>OX381693.1:2500-5002500 GCA_947462355.1 Caradrina kadenii | reverse complement strand
GTTCTTGCCAGGGTTTCGGAATTAGTTTGAAAGAGTTACCGCGGCCCTGAAACGCAAAGGGCATTAGAGGGAACACGGATGGGTTTTAGTCAGTAAGAGTCTGACACTCCCCTCATTTGCCGATTTCCCATCCTAAAAAATAAACGAAAGGTGTCCACTTATTAGGAGACTTTTCAGACAATGCGTTTTGTATAAAAGTAATTTAGTAATTTTTGATATTGGTGATTTTTGTGCACTGGATAACGGCACAAATAAATAGGGTTGAGGTTAGTTAGTATCCAATCAAAGACCCTAATTTAAAAATAGTTTTTAATTGAAAATCTCGTACGAGACTTTACAATAATTATCATTAATATTATGTGCACAATTGTCAGTAATATACGATTGTAGTCTCTTACAGGCGTTAATACAAGATGCAATTTTGTATTCATAGTACCAGCTAATTAGAATGAAAATATCGATCACCACACAAGGTAAATAATATGGTCTCGTAAATATCCTGGGTGTCTACCAAAACTAAAACTCACCTCAAAAGCTAACCACTCCGACAAGAGTGTCGTCTTATCAGGAGATACCTAATAATGATAACACACGCCGCCTGATGTGTTACCACAACTAATGCACACTTTGTAAAAGGTTCATTTTCCTTATGTTACTCAGTTTACAAATAATAATCGATCACCTACGTATGACAAACAGAAAAATAATTGAAAATCGAGATCGGTGCCAAACGTCGAAGATTGACAGTTCCACTGATTTGACATTAAAAAAAGTAAATATTTTTGTCTATCTTCTTTTATCAAATTCTGTTCAGCGATTTAGAAGGTTGAACGCAGACAGAGGCACTTTCAAATAATATTAACTAGATGTATATATATATTACTTAGGTTGTGAACTTATCAAACAAACGTACAAAGGATAAACAATTTCAAAATCCCGCAGGTCTTGATGAGAACTATACCACCATTTTATGTTACTTGACACTAACTAGTGATTTATAACCTAGCGCCAGATTGATCTAATAAAATAAGATTCGCTTAACTTCTCATTAGATATGCATAACATTGTACTGTTTATCGGAACCGACGTAAACTTGTAACTGAGCTTGTATTACAAAGTGTACCATATATACTTATAACTAGAATTGTAATTCGGTCAAATGTAATAGATGAATACAGGGTTTGTTTGAAAAAAGAAAACAATTTTTGTAAAAGTCGTCATTCTATTTCAAATATAGAAAATACCATATGCAGATGGATCCGGTTGATGATTTGGGGTCGGTGGAGCAATTTTAATTCTTTGCCTAAGGACGAGTAATTCAGCCTTGTACAAATATTTGATTTGATATTAGTCGCCACGAGTCGTGAGCACAAATGTCAAATAATTTTTTGGGTTTCTTCCTGGGTTTTTTAGGCCGCCGACGCTGCACGATTGATCCGACAGTTGGACCGAATATACTATTATACTACAAACACGAATTTTCATGTACAATAAAATTTTGTATGAAAAATCCAGTTCCAATGTTCATTGCGGTGAATTTGCATAAATATTTAAATTGAATTTAATTATTAACATATGTTTTTGTGATTAAGTACTTACAATTTATCAGTAACCAATCAAATCATTTTATTTTACAGTCACAATTTAATCTCGTATCTTGTACTTGACGTAACGCATTAGTTGGTCTTGTAATGGAACCATTTAGAGACCCAACCCATGTCACTAACATAATTTGTAGATTGATAAATTTCAAAATAAGATATATTTTATGTATTCGATTAAATGGTGATTGAAAGCAATAAGAGTAAATGAAACATGTCGGAGTATTTTATTTATTTTGTAAGTACTTGTGTACATTTCAATTTATTAACTTTCGCACGACTTGCACCTGTCGTGATATCTCTTCACTACCCTTGGTTGACTGGTAGAGAATGCCTATCGACCATTAAGACCGCCTTTGTACTTCTTTGGTTGCATAAAGTTTTAATAAATAAATAAACATGTAAAATAACTGTAACTGGACTGTTTTGTAAACTGCCCCGTTGGCCTAGTTGTCCTAAGCGCGACTGCTACGCTAGAGGTCTTGGGTTCGACTCGGTCGAGCAAAAAGTGTTATTGGGTTTTACTATGAAATTCTCAGTAGCAGCTTGGAGTTAGAATTTGTGTCCGGTTAATGGTAATAGGCTCGCTCCCTATTACGAGGGACGGAAACATACCGGAGAACTATGGGTGTACATTGTTATACCTCTGCCTAACCCTTCAGGGAATATAGGCGTGATGGTATGTATGTATGTACGGTAAAAAAAACACAAACCATAAAATTATTAGATTTTTTTATTAATACATTTTCAAGTTCGTTCTACAAGAGTTTGCATTATAATACACAGTTCACATTCAACTTTATACAGTTTAACATTTTTTTGGCTTTTTCTGGTCGTTTTGTATAAAAAAAATAGTGTGTCAGGCAGTAGTGAGCTTGGGTCAGAGGTAGGGTTTAGTGCCAGCCGCCGTGGTGGCCCCAGGGCTCCTCGGGGGACGCGGCAGCGGCGTGCGCGGCGTGCGCGTACTGGGAGAGGTGGACGGCGCGTGCGTGTTGCACCTCAGGGGTGTCCACTACATATTGGCCGTCGTGGGTCAGCTGGATGTGAGCCTGGACAAAAGTAAGGTTAGGTTAGGTTGGCTGCACCATTATCAACCCTACTGCCTAGTACGATGGCCTACTTTCAAATATTTATCTATCATACCTTTGTATAATAAAAATAAGGTAGTTATACAATACTTGAGCACAGTCATAAGCATGGCATGTAAATAAATGATTTTCAAAGCTATTGGCTAAAAATGGTAGTACTACAAAAACTGCCAATTTTATCATCCATCTTGGCTTCAGTGACTCCTATTATTGAAATTCAAATAATCACCTGAGGACCAGTCCATTTGCCGTAACCAGCAGCGTAACCCGCTCCGTGTCCAAGACCGCCGTATGCGAGGGGAGCCAGGGCTGCTCCATGGCCGAGACCGGCATAACCGCCGTGAGCTGCGCTGGCGTGAGCTGCGCTGTGGGCTGCGATGTGAGCGGCCTTGAGGTGGGCCACCTCGGGGGTGTCCACTACGCGACCGTCATGGGCCAGGGGGGCGGGGCCGTATTTCAGAAGGCCTGGTGAGAAATGGGTGAATTAATTGAGGATTTTTGATAAAATCATAAGTTGAGATTTTTTTATGATAAGCCATTTCGTTTTAGTTTAACCTTGGATCTCCCATAACATGCGAATACACTAACCAGCAGCAGGAGCGCCGTAATGCGCGCCGGCACCATAAGCGGGTCCGGCGATGTATCCTCCGGCGGGTGCCCACGCGCCGTGCGAGGTGGAAGCTTGCGCGTGCGCAGCGGCGTGGGCTGCCTTAGCGTGGGCGACCTCGGGCGTATCCAAGAGGAATTTGCCGTCGGGGCTAAGTTGAATGTGCGCTGGCGGGCCCGCGTAGTAAGAAGCCTGGGCCAGGCAGAGGGTGGCTGCGAGGATAATCTGGAAAAACCATTCGGAGATTAGAAATTTTCAAAAACCGGTCCATAATCACTGGATCTACAAGATATTGTCACTTTAGAAATCTAAATAAGGTAGAGGGAGACCTTATTTAAAGAAAGGTAAAGTAAAAGTGTAAGGGTACCTACGAAAAGAGTAGTTAAGAAGAAATAGTAAGTACCTAAGTACTCATATACAGGATGTAAATAGTAGGTACAAGGTGTCGTTTGACTAGTCAGGGCTATAAATCGGGCTGGCTAGAATAATGGGTTTATAAAATTAAGATCCAATTAAGGAATTCAGTATTAATTCGAGCATTAAACTAGGAATGTGATAAAGTGTAATATGGTAAATTATGAAAATGGTGGACCAATAAATTATGATTTGTGTTGTTTGCTTTGTGGTCTTATTTTTCTCGTACAGCTCAAAGTTATTTACTTCTTTCCTTCTGTCTTTCATAAAAAACGTTTCCTCACATTAGGATATTTTTGTGAGTGCGTTTACAAACATATAAACTCACATACACAAACGACTAAAACGAAACCAACTACATATAGGCCATACTGATATTTGCTCCGTGAAAGAATTAAACCTACGACACGCAGCATAGCAGCCAATCTCTCAGCCACTGCGCAAACCATGTCTACAATACGTTTTTTTTTCAATCATCAAATGACTTCTTCTGCTCTGGGTGGACCGGAAGGGAGTTTCAGACTCTTACTGACTAAAACCAATCCATGTTCCTCCTAATGCCCTTTGCGTTCCAGGACCACAGTAACACTTTCGAAATCCGCAACCCTCGCAAGCACTGGTCAACTACTAATACTACTAGTAGAAAAACAATAATTGAAATCGGTAGAGTACATCTAAATACTTATTTATAATTGATCAGTTTTCGACTGACATTGTCGGTAGATATTTATCGGAGCGTAACCACAAGTTTCGCGGTTTCACGCGGTTCGTTCCGAAACCTAGTCACTTACGCAGCCACCTGCGCCGGAGTCACTCACACGTGAATGTAATTAGACAGCTTGCGACAGCTCACTCACGTTTACCTAACTACTAAGGGCCAATACAGGAAATATTGAGCGATAAACGGTCCTTGGCAGGGGACAGTTTAATACGAAGATTCAAATTAGAAGGTCTAACCCCTTAATGAATTCCAAGGAGGAGAATTGCGAGGGATTGAAAGCACACTCTAAGCTCTTCACTTAAATTAATCACATTTAACAGAACAGACCAGAAGATAATGTTCGAGAAAGTAACTTCTATTTATTTAGCTTACTCTAGGAAATGGTGATCATGTAGAGCCAGAATTGAAATTGGACTCCAAAGTGTAAGTTTTGTTGCTAGTATTGGGGTTCTAAATGAATCCAAAATATTTCATATTGTGCATTGTCAACTTATCATTTTTAATTGTAACAATTAAGATATTTTAGTACAGTTAGTCTGTTCTGTAAAAATCTCCTTCGGTGAATAAATAGTGAGCTTGACGTAAGCTTCTATCCTACGTGAAGCAAGAGATTGCCAGCTCACCTCAAACTCGATCCATCTAAACTCACCGAGAGCGACTTTTACAGAATAGCAATGTTGGAAGTATATGTCAAAACCTGTCTGCTACAGTTCCGGGCACAAATTGCATACAGGCTGACCCATTACAGCTCACGCTTGACTAAGTCCAGTGCAAAAAGTGGCAACAGTCAGTTTGTACATGTCGTTATTATGCCTATTACACGGACGAGCGACGCGACGTCTATATCGTAATGTTGCCAAAGAATATTACACTAGTTTCTAATATCGACATGTAATCTATCGCGCTTCTCTATAATGTCTATGGTGGGAGTGCGAAAATGATTAACCGTTCTATTTTTGAATCCTGAAAGTCTCTCGATTACAGCAATTTATTACCAGCAATTGCCTATAATTATTATAGTACATAGTACTTAAATAAAAATGTGAATTATTTTAGAGTCATACTTTACGAATATATATAAGTAATAAAATAGACTCCAAAATGAAAACCTTAAAAAGAAAAATCCATCTATTTACAGTAATAAGGAGTTTAATATACAAAGTGTTAGCAATAAAATTATAAGTAAGTAATACCAAACTTCAAACAAGATTAATTTACAAAATGTATCATATTATTATCTAATCATAAAGTTATCTCGTCAAGTCAAGATACGCTTATACTAGAGCAATTACTAAGCACGATTTCATTAGAATTTTAATCATAGCAAAGTAATTCAAGTATTGTTTTACAATCAGATTTCCCACGAGCTTCATTTTCTATATCAGTCACATAAAATGTCAAGACATCAAAATGTTGCATCGTGAACCTAATTTCAAAATGAACGCCGAATTAACGCGTGTGAATTTGTAAATTATTGTGTTACTTAGGTAACGTTTTAGCAATACTAGTTGTTTTGTGTAGAAGTAGAATAATGGCTTTTATAATACTAAATACTTTTGAAGAAGCTTTGTGAAACTAAATTAAGTGGAGAAAAAAACTACGAATAGGGAATGAATGCCTTAAGACTATAGTACTAGGAGTGCTTTTGAGTTGAAAACATTGAATGATAACTGCAATGGATTTCATAAAAAAATCAATGCAGGCATAGTAACGCTAGTTCGATTTTTAAAAACATCGATATAATTATTACCATATAACTAATAGTGTGACAATGGACTGCTATAGAGGCAATACAATAAAGAGGTATACCTGATACCCATAGCCTATACCAATGTAAATTAATAAATGGAAAAAGCTATCGGCAATAATGTGAGTATTGATTGAACCCGAAAATAAGTACCTATTTAGTCTTTACAAAATTAAATAGTTTATTAGTCCATTTAATTTTACAATTCGTGCCCAACATTTCCCGAGCACAGTCGTAAAGTAGCTTACAGAAACCAGGGTGTTTTGCAAAACTATTGCTTGAAGCTAACTAGTTACGCGAAATGTTGAAGGCGTGGCACGCACCAGCTAGGGCCGCCATTGCAGATGATAGATAAACAACAACAGCTTTAAATAAAGCGGACAAGCGATAAATAGCGCTTTACAGGACAGATACAATCGAACACCATAGATTATGTTACAAAGGGCCGCGCGCGTGCTGTTCTTGTTTTTCAAAAATGGAACGTTGATTTTTTTATGATTAGAGACAACAGACCTTGAACCGCACAGCGTTGTTACACTATGAGTATTTATGATTTTAATTAAATTTACAAACAAATATTTCTTAAAATCCTTAACATTCTAGAATGTTATAAAATAATATCATTACTTGTGATCTATTTTATCCGACTATGTCAAGAATTTTAATGAAATCTCTGGTTTAATTAGTCCCGCGGCTGCAAAGATCATTTGTCGAACATGACATATTAGAGACATAATAGGCAAAGGAATTATTACACTAAGTCTATATTTTATTAATTACATTAGATAAAACGGATAATTTCCTTTTTCCCTTTACCTCATTTAGACATAACAATAATAATACATAAAATTAAGTCATTCTTGTATAATCTGGATCTATGAGAAACCATTTTTGGAACACAATGTGTCTAATATGGGGAAATACTTAGGTCTAAATTCAAACTGTCTGATAGTAACATATTCTCGATAAGTTTGTATTATCGTAAAGTACTTATCGGAGTTATAATATTAGCATTTAAATTTATGTGATCTACAATCCACAGAAAAGACAACAATGGAAATATATGTATTTTAATTTCAGAATCAAAATAGGCTCATAAACAGTGAATTTCGAAATTCGAATGCTACTTACCAATGAAATATAATGAAGAAGAAATGTAATCTACGTTTATGTATTTCAAAGTTTTTAATTTTCTAACCGCAGCCGAAACGCGATCTATCTCGTGATGTGGTTTATTCTGTTCTTACATATCTGTATCGCGTTACTACCGATAATAATACAAGTAATGATCTAAAACAATATATTGACACCGAATATGAAACCGCAGACCGCTCTAACACATTCAAAATAAAATTTATAGTAAACGAAATAGAAAGTGGCAAGTGCGAGCGTTATCATAGACAATAGCCTCTTTTTATTTTCGGCCTATAACGCTCGAATTTTAAATGTTTAAGTATGTAAATGAAACGGCTTTTATTTAGTTTCATTACATCTAAGTTCCAAATTATAAATGTGAAATACTTTTGAAACATAATTTTAATTTGAAATAGTAATTAACGTAATGCCACGCCCTGTTTAGCCAGTTATAAAACACTTTCCTGTGATAATGGTAACCGAATTCATATAATTAATATATGGCCGTTTGAATGTTATTTAAAAATCCCCGTAAGACTTAAAAGAGTTATGAATTCTATAATAGTTTAAACTCTTGATAAAGCGCAATTTTCTAAATTGCAATTGATATTTAATTATCGACCTTGCTGATAATTATCATAGTAATCAAAGTTACAGCCATGTAAGCGCAGTTTTAAATAGAAAGTGTTATGTTTTAATCGATTTTGTCAAGATGACTAAAGAAAAGAAATAGCAAACGTCAGGACATGATCACGAATTTTAAAGATTTTGAATTGCGAATAAATGTTTTTTTGATACGAAATATGACCAGTAATAAAGTAATAAATATTTAACTATGGCAATATAATAATGAATTTAATCGACCCAAACCCTAGATAAATATGTATGGGGTTATAATTCAGCACTTGTTCGCGCGCAGCCCAATAATCGCACGCAGGACAAGTGATCGGCAGTGTAAATAGCTACAACTGTTTGATAAACAATCGTCTCTTGCGCAACGTTGAGCCACAGCCCTCGTGCTGAAAGGTCTAGATTAACAACTATTATTATTTAGATATGCGTCCATTTGTAACCATGTAGTTATTTGAATCGAGAATGTTTCGGCATAATGGTTAATTATCATGAACTTTTTTTTAACAAATGAAGTTCGGAATTCAAAAATAGGTAATGTACAGACATCAGCTTTCATGTTTTAAAAGCAAAGGGATTTAATGATACAGCATGAATTATGTACGTCGAAACTCGGAACAGACAAAGGTATAATAACACCATGCAATAGCTGAACCAGTTTACGGGCAGTCTCTCAGATTCTGTTATTAAAGAAAATTTAAGGACATCAGACAAAGCGAGCGCGGCCATAATTTGTGGGCGTGGGTCTCATATCGACTCGCCTTTGCATTCTGTTGCAAAAGGCGCCATTTTGCAATAGATCGGAATTATCATTCGGCGAACTGGTGCACAACCGGCTATTGCGAGTTAGATGTTGTAAGAGGAAGCCGTGGGCGTGAGGAAGTGTTATGGTGGTCATTGACGGTCGAAGGTCATAGAAAAACGGGACATTGAAAATAGAAATTTATCACGCTCGAATAGCTATCGATATCGCACAACTTTTTGTTGCGATTACGCGTGTTCGACACGAACTTTTTACACGTAAACGGTATGGAGTTATGAAATTATAATGTCATAAACATACCCAGTATACCTTTTTTGTTAGATTACTTTTGCTAGCGTAACATCGAAAGTGATTTTTAGCGGACATATTGAAGTTACAGATTCAGAAAATACATCGCGGTTTGCTGATTAGCTGGTCATAAAACGAACGCGTTTCCCGCCCACTCATTAGTAAAATGGAATGAAGACGCGCGCCCGCCCAACGCGCATACTCGCATCTCTGACATTTGGGCGCGAAAACTATTCTGTCAAAAGATGCGTTCCTTTTTTAATTTTCTTTACTTTAAAAAAACATCGTACATTTCCTGCTCGTTATTTAACTAATTATAATGACGATATTAACGATTTTAAAGGTTTTACTTATTATTATTCGAAACAATTTTTTTTAATATGAATTAAAATTTTACCCGTTCTTCTAATTACACTTAGAACATTTTTTATGCGTGAACAGATCATAAGATCAGCTAATCCAGCTGTGTAGGTACAACAAAATAATATTCAAATCTTTGTCGTAGGCGAGTATTAGAAAACGGATACATGTATTAATCATCACTTACATTGTTTTAAATGGTCCTTGACATAATTAAAACTATTTCGAACATCTCTTTGATACCAATTGTGAGTACACTATAACCATTTTAATTTTGTTTGTTTTTTGTAGCACTTTTCTTGGATTGTTTTTTCTCATTCAGTGAAAATAAGGACCAAAATAATATTAACAGAACCAAAATGTTCCTACGCTTTGAGTATTTGCCAGTGACATTAATAGTCATAATAGGTTATTGGGATAGAGATACCTATAGCGATGCAAAATATCTAAATGTATGAAGACTGTGGTTTAAAAAAAAAATTATTCGTCATTTAAATATAACAAACTGAGAGACAAACCATTGACTACTTTTATTTGTCTCCGTCCCTGCGCAAGACTTTATTCCATAGTAATTTTAGGGGTCATAATCGTGATGTTTGTCTTATGTTAATAAAAAGTCAAGGGTGTCGATATCAGAGACATAGTGGGTAGGGCCTATTGTTTTAGTGTACTACATATTTTGATTAAGTACTTTAAATGTTTACATTCGCGAAAGAGCTAAAAGTTTGACAAGTGGTGAACTTAAATTATGTAATTATTGTTAAATAAAGAAATAAGTTTTGTATTAGCAGGTAAACAGTATTTCATTACTTTTTGATGAGCGTGACGTACTTATTACTTTTTCCTCGTTATTGTGACATTAATAAAGAATGAATTTCGTTCAATGATTTTTTGTCTATTAAACATCTCAAAGCAATTGCATTATTTTCGGTAATAGCAGTAAAAACTGTTGTAAACTACACAATAGATACTTTTTAGATGCACTTATTTTTTAGTGCATTTGTTTCACAGTACCACTCTCTTTGTATATTACAGTTTAAAGTAGTTTGATTCCTTTTCCTTTGGAAAAATAGATGTACACCGTCGAATTATCTAACTACGAGTATTTGATTAAATCTATGTGTTTTTGTTAATTTTATATAAGCGTAATTAACAATGGTTTTCCTTGAATTGGTCCTTCGATACGCGGAAACTTTAACTCTATAGACAATTCAACATTTAATCAATTTTCCGCTAATTACGAACTTTCCATAACTGATTAATGTTTGCAAGGAAATGTCAGCGGTGCCGGAGTATTGTTCTCAGTATTAAAGTATATAAATCGTATATATTACGCCACGAAGGGAAGTCGTATTGTAGGGATATTTAAATGTTCTGAGGGGTGAAAGTGGGTGAGAAATAGTTTCCTTGAATGTATTTATTATAGTGTCTCTCTGATTTATAATGGCCGCCTAAGCTGTAGTTGAATAATGGAATTTGAAATTGAATGGGTAATAAAGAAGAGAAATTGAACCATTATCTACGTTCTAAGACAGACATTTTTATGGGGGATGTAAATTTTTAAAACTGTAAAAATTACGGAGAGTCTTTTTTTATTTTTCACGAGAAGGAACTAGCTGTAGAAAAACTTTTATTAAATATTGTTGGGAAATAGTTAACAAGATTTCAGGACAGTTTAGGGGCTCAAAATAAAGGATACAGTTTTCAAAGGATCACGAAGTTTTTGATTACAATGGATAAAGAAAAGATATTTATAAAAACTGAATACAATTGTTAGTCAAATATTTTCAAAAATCGAGCAAAATTAAACCGCAAAAAAAAAAAGAATTAAAAACAAAACACTCACCATAGACTGCATGATTACTGTGTGTATTACTAAGGTTTAGAGATCTCAAACGAACTAACTTAAGCGCTACTGATAGACAGAACTCGCCTAGAAATTTTCGCCTAAGTAAGCGACGTGTGAATGCAACCACCTTCCAAGTCGGAATGCCGATTGGCCACAGTACGCCCCTTTATATATGGAACACCCCGCTTTGGCGGTTCGTAATTGGAAACAATTAAGTCGCGAGCAAGTGCAATGCTGTAATTTTTAATTGTAAGATGCGCATACGTTTTTCCGGCGGAACGCGTTAAAAGAAATGGACCAAAGGTCGATGTCGGATCTTCTTTTTTTGATCAAATGTTTATTCTAATCATTGGTGTTACTAAAGCTGGTGTTTCGATACATTTGTTCTGTCAATAAAGTATATAATGGAGATAAAGGACGGCTTAAGCACCCGTTGAGTAAGATAATGGGAGTCCCCTATTATATTGCCATTTGTTACTTGTTTATATTGTTGTTGCTACACACAACTAGATACGTTTTGTGGTTAGGAAATGTAGTTAAAACCAATATTGTACATTAGGTATTGGCCTATTTTTCTTATACATAGTCATACTTTCAAAATAATCAATGTTGTAATCATGAAGTTTGGTGAAAAATTTGTGAAATTTAGCAACTGTTATCATGGTATCGTAAGTTCTATTTAAGGAAATTATCAGTGGAATTTATCGGCATTAGGCTATTTTAGTAGGTAAGGCAAGGTGAACTTCGTAACAATGTAGACGGTAATCGACACATACCTTAAATTAACGGCTAACATTTCAGTCTAGCGTTTATCTAATAGTAATTTTATGAACGAGAAATTCCTAGAAATAAGGTCGGAAAAGTACATGCATGTTTATGTAACCGGACCATTCGAAATTTCGAGTATTTTGGTAACATAGCATAAATAAATGGTCAGATTGAACCGGAAATAATGCAGAGATCCGTATGGTGGTCTTGAACTTGAATACCAGTCAATTACGTGTTTGTATTGTGATGTGATATGGTATTTAGAACGTTTACAACGAGCTCTTAGTACGTCTGAGAAAAAAATCTATTAGTCGTGTTTTATTATATCTTATACCATAATAGTTTACATATAAGCATTATTCTCTAATAAAACTTCGTAATGTAGCAAAAATTGGTCGTGTCACAAACACATTAGATGTTGCGCGTTGATGTCTTTACTATGAAGATGTCACACATGATTTTTCGCGTTGCTTTTTTGAGGAAAATTTTAATGAAAATTTTAATGAAAATATAAAGAAGATTTATTATTTACTTACCTTTTTTTCAGTAGACGCCATTTTTGGAAGCTTTAGAAGAAATCTGAGCTCTTTTGTTTTACTATTGAATTCGCATGGTCTAACTTTAAAGCCTTGGATTTTGGGTCAGATATTCCAATTTTGAATTAAACTTTTATACTTGGATTCAAATAATCTAGTTTTGAATAAGGTTTAGAACTTAGGTCCGAATAGTCTAACTTTGAATAAGGCCTTAGTTCGGATTGGGATAGTCTAATTTTGAATAAGGCTTTGGTTTGGATTGGGATAGCTAATTTTAATAAGGTTTTAGTTTGGATTGAGATAGCCTAATTTAAACAAGGCTATGAATTTGAATCCAGATAGTCTCTTTTTAAATATGGAAATCACTGTTACAGTATGACTAATTCGGCTTTTTAATCTATAATGTCAAATAACAATGAATATCCTCCTTTTCCATTTTTATATATATAGATATATAGTAGGAGGGTGGCTATATCGCCATCAGCACTTATGTCTATCGCGATACCACTTAGCATATTTACATAGATAAAAAAAAAGAATGTAATTGTAACGGGTATTTAAAATGAAAGACGCCTTTTTCTAATAAAACCGGCCAGTTGCAAATAAGTCTCGCGCTACGAGAGCTATGTATAATATAAGGGAAAGTGCTATGTAATGACTATTTGCTTATGTAAAAATATTAAACAGAAATATTATGCTGTACAAAAAGAACTCTTTTTAAATTGATAATGTCAATCATATTGTAAATGACCGTAAACCAATTGGTCAATCGTCATTTGACTCTTAACGGAAAATTATCATCAGGTGGGCCATTGGTTAAAAAAAGAATTGTTGTGATATTTCATGGAGTTGAAAGAACACAAGTTTAGTAGTCCTCGCATGAATGAATAAATGCGTATTTAATTTATTCTAGCTGGAACTAAATAACTACTTTTCTTTTTTGCGTCTGGTTATTTGTGAAGGAGCTCGTCTAAAGAAGCTCTACTCGTACTGCTCCTACATTTCAGCTTTGTCTATGGGATGGCAAAACGGGTATCGTAGTCAGGTATTACAGATGTCCATAGCTAGTGCTACCAATACCAATGGAAAGTGGCGCTTAGAGCACGCATCATAGTGGCACTCCTTCGTAAATTATCTTAAACTTTTCACCACCACTTGAATTTTAATTTTAATAATTGACGATTTTTGCACCCCGGGGCAAGTACCCCACCTAAGATACACCTCTCGATGCTGACCAATCGCTAGATGGTCTCTATCCTTGATTACCACCACTTCTTAATCCACCATGTTGAAGAAGCTAACTTTAATATCCACAGCTAATTAGTTTCGCGTTACTTAGCAAAATATTGTGTGTTAAACATTCTTAACATTGCATGTACTTGACTCATTAATACTTTCTAATAATTATTAGATAACAAACTCTTTTTTATCGCCTGACGTTATTGTCTTTGGTATATTTTATAACAAGCTGGTCAGTTGCATTGGCAATCAATTTGTTTTTAATTAAACGGTTCTATTTTTGTTAATTAAAATTCGAAAACCTTTTTATATTTCTATTTTTTCACATGTTGAGGTGTGCTTGTGGTACACCCACGTTTTGCTAACATATTGATGCACTGTGATAAAGGGAAGGCAGCGAGCCTATTGCCATTATCCAGACACTAATCCAGTATACGTGTGTTTGGTGCCATTTCTGATACGAAGGCGCCAGTATAATTAGGCACGAAAGAGATTTCAGGTCGTTTGTGTTATTTAGTTGTCTCAGGAATGTTATGCATCTGTGTATTGCAGATATTGATAGGCAGCGGAGACCACTTGCCATCAATTAGACCAACTGCTTGTTTGCCATCTAAAGTTGGAAAAAAACCTGAATGTAAGATTTTTCGACACATTCAGGAATGTGTATCTTCTAAAGGTGCTGGTTTCTTCAAAGTTTACACATAAATTCTTTAAATTGTATCAAGTACGTATTATATCACAATATAATGTAATTCATACTATCGCCTGATACAAAATTTTACAAAAATATGAATTATTCATACTATAATGATGAATAGAACCTGCAATGTGAATACATTGCATATCATTACGTGTTAGCATGGCAATTATAGAAAAATACAGTTTGACTATTTAGGTGAAGGAAATAGATAATGCAAATGTATTTTATAATTTGTTTTGCTCCAGTTTATCCTTCACTAAGTTTTGCCCGCGACTTTGTTTGGGTGAAGGTAAAGTACCTATGCCATAAAACATATCCTATGACACTCGTCAATGGTAAAGCTTTCTATCAATTAAATATATTTTGGATTCGGATCAGTATTTCCAGAGATAATATCCTACAAACAAAAAAACAATAAAACTACACCGCTTTATAATAATGGTATGGAAAACTTTGTTCTTTTCATAACCTAATACTATCTAAAAGTCAAAGTAAATATAAAATAATATTGTTTTCAAAGATGGTGGCCTACCAGTCCTACCACAACTTCTTCGGGGCTAAACCCTGAGAAAGACTTCACCGACCAGTACTACTGTTACAGGCTGTTAAAAGTGTGTTATTGGGTTTTTTGCATTGGGAATTTCTCAGTAACAGCCAGGAGTTTGGAAATTGGTGGTGTGACACCCCCGTGTCTTGGTAAGCACGTAAAGCCGTTGGGCCTGCGCATGATCTATCCTCGGTTGTTTCGGATTGCCGTCCCATCGGACTTTGAGAGTGAGGGAAGAGGGAGTGCATCTGTGTTTGCGCACACACTTGTGCACTATAATATCTCCTGTGTACTTGGCTAGTGTGCATTAAGATTAGCCGCCGTGACCGGAATCAAACCAGAATACATACAGGCTGATAATGCCTACTTTCTATTAATATAAAGTTGGTGAGGATGGATGGATCTAAGTTTGTTACTATTTGACGCCTAAACGGCTTAACAAATCTGCATGAAATTTGGAACTGAGATAGATACTGAGACAGACTGAGATAGTATGGAATAATATAATTAGGATATATTTTATACCGGAAAAATGGACGGTTCCCGTGGCATAATATATTAAATTTGACCGCGGACGAAGTCGCGGGCAGAAGCTAGTCTATATTAATACAATAAAGCTGAAGAATGTTTTGTTTGTTTAAACAAGCTTGTCCATGGAACTCCCAGTCGGATTTGAATAAGCCTTTTTGTACCTATATATGATAGCCAGATCCGGGAGATACAGTATAGCATAAGACTATAAAATATCGCGCTGCAGCTCATGGGAGCGGAGCAGTAACAAAAGACGTAACTCAACGTAGGTGTTAAAAGCCACGCGGACAAAGTCACTAGCAGAAGCTATGATTTTTTAAGACATCTGTCGATTGAAATATGTCGGATACTTACTTACTATCTATTTAACCAACTTCAAAATATTATCATTCTAATATTTACAATAACATATTAATCCCCGTCACTCCCGATGGCTACAAGCACAAGGACCACGCCCCTTGAGTACCCTTCATCGAGTGACAGTGCGACCACGATACGTATCAAGAGTGGGTGGCCCCAAATATTTAGTCTAATTGTCCTGCGTATGCGCCGGTATTCCGTTCTATTGTGCGCAGGACTGACTGACTAGGACCTATCTCGTGGTCGTTTTAGAAGATTGAAAGATAATATTTCAAGCCAAGTTTTGTTGCTGTTATCAATTGTTTCTCAACGTTTGGTAGTTACTTGAAATTAACAAAAATAAATTATCTTTCGCCATTGAATTCTACAATCAGTTAACGCTTAGCCACGGCGCCAATTAGATCCAAGACTAAGTCAGCTTTAGACGTAAGGTTAATAATTCTAAATTTAAAAATGCAGAAAATTTACTTCTTTTACTATTATGTTGAGAGACAAAGAAAACAAGTAAACGTAAGTCTTATAAGGTATTTATTTAAACTTCATGTAGGTACTATAAAAAGCCAACATTTGTATATAAAGAACTACTTTGTGATAGATTCAAAAAAAAATATGTTTCCATCGTTATGTTTATGAAAATGAAAACCAGCAAAAAAAACCTTTTACAAAACAAAAAGTATCTACAAGTATCAATTTTCCATTTAAAAAATAAATGAATAACAATCCTCCCGGAATCATTTCAATCTATTTTTGGACCAGTCAAAAGTTAAAAGCATTGATATCGCTCTTCCGACTGTTTCAGTCGGAGCACCTGACAGATGGCCACTCCCCGGCGCTCCCTGGCCTTGGTCAACCCACGATCAGTTGCACGTCCATGGTAACAATAAGTCTTTGACAGGGCCTTTATTTCGTCGCAGTAAGGGTGGTTTTTGTTGTTCACGCGTCGCTTCTGACCGACTAGTAAGGTGAACCACGGATTTCCACATTGGGGATGTGATGAAGGAAGGTCAATAAGAAGACTGAGACATGGAGGTTATAATTGATTTTAATTTCATTGTGTCATTCATGTTGTTTTTATTTGATTGTTTTTTTCGTAACCAGTCAGTTTATTCTGTAAACATATTCCTCTGTGAATTTAGGTAAAGCGAGCTTAAGCTGAGCTGTTGTTATGACACTTCTTCTTTTTTTAAATCGATAGTAGTAAATACCTTTTCGTTACATTTGCAGTACTATTCTGTAGTATTTTTTTTTTCTTAGCAAATGTGAGCTTGACGTGCGTAATCAACAATGACAATTGCTGCTTCGTGTACTGCAACAACCGCATGCTGAAGGTACAAGCTCGTCTCCTTCAAGAACCTGTTATAAAGAAGATTATTTTCAGTAATATATAAATCTCGTTTAAAATCATGCATTCGCATTTTTAACCTTTCAACGAGACACAAAATGCACTGACATTTTCGTAGACATTCCACAAAAAATGACACCTACATTATTTTTTATCGCAAGCTTTTGTAATTAGATTCCTACCCGGAAGATAAACAGGAAGGATTGCTGACAAATAAACGCAATTTTAAGGAAAACCAGTTTGATTTTACGCTGCATGCGATTCAAATGTCAAATGATAACGATTACCATATAATTCACATTATTGACTTGTTGAATACAAGTCAAGTTATAATGTTTTTTATTGCAAAAGTAATTATTAACGTTTATTGCTACATGATCCTGGGGCGACAGTTTAAGGATTTTACTCGTACCACATTGTCATGATTGTGCAAAAAATGGATACCGTGAAAAGTCTTTATCATTCAACTTCTGCTTAGCATATCTTTCCCAATTATAGTTTTATAATAAATATTTTAATAAAAAGTATGTTTGGCCCAGTATTCAGCTGCAACAACACCATCCAGTGACGCAGTCAATAGGTCCTCAAGTGTGCAGGTGACAGGGCACGCAAGGGCGGCGCAAGATGGAATGTGGGCCATGATGCCGGGAGCACCTAATGCTGCGTTACAGTGCTGCGTGACAGACCTCGGTGACAAGTGACAGGAATGTAAAGGCTGATTTGAGCGAAATCCCGACGGGACTCACAAAAAAATGTCACACTGCATTATGCGAGATAGTTCAGAGAGGATTTCTCTGTAATCACGTAGCAACTGACTTCTTGATGTACCTAATCGCCTGCGCGTTTGATTTGGACAGCTGCTAGCGCCTGGAACGTTCACCAGGGCGTCACACGAGTCGCTGACGCATTGATGACGCGCGTGATTATCCCGCGCCAAGCGCTTACGCCATTTCAAACTGAAATCCAACTACTGTAGCTATACCAGATTAAAAAATACGTGTGTATAGCTGAAACTATACAGAATCAGTAATATGTAAAAAAAAAAACAACAATTATTCCAAAATACTTAAAAGAAGTTAACCTCGAGAATATACGTTAGTAGGTAAGACTATAGATAACCTCTTTAGAGATACCAAGTCAGCAAGGCAACCCTAATTGCCGGAAGTTTCTGATTACTTTTTTTCGGCAACCAATTGTCCGGACGGAATGGTGGGTCACTACTATTGTCACTACTACTACGAGTACTAGACTAGAGTCAAGAGCAAGCCCATCACTTATGAAAAAAAAAACAACCTATCAGTACATGGTTCAAATTTCGAATTTGAACTTTTATGGTAAATAGGATCGATATCTTATTTATTGACAGTGCATTAGTCCTTTCGGGTTAATCTATTCCCTAGAACATAGAGTGCAGCAAAATATTATGTTCTACAATAGTGGCTACAAAGTTCAATTAGCCCTCTAACTAAATACGAAAGGCGTTAGTTTGTGACTAAAAGGTCTTCGATTAGAATCTTAGTGTTATAGTTCCTTATCCAGCTTTCTATTCATATTTATGAGGTTTCCTTTAAGGCTAAACAACAGCAATAAAGCTTCAAGTGCCTCATTAATTTTATGACTTAACGAAGACTGAAGGTTAATCTCCGTAAAAGTATAATTAAGAACATACTTTTAAGTATTTAACGATCGATTTAGAATCAATTGGAGTCATGTTCAGTTTACACCTAACAAACAAATAAATCCTATAATTTATACTAATATTGTAAATGCGAAAATGAGTTTTGTTTATTTGTTCGTTTGTTACGCTTTCACTAATGAATTGATTTTAATATTTTTTCGTATAGAATAAAAAAGTAACGCAGACAAAGTCGCGGGCAGTATACTAAATTAATAATAATACGATGTGTACACACAATATATTGGCATTCTTCGAATCACTACAAAAAATCAATCAAATAATTAAACAACAATACTAACAGACCCCCGAGCTATTAAATGCGACTGCTCTAAATCGAACACGCCCTTGATTTTTCTGTTACATCTACACACGAACGTTCTAGATCCACGCAACTAAAATGGCTTCCAAATGTCAAACGTTTTCTTACAAATCGTGAGTACTATGCACCTGATTGTCTACCAGCGATAATCTAAAAGATCTAGCTGTCGTTTTAAACAAAAAAACACGGTTAAACTTGAATAATTAGATTACCTAAATTTACGCATAGTTGCAAATTACCGTTTATTTAAAAGTTGCAAAAATATTATGAGTAATAAGTTTCTGTAATGCCTTAAATTATTAAAATGTCTGCTGCAATCATGTGTTTACATTTTATTTATATTCAGAAATTAATTGGGCATGCATGCCGCTTAAAAACTTGCAGCACACATTGATGGCCGTGTCATACACGTACAAACTACTTTGTGTAAAAATATATCGCGGTAAATATAAGTGAAGTGAGTTTTAGGTGACCTGTCATCCAACCAAAAGCCCAATATTTCTAATTAATAAAAACGTTGAAAACCTAACACTTACACTTTTTGCTCGACCTGGGAATCGAACCCAAGACCTCTAGCGTAGCAGTCGCGTTTAGGACCACTGGGCTACCGAGGCAGTTAAAAAGTGTTATTGGGTTTTTCTATGAAATTCTCAGTAGCAGCTCGGAGTTAGAATTTGTGCCTGGTTAATGGCAATAGGCTCGCCCCCTATTACATGGGACCTAAACATATCGGCGAACTGTGGGTGTACATTGTTACACCTCTGCCTAACCCTTCAGGGAATACAGGCGTGATGGTGATGGTATGTGTTGTTGAAAACCTCGATGCAACCTCATCTCAACGACAATCAGTGTCAAAATATGTAGGTGAAGTAGAACGGTTTATGACAGATTGATATAGATTACAATGCAATCGTTTTTAAACAATAGTAGGAAAAAATTGAAAGCTGGATTTTTATAGAAAAGCATTGCAGGTTGTCACTAAGCGAGGGCGTTATGATCGCAAAGGAGACGGCAGAAAGGGAGCGGGAGAATACAAGTACATAACCTTTATCTCTACCCGTAGCAGACGCACCGGGCACCAAATCGATGCGTCCAATCTGTGACGATGCTCATGACTGTTTATTATTTACTGGTGTTATAATCTCTCTATGTATATTTTCTAAACTTATAATTATCCAAGAATAAGTCCAGGATTCCTCACGATGTTTCCCTTTAGCGATATCAGTGATTACTAAGATATGTACAGTTAGCAAAAAAGATAAGTAACCAGACTCGCCTAATAAATTCAAAGTTTTTTAAAAACCGAAATAGAAAATAAACGGAATTAATTAAATTTTATTTAAAAACCACCACCGGTTTTAAAGAAATCTTCAACTATATTAGACGATTTGGTTAGTTATCTCTTTTGTTGACCGTACTTAAAAAGTGTATGTGAAACAGAAAAAAGGTCACATTGCTATCTACTTGTCAAGTTTTAAACCTCATGCATGGAAGGACTTAATCACTAAACCATCACGACTCTCAGCTAGCTTGCTAATTCAGTCTTCTATTTTTTTATTAAAAAGTTGTTGAAATCGACTGTAGGTATACAAGAAATTACACAACTAAGTGTATTATGGCCGAACTGCTAAAATATAACATTAATATTAGTCGTAAGATTATTGCGATTGTTATCTAAACCGAGGTTTTAATAAAAATAAAACAAGAATTCTAAACAATTATGTTGTTTTCTTGCGTCTATTCGTTCACTTAACTTTTCTTTTTTGATAGCTACCCAAGTGAATTGGTTTTGTCAACCGATTGATCGATTATAATGACCGCGTTCGAATAACTTCTGTAAAGTGTTTCCTGTCAATGGAGACAAATCGAAAGATTAGTTGATCGATCGATCGTGTGAACAATATTATGCGAAAAACTATTAAATTAATTAACAAATCATTGTTTAATTAATACGCGATTATTTGCGTGATCGATCATGTTTATTTTGCTGTTTGAATTGACGTGTAAACTTAGGCACCCGAAATTAATAGTGTAGATATGTCAATCCCAAATCTTGATACACGGTCCTTGACTGCTTGTAATAGGACTTTTATCAAGGCTACAGCTTACAAACTCGACCATTGAGAGGCAAATATCGATCTAAAGATTGGAATAGAGATAGATCATTCATTTCTGGTGCTAGTCGTTAATCAGTTTGAACTTCAGCCTTCAGTCCCTTGCCTTTTTATTTTATCAGCAGAAAAAAGATAGTAGCTGCTTTGTTTTACGTCAAGTAGCAATAAAATTATACGTCTTACTACAATGCACATTAACAGAAACAAAGATGGCAAGATGTAAAAAAAAACAACTTTATTAATCAAAAGAATCTCGATAACGTCCGATACGGATTGCAAATAAAATATTTAATATTTAAATTAACGTTTATTTATTTCAGATAAAGGATATGGTCGGCAAAACAATTGACCGGTGGGTTTTGCCTTCGGTCCGGAGAATGCGCATGCGCTGCCATGACTGTTGACATTCAGAGCACCTGCCCATCGTGGGACAGTCTGAAATGGAGGCAAGTGTCAAGGGTTACGGTTAATATCGATTGAAGTGACCGGTACGACTGGATGGAATAATTCCTGGAAATATTGAATGCAGATAATAGTAGGTATTTATTGTTAACAGGAAAATTAATCGCATGAACAAATCCACAGATAAAGCTAGTTATTTATTCAATCGACGTATATATCGCCTGTATTCCCCGAAGGGTTAGGCAGTGGTGTGCCAATGTACACTCACTGTTCGCTGGTATATTTTAGGTCCCGTGTAATAGGGGGCGAGCCTATTGCCTAAAAATACAGCCTATCGTTGTCCCAACAAAGGGCAAAGGCCTCTTCGTATACAGAGAAGGCACGACCATTGAATACTACCCTGGTTCAAGGCAGATTCTCGATTTCAGACTTATAGATCTACAAATATTAATATTATAAAAAGGAAGTTTTTGTTTGTTTGTTTGTAATGAATAGGCTCCGCAACTACTGGACTGATTTTAACAATTTCTTCACTAATACATTACATTACATTATTATCATATTCTACATAATTCGTGAGTAACATAGGCTATATAACATCACGCTTCGACCTACGGGAGCGGAGCAGTAACCAAAGACGTCACTAAACGGGGGTGAAATAAGCCACGCGGACGAAATCGCGGGCAGTTCACTAATTAATTATAAGTCTAGGTTCCTTCACGATATTTTCTTTCACCGATGTCAGTGATGTCCAAAATAAACTTAGAAATTACTTATGAATTGAAAAAGTCACTTTGGCTGCTCGGTATCGAACCCGCAACCTCAAGCACGAAAGGCGCCTTAACCACTAAGCCATCACGACATTTTTTAGTCGACATTACAATCCAAATAAGGTCGGAACACGTCTGCATGTAGTCTCTCGTTCATACATCAAATACGAAATTACTGCAGATCCCCGCTGTTATATTAATTCTTCACACTTTATTTAAAACTTATCGTCGAATTTAATTAATGACTGAAAATTAAGTTGTAATTTTGATCGTGCTCATCTTATTATTGTCTCAATTAATTTTAATAACATCTTCTTGTTCTCCTTGCGTTTTCGCAAAGAGTTGAGGTCAGTGGATAAGTAGGTATCTCAGGGTGGCTCATGAATCCAGGTCCATATAGTAATGTCGAGCAGCTTTTATTATTGATTATGAACTAAAACGTATCAGAAATAAAGTTGAAAATTGAGTAATAAAGTAAATTTTCTGTTCGGCATTTATTATCTTGCACGCAATTACGTAATTGTCAACTCTATTTCTGTTACATTTTAGTTCCTTTTTAATTAATCGAGGGCTACTAAAATCATCCCTAATTTTACTGAACAGTTGTTTTTTTTTAATTATGGATTTCAGCTTACGTATACCTGATAGTGACGCGACTGATGAGCATGGGGTCCTGGGTTCGATTCCCAGGTCGAGCAAAGTGTCATTGGGTTTTTCCATTAGGAATTTCTCAGTAGCAGCTCAGAGTTAGGATTCGTGCCCGGTTTATGGCAATACGCTCGCCCCCTATTACATGGGACCTAAAACATGCCAGCGAACTGCGGGTGTACATTGGTACACCTCTGCGTAACCCTTCGGGGAATACAGGCGTGATGGTATGTTATGTTATGTATACCTGATACCTGAAAAGTCGCAGTATTTTAACTAGCAAGTACGCGTACCTTTAGAGCGATATATTCCACTTTACCAACACGCCTGTATTCCCCGAAGGGTTAGGCAGAGGTGTACCAATATGTACACCCACAGTTCGCCGGTATGTTTTTAGGTCCCATGTAATAGGGGGCGAGTCTATTGCCATTAATAGGGCACAAAACCTAACTGTGAGCTGCTACTGAGAATTTCATAGAAAAACCCAATAACAGTTTTTGCTCGACCTGGGAATCGAATATATACTATATATATCGGAATATACCACTATATACCCTTAAAATTTTAGGCATGCATAAAGACGTAGATTCTTGCGACTCCGGATCTTGAACCATTAGTTCGTTAAGAAGGTAACTTGTTAAAGTGATTTAAAATCCAGTTTATGAAATAAATAATTATATTTCTCGTTCATTAGAACCCTTAACTCTCACCAGTGCCAGACACCTAATTCTCAAAGACAAGCTGCCACACAGCAATGCCACAACACGGATATTATACCAATAGTACACGTAATAAGAGCTATATTACGTCACACAATGTCCTATGACTGAGAGGAAGTATTCATTCATAGTGGGTACTCTAAAAACAGTAGCGTTTACTACATTGCATAGGTTTTTACGCAACCGGGAACGCACGTGAGTGAGATAAAACATCTTATGGTTTTGTAGAGCAGAAAATGTAATGTAAGTGGTGCTTTCTGCGGGTTGTTCGCAAGAGATACCGCGCCCCCGGAACGCAAAGGGCACAAGAAGGAACATGAGTGGGTTTTAGTCAGTAAAAGTCTGACACTCCCTCCCGCCTCGCCCAGGGCGGGAGAAGTTATTTGATGATTTCCCACCCACCAAAAAAAAACAAAAAAAAAAAGGATGCTTTGACATAAGAACAGTAAATAGGGACCCTTTTCCTTCTATTGAAGTCGGTTAATAAATAAACATTGCCGAACTTGATCCACATAAAACATATTTAACAATAGCTTTTACCCACGCTTTCGGCCGAGTCACAAATTCCGTTCTGATTTGACGTCTACACTTCTGTCGCTCCATGTAAAACACTGGTATTCAGCTGCTAGTTATACTGGAAGCTGAACCCAACATAGTTCAGAAAAGGCTAAGCAGATGATGATAACCTGACATTTTCACCTATAAGCAACCTTCAGCTTTATAGATCGAACAGTTTACGCGATTTCGTTTTTATTCAGTGAGTCAAAAAGTGAACTTTCGTATAGATAAGAGGAATCTTCTTCATTAGACACCGATAGGATTTTAATTAAAAAAAAAAAGAAAATCGCCTTCAGGTTTCCTCAAGACGTTTTACTTTACCGGTGTCGGTAGTAGCCAAGATAAACATAGAAAGTACATATTAATTAAAAATGGCAAATGGTACTTGCCTTCACTACTCGGTCATTATGATACTAAGCTAAATTTAAAAAAAAGCAAAAGAATTATTTTATAATTATTTTATTTTTCAATAACCTTCTCACCACAGTGATCAACGTATTCTTGATGGCTTCTCATCGTACAATTGAAATACGAACGCTGAAATAATGCCCACTGCCTTTCTTTTAACCCTGAAAAATACAACAAGTTACGAAACTGAAATTCCAATACTTAGCCACACGTCTAATCGTTTGTAGTTAAAAAAATCTTAATTATAAAGGAACGGTAATTGTATCCATAGGCCACTAGTTGCACACTCGACTTACATGCACTTTAGCAACTGTGGCATTGCGTCCGTTATACGTCACAAATCTATTTACCAACCCATTTACGTAATCATCACACGATTTTCCATCTTCTGCGCTTGTTATAAGGTGGGTTCAACCGCATATGAGGTTTGCCTATCGGTCTAGCCGTACCAATCCGTTGTATGCGTGTGCGCACTCTTTGATTTCTCGCTCCATTTATCAAACAGCTATTAATCAGTTTTAAGCGTTACAACAGTTTTTTTGTTACGTTTTGCAAATAGATATGTTCTTATGTTATTGAATGAAAGTGAAGCTGGCTTCCGATTTCCCTCTTTCGATTTCTATATCCCACGGAATGAAGAACAGGTCGGGTTATACGAAAATAACACATTTTATGCTCTAAAAGAAGAACATCCTAAACCGTATCTAAAGCATTAAAAAAAGTCAAAGGATTTCGGTTTAGCTTCGAGGAACCAAACAGCTCGCTGAAAACGTAAAGCATCACTTGTAGTAAGTACCTTAGAAGAAGAACATGCAAAGCAAACATACAATTGGGTAGCCACCACTACTCAATTGACGTACTTTTTATGAGCTGTCAAAACGCGATTCCCCCTTTTATTTTGACATTTGACGTAACTTTTTGGCATCTCAATTCACTAACTATTTATTGATTTCAAAGCAACTAAAAATCGAATTTTATAGTTATTTAAAAATTAATCGGG
This sequence comes from Caradrina kadenii, assembly GCA_947462355.1. NCBI lineage: Eukaryota > Metazoa > Arthropoda > Insecta > Lepidoptera > Noctuidae > Caradrina > Caradrina kadenii. Next base: position 4,976,659 of record OX381693.1, on the reverse strand, counting down.
TTTTTTTTTATATACTGTTTTTTTTTGTGAAGTTGTGTCTTGGAATTATTGTTTAATGGTGACATCTACCCAATTTTACAGCATTTAAAGAAGTCAAAAGAGTTCGGTTAAGCTAAGGGGAACTAAACTGTCCACAGATTACATAAAGCAAAAATTTAAAGTACCTTTATTACCTTCGTAATCAGTTTGTCATTATACAATGCCGGAGGCGCCAATCACGAAATAACAAACACACAAACTAAAAACACTTAGCAAAACAGAACAATAATTACGAAGCGTTTACTAAAATTAAATCGTTGGTGATAATTACGTACGTATAGCTTATCTGTTTCAATAATCGTCAGTAATTTGCCAATTTTGCTAACTAGACCACAAATATAATCGATCGTGAAAAGTACAAATATTCGAAATTGTCGGCTTGCTACACCCTTACGACAACGAACAATTTATAAAATAAGTACTTCATTTCGGTATCTACCTATGAGAAAAAATATAGGTCAGACCATGAAGTTTATATTGTAATGGCTTCAGCTCGCAACTTCGTCCGCGTAGTTTTTTCACCCGTATTAGGTTACTGCTCTGCACCTCTTGGTCGTAGCGTGATGTTATATAGCCTATAGCCTTCATCTATAAATTGACTATGCAACACAAAAAGATTTTTTAATATTATTTGATTTATTAGATTATTTAAATTCGAAGCAGCAGTTCCTGAGATTAGCGCGGTGAACCAAACAAGCAAAATTCTTCTGCTTTATGATATTAGAATATTATTATGGAGATTTATTTATGGTCGTCATACCCTAGTGACCAATACAAGGTCGTAGAAATTCCCATACCATGCTCGACATTATGTGACAATAGATACTTATCTATTTTTAGGGTTCCGTAACCTAAAGGGACAAACGGAAACAATTTTTTTGTTTGGTGATTTTCTTTTTTTTCTTTTATTCATGTACTCGTAGGGAAAACCGGAATGCATTCACAGTCATGGTACGAGGGTCTCCATACGACATTCAAAAATTAACTCGTATTAAAAAAAATGTCTAGTATATTAAACCCTATGAACTGTTTAGTAGATAGAACTTAGTGTAATAATTATCATATTTAAATTAACTACGCTTGTAAGATGTGATGTGTAATTTTTCCTTTACACCCATACCATCACACCTGTATTCCCCGAAGGGTTAGACAGAGGTGTACCAGAGTACATCCACAGTTCGCCAGTATGTTAAGGTCTCATGTAATAGGAAGGGGCCACTGAGGGCCGATACCTGCCGGGGCTGCGGGTTGTTCGCAAGAGATACCGCGCCCCCGGAACGCAAAGGGCATAAGAAGGAACATGGGTGGGGTTTTAGTCAGTAAAAGTCTGACACTCCCTCCCGCCCCGCCCAGGGCGGGAGAAGTTATTTGATGATTTCCCACCCACCAAAAAAAAAAAAAAAGGTCTCATGTAATAGGGGGCGAGCCTATTGCCATTAACCGGGCACAAATCTTAACTCCGAGCTGCTACTGAGAATTTCATAGAAAAACCCAATAACACTTTTTGCTCGACCTGGGAATCGAACCCAAGACCTCTAACGTAGCAGTTGCGCTTAGAACAAATAGGCTAACGAGGCAGTTCCTTTAAGAAATACAAAATCAATTTCTTCCATGTAAGCCTTCTGCACTCCACTGCCGGACACACCTAGGCGTCTCCTTAGTTGCGACACAGCACCTAGTCCTCACTTTAATTCAATTTTACCGGATCTTAACGTATCCTTATAGGAGCGATTATGCAAATACCTATATAATTATGAAACACCGAGTAATATGCAAAGTACATACTAGTTCATTACTTACTAGTTGTAATGTGCGACTGGCTTCGGCTTTGTGGAATAAGGCCCGGACTCCACCAAATCGGAGAGGAGAGGATATGTCTCGTATTGTGTTAAAACGAAACTGTGTGATGTGAAAATAACACAAACCGATTGACTGTACGAGACATCTCCGCTCCTCTCCGCTCCGGTGGAAACCGGGCCTAAGGCTGCGCTTCTACTATAGCTGAGCTAGGAGGCGTAGCGGAGCTGCGGGAAACCAGGGAGGTGCGCTTCATGTCACGGGTTCAATTCCTGCATGGAACAAATACTTGTGTGGCCTACACGTAGTTGTTCCGGGTCTGGCTGTTTGCGTATGTGAGTATATGTACGGTCAACAAAAGAGATAAGTACCCAGACCGTCTAATATAGTTGAAGTTTTCTTTGAAACCGGCGGTGGTCGTTTTTAAATGAAATTTAATTTTATTTATAAACTGTTCATTTTCTATTAATAAAAATAATTTCACTCAAAAATATAATATTTATCGGTTTTAGAAAAAAATAGAATTCAATAGGAGACTCTGGTGACTTATCTCTTTTGCTGATTGTACATAATTATGTGTTTGTAAGCGCAGCCTGGATACAAGAAATTTTAGTTTAATTCTAGTGTGGGGCAACATTTTTCTAAAAAGATAAGAATAAAAATAAACGGGATCCAAAGTTGCGGTCAAAAGCTACTAAATAAACAAATTAGCTAAAAATCTAAACCTTGTACTGCGCAAACGCATTCAAACGGTAAACTGCATGCGGGTAAGTAAAACGTAAGTATAGAACTAAGGTTAGGTTATAAAGTAGTACAGTAACCTTCTGAGTCAGTGTAATAGTGTGTAATTATGATATTTACCTAAGAGTGGGTCCGTGGGTGTGGCAATAATAACATCTGTAACTGTTGTGTGCCGCTTTGCGGCTAATATGATCTAAGAATCTTGTTGTACGGTCAACAAATGACATAAGTAATATAGTTAGGCTACCCTGGTTACTTATCTCTTTTGCGACAATACGAGATCTGGGGGCAATTTTACTTACATACAGGTACGGTCGCATTCACAATTTAAAAAAAATACCTTAAATTTTTGACATTGATTATCACTGAGATGCGTTTGCGACTTTGAGCTTTTTAATTAGTACAATTGGCTTTCAGTACTTTTTATGGGACAAGCCCGCCACACTATTCCCAACCACTGCAACTTCTGTAAGCCAGAATCAACAGCCACTTCAGCTACCGCTTTCAGTACTATGCCACCATAGGATACCTACCTGCTTTTCTCACCAAGCAAGGCCTCAAGCAGGCCTTAAGCAGGTCAAAAGAGATACCGCGCCCCCGGAACGCATAGGGCACCAAAAGGAACATGAATGGGTTTTAGTCAGTACAAGTCTGACACCCCCTCCCGCCCCGCCCAGGGCGGGGGAAAGCATTTGATGATTTGCCATCCGAAAACAAAATGAAAATGCAGGGGCTGGATTACGGGATCCACCCCCTCCCACCCCCAAAATGCCTTAACTAACTCACTGTGTTATGTAACTAATAACAAAAATATTGTCCACTGTTTTTTTGGATTGATACGATCATCATCTACTTAGCCTTTTCTCAACTATGTTGGGGTCGGCTTCCATTCTAACCGGATACAGCTGAGTACCAGTGTTTTACATGGAGCGACTGCCTATCTGACCTCCACAACCGAGTTAGTGGGCAACACGATACCTCTTGGTTAGACTGGTTGTCAGACTTCCTGGCTTCTGACTATCCGTAACGACTGTCAAAGATCTACATGTGACAGCAACGGGACCAACGGCTTTACGTGCTTTCAGAGGCACGGGGGTGTCACACCAGCAACTTCTAAACTCCGGGCTGTTACTGAGCAAATCCTAATGAAAAAACCCAATAACACTTTTTGACCGACCTGGGAATCGAACCCGGGACCCCACGCTTATCAGTCGCACTTGCGACCACGAGACCAACGGGGCAGTCAACGGGGCGGGAAGGTTTCTTGGATCGATACGATAGTAATTAGAATCCATGTTTTTCTCCCTACTTATTTACTCTAGCCTAGAACTCCTCCGAAAAAATTCCTGATTTCGGCCTTGCAGCGAAACCATATTCTGCCAGTCAACATAATTTACAGTTCGAATGTTTGAATGTCAAGGGCACCCCAGTTGTAAACAAGTACCTACCTATTATAAATGATTTCTTGTTTATAGATAATAACTTGGAAATGTCAATCAACAAAAGTTAAATAGGCGTTACCTGCCAATGCGTTTGGATTTGTATAACGACATGCAATAAGGCACAACTATTAGTTCTAGCCCAGCGGCCACATTTGTTACAAAATGTTAAACGAAACAGAACTTAGTTATTTGTGGTTTATTTAAGCAAATATCGACCTCATTAAATATTATAGAAAACATTACAAAATTCGAAATTTAGATCTACAGGCGCAAAGCTAATTAGCCAGCGTAAAGGGGGTTGTCCATACCCTTAAATTAGACTGTGATATGCTGGAAGTACCTACTTGTGGATATGTAGATAGTGATACTCTACTACTATTATCTATTGCCTAATAGGCAACTCAAATCCTTGTAATAAACGTGCCCAGACCTCTACAGTACTTATGTGATCAATCCACTCAAACACACTCAAAGAATTTCATCGGTCCAATCATTTAGGAGGAGTTGAGTGATATACACACGTATAGACAACTTATATATAGAGTGGAAAGAACATAATGACGTGAAATTTTACTATGAATTTAGTACATGATTCAAGACATTACAGGCTTTAACATTTTCGACGGTTATAAGAAAAACTGTTGTTCCATACATTTTGACCGAGAAGGTTAACTTACTCTTTTGTAATTTAAACATGTGCTGACTAACTGAGTCCATGGTAAAAGTAGTAAAAGTATTCATTACGTTGTCCTTCCACCCGATAGTAAAAATATATGCTCCCGACGCATACCATCCTAGTTAGAATTTGCCATTGACCACAACATTTTCGTCGAAAACAACGGATTCCTTACACGCTGTATATACAATATTAATGAAGCATTAACACGGCCCCGGCCACTCGTGCGAAAATCCGCTGCACCATAAATAACCACAATCTCACAGATCAGGTGATTATCAAAACAACATGAATATATAATAATATTTTAAGTTATTTAATACAACGAGCGAGAAAATCAGTTTACTACGCCCAACATCGAATGAGACGTTAGGCTAAGTAGCGTGATAGTCACTTGTTCTTAGAGCCCGGCCACACTGGAGCGGATACTTGCTACGCGGACGCGGTTGTAATCGCGATCAGGGGGCATTTCTGGAAGCGGTAAAAGCCAATGCGAATCCCACACCCCCGGCCATAGGCGGAGATGGAACACCGCGTTGATTTTAACGTGTAAGAGTCCGGCAGGACCCTTTGTCATCACACGACGGAGAAAATTCATGAGGATAACCACAGCGCATCTAAAATAAAATGGGCGGCAATTCTGCTATCTTTCAGTAATGATCGCAATCTAATCTAATCTCTGTTTCGAGCTGTCAAAAATGCCTCTAATTTTAACAACATTTTTTGACATTGATTGTCGCTGACATGAGATTGCGACTAGATTTTGAACGTTTTTGGCTGCCCACATTTGTGTGGTCCCGTCAAATATTGCTTCAGTATCTGCCAGCGACCGCAAGTTATCCACGCCGGTGTGACCAGACCTTTATGCGGTTTGAGAGCCGCTTTACATTATAAGGAGACGAGAATACCTCCTTCCTCTGTACAAGATGGCTAACACTAACTCATATATGTACATCAGATAAATATTACATTGTAAGACGCCTACTAGGAGAATCCTGATTTATAGTTGTCTTAAGGTACACTCGCTGCCGTGTCGACGGCGCGTTCGTGTTCCACGCGCGCCTTTTGAGGCGAAAAAAGAAAAAAGGCGGCTTTTGAGATGTCAGCAAAAGGAAGGGGCCACTGAGGGCCGATGCCTGCCAGGGCTGCGGGTTGTTCGCAAGAGATACCGCGCCCCCGGAACGCAAAGGGCACAAGAAGGAACATGGGTGGTTTTTAGTCAGTAGAAGCCTGACACTCCCTCCCGCCCCGCCCAGGGCGGGAGAAGTTGATGATTTCCCACCCACCAAAAAAAAAAAAAAAGGTACACTCGCTCGTCAAAGTAAGATTATCCTTGGCGGGCTTGTCATCACATACTATACTACTATTATTATGAATACGAAAGTAACTCTGTCTGTTACGCTCTTACGACTAAACAAAGAAACGAAATCGGTTTGAACCCCAAGAAAGGACATAGGATACTTTTTTTGGCGACTCCGTCTGCGTCTGCGATAACCTACATTCACGCGGGCGAAGACGGGCAGAACTTAATAGTCTTTACTTATTAATATCTAAAGAAATATAATACGGCGCAAATATAATCAATTTCTTGGAAGCTATTTGTTTGAGCTGTTTGGGGTTGAAACACTAGGGCCATGGGGTCCAAGCGCTCATCTAATTTTTCGGGACATTACCAAGCGACTGGTCGACTCTTCACGTGTCCCAAGGGCTGGCCTTGGCCAAAGAATCAGCATTGCCATACAACGTGGCAACGCTGCCAGCCTTTTGGCCACCTGTCCGATTGACAGCGATGCGGATGAGTTTTTTGATGCCCTATAAGCTTCCTTTTTGTTTTTTATATTAACTGTACATACTCGTAGTTTGTAATCTTATAGTAAATTGTAGAGTTTATCATCACTATGCATGCTTACAATAAACTCTTCAAATACAAAAAAAAAATAAAGAATATTAATTAATAAAACCGCTCAACTACATGTTTGGATCGAAGTTTTCTTCTTCTAAACTTTGTATGATTTTCTCAAAAATTACAGTTTTTGCGACACCTATTTCAAGTCTGGTTGCCTAATTTGGTTAGCTAAGTTGCTCATATTTTAGCCCACTATAAAACCACGTAAAACCTACCCAAGTAACTGTGGGAAGACCTAGTTACCAGCTCGGCTTCCTTGAAGACAATGACAAGGCACTTGACAAATGTTGAGCGAGCAACATACCAGTGCCGTTAGCCCACTTATATGTTACCTCACACATTTTATTACTAGTCCAATGAAATAGCAGCGTATTGTAATGTTTAATTAGCTAGTAATTGTTTCTGTAGAACAGCACGAACTGTATTGGGTCGTAGGTTTGGACCTTTATGCTAATTATTATTGAATTATACTTAACCTCTTGACTTTTAATTCCCTAGTAGGGAAAATCTTAAGGAGGAAGAGAAAAGAGCTACGAGATAATTAGGTCTGCAAGCGTCTCTAAGCTAATTAAGTCCAGGTTTAATTAGACCATAACAATATCAGTGTTATGATGCTGTTTTGCTCACCCGCCATCAAGAATACAGCACGGTTTCTTAATTCCTGTATCGGACTCTCGAAGAACACACTTCTTCTAGTTATTCTCAAAATTTCAACCAAGTTAGTGAGCCAAGTACATGAGCGTGGCAAGACCACAGCCGCGGTAGATGTGGATACTATGATTAGAACATGTTACAAGTTCGTGTATTAATGTATTAATTATTATAATGTTATATCTAAATTTAGTTTTCCTGACAGCCTTATCCACGATCATTTTCTTCTTAATTTTAAAACTAGCCTTTATCTTAAAGCGTAAACATCTTAAATGAGTTTTTATCCTACTCATTCAGCCAGAGCCTCTATGGTACCCAATATTTATGAGAATATGCTTAGTAAAAATTGGCCAGTATGCAAGGTGGTTGCGAGAATGCCTCTTTCACAGCACAGGTAATATTTTTCTTATACTGGTACTATTTCTAAGAGACATTTGTGCCGCCTGCTTACCCTTCCGTTTATAATAGCCGTGACGGTTATAATATATGTAAGTAAAGCATAATTAATTAGTTTTAATGATAAAGGGCATGCTCCGATTGCTCGTGTTGAAACGTCGGTGGAAAGAGTGACGAAACGGAAGTATTTAACACTACAGTAATGTGAAATAGGAAATAACTTATATCAAGATGTAGTGGAATTTGTGTTGGGCAAAGGTGGTACCGAAACAGCTGAGCATTACTGGCTCACCATCTCCCTACTCAAATATAGAAACAAAAACAATATTGTAACCGAGATTTTGTGAAAACCAAATTGAAAAGAGTGTCCGTGGAGTTTCTTGCTCTTTCTTCTTCTTAGAGGCCTAACTAACTTCAACTTTCTGACTAACTGACCGACTCTTCGGCAATTCAAAAGTGGCTTGTGTTTGATTCAAATAAATGCTTTTTAACTTTGATTTTGACATGTTGGGACCAGCTTCCAGTCTAACCGGATGCAGCTAACTACCAGTATCGAATACGCATCTGACCACCCACAACCCAGTTTACTGGGTAACACTATCGTGTTACCTGGAAGCCTGAAAGTCTGACGAAGATTAATCAGACTCAGATCGTCAGACTTTCAGGCTTCCGATTACCTGTAACGATCATCAAAGATCTACGAATGACAGCCGAGATCTATAGCTTTACGTGCTTTCCGAAGCAATGCAAAACTTTTATTTGAACACTCGATCTAGAACTCCGAATATCTACTGTAAGATTAGTAGTTTAAGATACTGTCACAACGACAATACGAGCGTATATACGTGCTTGATATTGACTCGATTAGTTATCGTCTCGGTCCCGTATCTTTGTCTATAAACTGCACCGCGGCTATGTGTGCGACAACCTACGTCCACCTTTTACACAGTGCAGCCGTCGGTCTAGTCATGCTGCGTTCAAACGACCGGATAACTCGCCCGCAACTTGCAAGCTACTCGAACGGCGATACAAAAGGTCCTCGCCGATTATCTTGTATTACGTTTTAAATGCTCTAATTTGCTTGACCGCTGCCAAAGTATACAGAATACGAAATAGCCTGAGGTTATAGTTTATTGCTTGTGTGCAAATCTGATTCGTATAAAGAACAATGAGATTGTACAATGAATATTGCAGTTTACTAAATGTTACCGATACATAACGTTTGATTAGGAAGTTTTGTGTAAAGCAACATGTAATTACGGGTCCTTGTATTCGAGACGCTTAAGGTGTAACAAAATCAAAATTAATCTGATTTAATTAAGTTTCTGGAGTTTAATGCAATTAAGTTTAGTAATAAACAGTTTATGACAAAGCATAACACAGCAAGACAACTAGTCAAGTAAGTATTAATTAATGCACTGTAATTTTCACATAAATTGTGATCTGATAACTGGCGCGAAATGGACGCCACAGACAATCATATTTTTAATGGTATGACACTTGTCTTGTCTCGTTAGTCTAGTATTTCTAGTACTCAGTAGCAAGCTTAAGGGCAGTGTGAAGGGTTCTAAATGGTAGAGGCCAAGAGTTTATTAATTTTTCCGTAATTAATTTCTCAGCTACAGTCTGGAACTTGGGTTTGTACCTTTTACACGGCAATACTTTTACATAGTATGTCCTTGAAATATAATTGGCCAGATTTAGTAGAAGTACAGGCACACCCATGAGTATAAAAAAAATATGTTCCAATTTCAAAAATTGAGCGATTACTCGTTAATTTACGTCAAACTTTTTGCTACGCCGTAAATGTGTTTTCTTTCACACAATTAAAGTTCAATGTTACATAAATTGAACTTTTGCTTCATTTATATGAATAGATAAAATCAAGTACTTCAAGAAGAAGGAAAAGTTTCAACGTTGTTAGCCCTAAACTCAATTTATGAATTTTAAGTTGAAAACCATTTATTGTCAGTAGTGTTGGGACAATAAATTTCTCAAATAGTTACCCCAGATACATTATCAGTGCGTTAATAACAGAGTGTAACGGATTGGTATCAATCATAATAATCGATCAGGGGTCTGGAACAGCCTCCAGCTAATGGTTATAATCAATTTGTTTATCTCTGAGTGATATCTTAGCGCCTGTCTTTACTTGATAGTTGACACGCGGGTCGCGAACTTTTGCGACAGATAGTTGTGGCCCGCGGATTTGCTTGTCTGAAATACATTCTTACGTATTCATACGTCTGTGTTCGATTGCCTTTGTAATTTCCTAAGTAACATTACATACACTAGGTTATTAGGGCCTTATCACACTAGCGATTTTCGAGCAAATTCAAAGCGCGGCGTGAGCACAGCGGACTCGCCACGAGTTAGCAGTGACCGCGTAACGTAAACGCGGCAAACTAGTAACGTTTCCGACGCCTAAAGTGGGGTGTAGCGGGCTGTCGAAGATATACAAGATTATGAAAAGGGTTCTATTTGCGAAAAGCACGCTGCACCGTCCGTCCGTCCGTCGTCCCACTTTGAACTTGCTCGACAATAGCCAGTGTGAGAAGACTCTTAGAATCAGCGCAGACACAGCAGCAATATGCTCTAGCAGTTTTCACTTATTAATCGACAATTACCTATAATGAACTAAAATGCTACTGGAAAAGAGATACAATTTACATTATTGCGTAAATGCTACTCGAAATTTTATCATACATACAATTTTCAACTCTATACATGTAGATGTTTAGTTCACTATCAATTAATAAATAAAAACTAACTGCGTATATCCCTGCTTTGTTTGCACCGCCCAAAACAAAAGTTAAGCTAACACTTACGACAGGTGACAATCTAATTACAGGTACATTTGACATCAAAATAATTTATGTTAACTTTTAAAGTGTCTATTTTGACACATCATAATATGGAATAATTACTACCGTCTCGTTAAGTCAAAGCTGGGTGTCGTAAACATGACGTATATGTAGAACAGGGTTGGGCACACCTCCAGGGCACAATGCCAAAAGAACGTTAAAATTCTATTACTGTTATTATACGAGCCATTTTTGTCCAACACTTGCAAAATAAATGTAATACATATTTTTTCATTTCATCCAATTGATTGATTCAATGTGATTGATAGAATTACATAGTGTACAAAAATATTGCAGCTTTGTAGTTATGAAACAAAGTTATTTTGAGGAAAGGCCAGTTAATAATGACAGTAACTGTAAGATTGAAGTTTCTAGTTAGTATTGTTTTAATATCACTGAATGATAAGCAAACCGGCGACACACCTGATGTAGGAAGTCACCGCTGCCTGAAGACATCTGCAATTCCAGATGCCTCACAGATGCATTGCCATCCCGGAGACAAAGTAAAAATGTTTCATGTTCCTATAATAATCACAACTGCCTCGTTAGCCTAGTGACCCTAAGCGCTCCTGCTACGATAGAGGTTTTGGTTCGATTCCCAGGTCGAGCAAACTGTTATTGGGTTTTTCCATGAAATTCTCAGTAGTAGCTCGGAGTTAGGATTTGTGCCCGGTTAATAGCAATAGGCTCGCCCCCTATTACATAGGACCTAAAAGCATACCGGCGACCTGAGGGTGTACATTGGTACACCTCTGCCTAACCCTTTGGGGAATGCAGGCGTGATGGTATGTTATGTTATAATAATCACATTGGCACCCATACTCTTCAATCTAACCGCACGGAACAAATATTTGTATGACCTACAGATAGTTGTCTGGCTTTTTGTGTATGTGAGTTTTAGCTTTGTAAACGCACTCACGATACAGGAGAAATTCTCAGTGTGAAGCAAAAGCAAGCGGTTCGCCAGCAATATATTCTGTTTTACCTCATCCGAAGTCCAAAGCTTATAACGCCTTAACCCGCCCAAGCAAAAATGTTCTTAACCTCATCCCAGATAAGACACAAGATGCTGCAAGTGCTAGGACACCGAGACATGAGCCGAGCCTCGTTTAAACAAGGCATTACAAATATGCCTTTCTTTGTTTCTTCGGAAAATCCAAAGGGCTTTCGTTTGATTAAAGCTGGTTGTCATTCATAGAAAAATATTGTTTTTTTTTTTCATTTTCAATCAATTTTTGATACTAACATAATATGGACAGAAATTGTATTAAGTTAATGTTTCTTTTTTAAAATTACAATGACAATGTTTAATCTCTATTTATAGCCATTTCATTGGCTAAATAGAACAGCGATTTCGAGGACCCAGAAAACTTTTGACTAGCCTAAAATAATTTTGTATTTTGTCAAAAATCTTTTTCTTTAAGTTTATTTATCGTCATCATCACATTGACCACTGCTGTACTTCGGCCATAGAATTCCAAAAGAACCGGTTGGAAGCTGCCTGAAGCCAGCATCCTCCTGCGGTCTTAATAAAAATAATAAATAATTGATAATCGAAATAGGATAGACCGTACCTAACACTGGCTCACAGCAAATATTTAAAGAGGATTAATACAAATATATGTATATTCATTTCGCAAAGAAAAAATATCTCTAAAACCAGTTACATTAAGTGTAATTTCAAATAAACAACATTACACCCACACCGGAAACTCCCCATCCGCAATATAATAACTGTCTGTACGTGTGAATTGAATGATGTATGGTTGTTGGTCTGTTGCCTTGTAGCCATTAATTAACTGCCTGATTGATTTTGACAAATGTGTATTGATTTATTTTTAAGAATTGCACGATTGACAGAATGGTGTTAATAACGACTCTATTTTAATGCTTTTGAATCGAAATCTGTTTCTAGAAGCAGGCAGGTAGATAACCCACACTAATAAAATAAAGCTGAAGAGTTTTTTTATTGTTTAAATGCGATAATCTCTTAAACAACAAATGGGATTGGAAAAAATTTTGTTGTATGTAATATTCATAAGGTGTGATATTATGTTCTAAATAACATCACGCCACGACCCACGGTAGCGGAGCAGTAACCGAAGACGTAACTTACAAAACGTAAAAAGTAATTACCTGCATAATACTGGCTTTATGAAAATGTTTAGCCTTAAACTGAGACCTTTCTTTAGGCGCTCGACTGCTCATTTTTAACCCCCGACGCAAAAACGACGGTGTGTTATAAGTTGTATGTGTGTGTGTGTGTCTGTCTGTGGCATCGTAGCTCCCGAATGCATGAACCGATTTTGATTTTGTTTTTTGAGTTTAAAAGGATAATTAATTAGTCGGAAGAGTTCTTAGCTTTGTTTGTTGGAAATCGGTTCAGCAGTTTGAAAGTCATCAGCTCTTTCGTTAGGTGCGGTAATTTTGTGTTTTTTATAAGGCAAGCACATTAAGAATAACCCATCGATATAAATAAATCCTTCAAACTGAATAAATATTACGTGCCTAGGTTTAAATGAATTAATTTATTTGACTTTGACATTGTGTGAAACGGGCATTCCAAATTTAAAAATCGATCTAGTTAACGTTACGGTTATTCTGCTAGGTCCTGTGTTCATCTATATCACTGTTCCTAGCCTACCTAATTACACCTACTATACTGTAGGTATAAATCTATTAATTCTACGTTATAAGGACATACCATCATACCATCACGCTTCTATTCCCCGAAGGGTTAGGCAGAGGTGTACCAATGTACCCTCAGTTTGCTGGTGTGTTTAAGTCCCATGTATTAGGGGGCGAGCCTATTGCCATTAACCGAGCACAAATCTTAACTCCGAGCTGCTACTGAGAATTCCATAGAAAACCTAATAACACTTTTTGCTCGTCCTGGGAATCGAACCCAAGACCTCTAGCGTAGTAGTTACGTTTAGGACCACTAGGCCAACGAGGCAGTCGGCGACTATTCTATATATTTTACAAATCAACCGTATTTTAAAGTAGACACAGTAAACATGTACAATACTTAGTTACCTTTCTGTATAATTAGGGTGAGGCCAAACGAACGTAATTTTGTAAGTCGTAAGTCGCAGAATTTCGGTCGCAGAAATTCTGCTGCATTTGTTTTCATAAAAAAGTCCTATTCGATATACGACGATCGACGCAAAATTTTTGTAAAAATTTAAATATTATTAAACGCTTTAAAAACTTACTTGAGTATAATTATTAGACTTTCCTCCGGACTGATGGCAAGTCTCATGTTTGTGTTAGATTTATTTAAATCCATATATATTTGAAAAGCACTATCATTTGCCAATACATGTTTTTCAAGAATTACTACAACTCTTAAAACCTTTTATTACCAAATCAAACAGAAACATGAGACTCGCCATCAGTCGAGAGGAAAGACTAATAATTACACTCAAGTAAGTTTTTAAAGTGTTTAATAATGTTTAAATTTTTACACACATTAATTTATTTACCACACATGTTTACAACATTGCCCTCGCCCCCCGCAAACTCAATTCGGTCCGAATAATGCGTGTGAGTCGGCAGACAACTCATTTTGCGTCTCCGTGTGAATCGAATAGGACTTTTTATGAAAACAAATGCAGCAGAATTTCTGCGACCGAAATTCTGCGACTCACGACTTACAAAATTACGTTCGTTTGGCTTCACCCTTCTAGTGCTATACCTCAGTGAAGGACGAGATTACAGTCATTTAGCTGGACATAATACAAATTATTAGGTACTATTTCACAATACAGAACCATAATCGCAATTGGAAATGCAACTGTCAGGCGGTAAATACTTCAAATGCCAGTCCGACACTATTGATTAGGTATTATCATTATTTATCTGTCTCGCTGCTCAACGGTGCGAAAAATATCTAAGATGTAGATTAGTTGGAGATTACGATTGTTTGTTGAGATTGAGTAAATTGGAGACTGTTTATAAATTGTCTATGGCGAAGTTTTTTGATGGATTATACTATCACGCCTATATTCCCTGAAGCGTTAGATAGCGGTGTACCAATGTACATGTAGGTATGTGTATGTGTGGTATGTTGAGGTCCTCTGTAATAGGGGGCGACTGCGAGCATATTGCCATTAACCAGGCACAAAACCTAACTCCGAGCTGATACTGAGAATTTCATAGAAAACCTCAACACTTTGCTCTAAATATATCCCTCGGTGAAACTAGATGAAGTGAGCTAGACGTCAGCTGTCAATGTCAAACATCAGCCTACTAAGCATCAGCTAATCTATTCAGTAAAATCTCCCTGAATTTAAATGACGCGAGTTTGAAGTGAGCTTTTAGACTCTAGCACTGGTATAACAGGCTATATCAAACTCACTTTTTCTAGAATTCACCTAGGGAAATTTGTACAGAATATACCGGGTGTGTTCCGTTTTGCCCTCGTCTACCCGAGCCCGATTTCGGCTTTTGCTGGGACTAAAATGACCCCTTCGTCTCTCTCTCTCTCTCTCCTTGGTCGTGCCAATCTCATACAGTTAGAGCCGCGATTTCACCAATGGCATCTGTGCATCTCACGCGAGATAACCGGCATTCGAACTTCTAGTCCGCCATTCAGTAACAGATCTAAATACAAATCTAGCTTATACTTTAGGTACTGTAAAATACGACAAAGAATTCCTGATACATTAAATATAATCTTTATCATCGCAATAAAAACTAGAGCAATGTTATCAAAGCAACATTAAAATCATTACAATTACATACATAATAAATGTTTAAAATTTACAAGTCGGCAACTATTAACAAGGGAATAAATACTCCTTGCGATTCATAAGTACATACTGGCTACTGCATAATACGGCAATATCATAATTTAAACTTTTAAGAGTCTCATTAATACCGATTTGGCCGCAGGCGCACAATTAAACTTGATCTAACGTTCTGTACTATCAATTACGGTAAATGTCGACTTGTTTTTTATGGAAAATATACTTCAATGTTCTAACGGGTGTAAAAGACAGAGAACATATGTTTTTCTTCTCATGGCGACCATTTTTTTATCTGGACCATACCTGTGTACTTCTAATTACGGAGATATTAAAAGTCAAAGTTCCAAATGTTTTGACGTCTATTACGTCACCCCCACGACCCCTGTGTTGTTGTATGCAAAGCACAATGTTTAGGATGCGTCACATTGTGGATATGCATAAATAATTGACCTTATTTCTGTCGAAATGCAACAACCCACGTCAACATTTCGAAGTCATTGTAATAATTTTGATTATCAAGCTGTTTACTTTTAAGTATATTCTATGTTGGATAATGATCTTACACATTTTCCATATTAAATTCGATTGACGATTTAAATTGACATCCATCAGGCAGCGCAGGACGTTAAGGGCTTTGACTACTTTGTTCTCTCTTCTAGACAAACCTAGTTCTCCTTCCTATCTGACTTTTCACTTTCAATACTTGTGCTCTGCGCACAGTAAGAATCTTCGCTCCTCCTATAATCGTCTTCTACGATGTCCTTCTCACCGCTCTGGTTTTCTTAAATCTTCTTTTCTTGTCCAGGCGGTTTTCCTTTGGAATGCGCTTCCTCAGAATATCAGTATGGCTACCAGTCGTATCACATTCAAAGTAAAAGCTCGTGAACACTTGCTTATGAAGTTGGCAGACTCGACTCACAATTAGTTTGTTATATTTCTCCACCTATGTATTTTTTTGGCTTTCTCTACTCTGTATATATTGTTTGTATGTATGTATATATGTATTTATTATATTTTATTCCTGGAAACTTTCTGTTCCTTGCACCTACTATGTTTTGTCTCTGCATCACCTTAAGGTTGACTGGTAGAAAATGCCAAAAGCATTAAGTCCGCCTTTGCATAGTGTATTATTTACATTATATGCAAAAAGTTTTAATAAATAAATAAATAAATTGAATTGTAGAGAGATTATGGCTTGACTTGCTTTGGCACATCTAAACTCATTTGTTTTTTAACACGACCCAACGTATTCGTACTCATTCAAATGTAGAACAACTCACTAGAGGCTCTATACCAAGGAGATCACATACGAAAAAAATGTTTTGGTAATTAAAGTAATTTTGATTTAAGTTCTTTATTATTTTTCGCTAATTGCTCCTCCATTTGACTTGACCTCGCGATTGCTATCTATTGTAGACGAAATGTCTCAACAACTAATTAATGCAGTGTGCTACCTAACAAGTGTAGATTCATTTGATAAGGTTCAAGTAGGTAGGTACTTGTCTTGTGTACTTATCAGTCCACATATGCATGTTGTGCAAAATACGAGAACTTTGTTTTCAGTAATGTGAAATTAATTTTGTAAATACATAAGTATGCATGTATACTATTTACCTACACGTTTGTAATCATGTCTAGGCCACGATGACGCAGATCAGATTAGAACATACAGTTAATCAAAACGCAGAATAAAAAGTTTTGAAAGAAGTTTGTAGAATAAACCGACGTATAAAAATATTTCATAAAAAAAAAACACAACGTAATAACTTCACCAAAAAATCTACGGACTGTTCCTTTGTTACCCGACCATCTCAAAACGAAGGGAATGTTTGTCCAGTAGAAAAATAAATTATTTAGAGTTATATAGATTACTTTTAATTTACCTGGTTCCATTCCATGAGAATTTTTCGGCATGAATTGTACATAAGTGTTATTGGGTTTTTCTATGAAAATCCTTGTAGCACCTCGGGGTTAGGACTTGTGCTCGGTTAATCGCAATAGGCTCGCCCCCTATTACATGAAACCTTAACATACCGGCAAACTGTGGGTGTACATTGTTACACCTCTGCCTAACCCTTCGGGGAATATATGCGTGATGGTATGTGTACGTGAAATTGTACATTATAACCTCTTTTCAAAAATCGCTATGTTTCACAAAATAGTTACGGTAGTTTAGCCACGTTAATCAGTAAACAGACAGACATTTCATTGTATTTTCGTAGTGGCATCCGGAAGCACCTCATCATAACGGCTATTAACGTTTTTATTAATAACAACTTTTGTTAATTGAAGCAGAACATTATTAAAGTATTTAATAAAACACAAAATTAAAAAAATTAAGTAACCCCCGACAGAAGAATAAAAACCCCTACCGCAGCTAACAAAAGAACTGATAACTTTGAAACCGCTGAACTGATTACCATCAAACATATTTAAGAACACTTCTGATAAATTCACCTGTCAAACAAAAAAAAACTAAATCAAAATCGGTTCATGCGTTCGGGAACTACGATGCCACAGACAGACACACACACATAGACCCGAGAAGAGCTCTTTGTAAAGGAGCTCGTCCGGGAAAGTACTACCACCATACCTATTCCTGCCGCAAAGCAGCGTTGCTGTGTTTCGGTGAAGGGTATGGGTGCCGGTGTAATTACAGGTACATGAGACATTTCAACTTTGTCTCTGGGAGTGCAACGCATTTGCGGTGACCACTTAACATCAGGTGACCCGACGGCTAGTTTGCCATCCAATGTCTAAAAAAAAAAATTCTAATCTGACCTACTTTGATAAAAATACCTTGAACGGTAATTAGATAATTATTATAATTGCTGCAAAAAATAAGATTGTAACACCCATCTTAACATACGTGAGCTCAGTAGCGCATGAAACAAACTCGTCATGACTGCCGAGGTCGCCGGATCGATTCCCGGATGCGCATAATACAACAGTGCGAATATTGAAGTGCTCGTTCATAGGGTTGCTACTGAACTGTTGCTTCGTTATAATGCGTTGGATATTTTTTTGTAATTATTCGTCCTCGACAAAATGTTTGCTGCGATTTTGAACGAGATTCTTTGTTTTTTTTTATCTTTACGATGAATCAATTAAGTTTCAAATAAAGTCTAAAAACAACTTATGCTCTCAACAGACGGCACCGGTTCAAAAAAAATGCGTTTGAAATGAATTACCTACCTATGCCCTATTACCGTCTGAAGGGCTTATTAAACCTTAACCATGACCTGTACTAGTCGGAGTACAACACTTAAAACCAACATTATTTTGTGACAGCCCTGAATGAAGGTGTGTACGACTGTACGTACAATACACACATTACAACTGTTATTTTATCAGAGCAACGCGGAACACTCCTTAATAGCAATGCCCTGATGATAATACGAGCTATATACCACGTCATTATACACCCATAATATAGAATATTGTCCATGTTTATATACAAGAAGTACATTCAACAACAAGAAGTATCGTTACTGTCATTAATTCACACTTTATACTCTAAGTTACAACTGAAAATTCTCAAAATTTGAAAAATTTATTAATTAATTTATTTACTTAATTCCTACATAATTTTATCAGCGACAGAATAAGACTGACTTTTCTATGATTTACATGATATTCTACCTACAACAAACAAACAATATTTTTAACTAATGAGGATATTTATAAATCTGTGAAAGTTGCATCTGCTCTCTAGTGCTCTATGATATAAAAATGCAAGCTGATTTAAAATAAAAATCATATAAAGCCGGTTCACATCGGAAGAAAAAATAAATAAAAAGAAAAAAATAATGGCGTCAACAATTATTTTGACAGGAAATGGCCGGTAAAATTTTAAATGATTTTAAATTGGAACGACCAAAAAGTCTGCATAACATGGTTTGATGTAAATTAAAAAATAATGATAAAAATATTTTTCAATGGAATAAACCATTTTTAGAAAGGCTAGCATTGCAGACAATTTAATTTTAAATGAAATTATATTTTAAGTGGGTTATAATTTTAATTTAAATGATCTACATGGTTATTCATTTATAATTTATTGATCATAAAAAATCCAAATTGCATTAGTTATTTATTCATAACACTACCAATTACCAATACCAGGTAACGAAGAAACAGATCCGTATAGAACATGGGTGCAGCAAAATATGTAACAAACAATAACTAACATGTAATTCGAATTACTTCTCTTAATGACTTCAAAACGTATAATTTTTCACACTTTTAATAATACTTACATGTACCTACAAAGTTATTTTAACGACATATACTAGCAATTATTGCTACTAATGGTGGTAAGGCGTGGTCGACACTAAATTCAAGGTGATGGACAACTTGTCCGTATGTCGTAAATCTTTTAATATAAGGTATTTTAAAATTAGCTTCAGCTGCTTTGTTTGTCTGGTCTTAGACTTGCTTTGATTTAGATTCTATTCAAATTAATGGCGTTGCGTAAAGTTTGTCGTCAAAGAATTAGGTACCTTTTTTAGGATGGGAAATCAACAAATGGCTTCTTCCGCTCTGGGTAGAGCGCAAGGGTCAGACTCTTACTGAATAAAACCCATTCGTGTTTTCGGTGTTTCTCCTAATGCCCTTTGTGTTTTATGGCCGCGATGAGTCTTTCGAACAAGTTCCGCAAATAATTAGGTATTCCTAAATGTAATTATTGAATAATTATAACAATTATGCTCTCTTGTTCGTCGCCTGGATGGAGACAAGTTTATAATATGAGGACTTAAGGATATGCATTAGGCATCAATATCCCCTTGACAATTTTTTTTTCATCTACTAATCGTGAACCGTCTATCAAATGCTTTGATCGTTTACATTCCAGTTCAGTGTCAGGGCCAGCAGGTCTCCGGAATGATGGCAGTTCGTGCATGCATCAACGTATCTTTCTTGTAATTCAGACTTTTTCACTCGTAACATTTTTAATACTTTTTCACTGGCTGTTTGTTGTCAAAATAATAAGAAATGCCATTAGTCTTTTTTTTATTTATTCACATACCATCACGCCTGTATTCCCCGAAGGGTTAGGCAGAGGTGTACCAATGTACACCTACAGTTCGCCGGTATGTTTAGGTCCCATGTAATAGGGGGCGAGCCTATTGCCATTAACCGGGCACAAATCCTAACTCCGAGCTGCTACTGAGAATTTCATAGAAAAACCCAATAACACTTTTTGCTCGACCTGGGAATCGAACCCAAGACCTCTAGCGTAGCAGTCGCGCTTAGGACCACTAGGCTACCGAGGCAGTTATATGTATATAACTATGTATGTTATATGTTTTATTTATTCGTCTGTGAAAATGGCTTTTAATTAAGGTTATTAAACTGCTAGCTGTTAATTTTGATTTTATGTGTAACTTTTTTGTTCCAAACTTATTACAATTTTCTTAAATAAAAAAGTCTCAATATTCTTCTACACATAATTACCAAATAAGCATTAATTGCCAAATGTCCCAATCAATGGCTGAAGGTCGGTCGTAGCGGGACATGTGCGATTAATAACTTGTAATATTACGATTTGACTTACTACAGCAGGTAGGTAAGTATATAATTACTTACTACACACGCAAATCAATTGTAAGCACGTGTTTACAACCTTAGTAATTTCGTACAAGTGCTAATTACAGAATATCAGGATGGCCCCCAGTCGGTTCACATTCAAGATAAAAGCTTGCGAACACTTGCATAAGAATATGTCCGACTCGTCGCACAATTAATTTGTTGTATTTCTCCACCTATGTATTTTGATCTCTCTCTACTTTGGAAATTTTGTTTGTATATATGTATTTATTATTATATTTTATTCTTGGAAATATTCAGTTCCTCTTCCTTGCACCTACTATGTTTTGTCTCTGCACCACCCTAAGGTAGACTGGTAGAAAATGCCTAAGGCATTAAGTCCGCCTCTGTACGGTGTATTTTTTTTTACATTTGTGCATAAAGTTTTAATAAACAAATAAATACATAATTACTCCCATTGAAAGAACTTATTGTTCGACTCATCCGGCAACATTAAGGCAGAATAATAAACATAGGTACCATCACGCCTGTATTCCCCGAAAGGTTAGGCAGAGGTGTACTAATGTACACCCACAGTTCTCCAGAATGTTTAGGTCCCATATAATAGGCGGCGAGCCTATTTCCATTAACCCTGCACAAATCTTAACTCCGAGCTGCTACTGAAAATTTTATAGAAAAACCCGTTTTGCTCGACCTGGGAATCGAACCCGAGACCTCTAGCGTAGCTGTCGCGTACAATAATAGTAGTAATAGTAATCGTTTTTTTGGTTGGTAAGAGGTAATCTCTCAAAGTTCTAGTCCGATTACTTGACAACACTTATTTTTGACACAGAGAAGTTCGGAAGTCGTGGGCAATAGTTAGTGAAATATAAAACCAGTTGTTAGATGCATTTCGTTTTTTTGTAGTTACTGTATCACATAGTATGTGCTCCATACACGCATCACTAACTGTAATAAAAAGTAAAAGTAATTTTCAAATGTCATGCTTTTTGCGCGTGCATGCGTTTTTGCCTAGCGTTTTAAATTGGTCATAAGCATTATTAATCGGATATTTATTTACTGAAACTTCAGGTGTTGGCTTCGTATTAAATGGACTTCTGTATCGAAAATATCCCGGGTTTCCATTGCTTCTGTCCCAGGTATACCAACTCCGCCTAGTTTCACTCATTCGCCCTTCACAACTTTATAAAAACCACACCAATAAATCACCCGCTTTTGTATAAAACACGCATTAAAAAGCTAAATTGACGTAATATGTATCAGTACTAAAACTCATTTAGTTCCTTACGTATTTCTTGTTCTGGCTACTTCCGCATAGCTCGCCCAAGTTCCAACGCCTCCGTTGAACCTCCAGTGAGTGCCTAAAGGTTAATTTGAATAGAAATGTTTCTAGAATTGTGACAAAATAATGGTAGCCCGATTAGTCAATAACTAACTGTTGAATATTCAAACGCTGTCTTAAATTGAAAGATTGGTCTGTAGATAAAGGTGTGATATGAGAATTAAATCCAGTGTTTCCTTAACACAAAATTTATTCGGTTTCTATAACTTACCAACCGTTATTGTTCAAGTAACGATTGGTTTGTAGATAGGGGTTACTACGGTTTCTATGAAGGGTGTAAAAAGATATTTATCGAAGCTGAAAGTTAAATATTGTTCGTATTATGGTGATCATCATTTTTTTAAGTTCTATACCTAGGACAGCTCTGGTAATAGAGATATTGAATGTCCAACGTTACTTAACGTGTTTTACGAAAATCGATACCCAGCAATAAGTTTGGCCAACGTTACTTAGTTTGATGGGCAGAATACGTAGTCAACCAAACCGATACCTAATGTGACAGTAAAAGAGGTAAAAATTTACGAAGCGATTGTCAGTCTACAAACCGTTGCAATAACAGTTTTAACAAATATGTTTCTTTTTACCCCCGACTCAAAAGCGACGGGGTGTTATAAGGTTGACGTGTCTCTCTCTGTGTGTGTGTGTATGTGTCTGTGTGCATGTGAGTGTGTGTGTGTGTCTGCGGCATCGTAGCTCCGAACGCATGAACGGGTTTTGATTGTTGTTTTGTGTTTGAAAGGTTAATTAGTCGGGAGTGTCTTAGCTTTATTTGATGGAAATCGGTTCAGCGGTTTCAAAGTTATCAGCTCTTTCAAAGTTATCAGCTCTTTTGTTAGCTGCGGTAGTGATTTTTTCCTTCTGTCGGGGGTTATTTAAAAATTTTTATTTTGTATTTTTTTATGTTTTTGTTTAACATTGCTATGGCTACCAGGAGGGTGGATCAATTTGTTACCATGGCAACGACAACTTATTGTTACCATAAAAACAACAACTTGATGTCATCTTAAAATCCATACAGTAAAGTAGTATATTGTTAAAATCTTACTGCAAAACATTCCGTCAACATTGATGTTAGTGTTGCCACATACGATACGGGACTGCAGATTCAATGATTTTTATTTAAGAGCAAAATTTTTTTTTGTGTGGTGAGTCTCCCTTAACTAATTTGATTCTATGATTGGAGAAAAGACCTATCTCCAATAGCCGACCATAAGATTTTTCCAGGGAAAGTTTCTACTGGGGACTGATTAGGCACTTGACTTCAAAGCAGACGCTTTTGAAGCAACAATTCATCACCATCATCATGTCAGTCGCAGGACGTCCACTGCTGGACATGGGCTTGCCTTATATATTTCCAAAAGGACCGGTTGTAACAAGAAGAAGCAACAATTCTATTCTTTCTAAATATTTATAATAATTTAACTCTATGAAGAGATTGCACTAGATTTCAAGCAATTTTTAATGGCGAGAATCGAACATTCAGGATGTCGGTGTCCAGGGTTGCGAATTGCAAACACAAAGGGCATTAGGAGGAGGTTTTAGTCAGTAAGAGTCTGACACTCTCTTCCGCTCCGCCCAGAGCGGACGAAGTCAATTGATGCTTTCCCCATCCTTAAAAAAAGGATATCGATGCGCCAACAAAGAGTTTTTATAAATGGTTTTTACAACTCAGAAGCTGTACAAAAATTATAGGAAAATAAATTAATTAATTATAAAAGTTTAATAAATAGGATAAGTTATTTTACAGCTCTAATTTTCATTCATATTATTCTTGTTGTTTGATTGATATACTCTATTCAGTTTTCTGCAGATCGTTCACTACTGCGTGGCTCTCTTTTACGACCACATCACACCCGGCACGCCTCCGTCTTCCGATACTTAGATAATGAAGAAATAAGTTGTTAAGTTGGCATGCGTCGCGTGCGCCAAGCTCCACTGCGCATGCTCGGAATTACGTTAATTGGATTAAATCATTAAATTTATTTGAAATTAATCAGTAGTTTCCTTGCATATTGCTTTGCGGAGTTCCGATAGCCATTTTATCTTTATGCTCATCGCATTAAGTGCATCTGTGCATCGTGACTGATCGCACACATGCACACACACCTGACTAACATTATGAGTTACATGCTTTCATCGTTTAGTTTGATTAACTTTTACAACAGCGAGTGCAATTTAAAGTGTTGACGATTGAAGAAAATAAATTGTAGCACACTGGCTCGATAAAGCACGGTACAGAATGGTACAGAGATGTTTAGTGCGCACAGCCTACTTTACTGCTCCTAACTTTTTAATATCATTACCCTTTATTACCAACTAGCGACCAGCCCCGGCTTCGCACGGGTGCAATGCTGATATTATTATACACATAAACCTTCCTCTTCAATCACTCTATGTATTAAAAAAACCGCATCAACATCCGTTGCGTAAAGATTTAAGCATACATAGGGATATAGGGACAGAGAAAGAGACTTTGTTTTATGCTATATAGTGATGTGACTTTTTATAAGTTTATCTTTGACATCACTGACATCGGTGGAAGTAAACATCCTGAAGAAACCAGAACTAATATGGGTCTGGAATTGCCAATCCGCTTAGAGCAAGCGTAATGATGATAACTAGATTCAATATTTTTAATTTAACATGTGATTGACGTTCATAAGTGCCTTTTAATGGTCTAATTGAAATAAATGATTTGACTTTGACTTTGACTTTGATGAATGCTCGTGACTGTATGAGAAGAGGCCTTTGCCCTGAAGTGGAACAATCATAAGCTGTTAATATTATTGTTTAACCTTTCTTCATCATTACTTTATTGCCGACAAATTTAATGGTCCAAACATACCCGTAAACTAAACACAAAGATCCAAACTAACATAATCCATTAGTCAACAATTAACAACACATTAAAAATAGTTAATGAATCTGATAAAAGAGTTGCATTGCACCAGCTTGTTGTTACATTGCGACATAGTAAATGGACATTAGTATAAATAAGTGTAAGTGTTCAATTCTTCGATCGGAGCCGCGCCCACCGCGCGCGCTGCGTGCGTACTACCGTGGGCGAAAGTGTTCTACAATGCACAAATATTTTGCGCGACCAAATTGACAGCTTTTGAATTATGTTGTTGTTTGAATATGCACCCGGTGGTAGCTTAATTGACAGTCTAAATATTAAATATGTGCATATTCACACCTTGTTAGAGAATTGACTAATTCAATTTACTCAAGGACCAATGTTGGCTGCAATCTCTGTAATTAAAATTACGTGTTCTTCGTTAATTAAGCAGAAACAGTTCATTAAAATTGTCTATAATTTATCGAGTGTTAAATACTTACGTGATGGACAAGAACTGATCGTACTGTACATAATTCCTGTGTCTAAACGGAGCGAATTAATATTGTCTAATTTAGAATATCACATCAGCCCATCTCGCAGCTTCAACTCTCGGGTAAATAATAAAATATTGTAAATTTGTAATGCATAATTTCTTCTACTAAACACATTATCTCTGCCCCGGTTAAATTCTCCCAATAATGTTTATTTATCATTACTTATACTTATAAAAAATATGACTATTCTTATACTTGCAGGCATAATAGAAAAATAATAACGTGACGTAAATATAACTTGATAAGTACTTATTGCTATGGTTTCAATTGCTATAATATTTTATTTTCATTAAATAGAAGTTATAGTTCTGCAAAAAGAATACAACATTATTTCTCATGTTTTTGTTCTATCATGAAAAAAAACTTCATTCCCCTTTTATAAAATTTCTCAAACATTTTCGTGGTCGCTGTACATCGGGTCGCTATCAAACACAAAGCGTTGTTGTAAGTTGGCTGGTCGCCGGCCGCGAGATAAGGGTTATGTAAGGCACGCAAGGTAGCTCTACTTTCATTCTCGACCGATACAATTTCACTGCTTTATACAAATCAATATTTATATGTATAGTGTTTTATTCATAACGAAATAAGTATTATTTATAACAAGTGGACGGACATCATAATGAAAATTTGTTCAATTCATGATTCTAGATTACCAGAGTTAACATATTTCGCCGTTTATTTAAAAAAATCTATTCGCTTCGATCCATCCCCTTTAGTATTCATAGATCATGGATGAAAAAAAAAAAATACTTTTTTCTTCTATATTTCCTATACTTACTCTTCAGACTCTTACTGTCTGTCAAACCCTTAATGTGAGCAGCATCATAAGAGTCCACGAGATTTTTGTAATCTGTCGCATTTAAGTAGTGACATTCTTTAACAACCATAGTTGTAATAACAATAATTAGTAATATTACTAGGCTACAAATCGTTAAACACCAATAAACGGTGATATAATAACCTCCAATTCTCAAAATATTATAAATTCCGTCAGATCTAGATTTAAACACACTTGTTAGTGCGTGTTACCCCACAATAAATTACCAAATAGCCCCCTTGCTGGCAACCCGGTCCGGTCAAGAGTATCCGAGAGATATTGGGGCAAGCACGCGGTGTTTGGGCGTGGGGCCTGCTACCGCGAGCTCGTAATGCGGTACCTCAAAGTTCATTGCCGTACATTGCGTCGTTGTCAATGGATACTGGACAGGTTCAGCCAATTCGATACTTCCCAAAAACGACTACTGTACTGTCCTACATTTCTTTTTTCACGTCACGTACACTGTAACAATAGTTATTTTATTAGAGTTTGTATATGTATACGTAAGTCGTACGTAACCTTCAGCTTGTTATTGAATCTGCCTGTCGTAATACATACTTCAAGAATGATTCATTTAAAAGTGAATCTTACTCTACCCACACACAACTCAATTGTGTTCACAATCAGAGAAAAATTAAGCCTCATCTCTGTGATTTAATATTTGGATAGCTCAGATATTCGTTGATCTTTTAAAATGCGACAGAAAGAGATATGAGAAACTCATTATCAATGATGTTATGAAGAAAGACTTGATAAAATTGAGGCATTCTTGACATATTGAGACCATAATCAATATTGTCTGCTAGACTACCCCATTGATTATGGTTTGATGGCATTGTGAGGCTAATTAACAACGCACTTTTGCCCCTCCTCCCTTTGGAAGTGGGCGGATTTGATTCTTTTTGTAATTTTGTATTGCCACCAACTTTCAAAGCTAAAGTTATTTTTCACTTTTGAGTTTTTTAAGGCGGTTGTCTTTTTTGTAAAAAAGTTTTTATTTTTCGCTTTTTAGTATGAAAGCAGAATATGCTAATTCATTTACTTGGATGACATATATTTTTTAGTTATTAATTTTTTTTTTACCAAACTAAGTACTAGATCTATATGAAATTTAAATGGGACCATTTCGGTTATTCCGAAATGATCCCATTTAAATGTCTTCTTTTTGTTTGAAAGGGGTTTATTACCCATTTCAAACAAAAAGAAGACAAGAATTTTGCAAATCTGTCCACGCACGACGGAGTTATGCCCGAACATACATAAAAAAAAATATATAAACATCCGAATTGATAACCTCCTCTTTTTTGAAGTTGGTTAAAAATACAAAATAGTATCCGTTTAACTAGAACCTTTTATAATTATGTAGACTTACAAGCAGCAATGTACACCATCGCTGTTATTGCCTCCAATATTATCTATCCACCGTTATGTTGTAGCAATTTGTCTCAATAGATTATTAACACAGTAGCTGTAAAAGTCTCGTAATAGAGCCTCTGTGGCTTCTTATAACTTTTCTGACGGATAGAAGGTTGGTTATGGACTCACTGATGCAATGTGTGAGGTTTGTGACTGCCTTGCCACCACTCCATGGAGTATGGGGTCCTTAGCTTCTTGGATGAATTTAAATGAACTAATCTTGAGTCATTTTTTCACTTTTTGAGATATTTCAACTTTGTCTCTGGGGTGGCAACGCATTTGCAATGCTCTGATATTACAGATGTCTGTAGGCAGCAGTGACCATTTAACATAAAAAGCTGTCGATTCCTAGCATCGTGCAGCAGCATTGACAGCAGCTCTCCCCAAACTCAATTCTCTGAAGGAGATCATCAAGTTGAACTCGGCTATGAATCAGGTTGTAAAATCTGAACAGGTTTTCCTTGCTTCGAGCAAATCGTTGAAATCTTTTATAGATTATATTGGAAATATTCAAGTCAATTTATATCCTGATTGTACTTATTTATATATAAAAAATACAATTAAAACTTGTGCGACATAGTTTTCATTCTTTACTGGGTATTAATTACATGATAGCTTTATTAAATACCGGAATTTAATTATTGACTTGGAAAACGTATTTTAGACTAAGTAATAGGTAATAGAGAGCCAGCTAGAGGTCTTAGGTTCGATTTCCAGGTCGAGCAAAAAGTGTTATTGGGTTTTTTTATGAAATTCTCAGTAGCAGCTCGGAGTTAGGATTTGTGCCCGGTTAATGGCAATAGCCTCGCCCCCTATTACATGGGACTTAAAACATACCGGCGAACTGTGGGTGTACATCGGTACACCTCTGCCTAACCTTCCGGGAAATACAGGCGTGATGATATGTTATGTGGTATGTTGTAATAGGAAATAGTTGTAATAGAAATGGAGTTATTGTTTAATAAGTGATGAGGAGTGAGGTTAACAATGAAAAAACAGATGGCGTCTTAAATTTATAGGGTCTCGTTGGGTGACGGCTTCCCAAAAAGATAAAATATTTAAAAAATATATACACTCACGCCTGTATTCCCCGAAGGGTTAGGCAGAGGTGTAACAATGTACACCCACAGTTCGCCGGTATATTTAGGTCCCATGTAATAAGGGGCGAGCCTATTGCCATTAACCGGGCACAAATCCTAACTCCGAGCTGCTACTGAGAATTTCATAGAAAAACCCAATAACACTTTTTGCTCGACCTGGGAATCGAACCCAAGACCTCTAGCGTAGCAGTCGCGCTTAGGACCACTAGGCTACCGAGGCAGTTTAAAAACAATATAAAAAAGTACATAATCGAATGTAAATGCCATTTAACCCATGGCGGTGAATAGATAAAATGGAGGGTGTATTATGTTGTATGATTGATTTTTTGCAACTATTATGACAGACATTGTCCAAAAAGCTCCTCTCCTATAAGTAAGGCCTTAAAAAAGAATAAACCACTATACATCACAAAAAAATAACGAAAGAACTTGAAATACTTTTCAGAGTATTCAAAACAATATGCGACAGTCGTGTACCAGAAAGGTACTTTATTACGAAGCTCAACAGTATTCATTCAATGAGCTAAGGGCATACGGCCTTTAAATAAGATTGACCTACATTTTGACCTTTTACACCACACCCTAAACCATTGCCAATTGGCGAGCAACCTATTTACTAAGCTAGGTAACACGACCACACAAATGTAGTCGTTAAAATATGACGCAACATACTATAATATCTTCCCGATCGAATGGTCACGGCGGCCAACCAAGTAAACAGACGATAATAAGGTGCACAAGTGAGTGGGCAAACACAGGTGCACTCCCTCTTCTCCCACTCTCACATTCTGATGGGATGGCAATCCGACGCCACCAGGAGGAGAGCAGAGACGAGGGACCAACGACCTTACGTACTAACCGCGATACGAGGGCTTAAAACTGTCATACCACCAACTTCCAAACTCCGGGTTGGTACTAAAGGCCAATTGTATTAATTAACACAATTAAACAAAAGAAAAAAGGAGCAGTCAATATGCAATATTATAATTATTTAAGTATCGTTGTAGAATGTTGTCCTTTGATGTCTGGTACATCTGCACACACATACATACATACACAGACACATACCTAAGGAGGTTGTATCCTATTATTCCTATGGCTCCCGTTTCGCATAATGTCTTTTGTGACTGTTACGAACTCTTTTATATTACGAACTTTGTAGTTCTAATTATTTTTATAAGTATATTTTGTTTTGACGTTTCAAGTAAGTTCTTTTGTTTGTTTTTTTTGTATTATTCATTGTCATCATTTTTCCATCGCAGTAATTCTTATGTAATATTTTCATTTATTTAATAAACTGTGTTCTTTTCGGTTCAAGGCTTTATTTCATTCTCGACTACAACATACAGTCCACTCTTACACCTTTAACTCCTCGTAAAGTCACAACCAGATAGCTGGCTCAAATTCACCGAATTAGATTAGAAAAAAAATATTTGTGACTTTAGGTAAAGTGAGCGTGAGGTAAGCTGTTAATCTATACTTCTCCAGCATTAGTGGCATGACAGCTCACTCCATCTTACTTCACCTATCTACCACTCTAAGAAATCTAAAAAAATGGATTAACAAAATTTTGCTCAGAAGGTGAGTTCTTTATAAATGTTTATAGCAGTTTTTGCCCCAAACGCGTCAGTAATATCATAGTTCAATTAGGCGCTTTCTTATTCTATATTCCTGAGCGCTTGGTTATTAACAGGTAAACTAGTAAGCGTCCTAGCACGACGGCAATAATTTGTTGAAGAACACAATGTGGTTCAAGCCAGTTAAAGTTTGACAGATCAATCTTTCTACCCCAGGGCAGAGGACTAGCTAACAAAAAGTACAAGTTGGCAATAAAGTATAGAAAACTATTTTGGCGCCACTGTAGGTACAAAGCGGTTATAACGTGTTATAACGATATTGAAACGTTGATGCTAAAATTGGTTATTCGTTCGGTTATCGTTATATTTATATTATCTGTGTAGTGTTTACTTGATGTCAGTTGCCGAGCAGATATAAAAGCTAAAATGTTGTAGTTTACTATTCAATTTGGATTATAAATCAAGGTCAACAAATATTTAAAAAATAAAATTATTAAAACTATACTCGAAAGTGTGAAAAACAAAACACCGGAATCTGAGTCATAATATTAGGTTCTTATCATTGTTCGGTGTATTAATTTATTGATAGTGCGCTTAATGGAGTTGCGCCATATATACGCAATCCATTTTGAGAAGTTTATGTATATAGAAGTACAGTGTGATACGAATTAAAAACTCATTAAGACAACGGAGGTAAGTTGACAAACAATTGTTATTATTGTTAAAATAAGTAAATATCTATCTAACGCCGGATTAAAACAATTATTGTTGCCTAGGTATATTAAATGTGTTTAATATGAGTCATTAAATATCGGACATAGCTCCGCTCTACACGCCGACCGGCACTGTTTCTGAAAAAAAATTAAATCAATTTACTTGAAACATTGTAATATTCGTACAAGTCGTCAAGGTCGCTCTGCAACTAGACTTCGTAAGTACCTACACTGAGGTCATCATTCATCATTCTACTGGTTATTCATCTCTACTTTAAAATAGATAGTGTGATGTAAAAGTAAATTGTAACAAAAAAGGAACATAAAAATGGCCAAGTGCAAATCTGACTCGCACGCTCCGTAGCTTTGGAATAAATATAAATTTCCATTTTCAAAAATTAAAGTCATTGCTAAAGAAGGCACGACTATGTTCGTAAGTCTATTTGTTGATTGCTATAAACTGTGCCAGTAATAGATATAGTTTTATGTATTCTCTTCTATTTACTGAGACTGATCAATAGGCAAACAGACTGTAGTCAGAAAACATCTAAACTCGAAAAATCTGGAGTCACAATTGTACCATAAATAAAATATCCCTGTTTTATTTGAAGAAAAAAAACCGGCCAAGTACGAGTCGGACTCACGCACGAAGGGTTCCGTATCAGTATTAACTGCCTCGTTAGCGTAGTGGTCCTAAGCGCGACTGCTACGCTAGAGGTCTTGGGTTCGATTCCCAGGTCGAGCAAAAGTGTAGCGGCTCGGAGTTAGGATTTGTGCCTGATTAATAGCAATAGGCTCGCCCCCTATTACATGGGACCTAAACATACCGGCGAACTGTGGGTGTACATTGGCACGCCTCTGCCTAACCCTTCGGGGAACACAGGCGTAATTGTAATCTAAAATGTGTCTTGAAATAATATAGTAAACACATACATAAATATTTGGACAGTCTGCTAAACCTGTTAGCCTGTAGCTCCAATGGTAAAGTTCCACATCTTGTCCTGAAGGTTTAATATTCTTAGTTTGTAAGACTTTCAAATTGAAATTGTTAGATTAATTAAATAACTTGTTTGCTTATTCATTAAAGATTATAAAATATATAGAATGTGAAAAAAAAATTATGACTACAACAAAAATATTTAATTTCCAGCTCATCACAATGGCGCCGGTGATACTAGGAGGAGACACACTCGGCGAAAAGCGCCAACACTACAACAAGCTCGTCGAAGATGCGATTGCTGATAAACAATATAAACTATGTGACATTAGTGACACCGACAGCGACATAGACAACCTTCTGAAAATAGACATCGCCAGTAGAAACAGAAATGTGGACTATATCATCAAAGTGATGAAGTCCAAGGACATGCTGTACGCGGCGACGGCTATTAGGAAATCCACGTGGCTAATCACCGAGCAGCAGTACGCAAACATCATCAATCCAGAGTACCTACACACACAACTATTACCTAGCATGAACACCAAAGCAATTAACAAACTTATGCTTCACATTAGACTCAATCTGAAGGACGAATGTCGAGTGGAAACTTTTTATGAATACCTTAAACAAAGGAACGACGCTTGGAAATGGTTGCAGAACTGCTCCATTCCTTTTATAGAAAACGTTATAAAAAACGAACGCCTCGTGCCACTATCTCTTTTCAAACGTTTGTGCAAAAGATCTGCACATTTTATTGCATATCATACACGGATAGAGGCCGCCAGGTACACCGCAAAACAGGGAATGTTATTCTTGTTAAAGTCACATACCGCAGACGTTTTAAACGTACTAGAACATGATAACTTTAACTTCTGCCCTACGCTGGGAAAAAAGAAAACACACATTCTGATGAAAACACATTCACAAAAAGTATTTGACAATTTTGAAAAGTTCGTTAACGTACTTGACCTATCCGTTGCAGTAAAATATTTAAATAAAAAAGAAACAAAAAGTTTTCTTTATGAACATGGTAAAGAGAAATTAGGGCTTCATTTATTTTATTATGATACACTCGGACATTTCATCAAACACATGCCAGAAGAAGAGGGGTTTGACTTCGTAAAGAAAACTTTCATTGATAAAACTGAGCCAGTTTTCTATCCAGAATATAAAAACGAGATGATCAACTGGCACATAAAACCTTATCAATGGTATCAGTACGCTCCATTTAACGTTGCATTAACTGAATTAAAAACTCTTATTCGTAAAGAACACCCGCCCTCTGAACGTACTGCCATGCTCACGGTTTTAATAAGTTGTGCAAGAAAAAACCCCAAATATATTAAAATTTTGCTCCAATTGTTCAAAGAAAAGCATATTAATGAACCATTTAAGTTCAAGATTCAGTTCATCAATAATCTGCTTTCAGAAATATCTACTCACGACTTCGACATTGAAACTTGGAACATTTTGGATCAGTTGTTCCACAGTATGGAAGTGTACACCGAGTCAGATAACAACGTACAACAGTGTCTCGAATCCATAATTATTTATAAAGTTTTGCACGATGAACCTGTACCGGACATCGTAGAACAAAAGGTTGCATTCAATACTTTTGAAAAATTCCAAAATATACTGAACCAAGAGCAAAATCATAAATTGTTTACTTATCTGTTACATTTAGTACTGAGAAAGGTCCAATGTGAAAATATTACTAATGAATCCGAATTCATTGAGACTATAACTCAATTAAAGAATGCGTTGACTTTGATAAGGTATTGGAAAAAGGATATCAGTAAGTACCCAAACGTACTTGACACAATTCAGAAACTAATCAAGATAAGACAAGAGAACATGTGGAAAACAGACATGTCCTGTTTGTACAACGTGAAGAAATCGTGGCGGAAGCACATGTTTGAGGAGTCGTTGTCACTGTGTCTGTGCGAGGAAGCGTGTCTGAACGCGCTGAAGCACAAGCCGCAGCTGCTGACGCGTCACGACAAACAAATAGACACGTTGCGAACTAACGACGCTGTCTCGCTGCGACGTCTGCTCGCCAAGCTGCGCGTCTACTGGCCGCACTCACTCGCCCAGCACTGGACTGAAGCCTACTTACTAAATCTAAACAACCCTACTGGACAAAAAGCCGTTATTAAAGGTCTCTTTGCGCTTCTTCACCAAAATCAAGTTATAGACATGGCAAAAAAACATATACCTGATGACAGTAAGGTGAACTGGGGTGAGACGGAGCAAAACGAAATTTCTGTAAGGAAAAATATTGCAAAACATTTGCACATAGCCAGACCACTGATTCCCTTAAATGTCATTTTGTGGTACGCTAAAGGAGATTACCTACAATATGCAGTGCCCTCACTAAATGCAATTTTGTCCAACATGAGTGAAGTCGAAAGTCGTGAATATTTGCCAAAATTGTTGGATGCACCAGTCTCTTTGCAAAAATTCGGACTGCATCTCGCTGCCACCAAACTTAAATCTGATGATCTCAAATCAATATTTTCGAATGTTTGGAAAAATTCAAAGAATCTAACAATTCGATCAGCCCTATTTAAACATACTTACGATCAGATCTG
Source organism: Caradrina kadenii (assembly GCA_947462355.1). Classification (NCBI taxonomy): domain Eukaryota; kingdom Metazoa; phylum Arthropoda; class Insecta; order Lepidoptera; family Noctuidae; genus Caradrina; species Caradrina kadenii. The sequence goes on along the minus strand of OX381693.1, from coordinate 4,941,957 downwards.
TAAGGATAGTAATACAACTGTACAGAAAGACCTTTGGGAAATATTACGTACTTTTATAGATAATTTAACTGCAGAAGAGAGTGCAGAAATTTATAAAATAATTGTCAAAGTTCAAAATATCCCTGTCAGTATACGAGCCGAATTTTACATGAAGAGTTATGAGTTTTTATCTTCGTTACCTGCTAGCGCTAACTGTGAAGAGTATGTGAAGGATTTAATAAAATATGCTCCAAAAATAATGGACAGTCTCGACAATAATTTCGTTGTCAATAAAATGCTTTCACCAGTTGAAGCTATATTTTGTTCGAATAGAAGCGAAGTTGAACAAGTATTAGCTAGTTATGTATTGTGTGGTCAAACTGAAAAAGATCAGCTTCAAAGATTTAAAACGGCAGTAGAACCAGCAATGGAGAAAGCTTTTAATATGTGGGATAGTGCGCGCTCATGCTATTATTACATCAAAGATAATTTTAACAGTTTTCTAAGTTCTTTGTTTTGGAACTTTAGAATTTATTATCTTACTAAAAAAGCTTTGCCTGTCCAGCTATTTGTAGAGATAAGAGCCAAAATGGAAAAAGGCTTGCCTTTGTTAGAAAACTACGTACTGTGTACTAGTTGGAAACTTTTAACTGAATACGTCAAGGTAATGGACGAACACAAATCTACGTTGAGTGACATATTTGATTCAAAAAATATTTATGAGTTAGATTTCGGTTATAAATGGATGTCAAATGAGATGGAAAGTATTTGGAACGATATCCATTATAAAATATCGCCTACGTTAGGTCCTCTTATTGTGAAACATTTAAAAGAAGACGCCGAGCAATTTACGTTTTCAACAATGTATTATCTGTTTACTGACGCTTTCAAAAATCTGTTTAAAGAATTATGTCATAATGAGGATTTAATGCTGGAAACCCTAAAACACATGCTCAATGATAATGACTTTGTTCCTTGTTATTTACTGGCTTCAGGGGCGACACCCAAATATTGTAATCCTTTAATGAAAAAGGAAACACTATTAGAAATACGTGCAAAAATAGAATCACATCCATCTAAAACAGTTCAGATACATTATTATAATGATTTTCGGGAATGTCCAAAAGACTTAGATTAATGTATGTTTGTGGAATACAATAAATGATATAAGGTCCTTGTCTTAATAATTGTTTTTATTTGAAACCGAGTGTTTTTTGCTTGAGGCAAACTATGTAATGGGTTTGCGTCACTGGCATGATAATGTGATGTTAAGTTTTTCCTTCTGTCGATAATCCGCTTATCTGCGTATTTTTACCGGGATGCACCAGAAGAAGGTTTATGGTATTCGAGTCTATGCATGTATTAGACACACTCAATGGACACACTCTAAACACCTCAGTTTTGTACCTTAATACTTATAATAGGCACTCTTCTTCCCACAAGACCCAAAGCCAAAAGGAGAGTTATGACTTTAGAAGTCTATGCATGCATACAGTATGTATGTAAATATTGTGTGTCTGGCAACCATATCACTGTATGCGTGCGGGTACATCGCCACGCCTACCTAAACCCGGCGGCAAGATAGCTAGTTCAAATTCTAAAATTAACTAATAGTTAAAAAATACCTATTTATTACATTATTGATTCGTGTGGAGATTCACTAGCATAGTTACATCCTTAAATTTGAGGAGGATGCAAAACTGCACCTTATTTATGTTATGTTCTAAAATAATTTAAATAAAAATAGTTTAAAAATTACTAAAACCCGACTACTTACGACAAAAATGTCCACCAAGACATAAATATACCAACTTCAAGGCTTATTTAGATATACCTACCTTATACCTAAATAAGCCTAGAAGTTGGTATATTTATGTATCTATTTTTTTTTTTGTGTTATTTTTCTTTCTATTTACAGCCACATAGTCAATATCTAAATGATGATGAAAACAGCATTACAATTAATTGTGCAGTTTTGAAAAACTAATCGGCCCAACACGCAGACACTTGTTTTCGATTTGGCGTTTTAGCTGGGAGGTGGTCGGCTCCTTGATTGACTTTCATGTATTGCCTTAATAAATAAAGGCATCCAGCCAGGGCTTTATAAACTAAGCGACCCTCACCCCTGTGAAGGACAGCAAGGAACAAGCAGGGCCGCACCTATAAAACATCACGACACGAAAAACAATTTTGTTTAATAATCATCAAAACGGTTATACAAAGATAACGATATCGTTATTTTAATTATCTGTATACTACAAAAACTTTCATAATCTATGCTTGATGACATTTATAAACTTTCTGCTGTCGATAGAATTTTTGTTTACAATTGGAACCTTATTGCCGGTATACAAATATTGAAATTGCATAGCAGTAAACATATTTTGGAAACACCGGGTTTTGAATCAGTCACTATTACGTACTTTATTTACATTGCTTATGTATTGCACAAGTTTGTGTAATAAAATTGTTGACTGTGTTGTGTTTTAAGAAGTTGTTTAGTGCGGCATTTTAACTTGGAAAGAGGAGCTGGGTAAGTAAAATAATTATTGAAATACCTAATACCAAAGTTATCAATGTTATCAACATTTTTTTGTTTTTTTTTTTGGTCGACTTTACTGCCGCGGGTCTTGTTGTCAAGTTTACTTAAAAGACAAAGTGCAATTTCTACGATAATAAAGTACCTGTAAGGAATGCGTGCTGGGTGTTATTTTGTAAGGCTTCGTAATTAGGCAGGACGTAGATAACCATTAGGTATTTACAAAATTGGGAAGATACAAATTTCATTAACAAAGTTTAATACCTACTAACATTTTTTTGGTAAAATTGACATATTAATAGAAGTGTTAAAAAGTTTCAACGTTAAAATGTTATAACAAAAGCTATAACATAACATGAGTGTTTGGCAAAAGTGAATTTTGATGTTACACCTATACATGATAAATGTTATTATAAATGTTACCCTGTAAAAAAATTATGAGAACCAGCTATCACACGTTAACATTAAGTTCACATTCTGAAAAGGTCCAGCATTATACTAACAAGTACCTAATGTACACTTTTTCGACTACATCATCATTCCTAGATCTATTCTCAAAATTACGGTCATAATGAAATGAAATAGCTCTGGCTACTTTGAAATGTTGGACCGATAGTTAAGCATTTAATATCTATACTTACATCTATACAAATAAATAAAATTGAAGTGTCTGTTTGTAATTCCCAATTAACAGCTTTTCACTGAATGCATATGAAAGTATATACGGTATTTACATCAAATAATCAATTTTTAAATTTTTGTCTGTCTGTTTGTTCCGGCTAATCTCTGAAACGACTGGACCGATTTTGACTGGACTATCACTCGCAGATAGCTATGTTACAAGAAGTAACATAGGCTACTTTTATTTTAGAAATTTCATTTATTTTATTTAAAAAAAAGAGACAAAATTAAAACCAGTGAAATAGCAAACGCGAACGAAGTCGTGGGCAACAACTAGTCTGCAATATATAGAAGTGTGTATAATTTAAACGATAATGGGCTGTCAGTATCTAGGTATATGAAGTAAAAAATGTTTGCCTACCTAGGTACCTACCTATCAAGGTTCTAGGATAATAAATTAAAACTATCAATCGACGTAGGTAAATCACTTATTTTAAAAACAAATTATTTTTTTTTACGATACTTGATACAATTTCTTTATCAGTACAAATGATAACGATTTCCTCAAGATACAGAAAAAATTTAAGTGATAAAATAAGTGTCCTGATGACCAAATAATCAATGATAGCCAAAATTACAAAGACAATTAGGTACGGCTATAAACCGAAAGTTGAAATTTAGAATCTGGAAGAAAGTAAGCAAGTTCGATAACCTTCATTGAATTTGATTATTTAATTTCCAGCTCATCACAATGGCGCCGGTGACGCTTGAAGGAGACACGCTCGGCGAAAAGCGCCGACACTACAACAAGCTCGTCGAAGATGCGATTGCTGATAAACAATATAAACTATGTGACATTAGTGAAACCGACAGCGACATAGACAACCTTCTGAAAATAGACATCGCCAGTAGAAACAGAAATGTGGACTATATCATCAAAGTGATGAAGTCCAAGGACATGCTGTACGCGGCGACGGCTATTAAGAAATCCACGTGGCTAATCACCGAGCAGCAGTACGCAAACATCATCAATCCAGAGTACTTACACACACAACTATTACCTAGCATGAACACCAAAGCCTTTAACAAACTCATGCTTCACATTAGACTCAATCTGAAGGACGAAAGTCGAGTGGAAACCTTTTATGAATACCTTAAACAGACGAGGAACGCTTGGAAATGGTTGCAGAACTGCTCCATTCCTTTCATAGAAAATGTTATAAAAAATGAACGCCTTATACCGTTATCACTTTTTAAACGTTTGTGCAGAAGATCTGCTCATTTAATTAAATACTACACGAGGATAGAAAACTGGCCCATATATTACTTATTAATGCAATGTTTATTTTTGTTGAAGTCCCATTCCGCGGACCTTTTGAACGTACTAGAACATAACAACCATTATAGTTTTCCACTATTGCGAAGAAAAAAAACAAATCTCCTAATGAAAATATGCCCGCAAAATGTTTTTAAAAATTTTGATAAATACGTTTTCAACCTTGACTTATCCGTTGTTGCAAAATATTTAAACAAGAAAGAAATAAAATCATTTCTTTATGATCAAATGAAGAATGAAAGCATTAGATTCTTTTTATGTTATTATGACAAGTTGAGCCCTTTCCTTATGAACATGCCAGAAGAAGAAAAATTTGAATTCGTGAAGAAGGTCTTTATCGACAAAACTGAACTGGCAAGTTTCTATCCAGATTACGATAAAGAAAGGATCAACCAACACATAAAACCTTACCAGTGGTATGAGTTCGCCCCATTTCATGTTGCATTGGCGGAGTTAAAAAAGTTTATACATAAAGAGAACTCACCCTCTGAACGAACTGCTATGCTTTCAATTTTAATTACTAGTGCCAGAAAAAACACAGAGCATATAAAAACATTGCTTAAATTCGTCAAAGATAAACATATTAATGAACCATTCAAATTTAAAATTCAGTTCGTCAATAATCTGCTTTCAAAAATCACGACTCACGATTTCGATATTGAAACTTGGAACGTTTTGGATCAGTTGTTCCACAGTATGGAAGTGTACACCGAGTCAGATAACAACGTACAACAGTGTCTCGAATCCATAATTATTTATAAAGTTTTGCACGATGAACCTGTACCGGACATCGTAGAACAAAAGGTTGCATTCAATACTTTTGAAAAATTCCAAAATATACTGAACCAAGAGCAAAATCATAAATTGTTAACTTATCTGTTACATTTAGTACTGAGAAAGGTTCAATGTGAAAATATTACTAATGAATCCGAATTCATTGAGACTATAACTCAATTAAAGAATGCGTTGACTTTGATAAGGTACTGGAAAAAGGATATCAGTAAGTACCCAAACGTACTTGACACAATTCAGAAACTAATCAAGATAAGACAAGAGAACATGTGGAAAACAGACATGTCCTGTTTGTACAACGTGAAGAAATCGTGGCGGAAGCACATGTTTGAGGAGTCGTTGTCACTGTGTCTGTGCGAGGAAGCGTGTCTGAACGCGCTGAAGCACAAGCCGCAGCTGCTGACGAGCCACGACAAACAAATAGACACGTTGCGAACTAACGATGCTGTCTCGCTGCGACGTCTGCTCGCCAAGCTGCGCGTCTACTGGCCGCACTCACTCGCCCAGCACTGGACCGAAGCCTACTTACTAAATCTAAACAACCCTACTGGACAAAAAGCCGTTATTAAAGGTCTCTTTGCGCTTCTTCACCAAAATCAAGTTATAGACATGGCAAAAAAACATATACCTGATGACAGTAAGGTGAACTGGGGTGAGACGGAGCAAAACGAAATTTCTGTAAGGAAAAATATTGCAAAACATTTGCACATAGCCAGACCACTGATTCCCTTAAATGTCATTTTGTGGTACGCTAAAGGAGATTACCTACAATATGCAGTGCCCTCACTAAATGCAATTTTGTACAACATGAGTGAAGTCGAAAGTCGTGAATATTTGCCAAAATTGTTGGACGCACCAGTCTCTTTGCAAAAATTCGGACTGCATCTCGCTGCCACCAAACTTAAATCTGATGATCTCAAATCAATATTTTCGAATGTTTGGAAAACTTCAAAGAATCTTACAATTCGATCAGCCCTATTTAAACATACTTACGATCAGATCTGTAAGGCTAGTAGTACAACTGTACAGAAAGACCTTTGGGAAATATTACGTACTTTTATAGATAATTTAACTGCAGAAGAGAGTGCAGAAATTTATAAAATAATTGGCAAAGTTCAAAACATCCCTGTCAGTATACGAGCCGAATTTTACATGAAGAGTTATGAGTTTTTATCTTCGTTACCTGCTAGCGCTAACTGTGAACAGTTTGTAAAGGATTTAATACAATATGCTCCTAAAATAATGGACAGTCTCGACAATGATTTCGTTGTCAATAAAATGCTTTCACCAGTTGAAGCTATATTTTGTTCGAATGGAAGCGAAGTTGTAGAAGTATTAGCATGTTACGTATTGTGTGGTCAAACTGAAGAAGATCAGCTTCAAAGATTTAAAACGGCAGTAGAACCAGCAATGGAGGAAGCTTTTTGTTCGTGGGGCAGCACGCGTTCAGGCAAATATTACTTTAAGGATAACTTCAATAATTTTGTAGGTTTCTTGATTTGGTACTTCAGAATTTATTATCTCACCAAAAAGACATTACCTGTCCAATTATTTGTAGAAATAAAAACCAAAATGGAAAAAGGGTTGCCTTTGTTAGAAAACTACGTTCTATGTACTAGTTGGAAACTTTTAACTGAATACGTCAAGGTAATGGACGAACACGAATCTACGTTGAGTGACACATTTGATTTAAAAAATATTTATGAGTTAGATTTCAGTTACAGATGGATGTCAAATGAGATGGATAGTGTTTGGAAAGATATTAATAAAACAATATCACCTACATTGGGTCCAGTTTTTGTAAAGTGTTTAAAAGAAGACACGGAGCAACATAAATTTCCAACAATTTACTATTTATATGTCGAGGCTTTCAAAAAAATGTTTCAAGAATTATCTTTTCAAGAGGTTTATTCACTTGAAATCCTTCAACACATGCTAAATGATTATGATTTAATATCCAGTTATATTGTAGTTTCCAAACTAACTCCCAAAAACGATGATACACCTACTCGATCAGAAATACGAAAAAAAATTAAATCACATTCCTCGAAAGAAGTACGGATGCATTATTATAATGATTTTCAGAATATTCCAGAAGACCGATTACAGTGATTTCTGACTATGGCTGACTTATTTCTACGAAATATTTATTTTATAAACTGTGTTTAGCAGACTTTGTATCTACGTTCTATTAAAACTGCAAAAATAAATAGACATATTTTATTCAACACTTTGGTGTTTTATTTGATTACTCCATCATCATCCACTGCGCGACCTGACCCACTGCTGGGCGGAGACAGCCCCTTTCAGACTGTACTAATCTCTCTGCAGTGCCAGTCTCATCATCTTGCCACTGGCCCGGTGGTCGTCACTCTTACCAAAAAAAAAACAACAACACTTTTGCCCGACCTGAGAATCGAACCCTGGACCCCACGCTTATCAGTCGCGCTTGCGACTACAAGACCAGCGGCCAATGAAAGTGAGCTTAATAATTGTCATAGTTAACTGCAGAAGTATCTTTAACGTTGCACATCCATTGAAAAGTTTTGTGTTCTATTCCAAATCTATGAATATGTATATTATGGCCAATTAATACCAGTGTTTTACATGAAGCGCCTACCTACCTGACCTCCACAACCCAGTTACTGGGCAACTCAATACCTCTCGGTTAGACTGGTTGTCAGACTTCTTCGGTCGCCGACGGTGCACGCGATTGGTCCGTCAGTGGGACCGTACGCGTGTAGCGTTGGCGCCACAAAAAGGTACCCAGAAACCCAAAAATGAACTTGCCGTTGTGCTCACGACTCGTGGCGGCTACTATAAGTTTCACACAATTTTAACCTTTGCTATCCGTTGCTGTTATATACCCGTAGTCCGCGTGAATGTCGGTTATTGCGATTGTTGCTTGTAAAACTACCAAAGATTCAGATTTTGTTCATAATTTTATGGTTCTTAATTATTTTGCACGGAAATCTATTTCTTATTCAAAAATAAAACCTCTCAGTTTATTTATGTTAATAATTGCTATATTTAAATTGTGAAATCATATAGCTTATTACACGCTACATTGAAATAACGATAGTGTTGTAACGTTATTTTTCGAATGTAGTTGAATGGAGTATAGAAGCAAAAAGATATACCCAGTTATGTGAAATTGAGTTGAGTTTATTTTCTTTATTAGATGAGAACCCAAATAACCAAAAAAATACCTAGTTTAATAACGATTTTCAAAACGTGTTATAACTAATAGTAACGTTATGCATACCGTACTAACTTATCTGTGCTGTTTTTATCTATCTATCAAATACAGAATAGATATAAATTGACTGTATTGTACTCAGAACGTAAGAACTTTATATGTCACCAAATAAAAGTTAAAATTGTCTAACAGTGTGTCGTCGATTAAGCCTTTATCAAACTACAAACTTCGTAAAGTGTTTGTAGTCCGCCGTGTACATACAACCCCGGCTTTTTCTGCCTGACTCATATTTTGATTGTGTATTGCACAATATTACACCAAATTTTTAATAGTCGTAGTGTGAGGAATTTGGAATCCAGTACTGTGCGGCATTTGTTCGGAAAAACATTGAAGAACTGGAGGTAAGTAATACAATTATTTCGTTTTATTTTTAATGACGTCATGGCAAAGCGGTTCAGTCCTACAAGGACGTCTGTTTTAATTCCTCAAAATAAAATGTTCGGAATGTTATCGAGATTACACCTACACTACATTTGATGATTTTTGAAAATTATTTATCGCAAGTACAAATAGGTTTTACGGTTGATCTAGGACTCTAGATAATAAAGACAAGGATGGTTAAAATTTTTTAGGTAAATAGGTATTACATTATTTAACTGGAATTGTTTCTAGTTTGTTTTTAAGTAAAATTGTAAAAAGAAAATCGTCGTTGTGCTTTGATTGTAATTTTACACGGCATAATGAATTTCGTATTTAGATTAATCGATTGATAAACAATGTTAACATTGTTGCTATCTGTAGATGACATCAACGCGCTTGTGGTCGTTATTATTTTTACTTCTATTTCATATTATTTATTCCCTCAATTGTGTTGCAGTTTGCAGGTTTTTTTTGTAAAGGTTTATAAAAAAGACTTGACAATACCAAAAAACGTATTAATTTGGTAATTTTTAGCTTAATTTAGGTACCTATTTGTTGACTTTCATAATCAACAAACATTTTACAGCCTAAGGCCCACGTCAGACAATCGGTGACCGATTTTTTTGTCGGAAAGAATGGAACATATTATTATGAATTCTAATATATCAACGCACACGTCCTACAAAAAGTCGGTCCCACGAAATTATGGATTTATTGAACGACCTACAAAAAGTCGGAGACGGAGGCATTAACTCCACATCGAAACATGAAATTCACTAGTACTCCCAATAATTTATAAACCTTGTCACATACGTCATTTTAATGCATCCTCATAAAAAAGCACAAATTTAAAACTAACAGCTCCGTTGGTCTCATGGTTCTAAGCGTGGCTGGCGAGCATTCGGTCCTGGGTTCGCTTCCCGGGTCGGGTAGTGATAATGGGTTTTTCTATTAGGAAATTTTCAGTGCAGCCCGGAGTTTGAAAGTTGTTGATGTGACATCCTCGTGCTTCAAAATGGACGTAAGGCCGTCGGTCTTAGCCGGTAATTGACCGCGATGGGACGGCAATGGACCGGGGAAAGATCCTGATCTTTCCCCGGTCCATTGCCGTCCCATCGCGGACTATATGTAATAACAGGGAGATAATAAAGGTAGAGGGAGTGCACCTGTGTATGCGCACACACTAGTGTATTTTAATATCTCCTGGCTAGGTACCTGCCTTTATTATTAACTTATAATTATTTTTCAACAAACAAATAGGTAATTAATTGAACGCTTTACAGCTCAGCTCAGCTTTACGCTTCACACCTCAATGGATACCTCGACACAAGCTTACCCAGCGATACGCTCGCACTTTTTCATTTTTTTTTATATCTGTTGCCTAATATTTATTTTTACATGAGGCGATCAATGATTGCACAAAGATGTATTTGAATCATTTGTCAATAATGTACGTAAATACCAATTACATAATCGATCGAGGTCAAAACTATATATAGGTACGATTTGTATGTATAACATAGACGGACGATCAGACCCAAACATATAGGTCAACGGACATACCTACGCACGAATGCAACCTCAGAATATCCCCTGTAATAAGCAGAAAATTTTAATGGATATTTGTATCTAATTAATTTAACAACACCAATATTTCATTTCCAGCTCGTCCCAATGGCGCCGGTGACGCTAGAAGGAGATACGCTCGGCGAAAAGCGCCAACACTACAACAAGCTCGTCGAAGATGCGATTGCTGATAAACAATATAAACTATGTGACATTAGTGACACCGACAGCGACATAGACAACCTTCTGAAAATAGACATCGCCAGTAGAAACAGAAATGTGGACTATATCATCAAAGTGATGAAGTCCAAGGACATGCTGTACGCGGCGACGGCTATTAAGAAATCCACGTGGCTAATCACCGAGCAGCAGTACGCAAACATCATCAATCCAGAGTACCTACACACACAACTATTACCTAGCATGAACACCAAAGCCTTTAACAAACTCATGCTTCACATTAGACTCAATCTGAAGGACGAAAGTCGAGTGGAAACCTTTTATGAATACCTTAAACAAAAGGAAAGTGCTTACAAATGGTTGCAGAACTGCTCCATTCCATTTATAGAAAACGTTATAAAAAACGAACGTCTCATACCGCTATCTCTTTTTAAACGATTATGTAGAAGATCTGCTCATTTTCTTACATACCGCAAAAGGGTAGAGAAACACAGATTGCACAATCTAGGTCATGACATGTTATTTTTGTTAAAGTCTAATACTGAAGCGCTATTGAACTTTCTGGAAGAGGAGAACTGTTTTTACGGCCCAAAAATCGGAAAAAAGAAAACGGAACTCCTTATGAAGACATGCCCGCAAAGAATTTTTGACCAATTCAAAAAATTCACTTACATCATTGACCTGTCTGTAGTCGCAAAATATTTAGAAAAAGAAAAAATAAAAACCTTCCTATATAAAGAAATGAAACCAGACCAGTTTTGCTGTGGCGAATTTGATAAATTGAGACATTTTGTTAAAAACATGCCAAAAGAAGAAAAGCTACAATTCATAACGCAAACTTTTATCGACAGAACTGATCTGACTTTTCTTCGTTCAGAAGACGAAACAATTAACAGTATGGACGTAGCCTTCTACCTTTGGTATGAGTACGTACCATTTAATGTTGCATTCCCTGGATTAAAAAAGCTTATACTTGCTGAGAACTCACCCCCTGAACGAATGGCTATGCTTTCAATTTTGATCACTAGTGCAAGAAGAAACCTAGAGCATATTAAAACATTGCTTAAATTCTTTAAAGATAAACACATTAATGAACCATTCAAATTCAAGACTCAGTTCGTCAATAATCTTCTTTCTCAAATATCTACTCACGACTTCGACATTGAAACTTGGAACGTTTTGGATCAGTTGTTCCACAGTATGGAAGTGTACACCGAGTCAGATAACAACGTACAACAGTGTCTCGAATCCATAATTATTTATAAAGTTTTGCACGATGAACCGGTACCGGAAATTGTAGAACAAAAAATATCCTTCAATAGTTTTGTAAAAATCCAAAAGCAACTAAATAAGGAACAAAATGACAAAATATTTACTTATCTCTTGAATATCATATTGACAAAGGTTCGAATTGAAAACATTGCAAATGAATCCAATTTCAGTGAGACTGTAGTTCAATTAAAGAATGCCTTGACTTTGATAAAAGATTGGAAAAAGGACATCAGTAAGTTCCCAAACGTTCTTGAGAAAATTCAGGGTCTGAATAGGATTAAACAACAGAATATTTGGAAAACAGACATGTCCTGTTTGTACAACGTGAAGAAATCATGGCGGAAGCACATGTTTGAGGAGTCATTGTCACTGTGTCTGTGCGAGGAAGCGTGCCTGAACGCGCTGAAGCATAAGCCGCAGCTGCTGACGAGCCACGACAAACAAATAGACACGTTGCGAACTAACGACGCTGTCTCGCTGCGACGTCTGCTCGCCAAGCTGCGCATCTACTGGCCGCATTCACTCGCCCAGCACTGGATCAATGCCTACTTACTAAATCTAAACAAACCTACAGGACAAAAAGCCGTTGTTAGAGGTCTCTTCATGCTTCTTTCCCAACAACAAGTAACAGATATGGCAAAAAAATACGTTCCCGAAGATTATAAGATAAATTGGGGTGAGACTGACCAAGCCGACATTAGCATACGGAAAAATATAGCACAAAATTTGCACATCGCTAGACCGCTGATTCCCTTAGATACAATTCTGTGGTACGCAAAGGGAGATTACTTACAATATGCAGTGCCTTCACTTAATGCTATTTTGTCAAATCTGAGTGTAGTGGAAAGCCGTGAATATGCGTCAAAATTATTGAAAGCACCAGTCTCTTTACAAAAACAAGGACTTCATCTAGCGTTTATAAAACTTGAACCGAATGAACTAAAAAAAATTGTTTTGAATATTTGGAGCACTAGAACCAATTCTACAATCAGAACCGTTATTTTTAGGAACACTTTCCGTCAAATTTGTAAGGTAAAAAATATAACTGTTGAAAAAGAATTATGGAAATTACTAAGTACGTTTATCGATCAATTATCTACACGGGAAAATAGAGGAATATTTAAATATTTAGTTAAGGTAGAAGATGTTCCTAGTAGTGTACAAGCAGAGTATTACATGAAGAGTTACGAGTTCTTAACGTCGTTCCCCGATACTGACAAGTACGATCGGATTGTGAACACACTTGTGTTCTATGCACGTGACACACCGAGCATAATTAAGTCATTTAATGATGATTTCGTTAGTACTAAATTACTTTCACCAGCAGGGACAAAATTTTGTTTACGTGACAGTAATTTTATAGGTACATTTGCATCTTATGTCTTGTGGGGGAAAACTGAAGAAGATCAGCTTCAGAGATTTAGAAGCACATTAGATCCAGCACTGGAAGAAGCTTTTCAGTCGTGGCATAAAACACATTCTAGCGTTTACTACGTCAAAAACAATTTTGAAGAATTTTTAAAGTCATTGGTTTTGAAATTTAGATTACATTACACTCTAAATAAAATTACTGTACCCGTCAAACTGTTTGATGCAATAAAAATGAAAATGGAAAAGGAATTGTCTTTGTTAGAGAACTATTCTCTGTATACCAGTTGGAAATTTTTAACTGAATATGTTAAATTAATGGATGAGCACACATCTGTGAGCAGTCCATTTGAGTCGAACCAGTTTTCCGAATCTGAGTATGATTGTAACATCTCATGGATGCCAGATGCAATAAACATTGCCTGGAAAGATATTCATTTTAAAATATCTCCAACACTGGGTTCAAGAATGGTAACATATTTAAAAGAAGACATCGAGCAATACGGTCCAACTATACCTTATCTGTTTGTTGACGCCTTCAGAAGGATGTTTGATTTATTATCATTTTATAGTCCAGACTTTGAAATTGAAGTATTGAGACACATGCTGAACGATCATGACTTCACTCCTAGTTATTTATTAGTTTCTAGTTTAATAAGCAATAGAAATTCCGTGTCAGATGATTCGTTAAAAAAGATACAAACAGAAATACGTAAAAAAATCAAATCACACCCATCTCAAGAGGTACAAATGCATTATTACAACGATTTTAAGGATTTTCCTTTTATGGAGTAGATTAAAAAAATAATGTATGATCAGTAAGTAGCAACGTCACCAGATATTACTATTCGGGCAAACCTGGATATTGAAATCCTTCTCGTAAAAAAATCGGGATTATTGTATGAAAACGAGAAATAATACACTAAACTAAGCAAATTGATTACACTTATATGATATATAATTTATTTTTGCACATTTATCTGGTGTTGAAGATTCTTTTTTGTTTTCTTTTGTATCGTGATAAAACTCAGCACACAAAGTCTTATTTTGTGTTGCACCTGGTCCCTAAGATACTGGCTCCGCCTGGTTTGGGGACCACTGTTTTTTACTAGAAATGCGTACCATTAATTGTTATCGTTTTTTTATATACTGTATGTTAACCTAATTATAAGGAACCCATGTAACAAACTTTTACTTTACTTTCCTTTACCATGGAAAAACCATAAAAATCGGGACATGCAGGACATTCAATTTCAAATTAAAAATCGGGATGTTTGGCAACGCTGTTGTAATGTGGAGTGGCATTGTTTTAAAACTAACACAAATAGGTAGAATATAAATAACAGAACTTGAATATTATTTTTCTTTAAAATGTTACCACGTAAGATTCTCTTGGAACATGTGATACAAATATTTGTTTCGTGCGGGAATCATATACACAACAAGCAGCGCAACAGCCAATCGCTCAGCCATCAGACCGTGTCCGTGTCTTCAATTTTCATGATATAACTCAAAATGTTTTACTTTTTGATAAAAAACAGTAAAAAGTACTTTTATTTGTAGTTAGCTTTTACTAAAAATTATTATGCTGTTAAAAATTATAGATTTATAAGTAATACTTTTTTTGTTTCATTTAAAATGTTGAGTTTTCATATTTTCCCTGACTGTAGGCAAAGGCTGGCACGCTCGGAAACTCCGTCCTATTTGCTGGTTTAGAATAATAATCAACTACCATTACTTTCCTCTTCGTCATCACTGTAAGTCAGTGTTGTAAAAGATCAATTTGTATGAATCCATATTGTGTATAGTAACATTATTTGTTTTCAAATTTCGTCTTTATCGTTGTCGTAACTGCCTCGTTAGCCTAGTTGTCCTAAGCGCGACTGCTACTCGAGAGGTCTTGGGTTCGATTCCCAGGTCGAGCAGTGTTATTAGCTTTTTCTATGAAATTCTCAGTAGCAGCTCGGAGTTAGGATTTGTGTCCGACTAATGGCAATAGGCTCGCCCCCTATTACATGGAACCTAAACACACCAGTGAACTGTGGGTGTACACTTCTGTCTAACCCTTCAGGGAATACAGGCGTGATGGTATGTGATTTCTATGTCTTTTTATGACGTCTATGAAACAAAAGTATATACTTACCTACCTACCTAATATGCAATACTTTTCACATTTTCCATGTATTTACAAACATTTTTCAAGAAATATGTATTTACTTCTGAAAAAGATATTTTTAGCATCGCAATGCCGCGGCATTCCGATGTTTGCCACCGCGCGCGTCTCTCGACCCACTTACGGCCTGGCCGGCCTGGGCAGTGGCCATACATGTCTATAATTTGTTTTCCTGCTCACCGCTTGCTGCGCCGCAATCCGCACCGCTCTTGGCTGTGGCCAGGGGTTAGATTACAGGATGGACAGTTAATTCAATTGATATTTCAATTGAATTAACTGTCAATCCTGTAATCTCCTTAAACCTTATTAGGTTTAAAACGGGTGCTGCGGTGTTTTGATGAGACGACGTGCCGCGACATGCTCCAGCCATGCCGAAGCACGCCGTACCATACCGCGATGTGAGACAGTACCGGCCCTTAAGTCTCCATACCTACTCTGTATTCTTATAGGAAAAACATCTACCAAAACTTGTAAAAAGCAGTCATTGCCATTTTTCTGTTGTGTTGCTCAGGATTGATTCCGGCAAGGCTAGTAACCTTGATACTATAATGTGGGTTCTATAAAAATAAGCGCAAGAGGGCCAAGAAATAAAAGTCACTATGTAGTCCAAACATCATTATAATGTAGGCTTCAATATCCTAAATCGCACTTATAATATTGCCAATCTAATATTACTTACACTAAGCAAAATAACATTGGCAGACTTGGCCAATTGTAACATTATAACTAAGTTTAGCTAAAACATTATTATTATATACTTCTACTAATTAAAATAAAATCTGCACTAGAAATATATAATAATAATCTTTTGGAAAAAAAGACCTTTTTCGTCATTTATTGCATTTTTATAATAATACAAATAACGAAAATCACAGCGTGGCAGTAAGAGCTAACATAAGTTTTGTAACCATGTTTATTATAACCACGCGATAGACAGGACCGCTTTCATGTTATTAGGCAATTTAATACAAACCTAGTATATGCTGACGGAATTTTAGAATTAGTCTTAACTTATTTAAAAGGGATTCGGATACAGTACGACTAAGAATGTATAGAAGCGAAACTCACATAAGATACGTTCATCACAATTGGCTGGCCTATTTTGTAAAAGTCTTCCTCTCACTCTTAGATTTTTACAGAATAGCACTGCAGGATTGTAGAGGTACGCAATTCGCGCTCGATCATAGACGAGATGGACAATCTAATAATCGCGGAAAAGAGCGGGTTGAATCATTTCGATAACATCAGTTGGTGCATGCACAGAGAAAAGTAAGTACAGTCAGTGACAAAAGACGCTGTGGATGTCAATGTTCCATATTGACGTTAAAAACATGAATAAAGAGATCTCTTAATACTCAGGGGCCACAGTCATGATAAGTCAACAAATATTAGTGATGGGCTTATATCGCACAAGACTTGTGGAACATTGTACAATTTGCACATATTCAACGACTTTTGTTGCTGAGTACATAAGTCCCGTTTATTTGCCAATGCTTAATCTAGGAGTTCATACATGGTAAAACCTGTGGTGTACATTGTGCTTTAGTCAAATGAATTCCTGCCAGTATCTTATGTTACTAACTAGGTGTATTTAGAAACAGTAAATTTAACTACTTATAACAATTGTTTCTATTACAACACAGGAGGTCAATATATCTAATTATTCTTTATCTCAAGTGTTAATTAATGTCTTCAGTTATTTTAATTTTAAAATATGAAAGATAAAACTGGAATCAATTTAGTGCAAAAATAAAATGAAATCATAATTCAATGAAGATCTTATGATTGAGTAATATTATGTAACAGTACATATTATCATTGTTTATACTCAAAAGTAAAAAAAATAATCAAAGCTCTCAATGATTTATAAATTTTAGAGAGTCATCATTATATCTACAAAGTTAATTAATCCTATGTCACTAAATTTTAATTTTAAGATTACTGAAGTGTATTTGAATAAACAGAAGCAATGTGGGATGGTCACAGTGACCATGAATAATAAAAATTCCCAATCATCATTTTCACTTCGTGTGTCAAGACAAACTTATCGCGTAGAAGTAGAAAATCTGAAAAGAAATTCTTTTAATGAATATGGGCGTGTATACTAACATTCACTCCCAATGTCATGTTTTGTAGCAAGGTCATCTGGCCCATTTCAAAATTGAAACAAAATCACTATGAAAATTGACAAGAACTATATGATTTTTTTCATAGACAGCGCCTATGATAGGCTCAGATAAGTTTACTGCTTTGTAACAGTCTAGCAACAAAGAAAGTCAGAGGATAGGCTGCTAGGAAATCTCTGGTCATGTAACAACAGAAATTTACAAAGAATTGCACAACTTATGAATGCAAAAGGATATAAACTATCAATTACCGTAGCCCCTAGTCTTCGGCGGCTGCCTCATCAGGTGCGGGCGTGTGCCATGTGAGCCTCTCTTCGTAGAACTGTATCACAACCTGTGGGCACCGCACATTTGCTTGCTTTGCGGGCACTAAGTCCGCCTCGTCTGTCCCCTGCCACTTCATGAGGAACATCAACTCACCACTACTGTCTGTAGCACCTGTAATTATTCAATGTTATTTTTATTATTATTATAAGTAGTGTGATGTTAGACTTAATAACTTGTGGAATTAAATAAGTATTAAATGTTTCAACATAGAGATATTATGTCAGTAATTAAAAAATACAACCTTGTTAGTTGTGATAATTAAAGTTAATTTTTTTCTTTAAAATGATCAATAGCGGAGAAACGATCAAAATCCAAAGCAGTGACTACATACAGGGTGAGGAGGTATCAAAAAATATAAAAAAAACAGGGCAAACATAAAAATTGCTATTGGTCTAGAGATCGCAAGCGTGCATATGTTGATTTTACAGTGAAAGTTTTTAAAGCAGTTAACATGCTCAGCAAAAATAAATCAAGGCAGTAAGTCATGATTCAGTCTTAAACTGCTGCTTCTCATTCACCATTCCAAAAATCACAGGTGGCAAACTCTGTAATTGTTTGGTTACAGTCTAAACCCGAGATTGAGATTGGGTTACTTCTGAGATTTTGAGCATTACTTAACACAAAAACGAACAACTAAAAATTTATCGCAAGCATATTATTAGATAAAATGAATGCCAAAATACTAACCAATAATCTTTTCAGGCTCTAGACCACGGTCAAAACCTGATGCTTTTTTGTCATCACTTTTTGCCTTTTTGGCACCTTTTAAGTCAGGCGTTGGCACAGCAGATTTACGCTTTTTTGCATCCTTGTCTACTTTCACAGTTTTACCCTCTGAAATTATATAAACAAAGTTTTAGACATAACATAGAACATACCTCAGTGAATTACTTGTACAGCACTTTTGGGCTGACATTGACAGTATTCAGGCTAATAATATTAGCCAATTATTGTCAAAGGCCTCTTTGCATACAGAGAACACAAGGATATTGATCACCACTCTTTCTCAAAGCACATTTGTTAAATTTAGGCTTGTAATAAAGCAATCCAGTATCTCTTACTGCATTTTTCTTCACTTAAGTCAAATGTCTAAGAATAGCTTAGAAAGTACATGTATATTAAAAAAGTCACATTACTTGCTCCTTATGAAACCTGCAACCTCATGCATCAAAGGCTTATCCAATGGGCCATCATGACAATTAGGCAAACATTCTACAATTCAAATTACCAGATAAAATGATAATTCTATTTACAAACTTATCTATAGTTACTTGATAAGAAGGTTGTGTTCAACTATAAAATATTTATTTTTACTAAAAACATAATTATTTGACCCACCAGCTTCCTTCTTTTTTCTGGCCTCTTCAAAAGCTGATATAAGATCTGGACAGTCGAGATTCTCTTCTGGCTCCCAAGTATTGTCTTCATCACTGTACCCTTTCCATTTCAGGTAATATTCAACCTAGAACATTCATCATTTATTTTATTTAAATTTTCATGTAAGTAGAATCGAACCCAAGACCTCTAACGTAGCAGCCGCTCCTAGGACCAGTAAGCTACCAAGGCAGTTCACAACAGCATGGCAGCTAACGACTCATATTTATAGCATTATTATGAATTTCAAATTGCACATACACATTTGTTTCTTTTTATGCTGTTTAAAGTTAATTTGAGTTTTTTTGGGAATAAACAAAACAAGTATAAAAGGAGGTTGCAAAAATTAAGTTACCTTTCCATTCCGTACACGACGATCCAACACTTTCTCGACTGAAAATTCTTCCTCACCCTCTGGCTCACCATCCTTTTTCCTTTCAGCCATACTGAGTTCGGAGTTCTGATAACTCAATCATTTATAGGTTTTAAAAATTTAAAACCGCGGGAATATGAAAAAAAAAATAACAAAATAAATCTTTAAGATGGCGAAAAAAATACAATAATACTTAACAGTTTCTCTTACACTGTTATGGTGATAAGGTAATCTAGTATGAAATTACATGTGCATTTGAACATTTACACAGAAAAATGCAAAGGATATCACATTCACAGGATAAATATATTATTATTCACAGGATAACCTGTTTAGTGAAGATTCTTTATGTAAAACATGTCATAAATATTTACAATTGAACAAACAATGTTTCGAACTACACTAAGTAGGTTGTAATTTTACGCTTCTAACTAAAAGAATTATAGCAAACAAACAAATCAATTCATTCAGCATCGTGTCCCGCCATTTTGACTCATGATAAACCAAATTGTTGAGTCGTCAAATTCATTTTGTTCTAACCCATATTCATTCGAAAATAAAATAATATTTAGTGAATAACAACACAACACGCGAAAATTAAATCCTGTTGTTTTCTAAATAAATACACACCTCTATAACTGAAATTATCACGAAGGAAGTTAAATAAAAAACCGGCGTCGCTATTCTAATTCTAGGTACCACAAACAAAATTACTGATTGAGATTGACTTATTTCTTTCTGCTGAACTGAATGAGTCAGTAAAGTTTCATTCATTCGCACATTCTTTACACTCTATGGTCAGTAAATGAGCACTGTACTGCTCAGTGTTGCAACAAATCTCGACTTATTTAAATCGTCTTCACTCGAATGTATTGTAGATAGCGATTTCCAAAATTTCTCAAAAAACACACTGAATTGTCTTAATATTTACTAAAAAACTTTCTAAGATCATGGTAGTTTTCCCCAAATAGTTCAATAGTGGTGTATTCTCCCTAATTAAGGGCGCTTCGCCGCAGAGTTCGGCAGCTCGAGTCGCCAAGAAATCCAGTCTTGAACCTACAAAAAAATTCTAATGGAAAAACCTAATCATACTTTCCTTGACTTGGGAATGAAACCCATGGAAAATCTCATACTCTCCACTTGTGACCTACATACCAAGGAGTAGCAATAAAATAATAATAAAACCAGCCTATTATTCCCCCATTGCAGGGCAAAAGAAGACACAAGGATTGGTCACCATGCTTGCTCAAGGCAGATTGACGATTTCCGGCATATGTTATTTATAAATACAGGTTTCCTCATTATGTCTATAATATTCCAAGATAAACTTGAAAGTTCATATGAAACAGAAAAAGTCACATTCGTACTTGCCGTACCCGGTTGCAAGCCTACAGCCTCGTACATAAGAGGCTGGTACCTTAATCACTGGGCCATCGCAAAATTTTCAACAAAAATAATAAAGTTTATTGTTCGAGATAAAATATAACTGCCCCGTTGGTCTCGTGGTCGCAAGCGCGACTGATGAGCGTGGGGTCCCGGATTCGATTCCCAGGTTGGGCAAAAAGTGTTATTGGGTTTCTCCATTAGGATTTGCTCAGTAGCAGCCCGGAGTTTGGAAGTTGGTGGTGTGACATCCCCATGCCTCGGAAAGCACATAAAGCCGTTGGCCCCGGTTGTCATTCGTAGATCTCTGACCATCGTTACGGTTAGTCAGAAACCAGGAAGTCTGACAACCAGTCTAACCAAGAGGTATTATGTTGCCCATTAACTGGGTTGTGGAGGTCAGATAGGCAGTCGCTCCATGTAAAACACTGGTACTCAGCTGTATCCGGTTGGACTGGAAGCCGACCCCAACACAGTTGAGAAAAGGTTAAGTAGATGATGTTCAAGATAAAATATCCTTTCAACTTGTGACGTGAGGCAGTAGAAAGTAGTTTACGCTCGCCGCACATTAAGCTCCCACTAACATGGTCATCATAATTATGCCGTTAGCTGGATCACAGAACATATACTCTTAGCGGGGCTGGACCACTTCTTGCCAACGCGAGTGGCAGCGACAGCTATCTTTGGTCGCACAATGTAATCATCACATGTTGCCAGCATATAAAAATCAGAAAATATGGTTTAGTTTCTTGATTTCTTATGAACCTTTTAAATATTGATATTAAAATTATTGTACTTAAATTTATTTCGGATATAAATGAAGTAATTATTAAATTATTCAATTATTTTTAACAAGGATCGAATAGATAATAAGGTAAATCGATATTTTAGAGAAAACTCGATTCAGAGATCGCTAATATATAGGTATTATATTTATCTGTATGTGTCTATGTATGTCTCACGGGAAAGTTGTAAATAATTTTCATTAAAATTTTGACGAAGCTCCTTCAATAGAAGCCTATGTTAAATAATAAGTGACCTAATGATTACAAAGTGAGTTCTGAAAGTGATGGGAAACCATAAATGGTGTGCCTTATGAAACAAAAAACTATCATTGCGCACGATACCCCAACGCCATTTTGAAGCGAAATTTTGTATGTAAGTGCCAAGTATTTCGCAATATTTTCAATTCTCACCCTTGTAAAGGGGGTGCGTTTGATAATTAACGATAACAGTGAATGTGAAACACGTCTGAAGAGGTTCCAGTATGTGATCAAGTGCATTGACGGATGCCCAGAGTCGGTGGTTGCATCGAGGTGGGTTGCGGCGCCGTTTATCTGGAGCTCGCATTAATTAAATTAATAGTGGTATTGAACTGACAAATTGTTAGCTGACGATGTGTACAGTAGGCAGTAAAGTTGCATTATTTCTGTGGATTTTGAACGCAAGAGGTGAGTGTGAAGTGGTGTATTTCGGCGTGGCGAGTGTTATCGGTGTCGTTTCCGACTGTTGCAGATAGCGGGTGGCGCGGAGGATGGCCCGGCCCGACGGGAGTGTTCTCAATAACTGACGGACGCTGCCGGCTTCCAGCTGGCGCAAGCAGTAGGTTCAATGCCTTGTGTTTTCATCAATTTTAACTCTAGACAACACATTACTTTGACATTGATTTTTCCATGTCATTTGAACTCGAAATGCGACGATTTTCCGCTATATTAGACACTGGAGCAAGGTTCATGTGAATACATTACTAAATTTCCTCAGAGATTCTATCTGTTAAAGTTTTCCTGTATGTTTTAAAAATCTATTTCTACTTCCTTCAAAATAATTTCTTATTTGTTATTATGTGACATTAGAAGAACAATGTTCGATAATTTAGCTGTAGAACACAGATAGACCTAAATATTTACATAAATAATCAGAATCATACCTTTAAAAGATGCATGTATTAAAGCAATTACATACAATCTTCCTTGTTAAACAGAGGAAAAGTAAAACATTCTTAAAAGTAATAAGTGATAACTTGATTGGATGTAACTGTTGTAATGGTATTGATTAAGTTAATGGTGTATTAGAAAATAATGAAGACATTCAGATAAGGAAAACAACAATGTTACTCAGATTTTGAATTACTCATGTTTGCTGAGTTTAACCTCATTTCTTACTGTCACAATCAAGACCAAGTTTTTGTTTGCTTGTTAAAACTATTAAAAACATTAAGATAACCAAACTTGAAATTTGAAGAAAAATTGGATCAATTGTTTTAGAGGTTATGTCACTTGCTTGTAAGAATAGTAAATGTATAACATAACTGAATAATGTAAAGCCAGTATTTTGTGATCTTAGCAAAGTCTATTTAGGTAGATGGACTATTTCCTTCTTAAACATTTTATCATTCTATCCATACATCCAAGAATCACATACAATGAAAATAGTACTTGAACATAATAGAATCTACAAAACTAACATCTTATAAGGCCAAGAAATCTGTTAAGATACTTTTGGTGAATTGTGGTGTACTCAGACTTACCTATAATGATACAAACAAAGTATCTTATAAATATTGATAAATTTCTCTTTTCTACATCACTTCTAGTAATAAAAAAATTAATGAAATAAAAATGACAAATCTAATTACAAAGATCTAACAATACAAAAATGTTCCAGATTAAAATGCCACGGCCTGGCAGTCTGAAAGACCCAGACATTGCTGAATTATTCAGCAGACATGATCCAGAAAAGATCTTTGAAGACCTTCGTGAGATCGGTCATGGGTCTTTCGGAGCGGTCTACTATGCTCGCTGCAATCTCACTAAAGAAATTGTGGCGATTAAGAAAATGTCATATGTTGGGAAACAAAGTGAGGAGAAATGGCAGGATATCTTGAAAGAAATTAAGTAAGTAACTCTTTTATGTGTATGCAGTGATTGTTCTAAATATTTCTTGTATTTGCGTATCCAAGGCCCTAGTTTATTGATTTAGCAATGGAACTGATTTAGTGACATGGAATTACTGTGAACACTTGCTAATATAACAAATGGTATAAATTACTCACATACCCTTGGTCACAAACGTTAGGTGATATTATAGGAATAATAAATTATTTATTTCTTCTTAACTTTATTTTTGAATTCTAGTTAAAACCATTATAAGAGTCAAATCATAGAATTTATGGAAAGTAGATGATATTCATTTAATAATGTAATTTGACTGCCCTATTGGTCTCTTAGTCGCAAGCAAACTGTTGAGCATAAAGGTCCTGGTTTCAATTCCCAGGTCCGACAAAGAGTGTTATTGAGGTCTTACACTAGGAATTTCCCCCTGTGTTTTGAGAAGCATGTAAAGCAGTTGGTACTGCGCTTGATCTTGACAACTGGGGATGGTTGTGTTGGATTTCCAACCTCATCTCAGCAGACTATAAAAGTTAGGGAAGTGGAAGTGCACCTGTACTTGCACACACACTAGTGTACTATAATATAATATCTCCTGCCTACTTGGCTAGTCTCTCAGAGAATATTAATGTGATTAGGCCATGGCTGTTTTTTGTATTGTTTACCATACTTTATAATATGTAGTATACAATATATTATACAGTCTTCTTAAAAAATTAAGAAAAAAATTCACTTAGGAAACATTAACTGCTGCTGCTGTATTCTATTCATAATATAGTTTTTTATATAGTACCACACTATTGTAATGATTTTTATACTGCTAACTTCCTTGTATTAATATATAGTCCTGAATACTAGTAACTATTAGTAGTACTAATTAACTGAAGACTATATTAGTTGCCTAGTGTGCATACTATATATGCCAACTTTTTTTGTCGTAAACAATACTACTGCTAGTTCACCTTAATGATACCTTAGGAAAATCATATGATTACTTTCCTACTTCAAAATGTTGCCCACAGCCACTGACTGTTAACAATCAGCATTAAATAACATCAAGCCTGTAATCCGCCAAAGTAGGCAGAAATGCTACTATTACTTTTTGGGTTTTTGTGAGCCGGACATAAATCCGGACTCTTACCAAAAATTTCATTATAATAAGTTTTATCACTCCTAGCACAGCCGTAATTCAGCACTGGGTAAGCTGGAAAGGCAGTCGCAAACAAATGAATCATAAATATTATTTTTTTAGATTCCTGAAACAGTTAGAACATCCAAACACCATAGAGTATAAAGGGTGCTACAAGCGAGAACACACAGCATGGCTGGTCATGGAGTATTGTGTTGGTTCCGCATCAGACATCATAGAGGTAATGTGTTTTTTTTATAACTTTATTGTTGGTTGTTTTTATAAACAAACTTGAAAAATGGTCACTTGTTTTAAATCTTTTTTTTTATCTATCGGACAATTGTTAATGACACGACTTCTCAAGTCTCATTACAATAAGTTTAAATAATATAAAGTCGCACCACATAACACGATAGTCATTGGCAATAGAATAGCAGTGTATGTAATGTGAATATTTTAAGCATTGCAGTCTCGACAATAAGCGGTTCTCCCGCACCTGGCTCCTGTCGCGTTTTCAGCCTATTATAGGTCAATTTTGGACACAAGTCTATTCTTAAAGACGGGCCAAAGTAGTAATAAATGCCACTAAGGACCTGAAAGATGTATTTTCATTAATTAGTTCAGTCAATTTATCACAATCATCATTGCAATGAAATTGTACCAGGAAATTGATAGTGTTACATAATCAAATTGTGTACTCATTAGATACCATATATTAAGACTTTAAAATTCCAGGCATTGTGATGATTTGTTATTAACATACATGGAACTTCCATTATCATATTTAATTTGACTTTGGTATTGATTAAGCTCTAGTTAAAGTCACAACAAATTTTGTCTAGGTAACATGAAATGTGGTGATAATAGTATACCTGAATGTACAAACATTTCTGTTGAAAAGAAGTTTTTTTTTTTTTTATTGTGCTTCAATTTCTTTTGGTACTAAATTGATAGTACAACAATGTGGATTACCATTTCCAATATTTCACTAAACACCAATTACCGTGGCATTAAGGAAAACTATAATGTTATCGTTACAAGAATACTATTTCTTTGCATGTCCTTGACCTAGCGCAATTCATATCAATAACACAGAATTTAACAATTTATCAAATTTCCTTGTGCATACCTTCATTACTTAACATGTAAGCATCAACAACTCAAGATTCTATTCATCATACCATTGACTACTTCTTACATAAAGCAGTTTGAATTTAGATGAGTCAGTCAGGCTTGACACTTGCCTTTATAATATTTCATTGATGAAATGTTTACATGCGAATTGATGATGCGAGACTAAGTTGTGCTCGAACTGCTTCGTCATTGTGACCTCACACAATGTACAACTTAGAAGAATGAGTCCACAAGGGCGCCGCAGGTGCGTTGCGTCGCGTTGTCGCAGAGCCATGGTCTCGACGATATGAGTGCCACACGACCAATTCAGTGCCGCAATGCAACATGTTTTTTTTTTATTCGGATATGTATTTGCGGGTCTGCCTTTGCGGGAGGTTCTCAGGTGCTAAACCGAACTTTCCTGTGGTGCTTTAAAAGATTAATCTTTTAAAGCACCACAGGAAAGTTCGGTTCCTTCCAGCCTGGGCTTAAAAAAAACTAAGCTGCTACACGCTAAGGGTACCCTATGGGGTACGGATCTTGACTTAGGGCGCTGGGGGACGACAGCAAGGGGACAAGTTGGATCGAATCTTACAGCTCACCAATGTGGCATTTTTTTTTCTGGGAGGTGGGAAATCACCAAATAACTTCTCCCGCCCTGGGCGGGGCGGGAGGGAGTGTCAGACTTACTGACTAAAACCCACCCATGTTCCTTCTTGTGCCCTTTGCGTTCCGGGGGCGCGGTATCTCTTACGAACAAACCGCAGCCCCGGCACCAATGTGGCATACCACTATGATTTATATTAAGGACGACGCAGCACGGCACGGTAACGCATCGTGTAACTTCTCTCTTTATGCAACATAATTTTTGAAAACTAATTACGTTGAGAGACTTATAAAATTTCCCCCTAAACTAAAATTGTTCTGAATTTGCATACTTAAATGTTCTTGGAATTCCGATGACTAACTAAATACATGTGAACAACTTGCATCCTAAAATTATTATTCTAAAACTCTTGTTACATACGCTGTTAGTTATCGTTGATTTCCCAGAAGGAATTGAAATCAACTTAGGTAATACGCACTGACAATCCGCATTTTGAGTCACCTAATTTATCTATAAACGAGTATAAGTAGATAATTAGCATATTTGTACGATTTTTATGCTACGTTGATATGGCGTGTAATCTTTCTCAGGAAGTTGCGATGTTCTTTATATTTAAAATTGTATCTTAATGTTGTCCTTAACATTGTAGATTTTGGATAAGTTTTGGTTTTCGTTGGTAGTAATTAGCTCTAACCTATAATTGACAAGAATATACGAGGTGTTAAAAGACACATCACATAATTATGTACCTACCCGTTACTATGTCGCGAGACGACTCCCGGCCACCGTAGGTACGGGCCTGTGGACGGTGAGCAATGGGTTGCTCACCGTCCTTACGTTGCATAACGACAGGCCGTGTCGACGGCGCGTTCGTGTTCCACGCGCGCCTCAAAGAGATGTCAGCAAAAGGAAGGGGCCACTGAAGGCCGATGCCTGCCGGGGCTGCTTGTTGTTCGCAAGAGATACCGCGCCCCCGGAACGCAAAGGGCACAAGAAGGAACATGGGTGGGTTTTAATCAGTAAAAGTCTGACACTCCCTCCCGTCCCGCCCAGGGCGGGAGAAGTTATTTGATGATTTCCCACCCACCAAAAAAAAAAAAAAAAAACCCGTTACTATGTATGATGATGATGATGATGTGATCCGACCGTTTTCGGCCAAGGCGATTGCTTCAACTCCTCTGTAGGTCTGTCTTACTATGTATACTGCCCCATCGAACTATAAGCAACATTTTGCAAAAATTATTGTTGGAGAACGACCTTTATTTTTGGTGTAAAAAAAACACTGTTTATGGTTGAGCGCAATGTAACGCTCCCAAAACAATGTGCTTACGAGTACATCCAACAGTACAAAGGTCATAGGGGTATTTTAAGATTAGTAAAATCATTTTACTTTGTTTTTGAAACAAAGAAAGTAAAATGAATGTTCATAAGTTCCGTACCCAGAAGATTTCCAGGTCCAGATCAAAAAAATAAGATCTCAGTGATAAGAAGTCAATATAACTGGCGGTCTATTAACAGCTTTATAAAACTAAACAAGACTCGTTATTGTATCACTTGTAGCAAATACAGCTTTCCTCTGATTGTCCTATTCTTTTCATCACGACAGTGCCTTATAATCATAATAAACAAAGAACTGCTACGCTATTACAAAGGTGCAAGGTACAATATCTGTTTATTATGTATCATTCGATTTCACAAAATGTCAAATGCTGTCGGGTCCCGAGTCCTACTCGTTTAATGTATGCATGCCGCATGCCGTCGCGTTCTACATGCTAATTAAATAAAATATCATATAATGTCATATTGTTTCCTGTTTTTGTGTTACATAATACAATCTGACTTCCGACGTACTTGATCGCGTGCTTCACTTGACTCTTGTTTTGATAGGTGTTGGTTAATAATTGATAGTGATTGTTGTAAGCATATAGATAACTACTCCTGACAGTCTTAACGAGCATCTAGTGTCCAAAATAAATCTCAATTCACTAGTTTTCTTTACATAAGATCAATACAAAAGGTTCAGTACTTCCAAACCCTATTAGCAGTATATTATAATGGTATTTACGTTAATGTGGCCCAAATTTTCCACAACTAGGTGCACAAGCGGCCTCTTCGCGAAGAAGAGATCGCTGCTATCTGCGAGGGCGTGGTATGCGGTCTGTCCTACCTGCACAGCCTGGGTCGCATCCACCGCGACATCAAGGCCGGCAACATCCTACTAACAGAGAACGGCACGGTCAAGCTGGCTGACTTCGGCAGTGCGAGCATCAAGTGCCCCGCCAACAGCTTCGTAGGAACGCCTTATTGGATGGCGCCCGAGGTTATACTCGCTATGGATGAAGGGCAGTATGATGGAAAGGTTAGTCTTACATTAAATTATAATCATCACCTGATACTCCATTTAATCTATGTATTAGAGGAGGTTAGTATACCCATATTTGCAGTTATGTTCAAGGACGAGCTTGTATTATCATTAACCAGGCAGAAACTCGGACTTCGGATCACTAGGAATTTTGAAATTAAAATCTAGCTAACTGCCCTACCTTAGACCTCCCAGGTTCAACTTTGAACTTACGTCTGTTTAAAAGATATGCAATCTCTCAGGGCTTGTTTGCATTGCTAATTGCTGGCAATTGCTGCGTCGTTTGTCAATTAATTTACAACATTTGTATTATTACTCATGTTTCAGTGACTATGCAAATTCTCACTGATTCTATTGCGTATGAATAACTAAGAGCACATTTATAAGAGATCACAATGTCTCTTAATTAGTTAATCAACTTGACAAAACTGTAAATGAAGCTGTTGTAACGGAACTTTGTTATGTGTGGTGTCTTATTTCCAGGTGGACGTGTGGTCACTAGGTATAACGTGTATCGAGCTTGCGGAGCGCAAGCCGCCGTACTTCAATATGAACGCTATGTCCGCACTCTACCACATTGCGCAGAACGACTCCCCCACCTTACAGGTAACTATAATCTTTAAGTGCTACAAAAGAGCCCGAATTCTGTAACAGTACTTTACTTGAAGACGTCCTATCGCTTAAATGACTGTATTACTTAAGAGGGACTTTAAATTACATTTGAGTATTCTACAGTAAGCTTTTCATTCATTCACCTATCACATCAAAATTATAATGCTTATCTGTTTTCATGCTTACCAATTGGACTTTCATACCATAATTGTGTTGTTTTATATGATTTCTAATCAAAATATTTATATACAAAAAAGTACGTATTACAGGCGCCAGAATGGACGGACACATTCCGCTACTTCGTGGAAGCTTGCCTACAGAAGAACCCTCAGGACCGTCCGTCGTCGACCAAACTGCTGTCACACCCGTTCATCACGCGGCCGAGGTCGCCCAACGTGCTCGTTGACCTCATACAGCGGACCAAGGCCGCGGTCCGAGACCTCGACAACCTGAACTACAGGAAGATGAAGAAGATACTGATGGTAGACGCTGATAACGAAAGCGCTATAGGTATGTACTGATTTGTTATCTCTTATATTTAGGAACACTTGACCCACTTTTGTTGAGTATTTTGACCTTTTTATCGTTCACGAAAGATTGATGCTTGTCATTGATGTTTTCGTGTTGTATTCAAATGCGTAGTATTGGTTTTTTTAATAACATGTTATTGACTAATATCTTTAGCGACCTGTGTCGTAGGAGATATATTTTTCTTCGCCCAGAGAAGAAAAGATAACACACTCATTTGGACTTGTATCCACAATCAGCATAATGTTGTTTAGCCAAGTCCAAGTCTGTGGGTCTTATCACTGCTAGTCACAAAAGAGCACTATGATAAGAATCTATGAATCGAAGTTGTATGTGTGCTATACATTTCTGCCTTTCCATATTTTGGATTCTTTCCTGGTGCCATACCTACAGTGTTTTAACAGGAGGTGGCTCGGGTATTTCAGTATGTCAAATGCGTGTAGCTATGTCCGCTTGGTAGCTAACAAACGATTTCTCCAGGCGATAGTGAAGAGACGGCAGAGGAACGTTCGGGCGGCGACAGTTCCAAGTCGAACTCTGCGACGTCGGAACACAGCGCGGCCGGCGCGTCCAGCCAGAGCTCGTCGTCCGGCAGTCTGCGGCGGCGACCGCACCCGGTGAGGGATACCTGTCATACTGATCGTAGCCCACAGAATGCCAGAAGAGAGAACACAGAAATGCCAGAGAGACCGTTGTTCTCGAATGATGATGAAGAACCAATGTGTAGGGTAGGACGTCCTCGGAACTATAACGTAAAGTCTAAATAAACAAACGAAGATGACATTGGAGAGATTTCAAATTTACACAATATTTTTTGATTTACTAATAATGTCATTAATAGTGACCTGACATACAGGTTTTGTAAAAACTTAGTTTAGGCACCAGTCTTCCACAAATTAACCTATAATTCTGTCTGTAGACTATTTAATTACTTTCTCTGTAATTTGTGGTAAGAAATAAATAAATTATTATTATTATATCATTCAAAACGCATGATCGTAGGAACCGAGACTCACATACACTTACTCATATTCCTTAGGTTTCCACACTGCCCATAATTACAATAAATGTTGATGTCCAGCAGGTGAACGCGAACCACCACCAGCACCAGCAGCAGCCGCAGTACACGCACCTCAACCACCAGCACTCCGCGCACTCCGCACGGTACGTATCTGTCTACACAAACAGACACAGATTACATACTACGTTTGCCTGTTGTGACAAATTCAAAGTATCTGTTACAATTTGTAAATATGTATATAAAAAATGGTAATGCGTGTGTAAAATTCGATTGCTTAGTTTTGTCGTAGAAAAAAGTTGTTGTAAAGTGTATGTGCTATTTCTAAAAAAAAAATGCATGGTATCTAATTATCCGCTCTGTAGATAGATGTAGTCATAAGCACGCACAAGTAGCGCTTATAGTATGCACGTCCCGCACTAGATAGAGCCGCACTTGCGTTTCAGAGTTCACAAGAGCTGGCTTTTCTCATGTTGCTGTTTCGTACGCAGAGAGAGCGAGAGCCCTCTGCCGGGCGCGCACGACGACTACGTCAACCGAGACGCGTTGCGAGACTACGCCAACAGGGACTCTCTGTGCGACGACTACGGCGACGACTACGCGAACAGAGAGGCGATACGCGAGGCGCGCGAGAGGGAGCGGGACCGCGAGCGCGAGCGCCAGGCCAGCGACTACCGCGAGTACGTCAACGCGCCCGCCGCCTGGCACGACGGCGACGACAACCGCAACACGCAGCGGCGCCAGACCAACCGCAGTGAGCACACACACATCCGTACAGCTGTAGACACCACCATTCAAATAACATACCTTTGTGAACTGTCAAAACGTGATTCCCCCACAGATTTTGCCAACTCAATTAATTTAAAAATTATTACTTTTAAAGCAACTCAAAATGTCTGAAATAAAATGTTTCTTAGACAAGTTGAAATTATTAGATAATGGTGTCTACACATTGCTTCAAATAATTTTAAGCTTCTTTTAGACGAGGAGAGTTCCTCGACCGTCGAAGCCGATTATAAGTTGATTCGGTGATTTTGACAAACTGTGATTTGAAACATCGAAATAGGAATGCCTGTTTACAGGGACATTGTTAATTTTGTAACACTGCTACATTCAACATGCGAGTTTCGTACAAACTGCTTACACGATTAAATTTTATTTTCCGAGTCGTAATCAGATGAAAAAGATAGGTCAATTCTATTTTTGAATGTTGGCAGTTGGCACTTGATATCACTATAATCATGATCTAAACTTTCGAAACTGCAATGTTGATCCAAGACTAGATTGCAGCAACATTGCTTGCACTCATATCAGTCAACCCGCGCTTCACCATTTCTAACTCTCCACAAATTTCTCTCTACCAAACATCATCTCAATTCTTTTAAGATTGGGTCTCCTCTTTATTATTGCCCGAGCACGTCTGTTTGGGATCGTCCAGACGTCTAATTGGGCTTTATTTATCGTAAATAATGGACTTTCAAGTTATGGAGGCGATTTCCTTGTTTCTTAGGGCCGTTGTAAACTATTTAAGTGATAACATATATCCGTGTGTGTCGCAGGTTTAAGCAATAACGTGTCGGCGGCGATGTCTTTAGTGTCGGAGCACGGCGCTAACAACTTCGCCACGATACGAACCACCAGCATCGTCACCAAGCAGCAGAAGGAGCATAACCAGGTAATTAACTACTCTAATGATAGCATTTGGTGTTACTGTGCTCTATTCCATTAAATTATTGCGTATACAAGTGATACAATAGTCCCATTATGAAAAATGCTACAGTAATAATTTAGAGTGTGCATGTAGGATATTATCTTGCCCATTCTTCATAGGAACATACTGAAATAGAATGGCTTCAACTTTCTGTATGACTAAATCCTTGATAATTAAAAATGGTTTGAGTTTGTTTGTGCAGCAGCAACGCAGTGTGTCTGTTTGTCCACAAACCATCAGGTGTGTCACCTTGCTTGATTGTCCCAGCAATTTGGTAACCGGGGCTTTTTGGGCGGATACCCGGCTCATCGAAGGATAGATAAGCAGGATTTTGATTGGTTTCAGGAGATGCACGAGCAGATGTCAGGGTACAAGCGCATGAGACGCGAGCACCAGGCCGCGCTGCTGAAGCTGGAGGAGCGCTGCAAGGCCGACGTGGACGCGCACAAGGCACAGCTCGACCGGGAGTACGAGGCGCTGCTGCAGCAGCTGTCCCGCGAACTGGAGCGGCTACAGGTATTATTAATTAAATAAGAGCATTGGGCCTTTGTGCTACATTCTGTGTTTCTCGATAGCTACCCTGGTAGTTCTCAATATGAGAGTGAATAACCACCTATTCACAATACCATGAAGTAACCTTCATACTTACATCATCATCTAACAAAAATTACAAGTGCTTCCCATGTTAAAGACGACCACCGTTGGTCATAAGCATTACTACATAACGAACAATAACTTATTATCATGCCTAACAAACTTCCCTTTTCATTCTAGACAAAACACGCGCAAGAGTTAGAACGCAAACAGAAACAGAACGCGGCAGCAGAGAAGAAGTTAATCAAAGACATTACCGCGAGACAAGAGCAGGACCGCAAGGCGTTCGACACGCAACGCAAGCGCGAGTACAAAGCCAACAAGGAAAGGTGGAAAAAGGAACTGAGTATGGACGACGCCACGCCCAAGAGACAGCGGGATGCTACGTTGCAGTATGTATTTGTTGATACATTTATAACTAGGCAGTAGTTCTGCGTGTTTGCAAACGCACTCACGATACATTAGTAAATCTTCAATACCATAATATTGATTACTATGATATTGCTATGAGTCACCGACATCCGTCCGCAGTTTTTGTCGACGAAGATTTCTACCGACAAACATGCATGGTGATAGCGACACAGCATAGCCCGTCCTAACGCTTACATAATACCATGTCAAACCTTCACTGCACATAATAATATGTCGCCATACTTACGTTATAGATCTCAGAAAGACAACCTGAAGCAAGCGGAGGCCGCGGAAGAGATGCGAATGGTGCGGTCGCAGCGCGAGTACCTCGAATTAGAACTGCGACGCTTCCGCCGCCGCCGCATGCTGGCGCTGCATCATAAGGAACAAGAGCTACTGCGAGAGGTAACACATTCAGATGCTATCATTTATATATTTAATTAGCTTGAAAGATTTACAGCCTAAAAATAGAATAAGAACAGTAAATTAAACTGACAGCCAATTACAGGTCTCTCGAACGCATTTTCCATTTATAGAACGCCATTGGGCAATCAACATTACGGATCAAAATTGACTGGATGGTATAAAGTGTGTTTCTTTTATAAACCAGATTTAGCCCTAATGTTACAGTTGTAACAGCTTATTTACAAATAGCACAAATGTAACAATATACTAAACTCAAAACTATATTGTCTTCAGGAGCTGAACAAGCGACAGAACCAGCTAGAACAGGCGCATGCCATGTTGTTACGCCACCACGAGAAGACGCAGGAGCTCGAGTACAGGCAACAGAAGGGCGTGCATGCGCTTAGGTACGTGTTCAAGAGACTGCAGCTTATTACTTTTTAGGACTCAGTTTCCAAAAAGCGTCAATGGAAGTATATCTGTTACATACCTGTCTATTTTTAAACCCCAATAGGTAGTCAAAAATGTTACCGAATACGTGTTACTATGGTATCTGTCTTGGCTTATAGACTGACAATTATGTCATGATTTAAATAGATATTTATACACATTTGCTGGTATGCAGTACACCATATAAATTATTAATATATACTTTTGTTAACATGGGATATTTATTAATTGTGAAGTAATAATGTTTTATGTTCCAGAGAGGAACAGTTATCGAACCAGCACGGCACGGAGCTGGCCAACCAGCGCGACTACATGCAGCGCGCTGAGCACGAGCTGCGCAAGAAGCATGCACTGCAGCTCAAGCAGCAGCCTAAGAGTCTCAAAGTATGTTCTAATGTTTTTGGCGAACTTTATAGTAGCCGCCACGAGTCGTGAGCACAAACGTCAAGTTAAGTAAAGTTGGGTTTTTTGGGGCGCCGACGCTGCACTCGGTGTGCCCGACTGACGGACCAATCGCATGCAGCCTTGGCGGCCCAAAAAACCCGGAAAGGAATCCAAAAATCAAAAAAATTACTTAAGTTTGTGCTCACGACTCGTGGCAACTACTATACAAGGTTTTTCGCTTTGTAACTATAACATTCTTTTAATTGTTTGAATTATTGATTGCAAACAGGGTGTTACTCATGAAAATGAGAAATTTTTCCTATATAACGAACCGTGAAATCGAAACAAATAATGAACTGCTCCTTACATTTATGTTCGCGTAACTAGACAACATTAAAGGAACAGTTAATTTTTTTAGCACTTCTAAGTTTGATTTTATAGTGAGAGTGGGTTATTTTCATAAGCACTACACTCCCTTTAAGTATGTTCCTTCTTTAAACTAACATCTTGTATAAAAATTAACATTAGGCCATTTCAGCTGTGGCTTAATTTATGCGTAGAGATTCTGCAGGATCACATGATCGTTTTAACATACCATCACGCCTATATTCCCCGAAGGGTTAGGCAGAGCTGTAACAATGTACACCCACAGTTCGCCAGTTCGACAGTTCCCCGATCGTTTTAAATGAGTATATATTGTTGATACGTATTTTTGGATTGTGGAATTCTTATTCCACAATCCAAAAACACACACACATACATTCATACATTCACACACATTCTTATTCTTTTTCTTCTTATTAAAAATGTCTTATAACATTTCTTCTATTCTTATAGAAGAAATGTTATAAGACATTTTTTGGAGAATTGACACTGCGCATTGCATTGACAAAGCGGTGAGTTAACCCTGAATGTGCCTGAAACGACAATTGTTAAATTTTTCTATGGCCGCTATGATAATAATGAACGAACGTACCTGTTTTCAGCAAAAGGAGATGCAGATTCGCAAACAGTTCCGTGAGACATGCAAGATACAAACGCGTCAGTACAAGGCACTCAAAGCGCAGATACTGCAGATGACCGCTAAGGTAAGCTCCTACTCTAATCGTCCCTCAAATGAACTAATTGCAGCCAGTTATAGGACTGCCAATTTTGTAAATACTATTGGTTAGTACCAAAATACTCAAGTCTAATGCCCTTACAGTAATATGAAATATCTCTACTAATGTTATAAAGCTAAGAAGTTTGTTTCTTGTTTAAATTCGGTAATCGCCGGGACTACTGGTCAAATTCTGTTTATTCTTTCGGTAATAAGAAGCGACGTTGTCCCCGAGTGCTTATAGGTTAAAATTTTGCGTATAGAAATAGGAATCCGTAAGGAAAGTCACGCGGACGAAGTTAGCGGCCAAAGCTACTCAAGTTATATGCGGTTTTTTAGATCACAAGCACTCACAACAGTTGGTTTATAATTTTATCTTTCCCATACCATATTTATTTTACTCCAAATGTTCTAGTGACTTTACGTTATTGGTGGACTTTCCAGGAGCATCAGAAGGAAGTGATAAAAACGTTAAAGGACGAGAAGCGTCGCAAGTTGGTGCTGCTGGGCGAACAGTACGACCAGAGCATTACCGAGATGTTACAGAAGCAAACCGTCAGGCTAGACGAGAGTCAGATGGTAAGTACTGCTATTTATTTACTAACCAGATCTTATGATTCAATTACGCAAGTCGAGTACCTCGCCTTGAAAGATATATTTACAGAAAGATAGTTGCGTTATCGTAGTAGGTGCCTTTTTGTTTTTCCCTTAAATAGTAAATACATATTATGTGTGTATGCATGAGTATTTTCGACTGTAGTTTCCACCAGTTGTATGGCTGATACAGGAACGTCGAAGCGCACTTTAATGTAAAAAATTTAATCGGTACATTATATTTCCTCAGATGGAGTGCCAACAACTGAAGATGCAGTTGGAGCATGAACTGGACATGCTGACAGCGTACCAGAGTAAGAGCAAGATGCAGGCCGAGGCGCAGCGCAACCGCGAGAGACGCGAGCTCGAGGAACGCGTCGCCGTCAGAAGGGCACTGCTCGAACAGAAGGTGCGTTTAAATATATAATAAAATACGTTTATTGCTGGTCCCTATATATTTGGGAGTCATGGTCTCAATCATAACTCCCAACTACAACAACTACAGAATGACAAACAGTGGAGGCAAACATCGACAATAAATGTTAATGTCAATCATCACCCTGACAATGACAACCCTACTACAATGTAATGACGTAATGAAATGTTTTTGTTGTACCAGATGGAGTCCGAGTGTGCGCAGTTCGTGGCGGAGCGCGCGGAGCGGACGCGGCTGCTGCACGAGAGGCACGAGCGCGAGCTCGAGCACTTCGACAACGAGAGCGCACGCCTCGGCTTCAGGTGAGGCCTTTTTATTACATCTACCACACACGCGGACATTCGTAATCCACATCGACTTTTAAAAAGAGACTGTCTCGATTGTATAAGTGACGAGAACATTTTCTAAATGTAAAACTAAATATGCTATGACGGCTGCGTACTGTAAATCAACGCACGTTCATTGAAACGATTATTAATTTACAGTGCCTTAAAGTCGCTCTGATAAGGGTGGTTTTTGTATTTCATGATTCACCACTTGATTGTTAGTTTATGTTGTGATG
This sequence comes from Caradrina kadenii, assembly GCA_947462355.1. NCBI lineage: Eukaryota > Metazoa > Arthropoda > Insecta > Lepidoptera > Noctuidae > Caradrina > Caradrina kadenii. The sequence continues at coordinate 4,904,026 of OX381693.1, read as the reverse complement.
TGTATGATACGTGGTATGCTGTTTTTTTTTAAGAGCGTCAAGCATGATTAAGTAACTAGTGTTTTTGATTCCGCAGCGCGATGGCGATCGCGGAGGGCAGCCGGGAGGGCTACGGCTCGGAGGAGCAGTCGCTGTCGGGCTCGATGCTGTCGCTGGCGCACAGCAACTCGTCCGCCAGCTTCGCGGCCGGCTCGCTGTAACGCCACCGCCCGCGCCGCCTAATGCTGATGCCAAACCTACGCGCTTGTACACGCTACGTGTACGCTTCGGTAGATCATTGCTTGCTCGTATTCGCGATGGAAACTCTTGTATTATATTTGACGGGCACGCGATTCCCTCACTGTCCATGTTCGTGACTCGATCGCCACTGTGATAAGGCGTTAGCGAGAAGGAATATTGACGGTGCAGTAATCGACGCGATGTATAGAGCGTCATGACGCTCACAAAATTTTGTGGACCCCGGGTGTAAGTATTGTAAATTTTTCATCGCGAATTTTTGAAGTGTCATACACTCGTTGCGCTCTCTAGTATTTGGAGCGATTACATACGATCGATTGTTGTTATTATCATTAGCAATGTTCACGGGCTACCTCATTAGACTTGTTACGAAAAAAATATATGTGTTGGTTGATTGAATCGTGTGAGTATATTGTGGTCCGCAGAAGTATTATTTCGAATATTGGGCACTGTACAATGTTTTGGCACCAGCATTAGAACTCCACGTCCCATTCTTATTACAGAGACTGTCTGCCCTCCCGCGGTATGTAAATTCATGTTAATTGCAACATGAGATTATTTAATATACTGATGGACACTGCTAATATTAGCCTAATTTTTATATTTTTTGTTACGTCTTCCAAAGTGAAAAGTACAGCCGTTTCTCAAATGGTTCGGGAGGGCATTTCCTATTTTATTACACTATTAAGTTTATTGCACTCCATAATTAAATAATTATCTCTTAGCTGCAATCGAGTCGAGAAATAAACTGGAAAGTTGCAGCACGCAATAGTAATCATTATTTGTAATACAGTAAGGTTATTATTGCCTATTGTAATGAGATATAAACATTATTCTCGACCTAGTTATTAATGCATAAGCATGTTTCTGGTGTTTTGAATATTAATTTGTACTGAAACATCTACTTTTGTACATACTTAACATTATATAGCTTTCAGTTATAAATGAACGATTATTTATTGTAATTTATATTGCATGTTCACTTTTAAAAATAAAAATTATTTTATAAATCAGATGCTTCAGCTGTCAATCGAAAATTGTGCCTAATTCTGCCTAAACGTTTTATCAAAGTATCGGAAACATGCTATTACATGAATAAAAGTGAAGATATAACGGTAACAAAGAGGTTATACGCAAGTCTGTCTGCATTATGTCTGAGGTTATTTAAATGATGCATCGATGTGAGAATGAAACGCTTCTTTCTATTAGAGATTTACTCACGGTACGACACTGTTCCGTTGGCTTGCCAGCCGTCACGGCGCTAGATAACTTTAACGATACATTAGTTGTATAACTGGGAATATGATAAAATACGTGCTCGATGTATCCGCACTACACCTAACGTTGTTGTCACACGAGAATATTTAAATTAACACTTAAATTTAAAACTTAATTTATTCGCGTCTGAATATTCGATCTCTTAGACATAAGAAATTTTATCATCGTCTCTAGAATGTTATTAGACCGTCCATCGTTAAACCGCAGTACACGTACTACAACGGAACAGTGTCCAGTAGAGGGCATGATTACATTTTAAAATCTAGTATTCCTGATCCAATCTTGTATAAATATGTAGTTTATCATAAGTTTCCACAGTGGTTCTAGCTGATTTTTCATCTTGATGCTCTATTGAAACAAGATTGAAAAGTATCTATACGCATTACCGCGACCACGTCAAATGATAAGGTAAACTTTGCAGTGAAACCAAGGAATGTTGATCCTCAAAGTGTACGCTTAACAAGTTTGACAAAAGGCATTAGATGAAGTAGTCAGAGACGAGGCACCGAGCCGCGCGCACCCCGCCCCACCTCACTATTCACAGAGGATGTTATTATTTACAACATTAGATAGACAAAATTCTAATATTCATATCATTAGTTTTTACTTTAGGAACCATTTTTGCATATAATTAATGTAAGTTGAAGAGCGGACTGACGGTTTTGTTTATTGGTCTGGTATTGAGTTTATTGAATGTTAAAATGGGTTTTGTAACGAAGTTTGTTATTATGCTTACTTTAGATGATTTTTAGATTTAAAAAGGATTGTAACACGCTTTACTAAATCATAATAACAATGTGCAGGTGGTGCGTGCCGCGCTGTGCCACTGCCGGCTACGTTGTGTAAATATATAAAGTATATATTATTGTGAATAGGTATTAGCGAGCACACGATTTGCCTTACGGGCGGAGGGGCGCGGCGGGCTCGGCGTTATGTATATAAAGAACAATAATTTAAAATATTATAAATAATTTGTTACTTTTGTAAGGTGCGAGTGCGGTTTTGTGTACATTGGAAGAGCGACGCGGCGGTCCCCGTGCGGGGCCCGACTATGTGCTATTTTCTTTATTTAGTGTCCTAATACCCTATCGTATTGTGTACTAAGCTTACCAGTCAAATATGTATAGCAAATGTATTATTTAATTTAAAATGGATTATAGTCATAAATACCCAAATTTAGTTAATACTATTTTTAAAGTATTTTTTATTATTTTTATTAATATTCTTTTCCTAAAGCATCACATGATGTGATCGTATTATTTGAGTTTGTTGGAATTTTCTTGACGGATTTAAAGTATCGAAACCTAAGTGATTTAGGTATAAAATTATATATATACAAAACGTTTGACAAAAGTTAGCGGTTTTACGTGAATATCTTTACACAACGCTATTTACCTTAATCATATAATTATAAAATTTGCTTCTATTTCCTAGATAATGCAAGATAATGGTAAATGGCATTGTGAATAGGTTTCACTCTATTCGTAGACTCCACATTACCCCCTCCTGAACTGACCAAATATATGACAATAATCTCTAGAAACAGCCTAACTTGACTTGTCACCATGTCTCTGTACATAATTGTAGCCTGCGAGCGCGCGGAGTGGACCTAACTGTTGGAAGAGCTAACATGTATATAACTCACTTGATAAACAATGTGTTACACGCAGGTGGCGCCGACTACCTCTCACAATACTCAATGTAGGTAATTATATTGTAATAGATAATATTGTTTCGTAAAATGTAAGTTATCTTGATACTAAAACAGTAGTAAAACAACAGACGAGCGCTTATCCTAGCATGCGTTATCAATCGGCTATCTGAGTGACACTTATTTGTGACAAAATAATGCCGGTACTATTCCGCTCTGTTACGTCCACTGTCGATCTCCCGCCGATGTCGTAGCTAATTCAAGAACCGAAGCACTATGGAATTGATCTGTAAGCTGTAACTTCGCTTGGATGCAATAGATGGTCGGTACTTAAAGTTAGGCGCGTAGTATTTTGCTCGCTGTCATAGGTTTCTGCCTGAACGCTGGTGTAGAGACCGTGCCAGTTTCTTGCGACGCGAGACTGTTGCACTCTGTAGCAGGCCGGAAGGCACGGGTATAGTGCGTAGGCGCGTCTTTTTCCTATTCCAACCTCCCACCATTTAGCTGTTCTAGAGTTAGATGTTATCAGTTATCTGTCACCTTTCAACGGTCACGATCTACGGAATAATTATTATGAGATAGAAGTACCAAACTCGTAGTTAGCGGTCACGTATTTTGTAAATTGTAACTATACAATTTTTATATTTTACCATTGTATAGTCTTTTATCACAGATAGGTAGTTAGCAATATTGTGACCGATGTGACAAGGTGTGTGCGCGCGAGGCCGCCGGTTATTGATTATAGTTTGCGATTGTTTGCGGCTCGCTCGGTGCACCGTTGTTTTCTTTTATTTTTTGTTACATAATATTTAACAATGAATTTCTAGATTCTAACTATTATCACTAATAATACTGTAATATAATCTGGTTCATGAAAAATCAAACCGAAATAAATTAAATGGAAAGAAAATCATTTTCTTGTATTATTTACTGCAACGCCTTCCTCATCTTGTCATAGTCGCCAAAAGCACGAATAAAAGTTAAGTTTAACTGTTTAAAAAATCTATTTCTGAATGAACATAAAATGTGAAACAAACAAATATGGATATACAACAACATTACCAAGTACATTATTTTCAGATGATTATCTAGAATTAAACCTAAGATTGATCTTATATTAATATTACGGTTTCGTTTTTCATAAATGCTATCAAAAATAAGAAAAATCATTTGTAAATCTAATTTTCACTACAAAACTAAAGCAGTGTCTTCACATTCGCCTGTTGAATTACTGTAAAATATAACAACCACACGGCTTGTAAAATAGTTACGTGAAGACGACGGAAAATATTGTGCTTATTATAGTAAACTGGTGCATGTGTTTGATAAACACGATGCGACATGAACAAAATAACAAGTTGAATACATAAAAGATTAGAAAAAAAATTGTAATCAACATCTTTTTTGCCTTTGGGTTTATATAATATACATAAATATTTTCATTACAAAATCGAATTGATTTTTTTGTCTGCTTACGATTATTGCTACATAGCTTTAAGGATACCGTTTCCTTTGTGGAACTCTGAAAGGCATACCTTCTGACATTGAAGCACAATGCCGCAATACATTTACGCATATTTCATTTAAAGTTTGTCCTAAACGAATGTTTGAAACATTAATTTATATTAGATTTTAGGAAAATCTAGCGATTAAATCTGGGGCGTAGTTACGATAGGATAGTTACCCCCATTGAGTACCTATATAAAAATAAATTTTCGATATTTAATAAAGGCAGTTCCTAGAGGATTTAAATGCGGTCGTCGGAAGCAGTCGGCTGGTAAGCTGCTCTACTGGGTGGGCGAGAACGCTGTGGGCTCGAGAATGCGGCAATGCATCTCGCGGATGAGAGGAACAGTGTACGCTACGCATTCATCCCAGCCCGGGTTGCGCCATGTGCTCTCACGCGTCTCGCGGCGAGCTTGCAGATCTTTATAGCCTGTGAAGTAGAATTATGGAAATTAGGCTTAAGTTTGGATGGTGCATTTGGTTGTGTTCTACTATTAAAAAAAATACTTTATTAGGCAACTAGATCGGCGTCGACCAGTCTATATTGATCGCCACTTAGCTGATGGTCACTCAATGAACCTAATCCGGCTGTCATGCATCATATTAGCTCGTTATAAGCATTCTATTGTATCGATCGTTCGCAATCTAGTAGGATCTTCATTAATCATCTCTTACGGTAATTTGGACAATATATCTATATTTAAATACTCACACCAAATGTGATGTACGTTGTAGAGTCGTCCAATCTGCGAAAAGTACCCAGCGAAAGCTTCATTTTGAGAGCGGCGGTATGTGAGACCGCGAGCCCAGTTGTTGCCCCACTCGATCATCGTACCAGGCTTCAGACTAGATACAACAAACATGATTAGCCAACTTCATTAGTAAGTGATTGTAAGGGCGGTTGGCGAGCGATTTGATTAGAATTAAATAATCCTTTTCTTAGTATTGCAGTTAAAATCTAAATAAAATGGTAGTAATTCTAAACAAATGAAACTAATACTAATGCTACTAACTAATTTTGGAGCCGCACGCACAGCAACCTTACACCGGCGATCACTGGTTGGATCTTATTAAGGAAGAATAGACAAACCTGTAGGATCGAATCTCATAAATGTTGCTAGGCGAGCGGGGCTCTCCATTGGGCCAGAAGCTGAATGCCAGCAAGTATTGTAAATGCCGCGATCTCACGAAGTTACCGCGTTCCACCTCTAGTGCTCGGTAGTCCTGCACAAGAACGAATAACTGTTATCTTAGGTGTCTTAAATAACAAATAAAAGAAGATCAATCAATGACAATGTAATTGAAATTACCTTTTGAAATTCCTTTTAAAAAAAATCTAAATTTTACAATTTATCAAACTATTTTTCAAAGTAAGAATCAAACCTTATCGATTTTTAATTTGAAAAATAGCAATTAGATAAACAACAACATAATAAAAAAATAATTAACAGCTACAGTTTGAATTTGAGAGACCCCAATTATTACTCTACCAATTTTATAGACATAATAATTTCTCCAGTAATAAATGTAAATAATTGTCAGTATTATAAGCTGACAGTTAAAATTTTTTTTGCTTGATTAATGACAGCTGCTCTATAATCTTATAGTTCATATTAATTTATTTGCATACCATAATGTGTATAAAGAATCTTTCTGTCATTAAGAATGGTTTTATCTTCATCACCAAGAAGCTGCACTACCAAGTTTAATGTATCCTCATCAGTTACATAATCATTTCTAAGGCATTGGGAATACTCCACCATGACCTGACTTGGTAAACACCTAGTATTGTTATAATACCAATAACAACATATCAAAACATTATATACATTAGTAATCATTACAATATCTTACTGCATTCTCTTTGAACAAGATCTTTGCTTTGTCAATCTTTTCAAAGCCTCCGACATATCTCCACAGGTGCAGAGCCTGGTCCATGTCCCCCACAGACACAGTCCATGAGCCCACCAGCTCGCAGCCTAGGTCCGCCTTGTGAGAATGCACAAACTCCACTGATGTTTTGCTAAAATTTCATGAAATATTACTTTCATTACAGAAATCATTTCTATAATGATAACAAATATGAAAGTACTACAATTGTTTGAAACCAATGTTTAATTTTGATATTATCATGTTGACCATTTTGATTTTAGTTTGTTAATTCTTCAAGTAAAGGTTAAGTAATATTTTGATAGCTGTCCCAATTTTAATTGATTAGCTAAAAAATTTGAAATCGAAGAGGACCCTCTGACCAAAGAATTTTGTTAGAAACAACACATAGGAACAGTTAGTATTATTGATGTAAAGGGTCAAGGTTTAACATAGATAACATATATTATGTAGCAATTCTAATGATTTGTTACTGTTAATATACAGCATTCTATTTACAGAATGTTGCATAATAGCCAGTGTCTGCACAGTGCTAGCTAATGCACTAGTGTTTATGCACCTACATTCTATTGTACTTAGATAAGAATAATTATGCAAACACATACTAATTTTGCAAGTATTTCTCCGTGGAGTCCGGCCTTATGTTATGTGTGTGGAGTGCATAAATAATCTCCTTGTCGCTTAGCATTCGACTGTGGGACTCCTTCGTCGGCTCTATCCTCCGCACCAGCAACTTCGAAAACCATCCATCGTCGGCGTTCGATAATCGTGCACTTGTTGAAATCGGCCTATAAAAATAACTTCCATTTACACCAAGTTCCAAATTTAAAATCGGACACTGTACTAAACAATAATACGAAAAGTACCTTAAATTCTTCGGTATAGTTGAACTTAAAAATAACACTCTATTCAGATGATTCATATTGAGAACCAAACACGCTAATAAGATTTTAAACTACTAAATAAAAGGTTGATAAAAAGTAATTCTTGTTATCAATAATTGACAAAATCACTTGAAGGTTATCTTGTGAAAAATAGATTTTGCATACGTAGTGACACCTATTATGAGTGACCGAAACCACCATAATATTTTGCTTCAAGTCAGCCAACCCGTAAGGCCGTAGGTAATCACTTTCTACGTAAATATTATGAACTCATTGATAATTTTGAACTTTTGTCCCTGTTTTTCAGTACTAGTTTGTATATAGCTATTCCATTCACATGCTTTGCACTACTTTACAGAATATTGCGTACTGGAACTACTGACTGGATCATTTCAGAGTCTGTCAAAATTTTAGATTTAAGTATTCCTTGTCACGCATTATTTTTAATTTACTTTGGACTCATTTCATTAGTTATACTTCGTTATTATCGCGGTAATCTTCAATAGTTATATTGAGTGATAGATTTTATATTTATGAAACAAAAATGGAAAGCCGCCAAATACGAATGCTCCCTAAAGATTAGGATGTTACGGAAAAAGTAATATGCGTTCCCGTAAAAAGAAACGTTATGTTTATTGACTGATGGCCGACAATTTGCTGACATTAGATAAATTGTCATTTCTTAATTTACGAATAAATATTTTTTATTCTAACAAAAGAATTCAAGGCTTTTCTTATAAGATTCTGCAATATACATAAAAAGTCTCGTCATGGGTGAGTAGTTGCTGCAAATACAATGTTTTTTGCTTACAAAACTTGTTTGTAATAGTGGGCGGTGTTGTCGGTGGCAGTCTTGTGACTATGTCGGTTTGTGTAGCTTCGAGCGAGGTGACGAAGCTGCAGCAGCACTTAGCGCTGCTGAAGGAGGAGTATGGAAAACTGCAGAGCCACTGCGCGGAGGTGGAGCGCAAGTACACGCTGGCGGCGGCGTCGGCCGGCGATCTGAGCGAGACCAGCTTTGTGGCGCGCCTGCTTATGACAGTGGCCACTCTGTATGGCAGAGAGACATACTCCGACATCACCATCAAACTACAGAGCAAGTCCATGCCTGGTCACAAGTTTGTTCTCAATGCACGTTCTGATGACTGGAATGAGGAAGCCCTCAAAAATCTCGAGGAATTAGGTGAGATTTATTTAATTATAAAATGTAGATGAGGTGTGTAGTATCAATAGTTGTTAATCTAATGGCCTTATCTGTATACAATAAGTCTATTTCTAATTTATTTTGTGTGTTATGCATTTCATAAGTTTAAGAATGTACCCCTAACACATGGATATTATTTGTATTCCAGACTGGTCTACGCTACCAGATGACATTGGTGCAGCCCTCCTCAAATGGTTGTACACGGATGTGGTAGACTTGTCCCGAGGAGACTCCTTTGCTCTGCAGCTGATGAAATCTGCAGCCAGTTTTAAACTACATGGATTAGTTGGAAAGTGCGAACAGGCACTTATAGCAACAGTTGGAGTTAGGTATGAACATTTTTAATATACATGTATTTTGTAAATGGATGCCAAAGTTCTGATAAGGCAAGGGGATTTTATTGATAACACATTTTTGTATAGATATTAAAAAGCACTATACACAATAAAACCATGAAGGGAAACTACTCCATGCTAGTGTTATAATTTGAAAATATCAAAAAAATATTAAGCAGACCAGGTACCATTTTCAAAATTGTTACAGCAACACATATTTATAGTTGTAACTTTTTTTTTTCTTTTCATGTAATTCCACTCCAAAAGAGCTGAATGAAATGAGAATTTCTTTCCAAAAGTCTTTATTTGCTGATTAATCTACACTACACTAAAAATTGAAGCATTGCTGAAATCCTCTGAAAGGATATATAAAGGCATATCTTGTATAGTACAACCGTATTTAATCAGTTAAATTTAAGTGCCAACTAATTGTGGCTTAAACTTATTGATTATAAATATGTTTCCATCTTGTTTTTAGGTCCTGTGTAAAGTTCTATTCGGCAGCTGATGAGATTGGTGCGTCAGCTCTCAAAGAGCATTGCTCAGGTCTCATATCTGCACATTGGGATGACCTGACAGGTACGCCATATATAATCTACTCTTCAGTTGTTCATAACATACTACACATACCATCACGCCTGTATTCCTCGAAGGGTTCGGCAGAGGTGTAACAATGTACACCCGCAGTTCGCCGGTATGTGAAGGTCCCATGTAATAGAGGGCGAGCCTATTGCCATTAACCGGGCACAAATCCTAACTCCGAGTTGCTACTGAAAATTTCATAGAAAAATCCAATAATACTTTTTGCTCGACCTGGGAATCGAACGCAAGACCCCTAACGTAGCAGTTGCGCTTAGGACCACTAGGGTACCGAGGCAGTTACGGAGGTAGTCTTCAGTTGTAAAGATAAGAAATTACTGATGTAATATTAGACTTTGCAATGTTGTGTTAATTACAAATAATTTAATTAGTAGTGTAATGCCACAATGTGTGTAGATGTGCAATAATGTACATAACCTACCATACCCGGGAGGCATTGAACTGTAATAATACATGCCAGTGGCGAGGACTCCATACATCTTAATTCCTACTGGCTTCCCTTCGGAAGATCAGAACAATGGTTACTCCACAGTCCACCATTGAAAAATGGCATTGGCTTCACCTTCCTCTTACGACATTAATTGACCCTTCGCCACTGATAAATGTTTTTATTTATTTGTTTAACAAGAATTGATTTATCACTCAAATAATAAGAAAAGAGTAAGGAGAAAATAGTTTACTAAAAGTATGAGTCTGCTGCTTTAAAAATATAATATGTCCGAGTCATGATTATGCGTTTTATGATTACAGTCCATTTCACTCTTCTTTACATACATATTAAGGTTTTAATTGCAATGATTGACGCATACCTACGAATTCAATATCTTTAATAGAAATTTTCTTTGTCAGGCGAAGACTTCGCGCACATGTCCTCCGCGCTTCTGTATCGGATGTTGAAGAGTAAGACTTCGCAGCCGCTGCACGGCGCCGTGCGGCTGCTGCGAGAAGACGTCGTGTTTCTCTGCTTGGTCGAGAACCACGCCAACGTGAGTATGCGCATGCGTTACTAGTAGAATTTTGTCGATGTTCGTATTTAATAAACAGCGTAAATTGGCGGACTGACTTTTGACAATTATTATCAAAATATTATTTTTAGCTTCATTGCTAAAAACGTTTCCCCGGTTTCTCCTGTATCATGGGTGCGTTTACAAACATAAACTAACAAACCCAAACGCCAGACCCGGAACAACGATCTGTTATTAGGTTATACAATTATTTACTCTGTGAGAGAATCGAATCCGCAACAATTTGACAACTAAAAACTGTGCCCCGTATCACGACAAATAATAAATAAAGTCAGGTATTCCGTGTACATACACTTTTTTTTTTTTTTGGGTTGTGGGAAATCATCAAATAACTTCTCCCGCCCTGGGCGGGGCGGGAGGGAGTGTCAGGCTTTTCCTGACTAAAACCCACCCATGTTCATTCTTGTGCCCTTTGCGTTCCGGGGGCGCGGTATGTCTTACGAACAACCCGCAGCCCCGGCAGGCATCGGCCCTCAGTGGCCCCTTCCTTTGCTGACATCTCTTTGAGGCGCGCGTGGAACACGAACGCGCCGTCGACACGGTCTGTCGTTATACAACGTAAGGACGGTGAGCTACCCATTGCTCACCGTCCACAGGCCCGTATACACTTGAAATAATACCGTAAACAATTTTATCCTATTTGATAACAATTCCACTTCATGTAAACTGGATTGGTAAAGATGTTGTGCAGCTATCAACTGACATTTAAATGCAGTCAAATTAATAGAGCTGCACAAAGGCATATTGTATAACCGATTCAACTTCGTCTTTAGTTTCATAACGTGTCCCTACGTGTTACATACTCGACCTCGTTGGAATCCGATGCATATAATGGCTCATTGACATGGTCAGCACCATGTAAATGAGCCATTATATGCATCGGATTCTTTACACATTACAATTAACACTTCTTTGGGTTGAAAAGTAGCGAATTATCTTTCATTTGACTTCAGTTCGTTCGTTGTTTCGTTCAGGGGGCCTACCACCATCTCTTAAAACAATGTTATTTGAATATTACTTTGCCTTGCGAATTGTTTAATTTTCAACCCTCGGCTCAACGCCGACGATCGAAAATCCAACAAATGAGATTACAAAGTAATTCATACATAGTAATATGTAGTATTTATTTTGATTGGGTGCAGTGTAAATTTATCGAACAAAGATTAAAATGTCAACATAACTTTTCTAGCAAACCTAATTTATATTTTTATCAACTAATGCCACTTCAGTAGAAGCCTATAATCTAATCAAGTATTAAGAGAGCAAAAGCGGTGTTTGTAATTGTACGGACTCGGAGCAGGTACATAGCGATGCCGCTGATTAGTGTAGCAGGTAACTGAACTACTTTCAACATTTGATTATACATAATTATTGCGAACTGTTAGCGAAGCTTTAAAGCAGCCGTAGACCAGATAAAATGAACTTTAAAAGCCAATTGCAGATTATGGCGTATAGACTAGTTATCTTACCCGGAAGTGGTCAAACAGGGTTATAGGCTGTAATGGAAATGCTTACAAAATATCTATGAATAAAATCGAAATAGTATAGGAATGATTTTATTTAATTATTAAATTACACATACGAATGAGTATCACGTAGATAAATTACAAAACAGTACCTACATTCTAAAATAATATACAATGTAAACTTATCAACTTCCTGGCCTTAATTAGTAATAATCAGGCGCACGCTTAGTACATATACGAGACTAATATTCAAATAAAAAATAATGACTACCTACCTAACATTTGTGAAGACAATCACAGACTTGCAATCTTTACGGGGTATTCTTACTCACACGTCATATTTAGTAAACAAATACGGTCAATCACACGCTTTAAGTTCTGTATGACCATTTGGTGTAAATAACGTCAGAACTGGATTTGAAATAACATTTATTATTCTAGATATCAGGAACTCAGTACACCATTTTTGTTTACAAAATATGACAAGTAAAGAAAAACACACTTTACATAAAATTGACTAGCAATAATGCGTATTATAATAAAGCACCACTGTTGAAGCTCTTTGGGATTGTTTATAACTAGGTATGTGACTATTTGTAACTTAAACATTAACATTATTGGCAGTATATTAAGACCCGTATGGAGGTATTAAGGATCTTACAAATAGACTTACTTAAATATCATACGAACCAAAGACACCGTTATTTTATAGCGGTGAATAAACAAATTATAAATGAAGAAAATTAATAAAATGTCATCGATTTACAAATCAAGTTTTTCTAGTTTTACGATAAAATATTGATTCTGGACAAACCGGTTTTCGTAGTAACCGTCTCTCAAAAAGTTAGAATAATTATCACCTTTTTTCAAGAACACAACAAAGTTTTATTCGCGCAGCACACGAATGCTGAATTATTGATTTAAGTACCCCTTTATCAGGCTTAAGTTTCGTATAAAATAAAATAAAAACATAACATCTTTTTTTAATAGCCTATGACTATACTGTTAGGCAGCTTGTTCACGACAGTGCTGATAGGCTCGACTTTCTGCCTGAAAAGCCCTAGCTATGTATAAGAGACAGACTACTCTAACGAGGCACTTTACGACTATATTTGACTATAGTACAATAGCCAGTCAGTGCTAGTGAGCTGGTCACTTCTTCAACACCTCTAACTTAAAATTAACACTGCTGCTACCATAGCAGATAGTGCTAGAGTACTTCTAAGTATTGTCTGGGCGCCATTGCACCGATCCCCTCTGCAGTAGCAATGTATCGTCTTTGTGGACCGTTCGCCATTGCCTGGGTCATCTGAGCATGATTCGTCGTACACCTCGTGTATATCATTGACTGCTCGCCATTTGCCATTGATCTTTCTTTGTTCTCCAGTCGTTGTCTGCGGTGCGCAACCGCGAGCAATGCTGAGCGATGTTACTGAAAAAAAAAAGAATTACATTTCAATTTCCAACATACATCAGGCGGATTATGTTTATTTAGCTTTAATTAAAATCTAACAATTATGCTCAAAATTCAGTGAAATGTCCGGCATGAAATATGTATGTCCAATTAATGAAATTATTAAACAAAGTTTGATTTAACGTCGTACAATCATTCTCACGAGTCATGATTGAGTTGTTCCGCATAGTTCGTCACGCTGTTTACCTTTAAACAGGAAACAAAATCAATCGTTATCTACCAAATAAATACCTAGATAACGTTACTACTAACTACACTAATTTCATCAGACTACATTTTTTCAATTAAAAAATGTGCGATCAGTTTTTTCTTAAAAAAAAACACGTTGTCTTTACGACGTTGCGACTGCTACGCTAGAGGTCTTGGGTTCGATTCCCAGGTCGAGCAAAAAGTGTTACCGGGTTTTTCTATGAAATTCTCAGTATCAGCTCGGAGTTAGGATTTGTGCCCGGTTAATGGCAATAGCCTCGCTTCCTATTACATGGGACCTAAACATACCGGCGAACTGTGGGTGTACATTGTTACACCTCTGCCTAACCCTTCGGGGAATACAGGCGTGATGGTATGTTACGCTGTCTTTACATTGTCATTTGTAATGTTACGTAAATTATATGAATTAAAAGGTGACAGACTGACAATGTGACTTACATAAATTTCTTAAAGAAATTATGTAATTGCACGCAACTAACTAGGTATTCCTGACACGATTGTGAAAGTAATGACTGTGCAAGTGTGCACCAATCATTGCTTGTAACACATGTAATTAGAACACCGCCTGCGTTTTAGGGTTACCCAGACTTTTGTGTTATGTGATCTGATTTTTAGTCTGAAGTCCAAATTAAATATTAATCATGCATCTAAATGATAGTGCTGGAACTTCTAAGTGTAGCATATTTTATTTTACTTTATTCGATTTAAATCATTTTCACCTAGATTTTTTCCCTAAATGTTTGTTATTTGGAGATCATTGATAATTTTAAAATATTCTTTTCGTTCCATATTTTTTTTTTGGTTACTACATCTTGCAATGTCGAGTACTATACACTTATGGTGCAATCTGCACGATTAACCCTGCCGGTGCGCAAGCGCCTTCAATGTGTGCAGTCCTCATTAGCATCGCCGGGTTACAAGAGGAACTGATAATTCATGACTCACATAAAACGATTCACAATTTTGTTTGCGATTCGCACTATATTGTGATGCAGGGGAATTTTGATGACAATTACTTATAATAATTATACCTCGAGTACAATGTTGTCCTCAAAAATCCCCTGAACCGTTTTGGTTCGCATGGTCGGTTCATAACTGTCCTCATATTTTCGTTGCTCTTAAATAACACATACCATCACGCCTGTATTCCATGAAGGGTTAGGCAGAGGTGTAGAGAGGTGACGTTTTAGGGAATATTGCCATTAACCGGGCACAAATCCCAACTCCGGGCTGCTAACTGAGAATTTCACAGAAAAACCCAATAACACTATGCTCGACCTGGGAATCGAACCCAAGACCTCTAGCTTAGCAGTCGCGCTTGCGACCACGAGACCAACGGGGCAGTTGCTCTTAAATCATGTTCAAATAGGGATCTCTTTTAAGTACATAAAGTTTCTTACGCACATAATCACTTTTACCTCTTAAAGAACTACTTTTCACAAGACTTAATTTAAAGTAGGTAGGTATAATATGGTTAAGCAACAAGTCTTAAATGTTCGTTTTGATGTTAACTAACATTTAACTGTGGGACATTAAGTTGCGTGATCAACGGACCATGTGACACATATTCCTTTTAAGGAGCATTTCGTAAGGAAGCCGTCTGCGCCTTAACGGTGCACTGTATCAACACATTATTTTTAATGTCCTCCACTTCCTTTAAGCACATCTTTATCGATTCCTATAAACAGCGTATTGACTGTTTGAGTTGTACCCTTAAGTTCAGTACTGCCTTTTCATTATTTCGTGATGAAATGTCACAAATTGTTACCCCGTTCTCTTCTCAACACAGTTTCGAAGTCCTCCTTCAAATTAAACAAAGTGAAACGAAAAATTCCAATTTTTATGGCGTCATAGTGTGCGTGTATAAAAACAATGACGAACTAATACAAGGCAGTAAATCTTCGGTAAATGTTAAATGTATTTTTTGTTTAAGCGCGTATCGTTCAACGGCTGAGTGAGGTGTCGGTCACGGGTCATTGCCACTAAGCCTCACGGGCAGCTGGTGTCTGTCTAGCTCTATAAATAACCTTACCTTAGCGAATTAATTCGCAGGAATTTTACCATTACGGCGTATCATTTTTGGTGTTTGACGCGTACTTAGGTTTCATAGGTACATAAAGCTCACGATTTGTATTGAGATCAGTTATTTAAGCAATTAATAGTGCATGTAAGCCTAGTGTTATTTTAATAAAACATACCAAGCTCTCCAAAGAACGACTGGTATTCGATTAAGTATCTGTCTTTGAAGGGTTAAGTGTGGTCAATTTACAATGTCGATACTGTATGATTCAGAAACTAAAAATAGGAACAGTCTTCTAAAACATAATCCTAGTCTTATGGCCGTTGTAGTGGTCTTGAAATATTTATTGTTTTGATTGGCCTGCGCGTGGGTAACGGTTTGTATGAAGTATTAGTTAAAACTCGGGTCTGAAAATATTTGTACCTAAATCTAAATCGGGAGCACATTCATGCGTAGATTTTAACCTTTTTAGACAACGGCATAAAAAATAGTATCTTTAACATATATGGTTAGATATTTGTTTCACACAGTTGACAATGCTAATACTAAAAGCAGAAAAATTATAACTTCTTAGTAATTTGGGTCTCTGGGATTCTGAGTCTACTTACATCCGTCACCGAACTCGAGGGTGGTGATTCTTTTGAAGCACATGGTGGACTTTTCGCACTCCACCAGGTACTTGTTGCTGTAGTCGAACTGCGTGCACGCTCGTGTCGTGTGCTCCGGACTGCACGTGTAGCATTGTAGACTCCATGATACTGGAAATAAAAATGTTTTGTTTGGTCACTTCTACGAGTTCCTATGAAGCTATCATGTACAATCAAGAATCCATGGTAGAAGTTTGAGTTACGATGCACCTTAAACCCGGTATCTCTTCAGGGATTGATTAATTACTGCAAATTTTATGATTTTTCTGCTGTAGATTTTTAACTTCCTCGTTAACCTAGTGGTCCTAATCGCGACTGCTACGCTAGAGGTCTTGGGTTCGATTCTCAGGTCGAGCATAGATTGAGTTTTTCTGTGAAATTCTCAGTAGCAGGTCGGAGTTAGGATTGGTACCCGGTTAATGGCAATGGGCTCGCCCCTATTACATTAAATGGGAGCTAAACATACCGACGAACTGTGGGTGTACATTGGTACACCTCTGCCTTACTCTTCGAGGAATACAGGCGTGATGGTATGTGTGTGTGACGATCTTAAATTTATTCCATGTTCTTCTTTAAACAAACAAAATTCGTCTCGTGAAAATTGCACTTCTGTGTGCATTTTTAATAAAATTGCTATTTCTTATGAGTCGAATTGCATTCCAAACATCACACCAAAGCACCGTTACCAATTAACTACAATAATGGCGCTAAATTGAACCTCATAATTGTGGTTTCCCTTAATTTTCGTGGGATCATAAACTGCGGTTCGTTAAACATTTTCTCGAAAATTTAATGAGTGAATTCACCTATATATCAGGTTCTCTTTCTGTTCTATAGGATGTCAGTCTTAACACAAGTATTTAAATGTCAGGGGACACCAAATGTGTAGCCCATTGTACCTAAGATATTTAGACCTAGTTGCATTTTGCACTAGCCAGGGTTTTATTTTAACTCCGAACTAGCTGCTATAAGTGGCTCATAAAGTATTTTAACCTCGGGTTAGCAACTACCTCTGAATTTAGTTTTTGACGCAAGTGACTCCTAATGGTTTACTGTAACTTATCTCAAGCAATGTGTTAAGTATGTGAATGCATACAGAGTATATTTTGTAAATATATTGTAAACTCTATTCTTCGACCATAATAAAATTACATAATTTGCTTCCTTGTTTTAATAATATTTACATAAAGTAGGTTCACATTGTTATTTCACCTAGCTAATTAACCGCTATCATCACCTGTTCATCAGTACTAGGTAGTTTTTCCTAAATGATCTCATGTATTATCTGACTGTCTCGAGTGATTTCATCTTGCTTATGTCGTAAGAAAAGCTTAACATCTTATTTCTGTCACATTTCTAAGACCATGGGACAATCACTGTATCAGCCGAGCAAAGTGTTCTATATTAAATGTAATGTCTCCTTTATCTACGTTTCCTAGGAAGTAGTGACACAAATATCCAGATTATTTATACGTAACATACAAAGCTTCTTCACGAAGCCGAAATACTTGCAAATCTTTGAGCCAAGAGACCCCGCGTTTGACCAGCGAACATCGTTTCAATTGAAGAGAATTTGAAGAAATATTTTTATTAGTCTGTTGTGTATGGTGTTATCACTAATTACAGTTAACTTTTATCTTGTTAATTCAGCTTGTTAAGAAGCAGCGGGATTGGCGCTGCTCATGTATGTCTGTGTATTAAATTTCGCAGTCGTAAACGCGATAATATAATTTGCATTTAAAAAATTGGTCGTGATCTCGTGGTAAAGGATTACTTCTAACTAATATGTTCACAGTGAATGTGGTTTGCACTTGACCTACTATTTCTATTCGCTAACCATGTAGGTCCATTTAGTAAACGACCTTTTATGTACTCGTCTCCTATGAATACATTATGAATAAAATTGCATGAAGATTTGATTGTATTTTGGCGTCGCGACTGTAGACTGTCTCGTTTTCCTTGTTTATTCCATTGTTTGGGAATTCATTAACATTGTTATTTTAATTTTCTTATTATTATAATAGAATATAATATTGCATGAATTGTCCTACAGCGAAGGCACGAGGATTGATCACCACGAAGGCACTGCTCTAATTCTGTATCTGTCTTGAGTACACACCATGCCCTGGTGCCCTCGCCATTAAAACGCCTTAAAGCGGTCTCGTTGAATGAGTATTTTATCACACCATCTCTCGTGCGTCAGAACCTCGTCGATTGACAGCTGATAGTAATTCGCTTCCACACCCCTGAGCCCATTATTGATTAGGGAGATCAGAATATATCACATAAAAAAATCTACATGTCAACCTCAAACTTATGTAGAGTTTTGATGTAGGTAAGGAATCTACTTTCTTGAGTGAAACTTTTAATCAAGTTCTTCGTAGTCAATGCATCGGTATAAAGTGCATTAGAAATAACAATTGACATCCGGGAGCCGGGAACTTGAGGGGGACATCCTAGACTTACATTTCCTATTCCACGCTCGACAGACGTACCACTGTACAAGTTTTTATAACCCAATACAGCCTTTGAATAGTTAAAATTGAATGAGCCTTCATTACGCCTACCACGAGGTGACAGACTGAACCATATGGGAATGAATAATGAGGTTCGATACCCACATAATATTAATTTACTGATAAAGATGTCCATTCATGGCCACTTCGCATTTTATTACCCATTGTTTTTACTTTATATATTACGAATACAATTAAAATATATTTTTTTTTATCAGTGTAACGTACTACTACAGCGTTTTATTTATTTTTCAAGGTTTTTTCCATGTTAATATTCGATGTAGCGCAAGTCTTCTCATGTATTCAACTCTCAAATATTTGGCATTGATATGTACTGGCGTATTTGGTTTATTGATTAATTATTTATTAGTACAAGGTACCGCAAAACATTGTAGAGGTTCATTTACTATATTAAGAACATTTTTTTGAGGATATCGTCCGCATAATGTAAATAAAGAATGTTAGTAAATTTTCAAACGACCAAAAAGTAAACAAGGGTATTATTAAGATAATATTATCAAAATACTTTCACTTACATTTCCAAAACATTGTAAAAGTCAATAACGAAGCAGCTAAATCCATGTTTATTAATAAAACACCACTTAAAATAACGGTTACTACACAAAAAAAAAACTACGAAGTGTTATTTCTTGTAATTACATTTATAAGTTACGTATTTACAATGTTGCGATTGCGGCGCATGTGGCCGGCAGGGCTTTACACTGAACTGAAATTGGCACCTCCGTACTCAACTTCATGATTCACAGGAAGGAAGCTCAGTGGCAAAACGGGACATGTCCAAAAACTAAGAAATAGCACTCTTATGTTCGCGGTGTTAACGCTGATTCATGCGATCGATTCTGGCGCCGGCGCGACACTGACCAACATTTGGCGGTCCCACTCTGTGTCGGTCCGTTTTGTTTGTCGCTTTGTCCGGATTCCGGTGTTGAGTTTTTATTTTAGAACTTCAGTAGGTAATCTTTGCAATATTTTTATTGAATTTGCATAAGATTGCTACAATTCTAAGAATTTATTTGTGGAGACACAATATAGGATGGAAGAAATGCTATCATTATGTTAACGTTTTTGAAATATTTTGATAACAGTCTGCTAACAACAGGCATTACTTAACTAAAACAATATGCATATTTATTCATAGACTGTTCAAGTGGGCGTTAATTACGTTAATAGGATAGTCAATAGCATCTGAACCCACAGTAGCAATAAATGAAACAATAGTTTTTTAGTTTTCAGCATTTTACTGTTCCCTTAGTTGATGCTAATTGTGACATTGTGGTGTATTGTATAATTAACTCGATGAGAGATTTGTCTGCAGCATGACCTATTTTAACAGTTGTACTATATTTATGAAATTGTATAGTGTGGTCCTAATTGAGTTTAAATATTTTACCGACCAGGAAAACCAAGATTGCCATTTTATTGTTTTTTACGTGGAATATGTGGGAAACTTTTAGGTACTTTGGCTGCAAAATCTGAGGTAAGAACCATCTTCTCACCGTTGTTTATTATTCTTTACTAAACGGATGTTGAACCTGCTTTCTGTTTAGCTGAAACTTTGATTACGCTTTGTATAGACCTGTTGACTGGTTAATCTCTTTTTCTCAACATATTTATCTCTCTCTCCACTCATCCCACACACCTATTGATAAGAAGATTAATCTCTTAACCCATTGTATTTGTTCTTTTATTATTTTCTTTTATCAGAAGTAGCAGTCTGATAAAAGAGACCGGCTAGTGCATAAACCACGGCTCTGAAGTCGCAATTTTGTGACTTGCCTCATTCGCTTTAGGTCCCGTTGTGAAACGTTTTACTATTGATATCGTGTGTCGCCTCGCAACATCCTTTGTTATTAGCGATAAAAGTAACATCTGTTAGCAATTTTTTTAAGGATAACTAATGTCATTGTATTACTTACGCTTTTATCCTGTATGAGGTCAGCATTTCGCAAATTTTAAGAGCTTCTGCAATCTTTTTTAGACAATTTTTTTTAATGTAAAGGTTATTTTTTTTATTCTAAAAAAAATAGCGTTCGACATTGTATGCATTTTGACCTTGTATTGTACTTTTGGAAATGGAACAGCTAATTTATTTTTTATAAACGACGAAATATTTTACCTCTTGCGGGTTTAAATTCATGAAGAACCCTACTACTACTGAATTCACCCTGTATAATTAGTTTTCTTTGATTGGTTATCTGTCACAGTTCTTCGCTGGTGTTATAGGTTTATCTTGATAAACATACACACAACTTAAGTCCTTACGATAAAAACAAACTGTAATAAATAACAGACCCATCGGCATAGAGCTATGACATTATCATGTCAGTACTAGAGCAGTTTTCGAGGTTATCACGAATATTATTCACATTTAGGCCGATGATAGCACAACAGGCGACATTTACTCTTATTGATTATATGATCGAGACGTGGGTGTGTCTCGTGGCGTGTTCTGTCACTATTTGTCTCTCCTGTCTAGTTTAGAATTAATTTTTAGGTCGTGAGAAAGGTCGAGTATTTGCCAAAAAAAAATATCCGGACAGTTTTGTGGCTAGATCTCTTCTGTTGGTGATTGGACCTTCTATTTGAAAGAGTATTTTTTTTTTGTTGTTTTATCATTTGGTATGGATAACTATCATGTCCTTGTAGTTTCGCCAGCTAAATATGATCCGCAATTAGGAAAATATCACTCTGCGCATGCCTTTGTGAGTTTTCATTATGTTAGTGTAAATTGCCTGCAAAAGAAGCTCATTAAAAATATCGCCAGGGTAAATAACTCATTACATTCCATTGAAGGCGTCATCGACTCGTCGTGCAGTTTTACGTTAGGTATCTGTTATCACGGG
The DNA here is from genome assembly GCA_947462355.1 of Caradrina kadenii. Lineage (NCBI taxonomy): Eukaryota > Metazoa > Arthropoda > Insecta > Lepidoptera > Noctuidae > Caradrina > Caradrina kadenii. The sequence continues at coordinate 4,882,219 of OX381693.1, read as the reverse complement.
CTATTTTTGTGCATATAAATATAGGTACCTAACTATCGTTACTCATACACATAGTTTACCTAAAATAATTCTATTGTTTTCTGTGTTATAAAAAGTTTAAAGTTTTTGTTTGCCTGTCAAATTATGCAAACAAGCAAAAAGTAAATTTTACTGCTCTTTGAATATTGGGTAAATAAGAGGAAACACACCTGTCATTTTTATTTCTTATTTTTCAAACATAAAAATTTGCGAGTTAAACAAATTTTACGTCATGAGTTTAATTTGACAGTTTGTAAACTTTTTATACATTTATTTAAGTAGTGGCTTTGGAAATATCTTGATTGTAATCACAGTATTCGCTTCTCAGTGCATAAATTGGGACAAATATTGAATTTAGTTGAGAAAATGACACTTTCGAAAATGATTAATTTATGCTAGAATGCACCTTAATACCTTGACTGAACTTTGAGCGGTGAATTACGTTAATTTAGTACTTAAAATACGGTCCATGTAAATCACTGGTATATAATCATTCAGATGCATCCGGTTAGACTGGAAGCCAACCCCAATATAGTTGAGAAAGGTTAGGCAGTTAGTTAGCTCTTAAAATACGGGGTGTAAAAAGACGCACTGCATAGCCGTTAACTACTCATACTCTACCCACCAAATTAAGAGACTTTGAAGAAATATTATTGCTGGGAAATTACATATATTTATGTGAAAAATCAATTGAAACGTGGAATGTAAGTAAACCACAAGTGCTTACAGGTGCTTGTGTAGGGGTCGTGGGGGTATTAAAAGTTTAATTATAACAATCCAAACTTATTTTCGCGTTAAAAGATAAAATAAAGTACGAACTTTGACATTTAATATCTCAGTAACTAGATGATTCCCAGGCATGGTTACAAAGAAAATAATATCGTAATGATGGAAACAAAAGGCAATAATTTTCTGCTTCGTTAAGTGTTTTAACACCCGTTCGATGGCCATATAATAATTTAATGTTATTTTTTGCGGACCATACAGTATACCTTACCATAAATAATAAACAATATTTCGTAGTTGGTATACCTACGGTCTCGTGCAGAAAAATGTGGCTATCCATAACAAATTAAATTAAACAACTATTTTCACCTAAAATATTGATCGAAGTTATTAGGTATTTTCCTTCACTGTCCTTCAGGTATTTCAAACAACTGTTTCATTATTTTAATTTGTTAAACAACGCTTTTAATTAAGCCCAGTAGGGTAATGTTGCATGTTTTTGCACATGACTGTACCAACCTGCCTACCGCGCTTTGTACCTACGTAATTTAGGTACGAAGCGCCAAGGACAGAATACTTTAATTAAGTGTAATCTGTAGTAACCTAATTAAAGTATTTACAACTTAAAATTACATTTAAGCCATATCTGGAATGGTGCCCTTCCGAACTTTATTTATTTATTTATTAAAGCTTTATGCACAATGTAAAATAAAATACTCCGTACAAAGGCGGACTTAATGCCTTAGGCATTTTCTACCAGTCTACCTTAGGGTGATGCAGAGACAAAATATAGTAGGTGCAAGGAAGAGGACCTGAAAATTTCCAAGAATAAAATATAATAATAAATACATTTATACATACAAACAATATATACAAAGTAGAGAGAGCTCAAAATACATAGGTGGAGAAATATAACAAACTAATTGTGGGACTAGTCGGCCAACTTATTATGCAAGTATTCGCGAGCTTTTATCTTGAATGTAAACCGACTGGTGGCCATCCTGATATTCTGAGGAAGCGCATTCCAAAGGAAAACCGCCTGGACTAGAAATGAAGATTTAAGAAAACCAGTACGGTGAGAAGGACATCGTAGAAGACGATAATTGGAGGAACGAAGATTTTTACTGTGCGCGGAGCACAAGTATTGAAAGTGAGAAGTCAGATAAGAAGGAGAACTAAGTTTGTCTAAAAGGGAAAATAAGGTTGTCAAAGCCCTTAACGCCCTGCGCTGTCTGATGGGCAACCATTTCAAGAGTGACCGATGTGCGGACACATGATCGTAATAACTTATACCATAACTTAACCTGTTATATTTCCTCAGGGATATATAGTAGAGTACCTACCTACCTACTAATTATACCGACAGACCGAGGGACCCGTTTGTATGAGGATAAAAATAAAATATTATCAATTCTTGCAATGAATAACAAGCAAATTCTGAAAAAATATTGATGACAAATCGAAATTAATTGCATTAATTTAACATCATAACATTGCATATAAAATGTTATTGTGCTTGTGGTATATCACATAAGTAGATACGAATTATAATTAACATGTTACATATTACATTTGGTCAACGACGCGACGTTGCGACGTTGTCATTAACGTTAGTATCGAATTAATGAACGTAAAGGTCAAATTAAGTAGTAAACGTAAGTGTATGTGCGTAGTTTCCATATTTTGACAGACCATGACACATTCCGTAACTCACATCCAATAGATATTAGTGGAGAGTTATTATTACCAATCATGCCAAAAAAGTTGGCCCAAACAAAAATTTAGTACAAAAAAGAATCACAGCAGTTAGCGTCTGAAAAGTTCTCAACATTATGATCGTGAATATCAATTAGATTGTGAACGTACGTGTAACGTAACAGTGAGATGTGATTTCATTAATGCGTCTGCGGTTTACGCATTTTTTATTAAAATACATATTTGATCGATAAATAACTTCTGTACAGTAACAAAATTCATTTATTTAATTAATACAGATATACAAATATTATTTTATTGTCTTAAGTTAAAGTCACTACCCTTTTATATATCACAAAACATTGCTAGGAGTTGCATAGCAAGGAGTAGTAAGATTGTAATAGAGAGCTCAGTTGATACGAATATTTTTCATTCAGATATCGTGCTTCGAATTTGTGAAGAAGCATCAGTTAAGGCTACTATCTATACACGTGCTACCTTCAGATCCGTCTGGTCTTACGGCCTCAGCATCCCGTGTCTACAACCGGTGCGATTACTATTATTCTGACATTTATTGTCATTGAGAGAGGATTTCAATTAGATTTTGAACATATTTAATTACGGGAATTTCCTTTCTGGTCAGTTCGAACTGGTTTAGGTTCACCTGTACAGATCGATCTCTCTATGCGTATAAGTTCTAGGCACTGATATTACCGCAGTTAAGATGTCCTTGGTTCTACGGCATTTCGCCCACATATCAGTTTGCTTACTACTCTGTGTTGCGTGGCAACTTTACGTAACATAATTAATTCCTACGCGTTCCTCCGACTACTACCTAAGACTGTTGATGTATTTCATGAGGTTAAACACTACTATGACACCCATGATGTCTGTGTAACCTTCGTGGCTCGTGCTCGGGGAGGCGTTGCAAAGACTGTTGCGGCAGTAGCAGTATCTGAAGTCAGATAAACATATTTTAAAATAATGGTAACGGTTAAAACATGACAAATCGATATCTGACGAAATGTGGGCGTTTTGGGGAATTCTGACGCCCCCATTTGTGGCATTTTATTGGCTCTTAGGCTAGTTCACTATACGTCTTTATCTATAAAAAGAATTACAGTTTAATTAAAGGTATAATGGGAAAACTAAACAAGCGACCCCCAGTATACTTGAGAAACGTATAATAGCTTTAGATGGCGATGATGATCTTTTATGGAAAAACGTTAATTCCAAATTTGAAGTAATAAATTGAACGGATCAATACAAAACTTGACATCGTACTAATTTATGTGCGAGGCGCCAAAGCGGACATAATTCCGTAAAATTGCATTAGTGCCTATGTCCGCAACATAATGTAAGTAAATGGCGCAAAAGTGGCCCATAATGCTGATGTCGTGTCATTATTACACTACGCTGTAAATCGAAACAAGTTATTGCTACTGGTTTTACACATTTACGTATAGCCGTCAAACGCAATAAACAATTTTCTTAATGAGAAAATTCACTAAGAAAACTTAACGAGAAAGCATGATACTTTCAGGATTTTCCTCTCTGTTGTTGTGCCATGTTAATTTGCCATTCTCATGATTTTTATTCTTGTCAATTATGTCTCGTAGCTCTAAAGCCCCTTAATCTTCCAATAAGTTTCTTTGTATGTTATCAGCTCTTATATTCCGATAACTACTACAATACGATTATACAAACGTGTATGCAGTTAAGGAATTTTTGCACTGGCTAAAGGGGGGGTAAATGATTACCTAGTAGGTGTACTTCTCTCTCCCTTGTCGTCGGCGTTGATGCAGCCCTCTTGGTAAGGTTCTAATATTTCCATCTTCGGCGACCACCTCCCATTTTTGTAGTCCTGGTATTCGTGTTTCTGCGGGGCACAATCTCGTAGAACGCCATTTATTCTAACTAAAAATTTAAACAGGAACTTTTATTAAACAATTATTTCATAAATATTAAAAAAAAACACTTGAACTTCCTCGATTGCCTAGTGGTCCTAAGCGCAACTGCTACGCTGGTCTAGCGTTCGATTCCCAGGTCGAGCAAAAAGTGATATTGGGTGTTTCTATGGAATTCTCAGTATCTGCTCGGAGTTAGGATTTGTGCCTGGTTAATGGCAATAGGCTCGCCCCCTATTCCATGAGACCCAAACATACCGGTGAACTGTGGGTGTACATTGGTACACCTCTGCCTAACCCTTCGGGGAATACAGGCGTGATGATAATATGTTTAAAAAAATATTGCAGATGTTCAATATTACAGTTGTTGATTACAAAAGGCTCAAGACGTCTTTCATTTAACGATGTGCCCATTGTGTAGTCGTGATTACTTATTGAACAAGTCACTATAGTATTACCACGTTATGCAACTACGATCTGCAGTTTCTTGTAATGGGCTATGCACAAAGTCAGTATTCGCTAATTGTAAGTCAAAGAAGTAATTAAACCACGTGGCACGTTTAGTGTTATGGTCTGTGGCGTTTTAATGGCTACGCCTTTTCGGCATAATTTACGCTAATTACTTCACATCCAAAAGCCTTGAAAGTGAAACTGTTAAGTGAAACATTACGTAGAGCCTTTGAACGTAATCCGTAAACTAGAATGTAAATTCAAGGGCGGGTTATACATCAATTTTGTAGTATTTGTGTATCATTTCTATGCAATGTAAGTTTCGCGATAATATGTATTCGTGGGAGTATTCCTTGACATCTCTGCTTTGTGGCTTTGTATAGTATGCTGTTTTTGCAAGTAAATTATTGTCTCCTGCCCAACACATCTTCACCTTGAACCGCCTATCACAGCAAACACACATATCTAACACCTTGACCGCATATCATATTGTTATCGTATATACTGAACCCTTCCCTATTAACGTTAGGTCGCTAATAATGCGCGTCACCTGACAAATACTTAAGTGTATGCTATTTGTAGCCGTAGTTTGTGTAAATATATGAAAACTAGCTTCAGCCCAAGACTTTATCTTCATGGTATTTTTTCACCCGCGTTATGTTAAATCTTTGGTTACTGCTCCGCTGCCGGGTGTCGTAGCGTGATGTTATATGACCTATACTATTCCTCAAGAATCTGGCTATCATATATAATAACATTTCTTACAATCCGATTGACAATTCCAGAGATTATTGCCTTTAAAGAAACAATTTAAGCGAGCAAAAATACTCGTTATCTTTTAGTAGTACTTATAGATAGCACTCACAAATTTGACAAGACATGGCTCAATATCCGTGTTCTGCATCAACATTATCCAGCCAATTTGTCAATGTATTCTTTTTATTATCCTAAGTGGTTAAGGTCCACTTAAATTCCCTAAATGGCAGATCATCTGCAGATCCTTTAACTAGCAAATCATTAACGAATGATCTTAAAACACGTACCTCCATTTTGTATATCAAGATGAAACTCCTGCTTCATACACATGGTGGAGTAGGGGCACTCCACTATGAACTTGTCAGAGTGATCGAAATGCACGCAGAGCCGTTTGGTGGTGTTGTAGTACTGGCCCGGCGGCGGGTTGATGAGGCAGTGGTAGCACTGCAGCGATGATACTCCTGGAAACGATATGATGAGGAACAAAGTTAATACTGATTTTTCGCTTGGATCTAAATTAAGTAACGCTTAATCTAATGCTGCACATTGATTTTTTTTAATAATTCTTGATCAGAATTATTCCATTGTACCCCGTTTTCATACCGGGTGTTACAAGACATATCACATAGCCATTATCTACGCATACTGCCCATCAAACTAAATAATATTAAGAGAAAAATAAATTCTTGCTGGGATACGACGGATTTTTTTTTATTGTAAAAAATTACTTTTATTGGAAGTGTGCAGTGCTTACGGGTGCATGTAATAGTTTAGGAGTTGTGGGTGTATTAATAGTAAAGAAATATCATTTATAACTTATTTTTTACAAAGACGGAACTTTGACATTTATTATCTCCGTAACCAGAAGGTTTCAGATATAGCATAGAGCAAGGAACGATCGCAATTATGAGAATAAACGTCACTTTCGGCTTCAAAAAGTCGCTTTTTAAACCCCTGACCCAAAAACGACGGGGTGTTATAAGTTTGACGTGTGTTTTTTGTTTGAAAGGTGTATTAGTCGGGAGTGTTTTTAGCTATGTTTGATGGAAATCGGTTCAGCGGTTTCAAAGTTATCAGCTCTTTTGTTAGCTGCCTCCCGGATTCTTACTCTTCTGTCCCCGACAGATATTTAATTTTTTTAATTTTATTCTTTTTACACACTTTTCACTATACTTTATTCAAAGTAACGAGCTTTACATTGCAGCCATTTCTGTCTCTATTAAGTTCCACTGTTGTTGACCTCTATTACATATCGCGTGTTGAACGCCAAGTATTTCCTGTCCTGTGATGCTGTCAATAGCTAAACTCAGACAAGTACACTCAGGACTCGCACGCAAACTTATACTAATCCTTGCATATACATATAAATTATTATTGAAAGTAATTCTTGTTTAATATTTTTCCATACAAACAAACACCTCGGTACAAACTGCCTCGGTAGCCTAGTGGTGCTAAGTGCGACTTCTACGCTAGAGGTCTTGGGTTCGATTCCCAGGTCGAGCAAAAAGTGTTTAGAGTTTTTCTATGAAATTCTCAGTAGCAGCTCGGAGTTAGGATTTGTGCCCGGTTAATGGCAATAGGCTCGCCCCCTATTACATGGGACCTATAACATACCGGAGAACTGTGAGTGCGCATTGGTACACCTCTGCCTAAACCTCCGAGGAATACAGGCGTGATGGTATGTGTTTGTATTTTTCCATTTCCTTTACAGTTAACAACTTGTCCTAAAGGTCCAGTTGTAATTCGTTTTTCCTTTCTCATAGTGACGCTACATTGTAGTCTGTAGCAGTTGTTGTAAACACATAAGCATCCAATTGTCCTATCTTCAAGGCGGTTCAAGGTCCTCCGCCTACTGCAATTTGTATTGATTGGTCACCTGGCTGACATTACAAAGCATTGCTAATAAAATGTGGGATGGCATTGTTATGATCTTATCTTACAATTTGCCTTGACGCTTCATTCTGGATAGATTATTATTAACTTACATTACTTATCTCCAGCGCTGTTATTTTAGGACTTTATGATGGAATTTGATCATCATACTTGGAAAGATTAAAAGCCAATAAGTAAGAAAATTTATTGGCATATATTTGACTAATCCGTTATGCATTTTTTTATTATTAATGGATTCATTAAATGTAATTTAACAGGAAAATATTCAAGCTCAAAATGTTAAGGCTTTATTGTGTGCTGTTTAATATTGCATCGTCAATAAAAACCTGATTCACGTGCAAAGGTTATTAATGACATTATTGATTGAAATGTCATATGTCCATGTGTTGATTTATCCTTAGCTCTATCTTGTTTGCAGACACGCAATCCTTTGTGTTCCCTGGTCGTTAAGCGAAAACATTGCAAGTACTCGCTAATTTGAGCCCGTAGAGCGTCAAATGTTTTCAAAACACTGATCGGTATTGCAGAGTTTTGTTAAATAGACAGAACATTGTATTTGTAGTGTGCCTTCTTAGGAATGCACTTAATGCAGTGCATTCGGCAAATATCTTGCGTCACCGCGTGTGGGTCGTAGTGATGGTGACTCATCTTCATATGTTTCTCGCGTCACTTCAACTTAGCCGCTTTGCAATTTATAATCCTGTGAGCCTGTAGGTATCTTCTTGATCTAAATTCCACTATTACATTTATTTTCCATAATCCTTATAAAGCTGTTCTATCGTTGTAGTAGAATGAAGTAAGATTGTAAATTGATAACAACGAAAAATACAAAACTCTTTTCTCTGATTTTTTGCTGAAAGTTTGGGAAAGGCATCTATTTCATTTACGTCTTATGAGATTCAGAAACGTTAGAATTAACTTAACTTATTCTCAAAATACCTACATGTAGGTAAATAATGGCAGCACATACATTTATCAAACGGAACATGCTAGTCACGATCTCAATACTGATCCGTTCGGGTCGTTGACTTTAACACATGCCTCGATTTGTAATTACGCCTGAAATCATACCTAGTTAGAATTTGCTAAACTTGGAAACGTCATCATAAACGTTTTTATAAACTGTGTAGGTATGCGTCATCATTCTATTTTAATAATTGAAATCTAAGATAAACTAAGTTATACGAATGTAGTTTTTTGAATCAGCGCAAATTCTATAATTTTATTTGTATTTTTAGTGAGTCACAGAGTTTTGTTATGTCAACCCACGCAGGTTCACATTACGCATGCGCCGCCGGTGAACGCTCGTTCTTGGAATCGAACCTTGCCTGGTTTGGTGGACAACTAAACTGTCTAAGAGTAATATGTTTTCTGTTCAAAACATGAATACTGCAATAAATGTTTAAATTGAATTTAAAAGCTATTATTTAATTTTAATGTTAAATTTGAATTTAAAAGCTATTATTTAATTAAAAAAAAAAACACTCACGCCTGTATTCCCCGAAGGGTTAGGCAGAGGTGTAACAATGTACACCCACATTATATCCGCTATTACTACCGCTATTATTACCGCTATTATTTAATTTTAATGTTTAATTTGAATTTAATTTGTAATATTCCTCGTTACTTATGTTGCTGTGCCCTTACAGGGTCTATAATTGTACCTTAGCTTTAAGCATGTTGTAACACCTTACCTGACATTATGGCATGCAAATAAATGATTATGATTATTATGGTTATAATACGGCTTATATAATTCTGATCTTTAATGTAGTTTTTTGTGATAAATAAATGTATTTATTCAATGGACAATACGAAAGCTAAAACATTCAAAATTACAAAGTTAAAGCAAATAAGAATCCATTTTAATATAGAACCTACAATATACACGAATTTATAATACCGACATTGCAATGTTTTTAAAATCTAATAAACCATATTCTAAAATCAAGTAGGTTTAATTTTTGATGTATCATAATTACGTAAAGGCGATAAAACGATTGACACGATGAAATTAACGTGGGCGATATTTGTTTTCATGATAGTAGATAGTTATAGTGTTAGTGTGGACTACCTCGGTAATAAGGAATCAGAACTAGAAGATAAAAAGGATATTAAGAAAGTACCAAAAGTACATAAAAATAGACTGCAAACAAATATGGACACCCGTTCAGATATCGTTACAGAGTATTATGGCGAGTCAAGTTATGAAAACTATGATGAACTTACAGAAATTGAAGAACAGGTGATGAACAGATCTTCCAAAAATATGGTACCGACAGGGCAAAATGTTTATGATAGTGATCCTGGGCAGGCGGTAATCGGTTACGATACAAATGCTATAATACGGCAAGGTGTTAATTATATATCAACAGTAAAGTCTTTTGAAGATATTCTTAAAGATTATGTATACCATGATGATGCCGCAGGTACAGAAAATTCATTGCTACGTTGTGAAAATATAACTCAAACTCAATCCACATCTGAAACTAAATTTGATTTCAACAAAATTGTAACCTTAAGAAATTCCACCGATGATGAAAACGAATCTGACAAGTTATCAATTGATTTTTTTAATGTTCTGCCAGCCTCGAATTTAAATAATGATAATAATGACTATTTTACCACTTATAATTACTCAAACACTAACGTTTGGTACATCCCAGAAAATAGTGCCTGTTGGGAATTACCTATACTATACGGCGAAATAGGACAACCATTAAATACTTCACAGGTTTTTCTTATGTATCCCGGAATTCTAAAGAACGTTAGGGAAACAAAAGAAGAGCTAAGCAAACCCTCCAGGCCACTTTATATACCCGTGTCTCAAACTATGAACAAGTGGTGTGCTGCAGGTCCTTGTTACGGTGATCACACCATGTGTCTCTTCTCAGACATGACTAATTCTAACTTATGCCTAAATGGTTACATCGTTTCGACCCCTACTATGGTTGAGCAAAGAGCATTAGTGAATACTGTGAATTCAATGCGAAACCGCATTGCAAATGGACAAACAGAAAAATACAAACATTTGCCTCAAGCAGCAGATATGAATCAATTAATATATGACTTTGACTTGGAAAGTATGGCCCAAGCATGGCTTCACCAGTGCCTACCAGGTCCCGCTTCTTGTTCTGCCCTTGACGGAAACTATGTATCGCAACTTGAGTGCACCAAACACGCAAAATATTGTTGCGTCAATTCCTTTAAAACTGAGAGGGCTTCAAAATGGTATGTTTTAAGTTACATATCAATGTCAAATATAAATAACATTATAATATCTTCATAATTGATTGAACCTTAACTTTTTTACAGCATACCACAACACGAATGTTATGTAGATCCTATAATTGGTTGTATCCACGTATGGTATTGGAAAGCTGGAAAAGCACTTACTACAACAGATGTAGCGTGTGGTCATATAACGCCAGCCACGTTCTACACCGCCCAGTTAATGTGGGCACAGACCACTAAAATAGGTTGTGCATATGGGAGAAGTCCAAACGGAGATGTACGAGTTGTGTGTAACTTTTCTCCTGGTGCGCCATTCTACATCGACACTAAATTCTACTGTGGGTTCATTGCTCATAAAGGAGTTATGAGCTTCTTCAAAGAAAACATTACTTCTAAACAATTCTTAGAAACGCTGGGTATTTTTTTAACTCCAATAGAAAGTTTCAAGATGTCTGAAGCAGAATCTATTAAATACGCGAGTAACACCTCGAAATTTTTAGAAGATGACATACTTGGTAAGATATATAAGAGAAAATGGATACGAAAGAATTTGAATGATACCAGTAACGGTACTATAGGTCTGATCGCTCGTTTGGTGACTAAGTACACGTTTGGTGAAGACAGTGGCTCTCAGTGCGATATGAATGAAGCGATTTATCAGAGCGGTGAACCCGGCTCCAAGTGCGTGGAGCGAGGGAGGCGCTTCCATGCTCTGTGCTATGATTTCCGTGACCCAACGCCAGGTTACAGGATGGTTGCTGTGGTCGCACCGGTCGCCTTGTTTTCCCTTATATTGTACGATTTGTTCAGTGGTGTGGTGCGACAAACTAATTATTAATAGGTAACGCAAATGGAATGTATATTTCACATCCTATTCTTATTCTTGTAGCAGTTATAATTCTTTACGTAAGCTATTGGTGTGCATTGTCTTCATAAATTGTAGTAAATTAACACAACACACAACATAACATACCATCACGCCTGTATTCCCCGAAGGGTTAGGCAGAGGTGTACCAATGTACACCCACAGTTCGCCGTTATGTTTAGGTCCCATGTAATAGGGGGCGAGCCTATTGCCATTAACCGGGCACAAATCCTAACTCCGAACTGCTACTGAGATTTTCATAGAAAAACCCAATAACACCACGTGCATATTATGTTCATCTGAAGAAAAATGAAATATACCAGAATCATGTTGTATTGCAGAATCACAAATGTATCTTATCCCTTTATTGTATGTTCAAATCGTTACTTTTTGCTTAATAAAATTGCTCTTGATCACTATCAATGGTATCTAAGTCATCGCATTTATGCATTTTATTATTATATAACGTCTGATAAATTCACGTCTCGCTGTAGTAAATACTCCAGTTAAATGTAAATTTAACTAGTACTATCACATGAGTCATTGGAGTAGTGAGTAAATAGATTAAGTGTTTGTCCATTAAGATACCTTGTTAAACTTTTTGTGTGATGTTGAATATACCAAATCACGTTATGAAATTCCAATACTGGCTTGCTGGTGGAACATTTAGCATCATTTTATGTTCTTTATCTAAGTTAAAACCTATTGCATTGTGCTTTAATAATGAATTTTAGATAATAACTGTGGCAAAAAATTAAATCCAAATATAATGCTGCCTGTACTGACTCATTGTTTCCGAATTCGATTAAACAATGGCCCGATACTGATAAGTTTCATTCACGCATTCGATAAGTTACATTGTTGAATTTAAATGTTGTCGTTTGTGCCAAACAGTTCCTTTGCTTTTATCTCTACGTAAATCAATTCAAATAAAGTGCAGTTCAGTACATTTGCCAATACACAGTCCTTTTTCAATATTGGTTTATCATATACTAGCTTCTGTTTACGACTGCGTCCGCGTAGTTTTATCACACGCATTAAGTTACGCTTTTGGTTACTGCTCCGCACCTATTGGTCGCAGCGTGATGTTATGAAACCTTAAACCTTCCTCGATAAATTAACTATTCAACACAAAAATATTTTTTCAATTCAAACCAGTAGTTCTTGAGATTAGTGCGTTCAACCAAACAAATAAACAAACAAACTCTTCAGCTTTATAATATAAATATATGTAGATTCAGAATCTGATAGAGACGTATATAATCATGTACTGCTCGGGCCATATCTCCCAAGCCGCGATTGCTCACCGCGTTTAATACTCCCCTGGAGACCTGACCGGACTGCGATATGTTTGCGGATGAATGGAAGCTGATTTTGTCAGAATGCTTGAATTACTGCGAGAGGAACGCGAAATATGTATGCAACTGTATACTTTTTACCTACTTTGTTCCACCCAAGCACATATATTTTATTGAATTTATATAACTACGTTGTAAAATTGATTTACTGTGATTGGTTTAATCGTTGTAAATTGACAAATAAATTATAGTTGCAACGTTAAAGCCATGCACATACACTACATTACATCGTATGTTTAAAATCTCTTCCACACAGCAAGACTTAAAGAAACTGCATCGTCATTCAAGGATTGAGAATGTTTCGACGACCTGAACAGCGTTGCTTACTTGTTTATTTTATACATTATATACAATTACTATGCTACTTTTAAACAAACTGCTAACAACTAACGCAAGATAAGTTCTATACAAAAGTCTAAAATTCATAAACGTCAGCATAATAACGTTCATTCGACCGTACAAGTAAAATTGATTATTTTCATATAGTTTGCACAGTTCATAATCGCTGACGTGCAAATTAAAACACTCGTATTCGCGTGAATGCCTTGTACATTTCCCGAATATTCTAAGTTTACACTTTTTTACCTGCAAATATTTAACCGGCAGCTATTAGCATCGTCATTCCTTTGATACATATTCTATCCGGAAAAACAAGTTATCTGAAGAATGATATATATGTCCTAACTTTATAAGTTCGGTTGCACATAAAGCTAAAATAACTGGAGTTTTATTTTATTTGCGATAGGTTTGCTCTTTACTCTAGTTTAGGTGGCAGGTAACAAGGCCAAAGTCGACAATGGACTGAGTTTACCCATAAGAAGCCTGTTCACTCTAACTTTAAAGAGATTAGTGTTGACTGCGACCTGTCATTCCACCTATTGCTAAGGATTGCCAGCTAACCTACATACATTTACCGAGGGAGATTTTTACAAAATAACATTGCTGACCATGGTGAACAATTACGTGTATCAATAGCCCATCTTATTTCGTATATATCAATATTACAGAATTAATGATTAACATAACCTGATAAACTGCTGGTTAAAGTTATTTCGTCGATTCAATAGACCCAAATACGCAATCATGTATCGTATCTACGTGAGGCTTCTTTTGAGGTTAGTATGATATTAGTGCATTAAGTGCTGTCAGCGGATTTTTCTTGAGTAATCTGCGCATTATTCTATAGAGAACATCGTTTAAAGCATCTTGAATAAATAAACCTCGATGCTACGAACCTGTTGTTATCAAGGACAGGATAGCATACACCACGGCTACCATGCAATACTCCATACTCATTCCTTTTGCAGCGAAGTTACTCTATCGCGATTTTTCATAAAATCGCACTGTCATAAGATTTGATGTCCGCTCCTTTTTCACGTTATCGTTTCTGCCATTCAAAAACCTGAAAAACAATTATCATTGATTTAGAATTCGATAATACTCGCTAATTAAGTGAATCTGTTCCTTGACGAAGAAAATGAGGAAACAAGGCAACATCATTAAGATTACTGAAATTTAAATGGCAAGCACAAACAAGTTATCAATTAAATTATTGAATGCCCAAGGCCATTGTTGTCACGTTTCCGTAACCGATCGAGATCTCCAACACGATTTGAATAACTCGAGCAGACACCTGACCGCAATTATGGCAGGAGATTGAACCATTGACATTAGGTTCAATATTGTTCGACAAGTTCAAAAACTACTTGACCTGGTAACACGTTCAGTACTGTAGCAGTGAATTGGCGCACTTGTGATATTTTCAAGGTCCTGACACGCTTGTCTTGCCTTTCCTCTTGTCTGGGGTTGGCTTTCGACCAATAATATGCATTTTAAATTGTAATGTGCTTGTATCTAGCCATTATGTCATTTTACCGTAACATAATTTTCCTCAACTTCTTTTCGAATGATTTTAGGTAAATCCTTTTTATTTTAATCACTTTAATTTTTCTCTATGAAGACTATAATAGTAACTGGTAATATTCCTGATATTACCTATACAGTTACTGAGTTTGTTACGCAAATACAACATTAGAAAAGTATAGGCTGTCGAGTATTGACGCTATTAACGATAATTTTATGTTTGTCTACTGGTAGAGCATGTTATAATAATGTTGTATGATCTAAGATTGTGATTAAATATGGTGTGCGTAGATTAGACTACACCACAGTAATACTTAAACTTGCATAATAGAGTGGTACCTAATTGGTTCATTTAAACGAGTTCGGCTATGGCAAAGAAAAGCGGTACAAAAGCCGAAAGAGTTTCAACATTCGACGGACTGTTGCGTATGGGCACGGACAGTGGTTCAGTGTTCAACCATGAAATAGAATTATCAGAACATTTGTCTCACCGTTGCAGAATGACACAATTGCTTGGAACTGTTTTTCTGTTGCAGTTGATTTTACTTGTAATGGTTTGCAGTAATATATTTACTGCTTATTTATATTTACTGACAAGTATTACGAGCGGTGGTTGACTTGAATAAATACACGCAGATCTGATCGACGTAACCTCAATAAATCGTGAATATGAATATATTATTCAATAGTTTAATAATCTCAATATTCGGTCTAATGCTTCAAGTTCATTTAAGTATTTAATTACGAATTATAAAACTGCTTATATTCTATTTATGTGTTCAATGCTAGCATCTCCCCATGATTTAAAATTGATAATATTTTTATTAGATAGGCGTAATCTATTGTATAGGGTATTTTACCTTATACAATAAATTACTTATATAATATGACGGGCTTATGCCTGCTTAAGAAATATTTATGAACGTAGTATTATACTAGTCATAATTTTATTTTTATAAATAATTTTCAATTACATTAAAATGTCGGCAAGCACTTTTCGTTTTACAAGGTGAACAAGACTTCACGCTGCTGAGCCGTGGTGAGTCGAATCGCCGGAGTATAAAGCTTAAAGTGACAGTTTGGTATTTCACACCCGTTCTTATTACACTTTGGTCTCATACCAGTGATGCACAGAACCATGATTAAGTGATAATTATCTACCTATACTAATAAAGTAAAGCCGAAGATTTTTTGGTTTCTTGGTTTAATCACGCTAATCTCTGGAACTTCCAGTCGGATTGGATAAAACCTTTTTGTTTATGATATCTAGCTACATAACATCACGTTATGACAAACGGGAGCGAAGCAGTAATCAAAGATGTAACTTGAAGTGTGTGAATTCTCGGGGTATTTCTAGTTTCATAATAAAGCAATTCAAGATCACGAGAGTAACAGAAACAAAAGAAATCATTATATATATCATTAAAGTAGAGCAAGGTAGTTAAAAATTCTTAAACACAAAAATATATATTCTATTCTATTCTATATATCTTTTATTACTTTAAAAAAGTTTTATTTTAAGAAATTATAAATTTAATTAAAAAGTTAAGTACTTTAAGCAGGTTTAGCAATGATTTATATTTGCACAAGTTTCATTGTTTTATACAAGCATTTATTTTATTCCGGTTTCGGATCTCGTATCTTTTGACATTGCACCACAGCACTGCTGAGACGGTTACATCATTTTTTTTTTTTTCATTT
The DNA here is from genome assembly GCA_947462355.1 of Caradrina kadenii. Lineage (NCBI taxonomy): Eukaryota > Metazoa > Arthropoda > Insecta > Lepidoptera > Noctuidae > Caradrina > Caradrina kadenii. Next base: position 4,865,753 of record OX381693.1, on the reverse strand, counting down.
TGTAGCAGGTTAAGGACATTCGTGCAAAGAATCACTTTTTGTAACTCGAAAATCATCAAAAATCACTGCATCGCATGTGTATTTTATAGGCTGTCACTATACATAATTTGCTTAAATTATTGCTTAACGTAAATAATTCCTTGAATATTGATTAAACCTTTAAAAGTATTTGCACAACATGTACAACGAAGTTTTTTTATATTGGCTGACAAGCCGAAGGCCCACCGATGTTAAGCTGCTTACACATTGATCAGCACAGGCGTGGTACATTGAATCAAGTGTTAAAATTATCGGCCTATGCAAAAATTAGCAAAAACTCGCGATTTTTTAACAAACGTTTGGTGTTAACATATGTGTTACAACATAAGGTCATATTCAGCAATGCATTCTATGGAACCGTGATTAAATCTTTATGAATCGGATAATATTTCATTGCCGCAGTGATAAAACAGAGTTAATTTTAACAAATAAATGTAAACTCTGAGCTCCTTAGCCAAGAAAACTTCCTCTTTCCTAAGAATTTACAGCTAAGCTTATTGAGAGTCAATAAATAAATGGAAAAAAGAAATGGTCCAATATAAACGTAAAGTTTGTAAAATTCAAACCCACTAAATAAAATAATGCTTCCTAAAACATGGTAACCCTAAATTGTACTATGTATCTGCAAACTGCTTCCTGACTATTAACTTCAAGTTCAGGGAATGTTGTATAATCGTTAGACAAAGTAAACAGCTCGTTTTCACTGCTAACCTTACGACAGCACTCGGTACATAATTAGGGTTAAAGTTTATTCCCGACTGTTGTCGCAAGTATTTTATTAATAGACACGTAGAACTAACACGTGTAATAAATTTACTCCAGAATTTATCAACAATAAACTGCCTCGTTGGCCTAGTGGTCCTAAGCGCGACTGCTACGCTAGAGGTCTTGGGTTCGATTCCCAGGTCGAGCAAAAAGTTTTATTGGGTTTTTCTGTGAAATTCTCAGTAGCAGCTCGGAGTTAGGATTTGTGCCCGGTTAATAGCAATAGGCTCGCCCCTTATTACATGGGACCTAAACATACCGGCGAACTGTGGGTGTACATTGTTACACCTCTGCCTAACCCTTCGAAGAATACAGGCGTGATAGTATATTATATTTTATCAACAATATGCTTTACACGTTTAGTTTGTATCTCCCACATTTAACGTTTTTTACTAAAGAAACAGATCTATTATTGATTCTACTAATTTGCACGTGGCGGGTTCCTAATGTGTTGGAAACTATTCTCGTTATTGATATAAATGTTTTAAAGATCTTGATGATCAAATTATTTTAACATGTCATTGAATAATGTATTTTGCTCTATTTCCCATCAATCTATTTCCCCAGGAAACGATCCAGACCGTTTCAACATTTTTATAACAGAACGCTTTGTCATTGAGATTCCAATCAAAAGCTTAACTAATTATAATGCGACCTTCATATTTACTTAGGCCAAGCAATATTTAATAAAACCTCAATAGGTTTTATTAAATATTGCTTTACTCTACGGTTTAACAGTCTAAACCGTAGTATTTGATAACGCAATAATAATCGCGGTTATCGAAACGGTCGTTAATGTCATAGAGTGAATACAAAACTGGAAATCTTAAGGATTTACATAACACTGGGCCCCAAGAATTTCTTTGATTATTCAAATTATTGCTCATCGACGCGGCATGCGACAGTGTCAAGGACTTTAGATCAGATTTGGTTACTATGTTATGAACAAAATATTTAGCAAATGTTACGTCAGCGTTTATTATAATTAGCTGCTCTAAATTACGAAAACACACCCAGGTGAATTCGTGTTAATGTGTGAGACCTTTTTTATATGATAAACATAATAGGCATTAACTCTCCACGATAAAGGTGAAGAAATATTAGGACTGGCACTGAATTCAAGGCGTTATAAAATACTGAATTATCGAATTCTTTAGATGAACAAGATCGGACTGATCATGGTTATAATAAACTTGTCCTGACTTAAATATTCCAACCAGATTCGAACATAAATAAATGTTGAATCATAAAAAACTTATTCGTTAAGTTATTGCTTTAGCAAAGAGAACATGATAATAACAACAAACGGGAAACGTAAGTATCGCTGACCACATGTTGTTTGAATAAATCTTAATTGGCTCTTAATTCTATATCTGATTATGTTAATAAATTGACTGTGAAATTATTGCGTTTCATGTAATCGAACAAAACAATATTAACTATGTACCTAACGTCAGGGAATGTCAACTTAAATTAATCGCCCTACGATGTCAGTCCATCCATACAATACATATAGAACAATTTACTAAGCGATAGTTATTCATATAGTTATGGCCTTACAGTTTATGTATTTAGTTGTAATCGTTCATATGATTGCACTTCCAAGGCTATGCAATGATCTATGAATGAATGATCATCTGCATAACACTCTGTAACTCAACGTAACATAAATTTATGAAGCCAATCCTTGACCTTCCCTACATAATCTGTGCATGACCATTATTTACGTTTTCAATTGCTAGTTTTGCAATACCTACTTGGCATTGACTTTAATTCTTCAATGTAATATTAGCTGCTACAAGTTACGTCAAGTAGACCTTATATTCGCAGATTTGTTTCCTGAGTTGCTACTAAATTTTCTCGATACTGGATTATTAACGTAAGTTAGTTTATGGTGATACAGTTACAATCAGATTGTCACAAATTGGGGCCAGTCTATTTGTAAATAGAGTAATGTTTACGGACTAACAAATCGCTCCAACGCCGAAATAATGAACACTGTAGCTATAAAGAGCCAAAATTAGATTATTTTTACAAGTTTTCAACTTGACAGACCGGCTTTGTAGACTTTGGATCGGAGGCAGTGCAAAATTCCAAAAATATGTTAATTTGCATACGGAAACATATTACTTACTGTTCAATATGTACACATTTACGTAAATTCCACACAAAGAACAAAGCCTTAAATATGTATATTTTTAATATTTCACACTAGTTTTCACAGCTTTTATTTCGTAATTAAACACGTGCTTTCGATTATGTTGCTGGGTTGAATTAACATCTGCACGTGTGTCTCCGTGCAGAGTCGGCGGCTGACTGGCCGGCCATTGCCAAGACAATAGTTCAGACATTTCTCGCGCAAGGACTTCTGACACAGAGCGTAACGTAGGGCAGGGCGCTGACTGCGCAGACGCACACCTAATCAGAACTGCGTTTGTCGCGCTGTCGCGCCTGCTTCGGTGCTTGTGTTGAGCAAGAGCAACGGAAAGTATCTCGGAACGTAGTCACCGTATTGTTGAAAACAGCCATTGCATACTGAATGACCCTATGATTGCAAGATTCTTTTATGACTTACTTAGCTATATTAATTCTCAAAGAATTTAAAATAGAATTCAAATAATACAATAATAACCTAGAACGAGTTAAGCAATTCCTATGTAAACTAACCAAATATTTCTTTAATATTACTTAATAATCATGACTAAATAAAAAACATATAAATAACTTTAAAACTGGAATTCCCACCCGTTCGGTGTATGCACCGTGGCATTTTGATGTTACTAAGCATGTTTATAGGTTTGTCTGATTACGAATAAAAACGTGATTTTGATTTGACCATTAAATTAATAGTAATTGTCGATGACATTGAGTTCAAATGTGAGAATATAAGATTAACAAACAATGAAGTATCCCAAAAATAAAAATAAAATAAATCAGGTAAAACCAAACGAATCGAACGCAATTACGCTAACGGGGCAACGTGCGCGCTGACACGACACGTCATTAGATCATTATTCCAAGCGCTACCATCCGGCCGACATCAACAATCGACCAATTGAATCGTCCCTGACACTGCTCTACAACACTATAGATATCAATTCATCCTCTAGAAGTCGCAGAACAACACATTCTACTACCCTGCCAGTGATAACAAAGGGCGACCAAAAGAGGTGGTCTCCCTTTGTTATCGTTAGAAAGCGAACTAAAAGAATTTTGAAATCGATGCGCGTTGTCAAATATCTCTCGAGAGACTCGATCGGTTTTGGGATGTTAAGTATTCCGCACATGATCTAAAGACGTCTGCTCGTTCTACAGTGTAGGAATTCAATACATTTAAAGAACTACTATTTTTACTTACCAGTATTTGGAAATTCTTCCTACAGATACTCCACTGTATTCCATTCTTATTCATACACAAAGTACAAAGGCGGACTTAATGCGTTAGTCATACTGAAAACCTTCCTGTTATGTTTTTGTCTTCCCTATAATCCTGAATGATACCTCCGATGTCTTGTTTTGAACGGTCTAACGAAAGACTAAAGGTTGTTTATTTTAAATTAACAAACGTTTACTAAGGAAGGTGCTCCCCAATAGGCTCTTGCGAAGGAACAGAAAGCAGAAAAATGTCATTTAATAATATGCCATTTTACTTGTTATAAAACGAGGCCAGTCTATATTATGTATATCACGTAATAATTCTGAGTAATTGTGCAGAAGCATGAATAGGTAATTTTTTTAAATATAATTATTTAGCAAATATTGGGACAATGATGACGTTGTCGATTGTAAATATATCTATAATGCAACGTTAACTGCCTGGTGCAGACGCTACTTGAATATAATTTATGGCTATCTGTTCCTTTAATTAAGATGTTGCATCAATTCAAGGAGTAGTCACACCTAAGCATTGGAATTTTATGTATGAAATAACCAAACAATAAAAAAAAAACTGTGGTCCTAAAATAAAGCCTTGCGGTACTCCAAATGTTACTTTGATCGTATAAGAGTTATTAACCGTAAACTCACGGATTTACCTCAAAACCAGCGCAACAAGCATATCAAGCACCCGGCGAAGATTCACGATTGTTTGAGAATTTGATTTTCGTGCATACATGTGTGCACCTTGCCAAAAGCTGTATCAAAGTTTGTACTTGTAATGAACTTGGCCATGTTTTTTATTAACTTGAATGAAATGTTTGTTTTTGTGATGCGTTGTTGTTTATTCTTATCGGCCCCTTTTATATTTGTCACCAAAATGCCACCATATCTTCGTGCACAACATTTACACATTAATTTAGGTGCACCACAAAACTGCTTGGATTAGCTAACAGCGCATACAAATTTAGGTTGCTTTGTATTAAATGGCGTAGATTTGAAATTTAAAAAATACATACTACGAAATGAACATACATGTACGTACATGGTAGTTCTTAATACACCTATGGAACTGTATTAAGAATAATATGGATGTAAAAATACGGATTTTCTGCTATTTTGTATCATATTCATATAATGGCTACTTCACTAGTGTGGGAATATCAAGAACTAAAACTCGTGACGTTTTACTTATTATTAATGCATAATGAAGCAATTTTTGTGTCTGAGGTAATTCATTGAGTCTTTTGTAAACAAATTCGGCTCTACATGTACAATGAAAAATTTTGCTACGCTAATTATATTAAATATCTTGTATTGATACAAATAATGATTCGAGTAGGCCCTCGAAGTATAAAGAGCATATCAAACGCAAACGCCAAATAGTAGGAAATAGGATGTACCTATCAGAAATCTAAGTTGCATTATAGCCGTGATAAATCTCTTGTATAAACGTCATGTTTATAAACCCAAATAAAAATTACGAAGCCAAGAGTAGTCCAAGGCATGAACATGGATACCAATTTAAACTCTTAATGTTAATACTACGGTCAATTGTATTATATTTGCAATCATTAGGTTTTCAGTACAGCACAACCGTTACAGAATCGAATATTCTACTATGTTACAAATTGGCACGGCATTATGTAATCGTGAAAGTGTATTGTAATTCATCAAGTAATATTAGTGCGTGAATATGTGCCACGCATCACTAGCAAGGCACACTCGCTGTATTTTAATTCAGTTCCTCGGCATGTGAAGGTTGGTTCAGACTCATGTTTGTTGATAGGTGAAGGCCACTGAGTGAGCGGACGAAGGGTTTAGTACGCAGGTGTTCTGCTGTATCGGTCAATTACTTATCTGATTTGCATGTCATATCACCAAGTGATTATAGTGTCCCGCAGTACTGAAATCTAAATGTCAAATAAAACTGACTTATTTTGTAAAGATTATTCAACCGACAATCACCTCCGCAGCGTTCAACAAATAATACCATGCTACTGATAGTAAGGCAACATTAAAATGACTCATTTCTCAGAATTTGCACAAAAGGAAGTAAATAATGTTTTCCCATAGTTATTCCAAGTATAATATAGTTACTACATGCTCTTAGTCATGAACGGTTTAAGTGATACAAAAATATAAATTATTATTTTTTTAGTTTAAAAACTATAAAAAGGGTAAATAATGACTACGAATAAACAGAGAATCTACTACTACTGTCAAATAAAGTACCATACCTTATTAGACCGTTGGCTTCTGAAGTCATTTACAAGCAAAAGAAGAATTAATTTGTCTCTTGTTAAAGCGACATGTCTGAGGCACTATACGATCACGTCGTCGGATCCTGTACCGCAGCCCGCTATCTTTATAGCCCGACCGCAGCTTACAAATCAGTAATGAATGATGACAAATTATTTAGATGCTTCCGCTACGTGAATGTTTTCCTTATATTGTTACTTAACAAGCGTAAGCGCTAATCGATTGTTGTTTATTTATAGATTGAACGATATTGTGATCGATGTTTAAGAATTGATACAAATAAGAAATTGGATTAGGAAACATACTATTTGTTTATCAACAAAACTCTTGAGAAGATACATCGAGTTTCTAAAATTACTTGGCGATTTCCTGGAAGCCTGTTCTACTAATTAAAAACTTTCAAACTCTAGTCTCAATCATATCTTTCACCGACCTATGTCAAAAAATGAATGAAAATTAGAGCCATTTTTGAACTGATTGAGACTGATATCAGATTGTAATGCGTTCCTAAAAGTTAGTAGCATTGCCACTCTGATATTCTGACCAGAACTAGAATGTCATGATTTCGTTAAAATTTTCTATATTACGTTAGCTAAACTATTGCCAGGATTAATATGGCAACGGTCTTCTTTACTCAGTTGTTGGCAAATAGGTATATTGCCTTTCACAATATCATGCCAGCACTCGGTGAGGGTTAGGTAAATACCGGCGGTATTGTTTGTCATTGTCATAGGTTTAGGTACCCATAGGACATAGGCAATTATGTATTCAGTTGGGTTAATCATGGTGCCTTCATGAAACATGACTCTTTTAGCCATTACATTATTTTATTTAGGGATGACTGACGCTATCCGTAGCTAATAATAATATTAATAAATAAACAATAAACACCATGGATAGAGACATGGTCCATTTTGGAAAGAAAACTTTCTAAGCGGAGTATCCGTCTTTTAAAATGCACCTACTTTAATTCTATTAAACGTATTCCATACCATCACGCTTGTATTCCCCGAAAGGTTAGGCAGAGGTGTACCTATGTACATCCACAGTTCGCCGGTATGTTTAGGTCCCATGTAATAGGGGGCAAGCCTTTAAACGGGCACAAATCCTAACTCCGAGCTGCCACTGAGAATTTCATAGAAAAACTCAATAACACTTTTTGCTCGACCTGGGAATCGAACCCAAGACCTCTAGCGTAGCAGTCGCGCTTGGGACCACTAGGCTACCGAAGCAGTTACGATTACTTACACCAAACTTATTCCTTAGTTACGATTTAACCTGTAACTTACTCCATTTCGTTTCTTTGTTACAGTTAACAGACATAGTAAACGCAATGTCGACGCGTGGCGAGCTGCCCTTAGAACTGGCGCTCCGGGGACGAAGCTCTTCGATAGCAACGACATTGCTGCAGCACTGCGCAGACGCCGATTCAAGGGGCCCACGTGGCAGAACCCTACTTCACCGCGCCGTGGATGCCAGAGACGCCTTCTCTGCCAAGTTCCTTGTCGATAATGGAGCTGATCCCAATTTAACTACGAAGTTAGTTATTGTTTGAGTTTAGTAGTATTTATAACCTCATTCAGCAAACAAAAATCATGCAGTGTATTGTATTGGCCAGGCGAACAGTACACTGCAAGATTTTTCTGCTAGGAATTTGCAAGCGCGTTAGTATAAAAATGAAATAAAAGAGGATATTACAAATTGTCTCAATTCTAAAGCTAGTATAAATTAACATACTGCATAAAAAGATAATAAAAATCGCTTTAGTCGCCTATCTTGTGCCATGTTTTTCTGATCTGACATGCATTGAAGTTTATGACAGCAACATTATGCTCACTGCATTTAAACTACTTGATTGATATCATCGAATATGACTTCATGTTGCGTACTGTGTAGGGAGGAGGGTGACACGGCGCTGCACCTGATAGCATCGCTGACGTCGAGCTCCTGTGATGAAGAGACGATGGAGCAGATGGCAGAGATCGCAGACGTTATGGTCCAGAAGGGTGCTGATATCAACCGTCAAAATAGAAAGGGATTGTAAGCATTCCAAAAATATTTTTACTTTATAATTTATTGCTTAGGTTTTTTGTTTGTTCTAATACACACACTACGCATGTGCGTTATTTTTTTTTGTGAGGTAACAGGAATTAATAAAGATCATCCGCATGCAACGTGCGTATACCAATTACGCCCTTAATTAGCGAACGTGTCGCGGACCTTAAGTAATGCATGTCCTTGTTGGATGGCCCTTCAATCCGAATCAATTGAGCAAGCATTTTTCCCTTTTCCCTTCCTACTCTTGAAATGGTATATGCCTCATTTAAAATGAATACTTTTCAAATAGCACACCTCTCCACCAAGCGGTTATAGCAAGAAATCAAAGGATATTCGACTTGCTCCTCAAACAGCCCACATTAGACACGAATCTGCGGACCCTGACTGACGAACACCCGCCCCTGTACTACGCATTAGTCGACGACAGACGAGCATCGATATCATCCAGTGAGACTTTAGTCATGAACGGATCCAATCCCTTCGATACTCCGGTAACGAATAAAAACGCCTTTACCGAAGACCCAGTAGAAGGCAAAACTGAGAATGTGGTAGAGAGAGGATTCGCTGCCAAGCTGTTAGAGAAAGGATGCCAACCAAATCCGTTGTATTCGGGAGCTGGAGATAGTTTGCTACATATTTTGGCGCAAGGATGGTTTGAGGTAAGACAGAATTCAGAATTGCATAAACTCCTCCTGTGCTCTTAATTTGTCCATGCAAATTAATTTGAAATCGTGCATTAGATACCTCTTTTCCTTCATGTGCCTCTATCAGCCGGTATCTCAGTGCTCAGTGCTCAAACTATCTAGTCAAATTGTCTTTGTTTATCCTTTCTTTGGTCTGTCACTTTTCGTATCACATACTTTCCATATTTTTGCTTCTCTAGTCACATTATACGCTATAATATTTTTGGTTATTTTTGCAAGGAATCAGCGGTGTTCCTGGTCTCTCACCTGAACGGTGAATTAAACCACACCAATGAAGCGGGCATGAGTGCGTTGCACGCGGCTTGTGCCAACGGACTCGCCCGACTAACTGCGGCTTTACTAGAACATGGAGCTAGGCCTAACTTGCAGACCGCGTATGGGGAACAAGAAGATACGGTTTATAGGTGAGAATATTGAACTACTTCTGTTTAAGCAATTGCTTTTACTTTCGATGTGAGTCTACGAAACATCGTAATCATTTGAGGTAGGCATCAATACGTTCCATAGAAGTTTTTGTAAAGTTAAGTTTGGAGTTCTATAACTCTCTTAACTACTCATCTCATGCTACCTAGCTCATCCAGCACTACAGGTCAAAGATACTGGAGTTTCTTCCTAGCATGAATCGCATCCAAGTTAAAGATTTCTTTTATAAGGAATTGATGTTTTTTCCTGTTTTATCTATTTAATTAAAACCAGACAAACGCCGCTGCACTTGGCAGTACTCAACAACCATGAAGGCGCAGTGTTAGCCATCATAGAACACAAGAAGCTCATAGATAAGGGAGACATGGCCGCTTCAGACCGCAGTAACACCAGTCTCATACCCAACCTTAACTTGAAGAACTCAGATGGAGACACTCCCGTCAGTCAAGCGCTAACTGAAGGTAAATGATATGTGACCAAAGCCTAAGGAAAAATAATGTTATCTTTAGTTTTAACAAAACCCAAAATTAAAAAAATAAAATAAAAAAAGCCATATCTATTTTCAAAAATGTTGTGTGAAATAAAAAAGAAAATCAATAATTATTCATATTTTTATAACAATGGCGTTAATGTTATTCTTTTACATATTTGACGTTTACCCATTGACCTCAGTAAGCCATTATGAAAAATTGCCATTATTTACGCGAGCAGACTCGTAACTTTCACAAAAACTTAAAAAGACAATCTTATTAGCAATACCGAGTACTTTCGCTTAGTACGTCATTAACATAATACACTTATTACTACAGGTCACAAGAACCTAGTGGCCCCACTGATAGAAGGCGGTGCGGACCCTAACATCCGCAACGGCAAGGGCTTTACGTTATTACATCAAGCCATCGTGGAGGAAGACTCGAGGACGGCCATATACCTGCTGGACCATGGAGCTGACATGAACGCACTGTGAGTACAGTTATGTAGAGTAGGAAAGATGTACTTGGTGAAGTCTAGTTTTCATTCTTCAACGATACAGTTTTGCTCGTCGAGGACGAATTCAGGAGCGCCATTTACCTTAAGTTCTCAATATAATGTTTAGTAATTTATTGCTCACGCTCTGTCTACTTCATTCATAATCATACTAATATACTTATGTATATTAGTATTAATTATTATTAATTACTATGCTCCACAATGTTTTTAGGTGTTAACATACAATGGCTTAAAGATAATAAATGATATTAAAAAAAAAATTGACGATTAAAATTATTCTTACTAACGTAAAATTTGTAAATGACATCAATATCACGCTTTTAAAACCGAGGACCTTAAGTGAAGTGCGTTCAAACTGACCAAGCCAATTAGCCATTTAGCCATTTATGGACTCACGACCTCACGAGGGTTCTTCTGGCAGTCTGGACTTAACTATGTATCAAGTACTGATAAATTCATGATTGTTGGATGTCACAGCACGGAGGCAGGCGAGACGCCGCTGCAGCTGGGCATCCACTGCCGGCTGGGCCTGGTGGTGGAGGCGCTGTGCGTGCGCGGCGTGGACATGAGCCGCCTGGACGCGCACGGCGTGCCGCCGCTGTGGGCCGCGCTCGACTCCGCGCAGGAAGAAGTCGCTAGTGTACGTGGGGCAGATTAACTTTCCTTGTTGTTAGCTTTTGTTACAACTTTATTTTCAAAGTCAGTCTTTTATGTTTGTGTATTGTTTTGTATTTCATAGATCTTGGTCAGAAACGGCGCGGACGCAGATTGTTGGGGCGTAGGACCTGATGGGTGTTTACAAACGTTGTTACACAAGTAAGATGTTTGTACGGAAATATAATTTACCTAATTTGGTCAAGGAAAATATTTATTCATATCTTTTGACGATTAACAGGAGCTCTAGCGCTCTTTCTAAAAATAAGTTCCCTTGAACTTCAAGTGCCACCTTTATAAAATTACACTCGGAAAATATTATACAGGAAATGACGTGTATAAAATAGATGAAAAGAAGAATAGCGACTCTGCCCCTTTGCAGGCCCTAGTTAGGAACAGTTACTCACACTTCCATGGTAACAACTTGGTATTTACGGCGCATTTATATCGTAGCAGTAAGGGCAGTTTTCGCAAATCAAATGCGATTTGTCGTCTATGTAGCTTTTGTTATTAAAATGAACCAACTAATTTGTGTCTACAGAGCAATCGACGAGAACAAGGAGTCGCTAGCAATGTTCCTGATCCGGTCGGGGTGCGACGTGGAGTCTCCGCGCCGCCTGGGCCCGGCCGGCGAGGGCGCCGACGTGGCCAACGAGAAGCACTCGCCACTACATCTGTGCTGCACCTGGGGACTCACTGATGTCATACAGGTAAACTAGCTAATATTAACTACTGTGGGTAGTCTGTCGTTTCTATTACACAAACATTTATGTCAATAGAACAAAGGGTTGAGGGAGGGCTGTATTGGCGAATGCTAGAATTTGAAATATGAAAAGGTCTTGCAACCACAGATAAGTGAAATTGCGATCTCTCAAACTTAATTTTGTCATCTTAGGAATATGAATAAAGCTAACTACTAATATTTTACTTATAACTTTTTATTTTAACTGCCTCGGTAGCCTAGTGGTCCTAAGCGCGACTGCTACGCCAGAGGTCTTGGGTTCGATTCCCAGGTCAAGCAAAAAGTGTTATTGGGTTTTTCTATGAAATTCTCAGTAGCAGCTCGGAGTTAGGATTTGTGCCCGGTTAATGGCAATAGGCTCGCCCCTTATAACATGGGACCTAAATATACCGGCGAACTGTGGGTGTACATTGTTACACCTCTGCCTAACCCTTCGGGGAATACAGGCGTGATGGTGGTACTAATATTTTTGAACAGACACTCCTAGAACACGGCGCCAACATAAACTCAAAAGACGCAGAAGGCAAGACCCCTCTTCACATCGCCATAGAGAACCAACACGCGGGCATTATCTCGCTCCTCCTATCACAACCGGGCATCGAACTGTCGGCTAGAGACAATAGGGGCGTGTCGCCCTTCGCGGCTGCACTTACTGCGAGGAACAATAAGGCAGCGCAGGCTATATTGGAGAAGAATCCCTCTGCTGCAGAACAGGTCAGTATTTCTATCATCGCCTAGGTTTGCCCGAAAGAAATTTCGTAAATCCTTCCGCGAAAGATGAGGAAGAATGATAAGACGATAAATTAATTCGTATTCCGTTTTTGTGCTTCCGGGGGATAATTTATGACTTTAGCTCAATCCTCAAGTCTACGCTAAAAATTTAGCGGCAGAAGCTATTTATTTATAAGATTGTATTGGATTGCAGGGAACGTGGCACTTTACCATTCTCTATACCGTAGAGAATCAATCATTCATATACTATTTACGAAATAATGGGATGTAATCACGATCCTTAGTTACCATAAATATGTTTTGTTTTTTAAGTTTGAACGAGTAACTTTGTCGAGCTTGTTAAAACTTCCAACTCCGTTCCAAGAGGTATTATTTATTATTCACAGGTTGACAAAAAAGGTCGTAACTTCCTCCACGTGGCTATCCAGACGTGTGACGTTGAAAGCGTGATGTTCTTACTATCCGTCGAAGTGGACGTCAATTCTCGAGTACAAGACGCTTCACTAGCGCCGCCTTTACACTTAGCGGCCGCTGCAGGGCATGAAGTGTTGCTGAGGAGTCTCTTACTAGCTGGAGCTAGGCCCAACGACCGAGACGCACACAAGTATGTACCTTATATATGATTTTAACCATTTTTTCACCGATAGATAGCTAAATTATCAGGAAGTATCATATGCTATATAATATCCCGCTAAGACTCACAGGAACGGAGCAGTCACAAAAAACGTAACTTAAGGAAGGTGAAAATATCCACACGGACGAAGTCACGGGCAGAAGCTAGTCTTATATAAAGTTAGGTCGCAATTTAAGTGCCCTTTATTTGATTTTACTGTCAGTATTTGATGTAGTCCATTTTACTGCTAAGGGTTTTCATTTACAGGGTTTTAGATTAAACGAGGAACTTTCTTCAAGGGAGTGCAGTACTCATGAAAATGAACAACTTTTACTGTAGTACGAACTGTAAAATTGAGAAAAAAAAATGAACTGCTCCATACATTTATGTTCGCATAACTCGACAACATGTAAGGAACATTGTTGGATTTCATAGTGAAAGTGGTTTATTTTCATATAAAGTACGCCCCCTTGTTTAAAGTAACACGTTGTACATATTTCGTCGTATGCACAGACGCACGGCGCTGCACGTGGCGGCGGGCGCGGGCCACGAGGCCATCGTGTCGGCGCTGGTGTCGGGCGGCGCGGAGTTCGGCGCGGTGGACGCGGCGGGCGACAACGCGCTGCACGTGGCGGCGCGCGAGGGCCACGCGCCCGCCGCGCGCGCGCTACTCGCCGACACCGACATCGACGCCGCCGCCACTAACCTCAAAGGTGCCCGGGGCCTACCACCATCTCTTAAAACACTATTATTTTAATATTACTTTGCCCTGCGTACTGTTGAATTTCCAACGCTCGGCTAAGCGCCGAAAGTTGAAACTCCAACAACTGAAATTACAAAATAATATTAAATTAGTACTGTTTGTTTGTTAAAAGCATAAACCTTTAAACTAAATTTGCCATAATTTACATTGCCGTACAGTACATCCGAGTGAGATGAGATGAATAAACGTGCTATTATTCCTTGGATATTTTTAGTGCGAATGTTAAAAAAAAATCATTATCCTCCTTGCTTGGACCTGGTCCCCATATCGTCATCTGCTCGTTGCTATACAGTTGATGATACAAAATTATTTTACTTTATCAGGCAGAAATCCACTGCACGAGCTATGCTGGTGCAAAAGAGACAACGCGGCAACAATTTGCGAAATATTCCTAGAGTTTATGCCTGATTACCCGATCAATAGGACTGATTTACAGGTACGATATTTATCAGTGTTTTACCTCGACAATATTGATTTAATTATGTTTTTACCTGAAAATGTGGTTATATTTTTTTGTAGGGTAACACTCCGCTCCTACTAGCATACATGAACGGTCAGGGCGCGATGTGCCGCGTACTAGTGCGGGCCGGAGCGTGTCTTGCTCAAGAGAATAAAGACGGAATATCTATATTTAACTATCAAGTAAGTAACTAATGAATAAAACCAGTTTGTGCCTCTGAATACGTCCTAATCATGTTATTCAAACTATTTCATAGTCACGAATTCTGACGTTTTTTAATTCACCTTGTGGACCTCTCAGGCTACACAGTATTTAATGTCATTTATAGCAACTTATCGTTCCTCCGTAAATGAAAATAATGTGTTGTGCAGGTTGCAACGAAACAATTACTACATCGTCTGCTAGACGTGTTGCCGGCGGAGGCGCCGTGGGCGGAGTCCGACCTGTGCCAGGAGTGCGGGACCAAGTTCACCCTCACCATGAGAAAACACCACTGGTATGGCAATTTATACAACTGCCTACACATCTTTATTAATATTATTCCTGACTTTTGAGATGTCGGCTGAATAAGTGAATAGAAAGATAAGATCTTTATTAACTTGCGGCAAAAATGCATTTCGTAGTTAAATTGATGAAGAAAATCTTAGCAGTCCCTCTGATTGTCAAGCGTTAGATGATAATAAGAAAACATTTTTCTCGATGATAGATTTTGGGATTAGTGTCCCTCACTGACTGCTACTCAATAGGCAATATGCATGATTAATTTTTATTTAGAAAAGCAATCCATATTTATGTATTAAACAACGAAATTTAACACGGAGTTTATATGGCCGTAGTGACACGTGACGTCACAAGTCACGTCGTATCTCTCTGTCTAATCGGTGCGTAATTAATAGTTTTAATGCTTGTTAATTTTACTTTTTGTCATTTCTACTACGGTATTGCGGTATTTAGTTGATAGATGCGATTAAAAAAATTCGTGCATATTCCCTATTCTGGTAAATGACGAAACAATATTTTAAAATTTGTAATATTTTCCCCAGTCGCCACTGTGGTCGCATGCTGTGCAACAAATGCTCGAGTCAAGACGTGCCGATCCTCAAGTTCGGCATGAACAAGCCACAGCGCGTGTGCGAGATCTGCTTCAACGTCCTGCAGGTCGGCGCGAGTTAGTGACACAGTGAGCACGGTGTCGTGTTCGGTACTGACGGAGTACGCCGCTCGAACGACGGATGCTCTTTAGCCGAAGAATTGGAATAGCGTTTTTGCACTGAACCGATTCGTATCTCTAAGGACACAGTGCACAAATACACGACACGACTTTCAACAACGCATATTCATTGGCCACATCACATCACTCGATCTAATGTAGCCAATGAAAACGCGTGCGGTCGTGTCGGGTGTGCGGTTGCGTGTGTCAGGCTCTTAAAAGTGACTTACAATTATACAATCCGCGGTCGTACGCGATTCACAAGCTGAATTATTGGTCCGACTGGACGTGAGATTTTATAGTTTTGTATTGCGTAAATAATACATCACATTCTCAGTGAGTAGAACGAGCAATAACTCTTTTGCTAATGAGGCTAGAGTATCCCGCTTATCTATAATTTCCTGTAATTGTATATCTTAGTACGTACACATAATGCCTGGCTAATTTCCTGACTCAGTAAACGACGCCTTACAGAGTTGAGGTAATTCTTTGTCGGAGGGTTAGATAGCAATACATATGTTACTCTACTACGTTGTTATAAGACACAATGTGATTTAATTAACTTCTAAGGTCACAGTTAACGTTTCGATGCGAAGTATACTCTACTTTTTAATGCCTAGAACGTAATCTATACAAGCCAAGAGCGCGTCCATTAGATATTAAAGTAAGAAACACTAAAAAATTGCTTAAACTAGTGCCTCCACATTTAATACGACACATTGATATAATTCGTTTTCTTTTACTAAATTATGCCAAAGTTTTCAGTGCTTTTGTTTCCGACAATTTTAGCTTTAATAATATTAAATTGTTTATATTGTATTGTTAGATATTATTGTTAAAATTTTATAACGTTTGTGATGCTCATACATTAAATATCTAACTGACACATTCTTATTGAAAAAAAAAAAAAAAAATTAGATTAGGATAGCTTTTTATTCTGCAAATGTTTACAACGATTGAACCAACCATATCCTAAGAACTCTTGAAGCAATATTTATTTACCCGCGTCTGCAGCGACAGCGGGAACGGTAACGCGTAGAATGTGGAAATATTTTACCCACTAAAGGAACAACTTCAACAAAATAGGAAGCAAAACTCAATTTCACAGGGCAATTAAGCCCGTGAATGGGGAAGTTGGTTTTGGCTCCTGTCGGCGACTGCGATCCCGCTACCGCTGCGATTATCTCTTAGAGTATGTCCACAATATCAAATACTCGACTAACATGGGAGTAGAGGTTAATGTGGTTTCGCATATGTGCTTATACAAGAATTTGTATTTTCTGTTACACTTTCTGTGTGATCATTACAAACAATTTATTTTATCAAAACAATGCATTTCGTACTTTTAAAGTCAATTTTCATTACTTTAGCTATAGGGATTTTATAGAAACTGAAATGTATTCTTTTATTGCCTAGGATAAGACACCCATTATATTGTTTACATTTTGTAAAGGTACCTAACATTATTTTGATTTGGCATTTGTTTTAACATTCCATTTATTTTGCACAGGTTTATGGAAATATACATTCTGTATATAAATTATTATAAAACTATTATTTTATTGAGTGCCATTGATCTTGTGATGTTCCAGAGTTAAAATTCTTATTTTGAGATTTATTTTTTTATTAGGTACTACTATTTTTTCTTTTCCAAAATTTTATATTTGCTGTAATAAAAATATTATATGCAAAATGGTTTTTAATGTTGTAATCTACAATTAAGACTTTTTAAGGTTTATATTGCATTGGCTAAATAAAACACGAATATTAACGGCGATTTATTTATTTACAAATAAACAATAAACTTCAACTCGTCGATCTTCACACTTGGTACATAAATAATTAATTTGCTAAAACTACATCTACCCTTTGTACCAGCAAGTTCTAAAATAAGTATTACGTAACATAACATTGGGTATTCTGTATGGCAGTTAAGGGTAGGAAATTAAAATTAAGTTACTTTAGCCTCTTGAAGAGGTCCTTGGAGACGCAATGGTCAAGGACATGCAGGTAGTCAATAAGTTCCTCCTCACAGGTTTCAGTGGTTTGGGAGCGGGAGGTGACGCGGTCAGTGCACTCTTGATACTTAGCCCAGTGGCTCTGGGCATCAGGCTTCTGTGCACATGACTCCTGGAATGACATGTGCTATGTTAGGGCTTGTTATAAATAGATTACACATTTTTATACAACTACATTATAATAATATTTACAGAACAATACTATTATGAGAAATAAAACTGTTTTACAAATTATGATCATGGGCTGCCAACACAACAACAGTAACTTTAACAACAGTTAACTGAAATGAAATAAATAAAACATCAATTTTAGTGAAATCAATGTAACAATAAAAAAAAAATAAACCTTTGCATTTCTTGTAAGCATTTTCAGAGCATTTAGATATTGTCACTAAAAAAGGAAAATCATATTTTAGTTTCTGTAGACATCTATGGCTACACATGACCCATCATATATGAGTCTCCTACTCAACCTAAAATTCCTAGGTATTGCCCTACTGCCAAAATAGTATTACCTAAATCAATATATCCAAACTCAGGTGCAGAATAACAGATGGACAGCTGGTATCCTGTGTTTTATTGCGGATTTAATTTACCCACATTTAAATAACATGTCTTGATAACTTTTATATCAGACTGTTGCGTTGAGTTGATGGGTTTTGTACGTAGGATATTTCACAAAACAAAACTACCTTGCTGGAATAATGCCTGCAAGAAGACAGCCAAGTTTGGGGTTCTTTGTTTGAAGGCAGTGTTGTTCATAGCTAGCAACAGGAATTTCTCAGCCATCCAAACATTTATACTAACCAAACTGGTGTAAACTCCTCTGCTAATCTCTTAATAAGAAAATGACATTTGGTTTCACATTTAGATGTCAAATTTACAATGGCACAAGGAAAATTTGTTTGATAATCTTCCAATAATATTAATGACTGATTAGGCTACTCTTTAATTTCTTGTGGAAATGATTAACATCAGGCTGCCCCTAAGCCTGAGAGGGCAAGTCATATGGGCTTATTTTGCCAAATGATTTAACATTAAGTGTTATAGGTGGGCTTCCTTTGAACAGAAAGAGGACATACCCCACCATCTGCGTAGCTTGCATCAGATATGTCAACCTCTATTGAGGCTAGCTGATTGCCAGAACTAATTACAAAAAATCAATAAAAGCCAAGCGTTACATTCGGGCCATGATCTCAGGCAGCAGCCTTACTTTTGATCATTGATCAAAATTGACTTGATGAATAGAAACCCAAAACAACTACTTTACAAGATCTGGAGCAGTTAAATATCATTTGATTATCTATGAAGTTTTGGTGATACCACATAACAGGAAAACTAAAGAATCGGCAGACAATATAGGCTTTTCAAATAAACGAGGTTATATTATGAGTAAGAACATTCCAAATGTCAGGTATATCAAAAATGTGTAAATAAGGATTGAGATAAACGTACCCTCAGTTGGGTCTGAGGGTCAACCAATTCTGTCTCCTCGGCTGCCTCCTCCTCCTCAGCCTTGACCACAGGAATAATTTTTTTCTCAGACATTTTGCCTGAAAATAAGATTCGCTGTATAACACAAGTTTCAATAGATGACTATTCGCAAGTTTTAACCGTAGAACACTTATTTTACAGCGAAAAATGAATATTTTTAGTCAAAAATTACCAAAACCGATGATGCAACGACCGACAGCAAGTAAAGCAATGTTGCTAGTAGTTTTATCACTTTTTTTTAACATATACTAGATAGACATTAATGCTATGTATAAGTTGTTATTCTCGCTACATTTTTGTAATATCCTTGGCTGTCTAATATAAACTGTTAAAAACAAATACCTTTAGCAATAAAAGTAATGGAAGATTGAAAACCTGATTACTTTTTAAATGGCAATGGCAACATCAAACAGTAAAAAAATATGACAATGACATTAAACAAGTTGGCAACGTAACGGTACCAATATTTGTCTATGAAGTATACACTTTTTTGACGTAACAATGCGTAGAAATAGTACAGAGAAAACGCATACTTTATGAATAAACATAGGGACAGTAGTCAACTGAATATTTTATTTTAATGTTTATTGAAAAATAAATAAAAACACAGTTAGTAATGATTTCATTATACTTCAAGTTATTAAATGTGTTGATTGTATCTAAACTAAGAGGATAGAATGTGAGTATGTTTTTATCCACTCGTCAGCTCTGAACTGGTCGTCACCATGGAGAGAGCTTGCAGTAGAAAATTATTTTATAAATTGACATTGTGGTGTTAAACTAGTGAAATTCTCATTGCAGCTATGGTCATCGTATTATAGAAATTTGAGTTTATATAAGGTTTAAAATGATATTGCATCATACTGCCAGTATTCGGCAAAAAATTGGAAACTATACGATTTCCTAACATATTGTTTTATAAACATTTCAGGTTCGTTCTAATGGAAAAGAGGTGCTTTTTCATGTTTACCCATTTTTTCCGGACTCTGGTACCTTCGACTAGCACCTATCATTGATCGTTGCAAAAGAGTTGTTGATTTATTGTAAAAGTAGAGGTTATGTTTTATAAAACATTTTTCTGTTTTGTCTTGCAGAATGAATGGAGGAATGGAGCATAAAACTCCAGCTCACAATGCGGTGCTTCATAAAGCGCCTAAAAACTACAAACTGCTTATGGACCCATTCCTAGTAAAGGGAGGAGCAAAAGTGTATAGATATGATGGCACTGTTCCTGGAGATACAACTTATCCACCTGTACAGTGCAGAGACCCTAGGTCTCAACTTTCAAGAATCTGGAATAGACTAGAACCAGCTGACCTCCCTGTTCCTAGGTACCCAAACCCAAAAGTTATATTCACAAGCTTATTCATTATTTTTAGACCCAAAATGTCATAAACAACTTTGAACAAACATTGAAATATATTTATATCATTGTATTACTTTTAATTATAATGGAGAATTTTGTTTTTATAGACTAAATTCACTAGGTTGCAATTTATAACCAGAAATCTTATTGGCATCCCGGTGCCCACAAAATGTTGTTGACATGTAATTTGGGCATGGTATATTATTTTTTTGGATAAAATGAAGTGTGTGGAGCGATAAACACTTTAATTAATTATAATTATTTAGTTAAAAATGGGGTTTTGGTTATAATATTCTTTGTTTTTATTATAGCTTTACTTACAGTAGTGCCAACATCACATGTTGATTTGACATGTAAAGTGAAGCGGGAGTTTAAAAAAATATGTGATCATTCAATGTTGTTTTCAGGTTCAAAATAGATAAAAATTATGTAGGAATTCCTCCACAGCTAGAAATTACAATAGGAAATTTAAATGACAACATTGATAAAGCATTTTTGGCAGACATGATGAATAAAATTGGTCCATGTGAGGAATTGTCAATATTCTACCATCCATTGACAAACAGGCACTTGGGATTTGCAAGAGTAGTGTTTCAAGATGTAAAATATTCAAAGCTATGTGTAGAAAAATATAATGGAAAATCAGTAATGGGCCAGGTATGTGAAAATCTTTAGAAAAAAGTAAGAATGCAAAATGTTTTATAACATAGTGTGTAACTTGTTTTATTACGGTATCTTCTTGTAGGTGCTTGAAGTCTTCCATGATGCTTTTGGTAAGAAATGCCAGGAAATGTTTGATAATAAGACTGTTGAGAAGAAGCCCCAGCTGGTGGCTCCTCCGATTGTCACTAAACCAACTCCGGTTGTTGTTGAAGAAGTTAGGCCACCAAAAGTAGACCCTACGCTAAGCAAAAGATTAGAGGAAACAAAAATTACTGAAAAAGTAAGTACCTTTTTATGTTGTGTATAAATAGTTTTTAGAAAACAGTTAATATTTTTTTAAGAACTAATGGTTTTTTACAACTGCAAATGTAATATGTTTAAATTTCAACAACAATGGCCCAATCAAGAGGCTAAGTGCGGAGACAGCCGGGTCAAACCATGTTTATACTTTTAAGACTAAGCTGGTGATTGTGGTGCTTACTGTTCCTTTAATGGTTTTAAGATGTTTGTTATGTATCCCCGAAACGAACGAACTCCACTTGACAAGTTTATGTGATTAAAACGAATATGGATCAATATTGATCATTTGTTGATTTGAACTGCCTCGGTAGCCTAGTGGTCCTAAGCGCGACTGCTACGCTAGAGGTCTTGGGTTCGATTCCCAGGTCGAGCAAAAAGTGTTATTGGGTTTTTCTATGAAATTCTCAGTAGCAGCTCGGAGTTAGGATTTGTGCCCGGTTAATGGCAATAGGCTCGCCCCTTATTACATGGGACCTATATATACCGGCGAACTGTGGGTGTACACTGTTACACCTCTACCTAACCCTTCGGGGAATACAGGCGTGATGTTATATATATATAAATATATATTGATCATTTGTCGCGTACACTTGACGTCAAGTATACGCGATAATCGATAAATATTCGCTCTCATCACGTAGTCTTGTCAAGTGGACTTGATCGTTTCGGGGATACATTACTTTACGCCAGTAAACAAATTTGCATTTTTCAGTCTATCTAACTTTAAGCAACGCAATTTACAGCTTTATATGTTTTAAGATAAAGTTTCGGCCTTGCCATCATTAGTTAAAAGCATTTTATTCAAAAAGCTCGTTTTGGTCCTCACTCCTAACTATAGTTGCAAATAAACGGTTTTTACAACTAAACTCCTAACACATTTTGTAGGAGCCCTACCCTCGCTACAAGGACCCAGTAGAACATGTAGTGCCGCCGCATAGTGACAGCAACACGCGGTGGTCAGATGAAGAACGAGAGTACCGACACCGGCACCGCAGCCGCGGCGAGCGTGACAGGGACAAAGAGAGAGACCGGGAGAGGGGAGGAGAACGGTAATTACGGTTCTTATGTACTTTTAACTAACTAATAACATAGTACCTTTTCCTTTTATGCTAGTTTTAGAGGCTACTTCCCATTTGGTAAACTTCCCATTTCGTAAACCTCAAACTGTACCTACTAAAAAGTTGCGTTTGGTAAACATTATACATTTCATACATTTAGTCCCATTTCGAAAACATTTCAATATTTTTTTGTGTTATATCCCATTTGGTAAACTTTCAGATGAAATGGGTACAGTCAAGTAAAAAAAGAAAAACGAAACTAATGATAACATTGTCATTTATTTTGTTAAATATTTTTAATCACAGGTACAATAGTCGGATTATGTGTACGTATGCCATTTACACATATTGATATTTAAAAACAGAAATAAAAAGTGGGGTGTACAAATAACTTTCAAAAAATTTAAGAAAAATCACAGTTCGATTTGACTATTTCGATGACAAGTTTTATTTTTTTAATAACATAAGTCAATCTAGATGCGAAATCAACTTATATAAAAAAACAATAATCACAGATTTGGTACTATCTTTTTATGTTAATGTACATTAACATAAAAAAATACATACGAAATCAACTACTTATAAAATATAAAAATAAACAGTCACAGATTTGGTACAATAACATAAAAAATACATGCAAAATCAACTTTTAAATATAAAAACAAATAATAATCACAGATTTGGTACAATAACATAAAAAATACATGCAAAATCAACTTTTAAATATAAAAACAAATAATAATTACAGATTTGGTATAAAAAGTGGGGTGTACAAATAACTTTCAAAAAATTTAAGAAAAATCACATCTGAAAGTTTACCAAATGGGATATAACACAAAAAAATATTGAAATGTTTTCGAAATGGGACTAAATGTATGAAATGTATAATGTTTACCAAACGCAACTTTTTAGTAGGTACAGTTTGAGGTTTACGAAATGGGAAGTTTACCAAATGGGAAGTAGCCGTTTTAGAGAATATGAAATGTATTGATAGGTATTCGTAGCAGTATTTTTATTTTTCATAATTAGACCCAATTTTTTTCTACCCTATGTATTAACAATATTTCTATTTGTTATATGTGTGGTGTCCAGAACAAAAAGTTTACATTAATCTGATTTTCGAAATATATTAAAAAGGTCATGTCACATGTAGAATTGCAATTCCACCTAATCTTCTGAGTTATATGTATATTCCTTTATTCTGAGGTCAGTGACTTCAGGAAACCTTGACCGGAATTTGGATTAGGTTACACATTGTTTTCCTTGTGATTTAGTAATAACATTTTTAATAGTAGTTGAACTCTTTGTGAAGGACTTCATCCGGGGAAGTACTACCACTATACTTATTCTGTCGCAAAGCAGCATTGCTGTGTTCCGGTTTGAAGGGTATGGTGTATGTACAAGCACATGAGACATTTTAACTTTGTCTCTGGGATGGCAATGCATTTTTTGCAAGGCCTCTGGTATTGCACATTTCTTTAGACAGCGGTGACCACTCAACATCAGGAAGTGGCTAGGATTGTACGCCATTCAAAAAATTTGCATTGAAAACACTGTTCATGTCTAATAATAATGTTTCTTAATATTTCACAAGCAAACGTTGCAAGAGGAAATGTCGGCGAAGGTATACTAACATTTTTTATTAAGTATTTGTTTTGTTATGAGTGTTCTATAGTACTCTACTTGCTTGTATACCAAGTAAAACTCCTCTGTTTTGTTTTACAAAGATTTCTGGATTGTTGGATTGATCACATACCTTAGTTTATATATTTTTTTAATATTCTTTATGTTGCATGTTTTTTGTTGCATACATGAAACGATTGAGAGAACTGAGGTTGTTAATGCGTATCTGATATTTACCCTACGCAAGCTTTTCCATTAAATTTTATTCATTTGCATTACTTGTTTCTCAAGTGTATTTTCCCATAACAATAATATAATTGGTTAAAAAACACACACAATCATTAGAAAAAAAAAGACTCCTTATCCAAATCTCATCGTATTTGTTACTACTAAGTAAAATATCAAGTATAGTAAACTACTTATTCGATATTGTGTTATTTATGTTGCTTTTTTTTTAACCGAGTCTTATATGAAAATGACGGCTAATAGATGTGCTCTTAGGAAAGAAACAAATGCTACGCCGACCCCAAATAAATTAGTACAAGGGCAGGAGAATGACAATTTTACCCAGGTTTTATTGTAGGGTTGTGTTACAGAGAGAGGTACCGCGAGCGGTATGCGCGCAGTACTAGCGAGGCTAGCGAGACGCCGTACGCGAGCACCAGCCACACCACCACCAGCCACACGACCGAAGTGCCGTACACGCCACACACGGCGCACCCGCCCCCTGCCGCTATACCCTACGATCCTTATTACCAGCAGAGGTAACACAACAGTTTATACGTGGCATGAGACATATCAGTGTACCGTAACATTATTATTACCATCACAGTAGTGCAACGCTTATGTGCAGCGCTGGGTCCAAACCACCATTTATTACAACAGTACCATTTTAATATTTCTTAGTAATTTCATTTGTTGGATTTTTAACTGTCGGCGTTGAGCCGAGCGTTGAAATTCCAACAGTGCGCAAGGCAAAGTAATGTATACTAATATCATATAGCTGATGAGTTTGTTTGTTTGGTTGAACGCGCTAAACTCAGGAACTACTAGTTCGTATTGAAAAAGTCGTTTTTGTGTCGAATAGTAAATTTTTCGAGGAAGGCTAGCTTCTGCTCGCGACTTCTACCACGTAGTTTTATTACCCGCATGAAGTTACGTCTTTGGTTACTGCTGCGCACCTATTGGTCGTAGCGTAATGTTATATAGCCTATAGCCTTCCTCGATAAATGAACTATCCAACACAAAAAGAATTGTTCAATTCAAACCAGCAGTTCACGAGATTAGCGCGTTCAACCAAACAAACAAACTCTTCAGCTTTATAATATTATTGTACATGTCCTTCAGACTTTTTTCAAATAATAACGTGTTATCGTTTTTTATTTACGCACGCTCAATATGTTCATGGGGTATGATACCATAACGGTTTGGTATGTTGTGACAGCTACGGGTACAGCTACACGGCGGGCGCGGCGCCGGGCGGCAGCAGCATGTGGTGGGGCGACTGGAGGCATCCGCACCACACCTCACACCATCACTCCCATGTGAGTTACCAACCACACCACTAATGTAATTGTTTAAAAAAGATTCTAATCGTATTATAAAATATTGAGAGGAAAAATAGTATTTGATTAACTTGTGAAGGCCTGCTTGCATCACTGAATGAACATGCTGTACTTATTGAAAATTTAATTTTGTGTCCGTCAAATTCAAACTATTGAAAGATAGGACGATGTTTTAATGATAAGTTAATAGCAATTAAAAAAAACAAACGATTAAAAAACATGAAGTAAAGAAAAAATCTTATTCAATTAATTATTAACTTTTCTTTGAACTTATTTGTTCAAACCATCAACTAAGATTGTACATAAAGTTTGCAAGAAGCAATGAGACGGCTTTAAAATGAGTGGTTTGTCGTTTGATGTCCTCATCATAACCGTGTGTATATTTATTCTAACACCTTCAGGGGTTTGGGCGCGGTTTTCATTGTCTCACCACAATCTTCCATTGAAAATGATTTCATTATCGCTTGTTCATTTCAAGTAGTGTTTTTGATTCATTGTAAAATACCATTATTTCATTATAAAATTGCATCACTAAAATGTTTTCTGACATCTTTGGGTATCGAAATATAATCGATAGTGATAATCGATAATCGGTAGTCGATAGTGTTGCTATGACAAAATTACAGTAGCATAGAAAGAACTGAATTATATTGCATATTTATACCCTGCTTTAAAAGCCACGTAATCAACTGCATCATTCTTTTAGCCATTTTTTTTTAAATGGGACCCACACCCGGTTTTTCTACTAACTTTTGGGGACGTTTGCATTCTGCAGTCTCTCTATCAAAAATGCCTCATTTTTAAATTTTTTTGACAGGATTGTGATCTTGATTGTTAGATGATATTGCAGCTAGATTTTAAATATGTTTAATTACAAGAATTGGTTTTTGGTTCTCAACTATAATAATATGCCGAGTCGACGGCGCGTTCGTGTTCCACGCGCGCCTCAAAGAGATGTCAGCAAAGGGAAGGGCCACTGAGGGCCGATGCCTGCCGGGGCTGCGGGTTGTTCGTAAGAGATACCGCGCCCCCGGAACGCAAAGGGCACAAGAAGGAACATGGGTGGGTTTTAGTCAGTAAAAGTCTGACACTCCCTCCCGCCCCGCCCAGGGCGTGAGAAGTTATTTGAAGATTTCCCACGCCACAAAAAAAAAAAAATCTAATAATATAATATAGTATGTTATCGAAACGCTAAGAAGAAGAATTGTAGATACAAAGTAACATTACTTGTCTGTCAAAAACAGCGACGCACAGAACTGTATTTCCACCTCATTTTTCAATGCTGTGTCAAGCCATAGCTATACTTGGGGGAAAAAAAATTGGTACACGGTATCTGTAAAGACCTTGTGCGAATTCACGACTTTGCCAGCATCTTCTCGGGCGTTTTTCATCATTTTCTATGTCACCTTATACAATGCTCTTTTAGTCGTAAGTTCGTGGATCGTACATGTGTAAAAAATTAAGTAGAACTTGAACGTAAAGCTGGAGCGTCGTTCGTCCGCGACGCCGTCGTGGGCAGCGCCCGACACGCCCGCTTCTAAGGACCAGCACTCGCCAGACCACCGGGACAAGGAGCGCAGAGAGAGGGAGAAGGAAAAGGTCGGATGCCTTACTTGCGCACGTTTAGACCACAGAATATGTAGTATACAGATATCTGTCTTCCTGTACAAGTTACCCGTCAAACACATAATAATGCAATGCATTCTAGGAATATAATGTTTCATATAATACTCATGAGGTAGTAAGACAATTTCAATAAAGCGACTGATGATTAAATTCGCTCTTCTAAATTCGATCTTCCTTTTGCTCCAAAATGCAAATGTTTGATTGAACCTTTGTTAATTTTGTCATTTAAAAAAATATTTTAACACACACGCTTTAAAACCCTAAATTAAATTTTAAATTTTTTGCTGTGTCGGAACCGTGCTGATATAATGAGCTATGGCCATAAGTCAAGTTAGACATTGTTCCAATGCGAAAACGAGATGGAGATAGAATCATGGCATCTTTGTCGTTCCTCCCGAGTGCGTGTGCAACACTTGCATCGAGTCAAGTATCTGTATACTATGTAATCTGCGCTTACACTGTAGTGGGCGTAGGTGTCACTGTAGACGTTTCTAAGCTTGTTTTGGTTGTAAAACTATTACTTAAAAGGTATATCGCACTTAATTATGTACTCAATGATATTGAATTTGCTGACTAATAGTTTCACATTATTAGTGTTTTGAAAAAGTTAATGCAAAACTAGCTTTTATTGGAAAAATAATTGAATATATCGTTATACATTAAAGTCTTAATATCTGTATTTCAGTTAATGCACTGGTGTTATGTATATAAAATTTAATATGAATTAGTTATAAAGCACTTTAATATATGAATTATAACGCACCTTTCACTTTGCATGCTAACACGCTTACCAAGTAGCAAATTCATAAATTCTCCTGCATGTTGCGATTTCATTCACTTTAAATTGCATGGGTATGTAGCTAATGCGTTTTATATTTCCATCAACTATAAAGACGAATCTGCACATCATTAGCCTTTAATTTTTGACAGCTAAATTGAATTTCATAACAAATGGCAGTTCCAAAATAATTCTTATTTGTATTAGTAATAGCAACAATTATCCCACAAAATGAAGCCACCTTTGGAAGCTGAATATTTAAATTATTATTTTATCTTTCAATTAAATTTAATCTAATAAGGTGAACACCAGACAGTGGCGCGCAACCTTATTACCATCAGTAGGTATATATATATATATGATTTTAGACTCATTAGAGTTGAAATTTTTCGTCCTTTGATTAAAAAAAACCAGCTGTTCTATACATTTAGATCTTGTAGGTATTGCACTTTGCATGGAAGAGCAGATTTTTATCAAGAAACGTTCTAATATTCAATCTCTAGGAGGTGGGTGGGAATCGGAAGGTTCATGCGTCGATGTCAGTCCCGCTGTATGTAAACTTACATTTACATGGTTATATAAATAGCATTGGTAAATACCGCAGGAAGTCCCGCCAGAGCCCAAACCCGTGGAGATAGTGGAACCTCGACCGCCAGAAGACATCGTCGACAGCAAGGAACCAGAGCCGAGACCACCTCCACCCGTTGAAGAACCGAAGAATGTCGATCTAGATACCAGGTACGCACTACCGAAGGTGGGTAGGTTTTATCAAGTCCCAGTGGTTACGACGCACTAAGCCTTTAATTGTCAAATAGCTCGATGAATTTCTTATAGCAGTTAGTATACTAGACTTTGTTTATTTGTTAATATAAGACAAATGTAGCCAGCCAAAGCATATCATAAACTTTAAAAGTGGTCCACCAAGACGTATCTTTTGAACCATTCCCTTATGTTACGTTTTACCTTATATTGATTAAGTTTTTGGAATTGTACTACATATATTAGATTAAATGCTGAATCTAGGGGATACTACGTTGTTAATTTCTTATTACCTTTCTATAATGGGTCATTTTGGTCTAATTAATTTTATATAAAATGTATTAGATGTTTGTCGGATGTGTGTCCTAGAGAAATTACTTTGTGTTCCTTGATAGGTAGACTCTAATGGCAAGATAAATAAAATAGTGTTAGTTGTGCTAACATATGTTCCTTTCTCTATCTTGCACTTCCAGTTTGACAGTGACAAGTATAGTATTTAGCCAAAGCACGTCCTAAGTAAAGTCAACAGTCTATACACTTTATAAACCCGGTTAACGAATCATCTATGGTGCACAGAATAGCAATGTTGCTGAAGGGCGCGAGTACAGGCGGGGGCCTGGCGCCCCCATTCCTTGCGCTCGGAATCTCCTCGGAGGAGGAGGACGAGGACCGACTGCCGCCCATCATACCTGACATCGATTCGCACAACCCGCCCTCAGATGATGACGGTAACTAACTCCTTCATACATCTGTAGCTGGACAAGTAACCCCAACCCCCCTCCTTGAATGGGATAAAAACATTATGTATTTGTTTCTCAATAGCTGCGTAATAATAGAGCAGGTACTACTCATTTGTCACTTAACATTTGTAAAAGTGTTATGGTTTGTCTGTTTATGATCATCACATAATTTACATCAATTTAATGTATACTTATTTGTCCCTTAGGTTCCATCAGTGAAGACCGTGAAAGTATAATATCCATGTGTTCGAACAAGGACGTGAATCCGGAGCCTCTGTCCACCACTCCATCGCCTTTTTTAGCCCGGGAGAACTACCTCGAATGTCTTCAGAGTACTATAGAAAGGGTAAAATAGCCATAACCTATTCATTTTAAACAAGTTTCGGATCATTGACAATTTTGTACAAGTCTGCTCTTCAATCATATTTTTTTGCGTATGCGCAATTGATTATATTGTACCCAATAAAGAGGTTAGTAGTGTTGATATCTGCCCTAAGAGTCTGTCTTTTTTCATACCTACGTTGAAACCTGCCGTCTCTCGTCCTGCCGTCGTGCGTGCACCGTACAGGTGTCGCACGGACATGCTCTCGATGTGTCAACTGTATGAAAAAGACAACCTTCCGTGTGTAATCCTACGTCCACACTACTCTAGTGCTACAGCAGTCCAGCATCAAACGCATTAATAAAAAAAAGCCTTAAATAATTTCTAAGTTCCTACTCTTGAAACACACAAACCCTTTTATCTCTAGGAAACGCAGATACCTCCGCCCACCACTCGGAAGAAGTTCCCGCCCATAGACAAGATTGGCTCGGACATATCATCATCCGAGGATGAGCTTTTAACGGGCGAGGAGCCGAGACGGTCGCCTGAGGAACAGAACCGGGGACAGGACAACTTGGATGATGACCAGGTGAACCTTAGTATTCTTTATTTGATTATACTTCTATAAGAATTAGTGGTTCACAGGGTTCTTTTGATGATGAGAAAGAAATAGAGTTGAAAATTCTGTAATTACGAATAATTAATTATCAATAAAACACATTGCTATTGTCTGTTGTGACCCTAAGGCAGATTGGAGGAATATTTATAGCTATTTGACAACTTTGATATAGAATGTATTAAAGTAGATGGTATAGATGAAAGGTAAAGACTTGAAAAATCAGACATTAATCATCAATACACACAAAAAGTCAATTCAAGGAGTGCAACTTTATTGCTCGATATTCTACATTCAATAGACTACTGACAGTCTTCTCGTCGGTATATTCAAAGTCTTTAATATTTTAATAATCCTTGTAGATGTCGCTGTCATCGCTCTCGTCGACGGAAGCCAAGATCGAGGAACAAGTACCAGCTGACGCGTATTACTACCCGCCCGCTACGGCTCCTCCGCCACATCCGCACTATTATCAACCTATGTGGCCCCCTACAGGTAATATTGTCTATTACATTTACAGTCAAAAGTCTACCATTAGTGGTCAATTCTAAGGTCTTTGGCCTACGATGACCGGACTGACCACTTATTGAACTAAAACGTTTAAGGTTAAACCGCTAGGGAAGCCTTAGCGCATCCCACTTTTATTAATTTCATGATTTGATCGAGTAGACCTAAAT
Source organism: Caradrina kadenii (assembly GCA_947462355.1). Lineage (NCBI taxonomy): Eukaryota > Metazoa > Arthropoda > Insecta > Lepidoptera > Noctuidae > Caradrina > Caradrina kadenii. Next base: position 4,834,358 of record OX381693.1, on the reverse strand, counting down.
TTATCTCTTTAAATTGACGATTTCCTCTTTGTATGTTAGTCTTAAATGTAATTTTTTTGGGGTCTTATGTAAGTTCGTACAGCACCAATGGATGTCCTTACAAAATGTATTAGATAGGATGTATGTGCCCGCAGCGTACCCGCCGCCGGGCTACTCGGCGGGTGTGCTGCCGTACGCGGGCACGTTCGCGCCGCCCGCCATGCTGCCGCACTACGCGCCCTACGCGCAGGCCGCGCAGCCCGCACAGGTACCACTACACTTCTATACTACTTAATGTGTTCAATGAACAATACCAACATATAAGAAAAAAAAATCTAGTTGTCCCTTTCACAAAATAATAGCTGTTTATAATTAGAAGCTGTACTTTAAACCCTTTCGACTTTAAACGTTTTAACCTATCTACAGGAGCTGGATAATCCTTACTACCCCACAATAAACAGCGTGATAGAACGAGTAACAGCAGAACTAAAACAGATTCTAAAAAAGGATTTCAACAAGAAGATGATAGAGAGTACGGCGTTCAAGAGCTTTGAGGTGTGGTGGGACGAGCAGAGTCGGAAGATCAGGCAACCCAAGCCTAAGGAAGACGCTAGCCAACCGTTACAGGTACACACCACACCTGTAAGTATCTATATAATTTTAATTATCAATCTGTCGAAGCGTCATTTTAACTGACACAAATATCAACTGTGTGTTTATGTAAATAGAGTCTATAATAAATAAAGTCTCCACGTACGATGCTCTTGTTGTATAGTCGCAACATTCTCCTTATTCCTAATTATTTAAAGTCGGCTTAGCATGTCTACCTCATCTACACATGTCTATGTACTGTCATCTAAGTATCCCTTTGTCGTGGAGTAGTGTTTATTTATTTTCGACTTTATTTAAACGTGAGTTAAGTTGATATTCACATCCACAATCTAAAATCACACATTTAACTTTTAAATTTCAGGACATTTCCAACAAAAAGGAAGAGGCAGTGGACTCTATAAAGAGTATAATGGAGTCTCGTGAGATAGGCCTCGAGTTAGGCGGCTATGGGTCCGGCATCGGGCTGGGACTGAGAGCCACGATACCTAAGATGCCGAGCTTCCGGCGCAAGCGGAAGATACCATCACCTGTGTTCATGGATGACGACTCCTCGAAGAGGCTTAGTGATCAGGTTTGTACTTTATACGACAGTCTGAGGTGGTATCGTAACTTCTGTGGAGGTTTGTGTCCAGCCGTGGGACAATATTAAAACGGTATTTATTTTCTTCGCCATAATATATCCACTAGTCTGATACATACGAGCACGTAAAAAATTAATAGGACATTATTTCATGTTCTTCAACTATACATAATTATAATTAATCAATCGACTTTTTATTTTAGAGAACAGATTTTTACACAGATCTAAAAAATATTATAGCACGAAAAAACAAGAGTAATATTTTATTACCTGCCTCGGTAGCCTAGTGGTCCTAAGCGCGACTGCTACGCTAGAGGTCCTGGGTTCGATTCCCAGGTCGAGCAAAAAGTGTTGTTGGGTTTTTCTATGAATTTCTCAGTAGCAGCTCGGAGTTAGGATTTGTGCCCGGTTAATGGCAATAGGCTCGCCCCCTATTACATGGGACCTAAACATACTGGCGAACTGTGGGTGTACATTGTTACACCTCTGCCTAACCCTTCGGGGAATACGGGCGTGATGGATGGTAATATTTTATTATGTTTTCAGGAAGAAATGGTGCAAAACTCAGACGAGGAGAAAGAAGTACCGACGAGTCCGCGGAACAGGACGACGGGCTCGTACCTGTCACGCAGTCGACGCCGGCCGTCCAGCAGTTCGTCCAGGTCAGATTGTGCTACATCACTTAATCAACTATGTGCTAGACTCCTCATAGAAACATTCTCAGTGGAGTAAAATATAGAAATTAGATAAAGCTCACTTTGTAGACTGATAGTAGTTGTTCTCGTCATCTGCAGGACTATTGATGGCTAACCAAACCGGTTAACTGAATTGTTTTCTATGTCAAATCGAAGTTAATCTAGGCATAAAACTATACCTACTTATTTACAGGAATTATCAAGGAATTAACTTAGCATTATGTACGTGGAAGCTGTTATTAAAACAACGAAGATACAGCCTTTCTCGAAACACCATAGATTACCACCATAGATAGTCCTTAGATTGTTAAGATTGTTTTGTGTCTCTTTTGTAAATTATTACTGAACGGACCATCCGCAAGAAACCGGCTCGAAGGACCAAATAAAAAAATTATAGGTTTTACCTAAAACTATATAATTTTTTGTCCAGATCCTCATCATCCTCATCTAGTCGATCGTCTTCGTCCACCGGCTCGGAGCGTAAGGGTCCCGCGCCACGGATATATTCCGATACTGACGATGACTCCGAACTCGACGAGGCTGAGGTGATTACTTACTTTTATCATGTTGAGGTGTGGTTTTATTCGAGTATTAGGAGTTGCTAAACTCGAGTAAACTAAAACACAGTTACGACAAAAATGTTATCAAGAAAGTTATAAACAAGACTTCAAGTTATTTTATCTGTATGTGACAATTTTAAAAATCACAATATAATATTGTATAGAATATTGTTTTCTAAAAGCCGTATTCACACGTCATTTGCATGATCTACCAGGCTTACGAAAAAATATTAATTAATTTAGCGATTAGTATAAAAAAGTAATTATACTTTAAACCAAGGATGTGGCAAAATCTTAAGTTTTAAACATTACATGTATCACACGCTCTGAACGCGCTCAAAATAACTTTTCTAGCCTGCAGGAAACCATATATAATTCACAAAAAGGGTCGTATAATACGCCTCCAAGCTGTAGATTCGGGCAATAAATCCGTGCTTGATTTTATACACGGTATAGCATATCATTCAACTCATCCAGGATTCTTCCGAAGCACGCATTAACATTTTGCACCCCACAAGTTAAGATTTCCAAACGTAAACTTAGGCCAGTATAATACATTGTTCGTATAATGCCACAACCTCACATCTACTTTCAATAAACATGAACATTTTAAACAAATTACATTACATTGCAGCCTTCCCAGGCGGCTGAGAACGAAAAGCCGCTTTGGAGAAAAATGGTAACAGACATACTAAATAGACCTTATATGTTCCTACATACAGTACCCGGGTGTTAACATGACATACCGAGCTTTAGAAAGGGAATGTGCGAGAGACAGAGAGAGCGCTCTACAATACTGAACTTTCTAAAACTTGTGCCATATTTACGGCTACGTACTGGAACTTGATTGTAGACTAAGTTGTGTTGGTATTAGTAGAGTTGTCCAGTGATCTTTAGGCAACTGGCGGAAATATCTTTGGCTGCAAAATTGCCTGCTACTTCTTCAAATATACAAAATGCCATTTATAAGCGTGCTCATACGATATCAAACATACGTAGACGCCAAGTCAACTTCTTCAATTATGAATCCTTCAAACAAAAAATTGTTAAAAGGTATTTCTTAGATTTGGCAAACTGTAGTATTAGAGATGTTGTGTGTTGTCCTAGAATTCCCTAAAGCTTTGCATTTTACTGAAGAGACGAAGCTTAGTCGTAAAAGTTCTTAAAAACCTACACAGAGGTAGCTGGAGAGCTAAAGACGCTATGATCTAAATCTTATTCTGTATTTTGTGCACGCAAGGCCTTTTATTGGCCTGGCCACTCGCTTCTGCATGACATTCCTCAAACATAGACTCGTAACTTTTTTGACGTTACGTATCCGTGGATATCCTCCTCCCCTCTTCATTCTACCTTGCTCTCCCCTTGGCCACTTGCTTCTCCGTGTCCAGCGTAGCTGAATGTCTATCGCTGCCCTCCCCGGTCCGCAGATATTTCCGTCGGTTAGTAGTGAGAGTAGCATCAGTAATGCATGCGGTAGTGTTTCATGTGTGAGTGTACTTTGTTTACAGCTCAAGGTGGTGTCCAACAAGGAGCGGCTGCGCAGGGTGTACTCGTCCTCGTCCGACAGCGAGGAGGAACAGAGCAGAAGAGGTTAGACAAATAACACTTAGACATTATTCCTACTGTACGTAGAGATAAATACACTTCCAGAAATAGTTAACGCATATCTAACGTGCCATTCGCACATTGCCTACTTGTTTTTTCATCTTGGTTTTTCAACTGCCTCGGTAGCCTAGTGGTGCTAAGTGCGACTGCCACGCTAGAGGTCTTGGGTTCGATTCCCAGGTCGAGCAAAAAGTGTTAATGGGTTTTTCTATGAAATTCTCAGCAGCTCGGAGTTAGGATTTGTGCCCGGTTAATGGCAATAGGCTCGCCCCCTATTACATGGGACCTAAAACATACCGGCGAACTGTGGGTGTAAATTGGTACACCTCTGCCTAACCCTCCGGGGAATACAGGCGTGATGGTATGTTATGTTTTTTCATACCATTTGTTGACTTATGATGCCGTTGTTATAATCTTGTAGTGGTCAGGGTCACAGAAACAACTTACTAGACTTTTGTGAAAGAGTCCAGTGTCATAATCCACGGAATTTTGTCGTCAATGTACTTCAGTATCGATTATGTTTAGTGTCGCTTTCTGCAATCTGTTCTTCATTACAACTTAGTTCGTTGTCTTGATTAGACAGCGTCACATTTAAATTCCATTATCTTCCGGAAAGGCAAATTTTTCATATTACCATGCTTGCAGAAAAAACCCCCATCCCTCAAATGGAACCGTGGGAAGGCGAAGGCTCAGGGGGCGAAGCTCCCGCGGCCGTCAGCCCGCCGCGCGACCTTCTGCTCGACAGAGTATACTCCGACTCGGAAGAAGAGAGGGAATACCAGGTAAGACAAAATTACCTCGCCAATTATACTTATATAGTCCTTAAGGTTTTGAAGTAAATAGGCCATAGACGGCAATAAAATCTACTGCGACGATCCAAGGAAGTAGTCTATCAATTTTGACATAATTCCATAGCATATTGGTAAAAAGACGCTGAGGTACACAATTATGACGTCATACCCCTGATTGCTAAATGACGTTCCTACTGTCTACTATTCGACCAATCTACTATAAAAAGTCTGCGCTGAGAAAAACCCTTATTAAAGAGCAAAATAATGACGACCGGTCATTACTTTAGCCCTCACTAAAGGCATACACTTCTCTCAGCTCAGCTGCATGCGTTTTGACATGGATATACAAAATGTTACATTTCACAGGAGAGAAGAAGACGCAACACGGAGTATATGGAGCAAATCGAGCGAGAGTTCCTCGAAGAACAGAGACGGAAATTGGAGCCAGATTCGCACCCGCTGCCTGAAAAACCACCTGATGACAGGTACTGCAATTATGGACCAATTATTTTAAAGAGGCCATTTATGCCTACATCTCTTAAAGAGGTTTACAGTATATTCCTCTTTTACATCTCTACCAGTAAACCCGACTCGATACCAGAAGAACCCCTTTCACCAATCAAGAACCACACAAAGTCTCCGGACAGGGACAAAAGCAAGCGCGACACGCCCCTCGAGGACGGCGAGGTCAGCGACGACTCGGCGCCGCTCCGGGCGCGGCGCAGGCGCGAGCCGGCCGACAAGCCGGAGTCACGCCAGCGCCTCGTGTCCTTCAGCGACCACAGCACCACGGAGACTGCGGTTAGCGTTAATGGAATCAAAGATGTGAGTCATGTGATTGTATAATTATAAAATCTGTCAAATTCAATTTTTTTTTAAAGCCAGTGACACTGGGTCTTTCTAACGTTCAACCACATTATCTCACATTACTTTGATTACCAGCATATTGCATTTTCTTAAAATAAAATCTGTTATGCTATAAAATGCTCAGTAGCTGCTCGAGGTAATGATTTGTGCCCGGTTAATGGCAATAGGCTCGCCCTCTATTACATGGGACCTAAACATACCAGCGAACTGTGGGTTTCGTACACCTCTGTCTAATCCTTCGAGGAAGACAGTCGTGATGGTATGTGAATAAAATCGGTTATCTTTCCTTAGGCAAGCAGCGCACTATCAGAAACCTCATCGCCTCAATCTCAAGCATCGCAGGCGTCGCAAGCGTCACAAGTGGCACTCGACCACTCGTACTGCCGCCCGCCGCCTGACGACACCACCGAGAGGAGGCCCTCCAACCATCTGCAGCATGATCACGGTACGGTTATATTATTAACAAAATACAAGATAAAGACAGACAGAACTTTCGAGAAGTTCACGCAAGTGTTTGAACTACTAACGAATATAAATCACTTAAAAATATAACATCATATAAACCCTCCATGTTTGCAGGGTATACGTGGATGGCTGAACCGGAGAGCGCAGTATCTCCGGTCGAGGAGAGAGACAAAGAGGAGAGGGAGAAAGATGAGAGAGAGGCGGAGGTGGCCAGCAAGAAGGACGCCAAGCGACCATACAAGAGGAAACACGAACCCAAGAAACTCGCCGAGATACAGAACAAGTAAGTACATTACCCGGGCAGCCCTATTTATTAAACTTGGTGAACCCGTTGCCATATCAACGTTTAGATATCTTCCTTATGCAAAGGATTTTATTGTTGATTCTAATCTTTCAATAGAATTCTGGTACAGACAGCGCCATCAACTGATAACCCTCTTTTCAAACCAATTTTAATGCAAGAGGGGTAGTACCAATTGATGACGCTATCTGTACCTATGGTATTTTTAACTTACCAGATCTACCCCAACGAGCACGAGTAAAAACTGTCAAACTAAATACACTGTAAAACGCGATCTAACGCTTCAACATTGTGTCCTCAGACTGTACGAGCCGCGCGAAACAGACTACGACAAAGTCATGTATCCTAAGGTCACGTTCAAAGCGCGAGACCTCATGGCAGAGATGCAGGTCATGTACGAGTTCCTAACGCGAGGCATCGACCGAGAAGACGTCGAATATCTACGGAGAGCATACGAGGCGTTGTTGGCTGAAGACGCGCACGGGTACTGGCTGAACGACACGCACTGGGTTGATCATCCGCCCACAGACGTGTGCTACTCGCCGCCTAAGAAGAAGTCAAAGAGACACAACAATATTTATGAGGATTTACAGGTACATTTTAGTAAACAAAATGAATTTTCTATTGAACCCTGACGTCAATCTTCGTCAAACTCATCGATGTCTACACCATGGTCTACACAACATTACGTCGACTGCTATTATTGACTGACAAAAATTAAAACATATAACTTGACTTGACTTTTTATTTTGACAGTTGCACCGCACACGGTTCGTAATTGCTTGACACTTTGTGTCACATATTGACCTGCTATGAAGGTGCATTGATCGATACTCCATGTTTTCTATCAGGGTCACTCCAGCGGTTCAGCACGAACAGAGGGCTATTATAAGATGGACGCCCGTCTGAAGGCTAAGTACAAGTACCACCACGGCCGCAGCTCAGCGGCCGCGCTACATGATCACGTGGACGACAAGAAGGCATCCAAGATGCAAGGGCTGTCCAGGGAAGCCAGATCCAACCAGAGAAGACTGCTCACTGCCTTTGGTTAGTGTTTACACAATTTGATATTATAATTGATTTTGTTGATTGTTATAACTTGACTTCTCGCTCTGAGTAATAACAACGTTGTCTATGTTGTTGGTATTTTTTATTTTGTATCCAAAATAACTACAGATGAAATTAAGCAAGAATAGAAAAAACTTATCGGTTTACTTTCTCTCAGAATGATTCACAGGGAAGAAATAAACGTACTTAATAATATAAATACATATATTACAGTGATTCTCTTTTATACTATTATTCCGTTTATTATTCTTCTAAGACTTTGACTTTTTGTACTGCCACAGACTGTTTAACATTAAATACTTGTTTCATTACAGGTACCGATACGGACTCCGATCTTTTGAAATTCAACCAGCTCAAGTTCAGAAAGAAACAGCTCAAATTCGCCAAGTCTGGCATCCACGACTGGGGTCTCTTCGCACAAGTAAGTTATTGACGAATTTGTGACATTCTGAAAATGAAATTAGTGTATTCTGTTTGCTTACAAAAGAAAAAAATACACTATATCAACTTAACAAAATGTTTACTTGTCCAGGAACCAATAGCCGCGGACGAGATGGTGATAGAGTACGTAGGTCAGATGGTGCGGCCCATAGTAGCCGACGTGCGGGAGGCCCACTACGAGGCCACCGGCATCGGCAGCTCCTACCTGTTCCGGATAGACCTCGACACCATCATCGACGCCACCAAGTGCGGGAACCTCGCGCGTTTCATAAATCACAGTTGTAACGTAAGTTGATGTGTTGTGTCTGGGAACCGATCACTTTTCCAAATAATTTTTGTTCGAATTTCATTTTACCGAAATTTATTGACCGACGTCTTTTTAGCTATGTGCATTATTTGACATATTTTTAAATGATCGAAGTATCACGTGTTATAGGTATTATTTTACCGAAATATATTTCGCCGATTTACAAAATAACTTATGAACTTTTTTCATTTGCCAAATGATTTATTTGCGATATTTTCACTACACCGAAACAACATTTTACGGAATGTTATTTTGTCACAAATATATAAGTAGCCGGTCATTTGGTACCATTTTTAATATTCAATTGAAATAGAATCATATAAAGTCAATATGTTGTGCTACAAAATATAGTGACAGAAACGAATCGCTGCAAAACCGACTTCACGTTGCCTTGTCTACCCTACCCTAGAGTGGAATTTAAGCCCGCTTAGGCGCGGAGAGGTATGGCGGGCCGCGAGCTGAGAAGTAGGTGGTTTGAAGGCCCGCCGCGGGGGCTGAGGCTGGCCGGCCAGCAAGCCAAAGCTGCAGTGATGTGCGTTAAAACCATCTGTGACCGATAAGCTCTCGTGAGGCCGCCCAAATCCCGCAGCGTCAGAGCCGTGACAGAAAAAGAGCTAGGAGCATGTTTCACTGCTTTATTTCGACTAAGTGTCGAAATAACATTAATCTAATTAACATATACAACAAATACATATATTATTTAACTTCGATAAAAAGTTTTTCGACCAAATGAAACGTCGGAGTAACGAAAATAATTAAATTGGTAATAGGTCAACAGATACAGTGGCAGACGTGACTTCGATGAAGTAAAAAAAAACGAAACGGTAATAGTTGAAAAGTTCTAGGTGAAATGAAATTCGGTCAATTATTTTTCGAGCTTATGATAGGTAGAATAGGTAGGTGTCGCTGTTTACAACATATAGCAGAAATTTATGCATGTTCAACCTACACAGCTGCTATAATTTCACGTCTCTCCTTTTTGTTTTAACGGCATGTGGTGGCTTAAGAGTCCTTCTCATCTTTAGTGGAAAGGGGCCTCTTGTGACTGACACCGAAACCGAAGACAAATAGCTAACTAACAATATCTACTTTCTTGTTCCTTTTAGCCGAACTGCTACGCGAAGATAATAACAATAGAGTCTCAGAAGAAGATCGTGATATATTCAAAGCAACCGATAGGCGTGGACGAGGAAATCACGTACGACTACAAGTTCCCGCTGGAAGACGAGAAGATCCCTTGTCTGTGCGGCGCCCCGCAGTGCCGCGGCTTCCTCAACTGAACACCCGCGGGCGACTCACGTGCCTAGTACTGCGGGGACACTACGTACCTCCGTCGCTCAGCTTACTACCGGATCCGACACGAGATCACGAGGATAAGTCTGATAGTCTGAAGCAAGCCTACATCCGTCAGTTTGTTCTCAAACTTAGAAATCTAATGAATTTAAAAATTAAAAAACAAGCGATCTGAAATATCTCTATCAATGTGTTCATTTAATTGACGATAAATTGACCGATGTATGGCAGGCTAGTTGAAAATGTTTTGAAATCTTTTCACAATGTCTGCAATAGTAGAATATCGCAATGATACATCAACTATGAACTGATATGTATATATATATTGTTAGGATATACAATCAATTAACGCACTTTGTAAAAAAGGCGCGACGGGAAAGATTTGAATGAACCTTTAGTGTTGTGATTTAGGCTAGGTAAGATCATAGAATATATTCAATTCTGTCCTTACCTACCTCTCAATATAGACCTACAGAATGATTATCGATGGGCTGATGTGTTCAGGGTTCAGTTTTATATCTTTTATCTCCTAATACAACAAGCCCATTTCTTTTCCGACTCACATTTGAAGCGTGGCTCTGTCGATAACGTATATTGTAACAACCGCTGCGCAAGTCTCGTGGTTTTGAAAACTGCCTCAAGTTATAACATTTTTTGTCATTTTTATGTAATATATGAGTGTCGGTGTGACTCTGAAGTGTTTGTTTATTATTTAATGTGAGACCCAGTGAACATATGATGTAATTATTAAATTTAGCCGCAGCAACTGATTCTTGTATTATATTATGATATTTTGACTGAGTCTAAATGTATGATTCACTAGGCATAGAATGTCTGATATGATAGCGAGCTGTATAATTATTTGTGTTGTACATTATTTGTGTAAAAAGATCTCTGCTATTACGTCAGATTTGTGTAGTACACTTTTTAAGTACATCATCTTGTTAATAATTTCGAAGACAATTCGTAACCAAATAATATGGGGTGTCTGATGACTTGTTTACGATTAGATGCTATCTAGTAAGCGTCGTGCGAGTGACGAATATAATCTGATAATAACGCATTGATGTGTACTCGCATAAACTTTCAAAATTCCACTTCATATTATGTAAATGTACCTAATAAGATTGTAAATAAAAATTCCAACAATTTTAACCCTCTTTTTTTTTTATATATACTTGAAATTGAACATAAAGCCAAAATCAGAAATGATATCTTCTCTATTAAAAAAAATAAATTAAAATGGATCTGATTTGATTCGAAATTTTCTAGCTTTATGTCGATGTTAATCTACCCGCATATTATTTGATATTGAGAGCCGAGGTATGCAGCGCCAGCTTCGCATCCGGACTTCGATCAACGTAAGTCAACCACGTAGTATATGTCAAACCATTTAATGGCCTAGCGATCCTCTGGTAGAGCTGTGATATTGTGGCTACCCAATAAAATGCTCGGTACCAATATAGTGTATAGTGCCTGGCTACCCCGGTGGTTTCGTGGATGCAAGCGCGACTGTAGAGCGTGGGGTCCTCGGATCGATTACCATGTCGGGCAAAAAGTGTTATTGGGTTTTTCCATTAGGGATTTCTCTGTAGCTGCCCAGAGTTTGGAAGTTGGTGGTGTGACACCCCCGTGACTCGGAAAGCACGTAGAGTCGTTGGTGTTACGCTTAAACTCTGGCGGAGGATTGCCTTCCAATCGGACTATGAGGGTGAAGGAGAAAGGGCGTGCACCTGTTTGCGAACATAATTAGATTAGACACTATAATATGTCCTGTGTACTCTCTTTTTTCTGAGTCTCATAGTGCGATGGGTTGGCAATTGGATACAACCGGGGGAAAATCAAGCGCAGGGCCATCAGCGACATGTGCTTTCAGAGGCACGGGCAAAGAGTATAATAATGGACACGGGAGCGTCATACCACTAACTTCAAAACTAGAACTCCTATTTGAAAAAGTCTAACACTTTGCCTGACCTTGAAATCAAACACAGGACCTCACGCTCAGCAGTCGCGCCTGAGACGAGTCCAACGAGGCAATTGGAACCTCTACCTTCCTATCACTTCAGGGAATACAGGCGTGACCCCGGTTTCATAATGTACACAAGCACGAAGAAGAGTACCTTACAGTATTACTATATATTCTGTTACCCAACTACATAGCTGGAGAATGCGACGGGATACTTCACTCAAGTAGGTACATAACTTTGTTTTGTTTACACAACACCCGTTATCTGTATGTTTAGACGAGACGGTTGTGTTTGGGAAATATAAAGTTTTAAATTAGATATTAGAATAGGATTTTGTCTTTTCATGTAGAATCAGGTTTGTGACGAAATGAAAATCTTGATACTTTACAAAAATATATATTTTAACATGTCAAAGTACGTAAACAAAGTTCCCTTACATTTAAAACTAATCTAAACAGAAATCAAGTCAGTTATAAAATCACAGTAAAGTAAGTAGACAATGCACTAGTAATTATTTTATAAAAGGTTCTTGCGTTACTTCAAATAATTATACTAAAACATATTTATTAACCAATTATTAATATTAACCTTAAAAATTACACATCATGTACCATTAAGTAGAAAATCCAATTAAATTATGTAATAAATAAAATGTACATACTAATTAGTACGCTATAATTAATGTCATCCTATTAAGTTATGGTTCATGAGTAAAATTAAGGGCATAGATGCACACGACCTTATTTCGCGCCGTTAGCGTTACAAAAGTTCGCGCAACGAATGTTTGCAAAATAAATTAGCGATGCGAACGTTCGTGGTGGGTAACGTCCATAAGAAGCAAGTTAAGTTTAAAAACTTTGAAAAAAATATATAACTTCAAGTGTTACGGTTATTCATAAAAAAATACGCGTTAGATAAAACCCGCGATCGCATGACGCATGCTCGGCGCCTGTCGTCAGAAGATCTAAACAAATAACTTTTCTGTTAGCGTTTAGATAGAACTAAAAGGAAACAACACACAAAAGCCAATATACCTACAATATAAAATAATAAAAAACACGTTTACGCCGAACGTTAACCAAAATGTATAGCAATGAAATATACCTGACGTGACGTCACGCTCACTTGTCGTCCAATACCTAGTTGTTTTAACAAACTACTGAATTTTGACTAGACCCTTATCTTAGCTGATAGTGCGATCTGCGCTCGCTGCTGCATTTTTTTTTGCCTTCTGTCGTCGACAGCGTGTAGAATACACATCGTGTGCATAGGGCCTTAACTGCTAAGGCATACTATAATAAATATTACCTATCAAACTTATTAACGCCTAAAATTTAAAAAAATACTAACAATACCTAACCAGTTGACTTCACACCCGCACTCAACATTCATCTCTCAGGTACACATAAATGTTTTCCTGTATCCTTTAAAAACCGATCAAAAAAAGACCGATATAAAGACCGATCATTTAGTCGTAATCTATGCATTCTGTGCAAAGCAATAATGATTATGGAAGTTTTTATCGGGACGGGAGGTGGAGTTTTCACAATTAAAAAAAAAAAGTTTCTTTTGGACCTTCCACATTTCCACAGCGAAATAGATAATACATTGCTCCATTTGAAAAGTTCGTCAGCTAGCAACGTTAATAACGCAATTAATAAATATTCATTTGTCATTCAATTGTCAAAATGAAGCATTGACATTCATTGTTTAGGCTGCAGATATGACACAGAACAACATTGATTTCAATGACAGGGAGATGATAATTATAATACGACTCCCGACTGAGTGGTAGGTCTTTTTAAACCCCTTCCTCCATCTTATTATAAATCGAGTTAAAATTGTATCCAACTTAAACCGATGACCCAATATTGTATTTTGAACCGTATTCCGATAAAAAATGAACTAATGATGTGTACCATATTGAGATCTTAGACTCGATTCTAAAACTGTTTATGTATTAAGAACATCAACTTAGTTCGAAATAATGTTCAATATTCAAAAAGTAACTAACGTTTAGGCTTGGACTAAAGTTAGAACTCGCTTTGTAATGAAATGGTTTATATTTAATATACAATTGTATAATCAGACTCTCTACTCTCTGGAGCTTGACTGGCAATATAAATATCACTGGAAGCGGACTTGTCTTGTGAACATTTCCGCGCATAAATCCGCGGGGCCCTTGGGCGACACCGGCTTATCCTCGGACTCCGACTCTGAGTCTGAATCGAACTCTGAAATAGTTGCGGGAGACTTCCTGCCGTTCGTCAAACGTTTCACATCAACCTCTGTTGTCAATATTTCCTTGATGACGTCATCAGGCGTCTGCTCCTTGCGGTGTTTGTTCCGCAGCTGGCGCGCTCGCTTCCTGATGTCTGCCAGGAACCCTGTGTTCGCTTCTACACTTTCCTGCGACACATCCTGTGGTGTTAAATCTGTCAACGACTGCGCTAAGTCAGTCGAGGATCCTTTGGAGTCTGATATGGTGGCTAAGGACTCGACGGATGCGCCGACACTGCGGAAGGCCGCCAGGCCCTCTATTATTGAGACATTATATCCGTCGTCACTTTTGAATCGTATGACTATCCCTTTGGGTGCTGTGCCTAGCAACACAGGCTCTTTTATCTTCAATGTAAATATTTCTGGCAAGTAACAGTCTGAAGCCGTGGACGCCAGAGAGGTAGTGTCGCACGTGCAGGGCGGCACTCTGTACGCGTCGTCGTTCAGGTACACGATGGTTATTTTGTCGTCACCTATCACATATAAGAAAGGCTTGACGAACTCCCAGCTGTACACGGCTGTGCTCCACTTAGGGTCTTCGTTGCGTGTTCGTTTTCCGTTCTCGTCGACGAACACTCCACACTCCGCGTAACAGAGGAGAATTTCTGCCGGTTCCTCCTTTATGAGCAGAAAGGCCTTGGGCGGAGAGTGCTTCTTAGCGGCGGCCGCTACGGTGGGCTCGTCCATGGCGAACGCTTCCAAGGCGCCCGAGGGCAGGTTCACTTTGAGCGGTTTCTCTCCAGCGATGTAGAGGCTTTTGGTAGTGAGCAGGAGGGAGTTAGCGGCGCGGTCTACAGTGAGCGAGCGCGCGATCTTGAACTCCGAGATGCTCGCGTCGTAGCGCAGCAGGAACACGCGCCGCCCGCAGCCCACCGCCGCGCACGGGCCCGCCACGCTGTCGCTGGCGAGACCCTGCCACATCTTAAGTGTTAATAATGCAACTATGACGAATAATCATAAAAGAGGTTCATTTTAGAATTTGTCGTTCAATTTAGGAACAATGTTTCAATGGTAGGACACCGTATTATGGATTTTTCTTTAGAAAAGCTATCATCGCAATCGTAGTCAGGAGAAACATTAGGCCCTTTTCCATATTTAAAGGTAAAAAGAATGAAGGTCAACCGCAAACAGAGAAGAAGCTCAGACAATTAAAACTGTTTGAGCTAGCATATTGTTGCTCTGTGTGTGCCGGCCGCTAGACTGCTGTTAAAAATTGTATAAAAAAATTTGACCTTTTTTTTTTTAGTATTTACCTTTATAATATGCGGCGGCGTAGATTCCGGTAGCGGCACTAGCGCGATGTCCAGCGCGGGCTTGAGACCGGGCGCGCGCCGCAGCGCCGAGCCCAGCGCCAGCAGCCCCGCGTGCGCCAGCGCGCCCCCGCACACCAGCAGCGCGCGCGCCCCCGCGCACGCCGCCAGCGACACGCGCGCCCCGCCCGCGCCCCGCGCCGCGCCCCCCTCCCACTCCAGCCGCACGGGCCCGCGCAGCGAGTACAGCCCGTCCTCGCAACCTGCGGGACAATGGAGACAGTACTTTAGGCCTGTAGGTAGTAAGTTGCCTGTTATCCTAGATTATCAAGCTGTTGAACATTTATATTAATATTATTGAGTCCTGAAAAGGAAAACGAGATTGCGGCAAGCCCAAACAGATTTGTCTATTTTTTTTAACTAAATATTATATCAGGTGGCGGGATAAGCTGAACTCGTCCAAAAAACACTAATTCTCTTTAAATTGAGGGGAGTGGACGCAAATTATGAAGATTTATATGGTACAGTAGGATAAGGATCAGTAGATAATATGAATGATGTGATCCGACCGATTCCGGCCAAGGCGATTGCTTCAGCTCCGCTGTAGTTGACGTTCGTGAGTTCGCATGTGGAGGTGTGGTTCATGTAATCAATATGAATTATACAGGGTGTAAGGGATATCTATCCTTAAGCTTCGCTAGTGCATTCAAAACACTACTCTGACTTCAAAACAAATGGAATTTCGTGCAGGACGATTTTGATTATTTTTTCCCTTTTCGGCAGATCAAGTTTGAAAAATTGGCCAGTTGCTTTTTAGACGTCCCTAATGGCAATAATGATATTTGTTGACCTAAAACAAGGGTCAAATACATTTTACCAGCCGCTGAGGATGATACAGAAGTAATAAGAGCGAATTTTCACTTAGCGGGAAAATATTAAAAACCTCCATATTTCCTCCATATACTTATGGTTTTCGGATATATGAGTGTTATTAGGTGGGTTTTTCTATGAAATTCTCCATAGCTCGGAGTTAGCTAGGATTTGTGCCCGGTTAATGGCAATAGGCTCGCCCCCTATTTCATGGGAACCAAACATACCGGCGAACTGTGGGTGTACGTTGTTACACCTCTGCCTTACCCTTTGTGGAATATAGGCGTGATGGTATGTTATGGTTTTCGGATAAAAAATCTTGTTGTATGATATTCAGTCTAGAATAGTGAATTCATGTTCAGTTTAAGGATAGCTGTCCCTTCCTCCCGTTACGTGACGTACCGATGGCCACAGCGTTGGGCGCCACGTAGAGCGCGGCGGCGGGCTGGCTGCCCGCGAGCGCCAGTAGCGCGGGCGAGTAGCCGGCCGCCGCCAGCTCGCTCGGGCGCAGGCGCGACACCCACTGCGCGCGCTCCGATATGTTGCCGCACACCACCGCCAACGTCGAGCCGCGGTGGTCGCTGTGGTCCAGCTTTACCTACAAAAACAAACCGTATGTAATATCCCTTCGGGAAATGGCCGATATTATTCTACTCATTAACTGAACTTAACGAAGAATACAACATTTCCAAAAAAATAAGATATCATTTCTGTCAAATTTTTGGCAAAATCATGGCATTTTGGCGTGATATTTATAAATGCCACGCCAAAATGCCATGATTTTGTCGAAATATACCACTGTTATAGTAGCCGCCACGAGTCGTGAGCACAAACGTCAAGTTCAATTTTGGGTTTTTTGGGGCGCCGACGCTGTACGCGACTGATCCGTCAGTTGGACCTATCGCGAGCTCACGACTCGTGGTGGCTACTCTACCTGAAATCAAACATGAGCATTAGCAGCACAATAACCTACCTCCCATACCCCCGTAATTGGCATATCATGGACCAAATCATTATGAGCGTAATACTTACAACAAAAGCTCTATTGGCTTCATTGTGCGGCAAGTTCTTGGCGTCGACGGACAAGAGTCGGCCGCGCAGCTCCCTGTTCCCGCTGGTTAGAATTAAACACTCGTCTACACATCGAGCGCGCATGCGTTCGCGGCTGCCGTCCGACCTAAAAGTAACACAGGCGTCAAAGAACGCACGAATAAATGTACAAATTCTTCAACCGATATAAGTGTTCACAACTCTACTTAAAATGATTTTAACGAATGGAAAATTAAACTTTATGTCTATGTCACAAACACCTCTTGAACACCCTTAGTTTCGGATATCTTAAAAAGTAATGGAAGTCTTACCAAACAATCAGCAGTCCTTTGTCATGAGCTCCGTCGGGCGAGTCGATACTTTTCTTTCTAAAACATTTCAATTTTCATTAGTAAGATAAATTCAAATGTAAAGTAAATTTTATTTGAGTTGTATCTTACCCGTTCACTACTGGTTTGTTTTGCTCGCGCTTGGGTGTAGAAGGATAGCTAGAAAATGAATTCCTATTTAGTGTTAAAAATATGTTTATCGTAACATAGGGGTACGACAGCCGCTTCTAAACAGCTCATATTTTTGCCAGCAATTGTTAGTGTGGCCGGGCTACTACTGGCTGTTGATCTAAATATTACAAGAACTGCTGCAATATTTTTTAGTATTACCAGTGTGATCGGGACATCCATACATACATATCTATTGCGTCCACGCATATAATAAACATATTTATGGCCCGTTTAGAAGCAGCCTCACAAAGTCAAACTATTTTGCATATATTTACCTGACGTCCCCACTACCGTTGCAAGCTGCAAGTTTGGCGCGCAGTCTCTCTATTTCTTCACGTAATTCTCTGATAGAAACACAATTTATTTACAAAACTAGACGCATCGTGTGATGGCACTTGTTGATTCCGGAAATATAGGTTCATTTAGTTGCCGCAACAGTACCACCATACAGTGCCACTAGTGTGGTTGCTTTCGCATCTAGCGTTGGTGGACATCACGGTGCGTTGGCGCAGCGGTTCTGGCTAAACTAAATATCGCGTTAACGCAGCGTAACGTTCCACAGCCAGCGCACGATGCGAAGGAGGTTTTTACATGTTAAATTAGCTGTAAATCATGGATTACCTAAGAATCCGGCTCCGTTAAATAAAATCAAATTATGTAATTGTCATCGGTGTTTTGATATAAAACCATTAATTTATAAAAAAAAAAACAAATTAAGTAGTAAGGCTCCGCTTTCTTAGGTACCAAAAAAAGACTGTAATAATTCATTAATAATTACAGATACTATTATTGACAACAAGAAGACACTTCTGCTAAACTATTCAAACATTTATAGAGCTATAGGCATATCAGAATCTGAATTGTAATTTACATATTTATGGCAATGTCAAATGTCAACCTGACACCTGACTAAACGCGCGATAAATTGACCGGTAAGTTGGACTAAGTTATTTAGATAATTTTAGTTTGTTTTGTTACTTACTTTATTGTTTTTTTTATTAATAACGATTTATTTATTTTTCAAAGTTTATTTTGTCCAATATTCATGAATACTAATCGAACTTTCTAGGTGTTGCATAATACATAATATTTTAAGGTCATTACTGGCCATGAGATTCTGCTACACCCATACTAGTATTATTTGACGAGTATAAAGTGTAGTAGTAGTGTCACCTGTTGGCTCTCCGGAGCGGCGGTGAGGCGGCGGGGCGGCGTCCCGAGCGCCCGAACAACTTGTTACTCAGCGAGCACTTCTTGCGACCTGCCTCCTCCACTTTAGCCTACACCAAAAGTTAATTATAATAATATGTACTACACAAAAGTCGAAAGTCGATAGCGTACAAGTGAGAAACTTATACTACGTACGCCTTTTCCTACAACGACTAGCCTTGTGCTTCGGGTTTGGTGTTTTACCCATTATATCCTACGTATTTTGCTATTGTACATAAAAATAGGAGGAATGTGACCGGATTTCGATCAGAAGAATATTATTAAGGAAGTAATAAGTTAACAGCAAATTGTAATGCAGCTCCTTGTTTTCGCTGGCAGCTACCTGCAGGAAGTCGATGAGCTTGGCCTGCTGGCGCAGCGTGGCGTCGGCCTTGGTCTCGCGCGTGCGCCACCACGCCGCCGCCGCCGCCGCCGCCTCGCGAGCCGCCGCCTGCTCCTCCTGCGGCGGCATTACATATATAAATAAGGTTTGTTCACACAAATACAATTTTCATTTTGCTGTGGGAACACAGCGCAATTCTGCAATCAAACACATTTTAAGTGACCACTAACGCCCAAAATAGGCCAAACATTTACCTTAGAAGTCAGAATCTTCTCAGGTAACTGTGTACAGACGGTTACAATTATATCGTTAAATAATATGAATATTGTAAACAACATTTACGAAATAACATGAAGACAGTAAAGAAAACTACTAATGTAATAAAAGAACAAACAAATAACATCGTGAGTACTTTCAATAGAATTAGAATAGCTAGTCTGAATTTGAGTTGTTGACATCATAAATTTTTTTGTGAACACCGTTATCTTTAGCAGAGTAATCAGTTAGACTATCGACTGTATGCGCTCTAGATGTTAATAAACTAGTTAATAATATTACAACTCTAGTATGTATTCCGTCATCCCTCGGCTACCTCTCCTCAATGACTAAGAGATGCGAATACTGCATGATAGAATGTGTAGTGACCTGCGCGTCGGCCAGGCTGGCCTGCAGCTGCAGCGCGTGCGCGTGGTGCTGGTGCGCGCGCGTGCGCAGAGCCGCGCACTCCTCCTGCAGCTCGCGCACGCGCCGCGCCGCGCTCGCGAGCGCCGCGTCGCACGCCGCGCGCTCGCTCTCCAGCGACGCCGCGCGGGCTTCCAGCTCGGCCACGCGGGTCTCGCGAGCTTCTAGGCGCTCCTGAAAATATACCGCGCGTTCAACACAATTGTTACAAGTGAATTGTTAAATACTTACATAATACCTCGGCGGAGTCAGTCGCTAAACGATACACAGTAAATACTGAAATGCTAATGCGTGTTTCTCAACAACGCGGTTGGATAGTGGATAAATAATATATGTAACTCTGCGGACTCTGCTATACATAAAGACTGTAAGGCTGAGAAAATTCGCCATAATCACTATTAAATATTCTGATTAGCATTGTAGAATGTTTGTTGTTGGCACTCCCGTAAAGTTAGCTCCAATGTTGATTCTTGAATTTATTTTTAAGAAACCCACGACGACATTTAAATATCTTAGGATTGGTTTTTGGCTCTATACTAGTTCCATATTATCTACACTTGCGGTCTACTCTGTTCTCGGGTGTATGTAAGGCGGTTATTTATGTGAGGAAATGTGGTGTGGTGAGATGCAGGCTACTGTACGATACGAAGGTACTGTCAACGGTCTGTGCGTCCTGCTTCAGAAATGCTGCTGGGAGTGTAAAGTCGGATCAAGAAAAATAGAGAAAAGAAGATGTTGCGTGCGAGTACCCACCCGCAGCAGCTGCAGCTCGTCGTGTGCGGCGCGCGCGTGGTCGCGCGCCTCGTCGTGCAGCAGGGCGGCGCGCGAGGCGGCCGCGCCCCGCGCCCGCGCCGCCGCCTCCGCGTCGCCCAGCCGCGCGCGGCACGCCTCCAGCTCCGACCGCACCGCGCTCAGCTGCGTCTGACACACGCAGGACTAACGCTACACTCCACTGACGAAGGGGCCATTTTGGTTGTACACTTAAAACTGTTAGGTATACAACTTTACTTTTCTGATAACATCAAGGCAAAAGACCACAACATCGAACACTGTGTTATCATCACGTTTTAATGTGATGTGCATTTTAAATACCTGCAGTACTGTCTGCACTATTTTTCAATGGCGGCGGAGCTGTTATTTTGAATTTCCGAAAGAAAACTAAAAGGTAACGGGATATATGGAGTTATCGCTACTGCTGGATTCCATGCTCCGCTCCAATCAGGGGATTGGCGTCTAGGGAGACGCATGTCGTATTTAATTTACGGAAAGATAAGGATTAATTAATTCTCAATACGTGTGACAATTCATATTATACTCAACACGCACTAATACAGAGTGCAAGTACAAACACAATTATAAAGGCATTATATGGCATTTGTTTCTTATTTGTACACGAATATAACACGTAATAATTTTACAATAGGTAGTTTTGACAAAAATGTTCGGGTCTCGAAAACAACAAGCCGTCCTAACAATACAATTAACACATACCTCGAGGTCTACGTTCTTCAATTCGTGAATGTCTGCCAACTTCTCTAGATCTGTCAGTTGCTCCTCCAGCATACCGCACGCCTCTTGTAAGGCTTTATTGTTCTGCAAAAAAAAAAACAAAAAAAAATATAACTCTTTACAGCGCATACTTTACAAGTAAACAACCAGTAAGAGGAAAATGACAATATCTTCGTGCGCATTGGTTTACTTTGCTAAGTACATAAGCATTTCATACAAATATGGACGCTATTGGCCATAGCAATAAGGGTACATATTGGTATGACACTTTTGTTGAAATTCGGTACTAACCTTCCTGACTGCATTTCGTCTTGACATCTAGATAAGGTAATATCAACACGAAGAAGACTTTAAAGTTAAGTACATTACGACACATAATTGTACACCAAGCATACCCTTCCCTGGACAGTCAGCTCTTCTGCTAACTTGCAGACTGGCTAATACTATGAATACAACATGGTAATTAAAATAGTTTCGTGTTAACGATAGAAGAAGAAAACACAATTCAAGTATCACCACAGTGAGGCTGAGTACCGTAACAAAGTGTTTGTTAATAGAAGTGATAGCGATATCGGCGGCGCGGCAGCGGCCCTGCATGAGGTCGGCGGCCAGCGCCAGGCGCACGCGCCGCGCCCACCCGCCCTCGCGCCGCCGCCCCAGCGTGCCCGACAGGCAGAACAGCTGGCGCAGGTACGCCGGCTTCGGACGCACCGGCGGCTTCTCGATCACCTTGCGCTTCAAACGAGGCGGTAGTGGCTCCATACCGAATCACACTTTCTCCCCGTATACTAGAAGACGACGACCCACGAATAATTGAAAAACAACTTGGATTTTTACAATCGATTTTTCCACATAGATTTAGAAGACACTGTAATATTTTTCCTTTTGTACGAAAGAATATTATTAATCAAAGAACTTAAATTGTAGCACAAAAATTAATGTGGAAGATAAATGAATAGGGCGCGCGTATAGTCACCACGAAGACTAAACTGCGGAGAGTATGAGTCGCGCACAGATCATCCGACGACTAAACAATGGTATTTACATGATGGCTCAGCGTAGCATTGAGACAAACACAACAAGCGCTACGTTTTGACAGACTATTGTCAATATAAAACAAAACCTTTGAAGGAAATGTTGTATGCTCAAATATTTATTGACAAAGTGATCTAATTAAAATGATAGCCATTGTTCGAGTCCGGCGTGCTGCTAAGAATTGTTGTAACTATTCATAAAAATAAAGACGCATTAAGAAGTCTTCAACTCTTCACTTTAATTGGAAACAATTAAATAAAAACATACAATTATGAAGTGTCGTGATGTGCCAGTGGCAACGACGCCCACTTCTCAAGCCTGAGGTTGTGGGTTCGATATCGGGCAAGTTCCAATGTGACATTTCAATTCATATATGTCTGAAATCGCGAAACCGCCTTGAGCAAGCGTATTGATCAATACTCGTACCTTCTCAGTGTGAGAAGAGGCCTTTGCCCTGCAGTGGAGCAGTAAGCTGGTCCTATTATTACCATCCATCACGCCTGTATTCCCCGGAGGGTTAGGCAGAGGTGGACCTACGTACACCCACAGTATGCCGGTATGTTTTAAGTCCCATGTAATAGGGGGCTATTATTGTATTTCATATTATAAACTTTACGAAACAAAAACTGCACACACTGCTCTCAGCTACTTGTGTGGCTGCTGAAGTACAGGTTTTGATAAAGGAGAGGTAATGTCCATCAAAAATCTGATGTCAGAACAGTCAATGAGAGATTGAGTGTAAGAACAATGCAAGTGATCAAGGCATCGCGTTATTCCTACTATTGTTTCCAATGAGAACAACACCTACTCTATCGTTTAGCATTGTAGTTTGGTTGGCGCTCTGGCCGCACGATGGGTTCTGCCGTCGGGTCCCGGAGTCGTAGATAAATCCTTTGAAGCTTGAATTGGAGATCCGTCTTTGTAAACGCACTCCCACTCGTAAATCAGAAAACACTCGCTAGTAGGTCGAAGGTTGCAAAATAATGATAATATTAACCTGTACGAGCTCGGTGTTATGCCTCCTGACCTCTTGTAGCTCGTCGCGCAGCTGCGCCCTCTCGCGGGAGGACAGCTCCTCCTGCTCCTCCGCGTGCAGTCTTCTCTTCTCACTGTATTGTAGCTCACTCTTCAACTTGCGAATGTCGTTGCGAGACCTGAAGGAAAAACCAAATGTACTGTCAAACCTAACGCACCATGGCCTTTCACAGGACAGTCTAAACACAGGGTGACAGTAATAGTTGTACCGCACAAGGTTCACAATCGTTTGACACTTGAACACAAACACGAAAACGTCTTTTTTACAAAATAAATCGCCGCACGACGACGCGGTCAAACCCAAAACTATGTTTTTTTCTCACAGGGAAATATTAACTTGTAAATAAAGTCGTATTTTGGTTTTATAAAAAAAAAAAACAATTCCACACAGAACATACATAATTTTACTGCGTAGAATAGCAAACTGCCGACACGCACTGATTCCCTAGTCCCGGTAAAACGTATGTATCATATAACTGGTCTGAACCAGACGTATCTATGGCAGGTATTTACACAAAAACACATAGGGTATTTCGTTATCTGGAATAAATTATATATTACAAACACAAAGTTGATAAACATTTAAAAAAATTACGTTATACAACCAAAATATGTTTTTAAAATGTGTGACATAATTATGACAACATAGTTTTTACCCTTTTTTTTGAGGGGAAATCCTCACGGATGCCCTGCATCTGGGGTGAACGGAGGTTTATGTCAGACTTTTACTCACTAAACCCCACGGTTCCTCCTGAGCTCAGTATTCGCTTGATGCATGATCCGCGCTCCCGACTGATATTTTTGACCTTTAAAATGGTGCGAGACGTATTGCTACATTCTTAGCTTTGGTCTTATTCTTGATTGCGAATGCAATTAGTTTATTTTTTTTTTAATCTACCATTTTCTCCGCAAATTTCTCCCAACAAATCATTCAAAATAAAACTAGTACAATACGCACGTGTTGTCTGGCACAGACGACATCACTTCAACACTATAATGTCTACAGAAAAACAACTCTTTTCCAAAAACACTTCAACTTTATCTTGTTTATTCACTTTAAACTTGACACGTTTGTAAGTTAAAAATAACCACAGTTACACGCATACCGAAAGAATGACTAGGAACTGGGTTAAACAGATAAGTCATCTGAAACTCTCAAATCATTTATCGAAGTGCCTTATCGCACGGTGCGATGTTTCCAATCAAAACTTTGATGATGACACTTATTTTTGCGAGTTGAGATGTAAGCGCGAAGTGCATGGAAGGGCTACCGAGGTTGTAAGTTCGAATTGCACTATTTGTAATTCGTGGTCAATCATGATTAGCCTAGCTTATGCCCCCGACTTCGTCTCTAATTTTTTTTTCTTAAATAAAAGTAACCTAAGTAATTCCGCAGCTATCTATCTGCTAATGAAAGTCCCGTTCGGTCGTCCAATCCTTTCGGAGATCAGCCGGCAGAAACAAACAGACAGACAAAAATTAAGGTTAGTAAATGCTGGTATTACAAACAAACAGTTCTATTTATTTGTATAGGTGTCTTTTATTGAGCGATAATGCAATTATGCAACACTGTTCTGCAATAGCTGAAAGAAAACGTTGAGAGGCAACTGGTTTGTCGAGCCGAAAATCTGTACGAGCAGCTCATGATAGTATACAGTGTGAAATGTGTACAGTGCAAGCGAGATAGGCATAGAAAGCATTATCGCATGATCTCGCTTTTAAAAAAATGCGTCGCCATGGTAACTACAAAGAGTATATTTTACCACGTTTTCATTGATCTCGTATCTATGAGGAGCGTATTCGAAAAATAATCGCAACGCAATATAGCTGTTTATTAGATACGGCCCAATCTCTCTACAGCCGAGCAAACACGAACATCATTTTGTTCATACGTTTGCGTTGCATTCGGTATCTTGCAACGCAACTGTGTTCGTTCGTACGTACCCGTATGAATGGACAATGGCCCTTGACCCATCAATGGGAACAATATATAGGCTGATTAGTGATTATGTTTACGTAAGTAAGAAAAAATGCCATATAAGATACTTTTTACTAGCTGTCAAAATGCAATTCCCCCATAGACTTTGTACTTATTTGCCAACGCAATTGAGTACCTAACTATTTATTTTAATGAATCTATAAATCTAATTTTACAGTTAATTAATTAATTGGGTATTCAGGTTTTTTTTTTTTTAAATTTGTCTTTTGGAATTATTGGCCAACTAGCTATATACCCGCGATGTCACCCGCATTCAGTTACATTTTTGGTTAGTGCTTCGCTCCCGTTGGTCGTAGCATGATGTTCTCATGCATAAACCTTCCTCTTGAATAATTTTATTTTTTGAAAAAACACGCATTAACATCCGTTGCGTAGTTTAAAACATCTAAACGTACAGATGGCGAGAAGCGACTTTGTTTCATAGAAGGATTACAGATGGTGTGGTGTCCTACACCCGTATCGTCTTACCTGTCAACCTCAGCCTGCACAACTTCGTGCGTCTTCGTGAGCTTGTCCAGCTGCGTCCGCAGTCGTTCGGCCTCCTTCGTGGCCTGTTCGTGTTCCGGCCGAAGTTTCCCGAGCTCAGTTGCCAACTCGCCGGCTTTCTGTTCGGCAGTCTTGCGCGCTTCGATCGCGTGTGTGAGACGTTCCTCCGCGCGCTTGAGATCGCGCGCCGTTGATTTTAATTCGATTGAGAGCTCATTGTATTCACGTTCCTGATAGATAAATATTTATGAAGGAATGGTGAATATTTTTAGACTAGACTTATTACAAATTCTAAATTATTTTTTAATATTAATAGTATTCGGTTACCTTTCTCCACCTCGCTAGATTAGCAGCTCTAGCTTCCTGGCGTAGGGTTGCCATTTCTTCAGCTCGAGCCTAAAAACCAAACAACAATTGTCAAAACTCTTCTAAACAAGCCTCTGTAATTTTGAACTTTATTTGAAGTATTTTAAGTCACATAATTATGTAACACAAACCTGTAGCTGCGCCTCAGCTCTCTCTAGCTGTTCCTTTAACAAGGAGATCTGCGCCTGCGCTTGCATGTCGCCTACGCTCTCGGTATCGCTTTGTGTATCTTTGCGTGTATCACTCCGAGCGCTCATAGGATCAGGAGCCGGGCGGTCGCTCTCGGGCTGGGCAGCCGTACAGGTCGCTGCTGCGCAAGCGACGCATGAACGCTTTTCTAAAGCGCTTACTTCTCTTTCTAGTTGTCTTACTAGTTGTTCTAGTGTGTTGACCTGTGTTACAATGAAACATTAACCTCTATAGTTTGTGGCACAAAACTTATTCATAGGGTTCGACAATTTGAAGTCCTTCCGTAACCCGTAGTCACAGGCCGGCTTTAAATTCACTGCGTATCTTTCAGGGGGTAAAAAAACTCAAGAATACAACTTTTATTATGGGAGCAACCCTGACACGATATTTTTTTGTGAACAGACAACATTTTATTTTCAAATTAATTTCAGAGTTGTAAAAGATTTTCGCATTCACGAATACAATAGCAGTGAATTAAACGTTAGCTTGTATGTTTTGTCCACTTCGCGAAAAGTGACACCGTTAAGAAGTATGCTGATACCTTCTCCCGATGGCGCGCGTCCTCGTGCAGTGCATTGGTGGCACGTTGCTCAGCGTCGTGAAGCCTCTCATTAAGCCTCGCCTCGGTGCGCGCACACTGTTCCTCGAGCGCCGCCTCGCGACGCACTGCTTCTTCTACACTACGCTCTAACTCCTGTATAAAAGTGAACAGATATTAAAAAACAACTCATCACATACTGCAGATATTACACATCAAGAAACACATGTAACTTTTAGCTTCGTTTTATGCAGGGGTGTTGCCTAACTTATTTATGACGCGCCCCTTTCTAAAAAGCAATAATATCCGCACCCTTCTGCCCAGATAATACAATTGTAGGTTACTACCAAATGCCTCTTAAACCTAAGTATGTTACTAAGTTTAAATGAAATTCTATATGTACGGTGTTAATAATCTATAAATCGGGTCCTTAACTACACTGGTGGTCCACGCCCCCCTTGGATGGCGAGTCCCCCACTTTGAAAACCCCTGGTTTAAAGTCTATTTAGACTCGACACTTGAAGCTGTTACTGAAGTGCTACACAAATGACATCAACATTCTCACTGCAAGAGTATACCGTGTAACTGCCTGCACTCTTATGGAACTGCGAGAACTTCACCCTGTACTGATCGCACGTACTACAAAATACTTTACACAGTATATTTATTTAATTTTATACGCCATTCATGGATAAAAACACTACATTTATAACAGTTTTATTATTAAGACTGTATATTATTTTTATCAGTAAAAGAGCAAATCTGTCACCGGTTTTAAAAAGGTCAAATGTCATATAAGGTGACACAATCAGTCAATGTTATTTTGGTCAATCTTCACAACAACTAAAATGTAGTGTACGCAGTACTGGATCCGGTCTCCCGGAGTCCGGATCCGTGCAGGCAGTCATTACGTAAGTACATTAGAGCATGATTAGGGCCCCTTAAGTTGGTCGCTCCGGAGTTCGAAAGGCCTGTGATTTCATTTTACGCATAGGCCAAGCTTAGCCTTCTGATTTTCTAGGCGGGCCAAATTTTTTTGACTCTGGCGGCGCCAGGTCCCCCTCTTTAAGCGGTAACTATTAAAATTGTGCACAAGAAAAGATAATGTTATTTCATTCATTTGTAATTCATAAATCATCCGATTTAAAACCAATAGCGGGAAAATTCAAATGCCTTGGTGGACCACATGGGGTAGGCCAGTCCTATCAAAGACTGTATTGTTTGTTGGATTAACATCAATAGATTGGTCAGGTTCACAAAAATCCATTAAAGTTTAGATAAGTATTTACCTGTACTTGTGCAAGCAACGTGGACGCACGCACACGCTCCTGCGCAAGTTGTACTTGCAGCTCCTTCATCTGCTCCGACGACGTGCTCGCCATGCGTTGCTTCTCACCCAAACGTTCCTAGGCGAAAATAAAACATACTGTATTTTCCAGGTTACAAGCACTTTCTAATATTTATTTTGCCCGTTTGATAATGAACTAAAACTTTACATAAATAGAGTAGAAAATTGCGTAATTATTATTTTATTAAAATCCGCGTGGAATTGTATCTTGCACACAATTTTCAACTCTATTTGTTATACTTTTAAATATATTATCAATTATCAAAATTCAAACAGCTTGTAAATACTGCTACTTTGTTTGTGCTAATCCTTAAAAGAAATAACTGAAGACTACATAAGTGAAACACCTTACCTGCGTAGAGGCGAGGGTCCTAGTAGCCTCGTCCACCTCGTCCCTCAGATTCCGGTTTTCTTCCTCCAACTTAGCTAGTTTGTTCTCCAGCACCTGCCTAGCGCGCGACTCTTTGGCCGCGTTGGCCTCGGCCGCTGCGATACGCGTGGCCGCCTCTCGGCTTTCGGCGTCCCCACCGCTTAATGTTTGACGACGAATCGCGCGCTCTTTGGCTATGGTGTCCTAATACATGTTTATGATTAAGCCAGCATATAAAATTAAAAACATACTTCGTACAGAAGCGAAACTGGGCATATTATACGTCCAATGGTGCTACTACCTACAATCATAACTGGTTGAATATATCAAAAGATACGAACACGTTTAATATCTCCTATTATTTAGGTTTAAATTACCATCCAATTGAAATTAACCCTATCTAATAATGTATTTAAGGTTCAGTTTTTATTTCAGAAATAGAACAGTTTTTTAGAAAAGAACAAACTATTTGAGACTCTTTTTTACATATTACACCAACACAGTACTTACTATAGGTACATACGGCCCATTAAAAAAGTCGTTTTCAATGAAAACCTATTCGTACTTATTCATGCAATTCGAACAATGGACTATAAATAATTTTAACTAATCAAAATTTGATTTCGTCATATTTATCGCCATTGCTTGTATCACGACACGTATAATTTGTGCTTCTTAAACCAATAACTAAATAATATGCTGCAATGTTTTATTCACTGTAACAAGACCTACTGTTAACCGTTGTTCATTTTTCAATTTGGCGATGATTTAATATACTATGGATAGTTTTCTACAAATCGCTGCATCATACGTTTATGATATTTGTACTACTGGATACTGTTCCAGGACTAAATACTCAAGGATATTTCAAGTACTTTCAATGTCTGTGAAAACATAGTAACCAATTAATGGCAATGTAAGGCGGTTCACACATTGGCAAAGCGTACCGACGCGGGGCGCCTTGCGCGATAGAAAAATCCCGCGCGTAAACGCGTCGGTAGTGTGTGGGCCTAGAAGTGTTTTCTATACAAATTGAAACTCTTGTATACGATGTTAAAATCTGCCGCCCCGCGCTACGCGTCGGGGCGCGGTGCAGTGGGGTGACCGCCTAAGAGTCAACACAGACTATCAAAGTTTCTACTGTTAATCTCTTTATGGTAAAAATTCTAACGAAATACAATTAATAAAACAAGTACATCTTTAAATAATTTCAAACCACTAATTGCACTGACCCTGACACAACTAAAAATGAGCTAGTTTTGCCAAAATGAGCCAACCCACAATCTGTTAATCTAATGCAATATGCCTGAAAGTCATAGCATTTATTTCAATTAGACCATTTACAGGCACTTTTGAAAAGTCAACGTCAAATGTCAATGTGTTACTTTTAAAAGTTGAAGCTAGTTGCTTGTTCCAAAGCATAGATCTCTATGGAGAAGAACGAGCAAGAAACTCCATGAACACTCTTTTCTTAAAACTTGGTTTTTACAAAATCTTTGTTACAATATTCTTGTTGCCTAAAGTTCAACGTTACTATCCAGTAATCAATGTACATCCAAAAGATGATTCGTTTAAAATACGATCTCGTTTTAAATACATTTCCTCTTTTAAATTTCACTTTACAACAATACTACAACTACAACAACAACAATAATAATGATCTATAACAACAGTCTTCCATGACTGTTCGATAATAGAAAATAATGATATACAGGGTGGATTCTTGAGACGGGTCAGTAAGGTACCTTAGCCGTTATAGTTACAGAAAAACATTCCCAGGAGACCATCCATAACTTTTCGAGATATTATACAGTGCTATACATGCGGTTGTAACCAACCTGTCGATGTCCAAAAAGGCTCGACTGGCTGTGCACAATGGTGTGTTGGTGCCTACACTTACAGTATGGAAGTGAATGTTGGGTATGGCAAACAAGGCATGAAAGTAGTAGGATTAATGCTGTGGTGATGCGTTCCTTGCGAAGTATGGTGGTGTAACTTTGAACGATAGAGTGAGGAATGAAATTATACGAGAACGTTGCGGATTAAAAGAGGATGTAGTGACAAAGGTTCCAAAGAGTATGCTTAGATGGTTCGGTCATGTTGAGAGGATGAGTGAAAGGTGACTAACAAAAGGGATTTATATGGCAGATGTGAGTGGCAACGCCGGGAGAGGACACCCTAGAAAGGTCTACCCTGACCTTATTGGTGAGGTTCTTCAGTAAGATCGGGTGCGCAGTAGTCGTAACTGGCGTGCTTGTATGACCAGATGTATGAACATGGGACGAAGCGAAAGAAGTATGTAAGGATCGCAGCAGGTGGCGTTCTGTGGTTTCTGCCTACCCCCATGGGGAAAAGGCGTGAGTATATGAATGAATGTATAGTTTTATATTTTGTCACTACAAAGTACACTAGATAAAGTAGAATTAACCTAAATGCTACCTACATACAGTTACTACTTGACTACCACTACATGGGACGTTACACTACGCTACGTGAACTAGGAGCACACACTCACGATGGGGCGCACGTTGATTTCCGTGAGCCGTCTGTGTCGCAGCTCGTACACATGTTCTATTATATTCTGTTGTATAACACCTCGGAATTTGTACAAATATTTTAAAAATCCTTACGTTTTTCTTAAGGGCCAGCTAACAACGAAACGTGTCGAGATAGCGACACACGATCGAACTTATTTACTAAGCCATAAGGTATATAATATCGTACGGAACTACGATATGTTTTTGCGCGTATAGCTTATCGTGTAGTAAATAAGTTCTATATTGTGTCGGTATCTTAAAAAGTGTGCGCTTTGACACGTCTTGCATCTCGATATGAACTGACCCACAAAGTGTCATGCCTGTAGTCTCCGAAAGGGTAGTCAGAGGTGTATAATACTGCCAATAAATAAACACAAATCCAGCCTAAATACTGGGGTTTTCTACTTGCTGATAGGTAACCCTGTTTACCACTGGCCGGGCCGGGTATCGAACCAAGAAGTCAGCCGAGTGACAAAGGCAAATTGTAGGTATGCGTTCATATGAATGCTAGCAGAACGAATTAGTTTTGAATGAGGTGGCTGATGTGTGACTCGCGACATGAAAAGATCGTAAACAAGTAAAGTCAGAGAAAGTTCGTGAACCAACCTTGTAATGTTGCTGCTGCGACCTCGCAGCCTCGGCATCAGCGACGGCTCTCTTACAATCAGCTTGTAGACTTTCGATCCTGGTCTCCAGCCTCCTCATGTCATCTTTAAGCGCGTCTCTCTCGGCCTGCAGCGCCGCAGCGGCCGCCCGCGCGCTGCGCACGTCGGCGCTGTTCCGCTCGGCGATGCCGGCTGACAACTCTTGGTTGGTGCGCTGGAGAGCCATGCGCTCCTCGCGCTCCACTTCTACTTGCCGTTCCAGACGTCTGGCGAGAAAGAAATTACAATTAGCTCAATTTTTTCTTATGATGCCATGTACTAACTATGTTACTGATAAGGTTATTGGTTGGAACATCTGGAATGTGACCCTCCACCAAACATTTAGGTTTGTGCGGGAATTGAGCCCATGTAGAGTGTTACATATCCTCCCTACACATATAAATATACTTAAGCATGTATGTATGTGGACACTACATTAACACAAAAAACTGTATTCCGATATTTACAAATACCTACGAATTTCAAAATACCGATTTTCATAATTCCAAATGGTTCCAAATTCCTAATGTAATAACTCCGATTTATAATTCATTATATTTTTATAGTTCCGAAATTTCAATATTCATAACTTCTATAATTACTATTCTCAAAATACCGAGTTTTAATAGATCGAATAACAAAAAGTCCGACTTAATGATAATTCGAACTAACAAAAATACGAATTCCAATTATTAAAATACCGATTTATTAGAACTCCGAAATAAAAACGCCTTATAAAATTGAATAGCAAGACCAATAAACAGTAGTTAATTCATACTAAACATAATAATACAACATGCAACACGCAAGCAGGCATGCAAGCAGGCAAGCAGCCAAGCAGCAAGCAAGCAGGTATGCAACATGCAGCAAGCATTGTTTCTGTCATGCCTCGCGGGCTTAAATTACACTCTAGGGTAGGGCAGAAGTGAAGTCGGTTTTGCAGCGATTCGTTTCTGTCACTAATTTTTGTAGCACAACATGTGGACTTTTAGTTTATTCGAAGTATTGAAAATCGGAATGTCGTTTTTCGGACCGAGAACGCTTCGAGCATAATTATGATTCTTCGAACGTATAAAAATCGGAAAACAAACAAATCGCATTTACGACTTTTGGTAAAATACATTTCGTGATTTTAAATAATAGACATTATAATTCTTAAGTATTATGAATTTCGGACTTTTAAAAATCGGAACATCGAAATTCAGAATAACAAATATTTCGGAGTATTTGGGTGTTCATGGTGGTGTTCGTGGTGTGTTTGGGTGTATATGTGGTGGCAATAAACATTAGTACTTCAAGCAAGACACTACTTTCATTGGTCCCCCCGATGCCTAATACACACCCGTGACATGTAGCACCGAGGTCTACTATTCAATCGATGTGTCAACTACATAGCCGCGTCTACTAATTATACGATCGACGAATAGGTGTGCAAATACAAGGCACAAATGTGACAGCGGGAGGTATTACCAACAACACCAGTATCGACTCGTTAAATTACTTCAAGAGCTTAATTTCATTTTAGAAGATATTATTCACATAAGATACCATCAAGCCTGTATTCCAAGGGTTGGGCAGATGTGTAACCAATGTACACCCACAGTTCGCCAGTATGTTTTTATTTCCTATGTAATAGGGGCCGAGCCTATTGCTATTAAACGGGCACAAATCCTAACTCCGAGTTGCTACTAAGAATTCTTATACCCCAATAACACTTTGTTCGACCTGGGAGTCGAACCCAAGACCTCTAGCGTAACATCACGCTTAGGAGGACTAGGCTAACGAGGCAGATCTTATTCATTTTAGGAATAAAGTTCAATAAGACTATTCAAATATAAACAATAAAAATATTGAATCCTGTTTACTTGTTCTGCAGACTGAGCGCTGTGATCTCGGCCTGCAGCCGCACGCGCTGGCGCTCAGCCTCGGCGTCGAGCTCATGTCGCACGCGCTCCACGTTGGCGCCGGCCAGGGCTTCGGCCTCCGCTAGTTTAGTCTGCAGCGATGTGATCTCACGACTACGCATCGCTGCAAGTTTCTCCGCTGACCTGAATTACACACATTTACAAACTTAGACTATGAAGATATTTTGAATTTTGTATAGGAGTAGATTTGACAATTTTGTATTTAATTAGACGTATTCATGGCTCCATAGATCATGAGATGAAACCTTATTGACAGATATAAATGACTTGATTTATAAAGTTTATTACTATTAAAAAGGATTACAAGGACCTAAAAGATGAGATAGGTAGTCCGAAATAATTACGAAAAAAAAAATTTTTAATTCTTTGAAAATCTCCAGCTTTTGATGGACTATCATATCTTACGTGATATTGACAAAAACGTGGTGTCACTTCCACAAAAGTCATTGAAAAAGAAGTAAAAATAAGCATTCATTCAAAAACTCACTTGAACGTAGCTAAATCAATGGCAGTGCAGTCATGTGAAGCGTTGAACCCGCCGCTGTGGTCCTCGTTGTCTTCTTGCGCGACGAACGAGTAGCCTGCAGTTAACAAATATTAATTCCAATATTACCAACACTGGTACAAACAATGTCACGTGACACCAAAACAAGCAGTCATGTGCACGTGTTTGTAAATTTTATTTAAAAAAAACATGAAAGGTAATATTAAGTGTATTCCTCTTCAATGAGTGTGTGTTATTTGAGTGTCAGTGAGTAAGAGAATGTGAGTGGGTATGCCAATTAAATCTTTTGTAGATTTATTTTGTTATGTCTTTTACAACTACTACTATTTTAACTGCCTCGGTAGCCTAGTGGTCCTAAGCGCGACTGCTACGCTGGAGGTCTTGGGTTCGATTCCCAGGTCGAGCAAAAAGGGTTATTGGGTTTTTCTATGAAATTCTCAGTAGCAGTTTGGATTTGTGCCCGGTTTATGGCACTAGGTTCGCCCCCTATTACATGGGACCTAAACATACCGGCGAGCTGTGGGTGTACATTGTTACACCTCTGCCTAACCCTTCGGGGAATATAGGCGTGATGGTATGTTATGTGTTTAAACAGGAGTCCTATTGCTCATTCGTCCGTCTGTCTGTCCCTCTGTCAAACGAAGTGAATTGAAGCAAAAGTAGAATAAAAATTATATGTTTTTTCGTCTCTTTTTTGCTCGATCATAATATTGTATGCTGGTATGTCACCCTTCAATAGAGTTCGACTCGCACGTAGCCGGTTTCTTTGTAAATTATTTAGCTCAACAGACACGAGTCGTGAGCACAATCTTCAAGTTCAATTTTAGAGTTCATTCTTGAGTTTTTGAGTCACCGACGCTACACGCGATTGGTCCGTCTGTCGGATCAATGGCATGCAGCATCTGCGACCGCCTACTATACCCGTTTGCTTACTAGCTTTGCTTGTATGATCCGTGCCGAAAAGAGAGGAAACAAAGTAGAGTACCAACCAACAAAGGGCAGCTGTCCTGCGAAGGGTGGCCTGGTCCGGAAAGGCGCGGCGCTGGGCGGCTCGGCCACACGCGCCGGCGCGCTGAAGTACGACGCGTCCTCCGCGCCCCGCACGCACGGCACCCACGGGGGAGCCTACGGTACAAGTACAAGCACACTTGTTAATGCTATAACAAATTATAACAATAGTAAATATCATCAAAAATTTGTTAATGATATAAGAGTAATACAGCTCTCCATAAATGTTGTTTATTTCTTGAGTAGGTAAAGCACAGGCTTTACCTAACTATACATAATTATGGAAAAGCAATAAACATATTGAGTTTTGACCTCATAATGTAATAATAATAGTGTACATATTTTAGGCGAGAAAAGCTAAAATAGTCCTTAATTTTTGTTTATGAACTCTAGAAATTGTCCCTTCTGTTATGTATAGAGAGAATGTAGAAGGAAACATAAGCTGGTAATGACGAAATTTTAAATATCTTCGCTTGTTTTATTCCTTATGTCATTTCACATAGTAAGCTAATAAGTTTTTTATATTTTACAAACATTTATACACTATTATTATGTGTATCATTTTGTAGATAAAAGAGCACAAACTTCGTTTATGTTAAGCATCACTTTTGAACTTACCAGTGCACATGAATTGCTCCAGTTCAGACCGAGTACCGGCTCCATTATTGACACTAATAAAATTACTAGCGGATAGTATGCAGTAGAAGCACAGTCGACACACGCACTAACAAGTACAGGGTAACCTAACTTCAGTTCATGTGTACCTTTAGTACGTGAACTTTAAAACTGCATATAATACAGCTTCTGACAGACAAGGCGCAATTAACAATTGCTTTATACCTTGTATAAGTATTTCAAAAAAGAATTACGTCTCGATAGATTTTGTATGTGGAAACTGTCAAAAGTGTATTATTGAAATTCGCCCTGAGATTACATACAATCTTTATGACATTTGTAATGCGCACCGTGTCGCGGGATTCGCCTGAGCGAGAGTTGAGCAGTGAGTTCATGTATTTAACATAATATGATGTAATTCAATAACAATAAGATCCATTGTCGACGTGGCTGCATTTTATGAGGTGAGTTGCCGTGTGCCACAGATGTCAATCTATCGTCCTCTCGTGCACTTTACAACCAGTCATGCCGGCATCATGTCATGTAGTGTTTGGCGAGCGTATGGGCGAGGTAAAATACGATTCAAACTGAATGGCGGCTCGGAAGTTAGCTGCGAGTGCAGGTTCGCACAGGTCTATTCAAGTCCATAATAATATAGGCTCCATTTAATCACTTCTATAGCATAAGTACATATCTAGATGATGCCTAAATTATTATTGACTTAAAAGAACCTGAGCCAATGTGCACTCGTAGCTAACTTCCGAGCCGCCATTAAGTTTGAATCATACTTTACCTGGTCTCGTATGTTGTGCGCGGGCAGGTGCGAGAGCGCGGCGTGCTGCAGCGTGTCGAGGTAGGAATAGCGCTTGCTGGGCAGCACACGCAGCAGCCCCGCCACGAGCGCGCGCCACTCGCGGGTCGCCACCCCGGGGGTCGCCTCCCACGGGAGCTGCGGCGACGACTCGCGCTCGTAACTTATAGAAAAACAAAACGAAAAAGATTACAAAGTGAATGCAGAAAATGTTTAATAACTTTCATGAGATAATTAAAAAAAATATATTTCAAATATGATGCTGAATAATAGACACGATAATAATTATTTCCGTCGTCTCGCGTGTATCTCTGTTCGCATACAATGCTACAAATACGTAAAAACTTTGTTTTTCTAACCTTTGTATATTACTAAGTATTTGAGCGATCGAGTCTTCCTCCCCCGTAGAGAAGGGTCGCCGCAGCGTCACCAGCTCGAACGCGATCACTCCGAGCGACCAGTAGTCACACGACGACTGCCAACAACACGACATATTATTGAGACGCATTTTACATTCATATAAAACATTGAGAACGTGGACTACACTACTTTTACTAAATAATTCACTGCCATACAAATTCTAAAATAAATAAATAACCATTGTTCCTCTAAAATCACACAAAGTTAGCTTTATTTATATCATACCATTCAGAAAGTTTTACTATTCCATCTATTTGTCACTGTTGACCTAAATATACTCATGTGCAAAAAAATTTGGCCACTTGGCAAAATTCAATAGCGATTGAGGTCAGATTCAATATATTTTAAGATTAGCACATAAGGCTATCTTTATATAAATTGAATTCTACGAGAAAATTGCCGAATGCCCAAATTTTTATGCACGTGAGTGTACTTGCTTGTTAACATTAACCAACTCTTTCATGCTATGTTAAAAACAACACAATCCTTGCTATCGACCACTACCTTCTACAAAACTATTATACATATAATTGTTACCAGAGATTCTGCATGTTGTTTTCTAATTCTACAGACTGACTTAATTTAATGGCCATTTTTAAGGGGTGAAAGTACTCATGAATATGAACAACTTTTATTATGGGATCAACAGTGAAATATGAAAGAATTCAATCGGCTGTGCCCTAAATAAATGCACTACAGAGCAATCCAAATGTATAAAACAGTCAATATTTTTTTTTATATTTCAGGGTACTGACACACCCTGAATAATTGCCAATAATTAAAGCCCGTCCATATTTAAAAAATGACAAACGTCACAATATCGTAATATTTAAATTAATTTACAGTATCCTGACGATAATATAGCACATCGAGTTTAAAGACTGTCATCTAGGAATAGAGGACGACGGTCAACGAAGCCGAACTTTCTCCGAAACTTGACGCTTCTTATAGCCATATATTGTTTATGTTTAAACTTTAGATCAACATGCAAAATCATATCCAATTTGTAAGTATAAGCACATGCATGTGAGCCGACGCACAATGGCAGTGGTAACGATTCTGCCGCAGTACTGTTGACACACAGTGTGCGCGGCGCAGTCCGCCGCCGCCAGCAGCTCCGGCGCCATGTAGTCCGCCGTCGCCGCCGCCACACCCGAGCACCCGCCCTCCGACAGCCGAGCAGACGAGCCGAAGTCGCCGAGCTTCACGTGCCCACATCTACACGAAAATAAACACGTTTATAGATCCAAACGGACAAAAGTCCTTGTTGACTGATCAACTTCTACATCTCCTAGCACATCTACACTCTCCACTCAAAAAGTAACATACAAAACTCACCTATCCAACAATATATTATGCGGCTTAACGTCTCTATGAACGTATCCCATGCCGTGCAGTGCCTTCAGCGCGTGCGCCACCTCGGCCACGTAGAAGGCGGCGTCTCTCTCGGGCAGCGGGTGCGCGCGCCGGCTCAGCAGGCCCGACAGGTCGCCGCCGCAACATAGCTCCATTACTAAATAGAGGTTGTTGCTGTCCTAGTGAGTAAAATAAGTTGCAAAAGTTAAAATTCACTGTCTTTTCTTTCAAATTTACTATTACGTTTTATTATACTGAACAGTTGAAGTATTATTAGAGTAGTGTTAGAGAGCGCGACACGTAAAAAGAACTCTGGTCTCTTACTACATCAGTTCAAATGTACGCTATTTTTACGTGGCGCGATCCTTACCTCTGTTTATAATAAAGCAGTGATAATTAGTTTGACTTATTCATTAGATCTAGACTCCAGAAAAACCTCTCGAGGACTGTATGAGACAGACTCAACCTAGTGTGGAGTCCACAAGATGAAATATTGTAAAATTTGTTTCTTTATAGAAAATTTATTCAAAGTCAAAAAAACTTTTTTAGAAGCAATTAATAAACCAAATTTAAAAACTTCTTTGGCCAGTGGGTGGTCTTAGGGACGGAGTTTCAGTTTCTTACTTGGAAAGCATACTGTAGCTTCGGTAACCATGGTCCGGTGGATGTGGCGAGCACGTCTCGCTCGTCGTCGGCGCGCTTGCGTGCTTGTTCCTTGCGCAGGGTCTTTAGTGCGTACACATCACCTGTTTGCTTTTCTCTCACCATCTAGCATCAAAAATTATGTACAATAAAAAATAAGTAAATAGTAAATAGAAGAAATTAACTTAAAAATTAGTGCTATAACCAAATTTAAATGGCTGATTAATAAAAAACTGGAAAATAAAGCAGACCATAAAATAATTTGTGAACATACATGTACTTCACCAAAGTGTCCCCTTCCAATAGTCTGCAGCATCTCAAAGTCCGAGATACATACTCTTGTCCTTCGCAACTCTGCCAGTGTGCTGCGATCTACAAATGAAACCAAATTTAGTTTCCTGACAAACATTTAAAAAGTAACAAAATTGAGTGGCACCATTTGCCTGGGGCAGCATTTGATTGGAGAGCCACTGTTTCATGGCTATCTTTTTTAGATTGGAAATTGAATATGATATACTTACAAAAAAAATAAGAACCACCTTTTGTTTAACATACCATCATGCCTTGTATTCAATGAAGGTTTAGGCAGAGGTGTACCAAAGTACACCCACAGTTCGCTGGTATGTTTAAGGTCCCATATGAAAGGGGGCGAGCCTATCGCCATTAACCAGACACAAATCCTAACTCTGAGCTGCTACTGAGAAATTCCTAATGGAAAAACCCAATAAAACTTTGCTTGACCTGGGAATTGAACCCAGGACCCCATGTTCATCAGTTGCACTTACGACCACGAAACTAACGGGGGCCGTTTTGTTTAACTTGATAATTACTATATGAAATTTTAGCTTGCGTGTAGTAGTTGTAATTTTGAATAGAAAAACAAAAAAAATTGATAAGGTCAGAGGGTTATCTTAGAGATTGTCAGTCATGCCTTTGTTTTTTAAGCCTTGAAAGTTACATTTCAGAAACAGCTGTTTCCTGAAACTACATTTATAATCAATCAGGCTTTGACTAGTCATTAACGCAGGGTAGCTGCATACTCTATGTTACAAACGATTTCTTTATTCTTTTAGTAGTTTCTGGGATAACGATTAGACAAAGAAAACTTACACTTATCCAAGAAAGCTTTGACCAAGTCGTCGCTCCTCTTAACTGGGTCATCGTTACATTCATCGTAAAGAACTGTGAGAGCATCCAGCAGGGCTTCGCGGTCGACTGTCTTCCTGCTGAACCTTGCAGTACCACCTGTTACTTTTCCCAATAACAGACGATTTAACCGCGTGATGCGAATGGAGATTGCCTCCTTCGATGGTTCCATTTTAGACTAAACTTTCACATAAACCAATATTTACTTAAGTCCACGCATATTTGGTGTTTTTATATTATACCTCAAATGAATCAATATCAACAATGCATTGAGCCCAGTAATTTCGTCGTTATTATTTAAAAATTGAATTCGCCGACCTTCGCCAATGAACATGACATAACACAAAGGTGTTGCCATTATTTCAAGTAGTTTGGTACAATAAACATATGAAAGCGCCATCTTTTATATTTGATATTCTCGATAGTTTAACTAATAACTATAGACCTTTCAACTTTCTGTTTTAATTTGGTATTGCCATTGCTTCAATATGTACTAAATTGTTGAAAGCGCCATCTGATATCGGATAGAATTATTATAAATCAATTAATTTCTTTACTAAAAACTATAGACGTTTTTGACAACTTATTATTCAGTCATTCTACTATTCAACAGTAGATGGCGTTATCCCTGCATCCCAATAAATTAATTATTAATCTATAGATATATTATAGAGCTTGTTTAGTTGAAAGCGGTATCTCAGGAGCTGCTCTCTTAAATTGAAAAAATCTTTTGTGTTCGACAGTCCCTTTATCGAGTTAGGCTATATCACATCACGCTACGACCCACAGGAGCGGAGCAGTAACTTAACACGAGTGAAATACCACGCGAACGAACTCGCGGTTAGGAGCTAGTTTTATATAAAATAGTTACTCATGGCTATTACCCTACTTTAAAAAAATATATTCATCACTACCACAAAGATGACGGTGATGAATAAAAATTTTGGGAAAGCTCCAGATTGCAAACATACAAAAAACTTTTTCTGAAAAATAATATTGAATTTAGGTTAAATTAAGATTTTTCGGGTCCCTCAAAAATAGAAAAACATCATGAACATTTGTTTTTTAATAATTAAATTATTACTTAATTCTGTTTCATTAATCGGGCCAAGAGGAGCGCGGTTTTACCAAAAAACTGTAAAGATAACCAGCCACTAGGATCTCAACTATGAAAACTTTTCTGTAACACGCCACTGAACCATGCTAAGCATATCGTCTTGGGCAGTTAGCTTTGTGGGCTTGTATGTAAATATTTTAACAAAGTATTTAAACACTATTAAATGTGTATCATAGTCATAAAGCAACATGCTTTATGACTAAGATACATATATTTTGCGACTTAACACCGTCGTTAATGCAGCTCACGTGCGAGTTTTGCTTGCTCATCACATTTTCATGTTCTTGACTTTACATTGACACACTTTCAATCTAATTTAAACAAAAACTGCATAAAATCTCACGTACTTAATCAGCATTTGAATAAACGAATTGTGACTCAAAACCTACCTAACCACATAGAACATAGAGTTTGAAATCATTTATAGCGCAGCGCTGCTAATTTACGTTTCTTACGTACAAAAAAAATTATGTCCTAGACAGTTTGAATCAATAAGGCAGCAAACATTTGAAAGAATGATGATAATTAATTCGTGTGATGTTGTGATACGGCCAGCACCCAATGACGTATGAGCCGGAGTCCGTTGTCACCAGTTGGTGAGCAGTCTATCGAGTATCGTCCTTACGTTTTCTATCGTCGCGTAGTTTATAAAAGGTGCTCGGCGCTAGGCCGTCGCAGTTTTGTCCTTACTCAGCTGGCGTGCGCAATCGGAATTAGAGCATCGAGTCAGCGATACCTACAGAACTAGAATTAAACATTACTTATACAAACGTGTATTAGTGAAGTGCGATGGCGCTTCTGCAGGGCCCATCCCGGAAGCAGGCGGATATGATCTCGCAGGAGCTGGGCGAGAGTCCCGGGGACATCGAGCGAGGAGTGCGGGACCTCCGCAGCATGATGGCTGCTTCGCCTTTCCTGCCAGACCCTGAAAGCGTGGGTAAGTTCAACTGAAAACGATGTTTATAAATGGAGCAAGTTTTCGCCAGCTGAAAAACAAGACTCAATTATGTTCATAATTAGTATAATTGCGTACTGCGTCCTTTATTACAGGTTACAAAACAATCAGTAATCTATACTACCTACTTACAGGTAGGTCAAGCACAATACAAAATCCGTACGCTTTCTCCGGTGGACTCATTTTTGTGAAAAGTAGACAAGGAAGGAAATAAGCATAGGTTACGGCTACGTTTTATTCTACTACGGCAAAGCCAAAGAAGGCCGAAAAGAGTTATTTACTGGCAACTTAATTAATAAGGACCAGCAGATATCAGCTATGAGATACTCTTATATTTAGAGAAAATGTTCAGGCGTCATCTCGAAATATTCTTGTTTCATGCTTTTCACATATACCTATTTTGGTCGAATTCAGGTTTTAGTTATGAGTCTCTTTTTTATTTAAATAAACCTCTGATGGTTTGGAAAAGGATCTTTAAGATCGGGGGTTGATGTAAAAATTAATTAAGCATACACATAAATACATACCACCACGCCTGTATTCCCCGAAGGGTTAGGCAGAGGTGTGCCAATGCACACCCACAGTTCGCTGGTGTGTTTAGGTTACATCCCATGTAATAGGGGGCGAGCCTATTACCATTACGAGGCAGTTACTCGAGCATGTAGCATATACATATAAATAAAAATGAATGTTTGTATGTTTGTTTGTCCTCTTGATTTCGATTTATTTTTCGAGGATTAGGTGTTGGTTTATTTCATACTTTATCATTATGAAGACTTTTTATTTATTTATTTATTAAAGCTTTATGCACAGATGTAAAATAAAATACACCGTTCAAAGGCGGACTTAATGCCTTAGGCATTTTCTACCAGTCTACCTTAGGGTGTTGCAGAGACAAAATATAGTAGGTGCAAGGAAGACGAACTGAACATTTCCAAGAATAAAATATAATAATAAATACATATATACATACATACAAACAATATATACAAACAATATATACAAAGTAGATAGAGATCAAAATACATAGGTGGAGAAATATAACAAACTAATTGTGGGATGAGTCTGCCAACTTTTTATGGAAGTATTCGCGAGCTTTATCTTGAATGTGAACCGACTGGTGACCATCCTGATATTCTGAGGAAGCGCATTCCAAAGAAAAACCGCCTGGACAAGAAATGAAGATTTAAGAAAACCAGTACGGTGAGAAGGACATCGTAGAAGACGATTATTGGAGGAACGAAGATTTTTACTGTGCGCGGAGCACAGGTATTGAAAGTGAGAAGTCAGATAAGAAAGAGAGTCGGTTTTATTTGTGTTCTGGTTTTATATATTTTATTTACTTCGCGGTCCCCCGACGCGGCTACGCGTTTATCTTAAAAGTATTAATAGGTTCTTTTAATAAAGTAAAAGGGCCGAGATAATAATCTTATTTGACCTTTTACAGTTCTATTTTGTGTCGGCGGTTACACAATTTTTTTATTATTTTTTATTTCATTTCTTTTTCAAATTAAGCACTTGTGTATCCTAATTCCGTGTTTCTTAAATGTAAATACCCGATAACCGTCTAAGATCCCTACCGCAGCTAACTAAAGAACTGCACACATAGACAGACAGACAAACAGACACGTTAAAATTATAACACCGCGTTGTTTTTAC
The DNA here is from genome assembly GCA_947462355.1 of Caradrina kadenii. Classification (NCBI taxonomy): domain Eukaryota; kingdom Metazoa; phylum Arthropoda; class Insecta; order Lepidoptera; family Noctuidae; genus Caradrina; species Caradrina kadenii. The sequence continues at coordinate 4,790,429 of OX381693.1, read as the reverse complement.
GTCGGGGGTTAAATAAATAATCCCTCTGAAAACTCAGAGGGATTATTTTTTTATATAAACAAATTTGCCTCTAGTTAGCTCAGGAATTGGATAAAATATTCTTCTTTAAAGTTATTAAGCTTGGAATACAAATAACATCACAATCATTTTGTATTCATTAGCAATCTGGAAATTCTTGAATAGTGTGTCATTCAAAACGTAATGTCAGTCTTTGACCCCAGCGGCGAGCAGATATTAAAATTTCAGGGTAACCTAAAATGATTAGACAGTGAACTGACATTGAAGTAGGAATAATTATGTAGTTTGGTCTAAAAACAAGTATCTTTTTTACATAACATTATGCTAATTTGTTAATAACAAACTTAATTATACATTAGTTAGAGTTTAGCTATGCTAACCTCGACCTCGCGAATTTTCTTACGGATAGCTAACTATTTTATAATAAAACTAGCTGAGTCTTTTCACCCGCATTAGGTTACGTCTTTGGTTACTGCTCCGCACCTATTGGTCACTACGTGATAATATATATGGCCTTCCACAATAAATTGACTATCCAATACAAAAATATTTTTTAAACTCGAACCAGTAGTTCATGAGGCTAGCGCGTTCAACCAAACAAACAAACTCTTCAGCTTTATAAGATTAGTATAGAAGTAACCTATAGCACTTATGTTCTATGGGCTATATTATATCGATGAGAATAACGTAAAACTATTTAGGGAAAGAATTTTCGGAGCAGTATATAAGCGCGTTCAAATAATATAACAAACTTTTTTTTTGTTAGCCTTCTTCTGTGTATCTGTTCTGTCTGTTGCGTGACAAAGGCCTCCCACCGCTCTTCAGCTTCATAATATTAGTACATACCTATAGATAAAGTGGATACTAGGCAGTGAATATTTCCTATATCAAAATAAATATATTACGTCTCTATTAAATACAAAAACTAAACATAAACACAAGACAGGTTTTTAGGCACTTTTAGGCACCATTAACGATCAATTTCAAAAAGTTGTTTCTTAAAAAAAAAACACTTTAATCTCCCTGAGACCCGATTAACTTTTTGATTCGATTATCTAAGAATCGATTTGATTTTTTAGCAAGTTAAATATACCTATTAAATTTTCATAACCTTTGACATTACATCGAATCTTAAAAAATAAAATGCGTATTAGTGACGTGTTCTCTTAAATTAAAAGAATCGTTTTTCAAATGTTTATTCAGATTGTTGTTTTGCGTTTGTAATTCTGTAACTATAAAAAAAAAATGAATAAAACCTAGCTTAATAATAGATAAAGTTTCTGGCCTCCAAAATAAAGGCGCTGCCTAGTTTGAGGACCGCGCGCGCCGTACAAATTAAAACGCATTTATGAATAAATTGTTACATATCTAATAATAGCATACGATAATATTAAGTATTTTTATGTTTATTCTGTGTGGACCAATGACAATGGACCAATAAAACTATTTTTATTCTTACGTACCTATATAAATCTACCTATTTATAGTAGTCGCCACGACTCGTGAGCACAAACGTCAAGTTATTTTTTGGATTCCTATCTGGGTTTTTTGGGAAGCCGACGCTGCATGCGATTGGTCAGCCAGTCGAACACATCGTGTGCAGCGTCGCGGTCGGCGCAAAAATTCAAAATTTTTTTTACCCGTGTTGAGTTACGTCTTTGTTTACTGCTCCGCACCTATGGTCGCAGCGTGATTTTATATAGCCTTCCCTGATAAATTGACTATTCAATACAAAAAGAATTTTTTATTTCAAACCAGTAGTTCCTGAGATTAGCGTGTTCAACCAAACAAACAAACAAACTCTTCAGTTTTATAATATCAGTATAGATTAGTGTTGACAATCACTAGCGTAGTTACCATACGTGTTTAACACGTAGGTATGCAAATTGCACCTTGTATCATAACATTGTATAAGTAGGTACTTCAGAAATTCAGTAGGTAAGTTAATTCTTGCGGCAAGGATATTATTATTTCGAAGGAAAGGCGTGTCCGCTGTCAGTCAGGTAACCTAGACCGCTGCATTCATTCATTATACATACATATTTACCTTGATTGCATTGATATAGGTGCTCAATATATTCCTCAAACTTCGACAATTCGAATCAAATGTGCGTTCGGAGGTCAAACCTTTTTGTAGTTTACCACTATTTTAAATTCAAAAGTTTGTGAGTATGGATGGATGGTGTTTGTCACTCAATCACGCCAGAACGGCTATACGGATGAAATTTGGCATAGGAATAGATTATTGTCTCAGTAGTGTGGAATAGCAGGCTACTTTTTATCCCGGAAAAACGTACGGTGACTTTGACCCGGACGGAGTCCCAGACAGAGGCTATTCAGGGTGTTAGGGTAAACGAGGGACTTTCTAAGCCATGAAAATGAACAACTTTTACGAATAGTACGAATCGTAAAATGATAAAAAAAATCTGCTACATACATTTATGTTCGCATAACTCGTAACAGCTGTTTTTTTTTTGCAATTTTTAGTTTGATTTCATAGTAAAAGTGGTTTATTTTCATAAGCACTACACTCCCTTAAAGTATGTCCCGAGTTTAAACTAACATCTTGTATATAATGATGACCCGTGAGGGGTTTTTTTTTTTTTTTTTGGTGGGTGGTAAATCATCGAATAACTTCTCCCGCCCTGGGCGGGGCGGGAGGGAGTGTCAGACTTTTACTGACTAAAACCCACCCATGTTCCTTCTTGTGCCCTTTGCGTTCCGAGGGCGCGGTACCTCTTACGAACAACCCGCAGCCCCGGCAGGCATCGGCCCTTAGTGGCCCCTTCCTTTTGCTGACATCTCTTTGAGGCGCGCGTGGAACACGAACGCGCCGTCGACACGGCCTGTCGTTATGCAACGTAAGGACGGTGAGCTACCCATTGCTCACCGTCCACAGGCCCGTATCTACGGTGGCCGGGAGTCGTCTCGCGAACCGTGAGGGGTTACCATAAAGTGATATTATGTCCATTCAAGTGACTTGAAACACCGATCTCACCCAGAAAACGATTGCGTACTAAACGAGTGTAACATGACACTTTCTTCCTATTATATACTGCCAATATTTTCTTTTATTCTGAAATCTGTTAGGGTTACGTAGAAATTGAAGGTCAAAGTTACAACTTATTGAAGTTAAACTTCTTCACGCACACTTGACTTGGGGTGTAAGCTGGTGAATGCGAGACAAGAGCGTTACGAAAATTGTGTGATCGGGCGAACGGAAGTTGAGAGAGAGGTATAAGTTAATGAAGATTGAAAGAGAGAGAGTTACGTTTCGTAGGAGCAAGAGAGTACAGAGCGCGCGCTCATTTTCTTTCTCTCTTCTTCAAGTGACATGTGAAGTGAGACGACTGAAGTTTTACTTCAGTCGTGTGGTCTAAAACACACGTGTCTTTGTTCTTGACGAAAACATGTCTGAATTTGTCTAACAAAACGTTTCAAAACCCCTGTACAGCCTGTACCGTCCCCGGGGCTGCGGGTTGTTCGCAAGAGATACCGCGCCCCCGGACCGCAAAGGGCACAAGAAGGAACATGGGTGGGTTTTAGTCAGTAAAAGTCTAACACTCCCTCCCGCCCCGGGAGAAGTTATTTGATGATTTCCCACACCCCAAAAAAACAAAAAAAGCCTGTACCGTGCCCCCCCACAGGACAGTGTTTCGCGTGCTACCGCTACAATAAACAGCTACTTTTCACACCTTAAATTAAATGTAGTTTTCCAACACTGAGCAAACATTGCTGGGAATTTCCCAGCAATTATGTTTACTCAATATTACCTACTTTGATGGGCAGTATGTGTAGATGACGGCTAGGTGATGTCTTTTTCCCCCTCGTATACAGTAAGTAGGTATTTTATGTTTAAGTATTACTTAGGTAGGTAGGTAGGTAGGTAGGTACTCATGTATTGTTATTAATGATATTAGCATAGCTCTTAATCCTACAAACAGGCGGAACGAGTTACTAATGTAGGAGATACATTACTAATGTAATTTATTCATAAAAAAATATATATACAAAACAAATAAATACAATCATAATCATAGGTCCCACAGGCTTTTAGAACAATTTATTGAATGTTTATCGCTATGCGGTCAAACCACTAATACGTAATATTTATATTATTAATAGTGTCTCGTAGATGCATAAACACGACTGCTTATGTACAATCTATACTCATATAATAAAGCTACAGAGTTTTTTGTTTGTTTGTATAAAATCTTTTTACCCCCGACGCAAAAACGACGGGCTGTATTAGTTTGACGTGTCTGTCTGTGTGTGTGTCTGTCTGTGGCATCGTAGCTCCCGAACGCATGAACCGATTTTGATTTTGTTTTTTTGTTGTTTGAAAGGTTAATTAGTCGGGAGTTTTCTTAGCTTTGTTTGATGGGAAACGGTTGAGCGGTTTCAAAGTTAAAAATATCACTACCGTAGCTAACAAAAGAGCTGATCTTTTGTTAGCTACGGTGGTGATATTTTTCTTCTGTCAGAGGTTACTTAAATTTTTTTGTGTATAGTAGCCAGAATCTTCAGCTTTTCAAAAAAATTGGAGATAGACATCATTTTAATACTAGAAATAGGAACAAATTAGATCAACCAAGTTTCAGATTGTCTAAAGTACACACTTCTTGTATGGGGTACTCTGTAAAATGTTATAATAAAATACCGCTCGATATCCTCGAACTAAATGAGAGAAAATTTAAAACTTGCATCAAACGCACACTATGTAGTCAAGCATATTATAAGTTAGAAGATTATATTAATGACAAGAATGCTTGGCTTCATGCTGGTCCTGCTCCATAGACACTCGGGTTCACAAATTAATACTTACATATGTATATTAATACAGGGGGATGTTTCTTGCCACCTTTTTATTTGTATTCTCATTGACCTTAATAACGTGTACCGTTATTATTATTTCTATTTTTTTTACATACTGCAGGTCATCTGTCGAATAGATTCACTTCAAACCTTAGTTTTATATAATCTATCATCATTTATTTCAATTTTGTAAATGTGAGTACCATGGAGCCTTTTATTTATTTTATTATTATGTGTTGAACACTACGAGCATGGTGGTTGAGGGCTTTGTCATGCTCACTTAAATGTCTCGCTGATGGTGGCGCGTGGGTCGGATCATTTGGTTCCCTTCATGATGGTTGAGCTAAGTGGTGCTGATCCTCGCGTCATGTTCGTGAACGGGCGCTGTCAGTTGGGATTGGTCATCTCTTAACTGCCATGGCTTACATCTTTAGTACTATTATTATCATATATTTAACTTCATTGTTTTCACATGTAGAAGTAACAAGAATATTGTAACCAAGATTCTGTAAAAACCAATTTGAAAAGAGTGTCCATGGAGTTTCTTGCTCGTTCTTCTCCATAGAGACCTACGTTTTGGAACGAGCAACTAGCTTCAACTTTTTGTATGAGTAACTTCTTGACAATTCAAAAGTGCCTGTAAATGGTCTAATTGAAATAAATGTTTTGACTTTGACTTTGACTTTGAATTATGAGGAATAGTTTAGGCTATTTAACATCACTCTACGACCCACGGGATCGGAGCTGTAACCGAAGTCGTTACGGGTGTAAAAAAACTACGCGAACAAAGTCGCGGGCAGGAGCTATATAGTAATTAATATAGGTAACAGAATAAAAATAAGTGTAGCTACGTTGCAGCTATAGGTACCCCTAGCTTACGGCGATCTATAGGAAATCTTTACAACCTGTTAGACTATTACTACCTATTAATTACCGCAATAAAACTCCCATCTTAATATAAGGAAAAATAAAAAAAATCGTTTTCCGAGCTGAATTTTTCTTTTAACATATCATACTATCACACCTTTATTTCCTGAAGGGTTAGGCAGAAGTGTATTATTATACAGTCACAGTTCGCCGGTATGTTTAGATCCCATGTAATAGGGAGCGAGCCTATTGCCATTAACCGGGCCCACATCCTAACTCCGAGCTGCTATTGAGAATTTCATAGAAAAATCCAATAACACCTCTTGCTCGACCTGGGAATCGAACCTAAGACCTCTGGCGTAGCAGTCGCGCTTAGGACCACTAGGCTTTTTTTTTTTTCGTGTGTGGGAAATCATCAAATAACTTCTCCCGCCCAGGGCGGGGCGGGAGGGAGTGTCAGACTTTTACTGACTAAAACCCACCCATGTTCCTTCTTGTGCCCTTTGCGTTCCGGGGGCGCGGTATCTCTTACGAACAACCCTCAGCCCCGTCAGGCATCAGCCCTCAGTGGCCCCTTCCTTTTGCTGACATCTCTTTGAGGCGCGCGTGGAGCACACGGCGACACGGCCTGTCGTTATGCAACGTAAGGAGGGTGAGCTACCCATTGCTCACCGTCCACAGGCCCGTATCTACGGTGGCCAGGAGTCGTCTCGCGGCTCCCGACGTCCGGAGCGTCTACCGCGGCGGCTGGGACGGGAGAACCGCTGTCTCAACCGTCCCGCCGCCTCCTTCTTTAGCATTACTGCCTCACAGAAGGAGGCGACTGCATCCCATTCCCTCTCGCTCCGGACCATGGGTTGCACCAGGGCCGGACGCGAGAGTTCGCCGCCGCCGATGGCCGCCACGAGGACTCGGCGATGCTCCGCCCAAGCGGGGCATACCGCCACGGTGTGCTCCACCGTGTCCTCAGGGCGATCCACACAATGGTGACACCCGGACGTTTCCTCCCGCCCGATGAGGTGCAGGAACCTCCCGAAACACCCGTGTCCGGTGAGGACCTGCGTCAGGCAGTAGGTGAGGGCGCCGTGGCGCCTCTCCAGCCACTCCTCAAAGAGGGGACTTACCGCCTCTATTAAGGCGTGCCCAAGGACCACAAGGCTAACGAGGCAGTTACTAGTTGTACAAGGACAGAAACTAGTCTATGATATTATCATAATGGTGTAGAATACAATTTGAAACTTTGCTAATTTGTTAGCACTAGATGTACAGGTTTGGTTAATTCGCATATAAAAATTGACACCAACGTGTCAATTCATAAGGTATAGTAGTCGCCATGAGTCTTGAGCACAAATGTCAAGTAGATTTCGGGTTTTCAGGTTGCTCTTTGGGTATTTTGGGCCGCCGACGCTGCACGCGATTGGTCCGCCAGCTAGATCGATCGCGTGCAGCGTTGGCGCCCCAAAAAACTTCGAAAGGAACCCGAAAACTAATATTACCCAGACTGGTAAAATTGACGTTCTTCTAATTTTACACCCTGGTCCTTCACCTGGTACTCTAGCTCAATTGAGCCATACCTAGTTACTTGTAGTGCCATTCCAGCAACACACAGCGTCCATATAATATTTTCATGTAGTATAATTTAAAACCTAAGTTATAAATTATATTGCATAATTATAATCTACTAGCGACCGGCCTGCGACTTCGCCCGCGTGGCTTATTTCACCCCCGTTAAGTTACATCTTTCGTTCCTGCTCCGCTTCAGTGTGTCGTAGCGTGATGATATATAGCCTATCTTACTCAGGAATAATGAAGCTATGTATTGGTGAAATAATGGTTAAAATTGGTTCAGTAGTTTCGGAGCCTATTCGTTACAAACAAACAAACAAGAAAAACTTCCTCTTTATAATATTAGTACAGATAAGCAACTAATCCCTAACTGGTTTTATAATTGTATTAAAAGGTGTTATTAGCTCTATCATATTTCTAATCTGACTAATTTGCCGCTGAGAGGAAATATTTTGACACCTTGCGGATCTCTGCGGTTGGAGCTTGTTTAGAGTGTCAATTAACTGCATGACATCCTGGATAAGATAAAACAGTAAGGTGAAGAAACTGAAAATGAATGAGCACGAGACGAAGGTTATCGTAAATTAGAAGACGGCGTGTGTGGTGTGAAGATAATAATTGATAAAACTGTGAAACAATGAATGCCTACACTACACCCGATGACGTTATACTCTTCGGCTAGGAGAATAATAAAGCTACTAGCACATTAGATAAACACAGAATCAGACCCCCGTAATACCGTCCTCGCTACCGAGACCCACCACGACGTCCCAGTACGTTCCTGCCGCGTCCCTTACTTGATTCTGTACCTGTACCTTCAAATTCGTTCCTTACTAATTTAGATCCGATCCAGGCTGTCCCTTCTACTACTCCCCCGCAGGGACACGCTAAGCCAAGGTCCGTGCCCCACAGACGGTGCCCTCAGCGTGTAGTCGCTAAAATTATAAGTTCACCTCCCTGTCTGGAGGCCTTAGTTTAAGGCACCACAGAAAGAAACTAGCGATATGCCTACAATAAAAAAGACTATGTATTTGAGAAGAAATAGAGAGTGAATGTGGCAACAACGATGTACTGGAGCGCTCGTGTATGGAAGTGAATGCTGAGTGTAGTAGAAGAGACATGAAAGTAGAACAACGACTACCTATAAAACATTCCATCTATCTATAGTGTGGGTGTGTAACGGAATCTCGCCACAGAATGGCAAATTGCAGAACTGCAAGTGGTTTTATGTTGCAATACCATGAACATTTGCCACACCTGACACCAGAGCTAAACGCAACGAGAATTGAAGACGCATGCCAAATTGCAGTAACTGGCCACAACGGTCTATTACTATGATAATTATTATTATAATTAAGATGACATGTTGTGTGTAGAAATGGTACTTATAAAAAGGTAAAATTAGTAACACGGACCTGCCTCGGTAGCCTAGTGGTCCTAAGCGCGACTGCTACGCTAGAGGTCTTGGGTTCGATTCCCAGGTCGAGCAAAAAGTGTTATTGGGTTTTTCTATGAAATTCTCAGTAGCAGCTCGGAGTTAGGATTTGTGCCCGGTTAATGGCAATAGGCTCGCCCCTTATTACATGGGACCTAAATATACCGGCGAACTGTGGGTGTACATTGTTACACCTCTGCCTAACCCTTCGGGGAATACAGGCGTGATGGTATATATATATAGTAACACGGAATAACCGATCTTATGTTGCCAGAAGATCCCAAACATCCCACTAAGCCTCAGCGAAAGACTGAATTCGGTGTCGTCAATAATTCATCGGCACTTGAACGCTTCTGTAATACGTAATGATGAGTAATAGATCCTTAACTGTCACTAGAACACACGCAATAGTGACCGAATTGACACAATCCATCTCATCACTTAACCAAATCACACACCGCGCCATGAGTAACGAAGTGAAATGTCATTATTTATACCCCCGCCATTGTTTTAGACAATAGCACTTCTTCTCAAGAGTGTTTCCCCACAGTCTGCCCAAACGTCAGGTGCATTTATAATACGCCATGCGCACGTTGTTCTGCGCAAGCTTACGTGCGCAGCCGAGGCTCCTTGACCAAGTTAGCTGAAATGTATAATTATCGTTGATACTAGTGTAATTATTAGAGACGCAGCATAAGATACTGTGCGACACTCTACTACTTACGACTACCTAGCGAGGTAGTTTATTAATAAGCTCGGGTTGTTTGGCGCAGGAGTAGGGGACCGTTAAGGTTGCGCAAAGGTTTTGGTAAGCGAATCTAGGCAATCGAAGAAAATTTAAGAATAAGTAAGCCCTGCAGGATATTAGAAAGGATTGTAAAGGTATGCTACTTGTTACTTGCTCGAAATTATGCCTGTAGGTAACAAACTGTTATCGGTTGTACATTTCTGAATAATGGCACTTACGTGACTTGGAGTATTGCAGCATGATCGTTGTTGAATGCTAATATTCGAAAATTTGTTACGAATACTATCATTATCACACATTTCATCACGCCTGTATTCCCCGAAGGGTTAGGCAGAGGTGTACCAATATACACCCACAGTTCGCCGGTATGTTTAGGTTCTATGTAATAGGGGGCGAGCCTATTGCCATTAACCGGGCACAAATCCTAACTCCGAGCTGCTACTGAGACTTTCGGCTCGACCTGGGAATCGAACCCAAGACCTCTAGCGTAGCAGTCGCACTTAGGACCACTAGGCTTAACGAGGCAGTTACAATCATTATGATGTTCTGATTATGGCTGTAAAGAAATATATAAAGTTATTTCGGGATCCCACAGAATAATTTGTTGTTTTTATAGAGCTGCTACCAAGTTACCAACCTGCTAAACACAAATTGTAACCATAATATTAAATAACAAAATACATAGAAAAAAACAGTATTTACATTAATTACGTAACGCAATGTTATCGTTATAAGCGTTGTTTTTTATATTAATTAGAGCTATGGAAACTTTTAAACTTGTTTTGTTTTTTACATATACATAGAGATTTTCCAGAAGATTAAAACAAAATAAAACTGCCACAATAATCTAATTGTAGCACAACGTGTGAAGATGATGTTTGAGGAAAAGATATAATAGGTACGTCATAGGTCGCAATAGACGAAGAGTGGACCTACTCAGGTACCGAACTGGTTCGCCTTATTTTACGGCGGCTTAACAAAGATTAGCATGTAACCTTGGGCTTTTATGACGTTAATAAGGCACGGTTTTTCATTTTTCCTGATTAATTTAATATCGTTTTATAAAAAACTACGCTAATATCCGTCTTATTTTTTGTAATTTTGAAACACAAAAATAAATTAAAACACATTCCTTTCTTTATAAACTATGGGCAGTGGCAGATATAGGCTTCTTGAGGGCCCCGTGAATATAAAGGGCCCCCAATTTACGTATGTATTCTCCAGACTGATTCCGGACACGGTGGGCAATCTTAATGCAGACTAGCCAAGTACGCAGAAGATATTATAGTGCACCAGAATGTGCATAAAGGTGCACTCCCTCTTTCCTTCTCATAGTCCGATGGGACGGCAATTCGACACAACTGAGGAGAGATCAGGCGCAACATCAACGGTTACACATGCTTTCCGAGACACGCGGGTGTCACACCACCAACTTCCAAAGTCAACTAATGAAAAAACCCCATAACAGTTTTTGCTCGACCTGAGAACCGTACCCAGGACCCTCTGCTTAATAGTCGTGCTTGCCACCACGAGACCAACGGGGTAGTTTATACCATACACATCAATATATGAAGCAGATTTTGGTCAAAACACAAAATTAAAAATTTTAAGTAACCCCAACAGAAGAATAAATATCCCTACCGCAGCTAACAAAAGAGCTGATAACTTTGAAACCGCTAAACCGATTTCCATCGATTAGCTTTTAAACACAAAATCAAACACTTTCACTACAAATGATGTTAGAGGTACTTGCCTAAGCTGCATTATTTTAGTCATATGACATATGACAGATCAGCAATTAATAGGTTTCACTTCCGTAATTGCAGCAAAATTGATAATACCTACTTAGTTGTTATTAGTAGGTACAAAAGCATAATTAAGTAGGTAAGATGTATAACAACAAGTCATAATAGCTATAATTATAAGTGGATTCGTATAGATAGCTTTTACTCACGTACCCCTAGTCAGGGGTGAACCGTGAATTTGACTTCTTGGAGGGCTGCCTAATTAATTAACTTAAAGTGCCATTTTTAACCCCCGACGCAAAAACGACGGGTTGTTATAAGTTTGACGTGTCTGTGTGTGTGTCTGTCTGTGGCATCGTAGCTCCCAAACGCATGAACCGATTATGGTAAGGATATTGATTCTTCTGTCGGGGATTACTTAAAATATTTAATTTTGTGGTGTTTAATACCTATTACTAAATAGTTTCTTTTTTTATTAAATCATTGATTAATTATATACTAATTTCGTTCAACATATGTGGTCGAAATGTCAAAAATTGCTTAGACGAAAGTAGACACCATTTATTTCTTGAATGAGTTAGATAAATAATTCCAGCGGCGTGTAGGCTATTTGTCATTATATTGACGCTAATTCACAGGGACCTGTCAATAAGCATTAACTAGTAGTAACCACTGACCATAGACGTGCTTACCAATTATGTACACAACACAAACTACTTGGTAGTCCATACTTGTTACAATATGACGATTGAACACCGTATAATAAAAGGTTATATTGTGCCTAAATAAATTTACAAAGTAAATATTTCTTTAAGTGTGTTATTGAAATTTGAATAAAAAATTTAAGTCAAATCAATTAGAGTAAATACATAAATAATTATGTCCACAAATAGGTCAAAGTCGTTCTTGTCTGACATACATGCGAAATTTCATATAGGTATAGGTCAGTCAGTGACCTTTTTTTAATAATAAGTAAGTGTAGAACGGTACATATGCGCTTTTCCCATCATTGTGATAATTTTTTTGTTGTGGACTGGAACAAAAAAATATCTGGAAGTCTTTTTTTTGTGGTGATAGTAAAGGTCATCGTATTTTCTCAAAAAAAAGTTTTGAATATCATGTGAGAATTGGGAAATGACACCATTAATCAATTGACATACTTTTTATGACCTGTCAAAACGCGATTCCCCCATAGATTTTGTATGACAATACTAAACTATGACGCCACTTTTTTGACATCTCAATTCATCATCATACTATCACGCCTGTATTCCCCGAAGGGTTAAGCAAAAGTGTACTAATGTACACCATGTATGTATGTTTAGGTCCCATGTAATAGGGGGCGAGCCTATTACCATTAACCAGGCACAAATCCTAACTCCGAGCTGCTACTGAGAATTTCATAGAAAAAACCCAATAGCACTTTTTGCTCGACCTGGGAATCGAACCCAAGTTCTCTAGCGTAGCAGTCGTGCTTAGGATCACTAGGCTAACGAGGCAGATGTCAGTTATCTCAATTCACTAACTATTTATTGAATTCAAAGCAACTAAAAATTTTATAATTATTTATAAGATAATTGGGCTTTCAGGGGTAAAATCAAGTGCTTTCTTAGAGAAAATGTGTCTTGTAATTATTATTTAATGGTGTCATCTACCCAATTATGTTGCATGTACCCGTAAGCACAGTGTTTTAATATTACCATAGAACAATGATCTTTCACACCAAAAGAAAAAGTCGTTTCCAAAGTCCTAATTTTTTCTCACTGTTACTTGGTTTGATATCGCAGCATGCGAAGTTAGCGAATTCGGGTTTTTACATCCTGTATTAAGACAGTGGTATGTGTAACTCAGATATCTAAACTCGATAATAATGTCAATGGACAGTGCTAAAAAATATCAGGAAAAACCATCTGCGAACATCCTTTTCATATTACGATCAAGGTTAAAAAAAAGAGTCAAAATAGCAACATGGCGGCTTAGCGACCAAACCAGGTGTGCTGAATATTTTGATTTTTTATAGTTGTGACATTTACATCGCCGATTTGCTTGGTTTAATTCATTCATTAGCAATGTCTTAGTTTTATTAAATCACGTCTTACTTTTTTTATTAAACTTTACCGAGCCGATGTAACGGTTGTCAGAACAGGCTTAGTGATACCGAAAGTTACATAAAGTTCCCACCATTGTGATATTCGGTTTCTTGTTACGAAAATATTGAAGGTCAAATAATGGTATTTTTTTGTGTTTAAATTTTATATCATAACATAGCATCACGCCTTTATTCCCTGAAGGGTTAGGCAGAGGTGTACTAAAATCCCATGTGTTTGTTGCCCCCTATTACATGGGTCCTAAAAACATACCGATGAACTGGGTGTAGATTGGTACACCTCTGCCTAACCGTTCGTGGAACACAAGCGTAACGATATGTAATAGGGGGCGAGCCTATTGCCATTAACCGGGTACAAATCCAAACTCCGAGCTGCTACTGAGAATAAATAGAAAGACCTTAGAAAAACCCAATAACTCTTTGCTCAACCTGGAATCGAACCCAAGACCTCTAGCGTAGCGTCACGCTCAGGACCACAAGGCTAACGATAGGCAGTCTTATGTAAGCTTTAAAAGCACCCACGACCCCTGTACTGCTGCATGTACCTGTAAGCACAATGATTTTCGTGCTTTACATTTGATGTGATCTTTGACACCAAAAATAAATGTTTTTCCTCAGCAATCATTTGTGTGAGTTACGTAGTTTGATGAGCAGTATGTGTTGTATACACCTTGTCTTTTTACAGCCCGTAGGTATTTCAGCACCATTTTGCTTGGATTGTTTTCTCTACCATTCAATTTTTTTTCCTCAACAGACGTTCGGGTCCTTAAGTTGTTCGTGTGTGGCTGTCGCTTGAACCTGGACCGCGCTCGCTCCAAGTTTGAAGCCTACTGCTTAGCTAGAGCACGCTTCAAGGAACTGTATGAATACCGCTCGCTCAGCTGTCCACCGCTCAATGACGTGTGCAAGTTCATGTAAGTAAAGCTAGGTTCACATTTTCATGGAGTCGAGTGTCGTGGAAGACGCCTTCAATCTACTTAAGTACTATTGGTAAAGCATTATGTACGTCAAATGTAACCTAGGATTTTACGCAACACGAAACACCACACATTACTAATGTGTCCCAGGCTTATCTTTGCAAAGGGGCATAGTCATTCCGAGTTTGGTGTTACTGATTGAAACCTAATTCGTTACAGTCCGCTTTCTTGCCTTAGGGCCTGTATGTAATTTTGAAGAGGTTTCACGTCAATAATGGGGAAGTAGACACTTAGGAAACCTCCCTCTTCGTCAAGTAAATAATGCCTTTTTACAAACAGAGATATAGTGGTACTCCCGAAGCTGACAGACGAGGGCTACCGGATCACGATCTTTAGAATACGTCCCGATTACCCCGAGAGCTCAGCAGACGTGAACAACGCAGTCCGCGCCGTACTCCTCACCAGTGACGTCAGGATGTACGACGAACACCAAATCGGAGGAGACGTATTTATTTATGAGGTCAGTGGCAATAACGGGAATAGACAAAGAAAGAACTGTCGTGTTTTGTAACGGTTTCCACGATTAATATTTATGAGTTAATCATAATTATAATTTTATTAAATTCTTTTATTCTTTATTAAATCGAACAGACAAAAACCAACCTTTTAGGTACTTTAATAACCAATATGATTTAGTGCTTTATTGATAAGTTAGCTTGAGATTCGAATGCTGAATTTATTAAGACGGTCGTTCAACTTAGGAACGTCACTTCTTTAGATGTTTTAAATTATTAGCGTGTTTCTTAAGTTTTTGTTTAATTTGTTTGTGTGTTGAACCTGTTTCGAATCAAATGATGTAATAACGCAAAATTCTTCTATCGTTAGGTATTAATGCTTCTGTTTCCTATAGTTGCACTACTTGATAACACACACATCGACATCGACACTAAATTTCATTTTTAACCCCCGACGTAAAACGACGGGGTGTTTTAAGTTTGACGTGTCTGTGTGTGTGTGTGTGTCTGTTTGCATGATCCGTTTTTGATTTAGATTTTTTTTTTGAAAGGTGTATTAGTCAGGAGTGTTTTTAGATATGTTTGATGGAAATCGGTTTAGCGGTTTAAAGTTATCAGCCCTTTTGTTAGCTGCGGTAGGGATTTTTCTTCTTCTGTTCGGGGTTACTTAAAATTTTTAATATTGCGTTTTTATTTGACTAAAAAATCATCCCGGAGTGGAAAAAAATTACCAAAAAAGGTATTTAAATGTTATATTTCATTACCTAGGTGTCGAATGTCCGCGGTTCAATCGTGGCCCATGTGGCAGCGGCTGCCAACGCGGTGAGGCGTTCCATCCACCTGGCGCAGGCCGCCTACCCACAGAGGCTGAAGAGGATCCACGTTGTTGGCTCCCCGCCATTCCTCGCATCCTCTCTCAACCTCATGCGCAACTGTGTCAACGAGAAAGTTAAGAAAAGGGTATGTATTTAAGAATTGAATACCAAAAGCAGTAATGGAAAATGTTTTTTTTTACATTGCACGCGTACCATAATGGTATCAAATGTAAATTTTACTATTAACCAATTTCTACCATATTTTCCATTTCTGCGATGTTGCCCTTTATACCTTCAGTTATGTGTCAATCACGTAGACTTGTCAAATGGACTTGACACATATCGTATAAGATATTTAGGAAAGTAATGATATTAAGTAAGTACCTAAAGTAAATAATGCCAGTGATTTGTTTACCAAGAATCTATTTGCTGCTGGTGATACAGAAGCATTTAAAGAACCTTACATGATATAACCATTTTTTTTTCTTTTTGGGGGTTGGGAAATCATCAAATAACTTCTCCCGCCCTGGGCGGGGCGGGAGGGAGTGTCGGACTTTTACTGACTAAAACCCACCCATGTTCCTTCTTGTGCCCCTTGCGTTGCGGGGGCGTGGTATCTCTTACGAACAACCCGCAGCCCCGGCAGGCATCGGCCCTCAGTGGCCCCTTCCTTTTGCTGACATCTCTTTGAAGCGCGCGTGGAACACGAACGCGCCGTCGACACGGCCTGTCGTTATGCAACGTAAGGACGGTGAGCTACCCATTGCTCACCGTCCACAGGCCCGTATCTACGGTGGCCGGGAGTCGTCGCGCGATGATATAACCATACGGACCGAACTATAAATGATCACAATCTTCCACAGTACTACTTGCATCCGAAAGTGGAGCAGCTACTGGAACACATCCCTGCACGAGTGCTGCCCAGCGAATGGGGTGGAGAAGAAGACACTATCGACGTGCTCGCCAAGAAGTGGTGCCGGCGTATCGACGAGGTCAGCCCCTACCTGCGCATCTTCAACGAGGCCTGCAGCGCCGCCCCCGCGCCTCTCAACGACGTCGACATATACGGCACAGTAGGAGCTTTCAGAAAACTTGATATCGATTAATGGCACAGCGCAACAGACAAATGTCAAAGGGGTCTAACTTTGCAATATCTAGGCTAGGTAATGAGAAGAGGAATGTGGCAACTGATACATTGATAAAGGTTCTGTTTTACTTCCTAATACATATCAGACCTTTTTAAGATACAGATATAGAAACCGCAGCGATTTGTGAACACAAACGTCAAGTTAATTTTTGGGTTACTTACTGGATTTTTCTGCACGCGATCAGTCCGACTGAAGGTCCTATTGCGTGCAGCGTCGGCGCCCTAAAAAACCCAGGGAGGAACCCAAAAGCCCCAAAAATGAACCTGACGTCTGTGGTGACGACTCGTGGCGGCTACTACTTTGATAAGATATTTTATTTGTAAAACACAACAGTATTCACGGCTAGACGACTACATATCAAGCTATATGTTTCCAGTATGTGCTGACCTCCCATTGTATCGGATTTCCATACAGTGAGAGGTCAGCTAATAAAGGAAATGATAGCTTGATATACAGCCGTATGTACTGTACAGTTTGTATGTGAATTTTTTTTAATTATTTTTACTGACACACATTATTCAGTTAAAACTTCGTCGTTAACTCAAGAAGGGGATGAAGGGGGAGTTTTTTTTACTTTTTAGTTGATACAACAAATTACGTATTTGAACGTTATAACTAAAAAAATCTACGAAGGTCGATTTCAGTATTTCTGTAAGCCAGTGTGTGTCTCATTACTTTTAAGATAGGCTATAGCTTCTAATTTAAGTAGGCACATTAATGTTTAAGTTTTTATACCTATATGTATTAAGATTACTATTATTGTGATATTTTGGGATTATCTATTTACTTGCTGGACAATAAAGCATGGTAGAATATCAAATGGTTTTTTATTTAATTCTAAGTATTCTTACGCTTAAACGGACGGTCTTGACGGCCGGTGGCGCAGTGACTGAGCAATGGATGCTTCGTTCGATTCCCACACGGAACAAATATTTGTATTTCTTACAGATAGTTGTTCCGGATCTGGCTGTTTGTGTATGTGAGTTTATATGTTTGTCAACGCACCCACTACACAGGAGAAATTCCTAATGTGGGGCAAAGTTTTTTCAAAAAAAAAACGGCTGAACGGATCTGGATGAAATTTGGCACTGAGATAGATTGTAGTACGGAATGACTCATACGACACACTTTATCCCGAAAAAATGTACGGTTCCCGAGGGATAAAGGTGCGTTGGGGTAAGATCGGCAATGGGATAAGAGCGTAGGAATCAAATACCCCACTTATTTGGCTATATTTTTTTAATGTTAGTCACATTGCGCAACACGTCATTATGTTCCGCCCTGCCCTGCAGTGACCGCCAGTCGCCCCGGCAACTGAGACGTGCACTACGGGCCAAAACAAGTTAACTTTACAAAAAAAAATCCATCCGGTCTTTCACCTTCATTTGTATTTGCATTTTCTAGCCAAAATATGGCTTATTTTGGTTTTATTTTGCCTTAACACTACGTTTTAAGCAGCAATAAACTGATAAAACTAATCCAGAAATGTCTACTACCTCTATAGGCTAAAATCCGGTGTTACCCCTGTCGAGTGAAGATCGAAGAAAAATATCCAGTCTCAACTCACTTCTAAATTGGTAGTGATTCAGTATACGGTACGACAGTGTTAACATACGCTTATTTTATTTAACCCAAACTTGAGAATCTTAAGGGTAAGATCGGACAGTTTAAACAAAAAAAGGAATCTTTTGGAAAATCTCTTTGTAGTATTAGGTAGAATATTTCAATGTCTTTTTAAAGAGCATTAAAGATCGGATACCTTTATTTCTTACACCTTGCGCACCTAGCAATAGAAATAGTATTAAATTGTTTTCCAAATTTACCCCTTGACAGCCAAATCGTCGTTATGCTCCTAAAAATTATGTCCTGATTTCACAGGCTTACCATGCAAAAAGTATTGAGTGTTTATAAATAAATTAATATTAAAATTATACTGTGTTTAATCATGATCAATTTCCGCCATTTCTCAAGCATGTGGTGTATACCATAATCGATAAAAAATAGTTTTTGTAACATCCTTGCAACTATTCGAAAATCCGTCCGGTATTACCCTAACGCACCAAATATATCAAATTAGACGCAGACGTAGTCGCGGGCAGAAGTAAGCTAGTTAAAAATACGTCGTGTGTCGTTACCTTGCACAGATACCAAACGCGACGTCAGCTAATAACGTATAATGTGACAGGGCCGAATTAGGGGGTCTTTGACTTCCACGGCAACAAAATCGTGGACCGAAGCTATAAAGTTATAAAATCATTTAGCACCTGCCACAAAATAATGTCAGCATTGATTATTATTATTATACTTTTTACACGTTTACCTTGATACAAGTCTGTAGGTTAACGACTTGATAAGTTAATACCTATTGGGAAAACTTGTGATACCCACGATATTGACGTTATAATCGAAAATCCGAATTATATTCGAATATACATAAATACCTACCTACAGCACGCCCGACATATTTTGGTGATCCTAAAGTCAGCCGATAAGCTGCGCAGTAGAAAATTTTGTTCATAAAAGATCCATTTCGCACCCAAACAGCGAGCCTGTGGACGGTGAGCAATGGGCAGCTCACCTTCCATACGTTGCATAACGACAGGCCGGAGGCCGCGTCGACAGCGCGTTCATGTTCCACGCGCGCCTCAAAAAAATGTCAGCAAGTGGAGGAGCCAGTCAGGGCCGATGCCTGCCGGGGCTGCGGGTGGTTCGAAAAAGATACCGCGCCCTCGGAATGCAAAGAGAAAGAAGAAGAAGAAGAAGGAACATAAATGGATTTTCATCAGTAAAAGTCTGACTCCCCCTCAATCTACATTAGCTACAAAACTAATATCATTAATATCTGGTTTGAATTGAAAAATTGTTTTTCTGTTAGATAGTTGTTTTATCGAGGACAAAACAACACAGGTTGTGGTTTTGGTGGTTTTGGGGAGGAGGAGGAGGTTTTGTCTTTATAACATCGCGCTACGACACACAGGAGTGAAGCAGTAACCAAAGACGTAAATTAATAATGACAAAAACCTCGCGGTCGAAGTCGCTGGCAGAAGCTAGTATTTCTATAACCAGAAGGTTCCCTGATCCCCGGTATGGTTCAAAACAAAAAAACATAATTATTATGGAAAAAATATGTAAAATTCGGTTAGGATACTTCCTAACTATCATATAGGAAATCAAATCAGTAGTTATCGGTACATTATGGTGTAATTTAAATAAATATTTAATAAGTATCTTGTTTGACGTGGACGTTACTGTTTGAAGGAGGTACCTATTCGATATATTTTTAAACCAGTTTTATAAAGGCCGACGTTTTGTACGTACGTACAACGTTACGTATTCTAATTATCAGGTCTCATTTCTTTGTGATAATGTAGCTTGAACTTGAGCGGATATTTATAGACTCAATTTCAATAATCTTTGCCAATTGAGCCTTGATCTGTCCGTATGGTACTTAATTATTTATTTTTGTATTTTTAAGCACGACATTTAGAAGGTAAAGATTGTTAGGTAGATAGTTACTTTTAAGTTATACTAACCTTTACCTATTAGTTTATTTTTGTGGAATCAGCAGATTAAATAGCGCTCAGAAGGATCATCCATGGATACACCTACCGTGTATAGGAACGACCTAACAGTATATACTATCTATATATCCGTCAGAATCAGAGGTGTATGACTTCTAAATATATCAAAAGTAAAGTATATAAATGTACGTAAAATGTACGGTTATGTACTAAAATAAGCATAAATGTAAGTGTCTGTATGCGTAGCAAATATCATTTTTAAGCGGGCCTCCATCCTGATGTCAGGTTGGCGGGTGACTTTTAATTCGATTAACCTTTTACGAATTTAACACTAGGAATAAAATGTACGTCAACTGTACTTATAGGAACACTGTTTAAAAAGTTCTTAAATGTTATACAAGCTCTGATATTGTAAAACGCACTTGTGCCGCCACCTTGACGTCAGAATGAATTCTAAACCAATCAAACTATTTTGATCAACCAAATTAATAACAAATAAATGTACGTCTTATGTGCTTGTCAGATTGCAAAACGAAATTCGAATAAATAATTCATAGCATGATTTAATCAATTTCACAACGCTTAAAAGCACGTGTTTGATCTTTGAAAAATTCAAACCACATATTTCTATTAGCTAACATTTTGACTGTATTTGTTTATGGCAACATTTCTCAAATTCCTAAAATTAAGTACAATGTGGGTAGTATGACGTTTACGTTAATATCAACTATCGACTTGCAACTTTCAGTGACATCTGTCGGCGAGTAGCGGTAAACTTAAAACCAGACCCACGATAAGACTGTAAATATACATTTTATAGTCGTAAATATTGCATTATGATTGCACAACTGTAGTTAACAATATTTAAAAAGTACTGACAATGAAGTTTTTTAGTGAATCAAATTTTATTTTGTGAACGAACCAATAATACATCTGTCAAATGTGTATCAACTAGTCTGACTTGTCATCCTTGTGAGTTGTCAATACTTGTCAAATTACGTGGCTTTCACGTAGGGAAAACAAGCTTATGTTCGCTTTGGATTAATTAAATAAAACATATTTTAGGCAGTTTTCTTTAAAATAAACAAAATGAAAAGTACGTGGAGATCACTTAGTTTCGCAATTTTATTAGCAGCAGCATTATTAAACACAGCGAACTGTTATACCATCACAGTAGATGCCCATGCCGAGGAATGCTTTTTCGAAAATGTTGAAGCAGAAACTAAAATGGGTAAGCATATCATAACTTAAAACGTATAACCAACCACTAAATAATGCTCCGCTCATTGTGGTTCACCCACAAATAACTGTACTCTGCCATACATATTTCATTCTAGTTCATGGGTGTTTTTTAGTCCAATAAGAAAGATAGACTAACGCCGGTGATAAAAGTTATGTTACAACCGTCAAGTGGTGATAGTACAGTTATCTTTAATAGAATTAGCTATCTATACAAGTAACTTGATAAATTTATTTATATGATTGGTTTTATAACCTTTATTCATAGTCTTGTTCTGACATTCACTGTACTAAGAATGCTAATTAGGTGATACCATGTGACTGTTCTAGTTGAGTCTCTATTCTAAATATGTAAAAATTCCATTGTTTAGTTAATTTAAATATCAATATTGATCAAAAACAATATGTAGGTGTTGTTCATTCGCAGTCTATTAGAAGGATAAATCTCTAAAACAATTTGCATAAACAATCTTCACTCTTGTTTGATGATTTTTTTACTATATTTAATTTCCTCAAACCAATTTTTTCAGGTCTTACATTTGAAATAGCAGAAGGGGGCTTCCTAGATATAGATGTTACAATCACAGGACCAGACGGTGCTGTAATCTACAAGGGAGAGCGGGAGTCTTCCGGAATGTACACATTCTCTGCCCCTACATCGGGACGGTACACTTACTGCTTCAGCAATAAGATGTCCACTATGACACCTAAGGCAAGTGTGTTAAAAAACTACAGTTCTTAGAGCTTTTCTAATACATGGAAAGGTTCATGTAAACGTTGTCACTAACTATTTTTATACATAGTAATCTGAAAACAAAATCCTACTGATAAACATATTTATGTGGAAATTGCAACCGTGAAAAGCTAGGGCAGTTTTCTATACTTAATGCAAGTAGGTAACTACTACTGCTTGAAACTGTTTACACTGACAGATACTAGCAGGCTAACAGGCTACATAACTGTATTAATTTCCCAATATTGACATTTACAAATGATTAAATATTGAAGTTGTGTAGGAGTACTACAAGTAATCTGTAATTTGTCTAACCTACCAACAAACATATGTATCAATGATAATGTGCTACCAGCCTGCTTTCTCATCTTTATACAATGGGTTGTACCACCACAAAGAACATTTTAAATGCATGTAGTATTTCTGTTTAAAGAACAGACACTAAACAATAACAATAATACACACATTGTATTTACTGAACTTATTATGGTATTTCTGACTCAAAATTATTACTAATCATGTTTGTTTCCTTATCCATCAGGTTGTGATGTTCAATCTGGAGATAGGAGCAGCTCCTCAGAGCCACACCGGCACCAAAGAAGAGGAGGTGAATCACAACAAACTTGAGGACATGATCAAAGAGCTCGCTACCACACTCAAAACTGTCAAACATGAACAGGAGTACATGCAGGTACGATGTAAAAATTAAAGGTACTAAGCACAGCTTCATCACAGGAAATAATTTGCCATTCAAGTTAGGGCTTTATGTCATATGCATTAAAGTAAATTTTACAATGGCAAGATAAAAGTGGAGGGGGCAGTGCGCTTGCTGTTAGCAAGTGAATTTTTCGAGAAGGATCAGGTTGGGCAGTTGACGTGTGGAGCAGTACTGTTACAGTAAGCAATGAGCTTTATACTGCAATAAAGAATCTCGACAATATTTAGTTCAGCAGTAAACTGCTCTATGCTTATGATGAAGAGATCGATTGTTTATTTTTAACTTTTTCAGGTGCGCGACCGCATCCATCGCGCAATCAACGAAAGCACAAACTCTCGAGTGGTGATGTGGTCAGTCTTTGAAGCTTCCGTCCTCCTTGTCATGACCCTCGGACAGGTTTACTACCTCAAGAGGTTCTTCGAAGTCCAACGCGTCGTGTAATTGTGCTGAAAGCATTTACAACTGCCCCTGCAAATTTCTGCAGACCAAGGAGATTTGTAGGTACAGTCGAATACATAAAGGGTATATTTCTTCCTGAGATAATTTAGGCGCTTTTTCGACAAAAGATGTAAAATAAGTACTTAGTGCAAATTATACTATTTAGAAATATATCCTACTTTTTTACAAGTATCTCGCTCCCATATATATACTTTGTGTTCTTCATCACAAAGTGACAAACTTCATCTGTACAAAATATTACATCGTCATAATTGTTCGAATGTCATAATAAAATAATGAATATATCTTCAGTCTGTACTGAGATTCTGACGCGTGTTGGCGTTACTATGGTAGGTTTGCGACTACTTCGGCCACGCTTTATAAGATTTGCGCGGGCTATACATATAATTTCACGTATTTATATATTCATTTCACATAACATTCGTGCTAGCATAGGTCGGAAACACGCGCTCAAGTTGTTCTATTAATAAAGTAGATGTGGGAGCGAGACAGAGTGGATTCTTCGCGATCTGAAGTGTGTGTGGGTCAGTGTGCAGATGTATGTAGTTACGCGTTTGATGACTAAATAAATTAATATTGTTTGTATTTTGATTTTTTATTATGTTGTTTGTTTAACTTTTAGCAGCGATCCCACATCCGTCTCTAATCTCCGGAATTACAGGTCAGACTCTGACAAATAATTCGCTAATATGATAGGAGACTACATTATCCCTGACTGCCTCGTTAGCCTAGTGGTCCTAAGCTCGACTGCTACGCTACAGGTCTTGGGTTCGAATCCCAGGTCGAGCAAAGTGTTATTGGGTTTTTCTATGAAATTCACAGTACCAGCTCGGAATTAGAATTTGTACCCGGAATGGCAATAGGCTCGCCCCTATTACACCCCTGGGGAGTAGGCACACCCCTGCCTAACCCTTCGGGGAATACTGGCGTGATAGTTAGGTATCTCTGAGGCATTATTATTATTTTTAAATTTTATTTAAAAAAATCTAGGGATCCGTAAGAAAATGCACGCGGACGAAGTCGCGGGCAAAAGCTAATCATACATATCATTCAACTGAAACAACAGTTAATTTAAAACAATTTATTTATTAATATGTAACATTTCAAGTACAGCACCACCAACAGTTACTACGAAGTACGAAATATTATTATTTCGTACTTCCTTAGTATATTGAAAAACTACTTAAAACTAAAAGTTTTTGGAAAAATATATTTGCATGTTTTGAGATTCACAATTCGCAAAAACATGCCCTGTCAGGTCTAACTACCTACGATAAATGAGATTTTTCCTATACCACGGTCAAATCGTTCTAACCAGACTGCAGTTGATTGATGACGTCAACCGTTCAGGCTCCTCCAACGGTAACCATGAACATTACAAATAACGTCTCACAGAACGTCGTCCGCAGGCAACTATAAAAAAGGTTATATTAAATAGGATGTCTTGAGTTTCTTTAAGGAGGTATTTGACCACGAGGGTTGCCTCTAAAGAGGCCGATGTTACGTAATATAAAAATATTATCTAAGAGTAGATATCAAGTCTGCCAGTGACGAGAGCGGGGACGACGGCGCCGGCCGGCAGTCTCTGCAGCGACGGCGTGGCCGCCGGCAGCTCTAGGAGAACGTTGGCACCGCAAGCGCTTAGCAGACGACTGCTGCACTGTTGAACGAATTTGGACCTTATTAGTAGAACATTAGGATGTAAATTTGTATACTTTTTATGAAACGTGTGAGGAACTTGCTGACGGCCCATAGACATCAGCAATACCTGCTTCTAGGTCATTTAACACATACCTGACTTCCCAACATAGTCGCATAAGGCATGTCTCGATCAGCGTGCAGCTCAAGCGACGCGCGCGCATATTCTGGCCTGGGGTCGAGCTGCGCAGCGTGCGCGAGTCGCACCCGCAGGCGCGCCCAGCTGCCGCGCACGCCGCACGACACGCGCATCGCACGGATCACGAATAGGAGAGCGCATACGTAGGCAGATACTGGGTTTCCTGGAAACACAAAAAAAAACGTTATTTTGTTATTATAATATAACATGACATCTGGGTTAGCAGAGGTGTTAAGTACACCTACATTTTATTAAAGTTTCATGTAATAGGGGGTGAGCCTAAACCCATCAAACGAGCCTAAATCCTGACGACGGGCTGTAGCCCAATAAACCTTTGCTTAACCTGGGAATCGAACCCAGAATCCTATGCTCCGTACCCGTACTTGCGACCATTAAACAAAAGAGACAGTTACATTTATAACATCATTTAACGCATTCCGTGCGGACAACGCGCATGTGCGTTTTTCGGACGTTTACCATGTGCTCGCGGCGCGTATGTGCGTCCATACAATTTAAAAACCTTTCGTCGAGTGCGGCGCTCCGCACCTGTGCGTTCTATTGTTTCGAAACCATCGTAAGATAAGGATCGGTAAGGGTGTCTACACACGTGTTGTTTTGACTTTTGTTACATACGGTATTCGATTATTTCGGTATTCACAAGTAATATGTTACAAGTGCCTGGAATAATGGTTTTTTACCCACGCCCTTCCCTTTGGACGTGGGTAAGTCCGGTCGAAATAACGAGCAAAAAAAAACAAATTCAAAAAAGAAAAAAAAAAACTGGTAACTACTGTAACTTGAGAAAGACATGTTTCGAAAAACTGTCGTATGAAACACCTTTACATGTACCGTTATTGTTTTATGACTGTCATAAAACTCGAACATTTTCAAACTCACATAGGCGCCGTGCCACACCTGGACAAAGTAGGGAACGCCGCACTAATGCGTCCAG
This sequence comes from Caradrina kadenii, assembly GCA_947462355.1. NCBI lineage: Eukaryota > Metazoa > Arthropoda > Insecta > Lepidoptera > Noctuidae > Caradrina > Caradrina kadenii. Next base: position 4,764,274 of record OX381693.1, on the reverse strand, counting down.
CCGCACTGGGCAGACTTTTTTCAACCGCGCATATGCGTTCACAGCACCACACGATTTTTTTATTGAACGCGCAAAAGCGTTTGCCGCACAGGGTTAGTGAGCTATTATTTAGCATTTGCATAAAGTTCGCTAATTATTCAGCACGGAATGCGTTAAAGAGAGTATGGGTCTGTCTGCAGTGTAAATGTGTTGTTAGGAATGTCGTACCCGGTAAAGCGAAGATATATTTCTTCCTGCCTTCGAACTCGCAGGTGGCGAAGGTGCACGGCTTGCCCGGCTTCATGCGCACGCGCCCGAAGTGCAGGGTGGCGTTAAAGTCCTACAGTAGTATACAATCAAAATTATTTCAGATATTCAATATATCTATATGTTTTAATATTTTATGTTTGTTTTATAGACACTATCACAAAAATCTCTGTATCTCTATTTTATGTGTATTTTTATGGCTTCGCTACTCTCGGGAACGCTATTAGTTACTAGTGTATGTTCTTCCACCTTGAGCAGCACAGGCTTGAGCAGATCCTTCTCGCCCATGGACACGCCGCCGGTGCACACGAGCACGTCAGCTAGCTTGAGCGCGGCCGCTATGCCCGCCACTATCTCCGGCGGAGTGTCGCGCGCGATGCCGCAGTCGATGCTGTCGTAGCCGTGCTCCCTGTACAAATACTTGTCATTGCATAGGTAATGATGATAGCATTGCTCTGATACGGCAACGGCCCGGCGTGGCGGGAATCTCCTATAAAAGTCAACTCGTCGGCTTTCTGGGGAACCGCGAGTGAGTGTAATTCTTTCAAAATGACCCAACAGCAACACACATTTTCTCCTATTTTTTGTCGAAATAATTGGGTAGTTCACGTCCCAACCAATATAATCAATCCTGTTACACTATTCTAATAAAACACTTATCCTGAAAACCCGCTTTGTAATCAATAAATAGGTAGACAATTGAGTTCCCAAATAAGTGACGTCACATTTTGCTATTTCCATACAAAATCTAAGAAGGAATCTAGTTTTGATGGCTCATAAAAAGGATGTCAATTGATTGGTGGGTGTCAAGTTGTCAACTAGCCAATTGTAATAATTCTGAATATTTAACGCTAATGTATTTAAAATTTAGCATAAATAACAAGTCAAAATAGACAAGCCTTTCATTACTGGTGTTTTGTTTTTGTTGTGTTGGTGTATCAATTGTACACCCACAGTTCGCCGGTATGTTTTTAGGTTCCATGTAATAGGGGGCTAAACTATTTCCATTAACCGGGCACAAATCATAACTCCGAGCTGCTACTGACAATTTCATAGAAAAACCCAATAACACTTTTTGCTCGACCTGGGAATCTAACCCAAGACCTCTAGCGTAGCAGTCGCGCTTAGAACCACTAGGCTACCGAGGCAGTCGAGACAGGAATATTTCTTTTATAAATGTGTAAAGAAGTTTATTTTGTTTTGCTCTATCATAAAAAGACACGTACTTATCCTAAAATAGAATGTTATCAAGCTGTCCTATCGATCTGTCAATCATAGCGAATACTTGGCACACAACGTATGACGTATAAATTTAATGACCACTCATTTTTAACGAGCGATTATCAGTTTTGCTATTTCATGAAACAAAGTATTTGGAGTCAATAAACTGAGATTAAAAACCACTTAAATAATATAAACTACGCGACATATGTACTTATGTAGGTACATAATTATACGGAATATCGCCGGAATATAAATTTATACTAAAAAAACATCTCTTCACTACTATTTATGAGCTGTAAAACGTTATTTTCTCATGGATTTTGTATGGCTATAAACAATATGGGCTAAAGCAAACTGTGACGTCAATGATTTGCCAAACTAATTGACGACCTATTTATTGATTTCAAAGCAAATAAAAACTAATTTTACATTTAATAGAATATTAATCGGGTTTTTAGGGCTAGAATAAAGTGTTTTTTGGAGTAGTAGTGTCTTGGAATTATTGGTTAATGGTAGCTATAATACGGTTCAAACTAAATAGCTGCTCGGAAGTTAGCTGCGAATGTAGGTTCGCGCAGGTTTATTCAAGCCAATAATAATTTAGGCTCTAATAATAATTAATTAAATGATAATGAATACTGCTAATTTAGACTGAAAGCCGACCCCAACATAGTTGGGAAAAGGCTAAGTAGATGATGAATAATTTAGGCTCCATTTAATTACTTTTATAGTATAAAAAACACTAGAAATCGTTAATTGGAGCCTAAATTATTATTAACTCGAATAATCCTGCGAGAACCTGAACTCGCAGCTAACTTCCGAGCCGCCATTAAATTTGAATCGTACTATACTTATCAATTGTTTATCCCAGTAGTTATTGTTCTTCTCAGTATCAGATACTGTATCATTGCTGGCTATTACAGCCCTATATATATAGGTAAAAATAATATTTCTTACTTAAGTAATACTCTGAGCATGGTCCTGTTGGAGTCGCGTATGTGTGCGGGTTTGAGCTTCACCTCTGACGGCTCTTGTAGCTCGTTGCCAGTGGACAGCAGCGCCACCTTGGGGGGTGCTCGAACAGTAATATTTTGATATCCAGCACCAGCCAATATACCAATTTTTGCAGAGTCCAATATATGGCCTGAAACACAAAATATAAAATACTAACTTTTGCCTCTTAGTCAGAGAAAATTCTGACTTGTTTTTTTTTTTCTATTTATCTAATAAATCAGAGTAGATGTGTAAATATATCTTTAAATCCAAAAAGTTTTTGGGTTTAACGATTTTACTTACTACTTAGGTAAAATGAAGACCAACCTTTATCCACTAGCACTGTTCCCATGGCTATGTCGAAGCCCACATTCCTTACATCTTGCTGAGGCTCAGGAGCTTTCAGGATCTCTACTTCCAGCTCAGTTTGACCGTCATCAGACGCTGATATTAGCTTAGTATCCTCAACCTAGTGAAAGTTCGTGGAATTAAAAAAGAACTGGTTTAAATATTTAAAAATAAAAATATTTATTTTGAGTCACTAACCCCCGGTTTCTCAAATTAAAATCATCGTAATACGAAAAAACGGGGGTAAGAACATCATTATCAACCATTTGCAAGCAGAATTATAAGTGTAAAAACTTCAAAGCGTTAATTAACTTAAGAGAACATATCGATAAAATAAGAGACATATCACATTTCCCATACGTCTCTCTGTAAATTTACATGTCGCCAGTCAATTGCAGCACAGCGATCGTGAATAGTGACGTCATACACACTTGCATAGTAATTAGAAATATTCTAGTGTTAAAAACAGAGCGCGAAGTACCTATTATATTTATACATGAATTTAAAGAAAATACCTTAAAACACCATTACCTCATCTACCTCGATGCTTTTAGAAGCAAAAATTTGGGTTCTTGCAAACGTTTGTGTCGCTAAACTCATTAAGCCGCCACTCCTTTCTCCTTCATAAAGCTTGAAAGGTGAGTTAACGTGTCTAGTGAACAATGTGGACTAATCGAATTCCTGTTACTCATGGTGGGTGACGGGTGTACCAACTAAACATCTAATCCTAGTACCTGTACAACGCAGTCAGCTCCCGCGGGCAGTGCCGCGCCTGTATTGACTCTCGCGCACTGACCCGCGCACAGTGGCGCGGTGGGCGCGTCCCCGGCCGTCACGGCCGTGCGCACGCGTCTCACGCCTGCTCCGTCTATGCTTAGGCAGGCGTATCCTGATTGATGAAAAAATATTTTAATGAAATTGAGTATTCGATCATGTGTAAGTAATAGTAACTACCCTAAATGACACAAATGTTTGGCAGGAAGAAAAGAGGTCAAAATTCTACTGAGACTAGGAGCACCAGTCTTAGGGTCACTGCTGACTATAACAGAACCTTGTCGCAACTGCTGTTATTCAAATTAGGACTTTAAGGCTGCCTGTCCACAGAAGCGGAGCGAGGCTGCGGAGCGGAGAAAAATAGAAATATTAACCAATAGGATTGCATAAATTCTTCGCTCCGCCCCAGTTATGCAATCCTATTGGTTAATATTTTTACGTTTCTCCGCTCCGCAGCCTCGCTCCGCTTCTGTGGACAGTCAGCTATTCGTTCGCAATTGGACATGATGGGTGAGATAAAAGGGTTGTGGCAAACAGTCAACTGTATTTTGATGTGTCGGAGTGGTTCTATAAGAGCGAGCAATGACAATTACAAGGAGCCAGCAATTAAGTTACCTTTCTAAAATAGTAAATAAAAAGAAAATACGCCGCTTAATAAGTCAGTATTTCACAGCTTTTTAATTTTAAAATGCTATCATTTTTAGGTAACTACTTAATACATACATTCATACATAAACTCACGCCTTCTTAAACAACTTAATCACCAGCATATTTACGTAGCTGTATTATCAGTTTCGAAAACAGGTGTGATAACAAACCAGTTACCGTATAACGTAGAAAATGCATATTAATTATAGCTTCATGGCCAAATAATTCTTGCGAACACCTTACACAAAGTAGTTACGTAGTACCTTATATTGTACATCGTACACATAGCGGAACAAATAGCTTGATGACTATACAATTACCGAAGTATCTGCAATTTTACGTTTCATTACTGTTTTAATGATAGATCCACCGGATAGTAACGCACATTGAATACGAGTCAGAAACAAGCTGTTCTGTAAATTTCATGCAGGTCTAGATTTCAGAACTAATATTTTTCGGAGATTGAATTTTTTTTTTAATACCTGTCGAGACTGTACCTACATTTTTTTTATATTACTCGGCTAATTACATTACACATACATTATACGTAAAATTCATAAAAAAGTAATTTTATATATATATATATACCATCACGCCTGTATTCCCCGAAGGGTTAGGCAGAGGTGTAACAATGTACACCCACAGTTCGCCGGTATATTTAGGGCCCATGTAATAAGGGGCGAGCCTATTGCCATTAACCGGGCACAAATCCTAACTCCGAGCTGCTACTGAGAATTTCATAGAAAAACCCAATAACACTTTTTGCTCGACCTGGGAATCGAACCCAAGACCTCTAGCGTAGCAGTCGCGCTTAGGACCACTAGGCTACCGAGGCAGTAATTTTATACTACCTAATAAATGAATTATTTTTAATATGTAGTATAAACTATTGAACTTACGCATGATTATACTTTATCACTTTATCTTTTGTAAATGACAAGACAAGACTCCAATAAATTCTGATTGAAAATAGATTATCTTCAATATTATAGCATAATTTATGATAAAAGGATTATAGTATGACATCTGTGACAGTTTATCTAATTAATCGTCCAAAAAACCTACATATTATCATTTTGTATAGAAAAAAATATTACGTACCATCCTTAACTGATGCGGGAAACGGTGGCATTGGTTCCTTTGCATGTAAGGTTTGTGCGACAACTCTTCCAAGTCCTTCTTCTATAGTCACTATTTCTAACCTTTCCTTCCATTCTGACATCACATCATCAACTGCCTTCCAGGCTTCAGCCATCTCGATCATGGGGAATGGAGACTCCCTCGGCCGTAAGGCAACTTTTGAAATGTCCACATTACTGCTGTGCCTACATGTGTGGTTGAACTGCATATTATTGTGAATGTAGCTCACTTCAGCTACCTCATTGTGTATCAGGGATATGGCATGTGGTAGAATTGGTTTGACAACTTCAAAACATTCTGTGACAGCTTTTTTGCTACCTGGGAAGTTGACGATGAGGGTTTTATCTCTGATACCAGCTACAGCACGCGAAAGCTGAGCCATTGGTGTCTTCTTCAAGCTTGCTAGGGTCACAGCAGTAGTGATACCCGGCACTTCTCTCTGTATAATGGCTTTTGTTGCTTCAGGAGTAACATCTCTAGGGGTCAATCCTGTCCCTCCAGTAGTCAACACTAGATCTAAGTTAGTTTCACAAAAGTATTTCAGTTCCCTTTCAATGATTTCCCTTTCATCGGGAATGATGATTGTGTGGAGGTTGGCTTCAGGAAATAGTTCTTTGACAAAGTCAGCCAAAGCCGGTCCTGATGTGTCTTGTGTGTTATCTTTGAAACATGTGTCACTAATGGTGATCACTGCTACTGCTTTCACCATTTTGAAGACCTACATTTGATAGGTAAATAATATTTTCTTAGTACATTTATTATGTAAGTAGTTTACAAAAAAAAAGTTAAGCACAATCAAATAAACAACTTTCGAATCAACAATTTGTTCTCGTTTTATTGCATGCATTCCTGAATAAATATTTGGCAGAGTAACAAAAAAAAAATAGCATAAAAACTGTTTACCTTTTAACGCCACCGGTTGGATTATTAGTATTAGGTTTTACTGATACGCTGGTTTTAATGAACCTAGAGACCTTTATTACATCACACTGATAAGTGATGCAGTAACAAAAACACAATTAAAGTTTAAACAGGTCCAACATTAACTCCAATCAATCACAAACTACTTGTACTTATTTAAAGTTTGTCTATTTTTTTATCTGTACATTAACGTCAGCTATTTGACGTTGACAGATCAGCAAGTAGGCAACTGTACGGCAAAAACAAATGCGTTTAGTATTTTTAGCCAATGTAACAAAATCAAATGAAAGAGTAGCAGCTCTATTAATCGATTCATACTAGCAACTCGAAGTAAAATAAAATTACTAACGCAAATAGAGGAAATATTTAATAAAAAAATTCAAATAAAATTAATCAATATTTAATAAAACAAAAAAACTAACATAAAACAATACTCAAGACCATAATTAGACCCATACTCATAATTCAGATTGACATTAATTATTAAGGCACAATTACAATAAAATTATTAATTTCACCATTACGATACATACATTTTATATCTACTACATAATTTGTTCACAACGTGCTTGTCTAATTGGACGGTGGTGCATGTTTGGATAAGTTTCTGAAGCGGCGCGTAACGACGCAAAGCTGTGGAGTTGCCTATAATTAAGAGTTTGTGCTTCGCTCGAGTCACGCTTACGGCTAGACGACGCTGATCGTTTAGTACCTCGCCTTCCTGTAAGACAACATTATTCCAATTATTTATCAAGCAACGAAATGGTTGGCGTAGAGGCTAAATGAGTAGCTGCTGCACTACATATAGCAGGTTCGATTTCTCGAGTTCGAGTCTATAGAAGTGTGACATTCATATACATCACTTGTTCTAATTACTTCTAATACATTATGATCAGTTTATTTACTAACCTTAACTTTCTTGTCGTCATGTTTGTCGGGACGCCTCGTGCATGAGTATATAATGACAGGCTTGTCCCTTCCTTGGAACTGGTCCACAGTGCTGACTTCCACCGTGAGATGCGATAAGGAGCGGCGCAGGAGTGACACTTGGTCGCGGTACGGGGCTATGACGCCTATGTCCGACGATTTCATGTTGCCCTATTGGTAAATTACATAATTAAATAAATTATTTGAATGTCTTCGCCAAGTTGATATAATGAGCCAAGAGTGCTCAATAATTAGTCTCTATTCACCCCATGTATTCTTTACAATAATTAAACATAATCATTTAAAGTATACTAAGTGACTGCCTCGGTAGCCTAGTGGTCCTAAGCGCGACTGCTACGCTAGAGGTCTTGAGTTCGATTCCCAGGTCGAGCAAAAAGTGTTATTGGGTTTTTCTATGAAATTCTCAGTAGCAGCTCGGAGTTAGGATTTGTGCCCGGTTAATGGCAATAGGCTCGCCCCCTATTACATGGGACCTAAAAACATACCGGCGAACTGTGGGTGTACATTGTTACACCTCTGCCTAACCCTTCGGGGAATACAGGCGTGATGGTATGTTATGTTATTTAAAGTATGGTGCTGTAGTAGTAGGATAGTATGTAGTATTGGTGAGGTTCTACAGAAAGGTCGGGTGCGCAGTACTCGTAACCGGCGTGCTTGTATGACCAGATGTATGAACGTGGACGAGACGAAAGAAGTATGTAAGGATCGTAGCAGGTGGCGTTTCTGCCTACACCCAAGGAAAAGGGCGTGTTTATGAATGTATGTATGTTAAAGTACTCATAAAAACTATCCTACATTTTCTAAGGCAGCCTCAAGCCCCTAATATCTATTTATTTTTTCTACAATATAGTGTCACTAACCTCTTTCAAAGCGTCAATCAATGCGATGACAACACACGCTTCAATGGGATTTGCGCAAGAGTTCTTATTGGTAGTAACTTCTTGCCCGTCTTCGACAGTTTCCACGTCTAAGAACAACGCTGCATGCTGTGGTTCAGGGCTACATGCCGTTGATAGCCACGCTGACTCTGACAGGTGTGGTATTTTCTGAAAGTATCGGAAATAAATTATTAAAGTTTTGTGTACGATTACGCATTACAAGTTCATTGTTCGCAAAGCATTCACATTAATAATTATTAAAAACTAGCTTTTGCCCGCGACTTCATCCACGTATTTTTCTTTTACCCATTCCTATTTTTTTTTTACTAAAATATTAAAAACCGGTCAACTTCGGAGGCGCACACGAAGGGTTCCGTACCATTATCTATAAAAACGGCGAAAAAAAAATCACGTCTGTCGTATGGGTCGCCCTTAAATATTTGTTTTATTCTGTTTTTTAGTATTTGTTGTTATAGCAGCAACAGAAATACATCATCTGTAAAAATTTCAACTGTCTAACTATCACGGTTCATGAGATACCGCCTGGTGACAGACGGACAGCGGAGTCTTAGTAATAGGGGCCCTTTGGGTGCAGAACCCTAAAAAGTATAAGACGTGTCGACTTACCAGTATGTCTATATCCAACCGAGCTGATGCTATATTCTGGTCGGCACACTTGAGCCTATCATTATACGCCACGCGGTTCGCGATATCGGCTAGAGCTTGGTTCATGCGGTACTGCAGCTGTAAGGTCGAGGTCGCCGAGTCGCACATCAGTCGGTGGAACAAACTTTCTTCCATGCCTAGCCGTCTGGAATGGGAAGAATTTCATATAAATGCTAAGACTAAACTTAGATCAATACGGGCAATTTTTCCTAATCTTTTCATTTCAGCTATAAATATAGAAAATATGTACAAACCGTGACATTTATTCTGCAGATAAAAGTTAGGTGTATATAGAATAGGTGTTTTCGAAAAACCGCCATTTTTGTTTTATAGACAAAAGATATTTGACCATTGAAAAATCGACCTTTAGGTATACTGAATAAAAGAGGTTTTTTAATAAAAGCAATTTTGCAATTACCTTACAACTTCAGTTCAGAGGACAACAAAGATTGTGCAGATTACAATAATATGTATTGGTATCTATAGAAATAACCTAAGCACAGTAGCGAAAGATATTAGGGACTCTTTATCTTTAAAGTTTTATATGTTGAAACTGTATTTGGCTAACCAACAATACATTTGTTTGCTTTGAATAAAGAAATTAAAAAAATAAAATAATTTAAAGAATAATAAAAACGTTTTGTACAGTTTCTCATATTAAGCAAACTACGTTTGTCCTTTTAGAGAATAGTACAGTACTTAATAACAATGTTTACCTTGCTGCACGACTCCTGACTACAGGCGGCAACTGTTCCGGGTCCCCCACTAAAATAAATCTCTTCGCCGCAAACAAGGGACGCAACACGGTACATTGCAACACCTGCAATATAAGCAACAATTTTGCTTTAGGGTTATAGACTTTAACTTTGTGCTATATAGTTTTATTTTCAATGCAGTTACAATAGTTATATATGTGTGTTTATGTAGTGTGTAGGTTTACCTGTGTGGCCTCGTCCACTATGCAGAGATCGAAAGTGGTTCGGGAAAGCATTGCGTGTGTAGCTCCCAAACAAGTCACTCCCACGACGTCCTGTAGATATAAACAAGTCATGACTCTAAAGACCATCGCTCAGTGTAAAAAGGTTTCGACATAACCACAAAAAAATTGCCACTCAAATTAGAGCTTTAAATCGTGTACAATAAGATATTTTTTTAAACCTTGAGTTTCATTCTAAAGCTTTTATGAGTTACTAATTTCTACCTGCGACTTCTTCCGCATCAAATTTGATTTATTATACAACGGGAACCGTACACTTTTCCAGGATAAAAAGTATCCTATGAGTTATTCCACACTACAATCTATCGCAGTGCCAAATTTCATCCAGATCTGTTCAGTCGTTTAAGCGTGAAATAGTAACAAACATCCATACATCCTCACAAACTTTCGCTTTTATAATATTAGTAGGAAGTAGTATATTAACGTGTGTGTACGGTGATGTAAAGTTACCAGAGAATCATAGAGTGTAGCGAGTTTCTCAGGGGTGTCGCAGTCGGCGGTCAGTGTCTGTTCGCTTCGCTTCTGTAGCGCAGGCGCAATGCGAGCCGATGAACCGAGTCGCATTATACGTAACGATTCTGGTAACCTGATGAAGACAGAATTGACAAGCTTTTTATAAGCTGTTAACAACGCTATTCCCCCATAGACTTTGTGCTTACACATTATTTACAAACCTAATTGACCAACTATAAATAGAGTTTAAACGATCTAAAAATCAAATTTTACAGTGAACTGAATATTAATCTGGTATTCAGGGCAAAAATAATGTGATTTTATATAGAAGCTGTGTCTTGGAATTATTGGTTAATAGTGTCATCCACTCAATTGCGAAGCAAAACGAGCAAGAAATTCCTCAGACAATTTTACGCCCACGGGATATTGGTAGTTCTTAATACATCTTTGTATAATTTTTATGACTACCTGCTAAGTACTGTGTCGACAGCGGAATGCGTGTGCGCAGTGACAAGGACGCGTTGTTTCAAGCCCACCAACATTTGTATGAGCACGCTGATCGTCTGCGTTTTACCTGTATGAAGCATTAAGGCACTAGGTTAATGAGTTTCATGGTTAATGAGTTTAGGGTTAAGAGATCAGCAAGCAAGGGTACTATCATCCTCACGCTGCAATATTCTCTTCAACTGACGATCTTCGGTGTTGGTCATGACGGTCATTCTCAATGGAGATTAGCGCGAAGTGCTCTACCTCTTCCCACATTCCCAAAGACCGATACTGCCGTCATAAGAAAAAAGGACATAATACACGACAAACGAAGTAATCCATTTCCGACTGTAAGATATTACTTTTTAAGGTCGCAAATCGGTTACTTTATGTTGTGTAATTACGTCCTTTTTTCTTATGACGGCAGGATAGCGGACAGGTAGTTCGACACAAAAGGGAAGAGATCAGGCGCAGGACCAACAGCGCTACGTGCTTTCCGAAGCACGGAAGAATCACACCACCAGAAGACCGAAAATTAAGAGACAGAAAATTACATAACTTCTTCCCACATATTTACCAGTCCCCGGCAGTCCACACATGAGCGCGAAGTCCTTAGCCGCCAGAGACTTGAGCACGGCGCGCTGCTGTTGTATGTTGAGGGACTTCATGACACGAGTGCCGAGGCGACCCACGTCGCGAGGTAACTTGGCTTCAAACTGAGGGAGCTCCTTGTCTATTATTAACCTGAAAATGTAATTTAACGTTAACTAAGACCAATAAAGACGAGCATAACTTGGTTCTGGAGAACAAATATTCTATACAAAAGGTGTCAAACTGTCATTCATTCATTTTTGAGAACAAAGAAGAAGTTCACTGTCTATTGAAAAATCAGCCCTAACTGTAAGCACATAAGGTTGAGCTTGGGTCGCGTTAAAAGGAGCACCGATCTGTACACTGAAATATTTTAACTATGCCTAGTAAAACAGAACTAGTATAACTTAGTTACACATATTTAGTACATACTCACTTACTTTTCTGTATGTCAGAAGTACTGTGAAAAGAATGTATGAAAGGGATGACTTTGTATTGTTTTGTTTCAAATTTATATTTCTGTTTTCATTTTTATATTTGTAGGTAATGTTATGGCTACGCAGATAGAACTACATACTTTTAGATGTCGCTACATATTTTTCTATTCTCTTTTCAAGTGTTGAGTCTTTAATTACTGTAATTGGTGACTGTAACCGTCGTAATTATTATTAAATAGTACTTGACTGCCGCGTTGGTCTCGTGGTCGCAAGGTTCGATTCCCGAAAGCACGTAAAGCCGTTGGTCCCGGTTGTCATTCGTAGATCTTTAACAGTCGTTATGGATAGTCAGAAGCCAGAAAGTCTGACAACCAGTCTTACTAAGAGGCATCGTGTTGCCCAGTAACTGGGTTGTGGAGGTCAGATAGGCAGTCGCTCGATGTAAAACACAGATATTCAGCTGCAGCCGGTTAGACTGGAAGTCGACCCCAACATACTTGGGAAAAGGCTAAGTAGATGATGAAATAAACAGTACTTACTTTCGAAGTCTATCTGCTCGTTCGCTGTCCTCCATAAGTACTCCCAAGTTGGTCAGATTCTGCACAGTAGTCGCATAGGATTCGTACGTATCTATGTGGTATACTGTGTCTTTGTTTAGTCGACGGCCTACATCCCTGTAATATATATGGGTTTTTAAACTCACCACCGGTTTCTCGAATGGAAAATTAATGAAATAAAATTGTCTGGGGCGCGTAACCTACAGCCAATCACAGCAGCTTAAAGGCGCAGGCGCCTGACAATTTGTCACATTAATTTTGCGTTTATTTTTGTTCGAAAAAATTTGAAAACATACTTATAGAGATAAATAACCAGAAAGTTGACCAAGTTTTATGAAACAGGGATCTAAAAAAATATATAACCCTGCCAGATATCCACCAGAAATGTTAAAAAAAAATCACATTACCTCTCTAAAAATATATGTATCTCTTGAGAATTTGCAACGGTCACAACTCCTGCAGCGATCCACGGCCGATTCTCTATGCTGACTATTGAAAATTCACCTTCTTGAGGACCCTTATTACTCTTCACGATGTTGTTACCTAAAAAGATTAAGAAACAGTTTATTTTAGTAGTTATACACTTCACGAACTTTAGAATTTAGATTATTAGATTCAAAACACAATGGTTATAAGAAAAGAAACAGTTATTCCATAGAAAAGTGCAACACCTACCACAGTAAACATTTAATAAAAGGGGAGGGGGAGGGGGGATCCTTTCATCCGTAGCAAACTATTTTATTGAGAGATAATTAACAAATAATTTTACCTCTTTATAATATTACTAATACACACAACACATAAATACATAAACAAAATACATTTCATAAACATATTTCTTACCTTTGACCTCAGACTTCCGATGAAAGACATGTAAATATCTGTCTTCCAAATAAGTTACTGTTGTTAGTTTTAAGTTAGCTGCACATGTACCGCGTTTTTCCCTGAAACAAATAATAAATACAATAATCACGTATTTTCAAGTCGCCTAATACCGGACACGACTTTATTCCAAATCTATGTTTCAAATTGTAGTATCAGCAGTACCAGTTATACTACTACTGGCTAGTAGCTAGCTGTAGGCAAGCCAAACATTAAGAAACTGCCAAATAAAATACGCCTGAAATAATTTGCAAGCCAACTAGACCTTACTAGAACTTAGAACTGCCTCGGTGGCCTAGTGGTCCTAAGAGCGACTGCTACGCTATAGGTCTTGGGTTCGATTCCCAGGTCGAGCAAAAAGTGTTATTGGGTTTTTCTATGAAATTCTCAGTAACAGCTCGGAGTTAGGATTTGTGCCCGGTTAATGGCAATAGGCTCGCCCCCTATTACATGGGACCTAAACATACCGGCGAACTGTGGGTGTACATTGTTAGATCTCTGCCTAACCCTTCGGGGAATACAGGCGTGATAGTATGTGTATCTGTAACTAGACCTTACAAATATATTCTTACCTCTTTTCAACACTATCAGTCCACAATGCGTGCAAGGGAGACGTCACAATCTGCACTTTCTCTTCCATCTTAAGCAGTGCTGTCCAATTCAGGAAGTACTGTATGTGTTTTGGTGATAGATGGCCCATTGCTTCAACGCGGAGTTTAGATAAAGGGTGAGATTCAGATACGCTTGGACCGGTTGTATGCCTAGGGTTATTGGAAAGGATAAGTTTAAGGCTTTGTTTAGAGAAAAGAGGAGTGAAGAGCAAGATTGAACTATATTTTTAATTACATAAAGTACAAAGTTATATGAAATATCGACGCACAGCATACAAATCTTTTATGTTTCAGATTGCACTTGAGTGGTCTCGTTTGTACTTTGACACAGTGATTATAAGGTTATTATTGAATGTCTTTTAATAAAACCGATATTACGTCGTAATTTATTGAAAATTCGAGCAGTTACTTTCAGAATTTTCGTAACATATTTTAAAAATATCTATGTTTATGATCTTACCATAAATGTAACGAGCACAGAGTAAGGTAGGGGCACTTAGCGCAGGCATTATGGTGATCCACTGGCTCAGGCAACTTCTGATGTAACAATACAGACGCGTCCTCAATGTCCACTAGGTTTTCTGAACATAAAACATAATAATATGGCAGTGCGTGATTTTACGCACAAACATCTTCATTTTACAAGAGACTATACATTATATTCTTTGTTAACCGCAATATGTGCATGTGAATTGTTGAGATGGATTTTTATTACATAAGCAATCTACATTTCGGATACATGAACGTGTGCGCAATCTGTGCGCGTACGCACATGCGTAAATATTTTTTGTTTTTCTTTCCACGTATGTTTTTCATGTTTATAATTATTTAAATCGGGTGTTATTTTTTTCTCAGTACAGGTATTTATTGTATCAAGCAGTAAATCGGAACAACCATAAAATGTCGCCATTTTGTATTTCACAGCCATTACAAAGAGTACAAAATTATCAGAATACCTGGGTCGATATCCTTTGGCGATGTGGTAAGGTACTGCACAAGCTGATTACGCAGCATCACCAAGTCGCGCCGCTCCGGGTAGCCACAGCTCACTTCACGTAACTCTACGCGATCCCTTATAAATAAGAACAAATCAGCATCATAACGAGTAGGCCTTTTGTTTATTTTTTTTTTGGGGGGTGGGAAATCATCAAATAACTTCTCCCGCCCTGGGCGGGGCGGGAGGGAGTGTCTTTTACTGACTAAAACCCACCCATGTTTCTTCTTGTGCCCTTTGCGTTCCGGGGGCGCGGTATCTCTTACGGACAACCCGCAGATAACGAGTAGGCTGTGGTTATTCACTCCAGCAATGTATTCCGGCCAATTTGATTTGTCATGATTACTTATACTGGCATAAAGTTTCTGGTCTAAGGCAAGGACTGACAAGTTTAATAACACTATCGTCCGGCCAGCGAAACTAATTTAATATAAATTGATGTGTTGAGCGCGCGTAAGCTGCTGTGATTGGTTGACTGAATTATCAACAGCCAATTACAGCAGCTCACATATTTTTTGTCTTTAAATAAATCACCAAAGTTTCTAGCCACGTGAAGTTTGGATACTATGGTTTGCTCTCTTCAGAGGAAAGGCGTTTTTTTTATATAGTTTGCTTACATCTGACTCTTTAGTGTATTAGGTGTTTAGTTCCAGAGCTCTTTGAGGAGGAGCCCTTCCGGGGAAGTACTACCACCATATCTATTTCTGCCGCAAAGCAGCATTGCTGTGTTCTAGATTGAAGGGTTGTTTGAAGTTTATAAGTTCCGGTGTAATTACAGGCACATGAGACATTTCAACTTTGTCTTTAGGATGGCAACGCATTGCAAGGGCCTCTGGTATTTCAGATGTCTAAGCGCATAGGTGATTACTTAAGATCAGTAACCAAGATTTTGTAAAAACCAAATTGGAAGAAAAGAGTGTCCATGGAGTTTCTTGCTCGTTCTTCTCCATAGAGACCTACGCTTTGGAACGAGCAACTAGCTTCAACTTGAAATAAATGCTTTTACTTTGACTTTCAGATGGACCGTCGGCGTGGTATGTTGGCCATTCAAATATGTTTTAAAAAAAAGGTGATTACTCACTTTAAGTATAACAGCAGACCGCGCTGCCTCGCTTGCGTGGGGTCCTCGCTATTTTGCAAGTTGAGCATCATACCGTACAGCACGAGTTGACCGCGGTGCTCCGCTGACATGGACGCCTTGCCACTCTTCAGTTCTAGAGGTACTACAGCGCGTTGACGTCCTGCAAATATCACTTCTTTTTTAGTTAAAATGTACGCAAGAAGAAATAAATCGAAGTAATGATTGTCAGTTTTATTTGAAATAATGATTTTTGAGCGAATTTCCTTATTCTCCATACACTTGGCGAAAGAGAGCTAAGTCAAATAAAAATTAATTAGGATATTGACCGTCATGACAATTGTTAACACACACAGTAGCACTTTTTATTTATTCATTTATTTATTACACTATGGAAGACTTACAGCTATATAAAACTTAAATAAAAAAAAAATACATAGACAACAGAAAGCCAATTACAAGTCCTCACGTATAGAAATAGGCTAGAAATTATGTGAACACACGTCAGTACAATGTGATTGCTGTAGCCTTGCTAATTAATTTCATTGTGCCTGTTATTTAATACATAATATACTATGGCAAAGGGACTTAGTTCCAATCGTGTGTCCCACGACCATTCATTTATATTTTTTAATAATATTTTTGTCATATGTATTATTAATACATACACGGTAGATATTCTTACCATTTCTCTCATGAATTGTAACTTGTACAGTGGCGTCAATTTTACCCTTCAGCCCCAATTTTGGGCAACACAAATTCTCTTCAATGTCTAGTATTTTATCAATGTGTCCCGACCAGTTGTTTTTGTCTTTTTTGACATTCTGAGAAAGAAAATAGAGTATTCTGTAAAATGAATTCTTTTAAAGGTATCAATAGTATGCTTTATCTTGAGAAAAATAGGCGACAAAGGTAGATTAAAATACCTGTAAGAAATCATAACAATACATACATACCATCACGCCTGTATTCCCCGAAGGGTTAGGCAGAGGTGTACCGATGCACACCCACAGTTCGCCGGTATGTTTAGGTTTCATGTAATATGGGGCGAGCCTATTGCCATTAACCGGGCGTTTTTCGGTTCCTTTCGGGGTTTTATGGAGCGCCGTCGTTGCACACGATCGGTGACGTCGGCGGCCCAATATACCCAGAAAAGAACCCGAAATCCCGAAAATTAACTTGACATTTGTGCTCACGACTCGTGGCGACTAATATACACCTCTGCTTAACTCTTCGGGGAATACAGGTGTGATGTTGTGTGTGTGTGTAAATCCCAACACCGAGCTGCTACTGAGAATTTCATAGAAAAAACTCAATAACACTTTTTGCTCGACCTGGGAATCGAGCCCAAGACCTCTAGCGTAGCAGTCGCGCTATGGACCACTAAGCTGCCGAGGCAGTTACAACAATAACAATAGCCAATAGGTATTATAAGAATATAAATAGCAATAGAAACATTATTGTTACCGCAACAGTAGGTGGTTTTTCCGCGACATAAGTATTCATAAAGTCGGCGAGTGGTGGTACATATTTGTATATATTTTCTCGCGCCTCCTCCTCACTTAATCCGGCGTCGTACAGTCTCTCTACTGACTCTTTTATTATACTGTCAGTAACAGAACGCAGCTGCTCTATTGATGTTATCTTTTGTGTCAGAGCCTTTTGTACCAGCTCGTGAATTAATATTCCTGTGGTCATCTAAAACAAAGAAAGATTTTATGTACAATTTCCGACAACATTATCACTACTCTAAAATCGGCAACACCAATCCCTGCAACCCGGTGCACAAAATAAGCCTTTGGATCAAAGCAGTTTGGAAAATAGTAGTGCAAACAGCAAACCTTCAAAAATATACATAATGAAGGGGCTACTTATTAATTTCGATACTATAAAAGAGGGCAGAATGCAAAAATTAACAAAAGAGTCTACTTACAGCCATGTTAGCAGAGTCAATACCTCTCCACCGCTCCTGTAGCACAGCTTTGCGTTTACAAAATACACCAGCTACAACACTAGTGCTGGACACCAAGTGGTCTGGTCGCAGTACTAACAATCCTGACGTGTTGGTCACGCTATAGTGACCGGAAGAATCCCGAGATGCAAGTATACTGACTATGTCACCAGGTACAAGGGGTGTGTCGATCCTGGAAACATTTTAATCAGTAAAACCTAATTGGCCAAAAATGGCTTTGAATTCTTATGCCTTCTTTGCATCAGAAGAGGTCACTGCCCAAACAGTGGGACAATAATAATAAAAATAACAATAATAATGAGATGTTAATAAAAGTACCAGTATTTTTATTAACATAGCAGTAAAGAGCTTGTCTCCCATATGTGACAGAAAAAATCTTACCATATTCCTTCAACAAAACATGTTGCCTTATTGTCATCACCATTCTTCAGTCTTAGTTCTATCCTAGTTGTCAAGTTCTTAGTACTAATTATCTCACAGCGCTGCATTTTGCTCAGATCTAAATCTTCAGTACCATCCTGTGTATAAAATAAATATAATTATACAAAGCAGCTAAGTAGCCTTATTAATAATACGAAAGTTAAGACTGCTATTTAGTAAAACAACAATATGTAACCATATAGAGTCGTAAAAACATTTAAGAGTCAAAGGAATTATGCTAAACGTAATATCACAGAAATGCTCACTGTCTATGGTTCAAGGACTATTTTTTTCAGAAAAATTGTACATACAAAGGCACAGGTATTTATAAACAACTAGCTTCAGCTGGTGACTTCGCCCGTGTGGATATTTTTACCTATGTCCAGTAACGTCTTTGGTTACTGCTCCAGTCTCACGTGTCGTAGCGTGATATTATATAATGTATTACACTCACAAATAACGTGGCATTCTATGCGTAAAAGAATTTTCAAAATCGGTTTAATACATCCAGATACTACCTCCTACAACCTTACAAACGCACAAACTTTACCTTTTCATAATACATATTAGTATAGATAATTATAATAATATAAATATTCATACCTCTTCAATGTCATCCACACCCCAGTCATCCTCAAAGTCATTACATACATCCTCTGTGCTGAAATCCAGCGATTTTACAGTAGAGCCACATTTGGAAGGCGACAGCACTTCTTTAAGGGTTTTCTCTGGAGTTGTTAATATTTTCGCTGGAGAGCAGAAGAACTCTGAAAAGTAGAGGAATCCTAGGTAAATGACTGATTAAAAAAAGAATAATTATTTATACTAGCTGCGCTTTTGCTTGCGTCTTTGTCTGTATGATTAATATATTGTGGATGCAGATCATCAAGTCATAGATCAAGTTTTCCTTACTCATTATCTGCTTAGCCATTTTCCCAACTAAGTTGGGGTCGGCTTCCAGTGTAACCGGATGCAGCTGAATACCAATATTTTACATGAAGCGATTAAATATCTGACCTCCACAACCTAGTAACTAGGCAACACAACACCCCTTAGTTAGACTGGTTGTCACACTTTCGGTTTACGTGATTTCCGAGACACAGGGGTGTCACACCACCAACTTCCAAACTTCGAGCTGTTACTGAGCAAATGCTAATGGAAAATCCCAAAAACGCTTTTTGACCGACCTGGGAATCGAACCCGGGACCCCACTCTCATCAGTCGCGTTTGCGACCACGAGACCAACAGGGCAGTTAAGTTGCCCTGACTAGATAAGCTAACAATAATCCATAGCTATCACTCTCTTAAATTTGTTTATAATTGTTTGTCAGTGGTTATGAAATTAATTGTCAGTGGTTTTGCCATGATGGGGTAACAGACAGACAAGAGTTACGTTCCCATTAATAATATTAGTGTGGATTTTTTATTGTTGGTAGATAATATAGATTGTAATGACAGTAGTTTCTGTGTTAGCAGTCTTACTATTTCAACCTACTAACTAATTGTCAGCAAAAGGAAGGGGCCACTGAGGGCCGATGCCTGCCGGGGCTGCGGGTTGTTCGCAAGAGATACCGCACCCCCGGAACGCAAAGGGCACAAGAAGGAACATGAGTGGGTTTTAGTCAGTAAAAGTCTGACACTCCCTCCCGCCCCGCCCAGGGCGGGAGAAGTTATTTGATGATTACCCACCAACCAAAAAAAAAAAAAAAAAAACCTACTAACTAGTTGCTTTTGAGTGTCATAAATACATATAATAAGTTCACATGCATCAAAACCTACTAACTTAAATAAATAAGTTGGTAACATAAAAAGGATTTCTACTTAGTGTATTTAAATTGAACCAGAACTTAGCCAAGACTTAGGTACCATCAGTAGTCTATCAATTTCTAAAGACTACAGGTAACAGAGTATGTATGGCACAATAACAGGCAGCCTATTGTTAATGAATTTTTAAATACTTACCTTGTAATTCTTGTGAAGCAATTTTCTTAGGTGTCCTCCTTCTTCTATGAGGGCTGTTAACACTGCCAGTACTTTTGCAAGGTGATTGTTTTAAAGGAGTAAGAGCTCTTTGTCTACAACCTTCTGTCTTATCTCCATTTTCAAATACACATGATTCTTTTTTTAAGCCTTTTTCTAATAGTACATGATTTTGAATTTTGTTTTCTACATCTGGCTGGGTTGTGAGGGGTCCCTCTTTATTCTTTTCAATTAAATTACCATCTACCTTTACACCATACCTGGGTCCTTCAAAATCAGCCAAAAAGTTCTTTGGAGAGATATTTGTTTGAAATACATTCTCTTTGTTTGGAGATTTCTTCTTAGGGCTGGCTTTCAAAGGAGGAGAACCTACAATGCCATTTTCAGTCTTGATTTTTTTCGGTGAATTAAATGTCGAGCCATGATTATTATCTAATTCTATGACATTATCATCTTTAGAGATTGGTGATGATGCCTTTCTTTTTAAACATTTTTCAAGACTTCTATGGGTTTCACCAGTAGCAATAGGTTTCTGGCTGATACTGTTAGTAGCAGTTTTGAGGAAACCTATTATGGATTTTTGATTCTTTGAAGGACCAACCTGTTGCGACAAGTTAACAAAAAAAGATAAGTAAAAATTAAAAGATTAAATACCACAAGATTCCCTGAAATAACAAGTAATATACCTTTTTTAAACTTAACGCTCGTGGCATATTGTACGCATAATAAAACTCACACAATACAAAAGTTATAAAACCCTAAATTCAAACAAAAACATTAAGTGTAAATAAATAATTGTTATCTCCCGCGTTATTTTGACACTTTGAAAGTGACAATAAAAAAAGAAGGCACTAAACCACAGTCACAGCTGACGTTTTATAAGACAATAGAAATAGAGGTGATGGGGATCATTTTAAAAAATCGACTAAAAACGTGTTAACTTCATTATTTATTTAATAGGACCATTTAATCATGTTCCGTGCTTTTTCTGTCTCACTTATCTAATTTCTAGACATACATACTTGTCATCAAATTTTAATGTTTCATGAAACTTGGCAAATTCTATAAAATAAAATGAATCTTTAGATATACCTAATCAGTGTCAATAAACAAAACGTCAGCCTTAGTTTTTTAGGTTAGGTCTCGTGCTGCTTTGTTTTTATTGAAAATAGTTTAATTTTAGGTTTGACTAACTAATTTCTAACAATGTCAAAGAGACCAGAGCACCAAGCGCCACCAGAAGTTGTAAGGCTGTGTTTATATATACAAAACCTAATAGAGAAACCATTTGTTTCCTTTTTACAGATAATCACCAATATTTTGTTATTTTTTAGTTTTACAATGAGGACGAAGCCCGAAAGTACACACAAAAGTAAGTTTCTATTTGTAAGTGTTTTCCAATAGTGTGCATTTGAAGATCATAAACTCGGTTATTACGAATATGATGGCTAGATATCATTTTTTTTTGTTACTTTAAAATTTTCAGTTCACGTATTATTGATATCCAAGCGCAGATGACAGAAAGATGCATAGAATTACTGTTGCTACCTGAGGATACTCCATGTCTTCTCCTGGATATAGGATGCGGCTCGGGCCTATCTGGCACAGTACTTGAGGAAAATGGACACATGTGGATTGGCATGGATATATCACCTTCTATGCTTGGTAAGTCTTCAAACTAAAATTAGTGGTCCCTGCAGACCTGCCCCTAATGTTGGCTTAGAGTGCTGCAAAAGCTTCATTAAAATCAGTCCAGCTGTTAAGGAGTTTAGTGACACATGTACAGAAGAATATATTTATACAGATAAAAAGGCTCAAAATTATTTAAATGATCACAATAAAGTAACAATTCATAATTATCATGATATGTTTTAGTAGCTTCTAAAACCTACTGTTAAATATGATAGGTATCTATAGAAATAAAATTGAATAAGCTTTCTATAACACATTTCAGATGTAGCCAAAGAAAGAGAAACAGAAGGAGACTTAGTACTATCAGACATGGGTGAAGGAGTACCGTTCAGAGCTGGGTGTTTTGATGGAGCAGTCTCGGTATCAGCCCTCCAGTGGCTGTTCAATGCTGACAAGAAGTCACATCACCCTGTCAAAAGGCTTCATCAGTTCTTTAGTTCCCTCTATGCTTCATTGGTATGTGAAACCAATTTATCATTGAAGTAGGTACTTAGCCATATTAGAAACCTTCTTGGAAATATTACAAAGCAAGGAGTTTATATTTCCACGATTTGATTTAGCTTCTATGTTATACTGTTTTTTTTTTCTTATACAAATAATGGTTGTAATTATTTTTATATTACAATATAATCCATTTAATTTCACTGATTCCCATTAATATTAGAAAATGATTTACTCTATATTATTCTATTTCAGTCAAGATCAGCCAGAGCAGTATTCCAGTTCTATCCAGAGAATGAGAGTCAAATGGACCTGGTCACCTCGCAAGCCATGAAGGCTGGTTTCTATGGAGGTGTAGTTGTCGACTTTCCAAATTCTGCCAAAGCCAAGAAGTTCTTCTTGGTGCTGATGACTGGAGGATCTGCTCCATTACCTCAAGCACTTGGTAATTGTTCAATGAATGACTTGTGATAGATAAGTGTATTGATTGATGGCATTATTCAGTCACTGTAAACTCTATTTCTTTTTGTTTTTTCTAATGCTGTATGAAATTATCACGTTAGACATCATGTGAATATTTTCTACCTTTTACAGGTACTGATGAAACTGACAATAGCCTTCAAGTCAAGTATGCTAAAAGAGAAGCAACAAGAAATATTAGAGGCAAACCACTTAAAAATACAAGAGCTTGGATCGTGGAGAAAAAGGAGAGAAGAAGGAAACAAGGCAAGGACACTAAGCCTGATACAAAATACACAGGCAGGAAAAGAAGTGGCCGCTTTTAGAAATAATACTTTTGTACAGAAAACTGTAGTGTATATTTATTTAATAACTAAGCTAATATTAAATAACCTCATCAATAAAAAAAGTATATACATTAGTTTTTATTCTAGTTATTTTTTTATTACATATTTCCAAATAGTGTCCACACCACTCCCAATGGTAGAAATGGGAGTCATATTAGGTAAAGGGAACCGGCAAGCCACTACTACAGTGTTGTCATTTGTATCTTTTAATAGCTTGGTTTCAAAGTCTTTCATCATGTGTTCAACACCAAATAGCACTATGTTGTTGTATGGCTTTAGGTCAAACTTCCACAAGTCACGCAGGTAGAATTTGCAGCCTCTGCATTTTGGTTCCAGTAATGCAGAAATTCGAGAATAGTAGACTAGCCAGGGGTTTAACTCTACTCCATCTGCTTGAAAACCTAATTTGGCGGCAGTAAACACAATTCTTCCATCGCCTGAGCCTACGTCTAAGAGCTTACCGCTGCGGCCAGCCAAAGCTTTGGTAACTCCAACGAGTTGTTCGGTGGTGGCAGGAACGTAAGGCAAACAAATTTTCCTCAGCGCTGGAACGGTGAATGGTATGCAAATCATCGTGACTCCAATAGCTATGCCTCCGGTGGCATAAATTAATACTTTTCCTGCAGAGGATAATCGACCTCCTGATTGTTTTGTTTCATTGCCTTCGAATAATTCTAGCTCCATTTTAGTAAAATTAATGAAATAAATGTATGCCCTTTTAGATGAAGGAGGGAATAACGATGAGCATCGATGATTACTTATATCAAAGAACTTTTAATTACTTAACTAATAGTCTATAAATACATTTAGAGGTTATTTTTCTTCCCATTATATTTATTTGTATTTGAAAAATATTTGACATTGACACTTGACAGTGACTTGGTTGATATATATCTATACCATTTCAGATTGATCCTAGAGATGAGTCTCAGTTTCGATCACTGACACTGATTTATTCATCCTAAGATGGCAAAAATGTCATGTATTTCGCCGTTGCCTGGAGCCCTTACATTTTGTAATACTTCTAAAACTTAATTAAGGCGGGCCAAACCTCAAAAATCTACCTAACTTAACATTATGAAATTGAATATGAATTCATGTGAATATGACTATGTTTCTTGACATCTGCGTTGCGCCCTACCGCGCACCCCTACTAGTTGGCACAGTTTCTCTAAAAAACAGCAATAAAATCAAATTACTAATAATTAAAATCTAAAAGCTGTAATAAAATATATACAAAGCTTGATATTAATAAGATTATGTGAGTCATGTATGCAATGTCTAGAGGAAGATCATCAAAAAAAAATAGATGGCGAATTTTTTAATTAACGTTAAGGTTGGTCGTCCACTGCATGTCCACTGCTGGACATAAGCTTTCCCCATAGATTTTCAAAAGAACCGGATTAAAAGCGGCCTGCGGTCTTCTAACATGTAGTTGAAATAGATAAAATTGTGAACTATTGTAGAAAGCTCTTAAACTGTCTGTGGTGTTTGTTATTTCGGTTGTCATTTGTCAGTCAGTGTCAGTCTGTTAGTTTTTTAGTGTGTTAAAGCGTTAATATCTTAAATCTGTATTTATTTTGTACGAAGTGTTACTATTGAAGGCAAATGACTGCATTCGAAGAGTTCGGTGTCCTCCCCGAGTTGGGGAAGGCCATTGAGGAGATGGACTGGACACTACCAACAGATGTGCAGGCCGAAGCAGTTCCACTCATCCTAGGTGGCGGAGACGTGCTTATGGCTGCTGAAACAGGCAGCGGGAAGACTGGTGCCTTCTGCTTGCCGATCTTGCAGATAGTATGGGAGACTTTGAAAGACGTACAAGAGGGGAAGACTAGTAAGATTATACAAACGATTTCGTCAGAATGCACGATGTCTTTCTTTGATCGGACGGAAGCACTGGCTGTGATGCCGGATGGGCTGCGGTGTCAGTCGCGTGACCAGAAGGCCTGGCACGGCTGTAGGGCCACCAAGGGTGTCCACAGCAAAGGTGCTTATTACTATGAAGCCACTGTCACAGATGAGGGCCTGTGTCGTGTGGGCTGGTCTACCCAGGCTGTAAGTACAAATGCAAAAAAATGCTTTTAAACACACTCTATAACATTTCAAGTGTATGAAATAATTAACTCTGTAGAATTTGTTCAAATTAATGACATTAATTTTAGCTCTATTGCACCATGTTTCAAAATATTTAAACCTTTTGATACATAGATAATTTCATAAATATGACACGGTTAGCACAGTGGCCGAGCGACCGACTGAAAAAAAAAAAAAAAACTTAATAGTGCTATTATTAACCCATAATCTAATGTTTATATCTAAAAAAATATCAACAAAACCTCATTAACTGAAGTTCTTAGGCAAGGCTGGATCTTGGTACAGATCGACTGGGATTTGGATTCGGCGGCACAGGCAAGAAGTCAAATGCAAAGAACTTTAATGACTATGGTTCCCCGTATGGAATAAATGATGTCATAGGTAAGCAAATTTTTACTCATTGCATGATTCTATGTAAATTTACAAAAGAAATAATTTATTATACTAGCCATGCCTGGTTCCTATAAACCTTCATGACCTATTTTCCCCACAGGGGATAAATTCCCAAAAAGTATTTCTTTACAGCTAACCTTCATAATATCAAAATTCAAAATTCCC
The DNA here is from genome assembly GCA_947462355.1 of Caradrina kadenii. Classification (NCBI taxonomy): domain Eukaryota; kingdom Metazoa; phylum Arthropoda; class Insecta; order Lepidoptera; family Noctuidae; genus Caradrina; species Caradrina kadenii. The sequence goes on along the minus strand of OX381693.1, from coordinate 4,738,436 downwards.
CAGTAGTTTTGTCTTTCCAAGCATATAATTTTTTTATCAAAAAAATTGTTTAAAATTGTACATTGATTTAGTTACTTATAGCATAATGTTACAAATCATACATTTTACGTAAATTATTAATAAAATTATTGTTTAAATTGTAATATTGTTGTTATTTTAGGATGCATGTTGAATCTGAACAATGGCGAGATTAGCTTTACCAAGAATGGAGAAAACCTTGGTGTGGCCTACACCCTCAAGCCAGAAAGGCTTGCTGACTGCTACTTTCCTGCTGTTGTACTAAAAAATGCTGAGATGAGCTTCAACTTTGGCAAAATGCCATTCAAGGTACAAATTCGTAATTTTTATTAAAACTGTTCTGTAATTCTTTATTTTATTTTTTATGTCATTGGATAAAAAACAAGCCGACAGGCCACCTGATGTTAAGTGGTCACCGCTACTTATAGACATCTGCAACACCAGAGGTCCTGCAAATGCATTACCATCCCAGACACAAAGTTGAAATGTCTCATGTGCCTGTAATATGACTGTTACCTACAGTTTTACTATTTATTGTAACTACATACCTAAAACAAAATTGTCATGGTTTTAACTATTCCTTTATAATAGTTTAAATTAAAAAACAATGTTTACTTTGCCCATCTGTATTGATACAAATATTTTATTTTCCCAAATGATTTCTTGCAAAACTGAAGAACAATGCAGTGTCCATTGTATCAACTAAATACTGAAAATACAATGCATCCCCATCTGACTACCTAAGCAAATAAATAAATAGTATTTTGTTTATTTTATATAGTTTCTTACTGTTATCTAGTACCCACCACCAGCGGAGTACATAGCCATTGCTTCGGCGCCCAAGGACAATTTGAAGCATAATGTGGTTTCTGATGGTGCTGTTGAAACTACGCCAGCTAATAACGCGCCGCGATCCATTATTATCGAGGTAGGTGACAAAACAGAATAACTTTTGATACTTTCTAAGGTTTTATACTTTATGAATACTTGTATCTCCAAAGCAGTTGTTCTATAGGCATGCTTGGGGCCTTAGAAAAGACCAAAGAAGAAGTTGGTCTGTAATATAATGGCATAAGAGCAGGATGTTGATGTTGCACACTTACAATCATCCAACCTATGAAAAAAAAAAAAAAATATTCTCTCTAAACCTATAAATATCCTCACAGGCTTATACCCAATGTGATGTTGAAGCACACTTAAAATATTACTAGTTCCCCTCGACTGGTGCAAACGTGGCCACATACTGGGGCCAGGTACTATAAAGTACTTAAAATAAAAAGGATTTACCTAAATTTGATTTGAGGAGAAGAAGAACTGTTTATACCACAGCTAATTCTTGTGAATTCACTCAAAGCGCACCAGAATAAATGTTGATGTCATTTAATTAGCAATGAGGTTGAGAGCGTGCAGTGTGCTCGACAGCGGCGCCTCATTTTAGCTGTTTATACATATATTTTATATTAATTATATATTTTGCTTCTTCACAGCCCTCAAGAGAATTAGCGGAGCAAACTTGCAATCAAATAACAAAGTTCAAGAAATACCTGGACAATCCAAAAATTCAAGAGCTTTTGGTTGTTGGAGGCATGAATGTTAAAGATCAGATCAATGCACTCAATGCTGGTATAGATATTGTTGTAGGCACCCCTGGACGGCTGGAGGATCTTATTCAAGGAGGTAGAGTTGGATTACAAATATTACATATAATACTGTAACATGCATGAAAATAGAGTTTTTTTTTTGGGAGGTGGGAAATTATCAAATAACTTCTCCCGCCCTGGGCGGGGCGGGAGGGAGTGTCGGACTTTTACTGACTGAAACCCACCCATGTTTCTTCTTGTGCCCTTTTGTGTTCCGGGGGCGCGATATCTCTTACGAACAACCCGCAGAAAATAGAGAGTTGTAAAGTCTGTTTGTTTCAATTGAATACAAATTAAAAATTCTAGACCTATTTACAAAAACACAAAATTAAAAATTTTAAGTAACCCCCGACAGAAGAATAAACATCCCTACCGCAGCTAACAAAAGAGCTGATAACTTTGATACCGCTGAACCGATTTCCATCAAATATAGCTAAGAACACTCCCGACTAATTCACCGTTCAAACAAAAAAACTAAATCAAAATCGATTCATGCGTTCGGAAGCTAGATACCACAGACAGACACCTATACACACACACACACACACACAGACACGTCAAACTTATAACACCCCGTCATTTGCGTCGGGGGTTAAAAATGGTTTTCATCATCATCAAATTTACAATTTAATAATGTTAGAAAAACAAAAATTGGACGTATTATTGCATGTAACAAATTTTAGTTTAAGCCCTCAATACCAATGTTTCAATTAAAATGTCTATCTTCAGGTTACCTCGCCCTCACTCATTGTCGTTTCTTCGTGCTTGACGAGGCGGACGGTCTGCTGAAGATGGGCTACGGCGGACTAATCGAACGCCTCCACAAACAGATACCTAAGATCACGTCCGATGGACGACGGCTGCAGATGGTCGTTTGTTCTGCTACGCTACACGCATTTGAAGTTAAAAAGATGGCGGTAAGTTGGTGTTTCGATTTTCTGCTACACAACCTTTGATAACTAATTTTAAAAGAGAGTCAGAAAAATAGTGATTTAAAAATAAAAATGTTATGTAAATTGAATTTTCCATTAAATGACCTAAGCCCCACAATTCTTTCGAAGAATTATTTACACTTTGGAATATTTCGTGAATTTAAACTGGCATAGTGTTGAAAAATTGTACAGAAGAAATTTTAAATCTTTTGCTTCATTTGTCCATCAGGAGCAATTGATGCATTTCCCGACATGGGTGGACTTGAAGGGAGAAGACTCAGTACCAGAGACAGTGCATCACGTGGTCGTTAATGTAGACCCGCAGAAGGACCGCGTGTGGGAGGCCCTTCACAAGTAAGTTACCGGAAAACACACTGTTAGCTCCTAGATTAGAATAAGCATACCACAGAACCAAGTATTAGGATTAGGGTATTTGTGGATGAAGGCCGCAGGGAGACGCTGGATGCAGGCTGCTTCCAACCGGTCCTTTTGGAAATCTATTGGGGAGGCTTATGTCAAGCAGTGGACGTCCTCCGGCTGATATGATGATGAAAAAGAAATTCTTGAGTCCTAATATTTGGTTGGAAGAAAGACCGGTGTAAAAACGCAAAAATGGAAATTCCGCACGGCGCTTTGATATCTTATAAATCGTCTCTGTCTACCGAGGGTCCCGGAGATTGGCAGATTGTAAGTTCTATTATTGTTAATAACAATTTTTTTTGTTAACAAGAAGACGCCGTTTATTCTATTCATCTGTTTATTTGTTTTCATAGTTTTTATTTCTTTAACAATTCTTCCCACACATTACCAGACACGTGCAGACGGATGGTGTCCACTCAAAGGACAACATTCGTAGCGGCAACACCACTCCGGAAACGTTATCGGAAGCCGTTAAGATTCTCAAAGGAGAGTACTGTGTTCGCGCTATCAAGGAGCATAAGATGGACAGGTGGGATGATATGTTGTTTATTGAAGGTTTGAATAGAAGAAACACAGAACTGTATTTTATTCGTCAAATACTGCCTAGGCAGAAACATGCCATGCCATGTCATGTCATGTCTGTATGTCTGTTATGTCTCTAAGTCTATTGAATACTAACAATATCATGTCGCCATTTATTCTTAAGAAAATAAATAAGTAAGAAAAGTGTTTAGGATGAACTATATGTGAATATCTGACTTACAATACTGCTTTCCAGTTTCATCCTACACGCCGTCATTGTCAATGCCCATTGTCTCAATAAAATCCATCAATATGCTTCACCATTCGTCCCACAGAGCCATAATCTTCTGCCGCACAAAGTTAGACTGTGATAACATGGAACGTTACATCAAATCGTGCGGCAGCGAGTTCACGTGTGTGTGCCTGCACGGCGACCGCAAGCCAGCGGAACGTAAAGCTAACCTGGAGAAGTTCAAGAGCAACCAGGTCAAGTTCCTCATCTGTACCGATGTCGCTGCCAGGGGCATCGATATCTCTGGGCTGCCGTTTAGTAAGTAGATTTATTTTGTTACTTTTATACCCAATAAAAAGAAGAGGCCATCTAAAGTAATACACAGACATACATTTTTTTGTTTGATTCAAGTACTTTCTGTAAGTACTGATCCGAAAATTGCTCTCCCCCCTCCCAATTACTAACAAACAATAGGGAACACGCGTGATTATTTTTTAATTATTTCTCATTCATGTAAAAACAAACAGTTTAATAAAACTATTTTTGAATAACTATGAAATAAAAAAAAATAAGCTATCGAAAATATGTTTTAATCTCTTTCTAGCGAAACGAAATTTAACACTAAGTTTAAATGGCCATAGTGTTATGTGACGTCACAGTCCATGTCGGATCTCTAATCGGTGCGTAATTAATATTTTTCAATGCTTATATCGGCCGTATTTTTAGGCTAATTATAATTTGATTTCACTTTTTGTCATCTCTACTACGGTATTTTCATATACTGTTAATAAACGCAATTTAAAAATTCATGCATATTCCCTATGAATTAAAAAATAGTGAATTATGTGCGAAACAAGCAATAAAATAGGTGCAATTAAAAAATAAAACATCACTACAAGTTGGTTGCAAAGTGAACTTGCTAATAATCTCAACGTTTATAACTTGTGTTCATTTTCATCAGTGATCAACGTGACTCTGCCGGACGAGAAGTCAAACTACGTGCATCGCATCGGTCGTGTCGGTCGTGCGGAACGCATGGGGCTTGCCATCAGCCTCGTCTCCACCGTCCCGGAGAAGGTATTGCTGAGGGAATGTCTCGTTAGTGGTCGCAAGTAGTCCCGCAGAAAAGGCTGGATTACATTATTGTTATCATCGAAACTGGGATTTCTCAGCAGTAGCCCGGATTCCAGTTATTCGAGCTAATGACTCCAGATCTGGTCCTTTTGAATGGGAGTAAAAGCATATTTATCGAAACGTGTACACTTCTCCTAACTTTGTGATTACCGTAGTGTACACATTTATAGAACCGATTTTATTGTTTTGGAAGTTGTTTTTTCTCTATGGTAGTGTTTATGCATACCTCGTTCGATGGCAGGTGTGGTACCACGGCGAGTGGTGTTCTTCGCGTGGCCGCAACTGCTGGAACACGAGCTTGATTGACGACCGTCCCAAGGGCTGCTGCATGTGGTACAACGAGCCACAGGTATTCATCATAATAATTAAGGATTTGTATTGCTGTCCCGGACCCATGTTGCTTGGTGTCGGCTTTCCCTTCCATTTGCCCTTGTCAGCCTTCATCTTTTGATTCACTTCCTTTTTTTTATATATTCCCCTCCTTCCATCAATTAATAAATTAGTCGAAGAAAAAAAATATATATATCTACTTCGTTATGTACGGGCTGTGAGGCACACGAACACTGAGGCCGTAAGACCCAGATCAGGTACATTATGTCATTCCTTTATCCGCAGTACTTGGCTGACATTGAAGAGCACCTGACCATCACGATCCAGCAGGTTGCTAACGACATGGTCGTGCCCGCTAATGAGTTTGACGGCAAAGTTGTGTACGGACAGAAGAAGTTGCAGACTGGTACTGGATATAAGGTAAATTTCTCATTTTTTGTGACCCGTCTTTTATTTATTGTTATAGGTATAAAGAAGTGAAATTTGTAAGAGGTAATCTCTGGATTAACTAGTCCGGTTGCAAAAATCCTTTCACTGATAGAATGCTACACTACTGCCGAGTGCCATAAGGCTATTTTATATTATACTGACTTTAAAGATAGTTTTAACTAAAGATATAACGGCTCTTTGAATTTGCAGGATCACGTGACCCAGATGGCGCCAGTAGTGAGGTCGCTTCAAGAACTGGAGGCGCAAGCGCAACTTTACTATCTGAAAATGCATCATAAGGTCACCGTCGCTTAATATCGGCCAGTATATGATGGTTTATTTAAATATTTATTATTTAACTCATAGACTGATAATCTCTATTGTGTTTTCTTAAATATAATTGCTGATTTCGAAATGTTTATGATGGCAAGGCATTTCTAATAATATTTTAAACGTTAATTAGCGTTTTTATCAGTGAAATAAATAATTAAAACACAGTCCAAAGTTCATTTTTTTATATTTCACCCAATTCTCAATCACTACTGATTATTATTAGGGCAGTGTGTCGGCCCGCATTTGAAAATAAATTATTAAGTCTCATAACACCGCTACTTAGGAAAATAGCCGTTAACAATACTGTTATAATAATCATAGTTCCAATTCTTTGCAATCCCATCGCTTCATATTTCACAAGGAATATAAAATGTGTTCTATAAAAATTATTTCGGAAAAGTAACGTCGGTTATATAAAAATATATTCTTTGTATTCAAAAACTTTATTCGGTCACTATCGGCGTATATTATATACATCATTGTGTAATATGAAGAGAATAAAATTTAACTTGAAATTTAAATTGACATTCCACTGCTACTTATGTTTTAAAAACGATTAATATATTACTTCTTGCGAAAACGCACCTTACAACGAAGTTAGCACTTTAGAACGTAGTTAGGTATAAAGCACATTTTGCAAGATAACATCTATATTATGTACTCAACTAGGCAGCAGTTACAAAAGCAGTGGAGAATGTCTAACAATAACTTCATGATTTACCATTATAAATAATCGCTTATCAACCTAGGAATTATATTAAGTTATTCATCAACAATATAAGCGCTAAACCAACAATAATTTGCCATATCGCAGGCATTGGTGCACAAGACACTTATTGTTCTAGATTATCTATTCACAAAATAAGGTGCATATTTGTAACTTGGCAAACTTTTCGCGCGTTCTTTTTTGTTGCGCCTTTATGTTTTATTCTCTCAATGATCTTGGCTACTTTCATGCGCTCACATTACAAGCGAGGTAGTTGTTATTGACAATGTAAAACGTGAATAGACCATGAAATGGGTCAATTCCAAACGCTCTACAACTGTCCGAGATTGATTTCATATTAGCTTGCTTCGCTTCAAATATTCGGAAATAAAATCATCCATTAATATAATACATTTTGAATGGAACTATAATCGCTTAAACATTTGGATTCGGCGCAAATAAAAATGGATTCTAACAACAATATCAATCTAAATCTCGCTGCAATCTAGTTTAATCGACAGATTTTTTAAACGCTTGTCACCAAATATTTACAAGTTTTATTGAAACCATAAGCTCAACAAAATCTGTTTTCCTGATTTTCTTTAGCTAAGATGACAGCTTTGTCGTATATTACAGTTGTCTCCGTAACAAGAAAACAACAAAATACAAAAATCTGTAGAGAAAACTGATCAAAATCGCGGCGCAAATTAACATTTTGATTAAACAAAATGCATATAATATAAATATATTAAACTAGTCAATTAATTTAGTTTATTTATTTAACCTATTATTTGTAAAGAAGATTGATTAGGGAGGTATGCAAGTAACAAGTTTTATACAAGTATCACTAATTTGACCGTAGATAGTAATAAAATATAAGGTTTCGTAGTAGCGACGTACATAACAATAGAGATAGTAGGTAAGGTAGATTAGGTTGTCACGTTATCCAGTAACAAGTTAGAGGAAATAGGAACTACAAAGCAATATTAATGTAATAGCGTTCCAATGTCGCTGGATCCTTGGCTAAGGCTGCAGTTGGCGCCACTATACTCAGTGCTGCGATTTGTATACAAATGTGTGTTATCATAAAGGTCTGCTCAAACAGTGTGGCAATACGGTAGCAGTTACCATTTATTGATTAATATTAATAAATAAAAACTGCTCGAGCATATTGTTACTGTGCCTGTGCTGACCGCAGTCCGCCAGGCGTATAATAGTGAGACTGTTGACGCGTGATAAATACGCGTTTCACTATACATGAGATCCAGCTACACTAGCCTATGTTAAGTAGAAAAAACGAAGTGCACGATCGGTACAATAACATTATATTCTTATTAGGTTCGCCAGCCGATTAACATTAATTCCTACTCATTAATTTAGATAATTCCGTAATATAAAATACAACACATACAATTTTAGAATCTGAAAGGCTCAAACGAATTAACCAAGCTAGATTACAAAGATACAAGGACTGGCTAACCTTAGCTATATTATATTAACAAGAATAATTTAATATTACTCTTTTGGTGACCACTGCTACCCCACCCGCTGCATAACTTGCAATCATTATACACTAGTCACTACTATACATATAAAAATTTCTTAGTATTACAAAATCCGTACTACTTCTGACATGTATCAAAAATGCGTTCCCGTCCCGTCACAGGTAAGGCGCATGCGCCGAGGTCGGGCGCGCCGCGGGCGCATGTTTCACTTCAATGAGAGAACAGCTCCATCTCTCGGCTCATCTCTTTACTTACTATCGAGGAAACAGTCTATCACACATACGCTTATAATCACTTATACGAGTCTCACAAGCAGACATTACGTAAAAGAAACTGTAAGGTTCTTCCATTGCTTCTGTAGTAAAAAATGTTTTACACTTTTTTTTATTATTACTTTTTACTCGTACCTAATTTAGTATGCCCACCAATATAGTTCGGCAAATATTATTCGTGCCACTTATTATTTGGACTTACATTACGAGCTAAAATAAGCGTAACTGATATACAACTACATTCGCAACTCCTCTTCATTCTTCTCCGTCCGTTACAATTGGTACAGTTTTATACCTAACGTGAAATTTTCGATAAGTTTATAAAATTATTTCTATGTATTGTTTAGTGTATTTATTCTACGATCACTTATTACCGAAACCGATTCAGTTCTGCATCAAAAATCTAATATTATAAAATAATTGTTCTCTATTATGTTATGAGTGTTCGTCTTCATCACATATTAAAGTCAACAGTGTCTAATATTCTATAAATATAATGTATTATTGCTATAGTGGTGTTGTGTGATGTCACAATGGATGGAAGCCTTATTTCTCACTTCGGTGGGCAATCGCAGCATCGCGTTACGAATGAATACGGCACGAATTTCAAATGATATTAAATGAAAGATTTTAAATAAGATGAAGCAAATATTAAGGACTTTGGATAAATTTAGGACTCTACATTTAAAAAATATTACCAACACACAATGAGCAAGTGTAACAACCTCACCGTCTTTCAGAGAAAACATTAATTACTTATCTTAAAAAAAATTAAATCTAATTATAAATACGAAACTATTCGAGTTTGTGTCGTGACCGAGTTTGTATTGTAGCTGGTAGCAAATCTTTGATATTGGAACAGTCTGCAACCATCATGTCTTGGTCAATTTTGTACCTTATAGGCATCATTCATTAAAGTATAATTTTAAATAATTCGAAGTGGCTTGGAGAAAAACGACAACCAGGAACTGACATTACCAAAGGTATTAATTTTCCTACAAATGAATTACGTAAATTGATATTTAGGTCACAATCAACAAGCAGGTCGGGAAAAATATTTTTAGTTATTTTTCAAAACGAAAGCTGTTATTTAGCCTAAGTATTAAGAGCTTATCGTTTCTCTTCAAGCTGAAGTCGATTAAATATTATCGTAACGTAGCAGTGTCACTCGTTGCTACCGTTCAGCAAGTACACTTATCCAGCACTTGAGGCACACTTCAACATTCTACTAAACATTGAACTATCTACTTGATATCTTTTTCAATGGATAAGTCTACCCAAAATAGCTCTTATAAAATTCGAACAATTTGGTTTAACAATATATCCCTGTTTTATAAGATACCTAGTTGAAAGATCATTTATATTCAGTGGGCGAAAAATGTATGCCTCCATTACAGAGTAATCATAATTTCTAAACCTCTTGACCACTTCATTAAGTCTCAAAATCCGAAAGGTTACGTCCACTGGATATTGTTCATAAATTCCATATTTCGTTCTCAACATCGAAATCATCTACATCACCATGTTTTATTTTTATGGAAAACCCAATATTTGACAATACATTTAATAATCAATATCTGTACACACGTTAACCCACAAATAAAAGCTAAGCAGTAAACATTTGTTGTCTATGGACATGAGATTATTCCCATCACAAAACAATCGTGAAATACTGATACACACTTCAATACTATTGTCTATAATAAAAATTTATCGTACAGAAATAAACTCAACGTCCTTACAAACCTTCTAACATCTTTTAAGATATGTAGAGATCGTCAAAACAGTTGCGTTTGAAATAATAATAATCTTTCGTCGTTCACATCCTCGATTTACTTAGCAAAAAGTATTGGTTTACATTTTTTGTCAGTTCATTTTTTATTTTATACAAATATTTGTATTTTATAATTTTTCGTGAAAATGACTAATTAATTTCATGACTCCCGGCGAATGTCACCCTCATTATTCGAACTTAGACATAGCTACAACTGCTTTGACGTAACCTCCTTACATCTTTGTCTTTATTTATTTCCATAGCTTAGTCACATAACCACGAGTGGTTTAAGGCAGTTTATTACTCGTGAACCGACCACTCCGTTCTGATCCGAAAGTGTTAGGCCACTTGTCTCACTACTAAACACATAAAAATGTTCAATTAACATAAAACTTTATAACAAACAAACTTCATAGTAACTAAGACTAAATTAATAAATAATTCTTAGTAGTCCAATGAGATTTTTGTTGACCATACCTGGAAAAGATGCAATTTGAATATTTATATTTTTTTGTCATGTTGCTTCTTTTTCTGTCTAAAGGCCGGCGGCGCCTGTTAGAGTCGGTTAACACATAAGCGGTTCGGCACAATCGGTTTCGCATTTTTATACAACGTTATTTAAGGTTTTATTGAGAATACCGAACCAAATGTGCCGATCCGCTTAAAAGTATGAGCGATCCTTATGGTACGCATCGGTAAATGGTTTATATTTAACTGACAATTCAAAAGAAACCATATGCTGTAAACTCTGGAAGTAAGCAAAATTAATCTCCAAATCGTGCCATTAAGGTTAATTTTGCTATTTTAGTAGAAAATCATGCTCATACCATACCCTTGGCCTAACGCCGGCCCTTAAACTTTGGCATACCTTGCTCCTTTTTTCATATAACATCTAGCATGGCTCGCATCAAAGACATGTGGTAACAAACACACACATAGTATCAATTCATATAGAGATAGTCAATGCGAAATTACATAGCAACTAGAATGGTAATTAGAACACAAAATTAGAAACCATAGAATCAATATATTCACAATAGCACGGAACAAATAAATGTCTCTTAAAACGACTGATATGGATAAGTCTGTTATCAGAATTCAGAACAGACAGTCAGTAACATAATATTTTTAAGGGTTTGCAGGTTGGAGTGGCAATCATTCTGAATAAAACTGATACCGAATAAACAGAAGTTAGCATAGTCGGCTTGTGAAAATAAGATGCTGAAGACGAAGGATATTTTATTGTGGCTCAACTTGGGGGAGACCAATCAATAACCTGCTTTGGATAGCTCGACATCTGCGTCTTGTTTTAAGCGGATAATAGATGAAAGGATATCGAAAATTAATTGGTAAGTGGCACTGGCTAGAACCTAGGTTCAGTAACACTACCCAAAGTATTTGATAAACTGGGATAGCCTACGCCGGCGAAACTGCCTCGCCTTGATTTTTCACACCTCTCTACTACAACTACTTACAACTCTTCTAGAGACGCTGACGCTGCAAACCTTTTAAATTCAACCTGAATCGTACACACGGCTACATAACAAGCTGTACATTTCTAGTTTATGCTGATCTTTTATTATATAGGATTTCCATACAATGAGCGGTCAGCTTATACTGGAATAGTATAGCTTGTTATGTAGCCGTGTGTACAATACACCGCGTTTTCCACTACCATTAAACCTAGTATAAAAACTATAAGCTCACCCAGGTCAAAGCGCGAGCCAGGGATGATGCTGCAGCGACTCTTTGGAGCGGTCACCGTAGTCGTAGGTGAGCTCTTCCCCGGGCGCGATGTCGTGTGCAGCTAGTAAGACAAGCCGCGGTCCATCGACCCACACTGCCTTTGTTAACAGGTTACCGTTCCGAGAGTGATTCACTAAACGACCTAGGCGTCCGGATTCTGCCGTCGCGTCGATACTGTGAAGATAGATGGTAGTTTTGTAGATATTTTTGGAAGTGTATCTTGTGGAAGTGTATATTGTTTTTTTTTTGTTTTGTTATAAATCAAGGACGATCATTGAACCCTACAAGACAGAATGCCGTATAAGACGTTTGGAGGCCGCGGGAGCAATGTGTCGCTTTGTTTCAAAAACGTCATAACTCAAAACATGAGATCAATAAATTGTATTGCCCTTGATGAATTTGCCTTCGCCGACGAGCGATTATTTGTAGGACCGATTCAATAAATCCCTAGTTTCGTAGGACCAACTTTACGTAGGACGTGTGCGTTTATTAGAATTCATATGTTCCATTCTCGCCGACAAAAAAATCTGTCACTGATTGTCTGACGTGGGCGGGCAACGTAATTATTAATATTGACGTCAAAGCGACTTTCAAGAAGATTAGTTACATATAAAATTATATCACTCTTTCACTGCTCACCAATACTGCTGATCGCCGTGTCTGAAGTAGTACATATAGCAGCCGGCCTCCGGGTCCTGTGCGTACATGTACTCCCTCTCCCGTGCCTCCACTACGCCCACTAGTTCTCCGGAATACTCTACCACGAATTGTCCACGACCGAACGGACGAGTCGCTATGACCCCTCGTCCTTTGCCGTCGAAATATGCTACCTGCAGCAAATAAAAAATAAATTAGAGAAATACCACAATTATTATATTGGCTTATAAAGACTTCGTGTTTTGATCAATTACGCAGTGCAGTTAGTAGTCGTTTGTTGAATTTTCGCTGTGTTTAACTAATCAATGTAATATTGCGTCATTTGACAAATCTCATTGTTTTAATGATCTTAAAATATGATATTTAATATTTTAATGGTGATCGTAGTTTGTGTACAGTACCTACAGTAAATTTTCTATCTAGTTTATAAAATTACTATCTTATTAACAAATCTAGTTGCCTGCAAGAAACTTCATATTTACTCCTTTAAAATAGATGATTTTACAATATTTTGTGTAACATAGTGAACATAATAGTACCTAATTAGTGATAATTGATATTACCTACTTCTCTGCCCTATCGGGAATTACAGGCGTAACCGACGCTTACCGGTCGCGGATGGACTATATTATACAATGTTATATCAAGTTTAGACCGAGGGGTCGTCAGTCAACCAGAAAGGTGAACCTAAAAAAAGTTCGTTGTATACTATTGGAAACAATAGACGCTAGATGGAACAAGTTTGCAATGCAGTGCCATTTCTTACGTAGACACTACAACGATTGCGAAATATGTTATCTTGTATAACTAATAGAATATTCTCGTCGTCGTAACGTTAATCTGTAAACAATAACTTGTTAGTCAGTACATAGTTTTAACGGCCGGCCTTGATGCAACAGTACCTACTGATAAGTGAGCTTATCTTCTCTTTAACCTGCACTTGTCTGGGGAAGGTAGTTATCTGTCTGTTAGTGAATGTTCAGTTTCCGCGTTTAGTTAATGATGCGAACGCGTTAATAAGTTGAATAATATTTAAATGGATTAAACGAATGTAAACATATTACATAATTTCACTGAGTACATTGTAGAGGCAAAACAGAATACTCATAATTCGATCTTTTTTGTGTCTATGCCACTTAAAATTTTAATTTATTTATTGTGAACTTTTTTGACCTTAGCTGAAGAACTATTAAAATAACTCGTTAGGTATAATTAAGTTTGAAAATGGAATACCCAGCATTACCCACTTATTGTTAATAACGCATTATTCTTAATTCTAGCTTTAGTTTTTTTTTTTAATAATGCAATAATGCGTTTTACTGTCTGCTACAAGCAATTACAGATAATGGGCATATGTAATAGAAGTTAGGTACATTTGTTCAGATAATTGCAACATTTGCAACCAATATGAATCTGCTCATATTGTCTTTCTCATGAACTGTTGAACACTTACAGGAAGTCATTACTAATATAAATGTATGAATGGTGATTTGGCAATCAAAGTCAAGCATTGGCAATATTTCAAAGCGATTCTACATAAGTATATTGTTTACATATTTTATCTAAGTGCCACATTCATGTCATTTATTTCGGTTTATGTAGTGGGGGGAAAAAATACAATGCTACGGCATGAAGGTACTCTCGTAGTCGCAAGTGCGACTCTTAAGCGCGGGGTCCAGGATTTGATTTCCAGGTCACGTAAATGTTTGTTGTAACTACTTCATGGTATTGATTTGGGTGTAACACAATTTTGAATAGGTCTTCTAACAAACTATGTATTACTTACTTGTAGTCCATCTTCCCTTTGTTCTCTCACTGCTCGCTCCAAGTCCCGCATCTTCTCGGCCATTACACATTTGGAAGTCTTTCTAACACTACGTCTTACAGGAAAGTATTCTGTAAGCTTATGGTTTGTGTCACCATTCACTACTTTATCTATTTTGTTAATAGTTTTTTCAATAGGTGGTGGTGAAGGCGGAGGCTCGACTTTGGGACTTTTGAGCTCTTCCTTGAAATATTCGGTAAGTTTGTGACTCTCAGCTGCGCGGGCGGCAGCGCGTGCTGCTCTGGACCTCAATGTGTGTCCGTTCGTCATATTATTATTTGTTATACCGTTGCTAGTCTTCAATGGCTTAGACCTTAATTCAATCTTTTTCAAAGGAGGTTCAGAAGTTAGTTCTGCATTCTCAGTCTTTGGCTGCACTGCTGCTATTATCCTATAAATAAATGTTACTGTAGATGTGCAAAAAAGTGACCTATTTATTTAGTAAAATAACCACAACCACAAATAATATAGGTTACCGTAAATACAAGGCTTTTACAATTAAATAGCAGTAAATTGAAATACATAAAGATAATATCGTGAAAATTATACAAAGAATTAAGTATTTCCATGAATATAAATATTTTGAGTATGATGCAATTCAACTTATTTAGAACATCATCCTAGTTCATTCCATATTTATGACCACATGCAACTGAATAATACAATCTTGGACTTGTTAATTAAATTATGAGTGGGGAGAAAAGTGAAACAAATAAAAATAATGCCTCAGTTACCTGCGCTTTCTATAGTTGCGCGTAGGTCTGACAGGCTTCTCCTCGCATAGTTCAATGCGGTGGGGGGTCTTCACACCCTCCTGTGCTGCCATCAAGCTACTGGCTGGAAACCATAGACGCACCCAACATTTAGTTAAGTATTATTTTAAGTGTACATGCTGTATTGCCTGTTACTATTAGTGCATGAAAAAAGATGATGTCATGAACCAAGTGTAAGCATAATGTTCAAAGTCCAATGGGAATTATGACTATCTAATTAATTAAATCATTATTAAAATTTATGGAAAAAATATACATGGAAGGATACCAAAGACAGAGGGAAAAGAAATATGTTTGTGTATACATGTATGGGCATGATTCGGAGACCATAGGTGGCCAGTAGTGGCTTATCACTGCCAACTCATCAAATAATATTTAGAGCAGAAATATAGAAATTATAATACTCAACAGCATAATAACATAAATTTGATTTTTATTATATTATGATTAAAATAGAATATGAAAAAAAGAATATGGTTTAATAATATTTTTTTTATCAATCTGGTGAGTTGTCTAATCACATGACCTATTTTAAAAGAATTTATTTCGAGGAATTAAATAGAAAAATAGAAGATAGCAATAAAATGTGTTTAATGTTGAAAACATGTTTAATGAGACTAATATTACTAGTACAAATATACACATGCATAAATACATGATTTGTCTGTCCCGCCAGGTAAGTTAGGTTAATTTACAGGCATATTTTTACAGAAATATTTAGGTTAGCATCCAGAGTTTACAATTAATGATGTCTATTCTAAAATACATCCATAAAAACAATTAAAAAAATGATTATTTGATTAGTAGCTAGACAGACACATCTCAAGTATATTTTTGGGGGGAAAAGTGCTTCTAAACGCATGCATTAACAGACGGAATTACAGAAGAGGGTACCGCGAACAAAGGACGCCTCCAACATAACATGGACAACATGACATATTTATGTATAGTTATGTAAATATACGATACTAACCTCGAACCATTTCCACTTGAACTTGATAATCGCTGTTATAAAATCACAAAACACCATCGAAGAAGTGGTAAAACTTGATACAAACAAAACCAGACTGGCTCGAGTTACCAATATTTTGTAACAGACCTTGTCATATTAGGATCGCAAGACGTTATCATGTGATTGTCGATCTGCTGTCACGTATTTTTCATTTTCTTGCAGTTTTTCGAATTGCTTAAACTATAAAACGTACGATAATGACTGTTAAAACATGTATTTCAGTAAAAAATATTAGTAACTCATTCAATTTCTTCAAAAATGTCAAGACCGAATAATGGGACTTCTGTAGAAAATGGACGCTTGTTTTTCCTAAGCTGCCTAGTTCTGATTGGTCCTCTATTTATTTTTTTGACGTTGTCAGCCAATGAATTTTATTTTAACCATAGACTAGCAATTTATTTTAGCATTTGAAAGGAATTATTTGTCTTTGTTATAAATGGTGCGTTTCGTTTTACTTATTATAATTTTTATAATACACACATACACATACCATCACGCCTGTATTCCCCGAAGGGTTAGGCAGAGGTGTAACAATTTATAATAATAAATAAATAAATAAAAATAAATTTTATAATATATTATTCTAATTTAAAAATATATGCTTTGGTTTAGGACGAATTTGTATTCTTTCTAGAAATAGTGATGACGCATGATAATGTCGCCAAAAATAAACTCCCCCATACAAGTATAAACTCACGCCTGCTTCCAGAAATCACAGAGTTCTTCTCTCTCTTCTCAAACAAAAAACAAATTTTTGATATTGCACAACAACTTTGTTTTCGCTTCCACTATGAATACTAATTTACAATAGCAAAGTCTTGAATGAAATGAATATTTTTACAAAAGATAAATCAATTTTTTTACGGTCGATCCAACGTGGTAAATTAAGGTGCATGGTTTGGGAATCATAGATATTTTTATTCACAGGGGGTAAATGAAGGAAGGGTCAAAAAGTCAATGACATTTTGACATTCGTTGTAGCCGTACAGGCGTCAATGTCATTGTCAACGTACGTACACCGTACACGAAACAAAGTTGGTTGGCGCCTTTTCAAAGTTTTCAACCTCGATAGACATTTTGTAGTTATTTCTTATTTACGATTTCAAATATCAATAAAATGAGTGTTAGAAAACCATGCTATGTTTGGGATGAAAAATTAATCGAGGAATGTAATCGATTGCCAGCAGTTAATGGAAGGGTACTTATTTTTTAATCCTAATACTCACAAATAAATTTAAGACAACTCTTTTGAGGCAGGAACAAATTTAACTTTATTTTTTTATAGGCTAGCATGATACATGATTTGATTGAAGCTTACGATCTCTTGAAGCTATTAACAGTAGTGAGATCAGCTCCAGCAACTTATAAAGATATGAAAGAGTTCCATTCAGAGTTGTATCTTGATCATTTGAAGAAATTTATTGAAGTTGATGACGACTATATGACTAACGCTCAAGACGAGGAATGTGGCATCGGTATTGTAAACAAATAAATAAGTTCCTAAATGTAAATAAAATAAAATCGTGTAGATAAGATTTTTGACGTCATTATGGCAAATGAATGCATGTTCCTTATTCATGAAAATAACATCACAATGTCATCTTCTAAAATTTTTAGGATATGACTGCCCTCCAGTATCTAATATGTTTGAGTTAGTGTCTACCATAGCTGGTGGTTCTATAACTGCTGCGCGATGTCTGCTTCTCGGTATAACTGATGTTGCCATCAACTGGTGTGGTGGCTGGCACCATGCGCACAGGTACTACAAAGACTACCGGATTATTTGTTAAAAAAGTTTTGTCACATCTCCCAGTATATCCTGAGGCCAATAGTCTATGTTCTCTTTACAACTCTTAACCCCTCGTATGCCGGGCGAACACATACAAAATTATTTTTTTAATGTCACATAACTACAGATTTACACTCCGGCAGACTAACACTGGCTCTTATTTTGAGCGTTGATCTACGTTCCGGCACACAAGAGGTTAAGCACAATCATAATGATCATCTTCAAGATAGTGATAGACCTATAGTAGTACACACATTCACATTCTAGCACTCAAATAATTATAATCTCATAATTAGTACTCGGTCTAAAAGATTAAAAATCCCTTATTTTTTTATTTGTTTACAAAACAATATTTTTCAGGTTTGGAGCTGAGGGCTTTTGCTATATAAATGACATAGTCATAGCTATTGAAAAGTTAAGAAAAAAGTTTCCTAAAGTATTGTACATTGATTTGGATGTACATCATGGTACTACATTACATTATTAATGTTGTTAATGATGCATGCGTGTTATAGGTACAGACTAGTTTTTTAATCCTTTTTTTTTTTTTTCAGGGAATGGGGTACAAGACGCTTACAGCATAAGTAAATCAGTGTTTACTCTATCTTTCCACAAGTATGAGCCAGGTTTCTACCCTGGTACTGGAGGCATAGATGATATTGGAACCCAGGGTGGCACAGGATACAGTTGTAACTTTCCACTCCATGCAGCTTATTCCAACAATACTATGGAGTATGCTTTTGAAAAGTTAGCACCAATGTTAAATAACAACAAACATAATTCTTGTCTTAAGACCTGATTCATAATAATAATGAACAAAGTTAATGTATTAGTCATCTTAGCTTAAAATAACTAATATGATGATGTTTTAGAGTATTTAACTCCGTTTATAATCACTTTGAGCCTGACGTCATTGTGGTGCAATGCGGCGCAGACGCATGTGCGCGAGATCCCAATGGAGGCGCGAATCTGACTACGCGCAGTTACTGCCGATGTGTGCGGCGCGTGCTCGATAAACGAAAACCTACCTTATTGTTAGGTGGAGGTAAGTTTCAGTTTGATATATTTAAACCCATTTTGCTTTATGTATGTGTTCGGAGTCTTATGCTTATTTGTTATTTTAACTATCAAATACGATGATAACTGGTATACGATAATGGTGTACGATAAAGAACTGCTGGATAGTCTGTAATACCTGTTCTTCCAGGTGGATATAAACATGAAAATACAGCCCGTTTATGGGCGTCTCTAACAGCTCTAGTGGCTGGAGTGACCCTGGATGAGCAAATACCAGAACATGGTCATTGGCCAGACTATGGACCTGACTTCACCATAGATGTGGAGCCTACGCTGGCCAAAGACAATAATACAAATTCTTACATAGAAGAATGTATTAACAAGATAGATGGTGAGAATTTATATAGCACTTGTTTTGATGATATTATTTTTTAATGGCCCATTGTGTGTTTGAGAGGAGGGGCATGTGAACGATGTTTTTATGACAAGTTCTAACTATATTCTTTTATGGATTTTACATTGCAATTTCATTATAATTGTTCTTACAGGTAATTTAGAAAAGTACTTAAGAAAAACTGAAACTACTGAACCCAAAGCAAAAAGAATGAAGACTGAATTGACATGTGTAAATACAGAAATTACACCTTTAGTAAATATTAGTAATAGGGTAAAAAATCAACAAATAAATACAGAAACGAATGATGTTGAAGATGTCTATGCTTTTGTGGATTAAATTGTTAAATAAATATATTTTCCCTTATAATTTACTTATTTCCTTATTTCCCTTACAGTTTTTGTAATCACATCTTGTTAGGAAACAGATAAAGGTAAAATGAAACAATAAATTAATTCGAAAAAAAAATATATATATTTTTAAAGTTCGCACTGAACTGTTCAGCACACAGTAAGTTACCAAGTAACATTGACTTGAAGTGAAAATAAACATAGTATAGTCTCGTGTTCAGATGATGTATCTTATGTTGATGCAACCCAATCACTAGATATATGATCACTTTGTCTATATGGGTGACTGTTGAACGAATTTCAGTTGTTATAAGTAACTACACGACACATACCGCAACATTAACATACTGTTTAAATAAAAAAACGCACACTATAATGTATTACAACTGAATTTATAGACAATTTGTTCAAAATGTTAACTCTTAGCTTGGGGTCTGTTAACACAGGTCTTTCATTTATTTACATAGCAGTTTACATACAACATTACATAGATAAAAGCTACCTGTCTTCAGGAACAACATAAGCAGATAATAAATTCCTTGCAAGACTATTACATTCTTGAGGATTTCTGTGATTTCAAATGCAAATTATTTAAAATAAAAAATATTACCCAACTTAATACCAAATCTCTAACGCACTTAAGCATTTAACATTTTCCGATTTCTATTTACCTAATTCTTTATAAAGTGCTTATGTATGTAATGCAAGCAAGGTGATTCAAAAGCTATTACCAGTGTAAAATCAAATGCAAAGTTAGATTGAATCTACAGCAATGGAATTGATCTGAATTTATGACAAGCGGTACATTCCTACTGCTTCAGAAGATCTTACAAATACTGTCTTGGAAAAATAAATGCATTCTTAATAACTTATTCACACATTGCTACAAAAAACGGCAGTTTAGCTCCAATGCTGCAAATCCAAGCTAAACAACAATGATTCAATTAGCTACTTTAGTCTGAGGGCCGCTTTTCACTGTATTTTTTAGTGAATTCCTCTGCATTCTTTAAGAATTTCTTCCTGTCTTTAAGGAATTCTTCAGCGAGTTCTGCACGCAGTGGGTGCTCTGGCTCAGGGTCGTTGACAAGGGCCACTAGAGCTTGAATAACTGAAATATGGAAAATTAATAAGAACTGGCAATAAGCCTTATAATACATTTAAATGTATATCTACTCTAATATTATACATACTTTGTTTGTAAGAGGTAATTTAAGGGAATACTGGTCAGATTACAAAAAAAATTATACTGATAGAAAACTACACTGTTGCCAAGTGCCCTACGCTGTTTTATGACAAGGTATACATTCACATGGATGAAGTTACAGGCAGTAAACAATAAAATAACATTGGCATTTGTAAAAATCTTACGTACCTTGGTCAGTCTTGGTGGCAGGCTTCCAGTTCTCAGCACTGATGATTGGCAGGCACACCTGACCTTTCTCATCAATATTCGGATGATAAATCTTTGTTTTAAAACTAATCTTAGGAGGTTTAAATGGATATTCTGCTGGGAAGTTAATCTCAATGCGGAAAGCACCCTTGTTGTAAGGAGGATTATCCTGAAAAATATAAAGATAAATCAGCTAATGCCTGATTGGTTTGATTTTACCAACATTTAATTTAGGGCAAGTGTTTATTGAATTTATTGCCGTGCTAAACTAAGTTCCCACTAAACAAGGATTTTTCTAGTAATTTGAAAAGTGGGCAGTGTCATGCAAACAAGCTTTTCCCTAACATCATCATCTGAATGCCTCAACTATCAAAAACTGTGTTTAATTACAAATCTAATGAGGATTCACTTTGCACTCACAATTTATTAGTATTATCAGCATTTGATAACAAAGCAACACAATTGTGTATAAATCTTTAATCTACTACGTAATTAACATACACAACCATTCTGATATCCATAAAGATATTGTGTAAAACTAGATATAATATTATGAGTCACTGTGCTGCCAACTCAAGGTCTTTAGTCATTTATCCTTCTACAATAAATTACATATTACAATTTGTTGTGTTTTGTTTGTGCAGAATTATCTATTTTAATATCAGTCAATGAAGTTTGTCCAATTTCAAGTTTACATTTAGGATAGGTGTTAGGTAGTGGGGTATGAATGGACTTCTATTGATTACTAAATGTAAAAAATCATGTCCTACAGTCATACTCACAGGAACTATTAATCCTTGCCATGTAAGAATATTGGATTCATCCACTTGTATGTCCCTAAAGGACTTTAGGCCTGATTGCCTGATATCATTCAGTTCCTGAAACAGATAGCAATTAGAATATCATTTAATTGTAAAAAAAATGAAAGTACATACATAGATTTGATAAGAAAGTCCCTTGGTTATTCAGCTATCCATAATGCAGCAATCGATAAATGAATGGTAGTGTGTAATCATGGTTTGCAATAAGCACCAAGAACTTAAAACCTTGCTGTTTTTGAGATTATACTATCTACGTTTTCTAAATCCTTTGTGATTTATTGTTTACTCTAAATGACTACGGAACGGGTTGAGTATTTTTATAAATAATAATTAGTAGGTCAACCATTTTACTAGGTATCAATAATAAAATAGGCCTTTGCGGTCTTTCATAGTTTTATCTCCACTTTTAATTTTATTTTCTACTCCTTAAACAGATATTTCTGTGCGCTATTCAGTATTTGTATGGTTACTGATAGTATATACTAAGTAATAACCATTATAGTCAATGATGAGGAATTAGTTAGATCATAAAAAATGATGTCTCACCTTCTGTAGTCTCCTCGTTGCAGCCATTGTATTAGAATCTGTCAAACTCCCAACCTAAGATTTCCTACAATGATTCTTGAAAAACTCGAGGTTTTGTTTTATTTACAGTTACACACAAACACCATAGTTATACGGCACAAACAAATTATATTAGGTTATAGGATTTGTTCACGAAATGCTGAAAAATTATCTGCAAAATGCGACGAACACCAACAAAATTTCGCTACGTTATGTTAACGCATTAAACTTCATCAACTTGTGAAGTTGCAAAGAAAATATAAAATAATTTAATATCGAAATAAGACTGTAAATTTTTAACAAGTTGAAAATTAATAGCTAATCAATAATGCTAATCTTTACCACTACTATTACATTTACTATTAAAAAATTGTTCATCACGTTCGGTGAAAAACTGAAACAAAACGTAATCCCAGCAAAATTAACGGCAGCGCCATCTGTTGTCAAATTAATAAACGTGGTGTGATGTGATGATGAGATGTTGTCATCAGATGGAGATGTGGAGGCGCTTCTTGATGATGCAAATGCAATATTAAATATTGCACTACGCTGAGTTTTTGTAATGAAACAAGGAACAAAAGCCGAAACTATGTTAAATGGATCTCTCGAGCATGACAAACCTAATATTCAAATGGGAATCAAACTAGATAAATACTCTAATGAGAACTTAGCGGCAGACAGACAAGCAGTCTTTTGTTTGTTTTAAAGTTTGCTATTGGGTTTTTAAATTAGTTGAGGTTAGAATTGTGTCTGGTTAGCGACTCTTGCCCTATTATAAACATAGCAGGCGCAATGATATGGAAGACTAGAGGATAAATGGCTGAACTATTATGTAGATTCAGTTAGAGGTAGGAATAGTGGGTTGTTTTGAAAAAAAAAAGCTCTTTATTTGAGATAATCTTTTTATTAACGCGACTGGATTACGGGGAGACTATAACATTGTACCAGATGTAACGGGAGGTAGCAGAGGAGTTGTATTAAACGTATTCTATATTTGCTGTTCTAATGAAAAATATTGATAACATTCTAATCATCATTTCATTAAGGTAAAAATGAAAGATAACAAACTCTTCTCTCCATTTACATACATTTAAACATCTATAACCTCCTATACAATATATTTGACAGAACTAAACATTGTTCCAAATACTATAAACTTATAAAAACGGCATACGAATGAAGTTCCAATTGGATTTTTGTGACAGATTATAATGAGGACCAGTAGATTTTGTTTATTTGAACTCGTCTAACTCGGCGAAAATATCTTAGGATCACCAAACACCCCCAATTCTGCAGAAGCAGCTAATGATCTTCAGATGTTTTCGGTAAGCACTGAAATTGATAGACGTATTTTGTAGTGTTACATAATGTAACACGGTACACATATTTTAATCATAAACAATCGACTGGTCTTCCTTATATCCGATGATAACGCTAGTCATCCCCACGTTCGTCGTCGCGGCGTCGGTTGCGCGTGCGCCTGTTCCATCCCTCACGCGGTCGCTCACGCTGTCCTCGGCCCTCCCCGCCTCGTCCAGCGCCTCCGCGCTGGAAGAACGAGCCTTGCTTTTCGAAGATGCGCTCGTTCGAGTCCACTAGGTTACCGACCTGTAATGTGAATATTACAAGATTACGTAAACATATTGATTTTAGAAGTTTTTTCTAATATTAGTAGATAATATTCGTGGCACTGCGGTGGCTGAAGTTCTGTTTTAAATCGACGCACCAACTACAACTATCAATCTGTTTGCAAATGCGGCCAATTCCAATTGTATTGGATTGCGATGTCTCAATAACAATGTGATTTGCGTGTGTGAATGATTTATATTTACCTTATCAGCAAGTTGCAACGCCAAAGCCTGCATCCTTGTAGGCTCTGAACGATGTAGAATGGCGCACTCGCTAGGGTCATCAAGCGATGCCAGTAGTTCTTCATTGATGATCATCTTGGAGACGAGCGAGTGGACGCGTTGGCGCGGCAACTCGAACATGTCAGCGAGGGAACGTAGGGAGAGAGACGCATATACGTGGGCGTAGGTGAACAAGTAAGTGCGGAGCGATTCCTCGCGGATCAGTCGGCCGAGCATGGCGCGCACGTTGTCGGCGCCCACCATTAGGTCCCACACCTGTGAGAAAATAAATACGTAAATAAGGTTTCAACAGTACAATATCTGCTGATGTACTTATTATATTTGTATTCTACTTCTTCTGTTGTTATTGTTTAAATTATATATCTAATTTTGAAGTTACCTTAGCATTCATCTTGTCATTAACAATGAAGTTCAGACAAGCGCGCCAGTCTCCGCGCCGCATGGCTCTCGCGGCCGCCACCGCGTGCTCGCGCATGGACTCGGGCGGCCCGACCAGCGCCTGGCGTTCACTCGCGCGCAAGTTCTGGTAGAACGTCTTGCTGATCATACGGCGGCGAGCGTCGAACTCGTGGGCTGCCATGTACGGGATCTCAATCAACATCGCGGACACCAAATATACACACTCAAGCAACTCCAAGTTGATGTGCATGTGGAAAGGCATCTGACGCTGCTTCTCGATCTTCTCCTGCTCTTTAGAACGCTCGTGTTGTCGCTGAGGTAGCAGACCTTGAGCCAGTAACTCCTTAGGTTTGCCTGTCATCATCAGTTCGGCTAGACAACCGTGAGCCTCTTTGACATTGCCGCGACGGAAGGCGCATAGGCCTAAGTTAGCCATGGTACGATTGTACAGAATCTGAGTGCTCGGGTCCGAGTGTTGAACAGTTTCCTGCAAATGCGACATCAATAGCAAGTCACGAGCCTGGAACCAGTTGTCGTGCAGAGCGTGATGGTAAATGTGGGAGAGGATGGCGCGAGTTCTAAGTCGGTCAGACTCATCGTGAGCATAGATGAATTTGCAGAATTTCTCCATCTTCTTGATGGTAGTTTCCTCACCAGGAGGAAGGTCCTTGCGCACTGCGCGAGGGTCAAACTTGTAATACAGATGGTCAATTTTACGTAAATAAGCACGGCATATTTCTTGTGGAGTGCCATCGCGTTCGACCACTTGGCACACGCGGTCAATCAGAGTAGAAACGCGAACTTCGTCCTTCAGTCTCTCAACATATTCATTAGAATGAGGATCACACTCCTTGAGCAGCTTAGTGAACTCATCATCGAGTCGCTCTAGCGCGGTCAACAGGCAACCGCGAACTAGGAACGGTGCCGTTACAAGCTGCTCATTTTCTTCAGTAATAGTTTCGCTCAGTTGCATGTCTTCATGAGCTAAGAGTAGGGTGACCATGTGGTCTACATTTTCGACGAGTTTTGACCAGTATTCAGGCTTCATGGCATCGGATACTTTGGGGTTGTAATCGAAGAGGGCGGCGACAGTGGCGGCGCGCAATTTGAGTTGAAGAGCATCTCCTAGATTGTGTGCGGCGGCAACAGTACGTAGCTCGTGCAGTAGCTCCAGCTGAGCGCGACGGTCGGTACGCTTGCGACCACGAGCTGCGCTAATCTCACCCAACTTCTTTACTACTAGGGCCGCGTCAATGTCGCTGTCCTATAAGAAACAATCATAATTATTAGTCACCAAATGCCAAAGCTATATGATCTAAGCAAGTAGAAATGTTCGACTTCTTACCTTAGCAAACATCTTAGGCTTATCCGAAGTGGCGGCTCCCTTCCTGACGGTCTCCCACTCGCCACCATCATCAGCCTGGTCCTTCTTGCCGACCTTGCCGATCCTAGCGTCACGTCTGTCTTCACGTCGCTTGGCCTTGCGTCTGTCCCTGTCTTCATCCTCATCTCTTTCAGTGTTTCTCTTCAAGAACCTTTCTCGTATGGTAGTGGCTCCACGGTTCTCGTCATCAGAGCTTGAGCTGGAGTCTGAGGAACTGGATCCCCAGTCCATGGAGTCGGAGGACTCGTCGTCCTGTGGTGGGGGGCGGCGAGGTGGTTCGGGGGAGCGACGTACGCGCGGCTTCTCCTTGACCTTCTCCTCATCGTCAGACTCGTCCGAGGATGATGTGTCTGAACAGAAAATTGTAGTCAGTAGAGTTGATGTAAAGATTTTGTTAACTTAATTTCCATTACTGTGTCTAGTATCTACACAAACATACAAGTGTTTTAGTACAGAGAAAATACTCATTACCTTTACGCTCATCATCATCATCAGGAAGATCAGGATCCTCACGGAACTTGGACATCTCAGCATCAAAGTCTTTGGCATATTTTCTTAATTTCTGCCTTAATGATGTGAGTGCCTTACTGTTGCCTTTCGACAACGCCTTCCTGCTGTCACGGTCATTCCATGCTCCAACCACCCAGTCATCCAACTCTGCCAGTGCCCTAATAAAGAATCTTGGAGCAACCCCATTTTCTTCTTTTAGTACAACAGGTGCAGCACGGGTGTAGGCTCTTTGGAGTTCCTCAAAAGAAGCAAGAGCTGATGCAAAGTCTTTGATCTTTTTATGGTTACGAAGGGAATGGATAATGGCTTCCAATTCCTCGTACCGCTTCTCCTTCATAGAGCGCACAACGCGCTTTGTTTCCTCCTCATCATCACTGAACTGTAACAAATAGAAATGGCTTTTATATTTGTTTACAGTATAAATCTATACTAATATTATAAAGCTAAAGAGTTTGGTTGAACACGGTAATCTCAGGTAACTGCTATTTTGAATTGGAAAATTATTTTTGTGTTGGATAGTCCATTTATTGAGAAATGCTATAGGCTATATAACATAACACACACGGGAGAGAAGCAGTAACCAAAGACGTAACTCAAAGTGGGTGAAAAAAACCATGCAAACGAACTCACTGGCAGAAGCTAGTTCTACTTAAAACATTAAGTGCCGTTACTGCCTAAAAATTACTTTGAATTAAAACCCTAATCTAATAGATTCAAGAAATAAGTGTGGTCCTGACATCAAATGACTGCAAAGGGTGTATTCCAAGACACATTAATCAAGGTCTAGTGCTCTGATGAAAAGGGAGCTGTAAATGTTTACAAACTTAGATATATTTTAAGTTAACCTAAGATGAGCCAAGTTAACAAGAAAGATCTGTGGTCCATTCCATCACAAGAGAATCTTGTACTAAGAGTTTAACTCCAATGTATTTGCAATGTTCTACATTGTTGTTAAAATGTAATAGGAGCCATTAGAGTTGCTACTAGTATTGCAACATTTTGAAAGTTTGTAATCAGTGGTTTAATTTTGAAAATGGTTAACTGTGAAGATGATTATAATTAAGTAGCTTGGCCATGTAATAACAGTTTGAAAACTGAATGAAACAGCTAGACTCATTGTGTAATATATTGTTGTTAATATAGAATGATGAAAAATAAAAACAATATTGTGTAACAACAAAATGTCTTAAACAAGAAAGGTAAAATTTATAAGAATAACTTTGAAATTTTTTAACATTTTGAGTATTTCAAGTATAAATAAAATTATAATCAAAACAGACTGATCATGTCACACTTGCAGCGACTGCCTGCCCATTCATATTTATATTGTTGAGAAACTTGACTAAACATAAAAGAAAAAAATAATATGGTTGAATAGCACAGCAGATGTAAGTTGCTATACAAAAATTAAATTAAATATTTTCTTATTGTAGGATACTTATGTGCTCACTTGACTTTGCCAAAACGAAATAATAAAGGAAAGAGCAGTAAGTTATTTACATAGATAACAATAAGTATAAACATTAACCAAACTACTATGAATGTTTAGTAAGTATTTGATATACACATTATTCATTGTTTGTAAACTCACCGTGTAGACGGGCGCGGGGGCGCGTACTACTGGCTCGTCCTCGCTGGAGCTCTCCGACTCGGAGTCGGTACCAGTCGCAAAGAAACGACTCATGATTGCGTTGTTCTATAAATTCACCTATAAAACAACAAGTAGTTAATTTAAGGTTAAAGCTCAAACCCAGTTACACCAAAAAAGAATAGTAGGAATCAATAATGTCTTAGCATTTATAATAAATATGGAACATTGAAGGTGTTGTCCGGGTGGTTGAGGTTAGAACTTTCACATAACAAATTAGTCTTGA
The DNA here is from genome assembly GCA_947462355.1 of Caradrina kadenii. Lineage (NCBI taxonomy): Eukaryota > Metazoa > Arthropoda > Insecta > Lepidoptera > Noctuidae > Caradrina > Caradrina kadenii. Next base: position 4,709,813 of record OX381693.1, on the reverse strand, counting down.
AGGCCAGTTTCCCTTACCTTCTACAAAATGTCCTATAGATTGTTTTATTCTCAACAACGTAAAAAGGTGTCCAAATCATGAAAATATCTTAAAATATTGATAAAACTGGAGAAACTCCAGTCTGCCCACGACGCACCACACACGTCAAAAAGACACAGAATGAAAATGACATATTGGTTATAGACTATAAAGGTAGGGATGTCCCAAAACTTTCCGTAATAATATAATAATTAAAATTGACAAGGAAATCAGCATATTATTCAAAATTCTTAAACAAGTAAAGTCCGCTTCCACTCTTGACAGATAATTATGGAAAATTTTCTTGGAAGCCTGGGTATCTGGCAGTTAACACCTAGTAACTACTAAGTACAACACTTTTCGTTTTGACATAAACAGTGACAGGATGTACAGAAAATTGTCAACAATAATGGACAGAGATCTGCGACGCGATCCTTCAAGCTCTTTAGCTTTGCTTTAGCTTTATAAAGTTTGTGGATCCTTCCTATCTACGTAACTTCAGCGCATATCATAGCTATGGAGATGCCCTTCTAAATGTATAATAATAGTCTTTAATTGATTGAAATGCTATGAAATTCCTTGAACTTTACCGTGAGCCCAATAAACGCATGGAATAGGCGTCGTAGGGTGATAGCGTGCCTCAAGACAGCTGTTTTTCGTAGTTAGGGCCCGTCTATAGACTTAGATCAATGGTAAATTGCGTAAAAAAAGTCAAATTTAATTTGTCAAATAATTGTGTGGCAGGCAGGCGAGGCGATTGATGTGATGTCGTCTTTACAAATTAAAGATACTGTAAATGAGATTATCGAAATAACCAATGGAGTTTTCAGGGCTAATTCTTCCCTTGACGAAAAACATATGTCGCACTTGTTTGCTAGAAACAGACACTACGATGTTCATGAACATACAAGACTTGATTGAACACGAGATGATTAAGGTTAAATTAATTGATATTTTGGTCTTCCTCAATTGTTTAGAGAATAATGACGAAGAGAACTGGCCTCAAGGAATATGTTCTTCATGCGTATCTACAGCTTTACTCGCTTATAATTTTAAATTAAATTGTTTGAAGGCAAATTCTACGTTATCACAAATTCTTATGATACAATCGCCTACTAATTTACAGAGGACTGATATAGATTCTATTGATATAAATGTTGTTTATCAAGACCATGAGTATGATGTTCCACTGTTCAGTAATCACGCGACATTAGACTTTGAAAGTACTTTATCAGATAACAAGTTAACACCACTGCCGCCTGTTACTGAAATAACTTCTGGAGAGCAGCCGCAGCGAATAGAAGGAGAAAAGCGATATGCTTGCACTGTTTGTACCAAATCATTCACTAGGCTGTATGGTCTACGTTACCACATGGCGAAGCACACCGATACTCGAAAGTACCTCTGCGCAAAGTGTGGAAAGAGTTTCCATACTTCTAATGGATTGAAGCAGCATTTAATATCACATAGAGAGATTGCACAGTTCAAATGTGGTTTTTGCCAGAAGACTTACAAATCGAGGCAGTCACTTAAGGAGCATTTTCGTGTGGCACATTCCAGCAATCGCATGCTGTTTGTGTGTGTGACCTGTGGGAAAAGGTTCACAGCTCGATCAACCTTAAACATGCATGTTAAGACTCATAATGGAGAGAAATTCGCTTGTTCTAATTGTCCTAAGACATACACAAGGGCATCATATTTGAGAGCTCACATGCTGGTTCACACAGGTCAGCAGAAGCCTAGACCATTCTCATGTTCACACAAAGGGTGTGCAAGAAGCTTCCCAACTAAACATTCCTTAGTAGTGCACATTGCACACACCCACAGTACAGAGAGACCTCACAAGTGTGATATCTGCTTTAAGGGTTTTGCCACCTCAACTGGTTTGAAGATACACACAGAATCTCATGGTAACAAAGAGGTGTCATGTAATTATTGTGGCAAGAAACTGAGAAATAAAAGAGTATTACAAAAACACATGAAAACACATGATGTTGATGCTAATGATATGATTTTAGAAACTGTAGACCAAGCTTATTAGGTTTGTTATTGATAACAATATGATTGTATTTCTTGTGATAAGTATGCAGCATTATGGTTTCATAATTATGTAAAATTGCTGTACCACCACTAATCGGGTTAATAAAGACATTGTAACAATACAATGTTGTTTTATTTTAAACAAAAGTCCTTCCTGTAATATCATTGACTTAGAACTATATTACCATCAAGGTTGTCTAGTTCTAATTGCTACCTACTTACTCGTACAGTGACTAAGAAAAACTAAGTTATACCACTAAATTAAGTATTCGGCTGCAATTGTTTTGACTATTTTAAAATAAATAACCCTCCTTCTGACGCAGTTGGGTCAAAATAATGGTAATGCTATCTGTTACTCTGGCAATGAAATTGTATGCTCTGACATTTCTGTTTGTATCACAGATTTCTACTATAAGCTACAAGATTCGATTAGATGTGGTGTGTTCTGTCAACTTGATGTCCAATATTGCAGTTAAAACCCCTTCAGTACAGTTGGGTAAATATGGAGATACTAAATAAACAAACAATTTTGTAAGAACATTTTTATTATCCTTCCATACATATAGCAACTTTTCATGCATGCAATATATTTTGTTGATTACGAATTCATGTTACCAATTCTCTAGGTTATTTGATAAAATGTATGAATTAATTGGTAGATAAGGCTTCAATGTGAGTCAGACTGATAACAGTAATTGTTTTGTTTTTTTAAATTTGGTAGAATAGAAGCTCAAACATATTTTAAATTTACATGACAAAAAATAAACCCAAACCCAGAAAAATATTCGATCTCTACAAATATTGTGTACATAATGATTGTTCCACCTTGTAACAAATTAAAATACACAACTGCAACCTCATTTGGTAATGTATCAGGAAGTATTGAATTATAATTTAAATTCATTTGCTTGCACAACATACAACAAATGAAGCAACAGCATGGGTATTTAGTTATAAACTAAACATACATAATATCCTAACTCCGAGCTGCTACCGAGAATTTCATAGAAAAACCCAATAACACTTTGCTCGACCTAGGTATCGAACCCAAGACCTCTAGCGTAGCAGTCGCGCTTTGGACCAATAGGCTAAAGAGGCAGTTAACATAATATATTATAATTTCACTGCATATCTACTTAAAACAAAAGAACAATAATAGTGCTGACATATTTTCCTAATAAAAAACTTAACAGTGCATATTTATGATCTAAACAATTACAGGAAATAAACTCAGATGTTTTGCTCAGCTGAATCTGTATAATTTTATTAATAACTTCAACTGCAAATTTTAAGGCCTGTTACATTTATAAATATGATATTTTTAATAGCACTATGGTCAGGAACATACATACCCACATTCAGAATTATGTATGACTAAATAGGACCTAGTGCCAACAGATTTGTTGTATCACAAAGCCGAATTTAGTGTATAACACAATACAAAGATTCAGTTTAGAGTATAAAATTTGGGGCTCTGCTCATACTACTAATATTGTATTATATACCCCATACATGGCAAGTACATGTAATTTCCTTTGACAAACAGGTTAAGTGGTGCATTCAGTTCAATTGCACATCTCATGACAATTTTAGGAATGTAGACTATTTACCAAGTAATTTATTCATTATTTTGCTCTGCTTGCCCATCTTAATATCAGCACCTTCCACTTTGTCTTGTATGGTATCAATGAGGTCAGTTTGCTGTTCTATTTCTTCACCAAGAGCAAGTCCAAGGCCTTTAAGTCTTGATATGGAATGCAGCATTTCATCTAAGTTAGCATCCAAGACCTGGTTCACACGTTGACTATCAGATATGGGTGCAGCCTGTACCTGTGTATCTAACTCACGCAGGCGGGTAGCAGGATGAGATCTGAAGCGGTCATCACTGTTCACTTGTGACAGATTGTCTATTGTATCATCCAGCCTGCTGCTTGGGCCTGCACTCTGCACGCTTGGGGAGGGCTGGCTCCGAGGAGGGGTCTGGTCGGATTTACCAGAGATGTAGTTCTTTAGGCCATAAAATACAGATTTGATACCATTTAAATGTTTTTGACTGTAGTTCAAGTTGGTGTTTATTTCGTCGAGGCGTTTGTTTGTATTTTGGAGTTGCTCTCGCTGTCGACTGAGCTCTTCCGCGGTGGCGATGCCGATCTGTTCAGACTCACGCAACAGGCCTATGCTGCGCGAGGAGGAATCCAAGGTTCGCTGTTCGATTTCTCTTTGTCTTTCCAACATAGCTTGCCTTTGTTGTTCCATTGCTGCTATGTGACCATACGCGGGTGTTGCTGGCTTACTTGGTTGTGGTGGTGGGATTCTCGTTCTAAAGCTGTTGACGAATGTGTCGTCGTCTACATCATCGTCATCCTCGAACAATTTGTTAGGGTTAACGTAAGTAGCTCCAGGACGAGACATTTTCGTAGATGCTTCCTATTCGTTGATGAGTATATTACTAACCAACACTTCTTTACTCAGCCTGTACACCGAATAAATGAAAAAAAGATTGTTCTTTACGAATAGGGTATTTGAAGAATATACGGATTTAGGGAAACCCTTTTACGTAGATTTTTACGCGAAACGAACGACATGGATGAATGACACAATGACACAGATGATGACGTGACGTAGAGAAAGGGGGCGGGTCGCGGGAGAACAAAATGACAGACACTCAACACTGGAAAATTTTCAATTTTTTTTTACAGTTAACTACAGGTTATTTAAGACTTAGCTCTAGACGCGATTCTGGCAATCAGTCTTGTTAGTGTCTCGTTGGCAAATAAAAAAAAGGAACTGTAGAACTCTTTATAAGTGCTTAGAACTGTAATAAACTGCACCATAATATGTACTATAGTCTATACCATGGGCGAATGTAATTTAATAACATTGACTAGAGGGTGCTAGACAGCCCTAAATAAAAAAAAACCAGTTGTCATTGGTCTGATATTATGACATTGACATGACTGACAAGACAACAAACTACAAAGACGAAACAAGTTTTAGAAATAACAAGTTTCTATGTGAATGCGAAAATAAAATTAATTTCATTACTAGAAAAAAGGAGTAGGACTAACTTAAATGTTCGCAGTTATCTAAATATTATAGTTACATTTCTATGGGTGCACATTTAATATCAAGTGAAAGCTTCCAAGATGATGGCAGGAAAAGGTTAATTATTTTGAGATGTTATTTCTTTGAGTGCTTAAATATCTTCAACATTCTAACGCTCAGGGTTATCCTATACTATATCGTTATAAAAACAAGAACTATTTACTTGTTTCAGTAATGCCAGAAACAGAAGAACAAAACAGAATAAGGTTTCAGGTTGAACTAGAATTTGTTCAGTGTTTGGCTAATCCTAACTATATTCATTGTAAGTATGTTACAAAGCAAACGTATCAGTAATAATAAATGTTTAAGAAGTCTTTCGTAATAATTGTCATTTTGAAAATAATGTTTTCAGTTTTGGCACAGCGTGGCTACTTGAAGGAAGCCACATTCATCAACTATATTCGTTATCTACAATATTGGCGGGAACCAGAGTATGCTCGCTACCTCAAGTACCCAATGTGCCTTCACTTCTTAGAACTGTTGCAACATGAGGCCTTTAGAAGAGAATGTGTGTCAGCACAGGTATGTTCACGTCGCAGATCTCTTTCGAGATACCTAGATTTCCTACAAATTAAATTCATAATTTATTCTACATTTAAGATAGAAAAATATCGATAGATGGTTTAGTAACCCAGTGTATGTTCCCCTGTTGGTCAAGATCTATATCTCTCCCTTCAAATCTCTTCTGTAACTGATCAGAATCACAAATCAATAATTTTTATTGCATTTTTGTGTGTCTGCTTCACAAGCAGACAAATTTCTCTAACATGAAGGATTATGTTCTATTGTCAAAAAATGTAATGTGTTGTATTTAATGTCATGTAATACTAAAAAACAACAGAATGTCATCTTTATCAATAACTAAACAAATCTAAAATGTAATTTTTCAGGTTTGTAAGTTCATGGATGATCAAGCTATTTTACTGTGGCAACATTACACGCGACGGCGCACGCGCACACTGCAGCCACCGGACGCGCCTGCGCCACCGGCACCACCCGCGCCTCCGCAGCAGGGCGCGCCTCGCCAACAGTCATAGAAACTGTTACGTTCATGTAGGCATGTCCCCAATTTGATACATCAAGTTTCAGATAAAGCTGGGTTTTGTAGAGATCAACAATTTCAATTTTAGAACCCAAATTGTGTATTTTGAAGTGAATGTAATATTCTACAGTGTATTATTAATTAAAATCTGGATGTCCACGTAACATATAAAGTCCAAACCGTGTATGAGACTTGATTAATATTGGTCTTGTTAAGATATCTCCTTGTGATGGTATGAGAAATAGAAATGGTGGATGTGGCAGAGGATACAATGTCTCATTGTAAATAAAAATAATGAGTTTGGAATATCTGGGAACAGAGAGAGAGTTATTGTAATATTTTTAGATGTAAGTTTAATATTAAAAACTTTTTTTATTTCAATGTTTTGTTTTTTTTTTAAAATGACGTCCCTTATTGGCCTTTACTTTAAGCATTGTTTAAAGGTAAACAGACATAGAGCAGCAATATTCTCAAGTAGTTTTTATTTATCAATTAATGATGAACTAAAACATCACAGAAATTGAGTTGGAAATTATTCATCATTAATAAAAACATTTGTCATGGCCCAGTGGTAAAATCATCTCATGGAAGAGGTTGTGGGTTCACAAATGGGTACAGAAAAGTACCAATGTGACTTTTTCATAATAATAAGGTAAGGCAACCTGGATTTATAATTGCCTTCGACTGCGTCCGCGTGGCTTATTTCACCCGAGTTAAGTTAAACTATGGTTACTGCTACGCTTCCGTGTGTCGTAGCGTGATGTTATATAGCCTATGTTACTCAGGAATAATGTAGCTAAAAAAAATTAAAATCGATCCATTAGTTTCGGAGCCTATTCCATACAAAAAAAAAACTTTTTTCTTTATATTCATTATTTTTAGTATAGACATAAGTGTGAAATCTCCAATCTGCCTTGAGCCAGCGTGGTGATCCCATGCCCTCCATGCCCCTGCAGTGGGGCACCGGCTTGTATTCTTTTTAATGAAAACGTTGATTAATCCTCATCCTGTCAATTTGGAGAAGTTTGCCGTCTGTAAAGGCGCAAACAAACCCAATCCAAAACTATGCGTTTTACCGAAACAGCCAAAGTCAAAGTCAAAGCATTTATTTCAATTAGACCATTTACAGGCACTTTTGAATTGTCAAGAAGTTACATTTAAAAGTTGAAGCTAGTTGCTCGTTCCAAAGTGTAGGTCTCTATGGAGAAGAACGAGCAAGAAACTCCATGGACACTCTTTTCTTCCAATTTGGTTTTTACAAAATCTTGGTTACAATATTCTTGTTGCTTCTTCAGCGTGGTGGTAGGTGGGCAAAGCCACAAGATAAGAAAAACAACGAGTTTTTGCAAAGTGCCTGCATTTATTTAACGAATGGTTGGTTGTGTGGCCGTTTGCGCGCCATGCACATCGCACGTAGCGTCAGGTAGTAGAGGAGCTCCACGAGGCTCATCATACTGAAGCCCATGCACAGTCCTAGAAGGCCGCCTGTGTTTGCTGAATTAATAAAATAAATAACATGGATAGAAAAGTGTATGTATGTATTCTCCAGACCGATTCCTGCCACGGCGGCTAATCTTTATTCAGACTAGCCAACTACGCAGGAGATATTATAGTGCACAAGTGTGTGCGCAAACACAGGTGCACTCCCTCTTCCCTAACTCTCATAGTCCGATGGGACGGCAATCCGACACAACCGGGGAGAGATCAGGTGCAGGACCAACGGCTTTACGTGGTTTTGGAGGCACGAGGGTGTCACACCACTAACTTCTAAACTCCGGGCTGTTGCTGAGATATTTGTAATGGAAAAACCCAATAATACTTTGCCATACCTGGGAATCGAACCCAGGACACCACCCTCGTGCTCGCCACCACGAGACCAACACGGCAGATAAAAGGTATTACAATACTTTCCTACTTTTATAAGGAATATTCAATAGGAAATTAGAAATAGTGGCTAGCTGGCGCTTGTAGTTGGCCGTCACTGGGTACTTACGTGTAGCTGCTGCCACTGACCACTAGTGGCGTGTTCTGAGTCTCAGTGACCCAAGTGGGACCACTAAGCTGTGCTGTTCTACTATCCTTTGGAAGGGGCATCTAGATTCAATGCTTTTCGTTTAAATGACGTTTTTAAGTACCTTTTAACGGTGTTATTGTTCAAATGAAAGATTGGAATAAAGAACTTATTGGTAGGCAAGTACCCACTGTCTAGTTACCTTCATGTACTTACATAGGAATTCAGTCAGACCAAATATTTCTCCTTTGGTAAACCTCATAAAGGTATTCTCTTCAAAGTAAAAATGTATGACAAGCATGTTTTCCCTGTTGAGAAAAAATAGGTTTTAAGCAAAACTCGAAACACCTAAGCAGTACGGTTACCCTTGTCAATCTGTTACTTATTTACCTACTCAGGTAGGAATTACAATAGGTTCCTACTACTTAGCTCTGGTAACAGTCACCGAAAACTAAAATCTGATTACCAAAGCCATAATTTTTGATTGATTTTATTAATTTTATGTATCTACCTAAGTATACATGTCTAATTTCCTGTCCTAGCGTAATATCGCTTCCGTCGACCTTTATCGGTAAAGTGGCAGCAAATAATTTAATTCAATTAGGTTCTCTTGCGCAATCCAGGGTTAACTTTTAACCCTGTTAGTTGCTAGCTCGGGCCCATTATGTATGACAATTTGGAACATAAATAACCTCGTGTTAGTAACTAAATCTAAGTTAAGTATTTGGCGCAAGTGGGCCTTAGTAAGGTAGGTTTATGAGGTTAAAATTACGTGAAGTATTTAGGTGTTCTATTGCCGAGGCTCCTCGCGAGGTGCTTGACGAGCGTTTCTGTGAGTGGCGCGTCGCTCATCCGCTCCTCGTACGAGATCTCCGTACAGGCTGGTAGGCATTCTTCACATGTTACGTCACGACCTGTAACACATAGGTATGTAGCTAGATAAAATATTCCTTTAACTGCATGTAGTTTTGTATTGCTTCGTTTGGGGGATTCCTAAATGACGGAAACTGAGAGATCACAATAGATTTTTCAGTCATACATTACACACATTTTTAACAGTAGGTACATAACTATGTAGATTATATTAACACACTAGGAACTTCTCCTGACTCGTGGATATGTTTTCAAACATAATAACTCACATTAACTAGACTCGGAAGAATTACCTACCTGCTTGCCATACAAATGTTCGTTCCGTGCAAGAAATCAAATCAGTGACAAGCAACGCTGCAACTAATCTCCCAGCCACAGCGCTAACCGTGTCATCTAAACGGTAACTAGCTATTAAACAGAAAGAGACCAACCTTCTGGCATAATTTTGCTGGAGTTTGTATAACATTTCGCGTCTGCTTTCCCACAAATACGCGTTGTTTTGTTTTCTGTAAAACATTTTATTTCACTTGTAGGTGAAAATGACAATGTGAATGATAATAAAATCGGCCCAAAACTCTTCAAAAATCCCCAAACGGTCCAACATCACCAGACTACGTCATTAAAGCATGGCTGAAATTTTAAGAATACATGGAGAAATATGCAGGGTTTTTTTTTTTTTTTTTTTTTTTTGGTGGGTGGGAAACCATCAAATAACTTCTCCCGCCCTGGGCGGGGCGGGAGGGAGTGTCAGACTTTTACTGACTAAAACCCACCCATGTTCCTTCTTGTGCCCTTTGCGTTCCGGGGGCGCGGTATCTCTTGCGAACAACCCGCAGCCCCGGCAGGCATCGGCCCTCAGTGGCCCCTTCCTTTTGCTGACATCTCTTTGAGGCGCGCGTGGAACACGAACGCGCCGTCGACACGGCCTGTCGTTATGCAACGTAAGGACGGTGAGCTACCCATTGCTCACCGTCCACAGGCCAGTATCTACGGTGGCCGGGAGTCGTCTCGCGGCTCCCGACGTCCGGAGCGTCTACCGCGGCGGCTGGGACGGGAGAACCGCTGTCTCAACCTTCCCGCCGCCTCCTTCTCAAGCATTACTGCCTCGCAGAAGGAGGCGACTGCATCCCATTCCCTCTCGCTCCGAACCATGGCTCGCACCAGGGCCGGACGCGAGAGTTCGCCGCCGCCGATGGCCGCCACGAGGACTCGGCGATGCTCCGCCCAAGCGGGGCATACCGCCACGGTGTGCTCCACCGTGTCCTCGGGGCAATCCACACAATGGTGACACCCGGACGTTTCCTCCCGCCCGATGAGGTGCAGGAACCTCCCGAAACACCCGTGTCCGGTGAGGACCTGCGTCAGGCGGTAGGTGAGGGCGCCGTGGCGCCTCTCCAGCCACTCCTCAAAGAGGGGACTTACCGCCTCTATTAAGGCGTGCCCAAATATGCAGGGTTGAGGTGTGCGTAGAAACTATCTATTTTTAGTGGTGGTGCATTTTTCAGGTATCAGGCACCTACAACACGTCCTTAGGTGCCTACCTTCGACTAGTCTTGATGTGAGTAGGTAAGTATTACAAGAAAATTTTATGATCTATCATTATTCGCTATTACCTGATACTTGAAAATAGTCCAGCATTTAAACTAGTAACCTAACCACTATGTTAACTTTCAAAATTGTAGCCAGGCTAAAATTTGATATGTAGGTTTGGCGACTCTGGAATTTCAATCTAATAACAAAATCGTTCCTGCTCTGCTTACATTGTGGTACTTACTGGGCATAAAATAATAGACACATTTGCATGCATCCAACATCGCTTGCGCTTCACACTCCATTTCGCAGTTCTTCAACGTGTAAGTTCTGTGGAAATATCAAACAAATTCATCGAAATCGATAAAACGTACACGATTGTTCAATTACCGTTACATAACAAGGGGTGATAGCACGTTTGTTTATTAGCCCATCAGTCAAAATGCACCAGCACCATCAAGGTAATTTACGGAAATGAATAACAATCATTTTTTTAACTATCAGGAGAAAAATGTTCCAACCCGTTTCTTGTTTTAGGTCTAAGATTTTAGGGACAAAAAATATTTTATTATCGAAGCCTTTCATATCAGCCGTAGGACGTCCACTGCTGGACACAAGCATTCCCCCTTTGTAAATCTATAGGGGAGGTCTACGGCTAAACAAACACACACACAGTACTACAGTCACATAGTGTATGTGTTAGTGTATTACAGACACATGAGACATTTCAATTTTGTCTCTGTGATGGCAACGCATTTGCAAGGCTTCTGGTATTGCAGATGTCTATAGGTAGCGGTGACCACTTAACATCAGGTGGCCAGTCGGCTTGTTTGCCATCCAATGGCATAAAAAAAAACGTTTAGTGAATCATTAATTCTAAGAATAACTGATTCTTATATAATCCTATATCTATCTATCTAAGATTGCTTATACTTATATAATCCTTTAGGATTTACCTACCTGTAAAACACTAAATCTTTTTCACTAGAGAATAAGCACAGCCTCTTCTTAATATCAATAGTTCGCAACGAGGGTTGCGCATCTAGTATTCTGGGCCAAATTGCAATCCGCGCTTCTATCCCCGGTCCATAAATAGCACCCAGGTTTCTTATCTTCGGCGTCTCAACCGGATTGTGGAGTAGGATCTTAAACATGTCATGTACGGAAATGGCTTATATGGCCGTAAATGTATTGTAACATATTATTGCAGAAAAATTGTAGCTTTTCATATTTTTGTCCATGTCTCACTCACAGACAAAAGGATTGTCTGCAAAAGTTTATCTCTAAAACTTGATGAGTCACAACTCTAATCTATTTTATACCAAGTCATACTAAACCTTGAAGCCAGCACTTTTGGTGGAAGCGCAATAGTATTCCGCCATATTAGCGTCCAGAATCAGGGAAAGACCGTGTTGGGTGCCAATTCCTTCAAGCGAGAAAGCAAGAATAAGTTCATTATTGACCAGTAGGGTTGTATTATACGGATAAGTCTTTCTTCTTACCCTTAGGTCTCCAAGGAAAGCCGTCGGAAGGAGAGTCTGGTGGGAACCCGTTTTCAGGTGTCCAATCCACTGCAGGTAACGGAAACGTTATATTCAAATCATTCAACGATCGACTGCAATCAAGAAAGAAAGATTTAAAAAAATCTATCTATTATATCGTACTTCTACTGACGAAATTGAAGCGTTTTATTTTGGTTACTTACGGGTTTCGGAACAGATTATTTCGGTGCACCACGTTAAAGCTGCAGCAGAGACCTTCGTCCGTCAGCTGTGCATTAAATAGGTCCTCACAGTTCACAACCGAAGAGTCCCAGATGCACCTTGCGAGCATTTCATTGCACGGCTGAGTCACCTGCACCGATTTGAAGATTTTAAAGAGCTTACGAGCAAAGAGATTTTGCTGCCATTTTTGGCCAACCAAAATTGGGTTGGCTGAAGGTAATCGCATAGATAGTGAATTTAGTAAAAGGTTTAACATTTTTTTTAAGGGTAGGTACGAAAGGTTACGATTCTTGTTTTGTTTTCAATTGCTGTTCAAGTCGGTATTATCTTATAATAGCCAGTTACAAGTTATTTTAAACTGGTTAACTATTTACAAGTCTGTTTAGCAAGTCATTAGATACATTTAGCCTGTCCTAATCACACTTGACACTTATCGTTATGTCTTAATCGTGCCCAAATTATACATTTTCTTACGCGCAAATGTAAAATGAGAACTGTGCATTCAGATGTTGAATAAACATACACGGTGGAACGCAAACTTAGGCCATGGATTTAGTTCATAATTCTAGACACTAAGAGATGAAATTTTTCGTCGGTTATAAAAATAAACCACTTTTATCCATACAAAACCTACATGGTCAAAATGTATGGATGTCCCTTACACCGTGTTTACAATATGTATGTCATTGGGACGATTTACAAAAATCGGATTGCCCAGCAGTGGACTTGTTTTGCTTGATATAATAATAATGTTAATTAGTTTTAATGGCAATAGGCTCGTCCCCTATTACATGGGACCTAAATCAGACCAGCGAACTATGAGTGTAGTACATTGGTGCACCTCTGCCTAACCCTTCGGGGAATACAGGCGTGGTGCATGTGTGATAATTAGTTTAAGGTCTTCAATGACAAGATCGAAGCTAGACAGCCACGATCCTTTGTATCTATTGAAGAAACACAGCTAAGAGGTGCGGAATAATAGTTAAAGAACTAACATTAATCAGAAATGATCTAGTGTGATCCCAATCAGCGCTACCAGCGATCTCGTCCTCAAATATTTCAGAGTCTTCCCTAGAGCTGCACAAACTTTGAAGCAGCTTTCTGTCAACTGGATCCCTGATGGTGTAAATTAATTAATTGGTAAATGGTAAAATAGGGAGGTGTTAATGGTTTTATAGATTTTGTTTCTATCAATAAGCATGAACTTGCTTGTGTCAAACGAGATAATACTTTGACGTCACGAGATTTTCATTCGTTGTTGTTTTTTCCTTTAATGTGGATAGATAGGAACCAAGGTGGACAAATAGGTAAATAGGACGAGTATATTGCTCGTGCTGTTAGTTTTGAAAAACATTGAACGCCTGATTTCTAACACAGGCAATTTAATTAGAGTTTGTTTGTAATAATTATAATTAAGTAAAGCAACAGTGTTATGGATGGATGAGCCAGATAGCAAATTAAAGCTAATTATTAAAATTCCTTTTTAGTTTCAATGTAACCTACAGCTAGTGTGACCACTGATTAAGCACGAGTTCTGTTAGATCAAGTTGCAGATCATTCGTCTGTATTATAATGACATACACTCAGACTGCACCCCAAGGCCAAAGTATTATATACAATACTTTGGTCTTGGGGTGCAGTCTGTGTGTATAATATATGCTATATATCTTTATTTGATCTCATAGCGACTGTTTAGTGCTTATTGTACTTTTATAAGCGACAACAATAAGTATAAATAGGAATAGTTGTGAGAAAGACGAGATAAAGAAAAAAAAGACGAATGAAAGAAAGTAAAAAAAAAGTTAGTGATTGAGAGTTTAAATAAAGAATTTGAAAGATACGTTAACTCTGTATCTGTACTGAATTATAAAAAGCTGATTTTCACGAAGTGACGACGTGCAGGCAACAGTTACCCGTACTCCCAATATCTTTCGGCGACGGACTTCTTAGCCTGGTTGACGTTGCAGATGGTGAGGGCAGGAAAAGGCAGGTTGTTCAGCGGCATGTTCTCAGGGTTGATGCTAACTATCATCGGAGACGAGCGCCACTTTGCGTATACATTTAGTATGAAGAACCCAGCACTTACCAAAGAACAGCCGAATGCTGTTAGCCAGAAGAATCTGGAATTGATATAAGATTTATAAAACAACCACTCATTATTTTTTGATGCCGAAAGGCACACTATCTACTGACAGTGTATATGAGATCGAAAAAAAAAGGCATACTTGTCTACTGCACCGACATTACATTGATCAAGTTATAGGCAAGAGGATGTTAATGTATGCAAAAAATATACAGGGTTCTACTACGAGAGGTAGCTCATTGGAAGTGGACTTAATATCGTGCTATTACTACGAAGTTACTATTACACCAAAATAGGATTTGTACCAAATACTATTTTTAAACTTAAATATTTAAAAGACTATCCGCTTCCGTTAGTCCACTCTTCATGGTGTACCGTGTGTATTACACTGATATGACTGATCATAAATAAATTGGGATACCCTTATCCCAATACACAGTTCCCTCGTTATCATAATGTGGCCCTCCACATAATGATAACGAGGGAACTGTGTGTGCTTATGTGTCATATGAGCATTCATAGTTTCTAATTTAAAAAGAAAATGTCGCACCTTTCAAACCAGGTTAATTTCCGTTCTCCAATATATCGTAGTCCGTGTAGTGTGGATGTGAGCAGATAGGTTCTCACATTGCAGCCAAAGCTATGATTACTATCATCCTCTGTTTGATGTAGAGCTTTTGAAACAGGTGGTCTTTCCTGCGTAAATCATGAAAGTGTCCGAAAATTGCACAAATATTCTAATATTTTATCAAAACAAATTTAGTTATTGATTGTAGAATTATAATCATGTTATTAAATGTTGACTCACTTCGCTTCGACTCCTGTTGATCGGTATTTTCGTGTCCCACACGTACCAAGGCGGTGGTTCTCTACCTTGAGCCCAATAATTTTGCTGTCAGATGAAATTGTATTTATTACGAGTAAGCCATTATGTAACTTCCTCTTTCAGCGATTTTATCACGTTAACAATTGGAAATAACAAATGGAATGCAATGTTTAAATTGCTTACCTTTCTAAACATGTCCTTATGTTCATTTCGAGGACGCATTCCAAATTCCCTGTTAGGATAGACCATCATGTTCGTCGGTACGGCCGTGCTCCCATCTGCTCCGTCCTGCTACGATATGTTTTCGACAATGCTAAGTTGTCCACGTGTAAAGGTAACAAAAGCTCTTCTGTGGTCACCCAATTGGTAACCTAATTTTCCAAAGCAAATGTTTGCGGTCTAATCGTTTGATTGCGTCTATCATTTGATAGATCGACCTTGCACCGCCTCCATCGCTAGCTTTCGATAGCAAAATTATACATTTTCCAGTTATTTGTCGTCCTGTCTTGTGTACGTAATTATAAGCCTTAGCTGTATCGTAAGTTAGTCACCGAACCTTTAATATTGTCCTGTGTAATTTACTTTAAATTAGATTTGTATCGAAAACCTTGATAGCGTTACAACTAGTGGGTTTTTATTTAATTAAATTGAAAATAGGGACTTTATATCT
Organism: Caradrina kadenii; assembly: GCA_947462355.1. NCBI lineage: Eukaryota > Metazoa > Arthropoda > Insecta > Lepidoptera > Noctuidae > Caradrina > Caradrina kadenii. The sequence continues at coordinate 4,693,891 of OX381693.1, read as the reverse complement.
TTCGAGTCAACGAGAGATTTTTATTTTGTCCTTTAGGTTGGTTTTTATTGTTCATAATGATGTACAATGGTTATCGTTAGTTTGACATTGTGAACTGTTTGTTTTGCTTCGTTAATTACTATTGCGTTTTTATAAATTTAAACATAGAGAATTACTTCAACCGTTGCATTATCTATTTGGAGATCTATGTTGTTTCGTCATACCGTGTCACGTTATAGTTACGAGACCGCTAACCTTAGTTTCGAACTTTTATTTCTGTTTAATTTCAACTTTAATTACTGAACTACATGCACGTGCTGAATGTTTGTCTAATATTGTCGTGTGTGGTCGTGTGACGTGGAAAGCTACTTTGTAAGGGAGCACGTTAAAAAAAAAAATAAGTCTCTTAACAACCGCTGTACTTGGCGAAATGGGGTATTATAAATCCGTCCGACACCCAGTGCGAGAGCAGTGCTCCTGATTAAAATAATTTCTATTTGTTGGAGTGTCCCTTTCTTAGTGTCCCTTTCTAGTTCTTTCTCAAGTAATTTCGGAAGATGATTATTTTTTTCTGGAAAGAACTTTATAATGCAGTTGCTTGGTATTGGAATGCGAAATAGAGATTATACAGATTAGGTATGTAGATACAGTATCTATGCAACAAGTTGACCCTGCACTTATAGGTGTCACAGACACCGATTTCCCTCAGCTTATATGGCAAGTACTGTGTGCGGCTGATTCATATAATCCTAATTTCGATTTTTAATTTCCATTGCCAAATTATTTATCTACTTTGTTTAAATGTGTGTTTAATAAGGATAGTTAGGAGATTTACAACTCAATGTCAATGCTATCTTCTGATTATGCTGTAACTATGTCAATGGATGCTTTATTATTCATGATGTGTCACCTGTTATAATCGATCTTGACTTTGTCGGTGACAAAGCTTTATTTCAGGCGACAGGGTAAGCAGCTTTTGTTAGATGAATATGCTAGATTACTTAGCTGATGTTTATACATCACTTGACGTTATTTGCAATTCTTCATTGTGGGCTATGAACGTCATTTATTAGATCGGTATGCCACCCGCTAGCCTTGCCGGCGAATGTTACGTACAGTAGGTAGGTATCGATTATTATCATTTAAACTACACAATATTTTCCGTTCTATATAATTCGTTAATAACGCATACATACAAATTATTTATTATGTACAAAAAGTTCGTTCAATAGAAATTTCTTATAAAAGTAACAAAAAAGCCACAAGGAAGGAAAGGCTGACGCACTTGCACTTTGTATAATTCCTAAAGGAAGAAGAGATCGGAGGAAAAACAAGAGAGACACCTCAACGGAAAACTAGCGCACGACGCGCGATCACTAGCCACACGTCACTCGCTAGCTCATAGTCCAGGAATCCAGAGGAGAGGGGAGTCAGTTCACCAGCGCTGTTGGGGGTGCGCGGGCGCGGCGTGCGCCACCTGCGCGTGCGCCGCGAGGTGAGCGGCGCGGGCGGCGGCCACCTCGGGGGTGTCCAGGATGCCGGAGCCGTCGTTGGCTAGCCTGATGTTAGCGGGCTGGTGCTGGGCATTGCTGGACTGCCATGAGGGAGCGCCGTTCCACTGGGAGGGAGCGTCCCACTGGTTGTGAGAGGGGGCGTTCCACTGCTGGTGAGCGGGGGCAGCGTTCCATTGTTGTTGAGCGGGGGCAGCCTTGGCGGCGTTGAGGGCGGCGAGGTGGGCAGCACGGGCCTGAGCTACCTCAGGGGTCTCGGCGACGGGGGCGGGAGCGTGGCCGGCGGCGTTCCATGCGGGCGCGGCGGGAGCAGCGTTCCACTGTTGGTGGGCAGCAGGGTTCCACTGTCCATTATCCTGAGCGGGGTTCCACTGTCCGTTATCCTGAGCACCGTTCCACTGTCCGTTATCCTGAGCACCGTTCCACTGTCCTGACTGAGCGCCGTTCCATTGTCCCGCCTGAGCGCCGTTCCACTTGTTCTGTTGAGCGCCTTGCCAGTACTCTTCGTTGTCCCAGCGAGGGTCGTATGAGCCATCGTCCTGGGGGTTGGGGTTGTTCTGGTTAGCCTGTGACAGCGCAGCGAGGTGGGCCGCGCGTGCCTGCGCTACCTCGGGGGTGTCGAGGATGTTGCGTCCGTCCTGTGACAGCGCGATGTTGGCGGGTGGGCCAGCCCAGCCGGACGCGTGAGCGCCACACGCCAACGCCAAGCAAGCAACAACGATCTGTGGACATGGAATAGTTATGTGATAAGTGGTAAGTTACAGTTCAGTCTGACGTGGACACAATTAGTTTGGTAGTGGATAAGCGAATTTCATTTACAACGGATCGTTATCAAGCATTGTGCGCTAGTGTAACTGATTTGAAGTTATTGCGGCGGCGGGGCGTATGCCGAGCCTACTGCTTAGTTTCCTTTATTAACGCGATAATATTCAGAGTTATTACTGTCGAACACTGTATCTAATTGCAAGCTGCGTTGCTTGTCCCCTGTCTTCTTATTATACTTCGGACAAGTTGATACAATATTTATATAATTCTAGTTGTCGATGATAAGTCGCCCCCGTTCTGGTCAGGTATCGGTTGGGTACGCAACGTTTACTTGACTTTATGACCGGTACAATCACAAGTACAGCATGCAAAGCATTGACCGACATTTGAAACAGAGATTGTCTCAGAATTACTGCCATTCGTCTTTGGTCATAATGTCTGTTCTTATGTTTTGATACGCTTCAAAGATTAGAAACGTGATACAGATCTGATGCCGGTTTCGGAGCCGTCATTTGCTTCAGCAGAATACTAATTATAAGTTTCCTTACTTGTTCATCAGTGGATTGATGATGATAGTAAGTAAGCATAAAAAAAATTGCTAGTTTATTAGTAACACTAAATATACTGCTAGAAAACAAAATCAATAGGAATAATAAATGAATGATAAAGTTAGCACAAAAACAAACAATGCTACAATTTGAATGCAACATAGGCAGCGTCGTGCGAAGGCTTGGCTCGGTAGGCGGGCCCACTGCCTAGTGCTCAGCTGTCTCTGTGATAACTTCAGGCAGGTATAGGCTTACAAGATTGGTGAAACAATCGCTACGGGACATGTTACAAAATGAGGCAAGTGGATTGTAACGTTTAGATTGAAGTACCTAGTACTTCAAGATCGATATATTGGAGTAGTAATGGATGATGCAATTTGTCAATTATTTGAAGATGGATCTAATTCAATGTAAAATTAAGAAGAAATGAAAATAATAATTGAAAAGAAACGTTCAATCAATCTCTGTTGTAGCTCAGTTAAATCGCAAATATTTCGCTTTAGACAATGTATTATTTTGTTCAAAAGTTATTATTTGAGTCATATTAATATATTCACATTGAATCCACAATAATGTCTCTTAAAGCCCACACATTACATGCATTTTAACTTCTTTATTATTGCAGTCGGCGTGAATAAAGGTCATGTATAAAATATGGCAATGCTCGGAGCAAGTTTAACGAAGTGACAACATGGACGAAGAATGTCATTATAATGCGATCGAGATCCATTTCATTGGAATATGTAAAGAAAATATTAGCAGGGACAATTCATCTGTTGAAAGTGCTGTAAAATGTATTTATTATTTTATTGTCGTTACTTTGATTCAGGTTTCATTATCTAACCGTCAAGCGTCAAGCTTTTATCACACATTTACGGCCAATTAACCGAACCTAAATCTTTTATGTTAATAAATGCAAATACCAATATTTCATGCAATATGTTATATGTTCCGTTCATGGTTCCATTCTTTAGTTTTATTTGCAACGACTTGTGTCAGTTTAATGTTTTCATTTTATAATAATTACGTGTCTTTAAATTAAAACCATGTTCTTTGTTCGTGAAGTGCATATTTGCACATTCTTTATTTTCCTGTTTCTAAGTTCAATATCTTAATGTTGATGTAGGCGATAAATGTTTCAAGATACAGTCTAACTCGAGTTCTGGCCGTTTAGGTCTGTTGAACACCGGCACTAATTCAATTTGTTAAACGTTTGTTAGACCTGTCCGCCAGTACACGGAGCTTATTATTATATTCTGAAAATAATACTGTTCTGCCCAAGTTTCTAAGTATTTGTTGTCAGATCGTAGGTCGAACTTAAATAGGTTGTAGACAGGTAGCTATAGTTGCGTAATGACTTACTTATAAACCTGGTATTCAAGCAATTCAAAATGGAACAATCTTGCACGTGTCGCGTTAACAGATATCGAATAACATGAATACTCATACAAAGGCAAGTGACAAAAAATGCGTGTCAATAAATCAGAATCATGTTGCCTCACCGTGACATTAAAGTGTCGCTATGCAAATTAAATTAATTACTTTAGCCTAATTGTGATTTGAGGTGTATTAAAATTGATGCAGACTGAACGAGATGAGTGCGTGAGTGAGGAATTTGCGGCGGCGCGGATAAGTTCACGTAACGATGTCAGGGCTTGCGGTCGGTCGTGGGTCGAATTGTATCGCCGGCCAGCCGGGTCAGTACGATGCAATTCAATGCAGACCATGATCCGAACATGTTTGATTGAGATCACGCAGGAAATTAATAAACGTTTTGACAAGAACACGATTGTGTTGCGGCGAAATGAAACGTTGATATTATCGAAGTATTTCTTGATGCTTCTGAGCTTTTGTAATGATTTACGTAACTAGCTCAAGTTGTTTGATACTCTAGATCTATGCCAGTTGTCGATCTTTTGGTAAACGCACGACAAAGCTTTTAAATCACGTCCGCGATGTTACGATGTGCTTTTTATTAAAGCAAATTGTAATCGTAAAAATCTCTCAGCGTTGCAATGTCTGGAGAAAATGTACCGCCCTTGAAAACACACGGTTATATGACGCAATTCATATTTATCTGATCAATTCCGCAACGACATACTTTTGTATAACTTTGTGGGTTAGGAAGTTTAGCGTCAAACAAAAAATGTTTATTGTTCCGTGTCAACGACTTGTTATTGCAGCACTTTACAAAGTTCTATAAATAAACCAGTCGTTAGTATCTCCCTGTAACTAGATTTTGTTAATTAATCGACAAGTTGTTGGCATTTCCCACAACCTTTTTTTTGCTTCGATTCGAGTTCTAAATTAAAAAAAAAATAATTAAAAAAAAAATGGATTTAATTGAACGAAAGAATTTCAAATTCAACTTCAATCAAGCACGTGAATGAAAACCATCCAAATTCTAAAAGAAAATACTCGTTTTCGCGGAAGGCGATGGGAGTTTCCGCCAGTGCGACTCCGCTCATATGTCAGTAGCGGACATTGTCGCCTACGCTTTCGCTCTTGATCCATTCCAAATAAAAGTGAGTACATTGAGTGAACGGCGTCAAGGTCTGAAGGCCAGCCGAAGGTCGAGGAGCAGGAAGCACGCCTTCCGGACCTGCCCAGAGCCGTCACATTCAGCAACTGGTTACCCTCGCTTGTCACACAGATTGTTGCATTTTTTACCATTACATGTATATTATTTGCCCTTTTAAATATTATGTGACGATATAATTTATTGACGAACCTGTTCTAGTTGCATGTTTTGCTCCGTTTAGTGTAACTTGCTTAGATTCTAGAGCGGAATTTCCGTGAAGGATATTAGAACAGGCAAGATGCGTGTGCGCAAGACTGCTATTGACGCTTGTAATGTTTGGCATCGGAAGTATACGGAAGCATCTAATGTTGATCATTGCATTTTTTTTCTATTGCTGTTTAAAGGACACTTTAATTTTTTCAGGATATATTACTGAATCTAACCAATTCAATAAAATAAAGATTGATTATGATTTAACGTTTACAAGTATATTAGGCATGCTATGATTTATAACGAACAGTCCCCGTTGAGTAGTTAATTGGGCTCTAAATCATATATTAAATAGACATGTGACACCTCCTTGGTAGCGCGGTTAATTAATATTTGAGCCGGGCGGCGCTTGAACGTGTGGAGTATAAAGGTAATCTTATGTAGATGTGTCAATTAGGAATTCTTGTTTAGATTCCTATTTTATAAAATGCTGCAGACTTTCACTAGACTTCACAGTTTTTTTTAGTTGGGGTGAAGAAAAGTCAAAGAAACCACTTCGTAAAAGTTGTTTTCTTTTACGAAAATTGCTGATAGGCTGCAAAATTCTTTTGTGATTTCTAGACTAACTGTTCTGTAAAAAAGTACATTAGGGAATTTATGTGAAGTGTGGTGGAGCTGTTAATCCCGGATGACATGTCATACTCATTTCTACTAAATTCACTGCCGAAGATGTTTGCTGAATAAACTGGCCGTTTAGGGTGTACGACTATGTGGCATTACCAGAACTAGATGATCGAAATCTAAACGTAAGCTAACAAAGAACGCATAATATACATATGCCCAAAACGGAATTTTTAAGGGGAAGGCTCGTCTTTTTCTAGGCATGAAATTGCCTGTCCAAGGGTGCTTTACCGTGCCCAGATACCGGTGGGCGTTTTATAACATAATTAGGATATCGATAGGTACTATAGCCGTGGGGCGTTGCGTGGGCTTGCCCTTCTAAATTGGTGCGCGAAGGAATGCCGACAAAAAGCAGCGGTGAGCGGCGAGGCAAGCGACACTGTGCTCGCAGGCGCGCCTACCAACAATTAAATGAACCACTATGAACATGTTAAATGGCCGTCACGCTTCAACACCCTCAAAGGCTTTCGAAGAGTTAGAAGTATCCACGTTACATACTAGGTTCTTAAAAGGAACAACGACTGTCCTGAAGTTACGAGAAGAATTATGAACGGATCATTTTGACTTAATTTGGAAGTTCGGTTACGAATATATCCCAAGCCTTTGTCCAAAGCTAAAGTCACAAACTACCGATATGGACTAAGTTCAGGCACTCGAGCTTACAAGGTATGATAAAACTCGTAAGACAATGAGCTCGACGATGTTCCCATTAACAGTTCACGTTTAAGATGCAATTCTAGATATTCTAATAGATGACGTCAAGATGAAATCAGAATTAATCGATGGACATTATGAAATGTTACGAAAGGTCGGTGGGTGGTCCTAGGGCGAGCCGTGGGGTTACAAAGCTGACAGCTTTAGCTCAGTTGTGGGTGAGACCGTATCGAAAAGCTAAGATTATCAAGCTAGCGGTTTCAAAAGGGCGATTTATCATAAGTAGATTGAAATAAATGGACAGAGATATGAAATTTGAGTTTAATATTTGTTGGATTTGAATAAGTTTAGGATTAGATAGAAGATATACATGTTAATTTAAGTTGGGAAATATTTACATATGTTTAATAATAAAGCGATATTTTAGGACATTAATAGCACATCTCTGAAAATAGATAATGAAATTCCACAATGCGCCCTGAAATAGACGCAATATCTTACAAATCCTTGTTTAGACAACATCAGAACAGATCGTAGAGATGCATAAGTAATGAAGCAAGTGTGGCACTACTTATCTTTAAAGTAAAGAAAAAGTGCGAGTGACGCTAAACAAGGTGAATGAGGAGGAGGACTGCTGAACTAGTTGACATTGTGGACAGAAATGGAGCATAACAGATGAAACTCGGCCCTCGGCTAACTCTCGCCTTGCTTTGTCTAGTATGCAAGATAAAATACCGTTTTTTATGCATAGCTTTTATGAATGAGAAATTATATGTTTGTGGCAAGTCTGAAATGGCTAGATGATGGAGGATGATGAGAATAGAAGAGCACTACGATACAGCCACCTTTCACTAAAGAAATACATTTATACCTAGATATTAAAGTCTAGAAAATGTGTCCCACTGTCCCTGTATATTTTTTGTAACTAAAATGGACTAGATGACTTGCAGTACTTAAAATGTCAATATGTAAATGATTTTAGAGTGTTGAATTGTTTAAATAGCAACTGAATTTGCGACATGTATGTTTTTCGTTAGACGGCTTTTCATTTTGTCATTTGGCTATTCACTATCAAGGTTTATAATTCAAATCTATCTATCAGTGACTATCTATCAATGAGTAAGCCATCACTAGTGAGAACTACCTAGCCTTGTGTTATTTCTTTATGGGTTTGATTACCGTCAGTTTCAATTAGTTCAAGTGCTTTTACACTCAGGATTATCTAGGCTAAGGACTTCCAGCTATGTATTAGAATAAAAGATTCTGTATATACAATTGGTCAGGTGAGTGACATTGACACGAGCAGGAGCCGCGCGGTGCGATTTGTGCTCTGATTCACTTTGCGAACCACAGGCGACGGTACGGAACCTTAACCGCATTGCGTTGCTCAAATATACATTTACCGATACTACGCAAGTTCAAAAACTTTGCTATGACTCGTGAACCCATACGTTTGCGTAAACATACCAAGCAGTTTATGCAACGCACTCTACCGTAGACAACTATTAGGGAAATTGGACCAAAATTGCGAAAAAAATTGTAAGAAATATTAGAATTTTAATAAAATGCTTATTAATAATAAACGAACTATTGTAGTTTACCCAAGATCGCGTGGAGGAAATGCTTTTATGTCCAATTAAAATTAAACAATTACTTTTTTTACGTGCTGCTACAACGATGAGGAAATAAATAAAGTGTTTCAACTTATGTGGCACTGACATTAATTGACAAGGGGTTCATGCTGACAAAAGATAAAAGAGAAAAAGAAAGAAAGTAAGAAAGAAAGATAGATAGGTACATAGATGCAGAATTACAGAGTGACAATAACTACAGGTGGTAATAAGAAAATTCAAAGCCATTTTCAAGCAATTTCTCCAGAAGCATTAAAAAGATAATCAGCGTGTGATTGCAGATACGAAGCTTTAAAGATATGTTAATAAAACCAGGTATGTAAGAAATAGACCGTGAAATAAAATCCGTATGCGATCTGACACTGACCTCCTGCAGCCAGTGCGTTGCATTATTTTCGACACAGCCCTACTTGCTCACTTTAATAATTATGTGCTATTTGACTACAATTACTAGATGAGTTTGGAAATTAACAACTTAATGCTTCGTTGGATTTGTAAATACTATTTGGCTAGGCTGCGTTTTAAAACACTTTTCTGTATTTCATTCTTAGCTCTAATTTTTAACTTTGGAATATTTTTTTGAGTGAACTGATTAAGTGCTTTTCTTGTTGAATTAGGCTATCTTTGTTGATAACATGATCCTGGTTACATCATCTTTGGTTGTTAGTACTAGTTGTTCGGTATAGAGGTCAGGTCCTGACTGGGCCGACCACTTGGATGTTGGGCAAGGCGCTAAGCGAAAATAACAAAGTACGGCGACTGGTCCTGATATCAGATGCAACAACAATAAATTAAGTTATCGTAAGCCCCACTGGCGCACATTGAATCAATCGAACGGAACCGTATCATTTGCATAAGTGATCTATGGTGCATAATTGAATAGATACTGATAAGTCCTTCGATGATGTTATCAAGACCCCGAACAATGGGGCTGTATGAACTTGCCGCTATCACAGTATGTGTTGATTGATTGTCAGTTATGGAAATGATGCCGACAGAAAAAAGTACTTACCATGGATTTCATTTTGTTTTGTAGTTAGCACAGAAGTGAAAGAGAAAGAGTTAGAAATAGATATTTTTTATAATCAAGATTAATTTATAGCGCTGATGGAAGACTAGGGTCTTCCAGGAATCGCTATGTTGAAGTGCAACTTGCGTCTGTACGAAATGAGGGCGGGAGCGTGCTTTTATAGTTCGGCGCGTGCGCAGAGGGGGTGCGCGCGCACCGCGTGCCGAGCCGCGCCGCGCGTGAAAGTATTGGGACATGCCATTGATAATAGGCGAATATCATACACATTTCAATGGCAATCGCCGGTGGATTCGGCTGGTTATGATTTAGTGTGTGATCTTGGACCATCATGGCCCAACTTTTTGACATTACTTAGTCGGTGTTTCGTTCAGCAGTGTTCCTCTGGTTGGTTTTCTCATTACGCATTGAAAATGTATAAGTGTTTTGGTGTCAATTTCTTATTTCGTTGATATTTTTCGTTACAAATCTTTGGTGTTTATGAAAAGGCTCTATCTAGGTTTATGGAATCGATTTACATCTCCTATGATTTACACTTTTTTTTTTAAATCAATACGGTGTGATTAAGATTTAATAAGAGATTCCCTGTCTCGTTTTTTGTCGTGACTATCAGAACATGTGTTTATGCGCTCTATTAGATTCGTTTGTCATACTGTATGTCTTGTATAATCGATGTTGTGATAATGTTAACGTTTCTTAAGTGTCGTTACGATAAAGTAATCACGCTGTTATGGACTCGTTGACATTTTCTTTACATAATTATGAAATTATAGATTTATGCAAAATTATTGTGATTATTAAATGACGAGTGCTTATAAAAGAATAGGTTCAAGATGATGTTATAATATCATTAGTGATGTCTAGTGGAGACAACGTGATGGTTTATTTGTGTCGTGACTTCTGGTAGCAATAGGTTCACTTATTCTTCTTTTGTAAGAGAATTTGGGTTGGCTTTTTCCCTTGTTACTTTCTGTTACTTGTTGTGTTAAAGTTTGTCAGACTGAAATAGTGTGATACGCACTTTATCGAAGTGGTTGCAATACTGATGCAACTTTACGAAAAATTACGCACTCGCTTTTGCGTTCCAAAATCAACCGGTCTACTCTGTAATATTACCCTCGGTGAATTTAGGTGAGATCGAGGTGAGCTGTCAATCCCTAGCCATGTTGGGATGATAGGTTACCTAAAAATCTCATTACCTAAAATTCATTGAGGGAGATTTTACAGAATAGACAGACCTGTTGTATTCTGTTTGCATTCTCAAAAGACACACTTCTCTCTTCTCTAATTCTCATGTTCCATTAGGATGACAATCCACACTACCGGAGAAGAAATATCAATAAGTGGAAAAGCTATGGTATGGATGCCGGTGTAATTACAGGCACATGAGACTTTAACTTTGTCTTTGGGATAGCAATGCATTTGCAAGGCCTCCGGTATTGTAAATGTCAATAGATAGCGGTGACCACTTAACATCAGGTGGCCCGTCGGCTTATTTGCCATGACATAAAAAAAAGCTACATGATACTTATGGTAGAAAAATCCATTGATAGCCCTCAATAATCAGCAAAATGATAACGATTGTTTTTCTCTCCCTGAAAACTGGTCCAGTTATCAAAATCTTTAGCGCCGGCGCAGAAAGCGAATCGACCTGTGTAATAACTGCACTAATTATGCAACAAATGCCTCGGTGTTGCCAGCCTACGCGCCTAGATTGTCCGTTGATTAGAAACACTAGTTTTTTGTGCTAATGATTTTTAATCTATACATTAGGTACGTTTTTCGCTGATAGTTTTTGTTGTGTGTATTTGAATTGCAAATAGAATCGTTTTGTCTCAGTGTTTCCCTATCCTGTTTAGCTCAATATGTGTATATTAGCTTGCCATCAAGATATCGGGGCCCTTAGCATTTTATGGGAACAAAAATTTTTACATAAGGCATATTGTAACATGGGTCAGTTTATACAAAGCTCCTTGAATTGTCACCATCAATATAATAGTACCTACTGATCAATTTATTAAACCGATTGTCAAATGGCGCCATGTAGTTGGTAGATATACATATTATGTTTGTACCTATGTATGTGATCATGTCGTGATCACCGGTGCGATATGGAAAACCGTTGATCCGTAATCCAAAATGATTACTAAAAAAATATCTTTAATTTGTAGCAAAATTGCAGTTAAAACTACAGTGTTGGTTGAACTTATTTTTGCATGATACTCATAGGAACCTACGAGGTAGCGTGAATGTAGACAGGTTGGAAAGAACCGTAAGGTAATTTAACAAAAAAACTGCTTTTCCATTCAAAATTGCAGCAAGTGTACGTTCAAAATGGATAGAACCGCTGACTTTATTTTTAAAACCGATAAAGAGTTTCATCTTTGGGTTTCAGTCTGGGATCATGTAGTGTCCTTCGTAAAAGTTTTCGTTACGATGTGCCTTCTACCCATTACACGGATGATAGTGAATTCCAATAGTTATTCTCCTCAGTAATTTTAATAAAGTAATAAATACCGACCAATAATTGCCATGAAGTGGAACAGAAAAGCCAAAAAAAAAATATTTCCAGTATTAAGATATATTAAGAATATGAAATAATGCGTGGGTTTGTAAAATTAAATGCCTGTATTGCCATAACAGTAATCACATCGAAACCACAGAGGTCCGTAATAGCTTATTTACAGCCATAATGAAAATAAAAGTTATTTACAATATGAGTATTATTGTAATAATAACTTAAGAGACTTGACAAAACATTTCCTACCAAAAAAGTATATTTACCTTCACATGAATCAAGTGTTCTAAAAAAGTGTTATTGGGTTTTTCTATGAAATTCTCAGTAGCAGCTCGGAGTTAGGACTTGTGCCCGGTTAATGGCAAAAGGCTTGGCCCCTATTACATGGGACCTAAAACATACCGGCGAACTGTGGGTGTACATTACCCTTAGGGTAATACAGGCGCGATGGTGGTATGTATGTATTGTTCTTTTTTTAAGGTTCCCTATCCAAAGGGTCTCTATCACTAAAGACTCCGCTGTGTGTTCGTCCTATAACCGTTATAGGTAGATTTATCTTTTTTTAAATTAGTTAATATATTGTGAGATGTTATGGAACCCTTCGTGCTCGATTCGGAATCGCACTTGGCCAGTTCTATTTTACAAATTTAATATAGAGGATACAAACTAATTCCGCCAGTCATCATATCGACTTCATACTTTTTCAACTTACATTTCAAACGTTACCAAACGTAGGTTTAGTACACTGACTTCTAGTATTCGAAGGCTAAGAAACTGAGAAATATTATGCTTATTTTTTAGCGGTGAGCTTCCAGAATAAAAAATGGGAAAGTTCTTTTCTTCAGATGTTTATGTCTGCTGGAAAAGGTTACAAAGAGATGGTACAGTAAGGAAATGTACCTTAATCGTCATTGATACAGGAAAACATCCCTTATTACCATTCAGTTACAGTTCTAAATGAGAGAATAGTATGCAAACATTTCCATAGGTGACTGTATTCGTTTATGCACTAAGTGTAGCATTTACGTAAGATAATAAGTATGAAGAATATGGAGCACTGCGGTGACCGTGGAGGTCACGTGACGAACACTGCGGGATACAATTTCGTTTGTAACTAACTCACGTTTAGATGTACTTCATAGATATATACCGAACAGTCTTCACATAACAATACTTTTAGTAAAATGGGATATAGCACATACTTATATATTTTTTTAACTTTGGCCCACTCTAGGTGTTTCTAATGTATCGTAGGGGCGTTTGCAAATAACCTGATCCAAAATAATTACTTGTAGGTCATGTAAATATTTGTTCCGTACTGGAATTGAACCCGCTACATGCAGCTCAGCAATTGCCTAATTGCTCTGTTAATATTTCTATAGTAAATCGTAGATCAAGGGTATAAAATAGTACAATTTCATCATCATCATCGGACCGTGGACTTCCACTGCTGGCCTTCCAGTTACCGCTACAGAAAACAGCCAGCCAGCATTGTGATTTCTCTTCCAGCCATACTTTTTATTCTCTGCATCATTCAGGTGAACACTGAAATATGATAAATACATCAGCTCTTCCATACAAAAATGCAAAACACGATAATAATGTATGGAATAGCTGATTCTTTTTCATATTCCAGGTTTGGTCCTATAGTAACATTTGTTCGTTATACATGAGTACTTACACCCCCCCTCAAACGGGACGGTTGAGGCAGAGAGTCTCTCGTCCCAGCCACCGCGGTAGACTCCGGGCGTCGGGAGCCGCGAAACGACTCCCGGCCGCCGTAGACGCGCGCCTGTAGACGGTGAGCAATGGGTAGCTCACCGTCCCTACGTTACATAACGACAGGCCGTGTCGACGGCGCGTTCGTACAAGAAGGATCATGGGTGGACTTTAATCAGTAAACGTCTGATATTCCCTCCCGCCCCGCCCAGGGCGGGGGAAGTCATTTGATGATTTCCCATCCTGACCAAAACCAAAAAAGAAGACCCCTCAAAGATGCGCAGTAAGCTAAAAGACAGCTTGTACCCCATTTTTAGGTGAAAAATAGTACCTAACATACGACATTAGTAGTCAATAACATACTGACACGACCTCCGATAGCCTTTGTTTTTGTACTATCACTATTTTTTGACTAGGTGTAATGCCAAGCCCTTCGGCGAAGTAGGCGTGATGTTATTTCATGAAATAGTAAGTTTGTAGCATAAACCAAGCAAGCAAGGCCGCGTGCTTCCGTAAGCGAATTATAATAAATGAAAACACAATCAATGAAAATATGGATACAAAAAATAATATTGTTGAAGTCATTAAACTCATCTCTATTTGTCGTTTGGGCAGCTCAAGGCTTGTCGTCGAATAATCGCTTTATGTGACAGTAATGCGCTTCACGATCGGCGCAGGCGCATCGCGACCCGCTGTGCTACGAAGATGCTACACTATTTACGTAGCAGAATCTTTTTGTGAATCACGAACACTTTAATTTAACTTTTATTATTATTTATTTCAAGTATTTGCTGTTTGATTGTTCACCTTGTTTTAACTTTATTTAATTTTAATTTAGCCAACATTTTTTTTTATTTAAGTAGTTTATGTTTTTATATGATAGTAAATAAAATAAACTATTAACCGACTTCCCAAGAGTAGATGTTTATTTAATTATTATCATGTTGTACCTACCTACGTATTTAATTTTCTTACTAATTTGTTTACTAGCGGATGCCCGCGATTCATTCGCGTTCACTATTTTATTGGTTTCAATTTTGTTTTCGCATAACCCTCTATTTTTAAATTAGAGTAAAAAAAATAAAAAATTGCCTAAGTTACTTCTTATAATGTTAGCTCCAGTTGTCCAGCCGTTTCGGAGATAAGCCGGAACAAACAGATAGACAGACAGACAAAAATTGATTTAATAATGTTAGTGCCGTATATACTTTCATATGCATTTAGTGAAAAGCTTGTTATTTGAAATTACAAATAGACCCTTCAATTTTATTTATTTGTATAGATTTGCCTCGTATGCTACATTAAACGAAGTCCGATATAACGAAAGACTAACATCCTCCTAAATTCCAGACGCTTTTGTAAACAGATAATACTAATGGTCCAAGATCTCAGTCACCCCACCTACGTCATTCAAGTATAGCAGAAGTTTTCAGGATACATACTTGCTATTTTCAATTACGGGCTCTTTTTTCAGGCACATATAAAAGTACCTTACGATCCATACCATAGCATCATTTGCTCCTTTTATTAAAGTTACACATACAATATACTTTGTTAAAATAAACATGGGTTAGTTTAATTCTATTCAAATTAGTCCATTTCGGAATTATTTCTTTTTTACGAAACGGACAACCGCTTTAAAAAACTACAAAATAAAACATTGCTTTAATTTTGGATGTCGGCGGCAATACAAACCGAACAGAACTAAAACCATCGAGTAAGATCAAGTGAGGCGGCTGATATATATATTTCGTTATCAGAATAGTATTGATAATAACAACATACCATCACGCCTGTATTCCCCAAAGGGTTAGGCAAAGACGTACCAACGTACACCCACAGTTCGCCAGTATGTTAAGGTCCCATATAATAGGAGGCGAGCCTATTGCCATTAACCGGGCACAAATCCAAACTCCGAGTTGCTACTGTGAAATTCATAGAAAAACTCAATAACATTTTTTGCTCGATTCCCAAATCGAACCCAAGACCTCTAGCGTAGCAGTCGCGCTTAGGACCACTAGGCTAACGAGGCAGTAGTATTGATAACTGTTAAGTATATACCTATAATATGTATCGTATAAAATACCCCCAAAATTTCAGCTATGCTAGAATGACGTGTGTCGGGCGACACTAGGATTTCAGTGTATAAATGTGTTTTAAAAATCTAGTTTATTTCTAATTAGTGGGAAGTCTGTCATGTCGGTAAGTATATTGCAGCGTTGACTAGTGTAGCGAAAAGCATAATTAGTCGGAAATGATTCACATGTTTCACCACGGTAAATAACAGCTGTGTATGTAGCATGTAACTGATGTAACGACACCAATTATTGAGTGATGCTTTGTTCATGAATATCGAGGTCGATGCCGACACCTACGACGCGATATTTGGTGAAGTTGTTATTTATAAATATTTTTTTAAATTATACTTAAAAAATAATTATATATTTTAATATTTAAAAGCGAAATGTCATTCCCTCACTGACTAAACACGAGAACTAGAAAACTACATGACCTAAGAAACTTAGGTTTCTTAGGTCATGTAGTTTTCTAGTTCTCGTGTTTAGTCAGAGACCTAAGAAACCTAAGTTTCTTAGGTCTCTTATAGATAGGAGACGTCAGCTAGCAAACAACAGTTTCACAGCGCCAAATTAAGGGTCTTCAATTTCTACGTCAAACTTGCAGGCAAAAGTAAGTCTTTCTTCTAACCCTGGGTGATTGAGTCATACACGTGCTTGATTTAGTAACCGATGCGTTTGTTTTTCACTGGATTTCTCTAAGCTCTTACTATTAAAATAGTGTTTTTAAATCTCAAACATCAAAGGAAAGGTGTAAAAACCGGCAAGAAAAAGGCTGTACGGAGCAAGGAACAAACAGCAGCCACCAAACATGGCTGTAGGAGACAATATAACCTTAAGGACATAAGATAAAGTACTCGTATATGTCATCTGTCTAAAATCACCACAATCTCTATTGTAAGGCTTTAATATTTGCCGCCGCGACCCATAGGGTACGGTAACCGCTTACATCAGTTACAGTCAGGCGGGCTGAATGCCTGTTTGCCACCAACACAGTCATATAAAAAAACCCTCAAAGGAAAAATGCGCATCAAGGGATCCAAGTGTTGATATCAGAATATCGAGAGACTTTTATCGCAGTTATTACACCCGCATCTCACATGCAATGTTCGGTGCAATAAAGGATTATGATTGTAAATAAAACTATGAGTAAAGCCTGGCTCGTTGTACATATTTCATGCCAGCTACGATACAGAGTACATGCAATCAGTCAGGTAATTAGTTTACAGGCATGACGTTGAACTATATGTATGAACACTTGAACAGACTTTCTATATATTCTGTTTTTTTGTCTCTGTTGAGATAAAAATTATAAATAATTTAGTATTACCGTGTAATTATAAATAATTTATTAATTTTGGACTGCCTTGTTAGCCTGGTGGTCCTAAGCGCGACTGCTACGCTAGAGGTCTTGGGTTCGATTCCCAGGTCGAGCAAAGTGTTATTGGGTTTTTCTATGAAATTCTCAGTAGCAGCTCGGAGTTAGGATTTGTGCCCTGTTAATGGCAATAGGCTCGCCCCCTATTACATGGGACTTAAACATATCGGCGAACTGTGGGTGTACATTGGTATACCTCTGCCTAACCTTTCGGGAATACAGGCGTGATGGTATGTAATTTAGTATTACCCAATCAGTACTTTTGGAGTTTTTAATTTATTTGAAGATTGACATCATATTTCCAGTGCGATTATTGCATTTTCGGTTTTACGTATTTTGTTCTTTCGTCAAATTGGTTCTGTTTACTAACCGGTAACTTTTACTATTCAACTACGGTAATATGTATCTTTCATTCAAACTCAGGTAAACATACATGTCTGGTTTTTTCAGTAATATTTTTTCACTTTTAATTTTGGAAGGCAATGTATTTATTGCATGTTCGATAAAACTATTAGTCGTTAACCGACCTTGTCTGCATTTTAAAAGTGACATATTTGTATTATTTTTCGTTCTTATTTGTCTTTTAATTTCTTGGAATTCATTACTGGCCATTTAATTTACATACCAACACTTTTTTAAATTAAATTCCGCGTTTAATTTCATTGTGCGGTCGATTTTTATAAACCAAAAGCGTTGACGCTTTTAATCCAAACATGGGTTGGTTCACTTCATAATGTAGATAGTTTTAAATGTGAATTAAATAAACAAAAGAATCAACAATAATTGTAAGCGATAAAGGCTCTTATATTAATGTAAGTAGGTACCTAATTGAATAAGTACTTCCTCACCCCACAAGTCGTTGATATCAACGAAGAGAAATGGTTACCTTTACAGATTTTATTATTGTTTTTATCGATATCGTGACGTGATGATCTCATGAATAAGGGTCCGATTTCAGTTCTAGGCAGACATTTATCTTAAGTTATGAATAATTTACCTAAATGAAAAACTTATAAATCTGATATAATCTGATTATATGTATTATAATATTATAAAGAGGAAAGATTTGTTTGTTTGTTTGTCACGAATAGGCTCCGAAACTACTGGATCGATTTTAACCATTTTTACACCAATAAATAGCTAAATTATTCCTGAGTAACATAGGCTATATAACATCACGCTGTGACACACGGAAGTCGAGCAGTAACTAAAGATGTAACTTGACGCGGGTGAAATAAGTCACGCAGACGAAGTCGCGGGCAGGTCGCTAGTGTATTATAAAGAGGTAAAGTTTGTGACTTTGTGAGATTGTAGGGGGCAATCCTTGGATCTACGCAACCGATTTAGAAAATTCTTTTACCCATGGAATGTCACGTTATTTGTGAGTGTCATAGGCTATTTAACATAACACTACGACACACGGGAGCGGGGCAGTAACCAAAGACGTTACTTAACACACGTGAAAATATCCACGCGGACGAAGACGCGGGCAGTAGATAGTAATAATTAAATTGCAAATTGTGTACAATTTATTCAAGACAAGTTAAAAATTAAAACTGATAAGATAAAAACACAAAATTAAAATTTTTAAGTAATCCCCGACAGAAGAATAAAAATCCCTACCGCAGCTAACATAAGTGCCGATAACTTTGAAACCGCCGATTTCCATCAAACATAGCTAAGAACACTCCCGAATAATACACCATTCAAACATAAAAAACTAAATCAGAATGGGTTCATGCGTTCGGAAGCTACGATGCCACAGACACACACACACAGACACGTCAAACTTATAACACCCCGTCATTTTGCGTCGGGGGTTAAAAACAATAAACTTGAAAACTACGTTTAAAAATCATTTGGCCAGACTTTCATACAACCTTCTAGTCGATACAGGAAGTATCTACACACTAAGATAATAATAAGTTCTATGAAATATGACAGTACTTATACGAATATAGAGGAATACAGGTAAATGTCAGGGATATGTCAAGAATGTAATGTGTATCAACTCTCGCGCAGGTTCGTGATCTGTATCTAATTGTTGTTAACCTTAAGCGTGGTGCACACGATGCTAACTAGTAGGTGTTACGCGTTTTTTACGTAAGTGCGCATGTTGATTAAAAAAAAAACAGGGCTCAGGTTCAATAGGCAAAGGCAAATAATCGCAATAAAAGATGAATTTTATTGTTGTACTACTTCTGCCCGGAAATTTAAAATTCCGCGCGTTAAGTGTATGTCTTTAGCTACTGCTCTGCTCCCGTGAGTCGTAGCGTGATGTTATATAACATATGTTGCTCAGGAATAATGTAGCTAGCTATTGATGTAAAAATGGTTAAAATCGGTCCAGTGGTTTCGGAGCTTATTCGTTGCAAATAAACAAACAAATCTTTCCTCTTAATAATATTAGTGTAGAAGTATAGATACTATTCCTTACGAATCTGGCTATCATATACAAACATATTTTTTCCAGTCTAATTAGCCGTTCTAAAGATTATCGCGTTTACATATAGATACACACAAATAAAAATTAATCTCTTCCATAATATATTCGTTCAGATTATCATCTACTGTATTGATATGTTTTTAAAAGAGTTCGGTGGTATAACATATCAAATTCAATTACTTCCTATATTACAAAATGGCTTCCTAATACCTTTTAAATAATTGAATATTCTACTGCTGCGTTGTCAAAAATATTTGTGACAAGGTCTGGTCATGAGAAAACTTTTGAGTAAGTGCATAGCGAGTAAAGGTGTAGCAATATCTTTTGATTTCCAAAAATATTGCAATACTTACTGTTGTTGATTGTAATAATACTTATTGCTATGTTTTATGGGTCATTATTCTTTTGCGGATTAAACATACGTCCTGGCCTTTCAATTCCTTATAATAAAGTATGGAGATTCTCACCTGCCCTACCATTTATCAATTGGGATGTATATCAAAAGTTAATTTTTATTACGCATAGTTTTGCAAAATATTCTGTTAGTATATGAACTTATACACAAAGAGAGCCTAAGCTTAGTTGAGCCAATACGAGTGGACCCTAATTTTTCAATAATTGATTAACTTATAAAATTTAGCCATGTTATCAAAAACATTTTCACACAATCAAACAATTTTGTAGTGTGTTTGTTCGACCTAGCAGAAATAAACCAAATTAAAAAAAACTTGTATGTTGGTAAAATTACAATGTCCAGTCGTTTCTCATCCGTGAGTGCTCGGCTTTACACCATTTTGGGGTCGGCCAATGCGTCACCATCACTCCGCGTGACAGCTCACTTTATTATTGATATTTATACTAAAGCAGGAATGTCCCTGTATTACGATTTAGCTAAACACAGAACACTGCTCCTGTCAGGGCATTATTGAAACGTTAGCCAAACGTTCATTAATCAATATTTATAAGAGAGTGTCGGGTCGCCGGTTCACGGCGCAGTTTTGACAATAAGTTGACATGACTCGAAGGTCCTATTCCATGTTTTCGAGTGTAGCGCGGAGGTGTGAAATGTGTAAATATTATATAAATCTATTCGTCTATTTGTAAATGTATGATATACCTAAATTATTTATTTTAAGTCTGTGTTGTACCGCTGCAGGGCCAAAGACTTCCCTTTCTCCTTTCCAATCCTCTCTATTCTATGTAGTAAAGACCAATACTGCCTGTAAGTAAGCATTAAGCCTATCCTGCCATCTTAGCCCTGGACAGCCACGATGTCCTTGAACGTTCTCCAGGACGAAATATAAAGGGTGACCCAGTTGCGGACGTCCAAAAGAAAATTATGGAAATCTGTCGTCTTGGGTTTCCCGAAACACATGTATGTATGTTCTATGATTTTTGTGGTTTAGGTGCTAGACGATTTTTAATTTTCTTTTGGGAGTTTTTGCCTGACATCAGATTTTGTTGATTTAAGGGTTCTGTGTACATAAGTAAAGCTTGAGAACATATTTATGTTCTTAAGTGAGACTATTAATTTCCAAAGTGGACCGTCACATTCAACCAATTATTATTGATCTGACCCATTCATCACATGGGCTCATAAGGAAGTTTCTACCTACAGCCTCAGTTGTTGGTTTTATAAAATGAAATTCACGAACAATTTTCGGAAATTACACCCCACCTCCTATCAATCTTTCGTCAGTAAATTGAGTTGTAGATGACATTTAACCGGTGTTCTGCAAATTGACAGGATGCTCATTATTTACTTACTCCACGATAAAGACAGCTGTGAAATGTTGCTAGCCCTGTGTCGATTTTATTGATATTATTCACGAGCGCTGCGATCGTGACCTGATGTGAAGACCTCAGACATCAGCGGGATTGTTCCATGTTTCTGCTCATTAAACAATAAGGTGTGGAATGTTGGACTTGGAGAGAGTATGAATTGGACAAGCCTTTGAGTTTGTATCAATTTATCAATCGAATTAATCCGCTAGTAGTAGATTTAGTAGAAAACAAGTCTACGAAAAGACTCCTTAAAAACAATTAAGTACTTATCAATTAAATAAACAATTATTATTTTCTTTTTTTTCCTTTACAATCGTAATCGTGTTTTTTTTTAATGTTTCGTATAACACGTTACGTTGTAGAAGTTGCAGTCTCCAGAGTCTCTAGCTAATACAATATTATTGCTAAAATCAGATCATCAACAGCATTGTAACATGCAGTATGTGTTTTACCTTTTACAGCATTTATCCCGGAGACCGATTTTATCTACTCAAAAACTTACAACCACGGTCACGACAACATTACCACTTGCCTTTATTCATACTCTAAGCTCACAAATAATATACCTATCTTATGCCTTATCGGGTAAAAGCCAATCTAATAATCTTTCGCCAAGCGCGAGTGTGCCACGTGACCGGTACCAAGGGCGCCGGGTCAACTTGCTGTAGGGTTGCCCAATGGGCGGAATTGAAAGTTCTAAATAATTATGACAGGCTTTGTATTACAGTTATAGTTTTTGGTAATATTTCATGACTATGAAGGCAGCTGATGATTTTTATTTAAACGTCAAAAGAGACATCGTTTTTTAATGTATGATAAGCCTTATTTCAGTAATGTGAGTAGGTGTAGATGTGGTAGGATGTGATGTAGGTGTTTGTGTACAAACTGTTCTCCTGACAACCCTATCCGATAGATACATGGAAAGTTTTTCTCAAGAGCTAATTGTATCAGTGGCATATAATACCTAGAGACAAATAGGCAGTCTATCTGATTGTCTCCTAGCGCTCCGCCTCCCGGCGCCCTGCTCACCGGGCGGGTGCGCCGGCGCAGTGTCATGCGCCGACAAGGACGACGACCACCGTCACTGTACACGCGGAGACCCGGTGCTGCCTACCGACTAGTTAGTGCACAAAGCACTGATAGATACGCATATTTTTCCATCGTAGAGAGTACTTTGTGAGTTATGATCTAGAAAAGATACGAACGTTGTTGACTGATTACGGCATGTTTCTTCTTCGTATTTCTTGCAACAGGACAACCTGAGGAGAACAGCTAGCAATCCTGTAAAGATTAAATGAAAGTAAAGTATTAAATGTAAAGATTAAAAAGTGTAGATTTATAGGTTTTTTGGGACGGTTAAGTGGGGTCAGCCTCGTTAGCCTAGTAGTCCTAAGCGCGACTGCTACGAGGACTTGGGTTAAACTCCCAGGTCGAGCAGTGTTACTGGGTTTTTCTATGAAATTCTCAATAGCAGCTCGGAGTTAGGATTTGTTCCCTTTTAATGGCAATAGATATTACATGGGACTTAAAAACATACATACGGGTGTACACCTCTGCCTAACCCTTCGGGAAATACAGGCGTGATGGTATGTATGTATATATTTCAAAAAGACTACCGACTGCTATCGGATACAATTGAAACCGTGAAAACTGGCAACTCATGAAAATAACTTTTTCGAGGTTCATAAGCTATCGCATTGTTGCTCCATTGGCTCTCTACTCTATGTACAAAAATTCTTTAACAAAACCTATTTCATCGAGAATAGGTGCCTTCTGACATAAATATCATAATTAACTCCTGCGTCTAAAGTTAAAATTGCTGTAGAACGCATTGGTATATTTTATATTGCTATCTGTCTATCTCTGACCTCGGCCGCACCAAATTCTTGGATATAATGTATTACTTTATAAATTTTCTGCAGCCTTAGAATATTTGTTGCGGCATTATGTCAAATGATGTTGATTTAGTTTACGAGTTCGGTACAAGGCTGGGAATAAGTAGAGTAGATTTTAATTTGAAACTTAGAAGTTACCTATGTAGGTTCAAATTTCGGAGATCTCTGAGAAGGACGTAAAGTAACTAATGGAATGTTTACATGGTAAAAAACAGAGTCGACTTCCGAAATCTATACGCTTCGATCTTTTGAACTTTGTAACGAATTTTGATGCTGTTTTCATCAATAGATAGAGTGATTCAAGAGGAAAGTTTGTCAGTATTAAATATCACTCTATGACCAACGGGAGCGGAGCAGTAACTGAACGCGGCTAGTGAATGTGAAGGCGAATGGCTAGTGCTGAAAAAAATGGTTGAAATCGAAGTAAATAGTGGTACACAGGTAATGCGTGACAGACATGTTTTTAAGTAGGTACATATTGCTTAATATAGCTAGATTCAAAGTGTAGATTATTTAAAAAAATATTTATATACTGCACTTGAAAGATGTTTCGCAAAAAATAGATACGCATCAGTGATCCAATTTTGAAACGAAATTCGCAACATTTATGTTCGATTGTGTCCATTTATGTTCGAATATTTTATACCTACTTACCAATAGATCTGCCTTGGCAGCCTAGTGGTCCTAAGCGCGACTGCTACGCTAGACGTCTTGGGTTCGATACCTAGGTCAAGCAAAAAGTGTTATTGGGTTTTTCTTTGAAATTCTCAGTAGCAGCTCAGAGTCAGGATTTGTGCCCGGTTAATGGCAATAGGCTCGCCTTCTATTACATGGGACCTAAACATACCGGCGTACTGTGGGTGTCAATTCGTACACCTCTGCCAAACCCTTCGGGGAATACAGGCGTGGTGGTATGGTTATAGATCGTGTTAATTAATACTTAGCGAAAACTATAAGCGTTGCATTTAATTGTAATCGCATTATATTTTGTGATCATTGTTTATTTACAATAAAGTAAATTTTTGAACACGAATTCAGGTTGGTTTTAAACATACCTAGTATTTTTAATAACGACCTAATTCTAATTAATCGGTATTTTAATTGATTTAAACATTGCAGTATCCACATGTTTTTGCAGTGCAATCGTGTGCATAACTTAATCGTCCTTGTAGCAACATATTATTTCTTTAATAAATTCATATCGGTTAATTACAGTAAGGATTTTAAGTGTCGATTTAAGAGTCAGACCTTTGTTCCCATATAACAAACTGCATTTCAAATGATCAACGATCACTTTTCAGAAGACGTGCATAAATGTAGGGATGTTCTATTTATGTCTCGAAGATGGAGTGATCTCCTATTGCTATATCATGAATGCGTAGGCGAATGAGGTCAAATAGTCTATGCCTAGATACGAAGTAAGAGAATGAATTGCCTGTTAACATAGTGAATCGAGAAAATAATACATTTTTCGTAGTTCAAGGTAAATAGTTTAAAAAGTTCAATCCTACGTGTACTTAATAATACACTGCTGTTTATTATCCCCATAACAAACAGCAGTGTATTATTAAGTACACGTAGGATTGAACGTTTTTACATAATAAACTAATATACCTTGAACTACGAGAAATGTATTGTTTTCTAAGTAAATAAAATAAATAAATAATACAAATAGACTTCATATTTCAAACTTTATATTCCACGGACGACTTTATATTTCCATGGAGTTTCCTGCTCGATCTTCTTTATAGAGACCTACGCTTTGGAACGAGCAACTAGCTTCAACTTTTAAATGTAACTTATTGACAATTTAAAAGTGCCTGTAAATGGTCTAACTGAAATAAATGCTTTGACTTTGAACCCCTGGTGTCATTATATTACTGAAACAGAACAAAGGTACAGTTTGATCAAGCGGTATTAGGAAATTAATAAATTAGCATGACCAAATATTTAGATAATAAAAATAGACTTTATACACCACTATTTTTTAATTAGTGCAAAAAAAAATGGGGTTCTATCTGTACCCGTTACCCTGTACCGTGTTGTGGTTACTGACCATATTTGTGTAGTCAAAAGTAAAAAAAATAAAATCCCAAAATTGTCCACGAATTTTTGTCATAATTGGTAAATTCATAATTGAATCAATCATTCAACAATTGCTTCAACCATTGCTACTACAAAATACTACTAATTAAGTGCAAATTTATAAGCGGAAGTGTGCGCATGCTTTTTGAAAAAATATTTCCATAAATTGAGTGACATTTTGGGATATAAACAAACGCTAATAACTTTGCTGTTTATGAATATTATTTATTGAGACTTTACATATATGATAACAAGCCCTTCTATAATAAGCCCTTTAAGCATTTGTACTAATTAAAAATTAGTGGTGTAGTTTAAACACTTGTGTTCACATTGAACTGTAATAGTACAAAGGTACAGTTCAATCAAGTGGTATTTTGAGGACATTAATAAATTAGCATGACCAAACATTTATGGGCAGCAGAGAGTGTGGGGACGGATACGTTTCCTATGGTACTGTAGAGGTGGAGGGATCTACTATTTAAATGCGTTATCTTGTCTACTTCGTTTATTGAAGTACTAAATATTATTACATTTTATATCTATTTTAATTAATGCTGACAGCCGTAGTCACGGTCTGTCTCTTTTCTTAATCTGTACTAATATTATAAAGCTGAAGAGTTTGTTTGTTTGGTTGAACGCGCTAATTTAAGAAACTACTGGTTTGAATTGAAAAATTGATTTATAGTGAAAGGTTATAGGCTACATAACATCACGCTACGATTAATAGGTGCGGAGCAGTAACCAAAGACGTAACCTAATGCTAGTGAACAAATTACGCGAATGACGTCGCGAGCAGAGGCTGGTATTAAATAACTGGCATCTATCTCTTATTGTAAACCTCATAAAAGAGTTTTTATTTGACTCATTCAGCTAGAGTGAGTAGTAGCAAGCCAGTAGAGAGCCTCTACAGTACTTTTAAGGTTATATCCGGAGGCAGCAGCATGTACATCTGCTTTGCATGGCCGGCAGGATTCCTTACAGTAGGTTCCGTAGACGTGACCGATTTTATAGTCGTTATGATTAATTATCTTCGTAATTACTGGTTGTTCTAGCACAGTCTTCGATATTGATATTCTTAGTTAATGGTATTAAGGTCATTCCTTAGTTAGAAGGCGATAAATAACTAAGTTACCAGTTCTGTAGGTGACACTGCAAATGCTGAAAAAAGGAATACAAAAAAATGAGACAAGTGTGCGCGTCACCACACGACTGCAGTAATATTTCAATCGTGTCACTTGACATGTTACTTGAGGAAGAAAGAAAGAAAATGTAGTCTAATATTGTGTATAAACAAATATGTATTACCTAATATATATTAACTGCTTCGTTAGCCTAGTAGTCCTAAGCGCCACTGCAACGCTAGAGGTCTTGGGTTCGATTCCCAGGTCGGGCAAAGTGTTATTGGGTTTTTCTATGAAATTCTCAGTAGCAGCGCGGAGTTTGGATTTGAGCCCGGTTAATGGCAATAGGCTCGCCCCCTATTACATGGGACCTAAACATACCGGCGAACTGTGGGTGTACACGTCTGCCTAACCCTTTGGGGAATACAGGCGTGATGGTATATGTATATATTTGTTTATTTAGAACTGCTTACGTACTGATTAGATTACGAAAAATCTTTCGCTGATAAAAAGCTATTACACCATTGCCGAGAAGCTATAGTTTACCATTAATTGCAAGTAAGAAAATAAAACTATTGAATAAATACCTGCGTTATGTTATACGTATGAATGGTATCTTATTTTCTGCAAATTGTAAAAATAGAGTCGTAAGTGTAAGTCCACGACAATATTTTTATTGCATTTTCAGTTCAGAAAGCTACACTCTGACAATCTAATCTGTTTCTAAAATCAATATTTACTCTGCAATCGATGTACGAAAATCAATTTTTGAAGTAAAACTTCTTTACTCACGCTTGACTTGGGGAGTAAGCTGGTGAATGCGTGATGAGAGCGTTACGGAAATGAGTGTGATAGGGCGAAAGGAAGTTGAAAGGGAGATATTTTTTTTTTTGCGGGCTGGGAAATCATCAAATAACTTCTCCGGGAGTGTCAGACTTTTACTGACTAAAACCCACCCATGTTCCTTCTTGTGCCCTTTGCGTTCCGGGGTCGCGGTATCTCTTACGAACAACCCGCAGCCCCGGCAGGCATCGGCCCTCAGTGGCCCCTTCCCTTTGCTGACATCTCTTTGAGGCGCGCGTGGAACACGAACGCGCCGTCGACACGGCCTGTCGTTATGCAACGTAAGGACGGTGAGCTACCCATTGCCCACCGTCCACAGGGAAAGGGAGATATAAGATAGTGAATATAGAAAGAGAGAGAGTAACGTTCGTATATTACTGTAGGAGCAAGAGAGAGCCGTGCGCGCGGTTATTTTCTTTCCCTCTTCCTTAAGAGACAATATGTCAAGTGAGACAGTGGTCTAAAGCACTCGTGTCTTTTTCTTTTGTACTATGTTACGCTAGTAATATTACTTCAGTGACTATCTAGCCTTTAATATAAGTCTATATCGAGAGCTAGCAATGATCATGAACCGCCTCCCACCTAATAATATTATGAGCTGCTTCGATAATTTATAACCAGATAACTACACCTTCATTAAAATTCCTCACTCATACCACAGAATCCACGAACGAAGCAATGACCAACGGTTAATAGGAACTGAACATAAAATCAATTTATTATGTACATGTCCTATTGGTCTAAGACCCCAGAGACGCTAAACCTACGTCATTTTAGCTTAGCTGAAATATTAAGAATAAATTCAACAAAAGGGATTTATATGGTATATGTGAGTGGCAACGCCGGGAGGTTCTTCAGAAAGGTGGGGTGCGCAGTACTCGTAACCGGAATGCTTTTATGACCAGATGTATGAAAGTGGACGAGGCGAAAGGAGTATGCAAGGATCGTAGTAGGTAGCGTTCTGTGGTTTCTGCCTACCCCCATGGGAAAAAGGCGTGAATTTATGTCTGTTTGTAAATTCAACGTTACCTATGTCACCTCCGATCTAGACTAGAGTCAAGAGCTTAAACATCTCGAATAAAAAAGGAAAAAAATAGCGATATATGACGTTTTAAAGCTGTGCGTACTCGCTAGCTTCAGTGTTAGCCCTATTTTCAGGTATCAAGTTTAAAAGGTAAACTTACATTTAGATGGCTGGTTTTATATATCATAATATTATACAAGATATTTTGAAACACCAAAATACATTATTGTCAGGCACATTTCGTAGGGCTTTTCAGTCAGACGCTTGCTAACATACCGCTTTGCGGGCTGGGTATCTACATCTGAAAGATCGCTAATTTAGTACAGCATGGCAAATACTGGCTTCCCTCGAGGCGATTGACTCCCAAGTCAGACAAACGCTTTACAGGTCGGATCTTCAAAGTGTCTGGCAGTAATGAGTAATGGTTTTAACAATACTCTCACACGACGAAGGTCTGGAAGACCTGGGATCTCAGTCTATTATAATAGGAAAAAGAAACAAATGATTACAATACGGTAAATAATTTGGTAGCCCGCGCTGACATTGAATATGTCACTATTTGTAAGTACATTTAATATTAAATGTCTACAGTGATTGGTTGAATAAGTATTTCAGTGTATAGGAATAGCAATTGAGTTTCATGTTCAGTTGAGTGAGTCACGTCTGTTGGAAACTTTCTAAATAAATTCTCCTTTTAGAGACTGGCAGGTTTAAAAAAGAATAAATTTAACATAAACGAAATTTTAAATTAGGAATCAAATTGTATCTTTATTTTAAAGGCCTATTACATAACACGATCTGCCGGGCCTATAAATAGGGTGATCGAGTGGTTCCGATCGCCCTGCTTCCTTGCCGCCCTGTCGATCGTGTAGTGTAATACGAGAAAGGGAGACAGGACCCTGCTAAGGGTTGCCAACCGTATTATAATATATAGTATTGTACTGTATTTTGGGGCTCTGTACTATACAGGAAGATTTTTTTTATCATGTTCCAAATTTAAATATCATGATCTTTATTGAAAATAATTAAATACGTGTTGTTTCTTTTAGTATCACTCAGTACTAAAATGTTAAGATATGAATACGATCGTAGGGTTGGCAACACTGTGAGACAGGGAGCGATTGGCAGGGTAGTGTAATTATCGGCACCCTGCCTGGTAGGCAGGGCACACGATAGACAGGGCCCGGCAGATCGTGTAATGTAATAGGCCTATTAAAGATATGACCAAAAGTAAACCCTTTTTTGAAGAATGTGTTTCGTTAACGTTCGCAATTATAATAACGCTTGTAGTGCTATGATTTAAAATCTTGTGCTACCACCAAGGCCGCGACTCAGAATTCAAGAAATATCACATTGAGGTAATTTAACAAGCCATGCCAAGCCATGGTAGTTTAACATCTTTGGTATTGTTTGGTGTAACTATGGTTACATTCAATTACTTGCGTAGTTACGCTACGGTGTGACAGCGTGCCGCTACCACTTGAACTTGATAGCCAGCAATGAGTTATGGAATGTCAATCGCCTTCTAAAAGAGTAAAACTGTGAAAGGCACTCTGTCTGTCTGCAGATTGCTTTTATTCTTATAGACATAAACATAGGTCACAGGAAATTGTTTATATCCGACGCTTTTTATTTCCTTTTCAATGTGACTTTTATTAGTGAAGTATTTTTATGTACTTAGGTTTACTTCAAACCATTTGCATCGATAATGTATAAAAAACTGAAGGTAATCGTCATGTTTTAAGACCTCGTTCCGGTCCTTATTTAGCAAAATAATAAATAAAGTACATATATATTTAAATTCATATTTCGAACATAATTTCGTCTCTTCGTACGAGCAAAGTCCAACGGAAGCTTTTATTTCTTAAAAATACATTAACCTAATTAAATTGATACTCTGTAGCCATTAGCATTAGACACGCCTAAGTAAATAGCCACACATACATAGGTACATACACTGTATAGATGCAAATTTATTTTAAAGGTCAGTATTGATTGGTCACAATGGACATTTCTAACCACTCAGACATAAGTACTGGTTCTCAAATTCAAGGAGTTTCGTTAAATTATAGGGGACTGATCACTTTTGTAAACATTCTATGATTTATGGTCAGTTGCGTAAGCGCTGAGAGGAAGATTTATGCGTAATATCGGTAGTTGTTTTTTATTAGGTCAAAGCTTGACTAATTTTATGTTACTGATTAATATGTTGTGTAGCTTAACATAGTTGTATCCTAAGATTATTCGTTTCTTTCATTGACAATATACATATAGATGGGCGTCTCGTAATAAATGTTTTAGTTGAAAATGCTAACAGTGTTTCTGGGCTGTGATGGTGAAAATGCTGTTACTGGAGCTTTAAATAGTACGCACACCACCAGTTAATTGAAATATTATTTATAAGTGTCAAAACGCGATCCCTGTAACGCAAACTGTGACGTCACTTATTTGACAAGTACATTAACTATTTATTGATTTCAAAGCAACAAATAAATTGGATTTACAATTCATTGAAAATTAATCGTTTTTAGGACTAAAATAAAGTTGTTTTTAAGCAGTTGTGTCGTGAAATTATTGTTTTAATGTTAATTAACATAAAACATTAATTTTATAGTGATCTGATTGTCACCAACAGCCTGTAATCTGTTAATAACAATAAATGGTATGTGAATTACGTGCCGCAAGTAAAACACCAAAAGGCAAAAATATCACGATCCATATTTGGAGATCAATGAAAATAAATTCAAGTACGTAAAAAAGTGGAGCAAGTTTAATATTTCTGTATTCTAAGGGTACTTGTCCACCTTGTCGGATAAGACGAGCAGAAAGGAGTCGCAAGTATGCACCAAGCTTTACTGTTAAAAATTAATTAGTGGGTCAGGCAGGCATTGAGCCGGTGAGATTTGACGGTACGGTTGGTGCAGTGGTTTAGCGATTGGCTGTTGCGTTGCGTCTATTGGGATCGATTCTCGCATAGAAAGAAAAACATGACATAACTTCAGGAAGTTACTTCAGGTGTAGTTGTTTGTGTATGTGATCTTTTTTTGATTTTTGTTATATATCTTTGTTCCCATTATACAGATACCCGCACGGATCTTGAGCGCTGGCTTCCACCAGCGCAAAAGTGAAAAATCGGGTGGTATGAAGTAAGGCACATTCATATTATATTTTATTTTGCCGTATGTGTACGATGCGCTACCGTCCCGTTGGTCTCGTGGTCGCAAGCGCGACTGATGAGCGTGGGGTCCCGGGTTCGATTCCCAGGTCGGGTAAAAAGTGTTAAACATTAGGATTTGCTCAGTAGCAGCCCGGAGTTTGGAAGTTGGTGATGTGACATCATCGTGTCTCGGAAAGCACGTAAAGCCGTTTGTCCCGGCTATCATTCATAGATCTTTGACAGTCATTACGGATAGTAAGAAGCCAGGAAGTCTGACAACCAGTAACCAAGCGGTGTCATGTTGCCCAGTAACTGGGTTGTGAAGGTTAGATAGGCAGACGCTCCATGTAAAACACTGATATTCAGCTGCAACCAGTTAGGTTGGAAGCCGACCCCAATATAGTTGGGAAATGGCTAGGCAGATGTTGATGTGTACAATACGCCTAGCGATCCCCACTCTTTCGCCGAGTGCTCAAGATCCGTGCCGAAAAGAAATTTCTAGTGTGGGGCAACGATTTGAAAGAAAAATATAATGACACATTGATAACGAATAAGTTGGTGTGATGGCCTATCTTGATTTATTTTAGTCTATATACATGTCAAACTCTACATGCCTTTATCATGAGGGACTCAAAAACATTTGCATAATCATCTACGGTACGTAGCTACGCTTCCGCTACGAAGTTTCGTAGCAATGACGATCACATTGCTTGATATGTGAATTGATGATCTAATAAGATCTTATTAGTTTATTGTAAATGGGCACCAAAATCTTCAAAGCTTTTTACAGTCTCATTTGGCTGCCAATATTGCTTTACTTATTATTAGTTTCTCAGCTATATGGACCTCCTTAAAGTTACAAAAGTCTGATAAGAAAAAACTACTTTTATGACCTTAGAGATATATTAGAGATATTAACAGCCTCGTTAGCTTAGTGGTCCTAAGCGCGACTGCTATGTTAGAGGTCTTGGGATTGATTTCCAGGTCGAGCAAAAAGTGTTATTGGGTTTTACATTCTCAGTAGCTTGGTGTTAGGTTTTGTGCCCGGTTAATGGCAATAGGGGCTATTACATGGCGCCTACACATACCGGCGAACTGTGGGTGTACATTGGTTACACCTCTGCCTAACCTTTCGGGGAATACAGGCGTAATGGTATGTTATGATGGTAGATATTGATTGGAAAAAGTTTTGACATATCTATACATTTAAAACTATAATATAACATACCTACGAAGCATGCATGAATAATTTTGCAATACGTAATAGGTACAGTTAATTAAAAATAGATAACTGTGTTACATTTATTGCTCAACACAGTTACATTAATCTAGTTATTAATAAACTCCAACAACTAACTTTAATGCCTATATCCTGCTCAAAGTGCAGGTACCTAAGTCTGTGTCATTCTCAGTACATAGGCACTTGGCAACTTGCAATGATGCCAATCTGAATTGACGGATGAATATTGTATAAAACTGTCGGCTTTATTAGGGTACCAATTTCCTAATTAAAATGATTGCCGGTCCTGCTTTCTAAGACGAGGTACCTCAAGCTGGTAATTGTAATAGCCGGCAGACGCGGCGGCATTATTGTTGCGAAAGGTCTGTTCAGAGCTTCCATGATTAAGTATACTTAGCTCCGCTACAAGACTGACTTATTTCGAAAAAAAAAAACCACGAGATTGTCTTGTACAGTCTGTTAGAGTTGGACACTAGTAATTTCTTGTTGGCTTATATATTTTTATCACTACAAAAGAGCAGTTGAAAGCAATCTGGACACAAATCATATATGAACTTTACTGATACCTTACACATTAATATGAATAAAAAAATAAAATAAAAAAGTGTTGAAAACTCAATGATGTTTCATAACTGCAATCAATACAGTATCGACCGCAAGGTATAGGGATAAAAATTATTGCATATTAGTGATCTTATTTACCTACGTTAAGTATCTTTTTTTTTACTGCTCCGTAGGTGCTGCAATAGATTGCCACAACAACCAATTCCATTGAGTGAAATAAAGTCAACAACACCAGCCCAGTATGGTGATTTAGTGATAAGGAAGTTGCAATCTTTATTTTCCTTTCAAAATAACTGTTACGTTTCAAAGGAATGCTGTAAATGTGTTTCGTGCGTTCTTATCAAAGTCGTGAATGTTTTTTTTTTTTTTTGTTCATTTTTGTAGGTACTTACTTACTATCCGACAAGTTATGCATACTATTGTGACACGACGTCCCGGGGCTGCGGGTTGTTCGCAAGAGATACCGCGCCCCCGGAACGCAAAGGGCACAAGAAGGAACATGGGTGGGTTTTAGTCAGTAAAAGTCTGACACTCCCTCCCGCCCCGCCCAGGGCGGGAGAAGTTATTTGATGATTTCCCACCCACCAAAAAAAAAAAAAAAAAAAAAAAAAAAAAAAAAAAAAAAAAAAAAAAAAAAAAAAAAAAAATTGTGACACGACTCGTGATTTATAGCTCAAACTTAATTATTGATTAAAAACTGAATCTGTTGCGGAAAAACAAATGTTATATTTGATAATTACTTTTCGATTTCCTGCAATTAGATACGACGCAATTTTAGTTCCTATTTGTAAATCATTATTAGTTTGATAATATCATTATTCTAGACGTTTCTTATCTATGGTCCTAATGCAGGCGTGGTAGAAAATTAATAAAACAGATATTCTATGTATAAATTGCTTACTTACCTATAAGTTCTACTCGTACCAAAACGAACTAACCAACAATCTCTAAATAATTTGGTTAATAACATCAAAATTATTAAATTTGCCAAATGTGTTTTTTTTTTTTTTTTTTGTGTTCATCGAAAACGTACGCTCACATAAAGATTTAAAATTAATCAACGTTGAAAATCCAATTATTTTGAAAAAAAGGGCAAAAATTACATGATTTGATTCGTTTTGACAATCGAAAAATAATCAGCGAGTTCATAAATCAATAAAAAGTAGCCTTTGATAAATATAGTAGGTGTGAACCAAATACGTAATATATTCTTTCAATTAATTAAGTCACTGTTAAACAATCAATACTAACGTTATGTTTACTAAAAGTAATTTATTTTGTTTAGTAACCTTCTGCATAGTATTATCAATCAATAAAATATAATAAATATTATTTGGTAATTATACAGAGCAGACATAATGAGTTATTAAAATAATACGATTACGTCTTGTTGGTTTTCTAATTGACAGTGTTTAGTGATTTATGAAGATCTAAAATGTACTGCTACCATAACTTGGGAAACTTTTAGGACATACACTAGAGGAGTTTTACTGGGTCAATAATTAATTACTTTTAATCTTACTAGCTTTTTTTAAACTTTTTAATATTCATTTAAAATCTTATCAAAAAGTAATGGGGTATAACTAATAAGTAGACTACATTATAGGGACTCATTTATTTTAACTTTTATTTGGAAACATGTAGCTGATCTTATACGTTTATTATTTAAAGTTACACCTGTTTTCAAGAATGCTTTAATATAATTATAGTTCACCAAAATTGGTATCGCACACCATTTGCGTTTTACGTGTGTTTACATCTCGGGATTATCCGGCAGACCTCCGAACTTGTACTCGTAGCATTAAGAGTGTAAGAAAATGGATATGGTTCCTAATTTATTTCGATACGTGTGTGTGGTTTCAACCCACTGAAGGTTACATTATTTTTATTGACCACAATAATATATGACCGGTATGACGGTAATAAGTTACCTACGAATAATGGCGGCTTAGATTGGGCGAGGTCGCATTTTTAATTAAACCATTATGTACAATTATGTTGTGCTACTTACGCCCTACGGCGGTTCGTTTACTGACAACACCACTTCTAGTAATGACAGATCGAACGATTTCAATAAATAAGTGCGCAAGCTGGCGCCCAAAATTATAGGGTCGTAATCATTTAAAATTTTTAATTACAATACTTATTATTTCCGGAAATTAAGACAGCCATCAAAATATCCCCGAAGCGATATTTCATGTGGTGTAAAACAAAAAAATTGTGGTCTTAAAAAAATCTTATTTTGTGATGTCCTACAAACACGTCATTCGTTTCTTGAATATTCTTAAGTCTGTTGTATTCAGTATTATTTACCATAAATGGCTTCAGAAATTCCAGGTTCATTGTCAAAATTGTATTATTTACGTTTTATTAATTACATAGGGATCCGACCTTCTACAAGGTTTCGACAATTATTTAAAGAGGTCCCTCGTGCCGGGACCATTAATAATTTTCTTAATAAATGTAATTTAAAACAATGTAATATGGTATTACCGTCGCCTGCGCCGTATAAGTGATATTTCATCGTTTAATATATAATGAGGATGCTTCGCACGTACGCATGACTCGATCAGTTTTATTATTTTCCGTAAAAGGGGACTTTGACAGCCTGAAGTGCAATGTTTGACATTATCTCAATGTGGTAATACCACTAAAAGTGAACATGTTAAAATCTTTACTGTAGCCTTTTCTGTTTTGCAGTCGCCTCCTTCTGCGACGCAGTAATGCTTGAGAAGGAGGCGGCGGGACGGTTGAGACAGCGGTTCTCCCGTCCCAGCCGCCGCGGTAGACGCTCCGGACGTCGATAGCCGCGAGACGACTCCCGGCCACCGTAGATACTGGCCTGTGGACGGTGAGCAATGGGTAGCTCACCGTCCTTACGTTGCATAACGACAGGCCGTGTCGACGGCGCGTTCGTGTTCCACGCGCGCCTCAAAGAGATGTCAGCAAAAGGAAGGGGCCACTGAGTGCCGATGCCTGCCGGGGCTGCGGGTTGTTCGCAAGAGATACCGCGCCCCCGGAACGCAAAGGGCACAAGAAGGAACATGGGTGGGTTTTACTCAGTAAAAGTCTGACACTCCCTCCCGCCCCGCCCAGGCCGTAGAAGTTATTTGATGATTTCCCACCCACCAAAAAAAAAAAAAAGCCTTTTCTGTTTTGTTTACCATAGTATCGTCCTGATACGCAGAAGAAAATGGATGTACCTACATAAGAAAATACTTTTTTTTTAATATCATACCTAGCACGATCCGAAAGTCAAACATCTTAAATCCACTTGCAAAGTCGTCAATGTCAGTTATTTCCGCATATATAAGTTCTATGTCAAGTTTAAATAGCTTTGTATCTTAAGTAAACCGACATAAGTATAACATCTACATAAACTATCCACTTGGCAATGGTTTTTGATAAAGCCGTAATTTCATTTGAAAATATAGCCATGTTCGGCTCATTTCGACGTTGCTCGCATATTTTCGTAAAGATACGATCGATTCTTGTAAATGATCGCGTTAATATCTTTAAATATGCATTTAATCTAACTTTACGATCTTGCGAATATAAAGGTGAAGTACGCTGGTGAGTAATGCGAAGATTTACGTCATTCTGGAGACATCCAGCGGGTAACTTACTACTTGTCATTTTTCGATACCTTATCGTTAAAGTATAAGGTTAATATTGTCAGATATCATTGTCCTAATGACATCATAAGATGGAAATCTGGAGAATCGTGCAGTACTTGAAAGTACCTACTCGTCTGTAGTCGGAGTGAACTCATGAATAGTAAGCGAGGTCCTCGCGACTATTAGAGGCGGCACCTAAGGTAGGACCTCTTGGAAATATACAATAAAGGTATCACATAAAAATAATAACCAGTATCTTACGCTTCCTAACTAGGAAATACATGAGACAATTTGAATACAATGGTTGTAAAGACAATAATCGTGTCGAATGTAACTATTTGGAAGTTAGCCGCGTTGCACACTGCCGGAAAGTGGGCCGCCTTACTTCATATTATATGCTAATTATTTTGTTTCATACCTATTACTTTTATTTATATTTGTAATAATTGACGCTAGTGTAGCTAGATTCAGGTAAAATTTCGAAAATATGAAATTTTTCTACATTTTGGTATTCATTTCCAAGGCTTTTTCACGGTTAATTGCAAAAGATTTGTGTCTATAGTTTTTTAGGAATGATTGTTTGAATAGAGTTTTTTTGCTTGATCCAAGAAACTAGATATGTACCTCATGCTGTGGTTTGTCTCCTTAAAATTATAAATCTTCGACATTTTACTGCCTGCACCACTATATCGGTGTTGTAAATTTTACAGTATTTTTTAAAATATGCATCCACTTCAGTGCCTCAATTATTTTGGGGTCAAAGACAACAACTATTTATTTCGTAATCCCTGATCGATATCTGCTCGATAAAAAATCGAGGAACACTGATAACGCATCAGCAAACATTTTATTTATCATAATCCTTTATTATGGACCACTTAGTAGCAGCTTGTAACCTACCTTCCATTCGAAAATACATAATAATATGATAATAACATAGATTTACAGCGTCTAATCCTATTTGGGACTGCATTCGTTTGGCTTGATCACGACACGCGTATCGGCAACGGCAAAAGAAATATTCTAGCTGAGACTATTTGATTATCGAATGAGCATTGATTCGGTCAATGAAACAGTCGATAGCATTGTGCATTGTGGCCGAGTGGGCGTTTGTACAGTTAATTGGACACCTGCTAAGGACATTCAGATAAAATCTTAAATAGTTGTTGCCTGTGTAAATATGTTGTTTTGTTTAAGTATACAACTAAAAGAGGAATAGCTGATTGAAAGATGATAAAAATGGCAATGAAGGACGGAAGGGAGCCCGAATGTCATGGCTACTGGAATTGTATGGGTGGCAAAGACAAAATGACTCGGGGTGGGGTCTGTACCGACTGTACCAAAAAATGACTATTCTGCTTTTACTAAGGGAATCATTTGTAAGCCTAAATGATAAGTTAATATTATTTGGTGATACATATTCAGTGACGACAAGTCAATCAGACGACAAGACTTAGCTGTGGTTGAGTACCTATGGATTCAACTAGACACTAGTTTAAACAACTAGTTTTAATGATGAATGGGTTTGTTACATTTCAGTGATGAATTGAATTACTTACATGAGTTATACATACCATCCATCACGTGTGTAATCCTCGAAGGGTTAGGTAGAGGTGTACCAATGTGTGTGGGTGTGTGTGTATATGTTGGATAAAAAATCTGAAATGTGACACCAGAAATCGATTACAGCTCAGGAAGATATAAGTTTGCTAAACTAACAAGCTGAAGTAGGTATGGTCAATCAAGTGTATCAAAAGTTGGTCGATGGAGCTATTTAATTTACCTAAAGGGGGACAACCTCGGGCTGTAGATTTGTCAGATAGTTGATAAGTAGATAAGACAAAGGTACCTCGTAAATCAAAAAGTTACAACAACCGTTACTTTAATTTGCCTCGGATAAATTGAGGTCCCAATAATTAAAAACAAATCAGCATCGCCTTAATTGCTATACTCGCAGGTCTACTGTAACTACCCGGACGCAAACAGCTGTGGTAGGTATTTATAAATATACCAAATATTACGACTGGCAAGAAATGAAAGAACCCCATACGTAATCACAATAAAATGCGCTTGCGCCACTCATGGCCGTGTCAAGGTCGCAAGCGTAACTTTTTTCGAGTTCGTTTCTTCATTTGCGTGCGGTTGGTAGTTTTGCTTTATTTTCCGGTTCCGGTTGTTACACTCACAAATAACGGGTTCCTAAGGATATCTAAATGGTTATCGTTAATGCAACTTAGTTGAATGGATTTCTGAACTGATCTTTATGTTGGTCATTTAGGTTTACTTACAAACTGCAGTGTTATTCTGTAAAAATCTTCCTTGATGAATTTAGATGAAGTGAGCTTGAGGTGAGCTGTAAATCTCTAGCATGACCTAGAGTTCACTGAAGAAGCTTACTTCACGTAAATTCACCGAGGGAGATTTTTTTACAGAATAGACCGGGTTTTATTGCACTTGTATACCACCGGATTCAAATTAGATATAACAAAATTTTATTACTTAGTACTTCAGGAACAGAAATAAATTTGCTCATGTGTTTGTTTTTTTACACTATTCAAATTATGCTATGCAGAAGTTACATCATCCTGCACCACACCTCTTTCATGTTGCAGGTGAAAAAAATACATAAAACTTTTTTAACCTACAAATGTGCAGTATCAGTGTCTGGTTTGTACTAATTACGAATTGTGTTAACTTATTGACCGTAATGGACAATATCTGGTAGGTTTATTAACTTTGATTGATATTAAGTTGCAAAGAAGTCTTGATAGTTGTTCAGTAATAGTTTTAGCACGACTATTTACTGATCTGGGAGGTAAAAATAGAGCACTGATTGATAGAAAGTTCCACCGTCTACTATTGCGTTAGGTATTGGGTCCGGATTCGTTTGAGAGCGGCTGATTGCCCAGAGTCTGGGCCCTGGGTGCCCCGAAGCACTTAAGATACTCCCGACCTAATTTCGGTCATGGTGGTCAATCTCAATGGAGACTAGACAAATATTATCCTGTATCAGACATATGCGGAAACACACCTCCCTCACTCTCTTAGTCCGATGGAACCACAATTCATCACGACTGAGAGAGATCAAGTGCAGGATCAACAGCTTTACGCGCTTACTGAGGCACATGGGTGTTACGCTATTAACTTAAATGCGGGCTGCACCTGAGAAATTCCTCGTTAACACTGCCTGATATGGGAATTGAACCCAAGACGCCCTGCTCAGCTGACACGGTTGCTATAACGAGACTAACGCAGTAATTAGCTTCATTACCGTGTGCCCATTGTATGACGAAAAATATTAAAAATGTACAGTCCCTTTTAAACAGCACTAATGAAACAGTTTTGCATTAATTAAAAGGTAAAGTCTGTAACGCTTAACGTCTGTAAGAATTAACTGACCAGTTAATGTGGTAGGCCACGTCGACATTCCGTCATTAAGACATTGTGTTTATGTAGGTATTGCCATTAGCATAGTGAGACCATTTCAGCGTCGCCGGCTGTGTTAATTATATCACTCCGACTATCGAACTAATATCTAAACAGTTACAGTTTACAACTACTATGTTTATACGGATCATAAATTTGTTGGTGCCTACTGCACCTTATGTAAGTACGTCGTGGGTGTGGGCCGTGGGTTCATTGTTAGCTCTGTTTATAGCTAATAGTCTTTTGCTGTTAACTACTACATTATACTTTAGATTTTGATCACAGTGGCCAGTCTAGTGAATACTGGCCAGATGACGCATGCGATTATATTGTATATATGTTTGCCTAAATACAAATGCTCTATCTTTTTCTTCACTATCATAATCTGATGAGACAGCAATCCGTGACCGTAGATAGGCTTAGTGCCGATGCCGGACCACATATTCTTTGAAGTGAGGAAGTGTCTAACTACCAACTGCCTGTACAAG
This sequence comes from Caradrina kadenii, assembly GCA_947462355.1. Classification (NCBI taxonomy): domain Eukaryota; kingdom Metazoa; phylum Arthropoda; class Insecta; order Lepidoptera; family Noctuidae; genus Caradrina; species Caradrina kadenii. The sequence goes on along the minus strand of OX381693.1, from coordinate 4,652,983 downwards.
CTCTGAACCTAAAAAAATCGATAGTTCATCGAGACAGCTATTTCGATTATTTCTTTTATAATAAGTAGGTATTACTCAGGAAACTGAGGTGAAGAAAAAAGAAAATATATGACTGTTTTTATTTTATGTTCACTTTTTACAAAATATTTATATCTAAAATCTTTAAGTAATGGCAAGTTATTGTCGAGTCATAGAACTTGTAGAGTTATGCCTAACTAAGGTAAGATTTACAGTTATAATAGTTAACTTGAGACATTACACCTATAAGAAATAAATAACTAAATATTTATAAATAAAGATATGTGTATAAGAAAATACGCTGTAATATTGACAGTTCACATATTTTAAAGCACGATAATAATTATAAGTCACATCATAGCCAAGCTCACAGTAGAAATAAATTAACACATTCAGAAATATCCTAAGTTGTGTAAATGTACAAGTCTTAATCATTTATTCGGTGGAAAATCTAGCGTTGTGTATGGGGGTCTGGTGCGGGGGACGGGGGGCCGACGGGGGCGGGGATGGGTCTTGCCCCCCTCTGCGGCTGAACTCATGGAAGCTTCGCCTTCTTCAGGTAAATATGGAGCTCTTGGACTAAGTACCAAGGCTTTGTATGATGAGTGGGAGTCCGCTATGCTTCGTCCGTCACCTTCGTCTCTTCGTGACATCTCAGAGAATGGGGACACGGATCTCTTCTCAAGACCACTCGGTCCTGGAGCTTCTTCCTTCGGTTTCAGCTCGTAAGCGTTTTCTTCCTTTCTCTTCGGTTCTGTATCTTTCTTGAACTTTGTCTGCCTTTCTATAATCTCTGCCGTGGTTAGGTCTGAACCTTGCACGTCTGTTTCTAGAGGAGGCGCAGACAGCCAAGGTCGGGAAGAGTTGGTGCCACACCAGCGTTCCTCATTTTCACTTGCATCACCTAAAAGTCCAAGTTTCTCCAAGTTTTGGAGTAGCAAATTTTCGCTGGAACTCGCAGCTCTCATTTCAGTCTTTGATTCTTCAGCTAGCAGCAACTCTGCTAGTGGTGGTGCAAGACCAAGTCCTATATTCCTTTCGTGGTAGACTTCAGAAATGGTCGGGGTTAGTTCTCCACTCATATGGCGGACCTGAGCCATGGAGTCACGGCTGCTGGTACCCATTTTCGGCCTTGGCGTACGTTTCGACGTCGAAGGCTGAGCTAAGGTCGGTTCCGTTTTCTCGTCTTCTGACCTCCTAGGTTGTGCTGAAGCGAGGTCATAGAAAGCGTCGAGGTATCTTGCGTGGGCGTGATCTGGTCTCCTGCGTAAGACCGTGTCGTGGCCCGAGCTTTCCCAGTCCGAATCATCAGATGGTGGTCTTCTTGTGTACAGCGTTCTTATCTTCGTTTGGTGTGCGAGTGCTAAGGATACGTCTCGTGGTGGTGCGGAGGTAGGGGCAGGCGGCGCGGCCGGAGGGGAGGGAGTGAAGGCAGCATCACTTTCCCCTCTATACCTCGGCGGAGGAGGTGCAGGTGGCGGAGCGGTCCGTCCGTCTGGCTCGCCGCGACCTACTTCTGTTGAGGAAGCGGACCCTCGAACATACATTGTGAATGCGCCGCCGCAAGATCCTAGGGGTAAGGGTGGGGGAGGCACAGATGATACGCTTTCCTCTGTGAAAGAAAACCGAAATAAATATCGTGGTAATTATTATGAGTTAACTTTATGTCAAGTTTGTATGAAGTACTTACGTCGATGTTGTCTCGGAGGTGGTTCTCCGTCGGAGTGTGGTTCTAAGTCGCCGTCATCAATAGACGCTAGCGACTCTACGCTCGAGCTTGACTCCAAACTGAGGCTTCTTGGAGCTTCTTGCGTATCTGAGGGATATTTTTCTTGTTAATTGGTTTGTTGCTGATTTGGAAGAGATTTTATTAAGTGTTGAATATTTTGTATTCAGGTACAGTAACTGTATTCATCCATAACGTTTGAATTATAACTTACCAAATAACGCAAGTAGTGCCTGTAGCACAAACTGTATGTGTCTCCTGTTGGCAGCCTTGCCTGTGCGTAGAGTTACTTCATCTTGACCCACCTCGGCCAGATCAAAGCCGAGGGATGCCAGCAGTTCGTGGCAGCCATTTACTCGCCAGAGCCTGATTAATACAACATGTTAGTATTTTAATAGAATAGTTTTTAGCTTTCAAAAGTAAGCAAGGATTCTGAAGAGAGACTGACAATGGAATTCTTTAATAAATGATAGCTAATCGATTTACCTTAACAGATCTCATCACAAATCATTATCAGTATTGATGATTATATTGTAGGTATAGAAAATGCCCCGTTCTAAAATACCGTGGCCATCTCATGCAGTCTTCAAATATACGAATAAAGGTTTCTGCAGGAAGACAGTGATACCAACCTGACATTGACAGCAACTTCAATGGTGTCTGTGTCGGAGTTCTTGACGGAGAACTGTGAGATGACGGAGCGAATCACGCCGATTATATCGTCTGCTACGTCACCGTTTGATATCAACTTCGAGAGAGCTTGTAGGGTTGTTGATGTTAGACCTGAAATAAAAATGGTCGTTAGCAGAGCCAAGTATGAAAATTATAAAGGAACAGAACTTATTTAAAGGGAATGCGTGGGCTTAGATTGTTTAACCTTACCCAATAAAGCTTGTAAACTAGCAGAACATTGCGTCAGCCTTTCTTCAGGATCACTTTGAGGGAAGAATACACTTGATGGAATACCATTCGCCGCTGGCTCGAACCTGAGAACAAAGACAATATTTTATTTATTACTTATTGAAAAATTCAGAACATTATAAAATGTTTCCCATCATAAGATTTATTGGCAAGTTTAACTAAATCTGAAGTTAATTAGTAACACGAGATTACACATTGTCATACATAATGGGCACTTGTTAGCAAATAGTTTAGAAAAAAAAAAAAAAAAATTCCATCACGCCTGTATTCCCCGAAGGGTTAGGCAGAGGTGTAACAATGTACACCCACAGTTGGCCGGTATATTTAGGTCCCATGTAATAGGGGGCGAGCCTTTTGCCATTAACCGGGCACAAATCCTAACTCCGAGCTGCTACTGAGAATTTCGTAGAAAAACCCAATAACACTTTTTGCTCGACCTGGGAATCGAACCCAAGACCTCTAGCGTAGCAGTCGCGCTTAGGACCACTAGGCTACCGTGGCAGTTATAATTTAGAATTAAAATATAAACCTGATTGGCAAACAATAGCTTGGATATGGAAATCTAAACGATGCGAGAACAAACCGGTTGACTGTGGCGGTACCTATTATGGTCGAGCAGTAGATGTCTTAAAGTATTTCGATTAATTAGATGGTGAGGAAACCAAATCTATTCTTTTTTCTACTGACGTTACCTCATAAATATTAAGAAGGTCTTACCTAAATCCAACGCTCATGAGCAATTCCCGCCAGCCGTTGATACTGCCAGCCTTGTTCTCAATACTCTTCTGTGTGGTGTACATGGCGTTCTTCTGTCCTCTCACTATCCTCTGCAAGGACTTCTCGACAAGGTGTAAGCATACTCGTAGTGCATCCCTGGGAATATCATTGACTTTTATTTTGAGGTCCATGACCACTTTCACATTACCATGTCATCTTTATATTTCGTCTATGATACTTCTCAGCATAAAATAATAACCACCTGAAATTACTTGACAACATGATGAGTTTGTTGGTCCTTTTGGAAATCTATGGGGGAGGCCTATGTCCAGCAGTGGACGTCCTACGGCTGATATGATAATGATAGTGGATTTTTAAGTGTTTTTACTATGGACTGAGGGACTGACGGCTGGGAGAGAGAGGAAGAGAGACTACATATGAGTTATCGTGTTAACCACGATCTATGCAAACCCTGGTTCAACAGTTTGAGGGTATCTATATCGTTGTGTTCTCACCTGCACTTATCAGGCGCAGCCAGTAGTTCACATAAAGCCTGACCCATGAGCGCGACTTTGTTGCTAAGCCGCACGTTAGCGCCCACTAGGACCAGCCCGGCCCAGTGTGCCGGGTGCGCGAAGTGCTTCGTGTGGCGGACTGTTTGCATCGCGTCGCCTAGAGCCCTGTTCATCGAATAAAGTTATGTAGATTATTGGTATAAAATTCTACAACTCAAAAATAAACTTTTCAAGATAAATAGTATTGACAGTTGTGTTTTTAGAACGTGGCCAGAGCTATGTACTGTGTTTAAAAGAAAATCGAGGACCAAGATAAGAAAAGCATTGAATTGCTTAATTTAAATTAAGATGCTCATAAAGTAGTAAACACACAAATAAACAAGACAACACACAGCACATAAAGAAACAGTATCCACTTACTTGGCAACACGACTACCCTGCAGCAGCGCAGAGTAAAGCGCTCGGTACAGTATCTTGGTGGCGGTGTCCTGCGGCGCGGGCCACAGGGTCAGCAGGATGGCGTGCGCCCCGGCCGCCAGCAGCGCCCGGCACAGGCGCGACACTCCTTCCCCCGCGAGGCTCACGTCCTCACTCTCCTCGGCTGAAGAGCCTTGGAGGGCAGCGCTTGATGGTGCGCATGAGATTACCACCTATTGAACATTTATAATGTTGACGAATTATTGTTAATATTTTCGTCTGATTTACATTTTTAGTTAATCTAATTCCAATATCATATTCTAGACAATGAACAACGAAAATATTAACAAAAAAGTAGATGGAACAGTAGGGACAGTCTGATGTAATTTATTTATACTAAAGATGAAAGATATTATATTATCTATTATGCCTTAGGCCTTAGTAGGACTTACCAATCTGGCAGTGATCTTCAAGTTCATAATTTCTGATGCAGTTAGCATGAACTCTGAAGCTGGCGGCAACTCTTCATTACTTGGAGGCAGTTCGGAATCTGTGACAAAACAACATCTTTACAAGCTAGCATTTATACTTCGATGACGTAATAACCTCAACTTTAGGTGTTTGATCTCACGAACATGGATGCGTCTGTGTGATGTACGTGAATATGGTTTCTATGTGTGCAAACTCAGGAGCGTTCAGTATTAGTTGAGCTACCTCACGTACACTATAACTATGTGTAAATGCACCTAGAATTCTACACACACTATTTAGACAAACCCGCCTTCGTAAAATAAAACATCTACATTAAGAAACTCACTTTCTTCTTCATTTTCCGTCGAGGTATCAGCAGCACCGCTACCCACACTGGTGTTCAGCAATCGCTTCGCTTGTGAGTCCACCTGCAAAGAATAAATTTTAAAACGATTAAACCAACAGAGAGAGAAACGTATATCATCGCCGGTGATGTGAGGGTTCCTCAAGCACTCTATTAGGGTCAAATATGATCAGAACAAATAACCGTTGCTCAATAGTGGTATATAATAACAATGCACTGACCACTTCTCCGGGACTGAGAACGATGCCGGGTGTCTTCCAACAAATGTGTGTGGCGAAGTGAATGCATTCTGCTTGCGTCAGCTGCGAGAGAACTGCTTCTTTTGATGCCTAAGAACAAAATTACATTAATTAGTAATGTAAATGAAGAAGATACGCTACAAGAGAGATTTTTCATTCAACATCGATTGGGTAGTGTAGAAACCGCTAATCAAATGATTTATTTTTATTGAGTTGTCAAAACCCGATTCTTCCATAAATGTATGGCGATAGCAAACTGTGACGTCACTATTTGCCTGCTCACTTGCCAAACTTTTACTTAAAAATCTAACTTTGCAATAAATTGAAAATTATTCGGGTTTCAGGACTAAAATAAAGTGTTTTTTTAAAAGGACTTCTGTCTTGGCATTATTGGTTAATGGTGTCTAGTTCCCAATTAGGTACGTAATAGTGATAATTTTGCCTACCTGGTAGTCAGTAAGTGGTGTAACGCGTAACATATCCGCTACAAGTTCTGCTTCCTTGAGTTGCGCATGCGCAGCTGCCCATCTTGCACCACCCACACGTGGTGCTCCCACTACGAGACAACGCATACCAGCTTCTGCGTTGTTGGCATTCGCATTGGATGCTCCTGTTAAATAATTTTGAACCTTAGTAATGAATATCTTGGCGAGGACTAACGAATGTTTTTTTTTTAATTTTCCTAGTATCCATGAATTGTATTTTTTTCAACATAGTATGTGATATTCTGGTCATTTTTCGACTCTACTGTCTCGTCCGGATACTATACATCTCTGCCTAGCTTTTCGGAGAAAACAGGCGTGATGCTATATTATGCGTCAACTATTCCAGTTACTTACCATGATCGTGATGCGGCCTCGCTCTCATATGCCGATGATGTCTCAGTGGTCTTAACGCCGGCGCGGCCAGCATTGCGTACCGTTCACACAGTGGTTCACCATCGCCGGCCACGCTCATGGCGGGAGTGCCAGGGGTGGTAGCACTACGAAGGGCTCCCCAAGGGCAGGCGTACAGTGCGCCTTCTACTACTACGATCAGTTCTCTGCGACCACCGCAGCCGCGACGACCGTGGGATGCTGTGGGAGATAATATTATGAAAAACCTTATGGGTTATGACAATTAATACTAGTTACTTTGTCGAGAAGCATTATGCCTATCTTTTTGTTTCAAAACTAAAGAAGAATTTATTAGTATTTATTATACTTTTCCTCTAAGACAACGTATTGTCAAACCCCAGATGATATTAATTCAAATTGGGCATTTTGCCAACATTTACAAAAAAACAAACATCAGCTACTAAAGGCAGTAAGGGTATCCCCTCAGCGTACAAAATATCCTCACCATGATTATTATTGCAGGAAGCAGGTAGAAGATCTTCGAAAGGTGCCAACAGCATTTGATACAGAGCGCTGAGGCACGGCGGACCCTGCCATGATGGCTGCTTCTTGCGGGGGATGTGGACGCTGGACCTAACAACAGAAAACATTACAGTAATTAAGATAGTCAGACTAAGTTATCATTGGTGAAGCATTCAGTCAAATTGTATGGAGTCGGCCGTCAGTCTTATTTCATGGAACAACAAACACAACCTAACTCAAGCTTACGAAAAGAATTGAATAATGAAAAGTAATTTGTACGTACCTGGTGGAACCTTGGAGACTAGCTACGGACCCAGCAACGGATCCTCCGACTGATCCCACACTGAACAAAGAGCTCAGCGAATAGTTGGACGAATTCAACAGATGATTGCGGGTTACCTGTCATAAAAAAGACTTAATTTGATACCGTCTAAATTAATGGTGCAGAATGATTCGTTAAAAGTACCAAAGTAAGAAACAAGAAAATGATGAAGCCTCACTATATGCGTTACATTCGCCAAAACAAAACAATTTATGAACATTATAAATTCGTGTAATATTACGTACCATTCGTGCCAGTCCCGTGTTCGGTCTATCGTCAGGATCCCATTGATCTTCAGCCTCGCCTCGTCTTTCAGCATTTGCTTTTAGCCAAGTAGACCACTCTCCGATGCATTGCTCCAACTTGCCCAAACCACTTACTGAGGAGAAACAGGTATTTTTACAGGTATGTAGATAAAGTAGGTATTAGATAGATTTCTGAATGTTTCGTCAACAGGGTAAAAAGTACTCTTATCGCTAGTAGCGATCTTATACCTCGGGATAGACATATAAAACCATGTTCTAAAGTGAATAAAAGGATTGAAAGTTTTCTTACCATTGCTTGGCTGAAGGTCATCTGGACTGATATCAGGCAAACTGTTGTCACTATCTTCAGTTTCTTCCAGCAGAGACACTTGGTGGAATCTTAGTATACCTAAGAAAGCAAATACATGTAAGGACATCTTCTATCTTCGACAGTAAATCGACGAGTCTTTTCTGTTATGTCTAGGTCTCTTCTAGCTATTTTTTCTGATACTTTATTTTACTTGAAATCGTTTGTTTAATAATGTATATCAGGGTAATGTAAAACAGGCCGCAGGGAATAGTCCCTGCGGCCTGTTTTACATTACCCTGATTTCAAGCATCATCGCCTGATCATAGGATCAGGCGATGATGCTTGAAATGAATATTATGTTGTCTTTACCTTTATGTGGCTGCAGGAGCCAAGCATACAGCCTGCCGGCCGCAAGACTGTAGTACAGTACGGGAGCTTTCTGTTTGTTCACTACTTCTAGTACTTGGTCCACACTGGATGGACTCCAGGGCTCTGAGCGCTCTTTGCCAGACTCTTCAGCGCTTCTGTCAAAGTTATTGTGGAATTAGTAACATTTTTTCAACATGCTTATTGCTTGGAGAAATAAGCAAAGTAGTACAGTACACCCATAATTTGCCATGCTTATTAATATATTGTCATGTATAATTGGAGCAAACTTCTTCCAATAACTGGATTAGACTCTAGAGCTGCAACTGGGAAATTCCTGTTGGAAAAACCCCGTGTAACAGAGTGCCCTACTTGAACTTGAACCTAGGATATGTAAACTGAGTATTTGAGTCATCTCTGCCTATTCATTCTGGGAAAATCTGGCGTGATGTTATGTTTGATAGTAATATTGTTTTGTGTTTGCATGGGAGAATAGTAGATAGAATATAATTACCTCTGTTGTGCATGAAGTTCAAGATTGGCTTGGTTCAATGTTCCGGACGGTTTCTCAGTGATGGCGTCTAGAGAGCGACAACGTCCTCTTTCCGCCACCACTAAAGCTTCGGGGTGACGACCCAGTTCTGTAATACAATGAATTATTTTGAAACTATCATAGCATAAAAGCTATAATTGGTATACTCGGTATACTCGGTAATTGTGAAGAAAAACACATCCTAAGTAAATATTCTGGTTTTTTGGAATGAGTTAGTAATATAAAATGTGTAATTCACAGTGCCACAAGTCAAATAAAGTAATCATTTGATTTGTCGCACTGTGGATTAGTGGCTCTGAAACGATTCTGTACTAAGGCCTCTTCTAGCTCTGTAATCATCACGCCATTCTGCAGTTTGCTGGATGGATGTCATTGATCGAATGACTTGGTTCTTTTCACTTACCAACAAGTACTCTCTGCAGCGCATGTTGTGTCGACGTGTATAAAGCAGCGATCTTTCTGTCCCTGTGTTTGTCGTGGCTAGACTCCAGTAGAGTGAGCGCAGCTTGTAGTTGTTCCTTGGCCTCTTCTAGTTCTCCTGACGCCCAGAGAGCGAAGCCAAGGCGGTGGCGGACGCGGGCCTGGTAGTAATGGACATTTTTTATATTGTGACAAGTAATTTAATTTAAAAGACTTCATAAAAATCATGAAAGAATTCAGAAAATATTATTCTAGTATATTCAAAACAACCCTCAAAGTTTATAGGTAGGCTCCATAGAAGGCGTCGTTCGGTCGTAGCTCGTTCGCTGAATCGCGCTATGGTTTCGTTACCAATTTTATTGTAGAGGGGAGCTCAGACTTTAGTGTTTTTCAGTTCAAATATCAGAACGAATAACTCGTTGGGAAGTCTGAACTCGATCACTCAAATTTAAACAAGATTGCTTTTATATTTTTTAGTAACGTATTCGTTGTTTGTAACAGGGTCGCCTTATGCGATTCTTTCCGGGATTCCATATTTTATTCCGTAGAGGAGTTTAGCGCGGTGGGCGCATTTTCACTTTTTCGTCGCATTTATGAAAGTATTTTTTTGAAATTGTTTTTGTGTATGATTTTTTTTAGTTTAAATTTTAAATCATGTTTTGACGTGTCTTGCAGAGTAATCGTTACAGAGTCAAAATTGCTTAAAGGCTGGCCGTAGGCTTTCGAAGTCGGATATTTGTTAATTAGAAATGTTGTATTCTTTAGAATTAACAATAAAAGTGACACATGCCAGGGGAAAAGGGAAATGTTAAGGTATTTGGGCAGGAGTAGGTCGATACAAATTAATAAAAAAAACGTATTCTTCAATTTTAAGAATGATTCGTTACCTCTTCATCAGCATCAGCCAGTCCTTCAGTGGCGGCGAGAGCTTGTCTAAGATATGACACAGCACTACCACAAGCACCCATCGCTAGATGAGCTCTTCCCAAATCTGCAAGCGCTTGTGCCCGTCCTCGAGTATCACCTGCAACAAAACCAATTATTTTTACAAATTTGTAGAATTTGTTTACAGGAGACCTATTAATCATTTTCTTGACCCAATTTTCCAAATGAGTATTCAAAAAATTACAATGGTCGAGAAATTGTTCGCTCGAAGTCCAACTTACTTATCTACTTCTTCCAGACGAAACTATCCTTCTAGATACAATTGGTCCAGCAAAAAATAACAGGTTTTTACTTTTTACGTATTATAAAAAGAAGTTAGAGTAATAGCTCACCGGCAGCAGTAGCGTGTCGCAATCGTGATTCATGCCATCTTGCTGCTTCAGCGTGCGCGCCCATCGACGCATGCGCAGCGCCCAGTCCTCCGCACGCGCGGGCCTATAATCAAGTCATCATTATAAATACCTACTCCATATCTACCAGGCCAGTTTAAAAAAAAATAGTCCATGGGTTTTCTAATGATGGGTCTACAATCTCTTTATAGTTAAATTAATTACATCGAACTAATTTAATATATTATTACGTTTATACAGGGTTATTTGTAAAACAATGACAACCTTGCAGGACTGTATTACTATCATCATAAACAACAACTTTTGTTCCATGACATTTAAAAATTTTTCATATGTTAGTTCGTCAAATTTTCATAAATACATAAATAACCCTGTATAAGTATAAACCTTCTTCTTGAATCAGTCTATCGATTGATGAACACTGTATTGAAATCCGTTGTGCTTTAAAGATCTAAGCGGACAGAGGCACAGACGGCGTGACGCGACTTTGTTTTATACTCGTACTATGTAGAGAAGTCCCACGTCTTAGTGACTGAACATGGCCATCACCCAGGTACAAGTCCAGACTGTAGGCTGCTTGTAGAAAATGTCTAATTGAAAGACCCAATAACACTTTGCAGGAACACTAGCGACTACTACTTCATCGTAAGGCTACCTGCAGGTGCGTGAGGCCCAGTCGGTGCGCGAGCTCGAGCTCGGCGCGGTGGTGTCGCACGGCGGCGGCGTGGTCGCACAGCGCGTGCTGTGCCACGCCCAGCGAGTGGCACGCCTCTGCTTCCATTATCTGATTGTTTAACTCTCTGTGGAAAGTGGAAAAATCCAATAAGTTTATTAGGTACATTCCTGGGAAAGTTAATGAAAGGTACAACAGTATAGGCACTTGGTCCTCATCGAAAACCCATGTGTGTGTCTTCAGTAAATATTAAAATGTAGTCGTACCGTAACGACTACATTTTAGCATTATAGTCAAAAGCATCAACATCTAAGGAGGCTTTCGTTGGCCAGTTGGATCAAAGGCTTGATTTTGAAATTTAGTTTGATCTTTGAACACGACTCGTATTATAGTTAGGATGTTCTTGTAGTAGCTTGGACCCTGTTTAAGATACCGGTAGTCTATTTTTTTTAAATTTCTAAATAAAGATTAAATTAAATACAGAGAAATCAACCACATATTTTATGACATACTTACTTCGCAATATTCTTCTGATGATCCAGGCACAGTACGGCCTGCTCCAGATTGTTCAGGGCTATGTGCAAAGCTCCCAATTCCCCGTAGGCTTGTGCCTTCGCTTCTGGTGCACCTAGTTCGTGAGATACAACAAGACGCTTTTCTAGGCATACTAGGGCTTGCTGCAAGTTTCCGACTGACCTGAAAAGAGGAGATCAATTTAAAGCATGAACAGCCTATCGAATCAGCCTACAGCTATAAACTACCCTAGTCTGTAATATTTTCTTTCTAATATACCACTTTTGGATGAGTAAGATAGTCAAAAATACAAAATCAGTACGTACTTGTGACTAAGCCCCAATCCTCTATAAGCTCTCTCCTGTTCTCGCTTATTATCCAGCTTGAGTGCAGCGGCCAGATGTTGTTCATGATACTTGGCGGCTTCATCAGGATCACCCAGTGCGTCGTAACAGTCACCCAGAGAACCCAATGCTCGTGCTTTGTCAAGCTGACATGTTGGTGTATTTACACGTTCGAGAATTGCTAGTTGCTGAAAAGAAAATGAATGAAGTTAAGTTATTAGGAAATGCAGAACCCCGCACAGAAAAAGGGTTTATGAGGTGATTAAAAAAAACATCTAAAACTAAAAAACCTCATCGTTCACAAACAAAGGGTTTCCTTTTAATTTCTGGGGAACATCCTGTTAGGTGAAACTTTTTAAGGGTTGCCTAAGATCGCGTTTATAGAAAGCATATGATATTGTAATTCATAAATTGACTTGGTTCAAAATTATCTTTCACTGTGATGCCATTAGTAGCATTTGATAATTGACACTACTTATAAATTACGTCAAAAACCTCTACAGACCTGTTCTAAATATCCGATGGCGTCTTCATAATGTCCCATGTTAAGTTTGGCGATACCCAAGTTGCCATAAGCTTGGGCTTCTAACGCGCAATCCTGAAGTTCCTGCGCTCTTTCCAATTGTTCCTAAAAATAATATGAACTATTGAGCAGAACAAGGCCCTATTACTAGATCAGTATTAATATAATAATGTACTTAAAGTCCTTGGGGCCTTAGAGCGATTTTCCTTCTACTGATAAAAGGCCTTGAAAACTTGGTTCCCTTAACGATTATGGTAGTATTTTTTTTCTATGGCCATCAGAATGTAAATCTTAGTCCAAATAAAAGGTGAAAATAACTATGAATATTTCCATGACGTTATAACCAATTTGGATACATAAAATGTGCCAAAACATCATTAGTGATCATCATATCTTGTCTTACCCTGTAGCACCTGGCTGCGTGTGAATAATGTCCTAAAGCCATATGAACTGCTCCAAGGTGTGAATGAGCTCTTGCTTCGCCAGCCGCATCACCTGCTTCTTGACGAAGAGTCAGTTCCTGAAACAATTACATTGTAGAGTTAAGTGACAGTTTATGAATCCTTTACATTCACTTTCGTGACTCCAGGTATAAAGAATTTATCGACTGTAACCTTCCTCGGTACTACTTTTTTTTTTTTTTTTTGGTGGGTGGGAAATCATCAAATAACTTCTCCCGCCCTGGGCGGGACGGGAGGGAGTGTCAGACTTTTACTGACTAAAACCCACCCATGTTCCTTCTTGTGCCCTTTGCGTTCCGGGGGCACGGTATCTCTTGCGAACAACCCGCAGCCCCGGCAGGCATCGGCCCTCAGTGGCCCCTTCCTTTTGCTGACATCTCTTTGAGGCGCGCGTGGAACACGAACGCGCCGTCGACACGGCCTGTTGTTATGCAACGTAAGGACGGTGAGCTCCTCGGTACTACTTGAGGTCGACTACAATCAATCTATCTTAAGAAGTACATAGAGAGAATAACTGCTTACTTGAGTATGATGTCCTAACGCGGCATCAAGTCTCCTTTGAAGTCTTCTGGCAAGACCTAATGCACCACATGCCGCTGCTTCTAACGATCGGTCACGGGCCTAAAAATATAAAAAGAAAAACAGTCAGCTGGTCAGCAAAGAAGGTTATAATAACTTGTCTTCGAAGAGTCATGATTAACCAAATCAATACCTGTCTTGCAAATCCAAGCTGCCTTTGATACATCTTAACAGCCTCTTCAACATCTCCCATCTTGATTAGTACATCTCCAATATTGCCCAGCGCTCGGAACTTGCCCTGTAAGTGCTGGGTCATATGGGCTATTGCTAGGAAGTACTTTTGGCATTCCAGTGCAGTCTCAAGGTTGCCCAAGGCTAAGTGGGCGAGGCCAAGGTTGCAGTATGCTCGCCCCATGTTCATCTTGTCTTGTAAGTCTTTGGCTAGGGATAAATCTTGATCGTAGTATCTAAAACATAATTTGAGTAAATTAGGCAACAGCCGATGAATTGATGAGCTATTGTTGGAGTCCTATAATGGACAAGCGAATAAATTACCGCTGCATCTGCTTGCACTTTATCAACTGCTAGAAATATGGCGGTGAAGTTGGATGATTACAGTTTTTAGAACTTTTACTCACCTAACAGCCTCCCGATAATTTCCGAGGCAGTAATGAGCATATCCTAGAAAATGGCAAGCCTTAGCTTCTGCAGTTACGTCTCCCAGCTCTTGGGACAGCATTAGATGTTGCTCATAGTAAGGTACGGCTTGAGCAAACTCGCCTCGGGAGGAGAGGCAGTTGCCTAAATTAAGGAGTGCGCAAGCTTCGCCAGCTGCGTCTTTGAGCTCACGAGCTATGCCTGAAATAAGGATATTTTTTTTAGTAAGACGATGCACTGTAAACTTAAATAGGAAATTTTTAATATTCGATACAATTTTCTTTTTAAACTGGCAAGAAAGATTGCTTTTTTTTTAAAGTCGAAATAACCCTAATTTTTTTTGGAAAACCGAGACATACGGAACGGGCATATAATGTTCAGTAAACTATTTCATATTAAAAAATTAGATTTTATCAGCTATCCCAAATTCTTCTTAAACGGAAACCTAAAAGATTTTTTCAAAATTTAACAAGTAATAAAGACTCCAAAACTATCTTACCTAAATGAGCTCTATAATGAAACAGTGCCATATCATGTGCTCCTAAGGCCTGATACGCCACAGCTAGGTTCCCATGGGTAGAGGCTTCAGAACTCCTGTCATGAACCTCCTTGGAAATTGTCAGCTCTTGTTTATGGTACTTGATCGCTTGCTCGTAGAACCCCGCTGCCGAATACGCGTTGCCGATGTTACCGTAGGCTCTTCCCATTCCTGCTTTGTCCTGAAAGATGGTTCGGTTTATTTTGGTATTTTTATTCCATCTGCAATTATTTAGACCATTTTTTTTTTCTTTTCAGTATTTTCTTGAATTATTACGAATGAGATCAACGATGGATCGAAAGTATGAAACCAGTACCTAGTTAACGGGCATTATCACGTTTATGGGTATTCGTTCAATAGCGTGACTTTATGCTCGGTCTGGCAGCAATCTTTCAGTGAAACTCGGATGACATGCCTCCAATAGATTAGATCTTCACGATAAACAATAATGTTTCCATCAAAACTAATTATGTAGATGTTTATGCAAATAATTGCATTGAAAAACTGCATGCGGACAATAATTATGATAAAGATGGAACAGCGAGAAAAATATACTTACAAAGGTGCAATATGAAAATGGACTTTTTGTGTTGTGCACAAATACGCAAATACACTGGCAAAAATACACTGGTATTCAAAATGAGGGACATGCTTAAAATTACCTGTAACTGTCTAGCAATAGACAAATGTGCTTGATGCAGTTTCAGTGCTGCGTCGTGTTCCCCCAAGAGTTGGTACACGATGCCAAGGTTTGAACATGCTCGACCTTCCCCGACCTTCACAACAAGAAAATAATAGCTAATCTACAAACATTTTACAAGATAAAGGACGATCTTAATAGTTTCGATAATTTAAACATGAAATTTGCCAAGTGCGTTGGTAATTTTGATGAAACATCATATGACTAACCAGCCGTCTACACTCCTTGCAATTTATTAATATTAAAAGAAAGTAAAACAATGGAATGCCATCGTGTATAGGAGCGTGCGTATGCATACGAACAGTTGCCATCAATAAAAAGCTTTACCTTGTCCCTGGCCGCTAGAGCGACGTCCAATTGTCTTTCATGCCATTTCTTAGCTTGCGCGTAATCGCCGGCGCATCTGTGAAATTCAAGCACTAACTTTCATAGATGCCGACTTAGGACCAATCTTTAGTGTTCACATAAAGCGCCTACAAGACGCAGTAATTCGCATTATTCGACTACAATACAGTGTGCAAAAGGACGTTAAAATTGCATAAGCAATGGTACCACCACACAGAGAATAATATTATAATGTTCGAGACTTGACGCAGGACTCAAGATGAATTAAAATTTTAATACTGTCATACTGTCTTTTCTACCGAGGCTTACATCTATATCGACAAAAAAAATACTGTTCATTAAGTTAGTACGTAGATTTAAGGTGAAAATCGTTGTAAGTAGAAGAAAGACTTACCTAGCTGCATGTCCCAACCCAGCATACGCTCTGGCTTCAATAGCTCTGTCGCCTAGATTCTGTGCTATCCTCAAAACATTCTCGTGGTAAGCGATAGCTTGTGAGAAGTTTCGTCTGTAGTGATATGAGGATCCTAAGTTGGAGTATGCTCTTGCTTCTTCAACCTTGAAAGAGAACAGTTTGTTGAAGTTTTAATATGACTCGATAAGGTAGTTATTTTGTTTTCTGATTGCAGTTCCTGTGTTGTGACTCTTTTGTTCTTTGTCAAACGTATAGGAATATACTTGTATGAAGTCATAGTTCTTTTGCAAGTGGAAAAAATATAATAAAGCGTTTCTATTTTACGAATAAACTGTGCCTGTAGCCCATTCTCAAGAAAATCAATTTACAAAGTTTCTTACCTGATCCCCAAGTCTCCTAGCCAATCTTAAATGTTGTGTATGGCAATCCACAGCAGAGTCAAACTCCCCCATAGCCAAATATACTGCGCCAACGTTTCCAATCTCCCTTGCCTCTTGCAACCGGTCCCCCATTTGTTTCACCAGTTGCACGCATTGCTTGTGACTGGCTAGCGCATTGGGGTAATCCCCAATCGCTGTGTAGACGTGGCCTAAGGAGGTTAACGCGGCTGCTGCTGCTTGCGTGTCCTGTAGACAGAGTATATATATCGTTGGTGTTCATTTTTTAACCCCCATCGCACCATAGCGCTTAAACACGTAAACCGACATGAATGCGGATTTTTAAATTTGAAAACAGGTTTCCTAGCGATGGTTCTTAGATATGTATTATCAAAATCGATTCAGCTGTTTCAAAGTTATCAGCTCTTTTGTTAGCCACAGTAGGGATATTTATTCTTCTGTTTTGAGTTACTTATTTTATTTTATTACTTGTTGTCACGTATCTACGTGCTACCTATCAAAAGTCATTTGAACTTCAATTTGCGTTCATAACTTTAAGAGCCTTAAAATATTTACGATTTCAAAATTGCCTTTAAACCAAGGTTCTCTGCGGGTTGTTCGCAAGAGATACCGCGCCCCCGGAACGCAAAGGGCACAAGAAGGAACATGGGTGGGTTTTAGTCAGTAAAAGTCTGACACTCTCCCGCCCCGCCCAGGGCGGGAGAAGTTATTTGATGATTTCCCACCCACCAAAAAAAAAAAAAAACCAAGGTCCTGAATTTCAGAGTCAAAGATATAATTTTTATTACTCTAGTTAACATTAAGTGAATAATTCAAAGGCAAATCCATTTATTAATTATAATTTCATCACAATTGGCTCCAGAGACATAAAATAACAAAATGCTATTACTTAAGGCCCATTACTGACACTTACCGAGGATTCATTACTCTCATACCGACGTAACGTCTTGATCGTCATTTCAATACGCTTCCCTAGTCTTTTTATATAAGCACTAGCACTTACAATAAATTTTTATGGTCCCATACAGCGATTCGAATGTTCGCCGTACAATATCGTAAATTTCGCGAGGACATTGAATGCATTCGCGTTCGTCTGACTGTCCAGCTTTATTAGTTTAAGAGGATATAACATATATTTGTGATAGTTCCAATTCAATGGGTACAAATTTTATGGGTTCGGATTTTATGTGTAATTTTTCACGTGTAATGTAGGTAGGAACACGCGAATGCAAATGCGGCGACATTCTACGTCATATGAACGACTTATTTATGTAGTTTAGCAGTAATTATGTAACGAGTGTAACGTAGCATCGCGTGAAGCTTGATGCAGCTTGATGTTATCAATGCGGTGCACACACTACATTACAGGGCCGTATCTACATCTCGGTGGACATGGTATCTTCCTAATTTACACGCAATGACTCAGAAATTATGTTCGTGTCAAGTTGTTTAGGGGTCACGTACATATATTAAACAGTTTATAATAAGTTGCGATCGTTAATTTGCAAATAAAAGATGTGGTCATATAGCGCCATAATGAGAAGGAAAATATGGGAATACAGAAAATCATTCTGTTTGAAAATGCCTAAATTAAAACAAAATTAGAATCTTTATTTGTTA
This sequence comes from Caradrina kadenii, assembly GCA_947462355.1. Lineage (NCBI taxonomy): Eukaryota > Metazoa > Arthropoda > Insecta > Lepidoptera > Noctuidae > Caradrina > Caradrina kadenii. The sequence continues at coordinate 4,635,020 of OX381693.1, read as the reverse complement.
TGTAGAGCATAATACCTCTCAAACCACCTAAATACGTATTTTTATCAATGTTTTTGACGCGTATCACTACACGGAGTATTTAGCATACTTAGTTTATAATAAAGCGAGGCATGCGCGTACAAAACAAACAAGAATAAAAAGATTAAGAGCAAATAAAGGACCCGTAGAATGCACCGCATCCTTTTCACTGAGGAAGTGAAGAAAAAAAAATAAAAGCCGACGACAGACGGAGACCGCCAATAGGGGCTTTGTTTTTAAGTAGTGATGTACCACGTCCGGTATCGATATAAATTGTTTCACATTGGAAATTATGTTCGTTTCGCACTTAGCCCGAGAATATGGACGAAGCATTGGAAGCTGTCTCAAAGAAATCGATAATAAAAATAATATTCAAACAGGAATTACCGTACGTTCGAACTGTTGACTTTATAGAGTAAATATAAGCAAATCTTACTTAGCTCCACGAATACGGCTTTGATATCTCGCAATAAACTTCTACACGATGTTAAATTATTGCTAGATATAGTATTATCGTTGGCGTGCATCGACGGTGACCAACACTAGCGAATAAAGTGGGACGCCCCGCAACAATCTAGCTAATTAAGTATGTGCAACATGATACGATAAAGCGGTGATTTACATACTGACTCCATCTCGTTTGGACGTTTTCCTACAGGGCGAGTAACGAGACGCCGTGTTCCTTGTTACTACGCACACTATTCATGTGTGCAGACACTGTGTCACTCTGGCTGTCTGTGTCACTGTCGAGTCTAAAGGCCTTTATAAATAATACTCGAATGAGACGTACGTTTATCAAGCTTTATTATGTTCTTTTGTGTGCCTTGTTTCTTTGGATTATTCGTACATACAATAAACATTCCTGTGTGAACTATGATGCGTATAAATCGGCAGAGGTATCGCACTTTATATCTCTGGGATTCATGACTTTATGATGCTGCTTATAACATTTTTGAGCAAAACAAATTGTATGTTTAGTAGTATTTTTTACATCCGCAATCTAAAATTATTCTATCTGGTATTTTGGCCTGCACTTGACTAAAGATTTACGCATTAAGACCGAAGAAGTAAGGCTTTTAAACCTTTTAAATATTCTCGATCATGAGTCTAAGAAATGATTCAGAAGCTCTATATTTTATTTTATTTCATCATCATCACAACAGCCACAGGACGTCCACTGCTGGACATAGGCCTCGTCCATTTTCATTTATAATTTATAAATCACCAAATATTATTCTGGAAACTTGAGACAACAGCTAGTCCAAATATAGCTAGTTTAAATTAACGGTTTTAATTCATCGGGATTCATTCTGGAAACTTGAGACAACAGCTAGTCCAAATATAGCTAGTTTAAATTAACGGTTTTAATTCATCGGGATTCAATGTAACAACAGGGGTTTTTTTTTTTTTTTTTTCGGTGGGTGGGAAATCATCAAATAACTTCTCCCGCCCTGGGCGGGGCGGGAGGGAGTGTCAGACTTTTACTGACTAAAACCCACCCATGTTCCTTCTTGTGCCCTTTGCGTTCCGGGGGCGCGGTATCTCTTGCGAACAACCCGCAGCCCCGGCAGGCATCGGCCCTCAGTGGCCCCTTCCTTTTGCTGACATCTCTTTGAGGCGCGCGTGGAACACGAACGCGCCGTCGACACGGCCTGTCGTTATGCAACGTAAGGACGGTGAGCTACCCATTGCTCACCGTCCACAGGCCAGTATCTACGGTGGCCGGGAGTCGTCTCGCGGCTCCCGACGTCCGGAGCGTCTACCGCGGCGGCTGGGACGGGAGAACCGCTGTCTCAACCGTCCCGCCGCCTCCTTCTCAAGCATTACTGCCTCGCAGAAGGAGGCGACTGCATCCCATTCCCTCTCGCTCCGGACCATGGCTTGCACCAGGGCCGGAAACAACAGGGGTGCTAAAGGGTTCAATATTGGGTCCTTTCTTATAGTTAGTTTTTAGTGATCTGCTTTATTTATTGTAAAACAGCTTATGTTGCTGACTATATTTTTTAATACCTACATTTTTTTTTCAAAGACTGTTACAGTTCTTTGCACAACTTACGGATTCTTTTTTTTAACGTTTGGTGGAAAAGATCCACATTGAGTACCATTTGAAAAGAGCTTATACCTGATCATTAAGACTATCATTGATCCTAAGACACAGACAGACACGTAGATAATGGCACTACATTTATAGTAATACTCATTATGTACTCATTAAAGGAGTTACAATTATAATTTTCATTTGGACGAGAGAATTATGGGATTCTTGGGACTGAAGATAAACTACAGGACGCCTTTTAATGAAGACCTTGGTTATTAACATAAGATAAAATAATTTTAAATGGAATTGAGTATATGACACTTAATTTGTTAATGTTATATAGTGTGAAATTTGCATAGAAAGACTATGAATAAAAGTAACGCGATGAAGCTATTCGTGTATCTAAGTTTGTAATAACTTATTCCTAGTGGTGTGTAAGCAGGATGAAGATTGAAGATAATATGTAAAATAATCTGCGTTGATATGGTTGGTAAAGGAAATGTGCTCATAGGTGTGTTGAAAGGACAGCAGTATTAATAAAATTAGATTTTACTGATGATTTTCTTTTAATACCAAAGAATTGTACTTGGACAATTCAAGTCATTGATACTTTATCTTCGTTCTCACTTCTAAAATGTTAATCGTATCTTAAAATAAAAGCGTGTTTTTCAAACTAATTTAGGACAACGTACTCTTGTCTTTCAAGTAATATTAGTTTATAAATATCTAGATACTGGTTCATTTATTTGTATATTTTAATGACCAATATCCGCCTGCCACTTCGTCCGCGTCAAAATGTTACGGGAACCGTACATATTTCCGAGATAAAAAGTAGCCTATGTGCTATTCCAAACTAAACTCTATCTATGTGTCAAATTTTATCCAGATCCGTTCAGCCGTTTAAAGAGTAACAAACATCCATACATCCATCCTCACAATCTTTCGCATTTATAATATTAGTAGGATATCAGTTTAGTAGGATTATAGTGGGATGACCGGCGCTATTTTAAAGCAAAAACTTTGCTGCCTCGTTAGCCTAGTGGTCCTAAGCGCGACTGCTACGCTAGAGGTCTTGGGTTCGATTCCCAGGTCGAGCGAAAACTGTTAATGGGTTTTTCTATGAAATTCTGAGTAGCAGCTCGGAGGTAGTATTTGTGGCCGGTTAATGGCAATAAGCTCGACCTAAAACATACCGGCGAACTGTGGGTGTACATTCTTACACCCCTGCCTAACCCTTCGGGGAATACAGGCATGGTGGTGGACTAGGTACTAGATAAACATGTCGTGTTCCATTAATTAAGGAATAAAGACAGAGTATCCCTGGCTTATCCTGTACAATTTGTAACAGTCAGCATGTGATAAAGGGCTGAAGTCATACGAGGACGGAGAGGTAGGTACTAGCAACTTGTCATCGCTTGTTTTATTGCTGTTATTGTTACGTTGCCTTTCGAACAGCGCAAACATATTTTATTATTAAAGTTTATAGGTTGTTGAATGAAACAAAAAATGTAAACTAGTGTACGTAACGTAAAAGTGACCATTACGAATGTTTGAAAATAGTTATATTTTATTGTGCATCGAAACAGAGCATTACGTTTCGCTAAAAGGTTTCGTTTATACGTTGAAATTACAATTCATTATAATATCAATTACAGTAATGAGTATTTTACCGTGACAATGAGATTTTAAATTGAATCAGTCAGTTTTTATAGAAAAATCGGAGCCTGAGTTTTATTGAAACTATTACATAACATACCATCACGCCTGTATTCCGCGAAGGGTTAGGCAGAGGTGTACCAATGTACACCCACAGTTCGCTGGCATGTTTTAGGTCCCATGTAATAGCCTATTGCCATTAAATCCTAAATCCGAGCTGCTCCTGAGAATTTCATAGAAAAAGCCAATAACACTTTGCTCGACCTGGGAATCGAACCCAAGACCTCTAGCGTAGCAGTCGTTCTTAGGACTACTAGGCCAACGAGGCAGTTATAAACTATTATAGAATCGCTTATACATCATGTTCAATTTATAGATGAGGGAAAAACAGAAGTTTGTAAACCATACATATGCATTGGGTAATGTTTAATTTAAAAGGAACTAAGGACCAATTAACAGTTAATTAAAACAATTTAAACATCATTCCAGGATGTAACTAGTGTTTACATGTAAATACTATTATTCAGCACACACGATTTTTGTGACATCCGCGTTGTGACTTGCATAAGATAAGTACTTCTAATTTATGCCTTAGGAGTGTGAGAAACGTATTTGAATGAACAAATCCCGTAGGTATATTTGTTTAATTAGGTATTATCATGTCTGTAAAAATTCTTGGATAGTAATTAAAAGCTAGCCAGATCGAGACTTGCTATTTTTTATCACCTTTAATGGCAAAGTTCAACTTAAAAAGGATACACAGCCGGCACTGCGATGGCCATCTAACGTGAAAACTAGCACATTATGTAAAATTAACATTTTAACATCGATAAATACAATTTAAAAACTAGTAATGACCATGGCCGCAGAGTTTCGTTCTTCATGAATATTCATAAAACGACGTATTTTTAATGAATACCGGCTCCTCAATATGCGATGATTATTGCAAATGAAGTTTTCATTATGTTCAGTTCGATACGTATTTAAGCATTTGTTGGCTTTTTTGCTTCTTTATGTGAATTCGCAGACGGTACAGTCAGGCACATAGTTTATCAATAAGTGCAATCACTAGTGTGTAATATACCAGTAAAGGATGACGTATTGTTATAATTACGGCATCGATTAGCACTAACTTCGAATTATATTATAAATGCGAAAGTTTGTGAGGATGGATGGACGGATGGAAGGTGTTTGTCAATCTTTCACGCTTAAACGGCTGAACGCATCTGGATGAAATTTGACACTTAGATTGTAATTTGGAATAATACACAGGATACGGATACGTACTTGGCATACTTTTTATTCCGGAAAAATGTATGGTTCCCGTGGAATAATATATCAAATTTGACGCGGACGAAGTCGCGAGCAGAAGCTAGTGAAAGCAAAAATACAAAAGACGGATTAATAAAGGTTATTTTTTACGGATGGTACTAAAACTTTTAATACGATTTTGTTCCAATAAACTCTTAAGAAAACATGCAAAGAATCTGCATTTATTTATATCAGTTGCAAGCTACACGTTAGTTTCGTTCGAAGCAATAATGGTTGTAAAGATTGCAGCTGTGATACATTGCTAAGTCATCGCATATAAATTCTGTGTCCAGTCCCCTTCAGCGACTTTTACAAGATGCATTAGAATTGTGAGCTTGTTTTACTTGCATCTCTGATTCTAAATGCAAGCAAATAAAGAAGTAACATTCAAAATGTGTGTACGGTTTATTATCTTTTAAGGACATTTTCAATACTTGTAACATAGCTTTGGTTGCGGTAATATTCTCAGGATTTTGTTTTAAGGAACTTTAAATAAATAGGTCGCATTATGGGCTTTAGAAAAGCCTTTACCGCCGCCAAACCGCAAATTAGTTTTTAAACAGACCAAGAATGAATATTTGTTCACTGTTTTAAGATTTCGAAACTCGATGCCATTTTCTACGTGCTCAGACTCACTATCTCCCGCCGCATTTTCGGAATACTCAACCCTCAGCTCATCGCAGCTACAATCAACCTTTAATAACAATTAATTTAAAACGTTAAACGTTTGACCGAGCAATTGGAACGCGTAGCCGCGAGATAGCACCTGCCTGCGACGGGTTATCCACGGCATCCGCTAATGAAGCCGGCTAGTCCACCTCACATGTTACTGTCAAATTATTCGCGGTATACGTATGGCACTGCGCAACATCGTGTGTAAGCCGCCTGTAATCTATGTGAAATAAAACCCGTGCAGGTCTATTTTAAACGGGCCTAATAGTTTTAAAAAATACAGTCTTAATGTTTTTACGTTTTTTTTTATTTCTGTCGCGAAATGTAACCCTTCTACGAGGATTTCTTGCAGTGTTGTGTGGAACGAAACATGTGTGGTAAAAAATGTAGCGAATAATAAAAGTCGTAGTGATGTACTCTGCAAGTTATCGCAGTTGTCGATTGTACTTCTCGATAATTGACGCGGCTGTTAGATATGTACGGACTAGTTCGATAATGCTGGTCAAGCCGGACTGTCGAGATATCCGGCTTTTGTAATCGGCTCTTTCTAAGGAATTCATGATTAACACGGGCAATTAGTCCAATAAAATAAAAATTTACATAATGTGTTGGCTAAAGATAGCTCACGAATCATGGTGTAATTATTTTATTTAATGCTGGATTCAACGCTTTACTGTCGATGTAACAGTAGGTACAAGCTTTACCAATCTCATAGTCATAAATTAAATTAAATTGACTCTTGCGCATTACAGGCCGCTGTCGGTAGGTACCCTCCCCGTAATCATTTAAAGTATGCTCACACGATAATTCTTTTGATTGTGATCGTTGCGAAGCTGGCGTCCACTTCACTTTGTCATGTAATTATTATTCGCCCATTCTCGGATTACTCGCAAGTGAATTCCTGTGTTGCCAGCATTTCGCGGTTATTTTAAATCGACTTGCGAGTTTTTGTTGTGTACCATTCGAGCAGAACGCGCAAAGTAAATATTTTTTTACGACTATTTGTTCGTCAGATTGTTTCACAAGTGGACGCAATGATTGCTCGCCTTTAAAATGAGAATAATAGAACAAACACACCTCTATGGAATAAATATTTTACGTAATGTATGGAACCCGGGGTAATTATTGTATGTATACGGGGTTTTTGCATGAAATCTATGTGTGAAACTGAGAACTATAAAGTTTTGTCGCCGCTCGGCCGCGCCATAGCTTAACAGTGAAAAGTCACTTTTTAGTTTTGTTTTACGATCGCTTTGAAAATATATATTTGCAGTAAAATAATTGTTGTTTATACACAGTTGCTTGTTGTTTATACACAGTTGCTTGTTGTTTATACACAGTTGCTAAGTGAATTCAAATTGTAGTAAAAGTAAAGCCAGCGTTAGGAACAGAAAATACAGGGAGTTGATATCGATATTTTTATATGCATGTGCTTACGTGCTTGGTTTGGCCAGAGGTGCCAAACCTTTCGGAAAACAGACCTGATGGACACTTTCAAATTACCAAGGAATCAGTTGAAACTAGTTGCTCGTTCTAAACAGTAGGTTTCTATGGAGATGATCAAGCAAAAATTTCCATGGACACTCCTTTAAAATAAAAAAAAAATACTAATTTACTCGGAACTTTTACAAATAAAAGTTTTATGCTTGAACTGTTTTTATTCTAATACTTATACTCGGAGAATGTGATTGTATAAACAAACTTAACCTCAATCCCATACACAAAGTCCAGACACACGTTCCTGTAAGTAGAACAAGACCAGAAAGTGAAAACGTAGATCGAGCATCTACACGAGGTCTTTAGACGTTGGAATTAATTTGAACATCAACTCTCAAGACTCAACAGCAATTTAAAGGACAATAAAGTTCCGAGAACATTGAATTAATCGTAGTGGAAGATAAGTGTCATTCTGCACATCGAGCCGCGGCCTTGTCGCTGGCGCACGTCAGGGTATTTACTGCAAATTAGCATCACGTCGTGTGCGGCTCGCGGCGACCATCAAAGGCACCAATAAAAAGGGAACTTTACTATTTGTAGGGCTTCTTTTAAAAGTGTAATACGGTTGCCGGTTCTCGAACTGAGTACAACGAAAGTGATTCCCGCAAAGTCTCGGATAAGCTGCGCGAGTGTGCGCTCACTCCTAGTAGGCAGGCAGTAATCTGTGTGCGATTTATAAGAGTATTATGCCGGTTTGTCGTGACATATCACTTTAAAACTTTGTGTATCTATTTTATGCGATGTTGGAGAATAGACTATGTGGGGACGACCTTAATTAAGATATAGTGTATGTCAAAGGAATTAATAGACATGAAAGGATAGCAGCAGAATACTAATTCAATAGAACATTCATACATATTCATTCTGATAGCAATGATAAATCATTCTGTACAGAACTATTAGAATTTAGTTTTTTTAACCATTTTAGACCAAATATGCGAAGTTTCTGTTATTCCTCCTACTGTCTAGCTAGTGTTAGCTTAGACTGAATTTACGACCGCTCCTCTCAATAAACACGATAATTTAAGGCAAGGTCTGCAGCTCTAACAAAGGAACAAAACTATAAATAATAAACCATCATCAGGCAGAGAGCGCAGTGCCATAGTAAAAATTAAATTAACTTTTTACAACTACGGCTCGCGTAAACCGCGCAAGTTATTATTGCGACTGAGAAGTCGAGAACATTTGTTATTTCATTTGTAAAAGGAGAAATCAAACGGTTTACTACCATTCTTTATGTAAATATTCCATTGTGCCCGCTGTGCGTATATTGGTGCGCGCTTGGGAACACAAGGCGCCCTCTACTGTTCATATTGAGCGATTTGTTATACTACAGTTGCCGGAGAGTACGGGGAGGCTGACTGCGGTCGAACGCTGCGTTATTGTATGTCTTTCGTGTAGCAGGCCTATTCTTATGTAATGACATAATTTGTGGGCCAAGATCAACTACGCAGACACCATGGAGGCTTACACAAACATAAGTAACACAACTGATTTATTGGCAGACGTAAATGGAGCTAGTCGGTGTATTGTTTAATTTGTTCATTTAATGGTTTAGAAGAGACATATCAAGATCACGTTGACCAACATTAATAGAGCGCAATCTTGTCAATAAGAATGGGTTGAACTATCAACGAAAATATATTATAAGCGCTTTAAAGTCCAGTCCAGTGCGGAGGCAGAAAATCACAAAATGCTTTAGAAGTTTGGTTTCTACATTATGTTATTATGCTTAGTATCAACAGTGGTATTATCTTTTTATACAAAACACAAAATCTGCCCAAATTCATAACACTTACTTTGCACTTCATAGCTAGCACCAACTGATACCGATGCGCCGTCAAGGCATCCTTGTAGGACCCTTGACTGAAGTACGCGGCACCCAGGTTACCATGCGCTCGGCACTCCCCCGCAGTATCACCGAGAGACTTGGCGACTGCTAGGTCCTGCTGCATGTAGTTGATGGCAGCATCTAGTTGGCTGAGGGCCCAATGGGCTGAGGACAGCGCGCTGAAGACTGAACCCCTGTGGAAAAAGAGGGTAGTTAAAATAGGGAATATATTTGTGAGTATTTATTATTCTGTACGCCTCGATAGCCTCGTGGTTCTAAGCGCGACTGCTACGCTAGAGGTTTTTTGTTTGATTCCCAGGTCAAACAGTGTTATTGGGTTTTTCTATAAAATTTTCAGTAGCAGCTCGAAGTTAGAATTTGTGTCCGGTTAATGGCAATAGGCTCGCCCCCTATTACATGTGTTCGAAACATACCGGCGAACTGTGGGTGTACATTGGTACACCACTGCCTAACCCTTCAGGGAATACAGGCGTGATGGTATGTGTGTCTATTATTCAGGGCAAAAACTGTGCAATCATTCACTTTGTAAAATCTTGTATTTTTTATATAATTGTTCTGAACTTGAAATAGCGCATAAATGGATATGAGGAGCAGCGTTCCAAGTATTGTATCTTCAGATCATTATTTTAGAAATAGATACTAGAGAGTAATAAGCTCCGTAGGAAACGGACGTGTGGGGAATATTCAAGCTAATTCGCTAAGTAATTTATAGCGCTTGCTATTTAAACAAAACTAAGTACAACAAATGTTGTTGCTGTTTGCGCGAGAGTCATATTTTGCCCTGTCTGTACATACTTCCTGCCAAACTAATAGCGCAATGCTACTGGTTTGTTCAGCACATTAGCCATGTCTTGAGGCGTCGTAAAACTTGGTACCCACATACCTAGTAGAATGGACAGCTTTTTACAAAGAAATTCAAAAGTCAAGCAGACTTCGTAAGTCGAATATGAATGCACACAGTTGAACGTGTTCGACTTCATTCACAATAGACAATTAACGATGAAATATGTTAAAGCCAGTGCTGCAGTGTTGTTCTGAAAAATCTTCCTTGGAAAATTTAAGTGAAGTATTAGTAATAGGGAGCTAGGTAGGGATTGACTGCTTACCCCAAGGCCTCAAGCTTACTTCATTTACATTGTCGAAGAGTGTAATGGAATAGACTTCTGAACACAATTTAAAGTCTGGCACCAGTAATAGAAAAGTTAAAATCGTATGACGTACACATACATACCATCACACCTGTAATCCCCGAAGGGTTAGGCAGGCAACTCTGCCCAATGTACACCCACAGTTCGCTAGTATGTTTAGGTCCGTTGTAATAGGGGGCGAGCCTATTGCCATTAACCGGGCACAATCCCTAACTCCGAGTTGCTACTAAAAATTTAATAGAAAAACCCAATAACATTTTGCTCGACCTGGGAATCGAACCGAAGACCTCTAGCGTAGCAGTCGCACTTAGGACCACTAGGCTAACGAGGCAGTTACATATAAGGGCTTACATGCTTGTGACTAAAATAGTGATGAATATACAACATGCCGATGGATGGAGAGCGAAGAAGTTAAAGAAAAGATGTATGAGTGATGTGAGACATGTTGTATTCAAGAAACGAGAGTGAATGACTGGGGGGAATTGAAGAAATTTTGGTATTGCGCCTTTGACAAAAATGGGAAGTATTGCTGAGACAAGAAGTCTTGGTTTTACAAGGCTATATATATATATATATATATATATATATAGCCTATATAGTAAGAAAGTAAGGCACTAAAAATTATTCCATCACCAACTCAGCTGTGAGGAAGCATAATGTGAAGTATTTCTTATCAATCAAAATACACATTCACTAGTTATTTCTGCTAATAATATAAAGAGGAAAGATTTTTTCGGTTGTTTGTTTTGTAATGAATAAGCTCCGAAACTACTGAACCGATTTTAATAAATTTTTTCACCAATAGATAGCTACATTATTCCTGAGCAACATAGGCATGATGTGTTATATAACATCACGTTACGACACACGGGAGCGGAGCAGTAACCAAAGACGTCAATTAACGCGGGTGAAATTAATAAGTCGCGGGCAGTTCGCTACATACATACACATTATATTAAATTTATGCTACATTGCCTTTTTCCCATGGGGGTAGGCAGAAACCACAGAACGCCACCTGCTACGATCCTTACATACTTCTTTCGCCTCGTCCACGTTCATACATCTGTTCATACAAGCACGCCGGTTACGAGTACTGCGTCTACCTAGTAGGTAGTTCTTCAGACCTTCCTAAAGAATCCTACCAATAAGGTCAGGGTAGGTCTTTCTAGGGCGTCCTCTCCCGGCGTTGCCACTTACATCTGCCATATAAATCTCTTTTGTTAGTCGTCTTTCACTCATCCTCTCAACATGACAGAACCATCTAAGCATACTCTTTTCTACCTTTATCACTACATCCTCTTTTAATCCGCAACGTTCGCAAATTTCATTCTTCACTCTATCGTTCAAAGTTACACATATAAACAGAGGTCACCATAATAAAGCGACTTGAGTGGACATGCTACTATTGAAAACTAATAAACGATCGCTACTCGATGAAGATAAACTGTTAATTTAATATTAGATACATTTTTCATTGCAGATTAATCGGCAACACTCTCCTCAAACTTAGATAAAATAAATATAACCAGAGGCGAGATAATGTTAGATTTACTAGAGCAGAATCGTAGGAGTGATTCTGTTTAGTGACTATTAAATTATTTTATAGGCACTCTTGTGGTTTAAGTGGCTAGTGAACGAGCTAGTCTAAGGAACATTTCCTCTTGGGTAGGCGAAAACATCTCCCCTAGAATTACTGTTTGTTCAAGTACAGGAACTTGAACAAACAGTAATTCTAGGCGAGATGTCATGGTTTAGTACTGACACGGGGTCTAACTACTATATAAGTAGTGAAATAGGTGTTTTAGCTTTTCAAGATGAAATAGAAAGAAACACATTATCTATACTAATATTATGAAAAGGGAAGATTTGTTTGTTTGTTTGTACCGAATAAGCTCTGAAAGTACAGGATCGATTTTAATCATTTATTCCCTAATAGGTAGCTACATTATTCTTGAGTAAAATAGGCTATATAACATCTTGATAGAAATAAGCCACGCAGACAAAGTCGCTGGCGGAATCTAGTATACAATAAAAGGTAAACTAGTTTTCTTGAAGTATTTACACGTAAGTAAATAAACAAAATGAGCCATTTCCGTGAAAGCGGTTTTGCTGTTAACCCTCTAATAAATATGATTAAATATGCATAATAATGTTTTGTTTGCGGGAGTGTGCAAAACTAGGCAAGACACGAATGTTTATAATATCCTACATAAAGGGAAATCAGAACGTCCGTTTTCAATAACAGTGGTTCGCTTTAGAAAGCAGCGACTGGTTTTCATGAATTGAAAACCAATATTTTAGTGCAGTAAGTACAGATGACTCTCATTTAGAAGATGCCTCGGAAGTCGATACCATTAACTCTAATTTCTGTAATATTTTATGAACAAGTCAAGTGGTAAAGTTAACAAGTTGCCGCCTATAGAGTTTTATTAGGCGTAATGATTACCCGTCGCTGTACCCACGTTTACAAGCACGAACATTCGAAAGTTCTTTTTCACCCTAAGCACTTCGACCTAAGTACATAACAATTATAATAATGACCGCATTTTGCGTACAGCACGTAAAAGCCGACGAGTTTATAATTAGCCACGAGGTACAAGCTTCGGGGCTAAATGTTCACACGTCCGGTTTTTCAAGCCTGCTCGTTCTTAAATAGCTCGTGTGAAACCGATTAAAATAATCTGAGATAAATATTTTAATTTGTGGTGAAGGTAATGAATCACACAGCGCGATGTAATTTGACATCACACTTTTACACCTCCACTTGCATCGATCCCTCGATCCTGTGTTGACGTATTCTGTTAATCGATTGGGACGTATCCGCTGATCGAATCGCTTCCCGTAATACCATTATCTTTGAGCTATACTCAGCCGATGGCGGCGTTCTTCAGTATTTTAGTTGGTTCTAAGAACTAAGATTACATGCTCTTGCACTGTCGGCTTGTTTATATCAAGACCTAATACGCTAAGCACTAACACTTTGCAAGATTGATCATAAATAAGTTATAGGTTAGTAACTGCTAGAAATAAGATTCATGATTTGAAACGTAATTAAAACATTTCTGATACTTATTAAGTTGTAACAGCGACAGGTATTAATGATATCAAACAAAAAATAATGTAAAACACATTTATATGGAAGTCAAGGTAATTTTTCTCGACCAATGCAACCGGGAGGTCGTTTAGAAAAAATATTTATGTTAATTTATCAATAAAAGTGGTCAGTGTATTCATTATTTCACCTTTTCCAAAGTATTATCCCATTTAATCTCATCATCTGTCAACAGAGATCATCTCGATAAGGATCGCGTATAACAATCCTTATTTATATCGAGTAGAGTTTTATCGTGAGGCGAACAGAATAGTCCCGTATCGATCCAGCTTCGATCCATCAACGCAGAGATAAGATCACGTCGAGGTGTGGGTTTCAACGCGCCGGGACCGCTCCAACGCTTAAGTTGACAATTTTGGGACGGGAAGAGTTACTTAATGTCTTCCAAGTGTATAGAGACGGAGCTTATTCAATCAATGTCTTCGACTCGAAACGTGTTTAAATAAATTTAACTGAAGAATTAGGTGTCTCAGTCCCACCGCGCACGTACTCGTAGGTGTTATAATTACGTTCTCGTCCCAATTTTGAGCTCGTTATACAGGAATTTATACACAGAAGTCATCGTAAAAGTTTTTATTTATTTATTGTAGTGATGGTCGCCATCATGTGATATAAAATCCCTTAGTAATTTTATCGTGCTGTACGCTAATGCCTACTCTATTTATATCTATTCCCTTTTACAAAAAAGGCTGATATGTCAATAATTAGTCATTTAACAAACAATTAATGACTGTCTGCTTAGTCCACATCAGTAGTTATCATCAAGAAATTATTAAGTTTCATGTTGGAATATGTTTAATCGTTTTCTCTATTATGTTCGTCGAAGTAATTCAATGGAAATTCCTTGGACACGACATGAACACCCTACACGACTATAGACTTAACTCAAACACGGTCTTTCACTACAGGTTTAGTGGCTGTGCTGGATATAGATATTTATTAAGCGATGGTATTTCTCATAAGGCAAAATATCCGAGACCATGGTAGGTCATTAACGGTGATTTTAATAGCGCCATAAACACGGGCCCCGTTCCGAGGGTGCATCTACTGAATACATTCCCACTGATCTGCTGCGTGCATCGATACTTCGTTAGCCTTCCATTTCAATTTAAGTTCGGGGTTTAACGACACCTCGGCGTACCGAAACTTATAGACTTGTTCCTCACTAAATAGGATTCGAAATCAGTGAATGCTTTGGAGGTTTTTTGTTTGTAACTTGATCTTATGAAATTCTATGTTCAGTGAATTTTGTTTAGTAATTAGTGGAGCGTGACGTTGAAACTTAAGGCATTAGGTTTTTTGTTATAGTAGTACGTAAATGGGTAACATCACGCCCCCTTTTTTTGCGGGATATAAGTAAAGCGAAGCGGCGGAACGTGTGCAAACATCCTGCGAGGTGCATTTATGAATATTAAATGAAAGTACCTAGATATTTTTTGTGCGTCCTTTGCTCCTGCTCGTAATTATTTATGATAAGTACTGCCGGCCGTGTACTTTACAGTAATGCGTTGAGATTGATTGGCAATATTCCACCAATTACTAACCGCATTAAATAAATGAGAACATACTTGTATTTAGCTTAAGTTATCGCTCCATTGGCTTAATGATAAAAAGCATCGATTTGATTGGATCCCTAATTGATTTTAGGGACCTTTGTGCAACGGCGTAACTGGATTTTTGTGGAAGAAAAAATAGTGATTCTCAATAAGCGCCTGGTTCCGTAATCCGTATCCTGCAACTGCGCGATATATAAATGGTGTTCCACCCACTGCCAAATTGGGATCGGTAAACTAACCACAATACACAACTGCTTTTATTTTCGCAGAATACATACGCGAAAGCATCGCCTTTCAACTCTTAAATTATAAAACACAAGAGAATTTCAAGAAGACATAAAATGAAAAATTAAGTGCTGTAACCCACGGAATGCTAACATACGTACGTCGTATGAATGTAACTGCACATATAAGGACTCTTGCATTCCATTAATTAGAGGGCTGTTATTAAAACGCAACACCGTATATCCCGCTCAAAATTTACGACGTCTTTATTTCCTCGACACTCGAACATTATAAATCAAAATGTCGAAATTCCGCCAAAGATAACCGTTCCCTTTAAGTATATATAAATTATCCCACTGTCAACTCCTTACGTACTGGTTGTGATTAAAAATAATAATGTTACGAGTAATGAACGAAGAGTAGAGATTCGCTCGGTCATTTGTCTTCTTCTTATTAACAACTTGAGTGGTGCTAATGGTGTGAAATTGTTGTTAAAGGATTACGATCCAAACTTTAATACGAAAATAAACGGACTAATTTCTTTTTAGTGCCTTGGTAGACGATTCGCATCTGGTTCTAACCAGTCGTGAGTCGATGCATAAAAACCGTTTGATTGGTGCAATTAGTTTGTAATTTCTTTGTACGAATGCTATATCAAATGATAACGTTTTATTCGCCTTGTGCGCTAGCCTTGAGTACCTACCTACCGTAGTAAAAAATAAATTCCATAACTTTTACAACTTGCGGGAGTGCATTAATTATTCGTTGTTTCTTTTAATTGCCTGCATCATCACTGATTTGTCTAGATCTTGTAAATTATACCACTTTACGACATTTAATATACGTTGCATATGCACATGCACATTTCGTTAGTAAATGAAATAGTAATCAAAGTGGTCGAGTAACAGTATTATGTTCTTGTAAAACTAAAATGAATTGACTGCTACGCTAGAGGTCTTGGGTTCGATTCCCAGGTCGAGCAAAAAGTGTTATTTGCCCGATTAATGGCAATAGGCTCGCCCCTATTACATGGAACTTAAACATACCGGCGAACTGTAGGTGTACACTGGTACACCTCTGCCTAACCCTTCGGGGAATACAGGCCTAATGGTATGTTAAAATCAATAGTTTTCTCTCTACTGTCACTAGTAACATGAGGTCGTTACACATTAACAAGTTCATAACATCGGTGAATCACATATTATAATTTGCATTTCTGTGCACGTTACAATCAACGACAATTGCAGATTGCGATCCATCTGTGGGAGCATTTACAAAATCAGATTCAAAGAATTTATTCTGAAGATTACTGGAAGATGCCTAAGTACTAGTGTTTATAATCGTGAGTGCAGTCGCGTTATCTATTTTAATCTAGAAAATCCTTGGGAGCGGTCTTCTTGCGTCGAGATTACGTAGAGATGTCCGTCATTTTACTTATGGAAATACGTTAGGTTTGCTTTCAACGGCTAGTTACTTTTATTACAGTAGTTAGGTACTTAGGTATCTACTTGTGATGAGTACCTAGGTACTGCGAGTGCATGGATGCGTTAAGAAATCATAATTATGTAGCACGTTTGTAAAACCTAGATTTATCTATATTTATATTATAAAGCTGAATAGTTTGTTTGGTTGAAGGCGCTAATCTCAGGAACTACTACTTTGAATTAAAAAATATTTTTGTGTTGTATAGTTCATTTATCGAGGAAGGCTATAGGCTACGCTAGCATCACGCTACCACCTATAGGTGCGGAGCATTAACAAAAGACGTACCCTAATGCGAGTAAAAAAACTACGCGGACGAAGTCGCGAGCAGAAGCTAGTTTATTTAATTATAAAGTCCGGGATAATCATGAAGAATATTGAAAGTTTATTGCGACATTTATTGAGAAAGGATATGGCAAATTATTATTGCCTAATACACCAGTGTCATTGCAAGTACAGGAAACTATACTTAATTATGTAATCCAAGTCTTCTAATATTGCCGTGAAATTGAAAGTGCTTCTTGGATGAGAATCGTAAAAGGTATCGCATCGTATCCTAGCGCTATAATAGACATATAGCCGCCGAATAAGGAGCTTAACTTACTCGTAAAAATGTTAATGGGTACAACTTAACTAGTCTAGATAATTATGTTGATTGGCAACGCGATGTTCAAGTCAAGTGCTAGATTAAATGCAACTTTCCCTGTGTCTCGGGTAATGGCGGCACCGGCCGATGCTGATGCGTGTATTTTTGTTTTTTTTTCTATGCAAGACTAGATTATGCCTGTGATTTCGCACGCGTGGATGTCTGTTATTTGAGGGATTTTAAGATATTTCGCGGAATTTTAGTTCTTTTAAGAATAATAGTAGCCTAAGTTTATAAATCCTTATAATAACATCTGTCTGCCAGTAAAAGCTCCGTCAAAATAGGACTGGCTGTTTCGTAGTTGAGCCGGAACGAATGGACAAACATTTCAGGTTTTTTGGTAAATGTACCGTGGACATATTCCTGTACATCTAGTCAAAAGCTGTTTGTACTCTCTGTCGCTCTCTCTCTGTTGTATTTGTTTGGACTCTTTCTATGGTTACACATCATTTTACGTTACATTAGCAACTCCTATTTCTATAGTAAACTTCTTTGCGAATCGATATGGTAAATCTTTTTTTTAACCCCCGACACAAAAACGACGGGGTGTTATAAGTTTGACGTGTCTGTGTGTGTGTGGGTGTGTGTGTGTGTGTTTGTGTCTGTCTGTGGCATCGTAGCTCCCGAATGCATGAACCGATTTTGATTTTGTTTGTTTTTTTTTTGTTTGAATGGTGAATTAGTCGGGAGTGTTCTTAGTTGATTGCTGAGTGTTCTTAGCTGATGTTTGATTTAAATCGGTTAAGCGGTTTTAAAGTTATCAGATCTTTTGTTAGCTGCGGTAGGGATTTTTATTCTTCTGTCGGGGGTTACTTAAAATTTGCGATTTTATGTTTTTTAATTATTTTATCTTTTTTTAACTGCCTCGGTAGCCTAGTGGTCCTAAGCGCGACTGCTACGCTAGAGGTCTTGGGTTCGATTCCCAGGTCGAGCAAAAAGTGTTATTGGGTTTTTCTATGAAATTCTCAGTAGCAGCTCGGAGTTAGGATTCGTGCCCGGTTAATGGCAATAGGCTCGCCCCTTATTACATGGGACCTAAATATACCGGCGAACTGTGGGTGTACATTGTGTGTGTGTTTTTTTCTGTCTTCCTTCTCTCATTTATCATCTACTTAACACAAGATTTACTCGAGCACATTAATTTTTGGGACTTAAAAAGTTAGATTTATCTTTTGTTTTATTGCGCAAGCAATAAAATGGTCTGAGCTTAAAAATGTTTGAGTGGTTTAGTAATGGAGTCTGTAATGGAAGTGCTGGGCATAATGCGCGCAGGAAGCGAGTGAAGTGTAAAATATTTGATATTTTCCAATTCTTATAAGACTTCTATGACAGTCTCTTCTTTCTAAAGAACCTGCGACTGTTAACAAAATAAAACGAATTGAGTCGAGTTTTGTCAAAACGAGGGCAGAGTCTAAGGGTCGGCGCTGACTGACATCGACATGGCATGTTTCGGCATGCCGCGTCACGTCGTAGCATCATAACACTGCCGTACCCGTTTTATTCCTTATTTCAATTAGTTTAGCTGTCATAATCCTGTGACCTAAGTGGCTTGTAGGTCGCAGTGGCACGCTGTGGCATGTTTGTATCGAAAATAAGTAATATGAATTCTAAACTCATTGAAATAAGGATAAAAAGTACTTGGTCAGCGCTGGCCCTAAGGCTCTTAATAGATATATGGACCGAAAAAACTGTTTCAAAATCAGGTGACTTACCGTAACTTGAGAGAGCAGGAACCTATCCTTAGCGCAGCTTCGAGCACCGTGACTGCAGCCTGGTATAGTCCTGCTGCCAACAGCTCTTGGCCTACCACCTGTACAAACAAAAAAAAAAATAATATTATTATTGTAAATTGATACCATCTAACGATAATATTTCGAAATGGCAAATGCCACGATACCTTCTTGATAGACTTGCACCTATAAATACCAGTATCTCTGTGTAAACGTGATTGAAAAGTATCTGATTTCTTAGAAAAACATCGATCAATATATTTGGGGATCCTCTTTGGTCAACAGCTTATGGTAATATCATATTTTGAATGTCAATAAATTCAGTATACTGAAAATTCCGCAGTGACTGGTTACATAACAATAAGATCGACACACGGAACGCGGACTGTGCATAAATAAGATTTTTTTAAAAGCCAGTTAGATAGCCTAACCAGGATATTTTAGATTAAAAGATTAAGAAGCCAAGCTCCTGTTGTGTTCTGTTCTCAACTCATAATGACCATTTTGTGGAGCTTCTGAATCATGCAGTGACCACTCCGCTTTATATCGGTGCTCTTGATCTCTCCTTTGATGTCATTTACATTTTAAGCCCGACATAATAATAAACTAATGTATGTACAAAAATGCGAATTTGAGTATCATTGGCGGGTACAAAAAGTGCGACGAATTTTTAAGAACCCATTAAGCCTCCCGTTACGATGGCTGCAGAAACATTTAGCCGAAAGATTTGAACTCATATCGATATAAAGTACTTAATAATATCATATTTAGGGAACACCCAAGAAGCAGTTATATGGATCAGGACCTATTCTGAAGATACCAACAATATTTCGTGGAATTTATATACCACAATATTTAATGTTTTGTATTTAGAAAATGCAGACTCGATCCGTCGAGATCCAGTTTTATGTAGTACAGGCATTAAACTGGAATTCTTGATTATATGACATTTTGACTCCGATTAGCACTAACTAACTACTTAAGCTTACTAATAATGTTCATGGTTTTATGGCAAGATTAGTAAAGTGATAGGTGTGGGAGAGCAGCTAATACAGTATTGACATTTAGTTTATTATCTCAGTGTTTAAATCGCTTCAATTTACGGATTTCAGTTCAATTCGGTACATTGTATGCACGGAGCGGCGGCCATTTTGTGGTAGTGCGACGCCATTTCGGCCATTCACGTCTGGCCTGCCGATCAACTGTCGCGCAGATTGTATGTAAATTCACGGGGGTCGGTCGCGTATTTATGGGCCTTTGATCACTCAGCCCCATTGTTTGAGAGTTAAATGCGCCGAAAAATGTTCAGATGTCGCCCGACTGTACGCCAGCGGAATGTATGCAAATAGTCCGCTCGCTCTGTGTATGGGGTGCTTAATATCGCCAACATCAACGAGCCCTAAATGTGCCATTATTTGTGTAATGATACGATTGTATTTGCGTAATCTGTTTTTCTTTTATTATGTCACTTAGCGTGTACTTGTTTTCGTATGTGATTTCACACAAAAGACGAGAGATTAAGTGTCGTGTGATTTCAGTCTCATTCAGGAAATCAGGACAGATGGAAATCTGTTTACATGTGACTTTGTGGGTGTTACTTTGGTAAAAGGTAATCACAACAGCTACATAGTTACATACTCATTAGTTGTGAAATAGGTACTTCAAGAAATAATTTAGGATTTCGATGTTATACAAAGAATCTATGTAAAAATTTCATCACCCTACAAGATCTTCCGAAGATATAAATGGAAACGTCCTCTATAGGTCAATGTTGTTATGTAAATCGCGTCTCTGTCCTCGTGTCTCCGTCAGTGCTGAGAGAACGACTGACAATGCACATATTTCCGGAGGTACGTTAATGGATCGCATTATTTTGGAATCGAGACTTCGAGAGCCGCAGTGAGTACTGCGTGGTGTTTATGCTGTCGAGACACTATATTCATTGAGACAACATATTATGCTGTTTTACTCCCGATACTTGTTTAAATGGTTTACAAAGTTACTAAGTCCTTAACTTTGTAAAATTGCGTGAAAAACTGAAGATAGATACTTATGCCTGGTTAGTTCATAGGAAAGTATTCAGTCATTAAAATCCAATAGGTAGGTACCTCTCATAAAACTTAATTTTATGAAAAGTTTCGCAACTAAAGCATGATGTGTAAGACTTGTGTAATGTTTTATACTATCATGTTTTAATGGCTGTTTAAATTGCCTTTTTTGGCGTTAATATTTGTTTCTTCATCCATAAAACGAGACAAGTTTTAAAGAAAAAAACACGCTTGTGAGTATTTTCAGATAGGATCGTATAACATCTTCTTTATTTGGTACTCACATGATTTTACGTACAAAGCAAAAATTTCTTTTATCGAAGTGAAATATGAAATAACGGTAGATAACACATTTGGCATTTACCGCCTTTACCTAACGGTTCAATCGTTGTAGTCTCTGGGTATATAGAGAATGGATCCGAAACCTAGTATATTAATTATTCAATTTTATATTAACTTTTTAAGTTGATCTACGACATAACCGAGTTTACTGGCTTGACTGAATTTGTCTACAGTCACCTGAAAATGTTCAGGGGGACAATTCTTGTACTTACCTAACTTTTAGGAACGTTCGCGTTCTAATTTCAGCCACAATCGGTCAATCAATATGAAATAGAGGCTACATTTTTGACAAGATTTTGACATTGAATGTTGTTGAGATGAGATAACGACTACATTTTAAACGTTAATAATTACGTAAATAGGTCTTCTAAAGTCAGATAAGCAGTGTTCAATCTAAATTTGATCAGTAGGTACTTGCTCCGTCTCCAAGAATAGCTTTAGTACTGAAGTGGAGCCAGTGCCTTATAGTCGATGTATCTTGTGACATTTTTACGCGTCAAAGTCATTGGTTTACATACAAAACGAAGCATTTGCGTCTGCGCAGCTTGTATGAGCATGCTGTTAGTCGCTATAACCCTAAGTAATTCTCAGCTTTGCACACTAATGGTGAAACGTTGGCCATGTTTACACGTATTTTAATCCTTTCAATTTCGCGATTCTCAGGCAGAGTGGAGTAAGCTTGGACTTTTCAAGCGTGACATTTAATTATACAGGATTTAAACTTTAGCGAGATATTGATACATGATATTAATACAGTGTACATGATGTTTTGTGTGGAAAAGGTCATATTATGCAGTAGCTTTTATACTCCACTAGTTTCTTGCCCGCGACTTCGTCTGCGCTGAGGTCAAGTGTACCATAAAAAAAATAGCTTATAGCACTGGACCATCGCTTTCAGTCTTTAAAATATTATTTGTATTCAGATCAATACTTATCATTTACCAACAAAAAAACAAACAAAGTTTACCTATTTGTATTGTTAGTATTATAGAAGTATCGATTTACGAAGGTCTTTCATACATTTTCTTTAATGAATAATTCTATAATCCTTACAGTCTCAGACAGTATCCACCATAGTTATGAATGGGACCTGGCGTGGTCATAAGTTCAAGTGCAATAGGCAAAAAATTACATAGAGTTCTTTTTTTTTAAGAATCAGATGTTGTTGTTTTCCTCTTGTTTAATAATTTGCACCTGGCATATTATCTGCTTACCAACTTTGGTTGACTAGTAGAGAATAAGGCATTAAGTCCGCCTTTGTACTGTTTGTTGCATACGGTTAAATTAAATAAATAATAAATAAAGTGCAGGATGAAAAATCATTCCTGGATTTATTTATTTATTATCCATGTTTTGCACTCCACTACTACACTATTTGCAATCCACTTTTAACGAATTTTCTCGTGACGAATTAGGTATTTGTACTAGTACTATTTTTCCTAATGGCAGCTCCATTCTTCAGTCAAGCGCGTTTAAATAAAGGTTTTCAGTATTGCATTCGATATTTTATGACTTTATTATAATACACGAACGCTGGCCATGCTGTCAAGCCCCTAGGTGAAACGCGATTGCCTCAGGCGTGGGAATCAATGTGTCTTTAGCGCATGAAAACAATGTAGGTATTTAATTTGGTCGTAACTGCCTCGGTAGCCTAATGGTCCTAAGCGCGACTGCTACGCTAGAGGTCTTAGGTTCGATTCCCAGGTCGAGTAAAAAGTGTTATTGGGTTTTTCTGTGAAATTCTCAGTGGCAGCTCGGAGTTAGGATTTGTGCCCGGTAAATGGCAATAGGCTCGCCCCCTATTACATGGGACTTAAACATACCGGCGAACTGTGGGTGTACAGGTACACCTCTGCCTAACCCTTCGGGAAATACAGGCGTGATGGTATGATGAATTTGGTCGTTAACCTCAAGTTGTGTAGAAAAAGCCTCATTATGTACCAGTATTAGATTCGAAAAATTTATAGATTCTAAATTAGAAACTGAAGCAGGCAAATATGGAGGCTCCAATAGTCGAGCGGAATCGTGTATGGAAAGCTACAAAATTCAAAATGTCTCACATTTAAACTGAAATATTTTTAATGTAGGTATTTAATTTTTACAATGCATTCATTTTTACGTAGCTTAGTTCTTATATTGCATATACATACTCAGATACAAAATAAGTAAACTATCGCACAACACTTATCGGGCAAGGTCGCCAATTCACCGCAACATGTTGATTTTTCTTTGACAGTCGAGTAGTTATGTAGTCATTCATTTTGATGTTGTTTAATATTATATTATTTAAGAATTATTGTCATTTCTATTTTCAGAAATAACAATTTTATAACAATTTTTCATGTTTTACCGTGCAATATTTGTTTAGTAATTTTGCAATATTTGTTTAACTGCCTCGGTAGCCTAGTGGTGCTAAGCGCGACTGCTACGCTAGAGGTCTTGGGTTCGATTCCCAGGTCGAGCAAAAAGTGTTATTGGGTTTTTCTATGAAATTCTCAGTAGCAGCTCGGAGTTAGGATTTGTGCCCGGTTAATGGCAATAGGCTCGCCCCCTATTACATGGGACCTAAAACATACCGGCGAACTGTGGGTGTACATTGGTACACCTCTGCCTAACCCTCCGGGGAAAACAGGCGTGATGGTATGTTCTGTAATTTTGCTCAGTAATGTTTTAAGAAGTCCACGCACACCATCACGCCTGTATTCCCCGAAGGGTTAGGCAGAGGTGTAATAATGTACACCCACAGTTCGTCGGTATGTTTAGGTCCCATATAATAGGGGGCGAGCCTAACTCCGAGCTGCTACTGAGAATTTCATAGAAAAACCCAATAACAATTTTTGCTCGACCTGGGAATCGAATCCAAGACCTCTAGCGTAGCAGTCGCGCTTGGGACCACTAGGCCAACGAGGCAGTCAAAGTTAAGAAGTCGTATAATTGAATAAAATATTTAAAGCTCTAAACACAAAATTGGTATCGCTAAAATGAAAGCGAGGGTACAACACGAAGATTCGTGTATCATTTGCAGGCTCAACACTATTCTTACAACATTATTAACATAATGCCATCGCGATAACGAATGAAATTGCATTCGGGGTATTTATTTAGAAGGGCTCCCGACTTGGAAACGTGTATTTAGTAAGTTATTTGGTTATGTGTTAATCTTCACAGTTAGAAATTTTAGTGTGCAGACTGAATTCTCAAGCCGAAATGAATAAACGTTACCTATCATGTAAAGTGGCTTAGTTATGTTCCCGTTGCACTCGTATTTTGAAAGTGATAGGAATAATGCTTAGCGAAAGCACATGCTAAGTAAAATTTATATAACTCGGTGTTAATATTGGTCTTCTTTTGTGGAAGTCTTAACAGGCACTTATTTTAGTTTGATAGAATACAGGCTGCAGGTACCTGACAGGTACGGTACAAGGCTGAGGCTTTGACTTGAGTGAAAGAATAAAACGATTAGTCCCACGAAGTCCAGTCAGTCTTTTCTGTAAACATCTGCCTCGGTAAGATAAGTTGAAGTGAGCTTCTTCACCGATATTTTTACAGAGCAGTGCTGCTGGTGGAAGCAAAGTCAATTATGCGGACTTCGGACTAAAGACTTCAAAACGAAAGCACCTAAAGCTTTTAAGGAATTAATTTTGTAAATATACAGGGTTATTTGTAAAACAATGACAACCTTGCAGTACTGTATTACTATCATCATAAACAACAACTTTTGTTCTATAATTTTTTACAGAATCAAGCAACGCAAGCGCATTGAAGTGAATGACCGACTGAAGGATTTCCGTAAAATTGTAAATAGGTCAAGTACGAACACCCCGCCGCCCTGACCCCGCTCCCCTCGCTATTTTACTATCGCTTTCGTTTGCTTCGCATAGACTTCGTAACATTTAGAGCGTTCAATTTATATTGTTTTTATTTTTGTATGAAAATCTGATGAACTAAAATATGAAAAAATTTTAAATGTCATAAAACAAAAGTTGTTGATTATGATGTTAGTACCATAGTCCTGAGAGGTTGTCATTGTTTTACAAATAACCCTGTATAGGTACCTATTTTCAAAGATTGCTTAATAACAAATACACTTACCGATATCAATACAAAAGGTGATTGATCCAATTTCATAGCTTCTAACTGTCTAAACGTAGGCTCCAGGGTTGTTCGGAGTGGTGACTTGAGGGAGGCTTCCACCAAGGCTGCCAGCAGCTGCCTCGAGGATGGCTCCACTCCCAACCCTGAACTGAAGGCAGCCAGCGCTTCGCCGTGTCGACCCAGACATTGTAATGCGACCCCTAGAAAATAATGGTGGTTATTACCATGTCCCACAGATTAGACATAATATGCAGTACATTTAAAACGTATTGAATCACTGTATGGACAAAATGGTTATACTGTGATAGGTGACAGCGACCTATGCTAATGAATGCTGGTTATCGTCCATAATTACGTAAAGTGTAGGCTGAAGTGCAGTTTTATGTCCCACTATTAGTACTCAGTAAAGTTACGTTCATAATATTGTTCTGTCGACATCGCTTTGATATGGATGTTCTTACACTAATATCGTTATTATTAGAGAGGGTAGTACTTATACTAGTACTTATAGATGGGGATCATAAACCACCTTGACAAAAAAATATATAAAAAAACATAATCGATTTTGATTCCAAAAAGTTTTTGACGATATTCACTTGTTTGCGTTCGTTCAATATAAAACATAAAGAGACGTAAGAGTCAGCTACGGTACCGTGGGATGTAAATACTGGTATCAATGTCGATACTATAACGTGATTGACAGTAATTGTCATGTTTACTCTCATAAGAGAAATCTCGGACACAGTAGCGGACAGCCGGACAATACAGAACGCAGTAACGTTGGTAATTATAAGGGTAAATCATACTGGCTTTCAAACGTAAATTTATAGTAGACAATTAGTTTTATATTTTCATTCAGTCGACTTCGTTCCAATGAATTACCCGCTGGTTTAGTTATAATATGCAGTTTCTTGTGAACACTATCAAACCAAGTTTTAAAATGTTTGTTGCTGTATTATTTACTTACTTAAATATATTGTATAAGTGTTAAATGCTGTCAAGCAAGTAAGGTTAAATAGATAGGAACTTCTGGAAAAAATATAATGAAACAAGACAAAAAAAAGGTAATTTGTTTTTTTGGTAAGCCTAGTGGTCCTAAGCGAGACTGCTACGTTAAAGCTCTTGGGTTCGATTCTCAGGTCGAGCAAAGTGTTATGGGTTTTTTCTATGGAATTTTTAGTAGCAGCTCGGATTTAGGATTTGTGCCCGGTTAATGGCATTAAGCTCGTCCCCTATTACATGGGACCTAAACAGACCGGCGAACTGTGGGTGTACATTGGTACACCCCTGGCTAACCCTTCGGAGAATACAGGCGTAATGGTATGAGTGTTAATAACCCAAAAACTAATTTTGCAATTTTTGGAGCTTGTCGAAAAACAAAGTCTTAGTCTTTAAGTATTTATGTATTGAAAAGATTGTAAAGGCTAGCATATTTAGTCAATGCCTAAGTTGCTAATATATTATGCGCAATATGTCGTCGGAGGCAGCAGGCTTGTCACGCTTCTATAGTTAGAAATTGATTGACTGATTGATTTAACCACGCTCGTTCAGTGATTAATAAAGCGTAATTTATATTTCCATACTGCGCAGTGTCACGGTTGCTTAGCTAGACAAGAATCTTTAACCACAGAGTTTGCGAAAATATTTTCACCTTTTCTATAGGGGTACTTTTAATTTAACCTCCGACATAAAAACGACGGGGTGTTATAAGTTTGACGTGTCTGTGTGTGTTTGTGTGTCTGTCTGTGGCATCGTAGCTCCCGAACGCACGAACCGATTTTGATTTAGTCTTTTTGTTTGAAAGGTGAACTAGAGCTGCGGTAGGGATTTTTCTTACGCTGTCGGGGGTTACCTAAAATTTTGTTGTTTATTTTCTAATTGTTGCTAATTACCCACAGATCGTCTGTCCACCTGGAGTGGGAAACACATAGCTTCAAAATAAACCCTTACAATAATAAGGACCACAGCAATTACAGTGTATAATAAGTGGACTTCATAAATAAGTCTACAGACGTAACATTGTCGATAATTTATGGGTACTTATTCTTACCTATGTATTTCATTGTGTCTATATCGCGGCAGGGGACCGAATGTATCGATGTTCGCAAAAAAAGTAACGAAAGGTAAAAGTACACTTAAGGCCACATTAATGGCTAAAGAGTTTAGTAATAAAATAAATTGTTCGTAATATTAATATCACATACATTTATAGCCACTGAAGGCGTATTCAGTAGAGTGAAAGTGATAGTCAATGGAAAATTATGAAAAAAAGTTAATGTAATCTCACGCAACCGTCGGAGCTGTGTGCACTGTGTGTATCACGAATATGCAAAAAAGTGTATTAATATGCTATAGAGGTGCTAAATGCATACTTTACCACGACTGATGATTTAAGGCTCTGTTGTTATGCTAGTTTGCACTGCACGTTTTTATACAATACACAGTACTATCAAATGTTCGATATTATAGTTTTGACAGGGATCCGTTTTTTCTTTTACATGGAAATTAAGGTTTCTTTACACAAAAAATTACTGCGGCTACTCTATGCAAACTTTTGCAATAGTTTTTAGTATCGCAGATGAAAATTGTGATTGATATAATAAATGTATATAGGTAAGAAGATTATGCTGACACGAAGTGTAGTTTTATTTTTATTTTAAAAGGTGTTGTAAGGACCCTATACTAAGAAGGAGACTTCTAAGCCACTATAGCTTAGAAGTCTTAGCTTCAGGATTTCATGAGCTATAAGCCATAAAGTCCTTCTTTATTGGCTTGACTGTACAAATACATACATTAAATGTAGGTACTCATGTCCCCGCTAAAGTAGCAAACGCGTTTAACTTAAATAGCACTTAAGTAGATAAATGTAACCTTTATGGTCGATTACAGTTAAAGCTCATAATAAATTATAAATTACTCGTCATTAAAAGCAATTAATAAACTGTTTAACGGCCAGAGTTATAATCCTAAGGACTGCATTAAGGACATGTAACGAGGACCATAAAGTTACATAGTCAAGATCAAATCCTTGTCTTTGAATGTAAATCTTGGCGTTATGTGATTTTGAAAGTTGCTTCTGCCTGCGACTTTGTCGGCATGCAACTTAAGAATACTATGAAACATATCCGCAGTAATCCCTGGTGGAAATACAGTGAAATGCAATTTTCGTTGAGCGAATTAAAAATATAGTCGAAATTGATAAAAGATATTTTCAGACCCAAGTCTATGAACTGATCGTAATTATGATACTATATTGAGCATAAGAAATAAGCTCTATATAGGCAAACGTCTTTTGTAAGGACGGGTAACATTACCAGTTAAACTCAAGAAGCTGTGTCAAACTTGACGTGTTTGTCAGACGGAGACGGTTGCGATGATCAGTTATCAGTTTGCCACAATTGTTTAGATTTGATGTATAAATTATTAAAACAATCATTAACGGTTTGCTTACCTTGTCTATAGTACGCTTTTGGCCAATTAGGACACAGTTCTCTCGCCCGAGTCGCATCTTGTAGGGCTGCCGCAAACTGTCCTTGTTTAAGCCTTGCTGCAGATCTGTGAAAAATAATTACGATTAGGAGCCATACAAAAATAGAAGAAACACAAGTCTAAGGCCCACGACCGATTTTTGACCAATTTCTTCTCACCAATAAAGAAATCTATCAAAAATCGGTCGTGGGCGGAGAGCCTATAAGTATCTGAAATTCCTGAACTCCTTTACTGTTCGATGTGCTGTCCACCTTTCACCCTGAGACGACATTCAAAGATATAGACCGACCTGCAAATCTCTTTCAGTAGAAGTTTCTATAGACAAATCGGTTGAGGATGCCAATTTGTCGTGCATAACTCTTGTTATATGCTTGATCTATATGTACACATTCATCATGCATCTATAATTACACACCCAGTGCTTATTATCATTCTATAATTTCTCCTAATTATGCACACGCGTGACCAATTTGATTGACAGCTACGGGAGACTGGTTTAGTTTGCAACCAGCACCGTTTTCTGACCCATATGGCGTAGCTTTTCTTCATGTGTCGGGTAATTACGTATAGTTGTAGTACATAATGGCAATAAAATGGATGGAAGTTTCGTGACGTAAGTCAATACTTTAGTGCTTGAGCTATGATTAACTTTACGCTTTGGTAAATACAATGGAATGATATTAGGGTGTGTTATTGTGTATCAATATTTAGCGACCGACTTGGAAAAATCTTTTTTTCCGTTCAAAATTTCAGAAGTGCGTGATTCTTCCCCAATGACGTGTAACATCGCTAGCTGAACTTACCGGTTACTGTAAAGTATGTGGTTAGCGGGGTCCAGCGTCAAGGCATCGGTATAAAGCGCGACGGCTGTGGCGAAGTCCCCGGCCTGGCATGCCGCGTTGGAGGCGCGGACCTTCTCGACGAAGAGGGCCCGGGACGCCGCCCCCAAGGATGCCGAGCCTGTCGGCTCTACCTGTGAGAGAAGATATTGTTTTAAACATTGCTTCATGTTCAGCATATAACAAACTTAATGGGTAGTAATTAAAAAAATATACACAAATCTATACTAATATTATAAAGCTTGTTTGTTCGGTTGAACGCGCTAATCTCAGGAACGACTGGTTTGAATTAAAAAATCTTTTTTCTGTTGGATAGTTCATTTATTGAGGAAGGTTTTAGGCTTTATAAAATTCTGCAACACACGGGAGAGGAGCAGGAAATAAAGACACAATATAATGCGGGTGAAAAAAAAACACGCGAACGAAGGCGCTGGTAGAAGCTAGTAAAAAAATAAAATTCGTATGTTCATTTACGACAACGACAAGAAAACAACGTAATTTTGGTAATTTCTTTCAAGATTATTTATATTTTAAATATACTTAGATTTTATTAACATTTTCGAAATCAAGTGCAGTAATATTTTCGAAAGGAACCTGTTATTTATGTCTTCAAGTTTTCTAGAACAAGATCCCATTAAAAATCCTTCACTAACACTATTTTCGTGACTCGGCGATTATAAGAAAGTGTATTCAGGTTAGAAAACAATTTTCTGTGCCTTGTAGGCGCAGATTGATATGTAGGACCAACCCACAAACATCAACTTTCTAACACGAAATTACAGTAATTGGCGGAGTTACCTGCATTATATGCAGCCAACCTATCTAACAGTACCCTTGTGTACCTTATATTACATGGAATTTAGTTCTAAAGAAGTACCATAAGAAATAAAAAGTTTTTTTTAAAGATATACAATTTAACACTTAGGTAATGTAACAAAATAAATGAAATGTTTTAAAATCAAACCTCAAGTTCCAAAGAAATATTGTCAAAATAAAAATACCAGCCTATTATGTTCCACTGCAAGGCAAAAGCTTCGCCTTATACACAGAAGGCGGGTGCATCGATAACTACGCTTGCTCGAGTAAGATTGGTTGTTTTCAAACTTATATTAACTGAAAGTCAAGGTTTCCTCACGATATTTTCCTTCACCGATGTCAATGATTTCTAAGATAATCTTGAATAGTAAATATGAATTGGGTCCAGCGATGTGAGGCAGGAACCTTAACCACGGGGCTATCACGGTTTGAGAAAAATATTACCATGTAATGAAAACGTACATTACGAACAATTTAACACGTGATGTGAAAAGCAATAAAACATTTCAAAATACATCTCAAAAACAACCGATATTATAATTTTAAACCTGAAAACTCAAACCATTGATTTTGTCGCTACATTACTTTTTATTTTACAACCGCATCGTAATGACAGCCTTTTCCAATTTCCCCTGCTTCTCTCGCTCTTCGGGTGTTTTCGATAGCACTCGGCTGTCTCCGGGAATAAAGTGTATTCGTATTAAGTATTTACTTTACGTTTTGCAGAATGAAACAAGCAATAACACGAATATGCTTTCACGATGTTATGCGTAAATTCGATTGGCCTTAGTTGTGATTGCGCAAGTTATATTAATATCAATTCAATTTGAGCTTTTTCTTTGCTCTTATTGGTGAATGTTCCTATAAGCTAACTGGATTCTATAGCTCGATAGATAAATACAGCAAATTAAAGAAATGGAATCATTTTAACACAATTAAGCTTAAATTATTTCAATGTTTGTTAGCCTAAACTACTGTTTAATTTTTAAATTATAATCTGTGCTATATAGATGAGATTATAACCACTTGCTGTTTCATTGGCAACATACCATCACGACTGTATTCCCCGAAGTGTTAGGTCCCATGTAATAGGGGGCGAGCCTATTGTCATTAACTGGGCACAAAGCCTAACTCCAAGCTGCTACTGAGAATTTCATAGGAAAACCCAATAACACTTCTTAATCGACCTGGGAATCGAACCCAAGACCTTTAACGTAGCAGTCGCGCTTAGGACCACGAGGCTAACGAAGCAGTTATTATTAGCTCATTGGCAACTTTTACCATATACGTAAATACGAATTTAGCCTTTTATTATGGTAATGATCTGATTAAAGTATAATACTGGGCAGTAATTAAAATACCGAATAGGTGATTGGTATTAGGTGATATCCTTAAGGGGAGTGGCACCCAATTTATTTTTTTGGAAAATTACGTAGGATAATTTCACGAATTTAAATGAAAGATCAATAAGTAATAATTCATTGTTAATAAGTACCAAACAAGAACAATGTACCTACGTATAGTACTGTAAGTTTATTAACGTACATACCTACTTTTTGACAGTTAATTCTTTGGGTACTTAAACAGACGACGTTAATCACATGTAATTTAAAAAAATGTTTAAAAAATAATTACCAAGCGGCAAACATGTGAAGTAACGACCAAAAATAATTAAAGTTTGAACAAATATTCTGAGTAATTTACTGCATCTTAAAGTTCGGATATTCGTACTTACTTTATAACTAACTGCCTCGTTGGCCTAGTGGTCCTAAGCGCGACTGCTACGCTAGAGGTCTTGGGTTCGATTCCCGGGTCGAGCAAAGCATTATTGGGTTTTTCTATGAAATTCTCACTAGCAACTCGAAGTTCGGATTTGTGCCCGGTTAATGTTAATAGGCTCGCCCCCTATTACATGGAACCTATAACATAACTGTAACTGAACTGTAGGTGTACATTGGTACACCTCTGCCTAACCATTCGGGGAATACAGGCGTGATGGTATGTGTGTTTGTAAACTATGTGTAATGTAATGTTAACCCTCTCAACGGCTACAGTTTACGCTAAAAGGATATGTAATGAACGTTACGCATGCGCGTGTGGTTTTCGATGTTATTCCAATTAATCGATTCATACGTGACTTTTAATGTAGGTACGTTATCGATATTAAATTCGATTCCTTCCTTCACTGCCATACTCGACTCATATTAAAGGTTACAGTCGATGTGGGTTATAAAGTTCTCGATATTAATTGGTTTGGAACTTAATTACTTGTTGAATTAATGTTTTTATGTACTAGTTTGAATGTCGGAGGCTCGGACAGACTATGTTGTGTATCATACATAGTTGTCGGCCGAATCTCGTCGACTGATTTTATTACAGGGCCTTAAATTTTGACGAGATAAAGAACGACATTCATCGATAGTAAATGACAAACTTGGGCCTTAAAACACGCTGGTTAAGTAAAAGCTTTTTACCCTGTTTTATATCACAAAAAAAAAGAGAAATGCGCCCCGATCTTTTAAGGTGCTTGATCCTGATTTTATAGCACAAAATAATGAGCCTGGTCCACTGGGATTAATTAGACTAGATAAAAAATGTTAGTAAAACTGAGATGAAATAAAATCACGTATATTTTTTGATATTGTAAGAAAAACACACACGTCTCAATCATTTAAATTCTTAGAAGTAGATAACACTTTGAAACTTTTCATAAATATTATACAAGTCAAAATATTTGTGTTGAATAACAAAAGCATAAAGGATTCGACGGTGCCGACTTAATAATAGTAAAAAACGACAAATGACAAACTGCTACTGAATTCCTAAACCCTTCGCCTACGATGGTTACACCTTGTATTAAAGCAATAGTTCCGTATATAAGAAAATATATTTGTTGAGTTTTATTATCGTACAAATTTTATTTTTAGATAGATTTGAAGGGTGGAATGGTAGTCAGAAATCCGAAAGTTTGACAGCCAGTCTTACCAAGGGATATCGCGTTAGCCAGTAATTTGCTCGTAGAGGTGAAATAAGCAGACGCCGTATGCAAGCACTGCTATTCAGCTGCATTTCGTGAAACTAGAAGCCAACCCTCACAAAGTAGGCAAAACCTTATCAAATTTGAAAGATTTCTATAAGTGAGAAAAAATTATATCCTCTGTGTTTTGGTAATAAATAATTTATATCCTCTGTGTTTTGGTGGTGGGCTGTGGGGGTTGTCCTGTTCTTTAAAAATAGCCTTCATTAAGCTCATAGTTTTAAATTAATCGTAAACAATAGCACGGCGTTCTTAATTAACAATTGTCTTTTAACTGAGCAAATAAACAACGTTGCGGAATTAAACGAAGGCTTAAAATATTTATTGGTCCATGCACCCAACGCAGAGATCCCTAAAAATAAAGTATTTTAAATTTAAAACGGGCGAGGAGGCGTGAGGCGCGATCGCCACCTGCGCTATCTATCCGACCGCATCGGAAGCGAGAGTATTTTTTTCTCACGAACCGCATTCTCTTACCTCACCGTGAAACAACCAACCATTGATCTTCCCCTCCTATACCTTATACATAGCCGCACCACACATTCTTTCACTTAACTCGAGATTAAGTTACAGAGTAATGTATGTCGTACTGTTTCAAAGCACCGATTTGACTTATTTCGTTTGTTATATGTGTTGCAGGCGGGTAGAGAAGGCGCCCTTTTACCTATGGCCTGGGTACACACTCGTGAACGTGATCTTTGTGCTGTAACAATGACGAATTGACTTAAAAGGGCATTGTTTAATGATGGTGCCGATGTCTGTAAACACACCCGTTTTGGGATACACGACGTACGGTGGGAGGATAGGGAATTCGTGAACCAGGTTTTGGAAATAGTCAAACATTTAAATTATAAAAGGGAGTCAAAGAAAACGTAAATGGCTAAAACCAAAAGGTTTGGCTAAAGGACACGGCGTCGTTCATTGATCTTATCGGAGCAGATTAGTCCCATTAATAGAAGGGTCACCGCCAGGGCGATTGAAATTATTTAAATTACATTTCCTTGTTCCGCGAACGATGTAACTGTGATGACAGTTGACTTTAATACCTCCAAATATGGAAAAGCCTATGTTCAATAGAAACTACGATTCCTAGAGAACATGTTCTATTCCTTTTCCGGGTCTACTTACAGCAAATATTGAACGGAGATATGTTCATTCCCCGTAGTAATATCAAAAATTATCATTTCATTTTCATACTGGCAACATTCGAAAAGTTTACCATAAACGGTAAGTTTGCGTACCATCATTACCAACGTTTATCAATGCGCTCCCGTGGCGTATACTGTGCGCGTACGCATCCACTGGTAATGATCGTCGATTGTTTCGGCCATCTTGAAATATGAGCGACGTAATCGAGCCTTATTCGCTTTATTAAAATTTCGTTTAAAGAGGCGCCTGATAACCGTTCGCTCGACGGATTGGGTAATTATTTTTTCTTGAAACGACCTTTCATTTATCTTGTAACGTTACTTTTTAAAATAAAAAGATGAGGACCGCCCAACGACGCTTAGTGAACGTCATATCGGAAGAATTTTTAATATCGCCGTAGTTAATTAAAGTGTGTTTAAAAAATTATCCGTCGATTTATCAAAATGTAATTGCGAGTAGAAAATGCACAGCATGTAATGTAAATACATGGCTGGAGCGACCGTACGTAATGAACATTAATAATGGAAACTCCTTATCCTTTGAAATTTGCATTCTACCATGTTTAATGTCGCGGTGCGCCATGATTGTAATTTTTCATTTAAGTAATCCTTTATCAGATGGGCATGCCATATTCCCGTGATATGCAGAGACTCAGACTTATCTGAACACGTAGATTTGACGGAGAAATATACATAAAGGTATATTCCTAGAAGTATATGAAGAGAAGAGGTAGTACCTACTTGCAACTGCCTTGACATTCGGAATAGAAACCCTAGATTGAATTTGGTACAGGTCCCCACAACAAATCAAAACATCATTCGAATAAGATTTAAGTGCATTTCGCGAGAACGAACCCGCTGGCAATGTTAGTTTGCATGTCATTTCAATAGCTATACATTTATAATTTATATAAATAAATCCATCAATTCTCGGTATAACGACCTACGAACATTTATCATAGGCACAAAATGTGTTCTGTGAAATCATTTGAAATTCAACATGCGCCTATAACTTCCTATTTTATGGGTCCGGGATGGATGCGTGGTCACATATGCACCTTACGGACTGAATTATTTGTAAATACACATGTATGTTACTATGTACTTACATAGGTGCATCACAAAGGAGATTAAAATTAATGATAAGAAACCCGCTTGATACTTAGGTATCAATGTTTCCTTTCAGCTAATCTTGAACCATTGAGCATCGTATAATATGCTGTTGTGCAAATTCTAATTCGCTTTCAATGTAACTTGCACTTTTGATAGCATAAAAAGACGTCGCGAAGAGAGTCGTATGTGTTTGTGTTGTACGTATTCTAATTAATATCGAATACTGCAACACAGATGAATGATATGTCAGTTTTATTTAATGTAAGCGGAGAGGTCATTGAATCCCTTATTTTTCTGATTTGGCTTTTCCTTTTATTCGAGTGTGTGAAGCCAACTTATTTAACTTAGACCTAGTTTGGGCACCAGTCTTCCACAAATTAAACGCACAATTATTCTGTTGAATAATTTAACTTTATGCTGTAACTTAAAATATATTCTATTCTATTTTCATTTTAGACGTAGGTACAGATGTGTAATAGTTACGTGATAAGTTATGATCTTATACTGAAAAATAATAATTGTTAACGATTTGATCAACATTTAAGACACGTCTCATTCTCATGAATATTCTCTGAATCTCTTCAGGTGAAATGATAAAACAATAAAAAGAGAAGGATTTTTATAAGCTGTTACCACAACAAAGCTTTTGTAATCACGTCAGTGCTGACTCCGTCACGTTTTTATCGTTCCTACGTGATAGGACAAGCCCATCGTCAGGTGCCGTCAGTTTTTTTTGTGAGAAATAATATAACAATGTAGGTACCCGACATCCAAAATAAAGACGTCTTCCTGATTGTTGATGTTACTTTGTCTGAACAATTCCTACAAATAATACTTAGAATGTTCCACCATTTTAAGATCGCAACGTAAAAAGTTTTGAACCTGAGCCTGAACTCATTCCCTGCCCAGGTATAAGGGTTACAAAACAAAAAGCGGCGTCGTCGGTCATCCTTTGTCTATTTTTTCCAGCCTGTTTTCATTGTGGACCTCGGGATAATTACGACATTTTTACCTGTTCGAAATAAAACAATTAACGTGTGTTGTGCCGAGACAAATCACACAATAATTTGGGACCGGATTCGGGTAATTTTTTGATGGTTTAGTCGAAAGTTTTTGTGTATTTCTTTACACACATTCATACATTTTATGGGAATCAATCTTTGAATCAACGTGGACGTGCGTTCCGCTCGTAAAGCATTCGTTGTGGCCGGTGCCTAAATTAATTACAAATAATGACAGTGCACGGAGTTTCCATTGTTTGTTCGGGTAAAGAAAAGTTAAGGATTTTTTAATGGAATACATTTAAGCCCGAGGGTGACAGTTCATTATTGGAAAAAAAAACCCCGCATACATTCGACTTCCGCGCATCTGTTCAGTTTGGCCCGAAGGCGTGGATCCCATCACGACTTTCATACTTATTTGTGTAACCCGACCGAGAAGGGAGACCGGTCGTCTTATAAGGCCTGGACGGGTTCGACTGAATTTTCTGTTTTATTGGGTTATTGTTGCGAAATCGCACACAGATGCAGAGGATTCCTCGCATTCCTCGACAATTACTATTTCGTGAGTGACCCCGCACTCTCGCCGAATGTCCGTGGACTGGTCTCACCGATGAACGTCTGACCTTTGACTCTTGGGTCCTCAGACGTTAAGAAAACTTTATCCTTGAGACAATGATAATAGGATTGATTACAATGTCACTTTGTTTAATACTTTAGTTTTTAAAACAACTTCCAAACTCAAACTTATATTGTCAGTAGGCCCTTAGTAGAGTATTGTTTGCGGTATTTATTTCCCAATCTCCAGTTCCATACAATTTAACACTATAAATATCGAATTGCACTGAGAATCGAAGCATAATAAGCCACAGCTACAATAATTCAATGGCAATTAGTTTTAATAATTCCAGTTAACCATACGATTTAACTCAGGAAATTACTCAATAAAATATTCAATACCATAATGACCACGATTGTCGGCCATAATGGTAATAACCATGCGTAGATATTTCCCATTGTATTCTGTTTTAGGTAACATTTAAATATTTCCATATTGACTCAGCAAGCTTTAATAATGTACTGTGCGTAGCCACTGTTGGCAACCTTACGTATTTTTAATACGAAAATCGATTGTGTTCATTTTATTGTTTTGTAAAGTTGGCAATAGCTTTGTTGAACTTTGTTTTAAGACTTGAATTAGTGTGGTATAATGAGTTGAATTGAAGACGTGTGTACATCAACTTAAAAGTCGAGTTATAAGAAAACAATACAAGATTGCTCGTAAAATTAACAAAATAATTATTATGAAGAACATTTTGAAACATTCTTTTATAGTTATTACTCATGTTAAATTTCATTTAATTTTTTATACTTTAGATAAAACGCTTTAAGCAATTGGATTCTTTCAAAGTCGTAGGTAGTACCTACAAGTTTTTGTAGAGTGAATAGTAATTAATAATATCAGCTTATTATTGTCCCATTGCAGGGCAAAAGCTTCTTCTCATAAAGAGAAGGTATGAGCATTGAAAACTACGCTTCCTAAAGGCGAATTGGCTATAGACATAATTATATTACATTCAATAGTAATTCGGTATTTGAGAGCCAAAGATAGGTAAACTGGTTCATCGTCCATTTAGCTATATTTGTGTAGGTGTAACTTTTTACTGCTAAAATATAGCCAAAGCACCGAACACCGACAAGTCGTTTGCCCATCGTTTATGAAGATTGGAAGAACCAGTTCCCTTCAGTTAGGTATTTATTTACTACATAATTTGCGCGTGATAACGATCGACGAGGTGATAAACAAGGATTTTAACGTGTTTATTTTAAAATATAGTGTATCTTAGTAATGCAGACAGTTTGTAGTTAATATAGTAAGTATGTTTAAGTACATAATTAGTCCTTTCATATACCTACATTTTAAATCAGTTATCACTAAAATGCCGCTCATTATGTTTAATGCATGATTTGTTAAACACGATTAAAACAAAACGGTTTGAAATAACACTACTTTCATTTCAACACGTTACAGTAATCGATTCAGTTACTTTAGCGTGCGTTAAGTCTAGCGAGAAAAATTGCCTAGGCATTCCTTCTGCCAAGAATTCGCAGCGAATATTTCAAATCATCTAACTAAATAGGATGTTATTCTATGTGTACGCATGTCAGATATCTCGAGGAAAATTACTTTCATAGAGGTAGTAGTTTTTGTTCCGGCACGCGTTCAGTGTGAGTGGAATGCGCTCGTGACGATCGATTTCGCGCGCAATCATCGTCCGCCATCTTGTTTTTGCTGTCAAAATAATAACCCCAGGCGCGTTCCGTTGCACGCTACCGTCTCCACCATATGTGATGTGACAGAGATATTTATCCCATAAATCGCATTTAATTATTATTGCGTTTATAAAATTACCATAAAAGGTTTAATGTAAGATAATAAATTCAGAGGCCATGTAAAACTACATAAATGCCTCTATTCTCAACTAATAAACAATTTAATGTCGATTCTCGCAACGACTTGGTTTTTTCTTATATTTAATTATATTCAAGCTATTATTACGAGGAACATTATCACGGATTAAGAGTACTCTTTTATTTTTTGAACCTTCGCAAACCTGCCAGTGTGGGCGTGGTAGACAACCTGTGTTTTATAGCTGACCAGTCTTATTTAGACTCCAAGCTCACAGCACTTAATGAAAAAAATGTGGAGTGCATAGGGCGTTGGGGTCTCCTTTCAACGGCTGCAGGATAATGATCCGCGAAAAAAAGCAAAGTACGATATAAAAGAGTTTGAAAATTACATTATTTCGGAGCGGACCGAGTGTAATCGACTGTAGTAGGCATTAAACTTTATAATAACAATCGATGCGCAAAGATTATCCACGATAGTAGCCAGGGTCGCATTCGAGATATAATTTATACTTTTTTATTTACGGCTGTTTTTTATTGATCGATACAAAAGAAGTAAATTTTGTCTTGTATATTTTATGTTTAGTGTCTACAATAAAGCGGAGAAGTTGATTTTGTAGTCTTATTTCTTTGAAATTGTTTGTCTCATACAGTTTACGAAGTGTTATACGAGGTACCTTCTCATCGGCGAAGGATGTGGGCTAATTTAATTGAGGTAATAAATTGGGGTCCAAGAACAAAAACGTTGTTGACGATTTTATCGTTCCACTTTTATTTTTCTACAAATATTTTTAAATGTGTTTCTGATTTAAATTGGCTGGTTTGGCAACTTGGTATTATGAGAAATTATTAGGTTTATTAGGTAAGACAGATAGGTTACTGTGAAAATACAAGATTCTGCAGCTGTGATTTTTGAGGACCGATGTTCTCATTTCAGATTATATTGTTTCAATTAATTTAAAGGTTCCTCAATCGATCTTTATACTTTTAACAGAGTACTTAGTAATCATAGTACTTAATCATCCTAACAATTATAATCTAGACCACCAGCAAAAATGTAATAAAGTCGGACATAATGCATCCGGTGACTTTAATACTTTATAACCGAACTTATCTGTTGTTATTTTATATTTAACTGTAAACATTAATGGAAATCTTTATTTTTATTACGACGCGCACTAAAGTATTGTCGGTATCAGCCATTCTTGTTTCAAGACTGAAGACCACCGAGATGTTGATCATAATTATACTTTTAAATAATTACCAATATGCAAGTCAATTAATGGCCACCTTTATGGCTATTAAGTACAATCTCAGAGACCAATATAGATACGAAATGCATTTACTAGAACTGTATATCAAACAAGTCGCTTTACTTGTTCTTCATTTTACATGATTATGAAATTTAAAATGTTATTATGTGTAAGATTTATTTTATTGGGAGATTCTTAAAACCATAAAAGGTAATAAATGCTTCCAAATTCTTTAGAGACAATAAAACAGTCACCTTGGAGCACTCTTATTTAAATATTAGGCGAAGACAACATTTCTTCATTATATTACACACTTCTAAGTTTTATTTACATTTTGTTTTGTTTTTGATAATCTCAGTTTCTAAAAATCCAATCAACTGAAGCACTTTGTAGTTTTTTCAGATCTCCTTATCAGAGTTTTGGTAAGGCATTCGTACACCGATTGTAATTCCAGAATTTTTTTTCTAGTGAAAGATATTACAAAATATTGTCTAGTTTATCGATTCCTAAGTCCGTCCCTGTCCAACTATCAGAAGGGTGTGCGCAAGCGCAGGGTAGACTTAATTAGTTCTTAGACGCGCAGGAATGTGGCACGGAGCTGCGCCGACGATGTTATCCAGAAATTAGCCAGCGACCAAATTAGCTCGAGTGTACCTACTGCGTAATAAACAGTTTTTAGATACAGCCGCTCTGCGATCCAATTGTACATGCTATTACCTGCTGGCCAGAGGGGAGAATAGGCAGGTAATGGTAGGCTTATGCTCCCTAATAGGTTTGGTAGTTACGATTAGTGTTACAGCTTATGAATGTTGATAGGATGATACCCGATTTAGGTTCATATACTATACTAAGTTTTTACAGGATTGAATCAATCTTCTGGTGCGAAAATTTTCCAAATTTTAACAAAAACAGAGAGATAGTGTCCAAAGTCAAGCCAAAAATATGATATGAAGTATCTATGTCTCGTTTTCTTTAAACTTGATGGGAAAATATAGAACTGTTTCTATTTTACAATATTGTAAGTATCAACAGTACATTATCCTTACCATTTAGCATAACTAGATGATCCACTTATATTTATCTTCTTGTAAATAAACACGTTGATTACCTATGCACATATCATTATAAAAAATATTTATTTATTGTCATTTTTATTATATTTTAAATATGTAAGACTTTGTGATGCACCTTGTATTACAAAAGTTTAACATCTTGTAACAGTATAGTTTATGGTAGATTCACGCTATGCGCATAGATATATTGAATTTAATATAATACGGCATAATAAAATACTATGTAGAGCGGTTTTACCACAATAGCATCACACCTTTATTCCCCGAAGAGTTAGGCAGAGGTGTACCAACGTACACAGTTCGCCGGTATGTTTTAGGTCCCATATAATAGAGGGCGAGCCTATTGCCATTAACCGGGCACAAATTCTAACTCCGAGCTGCTACTGAGAATTTCATATAAAAACTCAGTAACACTTTGCTCGACCCGGGAAAAGAACCCAAGACCTCTAGCGTAGCAGTCGCGCTTAGGACCACTAGGCTAACGAGGCAGTTCACTTATCACAATTAAAATGCATAATGTATAGAACACATTTTTAAAACATATTAAGGTACTTACATTCCATGTTGAGTGTATCGGAGACCCTAGCAACACTTGACAGGCTAAAAATGATCGGTATAAATAAAAATAAGTACTAATAAACACATACACATACACACATATATACACATATACATAGTTCGTAAGTACCTGTGTATTACTAACACTCTATGGACTATCTTGGTCTGAAATAAATTATTATTATTATAAAACGGACTATTCAAAATCAAAACAAACTTCGACGATGATCGTAAAAACAAAACAAATGTAATAAAAGCGAGCAATCTATGTATATCATTGAGAGACGCCTGCGCTGTATGGTGGTATGGTTTCATAAAGGAAAGAGCGTCGTTCTGCGGTCGCGGTACCACAAAGGCTCGCCTTCGATTCCCGACACTTCTTCACACAATCATGTGGCCAGGTAGAAACAAAAATTGGAACGAATTTTAGGGGTTCTGATGCGGTTCGTTTTTATAGGGACCTGTGTAGACAAAAGGTCTTCACAAAAGAGTAGGAGTTTCTTTAAACATATCAAAAAACTTTCTTTCTATTGTGCACTAAGCTTAATGTAGTGAAAATGTTCGTACAATAGTAAACAGCTTTCAGTTTAGGTGTCCTTAAAAATGTAACCATAGTCAGGTACAGACCGATTTGGTTTTGGAAAAATAAGTAATTAAAGATGTTTGTTTTTGTAAAAATTACGAATGAAATATCTCTTATTATTCATAACTGTCTCCTCATTACCTCA
Organism: Caradrina kadenii; assembly: GCA_947462355.1. Taxonomy (NCBI): domain Eukaryota; kingdom Metazoa; phylum Arthropoda; class Insecta; order Lepidoptera; family Noctuidae; genus Caradrina; species Caradrina kadenii. The sequence continues at coordinate 4,592,131 of OX381693.1, read as the reverse complement.
CTACGATTACTTGCATGACTAGAAAAAAAAACAGCCAGAGACAACTATATAAGATCTCTTCCACCGGAGAAGATGTAGAGTAGGAGATCAACTGGTGTGTTCGTATGTGAACTATTAATCTTATTACCACGAATCAACAACTCTTTATCGAGATCTTCGTCAACGTAACTTATTTCACTCTCGTTAATATACTTATTTGGTTGCTGCTCCATTCCCGTGTATCATACCGTGATGTTACATATAATATTTCTCAGGAATAATGTAGCTATCTATGGACGAAAAATGTTTAAAATCTGCCCAGTAGTTTCGGACCTTATTCGATACAAACGAACAAACAAACAAAACAATATTTCCCTTTTTCATATAAGTATACATAGTATCGACAAACGAACCAACATACATTTGAACAGCATATTCAGATATGCAATGATGATATAGGAAACCGATCTGTACGTGCTAGGAAAGTAGAAAGTTAAACTTTACCCACATGGATGTTTATATGCAAGTATCAGATAATGGGTGAGAGCGTTCACTAAGTATCGTCTAACCCGGAAAGACGTGACTAAACAGTCATGTTTGCATCTACTAATTAATTTAACAAACCGGTCAAGCGTAAATCGGACCCAGATACCGAAGTTCCCATACACCATAGCGTATTTAAATATCAAACAAGCATATTGACCTACTGTTTTAATTAAATATTAGGCATGCATGTGTGCTTTTAGCCTGTTTGGTTTTAAACGTTGGTGAAATATTTTTCATTAATTTGACGTCTCATATCTTGATGACAGGTGATAATAGTTAGCAAAGAAGTTAGCACTACGATGACATACATGAAGACCAATTTCCGTAAATAAAAATATTCTAAATCTAGTTGCAATCTTATCTCAGCGACAATCACTCTCAAAAATAGGGGTAATTGGAGATACTTTTTACAGATAAGAGGGACTGAGGTTAGAATGTGATTCTTAAACATACGGGAATTGCATTGATCATGGAAACAGTATGAGTTATATGATTAAAAGTCTTTGGTACTTTATAGAGATGAAGAAAAGAACGTAGGTACAACAGCGAACCAATAGATCTTTAAAATAACTGTATTTAAAATGAGCAGTATAATAAAATTCAACACACACACACATACCATCACGCCTGTATTCCCCGCAGGGTTAGGCAGAGATGTAACAATGTACACCCACAGTTCGCCGGTATATTTAGGTCCCATGTAATAGGGGGCGAGCCTATTACCATTAACCGGGCACAAATCCTAACTCCGAGCTGCTACTGAGCAAATCCTAATGGAAAAACCCAATAACACTTTTTGCTCGACCTGGGAATTGAACCCAAGACCTCTAGCATAGCAGTCGCGCTTAGGACCACTAGGCTACCGAGGAAGTCAAAAAAAAAATTAAAATAAATAAAATTCAATATTTATTATTATACGAAATAATAAAAACGTTTGCATAAATAAAATAAATAAGTGCTACGCGCGTGCTACGCCGTAGCATTGATTTATTTATCTCATGTTAAAATCATTTGTATTCTGTCTTCAACAAGTTTCCGACTTTTATGCGCTCATATAGTACCATAAAACTTTAAGTGTACAATATTATTGTATTCATTTAACATTTTTGTATCAATTTAGTAGTTTCTACGAATATGCTTGTAGTAATAATTTTATTTTAATAAAACTGATTTCAAAAAGTGTACATTTAGCCAACAGTACTAAGATTTAACTGCCTCGGTTGCCTAGTGGTCCTAAGCGCGACTGCTACGCTAGAGATCTTGGGTTCGATTCCCAGGTCGAGCAAAAAGTGTTATTGGGTTTTTCTATGAAATTCTCAGTAGCAGCTCGGAGTTAGGATTTGTGCCCGGTTAATGGCAATAGGCTCGCCTCCTATTATGGGACCTAAACATACGGGCGAACTGTAGTGGTACATTGATACATCTCTGCCTAACCCTTCGGGGAATACAGGCGTGATGGTATGTTATGTTAGTAGTAAGATTTTCTATACACTTATAGTGCCTAAATCTATACTCTATATTATAATCTTATATATAAAATTCTCGTGTCACAATGTTAGTTACCATACTCCTCCGAAAAGGCTGGACCGATTTTTATGAAATTTTGTGTGCATATCGGGTAGGTCTGAGAATCGGTCAATATTTATTTTTTAGAACTCTAAAATAAAAAATTTGGCATAAGAACGCTCAGCTAGTAATATTGTAAAGAGGAAAGATTTTTTTGTTTGGTTGATACGGATAGGCTCCGAAACTACTGTACCGATTTTAACAATTTTTTCACCAATAGATAGCTATATTATTCCTAAGTAATATAGGTTATATAACATCACGCTACTACCCACGGGAGCCAAGTAGTAACAAAAGACGCAACTTAACGCGTGTGAAATAAGCGACGAGGACGAAGTCGCGGGCAGGTCGCTAGTATTAACTGAAACTAGGATATTATTATTATTATTATAGGTACAGTAATGATGAAAGCGGCCTGCGTCCAGCGTCTTCCTGCGGTCTTAGTCAGGTCGTCCGTCCACCTTGGTGGTTCGATATTGCAATGTTAGGTAGCGATCCGACCGATCTAGGTTAATTTGAACCTGTGTTTCAGGCCATCACTTCACAATCCAATTACTTTGGGAATACGGAAACTTCAGCACACCTTAGCCATAAATAAACCAAAGAATAACAGGAAATCATAAACAGGTAATGGACTTCTTTCTCAAGTACCTACCTACGTGTACAGTCACGAGCAGAAACATGTATACGCTTGGCAAAATTTAAAACCGAATTTCTCATGAATGAACTATTGCAATGTTAAGATAAAACCTATTTCATTGTAGTAAGGAATCCAGAATATAATTTTCGTAACACCATTACACTTTATTGTTTTAGAATGTTGCTAATGCTCGTGACTGTACTTGAACGTAAGCTTCAGCAGTAAACACTTGGTTTTATCTGATGGCTGCTTCCTGTGTCAAAAGTCAAAATAATTTGATGCCGATTAGCATTTTAATAACATGTAGGTATTAGAAAGCCCTCAATTAGTTGCAGGGTTTATGAAGGCTGTAGAAGTGCCACTTAGTTGCCAGGATTGCGGAAATTTGGTCGAAAGAGTCATTGCGGTTCTGGAACGTTAAGGGCATTAGAATGAACACGTACGGGTTTTAGTCAGTAAAAGTCTGATACTCCCTTCCGCTCCGCCCATAGCGGAAGAAGTCATTTGATGATTTCCTATATTTAAAAATAAAACCTACTTATCATGATGATTTAAATCCAATCATCATCATCATCATCTTCCTGCCCTTATCCCATGTTACTTGGGGTCGGCGCAACACGTTTTCTTCTTCTACGCTGTCCTGTCAACCGTCATGCTATCGCTGACTCCCTTCTCTTTCATATCATTCTTTACGCAATCCATCCATCTTTTCTTTGGCCTCCCTGTTCCCCTCCATCCATCCACATTCATATTCATAACTCTTTTGGTCACATGCGTCTCATCCCTCCTCTTCACATGCCCGTACATGATTTAAATCCAATCATGAAGAGTAAAATGGTGCTGTTTATGTAAATCAACCAGCTTCTGCCCGCGACTTCGTCCGCGTGAAATTTGAGATACAATTCTAAGGGAACCGTACATTTTTCCGGGATAAGAAGTATACAATGTGTTATTCCACACTATAATCTATCTCAGTGCCAAACGACCATGGACACCGTTGTATGATTCTAGGGCCCAATTTTTTAACATTGCTCAACAGTGATGAGACACATGTTATATGAAAGCTCTTAAGGAGTACTTGGCAGCTAAGTTCAGATCCAGCGCGAAAATGGCGCTTTGGTACATTTCGTCATTATAGTGTAAATTATGGCCAAAGATTCCCACATTGTCTAACTGTAACAAAATGTACCAAAGCGCAATTTTCATGCTGGATTTGAAGTTAGCTGCCCTAATGAAAAAAAGTATTCTTTAAAAGCTTTCATATAACATGGGTCTCATCACTGTTGGGCAATGTTGAAAAGTGGGTCCAAATTGTTGCATGTTCCTCACATCCAGATCCGTTCAACCGTTTAAATGTGAAAGAGTAACAATCATCCATCTATCCTTACAAACATTCGAATTTATAATATAATTAGTATAATATTCAGGTACAACTATAGTTCCATATATTTGAATTCTAGCCTATTTTGAAATATAAACTTTTGTGCAAGATTGCAATCAACATTTAAACATGATATTTCTACCACTGAACCCTAATATTTTTAATTACCCATGTTAATTAGCTAACGGATGGAAAGTCAACTTGAGATAAATGAACACGCGTTTCGCATCACGTTCTCAAAGAGAATGCGGACGCTGAGGCAGTTTTGATGAAAAAAACATGTTTTATGACTGTCGTGACAAATTATATGAGTTTATCATGATTCTCTCGTTAGACTCGTTAAAAATATGAGCTTTTTATGTGTAACCTAGTTTAAAAGATTTTTAAGTTATTCTGGTTATTATCTTGCTGACAGCAGATTGTAAGCGCATCTTCTTATTCCATTATTATAACACAACATACCATCAAGCCTGTATTCCCCGAAGGGTTAGGCAGTGGTGTACCAATGTACCAACCACAGTTCGCCGGTATGTTTAGGTCCCATGTAATAGGGGCGAGCCTATTCCCATTAACCGTTCATAAATCCTAAGTCCGAGCTGCTACTGAGAATTTCATAGAAAAACCCAATAACACTTTTTGCTCGACCTGGGAATCGGACCCAAGACCTCTAGCGTAGCAGTCGCGCATAGGACCACTATTTCATTATTATATCGTCATAATATTTATTTTCTGCAAAGTTCTCATGACATGTTTATAGATACATAAGAATATGTACACGAACTTAACCTTTAGTTCCTAAAAGTCTAACAAGTATGTGACCAATTAATGTCAACATCTAGTTCTGATTGTGTGACTTACATAGCGGTATCACAGGGTCTTCCTAACACAGACTCCAATCTCTGACAAAGGAGCTTTTGTCTGTACTTATTATTTTAGTCTTAAGATGTTAATAAGAAGCCTCCCTTTGTGAGGAGTGAAATACATTGTATTATTAATGAATTAAGTAGTTGGTTACTGAACTATTTTCTTAGTATCTTTCCTTGAGAAACAACTTTATGCTAACAGCATTATTTAGCGAGTCACATTTAGTAAGCTTTCAATCCCTTTCTTTATGGCCTTAAACTATAAGGAAGCAGGTATACAATGCACATAGCTCAGTCAACATTTCGCTCTGGTCGCAAACTACCTTACTAGCGTCAGGCAGAATACACATCGGTGGTAAATATTCAACTTTGACGACAACGCCTTTATTTCGTAGCAGTAAGGGGCCGTTTTTGCAATTTAAATGTTATGATTGACCGTAGAGACAAGTCTCGTCAGGTGTTGATATATGACACATTGTCTCGCCAGTGAGTGCACGGCCCAACAATTGGCACTAAAGCGACTAACAACAAAAATATGGAAACTAAAACTTGGGCTACAATGAAATGTTGGGCGAAAGATTTGTGCTAGCATCCTCTTAGATCAAAATGAACACATACCATCACGCCTATATTCCACGAAGGGCCTAACCCTTAGATGATGATGAACCCAGAGATGTAACAATGTACACCCACAGTTCGCCGGTATGTTTAGGTCCCATGTAAAAGGGGGCGAGCCTATTGCCATTAACCGGGCACAAATCCTATCTCTGAGCTGCTAATGAGAATTCATAGAAAAACCCAATAACACTTTGCTTGACCTGGGAATCGAACTCAAGACCTCTAGCGTAGCAATCGTACTTAGGACCACTAGGCCAACGAGGCAGTTCAAAATGAAGATGGTCATATTTAGTCGTCTGTAGTGTTGACTGTAGAAACTCAGTTCGTACCTTTCTGCACTTTACTACGAATAACATACAATCACTTTGACGAGGTAATCAAAGCTAAAACTTGGCGTTTCCATTTGCTACTAAGCCAATAAGGTGGCATCACATCACTACATTATACCTTCATGGTGTCAGACAGGTAGAATGCCAAGTATTAGCTGTATAGCGACAGGTAAGTAGCTCACACCGCGGGCGCTGTATTGCAATAACGTTTATCCCTATCTCAGAAGCAGAGTATTGAGTAAATGGAGTGTTAATGTTCGGTAAATGCCGCGTAATAAAACCTGGTCTACATAAATAGTAATTAATGCAAAATGCGGAGTCACGGCCATCGTTAAATGGCATATGTTTTGTTTCCATTAGTAAATCTCTCCTATTTGATCAGTGCGTAAGAGTTGATTGATTTCTATCAAAGTACTTAGATATGGAATTATCAAAGTAGGTATACTTGGGAAGGCCAAGTACCCAGCTGCTCGTTATCACTCTTTCACGTAATCCACACACGGGTAAAAGAAAGCTAGATGGCTCGTCTATTTTGCCAAGACGTGAGCCTTCCATTCAGTAATTACTCTGTGTTTGTCAGATAAGAAACAGCTTCCACGGTTCTATAATCCGATATTAGAAATAAGATAGTATCGCTCACGCTCACCGTGTGCCGTTGTGTGATCCCGGCCAAAAATAGACGCGTGAGTTTTATTGTGGGTGTGGAAGAAGACGACTAAGGGTGAGACTAAAGTGTAACGGCAGTAGCGAGCTATTTATTGGATATAATATTACAGTAAGATCATCAAATCTTAGAAGTCAAAGAGCATTCCTGAGCGTTGAAGATCGAATTTACTTTTAATTTGCCAGAAGCAATATTTTTAAAACAGATAATGGTGTCTAAAGACGATGAAAGAAGGAATTTAGAGAACCTTGAGGTCAGCATAACATTAATATTAAAATGAAAAAGTAATTCCTGCACGGAATTTCGATTACTTCGATATCCGCTCTCGCTCCCGCTAACTCATCCTATATCCTCACCCTGTCCACTCACCGGATCGCGTGCAACGTGTTATTACTGTGCATCCAGCCGCACGTCGCCGCGGTACCGTATTATACAGTCGCGCGATACACAACGCGCGTAATTCTATCGTGGACGACTCGCCTGTGGCGCCCCCTATAATCCTACGTGATAAGATAATTAGGCGTCAGATTAGACGTAATATGAGAAGGAAAATGTAAATTATGTGGCTATGTCGACTTTGATTATTTAGTTTTCTGCGCAGCGTTGTATCGTTAAGATTAAGTTATTTGAGAAGATCATCCTCAAGTATTTATAATAATTAATATCGAAGGCATCGGCATAATTACGTATACATAAATAAGTACTAGATGAACATTGCCTATTGCTAATTATGTTTTATACGACCTTAAACATTATAGGTTCGCGCAATAAACAGCCTCAAACAGGGCCGAGACCGTATAGGCGTTTCTAAGAACGATCAAAACCTTTTGGAAAGCTATATGCGACGATTTCCTTAACAATTAATTGAAAGTGCTGCCAGTGCCAATTTCAGATAACTGTCAACGTAAGTCCATTAAAATAATGTGGGAAATCATTATCATCAGTCTATAACAGTCCACTGCTGGACATAGGCCTCTCCACTTGCACGCCACTTAGCTCGATTCTAGGCAACTCTCATCTAGTTGCTACCAGCTACCCTGCGAAGATCGTCGATCCACCGAGTCTGAGGGCGTCCCACCTTACGCTTGCCGATTCCATTGCGGTCTCCACTCAAAAACACGTCTACTCCAACAGTAATCGGTTCTATCGGGTTACTTCAGCTTACTTATTCTACGAGCTATGTCGACAGTTCTGGTTCTCTGTCGGATCACCTCGTTCCGAATGTGATCTCTGAGTTTATGTTATGTGCGAAATACAAACAAATACCATCACGCCTGCATTCCCCGGAGGGTTAGTCAGAGGTGTACCAATGTACACCCACAGTTCGCCGGTATGTCTTAGGTCCCATGTAATAGGGGGCGAGCCTATTGCCATTAACCGGGCAGAAATCCTAACTCCGAGCTGCTACTGAGAATTTCATAGAAAAACCCAACAATACTTTTTGCTCGACCTGGGAATCGAACCCAAGACCTCTAGCGTAGCAGTCGCACTTAGCACCACTAGGCTTCTTTTTTTTTTTTTTTTTGGTGGGTGGGAAATCATCAAATAACTTCTCCCGCCCTGGGCGGGGCGGGAGGGAGTGTCAGACTTTTACTGACTAAAACCCACCCATGTTCCTTCTTGTGCCCTTTGCGTTCCGGGGGCGCGGTATCTCTTACGAACAACCCGCAGCCCCGGAGCACCACTAGGCTACCGAGGCAGTGATGTGCGAAATACATGACATAAATTATGTTAAAGCAGTAATTCAGTACAGTGCAACAAGTAATGAAGATTGGTGCATTAACCCAAGTAAGTCAGGGTACCGAGATGTAAGTATAAAATTAGTAACAATCAGGCAGAAAAATAAACAAATTCAGTTTTATCCCCTCACAATTGTTAACTATACATAATTATAGTGGGTCGGCAGCGGGAAAGTAGTCTTTCGGATTTGTAAAGCGAGTCCACACTGTATACACTATAGTGTTGCCATGCATTGTAACGTTTAAAGTGAAAAACTTGACAGAGTATTCGATGAAATGCTCATGAAAATACGGTATTTATTTGTAAAAATAGCTTTGCATGACATTTCTGATTTTCCGTGTTGCACAAATTAGATTGTAATGTTCAGAATCAAGTTGTAAGCGAAAATCAAGAGGTAAAAATTTTTTTATGCCATTGGATAGCAAACAAGCCCACGGCCCACCTCATGTTAAGTGGTCACCGTTACCTATAGACATCTGTAAAACCTGCGGCCTTGCAAATGCGTTGCCATCCCAGAGACAAAGTTGAAATGTCTCATGTGACACCGGCACCCATACCTTTCAAACCGGAACACAGCAACGCTGCTTGGCGGCAGAAATAGGTATGGTGGTTGATCTTTCCCGGACGGGCTCCTCCACAAAGAGCTCTGCTACCACTAAACATCAACCACTAAACATGGTCTCGTTAGTTCGTCATAAGGTGATACAATTAAGCGGCTCAACGTTTTGTTAAAAATAAGTCCTCAAATCTGGACTCACCTGAAAGCAGCATCTGACTCTGTTATTTGTCTATAATAAAACATAGTGCGTCACTGCGAACATGTCACTGGCCAATTAAAATTAATATTATGATAATATACGGCTGTATAATTGTATACGTAGCTTTTGTTACAAGTTTTAATTTCATAACTGCCTCGCTAGCCTAGTGGTGCTAAGCGCGACTACTACGCTAGAGGTCTTGAGTTTGATTCCCAGGTCCAGCAAAAAGTGTTATTGGATTTTTCTATGAATTTCTCAGTAGCAGCTCGGAGTTAGGATTTATGCCCGGTTAATGGCAATAGGCTCGCCCCCTATTACATGGGACCTAATAACATACCGGCGATCTGTGGGTGTACATTGGTACACCTCTGCCTAACCCTCTGGGGAATACAGGCGTGATGGTATGAGTGTTGTTTTAATTTCATGATACTGCATCCCCACATTATTTTTTTGAGAATAGATAGTTCGTAATCAACCCACCGCTGAATATGTTTTCCTAAAATAAGATCATTATCATAATGTGTGGTAAAGACAAAAAAATAATGTCATGAACATTTTTATTTAAATAAAAATGTACACTTTTATGCGTAGTTCCTAAACTGTGTACTATGTAATTCTCTTCACTAGCGACTGTAAGGTAACAAAGTAACACACATACAACATTGTTACAGTCTCCAGCCAGGGCTGCAATAAACATTGATAATCTTCGTAAAGCAAATAAGTATTTAAATTGGTTTATTAAATCAAATACGTTGTCGGCCATAATTTGATGCTAATTGCAGGGTGTTAATATCGTTTTTAACGTTCAGATTATAGTTTTATACCGGCTATCTGAATAAGGGCCGGGTGAAGAGGACTTACAAAGTTATCGTGAGTTCTTTCAATTGCAATGTCAGTGATAAGATTATCGTTACCTGATAATTGCAGAACTTAAGATAGCTGATTTGAAATATTACGTAGAAGTATTTCTTGTATAGTGGTCTAGTCCTAAGATTGCAATTCTTCTTATCAAATGCGTCGTAATGTTCATTGTTCTTATTAGCTTTTATTTAACTCGCAGTGTATGCACGTTTGTTCGGGTGGAATCTTACAACTGAATTTTGAAGCAGTTTCTTCAACCGATTGAGCTGATACTTTGCTTGACAATGCATGGTTAGCTGTGTGACGTCATTCTAAATCCAACATGGCGGAAAACCCAAGATGGTGGACTAGTTATTTTTAATAGACTACTAAAATAATGAAAGAGCTAGCTGAGAATAACTCGAAATAAAAGCTTGTTTTTTAAAAGTTTATTAGTTTAATTTTTTTTAGATATTTTTTTACTTCGCATATTGTCAGTGGAACTAAGTACATTAAACAAACATTTTGTTGCTGGGAAAAAACACTGTTTAGACGCAATAAAACACACGCATAACAATACGCTTACAGTGCAGTGCAGTGTGCAATGCATTTACAATAAAAGTTGTAAAAATCGTATAAAAAACTTTGTAACTTTGACTTTTAATATCTCCGTAACTAGGTGGTTCCCAAGTCTAGAGCAGGACAAGTCAATAAAAAAATGTTCGCAATCATGGGAAGAAGTTTCGGCTTAGGTAAGTGTCTTTTCAACAACCATCATAATTTAAAAGGAATTTAGAGGAATGTGAAGGCAAATAGTTGAACCTCAAATTAATCGTTTGAGGAACACGAATTGGTTCACGTGTACCTACCTATGTCTATTTGTGTAACTATTTTATTACAACAACCCAACTCAATGGTTAACTGCCACAATCAATTAATCAATTAAAGTCTACGAGTCAATTAACACACAACAGTTTGTAATTAGTACCGTTTAAGTTATTCGCGCCAATTGAAGAGTTCGGTTTCTTTTTTCGTATGTACGAACAATCTGATTGGGCCTTGTAATTGATGAATTTACAATGCCTTAAGGTTTGACAACAGGTTCCTAAGCTCCTCAGATTTTTTTTACTGAATAAGACAAGATATTATACAACGTACAATAAAAGCAGATACCGATGTACACGATTAATTGCGAGGCGGAAATACACTTAACGGACGTAATTAAGATTAGAAGTGCAGGAAATAACTGATCTATACGTCGACTGGACGTAAAACGTGCTTACACTAATGTTGGAAGCACCGCTAATTCAGACAAAGAAGTTACTATGTGGCATCTTGTGAAAAGGTACTATGGGAAAGTAACGAGAATTTTGATCATTGATAATTAATCGAGCGAGTTTAAATCCCACTATTATTACAAATGCAATAGTTTGTGAGGTTGGATGGATGGATGTTTGTTACTCTTTCATGCTTAAATAGCTAAACGAAATTAGCTGAATTTTGGCACACATATAGATAATGATCTAGGATAAAACAGGATTATTTTAATATTTATCCCGTTATTGTGTTACTATGGGATAATTTAGGACGCAGTCAAGGTCGCGGACGAAAGCTAGTATGGAATAAATATAAAACCTTCATGGTCCTACCAGTTTAAAATCTTTTTAGTATACAGCCATTTTTTTTTAAACGCATTTCGTAATACAGAGTGCTGTTAAAACCTCTAAGCCTCTATAGCTACGAATGAATGCCGATATTATCTAGTTTGTTATTTCCTTCCATTGATTTACAATTTACGCAGAGATAAGCAATTAATAGTGTCGTATCTTTTTTATTTCCTGATCTCAAATTAAGATGGCAAGATAACAGGTATTAAGAGAAATTTAAACCGTTATCTTTTTATTCTAAAGGACATAACTATATTTTCTAAAATAACAGTCGTGAATATTGATCGTGATATGGACGCCTAACAAAGATACCTTTTCTTTAAATCCTGCGCAAGTCCCGAATAACTTGAGATAAGGGCAATATATACTTACAAAGGCAGAATTTAATTTATCTTAACAAACTCTGTTCTCTACGAAAGAGAAAACTGTTTACCCTCTGGTGTGCGCACTATCTTAGAACCTGCGACCATCTCCCGACTAACCCATAATTATAATGTGCTGTTCATTCTGCTATAAAATTCTGTATAAACTGGTCGTGAAGGACGGGAGATGGCCACTATAAAACCTGGGAGTGGCAGGAGCGTATTAACGGCAGTTAATTCAGGTTCCTATAAATACCAATAGTAATACTAAATCACATTAGACATTATATTGGTTTTGATTTATATTATATAGTAGGGTATGTCTCTTTTGTCATAAGTCTTTCTGTTTTTGTATATCTGGTTAAACTACCTTTTCTTCAAGATTTCTTCCGTATGAATGCCAGTTTTTACGGATGTTGATGAAGTCATGTCCTTTCTTTACGTCCTAGCTTATTTCGTATCAAATTTCATCGAAATCGGTTTAGTGGTTTAGCAGTAACAGCGTAACAAAACAACAAACTCACTTTCGTATTTATAATATTTTGGGAGAGGCGTTTACTTTATAAATAAAGCATATAGATATCCTGCAAGTGTTGCGGAATTTGTTCGAAACAGTCACCGCGACCTTGGAACGCAAAGAGCATTAGGAAATGGGATGGGTTTTTAGTCAGTAAGAGTTTGACACTCCCTGCCGCTCCACCCTGAGCGGAAGGAGTCATTTTATATTTTCCCATCCTTAGAAAGGGCATATAGATATTAAGTCCATATTCTCTTTTCTGCATTTCTCCGTACTTGTAAAGTTTAGGGCAGTAGGTACCTACTTACCGATAGAAAATAAACAATACAAAAACGTACTAAGTACATAAATATCACTAATATCTATTAACTCGCGCATCCTAGTTTGTTTGTGTATAAGCAGTCGTGTTTGGACTGATAACGCTGACATGTGGTATATTTTCTATAGACCTGATAAGCGCGGTTCTATTCAAGTACTTACTAGAAAGATAACGAATTTACTGTAAAGGTACGACTAAAGCTTAGTAACAAAAATATATTTTCAATACTAGTATATTGGAAATTGAAATAAGGCGCCTCACTGCCTCGGTAGCCTAGTGGTCCTAAGTGCGACTGCTACGCTAGAGGTCTTGGGTTCGATTCCTAGGTCGAGCAAAAATGTTATTGGGTTTTTCTATGAAATTCTCAGTAGCAGCTCGGAGTTAGGATTTGTGCCCGGTTAATGGCAATAGGCTCGCCCCTTATTACATGGGACCTAAATATACCGGCGAACTGTGGGTGTACATCGTTACACCTCTGCCTAACCCTTCGGGGAATACAGGCGTGATGGTATATATATATATATATATAAATAAGGCGGTACATTTTTTGGGGTTTTCTTCGAAATTGATTAAAAGGAGCTTAGTATAAGGCATATTAAAAAGCTTATAGTCCAGTACTCAAGGTTGAAGAGACACTGCAACACTAACTTTTACCCTGGATTCAAGATCATCTTCCATCGGTTAATAAAAAAGAAATTAGCTGTTGTTTACATTTTGACCGTGAATGTGTTACATTTTTGTTTGTAACGGCTGATTTTTGTGTAGTAACCGACCTAAATGTTATTGCCATAGGGTAGACCCTATGGCGATATGATTGTAGACAATCATGCCCTGAATCATACTGAATACTGCGATTTTGCGATGTTCCCTTCCACCTTATATTAATAAAAGGTTTGTTTCCATATACTGGTTTCCTTTTGAAAGCTATACCTCTTATCGGTTCGGACAAAATCTAGGGCTCTACTGATTGAAAACAACATAGGCTAACAATAGTTTCCCACATACAGGATGTATTACGAGCTAATTTGTAAATAATAAAACCGATTTTAGGTCCGCGCCGCACCGCTGCCCTGGCGCACGCCCACGTTATCCGTCACATCTACACCTTAACAGCATTTGAATTACATTAATTTGTAGCGGGCCTTATGTGTAACTTACCGCGTCATTGGTATGCCGCAAGTTACAAGCAAACACTTTTTATATAATTGAAACAAAAAAGTAAAAAGAACAAGGGAAAATAGCAGGGGGAATACCTTTTATTAGATGGTGTTGCCGTAGCTTAATTACGGATCAAACAAAAAATTTACAAAATTATATTATTAGGTTTAATATTAATATTGGTCATCGATACGCTACGAAGTAGATTGATAGACTTACTTTTTAATCTTCTGTAGAGTTTCTTTTTTTTTTTAGAGTAGGGGCATGAAGGAGATAATGCATACAGAAAGAAACTAAACTGACAGAAGGGACGAGAGTGACGTATACAAAGCTAAAACGATAATGGTGGAATAGAAGAAGCTAAGGTGGAACCATTGCACTCCGCTGTCGCTTATAACATGGACCTCAACCCGATACTAGCAAGTCACGCACAACTATACACGTTCACACGTCGCGGTACGTCCGAACTACTCCGAACAACAACAATTGGGAACGTACAATCGAACCGATGACGAAATGGGATTAAAGGCCGGCCCTATATGGGGACGGTAATGTTGGGCCAATAGACTTCCGAGAAGAGAGAGGAAAATCAGATGTAGGCTATTTAAATTGTTGCATTTATATTCTGGTTGAGTAAACTGTTTTAAGATACTATGTGAATTGATAAGCGGCTTGGCTTAGCAAGGTTGAAGATTCGGTGCACCCTAGTGGCCTTATAATAAGGGTAACGAAAATATTTTTTCCAGTGCTAAAGGTAGAGATGAGGCTATACGTGACGGATAGTACTATCCCTTTTTCGCATCGGAACTATAATGGCATTAACAGATTGCAATCCAACCCCAGGTCAGTACTACAACCCATCTCCTAGATATAGGTCATGCAAACAGGAATGAAAAGGTCATTTGTTTAAAGAATAGAATACCCATCTGCAATGTGCAATCGAGAACAATGGCGGTTGATCACATTTCGACTTTATTAATAACCGCGTAAGAATGAAAAGTGATTCACCGCAATGGTACCTGATCAATCGAATGCCTAGTAAATCGTCTCTAAAGCTGCTACATCGTGCCAACCAGTGATAAAAGTCATGTTTCTTACAACTAGGCAAGTCAACAGGAAAACAAAATGATGTTAAAGATAACTCAATTTGTCGTTTTGCCATATAAACAAGTTTCCCTTAGCGGTCGTCAACAACATGCATGGAGTAAACAAGTGATTATAATCTATGTTGACTTCATTCGCACAGCTTATGGAAATAGTAAATAATGTAAAACTAGCTAAAATATACAAGACATACCTCGGAGAAATCTCTCTGCGACATTTTGATGCGCCTACGTTCTTTTTAACCGAATCTGGGAAAAGAAATAATCGTTATTATAATTTATTATTATTTTGTACCGTCATCAACTAATAACTCTCTTCTCGAACAAATTTAATTGCAAGAGGGGTTACCAATTGATGACGCTGTCTGTACATACATTCATAAACTCACGCCTGTTTCCCATGGGGGTAAGCAGAAACCACAGGACGCCACCTGGTACGATCCTTACATATTCCGTTCGCCTCGTCCACGCTCATACATCTGGTCATACAATCACGCTAGTTATGACCTGACCTTGCTGAAGAACCTATTATTATTTTGTACAAGATAATTATATTAGGTCTAGAACCTACAGGGTATCATTGATAGGGAAACAATTAACTTTTCAGTGGACACTGTAGGTTGGGTATTTCCAAAGCAGTGGAGAAACTCAGGGCACTAAAAAGTTTCCTAGATTCTGAACGAAAGATAATTAAAGATTAAGTGACAGCACGGTTGGCGCAGTGGCTAGACGATTGGCTGCGGTGCTGCGTGTCGCGGGTCGATTCCCGCACGGAACCAATATTTGTATGGCCTACAGGTAGTTGGTCCGGGTCTAGCTGTTTATGTTTATATGTTTGTAAGTGCACCCACGATTCAGGAGAAATTCCTAGTGTGGGGTAACGTTTTTTTTTTAAGTAAGATTACACATTCTATATTAAAGGCCAATAGTATGTCTATGTGTGTAGTGTGTGTGTCTGTCTGTGGTATGTGTGCCTAGATTTAGTTACAGCAATAGCAATAAACAAAGGTCCACATTTCCTAAAGCTTTTGTACACTCACCTAACAACACACGACCTTTCACACAACAAGTACACGCGCGCAATTATGTAATGCATTTCTATGACGCAAGATACGATGTGAAATGATATGCTGCACCCAGCCTAAGATTCTCACACGGAAAAAGTCAAGTTACACATGTGGTAAGACTTCTAAAAGCCTGCTCCCACGACACCAATAAGCCGTGTACACAAATGAGGCGGTAAGTCTAATAACAATAAATAAACGGTCGTTCATATTTCAGATATTCAATTTCCCTTAGTCGAGTTACAAGTTGAGTGGAGTGCGGGATGACAGGAGCCTGTTGTTGTATGACATATTTTCTTTCATTTCATAATTTCCTCGGAGAATACTTGTAGTTAAAAGATGAGTTGCTGATGGTTGCTCAGAGTTTGTGAATGTAAAATTAATACATGTATGGTTTAACAATGCTCACAGGATATGTTTAATACCAGCATTTATTATTTAATTATGTAATAAAAAACTTTTTTGATTATAATTAAACTTAAGCTTAATAACTAAGGGAATCTAATGGCTTTAATTACTTAATGATTCCAGTAAAAGGCGAAAACCGGGAATAAAATCCGCGATTTCATATAAAGCGATAAATTATAGCGTAGCGTTGACTTTGATGTGCACTTTTGAAAGTAACCATTTCATAGTCACACATTACTTAGAAAGGTACACCCTAACACGTGCAGTTAAGGTTTTAATTTGCATGCAAGTTGACAAGCGGTAATCGTGGCAAGGCAATAATACGTTCGATGATCGTTTCCGGTAGCGGTTGTCAGACTGGACATAGAGACATTAAGAAATAAAGACAGGTAGCCTTAATGTCATTTCTATAGGTAATATTATGTAGAGTGTAAGATATTATTAACTTTAATCATATTTTAATTGAGTATATTCTACAGTTATGTTAGTTATGTATGGGCACCATTGAATATCAGATAATAATCATCGTAAAATCATCAGTTCATCGCTTGTGAGCGAGGCACGTAATCGAAGGACGTGAGCACTTTTGAATATAAATAGAAGTAGATAAATAAATTCATTTAGATTTAAATAATACTTGTATACTACATAGTTAATTACGCATGATTGTACATAATAAATAAAAAGCAATCTAGCAAAGGGGAGTTTTGCCTAATATCCGCCATTGAACAAAAAATCATCAACAGGAAAGCTGTAGTAAGAATAGCTTTTAAAATCGAAAGTCGTTCGAAGACCTTTTTTCCGACCTAACTCTTTTTCTGACAATGGGATATTAAAAACTTGAAACAGGTCAAAAACTTTTTACTCACGTCCTTACACATAACGAGCTGCACTGGGAGAATGGAATAATGATGAATGGTATTCCACCAGAAGAGTTAAATTTTTATAGTAATTAATTCTAATTCATTATTATTTTATTTTTCATTTAAACGTGAAAGATGGAAGTGTATTAGTCACTACGAGCCGTGAGCACAAATGTCATGTTAATTTTTCGGATTTTGGGTTCCTTTCGGGGTTTCGAAATCCCAAAAATTAGCTTGACATCAGTGCTCACGAGTCGTGGCGACTACTATAGTTTTTTTTTTTTGGGGGTTGGGAAATCATCAAATAACTTCTCCCGCCCTGGGCGGGGCGGGAGGGAGTGTCAGACTTTTACTGACTAAAACCCACCCATGTTCCTTCTTGTGCCCTTTGCGTTCCGAGGGCGCGGTATCTCTTACGAACAACCCGCAGCCGACTACTATAGTTAAGGGCAGCCTTTGTCCAGGAGAGAGACTAAACAGGCTGACAAAAAAAAACAGCAACTGAATCGAGCATCATTTAAAACACTGTTATTTCGCTATTTCGTAAGTTTTGTTCCAACTTCTTTACTTTAGCGAATATCAGCCATTGCTATGTGCAACTAACTAGACAATAACATGCTTTAATAGCAACGACTTTTCATTACGACTTCCAGCAAATTTTTCTCTAAAGAATTATCACCGACTTTCGAAAGTTTTAGTGTTGTTAAGAAGCCAGAAGACAAGTAGGTACAATAATTTTAATAACCAAATAAATACTGCAATGTGTGTTTTCGTAAAAAGAAACCGTTTCTAATTCTTTATTTTATTGAGTCGCTCAAACGTGTGGGGAATGTAATATGTATCGATGTCAGATCAACACTTCCTGCGAGCTATCTCGTCACATCGCAGGACTGCCATATTAAATCAGATTATACAGATAAATTACACACATTAAGTAGCTGCAGCGTTTGCCAACAGTTAATGGAGCTTTATATTTATCGAAATGAGTTATTTTTCTAATGCTTATCGAGAAACGGTAAAAGACCGCCGCCGATTTGACGTCCTAGCCTGCCACACATGATGCGATCAGAGTTATTTTTCCTTAGCCGGATTAGATACATAGGGTTGATCAACTTTGAGTAAATGGGTTGAAGGAAATTTAGATATAGAAATTAATGGTTTTTAAGGACATTATTATAATGTTTTCTACAACTTTTTACGAAATCGTGAGTAATAAATAACCAGTACCTATGTGAGAAGTTTAAACTGAAGATAAATGGATTGACTGGATTGCATAATGGAGCCGAGAGTGTTATTATAAAAAGCTCACATATTTCATATGATGTTTTTCTGCGGTTTTTCAATGTTTTTGTTTTTCTGAGGGAAAAGCATTGATGTTTTCTAATTGATAAGAAAATAATAAGTGTCAGTTTCACAATTTCTTCTCTGTCTTGATGACAAACATTTTTACGATAAAATCAATCTTAGACTGTCGCATGACACCGCATAGATACATACGGCTACATGTCAAGCTAAACATTTAAAGTATAAGCTGACCTCTCACTGTATAGAACTCCTATACAATGAGATATCAGCATAAACTGGAACATATAGCCTGATATTTAGTCGTGTGTACATGAGCGTATAGGCAGACGCAGGCTTGGCGCTCAACGGATACATCATGATATATCTTACGTAGTTGGCAGTTGCGAGAATAAAACATTTTCATTACAGACTTCAGGTACTTACATTACTATGAAATTGAAAGCCGCTAGCTAAGGAATAAAATATCTCTTCGAACATTACCGTTGTAGATTTTACTACAGATAATTATTTCAAAATCACAACCAGACGTT
Source organism: Caradrina kadenii (assembly GCA_947462355.1). Taxonomy (NCBI): domain Eukaryota; kingdom Metazoa; phylum Arthropoda; class Insecta; order Lepidoptera; family Noctuidae; genus Caradrina; species Caradrina kadenii. The sequence continues at coordinate 4,572,911 of OX381693.1, read as the reverse complement.
ACACGTCTTTCTACACTGCCATTTTCACCCGAGGATTCAAAGAAAGGAACATTGTTTACGAAAGATATAAAACCTTTTCTTCACACTGCTGGCAACACTGTAGTGGTACTTGTACTCCTTCTGAGACTTATTATTGTCTATGATTATAACTATGGCAATAAAACAGACTCGTAAAGTGACCCTTAAATATTGTAACTTTATGGTAATACCTACTTGGAATATTATTACCTGCCTACACGTTTATTAGTATGTCAAAATTAGGTTCTTAAATCTTTGTGTTTTTTTTTAAGTTTTACCCAACTGCTAATAAAATGTGATTAAGAAAGTTGGTTAGAGAAATCCCTTGCTAACCTTTTAATATTTAATTATATTCAAAGTTTTTTTCCTAAGACAATTAACGACCAAGCTAAGTACCTACCTCATCTGAAAAACTGATAAGTACGTAACAGTATCTATTTATTTTTAAATATTAGAGATGAAAGAAATACTTACTTAATATATTTAATATCCGCAGTAATAAAGGGTTAAGCGTAACTAGTAATAGTCCTGACGGAAACATTAAATTAATTGGTGTTCCACTCACGGGTAGCAAGTAACTGGTTAGTTGGTTACTGGTAAGTAAAGTGCGCTCGCAAACGACGGGTTAACCACTACCTATTATTTGGGTAGTTTCGGAGTTTTATGTTTCTGCAGACGGTACTACCACCACTTAACTCGATGAGCTGCTTAAATTAAGCGCGTCTTTGCTTTAGTTAACTAAGACTAGGCAATTAGCGAGTCATCAAGTTAATTTCTTATTTCTTTTCTTCTAGTTAATTTCTTCTCTTTTCTGTCCATTTCACATACCACCTGCATCAAATTATAAAAATAACGTAAAATAATTGAAGAGAAACCTACAACCTCTGGGCACACTTTTATTCCAAAAACAGGTGTATCAGAATCACGTTCGCTCCAATCTTTTTGTGCTTAACCACAAATTTCTTCAAATTGTTACGTAGTAGTTGAATAATGAACAAAAACACGAGCTTATGCCTCCAAGCTATGCCTCTTATACAGTAGCCAGGTGGCTAAAAAATTCAAATCCTAACTTGGTGCGACGTGGTATCATTACGAACACGTGAAGTGGCGTGAGCAGACCAATCAACGTAATTTGTATGTAATCTGCACGAGATAAAGGGACAGTCCTTATTGCTGAAGGGTTAAGACTCTATTTGGTATGGCAGTTGCATTCTTTTACTTTTTAAATAGAAATAGGAGAGGTTTGTTTTGAGTTAAAGTCAAATACTTTAACATTATTATTGTTACAATTTCTTTCGTTATGTTTATTCACTACTAAATTTAGCCTGATTTTCTCATAACATGAGTTGCGTTTCGTCGTGTTGTCGATGATACTCAATATAAGTAGGGACCTATTTAAAGTACCGCTAGCGTCTGCCCGCGACTTCGGCTGCGGCAAATTAGATGTATTATCTCACGATAACCGTATATTCTTCAGGGATAAAAAGTAACTTATGTGTAATTCCACACTATAATCTGTATCAATGCCAAATTTCATCTGGATCTGTTCAGCCGTGAAAGAGTAACAAACATCCAACCATTCATCCTCACAAGCTTCTGTATTTCTATTATTAGTAGGATAAAATTAACAATATCACGAAATGCAAAACTTCATAAATATTTGTTAAAAAATAATTACATGGATGAGGCTTGATTTAAGATTGCGGTGTCAGGATTGTAAAACTATTTGAATCAAAAATACTCTTTAAACCGACAACGCTTTTGAACTTAAAAGGGTAACTACATAACAGCTTGACAGAAAGCTTTCACTTGGCATTATTTACTCACCACACAGTTCTCATGAACTTGTAAATAATTGAGCAACTGTAAAATTAATTGAAATTATAAAGGATATTGTTATAACCGTTAACTACTAAACTAATATAACTTCTGATGCTAAAGCACCGTTTGTTTCGAATTAACGTTACTGATAGATTTCTGAGATTACTAATAGACTTCAATGTTTCAATGCATTTATTGAGCGCTAGGAATTAGGTATTAATTAATTTAAGTAATTCTAGAATCAAACTGTGAGAAATATTTGCAGGTTATGCTTTGAAATGTCAAACATTTGGTTCTGATCTTTTTATTTAGACATCTAAGTGTTTTCATAATTTTCGGTAGCTATTAAGCATTTTTCGTTCAGACTTCATAATTGAATACAAAAATTAACAACGTCACTGATTTTAAACCATTTACAGTTATACGTCTCTCAAACCCTTATCAAAAGCGAGTAGAAGGGAGTCGCGTGCGCAGCGTCTCGCCGCAGGCGCGCGCGCATTGACGGCCCAACGGCCCAATACAATCCTTCACGAAAACACAAATAATACAAAAATACTGCTACCTGTTACTTGTAACGTAGGCGGCACTTAACGTTATGCCTCTAGCGGTCTATGGCCGATCATGGTGGAATTTTGATGTACATTGATGGGTTTTATTGTTATTTTGTTGAAAGAAATGGAATTGATGGAGCATTGGAGACTGTATTGCTGAAGTAATTAGTACTTTATATAAGTATCTATTGAAAATAAATATTTAAAGGACAATGCGGACTCATCTTAACTTTCATAAGATTTCAAAACCTTAACTTTGATGGAGCATCCAGGAACCATGGGTTAAACATAACATTTTTTTAAATTTGGGATGTGCTTTCTCTTGACTCTAGCCTAGGTCAGAGGTGACAAAGATAACGATGGAGTCAGCTTACCCAGAAGAAGCCTGTTCACTCTAACTTTAAAGAGATTAGGGTTAAATGTGTTCGTTCAGACGCAGGTAGAGTTCCACTCCTTCTATAATATCCTTATATTACAATCATACCATCATGCCTGTATTTCCCGAAGGCAGAGGTGTAACCAATGTACACACACAGTTCGTTGGCATGTTTTTAAGTCCCATGTAATAGGGGGCGAGCCTATTGCCATTAATCAGGCACAAATACTAACTCCGAGCTGCTACTGATAATTTAATGGAAAAACCAAATAACACTTTGCTCTACCTGAGTATCCAACCCAAGACCTCTTGCGTAGCAATCGCACTTAGGACCACTAGACTATTGAGGCAGTTATTTTTCTTATATTCCTTCCACCACTTACAAAGTAAACGTAAAAATTATATATTTGGATCGACTTTATTCATTTTTTATCGACCATTTTATTCTCACGCAGTCGTTTCGTATTTTATCGAGACTAAAATCTTATCATACAAAGGTTACATGCTAACCCCGTCAAATAAAAACAAAAGCGTTTATAAAATATTCCCGCCACGATCACGTTAAAAATAACCTCTTAATCATTATGCAAAAAATGACGGACTCATACCTACGAGTAGAATACAAATATGATTGAATATAATAGTCTTGAATTATGTTATTTTTTGTCGTTCAATAAATTATATTTTATACCTGAATAGGGGCATAGACAGGTATAATTCACGTATAAATAGGTAGGTCGATAATGACCCAGCGTTGCGGAATTTGTTCGAAAGAGTCACCGCGGCCCTGGAATTCAAAGGGCATTAAGAGGAACACGGATGGGTTTTAGTCAGTAAGAGTCTGATACTCCCTTCCGCTCCGCCCAGAGCGAAAGAAGGCATATGATGATTTTTCATCCTTAAAAAAAATAAAAGGTCGTAATGTCGAATTAATTTTGTTTAGTTTGTTCGCACCGAGTGCGTCAGGTCAAAAAAGCCCAACATTTTTAAACTTCCATATGTACTTATACGAGAAATAGTTTGCTTGTTACATATTAACTAGCAAACTATTTCTCGCAAATTTTATAAAGCTGAAGAGTTTGTTTGTTTGGTTGGTTGAAAGCGCTAATCTCGGGAACTACTGGTTTAAATTGAAAAAATCTTTGCTGGATAGTTCATTGATCGAGGAAGGCTTTAGACTTTATAACATCACGCTACGAAATACGGGAGAGGAGCAGTAACCAAAGACGTAACTTAACGTCGGTGAAAAAAACCAAGAGAACGAAGTCAGAAGCTAGTTTGGTTAATACATAATAAACATTTAAGGAAAACTCTGCTATTACAGAGTAGCATGGGATACGTTTTATGGTAATAATACCTATTTAACTTTACCGCGGACAAAGTAGCGGGCAGAAACTAGTCCTTAATTAAATGCTATGCACGAATCATTTCAAGGTTATGCGGCCTTGGTTCGAGGTCGTTATCTCCAGTACTAGTTACAGGATTAGATAGAACACAGAATCCTTCCAGTTTTAAAGGCCCGAATTTTGCGTAACTTGGCTATTTAATTTTTTCAGATAACCAGGCCTGAAGTCAGCCCGATTATCTACCAGAAAGCTTTTGGTTGGATATTTAGGTATACGTTAAATAATTTGTGGTACTGTTTACATGCAAAAAATGGTTTCACGATATCAACTTCTTTTTTTACAAGTGCCATGGAAATGACGAACTTATCGTGGATATAATTGAATGAAATCGTTTCGAATTATCTCGGATTTTTTGTCGACGTATATTATGCCTTTGTACCTGAGAAGTATAGGTATAATTCATACGCCTAATGGAATAGACACACAACTCAAATGTTTGCGATTGGTAGGTACTTGGAAGTTTTTTTAATAATAATAATAATAATAATAATAATAATAATTTATTTGCATAAAACATAATTTATTAATTTTTAATGCTAATTTGGCAGATGCTTAGTCATAATGGACATCTGTAAAGGATGGACCCGGGTCTGTTCACTGCTCAAAGAATGCAAAAATGAAAATTGCTTCTCTTTTTATCACCCACCCAACTTCATCTAAGACCTTAATAATTATATACCTACCTATGAACCTCGGCATTTCGGACATTTATTTTCGCATAGCACCATTTATTTTTTACATCCAATTTATTCAATAAAGGTGCGAGCTTTCCTCATAATCTTCCACATTTACCAGATTGTGCGTCTTTTCAGTGGCTGACATCATCACCCAACAACCACTACTGACGCAACAGATTAGCATTTACGTCCCCAATTACGCAAAAATAAGTTTTTCATACATGCCACTTTAGTATTCAACAGGTGTAATAAATTATTCGTAATATTGGAGACCTTGAGACGGATGTGGCCCTGTTTATTATTAAATAACATCTCGAATGTCGCCGTGTTTGTTCAAGCCGGCATGTAAGTACCAGTTGTTTATTTACTTCTATTTGTTTTTCGGATTTAAATGTGTACTTAGTCGTTGAGTATAGATTTTTGTCGGTGTATTGGCTTCGCTTTGATGATTTGGCCGGCAGGTGAACCTTGACAGAAGCGGAGGCTATTTGAGGTATTTTTACTCCACTTTTCTGGGCTGTGCTCTGTTTTTGAGTATCTTTTTTTCTTCCGAGGAATTTTACTCGTTTTTTTTTGGGATTTTTTGTGCTTTTCGTTTCGTTTTTTCTTCTCTCGCGTTTTGAGAAGAGACTTTTCTTATTGTGCTAACAATAATATCTATTTGTAAAAATCGTTGAATAATGCAATAAAAGGTATAGGCAATCGTTCTAAAGATCCTTCAAGATAAGCCAAATCATGTTTTCTTAAAAATTATGGCCATCAACAGACTATCAAAGAACAATTAATTCTCTGTCAAAATTTATCCTTATCGATTTTGTTAATGATAAATAATTTTACGAAATTTTGAGAAGCTAATGAGATAAAAATTGCAGGGTGACCAACTAATACCTTCTTGATGCTTTAATGATTATCAAGACGCGGTAATCTTTGTAAAGGATACAAAATTTATATAATTTTTAAGGTCTTTTAGACCCCCTTCGAGTGGAATCAATGTTTAGTTTTGAAGGATTAAATTGTGAGTCATTATTAAATCCTCCAAAAGTCAATTACACGGTTGAATTCGCCCTCGGAACAATGCGGTGGCTTTTTTCACTTATAATGTCGGTTCAATTGGTGTCGGTATTTCGGAATTGTTTCGTCATTTATAATAAGGTATTGGGTTCCGAAGCAACAATACGTAGGTTGTGCTTGATTTAAAACTCACGTAGGAATACAAAAACCACATTATTTATTTGAAATTGACAACTGCCGGAGTTTTGGATAACTTTATAGTACCTAACTAATGGCCTTACTTTTACCGTGACCTTATAGGCGTTTAAGACGATAAACTATGCACAATGTTACAAGCACGACCATGAATACTGAGTTAAGCAATTAAATCGATACTTAACTGAATTGGGATCACAAACCCACAAGCACAGCCAAGGAATGTGCGTTGATGTCTTTTACTCTACAAACGCAAACTTGCGCGCACGCATACCCGGACGTTCTCTCTCTATATCCATCATAGAAAAGTACAGATAAGCTCATTCAAGGCACAGTTAAATGATCACACAGCTTTAGATAAAGTACTTGAAAGTACGGACATAACCCATCAAAACAACTTTCTAGTTCGTCGACTCTCGAGTCGGCAGGTGTTAGTGAGTTCAATCCCCAACGTAGGTAATGTTTCATAAAATCAACTAGATAATGTATGAACTTACATCAGCGTTTATACATAAAACATAATGTAAAAGACGAAAGCATTTCTCTGTACATACCAACAAGTAACAAGTACATACATGTATAGTCACGCACACAAGTTAACAACAATATTTTTAGGTTTAACCACGAATAGGTATAACTCACCATCGTGGCCATTGATTTAGACCAATTATAAACCCATTTCTTGGTTCAGAACACGGTTATTACGTACACACAGGCGGACAAACAAAAAATATCAATCGTAAACCACTTTACATATACACAATTCGGAGTGTTTCACATCACTAGTTTATATTTAGCACTTTAGTTCATCACGATTAAGACTTCAATAGTGTTGAAGTCGTTTGGTGATGTATTTGGGGGATGACTTTAGTTTTGTAAGTCGATGCTAACGTATTGCAGTGGCATGCGCTTGCGCAGCCTCTGAACGACTGACTGCCGGTCGTTGGGGCTGCCAGCCTTAAGCTGTATTTCCTGCTATACAACCTTCGTGGTGCTTTTGTTAGGAAAAAGCTTCCAAAATAGTAACCATGCCTTGTTTATTTTTAGAGATAATTAATGTGTAAGTTATGCTTGGAAAAGTGTAACTTTTCTGGGATATTGTTCGATGTTTGCAAAGAGATTGTGACATAACGTGAATAACAGATAAAACACCATATGTATTTCCATTGTAAGCTTACAGCTTTTAACTCCGTTTAATTTACACATTGTAGCTTTTTGTGCAGCCAAGTCAAATAGTTCGATATATTTACCAAAAAACTTATATCACTTAGATGTTTTTTATACTCATGAACTAATATTTATACAAATTTGTGCAAAAAAATATCTTATCTCCAAACAATTTAAAAAATCTACATTCTTAATCTACCATAAAAGGCAAAATATTCTAAGCCTAGCAACACCAAACCAGCCTCCATTGTAACTTAAGCGAGACAGACGACATCTCGCTCTCTTTCTTCATGTCGGAATGTGACCCGCTATCACCTTGAAGGCCGCAAGCTCTGGACGCGACTCAATGAAAATAAGAGCTTTTTAACTTCTATACAAATTAAAACCAAAACCAATATACATATTATTTAAAAAAAGAACTAACTGCTGTCAAAAACGTAGAGGGTTTTTCTACATCACGTTGTGACGCAATGGTGTGCGTACAGTCAACTTTGTATATATTTAGTTTCTGGTCATGCCGGATTCCCTAGCCCTGTTGCTGCTGCCTCGTATAAACGCTGTGTAGCTTAGCAACGCATATAGCGTACAGTTATTAGATGGATTACAGTTTGATACCCGACTTTGGTCTTGAGCTGTGCTAATAAAATCGTCTTATTTCTTTAAGAATCTACTAAGTGTTGGCGAAAATTCGTTTGATTACTTCGTGATATTGATAAACTTCCTTGTAAACGCCATTTCATCCGATGGATAAAGAATATGTACACTATCTGAATTTCCAAAACTACATTCGAGAACATTCCCTCGGTGCTTAAGCTTTTGCTACCTAAACTAGGAAAATGGAGTCGATTAAGCCAACTTACAATAATACTTTCACGCAGGGAATACTTATTACAATTTCTATGATAACACGCAATTTACAATAATAAAGCCACTTCCTCAATTAAATATACAATAGACATGAGCTAGGAAATTATAAAAAGGTTCTGAGTAATTTTTGCCGACCGCAAAATATAGCGGATGACTGCGTTTCATCTTGTAGCCGAGTTTAATGTACCTAGGTACCTGTTGGCAAGCTATGAGAACTGTGAATTCATTTATGTTTTTCCTTCTAATACATAGTATACAAAGGATGCCACATGGCCCATGCTTACATCAATGATATTCTATCAAAGAAAAAACAAAGTAGATTACGCTAAATCGTCGTCTCTTTATAGGTAGGAATTCCTTTCCGGCTTCCAAAAGATTCGAATTCAAGAGTACCTAGGTATCGGTTTTTTGTTATATAAGGGAAGTGACGTTACCTACCTTGAAATAATTATTGCATTACGTATTTATTTTCCTCTTTTGTTTTGCTGTTCTGTTAGTGTCCCCCTGCTTTATATACTGGACAGCTTATAGCTCGCAATACGTCTTGTGCGTAGTCGACTGAAATCGCAAAGGCCAAAAATATAAATTATACATGACACAGAAATAGTTATTTACTCATGTTGTTTAATATATAAGTTTAAACCTTATTTTATTTAACACATGGCTTAATTATGACAAAATATTTTTAACAAAGCTCCTGTGAAATAAAGAGAAGCAAGAAATAGCAAGCGATGTAGGTAAACATTAAACTTTAGCTCAGGCGCGACATCGATAGTTTACACGTTACACGTAGCAAAACACATAGATAGATAGAAAGTGCAACAAAACAAAATGCAATTTATTCGTGTATTACATGTGCTTTTATCAAAAACTTAAAAAATAATGACATCAGAACTTTAGCGCTTATCACAAAAATACCAAAAAACCAATACAATCCTTATTTTAAAATCCAAGCGTGAAATGAAACGTTTCCTACTTTTCCTTAAAGTGAAGAACTTATTGTGTGAACAGTAACGAATAATCAACATTATAATTATTAATAATAAATTAATAGTTTTCTCATGCTTTGTACGGATTTTATAAAAAAAATGCTTTCTGCGCGTTCAACTCCAAATGCGTAAACTAGAGCGCAAGTTGTTGCTAGGCAACCATGTCAGTTTGACGCATTCTTGTTATTAATCTTTATCTGTGGAGTGAGTGTGCATCAAAATAACGTTTTATTTGAAATTGCGTGAATGTGAGCAATAAAAATTAATTTTATAAGGAAGTAAATTGAATTGAACGTAATCTGTCTGACCTCACATGTTCCAATTACGGGTCATTTTAGCACCCACGCGAGCAAATGTAAGAGTCACGTAATTTACTTGTATCATTACGAAGGAGGTCCAAATCGTGTGCAGTCAACCAAAGAGGTTCGTATTGATCTCTCAATGTGACTCATTTACTTTTGTTTCGGAAATAAATCCATATTCGGTCGTGGCCTTGTGTAAGTGTTTTCATTTTGCAATAAATAAACTTCAAAACAGGTGTTGTGGTTTGTCTGTTACTTGCAATAATGTTTCTTTCAATGACTGTGCCTGGTTTAATACTTACATGTTTATATCCTTTGTTCTTACCAAGTAACAATTTTTTTTATACTTTTGTTTTATGTGGTTTTGATAGGTTTCATGTAGAAGTACTTAATTCAGAAAATATTAATATAACTTATCTCAGTCCAACACTCTTTGGCATTTATAATTTCAATTGCAGGGTCAGTTCATCTTGTATGACTTCATTTCTTAACTGAGTCATATTTTGCTAAATCTCTGTGCGCCTTAACTTCAATTTGGCAGTGAACTTGAAAGATTTTAAAAGGTTAAATATTTGTACTTACACGATTTTGATTAGTTATTTTTGCAGATCCATCGCAATAATTAACATATTTTACACTAGATGCGCGAATTGGTTTATGGCCCTAAATGAGTATTGACCAAAATAATTATGACATTTCTAGGTTGTTAAACAAAGTCCCCTCATTTGCTGTATCAGAAATTGATAAGCAAAACTAAATCAAAAGTGAGTGTAGTGAATAGTGAACTTGAAGGGGTTTTCAGGGGTGACCAGAAACCACAGAATGCCACCTGCTATAATCCTTACATACTCCTCTCATCTTGTCCATGTTCAAACATGCATGCCGATGCGTCTCATGTTATGACGTTCAACTACTTTATACTTTAAACTCGGCTCATCTATCTGTTTCAGCTAAATATCCCCAAACAATGTCTCGTCATCGTCCGCAATGGCAGCTACAAGCACTGGCTGCCCAAAGACGTGACAGTGAGCTAAAACGTGCGGAAGAGTTAAAGAAGGTTGCATCATACTTTGAGAGCAATACTAACAAGACCAGACATCATGAGCAATGGACCACGGAGGGGTATTACGAGAAGGCTAACAAAGAGGCTGAACTGCTGAGTCAGAAGAAGGTTAGAGATGCGTGAGTATATTATTTATAAGTGACCCGCACCCTCCACATGCATGCAATTTAACGATGTGATATGTTCAATCATCGAGTTTTAAGTGTTATATCCAAATTCAATTTTAATCTATACTAATATTATAAAGTTTAAGAGTTTGTTTGTTTGGTTGAACATGCTAACCTCAGGAACTGCTGGTTTAAATTGAAAAAATAATTTTGTGTTGGCTAGTTCATTTATCGAGGAAGGCTTTAGGCTTTATAACATCACGCTATGAAACACAGGAGAGGAGTAGTAACCAAAGATGTAACTTATGACGGGTGAAAAAAACCACTTGAACGAAGTCGCTGGCAGAAGCTAGTATGTTATAAAAGTACATGGTGTAAAACTATACATTACATAGCAATTAACTATGCATATTGCCCATTAAATCAAGTAACTTTGAGCAAATATTTTTGCTGGGAAACAATGTTTTTTTTTATCAATTTTCTATTGTGTGGTTTTGAAGTGTCGTTTGTAAACGCACCTGCGATACAGGAGAAATTCCTAGTGTGGGGCAATGTTTTGAAGAAAATAGCCTTAAAGCAAATTTGTTTTAGACTATTTCTACATACCCATAGATACAGAATGCTCCTGCCCTAACATGACTTTCTTTGCAGTTGGTGCAGTGCATATATAGCTGTTTGTATAGTTGTAACTAGCCATGAGATCAAACATCTTTTTAAAAACATACCACCTGTTCTCGCACCTGTTTTCCCTGGAGGGTTAGGCGGAGTTTTACCAATGTACACTCACAGTTCGCCGGTATGTTTAGATCCCATTTAATAGGGGGCGAGCCTATTGCCATTAACTGGGCACAAATCCTTACTCCGAGCTGCTACTGAGAGTTTCATAGAAAAACCCAATAACACTTTTTGCTCGACCTTGGAAACGAATCCAAGTCCTGTACCATTGCTAGCAATCGCGCTTAGGACCTGGCTTACGAGGCAGTCTTTTTAAAATCAGATGAAAAGGTGTTTTTTTTCAATGTTGTGTTTATTACATAGGCATTTTTACTCTGGTATTCTTAATATATTGTTGTCCTAAAAACAATATTACCAAGAAAAAAAATACGTACAACCTTGTAACTTAAGGTTGAATGTACCAAACCACTACAAAAAAGGGTTGGTAGCATAACACGAAACTAGTTTTGAAAAGAATTTGTTTTGTAACTACAAAAAACAGTTTAAAATAATATACACTTTTTTGTCAGCTAAAGATATTGTTATAGTCTGTACCAGGAAATGGATATTCAAATTCCATGATTCAATTCCATGATTGTCAGTACTGGAATTTGTATTATAAACTTTTTGTCTAAATTTTTTAGGCAACTCGAAGAACGGCGCAAAAAACTAGAACTAATGTTGTTTCAAGAAGAAATGCAGTTTCAACAGGAATTGAAGACTTTAGCTAAACAGCCAAAGTATTATAAAAATGGGTAAGGATTATTATGTTTTATTTTTTGTAAAGAAAGAGACACCCTCAAAAAATTACTTAATGTTTTTTACTTTAGCATAAAACAGCCATCAGCCAGTTATAATGCCTGCCGGGGCTGCGGGTTGTTCGTAAGGGATACCGCGCCCCCGGAACGCAAAGGGCACAAGAAGGAATATGGGTGGGTTTTAGTCAGTAAAAGTCTGACACTCCCTCCCGCCCCGCCCAGGGCGGGAGAAGTTATTTGATGATTTCCCACCCACCAAAAAAAAAAAAGAAAAAAAAAAGCCAGTTATAATATTTTTCTTTAGAACTAAACTGCCAATAAGTTAGTTACCTACTCCTGTATGTATTGATTGACATTGTTAATCAAAACAAAAGTTTAAAATTATGCAGTTATTCAGTGTTTTAAAAAATATATATTGCTTGGTACATATAATGGTGATGAACTTGTTATTCATTGTGAACTCTTCTCTCAAATGCCTCTTTCTACGAAACAACGGAATGGACGTACATTATAGATTAGTAGTAACAGAGGACCTCTCTGACTAGTATAAAAACGCCACCCGCCCCCATACATTCCTCAAGTGACACTATTTTATCTTTTTTTGCGCATACGCAAGTTGTTTGCCAGCTATATTATGGACCTATCCGATTTTATAATACTGGAAGTAATTAGGCAGAATCCTTTTAAAAAGCAAACAACTTGATTTTATTCTTACAGTTCATACTTAAACAAAGTCCCTACATCAACCCTCCAAGAGATCAACCAGGGTATCATGGCGAAGGAGGAGCAGTTACTGCGTCACGAAGCAGAGCTGCGACTGCACCACGCGTGGAGACTGAAGCAACCAGAGTTGAGAGCTGCTAGTGCCTATGTCGCTAACGGCAAGCTGAAATCTGCTTGGTGAGATTTTCAATTAATTTAATATACCATGTGTACTTAACTATTTAGCAATAATAGTTTAATGTACACACACACGTACATTCGTTTACTCGTGTGTACGGTCAACAAAAGAGATAAGTCACCAGATAGTCTAATATAGTTGAAATTTTCTTTGAAACCAGTGGTCGTTTTTATATAAAATTTAAATTAATTAATAAAATGTATATTTTATTATTAATAAAAATCAATTTCATTTAAGAACATCTATCATCTATCATATATATATATCTATATATTGAAAAACTTTGAACTTATTAGGCGACACTGGTTACTTATGCCTCTTTTGCTGACTGTACAATCTAAACTTATTTGACAGTCATGAAAAGTTATTGGTGTCTGCACACTAAATAGATTGATCAATTACATATTGATCTACTACATACACACACACTACCACTACACACATTTCACTCCTTTAGCGTCGTTGGAGTTGGATAGTAAATTACGTATCTGTGTTGTGTATGTTCCATGTATGTTACATTTATGTTCCAGGATGGAGCAAATAGTGGAGAAAGAAGTTCAGAGGAAGAAAGAAGAAGAAGAGACGCGGAATACTCTGAAGGAGAGAGACGAGATGCTGCGCAAGCAAATCCAGATCGAGGAGGAGAAATTGAGGGAGAAGGAGCAACAAGTTAGAGTAAGTACTTACATTTAGTTTCACTGTTGATTGTCGTGGTACGTGGCGCGAATGGCTTGTCAGACCAAAAAATCTAATGATTTTATAATAAGATCTAATGAAAAATCATTAGGGGGGAAGGGTTAGGCAGAGGTCGCCGGTATAAAAATACCGGCGACCTCTGCCTAACTTTGGAGAATACAGGAGTGATGGTATGTATGTGAATGTATGAGATGAGACTTTACAATGAAGTATTTTGGACCTGGGGGATAGAACACAACACCTTTTTCCAGCAAATATGATTAAAATATTAATAAATAAATGAGCATGCAAAACGAGGTGGAAGGGACATTGCAACAAAAACTTTTACCACAGATTCAGTAGACCCCAAGCAAAACATTTTTTAGTTAGTTTAAAAAAATATCCGCAGTTCCATATACATGTCCAACACTTACATGCTAATAATTTGTATGTATTGAATATTTATATTATCACTAGCTTCTGCCCGCGATTTCGTCCACATGAATATTTTCATCCGTGTTAAGTAACGTCTTTGGTTACTGCTCCTCCGCTCCCGTATGTCGTAGCGTGATGTTATATAGCCTATGACACTCACAAATGACGTAGCGTTCTATGAGCAAAAGAATTTTCAAAATGGGTACAGTGGTTTCAGAGATTACCCCCTACAACCTCACAAACTGTACCTCGCTATAATATTAGGATAGATTAAAAAAAAATTGTTAATATTACTAAGTTTTATGCTACTGATAAATGCTTTCATATCGAAAAAACTAAAGGAATGTATTAGGTTCTAAATTCTATGTAACTTTTTTACAGGAACTCCGCGAAAGTCTCGAAGGCCAGATCGCAGAGTTAAGTGAAAAAGAAGCTATAGTTAAACGCCTTCGCAAACAGGAAGAAAAAGAGCAGCTTATTCTAGACGAGCTACAGTTCATATCGTCCGAAAGAGAGAGGGAACATGCCCGCCTCGTGGCAGAAAGAGATGCTAATATAGTGAACATGGGCCTACATAAGTATAAGCTGAAGAGGAGAGTGATCTCTGTTATGAAGGAGATTGAATTGGATTTGGAAATGCTGGATAAGTTGCGCAGGACTGTTTTAAAGGTACAGTTTTGAGGTTATATGTTATATGTGCCTGGCAACTATATGTATAGGTCACCGCTATAGTAAGAGGCACAAATTGTTTGCTCGGCCAGCATGTCGTACGGTCTCTAAAGCAGAATCGCCGGTGTGTCGGACTCTGGAAGCCCTCAATGCCCTCCTGGCAGTCAATCCTGATTGTGATCTGTTTGCCAATGAATGGAGAGAGATAATGCGAGTGTGTTTGAAGTTTTGCGAGAGAAAGTATGAGAGAATATCCACTGTTATTTATTAAGAGTGTAGTAGATTTTATAATAATATTAGTATTGTGTTCTAGGTTAATTATTGTAATTGGTGTGTAACCGTTTTCATTAACTAACTTTTCAGTAAGCATTATATTTAATGCAATACAGAAAAATCATGAGAGATTTTTTTGTTTTTGAACGAAACATTAATGTCATGGTGGGTCAGAACTGTTCCCCCCCCTCCCTAGACCGCCATTACCTTGTCTAATTAAAAGTGCGTCACATCACACGACACTCTCTCATACATTTGGTTTCTGCTAGTTTTAATATTGTATTACTGATTATTAAATGGAGTTTAACCAATAATGTTTCCAAAAAAATTCAGGAGCGCGAATCGCAGCAAGACGCACATGGGCACTACAAGCGTGTACTGGACGCCGCTCTAGCAGAATTGATCGAACATAGGGAGCGGGAGAGACAGAGACAGAGGAACATAGAGGCTATGTATGACGGAGAAGCGAGACAAATTAATGAGAAACAGGATAAGGTGAGAATACAAGCTGGTAATTATTTTAGACGTGAGCCTATCCTGATTTCCCTCCATAGGAACGTCTAAATCGAACACCCGACGGCTGCTTTTTATTGCATCTTTGTCTTGTCGTCTACTTTGGCATAGATCTATGGAACAAATAGGTATATAGTGGAACTATGTTTCATATCAAGATTTTGTAAAAAAAAAATGAATGTGGAAAAAAATACATCCCTACACATATTTTTCAACTAAGCTAAGCGGTTCTGGATAAATATAGTTATCAGTTACTATTTAAATTATCGTCAGAACAATAGAACAGAAAAACCGCCAACTCGTGCCTCCAACACCTTAAGTAATTTACGGAAAGTTAAAATTGTTCATTTACAGCTATGGGCCAAAGAGCGTGAGGCTCGCGCTGTACTTATGCATGACGTCATCTCCACTCTCAAGAGACAAGTAGAAGAGAAGATAGAAGCCAACAGACAGCGGCAGAAGGCGAACGTGCTAGAACGAGAGAAGATTCTACAACAAATGGAAGGCTTCCACGAGGAAGTTAAGGCTAATGAAAGGGCGACACAGGTATGTATTTATGTCTTACTTTATATCTTTCTATACTTTTGTTTGTTTGTTTAAACGTGCTAATCTCTGAAGCTTACAGTAAAATTGGAAAAATCTTTGTATGTGATAGCTAGATTCACGAGGCTTAGTATAGGCTTTATAACATCACGCCAGGACGTACGGGTGCGGAGCATTGACTAGTTAAAACTAACTAGTGAAAAAAACCACGGTAACGAAGTTGCGGGCAAAAGCTAGTTTTTGATATAAAGGCAGCCATTCCACATATAATTTGTTATATACTAACTCTTCCGAATATCTTCTTCCGCAGCTAAAGAACGCAAAGAATTCAACCGTGAACGCACTCCAGTCGCAACTGAACAGTCTTCGCATACAACAGCAACAGTTAGACGAGACGTGCGCGAAAGAGGCTGAGCTAAGAGAAGCGGCTTCCAACGAGAGGAAGCTGAGGAGTGAGATCGCAAAGATACATCGAGAGGGCAGCACTCAGGCTTGGACATAAGGAGTAATCATTTTGAAGTTATTATCATTTCTGTAGTAGAGATGTGTAGGTCCGCGATTTTAATGGACCCGGATGCCGATTCAGATTCGGCTCTGCGGAAACAGATCCAGGATTCACATCCGCCGGATCTGTAAGGGTCATGCGCTAACTGCGTATCTGCAATTCTTGTTGAACCTGGGACAGTTTCTCCGCTTATAGTAACTTCATAACGGATATATGTTAATGTAAAATCTCTTTGAACCCCTCTACCGTTCATAAACGAGCGACATTTCTTACAAAATGAGCGGCGGAGTCGTTACATGTCGGACCAGAAGTTGGATGTGGATCACGTATAAACTCAATGGAAACAGATAAGAGGACCCGTATCCATCCAGACCGGTACATCTCTATTTTGTAGGAGCCAAAACATGTCGTAAAGCCAATTTTTCAAGCATCAGACAACTTTTATGTTAACTATGTTAAACTGAAGAGTTTTGTTTGTCTCTTTGTTTGTTTGAACGCGCTGAACTTCGGAACTACTAGTCCGAATATAAAAAAATATTTTGCTAATAGAAACCTACGTCATCTGTAAATGCTTATAGGCATTATATTATTAATACGGATCCGTAAGAAAGTTAACGCAGACTAAGTCACGAGGTAAAGCTAGTATTCTATGCAATATAAAAGGTGTCAAACCGCCATATTTATCCTTCCGGTAAGAGGTAACTGACTGTTAATAAATCAACTCTTACTAATGTTACCATAACCACTGACCGACTAAATTTATCACGATTTTACTGGCTCTCCGGTAAGCTCGCTGTTGTGGCATAGCAAGAGCTCGGTATTGTAAGCTGACGAACCTCCGTCGAGGCCAATACCCAGCAGTGGACATCTTTCCACTGAATCACGACCATGACTCGTGGCTCACAAACTATAACATTGTTAATTCTCATAGATTGTGTGCGTTATTTTTTTCATGCTTGTCTAGTCTAGTAGTTCTAGTTTTGACAAATCGCGAGCCAAAAACGGGGGCATATCTTTTGAGTAAGGTATCAATATACTACAACGAAGGGTTTATAGTCTCTGACCTTTATGGCGTGGGTTACGTTACGGCTTTACAAGTTTACATAGATAGGATTGACTTTGCGACTTAATGCAAGATATTCTTAAACAATTTTTCTGATAGCGTAGGTCATTTTTAATTTTATGAGAAGGAAAAAACGTTTTGATTTAAGTTGACGAGACGTGGAATAAACGCGGAAATTACCGAATTACAAAGGCTATTAAAATATGTACTCGATTAGCAGTTATTTATCGATTTATACTTCTGTATTTTCTATTATCTATGCTTATCATTGCTTCAATATAGGCTTGTTCCAAAATTTTCTAGCCTATTATATCGTTATGTTAAAAGACTGACAAAAAAGTATTTACATAATATATTTAAATTCGAATGAAGTACTAATAAGGCAAACGCAACCATATTATTATAATAATGTAAGTTTTCTTTTAGTTTGGTAAGAAGCCTAAGAGTTATATGGATAAGAGTGGCACATTTTAATTTGTGTATTTGAAAGCAACCGAATGATATTTTTGTGTGATAAGCAATGATTTTGTGGTGAAATACACAACGAACTGTTTTTTGTATCAACGGCGTTATATTTTGTCTAGTTGACTGCTATTGACTTGCCATGATTGATGAATTTATTGCAAAGTCATATTTTTTATATTAGCGTGAGTGTGCGGAAAATAAAAGATGTGTAATTTTGATATTTTGGGTTTCCTTTACCTCAATTTTATCCAATATTTTCACTATTATTAGTCGTCCTAATCGGAGAAAATATACTTGCGCAACGAAATCTATTTTATCATCTATTGCGTTTTGAATTATGTTGCAATAAAATATATTTTGATATCCCTGGATAAATACATGCGCGCCATCTTGTCTAAATGTTACTAACACCTATACATTTACGCCAGCTTTGATAGTTCACGTAGCGACACTAGATGGCGCTGTAAAGATTACCAGTTCTTTAGCTAGATGTCGCTATGTATATGTATAAAGTGCTTTGCTTTATTATGATGTGCTGTACGCAATGTAATACGAAAAAATATACTTCTGTTACTAAAGTAAATGTTTTAATATAAGTCGATAGGAAACAAGCACGATCTTACGATATATTAGGGTGTGTAGGACAGGGTTTTAGAAAGAACCTTTAGTTTCATGCATACCTACCATGATTAGTATTAATTAGTCAGAAACATACTCACATGCCTAAGTAGGTAGTAAGTTTACAAATTTAGCAGTCACATGCGACTCGAGTTAGGTCCGGTTTCCACATAAGCGGAGAAAGGAGATGTAATGTACTAAGAGAAAAGAGATGTAACCAATCGGCTTGCGACATTTTCACATCTCACCGCAAAGCTTTAACACAATACAGTATCCTATTGGTTGTTTACGAAATATATCTTGCCCTTTTTCCTTTGAAGGAAACCGAGTCTGTTTTTACTAAACACATGCTCGTGAATGTCTAGCTCCTAGTATAGTAGGATTAGTAGGTAGACACCTATTAGTAGTATAATGGGCTTTTTATACCCCGTTGGTGTCATGGTCGCAAGCACGGCTGCTGAGCGTGGGGTCCTGGGTTCAATTCCCAAATAGGGCAAAAAGTGTTATTGAGTTTTTCCATTAAGAATTTCTCAGTAGCAGCCTGAAGTATGGAAGTTGGTGGAGTAACATCCCTGTGCCTCTGAAAGCTCGTAAAGCCGTTGGTCTCTCCCCGGTCGTGTTGGATTGCCGTCCCATCAGACGATGAGAGTGAGGGAACAGGGAGTGCACCTGTGTTTACGTAAACGCTTTTGCACTACTTCTAGGCTAGTCCTTATTGAGATTGGCCGCTATGACCAAAATTACGAGAAAGCATTAAAAAAAAAACATTTATTTCAGGTAAAGACCCATATTCAATACAATACAAAAAGAGAGAAAGTTAGTTGTATTAGGCTGCCTGTCAATAAAAGCGGAGCGACGCTGCGGAGCGGAGAAACGGAGAAATATTAACCAATAGGATTGTATAACTGGGGCGGAGCAAAGATTTTATGCAATGGTATTGGTTAATATTTCTTCGCTTCGCAGCCTCGCTCCGCTCCTTTGGACAGGTAGCCTTAGTGTGAGAGTATTATTATAATGGGCTGGTGTCCTCAACTGCACATCTCCGCTCGTATTTTGCGTACTGTTGGGAAGTAGATCATTCGGTCCACCCCAACTCCACAAGAAAGGCCTCACAATTTAGCTCTTATTTATAATACGAATCTATGAGCGAAGTACTAACTGTGAATTATTAGCTATTGCTTGCAACTTCGTCTGCGTATCTAGATTTCAGAATTAAGCTCAAGTCACGTCAAAGTAATTATCGCCTCGGAACACAAAAACGGGATTAAAAGTAGCCTATGTGCTGTTCTAGACTATATAATCAACCTCTTATGTCATTTCATCCAGATCTGTTTAGCCGTTCTGTGTGATTGAGTTACAAACATCCATCCATCCAAACTTTCGCATTTATCCTACTAATATCATAAACGCGAAAGTTTGTGAGGATGTATGGATGTTTGTTACTCTTTCACGCTTAAACGGTTGAACAGATCTGGATGAAATTTGGCACTGAGATAGATTGTAGTGTGGAATAACAAAGAATACTTTTTATCAGGACAAAATTTACGGTTGCCGTAAGATAATATTATATCAAATTCGACGCGGACGCAGTCACGGGCAGAAGCTAGTAATACATAGTTGTAAGATTATTATAGTTGTTACATGATTACTATGATTAGGTTTAGTTTTTCTACGTATCATTCGCTTTAATTAAATCTATGAATGGTTTACCTCATAGAGGCTTTCGTATGAGATTATTTCTGGTCAATGGACAGTCAGCGACTTATCGTCTATTGATCTTTACAATTTCATTTGCGGACACGTCCCTGCTTCGTATGGATGCGATCTATTGATATGGTGACATGTCAAAACATCGGAAAATCTTTGCTTTCTAGGTTGTTCGGAATAGTTTTTTGATGATGAATACGACGGTGGTAAAAACCACATCAAAATCCATTGTGTACCTAGTTAGGAAGAATTAAGCGGCCAAACTTTGTTCTAATCTACTTAAATATAAAACAACGTAATATTCCTACGGGTATGATGACGACAATAATACGTAATTGGGCTTAATTTGAGTAACCCAGTTTATCTCAATAAATAATTTAATCTGGAAAATGTTTAGATTACTATTCAGAAATAACAGTTCAATCTACGTAGGTATATCCAAAACTGATGCTCATACCATCACGCGTGTATTCCCCGAAGGATTAGGCAGAGGTGTACTAATGAACACCCACAGTTTGTCGGTATGTTTAGGTCCCATGTAATAGGGGGCGAGCCTATTGCCAATAACCGGGCACAAATTCTAACTCCGAGCTGCTACTGAGAATTTCATAGAAAAACCCAATAACACTTTGGTCGACCTGGGAATCGAACCCAAGACCTCTAACGTATCAGTCGCATTTAGGACCACTAGGCTAACGAGGCAGTCGTCTAAAAAAATCTAAAATTAATCAGCGTAATTAAATTTTCAAAACCATTATCTACAATACTCCGACAAATGTGAGGCATTTTGACGTAGGTTAGTTTGTTTTGTTATGACTAAACCGCCCAATTATAAAACAAAAAAAAATCGCTACTAACTGTTGCCCGTGATTCTGTCAAATTTCACACCCGGGTTGTAGTTTAAAAAAATAACGAACATACACAGAAATAATAGCGTGCTTCCATCTTCGTAAAGCTATTCGTCAGGTGACCACAGGCTATAAATTTGCCATATACTAATTCAGTTGCATAATTTCTCTAGGACTCATCGAGTTGCTATATCTTGGCGCTTTACTGGTGGTCTGGAATGGAAATGGATTTGAGCTGAACTCGTCTGCCTTAATTTGTCATACAATCAATGGTCTAAACGGCCACATTAAGCCCCTTTACGTGGCAAACGTAAACGACGTTGACGTTGCAGCCCAGGCTGAGATGGTGGCCAACAGAACACTGATCCTCAATAGCCTCAAATAGAGAGAAATTACAGAAGATTACAGATGTTTTTGCCCTGTAGTGAGAAAATCCAAGCTTATAGAAAAAATGGGCCAAACGGCCACAACGGGTCCCCTCACATGAAAAACTACATCGTTACTGGCCCAGGGTAGAGATGGCCAGGTAAGCAAAAGCCTTTTAATAATGACTGGTGGTCGCCCACTGATGATTATGCCTTTTATACTTGCAGTATTTCGGAAGTATGTGACACTAATATATACAAAAAAGCGATTTTAATTTATTGTACTTACTTTGATGCCTAATGTGTACTACAGACGTGACAGTAACATAGCTATTCATATTATTATGTAATACACGCGATACCGGATTCTAAGTACCGATTATGTTTTGTGTATGTAACAGTCTAGGTGAATATGTGGCATTTGATCGCGCACTGCTTGTGACATAAAGTTGGTAATATCCAGATATCGAGTACCTTCTACTACTAACCCAATGATAACATACCATCACGCCTGTATTCCCCGAAGGGTTAGGCAGAGGTGTACCAATGTACACCCACAGTTCGCCGGTATGTTTAGGTCCCATGTAATAGGGGGCGAGGCTATTGCCATTAACCGGGTACAAATCCTAACTCCGAGCTGCTACTGAGAATTTCATAGAAAAACCCAATAACACTTTTTGCTCTATGAATTTTTTACTCGTCGGTTATCTGCAAGGTTTTAATTTATTTTTGCGCTGTACCCAATTTCTTTCCTACCTGCTAAATTTCAGTTTCAAAGATCAAGTAGTTTTCTAGATTTCATGTTAATCAATGAGTGAATGGGTGACCTTTTGCTTTTATATAGGAATGTAGATTGTGAGTGGATGACTTGAAGTAGGTTAATAGGGTTCATCAGAATAATAGTGAAGCAAGTTGCAGCTTTTGCTGAAATCAGTTACCTATAGTTCAGCTTTGCTTAGGTAATTTTTTTTTGTTATTTCTTTGTATCTTATATAAACAGCGGTCTACATTTCCGTTAGCCAGTCAACCTTTGGCTAACCAATTTTTTGTCCAAGTTTTCAGTGTGGAACGAAACAAATTGGTCAACGGCAAAAATCGTTTAACACATCAGAATTATAATCCTTATAGGTAATAGAGCACAATTAACATTTTTTATCATCTTATTGACTAAATGCGAAAGTTTGCATGTTTGTTCATCAATCACGCCAGAACGGCTGAACAAATCTGGATAAAATTTAGCACAGATATACATAGATTATTATGTTTATGTTGATATTGTTATGTACCATCTTTGCACCTTTTACTATCAAGGGCTGATTCTAAAATAGTGAGATAACTTTTATCTGCTGCTTAGCCTTTTCCCAACTGTGTTGGGGTCGGCTTCCAGTCTAACCGGATGCAGCTGAATACCAGTATTTTACATGGAGCGACTGCCTGTCTAACCTCCACAATTCATTTACTGGGTAACACGATACCTCTTGGTTAGACTGGTTGTCAGACTTCCTGGCTTCTGACTATTCGTAACGACTGTCAAAGATCTACGAATGACAGCCGGGACCAACGGCTTTACGTGCTTTCCGAGACACGGGGGTGTCACACCACCACCTTCCAAACTCCGGGCTGCTACGGAGCAAATCCTAACGGGACAACCCAATAGCACTTTTTGCCCGACCTGGGAATCGAACCTGGGACCCCACGCTCCTCAGTCGTGCTATCGACCACGAAACCAACGGGGCAGTGACATAACATTTATCTGAAGATGAATAAAAGTGACATATTTCCTATAAGAAAGCTATCAAACTGCCATATTTATTCCTTTACGATTACGTCAGACGATTGAAAAATCAGCCCTAAGGCAAGTAAATCATTTCGTTTTTACTACTAAGGTAGGTATTTGAATTTTGTTTTTGTTCAAACTGCCTCATTAGCCTAGAGGTCCTAAGCGCGACTGTTACGCTAGAGGTCTTGGGTTCAATTCCCAGGTCGACCAAAAAGTGTTATTGGGTTTTTCCATGAAATTCTTAGTAGCAGCTCGGAGTTAGGATTTGTGCCTGGTTAATGGCAATAGGCTCGCCCCCATTACATGGGACCTAAACATACCGGCGAACTGTGGGTGTACATTGGTACACCTCTGCCTAACCCTTCGGGGAATACAGGCGTGATGGTGTTTTGTTTAACTACCGAGAATTGTTGATTTTCGCGCTACGGGCTACGGCTACGCACAGCGTGTGCCTTCGAATCATTGCAGGAAAATTCGAAAGAGACTTCAGCAGCTTAGAGTTAATGAATAAACTAACTTTTGTCGGTGATTTCGTCCGCGTAACGAAAAAGCTTATGTTCGTTCTTGGAGTTTAAAATTAACTAAAAGAATTACATTTTAAGTTTCATCAATATCGGTTTATTGGTTTAGTCGTGGAAGCTTGTCAGACAGACAGTAACTTTCGAATTTACAATATTAGAAGGTATGAATAAAATATAACGTGAGTTAAATTAGTTATTTTCGTTAGATGCCAACTTAGGTACTTAGTCTTTATTGTGACATATTCTTTTTTTTTATTTTTATTAAAAGCCTTCATACATTCGACATGAGACGCAATTCCGACTCTTTAGTGAAACACGAATTATTTCAGCGTTTTCATGTACGCAAGGTGTTACAGGTAATATAAGGTACTTCCAAATGCAAGTAATTCTTATATACTTAGTTAAGGAAGGAAGGGCTTTTCCAGCTGTGTTAAAGCCTTTACCTAGGTAGGTACTTAAGGACCTACTTCATGTCGATGGTAGAGCATCTGTAGCTAAACGAAATTAATGTGGCAGCTGTTTTACTAACCACCTTATTATTTTCGATCGATTAATTAATAATTAAAATGAAGAACCTAATTACCCCCGCAACCAGTTTAATATCTATTTTAAAGGGATCTTGACTAACTCTGAACTAAATTACCTTGCCTACGAGGTAATTTAGTTCAGAGTTAATCAAGACCTACTTTTTTTTTAAATGGGACAAGTGCGCCACACTATTCCCAACCACTGCAACTTCTGTAAGCCAGAATCAACAGTGGAGACCGCCAGAAGAGCGTCGAGGCAATGAAGCTCGACGAGTGCTGAAGAAACGTAGGCACCTACTGTCTATATTATATTTAAATATGTATGATAAGCCCTTTAATGTTATAAATAGAATTCTACTAGCAAACTCCAATAACCGAGCTTTCCCAACATCCTACGCTAAGAAATTTCATTAATTCGGTGGTAGCACATTAATTTAACATAAGATCGAACTATCGACGCCTACCTATCGCATCGCGAACCGAGATTACAAAATAAAAATAAACTAAGAGCACGTCTAGAGGCGGGCAGTTTACATAAACATAGAGATCACGCCCCCAGTCAAAACATTCAACAGAGAATGCATAAAAATATAAAAATAACTAAAATAAGACACCGGTCCGGCTAGAGAAGAAACCGAAAAATCCTGTCTGTATAATTACGTGGAGCTACCACTCGATCTACCGGCGAGCCAATTTAAATTTACTGCGAACGGCGCACGTGTCCTACAAAATGAAATCCCACTACCGCAGAGAAACACGCACGAAAAAAATTGTAGAAAAATATACCGCAGGCGCCACCCCCTCAACGTTAGTGGCTGCTTACTCCAACCACGCCTGTTTCTAAGCGCTACTATACCTTTCTCTTTCACTGCTGTTACTGCAACATATTGCCGTCTCAGTTGTGTATGCGCGGCCGCCGGAAAACGCCAGCTTTTTAGTCAGTACGCGTTTGTGCGTCGCGCGTGTTTGGTGTGTTGTACCGCCGTCGCGGTGTGTTGTGCAGTGCCGTGTACAGGGTGCCGAAGTGGCGGGTTTCCTTGCCGCAGGACGGGGGGCCCATGCCCCCTTTCATCAGCACCACATTGGTAAAAGTTAGTGTCCTGTGTCTTTGTTAGACTGTTTCGTGGAGTGCAAATATGCCGTATGGAGGTTGTTGTCATAATGTTATGTTTTTTTTTCTATTATATTTATGTAAATACATCGTAACACTGGTACACGTGTATTTTGCGATGTAATTAGTTTTTTTTTCTTTTATGATGTTGTTTTTTTTATTTTATTTTGCCTTTTGAATATTGTTATCATACTACTCTATCAGAAACTTAGTTCATTTGTAACTATTCATGTGAAAAAATGTTTCACTTCACTCAATACTGAAATCGTTCAAATAATCTAAAAAAGAGTAGTTCTACATTTCCTTTTTCTTCTGAACTCTATCTTAATCGGGATCTATGACTAATGAACTGTATTCTTAACATAGACAAGATATCAAACAAAGTAGTATTTATATGTAGTAACCATAGATAGTTTCAGAATCGGCTCTTATGTTAGGCCTAGGCTCTACAAGATAGGCCTATACCTCTCGCACATTATTTTGCAACATTACTTCATGTTACTTGCTCTACAATTTACAATTTGCAAAAAAATATGACTCTACTTGTCGTAAAATATGTCTAGGTCTTGTATTTTATCTGTCAGTAACATTGAACCACTTTTTCTAATAGTTTTTGTGACATTTTTTCAACCGAAACACAGTGCAAAAACTGGTTTTTATACTAATCTGTTATCAATAAAAATATTAATCCTTTGAATTCAAGATCATAGATAGATATAGCCAAAAAAAAGTTAAATAAATAGAAATAATGTTGGAGTCTGCATTTACGCAAAACTTGGACCTATATATAGATAAATAAGAGTAATTGATAGTGTTAATATAAATAAGACAACTTATTCAAACACTGGATAAGACACAAATATAATAAATAAATAAGTACAATACGATTCATTTACATAAATGCATAAATTAATTTACATACTTCAAAGAAAATTGCATAAAACGGGAATAATAAAGAGATCTACCCCCCTATCAATGCCAATATTAGTTTTATAGCAAGAAAGACTTCTAAGTATGAAAATTGTTTTAAAAATATTCGGCAAAATATCTAAAAAAGCAATGATGGATTTAAAAATGATACCCCAAACAAAGCAGTAGGTAAGTATACATCCAATGCATACGACAATAGAAGTTTTCATAAAGAAAAACTAAGTTTGTTAATACAATATTCAGGAAAACAATTATCAACAATTATGATTGAAAAACGAATGAAAAATATTCTTTTGCACCATTACATTTGGTAAGCGCAACTTTCTTGGAGCAACAGCACCCTTTTATACTATTACTCGTAAAAAAAAACAATTTTGACACGAGGCTTCAGAATAATGAAGCATTCTGTTTTCAAAATTCATTATACTTACCTACCTTTATTAAAGAAAGTCTACAAACAGGTAAACTCTTTAGAAAAAGAAGCCATAGATAAGCTTCTAACACTTAAAACATTCAAAAAGTTTTGTACTTAACTCAACAGGAAACAGAACAATGCAAAATAAAAAAATATAATCTTGAGGCCTCCAAACTCTTTGGTAAATTCCTTTTTGAGATCAAGGATCAACTGTATGATCTGCTAAAGTTTTTGGGGAATTAAACATTATTATCCTGCCTTCTAACGTTAAGGGAGCTTAATTTTTTTATAGATTAAAACAGTTAGGTGGTAATTGTTAGGCAAGATTTAATGCCAAAAAAAAAATGTTAAATACAAAACTTTTCCCTTTACTTTAGATATATTTTAATACGGCTTACTATCAAGTACTAGAGAAAGAGTAATTTAGTTACACTTTTAAACATCGTAATTTATTAATATATTCGATAAAACACTCAAAAATATCGGTAAAATGTATTTTTATATAAAGAAATTTAAATAATATATATATTTTATTTTTTTATTTTTTGAATGACAATAGGCTTGCCCCCTATTACATGGGACCTAAACATACCGGCGAACTGTGGATACATCTCTGCCTAACCCTTTGGGGAATACAGGCGTGATGGTATGTGTAATATATATTAAGTCCTTCGCAAATGCTATTGAGTCATAAAAATTATAGTAACAATCGTTCGTAATTTAATTTTGCCCATGAACTGACGCCATTAACATATAGGTAAATAAAGTATAAGACTTACTACAATTATACCACAGTACAGTAACTGCTTCTGGCCGCGACTCCATCCGCGTCAAATTAAAATATTACCCATCAAGAGCCTATGTCCTATTTCAACCCATAATCTATCTCTGTACCAAATTTCATCCAGATCCGTCTAGCCGTTCTGGCCTAACTGAGTAACTAACATCCAACTATCCAAACTTTCGCATTTATATTAGTGATAAGAACGTTGTAAAGAAATCATGGTAAAACATTACTACCCAGTTCCTAAAACACATCATTAGAATCGAATTTGAATTATATAATTCGATTTTCTGGATTTGTATTCGACACATCTAGTTTTAATCGTCTGGATTATACTTTGCCAATTAAATAGTGTAAGAGAAAAGTTTTGTTAATAACTCAAGGATTTATTATAATCGGCTTAACTGATAGATATGCCACTTTCACTATCGGTTTACTTATAATCTCCAGATTGTCTCGACATCGACACCTTCTTTGATGCACGAGATTAAAATACTAATCTGGTTGGTACAGTTACCTATTTCGCAGAATAACTACAAACCGATAAAAAGTAACTGATTACTGCTACGTTTTAGTAGTTTGCATTTTTTTTTACACTCCTCCTCATTCATACCGGCTTTTTCCTAAAGAAGCTTCATTATTTGCTTCCAGTGTATTCGGAAGCCAATTCTTAATTATTATTTGAGTTTTTCTGCACATCTTACTTCCTACTAATATTATAAAAGCGAAAGATTGTATGGATGTTTGTTACTAAATCATGCCAGATCGACTAAACGTATTTGACAAAGAGATATGGTCTGGTATAGATCATAGGCTACTTTTTATCCCGGAATTATATACGGTATTAGTAGGATAATATATCAACTTTGACGCGAACGACTTCGCCGGCGAAAGCTAGTCTATTCATAATTGATGCCAGTTTTAGCAGTATTAGATATAAGACCTTCTCAATTCTGTGTTCCCTTAAAACACTCTTCTGGTAAATTCACGGATTTAAATATTAAAATTGTACTAGCCTATAATTGTCTCACTGTAGGACAAAGGCATACAGAGAAGGCGCGAGCATTGATCACCACGCTTGCTCAAGGCGGATTGGCGATTTCAGACTTATATCAATTGTAAGTCCAGGTGACCTCACGATGTATTCCTTCACCGATTTATAAACACGCAAGTACCTAACGATTAAGAAATTGAGAGGATCAACTTTATATACAGGAGCTTGAATAATAACCTTTGTTTGTTCATTAAAGTTTTCTTTATTTCTGTTATCAAAACTTTGCCGGCCACGAGTCTTTTGTTTCTCTTGCTTTTCGACAAAACAATTGTTATTAGACTTGTTTATCGTTCCTGTTTCTTGGACAAATACAACTTAAAACAGAGCTTGGAACTTTTTGTTCACTGTTATTTAGACATTATTTTTGTTTTCAAGGCATTTATGTTTATTCAATCTTCTAATATGATGCGTTTTTGCAAAGATTATTTAATATAAGACTGCCTTGTTGGCCTAGTGGTCCTAAGCGCGACTGCTACGCTAGAGGTCTTGGGTCCGATTCCCAGGTCGAGGAAAAAGAGCTATTAGGTTTTTATATGAAATTCTCAGATTTATGCTCGGTTAATGGCAATAGGCTCGCCCCCTATTACATGGGACCAAAACATACCGGATACCGGCGAATTGTGGGTGTACATTGGTACACCTCTGCCTAACCCTTCGGGGAATACAGGCGTGATGGTATGTTATGTGTTATTTAATAATATCTTAATCAAATAATTTCTGGGATAAAATTCCGCCTATTGTCAAATCAGTTATTTCATACTTGATGAAAAGTTTATTAGTTACAGAAATGTGTTCTGACCGTCTGACATACACGGCACGAGCGCAAGGGCAGAACAGAATTCGCCTAGTTAGGTACAATATTACCACCGTATCTATTTTTCTGCGTATTTTCCATTCCGGTAATAAAGTCTTTATCGAATTTCGATAATGGCAGTTAATCTCAGCGGAGACTAGCCTAAATTGCACAAGTGTATGCTCAAACACACCCTTTTTTCTGTGGAATGGCAATACAACACGATCAGAAAAACCTGCCGTCGCTTCGGACCGACGGTTTAACGTGCTCTCCGAGGCATGGGGGTATCACACTACCAACTTCCTAACTCAAGACAGCTTCTAAGAAATTTCTAATGACAAAACGCAATAACACTTTGCTTGACGTGGTAATCGAACTCAGGATTCCACGCTCAATAGTCGCGTTAAAGGCCACGAGGTCGAAGAGGCAGTCATTCCATTCTGATATCTAAACACTTATCAATAGTCCCATACTGTAGAATTTGAGTCACGTTGCTTGTAACTTGTAAGTTATTGTAACTGTTGCACGCACTGTTGCACGCACTGTTACAGTAAAATATAAACCTTTTGTAGTTTAAAGTTTGACTCATACTATCGTTATAACTAAATTACTAGACAATAGTTATGTCATAACTATTGACTGAATGAATATAGCAATACAGCTTTCTACTTTTTTATTGTTTTCTATATTTCTCAAGAAATTTCTACATGATAATTATGGTTTCATACATTTTACCCAGTAATAGCACATACCTTAGGACGCTTCGAACTGTAAAGATCTCATTTACCGACGGACAAGCGAATTTATTTCAGTGTTTAAAAACCGATACATTTTTATTGCGCGGTATTTGTAAGGGCTGTCATAATTCTTTCTTCTTGAGAGAAAACCGACAAGGCTACAATGTTCTTTAGTACGTAGTTATCTAGACTTCTTTACCGTACCCTACACCAGTACTTGTGGTAAGGTAATAAGTAGGTTTTACTCATTAGTTGGCCCGGATCCTTGCTGCATGTAAATTGGTTCAGCGGTTTCTGAGTAATTGAATGGCAAACAGACATTTAAGCGTTAAAATGTTGTGTTTAATAAGTTTACACTTTGTTTTTGAAGTTGCCATTTTTTTTTGTGTAACCTCAAGATTGTGTGGTGGTATTAAAGTGTGTTTTAAATAATGTTGATAAAATAACTTTTGTAATGTTTTTTCAAAAGTTTAAAAGCTTTTGTTGTAATGGCTTTATATTTTTTTGCTTAATTTTTTTATGAAACCGTAAAATATGTTTACAAAAATGCGAAAATTATGAAAAGCTTCTCTAAGAACCCAGATAATATAATAAAATAAGGATATTTCAATGTGTTTGTAAGCATCACAAGTAACAATGAACTTGAGCTCTGCCAACCGTCGTGTTTTCCATACAATGCAATCATTTACAATTAAATAGGATATTTTACTTAATCAGGATGATTTTGGATAATAAATATGTACGGGGTTATGTTTTGTAAAAGTAGGTTACTTACTTTCAGGCATTGTTACTGGGAAACATTTATGACAACTTATAATATGCAGGTGACTGTGTGTGTTACGATTGTCAATTGTTTTTTGGCATTTCGTAGTTGATCTAGATTTCATATTCCAGAATAGGTAGGGAACATTTTTAGTCGGTAGATACTTACCTTAATTTTATAGAGATATTTTATTCAAAATACCAATAAGAAAGTATGATTCATTTCTTATTTTCATTTCTCATGTTCTGCGTGCGATATAGATGAAGTTAGACCCGAAAATAGTGCTCTGCAAGAAGATCGCAGTTAGGAAACTCTTTGACATTCTAACATTGATTAATCTAAACTATCTGACGATCTGCAACACTTAAGCCATTTATCATAATCTTAAACCAGTTTTAACAGAGATAACACTGTCAGATTAATATTAATACCAAAATCCACAGGCTAAACAGCGTGACAGCGGTAAAATTTAACCGAGGAATCACACGCACCGCCGCGTATCCATAACGGCTATTATTCCGTCACAGAATTTGTGAACGCGACTGAAATGGCGCGCGACCAATCGGACGTTCAGATTTGAATATGGAATGTAAACCGCGGCGACCTTCATAAATTTAGCCAATAAATGTCACATGTGAAAAAATGGTGGACATTTTTTTTTTAAAGCGCGTCCGCTTCACTTGTCGTTGTATAATTATTTATTAGGTATAATAACAATGTGATGTGTCAAAGTTGTGTATGAAGAATTGATAAAGGGAGTTTTTATTCATCAGGTACACCTTTACTTAGGTTCAACATGAGTGCTCATTTGTGACCAGTTAGTGTCAGACCAGCTTAGTGTCTATTCATCTTTAGACCTTCAGGTTTCATAATGAATAGCGCTTGGTAGTAGGTTATCCTTCTGCCAATAAATTATTTCAATAACTACCTATTTCCAAAGGCTTAGTTACAACACTTCAATACATATAACTTCGTCTTATTTACAGTCCAGACGATAACATAGGTACTACCTACTTGCCGATCGTAACTCCTAGCACATAAACGGGCGATATACGTGCGAGTAAGTACGCAGAGCAATCGTCAAGCTATGCGTATAGATTGACGATTTTTTCGGCAATGTGTCACCCGAAGTACGCCATCTTGTATGTCTATCATCCGTTTAAGTACAAGAACTTTTGAAGTGAAACATGGATGATAAAGGTTATCGCGTTATGTGCATGCGTCGATGTAACGCCTCGGTAGCTTAGTGGTCTTAAGCGCGACAGCTACGCTAGAGGTCTTGGGTTCGATACCCAGGTCGAGCAAAAGTGTTATTGGGTTTTCTGTGGAATTCTCACTAGCAGCTCGGAGATAGGATTTGTGCCCCGTTAATGTCAATAGGCTCGCTCCCTATTACATGGGACTAAAACATATCGGCTAACTGTGGGTATATATTGGTACACCTCTGCCTAACCCTTCGGGGAATACAGGCGTGATGTGCATGCATCGATCGTCCACTTTAAGGCAAAATAAGATATATAGTAGAAGTTTCGATCATTCGATCAATCAGAAAATCTTTTTTCCGACAAACCATATACATGTAAAACCAACTAGTAAGTACAACTTTTTTTATTGGTGCTTAATTACATTGAATACCTACTTAAACCAGTCAGTGAGTTATGATGCTCGAAACAAAAATATTGCAAGATTAACTAAAAGCTCAATTTAAAAAAAAACTTCAACTTTCTTTATTTTTATATTTATAAAAGCATTTACACATGCCATGATTGTTACTAGAATAATTTTATTAAAAATATTTTTCCGTGTTTTTTATTAGATATTTCAGTGAAACAAGAGCTTAATTTAGAATAAATGATAATTCGTTGTATTTAAAAATTGGTTTACATAATCTGCAAGGAGTTTGTGCGCTGGCCAGCCATACAAACCGCAAGTTAAATTCTCCTCTCCTCGCCCTAAACGGAAAATCTAATTGAAATTTTATCTGCTTCTGGTGCTAAATGTGCTTGGTGCCTAGCTGACGGTGTAACACCCAGTAGGTACCAGTAATAACATATGCTAATAAAATTTTATTCAACCTAAGCTTTATCGATCGTAAAACTCAATCCCATTATGTTTGTGCCTGCAGTGCTACCAACTTTATGATGAACGAAGGATTGAGTACCTAGGGTACATACATACGTGATTTACGTAAGTATGTAGTCTTTACGTGTTTTCAGAGCTACTTGGGACATAAATTCTTGTTTCAAAAGGATTTGTAGTGCTCTGAACGCTTTTGACCCTGTTCTGTGTTGTGTGAAAGAAAATGGCCGTTCAAATCCTGGGCTGAATTGGGGTCGGTTTGCATTGAAGCAGGACCTATTTTATGTAGGTAGGGCATTTGTCTGTTGAACTACATAACATATAATACTAGCTTTTGCCCGTGAGTTCGTCCACGTAAATGTCAGTTACATTTAAATTCAATAATAATTCGAAAGACACGTGGCGCCATCTATTATCATAAGATCGTTATTGTTGTATTTTTCGGGAACAGTAGTTTTTTTTGGGATGAGAGGCACTCTATGTCCGTTTCTACTTGGCAATGTATATGCAAAATTTCAGGATGATCGGTTCAGTGGTTTAGGCGTGAAAAGGTAACAAACAAATTTACTTTCGCATTTTTATAATATTAGTTAGGAAGTTAGGCTTTCGTCTTCAGTCTACAAAATTTCTTGAGCTGGCACTCGGATGTTTTCTCTGTAAAAGTTAATGAGTCTTAGACCATGTGGGCTTGGTGTGGGTTGTTTGACATCCCGTGGCTTGCATTGAATAGTATAGAATATTATCTCTACTTGCTTAGAAAGTACCTAGATAGCAATAAAATCCATAAATGTTCACAACATTTTTGTCCCTCGTATGATGTCCTCGTATCTCATGATGTTTTTCCCAAGGTAATTATTACCGATGATATTTTACCCACGTAAGTTTTACCAAATTATCTTGTCCTTGTCTGTTATAAAAAACGTGGTGCACATTAGGAATTTCTTCTGTATTTTGAGTGATGCAAACATATGAATTCACATACTACACAAACAGCCAAACCCGGAACAATTACTGTCTGTAGGTCATACAAATATTTGTTCCATGTAGGAATCGAACTCGCGACACGCTCACAGTAGCCAATCGCTCAGCCACTACTCCAACCGTGCCGACTTTTACCCAAAAAATTTCTCCCAAGATATTTAAGCCAAGGTATACCCAATTATACTAACAAGTTTTCTTTCCAGGACGTGGCGAAGCAGGCGGCGCGATGGCGTGCGCCGGCTGCGAGAAGCCGATCCTCGACAAGTTCCTCCTGCACGTGCTGGAACGCGCGTGGCACGCCGCGTGCGTGCGGTGTGCCGACTGTCGCGCGCCGCTTGCAGACAAGTGCTACTCCAGAGATAATAAGCTGTTCTGTAGGAATGATTTCTTTAGGTAAGTTATTAGGTTATAGAAGGATTTCCATAGTGAACAAGTTCATGAAGTTTCAACCCTTGTGTGGTCTAGCCACACAAGGGTTGAAACTTATGGCTAGTTTTGAAAATTAACAGCTGTTACATGCAAAAGTGCAACACCTGCACAGCATGATAATATGTATGTACTAACTTCATTATAAAAGTGTCACGAAGTTCCTTCCACTGCGCAATATGTATGCATCAGAGAAATTCAAGTTAGTCAGTCAAACCTGCATCGTTGGAAATATTGACAGATTATAATAAGTACCTTTTACTATATTCATCTTTGGGTATCGGAAATTAAAGAACTGGAATCCTAACTAAAAGTCTGTCGCAAGATAGATAGACAAATGGAAAGAGAGAAGGAATCGCGGTCATTGACCTGTGAGTAGGAAGATAACATTGCACTAGTTTACTAAGAAACTAGATAGTCATCTGTTTTGTGAGTTTCTACCAGATAATGTTTGGTACTTGGTACAATAAGCGCCGTTTATTGTATATTTCTATCAAACTAGCGAACTATTCGCGACTTCCTACGCGTGACTTATTTCTCCCGCGTTACGGTACGTCTTTGGCTACTGCTCCGCCCCCGTGGTTCGTAGCGTGATGTTATATAGCCTATGTTAATCAACTAGAATGGAGCCTTAATGATGAAATTATTAGAATGCTACATAGAATTTTTGAAATCAGTCCAGTAGTTTTTGAGTTTATTCGTTACATTCCTACATACAAATCGTAGGTATGTTGTAACAAAAATCTTTAAACCCAAATCCCAAGACACGTGCTAACTCTACGTTTCAACATAAAATTACGACTAAATCCATAGATAATGACTACATTACTAAATTCCACAGACAAAGCGTCTAGCGTGTGTGTAACCGCCATGTTAGGTTCGACGCGAACTTACGATTAGTACGTGAAGTATGCACGAACGAAGCTTAAACTTTAACACGCAAAGACGATTTGGTGCACACGATGTAATTTTGATTGACTTTAGTGTATTACATACACGTTATATTGCCAATTTTAAATTGCATTTGGAGCAATGGTTTGCTTAATATTGATTTGAATGTATGTAAGGACTTAGGGACCTAACTATTTATGGATTTCAAAGCAACTAAAAATCGAATTTTGTAGTTATTTAAAAATTCATCGGGTTTTCAGGGCTAATATAAACTTTTCTTTTTGAAGTTGTGTCTTGGAATTATTGTTTAATGGTATTATCTAGCCAATTAGAATCATTATTACGACAATTAATGGTAAGCCACCATACCTTTTTTTTTTTTTGGGGGTGGGAAATCATCAAATAACTTCTCCCGCCCTGGGCGGGGCGGGAGGGAGTGTCAGACTTTTACTGACTAAAACCCACCCATGTTAATTCTTGTGCCCTTTGCGTTCCGGGGGCGCGGTATCTCTTACGAACAACCCGCAGCCCGGCAGGCATCGGCCCTCAGTGGCCCCTTCCCTTTGCTGACATCTCTTTGAGGCAAGCCACCATACCTTGTGTTCTTCTTCTTTTATGCTTTTCTATCAGCCGTCATCTCTGTCTTACATTCACCTCTTTAATATGATAATAATGCCAGCCTATTATTGCAATAGCCATTACAAGGAAAACGTCTCCTCTCATACAGAGAAGACACGGGCATTGATCACCACGTTTGCTGAATCCGGATTGGTGATTTCAGACTTAAATTAATTATAAGTACAGATTTTTCCGCGATGCTTTTCTTCACCAATGTCAGTGACAACCAAAATAAACTTAGAAAGTACATATGAAATTATAAAAATCTTATACTATGAAACCCTTGTGAGCATGTGCTTAGCAACTTATCGAAAATTGCTCGCTGTCAAATAAATAGTACCTATAGGAACGCTTACATTACAAGCACACAAACATTTTTTTTTTGCATATTTCTAGAAAAGTTAGTTTATCGTAATTATTTAAAATAATTTTAATTATGTGGGAACGAGTTAGAACTGATGTTTTAGCACCGTTGATATTGATATAAGATATTTTGCATAGGCAGTTATTCAAAGAAACTATTATTTAAATAAGCTTCACACGACATGATGAAACAGCCTTCACCGATGGAACACTCCATCGACACTCAGTCGACGGTAACTATTCTACGAAATCACTGTTGGTCGACTCCTAGGATATAAACTCCGTCATTACGTACTTTAATAGTAGCTAGGAACCTAGGAAGATAGTCTTCGATTAGGTATCCTTAACTGCACATTGGAACAAGGTAGCTAAATCCTCTTTATTAAAAAAGTCCGTTTAATTCAAGATGTTTATAGTTATTTAACGTCTCATACCATAATAGCAGACTTTCCAGGAGGCATTTTATGACTTTTACTGGACGTCTTTAAAGGTCTTTCGAGACTACAAAACGTAGAACTCGCAAGTAGCAGTATCATGAGATGGGCAGTAGCCCCAGCCATATACAGACAGTATAATAGCTTGTTTAACTTTTCATCAAATCACACTATTTCGTCCCAGGCAGTAATGACCAGTTCAAGATAATTCCATTTTTTAAAAGATTACTGATTTATAAATTCTTGTATTTCACTCTATAATATATCAAGTTATTTGAATCAGCAGGTTGAAATCTACTGCTTTTTAACAAAATGTCATTAAAGTATATAGGCCCCAATATCGTTCCCTGTGGCATTCCTATCATCGATGTCTGTTTTACCGATGAATACGGTATTTTCCACAATGTATCTTTTTCTGCCAAGTGTTTTCACAAATGAAAGTTGTGTGGGAATAAGTATATTTTTTTGGTGTAGCAATCTTTAAGGTAGGAGATTGTCATCCCATGTATAGCATTAAAAAATACAGACTTATATCTATGACTAATACCCAGCAATGTTAAAACGAATTCTTATAGCATATAAATACCTTCTATGGTAACTTTATAACTTCAACGACATTTGCTATTAAATCTTTATTATTTAACAGATACATCAGTAAACGTCAGAAGCATTAAGTTTTACCTTCGACATTTACTTGGTAACTATAAAACTTTGCTGCAACTACTTGTGAAATATTGTCGTGTGGATTATATATTTATCTATCTATTCTCTATTGTCCTACTGCTGGGCAAAGGGCTTTCTCTTCCTTTTCCACACACTCGGTTCCTCCGTCATTGTGGGGTAGTCCTTTCAAATGATTCTAGTTCATTCCTTCATCTTCGTCTTGACTGTTGTCGAAGTCTCTTGGAATTGATTGAGATCCATTCAGTGGTTCTTTTAACTCACAGCTTATCTAACATGTAATAAACATGGTCAACCCATTTAAGAATAACACCCTGATCGATATTTACTGCAGTATAAATGTAGTATATCCAAGGTTTCATGAATCATTTATCTACTGGAATTACATTTATTTGTATTAATTTGTTTCTACGACTACTTTTTGTGTTACACAGATAAAAAATAGATTTGCATACACATCATCAAATAATCATTTGATGTTAAATGACAAACAGAATATCATTAGATGTACGAACAGTCGTCATAAAGTAATAATAATATTTAATTGCAGTTTGTAAGTAACTTGTAAAATTGACACTACATTGATTACAAATAATCCTTACAAGTGTTGAGCTTATTAATATACTAGTACTTCTTTCAAACTCTGCCTGCTACTGAGAAATTTCTAATGGAAAAACCCATTAACACTTTGGGAATCGAACTCGGGACCCCATGCTCAGCAGTCGCGACCTCGACACCAACGGGGCATACTTTGAAAAAATTGTCATTCTGACTTGTTAAGTTCTTATAACTATAAGTAGATGAATTATAGACAGCGTTATTAATTGATTACCCCTCTTCCATTAAAATTTGTTCGATAAGAGGGTTACCAGTTGATGACGCTGTCTGTACCATAGTTATGTCATTGAAAATTCTGCTCGGAGTTAGGATTTGTGCCGGTTAATGGCAATAGGCTCGCCCCCTATTACATGGGACCTAAACATACCGGCGAACTGTGGGTGTACATTGTTACACCTCTGCCTAACCCTTCGGGAAATATAGGCGTGATGGTATGTGTGGGTGTATTGAAAATAGTTTGGTACTTAAATTACAAGAAAAAATCAGTCCTTAGTTCTAAATTTTCGCTCTTAGTTCTTTATTTCTGTATTAGTATGATCTTCAGCTAAATACTCGTCTTCTCTCTTAGTGAAATTAATCCATTCGGTTTGCCGTTTTTGTATCACGGCTATTTTCATTTGCAGCTTCTGAATTTCCATTATACCATTTTGACCTTCAAGTTCCCACACTAGGACTCTTAGTAGTTGTATGTCCTACCTCCATTAACCTATACGACAATTACGAATGTACACATACCGACAGATGCGGCTAATTATGTCATCAGCGCTCCGTGACGTGTCTCATAATGCCGACAAGCACGACGATTACCATCAATTTTCATTATGGATACAAAAACGTCAGTAGTCTTTGTTGGTATAGCGTTAGGATACAAGTGACACCATTTTGAATCTTGTCTGAATATGTATACTTTCTATAATAAAGCAACAGTTGTACACTCCTGCTATTCTTTGTTTTATTAATCATCATCATATCAGCTGAAAGATGTCCACTGCTGGACATAAGCCTCCACTAGAGATATAGCCACAATGGCCGGTCTTGCATTGCCCGCATACAGTGATTTCCTGCGACCTTTACCAGGTCGCCGGTCCACTTTTGATTATAAAATAACTAGCTTCTGCCTCCGACTTCGTGTGCGTAGTCTTCAAAATTAAGCCAGTCTTAAATTATCCCACAAAACTGGAACAAAATTATCCTATGTGTTAAGTTAATGAAGATTAATATCTATTTTATGCGTGCAAAAGTTCAACCGTTTATGTGTGAAAGAGTAACAAACATCAGAATGAAGGTAGCCGTGGTACAAAAACTAACAAACCATAATATAGACTGTGACAAATTAACTTATTCAGGTTCCAATGTGTTAGTTTAATTAATATAAAATATGTATTTTAATTATTATTCCTTATTAGTGTTACCCTATATGTCAATATTTTATTATTAGTTCATATTGTAAAGGTGCAAAACGAAGGTAAGTTCTCATAAAGCCATGTGTCCAATAAGTCAGTGAAAGTTATATTTTAATCTCAAATATAAGTGGAAAACGTTACTTGATAATAAATCAATAAATCTTTAAACTTGTCTTCAATGAAACCAGTTTACAAAAGTCGTAGTTTCTATTTTTGCTTTGATGTCCATTAGCGATTCATATTTTGTTATAATGTCGTCTGCTAATCCGAGTTATAAAGTATAGGTAAAAAATGATTTTGTATGTATTTTTATTTTTTTTATAATTGATGCAAATTGATTTTATTGTGTCGGCTCTGAAAATTTAATTGATCTTTGGCATATCATAAGTGATTCCATGAGCAAACCAAAAGAAAAGAAAATAATGTGATAACCTGTTAATGTAGTTCAAAACTTATTTTATATAATAACTGTCTTGTTGACCTAGTGGTCCTAAGCGCGACTGTTACGCCATAGGATTTGGGTTCGATTCCCAGGTCGAACAAAAAGTGTTATTGGGTTTTTCTATAAAATTCTTAGTAGCAACTCGGAGTTAGGATTTGTGCCAGGTTAATGGCAATAGGCTCGCCCCATATTATATGGAACCTAAAAACATACCGGCGAACTGCTGATATACATTGGTACACCTCTGCCTAACCCTCTGGGGAATAAAGACGTGATGGTATGAGTTATAATTTATCAACTAATAGATATATGTGTAGTTGTTCCATATATTTTCTCCTCTGACACAAAATAAACTTAAAAAAAAAATAATGTCACTTAAAAAAAACTATGATTTTGGAAGG
The DNA here is from genome assembly GCA_947462355.1 of Caradrina kadenii. Lineage (NCBI taxonomy): Eukaryota > Metazoa > Arthropoda > Insecta > Lepidoptera > Noctuidae > Caradrina > Caradrina kadenii. The sequence goes on along the minus strand of OX381693.1, from coordinate 4,532,557 downwards.
CCCAACCTCTTGCCCGAATTTATCCACAATGGATATTAAAAATAAACGGCTAAATTACATGGCGCCAAAAAAAACGCGCGAAAAAAAAAACCAATTTTGTCGCAGGTCAGGTAAGAGCGGAAAACGGTTCACTTACGACTTCCGTTGACTGCTGACTTGATGGTTTAATTCGGCTTATACTGTCTCTAGGGTTCCCTGTGAAAAAAATAAACAAGTCGAATCGTTCAACTGTTCCATACTACACTCTTTTCTAGTACGGTGTTTCTTCTTTTTCTTAAGCAATATGCTACCATTAATACAACAATAATTTATTGTTATTAAAACATAGTTATTTGTCATACATGAAGTGCTTAGAAAGTATCGAAGTAATAAAAACAAAACAGAGAGCGCGTTGTACATACAAGTTGTTGTGATTCCTAGCTAGATCACGAAGTAAGTTATATTAAGGAGAAATAGATTCTACACAGATATGCATAGATTCTCTAGTGGGTTAGCAATAAAACTGAGGCGTTTCTGATTTTTTCAGCCTACAGTAAAAATACATGGGTAGTAGTACAGTTGGCCATCTGTATTACAAAGAAAAAATAAAAACAAATGAATTAAAATGACTGTACTATTTGAAGTGCAGGAATTTGACACTTCACACTGTTTCTCAGTATGTCTTGGTGGCGATTTCTGCTTTCCTCTCGTCAAGCTGTGGGTTATAGGAATAGTTAACTTTTATTTAAACAAAAATATTACGATGCAGATGATGGTTGGTAAGATCTTTCATTTTTATTTGTATCATTGGATGGCATACAATTCTACGGCCCATCTGATGTTAAGTAGGCACCGCTGCCTATAGACATCTGCAATACTAGAGGCTTTGCAAATGCGGTTTCATCCCGAAGACAAAGCTGAAACTGTATTTACACCGTCACCCATAACCTTCAAATCGGAACAAAGCAACGCTGCTTTGCGGCAGGAATAGGCACGGTGGTAGTACTTCCCCGGACAAGTTTCTTCTTCTTCTTCTTCTTCGAGAGAGATGTTAGAATGACGTTTAGAAGTAAATGATCTAATTCAAATTAATTACTAGACTTTTTTGTGCGGGATTTTAATAGACTTTATGGAAAACATTACTAGTTGTTTTAAGACAAATAATGCCATACAACAGCCACATATAGCATATGGGACATAAAACTCACTGACTATTGTCTCTCGTTTAAATCAATAACAAAAATCGTTGCACTTCAAAAACATCGCAATTTTCTGGAATTTAAAAGCATATTAAACTTGTGTTTCATATGACATTTATTTTGACATCAATGATCAAGTGGATGCCATCCACAGTCATAATCGTACATTTGTTATTGTGCAAAAGAACTTAAAATTACGTCAAGCTCTTAACTATTGTAATGAAATACATGTAATTACACCTTTATTAGTTATGTCGACGAAATTAAATATACTATTTTATATGCTGCATATGGCATGAATTTCAATGTTGAGCATCACCTTTATCTTTGATTGTTAGATTTTCAGGAAAGGTAGTTTATTATTCATTGTTGCGTTCGTATTCCTTTGGTAAGTATTTATTATTTTTGGATAAGGATCTTCTCTGTCTTTGACCACTAGGTTGCTAGGTTGATTCACATGCTGAGTTTAAAATGTCTGGTAATTTTAAGCAACCCTCAAATTAATAATAAATACGCTGTTCTCTACAAAATTGCGCTACGATATGATTAAATGTATGAAAGAAGCCAATTTTGGTCCCTTAGTAAATGTTGTTTGAGGCCAACGCATAAGTAGTTCACTCCCTGCGAAATTTTTGTTACTTACTTAGAAATTAGCTACAAGTACCAGACCCAATCAAAGAAGAAAATTTGTACCATTAGCGCCTATGATTTTCCAAGGTACCTACTTGATGTCACATGGACATAAATCACAGGAAGGTCTATATGAAATATTAATTCTGTAAAAAAAAAATATTTTTAAAACCAAAAATATTTGTATACAGAATCCTTAGCGATGCATTCTATTTTATTAAAACTTTTTTATTTGATGACATTTCGTGACACTCTGTGGTGACATTTCGACTTCCTCAATATAAGTGACGTCATTTCCGTTGTTTGACACCCCGCCATTATTGCATTAGTTTCAAATCGACGATGCTCCAAAAGTTTTCGAGGCAATCTATGTTAGTAATTACATTATTCATGTTGGAAAAATAAGGGGGCGCTGAATTATGATGTATATTACGATAAAAAAAATCCTATTATATAGATACTTACATACTCGAAGGCTTTAGAAAGAGCTTATTTTGGGATTCCTAGAAGAACGTTTAAGTCCCTTTTCGATTGAGCTTAAGTACCACAAGGCCTGTCAACAAACAAAGTTTAATAAATTACATCGACGATAAAATTAAATGCTTCATCATTATGTACATATTTCCCTAAATAATTCTTCGCTAATGTCATCGTAAAATCTTATTCGCTGAACATAAGAGCCATCTTGATTATAACTTCAAAACACCTGTCATACTTCAATTTTAATGTCATCAGTCGACAACGTAAATCATGTTTAGCTGGAATTGTCTTAAAAATAATTTGAAAGACCAAAAGGGTCTGCCTTCAGGGCATTGCAAACTCAACTAAGGCACAGCGCATAAAACATTCAGGCTGACGCGGACACAATTAAAAAAATGAAGCAGAACTCTTTGCAAGACGCAAATTGATGAATGTTATAATCAATTAAAATTGTTTCGCTTAGTTTTTGTAAACATTTTGTTTTAAAATATGAGATATTTATAGGCGTTGGTTTTTAGATTTGGTATATTGAAGAAAAATCAAAGGGTAAATATTCGGCTAGCGTAAAAAAAAAACGAGAAATTCGCACTTGCTTTTAAAATAAACAAACTGACCTTTTGAAATTGGATTAAGTTTTATTTTTAGATTTTTTTTTATTTTTACCTTCTCGTTCCAAATTCAATATTTGGTAACATTTTCGACATCGGCCGTTATTTCGTCTATTACCTTTCACCTTGTTCGGATTTTAAAAATATTTTTTCTAAATTGACGGCAACAGTGTTGAGATATGATATGGCGGGTTGCCAGCTTTATACAGCCGAACCGAGTTTATGTATTATTCATGCGGCCTCCATCGTTTATGCAAATGTACCTGGTAATAATTCAATGTGATGATAAAATAATAAAAAACAATATTGCTGCAAAATTTCATGTTCGCAATGTATTTAGAACTATACTTGAGGACTTGTAAGCAAGGTATTATTATGCACTTGCTTAATCAAGTTTATCGTATGGACTAAATTAACCTTCTATCGCTTTGACATCCTAAAAAAATCCGTTTTGTAGGTTTTGTCCTACTATAAATCTGCAATACGCTAAAATTCTGTTTTTGCCACAGATATTAAAACGACTTCCTTTTTTATCATTATCTATGCTAATCTCGTAACAGTACTGTATATAAAATAAATAAAATTAAAGATACCACAAACTTCTATTTAAGACAGAGTTACGTTTTTAATTATCCTTGATTCCTTTATTTATTATTTTCTCTTACTGTACATAGACACTTAAAAAGTTTTATTTTAAAACTAACTTTTTCCCGGGACTTTATCCGCACGAATATCGGTAGTCGCGGATTAAAAAGTAGCCTATGTCCTTTCTTGGGGTTCAAGTTTAGTCTGTATCAAATTTCATAAAAATCGGTTCAGGAGTTTAGCAGTGAAAGCGTAACAAACAAGCACGCTTTCGCATTTTTATTAATAGTATGGATTGCACTCCTCCATTGTTCGTTTAGAAAATTAAATTATTTATAAGAAAATTTGGTGGTGGGGCTTGCAATTATAAATTAATTAATAGACGCTCTGCGGATGTCGATGTATAGTTCAAGGTGCAATTGTATATATCAGATTTTTATATTTTTTTACTTAATCAAACTTCTTTTAATGCTACTCAATAAACAAAGTCTTTACTAATGAACAATGTAATTATCTAAATTATGCTTCCTCTACAATTAGAGATTATTCAAATTAAACGATTAATAAAACGTTTAGGTTAATATTGTGGCTAAAATTCAAATCTAGATTGCAAGCCGTATTCAGAATTTTTACTAATGTCTCAACATTTGCTATGACCCTTGGCTCCGGATTATTTCTCAATTCTGGCAATAATCGATACTCATCGTAAATTATTAATCGTTGGCAATTATCATAATATTCGAAGATATTGCTCTTACCTATAGTAATAAATATATGATGAAACATGATTGCCCGTCTGGGAATCTTCAGAAGTATATAAATATAGAATTACATATTTAAAGATGCAATTATTGTAAATATTCGTAGATTGTTCTATTTCCACGGCCTTTTTTGGAGATTTTACTCTTTTAAAATATTATCTTTTGCGTTTAAAAGACTACCTTAAAACACTTGAAATAAGACGTGTTCACTTCACAGCTATACAGTAGCCTTCTCCATAAAGACTTCTATGAAAAAAGATTAAAAGATTAATCCGGTAACCACCACATATAAAGTATGTACTCGTACTAATTTGGATCGGTGATTGAAAGATGGTACAACAAATAATTACTGGCAAATATTTTAAGGTCATGTATCTACGTTTTTAATTTTGACATTTGACAACCTGATTCTTGCCACAACGAAAAAAAAAAACATTCTATTTTTCAAATTTCGAATTGATCAGGGGCAGTGCTGCGGGACCATAGTCGTTTAAATCATTATGAAGTAAGGTCTGGCCCACATTGCCAGACTAAAATAACATAAAATATGAATTAAAGCCGTTCGCGGGAACTTAAATCTATCAAAAACGACTATTAACATTCATTAGACCGCTACTAGACGGCCGACTTTTTTTGTATAATCGCTCACTGTTATAAACTTTAGAGTTCGTTACAATAAAAAGGTTGGTTTACTTGGAAACTTTATTCTTTATTTTCATGGTTTTTCTTTATAAACGAAAAGAGAATTTACTGATGAATGTGTACAGGCAACTTGTATTTTTTAACTTTTACTGAAATGAACCCACTTTTAGATGCATTTGAATTGATATTGCCATTTCTAAGCTCTTAGTCGCCACTTTCCGTCTCAACTATGTCATAAAATGATCTCGAATCTATAGCATTTGCCTTGTTAATACTATGTAATTACTCTATGTTAATACTGAACACGGTTAACTGCCTCGTTAGCCTAGTGGTCCTGAGCGTGACTGCTAAGCTCAGGCTTGGGTTTAATTTCCAGGTCGAGCAAAAAGCGTTTCTATGAAATTCTCAGTAACAGCTTGGAGTTAGGATTCGAGCCCGGTTAATGGCAATAGGCTAGCTTCCTATTTACTGTGGGTTTAGGTACACTGGTTCACCTCTGCGTATCCCTTCGGGGAATACAGGCGTGATGGTACCTATGTTGTAAAACTGAACGCATCTTGTTTGAATAGGTCACACCTGACCGGATTCTGAGTTGAGAACATTAATCATAGTAATTTGCATAATATTCTCATGTCATCGGTGTGCTGAAAATATTCGATTGTGGTTTAAAGCTAGGACCCACAGGCGTACGAGGAGGTTATTAATAAAAAAAAATAAAACCTCTTTTTTATACATCACAAACCATCACACCTGTATTCCCCGAAGGGTTAGGCAGTGGTGTACCAATGTACACCCACAGTTCGCCTGTATGTTCAGGACCCATGTAATAGGGGGCGAGCCTATTGCCATTAACCGGGCACAGATCCCAACTCCGAGCAGCTACTGAGAATTTCATAGAAAAATCCAATAACACTTTTTGCTCGACCTGGGAATCGAACCCAAGACCTCTAGCGTAGCAGCCGCGCTTAGGACCACTAGGCTAACGAGGCAGTCTTTCTTATAGTGATGTATTTTTCGAAAAGGTTTAAATAAGTCCACATGCCTTTATGTCATGTCATTGTCACATAGAGATATAGTTGAAAAACACGCTGTGATCTTTAAAAGTGCGTTGAATTTATTTAAAAACGTGTGTGTTGTAAGTGATTAAAATTAAAATGTAAAACCACAAGCTAACAGGAATGAAAGTTGTCGATAATGCCTAAAAATGCAAATACACCATCTACCTAATGTGCAAACTGTCCTGTCTATCGACATATCCGTCATAATCTTATAACGTTACATCACTAGAGTATGAATATTGATCGCAATATCTTGAATATTTTAACATAATTTGCGTTTAGGTGATAGAACCATCATCGAATTGATGCCAACTGGATTAGAATGTCGTTACCAATAACACGATACGGAATTACACAAAAACATCGATTTATTTGACACATGACTTGCTTACCTTATATAGTAACTTTTTATGAATACGGTAAAATATTATTTTCTGTTTAAACTGAAAGTTGCAAGAAACATATTTTTAATATGTATTACCCAAAATTATTCCAACATGGTTATTATTTTTTGCAAAATTAAGAACGCATCCTTATTTTTATATTTATTTCAGGCGATACGGGACAAAATGCAGTGGTTGCGGGCACGGCATATCACCGTCCGACCTCGTCCGCAAAGCTCGCGAGAAGGTGTTCCATCTTAACTGCTTCACATGCCTCGTATGTCGGAAACAGCTGTCCACTGGCGAAGAGCTCTACGTCTTGGACGACAACAAGTTTATATGCAAAGAGGATTATCTCGCCGGGAAGGCGCCGACACAGCATTGTAAGTTTTTTATTCCAAATTTATGACTTGTAACCTCTTTACACAAATATATTTAAAGATTTTATTCGATATCAACAGATAAATTATATTTTATTTATGTGCTGCTATCTCTGATGCCGCCGCAGTTACCAGATGTTTATCTGATGAACGCATCCATTGATGAACGGCCGTGCAATTAAAATGTGAAAGTTGGTAGCACTTGTTCCAATTTCAAATTAGACAAGGTAGAGCTTTGCTTAAAAAGTATATCGATAAAGCGTTGTGAAAGGAAATCAGAATTTATTGAAGCAGACATGTGGCGACATCACGGGTCAATGTCGCGAAAAAAATAAACAGACAACTAGATTACTTCGAAATTGCGCTATTCTTGTCTACGAACTAAACTATACACTATTTACGTAAGTCCAATCAAACATCGACACACGCCCGTCACGGTAACAATCACTCTCAATGTTGCTAGGTATATGAAAAAATAAATGAGGTCTTTTATTGTCCTCACTCGTTCTCGCACCCAATCGATGCAGAATAATTACTTTTCTAAAACACGACCACGTCTCCTTCAATTTACGAACGTGACATGTGAGAATTGCATTCTCAATTTAAAATGCGTTTTTTATTGTTTAAGAACGTATCACGGCAACAATAAAACTCTCGGAGCACCCATTTTGAAATCGGATTTTTCGATCAATACGAACCGTAACAGAATCCAAGTGAAAAAAAAAGAAACAAAAAGTCGAAGGCGTCGGACAAAAAGCCAACCGCATTACACATTAGCCACGTCTCCACGCGGTAGTGCTGTAGACATCTTTTTTTTTACTTTTTTATTTACCGCTTTGTCGAAGGCAACACCTTGACGTGAGGATGAAAAAACTGACGGATTGTAGGCAAGATGTGATCGTGAGATACGGCCCATTCAAATATACATGACGATAGTACAAATATTTTGATTGGCACCCTCGTTAAAAATAGGTCCTGGCTGAAACAGCAGCTTACAGTATTAGTTTCATTTCGTTTATCACTCTCTGTGTCGTCTAGACAGAGTCGCATATTTCTATACATCACATCGTATTGATATCCGGTATTTCTGGTTTTATTCACTCAATTATTATGTACCGAATGTTAATGTATTCCGTTTGCTACTGTATCGTGTAGCTCTTAAAGTGGAGATTAACGCGAAATAAAACTAGCATTTCGCCTTTATTTATTTTGTTGTTTAGTCGACATTTTGGTCACATCAGTAATAGATATCTTATTTGTATCAATTTAACTTTTGAATGGAAACTAATTACTTAGTTTTAGATTAAAACCTCTTGGTAGCCTAGTGGTCCTAAGCGCGACTGCTACGCTAGAGATTTTGGGTTCGATTCCCAGGTCGAGCAAAAAGTGTTATTGAGTTTTTCCATGAAATTCTCAGTAGCAGCTCGGAGTTAGGATTTGTGCCCGGTTAATAGCAATAGGCTCGCCCCCTATTACATGGGACCTAAAAACATACCGGCGAACTTTGGGTGTACATTGGTACACCTCTGCCTAACCCTTCGGGTAATACAGGCGTGATGGTATGTTTATGTGTAGTTTTAGAATAAGAAGATAAGTTTAGATGGCAAAACCAAATATGGATAATTCGCTATCGTAACTCGATTTACAAATCATCACGAAAATAGATGACATCTATGTTACAAAGAAAAACCATTCTAATTTTTAAATCGAAACAAATTCTTTTTTTAAATTGCGCAACGCTTTATTCATATTCAAATACGGTATCGTTAGTACCTACAATAAAATAGTGTTGTCCGCGTATTACCTCGCTCACCCACAAACATGTGCTAGCCAGCGGCGCCGCCCGTGTTTGCTCAACGTAATTGTGTTTATACATTGTTAGAACGGAATAATGCCTGCAAATAAACTCGAGAGCTAAATAACACGACCCGACGGGACCAATCGTGTAGGGAGTAACGCGGCGGACATAGCAGTTGGATTGTATATCTATAGATAGGTCACATTTTAGAAACAATACCTATGTTGTTAACGAATAATCATTTCATTCATTAATGTTTAATCCTGCCTGTTCCAAGGTATCAATAGATTAGAATATTTTATGTAAAGTAAACTTTCTCTAAAACAAAAAGGTCTCATTTATTTTGGACTGTCGTGTACGTATGACAGACGGGTCTTCCAAAATTAAAATTAGTCAAAAAAAAATAAGCTTTTCCCCTAAAACTAAAACAATGTATTCGCACACAATGTTGTGCCCGTCAGTTGCACTGGGTTGACCCTATATCCAGACAATTGAATTATTAGTACCGTAGGGTCAAGGTCATACACAATTACACACATTATTATGGATGATCACGCGTTGCGAATCTAAGAACCGAGTTACTCATCTCACATTATGTTGGTATTGTAATTTTATTGATTGCTGTCTTAATTTTTTTATGTAGGTACTCGGTTCATTGAGAGCACGCTTCGCATGTTCAAAGTTTTTTTAACTCGATTATTCTTTAAATAATGCTTAGAAGCTGCTAATCCACTTTTTAACTGGAGAAGTGTTGAAAAAATGTCAGTTCCCCACAACTGTCAGTTATCTGGAATTATTTATGGAGGTTGTAGTAGCAACTAGAATTCATATTTTATCATTTTTTAGTTTGTTCTTTATTCTATTTTAATGCAACGAGTAGACACCTTTGGATGTGAAACATCTATAGCTGCACGTAAAACCGATAGCTGTCGTGGCGACGCATGCCGTGGCGTCGCATGCCGTGGCGAAGCGTTACCACGCTAAATGATGGTAATTGAAAAAAAGAATTAAGTTGTCCCAATTTAAAATAAATTTTAAATTATAAATAAATAAATGTTCATTAAATAAACAGTTATCATTTTTTAGAAAAAATACGTTACTTCCTGTCGTAATCTGTTCTTTTATGCATATTACTTGTACAAAATAATTTCGATGCTTCAAATCTGCCAGGCGTTCCGTGACGGCTAACAATTTCTATTATTAATAAGAAGCTCAGTGAGAAAAATAATATTTTCTTAAAACAAAAGAGTATCGCAAACTAAACACAGTGTGACAGTCAACCCCCCGCGTGATCGTGCAATGATACGATAAGCCAAACAAGGAATTGTTTCCACCAGCTGAACTGAGCCCCACAGAGCAGTAGATTAGACCCTGCCGGTCCCTGCCCCGCATGCGAGGGTTAAGAAGCTTACGTGGTTATTGATACGGTTAATGCTAAATTGCGAAACTTATAATACCTTGAAGAGTTTATGATTCTTTATTGGAGAATGTGGATTTTATGACAACGGTAAAGTAAAAATATGCCGATTGTTTTGATTTTTTTTTGGGTTTTCTTTTCGAACCCCTGCAAAAGTTTTTTTGAAACTAGTCCCAAAAAACACGGAATTGTGAAAATATTTTTGCCAAAACAAACCAAGCTCTTTTCCACGAACGGCCCCCAATCCTATTTCCTGTATGCGTATGAAGGCTGGATATCTACGCGTCCCAGGCGGGGCCGGTCGGGCCGGGCGGCGGCGCATGCCGATAAGGCGTATCAATCAAACGCACGCGCTCTGGGCTCAATCGGGTGAATAGGTGACCTTATCGCGAGCGTGGCGGTGACGGGTTGAATTTTCTCTCCAATATCTCGTGGTACAGTGACGTCATTGTAACTTTAAGAAACTGAGATTCATTTGTTTTGTGGGCTTTTTTTCATTTTAACAACTAGTTTTAGCAGGCAGCTTAGCATCCGTGTTTATCATATTTATTTACTGAAATGGTGCTTCAAATAAGTACATACTAAGAAAATAAAAATAAATAAATAATAAACTCGACACAGTTTTTGAATCAGTTCAATGCGAAAACCACCACTTATTAAGAGCGAAATTTTAATCCCATCACAGCTTATAAAATAAAAAAAAAAAACATTATTTTTATATCTTAAAAAAATAACGCAACGATAATAGCATAGCTGCTTATGTTGGCGAATGATCCCCAATAGGGTTGCACCCTCAGAATAAACTGCTGCTGGCTGTTTGTGTTGCAACCGATACGAGAGTGAACTGTTTGTTGTGGCGACGCTCTAGCGCGCCTCATTACGTCATCACTTGTTCCAGACATGAAAATTGAAGAAAAAAAAAGAGAATCGATGAGCACAAAACATAATTTGATTTGTAATATAAATTCAGCACTTTGTTCGAAGTAGAAGCAGTTCTTTGATCGACTAGGTACGTATGTATGCAACTTAGTAGATTTGGATAAGGGGGGGTCAGACAAAAATTGCATACAGAACACACTTATACAACCCCATATCATTGTAAAATGTCGCTTCGTGCATATAAATAAAGTCTATCTTCATTTTTAAACAAGTAGGTAAAGGTTTTTGATCCCTTCAAAATTGCCAAAGCCCAAAAACTTTACTTTGATTTGGTACTACCATTATAATTCGACTCTCAGTTGAGAATCTATAAATGCTAAAATACACACCAATTTTATAGCTCATTTTTTAAATTACACAACAAGAATACTAGGATTTCAGTAAAAGTATTCACGAACTCCAAATAACACGAATGTCAAGCGAGCGCGGTAAAAAAGTAAAACGCGAAATTTCAGACGTAAACAAAACCTCTGAACAAGTCATGGGGGCGTTCGTCCGTAAGTTTTAAACCTTATCCCGAGGTGTTAAAGGTGGAGTGAAGTGCAGAGAGAAAGTTGCGGTTACAGCTATGTGCAGTCACGTAGAGACTCCGAATGGCGTGGAATGGAGGAGAGCGATAGAATCCCATTTCGTGTCCCCCTCCCGGTAGCCGTGGGGGTGAGGCAGCCATTACTCCTGATTCTGCATCCGACGGCCCGATCGAGTTAATAAGACTGACAGCAGTGTATTATTTCAAAAATCTTTTGATTATTCATATTTCATTCGTATTTTTCTTGGAAATTAGGTACATCATATCTTACGCTTTCGGTTCTACAAGAGAATTTTATTAATTTATTTTACAGATGAAAATGAAACTATGTTGTTTTACTACAAAAAAATCTGTCCTCGTTCAGTTAGTGTGGATATATTGTATGCTTTGTATCGAGAAGCTTTTCATATTCATGACATTGAGATCTTTTCAAGTAGTAATCAAATGCACGTCTACGTGAATATAAATATACATAGATGCCAAGTTACATTAAACATTCTACTGGTCTTTTAACTGGTCGATTTTCTTGAATGGTCAATGGAACGAATATTTTTAATCGTTATTTCGCTGTACCATGGTATAATAGGTATAGTTAACCCGTGCAGCGCGCCTGTATCATAGATCGGGCGCGAGCTTGGTTTCACTGCCTAGTTATGGCTTCCCGCCTAACGTGGCCACTTCGATTCCGTCGTATGTCTGCCCATTAATTTTTATTTATCGTTAAAACGATCGATAGGTAGCGTGCTCGTAAACTGGCCGCAGTAAACGTTTATGTTTGAGTTTTATGATGTTTTAATGTAGCGTTTTTGAAAGCTCGCGAGTCCCGAGTTTCTATTTTATATCGACTCGTGGAATAGAATTATAGGCAGTAAAAACATGTCGAGGTGTGTGATAACCACGGCTTCGATTTTTAGTCGCGTCGCGTTGCGAAAATGACATTAATGTTCTTAATGTAAAGTCTAACTGTAAACTGATTTATGATCGAAATATGACCACATAAAACTGAACGCATATGTAAAACTACATTATGCATGGAACCGGGGAATGGAAAAATTCTGACAGGTGAACGGTAAATAGTCAAATCGAACGATCACGTACACACAAATAAAGACGGCAAAAAACTAATCGGTCAACGATTTACAGCGTCAGGAGCGTACCCTGAGGGCAAATTATCGATAATCGAGCGACTAACCAAATAGCCGGTGTCGATACAAGTTATCGACAGTAATCGTTATAATCGCTAGTGCCGCGCGATTGTTGCCGCTCGCCATTACGGGACGTGCGCGGCGTTTTAATACTTAACCAATTTTTTTGACCCCTCACATTGAGGAAAACAAAACCTCCGCGGGTCCCTTCTAAACTAGTGATCTCTACAACTTTTTGTATACGCTTATTATTGAAATTATTATTTATTAACTGTAATTGTCGTCGACGTTTCGAGGGTTAAGTTCGGCGTTTAGCGTAATTTGGTCGGTTTGGCTTTTTGAGGGGCTTATTAGTAATTATTAGTTGTCAAACCGCAGAGGTTGTGGTGGGCTAATTGTTGCGTTTGTGACTAACATCGAAAATAATGTTTCCTGTCGGCCAATTGCGGTAATAGTGACCGGAGATAATACTGGCTTCATTTTAGATAAAGTGTAGTTCAATTTCTATATAATAATAATTAACTATAATCTTCATACGTGGATACCTCAATCATTAAAACTCTTATTTGTGATTGTTATTTTCGCTGGCATTTCCCGTTTTCAGTTCGTGACGCGCTGGCGCTGCTCGAAGGAGTCCACGCATTCTCTTTTCAAATTATTTTTCTTTCATGCGCGATAGTATTGTGCGCGGGTAAATGGCGTGAAATTGACGGGTGGCCAGTGTTTGCTGGCGTAAAGCCTGACCATTTAAATATGGAACCTGGAGGTTATACAGTGACATGGTACCTACTTAGTTTTTTTAAATGTTATGTTCTGGTAATAAATTAATAGTTTTGTTAAGGTTATTTGGACTCGAAAACTGTTAAGTTGTTTTGTAGTAGTTCTTGTTTCTTTAATTTTTTTTATCTACATTTTTTTTAATTCAACCTATGACAAGTATAATTTTATTTTGCAATTCAATCAGTGCTCAAACATTCTCTCCTACTGCATAGGTAGATTAGGTAGTCTACATACCACAAAGATCTTATCGCTCTTTTGAGCTTATTGCAAGTTCGGGACAATGTGACGCATTGTGCACTAGAGTAAGTAGGTAGAGCAACTCTTTGTCAGGGCAACCTTTGAATTTGAATTTCGAAAACGAACAGCCTTCGTTGTTTTAATTTGCGTTCGATATTTAATTTACGTAACGTTGTGATTCAATGTTGGCTTCTCATTAGTTGTGTAGTCGTGTTTAATTAAAATAATGTTTTAATACAGTACTAAATACTTTATTAGTTAAGTTAGGTACTACATTTTTTATTTCTGATCAATAATCATTTGATAAAAGATATTTTAAGTACTAAAGTAGGTAGGTAGAGGTACCTAGTTTAATTAAGCTTTTTTATCGACATTCGCTCAGGTGGCAATAGGTAAGTAAAAATATAAATAATACCTACATTATGTGGTAGTGATAAATTCCAATCCAGGTCACATAATTTCTCCGACCTAGAACATCCATAGTCTTCCTACAAAAAATACTCAATCTATTCTTACCAGTTTCATGCTGACAGAGTCATTTGCAGACTTACATCTACATACTTACATCTATACATAGGCAGTGTCGCGCAGGGTGGAGGCGGCTGAAGAAATATTATTTCCTTATCTACCCTCCGCAAGTCGTTCGCCCCCACTCTCCCCTTGACCGGGGCGCCCTCTCACACGGTCGTAAGACAGTATTTTATTATACCTAGTACTATTATATTTAGAAATATTTTTATTTTTAAATGAAATAGTGTTCGGAAAATAAAATAATTCCCTGACTCATTGACAACGCGTAACTACTAAAGATATAAAATGTTTGGAAGATATTTAAATATTTATTTATTATAGAGGTATTAGACGTGTACTAAGAAAGGATATTTCCCAAATCAACCGCCAAGTAGGTCTTTCAGCTGACAATTGCTTTACTTTACCCAATTAAAGTTACAGAGACATATCCACGTTATTCATACGAACACACTTATAATATTATAAATGCGAAAGTAACTCTGTCTCTCTGTTACCTCATTATAACAAAACCACTGAACAGATCAGTTAAAAGCATAGGTTACTTTTAATAATCTTTTAATAGTTACTTTTAATAAATCCGCGATCTCGTCTGCATCTGCGATAACCGACATTTACGCCGAAGGAGTCGTGGGCAAACGCTAGTATATACTAATATTATAAAGAGAACAGATTTTTTTGTTTGTTTGTATCGAATAGGCTTCGACTCCGAAACTACGTTATCCCTGAGTAACATAAGCTATGTAATATAACGCTACAACTCACGGGAGTGAAGCAGTAACTAAACACATAACACGGGTGAAATAAGCCACGCGGACGAAATCGCGGGCACTTCGCTAGTAAAATATAAATGTGATGAAAACTTAGATTCATTCAGATGATGTCACCGCACATAACATTTTCTCACATCTTAAAGGCCACTTGCGCACACCACAAAATTTACGACTGAAAACTATAAAATGGCGTAATAAAAAAAATCATTAATCCAGGGCCTGATTAATACAGGCCGGTCTCGTCCCAGGCCAGGCCGGTGAGAGTAAAGGCTGGGCCCATCAGGGGGCGCCATTTAATTGGACCCCCTAAGTTCAGGCGCTAAAGCACCAATGTCAGGTTATTTATTGACTGGACAGTCATTATCGCTCGTGTGTTAGATATTCTGTTGTTCACAACGTTCACCTCTTTAGAGGATTTGTTTTTTTTATGTAAATGGGTTGTATGGGTTTTGGTCTGCGCCTTGTTGTTTGTTAGCGTCGCTCTTTTGAAAAGCGAAGGCGAGTTTGTGTTGTCAGCCAGTGACTGTAAACCTCGTTTGTTTATGATACTTTCTTTGACATTATGTTTGAGTACCTACATGCTTATGGTGCCAAAAGACATTGGTTTAACTATAAGGAAAGAAAGCAGAAGATATAACCTACCTTGACTTGAAATTATGTATATTTTTTCACTTTTACTTTGAAAGAAAAATCCTCCATATTTTCAGCATTTTTAGAAATAAGTAAATTAAAACAGAATAAAAATTTAAAAATGTTAATTTATCTGATTCTACAGGTAGGAGACCACATCAGTTAGTTCATTTTAGATTAAGAAAGGGTCTCCTAAATTAACCAAGTTATGAGATTGTAACAACACTAAGTTAATACTATGTTAGAAATAACAAATGGTTATTAGTAATTCACGCACCAAATAATCCTGACCACCAAAATCCACCGTCAATTAAAAAAAAACAATAGCTACATGTAGCCCAGCCAACGTCCGGCTACCGGAGCAGTCAATAAACTAAATATTCCTGGAATGGAACACAATCGTGAAAGACACCCGACACTCAATCCAACGCTTGTTCGGCCCAGAACGCGCCATTCATACAAAACATATGCTAACAATCCGTCCATGCCATTATTCAACTTAACCTTAACACTTTAATAGCCTGAATCGTGAATCGAAGCTGCGACGCCTCATTTCACTTCGCTTCCTCACTACAACCAAGCAATCAAATATCAACTCTACTCCACAATTCCATGTTCCAAAATCCCGTGTCGTAAGCAAAGGACCCTTAATTGGCCGCCGTGAAATGTAAACATCTTATGTAACTCAAATAAACAATTGAATTTCCATTCAATTTTGACCCGAATAGAGTTAATAATGCAATGCAGGCAGGAAATGCAAAATTTTGCCACACAGTTTACTTAGCAATTAAAATTAATGAGCGAAACAAGTTCAGGTTTGCGCAACAGAAATAAGAAGGTCTGAAGGAATGATGAAGTCTTGTATATGTGTGAATAGATGTTTGGTCCTAAATAATATGCGAAACTTGCTCCTTCAGCGCAGACTCGACATGGCAAAAGGTAGCATGACACTTACAAGCTTAGAATTGTAGAAAGGCTCTATTAACACTTGACAGCTGACAGTAGAAGCGATAGTGGCCATCTCTATATTTATGGTCAAAAGCAAAGACGGGCTGTAAAAATTCCATGTCGCAGTAATAATAATAGTGCACATAAAAATGGAAACGGCCCATAAGAAACCTTGACGCCTTACAACAAGTCAAGACCACAGCTTAACACTGAATTAGAAACAGGTTGTCACTAAAAAAAATATTTCTTTAACGCTTCATTTGAACTTTGGTTGTTTATGGTTCGACTTTTTCTAGATCTGTTCTGGTGACGAATCTCAATGGAGCGTGCAGGTTTCCGCATAGAAAGCGTTTCCTGAGGTCATCCGATCGATATTTTTTATCGATGTTCAAATATTCTCGCACTTGATGAAACCGCACTGCCTCGAAATTGCAGTCTTGCCTCAGTTAGTGCTTGATTCTTTCTTTGTAACTAGGTCAACCATATAAATACCCGCAGCAAAATAAAATCTTGGCCGACGTAGCCTGTAAACTTACTTCCCAATAAATCCTCAAATTGGTATAAAATTGACAGGCTCAACAGTTTGCCGTGCTTGAAATAACCTCAAGGGAGGTCATTTCGTGTCCGTCAAACGTTCTCAGGCTACCGATTCGGACCTCCTCCATTTTATTGTTTTCAAAATTTTACTACCGCACTAAATCATTATTTTCTGCGAACCAGCCAACGTTATGTGATTTAACAAGCGAACGCCTTCGCTATCCTTTGATGAACTCCATTTATATTTAAATCATCATTCTCAGAAAGATATGAAACCGCTTCATCACTGCCTTTCCCATAGAGATAGACAACCTCCTTGTTTGAAACTTTAGTTCGTATGTAAATAAAAACGCCGCGGCGATATTAATAATGCGGAATAGAAACAAAAAAGAAAAGAAATTAAAAATCGAATGCCGGGAACGAAACATCCATACAATAATGGGAAGGAACAAAGAGGTAAAAAAGCGGGAAGAAACCTGTCGACGCCATGTTGTGTGGCAGTCGGCCTTCACGCCTCGGCCGCTGAAGATTATCTTTCGAAAAAAGAACCGAACGGGAGGCTTTCCTTGACGATGAAGGTCTTATATCGTATTCATGTCGTGGGATTATCGCCTTATATTGCTACCGAATAAAGAGTATATTAGAATGGAGTTGTTGCGACTTAATATCTTTTGTGATCGTTTGGAAGAAAGAGCGTCGTCACCGTGCGCCTGCGCTGATGACCTGTCAATTCCGTCGTGTACGCCGGCTGTAGAGAAAAAAGTGACATTAGAGTGGCCATCTATTATTTTGACTTTATGTGGGGAGATGGAGCCGAGATTGATCGTGTTTGGCTCAGCCCTTTTAATTACACCGCATTCAGTTGAATGGCTTTGTATTCGTCTACTGTTCGGTAGATGTTTATGTATACGTAACTGCTTATGTACAGTCTTCTTTTGTGGGAAACGTTTTTGTTGGTCAAAGTGTTTTGAAACTTCAGCGGCCTTTTTGTTCACACACTGTTTTATTTTCCGTAGGTACCTACTCTTTCTCCTTTTTGTGAATCCTTTCTCTCGTTTAACTTGGGTTGTTAAAATGTTCATTTTTTTCCAACTAAGTATTCGATTAAATTTTCCTATTTAGAAAAGTCTATGGAACTAAAGACATTGAATCAGTTAGGGTAGGCTAGATAATATTATCCTAATAAAATATGTATTTGTGACGTCAGCTATTACAAGTTTGTAATAAAAATATTAAGTTTATAAGAAAATGATTTCCCCAAGCATACGTCTGCGCGTGCGCATTTGTCACGGTGCGTTCAGAAAGCGCGTGAGTCGGTCGCTTCTTGCGTCCTCTCATTGTGCGATTTCGTATGCCCGCCATACATTACCGTCAACTACGTCGTTAAGTTGCATTCTTGACGCTAATGTGGGATAATGTTACGTTATACTTGTGGAAGATACATGTGGGTTAGATAGGGATGCTGTTTTAGTCTTGGGCTTATTTGGATTTTCCGAGTACTGACAGCTGCAAGCGATAATATTAAGTGTCACTTTTGGTATGATTCGAAATTTAAAAGCTTTTTTTTGGTTTGATATTCTTGGTACCAGCCAGCCGGCCTATTTTGTAAAATTTCCTTCGTTGAATTTAAGTAAAGTGAGCTTATGGTGAGCTGTTATCCCTCGTGATGTTAAGGATTGACATCACACTTCACCTAAATTCACCCAAGGATTTTTTTACAGAATAGCACTGTGCGTCTAGATAGCTTCTTTACGTGTCTAATCAAATGGAAATGGGATTTATAAAATATAACTTAGTGATTATATGATATATATTCTAACAAATACTTATGAATCTTAACAAATCTCTGTAGACCTTACTGTTCTACTTGCATATTAAACTGCAATTTGCTACACAGAACAATACCTACAAATCCACAACGCTTACTTGCAAGCGGTACAGTCTCGCGCAACAGTCAGATATAGAAATAAATAAAGCCACCGCACACGCCGCGGACCAGCGCAGGCGCAATCTCGGGGGGTCACGATCTGCGGTCACGTAGCTCCCACTCCCATAATAATACATATACAGTACCTACACATTACCACAGAATAAATAGTTACAGAAGGCCAGCTTCATACAATGAGCTAAACCGCACGCACACCAAGACACCCGTCTACGAACATCGTGCAAGCGCTCTAGCGACTGGCATTATTTGTTTGAGATCGCCGTACTTACCTGTCTATGTTTGCGCGTATAAAACCGGCCTTCTGTACACTATCTATTCCATGACACTACCTACTATGTTGCTGCCTGTACTGTACTACCTTCTATGTAATTTTGTATCGGTAGACCGACCTAGACGAAAAAAGATGGTGGCTAATTGAACTAATAAATGTAGCTATTTGGGAGTGGTTGAAAATTACCTACTGCTTATTATTTACGTTAATTCGGTTATTGTCGATGGAATGGAGATATTAAAAATAAAATATTTAATGATGCAAAGCTCGGTTGAAATCTATATAATTAAATAAAATTAAAGTGTCTGTTTGTGATTTCAACATAACAGCTTTTCTCTAAATGCATATGGATATGCAAATGTATATACGGTACTGACATCGAAAAATCAATTTAAAAAATTTTTGTCTGTCTGTCTGTTTGCTCCGGCTAATCTCTGAGACGGCTGAACCGATTTTGACGGGACTTTAACTCGCAGATAGCTAATGTTATAAGGAGTAATTTAGGCTACGTTTATTTTAGAAATTTTAAATTAAAAAAGAGGGTTGCGCGAAAACTGAAACCTATGAAATAGTGAACGCGAACGAAGTCGCGGGCAACAGCTAGTTCCAAATAATATTACAAATGGGAAAGTAAGTTAGTTTGTTTGTTACCTTTTTACGCCTAAACCACTGAACCGATCGTTCTGAAATTTTGCATATACGTTGTCAGGTGTACAGAAACGGACGTAGCGTACCTTACATCCCGAAACAAAAGAAATGTTCCCGAGGAAAACAACAATAACTTTCTTATGATAATAGATGGCGCCACGTGTCTTTTGAACCATGATTTAATTTTAAATATGACCGACATTTACGCGAAGTTGCGAGCAAAAGCTAGTTAATAATATAAAGTGTAGGTACCTATTCAATGTAAAGTTTTAGTTTGGCTTAATGCCTTGTAATTATAACCGAAGAGAAAATAGTTTAGTTTGCCTTACGAATCTTCATAAACCGCAAAAATAAAATCCATAATTGCAAACACTAGATAAGACCAATAAAAAATAACAATTACCTACGTACACAAAAAAAATCATGCGTGTAGTCCGTATTTTCTTTGCACAACCGGTTCTTACGCCTCTTGACTAGCATTCCTAATGAGTCCTAAAGTATCATGAGGTCCATAAGCACCCGTCACTCTATGGTCAGTGTGGTCATAGGCCTTGATTGATGGCTCTTCGGGTTTAATGGTAATGGATACTCGTTACTCTGGACTCGACGGCGATTTTTGTAATATTTGAAATGTAAAAATTACTGACAGTTCACTTTTTGGATTTCGTTTCGCAGACTTATTACCCTAGATGTGCTATTGTCTTTTCTTGCAATGTCTCGTGCAACTTTTGCTTAGTAAAAGTTATTAAAAGGCATTTTGGAAGAGCTTGTGTGATATTATTTAACATACACATACCATCACGCCTGTATTCCCCGAAGGGTTAGGCAGAGGTGTACCTGTACACCCACAGTTCGCCAGTATGTTTAGGTCCCATGTAATAAGGGGCGAGCCTATTGCTATTAACCGGGCACAGATCCTAACTCCGAGCTGCTACTGAGAATTTCATAGAAAAACCCAATAACACTTTTTGCTCGACCTGGGAATCGAACCCAAGACCTCTAGCGTAGCAGTCGCGCTTAGGACCATTAGGGCACCGAGGCAGTATTTACCGTTTAACTATTTATCTTCTATAAAAGATCTTAGTGACACCTTACAATAAATAAAATGTCTGAAAAATGTTCTAGAATCGTGTGAGACATTCGTGATGGTCTATAATAGACAAGTTTAGAAGGCAGACGGAACCGTGGGTGGTCGTTAGCAATAGAAACACCGTAAACAAACTGAGAAATTGAAATATTATTCGTCAAATACACAAATCGAGCTCGTTACGGGGTCAAAGAATTCACTTCGGTGCATAAAAAAATAATTTAACACCAATTTTTCACAGCTATCCGACGGATGGGCGACTAATTTGTCCAAATGCTGCGCCTCGGAGTGCGCGGGCGCTTCCCATTGTGTTAGATCAAATATGGCGTCGTTAATGGCGGCCGTAGACGCTGACATATTGCCTTACGTGTGTTGTAACTGTTATTTATTGATGTACCACTGTATGCGCCTGTACGAAATTAAGCAGCTTTATGTTTGCCAGGTCATTTCTCCTGACCTCTTGCTGTGCGTCTTTTCAGTGGTATTGAATGACTTCCATGTTTAATAAGGTTTTTTATACAACGATTTATTGCCTCTACCGTGGCTCTACCGGCAAAGGGACGTTCGTTTCTGAAACTTGTATTGAACTTTGATCTTCTGTTTAATTTTTTAAACTGCGAAACTACGTCTTTACGGACTGGGATCAATATCTCTAAATATCTTGTCTATTATAAAACTGAATTAAAAAAAAAAAAACATTTCTAAACGGTTGATAAGTGACAAGTTCTAAGACAAATTATAGCCGAATTGAGAACTTACTCTTTTTTGAAGTCGGTTAATGATTTTGATACCTACACCGTTGCTTACCCATATTAACTTGCTATACCATATTTAGCATTGAATGTCATTGCAATGTCATTGCATCTATTCCAATCAATTCTTTCAACAGTTCACGTTCAATTTTATCATACCTAGCAGCTCGATATATTTTACTACACAAATAGAGTACACGTAACGCCCGAACTTTATTATGTACAACATTGTAAGTAAAAAGTACAGTCGAGTAAAAAAGGTAAAAAGTCATTAGTCATTTCGGCGTACGGCGTATACGCGAGGCGCCGCGAATCACAACGCGCTAAAGACCCGACTCATGCTTTCGTAGGCTCTTTAATTGTGTTCTTCGACTACCCTCCCACCGCTACTTGGGGAAGTCACGTCACGACCGCCTTTGTCGGGAGCCGGCGATCGCCTGCCTTTGTCTGTCTGCAAAACCGATTTTTTTTGCTGTAGGTCGTCTGAACTCTTTGGAAATCTACTGGTGTTATTTTCTTGGGTGCTACGAAAGTAAACACAGGGATAAAATTCTGCTGAAATTAGTTTTCATCATGCTGTAAGGAAGCATTTGCATAAAAGATAACGACGTGTAATCGCAAAAGTAATTAGTTTGTAATGTGTCTTTCACGCTT
Source organism: Caradrina kadenii (assembly GCA_947462355.1). Taxonomy (NCBI): domain Eukaryota; kingdom Metazoa; phylum Arthropoda; class Insecta; order Lepidoptera; family Noctuidae; genus Caradrina; species Caradrina kadenii. The sequence goes on along the minus strand of OX381693.1, from coordinate 4,510,231 downwards.
CATTTAAACGTGTATTTTGGCATTGTTGCTCGGCTCCACACTACAAAAAAAAATACATGCATAAACAATTATTTCTGCAGAATTCTATTCTTGTACGGTTGAGCCACACAACTCATACTCTTTCGGTCTAAAACAATTCGCCGAGCGAGTTTCCCAGAGCTATCAGACAGGGCGCCCAATGGAAATGACATTTTAAAAACCGCTCTCGAGCCTACCCATAGCTGATTTTACATATACTTGTGTTTCGCACGCACGCTCTGTGCGCAACGTCGATAAAAGAGGGCGTGGCCATCACCGCCGCATCCACCAATCAGGTTGCTTCGCTCCACGTGTGCGTACGGCGCACCCTTTCATGTGTGCCGCATCACTTGCCAAGTGTGAGTGCGACGTTACGTTTATACGCCCGTGGTGTATATGGGCGTAAATAAGTATATGCCGGCTACCGGCACCACAAAGGTTCCCATATCTTTTATGTTCTTAGATCCTTATCTCGCGGTTTCTTATTTTACATTTGAGATGGTGGCCTGAAATTAACGGTCAGCTCCATAAACACGCTATAACAAACTTTAATATGGCCGTAATACAAAATAATCTGTGATTTTTACTGCGTTCACTGCGTTAATAGGTTGTTATAGATTTAAAGATAGCGCACTAGTGTTTTTTGGTAAAAAATATTCATGAGTCACGCTGATTGAATTGTTAATGGGTCTAAATTGTTGATTATCGCGATGTAAATTATGTTCTTGAATGCGAGTTTATGTAAAACAATACGGATATTTTATTTTTCACTGTTATTAGCTGGCATTAGCATTAAATAAAAACATTGAGGCAGAATTTATTTAAACATTACTTACAGAAATATATACCGATGTACTGATGTAAAAATCAATCAAACGGCTGTAATGAATACTGAATTACAAATAAAGAAGCCACAAAATTTTGAATTCGAATTTCGTATATCAAAGAGAACTTGTTCTGTATTCGAAATTGAGCGACAATAAAAGACCGTTTTCCCGCCAAAATTCGATTAGCGAGGTACAGCGGGACAAAGGAAGTCGTTTATACGGGGGGCGGTTTTAAAATTGATTTTGAAAGCGGGGCGGGGAGCTCATAGGTGACTGGTTTTGACTGTACCTACAGGATTCAACGCATGAGAATTTTATATTGTCATTCAAATAATTTTTATTGTTGTGAACCTTTCGTTCTTGTAGAACTTACGATAGTTTTCTCGTTGTATGGAGATATTATGTGGCCAATAAAAACAATTTTGAATTTCGTTAAAAGTACCTAATCCCTACCTAAGTAGATATCAAAACCTCAAAATGGGAAAAGCAAGTCTCTATCATTTAATTCTTAGGAGCAATTAAGTGCTTTATCTTTTATTATAGCTTTTCTTGCAAATTCTTATAAAACATCATAGGTCATTCTTAGGTCGTTTATGCTGAATTAACTTGGCTCATGTCATCAACATTCAATTAACTGTTCACGTATATAAACATTTGTTTAATATATTGTTTAAATATAGAACTGTTTTAATATGTTTACGATAACATAGGCCTAGGTCAATTGCACCAGTAAAACGTCAAATACTTGTGAACTCCTTCTAACACAAAAAAATTGTGTTCTCCTCACAACATCGACAACATACAAACATTCACAAAAGATCACAGACTCTAGTGTTTGTACAACCGAGAGCCCTGGGGCGAAGCACCCTTCATGAACGGATGTTTTAACCCTAAGAGGGTAGGCACACAAACTTGATCGCCGATCAAGTGGGTAGGTGATGATAAAAATGTACTCGGTGATTGGTTTGTGTGGCTTTAGTCCTGAGGGTGATGAAGTGCTTTTTGATATGAATGTTACAGTAATAAAGGAAATACCTATAATTTTTCTTAATGGGTATGTAGAGAAATATATAGATAATGCCTAAGAGAATACTGAAAAATATAACTATGTTAAAAATATATTTTTAAGTATGGGAAATCATCAAATTACTGCTTCCGCTCTAGACGGAACGAAAGTGATTGTCAGACTTTTACTGACTAAAACGCATCCATGTTCCTTCCAACCCTCGTTGTATTGTAGGGCCGCGGTGACTCTTTCTAACAAATTATGCAACCCTGGCAGACTTGAAAAGGCAGACATAAAGATATCAAGACAGCTAAATACTATAGGATTTTCCCTTAATTTTTCAGTGTTACCAAAATCCTTGATACTAATTTCTACCTAATAATAGAACAACCCGCCCGTATAACAGAATTATTTTTACCTCATAACTAACTCGTAGACCTGTAGTACCCCAAAATGACTTGCAAGTCTTAGGAAGCGCAAGTCAGTGGCGGGAACGCAGTAAGATTAATATAAGTCAAGCTGCGGTAAACGCTGGCTCATCGCTATATAGGCTTAATTAAGTTGAACCCTTGTTGCTATGCAACTTGATATTTGAAAAAATAGGTGAAAAAAAGTAAAATAAGGAGGTATTTGCAGCGAAGTAATTGCAGCGAGCAAGGTATACAACCTGCTAATAATGGTTTAAAAAAAAATTATCAGGCTGCGTTCTCTAAATTTGAATTTGGAAGAAAACCATTCTTCAATTTTATTGTAAATTTTTAATTATTGGTATAGTAACCGCCATGAGTCATGAGCACTAACGTCAGGTTCATTTTTGGGTTCCTTTCTGGGTTTTTTTGGGTCACCAACACTGCATACGATTGGTCCGTCTGTCGGACCGAACGCGTGCAGCGTTGGCGCCCCAATAAACCCAGAAAGAAACGCAATAACGTAAAAATAAACTTTACGTTTGTGCTCACGACTCGTGGCGACTACTATAAACTAATAAAGATTAAATAGTTCATTTATGAGGTAAAGTGTAACGACTAACCGAAAAGAATAGGTACTTACTACTACAATTTGCTTCAAAGAAACCCGACTACAATTTATCAATCTCAAAATATATTAGCGCCACCTCCTACCATTTTTATCGACAGCATAGCTATTTAATACACTCTCACTCACTCACGCCTGTATTCCCCGAAGGGTTAGGCAGAGGTGTAACAATGTACACCCACAGTTCGCCGGTATATTTAGGTCCCATGTAATAAGGGGCGAGCCTATTGCCATTAACCGGGCACAAATCCTAACTCCGAGCTGCTACTGAGAATTTCATAGAAAAACCCAATAACACTTTTTGCTCGACCTGGGAATCGAACCCAAGACCTCTAGCGTAGCAGTCGCGCTTAGGACCACTAGGCTACCGAGGCAGTTATTTAATATCTTAGATTAAGTTATTATAAGGTTGTATACACATCATGCCATAATATATTCTACGAGACAAGCTCATCTCGTGCCATGACAGATGTTATGGTGTACGCCGCCCTTAAATAGCCTCGGGCTGAACAGGCGGCACCGTTGCCAGAGACGGTGGAATTAAAAAAAAATAATGAAAATGGATTTCATTTTGAACTCGACTATTTATAATGTTTGTTATTTTACTTGCGAAAATAACGTCTGTAGTGAATCTTGAATGGATGAGCGAAATACTCTTGAGTGGAAAGATGACAGCAATTTTCTAATGGCGAGTGAGTGTATTCAGTTTTTTATATCATTGGATAGCAAACAAGCCGACGGCCCACCTGATGTTAAGTGGTCACCGCTGCCTATCAACATCTGCAATACCAGAGGCCTTGCAAATGTATTGCCATACCAGGGACAAAGTTGAAATGTCTCATGTGGCTGTAATTACACCGGCACCTATACTCTTCAAACCGGAACAGAACAACGCTGCTTGCGCCGAGCTCGACAGACGGCGGACGAGCTCCTTCACAAAGAGCTCTATTACTATTTAGTTATAGCGCTGTAAATACATTGTCGATGTCAATGTACCTATCTATAAAAAGCTAGAAGTTACTTGAATAGGAACTTAACAGTAAAATAATCGTAAAAATATAATTGCTTTAACACACACGTAACGGAACAATATCAAGCAAAAGCTTGTATTTTATTAATTTAACCGCTACATTATTACAATGCATTTGTCAACAATATTAAAATAGTATGTACAATCCGTATTATATTAGAAAGTAGCCACCCAGTGACCAGTCTTACAAAGTTGAAATATAGTTAAAAACATTAGTTTCAAACAATATTAATTTTAAGGTAACCTGTGAAGAGAGAATTGATTTGCACAAACAAAATAATATGTTGTGGTTACCTTTAACAGGTCGAGCAAAGTTAGGCTCGGAGTTAGGATTGTGCCCAGTTAATGGCAATAGGCTCGCCCCCTATTACATGGGACCTAAACATACAGGCGAACTGTGAGTGTACATTACATTAGTACACCTCTAAGTAACCCTTCGAGGAATACAGGCGTGATGGTATGCCTTTACATCGCTTTACTTGGTTGTCGCAAATAAATAAGCATACCTTCCTAATTTTGTACCTTAAAGCTGGCACGCGAGCACACGAACGGCAACTGTGGCGTTGCTGAAGCAATTGCCTTGGCCGAAATCGCTCGGATCACAACATCATCATCATTTTACCCAAAATATGAATAGTAGCAACTAACAACGAACGATTCGGCGACACGGTTGCCGTAGTGGCTAAGCGATTGGCTGCTGCGTGTTGCAGGTTCGATTTCTGCACGGAACAAATATTTGTACGGCCTACAGAAAATTGTTTCGGGTCTGGCTGTTTGTGTATGTGAGTTTATGTTTGTAACCGCACCCACGATACAGGAAGAAATTCCTAGTGTTAAAAAAATAAACAAATTAATAGGCAACATAATCGGTGGGTACTCACACGTGGAATAAATACGGTCCACAAGTGCCAAGTTCCCAGGTCTAGGTACCCCTACAGCTAAGTGTCCGGTCACCTCTCCCCTTCTGCAAACGTTCTCCAGCCACCCTCCATGTTTGCAAGGAATAAACGGTTTTTCTACCCCTACTCATGTTTATTGGAATATTTTGAACTCGCAAATTCGATATTCAATCGAGTTTTTAAATATATTTTTCTTCAAAAATATTAAGCGACAGTAACAAAAGTTTGCTTAAATAATAATAATGATACCATAGATTCGCTTAATTTAAACAAAAAATACAAAAAGTTATACTTAACTACGAGTCTACGCTACACTAAATACGCTACACAAATTACGCTACGCAGGCTACGCAACGCTAATCTGTAGCTACGGCATGACTACGCTGCTACGACATGTAAAAACTACAACAAACGTGGTCCTTAGACATTCAAATTCATTTGTTCACATTTAAATGAAGTAAACACAATCGGATCATTGGAACTAGCAATGACTTTCGGATCTAAGAATAAATTTAAAGTGTTCTTGAGTTGTGTAGAATTGTCAGTCCTGCATATCTTAGGAGTAAATATACTGGTTAGATCCAGTTTTTGCCAGCGAATTAGTTAAAGTCTATCTTCTTTTGTTTCACACTAAAGTAAATAGAAACATTCACCATTACTGATAACTTTATTTGACTTAGGTTAATATAAATGTGTATGACGCAAAACATGATTTTTATGGGTATTACGTACCTACCTTATCATGCCAATTTATGGAATACGACATAACTAGGTACTTCTCATAAAATGATAACCACAAATGTGTGTGGGTTATTATTTTTCCTGATCTGCGAACAATGAAAAATCCTACTTCTTTCTAAGTCTTTAAGTACTGTATTTCAAGTAGCAGATTTTACTTACGCCTCTAATTTAAGGTCCTTATCACTTATGCCTATAAGTTCTCTTTTTAAACTTCAAGTGACTATAATTATGATGAACCTTATCAATGTCTAAGCATCTCTCATCTCTGTTTTAAACTCACTGGAATAGTGTCACTTAGAAAGTCGGTATCGTGTTTCTCGAAAATCACTTCGAGTTCTGTGAAAACAGTTTCGAGTTCTTCGTAAACCAGCAGTACGGACCTCTCTCCCTCCGCGCCATAAGTAATTGTTTTTGCGGCTAATTCTTTCCGTTCCCATTTCTTTAGGGGACGCTCCATTCGAAATTACATTTTTATTTGGTTAAACCGGCTCGGGGTGACGCGATTGCTTTTTGATAAGTCAATTCTATTTTAAAGGGGTTTTTAATAGTTAGTCTTTACCCAGCAGACGTTCGAAAAAATGATAAAAATATTTTTCTTTACATATCGTTTTTCTCGTGTCTTCCTCAAAGTCAAAGCATTTATTTCAATTAGACTATTTACAGGCACTTTTGAATTGTCAAGAAGTTACCCATACAACTGGATCGTTGTAATCTATATATAGTGTTATTGGTTTTAGAGGCCGGCCTTCTACTGTACTATTTTAATTAATATAATTACAAGGTGCGTACCATGTTACGTATTAACAATACTACACGAAGCGATCGTAACTACACTGCCATATTTACCAAGCACTCATGAAGTTCATTTGATTTTAAAATGTCGATTTCAACATTTTCTCTAACTTTTCTATTTCCTTTGTCCACAGCGGACTCGTTACTAGGCTCAGGGTCTGATGAAGAAGAGGAAGATGAATCTAGGGCTGCCAACAACTCAAGCAGTCCTGCGCACGCGCCTCATCCAGCGTTGCACTCCGAACTGTCACATAACGGTGACACGAAACCACATGACGATTCGGAAGACCAGGTTGGTAGATCTATAATTTTATTACGAACTACTTTCAGCATGCCTAAAATTTATGTCAAAATTTGGTCCTTAGAGTCGTTGGTAGTGCGAAGAATATATTTATTTGAAGATTTTGTTTTTACCAGAGTTGACAAGAAAAAAAAGTAGTCTTATGTAAGCATGACATCAAGTTCTTGTTCTACTATCATCAATTCTCAGCTACTTATTACAGTGGTCTTCAAGCCACACCTTGCTAATCAGACATGGTACAGGCAATTACATTTTTACCATATAGACCATCCCACTTGTACGAGTTCGGGGCCCGTTCACATAGTCGCATTCAGTTGTTTTTTTTCACACCACAGGGTTCGCTGGATGGGGACCCGGAAACCCGAGATTCTCAAGCAGAAAACAAGTCCCCGGACGATGGCAATGGGGGCTCCAAGAGACGGGGACCAAGGACCACGATAAAGGCAAAGCAACTGGAGATCCTAAAGTCGGCTTTTTCTCAGACGCCGAAGCCGACGCGGCATATAAGAGAACAGCTTGCGAAGGAGACGGGTTTACCCATGAGGGTGATACAGGTTAGTGGATATCCATTATGAAAGCATTTATCGAGAATGATGGAGAAAGATGATAACAAAACCATAGTAACTGAACTTGAGAAACATGACAAAGATAAATTATAATTCAGTTTCATAACCGTATTATGAGATAAACAAACAATAGTAGATGCGCTTTACGCTAGCTTTACGAAAGCCACCGCGACAGTTGCGTCAAATTGCTTGACAAAAGATTCCATTAGTACATCGACTGGTTTCTATCAATTTTATATAGGCCAGCGAAAATTGCCAGTAAGCGGGGGGCTTGCGTTTTTGTCACCCAAATTCCGAATTAGTAGTGTAGTTACTATAGTCACGAGAAGAGCCACATGCTTTTATATATATTCAATACATTATTTGTGCATTCAAAAACGTTTACTATCCAACTATAAAAAAAGTTGATCAATTTTTACCATTGAAATGGTAGATCGATTTTTTGTAATTTTATATCAAATTCTATAGAAAACTGCATAAGTAGGTACATTGACATTAGTGACTCTTGAATTAGTATGAAATGAATGATTGTCAAAGAAGAATAAGTTTAATTTACAGAAATCGTGTTTCAAAGCTAGAAATAGGTGCGGGTGATGAAATGAAATAAATAATTTACAGAAAAAGTGCGAACAACAAGAAAAAATGGAATTAAAAAAGTCTTACGTTAAATTATTAAAGTATCTTTAAAACATCAAAAACAAAATGTTATCAAAAACAAAATATGCGCATTAACGAAAAAGTCACAGTTTGCCATAAAATTGATTTGCACAAAACCTCTATTCATCACGCACCTTCGTACGGTAACCGTTACAAATGGCCGATGCTCCATCATGGCGGCCAATCGGTACGTTCGCAAATTGAATATCGTGCTCGCATCCGTCCAGGAACGCAGTGTCGACGTGACAAATAGCCTAATTAACGAACACACTCTATCAGAAATATTGTGACGTAGGCCGAGTTTCTGAACGTAAATGATCTTGTTTAGAATTTACTTTTATCGATGAACTGCATCGGAAAGAGCATGCCATCATAACAATAAATAATATTATTATGTTCATTCTGTTGGAAAAGGTGAAGAGTCGAAATTAAGATGAGTGGTTGACAACTTAATTTGGTTATCAAGATTCGTGTTATTTTAAATGAATATTTACAAAAGTAATATTGTTTGATAAAACAAATGTTAGAATAATTAAGAGATAATTATATTTACATCTTTTTTTTTTCATTTTATTTATTTACAAATTCAACAATATTTGAATTAGGTAGGTTATTAATAATTCGCGTTGCGTTCCATTTGCATCTGAATCAACCTCAACGCGTCTGTTCGCAGAACTCACGATTAATCTTATCTTCCAAGGTTCCTTACCCACGTCTAATTCGGTAACATTCCCGAAATCCTAACCTGATCTAACACATGGAATCACGCGATTCTCCACACCGTCAGCAACAGATGTCTGTTCAGAGATCCGTCCGTCTGTCCGTCACGCTTTTTGCGCTCCTTCCTCTTTGTTTCAGTTTTTATTGCAGCCGGTACAAAAATAAAAAAACCCTTACTTTTTACCAACGTCTAGCGGACTGTTTGTAAACGTAGTGGGTACCGAGCTATTGGTTTCGTCATCGGTAGTGAAGTAATTAATGAAATTCGAAAAAATTGGCTGCCTTGCCACAGATGTTGCAAAAAATGCACTTTGTATTTCTGACATTATTGGCTGTACGAAAGCAAAAACAATGGTCGGATTTCTTTGATTATGAAGGGAGCTAATTTTGTTTTATTGCCTTTTTCGTAAGGTAATTAAAAGCAAAAAATTAAATAATGTTACCATTAAAATGAATGACTTCATTAAGAGTCTATTGTGTTAAAAATACAGCTAGATCAGTGTTATATCATTCGGAATAAAAAACTAAGAAATCTTTTAGTTCCGCACTGTAAGTGTTATTTTCGTGTCAAGAGAGAGTTTATATTTATCCGTCCGTAAACTGACAAATGTGTGTACAAATATTAACAAGCCGAGAATTCAAGTAAGCATTATTTTTCTCGCACAAAAACAATGTCAAGTATGTTAAGTGGGATCATAAACAACAATTTTTTTGTCGTGTCGCTCGTCTGTCGAGCCAGATCGCGCGTGTCAAATGTTTGTGCCACCGCCACCACATGTTCTAGAGTGACATAACTGTAAAATGACTTTTTGTAAACGGGATTTAACTAGTTAACACCGGTGCGTGTGAAATTTGCCGTTTGAAGAAACCGCTTACGTATTTTTAAAGTAAAATCAATTTTCTACAGAATTTATTAGTCATTGACATTTCATCAATTTTGAAATTATACAGAAAATACAGTGAAATGAGGCAATTTACAGGAAAATTTAACATCCAATGGGTTCCACCTTTTTTGCTTACTAAAATCTGATTGGATAGTTAAACGTTTTCTCATGCTTTGTAAAATTGTAAATGCTGTAGATATTAGCTATAAATATTTAATTTATAGACAACCCATCAACCTTAAATACTTACCTTGGTATTTTATTATCAAATAAAGCTGGAGCTACATTATAGCTGAGAACTTCTTCCTTATTTTACAGTTACCACATAATATAAAGATAGTTCTCAGAGTACGATCGTTACTTAACGCGTTCTTGAGACTCAGTGGGTCTCAAAGTTCATTATTGTCTAGCAATCACTAAGTACACTCCTCTTCGATGTGTGTTTAACACATATTTTTTAACACACGTGTAAATTATCTCTCATATTTTCACCATCAATTCTATCTGTCTGTATGAAAACGGCCTAACCTAAAGTTACGACTTTTGAATATTTAAGAATAACTAAATTATTTTAATGTAGCCATTACGGCACCAGGAATGCAGGAAGGGACATCAAAATAACAGACCTACCAATCCTGCTGGCACTCTACCTCGACGTCTGTGTCATCCAACCGCGAAACGAGAAAAAAAAGTGAAGATATTTTAATAAGTTCATATATTGTAATTTCTTTAGCGTGACGGCCCTGTCGCCGCCCGACGCGCCCTTATTGGCTCATATTTTATTTTGACAGGTCGTATAGTTGGTGTCTAACTAGGGTTGTCAGTGAGTCTTCATTAATTAATACAGTTTTACAATTCTTACTCTAGACGTTTAGATAGTGGTGTAATTGAATAGACATTTAATTCAATTGATTGCGAAATAACTTTACTCCGTCAGCTTTTTATCATGACTATAATTTCCCTGTAAACTACTCAAATGCACTTTATCCTTATTCATGACTTTATTAATTAAAATAAAAGTTAGTTTGCTTTTATATTTGCTAACCACCTTATCTTTTTCTTCACTAGGTATCTATCAACCCTAAACCTAAATATAGTGATGATCTTTGGAACTGCTTATATTTAATTAAAATATATATAATAATCACAGTAGGAATGGTAGTATTGCAATAAGATATATGCATAGTATTTATAGTTTCCTACAGTTGCAGTACATAAAATTTATAAAAAAGTTAATAATAATTTTATATAAAATGTAAAATTTTACCTACCTGCTTATTTCTTTGGTGTTATTATTTATTCTGAGGCACTCATATTATTTGCTAAAATACTTACTTTAAAAGTTGAAACTATTTAACAATAATCAATCAACACGTCAGAGAATCATTTTTCATTTCGCGCCAAAAATTGGTCGATGACATTTCGCGTTATAAAAGCGACCACACACGTAATGACACTTAAAAAAAAAACACAAAGAAGGGGTTATGCATAAATTAATTCAACGATTCTTTAACTACTTTGTAAATGTCATCGGCGTATAGTTACATTTTACAAATTATTACCTTATTACTCAAGAAATATTCACCGCGCGCGTTGTGTATTAGCATTTATAATTTTGTACAAGATCATTAATCATTATTAACTCAGTATTCATTGAGACAATTCCCGCACTATTAATTGTGACGGACTGATACAAAAATTGATGTAGTTATTGATAATTCGCGCATAATTACTTGACAAATGACATTAAGAACGAGTTACATTGCTCAAACTGTAAATTAAAGTTAATGTTTGTACCTATAAATTATTCCGCAGGCCTGTTTTCCATTATAGCCTTCAAACAACAACGCCTCTGCAGTATCTAAACGCAAACCCGTTGGTTTCTAGTTAATCACAAGCATTTTATTATTGGTGGACGGCCATCGAGAAAGTAATTCCCACACGGAAGCTCGTGTCACTGGTTGATTGATAGCGGGCGCGATAAAAACAGTTTGTCAGCGAGTCGCGAACACGTTATTATGTCACCACTGGCTACTGACGTGACGCGTCCTGATTAATGTATGTCGTGTCGTGTGTGGCAGCCTTAATGCGCTCGCGTCTATGGTCATTAATGGCGCGCGTTGTCCGTGGTCAGGATTTCACGATTAGGAATTAAAAAAAATATATATATTTTATCTGAATTATACTTAACATTGAAGATACAACTGCTAGCCATTCTGACTCTGACCCACAAGGGCTATAGATAAAGTCGAGATTAATATCGTAAGGAAGGTGTTTCCGTGTATCGTTCTAAAATAACTGTATTTTAATACTGACTAAACCTGGAAACCGAATCGAAGATGGTTGATGAATATAAAACTGGTGGGAAACTCTTCTATGATCAAATTGGAAAAACACTAGTTTTTTTCATAAATATTCATTACTTAAATGATTTTTTTCGATGTCTGTCGTCAAGCCTTTTCCATCAACAGTGACGGCTGATTACATACTTAAGCGCGAGAATTCTACACAGTTCAAACTTTTTCATTAGAATACTCAAACTGTAATTTTAAGAAAATGGCGGTTCAAGAAAGACTTTCCAAATTCAAAATAACAACGTCCATCTCTTTATATTTTTTTATTATATTTTAAATATGATTTCAGTCAATTATGAAGAAGAAATCCAAGTAAACGTCAGTGTCGAAATCAGAGTTGAATGAGCCGTACATCGGCGGTCGCACGACCATATCTCATGTTTTAATATCCGTCGGCCACTTTGAACTGCCCAAAATACTATAACTTGTACGAGTTACGAGGCAAACGGGTAAACGTCTGTGTGACCGCGGCTTTACTGCCGAGCTAACCCGATCCCAGACGATGGTTTACGACAGATTGTTCAGTATTTTTTAATTGATCAGTTGTTCCTATAATATCTGTGCTTTCAGAGAGCTCTGTACCTCCCTTGTACGTTGACGCTTGCTGGTGTGTCGTGTTCAACTGTAAATCAATTTTCTTTTTCATGTTTCGCATGTTTTACTTTTAATAAAATAATAGCTCCATACAATGTGTAGGTGCGTAGTTGCGGCACTATCTAAAAAGCCAGTATTTATTTATAATATTATCGACGTTTGTACGTCAGAAAGCTAAAATAAGCATATTTAAAACATAAACGTGTTCTTTTTCCGAAAAGTCAATGAAATCCTTACTTAACTGCCTTTGATCTTTACTCAACTTCCGTTAATGCGCATGGTTCACAAATCCCCAATTTTCCTTCATAAGTGAGCGTAACTTTGGATTAAAATACGAGAAAGGTTTTTAAAGAAGTTGCGTAAGTACATACCGCGAATGTCGTTCCACGTAAAATGCATTCGGGTAACGATCGCGTTTGACGCGTGTGACACGCCGCCGTCGAATCCTCACTTTATCTAAAAGCAAGGACGCTAATGCAATAAATTTGTAATTTTAATCGTTAATATTAAAACAACGGTGTGGAATAAGCATGAGGTAACAATAAAATGTCTATTTTACAGCGCTATATCGTGTCAATTCTCGTAAAAATGTCCGTGGTGCGGCGCGTAGCGGGATTTGCATCAAAAGATGACGTTTACTGTGCTTATTGTGCATAAACGCCATGAAAGTTCGTGCCTCCATCTTGTGACCGCAGTGTTATGGCCGATTGCGTTGAGAAACAACCCAGAAATTGTTTTTTACGGAATTAAAGTTCGCTGCGGTGACTTTATTTATTATTATGTTTTACTAGTAACGTTGTTTTGTTAATGAAAGTGTTGTACAATATTGTATTTTATAGGTATTTATTTGACTCTCTCAAAATTTTATTGTTATGGCAAATAAATAATACGGTAGCTGCCCTGAGTATAAAGATTCAGAATTTATGGATACTTAGATGTGTAACACTTACTTTGTTTAGAAAGTCATATATACTTACTTAACAATAACAAAAAGCAATAAAGGCACCGATGTTATGATTTATGACGTCGAAGACAGAAGCACGTTACATTGTGTCGGTGCAGCAGGTGCGGCCCAACAAAGAAGTACAACGAAACCGATAAATTATTAATTATGAAAAAAACCAATACACTTGCGAAATATTATCAAAAAAATTCAAGAGCGGCGCCAAAACCCCCTTTGTCTAGGATACGTGAGGGCACACCACGGGCACACTGTGCGGTGGTGGACAAAGGGAAGTAAAGTTGCCGACGCGGCGCGCACACTGGGACAAAGGGGCACCCCGTCAAGACAAAAAATGACATCATTTATTTTATTGCTCCGAGTGAGAATATGGCACATTAATATTGCGTAGACCTTAATGTTCGATCGCCCTAGGCCGGTCATCACTCAATATGACTGTTGCCTATAAAATAATAGTAGATACATGTTATTCGAATATCCAACTATGTAGGTATGTCACAAATCAAAATCCTTAGTAATAATCTAAAAATAATATTTACAAATATTAATCTTGTATCGATTATGAATATCGAATATAAAATTCGCCGTTCTTGTGATTATTTATTTTATATGATCTAGACTAGATTGGGTGATATTAAGTTGTAAAAATTTTGCTTATTTTGCATTGTAAATCATTTAAGTCGATGTTTTTACAGGGGTCAATTAAGGACGTAACATCCATTAATATTCATTATTATTAAAACTGTATAACAAAATAGATTTGATCAAACTATCTTCCTTTTAAATTATGTAAAAATATAGATTTTTGCATTGCTAATTGCTAATTAAAATCATTTTCAACTTTCGACATTTACCGTCAGATTCTTTTAATATGTTCATATCAAAATACCGATAGATAGTAATTGAAAATATGATTCATTGCTAACAGGGCCTCCTCGAAACAAACGTCAGCTACATCTTAATTCCCTTATATTATACCTATAACACATACAGGGTTGTCACAAGTTAAATCTATATAAACCGTTCACGAACATGACAATTTTTTTTATTTTACATTTTATTAGCAAATACGTATAGAACATTCTTTAGTTGTAACTCTGCGATATTTCTTGTCATTACTTTGAGAAGTGGTCAAAAGTAAAAGATGTATTTCTATATAATTTATATGTATGTAGCTATTTATCTATCTTAAGACTAAACATATCCATGCAGACTTAGAACCTTGAGATCTTTGTTGATACCAACTTAATGAGAGTTAACTTAAGTAAAGCTCCATAAATAATAAAACCATGTGAAGATCTTTGACAAAGACAGCCCTGTCTGTGTGTAAACACGAATGCGCGTACGCAACGATCCATCACTGCGAGGCACGACTACATTGATTTATTACAAAACTCCGCGATGTTCTCACATAGTAGCCGAGTTATAGCAAATTAATTATATGCTGCTTGATCATCGCAAGGATCAAAGTTTCATAAAAACTATTGTGAGACTAAAAATATTGTAAAAAGTAACTCAAAATGATAAAGGTAGTAAAGGCATCAATGGTTAAATATGATAATATTAGACACTAAAGCATATAAAGCTAGAGCTACCATATCAATAGAATTAACCAGAAGATAACATTGTTAAGGATTGATAAAGAGGTGTTCCTAAAGGCACTATCATAGGACCAAATGTAATCGTGAGAAATATGACATTATTCTCAACAGCAACTGACTGCCCTAAAAAGCAATTGATGCGTGTTGAAAACAATATTCTTTTGTACAGTTCGTTGGCCGTTTTTATAAGTTTCAGACTACTTTTTCATCTCAGCTGATGCTCTACCACGTAATGAAGTTTACGGTCTATGAGTCTGTTGACGTGACAATATCGGCATCGACACGGGTCACTTATCGTTGATGCACTGTTTTTGCAAGCAGAAAAGTATGTTTCTACTTTATACTAAAGTTCTTTCACTTTTTAACTCTTTAGATGTGCATGGAAGGAGCCTCCCCGAAGGAAGTACTCTTCGATCTCTGTCACGTCTGGCGCACTCTGGGTTATTAGCTAATTCTTTCACCACGATGGAAAATTTAAGCTCTAATCGGCCCTTCTCAGGGCCAAACATTCCACTGAGAAAGTATATTATTTAATATCTATATTTGCCATCGATACGCTATAAAGAACTTCTGCTGAACAACTGCTGCTAGATTTACTGCTTTGTGATTTAAAGTGTGTTTGATAGTATCAAACGCTTCCTACGATTCGACATGGTACTATTTCGTAATTTTACCAGCATTTCCCTCCGTAGCCGTCTCGCACTGTCGCCCTCCGAGGTCATTTGTCGATTCCGCGTTATGACGTACGAATCCTCTCAATGTGACCTCTACACTCTTCACTTCCTAGCTGATCATGCCGTGTACAATCACTATTGTGGTCATTGTAGGTAATTGATAAACCATAGATTTGGTTTTTTAGGTATTGTCTCTGCCAAGGCTAACTATAACCGTCAAATTTATATTCGATGTAATTATTCCCTATAGTCTCAATATTAGATTAAATCTAAATAATTTTGGATCTGCTTTAATATCAAAAAGGTCTATGACCGAGAAAGAAAAGAGCTTAGTTCCATTAAAGTTATTTTTATATAGCGGTGACTTCTACAGTGTTTAATTAATTAATAGGTACCTACTACTAATTAATTGCTTTTATTTAAGTCTGGTTTTATCTTTTCCTGTGTCTTTACATGGCTTACTTTGTTACGTCTACTCCATTTCTGCATACCTAGGTACAAATTATGCAACCAAAATTATATTAACTTAGACTTTTTAAGTACATACAGGTGCTTAACTACGTCACGTTCTGTCTCGATTACTCATGATTGATATTTGCTAATGTTAGTTCAAATTGACATATTGACGATTTGCATAACGCCTTAATTATTTTAAATTGTTTACAAAGGTATTGCTTTCAACCACTGTAACCACTAACTGTTGCTGTCGTAATATATAATATTGCGTAGTATGTCCTGTTCCTGCTAAGGTTTTTACTAATTTGATCAATAATATCTAAGTACTCACTATTGTTTCTAGGCCTTCTATTTCTTTAACAAAAAATAAAACCAGCTCCGTTTAAATGGAAATATTCCTACCACGGTCCATTGTATGTACCTACATCCTAACATCGCATTTTTATTGTGTTACAACAGCAAAACGATAGCTTATCTGAAGCCGTTAAATATAAAACCTACAACACTAAAACGAACTGAGATAAGGCCGCCATCTTGAGAAGCGTGACCAATAGCACGAGCGTACGTTATCAGAACAGTAACTGATAACAGTTTGATTTATACATTCTCAATGGTGATTGGTGGAACGGTTACACTCTCCTGCGCCGTTTATCAGAAATTAAAAATGGAATCTTGTTAGTGAGAGAAATGGGTCGTGCTTTATGGGATCGTGATGAACATTAGAAGATTTCACATTAAGTGCTTGGACGTCCTTCGGCTGAATGTTTAAAGATGAAAGTAGGATAAGTTCAAGCCGCTGTCTTCCAACGGGGTTGTAATTGAAAGTTCGACTAGGAAGATTAAACTATTCTTAAATCATCTTCAAATGGAACTAATAATAAAATATGCTATTTAAATTTAGGTCTGAATAACGCATTTATATTTTTGAAAAACCAACACATTTAAATTAAAACAATCAAATCAGCCACATGACAGAACTAAAGAAATGTTGCAAGTATAAAAAAAGAAACACATCAGCGGCGACACACAAATAACACAACAAGTAGTTAATGCACTTATTTTGAGAACATCTAATTAACTAAAATAAGACAAGTCACAAATTGGTGCCGCTGAAATGATTGCTGACATGGTAAATTTAGCGTTGTGAACATTGAGAACGTACTGTTTTAAGTTTTTTATAATTAAATATATCTGTCAACGGAAACGGGTTGGCGGGAAAGATTGACGTTTTGATTTTTTCTTTACGGAACTATTTAAATAGGTAAAGGTTGCTTTCGACTTGTTTCGCGTGGTTGTTTTCATCAGCGTTTAGTTACGTCTTTGCTTACTGCTCCGCTCCCATGAGTCGTAGCGTAATGTTGTATAGCCTTTACTGTTACTCATGAATCTGGTAATTACGTACAAAAATATTTTTCCAGTTCCAAGTGGGAGTTTCACATATTAGCACGCATAAACAAAAAAAATATTTCAGCTTTATTAAATTGTGTAGGGCTATATATGACATTTTAAAAACATTTCCAAAAAAATGCAATGGATTCCATAAATCCAGCAGCACTATCTTTATCAAATATTGAGTTAAAGGTTATTTGATTAATATTGGCCGCGATCACGATTTTGAAATACTTGACATCTACATCGTCTAAAACGCAATTTTGTGGTTATATTGACCATGACCACTGAAAAAGTAGGTTACCTATTACTAATCCGTTCTAAAAATACGTCAATTTCAAATTGTGCCTAAGCATGCCAACGTAAAAACATTTGGGTATATTCACATTTTTTGTTTTTTTTAGCTATCATTTTTGAAATTCAATACTTATAACAATATCCCGTTCAATTTTCATCTGTTGCACGTATAAAACAAGTAAGAGTTTCTCGTGCTGTTCAATTTCGCGTGGAAACAATTTACTTTTACCTCGGCGAGCGCCACGCCAATTGGTTGTAGATGGCGCATGAGGTGCGCGCGCCCTGTGGTCGCGTCTTCAGAGACGCCATGTTCTTTTTGTTCCATTTTTCAAAAATTTCAACGTCTGCGTTTGTTTTTACCCTGTGGCACGCTTCCGACAGTTTTATTATCGAACGCGACTCCAAAATTGATATCGGATTACCAATACATCATTTCCTCTTGTAATATGCTAAAATAAAAACTATAACGACATTACACGATAATGAATTATCGAACAAATTACGGCCGTCCTCATCAATATTCCGCGAGTACCCGCGAGGGTGCCAAAAATTCGCGTTTACGTCCCACATGGCGCATGACACAATAAAGTTTATGGCGGAACGAAAAATGAAAACAAAAATACGGTCAGCACAACTGTTCGTGTATTATTGTTAGGTAGATTGTGTCGCGCCCTGTAGGGAGCCGACCGCCCGTCGCGCGGCTCTCAACGCTCTAAGCCCAAATTACTAGTTCACCTCACTCGCTAGATTACACATCCGATTCTAGGTATTGCGCCGTGTCGCAACTGCTCGTAAGCTTAAGCCTAAATTGGGTTTGCTTTCATATATCTGCCATTTGCGGGACTGAATACCTGTGTAAGAAGATTAATTTGACCCACCTGTATTATTTGGAATGTTAGCAGTTAGAGTCGAGACGAAATTGAATAAGAATTAAGTGTATGGAGCAGGATAAGTGCGTTGGTACGAGATTGGCAAATTATTTTCGTAGCGGCTGCTGTAGTTTTTTGTTTCGGGTTCTGTGTTCGGTACTGTCGGCTCATTAGCACTGGGGGGCGCCTCGGCCGCAGGTAGACTCGACGCTCCGGCGTTATTTATATTGGGGGCGAACAGAACAATGTCCAGGCTGATCACTTATTAATCATCTCTTTATTCAAGCCGGCTGGGTGATTCTGCCCGTTGCGGTGTTAATACAAAAGAATATATAGATCATGGTAAAAACAAAATATTCGATGCAGAAAACATCTGTTGAAATGTGTGTCGGACGTAAATTTGAATAAGCTAGCATTATTTATTATCCTCTAAGTCGACTGATTTTGCAAATTATGTAAATCATTCTTTAATGGATCTAGTTTATAGAAATCAAAGACAAATTAAGTTTAGATTTTTATTATTAACTTCCGTGAGAAGAAATGCTTAACAAGATTCGCGACCTTAACTTCAATCAACGAAACGTGTATTTTTAACACGATTTTTCTGTACAAGATTGACATTATACCATTAAATTGGTCGTACTTACAAGCAAGAACTGACATTATGCCCACATTCCACACTAGTGAACAAACAAGACACGCTAAGGCGCATTATATGCGTCCATATATTAAAATGGTCTTTGCAAAAACATCACGTATAGGTACCGAGGCGTTTTATACAGTTAATCCATGTTTATACCTTGGTAGTTAATACTAAGATTTTACGAGTTTCTAAGGCGTCGGGGTTAGGATAAGAGAATGGCCCCTCACAGCGGTGGACGTATGAAATATAGTGTTTAACACCATGCAGCATGTTCGGCGGACGCCCCGCGGCGTGAGACAGTCCTGAGCGGCCGATCAACATCGTCACCCTACGCGATCACAAAGCTCCTTAATATTCCTTTAGACTTTCTTTGTCAAAACTACTATAAAATCTTAAGCTTTTACGAACACTGCCATTATTGTTGAGCTATCATAATTCTTAATTTATCGCTCAAAACTATTGCGTATTACGGCGTAGTCTGTAAAGGTATCATTTGCAAGACAACAACAACAGTTAGAACTTAGAAGGATGTAATCATGACTCAGGTTTTACTTGTTGAATATTCATCCGAATTGTGATACCAAGTTCTCAACATAGAATCAGAATAAAAGGCGATCGATAACGGTTATTTGAAGGCAATTTATTTTCTTTGTTCCGTTTAAGAGTAAGTATGTTCTAACAAGCACAGATTTATATTTCTATTCATTTATTAACCGTATTCAAGACATTGTCTAAATTAAAGTATTCTCTATAACTTAATTCATGACATCTATACTTACTAGTCAAACTGTACACAGCCTTATTATAGTTTAGTAAAAAAATCCCTGCTGTATTATAAATTCGAAAGTAACTCAGTCTGGCTGATACGCTTTTACGCATAAACCGCCGAACCGATTTTGATCAAACTTGGTAAAAATATTGATTAGACCTTGGACAACCCCTTAAAGCCTCCGTTGGCTTTAAGGGGTTGAAAGTTTATTTGGGAGTCTCCCGTTATTTAAGATAAGGCCATTAAATTTTGTATTTAAGCGTTTTTGAAAAACCAGGACCCAAAAAAAGGATACCCGAAGTAACTAGGTATTCCAGGCACATAAAGTCGCGGGCAAGAGCTAGTATTAAATAAGAGTACAACCGTCACTCTTGAACAAGAGATCAGCAATCGGAACCTTATGGAAACCCTTGACAAAATACACACGTACATACAAATACTTACGCCTTTTTCCCATGGGGGTAGGCAGAAACCACAGAGCGCCACCTGCTACGATCCTTACATACTCCTTTCGCCTCGTCCACGGTCATGCATTTGGTCATACAAGCATGCCAGTTACGAATACTGCGCACCCGATCTTTCAGAAGAACCTCACCAATAAGGTATGATTCGAATTTGAAAGAGCGCTCATTTGTACTGGTGCAGTAAGAGTTCAGCGTTCTTTTTACGTGACGCGCTCTGAAAGGGTAGGTCCATTTACTTTGACAAAATCTACCAACTGGACAAAATTTTACGATGCACGATAGATATTATATCTGTTGCTTCGATACCTCATGGAAAATCGTAAAGTAACCGTATACTTCATGCTACTGTTATTTTACCAGTGTTCACGTGTTCTCATTCACAAATACCCTTCAAAGATTATTATATTTTTATGGCTTGTAGGAACGATAATGGGGTGGCTGGTCTAATGACGTGGTTATGGCCACAACTTTAATAGAACAAGTATTACGAAGTTTACATCTTTTAACGATAAAGGTTTTTTGTTCGCTTGATCTATTGGTGCGATTATGTAATAAAAGCCAATAACGATAAGCTTGAACATTAAGCAACGGAACAGGTTAATTTTGAATCAGCTAGGTGTGGGTTAAAAAATTGTTGTACATATTGACGCTCGTACGATGTATAAAATCTTTAATTTTAACAACTAGTGTAATTGTTGCTTTGCATAAATTATCATAAGTGATTTTTAAAACTACGTACTTACAGTTTTGTTACATTAAAAAACCGACAAACGTAAAATTTAAAACTCTTATATTAATTACTACTTTTTCATCCACACACTGTCTTGTCATTCATTTATTTTTATTAATTAGTTAATTTAATTTGAAAACTATCTACATAAGTACCTACTATGATAATTAACCACATAACGTACCATCACACCTGTATTCCCCGAAGGGTTAGGCAGAGGTGTACCCAGGTACACCCACAGTTCGCCTATTAAATCCTATCCTATCCTATTAAAGTAACCTAAACACAAAGTTTATCAATTACAAAGTATGTACAATTTATAAAAAAGAAAGGAAGGATTATAGGACATCAAAAATCTAGGCCACATTCGTCTTGTCATTAAATGTTTATTTTTTGCAAATATCGTAGAAATTCCACTTATTTTGCATAATATTCCCAAATCAGCCTATTTATCTACTTGGTTGATTGGATCACCCACCTTTATCGGTAACATAGCGGTGATTGTCTGAAGGCCGTTTGGACTTCTGACAAATGTCGAAATATTATTTATTGTGTTTGAATGTCACGTCAAAACCTAATAATAGCGACAGTTAATCAAAAAGACCAACATCTGATTGGATTTATGCATGAACTGCATTATTAAAATGTGGATCATGTGCGAATTGCATTCTTATGATAATAGATATTTCACGCTGATCTAACATTAGACTTATAATTGGCTTTAGTTCTGCTAAAACGATCCATCTCACATCAAATTTGTTTCAATTTAACTATATTGATTTACGATATTTCATTTTAAATCTAAACCGAGCAAACGTTTTGGATTGCTTGCTGGGTAATAATTTGATATCTAAAATATTTAGTTAGTTTGGCGTAATTATTTTTTTTGTTACAACTTTATCTTGTGTGCCTGTGGTGTATATTAATTATATTTCAATGTTCTCTAAAGTTCGAAATTTATAGATAGTAGATTAGAGTTGTTTTCTGTTTTTTGATAAAATTTGAATACCCATCAAGCCTGTAAATTTAAGAACAAATAGGTACGTAACTATAAAAAATATAAAAATAATCAAATCAAAATTAAAATAATCCACAGGCACAGCTTTTAACTTTCGTAGAACTTAGTTACTAACATACCATCACGCCTGTATTCCCCAGAGGATTAGACAGAGGTGTGCCAATGTACACCCACAGTTCGCCGGTATGTTTTAGGTGAGCCTATTGCCATTAACCGGGCACAAATCCTAACTCCGAGCTGCAACTGGGAATTTTATAGAAAAACCCAATAACACTTTTTGCTCGACCTGGGAATCGAACCCAAGACCTCTAGCGTAGGTAGCGGTCGCGCTTAGGACCACTAGGCCAACGAGGCAGTTAGTTTCTTCTCATAAAACTTCAAATCAAAACTCGTTCAAGTAAAACGGAAACAGAACAACCACTCTAAGTGGGGAGGCAATAATTGCGTACTTTTAAATAATTCTCAATTTTAATTATAACACTTTTATGACGTTCGCTTAATGAATAACAGCCAGTTTTAAGCATTTATGTTTATTGCTTGATAATCAATTTTATGATAGCTATCTAGCACTCTTGTAAATCATTGCTACCGCTATGGAATCTTATAAAAGTAGGAAGGAAATGCGCACGAGTTCCCATAAGTGATTTCTGTTTTCTAGCACCGAGTATGTACTGAGTAAGATCAATTTGTGTACCCGGTGTTCACGACTTGATCATTTTGAAGACAAAAAATGACTTGATATGTGATTATAGGTTGCCGGTATAATGTTAGCCGGTGGTCCGTTTAGAGAAGCCATACATTAAGGACAGTTGATAGAATATGGTGGACCTGCCATGTTAAACACTGCTTTAATTTATGTTGAACCTAGTATCCGGTTACTAACAGACCAGTTTCGCAAATCATCTAGTTTCTGGTCTGTTTATGTCAAAATGCTAATCATTACTCCAATTTTCAGTGTAAAGGAAATAAGTTTATGATTTATTATTCATAAAAAAATGACCTTATATAAATTATAAGGTTAATGGACAGATCTATAGCCAAAATCCATTTCGATTCACTATGTCCATTAATCAATAGTTTATGCAAGAGAATTGGATCAGGTTGTGAATGTGATTTCTGTGCAAATGGCGTGCGTGGGCTCGGGAGCGGCACGATCAAAGTCTGCGCGCGCGCAGCGGGGTTAGCGCGCGTGAGCCTTTACAATAACGCTCTTGTTTTCTTCAAGAGGTTTTTTTCCTTTATGTTTTTTTAAGATGTCATGTTACGCAAATGCAGTACATCCTACAGTTTACCGTTCATTTCATACCGTTTTATTGTCATTGTTAAATGGAAATTTATAGTAAACTTGTTCTAGGCACAGTTGGAAGCCGCTATAAACAATTTTAGATATTATTTACTACGATATTATTTTAAATACTGATAAATAAAATAGTAATACACGCTTAATGTTAAATAATTCCTAAATACAATTAAATTACCCCTGTAATAATGTAGACAACAGCGTCTCTACGAAAATCGACGTAAAATAAAATTAATTACTAAACTATCATGTCCATTTTACAAGCAAATAAACTATCGTTTTATTTGCTTGTAAAATGGACTGCGAATTAACGAATCACAACAACTAGTTAACGAGTTATTTGGACTATTAACTATTTGTATAACTGTTACATCACAGTTAATTAAAGGATAAATGCTTGACGCCCTTGAAACTGTAATTGAAAAACTGAAGAGTTTCGGAAGGCAGGTGTAAAAATTATACATTTTTAGCACTTAAATGAATTAACGTTTTTACCACATACCATCACGCCTGTATTCTCCGAAGGGTTAGGTAGAGATATAACCATTGTACACCCACAGTTCGCTGGCATGTTTAGGTCCCATGTAATAAGGGGCGAGCCTATTGCCATTAACCGGGCACAAATCCTAACTCCGAGCTGCTACAGAGAATTTCATAGAAAAACCCAATACCACTTTGCTCGACCTGGGAATCGAACCCAAGACCTCTAGCGTAGCAGTCACGGTTAGGACCACTGGACCAACGAGGCAGTTGACGTTTTTATGTTTTATGAATAATTTAACGACCCTCTCAAACGAGTCGAGAGAGGGTAAGAAAATAATATTTTACAACTGGCTTCTGCCCGCGTTTTCGTCCGCGTCAAATTTCATATATAAATCCAAGAGAACCGTAAGGTTTTTCAGGATAAAAGTATCCTATGTGATATTTCACTCTACAATCAGATCAGCTGTTTAAGCGTGAAAGAGTAACAAACATGCATCCATCCATCCATCCTCACAATCTTTCGCATTTTTATAATATTCGTGGGAATTACTTTTGAAACTTGGTATACTTGACACTGGATATGCTCGCTCTACCTAAAATAAAAATTTGCAGAATAAACTAGGTTTTATTTACTCAGAGTGACACTTGAAAACAATCAGGTGTAATTTTCACTAAACTTTTACTACTTTCAGATTAATAATTGGTAGAAGCGTGTTGGTTATAACCATGATTGCCATTTTAACATCAATCTTTGACAGTCTATATAACAGACCGACGGAGATGTTTTTATTGTAGTATTGTCTGCTGCTTTTTAAATACTTGTTTATTTATTTAATTTAAACAAAACAGAATACAGACAATACAATACATTGGATACATAACACAAAATGTCCTAAGTATGTCTTGTCCTAATCATCACTATAATAAAATAAAGTAAATAGGACTAAGAAAAGTTAAGGTAAAAATTAATTTATGTGGGTATTTATCCTAACTTTGTTTTTTACCGATGGGAAATTATCAAAATGACTTCCCCCGCCTCCTTAGTGTCAGTCTTTTACTGACTAAAACCCATCCATGTTCCTTCTTGTGCCCTTTGCGTTCCGGGAGTGCGGTATCTCTTACGAGCAACCCGCAGCCCTGGCACCCATCCTAACTAACCTAAAACCTACATACCTACTAATATATTTATTATTTTATTTTTAATTTTAATATAATTTTCCTTAATCTATTTTCAAATTTATGCAAACCACTACTAAAACATTCAATTCATTTCTATTTTGTGTGCGTTAATATCTTTGGCATAGTCCACGAGAAAATAACAGTATTTTTTAACTCGTCATAGTTGGTACATGTTATTCCCTCTCACTGCTTCCCAATATCTGCCAACCAGGGGTCACCTATCGGCCTTCATGTCAAACCATGTCAATGCCACGCAATACTCAGGCGCGGCTCACACTGAATGCGGAGCGAATATAATGGCGAGCACACACGACACGTAATCGCCGCGACGCGCGATCTAACCGTTACACAAGTTTCAGATTAGTGCCGCGGCCAGCACGCGACGCATAACGTGCCGTGAACGCGACAAGACAGCTTTATTTTTTAAACTATTTAGAAGTAGAAAAACGTTGAAAAATAGTTAATTGTCGGATTAGATGCGATGATTGCCTAATCTCGGTTTGCTAAACGATCTGCTAATTGCATGATTAGACGTACCTACATCAATTTGTTTATTTCCACAGCTATCACTTAATTAATTGAAACGTTGTTTTGGCGTTTTCAAAATGGATTACGTTGGGTATGACAATGACCAACGCAATACCTACTTGTCATAAAAATCAAGATGGAAGAACCTTAGTCATTGAGTTTAACAAATACCCGTCAACCACAGATGCGGTCAGACACTAAAGGTTTATTTCACGGCAAAGGCTGGTTCCCATGACAATTTTTCGCCTTTTCTTTTAAACATTTATTGTTATTACACTTTACGACGACGTGGCAACTATTAGGTACCTTCAGCACATCTCGAAGGAAGACTTTGTCAGTTTATGATTCATACAGTACTACATTCAATGAAAATTACGTAACTTTTTTGTATGTCTTCTTTACTTGGAACACGTAATAAATGTCTTGAAACGTCAAATTCAATTCTGTTATCTTCATACATATATTATATATCTATCTTTTCTTCGCCCGCAACCTCGTCTGTGTCAAAGTTTATATGTTATGCCACCGGAACCGTACATTTTCTGGGATAAAAGTAACCTATGTGCTATTCCAAACTATAATCTAAATGTGTACCAAATTCCATCCATATCCGATCAGCTGTTCTGGCGTGATTGAGTAACAAACATCCATCCAAACTTTCGCATTTATAATTAGTACGATGGGCCAAATACCATATCTGCCTCGATAGCCTAGTGATCCTAAGCGCGACTGCTACGCTAGAGGTCTTGGGTTCGATTCCCAGGTCGAGCAAAAAGTGTTATTGAGTTTTTCTTTGAAATTCTCAGAAGCAACTCGGAGTTAGGATTTGTGCCCGATTAATGGCAATAGGCTCGCCCCCTATTACATGGGACCTTAACATATCGGCGAACTGTGGGTGTACATTGTTACACCTCTGCCTAACCCTTCGGGGAATACAAGCGTGATAGTATGATGATACACTAAAAGTTCTTCAATTTATGATAAAATTTTTCTCCACCAGGTGTGGTTCCAGAACAAGCGGTCGAAAGAGCGTCGCCTGAAGCAGCTGACCTCGATGGGGCGGGGCCCGTTTTTCGGGTCCTCCCGCAAGATGCGAGGGTTCCCCATGAACCTATCACCGGGGGGACTGGAGGAAGGCCCGCCGGGGTTTCCTTACTTCGCGACAGCGGATGGCAAGTTCGAATTTGGCTATGGCCCGCCGTTCCACCATGATGCGCCATTCTTCCATCCACCGCCAGCGATGCCCTTCAATCAGCCAGGTTGGTAGACTATTACTATTTATCTAAACGGTTGGTTGACTCTTCCCGCGACCCAAGGGCTGGCTTTTACCTTAGCCAGAGGTTAAGCATTGCCATCCAACGTGGCAATGCCGCCAGTCTTTTGGGCACTTTTCCGGTTGACGGTGATGCGGAGGAGTTTTTTGATGCCATTTAGTTTTAGTTTCTTTTTGTTTTTATTTTTTTTTTTTTTTTGGTGGGTGGGAAATCATCAAATAACTTCTCCCGCCCTGGGCGGGGCGGGAGGGAGTGTCAGACTTTTACTGACTAAAACCCACCCATGTTCCTTCTTGTGCCCTTTGCGTTCCGGGGGCGCGGTATCTCTTGCGAACAACCCGCAGCCCCGGCAGGCATCGGCCCTCAGTGGCCCCTTCCTTTTGCTGACATCTCTTTGAGGCTTTTGTTTTTATTAATGTAGACTTATTAACTTTATAACTTTATTCATTCAAATATTGAGAATCCTAACATAAGATAATTTTGAGCTAAATAGGCACAATATTTTTGCTTTAAACCCAAGTCAGTAGCAATTCGCCACCTCCTCAAAACAGTTTCAAAGTCAAGCTCGATTTCAAATTCTTATTATTTCAAAGTGCTCCGCACGTATCTTGTTCGCAATTTTCAAATCAGGGCCAAGTTCAGCCATAATGGTTTGTTCTAACGAAACTCTTCAGGCGGAGTTTGGACGCGTGAATACTGACAGTTAAGGATTTTATGTCTTTCGCTCGACTTTGGGATTACACAATCGTTTATATGTTACTTATGTAATGTTATGTAGCAAATAATGGGGACAATGATAACTGTTACAGTTATTTGATTAATATCAATAGATTTTTCTTCTTTTCCACAACTGTTAGGCTTTCATTTAAATGTGGGCATTTTTACAAGTTAACGATACCCTCAAACTATCATATCTTCTTACGCGACATATTTCTAGAAACCATAATGTTCCTTTAGGGTCTTGTATTAAACTAAACAAGTTACTATATGTTTACACTTATTTAGTAATAGTAAAGAATCTAGCAACCCCATAAAAACATGTACCAGGCGCTTAGTAACGGAAGCAGGTCGTTTCGCAGGCGGCATGGAGACTCTTCCTGGCGGGGAGTTTCCTGATCAGTTCCCGCCTCCGGACCACCTCGTGCTTCCTCGGCCATCTTCGCCTGAGTTCACCTTCGGCGACGGCCCGCCCCCCTTGCATCCTGAGGGGCTGGTGTGGTAGCTCAAGCCGGAGCCGCGGGACTTCCACGACTGATGCGGCTCGACAGGCTATAAAGTGGACTTTAGCAGTGTTATTCATTAACAGTTGCGATTGGTGAACTTAAGAAAAGACGCAGTGTTTATGTGATTTTAATTTCTGTGAACGTTTAAGGAGTTTTCCGCTTGCTTCTGGAGTTTTTTTTAATGGTATTGCAGTTGATAGAGCCAGTTAGTTTTCTGTTGCAGTGATTTGGTGCTATAGAGGTTAATTTGACGATTTTTTCGAATCAAGGCAACTTGGTTTCGATGGATTTGGATCCAGTATTTGTGTTGGCAGAAATCTTTAAATAACTTATGTGATTATGACGACTGTTAATTGTCGTAGTATCAGGAATATTATTGTTTATCACCCAGACGTGCCCTTAAAGTCACATCTTTATTCTGATAAAACAACTTTTTCGTTTAACAAAAATATAAGAAAACATTGTTACGATGAATTCTGATTAGTTGTGCATTAAATCATGGTAAATAAATCTTTGCTTTTATACCCTTTTAGCGAATACCTACTTTAATAATAATCTATTTGTGAATAAGCCAGATACTGTGAATATTAAGATATGTACAGATAGCTATTGTAATAGATAATTTATTAAGTTAAATAGAAAGAATAATTTATTTACAATGGGTTACATAAGCATAATTTATATAAGAGTAATTTTGGTTCCTATACTAAGATAGACACACTTTGAGCATTTTTTTTGTATATTTATTATTAATTCATATTTACCCGTTACTTAAGTACAATCTACTAGAGTAATAATTATAATATTGTAAATAATCGATTTGTATATAATAATGTACTTAAAATTTAAGTTAATGTGTACTTAATTAGGTACTTAATGTAAGTATCATTGTACTTTTAGCTAACCATTATAGTTTTGTTTCCAAAACCCTTTTACAAATGAAATAAAAATACGAAAACATGTTTTCCAAAAAAAAAATTCAAATGGTTTAACATGTACATTACTTACCTACTTCCTTTTATTAATACAATAGTCTAAATATTCTAGAAAAATACGAAAATTTTGTTCACAAGTTTAATTTTTTTTTTAAATTACTAATGTACTGAAATAAACCACCAGTGGTTTCAAAATAACACACAAGGAAATTACTGAAAAATTTACAAGACTACATAAAAGTCTTATCATAATTTGTAGCATATTGTAAATTGTTATCAACCCGAATTCTGACATAAATTAGATTTTTCAAAAGGAACACTGTATATACACATGGTAAGTAGGCAAACAAACGTGTTTTAAGAAATAAGACTATTTCAATTATCTTTGGAGTCACGAATAGTCGCATGCGCGCATAAAACCTACGTTATCTCAAATCGTGTCTGAAGAAAATAAAATAATAAATCCCATCATATCAACCAACTGACATACATTGTTGGGCCTACATCTCAAAGATCTATGGCACCTAAGTAACAAATTTTTAATATGAGTGGACATTGTGCCTTCATTTGTTTGTTTTTTCATCCAAGGACTTCGTGACTTCAATGACAATTAAAAATGAATTAACAGGATCACTAATATAAGAATGTATGTACTTTTAAAATAAGTGTTAATATTTGGTACATACTGTTGTCTATCTGTATTTAGCACATAAACAAAAGTATAATGGAATTGTCTGTAAGAATAAAATCTATTCGAAAATATAATACGTTTTATTTTTATAACACCCTTTATGAATGAACATGGGGGGGGGCAACAATGGCAATTAACCTGTAGGAACAATTGCTATCTAATATCGGTTTAAATCTGTCAAAAATGCCTTTAATTTACCTTCAGATAAGTTTGATAAACTGAATTAATTACTGCTATATAAACTTTATTGGTTTTTCACTCTATACTGCCTCGTTGGCCTAGTGGTCCTAAGCGCGACTGCTACGCTAGAGGTCTTGGGTTCGATTCACAGGTCGAGCAAAAAGTGTTATTGGGTTTTTCTATGAAACTCTCAGTAGCAGTTCGGACTTAGGATTTGTGCCTGGTTAATGGCAATAGGCTCGCCCCTTATTACATGGGACCTAAATATACCGGCGAACTGTGAGTGTATATTGGTACACCTCTGCCTAACCCTTCGGGGAATACAGGCGTGATGGTATGTTATGTTACTATACACCAAGGTTTTCCGTATCATCATAACAATATTTAACAGTATATAAAAACACAAAATTGAAAATGTTAGGTAACCCCCGACAGAAGAATAATAAAAATCCCTACCGCAGCTAACAAAAGAGCTGATAACTGAAATGGCTAAACCGATTTCCATCAAACATAGCTAAGAACACTCCCGACGAATTCACCTTTCAAACAAATAAAACAAAATCCAAATTAGTTCATGCGTTCGGGAGCTACGATGCCACAGACAGACACATACACACATTCACATACATACACACAGACACATCAAACTTATAACGACCCCTCGTTTTTGCGTCGGGGGTTAAGAACACACACGTTTCTTGTTTGCGGACGGTTTATTAGATACAGCCCGCTGACAAACAGACAGACGAACAGCGGAGGCTTAGTAGTATGGTCCCGTAGGCCCCCTTCAGAACCCTAAAGAAACGCGTCCCTCAACGACAGCAAAAAAAAGTAATTCAATATTATTTATTTTATATCAATAATCTGCATCACGGTAAACTTATTAATTAAATAAATTTGACAGATGATATGAATGAATCAAGTTTGTATCAACAAGTTGTATTACATGTTTTATTTGACTGACAAATTGAGTGTCAATTATTCCGATCAATGGACGACCGCTGAGTGCTGATTCAAAAGGTATTTATTTATTTTTGAGAGCATTATAATATTTATTTGTATGGTGGTTAGTAGGTACTTACAGAACTTAACAGTGATTGATAAAAAGATACCTTTATCACGAGTAAAAAAGAAGATTCAAAATAAAACTGATACTTTAATTAAGAAGTCTTAGTATCCTGTCCTATCTTGCTACTTAAACGCAAACGTTTGTCCTAATGGACGGATGAAGAATGAATGATGATGAATGTAAATAGGTGATGAATATAAGTAGGTTTACATACCATCACGCCTGTATTCCCCGAAGGATTAGGCAGCGGTGTAACAATGTACACCCACAGTTCGCCGGTATGTTTAGGTCCCATGTAATAGGGAGTGAGCCTATTGCATTATGTTATTTACTTCACTGTAGGGCTCCAACTATATGATTTAAAGACACGAACGTTTTATATCCTTATTATATCATTTCATTGATATGTCACTGATTCGAAGGTGGCCAAACAAGTGCCTTCACTTATAAAAACTGTATTAGGTATATGATTCATTTTAATTTCAAAAAGGAATTCGACTGAGTATTTGGATGCAAACTAATTCAGCCAGGTTGATGCGATGAACAATCTTCACAGTACTTAGGTAACATTGCCATCGTTAATCGTACCCATATTTCGACTGGTTCGCAATAAACACACATTTTTGTTAATAATCATTTATGATTCATTAAAAGTACACAGTCCTACCACCAAATTATAATCAACTTCTAATTACGCAACCCAACACGAATGTTTGTTACATTCCATTTCATTCTCTCACACAATACTAGCTATCAAACGTGGAATCGGGGAGAATGTACCCAGTACCCAGCAGAATATAACCGCAGCAAGGTAAGCACCCTCCATACTGTCCCATCTACCATTCGCACATAAAGGAAAATTGGAATTTGCGCGGGGGCTCGTTTGAACGGCTCGGGCCTCGTTTGAACGGCCTAGCTCGTCTGAACAGGGCGCGCGTTCGCACGACCGAATTAAGTCGCGACCGCGGAGTACCGAGTCGTAATTGGAACCGTTGTGTTTGCTTGATCCGGGCCTATTATCTCACGGGATTGGAAGCAGGGTTAGGTCCTGATTATTAGGTATGTGGATTGGGAATGCTAATTTTCGGTATTGAATTTTGGGGAGATTGGAAGTTTTAATGGGATTGAATCTGGAATGGTATTGCATCGGTAATGTTTGTCTATAATTTTAGGTCACTAACTGCCTCGTTAGCCTAGTGGTCCTAAGCGCGACTGCTACGCTAGAGGTCTTGGGATCAATTCCCAGGTCGAGCAAAAAGTGTTATTGGGTTTTTCTATGAAATTCTCAGTTGCAGCTCGGATTTAGGATTTGTGTCCGGTAGATGGCAATAGGCTCGCCCCCTATTACATGGGACCTTAACATACCGGCGAACTGTGGGTGTACACTGGTACACTTCTACCTAACCCTTCGGGGAGTACAGGCGTGATAATATGTATGTTATTCACAAGTAAACCTTAGAAATGGAACGACTCCATGTTCAACGTGACCAGTTCCATCTTTGATTTGAAAAAAGAACTGCAGAACTCGTTCAAATGTAATGACTTACTGCTTCGCGAATGGCTTCGAGTAGGTACATATTTTAATCAACAGACAACATCAAATTGATTGAATACTACATTC
This sequence comes from Caradrina kadenii, assembly GCA_947462355.1. NCBI lineage: Eukaryota > Metazoa > Arthropoda > Insecta > Lepidoptera > Noctuidae > Caradrina > Caradrina kadenii. The sequence goes on along the minus strand of OX381693.1, from coordinate 4,477,453 downwards.
AACTGTTAATACAACCTCTTCTCTCTTCTCCCTAATTTTCTGACGAAACGAGTTTCAAATTTAACGCTCACACGTAATAGTGTGGGCCCTTCAGTATCGTATGTGTAGTTGTAGTATAGCTGGCGACGGGCGAGTGTGACCAATGCTGATTGATTGGACATCGGCCGGGCCACGCTGTCGCTACCTACTCGTGAATCAATAGCTTGGAGTAGGCAAGTAGTGAGTGTTTTGTAATGTTATGTAATTAAAGTTTTATACGAGGTTTGTTGTGGGTTAGTTTGCATTTTTTTGTTATATTCTATTTTAAATAATGACATCAAAATTAATAACACAAGTACATATTTTTTTTGCTAACATTTAATGTCCCACTCCTGAGCAAAGGCGTCCTCCATTCCTTTCACTTCCCTCTGTGTTGCACCGAAAAATGATATATTCATATATTTAACTTTTCAATAAGATTAAGTATGCAGTTTCTTGCCCATTCTTCTCCATTGGAAACTACCTCAAAATTATAATTATAATTAGACCATCAAAAGTGCCTTTTGATGGTCTAATTAATTTATTATAGCCCTGAAAACCCGATGAATTTAAAAAATAACTATAAAATTAGATTGAAATATGATGATAGAGCTTTGAAATCAATAAATAGTTAGTGAATTGAGATGTCAAAAAAGTGAAATCATAGTTTAGTATTGTCATACAAAATCAATGGGGGAATTGCGTTTTGACAGCTCATAAAAAGTACGTCAATTGATTAGTGGTGTCATCTACCCAACATATAAGCAATTTGACTTTGTCTTTTGACACTAGGATTTCCTGTGTTGTGGAGACTATTCAATATAAAATATTTAAATATAGAACCAATAAATACAGAAACGTATTTTTTTTGAGCGGTGAAACAAATATGGCGTTGACTTTGATGCAAGTGTGGGTAGGTGACACTCCGGTAATAAAATTAAAATAGATTTTTACAAGTCTGCCTACCCACATATGTTGCTATAAAAGACATAATATAAGTATAATTTGCTTACGTGTCTACGTTTACCGTTGTTCGTGTGTGTGTGTGCGTGTTTTGTGCTGTAGGTACTTTTGCAAAGACATCAGAAATATTTGTGATAGATTATTATACTCACAACACACTGTGACAAGTCTTCTGTTCAGATTAGAAAAATAATTGCTAATGTGATGATGATGGTACCTGCCTACTTATATCTCATCTACGTTGGGTAAGAAATAATTTAAATTGCCTATTATCGTAGTTTTATCAATTGGTTTTGTGATCCCCCAAGCGCGATTGCTTAACGTGAAGTGCTGGATTCGATTTCCAGGTTGAGCATTTTATTATTGGGTTTTCCATCAGCAAATTATCAGGACTGCTAAGACCGAATTTGAAAGTTGGTGATGTGACTACCCCGTGCCTACAAAAGCATTTAAAGCCTGGCTGTCATTCGTAGATCTTTGACAGTCATTTTTCGTAGTCACAAACTCAGAAGCACGAAAAACTGTGAAATCAGTTTCACCAAGGGATGTGATGTTTCAGGGTAGTGTGGGTAAGATAAGCAGTCGTTCTGTGAGAAATACTGGTTTTCAGCTGCACCCGATTAGACTGGCAGCCAACCTCAACATAGTTGGGCACAGGCTAGGCAGATGATGCACTTACAGTGAAAGATTATTTCTGATTATAAATACAATAATAATCATACTGAGACCTCTCCTCATACAGAGAAGGCACGAGCATTGATCACCACGCTTGCTTAAGGCGGATTTGTGATTTGAGACTTATATTCAAGTTCAGGTTTCCTTATTATTGTGAATACTTTTCATTTAATATCAATGTCAAGCACTAGCCCACACAACAGTAACGAAAAAGTTCTAAATGAACAAACAGCTTCAGAAATTAATCGATGCCCCATCAATAATTAGGGAACATCGAACACGGTAACATTGACCCCCGGACCCCAAACGAACAGTAAACACAATGCTTCTACTTGTAACTGTCCGTTAATTAGTACTATTGTTAGGGTAACAACACACCCCTACTTTATCTATACAGAGCATGCGATACCATCTTTCGAAAATGTAGAATTGTCACAGTAGAAAACTTGTTATTTTACCTTGTTTGTGTATTACGGACTACTTCTACTACCAACTCTTCCGTTGGTCTCGTGGTGGCCAGCACGACTGTTGAGCGTGGGGTCTTGGTTTTGATTCCCAGGTCGGACAAAAAGAGTTATTGGGTTTTTCCATTAGGAATTTCTCAGTAACAGCCCGGAGCTTAGAAATTGGTGGTGTACTCCCGTGGCTCCGAAAACACGTAAAGCCGTTGGTCCTGCGCCTAATCTCTCCACGGTTGTGTTCGATTGCCGTTCCATCGGACTATGAAAGTTAGGTAAAAGGGAGTGTACCTGTGTTTGCGCACACACTGGTGCACTATAATATCTCCTGTGTACTTGGCTAAACTACATTAAGATTAGCCGCTGTGGCCGGAACCGGTCTAGAGAACACATATGTTTATTAGTAACTGGTAGGGGGGGCAGTGCTTGCTAGTAATGCGGAATTCGTTCGAAAGAGTCACCGCGGCCCTGAAACGCAAAGGGCATTAAGAGGAACACGGATGGGTTTTAGTCAGTAAGTGTCTGACACTCCATTCCACTTCGCCCAGAGCGGAAGAAGTCATTTAATGACTTCCCATGCTAAATCCTTTGCCCAAGCCCTAAGCCTTTGCCCGTGAATCCACTAGCGTGATTTTTTCATCCGCATTACCTAATATACGTATTTGGTTACTGCTTTGCTCCTGGGGGTCGTTGCGTGATGTTACAGAGTCTATACGAAGAAAGACGTAAAAACGTATGAAAAAAGACATCCGTCCGCTTACAGTCTGACGCCCGGACTTCTCGGCACCAAACTCATAAATTGAAAGAGGCCTAAGTCTGGTCAGTGGCAATTGTAAGTGCCATCAGATAAGGCGACATTTGACAGCCTATTATTCTAGTTTATTATTTATTTCGGCCATAAAAGTTATTAAGTTTGCTCAACTTCATGATGAGTTTCGCTACTAGCAATAATAGTTTGTTTGTTTGTTTGTTTTAAGTAATAATCATAAAGATTATTATTACAGATACCGTGGATGGATTATTTGAATGTGTCGTATTTGTTGTGTTGTGTTAATTTTATTTTTGGTTTATACTTGGTACTAACTTAAAATGATTGCCAATCGTAACTTTTAGATTATTTTTCGGCAAAAAATTACTAAAGCTTTTCCTATTTAGCAGTTCTGTAACGGGCTTATAAAAAACCCTCTACGAATGACGAATTGATAGTAAAAACTCACGCCTTTTCTCATGGGGGTAGGCAGAAGCCACAGAATTTTACCTGCTACAATCCTTACATACTCCTTTCACCTTGTCTACGTTCAAACATCTGGTCATACAAGCACGCCGCAGTACCGCACACCCGACCTTCCTGAAGAACCTTAACAATAGGGTCATGGTAGGTCTTTCTAGAGCGTCCCCTCCCTGCGTTGCCACTCACATCTGCCACATAAATTCCTTTGTTAGCCGCCTTTCACTCATCCTCTCAACATGACCAATAGATGGTTCATCTAAGTATACAGAAAAATTAAAAAATGTAAAAATATCTACTAATGTCTGCAAGTGGTATTATCCTCTCTATACTCTATCCCTCTCGCTCACACGTGCTCACGCTGGCATTTGCGTGTGCGCACACCATCGCTCACCGTGTGATCTCGCCGCCTCCGCCGCACTGCATGCTTCCTACCGATTTACCTAAATGTCACCATACACACAATTTACTGGCCTTAAACCACATTATAAAAGGTAAAAATATGTTGTTTTATGGAAGTTTTTCCAATAGAGTTCTCACGGAATATCGCTAATCATTAATTTGGTAATTATAATGTGATAGATCATAAGATTAAAAATGTTAAATCTCATATACTGTACACACATCAACTTTTTTGTAACTATGTACTCTTACAAACCTACTGATGATTATATTTGTTTTTGTCTCATTCTGAGTACCTAATATTGATCCTATAATTAGGATTAGTTTTGCCAAAATGATTCAAGCCACCTCAAGGATTCCTTTATTTTCTGAGAACTTATAAAACTGAATATCTAATAAATCTATTCTAAGCGTATGTTTTGGGTGCACATTGCTGGAAACACGTTATTTCCGGATAGTTGTTTCACACATTGGCATATTGAATTCATTTGACATAATTAATTTAATTAATAAGAGTTAATTTTGGTTGGTTTTATGACCATGCCAATTTGATTTCCAATTTTATTAGGACGTACATAGTTAACAGGCTTTTTAAGATCTTAGAAGAGAAACTTTATTAAGATTAAGATTTATTTATTTTGTAAAACCAAAGTAAATAAGGTCCTAAAATGTGGTAAAATATGTAACTACATGATTTGCCTTATCTATAAGCAGAAACCATAAGTAGGTATAAATTAATATCATCAGGCATTGCTGCCGGAGCTGTTCGTAAGTGATACGGCGCCCTCGGAACGCAAAGGGCACAGGAAGGAACATGGATAGGTTTCAGTCATTAAAAGTCTGACACTAGGGGCGGGGGTAGTCATTTGATGATCCCCGTCGGTAAAAAAAATGCCGTAGTGTCATTACATAATTGTGTAGTAGTGCAAAACCTCTACTTAGCTCTAGTATTTCATTTAGTCTGGTAGTCCCTTCAATTCTTAGCCAAGTTATTTCTCCAAGTCGCGTTACTTGTTACGAACATGCATGGGCTATCAAGAATAGTTGGTGACAGGCTAGCTAGAGGGGACAGTTTATGACATTATGGGACATTATCTAATCATAAAAATTCATCAACCTTAGTGAGCTGACAACTGCGAGTGTAATTTATGCAGTGAGGGTTTTGTATGATAGTCAAAGTCAAACATATACTAATATAATGCGAAAGTATCTGTGTCTGTCTGTTCTGCTTTAACGCGTAAACCACAGAATCGATTTTGATGAAATTTGTTACTAAGGTAGATTAGATCTTAGACAAGAACTTAGGCAAATTATTGGAAGTACAACTAAATGGAAGTTTGTATGTGAGTCCTTCATTGTGGAAGATAAAACCATGATACTGTTTATTAAGGCACGTGTTTGTTCTAACGTTTTTGAAAAAAATATGTCTTAAAAATAAGAAGGCAGCCTTACGTGATTATTCCACGCAGACGAAGTTGCAGGTAAAAGCTAGTAAGTTATAAATGGATGGATGTTTTACCTTCAGCGGCCTATAAATAGGAAAGCAAGACTAGTGATCAGTGCTCATCATTCTCTGTTCTATATAAAAAGAGGCCTTTACCCTAATTGGTGCAATAAGAAGCGGGTATTTTTTACCTTCTTTACCCTGTTTTTATATTTTTACCACGGAACCCTAACAAACAGGTGTCCATTCGTATCTAGTTGACATTTTCGTGCTTTGCCATCATTAGCCATTAGGGGAAGCCTTATCAAATTATAAATGCCAAAACCTACCGCATTAACATCACTCTTATTCCCCCGCAATAAGAACTGCTATCATTATCATTTATGTTACAAGTTAATGTATTTTGTTTTCATGGAGATAAGGTTGATTTTTGATTGATCATGTGTGGTTGTTTGTGTATAATATTAAAGTGTTGACATTTATAGTGTATCGCACAGTTCTGCTTTATTGTTTATCCAGTTTAATTAAGTATTTGTTAATTAAATGGGTGTTTGGGGGTTGTGTAGGGGGTTGAAAATGTGTATTCCATAATTTAAAGTTTTATTTATTGGGTTTAGTTTTATACTTTATCATACAGAGTGGACATCGTAATGAGAACTTTTACCATGATTTCAGGACATGACTGTAGAACTCCTGCCATTTTTTTTTTGTCGATTTAGTTAAAATGTATGAAAAAGCTGATAATTTTTCGTCCTTATTACTGACTAGCTTCTGCCCGCGACTTCGTGAGCGTAAATGTCGGTTATATTTAAAATTCAATAATGATTCGAAAGACACGCGGCGCCATAAAAACGTTATTGTTGTTTTTCTCGGGAACAGTACTTCTTTTCGAGATGAAAGGTACCCTATGTCCGTACATCTGACAACGTATATGCAAAATTTCAGGATGATCGGTTCAGGGGTTTAGGCGTGGAAAGGTAACTAACAAACAAACAAACTTACTTTCGCATTTATAATATTAAGTTAGGATAGTCCGGTATTTAAGTAATAATTCTGGTAGCTTACTATTCAGTGGTAGTTTTATTTAACGTCTGAGATCATCTCTCGATAATTTCCATCCATTAATAGGCATACCATCACGCCTGTATTCCCCGAAGGGTTAGGCAGAGGTGTAACAATGTACACCCACAGTTCGCCGGTATGTTTTTAGGTCCCATGTAATAGGGGGCGAGCCTATTGCCATTAACCGGGCACAAATCCTAACTCCGAGCTGCTACTGAGACTTACATAGAAAAACTCAATAACATTTTTTGCTCGACCTGGGAATCGAACCCAAGACCTCTAGCGTAGCAGTCGCGCTTAGGACCACTAGGCTAACGAGGCAGTTATTAATATGACTTCTTTAATTAAGTGTGATAATGTCATTGTTACTTTAGGCTTATTACTATTTTGGTACTCTTTCTGATCTTCCTTTTCTCCATTTTTTTAGATTGCGAACGTATTAATCAATATTCTATCTGCCACAATGTGTAGTGGTTTAAGTACTAACAAAATTGACTTATAAGCATGAAATACTAATAACATTAGAAGGCCTAACAGACGAATTCGATTTGAAATATCAGTTTCGCACATAATATTTGTTTAGTTTGAAGACTTTCCTACTATTGGTCGTTACTTATTATGTTTGTAGTACTTATGTAATAAATACAAAATGCTATGGGATATTTACATTTGCTATTGGGTAGATGACAATATTAAACAATATTTCCAAGACACAACTTCACATAAAAACCAGTTTATTTTAGCCCTGAAAACCCGATCAATTTTTAAATAACTACAAAATTCGATTTTTAGTTGCTTTGAAATCAATAAATATTTAGTAAATTGAAATGTCAAAAAATTACGTCATAGTTTAGTATTGTCATACAAAATCTATGGGGGAATCTCGTTTTGATAGCTCATAAAAAGTACGTCAATTGATTAGTGGTGTCATCTACCCAATTCGAAATGAATAAATGAAAATTTGAAAATGGAAACCGACGTCAGGGCACTTGTGCTACAATTGCTGTTTAAAAGTATAAACAGTAGCAAAATGCCTACACGATTCCAGTGTAAAAACTATTTCGGTTAAAATTGGTTCAAGCATTCCTTACTTAATCAAGATAGGCATTAAGAATCAAAAAAAAAAAATAGTAGCCAATTCAAAACCAGAAATGAAGATGCCCCCAAAAAAAAGAAACAATATTTCATACTGTACTCACCTAGTTTCACCTGTCCAAAATAATATGTTCGAAAAATACCACAGAACAAAATTAATTATTGTTTTTTTATCTGTGGCCCACAGAAAATGTTTATGGCAGAAATTATTTGGTGTTTAGCCGCGAGAGGGCGGGGCAGCGCGTGATTAATATATTTCTATGGAAAAACATTATAATGAGTTCCAACGCGATATCGTTGTTTTTGGGTATTCGGTTTTGAAGACGGTTCGTAATTTTTTACGTTGGATAAAGGGTTTCGGTATTATTGTTTTATATACATACCTACCTATGCGTTTTAAGAATAAGGATATAAATTAACGTTTGATAATACAAGTAGCAAAGAACCAGGATTTTGTAAAACCAAAATTGAAATAAATATCTGGAAGACCTACGTTTTGGAACAAGCTTCAACTATCCATATAAAATTACTTCTTGACAATTCAAAAGTGCCTGTAAATGGTCTAATTGAAAGAAACGCTTAGACTTTGGAAGGAAGGCAATAATGGAGCGTTTTCCCCAGCAATAGGACAAACGAGGTTGAAAAAAAAGTAGATACCTTGAAAGCCATGAAAAAGTATAACACCTCTTAATGTATTTGATCTTCTTTTATTAACGGGGTCATTGCACTCACGCATTCATTTGTTTCTTAGCTTAGCTATCTGAATGATTAGGGCCGACTTGCAGCTCTTAGATAAGTTTTGACTTAACATAAAACTAACTCAATTCAAGCATAAACTTAGCATCATCGCGTCCTGCACATCATTGATTTAGCTTAAGTTTCGGTCAAAATTAAACTGCCATATAGGACCGTGTAAAGTTGTTAAATTTCGATTATGACTATAGACTACATTAACGTTTTTTTATTTTACACACACATACCATCACGCCTATATTCCCCGTAGGGTTAGGCAGAGGTGTAACAATGTACACCCACAGTTCGCCAGGATGTTTAGGTCCCATGTAATAGGGGGCGAGCCTATTGCCATTAACCGGCCACAAATCCAAACTCCGAGCTGCTACTGAGAATTTCATAGAAAAACCCAATAACACTTTGCTCGACCTGGGAATCGAACCCAAGACCTCTAGCGTAGCAGTCGCGTTTAGGACCACTAAGCCAACGAGGCGGTTATATTTATTTACTTGTGTTGTGTTTTTTATTTTATTTTATTTATTATCTGAAAAAAGAGTTTGTTCTTGGCTGTAGTCTAGATCAGAGGTGACATAGACATAGTCGAAGCGAGCTTCAAACAAAACTGACACATTATGCTGTGACTAGATATTATGTTATCCTGTCCGTACGGTTCTTTCGTTTGCCGTGTCCGTATGGTAAAGACAGAAGAACATATCTGTATACAGCTTTATTTGTATTTGACAAGACTAACGACGTTTCTTTGTACGCAATATTTTATTTACTTACATTTTTAATTGAAAACGGAGTGTAAAGAATGAATGGTGACCGAAGGATATGCCTAATCTCAAATTAGTTAAATTGCACGTAATGTTAGATCCACGTTAGAACGTGCAAGACAACTTTAATGCCATTTAAGTTTAGTAGCGTTTAGGGCTAAATCTAAGGTTAATTAAATAGAGTTTTATATAATTTTCCTGCAATTGGCCCTAAGCTGCCTTATTTCTAAAGTTCTGAGCTGCCTTCTTCTCTTTGGTTATATATTTTGTGTTTAAATCCGGGTTTTATTAGCTGATAAACTTTTTGTAAATTGTAAAAATCATTGCCATATGCCAACTGTGTCATGATTTTATGAGTGACACTATAGCTACATAAGTAAGGTGTTAAAGAGCTTCTTTCAATTTTATTTTCAAACAGCAGCAGCACGGTAGTTTTGACCTTACAGTTTTAAATCCACTCGAAATAAAATCTTTATAGTCTAAGCTAGTACCCTATAAAGTTGCAGGCCGCATACGGTGGCTACTTTTATCTACATTACTTTATGTAGGTACCTAGGTTTCAAGGTCTTTTTTTTTTTTTTTTGGTGGGTGGGAAGTCATCAAATGACTTCTCCCGCCCTGGGCGGGGCGGGAGGGAGTGTCAGACTTTTACTGACTAAAACCCACCCATGTTCCTTCTTGTGCCCTTTGCGTTTCGGGGGCGCGGATCTCTTGCGAACAACCCGCAGCCCCGGCAGGTTTCAAGGTCTGCCTTCGAATATAACCGTCATTTTAAATTAATCAATCTATTTCATTCTTCAGCTCCATTCCGAGACTTTTTCCCACTGAAGGAGATAGGTAATCCTCTTTTCAAGTGAACCTTACAGCTTACCAAATATTAATTAGCATGTGAAATGATTTTGCGCGTTCTTGATAAAGTATTTTTAAATTTAGCGTGTCCCTTATTATTGCACAAATCGATTAAGATCTTATAATTATCTTTTTTTTTATAAATTTTTCATTATTTGTAATTATATTATTATTTACAAGTTTTGTGTTCAGGTTAATTATTACGGTATCTACATAAGTGCTATCTGTACTTATGTAGACAGCGTAAATGAAACAAATAATTAGTTTTAATGCGCAATAATTATCTGGAAATATATAAAGATAAGTTCAAACTTAGTCCAAAAACATTTTAACTTACATTTCGGAATGGGTTTAAAAAACGATATTTTATATTGTTTTTTGCGAGCCATCAGAAGACGACACGCCCACGGTCGCTGGGAATTTGCATTCAGCTTAATCTGTCATTGTCTGGAATGGCCGGCAAAAACGAGTATGAATACTACTTTTTTTGTAGTTTAAAAAAAGAAGTTTCTTGTTCATTAATTGTTGGTAACTTTCTTGGGCTTTGTTGGAGATTTCTGCGATGTTTGTGACTTTTGTGTTGATTTCGTTGTGAAAAGCGCACATCGGGAGGAGTTGGTTCTGATTAGTAGCAGACGAAACATAGTGTGCGCAATTTTGTAAATTTTTGTAGGTACAAAGGGACGATAGGTATGTTCATTTTCTTCTGTAGACGAAAAGAAGTCCAATTGGGTTATCGGCCGAAGTGCTAAGACTAAGTAAGTTAAAGTATCATCACTAGAAATAAAGAAAAAAAATCTTTTCTTATTTAAATCATATTCAAGTTTAATGAACTTCTAAAACGTTGTTCCTTATACCTATCGGTATCCGATCGACCACACCCACAATATTTTTCTTAACAAGCCTTGGTAGATAAGCACCTGAGTAGGTACCTACACTGTTCATCTTTATGTTTCCCAGATTAATATGGAAATTATATATTTCGTACACTATGATTCTTATCTTCCAACTACTGGTTTGGAGAATATTCTCCATTTAATCGTAGACCTATTACAATCAAGTATAGGTACTGTTAATTGGTTCAACGACTGGCGGTCATAAATTTTAGTCAACTGTCAGTCAAATGAGACCCGCGGACCGTTAGTGCGTGTGTCCATTGTGGCTGACGATACAAACATGTCGGATGTAAAACTGTCTATTTCTTTATTTTATTTATTTCCACAGATAAAACTAGCGTATTTTCAATGTATTTTAGCTTTTCTGGACTAATTTATATTACGTCTGCAGCAGTCTCAATTAATTCCCTAAAAGTCGTGAAGATAGAAAACGAAACGGCTATTAAAGTTTTTGATATACATTTTTAGAAAAAAATAAAAGAAGTGATATTAGTTTATGGTTACAGCAAAAAGTTTTACAGGGGTTGCGAACATTGATGTTAAACATTCCATTAATTAAATAACGGATGCTCAAAACAATGGACACAAACACTCACGCGAATAAAAAAATAGCTCTTAATATTCATATTGCCGCTTCGCCCGCGGCGACTTCGCGAAATTATAACAAAATAAAAACTAAACCTCAGCGCGATTTATAATGTAAAAAGGACAAAATAATATCCACCAGACAGTCTGGACCTTTAATATAAAATAAAGAACAGAGAACAGAAGGTCTTCTTAAATTGGAGATGTGTGAAAAACAATGGTTTGAAACGTGTCGAGGTAGCGAAATATATTTGTTCATATGTCATTAGCATATAGGGACAGACGTACCGTAAACAAGATATGTAAATGATATAAGATGGTTGTACCGTCGCCGCCTTGTAATGATTATTACATCTGAGCTGAGATTTTTTATAGAAATCATAAGCTTGGTTGTGAAACCAACAAGGTGGGTACTTGGTGAATTTGATTATGTCGGCTTACAGACACTTTGGGAGTTATTTTTGTCTATGGCCATAAGGTTGGTTGCACCTGCTTTGTTATGGTGGATATCAAAGAGAACACAAGACGTCTTCAGTCACCAAATAGGCCGATATAAAGATTATAATACTGGAAAGTTAATTTGTTTGTTTGTTAGAACGAGCTAATCTCAGAAACTACTAGACCGATTTGTCCATTAATCGAGTAAGGTTACAATTATTTGACGGGAAACTGCCAAGCCATCAAGCCGTTTAGACTACAGTGCGTATCAAAGAAATATACAAACATACATACATTGGAAAATCATAATCCTCTTTTTGGCACAGTCAGGTAAAAAGAGCTAAAAGATCAGGTGCTAAGGCGTGCGTGCCTCAAGCGGGGGCGGTCTGGCTTCCATATAATGTGCACCATGGTCCAGGGCAAGGTGTTCCAAAGCCTGAGGCAGTATCCTTACGCTACTGAGAAAAATAACCAGCAATTTGTAGCAAGTTAATTGATAACTAAGTAGATAAGCTTTGTATAATAGATTGAAGGTCATGAAAGTTCGGAAATAATGATAGGTCATGTTGGGCTTCCTTGATAAGCCGGTCGAGCACGAGGCTCCGTTTGAGGCTCGAGACTGTTAATTCCTAGTATCAGAGTGGCGTAATGTCTAACCTGAAGCTCACTTTACCTAAATAAACCGAGGGAGAAATCTCCAGAATATCACTGCAAATCAGTTATTTGACACCTTATTGTATTAAGTAATTACTAGCTTTTGCCCACGCCAAGGCAAACGAAGTCGCGGGATAAAAAGTAACCTATGACCTTTCTTGGGGTTCAAACTTGTACCATGCCAAATTTAATGAAAATCGGTTCAGTGGCTTCGTCGTGAAAGCGGATCGGCGGAACTGTAAAAGCGTTTCCACTCAATCGGATTTCAGACAGTAAGATGACGATGATGACGAGTTTCAACTGTGGAACGGAAAGAATAAAACACAAAATTAAAAATTTTGAGTAACCCCCGTCAGAAAAATAAAAATCCCTACCGCAGCTAACAAAAGAGCTGATAACGTTGAAACGGCTGAACCGATTTCCATCAAACATAGCTAAGAACACTCCCGACTAATATACCTTTCAAACAAAAAAAACTAAATCAAAATCGGTTCACGCGTTCGGGAGCTACGATGCCACAGACAGACACACACACACACAAACTCATCAAACTTATAACACCCCGTCGTTTTTGCGTCAGGGGTTAAAAATATTCTGCAGTACTATCTATACTAATATTACAAAGAGAAAAGATTTTTTGGTTTGTAACGAATAGGCTCCAAAACTACTGGACATTATTTACATACATTATTTCTGAGTAACATAGGCTATATAACACACGGGAGTGGAGCAGTAACCAAAGACGTCATTAAACACGGGTGAAATAAGCCACGTGGACGAAGTACAGGCAGTTCGCTAGTAATATTTTAAGAGAAAAGATTTTTGTTTGTAAGGAATAGGCTCCGAAAGTACTGGACCGATTTTAACCATTTTTTCACCAATAGATAGCTACATTATTTCTGACTAACATAGGCTATATAACATCGTAAAACGTATCTTAACGCGGGTGTAATAAGCCACGCGGACGACGACGCGGGCAGAAGCGAGTTCTGTATAAAATGAGGACACTGGTGTATATGGTGAATGTATGTATGACAGCTCGCCTCCAATTCACTTCTCGTTTACTGAAGGAGATTTTTACAGAATAAATAGGCTGCAAAAGAAATACTGTCTCTTAACAATATTTGAACCATCATAATATCTCTAAAAGTCATAAAATTGTCTCTGAAACAGCAGCTACAAAGCCAGGTGATGAGGCGTGCGTGCCTCAAGCGGGGGCGGGTTGGCTTCCAGATAATATTCACTGTAGTCCACCTGATAATGTGAGGTTCTCGCGTGCAGCCCGAGGCAGTATCCTCTGTATGGTTACGCCACTGAGGAAAACACAAACTGATCAAAAGTAAAATCTCTTTAAACCTTTTATTTTGAACTAGCACTTTGGTCATGACTTCTGCAGCGTAGATTTAAACCGAAAAGTAAGATTTTGCTTACAGTTAGAGCCATCTTTTTATCCTCTTAGGGGTTGAATTTTTAAAAATCATTTCGTAGTGCTGCCCTACATCATAAAAGGTGTAAAATGTCAAGTTATTTCCACATCAGTCAGTCAGATGTTCCTTTTACTTATTGTATAAATAGTTGAATTATCAGAGAATTGAGCAGCCAGAAACTTAGGAGTCAATTAACTGGTATTATAGGCTACTTAGGTACAGTATTTAATAAAGAATTGAAAAAGCAAACACAACCGTGTGCTGTTGACTTTAATGTCTAAAATAGCACGGGAGGATTTCTCTTATTTTTTCTACTTTTGACTTCTTCTTTTTGCTCTTTGATAGAGAAATAGCTCTTTTTACCAGCTTCTTCAAAGCCAGATGCTGCGTCACCACACCTGCCTCAAGCGAGGGCGATCTGGCTTCCACATAATATTCACTCGTTCACTGAGACTACCAGATAATACGAGGTATTCGGTCACAGCCCGCGGCAACATCGTTATGTTACTTCGGGAAACTCAAAAACTGAATTTTAAGTAAAAAGTCTTTATGCAAATTGCTTTGTTTTGACGGAATAATGTCAGGTTTTTGAAAAGTTATGAGTTAGGATTTAACTGTCCAAATATTGCTAGTTTGCTAGTAAATAAAAAATTGATTTAGACGGAGTTGAATTTGCTGTGGAAGATACGAAATCTACGTGGAGTAAGTCGTGAGCAAAAGCTAGTTAAGTATAAAATGTTTCTCGCCTGCTGAAGAAGGGCTCTTTCTGAGAGAAGAATTTGGTTAAAGAGTCAAACATGTTTGTTTCTAGTATTCAATTGCAGAATAACTGTATCAATAAACTTGTACTATATTTGCCATTCTATTTAATAAAGAATTTATATACTATTGTCCCGAAATACTAAGGGCGTTATCACACTAGCGATTTTCGAGCGAATTCAAAGCGAGGCGAGAGCGCAGCGGTTTCGCCGCGAATAGCGCCGCCGAAACCATTTTGTACAGTCGCATTCGGCAGCCCGCTCCGCCACACTCAGGCGGCGATAACGTAGCGCGCCCGTCGCGTGCTCGCTTTGCCTCGAATAAACGCCAGTGTGATAGGGGCCTTAATCAGCGGTCGGACCCCATGGCTTCAGTGTTTCAACCTCAAACGGCTCAAACATATACCTTCCACGAAGGTTATTATATTTGCGCCGTTTGAGGTTTTCGGCACCACTAGCAGCCGCCCCAGCACAACACGTGATGCTAGGAAGATGGGATGGAGCAAGGGTATCGAAGCATGTTGCTTCCCACACCAATGGCCGTCCCAACTTCCAAGGAACTGTAGTCCTCGTAGTCATTCCATGACTTGTACTTAATATTGTTACCATACCTTCTTGCTAGTGTTCGAGTATGTTTTTTTAGTACCTAAAGTTCTAAAAGTTTGCGATCAAAACCGTTCTATAATTAAGAACACAGAACCCCAATACGAGTACCAACATATCTCAAAAAATATATAAGCTACCTCTTGCCCAACCTACATGGATATTTTTTGTGGATTCCCATCGACGCCGCCCAGAACCTGCTGGTCATCATCCACTTTCATTTCTTTTTAAATGTGTTCGAAAAATAAATGAATCACAGACTAATCTTCTGTTTCTATAGACTGTTTTTTGTTTGTGTATTTGTGTTAGTAATAGTTTATAGTACAGACTCCTGTGTCCAATAAGTTTGCTGAAATTGTCTATGGTGAGAACGCTGTGTTCGGCGGTAGAGTTGTTGAAAAAGTCATTTAGTTTTTGTGGATAGATACATAAATACAATTGCTTTTTGTTTATAGGTGTTGATTGTTTTATTACATTGCAGAACCTATAAAAATAATGCAATCAGGGGGCAATTCTAAAAACTTTTAGGAACGATCCCAATCTCAGCCGCATTATGTCAAAAGTGCCTCGAATTTACATTCATTTTTTTACATTGATTATCGTTTTTAACGAGAAAGAAAAGCCATTGAAGGAAAATGTTGAACAAATAATACCGTAAGTCTAAGAAAGGTACTGTTAGGATGAAAAGTATTTGTATAGTTAGGTTCACAAATTAAACTCGGATCTTTCTATTGGTTTGGTCGCTAGATAGACCCGGAATAATCAGTCACCTAGATACATCTATGCTATCTATACTAATATTAAAAAGAGGAAAGATTTGATTGTTTGTTTGTTTGTATTGAACAGGCTCCGAAACTCGTAGTCCGATTTGAAAAATTCTTTCACCAATAGATGAATAGCTACATGAATTCCTGAGTAACATAGGCTATTTAACATCACGCTATGACACACGGGAGCGGAGCAGTAACCAAGGACGTAACTTAACTCAGGTGAAATAAGGCATGCGGACGAAGTCGCGGACAGTTCGCTAGTGCTCCCGTTTCTTTCGTATTAAGAGGATAAAAAGCCGTATGCTAAATATAGTATTACTAACTTCTGTACGCGACTTGATCTTTTTAAACTTCAGAATTAAGTGCAAAGTTCTAAATTCTACGACGGGAACACAAAAACGGGAAAGAATTATCCTATGTGTTAAGTTAGATCAATATCTACATAAACGTGTACCAGATTTACTAAAATCGTAAAAGATTAACAAACATTCATCCATCCATTTATAAAAGTTGTAGATTGAAACAGAAACCTATTAATTAAACATATTTATATGGATTTACATATAATAAACTGTTTTACTACCATCCCCATACGTTTCACCCACATATCTGTAGGCAGGCAGCGCCGCCCCATATAATTATAGCATAGAGTGCTGCTGACGCCCCCATGCCTTCCGAAGCATCACGCTTCAATGATAAATATCTTTCTACGATTATAGGTTTCACTTTAAAATCGAAGGTAAATTAATATAAGACTAGTTTTTGCTACAGGTCCATCTATTTCCGTGAAAATATTAGGGCAATAACTCTGGCGTAACTATCGAAAATAAAGACTAAAGCTTAGTTCTAATCAGAAGATTATCTTATTATTACCTTAACATTGGCGCCAATTGATTTGACAATCGTTTTTATTTTTTCTAAACGTTCCGTTTTTCATAATTCCGTTCAGCATACGTTCTGTTTTGAGATTCTCTATAGAAATGAAAATAAGGTTTTATTTCAATTTAATAATTTTCAATTTCAAAATACGAAATATGTTTTCCTTGGACGTGAAAGGGTTAGAAGTACTTATGATAGTTTACTATACTGGTGTACTATCGAAGACAGCAATGTTCTACAAAACACTTGGTGCTTTTCGTTCCATGAGTACACTTACCCCCTTAATGTGTTAGAGAGAAGAACCCATTTATATACCTTAGGTACCAGTTGACAGTTCAAACCCACAGGCTCCCTAATAGATAGCTACCACTTCCTACCAAATATATCATGGTGTGAGAAACTGAGGCAGCCGGTCTGCTCCGAGTTGGCAGGAAGAACCCGCCCCCCCTAATTATAGCCTGTAGCTGGCCATACGCCCACCAGAACCGAGCTGGTGCAACCGTGGGAGCGGCCAGCTAAATATATGGTGGTACCACGTTGTGGCCATTGATTTATTGTAGATAGCCTCTTTGATAGTGATGTATAAGAGCTGGCTTTTCTTCGTCTATCAATGCAAATTAATAATTGAGTATAGGTAATTAATGAGAAGAAACTATGTGGATAAGATGGCAATATTCTGAATACATCTGGTTTTTTACATTGCCTCCGCATGTGTTCGAATCTTTAATAATATATTTCATTTTATTAGATACGTAGGTAAATGGCTGGCTGAATGAGCCGAACACAAACTCCTATAAGTTGTTTATACTGTGAGATAGATGCTAGATTTAATAATAAGAAGAAAATGATAGACGTGACTGCAGCTGTTATGTAAATTAAAATAGATAGATATAATATTCTAATTAATAATCCAATAAACGACGTACAAAATACATGTACGTATTTTAATAGTAGTAGATCCCTCCATGTCTACAGTACCTACACATAAATACTGATTTCATTGAGTTCGGGCTGATTTTTCAATTGTCAGATAACTTTTATCTGAAGCATAAATATGACAGTTTGACATATTGTCCATTTAAAAGCTGTCAATCCGCCATATTTATTCCTCCGTTAAGAGATATCTAACGATTGAAAAATCAGCCCTTAGACGAATACCTAGACAATTATTAGAGCTGGGCGTTTACATTTCGTAGGTATTTAGTAAGTGCACTTATTTTCCTGAAAAGATATTTCTTGCTCTCATCTAGTTTAGAGCGCGACTAATCTTATGTCCCGTAAAATTACAAGCTTAAAAAAAATGTATGTTAAATAGGAAATAAACTAGATAATCTAAAAGAATCTAGTCAACAAAACGTCAAAAGTTTAATGCACCGCGAAAATAATAATCTGTGAAATTGGTTCCATTTTTAAATCTAAAGACCTAACTACCAAAAACGGCACCCAACTTTAATATCGTTTTACAAATATTGTCAATTTTACTGTGACGTTCTCTATTCAAAACAAATTTCAATTCGAAAATTATTTGGTACTAGCTTCCACCCGTGACTTTGTCTGTGTCAAAGTAAATAAATGACCCCACGAGAACTGTAATTATTACCGGAATAAAAAGCCTATTGTGTCCAATCTAGACTATAATCGGTCTCTGTGCAAAATTTCATCCAGATCCGTTCAGCCATTCTTCCATGTTGGAGTATCAAAAATATAATATATAATATATATATATATATATATACCATCACGCCTGTATTCCCCGAAGGGTTAGGCAGAGGTGTAACAATGAACACCCACAGTTCGCCGGTATATTTAGGTCCCATGTAATAGGGGGCGAGCCTATCGCCATTAACCGGGCACAAATCCTAACTCCGAGCTGCTACTGAGAATTTCATAGAAAAACCCAATAACACTTTTTGCTCGACCTGGGAATCGAACCCAAGACCTCTAGCGTAGCAGTCGCGCTTAGGACCACCAGGCTACCGAGGCAGTATCAAAAATCCATTTATTAAACTAATTCAATCCGTTAAACTAATTAAAAATGCTGACTACCATTAATATCCAGCAATAAGAGTTAAATTTGTTTCCCAAACGAATATTTCGCATGTATTTAAAACCAGTACAAAACTTCAAAAATGGGAGAAATTCTGTTCGGGTTGGTAGAACTAACCCCAGTTTAGCTCAAAAAAACTCACACACACAAATAACTTCTGCTTTCTGCCCATTACGTTCACGCATTATGTGTATTTCCAGCCTTAAGATTAACAATAAAGCTAATGTTTTTGCACTAAGAATAATAACATAAATCATATCTACGTGCCCCACGTCCCGCCATCGTGAATTACCGACTAAAATTGAATATTTTTACGCCATTTCCACCGTGTAATTATAATAAACACCCATATTACTATCCTTAGTTGATTTCTGTGGAAATTAAAATAGTTCACGGAAAGATTTTATGTTAAAGATACCTTGCGTTGCTAAAATAACTCCATAAAGGTTGAATTACTTAAAAAAATAATGACCTGCTTTGTTTAACAAGATTTTTTTTTTAAAGCCATACGCTCGTTTTTTTAAAAAAAGTTAGGTAACAAAGCTTTTAAAGATCAAATATTTAGTGTAAATTGAATTAAGCTTTACCAAAAACGAACCAATCGATCAAACGACGAATTTTTCCCATTTTTTTAAGTAATTGCATTGATTTTTGATGTCTTGCTTTTATTATTTTTTGTCTATTCTAAGCATTCATTTCGACTGTACATTGCAATGTTCTTTGCAGGACAGCCCGAATTAAAAAAAAAACTCAAAAAACACTGAGCAACTAGCCGTATTATGTCACAAAGAAATTTTATTTAAACTCACAGAAACGTAAAAAACATGAGTTTTCCATCGCATAAGATCAAACAAGAAAATAAAATTTATTTATACGTTTGCTACTCAGTGCCTGACCAATATTTACCAGTAATAGTCTGAATAAGACCAATTCCAGAGTCTATCACGACCTCATCTAACATAGAGACATACCACATAAAGTAGCTCCACATTGCCCCGACATCGGCGAGTGTAGCCCGCGCCTGCGCATGGGCAAGAAGCCGCGGTACCCCGTAATTAAGGCTGGTGCGCCCGCGCCGCCCATGTACGCGCGGCCTAACTTTTTTTTTTACTTTTTCCTACATTACACACCGCTCTCCTCGTTTTATGGACGTGTAGGTATTCTGTTTTCAATAATTATTGTTTTGCTGGTACGTAAGGTTATTTAAAATTATGTTGGAGTTTAGTAGCTAAGTATGGTATGTGTAGACTTTTAAAACATAAAAAAAACCTGAAGAATCCTCGTGAAAAACTTACTAACTAACTAAACCCTTTGACCGCCACTGTCGTGTATAGATGACAAACCAAAATGTGCACAGCACGCCACGGTCACAATCCCATGACAGATTTTTATACGTAAATAAAACTCATACAACAACATCTATATCATTCCGAAGGCACTAGAATTTTATAGGTATCAAAGAATGAATTGGCGCTGATGGCAAGTTGCTGCTTTTATGACGTGGCGGTTCAAACGGTTAATATATAAGGAATACTTAGTACTTCATGCGCTCAAACAAAATAAAATTCATAGTTTGGTTATTGTTCATAGAAATTAATGTCTACTACTTGGAATCAAATAATGGAAACGTGCACAAAATAAAATCCTCAGAAAATCCTACTACCATTATAAATGCGACAGTTTGTGAGGATGGATGGAGAAATGGATGTTTGTTACTCTTTCACGCTTAAACGGCTGAACTGAATTAGCTAAAATTTGCCACCAAACACACTAATAATGTAATGTAATGTTAATGTAGCTGAACATAGGTTTCATGTTCCCGTGGATAATTTAAGACTTAGGATTAATTCTATATTCGACAAAATCGCGAATAGAAGCTAGTAATAAAATATTTTTTTTTATTACAGAAAGCAAAATCGGGATTAGCTTAAAATTCCCGTAAACAAAAGATGCCATCACTAGAATTTTCATCCCAGATTTCCTCAACAATTTGTTCGCATTTAAAAAAAACAAGCACGAAACAGGAGCCTCAGGGATGGGAACCGGCCAACTCACTCGAAACCCTTCACACGACCTATACGTAATTAAAACAATAAAAAAAAACTTCATGAATGGGTATACCGATATAGGCTTATGTTTATTAAAATCTTGGCCGGGATCGCTTCCCGTCCAAACATGATTTATGTGAAGAAGAAGCGGGTTGTGCCGCCTCCATTCATTTGTTTTTTAACATCGACTAACTCGTTGTTTTATTTCATTTCAGATAGGCTTGATTAGTTTTAGCTCCGATTAATCGACTAAGGTCTCTGGTTTTTGTTTTTTTTTTAACTTCGTGAGATTAGTCTGTGTTGGGCGCGCCTTATGATTTGTGACAGCGTGTTATTGTTTTTTCATTACGTTTCGTTTGTTGAGTGTAATTCGGAATTACAATAACTTAGAGATATGAGAGATTATGTGGTAAATTTCTTTCTTTCGTTAAATATGAAATTATTATTAAAGTGCATCTAATAATTTCAGAGTCTGATTTGATATCTTTATGTGTCCAACCTGAAAATAGTGTGCTCCATGTTTATGTACCGAAAGCAAATTACTTGTATATTTCACGTACGAAACTGTCAATTTGATCTCAGATTAACAAATACATTTTAGGTGGGTATATTATAGGGGGGGTATATTGTATGGGGATATTATACGTAGGAACTGGCACGTTGGTCGCGGGTTCGCAAAGCGCGACTGATGAGCTTTTGGCCCGAGGTTTTGGAAGTTGGTGGTGTGACACCCCCATACCTCGGAAAGCACGTAGAGCCATTGGTCCCGGTTGGCATTCATAGATTTGTGACAGTCGTTACGGATAGACAGAAGCCAGAACATCTGACAACCAGTCTAACCAAGAGGTATCGTGTTGTCCAGCAACTGGGTTGTGAAGGTCAGATAGGCAGTCGCTCCATGTAAAACGCTGGTATTTAGGAAGCCGACCCTAACATAACTGGGAAAAGGCTAAGCAGATGATGATGCTATATTATGTGTAATATCATATCGCTCTTTAGAAAAAGTTTCTAACGTGGATATTATTTGCCAAGCGTTTTTGTACCTTATTTGTTTTGTGGTTTTTATTCTTTTTTGTTTTGAAAATCGATCTGTTAATCTTAAATCACTTAAGAACAAGATTTTTTGTTTTAGGTCTAACCTAAATATAATACAGTACATGATCTTATTATACCCATAGTAGCCGGGGCTGCGGGTTGTTCGTAAGAGATACCGCGCCCTCGGAACGCAAAGGGCACAAAAAAGAATATGGATGGGTTTTAGTCAGTAAAAGTCTGACACTCCCTCCCTCATCCAGGAACGGAAGTCATTTGATGATATCCTATTACTAAAAAAAATTGCTTAGTTCCAATTTCAAATGATTATTCGATCGTACCACAAACATAAAGGCGGTTAGACATTGTAGATTAGTTGTCACCAGCACGCAGCACAAATCTCAATCTCATTAATGTGTCGAAACAATAAGGTAATTAGCTAACGCAATTATTAGATGGTGGATTCGCCACAATCCTGATATAACAGTAAATAGGTAGGTAGAGGGATATCGTTCTTTTGTAAACCTTGACATTAAAATGACGGAGTGTTGAGCCTCAACTGCCTTAACTAGTGGTCCTAAGCGCGACTGCTACGCTAGAGGTGTTGGGTTCGATTCCCAGGTCGAGCAAAAAGTGTTATTGGGTTTTTTTATGAAATTCTCAGTAGCAGCTCGGAGTTAGGATTTGTGCCCGGTTAATGGCAATAGGCTTGCCCCTTATTACATGGGACCTAAATATACCGGCGAACTGTGGGTGTACATTGTTACATCTCTGCCTAACCCTTCGGGGAATACAGGCGTAATGGTGATGGTTTTTTGAGGTAACTGATAAGTATAGAAAAAAAAAGTAAAACCGGATTTAAAGCTTCCTCCTTTATTTGAAGTCAGTTAAAAATCAGCCATGGATGTTTAATAATTGAAGAGCTGGTCTTCAGGACTCTCACGTGGTCCCAAGTGGTTTGAGACTTTCGCAGCTCTAAAAGAAAAAATCGGAACCCGTATAAGATAACGTGTATCTGTCGTAAAGGGGTTTCTCTCAAAAGCTATAGCAACGTAGGAATTTTAATTTCGGTATACTATTAGCTGTAGATGATACGCACACATAACGTTAAGTCAGAAACCAAAAGATAAAACTGAAAATCTGTTTATTCGAACCTAGGAAAAAATTATCGTGTATCATTTAAAAAAATATGTAATTTTTCGTCTAGTGGCCCTAAAGATATAGAATTTAAAAAATTTATTATGTAACTCTTGGTTAATAATTATATTGTGACATTTCTTAGTCAGCACCTAAGTACATAATTATCAAAAAAGTCGAGTCTTTTTCCACATTCAACCAACATCCATATGGGCGTTCCTTATTCCTGATACCATCAAAATAATGCAATAAAAATCGACCCACCATCAGTTTCAACGTAAAATATTCACAAAACACACCGACGCGTGGTCAAGGCGTGAATTCGCGAAGATTTTCCAAAAGTCTTTAGTACTGAGACGGAATAATAAAACTGTTTTTGCGGTCTACATTTTTACTGTCAACTTTTTGGTGTTTTTTCTCATGGTATTTGTGACGGTGTGGTTCAAAGCTTGTGGTGGTAAACCACATCACTCGTGGCGGCATTCAGGCAAATTCATACCCCATAAAATTGATGCGACGCTCAATGGTATACCACAATTCTTTTTTTAAACAAAAAGTCTGTATGCGAATGAGGTTTTCTTGAAAGAGGTTGCTTGGATTTTTTTGAAAGGAAAAAGAACGACTGTCTATTCCTGCTTTGATCATCTTCAAAGGTGTGTTTTAGAATCAAGTAAAGTATTATAATTATAGTCTCTAACAAAACTTCCATTACAATCCAAACCGGTTTTGAAAACTGTATTTGATCTTATAAACAAAGTAGTTGTTTCTATACAATTCTAGGTTCTACTGATTACCAGATATTAATGTTTAAGATTCCTTTTAAAGACCACAAGAAATCGCATATGCTCACAAAGTAGGTGCTTACTGCCTCACAGATACTTCAAAAAGAGCCCTCGAGATCCTTCCATATTTAAAAATGCCGATGGCTAAACCGGGTGTTGGTGTCATCTGACATCACAGCTGCGCAGGCGCCCGGCAGGCGATCACTGCCAATTTTGAAATTGGAACGTTTACTATTCTCAAACAAAAAACTGGCCACACAGAAATTAACTCTACCCTTCCAGTCTTAAGATTTAAAACTATAATATTATAAGCTGTGCCATTTTCCAAATTTAGAATTGAAGTGACGTAACTGTTATACGTTATTGATAAGTAACAGTTCCTATTTGTGTGACGGTAAGGTGGGTTTTTCTTTGAAGTGTTTTTTCTATTGTTTCGGTCGGTCGACTATAATGACATAATGGGTCGCGGGTTCGATCCGGCGCAATTACGCGGCACACGATCGATTATTGTGATCAATACAGGGGTTAGACGGCGGTTCGCTGCCAATTTTACATCTTTTTTTATATAATTTTGTTACAAACAATGCAGCTGTGATGTTACATCGATACCACAAAACTATTCCGTATTTCATATTTAAATTTTTATTTACTGACAATCCCAAGAGTAATAAATTTTAATTAACTATTTATGACTAATGTTTTTTTTCCACTGACCAAGGAAACACTTGACAGATAAAAACGATCTTG
Source organism: Caradrina kadenii (assembly GCA_947462355.1). Lineage (NCBI taxonomy): Eukaryota > Metazoa > Arthropoda > Insecta > Lepidoptera > Noctuidae > Caradrina > Caradrina kadenii. The sequence goes on along the minus strand of OX381693.1, from coordinate 4,452,948 downwards.
ACTAATTTATGAATTAAATATGATTTATTTAATCAGCATTTTAGTTAACACCAGATATTTATCTTGACTTCATCATTTGCATAATTAAAAGTAGATCAACATATTTTTTTTTTAATAAAAATGATTAATAATGTAATTGATATTTATTTCCCAATACACTACCAATTTGACTATATCGATAACAATACGTCGCATCACTACGTTATCGACCGATCATCGACTCGGTCGCCGACACGGATCGACAATTTCGTAAATTGTGCACCGATTAGCGACCGATTACGACCATTACCGACAGACGGACACCCGATCCGGCCGCGCCGATTAAAATAATCGGTAAACGATAAAAACCGATAAAATAATCTCATGTTTTGTCTGTGGCCGGTTTTTTGTGAGGTAAGCTGCCGCGTGCGTGTATTGTGACTAACCTAGCGTTTGGTCTAGCTTCTAGAATTATTTTTTTTTGCCTCTAAATTGAATATCCTAATAGCTCCCTTTGCTAGAATATTTTTATAGTGAAGCTTAAACAACAAAAGTGATCGGCGCCATCGTTCACATACGGTAGATTAATTTATTTCATTAAGAACACAGTTTCTACAATTCCTATAGTTCAACAATTTTTTCTCGTCATCGTGATATTTTTTTTCTTCTAGGTCATACCTAGCTACGGAGATAACAAACACAAAGTCCCATGTACCCGTAACAAATTTGATTTCACGGGAACGGTAATTTTTTGCGGTATAAAAAGCATCCTGTGTTTTATTCCACACTACAATCTATCTCAGTGCTAAATTTCAGCCCGATCCGTTCAGCCGGTGATGGCTATCCGAGCACAGGACACCGCAAAGCACACTTATTTTGTCTCATAAAAAAATGTTGTGTAACGTCTAGGATTCAAAGCAAAGACTTGCCTATAAATAAAAATCGTAAAAGAGACCATAATTTTTTTTTTCCTCGCATGGATCTCATAATTTTGTTTACTGACATTATAGGGAATTTCATGAACCAAAGACATTTTTTTTTTTTTGGCGGTGGGAAATCATCAAATAACTTCTCCCGCCCTGGGCGGGGCGGGAGGGAGTGTCAGACTTTTACTGACTAAAACCCACCCATGTTCCTTCTTGTGCCCTTTGCGTTCCGGGGGCGCGGTATCTCTTACAAACAACACGCAGCCCCGGCAGGCATTGGCCCTCAGTGGCCCCTTCCTTTTGCTGACATCTCTTTGAGGCGCACGTGGAACACGAACGCGCCGTCGACACGGCCTGTCGTTATGTTAAACGTAAGGACGGTGAGCTACCCATTGCTCACCGTCCACAGGCCCGTATCTACGGTGGCCGGGAGTCGTCTCGCGGCTCCCGACGTCCGAAGCGTCTACCGCGGCGGCTGGGACGGGAGAACCGCTGTCTCAACCGTCCCGCCGCCTCCTCTAGCATTACTGCCTCACTGAAGGAGCCGACTGCATCCCATTCCCTCTCGCTCCGGACCATGGCTTGCACCAGGGCCGGACGCGAGAGTTCGCCGCCGCCGATGGCCGCCACGAGGACTCGGCGATGCTCCGCCCAAGCGTGGCATACCGCCACGGTGTGCTCCACCGTGTCCTCGGGGCGATCCACACAATGGTGACACCCGGACGTTTCCTCCCGCCCGATGAGGTGCAGGAACCTCCCGAAACAGAACCAAAGACATACCTTTAAATTATTCTACTGAGCCGTGTACTTTTTTCACAATTTAAAGAAAACTTTAAAATTGCTGTTATTTTTGTGGTTATCCGATTCGACTAAAATCAAAGCAAACCGCTTTAAGATTTGTCTTTTCAGGCCGTGCCCAAATCGCATCACACAAGACATAGCTTTAGGCATTGATAAGTGTAGGTATATACCAGCCTATTATTGCGCCACTTCTGGGCAAAGGCCCATTGTCATCCAGAGAAGGCACGAGTTTTTATTCAGCACGCTTACTCAAGGCGGATTGGTGATTTCAGACTTATATTAATTACAAGCTTCTGCGTCATTATATACTAAAATCGGTGCGGTAGTTTTTGAGTTTATCGCGAACAGACAGACTTTGTTTTATAATATATAATGATAGTGATGAGTCTAAGTTTCTTTATCGATGTCAGTGATGTCCAAAATAAACTTAGAAAGTATAGACATAAAAGTTTAAAAAGTTACATTAGTGCTTGCCCGGTATCAAACCTGCAATCCAACGCATAAAAGCGGGTGAATTAACCACTGGGCCATCACAACATAAGTGTAGGTACATTAACTTTAATCCTAACGTCACTCGCAAGACCCAAATCCAATCAAAAAGCTAACATAAACCTCTAGTTGACGAGAAGAATGACTCCTATGAGAAGTTTATTAAAGCCGTCCACACCGGGGACCGGGACAGGAGACCGCCTAGTTATCAACCGTCTAAAGGTACATTGCACGGGTCTCTCCAAAGACACGTCAAAGCCTATCCTAATTTAAACAGGGCTGTTTACGTCCCCGGAGCTTGGGTCGCGACGACCCGTCGGGTGGGGATGCAGTGTTAGCGGGAGTGGTGGTGAAATCGAAAGGAGTGAAATAATTAGACTCCATTTTTATATTGAATCGTGGCTAAAAACTGTTAATAACACTGAAGACCATATTACATTGGTAACATGACAATGTTTGTGTAATGATTATAACTAATATGATATGAATTATAAACAATTTCTTAAAAAATAAAATTATATTAATAGATTAAGATATAATACTTGACAACAAATCTGTAATTTAAGCTGTAAAAACTAATTTAAGTTAACAATACGTTACTGTGCCCTTCCAGGGTCCATGCGCAGGGTTCATGTCCATGGGTGTTCCACGCGCGCCTCAAAAAGATGTCAGCATAGAGAAGGGGCCACTGAGGGCCGATGCCTGCCGGGGCTGCGGGTTGTTCGTAAGAGATACCGCGCCCCCGGATCGCAAAGGGCATAAGAAGGAATATGGGTGGGTTTTAGTCAGTAAAAGTCTGACACTCCCTCCCGCCCCGCCCAGGGCGGGAGAAGTTATTTGATGATTTCCCACCCCCCAAAAAAAAAAAGGGTCCATAACTGTACTCTAGATCTAAGCTTTTTGTAACATCTATATACACATTATGGCATGCAAATAAAATATGAACTCAATTATAGGAAAACGTTATGTTGAGAGATTAAACTTCTTTTCTCGATAAAAACGCTCTTGAGTTATTGTTACAACCCTACTTTGTAGCTTATTAGTATAGTTATTATTAGTATTTTCCAACTTGTGACCTTTAAACGCATAAGCCTAATTTTGGTAAATAATTTTTGATAAAGAAAGTAAAATTGTCATTATCGCAGAAATACGTGTATAGATGGGCGCAGATCAGAGATTAGTTGACAGCTGCACATTGTAATTGTAACAAACATGCACAATGTTTTGCAAAGGGACACCATAGCACAGCGCTAGTTTACTTATATAGTAGTTATTTGAAAATTAACATCAACTACACAGTATCATCTCTATAGCTCGCTATCAGTGGCACCACACCTTTCTCTGAACTCATTTCAGGGCTGAGCGCGCACCCACCGCCCTGCCCCTACCACGGCAACCGCACTTTATAAATATTGTACTCTCACTCAATAACGACGCGTTGTGACAACCCTTGATGTGCTTCAGCATTTACTCTATAGCAACCTACTAATGTAGTACACAAATTGAACGATTTTAATTTTGAGCATGACTTCATTGCTGTTTTTCACAGAAACACTTCTAAAACATTTCACTTCAAGATCGATGAACGAGCAAATGTTAAGAAGTCGGGTCAGATGCTGCATTATTTGACGCGTAAAGATTATTACTGTGTAAAAATTCCGAGAGCATTTTTTATTAATTCTATTTCAACGATAATCTCTTGTAATCGCGGTCCTTCCGACACTGCGGCCAATCTTAATGGAGACTAGCCAAGTACGCAGTAGATATATTAGTGCACAAGTATGTGCGAAAACACAAGTGCACTCCCTCCTCTCTCACTCTCATAGTCTAACGGAATGGCAATACCCTCGGTTATACCCACGATTATTTACGTCTTTTGTTACTACTCCTCTCTCGTGGGTCGTAGAGTGATGTTATATCACCTATCTGATTTCTCATGAATCTGGCTATCACATACAAAAAGATCTTTTCCAATCAGACTGATAGTTCCAGAGATTAGCGCGTTTAAACAAACTAAAAATCTCTTCAGCTTGATTATATTAGTACAGATTTATCTCGCAAAGTGTAACATCATGTGTATGAAACTTTCAACTTTTAAATCGTGATTTAAAAAATAGAACACCAAAGCTAACAAATAGAAAGTGAGTGGCTATTCATGACCAGTAGGCGTGGCCAAGATGCTGTTACTGGACCAATCCTTTGTGACACTCGAAATAGCCTACAGTAATAACTTGCTGAATTCTAAGAATAAGATTTCGTTGATAGACAGCCGGATCTTGAAAGCTTTGGCGCACATAAAGGCACTTTTAAAAAGACATCTTACTTCTCTTTTATGGAACCAATATTAAATGGCTTTTTTTACAGTAGTATAGGTGCTGGTGTAATTACAGGCACATGAGATATTTCAAGCGCAGCCTAAGACGTCCAACCTTAAGGTGGACAGGATGCCGTGTCGACGGCGCGTTCGTGTTCCACGCGCACCTCAAAGAGATGTCAGCATAGGGAAGGGGCCACTGAGGGCCGAAGCCTGCCGGGGCTGCGGGTTGTTCGTAAGAGATACCGCTCCCCCGGAACGCAAAGGGCACAAGAAGGAACATGGGTGGGTTTTAGTCAGTAAAAGTCTGACACTCTCCCGCCCCGCTCAGGGCGGGAGAAGTTATTTGATGATTTCCCACCCACCAAAAAAAAAAAAAAGGTGGACAGGATGCAGGCCGCTTCCAACCGGTCCTTTTGGAAATCTAGGCCTATGTCCAGCAGTGGACGTCCTATGGCGGATATCCCTCTCTAGGATGGCAAGGCATTTACAAGGCCTCTGATATTGCAGATCTCTATAGATACCGGTGACCACTTAACAACAGGTGGGCCGTCGGCTTGTTTGCTATCCAATGATATAAAAAAATAGTAGTAGCTCTCTGTGAAGGAGCTCGTCCGGAGAAATACTACCACCATACCTATGCATATCGCCACGCAGCGTTGTTGTGTTCCGGTTTGAAGGGGATGGGGTGCCGGTGCAATTACAGGCATATGAGACATTTCAACTTGCACACAAATAAGTTACAGTAGTTATGTTATTATTGACTAGCTTCTGCCCGCGACTTTAGCCGTCTGTTTAACAACGAAATTTAATTATACTACGATTTTTATATTAATGTCACTGAATTCGACTGCTACACTACAGGTCTTGGGTTTGATTACCAGGTCGAGCAAATGTTAATGGGTTTTTCTTTAAACTTCTCAGTAGCAGCTCGGAGTTTGAATTTGTGCCCGGTTAATGGCAATAGGCTCGTCCCTTATTACATGGGACCTAAACATACCGGCGAACTGTGGGTGTACATTGGTACACCTCTGCCTTACCCTTCGGGGAATACCGGTGTGATGGTATGTGTGACTGAAATCCCTTAGAGATGAGAGTTCCACTAAAATTTAAGAGTTTTCAGTAGCAAGAATAGACCTTCCGGACTTCCAGTGATTACATTGCCTCAAACAAACAAACAATTTTACTTTTTCTTTACATACCATCACGCCTGTACTCCCCGAAGGGTTAGGCAGAGGTGTAACAATGTACACCCACAGTTCGCCGGTATGTTTCGGTCCCATGTAATAGCGGTAGTGATCGGCGGGGATTATATTTTATGCGCGGTACCCTAATTTCTTTTCTATAATAAAAGTAGCCTAAATTACTCCATAAAACATCAGCCATCAACCAGTGAAAGTCCCGTCAAAATTATCCGGGAATAAATTGACAGGCAGATAGACAAAATAAAAAGTAAAAGATTTTTATTAATAGTATCTCCAAAACATTAAAAGTATGTTATTTTGACATTACAAACAAACACTTCATTTTTATTTATTACTAGCTGACCCGGCAAACGTTGTTTTGCAGTTACTGGATCGTCACGGTATTTTGAGTCTGAAATCCAGGCGAATTCTTTTGGGCGTAATGACACTGCATGGCTTATGTAACAATAGTTTCGACTGTCCTCACTTAGTAAATAAAATACGTTACATAGTGCCTAGAACTGTTATCCGACGAGGGGCGCGCGTTCCTCGACTGTTCCACACAGATATGTGCAAAACCAACGCCGGGGAGCGTGCGCCTCTTCGTCGCCTAGTAGAGGCATACAACATTTATTTCATGGAGTTGGACATATTTACCCTCTCAAACCATCTTTTTAAGAAAAAGGCCATAGATATACTCTCTAAAATGGAGTAGTGTAATGGTAATGTAAATGTAGGCTAGTTTAAATTTAATAATACTACACACAGAATTGTGCTTGTATACGTTTTGTTTCCTTGTAACTTCTACTTTTCTTTTTGTTAATATGTGGACAATGTAGTGGGTTACATGTTTGTAATTTAATCTTAAGGACTTATTGTACAGCTTTTAACATGTAACTGTTTTTTGTCCCTTACAAATAAAATAAAATAAAAATAAATAAAATATAAATTACGAACTGCCTGTTCCCGCGTGTCCTATTTTACCCGCGTTAAGTTACATCTTTCGTTACTACTTCGCTCCCGTGGGTTGTAGCATGATGTTATATAGCCTATGTTATTCAAGAATAATGTAGCTATGTATTGGTGAAACAATGGTTATAATCGGTCCAGTAGTTTCGGAGCCTATTCGTTACAAACAAACAAATCTTTCCTCTTTATAATATTGGTATAGATATCTATAGATTTATTTAAAATTTATGCAACAAAATATACAAATGGCGGACCTAAGGCCTTAAGTTTTCTTTGCACCGCTAAGGAAATGAAGGCAACTAACTTCAACTTATTTCAAAAAGTCTTTGAACAAAACCCGTCTTATTACAAAACGAATTCTTGCTTCAATTCAAGTTTCAACCTTCATGCCAGTTTTTGTATGTTGAACTTTATTCCGACGTCGTATAGTTCATAATACAGAATTAATAACTAAGGCTTGATTCTGAAGCCTGTCTTTACGAAAATTTTCTACGGACTCCTATCTGCCTACTTATAATCTGAGATTCCAGATTTGCTTGATTTTAGCATGGCTGAAATTTTTGAGGAAATATAGAGAAATATTTATTTATTCGAACTTTATGCTATAAGAAGTACAAAACCGGACTTAATGCCTTATGCATTCTCAGTCAACCAAAGGTGAAATAAATATACACCACACACATAACATACCATCACGCTTGTGTTAGCAGAGGTGTAGGTACCAATGTATATCCACAGTCCGCCGGTATGTTTAAGTCCCATTAATAGGAGACGAGCCTTTTGCCATTAACCGGGCACAAATCCTAACTCCGAGCTGCTACTGAGAATTTCATGGAAAAACCCAACAACACTTTGCTCGACCTGGGAATCGAACCCAAGACCTCTAGCGTAGCATCGCGCTTAGGACCACTAGGCTCACGGCTTACTTATTTTTATATGTCGATAATGACTGGGAACACTTGACGATGTTCAGCATAGACACTAGTCAGGTATTTTGAAGATTTATTGAAAGAGTTTCCAAAATTGATGAACTACGAACGGAATGTTCTATGTATTTTTGCTGTTTGGATAAAAAACATTTCACTCTCTTTTTACCCGACTGCACCAGAAGGAGGGTTATGTTTTTCGAGAGTATAATTATATGTATGTATGTATGTATAATTGTTTGGCACGATCTGTAGCCTGAGCGGCTCAATGGATTTTAGCTTGAGAGGTGTCGTTAGATTCGTATTTACTATGAGAGTGACACTGGGTATATCAAAATAAAAAAACCAAAATGGTGGATTTTTGGCGCCAAATTCAAATGTTTGGCACGCTCTGTGGCCTAACGGCTCGATGGATTTTAGCTTGAGCAATGTTGTTAGATTCGTATTTACTGTGAGAATGACACTGGGTATATCAAAATAAAAAAATAAAATGGCGGACTAAAACTAAAAAAAGTAAAAAATAAAAAACGGTAATTTTAAAAACTAAAAAACCTTACTGCTTTTCTAAGTATTATTAAATAAGCCCTAAAACAAGAAATTCAATTTACCCATTGTTCTTAAGTTAAGAATCACCAGTTAAGATATATTGTAGCAGTGGGGACCTCTTCTAGAAATGGAGACTTAGTGAATTGAGAGCACATACCTATATTACATTGCAAATTACTCCAATCTGCCGACTAGACGGCTGACTTTCTTCCCTTTTTTTAAATCCTTTATATCGTACGAGGAATCGTAAAGCTCATGCCGATACGTAGAACGGCTATAAAGTAATTACTTGAACTATTAAATTGCATACGGAATTGCACTTTAACTATTTTTTTTTAGGGTTTTCTGTTCCCGCTATAACAACAAATACTAAAAAACAGAATAAAATAAATATTTAAGGCGGCTCCCATATAACACAGGTGATTTTTTGCCTCCTTTTTATAGATAATGGCCCGGAACCGTGCACGAGTTCTACTCGCACTTGGCCGGTTTATTTCTATTTGTAGCCACTAAACATTGTTTTGTTAATTTATTATCACAACTATGTAGGTAACGTGTATTACTTACTAGTAAAACTATAAGTAAGGCTTACTTCAGGTGTCGCAAGTCACGACATCGTCTAGCAATTAGGAATACCTAGTATTAGCGTGACTTTTAAACTAACAGAAACATTGCAAATAATATTATACAAAGCTGAGCATTTTAAGTTATATAAATTTCATTTTCAGTACAATTGAGTTTAGTTCGCAATCTCTCGGATAAAAAAGTTTATTAATTAACATAACCAATATCACGCGTGTATTTCTCGAAGGGTTAGGCAGAGGTGTAACAATGTACACCCACAGTTCGCCGGTATGTTTAGTTCCCATGTAATAGGGGGCGAGCCTATTGCCATTAACCGGGCACAAATTCTAACTCCGAGTTGCTACTGACAATTTCATAGAAAAACCCAATAACACGCTTTGCTCGACCTGGGAATCGAACCCAAGACCCCTAGCGTAGCAGTCGCGCTAAGGACCACTAGGCTAACGAGGCAGTTAGCCGCAAAGCAACAAATCGTATAATTGTATTAAGCTAACATAAAAATGTCTTATAGTGCCAAAACTTATTAAATGTTGTTTTAAAATCCGTATTGAGAACGATTCGGTATCTAGTGCTACTAAATAGGTCCAGCTTTAAATTTTTTGAATGCTAAGTAAAATTTTACGTTTAATTTTAAATTTAAATGTAACGACTCTCTTGACGAACATGTCGTGTCGCGACATTTTTCACTTCTGTAAACCGCGGGGTGTTATTAGCGCCGACTAGAGTGAAGTACGACTTCTCTGAGGGTTGGATTAACCCCCTGCCGCGTCTTCAATACACACACATGGTACAGCATGTATATTATTTTAAAGTTATGAATTGAAATGTCTCTGTACTTGACAATTTTGTTATTTTAATAATTATTATATTGTTGTAAGTTTTATCTTACTTTGAGTTAATATAAAATATTTTATTTTTCAATTATTTATTTTTTGTCTTTTTATTTAATTTTGTGTTGTGATTACCCAGTGGTTAGTTAATATACGCCTATCATGCATGAATTTACCGGTTCGATATATGACAAGTACCAATGTGAATTTTTCAATCCACGTCATTTTAAGTTTATTTTGGACATCACTGATATACCATCATACCATCACGCCTGTATTCCACGAAGGGTTAGGTTAAAAAGTGGAAGAAGCAAAAAGTGTTATTAGGTTTTTCTATGGAATTCTCAGTAGCAGGTCGGAGTTAGGATTTGTGCCCGGTTAATGGCAATAGGCTCGCGCCCTATTACATGGGACCTAAACATACCGGCGAACTGTGGGTGTACATTGTTACACCACTGAAATCAATGAAAGCAATCGCTAGTCCGCCTTGAGCAAGCATGGTGATCAATGCTCGTACCTTCTCTGTATGAGAAGAAGCCATTGGCCTGTAGTGCGACAATATTAGGCTGATAAAATTGTTATTATGTAATGTTATTTATTATTCACATTGTAAATATTGCTATACTACTTGGTAAATAAAGTCACAAATCATTTAAAAGAAAGAAAAAAACAATATTTTATGTAATAGCGCTTAGTTCGTTTGTCGGACCAAGCGCGTGCAGCGTCAGTAACCCAAAAAACCTACAAAGGAATCTTAAAACCCAAAAATGAACTCAACCATATCAATTCCAAAAGGTAGTTTCATATAGAGAAGAATGGGCAAGAAACTCCATACTCCACCACTCCATTTCCACTTCTTACCTATTTCTGCGCAAAGCATCGTTGCTGTGATCCAGTTATAAGGGTATGGGTGCCGGTGTAATTACAACCACATGGAACATTTCAACTCTGGGGAAGCAACGCATTTGCAAGGCCTCTGGTATTGCAGATGTTTATAGGTAGCCCACTCAGGTGAGCCGTTGGTTTGTTTGCTATTTCAATGACATAAAAAAAAACTTATAAACACACTAGCTTATGCACGCGACTTCATCCGCGTAGTATTTTCACCCGCATTATATTATACCTTTGGTTACTGCTCCACTCCCCTGTGTCGTAGCGTGATGTTATATAGTCTATAGCCTTCCTCGATAAACGGAGTATCCAACACAAAAATTTGTTTTTCAATTCTAACCAGTAGTTCCTGAGATTAGAGCGTTCAACCAAACAAACAAACTCTTCAGCTTAATAATATTTTTATAGACTAGTCACATACCCCGCGGTGTCACCCGCGTGCAGTTACGCCTTTGGTTACTGCTCCACTCCCGTTGCTCGTAGCGTTATGTTCTATACGTATAAACCTTCCTTGGACTTCTATAAATATTTCAAAACCAAAATTAGGCAAATCGGTTCAGCCGTTCTTGAGTTTTAGCGAGACTAACGATATATATTCATTTTTATATATATAAGGCTACTGTCCAGTTAGAAAATTCTTAACAAAGAAAAAGGAATTCAAATTATTAACACCCAGTTCACTGGTCAATTTTCTGCTGACCAATTTATAAACAGAACCTCACCAATTTTAATTTAAAAACAACTGTTTTATACCATAATAAATACACATTATCTCTCCTATAGTTTTTATTATAAATTGGAATAATGGTATCGATTGAACAAAAAAGGCAATGATGCGACTCGAGCTGGCTATAATAACATAATACGAGCAATTTAAACGATTAGCATCTACCGGAAGTTGTTCGCAGGAAGCGGTGTGGGCGGCGCAGGCGCATACTATGAAAAAAGCGGGCATTTTGAACCACAGTTTAGTGTTTACTCCCTGCTTTGTTTGTGGTCAAATGTGGTGTGTTTTTGGTAATTCTGTAACGAACATGTTTGCGTGTGTTGTTTTTAGTCAAGTTTAAACGTAAAACCTTCACTTTGGAAGGGGAGGTTTTTTTGAATCTAGTGAGATTCTTTTCTTTTTTCTTGAATATGACCATCAAAGGTGTCTTATAATGGTCTGATTAAAATAAATGGTTTGATTTTGACTTTGATTTTGAAATCTAAGGTGTCATTGGCACAAGAAACAAAGCATTCAACTAGTTACAATAAGTAAACTGGGAAAGGAAATGTCCTACTACTGTTTGTCCCCTTCCCGCCTTACCATAATTCCTATCTCGGAATTGAAACAAGGAAGAGAGGTATTTCAAATTCGAGATGGAAATTGAACAGGGATGGCGGAAAAAAACTATTAAAAAATATGGCCGATACCAATAATATGATCTTGGTTTCTGTCTGTGTTTTATTTATACTAACACAGTAAAGCTTAAGATATTTTTTTTGTTCGTATGTTTGTGTAAACGCGTCAATATCTAGAACTACCAGTCGGGTGGGAAAAAATGTATTGGTTTATGATAGCTAGATTCATGAGGAACATACACAACTGCCCCAGTAGCCTAGTGGTGACAGGAAGCAGCCTATTGCCATTAACCGGGCACAAATCCTAACTCTGAGCTGCTACTGAGAATTTCATAGAAAAGCCCAATAACACTTTGCTTGACGTGCGAATCGAAATCAAGACCTCTAGCGTAGCAGTCGCGCTTAGGACCACTAGGCTAACGAGGCAGTTTAATTAGTATTACTTTAGTTTAATTACTAATTACTTAAATATTTAAAGAAGTTACTTAAATATTTACTTACTTTTATAAAACTAACTATAAGTATACGCGCGAAGGTACCCGGCCCAAAAGAAAAAGAAAAGTCTATTTAGCAACACATAGGGTACAACTAGTGGTAAATAAATTCAGTATTTCACTATCTTCATCATCATATCAGCCGTAGGACGTCCACTGCTGGACATAATCCTCTCCCATAGATTTCCATTAGGACCGGTTGGAAGCGGCCCGCATCTAGCGTCTTCCTGCGGTCTTATTCAGGTCATCCGTTCATCTTGTGGAAGGACGTTCTGTCCAGCGTGGCAATTATGGGCAACTACCTCCCATAAAATTAACAATTGAGTATTTACTAAAAATAAAATATATGAAAAATTTTAAGTACCTTGTTTGAAATTGTTAAGTTTTACAAACAATAATTAAGAAACAATTTGATTTTTTTTCTCTAATCATTTAATTAATCACGGAAGCTATAAAAAGAGTGTATATTTCGAGTGCGTGACAAAAACACGAACGATACACTTGCGTGCATAATCGTTGGACAGCGCACGTGGTGTGTTACACTGGCGGCCAATTTAACGATACATTAATTCGCGAAGCAGTGAACAAACGATGAAGTATTAACACATGAGTACACATACACTGATAAACATGATACGCTGTACGTGCGTAGAATCCATTTTTTTTATGTATCTCGACAATTTTCACGCTATTTTTTGTTTATCTTATAAACTGAACCAACAAAACATTTAACATTTTTTAAAGGTTAAGCATAAAACATAATAATGATAATATTTATAACAAAATTCCCACATTTGAGCAAAATAAGAATGCATACATTAAAACTCCGAACGGAATCAAATTCAGAACTGCACAGCTGTTTAATATAAATGAATGTGTAATGGAGTAAGAAAACAACGCATTTTAAATTTTTTCCATAATTCTTTGCTTCTTGCTAGCAATTTCTTCTGTATCGTGGGTGCATTTATATACACATAAAATCACATACATAAACAATCGTACCCGGAATAGCGAAACACAACGCAGCAACCAATTGCTCAGGTAACCGCCAACCGTGTCTTCAACTAGTAGCAGTTGAACGTCAAACAACCATGAAGATCAAAACAATAAAATCCATGATAAATCAATCCATGTTTCACATTACTAATCCTATCACGAAAAACCAGTCTTACATTTACCCACCAGCACTATAACATCATCTTCATCGCTACGTTTCCCACAGTAACCGAGAAAATGCATTCATTTTGTGCTATCCATGTCCAATTTTATCCAATTTTTAATGGCGCTACCGCGGCGGAGCGGCCAATATCGCAAATTATAGTGTTCACAGATTACGTCGGGAGTTACCTACGTGACGGGCGGTGCTTGCGAGTGGCCGCCAGTGTACACGTTAACCTGCACACTGAGTGAACATGTTTTACAGTGTAAGTACTGCGCTTCCGCGTCGATATGAGAAAATGTTGAAAGTAAATTCTTAAATACAAAACGTGGGTAGATTATTTGTTCCTGCAGTGTTATTGTTGTTTGTGGATTATGTTGATACGTTGTCGGTGTCTCAGCTGTATATAATAGGTATTTTGCATTGATTAACAAAACGGGAATTAACAAGACGGCCTTTACTTGCTTTCGTGCATTTATAACAAACCTTGTATTTCAATTAGAAGTCCAACTTTTTCGATTTTTTATAAAAATAAGTACAATATATCTTACAGTCTACTTCAAGACGATGTTTTTCGCACAAATTAGAGTATTTCATAAAATATACTAAAACTCGTTAGCCTAGTGGTCCTAAGCGCGGCTGCTACTCTAGGGGTCTTGGGTTCGATTCCCAGGTCGAGCAAAGCGTGTTATTGGGTTTTTCTATGAAATTCTCAGTAGCGGCTTCGGAGTTAGGATTTGTGCCCGGTTAATGGCAATAGGCTAGCCCCCTATACCATGGGACCTAAACATACCGGCGAACTGTGGGTGTACATCGGTACACCTCTGCCTAACCCTTCAGGGAATAAATACAGGCGTGTTGGTGTGTGTGTGTGCATTCCACAGTTTAAAAATAACTTACAAAAAAAAATCTCCTATAATGTCCAACCTATGTTTCTACACTCACAATAGCACTACTGATAATGTGCCAGTAGGTAAAGTAGGCGCCACGAGTGGTGAGCACAAACATCAAGTTAATTTCTGAATTTACGGGTTCCTTCTGGGTTTTTTGGGGTCGCCGACACTGCACGCGATTGGTCCAACAGTCGTTGCGATCGCGTGCACCCCAAGAAACCCAGACAGGAACCCAAAAACCCGAAAATGAACTTGACGTTAGTGCTGACGACTCGTGGCGGTAACTATACCAACCCTCATTTTATATCTGTTCTGTAATCAAGCGTAGTCCAGCGCAGGCGCAGCACGTGCTCTACGAGAGAATTACGCGAACCAGCGACTTGATCGTCCGCCACTAATGTACTAACACGTGAAATTGCAGTAAAGAGAGGGTAGGCACACGATGTTTAGATATTTGTGCTTACATTTTTTATTATTTTTAACCTTATTGGTTGGATCTTCAGAAAGGTCGGGTGCGCAGTACTCGTAATCGGCGCGCTAGTATGACCGTAGTAGATGTATGAACGTGGACGAAGCGAAAGGAGTATGTAAGGATCGTAGCAGGTGGCGTTCTGTGGTCTCTGCCTACCCCATGGGATAAGCTACGTAAAGGACATTTTTATCATTATTTTTTTTCTTAATCTTTCATACTAACTAGACACAAGTCAGATAGGGACAAGAATAATGACGATTTTACTTTATAAAATTAAATACATAATATTAACTAATTATGAATACTGGGATTTGAAAAAAAAAATGAAAAATGTAGATTGTGGACCAGGAGTTTGTGGTGTACCATCATCACCATCACGCCTGTATTCTCCGGAAAAACCCAATAACACTATTTGCTCGACCTGGGAATCGAACTCAAGACCTCTATCGTAGCAGTCGCGCTTAGGACCACTAGGCCAACAAGGCAGTACTTTAATGATAAGTACGTTAAATTAATAACAACATCATTCGATGATTATACCACGGAGTTTACTGGCTTTAAACAATTTTAAGTAACCCCCGACAGAAGATTAAAAATCCCTACCGTAGCTAACAAAAGAGCTGATGACTTAGAAACCGCTGAATCTCCATTGAACAGAGCTAAGAACACTCCCGACTAATTCACCTTTCAAACACAAAAAAACAAAATCAAAATAGGTTAATGCGTTCGGGAGCTACGATGCCGCAGACACACATACACACACAGACACGTCAAACTTATATCACCCCGTCGTTTTTGTTCGTCGATTTAAAAAGTAGGACATTGTCAAATAACCCTATCATAAACCGAAGTAATTTTACATCAACTTTACAAAATATGAGCAAAATTACATTGACTGGTTATTGACCTCCAATCTTTTACTTAAAACAAAAGGATAAAAATTCGCAATGTTCGGTCCGAGTGTGAAATGTTAAGTGATTTGACAAAACATGCAAATGCACTGATGTTTATTTGCTAGTTACTTTATTTAACTTTAATGTTAAGTATGTCAAAAATTAATTGCTTTCATTTTAATATTGTATCGCCTTAAATCATTTATTTGCATGCCATAATGTCAGGTAAAGTGTTACAAACATGCTTAAAGCTTAGGTACAATTTTGGACCCTGTAAGGGCACAGCAACATAAGTAACGAGGAATATTACAAATTAAATTCAAATTAAACATTAAAATTAAATAATAGCTTTTAAATTCAAATTAAACATTAAAATTAGATAATAAACAAGAAATAAATAAAATATGAAACAAGGGTAGGGAGTAGTGCTCTTAATACAAGTTATCCAGATAACTTAGCAAGGGTACTAGTTACGACAACTTAAGTCTACTTGCACTATTTTTAAGTCTAACAAGTATGTATTGTTAATAGCTGTACTGTTGATGCGAATAAATACTCATTCTATTCTATTCTATTTTTGGGTTTTTGGATTCCTTTCTGGGTCTTTTGGGTCACGGACGCGGCACGCGATTGGTCCGTCTATCAGACCGACTGCGTGCAGCGTCGGTGAAACCCAAAAAATATTTTGACGTTTGTGCTCACGATTCGTGGTAGCTACTGTACCAGTCTGACAAGATCCTGGCCTCTTCCTCATAGGGAAACCCTCAAAACTAGACACCAGTTAGCTAAGTCTAACTAGGTATATTTCTACTTCTATAATTTATTTTTAACCAACGTCAAAGACATGACAATTCCGTCATGCCAACGTGTATATTTTTTTATAAATAACTTCGTTTTGGTCCATAGCCTCGCGTATTCACTAGCGAGATCTTCGAGCCATTAAGTACGCGTACTTACTCATGCATCATCTGCTTAGCCTTTTCCCAACCGTGTTGGGGTCGGCTTCCAGTCCAACCGGATACAACTGAATTCCAGTGTTTTACATGGAGCGACTGACTATCAGACCTCCACAACCCAGTTACTTGGCAACACGATACCTTTTGGTTAGACTGGTTGCCGAACTTCCTGGCTTCTGTCTATCAAGATCTACGAATGACAGCCGCGACCAACGGCTTTACGTGCTTTCCGAGGCACGAGGGTGTCACACCACCACCTTCCAAACTCCGGGCTGCTACTAAGCAAATCCTAATGGAAAAACCCAATAACACTTTTTGCCCGCCCTGGGAATCGAACCCGGGACCCCACGCTTATCAGTCGCACTTGCTACCACGAGACCAACAGGGCGGTTCCTACTTACTGATGCATCCCTCTTAAAGTTCGCGTACTTAGAAAGATAAATACGCGTAGTTCCCTACTCGAACTTATTTGTACTTTATGTCACCCATTAAACATTAAACATTAACTTTGGAATGCGCTTCCTCAGAATATCAGGATGGCTACCAGTCGTTTCATATTCAAAGTAAAAGCTCGTGAACACTTGCTTATGAAGTTGGCAGACTCGTCTCACAATTAGTTTCTTATATTTCTTCACCTATGTATTTTTTTTGGCTTTCTCTACTCTGTATATTTTGTTTGTATGTATGTATACATGTATTTATTATATTGTATTCCTGGAAACTTTCTGTTTCTTGCACCTACTATGTTTTGTCTCTGCATCACTCTAAGGTTGACTGGTAGAAAATGCCAAAGGCATTAAGTCCGCCTTTGTACAATGTATTGTTTACATTATGTGCAAAAAGTTTTAATAAATAAATAAATAAATATAGGTAGGTACTCAATATTATAATTTCTCACACAAAATCATCAATTCTAGTTCTAAAATAAAGAAAGGGTACATTTTCTCACATTAACAGTACCTTATCATCATTAATATCAGTATTACAATTCACCCCAGCATAGTTAGCGTGGTACAATCTGTCATTTTTGACGTGTGGACGGCGCACTGCGCATGCGCGGTGACAGCCTGGTTTACGCAACCATTTAGTAAGAGAATGCTTGATTGTTCAAAATAACAAAAGATATTAAATAGAATTCATTTTTTTTTTCCTTTGATGGCAATAAGCTGACGTTAAGTGGTTACCTCTGCCTATAGATATCTGCAATACCAGAGACCTTACCAATGCGTTCCTATCCCAGAGACAAAGTTAAAATGTCTCATGTGCCTGTAATTTTACCAGCACCCAAATCCTGCAAACCGGAACACAGCAGCGCTGCTTTGCGGCAGAAATAGGTATGGTCAAAGGTGATAGTACTTTCCCGGACTAGTTCCTTCACAAAGAGCTCTACTACTACCAAAATATTTACTTTACAGAAGAAGCATTTAGAAGATATATCAGTATTACTCAGAAAATCTTTTTTTTTGAAAATTTTTTTTTTTTGTTTCTATTACCTATAGATTTAAGCTTATTACGAATTGGCGTGAGTTTATAGATATATTCAAATATCCAATATTTCGTACATAAATAAACTTTTACTTTCCAATTATGTATGTAAATTAATGAATGTACTTAGCAAGTTATCAATTTAACTAATAATAAATACAGTATATCTTACATAATTAACTTGAATACATACATATATAGAAGACTAGCGAACTGCTCGCGACTTCGTCCGCGTGGCTTATTTCACCGTAGTACGTCAGCGACACGTCTTTGGTTACTGCTCCGCTTCCGAGTGTCGTAGCATGATGTTATATAGCTTATATTACGCAGGAATAATGTAGCTATCTATTGGTAAAAAAATGACTAAAATCGGTCCAGTAGTTTCAGAGCCTACTCGATACAAACAAACAAAAAATTTGTCCTCTTTATAATATTAGCATAGATTTTAAGTTATTGCAAATTATATGTAGGAAGTTTCATTTTATTTATTGTAATATCTTAAAGTATATTGCAACCGGATGCGATTGCACTTAACCAGCATATAAATAATGTAAAGGTCAATATCTAAAATTAATAACAAAATAATAAAACTGAAATAATTTATGACTAATTACCAAAAAAGGTTTCAAATTAATATTTTAATAACATCATAAGATAAACCAGTTTTCTGTACTACCACACTTTAATTCTTTCTATTCCACAATCTTTAATTACACATAATGTATGAGCATTACTGATCAATTCGATGCGGCTGCGTGGCAGCGCCAAAGCTGCGCCGGCGCAAGACACGTGACCTGCGCGTGGCTTGCGTGCCACACTAAAGGAACTGTGTGCAGAAGGTCTACACTAATAACTATATTTTTATAATTTCATCAATAGTTCTTAGAAAAATATAACAATAGTAATAATAAAACGATTATGAAAATATGATACCTGAAAGTCTAAAAGTCCTTGTTTTTAAGGATGGGATATCATCAAATTATTGACTTCTTCAGCTCTGGGTGACTCTTTATGACTAAAACCCATCTGTGTTCCTTCTAATCTGCGTTCCAGGGCCGCGGTGATAGCTCACCGTTCTTACGTTGCATAACGACAGGCCGTGTCGACGGCGCGTTCGTGTTCCACGCGCTCCTCAAAGAGATGTCAGCAAAAGGAAGGGGCCACTGAGGGCCGATGCCTGCCGGGGATGCGGGTTGTTCGTAAGAGATACCGCGCCCCCGGAACGCAAAGGGCACAAGAAGGAACATGGGTGGGTTGTAGTCTGTAAAAGTCTGACACTCCCTCCCGCCCCGCCCAGGGCGGGAGAAGTTATTTGATGATTTCCCACCCACCAAAAAGAAAAAAAAAGGGCCGCGGTGACTCTTTCGAACAAATTCCGCAACCCTGCCAGGCTGGCAACTGGCTCTAGCGGGCCCCGTCTAAAGTCTGTAAGTCTAAGGTTTCAATTTAGACTTTTGTTAAGTCCTACACTAGATGCAGTGCAAATTTTTAAATCGTTGTCGTCTATTGACCTATAAATTAGTACGTAGCGTTGCTACGAAAACTCGTAGCAAATTACAATTGCTACGCAAATATCGTAGGCCTTCGTTTCGTTCACTGTAACTCTTGAACCTTCTGTAGTTATTTTCTTATTAGTAATACATAACACCCCATGTCCACAGAGGTTCAGATTGATCTGCATTTGAGTACTTTATGATGATTACGACCTAATCTTGTTGGCAAATCAGCTTTACTTAGTGTGAATTTAAAAATAAAGCTTGTTGACACTTTTTTGATCTGGGAAAGGTAAATATAGTTTGTAAACTGGTGTAATGGCTCCATTGTGTACACGATGGCTCGCGAATACTGATATTTTTAGTAATGATATTTTCATGATGATGGGAGCAAATATTTATGCTTTGTTTTTCTAAATTATTTATAGATTTAAATATTGTTTATCGCAGACGCAGACTAAGTTGCAAAAATAAAAAGTAGCTTATGTCCGTTCTTGAGGTTCAAAATTACCCCGCGCCTTTCATGAAAATCAGTCAAGTTGTTTAGTCATGAAAGCGTAACAGACAGACAGAGTTACTTTCGCATTTAAATATACCATACCATCACGCCTGTATTCCCCGAAGGGTTAGGCAGAGGTGTAACAAGGTACACCCACAGTTCGTCGGTATGTTTAGGTCCCATGTAATAGGAGGCGAGCCTATTGCCATTAACCGGGCACAAATCCAAACTCCGAGCTGCTACTGAGAATTTCATAGAAAAACCCAATAACACTTTTTGCTCGACCTGGGAATCGAACCCAAGACCTCTAGCGTAGCAGTCGCGCTTAGGACCACTAGGCTACCGAGGCAGTTAAATATAAGTATGGATAATCATATATTTTTTTGTTTTTATTGTTTTTTTTATTACTTCTAATGGTCACACACACGTTGCATTAATTTACTTAACAGTTTATAAAACAACTTCTTTAAACTTTATAAATGCGGCGCCGACGCATGGGTTCAAGTGTGATCCTGACTGATTGACTTTCTTTTCCCGAAACAATTTGCTATAGAATCGACACTTAAGAGGCCATCCGAACGCAGGACACCGTAAAACACACATGTTTTGTCGCATAGTCTGGCGTATTGGTACATATTACAAGACTGAAAAAAATTGAGTGGATTGTCAAAGGTTCAAAGAAAAGACTTGCCTATAAATATTTCATGAAAGTATAACAGTATCATGGTAAAAAAATCATAAAGGAGCGCATAAAAACATTTTTTCGTCGCATAGATCTTAGAATTTTGAGCGTAAACTATATAATTTTATGTAATGACATTATAGGGCATTTTTAGGACATACCTATAAATTATTTCCGTGCGCCGTGTATTTTTCTCACAATTTAAAGAAAACTTTATCCGATTCAACTAACATCAAACGTATCGCTATTTTGAACCTTATTTGTTGCCGCGATGCGCTCAATTACCTAAACATTCGCTTACGACAGGGCCTTAATATGACCTGCCATTCAATAAGAAGTTGCATCAAAACGTTGAATAAATTGATCTAAGTCAATTAGCTGCAACAACAGGAGTGAGCCGGTGTACCCTGGCCACAAAACAAAGGCTTAGCGACCCCCCGGAAGCATTGAGTTGTACCAGCCCCGGGTTACGATTTCAAACATATGATGCAAGGCAAAAGCTGTGTGCGATAATGAATTTACTCGATTGAAGAATTTGTTAAATAGAAATTTACAATAAAGATTATATAAATATATTATTAAAAATTATAAATTGGAATAAAGATTAATGATGAAATTTTCAATTTTGAGTAAATACTAAAATGTAGATTCGTTATTTATAATTGCCACACATTTTTTGCCAACCGTAACTTCAGCTAGACCCTTTAAAATTACGACTTTTAAAGCGTTTGTTGGTTTTTACGAATATTTTGTATAATATTTTGATATGCGATTTCGGGGTTGGTGCTAATGTTAGTCATGGTAAAATGGCGTATGTCTGGCGACTCGTTATCTCAATACATATTGAAAGTACTTATTACTTATAAACCGCTTTGATCTTTTAACTTGGACCACACACACACGGTCCACCGCCCCATCCTTGCTTTAGTTGCGTGAAATGTAAAATTTTTGCTATTCATTGCGGGTTCGAGCTGTTTTTCTGACACTCGCGCCTTTCGTACTGAGCGTAGCCCTTTATTAGGGGACCGATGTGTACAGTCGCTGATAAATGTGATACGGCAGATTT
The DNA here is from genome assembly GCA_947462355.1 of Caradrina kadenii. Lineage (NCBI taxonomy): Eukaryota > Metazoa > Arthropoda > Insecta > Lepidoptera > Noctuidae > Caradrina > Caradrina kadenii. The sequence goes on along the minus strand of OX381693.1, from coordinate 4,431,072 downwards.
TTTTTTTTTCTTTTGCTTTTTTTTTGTTCGAGATTGGTCAGCTCTTGATACTAGTCTGAGTCAGAGGTGACAAAGACAAAGTCCAAGATGGAGTGTAAAAGTCTGTTTACTCTATCTTTAAAGTAATTAGGGTTGAATGCGCTCACAAATATAGACGCAGGTAGATGGTTAATGATAAGATTTTAACTACTTTTGAGATTAATATTCTCTTTTTTCTTATAAATTAATGAAAAATGATAAGTATTCGTAATACATATGTTTTGATATAATTTTTATAACAAATAAACATAAAGATTTAATTAAAGACATTAATACTAATTTTATTACAAAAAATAATTAAAACACACACAACTAGTCTTAATAAAGACATAGAAAATGTAACAAATCCAACCATTATGTGTTTTGATTATTTGTATAATTGAATATGTAATTTTCAACTCCTACGCTTCACAATTTCATCGCCATATCAAGAAATAATTACCTTGATTTAGACATTAACCGGATTATATTATTTTTTATTAACAAAATCCCTTTTTAGGAAATGATAGGTGTTGTGTCATTTATTTCTAAGTGGTAAGTTTAAAAATAAGAAGTGTAATTTAGGATACTAATCCATTTTACATCTTAATTAAAAAATCGATTTGAAGCTACACGTTGTTGCCGTAAAAGTGAGCTCTATTTTGTAGAAATCTAACACGTTGTTATAAGGATGCAATAAGCATTTTATCACAATCTTGCCATAGAGTTATGAATTTAGAAGTAGTGTGGCTAATAATGTAGTGTGTAGTAGTGTACCTAAGTAAAGTTATTAAACTTTAAATTGTGTCACAAATCATCAACTTCATGTCAACGTATATCGATAAAACAATCAGTCAGAGAAACAGATTTGTCATAATTTGCCTTAATATTAAAATATTTGAATTTATTCTTTCCTTATTCTTTATTATGACATATATTTTACATAATGAATAAAAAGAAATTACCCTTTTTTTTTTTGCTCGTACGTTTCAACTCGAAATACTTCTGCCAACAACAGTACTTGAACTAAGATGCAAGCACTGCACATTGCAAACATTCCGGTCGAGTTTCAACAAATTGTGCCAACATACCTCGAGGGCAACCACAGGCCCACCCCATGTTGTGATTGTAGTAATAATAATTAGTTCAAGTGATGAGCAAATACTATGGGAGAATAAAACTGATCAGAGCAGACACCATTTCATGAATATTTTATAATAATACTAGTTTCTGCCCGCGACTTCGTCCGCGTCAAATTTGAGATATTATCCCACGGGAGCCGGACATTTTTCCGGGATAAAAAGTATGCTGTGTTATTCCACACTACAATCTATCTCAGTGCCAAATTTCATCCAGATCCGTTCAGCCGTTTAAGCGTGAATGAGTAACAAACATCTATCCATCCTCACAAACTTTCGCGTTTATAATATTAGTAGTTATTAAGCGCGTAAATAGCATATTAAGTTACTAGCTTCCACCCGCGACTTCGTCTTTGATTACTAAATTTTTTCTTCGTTTATTCAAGAAAATCAGCTGTTCCATATTTTTTTCCATATAGGTGCTGCACTTTTGTATAGAACAGAGGTATTTTTTTTTAAGAAACGTTGCCCCACACTAATAATTTCTCCTGTATCGTGGGTGCGTTTACAAACATATAAACTCACATACACAAACAGCCAGACCCGAAACTATCTGTAGGCGATACAAATATATGTTCCGTGCGAGAATTGAACCCGCGACACGCAGCGCAGCAGCCAATCGCTCAGCCACTGCGCCAACCGTGCCGTCATTTTGTATAACCTACGAAAATTGTCGTCAGTGTGAGGTCTAGAATCATATACCTACTGAATCCATATTAGGCTACGGAGGCAGTTATAAAAACTTTGGTCCAATTCCACTGGTCCAATTGCGAAAATTCTTTTAGTAATATAAAAATTATCTAATAGAAATATATTTGGTCCTAACTAGTCCATTACGCGCTTAATTACAGGTTAGGAATGAAGCTACGTTAAGCCTGAGTGCTATATTTTATCATACATACATAAACTCATGCCTTTTTCCCATAGGGGTAGGCAGAAACCACAGAACGCCACCTGCTACGATCCTTACATACTCCCTTCGCCTCGTCAACGTTCATACATCTGGTCATACAAGCGCGCTGGTTACGAGTACTGCGCACCCGACCTTTCTGAAGAACCTCACCAATAAGGTCAGGGTAGGTCTTTCTAGAGCGTGCTCTCCCGGTGTTGCCACACACATCTACCATATAATCCCTTTTGTTAGTCGCCTTTCACTCATCCTCACAACATGACCGAACCATCTAAGCTCGCTCTTTCCAACCTTTGTCACTACACACATACCATCACACCTGTATTCCCCGAAGGATTAGGCAGAGGTGTAACAATTTACACCCACAGTTCGCCGGTATGTTTAGGTCCCATGTAATAGGGGGCGAGCCTATTATGCCATTAACCGGGCACAAATCCAAACTCCGAGCTGCTACTGAGAATTTCATAGAAAAACCCAATAACACTTTTTGCTCGACCTGGGAATCGAACCCAAGACCTCTAGCGTAGCAGTCGTGCTTAAGACAACTAGGCTACATCCTCTTTAATTCATCATAAAAAATAAGGTTCCGTAAGAAAATTACGACGGACAAAGTCACGAGCAAAAGCTAGTTTCTTAATAATCAACTCACCGTGAAATAGTCTAACTACCTATTCTAGACTTTACTTACAGGTGTGCTATACAGGAACCCTATAATTTGTGCTAGAATCATCTGTAATTATGCTTTACTGGTAGGTTACCAATTGAACGTTAAATAAAATACGATAAGCCTATGTTTTATGAACTTTTATAATTATGCTCTTAGCTTAAACTTAACTGCACGCCTTGAATGCCTTTTAAAAAAAAATACAAACTACATTTAGAAAAAAAAATAGCAATGTTTCCTTGTTAATGTTTTGATTACAACGAAATCAGGGCCACTAGCTACTGGCTACTTTATTCAAAGGCCATTTTATTATTTTATACAAATTCAAATAAAGAACGAATTCAAATAATTAAAAGCCAATTTGTCAGTGCCCTAAAACGCAATACTTCCCATAAAAATCGCCACGTGACCTCTTTAGTTACGGGTATGGGTAGTTATCCAATATAGAGTATTAACCTCTATTTGTCCCCGTCAAAGCAAAAACAACCTTATGCCTTTTGAACCCCAGTTGGTTTTACGTTGTAGATTCTTGAAGAATTGAAGAAAATAAGCATAAAATAGATAAATAAGATTTAACACGGGTTTTGAATCGTATGTATTTCAGGGGCGTATTCGGCGCGTGCGCATAGTTAGGCGAGTTTTCCCGTGACTATTTCAATTAAGGCAAATTGGATGTTAGTCGTATGTGGATATTAGTGGCTGTAATTAAACGTTACGGTCCAGCTATCTACATATTGTTGGAACTAGAAATCTGAATAACTTAGAGTTATGTAATTCTATGGTTGCCATTCAAACTCAAATATCGTGACTATTATTCCATTTATACAACAACATACCATCACGCCTGTATTCCCCGAAGGGTTAGGCAGAGGTGTACCAATGTACACTCACAGTTCCCCTGTACGTTTTAGGTCCTATGTACTAGGGGGCTAGCATATTTCCATTAACCGGGCACAAATCCTTACTCCGAGCTGCTACTAACAATTTCATAGAAAAACCCAATAACTCTTTGCTCGACCTGGGAATCGAACCCAAGACCTCTAGCGTAGCAGTCGCATATAATAATACCGAGTTATTAATAATTTATCCTTCAGATTATAAATACTTTGGGCTACGCTGGCCAGTACTCGATTACTCCGTCTATCGGACCGATCGCGTGCAGCGTCGGCGCCGAAAAAGGCCCGGAACGAACTTGAAGCTTGTGCTCACGACTCATGACGGCTACTATACGTGTCTATCATATAACAACACATTCTCAACGTAGCTAAAAGTACTTTCCAAGACCATTTAAAATCTAGTCAATAATCAAATCTATCTAACTGCTTCGATGGCCTAGTGGTCCTAAGAGCGACTGCTACGCTAGAGGTCTTGGGTTCGATTCCCAGGTCGAGCAAAAAGTGTTATTGGGTTTTGCTATGAAATTCTCAGTAACTGCTTGGAGTTTGGATTTGTGCCCGGTTAATGGCAATAGGCTCGCCCTCTATTACATGGGACCTAAACATACCGGCGAACTGCGGATGTACATTGTTACACCTCTGCCTAACTCTTCGGGGAATACAGGCGTAATGGTATGTGTATGTGTTTAAAATCTAGACATTGTAATAAAATCGTGCGTCAGGAATAATGTAACAGCTTTCACCATTGAAGTACATAGTTAATTCACTACACAATTCATTCGGAGCACCTACATCCACGTTCCCAATAAAAGATCCACAGAGCGGCGCTTTACGAAATAATTATTAACAGAAAAACTACAAAAAACCCCACGAAATTAGTTCCCGATGACAGTCAAAAAATATATGTATATTTTTTTGGAGGTTATGTTTGTAAAAAACGACCGTCGTAGCGCCACGGCCGACGCGCGGCCTCTTTTCGCCCAGCAGGACATCGCCCATTCCGAGTTTTGGTACTAAATTTCTGTGTGGCATATTTATTCGGTCCTGAGATTATTTTCTACTAGGATTTTATGATAATCGAGTTTCTAACGACTAATGAATTACGTTGGCGCGTAGATACGGGACTTTAGAGGACATGGGTGACAATTGGGACCGTTTTTGTCGTTCGTTTCTTGATAAGCATCTCGGTCGTGTTTGTAAATCGATTAGAAGGCAATTATTGCTTTGAAGTGTCGATGTTTGTCGCGTTATTGCGGCTTGAAAGACATTTTTTTAACTGACTTCAAACAAGAAGGAGGTTCTATGTTCGTGTGTAAGTATGTATGTTCACTAATGTTTTCGTTAGTTGTGAAGCAATTAGTAATGACTTCTTTTGTTTGAACAATATAAAACAGCAAACAGAACCAAAGCCGAATTCTGAAACTATAGCTATTTTTTATTTTATAGTTTTTGCAAGCGATTTTCTTTTTTGTAACACCATCTTTGTCTGTATAAACTTAGGAATTAAGTTACAGTCCTAAATTGTCCCACGGAAACAAAAAAACGAGATAAGAAATTACCTATGCTAGATTTTAATATCTACATGTGTGTCAAATTTCAGTTAAAACGATATTACCCCATCTACATATTTTGTAAGATAATACTAAACTATGACGTCACTTTTTTGTCATCTCTATTCACTAACTATTCATTGATTTCAAAGCAACTAAAAATCGAATTTTATAGTTATTTAAAAATTCATCGGGTTTTAGGCTAAAATAAACCGTTTTTTGTGAAGATGCGTCTTGGAATTATTGTTTAATGATGTCATCCACTCATTACTAGTAAGATTTATAACTGTCTCGTTCCAGTCAGCAATCTGAAACAACAAAATCGCTTTAAAAAGTGTAAAAATAACAAACTACCGTCATAAAAATTACTCCTAATGTCTGGCAAAGCATCAATACGCTATCAATAATTATCATTGGTACAGCTTGAGCATCATCCATCAATGACTTGGATGATGGATGGCGGCATCGCGTCGCTTGACCCGTAGCGGACATTACTTCTTCGTGGAGGATGTAATTATAAGGATGTTTTGGAGTGTTTAAACGAATGGTGATAAAAAAAAGTTTTTTCACCAATTGTAACTAGTAAGTAGCATGGTACTTTAAGTTACTATTTTTATTAGCCAACCTATAATTTCAATTTGTTTATTTAATTTTTTGGTTACCCTGTTTCCGCTGCTGAATAAGCCTCTCCATCCACGACCGACTTTTTGTAGGACCGATTGTTTATCGGACTGATTCAATAAATCCATAGTTTCGTGGGAATAAATCGGCTTTTCTTGGTATATTAGAACTCATATGTTCCATTACTTGCCGACAAAAAATCGGTTACCGATTGTTTGACGGCAGCATACCATAATGTGTATAAAAGACATTATTATATATCTTATAAAAGGCTTGAAGCTAAAGTACAATTAGGGACCCTGGTAGGGCACTTTTGAGACTTATTTAAATTTATTAGCGTCATAATAATAATACTAATACCGAATCAATCCGTCACATCATCTCTGGATGTTCTCGTCTAGCTAACGAAGAGTACTTGCATAGGCACAACCTTGTGGCCAGGATTATCCATCAGCAACTTGCTCTAAAATACCGCCTTGTGGAATCGGAGGTACCATACTATAGGTATGTGCCCGACCCAGTTCTCGAAAATAGCAATGTCACATTGTACTGGGACCGATCCATCATCACTGATAGGACTATTGTAGCCAATAAACCTGATATAGTGGTGGTGGATCGCTTGGAGAAGCGCGCAATGATTGTTGACATAGCAGTCCCACATGACGTGAACCTCGTGAAGGCCGAGAATGACAAGAAAATCAAGTATCTTGACTTGGCTCAACTCTGACTTGAAAAATTAACGCATTTGACTTTAGAATTGAATTTTGAAACATAATGAACACATAAAGAAATATATTTTTTTTTTAACATCTTTGGATGGCAAACAATTTGACGGCCCATATAATATTAAGTACTTATCTCTGTCTATAGACTTCTTCAGTACCAGAGGACTTGCAAATGCGCTCCTATCCCGGACACACAGTTGAAATGTCTCATGTGCCTGTGATTTCACCGGCACCCTTTAAACAGGTACACAATAACGTTGCTTTGCGGCAGACATAGGTATGACGGTATAGTAGCACGAGATTGGTCTATAAGTGCGTCTGATCGCGTGAAGCATTGGCGATCCAAAAAATGAAAAACGAAACGTGGCGACTACTATAGTAGTTCCCTGGACGAGGTCCTTCACATAAACCTCTACTACTACTCTTTACTCTAACATTGTTAAACTGAGTTCAAAATGAACGCTAACATTTTGTTTCTCACTTCCAAAATTCCATGAAGTATAAACTACACTTATGAGAGCACATTAACATAAACTTTGAAGGTTAAAAAGTTCAATTACACACATAAGATAATTATTAGAAGAAAACATTTTAATATAAAAGTCAAAATACTATTCTAATGCGTCAATAAAGTCATGAGGTAAGCACTAATGTTAAAAATGAAATGTATTTAATTGTCTTCATATAAAGGAAAATACGGATAGTGTTTTTAAGTTTTTGATAACGATATTACACACATACCATCACGCCTGTATTCCCTGAAGGATTAGGCAGAGGTGTACTTATGTACACCCACAGTTCGCCGGTATGTTTAGGTCCCATGTAATAGGGGGCGAGCCTATTGTCATTAACCGAGCACCAATCCGAACTTTGAGCTGCTACTGAGAATTTCATAGAAAACCCAATTAATACTTTGTACTCGACCTGGGAATCGAACCCAAGACCTCTAGCGTAGCAGTCGCGCTTAGGACCACTAGGCTAACAAAGCAGTTAACGATATTATATTTAAAAAAATCGTGAGGGCCCATTAATTAAGACACCTAAATCTTGTCCATATTTTTGTCCTACTGCAGGGTAAATGCCACTTCCGATATAGAGAAGTCAAGAGCATTGATCAGCATGCTGGCACCTGGGAATCGAACCCAAGACATCTCCGTAGCAGTTGCGCTTAGGACCATTAGGATAACGCGGCAGTTTCCACCATAATCCCTTTAATACAATTACTAATAAAAAATATTGTAAAGTCAACATTATTTGTCATATTTCGTACGAAGAAATGCTCAAACTTACTGTAATATTTCCGACAAAACAAAAGGAATTCTAAATTGAAACAGAACCGTGGCGAAGTAGGATGATAAATGATTGGGTATCATTAATCTTATTTATTTCTATCTTGAAGTACCACCGTTCCTTCGGCGCGAGGTAGTTACGGAACTGGATATCATGAATATACCTACTGATATAGAATATGTTCGTATTGGATACAAGCTTCAGCCCGCGACTTCGGCCGCGTGCAAGTCAATTATATCATAACTCGACTGCCTCGCTAGCGTAGAGGTCCTAAGCGCGACTGCTACGCTAGAGGTCTTGGGTTCGATTCCCAGGTCGAGCAAAAAGTGTTATTGAGTTTTTCTATGAAATTCTCAGTAGCAGCTCGGAGTTAGGATTTGTGCCCGCTTAATGGTAATAGGCTCGCCCCCTATTATCTGGGACCTAAACATACCGGCGAACTGTTGGTGTACTTTGTTACACCTCTGCCTAACCCTTCGGGGAATACAGGCGTGATGGTATGTTATGTTATGTTATATATCATAAGAATCGGCAGTTGTATATCTTTCTGTCAGTGAAACAATTTTCGTAATCAGATCGGTACTTTCAGATATTACCTCTTAAAAACAAATATACATACATTTAAAATTACAAAAAATATATTAAATTATTATATATATATACATTTAAAATTGTCATAGTATAGAAGACATAGAAATGTAGATAACAAGTAATAAAATTAAAAAAAGAATTGTAACCCCCGACAGAAAAATAAAGATCCCTACCGCAGCTAACAAAAGAGCTGATAACCTTAAAACGGCTGAACCGATTTTGATAAAACATATCTAAGAACCATCGCTAGGAAACCTACTTTCAAATAAAAAAAACGCATTTAAATCGGTTCACTTGTTTAAGAGCTACGGTGCCACAGACACACGGACATATCGGACGGGTTAAAAATGTGTAAATAAATTACCGATGTATTTTTATTCCGACACTAGCTTTGGTTGCTGCAAAAAGTGTTATTGGGTTTTTCCATTACGAATTTCTCAGTAGCAGCCCGGAGTTTGGAAGTTGGCGGTGTGACACCCCCGTGCCTCGGAAAGCACGTAAAACCGTTGGTCGCGGCTGTCATTCGTAGATCTTTGACAGTCGTTACGGTTAGTCAGAAGCCAGAAAGTCAACCAATCTTACCAAGAGGTATCGTGTTGCCAAGTAACCGGGTTGTGGAGGTCAGGTAGGCAGTCGCTCCATGGAAAACACTGGTATTCAGCGGCATCCGGTTAGACTGGAAGCCGACCCCAACACAGTTGGGAAAAGGCTAGGTAGTAGTACGAGCTTTGGTTACTGCTCCGGGCCCCTTGGTTGTAGCGTGATATTCTACATATACGCATACACCTTCCACTTAAATTACTTTATCTATTGATGAAAACTGCATTAAAATCCGTTGTGTAGTTTAAAAGATCTAAGCGTAGGTACAGACGGCGGGAAGCATCTCTCTTTTATACTATGTAAAGATTTATGTCATCCATTGGGGAGCACTAACTTTCCGCCATACAAAATTATGTTACTTTTGAAAATCGAACCCAGGGTCTCCAACGTTCATATTTTTGCTTACTGTCAGATGCCACTTATCGACCAAAAATAAGCGTGATAATAACCAAAAATTACGTCAATCTCACACAAACTCTCAAACAACAGTTATCAAACCTCTTTCCAACATCTATAACCACATAACGGCCTCTTTTAATTTCGGAACCTTACCTATCAGACTAAAGGTTGCCATCACAAAAAAAAAGTCTCCCATAAATTAAATAATTTATTTCCAAAGTGGACGGTTTAACGTGGCCCGAGTAATATTATAATGGAGGACAGGTTCTTTGGTGAGCGCCGCTTCCTAGCCATTAAAGAGTCTAGATAGTAAATGTCGTTGTAAACTAAACTAAATATGCTCATTTTGAATGGTTAATCGGTTTTCAAAGGCTGGCTTTGAGGTCGTGTGACGGGATTTGCGTTTTGTGAATACGGTTTCTAGTGGATAAATATCAGTCTCGTGCGTTTATAGTCATGAGAGGTTATGTTGTAACTGCCCCGTTGGTCTCGTGGTGGAACGCACGACTGTTGAGCGTGGGGTCCTGGGTTCGATTCCCAATTCGGACAAATTATGTTACTGGCTTTTTCCATTAGGAATTTCTCAGTAACGGCCCAGAGTTTAGAAGTTGGTGGTGTAGCACCCCCGTGGCTCGGAAAGCACGTAAAGCCGTTGGTTTTCCGCCTGATTTGTCCCCGATTGTGTCGGACTGCCATCTAATCGGACTATGGTTTTAGGGAAGGGGACACTTGTGCAGGAAAAACGGGTTTACGTGCTTTCCGAGGCTCGGGGGTGTCACACCACCAACTTCCACACTCCGGGCTGTGACTGAGAAATTCCTTATAGAAAAACCCAATAACGCTTTGCCCGACCAGGAATCCAACTCAGGGTCCCCACACTCAGAGTCGCGGCTACGAGAGCAACGCAACGGTGTAGTCTACAACCTATATGTAGGTAAGTACTAAGACTTAAGTCTGTAAAAATTGGCATTCTGACAATCACTAGCCCAGACCGGCAATAGTGAATTGATAGCGGCTTTATTAAATAAACACATCACATACTATCACGCCTGTGTTCCCCCAAGGGTTAGGCAGAGGTGTAACAATGTACACCCACAGTTCGCCGGATTGTTTAGATCTCATGTAATAGGGGGCGAGCCTTTTGCCATTAACCATGCACAAATCCTGACTCCGAGCTGCTACTGAGAACTTCATAGAAAACCCGGGAATCGAACCCATGACCTCTAGCGTAGCAGTCGCGCTTAGGACCACTAGGCTAACGAGCCAGTAAATAAATAAAACTAAATAAATTATTAAAACGTGTATTAAATATAAACGAACACATAATCACGCAATTTAAATTATCAAAGAACAGAATAATCATTATTTTGTATTTTCTTACTGCGAACTGTATTACAAAATATATCAATACAAAAAGAAATATACATAAGGTGCATCGTTTTTCGTAACTACATTTTATACCAAATTACAATCTTTTTCTTTTTATTCAATTGCGCGACTTCGTCCGCGTGACTTATTGCACCCGAGTTAAGTTACGTCTTTGGTTACAGCCCGCTCCCGTGTGTTGTAGCGTGTTGTTATATCCCCTATATTACTCAGGAATAATGTAGCTATCTATTGGTGAAAAATTGGTTAAAATCGGTCCAGTAGTTTCGGAGCTTATTTGGTACAAACAAACAAAAAAAAAATCCTCTTTATACTATTAATTACAAAATAAATACAATAACCGCTTGTCATGAACTGTTTCAAATGTATTGAGATATCACTTCATTATTCATAGGTACCACAACTGAAGTAGCTATTCCCTTAATTACCCGGTTATTATCAAAAATGCCCTCAGGCGTCGTTCCATAACAATAGCTTTAAGTATTCATGCTGCTAATAGAGAAATGTTTGAACAAATTACTTGGGTACACTTGGGAATGCAGAATGTTGTAAAAGTCAAAAATCTGTCTAATTACAGGGTGTAAAAAGAAAAAATTAACAAGGACATTCATTTTGTTAAATATGCATACTGCCCATTAAACTAAGCATTTATTTCAATTACACCATTTACAGGCACTTTTGAATTGTCAAGAAGTTACAATTTAAAGTTGAAGCTAGTTGCTCGTTCCAAAACGTAAGTCTCTAAAGAGGAGAACGAGCAAGAAACACCATGGACACTCCTTTCTTTCAATTTGGTTTTTACAATATCTTGGTAAGTTAAAATGTAAGTTTGAAACTAGTTCTCCTAACTTTGACCCTTAATATCTCCGTGACAGTAGGTTCCCAGATGTGGTTTATCCCTTCAACTGCCGCGGCCATTTTGGTGGGGAAATGGCGCATCTGTCAGGGTATTTGTGCGATATCGGCATGATACCGCCGCGCCCGTTTAAAATGACGATCACTCGAAAGTTAATTATATATAAGGGAGCTGTATAGATGTTATACGCCGTTGGAATCTAATTAAAATCTAACTGAAGCTAATTTTCCCAGTTTATTGTACAAAAGTCCTTATATGGTCAAATATAGAGAAGAATATAATTAGTTTTGGCTTTGTTAAATGTCTTTGTGCTCTCTTAAAGGTTTTTCGTACAAATGATGGATTTATGTTTTTATTTATTGCAGCATAGAATATCTGAACAAAACACTTAACAACAAATAATGAAACAATAGTCGACACAAAGCCATTGAAAACTCTTCGCATTTAGACTTGTATTAGAATTTGTTTTGTGAAAGTACAAACAGTAACATATTACCTATTATAATAGTTACAACAATTTATATAACCATGTGGTTTGCATTTAATAAAGAGAAAAAGAAATTGGCATTAAATATACTTACTTTCACTTCCATCTTGATACTTTGACTTCCATCTTTAATAGCATCATCACTCAATACTAAAGGCGATTCAAGGTTCTATTTCGTTCTAAGATATGGGATAAATAGGTTTGTTACAAAGTGGTGCTACTTTTGTCATTTTCATTGGTTTCTTTAGAGTACTGCGCGTCTACTCTGCAGAAATCTCACTCGGTGAATTTAGGTTGGATCAATTTAGTTATTAATTAGGTTGGAACATTTCTGTTTCTATTAGGTATAATCACGAGCTTAGATATGTTAAAATTAAAAAAAAGTTTTTGCGCAATGCGATGCGATGCATTGACTAAAATTGGATAGTGTTATGAACTTTGTATTTTTGAAACTATTAGTAATTAGGTCTGTTCTTAAAGTTGCATAATTGTAACATAGTTTTGCTCATGACAGTGACCTACTTCATCAAGTTACAGCATATTTTCAAATTTCAGCTTTCTAAATCTTCAAGTTTCGGATTCATAATAATTATCCCGCTAGAATTCTTCCAGTCTTCAGGTACTGGGGATCTAGTAGGCTCTTTGGCACGCGATTTTTCGGCCTGTGATACCTTGGGACGCGGTACTTCGGGACGCTGTACTTCGGGTCGAATTACTTCAGGACGCAGTACTTCGGGACGCGGTACTTCGGGACGCTCTACCTCAGGACGTGGTACTTCGGGACGCTGTACATCAAGGCGCTGTATTTCAGGATCAAAATGAGTGATAATACGGCTATTTTCCGGTCTATACGCATCATTGGTTGATAGTGTTGCGGTGCTTGTTGACTTAAAGCAGACTTCACAATCTTCTGCTTCGACCTGTGCGTTAGTCGACTCTGGATTTTCAGTATGCGAATCAAGGTTCTTTGGTTCATGTAATGGCCTTCCCATTTTAGTATCCTGGTCGCCGTCTAGTTTATTATTGTCTAGCGTATTTTCAGTTTGTTTTTCTAAGTCGTTTTCTACTTTATTGTTTTGTGAGTTATCTGCTATGGTCAGAGTGTTGTTTGTATCAGTGTCTATTAGATTGGTGAGTTCGTCTTTGGTTAAGTGATGATAATTTGGATCAATCTCAGGCTCAGGCTTTGGATCATTCCATAACTCAGGATCTAACCTAACGCAATTATGTTGAGTCTCCTCTTCATTTAACGTCTTTTCAACAACTTTAGTTTCTTTAGCTTCTTTTTTCTCTTCTTGAGAATCTTCTGGTGTGTCTGTTGGTTGTGATTCCATTTCTTCATTGCTTCCTTCATTGCTTCCTTCTTGGCTTTCTTTGGATGATTCTGTAGAACTTTTCTTTTTTGATCTGACATCAAAAAAGAGATGTTCTTCGGCTTCAGGTATAGGCCCCCACGCATGTCCCTGGTACAGATAGGATTTGCCTTTTCTACCTCGGTATCCGATTTTAGTCGCCACCTCGTGTAGATGTCTCCTTGGAGGCACGTCATTGATTCTTGCCATAACAAGTACAGTTTCGAGCTGATAAAAAAAAGAAAGCATTTAAAATGGAACCGACTCTTTCATTAAAGCTAACGTTAGAAAAAAAGATGATGCATTTTAGAAATTGCGAAAGGATGAGTTTTTTATCATGGCCTAATATTCATACTTAGTAATTTACATTCCAATTTTCTCAAAACAGCAATATTGTAATTGTAAATAGCTGAATGGTAAAGGCACTTGCTGGCAACCGTTGATATCTACCCTTCCCTACCATCAGGAAATTTGGCTTAATAGGAGGAGATATCCTCTCCAGTAATTGAATAAAGTAATCAATCATGAAAGTGGTCCTTTTGGCAAAGTAGCACATCCATTTGGGTTTAGTACTGCCAATACGAACCAACCGTTATTGTAAGAATTTTAGATGTAAATAATAATTTCCAATATATTATTCTAAGCTTAAGAATTGGATGTTATTTGATGTTATTGTTGGACTGATATTTCTAGAAAGTCACCAGTTGATATAAGTATTTATTTAGTTTGTCGTATGTCGTGATAAGCCCTCTCTAATGCAAGAGAATGCGAGTTCGATACTAGACAAGTATCAGTGTACCATTTAGATTCATGTACTTCTTAAGTTTATCTTGGATATTACTGACACCGCTGAAAGTAAACATTATTGGGTAAACTGGGCTTATAGTTAATCATCATCATCATCTGCTTAGCCTTTTTCTAACTATGTTGGGGTCGGCTTCCAGTCTAACCGGATGCAGCTGCATATCAGTGTTTTACATGGAGCGACTGCCTATCTGACCTCCACAACCCAGTTACTGAGCAACACGATACCTCTTGGTTAGACTGGTTGCAGCTATGGTTGCCTGGGCTTATAGTTAATATGAGTCTGAAATCGCCAATCCGCCTTAAGCAAGCGTGGTGATCAATGCCTTCTCTGTGTGAGAAGTGGCCTTTGCCCTGCAGTTGGACAGTATTATTATTTTTAACGTAATTAATGGAATTATTAAGAAATTATGGATTGGCCCGTTTAAAGTGAAGTCAACTTACCCACTAGTTACAAACAACGTGTATTTTGTTTACATTAGGTACTTACAGCGCAATCCATTAATCCAACGAGACGATTATCTCCAGTCTGCTTCATGCGTATATCACGAGGAGTTATTTTTCTTCCTATTTTTCTTACTACAAACATACAAATATTCGTGTATCAACAAAGTTATTATGTACCTGCCTTAGCCTTTTCCCAACTATGTTAACTGCCTCGTTAACCTAGCGGTCTGTGGTCGGTGACTCCTATGCTAGAGTTCTTGGGTTTGATTCCCAGGTCTAGCAAATAGTTTTATTGGGTTTTTCTATGAAATTCTCAGTAGCGGCTCGGAGTTAGGATTTTTGCCCAGTTCATGGCAATAGGCTCGCCCCCTATTACATGGGACCTAAACATACTGTGTACAACTGTGGGTGTACACGCGTACACCTCTGCCTAACCCTGCGGAAAATACAGGTGTGTTGATGGTATTTTGTTTGGCAACTGTACTTACTTAGTTTGCCGGTATGTTTAGGTCCCATACAATAGGGGGCGAGCTTATTGCCATTATCCGGGCACAGCTCGTAACTCCTAGCTGCTACTGATAATTTCATAGAACAACCCAATAACACTTTTTGCACGACTCAGGAATTGAACCCAAGACCTCTAGCAGAGGCTAGGCTATAGAAGCAGTTATATACAGTTATAGGCAGTGGAGAGAAATAACATAGTACTTAGATATAATAATCACCTTTAACTATTGGGTACAACCAGTACTCCCCCCTGTCTCCTCGCTCCACCAGTAAGCTTAGGAGATTGGTACTCTCCTCCATCAAAAGCATACGAGCTGACCACATCACGGGCAAAATACAATTTCCGTCCAATACTTTTTTCAGATATTTTGTAACCTGAAAAATATTCAAAGATGGGAAGTTTTCTCCTATGAACACATGAACTATTTCTTGTGTTACTTACATTAATTTTATAATTACAATTTACCTAAACATAAAACTTATAAAAATAGTTAAATTACAAAGTATGTACAATTAATAAAATAAAAACCGGGCTAGTGCGAGTCGAACTCGCGCACGAAGGGTTCCGTGTATAAAAACGACAAAAACGTCATGTTTGTTGCATGTGAGCCCCCCTTAAATTTTTATTTTAATTTAATTGTTTATTTTAAAAGTAAATATATTATAACTGAATATTCTGTGAATATTTCAAGCGTCTACCTGTTGCCGTTATCAATATCGAGCAAAAATATCACATTTGTTGTACGGGAGCCCCCTAAAATATTTATTTTATTCTGTTTTTTAGTATTTATTATTATAGCGGCAACAGACATACGTCATCTGTGAATGTTTCAACTGTCTAACTATCATGATCATGAGATACAGCCTGCTGACAGACGGACAGCAAAGTCTTAGTAATAGGGTCCCGTTTTACCCTTTGGGTACGAAACCCTAAAAAGAACGGAGGAATACTCTTGCTATGGTTAACACACCCTTAACTACGCACACTTCCCATGAAACTATGTAATATTAAGCAAAATGGTTACTAAACGAATTTCTTTCTTGGTGGGAAAAAATCCTGTGTGTTAGCGTGCAATGTATCCAAAACATTGTGCTTGCAAGTGCATTAAGTTCCTACCAGTGCTGCGATTCCGCAGCACTGGTAGGAACGTAATGCACAAACTCTTGTTCGAAACAAATTCTTGTTCGAAAGAGCCACAAGCGGCCCTGGAACACAAAGGGCATTAGGAGGAACACAGGTGGGTTTTAGGCCCGGCTTCCACCAAAGCGGAGACGATAAAAGATGTCTCCTCACAACCAATCGGCTTGCGTTATTTTCACATCACACCGCTTAGTTTCCACACAACACAGTATCTTATTGATTGTTATTAGATACATCTCCTCTATTCTCCGCTTTGGTGGAGTCTGGGCCTTAGTCAGTAAGAGTCTTTACAAAATATGTGCGTCATTCATTCATTTATTGCGTATTCCTCTACAAGTCTGGCACTCCATTCCGCCCCGCCCACAGCGAAAGAAGTCATTCGATGATTTCCCATACTTAAAAAAAAGGTTCATTAAGTATCAAAAATATTGTATTATTTATAGGTCGTGAGGTATTTAAAGTTTAGATATAACATTAAAACTTGTTCTCTTAAAGTCACATAAGAAAATTGGAACTTTTAGTTTAGAACTAAATAATATCGCAATTTGACGTCGTTAGCCGCTCCTCCCACGACCGATTTTTTGCAGGACAGATTATCGGACCGATTCAAAAAATCCACTGTTTCGTGGGACCGACTTTTTGTCGGCCGTGTGCGTAATATATTAGAATTCATATGTTTCATTTTCGCCGATAAATAAAAATTAAATTAAAAATTTTAAGTAACCCCCGACAGAAGAATAAAGGTCGGTAGGTCCCCTGAGCTAAACAATGTCGGCTAAGTGCGAGTCGAACAAGACTAATAAAAAAATATTACTTAGGCCGTGGTTGTGCTTTGGTTAATCATTATTTCTGTCGCTCTCACACAACTCTAAAACTACAAGAGCGAAATAGAGACGGCAACATTTTTAAATCCAAGCACGTGCGTAACGTTCTTAATGCAGGTAGGTACTTGTGAGGGTTCCGTAACGTACCACGAAAACACTACATACTATCATAGGGCTAAATCTTTTTAACTATAACTGAAAACAATCGGCCCTTTTACTAGAATGAACATATTCTTCTCTTTGCTATAGTTACGGAACCCTAACAAAAAAACAAAGTGAATCCAAACAGTTACTTACGTTTGCCGAAGGGACCGTAAACTTAACAGTCGTCTGTTGTCTGATTGGAGCCCAATAGTAGAAGACAAACCATTTCTCGTCCAGAACGGAGTAAGGATTGAACCTACCGAACTTTGAAAACTCTGTACAATTAATGGAGTCAGTGAAAGACATTCCAGAGGGACCAATCTTGGTGCGGCGTTTCACTTTTTTACTGTTAACAGTAACCAAATATAATATTATCAAAGCTATTGATATTAACATAATACGTGGTAACAACTTGTTAAGTAGCAACATTTTAGAAAAATATTTATTACTGCATGTGTTCTTATTACGTTTGTGTTCTCAAATAGACTAAATGTGCCGATGTGGGAGTGCTCTTTATACTCTGTACTGAGGATGTTCCGATCTTAATTGTTTGTTGATTTGTTAGAGCGTGGCATTTTTTTACATCACTTCAGAGAAATCGGAAGACAAACAACATTTCTGTTTAATGATTTTATTTGACAAACATAATACGTACGTACGTACGTATACGTGTGTACGTGTGGAGGCGGCGACGCCCGCAACTACTAAACGTACCTGTGACTAGAACCAATCTACTGGCGAAAGCACCCCTCACCCGAACAATCCGGGTGGTGAACGAAGTCCATGAGAGATTGGATATTTTTGCGTGCGCTTTGAGTGAATTCGCAAGGGTTCTATTAAATGTAGTTAGTTATGTAAGGTAATTAGAGTAAAACATTGTGTTTGTTGTTAGATATTTAAGAATAAATAAGTTGTTATTTTTATTTTTAAGTTAAATAATATTGTTAGTAGGTAGGTAATTAGTATTTAGAATTTTCTCTTAACTATGGGTTAGATGGAAACTACACTGTCGCATTAGGTTAAGGCCTGTAATGGTAGTTGTAAGGAAATAAATAAATAAATAAATAATAATGATTATCTTTGTATAAAAATGGAATTTGATTACAGACAAACAATCATCGGGACAGGTGAAAGTAAATAAAAGCTTGTAAAATGGTTCGACGGTGGAAATTAAGAATATAATTATTTCATTTCATTTTTCTTATTTCTGCATTCATAAAGTCCCATCATTTCAGAAAAATGAGGTAAATGACTACATTTTTACAATTTTTTACATCGTATAGACATTTCTGCACTACGCCTAAGTTAAATTACATTACACACATGAAATTCCGAAATAATTTCCCTAAACTACACTACCACAAAACTAGCGACACAAACAAATAAAAAATATGAAAACCGACTGAAAGATTCGAAGTTACATTCGGTTTCAAGGCAACTTCCGTAATTTTAAAAACATTCCCATTCTAATTTCAGTGTCAATTTGTCAAAAATTCCTCTAATTTACTTCGACTGTCACCGACATAAGATCCTGAATTGAATGGGAACGTGATTAGCGGTATTGGCCAATCGTCGTAACATTTTCTAGAATACTCTGTCGGTATCCCACTCACGTAACACGGGTAATGGTGGTACGTCAAGGTCAAGAAATTTGTTAAGTTCTGCTTCTGTCTTTACTCGATTCATAATTAATTGGCTATCTTTTTCTGCTTTTAAATTCCTCCAAATGGGTCTTCCGGTTCCTTTAAATTTGATAGTAGCGGCCTCAGCCTCCATTTCTTCTCGATTAGTTGGTTCATTCCCAGATATGGCCATCAATGTTGCGTAATGATTTTCACAATGAGTTAAAACTAAATATGGATCTTCTATCTTAAGTCGTATAGACAATTGAGGCAAGTTTATGTCTTGCTCTGGGAGATCTGGAAAGTGTTTAATGATGCATAAATTGATAATATTATTACTCGTACCTTAACTATCTTTTGCTCGCGACTTCGCTTGCGTCAAAGTCAAAGCATTAATTTCAATTAGACCATTTACAGGCACTTTTGAATTGTCAAGAAGTTACAATTTAAAGTTGAAGCTAGTTGCTCGTTCCAAAACAGTGTCTATGGAAAAGAACGAGCAAGAAACTTCATGGACACTGTTTTCTTTCAATTTGGTTTTTACAAAAATCTTGATTACAATATTCTTACATGTAATGTATGTTGTCGCGGACTAGATAGCAGATAGCTTATGTTATAAGGAGTACTAGTTAGTTTTATTTTAGATTTTTTTTTTTTAAAGAGGTTTACTCGAAATAATATTGAAATCAATGAAATAGTGAATCCGAACGAAGTCGCGGTCAACAGCTAGTGACCTATAAAATGATATAGGTTATGAAGTGTTACAACTAAGTTAAACACTTAGGACGGAGCCTATGCAAACTTGTCCAATCTCTCATGGGCATGTAAAAACGTGCAAACCGCCAAGACTCATTAAATCTACACTACACTAATATTATAAAGAACTGCCTCGTTGGCCTAGTGGTCCTAAGCGCGACTGCTACGCTAAAGGTCTTGGCTTCGATTCCCAGGTCGAGCGAAAAGTGTTATTGGGTTTTTCTATGAATTTCTCAGTAGCGGCTCGTAGTTAAGATGTGTGCCCGATTAATGGCAATAGGCTCGCCCCCTATTACTGACTGTGGGTGTACATTGATACACCTCTGCCTAACCCTCTGGGGAATACAGGCGTGACGGTATGTAATATTGTAAAGGATTTTTTGTTTGTTCGTTTGTTTGTAACGAATAAGCTCCAAAAGTACTAGAACGATTTAAACCATTTTTTCACCAATAGATAACTACATGATTCTTGAGTAACATAGGCTATAATAACATCAAGCTACGACACACGGGAGCGGAGCAGCAACTAAAGACGTAACTTTACGCGGGTGAAATAAACAACGCTTTCGAAGTCGCGTGCGGATCTCTAGTTAATGTATAAAGCAGTCAAAGAATTGATCTTACCTTTTAAAGAGGCCGGCATTTCTTGCTTAAATATTGCGTCGAACAAGCCCCTTTTGTCAATTGCAATCAGCAGCATTTCTCCCATTCCTTTCATCAACAGTTTTGGTTGGTTCCAATTGATAGTTTTGTTTAGAAACTTGCCGTACGTCGAACGATATTCATTTACAACCTGCAGCATAGATTCACACTCTATCACAAGTACCTAATTAATAATTTTAAACAAATAATAATTACGTCATCATCTGCTTAGCTTCTCTTTTCCCTACTAACTATGTTGGGGTCGGCTTTCCGTCTAACCGGATGCAGCTGAATACCAATGTTTAACATGGAGCGACTGCCTCTCTTACCTCCACAACCCAGTCACTAGGCAACACACAGGTTTTGTTTGACAATACTAATCTATGACGTCAATTTTTGACATCTCAATTCACTAACAATTTATTGACTTCAAAGCAACTAATAATATTATTTTATTTTATTTAAAAATTTGTCGGGTTTTCAGGGGTAAAATAAAGTGCTTTTTTAAAGAAATTGTGTCTTGGAATTATTGTGTAATGGTGTCATCTACCCAGTTAACCAAGTAAACAGACTTGAATGCTAATTTTAATCTCACTCTATTAAATAGACTTAGTGTAAAAAACACAAAATCAAAAATTTTAAGTAACCCCCGACAGAAGAATAAAAATCCCTACCGCAGCTAACAAAAGAACTTTGAAAACGCTGAACCGATTTCCATCAAACATAGCTAAGAACACTCCCGACTAACCGACCTTTCAAACCAAAAAAAAAACTAAATCAAAATCGGTTCATGCGTTCGGGAGCTACGTTGCGACAGACACACACACAGACACGTCAATCTTATAACACCCCGTCGATTCAGCGTCGGGGGTTAAAAAGAAACTAAGCATTCTTTCGTTGTTCCACACAAACAAAAATTACATTAATATTTAGAAATAAATGTTCTCACACTTGCTGTGGATTTAAGTACGTTTGGGTGAATACCATCTTAAAATTCTTTCTTATATTTCTTGTAAAGTACTAAGGGACGACGTCTTCACTAACCTTCTTGGTTGGATACTCAAAAGTATGTACTACCGAAACGCCCATGGTGAAATCAGTCCAAAGATAAAACGGTGTCCATTTCACATTTACAACATCTTTAGGAGAAAAGATGGCTTTGACAGCAAATTCGTCGCAAGTTGTCCAGTTACTAAAGCCCATAAACGGTACTGAGGGGTCCCCAATGATATCGAATGAATTTTCTGCAAAATACGATGCTTTGTCCCCCCTATATGGTTCATGTGGAAGTGATGTATCTTTCTTCACGTTTTTTAAAACAGGAATTTTATTCGCGGCTCTTGACACCGTCATGTCATACCATTTCAATTCTGTTATGTTCGTCACTGGCGATGGGTTCACCATTCTTTCTCTTAATAACTCTTCTCTGGGGCTCGCGAATAATTTTGGTATATTGGGATTAACAAACATGATTTGTGATCTATCGCTTTTCAGCAGCGCTATCGCTTCGGCTTTGTTTTTTGGTTTCCTCAAGATCAATTCTAATTTGTCCAATGGTTGTTTCATTTTTGAGAAGGGGTCTCCGAAGCCTTCTTTCGTGATGTGTCCAAAAGGCACAGGTTCTATGAAGGACTCCGGGGTTGCGGCGAGTTCTCTCTCTAGGCTGTCATCCCGGTTATTTTTCCTTTCTCTTTCAGTCTGCACTTCCGCAAAAACTAAGAGGAACACACACAACAAAACACGCATTTTTTCTGATTTGTAATGAAACGGATCGATTTCTTTTTATAGGACTGACCGAAGAGACAGGAGCGGTCAACAATTTCTTAAATGATATACCTGAAACTCTTACTGATTATAACATCATCTATCCACAGTGTATTTTTTCTAGGAAGACTAATTTGTTAAACAAATACGTTGCAAAAATAATAACTAAGCTCTTGCATCAGTGAAAAGTCACTCACTCACTGACTGAACTTAAGATTTCGAAATCTTTTTGACTTTGAACAGTACGGATCACATCAAAATCTGCTTCAAATTAACCATTCAAACACATTTTTTTGTCCCAAAATCGAAATGTACAGTCACCAATAGAGATAAGTAACCAGGGTTGTCAGATATAACTTTAATTTAATTTTAGTTAATGAACTATTTGTTTTATTTATTTATTATTTTTGGTTTTTTATTAATCAATCAAATTTATTCGAAACCATCCTTCAGTGTCTAAGAAAACGTCTATTATTATGTGACGACATGGTTACTTATGGTTCTTTTGTTGATTGTACCTACGCCAGATTTGTTTACGAAATAAGGTCCCAAATACCTTCGGTCCAAATCTGTTTTTCCATCACCGTTTCTCTTCATCTAATTATTACGTGCCAAATAGGCAAAAGAAAAAAAACATGTTGACCCATTGTAACTGAAATGTTGACTACCTCTGTACCTATTTTTAAAACATGTCATTTGACCCTGATTCGTTTGCTTCCGTGTACAAACAAACCCAATGTTGCTGTGTTTCACAAGACTAACGTTTACATAACTACCATCAGTTAGTGTCTCTGTCAATGGGTTCAATAACACTACCCTGATGTGCACAACTTTAAATAAAACTCTATGGTATTTGGCATAGAGCTTTATTCCACCTGCAGGTAAGTGTGGCGTTACTTTACTTGTGGCATTGCAAGCAATACCTATTAACCCTGTACTCATACCAATACCATACACTCGAAAGCAATGAATTTGGGTCACCGACAACATTTAATATTTAGTTACATAACACATACCATCACGCGTATATTCCCCGAAGGGTTAGGGAGAGGTGTACCAATGTACACTCACAGTTCGCCGGTATGTTTAGGTCCCATGTAATTAGGGGCGAGCCTATTGCCATTACACGGGCACAAATCCTAACTCAGAGCTGCTACTGAGAATTTCACAGAAAAACCCAGCAACATTTTTTGCTCGACCTGGGAATCGAACCCAGGACCTCTAGCGTAGCAGTCGCGCTTAGGACCACTTACCGAGGCAGTTAGTAAATAAAAGGTAGGTAGGTGGTAGGTAGTTAATATTTAGTTAATGTTAGTTTATTCTAATAAAATGTATTTTAAATGTATGGTATGGTAGTATGGAATGAGGAGTAATTACCCGGCTGCGATTTTCTTATATAAACGGGGAAAGTTTAGTCGGCTTTTAGAAAACGTATATTCTTTAGTTTCCGAAAGTTTATGTTGGTGACCCAGATTCATTGCACCCATTCGGTCATTCATTCGTGTATTTCACGAGGTTGTACTTCAAAAGAACACAAAGTATTTAGTGCAATAGAAACTAAGATAGAAAAAATGTAGCATACAAAGTGGATTTTTAGGTGTCATCAAAGGCAGGTACCTCAACCGTTATAGTTACAAGAAAACGTTCTTAGGAGACCATCCATAACTTTCTGAGATATTCTGAACTGCATTCACAGATTTTGGAAATTCACAAAATCAAAGACTTTATCCTATGGTCATAATGAAATAGACTAATCCAAAAACAAAAACACATAGTTACTTATGGTCATCAATTGTTTTATTGAACAGATATCTAACAGCCAAAAAACAAAAAAATCGACTATACTTCAACATACCTAACTACAAAACAAAACCTATGAGTTTACTTAAATAATAATTAGATTACAAACTACGAGTATATACAGTTAATAAAAAAACGAAAAAGGAAGCTTACAGGGCATCAAAAAACTCATCCGCATCGCTGTCAATGGGACAAGTGCCCAAGAGGCTGGCAGCATTGGCCACGTTATATGGCAATGCTGATTCTTTGGCCCAAGAAAAGGCCAGCCCTTTGGTCACTTGAAGAGTCGAGCAGTCGCTTGGTGATGTCCCGAAAGACTAGATGAGCGCTCGGACCCCATGGCCCTAGTGTTGCAACCTAAGAGTTATGAAATAATGTACAAAATATTAACTGCATTACTGTTTCTGCTGTTTATCATAACAGTTTAATGTGTTTAAATTGCTGAAACCACACCATTTACCATAGCGATATCAATATCATGCCTTCACTAGGCATATTCACCAGTTGCGGAATTTGTTCAAAAGAGTCGGCCCGAGAGCGCAAAGGGCATGGGAACACGGATGGATTTTAGTCAGTAAGAGTCTGACAGTCTCTTCCGCTCGACCCAGAGCGGAAGAAGTGGTTTGATGCTTTCCCAACCTTAAAAAAAAACGGATATTCGCGTAATATAAAATTATCTATTATTAATATTAAAAAGAGTGAAGTATATCTGACAGTAAATAAAAACGAATGGCTAAATGTGTTGTTAAGCGCAAAACTCGAGAACAGCTAGACTGATTTGGCTGATTCTTTTTTTTTTGTGTCCGTAATTTCCCGGACAAGGTTTTTATGAACTCAATTATTTTTTTAAAACCACCGACCCTTTCGGTCATTTGGGAATTTGGGGTAGTTCGCTAGTCCTGTCAAAGTCCTGTGAAAAGGCCAAAGTTTGTTACTCTTTCACGCTTAAACGGCTGAACGGATCTGGATGAAATTTGGCACTGAGATAGATTATAGTGTGGAATAACACATAGGATACTATTTATCCTGGAAAAATGTGTGATATATCAAATTTAATGCGGAGAAAGTCGTGGGCAGGAGGTAGTCAATTTTAAATGTGAACGTCACATGTTTGGATGTTTGTTACCATCACGCTTTAACGCCTGAACAGAATTAGATGAAATTCGGTGCGTCAAACTATTGTCGCCTATTACAAATACTGTTCATCTCGTTTTTGTATTTCCGTGGAATTATTTAAGATGGACTTAATTTTAAAATGTACAGAGACGAAGTCACGGTTATAAGCTAGTTGCTACCATCTCTTAATAACTAAGGGTTCACAAGAACTGCAAGTTCGTGTGTTGATGTATTATCTCCAAATTCTCATCCTCTTCATCATCATCCGCTTCGTAGTGTTCCGTAGGTACGTTGGGAATGGGAGGGATTGTCGCCGTATGGGTTCGTCCGAAATCACTATAGAACCCTAACCTCTGTGCCTCTTCCGTCAACTAAAAAAAAAAATCTTTAAATATAATATTACTTTTTATCTCAGCCAATAGCGCTACACCAACAAAATATTATTTAGAAAAATCTTTTTAACACACTTGTTCACAAAGTGACTTTTGGGCTCGTATTGCAGAGAATTACACCTGCATACGCGTGGCTTTTACTTTTCCATTACAGCACTAGTGCGTACCTACGACTGTAATGACAGACTGAGTTCATTTGTACCAAAATCTTACTGTATACTTTATTATAACTATAATAAGTGCGAAAGTTTGGATGTTTACATGTTTATTACTCAATCACGCCAGAATGGCTGAACAGATCTGGATGAAATTTGGCACAACGATAGATTATAGTTTGTAATAGCATATACCCTACTTTTTATTCCATTTTTATGTTCCCGAGGGACAATTTAAAACTGGCTTATTTCTGAAGCTATAATTACTATACTTACATAATCATGATTGGGCATGCTGTCGCTCGGTGCCAGAGCATAGCAAAACCTATATTTGCAGTTCATTATACCCAAGTAGCCAGGAGGAACAACTTTCAGGGCGACGATTACTAACGGGATATTGTTATCTGTAATGTAAAACGTTAAGGTTGCAAATGGGCTTGATATAAATGCTGACTTTTAGGGCTCTTTAAATTTATGCGTTTGGTAGCGGACCGGTGCCGGACCGCTGCGGTGCCGGAGCGGTGCGTTTTCCGGACTGTATACGGACGGTTATATCTTAAAGAAGTACGTACACTCAAAAGCTAGTGACGGAATTAGTCGAAATACGCCAGTAGTGTTAGTTTTGACGACCAGTGCGCTGAAGTCAATCGAAGTCTCCATGAAGAGCAAGGCGTCTGTCCAGTTCACTGGTGGCACCAATTCGTTGTCTAACTCCACTCTAAATCGGTCGATTAGCTGGAAAAAGATAACACTTTAGTATACTGACGCTACCGTGTCGACGGCGCGTTCGTGTTTCATGCGCGCCTCAAAGAAATGTCAGCAATTTTTGAAGGGGCCACTCAGGGCCGATGCCTGCCAGGGCTGCGGGTTGTTCGTAAGAGATACCGCGCCCCCGGAACGCAACGGGCACAAGAAGGAACATGGGTCGGTTTTAGTCAGTAAAAGTCTGACACTGCCTCCCGCCCCGCTTAGTAAAAGTTGTTAATTTTCATGAGTACTGCACTCGTCACTCGTTTACCCTAACACCCTGTATAGATAAGTAACGAGCATTGATCGTTGGATTTCCCAGTGAGTGATAACCCACCAGCTAAAGCGCGTGCCTCCCATACATGAGTACCAATATGACTTTTCAATCATACATACATACATACCATCACGCCTGTATTCCCCGAAAGGTTATGCAGAGCTGTACCAATGTACACCCACAGTTCGCCGGTATGTTTAGGTCCCATGTAATAGGGGGCGACCCTATCACCATTAACCGGGCACAAATCCTAATTCCGAGCTGCTACTGACAATTTCATAGAAAAACCCAATGACACAACACCTCTAACATAGCAGTCGCGCTTAGGACCACTAGACTAATCTTCTTTTTTGGACGTCGCTAAGTACTGTGGGGGAAAAATTCGCGAGGAATCCAGGACATATCATCAACTGGCTATAAACCCCACGTCGTTCAGTTACGTCTTTGGTTACTGCTCCGCTCCCGTTGGTCGTAGCGAATTTTCTGTAAGTATAAACCTTCTTCTTGAATCACTCTGTATATTGATGAAAACCTCATTAAAATCCGTTGCGTAGTTTACAATATCTAGGCGTACAGACGGCGGTGAACGACTTTGTTTTATACTGCGTAGAGATTTCAGATGTAAATGTTACTTATTATCATATAAAATTTTAATAAAACATTTGCACGGTCGGAAAAGTTGAATATAGTGTAACAAGCAACACTTGATGTACATCTATATAAAGTTATCATTCAATCTTTCTTACTATCCCACAGTCTGAAAAATAATCAACCAATCGTAAAACACACTCACGCCTTTTACCAATGGGGATAGGTAGAAACCACATAACTCCACCTGCTACGATCCTTACAAACTCCTTTTGCCTCGTCGACGTTCATAATTCTGGTCGTACAAGCACGCCAGTTACGAGCACTGCGCTCCCCTTTCTGAAGAACCTCATCAATAAGGTCAGGGTAGGTCTTTTTTTGGGGCGTCTCCTCTGTCACTCACATCTGCCATACAAATTCCTTTTGTTATTCACCTTTCACTCATCCTCTCAACATCAAAATCTGACCAATAATTTCAAAAATGTAGCACAAACCACTTTGGTAGCATGAGTGAATTTCACGATGTAACTCTCTTCGAAGCTAGGATTCCAAAAATAGAAGATCTTCCAGTCAACGTCTACCACAGTTTCAGGATCAAATGTGGTGTTCTCCAAGAATTTCTCACATGAAGTGTAGTTCTCAATATTCATTTGGCTCAGATCTTTGTGAGCTACATTCTCTTGCACCGTTAGGGACATTACGAGAAATGAGAGGAACATATCTAATGAGTTGTTTTGACTGACTTATGTATTCTCTTTGAAGCGAATGTCACATATGCTACTTCCCACTGGTATAAGAAACAATATGAACCAATACTTATCATGATCACTATTTATATGACAGTTTTGTTATTGTTTACATTGCAACTTTATCTCTATTTACATGTTTACAGATATCATATTTACATGTAATGCAATAATCTTTGTTTATTCTTTCGTCAACTTTATGTAGACAATTTGCTGTTTTAAATATAATTTCCTTTGGAACGTTATTATTGGTATTATCGAATCTTAATGCTTAGTAATCTTAGTATCAAAGTCAAAATTTTTTTTCAATTAAAGGCACTTTTGAACGTCATATACAAGAAAAATGTATTGAATCTTGTTGTCCCTTCCAAAAGATATTGTTTTTGTATACCACGGAAGGTGGCAAACAAGCTAGCGGCCCGCCTGATGATAAGCGATAATCCTACCTAGCCTGGTGATAACTTGTCGTAGGAATCACTGTATTTGATTTTGTTTATTCGAAATGGGTAAGCTCTTGACTCTGGTGTAGGTCAGAGGTGACAAATACAGAGTTGACGATGGGGTGATCTTACCCAGAAGAAGCTATTAGTATTATTAGTAACTAGGGAACTTCCCGCGACTTCGTCCGCGTGACTTATTTCACCCGTGTTAAGTTACATTTTTGGGTACTGGTCCGCTCCCGTAGGTCGTCGCGTGTTGTTATATAGTAGGCTATATAACATCACTCGACAACCAGGAACTCAGGAATAATGTTGCTATCTCTTGGTGAAAAAATGGTTAAAATCGGTACAATAGTTTAAGAGCCTATTCGTTACAAACAAACAAACAAGAAAATCTTTTCTCTTTATAATATTAGTATAGAATTATTGATATAGATGAAAGAGAAAGCATGGAGCCAACGTCATGAAAAAAAAGAACAACATGTTAGCATTAATTTATTTAACAGGCAGTATTTCATTCTTATTCCTATCAGACAAACAGGCATGGAGGCCAGGCCCGATGTCGATGTTAGTGACAATTCCGCCAATGTCTGCACGGAATGGCAAGTTGTGTTTACGGAGAGACAGCGTCGTCACACCGATCTGGCAATCGGCCATCACCAGGTATTTGCCGCCGTACAAAAGTTTCATTTGGAACTTGAGTAGTGGAACCGACTTCTTCGATGGTGATATGTCTGAAATATAAAGTTTAAAACCTTGAACGAAAATAATGAAACCAGCATGTTCAAGACCCAGAAGTAACGAAGACAAATTATTATGATATTGTACTGGGCCCCTTGTGGTGGATTGCAACTCATAGCCTCTCGTAAAGTATGTTTTGCAGTTCAATGTAATAGGGGGCGAGCCTATTGCCATTAACCGGGCACATATCCTAACTCCGAGCTGCTACTGCGAATTTCATAGAAATACCCAATAACACTTTGCTCGACCCAGACTCGCTTGACTCGACCTCTCGACTTTGCTTTTTGTCTTGGAATTATTGGTTAATGGTGTCAATTAGCCAATCAACTTACTCCCATCTCTGATGACGTTGGGTACTCCTTGGAACCTCCCGGCTGCTCCCTGGTCTGCGAACAGCAGCAGCTCATGGCCAGCGCGACCCATGTTGACTAGCAACGTAGCAGCATCCCAGTACGGTTCAGTCTCTAGGTAGTCATTCATATCATTGTATATGCGACTGATTATCTGGTGAGCAGAAAAATTATGACGTGATTTAGAATAGAAATGAATGTCTACAATAATTCAACATACACCCACTGGAAAAACCCAAAAACACTTTTTGCCCGATCTGGGAATCGAACCCGGGACCCCACGCTCAACAGTCGCGCTTACGACCACGAGACCAAAGGGGCAGTCCTGTCAGTTCGGGACAATCAGTTTATTTATTTAATTATAGTTAATTAAAACGATACAAAGACCAAATTACATTGGACATTATTAACATAGGAAGAAAAGGTAGAGAAAGACTTTTCTTTTTCATTTTAATATTACTTTGTTATTTCAACTGTTGGATTTACAACTCTCAACGCTGAGCAGAGGGTTGACAATCCAACAGTTTGCAAGGCAGAGTAATATTAAAATAATGCTGTTTTCAGAGATAATGATAGGCCTTGGTGAACGTGAAATCAGGTCACACTTGGAAATCATACATACATACCATCACGCCTGTATCCCTAAAGGGTAAAGCAGAGGTGTACCAATATACACCCAAAGTTCACCGGTATATTTGGGTCCCATTGTGGGCGAGTCTATTGCCATTAACCGGGCACAAATCCTAACTTCGAGCTGCTACTAAGAATTGCATAGAAAAATCCCAATAACACTTTTTGCTCGACCTGGGAACCGAACCCAGCCATTATTTCTGTTACAAAAACACTCAAATTAACACTTTTTCTATATTATTTCAGTATTTATCAAAAAAGATCACCTCAATTTAAAACTTACTTCGGGCGTCGCATTCCTGAACACCATATCCATACATTGGTTTTCTAAGTTCATGTTCCATGCAAAATAAATCCTCCATGGCCGTCCAAGCACCATTTCGACGTCAAAATACGGATCCCTAATTAATTTGTTACATGTCGCTGCATCTTCTTTAGGGGGATCTGTTTTTTTGCTATCCATCCCTGACACCACGGTTACCATTACTATGATGAGGCGTTTCAACTTTAAGAGTACCATCGTGACAATACGAATCGGTGTAAAATGTTTCCATTTATAAAGACTAACAATGAGAACTTGTTTCCAGTGTTTGTGCGGGTTTCCCAGGCTCCGTCGAATCAACATTTATCTATGAGATCAGTATTGTAATATTTTGCAATGGGCATTCATTCATGAGTACCTACTTGTTAACTGGTGATTGCTTTCACAATTCTGTGCGGATGCGGATTTAGTAAGTGTTTGGAAGTATCATGTTCTTTTTATTATTATTCGCTTTCATTGTTTTCACATATATGTAATAACCAATTTGAAAAGAGTGTTCATGGAGTTTCTTGCTCGTTCTTCTCTCTAGAGACCTACGTTTTGGAACGAGCAACTAGCTTAACTTTTTTGTATGGGCAACTTCTTGACAATTCAAAAGTGCCTGTAAATGGTCTAACTGAAATAAATGTTTTGACTTTAAAATGAACATGACTAGCTTCTGACCGCGACTTTGTCCGTGTTAAAGTTGATTTATTATCCCATGCACGGGAACTGTACATTTTTCCGGGATAAAAACTATTCTATGTGTTATTCCACACTGCAATCTATCTCAGTGCCAAATTTCATTCAGAATTCGTTCAGCCGTTTAAGCGTGAAAAAGTAACAAACATCCATTTATCCATCCTCACAATCTTCGCATTTATAATATTAGTAGAATAATCAAAGCCGCGAATGCTGAACAGTTGGAAGTGCTGAAACTTGGACGATTCCTATGCACTCAACATTTGGCAAATAAGGCACAGTGTCATGCTAAGTATCAAGCGAATTTGAACCATATGCGTTGCAACTATTACTGTCAATTTGGCGTGTCCAGTGACTACTAACACGGCACTACGACTACTAAACTACCCTGCAATAATATGGAAAGGGCTCAAAAATCAAATCTAATCAAATCTTATTCTGTTTTATTTATCTTTACTACCTATCTACAAAAAATTAAAAGAGTATCCTAAGATGGTTCGGTCATGTTGAGAGGATGAGTGAAAGGCGACTAACAAAAGGAATTTTTATGGCAGCCGTGAGTGGCAACGCAGGGAGGGACCTTATTGGTGAGATTCGCAAAAAAGGTCGGGTGCGCAGGTTATCATCTTGAAGTGACAGGAAGTAAATCAGGCATGTCAAATATGCAGCCCACTGAGCATTGTTCTGATTTTCAGTAGTTTGTCTTTTTTATAATTAGGTTTTGCAGGCCACCAGGTCTACGGTGTTCATGCTTTTGGTCCTACTGTGTCTTTATGTTTCACATGACTGGTGTAAAAGTTTTGTAGTTTATAGATCCTAAATTCAGAATAATCGGTTCTAAGTTAAGATCCACGAGGTAGGTTATTTAATTCTATGTTGCTCGTTGGTTTAGCGCGACTGAAGAGCGACGGGTCCCGGGTTCGATTCCAAAAAGTGTTATTGGGTTTTTCCATGAGGATTTGCTGAGTAGCAGCCCGGAGTTTGGAAGTTGGTGGTGTGAGACCCCCGTGGCTCGGAAAGCATGTAAAGCCGTTGGAACCCGGCTGTCATTAGAAGATCTTTGACAATCGTTACGGATAGTCAGAAGCCAGGAAGTCTGATAACCAGTCTAATCAAGAGGTATCGTGTTGCCCAGTAACTGACTTGTGGAGGTCAGATAGACAGTCGCTCTATGTAAAACACTGGTATTTAGCTGCATCCGGTTACACTGGAAGCCGACCCCAACATAGTTGGGAAAAGGCTAAGCAGATGATGATGGTATTTTTTATTCTAGTTGCTCGGTCTTCTCCATAGGATTCTATTTTGTGGAATGAGCAACTAGCTTCAACTTTCAGACTAACTCTTGGACAATGCAAAAGTGCCTCTAAATGGATTATCTATACTGATATAACGAGGCTGAACATTGTTTTTTTTTTAAACACGCTAATCTCTGGAACTCCGAGATGTATTAGCAAAAATATTATATAGTAGCATAGTATATTTAGGCTATATAACATCACGCTATGACCCACGGGAGCGGAGCAGTAACCAAAGACGTAATTTGACGTGGACGAAATCGCGGGCACAAGTTAGCAACTGCCTCGTTGGCCTAGTGGTCCTAAGCGCGACTGCTACGCTAGAGGTCTTGGGTTCCCAGATTGAGCGAAAAGTGATATTGGGTTTTTCTATGAAATTCTCAGTAGCAACTCGGTGTTAGGATTTGTGCCCGGTCAATGGCAATAGGCTCGACCCCTATTACATGGGACCTAAACATACCGGCGAACTGTGGGTGTACATTGTTACACCTCTGCCTAACCCTTCGGGGAATACAGGCGTGATGGTATGTTATGTTATGTTAAGTTAGCAACCTGGGCTGTCTACCGCGCTAGAAATATGACTTATTAGAATTGCTGACATTCATAAATTTGTTTGTAGCTACGGGATTCCAGTATCTGTATTCCCTAAGCATGTCCATTTTTTTCGTACGTTTCATGTACGGTCAACAAAAGAGATAAGTAACCAGATCGTCTAATAAAGTTGAAGTTTCCTTTGAAAAAAGTCATCGTTTTGAAATGAGATTTAATTTAATGAAACTAAAACTAAATGGCATCAAAAAACTCCTCCGCATCACCGTCAACCGGAAAAGTGCCCAAAAGACTGGCGGCATTGCCACATTGGATGGCAATGCTTAACCTCTGGCCAAGGTAAAAGTCAGCCTTTGGGTCGCGGGAATTTAATTAAATTAATAAACTTTTCATTTTCTATTAATAAAAATAAATTTCATTCAAAAAAATCTATTGGTTTTTAAGGTTCGTTTCCAAATACATGCTATTCTTTCTTTATTTTTGTTTAACTGGCACTACAAATAATTTCAGTAATATTGTTAAAATAACGTTATTCTATATGGCTTACATTTGCGAGTCTGCACATACAGGGGGCGTGACGAAAATATTTCATCTTTATAAGTATTTCTTTTACACACACCCTGTTACAATCATGCTATTATTTTTGTAATAATTTACTTGCATTTAATTGGTATTTCTATATGAGTCTTGTTCGTAACTTTATTCTGTTTAATTAGTAATTACTTTTTATTTATTGGGATTTCTTAATTAACCTGGCTTTTGTTTATTTTTAATTTATTTGTAATGTAAGTGTCCCCGTGGTTAAGGTTTTCACACATAAGGTTATGAGTTCAAATATGGGCAAGTACAGTCAGGAGCATAAACATGCATACACTTAGCTATATTTGAAAGTAATTAGTTCCTAGAGGATTGATTAAAATAAAAAGATATTGCGAATACAATATTCTTATTCCCAAGCTACTACGAAATAGGTCTTATCTCAAAGTTGCAATCGTTTATTCACGAGAAAATCGCTATTTAATTTTGCCAAGTGTACTTATATTTTGTGCCAAGTGTACTTCAACATCACTGAAATTGGTGTAAGAAAAATCGTGAAAAAAAACCTGGACTTTGTATGTGGTTAATATATGTCTGGAATCGCCAATCCGCACTGAGCAAGCGTGGTGAGCAACCCTCGTACCTTATCTACCTATATATATGAGAAGAGGCCTTTGCCCTGCAGTGGGACAGTAACAGGCTGGTATTATATAATTATTTATTAAACTTTATGCACATAATTTAAAAAAATACACTGTACAAAGGCGGACTTAATGCCTTAGGCATTTTCTACCAGTCTACCTTAGGGCGATGCAGAGACAAAACATAGTAGGTGCAAAGAACAGAAAATATTCAGGAATAGAATATATTTTTATAATTAATACATATATACATACATACAAACAAAACAAACATAGTAGGAGAACATATATTATATTATATATATTACTAGCTGTTGCCCGCGTCTTCGTTCGAGCTCACAATTTTATTGGTTTCAATTTTAGTTTTAGCATAACCCTCTTTTCTTTTAACTTAAAGTTAATAAAAAAATAAAAATAGCCTAAGTAACTTCTTATAACATCAGCTATCTGCGAGTGAAAGTCCCGTCAATATCGGTTCAGCTATTTCGGAGATAAGCCGGAACAAACAGACTAACAAAGATATTAAAAATTGTTTTTTTTATGTTAGTACCGTATATACTTTCATATGCATTTAGTGAAAAGCTTTTAATTTGAAGAAAGGATTTTGATCATTTCTACCCACAAGGGAATAAAATAGGGGATGAAACTTTGTCAATTCTAAACCGATCGGGCTGAGACGTTGTATGCATAAAGCTAATATGACATAGGCATCCCCTAATAAAGGAGTTTGATAAATTCCACCCCTTTGGGGGGGGGGGGGGTAATCATCAAATAACTTCTCCCGCCCTCGAGGGAGTGTCAGACTTTTACTGACTAAAACCCACCCATGTTCCTTCTTGTGCTCTTTGCGTTCCGGGGGCGCGGTATCTCTTACGAACAACCCGCAGCCCCGGCAGGCAAATTCCACCCCTAAGGGGATAAAATAGGAGATGAACAGATAGCTGATGTTATAAGAAGTAAATTAAGCTTACTTTAATTTCAAAAAAAGAGGGGTATGCGAAAACAAAATTAAAACCAATAACATAGTGAACGCGAACGAAATCGCAGGCATCAGCTAGTAAAAAATAAGTCACTTCATTCATTTTGGTTTATTGATAATTATGTCAGTAGGAAAGATTAAGCCGGTTTGCAAAATATAGTTAATACGGTCACTCGGGCGGCGAGTGTTATTTAAATATTAGTTTAAAACAAAGAGTAGATAGTAGAAATATTATCGTGCGTAATAATAATAGTACCTACCTAAGATTATGTATGGAAAATTTCATTGTTACTAAGAAGACAAGCCATTCATTAAAAATCAAGACGCTGCTTCGTTGTCTGATTAATCCATACCCACCAATTTTATAAATGCGAAAGTAAATCTGTTTGTTGTACTTTTACGGCTAAACCATGGAACCGATTTTGATGAAATTTGGTACGGGGTAAGTTTGAACTGCCCCGTTGGTCTCGTGGTCGCAAGCGCGACTGATGAACATGGGGTCCTGGGTTCGATTCCCGGGTCGAGCAAAGTGTTATTGGGTTTTTCCAATAGGAATTTCTCAGTAGTAGCTCGGAGTTACAATTTGTGCCCGGTTAATGGCAATAGGTTCGCCCCCTATTACATGGGACCTAAAACATACCGGCGAACTGTGGGTGTACATTGGTACACCTCTGTCTAACCCTTCGGGGAATACAGGCGTGATGGTATGTTGTTGTTGTTGTGGTAAGTTTGAACTGCAAGAAGGGACATAGGTTACTTGTAGTTCCGCGACTTTGTCTGCATCCTGTAATTTACGCGAACGAAGCCGGGGCCAAAAGCTAGTCAATTATATCTTAACTATGTCTATAGTATAAGGTTCAAAATCTCATAAATGTGCAAATAAAAATTAGCGATACTTAATTGTTATGTTTTTGAGTTTTTTAAACAGTGTTCTTCGCGTTTTTTATATAAAAAAAAAATAATAATAAAATGTACAGTTAGGTATCTTTTCAACATTCCAGACCACTAATTCTCCAGAACATTCACCATATACTAAATAAATTAAAAAATACACAATAAAAAATTTTGCCCATAAAAATATAGGCACATGAAATCCCACAGGCAGGTTCATCGCGTGTGCTGTAACTCATTTGTTCCCCAGGAGGCGGTGCTGACCGGCCACCGATGCGTATCTCGGCATAGCTGGAATAGGTAGGCGGAATATCATTACCAAGCGTTTCGTCCAGTCGTTTGTATAGTGACAGCATGGACAGAAGGCCTAGTACGAGCGTGCGGAGTTAACGTCACGTTGTTTCTATTGTTTTTGAAATTGGAATTATCCGTTTCTCACATCATTTTTGAAGGGATTAAAGGATAGAGGCACTAAAGGTACTTGTCGTATAGATTAAATTGAAATGCTATTGGTCAATCGTATTTCAAATTCAAAAATCGAATACATTTTTCGTTAGCGCGGTAGTGCTAGCCCTTCTAAATTCAAACGTAATGATTTGACTGCACCGCCCATTCACGGTGATAGAAAAAAGACTTCCAATTTAAAAAAAAGTTTTGATTACGAATTATTTTTTGGTATTAAACGGTTTTTAAATTAATGCTACGTTACTTTGTAGTTCATAAAAAAATGTTTTTGTTTAGTAGGTAGTAGATAATTATTAGGTAAGAAAAGTGTAGCGGCTGTTAAAATTTTGTGTTAAATTTTGTGTTATTTTTAGTATTTATTTACCTACTTAAAATTTGACAGATTTATCAGGGTTTGTAGTCTTTGATTCCCATGAGCTGTCATAGCGTAGGTACTTCCTTTTAGATGTTGTTTCAATGATATTTCAAGTGATATTTTTTTATTATCTATTAAATAAGTACTAATTGGTAATTAGCAGTTATAAAAGAAAAAAAAATGAAGACAGTTTGAAGTACTCATTTGGTTTTTCGTATTTCAGTTGTATAGAACTGAATAACTGGATGGCATAAAATGTGACATTTTCTATTTGTAACGTTATGACCATATTTTCTGGTTTGAACAAAACCAAGACTTTGATCGATAAATGTAACACCCTCTTCTTTACCCCCTATAGTACCTACTTGCAACGGATAACCTCAAAATCATATACCTGCACCAAGCTATTGGCAATAAGGCTATCTGCAGATCTACAGCACCTCTTAGTTGCAGCACGCAGAAGGCGGAACTCACAAGCAAGGGGCGTCCATGATTTATGGTCCAGCGCTCCAGAGGCACCTTCTCCAAAGAACCGGTCCACTGTTTATGTTCTATTTTACCCTAGTACTTTATTTAGGCTAGGGTGGGTACTAATAAGTATTGGATTTCGTGGTAAAATAATTTATTTTTTAAGTCCAGCTCAGAATATTAATGGTGTGTCGAGTAGTTGAGTAAAAAAGAATGTATTTTTGGACAAAACTTTATTATTATTTATTTTCTTTAACCGACTCCAAATACAAGAACTTCTTAAATTCCTGACAGAGAAAGCGACCATAAATTTGTTCCCTTTTTACTTTTTCATTTGATTCAGATTATGTTTCTCCTGTCTTTTTGTAAGCCTCGCATAAGCTAAGCTCAAATACACTGAAATTAACCAAATTATTAAACTAGAGTAGACATAGTATCAAAAACAAAAACCTAAATATTATTAATGTGTCACTTTTGTAGAATAGTAACTGTCCTACTACAGGACATGAGAAGAGGCCTTTGCCTCTTCTCATACAGAGAAATCACGAGGATTGATCACCACCCTGACTTAAGTAGAGATGATTCCGATATCATGTCACATGTAAAAATCATCGATATTTTAAAATCATTTCATCATGCAATGACAACGACAAAATCATCAATGCTTTTAAATCATTTTTCGAATGAACGCGAACTTGGGTGATTCGGATCGGACGGGCTCGGGCCGTCTCGGGCACTGCGGTATGAATTGTGACCTTGCGATCGGCTATACTGAGAGGCTACTAACACTAAGTACTATTACTTTGTCAGTCTTTGCCAGTCCTAAGCCGGGAAAAAGAATGAAGGTAAGATTGGAATATTACTTGTTGGGAAGGTGCATATTTACGCTACGCGACCAAGTTTTTACAGCTATTTACTTACAAGAACGCCAGATTAAATAAAAATATTATATTAATAATCATAATAATATTATAATTAATTTTAATATTATATTAAATAGTCATATCTTGCAGTAAATATCACTAATGGAAACATATTGATGATTTCCATGATTATAAATCAATACCTAAATAGATACCCTGCCAGGAATGTCACAAACTAAGAAAAATTGAATTACGCGGGATAACTGACAAACTCGACTCATGCCTACTACTCGTACTAAGTAACTAATGATAATTTCACTAAGCCGTTCCGCGATCATTTCAGTATCTACTCACAATTGAAGTGACGAGATCTAATACTCAAATAAAAATCATTGATGATTTTATCATCGTTCCCGTCATCGATATTTTTTTGTCATTGTCATGCAGTCATTGATACAGAAAAATCATCACTCAGCCCATCTCTAGACTTAAGGCGTAATATTGTACTCTAATACATTTTTTTTGTTAATACATCTACACACAAGGTGTATGCCTCTTTTAACACAATTGACAGTCCGCTACATTCTTCCCTAATTCCATCAAAATTTTAGTACCTTTTTAGAGACTACTAGCGCATAGCCTACATCTTCGCTATTTCACCAGAGTCCAGTTACGTAATTGGTTACTGCTTCGCTCCCGTACATCGTAGCGTGATGTTATATAGCGTATGCTCTTCAGGAATAATGTAGCTATCTCTTGGTGAAAAAATGGTTGAAATCGGTCCAGTAGTTTCAGAGCATATTCGGTACAAACAAAGAAACAAAAAATCTTTCCTCTATATTATATTAGTATAGACGTTGCCAAATACTTAATCCGCCATACACGTGTAAACAGAACAGAACAAGAATGGCACCGCAGAATCGATTAGCGGTTCAAAGCCAGGCAGACCCCAGTCAGGTGAGGCGACGTGAACACTGGCTGTCACGCGCACTACCACGCCGCCGGCGCACAACACTATAAGTACTTAGGGATGGCACCTCCCGAAGTGTACTGACAGGCGGATTTAAACAATTTAAGAAGTTGATATTATTATTTTTATATTACTTTATATAGATTAAATATTAACCTTAAAATTGGATAAAAAACCCTTAAAAATATAAAAAAAAAGAAACTAAA
Organism: Caradrina kadenii; assembly: GCA_947462355.1. Classification (NCBI taxonomy): domain Eukaryota; kingdom Metazoa; phylum Arthropoda; class Insecta; order Lepidoptera; family Noctuidae; genus Caradrina; species Caradrina kadenii. Next base: position 4,391,733 of record OX381693.1, on the reverse strand, counting down.
ACTAAATGGCATCAAAAAATTCCTCCGCATCGCCGTCAACCGCAAAAGTACCCAAAATACTGGTGGCATTGCCACGTTAGATGGCTATGCTTAACCTCTGGCCAAGGTGAGAGTCAGCCTTTGGGTCACGAGAAGTGTCAACCATTTAGATAAATCCTTAACTGCCTCGTTGGCTTAGTAGTCCTAAGCGCGACTGCTACGCTAGAGGTCTTGGGTTCGATTCCCAGGTCGAGCAAAAAGTGCTATTGGGTTTTTCTATGACATTCTCAGGTGGCAGCTCGAAGTTAGGATTTGTGCCCGGTTAATGGCAATAGGCTCGCCCCTATTACATGGGACCAAACCATACCGGCGAACTGTAGGTGTATATTGGTACGCCTCTGCCTAACCCTTCGGGGAAAACAGGTGTGATCGTATATTAATATTAATAAATTGATTACTTTTATGTAATTCTCCTTCACAATCTTACCCTGTTACATTGAATGAATGCAAACTAAGTATTGTGATATTCCCAAACACGTAGTGGCACCTAAGTTCCTGGACATATGCATGCCCACAGCTTCAGACTAATGATACAGTACTGTCTCCTCGTGTTCTTAAGTATTACAAGAGATTTTACAGCCTCATCTCTTAAAATTATAATTATTTCCCCTAGCCTAGCAGCCCTAAACCGGTTAGAGGCGGTTCGATCGAGTTCTCGTGACGTCACTCGAGGGCTCGGAATGGATATAAATTGGCGGGCTGCTCGATATTAATGGTTTCGAAGAGTCTTACTGTTTCTGACTTACCTATTGTAGCTACTGTATCGCCATGATTGACTTCTGATCTTGCATTAAACTCGGTAATGAATGTAGAAAAAAATGTTGGTGAATAAAATAAAAGAAGAAACGTCATGGGAAATTATTTATTGATGTCTGATATTCTCTAAAACCGAGGTTATGAACGTGGGTAAAAAGGCTGCCATACTCAAGTGGGATTGAGCACGTCAGTCGCATGCACAGCGATCGCTGGGCAAGTCTCACGAAGTAAAACTAGCAATGGGTACCTGAGGATGCTCAGCGACAAATAGTAAGGTGGCCTGATGAGGCTGGCCCAGGAAGAGGTGGCAAGATGATATAGACTCGCGCCGACGCCGGGTGGGCTGGTTTGAATAGGCGCAAGAAAAGAATATTTGGACGGACATGCCTCCCCTCATTTCCCAGCAACGGAGCATATACTACTGAATTGACAACCTCCTTCATTTCTGAAGCCGGTTAAAAATGTGGTTTAATATTTAATGTTAAACCAGAGTAAGCCTCTACATTATACATCCTAATATCTTATGAAGGCAAATCATTATGTACTTAATCATCATTTTTAGGAATAGTGGAAAACAATGTGCTGACTACACAAAATCCCCCAAAGGAAACCAAAATATTTCAAAGTTCCAATCAGCCTGTAAAGAGGTAGGAATCTGTAATAATGACAAGAAAAATACAGTTCTACCTTCATTTCCAAACCTTTAATTCCGCAACCACATATTGGCCGTAATAAAAGCCTTCCAATCCTGACCACCAGCATCCAATCAAGTACATACTTATCACAGACCGAAAATAACATAGCTACCTAAGTACCTACCAACGAAACTGATATCACTTTCGCCTCGACTTTTCCTTTCTATTCCAAATAAGTTAGGAAAACATTTTCGCCTGTGTAGTTCTGTACCCTCCCATAATCCTCTACCTGCAGAGATATACCCGTACTTACCCCGCGCGGGCACTATCATCCATACCTACAGCTTGCGTCACAACACTAAATATCGTATCTACAACCTATTAACAAAGAAAAAGCAGTTTTGAGTACAATGGAATAAAGTTTGAATTCAAATGTAACGGTCGCGCCGTTACGCTGTTGATTTATGATTGATTCTCCCCCCACCATTGCTTCTCTCGCCCTGCCTCATGCATTTAAATTGCTTCATTACAGAATCTAGACGCCGGGGTGTAGGGTTGCCTGTTGGGAAAAATGTTGCCAACTTTATTTTCGTGGATTGTGTGGTTATTTATTTAGTTTAGTATTTGGGAAATAATGAGGTTTTGTTTTAGTTCTGCTGTTTGCACTTGGGTGTGATAATGAAGCGAATGGAACTGTAGAAGGGTTGCTCCATACATAAGGACTGGTTAATCTCAGCAAAAAAAATAGTCGCACTAGGTCGTACGTGCAGTATATGCCGTTAGGTAACAGTGAAAATATAAAGCTTCCTAATTCTGGAGCAGTTTGTAATTAACGCTACAAAATATTAACACTATTATGTTGTTCAGAATCGTTCCAGTAACTTTACTACATTTTATTTGACATGATTCTCAATCCAAAATGGGCTCTCTACAAATTGTCAGACATTATAAAATTCAATGAACAATTTTTTTAATCTAAATTAAATAACTATATACACAAACATAGTTTAGTTTTGCCGGGCTATCTCCGCACTTAGCCATGTGATTGGGTCATTTTACGTCTACAGAAACCTTAAAAAAAAATTATAAAACAGTAAAAAAAAAAACACCAAGAAGGCATCCAAAAATGGCGCAATTTTACAAAGAAGTACACGTTACCATGTTTTCATCGCTTGCAACACCTACCAATCGTCTCTTGACTATCAATCTCCATTCCCACAAAAGCCTACAGCCACTGACTTCAGAACCCTTGTACCACAATACACAGCCTCATTTGACAGCCCTGGGGAGCGGGCGGGCCGTATCTGCGCGCCGATCATTAGTTCCAGAGTGGCCAAGGCAAAATTTTGCATGCTACTGATATTTCGCCAACTAAGCAACTCTTGTATTAGTTTGCTAATGTTTTTAAGGATTGGAACACTTGATTTTTTAAATTGGACGCTATAATAAGGGGTGTAAGGCTTTATTGAGTTGTTGTTGTGAAGAAAGTTAAGATATTTAGCCGTATTAGGTAAGCATAGATCCGACCTTAGGACGGTTAAGAAGAAAAAGCTAATAGAGGTAATAATATACAGTGTTTCTTGTTTGCTTCTTCTTCTTCTTTAAGCTGAAAATTTGACATTTGAACGATTGACAAATATCAAGCTTATTAGAAAGAAAGCCATTTACTCCCGCGAAGATGACGCACACAATATAAACCATACCATCACGCCTGTATTCCCCGAAGGGTTAGGCAGAGGTGTAACAATGTACACCCACAGATCGCCGGTATATTTAGGTCCCATGTAATAAGGGGCGAGCCTATTGCCATTAACCGGGCACAAATCCTAACTCCGATCTGCTACTGAGAATTTCATAGAAAAACCCAAAAACACTTTTTGCTCACATAAACATTTTGCTTTATCAATAAGTAGTATATAAATGTCAATTATCGTAGTGAGTCAGTCTGCGCTTCAAGAGGTATAGTATCTACCTGCGAGTTCCTCACAGGCACACAAAAACGGGATAAAAATTCTATGTGTTTAGGTAGATCAATGTACGCCAAATTTCAGCTAATTCCGTTCAGCCGTTTGAGCGCGAAAGAGTAACAAACATCCATCTACCCGTGCATCCTCAAAAACTTTAGTGTTTATAACAGTAGTAGTGGCCGCCTAATTAACCGAAAGACTTTCACACTACCTCATAGTCGAACTAATATCGGTCACTTTTCACCCATTTGCCGCATGCTTTCTCTTGCCAACTCTTTTCGTAGTGAAATATACATTTATATTTATTGGTTCTGTAGCCTCAGTAAGGTCAAAACTTAGGGACTTAATAACATAAACATTATTTTGTATTTTATCCGTTTGAATTTTTTGTTTTTTAAGATACTTTAGTTTGTAATTATTCATAAGACTATTTTAAGTGTGCATGCAGGATTCACATCTAGTAGATATCAATCTAAAGTATGTTTGTATGTTGCTTTATTTTAATGCATGTATGATTGTATATCAGTTTTGTAAATTACAATAAAAAAATAAAAAAAACAGTATAGTAGAAAGTGGTATAGTTACAGTATGATCAAACTTCAAATAGATTTACATAACATAATGAAACACATAATCGTTTAAAATAAAATTAGCACTTTCATACAAAAACATGTAATTATATTTACCAGGGATGGTAGTGGCCACACAGTCGATACCAATTTTAAATATTTAATTAACGATTTTCTCGTTAATTATCAACAAAATGGCGGACGGACGTGTGCGGCTGAAAGCTTGATATTTTACGCCACAGTTTCGACACTTTGAAGTTTTGTTTTAACATCGTACATTCAAGCTTTATTTATTATTTTCTAATAGAATTGCTGCTGAAATTTTAATTGACTTTCGTATTTGCATGAAGTGAATGTATGTACTACCTATAGTTATTATGGTTGCTACCCAACGTTTCTACGACATGCCAAACCAATATGAAATTATAATACGTTCCAGTAAGTTCTTTTAGGGTTATCTCTAAACTCCCAATAGTGGCAAGCATATATCCCATAGAGGCCCATTATATCTTGTATGACATTTGGTAAGTTTAACCTCGTAATAGCAACTACATTTTTTTTGTTAGCCTGTCCCTCTCCTGAGCAAAGACCTCCGTAAACTCCTTCCATGTTTGACGATGCCGTGTTTAATCTCTCCACATAACATACCAACACGCCTGTATTCCCCAAAGGGTTACGCAGAGGTGTACCAATGTACAGCCACAGTTCGGCGGTATAATTTAGGTCCCATGTAATAAGGGGCGAGCCCATTGCCATTAACCGGGCAGAAATCCTAACTCCGAACAGCTACTAAGCTCTAGTTTTGGAAAATCCATCCAGTTCGTTCCGCCATCTCCATCGTGCCTGCCGTTACTCCGTCTCACTGTCTCAGGGCATCAGTTCTGTGTTACTTGAACCTACAGTTTGCTTGACCATCGCGTAATTAAAAGAATCGAACATCTGAAAATAAAAAATCGTGAAATCCTGACGTCCAACTATAAGATAGAAGCAAATCGCTTAACATTTCATATTATTAACACACTTTGTAACACTACAATCGACACTCGTCTTTTATTTCCGAAGCCATCCATGATCCTGTCAGTCCACCCATACATCCGCATGGATCCCGCCTATCTTTACAATAATCAAAATAATATTATTTATAAAAATAACTTTTTTCTGAACGCAGCTGTATCCATTTAACGCTGCCAAACGTCAACAATTTGCCTATTTTACCTTTTACCGCCAATCAGCGCACAATGTTGCCACAATGCAAAAATACAGGTATCTATAACGCTACTTACAGACCATCCAATCAAGAAAGGTGTCACATTACTACACTCTATTGTGTCCCACCTATCCGTGTTTACAAACACAACAAGGGCTTGCCATAATCTGTTTTTGGATGTGTCCTTTTCTATTTTTCGGTCTGGCAACTTTTAGCATGAATGTTTTTTTTCGACGTTTGAACAAAGAATGGTGATGGTATGGATTTCAACGCCTCTTTGTTGGTTTATCCGTGTATTGAATAGGTTTCACGGAAAGCGAAGGTAAGTCGTACTTATGTTGATTTGATGATAATTCTTTAGTGGTGGTCTTATGACTGACAGTTGACAGTGAAGGGAGGCTGAGACTTCAAAAAATTTCGCTTTCAATTGAAACCCTGATTCGAGTAAGTAGTTATTGTACTTGTCAGGTCTTTCTGTTTATTTTAAGCTGGATGAAAGGTACCGCGAGTTATTTTGTATTAGAATAAATCTTTAAGGTAGGTACATACAATCAGTTGTTACAATACATATAAAAATCCCGGTACAATCTGCCTTACCATGGCATACACTATATAATGAACTACTAATAATTATAATGAAGATATTACAAGATATCTCACACGAATAAAAACATTTTTTTAACTGAAATTCTGTGAAATGCTTTAAAATTTTCCCAACGGTATATTTTTGATATGGTCAGGTATTTTATTAATGATTACAGGAACCATACAATTAATATTTCTTTTTACAACTACCAGATAAAATCATTTCTTTTTTTTGCAGCCAATATCCAATGACTTGCTATTTGAAAACACTGCACTTAATCGATATGGACGGTACATTGGTATTTCCAAAGTAGCATCAGAATATTGAAGACAAACACTCAAAAGCTTTTAGTTCCACATCAAGTATAATTTCACACTGTTTCATTCGAATATAATAATACTAGCGAATTGCACGCGACTTCGTCCGAGTGGCTTAATTCACCCGCGTCAAGTTTCTTGGGTTACTGCTCAGCGCCCATGTGTCGTAGCGCGATGTTATATAGCCTATGTTACTCAGGAACAAGGTAGCTATGTATTGGTGAAAAAATGGTTAAAATCGGTCTTGTACTTTCGGAGCCTCTTCAGTACATACAAACAAACAAACGAATCTTTCCTCTTTATAATATTAGTATAGATTGATAGGTACCTACTTCTACCAGATATCTTATATCTCAGATTCGTCGTCAGTTTCTTGAACAAAAAAAGTAATCTCGAATTTTACACCTCTCCGGGTCAGTCGGGCAAAAAGTTTACAAAACAAACAATACATTTATACAACAATTACATTACAAACGCGAAACCTCAAGCGTCAAATGCCGAACTTTGTATTACAAACATCCCTCACCACCTTTCCACCACAATCAACATCTTAGCCCTCTCAAAACAGAGTTCAAAATCGTGGAACAATAAATTCTACAGTTGCATTTATAAGTTGGTAAAAAACACGAAAGCGGCGAAGCGTGAACGCTTGTGCAGGACAGAGGGGTCTGTCGGTTTATTTTTTCCTTAATCCTAACCGGGATTAGGTTAAAGCCCTTTTGATTGGCAGCCGCCGTCAGATGCAAGAGACGGCTGAGGTGCATCGTGAGCCTGGAGTTTAGCGGAGGTTGGGGCTGTAGGCATGTACCTACCTACTCTTAAGACGGAGTAAAATATTTTGTGTGATATATTTGTAAGTATTTCTGGCGAAATCTTGTTGTTGTCCGTTATTGCGTTAATTTAGCAGTGGGTGGTACTTACCCTGATAGAAATAAGGTCTGTTTTTCCACTGTTTAAATTACTTGGCAGATCATTGCGTACAAATTCTGTTCCAATTTTAATTACCTATATCTGGTGCGTCATCGGACTATGAGAGTGTGGGAAGAGTACCTACACTGGTGTTTGCGCACTCATTCGTGCATTGTAATAATATCTCCTGCAAACTTACTGACTTCTATTTAAATGGACTGCTTTGACCATGATTCGGTCCGGAGAATATTATATTATTTGATGAATAGTGTATATTTAGAGATAGTGAATTTATAAAAGTTGAAAAGGGAAAGCATTGAGAACGCTGTTGTAATGGTTGATAATTGTATTAGGAATAGTATGAATATTTTTATAAGCTTAGCTAAAATTACCTGAAGCTAACATAGGCTTTATACCATCACGCTACGACCCACGGGAGCGGAGCACTAACGAAAAACGTAACTTAACGCGGGTGAAATAAGTCACGCGGACAAAGTCGCGGGCAGGTCGCTTGTAAATAATATAAGTCTGAAATCGGCTGCCTTGAGCAAGAGTGGTGATCATTGCTCGTGCTCTCTGTATGAGAAAAGGCTTTTACCCCGAACTGGGACAATAGTAGACTGGTATTATTTTAGCATTTCGCATGCACCCGCCACTCACACTAATCGCATCATATAACTTACCACTTACCACTAACTACTTACCATATAACCTTGAACGCCACTTAGTTGACGAGCGAGTTGCGCATGCGCAGGCGATCCGTGAGTGACATTCGTCACGGCGCGGCGGCGGCGCAGGCGCAGTTCTCACGCGCTACCCGGCTACCCGTGTTGCTCATAGGGATTAGCGTATGCGGTACAGGGCTGCTACTTAGGTGCTAAGTGTTTTATTGAGTTATTGATTTGAGTTTCGTCACTTTATATGAGTGTGAAAGAGAACAGGGTTTAGGAGGTAACGGGAGACGATATTGATCGTGGTTTAGTAAAAAATATTGAGAATGTAATGTAATGTAAGTTTTCTTCAATCGGTAAGGTCTGCGACGTCAGAATAGATAAATTCATATTTAAATATATGTAAATGTAAGATGATAAATTAATTACTTGTTTTTTTTAACTGTGACATCCTTACCCTGTCTTAAGGACAGAAGAATTCTGCATTCTGTATTCTTCAATACTGGATTCTAGACAACTAACTACAAGTCGACTGCAATAATAGTTTGAATTAGAAATAATCATGAGATAAATAATTTAAGATCTTAACATTATAAAAACAAAATACTCGCTAAGTATCTCCAGATAATTGACATTGCAAAGGATTTTTTATAAATCAATATTGACATAATTATCTTGGATATCTTTGCAAAAAAATACCAATGCTCTGAGTCCCTACATTTTAAAAGTATCACTTCTTATAATCACATAAAGCATGGTGTCAGCCCTACGTAATGTGTCAGAGTTGGTCGACAGTGACAATTCATTCAGACCAGCCTACCTGCGCGCGCGCCTAATCCAAGTGACATACGAGACGTGTGCCACAGATCATTGGGTTTTGTTGATGCTGCTGCAAATTGTACCTACAACTGTGACGCTTCTGTGAGGAATCGTACGTCTATAAGTAAACATGATTTTATAGATTGACAACCTATAGTCAAGATAGCTTTGCTAAAATTTTGAGGATAGATAGACAGTCAAATCATTAATTTGAATTAAGCTATTATAAGGCACTTTTTAACGTCATATACAAGAAAAAAATAATTGAATATAAGTTGCTCAACCTTTTGTATAAGAAGTTAGTTTCGTATGAACAAGAATGGTCAAGAAACTCCATCTCCAGATAAAGAGGAATATGTCTTTAAGGTGTACATACTGGCTAGTTTCAATGTTCACTTCATACTTCAATCGTTTACGTCAAGACAGCACAACGCCAATTCCTATAACTAAAAACATTCAAAATCTAATAGAATGAGAAAGTTCTTTTAAATACAAGAATTGACCCCCTGGTTTGTATATAATTTACAGGACATTGTTTATGCCAGACACTTATTGGGAGCTGTAACTTTAGCTAGATGATTTGAAGTTCCAATCTTTAAAGCGTCTGGTTCTTCTTCTTCGTGTCACTGGCACGACCGTCTTCTGGATTTAAGATTAGGGTGGCTCAAAACATAGCTACCTCCACGGCATCGATGGTGGCAGCACACAGTTCACTTTGGCTGCTTGTTGTGGGTTCTGGCCTAGTTGAAACCATGGCGCTACTTTCCGTCCGCCATGATTTAAAGCGTGCTCTGTTTTCTAACTAATCTATGTGATTAGAGTCGGGCTGACGATTTGAAACATTTATAGGTCCGTATTGATCAGTGAGTGGATTTATTACGGGCTCCGGATCGGGACGGATTGTCTCACCGGTCTCACGATGATAACATTTATTGATATTGACATTTGACTACTTGAGTATCGCTTTATTGCCGCTGCTGTAAATTCCTTTAGTGTCCTCTTTGGGATTGTAAATATGTAGACTCTAGTTTTTGTTTTGACTTAGAATTTTGGAATTCCACAAATCTGTTTTTAATTTATTTGTATTCAATTTATTTGTATTCAATTTATTTGTATTCAATTTATTTGTATTCAATTTATTTGTATTCAATTTATTTGTATTAAATTTATTTGTATAATTTCGTTAATTGTAGTTATATAAGTTTAAATCTATTCTAATCTTTTTCGCGATTTCGGGGTTGCACCCACAGTAAAAGTTATTCATAATGGTCAGCACAATGACCCTTTTCCAGGATTTTGGTAAACAAAAAATAAGCTTGAATATGCATCAACCGTTCCCATCGAAAGTAAAAATCAAGTAAACAAACTCATACATGAATGGAGCAATGATCATCATAAACCGGAAGCCGGTACAATGGGTGCATCATTTGAAATTAGTGCAACATCAACATACAACCAACAGATTACAAAACTTCTCAAACTTACATCAGAAGAAACTTGAGCACATTCGTGCGCACTCAGTGTTTAAAACGCCACGACTTTTACTAAAACTATTCATGCTTGAAGAAGTAAATAATTATAGGTATCTACCGCAAAATTCTTAGTAAGACCTTCTACAAAAGTGCCAGTAATACTGTTAATATCTACCTAATAATGACGTTGAACTTGCCACTGAAGATACAATCTAACATACCATCACGCCTGTATTCCCCGAAGGGTTAGGCAGAGGTGTAACAATGTACACCCACAGTTCGCCGGTATGTTTTTAGGTCCCATGTAATAGGGGGCGAGCCTATTGCCATTGACCGGGCACAAATCCTAACTCCGAGCTGCTACTGAGAGTTTCATAGAAAAACCCAATAACACTTTTTGCTCGACCTGGGAATCGAACCCAAGACCTCTAGCGTAGCAGTCGCGCTTAGGACCTCTAGGCTACCGAGGCAGTCAAAGATACAATCTTTGAAAGAAAAATTAATTTCAAAAGGATACTTAAATTGATGTGCATTCGTTTTGCTATACCTGAATGAGATTTTTCTTAGTAACCAAATGAAATTAATGACGTTGTTATGAATTATTATAATGTACATATTCTTCAATTCTAAACACAAGTCATTTCAAAAAGTGGGGCGGTTTTTTTAAATTTGAGAAATTCCTAGTGATTGTCCAAATTCATTTTTGTACGTTGTAACTAAAGAAGTCAGATTCAAATGAATCGCGTCGTGTATACCGTCTAGTGCGTAGTGTAAAGATGCCAATCTCGGCGGATGCATCGACTTATATGGTCCATCGTCACATAATCGCGGTTTTGTATTTAAATGTGCGCGATTTGAATACAATGTCCATGCAGCTACCGAGATCGATCGCACAGTCGCACTATAATGGGCTGGGCGAGACAAACCACTTAAAAAAAATAAAAATCACTTCGAACTTTATCCTACTTCATATAGAGTGCTATTTTGACTAGCGTGTTCTGAATGGTTAAGATGTTTATTGTTCGATAGCATGAGGTTTGGGGTGGACAAAAATTTTCACACCATTGAAGATGGTGATTGTTCTTTTAAAGTCAATAAGTCAGTGAAACGATAAGGGAGTCAGTTTCGTGGAATTGGGAAGGGATTCAATGGACTTACTTAACATATAAAAAAAATATTGAGCCCTTAAAATACATACCGCAGAAATACTAAATGATGAATTTCAGCACGATACAGCTTATAATCTTGTTAAAAAGAACAGACCAAAAACGTCTGCCTAAGATAATTATACTCATAACATAATTGCATTCCAACGCCCACGCCACGACGTAATTCCAGAAATTGTTTCTGACGGAAAACTTTAAAAGGACACGAGCCACAATATACAAAAAACACATGAACCCCGATATTATCGTAACAACCTTAATTTCAACCACAAAATGATGTCATTCAAAAAATACCCAGAAATAAACTATCAAAATGCATTTAAGAACATCGACCTCACACATTTAAGGGTTGTTTCCCAAAAATCCACGGGGATTCTTAAAAAATGAATTTGAATACAGTAGTCTCTGGCCAGGTGTTGTTGGATAGTTTTTTTTTAAATGTGTCACAGATCTTTATCAGAAGGACGGATTTAACAATCTCGTAAGCGCGGTCGCGTCAACTTTTTTTTTGCTTTTTTTTTTGTCTTAACGCGTCAAGCCAGTCACGTCGAATTAGACAAATCCTTTTAGCTGAACATTGATTCCTGTGGGTGAAGTTTTTCTTTTGGCATTCAAGTTGGGTATTTTTAATTTGTCGTATTGGGTTCTTTTTTCGAACACGTGGGTTCAACTGTTTTCTAATGAGAATTTTGTTAAAGCAAAGTTATTAAATATTCGCGAAATGTATGACAGAATCTAAACTGAAACCTTTATCATAAAATTCAACAAACACTTGCACAGACACCTCCGACCTAAAACTATAAACATAAATACATGAAATCCCATCAATCAAGTGCTCGAAACAACTAAAGCATCCCATTCTGTCAGTGCTCGACATTCGAGCACATTTGTCAATGTAAACAAGCAATTATTTGAGGATGAACCCCAGCAAGTGACACAAAAGAATCGTTTAATTCAAAGCCCTACTACTGACAAATTGTATCAACTGTTAAATTCAATTCGATAGTTTAAGATTTATAGTTTATGACAATGTAAGTATAACGTAGAAGGGATGAAAAATGAAGCGAAGCCATTGCAACTTTAGAGTTAAAAGAAAACTTATGAGGAAACATTAAAATGACGCTAAAATGTCAGAATTTTGACAGATCCTGCATGGATAGAATCACCTTCCCAAAAGACAATCAAGACAGACCATAAAAAGAAGGCAGCAATGCTGAAGTAAGATTTGAAAAAGGAACGTTTATAAATATGGAACGAACAGTCGGATTACAAAAAAATTTTTCACGTGTATATACTATCTACTTTCCACAAACTCAGTGGAATTTTAAATGACTTTGCTTTTGAAAAAATGCTTCGTTGACTTTTATTCATGTCACGATTTCAGGTGTTAAGTTAATTTTTACTACAGAAAAATCCTGATATCTAATGTCAGTTCAAATCAATACATCATCACCATTTGAAAAACTATGACCCCAAACAATGCATACACCAAATCTGTTCCTCATGAGACCAGTAAAAACAAATGTTCAAATTCATTGTTAGCTATCATCAATAATTTTGGATGTTCCCCTAATCTTTCTGGATCTACTCATACATCATCCGCGTCGCATCTGCGTGTTTAGATCGACGCTTATAAAGTCGCCAGTGTGTTCCAACAGGGCAGTTGCTACCCTCTGCTGAGAAGAAACATAGGGGAGTTTAGTTGGGAACTATGCGACGCAGTATTGAGTATGTCTTTAGTGAACAGCGTTTGTAAGCGGTAGAAAAACGATAGAAAGAATCCAGCGTTCACAAACGTGATGCTTTCCCGTATATGTTCATCACAGCGAGTCTCAAGAGAGATGGGAGAATTAAATGACAATTTTAACCAGCCCTGAACTCGTAAAACATTCATCAATTTAGCAAACGTTGTTTAAATACATATGTGCCTGGTTCGCTTTATTTTAGTTCATACTTTATATGCTTATCCGGGAAATCCATTGTGAGAAGTGAGATAGATTATGTCGAGATGATATTTATATTCTCGCGTATTTTGGTAAATTGTTATATTATTTGTTAAAGCATTTGTTAAAGCAAACAAATGAACGCAAATGGTAGCAGAAACTTTTAACATTTAATGGAAAAATACAAGATTAAAGTGCAACTTTTTCAAGTAGAATCAAAAAGGTGCCAAAGCTTTTTCGATAGATATTTAACTACAGCATATTTGAAAAAAAAAAAATTCTAAAGTGACAGGAAAAAATGGTCCTTTAATACGGGGGCGCTAACCCTTCGCTTATAATGGCTAAAAAGACCGGTCCCATCAAAATTGTCGGTGTTAAAATACACCCCATTGTGGCACACTACGGCTTCTTAACCCCAAACTAAATAGACAATTTGGAAGCCGAAATTGTATTTATAATAGTCTTTTTTGTTGTCAATCGAGTTTTTGTATTCCCTTTTACACAATTAAAAAAAGAGGTTTGATCAATTCTGGCTTTGTGAAATGGAAACCAATTTAGATACGGACGGAGTAATGTTGACAGACTCCTTACAATTGGATGGAAGACTTGAATGTCTTACAATGGATAGCTTGAAATATAACAGCGGAAAATGTGGCGAAACTTACGTCATAGGTGGTCACCAATGTTGTGCCTCTAAATGACGACAATCCGACCCCATTAGGAATAATAAAATAAGTTTACCGTCACTTAATTTTGATCTCCAAAATTACAAGTACATCGATATTATGTACATTTCCAGTAAATAATAGTTAATAGTTATTTTGAACATCTTACGGACCTCAAGCTCCACATTTCATAAAAAGTTCTGCTCTCGTCTAAATACAAGTTTTTTGGCAGCTAGAGTGGCTTTCCTGTGTCCGCCACACTTAAAGCAAGTCCATCATTTCAAAGCATTTGTTTCAATTAAACCATTTACAGGAACTTTTGAATGTTTAAGTCAAAAAGAACTGTGTCTCAACCTGTCTAAATTTGTGTTTTTTTGTTGTTGTGTGTCTTTAAGTACCTACAGGCGCCTAGGCAGATAGAGTGATCTTCTAACCGTCTAGGCCCCTGTCTTCTTCCCTGACTGCTACCTCTGTTACCACTATCCAGAAATCAAAGCTGATTAACAACACAATACTGTTAGGGTGAAGGGATCTATATTATTGCAATACGTGTCTTGCGTACTTAGTTTATTGAATTATTAATTCTTCTTCTTCTACTTAGCCTTTTTCCAACTATGTTGAGGTCGGCTTCCAATCTAACCGGATGCACCTGAATACCAATGTTTTACATAGAGCGACTGCCTGTCTGACCTCGACAACCCAGTTACTGGGCAACTCGATACCCCTTAGTAAGACTGGTTGTCAGACTTCCAGGCTTCTGACTATCCGTAACGACTGTCAAAGATCTACGAATGACAGCCGGGACCAACGGCTTTACAAGCTTTCCGAGTCACGGGGGTGTCACATCACCAACTTCCAAACTCCGGGCTGCTATTGAGCAAATCCTAATGAAAAAAATCCAATAACACTGCCCGACCTAGGAATCGAACCCGGGACCCCACGCTCTTCAGTCGCGCCCCCGACCACGAGACCAACGGGGCAGTCAAGCTATTAATTAAAATATGAAATTATTTTTTATGACTAACTCAAGTTCTGCTGACATTACGGTCTGTCACTTTCTTCTTAATAATAATTCTAGCATCTATTTAATAGCGGTAGTTTCTATTCGGCTCATTCAGCCACAGCATACGATACACACTTTTGCAAACAACACCAGCTGTACAAGGATGTAATCCAACAACACTACACAACAACATATCGGTATCATCGCAACAGTTGTCTCTTCGCCCTGGGGTAGTTTCGAGAATGTAAGAGTCCGTATGGCGAGGGATGAAACCGATTTGATTATGGTTATCTGCTACGATTAATTTTGGTCGGTTGAGGGTTTTGTTGTGTGCTCTTAATTTATCGTTTAGATGTCCATATGTGATGTATTCAGTATTGGTTACTGTGTTTGACTATGTATTGATTGCTTCTCATTTGGAAAAAGAGTACATTAAGTTTGTCTGTCTATTCTCTTAAAGTCACAAGCTTTTTGCATGCCACGTTATGCATTCTTTAACTACAAGTATGTATGCCTAATATATATTTATTAAACATATATGTATTAATACCTAAACTCATTTCCTTTTCTTTCATATTAAAAGGCTGATCATGGTTGCGTTCCCGAATTTAGACGAAGAAAACTGATTATATCAAAAATATAATCAGTAAACCTGAACACCAAACTGAAATCCAGAAATGTTTTAGAAATTAGGAATGATTCTGTACCTATATAAAAAGGTATAGAACTGGTTATAAATTATTTTACCTAAATACAATTAGGTCTACAATCTTCTTCCTAACTTTTAAACTTGAATCTTTTTTTGCAGGTTAAAGGACAACTCAACATTGCAACGAGTACTTTCAATTTTCAAACTGGAAACCCTTATTCATGTTGGAAAAGCCGTTCTTTCAAATCATACACATCCACAACATTCTGATAAACAAAAACTAAATCAAATTAAAGAAAGAAAAAACATTTTTAAATTTAAAATTTCGAATCCGCGCGAATCCCCTCGCGATTGGTGAAAAGATAAACCAATGGAAGGGGGTGGCATTGTTACAATATCTGCCAGTATCACGATAACGCTCGAAGGGTACAGGCGACTCTGACGTGCATAGATAAGCAGTAATGCTTCTCGTATCACAGCAAGGGTGCTTGTTGACTTTATGGCATACTAAATTTAGGCAAGAGGGCTTTAAATTTGAATAATAGCTTCGTCACTCTATCTAAGTCTGTTAAGTTTTTTTAGTTACCGTTCTAACGAGCTTGCTATCGCTTCTAGCTCATTTGCATACCACTGTCTATGCGTCAATCACAGAAACGAATCGTCGATTGATTGATTGATGATCGCCGATGAGCGTTCATTCACTACTCGTTCAACTGGTTTACTCACTACTTTTTTACTATTGACCTTACTTAACTGATGAAATGGTGATATGATGAGGTTTAGAAAACATTTCCACTGTGCTACGGCGCCGTAATTATTGTTTATGCGATGAAGGTGCATTTGATTTGATAGATTGCGTTGCAAGTAATGCTGATGAATTAATGGCTTTTAAAAGCTTGGATTGTGAAATGGCTTATCAATGTAACTGTATTTTGATAATTCTTTTCAAAACTAAAGTATCAGTATGTAATTGATGGAGGTTACAAAACAGCAGCTAGTGTACATCTTCGATGTTAATATTTTCAGAGGTTTTGGAGACCAGCAGTTCACATTCGATACCTTAGAGTTTTAAAATCAAATACTAATCTAATTGGATTCACATTCGATTAACCTAAAGGAACGTTAATAACTTTTGGTTAATATAATTAGAATTTTGTCCTAAAACTTGTGCGTGTATACCAAGAGTTACACTACAGAAAACAATAACAAACAGTCCTACAGTAATTAACCATAAAATAGCTCATCATATCCGCAATATCATAGGTAATTTCACCACTAACTGAGTTAAACCAAACTGAGGGACACGACCCCATGCCATAAATCCATAGAGAACATTAAAACACCGCCCATTACACGAAGGAATTGCCCCAAAATGCCTCAAACATGTGTCCTATGGCGACCTGTCATCGGGGTTGCCAGCACAATGGGTAGAATTATATTTTTTTTGTGTTGGCAACACGACGACAGACGCGCGCCGCGGGAGGCCGCCACGCCCCACCTTGTTGCCGATTTGTTTAGAACACTATTCATTTGTGGATTCATGAAGAGAGTAGATGAATGTGGTGGTGTGGTCATTGTAGGTTTATTGCTTTTGCCTCACTGAGGACGAAAGAATAAAATAATATCAACCATTCCAACAATTCTCTTAATAAACCATTGGTTGGTGGTACCAATCTGACGTTTATATTTACATTACTTTTTAAAAAGCCATATAGCCACTTACCACCTATTTCTCCTAATGACAAAACTATTAATATTTAAGAGAGCTCTTTCAGATTAAACTCATGAAAAAGATACATCACAATAGGTTATATTTTAAATCCAAACGCAACCGAACTTAACCCTCTGTGCTTCGCCCGTCTACTCTATGATCAATATTTCTAACTAGGCGTAGAGTTCGCTACACGCAGTCCCTACGCAAGGGTAGCATTTTGTGCACCACATCATAATAATTAGCCCTTTACTAATAGTGGGCCAAACGGTAATCTGTGGTACTTAGTGCACTTAATCATAGCTTGGCATAAGGTATAGCCACTAAAAGCTTAATGTTAATTAGTTTAGTCCCTCGTTAGCCTAGTGGTTCCAAGTGCGACTGCTACACTAGAGATCTTGGGTTCGATTCCCAGGTCAAGCAAAATGTTATTGTATTTATCTATGAAATTCTCAGTAGCAACTCGGAGTTAGGAATTGTGCTCGGGTAATGAAAATAGGCTCGCCTCTTTTTACATGGGACCTAAAACATACCGGTGAACTGTGTGTGTAAATTAGTTCATCTCTGCCTAACCCTTCGGGGAATACAGGTGTGATGGTATGTGTAATTAGTTAAGTTTTTTTTTTAATAGCTAGTAGTCTTTGATGTCAAAGCTGCCAAGCAGGACCAGGATCAGAAAGCAGGATCTAAAATGCTGATGCAGTGGTGTCTAACCAGTCGTCGTTACGGATAGTCAGAAGTCAGGAAGTCTGACAACCAGTCTTACCGAGAAGTATCGTCTTGCCCAGTAACTAGGTTGTGAGCGTCAGATAGGCAGTTGCTTCATGTAAAACTCTGATATTCAGCTGCATCAGGTTAAGTTCCTTTTTTTAAATCTTCTTTAAAAAAAGAGAAAAAACAAATCGTAAAGAGGATGCATTCTTGCTGAACAATAATCATAATCTCTATGGGACACAACTCCTTCACATTCGCCCCTTATTTGAGAAATGAGTGTAACTTGTTGAGTATTAAACTGTAACGCACTCGACACCTCTTGACCAAATATAATTATTTTACTAATCGCTCTTTGGCTCAAGTAGACAGTTGTCAATCACGAGGACTGTGCTCTGTGCAAACTGCAGCACAATGCGTAGAAGGGGCACACTCACATGCGATGTTTTTTGGAAATATGCTAGCTTAGTTTTTCAACCGACATCAAAAAAGTCGGAAGTTACCTATTCGTTTGTTTTTTTTTTTGTTTACCATAATTCTGAAAAGAGGTCATTATACTTTTTATTCTGAACAGCGTTTTATCTGGGAGCAAACCTGAAATAAAATCGGCTGTTCATACATGCAGATGATTTTTGATGTGATTTTTAATGTTTTTAATGTATACCGAAGAACTGTGGGTGTACATTGTTACACCTCTGCCTAACCCTTCGGGGAATACAGGCGTGATGGTATATATATATTTTTTTTTATGAAGGTTTCGATTCCATGTTCAAGGTTTTGACCAAAATAAAAACAATTTGCAAAGTGTAACAGCTGTGTGGCGCATACACATGGAGAGAGGCGCGTGCGCCGACAATATGGTGACGCGCCGGGCGGTGTAGCCAGCGGCGATTAAGGGTTGAATTATTAACAGGAAAAAAAAATGTAAGTCTGTTACATGTATTACAAAAAAGGTGATGTCAAGTCTCATTACTCAATAACTAGTATTAGTTATTACCCGAAAAGTAGTTTGAAAGTATTTTAAGTCTGAAAAATGTTCATAAACTCGTTATTTATTAAAGCAAGGTATCAATTTATCGTAAACTTTGTTCTGTGTTCAAAAAAAATGAATAATAATAAAAATAATTTGACTCCAACGAAAACTACCCTCAAATATTTTAACTTTTGGGCAGCCGAGCTAGACTCGCCTGCCAGTTTCTCGCTGTTATGGAGTGGCGTACGCATTTAATCCTAATTCTTTACAGTTTAATTATATTACGCGTAGTTTCGTTATTTAAAATGGCGTATAGTAATAAAATTATAGTTAGGCATACAGATTCAAGGCTAATTTTCTCGCACGAAATCTCAATTGGCATAGCCAAACTAAAAATTAAAAATCGATTGAAAAGAATGTACGTGAGGTTTCTCGCTCGGTCTTTGCTATGAAGACCGACCTCTGTTTTAGAACCAGCAACTAGCTTTAACTTCCTGACTGACTCCTTGACAATACAAAAGTGAATTTAAACGGTTAATTTAAATAAATGCTTCAAGTTTGACTTTGCCCACGCTATTGATGATACCGTGTCATACCGCTCGATCTCAGCTAGTAGTGTTGGTACCTTAAACATCTGTGTGAAATAAGTGTTTAGTGCCACGTGTATGGTGAAAAGCCAAGCCGCTCGCCACGTACCAGAGATCCACAGGCGAACAAGTAAGTACCTACATATTATAGATGTTTTAAACTAAACTACAATCGCGGCATAGTCGGGCTGGATCTATTTCTTAGGACTGGACATGGATAGGAAACGGACGCCGCTCATGTAGATTGAATTACTAAGGTCCAATAAAATATTCGCCTCGTATAGTAGTCTCCACGGGTCGTGAGCACAAATGTCAAGTTCATTTTTGGGCTTTTGGGTTGCTTTCTGGGTTTTTTGGGTCGCCGCCGCTGCACGCGATTGGTCCATCAGTCCGACCGATCGCGTGCAAGGTCGGCGACCCAAAAAAACCCAGAAAGGAACCCAAAAATCAAAAAACGAGCTTGACATAAAATTTATTCTCACCACAGACATGCATCTCAGGGCCGACGCCTGCCGGGGCTGCGGGTTGTTCGTAAGAGATACCGCGCCCCCGGAACGCAAAGGGCACAAGAAGGAACATGGGTAGGTTTTAGTCAGTAAAAGTCTGACACTCCCTCCCGCCCCGCCCAGGGCGGGAGAAGTTATTTGATGATTTCCCAAACCCCAAAAAAAAAAAAAAAAACCTTCATCTCGTCATTTCCTGTACTTGTTACCTATGTCGATTTACTAACAATACCACGCGATTTTAACTGCATTATGTTACCTTTTGTATTACTGCTCCGCCCCCGTGCGTCGTAGCGTGATGCTTTATAGCCTACAACCTTCCTCGATAACGAGGCTATATAATACAAAAATATTTTTTCAAATGTACCAGAAATTTCGGAGATTAGTTCAAACAAACAAATTCTTCAGCTTCATAATATTAACGCCTATAGAATACAGACGGATCCTACTAAGGAAACAACTGTAACCTAACCTAGACCCTTTTTTTTTTTTTGGGGGTGGGAAATCATCAAATAACTTCTCCCGCCCTGGGCGGGGCGGGAGGGAGTGTCAGACTTTTACTGACTAAAACCCACCCATGTTCCTTCTTGTGCCCTTTGCGTTCCGGGGGCGCGGTATCTCTTACGAACAACCCGCAGCAACCTAGACCCTGCTTGTACCTTTAGCGATGCGAATCAACCAATTTATAAAAGCCTATAAATGCAATGATTTCAAGGCGTTTATTACGTTTTATATTAGGTCCTATAAAAACTGTAGATTTTGTATAAGCCACGAAACGTGCTTTATACAAACGTCGTAAAACGCGTCCAAATAGAACAAGTAAAACCTTGTGAACGTTCGACATACGGAACCCTAGAAATATAAACTCAAAAGATTTTCTTGTTAAAATTTTTGTAACATTGTAGAGACAAAGCCCGCCCGGTGGGACGAACACTCGGCAAACGCGTAAAATGCTTTGTAAACTTTGCACAGTGTGCTAGCATAGCTCCCGGCCAAAATATTGTTAAGAGGGCTTCAACAGGCTCGCACTGTGTGCCCGATAATTTTTATAAAACTCTTGTGTTGAGAGGCTTCAAGTTTTAGAGGAAAATGCAATATGTTTTATAATTTGACATTATTTTAATTCACTTGTGCCGTTTCGTTTTTTTTTAATGATATTTGATGATAGCCCAGTGGTTAAGTCTCCTACATCACCTGCATGTGGTTGCGAGTTCAATACCGACTCAATGTGACTTTATAAATTCATATCTATACAGGGTTATTTGTAAAACAATGACAACCTTGCAGTACTGTATTACTATCATCATAAACAACAACTTTTGTTCTATACATTTTTACAGAATCAAGCAACGCAAGCGCATTGAAGTGAATGACCGACTGAATGATTTCCGTAAAATTGTAAATAGGTCAAGTACAAACACCCCCGCCGCCCTAACCCCGCTCCCCTCGCTATTTTACTATCGCTTTCGTTTGCTTCGCATAGACTTCGTAACATTTAGAGCGTTCAATTTAAATATTTTTATTTTTGTATAAAAATCTGATGAACTAAGATATAAAAAAATTCTAAATGTCATAGAACAAAAGTTGTTGATTATGATGTTAGTAACATAGTCTTGAGAGGTTGTCATTGTTTTACAAATAACTCTGTATATTTTGGATTGAACTGACATCGATGAAGGAAAATATCGTGAGGAAACCAACACTCATAATTAAAATTAATGTCTGAAATCACCAGTCCGTCTTGAGCAAGCGACGTGTTAAGGTCGTAAGCAAATGTTTAGGTAATTGACAATAACGCATCGCGGCAACATAAAAGGTACAAAATAGCGATACGTTTGATGTTAGTTGAATCGGATAGCCACAAAAATAACAGTAAGGGCATTTGTGCACTACACGGAATTCTACCGGAGTTTCATTGGAAATTCATTGAAAATTGTAAGAAATC
Organism: Caradrina kadenii; assembly: GCA_947462355.1. NCBI lineage: Eukaryota > Metazoa > Arthropoda > Insecta > Lepidoptera > Noctuidae > Caradrina > Caradrina kadenii. Next base: position 4,369,930 of record OX381693.1, on the reverse strand, counting down.
GGACTGCCGGACGGTAAAATTCTTTGTCTTGCACAAACGCCCTAATTTTATAGTTTTCTTCAAAGTGTAAAAAAAATACACGGCTCATGGAATAATTTATAGGTATGTCTTTAGTTCATGAAATTCCCTATTATGTCCTTAAATAAAAATATATAGTTTACGCTCAAAATTCTAAGATCTATGCGAAGAAAAAATGTTTTTAAGCGCTCCTTTATGAATTTTTTACCATGATACTATTGTACTTTTATGAAATATTTATAGGTAAGTCTTTTCTTTAAAACCTTGACAATACACTCAATTTTTTTCAGCCTTGTGTTATTTACCAATACGCCAGACTGTGAGACAAAAAATATGTGTTTTACGATGCCTTAAATGCTCGTGCCTTCTCTGTACGAGAAGAGACCGTTACCCTGTAGTGGTAAAAAGAGGCTGGTATCAATATTTAATGAATAGAAATATTATTATTAACATAGCAAATAACAATAGGCATATATTTAGTTGAAAATAAAACAAAGTTTTCTATTGATGAATTACATCAAAGGAAAGTGATCTAAAGGAACATTCTGAATTACCCTATAAATAAAGGTTCATTAATATTCAAGCGGTAGCGGAGCATACCAATCCATTTAGCCAATTACACTGTCGGTAATTGAATATTTAGGTAATACCTATAGCAAAGTGTAGATAGGTAACTATAAGCTCTTACTGCTGAGTGAAGAAATTTTCCATATCAAGCGAGAAAAATATTACTCGTATTTTTTTTTTATCTTGCTTTTAATGGCCCACTGCTGGGCAAAGACCTCCCCCAAATACTACCAAATATTTATTTTTCTTGTCTTAAAAGAAATTAATTTAAAAAAAGATGTCTTGAAAATACAAACACATAACATACCATCACGCCAGTATTTTTCGAAGGGTTAGGCAGAGGTGTACCGATGTATACCCACAGTTCGCCAGTATGTTTAGGTCCCATGTAATAGGGGGCGAGCCTATTGCCATTAACCGGACACAGATCCTAACTCTGAGCTGCTACTGAGAATTTCATTGAAAAACCCAATAACACTTTTTGCTCGACCTGGGAATCGAACCCAAAATCTCTAGTGTAGCAGTCGCGCTTTGGACCACTAGGCTACTGAGACAGTCAAAATACAAAATGTTAATCTACTCCAGAAAATTTTACACAGTTTTGGATTTGTGCTTAGAATTATCTAACCAGATACATTGAAGTAGGAAATTGGTAAACTATTAGCTAGGACCTGCTCTACGTGGCTTCTAAATAAAAAATCCTTTAGGTAAAACAAAGTAAGCAATCAAAATTAATGTTGGTAACCTTAGGTTTAGTGGTATCCCTTGTCGTGTCGACGGCGCGTTCGTGTTCCACGCGCGCCTCAAAGAGATGTCAGCAAATGGAAGGGGCCACTGAGGGCCGATGCCTGCCGGGGCTGCGGGTTGTTCGTAAGAGATACCGCGCCCCCGGAACGCAAAGGGCACAGGTAGGAACATGGGTGGGTTTTAGTCAGTAAAAGTCTGACACTCCCTCGGAGAAGTTATTTGATGATTTCCCAACCCTCAAAAAAAAAAAAAGTGGTAACCCTTGACTAGTTACCCTTGTATATGTTGCCAGCCTATTGAGCAAGTGTCTCATTGACAACGATGTGGACGAGGTTTTTGATGCCCTATGAGCTTTTATATCGTAAACAATAATATTTTCTTTATTTAAAAAAATCTAAAAACAATAGGCAATAGGCTCGTCCCCTATTACATGGGACCTAAACATACCGGCGAACTGTGGGTGTACATTGGTTGGTACACCTCTGCCTAACCCTTCGGGGAATACAGGCGTGATGCTATGTTATGTTACGTTAAAAAAAATCGATTTATTTAAATTTGGCTTTATGTAGTAAATATTACTATGTTGAAAAATGATGATAATAATAATTAATTACAATGCAATCATACATACGTAGTGTAGGTTATGGAAATATCTATACAAGTAAGGGGAGTGAGTGCACAGGGGTGCAAACAAGGACTGTTCCTCGCTACAATCATACTTAGATTATCCTAATATCGTTTTGGCAAGTACCGGGCCGGAGCTACGAAATAGGTAAACATTGAACTCGGTAAAAATAAAATAAAATGATTTTCAGTGCGATTTAAGAAAATAAATGACTCAAAGTAAGGGTAGTATCTACCTAGGTAGGTAAAAAGCTGTGAAAAGCATTTAAAATATATTTTGTAGGCGGTATTTTTTTTATTTCGTTGAAGTAAGTAGGTACTTTCATAATTATATAATTAAAAATTTTAGGTAACCACCGACAAAAGAATAGAAATCCTTACCCCAGCAAACAAAAGTGCAGATAACCTTGAAACGGCTGAACCGATTTTGATAAAACATATCTAAGAACCATTGCTATGAAACCAGCTTTCAAATAAAAAAGAACCGCATTCAAATCAGTTTACCCGTTTAAGAGCTACGGTGCAACAGACAGACACAAAGACACGTCAAACTTATAACAGCCGTCTTCTTGAGCCGGGGTTTAAACGCCGACTCAAAAAGGGGGGTGAGGGCATAAAATAAAGGCAATAGCTACCAGCTATCGAAGACTATAACAAAGCACTCCAATATATAACCTACTTCAATGTATGATATCAAAGTCATTGTGCAAATTATAAGTCCATTATCAAATCTATACAAATATTATAAAGCTGAAGAGTTTGTTTGTTTGGTTGAACGCACTAATCTCAGGTACTACTGGTTTGAATTGAAAAAATATTTTTGTGCTGGATTGTTCATTTATCGATAACATCACGCTACGACATACGGGTGAGGAGCAATAACCAAAGACGTAATTTAACGCGTAAGAAAAAAAAAGTCCGCGGACGGAGTCGCTGGCAGAAGCCAGTATAACATAATAGAATTTGTTGTGAAAATAATAATAATTCAATTAGGAACGTTCTATTGTAGCGACCAGAATAAACTTCCTACTAAAGGCTAACAATGGAAGCAATTTGCTTCTGCTTAGTGCATTCACTAGACCTATTCAATTTATTATCATATTAATAGGTTCTCTACTTATGTGCACACTTTTAATAGCTATGCTTACTTTATTTATTGTGATAGAAATTAAAAGCAATAGACATTAATCAATTGATATCAAAAACTCGATGATGCACCTCGATATTTTAATATTTATTGCCGATTCTTATCGTAAAATTGATTTTAACAATCCAATTAGTAGAAATATAAAATGAAACCAGTTGCCGTCTGTAATCAAGAATTCAATTAATTGAATCTCTAATTTTTGTTAATCAATTTAATTACTCCTATTATAACTACAAATAATTTTGTGTAATGGGGAACTTCTTTACCGTTTCTCTTTAAATTTGATGTGTGAAATTGTTATCTGATTAATCAATGTAATTAATTATATAATTAAATGTTCGTTGTCTAACGCCTTCATAATTAATATTTCTGTAAATTCATTTAAATGTAATTTGTTTAAATTATTTTTATCCTAGTTAGTAAGCCCAAAATTGATTTGATTTCCATTTAACAGGTCTACGCACACGTTATCAAATTACGTATATTATTTTTTAACTAATAAGAATTAAATACTAATGGTTGAGTTAGGCCTGTAAAAGAGGCGTGAAAGAAATAATAAAAAGTGATTTAAATGAGAGTCAATATAATGATTAACCTGATTTGGCTTAATTACCCAAACGCTAATCGACTCTACAAATGACCAAAGGGCTGACCATTTTTTGTGTCAAAGAATCAGCATTGCCATACAATGTGGCAATGCTATCAGCCTTTGGGCCTTGTCCTACTGACAGCGATGCGAACGATTTTTAAGGACTTTTATACTTGTATATAATATTATTATTTATTGGTTTTGTAAACGACTTCAAAAATACTTATAATTCTAAATAAAAATCGCTCTTGCTAAGATGTAGCATTAAAAGTAGATATAATAAGCCATATCTAATCTCGATTTTTTCTTACTCCATGGTTCTATGGCGTCAGTGATCACCCCCATGAATACGTGATCAGGTGGCCCCGACTCGGTGGCGCGGGAAATACCTCATCTATATGCAAGGGTCAAACAGTTATAATATTTGCAAAAATGTACGCCTAGTCCCTACGACCTAGTCAGCATTGTTATTTTTTTTATATTTTGCAACTCAGAGCAAGATTTTTATCTTTAAAAGCAATTTAATTAAAATTCATTTGCCGTGTAGGCCTAATAACTGTAGGAAGCATGCATAACTGTGAGTATTTTTTTAACATACTTTTTATAAAAATACACCTAAGTGGTCCTAAGCGCGACTGCTACGCTAGAGGTCTTGGGTTCGATTCCCAGGTCGAGCAAAAAGTGTTATTGGGTTTTTCTATGAAATTCTCAGTAGCAGCTCGGAGTTAGGATTTGTGCCCGGTTAATGGCAATAGGCTCGCCCCCTATCACATGGGACCTAAATATACCGGCGAACTGTGGGTGTACATTGTTACACCTCTGCCTAACCCTTCGGGGAATACAGGCGTGATGGTATATTTTTTTTTTTTTTTAATAAAAATACGCGCTCTGGTTTTGGAGAAGTAGGTACTAAGTACAGTCAATAGATAATATAAAAATGCTAAGTATAGATAGTGATATTAATGTTTTCCTTTGAGACAGTAGACAGACAATACCATCGGCTCATACAAAAAATTAAATGGAGAAACAAGATTCCTAGTGGTCTTATTAGTCTAAATCTTAGCTGTCGACCTTTCATCATCATTCGATACTATTGACATTAGTTACTCAACTAACTTACCGGAAAAGTTAAAAATATATCTGAGGTTTTAAGTTAAAATTATCGATCGGGTTAACTGATGTCCAATTTAGTATTTTGGTTATTTATGACCCAGGTCTAGGTAGGTGGAGCTGTGATTATAATAGGCTTGCTCAAGGAAGTATACTGGGACCAAACTTTTCTTGGCATTAATTGCGTTAAGCGCCTCAGTTTAAAAAAAAATGTGAAATACTAATCGCCTGCTAATGTCAGCAACTTATTAGTCAAGCATATTGTTGGTAAGCAAGTTAAACCCCAAATAAAACCAATTTCATTAGCAACACAATACATTTAATCCAAAAATCACGTAAAAATCTGTTAACCAAAATATCCTACTTCATTATACCAACAGTCGAACCCCAAGGATCGGGGACAAAGCCAATAATTAGATCCGACCGTTTTTGCCGGATTTTACGTAAAACTGTACTCGACACAAAGGAAACCCAATACTGACGTCAAAAAATCACTGTAATTTCGCACTTGGGACCGCCCCACACCAGAAAACTTAATCAGGATGAAGGGAGTTATATTTCTGTTTCCGATACGATATACTATAGCGTTTGAACACAGATTATCCAATCAGTTAAGATAAAGGACACGCTTTTTTACTTGGCAGACATCTTGTTTAGAATTAACCGCCAAAATTTGACAGTTCCATTTTGACATTTGCGTTGCAGGAATAGAGTTGTGTTTTGTTTTATTGGATGCATTCAAGGGAAACGTTCCTAAAGTTGTCTATTCACAGGCATGTCGTATGCAGGAGAGGCGCGCGTGGCGGTCACGTGATCGAGATTAGGCGGCGCATTCACGTCGCGCGCACAAAAGCACGGGTCGCCGGCGAGACGTCAATTGTGTGCGGATTGGGGGAGGAAATTCTCTAAATTCGGTCGGATTTGAATTATAAATGCGAAATTCTACACTATTTGCATATCCCACGAGTGAAGAACGTGTTTTTTTTATGATTAAAAGGACACCTAATTTATGTCACATCAATGATTTGATTGCAGATTATAAATTCGTAAAACTAGAATGTTCTGTACCTACGTGTCTAATTGCCATTAATACAGACATCATATAGCTGTCAATATTTAGTAGTTTATTGGATAGTTAATTAGCGATTGGCAAAACAACTGGTATATCCTGTTGTCTATGAGTAATAAATATTTCTAAATCGGAAAAAAATACGAGTCTGTCTAACAAGTTTGAAATTATACAGCAGACCTGGCATTTAACATTACCAGATTATACAAGCATCATTTGGTAATTCCTAAACCTTTTTTTGTAAATTATAACTGTTACGCAATCATAAAAAGTTTATTTTCAATATTGCCTTTGTTACAGCATTTCGAAAATAACGGTGGTTATTATGTTATAATTTTTGTAAATGGCTAATAGGTATTCATTGGGTTATATGGATCATAAATAACAGAGCTTAAAATAACGATAGCGTTGTAACGTTTTCTGCTAATGTGATAGGAAAGTAGGTATTCTACGAAAAAAAATTTAAAATTCCTGCCGAGAAACGTAACACCCAGCAAGTACAACACGACGCGACGCAATCAAATTCTTAAATTCCATCCACTCAATACACAATGACAACTGAAAGTATCCACAAACAGATTCAGTAAACAGAGTTAAAAACAAACGAAGAGTAAACAAAGACGACACCAGTGCGCAAACACTTTCCACCATCGGTACATCGATATAGAAACACGTTGATGTCACGACTACCAAGGGAGGACCAAATAAATCAGAATAGATCGCGCTCGGGGGCGGATTCCCAAGAGACCTGAACCGTTCTGGAGTTACAACCGTGAGGAGATGGTAATAAAAGTCTTTCAACTCAGTGGTCGCTTTGTCGACAGTTAGTATAGGTATAGACCAATGGTCGGATAACTAAAAGCTTGACACAGATATATCTAAAAAATAACTAAATTTAGTCGCGAACAATGAAAAAAAATTAAGAAAATTAGAAAAAAAAATTACAGATGGATACTGCGATTGGAATGCGAACGTTCTTAAAAATGCGAGAATTGTCCATCTGGAGTCTTTGGACAACTGTGTTGATGATGATGAAACAGCTAGACACGTTGTAGATGCCTAAACATATAAAACCGGAATTTTGAACCTTGTTTTCTATGCAAGAGTGCTTATTTTTGTAGTGAGTGTAGACCGTACGTACACACAACTTAGCTCCTGCCTCAGGAGTCAGATCTTATTTGCCCGATCTACTTCGGCTTTATTTATGGAATACTGGCTTTATACCCCGCGGTGTCACTCGCGTTCAGTTACTTCTTTGGCTACTGCTGCTCCCGTTGATCGTAGCGTGATATACATATCAAGATTTCTCATGAATCAGTGTATCAATAAGGTAGATGACACAATTGAACAATAATTCCGAGAGCCAATTTAAAAAAAAAAAGAAACAGCTTATTATAGCCTGAAAACCAGATGAATTTTTGAATAACTATAAATTTTGTTTTTTAGTTGGTTTGAAACCAATAAATAGTGAATTGATGTGCCCGAAAAATCATGTATCATCGTACACAATCTATGGGGGAATCGCGTTTTGACAGCTCGTAAAAAGTAAGTCAATTCATTAGTGTGTCATCTACCCAATTGTAAGAAAACCGCATTAAAATCCGTTGCGTAGTTCTAAAGATCGAAGTGTACAAACGGCGGAAAGCGACTTTGTTTTATAATAAGTAGAGAAGAAGATAACTGAACGTACAAATAAACATGCCACATCCATTAATGTTCCCTCGCTACAATGAATGCGCGGTCTCGTGGGACGGAGGACGCATATTGCACTCATTTCATTATGTACACACGATAGCCGCGATCTGGGGAAATAATATGTAGGTACTGGATTGTCGCCAGACAGTAGCTATTGTGGTACATACCGATTAAAGCTGTAATTTTATAATAACAGCACAAAATGTAAGGAATATGGTGGTAGAATTAATTAATTTTATAAATCTTAATTCTTCTCGTATCGATGATACATTTATAACCCACTCAACTCCAGTCCGAACTTTCATAACTCAACTAACCCCACACTCATAATCCCATCGGACTATGGGAAGAGGGAGTGCACCTGTCTTTGCGCACCCACTTGTGCACTAAAATATCTCCTGAGAATGTACAGCCAGCGTCATCAACTGGTAACCCTTTTTCAAACAAATTTTAATGCAAGAGGGGTAACCAATTGATGACGCTGTCTGTACATGCCTAGTCTGCATTAAGATTTGCCGCCCTGGCCGGAATCGGCCTGGAGAATACATGCACATTCATAATAATTAATATAGTGGCTCCATGCATCAAAGTTGCAGATGAACGGACAATTGGGACACTCCAGTATACGGGATATTGTCTAATCAGGAGCTCCGCAATCACACTGGGTGCTACACGGGGCTATGATGGCCCATTTCGCCAGGTTATTTTACAGCGGCCTACTTAGGTGTACAGTCGACTTAGAGCCTTCCAGATGGACCACTGCAGTGAACGACCGCTGCAGTTCAATCCTCATTTAAACGAATTGAAAGACATCGCTGTGTTTTGAGGATCTAGCACGAGAATATCTCAATGTAATGTAAATTCAATCAATGTTCTAATGGAAATACTCTTTTCACACTTAATATAGGGTGGTAATGGTTTCGTAATGAAAACTTTGACCATGTACCTAATCAGTGCAGGATTCTCAAACCCCCTTTTTTTATTAAACCGTTCCCACTCACAGTTCTCCTGTATCGTGGGTACACATTAACATATGTATAAACTCACATACACAAACAGCCAACCCCGAAACAACTATCTGTAGGCCATACAAATTTTATTCCGCACGGAAATCGAACCCGCGACACTCAAAGCAGCAGCTCAGTCACTGCGCCAATCGTGCCGACAAACAAACACAACTAAAAATTCTCATTTTAATTCGTTCTAAAAAATCAGTAAGTTCACAATATAATGACAACACACACAAACCCCAACTACTTAATACAACCAAATAAAATGAATTGTACCGAAATGAAATGTGACCGTCGCTTGGGAATGCCATCGGGGCCATCCAGCCTTGTTAATAGTAACTAGTTTAGTTAAGGGTAGCCACCCCTGCTGCCCCGGTGACAGACGACACCTTGCCACGGTACCCGTAATAGTAGTCAAATGTTTTGACAGCTCGTGTTAACTTTGAAATTAGTTGCTTTAAATTATTTTGATGTCTAGGTAAAGGATGCGTAATGTAAAGTAAATATAGAGGTACTATTTTTTTATATTTAAAAAGTGCTGATTCGTGACTGCCTCGGTAGCTTAGTGGTCCTAAACGGTTCGATTCCCAGGTCGAACAAAAAGTGTTATTGGGTTTTTCTATGAAATTCTCAATAGCAGCTCGGAGTTACGATTTATGCCCGATTAATGGCAATCAATAGGCTCGCGGCCTATTACATGGGACCTAAACCATACCGGCGAACTGTGGGTGTACATTGGTACACCTCTGCCTAACCCTCTGGGGTATAAAGGCGTGATGGTATATTGTAACTTATTTAATTGACCTGGGAATAGAACCCAAGACCTCTAGCGTATCAGTCGCGCTTAGGATCACTAGGCCAACGAGGCAGTTAGTTAGTTATTTGGAAATAAACCATGTCATATTCAAATAACGTCCCCAAATTTAAATGCTGGGCCGCAAGAATTTACTATAGTATAGTATTATTATTTTATATACCATCACGCCTGTATTCCCCGAAGGGTTAGGAAGAGGTGTAACAATGTACACCCACAGTTCGCCGGTATATTTAGGTCCCATGTAATAAGGGGCGAGCCTATTGCCATTAACCGGGCACAAATCCTAACTCCGAGCTGCTACTGAGAATTTCATAGAAAAACCCAATAACACTTTTTGTTCGACCTGGGAATCGAACCCAAGACCTCTAGCGTAGCAGTCGCGCTTAGGACCACTAGGCTACCGAGGCAGTTGTATTATTATTTTATTGTTTAAGTTTTTCATCGAAACGGGAAGAAGAAGATAACTTCCCCAAAATCTTTTTGATTTAATCTTTTTTTTATTCTTTAATACTATTCCTATCATCATCTTGAACCGTGTTCGAGAAAATGTACGAAACTGAAAAATTTTAAAGATATTGAAATAAAATTTCAGCCCGAAATCACGTTACGAGTTCAAATTCCAATAAAAAAAACACGCTTACGCCTACAATTTTCACCATTTGCCACCACAGATAACATTACCCAATGAATCTTCACCATATTTACTCCTACTCATCGGCGCGCACTTATGATAAAGGGTGTAATGTATTATTTACAGCGGAGTGTTCGGGGAGGGGGGCGAGGGGTTGTTCGTTACCCGGTTCAGTGGGCCATAATAACTTCAGGGAATACCCGGCTCTGAGCTACTAACACCCGTCTGTAACTCGTACGGACGATTGTGGTGCGATGTTTAAATTGTAAGGGGTCGATCGATGGCTCTTGCAGATCTATTTTGTTACTCAGATAGGAAATGAACTGCCTCGTTGGTCTAGTGGTCCTAAGCGCGACTGCTACGCTAGAGGTCTTGGGTTCGATTCCCAGATCGAGCAAAAAGTGTTATTGGGTTTTCTATGAAATTCTCAGTAACAGCTCGGAGTTAGGATTTGTGCCCGGTTAATGGCAATAGGCTCGCCCCCTATTACATGGGACCTAAACATACCGGCGAACTGTGGGTGTACATTGTTACATCTCTGCCTAACCCTTCAGGGAATACAGGCGTGATGGTATGTTATGTGAAATAAACGGCATCACATCAAAATATAGCGAACAGTACCTACTTTTCTACTAGTCCCCCAATTATTAACATCTTAGTTATTTCACAGTCACAAAAGATTTTTAGAAGATTTAATTTATGTTTTGTAGAGATTCAAAGGGGTTTCCAGTATTACGATTGGTCTCAACAAAACCAGTTTTTTTTTCATATTATAAGGATAGCTTGAAAACACATTAACAGCTGCATTTAACATTCTGAATATTTGGCACACTTTGAGCAGGTTCGCAGATTTTATTTAAAATTTTCAGAGTTATTTCTGTAGTAAAAGTTGTTCGTATTCATAAGTACCTATATTCACCCCCTGAAAAATCCCCAGTGAATTAAAATTCAACCTATGTAACGAAAAAAGTAGCACACAAGACCAAAGCTGCACCCTCTTTGCTCGCACACGTATTAATATGTTATAATTTTGTCGCCACATCCATCACGCACGCTAGGACACATGTCGCGATTACAGCTCTCTGCTCACCTCCCATTCGTTCGCTTATCATAATTCATTCTCATTCACTGCCGCTGAACTTTTATTATGTTGCTTCAATCTTGAGCCTGAAAATGTTTTGCCTAATCGAGTGATTTCAAGGAAATGTATCTTAATCTAAATTGTATGTATATTAAAGGGTTTTCAGTAAAAGCTGGTAAAATAGACAGGTACGGTTTTTAAAATATCAGAAGGCCAATTTTTCTAATCAAAAGCTTAGAAAATACACAATTAAAAATAAGTATCCTCTGACAGAAGAATAGAAAACCCTACTGAGCTGATAACTTTCATACCGCTTAACCGATTTCCATCAAACATAGCTAAGTACACTTCCGACTAACAAAAAACACAAAATCAAAATCGGTTCATGCGTTCGGGTGCTACGATGCCACAGACAGACACATACACACAGACACGTCAAACTTATAACACCCCATCGTTCTTGCGTCGGGGGTTAAAAAGATTTTTTACAAAAAACTCTGTAGCTTTGCATTTCGTTCTAACTTTATTGCTATGAATATTTTTTACAAAGCATATTGGAATCCAGAAATTATTACACTAAATAGTTTTTAAACAGAAATCTGACCAATACATTAAAAATTAACGCTGAACACAAGTTAACAATTACCGTCATGTTAGCACCGTTATTTCTCGTATTGTTATTTATTCAGCTAGGTCTGAGTAAACCACAGGTTTTCGACGAACACGGTGCGTGATGGCAGACGCGGTCGACGTGTCGCGTGCACGCCACTCAGTGCAGCCCTGGCCTTATGGACGGATAGCAGAAAAATACCAGCACATTTTGGTGCTAGATAAAAATAAGCATCTTAGATATATTTTCCAATTCTTTCTTCTTATCTTTAAAAATACATGCCGCACACTAGAAATTTCTCCTGTATCCTGGGTGCGTTTACGAACATATAAACTCACATACACAAACAGCTAGACCCGAAACAATTATCTGTACAGCATACAAATATTTGTTCCGTGCGGGAATCGAACCCGCGACACGTAGTTACACGTAGTTTAGTTATACTGAGCGCTAAGTCGGTACGGTAGATATTCTGGCCTGTTTAGCCAACTTTATTTAAATAGTTTCAATGAGAAAAACATGGTTTGAATATCTCTACATAGTACAAAACAAAGTCGCTTTCCGCCGCCTTTTCAATTACGTAACGGACTTTAATGTTTTCATCAAAAGATAGAAAGGAAAAGGATATACGTATATAACATCACGCTATGACTAACGAGAGCAGCAATAGCAGCTAGTATTTAGTAACAAAAACTTGACAGTTTATTACCGTCGACATAATAAAAACATAAAAACAAGAAATAAATTAACTCGACCATGCTCATGAATCTGCTGACGCTACCGGCCTACCTTCACGACAGTACACAAGGCAGCTGCCAGGCGCTTGTCAACGTCAGCGGCGCGCGAATCAGTGGTTAGCATGGCGTGCGAGCGCCGATCGATATCTACCCTCGCGGCTCACCTGATATCAGCTTACTGAGGAAATCTATCTTAACTGGGTAGGTCGGCACGTGTTTTTAGCATAACATGTAAGCTCTGCCTTCTTTGTATCTCATACAGCCATTATTTACTATACTGATGGCTATATGGCTATAGAGGGTCAGTGAGGAGAGTCGTCAAAGTAAAATCGTTTATTATAATCGGGTAGATGACACTACTAGTCAATTGACGTACTTTTTATGAGCTGTCAAAAATCGATTTCCACATAGATTTTGTACGAGAATATATAATGATGACGTCACTTTTTTGTTAGCTCATCAATTCACTATTTATTGATTTTGAACCACCATCACGCCTGCATTCCCCAAAGGGTTAGGCAGAGGTGTAACAATGTACACCCACAGTTCGCCGGTATGTTTAGGTCCCATGTAATCGGGGGCGAGCCTATTGCCATTAACCGGGCACAAATCCTAACTCCGAGCTGCTACTGAGAAATTTATAGAAAAACTCAATCACACTTTTTGCTCGACCTGAGAATCGAACCCAAGACCTCTAGCGTAGCAGTCGCGCTTAGGATCACTAGGCCAGCAAGGCAGTTTATATTAGTATTACTTTAGTAGTATTAGTTTTATAGTGTTAGATTTTGAAAACCACAAAAAATCGAATTTTATAGTAATTTAGAAATTCATCGGGTTTTCATCATCATCATACTATCACGCCTGTATTCCCCGGAGGGTTAGGCAGAGGTGTACCAATGTACACCGGGCATGTGTATCGGGTTTTCAGGTCTAAAATAAACTGTTATTTTTGTAAAGTTGTGTCTTGGAATTATTGTTAAATGGTGCCATCTAACCTATTCATTAAGTTTCATTTAGAAGATTGTTTAACAGATTTAAAAAAAGGAGAAAGTTATCAATTTGGTTGTTCTTTTTTTTCTATGTTTGTTAAGTCATTTATCAATCGATATGGCAAATTCTTTTATTTGCAAGGACTTTTAGATTGGTCACTTTTTATGTTATTACCCTTTCCTAAAGGTAGTTTGGAATGGAAAGTAATATAAAAATAGAGTAACAAACATTTAATTAAACAATTTTAGTTAAGACGTGTGCCTCTCATTCGTGGGATTTGCGGGTACTATATCGAGCAAGTATAGTAGCCGATACGAGTCGTGAGCAGAAACGTCATGTTAATTTTTGTTTTTATTGGGGCACCGGCGCGCTGCACGCGATCGCTCTGATTGACGGACCAATCGCGGCTCAAAAACCCAGAAAGGAACCGAAAAAACCCAAAAAATAACGTGATTTTTTTTTTTTTGGGGGGGTGGGAAATCATCAAATAACTTCTCCCGCCCTGGGCGGGGCGGGAGGGAGTGTCAGACTTTTACTGACTAAAACCCACCCATGTTCCTTTTTGTGCCCTTTGCGTTCCGGGGGCGCGGTATCTCTTACGAACAACCCGCAGAACTTGACGTTTGTGCTCACGACTCTTGGCAACTACTATACCAATATGACGTTTTCATTTCATATTTAGGTATTTTCTAAGTTTATCTTGGACATCACTAACATCAATCAAGAATATCGTCAGGAGAAAACCTGGACTAATAATTTATATATCTGAAATCACCAATCCGCCTTCTCTATATGAGAAGAGGTATTTGCCCTGCAGTGGGACCATACACAATAATAGGGTGGTATTATTTACTTTGGACTATTAATAACAACTCATGATCATCTTTTTAGCCTTTTCCCAAATATGTATCTAGCTGAATACCAGTGTTTTACATGGAGCGACTGCCTATCCGACCTCCACAACCCAGTTACTGGGCAACACGATACCTCTTGGTTAGACTGGTTGTCAGACTTCCTGGCTTCTGACTATCCGTAACGACGGTCAAAGATCTACGAATGACAGCCGGGACCAACGGCTTTACCTGTGTTGTGAGGCACGGGGGTGTCACACCACCAACCGGAAAACCCAATAACATTTTTTTGCCCGGGGAATCGAACCCGGGACCAACGGGGCAGTTTATACTTTTTTACTATTAATAACAATTGACCCACCAATAACTTGACCCAGACCCAACAGAATTTGTGCAAATAGCCATGTAGGCACAATAATTACGATCATTTTCCAATCACGGCAAGTCTATCATAAAAATGCAAATACGCGTAAAGGTCGAGTCCGCCCCCGAGTAGCGCGGCTATAAAACTGCAGCATTATGTCTATGCCAACAAGTATGTAATTCACTTTCTATTGCGGCCAATTGCTGGAGGGGTGTATCTAAATCGTCTCGCCATCTGTCAATGTTTCTCTTTATTATTGGTCGAAAGATATTGTGGTATTGTTTCAGATATATTTTTTAAGAAAAAATTGTAATTTAAGAATACAAAAACATATATAATATGTGGCAGGGACATCGTAACCAAAAATTATTATTACCAAAAATTAGTAGGTACTGAATCCATTTCAGTACCTACCTAAATGATTCTAGACCTCACAGAGAAAAAAAAATCTTAAGTTATTAAAATAAAGTTCAGTGTTCCATACACGGTTAAAATACATGGAACAGCTGATTATTTTTACTAATAAACTTTAAATAACGCTGGGTCGTCTCAGAATCATGTAGAATGTTAAAGAATACGGTTAAAAAATATCTGTTGGTAATTCTAATGCCGACCTAATTTAAAATTAATTAGGTTAAAACAAAAAGTTTTAAGACAATTTTGCATTTTCTAGAGTTTCCAAAACTAATTGCTATCCTATTTAGACTTGCTCAAGTAATAGTAGATATTTACAAGTTGTTCTACTGACAAAAATAACTCCATTTTCATTGTTGGAAGCTGCCCCTACAAATGAGATTTGAAAATTGACCCAGATTTATATACGAAAGTATTTTTTCTGTGTCGGCTTTTCTTGCGCCCTCAAGCCGAGTTTGCACTTCAACACAGGTTCATTTGCAATTGAAGTCACAACCTCCCGTCTGAAAAAAAAAAAACAAGAAAAAAGTGCGCGCTACGTATTTGACAAATCCCCGCGGGCGGCCGAACACAAACCTTGTATACTTATCTCTTTCCCTCTCTAGTATTACACATCTTCCTTTCTGCTCCCACGCACTGACTGCTTTAGGTTCTTTCCGAGACGCTCCTCCCGCGCCACGTTTATTTTTCATTTCTTACGGAGCGAAGAAAATAATTTTCTGTGAGCTTTGAACCCGCGGCGAGGGAAAAATGGGAAATTTGGAAAATGTAATTGGATTCTGGACTAATCTCGACGCCTCTCGTATTTTATAAGAGGGGAGTGCGTGTTGAAATAGAAATAAGTACCTACCGTCTTACTTATGTAGGTACCTATAGGTATATCAGAGCGTCGAAAATTAGTATTGAAGTGCCTATTCAGTATTTTTTCAAGGCCTGAAAATATTCAGTCGGTGTAAATCCTCTCTCTATTTTCCCTTAGCATTTTTATTAGATACTTTGGTACTAGCTTTTACCCGCGACTTTGTCCGCATAAATACCGGTTATCGAAGACGCAGATGAAATCGCCGAATAAAAAAAAGCCTAGGTATATCCTTTCTTGAGGTTCAAACTTACCTCGTACCAAATTCCATCAAAATCGCTTTAGTGGTTTAGATGTGAAAGTGTAACAGACAGATAGACAGAGTTACTTTCGTATTTATAATAAGTATGGAGGTATGGATTAACATACTCACGGTTTAAAGAATCCTATTGATGGGGATTTAATGGGTACTTACTAGTAGGGAATATGAATTTAAACAAGGCAAGCGATTTGGTGTTAAGTAAATACCTACCCACGCGTTGCTATCAAACATAATATTATAGACAAAATAAGTTACTCTTTATTTCTTTAAGACTAGCTTATGCCCGCGATGTCGTTCGCGTGTATGTCAGTTATCAAGGGGTTTCATTTTTTTCTGCGGAACTCTAATTCTTTGTCGAAAATAAAAGGAGCCCAAATTACTCCATAACATCAGCTATCTGCAGTGAAAGTTCAGCCATTTCGGATATTAGCCGGAACATACAGACAGGCAGACAGAAGTTTTAAAATTTGAGTTTTGGGTTTATATGCCTTGTAAACATTGCACTAATTTTAATGCAAAAATAAATTAATTAATAAATAAATACATATATATATAATATAACTTAATTAATAAATTGTTACAGTATACAACTGCACAACTGATGAATCTTTGCGATCCTGAAGTTAGCTGTTTGTCTGCGAAATGGATCTTTTAGGAACACAAAATTGTCTACTGCGCAACTAATCGGCTAACTTCAGGATCGCCAAGTTGTGGATGTACTGTAATTTGTAACATACCATCACGCCTGTATTCCCCGAAGGGTTAGGCAGACGTGCAGTTGTCCTCTATTAATTTTTATTTTAAATCAGCCCAGCAACGAAGATTTTGAATAGGCCTACATTCGTCTTAGTATCGATTTTTTTGTAATATTGGCTATCATAAAAATAATTATGTCGGTACCTAGTAAGATACTTTTTCTACACTGACCATCTTTCTTCCACGATGTACAAATAGATTGTTATTGTGTGACTAATTTAGAACCATCTTAGAATCACCCCTTTAAAATATTCGTTGACATCTTATAAGTTAGAACTGTCGACTGGAAACAAACATTGCCATCAAAACGTGGGAATCGTAAGCGGAGGAAACGTAACACGCAAAACGTAGATAAATTAGCCGCCACGAGTCGTGAACAGAAACGGCAAGATCATTTTTAGGTATTTGGGTTCCTTTCTTGGTTGTTTTGGGTCACCGCGCTGCACGCGAATTGTCCATCTGTCGGACCGATCGCGTGCAGCGTCAGTGACCCAAAATCCCCAGAAAGGAACTCAAAAATTAACTTGACGTTTGACATGGCGGAACATTCTACTGGAGCTCACAAAGCAAAACTCCATAAGAGATGAACTCGGCCCTCGTCTGGTTATCTCGCTGCAGCCGGAACGAAACCAAACATGTTACCCAAATCTCCAAAAATCTTTAAAATGCGGTTTGCTGGAATTGTAGTGGTAAAAAGCTAAATCTATACTAAAATTATAAAGCTGAAGAGTTTGTTTGTTTGTGTTGGATAGTTCATTTATCGAGGAAGGCTATAGGCGATATAACATCACGCTACGACCAATAGATGCTGAGCAGTAACCAAATACGTAACTTAATGTGGGAGAAAAAAACTACGCGAACGAAGTCGCTGGTAGAAGCTAGTTTATAATAAAGCCACACGATTATAAGCCGCCTTGTAGCTGTGTTTAAGGCTGTCTGCTCATTTTATTGATGGAAAGAATTAAACGTGAATCCTAATATACCAACGCAGAAACGTCCCATAAGTGTCGGTCCCACAAAACTATGGATCTATTATTCTACTATACTATTCCGATATTCAGTCCTGTCATAAAGTTGGGCGTGGGCGAAAGCCCTTTTGCCCATGCCATTTTGCAAACTATGACATAATAGAAGTATAGATCTCATCGCTCAAGATTATGTTGTGTGGTGTAAAATAGGATAAGGATTTAACACGAGAAAAATAAAACACAATAAATACTTCATTGTAAATATTAATTTCCAATATTATTTTATGCTTATGGTAACCAATGATACAATGTTACTTTCCGAGAACGCGGTACTTCGCGTAATATCGCTATTCATAAACCTAGCCATTGGCATGTAATATCACCGTAACTGCCAACGACGATGCCCCTGCGAGACATATAAAAATGCTATCCCATATTGATCAACTCTCGCATAAAGGCAGCTTAAAAAACTAGATAATATCTATCTTATAATTAACGCTCAAAAATCACTCATCAATTTGTTTTTTTTTTTTTTTCTAAATCCGTAAATTTTGATGAACATAGGTACATGTCGCAAGTATATTTTTTTATAAACAATTTTTTCTCTATATCTAATTGTCTATACAAGAGGCACACAATGCTTAGAATCTAGCTCGATATTGTGGAGCTTACGGTTCCAAGTAAAAATGTTACTCGATAACGAACTTACTTTAACAATACACAGTCCGTGGTTTGTAGCACTCGTCAAATTTTATTGCCGCTCTTTTGACGCCAGTATACTCAAGGACGGTCTATTCTAGTCCTGCCGGGCTAGAACTGACTATGGATAAAACTTTCTGAGTAAGAAATATTTACATACATAACAATAGTCACTGATATACCAAAGTCGTTCACAAAATTTGACAAGTGTATACATAAAATTTTCTTAATAGTTACGCTATAAGGTCATTATTTCTCCTAAACTAATACTATAGGCGGCCCTCCGACCTCGCTTACTGTGACCAGAGTCGGTTCTTACACACTAACGTATGACATAACTGTTTCTCATATTATGTACAGGCTCTGGAAGTAAACAGATATGTCACCCCATTTTTTAATTTAAAATAATAATCATTAATTCTTGAATTTCTTTACATTTGGTAGCCATTGAATTAATTATGTAATATTTCTATTTTAACTGTCATTTTTCTTATTATAATTTAAAGTCAGTAAATTAAAAAATGGAGTTCTTTGGAGCGAATATTTGAGATGTTTGTTCCGTAACTTTATGTTATGGGGGCCAGTTGCGAGGTAAGTCGCACGTCTAAATCAAAAGCTATTTGGATATAAGCATGTTTAATAATGAGTGAATCTGACTGTATGACAATAAAGATGTCCCTATGAAGGGGATAGTAAGGCAAAGGACATCTCTGTGCGGTCTCACCAAAATGTTACTAATTTGATAGACTATCCGCTACATAGGACATCTCAGCACAAAATCCACATTTTATAATACTTTCACATAAATCAACCGATGTCACAGAACTAAAAGACTTACAGCTTAAACCTACACAAAGGGACTAGAACTAAAAGAATACAACCTAAGCAATTTTGAATTGTCATGTAACTAAAACTTAGCTTTCTTTAGGGAAATTACTCAAATTACTGTTTAATAAATAAAATAAAATGCTATTTACAACGAAAATATTGCGGAAAATATGATCACACATGCATCAATATACTGTATTAGGCTGCAATATCACGCACAACTGTGACAATAGATATACAATGTATGCTTACATTGTATATCTATTGTGGAGTAACAATACAAAGTTAATAAAAATATATCTTTACATCAGAGTTATGAGTGATATTGCTATTTGCTATTTTACAAGTTTCAACAATTGTTTCAGAATTTTCAGTCAATATTTTAAAATGGGAGCCTCTTGTGGTCCAAATGGTCTTCAACTAAAAGTTACAAACGTAAAGCTAACAATAAAATATAATACCGATGCAACAGCATGCAATAAAATTAATATATATAACTATAATATAATTTATTTGATTGTGCAGCGATAAATGTGCTTTTGTCATATAGAAACTATATGTTGGCACAAGTCATTGTATTTCAGAAATGGAATTACAAATAATAATGAATTAAGACTGATTAAACTTGAACATTTTCTTTTATGATTTAATTTTGAGTACTTTTCTTTTAACCAAATCTCTTTCCTAATAATATTTTTCCTATTCAGAAATCGTATCACGTTAATAATAGTACCAGAGTAGGCATCAAGTCTTTGCAAAAATATCTACATTTACTTGTAGAAACTGTGTGTTGATAGCATAGTTTGATATGTTGTGCGAAAGATAACTAGTACAAATTCTTCAAGAAACTAGGATATTTTGTTTTTAATTTCAGACTCTTATTAACTTTCTAGTAAACAAACACACCAATTCTTAGGATAAATGCCGATTAGAATTAAGTACTTGAGAAACTGTCATGAAAGAAGACAATGTTGATTGCGGGTTATTTCTAGGGTCGATGATGTAGAACTAGACTAGAATGTGCTAACTTAAAATATCAACAACGTGAAGCGAACGTTCGTCGCGTGGCAACCGAACTGTACGTGGTATGCGACCAACACACCGTCACTCACTATATATCACTGTTCAGGCAGCGTCCGACTGCGCGGGCTCGGGCGGCGGCGGTGACGCCGCCTCATCCTCGGATCAGGTCTTCCGCAACTCTACCAGCTTCACGTCCTTAACATGCAGGTTGTGCTTGGACTTGGCCGCAAATTTGATGACCGCCTGCGTTGAGACGAGAGGCACATGTCGGAGATCCAAACTGGTGAGGAAAATAAAGTTAGGTCAGACTTTACAGTATTATGTCTATCAGTCTACATCGCAGTGCTTTGACTGAATGATAAGGCTAATGTGTGGAGTGTATAATGCGTACCGCACAAGGTTGGGGCAGCGCGCCAGGTGGTCGAGCGCGGCCTCGGTGAGCAGGCGGCAGCCCGCCAGCGACAGGCGCTGCAGCCCGTGGTGAGCCAGCTGCGCCGCGCCTGCGTCCGTCAGCCGCGCACATGACGACGCGTCCAGCTCCACTAGCTTTGGTAATGCCTGGAAGTAACGGGCAGGGCGTGAGCGTGTGGAAGTAAAGATAATACCGGATAATTATGTTATAAATGGATTTGCAGGTTCGTGTTACCTGCACGACGTAGCGCATGGCGACGTCTGTAATGTCGGTGCCGGGCAGGCGCAGCACCGCGAGCGCAGCGAGGCGCGAGGGCTCGGCGCGCGTGGTGTTACCGCCGCCGGGCCGCGAGCTCTCGGGCGGCGCCAGGATGCCGCGCAGTTTGGCGTCGTCCAGTGCGCGCGCGAACGACAAGTCCAGCGCCGTCAGCGGCGGGCACGCCCCGCTACGCAGGGCCAGCGCAGCCTCGGCGGGCGAGCCTGCCAGCGACAGGGAGCGCAGCGCCGGCAGACGAGCCAGTAGCCTGTAACACAAGTAAACACACAAACATGTTATTGTCAATATCAGCGGCTCCACTTTCATTTCACATCACGATGTTTTTGTCGAAAATTGATTCCAACATAATTAATCATCTCTTTCTCTCCATTTCAATAAATTCGTAACCTCTAAACCAGTAATTAGAAACCATACAATTCACAAAATGTGGACGTAGTACTAAAAACTACATAAGTACCATGCGAGTTGCCTCCTAGCGAGATGGCACCACTCGAGTCCCAATGACAATGGTTGTCGCCTGGCGATGCCGGCCAGCTGAGCGGCGGAAACGCGCACTTGTACGAAAGACATGCTGCGCCACAGAGAGGGATCCATCTGAAAATATTAAGAAAATATTATTTCCTACGGAGAACGAGGTAGCTCTCATACTTTTGTTGAAAACAAGCAGTGTAGCCTCTTACTTTACATTTTATCGAATGTGGTTTCCTGGGTAGTTTACAAGTGTTCCATGTAATAAGTTTAACTCACAGAGTACTCTGCCCAGGCTTTGCAGACGAGCGCGCAGGTTGCCAGCTCGTGTGGCGTGAGCTTGGCGAACACGCACAGCATGGCTTCGCGGTCCAGCCACGGAGAGCCGGCCGGGTTGCACACTGAGCCCAAGGCCGGGGCGGGCCGGATCGGGTACATCGGCTTTTTCATGATCTGTGAATAATGAAAACTGTAAACTGGACAAAGGTAACTCTGTTATGACAGAGTGAGTGAATCAGTCGGGGAAAGACGTACGCAACTCGACCCGCGTCTACAAGTTACCTGACACCACATTGGCGGTGATAATTATGGAAACTCATATGGTTTTCAAGCTTCAAGGGTAGTAATAAAAAGAAATCCTATTTATTTTATTATGAATTCGTGTGAATCACTAGCATAATTTAAAAAAAATATAGTAGTCGCCACGAGTCGTGAGCACAAATGTCAAGTTGATTTTTGTGTTTTTGGCTTCCTTTCTGGGTTTTTTGGGCCGCCGACGCTACACGCGATTGATCCGTCAGTTGGACCAATAGCGTGCAGCGTCCGCACCCCAAAAAAACCCGAAAGTAAACCAAAAATTAACTTGACATTTGTGATTACGACTCGTGGCGACTAATATACCATTATATATAGTACGGCCGACGTATCTTGGCGGTCCTGTAGCTAGCCGATTAGCTGCGCAGTAGACAATTGTGTTCCTAGTAGATGCATTGCGCAGCCAAACAGCTAACTTCAGTTTCGCCAAGATACGTCAGCCGTACTATACATTGCCGCTATATAAAACCTATATAACATCCACAAGATGCAAAATATTATTTCATCTGCGTAGAAATAGCCTAGTCAAAGAATCTTGGGCATAATGGGCGTAAAATCAACAGCATTTAAATATATTTTACATGAAAGCTTATAGGTAATACTCCATGTTATATTATGGGAACAAGCACCAAAGCCGCGGGGGAACAGAATAAAAATGTTTTTAATAATGCAGTTTTTCAAAATTACTCAGGTACAAAGCAATATTTTAATACATGAGTAAAAGCTAATGAAAATTAATTAAAACGGACTTTCATCAATTTTTAAATACAATGTGAGCTCTATGTCATATTTCTTATTAACACTATGAAGATTTGGATCATTAAAGATTAGTTAAGTTAGGGTTAGGTTATGTTTGTCAGGATGGGCATGTTAGGTTGGTTCATATATCTGACTGAAACTGTGCAGCGAGTTTTATCACATTCTGTGCTTCGGTTTATGACTACCCCATCTCAGTAATTTACAAGAAAAAGTTATTTAGACATGGAATACATACGTTACAACAGATTTGGTTTCTGTTGGTTTGACGCCCACTCTCCATAGAAAAACGCCCATGATCCTTTGACACTTATAAAATGGCAAATAGAATTAACGATAATATGTTTTCCAACTAACTTTCCTTACCTTAGCGGAGTGGTGCGTGAGCTGCAGCGCGAGGTGTGCCCGCAGCGCCTGTTTCTTGGGCGCCTCGTCCTCGTCACTGGCGCGGCGCTTCTTCAGCGCCGGTTCCCAGCCCTCGCCCTCGCCGCCAGGGTTACCCTCTTCCTCGCGCTTTATTTCTGCAAGAAAAACAGGTATAATTGATACAGTATTCATCGACATAGTAACGTTTAATTGAGCAAAAAATATGAATCATATTATGAAACTTATCAATTTTCCTAGAAAATCTGCAAACACGAAACCACGACCTCCGCCTAAAATCTATCAGCCTACCGTTCAATCCGTATGCCTTTTAGAACCATCTGTTGTCTGGATCGAATGTTGTTAAAGTTCTAAAGGATTCTTAGGTCATCAAGAGCACATTAACGTGCAAGCAAATCTTATCAAAATCATAATAACAGAATTATAGCGAAGATGAATCCAAATACCAAGAGAGCAATTCCCGCAACTTTTAGGAACATTGTAATCTCAGTCAAAAATGACAAACTTTCCTCCTTGGCCTTCTTTATTGTTTTTTTTACTTTGATTACTAAGATGACATTGGGACAAGATTGTAAACATTTTTAATTATGAGTGTAATTGGCCTTCCGATTTCTAGATGAGAGTATATCGTCAAGATCACTCAAATTGTAGTGATTAGGATCGGCCTATATTCAGCAGCGGAGGTTTCCTGAATGATGGCTTGAACTATTTACCGTCCTCAGACTTGATATGTGTAACTTCATTCTTGCCTTCATTATCCGAGCCAGCCTCCGATTTGAGTTGCGACTGCGATGTGGGTGCTGGCGCCTTATTCTGAAGACAAATTATTGAATGTATTGTATTGTTGTTCGTTGTTGTATTGCTTTTGTTTATAATTGTTCGTATCTTATTATGGTGTTATTATAATTAGCGATGACATTAAAACTTACACTTTTTTTTTCGTACAAAAACTATAGTCGACAATTTTATTCAATGGATAAAAGACTATGGGCTGATTTTTCAATCGTCAGATATCTTAAACGATGGAATAAATATGGCGGTTTGATAGCTTTCACTTAAAAAAAATATGTCAAAGTATCGTAATTATTCTTCAGATAAAAGTTATCTAACTATTGAAAAATCAGTCCTTACAGAAAAAAAAGCTTGATAAAATTCATAATTATACTATTATTATTTGGATTAATTACCTGCAAGCCATGACCAATTTGTCCGACGTCGGAACCCACACTCATGCGCCTGAGGTCCGATGACTTCTGACGTGCACGGAAGTGACGAGGCTGAAATAAATACAATCACATTATGTTTTATTACGATTATTTGTAAGGAGTTTTTATTTTTATTTTGGTGGGTGGGAAATCATCAAATAACTTCTCCCGCCCTAGGCGGGGCGGGAGGGAGTGTCAGACTTTTACTGACTAAAACCCACCCATGTTCCTTCTTGAGCCCTTTGCGTTCCGGGGGCGCGGTATTTCTTACGAACAACCC
Organism: Caradrina kadenii; assembly: GCA_947462355.1. NCBI lineage: Eukaryota > Metazoa > Arthropoda > Insecta > Lepidoptera > Noctuidae > Caradrina > Caradrina kadenii. The sequence goes on along the minus strand of OX381693.1, from coordinate 4,345,089 downwards.
GCAGCCCCGATGTGTAAGGAGTTGGAGTATACTCAAGTTAAATAATATATTAGGAAAATAACCTTTTGAGTTTGGATTAAAAAAAAAAGGAGCTGAGCATTGTAGCACACGTAATTTTATTATAGGTTAAGCCTGCCTATCCACAGAAGCGGAGCGAGGCTGCGGAGCGGAGAAACGGAAAAATATTAACATTTCATTACTGGGGCGGACCGAAGATTTTATGCAATCCTATTGGTTAATATGTCTCAGTTTCTTTCTCTTTCCTACTTTTTCAATAGATTTTGTGACATGCCAAAATTGATTTCAAAACAAAAAGTGATGGCATACAACACGATAAGACGTCTCATGTTCCTACCTTGTAATCATGATTGAGCCCCATGGTGGTGCAAGTGGGGCACTCCCAGGAGTTGGGCAAGTCTTCGTTGATCTGTCCGCCGGGCGGCACGCATGCTGGGTGCACGATGCTGTAGCACACTGAGCATTCGCGTAGAGAAGATGGACCGTTGCGACCTACAACAAAAATAAACTGTAATCTGTCTTCCATGTTGTGGATAAACCGTCGTATCACACACACAAGACTACAAAAAGCTTGAATTTTTAGAAGGTATGGAGGCAGCTGTTTATGCCAAATCTACATTTTGAAAGTAATGTTTAAATACCAAGTAATACGCAGTAAACCTATTGCGTAGAACAAGACACAAATCAGACTACAAACTGCTACAGAGAAGTTACACAATCGAATAAAATAAATGGTTTGGAAAAAGTTGACTAAGTACAGGTTTAAAAAATATTTAATTCTCTATCTAGAAAACAAAAAGAAGTCAAACCTTGACTATGACGATGAAAACATGTCTGTTGCAAGGACTGCCATATTGATGCTGATCTTTGGCTTGTATACAGTGTCGTATTCATGGATAAGAAACGACTGACAAACAAATTATACAAGCAGCTTGTATCTTTATATGAGGAATTTTATTAGCAGTAAGTAGGAAGTACTTACCATTGTTGCCCTTAGCTTGTGGAGCTACGGGCGTCTGCATCCACCCGTCAAGATGGCATACTGCACACGACGCAGTGACAGGTAGCATGGGCTGTAAAATACAACAACATTATGAAATCGATATCATTAAAGTAACGCTAAAGATGACGAGACGAACTAGACAAAATGAATAGCCAATGAACGACGCAATAGCCCTGCTCCGAAATAACTGGAAGTCATAGCCTTTGCTTTGCAGTGGGGTGATTCAGTTTGACTACGAAATTGCGGACAAAAGCTTGCAACATCTATGAAGTACAATTGTAAAATGTTACCTGAAGACACTGTCGCATGACACACGTCTGCTTGGCGCGGCCAAGTCCGCCGAACTTGACCATGTCGTGACAGAACACGCATTCGCCGCAGTCCGTGCGCTGGCACGCCTCACACTTCTTACATCTGAAAATTATGTTATTTATACAATTAGTGTAATTCTTGCTTCCAATTAAATTTCAGCACGCAAACAAATATCGACTTTACACCAGTATAAATTAAGTTGATTTCAGATTGACTAGTGCTAGTCTTTATTCAGTCCATGTCTTTAGCTTAATAAACAATTACAGTAAACTAGCGAACATTGCAAAAGAATTAATTTTTAACTGTTTTTATTATAAACTTTGATTGATATGTTTATAGTTGGGATGAAAACTGGAAAATTGCGTGTTTCATCATAATTATTTCACACGTAATTAATTTATATTTAGAATATAAAAACTGTACCGTGTGCGTCTCCTGCGCGGAGCGTTGTTGGCGTGCTCGGGGCGCGGGCGCGCGGGCCCGCCGCGGTGCATCCCGCCGCGACCGCCGCGCCCGCTTGACTGACGACGCTCGGTAGACACCACGTCGTCTGGGCCTGAGAATAAAAACAATATAATTATACTATTACTATTAGCAGTGCACCTAGAGTTGGAACATTTGAATAAAGCCAAAGTTTATGTAGTGGAAGTAAATCGAAATGTAGAGTTTTGCAAAGATAAAAGTTATATGCTCTATGACCGTAAACGCTATGACCTCTATTATGGCAGGTAATAAAAATATGTGACCATAACAGTTTTGATGCTACGTAATCCTTACCTGAATCCGACTCGTACTTGGCCAGTTTTAAATATGACCAACTGTATGTTTTGAACTTATATGTTATTCTGGTTTAAATACTCTTTAACTTTTTTACCTTTGAGCACTGGAACGCCAGTGATGGCCAGTTGTTGTTTATCATGCCTGTGCTGTTCCACAAGAGTGCGCACATCTTTAACCAGCGCTATCGGGTCGGATAGCAGTTCCGGCACAGATTTGCGAGCAGCCGGCAATTGGTGGAGATACATCACTATTGCCTGGAAAATACGAAATACAATTTTATAGAAAATACAATTTATGTTCGTTGTCTTAGTAAGTTGCTAAAGAAACTACGGTTCAATTAGGCTTGAATTAAAGATTTTATTACATCAATAAATTATCATGAATGTCGTTCATTGATTAAATTCCTTTTATTTGCTTGTTGTGTGTAGAAGTTTCATAAATAAAGTGTGATGTCAACATCGGAAATTGGCAACATTTAAGTAGCCGCATTATGTAAGTCAAACTCAAAGCATTTATTTTAGTTAGACCATTTACAGGCGCTTCTGAATTGTGAATAAGTTACCTCAAAAAGTTGAAGCTAGTTGCTCGTTTCAAAACGTAGGTCTATGAGAAGAACGAGCAAGAAAAAACAACAGAAGGAACAACATTACTATTCATACAAGTTTCGTATACGCCAATCGTGTAAGCCTTACCTTGAGACCATGCAGCTCATTCTGCGTGAGATGCACGTGCTCCTTGGGCGCGGCGAGCGCGGACTGTCCCTCGGGCGCGAGGTGCGAGCGGCCCAGCAGAGCGGTCACGTAGCGGTCCAGCACGTACCACAGCATCTCCGTGAAGAACGGGTAGCGGAACTTTTGAGGTACCTGAAATTGTACGCCGAAATTGTTCGTTACTTGAATAGAAATTTATAAGTTTGGTAGAAGAAATAAGAGGATGAACGTATTAAGACTCCTTGCTTCACATTTCGACTGCCATTCGGTCCGCTACGCGAAGGTAGTCAGCCTAGCTACGGCCAAAATATGCGGACTATCAAGCAAATATTTACAGAAAGGTTGTAACAATTCTTAGGGAGTGGTATATGTCCAACCAAGGTTTTTTACCAGAAATTTTAAAAATAACAACATGATGGAACGCGTGACGCGCACATGTTACATGGAAAAAAACAAAGAAGTCAATTTAATTAAATCCTTACCTTAGTAACATCTTCAACTTGAGCAATCTTCAGTTGCTTTTCAATACCGAATTGGTGCAAGAAGTTGCCGCCGAAAACCAAGGAGTCGCTTGGTGTGTATACAGCGTGGATCCAACCGGTCGGGATGAAGAATGTGTGGCCGGCTTGCAGCTGAAATGTTACCAAAAACCTATAAGTAGAACAAAGCTAAATAGATACCCGACAAAATATACACACAAGTATCACTTGAAATTTAACTTAACTAATATTACCTAGAAAAAAAGTTCGTTTGATGTTTTATTTGTCAGAAGTCACTTCTAAAAGAAGTATTGATCCGATAACAATACTTTTTTCTATTGATTGAAAGCTTTGCTATTACCGAATGCCATGGGATCTGTTTTATTCATACTTGAATTCCTCGCGAACGAAGTCGCGGGTGAAAGCTAGTCAATAATATACACAACCTATAAACCAATAGTTATCACTGCCACAACTCAAACCTTCGCTATGTCTGAAGGAGAGGGCCGCAATCCAGTACGCAAGCCTAACTGGGTTTTAATTATGATAAACTGAATCAAGTACTATAACAATTTGATACGTACCGTGTTAGGTTAAAAAGTAAAAATTATGACATTTCAAAGACATAAAACGATTTCAGTTCATTACTGTTATAATTTACGAGTTCCGGGCGTATTTTTATGAAGCTATTAAGACCACGATTGCTGTGTGAAAACCGTCGCTGCGTACGTAGTAAACCGTATCGCAGAATCACATGTTTACGTTTTATTATTATTTCAGTTTTCGACTAACAATCGTAGTTATTTCGTTAGTCTGTAGAGACGGAAATTACGCTGATTACCCTCCGACTAGTACGTTTAATAACCTTCAGTTTACTTTAATTAGAAGACGAGTGATATATTGATTATTGTTTGTTATTTTAGCTGTAAAACTCACGTGAACTCTGATGCACTTCTCGACTGTGTCGCCAAAGAAGACATCGGACTGTTTGCCAGAAAGCACCCACTTTTCGTATAGCTGCAAATTTTTCTCAGTCGGTGGGATCAGCCAGAATACTTTGGCACCTGCAATTGAACAGAAAAATGTAACATATAAACTACTTTCAACCGCCACAAAGCTGTACTGATCGAAAAACAATATGCTTTGTATGCAACAATGTTACGTCAAAAGCTTACCTCGCAAAATATGGTACCAAACGGAGGTACCTCCAAAGTCAATGTGAAAGTCTGTGTAGCATCCTTTGACAGACATGAGGCAGTATTTTTGCACCTTTGGATACATCATATCGTCCAGAGCATTAGTTGATTCAGTCTGAGGAAGTAATTAAAGCATTTACAAACACGCGGTATACAGTGGTCTACGCATAATATACACACAAGTCAGTGTACGATACATTGTAAGTTTCAATACTAGGAATTTAGCCTAATAGACATTTATTTATTTTGTTATGAGAAACAAAACTGAATATTTTGTGGAATTTATTGTTTACTACACTTTAGAATAATAAATAGTTCAATGTCGTTAAACTACCATTGTATAAGGTGTAAGGATAAATATTGTGACTGCCTCGGTAGCCTAGTGGTGCTAAGTGCGACTGCTACGTTAGAGGTCTTGGGTTCGATTCCCAGGTCGAGCAAAAAGTGTTATTGTGTTTTTCTATGAAATTCTCAGTAGCAGCTCGGAGTTAGAATTTGTGCCCGATTAATGGCAATAGGCTCGCCCCCTATTACATGGGACTTAAAACATACCGGCGAACTGTGGGTGTACATTGGTACACCTCTGCCTAACCCTCCGGGGAATACAGGCGTGATGGTATGTTATTGTGTTCTTCTAAAATGATTGCAAGTACCTACTTTGATCAAAATTAATGTTCGCACATCGTCGTGCTCGCGTGCGGATGGACCATGTAATACTCGCGTCGTGCTGCGTGTCGTGTTCACGCGTGACACGTAAGTATATTTCACACCCATTCATAAACTACATAATTACAATCAAAGATATAAGTAGAACTCTTCAATTCAACCGTTACAATAAGTCCGTCCGTTTCCTTTGTCTTCCTTGTTTGTTTTGTTTATGCATAGATACTTTCAAACGGTTCAAGGGCATAGGTCGTAGAGGCGGGGGTAGAATGTTACCGCATCCACCCGGTCGCCCGAAATAATCCGACGTCGCACGATCACAAACGAGTTCGTCTCCCGCCCAACTCAGCATATTTTCCGCCCGATACTTTCAATGTAGTTACTTTTGCAAAATATTATTTTATGGCTTCTAGAAGTTCAATATTGCTTTTGTTGTTCTAATAATATATTGTTATTGTTGACTTTCAAAATATTCATTTAGATGTTTAAACTTTATGATGCTAACAGCGATTACCTAATCAACTTTGGAACGACTTAACGGACAAAATACAGCTAATATCCAATCTACGTCGAATAAGTTAAACTTAGAGCATACAGACACTAAAAAATCACCCAGTCCATTCGATAACACAGCCAGTGTGTGAATCGTCTGATAATAAATGGAGCCCGAGGGAGAAGCGTGCAAAATAAGGCGCGGTGTTAAAGTGAAATGTGTGCAAGTAGGGAAAGGGGGAAACCGACATTCACACAAATATTTAACAATTAAGAAAAACAAAATTTTTTCAACTTCCCCGCTGCCTTTTTTTTTAACTGTCCGATGATCTCGTGGTCGCAAGCGCGACTAATAAGCATGGGTTCATGGAATCGATTCCCAGGTCGAGCAAAGTGTTCTTGGGTTTTTTTATTAGGAATTTCTCAGTAGCAGCTCGGAGTTAGGATTTGAGCCCGGTTAATGGCAATAGGCTCGCCCCCTATTACATGGGACCTAAAAAACATACTGGCGAACTGTGGGTGTACATGGGTACACCTCTGCCTAACCCTTCGGGGAACACAGGCGTGATGGTCTGTATGTAAAAAATGTATTACCCTGCCCTGGTATATTTCACACCCATGCCAAAGGCATTAAGTCCGCCTTTGTATAGTGTATTATTTACATTATATGCAAAGTTTTAATAAATAAATATTTGAGGAAACGTCATATTATGTATAGTTGTTCAAAAAAGAGGGTTATCAGTTTATGACGCTGTATGTACATGTATAACAGCCGACTTCTGAAGCGTCTATAAGTATATAAAAAATCCTATATTGGACTTCATACCTGCTGATCCTTAAGATGTCGCGGCCACACGGTGTCCACCCAGTCGATGAGGCGCACAATGCGCGGCGCCTGCACATAGTTCTCGAGCCGAGTGTGGGAAAACTCCAATGAGATCACGTTGAGAAGACGCTCCTTGTTCGGGTCGTCATAGTAGCGCTGCCAGTCCTGGACAATGAGATTGTATGTTTAGATTTACGTTACTTATAACGTGTAAAAAATCATTTATCCCAGCGGACAGCTACATATTATTCTTACAATACTTTCAGGTTACAAAGATATGGAATGGTCAAAGTTCCAACTTTAAGTTTTTCGATAACTAGTTTTAAATATTCTAACTAAACTTTAAATAGATACCTCCACAATAATATTTCCTCAGGTTTGATGTACACACGGCTACATATCAAGCTACACATTTCTAGTATAAGCTGACCTCTCATTGTATAGAAATCCTACACAATGAGAGATGAGCATAAACTGGACCATTAGAGCTTGATATGTAGCCGTGTGTACAGAACAGAATACATAGCAAACGGTTGTGACGTATTTTTACATGCTATAGACAAATCTTGAGGAACAGAAGCTCATTTGCCTTACGGGTACACAATCAGTAAAGAACATGGCGACGGAAAGATGCTCGCATCCATTTTTAAAAAAATTATTACCTAAATAGAGTAACTAACTTTTTATGGTCCTAATTAGGACCCTAATTACAGGGAAAAAAGCCGGCCTAAACATAACCTTTTACAGTTATTAACAAGCTTCTATATCGTGAGCGAAAGTTAAAATTATTGTTGTCATCATAAAAGTCAAGTCAAATTACCGTATATCTGTAACTAGCTTCTGCCGGCGACCTTGGTTACTGCTCCGCTCCCCTGTGTCTTAGCGTGATGTTATATAGCCTATCACACTCACAAATAACGTGGGTTTCTATGGGTAAAATAGTTTTCAAAATTGGTTCAGTAGATCCAGAGATTATCCCCTAGCTATCTCACAACTTTACCTCTTTATAATATTAGTATTTATTGTAATGTACAATAACAATGGATTATAGGAGCTATAGTTTGCCCAACAGTCTATAACTATCACGTGATACAATATAAACATAAGTTACATAAGTAAGTTTCACAGAAATCCAATAAAAGAAGCCATCCTCCAGTTAACTCTATTTTAGGATGTCTTAAATGTATTTTATCACTTTTTACCAGTAACCATATCAATCCACACTTAAAGTGTTCTTATAGAATGTTAAATGGACTCTTTTAATCCAATTTCGGAAAATAGAAATCTTATACTAAACTACTTCTATAAGTTTGTATTTTTTAACCCCCGACTTAAAAAAAGGGGTGTTATAAGTTTGACGTGTCAGTGTGTCTGTCTGCGGCACCGTAGCTTTTAAACGGATGAACCGATTAGAATGCGGTTTTTTTTATTTGACAGCAGGTTTCCTAGCGATGGTTATTAGATATGTTTTATCAAAATTGCTCAGCCGTTTCAAGGCTATTCGTTCTTTTATTAGCTGCGGTAGGAATCTTAGTTTAGACTTATGCTTCTGTCGGGGGTTACTGAAAATTTTCAAATTTTATTACTTGTTAGTTAGTAAGAGGTAATATCTGGCACTACGAGTACATGTAGTGGTGGTCCGATTAAAAAAAATATTTCACTGAGCGCAAGCTACACTTGCCGTGTGCCATTGGCTATGTTCTATGGTATAGGTACTTGATTTTCCCGCGGACAAAACCGTGGGTAAATGATAGTCATACAACAATGTATTAATGAAAGACTAAGTTTCCTGCTTATTCTTCTCATGAGTGAGTATAGACCAAGAAACAAGTACAAACTATAGTCAATGACCCGACTGCGGTTATTTTCAGCATCAGAGTTTACAAAGATTGTCATTTTATACCGTCCTAATGACTTAACCCACACAGGGCACACGTGAATGACTGCCCACTCCTTCTCACAGAGATGGGACTGCGATCCCGCAGTGGACATTATAGACTCATTTATCTTTATGGTTATGTAAATCAAATAAATGTAGAAATATTTCATCGAGTCCCAGAATAATCATGAACCATTTAGGGAACATCTTTCAAGTGTTACGTAACTTTTAACTGGGGCTTCTAGCTTTGATATATTTAGAGGTTTGACAGTATACAAAGAAAATATATCAAACTGACATATTTATTCTTCAGACCAGTTATCAAGCTGACGAAAAATGATTAAACAAAAAAATCGCTTTGGATAGTTATTGAATGTACCTATACTAATATTTTTTAAAGTTAAGGAGCGTTTTTTTATTGATTGTTTAGACGCGCTAATGTCTAGAACAACCAGTAGGATTGAAATCAATATCTTTGTATATGAATAAATAATTATTAAAAATATTTACGACACAAGAGAGCGGAGCACTAACCGACGACGTAACTTAACACAGGTGAAAAAACCACGCAGACGAAGCCGCGGGCACAAATAGTAGAAAATATGTATATCAAATTATCATTATTTATTGTTAAAACATGTAAACTTAAAAACGATTAATCACACATCATTGCATCTCGCATTCCGGTTCCATGTTACACCTACGTCATCTATATTTAGCCGGTCCGACTATAAAGTCGTACCCGGGCCGCTGACGGCAACCAATTATCTGTAATGTGCGCAAAGTCTTATCCAAACACAGAGGTGTGTCTTGAAATTGATAAGGCGACACGCGGAGTGATTTAAAAGATACTCTTTTAAAGACAATGAATCTGTTAGATTTATTAATTAATCTATGATGTGATTAGATTAATTTTACTTTGTTCATAACAATATTTAATTATTTTAATCACTGTTGTATTAATTATTTTACCTGGCTAATTGGTAGTTTAAATCGTTCGCCTAATTTAATGGTGTTTAATTTTTTTTTTTTAACTAATGTCGGAGTGAAATCAGTCCAGTAAAGGACGGTAGAGGTCCTTAAAGATTTGTGAACCGATAAGTAATGGAAAACCGAAAAGTGTCTGTTAACTTCGTAATGAAAACGTACCCAAAGGATGCCCACAGGAACCCTTATTACTTAAGACCGCGCTATCTGTCCGTCCTTCGTCCGTTTGTCACAGGGCTGAATCTACTGAACAGTAATAGGTAGGCACTTGAAATTTACAGCGTGTATTACCTACCGTGTCTGCTGTAACTACAAAATATTATAAAGTAAAGTATAAATATCGATGGGGGAGACGTATGTCCAGCCGTAGACGTCCTACATCTGATATGGTGATAAAAGTATAAATAAAAATAAAGTTTAAAATTTTAGAAGAAAATATACGAGAAATATGTTTTTCACCCCCGACGCAAAAACGACGGGGTGTTATAACTTTGACGTGTCGATCTGTGGCGTCGTAACTCCCGAACGCATGAACCGATTTTGATTTTGTTTTTTTTTATGTTTGAAAGTTAAATTAGTCGGGAGTGTTCTTAGCTATGTTTGATGGAAATGGGTTCAGCGGTTTATTCTTCTGTCGGGGGTTAGTTAAATTTTTTAATTTTGTATTTTTAGTCATATGTAGGTACTGTTAAATATTTTACGGTGGTACGGAGTAAGACTCGCACTTGGCCGGTTTATTATGTGGTCTAGTTAAATATGTTCTGTTACTGTTTTGTTCTTTGCATTCTTTGAAGAGCTTACCGTGACAGTGAATTTGTTTGTTTGTCGTACAAACAGTTGGCTTTTTAGCGTGACAATAGCGATCATTGACCTTTCCCTAATATCTCTTTAAAGAAATCCGAACAATAAACTAGTATCGTTTGAATTTGTGAAAAAGCATACCCTCTTTCTGGGACAGTCGGGTAAAAATGTTCACGGTCACGACCAGTATCGACTCAGGACGGTAACTTCATAACAGCTTTTTAAATAAAGAATGCTAGAATATGTATTTTTTTATTTTGAAATATCAAATGTAGGTTAATGGTGGCTCTATCGCCATGCTAAAGTGTACAAACTATAGTTAAGTTTACATTTGCAGCTTATCTCGTGTAGTTTGGACTTCGCAGTCACATACACCTCGATTGATAAGAGATTAGGAAATCGTGTAAAGATCAGTTTAATGATGATAACCGCCATGTTAGGTCGAGTGCATCTCTGCGAGATCACTAATGTTGACCTTGGCGAATATCGGTTTTCCTCGAGGCTATTGTCCCGATTCGATTTCGTTAGCATAGGCAATTAAATTTGGGTTTGCGAACCTTAATTTACATTATGATTTTGTTTAATCTAATGAAAGTTTCCTGGTCGGATAAACTCAGTGTTTACAAGATCTCTTCGTGAAAAATGTTACATAACAAAATTTACAACAGACATTGTGAATACAAAACATTGCGAAAACGGCAATACAGTCAATATGAATTGTAAATTCACTCACTTGACTCGAGCCCGGTGTTAGGCCTAGTGTAAACAAAGCGTAGATACGACAATCGACGATGCGATTACCGCTGTCAACTGTAGATAGTGATTGATGACCGATTTGAAAATGAATTACGTGGTTGTAGTAAAATATTACAAAGTGCTGTAGGCTATCGCCGTTTATTGGTATGAGCGATATGTCATGCAGTGACATAAATGTCGCGCTCGTGTAGAATAAGGAATGGCAGAGATATTGAAGTATACTTTACTATACAGGTGATTTTGAAGGGGCCACTCAGGGCCAATGCCTTCCGAGGTTGCGGGTTGTTCGTAAGAGATACCGAACCCCCGGAACTCAAAGGGCACAAGAAGGAACATGGATGGGTTTTAGTCAGTAAAAGTGTGACACCACTAAGGGCGGAGGGAGTCATTAGATAGATGATTATTGATAGATGATTGAGATTAGATGATTTCCCATTCCTAAAAAAAAAATATTATACAAGTGATATAATATGATAGAGATAGAGGCATTGTGATGGGAAATTTAGTCATTGCATTTTCCTACGTAGAATTTTCAAACAAAAAAGTTGTAGTGTTAGCATATTAAGCAGGTAAACACGCGTAACCATCCCGCACAACTGACCTGTACAACCGACATGCATTAAATTATTAAGTATAATTAATAAATTGCAAAAAGTCAAGAGCACAACGATTAATTACTACAATTTATATAAATAACAATAATAACGTTTGTACTGCATATTTTATGTGTGTTAAAGCACGACATTCTCTCCATGGTGTTGATTTTATGCAACTCCCAACGGCGCGAAGTTACAAGTTTCGGTATAATGGTTTATTTATGAAAGAGCTGCGAAAATAAATGAAAACATTCGACGACTTTTTATTTATTCTTGTTCACGCTTCGTAATCTATACTAGTATTATAAAGCTGATGAGTTTGTTTGGTTGAACGCGCTAATCTCAAAAACTGCTCACTCGAATTGAAAAAATCTTTTTGTGTTCGATAGTCTATTTATCGAGGAAGGCTATAGGCTAGATAACATCACGCTACGACCCACAGGAGCAGAGCAATAACTAAAGACGTAACTTAACAAAAGTGAAAAAACCACGCGAACGAAGTCGCGGTTAGGAGCTAGTAATAAAAAAAATATATATATAAGGCACTGTGGTAATGTCGTGATTAAATTACTTTTCTAGGTCAATAGACCTTGGATAAGATTGGTGTAATTTTCAAAATTAGATACGCATACTCATATTATCATTTTATCTCTGCTACATATTTTAATAGATAAACTGTCTCCATAGTACAGTCCAACGATGGCCAATACTAGTATCACTTTTTTTAATAACAGGTAATAAAAAATTATTTCATGTGATATTGGAATAGTGTCTAATAACAAAGATCAAATATTTAAAATGTATAATGGCGTGGTGTTGCACTAGGTTTGAGGGAAAACAAACAGTATCTTGGTGACCTAACCCTTCACGGGCTTCACGTAAAAGTTTTGACGACCTTTCAACTTCCGTAATACATTCCGCTGCGTATAACGCTAGTAATAATAAACATAGTAATTTACGACTATTTATTCCACAGGCAACAAGGGCTTAGCTATGATACAAGCTTTCGTAACTAAAAACATTTAAAATTTAGTCGCAATCTCTTCTCCGAGACAATGAACGTCAAAAACTTGTCAAAAAATAAATGTAGGTAAAATAAAGGCGTTTTCGACTGGTTGAGAAGAGTAAGATTAAAACATGAACGTTCCTAAAAGCTACTTAAATTGGCTCCCTGGTTTACATCACCGATGTGGGAACACAAAACTTCCAAACACTCGAACCCCGAAAGTCCTTATAAAAAAAGTTATTAACCTAAAACATTGATTACATAACTTGAAAAGCCAAGTAGGTATGTTACCTTCATATTCATCTCTATGTTCTTCTGTGTGTTGACATCCATGACATCGAGCATGCGTCGTGACCCGACGCACATCCGCACATCGTTGACCGTGAAGTTGCTGGTCGGGACCCTGCAACAAACACGAATCTTTTGGAACTTGTCATTTTTTATCAGTGTGTTCAGTGGGTTCGCTCAACCAGCGGTACTATTCTGGAAAAAAACCTTCGGTGAACTTAGGTGTAGTGAGGTTGAGGTGAGGTCGAGGTGACCAAGTGGTATTGTTTTTCCCAGTAACTGGGTTCTGGAGCTCACACAGGCAGGCAGTCGCTCCATGTAAAACATTGGTATTCAGATCCATCCGGTTAGACTGAAAGCCGACCCCAGCATAGTTGGGAAAAGGCTGAGGCAGTTAAGTTTGATTTAGCAGTTGAGGTGAGCTATCATTCCACTGAGTAGTATTGCAGGTCTTCGATCGAACTCATGGAGATTTTAACCGTGTTGCTTTTACGAATACGAAGGTATTAAATTCAATAACATTCGGCAGACATTGTGGCGATGTTCGGATGAGTTGATGATTTTGTTAGTATGCAAAATAACAATTAAATAAAGAATGAATGGGATTGGATGTGAGGAGCATAAGATGCGACGCAGCATATATTTTCCACGCGAATTGTTATACAGTGACAATAAAATTACTTAATTTCTTTCCAATCGGCTAAAGTAACTAACAGAAAAGTACTCAGTACGTATTAGCTCACTAGAAATAACTGTATCAAGTTCTGAGGAGCACTTTTGAGACTTCAGGGAAAACTTTGGAATTACGTAACACAGCTTTCGCTGAAAAAAGGTAACTTGAGCAGGATTGTTTACTTTATTGATCCACTCTCGAAGTTGCCAAACACAAAAATGGGGCTCATTTTAATATTTTGTTTTTGAATGTTGTAATAAGCGTAATGTGTAGCTATAACAGTTGTTTTTACGAATGCAAAGCAGAGGCTCTCATGAAATAACAGAAAGATACGTGTTCCTGGGAAATTTGATGAGTCATCGTGTGATCTGAATTACTAAGGGGTTGATGCTCTTTGGCTTTACGTTCAAAAAGAACCTTGATTCTCTGTTTTATTCAAATAACTGCCTTGTTAGCCTAGTGGTCCTAAGCGCGACTGCTACGCTAGAGGTCTTGGGTTCGATTCCCAGGTCGAGCAAAAATTGTTAACCTAAACATACCGGCGAACTGTGGGTGTACGTTGGTGCACCTCTGCCTAACCCTTCGGGAAATACAGGCGTGATGGCTCAAATAAAAAAATAGACCTCCGATTATTAACAAACTAAAACAAAGTTTCACCCGGTCAAAGGCTCGGGATAGCAAGGCTTTATCGGCTCGTTCGCTCTTACTGCGGATAAAGTTCGAAAGCGTCAATAGCCTGGATTGTAAGGTTGTCCGGTCCAGCTTCAACTTCTCCGTAGTGCCATTGTCACGTAACACTAGTACTCGTAGTTAGTACTCGACGAAACCAGTACAATGTACCACTGACATGAGTACTTTCAGTTACTTGTAGTTCTTATGTATTTCAATTGAACAGCCAGGATATTCACGGTATGGTCTTTGTGTATTTTGAGAGTGTTGTCGGTATTGAATAATGAACTCTTTGTTTTATAATTTTCTTTTAATGTTGGCAACACTAGCCTAGGTAGTAGCCTATCAACACTTCATTATTTGCGAACGTTTCAAACATTTATATTGACTGGATAGATTAAAAATTCAATAAGGCTCATACACAATTTTCCCGAATTCGTTTCCCTTTTGGTAAAGATGTCGATGAGAACCATTTCCATTTTACATTGCACTCGGGATTTTCCAATAACTTAAATGCCATCGGGGTTACCTACATTGTAGAATTCTCGATGGAACATAAATACATTGAAAATAGTCTCTCGTGAATTTCGTCGAATGGATTTGTTTTCAAATTGGTCGTGTGTAGATGTGTCCAGTTGTAGATGTCTTTAGGCTGAGAGTAAGATTTCTAATATTTTGTTCTACCCTATTACCAGATCATATATAATTAATATTGTAAATTCTCGGAATTATCATAATTATGATTTACCTTAGATGTGACCCGTAGGTTTTTAGAAGGAAAATAACAAAGAAAATTCCCACATCAGCCAATTTATGAAAGTTGTTTGGTCGGACAGCAAAGGAACATAATTAATTCCAATATACCAAAGCCGACGTCCCACAAAAGTCGGTCCTACGAAACTATGAAATAATCGTCCGACCGACAAAGTCTCCTACAACAGTCTGTAGGACCTTAACCATACATAAATAAACACCTACACCTATCACATTTTTGGGAAAATCCTTCCATTTTTTCAATAACCAATGCAAGCACTCAGACTCAAATCTCAGGAACCTATTCCCCATAATATATAATAATGCTTTTACGTAAATATCTCACACTGTGATGGTAAATTTCATGCATAAAACGCATAGTTGAGCTTACACCGATCCTTACACGAAATAGTGCTTCAGAAAAGCAATAAAGATTACATTACAGATAGCAGGGTGAAACGTGTACATAAGTAGAAATATACTTTTGCTGGTAAACTTATCTTTGAGCAATTTTATGCATAAAATATTATTGTGTTATACCAATTTCTATCGCTTAAGTAGATACTCAGTATGGTATAAAATAAGGATCAATTTAGAAAAATAAAATTTTGTTCAGATTCCAGAACCTGATCCCAATATTGAAAATACTTTTTTGTTTATTGTATTGAGCTTTTTATAAAGTAAGACATGAATACATGATTAAATACGCGACTTAAGTTTAAATGAACGAATTAAAATTGAACTTTATAACGGCTATCATGTGATATCGTTACACTATGCTACTTATTATGCAAATCACGTTTAATGGCGATTCAGTGAGTATCGTTAACGATAACAAAAAGGTGACGGAGGTCCGAACTTCACGCTTTCTTTTCTATTTACAGTTTTACGCTTCAAGGTTTTCCGTACAGTAAGTATAAACAGAGAAATTCTTTAAGAACAGACAATAGGTAGGTGCTACTTGGAAAGTATTGACGGGATGGATACTTACTGTAATAATGTGCGAATTAAGTTGGCATAATACTGCTTAATCTATACTAATAACTGTGAACTGTGGGTGTACATTGTTACACCTCTGCCTAACCCTTCGGGGAATACAGGCGTGATGGTATGTTGCTATACTAATAATATAAAACTGAATTCTATGGTTTACGCCTACCCCGCATGGGAAAATAGCGTGAGTTTATGTATGTATGTAAAGCTGTTGGGTTTGTTTGTTTGTACAGACAATCTCCGGAATTAATCATCCGATTCAAATAATTATTTCACTTATAGAAAGCTAAGTTGATCCTGGTATGTCTATGTGGGTAAATTAGTCATAAATAATAGCGACAAGTGGGAAGAGTGAGGAGGCTTTTACCCAGTAGTGGAACAGTACAAGCTATCAAAAACAAAACTTCCGTACGGAGTAATGATCCTAAAACTCGAGACTGTGTGGGATGTTCTAGGATTAGAATCCTACGCTCACTGAGACTCGATTCCTGCAGAAGGCTTACAAATCGCGAAATACCCACGTACCTCATATAAATAAGCTTAAATTAAAGTCACAGTTAATACATTGCTCTATACACATCTTCCTGACACCAGCATTCATCATTATTGTCATGTAGGCGTACTGTAACTTACAAGTAAAATTATAATCAATTTTATATTTCTCGGATTAAATTCATAAAACAAAACTTTTGAATTCTGAAGTAATCCGAGCCCCTATTATCGTCGAATTAACCATGAAGGCTCCTAATTAATACAATAATTTATTATCCTTAAAAACTTTTTCTAATTATCAACATACACCTCAAAGAAATTCTCAAATGAACAGATATATTCGGTACTGTTGACAATACTTCGATCTGAAACGACCTAAAATAAGCTTATCAAAAGCCGTTCTCAGTCAAGGAAAAACGGTATAAACAATAACAATAAATTGCGTGTTATTTTTATTCTGTTACACCGGGTATATGGCGGCCTACCGCAAAAGTGATAGCAATCTATTCCACTGATAGTACACGTAATGTGAATATTATTATAGGCTCCGGCGATTCGTAATCGATTTGTTTCTCACACAATCCATTATCGACCGCACTTGACAATAGTGTATGGTATAGTTAATGATACAGTAAAACACCAATTTATATAATTCTTTTTTAAATAGACGAATTCATTGATTTCATAGAATTTTCTACATAGAGGAAGTAATTATCTATACTTTTACGAATTTAAACT
This sequence comes from Caradrina kadenii, assembly GCA_947462355.1. NCBI lineage: Eukaryota > Metazoa > Arthropoda > Insecta > Lepidoptera > Noctuidae > Caradrina > Caradrina kadenii. The sequence goes on along the minus strand of OX381693.1, from coordinate 4,327,979 downwards.
AATATTATACAAAGGTAAAGCTGATTTTGTTTTTTGCTCGTAATCTCTGGAAATTCTGGTCCCATTACAAAAATTCTTTCACTGATAGAAACCTACAATATTGAAGAGTGTCAATGCAAACCTTACCTCTTCATATTATTATAATAAATTAATGGATGGGATAATAATATGAAGGTATTATTATTAATAATACCTTCATATTATTATCCCACTGCGGGCATCTCCTTTTTCATACAGAGAAGGCGACGAGTCACCATTCATGCTCAAGGCGGATGGGCCACTAACATCGTTCACCGATGTTAATCATCATAATAACAGCCCCGCAAGACGTCCACTGCAGGACAAAGGCCTTTGCCATATATTTCCAAAAGGAACGGTTGGGAGTGGATTGCATCCAGCGTCTTCCTGCGGTCACTGATGTTAGTAATGTCCAAGATAAGCTTACTAAGTACATACCTAATATAAAAATTGAAAGCCACATTGGAGCTTTCCCGGTATCGAACCCACAATTATCTGTTGTTGCGGGACTCCTGGGGGTCTGATGTAATGTAATTACATTTAAATATTACAATACCACAAATAAAACAATGGTAAATACTTAGGAAATTCCTGGAATAGATTAGGGCTCTACCAAAAAAAAAGTAAGAACGAGTTTTTCGTTAAAAGCATCACGTCAACGTGATAAAACACGTAAGAGATAAGAGATTCCAGTCTGGATATATTTTTTGTGAGGTTTGTGAAGACACCGCTGGCCGACTAGCAATTAGGCCGATATTACACAATAGCATTAAGTTATTCTTCAAACTACTTTGTCAAAGAATGTTCAAGGGTACGGACGAGACTTTTTTTGAACATGTTCTTAACCCTGCTTTATTTACATGTTACGACAAAGTTCTTTATAAACCAGATCTGGTAAAAAACAACAAAAACATTTAGTGAACCCTTACAGGGTTCCATCCTCGAACTACAAGACTCAACGGTGCAGACACACTTTTTAAAAAGTTTTGTTAAACTTTTTGTCTCTCTTCAATTGACATGAAGCACAAATTATTTAATAGTAGATAGGGTAACGTCTCCCTAATCTCGGCCTCCACATAAACTCGGTCACTTAAAACGTTTTAGCTGATAACTAGGTTTAAATTCCACGTAGGTTTATGTTTACGGTGCCAATTACGACATAGTTTATTATATAAATATTAAAGTATATAAGTATTAAATTTGGCCGTTTTGTGTCGTTCACTCCTGTTTATAACAGTAGCCCAGCCAGTGAGCCGACCTACCGAGCGGTGCTATCGTCAATTTAGCCGGAAACCGCAGCGCAGTGGAGACCACGATCGAGGAATATATTTTGGAACATGAATAATGGAGACGAAATTAGGGAGCTTATTTTTTCACAACACGTCGGCCCCAGGCCGAGATACGGCCAATAAAAAAATATTTTTTCGAATCATTATTGTGTCCGAAATTAGGGCGCCTTACATTTTATTTATAACTTAAACTTAATAAATCGGCGCCGACGTTGGGTTACTCTAACAACCCCAGCTCGGTGACTTCTAGGTATCTGACATTGAAATAGAGAAAGTTCAAAAAACGAATTGTAGGATAATGTGTGCTTTTACTTACAATTACAAACATAAATTAACTAATGTTGGAATTGTTTCCATCTAGAATTAAAAAAAAATGGTTCAATCTGTGAAGACTTGGGGTATTGCTCATAGAGTAATTGGATCAGTAATAATAATAGAGAGTATGCGATGCGTATCCGAGCTAGCTTCTTAATAAAGATCGTACATAATCTGAACATCCTAAACCACTTATCCAGCAGACATAAATAAATAACTGAATAAAAATGTTTGCTGATAATCGCATAATACCTTGTTTTCAGTTCAGAATACATTTAAGCGCCGAGGGTAGGATAAAATTCATTCAAAAATAGAATAATGGTAGCCGGCGAAAAACATTTATATCGTTATTTAAGACAATCTAAAACAGTTTTCGTAAAAATAAAATACCAAATAATCTTAAATGGCAAAATAATCTATGGTTATGGTCTGAAAGGATTTTAGGTTAAGAGGTCGACATTTGGGGATTTTACCCTACACGTGCCTAATTAAAAATTAATATATGCCTAATAGGTACCTAAGATAAGTTCCACTAGCCCAGTAATTAAGGAAGAATAAGTACCTACGATCGTGAGATAATAGGTGCTGAGATAAAACACTTGTTGCCCACAATACAGTCAGCACTGTATACTTTACGATTTAGTTGAACAATACAATAAATTTTAAACCTGTTGGGAGAATATGTTTGGAGCTTTATTTAAGGCGTGTGTTACGTTAATAAATTGACTAGTGGGAAGGTAGGTATGTAGCTTAAAACCAAAATTTCAAAACTAAGGTGGGTAACTAACCTGTGTCTCAATAATATCTTAGTTATTTTTACAGCTTGTGATAAAGGACGGCTGCCCTACACATTGTAGGTATTAAGGCTTCTAAAGATGGGCAAGTATAGATAGAGCTCGGTACAAAACAAGTTTCCGTTTCTTACGAGTTCTAATAAAAAGCTTACTCATCCAACAATAGAGAGCTTTTTATAATCTGGGTGACACAATACCTACCTACCTGCCCAGATAAAACTCTACAGGACGTTATTGTTCGGGCACAAACATGATTAATAATGCGCAGCTCGCACTGAGAAATACACTTAGGCCGAAACAGTTTTCCGAGAGTTTTTCATATAAACAACGGTACGACCATAGACAATAGCATGAAGTTCGCACTTCGCAACCATATTATTATTTATGGTATGGGTGCGGATCAACGCGTAGAATCAAACTAGGTTAGTGAAGTCCCGATACGCGATACCACTGCTACTCGTGGTATCAGTTGTAATTATTTCCGTCTGTCATTACGTATCATATCGTATAAGTATAGGTAACATGATACTAACTTGTATTAGTCGATTTCGCACTCTTAGTATAGTAGCCGCCACGAGTCGTGAGCACAAATGTCAGGTCTATATTTGATTTTTGGGTTCTTGGTTTGGTTTGGACTAATCGCGTGCAGCGTCGGCGACCCGAAAAACCCGCAAAAGAACACAAAAACTCAAAAAATGAACTTGAAATATGTGCTTGCGACTCGTGGTGACTACTATATTGCACTAAAGCTCACGGTATCGTCCGCACGCGTTCCAATGCATTATAAATTATTTTTTAAGTGTTAGTAAGTATTCTATTAAAACAATATGAGTAAAGAGATGTTGCAAATGCTATATTTTTTTAAGTCTACATTGACTATGATGACAATGCAATTATCATGCTCTAATGCAAATATCCTCCTGTCTAGTTCCCAAAAGAAGTTGTGAATGTTAGCTACATTTTCACAGGTTGATAATAATATTTCAATTTCAATGAAGGGGCGACCCTCTCGTTATCATTTGTCGAAATACGTAATAAGTACACGTAATATTTCCCGCGTAATGAAATCCTGGTACAAAAAAGTTCAGATTCTAGCAATTCTAGCCCCTATAATATTATAGGTATCTGCATCAAAACAAATGAATAAATAAAACTAAGCCAATTGCCAGGTGGACCTAGCAATTGTCTGAGAATTAAACAAAGGTAAATACAAAGCACTATGAACTGAAAAGTAGGCACATTTGTTGAAAGATAACCAGTTCAAGAGCTGATTCACTCATTATAATAATCTTATTAGTAACGCACAAGAGGTACCAAAATATACTACCTATATCAACATCAAATACTAGTCTTAGATTAAAAACAAAAGAAGAATAAGTACATACCTGAGTCCCAATCCAAGTTTCTCCTTGAAGAGCAGCGGAGTGGTAAATCCATTTTTCTGTAGATAGGACACGGTCAGATCTGTTCCATGCATCTCCAGCACTGCACCAGAATGCTCAAATCTTGGGCTCTCCAGCTTGTCAGCCAAGGAGAAGCCCCGGCCACCTTCAGCCTCATCATCACCCAGGGCCCACTCATCGGAATATAGCTTGCGTTGTTTGCGTTCACGCTAGAGAGATTATAAGAAATGTTTATTTCTCTATCCTCCAGTGAATAACAATTAAGAATTAAATTTTCAAAGGGTCTACCACTTACAATGGGTTTACTTTTCATTGCCATTATTAATGACCTAATGTGGACCTATCAATGATATGGGATAGCAACTAAAAGGTATTGGTTTCTTTGTTGTGAGTTATAGTTTAGTTTGGTATTTTACAGAACGTAAAAGTGAAAACATGTTAAATAACATCATCTGACAGATGTAGGGTGTTCTATATTTATAAAACTGTATAGCTGTTGCATAAAACTATAAATTACCAATATTTGGTCAAAACTAAAGTTACTACAAAATAATGATTATTAGTGTAGAAAATGTAATGTAAGCAGCAAAATTAATTTCCCAGCCTAATCTAATCTTGGATTATTAATTACCATTTATTACATTGGTATAACATAAACCATAAAATATTTGAGTGTGATGAGTGCCTGTTTAAAAATATTTCAATGTTATTGTAAGCAAGTGTATGTTTGCCTCATCTCTAAATATTGTTTAGCTGGAAAAGTTGTCAAGGCAGCACGCTGAAGTAATTAGTGACTTTCACTTTTTAACAGGCTATTTTTGAAAGAATTTTCTATATCTTTTTCTGATTACATACAAAAAATGCATCTGCTAGACTGCGTTTGGCGTCTCGAGTTTCCAAGTAGGTTATTTTTTTTCCAACCAAGGCCAACGAAATACGAGTGAACCTTACTTGTAACAATAAAACTTTTGATGCGAGGGCTGTTTGCGGTCTCGGCATAACAAAGAGCGTTCGGTCGCTCGACAATCGTGTCGTATCCTATTTAAATCAATATGCAAGTGTTTACGACGATCGACTCTCGCCCAGCCGCCCAGCGTGTAATTGTTCGACGGAAGATTAGTCAAGTAATAAAGTAGATTGCTCGCGAGCACCGAGCGCCAGCGGACTCGGGCTCGACGTGTGGCCGTAGCGCAGCGCGCACGCCCCTGGCCGGCCGCTCTCCGCCAGCCCGCGGGAGGGAAACGCCTTCGACACTCTGTCCCTACCAGATGCCCACAATGCCTCGTGCGTCGACGACGTCGTTGGCGCGCGCAATTTATTGTCACGTCGCTCATTATCATCGCCGCTGAATCGCAATGCCGCGATCTCCGGAACTATTATAGATTTTGACACCATCTCGCATGCGCGATTGCATACGGCCGCCGCGTTTTAAACTCGGCCGCGGCGACGGCGTGATCACAAAAAACTGAGTCCGATGACCCTCAATGATTATCATCACACACAAAAATCACATTCACAGAAGGATTTCTATCGTCATCCTGTAACTTTCGTAAATCGATACACGATGCAGCGATGCACCATTTCATGTTTACGTGATCCCAGATAAAGCCACCATGGCGTCACCCGGGACTAAATACGTAAAAATCTAACAATAAACACTCACCAGTTGTCTTGGAACTTGTTTTTTAGCAGTCGGCAGTGTTTCCGACATGTTTATGTTAGTCAGAAACACTGCACCACGAAATTAACACTATTTTACGTAAATATTTTACACGGAGCACGAGAAAAAGTAACGCAATCCACCATTTGCAATAGTCGACACTGCTGCCAACTGTGCGGCGAGCAATCACTCCGGTAAACTACTGGAGGTTGGTACAACGTGAAATGCCCTATTGGTTTATTTATGAAATAAGATGGCGGGACTGTTCAAAACATCGCAAATTCATTGTAAATGACCTAAAATCCATTAAATATAATAATAAATGTGAAAAACTGCTGATTTGACTTGTTTCCTTACAAAAATAAAAGTACGTAAGAAAAATGCGGTAATGTGTAGATAATTTATTTATTAGCAAAACATTGCCAGGTGTTGATAAAGTAACAACAGTTGTACGGTCAAAGCATAAAGTCATTAGACTGAGGTCAATTGACCAAATTATAAATCATATAAGAAAAAAGCGTATCACTTTAGAATGTCAACTAATGTTGATAATAATTTGTTATGATAAGTAAGGCACGTTTTTCAATTTTATACTGTTGTTTTGGTTGTTTGTGATGATGCAACTTTTATGAGGATAGAAGGTAGGGTGAGAATCAAGTCTGAAGTAACACAGTGGTAGAGTGTTTCAGTAGAATGAACTGTCATAATTAAGAGGTAAATCGTAAATATTTTAAGTGTCATCATCGTTACATTGTGAAAAAGATGCCTTGTCGCTCCCTCGCATTGAAAAAAGAACTAGTAAAATTATTGTTACATTCTCTCAACATTGTTTGTTTGACTTACTATCATAGAAATATATACCTTATTATATCGTATGACGTTTTCCAGTGCCAAAAAATCGCTCAAAACACAAACGTTTAAATTGTGAATATAAACTAACAAAACATAAATAAATTATTATTATTTCTATACCTGCATCTGCACTACAAGAACTTTTTCAATATTTTCCACGATTCATACAATCAGGTTGTTATGTGAAAAATATTTAGATTGGAGGAAGCACCCAGCGGAAGTGAGTACAGTTTTGCAACAGGAAGTCAGGGCGTTAGGTGAAAAGACTTATTCTATTATCTCATTTCATAACAATATTGAATTATCTATCATCCTGGTTCTGTATATACCACCATCACGCCTGTATTCCCCGAAGGGTTAGGCAGAGGTGTAACGATGTACACCCACAGTTCGCCAGTATATTTAGGTCCCATGTAATAAGGGGCGAGCCTATTGCCATTAACCGGGCACAAATCCTAACTCCGAGCTGCTACTGAGAATTTCATAGAAAAACCCAATAACTCTTTTGCTCGACCTGGGAATCGAACCCAAGACCTCTAGCGTAGCAGTCGCGCTTAGGACCACTAGGGTACCGAGTCTGGTTCTGTATATATGTTTAAAAAGTACAGTGTGGTCATTGTACCTTGATAGACGGCCAAGTATAGAAAATATAAATGTACCTAAATTAACTTTTGTCTTTATTTTGGCATACTGTGTTGCCATGAAGTGCTAAGATTATGCTGGGCAGTTTAGTGTTCAATGCTGACTGCATTAACTCGGCCTGTTTCTTTTAACATTTTGTATAAGATAAAGGGTATTCTTGAGATTTATTCGGCTTATTATATAGGACCGAATAGGAAGGTCTTATTGTAGAGAAGATAGTGTAAACATTTTTTCAAATATCAGCTGTTCCGTTCAAAATTGAAACACTTCTGAATGAAACGGCTGTTTTTTTTTTTAATAAACAAGGCAAATTGGTATGGCCCGGAAGGCTACAATCATTCGTGTCGTGGTAGTAAAAATCATTAACCTGAAATTACAAGCTTTGGAAGGGAGGGTGGGTCAAATACTGGTATTGTATTTAATTAACCCCCGACTCAAAAAGAGGGGTTATAAGTTTGACGTGTCTGTCTGCGGCACCGTAGCTCTTAAACGGGTAAACCCATTTGAATGCGGTTTTTTTTTTTTATTTTAATGCCGGTTTCCTAGTGATGGTTCTTAGATATGTTTTATAAATATCGGTTCAGCTGTTTCAGGGCTATCTGTTCTTTTGTTAGCTGCGGTAGGGATTGTTATTATTCTGTAGGGAGTTATTTTTAAAAATTTTAATTTTATTTCTTGTTTTATTTCTGCTGTTATGGTTATCTTATGGTTAACCATAAGAAGTAAGGATATACTGTAAACAAGGTCAGTAACTTAGAAGTTAGGTCAATTCAAAATAATTGTATTTTCACTGTTGTCTTAATGTCAACCCAAAAAAAGTTACGTAGAAATCAAAAAATGTTTTTAATATTAAGAAAATATTATTGAAACTTTATCGATTTGCTAAATAAAGTATAAAATTGTTTTTCAATGTTTAATAATTCCTTAATGTTTTAATGTCCTGATTTTACACATGTGTTTGATAACAATTTCAACAGTGGGCAAAAAAAAAAAATGTTGCGTATAATTTTTTTGGTAGAATAAGCAAAAAAAAATGCGTAAATAAGTAGTTGTATTTTAAATGTTATTTATTTCTCGTTAACTTAGTGGTGCTGAGCGCGACTGCTACACTAGAGGTCCTGGGTTCGATTCCCAGGTCGAGCAATAAGTGTTATTGGGTTTTTCTATAAAATTCTCATTAGCAGCTCGGAGTTAGGATTTATGCCCGGCTAATGGCAATAGGCTCGCCCCTTATTACATGGGACCTAAAGATACCGCTGAACTGTGGGTGTACGTTAGTACACCTCAGCCTAACCCTTCGGGGACTAAACTGTTTTAATTTTGACGCTGTAACAAGTTCGAATAACTAACATTTTATACAGAACTCTACGGCCCGCCTTTACACGTGTTATACTAAGTAGATGAAATATGATAGGTAGGTACTGACGGTAAGGTGCTGACAGTAAGTATTCTACAAAAAAAAGGTATTCTACTGTTCCAGATGTGAGTTTACTAAATAATTTAAAAAAAACGTGCGCTATATAACTTCGCCTTATAACTTCCTTTCTGTTACAATTAAATAATAAATTCATATCCGTTGCCTATCAATCCTCCTTATAATTATTTTGAATACTAGCTTCCGCCCGGGACATCATCCGTGTCAAAGTAAATATATTATCCCACTGGAACCGTACATTTTCCCAGCCTAGTCTATGTGCTATTCCAGACTAATAAATCTATCACTGTGCCAAAATTTCATCTATATCTGTTCAGCCGTTCTGGCATGATTGAGTAACAAACATAAAAACTTTGGCATTTATAATATTGTAAGATGATCCAGGTACCTACTAATTTCCGAAAATACATGTAAATACCATACTTTTTCAAGCCCTAAATATTCGAAGGGGCCAGTCAGGGTCAATGCCTGCGGAGGCCGCGGGTTGTTCGAAACAGATACTGCGCCCCCGGAACGCAAAGGGCACAAGAAGAAACATAGTTTTAGTTAGTAAAAGTATGACATTCCCTCCCGCCCCGCCCAGAACGGGGGAAGTAATTTGATGATTCCTCATCCGAAAAAAAAACCCTTAAAATGAGGAATTATGAGACTGTACTTTGTAGCATAAAGACATTTTCTTGCATTCACCTGTTAACTAGGCGTTTTTAACAGAAAGATGAAGCAGTTTTAAACTTGTAGGCGCTTTGAAACGTACGTCGTCATTTCATAATTTATAGGTTAGGGATATTTGGAGAGAGAAATGAAAGAAACAGGTTATAATATCTAATAATTAGTAAGTTAAAATTTATTTATTAAATAATGTAAGTATATATTATGTTACAGCTGGTGTAAAAATTAGGTGTAGAAATTACTCACATATTATAAATTGGCACTAAGAAATTAGGAAAGAATATTAGGGCTTACTTATTTTTTATTTCTTTGCATGTACCTAGAACATTTTATTAAATGGCACTTAAAAACGTAACCTGTGCAATGTATTTTTTTTTATATCGTGCTAATGTTTGTGAATTACTAATAATGAACCTAAATCATATAGTGGGTAAGGAGGTAAAATACTATGTACCCTAAGGACTATTTTTTCAATCGTCAGGTACCTGTGTAATGACAGAGGAATCAATAATAAATATGGCGGTTTGACAGCTTTTGCATAGACAATAAGACAAACTGTCATATTTATTTTATAGATAAGAGTTATCTGACCATTGAAAAATCCGCCTTAGGCTACATAAATTATGAATGAAATTATAATTTATTTGCTTTAATCTTCTAAGTTTGAACGAAGCTAGGAACTAACGTTCCTACTATCAAAATACTACTTTCTTTTATCAACCACTATTGTTTCAGACAATTATAAATGTTGTCAAGAAAGTTCTTTGTTTTCGTTACTTACGTCTATTGCTTTTATATCAAAAAATAAGTGAACACACATTATAGCTAGCTTGACCTTGACCTACCTTTTAAATAAACATCTGTATTTCTAGTATACCTACTTAATAATTTATAAGAATACTGTTAGCGCCCTATATAATTTGCTTACGGTTTATTGGTGGAAGTATTAAAATTTGAAGTGTGATACAAATTATGACATTGGGTCTAGCTTCTAAAGATAAAACTTCACTTCCTCAAGGATGCGCTGCGGATCAAAAGTCAATATGTATAATATGAACCTTTATCATCTCTTAAAGTAATTCTGTAATACTTTATAACTGGATCTTCAATCATGTGTTCACTATCCACTACTCCATTTTCTTCCAAAAACTCAGTGTGGCCCCTCAGCCAATCTAAATACAATTTTAAATACCTGTCGTTAGGGTCTATATCTGTGTGCCCCAAGCAGAATATCCTATAGGCATCTTCGCCATATTTCCCGATACCGCATAAGTCACTTGCACGGCGCCATTTTGATGAAACAAACTGATAACTGAGCTTCCATATCATGTGACCTCTTTTTCTTAGTCCCAAGTTTTCAAAAAATCGTTCTAAAGAAACTGGGGTGTCCTTTAAAACGTGATAAGGCGTTGGGTAGTCCTCAAAAAAGGTCTTCATGTATGGCCTGGCAGTTTTTCCTGAAGTTTTTGTTAAGAATATTGTTGCTATTAACATCGCCCAGGGATTTGAGGCGAACTCTTCTTCAACTACGTAATGTGGTGACATTAGAATTTTTCTTGGTGTGATGTTGAAAAAAGGTTTTATTACTATCGATTCTTCTTCCTCTATAGCCAGTTGAGATAGACTTAGTTCTTCAGACTCTATGGAAGTCTGACTCAGATCTTGAGAGGAATCACATGATTTAGTTGGTGTAAAAGCCAGCTGTATTTTAGGACTTGTTGCTGTGAGATTTTCCTCTTCATTGAAAAATCTGCTGATACAATCCTGATCTTCCATGCTTCTGTAAAAAAAGAAAACAAAGTTAAAATTCAAATTAAGAATTAAAACAAGGTGTTGTTAATTTTTTACATGAGAGCAAAACGTATTGTGATATTATTATTTTTTTCAGACTTGTGGCTTTGTGGTATTATTCTATACACGATGACATATCAAGCCATACATTTCGAGTAGGTATAAGCTGACCTCGTAATGCATAGCCTCCCCGTACAACGTGAAGTCGGATTATTGAAACGTATAGTTAGCTGTTATTTTATTGTCGTAAATACCAACTTTGTCAATTTTGGTTAAGCCAAGCTATTTATTATTTTTTTAATGGGACAAGCGCCGCAACACTATTCCCAACCACTGCGACTCCTGAAAGCCAGAATCAACAGTGGGGACTGCCATAAAAGCGCTGAGGTAATGAAGCTCGACGAGTCCCGGAGAAACGATACAACTGTCTTGGATCCCGCAACAAAATTACTTCTACCAAACCGCTACCTACCTAATTACCAATGTAATTATTTACTTGTGAACCTCTGCTTTCTAGTATACAATATCAATGCTTGCAATTCGATTAATTATTGGCCGTCTCTCGAAAAAAGCGTCAACATTCCCCCGTGGCACACCCAGCGAAATCCGCCTCGATGGTGCATTTGAAAGCTTCCGGGAAATGTACGTTGACATTCAACAATGCACTTCTGCTTAACCCATCATTGAATACGGATGAATAGCGTAGGTAATAGTTGTAAGGTACTGTTCCTTCTTGTTAACTAACCGTAATCTAATCGTGCATTGCAGATGGATTTGTCCAAAATACGGAATCAGAAGCTTTACATATTGTGTTGGGATAAGTTGTATTGTTTTAAAATCAAACCTGAACTTAACTGAATAATATTTGATATTGCAATTTTGAAACAGTATTATTTTGATATTGCTTTGCGTTTCGCACGGTAGGATTTTGAACGCTCGGCTCAGCGCCGAGGGTTGAAAATCCAACAACCTAAATTATAATTTTAAAATGATACTGTTACAGAAATTCGTAGTAAGCCCCTTGGATAAACGTAATAGACTTCAATCGCTAGAGAGATAATATAGCTTACATAGGTATATTATTATGATATTAATGTTGACAAAAATGAAATAGTTTCCAGCATAAATATGAATGGCCTATAATTGGGGCGTTCGGGTTCAGGGCAGGTTATTGAGTTTAGTTCAGTTCCGTGTCAATTCCATTCACTCATTCGTTCAATACGCGTTCAGTGTCCAAAAAGATTTGCATCCATGTTTTTTTTTTAATATTTGATAGTTAAGTTGGAGTAATAGTGAGTTTAAGTATGCGCTTCGGGAAATAGGGTGCCTTTGATCTCTGTTTCAATTTGTTGCTGTTAACACATGAAGGACACTAAACGCCCATAGGCGTCATAACAATAAAACTTTTATTGTGTCTCGTTTATAGAATTTAAATAAAACATTATCTAAAATATGTTTAGTCAGTGTGTTCTGTAGTTATTTAAAACGTAAACTAAACGAAACCGTCAATAAATGCCTACTTTGTAACTTAAGCCTTGTATTACATTAATTTTATTATACCGGTGCTGATGGTAGGTAAGTAGTACTTGTAAGAACATCTGTCACTGTTGACAGCGTAGCTGTATAAAACTTTCGCTGCATTGCACAATAACAAAAAGTTTCAACATCCAGATCGCTCGTCCGCAAAAAAGGGATACTTTCAAAAATCGCCAAAAGACATACTAACTTCCAAAAATAAAACCGGATTTTTTCGCAACAAAAACTGGTTAATTCTGAAGGGGTCTTTTGGGCCCATCTGTTACTCATGACCCTCATTCATACTCTCATTACAACTAGCAGCCGTCCGCGGCTTTGTCTGTCACAATTCACCGGTTTTTATTCAACTGCGTTCAAATATTTGATATTAAACAAAACAGAAATAATAAAACGTCCATGAACTCTGATCACAGAGCCACAACATTTGAGTTTCTAATTAACAAAAGAGCTTGTCTTCAAAATAAATAGATAAGTTAAACCCTACGGGGAATACAGGCGTGATGATATGTATGTATATTTGTAATTCTATATATTTAATTTTACACCAATAAATATTTTTAAACATGCATAAAAATAGTGCTCCGGCCGCAGCTGAAATATGATGATACCCAAGCTAAGAGTGGTCAGGAATGAAGAGTGAGGGTTAACAGACTTCTTTATTATGCAATTTAAAATAAAGTTACCGCGTTTCTGGTTTGATTGAAGTAGGTACCTAAAGGTAATCCCCAAGTAAGTCAGTAAGTAAACTATTAAATGCGTCCCAGAGTCGTCGCGCGTCGTGAAAATGTCTTTAAAGATATAAGTACATATTATTTATAATATCTAATAATAAAGTTTATAACAAATTATCATGTTTAATAGATCTAGGAAAAAATATTTTAATCTATTAGCCTAAGTAGGTAAGGGTTAAAAAAATCGAAGGGTATCAAACATAAAAGAAACTCATTCAAACTTCAAACCAATGGCAAAGTAATGAAGAAAGCCACTCGTGAACAAGCTACGCTGACAGACGGCGCCACTAGACTTGTCATGTTAAACAAATACAAGACACGAACAGAGATAAATTGACCGGCCAACATTGGCGCTGGCTACAAATGTTCGAATGGCCAATCTGGGCCACGCTTCGAGCGAGGCGAGCTTCATACAGGATTTATAAAGCGCCCTTTTTCTATACAATGACCTTCTTTTCAGATGGGTGCGCTACTGGAATTTCTATGTATAGTACTTTTAAGTATTGAGTTTTCTACGAGTTTTAAATACTTGTTTACATTTGGATGATGTCAATCATATAACTTATTCATTTTTGTCTAACCTCTAAGAAATATTGATCTCAAATAAGGAAACAATATTGGAAGTCTTAAGATTTTTTTATAAAGTAAATTAATGTTAACTGCCTCGGTAGCCTAGTGGTCCTAAGGGAGGTATTGGGTTCGATTCCCAGGTCGAGCAAAGTGTTATTGGGATTTTCTATGATATTCTCAGTAGCAGCTCGGAGTTAGGATTTGTGCCCGGTTAATGGCAATAGCTCGTCCCCTATTACATGGGACCTAAACATACCGGCGAACTGTGGGTGTACATTGTTACACTTATGCCTAAACCTTCAGGAAATACAGGCGTGATGGTATGTAATGTATATGTATGGATAATACCAGCCTATTATTGTCTCACTGCAGGGCAAAGTGCTTTTCTCATTCAGACTGGCTTCCTTTATAATTATGTAGGTAAAAAATAATTAATTCATCTTAGTCTGCTACAATTGTCATTGAAAAAATAAACAAGCAACAGAAAACAAAGAGGTTTCTTTCATTGCCTGCATTATTTTGTTTCACACTTTTTTACTATTGTTAGTTTGGAACTGTTTTTATTCTACCCACAACACTGGCAGCAAAGCAACTTCAACATTTACTAAAGAAACAAACTGCTAATAAAATCACTGCAATACAACAGTTTCTTATCTTGCGTACGCGCACCACTTAAGAATCACTGACCAACGGTAATGAGCTTTCACAGTGATCTAAGATCGTGGAAGCTCATCTTTATTTAATGTTTTCTGCAAACAAGTAGTAGGTTAACTAATTATAATACCATTTGATGTATAGACGCCAACACAACAAATAACAAACTGTCAAATTTTCCCAATTGAACATGAACCTTATTCTTTTGTAATAAAGTTGAAAAAGTATATAGGTGTACCAGGGCAATAAGGGAAATCAAAAATTGTAGTTTGCAATACCGGGGAAATTAGACCATACGATCTTGATATTTTTTAATATTTACTTTTTGTATTATCCATACATATACATTACATGCCATCACGCCTGTATTCCCCTAAAGGTTAGGTTAGGTTAGGCAGAGGAGCACCAATGTTCACCCACAGTTCGCCGGTATGTTTTAAGTCCTATGTGATAGGGGGCGAGCCTATTGCCATTAACTGGGCACAAATCCTAACTCCGAGCTGCTATTGAGAATTTCATGGAAAATCCCAATAACACTGCTCGACCTGGGAATCGAACTCAAGACCTCTAGCGTAGTAGTCGTTCCTAATACCACTAGGCTAGAGAGACAGTTCATACATAGTAATATTCTAAATTCAAAACTAACTATGTCTGTCTGTCGACTTTTCAAGAGATTCGGTTATATACTTATACAGTTGTAAATAAACATCGCAATAAAACAAAAAAAATAATAATTTAATACTGAATTCTATGAAATTTAATTTAAGTATTAAAATGAAAACTGAACTGTTCAAAGGATTTCATATTCACAATCACGTGTTCCACGAATTTGCAGTGCATGTCACATGTAACCTACATTTCAAAATTGAAGCAGATTAAGTCTTCCAGGAATTCGTCAATCATTTTCATAATACTGAAAACATTTCGAAATCGAAATACGTATAGGTGGGTAGGTATTCAAATTGCTAATAACATATTAAATTCGCCAAGTTAACATCAGATAAAGAAGTATTTTTTGGTAAGTAACTATCCAGATTTTACTTGGTCCCTATTACCTACGCCTAAAGCTCAATTTACACCGGCCGCAGCGAAATTCGCCGGATAAGAATTTTGTGCACATTGCATAATGAACTTTATGTCCATTGTTCAATATGCGAACGCCAAAATCTGATCGCTCGTCTTCCAAATTAAATTCTGACGTCTTTTGCATGGACGCACACTAAAACCCCTAAAGTTGTAAAAATGACTGAACTTATTAAAATTACAGTGGACATAACAAAAATTAGTCTTGTAATGACGAATGCAGTAAAGATGTAGCTAGCCATAAAAAGTATATAGAATCTACTACAGTGTTGCAACAAGTGTATTATTTATGGTGAATTTACTTTAACATATTCGGTAATGTTTCGTAGAGGTGTGAACTGAGTCTGACACAAATCGAATAGTACCTACGTATACCTATTGGCCATAAATATTTCGTAGCTTATCCTCATCTAAGTACCGGCCGTGTCGACGGCGCGTTCGTGTTCCACGCGCGCCTCAAAGAGATGTCAGCATATGGAAGGGGCCACTGAGGGCCGATGCCTGCCGGGGCTGCGGGTTGTTCGCAAGAGATACTGCGCCCCGGGACGCAAAGGGCACAAGAAGGAACATGGGTGGGTTTTAGTCAGTAAAAGTCTGACACTCCCTCCCGCCCCGCCCAGGGCGGGAAAAGTTATTTGATGATTTCCCACCTACCAAAAAAAAAAAGAAAAAATATAAGTACCTACTTACTACAAATTATTTACAATAAGTTAATGCTTCCGATAATAACCACAACAACAATAGAGCGGCACCATAAAAGGCACACGTTTATACAGCCAGTCTAAGAACACGGGCATCCCAAATATCACAATAAAGGTTGCCAGTCGCATTTGGGTTTATCCGATCCACTCTGATAGATTTGGCGATCCTTGTGCATAGTACAGACTGCATAATTATACAAACTATCCAAAATATGTTTTTTAATTAGGATAATTTTTGCACGCCTTCACCATGTCTTCTTGTCACTAGGAAATAAAAGCTTGCATGGAAAAATGGCGCAATAAACTTCGCATCGACAGGTCTTTGTCTGTTTTAGGAGCAACTTATTACATGTTACATCAATCCGTTGAAAAATGTGATTAAATAATAATGTATAAAAGACAGGCAGACTGTCAGCGTCCCCAGTAAATAACACATCATCACACATAGCGTCGATAATCGTAGAATTACGTATTCCATACATTGGATCAGTCAGAGCACGAAAGCGATAGCAGTAGGTACACGGTTGAGCAACAATAGCACTAAACCGAGCAGTTTGGAAAACAATAGGCCTTCACCTTGTGAGATGGCGGCCTATAGTAACCGGTTGCAGCGTCTACAAGCCCTTAATCCGATCAGACAGATTCGTCACAAATATGAACACACATTTACATAAGTGTATACATGTGCGGTAGGTACCTACACAAGTAAAAACCTCTAGCTACCATAATTTAATGAACACCAGGCTCCGATCAATTTGTAGGAAGGTCAGTGTTTGCAATACATGTTTACGTTTGTTTTATTATGTCTAGAACTACCAATCTTTATTTGTAACGTTGTAACACTAGCCATTTTGTTTGCGTAGTGTAAACAAGTATTTAGCCTATTAACATTAATTAATGATACGATGAAAAAACCAGCTATCAATTTAAAACTACGACATTTTTTTTATTTATTTGTCGGCTTTACGAGTCGGCGCGTTGTTAATGTTACGATGCCATGGACACGGAGATCGTGTTGCGACAACGCGTCCTCATGTTTCAGATACATCGTCGGCGTCCAAGCGCCGCGAGGCGAATGCCGGGAATGAAAATGAAAGAGAAAAAGAAAGGAACTAATATTCTGTCTACCAACATAACGAGGGCGGGAATTGGGGCGCATGCGCGCTGAAAACATCCGCTTTCCACACAGACATCTGTTACGTGAGGTTTACGGTGCCAGTGTGCTAGAGTCAACGACACGAAGCGAATGCTTGACGAAACGAGATGTTGGTCGCGTCTTTATATTCTCTTTGTCTTTCAGGTTTGCGAAATATAAATGCGTCATAACAAAAACGACAATCTTTGTCATTTTATAATATTATATATGTTACATGCAGAAAGTAAATATCGGTTGCGTAATTTGAATACAAACCCAATGTTTTTTATAATGTCATTTTAATAAAAGCGGGTAAGCCCCAAAAGACTAGATCTAGCTAAATTGTTTTATTTTTAATCGTAACAGGATGCCAATTTTGCAAAAAAAAGCATACCTGTCTGATTTTTAGATTAAAAGAGGTTATAAATTATGCCCGGTGCTGGATTTTCTGGCTATAAAACTGATTGAGCTTGTATATTAATTGTTATCAATCACGTTGTAATTAATCTTCGTAACTAATCAAAGCGTAGGTAAGTTAGGAGCAAAATAGGTACCTACCGACCGACGCTGCACGCGATTGGTCCATCTGCCGGATCGATCGCGTGCAGCGTCGATGCCCCAAAAAATCCAAAAACGAACCCAAGAACCGAAAAATGAACTTGATGATTGTGCTCACGACTCGTGGCGGCTACTACTTATACTAAAAACTTAAAAAAAGTAAAACTGACATTAGTCATGGTTCAGTACTTAAAGATTCCTATTTTTTTCTAAGTAAGTAGATATATCTTTTCAAACAAAAAAAAAATGGATGCAAATCGTGACCTACTGTACTGATTGATATGGGAAAGGCTTTGTACTAAACTCACTAAAAAGTATGTTGATAATTTAACACTGACTGAACCAGAAGCATCGTAGATTTTTTTGTAAAACTGTTCCGATAGCGTGGTAATATTTTTTTTTCAATATCTAATAAAATAAACTCGTAGATAGATAGGATAAGGGCACCAATTGATTATGTTTAGTCAGTTTCCTGTAATAATAATTTAATTGCAAAATGACAATAATTTTTAAATATCGTACAATACCACATTTTGAATTTTTTATTACCTACCTAATGTATCTCTGTTGTTTTGTTCTGTGAGCTTTAGGTGTTTCTGTTTTAATAAATAACATACCATCACGCCTGTATTCCCCGAAGAGTTAGGCAGAGGTGTACCTACTAATGTACAGCCACAGTCCGCCGGATTTTTTTATGTACGAAGCGCATTCGGGACAGTAACTAAGCAGATATATATGTACCTACGCGATGCGCAATCCTGATACAACGTGTGAGGAAGTGACTTGGTATGACTATACATTATTTCGAAGCCGGTCTTAGTAGTTCTAATAGTTAGTACAGAAGTAAAAACAAGTGACGACTAAGTACTAAGGTACAAGTACTTACACATGTTTATTATTGGGCATGACTTGTAGGAAACCAATGAGGTTACTTTTAATTCTCTATGGTTAAAGTAATAATGGTGATCGATACTTAGTTCCTTTTTTGAATGCATTTCAAAGTTTTTCTCGAGATACCTAATAAGATTAATTAGTAAGAAATAAATTTTACGTCCCATATCGAACACTGAAGCCATGCAAAAATTAATTAATTTAAATAATTATTATTTCGTAGGCCGCTAAATCATACAAATGACGTATAACTACGACTTTAAAAAATCAATACTCTTTCTTTAGTGTAATATTATTTTTTTGATAGTTTGTAATTTATAAAATTAAAACAATAGCGGCCTAGTAAACAATACTTCAACTTGGTTATTTGAAACTTGAAGTATTGTTTACTAGGCCACCATTTTGAATTTTCTATGACGTCATATTGCCCATATCCAGCTGAACATCATGACGGTTCTACCGATAGCACATTGGTACGATAAATAGTGTAGGAGATATGCGCACACAAATGAATATACAAACAGCCTCATGTTAACCTTTTGACCGCCACAGTCTTGTATAGATGACAAACCAAAATGCGGCCAGCGCGCCACGGCCACGATCCTATGACAGACTTTTATACGTAAATAAAACTATAATAAAAAAAAAACTCATACAACAACATCGATATAATTCCGAATTTCCGAACTCACTACTATATTTTTGGTAGGTATAATAGGATGAGTTCGTAGTTTGGCGCTGAGCCTGAGGGCACGTCTTTGCTTTTTTGCGTCAAAAGGTTAAAATCATAACCGTTCTTTGATACAGGTGTTGGGTAAGAATTAACAAACGTCGTTAGTAACAGCGGCTAATTAGCAACCATAATTAGCAATGCATAAAATGCATAAGCCGGCCGAATGTTGATCTTCCCAAGTCAAGAAGTAAAAGTCAGCGCTTGGAACGGGTTATTCAATAAGCCTAAGGTCTAGCACGCTACACAGGGGCTAACAACCTTTTATTATGTACGTATGTGTGTGTCTGTGTGGTTAGGGTTCTCTAAGTATAGACAGCTTTGTCTTAACACTAAACATAAACGAAGCAGCGAAATGTGGTAGAGAAATTCTTTTCGTGGTTGTTACAAACATATTAACTCACGTACATAAACAACCAGGACCTGGAACCTGTAGATTATATAATACGGAAATTGAACCCGTGACACTCAGCACATTCAGTCACTAAGCCACTGCGCAATATGTCGTTAAAAGAACTTTTATTTCGATCGCAAGTCAGGTTACCTATTACTGGACAAAGATAGGTCTCCCTTCCTCTCTATTTTGTGGTATACCTACCTGATCATCTCTTATGATATCTTTGATTTGATTATCTCTGATATCTTTTTTGAGGCATGCTTATCATCTTTTTCCTTCAAAATCGATTAAACAATATACCTAACACTCATAGAGACTCTTTTTTAAATTGACGTGTTCCTAAAAGGTCACAATTTAAAAAAAATAAAAAAAGAATAACGTGGCGTTGCCCTCTCTTGGCTGTTTACCTCACTGGCCGTGGCCAACGTCAGCGATTTGACATTCATTTGTTTTTGTTTTCAGCACATTACTTTTTAATGAGTTTGAAATTGCAATTTTAAGTATAAGATTTTAGTTTCGAGAATTATATAAAGCTCTAAGTACGTACTTTCCTAGGTAGGTAATTCGCAGCGATACTAAAATGTACCTTTCATTGGTTACTTTCAAACGTTCAAGATAACAGCTGTTCAAATAATTATATTTGCAAAACAATATTTATTTAATCATAAGTAACTAAGTAACATATCTAGTAACGGAGTTCTTGAAATCATAATCAAGGGACGCCAACGGTGTTCACTCGGAAGACATCAAACATTTTCCTTTTGAATAACATCAATTTACTTAATTGATTGACGTGCCCAGATACGAGATAAACAAGCCTTTTTGGTTTCTCTGAAGATGATGAGCAAAGAAACAGGAAAGACCCAGCAAAACGTGACTTCTTGCATTATTAGTATAATTCGTAAAATACGGTAACTAATTACAATTACCCATAGAGACTTTTTTACTTGGAAAACCTTTGTAGCAATTGTACAAAAGAAGTGTGAAAACCTACCTATGAGAAGTTTCATTCATCGGATTCAAAGAAACTCGCTTGAGCACCTGTTGGGCAAATATTTGATGACTAACAAGAACGACCAGCAAATAAAGCAACAAATTATTTCTATTGTTTTCAATCCGCTTTTCCGCGTGAATGCCGCCTCTATTAATCGATATTAATCGCGTGAGAGTTCACATGGCATGCTTTTTCTTCGACTGTGCCGCTGGAGAATCCAACCACTTGCTTTATTGCGAGCGGCTGCATCGTCGCGGCAGCACGCACGTTGGTCTCCGCCTCAACTCGCGCGCTATTAAACACCGTAAAATCGAGAAAAAAATAAAAACAAAGTACTACCGATAGCATCGATAATGAATTCGATTCGCACCGACCGGCCGACGACGGACAAGTTTTGAAAAAGGAACACTGTTTACAAAACGCTTTCCTCGATTTGCGTTTGGTACGCGAGTGAATTGAATATCGAGTTTGAAACTATATCGAGTGTATCGTTGTGTTCGGAATCGATGTTTGACGGAAGCGCGATTGTTGCTAGACTGAACTTGTGCCACGCTTCGGGAAGGTCAAGGAACACAGGTGGCGGACAGTTACTCATGCGTCGATCGATATGATCGCAAGTAGCTTTTTGCCTAACACATCGAATGGTAAATATTTTCGTTTTATTATGATAGTAATACTTATAAAGCGTTCTTATTTTAATCACACAATCTAAAGCCGTAACTTTAATTTTGTCCTACACTAGTAACAAACTATAACATGTCTATATAACCTGTTCAATGCCACGGGCATGTAATCATTCATTATGATAATAACCGCAGCTAAATAAGATTCTCTGCACTTAAAAACAGTGGTAGAGTCACCACATTGTTATGCATAACATACATTACGTTTTCTTTAAAATTTGTTAACAATTACACACATTGTTATTGAAACGTTTATTATATTTTATTTTTCATATTATAGAGACGTAAACTAAATGAGGGTAAGGCAGTTAAACTGGTTAAACAACCACTTATTGCTTTGTTGACAATGACATTTTTTTTTTTATCGACATCTTCGTTGTGATCACGGCCATGCAAACCTTAATTATCTGTCACATATCATTGTTATTTATTATCATAGCATTACATCATCATTAAACATATTTCTAGCCAATATCAATCTATGGCGGCGACTTCGTCTGCAAAAACTTTTATCCAGCGGGAACAACAAAACGGGATAAAATATTTATTTATTTATTTATTAATCTTTATGCACATAATGTAAAAAATACACTGTACAAAGTCGGACTTAATGCCTTAGACATTGTCTACCAGTCTACCTTAGGGCGATGCAGAGACAAAACATAGTAGGTGCAAAGAACAGAAAATATTCAGGAATACAATATATTTTAATAATAAATACATATATACATACATACAAACAAAACATACAAAGTAGAGGGAGATAAAAATACATAGTTGGAGAAATAATAAACAAATTAATTGTGAGACGAGTCTGCCAACCTCATAAGCAAGTGTTCACGAGCTTTTACTTAATATCCTATGTGATAAGCTAGAGTAATATCTATATGCCGTTTAAGCGTGAAAGAGTAACAACTATCTATCCATCCATCCTCACAAACTTTCGCCCTTATAATAGTAAATAGGATAAGTTATGGTCAAATCTCTCTCTGAGTACTTCAATGTCAACTTTGATACTTATATCAACTTATGCCATAAAATATGTAATGAATGTACCGTACCTATCGACGTAATTATTATAATAATACAGTGTAACTAACTCAACGATTTCTTTCGCTATGGTTCTTGCTACGATAACTGAAAATAATTATAAATTAATTAAAGATCATACAAATAAGATGTTTGCGGGATTGTAAGTGTCTAAAGAAATTACTACTTATAAGCGAATTATGGTGTGCAGTGTGGAGCACCATCACAGGACATGTGTCACCTCGTTAGTTGCCCGTCGTGCATAACCATTCGTACCATCCAAGATCAAAAAGAAGCCAATGATAGAGCTGTACAGGTTGAAACAAGTCAATGAACGAAAAGAAGGAGAAGCCCAATAGTTGAAGCATAAAGTTTTGAGAACTTCACGTGCCATCCAATAGACAAGTTTCTTTTCAACTTTATTTGTACTTCTATAAGTACTAAGTCAAGTTTCCAATCTTAAATAACTTTGAACGGAGTAAAAAAGTTCACACTTGATTTCGTATGGAAGAGGTCTGTCTATTTCTAACTACACTCCCACCCATGGTCCAAGCTACGAAATATCAGCCAAAGAGGGATTTCCTGCTTGAAGTACTCAATCAGACAGTTCCGTTTAAACTTTAAGTTAATCAGTACGACCATGACTTGTTTTCTTGTAACGTGTTATAATGTCAGTCAAGCATGTCTGAGCCATTGTTTTTGTTGATACCTCTGCCGAAGGCACTGATTTTTATCGATTACATGACGGCGAAATTACCTAGGTGTTCGCGATTCTCTTGTAGAAGATGCTACAAATCTAAATGTAGTTACTTGAAAAACCAACTTCAAAAAAACATACAGACGAATTGATAACCTCCTTCATTTTGAACTCGGTTAAAAAGGTGGAGGTTCTATGTTTGAATGTATATTGTATATATATTTAATTTAAGTATGTTGACCCATTTTCTTGTTCAATGATCTTCTTCGTAACTTTAGCGCCAATGTTAACAAGATCCATTTCCCGTCTGGTTTACTGATCATTGTGTCCAATTTTTCCGTAAAATGTACATGTGAATAGGTATCTACAAATGTATGTGATTGGTTGGCCACTTACTAATAAACATTGTAGACGTAAAGAAATCTAAGATTTGCAGTCAAAATTTACATAATAATATGTTGAACTGGATTATCAATCTCAAAATCTTTGTATTAATGATGACTAACCAACAAATGTAAGCGGATTTGCGAGCTTCGCAGAATTGGTATTTGTTAGGTAGTATTTAAATTTGTTTCGCAATAAACAAGGATATTAAACTGGTTTAGTTAGTAATAATTCTTATTTTAATTTGATCGCTGATCGCTTAACGGACAGACAGCGCTTTCTACAAACTGGTGTGGGGCAGCCTCCCAACAAGAGACTAATTTCACATAAGCGACTCTCTAGCAGATCCGTTTTTTTTAAGTGTTGCCGCCACACTTAGAATTTCCCCTGTATCGAGTGTGCGGAACTTACAAACATGTACAGTGACATACACAAACGACCAGACCAAATAGCAGTGTGTTTAACCTGTGATTTCTCTAACAAAAGCCAAAGATGTATAGATGTTATATTGATCTAAATCCTCCAGTTTACTGTCATGGGTAAGGATATTGAAAGTCATTATACTCACATTACTAAAACACATTCAAAGCACGTGCGAGTTCCCTCAACAATATTTTCTATTCATCTTTGACGCATTGCAAACGTGGTCGTAAAATCGTTGAAGTCTCGACTCGTTGTGTAAATCTAACCGCGAAACAGTTAGAACCACAAACAGTATAACACATTTAAAAGCAATTAAATATTTTGCAGAATAAATAGTTAAACAGGTTTATGAAATGAATTATTTATTTTAAAGTATACGATTTAGACATATAAAGGTTAAGGCGAATCGTATTAGTCTAGTGCTCAAATGCGCGACTATCCTGGTCTTGGATTTCCAGGTCTGGTAGAATGTTTGTGGATTTTGCTATAAGGATTTCTCAGTAGCAACCCGGAGGTTGGAAGCTCGCGGTGTTTCTTCGGAAAGCACGTAAAGCCGTTGGTACTACACCTGACCTTCCCCCATCAGATTATGAGAGTGAAGAAAGAGGTAATGTGTGTAAGGTCTGTGTTTGGGTACATACTTGTGCACTACATACGTCTTCTGCGTATTTGGCTAATCACTTCAAACTTAAAGATGACTTGAAAACGTTATACAAAGCGAGTTCGAAAAGTTACAAATAGAAATTTAAAGTTTTCTATACAGAGTTTGTTTTAGCACACACACATACCATCACGCCTGTGTTCTCAGAAGGGTTAGGCAGAGGTGTACCAATGTACACCCACAGTTCGCCAGTTGGTTTTTTTAGGTCCCATGTAATAGGGGGCGAGCCTATTGCCATTAACCGGACACAAATCCTAACTCCGAGCTGCTACTGAGAATTTCATAGAAAAACCCAATAACATTTTTGCTCGACCTGGGAATCGAACCCAAGACCTCTAGCGTAGCAGTCGCACTTAGGACCACTAGGCTACCGAGGCAGTTTGTTTTAGTTTATCAATAATATACCACAACGATGAATTAAGAATGAATAACCGACTCACCACACATATCTATGATCTGAGACAGCCGAGTTTTAAGTGTACGAAAAAAAGCTGTAAATAATTGAATTAAGATTTATGAAATAATTAAATAATAATAATAATTACACAGGAGTTTACGAGAAACACAACAATTTGTGGTAATTAAGTTTAGTTAACTAAAAATTCTTAGGCATTAATTAGTGAGCTTTAAAATCATCACGCGTAACGTACAGGATCTTATGTTTTTTTTAATTGACTCGTGGGGGTTTTGTGAGCTAATGAATAAATCGTGAAAAAATACTCTTGAATACCACAACCTCTTAATATCTCAGGTCAACCGAAAACGTTATTAGAGTTGGGGCAAAAAAACGTCTCAGCACTGAGTTGGAGGTAGCAAAAAACTTGTATAAATCACCAAGCTTTTTTTCTTCGGAATCGTTAGTGGATCAATAATCATTATTGGCTATTGCCGATGGGTATTGCCATTATCAAAATGTGTATATGAATTAAGAACCAATTGATTTGGGTTTTGAATCTAAATTAACAAGTTTTCTTAGAGCGGTATCTGTTTTTGTCAATTGCCTCGTTAGCCTAGTGGTCCTAAGCGCGACTGTTACGTTAGAGGTCTTAGGTTCGATTCCCAGGTGGGCAAGAGTGTTATTGGGTTTTTCTATGAAATTCTCAGTAGCAGCTCAGAGTCAGGATTTGTGCCCTGTTTATGACGATACTAAACATACCGGCGAACTGTGGGTGTACACTGGTACACCTCTGCCTAACCTTTCGGGGAACACAGGCGTAATGGTATGTTATTTGTGAAGTATCTGTTTTTCATTTTACACTACAAAGCCCTCAATTGAACGAATTTAAATATAATCTTGACATTAGCAATTTAGCATCATTACAGTCAACATTTCCGCAGCAATAACGCGTTTACTCACAATAGTGCAATAAATATAATCTATGGACAAGCAATAAAGTGATTTACCTACATCACTGTAGGAATATTAAAGTAGGTACTCGGTACCTATTGTAAACAGCGTTGAACTCATTGAACCTTGTCCAAGACTACGTCTCACGGTTGATGGCTTTCACACTTCCGCAGATGCTTGGCTGTATGGTCGTTATATGCTCTGGTGAGATTTTAATATAAATGGTGTAAAAAGACACTTAACAAACGTTACCAGTTATTCCCATCATTGCTCGATATTTTCTCTGTTGTGGAGCGTATTTGGGAACCGTCTGGTTACGGATTTATGAAAGGTCAAAGTCCAATTTTTCTTTACGATTTGTTTAAATATTAAATCTAAACTTCGAGCAAAGCGTTATTGGGTTTGTCTATAAAATTCTCAGCTCTAGCTCGGAGTTAGGATTTGTGGTCGGTTAATAGCAATAGGCTCGTCCCTATTACATTGGACCTAAACATTCCGGTGGTCTGTGGGTGTACGCTGGTACACATTTGCCTAACCCTTCGGGGAATACAGGCATGATGGTATGTATATATGTAAATCTAAACTTTATATATCGCTACGAGTTCTATTCAGTTACAGTCGAAAGGACAATGTTTTGAGTTACCAACATTGCGCGCCATGATAAACAGTGATAATTTCGCATGAAAAATAAAAGTGATTTTCCAGCAATAATCTTCGTTTAGGTCATGTTGCTTACGCGCGCTTCTTGTTGTGGTACGCGTAGTTAACGGCTATGTGGTATGTCTTTTACACGCCATATAAGTATAATACGTTAGTAATTTCCATAGCTTTTAAGGCATTAGCATTTAAACAGCAAGCCTAATGTGATAAAAAGTAAAGACGAGTTCAGATTCGTAATAAATTGAAGACACGTAAATTGTGAACATTCAAAGTAGAGCAGCTGTTAAGGAGAAGGGTACCGTTGCGTCTCAGGTTGTGAGGTTGCACAGTTTGTGGAGAGAGGCCAGCACATCAAGCTATCCCAATCTTTCTTCTACTTCTACTTAGCCTTTTTCCAACTATGTTGGGGTCAGCTTGCAGTCTAACCGGATGCAACTGAATATCAGTGTTTTACATAGAGCGACTGACTATCTGACCTTCGCAACTTAGTTACTGGGCAACACGATACCTCTTAGTTAAAAGGTTGTCAGACTTCCTAGCTTCTGACTGTCCAAAAGATTGGGAAGCTATCCCAATCTTTCAAATTTGTTTTATAGTTTATCAACTTTATTAGAAAAGAATAAGGTTAATGTTCAAATGGAAAATAATGACAGCTTAATGTGTTGGCATCTGTACCAATTCACGCTTACCGTACCATGCGTATAAGCAATCAAGATATCGAAGACCACCACTGTTCATAGTGTCACTGACATCAGTGGGAAAAAAGGCTTTTAAAACCAAATAAGATTCAAAATCATCACCATCATTGGACCATTTGTGTCAAAGAACGGAAACAGATGCTTTGATTTGAAGAAACAGCACCTGTAGCTATCGCCAACTTTCAAGTTGACAAACCTGTTCATCTAGTGGTAACAAATTGGCAAAGTTTCAATCGCATTCAACTCAATTACAATAAATAATATCATAGATTAGTTTCTGTCCATGACTTCGGCTGTGTGGAAGTCAAGTACCTATCCTATAAAACACATCCTATGGTACTTGGGAACAGTGTCAGTGACAGATTTTTTGTAATCGATTCAGTACTTCTAGAATTACCTCTTACAGACAAACAAACAATTCTTCTCCTTTATAATAATAAAACCAGCAATTCTGATATACAAAGATTGCCTTTTAGGTAGCCACGGAACTATAAGGGTCAATCATTTGTAAATATGTATCCGATAACATCAATACACACTCACACGGAACTAAAAAACTCCGGTATCGATAAAACGCGTAATCGATTCTAAGCACGAGACCATGACGTAGTTCAGTAGTTCTGCATCACAACATACCTAATTTGAATTAAAGAAATCTCTATATAAGCGTCAAATTAAACGCAAAAGTAAAGCGCATCATTTATGTATTATGCGTCCGAAAACGTGTCTCGTCATGCCACTGTCTGCCATGTCACAGCTAATCTTGACCAAGTTGATTTCACACCTAACCACGAATGATATCTACCATCAAAAATGTTAGATCACGTCTTGGCTTTTCGGTAGATAAGTACATGATATTAATATTATTATTGCAGAGACTCTGGCTGAATCAGCCGAATACAAACTCATTTATAAAGTCAAAGCTTTGAGATAAACGCTAGTTTTAAAATTAAGAAGAGAACGCCAGGCGTGGTTGCGTCTGACAGAAAAAAACTAAAATTGGATATATAATTAAAAAACAAAGTCAGGTTATTTACACATTTTATAAGTCAAGACCCTATCCGTTATTGACTTATAAATTGTGTAATTTTAATAATATATGATTTGTTGGATTTGTCTCCCCGAATAGCAGAATTACTATAAAAACACGGGAAAAATTCCCGAAAAAAAAATACAACATTTATTTGTTCTGAGGCGGTACGAAGTTCGCCGGGCCAGCTAGTAATTAATAATTGAGTACACAAACATAATGATTATATTTAACATGTTTCAATCATAATATTGATATTAATAGATCCCGCCATCTCTACATTATCTATCGATATGATAATATTACCGGCACCAAATTTTATACATTTAATTACTATTTCGTGTATAAACATTCAGAAAGAAAGAATAAAAATAATTTAGGAACACATATATTTTAGCTTACATCTGGTTTTAAGCATGCATCTTTATTTATAAAGCAAAAATTTTGAAGTAGGTAGCTATGATCTCATGTATGTAAAAACCAAGAAAACGGGTTTGCATGAAAGATGACACAGGAAGAAATAAAAACAGGATATATTGCACTGTCGTCTTCAAATAAATTGGGATAAGGGCAGGACAATACTTAATAAACATAAACTGATCCAAAGATTACACATTGACGTAATGTTTAAAAAACCATGCCCAAATTAAGTGATTTCGATATAAAAAGATTAATATATCGCACCCTTAGGATGAAAACGACGTAACTCAAAAAATCTAGTTTTAGGGAAATAGCGAAACAAGTTTTAAATTCTGAAATTTAAAACTAGAATCCCTAAAACTAGATTTTTTGAGTTACGTCGTTTTCATCCTAAGGGTGCGATATTTATAAAGGCTTTTAAAAATGTAAATAACTACTCAAGGTGGGCATAGTGTAAAAGTGATATGAATGAAGTAGTTTCCATAACAGTCCGTTGATGTACGATTGTAATATGCCTTCTAGCTTTGAACTATGAATAACTTAGTATAGATAACATGAAATATTTTTCTAGTACCTAACTGTAATTAGATACCTATCTGTTCATTTCTTTTTGAAGTAAAACTTCTTTACGCACGCTTGACTTGAGAGTAAGCTGGTGTAAGCATGACGAGAGCGTTACGGAAATGAGTGTAATCGGGCGAACGGAAATCGAAAGGGAGATATAAGTTAGTGAAGATAGTAGAGAGTTACGTTTCGTATATTACTGTATAAGCGAGATAGCAGTGCGCGTCCTCGTTTTTAACCCCCGACGCAAAATACAAACTAAATCAAAATCGGTTAAGCCGTTTAGGAGCTACGATGCCAGTTTATATATTTTTTTAATTAAAATCTCTTCCATTGAATAATGGGCTGCCGCCATTCACATTTAAACTAGTGATAGTGAACATTGTTAACGATAATATTATACACAAGTATGGGACTTTGTCTTAACAATAATAAATTAATCTATTATGAGTTAACAATTTAGTAATATCTACTTACCTGATTCTAAACGACTAGATTAGAGATACTATTATGCGAGCTACCTTACCTATGTAGGTATTTCTCCGAACTCCGATGATGAAATCCATAGACAACGCTTTTTTTTCTTTTTAATCAAAATGGGTTTTATACATATTGGAATCGTGATTAATAAACATAGGGATTTGCGTTATTCATCTTAATTGTATAAACATTTTATTTCCAAGTAGCTAACAAACAAAAGATTGTACCAATTTCTAAGATAAAACCGGTTTCTTAATCTACGACGTGGTCACGTGGCGGCGCATAAAGTTCTGTATTTTTTTTTTTTAATTTTGGTATTCTATTGGCTCGTTTATTTATAATATTCGAAATTTATATACTTCAACATCGATACATCGATTAATATTTTTTATAAATAAAACCAAAACAAGTTTTTTTTTGCTGGATCAGTAATATTTTTAGCCTGAGACTAACCAAACCGGAATACACATAATGTATACTATCTCAGTCTTTGTAGTTGGAGTGCTTCTAAACACTTGAGTGAAATAATAAAAAAAAAAAATAGTCTGTTTGTTATCTGTGGATAGATAGCTGCGCTAAGAATGACAGAGAGCAATGACCTGCAGTGTTATTCTATAAAAAAATCCCTCTTTGAATTTAGGGAAAGAGAGATGGAGGTTAGTTCTCAATGACTATTAGCACCAAGTATGACTTACTTCAAGCGCAATTCTTAAGGCGAATTTTTTACAGAATAGCAAGTCTGGATGACAATGCGACAATGCACAGACTAGAAAAGAGAATGAAAGAGGAGGAAACCAGAATGACAATTCGCGTTATTAAAAACGCACAAAAACCAGTAACATCATCATTTCAGCGACAATAATAATTAATGTCAAAAAAGTAGGTAAAACAGAGACATTTTGGACAGGTTGAGCGGGTTGAGCTCTAGATTAAAATGTGGACGTTACTAAAAGCTACTAGAATTATTGCCCTCCAGTAGGTACTGAGCAGTTGGTGGAACCAAGCTGTTAAAAAAGCACTGCAGTATTATCTACAGTTGCATTTAATGAACCATGTAGTTGTTCTCTGAGACCATGTTTATTATTCTTTATCGTAATGGAAGCTCTCAGGGTACAGTTCAACTTCGGAAGCTCGTGTTTACAAAACAAGACAATATCAATAATTAAAACGAGACGGTGGAAACTGGAACCTACCATCGTAAACAGGATTTACTTTCGCATGTATAATAAAGTACTTATGCAGATTTTTGTAATTCCAAACACGTTTTCGGTCACACTAAATATGTAATGAATTAGTATGCCAGATTCACAGGTACCAAAGTACCAAACTATACAATCAAACGAAGATTTTGCTACCAGGAATGCAAAACTACGTTGGAAGTTTCAATCATGGCAATTGGATCGTCGAATCAATCAAGCAATCTGGGTCGTCAATTAATGTACGGAACATTAATTGCTAGGCAGATTATACTTGACCTTTGTATTGCAGAATTATGAGGATTCGTATCGCATTACTTCTTGTATTACGTGATTGCCTACTGATTACATTGCATTGTTTCTTTATTTATGTCTTGTACGATTTATTTGGCCGTGTAAAATCTTCAGGCTTGCTGGCGCATGCCAGGCCCGTTTCATGTACCCAGGAGCACCAAGTTAGTCATAAATCATAGTCTATTGTCCATTAGGACACGTTATTTGTAATGTACAACCACGTGTTAGCAATTAAATCTGAGTCAAGTTTTTGGCGCAAATGGGCTTACTTACGCCTAAGTATCCTTTTTTTTTGGATGGGAAATCATCAAATGACTTCCCCTGCCCTGGGCGGGGCGGGATGAAGTGTCAGACTTTTACTGACTAAAACCCATCTATGATCCTTCTCGTGCCCTTTGCGGTCCGGGGACGCGGTATCTCTTTCGAACAACCCGCAGCCCCGGTACCTAAGTCTCTTAACCTGACATTTTGCATTAGTATTTCCTTATAGGTATGTATATCTAATTCTATTTTATAAATTGTATTCTAATTCTATATGCTTAGATAAGTTTGTCATACTGATTTTGCACCGGCTTCCATCTAAACCACATATGATTTTTGACCATCTACAATGACATGTATGCATGTGCTTATTCTACTTTTAAATCCGCAATTTGATAGACATAGGAAGCGGAAGCTATTTTTGGTCTATACTCTTTGTAAAGTTCTACCTACCCAACATAACCTAAAAACTTAGTGTCTCTTTCCAAATTAGCTGCTTGATGGAACAATGTCGATACCCAACATTGTTGCCGAATAGGAAGAAGTTGCGTCGATTTGACTCATTCAATGTTAATAAGTGAGCAAGGACAGATTATATGCATCACAACTGTGCAACTGTGACTGCATATTAGGTGATATAATTCATAAATGATGTAGTAGGTGTTTCGCATAAATTTTGTATACGAGACGCAAGATGAACAGAAATAGGAAGAGCGACTATTCGGAAATAAACAACATATAATTGTAAATAGGTAGGGTATAGCCTACCTAATTTCATTTTATCTACCACGTCCACCACAACTTACAACGTACATTTTTTGTGTACTTACCTAGAGTGCCCAGAGCTAATTAAATTTAAAATTATTACTAACCAAGTATTATTACCATTACTATTATAATTTAATTTCTAAATACATACATAAACTCACGCCTTTTTTCCATGGGGGTAGGCAGAAACTACAGAACGCCACCTGCTACGATCGTAACATTCTTCTTTCGCCTCGACCACGTTCATACATCTGTTCATACAAGCACGCCGGTTACGTGTACTGCGCACACGACCTTTCTGAAGAATCCCACCAATAAGGTCAGGGTAGGTCTTTCTAGGGCGTCCTCTCCCGGCGTTGCCACTTACATCTGCCTTATAAATCCCTTTTGTTAGTCGTCTTTCACTCATCCTCTCAACATGACCGAACCATCTAAGCATATTTTTTTCTACTTTTGTCACTACATCCTCTTTTAATCCGCAACGTTCTCGTATCGTTTCATTCCTCACTCTATCGTTCAAAATTTAATTTCTCTATTTTTAATTACTGAATTCGAGCGTTCGAATTCTAAAAGGTCCACATTTTCCCACCAACTACAACGACAGTTACAATTTGAAAAAAGAACTCAATTCTTTTATACTGTAAGTACGGTACACGTAGTGAGTGTCTATCTACCTATACATAAACGGTACTGTAGGGTCAGCAAACCATCAAGAACGTTGGCTGCGCCAGTCTGCGAGGGGAGCATAATATCATAGCGGTTGCATTGACACCATTTACAATTCCGGATGCCTACCTAGAAAAATAGATTCCGTTGCAAGAGCAATAGGATCTATTTTTGCGACAATTAGGTACAGTGACAACAAATGGTATGTGTTTCGACATACCGTTGAGATTTATTAAATTTGCATTATTCATGACGAAGTTCTGTTTTTTTTCGGTTTTCAGTATTATTAGGTAAGTAAGTCTACCATCACAACAGTATAATTTCCGCACAGATAATCTAAAAACACTGTAAGTACAAAATTGTTAAAAATAAGCCAAAAAATAGCACATAATGACATGATAGATGAGTTCAATGTGTTGTTACACTCAATACACTCATATTTAATATTCTGCAGGCTTCCGCAGAGTCGCCATGTAATTATGACTCATTTCCTCCATTTTGATTATAGGTACGTTTGTAAAATAATAAACAATTTTCGTTCAGCTTTAATGACTCTTTTTATCATCACTTGAACACAATGGAAACTTATTCGTTATTCAGATTTTGGTTTTTGCGTACAGAAGAAAACATAATTTGAATTTCGAATTTAGTAATAAATAAAAGGAGCATAGACAAGAGCTGTTAGTAAATCCTTTTTTGAACACGATTGAGTTCTATATCTGCTTATAAAAACAACAAATAACCTTGATAATTGTAATTGGTTTTTCATATTAAATGACATAATATTTGCCCAGCACTTCTTATGACTCAATATTAAATCAACAAACTCCTATACAAGTGTTACTTATTTTTAGAAGTTTTCCTACTTACACAAACAAATGGCAACCGCGATTTTCCAGTTCTTCTTAAATAATATTTCTTAGAATATGTTCTAATGAACGGTTACATCATTAGACAAAACATTATTCTCAGAAATCTAATTTATACTCACAACAGGTGTATGTTAATTTTTATACATGAACCTAATAGTCTCAATTATAGGTACCTTCCCACACCTACGCTTATGGAAGAGCAAAGTCTTCACATTTTTTTATCGAGCATGACTTGTAAAATATACACGTTAGACTTTGTGCTTAATTCAAAGCTTCGTAATTAAGTTTAACGTTCTCCATAACTTTGTTTTATCTAAGTTTTTCCAGAGCTTAAAAAAAGAGCAACCTACAAGACAAGTATTTGTCATCATGATGCTTGAACATCGGCACGTTAAACTTCGCTTCTTGTTTCATTAAACATCGTTAAGTTAAGGCATCCCCAATCACAAGCAATATTATCGCTAGGTCGATATTTAGATTGCGATTGTGACATTATCGCAACGGTGGTATTGTCACCCGTGTGTAGGTACGCCTTTATTAAGTTGTATGTTGTAATTGTAACCTTTGAGTTTATCTTGAACTTGAACCTTACTTAGTTAAAAAGCCTCCGCCCACGTCATACTTTTTATAGGACCGATTATCGGACCGTTTCGTAGTTTCATAGTTTCGCATAACCCACTTTTTGTGTGACATCTGAATATATTGCGGTATATTGGAATTAATAGTTATGTTCCTCTCCGACAAAAAATTAGACACAGATTGCCTTTTATGTGCGGTTAAATAGGGAAACCTGTCATTAGGAGTTCAACTACTACTCAATTTATGTTAGAGTAATGAGGAAGTAGTCTTCTTGCGTTCAGCCATTTTGCAGCATAGACAATAAAAACACTGATCTCTTACTTCTTTTTATAAAAATAGACAGTTCAGTAGATCACGTTTACATTTATAAAAATAGACAGTTCAGTAGATCACGTTTACATTTCGCCGGACAGACACTCGTTATGGTTTACGTCATAAAGATGTCTCAATGTCAAAGTCAAATCATTTACTTCAATTGGGTAGATAAAACCATTAAACCATAATTCAAAGGCACAAACTTCACAAACAGTGAATTGAGATGACAAAATAGTGGCGTCATAGTCTAGTTTTTTTTTTTTTTTTTTGGTGGGTGGGAAATCATCAAATAACTTCTCCCGCCCTGGGCGGGACGGGAGGGAGTGTCAGACTTTTACTGACTAAAACCCACCCATGTTCCTTCTTGTGCCCTTTGCGTTCCGGGGGCGCGGTATCTCTTGCGAACAACCCGCAGCCCCGGTCATAGTCTAGTTACGTCATACAAAATCTATGGAGGAATGGCGTTTTGACAGTTCATAAAAAGTACGTCAATTGATTATTGGTGTCATCAACCCAATTAGACCATTAAAAGGCGCTTTTGAACGTCATACAAGAAAAACAACTGAGTCTAGTTGTGATGTTACAGTGAACATAAAAAGTAGTACTCTTCAGCTGCGTGGGAGCATCGCAACGAACGTGTAGTGTCTACACAATGCCTAACTACCCACGTTTTAAAAATAACAAACGGTTCTGAAGGTGTTAGGAATTGTATGACACTATCAGCTTACCTAATTATCTACCAAGATGGAAGAAAAAATATTTATTTATTTAAACACAATAGATAAAAATAGCGGCAGTGATACCAAGGCCGAATTGTAAATAACTTCTCAAACATGGGTTTATTTGAACAAACTGAAAAATATTTCATTAAATTACAACTAAGAAGACATTTTTATTTAATAATGACACACTAAATGGAAACGTATTAAAATCAATGACACGAAGCCAACGCAAAACGGACACAAATCCTATGTAAATGAATTATTTATGAATCATGTCCTGTACATAATATATTATTAATTAGTTGAGAAATATATTTGTTTTTCT
Source organism: Caradrina kadenii (assembly GCA_947462355.1). Lineage (NCBI taxonomy): Eukaryota > Metazoa > Arthropoda > Insecta > Lepidoptera > Noctuidae > Caradrina > Caradrina kadenii. Next base: position 4,292,056 of record OX381693.1, on the reverse strand, counting down.
ATATTCTAGGAATTTAAATAAAAATGGCTAAAATACAAACTTTCAAAAATATGTAGGACTAGCAAACTGCCCGCGACTTCGTCCGCGTGGTTGTTTACTGCTCCGCTCCCGTGGGTCGTAGCATGATGTTTATAGCCTATGTTACTCAGGAATAATGTAGCTATCTATTGGTTAAAATATGGTTACAATTTGGTCCAGTACTTTCGGAGTAAATTCTGTACAAACAAACTAAAAAAAAAACCCTCTTTGTAATTTTAGTATTGATGTAGTGTCAAGAACCTGGTCCCCTTCAGAAAATACTATCTCTAATAGTAAGCCGCATTATTCCTACGTGCTGCAGATCATAATCATCAAAAAATGAGGGATCGATAAGAAAGTTTACGCGGACGAAGTCGCGGGTAAAAGCTAGTTTAAAAAAAATATTGAACAAGTAAAAAAAGATAAAGTTGTAAAGTTATGAAAATCCGTCTTCCATTTTTCGTTTCGCTCGACTCGCGTCGTAGAAAAGCAAAGTGCTAACGATACTCCCACATAAGGTATTTGATAAGACCTTATATTATAAAAACCAGAAACCACAAACAAATTACGTTACGCTTGCGCAGTGTAGGTATGCAGAAGCGCAAAATCAATTTCAGTTTTAATTTAAAAATAGTTTTTTTTTTTTCAAATCTTAAAATAATGTTTGAGATTAAGTTACTTTGCAGGTTTGAAGTCAGAGAACCTAAAACACAAAATTTTAAATTTTAAGTAACCCCTGACAGAAGAATAAAAATCCCTACCGTAGCTAATATTAGAGCTGATAACTTTGAAACCGTTTAACCGATTTCCATCAAACATTGCTAAGAACACTCTCGATTAATTCATCTTTCAAACACAAAAAACAAAATCAAAATTGGTTTATGCGTTCGGGAGTTACGGTGCCACAGACACGTCAAACTTATAACACCCCGTCGTTTTTGCGTCGGAGTTTAAAAATAACCTAAGTTTTTAAAATTTCTTTTTACAAACAACACAATCTTATATATATTTGGTGCGCGGTGGAAATCCTCCCAGACTTGCTCTGTCGTGGGGGTAACTAAGAGGCATGCCGATAACGGACTCCTACTGGCTAAAACCACCGCACTGTTCCACATCTGCCTATGGCCGGGGGTTCGCATAACAATTCACCGGCTACCTTCGTAACCCTGCTTTTGGCTTTGCCGTAGTAAAGTAAATACAACCTACGTTTTTCTGAAATAAGATTTTTTTTTTTTTTTAATAACGTTGCCCAACACTAGGAATTTCTCCTGTATCGTGGGTGCGATTACAAACATATAAACTCACATACACAAACAGCTAGACCCGGAACAACTATCTGTAGGTCATACAAATATTTGTTCCCTGCGGGAATCGAACCCGCGCAGCTGTCGATCGCTCGGCCACTGCGCCAACCGTGTCGTCACACATCACACACGTCACACATTTTTACAAGTTGTTCAATTGGGTAGATGACACCATTAAACAATAATTCAAAGACAACTTCACGAAAAAAACCTTTATATTTTTATTTTATTTATTTTTTTTACCCTGAAAACCCGATAAAAAATAACTATTAGATAGATTTTTAGTTGCTTTGAAATCAATACATAGTTAGTGAATTGAGATGACAAAAAAAGTGACGTCATGGTTTAGTATTGTCATACAAAATCTATGGGGGAATCGCGTTTTGACAGCTCATAAAAAGTACGTCAATTGATTAATGGTGTCTATCTAATAATCGTAATCTACCCAATTACAGTCATACCAACATTCAAAAGCAAATAAATAATTTTGAACTGGCTTGACGGCCTCGTCTTATATGCATTTTGTATGATGCATGCTATAATTGTGGAAACCTTGGTCATCACAAACTTGTACAGTTTACACAGTAGCTAGTTAGTCATATAAGCGTTTTTTTACCTACCTACCTGTTCTTATTAGTTCTTACCAATTATTGATTTGTAAAAACGGTGTGTAAAAAACATCCACCGTTAACTCAGATACTGCCTATCAGACTAAGTGACATTTGGACCACCTTTCATCTTGCGTCCTGACATGATTTTGTTAGCGAATGGCGTTCCGTGGGTAAATATTGGGCCAAACAAATAAATTTACCAAAAATATATTTTGTATATTTTCCATAGACACGCTAAGAAGTAACACTGAGCAAAAATGTTTGCTGGGAAACGATTCTTTTGTGAAATATCACTATTTATAGTAGCGAGTAATGTAACAAGCGCTAACTAAACTTGAAAAACCTCCATAGGTTATATTATTTAAAGCTTCTCTGCGCTAACCCTTGACCGCCTCCAAGTCGCCGCAACCAGAAGGCTCCCAGGTATAGTCCACAAAAATTTCATCCCAATGATGGGAAAACAAGTAACCTACGACTTCGGTAATTGTCATTTATGTGTTTAATTTGCGCCTGTTATGTCACCAATTTCTCTTTCTCTTATCGTGACCGTACCACAGAATAATAAACTGTAGGCACCATACAGCTATTACTAAATTTACTCGCAAATCGATTCTCTATACATCGAGAAACAATTGGTATGTGCATTAATCAATATCGTACGGATCTGATTGCTTTTAGATTAATAGCATTTAGATTATGTAAGTAAATAATTTTATTATATTGAAAAACTTTATGGGACTTGTGGTTGGTTTAATTATTATTCGGTCTAAGAAACTTCATGGCCACTCTCAGTAACTATTTTCATGGTTGAAATATGACGGTTCAAACTGCAAAGCCAAACATTTTTTACTGGTAACAATGACATTGTGACCATAATAGATTTCGCATTCAAGTGATAAAAAGTTTGCTAAAAACAAGTGTTTATTTATACATATAAGCGGTATTTAATAGGCACTTTGCACTTTGTCTTTTCATAGAGATGAAGCAGCTAGTACCTTCATGATTATTACTTTTTTGTGATCGTTATTTGACGCTTTGTTTTAATCGCACAATTACAGAGTAATGACGTGAATCGACGTCTGAAGTGGTCTCTTGTGGAAAATACCAGTGTTAGTAAAATAGCAATTTAAAAATGCTTGAATAAAAAATAAACCGTGTCAAAATGCACAAAGCCGCAAAATGACTGATGCTTCAGAACTACAAGGTGATATAAGAAAGTTCAAACAGTCTAACCACATAATTATTATACTGAAGTCCCATATCTGTGATGTTTAAAAATAGAATGAGAAAGGCTGTTGACTACGGTCCCAAAAAAGAAAACAATTTCTGCAATAAAATCGCACTCGAAACACACAGCTCCACTTAATCAGATCTTTACTTACATCACTAATAATAGATAATCAGCAGCGAAGACATAAATAAAATTTCCCATCTCTCAGCTTAGCAGTCCTTGACTTTCATAAACATTTGTCCAAAGTGGAAATCTGAGGTCTTTATGAAGATATAACTTACATAAGATAATAAAGTCAGAAGGAATTTCTTTTAATGTCAGGTTTATACAATAAAGGATCTACGCCTGAAATTAATCATGTATTTCAATAACCCAATCTTCATCAGAGAGGTCAAAGTCTTAGGTGGTACAAAAATATAGGTAGTTCCTCTACGACTTGAGATTGAACACCAGAGCTGAGAGCATTTAGCGTAATGTATTTAGAAACTTAAACATTGCACTGTCCAAAGCTCAAGAGTGACATTTTGTTTGCGAAAAGTCTGTGTTGTGTTATGAATTCAGACCACATAATGACGACCTTTGTTCTGTACCTTATTACGCAACCGGGAAATAATTTCCACTATTTTCTATTCAGTATCATAAATCCTCCTTAAACATGGCCTTTGATGGTTACACATTGTTCCATCTGAAATGTTTTTTCAATGGAAGGCAAGTATTTTTCCATCGGTACAAATTAAACGATCGACCAAGCCACACACGACTATCAAGTGCAAAACATGATTCAAAAACACGCTAGACATGTTAAACAATTGTTACATTTGAATGCAGTTTGCTTTGTAACGTCTACGCCAGATGCGTTTGCGCATATCAAACGGTCAATGTAACCGAACCTTTACTACAGCGTTTTAGTTTACCGTATGAGGAAGTCGATTTTCATTATAAACCAGTTTAATAACTAATTGCATGATATCTTATGGAATTAGTGTAGATACATCTGTTTGAAAGAACCCTGTCGAGATCTCACTTCAGTTGGAACTAACCTCTAGCTTGGATCGACTAGTCTTGATCATTGGATGTTCTAGATCGAATGAAGAGAATTACCCTCTTTCTTTCAATAATGTTAGATCAGTTCTCTTTTAGCAAATATTCTGAACCTAGAAAAGAAGATAAAGATCAAGTGATGTTATTCTAAAATTTTGTTACATAATTCACGGGAACAGAACTCCTGACATTAACAAGGTAGGTTCGTACCTATCTCTCGAAATCTACCATCTCTGAGACGCAAATCACCGCCACATACAGTCAACTTCATTAAAACGAAGTAACCTTATGGTTAACTAACAATGACATGATCATTAAATTACAAAATAGAAGTGTGTTGTGATGTAATGTTACAAAAAAATTTTTTTTTTATTAATAATTCATCAGGGGTCATTTTTTGTGAAACGGTACTGACAGGTACTGCCCTGGAAGAGGTACCAATATCTGATTGGTCATGCTCAGTCGTGAGCATTTGATCTTAGATCTTTCATGGAAATACTTACGTACAAGCAATGATCTTTTTTTAATACATGTGTTGCGTGTATGTCACTGAACTCCTAAACGGCTGAACCGATTTTAGTAAATAAATATGTTTGTTATTAAGTTTTAAATTCATAGTTTGACCCGATAGGTGGTGTTGCAAGCCAACGTCTGGCAGGAGGCCTACCAGCATCTCTTACTTTGCCTTGCATACTATTGAATTTATAACGCTCGGTTTAGCGCCGAGAGTTGAAAATCAAACACCTGAAATTTTAAAGTAATATTAAAATATTACCTGCTGTTTTAAGAGATGCTGGTAGGCTCCAAGGATTGCTAAAATAATCTTGTTTTCTAAAATCACTTTGATCATAGAAAGACATCGTTGATAGGTATCGGTGTCAGAAGAGACCCATAGATCACTAATTATATGTAGGATATTATGCAATCATGTAGGTGTATATTACATAGTGCATACGTAATTATTTAGCAATTAAAACAGAGTTCTCAAGAATATTAACTCATTACCCGGTAAACGGTTTTATTACAAAACCGGTTTTCACAAATTGCATAGCTACAGTTACACGTTTACAATATTTAAAGATTTTATTAATGTTTTTATTTTATCTTCTCCAGCAACCACTATTTAGAAGGGGTATATTTCTTTTTAAACACCTCGTTAGTCTAGCGGTCCTAAGCGCGACTGCTACGCTACAGGTCTTGGGTTCGATTCCCAAGTCGAGCAAAAACGTTATTGGGTTTTCCTATGAAATTCTCAGCAGCAGCTCGGAGTTTGGATTTGTGCCCGGTTAATAGCAATAGGCTCGCCCCCTATTACATGGGACCTAAACATACCGGCGCGCTGTGGGGGTACATTGGTACACCTCTGCCTAACGCTACGGGAAATACAAGCGTGATGGTATGTTTATTTGTGATGGCTTTTAAAAAAATGTCTTTCAATATTATCATCATCATATCAGCCGAACAATGTCCACTGCTGGACATAGGCCTTCCCTAAAGGTAGCCACAATGACAGGTCCTGCGCTATCCGTACCCAAAGATTTCCCGCGACCTTTACCAGATCGTCGGTCCACGTATCAAAAGTGTAGATAATTGATTAAAAGCTTCTAATAAAACTTTTAGTCGGTTATTGAAAAAACTCAGCAGTTCCATTTAAAAGTGCACCAAGACGGCCACAATGTACGGAAGAAGTTATACATATTTTTTTAATTAACTTGCTGGAATATTTGTTGCTTTAGAGTCTAAAATCCATTAACGAGTCTAAAATCCATTAACGAGTCCATGGCAAAAGTCTTCCTTACAATATTTCTCCACCGTGTATAAGTTACGATACGATATTGCTGAAAAACGTTACTTATGTACCTACGTACCAACGTCGATCTACAGCGATACCACTTTTGAAAAAATGCATTTACCACATAACAAAACATACTGCAAGTGCTATACAATAAGAACAATAGGAACATTTTCTTTCATGAAAATGTTATTATCACAATAAAAGAATACATTCTGAAGTTTGTCGACAAAACAATGATTCACACTGATATTAGCTAAATTAAAATAATTTACCCACTTGTCCCACACACACACATATATTATTGTTTGTCATAATATGGAACATGATGGAACGAATGAGTTCATAAGAAAGGGATATGTAGACAAGTGTGAAATGATAGCTACTAATTAATGCTGGATTTTAAGGGGAAATGGTGTCACAGAAACTAAACAATATTTCTTATATTGTAAACAAAAAAGTATTGTATCTCTACACAGTATTAAATAAAGTCGCTTCACTCCGTCTGTACGCCTAAATCTTTTAAGGCCTTGTCGTAAGCAAATATTTAGGTAATTGACAATAACGCATCGCAGCAACAAATAAGGTTCAAAATAGCAATACGTTTGATGTTACTTGAATCGGATAACTACAAAAATAACAGATTTTTTGGGAAGTCTTTTCTTCAAAACCTTGACAATACACTCAATTTTTTTCAGGCTTGTAATATATACCAATACGCCAGACTGCGACAAAACATGTGTGTTTTACGGTGTACTGTGTTCGGATAGCCCATCAAACTACGCAACGGATTTTAATGCGGCTTTCGTCGATAGATACAGTGATTCAAGAAGAAGGTTTATACGTTTGGAACATCATGCTACGACCAACGTAAGCGGAGCAGTAACGCAAGATGTGACTGAACGCGGGTGACACCGCGTGGTGTAATATACCTTAATATAAATTTCTCTTGTATCATGGGACCAATTTAAAGTCAATAATTAGTTACCTATGTCAAAAGCATACGTCGGCCAAGATTTATTAAATAGAATTTTGATAATTCTATTACACAAATTATGCTTTGTGATCTGGTTGTCTGTTACAAAAGCTTTTGTTTTTGACATAGATTTATAAGTTTTATATTAAGTAATAAATTCTCACGCATTGGAACATTATAATGGGTAGGCACTTCATTATAAATACGTAACTACTCACTAGCAGTGAAGAGAATTCCTTGACCAATGTGAATGACATCTTTACTAATAGAAGGGATCATCATAGTGTGATTAGCCTTCTTTAAGTACAGTCCACGAAAGACATAAGTAGCCAACCATCTGTTGCTTGCGATTTTGTTTCCTCGGCTAAATCCGGCTTTATGAAGGCTAATGTGTTTTTGATTTTGAATTTGCCTTTCCTCTCCGCCTCTCTCAGCCTCTTTCGGGCTAAAGTGCATCGACCGGAAGAAACAAGTTTAACTTATTCTGCATACTGGTACAACTCATGTAAATAATAAAAGATTTGACAGAAGATCGCATCAGTAATTCGGGTTTCAAAAATTGATCGTTGATTTTATCAATTTTAATTAATTGACCAAACAAAATTGTGCGGTACAAAAATAATAAAATAATTTAAGTGTGAATAATTAATAACATAAACGTTTACAGATGATTAAATTCAGTGTTTAAAATAAAATTACTATTAATGTTGAACTTAGGAACTTATGTAACATTTAAAAGGTAAAATAATGTGTTTTAGTTACCGCTGTTTCCAAGAAAATCAAAGAAATTTACAACGTCAACATCTTCATCTTTATTTATAAAACATTTTGAATTCTCGGAATATTTTGAATTCGGAATAAAAAAAAACAGTTATAAAAAAAGAGGCGCATAATTGATTAACCCATTCATTAAATGTAGGTTAATATTATTTTCTAAACAAAAAACATTTGGTTTTTTACATAATAATGTTTTATATACCTACCTACTGACTTAGATTATTATTTATTTTAAGCATGTGTTCTCTCACTCAGGCAGCCTTTAGCTACTTAAATATAAAAAAGCAAACTCAACTGAACCTCACTAGGCAAAAGCTATTGCTTTACCCGGCAATTTGTGAGCGTGAATGTCGCTTGTGTCAAAGTTGTGAATAAGTAATTAACCTATGTATTTACTTTCTTAGGATTCAACCTTAGCCTGTGCCAAATTTCTTCACAATCATTTCAGTAGTTTAACCGTGAGAAATAACAAACCAACTCACTTTCCATTTATAATATTAGAATGAAGTATGGAAGTATAGATTGGAATTTATACACACGTGTATTAAAAAATCAAGTTTGACATCACGTGTCTATCGTCTATCTTTAGTTTTAAAGGCATTCATATGAATACCTACAGCCACGTGCAAAGATGTATGTAACGTATCTGTATACCTAATCTTGCTTATTGTACGTTCTAAGTTCAAAGATAGATATATCCGTTACTGTGTCCAGTCAGCTATAATAACCCGTCAGGCTGGACCGGTCCAGCCAACCGAACGAAGTTTCTTTGAGACTGAGTCAATTCCTACTGCGATCTTGAATCAACTGTCGAAGTATAAAACGTCGTTTGTTATTGGACCGGTATTACGTACATTTTTATAACGGTTTTGCATTGGGGTTACTCAGGGAACACATTATGGTAATAAGGTAGTTTAACAGTACGAAGAATTGTTTAAAACTCATTTACCAATCTTATTTCATCTTTTTATAACTAATACAACTTTTATTATTGTCGTTGGAACCTGCTTTTCTACAGTCCTAAGAATTTGCAAACATGTGAATAAATAAACATATCTTAAAGAGAATATACGTGAACTCAACCGCAACAGCCGCTTAATGCACGTTGCTAAGGCATCATAAACGCGGCTTGTTATTATAACTCACGTGTGACAAGCCAACGCACGCGCATCGCCATTAATTATATATAAATACTAAGGTAACTTGACATACTTTTTTATCAGTGGAGAAAAAGTGGTCAAAATGTCAAAGCCCTCATGGATTTTAGGAAGACGAAGGACCATTTTAGATATTACCTACCGATAATCCTAAGCACTATTCCAGGAGATAAAATTCTATAGTTAAATTCAATCCTCAGAATTACCGATTGGACGAAGTTCGATGATTTCACTTGTCATATAGTCAAAGATTTTAGGAATTAGAAAAACTAAAGTGTACCAATGGTCGTCAATCATCTATTAAAATGGTCTATCCAGTTATAGCACTACACTAGTACTATACTTGCGCGCAAAGAAAATAACTAGAAAAAAATCAGATAATCAAAAAATAACTTTTAATACCTACCGTGTGGAAAATGAAAAGATAAGGTATCAATAACCTTATTTGAAGGTCTAAAACAAAAAACGGTATAATTAAGGGGTGCGCCGATTTTTTTGCACGCAAGTGTAGTTATAATCACCCAGTCAATTCAATTAAATCAATGAGATTGAGTGTGACATAGAGAGAGCAAAAACAGCTGAGTCACAAACGTAACAACCACTTCATTACTGAATTCTTGGAAGTATTCTATGACGTATGTATGAACGTTTCCATAAAATTAAAAGAAATCAACAATACAATATAACATGTGAAATAACTGCAGATTGCAGTGATGAATAACACAAACTTATTAAGTAAACAATGGTTTTTAAATTATCCAATCATTGCTTCACCATTAGTATTCATCGGGTGAATGATAATAATACAAAATAAACGATGTTTTCGTTCATTTAGGAACCACGTTAGTAAAAACAATTGTTACAACAAGCATCTGCTTTTGGAGCAAAATAAGTCCATCATTTTCTTAGCCTTTTCCAACTATATTGGGGTTGGGTTTCAGTCTCACTTTATACAGCTGGACGCCTGCATTTTTTTATATAGAGTAACTGCTATTCGAACCCCCACAACCCTAAGTGATAACACGATACCCCTTGGTAGGACTGGTTGTCAGATTTTCGGGCGTCTGACTACCCGTAAAGACTGTCAAAAATCAACGAATGATAGCCGGGACCAACAGCTTAAGTGTTTTCCGAGACACAGGGGTGTCACGCCACTATATTCCGAACTCTCCAAATAATATTAGGTTTTGTAGTACCTAATTTACAAGATTTTGAATTCCAAGTCGGTTAATAAAACCAGGGTTCAAATTTACCTAGGTATACAAAATCTTTAGAATGGACTGTTTTATGCGATGAAAAATGCAAGTAATGGGACCATCTCTCCAAGTCACGGATCTCGTTACAAAAGTGTTCTGTGCGTCACTAAATAATACAATATCTATGGGGCGTAGAATGTGAAAAATGCAGTTAATAGTTACGCTTGTCTTGGTCTAACCTCACAGTTCGCATGCCGGCAATACCTGGCGACAAGGAAACTGTTCTTAATTGGCAATACTCCGCTATCCGAGACAGAAAATATAATAACCCGTTAGAATCGCGCCTCGACATTTAACAATAGACCATTAATATGTAAAACTATGCATTTTTATAGGTTTTCTTTCCTGTTATTTCTATTCCTATCGTTATTGGCAAAACCATTTAACTTTCTAACTTATACCCAGGCATGGCGGACTTTGGTGTCACTGGCTGAAGACTGGTTTTGCGGGTTCTGCTCTGGTCTATCTTGCGTGTAGAATTTAAGCCATTCCATTTTTAGAGAAGCTATATTTTTAATGGAAGTCCTCCTATAGCCGATTAGATAGTTGTTTAATGCTTCCAAAACGCTTCTAAGTCATAAGTACTAACATAACGAAACACAAACCTTGTACACTTAATTCGCAATAAACGTTTTTGACTTTGGCTTTGGTAGTTAAAGCCAAGCGTAAAGCGTTTGGTTTCAAAAGTTACAAAGCTTCACAAGAAGATACTAATTATATGACACCTTTTTATATTTTCAATTATTATCTCAATATCCTGTTGGCTGATTTTAAGATAAACGTAAAAAATATTCTCTCCTAATTCAAAGTTTATTTTTATTTATTTAAGTTCATAATATGGGTGCCTAGTTATTATTACGCTAGACTGTGCTTCTCCAAAGTGCAAAGTCATGACGTCAGATTTAAAGAACACTATGTTTATGTTACGTAAACAAACAGTATATAATAGATGCAGTTTGTAATGAAAATAGTACGACGAGACATACCATACATTATAGACCGGGTAGGTACGTGATTATCATTAATTTTCATACGACATTTTTGTGTATTCATAGAAGTCTGTCGTTTAAAAACTTCGAATGTCATGACATGAATGAATAAACAACATTATTATTTTTAAACGAACTGTCACAAATTACAATAAAAACGATACAATACTTAGGTCTGAGAATTAAAAACTATAATCTTAATTTATAATTTTCATTTGCTGATAATAATTAGTTGTACGATTATAAATCATATACTGTATATATTTTATATTTTTAGAGCAATTTATTATTGGAAAATACTACCTATAAATATTAAGCTCGATGAAATTAAAACTTTAGATATTTTTTATCATAGTTTTGATCAGTTCCAAGCTCACTAACCGGTTTCTGTGTACACTTATAAATGTTTTATTCGGAAGTAATTTTATTGGCATTCTACCTACCTTTAACATATTAGAAAAGGGCTATTACATAACAAACAGTTCAATTATGAACGCGGTAGCGAGAAAGTAGCTCAGGGCCACTTTCCTTGGCCCTTCGATACCGGCGACAGTTTTCATACACAACATTTATTTTATTACCATGCGAGTCTGGGATTGGGACGGCCGCGGCCGGGCGGGCTGCCGATGCCGTGCCGCAGGAGTAATTAAAATGGCGCGCAAGACGAACCTGATTGCGGATATTATTATTCAAATTGAATTGAGAACTTATAAATATCTTTAATCGCATGATTCTGATTCCTTCAATGTTTTCTTTATATGTTATAACCTATACCTACCATACGTTTTATATTTGCTCAGTTAACATATTTTACTTATGCGATATTATTATAGTAGTTTGACTTAATAACACATAAGCCCAATTACACGTTAAATTAAAATACATTTCTTTTTTTTTCTTCATAAAGTTTTAGTAAAAGTGTTAAAACATTTTGTAAAAAAGAAATAGAGCAAAAATACTGAAGCATTTTTTTTTTTTTTAAAGCGGTGCCCCACACTAGGAATATTTCCTGTATCGTGGGTGCGTTTACAAACATATAAACTCACATACACAAATAGCCAGACCCGGAACAACTATCTGTAGGTCATACAAATATTTGTTCCGTGCGGGAATCGAACCCGCGACACGCAGCGCAGCAGCCGATCGCTCAGCCATTGCGCCAACCGTGCCGATTTTGAAGATAGCGATGATTAAAACTGGTCCCTCAATCCTCTCCTCCACTGACACATGTGCGTGTGCTAGCTGCTAGACGAGAGGAAATACATTTCTTGACAATTCAAAAGTGCCTGTAAATGGTCTAATTGAAATAAATGCTTTGACTTTGAAATACTTAGATTACATTATGTATAACTTAGTGAAACTCCTAAAAAATTGTTTTACATCGACAGTCATATTTTCTCTTAATATTATTCACTAGCTTATGCCCGCGACGTTGTCCACGTGGTTTTTTTCACCCGCGTTAATTTACGTCTTTGTGTACTTCCTCACTCCCGTGGGTCAAAGAGTTATGCCTATTCCTCATGAATTTGACTATCATAAACAATAGTAATGTTTGCAATCCCACTAATAATTTTAGAGATTCATATATCAAACAAACAAAAAATCTCTTTATCTTTCTTGTATTAATCTAGTATAGATTTTTCTGTAAAACATTTCTTTGTTCTCTTTGCAAATAGGATTCTAGATACCTGATTCAGTCTATAGCCCTATCTTCCATGCATTATTTATGTTACTAGCGTAACAACATAGCATTGACAATAATATGGACCTCTGCCAGCTCTACGAGGCTGTCTGAACAAAGTGAAATTAAAATATACTGTTGCATACAATATATCCTGATTGTATCCAGGATGCTCTAATAAGGAAATGTGAGTTTTACAGTATCTTCACTGCTTTTTGTTCCAGTAATATATTAGTAGGATCACTTTCAGGAAGTCTCGGTTTACATTTTAGCTGACAGACATAGCTACTACATGTGTGTTAATTAATATACATACACGGAGTGTGGATTTCTGCAATCTTATTAAATAAAAATTAAGAACATACATATCTTTATAAATTAGTGAAACCTTAGAAACACACATACACATAGACCCACATACCATCACACCTGTATTCCCTAAAGGGTTAGGCAGAGGTGTACCAATGTACACCCACAGTTCGCCGGTATGTTTTAGGTCCCATGTAATAGGGGGCGCGCCTATTGCCATGATCATAAAAGTATAAGGTTATTTTCATATAATTTTAAAGAGCTACTAAGTTGTGTAATAATGTAAAATAACGGTTGTGATATTATTGGTACCCTTAACGTAGATAAGTACTAATTTTAAAAGTATTAATATCTCTTTTGCACTTCCAAATAAAAAAAAAAACAAAAAAAAAAGCTTTTTAAATTATGTCACGAACTTAAAATACGGTCAGCGGTAACTAAATGTAAGCTTTTTGGAGTAATTGACTGAAATAAAATAGGAAATAGGCATCAAAACAACTTTGTTTACTACTCACCGGCTGCACACGATGATACAGGACGTCAAAAAAACATTTGAAATTTACTACGTAATTCCAAGACAATTTACTTTATTTATAGAAGTAAACAGAAACTTGTTTTCCAATTAAATTCAACTCTAATAGTGGAAGTGGCTTAAATTATAACAGTAAACACGACTTGTTTGGTAAACACGGTAAACAGCTGTCGGCGACAAGTGATGGAGACAGTCCGTAACAGATGTCATTTGTCAAGTCAACGGTTTACTTTAGTGAAACGTTTACGAATACCGTTACAAATATATCAAGGTGCTAGACTTGTACGTCGGAAATCTGAATTTTGTTTCATAAAACCATATATTTATTGTACCAGTAAAAAAAAATTCGAACAAATATAACACAATTTTGTGATTATAATAAATTTCAATTTTGTTTCCCGATTCAATAGTTACGGTCTATGACAAAACTAACTTTTTAAATACTGTTTTATACTTTTCATTAATGTTTTGGTCCAAGTACTAGGCTTTTAAGTCTGTATAATAAATGTAATATGAAGTGCTCTCTACATGAATTTAAAAATGTTTCTTTTTCTTTCCAGATTTAACCACCATGTTCTTCAAGTTTCCTCGATTATGATATTTCCTACAAGCAAAATGTTGGAAATCCCGGATAATGTGAGCATTAGTTCTAATAAAATAATTGAATTAATCATCATTAGCAGTCTAGCTTTTTCATATCTGTGTAATTTCTTAGTCAACTTCTAGTGTAACTGTAACCAGGTGCAGCAGTATTTTATATGGAGCGATTGCTTGTTTGTACTGTACAGCCTAGTTATACTTTCGGGATTTTAACTGTCAAAGATCCTTGAATGATAGCCGAGTCAGACGAGTTCATTTTAAATTAAATTTGTTCTTATGTTCTTGTCGGCCTGGTTAATAACCTGATATCTAACAAAACAGCAAACCGTTTATCTTCTAAAATAATTCATCAGTATTTATTTTAAAATTCAACAATACTCAATAGTGCCCTTGAGTACCTAAAACTGTACTGTAATAATAGTCACCAGTACATTCTAACAACTATCATGCCGCTATGTCTTTAATTGGAAGACATCCAATCTTACTACAGTTGTCGATCGAATTTCATCGACTCTTATTTTTATTCTTATTGAAACTGAAAATAGTTATTTTGACAACAGTGTTTTGTATTTTCCTAATTCCTGGTGAGTTTAGTGTAAATGAAATATATTAACGGGTAGGTAGGATGTATGTAACTGTTGAAAGTATATGACGAAGTATTAAAAAAAAAACGTTAGAATATTTCCCCGCATCATTACATTTCTTTCAGTGCGTATTTGACGACATTATTGCAGAAAAATATTTTTTTTTTACAAGTAAAAATCATAAGGAGGCTGGTTTCTTGTTAGTTCTTCTCCGAACAATTATTTCAGGTACCTAATTAAGTATTGAGTAGTTAAACACTAATTTGAAATTACCATAGTTAGTAAAGATTAGCTCAGCCTAATTAGAAAATTAACGAGATCTTTGTAGTGTAGGTATGTTGTCTGTTTCCTGTGTCTACATACCTAGTTTATTTGCATAAATCTATCAAACAATGCTATCACTGTTCGAGACTTCGAGCAAGTATATAAATATTGACATGAGCATTTAGCGACCGCATCATCTAATTTTTACTCATTTAACATTAACACCGTTTCAGGGCTAGCAATACGTCATTGTTGATTTTATGGTAAAACTAGGTTTCTTCCGCCTGAATGTCGGTTTTCGAGGACACAGTTTACCTAAGTCGCGGATTGAAAAGTAGCATAAGGGCGGAATCAGACTTATAACACGCCACGCAACACCACATCAGTGGAGCGAGCTGATTAGCCACATTTTATCTCGTGAAGCTACTCTTCGTCATTTAGCCAATAAGAACGCGTGAGGTAGCCTCGAGTGTTACAAGTGTGCAGCGCCCTTAACTCCTTGTCCAGCTCTTAAGCTAATATTATAGCTAAGTCCTAAGATAGTGACGTGGATGTGACACCAATTTTTAATTTCGTAAGAAATAAAATCCATTTTTTTTAAGGATGAGAAGTCATCAAATGTCTTCTTCCGCTCAGGTTGGAGCAGAAGAAAGTGTCAGAGACTCTTACTGACTAAAACCCATCCGTGGTTTTCCTAATGCCCTTTGCATTTCAGGGCCGCGGTGACTCTTTCGGACAAATTCTGCGACCCTGGCCCTAAATTATTCTGCATTATTTTCTAGTTTAGAACATAACTGAGAGATTTTTTAATATTACACAGTAGCGTTGGCGACCAACTCTAAAATTAAGATAAATAGGTACTTACCTAGCGCTCTAGGTATTAATTTACCATGCCGTTTTAACCCTGAAATTATCGTAAAACTGTATATATTCGTTGCTCGTTGGCTACATATGTATTAGCACCAGTCGTTAAATCGCCTACAGTTCTGCAGATAGCCCTCACAGTGCGAGATTAACATCGCAAACCAATGCACGAAAACTTAACCTCGGTAGACGATATTTTTTATATTCGTAAATAATGTACGCGTAACGTTTTAATAAATCTTATAATACATGAAGAAATGGTGACAATTGTGGACTTAGAAAAATAAATTTCGTTGACCGCATGATTCGTGAGTAAATAAACAAAGTTTGTTTTGGAAAAGTGTGGCGCTCTTTCGGACTGGTGGTTTTATAGGTAAATGCTGCTTTACTTTTTTATCAATGTATTTTCTTCGTAACATGGCCATATCACTGGGCCAAAAAAAAAATATATTTATTACATATTTAGTATTATACTTAATTGCCTTCGATACGCTATGAAGAAGACATTACAGATACAGATAAATTATATTTTTTTTATAACACTGCCGTAAACAAAAGTGTTATGTTTTCAGGGTTAATGTATTATGTGAATTTTTGTAAATTAATCTTAACGTAGGTAACGATTGTTTACGTAAAGTATACATATTTGTGATGCAATGCGTTCTTAGTAATCGATCATACATAAGAACTCTTCTGACAATTTGCATGTTTATAAAGTAGGTAATATATAAATTAAAATAAACATTTTAACATTATTATTAAACTATAATATCAATAAATAATTATTAACAACGTTGCTTTATGGAAACTCCTAACTTATAATCACGATTTTCAGTCTAGTTTCCTGGTATCTTATAATTCTTTATAAGTAGCAGCTTTATTGCACAGCTGTAGCGATGTGGGTTAGATTAATATTTACTTACTTACAAATGGATAATCTACGAGATTCTAAAGGAGAGTGACTTCCTCACATGTTAGGTTGGCAATCATTTTAGCTCATTCTTACATCGATTCCGAACAAAATAAATATAGATTATACCTAAATACAGACACTGTGTAAAATACTGGTATTTGGATGCATCCGGTTAGACTGGTAATCGACCCCACATGGAGGTAGTAGAAAAAAGGCTATATATAATTATTATGAATGTATACAGGCTAATTAAAACATTATACGTATATATTTTGTACACGTAAATACATTCAAGCCTTTTTCCCATAGGGGTAGGCAGAAACCACAGAACGTCACCTGCTACGATCCTTACATACTCCTTTCGCCTCGTCCACGATCATACATCTGGTCATGGTCATACAAGCACGCCGGTTACGAGTACTGTGCACCCGACCTTCTTGAACAACCTCACCAATAAGGTCAGGGTAGGTCTTTCTACGGCGTCCCTTCCCGGCGAGCGTTGTCACTCAACCTTAATGTAATTGTATAAAATTCCATTGAATTCGCTCCGCTACCGCCCGTGGTTTAGGCCACGCTAATAACAATCATGTGAATAATTTTTTAAACGGTAAATATAGGTAATAAAAAGTATTTGCATATCTTTTTTGTTACTCATGTGATTGCAACCTATTTAGATAGCATAAAATGTAGGTGAGCAATATTTGTCATACTCGCGTATGGCTGGCGCACTTTGTGTAAAGTTGAATGAACTATCACAAAAATTCTCATAGGTAACGACGTAAATAATTATTATTTTTGTAAATAGCACATGTTATCCTCGCCATGAATAAATAATGAACCTACTACTTAGTTTAAATGTCGCTTGAAATAAACAATACGCGTCATTTATTGTTGCGGTCGTAAAGGTTATGAATGAAAAGGGTAAAAGTCAGTTAATAATGGTAAACGTTGATATTGCATACGAATTTATATATTTTAAATAATTTTACTGTCTAAATAAAAGGTTTGGGATTCTGTTTGATACGCATTTGTTATTAGACACCACCAATCAATTGACGTACTTTTTATGACCTGTCAAAACGCAATTCCCCATAGATTTTGTATGGCAATAGACAACTGTGACGTCACTTTTTTGTCAACACAAATGGCTATTTATTGATTTCAAAGCAATTAAAAATCAAATTTTACAGTTAATTAAATATTAATCGGGTTTTCAGAGATAATATTGAATTTTTTTTTAGAAAACTTATGTCTTTGAATTGTTGGTTAATAGTGTCTAACATCCAATAAGGCTATAAGATACCCAGGATATAAATATAGTCGGCCAGCAATTTCTCAGCCCACACTTATCATAATTAATCACAATTTTTGCCAAACAATTACTAAACCCTTCCCTATGTACCTACTTTTCTATCGGCAAAATATTCGTAAATCGTAACTCGAAGCCTGAGCTCGGGTTTTATTTACAACACGTGAAATGAGAACGATAAAATCTACACGTGATTGTAAAGTTTACTTTTCATAACCGAAGCAATTCTCACCAAGATTTGAATTACTTCCGACAATCATTTTCCTTGACCACTGTCGCCGCTGTCGCTAACAGAGCCGGGTGATCTGTGATTCAGGACTATCCTATCCTCCTTAATTAAATAAAGATATGAATATGACTATATTAGACGCACCTCATCGACTTCAAATACTTGTATGTGATCTACAAGCATACTGTCCGAAGACGGATGGATTACTCGTTCTTCATCATCACCATATTTCTGCCCCTATTCTATGTTTCTTGGGGTCGCCGCAATACGTTTTCTTCTTCCATATTTATATTCATAACTCTTTTGGTTACATGCGTTGCATCTCTTCTCTTCACAATTTCACATGCCTTTACAAACGATAAGCATTGATCATTCGTTCTTGAACTTGGTAAAAGCCCACATTACATATCTTATTGTTGCAAGATTCTCGCGATAGTAGGACAGTCCCTCTCTGACCAAATAATTTCTAAGGGATTCCCAAAGAAGTAAAGCACGACACTTTTTTTAAAAACCATTCTGTTTTCCTCAATTGTTATTTACAGGTATTCATAACATTTCGTATTCTAGACACATAATGTTCGTTCAATTTGTACTTACGGGAATTCCATACAATGGATTTCTTTTTGCGATCACGAATCACGATTACCCTTTTTCTAATAAGTGCTATAGTTATCTAAGTACCTCTGAGCAAAGTCATTATTTACATTAGTTGAGATTTGTTTATCCTTATTTTTTAGTACGTAATATAAAGTATTTAAAGTTCATAGGAGATACACATTGTTTGAAAATAGAACAATATAAGATTTACAGACAGTCCGTGGGACTTACAGGTTATTTTTGCATAAAATATTGTAATTAATTCAATATCTATTATCTATACAAATAAATTAAAATTAATTATTTTGCATAAAATTTAAGTGTCTATTTGTAATGTCAAATTAACAGCTTTTACTAAATGCATCGTGAATATTAACAAGGTATTTAAGGAAACTAAAATACCTACTATTTTAAAATTTTTAACTGCCTGTTTTTTTTAACATTTTCTGCCGAAAAAACAGGCAGATAAAAATGACTCCTTACGACCCACGAGCGAAAAATGAAAACCCCACAGATTCGTGAAGTCGCGTGCATATGCTAGTTCTCTAGCTTTTTTCCGCGACTTCAGCACGACGCAGACGAAGCCGCGGAATGAAAAGTAGCTTGAGGACATAGGCTACTTTTCATTTAGCGACTTTTTCTGCCTGTCCTGGAACGGGTTAAGTTTAAATCCAATAAACATAACCCATTCCAAATTCCATCAAAATCGGTTCAGTAATTTAATCATGAAAGCGTAACGGACAGAGAGACGAGAGTTACTTTCGCCATTAGTATAAGTATAGATTAGGTATTAAGACAGTGTTTTTGTTATTTATTTATTTATTTGTTTGTTCATACAATACTTTAAAATTATGTAAACATATACCTACTCATTACCTATAATTTCTAATTTCACCGTGCATCATAATCATAGTCTGCGTAATTTAAAGGAAATTAAAAAAAGTAAACATAACAAAGTCAAGACAGTTTTTATGAAAAACTTACAATTTACTTACACCATAAACTAAGCAAATTAAAGAAAAGTGTGTTATAAGTAGTTCGGACCCCAGCCGGTACCTTGACCCCACACGTATCCGAGCCACAATAACACCTACCAATATTATTTTCCAATATAGACACAAGAACTACTTACACAGCGCCATGTGCTAAAATTGACATAGAAACCCCTTCTCTATGTTTAGTAGAACATTATAACAAAGATGTTAACTCATGACGATTGGCAGTTAAAAAACAATAGCAAAGTACTTCCTTTTTTCAAGTTTCTAAGTCCAAATTTGTGTTAAAAGTCCATGTTTATTTTCGGGTTTTTCTAAAATCGTCACTGCAGGACTGACTGGCCTTCGGTTATTCATGTCGTAATAAATGATCAAGTTATAAATAGATACATTAGAGCAGTATAGTGGTATATTGTGTTAATTAACTGAGAAAACAGCCGAAGTAATGTTTTGGTGCGGAAAGATCTATCATTATGTGATTATTATACAGAAACAACAACACAAGGACTTTTTCTTTATCAAGTTCAACATCGGCAAGTTATTAAATAGAAGGAAAAACTAGTAAGAAAAGGGCAAAGAGCATGAAATAATAACATGAAGTCTTTGCTTAGAAAACATCGTTAAGGTTTGATGAAAACTCACCTAAACTCGCTCGCTTCACTTAAATTAGCGATCATTTTTAGATATACCTTAATATAAGAAAAATGTCAATGCCCAGATGAGCGAATGTTCTCAGTAACCATAAGTAGTAACATATCTAAACATTATTCTCAAATGTTACCCAAAATATGGTGCTTTATAGAACAAACACTACGCTACTTTAGCATTGAAGTTTGATCGAAGAACTTGGTCCGATACTTAACTTTCCGGACCATAAAATATCATTTCCGTTCTCAATGGAGTCTTCCGGTTTGAACGGCTGTATGTTTTATTCAACTTCAAGTCCTCATACCCATTTTATTAGAGGTATAATTTTCGCACTTTATTAGTCAGCTTCTGCACGCAAATTAGTCCACGTGAAAGTTAAAAATACAATAAAACACGCCTATGGCATTCGGTGTAGGACGTACATCCACAAAGTTGACAGACGACCTGATTAGGACAGCAGGAAAACCCTACATGCAGGCCGCTTCCAACCGGTCCTTTTGGAAATCTGTGAGTGAGGCCTATATCCTGCTGGCAGTGGACGTCTTACGGCTGATATGGTAATGATGATGATGACACTAGGCCAATAGTAGATATTTATATTTTATTACTTCTGCCCCCGACTTCGTCCGCGTGGATATTTTCACTCGTATTAAGTAACGTTTTGGTTGCTGCTCCGCTCCCGTGTGTAGTAGCGTGATATATATTATTAGAAAGGCACGTCATTTGTGAGTGTAAAAGCAAAAGAATGTTCAAAATCGGTTCAGTAGATCCAGAGTTTAGCCCCCTAAAACCTCACAAACTATTAAGATCTTCTTAATAGTTCTTTCTTCTTCTTCTTATTGATTTCTTATTGAGTTCTTCTTCTTCTTATTTATATGTTCTTATTTGATGTTGGATTTGGGTTAGCTACAACACGAGTTTTCCCTGTAGCTAAGTAAATGAGGATTTTCATTAATTAACTAAAGCATAGAAGAATACAATTCTTAATTGATTATGGTGGTAATCCCGTGTGTTTTATGGTATGTTTGATTTTCACGCAGACGAAGACGCGAGCAGAAACTAGTATGTTCATTTTATAAACCAATGTAGGAGTTCAAAGTACCAAAAACCTACTTATGCAGCTTAGCTACTACCTAAATCATTTCAAGACTATAATACAAAACTGCAGGCACAGTGTCAAAGTTATCTCAACTAAAAAGAAAAAAAGAAACTGCGATGATAAAGTAGGTACCTATGTTTTATGAATGAACGTCCAATGACTTCCGTAGGCAGACCTCTGACCGACTAAGTTGGCTTTCCTCCATTTGATTGTATGCCGCCAGACTATTAACTCGACGCTAATGCGTCGACCATTCACGCGGGAACATCCCACTCGCAAAGAAACCCGGTTGCTTTGTAGATTCCACCAAACAGATTCCGTCAGTTTACTTTAGCATTCTGTGGTCTTCCTCCTAACACTGAAAAAGTGGTCTTAGCTGTCACTTTAGAGATTTGCGATATTAATTATGTAGTAGGAACACTTACATACCTACTGAAGTGTTTTATATGTATATGTATAGTTACCTACCGAATTTTATACGGACTTCCAAAAACACAAAAAGAAAAGGCTACCAACTGAGTGAAAAAGGCTTTAGGATAGTACCTACACACCTACTTATACTTAGGTACAGTAGACACCATCTCGTATTTCCATCCATTAAAAGTTAAAATTATTCTACTCGACACAATTGATCTAACTAATACTCCATACAATTTAACACAATAACCGCGTTATTTTACTGTTATTTTGCTAATGCTATACCTATCTAATATAATAAATAGCGTATAAAGGTGCGTCCACACTTAAAACACATATTATAAAACATGGTTTTGTATCATCTTTTAGTGCAAAAGATGTATTACTGTTTTACATTGTTTAAAATGCATTAAAAGATGTTACACAACCATTTTTATAACATGTTGTGTTATAAATGTGGACGCACCTTAACGCATAGTCAAAGCCAACTGCTGTGATTAGCTGGCTAAATTATCAACAGCCAATCAGATCACTCGTAATGAGCTTAATTTTGACACTCGTTCAAGCCTTACTCCTAGCCAATTTTTTTGGTTTCACTAGCGTCACTATTGTAACCATGAAACACTTCGCGTACTACATAGCGTTCTGGACAGTGATTACGCCTATATTTTATCGAGACCGTCTTTTGTTGAGTTTCTAAATGCGTAGCTTCAATAGAATAGGTATGTTTTTAAGTTAATGAAACGATACTCACTGACTCTGAACACAGCAATTAATCACAAAAATACGTACGCGCAGCGAACTCCTAAAAAACACCAATTACAAATTCCATAAGAGTAAGACTATAATTTGGCCCATTTATGAATTCGTATGATCATCGCATCTCTGCTTACGCCTTTCGGGGATTTCAGGCATGACGATATACTTACGTATCTGTGTCTACTTCAAATTGCAATGCTAACGACTACACAACACAAGTAATCATTTCGAAGCGTGATTATTTAAAACGTCGATCTTTACTACCGCGGAGTCAGTCAGCATTTCCCGGTTGACGCGCATGCTCGTCACATTGAATCGAAATGTCAATTTTCCCGCCCTTTGGAACACGGCAAAGCTCTAACTATTGTCTATGTGCATTTTATTTGTTTAAACGAACTCTTTAGTAACTTCATACGAAATCGACTAAATATTATAAACATAGTATTTTACGTAAAAGTGGTCTATTGTGTTCTGTGATTTTAGTTTAGTATGCAAATTATAGTGAGATTTTAGTGCAGTTATTTTTCAAAGTGAGTTTTTTTACCGGTGCGAAATGAAAGAAAAGGTGACTATTAATTTATTGATTGATTAAGAACTTTTAGGTGTAGTTTTACTTATGAATCTCTATTGAAATGTTTCTTTAATTATTTTTCGCATTAACACAATTGGTTTCCAGACAATCTTGTGCGACCATCACCTAGAAGAATAATTGATTATTAATGGCCCAACTGATTACCTTACCGGAGATAAACGCCAAAATAGAACAAAACAAATAAAAGGAAATTAGGTAGTTCGACTTTAAAACTTCTATTTTTTTTACTGTAACGAAACTCCGGCCAGCGGCATCAGGTCATTTGCAGAGTTCTGAAATTAGGTACAGACAGCATCATCAAATGGTAACCCGTTTTGCATTAAAATGTGTTCGAAAAGAGGGTTATCAGTAGATGACGCTGTCTGTACCTAGTATCCACCTGGTCTACAAGGGTTTCTGATGTTGGTTGTTAGGTTTAAATTTCTTCCATTTCACTTCACTTAATCTTCTTTAATCTCATATAAATAAAAACAAAAAACAAGGACGATGATTGTAAGTAATATAGGTACTTAGTGGCAATAAATGATATAACACAATCTACTATACAATACCTACATGTCACATATTTAAATATTTTACGATAAAGAACTGTTTCTGAGAATCGACTAAAAGTGCTTACAAAATTCTAAAATTTATTTTACACATGTCCACATAAAGTTTACTGAAATAAAACTAATTTTCAAGCCCAATGTAAGAAAAACTTTCGAAGTTTTCTTCGTCGAACGCATTTTACTCGAGGTTCAGCAAAGTTAGGCGATAGTTTTAAGGTAACTATACGTTGTTGTTAGCAATAGCTAACACACTAACACTATACAGTGTTATATCTATACAGTCGTTAATTAATCCTTTTCATGAACGCATACAACATACAACACCCTAAAATATTCGGCTAAACCTAACATAAACAATCAGTACAAAAATGGCTTCTTCGAGCATTGAACTAGCCCAAAACGGATAGTGATTTTTGTAAGTCGAGGATTTCTCACGATAAAAGAAAGAGTTACCGCGACCCTGGAATGCAAAGGGCATTAGGAGGAACAAAGATGTGTTTTAGTCAGTAAGAGTCTGACATTCTCTTCCGCTTCACCTAGAGCCGAAGAAGTCATTTGACGATTTCCCATCCTTAAAAATAAAAGGTTTCCTCACGATGTTTGCCCCCAACCTATATGAAAGTCCAAATTAATTTAGACAGTAGAATCATCTAATGTAAAAAGGCATAAAGTTTCCGAAAACAACATATTCTACCTATTATTACGATAATTTTTTTCAATTACGTCATACCTAGGAATCCACTGATTCTGGAGATATTGAAGGTCAAAGTTACAACTTTTTACTAAGTTTTTTTACGAAAACAAGTTTTAAATGTTCTAACTTTAAATACGGCCCTGTACTACACCCATAAGCGCAATAAGTTGGGAATGTTACCAAGTATGGCAGGATAAACAGTGGTTTTTCATACCAAAAACTTTTTACTAAAAAGACAACCTCCTTCAAAAACTAAAAAGTGAAAAATAACTTTAGCTTTGGAAGTCAACGAGCTCAGGGGAGAAGTCATTTGATGATTTCCCATCCGGAACAAAAAAAGGCTGAAGTTTTTATTTTTCGCTTTTTAGTATCAATTTTCTGTCATCCAAATCTATGAAGGAACAGTTATATTACGTAAATTAACAAGACACGTCTTAAAAGTCACAAACAATCAGAATATACTAATTCTTTTACTTGGATGATATTTTTTTTCATTTTTTATTTACTACTGAACCAATTTCGAAAAAATTGGGACCAACTTTGAGTATGACCTATAAAAAAAAGGAATCATCAAAATCGATTCATAATTGGCGGAGTAATCGCGTAACACACAAACAAAAAAAAATATACGTCGGTTTAAATAAAAGCTGTTTCCCAGCAATGGTTTTTGCTAAAAGTTAGGTTACTTTGATGAGCAGTATGCGTAAGTTAACGGGCATGTGATACATGTGTCTTTTTACCCGACTACGGCAAAGCCAAAGGAGGGTTATGATTTTGACAGGCTATGTATGTATGTGTGTGTGTATGTTCATCTGTTCCCTCATAGCTCCTACACTACTTATCGGATCTCGTCAAATGAGGTATCGTTACAACCGTCTTAATTCTCCGCTGAACATAGGCTACGTGACATGTCACAAAACTCAATGTGGCGCCCTCTAGCGGACAAAAAGTATCGTGTTAAAAAAAACTAAGATAAATACGACGTGTTTAAAATGGTATCCTTTGAAAGGGCTCCACTTGTATATTTTCAAAATATTGCTCAAATTTTTATCCATATTAATTGATATAGGTACATTGGTAACTAGTGCTAGTGGTAACTGCCTCGTTAGCGTAGTGGTCATAAGCGTGACTGCTACGCCAGAGGTCTTGGGTTTGATTCCCGGGTCGAGCAAAAATTGTTATTGGGTTTTTCTATGAAATTCTCAGTAGCAGCTCGGAGTTAGAATCTGTGCCCGGTTAATAGCAATAGGCTCCCTATTACATGGGACCTAAAACATACCGGCGAACTGTGGGTCTACATTGCTACACCTCAGCCTAACCCTACGGGAAATACAGGCGTGATGGTATGTGTTACGTCGTACAAGCTAGGTATCGAACCAGCAACTTCGAGGAATGAAAGAGGCCTTAACCACTGGGACACAAAGAGAAAAACAATAAACGGTTTTTGAAATCCACGAACCAAACAGTTTTTATGTAGTTGACACATATTATTATTACGTCTTCCTTCGCGAATGATTACTATTTGTACAATGCTTAACTAATATTTGTTCGGTTTGAGACTTCTAAACTACCAGACAGATTCCAAGATAAAGAGGTAAAAACATGTGTGTGAATAACAACATTGTTGTAATTCACACAAACGATTAAAGTACGGAGTTATTATTATGAATGTTTACTGGAAGATTTAATTTTATTGTTACGAATGTCTACTTGGGAAAGTATCTCACATTGTCTAGATAGGGCAACAATAATAGTTTTATGAATGACCTTGAAGCCTGTTCCTACTGTACTGAAGGTTAATCAATGATATCCTGAAGTCTGCGTCTTCACAGTGACAGACTGAATGAACAATGGACTTTAAAAGGCCCCAAGCAATATGCTCGGGCAATATGCATTGGTTATTTGTTATTACATTTCAGATATACGTACATTATTTACACACTAAGGGCCGATTTTTCAATCATCAGTTAACTTCTATCTGAGGAATAAATATGGCGGTTTGACATAATTTCTATACAAAAGCTGTCAAAACGTCAAATATATTCTTTATATAAAAGTTATCTGGCGATTGAAAAAACAGCCCTTAATAAATAAGATAACCTATAACAATTAATGGGGTTGAAACCCTCGGGTCGTAGGGTTCGATTGCTC
Source organism: Caradrina kadenii (assembly GCA_947462355.1). Taxonomy (NCBI): domain Eukaryota; kingdom Metazoa; phylum Arthropoda; class Insecta; order Lepidoptera; family Noctuidae; genus Caradrina; species Caradrina kadenii. The sequence continues at coordinate 4,265,116 of OX381693.1, read as the reverse complement.
ATATCCTATTCAAGGAATTGCTTAAAGGGTTGGTTGACTTTTCGTGACCCAAGGGCTAGCGTTTACATTGGCCAGAGGTTAAGCATTGCGGTCCAACGTGGCAATACTGCCAGACTCTTGGACTACGATGCGGATGAACTTTTTTGTGCCATTTTAATTTATTTTTGTTAAAGATTAGTTGTTAATAAACTTAAATACAGCAACTCTCCAAAGCAAGTAAAAAGTTTCTAATAACATATTTTAGACAATCATGGCCGCACGACTCGTTCGTAATAAGTTAACTGACAGTACAATCTTGCGCTGTGTTTAGACGTGTCTCTGCCATAATTACTATTTACTGGATCGCCGCCATTGTAGGCCGGCGCAGGCGCAACACATGTTAATTAGTAGCTTGTGTGGCATGACACGATGGATGATAGGGTGTTACATGTGGTTTCGATTGTACATCACGATTTATGAATAAGTCTGATGTGGATGACGCGAGGGCGCTACAGTTGCAGTAAATATGTTCAAAATAAATGTAATACAGCTGTTCGAATTTCGAAGCGTTCCAAAAAACGGTAGGAACGATATTTCAGCTGTATAAATAGATTTGATCTAAGCTCTATATGAATGCACGTATTCGCGTCTTTCCACAATTAAAAGGTAATGTAACGGCCTCGTTAGCCTAGAGGCCCTAAGCACGACTGCTACCCTAGAGGTCTTAGGTACGATTCCCAGGTCGAGCAAAAAGTGTAATTGGGTTTTTATATTAAATACTCACTAGTAGCTCGGAGTTAGGATTTGTGCCTGGTTAATGGCAATAGGCTCGCCCCGTAATACGTGGAACATACCGGCGGACTATAGGTGTACATGGGTACGCCTCTACCTAACCCGTCGGGGAATACAGGCGTGATGGCATGTAGTAGGTAATTTAGGTAATTTATCTAACACGCTGCCAGGAAAGTCATCCAATAATCTTTTCTTGTCAGTCACACATCTATAGCACCTCATTCATATTTTTATTCGATTCGTAGGATATTTTTCATTGTTTTCCTGAACACATTACGGAAATGTACGGCCGTAAATATGCAGTAAACAAAGCGTTATATTAGATTATGTTCAATACTGCTACATCACATTATGCTGGAGCACGTGCCTCTGAAGTATCCCTGACAACATTGAGGAAAACTGTGTGGTCACCATTAAATCCAAACCACATCGATAAAAGTTTTGAATATAAATTTTATTGCCCCTATGTGCGACATATGTCATGATGGCTCAGTGGTTAGGCCGCCTGCTTCACATGGATTTGTTTTTTTTTTGTTGGGAATTCATCAAATAATTTCGCCCGCCCCGGGCGGGGCGGGAGGGAGTGTCAGAATTTTACTGACTTAAACCCACCCATGTTCCTTCTTGTGCCCTTTGCGTTCCGGGGGCGCGGTATCTCTTACGAACAACCCGCAGCCCCGGCTGCTTCACATGGATAAGACTGCAGCTTCGAGACCGTGCATGTTCCAGTGTGACTTACAATTCTTATGTACTTTCTAAGTTTATCTTTGGACATATCTTCGTGTTGAAACCTGGATTTATAATAAACTAGCTTTTGCGGCGACTTTGTCCGCATATAAATGTCGGTTATCGCGGACGTAGACAAAGTCGCGGAATAAATAGTAGGCTATGTACGTTCTTGGATGAATTGTCTTTTTTTAAGATTTATTGTAAAGTGATGACCTGAAACACAGGTTTTAATTAAACCTAGATCAGACAGAACAAACACTACATCAAGAAATTTTTTACCTCTATTGTAATTATGTACTTAAACTTTTATTTTGACTTAATTCTTGAATTAAAATTATTTATTATTTATTTTTACTGGGGTTCAAACTTACCCCGTACGAAGTTTTATTAAAATCGGTTCAGTGGTTTAGTCGTGAAAGCGTAACAGACAGACAGAGTTACTTTCGTATAATATTTGTATGCCTTGTTAGCCTAGTGGTCCTAAGCGACACTGCTACGCTAGAGGTCTTGGGTTCGATTCCCAAGCCGAACAAAAAGTGTTATTGGGTTTTTCTATGAAATTCTCAGTAGCAGCTCGGAGTTAGGATTTGTGCCAGATTAATGGCAATAAGTTCGCCTCCTATTATATGGGACTTAAACATACTAGCGAACTGTAGGTGTACATTGGTACTCCTCTGCCTAACCCTTCGGGGAACACAAAGCGTGATGGTATGTAATATTAGTATGGAGGTATGAATTTTAATCAAATAAGTGCTCTAAACAAACACTGAAGAGTGAATTGTGATTTTAAATTGGAACAGCTCCGATGATTCAAAACCAGTAGGTATGTAGGTACCTACTACATTTCGTAGCTGCACTTCCCTCATATGCACGCGCACTATAATTGTCCCCTTTGTGTGGCACGTTCGTGTAGCCTCGCCGTTATCAGATGAAGATGTAATAATTATTATTTAATTTCATACTGTGCTCATGTAGGTACCTATTATGGAGGAATGTAAATCACCTAATGTGTGTCAGTCGTGAGCTGAAATTGTTTACGTGAAGACTGAAGATGACATTAAGTTACGAGTACATACGTTGGCAACGATAAGTTGAAAATTATAATAACATACCATCACGCCTGTATTCACTGAAGGGTTAGGCAGAGGTGTACCAGTATACTCACAGTTCACCCGTAAGTTTTAAGTCCCATGTAATAGGGGGCGAGCCTATAAAATTGCCATTAACCGGGCACAAATCCTCACTCCGAGCTGCTACTGAGAATTTCATAGAAAAACCCAATAACACTTTGATCGACCTGGGAATCGAACCAAAGACCTCCAGCGTAGCAGTCGCGCTTAGTATGACTAGGCTAAGGAGGCTGTTGCAGTTGCGAGACACCTGTATTTGGAAAAAGCCCTATCACCATTTTTTGGCATACTTACATCTAACATACTTAAGTATTTGGACAAATACGAGGTATATATATATATATAAAATACCATCACTCCTGTATTCCCCGAAGAGTTAGGCAGAGGTGTAACAATGTACACCCACAGTTCGCCGGTATATTTAGGTCCCATGTAATAAGGGGCGAGCCTATTGCCATTAACCGGGCACAAATCCTAACTCCGAGCTGCTACTGAGAATTTCGTAGAAAAACCCAATAACACTTTTTGCTCGACCTGTAGGTTATTTGTACTTACCCACAGATTGCCACTTTTTATTATTCACTAGCTGTTGCCCGCGACTTCGTCCGCGTTTCCGTCGTTTCTCGTAAAAAAAAGTAGCCTATGTCCTTCCTCACGGTTCAGTGGTTTTGATGTAACAGACAGATTAACTTTCATATTTTAGTAGGGAAATATAATATGTCAATCTACAATACTGTTGAAAAATATCGCAATACGGAACCGCACAATATTATTGTTAATAGCTGTGCCCGCGCCTCCGTCAGCGTGTAGTAAGAGTAGACAAATATAATCAGAGAGCTTCGAACTGCTAAGCTATCGGGAGTTATACGTGATATTGTGAGTCAACCATAAAAGATAGACATATGCTGTCGTGGGATATTTTCTTGTATAATTTTAAGGAGAACATTTCCGTCATAAATGATTTCTGTGTAGCTTTAACCATTAAGGTTGCACACGCGACGGAAGCTTAAAAAATGGAGTAACTGCTCACGTTTTCCCAACATTTCCCTTCACTGCTCTGCTCCTATTGATTGTAGCGTGATGAAAAGTATACTATAACCAACTCCGGAGTATGAATAATAATTGTACCAAGTTTCGTTAAAATCCGTCGAGTAGTTTTTGTTTCTATAACGGTTATACAGACAGACAGACAAAAATTTTACTGATTGCATTTTTGGCATCAGTATCGATCCCTAATCACCCCCTGATAGTTATTTTGGAATAATATTTCATGTACAGAATTGACCTCTCTACAGATTTATTGTAAGTATAGATTATGGGGTTTGGTACCTTCTTAAAAATATTTGAACTAAAACAGTTATATTATGTCTATTTACATACGTAGATAGGTATGTCCATTATCTGATGGTATGTATACCTACACATAATTATGATAAGGGTACCTAGTAAAAAAAAACTTACAAAAATATTTATTCATTAACAATAACACCCATTCCATCAAAATATGACAAAACAAAGAAAAGAATAGATACTTAAATAGATAACGTAACACAACATCAAGAAAGCAATTAAAATGTACGTTAAAACAGATCACAAAGTAGGTATGTATGTACACTACGTACCTAAACCTAATTAGCAATTTTGTAATCTCGCCGACATTATTTTATAAAGAAAATAGTATTTCTTACTTCCCTTAGCAGCTCAACACTTCTGAGACCCCTTTGAGTAGCAGTTAAAAAATAACCGGCCAAGTGCAAATCACTCGGGCACGAAGGGTTCCTTACCATTATTTACAAAAACGAGCAAATCAATCACGTTGGCTGTATGGAAGCCCTCTTATATTTACATATTTTATTCTGTTTTTTAGTATTTGTTGATAAAGCGGCAACAGAAATACATCATCTGTTAAAATTTCAACTTTCTAACTAGCACGGTTCATGAGATCATACAGCCTAGTGACAAACGGACGGACAGCGGAATCTTAGTAATAGGGTCCCGTTTTACCCTTTGGGTACGGAACAAAAAAACTTTATAATATTAACCGGTTCGAGGTGGAACAAAAGAATATTTTGAAGAACTTGGCGGAGGCCTTTGCGACCTTTGACCTTTGTGCTAAAGGGGGACATAATAGGCTAGATGAAAAAAAAAAGAATGTCAATGGTCAAGGAGGTTTGAAATTCACGTCAACTTTGTTTTTTCAAAAAATAAACGTACCGATTAACCGGTTGTCGCTCGACTCAAGCGCATGCTGTCCAATGTCAATGCCACTCGCTAATAACCGGCTAAGCTGCTACAATCAGTAAAATTACACTCTTCTATCGTCAGTTCCCACAGCCGCCGCCGTCACGGCTCGTTGACGACGCGTTTGCAACGTTTAACTTTAGTTCAGTTCGTGACGTCATCATCACATGAACAATATGAACATTTATCATTCAATTTGATCTTTGACGTCTTTGTGTATAAATTATCGTAATAGGTAAATAACATTTTGAAGCGTACGTAATAATAGTAATTAGTGGTTATGGTGGGTTTATGAACTCAATACTGTTTTGAGAGTAGAACACGTGTAGGTAACTAGTAAAATTACTATAAAAATAGTCACAAGAGGTTATGAACAGGTGGACCTACCTATGGGGATCGATTATTCTTATTATTAAGTAGGTAGGTTATATATAGCTTCTAAGATTTTTTTGAGCTATGGCCTGAGCTGCTCCACTTTCAGTATACTAAAGACAACCAATGAACTCCGTGAATTATGTTTCATAGATACCAAGCGAAGTTGTGTTCCTACGCTGTCTTATATCAAGGACCATTTCTCGAGCATTTCAAAGCCACTTTGTAAAGAAATATTACTTTTTTGTGTTGGCTCCTTCAATCATCACCAACGCGCTTATGTTATTCCCGTGCCCCTCATTAGCAGTTTAATTTTGTAAAGATCTTCCTCGGTGAATTTAGGTGAGTAAGCTGTGATTACCTATCTAGTGGGATGACAGCTCACTCATCAAAGTTCACTAATGGAGATTTTTACAGAATAGCACTTCAGATCTTCAGTCATCCTATACATACGGGAACTAACCACACACTCTAAATTCCAGATTTCGGAAGCAAGCTTCGTGACGAGCGTCGAAGAAGCGAGCCGCGTCGACCAATGCACGCAGACGCCGCCGTGCGGCAAGGCGCGCCCACGCACCCTGCAAAGGTACCACACATCCGACCACATCTACGAGCGATCTCACAGAACCTACCGCCTCAAGCACGAGCCAAGGCCCAGGAGCCTAGGCCTCACAGACTCCTATCCATTCATTGCGAAGCCGCCAAGCTATGATTGCCCAAAGTAAGGTTCACAATTTCAATTTTAGGCTTAATGTGACTAACTTTTATGTAGAACGGTACGTTTGTTTGTAGTCTGTGTTTTATGTGATGTATGATTATTTTGTGACATGAACAATTATTTGTTGTGGATGACTGATTAATTTTGTCGCTGAACTAGAAAACGCAGTTCTACGTACCTACTTTAGATCCTAAAATGTACTTTTTGTAAGTATTTATCGGTGGCAATCTACTAACTTTTAGGAACGATCGCAATTTAATCTCTTGTCTCAATCTGTTAAAAATACCTCTAATTTACAGGTGATTTTTTGTCGTTGAGCTAAGATGAGATTGTGATTAGATTTTGTCTGATGGCCTTCTGATGAGTGAGAGACAGAGAGACAGATACACAAAACAGGGAACACCTCTAATAGCATCTAAGAGACGGCGACAAAATTAATACAGACTTAAATGTAGCAACTATTGTCTATTGCGTTTGCGAAGCCAGTGTCATAACAAAATAAGATGCCATTTTATATGCCAGAATAAAAACAAATACCAATCCAAAATAATGATTTGTTGATCTGTGAAGTCGTGAATCGTCGAATCGTGCTGAAATTTAGTTCGGAGCAGATATTATTTGAATTGATGGGTAATTCTGAAACATACGTCGAACAAAATCTTTAAGCACAAGATAATTTATTTATTTATCTGGCAAGAGACGGTAGTTGAACACTAGTTAGTACCATCATCTGCTCAACGTTTATAGTGCACAAAAAAGTTCACAAGAACAGTCGTAAATCGTCAGTTGAAACATAATTTGGGACATCATTACATCTACTACACCTGGTATCGTTTTTATGGTAATATTTTCTATTGTTAACGCTATAAACTCATAAAAAAACTGTCGCCAAGTGGTCAAATCGAATTTTGTGTTCGTTTAAAGCGTTGGGTTGAGGGTACAGTCACAAACAAAATTACTAATCTTTTCAAAAAACTCAACGTGAACATTTCTTTTAGTAATACATATTTGGCAAAAACAAGTTGTTACAAAATTCTTTCGATTCCCCAGTAAGTATTATGTGTTCATCTTGACTTGAATTTTTTTTCATAAAATGGACGAATAGGCTGAGATAAGTATAGTTAATTCAATCAAACTAGTTTTAGAGAATTAACTATAGCCAATTACGATAATAACTAACTTTATGACCAAAAGCAAACACAATATTCTAGAACTAGAATATTGTGTTTGCTTTTGGTCATAAAGTTACTAAATACTTTAAGTTAACTACTGCTAAAATAAACAAGTTATGTGGCATACTTCTTTAATTGATTTAAAATTCTTTGGAACACGTTTTTGGCAATGCGTGCAAAATATACAGCTGAGCCCTTGAATTAGGAGATCATGAATTCCGGTTCTTTTTTATGTAGGTAGCTGTTAAAAGGGCTTCGATTCTTTTAAATATTTGATTAAAATTCTTGGTTTACAACATTAATAGTTATTGTTTTCTGTCGCAACGGAACTGAAGGATTTTGAGATGTTTATTTATAAGCAAAACGATACCCATTCAATTAGAAATAACGCTATCGTTATTTCAAAGTTAGCGTATAAGTATGCTCCGTTATTAAGCCATTTTCATAAAAAGAATATCAGCAAGATGCAGTGTTTTCAACAATATAACACAGTAATATCCGTTATTAGCCCGTTCTTTTTCTAATTTCACAATGAATGGAATACAAATACTAAATTATTTTTACATAAATGGTTCATAATAGTGGGAATTGATAGCGATTTTTTTCAACAAGTACAGGTATTTCATAAAATTATTACTTCTTAGCCTATTGTTATTGTGTAGTATACTGCATAATATGTGTGTATCTTTTAATCCGCGATGTATATAGACAGAAAACAGTTAACATTAACACTAGGTAAAACAAATAATTACTTTTGAAGTAGTTTTGTTAGCGTTACGGACAAACACTAAGGGACTAAGGGGTACCGTAGTGTAGGTATCGACATACCCATATTATACTCCTTCACCAACTTAAGAAGTCGAAAACATTTTGTTCTTAAACGTGTACACAGTCAGCCACATCCCTGCCTTGTCGCACTTATGAGCACTAACAATTTTAAAACAACTGTGGTTCTGATTCAATAACACCCCTGATTTATTTCTCTACTTGTTCACAGATTTAAGGTCAGCGTGACGGACAGCCCCACGATATCAGTGACCCCACCGCACAGCTTAGAATACGTGTGCACTAAGGGCGGGACCAGTCCCAACGGTAGTGTTACCCCCAACGGGATGACGTCCAACAAATCGGCCGCCACAGTGTTGCTGAGCCCTGGATACTTGCAGGGCCACTGCCAATGCAACCAGTCTATAAAAGTAAGTTGTATACGTAAAATGTATTCTTCAGACCGATTCCGGCCCCGGCGGCTGTTCTTTATTGAGATTAACCAAGTACGCAGGAGATAGTATAGTGCACAAGTGTGTGCGCAAACACAGGTGCACTTCCTCTTCCCCAACTCTCATAGTCCGATAGGACGGCAATCCGACACAACCGGGGAGAGATCAGGCGCAGGACCAACGGCTTTACGTGCTTCCCGAGGCACGGGGGCGTCACAGCACCAACTTCCAAATTCCGGACTATTACTGAGAAATTTCTAATAGAAAAATCCAATAAAACTTTTTGCCCGACCTGGGTATCGAACCCAGGACGCCACCACGAGACCAACGGTTTTATACGTGTGCTGCAGTCACAGAGAAGTCCCATCCATAGGGTGATCCCAGTCCCAGCCCAAGTGGTACGGTGTTTCAATTCCACAGAGAGTTGGCCAATATGTGCCTACTAACTTTTAATAATTAATCATGTATAGTCAAGATAAATGTATAATGTTTGTAAATTAATCAGTGTATTTTATCAGAAAATAGGCATCCGTGTTAATTAACTTTGATTTCACACAGGTGCCTTATAAACACGTTTTGAAATTACTCGCCAGTTTGTGAATACATGCCAGTTGTGCAAACACTTTAAAAGTATTTTTGATGCAGTTAGTTTTTCGGTAAAACTAAATGCCTTTATTTTCGTAAAATCTACTTAGAATTAATGCTAAGTAGGTAGTTAGGTACAGATGTATGTAAATACTTCATATAAATTGGGATAATTCGTAATCTTTCCTGGATTACGAATTACGATGAAAATGATCTAGGAATTTAGCTTAGTGATCCGACGTACTGAGGGTCTGTTTCACTGTCCAGTTAATTCCGAATTATACAAATAAATATTACTATTTAAATTTCTGCTCAATAGTGTCTATTGAAGAGTTAGTGAAATCGACCCTTAATCCTTTCTACCTAAAAAAAACCGGGTTCTTTTTTATATTAAATTTCTCACTCCTATTTCCAGAGTGTAAGCGAGGTAGCACTAACGATGCCGGTGTCTCCTGGGTGGAACGAGGAACTGCCGCAGGGTTCCGAAGGTCTCTCATGGCGGAGACTGCACATGTCGCGTGCCAAACTCAAAGCAACTGCTACTACTTCGGAACTGTTATCAGGTAAATGATATTGTTATTTTTATGAGGATTTTTTTCTACGCATTTTGTTTTTGTGTACTTTTTGTGCGTGGCGTTATCATTAGTTGCATATCTATGTTCAGAATTTCAGATCATATAGGTATATACTGAAAGATATAATAAGCCACGATTATCGGTGACTTCTTATATTTTTCCTCTTACAAGATGTATTTTCCAATTATTGTAGGTAGGCATTTAAAATGAGCTGTTTTATTATGCTGTGCATGGTGTTCAATGTCGGTCAAATTTGGTGCTGTATGCGAGTCACTCAGTCATAAGATAACTTACGAGAGTATTACCTTCGGTTTATCGAATGTATAAATAATGTAACAAAATTGACAAACACACGTAACCTGTTGCGATTGGTTGACTAAATTATCAATAACCAATCACAACAGCTTACGGGTGCTTAACAGTGGGTCACATAGATGTTGCGTCGATTTTCGTTCCAGACAACGACGGTATGGATTTATGGTCATAAAATCATCAATCGTCAATTGTTTGCAAACTGGTTTATACAACTTTAAGATCTAGACAAACAATAACAAAAGGCCTTTTCCTCATTCCAGGTTTTGCGATGGTAGCCATGGTGGAACTCCAGATCAACGAGCCGACGAACGTGCCCGAATGGCTGTTTGTCATGTTTGCCGTCTGCACGACGGTCCTCGTGGCAGTACATATCTTCGCACTGATGATATCAACCTACTTGCTGCCCAACATTGATGCTGTCAGCAAGATGGAGACGCCGAGAGCGCCGGCTAGAGCGTTGAGGGACTCGCCCCATGAACGGATGAGGGGGTTCATCGAGCTGGCTTGGGCTTTCAGTACTGTTTTAGGTAAAAGTTCAAGTACATTCATAGCTTAGAAAAACTGCATGGATACCTTCAATAACACATACATACCATGACGCCTGTATTCCCCGAAGGGTTAGGCAGAGGTGTAACAATGTACACCCACAGTTCGCCGGTATGGTTAGGTCCCATGTAATAGGGGGCGAGCCTATTGCCTAACCGGGCACAAATCCTAACTCCGAGCTGCTACTGAGAATTTCAAAGAAAAACCCGATAACACTTTTTACTCGACGTGGGAATCGAACCCAAGACCTCTAGCGTAGCAGTCGCGCTTAGGACCACTAGGCTACCGAGGCAGTTCCTTCAGTACCTTCAATAACATCCATCATTCAATAACATCATTGACATCTAAATTCAAAACTGCACAGAGATTAATGCTCTTTCCCAAGCTTCTTTCGCCCCATTTGGCATTCACTCAGCCTTTGACCAGCTCATCAAAGGCTATATAAACTGAATTCAATATTCGACTGGTCCTCAATATCTGTTTTCCCATTCCAGGTCTGTTCCTATTCCTGGTGGAGATAGCGATCCTGTGCTGGGTGAAGTTCTGGGACTACTCGTTCGCAGCAGCCACAGCCGCCACAGTCATCGTAATACCAGGTACAGTGATACCACTTATCATTCTGTGAGTTATTCTTCTGTCTCTATGCCTTTATCTGTTGGTCTGTGTATCAGGTATGTACAATATAACGTCATCTTCATTTTGTTTCACTAACTATAAGCTCAAAAACATTACTTAGAGCTAACACAGAATATAAAACTTTGCTGATAAAATTCTGTGCTTTGTTCCATTTTTGAAACTCTAACTGATAATGCTAGATCCTGCTACAAAATCTTTAGTTTTATTTAACTTGACTAACAACAAAATTGCATGGCATGTACGGTCAACAAAAGAGATATGTAACCAGCTCGTTTAATAAAGTTGAAGTCTCCGTTGAAACCGGTGGTTGTTTTAAAATAAAATATAATTTAATTAATAAACTGATCGTTTTCAATTCATAAAAATAAATTTCATTACCTATTAAATATAAAAAGATTCCACGTTCCTTTTATTTGCTCTGTACTATTACGTTACTTAGTAACTGAATTGGGAAGGTAAGATAGGCAGTCGCTCCATGTAAAAAACTAGTATGCAGCTGCATCTGATTAGACTGGAAACAGACAAACGTGGAAAAGGCTAGGCGGTTGATGAGACAGAGATTCCGTAATATGGCATTAACTACCGTAAACTCCGTTTTTCACTAGACTCTTATTTTCTACTACACTTTTAATTTTTCCCAAAATTTCTTCTTGATTCTCCAATTTCTACTTCATTCCACCACTACCTACGTCCTCTTGATCAATTTACCACAAAGCATTTAATAATTATTTTTCTTTTACAGTATTAATCGTCTTCGTGGCGTTCGCGATTCACTTCTATCATTCTTTGGTGGTGCAGAAGTGCGAGACTTCGGACCAAGACATCGAACAACTGGAAAGTATGAAAAGGGACCTGGACACTGCTACTGTCAAAGTTAACATGTTTTGAGAACATGAGGCAGCCTTTAAAGAAGTCCATTGACAGCGGAAAATAAAAGACATTTTAATATTTATAATGGCCATGTTTGGAGTGGCAATTTTCGATCTGCGAAGACCGAATTTCCATGGTGATATTTTGCGCTATTAAGAATTAGAGCAATAATATTATCGCCTTCCTGAGAATTGCGGTGAAAATGTGAAAATCGTTTTCTTTGTGGTAGAACCTGAAAATCTGTAGTCTCAATTTGGGATTGCCCTGAAATCCGGGACAATAGAGAGGTAATGCATGATAAAAAGACCGTATTTTTTTCAATTGTCATTACCAAGGCACAGTTTTCTTATAATAATAATTGTTCCCTGTGATAATGTCCTTGTGAATTTTTGATATTAAGTATAATCTGCGTGTGCTGTCCAGAGATATCGAATATTATTTTTCAAACACAACGACTTGTAACGAATTTGATTCCCGATCTTTTAAGACTTGCAAGTTCTAAGATGACGAAATTATTCCTATTTAGAATGTTGCTATTTAGTTGTCGAAATAACTATCCGATTATTACGATACAAATGACTTTAAAGTCAGGTCTGAGACCTCAAAGAAAAGTGACATAAGTAACGTACCGGAATTCTTTCTATGTTTAAATTCATATAATTATTATTAGCACTTTCAAAGTGTATGTGACGCAATTCTGACTACCCACGCAAATTACAAATGTTTTAAGTGCTAATGATGAATGGTGGACAAACGTAAATAACTACCTACGTGCATGATACATTGTTCATACACGGGCCATAAGAAAAGATACTATTATCATCCATTTGTGAAATTCTCGGCAAATAAACGTAGGCAGATGTGGACATTACAGGTCTCAAACACAATAATTATTATTCTTTAATTTAATAAGAAATGTGTAAATATAAACGAGCTGACTAATAATGTAGAATAAAAGATAACCTAGTTATTTATAAAAAATACTGGAAGTGTTAAAATTTCAAAAGTACAATGAGATTGTTAAATTTTTACCCTATGTCAACGTCATAAGGTTTAAAATTGGTGTACTTTTGTTTTATTTTATAGATTTTATGGTGCTGACTGTGTAACTGATATTCAGATTATTTCTCAAAAAAGATCTTATATACTTAGGAATTTCAGTAATACATAATAATGTAGGAATATAAAAAAAAATACAATTTTATATTTTAACCAAACAGTCTTCCAGATTTATAAGTAATGATGTACAATTAGCAAGACTGTAACAGTGGATTCTAAAACAGATAAATAAATAAGTTAAAAAAATAATCATAAAATGTGTGGACCAACGTTAGTGAATGTTTACTTCGAACTGTTGAACCAGTATTTAAATGATGTGAATTTGTTATTATGAGTATTTTAAGGAATAAATAAATGAAATAATTATGTTGAAAACGTTGTTTTCTTTGCAGCAAGATAATTATTAGTTAGGTTAGGTGATATTACTCGAGCGATAATAGTGAAATACACCAGTGTAATTTCACCTAGAAAACAATTCACGATTCACAATTCACCCAGGTGAATTGTAAAGTTAAATTAACAGTGATTAGAAAATTGTAGTATGTTATAAATGTAGGTAATTAAAGCCCTTAAAACAACAAAGTCACCAACTGGGTGATTTAATTCCAAGGTTAATAAATTACACCAAATATGTCGAAACAACGGGTGATATCACCCAAGGGAACATAGTGGATTAACCTTCAGTATTAACTAGTGCTGGAGGACCTACCCTCTCATTTTGCACTCTAGAGAGTAACCTGAATCATCGAGGCCTGATATCCATTAGCTAGCAGGTACCTTGCGTCACCCCAACTTATCTGTGAGTGTTACATTCCGGTTGTTGACTCCTGGTCTTCACTCATGAACACGATTACATCAATCGCCATTGGCTACAGCCCGGAGAAAACTATGGCAACACTGAACATGAGGACACTAGCTACGCAGCGAGTAGAACACTTTAGAGATAATTCGATGGATAAAGGGCGTCAATGGGTTATGATAAGAAAAACTAAAACAAACATTATTACCTTACATTTATTTCTAAAGACAAACAGTACAAAATCATCCAAGTCAAACCTTACACACACATCTAGCACAACTTATAAAGCTCAGGCCTTAGAAAGGTCTTGTTAAATGTAAATGGTGCTCTGAAATAAATGCTACCCGGGTCCCTGCTTGTATAGGCCCCGCAATATACCTATCACTGAACAGCATTGACATTTGACAATCATATCAATATGTATTTATACAAACTATAACTAAGAATGCATTTAAAAATGTGTGCGATTGATATTACAGTGTTTTATAATGCAAAGTAAAATAACATAACTATTAAAAATCTCAATTACTTTTAGGAGAAAAAGGTCGGAAAAGTACTTGAGTTAGTGCTTATTCGATCACTGTCGAAAGGTACTGCACTCGCTTGATTTATCGTAGAATATATCAATACATCATAATTTTCACAGAAAGCTTCACATACATGCTACATTTGTATCAAACTCATTATTCAAGATGAACTAATACACAATTTAGAAGTTAGTACATTTAGCTACACAAATTCTTAGAAAAGTAAATTGTCTACAAACGCAAATACACATAGTACATTCTACACTTGTCTCATTCGGTAAACAAAAATAGCGTCATATTGGAGTAAGTTTCTATATTCGATGCAGTATACGGTGTAACTCATTTTACCGTTACACCTCATAAACACGTAGGTAAGCGTTCATTCCAAATTTAAACAGTGATTATTTGTAAATTTGGCCAGATTTCGAATTACGAACCATGTTTGTTTACAAAATAAGACATTTCAAGTTAAACACTGTAACTACATAAAAGATTACGATCAATGTTCTACACTTATTCATAATGGGGCATTTTATTTGTGCACAATATTAGTTAGGTACTATGTAAATAGAAAAAATTGTTTAAATTTTGAAATACATAACAAGACTATTTGGTGTAACATTTTTAATGCATAAAAACGAAACAATAAACAGTCAATCTACGTTTATTTTTAACATCAAAAGCCCGCAAATAGTATGAACCTTTGCCAATTCCTGTAAATATATATCTGACAGTACCATTACAATGTCACTTCACAAAAGAAATTTCAATAATCTTAATGAACATAGAGCAAAAATACGAAGCAACCTACAGCTACAATGCAAAACAAAGATACTTAGAACATAAACTTGATAGACTTACATACAATCTTCATAAAGGTACACAGTGTCAGAGTCTTACAGAACTAGTCTACATCAGTATCACATCTCCACATCTTCTATTGACTGGTGGGCTGGCACAAGGAGTCCATTTCTTCTCGGTGCCGGATTTTCTTCATCTTTCTTCTCATCTTCTTTTATTTGCGCTAAGATACTCTCTCTGGGTTTCCATACTACTAGCGACATGTGGGGTTTCTCCAATCTGCAAGAAATAAGAGTGTTATGTAAATATTGTAAAACAACCTCATTGTTCAAGAGAAAGTGGATATCTTTGTAAACCTGTTGTGAACTCAGCTAGTCTTTGGTGAATTTTAACAGGAATTCGTTTTAAAGCTCTCTTCCTAGGTTTTTTATACTAATAAAATACATCCATAACCACCTTACGAATACCTACTTCATAAGTAAAAACATCCAATTATCAGTTAAATATGTATCTTGTTTCTTGGTACATAAGTTCCATATTCGATCGGTGTCAATCCTAAAAGTGGCCAACTGCTAACACTTATCTTAATGTTTGGTTAAACGGTTTCAAGAGATTTTATGAATCTTAAAATAGTTTCACTTTTCATACTATACGTAATTGTAGACAAAAGAACTTGTTTTGCTAGCAAAACAAAGAAAATTGCAGCTAATTATAGAAAAATGCGTCATAATATGAAACAGGAATTCAACCTAGTGAAACAATAGATTAATTACTTAAGAACTTAATTTCAATGAACGAAGATAATCACATCTTTGTCTAGTTAAAATAAGGGAAAAGACTTTAAAAGGGTGACCTGATTATAAAAAGTTTGAGGCAAATTAATTTGAATTTCGAAACACATTTCATACAGATACATGAAAAAAAAAAATCATTGACCTATGTCCTGACATCTGAAGGCTGAGCGACCATGAGAATTTCAATATAATGGAGATTGGGTCACTCTATTGTAGACTTTATTTCAAGGATTGTAGACATCACAGATTTATACATCAACGTTGCATAGTCCCGCCCAGGGCGGGAGAAGTTATTTGATGATTTCCCACCCACCAAAAAAAAAAAAAAAAAAACGTTGCATAGTACAGTTTTAATTACAAACAAGAAAATCCCAGAATGCTGATGGAAAGCTTCCTCTAGTAATATTATGCTATACACAGAAGTAGGTTGGTGCATTCGGTTCTGCATTTTAAAAGCAATGTCATCTAAGGATGAATGAGTTGTATTGAGAATGCCAAGCGGAATAGGCTAAGCTGTTTAAGTGAATAGCAATTCTTATTATCATTGGCAATACTGTTTGTGTTTGATGCCACATGAAGTGTCAATAAGCATATCCATGGTGGCATGAAACTAGACCTTTGTTCTGTAACAAAGGCTTGTTGGCCAAATAAGTACAAGTAAGTTAAAATAAGTATGAAATTATAATCTATACTAATATTATAAAGCTGAAGAGTTTGGTTGTTTGGTTGAACGCACTAATCTCAGGAACTGCTGGTTGGAATTGATAAAATATTTTTGTGGTGGATAGTTCATTTATCGAGGAAGGCTATATAACATCACGCTACGACACACGGGAGAGGAACAGTAACCAAGGACCTAACTTAATGCGAGTGGACAAACCACGCGAATGAAGCCGCTAGCAGCAGCTAGTTAATAATATAGGCAAGATGGAAGTATGCCTCACCTTTCAATAAGCGCAGCTGGCAATAATGGTTCCTCCCGCAACTTCTTCAACTCCTCTGACAGAACTATAGTGTGACCTTTCAGTTTCTGAGTGATCGGTTCCATTCCTATGTCCATGACTTCATCAGCTGCTAGCGTATGCGGAGTAAATTCTGAGGATATGTGGAGACTATTCAAGTGGGCAGCCATTTTCTCTTCCGTTATTAGTTGCTTTGCCGGTCTGAAATAAAAAGAGCCTATGAAATGTGTATTTAAGGTGAACAATTGAGAGTTTTATTGGTGGCAGTAATTGGTATTGGTATAACAGTCTGGTGTCCTCAACTCCACGTCTTAGTGCGTATTTTGTGTACTAGGTGGTAGTAATGATTATGACTCTGTAAATACATATTACATCATGTACAATGGTCCACGTAAGTACTAAGTGCGGAAACCACACCCCTAATATAGAACATATATATTATATTTATTTAAATTTTACATTACCATACAAGGTGAACTGCCACAGTAGCCTAGTGGTCCTAAACACGTCTGCTATGCTAGAGGTCTTGGGTTCGATTCCCAGGTCGAGCAAAGTGTTATTAGGTTTTTTTTTTAAATTGTCCGTAGCAGCGCAGAGTTAGGGTTTATGCCCGGTTACTGGCAATAGGCTCGCCCCCTATTACATGGGATCTAAACATACCAGCGAACTGTAGGTGTCCATTGCTACACCTATGCCTAACCCTTCGGGGAATACAGGTGCGATGGTAAGTTATAAGGTGATACATGGTTCCAAATCACAAAAGTAAACATAAGAAATTTGATTTTCATGGGCAACCTTAAAATAAACAGTTCAACAGAAACATTCTTCAAGTTTTCAGGTTGGAAATTTAGCGCAATTTGAAAATGAATGAAAGGAATGCACATTTTTGTTAACAATGTTAGTGTA
Organism: Caradrina kadenii; assembly: GCA_947462355.1. NCBI lineage: Eukaryota > Metazoa > Arthropoda > Insecta > Lepidoptera > Noctuidae > Caradrina > Caradrina kadenii. The sequence continues at coordinate 4,247,391 of OX381693.1, read as the reverse complement.
CACAGTTTTAGAGAGTTTAGGAAGAAAATGAGACAAAGAGCACTTCTACAAATAAAACAAGTTTATCATGCTGAAAACTAATCTAACACTAAGTTAAAATACCATGCCATCATACAATATCTCTTTTACTTATTTCTGCTAAAGTGCCATAAAATAAACATACACGTAATCAACAGAGTACTTACATGACCGGTTCTACATCCAAGCTCTTTCTTTTGCAGTGGATTACAGGGCTAATCTTCTGGTCTAAGCCTGGATGCTGACCTGTGAACTGCACCAGGTTGGGCGGCGACGACATGCCCCACGACACCCCCTGTACGTTCCACGGCGCACCCGTAGGCGCAGGCATTGCGTGTGGTTCCGACATCCCACGATTGAAAGGAATCGACGACGCCAGTGCTTGGTGAGCAAACATTTGTTTCGCCAGTTCATCCGACTGATTATACGGAAAACCGGGATATCCATATATATCCATTTCCACTGGAGTTCAAAACTGCACAATTTCGAAAAAAATATGTCGGGATAGGGTATTCAGGAAGAGTTTTTACTTTTTTTATTTAGCACACAACAACAATCTTGTAGAATGTATCGACACGACAACATTGACAGCTGAGTTTTTTAATCATAAAGAAGAATGTTCTTGAAAATTCTATTTTTTTATGTAATATTTTTTTACGCTTGCAATAAACGACGTTTAGTTGATTTATATTTTCGCTTCGCCTTCAATGAACAGTAATTCTTGCAAGTTGCTCATTTAAATTAATTACTGCGTTATGGATACGTAGTTTGCTTGATTTAACTAGAACATTGATAACTAACCCTTTTTTTTATGGTGCTTCAGGACGTTAATATTTTCGAAAGCTAAAATAAAATTTGAAAACGGTTGCAGGCTGTGGTACAAAAACTGCAAACTCGACTAACCAATTTTTTTTTAAATCTCATGTCTGTCATGACAACTCTATTTGACAAGAGTAAGTAGTATAAACCACGAAGTCAAACAAAAAAGGGATTTTGCGCCTTTCACTTTCGTGTTTATAATAAAATCTTATTTATTTTGCTAAATTATGTTCTCACTATGTGTTAAAATTGATCGGTGAATGTTGTGTAAATAATTATAAACAATGCTTGTACTTTCTTAAGACGAGGCGTGTCCTAAAACTTGCAAAATGGGCTTGGACTTTGATGTCTTTGAATTTTGCAAAAAACTGCGGCAAAACCGGCCTCCGCCGTATCAGTGTCCTTTAGAAAAGTGTGACAAGGTGTACAAGAGCTTATGTGGGCTACAGTATCACTTGGTACATTATGATCACGATAACCCAACCCCGGCGACGCCAGCGGTGGCTAGTCATCGCAAGAAGGGGGGTCGAGCCAGGGCGGCTGTTCCTACGGGCGACATCGCTCTTCAAAGTCCGCCGAAAGAGGCACTTACTTTCGCAGAAGCACAAAAAGTAGTCCAATTTGAAATAGATGGCAAAATCAGCAGAATCCCAATTGATCAACCTTTACCTATTATGTCTTTGGAAGAATGGGAAAAGACGAATGCTGACCTAGAAAAACCTTTGCCTATCGTGGAACCTCCAGCTGAACCTCATGTCAAGTTACCTGAAGCAAGTTTCAAGGTATGGTGCTTAAATTTATGTAATAATATTTTTATATTTTGTATTCCTAATTCGTGTTTACCTGTGATAACATATGATGATTAAAAAATAACTTAAATAAACAGTATTTTTATTGTTAAAGACTTACGAATTTTGTTAATGCTCTGTGGGCAATCTAAATAACAATGATATATTTTTATTGCAAACTAAATAAAATAAAATTGAAGTTCAGATTTTTTGGGATTTCTAAAGACCTGTAAATAACATCATAGTATGATGAATGCATTATTTTTAGCCACCAACCAATATTTGTCTAGTCAGAGTTTTTTTTTAATAGACCATGTGTTCTATCTGGTTTTAGCTTTATCTACCTTGAGTAAGAGTACTTTGTATGTATTACTATACTGTAGAAAAGTATTTACTCCCGGGATCAATTCTGCAGCCTTTTAGGTACTATCATAATCTTATCTCAGTCTCAATCTCACAAAAATGCCTCTTACCAAAATTTTTTGACATTGATTGTCACTGAAATGCAACTAGATTTTTGAAAAATTAACCCAATTATGAAAAAGCAAAAGGCTTTGTCTACTGCCCCTCTCCCATGTGTTGTTTCAGGATGTTTTATAGCCTATGTTACACAGGAATAATGTAGCTATCTATTGATGAAAAAGTGGTTAAAATCGGTCCAGTAGTTTCGAAGCTCTATATTTAAAAACCATTCCTTATTTGCTGTCCAGTGTTTTACATGACAATGTACCGTAAAATAAGGTGTACATGGATGTAGGGGTGAATCAAGACAAAACTTTAAAAGGGATTTTATGAATTAATATAATTTGTTTCCGAAAAGGAAAGTGTACTTGTTGACAACAAACTATATTATTTCAATGATAAAATACCTTTTATTAAAGTTTTGTCCCAATTTACCCCTACAACCTTCCCATTTAACCAATACCTGATAACATACTATCATCACTCACCTTCTTGTCTGTCTAATAAAGGAAATACCAGAGAGCGGAGTTTCAACATTTAAGTAGTTATTGGTTTGTTGGGTTGGTCTCATGCAATGTCTTTATAAGCATGAGTTTGATTCAGGTAGTTTTGATTTAGCTAGCATTTCAGCCTTTTGGTACAGTCTATGGCTATGTTAAACTTCCACTCCATCTAGCTATGAGAATGAGGCTAGAAGAAGTACACCTGTATTTGCACAAACATTTGTACACCATAGTATCCCCTGCTTAATACAACTTACTTGGCAAGTCTCCTTGGCATTGGCGGCCTTAACCATAATTTGGTCAGGATAATATTGTTATGTTTTGCAAATAAATCATTCTGTTTTACAACTTGGTAAACATTTTTGGAGTAGTGTGAGGTAGATCTTGGTCTTTTTGTTCGTTTTTAGTAAATACAGTATATTCTCCTTTTTTTTAAATTATTTTTTAGTACTTGGCTGCAGGGCTGTTGTTTACTTTTACAGACACATCTGATAAGATTTAGTATACTTTCAATTTCTAGCTTGTTGACGACTACAATGAGCGCGTATGTGATGCGCCACCGCGACCGAATGCCTACATCCGCTTCATAGAGAAATCAGCCGAAGAGTTGGACGGTGAAGTGGAATATGACGTTGATGAGGAGGACACTGCATGGCTCGCTATCATCAATAAAACGCGGGTGAAGCAGAACTTGCCCGTGGTCACTGTTGATACGTTGGAACTGCTCATGGATAGATTGGAGAAAGAGTCGTATTTCCAAGTAAGTGCCTACTGCATGTCTAGATAAGCGAGTACAACATGCATGCGTTTTAAGCCGGCTCGCGGCTTAACATTTGCACCTCGCGCCGCACCCCGCCCAATGTGGTGGACGCCTCAAGGTGTGAAGTCGTAAATTCAAGGCACAGCATGAGGGTGAATGTAGACCAGGCTTTAAACGCTGGTCCAGTTACTCATGACAGTGTTTATCTTCCACAGGCATCTCAGAATGGTCAACAGACAGCAGCTACAGTGGATGAGGATGCTGTATGCTGCATCTGCATGGATGGAGAGTGTCAGAACACCAATGTGATCCTGTTCTGTGACATGTGCAACTTGGCTGTGCATCAGGACTGTTATGGGGTAAGTAGTGATAAAAAACAATTCGTCAAAACTTTCCACAATTAATTCTATTACATTAAAATTTCCATGGAACAGTGAGAATTAATTTACTATTATAATATATAGCATCAAACATGTATTCCCCGAAGGGTTAGGCAGAGGTGTATCAATGTACACCCACAGTTCGCCGGTATGTTTAGGTCCCATGTAATAGGGGGCGAACCTATTGCCATTGACTGTGCATAAATTCTAACTCCAAGCTGAGAATTTCATAGAACAATCAAATAACCCTTTTAGCTCGACCTGGGAATCGAACCCAAGACCTCTAGCGTTGCAGTCGCACTTAGGACAACTAGGCTAAGGAGGCAGTTATTATTGTAATTTATATTTAAAAGTATTGTTGATAGTACAGACAGCGTCATCAACTGATAACCCTCTTTTCGAACAAATTTTAATGCAAGAGGGGTTTCAATTGATGACGCTGTCTGTACATAATTATGGAACTAATTCTTCTACAAAATCTCTTAATTTTTGCTTACAAAAATAATGTGATTGTTTAGGTTCCCTACATACCTGAAGGGCAGTGGTTGTGCAGGCGATGTCTGCAGTCGCCATCAAGATTGGTTAACTGCGTACTTTGTCCAAATACTGGGGGTAAGTTTAGTTTTCAATACCATACATAAGTAATAGCTGAGGTGAGGGTAAAAAATGAACCTTGATATTTAACAAATAATGTTCATATGTTGCTGTCTGGAAACTACGTTAGTTGCTATGCCATTGTAAAATTACCCTTATTACCTTTGAAATTAGTCTCATTTTTTTAGGTGCCTTTAAGCAAACGGATCAAGGGACGTGGGCACATGTGGTGTGCGCACTATGGATACCTGAAGTGCGATTTGCTAACACCGTCTTCTTGGAGCCTATAGGTGAGTTTTTTATCATTTAATCCGCCTTAGTAAACGAGTTCTAACTATAGTCTGACCTTAAACCTTTGTGCCAGTTATTGTATTTTTAACTTTATTCTGGCTACAATAAAGATCTCAATATAAAAAATACTTCGACAACGCGAGTCAAAATTGTCAATTTTGTAATAAGAACTTTACCTTCATTGGGATAAAATTCAAAATATAATTACTATCACAAAAGTTTATGCTTGGACTTAGGTTGGTATGTACCACCACAATACAGTATTAAAACTTGACATTCACTTCGATTTCGCTCACCAGAAGATTCGTTTATATACTAGTTATATTGCTTTGCGCCGAACATCACTACAATTTGATTTCCATTGCTTCGTAGATTCAATTGAAATGATACCAGCGGCAAGATGGAAGCTTCAATGTATGGTATGCAAACAACGAAGTGTTGGTGCTTGCATACAATGCCACAAAAGCAACTGTTATTCCGCTTTCCACGTCACGTGCGCGCAGCAGGCAGGGTGAGTCCTTATCATTATGTAACTAGTGCCCACATGTATGCGAACTTATCAGAACCAAAATTACTGTGTTACATCCAAGTTAAATGTAAGGAATCCAAGTATCAATTGAGTGGCGTCTACGCACTGGAAGGCGCAGTTTAGGAAGGTGGGGGACCATGAGGTGGACCGATGACTTAGTAAAAGTTTCGGGAAATTGCTGGATGCGGGCAGCGCAGAACCGAGCGTTATGGCTATCTTAAAGAGAGGCCCATGTCCAGCAGTGGACGTCTGTCGGCTGATATGATGATGATGAATCCAAGTAACAACAACCACGTAACTGCCCCATTGGTGTCGAAGGCGCAAGCACGACTGATGAGCATGGGGTCCTGGGTTCGATTCCCAGGTCGAGCGAAGTGCTATTTCGCTTTTCTATGAAATTCTCAGTAGCAGCTCGGAATTAGGATTTGTGCCCGGTAAATGGCAATAGGCTCGCCCCCTATTACATGGGACCTAAACATACCGGCGAACTATGGGTGTACATTGTTACACCTCTGCCTAACCCTTCGGGGAATACAGGCGTGATGGTATGTTATGTTAATCAGCAAAACGATGTGCCCAAGGATGCATGCAACAGTACAGGGGTCGTGGAAGTATGTAAAGTTTATTTATAGACATTTAAAACTTGCTGCCTTTAATATCTGTGTAACCAGAAGAGCGTTGTCTTTTTACACTCGGTAAGAAAGCTACCCGGAAAAAAGCTCTTAGTAAAGGTGAAAACCATATCAAAATTAATTGTCTAGTTTAGAAGGACAATGCGGCCTTAACTTACATACATGAAAAGCTACTTTGTTTTATAGTACGAGTATTTCGAGAAGACTGTAGAAGGCGACTTTCAAGTTGTAACACTATACCTCTGTTCTTAATAGTTTACATACATACATCACTCCTGTAGTCCCCAAAGGGTTAGGCAAAGGTGTACCAATGTACATTCACAGTTCGCCGGTATGTTTAGGTCCCATGGAATAGGGGGCGAGCCTATTGCCATTAACCGGGCACAAATTCTAACTCCGAGCTGCTACTGAGAATTTCATAGAAAAACCCATTAACACTGCACGACCTGGGAATCGAACCAAAGACCTTTAGCGTAGCAGTCGCGCTTAGGACTACTAAGCCAACGAGGCAGTTTGTTGAGCTAGATAGTTTATTTGGACACATTACATTTTAAGACCTTTTTAAAGCGTGTGTTCTTTTCAGTCTGTACATGAAGATGGAGGCGGCAGGCGCGGGTCGCGACCCCAGCCAGCCCGTACAGGTCGCTAAGATGGCGTACTGTGATGCACACACTCCTGCGCATATATTACAGGTACTACCGAACCCATTATTACTTGATATAACTTTGTCTCCTTTCTGGTCTTCCGAGCAGTACTATGAGTATGCATTGTTTATTTTCATTTATATGTTAATATATTACATAATAAATATGTACTCGTACAGTTTGTTGGACAGTGATCTGGCATCTGTTGTTTTTTTTTTATTTGTGTTTATTTGTAAGAAATATGCGTAATTTTTTTTTTTTTTAAAGTAATTTGAAACATAATAATTATACCGCCATGTCTTGCCATCACAGGCGTACAAATTATATTAACCTAAAACGGTGCAATCTTTTATTTTTGTTATTGTTAATCGTATGTAATGTTGCCAGGAGCGGCGAGCGCAGGAATCGGAAGGAGACACAAAATCAAATGATCTGACAGCAATTCGGCTGAAAGGCAGAGAGAAGATAAAACAAGTATGTGATGGAAAAAAAACCTCGTTAAAAGTACAAGCATTTTTCTTTATTTTCTTCTAATTTTCAAATAAACTGAAATACTAACCCTCAGATTATTAGCGTTCTTCAAAGTCTTTCTGTCGCTATAATACGCCTTAACGTGACAAGGACAGCACGATAAGACTTAACAACGTCTAAAATTTGAGTTGCGTTTGAGTGTTGTTCGGCCGTTTCTTTCGATTGATTTATTATCGACTATTTTGAAGAACAGAAATTCAATCCTGATCTTTTAAAGTCTTATTTGAAATTTGAATCGATTTTTTCTACGAATCTTGTCAAATTATACAAATTGAATTGGAGAATAAAGATTAAAAGAACCATTTCAACTCAAAGAAAGACACTTTATAATAATTGTTAACTTTTCGACATTAGGATTACCATGTTGAGTTATTCGCACGCAAATAAAAGATTCACATCTGCTTAGCCTTTTCCCAGCTATGTTGGGGTCGGCTTTCAGTCTAAACGGATGCAGCTGAATACCAATGTTTTACATGGAGCGATTGCCTATCTGACCTCCACAACTCAGTTACTGAACAACACGATACCTCTTGGTTAGACTGGTTATCAGACTTCCTGGTTTCTGACTATCTGTAACGACTGCCAAAGATTTATGAATGACAGCCGGGACCAACGGCTTTACGTGCCTTCCGAGACCCGAAGGTATCACACCACCAACTTCCAAACTTCGAGCTGCTGAGCCAAACTGAGCAAATTCTAATGGAAAAACCCAATAACACTTTACGCAGGCAAATAAAAGATTGGTCAAACGCTATGCGGCAGTCAAATTCCAGATCAAGATTGGGATTGGGATACATTATTAATTCCGGGTGTAAATTGATCCAATTTTGTGTCCCCAGGCTCGCCGCGTCCTGGCCCTCAAGCGCACGTGGGCGCCGGTGGTACTGGTGCCCACGCTCCCCGCGGACCGGGTCGCCGAGGTCGCCGCCCTGGCGCCCGGGGCACCCGCCGCGAGGGCACAACTCATGAAGAGGTTATTGGCCTATTGGACCCTGAAAAGACATAGCAGGAATGGAGTGCCTCTGCTGAGGAGGTTACAGAGTCTAACGAGCCATCATGGTTAGTAAATGTTTCAAATTTCTGATATAAATTCTTTTTAAGTTTGCCTTGTTTTTATATTGGCAAGACTACCATTTAACTGAAATATTCTTACTACTGTTATAAATTCCAGTTTGGATGTATGGATGTTTGTTACGCAATCACCCCAGAACGGCTCAACGAATTTCGATGAAATTTCCTACATAGATTATAGTCTGAAATATTTTGAAGCCTTCGTTTTATCTCGGAAAAAATTACGGTTTCCATTAGATAATAATTATATCAACTTTGACGTGAATGGAGTCGAAGGATGGTAATAAATAACCCTTGGACCGATTGGACTCAAAGACTGATATTGTACAAGACGACTATACTCCTTATTTGCTTATGTAGTTGTATCATTTCTGGTTACAGGTAGCCGAGGTATACAGGACGGGACAGTTAATGTAAGAGAACTGTGTAACCAACTCAAGTACTGGCAGAGAATACGACAGGATCTGGAGAGAGCCAGGTACATTATAAATGTCATTCATGGTATTTCCTTAGGAGCTATTCACACTAACCACAACGATACTAAACGAAATCAATCATGTAGTCTCACTAGTTACCGCTCGAGCCAACAATTCGAAGTTTCTTAAAAAAAACAACAATTTATTTAAATCCTGAAACACGACTCATTTGAATTAGCTTTAAAATTCGATTTTTTTCTTGATTTTCTTGTTTTGCCGAATAAGTGACGTCACAGTTTGCTATTGCCATTTAAAAATTATGTGTGAATCGCCTTTTGACAAAATAATAACAATTGATTAGTTATGTCCACTGCCCTATTTAATTGTTATAATAATAATAATTATTTATTTATTTCTTACCACAAATTACAGAGAAAGTAATTAAATAGTCTACAGACAGAATTGTAAATTAATTTGTGGAAGACTGGTACCTAAACTAAGTTTTTACAAAACCTGTATGTCAGGTCACCAGACCAGTATTTCTCATATAATGAACCTCTTTGTCAGATTACTGTGCGAGCTAGTGCGCAAGCGCGAGCGCCTGAAGGCGGAGTACACGCGCGTGTGGGAGCGCAGCGTGCTGCACTCGCTGCAGCCGGAGCGCGCCGCGCTGCACAAGCTGCTGCGCATGCTGCGCCAGAAGGACACCAGCGACATATTCACGGAGCCTGTGGATCTGCAAGAGGTATGGCTTCTAAAGGCTTTGTACACTCAACAAAAGAGAAATGTTGCCAGTATCGTCGGATATAATTATAGTTTTTTAAGAAAACGACTGATGTCTTAAAATAAAATTAATGTTTTTTTTTTTCATTTCAATTTAATTCGACACAATATATCGCCTTCTGAGAGAACTACAACTATATCTTGCGACTTACTTATCCCTTTTGTTGACTGTACATGTGCGGGAGCGCTGCGAACTATAGTCTGGAATATAATTATGTAAAATCACTCTTGTCTGTGTTAAAAAATTGATTTGAAGTTTTTTGATTGTGGTCAATCGAAAAACTATCTTTACAATTTCGTTTTGACATCGAAAGTAACTGCAGCAACACTCGGCTCAGCGCCGAGAGTTGAAAATCCGTCAACTAAAATGACAAAGTAATATTAAAATGGTACTGATTTAAAAGGTGGTGGTATAGACCCAGCACAGGAGCTTGTCTTCTGCTTAATCGGACTTTTCTGTAGTGCTTTAATAAATTAAGACCGATAGCTTACGGATAAATACAACAGTAGTCCGTAGTAGTAGTAAATAAATTGGTCCGTCAGTTGGACCGATCGCGTGCAGCGTTTAAGCCCCAAAAAACTCCGAAAGGAACCCAAAAACCGAAGAATCAACTTGACATTTGTGCTCACGACTCGTGGCGACTAATATACAAGCGTGGAACTATTCAAAGTTTCGTTAGCACATTTAAAACTTGTTTTTGATAAATGACTAAGATATTTCCTCAGACGAAATATAGAGCGAATAAAACTTTTCAATTTTGATCATCTCCTCAGGTACCAGACTACAGTACCATAGTGAAACACCCGATGGACCTGAGCACCATGGGCAAGAAGCTGGACCGCGGCGCGTACACTACCATAGACGATATCGAGGCGGACTTCAAACTCATGATAGAGAACTGTCTCACATATAATAACAAGGATACTGTGTTTTATAAGTAAGTTTAATATGTTGAGGGTGGACGGGAGGAGTCGTTTGCAAGTGTAGAATCACGTATCATCATTCTAGACCTCCAAAATGTTGGAATTTTTCATCACTGATAAAAAAATACGCTGTACTGCACTTTCGTATGGACGAAGCTGATTTATTTTAAAATAAACGAAGCATAATTTTAATGCAGGGGCATTTAGAATTATGAACTGAATCCATTGTAAAAATTGTCTATCTATGTATATATTTCCCTTTCACCATGTATCATGGCTGCAGGATGTTTGTAAGAGATACCGCGCCCACGGAAAGTAAAGGGTACAAGAAGAAACATGGATGGGTTTTAGTCAGTAAAAGTCTGACGCTCCGCCCCGCCCCGCCCAGGGCGGCGGAGGTCATTTGCTGATTTCCAATTCGTAAAAAGAAAACCGTGTATCATCGAAACCCTATAACGATCCAGTTACATGATATAGCTTTCTAATTCCAGGGCCGGTGTCAAAATGCGCGAGCAATGCGTGCCGCTGTTCCGCCAGGCGCGGCGCGACGTGCGCGACGCGGGCCTGCAGGCGCTGTGCGACACGCGCGCCCCGCCCAGCCCCGCACGGAACAGGTACGCTGTGCAACACTTTACAGCAGCTGCAGCTGCAAGCTGTAGCTGAAGCAGCTGTGACGTCGGAGTCAGGAACACAGTAATTTAATAAAATACTCTCTTATATAAAGAATTTAAACTTATACATAGCATTCAAGAATTAATTAGCACAACATTAAAAAATAACTTAATAAGTACCTAATTGATTGGATGAGAGAATCATTCGTAATTTCCTCGATGTCATAATTAGTTTAGCATAAGCATAGCATATTTTATTTTATTTGTATAGGCAGTGCTGTGTTGTTTCCACAGTTTTTGCCAGTCTATTTTTTATAAGTGAAGACTTGTAATTGGCTGTCAGTGTCATTTGCTATTATCTATTCTGTCTTGTGTAGCTGTAAGTCTCCTATAGTACTAAAATAAATAAATAAAAAAATATGAATTATTCAGAAGTTAGTGGCAATGTGCCTTTTTTTTTAATTAATTATCTTTAAACCTAAACCAAGTTATTACAATTAGACCATTTAAAGGCAATATTCCGCAATTAAGAAGTAAAAAGAATTAAATATCGTAACAATTTTTTAATATGGTAACATTTTGCTTTGAACTGTCAAGTTTAAATGTCTAACTAAAATCGATGATAAACCACACTAGTCTATCAAAGCAGATTGATCCCTCATCCCTTATTAAATAGTGGGCTTACGTTCTGTTCAGTATCGTAAGTCCGCGGCACGCCAGTCCGCCTCGCCGCAGTGTGAGCCGCGCCGCGAGCCGACCGCGCTCTAGCAGCGAGAGCGAACGAGACCAGACACCAGGTAAAATACTACTTGAACAAAGCTCTACTTATACTCCGGAATTATATTCAAAGAGTTCTTGAAAAGAGAAAAGGGGAAACAGACTTCAAACCGTCCTTTGTCGTCTCATGCATATCTACAATAATTTTTCTTAACATAATTTGAGTAATTTTCTCGCCACTCAAAAAAAAAAACTGCGGGATCCAACATAAAAGACGTTTTTGTATTCGTAGAGAGGCGTAAGGAACGCAGCGTGTCGGTGGCTCGCAGCGAGAGGCGACAATCCAACGCTCTGAAAGACTCTGATGACGAAAATATCGCCGTAAGTAAAGTATTAACACCTCGTCACAAACAAAAATGGTCATATCTGTTTTGATTCTGGGATTTTTTTTAAAACACCCATGATCGCAATCGATTTATTCATGAAATATCGATTTAGAATATTAACGTCATACTAAGCATTTGAGACAATAAGGGTTGCAGTCCTTTCCTAAATAGACTATAAACAGACTTATTGGTCCGATTACAAAAATTACGCTACGCTAGAGGTCTTGGGTTCGATTCCCAGGTCGAGCAAAAAGTGTTATTGGGTTTTTCTATGAAATTCTCAGTAGCAGCTCGGAGTAAGGATTCGTGCCCGGTTAATGGCAATAGGCTCGCCCCTTATTACATGGGACCTAAATATACCGGCGAACTGTGGGTGTACATTGTTACACCTCTGCCTAACCTTTCGGGGAATACAGGCGTGATGGTATATATATTACAAAAATGTTTTCCCTGATAAAGAGCTACACTATTCCTGAGGCTCATAGGATATATTTGACTTTCATGTAGAGGAAGTCGCGTGCAGAAGCCGGTCTCTTAATATTCTATAACATGTGATAATATGTTTATTTATTATCAGTCGCACCGCGCCACATCTCCCGCGGCCGCTCAGTCGTCCCGCAAGCCGTGGGCGCGCGGACGAGCTCGCGGACGGGCGCGCGGACGCGGACGCCGCGGCGGACGGGGACGAGTCAGTGCAAACGCGGACCGGGCCAGGGACAATGGTACGACAATGGCATCATAGTTTTAGATTATATATTTCGAAACCATTATGAGCATTATAGTCGTTACGGATAGTCAGAAGCCAGGAAGTCTGACAACCAGTCTCACCAAGAGGTATCGTGTTGCCCAGTAACTGGGTTGTGGAGGTCAGATAGGCAGTCGCTCCATGTAAAACACTGGTACTCAGCTGCATCCGGTTAGACTGGAAGCCGATTCTAACATAGTTGAGAAAAAGCTAAGCAGATGATGACTACGAGCATGATTTCGAATGAATTATGTTTTATTCGTAGGTTAATTTATTTCCAGTGAAAACTGGTGATTTTTTTTTTTAATTTTGAGAAAAAAATATTTTCTGTACGCTACGGGATTAAACTTGAAATGATAGAAAACGTGTTCATAATAGCATAATCGAATATCAGGTATAAATTTAATTATGGTTTAAACTGTCTTACCATTAAAATTACTATTTAAATGAACAAAATTTCCTTCATTAACAAATTTCCATTTACAGATTCACCAACTTCCGGCTCCGAGACTCCAGTGCCACCAAAACAAGTGGAACGGACCCTTAAACTGGCAACCCCGGAGAAGTCGCCAGTAAAGCAACCAGAGACAGCGCCAAGTTAGTAAAAAACCTCCTTTGATGGCTAGCGCGATTTGTTCAGGGTTCGCCTTGACAGACCAATCTTCTCCATTATTTGTGACATGTGACTGGTCACAATAATTTTATGTCATGAATAAACATACTTGTTTTTATAGTTTTAAATTTTATAAAAGTAATTGTTTTTTTTTAAGTTACTGTTTTTATAAAAATCATTGTATTTAAAATTTCCTTTTTTTAAACTTACTTTTTTTTTACTTACTGTTCTTTTTATAAACAATCTTATTTATGCATAGTATTTGTTTTATAGACAAACATATTTTTTTTGTATTTCTTGTTTTGTCTATGTACACTTAACATTATGTCCACAGCATTAATTACTAAATATTAACATGGAATTGCGTTACAAGTGTACGTCGTGAAACCGTTGAACTTGTGTCAAGAAACAGGTGATATTGACTCCTGAATATTGCTAACGAAATACTTGTAATAGGTGCGAATGTTGCTAGTTACAGGCCTGGGGCTCATGGGTGCACTTAGGAAGCCCACACTGCTGGTGTCACCGTCTACCGTCGCCGCGCAACCCAAGAGCTTCGGCTCTGATGGTAAATATACCTCTTTTAACAATTCAATTGGAACTCATATCAATTTACTGTTACAGAAAAAGTCTTATTTTTCTTTTGTTATGATTCTTTTTCTTTTAATAAATTGTATTTATTGATTTTATTGAGCCTGAACAATGTGACTGCCTTTTTGGCTGAAAAAATGTTGGCCTAAAAGAAAAAAATATTAATCGAAAAAAGGAAAGAAAAAACGACGAAGCTTCCTACCTCTGGTTTCTTCAAGTTCGCTATTTATTTTACTTTTATTACAACATTACGAACAGCGTCGTTGCCGACATTATCAGCCAGTTTGGGTCGCTCCAGCTTAGACCCCTCGCCCAAGAAGAAAGGTCGCGGCAGACCCCGGAAACAAGATAAGGACAAGTCCACATCCTCACCAGATCTGTTTAGGTACATTATAACTGACAGACAAATCTGTAGGCCTAAAAAGCTATTTTTCTACAACCCGTTTTAAGTTCAAACACAATGATATAGTGTTCATAATCAAATAACAGGTCTACAGGTATGTACTGTGAGTTATTTTAATTGCACGATTACTGATTTTAATCTTTAGCACAATATTTTTGGAGAAGTGGAATTTTCGGAGACCGCTACTGAAGTCAAAATAAGTATGTAAGCTAGGCTTTTGAGAGCTAGATAGACTTTTGGTCGAACAGAATAAATATGTTTATATTATATGCTTCTATTTATTTATATCATTGAAATCATAGATTTCATGGAGAAGGTTGTGTCTCTTAGCGGACCTTGGCAAAACCGCTTATGTATTTGTAAAAAAAAGCTTTGCACCGCTTACTATTACCGCTTGTTCTGGAGAGGGTGCGCATGATACATAAGCGCTAAACTATATCGCTGCTAAGGTCTATGGAACCGTTTAATTCCCAAGAGTCTTTATATTGATAATTCATAGAGGTGCAAAACTTTTTTGTACGAACTTGCCATAGGCAATAAATATTATCATTGTAACATTATCTACGTCGAATGTCAATGACTCTATTAAATAGAGATTGTGCTGAAACCAAATAGTAGCTAGTTTTATAATGAACTTAAGACTAACTTGCTTGACTCGAAGTTAAGCATTGAAATATCAGCTTTATACCGAGTTCCATATGATTACATTTCCAAAATAAAGTGAATGAGTTGCAGACATATCACATGATTAATAGAAATGTCACTGTACGTTACTCAATATAAAGTTCACATTTGAATGCTTCACTTAAATGCAGTTGGTGTTGATTGATCAAGTTGTGCGCCAACTTTTAGGGCAGAGTTTAGGGACAATTCCAAAAGCGCCATTAATGTTTGACGAGAATTTTTTTGCTTTTTTTTTATGAAATAATACATTTATTATGGTATAAGCAGGTCGTCTAAAGGCGGCGAAGGCAAAGGTATCTCGACGCCGGTGCCCGCGTCGTTCCTGCAATATCGTGGCCCGCCCGGTGAGGTCGGCTCCGACAGTGACCTCGCGCTCTCCAGGTAAAGTAAAGTTTATTAAAGAAGAATGTATTCTTCTAGTATTAAAGAAGAATGTATTCTTTAATACCAATGCGCCAATTATGCGATTTGTCGGATTTAGTAGGCGGTTATCAACGGAAATTCTTGGAACTTTCGGTCGTAGCGTTGCTTTAGTAAGGGTATAAACACCACCCCGAGCCCCATCATAACTTAATCTAAGTTTAAACAATATTAAGAAATGCCTTTATGCAAATAAAATTTAACACAAGGTATGAAAATTTGCCGGGGCTGCGGGTTGTTTGCAAGAGATACCGCGCCCCCGAAACGCAAAGGGCACAAGAAGGAACATGGTTGGGTTTTAGTCAGTAAAAGTCTGACACTCCCTCCCGCCCCGCCCAGGGCGGGAGAAGTTATTTGATGACTTCCCATCCACCAAAAAAAAAAAAAATAAATAAATAAAAAAAGTATGAAAATTGGAAAGCCCGAAATTTGGATGTTGGTGGTGTGACACCCCCGTGCCTCGGAAAGCACGTAAAACCGTTGGTCCCGGCTGTCATTCATAGATCTTTGACCGTCGTTACGGATAGTCAGAAGCCAGGAAGTCTGACTATCAGTCTAACCAAGAGGTGTCGTGTTGGCAGTCGCTCCATGTAAAACACTGGTATTCAGCTGCATCCGGTTAGACTGGAAGCCGACCCCAACGTAGTTAGGAAAAGGCTAAGCAGATGATGATGACTTTCTGAATCGACGAGAATTTCAAAGATAGTATCCATATTACTTTATCGATGACTCTTTACAGTTAGGATAATCAATTTAAAAAATGATTTTAGACTGTATTTTTAGCATTAAAAGGTCCAATTTCTGTGGCGCCAAGTGTACACGGTGCGGTGTGTATTGCAGATCGTCGTCGAGCAGCTCGGCGTGGTCGCAGTCGTGCTCGTCGTGCACGCACTACGAGGATGGCGACGCGTCACACCACTCCTGCTCTATGAGTTCTACTGACGGGTCAGTATATGGACCATAGGGACCAAGAGAAGCAACAATCAACTCGAGCAGTTTATAGTGAACTAAAATGCATCACAAATAGAATTAAAAATTGTGTGCAATATATAATTCCGCCCGGAATTTATTATCTTGCACGCAATTGGCAACTTTAAAAATGTTGTGTTATAGTTCATATTTAATCAATGAATACTGCACGAACATTTAGTTGATCTGTTATCTTACAAATGAGTACTTTCTGTGTAGTTAATAAGTTCTATATGGTTATGAGTGCACTCGCATACGCACTTGAGACTGTTTTTTCACTTCGACTGCATTCTCTCATACAATATTAAAATGTGTGAGTGTAATCTATCTATGGATCTTTAAATGTGTTACTAAGCGCAGAACTCAAGAACGGCTGGACTGATTTGGCTGATTCCTTTTTTGTTTTGTTCGTAATTTTCCGGACAACGATTTTGTGGATGAAAATTTCAAAAAAGTTGGATAATTGCACCCGTGCGAAGCAGGGGCAGTTCGCTAGTATTAATTGAATATAAGAAGTTATATTCATTGCGATCATTGTTGATCTAATCACTATTAGATCAACAATATTTTTCAAAGTGTTGACTTTCCGCGTGCTTGTATGACCAGATGTATGAACGTGGATGAGGCAAAAGGAATATGTAAAGATCGTAGAAGGTAGCGTTCTATGGTTTTTGCCAACCCTTATGGGGAAAAAGGCATGAGTTTATGTATGTATGACTTTCCGCAGGTCAAGCTTCAACGAGGCCCCGGAGTCTGCGCGCTCGGGCAGCAGCGGGCCGGAGCAGCGGCGACGTCGCTCGCGGCGCACCACCGTGCACACCGACGTGTCCGACAACGAGCCCGCCACGCCTGTCAAAGTGAGACCTCAATGCTTTTTGGGATTTTGTCGTGTCGGAGTTTATCAAGATATTACCGTGTAGGTCCGTGCATGTATACCCCCCGAGTCCCGCAAACTGTCGGGAGCACCGCGATTGTGCGGTAATCGACTTATAGTGTATATCTCATCCTGTGACTAAATGTATACATATAAAATTGAAGTACGGTATTCTGCACGGTACTTAGATTAAAAAAAAAACTAGTTACGGAAATGGGTTTAACAAATCAATTATCACACAATTATCATTGTAATTTCGTTTAATTCCAATTTATTTTAAAATCGCTTGCTACATAGTATCTACAGTAATATGGTTGTATACAGGGCCGCGGAACAAGATCTTCCACGTCAAAAACCCCCGTCAAGTCTGCGCAGGCGTCGACTTTACAACTGGAACCGTTACAACTCGTCTGGGCCAAATGCAGGTCAGTGAAGTCAGTAGCTGTATACACATTCATATTATATTATGTAGCTTTAAATATAGTAATTTAGTACTTATTACATATAATTTTACCGTTGTACTTTTTTGTGCATTTATACGAATATGTGTGGTAAGTTTTAGATTTCAGAATAACGCTTTAGTACGTAAGTGTACTTTTATAAATGACAGATTCACCATAATCCTAACGATTGCTCGTTTTTTATACATAATGTTTTTAGTAGATAAGTGGTTGGAGTAGTGAGATAAATAAATAATTGTAACTTGTGTTTATTTAGAAGATTCCTAGTTTCTGTTCGGAAACTTCGTTGAACACTCACTACTAAATGCTAACTGACAAGGAGAATCGACAAAACTAACAAAGTTTGCTCAATACGAACGAATTTAAATTCCACCTTTTTCAACAGAGGCTATCCCTGGTACCCAGCTCTCATCATCGACCCGAAGATACCAAAAGGCTTCATCTACAACGGCGTCCCCCTACCGGTCCCACCACAAGACGTGCTCAACCTCAAGAAGAACCACTCCCACGAGCCCATCCTCTACCTCGTACTGTTCTTTGACGTCAAACGCACTTGGCAATGGCTGCCGCCTAACAAACTCGAACCTCTAGGCCTCGACAAGAGCGTCGATCAGGCGAAACTCATCGAGTCCCGAAAACCAACCGACCGAAAAGCTGTGAAGAAAGCATACGGGGACGCCATGCAGTTCCGTAAACAGGTCCACGGAGATGATAAATGACAAAAGTTTAAATACAGGTCCCGCCGACCTCCGCGAAACAGAACCTTTGGACACTTTTCTAGTATGCACCTACGCTCCCCAGACACCACCGACTCCAGTGATGATTGAATTAAGTTTTACTCGCTTTATTTTATGCTTTTATCGAAGTAACAATTCCTCATTCCATTTTTTATTTTAAAAAGTGCAAGTTCTGGTAAAATTGGCGTGATTGACTGTGAATAATAAACTCGACGATTTGGGACGATGAAGTGTTTAGCTTAGGAAAAGTAGAATTCTGTAGAATGGATAACAAACTCGAATTTCGGTAAGTTGCTTGTATTATATATTGGTAGGTCAACAGTATAGTTATATCCCTTGGAAAACGAGGTGAATTTGGATAAGAATATGTAAAATTAAGTCAGAAATGCGTTTGATTATTACAGCCCAATATTGTATACGATTAAGATATAATGTGTATGTGGAGAAAAATTACATTTGTATTCAGTGATTTCAAATTATATTCTAATCCACATGCGTACGTGCAGTTTGCGCCGATCAGCTCAACTTCTGGGCCAATGTAATCGTTAAACACAGGAAGCAATGTGTGCAATGTGTCTGCCAAATTGTGCAGCTATAAAATCTCCTAAATCTTCTAATTGTGAAAAATTTATATAAAATTAACCAGTATTTTTAAGATAGAATTTGAAACGTATCCAATTTATATCTGGAAGGTCGAGTTTAGTGAATGAATTGTATCCATATATGTAGAGAACAAAAACAATCATGTAAATTTTAAATATTAATAAAATATTGGGATGTAGGATAGACTTTAATAAAATAAGTGTATATAGGTTGCATGCGTGTGTGTTAATGAGTGTTGTAGGGCGGATTTATTCGAGCTCTATGTGCTTAGTAGTTGCTAATCGCAAATCGACTAGTCTTCGGTTTCTCGAACAAAAAACGAACGAGACAACGGTGGACGGGACGCCAGAGGATTTTATGCATCGCAGCGCAGCTCCAAAGCCGATCACCGAGCATTGAAATATATACCTTATTTCGAATTTATAACTATTAAATTCAACTGATAAATTTTTAATACCATCTGCCGACCAGTCTCCTAGTCTGCCCGGGCCATTACGGGCGCTTGTCCATTTCACTTTTGCGTGGTGTTTTGTTCGGGAAACAAAGGGTTCATGGACAGGCCAAAGTAGGCAGGTTAATGTGTTAGTTTGGCCTGCCAGAAAACATAGAAGTACACAGAACAGTGAGACTGTTTAGTTAGCATAATTTCTTTAAAATAGTAGTTTTTCCCAGTACGGATTTAGAGCAATAGAGGCGAAAAAGAAGCTAAAACTCATGATGTATGATGAAGTAGGTAGGTAGTAGAGCTCCTATAGTAAAACCCCTGGTTTAAATTGACTTTTTTGTATTTTTTTTGCGTGAAACTCTTTTGTCATGTCTGGCCAAGTTTTGGCACCATTTCTTTATGAAAATTGTAAAATTTAAAAGTTGTTATTGTTTTATGCATTGCCTCTTTGTAGAAAATACATAAAAGTGTTTTTTTTTTTAATTTATGTGTATTTTATTCGCCTACTACAAATCACACAACCGTTTCCGATAACATTGATTCAGTGATTTTTGAAGCAGAAAAACACAAACTGAAGATAAATCTTCCAATTTTCCTTGACTAGCTAAGCATAGGAAAAATTATTATTTGCAAGGAATATTTAACATTGAAACCTGAAGACCCTTATTCTACATAAACTTTATTTAACTTAAACCTTTGTATTATACATATTCCGTTAATTAATGATGTCCTACAGTTCATTCATAGTGTTTGTCCCACTGGTACACAGGGCCAGGTGTTGGTCTCAAATTAGCTGCTGCCTTGGGTGCTCTGCAAACAATTAAAAGTCAATTAGCACTGCTTTCTGCATACGGCTGAGAGACTGGCTACTATGCTGTGTATCGTGGGTTCCATTTACCGCACGGAAAATTATTTTATGGCCTACAGATAGTCGCTCTGGTTTTGGCTGTTTTTATATGATGGATGTTTGTAAATGCACCCACAATATAGGCGAAACTCGTAGTGTGGGGGGTGAGGTTAATATAATAACGTGTAGCACATAAAGTTTTATACCAACAGACTGGTACCAAGCTATAGTCAATTAAAAGGAAATTTACATAAAGTAGTTTGTATGGGTATCCCTTTGCTTCCTGCTAACAATAGGCAAAACAAGAATGTAGACCTTTTTCAGTTGATCAACTAAATTGGTTGGTGTAACTCATGTCTTGAAAACATTACCTTTATGGTAGAAACTACTAATATAAATTACCACATTGAATATACGCTAACTTAAGATTAGTGCAAACAGAGCAGCAATATGCTCCAGTAGTTTTAAGTTAACAAATGATAAGGAACTAAAGTATTTCACAAATATAGTTCAAAATATGCATAAAAGAACAGATTACAACTGGAACTAAATACAGCATAATGTAAAAAAGAAATACGTTTTTTTCCTACAATATGATGTCTGTTTATTTAATAAACATTTCTTTTTATTATATACAAAAATTCAAAAATGTATTACAAATTACGCCACGGCATGCGTCGTCACGCCAGCAATCTGTTTTACGTGTGGCTATTGATGTTTTACGTCAAAAATTGTATGCATGCATGATAAAATTGCATACAGCATTTGTTAAGCAATTTTCAATTGTATTTTTGTTACATTTTGTTGAACATATTGATGTTCTGTTTGCACTTCTTCTTCTTAGTGTTTCAATGACAAACTATAATACAGGTATCATATTGTTGTGGCCTAGAATTTGGCCACTACTGATATAAAACAATACATTTACCCCTTGTCATCCCCAGTTGTCAGAAGCTTCTTGTTAACATCCAAAGGTGGTGCTACCTCACGACGACCATCACGAGTGTAGTAGTAGTTGTGAGCATGCCTGAAAAAAAAAAGAAATTATGTACCCGACTATAGCAAAGTCAAATGATTTTGACAGGCTATGTATTTGTGTGTATGTTCATCTGTTCCCTCATGGCTCTTAAACTGCTTATCAGAACTCGACAAATGAGGTATTGTTAGAACCGTCTTAATCGTCTGCTGAACATAGGCTATGTGACGTGTTAAAAAACTCAACATACAAAAAGCATTAAGTTAAAAAAAATATATATGCCGTGTTTGGTTTCATTTGAAAGGGCTTCACTTGTACTTATCAAAATTCAATGTGGCGCCCTCAAGCGGTCAGAAAATTCAACACAACACCAAAAAAGTTTCAATTGAAAAAAAAAATATTGGTATCAACTGTGACATTTTAATAATGTGTGACTACGGCTTTCCTTTTTGTTTCTCCAGTAACCTTGTTTATTTCAGCATCCTGAAAATCTTGTTTCATACTTTTTCAGCGTTGGTTTTTTTTTGTCATAGTCTGGTTTTTGTTCTTTTTACTTTTTTAAATGTCGAACTACTAATGATTATGAGTGTGAGGTTCTTTTGTACCCATCTCCATCCTTAGTCGTAAACTTAGATGAATTACTCATTTAAATAGCAAAACACATTAATTTAGGGGACTATCTGAGAACAACTATACCAACCTTCACGAGGTTATATTTTATACTAACTTGTGTGAAGATCCATCAGGAATTTTCGGTTGGGGCTGAGTTCTGTCTGCAATAAGCGGCTCGAAACGCAGCGCGTTTGTGTGTTTCCTCTAAAATATCAAACAATACAGCTGTTTACAAAAACCTTTTACGTTACATAATTGACCAAAACAAAACGATTGATACTCACTCCAAGAAGAAGATCTCTAATTTTTTGCATTACAGGCGATATATCGCGCATTACCACTTTCGTTTTACTCATTTTAAAATGTGTTTTACTAGTCAATTAAAGAATATACCACTTTTTTGGATTACGATTTCCAAAACATTAAATCTGACTTTGACGTCAAATTCTTTGTCTTCGACGGAACGTCAGTTTGATTTTTAATATTGACATCCCAAAAATTGCGTTTTGTTCATTATTTGCAAAATGAGAAACATGATTTGAAAACGTTTACTACTGTTTCACCACTTTTAGACAAGTTTCTATAAAATTAATCGGCAAATGATTTAAGACAGACTTTGTTCCAATTATAAATTTATTTGCTTTTTATTCAAAGGTGGTGATATAAGGAGTATTTTGATTTTCTTTTTATTTATGGAATTTCGGGGTACTACTCATAGAGATAAAAAGATCTTATTTAGAAAAAAAAATTACATTGTCATAATTTTTTCGGCAAGGTACGTGAATAACGCTGTCTAAATTACCAGTAATTTTTTTTTAAGCTTTTGCTAACCTTTTGCGCAAATATGGCGAAATATTTGCTGGCTCGAAATGTATGCAACATGCTTGTAAGTTTCAGAATATTTTTTTGTACTTAACAGTCGCCATAGGCTGCCTGTCTACAGAACCGGAGCGAGGCTGCGGAGCGGAGAATCGGAGAAATATTAACTAAAAGGATTCTCGTCCCAGTTATGCAATCCTATAGGTTAATATTTCTCCGTTTCACCGCTCCACATCCTCGCTGTTGGTTTATAACAAAGATATTTAAATAAATGTCTTTGATTGTTATTTGGTTTGCAATAAATAATCTCGCGAGATTATAAACTGTTCAAATTTTTTTTCATTTATTGCAAAAGGAATCAAATTTAGATAGATATTTTTGTAATCCAATCCGTGTTACTTATTCATTTAGATCAGCGTTCCTGAACGACAATTCAACTAGGCTTCGATTCTATTACCCGCAACCTGCGTATTGTCGGTTCATAAAACTTTTATGTAGCTATTTAATTAAAAAGCTGAACCTGAACTTGTTTCAGAGAATTAACTGTCAACCATCCGTAGTCATTACGAGGCATGTAATGCCGAACGCTATCAATTTAGTACCTGAAAAGTATGTAACTTTTTTTTTTAAGCTTATAGTAAAATTAGATGCAATGGTCGCCACGAGTCGTGAGCACAGATGGGTGTGGTGGGGGTAACCTCGCGCATGTACACTTTCGGCCAAATTAATTCAGTACCGATTTTACAAAAAATATTGTTAGGTACTTACACAGAGTATGTAAGTAAGGTAATTAAAACATAAGTGGTACTTATAATTTTACTTTGATGCAGTAATGTTGTAGGCCTTCGTGACTGAAACATATCTCAATAAAATAATAAAATCTGGTTAGAAATGATAATTTATTTTTATTTTTTAACGTTTTGTTAAACTGAAGGTAAAGGTGATATGCCTTCCGTAAAAAAACCATAAAACTATATGAAAACAAAACCCAAAAATAAAAACGAAATAAATAAAATAGACCATTTTAAAATTCAAAACGTAAATCACTAAAACTGCACAAAAGTGTACAGTAGCTGAACGATATACGAGTGTCCAATACACGACGAGCATCGGGTGACGGACCAATCGCGTGCGGCGTCGACCCCCGCTGCGTGTTTCATTTCGCCAAAGAGACCTAAAAATGAAATTCTGTGCAGGTGAATTTTGTGCTCACGACTCGTGGCGAACGCTATACCTTTATGAGTTATTATGTCTATTCTGTTCAAATTATTCTAAGAAATGTTCACAGGACTACGGATAGCATAATGCTTCATAACTTGCGTCTGGCCGTGACACCCAACTATGGATCAGAGATTTATCAATCCGTGAAGACAAGAACTTGTTCATCCTCTCTCGCAGGCGATCCTAAACGGTTACGCAATTGCCAGGACATACGGTATTAAATGAACAGCGTACCTACCTACCTAGTGTACATTTTTTGTCGTACTCGAAATTCAGCTTCTATTAAAGCTAATATCGCCATCTAGTGGCAACAACGGTAAACACAATTATCTAGGTAATAATAATAAAAAGTTGACCAAGACTTTATTTAAAGTTAAATGCGCAAATCTTAGGTAGGTACTTCTGCTTGGATTTGAAAAATATGTACTGTGTTATACCTATAGCCCGTTTATCAAAGAAGGTTATAGAGTATATAACATCACGCTACGACATACGAAAGCAGGGCAGTAACTAAAGACGTATCATAACGCGGGTGGAACCGCAGGATATAAGCATTTCTATATTTTTTTTTTTTTTGTTTTTTTTTTTTTTGGTGGGTGGGAAATCATCAAATAACTTCTCCCGCCCTGGGCGGGGCGGGAGGGAGTGTCAGACTTTTACTGACTAAAACCCACCCATGTTCCTTCTTGTGCCCTTTGCGTTCCGGGGGCGCGGTATCTCTTGCGAACAACCCGCAGCCTCGGCAGGCTTCGGCCCTCAGTGGCCCCTTCCTTTTGCTGACATCTCTTTGAGGCGCGCGTGGGACACGAACGCGCCGTCGACACGGCCTGTCGTTATACAACGTAAGGACGGTGAGATATTAATTGCCTTAAAAGAACGTTTACGTTAACGCAATCGGCTTCAAGTAAATAAGGCAACAAAATAATTATTCATGTGAATAATTTTATCTTATAATAATTCTGTCTTTATAACACATCACGCCTGTATTCCCCGAAGGGTTAGGCAGAGGTGTACCAGTGTACACCCACAGTTCGCCGGTATGTTTAGGTCCCATGTAATAGTGGGCGAACCTATTGTCATTAATCGGGCACAAATGCTAACTCCAAGCTGCTACTGAGAATTTGATAGAAAAACCCAATAACACTTTTTGCTCGACCTGGGAATCAAACCCAAGACCTCTAGCGTAGCAGTCGCGCCTAGGACCACTAGGCTATCGAGGCAGTTTATATAGTAGGTATTATTTGGCTGAACCCCGAGAACCCAGTGAGGTTCTCAGGGTTAAGCCAAATATTAGCCAAATATTATTAGCCACAAGATCGATAATTGTTAATTTTATTGTCTTCTTTTACAGAGCTGAAATACTTATGAAATGGAATGAGAACCCTAAACCTGACATACAAAAAGAATGGATTAATAAAAATATGATTTACAACGCTCTGATTTTATGATCAGTGGATTGCTACACAATCTCCACCATTTTTTTTAACATGAACTATGTAATATAAAAATATCATCGTGTGAAAAAATAGAAGAAATATTTTTAAACAATTAAATCCTTATGTGTCTGTTTATGTTGCCAAGCGTCCGGATAAGGCCGGACATAGGCTTTTTGGATGCGTGTCCGGCTTTTGATAGACTTTTTAAATTTAATTCATTAGAAGTTGAGACGATTTTATGACAAAGTATCGAACATTAATACAATAATGTTATCATTTTGTAATTTAGACATAAAATCCGGCTTCAACGCCTAGCCAGAAGTCTGACTAAAATTGGGCAAATTTTAGTCCGACTGCTGGCTGGGCTTTGCGGATTTAGAATCTGGCAACCCTATATGTATGTCACTTGTTTATATGTATATTTTTTTGTTAAATGAAGCTTGTAGATTTGTTTAATAGATCTGATTTAAATAGGTAGGTATTATGAAGATTTATAACCGAATGAAACAATTTTTTTACAAATTTGTGTATTTATTTTTTAGTGTCTGTTAACAGATATACTGCGTTCACGTTTAAACTGCATATAAAAGGCACAGTAGGGCAATAATGCAATTTATTACAAAATTTATGTGTACGGATTTATTTTACCAAATTCAAAATAATATTTGTTCAACATTAAAAATTTTAGCGCTGTGTCAAACCCTGAAGATTAGGCTGAAAATTGTTTGCTGAAATTTGGGACTTGTCAACAAGATCATACATCACCGCTATGCGTGACAAATGGCACTGTGTCGCGGGTACGATTCCCGCACGGAATAGATATTTGTATGGCTTGTTTGCTCTAATGCTCTGGGGAATTTATGTTTGTTAACGCACTTGCGAAACACGAGAGATTCCTAGTGTGAAGAAAGTTTAATAAAAACACAATTAAGAATTTTAAGTAACCCCCGACAGAAAAATAACAATCCCTACCGCAGCTAACAAAAGAGCTGATAACTATGAAGCCGCTGAACCGATTTCAATCAAACTTAGCTAAGAACACTCCCGACTAAAACACCTTTCAAACGAAAAAACTTAATTTAAAATCGGTTCATGCGTTCGGGAACTACGATGCCACAGACAGACACACACAAACTTATAACAACCCGTCGTTTTTGCGTCGGGGGTTAAAAATAAAATGTAACTGGCTCTGATAATTCTTTTTTCTGTCTCTCATTGCGGTCTGTACGTATATCAGAAAAACGTCATATGGTCCTATTGACCACATAATTGATACACATAAGCGGTTGGTACCTACATTCGGTTCGGCATTCTTAATACAACCTTTGATAAAGTTGTTTGAAAATACCCCAATATATTTTTATGTAATTAATTATTTATATGGCAATAGGCTCGCCCCCTATTACATGGGACATAAACATACCGGCGAACTGTGAGTGTACATTGTTAAACCTCTGGCTAACCCTTCGGGGAATACAGTCGTGATGGTATTTTATTTAATATGCTGACTTATCACATAATTTTGCAACTATAACTTATCGACCTCTACAACAAGAGGTTCTAAGTAATTATGTAATTTACGGAGAAAAATCATAAGACTTTTGTACATATCAAACTTACTTGGGAACACGTCAATAAAACTATGTTTTTTAATACAGACATGATTGTATATTATTAAAATATTTCACATAATCACCATATCTTCACTTACATACTATTTATGTACATAAATTTACAACTATATAATTAATGGTAAAATCTTACAGATTACAGCACTATTATTACTTCATATAATAATTAACCTAATATTCAATCGTGATATTCTTCGTCTTTAGATACTCGTTGAGCGCGTCCTGACCTGAAACCAAATGATAAAGTTATATTAGCTGGGCACGATGAGGTTATCAATGTCATGTTTAGTTGGAGCTCGGGGTTCGGACACGAGGCAGTTCGTGATTCAGTGTGACCATAATTAATGCCAATAAACTCAGTGCTTCGTTATTAAACAACAGTTAATGGGCGTCGTTCCGCTTCTTTATCAAATATTACTTGCTTATAAAAACCCAGCATGTAACTTCTCGGTTACCACGGATGCCGACATGCCGAAAGTCGCGGTATAAAAAGTATATATTTTTTTCCTAGGGGTTCAAAGTAACCCCATACCAAATTTCATTAAAATCGCATTAGTGGTTTAGTCGTAAAAGCGTAACAGACAGACAGACCAGGATACTTTCACATTTATCTATACTTATGGTAATAGGCTTGCCCCCTATCACATGGGACTTAAACATACCGGCGAACTGTGGGTGTACATTGGTACACCTCTGCCTAACCCTTCGGGGAATACAGGCGCATGCATTTTTAAATATTAATATAAAACATTTAAATTATAAAAATTAGTAGCCCACCGGTATGTTGGTGTGTATGGTTTGTTTGGTTGAACGCGCTAAACTCAGAAACTACTGGTTTGTTTGAAAAAATATTTTTGTGTTGGATAGTTCATTTATCAAGAAAGGCCAGGCTTTTAACATGACGCTATGCCATACGGGACAGGAGCAGTAAGTCGAGACCTAACTTAACGGGGGTGAAAAAAACCACGCGAGGGAAGTCGCTGGCAGAAGTTAGTAATAATATATAGAGTATGAATGGTTACAGTAACGATCAGAACAAAAGGGACTTTTCATGATTTTTTTTTAATATATTGTTCTAGTGATGTAAGCAGGGATAGCATACCTAAATCCTTTCCGAAGCCCGACTGTTTGAACCCTCCGAAGGGCGCGGCGACGTCTGTCTTGTTGTATGTGTTGATAAACACTGTGCCCGCGTCGATGCGCTCTGCGAACTGCAGCGCGCGCGACACGTCGCGTGTGAACACGCCGCTTGCGAGCCCGTACTCTGTGTTGTTGGCGCGACGGATCACGTCGTCCATGTTTCTGTGAGAGAGAATAATTGTTATTATTTATTTATGGCAAATTTTATTAACAATTTTGGAAGTAATTGATTTTGGATATTGAACGCAGATTACAATAACTTATTTAGCATACAAATTAGGTACAATATATTTTAAATATTTAAAATGTACGCAATCGATATACAATTACTTATACATGAATAATTTAATTATGGAGAGGTTATAAGCTCGTTCAGGCAAAAGTAAGCTCAATTGTGGGGAGGTATAGAATTTAAAATGATTTATACATTTTATAACCACTTACTTGCTACTAAACCTGCTGATAATCATGATGGGTCCGAACGACTCCTCTTTAGCGATCCACATGTCATCGGTGACGTCAGTGAACACTGTTGGCTCGAAGAAGAATCCTGGGCGGTCCACGCGTTTGCCGCCTTGCACTAACGTCGCGCCTTCTTTCACGCCTCTCTGAACGAACTAAGGACATAAAAAATAAAATGTAATATTGTAAAATATTACGACTATTTCCTATAGTGGGACCATGTAGCCACAATTTGCTAATGTTTAAGTTCCATGTAATAAGGACTGATATTATTTTGTTTTTTGGTGCGCGTTGGAAATGCTCATTTTCTTCCTCAGGGTGACGGAGGGGCATGCCGGAGTCTTACCTAAACCACAGCGGTGTTCGACCTGTGCCTATGGCCGGAGGTACGTGTTTCGTATAAGCATTTGCCGATCCTATTGCATAAATCATGACTCCGGCTGTTACTTAGAATCGAACTCACATTCATAAGCCGCACTTGCTATACCATCGGAAGATCTACGAGACACTCCTATTAAAGGTTATTTAGGGGTATATTTCTATTTACGACTGACCGTTGTCTAGTCTATTATATATATATTATATATAGCCATTGCAGTCCTGTGTAGTTGTCATAAGGTTTATAAATTGCAGTGATTGGTGCACATTAGTGAAATGTGACGTTAAAGATATTAATATGTCCATACCTCAATAAGTTTGTTCATATGCGCCTTATGGTTCTGTGGTCCATGTGCGGTGCCTCTGTGCAGTGGGTCGCCGATGCTGATCTTCTTGGTCTCGGTGACGACCCGGCGGACGAACTCGTCGTGAATAGTCTCCTCGACGAACAGACGACCGGCTGCGATACAGTTCTCGCCTTTGTTGAAGAATACCGATGCCATTCCCTGATGATAGATATTTTGAATATAAAAAAAAAAAAAACAAACAGTTAAACAAAACAATAGGCTCGCCCCCTATTACATGGGACCTAAACATACCGGCGAACTGTGGGTGTACACTGATACATCTCTGCCTAACCCTTCGGGGAATACAGGTGTAATATTATGAGTGTAGGATTAAAAAAAAATAGCTATGTTTGCAAGTACAACACAAAGTCTTTTCATTGCTAATAGATAATGAACTCAAAAACAATAGAATAGAGCTGAAAATGCCGTGATTATGATTTCTGTTCTAAAAAATATTGCACCACACTAGGAATTTGTCCTGTATCGTGGAAGCGTCTACAAACATATTAACTCACAATCACAAACAACCAACCCGGAACAAATATTTGTTCATTGCGGGAATCGAACCATTCAGCTATTGCTCCATCCGTGTCATCGGTTTTTGCGTGCAAGATATTAAAAGCCGCGCGGAACATCTTGCACAAAATTTGCAACTCTATTTGTGTTTAAAATTTAGATCAATATCATTTAATACGTCAAAACTGCTTGAACATATTGCTGCTCTTCAATGACCCGTACGAGGTTTGCTTTAGTCTGTATTGTAATAGAGGTTATATTTGCTTACATTTCTGACTGCCTTGTCGAGATCACAATCTTCGAATATGACGAGAGGTGACTTGCCGCCCAGCTCCAGGGATACCTTCTTCATGTTTGAAGCTGCACATGACTTCATAATGGTTTGACCTGTAATATAATTATTTAGCTGTTAATTTAGAACTACGTTTTAGGCACACTGGGTCTAATAAGATAAAAAATATGGCATTTTTATTAACTTCATTAAATATTATGACCAAAGTTGTCATACTGTGCATATGACCTTGTCGTGAACACTAGGTGACACCTAAATGTATACTATGCTTGTATTATAAAGCTGAAGAATTTGTTGGTTTGTCTATTTGAACGCGCAAATCTTAGGAACTGCTGGTCCGATTTGAAAAATATATTTTACGTTATATAAGCCCGTTTTTTGAGAAAGGCGTTTTAGGCGTTATAACGCCTAAAAAACATCACGCTACGACTCACGGGAGCGGAGCAGGAACCAAGCATGTGACGCGGGTGAAACTGTGGGGTATAGCTGGTACCTAAATATTTATTTATTAAAACTTTATGCACATAATGTACAAATGCGGACTTAATGCCTTGGGCATTTTCTACCAGTCCACCTTAGGGTGATGCAGAGACAAAAGATAGTAGGTGAAAGGAACAGACAATATTCAGGAATTAAATTTAATAATAAATACATATAAACAATTAAAAGTAGAGAGAGATTACTAGGCTAAACTATCTAAGACATGTACATACCGATCTCCGTGCTGCCGGTGAAGCCCAGCTTCCTGACGAGCGGGTGGTCGGCGAGCGCCTGCCCCGCGAGCGCGCCGCTGCCGGCCACGATGTTGATGACGCCGGGCGGCACGCCCGCGCGCACCGACAGCTCCGCGAACTTCAGCGCGGTCAGCGGACATACCTGTGAAGGGGGGGGGGAGGGGGGATTATTATTTGATTTGCTCTCCACCTATACCCCTTTTAAAGGGTTGACTTATAAAAAGAGCAATACAAAACTAACATAATAATCAGCAGTTCTTTAGTAAATTTCATACACGATCAAAATGTATTAGGAAGCTGTTTTTATTTTATATTTCAGTTTCCTTAGTAAAAGATGTACGTATTAATAAGTCGAGGACCCAAATTTCAAATATTTAAAATATGAATGAAATATAGATAGCAATTAGTTTTGTTTTTCAGCCAATCACATAACTTTTTATATGTTTAAAAAATTATAAAACATTTTTGAAGACATGGCTTTATCATTTTTAAAATATCGTATAAGTATTTTTTTTATACACTTACAGCAGCAGGCTTCATAACAACGGTGTTGCCAGCCGCGAGGCAAGCGGCCATCTTCCACGACAGCATCATGAGCGGGTAGTTCCACGGCGTAATCAATGCGCACACGCCGATTGGCTCCTTCTTAGTCAAAGCCAGATTTCTGCGAATAAAATATAACATTAAATTATTTCTTGGAAGGGTAAGCAGTAGTGGAAATAACACCCATATGTTGTCATTCTCGTTATAAGGGCGCCTTTTATAAATTGCACGACGGTAGTACGATTATAAAGGGTGGAAAACACACTTATCGAAGCTGAAAGTTACATTTTCTTCCCACTATCGCGATCTTTTTTTGTTCTTCTGGTTACGGAGATATTGAAGATTCAACGTCTTTTAGGTTATTTTATGAAAAACCAGTCTTAAATGACACAGCCTTTTGTACTGTTGCATGCAACAGTAAGCAATATAAGCAGTGATTATCCACACCATACATGCACAGCGCTGTAGCACCGCGGCGCAGTGCTCATACAAATGTAAAATGCGCAGGCGCAGTAAATCAACGAGGTTGCTCTTTGTGTTTAATAATTGGGAAAATACTACTGTAAACATATGTCCATATTTACCTGTTAGGTCTCGCATGGCTGATCGGGATGGTAGCCCCCTGTATCTTGTCGCACCAGCCCGCGAAGTACCGCCACGTCTCTATGGACATGCCGACGTGTGTCTTGAGGGCGAGCGTGTACACCGCGCCCGAGTCTATGGTTTCTATTGTGGCCAGTTCTTCTTTGTGTTGCTCCATTAGGTCGGCTAATCTGTTGGGGAGGATCATTTGTTGTTTGTGATATTTTTTTATTTGTAGGTTTTATTTCGTTATTATTACTTTTTTGATTGGCTTTGGTGTTTTAGTTAACAAGCTACAACATTTTTTTTAACCCCCGATTCAAAAAGAGGTGTTTTATAAGTTTGATGTGCCTGTGTTTGTCTGTGGCGCCGTACCTCTTAAACGGGTGAACCGATTTGAATGCACTTTTCTTTTATTTGAAAGCAAGTTTCCTATCGATGGTTCTTAGATATGTTTTATCAAAATCGGTTCAGTCGTTTCAAGGTTATCAGCTCTTTTGTTAGCTGCGGTAGGGATTTTTATTCTACTATCGGGGGTTACTTAAAATTGACAGTAGTTTAACTAATAATAGGTGTCAAACATGATCTGAATCACCATCCTTCAAATTGAACAACTATAACTTACTTTCAGATTTCTCCAAGAAAGTATGCATGTAAAATTAAAAATTTGTTTTTATTTATTTTTTTAACCAACCCACTTAAGTTTCATCACAATCGCACCTATAGTTTTGGAACGCATAGAGGACAAACATAAAAAGTTTTTTTTTTACAGATAATTATTGCGATTTGACATAATTACTATATGAAAGCTTTGAAACCTGTCGCATTTATTCTCCAGACAAATATTATCTGAAGTTTAACAATCGGCTCTAAGTCTAAGAAAATAAGAACTACTCACTTGAACAACACCTGTCCCCTCTCCCTTGCACTGATCTTCGACCACTCTCCTTCTTCAAACGCCTTCTTCGCCGCCTTCACTGCTTTATCTACATCGTTGACGGACGCGCTCTGCACTTTACATAAAACGGTCTCATCCGTAGGGTTGATCACCGTCAATGTCTTCCCGCTATCCGAATCAACGAACTTTCCATCAATAAATAACTGTGTTGGGAATTTAATCTTCATCTTATTACATTCCATTTCGATTCCATCATAAACAATTTCTTGATTCTCTGAGCCTCCCCTAGATTTAAATACGGCGATGTTGTAAAATTCTTCGAAAGTTGTGTTCATATATATGTCTTCGTTTTGTAGTTCAATATTAGCTAAGTCTTTGACTTCTTCGACCAGTCTGACCACGTCCATGGAACCGGCTCCTGATGCGAAGAAATCTGTGTCGTCATCGATGTCAATTCGAAGGATTGCTTTCCATATGTCGCGGACGTTCTCAACGAACTGTTTCTCCTCGGCTGTCAGTTCTAGTGATACTTTGTCTTCGTTTGCCTTGAAGAAGTTCTGTGCGGCTATCATTTTGCCGTTCACTTTTAGTCTTTGGATGTTTAGCTGTAATTACAAATTGGTTGGAATAAAACCATGATAGTGGAAAAACGTGCTAATGACTAGATAATTATAAAGTTTTTAATTGAAATACCCTATACCTTTGGTTGACTGGTTGTTTTTTTTTTTTTTTTGGTTGGTGGGAAATCATCAAATAACTCCTCCCGCCCTGGGCGGGGCGGGAGGGAGTGTCAGACTTTTACTGACTAAAACCCACCCATGTTCCTTCTTGTGCCCTTTGCGTTCCGGGGGCGCGGTATCTCTTACGAACAACCCTCAGCAGACTCTCCCCCCCGGCCTAGTACCTCCACGCGCCACTCATACAGGCGCGCGAGGACCAGCGCTTCCAGATCCCACGGCGGCAATCCGGCAAGGAGGCTCGCCGCCTCCCCCGAGATCGTGCGGTATCCTCGGATAACCTTTATGGAGATTGGTAGAGAATGCCTGAGGCATTAAGTCCGCCTTTGTACTTTTTTGTTGCAGAACGTTTAAATAAATAAATAAAATGGATTGTCAAATTGCAGAGCAAATCCTTTTTCTCATAGAGAGTATAAACGAGCTTTGATCAGATAGACAAGTAGATAGATTACTCATTATTTTACACCATCATAAAACACAGACATATTTACTCTATGTTTGGGCACTGTAAGTAATTTTAAACCTTAACGACCAAGTTTCTCCACGATATCTTCCTATTATAATACAGTAAAGTACGAAAATCGACCTTAACCTTAGACCTTAGCCTTAGAACTGATTTTTGATTGTACAGTAAAAAATATTAGACCGTATATGTACCTTTATTCCATCATTAGCAGTAATGAGCAGTCCAGCTTCGTGCACCACAGCAGGTTTATTCAACCCTTTAATAATCAACGCGTCTCCTTTCGTCTCATACTCGTCGACCCATAGAGAAGAGCCGTAAAACTTGACCTCTATGGTCGTATCACTGTCGTCTACAAAGCCTTCTTTAGTCTGTGGTTTGATGAATGTGGTAGCGCCAGGAGAGGAGTCGAGGCCTCTGATGAAGTTGTGTAGGGCTATACCGCCTTTTGACCAGTCGATCTGTGGAATAAATATATGTATGAAACATTTTATTTCTTTTTTTATCGTATCATCAGAAATACGTTATGAGTGATCTCATGACTCGTAATTTATTGACCCTCATGTCTAAATAATAGCATTAAGTTTACATAACTTAATTAAGATAAAGCTAACAGAAGACGCAAAATCGTTAAAATCGTTGTGTCAAGGTTGATGATAAGTGCAAAAAATTTAAGTATTACGTATTTAGTCGATTCAAATCAAATTACAGTAAGTCTACGTCTTACAAAACACAGAAGAAGTTAACAGTTACTCCAGAGTTTTTTTTAGAATATTCTTACCTGATGCGTCTCTGCCTTGAAAAGGGCCGGATCGTAAGTGGCGCCCTCTTCAGTTTGCTTGATTCTAGGCGCGGTATTGTTTGCTACCATGTTCACAGCCTCCGCTAAAGCTTTGATACCTGTCATATTTCGAGTTTTTAATATTGGTTTAACTAGATAATTATGAATTTATACAGAATGCTTTAGCTTAGATTTTCGAGCTGAGAGTTTTGAGGGATTCGGGGAAGATTTTACTGAAGCGGTTATTAGTCCAGCCAAACCCAACCAACTTATGTCAAAACTCCGATTTATCGAAGTAATTGTAATGATTTTAAATATTTCAACGCGGATTATCTTTAAATAGATTCTAAGCATAAGGTTTTAATGTACCTATTTTGATGGATAATCATGCAACGCTTTTGGCATATTGAATTAAATTATTGAGAGATTGTGGGTTGGCTCGTTTTAACAGAAAAAGGCTTAGATTTAGATAAGATTAGACTCTAAATGAGTCCAAAACTAGGTATAGCATTTTATAAATTTAGGCGATCAAAACACTTGTCATTTTTTTACAACGAAATGCTTAGCAATGCTCAGTCGCAAACTAGTATGAAGTGTCTCTTACCCTCAGGGTACAAGTATTTGTTATAGATGGAGTCGACGGTATCTTCAGTGGTGGCGGGGAAGCTCTTCTGCAGCAGTATTGGGCCGGTGTCCAAACCATCGTCCGCCCAGAATATGGACAGTCCACATGTTGTGTCGCCTTCTATTAGGGTCCTGCACAAAATTTGTGATTAATTAATAAGATGTTGGTACCTAATTGTTTGTTGTATGGTTTTTGGGTGGCGAAAAATATAGGGAACTTAGGGATGTGTCGGACTCCTACCGACTAAAACCCCACGGTGTTCCTCCGACTACCATTGGCCGTGACACGGGTGTCGCTCTGAGCATTCTTCCGCACCCCGGCAGATGATATTAGCCGGCTAAGTACGCAAGTTTATGAAATAATGAGAGAGATGTTTTGATCATAACAATAACTAATCATTTTCTAATTCAACTACAAAAAAAATACTAGCGTGCCTATTCAAAATTGCGAAACAAAAATAATATGACTGAATTACCTAATTATAAGTCTCGATAGGAAGCAAGTGATTAGTTGACTACATACGATGCAACATTCTATAATTAGAGTAATTTTCTAGCTAATACCTCGAGTAACATACACGCAACCATGACTAAATAGAATTCGCGAAGTCCTTTGTAAACATGACCATGAAAATTTAAATTTTTACTCGTGTCATGCGAGCAACCGGGTGTATATTGCAAGAATATATTTTGCTGTGGACATAACATACCATCACGCCTGTTTTCCCCAGAGGATAGGCAGAGGTTTACCAATGTACACCCACATTTCGCCGGTATATTATAGATCCCATGTAATAGGGGGCGAGCCTATTGCCATTAACCGGGCACAAATCCTAACTCCGAGCTGCTACTGAGAAACTCATAGAAACCCAATAACACTTTGCTCGACCTGGGAATCGAACCCAAGACCTCTAGCGTAGCAGTCGCGCTCAGAACCACTAGGCCAACGAGGCAGTTAGTTTGCGGTGGATGCTTTGCTAATAATGCTCAATCCATACTAACATTATAAATGCGAAAGTAACTCTGTGTGTTTCTCTGTTACACTTTCACGACTAAACTACTGAACCGATTTTGATGAAATTTGGTACGAAGTAAGTTTGAATTCCAAGAAAGGACATAGGCTACTTTTTATTCCGCAACGTCGTCTGAGTCCGCGATTACTGACATTTACGGGGACAAAGTCACGAGCAAAAGTTAGAATTATATGTTTTTAGCAGTGCTATTCCCCGATGACTTTAAAAACTTAAAGTGAACTTGTGGTGAGTTAGCTGTCATCAGTGTCAGCCCATTAAATTGCTATTTTTTCTAAATCTTCGTTAATAAAATGTAAGGTCGTTTTGAGGGGAACTGTCTCTTTGGCTCACTTCAATGTCACTTTAAGTACCTAAATTCACCGAGAGAGATCTATACAAAATAACACTGCAGGTGGGGTGAATCTCACCTCAAGCTGAAGGTTTTTTGCAGAATATACCGGCCCCTAATAACATAATATTACGCAACAAATCCTGCGATGTCCTTCTGTTAAATTTATCAGCTTAATAACTGAAACCACTTTGACATTTGGCAAAATATCAATTGGTATCAGGATATGGATAGATAAAGTTTTTATCTTACAATACCCTCTTTTTGGGTTCTGCCGCAGTCGGGTAAAAGTGATCATATTAAATGACCTTAATAATGGGAGGCCCCCAAGAGGTGGACCAGCGACCAGGTTAAGGTTCGGAAAATTGCAAGATGCGGGCAGGGCAGGACCAGTCATTCTGATCATCTTGAGGGGAGGCCTATGTCCAGCAGTGGACGTCGTACGGCTGATATAAGTAATATATAATGAGTAATGGCGTGGGAATTATCTACCGGATTTCCATATTAGTGGAGAAAACCAAATGAATTAAAGTGTAATTAACAAATGTGTTGCCATGATGTAATTATGTCAACGTATTGCGTTATTGATATTCTTCGTGGATTTAACTTGATAATTGCCATTTTCATTAAAGACATATGAAAGGGAACTGTACCTCCTAGTAATTAGGAAGATGAATAAAGTAAGTAGGTTTGGTCTGGCTCCTTCTTTACATAGTATAAAAGAAAGTAGCTTCCCGCCTCTGTACTCTTAGATCTTTTAAAATCCGCAACGGATTTTAATGCGGTTTTCAGTAAAAGATAGAAAGGTGTATACATATAGAACATCACGATGCGATCAACGGGAGCGGAGCAGTAACCAAAGACGTAATGCGGTCCGCGGGTTAAAACTCGGGTTGCATAGCTAGTTTACTGATAAAAACAACTTGACATCATCATCGTCGATCACATTCACAGATTTCATTTCTTCCGAATGTTTCTTATTGGCAAAAATAATATAGGTACAAAACGACTATAATTTCAATAAGTAGGTAGGTATGCGTGTAACGTCGAACAAAATCATATTGAATTAAGTGGATATGAAAAAAAAAAACATATAAAATACTGTTAGGAGGATAACTGAACCTCGCATGCAAACTTTTTGCTTATTTACCATAGACTCAATTTTCAAACACGAGATGGCAAATAGCAAAAAGTATCTGTAATGATGTAATTTTAAAGTTGATTATGACAAAACGACGTCATTATAGAAAATAGACTTCGCGGGAAACGTTAAGCACCACGGCTAATCGAGAATGCTAGACAGGAGCCAGAATGTAAAATACCGTGTTTTCCTATAATTTACTCGCCGTTAGTATCATCACACACAGAGCAGCAATAAGCAGGAAAGGTAAAACCGTGCAGCATTACCTTGATCGCAATTTCACAATTTTGAACTCTATCCTGTTGTATTTCAGTTCGTCTATCAATTACTCAATGAAAACTACTTGATCAGATTGATGCTCTGTTTGAGCTGACCTTTACCATATATTTACATCTACGACGCATTATTCTAGTACAAATAAAAAGAAAACAGCCTTATTTATTCAAAAACTAGCAATACCCCCGTTTCACCCGCTTCAAAATACGTCTTTGATTACTGCTCCGCTCCTGTAGGTCAAAGCGGAATGTTATATAGCCTATACCTAACTCTTCTCGATAAACAGACGATATTACACAAAGAAATTTTTCAAAATTGGACCAGAGGTTTTTGAGATTATCGTGTTCAAAAAAACAAATTAGGCTTTATATTGTTGCGGGTTGTTCGAAAGAGATACGACGCCCACGGAACGCAAAGGGCACAAGAATTAACATGGGTGGATTTTAGTCAGTAAAAGTCTGACACTCCCTCCCGCCCCGCCCAGTGCGGGGGAAGTCATTTGATGATTTCCCATTCGTAACAAAAAAAAAGGCTGTATATTAGTATTCAATTATACATATACACAGATACAAGCATTTTTACTTCAATCTTCATAAAAACAGTCGCAAACTTCCAAATGCAAGCAAAACGAATAAATTTTAAAGACAAGTATGTAATTAGTGAATGTGGGAATCAATGTTGAAGCCCAAAGGTAATCGATTTAATGTGCAGTCTGTTGCAATATACATGCAATCGATCTCTCGACCTGCAATTACATCACGTTGAAGTTCCGATAGAACGTGTTCCGTGCTGTGACGACATACTTAAACCTATTTCATCATTGAAAACATGGTAGCGATATCAATAAAGTTGCGATATACAGATTTTCTTGTTCCATAAAAATATTACATAATTATAGTCGGTATTTTTAACTAACCC
Source organism: Caradrina kadenii (assembly GCA_947462355.1). Lineage (NCBI taxonomy): Eukaryota > Metazoa > Arthropoda > Insecta > Lepidoptera > Noctuidae > Caradrina > Caradrina kadenii. The sequence continues at coordinate 4,208,251 of OX381693.1, read as the reverse complement.
GCCACTTAGCCCGCGGAAAACTTACGGGCCCCTAATTTTTTGATCGTAAAATATAGTTCTGCTCAGGGATAACGTAGCGTCGAGAGTATTTTCAGAATCGGAACAGGAGTTCCGGAGGTTATAACGTTCAAAAAAAAAAAACAAATTCTTCAATTTTATAATATATATATAAAAAGGAAAGGTTTATGGTTTGTTTGTTTGTACTAAATAAGCTCTGAAACTGCAGGACCAATTTTAACCATTTTTTTACAAATATATAGCTAATCTAATTAACAGAAAGTAACATCACGCTACGACACACGGGAGCGGATTATGGTAAATATTTAAATGATGATATATTTTAAAAGTCAAAGCATTTATTTCAATTAGACCACTTTTGAATTGTCAAGAAGTTACATTTAAAAGTTGAAGGTAGTTGCTCGTTCCAAAGCGTAGGTCTCTATGGAGAAGAACGAGCAAGAAACTCCATGGACACTCTTTTCTTCCAATTTGGTTTTTACAAAATCTTGGTTTTTTATTAATTTATTTTATGGACAGTAATGAGTAGAGCCACTTACCAGTTGATAGAAGAAGCTCCTCTATGTCTGGGCAGTATACTGGGGTGGTAGCAGATGCTCTCGTACTTGGGGTGCGTGATCACCTCCATGGGGATGAACTGTGTGCAGAACGGCAGGACGTTGATGTCCGCGTTCACCTGTTGAAATCAAAACATTAGAAATAAGGAAAATGAAGATAAAATTACTTGGAAGTCGAGTCGTAATTCCACATTCAAGCAAGAGCATTTATGAGTGGCCTTCCTCAAATGCCCTATAAGTATTTTGAATTTCGAATAGGAAATAAGTACCACTATCCTATATCATATTGGTATTGTATTGGCGTGTATCACTCTCTATATCATATTGGTATTGTATTGGTATTGTGAGTCGTGAGCACAGATGTCAAGTTCATTTTTGGGTTCCTTTCTGGGTTTCTTGACCGCCCCGTTGATCTTGTGGTCGCAAGCGCGACTGATGAGCGTGGGGTCCCGGGTTCGGTTCCCAGGTCGGGCAAAAAGTGTTATTGTGTTTTTCCATTAGGATTTACTCAGTAGCAGCCCGGAGTTTGGAAGTTGGTGGAGTGACACACCCGTGCCTCGGAAAGCACGTAAAGCCGTTGGTCCCGGCTGCCTATCGTAGATCTTTGACAGTCGTTACGGATAGTCAAAAGCCAGGAAGTCTGACAACCAGTCTAACCAAGAGCTATCGTGTTGCCTAGTAACTGGGTTGTGGACGTCAGATAGGCAGTCGCTCCATGTAAAACACTGGTACTCAGCTGTATCCGGTTAGACTGGAAGTCGACCCCAACATAGTTGGGAAAAGGCTAAGAAGATGATTTCTGGGTTTTTTGGATCGCCGACGCTGCACGCTATCGGTCGGACTGTTGGAGCAATCGCGTGCAGCGTCGGCGATCCAAAAAATTTTTGTAAAATCGGTACTGAATTAATTTGGCCAAAAGTGTACATGCGCGAGGTTACCCCCACCACACCCATCTGTGCTCACGACTCGTGGCTGCTACTATATAATTGTATACCAGTAGAACAATTAGTGTCACCCATTAATATCAATAAAGCATCTAACTCAGCTATTTCCATATTAAAAACTATGGAATGTATGTAAAGTTTAAGTACTCCGCGCGGCCCTGTGATGCAACAAAGTGCCGAAAAGAAAAGATTGAGATGAATACGGATGGTTCCCAACTAAATTGCCTATCTGCGATTTTTATTTTCCATTCCTTTTTGAACTGTGACTCCCACAGAAATTGTGTTTACGAAGACAACATTACTAACAAATTATAAGTAATGATCAGCTGTTTCACTGTATCTGTGTAATACATAAAGCCGTCGTAATATGTACGTTTTTATCCCCACGTGTCCATATCGTGTTTACTTTAATTTACGAGACACACAGGTTATCAAATAGTTTGACACTCGGTAACTAACACATGAATATATATTACTAGCTTCTGCCAGCGACTTTGATCGCGTAGTTTTTTCACCCGCTTTAAGTTACGTCTTTGGATACTGCTTCTCTCCCGTGCGTCGTAGCGTGATGTTATATAGCCTTCCTCAATAAATGGACTATCCAACACAAAAAGAATTTTCCAATTCAAGCTAGCAGTTCCTGATATTATGCCATTGTAACTTAGAAGTTCCCTATCTAGTAGTTTGGTTGGATACAAATAGTATCTATAAGGCATGGTTTAATAAGATTCCTTGTAAGAAAAAGTTTAGTCGATGCTAGATAAATTTAATTAGACACTCCCAACTGGCTATGATTGTACATCGACCTGAATAAATGAATCTTCCTACTTAGATTGGCGATTAATTAGGATACATGGAAAAGTTTTAACAAAAACGTTGTCATCATTTTGTTATTATAAAATGTTATAATAAACTGCCTCGTTGGCTAAGTGGTCCTAAGCGCTACTGCTGCGCTAGAGGTCTTGGGTTCGATTCCCAGGTCGAGCAAAAAGTTTTATTGGGTTTTTCTATGAAATCCTCAGTAGCAGCTCGGAGTTTGGATTTGTGCCCGGTTAATGGCAATAGGCTCGCCCCCTATTACATAGGACCTAAAACATTCTGGCGAACTGTGGGTGTATATTGTTACACCTCTGCCTAACCCTTCGGGGAATATAGGCGTGATGGTATGTGTGTTATAATTCTTTGCAAGTGGATAATTTCGGATTTCGGGCTATGAATGACGATGAGCCATTCAAAATTCCTGGGCATAATTCATAGAGACTAGCCGAATACGCAGGAGATATTATAGTGCACAAGGGACTACGCAAATACAAGTGCACTCCCTCTTCCCTCACCGAACGGCAATTTGAATTTGTCACGACCGGGAAGAGATCTACAACTACATATTATAATAATGTTCTATATTAGATTGATATGAAACATTACATCTACTTCTACTGCATATTAGCACATAATGATGACCAAGTTAAGTTAGATATAAGAGGTCAAAAGTGCAGTAGGAATAGTAGCTCCAATATCGATACAAACAGCTGTGACATAACCAGTTACGACACATGCGAGTATCAATATTATAATAATAATATGTCAGATAATCGAATGAATATTAGGTATATTGAGGAATTCATTATTCACTTCCCGTGACCCAAAGGCTGGCTTTTACCTTGGCCAGAGGTTAAGCATTGCCATCCAACGTGGCAATGCCGCCAGTCTTTTGGGCACCTTTCCGGTTGACGGTGATGCGGAGGAGTTTTTTGATGCCATTTAGTTTTAGTTTCTTTTTGTTTTTATTAAGGATTTCTAATTTTAAAGCTGTAAATATTATTATGTAAATAGAGACTAGAAAACAATAAAGTTAAAAATTCATTGGTTAGAATTTAACTAGAAATATTAATAGACATATAAATCTTACACAGCTTGTAGACTTAGCAAGCTAAAGAGATGGGTTAGTTTGACAAAGGTCCGATGAGCGTTAGAGTAAATAAGTCTGTGAGGGGAGATTCTAATGGGCCAGGTCCGCTTGCACCACTCAAGGATCTTATTAAACAGTTACTTGTTAACACCGGTCCATTTGTATGAGACATGTATTTGTAATTTAACCTCGTGTTAGCAATTATGTTTTTGGCGTAAGTGAACCTTAGGGTTAGGACAATTGACGGGGAACGGGGAAAGCCAGGGGAAATGTGATCATTAGTGGACTGCAATAGGCTAAGTTGATCGATTATGTATTAGGTGCGTCGAGTCTAGCCTGGACAGTACGCCCCATTCGAATCTTTGCTGTATAGCTTTTATTTGCAACTTGAGTTATCTTAGAGATAGAACGAGAAAATGAGAATGCAATAATAAAGTTCAATTTAAATAGCCAAAATGAATATATAATACATTTTCGGTTCTGTTTTTTGCTCTAGTTCTTTAACTGTGAGCACTAACGTCAGGTTAATTTTTGGGTATTTGAATTCTTTTTTGGGTTTTTTGGGTCGCCGACGGTGCACGATTGGTCCTTCGGTCGGATCGATCGCGTGCAGCGTGGGCGACCCAAAAATTCCAAAAATTAACCTGACGTTAGTGCTCACGACTCATGGCGACTGCTAGGTATATCAACTAGATATTTTACGCGTCAAAGCATATTTTATAATTATCTATGAAATTAAAAATGAAGTCACGTAAATCGGATAAGTCGTTCGTGAGTAACAGACATTTGACAGACACCTAGACGTTGTTACGCACTAGTGTCTTATAAACGGATGTAATCACTTATTCATAAGTTTCTGATTATAGTTAAGACACGTGCTCTGTCACTTTACTTAGAACACTTTTAGATTATTAACACAAGTGATACTTGTAATAATTCATATTTATAGGTAGGTACTGTCAACCCCACGTCAAAAATAAGACTTAGCTACGAAAATAGCCCTTCTTGCTACGAAATAAAGGCCCTGTCAAAGTTGTAGATGCCAGAGATATTTAACGATTATTTTTAACAATTGATATTTTCCTGGGCTTGTTAAAACAAGTATATTTTATGTCATCGTCGCTTATTAACATAAGTGCTAACATGCGTCTCTCGATTTGTACCCATTCTGCACGTAAAAAAGGAATTATCGCAGTGGCAAAACAGTTCTCAACTGAGTGCTAATATATCTTATTACAGCATCAGATTCACAATTTTAGGATATTTTTCTGATAGTCTAAAAATATTGTCTTTCGTACCATTGTAAGTATATCATCATCTACTTAGCTTTTTCCCAACTATGTTGGGATCGGCTTCCAGTCTAACCGGATGCAGCTGAGTACAAGTATTTTACATGGAGCGACTGCCTATATGACTTCCACAACCCAGTTACTGGGCAACACGATACCTCTTGGTTACTGGTCGTCAGACTTCCTGGCTTCTGACTATCCGTAACGTCTATCAAGGTCTACGAGTGACGGCCGGGACCAACGGCTTTACGTGCTTTCCGAGCCACGGGTGTATCACACCACCAACTTCCAAACTCCAGGCTGTTACTGAGCAAATCCTTATGGAAAAACCCCAATAACACTTTTTGCCCGACCTGGGAATCGAACCCGGGACCCCACGGTCATCAGTCGCGCTTGCGACCACGAGACCAACGGGGCAGTCACCATTGTAAGTATATATTAAATGAAATTAATAGGTGAAAGCCAGAAACTACAGTGACAACAAACCAGAAAAAAAAAACCGGCCAAGTGCGAGTCGGACTCGCGTACAAAGGGTTCTGTACCATTATCTATAAAAAGGGCAAACAAATCATGTCTGTTGTATGGGAGTCTCCTTAAATCTTTATATCATTCTGTTTTTTAGTATTTGTTTTTGGGGCAACAGAAATACATCATCTGTGAAAATTTTAACTGTCTAACTATCACAGTTCATGAGATAGAGCCTGGTGACAGACGGACAGACAGCGGCGTCTTAGTAATAGGGTCCCGTTTCACCCTTTGGGTACGGAACCCTAAAAATAGCAAGTCCCAAATATAGCTAAGCTTTCAGCTTTCAAGTTCATTATTCAGAGGTTTTTAATTTAAATTCAAGCTTTTATTTTTTTTTAAATGAGATTTCTTTTTTTAAACAAATTAATGTCATTTTCATTTTACCAAGTGATTATAAATTAATACTATAGAGTCAAAATTATTTGTTTGTTTGTTAGGGGTCATCTATATTAGGGGGTATTCTAGCTGAGTGCTTTGAGATATGTTTTATATTATATTTATTTGGTCCGAGGAAGAAGTCACAGGTAGAAGCTAGTAATTTATAAAATGACTATATGTCTCAAAACCGATAATATAATATTAAAAAGTATGTCACTTACTGATTTGTACTGCTCCAATATTTCGGGTATCACTTGACCTTTAATCCTCCATGTCTTGTATTTGTATACTGGTTTGCCATTTTGTGCCGCAATTGTTGCTGTAAAAAACACATTATATTACAGAATTTTGATATTAAAATAATATGTTTTTTTTTTTAATTTTATTATAATACTGGACACTTTCATGTCATCTTAATCATATGCCTAGAAAAGTAATAAAAAATTGTCGTATTCTCTTCCATATTTAAAAAAAAGTATTAAGAACTAATGAAGGTTCATATCCGTCAGATGTGATTATTTAAAATGTACTGGATATTACTTGAAGCAGACAAAGTGTATGTATGCAATTATAGTATCTACACTGTGCATTTGCATAAATTAGATACTCTTTGTAATGCAGAATTTAATTAACTATAGCAATTTAATGTTTCCTTTACGGTTTTATTGCTTTTTTTTTAAATTAAAATCAGTGTAATACCTAACAAGAACCCCATTTTTCGAAATCAAGCTAGATAGAACATTTTACTTAAGTTTATTATTTACCGAGTGGATCCTCCCGGTTGCCTTTGTCCAGAACTGTGAAGACTCCGACTACCTCATGACCATCTCTTTGCAGGAGTTTGAATACTTCGGCTGCAAATGTGCTTTGTCCAATTATGGCAACCCGTAACTTCTTCTTTGGAGCCTGTAAAAAATTATAAATAATATATTTTTTATTCTTTTAATTAGGGAAGGAAGTTATATAAAAATATTAATCACAGGGTCGTTATGAGTGTTTACTGGTATGGAATTTTCTAGAGGATAAATATTTTGAATAAAAATATTATCATCACTGGAATTCAAAATTCAAAACTCCCGGATAATCATTGCTGCCCAAAAATGCAGTGACTTGCATGTAACCTACAGTCGTCGGCTGTCAGTAAAATTTTGATTATTTGTGTTATTTATTGAATTGTGTGTATGAGTCTTTGTCACTTGAATAAATAAATGAATTATTAATTATTAAAAATGCAAAAATAAACATAACAAATTATAATTTGTTGGTACTTACATCGTCATTTAATGAAACAGGTGGCATTTTCGTTAGCGTCGGGCAATATTTATTTGTTCAGATTAATAAAACAACTCGTTAGCTTGTTACCACACTTCTCGCCGAGTGGCGCGCAGTCGTACTAACACGAACACAACAGTACGCGCGTATTTAGCTTCTCCGCCATCGGCACAGCCTTGACATCGCTATCATAAGTTTAGAGTTTATACAGATAAAGCTATAGGGAATCGTATTCATTTCGGAAAAAAGAAAGACGCGTTACTTTGCTTATGCCGCCAAAACAATTCATTTTGACAGTAACCAACTGCCAATTTGCCATTTTTTGGGTTGACAGCCAGCTGACAGTGACAATGACTTGATAATTCGACCTTACAAAAAAATAATTGAAAGGTAACTAATTATGTACTGTTTATGGTAAACTATTATGTATTTGTTTACAATATAACATTAAAAGTAAATCTTCAACAATTGCGAATTTCAATTTTGAATTCTGAAGTTGACAAAACCCTGTCGAAACGGAAGATATCCGTTTATTTTTCAAACAATAGTCAACCGTGTAAGCGTGAAAAATATCATGTTTCTAATCGGACTGAAATAATTGAAGTAAGTTTTCTGTGTGTTTTCTTTTAAATTTTTCTTTACGCATGCCACGCTGATGATAATGCTAACAAAGGAGTATCGACGGAAATAGTTTTGGGTCTGCGCCGCTTGACCAAAACCGTTTTAAAGCTAATTTTTTTATTTTTTTTTGGCGTTCGAAGCATAGATAAATAAAATTATTTAAAATAAATTGTTTGCCTCGAAAAATTAAAATCTATGTAGATATCGTACTAACTACATAGGTATCTACTTATAATTTTATGTTCCAAGCAGTTTTGGCAAGGATATAATGTACCCAGGTACTAGAATCGATTTCCAGATAAGAGAGGTTCCAGAGCTCCAGCTTAAGGTGCTATAAAGTCAAAGTCAAATCATTTATTTCAATTAGACCATTAAAAGGCACTTTTGAACGTCAATCACATGTTAAATTAAAAATATTGAATCTAGTTGCCCATTCCAAAAGGTATAAAGGTTTAACGTAACAATCCTGGGAAAGAAATGGCAATCCTTCTTGCGCAATCAATGTTTTTTTGCTGAAATAATGATGATGATGAAAGAATGTCATGGTAATTCACCCCCATGCCACGCTCTGAAGCAATGTAAAGAGTAGGTAGGCAGACTTTCGGAGGCATGCTAGGCAGTATTCCGTTCAATGAATGATAATTGTTGCAGATAATACATACTTGGTAAACATAATACTTACCTAGAACAGTTAAAGATAACGAGCGAAACCAGTTAAAAGCGGTTCTCAATAATAAAAGCGGTTAACTAGCGGTTGTGTTATGAAAACAATTATATCGTAAATAGGTTGAATACATTTATTTGGCTAATTATTAGCAAAGTAGGTAGCTTAGTGATTTTAAAAGGATGTTTTTTTTTTTTAAACCGTTGCCCCACCCTAGGAATTTCTCCTGTATTGTAGGTGCGTTTACAAACATATAAACTTACATACACAAACAGCCAGGTTCGAAACAACTATTTGTAGGCCATACAAATATTTGTTCCGTGCGGGAATCGAACCCGCGACACGCAGTGCAGCAGCCAATCGCTCAGCGACTGCGCCAACCGTGTCGTCAAATAATTTGCATTCCACTGCATGGCCTACAGTGTGGATCTGTCCCGAAAATTGCACTGTGCTGTAATACTTACTTTTTATCATTTAGACAAATTGGCCCATATTTTTCGACAAGACATTTTGTACGTTACCTACCTTATTTCCTATGCGAAATCAAACTGATAAAGTACCTACATAATTTGTCACGAGTGACTGGCGATTTTTGACAAGATAATAGGTAGGTATAACTGTGTAAGTCAAGGTTTCATTTCGCTATGGTTTCAAGTGGGATCGATAAAAAAATCCATTGATATAGAAAGTCGTATTGGACCTGGATTTACATTCATTTTGTTTTGGTAGGTAACACATAACATACCATCACGCCTGTATTCCCCGAAGGGTTAGGCAGAGGTGTAACAATGTACACCCACAGTTCCCCGGTATGTTTAGGTCCCATGTAATAGGGGGCGAACCTATTGCCATTAACCGGGCACAAATCCTAACTCCGAGCTGCTACTGAGAATTTCATAGAAAAACCCAATAACACTTTTTACTCGACCTGGGAATCGAACTCAAGACCTCTAGCGTAGCAGTCGCGCTTAGGACCACTAGGCTAACGAGGGACTCTAACTCTTTTTTAATTTCCCTAAGAAATAAAGTGATGTCCTGATCTCCAACTGTAAAATTGGCAAGAAATGTTGAAGTAATTACCTATTTTTCCTATAAGATCCTAATAATAACTGCGACTTCCTAAGCACTCAAAACTATTTTATAGATAATATCACATGAGTGCCTTTTTCACGAGCGTTTAATTTTTCTTGGAAAAAACATTGCGTATTGTAGTAAATACGTAGGTAGATAGACCTATCACAAGATGGTAAGGTATCCAGTAGAATCCGGATCCGTTGACAGTGACGATGCATGCCACATAAATTGACCCCAGATAGTGAATGAAATATAGCCAGAGGACTGACCTCGCGTGGCCCGGGCCGCTGATATCAGCTGTTGTTTGGTGGATGGATATCACGACATGTTTTCGGGTACATGATACGGAGTCTTGGTGAAACTGGAAAATAAAAAACAGTGTTTGATTGTACTCATAACATTGAAGCCATTCTTAGTAATGGTGGTGCAACTTTAAGGGGAACTAAGTTGTGTCGCTTTAGATTTGTCTTCCATTCATTGCATCATGTAGGTGCTTACCTGTACTCTTCGAGAAGAAACATGAAGCAGGGTGAGTTCAAGGAGAGAGAACTTAATAATATAGTGATAACGTAACTTGTAATAAAGGTAATAGTTATAAGTAAATTCCTATTTCATTAATTCTTTATTTATTCGCGACACAAACTTTTATCATAGATTCGATACTTGATTCTAGAGGAACTCGCGTTATCATTTTGGTTCGGTTAAAAAAACCAGCCGTTCCATACATTCTGGTGTTCCTTTCACCGAGCATATACGTAGAATTTGTGTGTGGCTTTTAATGATAACGTTGGGGTGACTAGGTGACGCAGAGATTCCTACTAAGTGTAAAACTATACAATTATTATGAAGCTGAAAAGTTTGTTTGTTTGTTTGGTTGAACGCGCTAATCTCAGGAACTACTGATTCGAATTGAAAAAATATTTTTTTTTGTGTTGAATAGTCAATTTATCGAGGAAGGCTATAGGCTATATAACATCACGCTACGGCCAATAGGTGTGGAGCAGCAACCAAAAACGTAACTTATTGCGGGCGAACGAAGTCGCTGGCAGAAGCTAGTCCATGTATATTCCTAGGTTATCTACTCATCCTGCCAGAGTCGCGGAATTTGTTCGAAAGAGTCACCGCGGCCCTGGAACGCAAAGAGCATTAGGAGGAACACGGATGGGTTTTACTCAGAAAGACAGTCTGACGCTCCCTTCCGCTCCGCCCAAACCGAAAGAAGTCATTTGATGATTACCCATCATTAAAAAAAAAAAGGTTGCTTACACATATACGGTGTCAAGGACGAAGGAATGAATATTCCTATAGCCAGCAGTGAACTTCTGGCTAGTGATGATAGCGAAGAAGGAGCGAACATCTCTGATGGTTCTTATGACTATTCTCTCTTAGTTAACATAGTTCTTGAGAAGAGTTATTAAGTTGATTAAACAATGGATTCAATGTCATTGCAGTTACTAAATGTATAATCTAAAAGTTAAAGTCATAAATACGTGTGATAAGTGAGTGACTTGCTCGCACTTCGAAAGATAGATATAATTATCGAGCGATATCTTGAAGAGTCCAGTTCGAACCGCTTTCATCGTAACGAAAACAATTATGTAGTGTCATCATTTAGTAAATGATTAATTAATGGGGCTTTCCCGGTAGAAAACAAAGAGCTAAGGTGCTTTTGATAACATAAAGAAAATACAGTTGAATGTTGCCTAATTATGTCTATGGTGTTTCTGTTTATTGAGTGACGTTCTGCCAAATCGAACAAACTCACATAAAAAATTCTTCCATGTATTAAAGCCAAAGTCAAATTCAAATAATTTAATTCAATTTGAACGTCATATAAAAGAAAATAATAATTGAACCTAGTTGCCCCTTCCAAAAGGTAGTTAGTATCGTTAGAAGAAGATAGGGCAAGAAACTCCATAAATTAATACTCTTTTAAATCAATGTTTGTTTACACAATCATACAGAATTACACGTAAACGACTGCGTTTACGTGTAATTCTGCATAAGAACTACTTGCTACTTATTATCATAATACGTAAAAAGTATTACGTACAAACTTAGATTCGACAGTTAAATTATGTTCATGGAACTGTAGACGACCACTTATCATTTCAACAAACAATCATTATATAGTGTGTGAGCCAGCGCGCAGTAATTAGATATTTAACGATGATTAATTATTAATTAAATCTATTCTAAGCATAGTATTGGATATTTTTGCTTGATAGTAATTTAATACGTTTCGCACAACCACCTGCACCATCCAAGACCTAAACGATAGAGCTAGATACAGCTGAACAATGATAGAGCTGTACAGGTTGCGCAATACTGGTCGGACAAAATTTAATACGAGTCAATCCACACGAAAAGACGAAGAATACCTTTGGCGAAGTTTGATGTGCATAATTAACTGAATTATTGAGAGATTGTGTATTAGTTCCTTTTGCCAGAAGTAAGCTCAATAATAATTATTGACGGTGGGACAGTCGCAACGCACTGCTGAGAGCAACTGGGTTACCTCTGTGTGACCAGCAGACCTTCCCAGTTGGTGAAGGGGACCGCTAATGGCGGGCCAATATCAGTCAGGGCGCGGATTATGCGTTAAACGAATTCCAGGCTTCTGACTCATGGTAACAGAACGACCTTTGGGGTTTTAGACGGTAAAGTCCGATATAGCCCTCTGTTCTCTCCAGATGGAAGCCCGGGGGGCATTCATGGCAATGTCTCCACGAAACAAAAATGCCTTTCCAGATTATATTGTACCTATCTTTCTAATTATAATTCACCATATGCATGCTCAAATTGACACGTGCGCAAGAGAGTGGCCTATCTCCCTGGAGCAACGTGTGCGGGGCAGCTCCAAGGGTCTGCTAGACACCATATCAGAAAAGGGTTAAGTACCCAATTGTGAGGCACTGGCATAACGTGCTCAGCTCTGGTGGTGTTCTTTTTAATGTTAAGTAAATAGTTAACTAGAATAAGTAGGTATAAAGGGGAAGTAGCCGCCAGTCAGACCAATCGCGTGCAGTGTCGGCGCCCTAAAAAACCCAGAATGGAACCCAAAAAACCCAAAAATGAACTTGACGTTTGTGCTCACGACTCATGGCGGCTACTATACTAACACAGTGTTTAAGCTTTACTAACAATTGTCATATAGAATTATATTCTGAATTCTCATCTACTTAGCTTTTTCCCAACTATGTTGGTGTCAGCTTCCATTCTAACCGGATGCAGCTAAATACCAGTGTTTTTACATGGAGCGATTGCCTATCTGACCTCCACAACGCAGTTACTGGGCAACACGATACCTCTTGGTTAGAACGGTTGTCAGACTTCCTGGCTTCTGACTATCCGTAACGACTGTCAAAGATCTACGAATGACAGTCGGGACCAACCGCTTTACGTGTTTTCCGAGGCACGGGGGTGTCACACCACCAACTTCCAAACTCCGGGCTGTTACTGAGCAAATCCTAATGGAAAAACCCAATAACACTTTTTGCCCGACCTGGGAATCGAACCCGGGATCCTAAGCTCATCAGTCGCGCTTGCCACCACGAGAACAACGGGGCAGTTAATTCTGAATTAAAAGAAATAAAGCAAAGTACCACTTGTCTATACCTCTTCGATTCCGTGTGACATTCTGTCTTGGGTCATTGTGTGAACCTGCTATTTTGTAGCATGCTAGTTGTTTTGTTTTGTAAGAAATAATATGCACTGGCACAATGATGATCACTTACATCTACTATTCATGTATTGTTTTAGTTAGTAGGTACAATGTATGTACGTATGTTTGCTACTTTATTCTCGGGAGTGTCATAACGTGGTAGGTATTACGTTTTCAAAACACTATTGTTTGAACAACAACGTAGAGCGACTATCAGAGGAATCCTTTTGTATCGTTTCGATCTTCAAACGGTGATGTAGTATCGCGAATGTGTTTTTTTGGTGATGGCTGAACTGTGGATAATTTTTTCAGTATTATTTATGCTAATGGAGGTATAGTTAGATACGGAGTATAAAAAAGCATTATTTGAAAGTGCATTTTTTACCCCTGACGAGAGATATAACAGAGCGCTGTTATAAGTTTAATGTGTGTATCTGTGTCTGTCTGTTGCATTGTAGCTCCTAAACGATTGAACCGCTTTTAATGTTTCTTGATTTAGGCGACTTGATGAAGTGTTCGTAGCTATCTTTGATACATAAATATCTCGTTCTTTTTTAGTTAATTAATGGATGTGAGCATTTTTCATACGCTTGATAGGATTTGGTCTGTGTTGGGGATTCTTTAAATGTTACATTAGCATGTTTTTATATCCAGGTTTTTTTTTTTTTTTGGTGGGTGGGAAATCATCAAATAACTTCTCCCGCCCTGGGCGGGGCGGGAGGGAGTGTCAGACTTTTACTGACTAAAACCCACCCATGTTCCTTCTTGTGCCCTTTGCGTTCCGGGGGCGCGGTATCTCTTGCGAACAACCCGCAGCCCCGGCAGGCATCGGCCCTCAGTGGCCCCTTCCTTTTGCTGACATCTCTTTGAGGCGCGCGTGGAACACGAACGCGCCGTCGACACGGCCTGTCGTTATGCAACGTAAGGACGGTGAGCTACCCATTGCTCACCGTCCACAGGCCAGTATCTACGGTGGCCGGGAGTCGTCTCGCGGCTCCCGACGTCCGGAGCGTCTACCGCGGCGGCTGGGACGGGAGAACCGCTGTCTCAACCGTCCCGCCGCCTCCTTCTCAAGCATTACTGCCTCGCAGAAGGAGGCGACTGCATCCCATTCCCTCTCGCTCCGGACCATGGCTTGCACCAGGGCCGGACGCGAGAGTTCGCCGCCGCCGATGGCCGCCACGAGGACTCGGCGATGCTCCGCCCAAGCGGGGCATACCGCCACGGTATGCTCCACCGTGTCCTCGGGGCGATCCACACAATGGTGACACCCGGACGTTTCCTCCCGCCCGATGAGGTGCAGGAACCTCCCGAAACACCCGTGTCCGGTGAGGACCTGCGTCAGGCGGTAGGTGAGGGCGCCGTGGCGCCTCTCCAGCCACTCCTCAAAGAGGGGACTTACCGCCTCTATTAAGGCGTGCCCAGCACGAGGTTGCGACAGTCGCTGTCTCCATGTCGCTTATATCCAGGTTATGGTATGTTTTATAGTGAAGTTTTTTAGTTTAATGTTTGTTTACCATTCCTGTAGTAGGCATACGTAAATGTTATGGCTGTGGGATACCTCCATTGAATGATAAATGTAATCTTACAACGTGTACCAAAAATACCTATCTCGCTAATAATTTTAGCTTAATTTTTTTTCAGCATGGAGCGAAAATTAACAATACTTTTTGAATTAATGAATTTTCTTCTATTTAGTTTGATTGGGAGAATCTACTTGTCATGTGATGTGATGTGCCTAAATGATATGTAATGTCAAAAGAAAATTGTTTAAAATATTAATCAAACACTGTAGTACCTACTCAATTTCGAAGTGTGGAAAGGGAGTAAGTAGGTACCTAACAGTGTCTGCGCTCCATTTTATAATCTTCAAAGCAAAAGAGAAAATTAACAAAAAATGTTCTTAATACACTTAATTAAAAATTTTATGTAACCCCCGATAGTAGATTAGATATTCCTACCATAGCTAACAAAAGAGCTGATAATATTGAAACGGCTGAACCGATTTTGATAAAACATATCTAAGAACCATCGCTACCGAACCTGCTTTCAAATAAAAGAAACAGCATTCAAATCGGATCTCCCGTTTAAGAGCTACGGTGCCACAGACTGACACACAGACACGTCAAACTTTTAACAAACCTTTTTGAGTCGGGGATTATAAACTTCTTTTCTACTTCTAGAATATAAGACCAGAGAACTTGGTTATAAAAGAAATATTAGCAGATCCTCCATTGACGAAGTCCCTTGGGGTTGCAATACCGACACATAAGAGGTCCGAAAAAACGCTGAAAGATGCCCGTCTCAACCAGGACAACATATGGAGGTTCCATGAGACACTAAAAAACAGCCAGGAGTCGTTTGAAAGCTCCACTACTCGAGAGGAACGGAGGCTGCGGAGAGTAGTCGAAGATGATAATTATGACGTCACGAGAGAAGGTTTGTCATTTTTTTAAATTATTTTAGCTAATCTACACAGAATGCACAGGCTTTACCAAGCAGTTCTAATAAACTGGACTTGCAGATGACAGTAACCCGTGACAGTGTACTAAGCGGCCATAACCATAGCCGTGAGCCAGTGTTCGTACAGACCAGCTTTTTTACAACTTCTTTCATTAACAGTGAAACCGAAATGAGGTAGTAGACACCATTGAACAATAATTCCAAGACACAACTTCACTATAAAATATTTTATTTTAGCCTTGAACACCCTATTAATTTTTAAATAACTGTATAATTACATTTTTAGTTACTTTGAAATCAATAAATACTTAGTGAATTGAGATGACAAAAAGATGACGTCATAGTTTAGTATTGTCATACAAAATCTATAGGGGTATTGCGTTTTTACAGCTCATAAAAAGTACGTCAATTGATTAGTGGTGTCATCTACCCAATTTTGTCACTTTTCAGCAGGTGTGGACCATCGCCGGAAGGCACCCCGCTTCCAGTCTGCCTTCGGCAAGCGAAGAGCGCGGACGCAAGCCCTGCGGCTGCAGAAACTCAACAGCCAAGGCTTGAGGAGTCACTTACACCATGCCCGACTGACCACTTCTGACTACACCGAATAGTCTTTTGTTTTTGTTTATTCTGTAGATATTTTACAACATTTTTTTTATGATCACTGTTCTCTGACTGAGTTAAGACTGTGATTCTTGTAATTATTATTACGGCTACACGTATTCAAGGGGTTATTTATAATGTTGAATCCAATAACCCTTTTTCTGGTTTTTATATAGTTACCTATTATCTAGTACTTAACTTAATCTGGAGCCTATTCTTTAGGACTGCGAAGACGCAACATGTTGAATTTAATTTATGCTCATCAAAATATATTACTTTGATGGGCTTAAAATGAATTGGGCAAACATATGATTGTATTTGATGCTAACTGTTGCCCGCGACTTCGTACGCGTTGTCTTCTTTTTAAAATAAAATAAATAAAATTATACCCTAGTTACTCCTTATAACATTAGCTATCTGCGAGTGAAAGTCCCGTCAAAATCGGTCCTGCCGTTTCAGAAGATAGCCGGAACAAATAGACAGATAGACTGCAAAAATTTTAAAAAGTGAGTTTTTGATGTAAGTAGGTACGGGTATATACACGTCATGTACATTTAGAGGAAAGCTGTTAATTTGAAATTATAAAGTGACACTTCAATATTATTTTCTTGTATAGATTCTAGAACAGTTTACAATTATGGGGGTTCTTTGTTACCGTTGCACAATTATCTATAGGTATTTTTAAAGAACGTGAAATTTAGTTACTCATGCAAATTAAATTATTGTTTACTTTAAATAAGCCAAAAAGTTGGATAATGGCGAATCTTGCCAAACTTTTATAACTGAATCGGGCGAATGGTTTAGGATCGCATACAATAATTATGCCTACTCGTATTATTATGTCTTAGGGCTTAAGCCACAACCTTCAAGTAAGTTACAAATAAATTACTTGGCAGATCATTCCGTACAAATTCTGTACGGAATGATCTGTATGCAAATAAGTACCTATATTTCGTAAATATAGTGTCAATTGAGAGGTCTCGAAATAGGCCCTAAACAGTTAAAAAAACAATGAATTTTTGACAGTTTTCCTATTCAAAAATTGACGGACATCAATTTTTTTCCACGAATAAAGCAACAGCATGTCAATAAAAACTTGGATTATAAAAATTTTGTGAAATTCGCCCTACGTAGATTTTAATTTCTAGATTGTGCACCTACTGTCTACTTATTAAAAAAATGTTTGAACATTATGACTTTCTTTTTTGACTTCCTCGTTATCTTAGTGGTCCTAAGCGCGCCTGCTACGCTAGAGGTCTTGGGTTCGATTCCCAGGTCTAGTAAAAAGTGTTATTGGGTTTTTCTATGAAATTTTCAGTAGCAGTTCAGATTTGTGCCCGGTTAACGGCAATAGGCTCGCCTCCTATTACGTGGGACCTAAAACATACCCGCGAACTGTGAGTGTACATTGTTACACCTCTGCCTAACCCTTCGGGGAATACAGGCGTGATGGTATGATGATGATTTTCTGACCATATATGTAGTACCTACTTAACAATAATAATAATGCAAATAGTATCGATATACTGATTACCTTTCTTTATCATCAGGCGTTAAAAATAATTGTCCGGGAATTCATCAGTGCTATTCTGTAAACATTCTAAGTGAGTTCAGGTAAGTGCGCTTGAGACGATCGGTCAGACCGCCTCATGCGGGTTGGCAGCTCTCCTCAAACTCACCTCACTTAAATTCTTTATAAAATACACTACTACTTACAGCATTTCTGATAAATTTCTTGCTGATAGTTAATGATAGATTCCTGTTGCCGGACGAAAACTTAAAAAACCCCGGACATTTGGGAGAAATTGGGATTTTTTTTCTGAACTCCAGAGAAAGATATTTTAAAAATATTTTTTATAAACTTAATTTATTGATTATCTTTCCATTAATAGGCATTCCCCTGACCCTGACGCAATAAGTGCCCGGGTTTCATCCGGATTTTTTTTTAAGGGTCCTTATAGACGACTCTCGGATGCCTTCTAAACTAGGACAAATTCGGGAAATCTCAGACGGATAGCAGCCCTATGTTAGATAAGTGCAAGCAGTAACGCTAGCGCCTTTTACAATACTGTTTGCACATAATAGCATCACAGAGGACTGAGGACGTTTTGGTATTAAAAAAAATATAATTATAATAGGCGTTGGACGCAAAGAATACAAACAAATCTCGGAGCTAAGCAGATTTTTTTTTTTCAATTTCTCTGAATTTCTTCCTTAACCGTGCGTTAACAAAATATAAAGCCACATATACGAACAATCAGACCCTGAATAACTACCTCCATGCCTTACAAATATTTATTCGGTGCAGGAATCGAGCCTATGACATGCAACGCAGTAGCCAATTGTTCTAATCTAGATATCACGAGTCTTCAATCCTCTTAGCAAATAAAAAATAATACCAGCCTACTAGGTACCTACTATTGTCCCCATCCTCCTTTATTTTGAGGGAATTATCTTCCACACTGGATTAGTGAAAGTTAATACATTTATTTCAATCAGACCACTAAAAGGCACTTTTGAAGGTAAAAGAAAGAAAAAATAAATAAAGAATCTAGTTGCCCATTCTAAAATGTGGTTTCGTATGGAGAAGAATGGGCAACAACGCCAATCATGATGATACTCTAGTAAAAAAAATATGTTTTACAATAAGTTGTGCAAGTAGGTGCATTAATTTAATTAAATACGAATGTGAAGACGATGTACCTCAAATAAAAGTCATTTAAAGTACTACAATACCTACCAAGTGCTACAAATACAAATTATCTCATCAAGATATCAAAGCAATTTACCGCATAAATGAGTACGAAAATTCGTAATGCAGTAGGCGCCGATGTTCATTAGCAATGGACAGTACACCACTGATTTGGGAGTCACAGTATGTTTTTTTCGCCTTTACCTCATCTAAAGTATTAAATTGTGTTATTATACAAAAAAATAGTAATTGAGTTTGCGACACCTATTACCAACCTTTAACTTTTCACCCTTTTTTTTTTTTTTGGTGGGTGGGAAATCATCAAATAACTTCTCCCGCCCTGGGCGGGGCGGGAGGGAGTGTTAGACTTTTACTGACTAAAACCCACCCATGTTCCTTCTTGTGCCCTTTGCGTTCCGGGGGCGCGGTATCTCTTGCGAACAACCCGCAGCCCCGGCAGGCATCGGCCCTCAGTGGCCCCTTCCTTTTGCTGACATCTCTTTGAGGCGCGCGTGGAACACGAACGCGCCGTCGACACGGCAACTTTTCTCTCCTGGTTCTTACTTTTGTAATAGTAACTTGTACAGAAAAACGTATAGTGTGAATGTCATTCATAATAAATAATTAAATTGTAATTCTAATTTCATATCAATGAGTTTATAAAATTAAATTGAAAAATGATATATGACAAGCGTGAGCATTTATCATTACGCTCTCTGCTCTATTACGCCACCGAGGCTGCAATTCAGCCTCAACTATAATAAAAAACTTACGATTAAAATGGCCTTTTAATATTATGGAGTGCCCATAACAAAGGCAATGTCACTTGCACTTACAAGTACAGAAAAGGATTAAAAATATGAACGTTTCTTTACAAAAGTTTTCCGACATTTATTTAGAAAATAAGTGGAACCTTAGAACTTTGCCTGCGTTTAATAATTTCAGATTTACCATAAGGCATAACTCTAACAGTCAAAACCTATCAACCTGTGTTACTTGGTCTACAAGACAGTAAAGATGAGAAATGAAGTTGTTAAAAACATGAACTAGGTAATGTATTTGTTTCACGTAGCAATTCTTTGTTGACCTTTTCGTGGTAAGTACGTCAGCACTTACGACATAAATTACGACAACTTTAACAAAGAAATCACACGTACAGGTGGCTAATCCTGATAAAATTCATTAAGTAAATAATAAAATAATAAGATGAGGCATGATGAATCGATACGCAGCAATGAAAAACGTTTAATCGATAAGATTTTATTAGCAGTAGTTGATACGGGTAGGTACATCACTAATCGCAAGAATCACTCAATTCAAAAAGAAAAAGAACCTATTTGGTGGACAATTTTGAGAAAAGCTTATCGAGATTATAATGGTTGATGTTGGACTTCCAGTTTTTGAGAAAACTCGAAAAAACCGCAGGAACAAGGGGATTATAGTAATGATGGGATTGAAAGTGATTTGATGTAAATAAGTCGGTCTTTATTACTCTTTATCTTATTGTAAATGTACCTATATGAAAGTTCAGTCTGATTACGATTTATTATCTGCCACTGAATTGTCAGCTTTATAACAATGTCAATAAGAGCCAACCTGAAATAGGTCAAGAAAAAAAATCCACAAGTTTGAATTTTAAACTTTACCAACCGATAGAATGATTTTGCTAGAGCTTATCGCAAAAGAAAGCGTTTGACTGCATTTCATAGTTTAGGAAATAACGAAGGAAATGTATGGGAACAAAATTGGGGATTATTTGATTGTGGCAAGATAATGTAGCGTTATAAAACAAACATCACTTGCAATCTTGATTCGTATCAGTATAGACAAGTTGTTGGCTGTTGATAAGGCATTTCATTTAGATGATACTTACTTACATTGGCACTGTTTCCAAATGTAACAATTTTTGGGACAGCAGAAGACGAATTAAAGATTTAATAAATGACCTTAATAATTCTGTAGCCAAGAATTTACCTAGGGGGGGAGGGAAAAGGAGACTACAAACTAGAGACAATAAGGACCTACCATCATTTTAAGCTGGCGAAAAACGTGGATTCCAATTATTATCGTATCGTAAAAACAGTCAAATATATTTTAGTAAGTAGCTATGAGCAATTCGTTAGTTAGTTACGGGATTTCGGATATGGGGCTGAACCACCCAGAATCCATTGTCTACATTAATTTGATGCCCTATAAGCTTCCTTTCATGCATTTTATATTAACTGTACATACTCGTAGTTTGTAATCTTATTATTATGTAAGTAAGTTTTATGTTTGAATAAATACATTTTTTAGTTGAGAATATAGTTGAACTTTAGTTTCATGAAAGATTGCGTATTATTAGCGTTATTATTATAGGTGTGCCCAGGGAGATCACCAAGCACCTACTAATAATCCTACATCACCGTTTTCACTCTTCTCAATAACATTATCTACAAAGAGGTCTTTTTTAACCGAGCTTGTGTAAAATCTTCCCAACGTATTATTTCTACTATCAGTTTATTTTTGACCTGTGTGCTATGCACTGGTGTACAATGAATACATTTCTTATTATGTTTGTCTCCTTCAAATGGCCTGAATACCTAAATGTTCACACAGCGTAGGTTCGGGACCTCCCCGTGTCCCGCTACGACTTTGTCGTCACTATCATGCGTTTCCATTAAATGTGAACTCGTCTTTAATAGCTGATGTTATTTGAATTAATCCATACAATTGAGGAATTATGAATAATAAAAATGACGGAATCGTATTTTAATTTGGTTGCTACGTGGTGAATTCATATGAAAGAGTCGGGATGTATTTCTGTTTTCAAAATAAATAATTTTAGCTTCACCTTGCTTTAAATCAAAAAAATTACTGTTGTTATTTGAAGTTGCACTATTGATGTAAACAACATTGCCCAATTTATCGTGTCGTCCGACAATGTACACGTTCACTGGTACACATAAATATGCTGAGATAAGTCAGCACAGTACGAGTCGCGCTGGAGCTCCAACGTGCTGCGAGCGGTCATTAAAAATACACAATATGAGACATCTTTATATATTGTTACTGCTTTCCTGTGTAGGACTCTCTGTGCAAGTAAGTTCTTCATATTATTTCATTAACTGGTTCCCGAAAGCTTGTTATTAGAATCTCTTGTCAAGCAATTTCATTGGTTGTTGTTCTTTTACCCGAGCAATGATATTAGCTGATTCGAAACCGAGAGATTTTGGCTTAAAACTTAAAGCATTCGAATTTCAAATAATCCTCTTCCTGGCACTTATGTCACTTTTTCTTTTTTTTTCACTTTTGTCTGGGAGTCGGTTAGTCAGAAAGCTGAAGCTAGATAGTTGCCCTTTCCAAAAAGCAGGGAGAAGATTGTGAAACTCCTTGGACACTCAAGCCTAATAAAATTATAAGACGCCTTTGCATTCTTTAAAAAATAATAATATTTACTTTATAGGTACAGTCAACAAAGCTATTAGGTATACAGGTAGCTTACTTGTAATTAAATTTTAAACAATGTTGTGAGTGTGCTGAGCAGACAATTATTTTACATCACACCTTTAGGTGTGTCAAGAACTTAAATTTATTATGCATACAATTAAAATGAATATTGGCAGTGTAGTAGAAATAATTATTGAATATCGAATAATTTTGCCTGTATACCAAACAGCTTTGTTGGCTGTACACGTAAGAGCTGTATTTGTACAATCGGACTTGCATTTATTTAAAACATTAAGATCCTTCAGACATAATAAAGGGAGATGCGCTATTACAAACCACACTTTTTTTAATTACTAGCTTTTATCCCACGGAAACCGCACAAGCCTATGTGCTATTCCAGACTCTAAACTAAGTATCTCTTTGCCAAATTTCATCCAGATCCGTTTAGCCGTTCTGGTGTGGTTGGGTAACAAACGTCCATCGATCCAAACTTTTGCAATTGTAGTACTACCTAGTAAGATTTCATTACATATTTATTCATAACAATAAATATACCATCTTACAGATTATTATTAAACTATATCGTAAAATATATTTTAAACAAAAAAATCACAAATAAAAATAAAATCAATCAGTCATTTTTGTTACCCTTCTTGAATGCCGCTCATAAAAAGATCAAGATCGCTAACAAGATACCCAAATCTCGAGATATCAATAGGTCACGCGATTAAAAAAAAAAAACTTACATTATTGCACACAAAAAAGTAAGAATACGGTGATTTAATACTTAGCTCCCGAATTGTGAATTACCTCGTTAGCCTAGTGGTCCTAAGCGCGACTGCTACGCTAGAGGTCTTGGGTTTGATGCCCAGATGGAGCAGAAAGTGTTATTGGGTTAGTAATAGCAATAGGCTCGCCCCCTATTACATGGCACCTAAACATACCGGCGAACTGTGGGTGTACATTGGTACGCCTCTGCCGAACCCTTTGGGGAATACAGGCGTGGTGGAGTGTGTATACTTAGTTGACAAACAGTAACTAAATTGCCATGTCCATGTTTTAGTTTATATAAAACCGCACGCGATTTTACCCGCATGTTTTTTTACCTCAAGCAATGGAATATAAAGGTGTTGTTTTCAAATCGGGAGATAGGCTCGTTCAAAAACAAAGAAACAAACTAGGAAGTAGGATTACATGTTTATTAATCATGTAATGCTACGATTGCGCTAGGCGTTACATTTAGCTGGTGTCGCTTAGTGTTAGCGAAAACACGCATAATAGTTCATTAGGTACTTAGTCATAATACTGAAGAGTTTTATTTTAGTATGCTGATAACGAGTTGATAAGTAACATATACAATTGTACAGATAATTGAATGTTTTCGGCAAAAATATGCTAATTTTTTTATTTATCTACTAGGTAGCTTCTGCCCGCGACTTCGGCCCCGTGGAAGTTACATTTACCATAAAACATATTCAATGATTTTTTTTTGTGATTGGACCAGAGATTTCTTCTTAGAAAAACAAAAAATAAACAAACTTTATTTCTTTATATTAGTTGGGTATAGAAGATTCCAATGACATCGAACGCGTTACACAAAACATTTTGTCAACTTATGTTGGAAGCCTAACTAACTAACAGGGCTTATTTTACAAGCTTTTAATTAACTGGCTATGTATATTTGTTGCGGTGGAATCTTGGATCTCAATTTTGAAACAGATATTTTCAACCGATTGAGCTGATATTTTTTTCTAGCCATACGTCAGTCTATTGAGAACGTTATTACGAACTATTGAATGACACAGACAAGTCACAGGTGCAGGGGTTCAGAATGAGGTTTTTCAGCTAGGCGAATGTTTGTCTCGACGAACACAATGCGGGCGGAAAAAGTTACTTTTTACTTTTATTCAATTTTAGGTATCATGTATGTATGATTTATGATTAAATATTTACAGCCTTAAAATTAGAAAAAAAAAACCCTTAATAACCCTTTGCGTCGTAAAGCCCCGTACAGGTAAAACCAACTTGAGGCACCCATCAGGTACCTACGCTCTTGACTATTTTCCTCGTTTATCAATTTTTATTGAACAAAAACTATTAATTTAGGATTTGGGGCACTTTATTTTCTTATGTATCGAAATCATATCTAAAAATCTACTCTTTTACGGAAGAAGGCTTTTCGTAGCAAATTGGTTTTGTTATCAAAATTGTTTTTCATAATAAACAACATACAATTACCGATAGAATCTAATTGTCATTGGTACATCTATGTGTTAAAATCTGTGTTTTTAATTGCTTGTTAATGTTCATTAAGAGTAAACTTTATTTCTTATGAGCTTCAGCTTACAAAAAGGCATGGTAGGTAAAAAAAAAGGTATGGATAGTTACTTTAAATTTAAAAAGCTAGATTTATCTTCGGTTCTCTACAAAAACAGTAATCGCTTCTAGTGTACCTGCTTACCTAGTATCCTTTCGTGCGAGATTTGTTTGCCAAACGTGCAAAAGTATGACGTAAGTATTTAGTATCTATAGTAAACATCGAAGGGTTAGCGACCCTTCGAATAACTGACCGCTCTTCTTTCGTCAATAACGCCGTCCCTTTCACACTAATCAGTATAGTCTACGAGAAATTCATCTATTCTTTAATAACAGCGAACCATGACATCCTAGTATAGTGCATCATCTACAACTAACTGCACTCACTGAAATATAATAAAAATATTTTATAAAACGTTCTGTCTCTTTTCAATTTAGCGAAAATAGAAAAGGATGGAAATATTTACGCACAGTTCGTAGCTGTGTCCACGAATTATTATCGATTGCAGTAGTTATGGATACGAGCCAATTTAAATTAGACACATGATTGAGTTCTGCGCACATTTCTTTACATTAATGTGATGCTATTTCCAAAGTTAATGTTTTTGCAATCTTCAATAGTTTAATAAAAAAGGGGTGTTAGCAAGAGAAATAAATTAAATTATAGTTTTGAATAGACACCAAGGTTAATTTTGACTGGATTTTGTTAGGTGCTCACTAAGGCTTTCCAATTCATATAAAACAGAAGCTAAATGAAAAACCAAAAACTAGTTCCAAATCATGTTTCTGTAAAAGAGACTCGTAGACAAAGTAAGACTGATTAAAATGTAAACGACCCAACTGATTTATGAACAAAACTGCCCTTTAGCATAATATTCTAGGTCGGGCTAACTCGATCATGCTTGTGCCACTTGGACATGAGCCGCGAGTACAGTAGCGAGCGAGGCGCCACTCACGACGGATGCCTCGATCGCGACTATCACATCCATTTGTTTATTTACCACTAAAACAAATTCGTCACGTAGTATTTTTGTCAGTAAATCATGTGGATTATTCGTGTACTGACATTCCTTTGTTTAGTAATAAACTCCTACGAGGTAAAGTGATTCATTATGATTATGAATGAATATAAACATGTTTGTTTGCCTTTGTTGTGTTATTTTTCTTATTAAAAGTGGGTGTTCTGTGTATTGCAGTGGTTTATCGATCATTGTCCTCAAACAATTGTGGTTATTATTTAATTTGGTGCTCTGGTCTTTGGGTCCGAATGGGTTATCCATTTGGACCGACAGACTAGACCTCTTATCTGGGTATATATCGCTGACCATCTTTTCAGACCAGGTGTCTCAACCTCAACAATAATAAAAGTGCATTTAGGACAATTTGTAGCAATGGTCAGACGATCCTAATTTCGAAATAAATCATAACTAAACTGGTTTATGTTGCCCATTACTACAAATATTGCTAGTATTCGATATTGAGCGAAGTCAACCCAAAACAAGATTGAATAATCGAATAAAATTGTATTATTATAAGGCGATTGAACATAACACGATAACAGTGTTATTTATTCATAGTAGAAATAACTAAGTTTTTCTACTCCACAGAAATCTACACCTGAAGATGACCACTACGTAGCCGCTGTCGTAGAATATATGGTAACCGGAAATGTCGTAGCAAACCTTGAGAACTATGCAAATCTTATAAAGGAAGCTGCAGATCAGGTTTGTAATTTACACTGCTAAATATACTTTGACGTCACTCCGAAACATAAAGAAATACAAAATCACTAAACCAGATTATTTCTTAAAAGCGGTCAACGTTTCTTGTTTTCCTCCTATTGATTCTCCCAACAATGATTCCAGGGTGCTGATATTGTGGTGTTCCCTGAACTGACACTCACAAACAGCTCGACTTACTTCGGAGTACCAATCTACGGCGTACTGCGGGAATATCCCATACCAGCACTCTATCCATTGATGTTTGATGAGGTTTGTATTCGCTGTTGTATACGTAAAACATACACATATAAGGTGGCCTCACAATTACAATGCTTTTGCATTGTCTTGTACATATTTCACTGAAATCTTATAAATCATGCGATCGGCCTCAATTTGAGTTACTTGGTACGCTGACTGAGGGCTACCTTTACCGTCATTAATACATTTAGTGATGGTGCACTGATTTGGACCTTATATTTATTTATTTATTAAAACTTTATGCACAAATGTAAAATAAAATACACCGTACAAAGGCGGACTTAATGCCTTAGGCATTTTCTACCAGTCTACCTTAAGGTGATGCAGAGACAAAATATAGTAGATACAGATATATGTACAGATGTCCGCAGACATTGAGATTTTCAAATAATTGTTCCAGTTCATGGTAGGCATATCAGCAGCTGCGCGACTGAATGATATTTATGTGGTGATCAACGGCCGCGAGCGCATGGACTGCACAATCGCGAATACAGAGGAGTACTGTCCTGAGGAGAAGGTGTACATATTCAACACCAACGTCGTCTTCGACAGAACCGGAGCGGTTATTGACAGGTGAGACAAATAAGCACTCCAAAGACCAGCTAGTACAATTCTGACTCCAAAACAACTGCTTTTGAAAATCTTTTATTTTTATTTTAGCAGCATTTGTCATGGTATTTAAATCTTATGTCGTTGTGACTTTCGATATTTATTTTAAGGAATGACTTACATTTCATTCACATACCGTTTAAAACGAACTTTATGTATATGACACCTAGATCTTCGTAATTATTTAATTTACAAGGTTTATCAGTCATGATAAAGCTAATTGCAACGTTGCGGTTATCAAGGCTGGTATAAAATTATAGGATAAGCGATCGAGCACGACATCTGTCATCGAAGAATTTAATTTGTTCTAAGCTCGAACTTTTCACGACAGGCTTTTTAGAATCGAACCGAACACTAAATGTGTATGATTTATTTGAAAATTTGGGTCGTCTAATTATTGCTGGATATTCAAGTTATTGAAATTGAAATCAAAAGAAAAACCTTATTTTGTCATTCTCGTGTGTTTCAGATTCCGCAAGATCAATTTATTCGGCGAGTACTCCCACACGCCCGCCTTACGCCCCGACCTAGGGGAGTTCAGCACAGACTTCGGAGTAACCTTCGGCCACTTCATTTGCTTTGACCTCATGTTCCAAGTGCCGGCTGTGCAGGTCGTGCAGAAACGCAACATTAAAGATGTCATATTTCCCACTATGTGGTTTTCGGAACTACCATATTTGACTGGTGAGTGAGAAAATGTCTGAAAAACATTTCCAGGAATTAAGTAGTGATACAATTTTACTTGCGTGTGTTATAGTGTGTTGATTATCATCATCAGGTATATTGAACACTGTTGTCTGTAATGTTTCAGCTGTCCAGATTCAAGAGGCGTACGCTTACTCCCTGGATGTCAACTTCTTGGGAGCTGGAGCCAATAACGTTAATCGCGGCAGTGCAGGTAAGCTGTAGTAATATTAAATTATTTTGGTTTTCGACAAATTCAAAGTGTCACACTATGAATTTACTTTTCTTATTTATTCTACATATTTATTCTTCTAAAAAAGTTATCTCACAATTGAAAATTCAGCCCTACGTAACCTTTTTTCACATCGGTTTCAGGTTCCGGAATATATTCGGGCAAAGCCGGTGCTCTGGTCAGCATCATGCCAGGATTACCCACCACTAAAGTTCTTGTAGCTAAAGTGCCTAAAGTACCTGGACAAGTAAGACGTTTTAACTACAGGATTTACTATGACCGGCCCAACTCTTCTGTAATACGTTCCAAAAATAGTTGACAATATTGTGTTGTTTTTGTAACACTTGTAACTTCAGACCATTAGAAGTTTTGTTGACCCTAATATTTCATTATATTATAACCAATTCTGTCCCCCTAGGTAACAGAACCGTACCCAGGCCCAATCTACGACAACCCAGCAGACCACGACAACCTGCTCCTAATCACAGACCCATCGCTTCCATCACACGTCAGCAGGCTTCTGGAGCAGGGCTCCCAGGAATTCACCCTGACGCACAGGGATGTCACTTGCACCTTCAAGGTGACAATTGCTCAAAGAGAAGGCAGCACGGTAAGTTGATATCTCGTGATTTTTTTTATCTTATATAGGTAGTGCATGATGTGTTACTTTTATTATCTGCAGGTCTATTCTGTAAAATCTCACTCGGTGAATTAAGGTGAAGAGAGCTGCCGATCTGCTGCATTAGTGGTATGACTCCGTATATCAGTTCAACTGATGCACACATCACCTAAACTCGTCAGGGGAGATTTTATAAAATAGCACTGTAGTACTTTTTGCATGATATTTTTTTACTAGTATGATAAGCCTGACTAACTGATTGATAACCATTTTTTTTATTTTATGCACGTGTTACTAAATTACTGCAAATATCTTTTACAAAATGGTTAATAATAATAATGCTACTAACACTTGCAATGAGTTGCACTACACATAAACCTAGTTACGGGAAAATTAACAATTTGCACGGCTTAGTTGTTGCACGGGTATTTAGTTGACTCTGAGTGCTATTTAGTGCTTGCTTTTATGGTTTTAATGTATGATGAAGGTAAGTTACCTTTTGTTTTACCTGCGGTTTTAATGTGTTGGGTTTCCTATAACATTTTATTATATGTATTTGAAATTAAAATAGTCAGACCTAAAAATAAATATACGTGTATATAAATATACGCAGGGTAATTTTGTGTCCGCTTATTTTTTTTTCTTCATTATCATAATCTTTAATCAGTTTGTGCATGAATCGTGGGAGGCTTTTACTAAAATCTTCAATCAACAAGTGGTAATTAGTATTATCTTCACGCTTGGCGGAATAATGGGTAAACACAGGTGACACTGTCATTATATATGAAATAAGCTGTTAGTGAACTTCTTTCTTGTCTGAGATTCAGATAACCGAAATCGTTAGATATACCCCATCGAGTGATGATCTTGTTCTGTTTTGTTGGTTTCATTTGTTTTGTCATGTAAAGGTCATTTTTATTTAAACAAGACGCGTGTGCTTAGTTTTCACTATTGCTACTTTTCACTTGACATTTATAAAGTTAGGATATCTAAAGATTCAAATCATTGTCATCTATATCACTTTAACATCACTCACATTCGTAACCCTACTTCGTCAATACCTAATTCGACCAAGTACTACAATATCATTGTTATGTTGCCAGTCGGTGCGGTACCGCGCGTTCATTCAAGATAGCTCCAATACATACGCGCGGCGAGAGGTTGGTGTCGCCGCCTGCCTCCTCGTTGCCTGCAAGACTGATGACGTCGCCACCTGCTCTTACAGGTATCACATTTATTTTTTCATATATTTAGAATAATAGCAATAATCTACCTAATCTGAAATTCTATTATCTATTTGCGATTATGGCAATGGGTAGAAATTACTATCACTGGTCATAAGCCCAATATTAGTAACTTTCCACCACAATCTAAATAATTCATGAGTTATTAAAAGACCATTATGTTCATATAATTATCTTCACTTAAAATTATTTTGACCCTCATTAGAGTATTTACAGGAAATGTTCAATTTTGTTTCTACTATTTCAGGTTCAATCAAACGGAAGAAACCATAATAGAAAAACTGGAATTAGAAATGAAAACGTACAGAAACACGTACAATGACACGCTTGACTGCGACAACGTTGAGTACTTCCCTGTCACACTAAGATACAACAAGTTTCCGCTCAGTCCTAAGAACTTTACTTACACCACAAGGCTAAAGGACCAATCTAAGTGCGAACCAAAGGACCAGAATAGTGTCTCTGTGTTACAAAAGGAAATTCTAAGTAGAAATGACAGAGAGCGTCTGAACTTCAAGATCAATGTTCCGCAAAACGATCTAGTCACCTTTGGAATCTGGGGAAGAATCTATACTAGAGATATTGACCACAACAAAGAAGCATCTGAGGAAGATTTACAGAATTTTAACACTCTACTTGATGACATATTCAAATCTGATTAAAAAGACTGCGGTCATGAAAATTGTGCCATTTTTTAATTGTATGCTTAGTACGTAATGTGATGTTGAATGGATTTGGAAGACTGAAATTATTAGACGTAAACTTAGCGTTGAATGGGTGTAATGATATTGAGTTGACTATAGTAAATGTGTAATATGTATTACAAAATCCCGTCAATCAAAATTGAGCTATCGCTTTTAACTCATACGATTCATGATTTGTTTGCACTATTTTGTTACCAGACAACATTTTTTTTTGTGTCTGTATCAAGATTGAACTAAGTAGTAATAACTGGTAATATATGTTCTGTCTATGTTTTGTTATTGATCTCTCTAAAGTCATATCAGTGATCTTTAGTTTTTCTTTTAGGCTGACCAAGTTCTTACAGTCTACTAGTTATCTGGCAGATAGCTACATTTTATTAATTATTAAATGTTTGTTGTTGTCGTACTTTTATTTGTACTTCTTTATTGTCATCCTATTTACTTATCCCATGACATCATCCTTTCATTATTTAAAAAGACAAACTCTATACATTCCCTACGCACCGGTGATCCGACAGAACAAGCGGTACGTAAGTTTCTGAAACATGACAGGAGTTGTCATGTCACAATATAAAATCACAAGTAATTCTTGAAACAGCCTACTTACCCACATTGTTTAAGGACAGTACTTGTGTTTTAGGAACCAATGACGTATCACACAGCAATCGAATCTAATCCAGATATGATAATGTTCAATTTCATTTGCAGCAGCAGTATTATAGATATAGAGCAGCTGTGTTCAGCGGTGTGAGGTCGTACACCGGCGTAGCAACAGGCGGTACGAGAATTTGCGCCATCTACGCTTGCACTGGAGAAAGCAGAGACACTTGTGGCTATAGGTAATAATGATTTAAATTATTTCGGGGAAATGGGTGTGAGTGCCAGAAAACCACTTTGTTACGTAGCCAATAATACGCAAGAGATAAATACACTTTTCTTTTAATAGAGATATTAAGGATCACTAGCAGCAAGCAAAACAGTTAGAAAATTAGATAAAAAGAAAATACCCAAATATCAATGCTACTGATCCAAAAACTAAGTAATTGTTAGTCTGTACATACGTTATGTTTATTACAGATTCTCCTCCTACGTAGAGAACTCAACACCAATTTTCGAAGAGCTATCTATAACAGCCACGATGCCAACGCCCTCCATTGTCGCTGACCTGGACGCTAACAACGCCATCGTGTACCCTGTCTCTTCCACCGTGTCCATCATGCCTCTAGAGTCGAAAGAGTTTGACTACACCACTGCTACAGCCACCACCTCCACCATACACACCATGACGTTAAAGAACAGCAACGCTGAGTTGTATGCGTTCGCTGTCTGGGGAAGACGGTTCTCAACTGACGGACAGACGGAAGACCCGCCTTTAAGTGATGCTGAAGGTGACGTGACTCCAGCATCTACAACTGAAGGTGCAACTGAAAGCCCAACAACTGAAAGTCCTCCATCTGACGACTCGACAGCTTCAACACCAGAACCAGATGCTTCTGCTGTTCATCTTCTGAGTCGAGTGTTGCTTGCGTCTGTTGTAGCTTTAATATGTTACAGTCAATTATAAAAAGTATCATAAGTCAGGAGAAGTGTTTTCTAAATTGAACCTACGTAGGTAGTTACATCCCTCTATTACCAACTCATGCCACTTTAGTTTTCTTGACTCTGTATGTAGCTACTTCGACTTAATTATGGTAATAAGCAGAAGTGTACGAGTAATCTAGATACACGGTAGTGTTTCAGCTAAGTTCGGAACAAAAAGAAGCGAATACTTAATGAAGTGTGTATACTTTTTTGATATTTCTTGTTTACTGGTATAAAACTGGCATAAGCACTTAGTTTATAAGTTTTAAATTGTTGCCATACGGATCTTTGGTCTATTTAATAATCGACGAACTTCCTCACAATGCGTGTCGAGTCCTGTAATATGAATAAGACACTGGATCCAGTAGTTCAGCAATACCTTGTAAAGATGTTGGTCGTAGCTCTTCGTGGTATACATACCTTTATCATACTAATTATTAATCAATTTGAAAGTATTACGCATTTGTATAACTCTCGAGCTTTTATTATGACATGTCACCATTAAGTATTTAATATTTTCTTTTATTTTAAAAGATCAATTTATTATAAATTATTGTAGTTATCCCCGTATTATTTAATTATTTTAAATAGAAATATACTATTGTTAATCAGTTATTGTGTATTTTTATTTTAATCGTTAAAGCCTTGGTCATGATCTCTCTCCGGTCGTGTCGTATTGATGTTCCATCAGCTCTGAGATTGAGGGTGGGAGTGCACCTGTGTTTTTGAGCATAAACTTGTACACTATAATAATTATCTTTTGCGGACTTGGCTAGTCTTCATAGAGATTGGTCGTCGTGACCAGGATTTGGTCAGGAGCGTACCTGTACCTAAGGTTATTACCCAGTTTTTCTACCAATACTATTTAGGACTAGACCAATGACCAATTTTAAATGTTGTAAAAGAAGAAATACAAGGTAAGTTATTGCATTCTAATGCCTATTGCAATCATCATAAAGATCAAATTAATCTAGTCTATTTTGTTTATAGACATAATTATTATAATATCATTACATCACCAGCTCATGCCTCGCGATAAAGATAATAGCATAATATTATATGTGTTAAGATAATAATTATACATACATTTAATATAGATAATAAACTTACTTGAGACTAAATAATAAATAAACTAATAAACTTACTGAGAAAAATTAATAAACTTACTGAGAGACAAACGACGTAATTTGTCTCTCAGATAGGAAGGAGACCATTTATAAATTGGTTAGCTATTGAAAATATTATTCAATATGACATTTGTATTAATTTCCTGTCATTGTACCATGAGTTTCAACAAATGTTAACTAGTGACACCTCGAATGTACCTGCTCAAGGGGTGATTTTCGGGACGGTTGAGACAGCGGTTCTCCCGTCCCAGCCGCCGCGGTAGACGCTCCGGACGTCGGGAGCCGCGAGACGACTTCCGGCCACCGTAGATACTGGCCTGTGGACGGTGAGCAATGGGTAGCTCACCGTCCTTACGTTGCATAACGACAGGCCGTGTCGACGGCGCGTTCGTGTTCCACGCGCGCCTCAAAGAGATGTCAGCAAAAGGAAGGGGCCACTGAGGGCCGATGCCTGCCGGGGCTGCGGGTTGTTCGCAAGAGATACCGCGTCCCCGGAACGCAAAGGGCACAAGAAGGAACATGGGTGGGTTTTAGTCAGTAAAAGTCTGACACTCCCTCCCGCCCCGCCCAGGGCGGGAGAAGTTATTTGATGATTTCCCACCCACCAAAAAAAAAAAAAGGGGTGATTTTAAAAAAAGCTGGAAAGCTGGCAATTCTGAATTCGGAAAGACCACTTCAAAATCAAATGTTTTCAATACTCCCGGAAAACTTTTCAAGTATAACTACCAAATGGCTGAACTATAACTTCTAACCAGTGCTTCTTTCGGGAAAAAGTCTTCAGAGGACGCTTAAGTGATCGGGCGGGGGGGGGGGGGGCGAGGTAAATAAAGGAAACAAAGGATATTTTAATGAATAAAAGATGCTATAAGCTGAACCAAATTGGTCAAAGTAGCATTGTAAAAAGCCATGAAAACTAATATTCTTTACAAAAATCTTTTTCCTTGCGTACAAATCAACAACTTTTTCCAAAAATTCTTCTTTTGGAGTTCCAAACGCGCCGGAGGGGCAGTAAGGCTACCTGAAAGAAGTACTGCCTGTATCTGAACTGCCATCTTTGTCGGAAGAATACATATGACACTTTGACATTATGTTCCATACAAGAGCTGTCAAACCGGACAACCTACGATTGAAAACATTACCCGTATAAAGCGTAGCACAGGTTTCATTATTAAAAATAAAAAGACCAAATAAGTAGGTAAGATACTTCGTAAAGTTCTGATATGAATGTTTGATCTGCAGCGTAATTGATAAGACATATCACGACACTACAATTTTGTGTTACATCTATCTTACGCAAGATGTACAGGATGATCTTGAATATTAAGATTTTTAATAACATACTTATGTCAGACCTATTAAATAAAGGGCAGGACTCAAGTCGCCTTGGCCTATAGACAGTTACTATTGAGTATTTAATAGGTAATAATATTATAACATTCTTTCCATCACGTTACAGTACGTCACGTGAAAGTTACACACGCAAAACCAGTCCGTCTCGTTTCAGAATAACGACTCAAAGAAACTACGTGATCTTGGTGTGTTTTACGTGACTCCCAATCGAGTTCTAACAAGTGATAGTAGCCAAGGACTTAAAATGAGGGTAGACTGGTTTTGATACAACTAATACGTTTTATATCTACCTATATTCTGCAGTCACCCCGCGATCTTGGTGAGTGGAGTGTCGAACGAAATTTTGGAAATGAGCTCATTTTAACTGTATTGTAATTGTTTAGCTGCGGGCTCAAAATCTTGGATTTTGGCATTACAGGCAAATGCTTCCGGTGATGGAGCACCATGTGCCTCACACGAATGTGCTGACATTAAAAGTACAAATAATAATGATTTATTAAGGTACATAAAGTTTTGTAGTATATTAGGGACTTATAACATACCATCACGCTTGTATTCCCCGAAGGGTTAGGCAGAGGTGTAACAATGTACACCCACAGTTCGCCGGTATATTTAGGTCCCATGTAATAGAGAGCGAGCCTATTGCCATTAACCGGGCAGAAATCCAAACTCCGAGTAGCTACCGAGAGTTTTATAGAAAAACCTAATAACACTTTTTGCTCGACCTGGGAGTCGAACCCGAGACCTCTAGCGTAGCAGTCGCACTTACCGCTATTCAATTGTCGTACTTTTTTATCACATAGATAGATTTTGTATCACAATACTAAACTATGACATCACTTTTTTAACATCTCATTTCACTATTTATTGATTTCAAGGCAACTAAAATTCTAATATTAATTGTTATAGTTTTAGTTTAGTAGTTTTAGTTATTTAAAAATTCATCAGGTTTTCAGAGCTAAAATAAAAAGTTTATTTTGTGAAGTTATGTCTTGGAATTATTGTTTAATGATGTCATCTACCCAATTCCATATACCCAATGCCCGGTTAGGGCAGAAATCCAAACTCCGAGTAGCTACCGAGAGTTTTATAGAAAAACCTAATAACACTTTTTGCTCGACCTGGGAGTCGAACCCGAGACCTCTAGCGTAGCAGTCGCACTTACCGCTATTCAATTGTCGTACTTTTTTATCACATAGATAGATTTTGTATCACAATACTAAACTATGACATCACTTTTTTAACATCTCATTTCACTATTTATTGATTTCAAGGCAACTAAAATTCTAATATTAATTGTTATAGTTTTAGTTTAGTAGTTTTAGTTATTTAAAAATACATCAGGTTTTCAGAGCTAAAATAAAAAGTTTATTTTGTGAAGTTATGTCTTGGAATTATTGTTTAATGATGTCATCTACCCAATTCTGTGCACAGGCTTAATAATTTCTGTTCACAAACACCCTGTATACTTGTCAAATCATTCTCGTAACAACATCGAGTTAGTGGCAGTGCTGCACACCACAGCTGCACACAGCCCGGCACAGTTCACACGTGACTGTATGGACGACACATTATCACCTTGAGAACGCAGATACGAGGCATCGTGTGTAAAACTATAAGAGCTATATCTGCCATCTCAGTGATAAATCGTTCATTCGTTATCTTGGCGGCAAATTGACAGTGTTTAAAGAAAATTATAATAAAATTGTTTTTGATTAGTCAAAATGGTGCAAAACAAAAGAGTGTTAGTTATTTACACTGGCGGTACCTTTGGTATGCTGAAAAATGAAAGAGGAGGTTGGTTTCTTTGTTAATAATGTCTTAATAATTCACCATTTATTTTAATTAAGTACGGTATTTAAAAAACAATCACAATACTGACTATGAAACTCAGTAACTTGGGCAATTGTTTTATGGTAGTGCGTAATGTAACACACGCTAAATATTGTACTTTCGTGCAATAGTACTGAGGGGGGTTTAAAGTGTAGTTACTACATTTAGAATTAGGTTTTTTGTAAAAAACAAGTGTCAAAAATTTGGAGCCTTCAATATTTCCATAAACAGAAAGTTCCCAGATTTGGTTCAAGACGTAAAACATATCGGTATGATGGTAAAATGTGTAAATTTTAAATTCAATTGACTTTACAACCGTTGTAATGTAATGTATATTGAATTATTTGCACATTTATTATTCAGGTACCTACATGTACTCTATAATAATGATTTGCGCAAGGCCGTGTCGATAGTGCGGACATAAATAATAAGTACTTAAAAGTTTTAGGGAAAACTAGTTGCACAAGCGACGCGAATGTAGAGCATAAATACGGTCAGTATCAGGATCGTAATATTTCATAACATTTTAAAATTAATTATCAACTTTCTGCTTAATTAAATTCTTTAACTATTTTCTGAAACTGTTTTATGTGTTGATTTAATTTGAACATATTTCAAATATGTTAAATTAACATAATTATTATGACAATTTTCATTTATAAAAATCACTTTCACATTGTTTACCATCTCACATGTCATCTGTAATACTATTTCGGTAAGAAACGAATTAAATTATGTTACATTATTATTGGGTTATTAACTTTTATTTTCAATATTTCCAGTATTGGTACCTCAGAAGAACATAGAACAAGTGATTAGGAAGCTGCCACAGCTACACGACAACGAATATTGGCAAACGAAACTCTTCGGGACAGAGCACAAGGAATATCTAGCATTACCAGGTATGATCACACGAGTTCCCCCTTTCTTTGCGAAGTGGTCAACAGGGTTTCGTTTGCTGAAAGTAACTAAATCTCATGTAATAAGATGAGGGACTGTATAACAATATGTGTCAGGGCTGTTACTACAAAAACTCATTGCGGAAAGCATTTATTACGTAAAAACTTACTAGCTAGCAGTACTTACCTACCAATGTCATTTCACATTCATCATCATCTACTTAGCCTTTTCCCAACTAGATTGGGGTCGGCTTCCAGTCTAACCGGATGCAGCTGAATACCAGTGTTTTACATGGAGCGACTGCCTATCTGACCTCCACAACCCAGTTACTGGGCAACACGATACCCCTTGGTAAGACTGGTTGCCAGACTTTCTGGCTTCTGACTATCCGTAACGACTGTCAAAGATCTACGAATGACACTATAATGTCATTTCACATTATAGTGTGAGTTTTATATGGTGCTCATAAATAGGCAATACGTTACATGTAATCGGAAGATTTTTCATATATTGCCCGACAGTAGTTTCAAAACATTTCTGGCAGGGCATTGTAGCTAGGCATTGCCGGGAAAATATGGGCCTGCCGGTTGAGAATTAATAGTAGAAAAAGTAAGATTCTAAAAATTCTACGTCTGAAAAAAAAAATGGTTTTATATATTTGTATATTTGATTGATAGGTTTGTATCTATTTGATCCTTAGTGTCAATTGTATAGATAGTCAAGTCATCTGATTAGAAAATAACATGATAGTTGTTAAAGATAAACTTGTCTTTTGTACATGGATAACAATGGCACATACTATCACGCCTGTATTCTCCGAAGGGTTAGGCAGAGTTAATAATCAATAAATAAATAATAAAAGCAATAAATAGTTATTTTGTGTCATCATGTTTAAAATAACTTCGAGAAAATATTTATATGTTTTAAAGATTGCCAGTAGCATAAGTATCTACCTTATAGATATAAAAATTAATGTTTGTATGTTCGTTGCCATGCGTTCGCTGTAGAGCAATTTTTATGCGATTGTATAGACAAAACATAACATAATATACCATCACGCCTGTATTCCCCGAAGGGTTAGGCAGAGGTGTAACAATGTACACCCACAGTTCGCCGGTATGTTTAGGTCCCATGTAATAGGGAGCGACCCAAATCCTAACTCCGAGCTGCTACTGAGAATTTCATAGAAAAACCCCGTAACACTTTTTGCTCGACCTGGGAGTCGATCTCAAGACCT
Organism: Caradrina kadenii; assembly: GCA_947462355.1. Classification (NCBI taxonomy): domain Eukaryota; kingdom Metazoa; phylum Arthropoda; class Insecta; order Lepidoptera; family Noctuidae; genus Caradrina; species Caradrina kadenii. Next base: position 4,169,734 of record OX381693.1, on the reverse strand, counting down.
CTAGCGTAGCAGTCGCGCTTAGGACTACTACGCTAACGAGTCACTTAGATTGTGTAGACAGCCGGGATATAAAAAAGGAAACAAAAAGTAGTAATAACACAGGACTTATTTTACGCTATTTATTGAAAGGTATTATTGCTCACATCATTCATCATTGATACGACAAACCGACTTGGTCAAATTGAGTGGTACTTATAGGAATAGTTCGTGATCAAAATATTTTGCTTTATCGAGCTTCATAGTGTAGTAATAGCTCCTAATTAAAGACAATCAACATCCAACGGTATGTACCCAGAAATGCCCCGTAAATTGTTATTAGTTATATGACCTTGTAACATCACTTATGAATCAGTTAAATGGAAGTCAGAAATATTGCGAGATAATGTTGAATGTTATCACAACATTCTCCATTATCTAAATCGTGAAGTAAATACTCTATACAGTATGTTTATCTTTCAGATGGAAAGGACACAGAACAGAAGATTTTATACAAAATATATGAATACGATGAGCTCAAGGATTCCTCGGACTTCACTATGGACGACTGGATCAGACAAGCGAGAGACATAAAGGTAAATCATCATAAATTTAGGTAAAATCATGAAGATATAGTTGCTTAGTGTCTAGTTTCTAGCTCACGGCTATAGAGCCAAGTAGGCAATAACATTTAGCCTAATAGTAGGTAATCGTTAAACACTCTTTTATTGCCGCAAAGCAGCGTTGCTGTGTTCCGGTTTAAAGGGTATGGGTGTCGGGGTAATTAGAGCGTATGTGACATTTCAACTTTGTCTCTGGAATGGCAACGCATTTACAAGGCCTCTGGTATTGCAGATGTCTACAGTCAGAAGTGACCACTTATCTTCAGGTAGGCCATCCTTAACACCCCTAAACATAATATTGTCACCATCTTAAATGCCGTTTTATCCTCTTATTCAAGTTATTAATAACATGAGCAGGGCAAAGCCCTTAAACAAATAAATAATTGTCACTTACCAACCTATAAGGTATATATTGATAATAATAATCTTACTAACAACATTCTTCCTTTCCAGAAATTCTACCATGACTACGATGGTTTCGTGGTGCTCCACGGCACAGACACGACTGCGTACGGTGCTTCTATCCTATCCTTCATGCTGGAGTCTGTTGGGAAGACTGTTGTACTCACAGGAGCACAGGTACTTATAAAAGGCTGCAATTACCACATATCCTGATGAGTGTGGGGTCCCGGGTTCGATTCCCAGGTCGGGTAAAAATTGTTATTGGGTTTTTCCATTAGGATTTGCTCAGCAGCAGCTCGTAGTTTGGAAGTTGGTAGTGTGACACACCCGTGCCTCGGAAAGCACATAAAGCCGTTGGTCCCGGCTGTCATTCGTAGATCTTTGACCGCCGTTACGGATAGTCAGAAACCAGGAAGTCTGACAACCAGTTTAACCAAGAGGTATCGTGTTGCCTAGTACCAGTTACTAGGCGTTGTGGAGGTCAGATAGGCAGTCGTTCCATGTAAAACACTAGTACTCACCTATATCCGGTTAGACTGGAAGCTGACCCCAACATAGTTGAGAAAAGGCTATGTAGATGAGGACGTCATAACGTCGCTCTAGGTCTATTCTGGTAACTTAGTCCCAAAGTCTGTTATCTGAAGAGGAGGCCTTGGTTGGTCGATATAGTAATCGGCGGTCTAGGGAGGAAGTCAAAGGCATTTATTTCAATTAGACCATTTACAGGCACTTTTGAACTGCCAAGGAGTCGGTCAGTTAGTCAGAAAGCTGAACCTATTGGTCGTCCCAAAACGTAGGTAGGCCTTTAAGGAAAAGTTAACCGGAAATCCTTACTTACAGGTTCCTATCTTCCAACCTCGAAGCGATGGCAACAACAACTTGCTGTGCGCCATCCTGATCGCCGCCACGCAACACATTCCAGAAGTCTCCGTGTTCTTTGGAGCCAGACTCTTCAGAGGAACCAGGTAATAACTTACGACACAAAATAAATAGATGGCATGGATCTTGGTTGACGTTCAAAAGTGCCTTTTAATGGTCTAATTGAAATAAATGATTTGACTTTGATATTTTACAGGTCGTAATCTTCTAGTTCTAGAATTAAAATAACCTAGATTGCTAAAATTATCGAAACACTTGCTTTTACTAGTGATTATGTCTGTGTGAATTGTCCCAGAATCCAGGGACAGATTCCTATTACCGAATGAATTTTTTGAATCGGATGCGGAGTTTGTCTCGTCCAAATCAAAAAACAAACAAGCTCTTCAGCTTTATGACATGTATTAAGAATAGATTTTTCTATTCCCTCCAAACTTTATGCTATCCTAATTTACAGAGTAAAGAAAGTATCAAACACAAAGATCTACGCCTTCGACTCGCCCAACTTCCCAGCACTGTTAGAGGCTAAGACAACGCTGGAGGTAGACCCCAAGATGCTGATCCACCCGGCTGGCTCCGTGCCCAACGAGTGCCGGTTGCATGACCAGCTCTGCCGGAAGGTGTACATACTGAAGGTAGCTCCTACCATCACGCCCGAACTGATCAGAGCTGTGTTCACTGGAATGGAAGGTAATTACTGACTTTTTTATTTTGTTCCTGATGGTTTTAAGATTAGCTTTTATAGGAATCTATAGTGTGACTGCCTCGTTAGTCGTTAGCCTGGTGGTACTAAGAGCGATTGCTACGCTAGAGGTCTTGGGTTCCATTGCCAGGTCGAGCATAAAGTGTTTTTCTATGAAATTCTCAGTAGCAGCTCGGAGTTTGCATTTGTGCCTGGTTCTTGGCAATAGACTCGCTCCCTATTATACGGGACCTAAAAACATACCGACGAACTGTGGGTGTACATTGGTATACCTTTGCCTAACCCTTCGGGGAATACAGGCGTGATGGTACGTTACCTTTAGGTATAGGATGGCTTTCGGTTTCTTTTTCCTGTTTAGTTAAGCAAGTAGTTCTTAAATTCATCTTTATTGGATTCTACCACTTAAACCACCAATTTCTCCTCACCAGGCGTGGTCCTCGAGACGTACGGCAACGGCAACATCCCGATCAAACGCAAAGAAATTTACAAGGAGATCGAGGCGGCCGTGAAGAACAAGGTCCTTGTCGTGAATGTGACGCAGTGCATCAACGGCACAGTTATTGCTAAGCCGCTGTATGAAACTGGACTGGTGAGAAGATGCAGTTTCAAAATTCTTTGCTCTTTATTTTTCATCTTTAAGAGGTAGAAGGGACATCGTAGCGAAGCCTTTTGCGATGAATTCAGAACATGATTCTAGACATCCTCTCATTCAAGTTTTCGTCTGTTATAAAAAAACAAGTTGCTGTTCCATGTAAATGCAACACCTGCAGTGTAGGTCCTAAACGAACAAAATGTTTGGGATTTCTTGTAATGACGAAAGAAAAATGTTAACGTATGGGGCTCTAGAATCATGTACCTACAGAAATAAAAGTTTTTGGTATTATGTCCCTTCCACCCCGGATATAAGCCAGGGTCTAGTCTAGATCGTGGTTAGGTATACCAAATGGAACATTACATATCTGGAACGAGAGTAACTGGATTATTAATAATTACAATATTAATTTCCAGCTCCTGTTAGAATGTGGAGTGGTGCCATCATATGACATGACAGCCGAGGCGGCGTGGGCCAAGCTCGCTTACGTGCTGACCAAGAAAGAGCTCAGTTACGAGGAGAAAGTTAAAGTACGTGGGTTTATTACTTAAACGAATGATACGCTCATCGGTAACTAACATCACTGATATCGCCAAGCGGCTGGTCGACTCTTCACGTGACCAGACGGCTAGCCTTTTCTTGGGTCAAAAATCGGCATTGCCATACAACGAGACATTGCATCCAACCTTTTTGGGCACTTATCCTGTTAACCTTATACTTACTATTAATAAAATAAACAAAAAAAATTTATGATAATATTTTCTTTATACAGTTGATGAAGACGAATATTCGAGGCGAGATGAACAACCCAGCTCCTTAATTAGATTATAAGTTTAATTATATGAAAACATAATTATTGTTAATTTGTAATGTAGGCATCTACTGTAATTTAAACGTCGAATAAATTATTCATAAGATTTTAAGACTGCAGTTTTATTATAACTTAAGTATGTGCTTCATACTCGAGTCAATCGACACAAAAAAATCGACAATGGTACTTACCATTGCCGATTTCGATTCACTCGTTTGAAATTTTGCCCGACCAGTATTGAGTAATCTGTACAGATCGATTATTGCCCTCGTTTGTTTCTTGGATGTAAACGAGGGCAATGATATTTCAGTACCGTTAAAAAGGGAAGACTAAAAAAAAGGTGATGTATTCCATTTTGTTCACTTGCTGAAATGTTAAGTGTGTATTTCCTACCTATCGCCGAATGAATAATGACCGCACTCTTTTAATTAATTTACTTCCTAAAATACAAATACCGAGAAGTAATGTTTCAAAGTTTGTAAATGTATAAAAGTCAAAAGCGTTCTCAGACTAACCACATTGTAAGTAATAATATGCTGCCGAAGTAAACTTATCATTTCTTCAACTGAGTTATGAAACCCTGATAATATTAGGCATCATTTAGTGTTCTCAGACTACCCACAATATGCTGCTATAGTAATATTCTTCAATCATTGGACATTTAAAACCGTCGACTATGTCGAATAATTCCAAAATATTCACCATTTTTAGATAGGTAATGAATACTGATGACTGATAATATGATACCAAGGTGAAGATATTGGAATAAATCAATATATGTATTATCATGAAGGAAGGAATGGGAAATCAGGCTCTCATTATTTCGAAATAAGACTATTTACATTGTTACACATATTTTTATTAAAAATAATCATTTAGCTTATTCAATATCATAAAGAAATCAATTCAGATACATTTATTGTGCAAATATATTAAAAAATACGTCCTAATTTAAGACAATGTACTTAAATAATAGCAACAACATGGAAAATAACAAAATTATACCAACAAATTAAACTATTTCGTTAATTTTCGGTAGAAATATAAATTAAAAAAATAAATGTCAAATGTAAAATGCATTAATTTGGAATATAAAGCCACACGCACACCACACAAAGTAATCGCAACCACGAGTTGTTAATGCTTACCACAAAATAAGCTATGGTGGGATTTACAAGCTAATATCTCAATACTTAATAAATAATGTAGAAAATAATAAACGTCACATTCCTTAGATAAGCTGAACAAACTAAGATTAAATTATTGTCAAATTGTCATACAATTTGACCACGAAAAAGATTCGAAATAAGACTTTTAAAGTGTAACTTTATTTTCCGTTATAAGAGTTATAAATATCAGAAATATATTTCAAGCAAAACTTGTACAATTTATGAACATTGACCAATCCGACAGCGGCAGTGTCGTACTGCACTCGAGTAAGGTAAGTAAACTACTGAAAAAGGCAGTGCCTTCAAGAACACGTCGTCTTAGATATATTTGCTACACAGTTGTATAAAATCTAAACTCTATAAGACAATTACCTGTAGTCATTCTATTGAAAAATATACATCTTCGGTTAACATGTTATGAATACGTTTAAACGTTATGTGCTACAAGTATATGTACTAAATAGGCAATCGACATATAATCTATAAATATGACGTAGAAATTCGAATACTTACATCGATTTGATCGGACACGCCCCCAACATTAATGAGGCAGAAGGGGTACGAAACATTTTGTCAATTCAAATCAAAAGAAAAGGAAGATACCCTTGGTTTCTGACAGCGAGATCAAATTTCAGATCAAATAATAGAACCAAACGTTGTGATTGGTTGACCGAGTTAGGAAACAGCTAATAAAATCACTTGTCGTAAGACATGACGTTTCAGAAACGAGGTATCTATCCTTTTGTCTCAGTTTGAGCTTACATTATACAGTTGAAAAAATATTATATTGCTTATATTGCTATAGATTGTACCATGATTATATTTTGTGTTTGCGGTAACTTGTATGGCACTGTCTGGTTGTACAGCCGCGCCGAGCTATCATTGGTGGTAGCGTGTTCGGCGCAGACTGCATGCTCTCTGATTGGTTCTTAGCATGCTGCAACTTCAGGCGTTTTCTTCTTACTGCCGCCTGCAGACATTGAGGGGTCTGAAACAGATAATATTTATCATTGAAACAAATGGTTTAAAGAGCTAAAGCCTGCCAAAGATGCAGGTTTTACAAAGTGCGTCGCCCGCATGCGGTTTGATTCCCGTAAAGTCAGCAATAGAAATTAGCAATTTTTGAGATCCAAAATTCCGACTAAGATTTTAACACCACATACATTTTACATCCAAAGAAGAAAAAAAAAGATGATTGGCCAAAAATAATGGTTGACAACATGGCTGAACCCTATCACAGTTAGTTCATATTAAGTGATTTTCGGATACGATTGGGTCCCAATTTAGGTCCTTATTTATAAAAAAATAACACCCGTAGACAACAGAGATTTACACGGATACATGTAACATGGATATTACATATATGTAGTAGGATAAATCGTTAACTCGTCTTAGTATTGTAGAGCTCTTTCGGAAGTAGCTCGTCCGGGAAGGTCCACCATACCTATTTCTGCCGCAAAGCAGCGTTGCTGTGTTCCGGTTTAAGGGTATGGGTGCCGGTGTAATTACAGGCACATGAGACATTTCAACTTTGTCTCTGGGATGGCAACGCATTTGCAAGGCCTCAGGTATTGCAGATGTCTATAGGTAGCGGTGACCACTCAAAATCAGGTGGCCCGTCGGCTTGTACGCCATCCCATGACATAAAAAAAAAATCTTCCTCGCAAAAAAGCCATCATCACCGGTATATACCATCACATATCATCTTATTACCTCAATGCAGACGGCTTGGCTAGTGTACGTTACTGACCAGTGCCGGTGGGATGCAGTCTCTTGAGCACCTGCGTGAGGTCGAACCCGGTGAGCGTCTTGAGCGCGGGGGGGATGCCGCCCGCCAGCCGCGCCACCTCGCCCGTCGCGCCGTTGTCGCCCACCAGGACGATCTCGTCGGTCTTGGCGAGCGGAGCTGATACTTCTGCTGCGATCTGTGGACAGATTTGAACGGTTCAGTTTTTGATGTTGTAATGGATTTTTATTTTCGTAGGACTGGTCCACGAAAACGACGTCCACTGCTGAACATAAGCCTCCCCTAGAGACAGCCACAGTGACTGGTCACTGTGGCTGTCTCTAGGGGAGGCTTATGTTCAGCAGTGGACGTCGTTCGGTTGATGTGATGATGATGATGCATTTTCTAGTATGCAACCCCGGTAACAGGGCTTACGTAATTAGCTACTGCCACTGATATTTCGGGAAATCGGAAAGGATAGCTACGCCATATTTTTTGCCTGAAACTATGCAGTTTGAAAACCAATCAAGCTTTTATTTGCTATCTCACATATAGGAAAAAGTTTATGTGTATTCATCGTCATGCTTAATGTTTGTGCCTCTACAGGAATAATCGCTCCTAAATCCCAGATCAACGTTATCGAAAATGTCATAAGGGTTAAAATCACATACCTTAGGCAGCGCCTCAAGCACCAGCGCCATGATGGCCGCCTCTCCGTACTGCTTGTAGACCTTAGCCTTCGCCAGCATGCGCTCGGCGTCTGCCTTGCCCACGTCGCCGATGGCCGTCGCCTCCGCCAGACCCAGCACCTTGATGCGCTCGGCATCAGCTTTAGCACCTTCCACAGTTTGAGTTCTGGAGGAAGACATTTAACAATATTAACAAAAGTTTCATGTAAAAACGTTTTCTCAAAAAAGATAATCGCCTTCAAAAACTATTTTTTTTTAAATAATATATTTAAAAAAAAATAGAGTAGTCTCTCTCTCTATTTTTTTTTCACAGATTTTATAGCTGAGTTGTGTATTACAATAATGTAATACACAACTCAGCTATAAAATCTGTGAGTAAACATTTATCAAAATCGGACTACTCTGTAAAAAGTTATGTATGGTTATACATTACAATCAGTGAGAAAAACAATCATCACTCGTTTTCCAACCAAAAAAAAAAAATAATTATATGGGATCAACTTCTGGGTATAATTATCAAAATTGGACTACTCTGTAAAAAGTTAAGCGTGGTCATACATAAAAAAAAAAATATATATATACATATATTATAAACCTCTTTCGTTTTTTTTCCTCGGTTAAAAATGCGCCAAGAAGAAGTGGAGAGATGACCTAGAGTCGCACCGAGGTGGCTGCTTCGAGGTGGCGCAAGAATATAATACTTAGGACTTGAGTGAAGCCTTTGCCCACCAGTGGGACATTAATCAGTTTTTGTATTAGAATATTTACAAAAGTCAAAATCAGGATCAAAATACCAAAACTGTGTCGATGGTTGTTAATCTGGAGACCATAAGACGGATAGTGTTTGATTTTTCAAAAGGATTTTTTTAGTAGCAGTCTGTGGTCACAATAAAAAAATATGTTACCGTTTTCCTTCAGCGATGGCCTGCAGACGGTAGGCCTCTGCCTCGGCTGGCAGTTTCACCAGCGCCTTCAACTCCTCCTCACGACGCATGATCTCCTGTTGTTCTACCTGCAAACATATCACACACATTCAGTATCGCTTGGTAGTAGGTTTGTTATGACTTATAAAATATATAAGTCTGGAGTCGCCAGTCTACATTAAGCAAGCGTGCTGATCTATGTTCAAGCCTTCTCTGCATGAGAACAGGCCTTTGTGCAGAAATGGGACACTAATAACAGGCTTTTAAGGCCTGTTCACATGCTGTGAAACATGGTTCCGAATTCTGGATATGTACAGTTAACAAAGCTATTAGGTATACAGGCAGCTTACTTGCAATTACTTTAAAACAATGTTGTGAGTGTGCTGAGTAGTCAATTCTTTTACATCACTCTCTTAAGTGTGTTATAAGCTTATAACGTTAATACGCTTACAATAAAAACGAATAATGGCAGCGTAGTAGAAAGACGAATATTTTGCCTGTATACGTAATAGCTTTGTCGATTGTACTTACATAAACTATATTTTGTTGATGGATAACTCTGTAGTAGTACCTACTCATTCAGTTTTAGTATTCACTGGTTATCGTAGGTCCTGCAGTACCTCAAAATTCAAGTATAGATAGGGAGTTAGGTCTTACCTCAATCTGCTTGCGTCTCTCGACTACTTCGATCTGTATCTCTTCGTTTCGTATCTTTTGTTTTATTTTCGCAGCTTGCAACTCGTACGCCAGTGCAGCTTCCGCTTTCTGCAACGGGAAAACACTTTATTGGTACTTCAGTGTACAGTGTAATGTCTCATTCGCTGTTAGCACTACGGAACCGGCGATAAATAATTCTCGGCTGTAATCGTAAGTTGTACCAAGCTAAATGCAGTATCTCAAACTTTTTTGTTTCATTCCCGATACTTGTTCGAATTTAGGACCGATATACGTAAAAGCTCGAAAAAATTCGTACATTTCCTTCGGGTGACGACACCGATTTTTCCGATGTGATGTCATAAAGCTTTATGTGCGAAAATCTAATACAAATTCTTAAAGCATTAACGTGATCTAATGCGTTAAAATAAGTAGGAAAACTAGCACTAGGTAATTTGTAGCTACATTGCCTATAACCGCATAGGACAATCTTATAAAATCGATATTGAAAAGGCTATGAGGTCACTGAACACTCACCGCAGTGTTGACCTCCTGGTCGAACTGTGCCTTCTGCAGCTTGTACATACGCGTATTGTCTTCGATCCTCGTGTCCATCGAGTACTTCACGTCCATCGCACTCTTCTCGCACTCCGCTTCCTAAAAAAACCAGTAATCATCATTATTTTTGACTAGTTGCTGTCCGTGACTTAGTTTAGGGTTCTTTGCTTTCTTTTTTGGTCCAATAACCTTCGCGGTCACATAATACTATTGTGGGCAAACTCAGAATAACCCACTAAAATTTATAGATTTGTACCATCGAAAAGTTATTGTTTATAGCCATATATTCATTAATTAAATGAGCCGCTACTGTGTCGCCTGCAATGCCGGTGAAAATTACCGGTAACAAGGTACGGGTCACTGGACAAAAGGTCACAATATGAACAAAAATGTACATCAACAATCATAAACAAAAAGCTTGGAAATGAAACAAAGAGGACAAAAATAACTGCCTCGTTGGCCTAGTGGTCCTAAGCGCGACTACTACGCTAGAGGTCTTGGGTTCAATTCCCAGGTCGAGCAAAAAGTATTATTGGGTTTTTCTATGAAATTCTCAGTAGCAGCTCGGAGTTAGGATTTGTGCCCGGTTAATGGCAATAGGCTCGCCCCCTATTACATGGGACCTAAACATACCGGCGAACTGTGGGTGTACATTGTTACACCTCTGCCTAACCCTTAGGGGAATACAGGCGTGATGGTATGTTAAAAATAAATTAATTGCAACTCATATAAGCTCGTATTGACAGCTGGTCGGTTGCAATAAATTAATTAAATAGTTTGTGGTAGTGACGCGTTGCGGACGACAAATAAATGGCTGCTCCAGGCTCGCGTGGGCCTCGCTCATGCGGTTCATTTGACTCGAACAGCTTGCGTTACGTTAATTACGAAACTAATGAGCTGAAATAATTCACATTCAAGCAATTTTCGGGGAATATCGTACGTTATTATGAAGTCATTTTCTAGGCTTCGTAAGGATTATAGATTTCGATTCATAATTATTACAGAACGAAATCCGGTTTAATATTAAGTTTAGAAATGATACTATTTTCTGCTAGTTTCTCTTTGCAGCGGCCGCTCTTTAATAATTGAATTGGAAACTACGTTTTCACGCACGTAAGGTCAGGTGAAACTGTAAGTCTTCTTTAAACCTATTAGAGGTACCTACTTCAGTAGTAAATCAACATGTGATGCGTAGATTTTCTTTTCTTCAGTTTTACTTATATTTCTGACTATTATTTCAGTACAAATATCTCTCAAAATCAGGAATAATTTATTTGCAATCAACTGATATCATAACAAATCATGGTGTTTTTATTAGGTACATGTGGTTATTGTCGTTGTCCGATATTGAAAAGGGCAAGACAGGGCCTACAAATAATTTGTTGACAACCTAATTTCACCTTAAGTACGAATAATCCTAACCCGTTATGAAAATGATTTAGGTCTGAATATGGCGCTGGGTTCTCAGTCCCCAGATGTCTTGGCAGATCAGGGCTTACCAACTATTTATTGATTGCCCAGCATTCTCACATACAAGATTTGAAATCTGCTTACCCTGATCCCGGCATCGCGATTGGCCTGCGCGACTCCGACGTCGGCGTCTCTCTTGACGACCGCCGTCTGCGCCTTGCCCAAGCTGGCGAGGTACTGAACGTCATCATACACGTCCTTGATCGTGAACGACAGGATCTCGATGCCCATGCGGCCCACGTCCGGTGCTGCCACCTCGCGCACAAGACCCGCGAACTGATCTCGGTCCTTGTACACCTCTTCTACTGTAAGAGTTCCTGTAAGGAAGAAAGGGATGGTTAGATGTTGCTTACTTCTTTTTCAGTCCTGTGGAATATCATACCTATTGATTTTTCTACATAATATTATACATACTCGTTTAATTATGATAGAGATGTTGATGACATATTTTCAAGGCCTTACAGGTTTTCCATTATATCTAAAACGATAAACTGCCCCGCTGGTCTCATGGTCGCAAGCGCGACTGATGTGCATGGGGTCCTGGGTTCGATTCCCAGGTAGAGCAAAGTTTTAATGGGTTTTTCTATGAATTTCTCAGTAGCAGCTCGGAGTTAGGATTCGTGCCCGGTTAATGGCAATAGGCTCGCCCCCTATTACATGGGACCTAAACATACCGGCGAACTGTGGGTGTACATTGGTACACCTCTGCCTAACCCTCTGGGGAATACAGGCGTGACGGTATGATGACATCCTAGGATATTATCTCCTCTGTGATAATAACACAGTCATGCGTGGATCGAAAGATAATGATTATGGGGTTTTTTAGGACCTGTTTTCCCACCTTCCAATAAGTTCCAATTACATTACTAGGCAGATAATATTATTATTCAAATTCTATTTCATTTTTAATTATGGAATGTTGTTTTTTCCTAGAGTGGTGATACACGCAGTATTTTTATACGTATAATGATTTTATTTTGTTTATGTATTAGGTCATTTAGTCATTGTTAAGATTATCTATTAGTAGACTTATCCGCATTGCATTGTACCTACTAATCTACATTGCTATTTGGACTGGTCTATCTTAAGCAATGATCTTATAACTAGTTCATAGAAACACGACTATGTTTGCCAATTATTTTGGCTGTCTCTATCAGTATTTAAGTACATAGATATTTGACATTTTTCCACTAGCATATGACTCGATCGATCACGGCCCACCAGCTGCAATGAAATTAAACGTACCTAAAGCCCGGTACAGATTATTTGCAACACATAATGTAATGCAACAGTCTGTACTAGGCTTTACATATGTACACAAATGTTGATGAGAATCGTACACGATAAATCAATATCTCAGAGTTTGATCAGCAATTAAATTAATTAATACAAAAGAAGAGCCATTACACAAGGTGTTAGTTTAAACAAGAGACGTACTGTAAGGGAGTGTAGTGCGTACGAAAATAAATCACTTTCACTATGAAATAAAATTTAAAATTGCGAATAAAATCAGCTGATCCCGCTGATTCGATTTTACGGTTTGTACTATAGTAAAAGTTTATCAGTTTTAGGAGTATTGCACTCCCTTACAGCAAGTCCCTCGTTTACCCTAACACCCTGTATAAGTTAACGTCCTAGATTATATGCACATACGTAAAATAAACGACCTGCTTCATCGGTCACATTCGTTGATCGATCGGGTGCATTCGTATGTCATTTAACAGTTCAGATTCGAGTTCGAAATGGAATTGTTCCATTTGAGGCGAATGGAGAATTAGGTTGTATAATATTTGAAAATTAAAATCGGGATAGCGAACTTTCATAAGATTCTCGTGGTCGACAGGCCTGAAAATGTTACAGCTGGTCTATTCTCTAAAAACCTTCTTAGGTGAAGCGAGTTATCAATTCCTAGCATTTAGTGGGATGACAGCTCACTTCACCTAACTTCATCGAGGGTGGTTCTATACCATAATTGCGCTCGTTGTAGCACTGCAGTCTTGATGTTAAAATGTCCACTCACTTTTTAACATTTAGCCATGTCAGTCCGATGGTCAACGCGACACCAGTCACCGGCAGCAGACCAATCCGTAGCATTTCCATACTCCAAGTTATTAATGCACTATTATTATTATTATTTTTACTTTTAACACTCACTCACGCACCGTTTCATATTTTTATTAAAATTTTATATGGAAGACTAATAATGATATACTTTCGTTACTTCAAAGTCCTTATTTATTGTCTTTTATTATTAAGTATACTCTATAATTAATAATTAGTTATAAATAAGGCGTTAGGAGAACCGGTAGCAATGTTTTATTGAAACATTATTTTCAAATGTAACAGATTCTTTCAATACATAAATGGTACATAAATATAGGACGTATTGATGAATATGTATCAGAACACCTGATCAAGAATGGTTATGCATATGTATATTAATATCTTGAATGCACTTCCTGGTACGTTGGTACCAGGAACATATTGATTTGATTAGTACTTATAAGATAAATATATCTTATATATTTATAATTTATATTTAAATATACATTATATATTCATCTCATGGTGCGCCTGTTTTATAATGTGTTCTAATTAGAAATCGGAAGTTAATAATGACCTTATTTGTATTTAATTTAGAAATGTAATTCAAACGCTACAGTCACATTATTATTTAAGCACTTTCACACAAAAAGTTACGATAACAATAAAAAATTTTTTTTTTTTCTTTTCGAATCGATAAAAAATCCTTTTCTTTTTTTAAACCTAACAAGTAATTAGAAACCAGTATCACTTAAAGATTTAAAATAAATTTTATTTAAAAAACAGATTGACACTAAATTTTCAGAATTGTTGGGTATTAAAATGTTCACACGTAATTGTCGCCCAGACGTCGTGATGAGCGCAGATGCGAAAAAATACTGCTGTCTTACCTCCCCCATAAGTTACATGCCCGATTTATAATAAAAGCAGTTACAAATCTTACCCCATTGAAATAAAACACATAATTGCATACAACCTGTGATTTTATCGTTATTTACGTTGCGAATGATATAAATATGATAATGATAAGGATTGCTTCTAGATAGGTTAGATGTTGCGTATGCGACTTATTTGATTTAGACTCTTGCTTACCTACTTAAACTGAAAAATTACGAGTTACCTACCATTTTCAATTTAAACAATTTTTTTTTTACAGAATTAAAATTAAAACAACTATCTGTCAAAGAAGGCCCTTACTATAGAAATATACTAATATTAAACATGTACTTTTTATTTAATATTTTTTAAGGATTGGAATTCATCAAAAGACCTTATACGCTCTGAGAGGAGCGGAAGGGAGTGGCAGACTCTTAGTGACTAAAACCCGTCCGTGTTCCTCCCTTCGTGGAACGCCTCTCGCGTTCCAGGGTCGAGATTAGTAAACAAGTAGCAAGCAACGTACTTAAACACCTGTATAAAAAACATTTTTTACAAATAACTTTAGCTTTGGAAGTCAACGAGCTCAGGGGAGAAGTCATTTGATATTTTTATATGGGGCCACCTTTGAAGTATGACCTATCAAAAACAAAAAAGAATCATCAAAATCGATTCATAATTGACGGAGTTATCGTGTAACACACATATAAAATAGAATAATAATAAAAAAAGCATACAGAAGAATTGATAACCTTCTTCTTTTTGAAGTCGGTTAAAAAAAGAAAGGTCTGTATAATATCTATCATTTCCTATACAGGCAGGTACTCCACTCAAATCTAGACTTAACTCGAAATCTTTGGCATATCTACATACATGGTGCATAAACCTTAAACCTTGCAATTAAAATTAATCTACACTAATATTATAAAGCTGAAGAAATTATTTGTTTGTTTAAACGCGCAAATCTCAGGAACTCCTGGTTTAATTTAAAATATTCTGTTTGTGGTGGATAGTTCATTTAC
This sequence comes from Caradrina kadenii, assembly GCA_947462355.1. Taxonomy (NCBI): domain Eukaryota; kingdom Metazoa; phylum Arthropoda; class Insecta; order Lepidoptera; family Noctuidae; genus Caradrina; species Caradrina kadenii. Next base: position 4,154,621 of record OX381693.1, on the reverse strand, counting down.
CGATGAAGGCTTAAGACTTTATAACATCACGCTACGATACACGGGAGAGACAAGCAGTAACCGAAAACGTAAATCGCTGGCTTCTGCTAGTAATGGAGCAAAATAATGCTTTTTCGAAAAGAAAATAACCGATACACAATCAAATCCATAACAAGTATGAACTAATGTCGTAAGCGTGTTAAATTTTCTTATCATTCCCTGCAGTGAGATACGACATTTTTATCGTTCCGCATAAACCGTATCTAATATGTGGCGATAATGTGGAGCAATCCTCGAAAACGTCTCGTGAAATGGGCAATAAAAAATTAAAGGTGAAAGGCGGAGGCAACATCTTTAGAAAGAGACGGCGCAATATAAGTTTAATGTTATTTACGAAAAATGGGGATAAGTAAATAAAAAACCGGCCAAGTGTGTCGGACTCGCGGATGGAGGGTTCCGTACCATTATCTATAAAAACGGAAAAAAAACATGTGTGTTGTCTGGGAGTTGACAACATGTTGTTATTTCTAATCAATGGGAAATGTTTATTACCGTAAACCTATTATAACACAGAAGGTATAGTGGCCGCCACGAGTCGTGAGCACAAACGTCAAGTAATTTTTTGGATTTTTGGGTTCCTTACTAGTTTTTTTTTGGTCACCGACGCTGCACGCGATTGGTGCGTCTGTCAGACCGACCGCGTTTAGCGTCGGCGCCCCAAAAATCCCAAAAATTTACTTGACGCTTGTGCTCACGACTCGTGGCGGCTACTATACGAGCATAGATCACCACGTACGCTCAAAGCGGATTGGCGATTTCAGACTTATATTTTGGTATAACTCTAGACATCCTCACGATGTTTTTTTTAACTGATGTAGAGGTGTTCTAGATAAACTTAGAAAGGACATATGAGATAGAAAATAGTCATATTGGTACAGACAGCGTAATCAATTGCATTAAAATTGCTTTTTGCATTAAAATTTGTTTGAAAAGGGGGCAACTAGTTGATGACGCTGACCGTACCTGCCCGTACCCGGTTGCGTTCCCACAACTTCGCCTTAATTACTTGTCCATTGTCGTGATGTCCAGGAGTGTAAGAGAGTTATTTAAAAACATTGGACAATGAAATATCAAAGTAGAATAGGCACCAGTACTACAACTATATCTATTTGCCAAAATAAAATGTATTACAAATATTTATTACGACTAGAGTCAACGGAAATAAAACCTGTCTTAACTAATATTATAATAACTAGCTGTGGCCGCGGCTTCGCTTACGTAAACCTAAGTGTAACGAATATAAGTATTAAATACTATGTCATCAGAATTCTTCACATGAACCTAGTTTGTCATAAAGCAATGTCGTGGTGAATATTGGAAGAAAATATTAACTATGCCAACATTGCTCACCTCCCATAGTAAATACCTTGATAATATATATCATGATATTATATAGGCTGACCAGGCGGATTATTTATACAAAAGTACAGAATTCTTTTCGATAGTAATTGCGTGATATTTCAAAAAAACATTGTTATGTTATGATTTAACTATTTAACATGTTGTACTAATTGATCTCAATTACGATAGCAAATATAATAATGACTATTTGCAAATGGCATTGGATTACTCGCCAAGGCTGCCACTTGGAGGCCACTTTAGGAAATCGGGTAGATTTAAAATTAATGTTACCTTAGATTGCCCCTTACGAATGCTAATGGCATTATGCTCAATAAATAATCGCGGTATATAAGACTTAAAAAAAAAGTTGCAAAATAAACCTGGCAACTCTACATGGGAGTCATACATTATTCATTTTACCAACCCTTTTAACCACTTCCAACCCTCGGGAGTCAAGCTAGTACTGGCACTCTAAGAAAAAGAAAAAAAGTTTAAGTTTGTTTTTCATGCTCGTTAGAAAGAGAAAATGTAGCGCCATCCCGCTCGGGTAAGATTAAAAAAGTTTGGATTATCTGGTCTTCACTTTATGTCTGTTCCAGAGGTTTTATAGATTAATGTCACTTCTATATTTAAATGGAAAATTAACAATTTATTTTTAAACGTAACGTTCGAAACTTAAATGTAATTTTAATTCTGACATCACTTATAGTCATTGTACGGGCTAGACAGTTGTTAAAAAAAAAGGAAAAATTTTAGATACTCTATTTACTATCGGAAATTGAACTTTGATGCTTATCACGCAAAGTTTATAACCCTTTGCGCAGTGCTCGCACATAACGGTTATCCTTAATGTAATTACAAAGAGCGTGACAATACATAACATTAACGTGTTGATTTCACAGACATGATATGTATTAACTTTCGTCCATTAAAATTTGTTACGCGAAGTTGTAACGAATTTAAGCCGATTTTCGATTAACTGGGATGGAATAATCCTGATCCATTAAAGCAATTTCATTCTCGCTCATCCAATATTTGAGGAATTTCAGCAGGTTTTCAGCGGAGCGTTGTACAATATTGATTTCTACTTGGGTCTAGTAACTTTCGATATAAAAGTTATTCTGCATAGCATTGTTTACAATATGCAATTTAGTCAGCAACTGCCTCGTTAGTCTAGTGGTCCTAAGTGCGATTGCTACTATAGAGGTCTTGGGTTCGATTCCCAGGTCGAGAAAACTGTTATTGGGTTTTTCTATGAAATTCTCAGTAGCAGCTCGGAGTTAGGATTTGTGCCCGGTTAATGGCAATAGACTCGCTCATCACATGGGACTTAAAATCATACCGGCGAATTGTGCGTGTACATTGGTACACCTCTGCCTAACCCTGGGGGGGATATAGGCGTGATGGTAAGGTATGTTATTTAGTATCAATAATTTTGTTAGTACTATAGCTATTTGCCACGTTGCCCCCACACTAGTAATTTCTCCTGTATCGTAGGGGTGTTTGCATATAAACTCACATACACCAACAACCAGACCCAGACCTGGAATTGGATTTTACATACATACATAAACCCACGCCTTTTTCCAATGGGGGTAGGCAGAAACCACAGAACGCCACCTTTTTTTTTTTTTTTTTTTGGCGGGTGGGAAATCATCAAATAACTTCTCCCGCCCTGGGCGGGGCGGGAGGGAGTGTCAGACTTTTTCTGACTAAAACCCACCCATGTTCCTTCTTGTGCCCTTTGCGTTCCGGGGGCGCGGTATCTCTTGCGAACAACCCGCAACCCCGGCAGGCATCGGCCCTCAGTGGCCCCTTCCTTTTGCTGACATCTCTTTGAGGCGCGCGTGGAACACGAACGCGCCGTCGACACGGCAGATCCTTTCATACTTATTTCGCCTCGTCCATGTTCATACATCTGTTCATACAAGCACGCCGGTTACGAGTACTGCACACGCGACCTTTCTGAAGAACCCCACCAAAGTCAGGGTAGGTCTTTCTAGGACGTCCTCTCCCGGCGTTGCCACTCACTTCTGCCATATAAATCCCTTTTGTTAGTCGCCTTTCACTCATCCTTATTGGATTTTATATTACGGAATTTCTTTTTTCTCTTATCTGCAATCTGTCTTAACCTTCTGAGAATACAGTCGTAATGTTATTTTAGCTCACTGTTATAATAGATGGGTCATAATTACACTGTGTTGCAAATAAATGGGGCAGCGTATTCCATGCTCCAGATGCATGTATGTGATCTTGACATTAGGTTAATTTCCTCAAGTGGTCATAGCTCATAGAACAGATACTCGTACATAGTTTTATATTTTACGTGTGCCTTGACACATTTGTCATGATTATTGTCAGTTGTTAACTGATTTAAGATACAAATTGTTGGATTTTATTGGTAAAATAAATTGTTCAGTGATAAAATTAATTTAGTGAATTGTATTGTGAATTTAGATATCAATCACTTAATATTATAAATGCGAAAGCAACTCTGTCTGTTTGTTACGCTTTTATGACTAACCACTGAACCGATTTTATTAAAATTTGGTACGGGGTAAGTTTGAACCTCAAGAAAGGACATAGGCTACCTTTTTATTCCGCAACTTCTTCTGCTTCCGTGATAACCGATATTGACGAGGACGAAATAGAGGGCAAAAGCTAGTCATACAAATTTTGCTATGTGACTACTTTCACGTTTTTTTTAAAAAGTAATTGTTATTTTTTAATATGTTTAAATAAAGAATACTGTGCAGTACAACGTTACGTGATATTTTTTTGTTTAAAGTCAAATGTCAAAGTCAAAACATTTATTTCAATTAGACCATTTACAGGCACTTTTGAATTGTCAAGAAGTTACTCATACAAAAAGTTGAAGCTAATTGCTCGTTCCAAAACGTAGGTCTCTATGGAGAAGAACGAGCAAAAAACTCCATGGACACTCTTTTTTTTTTTTTTTTTTGGTGGGTGGGAAATCATCAAATAACTTCTCCCGCCCTGGGCGGGGCGGGAGGCAGTGTCAGACTTTTACTGACTAAAACCCACCCATGTTCCTTCTTGTGCCCTTTGCGTTCCGGGGGCGCGGTATCTCTTGCGAACAACCCGCAGCACCGGCAGGCATCGGCCCTCAGTGGCCCCTTCCTTTTGCTCACATCTCTTTGAGGCGCGCGTGGAACACGAACGCGCCGTCGACACGGCCTGTCGTTATGCAACGTAAGGACGGTGAGCTACCCATTGCTCACCGTCCACAGGCCCGTATCTACAGTGGCCGGGAGTCGTCTCGCGGCTCCCGACGTCCGGAGCGTCTACCGCGGCGGCTGGGACGGGAGAACCGCTGTCTCAACCGTCCCGCCGCCTCCTTCTCAAGCATTACTGCCTCGCAGAAGGAGGCGACTGCATCCCATTCCCTCTCGCTCCGGACCATGGCTTGCACCAGGGCCGGACGCGAGAGTTCGCCGCCGCCGATGGCCGCCACGAGGACTCGGCGATGCTCCGCCCAAGCGGGGCATACCGCCACGGTGTGCTCCACCGTGTCCTCGGGGCGATCCACACAATGGTGACACCCGGACGTTTCCTCCCGCCCGATAAGGTGCAGGAACCTCCCGAAACACCCGTGTCCGGTGAGGACCTGCGTCAGGCGGTAGGTGAGAGCGCCGTGGCGCCTCTCCAGCCACTCCTCAAAGAGGGGACTTACCGCCTCTATTAAGGCGTGCCCAATGGACACTCTTAAGGATGGGAAATCATCAAATGACTTCTTCGCTCAGAGCGGAGCGGAAGGGAGTGTCAAACTCTTATTAACTAAAACACATCCATGTTCTTCCTAATTCCCTGACGTTACGTGAAATCTACATGTCTGTTTTGCTATCCTTAGCAACCAACAGTTCGAAGCATTTTTATAACCCAATTCAATACGATTACAATTGAGTCGCAATTATTTTATATTACGTCGCAGACCGTGAAGTGTGATGTAATCTTTATTTTGCGAGTTGCCTTTATTTCTTTGTATTCCTGGCATACGAGTATCACTGAAGCTATTTTTGGATTACGATTGATTGCTGCCAAAACCGGTTACGAAAAATTGACGTCCATTTACAAAATAAAAAATACAATCATATCGAGAACTTCCTTTTTTTGAAGTCGATAAACAAAGCCAGCGTAATCTATGTTTGATTTTTGATAGAAACGTTTCCAATTGAAATATCTATCGTTTTCCAAATAGCGTTTTAATGTTAAAAAGAAATACAGGTGCACACGTTTTCGTCCAATTCTCAAGGAATTCACCAACGCAATAGTCTCGTAGGTTTGTGTCAGAATATTCCGTTAGGAGTAAATTTTCTCAGAGCAAGATAGACGTTACATTTCCTCGTTCTATGTTTTATGGCTGGAATTTTGTGTCTCTTTCGAATGTTCTGTGATCTACTGTGACTGTGACAGATTCACTATTTAAGTCTTCGGAGACAACCGACTATTTGCTTTAATACTATGGAATAATGACAAGATTAAATAGAAGATATAAATAAATAAGCGAAATTAAACCTATATAATATATTGTCGTATTGTATGGATCGGAATGTTGGGCCGTGAAGAAGACGGATGATAAAAGATTGCATTTAGCGGAGATGAGAATGTTGAGGTGGATGTGTGGTGTGACTAGAATGGATAAGGTAAGGAATGAGTATATTAGAGGAAGTTTGAAAGTAGCACCAGTGACAGAAAAGTTGAAAGGGAACCGTTTGTCTTGGTATGGGCATGTGAAGAGAAGGGATGAGACGCATGTGACCAAAGGAGTTATGAATATGAATTTGGATGGATGGAGAGGAAGAGGGAGGCCAAAGAAAAGATGGATGGATTGTGTGAAGAATGATATGAAAGAGAAAGGAGTCAGCGATAGCATGACGGTTGACAGGACAGCGTGGAAGAAGAAAACGTGTTGCGCCGACCCCAAGTAACATGGGATAAGGGCAGGAAGATGATGATGATGAAACCTATATAATATATATGTACATATAAATAATTTAAAATACTTACATATGTTGAATTAGTTAATTTAGAACCAGTACTTATTGCATGTAAATTAATAAGAATTGTTTAATCTCTAGATTTTAAGGTAATGCTATGTTGCTGTGCTCTAACAGGGTCCATAACAGTACTTTTAGCTTTAAGCCTATATGTAACATCTTTTATACACATTATGCTATGCAAATAAATAAATATGAAATATGCTTTACACATTTTGTCCATTAAAATAGACATGAATCCATTGAATTAATAAAATAACAAAGGAGAGTCTGCCTATTACACCGTATCATATCACCGTGATCGTGCTAGCTAGGATCGTGTCAGGAAACAAAATAACATACCATCACGCCTGTATTCCCCGAAAGGGTAAGGCAGAGGTGTACCTATGTACACCCACAGTTCGCCTATTGCCAGGCACAAATCTTAACTGAGAATTTCATAGATAAACCCAATAACAATTTGCTCGACCTGGGAATCGAACCCAAGACCTCTAAAATAGCAGTCGCGCTTAGGACAACCGGGCTAATGAGGTAGTAAAAAAAAAAACTTTGAATTAAAAAGTTAAAGACACCCACTAAGGCCGTTACGTTACCGACCAACACCGTCGCGTGTCATGCACAGAGCGTCAAAAAATATCGGTTGATACTAATGGGTATAGTAGTCCATGTCATGTTTCTTTCCGTATCTGATATGTTCACAGCGTGGTACGGTACGGTGTAATGGTCAGACTCCTTGCAGCAGACACAGTGGACCCTCTTTACAGTCAGTGAGACAAGAGTAGCAATATGGTCGAGTAGTTTTCATTGATTAATTAATGAGCTAATATTATATAGAAATAGAGTTGATAGTTGCGTGTTGTTTTTGTTGCTCTGTTTGAACTGGCTCAAAAGCGTCGCAAATCTGCGTCTGCGTTGTACCTTAATTAATAAAGCAAAGTGTAGGTACAAGGATTAATTCTGCAAATATAATATAAACAATAGCCAATATAGCGAGCGAATATTGTTTGGCCGCACTCCTAAACGGTAATGGACCTTAATTGAATACAAATGAGTTTTTAATTCAAGTTTAGTGTTGTTGCAAAAAATGCGCCGCGGGTTCAAGTACCGAAGTTAGTAGCGAATATTATTTATTTATTTTATAGAATACATAGGTCGTTACCTAAGTAAATGCTGAGCTGTTACATAGAATAGAATAGTATCTTACCACTATTAATAATACGAAAGTTTATATGGATGGATGTTTGTTACTCAATCACGCCAGAACGAATCTGGATGTTTGGAAAGTAGATAGATTATAGCCTGGAACAGCACATAGGCTTGATCTGGGAAAAATATACAGTTCCTGTGGGATGATAATTAAATTTGATGCGGATGACATCGCGGGCGGAAGATAGTAGAACATACATTTGCTTGAACATACATTTACTTACTGTATACAAAATATAAAGGTTGACGGCATTATTGTCCCTTGTAAAATCTACCTCGAAATTAGGCATCCAATTGTTAAAAATAATAAAATAAATTAAGATACTGATATTGTTTCAGACAGTCTGAAATAGACCCTGAATATATTTGTAAATTAAACGCGGTCTGTATTTTCTTGTTCAATTATCTAGGAGAGTACCTACTTACATACAATCCTGAATAAATTAATTAAGGTCTTAACCACGCCAGGCAACTCTGACAGCCCTTTAAGACAAAGGTAAGAGAAAAACATTGGAATATAATATCCCGTTTATTAATTTCAAAGTTACGCAAATATTTTTGCAAATGTACCGTTTAATGCGGAAATACTATTAAGTAGTATCAGTAGGTGTAATCGTTACGACCTTGACACGTGTCTAGCGTGCGTAATGTCTCATGTACTTGCGTTTACGACACACTCGACTTACGCCAAGCCAAAAGATACGCGCCGCGTGTGACTCATCCATCTTAAAGTGTGCGTTCCAAATGAATGATCGTAAAATATTACATAACAATTAATAAACTGTATACGTTTACGAAATATGTGTGCTAGTGATGTTTTATGTTTTACAATCTGTATTCAGTTTTGTTTGAACGCAAGTATTTTCTTTTCAAACACAATGAAGGTGCACCCTTAGGGATCTTATCTCGATAACTAAATAGAGATAATATCCCTAAGGGTGTGTATGAATAGATAGATACTTGAACACAGTAAGTTTCTTATGGGAGAGTCCAAAATAAAGCCTCTTAATTAGACCCTTGACCCAGCCGAAAGCCTCTTAAGACGTTCATCAGGGCTCTCTTGAGTATTTGCTCGTCGTTGGACGCCATAATTGTTGCAGAGAATAGTTCCCTACCGACATATGTAGAGATAGCGCTATGATCAAAGCGCTGTATAAGCCTCTATGAATATTCAACAAACTGCGGTTCCCCGAGATAGTTGATTGACCTATATTGCAATCTTTTTTGGCCTTATCAATTTATTTATCGATTATATTTGCAGCCACGAGTGATAGGTTTAAGAACCTACCTTCTATTAGTAAGTCTGCTGCAAATATAACAAAGCCTAGCTTATGGTAATTACGTCGATGGCATAACGTGAGCCAAATGTGTCGTTTGTAAAGAAGCAAAACATTGGCCGCCTACGATCTCGTCAAATGGCATGAATCAGTTAATTTACATTTATTAGCGCGGAGTAAACGAAATAACTGTTTGACTGATTTATACAAAGAACATACTGTTTTAGAATGTATACATACAATACCATATAGAGATGAGAAGGAAATAGTTACGTAATTTTACAAAAAACGCGGGACTTATTCATCTTTTATGATTCCTAAAAAGAAAATACCGATAAGCTTCCTGTAGGTTTTACTTAATCAATTTAGACGTTACAACAGCAATTTCCACACACAAAAGACGTGAAAAAGGGCTACTTTTTATGTTACGCGGGATATTTTTTCGGGCTTACGGTGATTTATTATCCACTTTCAGAAATTGATTAAGCAGTGCCTACGTTTCAAGTTGACAGTACCTTGACAAAATATTTAAGTAAATTTGAATAAAATAGTATAGGTATACTAAATTATTTTGATGTTCTATACAATCTTATTTTTTCATCGTTTTGAACAACAGTCAACTTTTAATATAGAGCCAAAACTAAAATAGCCAAAAAAAAATTACTGATTTTATGTCCTTTTAAGGTTGTTAGCAGCCAAAAATAATGCTTGTTTATATAAAATCTGAAAGCCACCACTCAATGATAACTTGACTTATGAAACTGAAAGGTAGTTTAGAGATCAGAAACGTAATCTAAGCACGGATTTTGTGACAGGGACGAATTACGAGGGTCTTTGACTTCCACGAGGACGAAGTCGAGGGTAAAAGCTAGTATTGATGCTATTACAAGACGAACTATTTCATGAAACTAAAGCGCATGTTCGGTTCACAATGAGTTTCAGTTTTCATAAGTTATAATTAGTAAAAGCAAAGTTGTGTGCAATATTTCCAGGATCTCCTAAACTTCAGAGAAACAATGGTCATTTATGATCACTCGCATGATAGTTGCCAGCATCTAATTGGCAACATGTCCCAATTAGAACCCTGTCAATATTGTCGACACCTCACACTACTTGCGATATGGAAATGTATTATTAAAACGCAGGTATGTACTAATACAGTAATTACAGGGAGGTAGTACAATTCTGCCGTCATAAGTAAAAAGGATATAATTACACGACAAACGTAGTAATCGATTTCCGACTGCAAATTATTATTTCTTAAGGTCGGAAATCGGTTACTTCATGTTAAGTCATTATGTCCCTTTTCCTTATGACGGCAGAATTACCATGAGTTATAGTAACCGCCACGAGTCGTGAGCAGAAATGTCAAGTTCATTTTTAGTCTTTTGGGTTCCTGTCTGGGTTTTTTGGGGCGCTGACGCTGCACGCAATCGGTCCGACTAACGGAAAAATCGCGTGAAAAAACTCAATAAGGAACCCAAACACCCGACAATAAATTTGACGTTTGTGCTCACGACTTATGGCGGCTACTATACTTAGTATTAAAATTATCTGCAGTTATAACCATTTCACTGTCAACTTTAATAGTCCCCAATTCCATACACGAGAGTACAGTAACCAAGCTGGTTTACCCCAAAACAAATGCCGTATGAAATGCAAAAACAAATGCCGTCCGAAATGCGGAAACAAAACACGCTCACACTTTTATCCTCACGTATAATAACAATAAGTTGTACATATGGATACCCTTTCCCGACACACAATATAATATATTATATTACAGTAAGTAATGACATGGCAGTTCGCACATCTGCGCGACGTTCCTAGGGAAATAAATTATAGTCACCTACAATAATTCTGACGCCTGTTCGTTGACAACATTTTTCTTCAAAGCAAAATTTGCTGACAGCTTTTTGAGTGGAAAGTGCCTTTTTTATTAATATGTAGTTTTTATTGAATTGTGTTTTTTATTAATATCGAAAAAATAAAATTGGACAGTTTTTGAGTACTGATCAACAGTACAGTTTTTTTTCCAGTTCTGTTTATGTGCTATCTAGGTCACACAATTCTTAATGAAAGATGATTCGAAACAGTGGCCTTTTTTGAAGGTCTTTGGATGACTTGTAAGTACAAGCTACAAAGTGCCCTATCTATTACACAAAGCTTCGAAAACATCCATAAACATAGTATCAATAAAGCTCTTCGCATTGTGCTCCCGTTTACCTCCTTGCCCTACTTTATTTACAATGCATTTCGTTAAAAACGCGCGATAAACAACCTTCGCACTAATCTAATTAAGGTCCCAATTTGTTAAAATATGTTTGATATAGATTTTAATACACGAACGGGCTCGCGGTGTCCAATAGCGGAGAATTGCAAGGGCAGCGTGACCCGCCGCTCGCGACGGCCGCGGCGGGACTGGCTCTCGGAGAATCCGTACCTCCGGTCCTCCAGAGGTATACAATCCTATCGTTAACAGAAGAATCCTTTCGTAGTACGAATCTACAGCTGTTTATATCCGGATTTTAGTCGTAGAAAATTTATCGCATTACCACATTGACAAGAGTGGTGTAGTACTTTTAGTCCGCATAATGTAAATGTACTAAATACAAAAGATGAGAGCGCGGTTTTTTTAGCATGATAAATGAAACGGCGTTCCTTTTATTTGGAAAAAAGTATTACTTACAAGGTGCATTTAATTTACATGTTGCCAAGTTATTTTTGTACTGATGAAAAGGAGGTTGTTAAGCTGTCGCGTATTTTCTTTTTTAACATGACCACGCAACCCTTTAGAGTAGACTAATTATGATCATTCTTTTTTTAAATACTTGAAAAATGAAGAATTCATCGTACAACACACACGACACGACACGGTTGGCGCAGTGGCCGAGCGATCGACTGCTGCGCTGCGTGTCGCGGCTTCGATTCCCGCACGGAACAAATATTTGTATGACCTACAGATTGTTGTTCCGGGTCTGGCTGTTTGTGTATGTGAGTTTATATGTTTGTAAACGCACCCACGATACAGGAGAAATTCCTAGTGTGGGGCAACGTTTTTTTAAAAAAACAATGTAGTAGGTGCTTCCAATGAACAAAATGGTAAATAATCTTTGGAAAATAAGGCGTCATACAGATATTCGTAAAACGTAAAGCTCTTTACATGATTTTGATTTGTTTTCAATTTCATTTATTATCTCAACATTTTAATAGGTACTTTCTTATTTTAAAGTTTAAGCAGCGTAATTTACATAAATCCTGTAAAAAAGTGTTTCAACACACAGATAAGTAGGTACCTAAATTTTTATCCGAAAAAATGACCGGGAAACTCAGAAAACGTCATTAATACAATCAATGATAGATGAGGCAGGTGCGCGTTATTATCATTTCCAATAAATACGAGTGGGAATACAATGATTTAATTGATTTTTTGCCGCCGGAAATTAATATTGATGGACGATACCACGAACCAATATTGGATTATATTGGAGAATGCTACGGTGACCTTCCTCGGTAGACGTAGCCGAATTACATTAATACCAAATCCGTAGTTCGATGTACTGAATCCGACGTCACTGCAATATTGAGTACTCATTCCTAAACTACGTAAAGAGATATTTATGTATACATAAGTATAGTTATATAATAATATTAGGTAGGCACAGATTAGGTTTGAAGTTAATTACCCAGGGTATAAATATATAAATAAAAATGTATGCAGGTATATTTTATCAAAATAAGTGCAGTCCATTATTTATCACAAGACTCCCCGCATCCTTCAAGCACTATTATAATTGATGCAGCCATTAAGAAAAGACAACCGACTTCAAATACTCAAAAGTGAAAAATAACTTTAGTTTCGGAAGTCGGTTGCAATATAAAACAACAAACAGAACCAAAGCCGCCGACTCCAATCGATCGAAATCCATGAAGGAGCATTAATTCTACGTAAATAAACAAGACTCCACTTAAAAGTCATAAGAAAGTAGAATACGCTAATTCGTTTACTTGGATGACATATTTTTTTCAGTAATTTTTTTTTAGCAAACTACTTAACCAATTTCTATAATATTTATATGGGACCACTTCTGAAGTATGAGCTATCAAACGCAATGCATATTTATGCGAAAGCAGCAATTACGGTTGATTTGCTGTAATTTTTTGAGAGATCCGTTGGCTGTCTCTGGAATCCACCATCAGATCTGTATGAAATTTAAATGGGATCATTTTGCAAATCCCTCCACATACGACGGAGTTATGCCCGAACATACATATAACAAAAAAAATATAAACATCCGAATTGGTAACCTCCTCCATTTTGAAGTCGGTTAAAAATTTGTTTCCTACCAAAATCTCATCAAGATTTTAGATTGGTGTGAAATATATGTAGTTAGGTATTTTACAGGTAAAGCGTATTAACTAAATTGGTTCAGGTATTGCATGATATTTTACCACAATTACTATGTAGAAATAAATAGGTAAGTACCTAATTATGTCGACAATTTAACTTAATTAAAAGAATATTATTTTCCATCTACTTATTGTGTTAATTACATACTAGTGTTTTGAAAAGTTTGTTATCAAGTAAACCTTCTTTCGGTACTACAATTATTTGTTACTGGCCACAATGCTTGAAAAAATCATTGCGATGCCAATAAAACCTATAAAGAAAAGTTTATATTTTTCCTTTATGGCTTTTCTGTCAAAGTCTTCCAAAACGTTCAGCCAGTCTTTTTTATCTATTAAATTAGGTCTTTCATAATACTGCATATATATTTATTTATTTATTGTAATTTTTAGAGCATTATCTGAAAGAACAAGAGAATTCTGTCAACAATATGAACTTAATTAAAAACTAGAATTAATAAAAAATATACATGAAAAACAAAAGAGTTTTTCAGCTTATGAATGCAGTTACTCCACACAAGGTCTTTATTCTGAAACAATAGGAACAATGTGTTCCAGTCCGGACCTACAGCTTACACACGAAGCTAGCTTTATACGATTACGTATGTCATTGTGTAAATAACGAAGGATGTTCATAATTTATTTCAGCATAGCTTTTGCCCGCGACCTTGTCCGCGTAAATGTCGGTTTATCGTGGACACAGACGAAATCGCGGAAAAAACACAAAATTAAAAAATTTAAGTAACGCCCGACAGTATAATCAAAATCCCTACCGCAGCTAACAAAAGAGGTGATAGCTTTAAAACGCTGAACCGATTTCAATCAAACATGCTAAGAACACTCCCGACTAATTCACATTTCAAACAAAAAAAACTTAATCAAAATCGGTTTATGCATTCGGGAGCTACGATGCCACAGACAGACACACACACAGATACGTCAATCCATAACACCTCGTCCTTTTAGCGTCGGGGGTTTAAAAAGTATACTAGGCCCTTTCTTGGGGTTCAAACATACCCCGTCCCTACCGTACCAAAATACATTAAAATCGGTTCAGTGGTTTTGTCGTAAAAGCGTAACAGACAGACAGAGTTACTTAACATTCATTTGGTAATAAGACAGGAGTTATATTAGACAAGGGTGTTGATAACCAGCTGAATAATCTTTAATAATAGGCCCGTGTTGCCTTGAGAACGAATTAAAATCAATTTAGCCGCAATCTCTACGTCCCAGTTTGTAGGTGTTTATTATTATAAACTAGATATTCTAGGTCACAATTAAGCCTATTGTACTACATACATAACATAATAATATTATAAAGAGGAGATTTTTTTTTTGTTTATTTGTATTGAATCGGCTCCGGACCGATTTTAACCATTTTTAACCTCTGACGCAAAAACGACGAGGTGTTATAAGTTTGACGTGTCTGTCTGTGGTATTGTAGCTCCCAAACGCATAAACCGATTTTGATTTAATATTTTTTGTTTGAAAGGTGAATTAGTCGGGAGTATTCTTAGCTATGTTTGATGGAAAACGGTTCAGCGGTTTCAAAGTGATCAGCTCTTGTTAGCTGCGGTAGGGATTATTTATTTTTCTTTTCTCAATATACATACATATTATTCTTGAGAAACAGGTTATATAAAATCATGCTACGACCCACGGGAGCGGAGCAGTAACCAAAGACGTAACTTAACGTGGGTGTAATAAGTTACGCGGACAAAGTTGCAGGCAGTTTGCTAGTATACCATAATTAGATTTCTGAGACTTGACTAAAATGTATCTACTGGCCCGCGATTCCGTCTGTGTAGACATGCCCTAAGTTCTTCAACGGTGACACGGCAGATTCAGATTCTTTTCGAGATTTCGTGATCAGTGAGTCGAATTTATTTATTTGGCAATTATATAGCCGTCTGGAAGGCGACCCCAACATAGTCGGGAAAAGGCTAAGCAGATAATGATTGGGGTCTTGATTCGTTTGTTAAAATTGCAATTTTTAATTAACACGAGGTTTTATTTAAAAAAAAAAAAGATTGTATCTGAAAAATGTGAGATGACTTTGTTTCTCATTAGGTGATTTTGTAAATTTTTGAAAATTAAATGACATTTTAAACCGTAAAATATGAGTAGGCACATTTTGGCAGAACTAAGCTTAATTGATCAAGACCACAGACAGAAATCTAACTACATATTATTGTTTAAAAAGTATAAACATTTGAGAAATATTTTTAATGGATAGGTAATTATTGCAATTTTTGGCACTTACAATTGACACAAGAAACTACAAACATTAAACATAGCACAGTCTCATTTTCCAATATAAACTATATATATATATACTATATATATTATAACTATAACTATATCTATATATATACCACTATAACTATATCTTATAACTATAACTATATATATTATAGTGTTGGATTTGTGCAGACTCTTATTAGAACGTCTTTTAACGTCTACGAGACAGTCTCCATTGTAGAGCGGGAAATTGCGTATCTTTGTAGTTTCAGCGACTATCATCGTGTCCCATTTCCATCCAGCTCGTATTCCCTTTTATGGACCTTGTTATATGGATGTTAATGTTACGTAAACGATATTATTTTATCATTTTATATTGAAAATAACTTGACAATATGAATATTGAGGAACATCCCTACTGTTGTAAAAAAAAAACAGTTATGCTTTTTTACGCACATTTTGGGTCTTTCAGAATACCGAGTTTAAAAATCCTCTATTAAAAGCTGTCAAAAGCGGACATTTACGTCTGATAGTATAATTAAAAATTACGTTGATGAAGTAATTGGTATAACTTGGTGGGACATCATTATAATACGTTTTTGTTACTGTCCCATTTGGAAATTAAGCTTTTTGACTGCTGCCGCCATTGATATTACGAAAAAAAAACTTTTATATCATCACCTTCATATTCTAAAGAGATACCCCCGGAACGCAAAGGGCACAAGAAGGTGCATGGATGGGTCTTAGTCAGTAAAAGGCTGACACTCCCTCCGGGCCCGCCCACGGCGGGAGAAGTCATTTGATGATTACAGCTCCGAAAAAAAAGCCGATAGACGTATAATACTTGACATAGGCCTCCTCTAAAGATAGCCAAAATGTCAAAAAAAGAAAAACAAAAGTTATGAGCTACAAAATCAGTTTTTCGGAAAGTCTAAAATTAATTAAAACTATTCTATCGATAAACTCGACCTGCTGAGGCCGTTTTTCACGTTGGACACGCTGTTTTATCGTAGTATTTATTTTGCGCGTGGTACGGCAGACCAATACATATTAAGTCCTTTACTTATGTAACGACTCACTCGGTCTCACGACCACACAACACTATTAAATAGGCCACCTATATATCAGCTTCTAATAATAGTAACAACATAAGCCATTATTATGTTTTATATACCTATATGTATTTTGTTCCCTAGGAATTTCTACTTGTATCCTAATCAAGTGCCCGATCAGTAAAGAGGTTTTAATTTTGGTCCATAATAGGAAATTCCTTTGTGTCGTGGGTACGTTTACAATAAAAACTCACACACAGAAACTATCAGATCATGAACTACTACTGCCTGTAGGCCATATAAATATATTTCGCTCCGTGCTGGAATCGTACCCGCGTCACAGACCGCAGCAGCCAATCGCTAAATTACTGCGCCACTATCGGGTTTTAGCTGTCCAAAATAACAACAACCAAACATATTTAGTTAATACGCGTATGACAAATTTCAAATGAACGTTATTCGGAAAATGGACGATGGATACATAAACAGATCCATACAAAATACAGAAAAGACGTTACATCTGAAGAGAACTAGTTTAAATTCTCGTTCCACATTTAAACACATGACGGCGCGAATTTGGTAACACGTTCCGTTCTTCCATAAAACTTAGTGATTCTCTTCATCTACTTGCGTTTGACAAGATATTAATGGTGCCTGTAAGTGGGTCAAGTATCTATATTACAAAAAGGGTTCCCTCGACTCTCTTAAACGAACATCGGAAGGGCGCAAAACGTACTATAATACAGTTGGAGACCAGTTTTTGTGCTTAGCTTTGAATAATGGTATTCGTTTTGATGTGTGCCTCGGGCTTTACGAAGTGCTTTTTGAAAATGGAATAGTATATTGTCGTTATCTTGTTTTGACATTCATTCATATTTATTCTTTTTTTGGGCATTACATTTTGTAATCAAACGCTTTCCAATACGAACAAAGTATAGCGCCGATGTCAAATAAAACTTATGAAGCTTAGAAGAGGTTTAATATCCTTTACATTATAATGAAGAAGTGTCATGCTTGACGATTTAAAGGTCCATCAGACTTCACGTAAATGAGGTCACGTTTATGGGATGTCATGTCACTCCCTCTTCAAGAGAAGAGCTTTTACTGAACAGTTGACATTTAATTTCCTACAAATAGAGCGATCTACGGTTACTTTGAGACAAGTGAAGGCAACGAAGGGATCAAACCCCGAGTGCTAGGTCAAAGTTCATGACATTCTCGATTCTTTTGTGTTGTGTCCAACCTGAATTTTGACGTTTGAACAGCTGCTGACAAAGAAATTTGAAATTGGAACACGTTCAAGCATGTATGGGCGGGTAAATACATATGGCACGATGTTACAATTGATCATGGGTGAATAAAAATTCCAGAGAAGGTTCGAATTTAAGGCCACCTGAATAGCAAAATGCGAAAACCGTACAGAATAGGACGCGTTTTTTAACCAGTAGCAGATGGCGTAACATTTTCAGCCTCTTTATTCAACTTTCTTCGAAGTTAGCTAATTAGCCGCGACTTCGTCCGTTTTTAGGTTAAGTATATTATAAAATGTATCTTATAACACTCGGCAATAGTGTAGCTTTTGTATCAGTGGAATATGTTTTGTAATCGAGGTATTCTTATATAAACAAACAGTTTTACCTCTTTTTAATTTATTATTAATTATATTTAATTGAACTGGCTTGTTGGCCTAGTGGTCCTAAGCGCGACTGCTACGCTGGAGGTCTTGGGTTCGATTCCCAGATCGAGCAAAAAGTGTTATTGGGTTTTTCTATGAAATTCTCAATAGCAGCTCGGAGTTAGGTCGGGGCGGTTAATGGCAATAGGCTCAGCCCCCTATTACATGGGACCTAAAAACATATCGGCGAACTGTAGGTGTACATTGTAACACCTCTGCCTAATCCTTCGGGGAATATAGGCGTGATGGTATGTTTTATGTCATTAATAAAATTTATGATTTATTTTCTATGTGTGACACCGGCTTTGTATTTTTCCCCAAAAGAGTTGTGTAGTATAGTAGTCGCCACGAGTCGTGAGCATAAACGTTAAGTTAATTTTTGGCTTCCTTTCTGTGTTTTTGGGCCACAGACGCTGCACGCGATTGATCCGTCAGTCGCACCGACTATTATACGGCAAAGCGTTTCAACGGTTTCAGGCCATGGAACATAAACAACAGACGGTGAAAACAAACGATTTGTTTTCGAAACATTTTGTTTGAACGTCAGGATCCCTTGAATGATGGCTCCTTACTTGTTTATTTAACAAACGGCACAGTTTCGTCCACGAAAGTCTTGAAGTTTGGAAGCCGTCAAAACCATTGAATGACAGTTTAAAAAACATGATAAAGGTGTACATGTTAGGTGAATTGGAATACGGATTTTGGTAAAACTTGTCTGAACTGATGACTTTTTAAAAGCTTCATCAGCATCTTGAGAATCGGGATGGCGCCAATCTCGGTTCCCACGGCTCCTTTTTCGATTATAAACTCGAAAATGTCCAATAGTGTGGGTGCGTGGGTTATCATTTTCCCGTTATATCGGTAGGTATTGGAAAATTCAATTATTACTTTAAATTCAATTAATCGGTCACGATCGCATATTAGTGGTGTTATTATAAATACGAAAGTTTGGATGGATGTTTGCTACTCAATCACGCCAGAACGGCTGAA
Organism: Caradrina kadenii; assembly: GCA_947462355.1. Classification (NCBI taxonomy): domain Eukaryota; kingdom Metazoa; phylum Arthropoda; class Insecta; order Lepidoptera; family Noctuidae; genus Caradrina; species Caradrina kadenii. The sequence goes on along the minus strand of OX381693.1, from coordinate 4,135,375 downwards.
CAGATTTGGATGAAATTTGTCACAGAGATAGATTATAGTCTGGAAACGCACATAGGCTACTTTTCATCCCGGGAAAATATACGGTTGTCGTGGGATAATATATTAACTTTAACGCGGACTAAGCTAAGTGAAGCTAATATTTTTTAATAAGTTCTTTAGTAAAAAGTGACTTTATGTGAGACGAGATCATATTTCATACTCATCTTCAGCCCCTGAAAGTAAAACGTTACATTTTTTAAGACACAAGCGCCATCTGTAACGACTTTCGGAAATGATAATGGTATAAGACATGACATAATGGCTTTATAGGCAGTTTTACGCGGAGAGCGCCTTCACTTGATTGAAAAGTCGTATCTTCTTAGAAATGTGTGTGCAGCAGTTTCGAGATTCCATTTTCTGAATAGGAAACCATTATTTTTTATATCTATTGTACCCGAAGTTGAGATTCTTTCTTTTTAGTATTAGTATACCTAGTAGGAGTGTCAACATTGGTGTTACAAAAGTTAAGAACGTAATTTTACGCATATTTACCGATATGATTAAGCATTATTTTTTATTTAGCTTAAATAGAGAAGTAGAGGGAAGTAGAGGGGGAGTATAGGTAGATAAGTAGGTAAAAATGAATATAAATATATTCATTGTTACCTACTTATCTTCAAACTATAAGAATAATAAACAACGCACAATACTTTTACAATGAAACATACCCTTAACATTCCTTTTTGTTCAACTTTGATTTTAACAAATATTATTTATTTTTCTTATTTACCTACTTGCAAAATACACAATGTATAAACTGAAACGTCCCCGCGTCGCTAACAAACGCCTCACGCACGAATTCACTCGATTTAACTCATTGTAGTGATCTGAGAGTAATGACTGGCATCAGGATTAAGTGCCACTCTCGGTCCTCGATCACACTGTGCGAAAAGAGGGCCTATTTAAAAAAAAGAACGAGCGGAATCAGTCTCCTTGTTATACATTTAAATTGCAACCGTTTTCTTTTTCCATTTTTAAATTCGAAATGCCTGGCCTGAAAAGAGAATGTGAAAATAGGGTTGTAGTTGTAGAATTCAGACTAATATTAGTACCTAGTCTTTGCGGTAATGTTAGTTTTGGAAACGGAAACGGAAAAAATACCGTCTATCAAATATTCTTTACAAAAGCGTTTTCCTATGATTTTTCCTTTCTAAAAGACTGGCTGTCATTTACACTGCAAGTATTGCATCATTTATTTGGTTGCTTCACCAACAAACACAGCGTAATACATTGCCATTCCAAAAATAAAGCAGTCTCACAAGAATTTCTGTCTCCATTCGAGTCAAATGTAGAGAACAACCGTAAAGTGCAAGTCTACGCGTATCTAAGGTTCTATCAAATGTGACCACTTTTCGATACGCTGTACTCGATGACGTGGTCAGACCGTCCCAGTTAGTTACGTAACGTAAAAAAGTTCAGTGGCACACTTACGAACTATTATTTTATTCGTTTTTAATGTCCCAATGCTGGGCAGGGTAGGGTACCTTGCCCAGCATTCCCAGCAAAACCTTCGACTCTCTCCTATGTGTTGCCTTCTCTCGCCAATGCTCATAAACGTCTCTAAGTTAAGATGCCAGCGTTTCCTAGGCCTACCTTAGTGATGACTCGCTTTCCGGTACGCATGCGGCATCAGCATACATGGCCCCTCTAATCCCACTTCAGCCTTGCAGACTTACTATAATGCCAGTTTTTAAATAATATGATGTTCTTGACATTGTCAGTGGTATATCAATATTACATGATAAAGTTCAGTAATATCGTAAAACTTGTATCAAGGTCGTTTCGGCCCTCAGTCAAGTTCACGGTCGTGACGTCATAAGCAAGTACAGATAATACGTCAAATAAGGAGGTCAGCGGGTTTCGTCAACTGGTTAATGATTCCAGAGAGTTCGATTGCGTCACATCTCTTTGCCGCGCCCTTTTCATAAGCTGAAGTACATGTTTGGTCTCTATTGAATTTTGGGGCTTGACGCAATGGAACTTTTTAACTTGGTACTTTATTTTGGCATTGAGCTGGCCATCGTTTAATCAGACAACGGAAAGTAGGGTGGAATACTTCTGTTGATCAATATTTTTATACGAATAAGTATCTTTAAATGTAGTGAATGCTTGCAAATATTTTTCGGATAGTAAAACTCAGCGTGTGTCGTTGATCTTATTAATTTTTTTTTTCTTGAATTGCTATTTTGGATCCAATCAAGAGTTTCGTTATGAAAGTGCAGTTTTTAAAGTGCATTTATTTATAAATTATAAATAAGTAGGTTGTTAGTACAACTTATTTATCGAGTTACTGCGCCATATCAACTATAGGACGTCGCCTTCTGGACATAGGACTCCCCTATCGATTTCCAAAGGACCGTTTGGAAGCAGCCTGCAAACATGCTTGTATTCTTCTACTAAATAATATTTTGTATACTTCTAAAAGTCATGCTGCGCTAAAATTCGTTACAGGTATGTCAGTTTTCACTTAAATAATATTCCCCAATTGATTTACAAACTTTACTTTCAATAACCGTACAATATCGGAACAAAGCAGAAACAATTTAGCCTCGTGAGGCAACGCGGGAATATTCCGGCTACGTGAAACACACGTCCATTTTGTTTAGTATTTCAAACTTCGAACAGAAAATGTGTTCAGCCTCAATTAAAGTATGGAACGAGTAAGTTCCTCGAATAGCAGTCAACCTTTCCTACTCTCATGAGTCATGAAAAATGTTTAGAAAATATTCGACATAATTTATCAGCCTTTTATTGTCCTACTAAAGGGCGAAGGCCTCCTCTCATACAGAGAAGGCATGAACATTGATTATCAGCTTACTTAAGACAGATTTGCGATTTCAAACTTATTATAACAAATTATAAGTCCATATTTCCATATCCATATTTACATTTCCTTTGCCGATCTCAATGATGTCCAAGATAAGCATTATATTACCACAGTATCTAACTTATTCTGATATTATAATGAACGGAATAATACATAAGTATCGAATAATATTATTGTTTAACTTTTGTTATTCGATTTTGAAATAGAATATTCTAATCGACTAATCGGTTAACACAACTGGTAAAAGTTTTTAAAATAAGTATTACTCAATGTAAAATTTCAGTAAACATGCAGAAACTGATTTCTTAGTACCTATACAAGTCATGTATGCAAGATATTGTAATATTGCAATGCAATATGGATTTCTCAGAAATATGAAACGTCATAAAACAGATAAGGATGGGAAGTTCATATCAAATCGAGTTCGTTATACGAATATTATTTCATTAAAATACCATAATTAATTTTATTAGTCAAATACAAACTGTCAATAAATTTTATAGATTTTATCTTACTAAGCTATTGGTTCATAGATTTGTCTTGTCTACTTACTCATTTTCCGTTTCTAAGCCATTGTACTCGCTTTCAATGTTACGACAACCCATCGTTACTTCGAAAGCTGGATAATATTATGAATTATTGCATTCTTTTAAAATTGCCGCATGCATTTGAGTACCAAATGAATTAAAATGTGTTCTGCGGCACGACTAATTATTGAAAAACAAAAAAAAAATTAAATATAATTAAGTGGGTATCGATGTCATTAATTACTACATTATGATTAAAAGCATACGTACCTACTTATTTGAAATTAATGAATGGACGTAAACATGTGGTTTGCTTTGCGGTAGATTGTTGAGGAATATTGTTTTGCAGACTGAGCTGGTTTCCAATGAATCATTGTTCGTATTATTTGTTGCAATAAGGTAAGTAGGTACCTACGCATAAACAATAAGAATATGAATGAGTTGGAATTCCATCGTTCCACGATAATTACTATTACTTGGCTACTCAATTGTGTTATACTGCCTCGTTGGCCTAGTGGTCCTAAGCGCTACTGCTACGCTAGAGGTCTTGGGTTTAATTCCCACGTCGAGCAAAAAGTGTTATTGGGTTTTTTATGAATTTCTTAGTAGCAACTCGGAGCTAGGATTTGTGCCCGGTTCATGGCAATAGGCTCGCCTTCTATTATATGGGACCTTAAACATACCGGCGAACTGAGGGTGTATATTGGTACATCTCTGCCTAAACCTCTGGGGAATACAGGCGTGTTATGTCTAAGCTTTATACATGTATCATTCTGGGCTACACCAAAGACAACAATAATAACTGGCATAAGCACGGAATAGATAAAAGATAAGAAAAAAAGGAGGCACTGTCATGCTTGGCTAAGTTAGAGTAAAGTCTTCTGATTTCAAATTATTGTTGACATTGGTAGTATAAGTAGGTCGCTTAAAAGTAGAGGCTACTAAAATGTCATTACAATTCCAATTTCAAATTCAACTTTACATTGCAAAAGTAGTCGTCAATTCACATACATTTTCTGAATCTTGTTTAGAGCTAGTAGTACAATATATCAGCGTGCATACTAGTATATGCTTTCCCGATATAAACCGGACTTAAATCGAAGCACATCCCTAGTGGGGGAGAGAGAGGGTTCAATAAACTATTCATGCTCGGTCTTTGACATAGCAAAAGCTCAGATACGCGTTAAAAGCGTCCATAGTTCTGTCTTCCACTTCAAGAATTTCATAATTGAATCAAACAATGAAAAATGTAAATAAAGAAAAACTAGAATGTAATTTCGTACTTTTTTCTGAGAAGAAAATGGTTGATATCTTTGTTTTTATACAAAAAGGTTTCAGATTTTCAAAGGATACGGTTCTAAAGGATAAAATGTGATTAGGGTTTAATAAAAGATTATGAGCAAAGTTGGATAACATGGAAGTCAAATAAATAATTTCACGTCAAATATTTGTTAAAGAATTAATTAAATGTACTTAGCTACCTACGAAATTAAATATTAGTAACTCCCGTCTTGCTTCGAAGCGCTTAGCAAAAAGTTTATAAGTAAGTAAGTACTTTTAAAATTTATAAAGTGAACCTTACCTTGATACTACAGCAAAAGTGGCGCCAACAGTTAATCCAAGATTAAAAGCGCTCATCCATAGAATAGACATGGCTACTTGCAGTCAGGTCGGCCCCAATATCAACACAAAAGGGCACGTCACAACACTAGAGTAATGTCCCGTTCATCCCGCAACACAGCACAACACTGAGCAATTCCGAATTCGAATCGAAGTAAAAATAAATAAATTATGATTTGAGTTGTCTGTGGTCGTAATTGACAGTTGATTGTCTTTTGATGTTATTTTTATGACAGAACTTATTTTTAAATTATGTTATTCGCTAGTTATATTACTGGAGTAATATATCGATGAAAGTTAACTGTTTAGTTCGAGTTGCGAGTTCTAACGTTACTGGGCGAATGGCGTGGTGGTTCTGTCCTTTACAGCAAAAACCGGAGGTTTCCCCCCGCACCCCTCTATATAGGTAAACTTCGTCGTTATTCCCACAATAATACAGTACCATGTTTGTGATGCAATTCCTTGCATCTGCGAAAATGAAAATCTCGAATTGTATGCAATTTGTCTTCCATAAATGTAACTATTGTTAGGATTTTGGTACTTTTCGTTCATTTTGTTTTTGGACTGTTGTAGGTAGGTTCTAAGGTACTTACCTTATATTTGTTTTGTTTGAACAAAGAAGCTCTTAATTGGGAAATTACAAGTGCATGAAAACAATGATAATTTTTAATTTACAATAAATGAAGAAAATGGACTGATTTCAGGTATTTCAGGATTCTATGTAATTCATAATAATTCGTTCAAGTACCCTACCAATGCCTATTTAATTAAGTTAAGAAATTGTCTTTTTATAGCTAATATTAAAAAAAAAAACTAGCTACCTAATTCAATTATTTTTTTAATACAACATTTCCCGAATAGATAAAAAGCCAAAGGCCTGAAATCTATTAAATAATAGTAATAATAGTAGCCAACCGGCAGTCATTACGTAACAGACTCTATTAGTGATAAGATAAACGCATATTTGTTAGGCGTGATCCATAATTTATTTATAATATCAGCCTATTATTGTCCCACAACAGGGCAAAGGCCTCTTCTCATACCGGGAAGGCACGAGCATTGATTACCACGCTTGGTGAAGCGGATTGGCAATATCAGACTTATATTAATTACAAGTCCAGGTTTCCTAACAATGTTATCCTTCACCGATTCCAGTGATGTCCAAGATACACTTAAAAAGTACATATGAATTAAAAGAGTTACATTGGTACTTGCCAGGTTCAAACCCGCGTCCTCAAGCATGAGAGGCGTGTGCCTTAACCACTGGGCCATCATGGCTTATAATTTCTTTAATTGGCGTAATTACTTAAGCACTTATCAACAGTAAATTCGACAAATTTATACAAATAAAATTACGGTATTCCCAATACACGGGCAAACCTATGATGACACGTAGGCTTAATTTACTGATGAAATAATTGACTTTTACTCATTGTCGGTCACAGCTGTCATCGTTGAAGGTCATACCTAACCTTACCTCATACCCGGACCTTCATTTAATTGTATGGACGTAGTAGGTGGTATGTAGTCACAGCCTATGCTCATGGGAAAAAGGGATAAGTATAAGTATGCAAATGGCAACTTTATTCATTTATCTCTTTGGCCAGCATCAATGTTAGAGCTACCAGAGACTAGGTACAGCACAAGAAATAGGAACCTCCTTATACGTGCTATGTTGAGGGGAGCTACTCTGTTCAGATACATAATATTCAATTTGTTGCTAAGAGTATCACTTGGATATCTAAATCGCAAGAGTAATCTTATCCCTTTCACCAGGCAATGGCTCTGACCTTAGCCACCGCCTGAAGCTAAAATAAAAAGTATTAGGTAGTAAATACGATCTCACTAAATACCAAGCACTGGTCAGTGATCATATTATTAAAAACTCCTTTAACTATGCCTAAATCGCTGACGTTGTCTATGGTACGGAGAGTGTTCCTAATTTAAATATTTATTATCAACAGGTTCTCTGACCAGCCGAAGACAATCATAAACAATCAAGCGAAGTCGTGTAGTCAATTTTTAAAGTAAAAATGCATTTGCGAAATCAACACGTTCAAGATAACAATAATATCTAGTACGATGGCGTAGATTTATTCCCAACAATATATGGATCCAAATAATAGTTAAATAAAGGAAAGTTTTATCTTTTGTTTGTACACCTTCCCTCTCGAAATAATTCGGAAAGTTTGTCTTTCGCAATTACCTTCAATTCGAAGGGTCTTCACCAATATTTATTCTCTCCTCGATTCCAAATAAACTTTATCTCCGAGGCACCTTTATCGGCGACTATCTAATTAAAATAAATTGCAATTCGGAGGAGACTGAGAGGGAAATTCATACTATTTTCCTAGATAGCTGAGGTTTTGCTGGTGCGGGTTGCACTTTCAAACGGTGTGGGTAATTACTAAGGTCAATGATCCTTCACTGCATTAGTCTTGCAATAGGTATACGTTCACATGTTATGTGTTTTTCGGCAATATTATGCTTAAAGACAGCATTAAAATATTGAACAGTAAAATATATTTTTGTAAGTTTGAAAAAAGGTTTTCGGAAAAGAAAATTATGTATTCAGCCTCTTTTCCATTTCACACAGATTTAATCTCCAACGAGGCTTGGCACAATGACGTTTTGTAAAGATATTAAAAAACAAAAGACAAGGAACGAACTTTCATGGTATGTAAGTACTTCAATTCACGGTACTGTTATAATGTGGTGTTACTTTTTATTTCATTGCAGTTTTTGTACGGAAGCGTCTCGCTCTGTGACTACGTGATCAAATGCACGTGTGCACCAGGTACTGTCAGCAGGGAAAGTGCTTACTGAGTTTTTGATGGTGCAATTGGGTGGCGGAAAATTGTTAGGTTGTGGTCGATTGACAGCGTTATGATATAGAGATGATTTCATGTTGTCATGACGTATTACCTAATTCCTATTGTAATAATTGGCTGTAAACGTCATGTTTACATTAAATAGGCACATTTGTCGGTAATCCAAACTTGGAGAGTTAATTGGACAACACAAACATCTAGCCATGTAAAACTAGACTCCACCAAAATAATGCCTGTATCTCTCATTGCAGGGCAAAAGCCTCTTTACATCTTCAAAAATTAACTATCATTAAAACTGTAGGTGTGTGATTTGTGAGGCTTTGGCTTTGGAATACAATCTTATTCAATTTAATTTAAAAAAAAACATCCGCCTGTCACTACGGCTGACGACAGTTAATTTAAAGTAAGATGAAATATAATATTCTTGTTAATAGTTCAATAAACGAAGAAAAAAGGAAGGAAGGAATTATAAAGTTTTCCAATAGTAGTATCCTTCCACCAATACACTACCTACCTACAATAGGAGGCTCCGCTGACGTCCGACTTTTTGTAGGACCGATTATCGGACCGTTCAATAATTCCATAGTTTCGAGGACCAACTTTTTGTAGGATGTGTGCATTTTATTCCGTTCATATGTTCCGTTCTTACCGACAAAAAAATCGGTCGTCGATTGTCTGACGTAAGCAGGCAGAGTAAAACCTTCCCACTTATACCGCAGTGATATTATAAGTCTAGTACCTAGGTCGCAGTACGTACGTATCTAGGCAAGAACCTTGTCTAACACCAAGGTAAGGTCTCCAGTTATACTTGCCCTTTATATTATACAAAGCGCCGGCGTTGCATTTCCTGGTTGCGGTATTCGTATCTACTTGGACTCATTTATTTTCTGCTAACGAGGTTCCTGTTCCATAATTCGATCTTTATCAAATGGTTCAGTATTATTCTGTCTTTAACGTAATTTAATGTATTGTTTATGAGAAAAAGAAAGCAGTTATCAAAGACTATATAAGTATTATGGACAGGCGCATTCATCCACTCATGTATCGATGAATGAACAGTACTCACCACAAATTAAGACACCACAAATTGAAGGCTCGTGCTCTCCAGCACCTTCATATGATTGATTCATTCAGTGATATAGGCCATTGGCCTATAGATTTGCTTTCCAAGTAGATGTCATTTATGCAACTAACGAAATGCACTTTTGCATTTCATGTTGTTTTTGTTGCCATACAATATTTATGGGGGAATTACGTTTTGACAGCTCATAAAAATACATAATTGATTGGTGGTGTCTTTACCCGTAATGAGTTAACATGAGCATGGGTCAGTGCATTTAGTTATTACATCAAAATATGCGTGTAGCAAACCATAGACAATAAATCATAAACAATAAACACAAAACTCCGTACAAGAGATGACCTTTATCTATAAACGTTAACGTCATCCCCACCCATCGATAAATCGTAAAAACCTGTTGTCAAATAAAATTGATAGTTATCAGAACTGTTTGTTACACCAACTCTTGGAGCCAAGGTCAAACACGTAGCCCAAAATTATGAAGGTATGCCTAACCATTTACTATTCTAAAAGAGATTGGTGCCAATGTTGGAAGCCAACGTTTCGAGGGAACTCTCGCTGACTCATTGGTTAGGCAATAGGATGACAATGATTCAAAAGAATTACTGTCAGCGATAAAATACGAACGGTCGCTACAGAAGAATGATTGAAGAAGATTGGATGCTTATCGGATATTCTTTTGTAAGCAGTTTTATTTAGAAAGGTGATATTTACTTCATTCACCGTGGAAACAAAATTCATTGAATCGTAACTGAAAAAAAAAACGTAACTCTCTAGTAACAGTTTTTAAAGCCTGTCCTGTGTTCTAAAAAAAACATGTGAAGTATAGACAAACTAGTGAAGTACCTACATACACCAGTCTATAATTATAATGTTAACGACACGTTAGGTACAGTAGCTGAGCTACTGGCTGCTCCGCTGTCACAGGTTCGATTGCCGCATGTTTTTTTTTGGTATTTTATTCGGATTTCGATGTTATACACAAACGACATATTATGAGAACTTACAAAAATAAAGTGACATAATTGACGTTTACGTAATAAGTACTCATTTTATTTACGGTACCTATCGTGGCCTTTCAAAGGTGTGACTGCTAATGCCGATTTCGCGTTATTGGACCGAAGTCCCAAGAGCGTTGTCCATACAGAACACCTACCTATAAAAACTGACACATCACCGTTAATTCCGTCATCAATTAATTAACGAAAGGGCTAGGCATATAACACGGTCAGTTATATCGAACTGTCTTACTAAAGATACCATGCAGATTTACCAGAGGAGGAAATTTTAAATTGTTAGGAATTTTAAAACGTAAAGAGAAAAGAATAATAAATAAATAGGTAATAAAATAAAGTAGGTGCTATTTATTATAAATGCGAAAGTTTGGTTGGATGGATGTTTGTTACTTAATCACGCCAGAAGGGCTCATAAGGGCAAAGGCACATAGCTAGATTATAGTCTGGAATAGCATATTGGTTACTTTTTAATTCAGAAAAATATTGATCAACTTTTACGCGGTTGAAGTCGCGGGCAGAAACTAGTAGTAGGTTATAAAATCTGTGGCCTGGTGCTAAAAGGGCCAAAGTACGTTTTTGTATGAAGCGTGATTGTAATGCCAGTTTATTTATTGACTGTATGAAAGCGCACACTACATTGGTATTTTTTACATAGTAACTTTTGAAACATTGTTAATACACTAACGCCCTTTTACCACAAGAAAAAATATCATACTTTTACAATAAACTGACATTACAATCTCGTTTCATACAAAAACGTACTTTGTCCCTTTTAGCACCAGGCCACAGAAATATATATTGTGTTTACAAAAAAATCTAATAATCAAATCTCAAAAAAAAACAAAAAATCTTTAGTCTAATTCGACTGAGTTAGCTCCTACTTTTTATTGCTTTCAGGTACTCTTAATAATATTGATACAAAATGTCAGGATATTATTGAAAAGTCAAGGATTCTGTCATGAAAACTAATTTTCGGTTCTAGCAACCCAACGTGTATGTCAAAGACACGGAACAGGAAGTGTCAAAAGAGAGCACGTTGCGGGCTTGTCCGGTGTCGTGATAGTTACTACCAAGTTCTGATCACCCATTGTGACCGTTCATTTATGCAGCAGCTGGTCAGAGAAATATAGGTCACGTATGGTTTGATCGAGTGGCCATTTTGGGTTTACAATTATATTTGTAAGAGTAGGATAGAAAGTTTAGTTACTTATGTCATACTTATTCATAGTGTTAACTTCCACTTTTATGTAACTTTCTGTTATCCTCCGGATAACATGTCAATATGATTATGGTTTAAACATTGTAAAAAGCCATATTAAATTTTTTTAAAGTTATTGTTTTTTGCCCCTTAATGGTATCTAGTTCACATTTTCATTAAATATAGCCAGTGAGATTATGCAGAATTTTAATAACAATATTTACGCACGATAAGACGTCTAGCGTTTTTTTTTTTACATAATTAATTAAAGTTGTGACGAAATAAATAAGAGCATTCATTATTACAAGCGACATCTACGTAACAGAAGGTAGTTATTTAGTACTAACGTTCATCAATAGATGCCGCTGTTGCATATAATATTACCTGTCAAAAACAGATGGCGTTGTCTTAAACATAATTTACTTACCAAGGATGGCCCTGAGATGTCCCTCCAGGGTTTGTAATATCGTCATCTTGATTTCTTTGACAGTCTTGCCCAGGAACTGCTCACACGCAGTCGTGAGAAGTTCGTCTTCGTTCATAATCTTGCATTGGGCCACACCGGTGACGGTGAGTGGGACACCCTGTGCTGTTTCTACGTATTCGCACATTGGGTTGAGGGTCATCACCTGGAATAAGTACATATTGATATTTAAATTAAGATAATATTTTGCTAGACTACATAAAAATATCATAATTATGGAAATATGAGATTCGCTACCCTTATCGAATAGATTTGCTACTTAGGACTCCCTTAGGTCCTTAGGAGGACTTTGAGTTACTTGGGTACCCCTGCTACTATGATTATACCTAAATGGTTTTCTGTACCTAAATGGTGCTGAGCAGGACCCTATTACTAAGATTTCGCTGTCTGTCTGGCTGTACCTCTGCCAGAGGGCTGTACCTTTCAAACCGTAATAGACAGGCACTTGAAATTTTCACTGAGTGGGTATTCCTATAGCCGCTTTATAACAACAAATAATAAAAATAAAAACTAAACTAGTGCTTTACCTACCTTTTTTGTATAACGTACGTTGGTTAGGAATCCACCAACTTCCAAACTCCGGGTTATTACTGAGAAATACCTAATGGAAAAACCTAATACCACTTTTTACCCGACGTGGAAATCGAACTCAGGACCCCACGCTCAACAGTCGTGCTCGCCACCACGAGGCATTTGCCGTGTTGCGTAGGCGGGAGGTTTTTTGTAATTATTAGGTTATTGATGCTTGAACTGCCTCGTTAGCCTAGTGGTCCTAAACACGACTGCTACGCTAGAGGTCTTGGGTTCGATTCCCAGGTCGAGCAGAAAGCGTTATTAGGTTTTCCTATGAAATTCTCAGTAGCAGCTCGGAGTTTGGATTTGTGCCCGGTTAATGGCAATAGGGTCGCCCCCAATTATATGGGACCTTAACATACCGGCGAACTGTGGGTGTACATTGGTACACCTCTGGGAATACAGGCGTGATGGTATGTGTGGATGTGATACTCTTACAACACAACTGTAAAAAGGAGTCGCTCTTACTTTTCCAGGAATTAAATAATTCAGTGTTCAGGAGCCTACTACAACATGGTAAAACAGTATTATTATAATATTACTTTATAAATTCCAACGTTGGATTTTAAAACTTTAGGCGGTGAGCCTAGCGTTAAAAATCCAACAGTCCGCAAGGCGAAGAACAAATTATAATAAAACTGTTGCAAGAAATGGTGGTAGGGCCCCATTCGTTCGACAAGCAGGTTTTGAAAATGATGCTCTGGTTACATTACCTCAAGTGAGATCCTCTGGACATCGGTGACGAGCCACCAGGCCCACGCCCACCCACCGACGATGGTGCGCTTCGTCGTAGAGCCGCAGCACCCGCCTGGGAACAACAAAAGAAAAAATGTGAAGTAACCAGACAAACGTAGATATTTATGCCCAAACTCGCTACGGACTGTTTTTTCGGAATAACGTCTCCGATGAATATGGGGTCTTAATAATTGGGTAGATGACACCATTAAGAATAATTTTAAGACAAAACTTCTTCAAAAAAATACCTTTTTTTACCCGTGAAAACCCGATTAAGAGTTGTTGTGTCTACGTTTGATGCAAATAGATTAATTAGGCGGATTAATTACACGGACTGACTAATTCACCTTTCAAACAAAACTAACAAAATAAAAATCGGTTTATGCGTTCGGGAGCTACGATGCCACAGACAAACACACACACTCACAGACCCGTCAAACTTATAACACGCCGTCGTTTTGCGTCGGAGGTTAATAAATAGTAAGTGAATTGAGATGTCAAAAAAGTGACACAAGTTTAGTATTGTTATACAAAATCTGTGGGGGAATAGCGTTTTGACATTTGGTATTTTGAGCCGCCGACGCGTGCAGCGTCGGCGCCCCAAAAAGCCCCGAAAGGAACCCAAAAACCGAAAAATTAACTTGACATTTGTGCTCACGTCTCGTGGCGACTAATATGCTATGTTTCTGAATGTAGGCAGATAATATGAACACTTAATGTTACTTCCGAAGTTAATAAAAAGGAAAGTACATCCTCCTAGCTCCTCGTTATAGTCCATTCAAGATAATATTACAAAAATAATGTTGTAATTCTAACGTTATTTCGATATAGGCGAGAATTAAGCAGCAGCAGCAGCACTTTAAAATGCAGTCATTTCAACAACATAACGGTATAACTGTCGTTATTACGCAGTTATTTTTGTAACGTTATCCTAAACGGAGTATAGACGAAAGGGCGGTAACCTCAGGGGACCCACCATCTCTTAGAACAGTACCATTTTAATATTACTTTGTAATTTCAGTTGGTGGATTTTCAACTCTTGGCGCTGAGCCGATCTTTGAAAATCCAACAGAGTATTACGAAAAGTAATATTAAAATATCACTGTTCTAAGAGATGGTAGGCCCTCAGGGAGAGTGACCAGCTTGCCACGTGATCACGCGGTGCAAACCAGTTTGTCTTCCCGTCACTTCCATGCTACCGTTATGTTCTAGTCCTTTACGATTTCTCTTTTAAATTGTACACAGAAATGTTTATCATGAAGATACACTTCATGCAACACTTTTAATGGACCAATGGAAATTGACCTTTATGAATTTGCTGTTAAGAGTTACTGATTAAGGTGTAAATGTAAAGGATGTATTTACGTACCAAACTAGCTACTTATTCAACAGGATGGCAATTCCACTAACTTTGTGAAAATCTAATCTTAGTCTCAATCTATGAAATATGTCTATAAGTTGTCAAAATTTTTTGACATTGAATGTGACTGAGATGATATTGCGGCTAGATTTTGAACGTTTATATTAGAATTAGCCTTCTAATATTTTGGATAATTAAAAAATGCGAAAAATGATTAAACGTTCTTCTTTAACAGAAGCAGTTAATAATAGCAGTTAATAAGCAGTTATTAATATGATGATAAAAGAATGATGATATGATTATATAAAAAAAAAAAAAAAAAATTATTGTAAATAATTATTGTAAATTGTAAAGTAAGCTCTAGACTAGAGTCATAAGTAGATGTTGATGTAGACCAAATTCACTTTCATCGGTAATGGTGGGTAACTGACCGTCACTTGACACTGCGAGCGACTCCCGCGCATCAAATGTTGTGTAATGACACTTGTGACATTAGTCATATCTGTCACAAGGAAGAGCGACGTAACAACCTTTTTAAGTCATTTGAAACAAAAATCTTGATGACCATAAACTTATGTATAATGAATGAATCGCTTTTCGAATCGAGTCTTCAGCCTTTTTTTGTGGAACAAGCCCGCCACACTATTCCTATCTATTGCAACTCTCTCTACACTCAAATCTTCTGCCTCTGAAGAGCACGGAGATGATGAATGTCTGTAGTTACCACCTTAGATACCCACTCATCTTTGAACTTGAACTGTACATGTGAAAACGCAAATCTGTATGTAAATCTATACAAATATGTTTTTTAAGTGTCATTTTCAAGAGAAAGTAAGTATCACAAATTGTAGGGAAGAAAACTTCTTTATTTTTTAATTATCGGCTGTTTTAAGTTTCCGGCCATTTATTATTAAGTACATCAATGAACACACAGTACAGTTAATTGAACTAGTTTGAAAGCAAGCTAATTCCTATGAGATATGAATATTGATCGTGGTGCGATCGCTGGTCGCGTCATACGTAGTCGCGGGCATGTCCTGCCGTGTCCACGACCAATACATCACGCGCGTATTACCGAAGAAAGTGTTGAGACCTAGAAACGTCACTAAGTAGACCTACCTACCTATTACCTGCTTACTCATTGTTTTGTACCTTCGAGAAAATTTTTGGCCACAGTTTCACCATTGTGTGAGTCACGAAGTTTCTTAACAATTTGGGCGGCTTTGGTTAAAATTATTCAGTTTTAATTAATTCTTTGTCTTCAAAGACATTTCAATAATGTCCCCCCCCCCTGCTGTCAGGATATTCTCAAATAATGTAAGTTAGTAAAAACTCTAAAATCATACTGGTACTTCGAGGTTTTGGGGTCCAAAAACGTAATTACTTTTGATTTTTTTAATTAATTTATCATCATATTCTTTTCATAACATTCCTTAGCTTTTATCTTAGTTTACTAGTGATCGACGCAGCACATCTTAATTATCTCTATTATGAGCTTCATCACAGCAGTCATCTATGCCTAAAAACTTACTGTTTTGTTCTTACAAATTCACAATAAGTAGTACATAATTTAAGGTCGGCCAGCGCTATTTCGACTGCGGAGTTAACAGTAACGAATGTGATCAAGAGGGCAATTCTATTTCTGATCACCGTCTCAATCTGTTAAAAGTGCCGCTTATTTACCTTAATTTTTTGACATTTATGGTCGCTGACATGAACTTGCGATTACCTTTTAAACGATTTTAATGACCGGAATTGGTTTTTTAAAACGTTATAAGCCTTTATTCGCGTTCGTTACAATCATCCCAAAGAACAAGTAGACCGTTAAAAAAAAAAGTCATCAAAAGAAGTTTGATTTACGTTTGGTCGGGCCAGCCTAATAAAATTCAACCATAGCCAAAAAGAAGCCCAGATAATAGATAGCTTTCTTGTCGGCACAATGAGTCATACAAATGTTATGAAAGTGAAGGAAAGATAAAATCCATTCAAAAATAAATTGCAAAACATAATTTCCGTGTTGCTACCGTCGGAATTTCCAGATTAAAGTTATATTTGTATGCCTGAATCATTCATGAATATGCTACAGAATAAAATTACCAAGTGCCAAGTTACTGAATACGATTAAAAGTCCAAGTAAAAGTAAAGAGGTTAGAGTCTTTAATAAAATAAAAAAATAGATAGAATTTCATTGCGTCCCACGGATATAACACGTTTAACTGAAAAGGCAAGTAAACAAGCTAATTAACTTAAATAACACTTAACATGACGTCAGAACTAATTCAAATAGAACCCCCTTCCACCATTTCACTACTATCCAATAAGCGGCCTGCGCGGGAGTTGATCCACAACAGTCGAAGAAAGTGCCCGTCACCTGGTTAGACGAAACGCTGCAAGAAATCGAAACAAAACAACAACTAGACAATTTCGAAAAACCGAAACTAACCAAGCGTGTTTCAGTGATTTAAAAAAAAAACCGTTACGTGATGTGTGAGGTGCGCAGGCGCAGGGAAAGTGTTCAGGAATCTCGGATAAACAAGCGTTTGTAATGAACAGTGAAGCGGAGTGTTCAATATAATTCGGTGTGGACTGTGGAGCTTTCTTGTGTATTATGTTTTGTTGTGAAAGTGTAAACCACTGAACGTAAGTTAACAAGCTTTTGTAACGTGTACATTGGTATTTCATTATGATAAGTTATAGTGCCTCGTTAGCCTAGTGGTCCTAAGCGCGACTGCTACGCTAGAGGTCTTGGGTTCGATTCTCATGTCGGGCAAAAAATGATACTGGGTTCTTCCATGAAATTCTCAGTAGCAGCTCGGAGTTAGAATTTGTGCCCGGCTATTGTTAATATAGGCTCGCCCACTATTACATGGGACCTTAACATACCGGCGAACTGTGGGTGTACATTGGTACATCTCTGCCTAACCCTTCAGGGAATACAGGCGTGATGGTATGGAAGTTATAGTGCAGCTGGTCTATTCTGAAAAACATATCAATCGGTGAAAAGAGGTTTACATGATCTGTCCTCCAACCTGATGCTAAGGGTTGATAGTTTGATTTGATCTCTAGCTCACTTCACCTATTCAATTCATCGAGGAAGATTTTATTCAGAATAGCACTATTATAAAAAACTAAATAGCAATATTCAGTAACTTGTATTGACCATGTATTAGGTTGTTAATAAGAAAAACTTATGTTTGAGAGCAGTTCAAATTTAATTGAATAAATTCATAACATAACATACATTATCATCACGCCTGTATTCCCCGAAGGGTTAGGCAGAGGTGTACCGATGTACACCCACAGTTCGCCGGTATGTTTAGGTTCCTTGTATGAGGGAGTGAGTATTGCCGTTAACCGGGCACAAATCCTAACTCCGAGCTGCTACTGAGAATTTTATAGAAAAACCCAATAACACTTTTTGCTCGACCTAGGAATCGAAACCAAGACCTAGCGTAAACGTAGCGGTCGCGTTTAGAACCACTAACTAAGCTACCAAGGCGGTAAATAAATTCATGACATAAAAATTGTGGAAAAGAGGAAACGTGAAATGTCACAACATTGCTCAGATTGATAACAAAACATGCATCATCAGTTATAAGTTGAAATTCAGAAATCCCCGACAATCAAAACTTGACCAGACCTGTGAAAGATGCTCACATCCTTTAATCAACTAAACAGGTCTGATAATCTTCAAACGGCTGAACATATATTCTTGAAAAAAAAAAGCTAAGAACACTTGATCAAGTCTACTTCCAAACTAAAAAAAAAATCGGTAGGGGTTGTGTTGGGCACACAGCTGTTGGTTTGACGTGAAACGTCAACGTCAGCGAGTCGCTTTTAGTGTTGATTGAAACCTTCTTCATTTCAGTCTACTTTTCTGCCTTGGTACCCATATGTGATTTTACAGACGTATCACGTCAAAAAAACAAATCAAAATCGGTTTAGCCGTTTGATAGCTACAACTTAATAACATCCCCTTATTTTCATCGGGGCGAAAACAAAAACTATGGAGCCTATTTTGCAATATTATGACATATGTATATTATACAAGTAGGTGATACACCTACTCGGTAAACTAAGAATTAAATCAATATTCCAATCGCCTCTCAACATAAATTAGATGTAATTACACAACAGTTTAGCTGCCAAAAGGGAACAGTTACATAATAGCAGTGGATACATTTTCTCCGGAACTCTTTAATATTCTGGAGGCGGTACGGCCAGCATTCGGAAATTCTCTTGGCTGCGCTTCAATGACATTTTAGGACACTTTCTAACAAAATACGAAGATGTAAACAATTTATTTTTTCCAAGTGTGAAGTGGAAATTATATTTTTTCCTACTACTCCGCTATTTTTTTCTGATTTATTTAGTTGCGGGATCCAATACAATTATTTCATTCATTGCCTCGGCGCTCTCCTGGCGGTCTCCACTGTTGATTCTGGCTTACAGAAGTTGCAGTGATTGGAAACAGTGTGGCGGGCTTATCCCACATAAAAAAATATATTATATATTTTTCCAACCATTCATTACACTGGGATTTAGGCTAGATTATACAGGCTGTTAGGGTAAACGAGGGACTTAATTTGAGTGCTTTAACTGCCTCGTTGGCCCAGTGGTCCTAAGCGCAACTGCTACGCTAGAGGTCTCGGGTTCGATTCGCAGGTCGAGCAAAAAGAGCTATTGAGTTTTTCTATGAAATTCTCAGTAGCAACTCGGAGTTAGGATTTGTGCCCGCTTAATGGCAATAGGCTCGCCCCCTATTACATGGGACATAAACATACTGGCGAACTGTCGGCGTGCATTGGTACACCTCTGCCCTTACCCTTCAGGGAATACAGGCGTGATGGTATGTTGTACTTTAAGTGAGTGCAGTGCTCATGAAAATGAAAAACTTTTACTACTGTACGAACCATAAAATCTAAAAAAAAACCAACTCCTCCATACGTTTATGTTCGCACAACTCGACAACATTTATGGAACAGCTGGTTTTTTTTACAATTTTAAGTTTGATGTCATAGTGAAAGTGGTTTATTTTCACAAGGAAGTGATCCCTTAAAGTGTGTCCGTTGTTTAAACTAACACCTTGTATGAGGAAATCTGGATTTATAATTAATATTTGTATGATCAATGTGCCTTCTTTGTATGAGCAGGACTTTGCCCAGCAGTGTGGACAATTACATGCTGGTGCAATTTTTACTTTTTGGTAATCATAGTTTTGATATTAGTGCGTTTGTAGGTACCTAACGTTACTGGTGACTCGTGTTTTTTTACCCAACTACACAATTAGGTATTTTTTTTCTAATTGAGGTGTTTCCAACCGTAGAACATAATGACTTGTTTACAATATTAGTAACTCGGTATCCAACTTGTCATAAAATATTCGATCAGGTACTACTTGATAGGATAAAGAAAGATTTTAATTAAGTTAACATGGTAATGCAAATTCAATATTTATATGATTTGGAAGCCAATGTTCATTTAGTCCTATGGGACTAAATGAACATTGCTACTATGCTTGTTGTTACTGACTGTACTATGATACAGTCAGTAACAACAAGCATAGTAACACGACATGTCATAAAAGATACCACTGCTGTCATTAAAACGATTGGTTACTTTGCACCCGACTGTACATATTCTCTTTCTTCTACAAACGATTAGATTAGAGTGCACTTACGTTATTACCAGCCACCTCATTGAGTTTTAGACATTAAGAAGTGTCTTAATGCTCTGTTAACCTCTTTTAAACTTTATTTCTAGTGAGAAATAAAGTTTAGAAGAGGTTAACAGAGCTTGTTAATTAGAAGCGCTAAGCAGAAATGTAATAGATAATGTAATACGTGAGATGATAATCTAAATGAATTCTTAGAACACCTGAGTTGATGACTTAAGCGGAAGTTTGAACGATTTTCCGAAAGTCACGAACATACAAGCATAACCAAGTATACATTTAGCAAATTCAATAAAAAATCCATTTTCTTTAAAAAAAAAAATTACAGTTTTGAAATAAGACCTATTTCATAGTAATATGGGATCCAAAATACTAAAACTGGTGGAAGGAACATCGTAATGATAACCTTTTACCAAAGATTTAGTGCATGATTTTAGACCGCTCGAACGAAAATAAACGACGACTAACGAGTATAAAAAAACAGCTACTATTTTTTACAAATACAAAAATACAAATACCTGCATAGGTAATACTTTTGTATTAAACAGCTGAATCCGTGGCAAAAGTTGCGTCTTTACCCTTCCACAGTTCCATCTTGTTGTAACACGATAACACTTCAATTAATACTTTAGGAAAAAGTTGATTTAGAGTTTTGCTAAATGTTCATGCTCGAGACTGTACACGGCCTAAGAGACGAAAGGCTCATAGTTACTTTTGATTCTGAGCAACAGCGTAAGTGTGTTATCGTGTTCAAGAAAATACAGCTAAGTATTAGCAGATAAGGACAAAATCGTGCGAAAAAAAATACTAGAAACTAAAAAATATACTTTTTTACGACTCGCAAAATATTTATCGCTTGGCTTAATAATATTTTCTAATCGTGAATATTACACGGACGCCCACTTCGTTTGTTGAAAAATATGTAAATTAAAATGATACAATTAGTGACGCGTGGACGATTGGACACGTGGACAGTTTTTTATGGACCACGGTAGATCTCTAAATAAAAATATTTTTACTTTCATGATTTAAGACTTTAGGCGAATGTTGACGGAGGGGCCGATTCCTGCCGGGGCTGCGGGTTGTTCGAAAGAGATACCGCGCCCCTGGAACGTAAAGGGCACAATAAGGAACATGCATGGGTTTTAGTCAGTAAAAGTCTGACACTCCCTCCCGCCCGGCCTATAGCAGGAGAAACCAATGATGATTGCCCATCCGAAAAAAAAAGATTAATATTGATCACTTCTGAAAAGTTCAAAATTTTACAAAATTTGGCTGAAATCCTTAATAGATGTTATAATACTGAGCTGGCACGTAAACTGACTTAAAAACTGCTGTCAAACTTAGTGACCCACTTCGTACAAGTTGCAGTGACGTAGCAACAAGCGCACGCGCCGCCGGCCTCGACTTAACGGTACTCCACGACTCATCAGCTGTTAACCAAGTGACACTGTTCCATACTGCAAGTGACGAAGGCGGATGGTTTTGAGTTGGAATGTTTACGAAATATTTTTGGATATTTATCTGATTATCCTATTTTTAGAAGTTGGTAGAATTTTCTTATAAACTTGAAGAAAGTATTAACAATTACAAAGAGACAGATTAATAAAACATACAACACAGATCTCGACCGTTTTGTAGAAGTTTTGAACTTTCCGGAATCTTATAGGCGCTATTAATCAAAATTAAACTCTAATTTAAAATATACCTAATAATATAAAGCTGAAGAGATTGTTTGCTTGGTTAAACGCGCTAATCTCAGTAACTACTGGTTTGAATTGAAAAATTCTTGTTTTGGATACTTCATTTATCGAGGAAGGCTATAAGCTATATCACATCAAGCTACGATACACGGGAGAGGAGCAGTAACCAAAGAGTTACGTCTTTAGTTACTGCTCCTCTCCCGTGTTAACGCAGGTGAAAAAAACCACGCGGACGAACTCACTGGCAAAAGCTAGTCTATACATACATATAAAGATAATTATTTGGAACTCATTTTCGAAATTCAGAATTTTCTATTAACAAATAGCGTTTTTTAAATTAACCTTGTTTATTAAATTATTTAAATGAGGTTGAACGTAGTTAAACCAGCCAGAACTTTTACAATTCCTACTTCTATTTATCAGCACTACACATTGATAAAGAACTCCATTCAATAACAGATCGATTTGAAGTAACATTGTACTCATAATATTGCAGGTGTGAAGATGAGTTCGATAGTGAATGCGGCCGCCGACGTGCTATCCGGCACGGCCATCGCCGCCGCCGCCGGCTCGCAGGTAAATGTCCGCTAGCATACTATTACAAACTACATCGTCATACAAACTGTGATAGATGCTTTACACTCTATATTTAATAGAAAAACGCACGCACACATCGATAGCATTCGGTAACGTTCGAATCTACGGGAGCAAAGGAACTCGAGCTCATGAGAAGATATTTAGCAAAGACCAAGCGCGGGCCGGGACTGTTTTTTTTTTTTTGGTGGTTGGGAAATCATCAAATAACTTCTCCCGCCCTGGGCGGGGCGGGAGGGAGTGTCAGACTTTTACTGACTAAAACCCACCCATGTTCCTTCTTGTGCCCTTTGCGTTCCGGGGGCGCGGTATCTCTTACGAACAACCCGCAGCCCCGGCAGGCATCGGCCCTCAGTGGCCCCTTCCTTTTGCTGACATCTCTTTGAGGCGCGCGTGGAACACGAACGCGCCGTCGACACGGCCTGTCGTTATGCAACGTAAGGACGGTGAGCTACCCATTGCACAACGTCCACAGGCCCGTCTCACCGTCCACAGGCCCGGTTCACAGGCCGTCCATAGGCCGGGACTGTTGAAGTAGTAATTTTGTTTATTGAACCGTATCGGCAAAAGCACGTCATTTGGCTCGTGGTCGTCGATCTTCGCAAGGTTGCTGAAAGTAGCTGGATGAGAATAGGCGATGGATCGAGCTAAATGTGATGCGGTTGGAAATAGGCCTTCCTGCGCAGATGGATTCACTACGTAATATGACACGTTGACGTGACTATCCATTCATTGTCTTTTTGCAAGCTTCTATGAACTTTAGTCTATGTTGGTATCTTCTTTTATGGCGCTATAACTGACCTCGTAGGTACCGACCTATGTATGAAATATGAGTGTCTGTAGCGTATAACCCATGTCATCAGTCTTATGTAACGTCACGTTGCACACGACTAGCATGCCACCCGCTGCACGCGATGCTAGAGCGAACGCGGCTTACTTCCGCCTTCCGGTACTAAATGCTTGGCGTTTTTTGCATCTGTTACTCTTGCCTTCTTCACTGAAGGAAGCAAAATGTTTTGGACGACAAAATGAGAATGTAAATTGTAATAATAAGTAACACTGTATTTTCTTTTACAGCTATTATTTCAGGTAAACATTTGTGTGTGGATTTGTTGTGAATAGTGAATTTTTCAGCTTAACTTAATTTGCTGTTTTATTTTAAGATTTGGTTTTTTTTTTGTTAGGTAGATTTCAGTATCCGAAATAATAAAAAAAAAAATATTTTCAGCTTGCATCAAAGGTCAGAGCAATCATTTATTGTCTTCTTTTTAAGTTTGTTTGTAAACGATGCCGGTTATAAGATTGCTTTTTGGTTTAATTTAAAATATTAAAATGTCATCTACATTTGCATTATTTTTATATTTACTGACTGATCTACACTACTTGTTCCAGATTTGTATTTTTTTGTAGAATTTTCAATAAGTGTCACTTACATAATTTTTAAATCATAAATCTTGTCCGTAAGTACTCTTGTGTGTAAAAAACTTTTTTGCGTGTTCATCTGATAGAGATGACAAAAAATTATGGAATATCGATTCCATACGTTCCAATGATTAACCGTATATATCTTGGACATCGGCAAACAACACGACGGTCATCAATTATGTCGCGCATCCAGCGTCCAAAGCGATTAATAATCGATAACTTTTTCGCTTACTCCCGGTAGTCAAACATATTAAACAATAGCATGCCTCGTTTATTTATTCAAACTTACACGGTAATAATCATGGCTAATTATTATTTTAGTAGCAAAATCGTAAGAAGCGATCCTATTACAAATTTCTGGTAAACTTGGGGACTTGGCAACTTGAAACTGCGGTACAACTTAAATCCCTGGAGGAGTTGTGTTATAGGCCCAAAGTAAACGGCACCCGGTTCTGGTTAAACCGGCTAGAGAATATGTCCATAATGGAGCCGGAAACGGGAGACCGCGCTTGTACCCGAGCATGCTTGTTATAGCCATATCTATGGGGCACTTTTACTAGAGCATAATAGTGGTTAAACTCCGCTGGGTACGAGTTATTTTGTCACTATCTATTAAATAAAGTGCAATTTTTAAGTACTCTCTCTGATCATCAAAAAGACGGAAAGTGACTAAAAACTAATTCAATAACAATCAAAGTAAACTTTAATAACTATTAAGTAGCTATCTATAAGCAAGATTACACGTACCTACTGAACGAAATTTGGGGAGACTTGTCATAAATTCACAACACATCCCTAATTTCTAAATAACAAGATTTCCCAAACATTCTAGGTAGCCTGGTTTATCCCGATGCTGATGGCCGCAATAGCATACTATAACTTCGACGCGACAGACCCTGAGGGCAGACCAGCTGACATCAATGATAACAATCTACTGCCTGATTATGACTTCATCATCGTTGGAGCTGGCTCTGCTGGTCAGTGGGTATAAGAAACTTAAAATGTCTACCCTATTAGGGGGCCTTCCACCATCAAAGAAAGCAGTACCATTTTAATGTAACTTTGTAATTTCAGTTGTTGGATTTTCGACTCCCGGCGCTAAGCCGAGCGTTGAAAATCTAACAGAGCGCAAAGTAATATTAAAATACTTAATACTGTTTTATGAGATGGTGGTAGCCCCTGTCCGCAAATTTAATGTTCATTGACACTCATGACAATCACCAGCAAACCATCAAGAAGAGTAAAAAGAGAAACCATCAACATCAATTAAATTCTTATAGGTATGGAGAAACCGGAGAAAGCAGTTTTCTCATCAATGGATTTAATAAGTAGTCATTACAGACGGGTCCACTGGGATCCTTTGAATAAATCGAAAGTTTAGTCTACACAGGTTAAAATAGGCAGCGCGTATCTAGAACATAAAGTTAATAGATAATGATGACAAAGGAATAAAACTAAATTAGCTTGTCATGACATACTTACGGAATTAGTTAAAAAGTTTAAATTTTATCAATGAACTAAAACCCAATTTCTTCAACTGTTTTCAGGTGCTGTGGTAGCGAATCGGCTATCAGAAGTCAGCAATTGGAAGATCCTACTTTTGGAAGCCGGTGGAGATGAGACGGAGTTATCCGACGTGCCTCTTCTGGCTGGATACCTTCAGCTTAGCAAGTTAGACTGGCAGTACAAGACTGAACCATCGGGAACCAGCTGTCTAGGTAAATATATTTTACAAATGATCTTTTCGGAAAAAAACATTTTGTCGACACAATTGGCGTAGTGGGTGAGCGATGGAGGCTGCGCTGTGGTGTCGTGGGTTCGATTCTCGCACAGAACAAATATTTGTATGGCCTATATTTAGTTGGTCTAAATCTGGATAATTGTGAATGGGAATTGAAGTGTTTATAAACGCACCCACGATACAAGAGAATTCCTAGGCAACGTTATTTACGATTTCAGTCGCATTTTAAGGATATTGTTGTCTTTACTTAACTGTAAATAATTTCAAATATAGTGATTAAATCAATTGTTTCCATTATTCCAGCTATGGAAGGCGGCAGATGTAACTGGCCACGAGGCAAGGTGCTCGGAGGCAGCTCAGTCCTCAACTACATGCTATACTTACGAGGTAACAGGAAGGACTACGACTCCTGGGAGGCGCTGGGCAACAAAGGTTGGGGCTACAAGGACGTGCTTTACTACTTCAAGAAATCTGAAGACAATAAGAACCCCTCACTAGCCCACACACCGTACCACAGCACTGGCGGGTATCTGACCGTTTCCGAAGTTCCCTACCACACTCCACTCGTATCAACTTTTATTGATGGAGGCATCGAGTTAGGGTACATGAATAGAGATATTAATGGTGAGAACCAAACAGGTTTTATGGAGGCGCAGGGGACGATTCGACGTGGCAGCCGTTGTTCAACAGCCAAAGCGTTCCTCAGATCAGCGAAGGACCGACCTAATCTACACATATCCATGTATTCACACGTCACCAAAGTAATGATAGATCCCAGAACTAAAATTGCATTTGGAGTGGAATTTGTGAGAAACAAAATGGTATACCGCATCAGAGCTCGAAAGGAAGTAATTCTATCAGCTGGAACTATCAACTCTGCCCAGTTGTTAATGCTGTCTGGAATAGGTCCCGCAGAGGAGTTGTATAAACACAAAATACCAATGATCCAAAATTTGAAAGTTGGAAGGAACTTACAAGATCATATTGGACTGGGCGGCTTGGCGTTTATGGTCAACCAGCCAATATCTATTGTAGAACATCGCCTGTACACCATTGGTCCTCTGATGGAATACGCCATGCTAGGGGAAGGTCCTTTGACTATCATGGGAGGTGTCGAAGGCTTGGCTTTTGTCAACACGAAATATGTAAACGAGACTGATGATTTTCCAGACATCGAATTTCATTTCATTTCTGGTTCAACTAATTCTGATGGTGGAGAGCAGATCAGCAAGATACATGGTCTGATGGACACGTTTTACGATGCTGTGTTTAGACCCATTAATAATATGGATGTTTGGAGTATCATCCCTATGTTGCTCAGGCCGCGGAGCAAAGGTTTCATACAACTGCGCAGTGCCAACCCATATGATTACCCTTACATTTATCCAAACTATCTAGCAGACGATTTGGACGTAAAAACTTTAGTAGAAGGAGTAAAAATCGCTGTAGCGTTGTCCAGGACAAGAGCATTTCAAAAATACGGATCAGTTCTGAACAAGCATGTCTTTCCAGCTTGTGTGAGTATCAAAAGATACACAGACGCGTATTGGGAGTGTATGATCAGGCAGTACACTTGTACCATCTATCATCCTGTTGGAACAGCCAAGATGGGACCCCACTGGGATCCTGACGCGGTTGTAGACAATCAGCTGAGGGTATACGGAGTCAAAGGCCTACGTGTTATAGATGGCAGTATAATGCCTAACATAGTGAGCGGGAACACCAACGCTCCTATTATAATGATAGGTGAGAAAGGCAGCGACCTGATCAAAGAATTTTGGTTAAAACGACGAAGTTCTAGATATTACATTTAATTGACGTACAAAACGAAAGTATTCATCAGTATTATGGGCGTGTGCATTTGGCTGTAAATATTTCCTTTAATGGCTGAATATTGTGAATTTATTTATTTTCTATTTATTAACGACACGCAATTGTAAATTAATTAATGAAGGATAGTTTTCTTAGATAATAAATTATTTAATATCTATTGCGCGATGTCTGTGTTTGCTCTCATGTCATTATTTCTATGTCAGAGACCTGCGATGTCATAATAAAACATTGTTTCTTATGCTGACACTAATTAATTATTGTGGTACACTGAATTACGTACAGAGTAATCAAACATTTTACAGGTGACCAATTGCATATTTATTAACTATTGTTATTTTAAATGGTTATTTTAGATAACACTTATAACATCGAATTTGTAACAAATAACTTATTTTCTTAATCAACTACATCTTGAGTACAGGGACACTACGAGCATAATGGTTTGTTAAATAGGTATGTAAAAAATGATTTAGAAACAAGCATGTTTGCTATGGTAGGCGTTGACCAATTATGACATACAATCACATATCGTCATTTTAACGAATCTGCAAAAAAAAAATACGGTAACGTTATTTGCCTTGAATAACATATTCGTTACTCTGTGTAATAAAACTTACAAGTATGACACAATACGGATTGACATGATGTAAACAATAATGTGCTTAATTTGCTGAATCAGTCGCCATTCAATTTGATTCCATATCAGTGTCGGTGCAGCAGTGCCGCGCGTATTATGGAATCATGTCGACTCACAGTCCGTCGTCACTCAGGGGACTCCTATCCAATACGAGGATTACATTCGGATTGCTACCTGGACTCGGCATCATGATCATCCTCCGTATGGCCATACATTTATACAGACCAGATATAGAAGACGCAGAGAATCGTGTCAGAGATCATCCTTTCGAAGAACTCTATGATTGTTACGATTTCATCATAGTCGGTGCGGGGTCCGCAGGAGCAGTCTTAGCTAGTCGACTATCGGAGAATCCCAACTGGAAAGTGCTTTTGTTAGAAGCGGGACAAGACGAGAATGTTTTATCAGAAGTCCCAGTGCTATTCCCTATACTACAAACATCTTCTATTGATTGGCAATTCCTCACGGAACCTAGTGACGGCTACTGCTTGAGTATGGTGGAGAGCAAGTGCAAGTGGCCTCGCGGTAAAGTACTTGGTGGTTCAAGTGTGTTGAACGCTATGTTATACATACGAGGAAACAGGCGCGACTATGATAACTGGGAGAGTATGGGTAACGAAGGTTGGGGTTATGACAGCGTATTGCCTTATTTTAAAAAATCTGAAGATATGCGAATACCTGAACAACAAAGTGATCCCTATCATGCGACTGGAGGACCTTTAACTGTTGAATATTTTGCTTTCGAGCAACCAATAACGAGGAAGATATTGGAAGCTGGTGAACAGCTGGGGTACAACATCCGTGATGTTAATGGAGAATTTCAAACCGGATTTACTCGATCCCAAGCGACTATACGCGACGGTCTTCGTTGTAGCACCGCTAAAGCGTTTTTACGACCTACTTCCAAACGAGAGAACCTTCATGTGAGTGTACATTCGTTAGTCGAAAAAATACTGATAGACGAGCAAAAAACAGCATATGGTGTTAAGTTTAAAAAACATGGACAAGAACGAATCGTTAAGGCAAGCAAGGAAGTCATATTATCAGCTGGCACGATACAATCTCCACAGCTTTTGATGTTATCTGGAATAGGAGACGCTGAGCATTTAAAAGAGCTTGGAATTTATCCAATAGTTAATCTGCCCGGTGTCGGTAAAAATCTTCAAGACCACGTCGCAATGGGCGGCCACTCGTTTCTCTTCGACAACCCCTACGACAATGGAACAGATTATTGTTTCAATCTAAACGCAGTCATGTCAATAGGTGCTCTTATAGATTTTAGCGTGCACAAGAAAGGGCCACTGTACAGCATGATGGAAGCTGAAGCGATG
Source organism: Caradrina kadenii (assembly GCA_947462355.1). Classification (NCBI taxonomy): domain Eukaryota; kingdom Metazoa; phylum Arthropoda; class Insecta; order Lepidoptera; family Noctuidae; genus Caradrina; species Caradrina kadenii. The sequence continues at coordinate 4,106,146 of OX381693.1, read as the reverse complement.
GCTTTCGTCAACACTAAATATCAAGACCCAAGTGAAGACTATCCGGATATACAACTGTTTATTGCTCCTACAGCTGATAACATGGATGGAGGCTTGTTTGGTAAACGAGCCAACGGTTTGGACGACGTCACGTATGCGGAGCTATATGAGGAGATACTCTATGATTCTTCATTCTCCATCGTGCCCCTGTTACTAAGACCGAAAAGTCGCGGCTATTTAAAACTACGAGACGCGAACCCTTACTCGCCACCTCTGATTTATCCTAATTACTACACCGACCCGCAAGATGTTAAAGTAATGGTAAGTATTATTTTATAATTACGATTAACGACCTTCAAGTTATGTTGTAATAACATAATCATAATTATCTTGTAATTAGCCGATAAACTTTTAAATATCTATAAATTATGACTAGTTAACTTTAAACAGTTGATAATTTTTATTGTCTTGATAAAAGTAACAAATGTAAAAAATGGCGATTACTGCTGTCAATGGGTCACAGAAATGCAAAGGTTAATGTGATTATTATAAATTTTTATGCGTATTTGATAATAACAAATAAATTTTTATAAGTAAACTCGTGTAAGGACAATCTACATCTTATTATCTATATATGAACCTTTTATATTCATAGGTAGATTAAGTAACTTACTTCATTTATTTCTGTACCACCTGTTACATTTTTAAGTAAACAAATAAATATTAATATTATATTATTACTTAGCACAACATCTCAATACCACTGGAAATCGGCTTGAAACTACACACAACGACGGAAAAACGAAAATCTTATAACTCAAAAATAATTTAAAAATGTAATTCGATTTCAGGTGGAAGGTGCCCGTATAGTTCAGGAGTTAGTGAATCAGCCAGCACTTCGAGAATTGAATGCCCGGCCTAACCCTCGGCGGAACCCAGGTTGTGCGGCTCATGAGCTGATGTCAGACGAACACTTGGAATGCCAGGCCAGGCACCATTCGCTGACGATATACCATCCTGTGGGCACGTGCGCTATGGGGCCAGATGAGGATCCAGCTGCGGTTGTGGATCCCAGGCTGAAGGTAAGAATAAAATCAGCCTATAAGTCTGCCCAAAAGTCTCGACGCTGTCGCTGATCACAGTGGTCACACTACTCACTTTCACTAAGATGAAAACTTACTTTCGATGAAACTTTAGTAATCAAAACCAAATTCAAACAAATTTAATTTTAAAGTAAAAAGAGTCCATCTGCGTTTCGTGTATTAAAGTGCAATTTTAAAATCCTATCGACATTTAAGTCATCTCTCACAAACACTGTGTATTTTGATTCTTATCAAAAAAATACTTAATTTACTATATTGATATTTTTACCCTTGTAACTATTCCAGGTGCACGGTATCAAAAGCCTTCGAGTAATCGACGGCAGTGTCATACCAATAATACCAAGCGGTAACACCAATGCGCCGATCATCATGATAGCAGAGAAAGCTTCAGACATGATCAAAGAAGACTGGTATGACGCCATCGTCGAAGAATTGTGTCATATAGAAGATGCCAAGACTTATCAACAGTCCAAGAATACGGAAGAAGAAGAACCAACTAAGGTTCAACTAAGTAATCCGCCAGACTTGTTCAATGAAACTACGAGTTTATTCCCATTACTGAATAACAACATTGCTGTTAATTCTTATAAAAATAATGATAACGTACAATCTGAATTTAAAAAACAAAAGAAACAGAATGTAGCCCCAAGCTCGGTAAATATTATTAAACATGTACCAAAAGCAGCACGGAAGAATCATGATTCTATCCCAAATCACTATAACAACTACAATCCGCAGAGAAATTTCAACAATCAAGCACAAATTCCGTTCCGAAACTATCCATTCGGTTATCCTAATACTCAGGATCAATTCCCAAACTACGGATCAAATAATGGGCTACTACATAATCCACTTTACCCATTTCCAAAGTTGGGACGACAAAAGCCTATAAAGAATATATTTGCAATTCAGGAGCGGGGACCAGTCCTTTATTATAATAAAGTAAATAAGGTAAAAGATCCAGTGTATTATGAGACTGATGAGGCGATTACTCCAAGAGGGCAAAAGAAATGCAAGATTTGGTTGTACAATGATGGCGTAAAATATGAAGTTGTATTGTGACCTTTTCATAGTAGGTACACGACTAATTTTATGTATTTATGTGATTAGATGTAAGTAGTAAGTAAAATGAAACCATGTGAAATAGATAAGTAATTGGAGCCAAGGTGGATTTATTATTGTGAAAGTGTTTAAATAAATGTGTGAAAATGTTTGTTCATAGATACTTTTCTTTTTAATTACTAGCTGTTGTTGCCTAGTTGTTAAGGTGATAATAGGCAAGTACTAATGTGACTTTTTCAATTCGTATCTACTTTCTAAGTTTATCCTGGGCATCTCGGATATCAGTGAAGGAAAACATCGTGAAATATTCATGACTAATGAATAGACATATGTCTGAAATCGCCAATCCGTCTTGAGCAAGGGTGGTGATCAATGCTCGTGCCTTCTCTTTGTGAGAAGAGGCCTTCCCTTCAGTGGGACAGTAATAGGCTGGTTTTATTATTTCTACTAGCTGTTGTATATGTATCTACGCGTGTTTGTCCATGTACAAACTTAAACCCCACGATGAATCGTTCGAGGTTGGTTCACTAAATAATTTCCTAGTTCACCACTAATATCGTCTTTGTTTAAATCTATCAGTTAGCAATCAGGGAATTGTTCAACACGTGAGGACGGTTCTGTTATTAATACATAACTGTATTAACAACAAAAGTTTCATGCCATTGATTTATTAAGACATCTGTTTTGGCTGATAAACTGCATAGATTTGCATTTTGGGAAAAGGATAAGTAGATGATGATGAATTTAAAGTAATAAAAAGATTGAATAGTAGGTATTACGATACGCACAAGGAGCTGCCTGGTTTATGAGAGAGCCAAAAAACGAAGCATCTAATGAAACTGAACTAGCACAAATCTAGTAGGATTGCGAATACCAAGTTTTTTTTAATCGTTGGATGGTAAACAAGCCCATGGCCCACCTGATGTTAAGTGGTCACCACTGCACTGCACTAACCAGAGGCATTGCAAATGCGTTGCATTCCAGAACTAACCAAAGTTGAAATGTGTCTGTAATTTCACCAGCACCCGTACCCTTCAAACCGGAACACAGCAACGCCGCTTTGCCGCAGAAATATGTATGGTTGTAGTACGATCCCGGACGGGGTCTTTCACAAAGAGCTCTACTATTACTAAAAAAAATCTTAAACACGTTGTATGACGAAGGTTCATACACACGTTTCTACCAATACTTAGTGAGAATGGAGAAGGAAATTGAAAGGTTCTTCCCGAGAAAGCGTTGAGTCAAGTGATTGTCACCTGTAAGATCGTAATTGAAAATAGATGAATCGGAGACAAGTCAAAATACTAAGCGACATCTCGAAGCGGCGGCGAAGTTTTCAAAAAGGAATCCATTGACATCTGAATTAATATAACATTCGATCGCTAAGTGTTACTACTACACAAATAAGCGCGTCAGCGCATTCGATTCGGCATTTTTAGTACAACGTTATCAAAAGTTGTATTGGGAATACCGATCAAGGTTGTATTAAGAATGTCGAACCAAATGCCAACCCACTTACGTGTGTAGTAATTAATTGAGCCCTTAATTGAGCCTGATTTGAATATATTTATAATGATTAAACTAACAAGCTAAGAAACAATAGATTTAGACGTATATACACGACTGTGCAACTAACTACACACCGTATTGTCCACGAGTCAAAGTTGTTTTGATTTCATGATTTGTCAAACTCGTTTAGAGGGTTAATTACATGACATAAAGCAGATAATTTGTAGATTTTTTTATCGCTACACGAGAAATATATTTTATCAAAAACAGACTCGGTTTAAATCCAGCCAGTTATTTATCTTAATTTACCTATATTTGTAGTGTCAGGTCAGCCTCATTAGGGCTTGCTCTCGATTACAAAACTGTCAAAGTAGGAAATTAGAAAGGAGTTCCTAAACGGTTTATACTTCCAACGATCACCGTTGTATTGCTTATTAATATTTCTGTTTAAGACTTAACAATTTGACGTTATAATGCTTTTCGCAATAACTTTTTGTGTAATCTGTAATGTATTAGTTTAAAAAAAATACAATTATTTTCTAAAGTCTTATGATTGTAGTAAATGTACGAAAATCGACAATTTGATTATACGAAAAGAATCATTAGATATAAAAAAATAAAAAATATTTTAATTCGTAAATTCCTCAAAGAATGTGACGGTACAACTACCCCGTATAATAGGTATGCATACCAACACTTATAAATTTTTGTTTTGTTTGTAGTGCTGTGAATAAATAAAATATAAATATTTGCCAGTTTTTAGAGCAGTAATACTATCATATAAATCATTAAATAAATAATAATGATATGCACAAGTTAGCGTGAATCATGGTTAATTGCGCACTAATCTTTTCATAATGGTACAGTTAAAAACGAGTTTATTACTATATTATTATATTCATTTAATACATACATTACTTGGTGCAATATGTTCCAAAAAAAAATAATAATTCAAAATTTTATTTTACAGAAGTGCTTCAAACTGGCATAAGTAGGTTTTCATTTAAAAACTTTAAGATACTATCAATAAAAGTATAATTATTAAGCCTTAAAAGGTAGGTTATATTTCATAGCATGTCCTATGGACATGTCAATGTGGATGACTCCTAGAAAAACTGCAGGACAAAGCAAGGACATATAGATTGTGTGAAAGATGGTGTGGCTTAGAAAGAAGTGAATACTGAGATAACGACTGATGGCCAAGAGATGTATGGAAGAAAAGACGACGTATAGAATAACGTCAGAAGGATGATGATAAGTATCAAGACGTGAAAAGTGTTAAAAAAAATTAACGTATGTGACATTGTCATAGGGTATGAACGACGCCTAATTACTAATTTGTAAGAGTTGGTGATAAAATTTAAAATAAAAATCAAAGGTTACAAATTAAAGGCAATTATGATATTGAGACAAAAACATAATAGCAGTTATCTTTTTCCGACGTTTATTATTATGCCTAAAATGCCATGTATTTATAACAGGGAGAGAACCCTGGATGGTCATACTGTCAGCTCTCTTGGAACTGTCAGCTTCATATACTATTATAGTGGGAGCTGAAATAGAGAGGTAAGTCAATTATCTTAATAATACATACATGTACATTGCTTTGAATATTGCAGAAATAATCATGTTTGAAGAGTTAAGGGAGAGGTTTCTGAAGCCAATAAAATTTTAAAAAAAGATTATCGATTCTATGAAATACTAGATTCTGCTCGCGACTTTGTCCACTTGTCACTTAACACGGGTGAAAATATCCATATTTTCACCCGTGTTAAGTAACGTCATTCATTACTGCTCAGCTCCCGTGTGTCGTAGCGTGATGTTATAAAGCCTATGACAGTCACAAATAACATGACTTTCTATGGGTAAAATATATTTTTTTAAATCAGTTCAGTAGATCCAGAGATTACCCCCTAGAACCTCACAAATTTTAAATTAATAAAATAATTGATTCTAAGCTATAAATTTATTTTAGCTAAATCTACCTTTTTCTTGACAACTAATTTCCTTTCTCTAGAACAAGATGTCGTGGGCTTGCGATCCGGCGTTGACCGCCAACATCGTAAACAGCTACCAGACGGCTGGTCCGCTGTTCATGCAGTCTCTGCAGACGTTCTTAGCAGCACAATGCGCGCTGGTTGGAGACCACCTGTGGCCTGCTGACGCCACTCAGCAAGTGCTTGAAGGTAAATTATTTTGTTAACAACCTTTAATTTCCTTAGGTGAAGAGGTGTCCAGTACACAATTTAGGCAGTTACTCAAATCAATTCAGCAGTTGAATTCTTAATGGAGAATTCGGTAATGACCGAATAACTATTAAAACTATGTAGGTAATTGTATTGCAAGTAGGTATTGAGACAGATCATCCAATAAAACATTAATTTTTGTTTTCAGATCCCAACTACGACTTTATAGTAGTAGGAGCAGGGTCGGCAGGTTCAGCAGTTGCTAACCGGCTCAGTGAAGTTCCAGAATGGAAAGTTCTGCTCGTAGAAGCTGGAGGCAACCCAACCCTGAACACCGAGGTAAATATTTAGCGTTAAACTGTTGAAAATGTTTTCTTGTTAACAACGATATACTTTGAAGGATCCAGTTACTATGAATTTTAACACATTAATTTTATTTCAGATCCCACATCTTTTCTACAACAACATGCGTAGTCCTCAAGACTGGGCTTACAAGACTCAACCGCAAGATGGCGCCTGCAGAAGTTACACAGCAAAGGGTTGCGCCTGGCCACGTGGTAAAGCTCTTGGTGGCAGCAGCAGTATCAACTTCATGTTCTACGTCAGAGGAAACAGAGCCGACTTCGATGAATGGGCAGCCGACGGTTGCACAGGATGGAGCTACGAAGATGTTCTGCCATACTTCAGGAAGAGTGAAAAGTTCACTGGCATTTTCAATGAAGAGAACAAGAAATACCACAACTGGGAAGGCAACCTGAACGTAGCCGTCGACAAACAGTCCCACGATTTCGAGCACATGATCATTAACGCCGCAATCGAACTTGGATTGAAGAACTCGACTGACATCAACGGCGAGAGCCAAATGGGAGTTATGACTTCACAGACCACAACTAAAGATGGACATAGATTCAGTACTGCTCGTGCCTTCTTGAACCCAATCAAGAATAGGAAGAATTTCCACGTTATCAAACACGCCCAAGCTACTAAAGTTTTGTTCGTACCTGGAACTAACATCGTGAGCGGCGTCATGCTCCACAAAGAAGGAAAGAATATCGTCGTCAACGTAAGGAAAGAGCTCATCTTGTCGGCTGGTGCACTCAACTCACCGCATATCTTGTTACTGTCTGGTATCGGACCGAGGAAGCACTTGGAAGACATGAAAATCGAAGTTAAGGCTGATCTGCCGGTCGGAGAAAACCTGCAAGACCACTTATTCGTTCCTACTTTCTACACAAAACCTGGCCCCAAAGACTACTACAATGTCAAAAAAATTGCGAGTGACTTTGCTCAGTACATTTTGGAAGGAACTGGCCCATTGATCAACACCAGCCCCCACAGAGTCATCAGTTTTGTCAACACGACTGACCCAGAATCACCAGCTTCGGACATGCAGTTCCATTACTTCGTCCTGCCCCCTGGTGTGTACAACTTGATAGATATTTTCCAGAAGCACGGTTTAAACGATGAGGCATATACCAAGTTCAAGAAAATGAATGAAGACAAATTCACGTTGGTGATTTTCAATACCCTGTTGAAGCCGAAGTCCGCTGGTAAGATCCTTTTGGCGAGCAAGAACCCGCTCGAATCTCCCCTGTTCTTCGCTGACTACTACAAAGACCCCGAAGATATGGCAACCGTTATCAGGGCAATGAAGCAACATTCTCTGAGACTTGGTGACACCAAAGCCTTGAAACAGGCTGGATTTAAACTAGACTGGTTGGATATCGACGCATGCAAGAAGTTCCCCAAGAGCAGCGATGAGTACTTAGACTGTATTTCAAGGGAGCTGACGTTCTCGCTGTACCACCCGACCAGTACTGCTAAGATGGGTCCTGATGGTGACGAGAGCGCGGTCGTAGACTTGGAGCTGAGAGTACGCAAAGTGAAGGGATTGAGAGTGATCGACGCTAGTATCATGCCCTCTGTTATAAGAGGCAACACCAACGCGCCTTCCATCATGATCGGTGAGAAGGGAGCTGACCTGATCAAGAAGTTCTGGTTGAACAGACACACCGAACTATAAGTTATGTAATGTATTAGGAGGAATAATTTATTTGACTTTTAACAATTCCTTACTCACAATGAGCCTTTTGTACAAATTAGATTTTCTATTGTAAATCGAATGATAAGGCATTTTTAAGGAATAAAAATGTCATGGTATTCAATATTACATTGCTTTGATTTCTCTTAGTTTTAAAATATAATATATACCCACCCATTATCAGGCATTCAATGAAGCAGATGTCTATTATGTTCATTTTGTACGATCAATTTGTGTAAAACAAGCCGGGAGTTCCAGCTGACATTATTTTCTTTTGTTTCAAACCTAACATAACGTTACACTTATTTCCCTGAAGGTTTAAGCAGAAACGTGCAACTATGCTCCATTTATTATACCTAGTATTCGACAAAAAGCAACCAAATAACGACCGTTATTAGGTTGATTGTTGAAATAACTGCATTTAAGTGATAAATCTTTAATGTAAATAGCAAATAGTTTACTTGGCTTTGTATATATCGTGAAATAACAAAGCTTATCACATGCAAACATTAAAAATAATGACAGCATTATAACGATCATATTTGTTTAAAGTTACAATGAATACAGGTATAGTTAATCTGTATCATCATCGAAAATCTCATTCGTATCGCTGTCAATGGAGCAAGTGTCCAAGAGGCTGGCAGCATTGCCACGCTGTATTGCAATGTTGATTCTTTGACCCAAGAAAAGGCCAGCACTCTGGTCACGTGAAGAGTAGACCAGTCGCTGTGCGAAATAATTACATACATACATGCCATCACGCCTGTATTCCCCGAAGGGTTAGGCAGAGGTGTAACAATGTACACCCACAGTTCGCCGGTATGTTTAGGTCCCATGTAATAGGGGGCGAGTCTATTGCCATTAACCGGGCACAAATCCTAACTCCGAGTTGCTACTTCATAGAAAAACCCTTTAACACTTTTTGCTCAACCTGGGAATCGAACCCAAGACGTCTAGCGTAGCAGTCGCGCAGAGGGCCACTAGGCCACCGAGGTAGTTACATACTTTGTAATTTAATTATTATTTATGAGTGTTGTGTTAGGATTTATTGATTAAATACATCTGTCTTCCTCAAACATAAGTACACGTAATATTTGAGTAATTCCGATTCTGAACACAACATGACTAACCTCATTTGCTAATAACATTTTCCTCGAGGTCTGCTACAGATAGTGAAGTAAGTTACTAGTAAATGTCGTATCAAGGCAAATATTGCATTTATAAAACACTAGACGACCTGCCCGCGACTTCGTTCGCGTGGCTTATTTCACCAGCGTTAACGTCACGTCTATCGTCACTGCTACGCTCCCGTTTTAGTTTTAGTAGCGTGATAGTACATAGCCTATGTTGCTCAGGGTGAATGTAGATTTCTAATGGTGAAAGAATTTTTGAAATCGGTCCAGTAGTTTTTTAGTTTATGCATTACAAACATACACACACAAAAATATAAATCTTTCCTCTTTTTAATATTAGTGTAGAACTGAACTCAAAAGCGACTTATAATTACTAGAACTACGCAGCGTGTGTTTATCCTATTTATATCTTATATTTATACACACTACACTTGAGTATCGGAACCTACGTAATATTTACAACATATATACAAGTCATGAAGTACACACGGCTACATATCAAGCTATACATTTCCAGTATAAGCTGACCTTTTATCGTATAAAAATTCTATACAATGAGAGATCAGCATAACCTGAAAATGTATAGCTAGTAGAAGGATAAATGAAACAACTCCTATGCTATGAAATTAAAGTTAAAATATTATTCTTGTCTTTGCTCTGCAGTGGGACAATAATCCATATTATTTTACTATTTTTCATATTTATTTAATTATTATAAATGCAAATATAACTCTGTCTGTTACGCGTTCACGACTAAACCACTAAACCGATTGTGATGAAATTTGGTAAGGGATAAGCTTAGGCTACTTTTTTTTCGGCGTCTTAGCCTGCGTCCACGATAACGGACTTTGACCACTAGTGTAAGTATGATTGAACTAGCTTTTGCTCGCAATACCGTCCGTGCGTTTTCTTACTGATTTATTTATTTTGTAATAATTATAGTAATATTAGAAAGCACAAGAGCGTGTTTGGTTGAACGCACTAATCTCAGGAACTACTGGTTGAATTGAAAAAATCTTTTTGTGTTGGATAGTTTATTTATCGAGGAAGGTTATACACTATATAACATCACGCTACGACCAAAAGGTGCGGAGCAGTAGCCAAAGACGTAACCCAATGCGTGTGAATAAACTACGCGGACGAAGCCGCGAGCAGATGCTAGTAATAAAATAAATCCCTTTAGCACTCAGGGATAACTGCCTCGTTAGCCTAGTGGGCCTAAGCGCGACTGCTACGCTAGAGGTCTTGGGTTCGATTCCCAGGCCGAGCAAAAAGTGTTATTGGGTTTTTCGATTAAATTCTAAGTAGCAGCTCGGAGTTAGGATTTGTGCCCGGTTAATGGCAATAGACTCGCCCCTTATTACATGGGACCTAAAACATACCGGCGAACTGTGGGTGTACATTGTTACACCTCTGCCTAACCCTTCGGGGAATACAGGCGTGACGGTATGACACTCAGGGATAAAATAATTTCTTTTTAGCGAAATAATTTTCAGAACCGGACCAGTAGTTCCGAAGATTACTGCGTATTAACCAAAAAACAAACTGTTTAGTTTTGTAATATTTAGCATAGATAAGCTGGAAATATAAATTTACTCTGCCTGGTGTATTTCGTATAGCTATGTTGCTTATCTAATAAATGATAGACGGTAAATAACAAGTCAACAGGCACTAATTGAAAGAAGTAGGTACGTAGTGGTTTTACCAGTGAGATAAAAACAGAAAACAGTACGGTAATATAGGAAGGGGCCACTGAGGGCCGATGCCTGCCGGGGCTGCGGGTTGTTCGCAAGAGATACCGCGCCCCCGGAACGCAAAGGGCACAAGAAGGAACATGGGTGGGTTTTAGTCAGTAAAAGTCTGACACTCCCTCCCGCCCCGCCCAGGGCGGGAGAAGTTATTTGATGATTCCCCACCCACCAAAAAAAAAAAAAAAAAAAAGTACGGTAATATTCAGACAATCAATGCATTGAGCAAAAGAGAAAAATATATTTTAATCCTACGTAAATAAAAGAAAAAATATGTAATAACAGGTGTAAAGTTGAAAACGAAAGTTACAATTACTATGTTTTTCCCATAACTAGTACATTTTTTCTACTACTACTAGGAACCTTCTGATTATTGAGATACATATAGAACGTTTCACAAACTCCGATGTTTTTTTACTGAAACCATTTTTTAAATGTTATTTCTAAATTTTAATGGCCCGGCCGGGGGGATATTGCAACTGCATATTGCTTTATGCAGTTGCAATCAGTACGAAAAAAAGGACGATTTCTTTAAGTCATAATTATTATAAGTACGTGTACAGCTGATGATGCCGTTTTACAACAAGTCAACACCCTGAGGTTATCAGACGTATTATGACATAAGCCATTTTTTTGAGTTTATATGAATTTTAGAAAAACATTATTTATCTGTTAAGACTCACCAATTAATTTAAAAAATAGTACTCCGGAAAAAATATTGGATTAATACATTAGCACGTTGTATTTATGATAATAACTGCGCAAGCAAACTCAGGCCACACCGCAAGTTTACAGATATAAATACATAAGTCTAAGTGAAGTGCGTGTCGGCAGTTGTCAGTCTGTGGTCGGGCAGCCCGCTATGCACTTGCGCTGTAACAGTTACCGTGTCAAAAGAAAAGTATTCTTTAAGTTAAGTTTTTAAACCCAAAATAATAAACGGTAAGATTATTTTCCTATATATTTTTACTAATTTTGTGGATTTGTGGAGCAGTAAAAACGAATTTAGGCTTACATTTAAAATACCGGTTTCCAAAAAAAGTCTTACAATATTGCAGCGGTACCGGTTTAAAAAAGACAGGCTTAGACATTCTATTTTGTATTAAATTACAATTATTTTTGACCAATTGAAGTGTTTTCTATCTGGAGTTCTGGACGAGTGTGAGTGTTGCATTATTAATAAATTACATTTGATTGTTATGACCCAGACGACTTTCTCCGTCTTTTAAGTGTTTAATTTGTTTATTTCGTTTCGTTTCTATACGTTACAAGAAGTATTATTCAGCAAATAAACAGATTGTAGAGCATAGTGATTTATCGTAGGTATGTTAGGTGGGTAAACCCAAAAAAGCACCGCACTGACATTGTTTTTATACACAAAAAGCATAAAGTCGAATTTGAATGTTGTGTTCGTTAACTATTCCGAACAGGTAGATACTCTGTTTTTATTTACTGCGTAATCATTGGATTACTCCACACGTACTATTATTTAAACAACGTATTATTTGAACTGCCTCGGTAGCCTAGTGGTCTTAAGTGCGACTGCTACGCTAGAGGTCTTGGGTTGGATTCCCAGGTCGAGCAAAGTGTTATTGGGTTTTTCTATGAAAATCTCAGTAGCAGTTTGGAGTTAGGATTTGTGCCCGGTTAATGGCAATAGGCTCGCCCCCTATAACATGGGACCTAAACATACCGGCGAACTGTGGGTGTACATTGTTACACCTCTGCCTAACCCTTCGGGGAATACAGGCGTGGTGATGGTATGTTTATGTTATGTGTGTATTATTTGAAAAAGATTAAAATACGATAAGATATGCGTGTGAAGGGTGGGCATCAATTACATATTTTAGAAACGTTGATTCGCCATTATGACCTTTTTTCACCTGACCACAGTTGCACTATTATTCTGTGGATACATGGTGGTGTAAAGGTCAAAATTTGCGTTAAATATTAAAATGTATGCACAATATATTATTAATTCGAATTTGTATTTAAACAATAAATGATTATCTTATAAAACAATTCAAGGTTATTAGGTCGATCTTATTATTGAACATGTTTACATTGATAACGATTAAAATTTGCTCTCAAAATAAGTTGTACCTATGACATTTGGGTCATACGAGTTTTAAGTACAACGATTTCGTTTAATATTGTGGGCGTAATTACTAGCAAAAAACTGTGGAACACTCGAACAGTTTTAAATGGTCGTTCTAGAAAAGCTTCCCATAGAATGTTTGATGAAAGTGACCGCATACCAAATAGTGAATGCTCGATCACTCCAAGCAAAAGGCCTAAATAATGCAAGATGTGTAAATGTTTATAAATCTCAATAATGACATACGAAATTGCATTCAAGACCAAATTGTACTCAGATCGAGTTTACTGGCCGTATAACCATTTTTTTATAAGTATCACTTGTATTTACTATTTTTTGTGTACCAAAATATAAACACATAAATCCGCCTATTTAGTGTCAATATCTAAACAATATTTGGCCGCGGTCAATATCCAACCTTTTTTATGACGTAAATGTTAAGCCAAGGATAAATCTTGGATTTAATAAACTGAAATGTAGGTAAACAACAGTAGGTTGACACGTCATTACCCTAGGTCATGGTTATAAGTCCAACGCTGTTAGTACAGGTGAACCGACCCTGATCATGAAATTGAAAACTCTCCATTTATTCCAGGACTACCTTCTACCTGCAACTTCGTTTGCATGATTTTTTTTACCCGCGTTGTGTGACGTATTTGGTTACTGCTTCGCTCCTGCGTGTCGAAGCATACCATCATGCCTGTATTTCCCGAAGGGTTAGGCAGAGGTGTTACAATGTACACCCACAGTTCGGCGGTATGTTTAGGTCCCATGTAATTAGGGGCGAGCCTATTGCCATTAACCAGGCACAAATCCTAACTCCGAGCTGCTACTGAAAATTTCATAGAAAAACCCAATAACACTTTTTGCTCGACCTGGGAATCGAACCTAAGACCTTTAGCAAAGCAGTCGCGCTTAGGACCACTAGGCTAACGAGGCATGTCGTAGGCTGATGTAGCCAATACTATTCCTCATGAATCTGGGTATCATATACAAAAAGATTTTTGTTCAATCCGACTATCAGTTTCAGAGATAAGCGCGTTTAAACAAATATACAAACAAACACAACTTTATTATATGAGTATAGATTAGATAAAAACTAGCAAAATATCGAAATTTGTCTAATTATGTTTTGTCTTATGAGTATAGTTACGATTCTCATACTAGCTTTTTTGGTTGAAGTGAGTATAATACAAGCAAAACAATAAAGATTCTTAATATTAAGGTTATAGATTTCCAAAAAGTAATTTGAGGTTGATTATCAAAGAGTTAAGAAAAAAATCTAATTACTATCACAATTTATCTGATTATTTATCGTTAATGATAATTTTTAATTTAAAATCACTACCGACAATTTGCGACCCTGTTAACTGCTATTTTATGGTCAAATTCCAGGTGAAGATGTCGTGGGCCTGTGATCCAGCGATGACGTCGACGATCGTGGACAGCTACCAGGTGGCTGGGCCACTATTCGTGCAGACGCTACAGAGCATCTTTGCGGCACAGTGTGCTCTCGTAGGGGATCATCTCTGGCCCGATGATGCTACGAATGCTGTCCTTAAAGGTAGCGATTTGAACCATATATTTTTTCTACATTATTTATCATATAATAAGGTACAATTTTGTATTTTGTCGTATCTTGATGGTCGGAATAAATTATAGATAATTCCTAATCAAAGAAGATTGTTAAGAAACAAAAAACCTTGTATAATATACCCATAAGTACGTAATCAAGGCATAAGTTTACCTATAATGAAACACCATTAGTAGAGTAATCAAGAATTATTAAAGCTAAAACATGCTTCGACTGTTGAATTAATTTATGAGAACGATAATTCTCTTCATACATTTTCTAATGGTATGCATCTGGTAAAATGATGTTTTCATGTCAAAGAGAACCAAGGTCGTAGACATTCGGGCTTATCTCGGGCTCATATCGAATTCGCATAGAAACGAAAAGGGCCAAGGAGAACCGGTAGTAATTTTACAAGTTGCTTTAACATCTTTCAGTTTGTCTAGAAGAATAGCCTCTGAAATGGGTCCAACGATAGCGATTATAAAATCATTTAAATTGTAAAAAATATTACAGACGCGAATTATGATTATAATTGCACAAATTGAAATATGTTTCCCACACGCAATAGATTTACAATTTTAAAAACATAAAATATACAATAATTGACATATCATTATTTGTGTACACAAAGAACTTGCAAATTCTTTAATAATAAATTTAAGACTACCTAGCAAAAAAAAAAAACATACGCGGTCAACAAGTCACAAAAAGAATTTGAATGCCAGGTCGTATCTATAAATAAATTATTAACTTTATATATTTCAGATCCTAACTATGACTTCATAGTGGTGGGCGCTGGTTCTGCAGGTGCAGTCATTGCGAACCGATTGAGCGAAGTGCCAGAATGGAAGGTGTTACTAGTTGAAGCAGGAGGAAACCCCACATTAGCTAATGAAGTGAGTCATAATCCAGATCGAAGAAATAATTAGCTAATATTTTCTTTATCTAACATAATTTTGTCATATTTCAAACTAAACACTATTGACCTTTAATGTTTCAGATACCACAAGTTTTCTACAACAGCATAAAAACCCCATCGGATTGGGGATACAAAACACAGCCACAAGACGCTTGTAGAAGTTACAAAACCAAAGGCTGTGCCTGGCCTCGAGGAAAAGTGTTGGGTGGATGCAGCAGTTCTAACGGCATGTTCTACGTGCGAGCCAATAAGGCTGACTACGACGAGTGGGCGGCTAACGGTAACTACGGGTGGAGCTATGACGAAGTTTTACCCTACTTTTTGAAAAGTGAGAACTTCACTGGCGAATATACTGAAGAAAAGAGCAAATATCATAATCGAGATGGGCCTTTACATATTACCGAAGTAACTGAGCCCAATGATTTTGAAAAAATAATAATTCAAGCAGCAGTGGAACTTGGAATGACTCATTCAACTGATGTGAATGGTGCTAGTCAAATAGGCGTGACAGCAGCCCAATCGAATATCAAAGATAACTTTAGATTTAGCACTGCAAGGGCATTTTTAAGCCCAATAAAAGACAGAAAAAATTTACACGTGATTAAGAATGCCCTAGTTACTAAAGTGTTATTTAACCAGGGCTCGAACTCAGTCAAGGGTGTTCAGATTCACAAAAATGGTCAGGATATAATTGTAAATGCAAAGAAAGAGGTAGTGGTATCAGGTGGCGCTATTAACTCTCCACAACTTTTAATGCTATCAGGGATTGGGCCAAAACAGCATTTACAGAATATGAATATTGATGTTATTGCTGACCTACCCGTTGGTGAAAACTTACAGGACCACGTATTTGTACCCCTGTTTTATACGTTGCCAGGCGATGCAGATTTGACTTCCATACAAAACATAGCAGGTGCATTAGCAGAGTACTTTTTAAATCGTTCTGGACTTTTAAAGGATACTACTCCACACAGAGTCATTAGTTTTATGAATTCTACAGATCCTAATTCATCTATGCCCGATGTGCAGCATCATTATCTTGTTTTGCCTCCGGGCGTGTCGGGTATGCTCGATATCTTTGAAAAGCACGATCTAAGTGATGAGGTTTATCAAGAATTTATAAAAATGAACAAGGATAATTTTGTAGTTATAGTATACACTGTATTACTACACCCAAAGTCAAAAGGAAAAATTGTTCTAAACAGCAAAAATCCTTTCGAAGATCCTCTGATTTACGCCAACTATTTTAAGGAGTCGGAAGATTTGGAAACTATACTAAGGGCTATGAAGCAACATGCCTTGAGCTTAGGTGAAACCAACACATTTAAGGGAGTTGGACTAAAGCTGAATTGGCTAGAGATCGAAGCTTGCAAAGGTTTCGAGAAGGCAAGCGATGAACATCTAGAATGTTTATCGAGAGAGATTACATTTTCACTGTACCATCCTACCAGTACAGTAAAGATGGGACCAAAGAGCGACAAGGAATCGGTGGTGGACCCAGAGCTAAAAGTACACGAAGTAAAAGGTTTACGAGTGATAGATGCAAGTATAATGCCATTCGTGGTGAGAGGTAACACCAATGCGCCAACTATTATGATTGGCGAGAAGGGGGCCGATATGATCTTGGAGACGTGGTTACCACAACACGAAGAACTTTGATGCGTGATAAATTTAGTACAACAATAGCTTTGCAAATGAATCTGCAAACAATTGTGATAAATTAAAGAATACATAGTTTTAAGAAATGAACATATTTTTTTACCGAGAAGATCGCCAACGAGACAAAAATATAACGTTTATGCGTTGTTAATTGTGTACCAATATTTATGTTCATGGATTATCGCAATTACTTATTATAACTTAATTTTTTTTGTAATTAAACAAATATTAAATTATTTTTATATGAGTCTTGTGAAATGTATTTAAGGACAAGGTTCAAAATTGTAAAAAATAAACAATAATGACTTGAATTTTACGGCTATCATCTTTCATTCATAATAGTCCTTCTGGTTTAATGTCATAAAGAAAGCAATTACTAAATCATATGTATTTGACCCTTTTCAAGATATGTATATGGACCCTACAAATGTTGTTCTGACCAAACGTTGGCTTTCAGCTCCACCTACCGGGCTCAATTTTGAATCTAAACCATTCAGGGTGATTTCATATGGAGACTAAAGTCATCAGTCGGTCAGCGCGGCAAGCAGCTACCTGTACTTGAGCAGCTTTCATGAATTAATTAATATTGAACTAAAAAAAAAAACAGAAATAGAGTTGAATATTGCGTAATCACGTGGCAGATTACAAATGCCGCACGGCAATATTTTTTGTACACAATTTTCAACTTTATTTGTCATAACTTTAAGTTTATTATCAATTAATAAACACAAAGTGCTCCAGCACATTGTTGTTCTGTTTGCGGTGATTATTAAATAACCTGATAAGTTATTAGACGAAGAGTATTACTGACATTACATAATCATAATTGTCATTATGTCCTCGATTTGTTTAAACGTTAATCACTATTTTTACACACATGCTCAATCATCAGTAAATATTATCTGTTTCAGTTTATAAGCAGTGATGTATTTCAAACTCAAAAATGTATAACCTTATCCTTTCGGTACAGTCAGCAACAAAAGTAGATATAAGGTTATTTTCATATAATACAGGGTGGCCCAAGTCATGAAGTGCAAAAGAAAATTTTTGCATGTTCTTTGCAAGGGCTTCTCAAAATACCCCCCCCCCCCCCCCCCCATGTCCTGCGACTTTTGTAGTCTTTGAGCTAAACGTTTTATTTTTTAGGGAAACCATAGACACGCAGAACAACTCACCAAAGTTTCATCAATCGGATCAATAGTTTAGGAACGCTGCCAGGACAAACATACAAACATTTATAGATAACTAGCTCCTACCCGCGACTTCGTACATTTTTCCAGGATAAAAAGTAACGACACTACAATCTATCTCAGTGCCAAATTTCATCCAGATCCGTTCAGTAGTTTAAGCGTGAAAGAGTAACAAACATCCATCCATCCATTCTCACAAACTTTCAGATTTATAATAATAAGAAGGGTAGGAATTAGGATAATATACAGGTGTTTTGTTGTGTCCAAGACACTTGACTACAATGTCGTCATAAAAGTTCCCTTCATTAACTTTGTAACTCCTCCTGTACATAACTATTGTATGGCTAAAGGTACGTTTATGGTATCAATCTATTGCATCTGATAAGATTGCTTGCTATCTGAACTACAAAGCGAAGCTAATTCCTTTGACATTGATAATAAGTTTGATTTATTTTATTGTCTTGTTGTTACAAATATTTAATTAATTACAAAACCCATCTGTAGTTTTAACTGCCTCGTTAGCCTTATGGTCCTAAGCGCGACTGCTACGCTAGAGGTCTTGGATTCGATTCCCAGGTCGGGCAAAAAGTGTTATTGGGTTTTTCTATGAAGTTTTCAGTAGCAGGGGACATGGGAAGTACATGGGACCTAAACATACCGGCGAACTGTGGGTGTACATTGTTACACCTCTGCCTAACCCTTCGGGGAATACAGGCGTGAAGGTGTGTTAATATCAGAATTAGTTCTGTGTTCTACATGAGATGACAAGAACTTCCATTTATTCCATGCAGATTCCATATAATAGGGACAGACTTAATATAGTAAACAACAAAGAGGGAGTCCGACACATTGCTCAGATATTTTAGATAGAAGTAAGAATAAGTCGTGTAGATTTCAGATGTGTAGTATATCTCTGTAACTAAATTTCGCCCGAACCCTATTAAAAGCATTTTTTTATAGCATTATGGCGGAATCATTGACTTTCACTCAAATTGGCTCTCTGTCTATTAACAGTAACGCAATAGCCATAAACTTGCTGTGGTCCTCTAAAAGTGAAGAAGTATTTTTTCTTGAATATTGTTTGTATGCCATGGTTTGTGTATATCTTTTGTTGGAGATCCTAAATAAATAAAATAAACAAGACCCAGTTCTAAAGTCCGGACTGCTACGGAAAAAATCCTGAAACCCACACACAATAATACCAAGGCCAAGGGCTCTAGACCGGCTAAGTGCTAATAATTTTAAAGAATACTAGCTCCTGCCCGCGACTTCGTCCGCGTGACACCTCCAACAAATATCATTATATTTTAGCGAATGTATACAGAAACTTGATAAATTATTTAAAATATAGTTTTATACTAAAGCCTTCCTCGAAAACCTATCCATTGGTGAAAACAGCATGAAAATCGGTGCAAGTAGTTTTTGAGTTTATCGCGAACAGAACGTATGTCGAGACGCGGCGGAGGGCTTTTTTTTGTAATATGTAGTGACGATAGTCCAAGCAATAGTAATAGCCAAAATCCATCTAATGACAATATTTCATAATGACTAGATGATTAGTGTATAGTATTACGCAACCATATTATTAAAGTATAATGATTAAGCGCTTTACTGATTTAACGATGCGCCCATTGATTGTCTACGTGTACTTACTTGATATTGAGAAAGAACAGTGTCAAAGGTTACTTGACAATACAGTCTATACGAGGACGTTACTGTAGGTGCCATTAAAAATAAATTTGGACAGTCATACCCATGAGACACTCGTATATTTTTGCAAGATTCTTACAAATAAATATATTTTGGTCTTTTGGAACGCAAGACATTGAAAAGAGTATAAACTATGTAATGATATTGTAAATTCACAAAATTAATGGTTATTTGGTATCAGCAAAGAGATTTATAGAGATGTCTTTGGGTATCAGACTCGCCGTGAAGTCAACTGGTAAACTTAAAATAGTCTATATAGAAATTCCGATAATGGACTGCCCTGTTGGTCTGGTGGTTGCAAATCACAACTGCTAAGCGTGAAATTTTCCTAGTAGCAGCTCGGAGCTCGAAGTTGGTGGTCTGACATCTCCGCGTTTTAAAAAGCATGCAAAGCCGTTGATCTCGTCTGTCAATCGTAGATCATTAAATGTCATTACGGGTACTCAGAAGTCCAAAAGTCTGTTAACCAAAGGGTTTTGTGTTATCTAGTAACTGGTTGCCGAAGTACGATAGGCTGTCGCTCCAGATCAGACATGCATCCGTTCTATGGCTGGAAGCCGGCACTAAGGTAATTAGGAAAAGGCGAGGATGACAAATTCCGATAATAAAGTGTTTGCCTTCTTAAATAAGTTATCATGATGTGACATAATAGACTGTGATAAAAAAACTCATTAATGATTACAAATAAATACAATCTATTAAAAAAATTGATTACAAGTAAAAAATTATTCTACTTTGTATATTTTTTACTTATCATACTGTTGATAAGAACATGACTGTCATGATTGACTTACCAAAAACAATTTATAATAGCATATCGACGTAGATACGGAGGTAAAATTACATGGTAATTAAGTACCTATAAAAACATAATTAAAAAGAAAAATAAACTCACAAAAAGTTAAAAACAGTATTTAAAAAAAAAAGTCATTAAGAACATATGTAACACATAACAACGTTATGTTCATAAGAAAAACCATGCACGAGCGAGTCGGGCTCGCACTGTCAGGGTTCCGAACTAAACTAAACCAAGCAGTCAATAGAACGGCTGTTGGTTTGTCGTAATTACTGTATTACTATTATCGAAATGAACCTGAGGTAGCCCTTTAAGGTTACATTGAACAAAACACGAAAACATTGAAAACTGACTGACAATATACGTGCGTTATTAAGATTAAACATTATGCCAAAATTCAGAACACGTTGCATAAAAAAAACCCTTTGACAGACGGAAAAATAATTATCTAATAAATGTTCCGCTCTTTGGGATACGGAACCCTAAACATAATGGCGAGGTAAGTCATGGTCCCTCGAGCAGTAGCAGATTAGCACACGCACGGCGTGTCGTTGCCAAAACTGACGAGTCAAGGTAACAAGCTGCAAGACTCTACTGTTGGGTGCTATTGTGAAAATTCTACTGCTATTCATTACTAAAACTCGTATATTAAAGTACTAATGCTCTATGAATTGTTACACATTCATACATAAACTCACGCCTTTTTCCCATGGCGTGACAATGTATCGATAATCCGAAAAACCCCGACCCCGGCAGTGTTATTGGGTTTTTTATACAGGAATTATTAAATTACTGCCGTAGTTTGGAAATTAGTTGTGTGACACTCCCGTGGCTGGCGAATCACGCAAAGCCGTTGGTCCTGCGCCTGATCTCTCCCCGGTCGTGTCGAATTCCCTTCCCATCGTACTATAAGTTTAAGAGAAGAGGGGTGCCTGTGTTTACGCACACTTGTGCACTATAATATGATTATGCTACATACTTGGCAACTCTTCATTGAGATTAGCCACTGGGATTGGTCGGGATAGTATTATTAATTCGAAAACCATATTATTTTACTTAAAATTGGTTATTTATTAACTGCTATACTGGTCTTTAAGGGTCAGTTTGTTTCTTGGAGGGTTTAAAATGCAAATGTACGTGAACCACTTAGTGATTTTTAATTCAATTAGACTAATAGATTCCGACACGAGTTGCTAATCTTTGTTTACTTTTACTAGGTAACACTCCTCGGTACTTATCACCATTGATTAAATTAAAAGGACATACCTACCTAGGTCACACTTTATCTAGAAAAAATCAGTCAAAACAGTCAAAGTCATAGCATTTATTTCAATTACACCATTTACAGGCACTTTTAAATAGTCAAGAAGTTACATTTAAAAGTTGAAGCTAGTTGCTCGTTCCAAAGCGTAGGTCTCTATGGAGAAGAACGAGCAAGAAACTCCGTGGACACTCTTTTCTTCCAATTTGGTTTTTACAAAATCTTGGTTACAATATTCTTGTTGCTTCTATATGTGAAAACAATGAAGATGAATATAAGTAAAAGTAAGTATAAGTTAAGCCTTACCTCTGCAAGCGGGGCTCTGCAGAGTGTGGACAATTTACTTCCCTAGCTTACCGTGGGAACAGCATGAGAACACATAAAAATAAAAATTTAAATCTCGGAGGCGGCGGTGATGCTCGCCACACACTACGCCACTGTTTCTCGCGGGGCGAAAAGCGAGCTGCGGAATGTCGCTTAGCTACGTTGAATGTGCAGGGAGGGATAAAAGATAAGATGGATGAAGTATGTGAGATAGTGAAGGATAAAAGGATAGATGTGCTTTGTGTGAATGAGACGAAAAGAAAGGGAGTGGACATATCCAAACATGCTTCTCTGACCGCTATCTGGTCCGGTGTCCATGAGACCCATAGGGCCTGTCAGGGTGTGGGGGTTGTCCTCTCAGAGCGGATGATGAAATGTGTGAAAGATTATGTGTGTGTTAGTCCCAGAATTCTGTGGTTGAGAACCAAAGTGGGCCTAAACCCTATCTTTATATTGTGCGTATATGCACCCGATATGGGAAGCTCACTTTCGGAGCGGGAAGAATTCTGGGGTAGTGTAAGAAATATAGTGAATGGGTGTAGGACGAACGAGAAGATTGTAATGCTTGGTGACTTTAATGGCTGGGTGGGTGTAAAGAGGAAAGGATACGAGAAAGTGTTAGGTGCATTTGGAGATGACAGAGTGAATGAGAATGGTATGGATTTGCTAGAGATTTGTGTAGAGAAGAATCTTTCTGTGATGAACACTATGTTTAATCACAGGAAGATTCACAGGTATACGTGGGAAAGGCATGATAGTAGAAGTGTAATTGATTTTGTGATTGTAGATGAAAGATTGAAGAGTAAGGTTACAGATACAAGAGCATATCGGGGTGTTAATGTCGGAACAGACCATTATCTGGTAATGTGCCGGGTAGATGGTTTGTTCAAGCATTGGCGTCACCGGGTTCCAGTTCCTGTGACCACTCTAGAACGAATAAAAGTAGAAAGACTGCAAGAGGAAAAAGTAAAAGAAGAATATAAAAGAAAAGTTAAAGAGAAGACGGATAAGGTATTTGATAGCATGAATGATTACAGCTTAGAGGAAGTCTGGGATTTGGCAAGGGACAGTATGGTGCAAGTGGCCACGACAGTATGTGGCCTGGCACGTAGGAAATGTGGTAGTCGGACGAATGATTCTTGGGTGGATGGTGAAGTAAAAGAGGTTGTGAACAAGAAGAAAGAAGCATGGCTTAACGTTTTAGCCTGTAAGGCTCAAAGTAGGATGAATCAGGCAACGGATATGACAGATGATTTAGAAAGAATGAAGAAAAGATACACCGAAATGAAAGCGAAAGTGAAAGAGATGGTAAAAAAGAAGAAGGATGAGAAGGAAGAAAAGTATAACAGGAAGTTCGCTGATAACTTCAGAGCCAATGTTAAGCTGTTCTGGAAACAGGTAAGATTGGCTCGAGGGGTGACAGGAACATCAAGTATGAACGTTGTAAGAGCAGAAGATGGATGCCTATTAAGTGAAGAATGTAGGGTTTTGGAACGCTGGAAGGGATATTTTGAAAGTTTGTTTAGTGATCAGGATAGCATGCAAGGAGTGGGCAACTGGGCGGAGGCTAGTTCTGAAGACCCAACCTCAGATGTAGATGAAGAGAATGAAATAAAGATGGATGAGATTGTAAGAGCATTGAGAGGTATGAAAGTTGGCAAAGCTGCAGGCTATGATAGAGTGTCTGTCGAAATGCTAAGAAACGGTGACGGGGTGGTAGCAAGCCTGTTGTACCTAATCTTTAATATGTGTTGGAGGTATGGTCGTGTGCCGGATGACTGGTGCAAGGCTGTTATTGTTCCACTATATAAAGGAAAAGGCTCTCAGCAGGAGTGTAAAAACTACCGCGGCATTAGTCTTTTAAGCGTTGTCGGCAAACTGTATGCGAAAGTTTTAATTAATAGGGTGATAGGAGTGACTGATGAGAAAATCTGGGATGTACAAGCTGGATTTAGAGAGGGAATGGGCTGTATGGATCAGATCTTCTCCTTAAGGTGCATAGCCGAAAAACATCTGGCAAAGCACAAGAAAGTCTACTGTGCTTTCGTAGACTTGGAGAAGGCCTATGACAGTGTGTGGAGGGAAGAGTTATGGTCAACTCTATCCATGTATGGTGTGGACGGGCGCTTGATACGAGCACTGAAGTCTTTATATAAAGATTCCAGTGCTTGTGTTAGGATAAATGGGGCATACACTGACTGGTTTTATATCTCAAGAGGTGTAAGACAGGGCTGTGTAGCGTCTCCTTGGCTGTTCAACCTATATATGGATAGTTGTTTGATGGATTTGAGAGAAAGTGAGAGTGGATTAAGAATGAATGAGTTGCCTGTCAAATGCCTCTTATACGCAGATGACCAAGTTCTTCTTGCATCGTCGGCGGAGCAGTTGCAAGACATGGTAACATTAATGAATGCAGCGTTTAAAAGAAAAGGGATGAACATAAATGTAAGCAAGACGAAAGTAATGGTTTTTGAAAGAGAAGAGGATGTATCGGTGTGTGATGTGAAAATAAATGATGTGAGTGTGGAGCAAACGAACGAGTTTGTATACTTGGGCAGTATGTTTACAAGAGATGGAAAGATTGATGCTGATGTGGAAAGGAGAGTAAATGCGGGAAATAAAGTGAATGGTGCTATACATGCGGTTGTGACCAATCAGTCGATGTCCAAAGAGGCTCGACTGGCTGTGCACAATGGTGTGTTGGTGCCTACACTTATGTATGGAAGTGAATGTTGGGTGTGGCAAACGAGGCATGAAAGTAGGATAAATGCTGTGGAGATGCGTTCCTTGCGAAGTATGTGTGGTGTAACTTTGAACGATAGAGTGAGGAATGAAACGATACGAGAACGTTGCGGATTAAAAGAGGATGTAGTAACAAAAATAGAAAAGAGTATGCTTAGATGGTTCGGTCATGTTGAGAGGATGAGTGAAAGGCGACTAACGAAAGGGATTTATATGGCAGATGTGAGTGGCAACGCCGGGAGAGGACGCCCTAGAAAGACCTACCCTGACCTTATTGGTGGGGTTCTTCAGAAAGGACGTGTGCGCAGTACTCGTAACCGGCGTGCTTGTATGAACAGATGTATGAACGTGGTCGAGGCGAAAGAAGTATGTAAGGATCGTAGCAGGTGGCGTTCTGTGGTTTCTGCCTACCCCCATGGGAAAAAGGCGTGAGTTTATGTATGTGTATGTATGAATATAAAACAATAATAAAAAAAAAATAGTACTAAAGATGTAAGCCATGGCAGTTCACATTAATCAGACTACCTATACACATATATCTACAAATGTAGGTACTATGTATTCTTCTCTCTTTTCCATAATGTGATATCGATTTGTCCCGTGTCTCTGTCATCTCCTTATATTTTGTGAATAGCAACTTGCCTCAGTTTGTTCGCTATTGCGAGCCGTGCCTCGGAAAGCACGTAAAGCCGTTGGTCCTGCGCCTGATCTCTCCCCGGTTGTGTCGGATTGCCGTCCCATCGGACTAGGAGAGTTAGGGAAGAGGGAGTGGACCTGTGTTTGCGCACACGCTTGTGCACTATAATATCTCCTGCGTACTTGGCTAGTCTGAATAAAGATTAGTCGCCGTGGCCGGAATCGGTCTGGAGAATACGTACATTGCGAGTGTAACTCGGAAACCACTTATCTGATTTTTGGGTTTTTTTATTTTATTTAGTTCATTAAGTTTCAGTACATTTCTAACTTTCGCTGAAAATACGTGCATCTATACTAATATTATAAAGCTGAAGGATTTCATAGATTGTATGTTTTTTTAACGAACGCGCTAATATCTGGAACTACTTTTCTGATTCTGAATATTCTTTCGCTAATATTGTACAGGGTTATTTGTAAAACATAGACAACCTCTCAGGACTATGTTACTAACAACAACTTTTGTTCTATGACATTTAAAAATGTTTCATATTTTAGTTCATCAGATTTTCATACAAAAATAAAAACATTTAAATTGAACGCTCTAAATGTTACGAAGTCTATGCGAAGCAAACGAAATCGATAGTAAAATAGCGAGGGGAGCGGGGTTAGGGCGGCGGGGGTGTTCGTACTTGACCTATTTACAATTTTACGGAAATCCTTCAGTCGGTCATTCACTTCAATGCGCTTGCGTTGCTTGATTCTGTAAAAAAATATAGAACAAAAGTTGTTGTTTATGATGATAGTAATACAGTCCTGCAAGGTTGTCATTGTTTTACAAATAGCCCTGTAGAAAGCTAAGTTGTTCTTTTACTATTGGGTAAATTAAATTATCAAAAAAATTTGATGTCCATAAAAAAATTCACGGATTAAAGTTAGTATACGATAAATAAAGTACCTATGAAAGAATACTGCCAAGTAGTTTATTAATATAATTTCCTCGTATTCTATCACTTATGTAGACGGCAAATATAAATCACTCAGGTAGGTGTGTAGATACGTTATCGTTTTATAACATCAATCATGTCCATTTACGACTATGTGCATAGGTTAGATAGGTAGTAGGTAATTGTCAACATTTATTCCCCCAGTTATCTCTGATCTATCTGTATAAGTACCTAGGCAATTGTTTAAATGTTAATATTGCAACAATTACACAGTAAATAATGCAATGCTCGAATTTTTCTAGCGTCCGACTCGATATTTTTGAAGTTTTAAATCCGAGTTTTGGATGCAAATTGAACTAATTTTTTACGTAATGTTGGGTAACGTTTTTAAATTATTTTGACGTAATTTATTGAATTATTGAGAGATGGCTTGGATGTACGGTTGACTTATTTTGGCAAACTAAGCTCAACTATTCCCGAGATTAACCTATATCTGAGTAAATGGTCCTAAGGAACGGATCTTCATTTTAGTTCCGTTACTTAAAATTCATAGGTAAACTTTACAGACTTTTTACGCTGTATATGATTTTAAATATCTACATAAATCTGTGCGTAAATACTAAATTTGCATAATAATTGCTGTATTGCAAACAATGCTGCATTTGCATACGAAATGCACGGGTCGTGAACTCGTAGTTCTTGGGGCGTGCGTCGATGCGAGTCTCTCATTCTTTCCATTCCAATGCTACATTTGGCAAGTTACATAAATCTTGATATTTCTTTTACACTTAATTATTTACCAACTACTAGAAACGTGCTAATTAGTTTCCGTGTTGCTTAAGTTAAATTGACTCCGTAATAACGTTATAAGAGGTAATAAATTAAAATTCTATTGAAAAATGAATGTCATGTCATTGCGTACAAAGTGAAAAGTAATACTTAAGCCTATTATAATAGAACTCCAACTATTCAAGTACCTACCTAATATATTATATACTACATTTTTTTTTTGATAGACTTTTGTAAAGTTGTGTAGGGTTATATTTATTTAAACAAAATTATGGCACATTGGAAAAATAATCTGTAGGTAAATGCGCCCATTTACCTACGGGTTATTTTTCCTTACCTGCCCCTTTAGTCTCGTGGTCGCAAGCGACTGATGAGCGTGGAGTCCTGGGTTTGATTCCCAGGTCGGGCAAAAAGTGTTATTGCGTTTTTCCATTAGGAATTCCGTAGTAGCAGCCCGGAGTTTGTAAGTTGGTGGTGTGATACCCCAGTGCCTCAGAAAGCACGTAAAGCCGTTGGTCCCGGCTATCATTCGCAGATCTTTGACATTCGTTACGGGTGGTCAGAAGCCAGGAAATCTGGCAACCAGTCTTACCAAGAGGTATCGTGTTGCCCAGTAACTGGGTTGTGGAGGTCAGAGAGGCAGTCGCTTCATGTAAAACACCCGGTTAGACTGGAAGCCGACCCCAACATAGTTGGGAAAAGGCTAGGTAGATGATGATGGAATGCGCCCATTTAATGAAAACATGATACGTATAAGGGAATTATAACTTGAGAGAGCTATAATGACGATACTAATAATTATAATCCTGTAAAAACTTAAACTTTGCAGTCGTGTAGCTATTTTTATCATGCAACCTGATACTAAGCGGCAAATTGCAAAATAAAGCAAGTTTTTTGAATTTCGCAGGCAACCTTAGCGCATCCCTTTCAATGAAAGCTCCACTTAGAATTTCAGGCTCAAATCCCTGCAGTCCTAGTAGCTTTATTTTCAACGAATTACTACAGAGAACGCTTTATCAAAAATGGAGCTTAAAGTGTTTGGATTTAGGTACTATAGTCGTAGCCGTATTTTAACTATCAACAATCAAGAAAAGTTTTTCTAGATCATACGACCAATTTTTTCCAAACGCCTCTCTTGTTTCCTGTCCTACATCGGCTTATTTGGCTTACATCACTAAACCGCTACTAACAAAACATCAAGGGTCAACCTTGAAGACGCGCCGTTGATCACAGCTTGCAACACTATAACCTTTGCATTCAACGTCTGTGAAATGTTGCCATATATTATTGAATTGCTCATCTTTTAATGGCTGGGCTAAAACATTTTCGAGATTTATTCGCGGATTAAATTGGCTTATTATGAAATCTCAGCTAGTGATAGTAGATTCTTTACAAACAAGTCTTTATCTGGGTAAGCTGATTGTACAATATGTAAAAGGTTATTTAAAAATATCATTTAATCTAATCATATATGACCAATATTCATCAGTCTATTTAATAATTAATATTATGTAAAAGCATACAATTAAATAAATTAGTCAATTTTCTAGCGCATCCTACTAACATCAGCGAAAGATTAATACTCTACTGGTCGATTTTCAGTAAGCCAGTCTATCTCAATCTACACTATTCAATTACGTAGGAGATGTTTTTAGGGCACAAGTGTGTGCGCAAACACATGTGCGGAGTTTCTTCCCTCACTTTCGTAGTTCGATGGGATATCGTGACGGTAATCCGACACGATTAGGGAGAAAACGGTCGCCGAACAAAAGACTATGTGCTTTCAAAGGTTAGCACAGTGAAATATTTTTAATAAAATGCGTAAATGCGAATGTCACATTATTTATAATATTGTTGTGATTGAATTTGAATTTAAAATGACAACATTAAATAAAATAAATAGCTTGATACATTTTTCACAAATTTTTTGATTCAGGAATTGGCCCAAGTTTTCTGTAACTTGTCTTTGTGTTGTATCTCTGTGTTCCTGCGTTTTGTTTTTCTTTATACCACATCAAAACCTATCAAGTAATTTAGGAATTTAGTAAGTTTACTAATTTAGTCATGAATTGTAGTCAAGGATTTAAAAAATAATTGTAATGTTTAGGCTAAACGACTTCAACTAATATTTGTTCCATGTGGGAATCGTACCCGCGGCACGCAGCGCAGCCGCCTGCCGCTCACCCACTGCGGCACCCGCCTCGTCGTATTTGCATGGACAGGTTCAGATCAACGTCAGAAGCGGCTGTTCGTCATTTGCTGTCCGCTGTGGCCGAGCCCTAACTCTTGTTTAAGTTGAACTTAACCTTGTCTTAAAAAAATAATTGAATAGAAGCTACAATGGCTATAATTATGACCTACCATAATCCGGATATTGCGTACATAATCGAAGACCACTATTTAGGTCAGTAATTAGAAAACAATACAATTAAATACTTCGTTTACATTTTACTTTGTAGCAAACATTGCATTACCCTAACGTAATTGTAGGAAAGCCCCTAATCAAGCTGTAGTCACCCTTTTCGATAAGGTGGAAGCAGAAAGGCAAGTACACACCGCTATATATCAAGCTACACATTTCCAGTTTATGCTGATCTCTCCTTGTATAAAATTTCCATACAATGAGAGGTTAGTTTATACAAAAAGCTCCTAGTTATAATTACATAAACATACCATCACGCCTATATTCCCCGAAGGGTTAGGCAGAGGTGTAACAATGTACACCCACAGATCGCCGGTATGTTTAGGTCCCATGTAATAGGGGGCAAAGAATAACCCAATAACACTTTTTGCTCGACCTGGGAATCGAACCCAAGACCTCTAGCGTAGCAGTCGCGCTTAGGACCAATAGGCCAACGAGGCAGTTATAATTAGGGCATCCGTAACTATATTTTTAACTTTTCCAGGGCTTTGTCCAGCAGTATTCAACTATTCAGCTTAAATACTGGTAGAAAAAAAATGGTTCGAACTTACGAAATGTTTGGCAAATGTAACATTAACTATTGAGTACAATTCAATTTTGAAACGATAATTTTTACCAGAATGACGACTAATCCATAACATGTTATATAAAAATCAAAAGCTTAGACCGGGAAGTATTCTCCAGTTCGTAAAAACCTCCTTCAGTAACTTTAGGTGAAGTAAATTAGAGATGACTGTTAACTTCTACGTGCTAAGTGACAAACTCACTTCAAGCTCATTTCACTTACAGTTCACCGGACGATATTTTACAGAATATTTCTTCAGATGCTAGGGATTGATGGCTCACCTCCAGCTCACATCACCTAAATTCACTGAAGGAGGGAGGTGAGTCAAAAGACAACTGGTCTCTTGGTAAAAAAGTAAAGGTGGTAAATGGACTGAGGTCACTCTTTTCGAGCTGGCCCGGAATACTAACCTTCTTATTTGCTCTCTGTCGATAACCGCAAAACATCCTAAAATGATTCAATAAATTTCTGCATCGTTTGTTTTCCTCATAAAAGTTTATGTTGTAACACCGGTATCGGCAGCGGCAGCGGCCCCATGCCCGGGCGCACCAGCTTGCCGCATGTGCCCGACATCACGTTCACCAGCACTTGCTAGATTTGCAAACTTCACTCTTACGACACACATTCGTCTCTATTTCTGTAGTTATTAATAACTTTATTCTTGCGTTATGGTGAAAGTAATTTATGGTTTGATTATGTACAGAGCCCATACAAAATTACCCATATTCCTTTGTAACATAAATTTCAGGAGATGGTTTATAAGCTGACAACTCTTATCAATTCGCAATACGGGTTGGACAAAAATAGAAATCAATCGACACAAAGAGAAGAAGAAAATGGCGGAAGATGAAATCACAATCTTAATTTTTATAATGCCATAGATTTGTGCCAAACACAAAACGTAAATATAGAGTTATTAAAAACTCAGTCGGATAAGATCGACATGCATAGATTGCATGGATGAAAAAAAGCACGCTGCGCTGACCTCAAACAAGGCTAAGAGTAAAAAAGATGATGAACCGAATAAAATTAATAACACCAGTATATTTATTAAACTACAGAGAAGATACGAAGGCACGATCATTACATACCTATTCAATTCTAACGGCCTGTGTTACCAGCCTACTTTCAATTGAATACCTTGAAATAAATCCTGTTCTAGACTAATTGCCAACGTAGTGTACATAGTATCAGTTGTTGTGATCGCGTGGTACGGATCTATTTGAAACATGATACCACTTGGCCTTAACTTATTCCCGTTGAAAGCTGATTAATTCGGTGGATCCTGAATCGCTCATTCACTGTTATAGGACAGATACCTACGCATTCCATTGATATTGTAATAGTTTGCTCTTAGTTGAGTACCGTATAAAATTGTTCTTTATTATTTTCATAACATCTGTCTCATCTGGGAACTTAGAAAGACGTGTCGCAGTATTGTCCATTTACTTTTTATCCAACATCTTTTTTTAAGCTTATTCTATCTTCCTTTCTGTTAAGCCAACTACCTCTTCTTTGCTGTATAGTATGATATATTCTTACTGTGATGTATATATCGCTAATATATTGTGTTAAAAAACTATGGAAGATGAGTCAGTTCAATGTAACGTTGGTCAGCTTATGGGATCTAGTTCCTTTTCCACAAAGTATTTCCGTGGAACTTGCTCTTTAGTAATATCTCCGCAATATTTTACATAATATTGACACATTTAAAACAATTTTCTCCTAACATAAACGTGTTTCTGTCATATGACCAATGAGCAATACCTCAAGGTTCCTATCGCTGGTCGAATCAATTTCTTGTACCGAATGAGAAGTAGTGTCGTCATTTCTATTAGGTTACTCAACTGTCTTTTAAAATGCCACTAGAATGTGCGTACAATGTGACCAACTCAACGTAGCTGAGAAACATTTCCTTGAATTTCAGGATCACAAGAAGCGACTAGACTCTTTAAAAAACCATGCGATGTTATGAATTTTGCTACGATTCAACTATTATACAATCTTCTAGGTACTTCCTTAACAAACAATTGACATTCACTTCGTGACAAAAGTACCCATCTTCTAGTAATATATCCATCACATCACAATCTATCGTCCTAGATCAGAATTAGCCTATTAACATTGACCGTAGATTCGCAACGAGTCGGTTGTGCAAGCGGCTGGCGCAGGCGCAGTGCAGGCGGCGTGCGCGCAGTCCGTCAGTGAATGGGAAACCACATGGTGTTGTGAACAGTGAACCTCTCGTAAAAGTGTTGTGCTCGTTTTTTCAGGTATTCTTGCATTTTTATTATTAACGCGTTGCGAGTTCCAGAGCAAAATCTCGTACCTCGTTTGTATTGGAATAATTGTTAGAAAACCCATAATAGTGATTTGTGTGATTAATTCGAGGAATTCAGGTTTGTGTGTGAAGTTTAGTAGTTAGAAGACATTAGTTGATATTTTAATGTGATTGAGAGTAATTATGTAGGTACTTTCAAATAGTTACATAGGTAGGTACTTATTCATGGTCAATTACGGTGTTTGGCTGCGAAACATTATGAAATTTCGAAAATGTTAAAATAACGAGAAGCTCATTGAACTTTGTATCGAAAGAAGTTGAATTCTTTTTCCGCCAAAAGTGCACAGAGAAAGAAATGTTTTGATCTAAATGAAACTTGAAATAAGTGTTACCTTTTTGTTTATCACTTTTTCACGTAAGTTGCGATAAGGAGACAAACTAAAGCCCTACTGTCTACACTTTAACGTGTCTCTACGTACCTATCAACATTGAACTATAGCTATCACTTTTAAAAATTACGGGATAGAAGGGGCCTTCTAGAAATCTAGATCGCCAGAATCAACATTATTCGTCAGTTATTAAAAGAAAAAAACAGATGTTCTATATATTTTGACTGTGTAGGAAGGTGTTGCACTTTAGTGTTGATCAGCTGTTTTTTTTAATATCCATCTAAAAATCGTAATTCTGGAGTGTCTAGAATTATGTACTTCTTCTATTTTTCGTTATTGTTATTTATTTGTTTGCATACCATAATGTGTATAAAGGTGTTACATAAGGCTTTTTTTTTTTTTTTTTTTTTGGTGGGTGGGAAATCATCAAATAACTTCTCCCGCCCTGGGCGGGGCGGGAGGGAGTGTCAGACTTTTACTGACTAAAACCCACCCATGTTCCTTCTTGTGCCCTTTGCGTTCCGGGGGCGCGGTATCTCTTGCGAACAACCCGCAGCCCCGGCAGGCATCGGCCCTCAGTGGCCCCTTCCTTTTGCTGACATCTCTTTGAGGCGCGCGTGGAACACGAACGCGCCGTCGACACGGCCTGTCGTTATGCAACGTAAGGACGGTGAGCTACCCATTGCTCACCGTCCACAGGCCAGTACATAAGGCTTAAAGCTAAAAGAACAGTTATGGACCCTGTTTGGGCACAGCAACATTTAAGGTACAATTAAACTATGAGAAATACAATTTGAAAAATACAAATTAAAAATAATTTATAATTTATCATCAAGAAATTCCTTTATTGAATAATATGATTTGTCTATAATTTTTTTTTTTTTATTTAAAAAAATATTATTATCTGATATTTTGAGTAACGAGTTAGGTAAATGGTTGTACACCCTAGGAATCATACAAAACACACTATTATTCAAAAGACCAGTTCTGTTAGAGATAAAGCTTATTTTAAATTTGTACCTCTTGCTTTTTAGTTTAGCAAAAAACTGCTGTTATAAATGTTTTAAATCGATTTCCGGTAAATCCTTTTAATTTTTAGTACTTTACAGAAATTCTATAACGTAGGCCCCAGTACGTGGCCACGTTTCTAACGGCATCAGTGGCATTTTTGTATCCTCCAAGGCGCAGGTGTAGAGACCTTGGGCACTGCAGCAGGATCCAATTATGTACTGAATTTATGCTAAACGAACTTTACGATATCCCTTCATTCGTTATATTGAACTCTTGAATATCGCTTAGAAGATACGATGAAGATTCGCAATTTTAGTTTTCTGACTCGTGAGACAAGATAAGTGTCGTGTGGGATCGTTAGACTTAATTAAAATATTAATGAGTAACTCAACACGCACAGCTTACATAGAATGAGCTTAAGATTTGAGTCAGGGCTAGTCACGTATCTGTAATTAAAATTGTATCTGTCTTTTTCCTTCACGATATTAATTTCGTGGGTTCATTGTTTTGCTCCGCAAGAACTGATCTTTCCGTATTATTGATAATTTTGGTTTTGTTGTAGTCTTCTAGTGACTTGTGATCTTGATTGAGTATTTTCAAAATCTTAGAATACGTTCAAAATCAAATCCAAGGGCCAAGATCCTTACTTACTATACTTTATAAATCAAAATTATATCGAGAGAATTGAACCGTCGGAAAAACTAAAAAGTGAAAAGCTTTGGAAGTCGGCGGCTTTGGTTCTGTTTGTAGTTTTGCTAGCTTTTTCGACGGTTAAATTTTGTTGTTAAAAAGTTTTCATTTCATAATTTTTGTGGCTATAATCTTGTAATTACTACATATGTAATTTTCGATTACTTTTATTGTAATACACAACTCAGCAGTGAAATCTGTAAGTGTACAATAAATCGCCCCTATTTTCCCACCCTTATGATAGGAGTTTTTTTTTCCAAATTAATATGGGACCACCTTCGGGCATTTTCCAATAAAAAAAGAATTATCAAAATTGAACTACGCTGTAAAAAGTAATGCGTCAGCGTGATTACACATTTAAAAAAATATATGTATTGTTAACCACTTCCGTATTTTTTCGTCGGTTCATAATGATTATTCATACCTTTCCAAAAGTTTTTTGATAATGTTTTTGGCACTCGTCTTACCGAAATTTGGCTTAACTAGAGATTCAGTAGTATTTTGATTGAAAAATGTAGTATAAACCTTTAAGGCTTAGTAGGTCAGTGACCTAAGAGATCGCAAACGCCAATACTTCGCTATAATCAAGAGTCTGACACTCCCTTCTGCTGCCCGGAGTAGTCATTTGATGATATCCCATCCTTAAAAAAAAAGGTACAAGGCCATTGTCTGGTTACGAGTTCCGCATCTATATTGCCCCATTTTAATGATTATGTTTGTAACGACCTACTTGAGTGTGCAATCTATTAAGTGCTTTCCTTATACGGTACTAACAACGCTACTGATGGCGAGATCAACGTAGTCACCTACTAGGCCCAAAAATTATAAGATTACTAGCTTCTGCTTGCGACTTATTACTCGTAGTTATTTCACCCGCATTAAGTTACGTTCTTGGTTACTGCTCCGCACCGATTGGTCGTAGCGTGATGTTGTATAGCCTATAGCCTTTCTCGATAAATGAACTATCCAACACAAAAAGAATTTCTCAATTCTAACCAGTAGTTCCTGAGATTAGCGCGTTCAACCAAACAAAAAAAACTCTTCAGCTTTATTATATTAGTGTAGATTATCGAAAAAACGAAGTACTTCTCCGATACGCACTCAGAGAGAGATGGTAGTCTTCCTTCCTTATGTCAGGAACAATAGACTGCAGTCGTTTAGAGGTGCGGACTACATGTCGCGAGATGTATGTGGTAATGGTAAAGTTGCTGCATGTTACTGGGTCAAACGCGTTTACCTAATACGTCCTTGATAACGAAACATAATTTAGACACGAGATTAGAATACGATTACTCGTAAACTAATTTATATTCGCGAAATTGATTAAATATTATTGTATTAAAAGTGTAAATACATAGCCACGCGTACATACGTTTACATGTGTATATTTGTATAGTGACGTTGACATAAAATATCAGAATAATTATGAGTCAAAGAAAGCTACACATCGGCTTTAAAACTGTAGAATAATTTTATCTATGACTATTTGTTTTTTATTTTATCTGTCATCGTTGTTCTAAATTTGAGTTCAGCATAATTTAACAGGTTATTGACCTAAACAAATGCAGAGTGACTCAATTTAGAAATACGTTAATATATTGTGATAATACATACTCGTACCAATAAAATTGTGCCGAAATTTATTTATTGCTAAATATGCGAGTAACTGCCCCGTTGGTCTCGTGGTCGCAAGCGCGACTGATGAGCATGGGGTTCCGGGTTCGATGCCCAGGTCGGGCAAAAAGTGTTATTGGGTTTTTCCATATGAATTTGCTTAGTAGCAGCCCGGAGTTTAAAAGTTGGTGGTATGACATCCCCGTAAAGCCATTGGTCATAGATCTTTCACCGTCGTTACGGATAGTCATAAGTCAGGAAGTCTGACAACCAGTCTAATCAAGAGCTATCGTGTTGCCCAGTAACTGGGTTGTGGAGGTTCGATAGGCAGTCGCTCCATGTTAAACACTGGTATTCAGCTGCATCCAGTTAGGCTGGAGGCCGACCCCAACATAGTTGGGAAAAGGCTAAGCAGATGATGATGCGAGTAACACACGCGTTAATGAAATTAATTGATCTGAACACTATTAGATGCATAACGGGTGGAAGGGAGATCGTAGGTAACGAATTTTTTTACTATAGATTCAGTAGGTACATCTTTACAATATTATAAAGCTGAAGAGTTTGTTTGTTTGGTTGAACGTGCTAATCTCAGGAACTACAGGTTTGGATGGAAAAATATATTTTTGTGTTGGTTAGTTCATTTATCGAGGAAAGCTTTAGGCTATATGACATCACACTACGACCAATAGGTGCAGAGCAGTAACCAAAGACGTAATGCGTGTGAAAAAACTACGCGGACGAAGTCGCGAGCAGAAGCTAGTGATTGATACATGGGAAAAGTGTTCGTTACGATGGCTCTTCCAAACTGTATAAATGAAATTTATGGAATACTATAGCTTCTGCTCGCGACTTCGTCCGCTTCAAATTTGATATATTAGCCCACGGGAACCGTAAATTTTTCGGGATAAAAAGTAATCTACCTTTGTGACCAATTTTACCAAGATCTGTTCAGCCGTTTAAATACGGAAGAGTAACAAACATCCATCCATCCTCACAAACTTTCGCGTTTCTGATATTAGTAGGATAGTAGGATACATTTAGAAATATGAATGTCTCAGTCGTTAAAAGTAAAAATAAATTTAAATATTGTAACACCGCAACTTTAACTGGCAAATTAATAAACCAAAACCAAACGTATTTCTTAATCCTATGTAGGTAGACATTCAAAAAAATTAAGCAATATTGTTAATTTTGAGAGAAATATTGAAAGTGCATATATTTGCATATCTACCTACAAAAATGCAAGATAAAATGGCGGAGTTACGTAACTAGGATCATTCAATTTAACTAAGATTATTTCTTAAACTAGATTCCCCAACTTTTAACGGTCACGTGTGAAAGTATTATTTTTAAGCTTATTACAAAATAAAAATTAATATAATATATATCATATTTCCTGTATGTGTAAAATTAATAAATTACATAATAATAAATTATTGAAACATACGAGAAGGTTAATAGAATCATGCAATAGCTCAGATACTAATGTGGCATTAGTTACGGTATCTTTTAAATTACGTCTTTGGTTACTGCTCCGCTCACGTGTGTCGTAGCGTGATGTTATATAGCCTAGCTATTCCTTATGAATCTAGCTATATGATACAAATAATTTTCCCAATACGATTCTTAGTTCCAGAGATTAAACAAACAAAGAAACTCCTCAGCTTTACTATAGATATTCAGCTTTTGTATAGATTAGTAACTTGAATCTTAAACAATATTGTTATACTAGAACCTTATCCACTGTAATTAAGATTGATATTCCTGTAAATTATTTAAACTTGACGTAATAACAAATAGGAAACCGAAAACATTCTATGATATGATTAAAATCTAAGACACGATCGCCATATTTTTTTTTTTTTTTGGGATATCCTCCTGGACTTCCTCTGTCTCGGGAAAGGCGGAGGGGTGTAGGGCTCGTATACCGTCTAAATCCGTGAAGGGACACGGGTTCAAGATCATCACATTAATACATTGTAAAATCACCTTAATTTCACTTAAGGAGGAAGAAAATATAAACAAAAAAAACAATACGAACGGAAAGGAAAAGTTACGTGAATACAACTTCATGCTTAACGTAAAACCGGTTAACGAACTCATTCTGCAAAAGTAAACAATAAAAATATAACTTATTCTAAAGCTATGTCTATATTGGTGTATTTTTAGTGAATGGTCCAGTGCAACATAAATAATAATGGCAATATGATGTACTATAGTTGCGGCATTTTTCCGTGGTAAAAGCGGTTATTAACCTTCCTCTAATAAGTATCTTTTCGTAGGATCTCTTACGTAAAAGTTTTTTTTTTATTGAAATATTATTTCATACCACGCACACTGTAATAGATACAAGTCCATAATTATTATGTTAGTAGGTAGATACTTATATTATACTTATTATGTTAATAAATATTTTTTTTACTTAAAGTATAGGCTATATAACATCACGCTACGACACACGGGAACACAGCAGTAACCAAAGATGTAAAGGCGGGTGAGAAAAACCACGCGTACAAAGTCGCAGGCTGAAACTAGTACATATTACAATATACCAAATTAAATGTGAACGCAACCTTTACTAGTAACGAGCTACGAACGCGATATTTCGTTTATGATAACTGTTATATTTTACTTCCGACTCATTTTACACAATACATTTAAATTAATTAAAATTAATATTTACATTTTTTTTAAACGCTTATAGCCTAACAATTTGGCTAAAAAATATGTATCTAATTCAATATTTCGACAATCACTTTAGATAATGTCTTCCTGTTTTATAATATCTTCAATTATGCAATAAATAATGATGCTGACTTGGAAGTTGCATGTAGAATTCTCATTAGCTATTGAATTAGGGAACCATTAGACGTATTGTACATGCAATGAACTGAAAATCTTGGAATTGAACAATTATTTTTGTTTATTGCAAGGAATTGATTGATTGATGTAAATAATAAAGAAAGAGTAGAATTATTTAATTTTTGAATATGAATACTTACAAAACTTAAGGGGGCCGTTCAAGTGTTACGTTAGCACTACGGGGGGGCGGGGGATCTTTGTTTTGCTTATTTTGGATGACATGGGGGGTAGGGGTACACGAATGGCAACCCTCACATTGTCTATGCTTGTTTGTTTATTATGTTCTTAAGATTATAATATTTTTGTCCCTTACTCAATGTTGAATACTGTATCAGTAAAATATAATCTCTATCCTAAATCTATTTTCTTTTTTTTAAATTATAATATAAAAGAAAAATGCATTTATAATTGAAAAATGTTTATGTAAGCATAGGGGGAGGGGGTAAGAGCTTTGCTTACTTTTGCTAACAAGGGGGATGGGGGGTAAATAATTGTAATAAATCTGCTTACATAATATTTGAACGGCCCCAAGAATAGATACTAGGAGTCCAGTCTATTGAAGTTTTCTGTAACATCAGAGGTACTGGTTGAAGAATTGTTAGTAAACACAGAATTGGAATAAGTATACTTAGGTCTACCAGAATCTGACGGCATTTTTAAAAGTAAAAATATTGTGATTTTGATATGGCAATAGTAATTGTCTCAATACTACTGCTACTTAAAAAAAAAATACCCGGTGTTAACAGTCGATCATGCAAACGAAGTCCCGGCAATAAGCTAGTAAATAACAAATCAATATGAAAAGTAAAACACGATTGATATATTTCATGAATAATCATGTTCGATTCTACAGACAAAGAAAAATAATCAAAAACATCAAGATGGTATAGCCTAATTTACTTTTTTTGCCATGAGAATCTGATATGCATATAACAGCATTTTTAGTATAACAGCTGATTTTCATGGTCTGACTAAATAAACCAGTGTGAATATGAAACATTTAAATAAAAAAAGTTCTAGAAAATAAAACAATATCATACTTTAAAATCATTATCATTGCAATCGTATTATTACGATAGTTTACATAACATGACCTAAATACCAATATGTCTTTCCGCTGGCACGTCCACAGCGGCACTGAGACGAGTTAAGAAAGCCAATGCAACCACGCACGCGCGGTGCACCGGACAGTGAAAGTATTGCGCGGGAGTAGATTCATCTCGGAAACAAGATGGTGACTTAAATCATTTAAAAGTTTAGATAGGAACTAATTTATAGTTGTTAAATTAGAATTAGTAAGCGTTGGGAATTATATTTTAACTGAAATAAATAGGGTAAAATATTAAATTTAGAATGAATTTTA
Source organism: Caradrina kadenii (assembly GCA_947462355.1). NCBI lineage: Eukaryota > Metazoa > Arthropoda > Insecta > Lepidoptera > Noctuidae > Caradrina > Caradrina kadenii. The sequence continues at coordinate 4,065,541 of OX381693.1, read as the reverse complement.
AAATTATTTACCGTACACTTTTTTAGCAATTAGGTACTTATTTCACGCCACACAAGGCCTTCAAAATTCTTTCTAACATTTTGATGATGTGTGGTTAACGCAATTGTTTCTTTGTTTTTGCCATTATAAGTTAAGTTATCTTAATTCTATTCATTTATTACTTACCAACTTTGCAAGCCTTTGTGCAAGGCTGCCTGTTCTTTATGCTCTATTATTGAAGGTAGTATGAATATTTCTCTATTCTATTTCATGTCGTCAGACTAATCTAGTCATAGTCTACCGACTGAATTTCGGTCAATGAAGATAAGTAGGTACGCAGGTGTGCAAATGTAAAGCTCCCTCGCTCCCTCTACTCTCACGCTAATAATCCGATGGGCCGGCAATCCGACACGACAGAGTAGAGATCAAGCGCAGGACCAACAGCTTTACGTCCATCAGCCAAAGCCGGGATTCAGTCACTATTACCATTTCTTTAAAAGGTTTTACTTTAGCGATATATGATCCCACACGTCGCTTACCAAGTGTGACATTACAACAGTCATGCTATCAACATGTTTTCGTAAAATGTCTGCTAAACACTTGAACAGACAAATTGGGAAATAGAACTAGCTCGGCTTAAGAAAACGTAGTTGTTGTATGTTACTAGCGTTCTGTCCCGCTTCAAGTTACGAACAACGGAGAAATAGAATACACAGCCTATACTATTCCTCTAACTATGAATGTGAATATCACATACATGAATGACTTTTTCCATTCCGTGTGGAAGTTCATTATCGCATTTAAATAAACTAACGAAAAATCTCTTTAGCCAGGATGCATCACACTGTTTACAGAGTACACGGCATACAAGAAAAAATATTTAAAAAACAATCTGTTGGACTATATCGTAAATATCTTCCACAGTGATTTAGATGAATGTAATTGTCATCTCATCTGATGCAGTGACTCACAGCTCACCTGAAGCTCACTTCACCTTGGAGATATTTACAGAATAGCTTTGCTGGACTATGCCAAATTCTCTCAAAGCATATTATGTCTTGTAAATCAAGTTATGCAAGTATCAAGACCAAGACGCCGGCTAAGTAGAAACACAGACTACTTACCTAGTGCAATTGACATAGTCGAAATTCTAGAGTTGGCATTCCATAGACTTCAAAGAGACAACGCAATGCTTGCGGTTGGCTAAAGTAATAAAGGTACATAGGAACCAAGTACTAACCCTCCAGGAACACTTCTCATAATAAGTATTCACTAAGTGTACCGTGGAACCGCGTTGGTCTCAGTCAATATGATCGGTGTGGCAATCGTTCACCAAGGTGCTATGTGTGGCCCGGTTCTCACAATATATGGATCGACGATAAAGCTCACACAATGTAAAATTCATTCAATTTCTTGTTTTTCTAACGTAAATTCTATTTCCTGTATTAAATTTTTATTAGGACCATTATTTATTGGATACCAATCTAACAAATGGTTGTATTAATGATTAATAAAATTTTATACTATTACAATCGTTCATGTCTAGTAAAGATAATTATTATGAACTGATCCATGTTGTTGAACTGTTGTGATAGTGCCATACCTCACATTGTTTCTCAACACCTTCATTGATTGGTAATTCATTCAGAAACAATCGCAAAAAAGTACTAACTTTTAAATGAATCGTGACTATGCCAACAAAACAAATTAGTTACAGATCTCTGAGAAAACAATTAACTTAATACACCAAATTGAAGAAAATTTGCGTAAAAATATGTGTAAAGAAGACCCAGCACGCGTAAGGCGACGCAATGCGTTGCCTTGCACAATATTTATTCTTACGTCAACTGCCTCGAACACTGTCATCCATCCGCTATGTCCGTGCACACAATGGCCCAACTTGTCACTGTTCGTCCATCTAAAGCTTGTACAGCAAGTTTAGTGTCGATTGATTTTTATAGGTTATGTTCAAAGAAGCATCTTTAAGGAACCTGACATTTATGGCCCTATGACCTCCATTGGAGAAACTGGTTGCATACGTGAGCGCGGTTTTGCAATAGTGGGTAATTACATGCGGTCATGTTGAATCATAAAACAGGATATACCATGTGTAAAATACTTAGAAAATAATCGTGAAGCGTTTTTGAGAGACGTTTTAACTTTAGGATTGGAAACATTGAAAGCAAATTAATGGAAAAAGCTTCTTAATTATTTGTGTCGACACCAAAATTTAGTCATTTGAAATGATAATAATCTAGAACAAACAGAGATTAATCTTAACAAATACGGTCTGGTTGTATATCTAGAGCAAGACGAGCCTTCCTTACCATATCTTGTTCCAAATTTTACGGCAAAACTGTTATTAACGAGTGCTAACTTTTTACTTCCGAGAACATTGTAAAAAACCGATCCAGTTTCGAAAGTCCCGTACAGTGCATTCTGCCCTTCTTTCGCCCGGCACATTAAATCTGATGTAATGACTTATGTAAATGTTATACTGTTTCTTGACTTTGAGATACTTATTGAGTGTGATAGAGCTATAATATTATTATTTATTGAATGTTGCTAGTATGAGAAGACGCCTTTGCTCTGCAGTTCGACAGTAATAGGCTGGTATTATTACTGCATTTTATATTATTTTTGAGTTGATTGCTTTAAGAAAATGATTTATGCTCAACTTCTAAAGCCAACGTCCTGTCTAAGACAACAACCGACACGTTTTTGATTAATAAGCCTTACAAAGCGCACCATTAAAGTAGTATTACCGCTAAGATGTTTAAGTGCTTCCGCTTTAAGCCATAATGCAGGAGAAGCAATCATAAATGTTAGTTATAATGAATGTCATTCATCAGCTACAGTTCGTATTTTTTCGTAACTCCCTGATGAGGACAAGAACCTTTCTACCGCGATGTTGCACATATCCAACATTTCGTTCCTTTGCATATTTACCTTTACTTTTCTTCAAATACTGTGTATACTTACCTCTTCTATTTCCACAACGATGTTAACAATATAAAGCGCAGCAGTTCATAATTTACATGATGTCTCCATTTTATGGCTTATATAAATGTTTCTGTCAATTTCCAGATGCCGATGAAGCAACACTAAGCAACAATGGGAGTGGTATCCGTGGTTTCTGCGGCCACCAAGGCGGCTCTCGCAATCGCTGGCCTCAGTAAACTTACCTTCATCCCAATCATGTTGGCAACTATGGCGTACTTCAACTACGAAATTCTTGATCCTGAACAGAGGCCTTTCAACCAGAAACAACTTCGAGAGAAATATGACTTTATCATAGTTGGAGGAGGTTCGGCTGGATCTGTTCTAGCTAATAGACTGTCGGAAGTCGAAGGATGGAATGTCCTACTGCTAGAAGCAGGAGGACATGAAACTGATATTAGTGACGTTCCTTTACTGTCTTTGTATTTACATAAGAGTAAACTGGACTGGAAGTATCGGTAAGAGCAGGGCATTTATATTTAATTTAGATTTTCATTCGCGTGTTAATTTAATATGCAGTGGTTAACCGGAACTTTTGAGTACCAATTTAAGAAATTATGTTATTACGAAAGTCTTTATAACTTTTTTAAACTGATACGATTAGGTACTGTTTAAGAAAAAATACTCGCTGTATCTATTTGATAATTATTATTATATTGTGTAAATTACTTTGCAGCCCACAACGCCAAGACACTGCCTGTCAAGCTATGATTGACAAGCGCTGTGCTTGGACCAAAGGCAAAGTGTTAGGAGGCTCTTCAGTCCTGAACACAATGCTCTACATCCGAGGCAACAAACGAGATTTCGACCATTGGGAATCCCTGGGCAACCCTGGCTGGGGCTACGAAGACGTTCTGCCTTACTTCAAGAAATCAGAAGATCAACGGAACCCGTACTTAGCTAAAGATACACGACATCACTCAACCGGTATGCACTTTTAACAATAAAAAATCTGGATTATATTGTAGATGACCTGCCCGCGACCTCGTCCGTGTAGCTTATTTCACCCGTGTTAAGTTTCTGTTACTGTTCCGCACCCGTAAGTCGTAACGTGATGTTATATAGCCTATGTTACTCAGGAATATTGTTAAAAAAATTGTCAAAATCGGTCCAGTAGTTTCGGAGCATATTCGTTAGATAGAAGATAGAAGTATAGATAAAGGATAATCATGCTAATGAGATTGTTGTCTAATTCCAGGGGGATACCTGACAGTTCAGGATTCACCGTTCAACACACCAGTAGGAGCAGCATTGATACAAGCAGGGGAAGAAATGGGATACGACTTTATCGATATAAACGGAGCTCAACAAACTGGCTATGCTTGGTACCAGTTCACCATACGTAGAGGTACTAGATGTTCTGCAGCGAAGGCTTTCCTGAGGCCAGTTAGATTACGTCAAAACCTTCATATCGCCCTTTTCTCACACGTAACTAAAGTACTCATTGATAAGTATACCAAGAGAGCTTATGGAATCGAGTTTCTTAGAGATGGAAATTTGGAGGTTGTCTATGCTACACGAGAAGTAATATTGTCAGCTGGTGCTATTGCTTCACCGCAACTACTCATGTTGTCTGGCGTTGGACCCGCTAGTCATTTACAAGAAGTTGGAATTGATGTGATCCAAGATTCTCCTGGAGTTGGGAGAAACTTGCAAGATCATATTGCAGTTGGTGGTATTGTATTCCGTATAGATCATCCTATCAGTTTAGTAATGAATCGGCTTGTTAATATAAATTCTGCTTTGCGTTATGCTATCAGTGAAGATGGACCGTTAACATCAAGTATTGGTTTAGAAGTTGTCGCTTTTATAAATACCAAATATGCAAACGCTACTGAGGACTGGCCCGATATTGAGTTCATGATGACGTCGGCTTCAACTCCTTCGGATGGTGGTACGCAGGTCAAGAAAGCTCACAGTCTTACTGATGAATTTTACGATGAAGTATTTTCCGAAATTAATAACAAAGACGTGTTCGGTATCTTCCCTATGATGCTCAGACCCAAAAGCCGTGGATTTCTCAAGCTACGAACCAAGAATGCTCTGGACTACCCGATTATGATCCACAACTACTTGACGCATCCTGATGATGTTAACGTTTTGAGAGAAGGTGTTAAGGCTGCTTTAGCTGTAGGAGAAACGACAGCCATGAAGAGATTAGGCGCCAGATATCACAGCACACCATTGCCAAATTGTAAGCATCTACCTCTGTACACGGATGAATACTGGGACTGTTACATTCGTCAGTATACTATGACAATTTATCACTTGTCATGTACTGCCAAAATGGGACCACCTAGTGACCCTATGGCGGTCCTAGACCCTCGATTACGAGTTTACGGTATAGAAGGCCTCCGAGTGATCGACGCGAGTATTATGCCTACCGTAACGAATGGTAACATCAACGCTCCAGTAATGATGATTGCTGAGAAAGGCGCTGACATGATCAAGGAAGATTGGATGATAAAACCAATCACAACGCGAAGAACTCGCCGTTCGGCAAAGTGTGCTATGTTAAAACAATTGAAGCTTAAAAGTGATAGAATGAAAAAGTACTGTAGGACTGAAAGATGATGGTTACACCTTTGAGTAGACAAATTATGAGCCATATATTAGTTATAAATAATGTTTAATTGGTTATAGTAGTTAAAGCTAAAAGAGGCAAAGCAATAGAAATTATAAAATATAAGACAAATCGCGATAGAAGAGCACTTATTCCTAATATTTATAAGTGACAGTTTAGGAGATTGTTTAACTCACAAATTAGAGTAATAAGTACAATTTGTACCTCATTGTTGTTGTGTTCCACCATCGATGTTACCGTAAAAAGTTCTAGTCTTTATCAACAACAAAAATATTAAATAATAAATATAGTATAATAGGTTAAAGTAATAGAAAACATTACAATTTTATCGTTACGATGTAGGTCGAAAAGTCTTTACACACAAGCTTAAAATTACTTTATTTTTAATTTCTTGGGGTGCAATGATCTTAACGATAGGCACAATGGTCATTATCTTATAAGGTTTCGTGTGAGCCACGCAACTTTCAACTTCAACTTTCAACTGACTGTCTCCTTTTTTGAGTCGCGTAAAATATACTAAATTGTATTTTTTATTCTCGGAGACTAAATTGACAGTTTCATTCGTCGGACATAAAAGTAATGTGCTTTCGGTGCATAAACATAAAGCACATTGTTTTCAAGTTTGACATTTATTATAAAGCCGGCAAATCAATCTCTGACATTCAAAAACACCTTCCTATTCATGCACAAGTCCTGTTTGTGGGCGACGCTAAATGAGTTGCCTTTCAGTTGAATGTAAATTACGTGACTCACAACTCACAAAATTACGTTCGTTTGGTCTCACACTTAGAGTTAAGTATGATAAAGCATTGTAAATACAAATATTTCCATAAATCAATGACTTTTTATTTCTTTCCTCGATAACAGAATATTATTTATTTTATTCATATGTTAACATATAAATTACATGTTTAAGTAATAGTATACCAATAAAAATATTTTAAGATGTAAAAATGGTAGCTCACCGGTCACAAGGTTCAAGCTACTAATAGGTTAGCGCTCCAAAGAACGAGAAACCTTTTAACAATGCAGGCTGCGTTCAGAAGTACTAACTGCTTTCTCAATCGAGCTGTCTAACTAGAGCCTACTAAGGTGTTACGTTAACTTACAGAATATTATTATCAATATTTTTAGGCTTGTAACAAAGCTGCAATTTTGTTAAAGTCAAGTTCAATTTATTTAAAGTAAATATTTGAGAACCGCTTTGAACAAGCGTAGTAATGACTCATGCCATCTCTATATCAGAACACGCAATTGCCCTACTTAGTAGGACATAATACCTTTGGTACATAATATACCATCACGCCTGTATTTCCCGAAGGGTTAGGCAGAGGTGTTACAATGTACACCCACAGTTCGCCGGTATGTTTAGGTCCCATGTAATTAGGGGCGACACTATTGCCATTAACCGAGCACAAATCCTAACTCCGAGCTGCTACTGAAAATTTCATAGAAAAACCCAATAACACTTTTTGCTCGATCTGGGAATCGAACCCAAGACCTTTGGCGTAGCATGCGCTTTCGACCACTAGGCTAACGAGGCAGTTAATAATACCTTTGGTATTTTTTCAAAGACGTCAAAATCAAGATTACGGTTAAAGCGTGTAACAAACTTAGTTTTAAAGTTCAGACTTTATCGTCAAGTGTTCCACACGCGTTATTTAAGTAATTATAAGTTCGAGTATCATCATCATCTGCTTAGCCTTTCCCCAACCATGTTGGAGTCGGCTTTTTATTTTGTAATGGAAAAACAAATATACGTATGTTTCATGGAGATGCGGCACACGGACCCAAAAAAAATTTTTTTTCGCCCTACACATCAACAATGTTGAAGACCCCTGATTTAAAATATGACTGCGTCAAAAAATGAAGTAAAAGATTAAGATCCTTCAATATGGCCGTAACCAGAAAGTTCCCAGTTAAGTTCCATAACAAAAATATGACAGCTATGATGAGACAAATACGTTATTTTCGGCTTCGTTAATTATTTTTTATACCCGGTATAAACAGCGCACTCTGCCGTTTTTTCTTCGAACTAATGCTTATGTATCAGTAATCATAATACTCAATTAAGTATGTTGTTGGTATGGTTCAGAGCGTTAAATATAGATGGCGCTGTAATTGGCTCAAGATTTTCGATTTGATGGATTGGGGAAAGGACAGTTCATATTATTATTAATATTGATCATTGTTAAAATAGTATTAAGTGATTTATTGATAAACAAAATTTACTATAGATTGCCATGTATTGAAAAAAATATGATTAAACTCGAGCTAGGTAAAACGAAGTATATGTTCCACGACTCCTTTCACTTTTCTCATGGAAAACAGAAAAAACTCTGTCATTATGTCGTTATTTTGGATAACTGCTAATTGCCTTAATAACAGTATGTACACATAAGTATACTGGCCTATTTAACCAGACTCATTAAATGTACAAATTAGCATATTAAGCAGAGCAAATCTAGCCGCCCACAACGATTCCATAACCAGATTCTCTCTGAACAAAACTATTGCAACTCAATTCGTTTTAAGAAATGTGACGACACGGTTGGCGTGGTGGCCAAGCGATTGGCTGCTGCGCTGCGTGTCGCGGGTTCGATCCCCGCACGCAAAAAATATTTGTATAGCCTACAGATAGTTGTTCCGGGTCTGGCTGTTTGTGTATGTGACTTTATATGTTTGTAAACGCACCCATGATACAGAAGAAATGCCTAGTGTGGGGCAACGTCTTTTTTTTTTTAAAGAAAGAAGGAAATACCTAAATAATGTTACCAAAAACATACAGTTATTTGTTTTTTTAACAGAGGTTAAACAATTTTCGCTAGTATTCTATAGTCTAGGTAAACAATGTCTCTGCTACTACTTTTCTGGACACAAAATATGTATAATTATATTACTCTTGGGAGCTATGCGAGGTAGGTTGTTATTTTGCCATCAGCTTGAACTTTAAAATATTCTGAATCGAATTTAGACATATTTTCGCCGGAAAGTACCGGTCAATGTCAATGTGTAATCTTTAAGAGGCCAATGCCCAACAGTGGATGTCGTTCGGCTGATGTGATGATCATATTTTTGCCAGGAGGGGACGCCCTAGAAGAACCTACCATGACCTTATTGGCAAGGTTCTTTAAAGTTCCGGTGCGCAGTACGCGTAACCAGCGTGCTTGTATGGCCAGATGTATGAACGTGGACGAGACAAAAGAAGTTTGTAAGGATCGAAGTAGGTGGCGTTCTGTGGTTACTGCCTACCCCCATGGGACATGGCGTGAGTTTATGTGTGTGTATGTGTGCATTTCCGCCATCAATAACTGGTTTTACTACTGTTTTCTATTGTGGAAATTCTAATAGAAACCTCGTTCACAACTAGAGAAACAGCATATTAGATCATGATACACATTACGAACACTGCGGCCGTTTGCGCCAGACAGGGTTATAATTCCAACGAGTTACTAAGACTTGTTGCAAACACAGGCTCAATGTCTTTGACATTTGTAATGTAACCTCGTGCTAGTAAAAAAGTCTGCGTTAGGTTTTTGGCACAAGCGGACCTTATATCTTAAGTAATCCTTTTCTAAAACAGGCTAGTTTCATTTGGGAACTAGAGCATCTAAGTATATTGTCAATTTACGAGTAACTAGTTAACTAAAAGTAAGTAGGTGTTCAGTAACGGCTATGAAATTTGAATGCCTTAAGCTGGAAACATTATCATGATTACCCATGAAGATATAATCCATGTTTTGGTGTAAATGAGGAGTAAAAGCAAGATTTAATTAGCAATACCATTCAAATAAATACTTGCCTATTATAGAAGGTCTTGTTATCATATATGTAAAGTCTCAATAAATAATATTCATAAACAGCAAAGTTATTAGCGTTTGTTTATATCCCAAAATGTCACTCAATTTATGGTTTTCTTTTTTAAAAAGCGTGAGCCGACTTCCTCTTACAAATTAGCACTGCGCGTAGTATTTTATAGTACTAATGTACTACAAAATACTACGCGCAGTGCTAATTTGTATTGGTTATGAATGATTGATTTATTTATGAATTTACCAATTTTGACAAAATTTCGTGGACAATTTAGGAATTTTGTTTTTTTTAGCTTTTGACTACACAAATATGATCAGTAACGGGTTTACCCGTTAAATAGGGCTCTATCTTTAGATAGAGCCCCATTTTTTTTTGTACTAATGAAAAAATTGTGGTGTATACGTAGCCGCCTAGTAGTCTACTCATCTGCCGTCTAGCGCCTAGTCACCCTATTAATTCTTACAGCCTGATCAAGGCTCTGATCTGTAATCTACTTACGTTTGAAATATTTACGCATCTTTGTGATAATTTAAACAAAATTATAACATCTACCAAAGTTAACACAAGATTAAATTCTCGGCAAAATTGGCTCTGCGATCAAGAGCTAACTCACAAAATGATTACAAGCAATACCTTATTCTTAGCACAGATCTTTGACTATCAGCAGCAGACATCGATAGGCCGTTATACCAACCCAATGGCCGATGTAACAAGATTACCACCACATTGGCCCCATTCGATGACGCAAGAAGAAGGTGTACAAAGCAAACACAACAACAATGAGACAGCATTGCGCGCTGTCATCGTGCGAGTCCGGTAATGTTACGAGGACGGTTGCGTAATCGTGATACCCATTATGCGCGGAATCACACTTACACATCAACTACTTACTGGTTTACTCGCTTCAAGTGTGGACTTAGGACAAAAACAAAATTGTCATTAAAGGCACTGATGACCAAATGACTGCCTCATTTTTATAGCCAAATAGGCGAGAGTAGTAATTATAAGTAATTGTCGTAGACATTTATAGGTCCCATAATATATATTTTTTATGTTATCGGATGGCAAACAAGCCGACGGCCCACCTGAACTTAAGTGGTCACCGATATCTATAGATATTTGCAATACCAGAGGCCTTGCAAATGCGTTGCCATCCCAGAGACAAAGTTAATATATCTCATGTCGCTGTAATTACACCGGCACCCATAACCCTTCAAACCGGAACACAGCAACGCTGCTTTGCAGCAGAAATAGGTGCGGTGGTAGTACTTCCCCGGACGAGCTCCTTCACAAAGTCTACTACTACTACAACTAATAATCATCAAGTTAACTTCTGTGTTTATCCTCCTTCTATTTATACTAACTTATACTGAGAAATTGATGTATTGAGGAGTTACGGTCTGGGGAAACGAGAATAAGCGCTCTTTCAATTTAACCGTTTGGTGCTGTGGAGTGCTGTGGAGGTTGGTTGAACAGTGCACGTGTCAGTCTGCACAAGGAAGATTGTGCTTTTTCATACAGTTGAAGAAGCGAGAGCGTCACTCGAAACCTGAACAGCCCAGCACTGTGACAAACGTATCATGTCTGCTGTATGAAAGAAGTTGACCGTTCGTACCTACAACACCCGCACTCCTCCGGCCGGTTACGGTTATATTCAAAGAGCCCTATAGCGTGTCGTTTGACGCCTCCGCCTGTCCCAACTCCACACTAACAGTGGTCATTCATACTTGCAAGTCAAATCGGAAATAATCTTAAAGTAACAATGATGTCGTATTGTCCGCGTACAAATGTTCTGACCACAGTCTGACCTAAGGTCGTGTCGGAAGTTGCTCACTTAATAGGTTAGTGTTACTTACACTTCCACTAAACTGGTACTGCAAGATGAGAAATAAATGCTACGCCTGCTCTAGATTTAACACTTGTTTACATGACGGACGAACAACGTCTAAGATTAAAATGTTGGTCTTAATCTTGTTGAAGATTAATACAGTTACATATTAATTAATTTAATGGTAATTCATAAATAAATGTTGAGTAATAAATTGTGCTTCCTTCATGTAGTAATATGTTTTGAATGTTTCGGAAAATTTAATGACACATACCCTTACCTACTCTACCCTAGTTTTAAACGTTGGATAAAATTAAGTTATGGTAGGCAATCCATACATTTTTAACGTTTAAGTGTGGCTTAACTTTCAGCCACGTTTAAAAGCAAATGGGGGTAATAATTGTTCGTTGTCTAATCTGCAACAATCTCCCTCGCCTCCCCCACATTTTTTTAGAGAATAGCACAGCTGGATGTGTGGCCATAAGATTTTAATTGGACTGAGAAAACAGGATTTACTTTGACTACGATATATTTTCATCTCTGTCTCTTGTACTAAAAGTTACGCCATAGAGACGAGGATACTGCTTAGCCGTTGCACTATGGTGAAGAAACAGCTACTTATCTCAGCCCCGGTAATAAAAAAACCGCGTTTTTGTTTAAATTTTCGTTCCACATCCTTATCCGTCAATAAACATTTGTATTTTACATACAAATTAGTCAGATACGTAATTGATCGTAATATCGCGAAACTTTCCTTCTATTGAGACAACGTTGTAACTCACGCAAGATTAGCCTATCAAAAGACATCTTTATGTTATTTGATAGTAAAACAAGCAAACTCATTAAAGTAAGTAATAGTAAGTATACACATAATCACTTGATCAACTAAGTTGCTAGATTAATAAAATTAAGTAATGGGGAAGTGATTGCGGCACGATGATAGATCTCTCTAGCCTATGCGCAAGCGCACTAAGGTGTGTACTGAGTATAAGAAAAGGTTTAGAAGGCTTAGTCGAAACAAACAATCGGTTATATAAGTCTATTAGAGCCTTAGAGCATCCATCTGGAGGCCTCCCGGCATCTCTTAGAACAGTAATCTATCTTCTTCTATCTATACTTATAATAAATCTGTAGAGAGGTCAATTCTGTACATGAAATATATTTCCAAAATAACTATCAGGGGGTGATTAGGGATCGATACTGATACCAAAAATGCAATCAGTAAAATTTTTGTCTGTCTGTCTGTCTATCTGTCTGTCTGTCTGTATAATAGATCTAGATATGTTTGCGACTGAATGGAAGGTGATACTGTCAGAATGTTTGAATTTTTGTGAGAAGAATGCATGACTGTGTTAAATAAATTATATGTTAATTAAATAGTGTAATTGGCTTCGGCCGTTCTATTTAAATAAATAAATAAATAAATAAATAAATTAGTTATAACCGTTATAGAAACAAAAACAACTCGACAGATTTTAACGAAACTTGGTACAATTATTTTTCATACTCCTGAGTTGGTTATAGTATACTTTTCATCACGCTATAATCAATAGGAGCAGAGCAGTGAAGGGAAATGTTGAGAAAACGGGAGAAGTTACTCCAAATTTTAAGCTTCCGTCGCGTGTGCAACCTTAATGGTTAAAAATACACAGAAATCATGTATGACGGAAATGTTCTCCTTAAAATTATATAAAAAATATCCCACGACAGCATATGTCTATCTTTTATGGTTGACTCACAATATCACGTGTAACTACCGATAGCTTAGCAGTTTGAAGCTTTCTGATTATATTTGTCTACTCTTACGTTTATAACACTTTCAGTCATCCCTAATTCAAATAGTTAACATGATTAACTATTCCATAAAAAAGAATCATAGAAATCGGTATAGAAACACCAAAGTTATACATGAAATACGGAAGGACATAGGCTACTTTTTTTTACGAAAAACAACGGTAACGCGGACGAAGTCGGGGGCAACAGCTAGTACTTTAATATTACTTTGTAATTTCGATTGCTGGATTTTCAACTCTCGGCGCTGAGCCGTGCTTTGAAAATCCAACAGTATGCAAAGCCAATTGTATTTAAAATAATAATGCTTTTAGAGATGGTGGTAGATCCCTCTTTGCCAAACTTCAAGATACTACTTGAGGGACCATTCGCTATAACGGCCTTATTTGAAGGCTCATTTTAGCAAGTGCCATGTAATCGGAGTATTCATTGTTGGTCGTTGTATTTATGAACTATACTTCTGAATACTGTGGTTTTTCCTCGGTCCGTGGGGTCGCCTCTCTAAGTGAATTTCTGTTGGTGGCTGTAAACGGCCGAGTTTTACTTTCACTCGGTCGCGGCTAGATCTGCGCTGGCGCATCAAGGTGCTGCCTCTGAACGACGAATGTAGCTTTGCTTGAAGATATGTGGAGTGTTCATACCTGAAAATAAAGAAAAGGGATTGTTAATTAATTGTAATATTTCGTATCATTGTGGAGTGGGGTAAGGCGGAGGGATCTACCAAATTTATGTGTGAATAAATCTGTAGGAAAATGAAAATAATAAACACCGGGAATCCATTTACGAACTACCAGTTCCATTTACGATAAATTGTTGAGTGATTTTTCGTCGATTATTAGAAAAAAAATGTTACATACATTTGGAACGAGTAGGTGGCGATTTAACTCTGGTGGGTCTTTCAGTATCAGCATTTCCTCAAAAAGAAGGTGATTCTGATCTATCATTTTCCAATATGCATCAGCAAAGACCGATGACATCAATAAAAATGTCTACAAATTAAGTAACTGCTGTTCGTCAGTCGCAGTGCTACGTCTACGGACTCAGTTCCATTGACTGCACACCATATAACTCTTTGGTTTTTTGGCTCTTATCATTATTTACACCGACACTAATAACTGTGTTACTATATATGCTATATTTACCATTTACATAGTTCGGTGTAAGAGAAACAAAACCAGATATTAAAGTACTTACTAGGGCATGAGATCAGAGGAGTTTCATCTATCTGTTTAGAATCCTCGTAGTCTAACTAGATATCAACATTTCGTAATATTGTTGTTGACTGCCCCGTTGGTCTCGTGGTCGCAAGCGCGACTGATGAGCATGGGGTCCTGGGTTCCATTCCCAGGTCGAGCAGTGTTATTGGGTTTTTCCATTAGGAATTTCTCAGTAGCAGCTTGGAGTTAGGATTTGTGCCCGGTTAATGGCAATAGGCTCGCCCCCTATTACATGGGACCAAAAACATACCGGCGAACTGTGGGTGTACATTGGTACACCTCTGCCTAACCCTTCGGGGAATATAGGCGTGATGGTACGAAGTAATAAACGAGTTGATATGATAATATGCTAAAGGAGTGTTATGCTCAATTCATCGGTAATACATTGTACAACAAAAAGGCGGCATATATTGGTAGCTGGTTCAGAAGAAAGACTGATAAAGCTAGTAATTATTATCAGAAGTGTCAGACTCTTACTGACTAAAACCCATCCGTGTTGCTTCTAATGCTCTTTCCGTTCCAGGGCCGCGGTGACTCTTCCAAAAAAAATTCCGAACCCCGGCAAGAGATATATTTTACCTACATTTTTGACTTGGATTGTCGTCGATATATCACAATTGGCGCAGTAACTGTGGCACACTAACTAACTAACGTGTCGCGGATTTGTGTTCCGTAAGGAACAAATATTTTCAACGCCTACATGTAATTGTTGCTAGTCTGGTTGTTGGCTTATGTAAGTTTATATGCTTATGCTCACGATATACAAGAAATTCGTAATGTGGGAAACATTTCCTAAGAGATGAAAAAACTAGGCAAGCTTTGACGGCTAGACTTAGAACTACAAGTTGCACCACAACAGCCAGTTCTGTGTCTTCCGCCTTTAAAGACGTCTGCAGTTATAAAATCTATCACTAAATGTTACCAATGTTATAAATACTTTTCATTTTAGTTTTTACATAACATATTGATCTAACTATTTAAAAAATTAAAAATCTCGACTGCATAAAACGTGGACTTTAAACATAAATATTTATCTAAAAAAAAACTACACCATGCAATGGCGGGTTTATGGTTCGGGCATTTTCCACAAGTCTACCTTAGGGTGATACAGAGACAAAACATAGTAGGTGCAAGAAACAAAAAAATTCCAAGAATGAAATATAATAATAAATACATATAAAATATACAAAGTAGAGAGATCAAAATACATGGGTGGAGAATGGGTGGAGAATATGACAAATAATTGTGGAACAAGTCTGCCAAGTAATAATATTAAAACATACAATATAATATCGTCATTGACATAAATATTGTAGGCTTGGCGCCTTGACTTTTGACAAACGATTAACATCTTGATAAATTGAAAAAGTAATAGTTTTAGTAATAAATAAATAATTTAACTCAATGTCTTGTTAAATGTTCGTTCGTTCAATGACTTTGTGAAATCATTACAATAAAACTTGAAACAACATGTAAATAACATTCAATTTGATTATATTTTAGTGTCTAGACTTGTTGGCGTTATCAATTTTATTGGTTACCATTTTATAATATTCAAAATATATTAAAATTAATTAAATTTACATATTACATTAGAAGAAACAGTGAAATCATTTTTATTTTTTAGTTTTGATCCAGTTTGAGTTGGTTGACTGCCCCGCTGGTCTCGTGGTCGCAAGCGCGACTGATGAACGTGGGGTCATGGGTTCGAATCCCAGGTCGGGCAAAAAGTGATATTGTGTTTTTCCATTAGGTGCTCATTAGCGGCCCGGAGTTTAGAAGTTGGTGGTGTGACACCCCCGTGCCTCAGAAAGCACGTAAAGCCGTTAGTCCCGGCTGTCATTCGTAGATCTTTGACAGTCGTTACGGACAGTCAGAACCCTGGAAGTCTGACAACCAGTCTAACTAAGGGGTATCGTGTTGCCCAATTTCTGGGTTGTGGAGGTCAGATAGGCAGTCGCTCCATGTAAAACACTGGTATTTAGCTGCATCCGGTTAGACTGGAAGCCGACCCCAACATAGTTGGGAAAAGGCTAAGTAGATGATGATCGAATTTAGCAAGAAACTTCTTAAAAAGAGTTTGGTCCTTATAAAGTTTCAGAACAGATTTAAAATATATTTTATCTATTTCACTTTAAAAATCTAAATGATCAATTATGTTGCTTTAAAAACTTTATTTCTATTCAACGATGAGCTATACGTTTTCTGCGAGCGAAAGTGGAAATGTTTAAAGCGACATGTTTCAAGCATTTGAGAAAAGCCGGTTGAACACTGAACATTACTACATTTGCGCCATGTTTCCGTGTCTTACTCAAATATAAATATCCGGTTTTTTTCTTTAACGGTGACCGAGGATTATGTTATGGCGTGGCTAGAGCTAGGGGATCGACACCGAATGTGACATTTTCAATTCAGAAGTACGTTCTAAGTTTATTTTAGACGTAGGTACCACTTACATCGGAGAAAGAAAACATAGTGAAGAAACCTGGTCAAAATAGGACAAGTCTGAATTCGTCAATCCGTCTTGAGCAAGTGTGGTGATCAATGATCTTGATCATGCCTTTTCTGTATGGGATAAAGTGATTTAGTAATTTCACTGTAGTGGGATCGTATTACATATTATATTTAGTTACTTGCTTCTGCCAGCAACTTCGTTCGTTTGTTTTTTTTTTACCTGTGTTTAGTTACGTCTTTGGTTACCTACTGCTCCTCTCCGGTGCGTCGTAGCGTGATGTTATAAAGCCTATAGCCCTCCTCAATAAATGAACTATCCAATACAAAAATCATTTCAAACCAGCAATTCCTGAGATTAGCGCGTTCAACCAAACAAACAAATGAACTCTTCAGCTTTATAATATTAGTACAGATTAAATGACTTATAATTATGGCTAATGGATAATTGCAGTCAGTGTCAAGTGTTACTTACTGCGACTACCTGCATCAATAATATTTATTCAGTTACGTCATCTTATTTCCTTTATTTTTGACTGGCTTCCACTCGCGACTTCGTCCGCG
This sequence comes from Caradrina kadenii, assembly GCA_947462355.1. Classification (NCBI taxonomy): domain Eukaryota; kingdom Metazoa; phylum Arthropoda; class Insecta; order Lepidoptera; family Noctuidae; genus Caradrina; species Caradrina kadenii. The sequence goes on along the minus strand of OX381693.1, from coordinate 4,048,314 downwards.
TCAAATTTAGTTTATATTTCCACGGAAGCTGTTATTTTTTTCGGCATAAACAGTAGCCTATATCGAGGCTGTAATCTATCTCTGTGCTAAATATCCAGATCCGTTCAGACCTTCTGGAGGATTAAGTAACAAACATCCATCCATCCAAACTTTCGCAGTTATAACAGTAGTAGGAATTCCGTTAGTTCTATTTAATCCTACTAATATTATGAATGTGGACGTTTGGATGTTTGTTACTCGATCACGCGTAAACCGTTGAACAGATTTGGATAAAAATTGGCACATTGATGGACCATTTCCTAGATTAACCAGCGGATATTTTTTATCTCGGTAATCTCTTCCCTAGGGATAAAAGTTCAAGTTTGACGCGGACAAAGTCGTGGGCGGAAGCTAGTAATTATTAAAACAGTTTGATACCGGTTCCAATATTACGTATAAAGATAGACTGGACAAAAATAACTACACAATTTTTTGTTTCCGCTCATTTCTGTGACTGATGGACATATGAATATGCCAATATTAAAACATACATATTTATGAAAGAATAATTAATATACTTATACAGTTGTAAAATTTTCTCGACGTTACCCTACTTTTGATACATTTTATCATCTAACTTTATATTGTATTGTCCCTATTATTGTACTGTTTTATGTAATATTGGCTTTTACTAATGTGTACATTAATATTTTGGATTCCGTAGGGATTTTTTGTAATGTGTTAATCTTACTCTAAAACGGATGTAAAAAAAATTTAAGTCAGAAGTATAAAAACATTACCGTTGCTAACAAAAGAGCTGATAACTTTGAAACCGCTGAACCGATTTCCATCAAACAAAGCTAAGAACAGTCCCGACTAATTAACCTTTCAAGCACAAAAATGCGTTTGTGGTTAAAAGACACCTAACGAAACCGAAACGTACAAATTATTTTCCCCCATCATTGCAAATATTTAGTTGTTCTGGACCAAGGAACCCTGTGGTTCCAAAAAAGATGGTCACAGTTCCATTCTTTTGACACATCTCTATGAAAAACCAATTTTCAATGTTATTTCTACGACCCCTGTGTGGCATCACCTTGCGCACTATCATAAACAGCGTTTTTTTTTTTTGTGTGTTAATTCTCAGTAGCAGCTCGGAGTTAGGATTAGTGCCCGGTTAAAGGCTCGCCCCTTATTACATGGGACCTAAACATACCGGTGAACTGTGGGCGTACATCGGTACACCTCTGCCAAACCCTTCGGGGAATACAGGCGTGATGGTATGTGTGTGATTTTTTACATCAAAAATAAAAGTGGTTTCCCAGCAATCCTTTTTGCTCAAAGTTACTTACGTTTGGTGGTCAACATGCATAGTTAATGGTTATATGACGTGCCTTTTTAAACCCCGTATAAAAATAAAGATACAAAATTACAATATTGTTAACATTTTATATTTTAAAAATGGTCTATTCAAGCTAAGGCTGAAGAAAGAAATCTACGAGTCTAAGATTATGGACCTAGCAATATACTTGATAAAACATTCAGAAACTGTTGTAAGACTGAAGAATCTCACAATTCTGCAGGTAAGTATATCGAGATTTCGATTTATTAAAAAAATAAAAATAATCATGTTCATATTTATTGGCAGATATATTACTGATTTAGTATTACCTAGGTAAATATGTTTCAGTTAAATCCATGTGCTTAGAATATCTGTCTTAAACAATATGCAGGACTACCTACATGTAGACATCAAAAAGTAGTTGATTAACCAGTATTAAAATGAAGGCAAGGACGGCCAGTGTTTTATGAAGACATCCCACTAATATATTCAAAACATAAAAATATTCAATGGGTTATAATAAATTATTTAATGGCATAGTTAAATCTCCGGTTTGTGTGGGTGATAAAAGAGGAAAAGTAACCAAGTCATGTTGTAACGGATTGGTTTTGGTGACCGCTATTTACGCTTTTTGGTACTTCAAGTCGGTCAAACACTGATGCATTTCCCCGGACTACTGCTGATGTAAATACATACTTTCCTACATATTTAGTGCCAGAACGAGTAATAATCATAATACCGTGTTTCCGTTACCGGTGGACTACTATTTTATAATTTTTTAACATACATACATAAACTCACGCCTTTCCCCATGGGGGTAGACAGAAACCACAGAACGCCACCTGCTACGATCCTTACATACTTCTTTCGCCTCGTCCACGTTCTTACATATAGTCATACAAGCACGCCGGTTACGAGTACTGCGCACCCGACCTTTCTAAAGAGCCTCACCAATAAGGTCAGGGTAGGTCATTCTAGGGCGGGGACGCCCTAGAATGACCACCCTGACCTTGACCTTCCCGGCGTTGCCACTCACATCTGCCATATAAATCTCTTTTGTTAGTCGCCTTTGTTTTTTTGTTTTGTATTTTACATAAATATTTAAAAATAAAATATACGAAAGTGTCTCAAAATATTCCTTCACCGATGTCAGTGTTGTCTAAGATAGATAAACTTAGAAAGTACATTTTAAATAGAAAATGTCACATTGGTAATGCCCGTATTTGGTTGTGAGCTTACAACCTAATATATGAGAGACAGGCGCCTTAAGCACCGAGCCATCACGACATTACTTGAGTACCTATTTAAAAATTAAAATAGCCTGGGGGAGGATAAATAAGTTCTGATAAGCTCACAATGCAAGCTTCTTTTAATGATTTTAGTAATTTCTAAGTTCCCATTGTTCATTTTATAAAGTCAATAACGGAACACTAGCAAACCACGTACAACCTATAAGTCATAGAACGATGGCTTCCCCGTTTCCAATACCACATTGACACCATAAAGCTGTACAATGCAAAGACGACCGCATTGACTATCACCTACATTCTGTATTCCATAGCCACGAGTTGGCGAATACAATCCATGCAACTGTAGAATGAAAATGAATTATTGGTGCATCATAACGAAAACTATTACCTACCATGGATTTAGTTCATAATTCTAGACCACAATGGGTTAACATTTCTCAACGATTATAAAACCAAATGAGCTGTTCCATATATTTTGACCATCTAGGTTGCACCTTCATATGGAACAACTAGACGTCTAGACTCATAACAACAGCTGTCATAGATTTAATTCCATGGTATTTTTCTGTTAATAACATAACAATTCGATTACCCACAATCTCCAGCAATGGGTCAGTGCAAATAAAAGAGTTTAATGCTTGAAACAATCCGCCGATTTATTCAGTAAAAAAAATTTGGTGCTTTTAGGTGAAGTGAGTTGAGGTAAGCTGTCATTCTCTAGCATCGGTGGGATAACAGCTCACTTTCAACACACGCTTCATTTTTGTGTCTCTTTGGCGGAATGAAGGAGGCGGGGTGCCGACGCTGCACACCATTGGTCCATCCATCGGCCCAATCATGTGCAGCGTCGGCGCCCAAAAAATCTTTCATTTCGACAAGGAGACCCAAAAATTAACTTGAAGTTTGTGCTCACGACACGTGCCCGTTACTATAGGTTATCGTATAGCGAACACTACACCTTATACAAACGTGATCGTGAATGATCACTTTGCCAGTTACATAAACGGATAAGCGATAATTTTATGAGTTTGTACGTTTTATTGTGTAATTACTTCCTCGTCCTGAAATCCGGGACATACTTAAAGAGCAAAACACTTACAATAACGAGCAAGCTTTTAGGTGACTAGGCATATTTTGATTTTAAAAATTTTTGTAACACAATTATTATTTATATGTGAGTTAGGACCAGACACAAAAAGTCTAGGAAATGTGCTTTTACGAATTAGATTACGTACTTTGTAATTTAAATAATGATAAGAATATGGTTATCTTTTTTTTTACAATATCGAAACCTATCATACCATTAAATATTTGATACTTAATAATTCAAACGTTTAATTACCAATGAAGAGGACCGTATCATGACGTGTTACAGCCATTCTCACGCAATGCATTACATACGTGATACACATCTTTATATACTCGTACGCACATCAAGATCAATTTCAAGCAAAATTATATATTGCACTTTCTATTTGACTCCTGTTTTATAGCAGGAAATATTACGATAAACGTTATTATAGGCCGAGATAGCACGTTCAGTATGTTTTATGGTAACAATGTAGTTGATGTACTGCGTGGCTATGCAATTTTGTGCACTATGGTTACGTCAATGGTATTATTTTATGTTAAGAAAGTGCACTTGCATGGTTTTTTTTAAATGTTAGTAAAAACTAATAAGTTTTTGCTATTTGGAACTTAGCAAACCAATTTTATTAATTTAATTAAAACTTACTTATGTAACTTATAAATGCACAGTACCGCGTCGTGGTTGCGTTCTGTCTCTGCAAGAAAGGTATATTGTTCATCGAGGTAAGCACTAAATCTTTTTTAGACCCAGTCGGTACCTAATTAGCTTACACTATATCTAAATGAATGCCTCTATTTGTTGAGTAATGTAATTATTTAACGAAGAGACTCTTATCTAACACAAGATTACATTTAATTGTAATCATAAATATTCAAAAGGCTTATAATGTATAATCTCATGTTGCCAAATGTTTGTACAATCACTTGCATTGTGTTAGTGATATTAGTATTTGATTCTTTTTATTTCTTGATTCTTTTTAATTGAAATGGTTATTTTAACTACATCTATACAAATAAATAAAATTTAAGTGTTTTTTTGTAATGTCAAAATAACAGCTTTTTACTAAATACACATGAAAGTTTAACGATACTTAAAACAAAAAATCATCTTAAAATGTTGTCGGTCTGTGTGTCTGTATGTTTGTTCTTGCTAATCTTCGAAACATCTTGACAAATTTTGACATGACTTTTACTAGCAGATACGTAATATTAAAGGGTGGAAGTAAAGCTATTTTTTTTTTAATAATTAAGGTTTCCCGCAAATATGAACCTCCGTAGATAACCGGCATCGGCAATATTTAGCCGCTGCCGCAGAAGTAATATAAGTATATAAAATATGTGTAACTAGCTTTTTCTTGCGACTTCATTCGCGTAAATGTCGGTTATCGCGGTCGCAGACGAAATCGAGGAATAAAAAGTAGCCTATGTCCTTTCTTGAGGTTCAAACTTACCCTGTACCAAATTTCATTAAAATTGGTTCATTGATTTAGTCGTGAAAGGGTTACAGACCGAGTTACTTTCGCATTTTTAATATTATTAATTTCTGGAGGCGCTGGTCCTCGCGCGCCTGTACGAGTGGCGCGTGGAGGTACTAAGCCGGGGAGAGAGTCCGCCACCGCGGCAAATTGCCGCTCGGCGGGCCGACCTCCGGCTCGATCTCATGGCGACATGGAGACAGCGACTGTCGCAACCTCGTGCTGGGCACGCCTTAATAGAGGCGGTAAGTCCCCTCTTTGAGGAGTGGCTGGAGAGGCGCCACGGCCCCCTTACCTACCGCCTGACGCAGGTCCTCACCGGACACGGGTGTTTCGGGAGGTTCCTGCACCTCATCGGGCGGGAGGAAACGTCCGGGTGTCACCATTGTGTGGATCGCCCCGAGGACACGGTGGAGCATACCGTGGCGGTATGCCCGCTTGGGCGGAGCATCGCCAAGTCCTCGTGGCGGCCATCGGCGGCGGCGAACTCTCGCGTCCGGCCCTGGTGCAAGCCATGGTCCGGAGCGAGAGGGAATGGGATGCAGTCGCCTCCTTCTGCGAGGCAGTAATGCTTGAGAAGGAGGCGGCGGGACTGTTGAGACAGCGGTTCTCCCGTCCCAGCCGCCGCGGTAGACGCTCCGAACGTCGGGAACGGCGAGACGACTCCCGGCCACCGTAGATACTGGCCTGTGGACGGTGAGCAATGGGTAGCTCACCGTCCTTACGTTGCATAACGACAGGCCGTGTCGAAGGCGCGTTCGTGTTCCACGCGCGCCTCAAAGAGATGTCAGCAAAAGGAAGGGGCCACTGAGGGCCGATGCCTGCCGGGGCTGCGGGTTGTTCGCAAGAGATACCGCGCCCCCGGAACGCAAAGGGCACAAGAAGGAACAGTCTGACACTCCCTCCCGCCCCGCCCAGGGCGGGAGAAGTTATTCGATGATTTCCCACCCACCAAAAAAAAAAAAAATATTATTAATTAGGGATTCATTAATTATCATACCGATGAACTAAAACTTACCAAATCAATTCATACAAGAAAAAACGATAATTGATTATTACCATTATATTTGTGACAAGTACATTAGAGGTACCTACTGCCTGCTTCATCATCACAATGATTAATCTTCACAATGTTAAAATTATAACCATTAATCTACATAATCATCTTCAGTAAGTTACATTCAGTAATCAATCAAAGTTGAGTAAGACTCAAGTTTAAAAATAAATGAAACTATGCCTTATGTCATCGTTAATACTGACATCATTATTAAATAATATAATGCAATAATTTGTTGACCGATGCATTATTATGTAATCTATCCTATTTTTTATATAATGGCATGCAACGCCGATGTCAAAAGTTATTTACAATTAATTTATTCATGTTTTTAAGGCGTGCCGACAACTTATTCAGTAAACTAAACTTACAATAATTAGTTTTAAAAAATTGAGTTGCAGTGAACTTGTCACTTACAAGAGTGCACAAGCACTTGTAAATTATAATATGAAGTCTCTTAAAAGAGAGTAGTGAACAAACAAAAGTAGTCTTGAAGTTCTTACTTCAAGCCTAGTTAAAATCTTATACTGTTTTCAAAGAAGTATCTGCACCTAGGTAACTTGAGAGATTGAAAACGACTTTATCATTAAAAACGTACAGGAAACACTGCTTCGTAGTTGTCTTGTAATCATAAGAATCTTCCTTTAGAGATCCAGTTTTTAACACAGGACATATTTTTGTGAAATTGAAGCAACGTATTGCTGAAGATATCGATGTCTTAACTACTTGTATTAATTTCGTTGTATCTTTGCATAACTATGTTTAAAGGGGACGTCACGTCGAGGCCATATTTGTTCTTGTCGTAGCCGTTATAAATGGAATAAGAATCGTGACAAAAAATACCAACTATGGGCATTAAGAAAATTTTATCATTAAACTCAACATATTCTTATAAGTCTTGTTAAGTTAATACGGGACTGGACATTCTTGACAAATCAACCGCTGCTTATAAGTATGGTTCTGCCATTTCCATACGTCGATCGAACGGAAGTGACAATGTCATAAATTACGTTACTATTACAGAATCACCGTGGTTGCGTTATAATTTCGTGTGGATGCATTGGAACGATGGACGTTATGGATGACAGGAAAGTAATGTGATTCGTGTAATCAGATCATCACTGCAGTTTTAACAATAGCTGGATGAAATAGATGATGTATGGATGAAAGAAAACTGTTCTGTTTAAAAGTACTCATTAAATACACTATTTTTACAAGTCTGCCATAAAATCGCAACCAATAAAAATACAAGCAAATAAATAAACAAACTCACTTTCGCAATTATTATGGATTTATTATGGAGAATGAATGTCAAATGTTGGCTGTTGCACACACATACATATCCAAACCAAAATTGAACATCCAATCTGCAATTATAAGTCATTGTTACAAGATCAGGAAGCATCACTCAACAACAGTGTAGTACGGAGTTAAGCACGGGAGTAGGAGAGCGTTCGGGTGTATGACGTGCGCACGCGCATTGGCGGTGAAGCGCGCGCACCGGCCACTACGCGTCACTCTCGATCTCTAGCAGTGAAAACAGTACTCGTGTGAGTGTCCTCTCTTTAATAAGGATTTCCACTGACCGAAGAGTCACATCCCTTTTGACAAAGGTGAGTAATTACTTTACAACTTAAGTGAAATGAACACGAACTAATATTTAGTTAAAGTAATGCTAGTTTTAAGACAAAATATTGTGAAAACTGTGGGAAGTTATATTTATGTATAGGTTCTGGCTCGAAACGTCCAAACGATAGGGAAAGGCCTCCCCTTAAGGGGAAATACCTTGAGAGGTATAATCATAAAGCGTATAACGTGTTTTGATTTGATTGACTTAAGAAAATTTAATTGAGGAAATGATTTCAAGCAGTAAATATGAGAAAACACAAACACTCTTAATGAAAATTCTTCGTTTATTGCGTTACTCTAACAACAATAGATGGTTTTATATGCATTGATCTAAAGTTCAAGTTACGACTAATTACTTAACACTAAGTCATTAGTTGATCTACTTAACCGTAACCGTAAAGTATTAATTACGACATCAACATCGGCGATCGAATACAAAAAAAGAACCGTTTTATTAAGAGGAAACCTTCGAAAACAACATTTATTTTTTTCATCAACAAAATGACATAAAACCTTTACACTTGATTATAGGAAGTTTAATACCATAAAGCGACTATGATCTCACTGGTATAATATCCCTCTATTTAATGGTATTTCATATGTAACGTATAACTATAGTTTTCTCAATTCAAAGATAAGTGAAATAATTACCGGCGTAAAAATTAAGAATCTGATAGAAAGGTAAGATAGTGAGATGCAACTAACATTCTGTTACATTATAATATATTCATTATAGTGGCCGCTTCAATTTCATAAAAGTGACTGAAAATAATCAGCAGTACTATATTTCAGTTTATTTCTGCGAACGAGACAGTTTTACAAGGTGTTCGAAGGTTGAAATTCAACAGATATCGATATTGTTTCCTGGTCCTTTGGATGACGCTAGCCTTTGTCCTGTAGTGCTATTATACAATAAATCTCCTTCGGTAAATAGTCCAATCTCGACCAATAAACCCATGTGGTCAAACTAGCATCAGCCATGCATGGCTGATGCCAGTTTAAGACCAAAACTTTCAAATGAGTTGCTTCAGTAAGCCTTTGTTTATGCTTCCATCGTGATAACATTATCATGATCAAGTGAATTTTTACTAGTGAGTTTTATAGATTCCATAATGTAACACTCTATTTGCATATTTGTAGTGTAAGCTAGGTTGCGTTTAACTGTTATTGTTCATAGGACTGCTATCTCATAAGGCATGAATCAATGTAACGTGTTTTTACCTACTATCTTACATTACCGTTAAAGAAGGACCCAAGGACCAGTCAAAGCGAATAGATACATAGAACTTTTCATGAACCGACGGAATTATTATTATTTCCAAAAGGAATCTCAATCAAACTAACTATTTAATCCTATTTGACAGTCAGTTTTGTCATGCTTGACAGTTACATTTTATAAATGTGAGTCGGACCTATGATATTATGGACTAATCTTATTCTCAAAATGGTGTAACACGACAGGTTACAATTCAGCACTTATTACTCAATGTAATGACGACAATGACTGATATCTGTGACATTAATAACGTAGCTGTAATGGTCACTTATAAAGTTGCAACACTACAAAGTTAATGCTTTCAGTTTTCATAACTTTTCATTACATTTTTAATAACGGTCTTAACACTTTTATGTTCTATTGTTATATTATCTGTTTCTATTTTTGCTATCTGTTTATTGATGACGTCTATATATTCTTACCGATAAATCAATGAGTCTGATTTTTTTTGGTCCTTATGGCTGCATTATTGCATTTAGAGTCGAAAAGACCTAGTAAAATGTTATGATTATAAGCGGTAACCTTTCCTAATTATTCTGCACACGACAAGATAAATCGACTACTATTTTGACTCTTTATTTTATAGTGGAACTAGAAATTTAGATCCCGTTTTGCTTATGAAATCAAATCAAGTTTTGATTCGGTTGTTAAGTTATGGTAAAGGCATTGTTTAAATAACTTTTATACTATACTGTAAATATTATTTAAAGACTTTAATAACAATACCCAGCTAAATTGAATATCTACATTCATTTACCTATATGTTAAAAAACTACAGCAGTTTTCGGAATTTTAAATCTTTTGAACACAGAACACTACAAGCAATACAACATCTGACATAACTTTATCAAATAACATTAAGCTAAGATTTTATATCTTCTAAGTCATCGAACGTATAGAAAGCTGGCAACAGCTGGTCTTTGCGTACGCCGTCTGCTATAGACTATAAATATTATTTAGCAAGAGTAATTCTCAAATTCGTCTCGGTGAATCACAATATATAACGGCACGCCAATTAGTGTTGTCAAAATCGTAGAAATATCGTCTAAACGCGCGATGACGTAGCTGCTTTCCTTTTGTACGTGTAGAACGTCTTGTTAAGTTGGAATAATTTTAACTGGCCTGAGAATGTTGTGAAGTTAGCAACACGTCGCGATAACCATTGTCTACTGATCTTCCCGTCCCTGTTAAAAGCCTCCTTGTTAAATATTCCTGTCTAATAAATGATCTCAAGCTGGATAAATACGGGGTATAATATATATTATATCTCACCACATAGCCGTCAACTATGCATACTGTCTATCAAAGTAAGTAAGTAAGTTCGAGAAAAGAATATTTCTGGGAAATAACCTTTATTTTTGGTGTGAAAAATCACTGTTTATGGTATAGCGTTAGGTAACGCCGGCAAAACAATGTGCTTAAGTGTATGCAACAGTAAAGAGCATATTTAAAGTTTAGTTATAACATTAAAAACTATGTACAAAAAAAGGAGCATTGACCTTCAATATTTCCGTAAGCAGAAAGTTCCGAATTATGGTCCAGGACGAAATAATGATCTTAATGATGGGAAGATGATGTTACTTTCGCTTAGTTAAGTGTCTTTTGAAACCCGATTTGCGATCATAGTATTCATGTTGCGCCAAGAAAAGTGTTGCTATTAATGTTTCTTAGGTACATAGGTGTCCATCTCATAAAGTTAGGTAGATCGATCATAATCACTCTTCCTATGTTATTACTGATTACAAGCCACGGATTTAATTTCCATACATTTTGTTGGCAAACTACTCACTATTGACAAGGGTACTCATCAATTAATCATGGTAAAAGTACTGGCGTCCAACATTCTACTCTGTCAATAGCCAGTGCAATTACTAAGTCCAGTCCAAGATTTTAGACATTTACAGATTGGGCATTGGCAGAAACATCATTTGGCAGAACTAAGTTTAGTTGTGCTTCATTGCTTACGTCTCTGTATTATAAATCTATACAAATACTTTACAAGCTATTCGTATGACAAGTCTTTAAAGTCGTAACAGTGGAAGTAATTTCTGTGGCACTGTGTCCGATCAGTTGGCAGACTATTAGAACCAATTATTCTGCACTATTGCGCCTTACAATGTAGCTTAAGTTGTTCCGTTAGATCCTGTACATAGCACATCTGCTAATCACAATTCTGTTCAAGCTTTGAATTTGCCAAATAACTATATTTTTAATTGGGTAAACTTACTCGCGTACTACAGGACCAAAGAACGTTTTATTTAGTGATTTATGGGATTTAAAAAATCATATTATAAACGCGAAAGTAACTCTGTCTTTCTGTCTTATAGCTTTCACGACTAAACCACTGAACCAATTTCAAAAAAAATTACCGACTGATGTCCATAATCTTATGAAAAAATTAAAAAATAGGCAATGTTGATGTAACTCGAAAAGCATGAAAGAACGGACTTCCTATGTTTAAAAGTGTTACTTAGATGACGCAATAATACCAAACAATTTGCTTAGTTGACTAGATAGATAACCTAGATCAGTTTAGATATTAACTGTCGATTAATATTCAAATGGAGCGGATAAATAAATAAAAAGCTTTGACAAAGGAAGAACAATTCTAGGTCTATACTGTTTAAAGTAGCGGAATTTATAAAACAGAACCATATTTAAACTGTTCAAAATTTTTTACCAGAAAATGCATTCAAACATTTACCTCTGAAACATCAGTAGTGGTAAAAAATCTCCCTCGGCGTATTCCGGCTAAGCGATTTTGAGGGGCTTGATATTACCCGAAAATATTGCCCGATGAACAGGTTGAAGTAGAAAAAGTGGACGGTAAAGGACCATGGAGGCGATCGCCTACCTGCTGGTCTGACACAGATCAAGGCAGTAACGGTACTGAGAATTACCACTACCCTGAAAAGAGCCTAACATAAGAGTGGTACGGAAACAGCTCGTCAGCGACTCCGTCGAAGCGTTTTAGGACGGACACGGCCTCCAGTAATGAAGAACACATACAAGAAGACTTGAGGGGAGCTGTTAATCCCTAGCATCAGTTGGCATGACAGCTCATTTCAAGCTAAATTCACCGATGGAGGCTTTTAATGAATACGAACAGAACACAAAAATTTTATGTAACATTGGTATGCCTAAATATTGACCATTCAATTATACTAATGAATTAGATTATACAATACTGATTTGTTCACGGAGTAAAAAATTACCATTTTTTTTATATTTAATCATTTGAATAAAAAATGTGAATTCTTACTAACTAGGCTTTTAATAAAGCCTAATATCGTATAATATTTTAAGCATAATTCCATAACTTGCAATTTTTTTTGTCGTGCTACAGTTTTTGCTAGGCTCTCGTAATCTTTACATAATCTTTTAATTTATTAATTATGCATTAGAGGTTTAACCTCCGAAATACGCGATTCTTTTACGCGTATTAGTAGTCCCAAAAAAAAAAACATATTTAATGGGAAAATAATTATTTGCCTAGACAACTCTATAACAGTGAAATAAAAAATATTTAATGAAAAATGTTGAATGACACAGACCATGCGGTACACAAAAATTCCAAAAGGTTTAACATTATTGTGAGCTCCACAGCTGCATCAAAACAGGTCCAGTTTAGCCAGGCTTGTGCCTGACGATGGCTTACCAGTAGTAAAAGATACTATTCTAAAGTTGTATAACATCAATGCAGTACCTACATTTCTGGTCCTTTGCATCGAACCTGGAAACATCTGCTCATAGATAGTCATGCTCCCAATACTAAAACAAAGGGCTATCGGCGTTTATGCCAATGAGTTATTATTACATAAATATCATAATGCTACTTACATAACGTTACCTTGTTCATAAACGAAAAGTAAATTTAAACGGATTTTCACTTCTCTTCGAACACAACGTTATGTCAAAGACCAACTTTACTTGCAAAGTGTTACATTCGATCATTTCGCATAATTCAAAACCTATATAATATATATATATACCATACTCTCATATACATATATACATATATGGGATTATTCCCCACATAGTAAAATTACAATAAGCCGATATTATAATGTTAAGGTTTGTAATACACTTACGAACGACAAAACGACAATTATTTTTTGACGCCAATTAAAAAATTGAGAAAAACCAGTGTGCATAATACAAGGATAATAAAAGTAATCGAATAGTAAATTCAAAAGTCTAACAACCCGAGGCGTATCTTGAGTAGGGCAAGTAGAACACAGGCCCCGGGCGCCCAATGGAAGCGGCAAAAATCGCCAATTATTAAAATCAAATACACTACAATAAACCATTTCATACTGTTATATTTACTTCGTGATTTCTTGATAACGGATATTTTATTGAATAAAGCTTTTTATATTAAGCTAATTAACGAAGGGACGCAACTATGGTGCGTACCCTAGGCGCCAGTTTCTAGATACATCCCTGCTTTACATTCATAAATAATTGCTAAATATGACGACAAAAACACATTATTTTATTATTATTTTATTTATCACACCGTTTACCGGAATTTCCTCAGATAAAAACGTAGTTACGACCGAATTGACATAGATTAATAAAAAAAACAGTATCATTAAATTTTCTGTTTGACTCGTCAACACTCACAGATATATGCAAATGTCTTAATACAGATACATAATTAATTCATAAAGGGAAGCGTGCTGCTGACAGATACATAATAATGACACGCTCGTTTCAATCACAGCAAAACATCGCGTGGGCACCTAAAATGGCGCCAAGGCAGTTCATTAATCATTTAGTTTGTAATGGTTCAAATTCGCCGTCAAGCCGTGAATTATACGTATTTATTATGCATGCATCTGTTGCGTTTTCCTTAATAAAGCGTATGTCGTGTTGGTTTAGTATTGACACAAACCAAAGCAATAAAAATTAGGAGCCGCATAAACATTTTTTTAAATCTACGAATAAAGTTAAAATTTTGTTTAAGTGCCTACCTTCTGGCGCTGATCATCCGTTCCTATGCAATTATTATGTAAGATATTTAAGGATTCACTTTATACGACATATACTTTAGAAACACGAATACCTTTACTTTCCTCGATAGAAAAAAAAACCAAAGTAATCTCTAATAATAAAATTAAACCCTTAGTACTGCGTAAATACTTCACGGAAGGTCATCAGTTTTTAAATAATAATGAAACTACATGTTTTCCAAACCGTATACATTTTACATTTTCGAAGTTTGCATTGGTTTTCATAATACGAAGGAAATACCAAAATTAACGCATTCTAACCAGATCCACCACGATTCTCCCCTATCCGCTTAAGTCCCGCTTCGGCCGTGGGCCGGGGAGCCTGTGTCGCTTACGTACGGTTTTAAAACCTAAACGAAGGATTTTGAATTAATTTACTTTATTTTATATGGGGAACGAAGTAAAAAAAAAAATTGCGCGCGACGCCTGGCTCTGCCTCACGCACACATATACGAGCGCATAAAATACTTAAAATCAAATAGCGCCAAAAGCTCGGTGCCCCTTAACACTATATTATTTATTAAGAAGAACAACTTAAAATTACAAAAAACCGTAGAATGACAGATTGGAAACTAGCTTTTCTGATAAATGTATCTATTACCTGAACAGCATATAAATCAATTAGTGTAACATTATTTATTGGAGTTTTAAGAACTTTAAATTACACAACGTAGTATGATGACAGGTAGGAAGCTAACTTTACTGATTAATATCTATTACCAAAATAGCATCTAAATTAACTTACCTCTGCAATCAAATGCATATAAAACTAAGTATCGTAATAAATTAAAAATGATTTAGGTAATTCCTACTTAAAGAAAGATGTTGAGCTAGAAATAACATCAGTGAATCCGCATTTTGGTGATATAAGATGGTTATGAATTTATTGAACAGATAATTACACCGAGTAGACGCCATAGGTCTATGATGGAAAGCAAAAGTAGGCCGACGAATATAAAAATAAAAAGTAAAATTGAGATGAAATCAAAGAACTTGTGACGCAACTTAGAAGAGGTCTAGTGTGTCTATAAGGGGCCTATGATATGCTGTGTTAATTGGTTGGTACACAACATGTAGGCGAAAAAGAAATTATGAATCATCTGCTCCTTAGAGTTTGTATACCTGAAAAATGTCCAAAAATAAGTGTTATTTATAAAAGCTTACACAGTGGGTTCAAATGTTCTTAAGGACTTAGTGTGTTGTGTCCTCTACGACCTTTGACCTCAGAGGTGTCGATAAACTTTTGCTAAATAACAAAAATTAATAATACATTACATTAAAATTTTAATGAAAAAACACAGGCCCCAGTATCGAATTAGCTATTTATATTTTTGAATAGTTGTCAACAGCGGCTATTTATCATATTGAGTAGCACGTATTATCATGTAAATATAGAAAAATTAAATGACCTCGGGTTAACCTTTTATTATAGTGTAAATTACAAATTATTGATTCCTAATGCTTCTCGTATTGGTTTTCTTTCTGGGTGGTCGCATCTCGCACCTATACTCGTAATCAAAACCGTAATCATTGTTTCAAGAATTGGAAGTCAATAACTGTATAAAAATATGTATAATTAAAATATAAATTCAACTGGTGATTCTTTGCATCGCGACAGCACTAGACTAGTGTTGTACAAGTTAAGACTTAATAACATTTATTGTATACAATGTTTAAACTTTCACTGTAAATATTTGCGTTCTTCACCATTTTAGTTATTAGAACATCAGAAACATTAATTAGATTAATTAGCGCTTTTCTGCGCGAGGTTAAAAAATATAAAAGACTGTTTAGTGTTGAGATCACGCCTGGAAAGAGCCTAGCGACCAGATAGCGGCTTTATACACATGAAATTAATTCATCTTAATCAATGTAAGAAGGAAATGCCAGCGTATTTCTTTAAAATGGAATAAACTATACATTTATCACGTGAAAGTAGGTCCGCCACATTACTTCGCTAGCGATTTTGATGAGATGTCATAAAATCCCATACACTTATGTGTACTCAGCGCGTGCCATACATATTCATGTTCTCTATCCACAAATTATCCATATCCGACTTTATTACCCAACAAAAGAGTTTAAAATGCTCTGTTAACTTTTAGAAACAGATATGATTTTTGTCAGTTTGTCAATAGTTTAATAATCTAGGTGGAGTTTCTGCTTACTAGTTAGTTATATATATGTATAGAAGTTATGTATTCGACATTTTATGGGTCCACTTCCGTGAGTTATCGAAGACATATAAGGCCCATAATTATTAATTGCCACTACGTTGGAGTTGCGAATTCATATGGAAATTAGCGAATTTATCGATTATAAATCATTTATAGTTACGACGGCACGGGCCCTTGTGACATACTAGAATTAATTATAATAATTAATTCTTACAAATTTCTTTAAATCTTTAGATGACTCTAGAGAACTTACTTTTTCACGTTTTTTGTATTGGTCAATTTAACTAAGCAACTATAGGTAATATTTGAGGGGTGTTAAAGTGTGACGTGTCTGTGTGTCTGTTTATGGCACCGTAGCTTTTAAACGGGTAAACCGATTTGAATGCGGTTTTTTTTTTTAATTTAAAGCATATTTCCCAGCGATGGTTCTTAGATATATTTTATCAAAATCGGTTCAGAATCGGTGATGAAAAAAAAAAGCCTTGCAACGGGCAAGGCTTTTTTTTTTCATCAGCTCTTTTGTTAGCTGCAGTAGGGTATGTTTATTCTTCTGTCAGGGGGTAACTTAAAATATTTAATTGTATTACTTCTCTACATTACAACATTATGTAGACTAAAGCCAGGACTACCCGAGTTGTAAACCAAGTACCAGCAACACTATGTCTACATAGTATAAAACAAAGTCTTATCCCGCTGTCTGTACGCTTAAATCTTTTAAACTACGCAACGGATTTTAATACGGTTTTTGTCAATAGACAAAGTGATTTAAGGGTAAAGTTATATACGTACAGAACCTCGCGCTACGGTCAACGGAAGCGGAGCAGTAACCGAATTCGTAACTAAACGTGGGTAAGACCACGGCTATAAACAATATAAAAAAAACCGGCCAAGTGCGAGTCGGACTCGAGCACGAAGGGTTCCGTACCATTATCTATAAAAACGGCAAAAATATCGTGTCTGTTGTATGGGAGCCCCCTTAAATATTCATTTTAATCTGTTTTTAGTATTTGTTGTTATAGCGGCAACAGAAATACAACGTCTGTGAAAATTTCAACTGTCTAACTATCACGGTTTATGATATAGAGCCTGGTGACAGACGGACAGACGGACGAACGGACGGACAGCGGAGTCTTAGTAATAGGGTCCCGTTTTACTTTTTGAGATACGGAACCTTAAAAACGATTCAGATCATCGCAATCCAGCAGCTAGACATAATTTAGATTATTTTACACCTTCGAAGAAAAAAAATAAAGCGGAAGTCAGTACACAGAAGTACCTACACACATCGGAACGCACCGTGTACAACAGTATATCTAAAGTTATCTGTTCAAACCATCTATGTAAGAAATAACAATACAGGTAAGTTAGCCGCGGAAAATAAAATAAATATGAATGTCCGAAAGTGTTGAGTCATTAAGTAAAGAGGCCAAAGAATATGTTATTGGATAACATGCTCTCTGGGCTTCACGTGTATCTTCGCGGCAATTTCTTTGTTACGTACAAATTTTAATGGAGTTAACACGTGTGTTTATTTTGCATTTTCTTTACTCAAAATGTACGCAAGTCCTATTAATATTATAAATGCTAAGGATGGATGGATGTCTGTTACTCTTCTACGGTTAAACAGCTAAACGGATCTACATGAAATTTGGCACTGACATAGATTGTAGTGTGGAATAACACATATGATACTTTTTATCCCGGAAAATGTACGGCTTCCATGAGCTTATATATGACATTTGACGCAGACGAAGTCGCGGGCAGAAGCTAGTAGGTAATCATTTATTGATACTAAAAAGATTGTAACTAAAGCCGCATGTAAAGCCGTTGATCCCGGCTGTCATTCGAAGATCTTTGACAGTCTTTACGGATTGTCAGAAGCCAGGAAGTCTGACAACAAGTCAAATGAAGGGGTATTATGTTGCCCAGTAACTAGGTTGTGGAAGTCAGATAGGCAGTCGCTCCATGTAAAACACTGGTAGTCACCTGCATCCGGTTGGACTGGAATACAGTTGGGAAAAGGCTTAGCAAATGGTCATGATGAAAAAGATTGTACCTGCATATTAATTAAAAACGAGAAGGATATGTAAAAACACTATTTTTTTTATTGATCCCTATTTGGCTGAAGTACATACTTTGTAAAAAATATTTTACAAAGACACATACCATCACGCCTATATTCCACGAAGGGTTAGGCAGAGGTGTAACAATTTACACCAACAGTTCGCCGGTATGTTTAGGTCCCATGTAATAGGGGGCGAGCCTATTGCCATTAACCGGGCACAAATCCTAACTCCGAGCTGCTACTGAGAATTTCATAGAAAATCCCAATAGCACTTTTTGCTCGACCTGGGAATCGAACCCAAGATTTATTTTAAACTAGCTTCATTTATTATCCTACGGGAACCGTACATTTTTCCAAGATAAAAAGTATTTAAGACTTTAATAAATCTCTGTGCCGAATTTCATCCAGATCCGTTTAGCCGTTCTGGCGTGATTGGATAACAAACATCCATTTATCCAAAATTTCGCATTTATTATTATTTATTATAGTAATAAGATGGAACATACGCTTTAATATATTATAAAACGCCAATTTATATGCTTTATTACAAAATCTAGGACCCAAATAATTATAATAGCAGAACCATTATTAAAATAAACACAATGTTAAACAATTGCTTAATAAAAATAATCATTAGTATCAACCTTCCTCATTACAAGGCCTAAAATTATGTCAAAATAAATTAAAAATGAAGTAGATTCATTTTGAACCACATTTTCTAAACATTAGCCTATAATTTTATTTAAATTAATTTAAAGTCTCTATTTCCTATTAGAAAACATTTTGATTAAGTGTGTTGGTTTATGACTAATTTGGTCAATATTTTAAAGAAAAATTGAGATTTACCAATTTACCTTGCATTCATGATTAGCGCCAGTGGGGGGGGGGCGGGGGGCTGGTGCTAGGTGGCGAAGAAAGAGACTAACTTTAAACATTGTAAACTTCGGGGAAGGTATTACCCAACAGTATTCCCATTGGCTAAAAATATGTAGTCGAAAAGCACTTAGCTATTGACTAAAAACAAGGACTTTTTTTAATATTTCATATATGTATATATATTTTTGTCATGTTGTCATTTGATCTGATAGAAACCTATAATACCACCACCTACGCACCAGTGACGAAAGGTCAATTTGTCGCAAGAGGGACGGCGTCGCAAAATTGCTTTATTGTGTAATTAAAATAATAGACAAAAGTATAGGCGTTTTTATAATTTTTTAGTTGAGTGTGTATTTCAAATATCTGCGGTCTGACTATGCGGCGGTGAACATTACAGATTGTGCCATTTTTTATATTGCGGTATGTCGAACTTCTGAATGGAATCAAGTTCTATGGAGCCCTCAGACCACTGTTACACACCGCACCTACAAAATACATCCAGGATTTTTACTTAATTATTATCTGCTTGCCGATTAGATTTGATTGGCAGTGACCAAGTAAAAATATTGCGTGTAATGATAGTTATAGTGGCAGTTAACGACATAAAACATATCTACAGACAGATAGTAGGTAACGAGATCCAATTACAATCACGAAAGTTTCTAACTACCCGACAATGTGCTTTAACTGTAGCAAATAGGTACATCTTACATGAACAATACCGTTTAGGGTAGAACTCATACATACATAAAGGACAGCTCGGAATAAAGACCAATATTTGCAAAATAATAAGGACCATTTTTATATTATGTTTTTGGTCTTTGTAGACTGTTGTGATTGATGATTACAATAATGTTTCGCATTCTATTCTCTGTTAATAATTATTTAAATAGTAATGTTATTAATCATATTTCAATTCGAATGTCATTTTAGTGAAGAGATTACAGTTTTTGCGCATACATTTGAATATTTTTTTCTATAAGAATTAAACAAAATTTATTATCGATAAATACATCAATAACTTTAAAAATAACTTCAAAACAAGTTTTACCAGATAGAACTAATAGAGTTAAAAGCCAAGAAGTTTATAAAAATTAAAACTGCAAGTGTGAAACATAGTCTAATTTAAGAGCTAAAAATTGAACGATTATTTCACAATCGGAAGCGATTAAAAGAAACTAGCATTTTGAGACACTATATTAAGATTCTGCTTAATCGTTTATGATAATTTAATATTTAACTCGATTTATATTATTTAAACAAATTAACATTTATTTATTTTTGGCAAACATAAGATGTTATTGTGTCAGTGTGTGAGTATAAAACGAATCACGTATCACACAATTTAAATAAAATCGTATCGAACCGGCACGACAGCTGTACCAGTTTGCGTAACACTAAATCGACTTGACTTTGGCGAGAGTATCGATCTTTTCTCTTACCGATTTCTCGATTACGCATTTATGTATTCTTTCGGTCATCCGCTACTGTGGTGCTGAACCGTTACCATACGCTCATTCATAGTATACTCAACGTGTGTTGCACGTTGGATGCAAGCATAACCGCTTGATCCTAATTAAAGGGCCTAGCACAAGCGCGCGGAGAAACAGGTAACGTAGATTCGATAGATTATAAAATAGAATTGAAATTCGATAGAATATGTATTTTGTTTCAAGGGTTTTTTCATATTAATGTGTGATAATAAGTACTTTGTCGTATGAAATTAATAATAATAAATGGTATGGCATGCTACGGTAGTATAGTCGCATTTCCATGGAATTTATAGTTTTACGTTGGCGCGTTAAAGGCTAGGTCTATAGATGAGTAAATAATGTGGAGTAGTCGACAGGCTACTGCTTCACGTCTATGTTTCTCAGTTAAAATAGGATAAGCAAGAGCTATTTAGTGGCAGTATCTTCAGTTACTAACTAATAACTTATAGATATTAATGTTCTCAAAAAATATCGAAATTCAATTTGAATGATGATAAATATCTTGAATTTAAGAGCGCTGTGGTTCAACACCAGTTGGGTTTTCATAGTTTTTTTTCTGGTTAGGTTGTATACTATTTATGTACTGCTATTTAACTACATCGAAACTTTATCATTTGCATTTAGACGTTACAAAAAAGACGCGCATTTCAGACTCAATAAAAGACAAATCATAATATGTTGAAATGACTTTTATATCGTCTGGTCTTCTACACTGGTAGCATTTTTATGACTTTTTAAATTTATAGCCACAAATATTAACAAACCGTCAAACATGACCCCGCAGAGCAGGTTACTGCATAAGAATTATAATATTTAGTCCATTTCAATATATTAAATTAATAAAAATATTCTTGGTATAGGTTCGGTAACAGGTTTTTGTCTTAATATTTTATCTACCAAGTCTAGATTCATAAATAAATATTATTGTAAAGATAAAATGACAAAGTAATATGAGTACCTCCATTTTTTTACGGTTAAAGATATTTATTTTCTCAAAAGAATTACAAATTCACTTATACAGAAAACATAGATAAAATATTATATAAATATTAACTCTAGGTGCCATTAAAAGTAGCTTACAGTTAAAAACTATTATGAGTTACAAACAAAACTACGAACGGACGACAATTTAGTTACATATTATTTATATATATATTTACATACATTTTTTCAAGGAAAAATCCTCATAGATACCCTCCGTCTGGGACGAACGAAGGGTTATGCCGATAACGGATTCTTACCAACAAAAACTCCATAGTTTCTCCTAGTCCTAAGAGTCAGAAGCCCGGTATTCGCTTGACCCATGATCCGCGCCCCCGACTGGATGAGTATATCTTGAGTAAATATGGCATATTGTAAAAATAAAATACTAAGATTTTTTTTTTTCAAAAAATGATGTCTGTTTAATTTATTACAAATTGTGACCACTCAATTGTACCATCATATAGCGCGGCGACGCGTCGCCACGGCATGCGTCGCTACGCTAGCATTTGGTTTTACGTGCGGCTATAGATGTTTCACATTAATAATTTACAACGCTTCTCCTTAACGGCTCAATGTAGCAAACTTACAAACACGAATAGACCGGCCTATCGCTAATTACAAACATAACTCGCTCTCTTCAAATTGACACTTCGTGCGAGATTTACATAGAGTAGTTCAAATAAATCCAAGTATCACTCGCCTTTCATACACGTATTTGCGTAAAACATACAATGTTACTGAAGCCACACATGCAGCGCTCAATACAAACAAGGAAACGCAGAAATCGGTCAAGTATTGCATAAAAACATTAAAATGCTGCATAAGTCTTGAGCCTAGTTGATTGTTATTTAAATTATTGACTGCAGACACTAAGGCTAAATAAGGATGATTAAAATGTCGCTTGCGAGGAATTTGTTCCAGGTACAACGTAACGAGATTTATTTTACATTATTGTGTTTCATTAACAGAAAAATAATATGCATTTCATTGCAAAATAAGAACCTGTAAGTTATTAGCAAGCGGTTTTTAGGGAAACTTTTGGTTGTCTAATAACAAATTCCCATTAGACTTGATTACTATCACCCGAATATTTGGCTATTTTTAGACAAGTACGCGACGCCATGTATGGTTAAGGGGCTCCTCTCTTTTGATCCCAGAACCGCCGGTGCCCACCAGCACCTGAATATTGGCACTTGACTAGCATAATTTTGACGAACCCGTCAGTAAAATGTAGTTTTGCAACAATGGCTCGAACTAAAATAAAACATACAGCGCCATCTAGTCTGACTTCAACGCAATTTTTAGTGCCATCTACCGGCGAATAGCTGTAACATTACTTGTCTAGTTCTGCTACTATTTAATAGATGGCGGTAGTAGTAATGCGGATAAATTATTATAATGTAGAAATTACGAAATATTATAATTATTTATGCAAAAAAATATCTACTACGATAATTATTCAAGACAAGAAACACCAGAGGTAATAGTTATATTAAATAGTTTTTATTTTTTCATAATCGTGTATCATATGTACCTATGTACCTACAATTGTCAAATAACAGCATTATATTGGTATAATAGCCTTAAAAAAAACCCATAAATTTATTCGGACTTTACTACATATTCTGTTTTGATAAGTGACGTTTAATCTCGAGCTCGCCGCCAACCTTCCGGTTTAGAGAGGTGGCGAGGAATGGTCGTTGTATAACGGGACAGTAATAATAGCCAACTTAACGGTAGGACGTAAGGATACTCTTGCTTTCCAATTCTAATCATCCGTTATTTAATACAGTAAAATTCTTGAACTTGGCCTACAACTAGAAAAGGTATGGGAACAACGTACGCCGGAAATCGTAAGCATTTTATTGCTGCAATTTCTTCGTGGGAGTGTATAGTGATCAATGCTTAATATCATACTTAAGCACCTTCACAGTCTTTAGCTACAATACCTAATGAGAGTAGGTAACAAGCCTAACTACAACATTACCTAAATACTTACCTTCCTAATTTTGTTTCAACGAATAACTCTAAAAAGATTCATTCCTTAATGTTGTCTTAGTCATTATTCATATTTAATTATTTAACGAGTCAATTAAGAGTAAATTGTTGATTGATTTTATAAAATCGAAGATTTCCAATAAATAAACGGAATGTTTAAGAAAATGAAAGCGCTCAGATCAATAAACAACTGAATTAATTTGCAAATATGCAAAAAGATTGTAAATTAGTTAGCCTTATTATCCCCATTCCGGACAATTCATAATAAGATAAAAATGACACCTAAAATTCCCACGTAAACTAGCCGAACCACGGAATCATTTCGCCAAAACGCCCATTACGGCAGAATTTCACTAACAACGCCTTTCTCCTGCGCACACCAACGCGAAGAGGGATCGAGCCGGCCACTGACACGGAGGCTAGCGAGAAAGGCTTTTACCTGATCGACCACTCACGCTTCATCGCTATTGTTGATCACTTACTAGATTTTGTAAACAATGGAGCTATTAATCAGACGGAGAATGAAAGAGAAGCTGTGAATGACAAGGCAGAGACCATGTCAATGACAGGAGTGAATACCATTTTAAGGTGTCCCTACACCTGCACCTTGACCATATAAAAAAAATGCCACAAACGCCGCGATAAACGTGGCCACGGCCAAGTGCACTAAAATATTTGCTATTAGGTATACATTATTTAAATAAAATAGTATTTACTAACTATCGATTCAAAAAGAAAAAGAAGTAGGCCAAAAAACCTAAAATACATGGTTAAACAAGGCTCAAAATCAGCACATGGCGACAGCAATTGATGGGCTCGCATTGATCAAATTATAACTGTTTTTCACGATATAAAAGAGTTGTTTCATAATTCTCTTGTCTATTATTCTATTCTTTATTCTTAGTTTTTAGATATTCTTTTTTAATTTTGTACAATTACGCTCCTACGATTATTTGCACCTGCAAAGTAATCACTTCACCACCTTTGCTAGACTGGTAGAGAATGCCGCCGTCGTTCCTTTTGTTGCATAATCTCCCTTTATAATTAAATTAAATTAAAATTAGGTTAATTTAATTAGTTAATTTAATTAAATTAAAATATTTAAAGAAGCCGCCGTAAGGCCGTCACCTCGTCGGAATGCATGACCAATGCTGCATTGGTATGATTTAAATGTTATGCTCTGATTTATTGTAATTATAACAAGTACGTTGTAATACACAGTTGCCAGGACCTGTATATCCGGTACGAATCAGTAATTAATATTTTACTGTACTAAATACGAATGTCTGTTAAATCATGTTATCTGTCAAGAAAATCATTTATTCCTTCAATTTAATTCGATAAAAATGACTATGCTGTCATCCATTTACTCTGTAGATTTCTTTAAGTTGAGTTCTTTTGATGATAATTGTTATCTGTCATATAGTAAGCAGTTTACTAATTTTAAAACAATATTACTTAGACGTAACTATTAAGCATTCATTTACCTTATCTACTGGAAAAAAAACGAGGATTTTAAAGTCATAAGTTCGTGCTTTGAAGTTCCTGAGGCTGTCAGACAAACCTTCGAAAGCTATGGATACATTCGACAAATAATGATTTAAACAAGTTTCCACCTTAATTTAATGCTCAGAAAGGCAAACTAATAACAATATCAGAACGCTATGTTCTGATCTGCCCCTCATAAACTGGTATTCAAAATCTCTTTCGTAAATGTCTATTCTTTAAATGTCCACCTAAGTGTAGTGGAGACAGACACAACAGTCTGTACACCTATTACATTACACTAAGGAAACCTGCTTTGACGAAGGGTTGCGCAGGTCAGATGGTAATCGCGCTCCTAACTAGCAGACAGCTCGTCTAAAGGGACAACTTGTGGAGAAAGACTCTAGACTTATAGATCTCGCGTTCACAAGTAAAGTTATTAAATCGTGCTCATTTCATGATGCAAATGTGCTGTGTCTGATTTATTCACATTAAGATGGGCCGCATTTATCTAACTTAGTAAATAAAAGGTCTCTAAAGATCTTTCAAATTTTTCTTATACATCTTCACATCAAAAATCCATTTACAAGACGTAAACATTATATGTATTCTAACAATTCCATTATTCTGATAAATATGGAATAGGTAAATTAAACATTCAATGGTCCAAGATAAATATTCAAGTCCAGAAGTAATACATGTACAGTAGTCATGTCCTTTTTAAGGGCCATGGAGACATAATCACCTGACACGAAGGTCAACAAATTAAGCCTCCTTGGATAAACATTTCCAAACATGATTCGGATCACTCAATACATATATTGAGCAACGTCCAATCGGTATCAACACTAGTGGCAGAGACTGCGCTTCACTCGCCGTGAGCCGCGGCACGTCTGCGCACGCGCCGAAGAAAGTCCACACCGGAACACTCATGGCTTTCTATCAACCGAGACATTTCGAATGGAATTTATAAAGTTCATTTGAATTCGAGAACAAAACCATAGCAGTGCTCTGTTTGAAAGACGTTTGAAATTCAAAAACAACGTTATTAACTGTCAAAATTTTGAAGTAAAGTGACAAATAGTGCGAGGAAAGTGAATTCTTAGTGTGGAATGCAAAATATCAGTTGAGTTTAATAGTGACATCGTTTTACGTCACAGTTGTTGGATTGTTTGTTTTTACTGTTTCGGATGCTGCAATTTTGACCATTACAATGGATCCAAGGTAACATTCTAATATCATATTCAAAATAACAATCATTTAAACTCGTATCTTTATGACGATGGTTTGAGTGATTTCTAGAGACGACGATCATACAGTACCGGTTTTAATTTCACCAAACTCTAGCGTCTTGAATTGAACCGATAAGTGACAAAAGATACCATCCTTTACAGCTGACAACTTAATGTAGTTGTAGGGAAGAAAAACTAAGATTACAATTGAATATCAACACTGTAATATCGGCTTATTCTAGTATATCCCAATATATTTTGACTTCTATTTTAATTCTGATTTCTGTTTAAACAATCTGGAAGAATAATCGTGAATAGGTTTACCAACTAATAGATGATGACTCAATGGATACGTGTTAGTGCAATTAACGCCATCTTTCATAGCTATTGGGTAACATCAATGAATTCGCTAGGCTCTACACCACACCGTGATTTATTCCACTAAACAGGTGCGAGGCACGTCTAGCATTAATTCGTGCTTGGAAAGCTGCAACTTTGTGTTGAATGACCTACTATCTAATGTTTGTAGATATTCTTGATACTTTATTATATCACAATGTGCGTTTTCCACTGTTGTATAAGGGCCTGTGTAAAAAGGCCCGACAATAAACGGTCATGATGGTTTTGCTTTAATCAGAATGTTCTTAGAACTCAGAAGTGCAGCTATCAACCTGCAGGTGTATTCTGTAAAAACTATCTCGGTGAATTTAGGCGAAGTGAGTTTGGGACGAGCTCGTCATCCCACCTAATACTAGGGATTGACAGCTCTAAATTACCCGAAAGAGATTTTACAGAGCATCACTGCTACTCGATAAAACTTCTTACCGCGATGAAACAGAAGAAGGCCTGCAACCACCTGTCGTAACATTTAAAATTACACATACCGGTCATCACGAAAATATTCAAAAGTGTTTGACATTATGATGTACTAATGCTACAATATAATAGCAGTATTACCAACAGTTAAAATTGCACACAAAGCTAGTACAACTACATAATTGAATGTCTCGTTGCTTCTTCTTTCTTAATTTGTTTAGCAACTGACGTAATAACTACACGTAGTTCGTTTCTCAACGAATCTCTGATGAATAGCCTTAATTTTGGCATTGATCTAAAAAATGAGGCCGATAAGTTACGTCTGATTTCAATAATGATACCTTCTTCTAGAAATAGGAATAATCTCAGTAACTAAATCAATTTTGCAAGTGTCCGCCGTTGATATTTTACTTAACCCTGACCTTTTACCATATTCTGTCAGATAATCTTACATTTACGAATAAGGTGTGCAATCTCATGTAAGGTTGTTTTCGTCTCCCCTTCTCTCGGTTACCGGTCGACTGGTCACGTCGCTTCCTGATCCACTTGTCAAACTGGATTCCACCTGCTTTCGTCCTATTTAAGTACAGATAGACCCTTTTACCAGTATCGGTTTTGTTATCAACCGAAGCTATGTTAAGTAACTTTACAAATTGGATTTTGATGAAAGTCTCAATAGTTAAATGGAAGAAAAAGTGAGTTTAATTTTTTAATGTTCCATTATCTTTGCCCTTTGTCCCTTTTTAAGAAGAACACTCAGACCACACTTAACCAGAAACCGTTTAAAAATATTAAGCATTTGTAAAGTGATAACATCGTTGTGAGTCAAAATGAAGATGTTTCACAAAATAAAAATATTTAAAAACTAAAAAAGTAAGCACTTGAGATTGAATATTATAATAAAAGATGACATTATCAATAACAACAAATCCTTTCGAAACGATTTATAGTGATGTAAAAAAAACTATTACCTAATACAAAACAATAAAACAACGATTACATAAAATATGTTCAATATGTCGTATTTGATGAAGTAAGTACAGAAGACTAAATAAAAGAATATCATTGGGTAACCACGGAATAATTAACGTTTATAACAAGTAAACTCCAATATCTTCCGAGGTTCATAAAGATAGACATAGATAGGCACGCGATTTAACCGGCACCAATGTACTTAAAGAATTCTAATTAACAAACAATTGAACGCTACACGAAGACAAATATTGACGTGACTTCGCGAGATAGTGGGTGGTGGACACGGTGGTCGATGGTATGTTCGGACACGCACCTAGTGACACAGATGTTATGTTGACCCACCGAGATAATGGCTTCCATTGCAAAAAACTACGAGTTTTGTAATAATAATGATGATGGCATGAATCCTTCTACCGTCTGTCTTACGTGTCTTTAAAGAGATAATCATGAATATTGAGTTAATGATGTTTTACTAATTTAAGAAAAAAAGTGATTTATGAAAACAACGCTAAGGTCAGTATCGTCTGAACTGTAAATAATTATAGTACAATGGCTTATATGTAAATAAAAACATACATTCTGCAGTTCAGTACTAGCTCAACAGCTGGAAAAATCACAAATGGGAATTTATTTTCCGCAAGCTGATAATAACAATAGTCATAAGAAAAGCATGCCATCGATCTTGATCTTTATAAGAATACGGTATGAACAAGGAAAAAGATACAGGACGATGAACTCGATATGTGATTATAAAGGCCAAGTGCTTTCTCGAACCGGTCGGTATACGTGAGCAAGTTAATTTTTAGAAAAGACAAACTCACGGAGAAATTACGATTGCAAGCCTTATCGTCATCATTAACACGTTTGTAGAGATGAAACTGGTTGAGATAGCACCTGATTGTTGCACGATTATAATTTCTAACAAAGTTAAAGCAGTATGTAATGTTGCCATTAAATCTAAACTTTATGAAATATCTGTTGAATTTGTAAACTTTATTCACATAATTGATTCAGCCAAACCTTCGGCGTTCTGGTTGCTGTTTATAAGGTAATTTATAATTAATGGTTAAGGGTAGGTTTTTTTTTTAATAAAGCACTTCTTGTACGTATTTATATGTACAGGAATAGGCACTTAGTACGTCAGGATGATCAAATAATTTATTTAAGGCATATTCGATGGAAGAGAAAAGATCCTTCTAGCTAAAATGTTGCGAGTGATCTTTTATTGTTCTAAGCTGTATTACTTCTTTAGATATTAATGATACATGCAATGGAAAGAATTTCATCAAAGCCATCTTCATGTCATGACATAACACAATCGTGGGTAGTTAGGAATCATATAATAATCTTCATGTAATAAAGTTCGTGTGGGTTAAAGTACATTACATAAAACTAGTTTATTTCATGTAATCAACATACAAAAAACTTCTTCAATAATAACATAAGATGAAATACGCAATCAATTGATTCTTTACATATTATAATTTATTTGAATAGTGGTAATTTTATTTGCATTGACCGAAACAGTAGGAGGTTTTTGATTTAACACACTCATGACAGCTGGGCAAAATTAATTTCCTCCCCAATTGTTGAAGGACTCCTTCACACAGTGATTAACATCTTTCTGTCATTCATTACCTAGAAAGCCAGTCCACACATTATCTTATCAAACTACATCTATATCCTGAACCGTTGCAGCATTGTCTCATTAAATTGTTTACATGTTTATATTTACTACGTTCAGAAATTTTGAAATTGCTGAGAACACTTTCAGATTTTCTATACTTTTATAATTCACTAGCTTTTGCTCGCAACTAACTATCTTAAGGATCCCCAGTTTATCTATAATTAAATATAGCCTATAACACTCTGAGATAATGGAGCATCCAATTAGCAAAAAAAATTCAGAGACGGACCAGTAGGTCCAGAGATTAGCACTTTAAAACAAAAAAAAATTTTTACTTCCTCTCAACAGTCGGGCAGACTTCTAAAGAATTTAATTGTCTGATCAAAATTTGTCAGTAAACCGCATAGTTGGATGCGTGACTCGTATGAACGATATGCAATCAGTATGGCATCACGTAAATGAATATTTCCGTTGAAGCTTATTACAAAATAAACCATTTTCTACTTACTTAACTATTCATTCAAACTCATTGAGTCTACTTATTTATTGCCACTGTCGTAATTCGCGAGCAGTCCAACACTTGGTAATTATTTCACAAGAGATTTTCAAAATTGTGTTATTTGGACATGAACTTTGCAATCATATTTTACTAAATATGGAAATTTAAGACCTTCAGGAATTTAATATGTATCAATGCTGAATTACACAATTGTATAACCACAGTTTCGTACTACAACTGGCCGAACCACCTGATTCTTGTGCAACTACGTCTACGACACGTCTCACACTAGATCCCAAATTGCACGTGTCAATAGAAATTGAGAGTGCTGTCCATAATTCTGAGTTACGCCACTATAGGTCGCGCGCGATGCGCAGCTAACTATTGAACCAACAAAACGCACATCTCGTAGCTTTCTCTAACGTGGATGGACACATACGCATTAATCTCTTACGTCAAGGAATGCCGAATAGAATCACAAGAGGGTGGGTGCATTTGTATGTCACCCTCACACTATTATGAACTATACGTGATTGTAATAAAGATGAATTTCCAGGTAGGCACGAAACACATAATGGAGACGACCCAATATGCACGTAGGCTGTTGGAAATGAAGTCAGTGACCCACTTTGTAGAATGGACATTCCAAATAAAGTTTGCAATGAAGCCGTTGAATTAATGAACACGTTTATAAATCTGAATAAGGTTCAGTTCCACGTCAGCGTGTTTACTGAACCGAATAGAGTAATGGGAATGTTGCGTGACAAGTTTAAGTAGCCAGGTTACGTATAAATTGTCATCCATATTTGAAAGAAAGTTATACAATAACAGTAATGGAAGCACAACAATAATGCAAAGATAGAACAAGACGAAACAAAATCCAGAAATATAAGCGAATAATGGTTACTTCTACAGGTACTTTAGACAAAACCAATCCATTGTCCTACTTTAGAGCTGCACTATTCAGCTTATATAAGAGCCAAATGCTAGCGTCCAAAACCGTTAAAAATTTGCATAATTGGAAACCGCAAATGCCCATGAATGAGAAATATAATTCATTATTCAGGTTGAGCCATCGAATCGAAGAATAAATACAAAATACGGTATATTGACACAGTTACCCGCTATCTCAACGAGTTTCAAAATGAAATAAAAATCAGTTCATTGGTTTACTATTATTGTTATTTAAAAATGAAAGCGATAGGTCAAATTAAGAATATTGAAAATTAATAAATAATTATACACATGCCTAATAAGACAGGAGGAGAAGACACTTCAGTCAACGAACCTAAATTTTGTTTAAAAACAAAAAACGGGTGTGGGGATAACTACAATAACAAAGGCTAATATATTTTCATTTAAGGAATTCAGACCACAATTCATTGGGTTGTATTAGATTATCACCTTATTGTGTAAACGCTTCACGTTATGGACCACGACGACACAGGTGGCAAAAACAATTGAAGTTAACGTGTCAGGCATTCTCATGATTATTTTATAACCCTTTATAATTTGGACAAGGATCTCGTGTTTAGGTAAGATTTGTTAACAAATGAACCAAATTATTGCTTTGGATTCAACTAAAGCAAAAACCTGATATCATTTTAAGGAGGGCAGGTGGCAACGTCAAACCACTATCCAACCATATATTGGGTAGAATAAAGACGTGAGGCAAGCGTAAAGCTGAAGCTAAACAGAATTATTATTTAGCGACTAATATAGTTGATAGATTTTTTCGCAATCATTTTATTTTAACAGTCCATCGTGATGATAGAATATTCTGTAGTCGTATTATTTTCTCACTTAATTAAAGTTTGATATATTTTTCTTAGTTGAGCAATCCAAAGCTGCGTCTTCTGAAACTTTTCCCTTCTCTTGTTCGCACGTTCAAGGTTAATAAGCAACGTTCTAAGTTCATTCTTTAATTTATTCGTTTTGTAATCTCTTGAATTAGTTATATTAAAATAGATCAGATAACATTATAATTTTATTCAATGTTTAGTAACCAAGTTTAATTGATCGTGTTCCTTCAAATTTAATAGAGATATCACTCATACGATTTCTAAATTACGAATATTTTTGTTTCATACTTTCAAGCCTAATTGCTCAGTTAAGAAAATCGTAGATACGCTTGTACTTCTTTAATATATATGTACTTGGTGCAACATTTGATTGCAAAATACTTGTTGGTCTAGTCGGTATAATGTACTTGGGTCAGGCCATTTAGCACTCCTAACCGTTTCTCAATTACGTTGCCTATGTAACTTAAACATGGCTTACCAATTTTAAGGACTCGTTTAGTAAGCACAAAAAAGTTGAAAGGAATTGGTTATATTTCATAAAAATGTCATGGTAGCTCTAGCTACGAAAGGGTCTGGTAAGTAATTGCCTCAAGGTATTTTATCACGAAGGGAATTGAGTTGAGTGGTTCTATTTATTGTGTTTACTTTGGCCATGGCCGGAATAGAAAAACATTATGTATTCCCATAAATGCATTCGAAATGTAACTCTTAGAATGGAAACTTGCGCCACAGTGATCACACAGCGGCTCTTCTTAACATGTACAAAGCCGGTGGAGCACATGAGCACTTTGACAGTTAGTTAAACGTAATTAATATCAGGGTGGCGATGCGGAAACAGACACGCGTACGCGCCGGCCAAACTAACGGAGCACTCACTGACGTGGGCATGGTGGAAATAAAATCATCCAAAAAAATATTTTGTTGTGTGTCGGACAAATATGGCCATCTGTATGAAGAGACATGAGCATTTATCTCCTAGTACTTCTTAAAACGTCTTGTGTCATCGTGGACACCAATTAAACGCATCATAGCTGTATATTTTAACAATTTTATCTGTTGACTATGCTGGGAATCAACCGCAATGTTTTCTTTGCACTATAGAATTTATTGAAAGTCTGACCTATCCGTAACAAGCCGCAATTCATCATCAAAAACACATAATGCTCCTGAGAAATTCGTTACGGTATTTCGAATATAGATAATGGATACCATGGTACACGGATGTATAAATAAATAAGTAGTTATGTCCAACATAGCATTAATTGTTATAAAATACATTTTGCGTTGTGCTCTAAAAATTTAGAATGTCAGACAACAATATCTTTTTAATTTACATTGTTATGGAGTTAACGGATTTTACGATGACACTTAAGACATTCGTGGAGATGTGCTATTTCACATTGTTGAATAGACATTGTTACTAAATATTGTGTGATTGTAGACCGAATGTATAGCATATGTGAATTAAACCATTTATTTCTAAGTAGCAAGACTCACGGCGTAAGAAAAAAAAAATGAATTAACAAACTATTTTTAAACCCCGACTCAAAAAGAGGGCCTAACTACCTCGTTAGCCTAGTGGTCTTAAGCGCGACTGCTGCGCTGGAGGTCTTGGGTTCGATTCCCAGGTCGAACAAAAAGTGGTTTTGGGTTTTTCTATGAAATTCTAACTCACAGCTGCTACTGAGAGCAGCTCGGAGTTAGAATTTGTGCCCGGTTAATGGCAATAGGCTCGCCCCCTATTACATGGGACCTAAACATACCGGCGAACTGTGGGTGTACACTGGTACACCTCTGCCTAACTCTTCGGGGAATACAGGCGTGATGGTATGTTGTCAAAAAGAGGGTTATTATACTCGTAAGTTTGACGTGTCTGTCTGTGGGCTGAACCGATTTGAATGCGGTTTTTTTTGTTGTTCGAAAGCTGGTTTCCTAGCGAAGGTTCAAAGATGTGATGTTTTATCAAAATCGGTTCAGCCGTTTTAAGGTTATCAGCTCTTTTATTAGTTGTGGTAGGAAGCTTTATTCTTCTGTAGGGAGTTACATAAAAAAAATAATTTGTTTATTTATAGTAAAACAGTTATTGACGTGACTACTGAAAGATTACAGGGACAGCCGAAACCATGCAGCAGTGGTTTACAAACGCAGTCTAGGAACATAATATTAATTGATAGAAGAATGTATGGATTTTTACTGATTCCACATGAATAATTATAAAACTGCCTATGACAGATCACTACAAAAGCTTAAGAGATTTAAAAATTTCCAATGCATCTTTCTTTTTGAATATAATCGGTCATAAAGATGACATCTGATTTAAAGCCGACTTGACAGTAAGCTTCAGGTACTTCGGTAAATAAAAATATTGGTTTTGAGGTTTTAGCGAATAATCGTTGACAGCAAATACTCAATTTGCATCTTTAAGACAGGCGAACTCACTTAGCGTGAAAAGAATACACTTTAAAAATATTTCTGGTAGTTGCAGTCACCACTAAGACATGTATTGCTTAGACGTAAGGACTAAAACAGCATGGCGCTTTGTTAAGCGAACCTTTTGGAAAATGGTGGGTAGCTCCCCCGCAGTTAGTTTTTATTTCTTATGGGTAAGGTTCAAAATCGTGTATCTTCTTTATTTTTATTTTTAAACAGCGTGTATGTGTTTGTTCGACAATATGAACAAATGAGTTGTTCTCGATTGTTACCGCCGTTGTCCCGGAGCAGTTTGGTCAGTAATGCCTCCATGACTGATTGTCTATGGTGATCGCATTTCATGCCCGCTTTGAATGTCAACGTGACTTGCACGTTAAGTTTCTATTCTTCAAGGTTGGTTAAAGCCAGTTCATTTAAGTGGTTTTATGTTCTGTTTACAGCTACTTTGTCTACATTTGTAGATTCTAAAAGTAATAATATACGCTTTAACCTCGTTACAAACAGCTTGGCAGACGCCAACGTAATAGACGGCTCAAAATATGGCGAAACGTAGTTGAAACTTACAAGATCTGGTGACAATGAAGCATTAATCAAATAATCTCAAGAAAGTGAAAGAGCTTTTGCAAAACACTTGAATAGAACATAAATTATCATCATTATCCATAAAAAAATCCGTAAAATGTAATATTAACTAACCATCAGTACCTATAATCATTATTCATAGATGTATAAATCGAGTAACAGAAGATATGGTATATATTGATAGTTTTACTTACTTTTTTTGAGATACACAAATAATAATAGCTCATATGTATTTAGGACACGTCATGAAAAGTGTTCCTAATGATAGAATAAGTACTTATGAGATCATTAACGTCAAGTCAAGGAATAATATTGTAAACGAGGAAACAAACTACCGCAGAGATAAATATGAAATTGAAGCTAAAACTGTCAGTGAAAGTAATGATAAGTTTACTGTTGACACAAACCACAAAACTACTGTTTTTTTTAACAAAGAAAGTTAATAATTTAGCGGTACACCAACGAGATTATTGTTAATTATTCTTGCAGTTACGTAAGTAAATACAAAAATTTAGTTACCGAACCACTTTTTCTACGGTCTTCTGGGTGCCAAACAAGAAACATACATTAATTCATTTACACTGCATGTAATACCAAATGCCAAAGTAAAAGTGTAAACAACTTCTGCATATAAATTACATAATAAATTTACTCTCAGTGTCTTCTAAATCGTTCCTAATTTCTAAAAAACTCATTGCGTTGGATCAAAAATCGTTGTTCGTAGAAACACGTCGCCTCCAACTCGATGCAAGTGCTTTGAAAAACCTGTTAAAATTTCTCTAGTTTTAATTTTCGGTCAGTACACTCCTAAGCCGACTGCCCGTGCTACTGACACACTATACACAACATTTCAATCATCAATTGATTTGAATCTATTATTGGCTTCGCCGCTAATCTGTTGTTGTCTTTATCAGTAACGGTACTAAAGCCAGGGCCAACGACCTTTGAGTATTTTACTCTTGTATTTCGCGGCTTGACGAACGATGGTACCTGTAGGCATAAATTCACGCTACGGTTTCTTTCATATCCAAAGGTCCCTCAAAGTAATTCTCGCGCGCTTGAGTTGGTTATCATTAGGAAGATCTACGCTGACTCCAATAATGAAGATTACACCAATCAACTTGCGGAATTAAAACCTTATACAATTTATAGGCCAATTTATAATAGATATATACTAGGACAACAAGTCAGCGACATATTAATTTTAATTGTTGATGTTTTGAAGTTTCTTTTTATATAAAATCTTTGAAGTCCTAATCGATTTACTCACCGTAATCGTTTACTTTTTTCACATATCATCTCTAAAACATAGACTTTTTTGCCATCTTTGTTACCTGCAACAAAGAAATAACATTTATGAATATGGTTTAATAAAACAGATTTCTGTCGAATATACCCTGTCTAACTATTCTTGTTCCCTAATGCGTATTCGAGGTGTTAGCAGTTACATTTGTACTAAAACTATAATTATTATCGTTACAGAAACCACGCGAGAGCGCGAGCGCGCGTTACATCATGGGCCAGGAACAGTCATACGCGCACGCTAGTGGCACGCAAGTGAGACGGTACAAGGAGAAGTACGACGAGCCCCTGCATTACCGGAGCTCACCCGTCGACTACCGCACCAACGACTACGACAAGGACTACAAGCGACATAAAGCGAGAAGGAGCGCTGACAGCTTCAAAAGCGACAACTCGTCAACAGAGAGCAGCGGCTACAGGAGCGGCTCCAGCGCCTGCGAATACCGCTCCGACAGATCCTCTAAAAGCGACTACTACTGCACGTCCTTGTACAAGAACGAACACTATAAAGAAGTCAATAAAGAACTGTATAAACCCGTCAAACTTCACAAAGAAAAGCGGTACAACACGATACAACTCTTCGACGCCGAAAAAGACGAACTGAAGAGCGCACGACTTAAAAGCTATCTTAGCGAAACAGAGAAGGCGAAAACCACGCCCACAAAAAAGCCTGGCATTAGGAATTATACGCCTAAGATTCTTTCAGAAGAGGAGCAAAGAAAGAAAAGCCAGCATTGGATTTAAGAGAGCTAAGACTAGTAGGCTAAGTTGTAAATATTAGTTTAGCGGTAGATGAGTTGTAAGGGCAGCCATGGAGGCGGCAGGAGCGCTGGCCAGCTTGGCACCGTCGCCCATCACCGTATTGGGTCTGATACCACTCCTGGCACTCGGGATCACGTACTTCAGATACCAACAATTCGACCCAGAGTCCTATATTACGGATGTCAATACTGTAAGTAACTTAAAGCTTGTTTCTACCAAAATGAGCCAACCCTAATGACCTCAACCGAATGATGTAGGTTCAGCAACAACAGCTAAATGTACATCATAAACTTATATATTATAATAGATTTAAAATAAATCAGAGTTAAATATCCAAAATCATTACTTCGTAACATTGGAAAACATGTCTTGGTTCATTATAGCTAGAACGACATTTATTAATGGATAAAAATATTAATTAAAATGAAAAGAAAATGTCACCAATATATCTACAAGATAATAATGTGCTGGTTAAATGTTTCAGCTGTTGCCGATCTACGACTTCGTGATAGTCGGCGGCGGTTCTGCCGGCGCAGTGGTCGCGTCGCGGCTCTCCGAGATCGGCAACTGGACAGTGCTGCTATTGGAGGCCGGCCAAGACGAAACTGAGATCTCTGACATCCCCGCGCTGGCGGGCTACACACAGCTCTCCGACATGGACTGGCAGTACCAGACCACTCCCTCCAACAACCGCTCCTACTGCCTCGCTATGAACGGCGACCGCTGCAACTGGCCCAGAGGCAAGGTACTCGGCGGCTGCAGCGTGCTCAACGCAATGGTGTACGTCAGAGGAAACCGCAACGACTACGACCTCTGGGAAGCGCTCGGTAACCCCGGCTGGTCGTACGATCAAGTGTTACCATATTTCCTCAAATCCGAAGACAATCGCAACCCGTATTTAGTCAACACGCCGTACCACGCCGCCGGCGGATACCTCACGGTACAAGAAGCACCGTGGCGCACCCCTTTATCGGTTACGTTCTTAAAAGGTGGCATGGAACTTGGTTACGAGAACCGTGACATAAACGGAGCGAAACAGACTGGATTCATGTTGACCCAGGCGACCATGCGGCGCGGCAGCCGCTGCAGTACCGCCAAGGCCTTTCTCAGACCTGTCAGACAAAGAAACAATTTGCACGTTGCTCTAGGTGCCCAAGTTTCCAGGATTCTTATAAATCCCGTTAAAAAACAAGCATATGGCGTAGAGTTCTATAGAAACGGTCAAAGGTACAAAGTTAGAATCAAAAGAGAAGTGGTTATGTCCGCTGGGGCACTAGCGACTCCTAAAATAATGATGTTAAGTGGAATTGGACCAGCGGACCATCTAAGAGAACATGGTATTCCTTTAGTGGCCAATTTAAAGGTAGGCCATAATCTGCAAGATCACGTTGGTCTCGGTGGTTTAACTTTTGTAGTCAACAAACCCGTAACATTTAAGAAAGACCGATTCCAGACATTCAACGTTGCTATGAATTACATTTTATATGAGAAAGGACCAATGACGACTCAAGGAGTAGAGGGACTAGCATTTGTCAACACTAAGTACGCGCC
Organism: Caradrina kadenii; assembly: GCA_947462355.1. NCBI lineage: Eukaryota > Metazoa > Arthropoda > Insecta > Lepidoptera > Noctuidae > Caradrina > Caradrina kadenii. The sequence continues at coordinate 4,009,543 of OX381693.1, read as the reverse complement.
ACCTTCCGGTAACTGGCCGGACATACAGTTCCACTTCGCGCCCAGTTCAGTTAATTCTGACGGAGGAGAACAGATTAGAAAGATATTGAACTTGCGTGATAGAGTGTATAATACTGTCTATAAACCGATAGAGGACGCTGAGACGTGGACTATACTTCCATTACTATTGAGACCGAAGAGCTCTGGTTGGGTTAAACTGAAGAATCGGAACCCGTTCGCCGCACCGTCTATTGAGCCGAATTACTTCGCGTACAAGGAAGATATTAAAGTTTTAACGGAAGGCATTAAGATAGCGATGGCTTTGTCAAACACGACAGCTTTCCAGAGGTATGGGTCGAGGCCGCACAATATTGCTATGCCTGGTTGTCAGCACCATGTGCTGTTTAGTGATGAATACTGGGAGTGCAGTTTAAAGCACTTCACGTTTACAATATACCATCCTACTGGGACCTGCAAAATGGGTCCTAAGCAGGATATAGATGCTGTGGTAGATCCCAGGTTACGTGTCCACGGCGTAGCTAACTTGAGAGTTGTCGACGCGAGTGTTATGCCCACCATCATAAGTGGGAACCCCAACGCTCCTGTCATCATGATCGCTGAAAAAGCTTCAGACATGATAAAAGAGGACTGGCTGGTATTATGACAGTGTTAAATTATAGTGAATAAAAATACTCAGTCATGAACAAAAATTGTTTTCGTAAATACTCGCTAAGTAAAATGTTATTTTATTGAAAGTAATATTATTCTTGTATGTAGGACTGTAAATATAATATTAAGGTATGTAGTATACGTAATCATTTTACTTTCCGAGTCTATTAGGCGTAATGTATTTTAATAAAAATTACCAATCGTTGGTACGCTATACCTACAATAAAAAATAAAGTGATGTTTCTGGTTTTATTTAGAGTACAAACAGCATATATTATACCTACCTGCAAATAGCAAAATTTTAATATAGGAGCAGTCTAGTCATAATGACCCTGACTTACGAGCTGCAAGAAGTAGGTTAGTTCAAACCCAAGGGCATCCAGGTATTTGATATTGGGCAGGGTACTGTTTTTTAACAAAACAACGTTTCATTTGATTTGCAAATTACCTCATCATACCTACTACTCTTATAACGCCGTAGAACGCAATTGTTAGAAAAAATTGTGAGCAGTCACGGGACGTCTAGACGTCCCTGGCAGAGTACGAGTATGAAACATCGAAATTATTTTGAACAAGTAATATGCATAAAAGAACAGATAACGACAGGAATTAAATTTGGCATAATGTAAAAATAAAATATAATAGAAGCGACGAGTCGCCACGGCATGCGTCGCCAAGCCATCAATAGGTTTTACGTGCGACTATAGATATTTCACATCAAAACAGTGACCTGAACCAAACATTTCAAAACATATGACATCCACACCAACCACACCAGCTGCTGGCTATCTCACAGGGAGGAGGTTGGCTTGGTAACGTTTATGGAAAAAGTATGGATAATACATACAAACTCTTCAGATTCAAAACTGAGTAACATTTTATCATAGAATGAAACTGTCACTCGAATACCGACATCTGTTGGCGAATAGCAAAATATTATATAAAGCGCCATCTCTTGTTGAATAGCTATACCACTTGCAACACTTACAATTTTCTTAGTTCAATTTAAAAACACTAGATGGCGTGAAATAACTGAATCGTTCTTAAAATATTTGTATTAAGCATCAGAGTCAAGCCACAAGAAACCACTAGATGTCACCAAAGTTCTTAGAAACGTTACGAATTATAGACGCTTAGAATCAAACGTATGAAACCAACAAGCTTCCCAAAAACGACATAGCTCAAAAATAAATGAATCAATTCAAAGTCTCTTGTTTACAATTTATTGAGTACAGTAATAGATCAATATCATAACATAAAAGTGATTTAAAAATAAAGATTAGTTTTAAATCGGTGCTTCAAATCCTCGTAATGCAACACCACTTATTACAATAATTTCCCGGCCGTTAGATAAGTTCCTGTACACACCTCATTCAGAATCTAAAAGTATGTAAATGTATCTAGATTTCTAGTTTTATGTGTCAGCAGATTTACATAAACTGCTATAAAGATCTAATGTTAGATCTAAAGTAGTTAATATTATTCAATTTACATACCTAGATACACGTAATAATTTTATTGTATGGTATCCATTTCATTAAGCTGTAGGTAACTACTTCGCAAAGAAGTCGCCACGAGTCGTGAACACAAATGTCAAGTTAATTTTTGGGTTCGTTTTGGGGTTTTTTGGGGCGCCGACGCTGCACGCGATAGGTCCGACTGATGGACCAATCCCGTGCAGCTTCGGCGACCCAAAAAACTCAAAAAGAAATCCAAAAACCCAAAAATTAACTTGACATTCGTGCGCACGGCTTGTGGCGACTACCATAAAAGGAAGAGAACTCTTCCTTGTACTATTTATTCTGTGAGTGAAACGTCAAAAAATTAAAAAATGAACCTTTCGCAATTTCAAGTCGTGTCCTGGTAATACTTAATTATTTAAAATATCTTTTTTTTTATTATTTAAAATATTATTTGTGAAATCGTTTTTTTAATTACTATGTAAAAAAATCTGTTACAAAAAATTTTACAGGGGTTAAATAGAAATCAACCCCAGTACCTACAAGCCCTTCTGGAAATGGCAATCGAAAAGGAATTCAGTTAATAATTCTTACTACACTAACACAATTAAATGTACGTCCGTACAGTGTCTTTTTCGTCTACATCTCCCATTTTAGTTGACATTATGGCTATTCTATTAATCTATCGATAGCCGGAGCGATTGTTTGTCCAAACGTATTTGTACACAATAATAATTAAGACAGTATAGTAGTGGCCACGAGTTGTGAACTCAAATTTCAAGTTAATTTTCGGGTTTTCGGGTTACTTTCTGAGTATTTTGGGCAGCAGGTCCAACTGCCGGACAAAACGCCGCCCCGGAACGAACCCAAAAACCGAAAAATTAACTTGAAATTTGTGCTCACGACTCGTGGCCACTGACATACTATCCGAACCAGTGGTCATACGTGGCGTTACGCGTGCAGGTAACCGGCTGGTTAAAACTACGAGCCGTTGCACAACATTCAATCAACTCGATCAGGTGTGATTATTAGCCGATCGATTTATGGCTATAAGCGCCACTTGCTCCATGACTTGGGGTATTTAAATTATTATTACTTTGTACTACTAATAATACGCATTAAATTGCTGGTTACAGAAGCTATTTACAACTTTCGCTTGTTGAAATAATGCCGTATTGTTTTACTGCAGGTAGGTACTAATTTTTCCACAGTAAAGGCTATAATATATCTAGCTTCCAATAATGTCCCTTAAAAAAAGAAATAGGTAGATTTGGTAGACAGTATGTGAACGAAGAGCCTACATATAAATACATAGAGGCTCGAATGAGAAAATATTTATTTCAAATACATTTATTAAGGCCATGACTAAGTTTCAATCATCCGACTCGTGTACAACTTTACAAAATATTGAAATGTATTTCGGCAATATAGACTATGTATGACTGCCTTGGTAGCCGGTGGTCCTAAGCGCGACTGCTATGCTGGAGGTCATCGGTTGGATTCCCAAAGTGTTTTTGGGTTTCTCTATGTAGTTCTCAGCAGCAGCCCGGAGTTAGGATTTGTACCCGGTTGATGACAATAGGCTCGCCTCCTATTACATGGGACCTAAACATACCGGCGAACTGTGGGTGTACATTGGTACACATCTGCCTAACCCTTCGGAGAATACAGGCAACAAGTCTTTTCCATAAAAATCTCCCGTGCTGCATTTACGTGAAGTAAGCTGGAGGTGAGCTTACTGACCAATGACCTGGTAAAGGTCGCGGGAAATCGCTGGATGCGGGCAGCACAGGACAGGTCATTGTGGCCATCTTTAAGGGAGGCCTACGTCCACCAATGGATGTCGTTGAGCTGATATGATGATGATGATGAAGCTTGAGGTGAGCTGTCATTGGCTGTCAATCATTCATGAGATGGCATGACAGTTCACCTTCACTGACACTCACTGTTTGTAAACTCACCGACGGAGATTTTTCTAAAATATATCGGCAGATGAGGAAACTACGCCTCGAGTTATATCACTTGGTATTTAACTAACTGCATCTTGTTAGCGTTGCATTTAGATTTACAACTAAGTAAATATCGATTCTACTCAACAAACAACGTTACCTATTTGCTTAAGAATAGAAATATTAGCTTGTTGCGCGCGAATTTGTACGATACCGTAGGAATGGCTTCTTCGGAATGCGAGGGAATTCGTCTGAATATCCGTTTTTGGCGTTCGTACGTTAAGCAATATTCATAAAGTTCATTATGCAATGTGCACAAAAATCTATTCCGATACCGATTCCGGTGTAAATTGAGCCTTAGTTTAACTTTCATATAACAAAGTTAAACTAAGGTGTAGAGACAAAAAGCCTGCGATTTAAGAGTCGTTAAAAATGTAAAGCAGTTATCAACAGCTTTGCATTCATTCGTTAATGGCTTTTTTCGGATGACATTAATTCGATTCCATTTTTTTTCGTTCTTCTATATTTAAATTATCTGTCACTAGCTTGTCTGTACAATTAAAAAAAAAATGTGTAAGTAAGTAATCAGTTCAGGCATAAAACGATTCATTTTCTAATTTTATGCAACAGCGACTTTTGTCGTTGAGCGTACCATCAGCCACAAAAGTCGTTTACATACTACAGATTATAAAATTCTAATTATTAAGTACAATATTAAAGGAACTACGGAAGGGATGTTAAATCAAGATAGATTAAGACTCTTAAATGAAATGCTGACTAGCAGAACGTGATATTTTGTCGCAGATTTGGCACAATAATAATATAAAATTAACAGTGTTAAAGTAGTTTTGTTACTAATAGTACCAACTTATCTGAATATTGCAGAAAATCGATACATCAAATACGTACCCGCAGATTACATGGTTGCATGGGAACACGGAAATTTTCATCTTTGACCCCACATGTGACCTTCGCGTACTTGGTGAGGTCTCATAGGTCAAAAGGCGTATGATTTACAATACGACAAAACAGGGAAATAATATTATATCTATGGGCGTGTTGTCGCATACCAAAGTTTTAATGTAGGTACCTCTGCCGGGGCTGCATGTTCGTAAGAGATACCGCGCCCCCAGAACGCAAAGGGCACAAGAAGGAACATGGATGGGTTTTAGTCAGCAAAAGCCTGACACTCCTTCATGAAGCTGCATTCAAGAGTAGTAAAATAAATAAATCAAAAAAAAAAAAAAAAAATTATTATTATTAGTTTAATGGCAATAGGCTCGCCCCCTATTACATGGGACCTAAACATACCGGCGAACTGTGGGTGTACAGGTACACCTCTGCCTAACCCTTCGGGGAATACAGGCGTGATGTTATGTGTTTGTTGTAGTAAAATAAAAATCCAGTAAGTAAAATCGGGAGTACGTTCGTATGGGAACAATAATCACTGGCAAAAGCTCTTAACCATTTAATTTACCATATTAAAGTCTAAATCTATGCAAGAAACAGCGCAGCAACATTAATTATACACGTAATTAAATTCATACGGAACAGTCAATTAGAAATCATTAAATCATAAAAATCACTCGCCTTCACGGATGCGGTCATTATTATCCATTAAACACATTGCTAAGTATTGAGTAAGATCTGGTAATACCTGAACACCTCATCGATTCGTTTTTGACTGTTAGCCGATTTATTGTGTAAAAATATCCCTCTGTGAATATAGATAAAGTGAGGTGAGGCTCTCGCGTGGCAGCCACGCATCGCCCCCACGAGGACGGCCTGTTTACGGTCGGGGGAAATCGCTGGATGCGGGCAGCGCAGAACTAGCCATTGTGGCCATCTTTAGGGGAGGCTTATGTCCAGCAGTGTATGTAGTCCGGCTGATATCATAACGGTCATCCCACCTGATGCTAGGGATTTGACAATTCGTCTTACATTTACATCACTGATGTAAATGTTGCTTGATATTAAATTCGCGTGACATAGGTACATAGATATAGATCATTTTGGTCTTTAGAAGCCTATTGTTGCACTTGTTCCTGCTACAACAATTAGTCGTAGAGAGAAATCACAAAGTTAAAAAAATTAGTTGAAATACCTACTTAAAGATCTTTTTTTAAAGTCAGTTATCGAATGAAAGATACAAAAAGTTTTTAAAAAATCCTTCAAATAATATGGCATAAAATTCATACAATGTATTTAAGTAAAGAATTTTCTATTCAAATACAAATAGACCTAATAATACCTACGTGTATAAATTTGTATAATTAATTACAACCGGTTTCTTTTTTAATTGACCAATCACTAGTAATTATTTTATAATCTTATGCATTGTAAAAAAAAAATATTAAATTATTTAAACAGTCTCCGTGTTCTCTGGCTGCGCAGACGCATCCCACCTCGTCACACCGCAGCGCGACCGACAATGCGCTAGCGCTCACGTACGCCAACTTATGTAACACGCACACATATTCTCAGGGTTCCGCATAACACCTGGTACATACTCACGGAGTATCGAAGCTGCATGAATTACTGGAGATATCTCGGACCACTATTAACTATGATAGTAAATGTTACTATCAAGAGAGCCTTTATGCGAACTAACACCAGCTTTGCATCGCTGAATAAGGTACTTACTTGATTAATTAGAACTAAGCCTTCGATAAACTTACGGAACCTTCAATTACTTTCCTTGTGCTTTTTCTATTCCCTGTAATCCCAATAACACATATATTCTGTGCGTACAGGAAACACAATAAGTGATTATTTTTTACAAAAATAAATTTTAGGGTCGAAATAAAATTTTAAATCAGATTTATTTACACAGAGATTACAAGATATCTCTGCTACGCGCTACTTAGCTCTGCTATTCCGTTCGTGTGTAATCGGTAAACAAGCACACCGGTTTCACCCATTCATTTAAATTTTTTTAATCATTTCAATTGCCCTATTACAAAATTTGCCGGTTAGAACACACATTTGCGAGAAATTCTGGCTTCAAATCAGGAAAATTATGACGTAAGCTGATTGTAGCAATCTTACACATTATGCACACAAATATGGTATCCGAATATGTTTGCTAGCGGATGTACCAATGTAGGAAGGAGGTTCGATATTCGATAGTTGAAGTGTTCGTACAAACCAAGGTGTTCTACTGAAACAGCTCTATTTATCAGTCGACTACACGAGCTAGCGTAGAAATTATTCACATTTTTATTAAGCAAAATAAGCTAAATTTTCATGTATATTTTTTCCAATTCTACAAATTAAAAACGTTTAAAATCTAGTTGCAATCTCATATGATCAGCGTCAATCAATATCAAATTCAGGTTAATCAAAAGCTCTAATTTGTAATAAGATTGTGATAGTAGTAGCTTTGGCCCCCTGGTGCCCTGGTTGCTAAAATTCTCAATACTTTTCTTTAACCACAACAGGTGGTTAATATCAAGATCTCTTTAAAATGTTCAATTAAAGTGGAGTTATTTAATCACTCACTTGTTGATGACCTAGCCATTTCAGACACAGATCGAGTACTAGTGACCTACTAATTTACTAAAGGTTCAAGTGAAACAAGTGCAAGTTGTATTACTTAAATCATAAGTTGCTTGAACTCCATACCCGTTGTTGCATGCATGTAACCCTTTATTTAAACTTGGCAGTCAAGATATATGCTTCAATAATTTTTGCTGTAATTATCAGTAACTTGTTTTCTATAGAAATATGCATTAATGGTTACATTTAAATTTGTTTAACAGTTTTTGAAAAAAAATATACAGACATACACATAAATCTAGAATACATAGATAGAAATGTATTCAGGTATACTTGGAATACGCGGATGAAGTGGCGACTAGAAGCTAGTTATTTCAATGAAAGCTAAATTAATAAACCAAAAATAGCAATTAGTTAAATTCAAATTAGATCTTGTCATACCATCAGTAACCTCAAAATCTCTATAGCTAAGTACGTAATTATTCATTTTGTGAATTAACTAGGTTGTTTGCATTCCCCGGACATACATTTCCGCGATCGCACTGCGCTCTACAATTACAAAGGATCGCATTACAGAAGTTTTGTGTTACTTGACGTAATCGAATGAAGTATGAGTTTCGTGGATCGTGGCCCTATTTCCTATTTATCACGTCCGCTGTGAACAGGCTATGAGTATTTATAATGGTGGCTTTAGAAATGGTATTATAACAAGCAAAAAGAGACTCGAACATTTCCGTAGCCGACTGATTGACTGGGAAACAACGCTCAGTTTTTTAAATGGTGTTGTACTCAAATGTCATTAGAGAACCATTCCTGGACATGTCAAATGAAGGGTAGAAATAAGTAAGCGAACAAAGCCGCTTAAAGCAAGTAAATACATGAAAAAGCCTAAAGAAATGCAATAAGTCTAGCAAGGAAAAAGGATTGTAAATAATCGCAGTTCACTCACCTATAATAAACAGCGTTACATTGCGAATATTATGTAAGAGCAAAATATTTACATAAAATATACAACAATTGGTCGTTTATACCGTAATATAACGCGAACAATACGCGACAGTTTAAGACCGCGAGGCCTGTGAAAGCTTTTCACACTTACATTGTGGGTCCGCAGCCTGGCTAGGTGACGTAAGCGGCCATATTACCCGCAACTTTCGATTTCTGGATGAAGTCGTGCTTGCTTCCTTTGCGGATACTTGCAATCTTCTAAGGTTTTTAAATTTTCATGATATCAGTTCTTAAGGTGGTGGATGAACCGCATGACGTTATCAAGAAGAACATCTTTCGAATGCAGCAAACCATGCCAAGCAATAAATAATGTGTAAGCTCTGTATCCATATTCAATATAGATATTTCATAATCGAATATCGATTACAATTTATCGATTTTCTACTAATCGATTTCAAAGCTCAGTATGATGTGTGTTTAATTTTGAACAGTGTATGGCTACATACACTGTTCAAAATTAACTGTGGCCGGGGGGCCATGTCGTAAGCGGTCCGATGGCTCACAACAACTTTCGATTTCTGGATGAAACCGAGATTGCTTCCACACTCAGCATTTAGAGAAACCTTGTGGAAGGTGAATTGGTCTTAGATAGTAATTACTAATGATGACAATAATGAAGTTGGAAAACGATTTCAAAAAGAGTTACAGTCCAGTAACCCTGGCAGTTGAATCAAGGACTTAATCCAGGACCCCACGCGAAGACGGGGGACGATGTCATCGACATCAGCAAAAAACGGGATGACGCATTACGAAAAAATAGAAACTTGGGAACAATTTCTCAAAAGTAAAAAAAAATAGTTGAAAATAGAACTTCATAAAACCATGACCAAGTTTAACACACACGTAATGAGATATGACAACTTAACTAATACAATCGATAATCTGTATTTCACAATGCAGTCGTTGAATTAGGTCGATCGCATCGTTTTGCAACGATTACGTATGCTGTTTTCGTCACATGCATACCTGACCGGTGTCATCTGTACACTGACACACCGCACCCGACACGTCTGCTTTGTCTTTACGAGCACATGTTACAACATCTGCGGTAACGTTACACTAAAGTTTAAGTTCATGATCTACTTTTCTATTATGGAATTAATTGTTTTTATCTTCTTTATCATCTTTCAATTGTTTTCGAACTGGATTCTTGGCTTTCGGTTTCACAAATGGGGAATCATCATTTTTTGTGTTTGTGGGTTTAATTTCTTCTTTGTTATTCTCAAATATTCTTCATTTTATATTCGCTATGCTGCAAAGAATTGCTTGTTAGCCACTTTCTGTGGTATAAAAAAAAAAATCATGAATAATCAATGTGGCCTTGCCTCGTAAACTGTCCATGAACTCAATTTTAATATAATTAACCATTCATACTTTTATTTTAACAAATTTATGTCTGTTCGAGAAGCATTAACTCCTCAACATCCCCAATAAAATCAAAGGAAAAAAAAACTCCATCGATCAAGCGCATACAAACTATGATATAAAACAATGTACGAAAAACAGCAATTAATGTTGGCACTAATGAACGAATCCCACGTCATTCAAGAACAAACAATGTCACTGAGGGAGGATGTACCTCTATGTACAGAGTAGATGATTGCAGCAAGCGGAAAACTCATCACGCGTAAGAGGAACTTATGTTGATGAGTTCCTTGGCTGCAGAGTAGCTGGCATAATTTTACATATTTTATTATGTTCTATGACTAAGCTATATTGATTTAGGTAAATCTAGATGTGCATTGTCAGATAGAATAGACTCATTACGAAAACGTGCTAAGTTAATAGAAGATGGAATTTGGATTTCTTGTCGTAATTGTTAGGTACCTTCTTTAGGCTTCTTTTATAAGTAAAGAAACTTGCTTTTTATTTTATAAACTACTAAAGGAATATATTCAGTTGAGGTACAATGGGTGCTTACGCGTACAAATCATAGATTTCGCAACATACCTTACCCAATGATGAAAAAACCATACATCTAACTTTAACAATGTGTGTAAATAACGCAAATTAGATCACACCAATCATGATATCAATGTCACAGCACACTCATTATACAACGCAATGATTACAGCAGATACTCAGTCGAATTTCACCAAACAAACCATAACATACCCCGCGACCCACAACTCCACATAAGCCACCTCGTAACACACATTACGAATTATCTGCAACCAGGGGAGTGCGCGTGGGGCGCCAGAGCCGACCAGCGCACGCGCAGCGCCAGTCCACCACGCGGAGTCGCGTCGCGCAGCTGTCGCGAGCCAACCGGAACACTACCCACAAATTACGTCAGTTCTATTTTTTTTTTAACTAAAACCTCCTTCTCTATCTATTTTATCAATTAATTGCTCGGTGAAAAAAAAATCAGCGTCATGAATTTCAATAGCTATTAGTTTCGTGACTGACTTCAGCGATTATATCGTTTCTAGTCATTGTACCTGTAATGTGGTGTAATAGAGCCTTATCTAACCTAGCGTAATAAGACTGGTTAATCTTGTCGATTATTGCATAACGTCATACTCCTTTTTCACCCTTGGATTGACGTAAGAAGTTAGCGTGTGTTGTGATAGGTCATGTAATTTTAACGCTCCTGTTGTTCCACGCAGGCGTCTGTTACTCGTTATCGTGATAACGTCTCTTAAGTCCTAAGCGTGATAACATCGAACAGTAAATCGTGATCGTGATAACGCCTAAGAATGTCTCGTTAACTTGGTGGTAAAGTCAGTATAAGCTAGGAGCGCTAAGTTATATAAGCGCATTCTAAGTACTTATGAAGCTGTGAACTTATTTCCTAGCTTCGTTGAAATTTGTTACAAGACATACACTTGTCGCTGAAAGCAATTTGAATAACTAGTTTCGTGAGAGTGTTCACAGGGATTATTACTTCCTACTTCTTTGATTCAGTCAAAAACAGAGCCTTTATCTTTAATCTATTTTTAAGCAAATTCAAATCGCGGTATAGTTCCATTAAATTCTCATCTTACTTTTGCTGACTTTGGGTTCAGTTTGAATGTTTTGATGTTGCTTTGGCGTGACCTGTCAAATAGTAATCGTTCCTAACCTATTACGTCAAAACAACGGTAATAGCTTCTCTGGCATAATACTAATGATTGGGTGCAATTAGCTGTATTTTTAATATTACATAAGTGCTATGTTTAATTCTACTGAAGCAACCCTCTAACTACAACGTATTAACTTCAATTTGATGACATCGTTACGATTTTGACCCACATTCCTACAAAAATTGGACCTAATTTCCCTGAGAGCTGCCAATTAAAGTGTGCTTATTAATGATAAGTGCATGTTATATGTAAGACAGAATTAATTGTAATCAGTCATTCTGAAATTAAAGTTAAATAATTCTCTTACAGAATTAAAGTTATATAAAAAATTTATACCAATTAAAATCTCATAATTCCAAAAAAAAGGTAATAATTTCAAACCCCACAAATCCACCACAAGCAAGACAGACGAACTAAAACCCACAGTTAACAAAAATGTCACCACACGTAATAACCTCTTCTTATATTGTCACTTTTTCTAATTATAGGTTCGACATTCAAGTTCAAAGTGCATCGACAGTGCGTGAGAACGATTACCACAATACTCATAACAAGACGTATTACTTTCGACTCGTAACAAGAGATCGTTCGCCTGCACTGGGTACTGAGCCACTGAGCTCATTAAGTCTACCGAGCTACTGGATCTATCGAGGTTACTGAATCTACCGAGGTTACTGAATCTCCATAGGCTGCTAAATCTAAAGAAGTGACTAAGTCTATTGAGTCCGCTGAGCCTGCCGACTACCAGTGAGTGCTGATCAGTAAACAGTTTGATGGTGTGTCCTGTGATAGTGTAGTTACTGTAGAACTTATATTTGCGTGTTTGGATGAAAATAGCAAGAAATGAAGGTGAGTGTTTTTTTAATTAGTTGATCTAGTTTTTATTATGATAATTAGGTTCAAAAGTGTACACAATATTTAACATGCCGTGCGAATTTATTACCTATGCTTTGGTAGGAAAAGCTCAAATCAATTTAACAACTTTTGTGAATTAGGTACATAGTATTGTAGTACTTACAGCAAAGACAATAATGAAAACTTTTCGGACCCACCCTTAGACATGCCCGCCATGGTAGAATTTGGTTATTCTTAGGGTGTTAAAACAAAATAAACTTTAAATTCCTTTGGACGAACGAAAGTAATAATTATATCAAAAGCTCGAGTTACGTGGTCAAGTTGAAGCAATACAAAACATAACATTCTTTTTATTTACAAAATTTCTTAATCGCGGAAAGAGTACAAACGTTCTTTTACGTAATTCATTTTACATTCTCACGATTTTTGAGAGTAAACAAATTGTTATCTTCATACAGATTAACGCAAGCCGTGAACCATGGCATTGCAACATTTGATAGGTGTTATACCAAAAGATTCTATGTCATAACATTTATAATAAATAGTAGTGTGCCAAGGCCGGTGAATAACTAAACCAAACATTGCAGTGATCTTGTGAAACGCAGTGGTTTTGTTGCAAACTCGCCGACAGAGTTAAGTGGCCGATGGATTCAGAATTGTTTTGGCGTTTTTAAGTAGGTAACCAAGTTACGAAAAATAAATAAATAAATAAATAAATAAAAATTTAAATCCGAGACACATTATGGTGATGTGGTGTGTCGTAAAACCTTTATATTGGTCGTGACTGCTCCGAGAATAATGTGACTAAACCAATAGTAAGTGCGTAGGTTAGACACACACAAGATGACGTCATAACGCGGTACGACCCCATAAAAATGAGAACCATGCTTTAGATAGAGGATGATTAAGACAGGTCATATTGTAAATCCTAGACAACAAAGAACTCCGCGTGAATGCGAATTTAGCACGTAAAGAAATCGATATTGAAGAGCTAGGTATAAATTATTGGAATTGGTCTAGTAGAGCTTTGTAGGACTAACTATTAAATTCCTAATTATCTATCTTATATTCTAGTGTTCTACTATTTTTATTTTAAACCACATTTTTCATTTGCAACAACCTACAACCGTTTTATCATCTATTGCTTAACGTAAACATCTTCCAACTTCAGCTCAAACAGCTTTTGTTCCACTGAGTGAAACCTCTCGTGCATAATGTCTGTCTAGCAGCAGTTTAACACCCAAACGTAATTAGACTACTAGTGTGTGTACATAAATTGTTGCCATTCTCTAACAAATTGAGTCGCACGTTTACTTCCGACTCAAGATTAATGATTCAACTACAATCTTTCTCATTAGCGAAGGTAAAAGTGCATGTAAGTTGTTGCGAGTTATCAGATATTGAGTGATGTGCACTGTCATCCTTACAAAATAAACAAGTGTTTTGAGTATTACTTCATCATTACCTTACAGGTACTTACAGCAAAATCTATAATATTGACTATTCAGATGTATGTGCGGGTGTGTAGGCCCCTAGAGACTGCTGACATCTATAATACCGTTTAATCATTATCTTTAAAATGTACATTAATTTCCATTCATCTGGTAATCTTTACAAATAAATACGACAATATTAATAGAGATATTTATTTATTAAGTGCAAAGCGGGCGCCACGCTGCAGTCGGCGCGCGCGCCGATCGCTTGATTATGCAAAGTAGATACATATCTCATTGCATCACACTGCATAACGTCTTGTTGCGTTTCTATTAGACATAATCTTTGGTAATAAATTTAATATAGTAAGACAAAATATATACTTATCTTTAAAATTAAGAAATTAATTTAAAAAATCAAGCTAGCTGATAGAAGCTATCTTCCGTAACTGGATAGTGATCTGGATCGACGAAATGAAAATATAGCTTAGCTGTCGTAATAAACGCGCTCTCATTTACGATTTCGATTATGAAACCGATTTGCTTGTAATCCTATTAATATTACGAAAAGGTTAAAATTGTTAGTTTAGAAGAGATAATGTCTGGTCCGATTATAAACAAAAAAAACAATCACTTATAGAAAGTTACACAATCGCCGAGTGTCTATGGTATATCTGACTATTATGCAGAAGAAGCCGTGAGCAAAAGCTAGTGTAGAATTTTTTTTAATCATTGTTATCTGATAATGTAATCACTAATCACTTGCGTTATCAGCAAAGTTAAACACATTCACGCACTGTTAACCGCCGACGTAACTTGAGGTATTTTAATAAGGAAGAACCTACAGCGTAATGTATCTTATTATGTTATTGAATAGCATTAAGGCACATTATATCATTTAACTAATATTTAGACATCACTTACAATTTTAGAAAGGGACTTCGTTTTAATTAGGGTCATCCGAAAAGGTTCGTAATTAGATCAGGTATTCCTCACTTAAGTATTTGTAACTAAACAGGTGTGTTTTGAAGACTTACAAAAATATAATTAAAATCGTGACGTTCGATAATCGATGTGTAAGTCGTGCTGCAATTTCGTTGTTAAATAATTCTTATTTCCATGCTTTGCTATGCCTTTTTCTTGCGACCAGATCAGTTGGTTCTAATATCTTTTTTTAACCGTCCATAATTTAGTCAAAGTCAAAACGTATTTGTTTTAAATGCAATAATACAAAAGATGGTACATTAACTGTTACTGCAGAACCACATTTATAATTTTAGAACAATGCTAATTCGACAAGAAGTACTCTTTACAATTACAATATTTAAATGGTCAAAATCAATACAGCCGTTTAGAAGATACGTGGGTACGAAGAAATTTACAAACATACATACAAGATACGCGCGAAAAGCAAAACCACTCCTTGGCAGTCCGGTAAAAAGAACATTTAAAAAATTTTATGACATAAATAAAGAACATAATTATGTTAATTATAAATAAGTAGGTTAAGTTTTAAAGACTCAACAAAATAACCCTGTATAATCTGACGATAAAATCTGTACATAACAAACACATGCAAGTCTTTTAATTAATCTCAGTTTTACACTCCTCGTCGCAAAGTACAAATTGTTATAACATCCTGTCAGAGCCGGCAAATGGGAAGTCCGGAATATTGTACCATATCGGACATTCCGTGCATTGACTTCACACGTTTTCTTATACGGTTTTCCTTTTTTGGACCAAATACTTTTTTCTCGCACACAGGGTAACCACTACAGCTACTAAACGCCGCGCCGCCAATTGTAGCTAGAAATATCATTTTATTTCTGCCAATCGTTTGAAGTTGACAGATAATTTGAATGATAATTAAAACTTATTTAGCGCTGAATTAAGTTAGTTATTACTTGTTGTACAAGTGGGCTTTAGAATCTGAAAAAGCTTGCTTAAATTCTGAAGGCCGTGAAATTTCGCACAAAAATAATATTAGACTGTACAAAGTCGCAGTCACACTTCATTTGTATGATCTACCAGCCTACGGAATAATATTAATTAATTATGTGTGGTTGCGATCTATTCTTTGTATAGTCTAACATATTTTTTTGATAGTTTGTGATAATAACTCATAGCGTATCAACTTGAAATCTTGTTTAGGTATAGCTTTTTGGTGGACGTTTTTGTCGTATTCGGGTTTTATTCTAGATAGTGTTGTCACCCCCTTGTAGGATACATAACGACAGGTCGTGTCGATGGCGCGTTCGTGCTCCACGCGTGCCTCAAAGAGATGTCAGCAATTACTGAAGGGGCCACTCAGGGCCGATGCCTGCCGGGGCTGCGGGTTATTCGTAAGAAATACCGCGCCCCCGGAACGCAAAGGGCACAGGAAGAAACATGGGTGGGCTTTAGTCAGTAAAAGTCTGACAGTCCCCCCCCCCCGCAGTCATTTGGTGATTACACATCCGAAAGAAAAAGAAAAAAGACCCCCTTGTTGAAAACTGTCAAACCTTTCTAATTTAGAACAGAATTCATCTCCTAAAGAAATATAAAAATAAGGTTGGATATGGTTAAATCAGCCAGTCTCTACAGTACCTACCTGTGACTAATGAGGTTTCACGTAGTTAGCTCATTTGGACAAAAGTGCGTTCTCACAATACGGTTTGTGCGTAACAAGTGACAAATAACAAACACGACGTAACACATAATAGTTCACCCGGGAAGTGCTCAGTAATGCGTTTGCGCAACTATAAAGCGAGCAGTCCACGGTTTGCTGTCCAATTTTAGAACTAAATCCACTGTTATTTCAAGTCAATTGTGTTTGGGAAAGATGTTATCTGAAAATTATACCCAAAGTGTTCAGTGATCACACTATAAACCTATCTTGTATTTTTGCCAAGTATTTTGCAGTTTTCTAATTAATAATAGATTTACTTACTTTTCCTTCCAATATACGGTTTTATAATACCATATTAGTTAATGTAAATACACCTATCTACAGATTCCTCTATCTTGAATAGACCGATAGATTAAAATCCAATCTGATTCTGTAGTTTCTGACCAACATTTCATATTACAAAGAAGCTATAAAATGTGACAATAAGTAAAAGTGTAATGATCTTAGTATTTGTTAAGAAGTGACTCGATTAGTTCCGTCTATTTGCGGCGCGGCGCTTGCGTGTTCACCGCGCGGAAACTGCGACCCCGCAGCGAGATATGGTTTTTACCTATAAATTCTAAAATTTAAAAAGGTTGATATTAAATCAAGTGGTTCTCGCCTACTCGTTTTATTTTTTGTTAGGTCAAAGTTAGTGTAGAGACTATTGTTTCTAAATATTTAGACGAGACACGTGGAACTTTATAAGCAGCTAACCACTGGGTTTACAAATAAATAATAATTGAAACCTGTTTTAGATACTAATAAATTACTTCAATAAATAAATATGCGACTCCATATTTGGAAAATGCAGTTAACATTATACTAAATTATCTCGAAGTGCTAATGTTTGTTATAAAATTTTCCAAACTGCAAGCCATTTAAAATTACAACTGCCCACAGAAAAGGCTGCAGTAAATATAAAACGCTATGAAAAAATTAACGTTTAAATCATGCTAATTCTGCGACATACAGTGGTGCTTATAAACTCTTTAAACACATATTTATGGTCTAAAGAAAGCAATAGAATGATGTAACAATAAGGTTAAATCATTGCAAATTGAACAGATACGCGTGCGGAAGAAACACGTCGGACGTAAATAATGACTAATAACTGTGGGCACTTGGGCAGGCTTGCTTGACTGTGTCTACGTGACCGGCCGAAATTCAGCCGTGCACGATCGCTAACGCTGATTTCCCGACTCGGTCGATCGGTGTTAGAAAATTTGCTTAGTTAAATTTCCTAGTGGTTTCAATATAATTATCAGCAGAATTGACGCAATATATACAACCTTGTTCAAATTAGGTAAACAATATAACATAACACAAACATACCATCACGCCTGTATTCCCCGAAGGGTTAGGCAGAGGTGTAACAATGTACACCCACAGTTCGCCGGTATGTTTAGGTCCCATGTATTAGGGGGCGAGCCTATTGCCATTAACCGGGCACAAATCCTAACTCCGACCTGTTACTGAGAATTTCAAAGAAAAACCCAATAACACTTTTTGCTCGACCTGGGAATCGAACCCAAGACCTCTAGCGTAGCAGTCGCGCTTAGGGCCACTAGGCTACCGAGGCAGTTAACAGAAAAAAATACGAATGTAAAGCCAATAAATCATTAATCTAGTAAGTTAGATGGTGTTTTTCTCTATGAACATAACGTAAACTGTCAAAAAGTAAGTAGTGTAATAACCAATACTTTACAATAAACTTACAAAATCAGTTCAATAAAACACAATAATATGAAACGTTTCATTAAAAATGTAACACTCTAATTTTAGAATCGTAATCTAACAAAAAGCAGTCACGAACCATGGCGACCTGTCATAAATAAAGCCGTTGCTATGACGACCAGCCATGCAAATAGCGTCCTCAAATCGTTTAAACAAGCCAAGGAAAGTGAATCCAATGGCTGATGATATAACTGGTTCGTAATACTATCCCCATGAGGTAATTCTGAGGTAACGGTCAACTTGCAAGCTGACGATGGAACGAGAAGAACAAAGTAATAATACCTATAAATTAAGTAAGCTAATGTAACATTACTTCATTTCATGTTGAAAGTTCTACCACCATTTTGTAGCTATGAGAATTATCCAAAGTAGCCCCACGTTTGCGGCAAATGGCCCAGCCCTAGCTGGCCCTAGTAAGCCTGGCAGTACTGTAGTGCCGTGATTGGCTTAGCTCAGGCCAGACCGGTGCTCGTATAAATGTAGGAGGCAATTATGAGTTCATTTGAATTGAACCTTAAGTAGTCGAGTCCAAAAATGTATTATTTAAATAAAGATTGCTTGTGATTAGCCTTTTGCAGTTTTGCTGGTTGTGATCCTGATGTCTAAATATGTCATAAAGATATACGTTACAACGATGACGTATCTCAAATGAGTCTATTTGAACCTGTCTAACAATTGACAATTTAAATATTGTCAACTTATTTTTATCGCATACGTTGATTTTGTACCTGAAAGTAAGTGTCTATAAACGGGTGTTTCTTCTATTTTGTTATAATAATTTAAAAAATTTAATAGTTTCAAAACAAATTTATGGTATGGTGCAGACTCCATGAAATTTCGAAATAGTGCGTCTTCACTTCACTATAGCATTGAAATCTTTTTCGTCTGTTTCAACATTTTCAGTTACAAAATTTTCTCAATATGACAATTGATTTGCCCTCGATATTTCAAATGAAATAAAATAAATAAACACAGCAAACAATAGTGTTGACATCATTCATAAAATTGATTTGTAACTCACAAGTAGGTGATAATAGAAAAGAACAGTTTCTTTTATTTGTTTTTATTATAAGCCTTTACAAATGATAAAAAAACGTGTTAAAAACAGCATCCAAACTTACAAAGGTTACAAATGGTGATTAGGCAACAGACTAAGACCATATCTACGAAAAGTTTCACCTAATTCTGTAAGACATGCGCCGTCTACATAAATATGATTCACAGACACGATTTGATGGATCAATACTGGCGCCCAACAACAAGTAATAATTTGTTGGGCGCCAAAAGAAGATCTTTAATTTGACTGCCTCGATTTATTTTATCGATACGTAAGTGTTAAGCGTGTTAACGCTAAAGGATAGATCCCACATTGCCGTGGTAAGTGCTGAAAATGATCACAGGAAAGCTTTCAGCCAATGTCTCGTTGATTCCGACTTAAGTCACCAAATTACCAAATAACTGCCTCGGTAGCCTAGTGGTCCTAAGTGCGACTGCTACGCTAGAGGTCTTGGGTTCGATTCCCAAGTCGAGCAAAAAGTGTTATTGGGTTTTTCTATGAAATTCTCAGTAGCAGCTCGGAGTTTGGATTTGTGCCCGGTTAATGGCAATAGGCTCGCCCCCTATTACATGGGACCTAAACATACCGGCGAACTGTGGGTGTACATTGTTACACCTCTGCCTAACCCTTCGGGGAATACAGGCGTGATGGTATGGTAATTACCAAATATAAGAAGAAAAGGGACATCTTACAGACAGGAACAAAGTAAATCATTATTCACATCTCGTTTCCTGCCACGTAACCGTGACTATCAATGAAAATGTCAACAAACAAGTGCTTCAGTATCAATGTAATGCTTCTAGACGCTACGAGTGCAGCGTAACCGTGTTACGGCATAGCACTCTCTGAAGGACCGGCGTTTGAGCAGTGAAGGTAACCGGTAGTCATGGCAATGTTGATGAGCCCGAGGCGTAATGATCATGGCGTGATATTATCTTGTTTATAAACATTGTAATTTTCCGAAGCTGTGCCCCAGACGACATTTATATAAATTTACAAATTAATAAAAGTTATAATTCTAGGTCGTAAAAAAAATTGGATAAAATGTTTTGACATTAACATGAAAGTCGAAAATCTAACGAATATAGAAGATTACTTAAACATAGACAATTAAACAAGTTAAAAACAACAAAAAACAAGAGTTTCTTGTTTTTTCTTTATCACCGGAAATATCATTATATTGTACCGTGCATAAAGACTTTCCATAAATGAAAAAATGCCATGTGCTGCAAAAGAATCATAGTCATAAAATATTGTCATTTCATTAAAAGAAGATATTGAATATTAATAATAAAAACGAATTAATTATCATTTAAATCCAATAACAAGGCGAACGGCGTTCGTGACCGTGCCACCACGTAATTTTGAATATGGAACGGCGCGGCGGCGAGGCGAGACTATGACCGCGAATCCTTGCAAGGCAACCAACATTGCGACAACATAGTCGCCGGTCGTTACATAAGGCTTGCAACACTGAGTGCAGCGCTGCATCGACACTGACTGATGAATGTAACATGATGATACATGATTCGATTATGTAATTAAACATATATCATTACGATTTGGGAATTTTAGATTTTTATGTTATTGGGTGTTTCTAGGAAATTCTCAGTAGCAACCCGGAATTAGGATTGGTGCTCGGTTAATGGCAATAGGCTAGCTCGCTATTATATGGGACCTTAAACATACCGGCGAATTGTTGGTGGAGATTGATACATTTCTGCCTAATGCTTCGGGGAAAACAGGCGTGTTGGTATTACATTTTTTTATTTTTTATTCTTAAATCTCACGTAACTAACCTCACAAAAAAACGGTCTCTGGTGAAGGTTAATCTGTGCGTACCGTTCGGTTTATGTAACATCAAATAAAACAAACAGCGTGCGTGCTCGATGCAATGAACGTAATTTCAATAAAACCAAAAGAAATTACATTTCAATTTTAGCAGAATAAAACACCGTTTATTATAATTGACGTTTTATGTTGTAATAACAATCAAAATTAATTGTAATTTATTACATAGCCGCAAATTGGCAGTAAAATACTTGCTAATGTAATACAAAAATATTTACCTAACATTATTACCATCTCTTTACCGATACTCATATAATAAAGCTGAACAGTTTTTTTGGTTGTTTGTGTGTATATTCAAACGTGCTAATCTCTGAAACTTTCAGACGGATTTGAAAAGATATTGTTGTATATGATAAAAAAAAACTTGTTTATTATGTCTCAATCGGTTACAATTTCAATGTGAATGAAACAGCCCCAATAAGTAATTACAAATACTTGTGTTGGGGTTGTTCCGCTCCTTCCCTTAGTTGGTAGTTGACAATATTGAGACCACAGAACAGAAATTGAGGCTTTGTAAAATTTAAGATTAAGAACTAATTTTATATAAAAGAAATAAATGCTTAAAGTAATTAGCAGCTCAGTGTAGTGTGTAATTGGGAGTATGTGTAACTATAGCATTGTTTGAATGTGAATTTGTGGATGAGTGTTGATTTATGTGAAGGTGGTGATGGTAGCCTAGATTCATAAGGAATAGGCTAAGACGTTGCTGTTGGTGCATTAGGGTAGGATTACTTACCATCTTTATTTCGCGGTATAACAAACTCAAGGGTTTGCCCTTTTAAACTTAATATAGAACAAAGAACTAACTACAAGCATTATGTAAGATTCTTAAATTCCGGACCAAAGTAAAAGGCGTATAAGCATACTAATAATTTATTCAATGCGACATTATTACTACATTGTAGTTGGCGGGTAACCGTAATTGAAATGTCAAATTATAGAGTTACACCAATTCAAATGACATTAGCGCGAGATTGATGTTCGTTCACGATAATTCACAATAGATGTAGTTATGTAAATTATGCTTTGAAATACGGCCATCATATTAGAAAAAATAGTTCATTAAGAACACAAATAAATTTATTTTCATAGTTGCAAAACATGCAATTTATTAGGCTAATTATATGTCACTTATTTAATTTAAAAACATCAACTTAAAAGACGGAGATCCCTAAACTAGGTGGATACCTGTATCTTGTAGATAAATTGAGGAAACCAACATATTATGCTTGGCAATGTTTCTTTTTTTATCTCAGTAGGCGTACTGAGACAAAATAAAGAAACATTGCCAAACAACTGAATACTCAGCCAGCTGTCAAACTTGACAGGTTCAACTGTTCAAGTGAATGCTTACTTACAATTAATTAGTAAAGCTGAGGCGGTAACAAAGAAAATGCTTCAATTTAACCGATAATAAAAATACTCTTATGTTTATTTTTACAAAAATAAACACAAAATTAAAAATTTTAAGTAACCCCCGGCAGAAGATTAAAAATCAGTACCGCAACTAACAAAAGTGCAGATAACTTTGAAACCGCTGAACCGATTTCCATCAAACATAGCTAAGAACAGTCTCGACTAATTCACCTTTCAAACAAAAAAATAAAATCAATCAATTATTTTAGGTAGAAAAATAGTTTTTCTGATAAGCTTTCCAAGAGCTTTCCTTTTTCAAAAACAACACGTGCTTGCGTCTAGAAAACAAAATCATTTTGAAAACTGTGAAGACCTCTTAACTTTTATGCTACTAATCATAAGAGCGAAAAGTTAAGAGCCTTTTTCTTGACCACTTACAAGTTAACATGCGCGTGTGCCGGCCCGAGTAACTCTTGCGCAACAGTGAAAGTAATTTCGGCGCGGCCTTCACCTAATGTGCTACTAAACTTAATCGAGTTACGATATCTTACCATCTGCATTATTTTGCATTTAATTAGAAATAATAACAGTGGTGGCATCAACCGCCTTTGCTGGAAGATAAATTAGATTAAAAATTCTGAATATGTATAATACATAATTATATTATAATTAACCAAGTACAGAAGAAATTAAGTTGGTTTAATTACTCACTTGGCTGATTTTTTTAACTTATATGATATATCCAAGTTATAATTTAGTTAACAAAAAAAAGACCACCGCTGTGTCAGGGTTAAGCTGACTGAATCCAGTAGTTTTGTCATTACAATTAGACCTGCAACATTATATTTTAGTTAATTGTAACCTTGTAAATAACAACCAAAACATCAATAAGGTTAAAAGTAATGAAAATAGAAGTGGCGATAGTAAATCACATTGACTGATTTGGTGAAGGACTAAGCAATAATATACACAGATTACCTTAAGTGCTTCACCAGTGGTAATCACGTTGACCACGATCACGAAATGGTCAACCAAAAGCAACATTCAACATCGGGAAAAAGGTTGAATATGATTTAAAAAGAAAAGTATTTCCATAAAGTTTATACTCACTATTATTTTTACTATACTAGATACATCGAACAACTCACATCGGTATAAAAACAAAAAAAAAAACAAAATCATTAAACGTGCCGACATGTTGCCCAATAATAATGCAATACTATTATAACCATAGACAGACAGATTTAAAAGTCAACTTTCCCGCCATATGTCAAACGAGTCGCCATCTTATGACACCTCATGTCAGCGGACGAAAGTTCGAGAAACGGCCTTCACCCATTGCCACCGATGGCCACATGCGAACAGGTTGGCTTGCATAACGTTTGTTTATTTGTTACCGGTGATAGCGCGAACTGCTTATCTATTACTTTTGTCTGCAAATATAGACAAAAAATATTTAAAAAATAAAGTTAATATCTAAAACCCTAAAACGATGAAATAAAAACTTAAAAAGATGAAAAAAAAAATATTCCTGTAAAAATAACATGGAAAATAATAATAAATACACTCATACTAGTATACTACTAATATGCTAAATTAAGTCATTAGAAACCAAGTGTTACTAGACGTAAATTCTACCAAATTAGTTTTATTTTTCTTGGGATTATTGGCAACACCTGTCCAGATACAAAGTTCACAGCAGTGATCTATATTCTTCCACTTTCAGCCACTTCTTTTGATTCTTATCTTACTTACACTACAAATTATTTCAGCACAAAGTTGCAAAAGTCATTAAACTTTTCGTCTGCCGTCACCTTGAGTTGGCACGAATTAAGATATTGTTCAGTTTAAATGCCAGCTTTATTGTAGCAACTAACAACTAACGGTTATTTTTTGTTATTGAACGCGGTCAAGTTCAGTAACATTTTTATTGTATTCATTATGCTGATCTTTCTACGTACATATAATTATACATAATAATTTGTAAAAGATGGCAGCTTTTATGCGAATAAGTACCTTTTGCTATTAAATATCATAATTTTCTATGAAGTTTATTTCGCTGCGATATTACGTAGACGAGGCCTACCCTAGCTCCAACCCTAAAGAAAATGAGTCATGTTAATTTTAAAGGCACGTACGCAAACGCGGCCTCAATTAAAAAAGGTTTGGTAGCATTACAGCACAAGTAGGTGCGGCTATGTGCCACAGATTACACAACAAATGGATAAATAATATATGTGCACATGGCCACTTATTCTGCCTAAGGGGACCGCCCCACAACACGTTTCCTGGTTGCTTTGAACAATGCAAAGTAATTACTGAATCATATAGATTAGAAACGACCTGTTACGGTCAACAATCAATTATTTTTTGATGAAGCTCTTCGATTCGCTTTCCAACCAATAATTATTTAATTTGTCGTAGTTATCTGTTTAACAGAATAATTGACGTCAATGAATATCGATGACTGAATTTATGTATCTAATCTGTTCCAAAGTTTACTTTTATTTATATAAACTTCTTGATTACATGTCTGTTAGTTACTGTGTTGAACGGTAGACGTTTTTTCAGGCTATGAAAAAGCATAGGAAAAAGATAATTTGGAAATGGCTATATACCAACAAAGGCTCACTGTAAAATTAATAACATTTTATAGCAGTTTTTAGGTCATATTTTAATCGATATTCGATTAACTTTCCGGCTTGTTGGCCATGGATTCATCAATTTACTGTATAGACTAGCAACAACTACTATTGTTACAATAATCTTGACTCCCGGTCAAAATTGGCTGACTAGACTTGAATAAAGAGGCTGTCAAAATTATCTTTCAAGTTTCGTAATAAATAATGAGTCAGTTATGACTTGACCACCTACTTTTTATTATTTCTATAGAACACATTTACTTTGATATTGTGTTTATTTCGATAAACAAACTTGAACAAAAAGTACTCTAGGTACTTAAATTCATATAATGAGTGATTAATTCTAACTTCAATCAAACAAAAATCAATCGTTCGATATTACCTATAACTGTTAACACATTCCTGAGTTGTCTTTTGTTTAGGTACTTATTTATTTCTAAACATTATCTTGACCATGTGACCAGCGGAACTCTGAACATTGGAAAAGACAACCGGCTTGTTACATTTAAAATAGCAGACATAATTCTGTTTCACTCACTAAGCTAAGTAAAAAATAAGTAAAAAATAAGTAATAGCGAAGGTAAAAAAGTTACGTCGATCTCTGGCTATCAATGGCTAGTAGTCCTTAAATATGCACCGAAACAATTCGAGACCCTTCCGAACACCCGTTGACATTTAATAACAAAATTCAGGACATAAGAGTAAGATCTAAAATATACCCAGCCGTATGTGCCAGCCGTGAACAGGCAGCAAAAGAGATAAGTAACCAGTGTCGTTTAATATAATAAAAGATTTTTAAAAATCGATAGATGTTTTTGAATGTAAATTAATTTTATTCATAGAATATAAAGAGTTTATTAATTAAATTAAATTACATTTTAAAACGATCACTGGTTTGAAAGAAAACTTCAACTATATTAGACGATCTGGTTACTTATTTCTTTTGTTAACCGTACATGATCCCTTTGAAAAGTGTTATTGGGTTTTTCCATTAGGATTTGCTCAGTAGCAGCTCGGAGTTTGGAAGTTGGTGGTGTGACACCCCCGTGCCTCGGAAAGCACGTAAAGCCGTTGGTCCCGGCTGTCATTCGTAGATCCTTGACAGTCGTTACGGATAGTCAGAAGCCGGGAAGTCTGACAACCAGTCTAACCAAGAGGTATCGTGTTGCCTAGTAACAGAGTTGTGGAGGTCAGATAGGCAGTCGCTCCACGTAAAACACTGATATTCAGCTGCATCCGGTTATACTGGAAGCCGACCCCAACATAGTTGGGAAAAGGCTATGCAGATGATGATGATGACATAATCCCTTAGTAACCCTATTCAAAAAACTGAAATTTAGAAACGTGTTCAACCACAAATCAATATATATTCTGTATACGACCATCAGAGCAGCATCGCAGACGCGGTAGAATCGACCCTACATGAACAGGTACTGCAAAAATCGTCTCCAACAAAGAATCCACGATTTGGTACATACTTGGATGAATAAAAGACGTAAAAATACTTATGTGATGATAATTATATATTAATAATAAAAATAATATATTAATAGTAGCAAACATGGTCGCAACATTGTTACATGAAAATGTTATGCATGAATATAAGAGTAAGCAAAACAGTGTACGCTCTAGTAACTAGAGTCAGAGCGTGGCTAATGCCAGCATTGTTCTGAATCGCGGCTGGACACTTCGCTTTTGAGTCTATTGTGTCTGGAAGAATATACTAAAACGTGATATATTTATAAAAGCACCACACATCAATGAAATCGTTCCTACTTTAGATTGTGCGTTGTAGCTTGAAGTTTCTTTTTTTTTGTGCAAACTAAAAGTAAAAGTCATTGTGTTTAGCCAGTTTTCCGTCAAATCCTTAATTTCCAAATGAAAATTACTTTTAAATAGCGTACGAGATTAAAACTTAACAACAATCGCAGACATTGGTACCCTTATCCTAAGGGTACCAATGTCTGCGATTGTTGTTAAGTTGATTGTTGTTAAGCCAGGTACCCGTCATAAACTCATAAAACTCGAATTTCTAAATGATTGAAATTCAGAATCTCGTACGCTGTACAATTTTCTCTATCTACAATTTTATTTCGAGTTTAAGTATTTATTGACTAAAATACAATATAATGTAAAACTTGACAACTTTTGTATTAAGCGCAATGTCTGGAATCACTACTTGGACAAAGGACACTGCTAAGGAGCTCAAAAGTAGGTAAAAGAGATGAAATAGAACACATGATTTTTTTTAACATGTTTGATAGATGATTATAAGTGCAAAACTAAAAAAAAAATCTAAAGATTTAAAGGCTTTTAGCTGATTTGAACTGTAAAAATTAATTCATGAATGGACGAGACTTCATTACCTATACGCTTAATCAGAACTTACAATCTAATATAATATCACAAATGTTTGGATAGACAATACAAATATCATATTCCGTCGAGCAAGTCAATATCGAGAATACCAACAAATTCGAAGAGAATCGATAAGCAATTAGTGAAGTGCGTTGTGGCTCGCGTGACATGACACCATAATTAAGTTTTAGTTATAAATTGACTTTTTACTGCTTCTCCCATCAGCATTATCTAACAAATATTTCGAACATGAACAGAAAGAATTTAAAATAAAAAGTGACCTAACCGAACTGTCTATTCATTAGAAAAACTGAACATAAAAAGCTGCTTAGGTTTACATAGATTACTGTATAAGTATTAGATAATTTGCTCAGCTCTTTCAACCAAGTCATCATTACGACATATGAATTTAACACTTCTCACTTTTCGCCTAGTAACTCCTCATTAACGTATCGGTCGCCTTTCATTCAAAGGTCAGTAACGGTCGACAGCATTTCCGAATAATTGACCCATATAATACAACAGTAAGTCGACAATAATATAACTTATAATACTAATACCAAGAGTCGATGAAACGGTTAAGGAAGTGACTTGTGTACTAGCGTCATGAATTCATGATGTATCCGAACGATTTGCTCTCTCCCACAAAGCAAAATTGATGTAATAGTAAGTATCAATTATGTTATATGACCGATAGAAGTAGAATCTCAACCTGTGATTATTGCTTAATCATCTGAAATTCCACTCTAACTAGGTGTGAAAGAATTACTTAATCACAATCTATCTAAGTATAGGTGTGATGAGAACCAAAAAAATAAAAGCAGGGATTATAAAGACATAATTATATAAAGGGTATGCTGAAATTGTGGTACCAATTGGTTGGTCAAATTCAAGATTATCCTTCAAGCAAAACAAAACATCAGAAATAACAAGAGCTGGATGAAGAGAGGGTTTAAAGAGAGAGATAGAAGGCAGGCATCTAAGTGAAGGGCAATAAAACATATTAGGAATATCTGGACGAACACGAAGTTTAGACGATGGTAATTAATTACTGAAATTAAGCTTAAAACAATATCGGGGTGATTATAAATGACATAATGACTAACACAGCGGTTTCATGCAAGACGACTGAAGTTACATCTGCAAAATTCACTATGACATCTTTTCTTTGAATATTAGTTCCATTTACAGACTGATGTCTGTTTTGCAATAATGATTACAATTCAAACGTCAAAAGACTGTAATTTCATTAATAATGTAGCTTCCAGAAATAGTAATATCGATCGGAACGCTAGAGAAGCTCTAAATCATAGATTGTCTAGTCATGTATAAAACAGAAAGCACTAACAGAATATAAAAGTAAGCCGTATAAGTTTTATGGTCTCCGACAATTTCTTTATGCAACTCGAGATAAAATGTAAGTTTAAGTAAATAAGGATGAATATTATTTCTCTACCAGTGAATCAGTCAAATGAAGCATAAGTACTTCGTGTTGTGTAACAAACATCCAAAGTTTTGCATTTACAATATTACTTAATTGGATTGCATCGAAGAAGAGTACACATAATGTTAACGTATTTTTCTTATATTCGACTTCACCAATTAGCTAACAAGTAACAACTTAGATATCGATCTCTTTGTAAAGGAATTGTAAAAATATTGTGTCACAGATTTCTATCAGCGATGCCTTTCACGAGAACGCCTAAGGAACGGGTAATGTCTGGAAATTAGATCATAATCTTCCGCACAAGTAGGAAATAGACACCTGTTGTGCGTCTCTTTCCTTCCACAATCACTTTGTATAGCGTTCTCCCCTTCGTTGTATTATTTTATCAGCGTAATATTTCATGGGCGTGTGTAACGTTATGAGATTAAATTGTTGTGCTTTCCCCTCGCATTCGATTTAAAGCTTACGTCATTACTGATAATAATTTTATAATAACTTACCTACCGATATAAAATATACTACCGTACAATATATTTATTTTTAATGACGCATTAAAATACTTACTGATGAACATGCAACGATAGTCGTAACGCAAAAAAGGCAGGGATGAATCGTACCTGAAACAGAAAAAAAATATTATCAAACATATTTTAAATACTGGTTGGGTAGCTAACCCCGAAATATTTTTCTTTTAAAAACTTGTATTAATAGACTTTTTCTCTTTTTCCAGATTCGAGACTCCGCCCGCACTTGCTTGAGACGCTGTAATGCGTCATAACATGCGGCCGTCGCGCCCGCACTCTCATCCAGTCACCCACCCCATGCGCAGGAGCAAGCCGCCAGACAGACACAAACGCACACTTTAATGATAAACATACTAGTCCAACCAAAAAAACCAAAGCTAAGTTCAAATGCTGTGATATTGGCAAACAATTTGAACTGTGATAGAAAACGAAACGAAAATGGGCGTGCACGTACTATTAGCGTCTACTGCCTTGAAAACTGTGAGTGTAACAGGACTGTGGTTGATTCCACTGCTGCTTGGAGCTCTTACGTATCACAATTACAACTCTTACGACCCGGAAGCGAAGATATTAGATAAGGAGCAGCCGTTGAAGGAGTATGACTTCGTTGTGGTCGGCGGAGGCTCGGCTGGAGCCGTGGTGGCGAGCCGTCTCAGTGAGGTTAAAACTTGGAATGTACTATTATTGGAAAGCGGTAAGTGATGCTGCAAAACTTTTAAGCGGAAATATGAATACCTACTGTCTGACTACTCAAGTCAATTAGAAGTCATTTTAGAAGCATTTTTTTTTAAATATAAGACAATTCGAAAACCACCTAATAGATAGCATCGTAACATCCCATACATACCATCACACCTGTGTTCCCCGGAGGGTTAGGCAGAGGTGTAACAATTTACACCCACAGTTCGCCGGTATGTTTACGTCCCATGTAAAAGAGGGCGAGTCTATTGCTATTAACCGGGCATAAATCCAAACTCCGAGCTGCTACTGAGAATGTCATAGAAAAACCTAATAACATTTTTTGCTCGACCTGGGAATTGAACCCAAGACCTCTAGCGTACCAGTCGCGCTTATTACCACTAGGCTAACGAGGCAGTTCACCAACAGTTCGGTAACATCCCAAACAGAACAATAAATAATGTTTAACATGCGCTAACCGAACTGTTAAAATAAACATACAGTCGAATTGATAACCTCGTCCTTTTTTTAAACCGGTTAAAAATAAACATGACAGATATAAAACTCAAGTCCACTGCATACAATTTCAGGTCCGGACGAGAACGAGATAACGGACGTGCCCTCATTAGCGGGCTACCTGCAGCTAACGAAGTTGGACTGGCAGTACAAGACGGAGCCGACGTCCTACGCCTGCCTGGGATTCAAGAAAAAACGGTGCAGTTGGCCGAGAGGAAAAGTAAATGTTCATTTATATTCATTTATATCACTTGCCCAAGTGCAAAAGCACCAGTATATCCTACCGTACCGCAAACATCAGATACATTCGGTCACAAAGTCGGGTGCGCAGTACTCGTAACCGGCGTGCTTGTATGAACAGATGTATGAACCTGGACGAGGCGAAAGAAGTATGTAAGGATCGTAGCAGGTGGCGTTATGTGGTTTCTGCCTACCCCCATGGGAAAAAGGCGTCAGTTTATGTATGTATGTAAATAGATGAAGCAATAATATAATACTGATAGTTGTGAAATATTTACATTTTATTATAGCTCACACGATGAGGCGCCTGCATTTATTGTAGTAGCAAAAAGTTGCAACTACAACTTGTATTGCTGTTCTTGTTTGACATATTTTAATAATAGCGTTGATGCAGGAAATAATTGAATGATTGAAAAATCAGAGTTAATTAATCTGACAATGGTGATCTTGTTCCTCACTGTGTCTTCAATAAATGTATTGTATTATAATTATTGTATTTTGTTAAAATAGAGACTGTTAATAATTTCAGGTACTCGGCGGTTCGAGCGTGCTTAACTACATGATCTACGTACGTGGCAACAGAAACGACTTCGACCAATGGGAGTCGTTCGGCAACCCCGGCTGGAACTACGAGGAAGTGCTCAAGTACTTCATCAAGTCTGAAGACAACAGAAATCCTTACTTGGCTAAAAGCAAGTATCACGGCAAAGGGGGGTACCTCACTGTTCAAGAAGCTCCCTGGAGGACACCACTCGTCGCTGCCTTCGTAGAATCTGGGGTAGAAATAGGATACGAAAATAGGGACATTAACGGTGCAGTACAAACTGGGTTTATGATCGCTCAAGGAACGATAAGACGGGGTTCCAGATGCAGTACAGCTAAAGCTTTCCTGAGGCCAGTTCGAACGAGAAAGAATCTTGATATATCGTTAAATTCCCAAGCAACACGAGTCCTTATCAATCCTGTGACGATGAAGGCTTACGGTGTAGAATATGTAAAGCATGGAGTAAAACGCACAGTCTATGCAAGAAAAGAGGTCATTTTAGCAGCCGGTGCCATCAACAGCCCACAATTATTAATGTTATCAGGCATCGGCCCCAAAGATCATTTAAGGGAGGTTGGAATACAGGTCCTGAAAGATTTACCGGTCGGAGAAAACTTGCAGGACCATGTGGGTGTTGGAGGATTAACATTCCTTGTGGACAAGCCCGTCGCGATTGTCCAAAATAGATTCCAAGCTTTCCCTGTGACGATGAACTACGTAGTAAACGAGAGAGGTCCTATGACAACACTCGGCGGACTTGAAGGAATTGCTTTTGTGAACACGAAATACGCGAACGCGTCTGGATTATGGCCTGACATCCAGTTCCACATGGCACCGGCATCATTTTCATCTGATAACGGGCAAATAGTGCGGAAAATTCTCGGGCTCACTGACGAGGTATACGATACTGTGTACAGGCCGATAGCTAACAAAGATGCATGGACGATCATGCCCCTGTTGCTACGCCCGAACACACGAGGATATGTTAGATTAAGAAGTTCCAATCCATTCCACTATCCTTTAATGAATCCCCGATACCATGAAGATCCTTTGGATGTGGCTCGGCTCGTCGAAGGAATCAAGATAGCCCTGCAAGTTGCTAATGCATCTCCTTTCAAGCAGTTTGGATCTCGATTGTACATGAAGCCGTTACCAAATTGTAAGCAGCATAAATTCATGTCGGATGAATATATAGAGTGTCAAGTGCGGACTATATCTATGACTATATACCATCAGAGCGGAACTGCTAAAATGGGTCCTTCGTGGGATCCAGAAGCGGTGGTAGATCCTCGACTGAGGGTACATGGTGTGGAAGGACTTAGAGTAATCGATGCTAGTATAATGCCTACTATAGTGAGCGGCAATACGAACGCCGCAGTTATAATGATCGGTGAGAAAGGAGCCGATCTAGTTAAACAGGACTGGTTGAATAAAAGACGGTGACAGTGACTGAACTCTTGTGTACCTTTTAAGTTACCAGTAATGTTAGGTAAATCGTAGGATAATTTAAAGCTCCAAAGATTCTGTAATTACATAACGAACCGAAACCGAAATTAATTTAGTAACAAGTATATTTTGTAATAAGTTTAATAACTCTATATCACCTATGTAATGACACAGTCGTTCTATTTTAGTATACCTGTGTGTTATGCAGATGTAAACAAGTTTCACCAGAAACCAATGCACTGAGATATTTTTGGAATAGATTGCATAATAATCGGCTGCCATCAATTTAAACACAATGCCGCTTCAGTAGAAAGAAACTGGTTCAGAAAATCGTACCTGGTAAATAAGAAATGTGCTGTAAGTGTACATTATGTAAATATGTAAAATAGGTAGGCTTTAGTTAATAGTGTGTAATAATACTCCTATTTATTTAGTTAGTATTGCCATAATATAACACCACAATATTTTCATTACATTACCGTAGCGAGGCCATGTTTGTCATGATCGTTGTTTTTGTTACAAATATAAATGTTTTATTATTGTTGCGTTGTTTTTATTCTAATGCAGGGCTTCCCCATTCTGTAGCAATTATTATACTCGACGATTGAAGTCGTGTAGCATAACGTCATTAGAGTAGTGACTTCCTACACATGTAACTACTGGTTGGAAAAAACAGTAGGTACCTAGTCATCCACTTTTATTTGCATAATTTGCATTTCTGTATGGAATAATTCTTGTCATTTTTCACCATGAGTTCTTTTATGGCATGAAAATAGTTCATGCTAAGGTAGGTAGGTATAGAGAACGTTATGCGTAGCAGTTCTACGGCCCAACCATCAAGGCGAAAATAGGTGCACAGGCTAAGTTTTTAGTGGGTGCAAGCCCCACATCACCACGACGTCTTCCCAGATGGCGTGGCATGCGTTAGGCATTTTATTCGCTTCCAAAACAAAAAAGGGTAGATATAGAGTATGGGCAGCTAATGCTTTTCTTTTAAGGATGGAAAATCATCAAATGACTTATTCCGCCTTGCTAGGAGCGGAAGGAGAAACCCACCCATGTTCCTCCGAATGCCCTTTGCATTACAGGGCAGCGCTGGCTCTTTCGAAAAAAATCCGCGATCCTGGCAGACACTGGCCCTAGCGGGCCCCGTCTACTATGCATCTCTTTGAGCCAGCTAATGCTAACTTTTCATCCACTTGCAATAAATAAAGCATAATTGAAAGTTCAGCTAAATGTATCTATACGACGGTTTCTGGTTTTTCGTCTAAGTTACGAACTTGTGTTTAATATTATTCCCTAATTTATTGTTTATTTTTAAACGTTAGAGTGATTGACTTATAAACTCACTTTTAATTGCTCGCTTAATGATTAATCAAATTAGTTTTCCCAAACGGACACGTGACGTAAGATTAGATGTTATTATGAACGTTACACCAGTTTTTGTAATAAACTTAGTACATCAGTGTTATTATAAAATCCCATAGCGTGTTGAACAAAAAGAGCGCAAATGTTTTAGCATTAAGCACTCGCAAAAATCACAGCATCTCCTGCAAAAAACAATTATCGCAACGTTGAATCTCTTTCGTGTGTTATATAATAAGACTATTTCATGCATACATGCAATAACGACAGGTAATTCTTAAACAGAAGACAAAGATGATACTTAATAAAAACAATTATCTTCATTTAACTAACGTAGGATTTACCAATTCTGCTTTAATTGACTTTTTTACCTTAGATAGAAGTAAACTCGGATCCTTCTACTAGTTAATCATAGATTAACATAATATGTAAGTATTTTACGACTGCGTCAACTAAACATAAATTACGTTAGTTTGTATGAACACCGTAAAACTATATTTTACGGCGGCTAAGTCTAGACCATTTTAATATAAATAAACGATCTCACTGCTGGCACACGAGACGCCTCTCAGTGAGCTATATGTGCAGCTAAGCTCTTTTCTTTTTTGTGGACAAGCCGGCTACTCTTTTCCCAACCACCAAAAGCCAGAATCAACACTGGAGACCGCCAGAAGAGCGCCAAGGCAACGAAGCTCGACGAGTCCTAGAGAAACGATGTAACTGTCTTAGATCCCGCGATGCTGCGAAATTAGCTTGCCTCGGCTTAGCTCTACTAAATCGAGCTAACCAAACTAGTCAAACTAATTCAATATGCCAAATGTGTCACATTAGTATCCAGCAATAATAGTTCGATATACCTACGTCTCAAACTCATGCATTCTAAACTAATCCGCAGTAGATATTAAAATCATTGCGATTACTTCGATAATAATTAATCATAAAATATAAATGGGAGAAACTATGACGTGTGAATTAGTAACAAAAAAATTGAGATCCGGTACTCTAGTTGTTAAAACTAATAATCTGTTGCGTTTGTTAAGTAACACATTGTTACCGCTAGACATAAGCAAATATTTCTTCAAGACATCTGGTTAAATGTAACATAACTTGAACTTAACACGAATGATTAATAAGTAGGTAAGTACAAAGTATTTTTTTTTTTAGCAAAAACATATTTTTTCTTGTTTCATTTTCTTTATACATATATCTGCTACAAAAACTA
Organism: Caradrina kadenii; assembly: GCA_947462355.1. Taxonomy (NCBI): domain Eukaryota; kingdom Metazoa; phylum Arthropoda; class Insecta; order Lepidoptera; family Noctuidae; genus Caradrina; species Caradrina kadenii. Next base: position 3,973,997 of record OX381693.1, on the reverse strand, counting down.
AGGAAAATTATGAATTAAGTCCGTACCTATGCGTAGTTCGTCACAAGTGTGGTATAGGATATAAAAAGTTGTACCTACGCCAAACAAACAAAAAACAACAATAGATATACGATGATTGACAGTTTAAGAAGCCTGCTAAAGCATTTAATAGATACGTACGTCACTCATCTAATAAGTACATAAGCAACATTACATAACAATACCTAAGCAGGTTGCGACTGAATCTATTTTATGTAGGTAATCAATTTTCAGGATGTTGGTGTTGACTTTACTCTGTCAAGATTGCGGAATTTGTTCGAAATTGTTACCGCGGCCCTGGAACGCAAAGATCATTAGTAGGAGCACGGATAGGTTTTAGTGACTAATAGGCTGACACTCCCTTACGCTCCGCCCAGTGCGGAAGAAGTCATGTGATGATTTCACATCCTAAAAATAAATATATTTAAAAATGTTGTTGACAACAACTAAAAGAAGTTAAGGTGAACTATTTAACGTGACTAAGACTATGCTAAGTCGATTAAATAAAGCTGGAAAAAAACGTTTGTACTACATTTAAGTAGGCTACGTAAAGTTTTAAGTATGACGTAGTTAAAGAACATTGACATAGGACATTGTTTTTGTACGCTAGAGGTATTGGGTTCGATTCCCAGGCTGAGCAAAGAGTTATTGGGTTTTTCTATGAAATTCTCAATAGCAGCCTCGGAGCCTCGGAGTAAGGATTTGTGCCCGGTTAATGGCAATAGGCTCGCCCCCTATTACATGGGAACTAAAACATACCGGCGAACTGTGGGTGTACATTGGTACTCTTCTGCCTAACCCTTCGGGGGAATACAAGCGTGATGAGATGTTGTTGTTAAACCAGTGCCGCCAAACTTATTCCAAGACACGTTAACAAAAAATACCGACTAATTTAGATTTTATACAATCTAAATTAAAATACTAAATGTTGATAAATTAGTCACAGTTAGTAGTACCTACAACAAATTAAGAATCAACCACAAACCTAAAAATAAACTTTCGCGAATTTGAATAAGTTTGTTCTAATTTTACCTTTTTGAATGCTGTTACATGACGTCAATGGCCAAAACTGAAAAACCCATCACGCACAAGATGCTGCGAACCAAAATATCCCCATAATTTCTTATCGTGATTCGTGTCACATTAATCCATATCCAACAACGCTGTTATTTTTTAAATAAAAATGATGATGGTATGTATTGTATGTATGTTATTCGTTAGGTACACGATATTGAATAAAATATTGATATCACTTATACGATATTAAATATCATATCATGTTATTATATATTTAATTAATTTACACTGTGGTCTATCATAAATTGTAATAATTGAAAAATATAATGTCCATGTTTGCTTTAATATAGTACTGTTTAATAAAAAATGAAAATAATTAAATATCATGAATTAATAAGAAGCTGTAACCGTAAGGATTCTTCCAGTCGCACAGGCAACACCAACACAAAAAAAAAAACTAATTAAGTATTTAATGTCGCCAAGAATAAGTTAAACTAATTTAAATGTAAAATACATGGCCGATAGAAAAAATAACACATATTTATATTATTCTTACTAATAAAGTGATACTATGTGGAGGAATTCTTCCTTCTTACTATTTCTTTTTTTTAGGTTTCATTCCAAGGAAATCATTAAAAATATTATTTTTAAACAGACAGACAAAAAACCAGAAATAATTAAGTAAATTAACAAAATTTCCTCTGAGAAAATTTTGACGGTAGCAAAAGTCACGTTCCTTTTAACCCCGTTTGAACCAAATGTTAGATCATTAAGATTATCAAGTGTCATATTGTCAATAATTTTTATTTTATTTTATTTTATTTGGGAAAAAAAACGATATTACATTACACAAAGGGCTTATCAATATGTTACATAAAACAAAATCAATGTAATAACAACAACATTTTCCACATATTAACAAACAGGTTTCTATGCTATGATGAGGACTAGATGAGCCAGTTACTACTTGCAATCTAGGTAACATTTTACAACGTTACAAATCAGCACCAAAAAAAAAAAAAAAAAAAAGGAGAGAACAATAATAATAAAAAAACTAGTTAGTTATCAAAGGATACATCTAAGTTGTTCAGTACATTAATAACTTTACTTCTAAAAGCATTTTTATTGAGCATAAATATGTCTATATCTATGAAGTGTTCATTATAAATTTGCGTGAGACGCCAAAGGGGTGCACGCTTACCCGCGTTTGTCCGACATGATGCCTGATCAAACAATCGGCACTCGCGCACACCACGGCGGTTAATTGATCTAGGTACTACAAGTCTAATATCATTACTAATGTCTACACAATTCAGCTTATTATGATAAAGGTCATGCAGTGTCATTACTTGCAGAAGCATTCGTCTCTTCTCGAGTGAGAGTAAATTATACTTTGCTAATAGGTCTATGTAAGGTAAGCGTGGAAGTTGGCATTTGTATTGCATAGTTCGTAAGAATTTGCGTTGTACTTTTTCAATGGCTACTTTGTATTTATTATATAACGGATCCCATATCAGACAGGCGTATTCAAGCTGAGAACGAATAAGTGAACGATACAGGTGTAAAAATGTGCAAGGGCGCCTAAAGTCGGTAGCTGTTCTGAAAACAAAGCCGTACATTTTAAATGCTCTGGTTATGATGTTCTCTATATGAAGATCCAAATGTAATTTACTGTCAAATAGTATTCCCAGATCTCTAAGTGTTGTTACTCTGTTAAGTACAGTACCACATAGGGTATAACCATATTTTATTATAGTTTTTTTTTTAGTGAAGCTGATGATCTGGCATTTGGGTATACTTAAATTTAACTTATTAACTGTACAATATTCAGAGAGTCGGTTAAGATCGCTCTGTAGTTCTGAGCAATCATTAACATTTTTTATAATTTTATATAATTTCAAATCGTCAGCGTATAAAAGAAAATTTGTGTATTTAAAGCATGAATTTATGTCGTTTATAAATATAACAAAAAGCAAAGGTCCCAATATGGAGCCCTGAGGAATACCGGATGACATCCCAGCACTGCCCGACTTGTACCCATTTATCACGACTACCAGGCTGCGGTTAGTAATATAAGAGCAAAACCAACGCAAAAGATTGCCCCTAATTCCATTGAACGCTATTTTATTTAGAAGGATTTCATGGTCTACTCTATCAAATGCCTTCTGAAAATCTGTATAGATAGCATCCACCTGAATTCTCTTGTCAATACTATGGAACAGGAAATTGGAGTAAGTTGCTAAGTTCGTCAAAGTGGATTTTTGTTTAACAAAGCCGTGTTGTTCGGGTATGATATAGTTATGGATGAAGGGATAGATGGCATTATGAACGAGCTTCTCAAAGAGTTTTGATGTTGCACTGATTATTGATATTGGACGGTAATTTGTGACGTCATGCTTTGAACCACTTTTATGGATTGGGACAATGTAGGCGCATTTCCAAATGTCTGGAAAGAAACCCTCAGCGATGCATTTGTTAAAAATAATGTGTATCGGGTCACATATTGATTCAGCAGTGCGTTTAAGAAACACAGCTGGTAGTCCATCTGGCCCTGGACCCTTGGAGGGGTCTAGTTTTTTCAATTCCCTTTGAATACCAACTACATCAAAGTAGATATGGTGTAATAAATCACACTGATCCGAATAAATATTTGGTGGAGACCATTGGGGTGTTAAGGAAGACGGCTGATAAACAGACTGGAAAAATGACGAGAACAAGTTACAGATAGTTTCGGGATCTTGCGACGTTCGGTGTTTGTATGTCATGCTTGATGGTATACCTGCCATGGTTTTTTTGTTACGTATATAAGACCAGAAAAATTTTGTATTTTTAGGTATAGAATCCTCTACAGAATTAATGTACATCTTGTAACATTTCCCAGCTTCACATTTAAAACGGGCTCTGTATAATGAGAATATTTCATAATCCGAGTCATTTTTATATGTTTTCCACTTAATCCAAGCTTTGCGTTTGTTTTTGAAGATATGTATGAGAGATGGACTAAACCATATTGGATAACGAGTTGGTTTAGACTTTGAAAGTGGAACATTCTTTTTGACAATATCGTAGATAGTTTCATAGAATAAGTTAACCGCATTCGCTGCTGGAAGCTGGTCTAGTATCATGTTCCAAGAAACGTCCATCAACTCTTTATTTAGTAGTTCGTAATTGGCCTTAAAAAAGTTAGGTTTTTTTACGGGGTTACGTTTCATATTACTTACATGAGATGCGAAAGGAATTATAACATAGAATGGAGGGTGATGAACGTCTATTGGGACAGAAATCGGGTCCTGCGGTTGCATCACAGAGCAATCAGTTATGTTAGTGATGCACAAGTCCAAAATTCTGTCGTTTGAATTTTTAATTGCATTGTATTGAGAGGCCCGGTGAAGAGTCATGAAGTTTCGCAGTCCGTCACAAACTGATGATGTTCCATTAGAAACAAGGGCAGAAGAGTCAGCTTGATATTGCCAATAGGCATCAGGTATATTATAATCTCCGATTAGTAGTAGGTTGGATAAGCTGTTTTCTCTTATGATGTCATTCAGAATTTCAAAATATAAATTATAAACAGCTATGGGTGACCTATCTGGTATGTAAACTGCGCCAAGTAAATAACAGCCAGATAGTTCAGTACTAGGTAATTGGACAAGAACCAGTTCTAGAAACTTTGACATCGGTGTAAGTGTCGGTGCAGAGAAACGATACGGTTTAAGATACTTCATGACTGCCACCAAAACTCCTCCTCCATCTGACTTTTGCGTTAAATTTAGGTCTCTGTCACATCTGTAAACAGTATATCGTTGGTCTATGAACTCATCATCATATATGCTACTGTTTAGCCAGGTTTCCGATAAAATTATTATATCATAAGAATTGGACATTATGTTAAAGAATATTGTTTTCAACTTTGTACGCATGCCGCGACAGTTTTGATAATAAACCGTTAAGTTATTTATATTGTGATTAGCCATGACTTGTGAAACAATTTTTTAGCTGTATTACTTTAGAGTATTGTATCGCCAACGAACACGTCAACAGTTTATCGTATATCAAAAAAATAAATGTATTTATGGTGTGCTTCTGCAAATAACTGACAAAAAATATAAAATATCTTAGGAAAATGTTACGTAATTTAACATGAAAGGCAAGTTTACACTGAGGGGGTAATTTTAGTAGTTTTAGTCTTAATTTTCTCGATGTCTTTGAGCGTTCGAATAGCCAGCACGGTGGTATTTTCAAGCTCTCTGACGAGTATTGTAGAATGTTTAGTCCACACGAATTTATATCCCTCACGACTTGCTGCTTCCCGGGCCTTACGAAAAAGCTGCTTATTTCGAAGCGTGAGGTGTTCGTTTACGAAGACTTTATGTGAGGTACCTGATATTCCTAATTGTTCAGAGGATAGCCCCTTCTTCATTCTGTAGGCGCTAACTATATTGTCACGTAAGATTCTTGTTGTAAATTTCGCAACAATGTTCTTGGGCTTGTTAGTCGGCGCAGCGTGGGGAACACGGTGCACAGAGACAACATCTTCTTTCCTGATATTGTATCCTATCTGCTTACCCAAACCCTCAAGTAAGTCAAGGAGATTCTCATTGCGTCTTTCAGGTATGTTAGAGATTTCTATGTTACACTGTCTTGCTTGCTGCTCCAACAAGTCTAATTTCGCCTCTAAGTCCATTAAAGTTTGTTCGTATTGTGTGTTTGTTTGCGAAGGCATATCATTCAGGCGTTTTTTGACGTCATTATACTGGTCACTCATGAATTGATTTGATTCCCTTAGGACAGAAACTTCCTCTGACATCTTTGCGAACTGCGACACGATATTCGACTGCTCCGTAAATAAGGATCCGAGCTCTTTTTTAATTTCAATTTTGTACTGGTCGAAATCGCTTCTTATATTATTAATATTCCGATTTATTTGTTCGAAGTTATTATTCATATCTTGGCGCCAGTCCTTTAGAGTTTGCAATAATTCAGATTTAAACGAGTCAAACAAAATCAAAGCCTCGTTTTCCGGTGTTTTACGCTTCCTACTAGTGATGTTTTGAGATAATTCCGGTGTTGAAGGTATGTCCGGGTTGGATGAGCTTTGCCCGGTTGGTGAACGAATCATCTTAAAGCTTCAAATGATGTACAGTTATTTCAAATAATTGTGTTGTTCAGCCAGCTAATTTGTCGATTTTAAAGTAACTACTAAGTAGTTAATTCATGCAGGCGAATACGAGACAGACATGCAACATGTCAGCGCCGGCACGCAGATAGTGGTCACTAATTTCGCGTCGCAGCGCTCACTGTCCGTGGCGCAGTGGCTTCCGTGTACAACTCGGAGTCCGCTCGGCACGAGGCGGTCGATGGTTCGAACCCCGCCGGGCGTTTGGACTTTTTCCAATGTTTCTTCAATTTAAATCCAAGTTCTTCAAATTAATAAAAAGTAAAACACTTACAAGTTGTGATTTGGTTCACGCCTGTGTGAATGAGATGGAGAGACAAAATCCAATATGGACGCCGTCGTATATGGTAGTTCCCGCAAGATAGTAAGAGAGGGACCGATTTTCTCCAAAATGCGCACTCAAAAATCAAGAATAAAAAACTCCAATACACCGCAGCAACCAACCACACGTCCTCCCACAGCAAAGGTTCGCGACGAATGAATGAATAATAGGCGTCAGTTACGACACAATTAATTGACAGTAAACTACTACGTAACTACTAATAATTATACTTGTTGTTCTTCATATTGACTTTGACTTTATTGACTTCTGACTGGTAAATGACAATCTGCATTCGCTGTTATTGTAGGAAACGAGAAATTCGTCTTCGCGTATTTGTTGCTCCTTTTGTCTGTCTACCCATCGTAGGTACTACTTGTACTGTATATTTATAATAAGTAGGAATAAATGATAACATACCATCGCGCCTGTATTCCCCGAACGGTTAGGCAGAGGTGTACCGATGTACAACCACAGTTCGCCAGTACGTTTTAGGTCCCATGTAATAGGGGGCGAGCCTATTACCATTAACCGGGCACGAATCCTAACTTCGAACTGCTACTGAGAAATTCCTAATGGGAAACCCCAATAACACTATGCTGGACCTGGGAATCGAACTCAGGACCCCATGCTCATCAGTCGCGCTTGCGACCACGACATCAACAGGGCAGTTTAAATAAACGATAAACAATAAATAAATAATAATGAGCGATAATCGTGGCCACGTATATGTACTTACGTGGCCTTGGGCCAAACACTATAAAATAATAATAAACAAAAGGATTTACTTAACATCGATTCGAAATTAAGAAAAAGTGTGAACAACGTAACATTTTTTTTTTTTTGCAAGTTACATTTTTCATTTGCATTACATGAGTTTTATTATATCTATAAATTTAAATAGTATACATGGAAACACCATCAAATACTACCACCAGATCAAAAACTAAACAAAAGAGACAATGTACGTAACTAAGTATTTTAATCACTATTATGAAATGCTTATCAAACTATTACAAAATACACTTGATAGTTAGGCGATACGTGATCGAAAAAGAAAACGGTGGTGGACGTGCCGCTTGACGCATATTCTCGAGTTATGTCCCAGCGGACTGGGCTGACAATGTGCTTCGATCCACGCTGGACAGTCCCGGACCTTGGCACCAGGTTCATTGGAGATGCAGACCACGACGCCATCTTTATCGTGGCAAAGAAAAGAATAAGTGCCCGGTATGTAAATGTCCGTACATTCTTTTGATGCTTTGATTGGATCAATTTGACATACCATTGTCGAGTCACACGTGTAATGATCGTCTAGTTCATTCTAATGCAATAGATAAACAAGTGATTTATTGTACTATTGCGATAATGTATTTTTCCGTTCATTTAATTTTTGTGTTTCCCATTAAGTATTGCCAACAGTAGAATTCCTTACTCATACGTGGGTTATAGATTTATGGATACCTGTCTCGGTAGCCTAGTGGTCCTTAGCGCGACTGCTACGCTAGAGGTCTTGGCTTCGATTCCCAGGTCGAGCAAAAAGTGTTATTGGGTTTTTCTATGAAATTATCAGTAGAAGCTCGGAGTTAGGATTTGTGCCCGGTTAATGGCAATAGGCTCGCCCCCTATTACATGGGACCTAAACATACCGGCGAACTGTGGGTGAATATTGTTACATCTCTGCCTAACCCTTCGGGGAATACAGGCGTGATGGTATGTTATGTGTGTTATTTATGTATAATAAAAGATTCCATTAGTCAACAAGAAAAACCCCGGCATTTATACTTTTTATGGAAGATATCCATAAAACCACTTATCTACACCAAATTATTTTTTACCGTACAATAATCTTGTTGTTTTCACCATGTGTTGAAGAAATTATGCAGGCTCCTACTTTATTTCGATCAACAAGTAATAAATATTAGCAGTTTGTTTTATTGACGTCAATCGATAATTATCCTACTAATCGTACTAATATTATAAATGCGAAAGTTTATGGGGATGGATGGATGGATGTTTGTTACTCTTTCACGCTGAAACGGCTGAACGGATCTGGATGTAATTGGCACAGAGATAGATTATAGTGTTGAATAACACATAGGATACTTTTCATCCCGGAATAAGTACGGTCCCCGTGGGATAATATATCAAATTTCAAGTCGCAGGCGGAAGCTAGGCATAAATAATACCTAATATTTTCACTGTATCTATACAAACCTACAAATTTTATTTACTTGTTCTTCTTGGCTTTTATTGCTTAGTTATTTTTTGGATCAGATTAAAAGCTAGTCGAAAAGCTAACTTTTCATTTTCACGATAGTGTTAATCTTTCAGAACCATCACATATTTCATAAACTTCCTTATTGAAAATACAACAACAACAACTGCCTTGCTGGCCTAGTGGTCCTAAGCGCGACTCCTACGCTAGAGGTCTTGGGTTCAATTCCCAGGTCGACCAAAAAGTGTTATTTGGTTTTTCTATGAATTTCTCAGTAACAGCTCGGAGTTAGGATTTGTGCCCGGTTAATGGCAATAGGCTCGCCCCCTATTACATGGGACCTAAAAACATACCGGCAAACTGTGGGTGTACATTGGTACACCTCTGCCTAACCCTCTAGGGAATACAGGCGTAATGGTATGTTGAAAATACCTATCCTAAATGTAACGTTTACCTTATTTACATAAAAGGCGTATTCCTTTAACATGGCAAACCTTTTCATATTGCATGGTTTTTAGCAAGTTTTGTGATAAACATTTATGAATACATTGGTCGTTTTAAAAAGGTGCATTTTAGTTTTAAATTACAAATTCAAATACCTTCGTGTGCGTAGGTACCTTTTATTTTTCGTCATACCTACTGACTTCATCCATCAAACCTTGGATAGGGTTATAGGTGCCTATCGTTTAAGGAGCTATTGTAATTCTTACATTGATCGGATTTGAAGGCTAAGGATAGGAAGTAGATACACTATATACTTATTATTATTCTATTTACACTTGCATGACAAATGAGGAAATGTAACGTGATCAATTGAAGCGTCAGCAAGGATAAACTAATCAAATGATACGAGTATTCCTGTCTAAATTAAAATTGTTTTTTCCTGTACAGTTTGGGAATCAGCGACCATTCGAATTAGGTACTGTTTGGAGAATTTAAGGAAAATAACCATTGCAATAATTTAAGTTGGTGGTCGGAGATATTACTTTGAAATCACGTCTAATTTTGAACACTGAATTATGTATCTAGTATATTATTTTACCAATTAGAACAGATGTGAAAATTCTAATTGTCATAGGATCTTAATTATGTTTATTTTTTATTTTAACAAGGTAAGTCACACAGATTTGAAGATAGAAAAATATATATTTCTCCACTCCGTAGCTACTCGGAATGTTATGTAATTTCGCCACCCCTGGTCTAGACAATCAAGGACAGTCTAGGACCTAGAAGATAGTCGCCTAGTAGCGGTGGTCAACAGCATAACTATGTAATATTATTTATTCAACCGCGGCACAACAACAGCACTTAATTACTATACTTTGCAAGCATTACATGACTACCACGTGAAGGTACCTATCTATTACGTCGTTTGTCACTGTACGACTACACGATGAGAATAAAGAGTAACATACCATCATCACGCCTGTATTCTCCCTAAGGGTTAGGCAGAGGTGTACCAATGTACACCCACAGTTCGCCGTATGTTTAGGTCCCATGTAATAGGAGGCGAGCCTATTGCCATTAACTGGGCACAAATTCTAACTCCGAGCTGCTACTGAAAATTTAATAGAAAAACCCAAAAACACTTTTTGCTCGACCTGGTAATCGAACCCAAGACCTCTAGCGTAGCAGTGACGCTTAGGACCTCTAAGATAACGAGGTATTTAAAATAAGAATAAAGAGTAATTAAAAATTATTTAACATTAACAAACTAACCACCTTCTTACCTTTATATAGGTGAGTGAAATGGCGAATATGGTGCAATTATTAGAAACTAGATAACTATTAATTATTCTTTGTAGTATCTTCATGGTTATAAATAAGTAGCTAAAGAGTTTAGTTAGAATTTCGAGCTTTAATTTCACATGACCACAGGATTCGTTAAGGAGTACTTAATCTATATTAATATGTATAAAAATAAATCACTACATAGTATAAAACAAAGTCGCTTTCTCTGTCCCTATATCCCTATGTATGCTTAAATCTTTAAAACTACGCAACGGATTTTGATGCGGTTTTTTTTAATAGATAGAGTGATTGAAGAGGAAGGTTTATATTTATAATAACATCAGCATTGCACCCATGCGAAGCCGGGACGGGTCGCTAGTATAATATAAAAGTTAAAGAGTTTTTTGTTTTTCGATTTGAAAATGCTATTTGCATATTATAGCCAAATTCACAAGCAAAAGTACAGGCTATATAACATCACCCTGTAACACACGGGAGCGGAGTAGTAACCAAAGACGTAACTTATCGCGGGTGAAAAGAACTCACGAGCTGAAACTACATAGTAGTTAATATATATCCAACGATAAAATATTTAGTACCTAATAGGTGTATTAGATTTACATAATTATTATTGAAGCTCTTTGAAAAACACACACATACATTAGGAAAAACACGTCTCAAACATCCTAACACCTTGCGTTTTGTTTCCTATTTCCATTTAGAAGACAATATGTCAAAGGTTTTCCTGCCGTTAAAATATGGGAGAGAATCGTGGCAGATGCGTTATCAGGGTGATCACCCTGACCCAATGCCGACGTGATCGAATAGCTAAAGACTAAAATGATACAATATCATCTAAGCCTTTTACCAAGTAGGCCTACATACGTTCGAATGACAATTAATATGTGCTGCAAAAAGCTGGCAGCGTTGGCATTGCCTGAAATAGTTTTAAGAGTACCTACTGCTAGAAAAAAGGACGTAATGACAGAACATGAAGTAACCGATTTCCGACCTTAACAAGTAATAACTTACAGTCGGAAATCGATTACTTCGTGTGTCGTGTAATTATGTCCTTTTTTTGATGACGGCAGTATTATCAATTTTCTGTCAAAATTATTTACTAACGTTTAAAAATGGTCGCAATTCACTTGTACTATACTGTCTATACTTGTAGGTAATGGTAATGTTTTAAAGCTGAAGAGTTTGTTTGTTAACGCACTTATCTCCGGAACACCTGAAGCTACTTTCTCCCTGAGATAAAGCACACTAAAACCTGAAACCACTGAAATTGAGAAAATTTACGCGGACGAAATCGAGGACAAAAGCTAGTGAAGTTATATATAATACTAGCTGTTGCCCGCGACTTCGTTCGCGTTCACTATTTTATTGGTTTCAATTTTGTTTTCGCATATAAACCACTTTTTTTTTTTATTTAAGTAAATAAAAAAGTTTATACTAACTGCCTGGGCAGCCTAATGGTGCTAAGCGCGACTGCTACGCTAGAGGTCTTGGGTTCGGTTCCCAGATCGAGCAAAAAGTGTTATTGGGTTTTTCTATGAAATTCTCAGTAGCAGATCGGAATTAGGATTTGTCCGCGGTTAATAGCAATAGGCTCGCCCCCTATTACATGGGACCTAAAACATACCGGCGAACTGTAGGTATACATTGGTACACCTCTGCCTAACCCTCCGGGGAATACAGGCGTGATGATATGTAAGGTAAAAAATTTAAAATAAAAAAAAGTTACTTCTTATAACATCAGCTATCTGCGAGTGAAAATCGGTCCAGCCGTTTCAGAGATAAGCCGGAACAAACAAACAGACAGAAAAAAATAATTAAAAACTGTTTTTTTCATGTTAGTACCGTATATATATATACATATATATATATCATATGCATTTAATGAAAAGCTTGTAATTTGAAATTACAAACAGACCCTTCAATTTTATTTATTTGTATAGATTAAAATATTTTTATATTTTACTAGCTTCTGCCAGTGACTTCACTCGCGTAGTTGTTTCACTCGCATTAGGTTACGTCTTTGGTTACTGCTCCGTACCTATTAGTCGTAGCGTGATGTTATAGCCTATAGCCTTCCTCGATAAATGAACTATCCAACACAAAAATATTTTTTCAATTCAAGCCAGTAGTTCCTGAGATTAGCGCGTTAAACCAAACAAACAAACAAACTCTTCAGGTTTATATATTAGTAGGTATTTTTTTTTTTTTTTTTTGGTGGGTGGGAAATCATCAAATAACTTCTCCCGCCCTGGGCGGGGCGGGAGGGAGTGTCAGACTTTTACTGACTAAAACCCACCCATGTTCCTTCTTGTGCCCTTTGCGTTCCGGGGGCGCGGTATCTCTTGCGAACAACCCGCAGCCCCGGCAGGCATCGGCCCTCAGTGGCCCCTTCCTTTTGCTGACATCTCTTTGAGGCGCGCGTGGAACACGAACGCGCCGTCGACACGGCCTGTCGTTATGCAACGTAAGGACGGTGAGCTACCCATTGCTCACCGTCCACAGGCCAGTATCTACGGTGGCCGGGAGTCGTCTCGCGGCTCCCGACGCCCGGAGCGTCTACCGCGGCGGCTGGGACGGGAGAACCGCTGTCTCAACCGTCCCGCCGCCTCCTTCTCAAGCATTACTGCCTCGCAGAAGGAGGCGACTGCATCCCATTCCCTCTCGCTCCGAACCATGGCTCGCACCAGGGCCGGACGCGAGAGTTCGCCGCCGCCGATGGCCGCCACGAGGACTCGGCGATGCTCCGCCCAAGCGGGGCATACCGCCACGGTGTGCTCCACCGTGTCCTCGGGGCAATCCACACAATGGTGACACCCGGACGTTTCCTCCCGCCCGATGAGGTGCAGGAACCTCCCGAAACACCCGTGTCCGGTGAGGACCTGCGTCAGGCGGTAGGTGAGGGCGCCGTGGCGCCTCTCTAGCCACTCCTCAAAGAGGGGACTTACCGCCTCTATTAAGGCGTGCCCAGCACGAGGTTGCGACAGTCGCTGTCTCCATGTCGCCATGAGATCGAGCCGGAGGTCGGCCCGCCGAGCGGCAATTTGCCGCGGTGGCGGACTCTCCCCCCGGCCTAGTACCTCCACGCGCCACTCGTACAGGCGCGCGAGGACCAGCGCCTCCAGATCCCACGGCGGCAATCCGGCAAGGAGGCTCGCCGCCTCCCCCGAGATCGTGCGGTATCCTCGGATGACCCTTATGGCGATCACCCGTTGGGACGCAATGAGGTAGTGGGCGGCAAGTCGCCTTAACCCCTGCAATAGATTATATTTATGGCAAGAACATTAAAAATAAATATTCCGTTAAAACATTTTGCTTGTTTAATTATTAACAACTAGACTGTGGTAGTACCGGTTATAACAATGATAGTGGATTTAATGAACCCATGTATATTCTGAAACCATAAAACATTCGTAGTACTAATACGACGAAGTATGAATTACAAGCAGTTTTATTGCCAAATATATTATGCTGCTTGGAAATATTATAACAATGCTGCCGACAATACCCAACTGTCTTGATATAAATGGAGATTCGACATCTTGGCATCAAGAATTGTTAGACGCCAATGAACAATGTATGGATCCTTTTTTAACTCCATTTAAAAATTTCATGATATAGGCACTTACAAGTATCGAACGTGATCAAACCAATTTGAATCAGCAGCTCACAAAACTCTGAAATCAATAATATTATAATGATAGTAGGTACCTGCTTATTACATGGGACCTAAACATACCGACGAACTGTGGGTGTACATTGGTACACCTCTGCCTAACTCTTCGGGGAATACAAGCGTGATGGTATGTTTATGTCACGTACCTGACTATTCTGTAAAAATCTCTCGCACTGAATTTTGAAATTAGCTGTCAATTCCACATCATGTTCAGAATGACAGCTCACCTCAACCTCACTTCACTTAAATTCACCGAGATTTTTACAGAATAGCACTGCAGATGGATTTCAAATATGAATACAGATAGTATACTTTGCTCGTTTAGTCTGGTTTTCCTATTTATATGTTAACAACGTTCAGACAGCAAACAAATCTTACATATCACATACCAAATCAATGAATACAAATATAATTACAAGCTCATTTTCATTGTCATGACGGGACAACCATAGACAAAATGCAAACAGTGTGCTCCGAATATCTTAGCAGATACTTATTTGTAAAATAGTAAATAAATCAAAATGACAAAATCAGTAGGAGTGCGTGAGTTCTCAGGCTAAGTATATCGTAAGTATAAAAATAAATATCCTACACGCATTTTAGCACCTCTTTCAATATTCACGTCACCGGCCGGCAGGCAAAATTATATCGTTAAAGTCATAACCGAAAATGATAATTATTTTTTCTCATGGTGTGAAATGACTGACCAAGCAATTGACATTTAATAAAAAAAAATCAATATGACACGTTTTATCATAAAAGTTAATCGTACACTATCGATTATGTTGATATTGAATGTCGATATAATAGATCGTCCCTACGATACATAATTTTAGTTGAAACACTTACGAGTACGTACAATGCAAATGCAATTTTTATTTTAATGCAACACAAAAATTTTGTTTTAATCAATGATTTAAGCTGTAAAAAATGTTAACAATCTGTTATTACCATTATATAAAATTTATTATTAATCATTTATTTCAGACCAAAAGTCCATTAATAATCCAGTCCATTTATGTACTACTTTTTACAAAATCGAAAAGCTACAAATCTGAAATTTTTTATCATCATTAACAAATTCTACGAGAATGATTCGAAGGAAAAGAAGGTATATAGGACAATGTTTTGGCATAACTGCAAACTACATACGTACCTACCTGTTTAGGGTAATCTCTGTATAAATCAACCTGGCGTCGAAGCATATACGGTATGCCAAGTAACCATATTATAATTCTGTAAACACCTAAGTGACGTCAAAGAGGTCAATTATAATCCATAACCCGCCGGAGACAATACTGTGACCGATTAAAGACTAGCTGAATAAATTGTGATTGCTTCTCTTTGTCTTCCTAAACGATATGTAATGACGTACGTAATTAATAAAGAATATCGCTTCAAGATCGTTCTTCCTTAGGCAATGCAGGACTCCCGCCTCTAGGCCTCGTTTGTTTATACGTCTTGAATCTATGGTTCGTCTATGGCCAATTTCTCGTTACTAAAATAATAATTGTGTAGCTCAAGCTATGCCAAAAACGCGTTTACTCATTTAATGGTTATTCAAAGTCTCAGTGGAAATTTTTAATTTGTATTTAGCTATAATGCTAAGCCTCATCAGATTACATTTTTTTTATATTCCGGTTCGATGCTCATTGTATGGAAATCACATCTATATGAATTCTAAGATTGCCTAATTAATTCAAAAATTTGGTTATACCCACACATTTTGGTGGTTCAACTATTTTTATAACATCTCTAATGAATGTTACCACAGATTAATATAGTTGTTCTTGGAAGGATCTTAATTATAGGTAATGTAAAGGTATAGACTGCTATTAGATATTTACGTATAGAATTGTCGATTTTTATAGGAAAGTCCAAATATTTTTTGCAAACGATTAGTTTTATTAGTGAAAATTGAAAGCCTAAACTACAGTAGACCCTAAGATTTTCTTGTAAGACCTAAGATTTACCTCCTTTCCTCCGTCCTTACCAACTATCAGTAGTAGCAAATTTTAAAAATTGTGATCAAGAAAACCTTTTCCTGTTCCCAGTTACTTAAATTATCCCTTCTTTTGACCAGTACGATAACATTTGGAAAAAGACGTGGTAAACCCACTTATTTTTCATAAAGGTTTCGCAGAGAATCATAAACACAATGAACGCTTGAACGATCCATATAAAGAGGCTGATAGAAAAACCCTCAATTAAGACGCAAGTGCTGAAATTAACCAGAACTGTGAGATATCATTAGACACGTTAGTTACTTCGGAGTGCCGTGACGGTAAGTACCATATCAAATAATATGGTTAGAGCCACGAGCGTGTGGCACGTAACATACGAACTGGCTCTTCATTATCACTAAGGTCTATTCTGAACTGCGGACACTTGTTCAATGTCTACTATCTAGGTCAATTAAAGGCTGCACTATACGTTAATTATGCCATGAGGGCAGATAGCAATCAGGCTAATGTTACAAGTTAGGAATAAAATTGAGACTTATTCGTAGATGAGGCTATGGACATTTAGACGGACCAACTTTTATTTATAAAGGTTTGGGATTAATTCGTATTGAACTGTTCTTATTGTCCATGTCTCGTTTAAATAGTCAAGTTTAAGAATCCACAGCTGGCACACTGGTCGATATAAATAAACTCAACCTGCATAAAAAGCAAGCTTTTTATTGTAACAGCTATTTTTGATTTCTTTTTTCAAAAGTTACCTACTATATATAACCCACTAGCTTCTGCCCGCGACTTCGTCCGCATGTTTTTATTTCACCCGCGCTTTAAGTTACGTCTTTGGGTATTGCTCCGCTTACGTTTGCCGTAGCGTGATGATATAGGCTATACTATTCCTCATGGAGCAAGCATTTACAAAAAAAAAATCCAATCCGACTGTTAGTTTGCGCCTTTAAACAAACACATAAACAAAAAGTCTTCAGCTTTGTTATATTAGTATAGATTACATTATAATTGCTCTCCCTTAACTCGGTCACTTTATTTGTATACCGCCGAAGGTGGCAAACAAGCTAACGGCCCGCCTGATGTTAAGCGGTTACCGCTGCCTATGGACACTCGCAACACCAGAGGCATCACTCGTTGCCAACCCCGTAAAAACCTTAAAATTCTTTTTAGAAGACCCCATGCTGCTCTTGGGAAAACCTTAGCAGGATCATTCCACAACCTAAGCATACGCGGCAGGAAGTTCGTCTGAAACCGTACCGTACGTGTGAGGATGGGCCCCCTGGCGATGGCGAGAGGAGCGATGGTAAAAAGTGGCTGTTGGCATCATTTCGAATAATTCCCCGGAACACAGCCCGTTGTACAGGCGGTAAAACACACACAGACTTACATTCAGGATCGGGATTACCCTGCCACTGTGGCGTTTCATTCAGGGTCTGTTTCTGTCAATCCATCTGTTGCTCGGTTGTTACTCTGTTACAGTTCTGTTGTTTTTACCGTAATCAAATAACCTTACTTACACTAAGGCACCTCATCCCTGCTAAGGTTACTGCAGCACTGTCACAGTTGCTCTACTTCTGCTACTGTCCATTGGCGGCCACGGAGGTGCTTGCCCTACTACTACACTTTATTTTGATACTGTAGGTATTTCGATTATCTAATAAAGTACCTTCTTAAAATATACATAAATATCTACTATTGTTGTTTCGTGTGACGGTGATTGTAAGACTAACAGGTTATTAAATAAAAAACAGCATGCAGGTACTTGCCAGGTACCAGATCAGCAAATTATTTGGGTTTTACCACCACATAATAGCCTACCTTACCTACGATTTGATTCAGTACAATTCCATTGCTTCTTTAATACAGGATACCATAGGATGATACAACATGTTTTGTAATAGGAAGTTTCTAAGTGCGAATTAGGTAGGCATTAATTATAAAACCTATTCATTAAGGTTCTAGTACTGTAAAATTATCGGTTTTCTTATAAATCCGTTAGTACCGTTAATTTTCTGAATTTTCTATTTGGAAGACTGGACATTGGAACATGTAATGGCTAAAATTCAAATGTGATGATTTTGATTTTATCCACAGAAAGATGAGCGGTATCAGCATCTGCCTATACAAAAAAACCGTGACTTACTACGATCATTAGTGAATTTTGAATATGTAATATTTTACAATGGATACGATGTAACATAATGTCGAATAACAATATGTAATTATGCCGCACATGCGTACTATGGTACTATGTTTCATAGTATATGTTTGGAAACGGATGCGTTTTTCATTGAGATTTTTTCTTCTTGTTTGAGGGGCGAAGAGCCGGTAGTTATGTAATTATATTCTTGTGTTTTTCAACCCTACATCGTTAGCCCTATCTAAACCTACTCTACCTGAATGAATAACGATGACAAATTTTCGCTGAGGGAAATGAAGGTTTTTTTTAAAAGCTAGTTTTTCGAACGGTTATTCGGTACGTAATTTGAAATGATAAATACCACTTTTTATTTTGTGTACAGCAAATCGGTAATTTTATTTTAAACACGTGACTTTCATGAATCATAATGAACAACGAATGTGTGTCAGTCTGTCAGGAAACTTCCAATAATAATATTATATCCTAAAAATATTTTCAATTATTTCTGATCCATTGTAGGACACAATATTACTTCTCGATCGTATTAATAAACCAGACTAAACCAGGTTGCCTACTTCGGAGTTGCGTGTGACCTTGTGCCTGCAGAAGGACGCCTGCATTGATATGCGCGTGCGTCGGTATCAAGGAAGTTACTGTGAACTTTTAGAAGAACGCAAACTCATTGCCCGTGATAATAAATCAAGTGACTGAGGACGAAATATTAATAGCGCCGTTTTTTGTTACACCAAAAGTTGCGAATACTAATCAAATTAATTTTTTTGGAAGGCAATAAGCTATGGAGTCGTTTCTAAAAATAATAATTGAGTGGAATCGCTTTTAAAATAAGTCGTTATGTAAATATAATAATTAATTAAAATAGTTTTATCTTAAGATATTATTAACTTTTAACTATATTTCGTAATACCATTAAAATATTATATAATTTTATTACTTCTTCCGCACGATTGCATTTTGTTCGTGTTCGCTTTTAAATTAGATTCAATCAAAATACCTAGATTTTCAGAGAAACAAAAACAATGAAAAAGCCGCCGACAGTTTTTACGGATAGTCAGAAGCCGGGAAGTCTGACAAACAGTCATACCAAGGAGTATCGTGTTGGCCAGTAACTGGAATGTGCAGGTCTGATAGGCAGTGGCTCCATGTAAGCACTGGTATACTATCTATCTAGTTAGACTAGAAGCCAACCCCAAAATAGTTGTGAAAAGACTAGAAATAAATGTACTAGGCATAAATAGATTTTCAGCAAAATGTCATCTGTGTCGAGAAAGATGTGTCATTTAAATCCGTGAGTTCCGTGTCACTGATCATCCGAGGACATTGGTGTCACCACGTGTGAGCCCTTTTACCGGATCAATGTTCACCGGCCAAATAAATAACAAGTCAACTTGTCGTACCACATTTTTGTACCTTTTTGAACTATAAAACTTATAGTTTTCTTTGTTCAGTTTGAATGAGCTCAAATGCCGCGGTACAATATCCCTGGCCTATACGTGTAAAAACAATGAGGAAGTGATTCGTAATAAAAACTAACAAATTATAATTGTTATTCTTAGGTACTTTTTTCTATAAGTTATTTAACTATTGTCAAGTTTGTAAAAATAACCGATAAAAAAGTAGTTTTTTGAATTGGATCTTGTCGGAATTGTTAAGAACCAATTCGAAAAATGAACGAACTGATCCAAAAATGTTTTTTTTTAATGTACCTATTAAAGTATTCTCTATCCATTCGAATCGGTGGTTTAAGTCAAATCCTTTTATCTTTAATTGGAGTACTTGGGCCTATTAGGTGGTCACGTGTATAGGGCAATCAGTCACGTTTTAATGTCATATCATAATTCTTAGTTAGTAGGTATCTCTGTTAGGCTTCTTAGAGTAGGTATCTACGTAAAAAGAAACAGACTTCTGTCATGCCTGATCTTTACAGTTAAGTAATTACAAGTTAAAATACAACCGAAAGTATAATTTGAGGCATACAAATCACATTTATTAAAGGAACTATTATTTTACGCGAGGAACTGATGTTCAATAAAAGTCATCGTGGGATAAAAATTATTGATAAATAAGCCGGAAGAATACATTTCCAATATGTAAGTCAATGGAACATCTGGTGATTCGTTTAACACATTAGATTCTAAAATTTAATTATTGAGTTACACGTTAAATAAAATACGAAATAGATCTCTAATTGACGACACGGTTGGCGCAGTGGCCGAGCGATCGACTGCTGCGCTGCGTGGCGCGGGTTCGATTCCCGCACGGAGCAAATATTTGTATGACCTACAGATAGTTGTTCCGGGTCTGGCTGTTTATGTATGTGAGTTTATATGTTTGTAAACGCACACACGATACAGGAAAACATCCTAATGTGGGGCAACGTTTTAAAAAAAAAAAAAAAAACTACATAATATAAAGTCGCAGATTACCGGACATGTGGAAAATTAGTCCGTCGTAATATTTTTATCTATTTACATGAGAATTACCTACAAATAAAACACCACGAAATAAAACAGCCTACATAGAGCACTCAGCAATAACATAGCTTCATTAGCAAAACAAGCTCTGTTTCATTTTTTTTTTGACCTAACTTTATTTTGTCATGTAATGTAAATGTATTCTAAATTCTGAATTGAACCGTTATTCTGAGCACCGGGAAGTGAGTTAAATTTAACTTGTAAGTAATATTCGATTAGCGACGGCACAAGGACAGATGACAGTAAATAAATGCATTTAATAATATATATATATATATATACCACATATATACCATCACGCCTGTATTCCCCGAAAGGTTAGGCAGAGGTGTAACAATGTACACCCACAGTTCGCCGGTATATTTATTTAATAATAATTTCTATTATTATATACTGACTACTATATGACTGCCCCTTTCTTGTGAGTCATACAGGTTGACTCAATTTACTACCCCTCGTAGTTTTTCAGAGGGTTAAAGTAGTTATGAATATGAACAAATTTTTATTATCTTATCAATACTGACATATGAACTCCTCTTCTGGCTGGTGTGATCTTGATGCTGGCGTTCCTCAAGGCGGTATTTTATCTCCTCTACTTTTCTCTATTTTTATAGATCATGTTACAACCGTGCTTCAGTGTGCGTATCATCTTTATGCTGATGACTTGCAGCTCTACAGTCAGGCTGGTGTCGACAACTTATCCGATGCGATTGAGGAGCTAAACCGGAATTTAGCAGTAGTGAAGGATTGGTCTGATCGTTTCGGGGTAGCGGTTAACCCAACCAAGTGTCAGGCAATCATTATAGGGAGTACTCACAGCCTGCGCAAGCTTGATGGTTTAGCGGTGCCGCCGCTTACCTTTGATGGCACAGTCATTCCGTTTAGCTCTGACGTCAAGGATCTGGGTTTGTACGTTGACTCTTGCTTGGACTGGCGTAAGCAGGTCGCGATTGTGAGCAAAAAAGTCACGGGGACGTTGCGGTCGCTTTACCGATTTAAAAATATTCTCCCGTCACACATAAAGGCAATGCTGGTTCAGTCCCTTATCCTCCCCATAATTGATTATGGCGATGTGTGTTACTATGACCTGAATGCAGATCTTCTCAATAAACTTGACCGACTTCTTAATAACTGCATTCGATTCGTATTTAATCTCCGTAAATATGACCATGTGTCCGCACATCGGTCTCTCTTAAAATGGTTGCCCATCAGACAGCGCAGGGCGTTAAGGGCCTTGACTACTTTGTTCTCTCTTCTAGACAAACCTAGTTCTCCTTCCTATCTGACTTCTCACTTCCAATACTTGTGCTCTGCGCACAGTAAGCATCTTCGCTCCTCCAATAATCGTCTTCTACGATGTCCTTTTCACCGCACTGGTTTTCTTAAATCTTCTTTTCTTGTCCAGGCGGTTTTCCTTTGGAATGCGCTTCCTCAGAATATCAGGATGGCTACCAGTCGTTTCATATTCAAAGTAAAAGCTCGTGAACACTTGCTTATGAAGTTGGCAGACTCGTCTCACAATTAGTTTCTTATATTTCTTCACCTATGTATTTTTTTTTTTTTGGCTTTCTCTACTCTGTATATTTTGTTTGTATGTATGTATATATGTATTTATTATATTTTATTCCTGGAAACTTTCTGTTTCTTGCACCTACTATGTTTTGTCTCTGCATCACCCTAAGGTTGACTGGTAGAAAATGCCAAAGGCATTAAGTCCGCCTTTGTACAATGTATTATTTACATTATGTGCAAAAAGTTTTAATAAATAATAAATAAATAATAAATAAACAGTAGTTCTTGCCTGCGGCTTCGCTGGCGTCCCCTCCCTCCTTAAGGAAAAGTACTTTTTTCGAATAAAACGTACCTTATATCCTTTACTGTACTCCTGACAACGTGTGTCAAAAAATTCATGAACAATAACAAATAAAATTACTTTCGCTTTTATAATATTATTAGTTAAGATATTAACTGCCCCGTTGGTCTCGTGGTCGCAAGCGCGACTGATGAGCATGGGGTCCCGGGATCGATTCCCAGGTCGGGCAAAAAGTGTTATTGGGTTTTTCCATTAGGGTTTTCAAGTATCAGACCGGAGTTTGGAAGTTGGTGGTGTGATACCCCCGTGACTCGGAAAGCACGTAAAGCCGTTGGTCTCGGCTGTCATTCGTAGATCGATAGTCAGTCGTTACGGATAGTCAGAAGCCAGGAAGTCTGACAACCAGTCTAACCAAGAGATATCGTGTTGCCCACTTACTGGGTTGTGGAGGTCACATAGGCAGGCGCTCCATGTAAACCACTGGTATTCAGCTGCATCCGGTTAGACTGGAAGCCGACCCCAACATAGTTGGGAAAAGGCTAAGTAGATGATGATGAATAATAATTTCTAAACTCGAACCAGTAAACTCCGGAGATTAGCGCATTTGAACAAATAAGCAAACTATTCGGCTTTAAACATATTTGTTGTCCCTGACCGTACAAGAGGTCAGGCAAAAATACAACGTATTTTCATTTAGACTACACGCAAACACCATTTTGGCAAAGAATAAATTGTAACCATGTAAAGGTGCATCGCAGTCATGGCATGGCGTGTCATATCGCTAATGTGGGCCCCGCCTTAATGCAGCAAATGATGTGACTGTTTCAGAGTGCAAGCTAGTAATTTACCCTTATAGACAGCCTAACAAGGCATTAGTGCCAACTAGCTGGCCTCGGAATGTTTATACCTACGTTTTTGTTCCCAACAATCTAAGTTTATCATTTTATAAGTACGCTATAGTGACGTGATTATCACGGAAGGATAAAACAATTTCCCAACTACTACATAGACTAAGTAGGTAGGTATTGCAGTTGCTTACTGATTCCATATTATAATAAGTAAAGTTCGAACCTTTACACCTGCTTAGGCACAATGCCAACTTCGTACATGAATTAATGAGTATGTAGGTACTTAAGAATCACATGCTATCACGCCTGTATACCCCGAGGGGTTAGGCAGAGGTGTAACCAATGTACACCCACAGTTCGCCGGTATGTTTTCAAGTCCCATGTAATATGGGAGCAAGCCTATTGCCAATAACTGGGCGCAAATGCTAATTCCGAGCTGCTACCGAGAATTTCATATAAAACCCAAATAACACTCGCCTCTAACCTGGGAACCGAACCCAAGACCTCTCGCGTAGCAGTTGCGCTTATACCACTAGGCTAACGAGGCAGACTTAAGAATCAACACTTATAATAAAATGTGATACCTTAATTCAATTGCACGCTTTAAAGATTAATCATGTTTGTAAAACTATAAACCTGGTTCTTAAGTAGGTACTCATACAATACATGCGTTCGCAAAGGTGTATCATAATAATAAGTACGTCAAAAGGCTTGCATTAAATACGACGTGTATGGTTACATTTAAATAAGGTTTTTAATATGTATTAGTTAATAATTGTAAAAGACTATTTTGTTCATTTTATGTACCTATGGGCGGCAGTAGCCCGAGAATAAATGATTAATTTTGTATTTTTTTTTTTGCCATCTGATATTGATATATCTACTTACTAATGAAAATGATGTCAATATGGTGATCCATATTGACACCATTTTCATTAACAAAAAGTATATTATGTTACTTAAAAAAGATAGCAGTTTAACAAAAATTTACTGATGCATGCCAACGACTCATTTTATACTCCGAAATGATTGGATGGAAATTTTAACGCCTACATACCTACGCCGACTACTACTATCGACCACATCCTTATTGTTTTCCGGGATCGCATGAATAATTACTCTTTTATAGTTTAAATAACTTCGATCATATTTTACAAGTTTGTTTACAGGCACCACTTCTATTTATAAAAAAACTAAGAAATGACCATTGTATGAACAAGATTGGATATGACACTGATAACTGCGAGTGGAAGCAGATGTAATTAATGAATCAATGATAATTAAGTAAAATGGTTGACGTACGTATATTCTCAAGTAGCTTGTTAAATTAATAATGGTTATTTGACAACTGACTTTTCATATTTAATTTTCTGACCACGCCATTGGCGCCGACGCCAAATCAATTGAGAATATATGGGCATATAGATTATGAACGGTTCCCTAGACTCGAACTGTGCACTTTGGGGTTATAGTGTAAGAAAATAATATGGTACACGGCAAGTGAAATAGGGCCACGAGGAGGCGGCCACAATAGGGACGAAGCTCATGTTCTACAAGCCCTACAGCAATACTATACTAGTGTTGCAGCCACAGAGTACAGTAATAATACTAGAGGTTGCAGCCACATTTGGGTGAAATGTTTTGCTAAAGTGAGCATTTTGTTTTAAGGGTTCCGTCTTTTGAACCGTTATAATTTAAAATTTCAGTGTTTTACTACGATCGTTGGAATAAAAATAAAATAAACTAAAATTATGCGGAGGCGCCCCATCCATCGGAGAAACTTATTTTTTTTACGAACTACTACGTCTAGGGGTCCTAAACCCGACACTACGCTAGAGGTCTTGGTTATTAGGTTTTTTCTATGAAATTCTCGGTAGCAGCTCGAAGTTAGGATATGTGCCCGGTTAGTGGCAAAAGGCTCGCCCCCTATTAAATGGGACCTAAACATACCGGCTTTGCCTGAACCTTTGGGGAATACAGGCATGATGGTATCTGTGTGTGTGTTTTTATCTCGATCTCAATATTGTGTGTGGTACGGAACTCTTCATTTGCCAGACGGATTCACGCTTTTTTACTGTCTCTCGTACTCTGATTAAAGAATGTAATCCCGGTAATGGGATACACGCATATGGAGATTTCATTACAGTCATTGTCACATAAAAATGGAATGCTTAAATGGAAATAAATAATTTCCTTGCGAATTCACAACTTCACAACATGGGAATGGTAATAAGCTTCGAGTGTTCGAGCATACACATAATTACTTAATATTAAAGATACCAAGTGACTGTTCAGGAATTAATTAAGTTTGCGGCTGATGTATTAAACGAAATTGCCTAATCAGACACGACAAATAATATCAGCCTATTATTGTCCCACTGTAAGGCAAATGCCTCTTCTCATACAGAGAAGGCACTAGCATTGATCAACGCGCTTGCAATTTTGTTCAAGGAGTTCTTGAGCAAAATTGGGGATCTAGGACTTATCTATACTAATATTTTTTTTTTTTTGTTTGCTTGTTTGAAACGAATAGGCTCCGAAACTACTTGAACGATTTTAATATTTTTATCACCAATAAATAGCTACATTATTCCTGAGTAACATAGGCATACAACATCACGCTACGACACACGGGAGCGGAGTAGTAACGGATGAAATAAGCCACGCGGACGAACAGCAGCAGGTCGGTGCGCAGGTCGCTAGTATTAACTATAAGTCCGAGTTTCCTCACGACTTTTCCTTCACCGATATCAGTGATGTCCAAGATAAACTTGCTCATATTTGAACCCACAACCTCATTTATATGAGAAGCAGGCGTCTTACCTTCACACAATGTTATTAAAGCATTATACGAGTAGTAATGTAGAATTTAATTGCTCGCATATTTAGTTTGACCATGACAGTGTATCGAGTGCTCTGAAATTATCTGCATCGAGCTGTGACGCACCATAAATTTATACCAATTTTGAGTAAATAGTTTGATGTATTCAATGTCCCTTTAAAATCCTGTATCCTGTAAAGAAGCGTTCCCCGAGTCAAGGCCAAAGGCAAAGTATTGCTGTTTTTTACAATCAAACTTTATCAGGTGATCAAGCAATTTTACATAAAAAACGATACATAAGAAACTGGGGTTTTCATTTTCGCACGGAACTAAAAACCAAACCGCAATAAAGCTCAAAGTTGACTTGCTATAAAAAGTTTTGTATTAATTTTAACATGTGATCGTGAAAAAACCTTTGATGACTCAGGAAAAACTAAAATACCGCACTAAGTCAGTAGCTAACGCATAGAATAAAATTCTGATCGATACATGCAAACTACTTATTTTTGGATTTTTTTAATTATTTGTAAAAGAAACTTACTAATTACGTGAACACTTGCTTATGAAGTTGGCAGACTCGTCTCACAATTAGTTTCTTATATTTCTCCACCTATGTATTTTTTTGGCTTTCTCTACTCTGTATATTTTGTTTGTATGTATGTATATATGTATTTATTATATTTTATTCCTGGAAACTTTCTGTTCCTTGCACCTACTATGTTTTGTCTCTGGATCACCCTAAGGTAGACTGGTAGAAAATGCCAGAAGCATTAAGTCCGCCTTTGTACAGTGTATTATTTACATTATGTGCAAAAAGTTTTAATAAATAAATAAATAAAATTACCTAGCAAACAAAACCTTACTTTTGTCCTTTATATATTCAAATACGTATCTAATAAAAAAGTATTTATATTTTAAAACGTTAGCTATGCTACTACTACTAAATAAGTTTTCTTACGTTTATTACAAGTTATGATACATAATTTTTTCGCACTTACTTAACTATAAACATACATAAACTCACGCCTTTTTCCCATGAGGGTAGGCAAAAACCATAAAACGCCACCTACTACGATCCTTACACTCCTTTCACCTCGTCTACGTTCTGTAAGCGGGGCTCTGCAGAGTGTGGACAATTAAATCCCTAGCTAAGCGGGAACAGAATGACAGTAAATAAAAATTTTAAAAATATTAAATCTTACTTAACTATCCTTATAAAAACCACTAAATGTGTAATCTGTCGGAAAATATAACGAGATTTATACTAGGTAGGTACATAAATATTATTTTAGGTCGGCATAATATATACATAACATAATATAATACATTCGGTTGGTGCTTACCTACCAAAAAATAAAATGCATCATCACAAATGTTTCTTATAGGTAGTTACTTTCAAAAACACGAGGAAAAAATGTAGATATGTAAGTACAAAATAAATATTATTAGGGTCTAAACAAATCGAAGCCTCTGTTTGCCGTGAACTTCACCATTACTTAGCACGTAAAAAGGAAAAAATAAAAATATACCATCACGCCTGTATTCCCCGAAGGGTTAGGCAGAGGTGTAACAATGTACACCCACAGTTCGCCGGTACATTTAGGTCCCATGTAATAAGGGGCGAGCCTATTGCCATTAACCGGGCACAAATCCTATCTCCGAGCTGCTACTGAGAATTTCATAGAAAAACCCAATAACACTTTTTGCCCGACCTGGGAATCGAACCCAAGACCACTAGCGTAGCAGTCGCGCTTAGGACCACTAGGCTACCGAGGCAGTTAAAGGAGAACAGACACTGACAAACCATTAAGTAGGCACCTACCTGATAATTAAATGCTAAGAAGAATAAATAAGGGTGCGCAGTACTCCTAGCCGGCGTGCTTGTATGACCATGTATTGTATGTAAGGATCGCAGCAGGTCGCCTTCGGTGGTTTCTGCCTACCCCCATGGGAAAATGCGTGCGTTTATTTATGTTTCTAAGTAACAATAAATACGCTAAGAATAAGATTAAATGCCAAACTGACAAAATGTTTACGTATAGGTAGGAAACAAAATTATTAACCGCAAATTAATGCGCTTTAGGCGTAGAACCCAACGTATAAGCCAGTTTTTCGACGCAGTGGAAACTTTTTGTATTGTCTCAAAAAATTATAATAAGCTGTAAATGACGCACGTAGGTGTACTATATCACTACTGCCATTTGTAGTACTTTATAATGTTCTTGTTTTGAAGCTTTTCGTAAAAATGGAGCTCATAAGCAAAGTTTTTTTTTTCTAAACACGTCGCCCCACTCTTGATATTTCTCCTGTGTCGTGTGTGCATTTACAAACATAATAAACTCACATACATAAACAGCCAGAATTGGATCAACTTTCTATGAGCCATACAAATATTTGTACCGTGCGGCAATCGAACCCGCCACACTCAGCGCGCTCAGCCACTGTGCCAGTCAAGATTAGATAATAGTTCAAGTGCCTAACGTTTCACTTCCACTAGTATCAATGTAAATGTGTACTCGGTAGCAATTACATTACTTAATTATCTACTCTGATTTGCAAAACAAAAATATTATATACATGAAACTTCTTAAAATAAAATTCTCAAAAACATATACTTAACAACGATTTATTATCAAAGGTCAGACAACACATTACATCAATAGCCACCAAAACAAAAAATAACAGCATCTAGCTACTTATATAAATAACATTATGCGTAACTTAGTTTTTATTTAGACAAACCAATTAGGCACCTCCTTCAAAATTTGTTTAGTTTTGTTCACACTTTTTTTTTAGTTAAAATTTTCATTTTATTGCTACAGTATATGGCCGCTTAAATCAGTATTTTACATAATAAACAATGCAGCCAGCATTTAAAACCAACTGTTAAATAATTTTAAGTCAGCTTCGTGCTTTACGAACTTCAGAATAAAATAATAGGCACATGCTATTTGTTACATATGGTGTAGTTTGCGCAGTCAAACTAAAACAATAGATTTGCGACTTATTAATTCTATAATTTTACGCAAATAATATCGCCGTTGAAGAGAGTGGTGTAATTATTTTTTTTTACTATAAATAGAGTGGCAGTACGGAAATCTGAAACGCAGCTTCCTGATTCTGAAACTTCTAAGCTCGATACTGTATGCCAAAATATAACGGAATTGCAACGCTACTCCTCGTAGCCACTAATCAATTTTTTTGGAAATGCTACCTTTACAAAAGGGAACTTTGTACAAAAGTGCTTCGGGATACAAAAATTAACACAACTCGAAATTCAAACACAATAAACATGGCTGTATGAGCTGGACCTCTACCAAGAGTACCAAAACTAAGCTTACCTAAATAAAACTAGTTTTGAAGATCTCCTGAGCTATTTTTGATTGGAAAATGAAGAATTCATAATCGGCTACTAGGTCTTGTAGATAAATATTAGCAAAATATGAAATATCTTCACTTTTCTTGCGACCGCAATAAACAACTAATCCGCTTTCAATTTCAAAAAAAGAAACACGTAGTCACTTAGCGCATCTTCAAAATTCAGGTGCGGTATGCGTTCAACAGGTGTACTTGAACGCGAGTGAAAAGGTCACGGGCGTGTGTGCCGTTGAGGTGTGCACGTCATTTTTCCGTCGGCTGAATAAAACATCGGCAGCGCTTCCCTCGCGCAGCAGTGGTGTGCAAGGAGTGTCGATCCTGCGCCGCCTGCACATACTTCTTCCAACTTGTAACGATCGAGAGGCGAAGTAAATAGAACGCGCGCAGTGTGTGACTGTATGTGTCGTGTAGTGCTTCTTTTTGGAATTGTGTATATAAAAAAGTAAGTATTTACGGCATGGATTTCCCAATTTAGGAAATTAAAACAAAATATTGACAGTTCATTTTAAAAACCCAAAATTATTTTTAGTCTTCGTTTTCAGTGAAAATAAAAATAAAAATAGGCAGTTAACTTATTATAAATTAACTAATTAAGTAAGATAAGACACCTAAGTAGGTATAAACAACATTAAAATCAGGATTTACAAAGAATACCTAAAAATATTAAATTTTACTAAAACAAAAGAATTGTATTACCAAGATTTAAAACATAGCTACATAATTTTACATGGTCATAATTTTATTTGCATTTTTGAAATTAACATTAAATTACACAAATCATCTGTTCCTGTAAGTCAGCAATTGACAACATACAGTTTAACAGACACCTCTAATCATAAGCCGTGCTACACCAGGGCACCTAATAATGACTTGGCTGTTGTACTTGTCTACAGACCTTTTTTATGATATACAATTCCTTAATACATCATTTTTATTTATCTCGTAAGGATCAGCCATAAGCCTACATAAGCTATGTTAATTTATTTTTCGGCGACTTGATTGGAAAATATTGCTTTTTTTTTAATTTATAAAAAAATATAAATAGGTTTTATTATACATTGAAAGGCATAAATAAACCTTCCGTGAAAAATCATCTAACTAATGGTGAAAACCGCATCAAAATGCGTTGTCTGGTTTAGGAGAAGGTAGCAGATATACAGACACTAGGACACGGAAAACGACTTTAATTTATTTATACTACTATTATGTAATTACACTATGCTTCTATGTAGATATTATTACCAAAACAAGTACACTCAGGAACAAAGTTATTTAAGGGAAAGAATTAATGAGACAAATTATATAAGGCCTCTACTTTCCCTCCCGAATTTAATTATACTTAGAAAAACTAAAGATATCCTGAATATATTGCCTCAAAGCGAACAGTACAAAGACAGGTCTGTCTTCTCTTAATCAATTATTTGCTCTTAGTAATGACCTAATCGGTTCTAACAATCTGCATCACTTACATTCACTATTTCAACTTAATCACACATCTATTATTATTTTTTGCCGCATTTGCACTATCCCTAATGTTTTTTTAATTAAACACAACATGCCTTATAGTTTTAAAAAATAAAAACGCTAACGTTATTTCCACGGAACAGAAAAACAGGTTATTTCCAACCCTCATGCGCAAAATAATCTTTGTTAGGGTATCAATCCGTCATACCAATTACTTAGTGCTAAACCAGTTTTTAAATAGCTGACATCACGCACTAAACTATATTAGATTAACATTATTTTTAAACCACGACAGCCAGACCGATCAGCAGCCTTGTCATTTTATATAGTTCAGGAAGCCTAAGACCAACTAGACTGGTTTTGCAAGTTTTATTTGTTAACTGATTGTGAATAACAAAACTACTACTACTACTAGTTTTATCTCAATCAGTTGTTAGTCGGAAAAAGAACCGGAGAGCCATAGGTGATTCCTTACCTAGCTATCTGTAACTAAATTAAACTAGCAATACGGCCTTCAGGAAAATAATAAATAGGCACTTATTAAAAAAACCTTAATGATTTTAACTTTCACACAAGTTCCGTTGTTCAAGAACCTCGAAGCTCATATAATTCAAACATTATTATGAAAAAATAAATGTTACACTATTAGTATGTAGTATAAGTTTTAAAGGTCGTGCCGGCACATCGGCAGTTTGTATATGTTTGGGTGTCTATATCAGTACTTCACAGAAGCTCCGGTACAAGTTACTTGCTTAAAAAAAAGATGTCTATTTGTGTGGAAGTTCACATTGACGTTTATTTTCGAGTGTACATTTATGGCTATAAGAAAACAACTAGTTAAGGTAATAAATAAAGAAAGTATGGGAAAAATAAGTGCTTTTGCATACCTACCTGTTTTTTGGCAGAAAGCATCATCATTAAAATCATAAAATTAAACACGTTTAGATTTAATTTATGACACACAAACTAGATCAGTTAACAGTAAAAATCGCAGACAAATTTATATTGATGGTTCTCCAGATTTTCCCGCGACTTCGTCCGAAAAAAATGTTTATTTAGTAAGGGTGTATGTACCTACCTCGACATAAAGTATTTGCGTATGTGCATACTGTAAAGGAAAATTTGTTTCCATTAAGTTCTCGTAAAGCGAAAGCTATTTCTTTTTAAAATAATTGTTATGTTATACGTCAAAAATACGCCTAATATCGCCTTCATTATACCAGCCCATTACGACGGTTATATTTAATATAATTAAAACTATCACCTTAAGTTACTTAAAAACTTTTGCATAATTACTTTAATATGGTAATTTTATGATTAAAAACTATTTCAAACATAAATCATGGCCTCAATACAGCTTCAGTAGCCTCAGTAGTGTAGCTAAAAAATCGTTCATTAATAAAAAAACTATAATATTTTTGTTGTGATCGTACGAGATGTGATTTTTTTTTTTTGGTGGGTTTGAAATCATCAATTAACTTCTCCCGCCCTGGGCGGGGCGGGAGGGAGTGTCAGACTTTTACTGACTAAAACCCACCCATGTTCTTTCTTGTGCCCTTTGCGTTCCGGGGGCGCGGTATCTCTTGCGAACAACCCGCAGCCCCGGCAGGCATCGGCCCTCAGTGGCCCCTTCCTTTTGCTGACATCTCTTTGAGGCGCGCGTGGAACACGAACGCGCCGTCGACACGGCCTGTCGTTATGCAACGTAAGGACGGTGAGCTACCCATTGCTCACCGTCCACAGGCCAGACGAGATGTGATGATAGAACATAATAGTGTCGTTGTACCATAGAAGTCTGCGAAATTCCGCATTCAAACCACAAAAAACGGTAAGTCTCGCGTGACGTCATTATATTCGCATTAAATATAACGATTATGTATTAATTAATCATGACCGTGACCGCTTACAAGGCTTGTCGCGCGTCCGTTTCGAGCCACAACCAACATTATTATCGATGTATTGTAAAATTAAACCAGTTTCAGAAATATGTCCCATAGTTCTTGTTTACTGTCTCGTTAGCCTAGTGATCCTAAGGCTAAAGGTCTTGGATTCGATTCCCTGAAAAAGTGTTATTGGGTTTTCCTATGAAATTCTCAGTAGCAGCTCGGAGTTTGGATTTGTGCCCGGTTAATAGCAATAGGCTCGCCCCCTATTACATGGGATCTAAACATACTGGCGAACTGTGAGTGTACATTGGTATACCTCTGCCTAACCCTTCGGGGAACACAGGCGTGATGGTATGTAGTACTTGTTTAAAATTTCTAGCAGAACCGAGGTACATATTTGTAATTGATATCCAAAGCCATAGTGTTGGCATGATCACACAACAAAATAGGTGACGCCCTGTTTTTATTGCGGATTTTTTGTGGGTCTGGGGGAAGTTTTGAGGTATAATGAAAACCAAATAAACCTTCAAATTGTACAATTAATCTTATTAGAAAGAATTTTAAACAAGTGTGTCTATTTTAGGACGTGTATTGTGTACCTAGCAGTTACAAAAACATAAGAAAAGTTGCATCCTTAGTTAAAAACTACCTAGTTAAGTAAATAATACACTAATGATGATATACAATTTATACAAATATATTGTAATTAAAATATATTCTGTATTGTAACTAGTCGTAATGGCCCTGTGGTTAAGACGCCCGCCCTTCACGCATGAAGTTGCTGGTTCGATACCGGGGAAGTATCAATGTAATTTTCTAATTAATTTTAACTTGGGCATCACTGACATCGGTAAAGAAAACATCGTGAGGAAACCTGGACTTGTGCTTGACGTGGTGATTAATGTTCGTGCCTTCTCTGTATGAGAAGAAGCCTCTACCCTCAATAATTGGGTGATATTATTATGCACTATATTGAAGTTAATTTAAGCGCGAAATAATGTGTATAGACAGGTTTTAAAACCTATACAAAAACATTATTTCGCGCTTAAAGGAATGTCATTCTACTAACTTAGCGCATGTAAGTTAACTTATAAGTAATGCTTTACGCTCTCATGTTCCCCAATTTAAATAATAACTGTCATGGATAATGTATAACGTAGCTTCCTTTTAGTAAAATAATTTTCAGAATCGGACCAGTAGTTTCGGAGATTATCGAGCCTAAAAAAAATACAACCTATAGATTATTACCTATAGATTACTTAAGATGTTACTATAAATAGATTATCCAATAAGTTTCCTAACCTAATACACTATAGTGCATTGATGAATTGACTCACGTAGTTTGTTTGCTAAACAAATATATATCTATACTAATATTATAAAGCTAAAGAGTTTGTTTGTTTGTTTGGTTGGTTGAACGCGCTAATCTCAGGAACCGTTGGTTCGAATTGAAAAATTCTTTATGTTGGATAGTCCATTTATTGAGGAAGGCTATAGGCTATATAACATTACGCTTCGATTAATAGGTGCGGAGCAGTAACCAAAGACGTAACCTAATGCGGGTGAAAAAACTACGCGGACAAAGTCGCGAGCAGAAGCGAGTAGTAAAATAAAACCAGTCAATGAACAATTAAGGACTACTTTTTTTATATCTGTAAAAGGTCGCGGATTCGTGTTTACTTTTTTACTTTGGTTATTCGCTAAACTTAATTTAATCATTCCGTATAGGGAAACGAAAAATAAAATCAATTAAATAAAAAACAAAATACTTTACCTCCTTTAATTATCAGTATCTATTATCATGTTATCACAAAATGAAAAGCAATACTCGGTGGTGTAAAACATATGTCTTTTTTTATGATAGGAAGAGGAAAAGTTTGGGATTGAGAACATTTAGAATGTCAATGTAAACATTATGTGGCCTTGATATGCGGGTGGAAGGACCAAGTGACAAAAATGCAACCTATCCAAATCCTTCTATAATGTATCTTTCTTACTGAAATGGATTATAAAGTTGAAATATTAAAAAAAAGCAAGTAGAAACCGGCTCAGTCCGAATAATAAGGTAAAAACTGCTGCCACGGCCCTTAAGCCCTACTCACAGGCAGGTGTTGGGGTGCAGCTGAAGAAAGCATTATCTAATAGTGGGTACGCTTGAAAGATTTTGTGCAAAGATGATGTACTAATGTGAACGCGAAATGTATCTATTTATTATTTACGCTAGCTGTCAGCGTAGATGGTTCTGTCACATTTACATGAGCATATATAACTACGTGTAGATACATACTTTTTTTTTTTTTTTTGGTGGGTGGGAAATCATCAAATAACTTCTCCCGCCCTGGGCGGGGCGGGAGGGAGTGTCAGACTTTTACTGACTAAAACCCACCCATGTTCCTTCTTGTGCCCTTTGCGTTCCGGGGGCGCGGTATCTCTTGCGAACAACCCGCAGCCCCGGCAGGCATCGGCCCTCAGTGGCCCCTTCCTTTTGCTGACATCTCTTTGAGGCGCGCGTGGAACACGAACGCGCCGTCGACACGGCCTGTCGTTATGAAACGTAAGGACGGTGAGCTACCCATTGCTCACCGTCCACAGGCCAGTATCTACGGTGGCCGGGAGTCGTCTCGCGGCTCCCGACGTCCGGAGCGTCTACCGCGGCGGCTGGGACGGGAGAACCGCTGTCTCAACCGTCCCGCCGCCTCCTTCTCAAGCATTACTGCCTCGCAGAAGGAGGCGACTGCATCCCATTCCCTCTCGCTCCGGACCATGGCTTGCACCAGGGCCGGACGCGAGAGTTCGCCGCCGCCGATGGCCGCCACGAGGACTCGGCGATGCTCCGCCCAAGCGGGGCATACCGCCACGGTGTGCTCCACCGTGTCCTCGGGGCGATCCACACAATGATGACACCCGGACGTTTCCTCCCGCCCGATGAGGTGCAGGAACCTCCCGAAACACCCGTGTCCGGTGAGGACCTGCGTCAGGCGGTAGGTGAGGGCGCCGTGGCGCCTCTCCAGCCACTCCTCAAAGAGGGGACTTACCGCCTCTATTAAGGCGTGCCCATAGATACATACTTACCGTGTAATAAAGTTAATTAATCTGATTAGTTCCTTAATTAACTTTAGATACATACTTACCGTGTAATAAAGTTAATTAAGGAACTAATCAGAAGAATTGCATTTCGATTAAGAACCTTGACTTCTAGTTTAGTAATAGTTATTAAATCTACGCAATATTATGTTATTAGTAATTTATTGGATAATATTTCGATGTAAAATCGAATAGATAACGGGTTGCATAGACAATTTTGCGTAATATTAACAATATAACAAGGTCTTCGCGGTACAAACAGAAATGTCACCATATCTGATTCCGGTCCACACATGTAAGTTTATTTTATTTAAAAGTTAAAAATGACAATAAATAATTTTATCAACTGGTCAGAATTGGGTATTAGAACTATTAGATACCACCAATCAATTGACATACTTTTTTGATCTAATAAAATGCGGTTCCTCCGTTGATCTTGTGTGGTAATCGTAGACTGTGACGTCACTCATTTGTCTACCCAATTGATTCACTGTTTGATTCAAATGCGATTAAAAATCGAATTTTACAAGGAATTGAAAATTAATTAGATTTTCGGGGTTGAAATAAGGTGTTTATTGTTAATATAAATAAGGTGTTTATTGTTAATATAAATAAGGTGTTTGTTGTTAATAAGTTGTGTCTTGCAAATATTGGTTAATGTTGTCAATTTCCTAATAATCCACATCTTTTTGCAAGGGAATGTAGGAGAGTTTGATTGTTTAAAATGGCATTCAACAAAATTTTATTTGTTCCTCATTACCTAATCAAATTTTCTTTTTATTAAAGTTAACCGCGTATCTAGCAGTTAAGCAATGGTAATCACAATATAAATTATGCTCATTTTATAAACAGAACAAAACATGACGTTTCAGCATAGACTTTTCATTCTAATTTGATTGTCAAGTTTATTTTCAGTAGAACTCTTCTATTTATAATATTCTTAGCTAATATTTGTTTGTTTTTTTGTTTGAAAGAGGTTATCTCTGAAAGTACTGGTCCTATTATAAAAACTTTTGACTGATAGAAAGGTAAACTATTGCCGAGTACCAAACGAAATGTTTTATTGTGTATTTGACATTCACGCGGTAAAAATTGCAGACAGACGCTAGTCAATAATAAATCAGCCATGTGGAATAGTTTTAGGTAGTCAGAAGCCCGAGAGTCTGACAACCAGTCTTACCAAGGACTGTCGTGTTATGCAGTAAGTGGGTGGTGAAGGTCAGGTAGGCAGTGGATCCATTTAAAATACTGGTTTTCAGCTGCACCCTGTTAAACTGGAAGTGAACCCCAACATGGTTGGAAAAAGAGTAGGCAGATGATGATGAACTTAGATAGAATGTTTAATGATAACCATGCCCAAATAAACAAATAGATACCTGTATAATCTCAAGATTCAAGACAAGTTGAATAACAACGACAGATCACAAATTGCAATTGACTATAGCAGGAAAACTGTCCCGCACTACTTGGCCGATCAGAGGCATGCGAAGGCCCAACATCTACTGGTCACTTTAAACGCCAAGTCACGCAAACATTTTATGTATTCCTTTGTTGTGGACAGGTCTCGCCAACCTTGGCAATACTCACCCATCGACTTTGAATCCACAACAACAATGAAAACACTATCATGATACTCTATTAGGAAAGTCCAATCTCTTTCCGCTTCAACATTGTCCTTAGCATTCAAATTTAATATTGTATGTTCATGAGACGTGGCACAGGAGTCGATTTCCGGTTTTCTGTTCATAATACTGTTGATTTTTCAAAATGTTCAATTAGGTAAAAATTACAGCATTAGGTTTTCTACGAAAAATTACGTACGCTGTATACCTAATCAATTTATTTTAATTTTTCAGATGAGGCACCATCATCGCTCGCCGAATCTGGCGACGGCAATATGGGTGCTCTTCGCGCTCCTGCTTCCAACAAAAACACAGTTCATCAATCCTGTTTCCTCATTCATGAACTTTCTGAATGAAGGCTCTAACCAGCTAGATAATGAACCACCAGATAGAAATAATATGCTGACTGAATATGACTTTATCATCGTTGGAGCCGGAACAGCAGGATGCGTGCTTGCAAACCGACTAAGTGAAATTCCAGACTGGAAAGTTTTACTAATTGAGGCTGGAACCAATGAAAATTTTGTTATGGATATTCCTATTGTAGCCAATTATCTGCAATTTACATCAGCTAACTGGGCTTATAAAACAATGCCATCTAATAAGTACTGTGCGGGATTTGAGAACCAACAGTGTAACTGGCCGCGAGGTAAAGTAGTTGGAGGATCTAGTGTGTTGAATTACATGATATACACACGAGGATCTAAGCCAGACTACGACAGCTGGGAAGCAATGGGTAATGACGGTTGGGGATGGGACGACGTCCTCCCATACTTCAAAAAAATTGAAAACTACAACATACCATCTTTCGATGACCCAAAGTATCACGGGAACAGCGGCCACCTAAATATTGAATACGCCCCATTCCGCACAACCAAGGGTAAAGCTTGGGTTAAAGC
Organism: Caradrina kadenii; assembly: GCA_947462355.1. Taxonomy (NCBI): domain Eukaryota; kingdom Metazoa; phylum Arthropoda; class Insecta; order Lepidoptera; family Noctuidae; genus Caradrina; species Caradrina kadenii. Next base: position 3,935,410 of record OX381693.1, on the reverse strand, counting down.
AGCACAAGAAATGGGTTTTAAATATGGTGATTACAATGGAGCAGAACCATCAGGAGTGTCATTTCTTCAACTGTCAATGAAAAATGGAACCCGTCATAGTTCTAGTAGAGCTTATTTGCACCCAATAAATGGCAGAAATAATCTTCATGTTTCTAAAGGTAGCATGGTCACTAAACTCATTTTTGACGACAGCAACACTAAAGTGATCGGTGTGGAATTTGAAAAACAGAACAGGAAACATAAAATATTAGCGAAAAAAGAAGTGATTATATCCGCCGGAGCTATCAATTCTCCACAATTGCTAATGTTATCAGGTATTGGACCAAGGAATCACTTGGAGTCGATGAGAATTAAAGTTGTGAAAGATTTACCTGTAGGATACAACCTAATGGACCACATAGCGGCTGGTGGAGTTCAATTTATAGTTAGTCGGCAGAATATAACTATATCGACTGAGTATATATTAAACCATTTAGATTTAGTTTTTAAATGGATGAGGTCACACAAAGGCCCTCTTTCAATACCCGGTGGGTGTGAAGCTCTAGTATTTATGGATTTAAAGGATAAGTTTAATTCGACTGGTTGGCCAGATATGGAACTGCTATTTATCTCCGGTGGATTGAATTCCGATCCACTGTTGCGTCGAAATTTCGGTTTTGACGACCAAATCTTTAGCGACACATACGGACCTTTAGGAAGATCTGATACTTTTATGGTTTTCCCTATGTTAATGCGCCCAAAATCAAAAGGAAGGGTCATGCTGCGGAGCAGAAATCCAAAAGCACATCCTGCTTTAATTCCAAACTATTTTGAATATCCCGAAGACTTACAGAAAATTGTAGAAGGAATAAAAGTAGCAGTGCAAATAGCAACACAACCGGCAATGAAAAAACTTGGTGCAAAACTATACGATGTACCGATCGAAGATTGCTTAAAATATGGTCCATTTGGTAGCGATGCTTACTTTGCTTGTCAAGCACAGATGTTCACCTTTACTATTTATCATCAAAGCGGAACTTGCAAAATGGGGTTAGAAAACGACCCCTCTGCAGTGGTTAGCCCGAGATTAAAAATCCACGGCATTGAAGGTATAAGAGTGATCGATGCCAGTGTAATGCCACAGATAGTATCAAGTCATACGAACGCTCCTGTTTACATGATAGCTGAAAAAGGAGCAGATATAATCAAAAAAGACTATGGTAAATTATGATAGCATATAAGAACACATCCGATACGAGGAGTATTTGATTAACAAAGCACATATCTGTGATGTAATTTAAGCCACAATCATTTTATAATATTTTTAGTACTAAATATTGTCCATTGACGTACAAATGGCTCAAATTGACAAAAATACCTAATAGATCGTTTAAAAATGTTATGGTGTTTTAGACAAACGAGCATAATTTTCTTGTTTTTTTTTTGTATCGATGAAACAATGAAATCTTTCTATTTTTATAAATAGAAAATTTAATTGAGAAGAGATAGTAATTAAAAATCCACAATCACGACCGAAATATGTATTAATATTAAACAAGATAAATAAATATTAGAAGCATAAGAATAAAATAAAACAAGGTAATAGTCAATATTTAGTGATAAGATAATCATACCCCACTGATGTTTAGATAGTGTAGTTGGATTTTGTGAAAATATAATTAATTTTCTTCCAAAAGGTGTTACCCAGTTTACGAGAAAAATGTGTACCCAGGTAAATATAATATAAGTTGCAGCAAGTGAATGTGTTAAAAATAATTGTTTAATTTCAATATCAAACATTGATATTGAACTTAGTTTCATCCAATGAAGAAATAAAGTCTTTTAAGTATTTTCCAAATATATTATTTATATCGATCAGTACCAACCTATGCCACCGTATTAATACGTTTTATCTTTATTACCTATAATTTTAATAAAAATATTACTAAATAATTTATAGTAGTAATTAAATTAAATAATTCCTTAAGCGAATACTGTTTTATTTTTAAAATAAAATAGAATGTAAACTTTCTCATCACTCTTCAATTTACTAAACTAGATTACGTTGTCAACTAAGTTTTTCAATTTTGTCTTGTGGAAGAAAATGTTCAATAACTTCCACTTTTTGAAAAACACTAAGGCATGACTTTCCTGTCATTTTAAAATACTCGCCAAGTCAATGAAATGATAGTACAAGTGAACAGAATATTAATCTGATACAAGTGCACTATAAGAAAAAGAAATGCACTCACTGAACCACAAATTAAGAGCTACTAAAAAAACTACATTTTACACACGAAGCATATAAACGTGACAACATTTAAATATTTCTAATGAGTCTCGTTTAGTGTCTCGCAATGTATACCTTATTATTACAGCTGGAGCAATTGTAAGATTGTAGCTAATTCAAAGTAATTCATTTGCCAGAAACATTGTATCTCCTTCGTTCATACAATAAAGAACAGTTCTTCATGAACAAACCAGTGTCGCAGTGGCCGAGCGATTGGCTGCGGTGCAGCGTGTTGAAGGTTCTATTCCCGCACGGAACAAAAATTGTATGGCCTACAGATAGTTGTTCCAGGTCTGGCTGTTTGTGTGTGTGAGTTTGTGTTTGTTTACGCACCAACGATACACGAGAAACTCCTATTGTGCCCTTATCATTTATATAAAAACAAACAAACAAACGAGTGTTCAATAACTTTGCAAGAATAAAACAAAATAACTGGTCAATTTTATATTTCAGGGTTTGCACCTTAGTGAGGTTGTATATTTAAAACTTGCAGTATAATTTGACTAAAAGAGATCTATTGCACAAATATTAAATTGTTATGGATTAATTGATATGAAGGTTTCTTTCAGAAAACGTTTCTGGGTTCTAAAACTAAAAAAAAATGTAATAGGCAGTTATTATAATAATGATCATTATCAAAAGAAATTTAATATCATTGTGGCATTGGAACTATCCATTCAGAAAATTCCCGTACAATGGTCCACTTCTTTAGTAAATGAGTTTTAAATGGTTTTATTAATATATCATTACATGAGTTACGTCGATGACTTCTTAATTATTATAAACAATTAAACAGTATCAATTCATCAATATTCCACTCAGTATTCATTTGGTTGCAGTGTAAGTGACGGTTTTTATAGTGATTATTATTGGCTCTTGAGATAAGTGTTTATAAGGACTAAACCATAAGTGCGCATTCCAAAAGGTACGTGTTATTTTTATCATTATCATGGTTTATAAAACCGTATGTTGTTTCAACATGCGTCGGGTTAATAAAAACAAATTTTACTTGGTTGGTGCAAAATATATATTACCGTACAAAAGAGTATAAATTAATAAATTGATCTCCTACATCCACATTCGAGAATAAAATGTATGTTCAGTTATGTACAATCACACAATTTTTAATAAGATTTTAACAAAGTTTTACATGAGTAACTACACATTAATAATGTTATCCCACACACGATCAAGGCCACGACTCATTATTTTGTGACGAAAAGTTATTACGAGAATTCTTGCACAAAACGCTAGTAAAGCAGCAACATTATAATTTGACACATAATAACAAAATAACTTTAAATTGCAAGCTGTTAAACCTTTAAAAGATGATAAACTGCGATTGATTTATCTGTCATGATTTCAGATGAGCCCACGTCAACCCGTGCTGATTTTTACTGTGGCAACATTGGTGCTGTTTACCTGTTTGCTTCCAATCAAAACACAGTACACGAGCCCCATATCATCACTTATGAACTTCATGCGAGACGAAGCAAATCAGTTTGATAACGAACCACCAGATGAAACCAACCTACTGACTGCATACGACTTCATCATCGTTGGAGCCGGCACCGCGGGTTGTGTGCTTGCCAACCGACTAACTGAAATTCCAGGCTGGAAAGTTTTACTAATTGAAGCTGGAAGTAATGAAAACTACGTAATGGATATTCCTATCTTAGCAGGCTATCTCCAATTTACATCCGTTAACTGGGCCTATAAAACAATGCCTTCCAATAAGTATTGCGCGGGATTTCAGAACCAGCAGTGTAACTGGCCACGAGGTAAAGTAGTTGGAGGTTCCAGTGTATTGAATTATATGATATATACGAGAGGAGCCAAACCAGACTACGACAATTGGGAAGCAATGGGCAACGACGGCTGGGGATGGGACGATGTGCTTCCATATTTCAAGAAAATTGAAAATTACAATATACCAGCCTTTGATGACTCGGAATATCACGGACATAATGGATATGTCAATATTGAACATGCCCCATTCCGCACAAGTAAAGGCAAAGCATGGGTCAAAGCCGCACAAGAAATGGGTTTTAAATATGGAGATCATAATGGAGCAGAACCATCAGGAGTGTCATTTCTTCAACTGTCAATGAAAAATGGAACCCGTCATAGTTCTAGTAGAGCTTATTTGCACCCAATAAATGGCAGAAATAATCTTCATGTTTCTAAAGGTAGCATGGTCACTAAACTCATTATAGACGACACCAATACTAAAGTGATCGGCGTGGAATTTACAAAACAAAACAGGAAACATAAAATCTTTGCAAAGAAAGAAGTGATTTTATCCGCCGGTACTATTAATTCTCCTCAGTTACTAATGTTATCGGGTATAGGACCTAGGAATCATTTGGAATCGATGAAAATCAATGTTGTGAAAGATTTACCTGTTGGATATAATCTAATGGATCACGTTGCTGCAGGCGGCGTGCAATTTGTAGTACAACAACAAAACTCAAGTTTCTCATCGGAATTGATATTGAACCATATAGATTTAGTGTTCAGATGGATGAAGACTCACAGAGGTCCTTTGTCCGTTCCTGGAGGATGTGAGAGTCTAATTTTTATGAATTTAAATGATAAGTTCAATTCTACAAGCTGGCCCGATATGGAATTGCTCTTCATTGCTGGTGGATTGAATGCAGATCCACTGTTACCTCGAAATTTTGGTTTTAATGAACAAATATATACCGACACATATGGACCTTTAGGAAGGTCTGACACTTTCATGATATTTCCTATGTTATTGCGTCCTAAATCAAAAGGACGAATTATGCTTCAGAATAGTAATCCGAACGAATATCCGGCATTGGTTCCAAATTATTTTGAGTATCCCGAAGACTTGAAGAAAATTGTAGAAGGAATAAAAGTGGCCGTGGAAATATCCAAGCAACCAGCAATGAAAAAAATAGGTGCCAAGATATACGATGTACCGATCAAGGAATGTCTTAAATATGGACTATTTGGCAGCGATGCATACTTTGCCTGTCAAGCAAAGATGTTTACATTTACTATATACCATCTGAGTGGAACCTGCAAAATGGGAGTTGAGAGCGACAAGACGGCTGTTGTCAGCCCTAGATTAAAAGTCCACGGTATTGATGGAGTTAGAGTGATCGACGCTAGCATAATGCCCGATATAGTGTCAGGTCACACAAACGCTCCGGTCTTTATGATAGCTGAAAAAGGAGCAGACATTATTAAAAGTGATTGGGGTAAATTATGATTAACTCAATATCCATGTGTTCATGCTAAGCAGAATTAATTTTGAAATGTTTTGTAGTAAGGTAATCTGTGATATTTTAGAAACTAAGCACATATTTTATTTTATTGTATCTTGTTGCTATAATTACCCCCTCACCCCGCGGGTAAACGAATAAGGTTATGAGTGTTAATGACAAAACAGAAGAAAGGTATATAAGGTAATATGTGCAGCAACTACATGAAATTATACAACAATACTAGATTTAAGACCCCATATTCATATTAATGACGCATCTTCACCGCCCCCAAGGCTAATTATGACTCATTAACTCGATTAAAAACTAGAATATGTATAAATATAATATACATGTAGTTCACTGCCCTCTCACTTCATTGATATACCAATTACAAGGATAACTAGTATAAAATGTCTAGTTTTGATGAATGAAAAGGTAAGTTATTTAATACATTATGTACACATCACGGTAATGAGATCATTACCTGCCGGATCTATAGGAATGTCGTTTAATGTGCCAAAACATTAAATCCGATTCATATTAATTTAAAATGTGTTTTATTTTGACTTAGCTGAGCAACGAAAAAGTTATTATTTAAAACAGTCCACTAATATTATAAATGCCAAAGTAACTTTGTCTTTCTTGTTACCTCATTACAGTAAAACCACTGAACCGATTGTAATTAAAGACAACAGAAACGACCACCACCTTCAAAACCCAAAAAGTAAAAAATAACTTTAGCTTTGGAAGTCGGCGGCTTTCGTTTTATTTGTAGTTTTGTATAGCCACCGACTAAAGCTAAAGTTATTTTTATTTATTAAAACTTTTTGCACATAATATAAATAATACACTGTACAAAGGCGGACTTAATGCCTTTGGCATTTTCTACCAGTCAACCTTAGGGTGATGCAGAAACAAAACATAGTAAGTGCAAGGAACAGAAAGTTTCCAGGAATAAAATATAATAAATACATATACATACATACAAACAAAATATACAGAGTAGAGAAAGCCAAAAAATACATAGGTGGAGAAATATAAGAAACTAATTGTGAGACGAGTCTGCCAACTTCATAAGCAAGTGTTCACGAGCTTTTACTTCACTTACTTTTTCACTTTTAGGGGTTTTGAAAGCGGTTGTCTTTTTTTGAAAAAGTTTTTATTTTTCGCTCTTCAGGATCAACTTCCTATCATCCAAATCCATGAATAGATTAAAGAAAATGAGGTTGTGCCCTGATACACTGAATACATCTGTATAACTCTTTGTTATGTTGTGTGATTGCGTAAACAATGCATATTTATGCGATAGCAGCAATCGCGGTTGATTTGCTATTTTTTGAAGAGTTCCGTTGTCTGTCTCCGGAATCCATCATCTGATCTATATGAAATTTAAATAGGACCATTTCGGAATAAACTCCTTGCAAACAAAAAAGAATTTTGCAAATCTGTCCATATATGACGGAGTGATGCCCGAAAATACATTAAAAAAATATATAAACATCCGTAATGATAACCTCCTCCTTTTTTAAAGCCAGTTTAAAAGGCACCTGGGTAAGTACATACGTTACTTTTTCTTCCTCGATAGCCGACATTCCGGCGGACGAAATCACGAGTAAAAACTAGTAAATAATGAAGCATGAACGCCTTGCTAACTATGAAAGCAACATGGATAAATTGCGTTTTGCTACTTGTACACAGGTAGTGTCTGGTGTGAATCCGTACAACCAATCAGCAATACAAATTGTTTAAACAATATTTTTTAATGATCAAGTGGCTCAGAACAGATATTTCAAAAGTAATAAAAGAACAAAAGGAGTCACATTAATCAAATTCTGGACTAAGGTCTATCTTCATGCGCACACGTCTGTTTCGACGCCTAGTCGTTAAGTTCTAGCAAAAACGAACACAATTTGCTTATGTAATATATGAAGTCAAAGAATTTTAAGTGAGCTGAAAAACCTTACCATTATCTGATAGCAAATGAGTCAACAGACAAAAATCATCAATTTATCCAGAAACCACAATAAGGAAATTATTTTAACTGCACTCAAATATTCTATCAGTTGAAAGATTCCCCTTACATTAATTTCATAGCAATATGTGTGTGCGATTATCGTTGCTATAAAAATTACATTTCAATCACCATTTTAAAGCGCTTCTGTAAATGAATTCCTCTTACTACTTTACTTTTGCTTTTACTAAAGTAATGCACACAAACGCAGGTTCGAACATTAAAGCGCCTGCCTAAAGTTCCGACCCGCAGTCCATGGTTTTTTTCTTTTTGGGCGGTTGGGAAATCATCAAATAACTTCTCCTGCCCTGGGCGGGGCGGGAGGGAGTGTCAGACTTTTGCTGACTAAAACCCACCCATGTTCCTTCTTGTGCCCTTTGCGTTCCGGGGGCGCGGTATCTCTTACGAACAACCCGCAGCCCCGGGCAGTCCATGGATAGCGTATGGCAATAAAGAATAATGATTTGTAACAATATCCTGAAAATCATTTACAAGATGTAATTTAATGAAATAGAAACCCGAATAAGCATCATTGAACTCATTATTATGAACAACTTTTAGTATGGGACCAAACCTGGAATGGCGAAGATAAAACCAGCTGATCCAAATATTTATGTTTGCACTACGCATACATCCATACATAAACTCACGCCTTTTCCCCATTGGGGTTGGCGATAGACAGAAACCATAGGACGCCACCTACTACGATCCTTACATACTCCTTTCGCCTCGTCCACGTTCAAACATCTGGTCATACAAGCATACCGGTTACAAGTACTGCGCACATGACCTTTCTGAAGATCCTCACCATTAATGTCAGGGTAGGTCTTTCTAAGGTGTCGCCTCCGGAAGTTGCTCTGCTTGACTCACATCTGTCATATAGATCCCTATTGTTAGTCGTAGCATAATTCAATAAAAAATGTACAATTATTTTCTTCACTACGTAGGTCTATATTCGTCTACATATTCGCAAAATTTCAGCCACGCTAAAATAACGTAAGTCTGGCGACTTAGATCATAAGAACTTGGACTATTACAAACAGTCTTATTGTAATACTAATTGTGAAATTAATTTCTAGGTAAAAGTTTACATTTCTGCTAATAAAACTTGTTGTCCCTTCGTTTACAAAGTAACATCTTATTTAAATATGCCCTCGCATAGCTAACCTCGTGTACTAATAGATGCATTGAATAAACATTAACCCTGTTTGATGCCAAGTTTAAGAATATGCATTAAAATGATATTCAACCTAAATATTTTACACTCGGTTGTTGTGTAAATAGTAGGTAGCTTTATAATAGCCTAGATTATTATACGAGTGGAACTGGTATCTGCAACGTGAGAGAGAAGATCCCCTCTACCAAAAAGTGTTGCCATCCCTCAAAAACCAAAAAACCACAGCTCGTTATGATCACAGTACACTTCCTTTCACATTCCTCGTATTAGAAATAGGTAAGATTGTTTCTTTGTAAGTACTCTTTCGATTTACTAAAGGCGTGTCACTGATAGAAAACTACATTCTTGTCAAGTGAATAATAGTGAGTGAGTGTTTTTGTGAATAATAAATATTCAAATAAAAGCCATACAATATGTTATACGGAAAAAAACTTTGTTTTTAAGCGAATTCTCAGTATATTAGTGAATCAAGAGCAAAAAAAAATGTTAATTTAAAAAATCAAAAAACCCGACTGATATAAAAGTTTGGTACTAAAAAGAAAAAAAACAAGTAAGTATTATTTGACTAGAAATATTCATAGCTGGGGCCGATTTTTAATGGGTCCCGACCGTTACAGTGTAGACAACAGTACTATTCAGTTTTTAGTATCTAGAAAGAAACGGTAACACTACTTAAATTAACAAGCAAATGTGTTTCATCTTCCGTATGATCCCCTTTTACTGTAAGTACCTATATGTGCTGTTCATCAATGAGGGGTTCCATGGGGTATCTTCGAATTGCATAATTATGGATAGATAACTAACCAGTAACCAGCAATTATATTTTATGTTCAGTGCAATAACCAAATAATTCACAAATTCGTTATTGAGGACTTCAGAAATTCTACATCAGATAGTCACAAAATTAATATGGATACTTTAGGAATGTGAAAATCAGTCGACAATTGGCTACAAAAAGATACCATAAGAACATAGAACCTAGTCCATTTTTTGAAGTCGGTTAAAATAAGAAAAGACGTAAGACAAACTCTTCGCCAGCGGTGCGTTAAAGGTCAGTGCGGTGTTGGGTACGTTTCTAAGTATTTGCGGTGCGGGAAGGACACCTTTTTCCTATATAATTTAAGAGTACGTGAATTTAAACTACATTAAAGGTACATGGCAATCTCACTACAAACTTGAGTACTTGAGTACTTGTACTTGATTGTTTGTACGAAGTCACAGGCTGCCCCGTTAGTTTCAAATAAAACAAATATTTTAATAAAATCTCAGGGTTTCCTTTGGCATGACTGTGATGCAGAAGAATGAGGAGCATATTAAGGCAAGAAAAGTGTAAGAATGTGAATGTAAACGGGCAAACCAAATAACTCCGAAGTGCATTGAACTACAAATACACTCGAATATTTGAAGACAATGCTTTGACTGGAGCGTCAGTTCAACAGCATCACAGAATTGGTGTAGGATTTATTTTTAAATTCTGCCGCACTGGGCGGAGTGAAAAGGAGTGTCAGACTCTTGATGACCAAAACCCACTCGTGTGCCTCCTCACCCGTGTGCCCTTTGGGTTCCAGGGCCGCGGTGAGTCTTTCGAACAAATTCCGCAACCCTGCCGTCGTATAGATAGGTAGTAGGTACCTGTAAGAATAGAAATTAATACGTTAGTCAATTTATCGCTATTAATTAGACATGCATATTGGTCTAATAATTGAGCATATTGTTGACAATAACCTTGTTGCGTAATTACTTGCATGCCGACGGTAAATTATTTTCACAGAATCACCTTGTTTGCTGAAGCCATGAAGGTTATACTTTCAACTTGTTCTGGAGAGGCACAGTGAACCAGCCAAGCTAACTGGTTTTCCAACCATTTTAGGTGTTATCAATCAAAAAGTTCGAACATTGAAACTTTCGTTACAAAATTTCAACGCAGCTTAAAACAAATTCAAGGAAATATATTACTTTCGAATTGCAAAACCCCTTACTCAAGCGGTAATCACAACATGTCATCACCACTCTTATAAATACGTACTCAAAGCAAATACAGGTATGTTAACTGATTTTTTAATCTTTATGTTGGACTAGCTTTCGCCTGCAAGTTCGTCTGTGTAGACTTCAGACTTCAGCTAAAAGGCTAAGCTGCAGTAAGAGGACATAAAAAGCGGCCAAGTGCGAGTTAAATATTTATTCTATTCTGTTTTTTAGCATTTGTTGTTATAGCGGCAACAGTGTGAAATCATCTGTGAAAATTTCAACTGTCTAACTATCACGGTTCATGAGATATAGCCTGGTGACAGACGGACAGACGCACGAACGGACAGCGGAGTCTTAGGAACGGAACCCTAAAAATGAGAAAAACAAGTGAGATCAATTATGTGTGTGCCCAGTTAATTCCATTTAGCCGTTCATCTAACTATCCATTCTCACAAACTGTTGTGTTTGTTTTTAAATCTAAACGTCCATAAATAGAACACACACGCACTAGAAATTATTTAACTTATCGTATCTAATGCTAAAAAATACTGCTGTCTAGCAGACACGTCATCACATTAGTGTATGGTCATATAGGACAGACGAAGTCAACTCGTTCTAATTTGGATAATTAAGAACAATTTACATTTTTAACCAACTTTAAAAAAAAGGAAGACGTTCTCAATTCGACTCGTATGTTTTTTTAGCCTGTATAAACAAAATGTTCAAAAATAATTGGGCAAAGAAGTCACCTCTGGACTGACTCCTTGGGCTTGTTGTTGAACTTGTGGACTTGGTAGTAATAAGAAAGGTTATTGATAGAGTACACTGCGTGGTTACTAAACTTGCCAGTCTGTAAGCGGGCGTCGCAGCACTACAGTCGAACATTAATCGCCCGTAGACCGTAGTCCGTATCGTAGGACCAAAATATTTATACAGTGTTTTCTTGGATTTTTTGGCCACGTAAGTAATTTTTTTTTTACTTATAATCATTTTATCAAATATTTTAAGTAGGATCACTTGCATTACATTTTGTATAAGTTATATTTTTTTATCGCAGTTAGTTTTCTGGTACCGGTGTCAGATAATTAAATTTATAAATGTTTATTTAAAAATAACAGTAGGCCATAATTTACTGTAGTAACAGCAAAATGAAAGCAGTTATTAAATACAGTGTAAAAAGTACAGGAGCACCAAGTTCATTAATTGCCATGAACTTAAAAACTTTATTTGTAAAGTGACTATATTGGAGTGGGATTTTCGGAAATCCTACCCTAAAAAGCTCTAATTTCTAACCGTGAGACACAGAGCACGAAATTGTAGCCTATATTTGTTGATGACGGCAAAAACCAAATTATGAAAAGCATAAAACTTACACTGCTTTATCATATACTTAATTTATGACGTAATCATGCTTTTGACAATTAAATTAATTTAGTATGAAAAATGTTACGTAATAATAAAAGATGCAGTTTTGCATTCTCGTAATATTCAAGGTGGAAATATAGCATTTTCACCTTGAATTTTACGAGGTACAAGTAATTTTGAATAAATAATTAAACAAATAATCCTTACTAATATAATAAATGCGAAAGTACCTCTGTCTGTCTGTTACACTTTGATACCTACACCGCTATACCGGTTTTAATGAAATTTCATACAGAGATAGATTAGACCTTGAACTATGACATAGGCTATCTTTTATCGCTAGAAAAGGGCTTGAAGGGAAGGAAATAGGGCATGAAAGTTTGTATGGAAGTCCGACATTATTAAAGATAAAAGTATAAAAGTTTGTATTTAGGCCCTTGAAAAAAAAATAAACGTTTTTGAAAAATCTGCAATTAAAAATAAAAATAGGCTGCCCAAAGTAACTATTCTAAGCGGACGAATTCGCGGACAAAAGCTTGTATTTTTTTCTGATATTTTCGAATTATATTACTGTTCACACACATACCATCACGCCTATATTCCCCGAAGGGTTAGGCAGAGGTGTAACAATGTACACCCACAGTTCGCCAGTATGTTTTAGGTCCCATGTAATAGGGGGCGAGCCTATTGCCATTAACCGGGCACAAATCCAAACTCCGAGCTGCTACTGAGAATTTCATAGAAAAACCCACTGCATAATACTGTTAAACATAGATAACTACAATAACAAGTATTTTAATTAAATATTATTATTTTAATTAAATATTATTATGTCTTTTATGACCACCTTCGACGAAGATGCAAAAGTGCACCTTGCATAAATGTAATAGCTGCATAATACTGAACTGCAACCGTAGCGTCCCGAGACACAAATGAGTAAATTGCGTTCAATTCTAATACCTAACTAATAAAACAAAGCTTGCTTGCTGAATGTTAAACTATAAGTAATCACAAATAACCGGAAGCTAGTCATATTATTAAAACATAAAAAGGTGACCAGGAGTCAAGAGTCAGACGATTAAACATAATTATTGTTTATGGACAAACTGGTCTTTACAGACGGCGGCTGGCTGATAAACGAATATTGACACTTTTTTAGGGTACTGAGACTCCGCTGTCTATCTGTTTGTCTGTCCGTCCGTCTGTCACAGAACTTGTATCTATTAAACCGTATTACTATGGCCACTATAACAATAAACTATATAATAATATAATAAAGTTGAAAATTACATACAAGAAACGTATTTTCTAGAAATAGAGTTAAATATTATACGTTGGTACAGAACCTTTCGTGAGTCCAACTCGTACTTGACCGGGTTTTTGTTACAATAAAATAGGAGTCTTTACTTTGTATAGCTAGTTTATGCTGTGTACCACTAGTTAATGTATTCAAAGTACGTTTATTTCGGACAATTAGGCAGTTTCCACCTTATAATTTATTTTTTTCTAATTTAATTGGTGCACCAACACAATACACATAAAACAGTAAAAAGTGGAACTTAAATAGGTACCTAAATCTATGGATCACAATTAAGGTTACAGACAGAGCCTAAAGCTCATTTTTTAAAATTAAATGATGAAACGGGTGAAAATGTTGAATGCCCAGTATAAGATATCTAATTAATGTCACCTCAGAAATCTGGTCCTATTGAACTTTCTACAGCCAAACACATCCAAGGTAGCAATCTAAGTCCTAGATTATAAGTCTAAAACAAACTTGCAGTTGTTGATAAAAAGCATTTATGTAGGTAGTAGGTAGATAACTCAATGCAATGGATAACCACGCGCTCGCTAGACTGGTTTTGCAAGTAATAAAAATAACATAGTTAATCTAGCCAGAGTACTCTCGTTTGGCCGTCGGTTATTCGGTTGCACGTACGCCGCTCACTGGTTCAATGAGAACAATGTTGTAATAACTTATTAATAACAACACTTAAAATATGCGTAACATGGCCTTCAGCGTAAACAGCGTAATCTATCAGAGCACGGTCACCCATGCTTGAAGTGGTTAACTCTATTATTAGCGCATAGGATTCCCAATGACGTAAAACTCATCATAACGTCCTCCAAGTCCGTCACCTTTCTTCTTACGAAAATTAAATCACGTGTAACATTTAATAAACCAGTATGCTACACGACGACGAATGTGCTCACGTTTTAGAAAAAAACGGTAAATTGTGATGATGAAATCCTGTCAGAAGGACGACTAAAATGAAACGAATGTAAGTTCCGCTCATAAGTCCATGTTTAATCATGTCTACTATTAGCAAGGTGGAACTGTCCAGATACATACAACAGCACGAATTTGGGACGCAGATATAAGAAATCATCATTTTTGTATTATACAGGATATAAACATATTTTTAGCTTGCACGTACTCTTCATGGATTAATAAAGTAGGAATGGGCCTAAGTTCATTTCACATTTGGTTTAACCGAATTTCGGCACTATAATCGAGCTTTGTATTTAGCCAAACTTCAGTTTATTGTACCAAAATTCATGTATAAAAGCTACTGTTCGACAGAACTTTAAATTCGGTGCAGTTACATACCGAATGTTCGGCGAACACATTCAGCCTATGTCCAAAATTAATTGCAGTTAGCTCTCAATACACTATTATTTGATCTGTTTTGTTGACGTGATATAATGATTAATGAGTGTGATAACTGCAAGCGCAAGGATCATTAGCTACTGACATCTGATTAGCTGTGTACCTAGATGCGAAAAAGGTCGGTTGATTCATTTATCAAAGTTATGATAAAGCCTCTCGTACAAAGGGTTGCAAAGTTAATTACCAATGAAAAGGTGCATAAAAATACTATAGGAGGAAGTAAAAGGCTTCTTTCTTTTAAATACGCGTTTAAAAAACTACTTTTTTCAATAGCGTACCAGTCTCTAAATGCAGTCGAGAGTAATGAATTTGGGTCAACAACAACATTTAATATTTAGTTAATGTAAGTTTATTCAAATAAAAAGTATTTTAAAAGTATCAAAAGTCAAAACATTTATTTCAATTAGACCATTTACAGGCACTTTTGAATTGTCAAGAAGATTTGTATGGTATGGTAGTATGGAGTTAGGGATCAACCTACCCGGCTTCGTTTTTCTATACTAATACTATAGAGAGGAAAGATTTGACTGTTTGTTTGTTTGCATTGTATAGGCTCTGAAACTCCTAGACAGATTTGAAAAATTCTTTCACCGTTGTGAAGTTACACTATCTCCGAGTGATATAGGCTATATTATATTTTCAAAAAAATTAGGGATCCTTACTAAAATTCCAATAATGTTACCCAAGGTATAAAAAAATACCTAAAATATTGCTTACATCGCGTGTGCTGCTAAAACTATTGATGATAGAACAAAATAATGTACTACGACTTTGCAAAACACATCATTATCTACAAAAAAATATGGCGACAGCATATTTCTAACTATTATAGTTATGTCGCCGCTTGCAGTCTCTTTATTTGTAAATACCTTGGTATTAGTCCTTATTAAAATAAATTACTTCATATTCAAGACTGCTGCAATAACTTTATATAACTTTTTGAATTATTAAATTCAGACATTCCATTCGAAAAATATAACGAGTTCAAAAATGTAAGTATTATGAAAAAGTCGCGTAGTCGCTGCTCACTCCGCTCAGCTAACTATGCGATGCGTCGTATACCCGTACGAACCCAGGACGGGCCGTTATCATATATAAACGGGGAAAGTTTAGCCTGACTTTAGAATACGTATATTTTATAGTTTTTGAAATTTTATGTCGGTGACCCAGATTCATTGCTCGCGAGTGTAAAAAATAAATTGCTGTTCGTTAGGAAACACATCAACTGAGAACAGCTGGGCCGATTTGATTATTTATCGTATTATAATTTTCGTAACAGTCCCAGTTTTTCACAAATTCACAAAAAGACCACTAAAAATTAAAATGTTTGATTTGAAAAGGACGACTTCCGGGTTTGCTAGTTTAAAATAAATTGTAAACAAGTTTAAAGTTCACTGTAGTCCTTTTTGCCTTGTAATAAATACTTAATTCTATTAATAATCATGGCGAGGTGCCATAAAAAGCAAAACTACAAATCCTTGTTAAACTTTTCCACATTTACTACAAGTAGGGTTGTTACCTTTATTTCTGGAAAAAAAAATTGTTTTACTTAAAACTTTAAAAATATAGAACTTTTGGTAAATTATTTACCAAAAGTTCATAGTATATATACATACATACCATCACGCTTGTTTTCCCTACAGGGTTATGGAGAGGTGTACCAATGTACATCCACAGTTCGCCAGTATGTTCAAATCCCATGTAATAGGGGGCGAGCCTATTGCCATTAATCCTAACTCCGACCTGCTACTGATAATTTTATAGAAGAACCCAATAATACTTTGTTCGACCTGGGAATCGAACCCAAGACCTCTAGCGTAGCAGTCGCGCTTAGGACCACTAGGCCAACGAGGCAGTCTAATTAATGAAAACAAAAAAAAATTGTATAGAATATAGTACAATTAACGAAAATACAGTACTACATAGTATATATACATTATAATACGGGTGGCAACCCTAACTAAAAGTTCTTGGATTACATCAACATGTTTTCATTGTTACAATTAAATGACTTGACTCTACTGAGTGCAATGAACTTTAATTACACTTTGCCCAAAAAATAAAATGTAATATAGTAGGCAGGTCATACTGCGTGCAAAAAAAGGACGAAGCTTATTTTTCTATACATATAGTTGTACCTGTACTCGTAGTACTCAGGTACCTCCATATTTTCCATTAAGAGTAACATTCTTATGTAACAAATTAACTTTCTTTTCTTGCATACTGTATATATGTATGTATGTTTGTAATATACATTACCAGAAAACTATGTATATGGATTTAGGTACAGGTAAAACGTATACATTTAAATTGTTATTGTGTTCATTGAATACTACTTAGTGCTGCATAAGTGCAATATATGTTGGTAGGTCTGTACCTAAAATAAAAAAATCTGTCTAACGCCGTTTTCTATTGGACGTTAAGGCTATAGCAGAATAAGATCCTCTACTATAACGGTACCATAACTGCCTCGTTGGCCTAGTGGTCCTAAGCGCGACTGCTACGCTAGAGGTCCTGGGTTCGATTCCCAGGTCGAGCAAAAAGTGTTATTGGGTTTTTCTATGCAATTCTCAGTAACAGCTCGGAGTTAGGATTTGTGCCCGGCTAATGGCAATAGGCTCGCCCCCTATTACATGAGACCTAAAACATACCGGCGAACTGTGGGTGTACATTGTTACACCTCTGCCTAACCCTTCGGGGAATATAGGCGTGATGGTATGTTGTAACGGTTTACCAAATTAATTGACAATTACCTACATCAGCATTTGCAGTCAGGATCATTATTTGCCTAACAACAACTGCAGAAACAGGCGCAGGCACCATGCCACCCTGCACAGGCATGACCATTACTGCGCAGTTGGCCTGTTATAACGATTGCATATGAATTCTCCTCGTATCGACGACGCTCATTTTACATTATCATACAATTCGCAGTCCTGTCCAAAACTTTGATATGCATCAATGTTTCATTTGCATCTCAATAATTTTGTGATAGGTATACATAGGTCTGTACACTGACACGAATAATTTTTTTTAAATAAAATACCCGTAATTTTTTTTTTGTAGAATATTAGTTTATTTTAACATATTTGTCTTTACAGGAATGTTTAAATAATGTTGCTACGTGTGCTACGGATCATCGTGATATTATTGACGATCGTTGATCAGAATCGGATAATTTGTCAGAATGACGTGTCGTACATTCAGAACCCAATAATTAATTTAGTGATGCAATCGGCGGCACCTAACTACATGCCACGAAATCCTGGTGACCCATTCGATATATTTAGGGACACATACACTCTTCCTAATGGTAAGAAACAATCATTTTTAATGCAAATCAATTACTCAATTTAATTCAATTTAGTAAAATAAATTGGGCGAAATATTGAGAACGGAAAACTTGTACTAACGAATGTACGAAACTGAACAGGAGTGGGTAGGTATTTAAAATTTAGTCATAACATTAGAGCTTATTTTCGTAAAAAAGCGCATTGAAAAGTTGGAACTTTGGATTTAGACATCCTTAACAAGTATGGATAAGTATGCATCCTTAGCACTATAAACTACATGACCTACACTAGGAGACGACCTGAGGAAACGAACAGAAAAAAAAAAAAACGTAATGACGAAAATAACATTTAACAATCTGCTTCGTTAAATGTCTTGTTATTATCCCGAGGACACGGTGGAGCACACCGTGGCGGGCTTGGGCGGGCTTGGGCGGAGCATCGCCGAGTTCTCGTGGCGGCCATCGGCGGCGGCGAACTCTCGCGTCCGGCCCTGGTCCGGAGCGAGAGGGAATGGGATGCAGTCGCCTCCTTCTGCGAGGCAGTAATGCTTGAGAAGGAGGCGGCGGGACGGTTGAGACAGCGGTTCTCCCGTCCCAGCCGCCGCGGTAGACGCTCCGGACGTCGGGAGCCGCGAGACGACTCCCGGCCACCGTAGATACTGGCCTGTGGACGGTGAGCAATGGGTAGCTCACCGTCCTTACGTTGCATAACGACAGGCCGTGTCGACGGCGCGTTCGTGTTCCACGCGCGCCTCAAAGATATAGCAAAAGGAAGGGGCCACTGAGGGCCAATGCCTGTCGGGGCTGCGGGTTGTTCGCAAGAGATACCGCGCCCCCGGAACGCAAAGGGCACAAGAAGGAACATGGGTGGGTTTTAGTCAGTAAAAGTCTGACACTCCCTCCCGCCCCGCCCAGGGCGGGAGAAGTTATTTGATGATTTCCAACCCACCAAAAAAAAAATACCCCTGTTATTACGTAGTTTTGAGGTACTGATCCAATACTAAAGAATAAATATATACATTTTACATAATTCCAGGTTTAAAATCTCCACTACCAGAGTACGATTACATCATCGTGGGTGCTGGATCAGCCGGCTGCGTCCTGGCTGCCCGCCTTACTGAGGACCCTAACGTCAACGTCCTCGTTCTAGAAGCCGGTAGACCTGAGAACTTCTTTACTGACGTGCCGGCAATTTCACCCTTCTTTCAACGTACGGAATATGCGTGGCCCTACTATATGGAACCTCAGCCGGGAGTGTGTTTAGGTAACTTATCATTAACAATGATTTTTAAACCTATCAGCTTATTTTGGATTCGTCTCACACAAATATTTTTTAATAATATGTTATGTAAGACCAATCTAACGTGAAAGGCTTATTTATATGCAATTAATGAAGAGACTAACTCGAAATCTTCGGCAATAGTAATGTTATTGCCTAACTGCTTTGTTTGGGACCTGAAGAACTGTCTTATAATTTTGCGTTTATGTTTATGTAACATCTCAGCAACTGTAGACTTTGATGCATTTTCAATTGCAGACAGATAATTATAGTTCATACAGCAACTTTATCTAAATCAAAATTAATGATTACGTTCTCTTGTTACAGGCATGTTGAACCAAAGGTGTTATTGGCCAAGAGGGCGGTCTGTGGGAGGTACCAGCACTATCAACTACATGATCTACACTAGGGGACGACCTGAGGAATGGGACAGAATCGCAAGTGCAGGAAACTATGGCTGGTAACGACCATTTAATGAACATTTTCAATAGAGTTTAACTCTTTGAAATTAAGTGGATGTAAAAAATGCCTCAGTTGAAAACTGTATCGAAAAGTAATTTTAAAACATATCAATTTATATACAAATAATTACATAGATTTTCACTTGCTTTTAGGTCGTATAGTGAAGTTCTCCATTACTATATGAAATCGGAAAATGCTAATTTACAAGGTTTCGAAAATTCTCCATATCGAGGACAGAATGGTGAAATGGATATTGAATTTGTGAAATTCAGGTAATTTAAAACATCAGTTTCTACAAAACAATATCAATAATTAAATCAAACCATAAATAATATATTTCATGTTTTACTGACATCGTTGTAAACAATTATTGCGCATAGGTATATAAAATAGCATAAATCCAGGCGTAAGCCAATTATCTATTTAAATTACGAGGCCCTGACACAGTAAACATTTCAACTATTTTTAGACATAGTCAAAATGTATATGTCAAATGGTCAATCAGTCATAAATTGTGTTAAAGTATTACAATACAATATATGACGAATTGACCATTCTATATTTTTCATTCTTACTACCTATCTACGCATTTGGAAACCTTACTGTTACCGAACTCGCAGCGCTTCATTTTATGGAGAATTTGGAAAAAATTTAAAGCTTTACTCGTAGCGGACATTCAATTCCAGAAGGAAAATCCCCATTACCTTTTAACCGCTTACGCCGGATTAATCCGACAAGTATTTTCACGTCCATTTCGCCTGGATCGTATATTTACGATAGCTCGTTTAATATCGACCTCGAAAAAGCTAAATATTGCACATCCCTCTTTGTTGCAGGGTTTTATTTTTCGATTCATTGGCACGACAACTGATATGAAGCCGGGCGGTTAAAAGGTTAATACAGTATTTCATTTCTTCGTAACTGTTTTCAGGACGCCACTAGTAGAAGCCTTCTTAGAAGCAGGAAGAATATTAGGTACCCCTACAGGAGACTACAATTCGCCAGAGCAACTCGGATTTGGATACGTTCAAACGAATACGATAAACGGCAGAAGATTGAGCGCCGCTAAAGCATTTTTACGGCCGAACAAGAGGCGACCCAACTTACATATATTACCTTCAACAACAGTGACCAGAGTACTAATAGACAAACTAACACAAACTGCTTATGGAGTAGAGTACGTCAGAAATCGATTGAGTAATAAAGTGAGAGCGCGAAGGGAAGTCATATTGTCAGCTGGACCCATCGCATCGCCTCAGTTACTCATGTTATCAGGAGTAGGTCCTAAAGAGCATCTCAGAAGTCACGGTATTCCCGTAATACATAACTTACCCGTCGGTCGAACGCTTTACGATCACATTACGTATCCGGGATTAATATTCACTCTCAATGCCACAAATATAGGCTTTAACGAAAATAGAGACGGAAATTTTCAAAACTTCATAGACTGGCTACAGTTCGGAGACAACGTAGTCGCGAGTCCTGGTGGTGTGGAAGGCATCGGATACATAAAAACTCCTCTATCCAATAAACGAGACCGAATACCAGACATTGAATTAATAAGTCTTGGTGGAGGACTTACGGCAGATGGCGGGCCATCAGGAAGCAAAGCCGTGCGACGAGGGATGATGATTTCTCCAGAATTATTCGACCAAACTTTTGGAGCAATAGATAACATGGAGGCTTGGAGTGTATTTCCTATGTTGCTGCATCCGAAATCAGTAGGATATCTGGAGTTAAAAGATAAAAATCCCTTTAGTGACCCTCTACTATATGGCAATTATTTCACGCACCGTATTGACGTAGCAACGATGATTGCTTCAGTACGGTATGTGCAGGCATTAGCTGCCACACCACCATTCCAGCGTTTAGGGGCAAGGTTGCACAAAGCAAATTTTCCGACATGTCGTGGGTTGACTTACGACTCTAATGAATACTGGGAGTGTGCATTGCGCACACTCACTGCTACTCTCCATCATCAAATATCGACGTGTCGCATGGGTCCAGAAGGTGACCCGCTGGCGGTGGTCGATCCAGAATTACGAGTTCACGGTATAAATAATCTTCGCGTCGTTGACTCTAGTATTATACCTCGGACTGTATCAGTGCACACGCATGCCCCAGCTGTTATGATTGGGGAAAAGGCTGCAGATATGATTAAGGCCGCTTGGAGTTAAACAACAAGACTGTTAGTAGTACGAGTAAAATAACTCAAAACAAAATGTATTTTTTGAGTATAAGTCTTTAATAGCCGCAGCCAAAAAACTACAATTAAAATAATAAATGTTTGCTCAGTTAAAATAATAAATATTTCTTTTTATTTTAAGACTATTTTTTTCTTATATATGCTTTACACCACGCGTTAACTGCCCCGTTGGTCTCGTGGTGGCAAGCACGACTGTTGATCCTGGGTTCGATGCCCAGGTTGGGCAAAAAGTGTTTTTGGGTTTTTTCATTAGGAATTTCTTAGTAACAGCCTGGATAATTGGATGCTGGTGGTGTGACACCCCCGTGACTCGAGGAGCGCGTAAAGCCGTTAGTCCTGCCCAGGGTTGGCATGATTAAAACAAGTTGTTTGAAAACACATGTATAAAAGTGTTAAAAGCAGTTTGATTATAAACCGTGTTTTTTATCACACGTTTAAAAACACAGATTAAAACAAGTTTTAAGTATTGTATAAAACAATAAGAAAATAACATACTTTAAAACTACTTTTCATGGCGAATTAATGGATATAAATCGAAAATAATTTATTAATGTTTAGGAGTCTAAATAGCTTGACATAGAACCAGTTGAGTCTATGGTATTGCTATGTTATATTTTTTGAATTTTTATTGGCATTATAATTAAATAAAACATTATTTTTGTGATATGTAATTTATTAAATTAAACAAAGATCTAAGTACCAGGTTATCAGTCATAGAATTAATAATGAAATTAAATATTAAAAAGAAAGGCGCTTGTATTTATAGAATTCATAAGTAATGCCCCGCCGATAAAGATAGAATAAGAAACTCCGTAATGTCGGCTGTCGAACGAAAGTATGGACAATATATGGAATGTATGGAAAGTATAGACAATGGACTGGTGTTTCCCCTATTCATAGAATAGCATTCATGTTCATCGGTAATTCCCCGCCCGGTATAGTTCCGCTAGGAAAGTCCTTATGTCGCCCAATTTAAAAATCAACATTAGTTAGAATATACAGGATGAAACTAAAGCGTTCAGTATTGATTAGAGATACGCAACATAAAATCCATTGATTGTATTTTGTAAATATTTAAACTATGATGAATTTGAAAAGATCTAGTCTAGAAATGAAACATTATAGGTCGAATTAATTTGAAATAATGCAGTTGACTTAAAGAACAAAAAAACAAACACTCGTTTAAAACAATTTCCACTGTTTGTTTTATAAAATAAAATAAAAAAATAACAGTTTTTTTTTTCAACCTTGATCTTGCCCCTGATCTCTCCTCGGTTGTGTCGGAATCGGTATAGAGAACATATATGAACACCACGCGTATTACAAAATGTACATATATAAAATGGTGGTTTGCAATTTTAATGGGTTTTCCATTAAAATGTTAATGTTAGAAACGTTTACAGTTTAAAGTGATGGAAAACGATAATTGAATCGAAAGTAGATCATACGTGACCAAGTGCACCAAAGAAATACCATTAGCTCATGTCGACTTTATTGCTAGCTACTATACGAGGGAAATGGCATGAAAAGTTCCGCCGTAGGGCCGCCATTTGTGATTCATTTTTTTAACCGTCTTCAAAAAGAAGAAGGTTATGAATTCGTCTGTATGTGTTTTACGCGATAACTCCGCCAAATATACATCGATTTTGATGATTCTTTTTTTGTTTGATAGGTCATACTTCAAAGGTGGTCCTATATACATTCTATCGAAATTGGTTTCGCACTTTGGTAAACAAAATAAAAAAATGTCTTCCGAATTAGCGTATTCTGCTTTCTTGTGACTTTTAAGTGTCTATTATATTTTTAATTTTTTGAAGGTTTTTGTAAAAAACTTTTTTAATAGTTTGTATCTTACTAGTTTCAACATTTAAATTGTGAGCTGAATTGTAATATAAAAAAAAAACGCAAACTACCGTCTCACTTTCCTGGCAACTAGGCCTTCATATAATAATAATTTACATAAATAATAATAGACAAAGGCTTTTTTGTGTTACATAGGTACGATTAGTCTGTCAACAATCTCCTATGAAATTTTGGTTACGAAATTAATACACACACCATCACGCCTGTATTTCCCGAAGGGTTAGGCAGAGGTGTACTAGTGTACACCCACAGTTCGCCGGTATGTTTAGGTCCCATGCAACAGGGGGCGAGCCTTTTGCCATTAATCGGGCACAAATCCTAACTCCGTGCTGCTACTGAGAATGTCATAGAAAAACCCAATAACACTTTTTAATCGACCTGGGAATCGAACCCAAGACCTCTAGCGTAGCAGTCGTGCTTAGGACCACCACCACTAATGAGGCAGTTACGAAGTTAATTGTTATTTAATTTTTTGCCAAACGGTTGCTTAAAAGTTAAAACCTAATTAGCAACATTAAGTAAAAATGAATTGCAACAAACCTAAATGCTTATAGTACTTGTTTCTAAACTGATTTAATTATTCGCATACGCAAAAATATTAAAGTAAGTCAATTATCTAATCAAATGTTGGTTTCTTTCGTAAAAATTATGAAAATTCTAACGAAATAACGACGCTTTATCACGAATAATAAACCTTAACGGTAATGTCAAACCACCAAGGCGGCAAGACATGTAAGTACATTTTGGTACGTGTAAGTACGTAAAACTGTGTTCCTTTGGTAAGATAACGGCGACGCGATGTTTTTGGTAGGACAACTCTTGCAAAAAGGCAAGCATAATTCCAACCCGTTGTGACCGAATCGAAAATAAAACAGCCGTTTAGGTGTCAGACAAGTTCTCGCAAGTACAACGAACTCTGGTACGCGTAATTAATTGCAATATGATGATGTCAGCAAAATTTAAATGCGAATTCGATTATTGAATCCACAGCAGACTCTATAAAGACACGCACTGACGCACTTCACTATAAAAAAAATTTAACAGGGTACAGTAGCCGCCACGACTCGTGAGCACAAATGTCAAGTTAATTTTTGGGTTTTTCGGTTCTTTTTTTGATTATTTTCTTGGGTCGCCGACATACAGACGATCGGTCCGACTGACGGACCAACGGCGTGCAGCGTCGGCGCCCCAAAAATTTAGTTGACGTTTGTGCTCACGCCTCGTGGCGACCGGTATTACAGTTACATGCGATTAGCATCATACAATATGCCTTATATTACTTTTCCACTCAGCTTGACTAGATGCGATTCGAGAAAAAACTGACACATTTTTATAAATAACAATGCATTATGAGAAAATGGAAAGTATATGAATAGATGAGAGTAAGTAGGAGTACAATTAACCAGTATTACAAATAATACTACTACCACTACTAGGTATATATTTTTTTTTAACTCTTAGGAACCCAACAAAGAAGGCCAAAGAAAATTCGCCCACCATAAACTTTGTAATCTTTTTTTCAATTTTATTTTAGATTTTACACGTCAGAGAAAGCATAATTTACTATTGATTTAATTTGTTTACAATGCATCAGGGCATGAGAGGCAGCCACCTTAGCCACTCTAGACCATCTCGACATTTTACATATTACATTGACACAGCGCAGCTTCCGTCCTGCATAATAAAAAATACAGCTGATAAATATGGATGATGAATTTGAATGATAGTTTTACACTGGAAATGCAGGCGGCAACTGCAGACCTGTCAGAAAATAAACAAGGTCATCTTTTTATAATTATAACTAGCTTAGCCCGTGATTTCGTTCGCGTAAATAACGTTTATCATAGGGGTTTTTTTACGCGGATCAGCTATTCTGCCGTCCTAAGAAAAAGGACGTAATTACAAAACATAAAGTAACCGATTTCCGACCTTAAAAAATATTAACTTACAGTCGGAAATCGATTCCTTCGTTTGTCATGTATTTATGTCTTTTTTTTTATGACGGCAGTATTGGCCAGTGAAACTCCCGTCAAAATCGATCCAGCTATCTCGGAGATTAGCCGGAACAAACAGACAACAATTTTTAAAATTGTGTTCTTGGTATAAATTTCATATCAATATTCATAATTATGCATTTAGTAAAAAGCTGTTATTTTAGCATTACAAACAGACACTGCAATGTTATTTATTTTAATAAATGTATGGCTAATTATGTGGCAAACTAAAATGAGAGCAAAATTAAATTATAACTGTCGATTCTTCAACGGCAAATCCTGGTTCCTCAAATTAGGTATTTGCATTCTCAACTTGTTCCATGGAACAGGTTTGTGCAAAGTTCGAGGACCTTTAGAAATTACATTTTCAAAGTACTGTATACTGATTACATAATATATTATGTTATATAGTACAATAGTAAGTCAATTAATATTTTCTGGCAGTACTTATGCTAGAGAAATGCCGTTGGTCCCGGCTCTCATTCGTAGATCTTTGATAGTCGTTATGGATAGTCAGAAGCCAGGAAGTCTGACAACCAATCTAACCAAGAGGTATCGTGTTGCCCACTAACTTGGTTGTGGAGGTCAGATAGGCAGTCGCTCCATGTAAAATATTGGTAGTCAGCTGTATCCGGTTGGACTGGAAGCCGACCCCAACATAGTTGGGAAAAGCCTAAGTAGATGATGATGACTTAAGTTAGATAAACAAATAATATATCAGTTTACGTAGCAAGATACTTTGAATATTTATTAACAACAACGGTGGTATCAAACTAACAGATGTTTAAAGACCTAGATCCCTAAACCAGATCAATAACTGTCACTTTTAGTTTTGTTTATTGATAAAGTAAGTAATTTAAACAAGATAATAATGTAGATTTAGTTAAGAATATTAGAATGAATTAACATAAACATACCATCACGCCTGCATTCCCCGAAGGGTTAGGCAGAGACGTAACCAATGTGCACCCACAGTTCGCCGGTATGTTTTTAAGTCCCACGTAATAGGGGGCGAGTCTATTGCCATTCACCGGGCATAATCTTAACACCGAGCTGCTACTGAGAATGTCATAGAAAAACGCAATAACACTTTGCTCGACCTGGGAATCGAACCCAATACCTCTATCGTAGCAGTCGCGATTAGAATCACTAGGCTTACGAGGAGGTCCCTCAGTACTGGTTTCATTAGTGAAGATTTGTGAAAATAAGGTTTATTTTCAACATTCAACAGTGATAGGCATGTCGGTCACTATTTTATTTTTTTAAAGTACAAAATAAAATGTCTGCCTATTTTTACACAATATTGTTATTTTCCAAAAAAAAGTCTAAACAAAAATACAAAGTTAAAAAAATTATGGGCAATTTCAAATTTCCACTTTGTAGCAGGTAAGACAAATGTCTCCCAAATCTCCTTCCAATCCGCTCCATCTTGTGTGGTCTCTGGCCTCGTTTGCCTCGCACTCGCAATTATTTTCATCTATATATATAATAAAGCTTATATATAATAAAGCTAAAAGTAAAGTTTCTAAGTTTGTTTGTAAGTTTGTTTAAACGCGAAACTCTATTTAACTACTAGACGGGCTTACATTGTATTTATAATAGCCAGATTTTTTGTATTTATAACAGCCAGATTCTTATATGTTATAGCAGTAACCAAAAACATATCTTACCGCGGATTAAAAAACCATGCGGACAAAGTCGCGGGAAAAAACTGTCAAAAATCAGATGAAATTTTTCAATAATTAGTCGGCAAAGGAATATAAGTACCGCTTCCTTTAACGGTCAGCTACACCTACCTATAACATCTTTACGCGCTACACATGTATCTATACCCGCAGCCGCATCGTCAACACGACCATAGTCTCCCAAGACTTCGACCTGTTTGCTAGCATTATACGCTGCATTTTGTTGTTTTTTAAGTGCACATGTGTAAATGAATCAGTTACAAGAATAGTTTTACAGAAAAATGTTGTACAAGTTACTTTTTATACTGACAATTTTGTCAATTGGAAGTACAACAAACAGTGACGAAGAAGCTGTTGTAGAAACAGTGGGTGATGATGCTGAAGAATCAGGAAATTACCTGTACAATGATGATTATCATACGGAGCAAGAAAGCAGAAAAGGGAGGCTGCTGTATTCATATCGGCAGAACCCTATTATAAACATAATGTTGCAAACAGCAGCACCTTATTATGTGCCCAAAAACCCCGGTGATATATTTGATTTTCTAAGGGATTCCTTTCCTTTACCTGGAGGTAAGTTTAAGCTTGTTAATCATCAATAAATTATCTAAATTTCATAATTAATTTAAACCTTGATTACCGTCTCAAAACTTAAAATATAAAATACTTTTTGCCTGTTTAGCCTTTTATCAACTATGTTGGGGTGGCCTTCCAGTCTAACCGAATGCAGCTGAATACCAGTGTTCTGCATGGAGCGACAGCCTATCTGACCTCCACAACCCAGTTACTGGGCAACACGGTATTTCTTGGTAAGACTGGTTGTCAGACTTCCCGGCTTTTGACTAAGCGTAAAAATTTAAAATACTTTAATGATCTTATTAAAAAATACTTCAAATCAATTTAATTGTGAGTTCGTACGATACCCAATAAAACATCAGGAAGATACAGTTTTCAAAATAAATACTATGTGCGGTTATGACAAACAAGAATTACATTTGACCGCCTTCTGATTTTTCCATAAATCACAAGAAATACATAGATACGAAACATAACACAAAATATATTCAGGCACAACGTTAATCATAACCATAACAGTACACAATAACGTAGTTGATGGCAATGCAACGCAAAAGAAGGAATAGAACAGATTTTTTTTCTTTTCGATATTTGTAAGCGTTTGATGCAATAAATCCTACTTCCTACTAAATGAATGGATGTTTGTTACTCTTTCACGCTTACGGCTGAACGTTCTGAATAAAATTTGTTACTAAGATAGATTGTAGTGTGGGATAACACATACACTTAACATACTTTTATCCCGGATAAATGTAAAATTCCCGTGGGATAACATATCAAATTTGACGCAGATGTAGTCGCTGGCAGAAGCTAGTAATCCATAAATTATTGATTCACGTTTTTAGGAATTGATTCTTGAAATGGTTGCGTTAAAGCCGAGGGTTTAAATATTTCTAAATAAACTTCAGTAGGTTCTCATAGCGTAAAATAAATATAAGGTTCCAGGATTGTTTCCAAAGAAATGTTCACCACCTAAGCCTACATTGTGGAATGCAATAAAAAATGGAATATTGAGTAATTATCACGATCAATCTTTCACCTCAATCTTGAATTATATATTTTTTTAATTTTTGAATGCACGTTTGGCGCAACTGCGTGATTGGCTGCTGCGCTGCGTGTTTCGGTTTGATTCCCGCAAGGGGGAAAAAATATTTGTGCGGCCCACGAATAGTAGTTCCGGGTTTGGTTGTTTGTGTATTTGTTTATATGTTTGTAAACGCACTCATGATACGTGGTCGCGGGTTGTTCGAAAGAGATACCGCGCCCCCGGAACGCAAAGGGCACAAGATGGTACATGGATGGGTTTTAGTTATTAAAAGTCTGACACTTCCTCCTGCAGTCATTTGGTGTTGATTACACATCCGAAAAAAAAAACCATGATTCACCACGACGTCAAACGTTTAGGACCAATAAAAAAAAATGTCGTAGCCTCGTGTTTTATTATTGCTAAATTCGCTAAATGGTAATTAGTCATTTATATATAAATCACATATGCTAGCTAACCTAATTTGTAGTTATTCGCTTATCAAATCAATTGATAAAAACTGTAAATCTAGCATGTCAGCAATGAATTTTTTAAATAGCGATTAACGATAACATTCTTGGGAAGGACGTTGCTAGAATTATGATAAGAAAAAATAAAAGTAATTAAGAACATTAAAAACACGTTTGGTAAAAACGTCTAATAAAATTAGCATATCTAAAACTTTCTCCGAATAATATCGAATGAGCCGTTTTATACCAACTAGGCTCAAGGACATAACAGGAAACAGCAAATTTCTACAAAACCATCATAAAAAAAATTGGAATAACCGCAGTTACGACCCGATTTCTAGAAATGTTATATTCATTCGTAATTCATATAATTCTAGATAAGCCAGATCATAACAAAAACAAATTAAATCATGGCCTTTTAGAATAATTTTCCTAATCTGACCTCAATGAATCAATATTATTTTTATTAAATTTTTTCAAGCGACATTCAATTTTATTCGTGCAAATACCAAATACATTTTTAGGTTGTTATCATGTGTTAAAGCAGTCTATAGTTCTATAAATATGATCGATATCATATTTTGGCATAGAAGTTAAAACCCATCCATTTAAAAAAAACTATGTATGTAGTTATTTTTTAATACCGGCTTAATTGCCGCCGATTGACTAGACGTACTACTTCATCCGTATTACTATTGATTAATTGATTAACTTTTTTTTTATATGACCATGAAATAATAATTATGCAGATATGGCATGCAGCTATTGGAAATAATAATGACAAGTTTAGTTCTAAGAAAAAAGTATCTTCACTAGAGTCGGCTTTAAATAAACAAAATTCCTGGTGCCTTATCCATTGCTTTTGATTCCGGGCTATATCATTTAAATAAGAAAACTAAAATTATCTTCGATGGTCCAAAATACGTTGAATCTTTAACTTAACATTAATGATCTGCAGGTTGTTCGTAAGAGATACCGCGCCCCCGGAACGCAAAGGGCACAAGAAGAAACATGGGTGGGTTTTAGTCAGTAAAAGTCTGACACTCCTTCCCGCCCCGCCCAGGGCGGGAGAAGTTATTTGATGATTTCCCAACCCAAAAAAAAAAAAAAATTAATGATGATATTTGAATAAATATGACGATCATACTCTCAAACGTTAAATTCTAAAATTGTTGATTTTAAGGCCTTCAAGCTCCATATGAAGAATATGACTACATCATAGTAGGCGCCGGATCAGCAGGATCTGCTCTCGCTTCGAGACTTTCAGAAGATAAAAACGTGACAGTGTTACTGCTAGAAGCTGGCAAACCAGAGATGCTCCTCACCGACATTCCTGCGATGGCACCCTATTTCCAGTCAACTGACTACACATGGCAATATTACATGGAGTATCAACAAGGAGTATGCACTGGTACGTAACATTCCAACATTTGGCACTAGAAACGGTATTTGTTCTACAACAAGTAGTCTAATAAACAAAAGGAATAAAAAGAAGAACAAAGATTTTATTATTATAATAAACCTTCGATCACTAATAAAGAACTGTGATCAAAGTAATAAAGCAACATAAAGTCATGCCTCACATTAAACTCAACAATGAACGCTTTTACGTCGAAGAGCAATAAAGTCTGGATTAATCTAATTGTAAATCAAAGTACATCGAGTCATAACAATTTTTTCATTAAACTTAAGGTCAAACAATGCCAAATATTCTTTATCAATCTGATATTCCAGGCATGCTCAACGGGCGCTGTTTTTGGCCACGCGGCAAGGCTGTCGGCGGTACGAGTGTTATCAACTACATGATATACACCCGCGGAAGGCCTCAAGACTGGGATCGCATCGCCGCAGACGGCAACTACGGATGGTAATTAACATTCATGTAATCCCAATATAGAAAGGCACGTGTATCTATATTATATGGTAAAACAACAACGGGAAGTCCGTTTTGGAATTGTAATTCATGTCACTTAAAACATTATGCATCTTAATAACGCGTCGTTTAAGCATCTAATACTTGCATCATATACCCATATAGGTGTTATCTATTTGTCACAGCTTCTGGTACACTGACTATAAATATTAATCAGTGTGGTAATAGGCTAGATGGTCCACTTGATCCTCGGCAATGGGGAGGCTAAGGGAATAAAATTATAATAATCTGAAATTATGGTTAAAGACGGTAGCGTCATTAAGGACATTAGAAACCCGTGACGGGAGTAGAGAGTAAGTTCATATCAGGATCAAGTAGAAATTTCTACAAAAGATAAAACTAGCTAACTTATAAAACCGCAAGTAGCATCAATAGGATTGTACGGTTGGCCAAACACAAATCAAAAACACCTAAAAGAAACCTACCTGTCTCACGTTACGCATCTTGTATTGCGCTGCAGCGTTAATCTATTTAAAAAGGTTACTATGCATGTATAATTGATAGTCATTAATGAAAATTATCCACTTACCTAAGGATTTAATTATCTTGTCTATTTGCTTGGGTTTAAATCAATATCTAATTTTAAATTACTCATTTTCAGGTCATACAACGACGTTCTGTATTACTATATGAAATCTGAGAGGGCATCGTTAGATGGCTTGGAAAAAAGCTCCTTTAGAAGTCGAGACGGATTAGTTCCTGTTGAGCTCGTGCCAAAAAAGTAATTTTAACTAAGTTTCTATTCTTTTATCTTAATTTATGCCAAGAAGTTCAAATTAAAAAACAGTTTTTTTTTCTTCGTATTCCAGAACTAAATTAATTAAAGCTTTTCTGGAAGCTGGGAGAATATTAGGACATCCTACTGTGGATTATAACTCACCGCACGAATTAGGATTTGGTTATGTACAGACCACAGCAATTTACGGCCACAGATGCAGCGCTGCGAAAGCATTCCTACACAAACAAAAGAAGAGACGCAATTTACACATATTGCCGGAGAGTACAGTGACTAAAGTGTTGATTGACCCACATACGTACACAGCATATGGTGTAAACTATGTCAGAAACAAGCAAAAGTTTACAGTCAGAGCACGTAAAGAAGTAATCCTGTCGGCAGGACCAATTGCTTCACCTCAACTTCTTATGTTATCTGGTGTCGGCCCTAAAAATCATTTAAAATCTGTAGGCATACCTGTAATAAAGGACTTGCCAGTCGGACAAACGTTATACGACCACATCTGCTTCCCAACATTAATATTTGAACTGAATACGACAGGAGTTAGTTTCAATGAAGTCAGGTCTTTCAATATTCAAGAAGCAGTTTCATGGCTTCGAAACGGTGACACCGTTATATCATCGCCTGGCGGAGTGGAAGGAATTGGATACATTAAAACACCAGTATCAGATGATCCTGAACCTGTTCCTGACATAGAACTTATAAGTATCGGCGGATCATTGATTTCCGATGGAGGACCGGACGGAAGTAGAGCTGTACGACGGGGAATGAGAATAAGAGAAGACGTTTTTGACGGAGCCTTTGGGGAGATAGATAAAATAAGTAAAGACAGTTGGAGTGTATTTCCTATGTTGCTTCATCCGAAATCTGTGGGTCGAATAGAATTGAAAGATAGTAACCCGTTCAGCCACCCTCTTATGTACGGAAACTACTTGACTGATCCAAAAGACGTGGCAACGTTTATTGCTTCGTTCCGTCACGTACAGGCGTTAGTGGCGACACCACCTTTCCAGCGTTTTGGAGCCAAGTTACATAGAGCAGAATACCCATTGTGTCGTTCGACAATTTTTGACTCCGACGAGTACTGGGAATGCGCGTTGCGTACCGTAACAGCGACGTTGCATCATCAGATAGCCACGTGTCGGATGGGTCCAGTCGGGGACCCGCGCGCTGTCGTGGACCCTGAGTTACGCGTGCATGGCGTGCACAGGTTGCGAGTCGTGGACTCTAGCGTGTTGCCGCGGACTGTGTCCGCACATACACACGCTCCAGCTATGATGATTGGAGAAAAAGCAGCAGATTTAATCAAATGGACATGGAACGTTCTTAACAAAACTTAATATTAGTAAATTATTATAGCAATAAGTCATGGTCAATTATATGCATAAAAAGAATAACGGAGGAGTAGAAATGTCTGTTTTAAGATTAATAAATGACTGAGAAACATATATTTTATTTTGCTCATGTTACATTACAAGTCTCCTTGAAAAAAACTTGAGACATCTTTGAATAAGATCTGGGTACAACCGTTCACTATCTTGTCAATTTTAAAAATTTGCATCGTATGAATTTTCAGTCCACAGTAAAATATAAAAGTTAATACTAAAGTTAAATAAGGTGCGTAAATAACTGCCTCGTTAGAATAGTGGTCCTAAGCGCGACTGCTACGCTAGAGGTCTTGGGTTCGATTCCCAGGTCCAGCAAAAATGTTATTGGGTTTTTCTATGAAATTCTCAGTAGCAGCTCGGAGTTAGACCTATTACATGGGACCCTAAACATACCGGCAAACTGTGGGTGTACATTGGTACACCTCTGTCTAACCCTTCGGGGAATATAGGCGTGATGCTATGTTATAAATAAGGTGCCTGTTTTTACCTATCTACATTTCACTAAACCTCGAAACGAAATCATTGCTAGTTATTTGACGCTAGGAGTTTCGTAACGCATATCTGTCTTCCGATTGTGGCTTACAATGTCGAAGTTTTAGTTTAGAAAATGCTGATTTAAAAAATTTCATTTTTATCAGACACTGTTACGTAAACATCTGGTCCCTAATTTTCAGCACATTGCCGAAAATGTTGAATTATTTTAAAAATAGTTAAAGATTTTCCATTTATTTTACAGTATTTAGTTATTGTCTTTTTAAATTTTTATCCTGAATGTACCTTAACAGATTTGTTTTTAAGGATAAAGAAGATCGAACATATTCCTAAATGACATACCGAAACTTTTAAACAATTAACCATTTACGCAAAGTTTGATAAATAATTTGTGAGGATTATAACACACATTGTAAATAACAGTTAGATTCCAGAGAGATGAGCAGCTTAAGATGAGCAACTACCGTGTCGACGGCGCGTTCGTGTTCCACGCGCGCCTCAAAGAGATGTCAGCAAACATCAGAAGGGGCCACTGAGGGCCATGGCTGCCGGGGCTGCGGGTTGTTCGAAAGAGATACCGCGCCCCCGGAACGCAAAGGGCACAGGAAGGACCATGGATGGGTTTTAGTCAATAAAAGTCTGACACTCCCTCCCGCCCCGCCCAGGGCGGGAGAAGTCATTGGATGATTTCCCATCGGAAAAAAAAAAGGTGAGCAACTATCATACACACTTACCTACCTAGAAATATGTATTAAAGTTTATTTAACAAAAATAGCATATCTAACAAACCAGGGGCTAATATATAAATTTATATACTTATTAACTTACATCAAAAATCGAGAAAGCCAACCTTACCATATCTATAGTGTTTCTTTAAAATACAAACAAGGTCGCACGAAAGTTGTCATTCGATGTTCCTTGGCTGTCATTTTTAATATGAATAAGAAGCTTAGGATGTTTGATGTCTTTTTTTCCATTACCTAAATCAAGACAATGATATCGGCTAAGTGACCGCCGCGAAATATGATAAATCGATTTGTGGCATTTTTCATCACTCTTGCCAGAACTTCGGCAATAGGTCCTCGCATACTTGACGGATATTAATTTTGAGGGCTACTAGAGTCTGAGCCCTGCTAACATAGAGTCGTGACTTCAAAAAAACAAAAAGAAGTCTGGAACGGATAAATCAGGCGATCGTGTCGACCAGAGCAATTCGCCAGAACGAGAGATTTGATGAATTATTCCGCGTTCTTCAGGAGTATAGTGATTTATGTCTGTTGTCTGTTTAAGTGTATTTTGTATCTGTTGACTTCACAAATATCAAAGTAGAATCGACATTTGCTTCCATTAGCAAACACTATAGCATCTTCCGATAGGGTGATGACTTATGCGCCACCTAGTATATTCGCGGATACTTCTAAAAATATCCGCTCCTTTCTTTACTTCTTCTTTAATGAACAGCTAGACGCATCAATAAACTTATACTTGACACCAATAATACAAGACTTATTTAATTGCCAAACTGTGAAAAAAAACCACAAACAGTTTTTTAAAACACTTTTTTTTAATATTTCGCATCAGTCCGGTTTTTATCAAGAATCCGCATTATAATGTGCCACAAAACATAAAAGGTCGATGGTCTCGATGGACTCTCCAGAACTTTTGTCATATCTATAGGTACTAATATTATAAAGCTGAAGAGTTTGATTGTTTGGTTGAACGCGTTAATCTCAGGAACTACTGGTTTGAATTGAAAATTTATTTTTGTGTTGGATAGTTAATTCATCGAGAAAGGCTATAGTATAAAACATCACGCTACGACCAATAGGTGCGGAGCAGTAACCAAATACGTTAACTAATGTGGGTGAAAAAACTACGCGGACGTAGTCGCGAGCAGAAGCTAGTCTACACTAATATTATAAAGCTGAAGAGTTTGTTTGTTTGGTTAAACTTGCTAATCTCAGGAAGTACTGGTTCAAATTGAAAAAATATGTTTGTGTTGGATAGTTAATTTTTCGAGGAAGGCTTTATAAGATCACGGTACGATACACGGGAGAGGAGCAGTAACCAAAGACGTAACTTAATGCGGGTGAAAAAAAACCACGCGAACGAAGTCGCTGGCAGAAGCTAGTTTAAAACACATAAACTTGTGCAGAAAGCAAAGGAGTTTTCTAACCAGGCAGATAACGATCCATTATCACTTGAATATCGCAATTAAAGACAGATATTTGTAATATTCTCTCGCGCAAATATAATATGCTGGCTGACTTGTAATTGCTTTTTTTCTTTGATTTGCAAAAAGGGAACAGCTATTCCCTTTATGTAAATCAATGCTAATTCTATACATCAATTGTGTTATATATTATAATTTTATAATACATTACTATAGGGAAATAGCTGATTCTTCCTTTCATATTTCAGAATTCGTCCCATAATAAAAGTTTTTCGTATTTATAAGTGATTTAACCCTCTGAAAGATACGCAGGAAATAAAATTCGGCCTTCCAGCATTCAAATGGCAGCCCGTATACGGTCAATCTCGATCACGAACCTATACCTATGATCGCGGGCACGAATCAACATTACACTGATTTGTTCTGTCCGTGCACTTGAACTGATGAGTTAACACTCGTTATCATAAATTTAAATAAGTCATGTTAAAGCTATTGTATTCATCAACTCGACAAAATGTATGGATCAGCGGGATTTTTTTGTTCGTAATGATAAGTACAAAATAAATTTAGCTTTGGAAGTCGGCGGCTTCAGTTCTGTTTGTAGTTTTATATAGCCACCGACTTCCAAAGCTAAAGTTATTTTTCATTTTTGACTTTTTGAAGGCGGTTGTCTTTTTTGGAAAAAAGTTCTTATTTTGCTTTTCAGTTCACAACTCAGCATTGAAATCTGTGAGTATACAATAAATCACCCCTATTTTCCCAACCCGTAGGGTAGGACTTTTTTCCAAATACATATGGGATAAACTTCAATATATACTCTATCCAATAAAAAATAATTATTAATATCGGACTACTCTGTAAAAAGTTATACGTGGTTATGGTTATAGATTACAATCAGTGAGTGAACAATCAATCATCGCCTGTTTTTCCTTTTTTTTTGGTTTGATTTTTTTTCCCAAATTTATATGGGACCACCTTCGGAGTATACCCATTTTAATAATAAAAGAATTATCACAATCGGTCTACTCTCTAAAAAGTTATGCGTGATCATACATAAAAAAAATATATATACGCGTCGAATTCATGACCTTCGTTTTTTTTCGTCAGTTAAAAAGTTGTTATGAGATTAATAATGGACAATTTCTTTTATCGGCGGTAGACTTTTTTGTTTATTCTTTGTTTTAAACCGACTTCAAAAAACGAAGAGGTTCTCAATTCGGTTGCATTTTCTTTAATCATCGATTTAAAAAAAAATTTAAAGGTTATGATTTCACATTGGTCCCATAGAAATTTTAACAAAATGTGTTGTCAGTTTGATTGTTAAATCAATAGAATTTAAAAAATATATGTCATCTAAGTTTAAGACTGCCTTGTTGCCCTAGTGGTCCTAAACGCGACTGCTACGCTAGAGGTCTCGGGTTCGACTCCCAGGTCGAGCAAAAAGTGTTATTGGGATTTTTTATGAATTTCTCAGTAGCAGGTCGGATTTAGGATTTGTTCCCGGTTAATGGCAATAGGCTCGCCCCCTATTACATGGGACCTAAAAACATACTGGCGAACTGTGGGTGTAAATTAGTACACCTCTGCCTAACCCTCTGGGGAATACAGGCATGATCGTATGTTTTATGTCATCTAAGTAAACGAAATTACATATTTTGCTTTTTTGTCACTTTTCTGTGGTGTTTATCTTGTTAATCTACACATTCTTATAGTGTCTTTATGGATTTGGATGATAGGAAGTAGATACTTAAAGCGAAAAATAATAAAAAAAAATATTTAAAGGCTGTCGCCTTTTTCGTAAAAATGTTTTTTGTATCGATCGTGACCATAATGCGCAAAAAATCTTAATCGATCTGAGTCCGAATCAAAAACAAAAATAATAAGCTAAAGCGAGATTGTGGTAAAGGAACTGTTGCAGCTAACCCAAAGAAACTGGAACTAAAAGGCTATTATTAAAGAACCTTTTAAAGGTCAACAGATCGTATAAAACCAATGTAA
Source organism: Caradrina kadenii (assembly GCA_947462355.1). Taxonomy (NCBI): domain Eukaryota; kingdom Metazoa; phylum Arthropoda; class Insecta; order Lepidoptera; family Noctuidae; genus Caradrina; species Caradrina kadenii. Next base: position 3,897,142 of record OX381693.1, on the reverse strand, counting down.
ACGGTTGACGTATGTACAAAGTTCGTCAATAACGTTCACTTTTTATTTTATCCAAAAATGTATGTTACCCTTCCTACTTGGCTGTACTGTAGGTTACTGAATAATGATAAAAAATATTAAAGAGAGTGCATGGGAACCCTTCGATCGATCCCAAAATCAGTAGGCAGGTGCAGCATAGATACATGTCAGATCACCATTAATGCTTCTGTACACATGAGAAAATGACAACGGACTATTGCATTGCTTCTCATACATTTTAGAATAACTTCTCACTCTTTTGTTACTGAATTTGTGCCATTGGATGGCAAACAAGCCCGCGGTCCACCTGATGTTAAGTAGTCACCGCTACCTATAGACATCTGCAATACCTGAGGCCTTGCAAATGCGTTGCCATCCGAGAGACAAAGTTGAAATGTCTCATGTGCCTGTAATTACACGGGCAACCATACCCTTCAAACTGGAACATAGCAACGCTGTTTAGTGGCAGAAAAAGGTATGGTGGTAGTATTTCCCGGAGGAGCTCATTTACAAAGAGTCCTACTAAACTATTGCCTACTAATTTCAAACAAAGTACCGGTAAGAAGTCCGTTATGAAAACTGACATGTCGACTATGTGAACCTAAATCAAGTTCGTAGTTCTCAATCCTTGTTTATAAAAGAAGAAAAAAAAACAAAAATAATAACACCGTTAAACCGGTTGATGCCAACGTCCAATTCGCAAGCACAGCTCAGAAATAACTTGATCACGGTCAAGAACAGGTGTTACATAAAATAGATACAATGAAGAATAAAATTTTATTTTTAACATTTTTATATTTATTACAAAAAGTTAGTACCGATTACAATGATGACGCTTACGTATCAATTGATGAAGAAGAATATGCGAGGCCAAGCAGTTGTAGAGGTTATTGTGATGAAAATAATTATAGAGAGAAAAGGTCTGATTCTACGGTGAAAAGCCGGATTGTAGACGTAATGATGAGCACTAAGACATTGCCTTTGAGACCAGATGAACCAGACTTGTTTTCGTTTCTGAGGGATCAATATGAACTTCCTAAGGGTGAGTACGCATTTTCTGTAACACAAATTTAGGAACCGTCTGTCAGACAAGACTTCATGGCGTCTCAGAGTATTTCTCTTGGCTTTAGCGTGATAAAGTTTATGTTCCCTTCATTGTTTTGTTAAAATTATAAAGTAATTACTGAAAAATAAGACTCCATTTAGGAGACTAAACTTTTAGACATTTGACCAGTTATTATAAACAAACAACATTGTGTGGTTTGGTTATGTTTTAAAGAGTATTTAATATATTGCCTTTTCCGTCTTACGAATATTTGTAGACTAGTCTCCCCAATATTCCGCAACATTATTGTGCTGTAGCTTAAATCATGACTAATGTGTGTAAGATTAGTGTAATGTTGGATATTACTTTTCACGAAAACCCAGAAACGAACCCAAAAACCCAAAAAATAACTTGACGCTTGTGCTCACGACTCGTGAAAAGTAGTATACCTTATTCAGTAGACATAAGGTCTCAGTTATATTACGTGCTTTCGACATAATCCCTTATCGTACATAATCTGACATTTTCCTAACTGTACTTTTCTTAAGGTAAACTCTTACAACTCAGCATTAGTCATTATAATAAGTACCTTTATAAAACGGTATTATGTCTTCACAAAAGCAAACCAGCTCGATGTCAATGAACTTGAACTAATGTTAAGGCTAAGACATTTATAATCCACGCAACATTAAATTCTGTTATTTAGTTTTCATTCAAGACGATTCCCAGTATTTTAAGTGCTAGTGTTTGGTCGGGATCGACAAAATGCGCCGGCCGGCGCACAATTAATTAAATAGCTCTATGAGACAGGACTTCATAGATTGAATATCTATGAAGTCTCGAAGTATGTTCTCTAATCATATTTAAATAATTGTATCTATTTTATTTATCAGTGGGTATTATGCAAGCATTCATGTGAACGCCTTATGATCATTTATTTTTGATACCTACTTGCAACAACAGGAAATACATAATTAAGTTATTCTTGAAAATAGCTACTTACACATTTTATATATTTAGTTATCTACCAGAAATGTAAATACATATCTATTATGTATTTATAAAAGAAAAAAACGCACAAGTCGATGAATCAAGGAAGTGAATTCTTTAGTCGCATTATTCAAAGACATTTATAGGATTTAATGAGCGAATTAATTAATCCAATCTATCAACCACACAAAACTGGTATAATATGCAAAGGTAAGGTAAAGTGCACACTGCAGATTAATCGGGGAATATACATATATATATTTTTTTATGATGCCGAATAAAGTCAGACTTTTTTGCCAAAAACTGGCTGATATATATATTTTTTTTTTTTGAGGTTTGTGATGATAGACGCAAGTGTGGCCCTGGCATTAGATATAAATAAAACAAGAACATTACTTACGAAGTCGAACCGGTTCACATACCTACTTAGTTTAATTGTCATTTTTTCGTCTATTTCAATTTTAAATAAAAAAAAACATACATAAGGAAGGAGAAGCGACCTTGTTAAACTGCAAACAAACAAAAAAGACAACCAATCGCCTTCAAAAACTAAAAAGTGAAAAATACTAAACTTTAGCTTTGGAAGTCGGCGGCGTTGGTTCTGTTTGTGTTTGTATTGCCGCCGAATTCCAAAGCTTAAGTTATTTTCAACTTCCTGTCATCCAAATCCATGAAGGAACAGTAATACTACTTAAATTAACAAGACACCACTTGACAGTCACAAAAAAACAGAATACGCTAATTCGCTTACTTGGATGACATATTTTTTTCAATTATTTTAAACTTTTTACCAAACTACTTAATCGATTTCTATAAAAAATTAATATGGGACCACCTCTAAAGTATGACCTGTCAAACAAAAGGCAATCATCGAAATCGGTTAGCGTGATATTGAGTTATTCGTCCATTTGTCGCGCACAAATTTAAGATCTACATAAAATTATGACGTTCTCATGGATGCCATTTTCAGAACTGGATCAAATTGAAATGGTTCGAAACGGGAAACACCAGCTTTCAAATAAAAAAGAGAATTATCAAAATCGGTTCACCCAGTCGAAAGTTCAGAGGTAACAAACATAAAAAAAGAATACAGAGGAATTGACACCCTCCTGCTTTTTTGAAGTCGGTTAGTATTTCAATAAATACAGCTGTGTGTTTAAATATATTTTTAAATACATGTATGTATTACGTGTCAATTTTGGCGTTGAATTAACTGGAAAATACCTCTTATTTTGCATAATTATTTCAGGAAAATAAATCTACACTAATTAAAAATAAGGAGATGGATTACTTTACCTTTGAAAAAATATGCTAATGCTTTAAATTCACGTACATTTTGTAAAATAAATATTTTTCCTTTGTTCCTTTTTGAGTGCGGCGTCGTATGTAGTATATCTTAGTTGAAATTAATAAATCTTGCTGTTACCCAACAAAGTTACAGCAGCGGATAGTGGGGTGCGTGTTCTTGCATATGCTTAGAAACTTTATTAACGAGCTGGTAATAATACCAGCACTGTAACTTTGTTACCCAGGTTTATAGCAAAAATTATAAATGAACCATTAAAAGTCTATATCACAGAGATGTGATCACAGACAGACTTTTTATTGTTTATATATAACTAGCTTCTGCTCGCGACTTCGTCCGCGTAGTTTTTGTGTGTGTTTAGTTACTGCTCCGCACCTGGTGGTCGTAGCGGATTTTATATTATATAGCCTATCCAACACAAAAAGATTTTTTCAATTCAAAACAGTAGTTCCTAAGATTGGCGCGTTGAACCAAACAAACCAACTCTCTCTCATATTAGTATATATTAATATCACAAATTACGCCTATGCCGTCGATTTCCTACAGAAGACACTCTTGCAAATAAAGCGTTTGGTACCAGACTGCTGCAGCACTGGAGTTGTTCGTTTGTCAGACTGATGACTGCTGATGTTCTGATGTCTTTTTCATACAGTTGACACGTCCAAAGCGCCGTGCGACACGCACACTACGCACGCACGAAGGCAGGACGACCAATGTTACATGTCACTGTACGAAATAGATAATCGTTCATGTGCAGTCCGACAAATGCATAAATTGAAAGAGCTTATACACTATTGTTATTATTTTTAGACTAGACTACCGGAATCTAATAGCTGGTCAAATTGCGAAAAGCTACAACAATGATGTCTGTAAATTCAGGTTTTAAGGGACCCCTTTCGGAATACGACTTCATCATCGTGGGGGCAGGTTCCGCTGGCAGCGTACTGGCTTCTCGTCTAAGCGAGGGTCGTAAGGCATCGGTACTACTCATCGAAGCAGGCCGAGGAGAGTCGCTGTTAACTGACGTACCAATCCTGGCTCCGGTGCTCCAACAGACTGATTATGTGTGGCCGTACGTCATGGAGCCTCAACCAGGAGTTTGCACAGGTGCGTTTTGACCTTTTAATTATTAGGTACTATAATGTTAGTAGAACTGTGTATTGTGTATGTCTATGTATGTAGTTGGACTGTCCCGTTGGTGTCGTGGTCGCAAGCGCGACTGATGAGCGTGGGATCCCGGGTTCGATTTCCAGGTCGAGCAAAAAGTGTTGTTGGGTTTTTCCATTAGGATTTGCTCAGTAGCAGCACGGAGTTTGGTAGCTGGTGGTGTGACACCCCCGTGCCTCAGAAAGCACGTAAAACCGTTGGTCCCAGCTGTCATTCGTAGATCTTTGGCAGACGTTACGGATAGTCAGAAACCAGGAAGTCTGCCAACCACCCTAACCAAGAGGTATCGTTGCCCAGTAACCCGGTTGTGGAGGTCAGATAGGCAGTCGCTCCATGTAAAACACTGGTACTTAGTTGCATCCGGTTAGACTGGAAGCCGACCCCAACATAGTTGGGAAAATGCTAAGTAGATGATGATAATGTTAGTAGGAAACAGAGGAGCATGGAAATTAGCGCAAGCAAAGAAAGGTGTATGCCCAGCAATGAGTGAAGTCGGCATGTGAAAGATGATGATGACTATAATTTAAGGTTGTGTTGATGAATTGACGACACGGTTGGCGCAGTAGCTGCGCGAATGGCTGTTGCGCTGCGTGTCTTGGCTTCGATTCCCGCACGAAACTAATAATAGTTAGTTGTTATGGGCCTGGTCGTTGAATACTTGAGTTTATATGTTTGTAAATACGACCTAAGCGCAATTGTAAAACTTGGGCAACGTATTCTGGTTTAAAAAAAAAACTCTAAAAGTATTCCTGGATTGAAGCCATTAAACAGGTCAGTAAAATGGAACTGACAGATACATATGTATGTATGATGCTGGTAGGTAATATGAATGTGTGAGTGTGGTGGTTAAAATATAATAATAAGCTACTTTGTGTGATTTGCAACTTGCGCACACAGTTTGCATTGCTAAAATGCTTTGACGTGCGCTTTTATTGGCTCAGAAAAGTTATCGTGTATCACGGTTGTTGCACCAACTGTGTGCGTAAGTTGTAATCAGGCAACGTTTATTTGATTAACTACCTACTCGATAAAAAATATTTAGAATGTCATACCAAAATCTTCTAACTTGAAATACATTCTCAATGCTTGAACTCTGGATGTTTTCAGGGATGGTGGATGGGAGGTGCTTCTGGCCAAGGGGTAAGGCGGTGGGTGGTACAAGCGTGGTCAACTACATGATCTACACCAGAGGAATGCAGGAAGATTGGAACAGGATCGCCGCCGCAGGCAACTATGGATGGTGAGCATGAAATAATTTCGTCAATTAATTATGAATAGTACTTTAATACCAGCCTATTCCCACTGCAAAGGCAAAGGCCTCTTCTTATTCAGGGAAAGCACGAGCATTGCTCAAGGCGGATTGGAGATTTCAGACTTATACTTATTAAAGTCCAGGTTTCCTTACTATGTTTTCCTCCACGAACGTCTATGATCTCCAAGATAAACTTAGAAAGATCATATTATATATGAAATAGAAAAAATCACATAGGTATACTTGCCCGTGCCCGGTTAGATCTCACCGCCACCGGTTACATGAATAGTACATACTTACATTATCAAAATACAAAAACGAACACGGATATTATTGTCTGCAACTTACCTGAAATCGGAAAATTTATTGTTAACCAATGTTTATCCAGTCTAAAACAAGAATATTCAGAACGAGAAGATACTATGTGAGGGTTAAGAGCATCGATCTCATTTTCTAAATCTAATTTTTAGTCTGTGCACGACAAAAACAGGCCAATGTCAATTAAACCCGGAGCCTTAGAACCCTGCAGTTTGTGCTGTACCGAAGGATTTTGTTGTATTTGCCTCTTGAGCCTCTTACGACTTGCGAAGAGGTGTTATTTCTTCATCTAGAGATTACACACATCTTGATAACAATACCGTACTTTTATCATTTGCAGGTCTTACAATGACGTGATGCCGTATTACATAAAATCTGAACGCGCCGATCTGAAAGGACTCAGAAACTCCCCGTGGCATGGGCGCGACGGTGAACTGTCCGTAGAAGACGTGCCATTCAGGTCATTATCAACACTGATACTTTATTATATTTGTACGCAATAGATTATTATCATTATCAACACCTATACAAATATTCGTCATAGATACGGACATGATAAGCCGAAACACATGACTCGGTATGACTGTACTCGAACTATCTATCATATCAATACCAAAGAATAGAAATAGTTGAATACCTACAGCAAATATTTAATTAGCTATATACAAAAATATAATTTTATTTACCACGATCCGATCGATTAGGTTGGTATATGGAGGAGTTTTTTTGTGCAATTAAGATTAAACTGTCGTATTTTTTTTTATCAACATTTCGTAGTATCATGTTATGATAGTCTAGATCTAAAATAGAAATGATGGCATCTGCAGAATTATATCAATATGTTATTTTTTAGAAGCTCCGTTAAATGTCAGTAGTTTTAATAATACAGGTTTTTGTTCATTACAGATCTAAACTCTCCAAAGCATTTTTAGATGCAGCAAAACTATACGGTCATCGCAGAGTAGACTACAACAGTCCAGATGCTTTTGGGTTCAGTTATATTCAAGCAACCCTCACTAAAGGTCAACGTGCTAGTAGCGCCAAAGCGTTCCTTCACAAAAACAAAAAGAGGAAAAATCTACACATATTAATAACAAGTAGAGCTACTAAAGTTATTATCGACCCAGTCAATAAAAACGCAGTCGGCGTTGAATTCCATAAAAATGGACGAGTGTACCAAATTAGAGCCAACAAAGAAGTGATACTCTCAGCCGGTCCCATTGAATCACCTCATTTGCTAATGCTTTCCGGTGTTGGACCTGAGAAGCAGCTAAAATCTGTCGGAATACCTGTGATACATGATCTGAAAGTCGGCGAGACGTTGTATGATCACATTTCGTTTCCAGCTTTAGCTTTTACTTTGAACCAAACGAAATTAACATTAGTCGAAAAGAAAATATCTACAGTACAAAATGCAGTCCAATTTGACCAATATGGTGACGGACCTATGTCTTCCTTAGCTGGAGTTGAAACTATAGGATACATAAAAACACATATATCCAATGAAATTGGCGATTACCCTGACATTGAACTTCTCGGATCATGTGCGTCTTTAGCTTCTGACGAAGGAAACATCGTAGCCAAAGGGATTCGTATGGCTGACTGGCTTTACAATGATGTTTATAAACCAATAGAAGATATTGAAAGCTTCACTGTTCTATTCATGTTGTTGCACCCGAAATCTAAGGGTTATTTGACCCTGCGATCTAAAGATCCCTACGAACCACCCAGTCTGTACGGTAATTATCTAACTCATAGACAAGACGTCGATACAATGATAGCCGCAATAAGGTATATCATCAAGCTTGTGGACACGCCACCATTCAGAAAATATGGAGCGACATTACATACAAAAAAGTTCCCTAACTGTAAACAGCATGAATTTGGCAGCGATGATTATTGGGAGTGTGCTATACGAGCAGTGACTGCGACACTCCATCATCAGATAGCGACGTGCAAGATGGGTCCACCGACAGATCCCGATGCGGTAGTGGACCCCGAACTGAGAGTGTACGGTGTGACTAATCTGCGAGTAGTCGACAGTAGTATTATCCCGAGGACAATAGTAGCCCATACTAACGCACCAGCCATAATGATTGGGGAAAAGGCAGCCGATATGATCAAGAAGACTTGGAACTTGTACTGAAATAAATGAAAGCCTAATCCAGTTTGCCGGGAGTAACTTAATTGTGAGTTTATTTCAGTGAAATGCCGTCGGCGCCCGATACGACACGAAAATGGAGTCATTCGTCAAACCAAATGTTGTTTTTAATCAAGACATAACGAGTTAAGATAAAACAAATTTATAAATTCTTGTAGATAGATATAAATAATGGGTAATTAGTGTTTAATGTTATTTTAATTGATGTTCGATTGTAAGATATGTCGGATATTTAAATGTAACGTCACATCTAAGTAAAACAAAATATCATTTTTAATATTTTTCTGATATCATTTGAAATACCTACCTCCTGGCTATTCTTTTGACTGAGATCTTTTATCAAGAAAATTCAATGACATTTGGATTTAATATTTAAATATAAATTCTTAACAGCCCCAAAAAAATTCCCCACGCAAACACTTAGCGTCATTCAGCGGCGGGCGTGTCACTAACTAGCGAGAACATAAAGGCTTTCATTTCTGACCTGCTGTCCTCGTGTCCAGAGCCTATGATGCTGTAATAACGTTTGAAACTACTAAACATACATTTTATTTGCAACATTTACGCAATAGGTACGCAGCATAATAGGTACTACAACACTACAACAATACAGGACTCTTATATGATACCTTTATTGACTCTAATTACTGTTGCAACTTGCCTAATAGTTTGTACCAAATTAAATCCAAGCCAGTATGCACTACGTTAGTCATAGTACACGTAGTGAATCATGCCAACAGTAATAATGTATAAGTTTTCTACTGTATTTTCCTTATCTGTGTCCTAAATCGGTGAAAAGACCAGGACTTATATGAATAAATCTGAAATCGCTAATCTGCGTTGGGCAAGCGTGGTGATCAATGCTCTTGCTCTCTCTGTATGAAAAGAGGCCTTTACCCTGCAGTGGAACAATAATAGGTTGGTATTATGTTTTCTTTGAATAAAATACTTACATAAAAAACTTCAGTAAAATTACACACCTATTGTGATTGTGACCTTCAAAAATCTTAGAGCATGGTCTGAACTAAAAATAAACTTACGCTTTCCATCTGATTTTAATAACATAATTAATTCAGTGGTATGCGGGTTCAATCAACATAAGGGGCCACCCCCTTGGTGTTAATACAACATTTTTTGTAGTCCCCACTCTGACATAGATAGATAGACGGTACCTAAATAATTTACCAGCCGCATGTGTAGTAAGCCCAAAGGAAAGACGACCCGCTGACCGGAAGGGGGCCTAGGGGGGCTGATCTCGTAAAATACGACTTCTTTTAATTTATTTTTACTTCTTTATTACCTTAAATAAGTACTGTACTAAATATTATAGGTTCCTACGTGATTCAGCGTAGGTACTAAATATTCAATGCAATGGTTGGCGCCGAAAATATTGGCCTATTGACCTCCAATTTATACTGTACGTTGCTCGCTAAAAATATGCGCGAGCGCCGTCTGACAGAATGAGATAATTGTATATGGATATAGGTAGGTATACGTATAAAGTGTAATTTTGGGCGTGGACTCTTCAGATTTTTTAGATGTAATTTTGTTACATATGCGAACCATTATGTAACTTGTACTTTATAGGGATTTGGTTCTGCCCCTTAGCTTTATAAATACTTGCACAACAGTGCTACGTACTTGCAAATCTATAGATGCAATAGAGCGCTTAGCAGATCCGAGATAAGAGGTTATTTTGTTATCAGTAAGACAAAACTCGATAAAGATACACAAAACTAAATGTTCTTTACTTTGCTTAAATAATATGCCCCTTTTGCGTATAACATTTTAAACAATACTCGAGAATTTACCGAAATATAACAAAAACTACTTTAACATTATACATGTCAGGCTTAAATGTATTTACCTGAAACTATTAGCGCCTCATTCGGACCCACGGTGTGTATATTGCCCATTTTCTCGTTCGATTTCAAAGAAAACGCACGACAAGAACACTATGTTTTTACTTTTACGAAAAAAAACAACTTTCGCTAAATCAATAAATATAACAAACAACAATGAATGAAACGAATGAACGAACGAATAACGATGAGTAAACGATTCCATAGACAAAGTGCGCAGATTAAATAAAACGTAATACTCACACAATCACGTGTTCTAACTTCATTTCGAAACCTACCATTGACCATACTAGTCTTAAACATTTGAGGGTTTGAGCATCAGCAGAAAGCTATAACCATCAATCATGCATGACTAATATATGACCATGATCTTGCGTATAGTATTTGTACTTTATTTGGTATGACTCGCAACCACAAACTATTCATAACTCGTCTGACAAAACTGGGTCCAACACTACGAAGTCTACGTGCAGAAATCATAGACCTATTGGCTATGGTCGATATAACGTTGTAAATGGCGGACGCATTGTGATTGTTTGTTGAAAGAATTTCAGTTGCTGATGCGAAATAACTAAAAGCAAACATAACATTAAGTAATTTCAAATAATGTAAGTCCTTCACCAGTATCTGCTTTTGTCTGTTAGAAATCCTAATTGTACTTTTAATGGGTCAGATGTTATCATTATCATGTAATCTTTGTATTACTCACAATTTTTTTATTCACAGATAGCGTGGTAATTTTATTTAGAAAAATGTCTGACACAAGTGATCTCGATCGGCAAATCGAGCAGCTAAAGAGATGTGAAATTATAATGGAGGCCGAGGTAAAGGCGCTATGTGCCAAGGCCCGCGAAATTCTCGTCGAAGAGAGCAATGTTCAGCGGGTAGATTCTCCTGTCACGGTAATTAACCTTTTACGTATCTTTACGGTTATAACAAACTAATATTATTAGAAACCTTTGTTTAGCATTGACAGAATTGCTTATTTATTTATGTAACTAATGTTTTCGCTGTTCGAAAATACGCACTCAAACTACTTGTATACAAAAGTCTGTCTTCCTGTATTAGTCGGTCTGACACTAAGTTCCGATCTCATCAAATAATAATTTTGTAGGCCAATTAGTTTGTACACTTGTTTATAAATTCATACACATACCATCACGCCTGTATTCCCCAGAGGGTTAGGCAGAGGTGTACCAATGTACACCCACAGTTCGCCGGTATGTTTTTAGGGTCCCATTTAATAGAGGGCGAGCCTATTGCCATTAACCAGGCACAAATCCTAACTCCGAGCTGCTACTGAGAAATTCATAGAAAAACCCAATAACACTAAATTCATATGTTAACATAAACCATGTACAAACAATATGTATGTCCAAACAAGACCCACTAGGTACCTCAAAATTACTATTACACCCTTGTTTCAGGTTTGTGGTGATATTCATGGCCAATTCTATGATCTGAAAGAATTATTCAAAGTGGGTGGTGATGTTCCTGAGACCAATTATTTATTTATGGGAGATTTTGTAGACAGAGGATTCTATTCTGTAGAAACTTTCTTATTACTACTTGCTTTAAAGGTAAGGTGATGATTTCTTTGTAAACTTGTGTGTTTATAGTGGTGTACCTTCCAATATGGTATACTGATTCTTCATTCATAGATTTTATGCTTAGCTATTGTTATGTAGCAATTAATTCAATGAATCAAATGACATTGTAATAAGTTTATGTGCCTTCTTTCACTCAAATTTCTTATTGTTTTTCTAAGATAAGAGTAGCCTATGTTACTTCCTATAACATCAGCTATCAGCTAGTGAAAGTTCCGTCAAAATTAGTTCAGTCATTTAGGAGATTAGCTGAAACAAACTGGCAGATATATTTTTTTAATTGGTTTATTTGTGTGATTACTGTGTAGACATTCAAAATTATTTTGTAAAAAGTTGTTATTTTGACATTACACACCAACACACACATACACCCAGTACATTTTCTTCACATACATTACACACATTACATTTACAGTACATTATTGTTATTATTCATTAGAGTTACATTTTCTTTATTTGTGTAGGTGACTTTTGCCCATAAGTTCTTCAGCAGGCATATTGGTCATCGCAGATAAAGATGAAGTCCTGGTTTAAAAAGTAGCCTATGTTATCAAGATCCCTAATTACCTTATAATTAAGATAATTTATCAAATTTCATTACAATTGGTTCAGTATTAGTCCTGATGAAAGGTAACAAACAGATTGATATTGACCATACCATTCACAGAAAATTTAAACCATCAGTTTTAAATGACTGACTAAATTGACTTAAGTTTCAAGTTAACATAAACGCTATAAACTTTTATAAATTTGTCCTGCTATTTCATGACTATGACACATTTTTATTATTTTTTTTATTTTATTTTTACAATTTTAAGAAAGCTTACAGACTAATACACATAAATGGTAAAAAAAAAATAAACACTTGACAGTTGCTAATTACAAGCTTCCACATTTAAATAATAAAATTAAACAAAAAGAAGATCAAACAGAAAAAGGGAGAAAGAAAGAAAAAAGATAATGGAAATAGCTAGGTCCTGTATGCCATGATAAACTGATTCTTGTTCAAGTAGGTATTCCGTACTCAAGATTTTTCTAATACTGATCGCACTCATGCAGAATAGATCAATTTCTAAAGTTTGTTAAATAATAATGCACTACATATACAAAAAGCGTTTCGCCTGTAATTTGTTGTAGTAAACAGTACTTGTAATAACGGTCGTAATCTTAGGTTACCTTGATTAATGTGAAGATAAATTTTACTAAGTAAATCGGGACAATCGATTGATCCATTACATACGAGATATATCTAATCATCTGTTTTACATAGGTCCGTTACCCTGACCGCATCACATTAATCAGAGGCAACCATGAGTCCAGACAGATCACACAGGTGTATGGCTTTTATGATGAATGCCTTAGGAAATATGGATCTATTACTGTATGGAGGTAAATATCATAAGTTTTGTTTTCTTATGGAGGCATTTCATGTCATTTGGAGATGCCTTTACTTTGATGTTGTGTTAAACGCACATAAATAATTGAGTTTCACCTTACCCAAAAAGTTAATGCTGAATAACAATTGTCAAATGTATGCAGGTATTGCACGGAAATATTCGATTACCTATCACTGTCGGCGATCATAGACGGACGGATATTCTGCGTGCATGGTGGACTAAGCCCTTCAATACAGACACTCGACCAAATTCGCACAATCGATCGCAAGCAGGAGGTCCCTCATGATGGACCCATGTGTGACCTACTCTGGAGTGACCCTGAAGGTTTGTCACCACCATATTAGCTCTGAGAAATTTGTTTAATTTAAATTTCTTTAACAATACATAGTTTGTACAAGGGTACTTAGTACTAAATACCAGTAACAGGCATGGATAGTGAGCACAAACTTCAAGTTCATTTTTGAGTTTTTGTGTTCCTTGCTGGGTTTTTTGGGTTGTCGATGCTGCACGCGTTTTGGTCCGCCTGTTGGTCAATCGCGTGCAGCGTCGGCGACCCAAAAAGTTGAAGAACAAAAAACTTGAAGTTTGTGCTCAAGGATACACAATACAGGGTATGTAAATATTAATACTTATTATTTGTACTTATTCCCACATGTATGTAACTGCATATCCAATAAGTTAATTTCGATACAAATGACTACGAAACTCCGTCAAAACTGGTCTGACGAACTAGCTATATCTAGCCGGTATTGTCCCGATATTAGGTAAAGACCTCCCTTTCTCTTTTCCACACATGTCTGCCCTCATCATTGTGGGCCTGTCCTTTCGGTAGGAGTCAAGTTCTACTTTGGTATGCTGCGATGTCGCCTAGCAATGAGTGGGTACCAAATCAGTGGTTCTGTTAGCCAGCTTATCTGACTTGTGGCAGACATGTCTGGCCCATTCCTACTTAGGGTTAGCAGCTTTCAAAGTATCATCTTGCCATATCAATGTGGGTGTTCTGTTATGCCTTACAAGGTCCAACATTCAGCATAATACACAAAAAATAGTATTATACTATTACATATTATGCTAAATAATATTATTAATTGTTGTTATTCGTATTTCTATTTTACAGACACTCAAGGCTGGGGCGTGTCGCCCCGCGGCGCTGGCTACCTGTTTGGCTCGGATGTGGTGGCTCAGTTTAACGTGTCTAACGACATCGACATGATATGCCGTGCGCATCAGCTTGTCATGGAGGGCTACAAATGGCATTTCAATGAGACTGTACTCACTGTGTGGTCGGCGCCTAACTACTGCTACAGGTGTTATGATATAATGTTAATCATAATAATATGACTTAGTCTTTAAAACATTGCCTGATTCTACATTCTAAGGGAGAAACCATAAAAGCTAGTAAAAATAACATGTATTTTGAAGAATATTTAAGAAGCAACCCAGCCTTTTTAAAAGTTTGTAAAACGATGATACATTTAGGAGAGTCTTATTTTTATGCCTTGAACTGCAGAAGTAGATTATCTCCTACCCAATTTTTCCTGTTAGTAATTAGTAAAAACCTTGAAAACCAGCAATATTAAACCATCAAACCTAACATGACACTTATTCTGACACAGATGCGGTAATGTGGCTGCAATATTAGAACTGAATGAAAATCTTCAGCGAGAGTTTACAATATTCGAAGCGGCGCCACAGGAGTCGCGTGGCGTGCCCTCCAAGAAGCCGCAGGCCGACTACTTTTTATAATGTTGCTTACAATAGACAATTGATACATGAGCGAGCGACCCATCTAGTATTATATACGGTTTTATTGTAGTGACAAAACATTTCATGTGGAGATAATTTAATTGTGATCTTAAGACTGGTGTTGAATTGTAAGTTGAATGTGTTTATTTTAAGTCACTGAATACGTGTTTAATTCATTTGCTGACTCCGTTCGCCCCGTGAGTTGGCAGCGACGTCGGATCTCCAAACAACCGAAAGACTTGGTATACGAATACAAGACGCGAGTCACACTTCACAATATACCAAAAACATCCGCATGTGAACTGTGGAAGTGACGTGGCGTTCTGAAGACATTTGGGCTTAAAATCAATGGTTTAGTACAAACTTTTCAAGTCCCACAACTAAATGTTAGTTAAGTTAAATCTTCTCAAGTATATAATTTTAATTTATAATTTAACCTTGACTTAGTGTAATTAATCCGTTTTGTTACTCAATAGTTGAACACAATATTTTTAATAACAGGCATTTCTTTTGATTTGTGTTAGTCCCTTGCAAAGCTAGATGGCATTTTACCATTTTTAAACTATGCCATTGATTATGTTAACGTTAATTGTATTAAGTAGATGACCAATTGATAAATCATTATTATTATATAAATATGTATTAGTACCCGATAATATGTGACGAACAATGAGTAGGATAAGCCAAGTGTTATTTGTACTGCATAAGCGCACATTGATACGCCCATGCGGCGCGGTGCGCTAGAATTGTTAGCAAGGTAGAATGTTAGGTCTATTTCATTGACCTCTCACTGTATTGTCAAAATATAATATACATTACCTATCTTAAATAGATTTATAAAACTAAGAAACGTTAAGAGTTACTTGTTGGCCTCTAGCGCTTACTGCCGCATGATTTTATATAGATCAGGTTCATAATAATGTGATTCGTGATGTCATTAACACTGCCGTTAAATATTATGTAATGTTAAGGAGATTATAAAATATACCTAAAGTACGCAAGAGATAAATTTTCGTATTGTAGACATTGTTAATGATCTTTACAAATTAATATAGAAACTAGTGCAAAATGCAATGTTTTATATTAAATAGTCTCAAACACATTAAATTCAAACGATTCTAGATTTTGAGTACCTGTAGAGAATTTTAAAATTCTAGAATACTATTTATAGCTGTTATAAAACTTAAATTGTTTTAAGAAAATTCCCTAAAGTTCATATAAAAAAATTAACACCAATTAGTATTCCTAGAAAACAAAACCAATTAAGTTTGTATTTTATGCTTCATGTCCTTCTGAATTTGTATCTATTTTCATCTATTCATTCTATAAGCTAAATGAAGACGGTTAATTTAAATAAAGCGAAAACTATATTTTGTCAACTTAGAACCCTACCTTGTGAATTAGGCTTTGCAACGTGATTGTTAGAAATATACATTATAATTTTGATAAATATTAAAAATAGTAATCTCATTGTTCTCGTTTTGTTTAAAGTCAAATAACTGATATGGCAGCAAGGTATGGATTATTTAACTAAATGGGTACAGACAACTTTCAAGTTTTTGTTACACGAAATATCACTACAAAACTCTTACAGGATTTATATATTATTGAAATTTCGGAACATTCATGATTCTGGCTTTGTATTTTTTGAAATACCCATTTGTGCAAATCACAATGCCATACCTCACATATATTATTCAATACTATCAGTTGTTTATTCATGGGCAATTTAAAAATTGTTTCCATATTATCATTTTTACCACAAATTATAATTATATATGTGCAAAATGAATTTGCTGAAAATGCTTCCATTCTTAATTAAAATTATAACCGGTTTTGTATCCCTACTTCCTTTTATACTATTAATTATTAAAATGAAATGCCATCATTTTTCTGTGTATATTATTTATTCCAAAAAAATATATTCCATTGAACTACTTAACAAAAATTAACACTTATTTTAAGATAGGAAGTACATAACAAAAACTAGTAAAAAAAATCAGGTACATCAATCAACTAAGGGTCTTTGACATAGAATTACATAATTCAGGTAGTATATCACCACATTTTGTAGAAACTTTGATGTCTATAATATCATCAGCTCTAGTGGGGCCTATATTCAACAATGCAATTTTCTTATGTTCATCTCTAGCTTGTAAAATTATTCTATAGCTTGAATAAACTGTTAAACTTGAACCTAAAACAAATACAGCATCACTGCAGGATACTTGTGCCTTGACTGCCTCCACCCTTGCCTTTGGGACATTGTCACCGAAGAACACAATGTCTGGTTTTAATGGGCCTTCACATTTTGGACAAATTGGTGATCTGAATCTGTCTACTTGTTCCTGAAATGAAAGGTTATCACACCATAAACTTTTAACAAAACTAAGAACACAATATTTATGATATTTTTTGTCTGTAACATACTCTGGGTAAGTCCACATCCCCATCAGGCCTTATCATAGTGAAACTGTTCTCCATGAAAGGGTTATTTTTCATGAGTTCCACCTGCAGCTCGTCCCTGCTTATCTCGTAGGGACACCTTAAACATTTCACAATATACCCAGTGCCATGGAGTTCAATTACATTTTCTGAACCAGCTTTGTGATGTAGACGGTCTACATTTTGTGTCACAATTGAAGTCACTTTTCCCATCTGCAAGAAATAACACCAAACATTTCAATGCCACATGCTGTAGTTGTTGTAAAGTTAATTGCCTTAACTTAAAAAATCTATGAATTTTATTTGTGTCTGACCTCAAGTTTAGATAATAAATTATAAATTATCACTGCCAACAAGAGCTAAGTCAAAATATACATGGAATTATTGTGTATCAACAATACTACTTACCTTTTCTAGATCTCTGACAGCAAGATGTGTATCATTTGGCTGAACAGCACTAAACCTTGGCCATCCAATGAAATTCCTTGCCCAGTACCGTTGTCTGGCTTTAGGGTACTTCACAAACTCTTGGTATTGTATAGGCTTGTGGTTGGTGCGGGCATATAATCCAACTTCTTCTGATCTATAGTCTGGAATTCCTATAAAACAAAAACAAATACTCGAAATGGAATCAATTCTTTTGTGGAAACTTGTGTAAATCAAGTATTTCATAACAATTACCAGATTCCGTGGAAATACCAGCACCAGTTAGAACAAGTATATTTTTGTAACTAGATAAAAAATCTTTTAAAACCTGAAAATCTTCGTGGTTAGGTGGCTTATGCTTTGGTACATATACGATCTGACGAGTAAATCGTTTAGTGTTGGTTAATAGCTTAACTTGATGCATTTCAATACTCTTATTAGTTTAATAGACCAATCTAATCGTTAAGAAATAAATATAATCGTATCAAAAACAACTTCGTTTGTACTTGTTACATTTTTACATACCTGTAAAAACGACGTCAATTTTTTTTTTTGACATTTGACATTGACACAGTCTATGTAAACACTACACTAGTGTCTTTTGCCATAGAGGTTAACTACTTGATTATAGAGTACTTAGTTCGTAGATCTCTATTTCATCACTGTGTGAGTTCACCTTGATTCCCTTCACGTCATTCAATAAATTAATAGTATTGGTCTGTATTTTGGATTAGTGTACTATACAGCAACATTTTTTTATCACATACCAAAATGAGTGTTATTAAAAATAATTAAATACGTGTTGTTTCTTTTAGGATCACTCAGTACTAAAATATTAGGATATGATAAGATCTATAAGATCGTACGGTTGGCAACACTATGAGGCAGGTAGGCAGGGCACACGATAGACAGAGCCCGGCAGATCGTGTAATGTAATAGACTTTACTAACGATGTATAGTTATGTCTATGGGCTACTGTCTGACACTCAGTTTGACAGACAGATGTCAATTTATCACAAAACTACTTGCTTTGCTTTCTTTCTATCCAACCAAGATGTTTTTAATCTAAAAAAGTAGTTTTTCTATTAGAATTGAGATTTTTGTTTATTTATTTTTGGATTTAGTAGTTAATAATGACTTTGTTTAGATTAAAATCTGCTCCATTTGTACTAATAGAAGACGATGGCAACCAAAATATTTTACCTTTACTGCTGGAACTTGTGCAGGAAGAAAAATCCGTCAACTTGATTAGTTATGAACAACCTAACAGCCTTTGGAAGAGTGTGTTCAGGAGCCATCCTAATGTTAATTACTACGATAAATTTAATACTGACATGTACAATAAGTATGTGGGTGGCAAATCTTCATTGATAATAAATTCAATGAACCAAATGGCTCTTTTTATGGGTTGGAATGAGTCTTTAAAGCACTTAAAGCGATTACAAAGTGATGCTAATGTAAATAGACTAATACTTATACTGCACAGAGACTGTTTACCACAAAGTTCTAAACTACAAACACATTTAAATCATTTGGTAAATGTTATAATATCATATGATAAAACGAATCCGCACAAAGTATGGATTAAGCTAAAGAAAGGCAGCAAAGTTATTAGAAGTGAAGAAATAATGTCATTTGACAGTAAAGCATCAACATTAATTTTAAGTCCTGTTATAAGACAAGAGAAAAAGGAAGAGGAACCTGTTAAACCATTGCCTGCGAACCTGTCCACATTCAAAATAGAAGTGGACCAAAATGAGAAAATACAAAAGTATAACTTGAAACTTCCATACATGAGTAAAATACATGAAGGTGAGAGTAAGGTCTATTATGAACCTGATGCAGTGGATGACTGGGATGAAGAAGACCCTGATGAGGATCTTGATATTTGAATAAAGTATAAATCAACACAAAATTTTTATTCGTTATATTAATTCATATTATCTTATTTGTTTCCTGCTTCCTTATCCAGGTCTATTTACTGTTCCACATTTTTACAGTCCATCAGAATTTATAATCCTGCAGCAACAGGCAAAGACGGTTTTCACTGAACAAATATCATACCGCCAGTTCAGGTAGCTCAAACATCAAGTTAATTTATGGAGTACTGAGGCTGCACGCGATTGGTCCAACAGACGGCTCAATCGCATGCAGCGTTGGCGACCCAAATAACCCGGAAAGGAACTCAAGAACCCAAAAAATAACTTGACGTTTGTGCTCACGACCCGTGGGGGCTGCTATACCACTTTATGCTCTCTCGACCTGTTCAGCCACAGACAAATAGGGTGAAGAGTGTAGAACAACTAGTTTGCGAAAAGCGAGCGTGCGAGTACGACTGTCGGTTACTCGCACCATTTGGCCACCACCGCGTATGCACCGGCTAGTATCTTGGCTAGTGTTCTGACCGCCAGTGGATGGTTCTCGACGGGAGTGTGAACGGTAAGTTTGTGTTACGGTGGTTTTTATTGACACGGTCTACATCTATTGTAAGTTTCTTGAACGAGCACGGCATGCCAGGTATTTTTGGCGACAAATTAAAAATATAACAACATTATACAGAAAAAAAGTTGACATTTCAATGTTAACGGCCGTAAGTACAAAAACTATTCCGTACAACAGCTGTTAACGAAATTTCAATTTTATTACAAAAAAAATCCTTGCCATGCCGTACCGCCAATGGGTGCCGGGCCCTAGGAAATTGTTCCACTGCCAGCCGGCGAGGAAGCGACTATTCGGCTATTTACTCACTCAAAAAATGTACAATAGATTTACATTCCGTGTAAACAAAAGAGATGCATATATTAATAGTTGCTCGCCGATTGTTTTCACTGTCGGCGAAAAATCGCTCCACTAGTTTGTCGCTAAGCGTGAAAAGCTATCAAAGATAATACTCGCTGAACCGGCATTTCACTCCCCCAGAGACTCACTAGATACACTGGTCGCCTATCACATTCACTTATAGCTCAGCGACAAAACTATCGGAACTACACCCTCGCTTCTAGTCTCTAGCTCTACTCGCTGTTCCTTCGTCGTTTACGATGGTTGGGAGCGAGAAGTCCATCAGGTGCTAGCTTTCTTCGCAGCGGTAGGGTAGATGGCAAAGCAAAACTGCGGATTTGCATTGTCGGAATCTGTCAAGTAAAACAAGTGATGACGAGCTGCGAGCTCGCGCATTCATTGGAGGATGCTTAAGGAGGCCCTCAGTATGAGAATCAGAGACTAGTTTTTATCGGACCCGTGTGGTGGTGTGGTCGGTAGATAGTAGTGGGTCTCGAATGTATATTTTTACGTTTTTGGGAATACGGATATGGACGTGGACTATGTAAATCAGGTGTTTTTAGACAAACCCTCGGTTACAAAGAATTCACTTTTTATTCGTTTTTCTATGTTCTGTTACAATTTTGCGATTTTTTTTCATTTCTTGGCCACGTTACTTGCCATTACACAATTATGTAATAAAGTAGAAATTCAAGTACGTGCAAGTTAATTTTATTAATGACACCGTAATTACATCACCATTTATCTCAACTCTTAAATTATGTATCATAATTACTCGTTCAATGATTAATTTTCATGACCTAACAAACTAAACAATTAATAAATGAAAAAAAAAAAACAAATACAACAGAGAATCAGTTACGAACCTCTATCGACACAATGCTATAGTAAAAATAAAATAATTATTACAATATTTCAATACACATATAACCCAAAAATGAGGAACAAAAAATATTTTTCTTCCAAGTCTAATTTCGAAAAATTAATTAATATTATGCGAGCCGATATCGTATGTACACACAAGCCCGGATAAATCTTATAATGAGACAAACAATACATACTAGCAATTTAAATACTGCGGATTAATCAAGCAACGCCGACGCGCAGCCCCCGGGCTCGAAAACGAGGCGGAGACGGCGCAAAAACAATAAGAAGCTATCTTTCGATATACATAATAAAGCTAACAAAATATACGATAAAAATGATTTACAACCTCATATAACCTAACAAAATGTTTGCAGTTTCATATACAATTTTATCGCACTGCATTCCATGGGGGACAAGAGACTGCTTGTAAACATCGGGGCACACATAAGGATCGGCAGCGGGCTTCGGGACGATACATATACACACGGGACCGGGTGATGAGAGTACGCGGTATTATAGGGTTGCTAGAGCGTTTATTCGCCCGCCAGTTCCTTGAGTCGTTCTTCCCTCGGTCGCGCGCCACCGAATATCGATTGCGTCTGACTGGTTGACGCCAGAGAGTTCACCGGCTCTTTTACAGTCCGAGGCTCAAGCTTCAACTTCGGCCTGCCTGACGTGTCTGGAAAAGAAATAGTTAGGGAGCTGAGGACGGGACCAGCATGTGATCTGTTCATCGAATCTAAACTACTCACAGCTCGACTACACTCAAGTGAAACGAATAACTAGGTGCAATCTCAATGCTTGCTAAACTACAAACAGACGTCAGTTAATGTCACATACATTAAATGTCCAGTTATCTGTGTTTTGAACAAGATGTGAGCATAACCTTGAATTATCTATTTTTATCAAACAATTTAAATATCTGTCAGAAATTCTAGTCTACACTAAAAACAATGTTGAACTATCGAATGGTCTAACAAACGCAACAAAAACATTGTGTCTTGACATGCAATTTGCTACTTTATAGATTTTCGACTTAAGGATGTGAAAAACTTATTTAAATAAAATCTATATAAATTAAGGTTCCTCAAGAGTGTATCTTTACTAATACTGACGTCTGCACCGCGTACAGATCACTTTTAAATATCATACCCGAGCTCCCTAACCAAAATACACTAATTAGAAACACATAAAACAAATATATTTAATAAAATTGACGATTGACCATTTCATGCAAGTTACATTCCACAAGCACGAGCACGCACTGCGTTCCTACTTTTCCACTATATAATAATATACACTATACAGTCTCATTTCTGCGACATAATAATATCGTTCGAAGTAAGAACGCCGCCGTGCGCGCTCGCACGATGTCCTTGCAATTCGCGAGCGTGCGCCACGTAATTTTTAAGGTATTGTTTTATGACAAATTCCAATGATTGACACGCGTTCGGAAATTGTTAAAACTATGTAAGGCAAGAATTGATATGGGTCAGATCGACAGAAATTACTGAGCGTACCCGCACTGCGAATTAAAGTCGCGTGTTTATTTCATACATGTGGTAGTGCCATATCGCATACATGCAGTTCAGAAAAACAAAAAGTTAAAGTTGAACGTTTCGTGCGCAAGTCCGTACAGTACACGTAGGCTCACGGGAAAATTCTAAATGGGATAACAATAATGCATTTTTCATTCTGAACTAGTCTGGGTTTACACCCTAACTAGATGTACAGTATGGAGTTTTAGTACTTGACAATCTCGGCTAGTTCACCTCATTTTATACAGTCTGCGCATGGAGCACTCACGAAACTCATCAGTTTACGGTCTACCGGCTCAAATAGTGCACACCTAAACGGCGTATAGAACTATTTATTTATTAAACTTACACTTTGATGCATAATTGATTTGATGTACGTACGATGACCATATGCGGAGGGACGCGTCTTGCGGTTTTAACGAGCCTCACTATTTAGGGTCAGTTCACACCGAGACGCGACATTACGCGCCAATCGACTTTAAATATGACTTTATTTACTACACGAAAAGATACACATGTCATTGTGAGGATTCAGCGCTGGATGGTGCTGCATCGTGTGAACTCTCACAATGAAATGTGTATCTTTTCGTGTAGTAAATAAAGTGTCTTGGTGTCTACTGACCCTTAAGCGGACAGATTTTACAATGAAACAATAGACATGAAGCAGTAGTACCTGGACGCGACGGCGGCATGTCTTCGAAGTTCCTGCGCGCGGGCGCCTGGCGCGGCGCGGGCGCGGCGGCGCGGCCCATGCGGCCCCAGTCGCCCGGCCGCGGCTCCTCGCTGGCGCCGCGCGAGCCCCGCCCCCCCTCCCGCTCGCCGCGCTCGGCCCACCGCTCCCCGCCCCCGCCCCCGCCGGCGCCCCCGCCGCCTCCTCCTCGCTCACGCTCTGCAACCACCGTATCTATTATTTTGGAACAACAAGTTTTTAAGGTTTGATCGCTGGTCTCATAGTTATGGCTAGCTCACTGCTCATGAGTTAATAGGAATTACGCATCTTGGATCAATCATGCTATGGTACCGTAAACGCAGTGTTAGTAAAATGTAATAGTTTAGCGATTAGTTATGGTTTACCAGTTTAGCGTTCGAGGCTCGATCGCTTCTAATTTAGAGGCATAAAGCCTGTCTAACGACAATATGGTCGTTGTCATGTAATTTTCTTACCTGTTGCTCCACTAATAGAGATTTATTGAATATTGGTGCTGTCAGAATAAGAGTGATCAACCTATTTGTCACATCTTCGCATGTTTCTTAGGCTATGATGAGCCTGGCATGATCATTAGATTAAAAGGCTTGTAATAAAAATTAAAGAAAAAAAAATCATAGCATGTTGCTCTTTCTGTGTTTTAAGTTAAGATCTTATAAAATCTGCATGCAGAATAGCATTATCATTCTACATATTGTAGTTTTGTAGATAGTCTTAATTATACATTCATATTGAAGACATCTGACCTAGGCTAGAGTAAAGAGTATACCCAAACCGAAAAAAAACACATTTATAACATTGGAAAAGAAATAATTATATTCTGGTAACCTTTGCTTTATTTTTATGGGAATAAAGTGGAATGTTGAATAAACTTGTGGCAACTGGAATCACAGGAATCTGGTAACTGTATGCTACACTTACCAGATTGCTGTGATTTCAGCTGTCACAAGTAATTTTCGCTGTTAATATAA
Organism: Caradrina kadenii; assembly: GCA_947462355.1. Lineage (NCBI taxonomy): Eukaryota > Metazoa > Arthropoda > Insecta > Lepidoptera > Noctuidae > Caradrina > Caradrina kadenii. The sequence goes on along the minus strand of OX381693.1, from coordinate 3,872,542 downwards.
AAATATGATACCCACCACTCTTACACTATACGACTCGAGAGAACAGTGAGTGTTCTCATCAACATTATTGGCCATGAGAACCCGTAGACCCAAGACAAAGAATTTTTTTACAAAATGTAAGCAATGATTCATACACATACCATCACGCCTGTATTCCCCGAAGGGTTAGGCAGAGGTGTAACAATGTACACCCACAGTTCGCCGGTATGTTTTTAGGTCCCATGTAATAGGGGGCGAGCCAATTGCCATTAACCGGGCACAAATCCTAACTCCGAGCTGCTACTGAGAAATTCATAGAAAAACCTAATAACACTTTTTGCTCGACCTGGGAATCGAACCCAAGACTTTAGCGCAGCAGTCGCGCTTAGAACCATTAGGCTACCGAGGCAGTTCAATGATTCATTTTAATATGAAACATGTGTAAGTAAGTCAAACAAGTCCGTTGGTGAGTAAAAAATAAGTCACTAACCAACATGCCCAATGAAACCAAACCAAATTATTGCAACACACAAACCACAAATAAATAATTGTGTTATGACTGCTTAACTCGACGCCGGCAATGATTCTATGCGTGTGTGTGTGGATACAAACGCATTTAGCATGACAATGAATAGTAAGCAACAACGATCAACGTACAACGATCCCAACGATGCGTAATCTGCGACCATTTTGTAGATATAGGATCAAATTTAGGGTAGCTTTCAAAAAATTATTTGAATGCTGCAAGTTAAACAATCTATTTGCCATTGGACACTTCAAGAGTGCTGACACAAACCTATTTAATTTGCAGATGGCTTTCTCGCAATTACACTTTCGTAATCTGTATGTGTAATCTATACTGATATTATAAAGCTGAAGAGCTGGTTTGTTTTTTTTTGGTTGGAACGTGCTTATCTGAGAAACTACTGGTCCTATTTGAAAAAATCTTTTGTAGATTGTAGGCTATATATGACGCTACGACACACGGGAGCGAAGCAATTATGGACGACGTAATTTAACAATGGTGAAATCTTGGGGTTTTCCATTGTTAAATTATATTTATGGTTTAATTAATAGTAGCTAATTATTAATGGAAACCATAAATTAAATACCCAAATTAGTGGAGTAAATATTGTTATGAAATATTATCAAAGTTCAAACCATGGTTAGAACCATAAATAAAACGAACTTTATTAATGATTAGTTTGATTACAACATAAATTGAATCACCCTTTTTGAAGGAACCTGTTTCACTACCTTTAGTGGAATTTCTCAGTACGAGTATGTGGTGAGTCCGCAAATGTTAGTAATGAGGCGATGTTACCATGAGCTTGCCCTCCACCCTGGTGGCGCGGCGTGCGGCGGTCGAGCCCATCGAAGTGGTCGTACGTACCGCGGCCGCCGCCGCCCCCGCCGCCTCCGTCCCGCCGGAAGCCGCCGCCGCCGCCGCCGGGCCGGCTGCCATCGCGCCCGCCGTCCCGGCCGCCACCACCGCCGCCGTCTCGCCGGCCGCGGTCAAAGCCTCCCCTGTGACATAACCACGTTTATAACATTATGCTACGACCGGCGACCACTACACGTAGTAGTAAACAAATTGAATGCATTTGGAAACTCGACACGCAGGTATCGTCATAGATTATTTTTCGTCCTTCATTGACAGGCATTAATTTTTTCCACACCGTTCATAATCGCTGATTAAGTTTGTAGAGTTCCATATCAAAATGGTTAAAAAAATGTCTTTTATAGTGCAACTTCGTTAGTCTGACTGTCACAGGTGCTTATTTCGTTAACTACTTAAAATATGGAATCGTTTTAAATAATGCTTATCCACTTATATTGCAAGGAACGTAAGTAAATAAATAAAAAATGTGCTACAGAAGCCGAAATGGCGGGTCGAAATTTTATGTATTTGCACATTATAAAATAAATTTTATTTTTTATTTATGCCCAAAGGTTCAGACTAAGAAAAAAACCTATTTCCCGCCCTCAATCTCCGAAGTACGCAAAGAATAAAATAATTATAGCAAACCCGGCGAGCGCCAAGCGTGTGTTTAGCTATACACTTACGTGCGTGCGTACGCGGTGCCATGCGACACTTAATTTTATGTAAATATTACACGAAAATTTAAGTAACATTAGTTTTTTACAAATCACAAAAAACTCTTTACGAATAAACTTGCAGTAATAGAGTCCCGAAAATTAAATACTTGTTTCAGAAATAAAAAATATTTGGTGCTTAAGATACGACAACCTCAGTGCGCGACCCCGACTCGCACTTTGCCGGTTTTTAAATATATTTAAAAACCTGTTTGCATTTCAATTGTTTAGTACTTCGTGCGCCACTTTCAGCAGGGTTCAGTGATGATTCCTGCCGTCGACACAACCTGAACAGGTAAATAAACTAAATTTATGTTGACCCTTAGTACAACGGCAAGAATATCTACAGAAGCCAGATCAGTGTAGCCCTGGTAATATACTTTGGCTACTTGACTAATTCTTTAGAAGATACATAACCATTTTGTAGCCCAGGGGCGTAGTGGCGGTGTCCGCCGGCGTGGTCAGGGTCGTGTCGGGTTCAATTCCAGCTCAGTACAATATTTGTTTATATTATCTGGATATGTTGTATGTGTTAGGGACACCCACGGAATTCTAGTGTGGGCCTATAAATTTCAAACAATTATTTTGAAATTATTCTAATAAATTGATTACAAATATTAGTCCACTTAAAATTAATAGTCAAGTCATTCCTCTTAGCGCCATTGATATAATATAGCGTAATTTTAAGTTCTATTAAATTAAACATTTTTTCAGGTGAAGGTACAATGAAGTTCACTTACACCAAGTCTACTTTATCCCCAAAACTTATTGGGAGGACTGTGCCCAATTCTAGGAATGGTGTCTAAATTAGTTTAAGGTTCAGTTAGAGCTAGTGACTCACCGATCATTTCTTTTTTCTTCAGCCACATCAATTTTAATAAATTGCCCATCTACATTAAGAGCGCCATTCATTTCAATTGCCTTTATCAAGTCTTCGAGGTATTCAAACTCCACATAGCAGAATCCTTTGAATTTATCTGTTTCTCTATCCATCACCAGCCTCACATTTTTAATAGCTAGGTCCTGAAACAATCATACATTATTATGAGTAATACTTGTTCCTTCCTTCTCTATATTGTTTGATATATTTAATTGTTTGGTAGACTTTGTAATTTTATGGGCTTTGCTAAAAAAAGCATGCAAGGATTATTGCAAGTATCAATTACTTGAGAAACAAAAAATATTTTGGTTATTTTTATATGTAGACCTAAGTATGAAAATTGTGCTGACCATGTCGCCAACTCAACAACAATTAAAAATGTAAAAGTCATAATTTCTGCATTGACTGTGCATAAATTCAATTCATCTTAAAAGTTTATTAAACTATCTTAAAATTAATGTTTTTTAAATAAAAGCTAGATTATTATTAAACTTACTTAACAAAGCATTACTTTGAGACCTAACCTCGCCATCTTAAAGCAAACACCAAAAGCACAGCATCAATCCAAAAGAGTTTTAAAAACAGACATACAAATTATGGTTGTTTTCAAAAATCGATGTTTTTAGAATAAAGTTAAAAAAAAACTACTTTGAAAGTCGTGTTGCCAAAATTTTAAGATAATTTCTTGATAATTAACTAGATTTTTTAGACAACATAGATGTTTTAACTAAAGAATGTAGTAGGTAGTTAGTACACCTTTCAAAGTATAATGTTAGTGGTGACCTTAAGACTATCTTCCATTATAAGAATGGAGATGTGTTTACAATAGCTCTGTAAACATATTATGTCATGCCTTCACTAGCCCATAGTCACACTAGATAATATCTACTTTAATAGTGATTTTAATGTGCATGAGGGCCTAGTGCCCACCTGCTGCTAACTTTACCCGTCGAAATAACATTAGAAATGTAGGTATTTTAGATAAGCATACATTCCAACATATTAGCTTATTCTTTCTTTAGTTTACATTTTTATTTTTATTTAGTTATAAGCACATTATTTCATGGTCATGCAAATTATGCTAATACAATATTTGATTGATAGTGTCTTACAGACTCTAAAGATTTTTAATTTAGTTGAGCAGAAGACCACTAGTAGTGTATCAACATAGGTTTATGGTTGATATTATGACATATCATCATCACAAACAGTAAAACCAAGACAATATGAAGGTAGGTAATACTTACAGGGAAAATCCTATTAATGTCGCCTTGAATAATTCCAGAGGGCAAATTCCCGACGTAAGCCTTGTATGGAGGCTCGGTAGGGAGAGGGCGGCCACCGAGCGTTCTTCTGCCGCCACCGCCACCATAATCCCTGAAACGAGCACCACAATCGTAGGTAATTCATAACCTATAAAATGCTAAACACACACACTTGACTCTAAACAAATGGTCACAAATACTTCGCAGTACCCTATAACATTGTAGAAATAGATATAACTGAGCAAGTATAAGTAAAAATCCTATTTTCATTCAATGTTATCGGAAAGCAAAAACATGAACATTTTTTCGATAAGAAATGTTCGATCTTGCGACTTTGATGAAAATAACTAATAAAAACCTTAAGCACGCACTGTACAATGAAATTAAACATGATTTTTGTTGTATTTTGTAATAAATACCTGGGATTAACATCATCGTATCCACTTCGACCTGCCATGTTTAGAAACATGGAACACTAAAGGCGCGCGCATCAAACTCTGGAAGCGACGAAAGGAATATTTTTTTAGCATATCAACATTGAGCTGAGCATAATAACCACCAAAACAACTGACGTTGTGTTATTTCCTAAAATAATCAATTATTCAATATTTTCACTTTTATTAACACTATGTAGACAAAAGGGTTATTTTTAAATTCTAAAAAATAACGAATTAAATCATATTTATATCTAAGATTAAATCACTTCTAGATGTGATATCGATCAAGTTTAATTTTATTTTTAATATAGTCTATGGATGCGGAAATATTGTTACAATTCATATTTTTCAGTGATTTCCCATCGTTACTTAATACTAAGAGGTTAAAAAAATTAAGGGTACCAATTCAACGAAAAAATGATTAACAACAATATCCCTTAAAACAATGTAATTTCACAGTTTTAGATACCGGCATCGGCAGAGCGGTAAGAAGAACGCTCTTGAACTTTTTTTAGTCGCCACTCGCCTGTTTTGTTTATGGTTATGATCGAAAACGCGATCTGGACATGGATATGGATGTGCAATTTCGTTCTTGATGCTCATAGTTCTACTAGATAGATCTACTAGAAATTTGTAACTGGATATATTTCCAGTTATTAACTTCGCTTTGAAATGTAAAATCATCCACCACTGGCTGGCAAAAAAATGAACCTGCGTAGCTAACGTGGTCAAGCATAACTAGCATATTGCAGTACCTATTTTTACTGCGTCCCTGTAGATATCATAAGCAGTACTTACGTGCCTACCAGTAATAAAAACTGAAGGTTTGCGTTCAGTAACCGTTATGCGAGCGCGATATTGCCGCTCCGTCGACAGCTTGCACACAAAATAAGAACTTTCAGATTTGTAGTTTTGTGTGTAAACCGATTTTAAAATATATGTTTTTTTTGCTTTACGATGCCGATGTGGTAAAGCCTAATCCGGCAATTACATAATTCTGGCATTGGTTCATTTGTAGTTCAATCATTTGTCACCTTTTATTTAAAAATTAATCGATATCACTGGTTTATTAAGTCTTTAGAAATCTTTGATCGTTTATTATCACAATAGTTAAGTATAATTTCTTTATTGAACGATCGTAATACTAAACAATTTTTATTTGTATTTAGTGTTAATGAACATGAATGAAATAAGAAAAAAAAAATGTTTTTATTTGTTATACAGATTGCTTAAATCTACCAAAAAAAATTAAAACTTTATTCTAGAAATAGATTCCAAAAATGCCCCTTGTTTACCTTGTTCTTCATCAGATGAAGAGGATGTTGAAGATAAAGAGGTATTTGTTATAAATCATAATTTCATTAATTCTGTTTTGCTCATTGTTTTATTTTATTAATAATCAACTCTAATCGAACTAAACAAGTTGAATGTATTCTTCCTTCCTTTCCTCTTTTTACCAGGCGTGGAAAATAAAGCGTCATTCAACAATCCCCTTACCTATTATTCGCCATATAGAGGTACTGCAAAAACATATAAAGAAGTTAGAATTATGTAAGCAAAACTAAAACAAACTAAAAGTATCTAAAATAAAGTCAGTCCATCTTACCGGTTAACACTTCAGCGCGCTTTAAGTCAGGTGTTAATGGTATATGGAATTCATTTGTTTTTTATTTTCATGCCATCAAGAGATGCCCATAGTTATAGGTGTTTGAAATAAGGTTGTTACTTGTGTGAATCTTATCAGAATACGTCCTTTGCAGCGGCCATTTTATGTTATTTAATTATCAAAGTACAAGCTGTGATTATACTACGGGGTGTCCATAGATATATGTTAGTCAGCCTTAGTAATCTATGTGATTGTGACAATATGACTGACATTGACATTGACAAAGCAAAATTGCACGAGTTCCGTCTGCCGCGAGTGGAGTGGCGTAAAATGAATTGTCCATGTGGATTGTCCAATTGTTGTGATAGTGTTACTGATTATTGTATACCAAAATGACAGAAGAATCCGATTCTAATAAAACTCAGACGGAGAGTAAAGTAACTGCTTCTGTGTTAGATGCATTTGATCTTCTTAAAGCCCCGAAAGATGATGCTAAACTTCTTGGAGGTAGTAAAATCATATCACAGTTGCACGGCAGTGAGGTTAGTTTTGTACATGTTATTTTTCTAAATGCTTTAACAACTATGACTACTAGTGACGGGGTGACAAAAAATTGGTCTTATTGACTTTAACCTTTGCTATGCTAATGCATGAGATAAATGTATTTCTTATACACATAAATGTTAACATTTTATAATTGAAAGAATGTACGTTAAGTTAAGTAGTTATGTTAAGTTTAAGAAATTTAAACAAACTGACATTTGCTGTTTTACCTTTTAGAATGAAAAAGATCTACAGTACGTTCTCAAGAGGCTCGTCAGGAGTTTGGGCGCCAATGTGCCTGATATGAGGACTGGATACTTTGCAACTCTGGTAGCATTGCTGTCCAACTTCGAAAATGTCACTATTCCGCAAGTGTTGGAACTCATCAAGAAAGAACTTCATAGCAGTGGCTCTTCTAAAAGTGTCAGTTTCATTTGAAGTTCATATTAATTTAAGTTTGTCATAATGTATATCATAGTTTGTCTTGGCTCGACTATTGTTTACAATCATAAAATGAAAATTAGATTTATCTTCATTTCTAATTGTAACAAGCATATCTAATCTATCTAATTGTAATAAGGCATTATAATTTTAAAACTGGCATTAAACATTTATGCGGCCTACTTTGGGGACCGCCATACAGTTAATAACACATTTTTTATAAAATATCCTTTTGTTTTATATGCAAAAGTTTGTGATGATGGATGGATGTTTGTTACTCTTTTATACTTAAATGGCTGAACGGATTTGAATGGAAATTTAGCACTCAGATATTTATATTCTTAAGACTAACATTCATAGAATACATCAAACTGTTATAAATATTTTCAGGAGGTTGGTGATGTAGCTCTTGGGCAGATTTTAGTCTGTGGTGCAGTCTTTCGTTCAAGACTTTTCCTAAAATGTACCAGTGAGGAGCAGGCTCAAGTAATTCAACTGCTGATGATAGCCGGCAAGAAAAAGTCATATCTGAGCACTATAGCGTACCTCATACTACTTGATTTTATTAACGGTGTAAGTTAAAATCAAATAGATTTATTAATTATTATTATTTTTTTTTTTTATTTGCCTTGACAAAGCTTTTAAAAATACTATGCAACTTTGTGTATTTATTTTAGGTGGATGCAGAGCAATTTGCTACACTGATATGGCCACTTATCAAACAAGACTTCAAGAAAGATATTAAAGAGCACACACTGGATTCCCTCTATTTTTTAATGATGGTCAATTTGAAGTTCCCAGCTAAAGTAAAGCTCAGAAAATTGATAGGTGTCACTGAAATAATTTGTGAAGACAACATTCATACAATTTGTGAAAAAATAATGGTAAGACATGAAAACAGCTTTTTATTAAAGCTGAGACTAAAGAAATTTCAAAGCCAATTTATGATAGCAATAAAATAATGAGGACATGCCTTTTTTAATTACAGACTGGAATAGATTTCAACTCAATTAGCCATCCCATCTACAAGGAAATTGCTACAAACATTGCCAACTCACCACATTTAAAACTGTTTTGGACATCAGGCATTGATAGCCACCTTGTGAAGCATAATAGAAACAGAGAATTAGTAGCCCTCAACATTCTTACCACCGTTCTAACCAAAATCAACGAAAATGTTGATATTATACCAGAGTTGATCAGCAGAAATTTTTTCAAACTGTTCATGGACTGGTTTAAAGGACTGCAAACAGCAAGCAAGATCAGAAGCAAGAGAGATGATGAAGATGATAACAAAATAATGATTAAAAAACAAAGAGAACTGCTTAATGCTTTAGCTAAAGCATTGAAATCAGACAAGGTTGATGATAGTATACAAGTTGAGATATTAAAAAAACTTTTATTAAACCCAGGTGAAATGAATTTCACCGAAATCACTGGCAATACCATTGTAAGATCAATAATTTCTGATTTGACTGTAGATGGAGTGAAAAAAATGGCGAAATTATTAAAAGGTGTGCTTTTGAATACTTCAAAGAAATTAGTAAAAGAAGATGTTGAGAGGAATTGGTACAATAATGAGAGAGTGAAAGCAGCTGAACTCATTTCATATCTGGTGAGCCATGAAGCTGTAAGAGACGACACAGAATTCAAGCTAACCTACATGAAACTACTCATGTGCTTTGGCTTTTTCAAAGTTGGGGGTGATGATACTGTGGCAGTTAGTAGTGAGTTGTCAGGTATGTCCACTTACATAATTAACACAACGTGTTCCCACAATTTACCTGTGTTACTGATTAAACCTTTTTTCTTGTATTACAGGAGCTATCAAGTCATGTTTCTACCGTTGCTTCACGTCTCGCTTCTCAAATGTCGACAATCTAGTCGCAGTGTTGTCATCTCTGAGCAATTTTATTTGTAGCATTTTACAAAAAGAACAAGTAAGGACAAAAATAGAGAAACAATTCCCTAAAGAGAATATGGATTGTTGGGAAATGCTAATGGAAGTTTGTCAGAATATAGAAAAGAATGACACAAAATCAAAAGTTGATAAAGTTTTCCTAATTTTGCTGTACCAACTTGGGCTGTTTCTTTTCTCTGAACCTGTTCATGTTAAAATAGCGAAAAGTTCAATTAAAGAACTTAAAAGTTGTTACGAACATTACAGAAAAGGAAAGAAAAAGAAATCCAAAACAGCAAAAGATGGAGATATTTCAATTGAACCAGAATGGATTGAAGTGTTAGTTGAAGTTTTGTTGTCTATATTATCAGCTGAATCTAGCGTCCTTCGATCGGTAGTACAATGCGTATTTAGATTATTGTGGGAATACTTGACTCCATCATCAGTAGGACAGATAGTATCAGTGTTGGATCCGGAAAATGAAGCAAATCCACTGACAAATGAAGACTCTGACTCAGAAAATGAAGGCGATGACGATGACCCAAAAGAAAATGGCAAGGAAAGTGACGACGTAAGTGAAGGAGGGGAAGAAAGTGACAGTGAAGGTGAAGAAGACGATGAGGATGGCGATGATGAAGAAATGAGAACACCAGAGCAGCTGAGACTAGCTGTACAGAAAGCGTTAGGCGCAGCTGCTCTAGAGTCGGACACTGAAAGTGTTGATGCTGATATGATAGATGAAGAGGAAGGTAAAAAACTCGATGAAGCTTTAGCAGAAGCCTTCAAACAGTTCCATCAAGGCAAAGGAAAGAAGGCCAAGAAAGATCGCAAAGACAAAAAGGCTTTGTCAGACTTCAGAATCAAGGTTCTCGATCTCATCGATATTTACTTGGAAAAAGATCCATCAATGGATATATGTCTCGGAATGATCGCACCGCTGACAAAATGTCTAGAGTTCTGTATCCAAGATGGTCAGTTTAATGAATTGGAGAACAGAGTCAGAAAATCAATAAAAACTCTTGCTAAAGTTCGAAAGTTTTCTTCTTTAGATGATATTGATATGGATATCTTATGCGACCATCTAAAAGCAACAATAGATAAAGGGGCCAGAAGCCACTTTTTGTTCCAAGCTCTCGGTGACGTCATTACATTTTTTGCAACATTTATAATAAATTGTTCACTTAAGATTGAAACAAAAACACCTAAATCGCCGAAAAAGAACAAGGCTGTGTCGCCCATTTTGGACATTTTCAAGGAATCATTACAAAGTTACTTTCAGAACCGTAACTGTATGCTCCCAATCATATTCTTCCATAATGTCCTGCAAACAGAATGGATCGGTAGTTACAAACTTGTGCCAGTCATAATAGAAAATGTTTTTAATAATAATGTTAGACAATTCCGCCGCAACGAAGGATTGGAGTTAATTGCAGGATTTTATCGATCGTTGAAAAGAAACAAACCTACTTCTGAGATAGCTCTCAAAGCTTTACTCAGCTTAGAGACTAATTTCGAAAGCACTTTAACAGAATCACTTAAGAGTGATACAGAATCCACAGTCAAAAATAACTTCTATGTTACACTTAAAAAGCTAATAAATACAATGCAACAGTTCCACGAAAGCTGCCGTGTTGAAACTAAGCTAGATTTTAAATGTTTAATAGATGTTGTTGGTTCATGTAAACCTGCTGTGAAAACGAATGCGAGTAAACAAGTACAAGAAAATCAGTACCAACAGAATAACATTAAGAAAAAATCAAAGAAGAATAAAAAGAAAAGAAAAATCGAACATGTAAATGGAAATGTTGAACCACAGCAAAAGAAATCTAAAAAGATTAGTGAAAGTGAATGATTTTACAATAGGTAAATAAGTTGAATTTTATAATAAATTACAGACAACATTTTTTTTTTTTTTCCATTAATTTAAGTTACTGATGCAAAATGCAACCCAAAATGTGCATAACCGCGCATGTATGCTACTATCACCCTAACTGAATGTTTATATCAATCATCAAGGCTCTTTTAGCTAGACATCCAGTACAAAGATGCTGCATATCTGGCTAGGCTAAAGATGGGTAAGTAGGCTAGGTAATGAATATCTACCCAAGAATTACTGGAGTAGTTGTTATCTAACTACGAAGAAGCTGGCGGGACGACTTAGACGAAGCCAACAAAACATGAGGGTACCTAAGGGTCTCTAAAATTTCTAAACAAAGGTTCAACTGACTGATTAATTCGAATGCACGCTAGATGAGTCGAAGGTAACCAGTATCTAAAAACACTATGTTTTAAGCTACTGGTGACCTTGACTTATAATATTCTACTGCCAGCTTGGCTGTCTTTATCAACGCCTCGCTATTGAGTAGAAAGCGATGTTTCTATGAAATAAAACGGCGCCGCCAAATTATTTGAAATTCATGTTGAGACCGAATATAATACACTGATGTAAAAATAACTCGGAATGACTAGAATGATGTGGACTACAAGTATCGAAGGCGGTAGATATTTTTAAATAAAGCGGAATGTATTTCGTTTACCTAATCTAATAGATGGCGCTTAACGTTTCCGGTAAATGTTACCATTTTTTTCAAAGCACGTACAGATGTAATACTTTTTCTCCAATTTCTATTTAAAATTAACTCGTCAATCATAATAAATAAATTAGTAAGTAATTAATAGATAGTACACTATTTACTTTGGCCATAGATAATTGGCTTAGTGCCAATATTTACAAACAAAATGCTTTAATAACCTTTACATTTTATTTTGCTGAATACGACTCATACAAAAAATAGTTAACACAAAAAACATACAATGTTTTAGAGATAATTTATTGCTTGTGAAAAATTGTTTATTGCTTTTTAAACTTCTATGTAGTGGCAACATTCACCGGAAACAAGCAGTAACTCATATGTTTCACAACCTGCTCAAAACTCAGCCAGCCATCTTTTGTGGAAAAATCATTTGTTTCGTGTCGTCAGGGTAAATTTCACAATTGTAATTAATGTCAGAGCCACAGTCTTCGCTTTTATTAAAAAAGCAGCTAGCTGGTAAGTGTATTATTCGTACCTAATAATAATTTGTGCTGATGTCTCATGCTGCGGCCGTCAGACTAGTCATTCGAGCAATCATTGACCTCAGCGGGTCGAATTTTTAGTATCTTTGTGATTCCGATGATTCTGTAAGTTTTGAACTTCCTTTGTACTGCACGCGTGGTAATTTTCATGGTTCTGGCGAAAAATGGACTCGTTTTATTAAAATCAATATTCACAGCGATGACAGGTGTTCGTGCCAAAGTCAAAAGAGTAAAATAAGTATTTACCAGTATATTTACGGTTCACAGTTGGCAGAGTTTCGCTTTTCTTACCTTTTTAATGTGTAAATATGTAAAGAATAATTATGTCTCTGTGAAAGTAAAGAATGTATCACTTATTGTTTACAGAACTGAACAAAAATCCAGTAGAAGGTTTTTCTGCTGGGTTGATAGATGACAATGACATATACAGATGGGAAGTCCTCATCATTGGTCCTCCAGACACATTATAGTAAGTGGCAAACCTTTTTTTATTTACTGGAGTGTGGGCAATTATTAATAGTTAACCCCTCAAGCATGGTGTTTCATCAGGTAACAAAATTAGTTGCAGTCACAGGTATGGTTAATGACTAGGCATTCTTTATTTAGATAGGAGCGTTTTCCACAGTTCATTTCCAAGTAATGATAAGTACCAAAAACTACAAGGAGGTGTTTTGTTTGTTTGTAAATGGTTTATTTACTTTTTGATAATATAATAGCACAGGTAGGCATGTGTGACTCGATGATAATTTTGCTCTAATTAAGTGTAACTCAATTTCAGTGAAGGTGGATTCTTCAAGGCACATTTACATTTTCCTAAGGAATATCCTCTGAGGCCACCACGGATGAAATTTGTTACTGAAATATGGCATCCAAATAGTAAGTAGTGGTTGTTCTTAAAGAACATTATAATATAATATGTTGTTACTGAACAAAATAACTAATTAAAGTTTCTGTTGATTTCCTGTACTATAGGTATAGAATGATAGTATACCTTCTTGTTTAAATATATAATGTTACATTAAATCCATCTTTCATGTGCTGGGCTGTCTATTGACTTACATAATATTTGCTTTTAACTTATGCATAATGTTTTATAAAATACACACATTTTAGTAAAAATTATTAATTTAATTAGACTTTGTTATGCTAGTTGTAGAAAAACGAAATATGTGAATAATTATGTTATAAAAAACTGCAATATAGTAGAGTTTCCATGTAGTCACATGACCATGGGTATTGAGACAAAAAAGCTTGGTTACTCCCAGTACCTGTGGGTCACACCAGCATCCGCTGGCATCTTATCCAAGTTGTAGCAGAATTTTGCTTTGTTAATTATTCAGTAAGCATTATGTCAATTGACTAGCTATTCTCCTAACAAGTCTGGAATTAGTTTGCTAATTATTGTTACAAAAATGTATAACCTGCTGCTCTAGCACATACCTACATTGATTCAGCAATTTCAATGAAATTAATATTATGTAACTTAACATAAAAAAAATATTATGTTATTTTCAGTTGAAAAAAATGGTGATGTTTGCATATCAATATTGCATGAACCTGGAGATGACAAATGGGGTTATGAGAAGGCATCTGAAAGGTGGTTGCCTGTGCACACAGTGGAGACCATTCTCATAAGTGTTATTTCCATGCTGGCAGACCCAAACGATGAGAGTCCTGCTAATGTTGACGCTGCGGTGAGTAATGTCACTTCATTTTTGTTTATTAGTATAGCAAAACATAAATGTTATAGGTATTTTTTTTTTCTAAGCAAAGCTCCATACATCCAGGTAAATCATGTGCAATAGGTGCAAATAGAACTTTATTCATTCAAGAATTGATACTTTAGCCATTAGCAATGCAACTGAACTACTGCATATGGTTTAGTTGTCTGTTGTCAGTGGCCATAGGATGAGATGTGCAATATGGGTGTAGGTTACAAATGGGCTAGGGCATTACTGCATGCATTGTTGCCAGCTGCACCCTAAATGATCACATTAATAGTTCTTATTTTGTTCTATAGATGATGAAGTATCATGTAATGTTAAGATTGCTAATACAAAAAAATGGTTGCTCAACACCTATTTTGTATTAGGCGTCGTCTTAATTGTTTATCGCTCGTCATTGGAATTCATTGCACGATGAAAATGTGTTCCTCTGGTCGCGTGATGACTTCCAAGCTTTAATTAGCACACTCTAAACTAAAGAAAAGTATGTGTTTAAATCTGACGAAATCGCATCATTTGTTCAAGTTACTTTATTTCTATATCATCATACCGTGGTGGTAAGCATTGGCATGTCGATGATTGCCACCACATCCTGCTAGCCACTTAGGTCACAGGATTATGACTGCTAAACAAATTGATATAAGGTTTAAAACTGGTGCGACGGTATTTTCATGACACGTCAGCCAGCGCCGGCCCTTATGGGATTTTAGTGGTATTGGCAATTTAAGGTGGTATTATTAGTTAATTGATCAAACTCAGAACAAATGATTTAATAAACATTTTTAACTATATTAGTGTAGACATTAGTTTTACTGTCTTAGAAAGATCTTCAAATTGGTAATGTACAGCTGTATCCTGCAGCACAGCTATACCTAAGTAGATAAAAACCATGTTAGCATTCTGATGATTTGTATGGGTGATCCAATCGTCGAAAAAAAGGTGATATTTCTTATACACTTACCAATCAAGTAAGCTGCTTATTAAATTTTTTATTTAACAATTTAATCTCCGTTTTTTTTTGCAATATTATCTTTAGATGGACATCCATCTAAGGATATACATATGACATCATATTGGATGGATTAAGCCCTTTTAATAACACACATGACATGCAAGTAACTATTCAAAATAGTACTTCTGTTATGGCAGTTCAATACACCATGGTGCTTTTAAAAAACAATATACTTAGCCAGTGTCATGTGTCGACAATTACGAATCCTACAATACATAATTTGTAAATTCGATTTGCTTTTTATGGGTCTCGAAGGACACGGTCTGAACGATCTACACTTGCGCATCCTTTTTTTTACGGTTCCGTACCCAAAAGTGTAAAACGGGACCCTGTTACTAAGATTCCGCTGTCCGTCACCAGGCTGTATCTCATGAACCGTGATAGTTAGACAGTTGAAATTCTCACAGATGATGTATTTGCGTTGCCGCTATCACAACAAATATTTAAAAACAGAATAAAATACATATTTAAGGCGGCTCTCATACAACAAACGTGATTTTTTTGCTCGAATTGATAACAGCAATAGTATTTATATTCTTTTTGCTTTCCAAAATGGATTAATACTCACCAAATCTTGTTCCCTGGATACCCCTCTTTATAATATCTCCTTATATATCTAATCTATAGGATGAAAGAGCAAGCGAAGTTAGCTCGGGACTTGGGGCACCCGGACTCGGAACCGACTACGCCTTTTAAGCCTCTAGAGCAAGTAAATATGAAATATTTGGTCTGAAAATAACTTTAAAGTAATTTATAAATATTTATGGCATGGAATAAAAAGGAAAATAGTTTCATTTCTACAATAGTTTATGAAACAATTTAGTGACCATTTGTCCATTCTGGCAGACATTTCGAATTTTTTGGTAGTAAAATAGGTGCTTTTCTGGTAGGCGTTTAAACACAAGCCTAATATTACTAAGTATATTCCACGACGACTCATTCAGTTCTATTTCTGTCAGCAGGGTTTAGAGTAACCTAACATGAATGGCATGACGGGAGCTAAGTTCGCTCGTTTCGCTCACTCACTCTAGCACCCATCATACCATTCGAACCTAACTTATCCGTGTCGGGGTGCCCTATGTTCTGCTACTTAGCTATGCAAGGAAATGTATGCAACTCCAAATTAGACCAAATGATAGTTAGGCCGCTATTCCACAGACGTTTTTGGGCGTTGGCGTTTCCACAACGTCTGCGCAACGAGAACGCTGCGCAGACGCGACGTAGGCGTCGCGAGTCACTAGTGGCAAGCGTTCGCACTGCGACTGCGCAATGTTAGGCCCCTATCACACTGGCGTTTTTTCAATGCAAAGCGAGCACTCAGGCGGCGATTACGTAGCGCGCCGCTACGTAATCGCCGCCTGAGTGTGGCGGAGCGGGCTGCCGAATGCAACTGTACAAAATGGTTTCGGCGGCGCTATTCGCGGCGAAACCGCTGCGCTCTCGCTTCGCTTTGAATTCGCTCGAAAATGTTAAGGGCGTTATCACACTAGCGATAACGCCCTTAACATGCTGCCGGACAGAGCGGGACGGTAGAGATTGTACCTGTAGCGACATCTATCGCTCAGCATGCGAACGACTACGACAAACTGACGTTGCCTAGATCGCGATATCAAAGTTCGCCGCGACGTTTAGCATATATACAAAATCCCTACAACAACCGCCTGGCAGTAGCCAGCCAGACACAATACCCGTCTGGTCGGAGGATCCTCTCTTTTCTATGGAGGATGAGAGACTTTACACCCTGTTTCTTATACTACTAAATACCTGTCGTCAAAAAACGCAACGTTAACGTGGCGTTGACGTCGCGCAGTCGCAATGCGAACGCTTGCCGCTAGACTTTTGCGACGTCAACACTGCGTCTGTGCAGCGTTGTCGTTGCGCAGACGTTAGAGAAACGCCGACTCTCATAAAACGCCAGTGGGATAGCGGCCTTATGCTAGGCTAACCTTTGGATTAGGTACGCCAAAGTTATTATGCTAACTAATAAAAGTAATGCGAAAACGTTACGCCAAATAATATTAACCTTTAAAATTTTATGCGAAAAGAAAGAATCCCGTTTTATTTGCCCGTCATTTAATAGGAAGGCCTGTTAACATTGATGAATATAGACCAGCATCTATTTATTTTACACATCGCCGATGGACCATTTTACTATTGCAGGTACTTTATACAATCCTTAGGAATTGTATACATTACCTAGGTAAAGTAGTAGTAATATTGTAGGTAATGGACAATAATATTTCATACATCGCCTGCACGCCTCAGATATTCTATACATTGCCTAGGGATTTTAAGGAATACTTGAATTATATAGATTGCCGGTAAAACATATATTCACTTTCAAAATAAATAATTTAATTAAAATAAAACAACTATAAAAGATTGGCTCCCATACAACAAACGTGATTTTTTTTGCTCGTTTTTTATAAATAATTGTACGGAACCCTTCGTGCGCCAGTCCGACTCGCACTTGGCTTAATGTCTGCTGATCTACAGATTTATCTATACAGTTCACACACATGTCAGTAATTGTGAATTCAATTCAGAATATAAATAAATAACCTGTCTGTACCAGTATCTCGAGTTTCTTCCACAGGATTATTAGTTTTCTGTAATATTTGTACCCCTACATGTATTTATTATTAATAATTTAGTTTTTCCACAGGAGACTCACAATGTTGCTTGCGTTTGATTTACATCTGTAATTATTATCATGCTCATTTAACTATTGTTTGCATTCACAGAAAGAATGGAGAGAGCGATATTCGGATTTCAAAAAGAAAGTTGCGAGATGTGTTAGGAAAAGTCAAGAAGATTGTTTTTAGGAGAGTGAGGGGATTTAGATCACAAAATATTATCATTGGAAAAGGGCCATGTGACACAACTGTACCAAAACCACACTATATTAAATAGACTTTCACGCTAGGTCGCTGCATGCACCAACCCGTATTTTCACAAACACGACCCGCGTACACCAATAGTAGATGAGTGCTCATTCTGTTTCTTTTTACAGAAAGAATGGAGAGAATCATATTCGGAGTTTAAAAGGAAAGTAGCACAGTGTGTGAGAAAGAGCCAAGAGGATTGTTCCTAAGTAACAGTGCCCTTTTTCATTAATTTAGTTGGATAGTGAGTGTTTGGTGATGCAGTTAGGACGTTGTTGAGAGCAGGCCCCGGCGTGACTCATAGTGCGGGCCCTACCCCCACCCGGGCCAGAGACAATATTGAAATTGATTTAAAATAAATACTTATTGTAATTAAATGGTATCGCTGCCGTATTTTATAAATAATAAATTAAAATAGAATCCAAGGTCTTTTTCATCTTTTTTAAGACATGTTAGCTAGCTATTGTTATAATAATGAAATATGTATGGTAATTTTTTATAGAAAAAACAAATCTGCATTTTGTTGTTTTTACTTCCTATATGATTACAAGTTTGATCTCTGTATAGTAGAAACCAAATCTGAAGTAATTTAAACAATAATTATTTATTACGTACCTCAATTCGCTATTGTATTTAAAAAAATATAAACATGCAATACTAAGAATATGGCAAAATTACAAAAATAAAAAATGAAAAATGAGCTACCAAACCTGTACGTTGCATGATAACAATTGTTAGTTACCGACTCCATCGATGCATACACATTGGTAGCTTTTATAACGTCGCTTCTATAAATTACAATTTATTCTAGTGCTAATTTTAGTAGTAAATTTAATACTTAATTATAATTTTTACTGAATAAATATAACTTTTGTAAACTTATCATTGTATCGATTCTACCTTGCCCTCTATGCACATATGAATATAGCACAGGTTAATAAATTTTGCAGATGTTTTAAATTGTCGCAAAGCGAACTAGTGTGGTGTGCCACACCCAAAACTTTCAAAATATTTTTGCTCAACGTTTATACATGGCGGGAAGACGATAGACATATTTATGAATTATTTGATACCTATTTAGTTTTGTACATTAATTCTCAATATTGTCAATTATGTTTTTGTACATTTAGAAGAAAAGCTTTGTTACCATTTTGGATGTGAAAATTATAATAGTTATAAAAGATGATAAATGAAAACCCCTCATATTTGCTCTATATCATCGAACATTGATTTGTGACGTGTGTATAATACTTTCCCTGTGTATGTATATTTTTTGCTATAAAATCATAATGCAGTGATTATGTGATTTTATTTCTAATAAGTTCATAACCAATCCCTACTCCTGACTCCATAGTATTTATATGTAATCAGAAAGTACCAAAAAAGTCGAAGTAACAGTGGCAACTATTTATAATTAATATATTTCTTATTCTTATCAAAATATCATTACATAACTTGTGTGGGTGTATGCACCTCTGCATAACTCTACAGGAATACAGGTGTGATGTTGCATTTGTCATATCTGATCTAAATATACAATACACATTTTGTAACAGATCTTTTTCTTTCAGTCACTGTCAGAGTTCTCTGCTAATACAGCACCTTGAATGCTTCGCGGGTCGAATGTACTTTCGAAGCACCTTTTAAATACAGATTTAATCGTTGTTTTTGCAGCAGGTGAAGCGGGTATATTATCACAGTCCATTATATCTACCTTTCGGTCTTTGCTATGTGCACAATTTTTGTTTGTACTACCATTTATTTTATTACTTATATTCAACTCATTATTATCTGGTATATCTACAAAGTTGAATAAATGAGAGTCTTCATCTAAACATTTTGAAATATCCATATCTAAATGAGGCTTTTTTTTGGCAGATCCTTCAGTGCTGGTGTCTTTTCGCTTGTTTCTCTCAATGTTGGTATTCTGTGTTGATGTTGTTTGTGATCCATTATCAGGTTTAGTAGTTGCTAACACAAAGTGTGCTTCAAAGGTGTTGCCATTGTGGACAATAAACACTGCAGGTCTTCCAGTAGTTTCAAAATGAAGTTGAAGAGGCAAATTAAGAGCTTCAGAAAATGTTAGAAGGGCTCTGAATTCTTTTAGTGCAAATGTAATAGTTGTTTCAGTCCCTATATAGTAACTATCAAACTCTGCTGGCTTTAAGCTAATTTGTGTTCTGATAATTTTAGTGAAATCTATACTACAGTCAATGTAATTCCGCAGTATAAGAGAGAGTGAGCTAACTTCTAGTGTCACTTGATCATCTGAACTTTGAAAGTTGTTGAGAGCATCTGTTAATATTCTCTGTGGGGATGTTATTCTGAAAAGTTTCAATAAATAAGTTAGGTAATTTCTAATAAAGCTTAAAACTTTTATTTAATAGTTGTATCATAGATCACCTTACCTGTTTGGTACAGAATCTTTAGTGTATACTGCCTGCATTGCTTTACAATCTAAAATTGAAACAAAATGTGTTTTGACAATGCCATGTCTGCATTTCAACTGGAATATCAACTTACAGGATTCTGGATCCAGTTTGATTTCTAGGTTTTCAACTTGTTTGTCCATGTGTGTTGGCGACTTAAAAGTATTAAGTGCAGATTTCATAGATATTTTACACTTCAATCCCTCATTATCCACCGTTGAATAGAAGTTATAGTTGAAGTATGAGAAGAAATGTTTATTAAACTTGACCATTGCATATGCAGATTCAGCTGCATTTAAAGTTCTAAATAGTATACAGTCTGGAAGGGATTCTAAGTAAAGTTCATCTCCAAATCTTGCAAGAGCATGAACAGTTCTAGCTAAAACTAAAAAGGATGTGATTAAATTATTTATATAGCATAACAAACACATAATTGACAATAATAGTTCATTTTAATACTTGCTTTTAACGTTGGCTCCTGGTACATGGCATTTCATTTTGTTGCTTAAATATTCTAAGCATGTAACTTCAACTGTTCACTAATAGGTTTTGTGTTTTGTGGGATTGAAAAAACAATTTTGCCAATATCACGTAGATACTACGGTATACCATCAGCCGCTGGAGATTATTCAGAAAATTTTGGGCAATATTAATAGAAAGTAAAACGTGAACTTAGTAAATAATCCAAGAAATACATAATAAATAAATCTTTCGCGCCGAGTTGACTTTGACACTTGACACTGACAGCTTATTGGGGTATATTGAGTGAGCACAAAATCCAAACCCAAAAATAAACTTGACGTTGGTGCTCACGAGTCGTGAAAAGTATAATACTAAGTATGCTACCCAAAGAGTATCCCTTTATACCTGTATAGTCACTGGGTTTTTATTTATTTATATAATAATTTTTACAGCCTTAAAATTAGAAATCCTTAATAAAAACAAAAAGAAACTAAAACTAAATGGCATCAAAAAAGTCCTCCGCATCACCGTCAATCGGAAAAGTGCCCAAAAGACTGGCGGCATTGCCACGTTGGATGGTAATGCTTAACCTCTGGCCAAGGTAAAAGCCAGCCTTTGGGTCGCTGCAAGTGTCAACCAACCGTTTAGATAAATCCCTAAAAAGGCTATGGGCACACAGACCCCACGGCCCGATGGTTTCCACCCCAAACGGTTTGAAAATAAAGTTACCAATAAGGGTACTATACTTACGCCGTTAAAGGTTTTCTGCAGCCGCAGCAGCAGCGCCAGCACATTACGCTGTCACTGGGTAATTTGAAAGTTGTAAATATTTAATAATAATAGAGTAAGTTTTATGTTTGTGTATATGTCTATGCTGTTTCAAGAATGTTAACAAATAAGGTATTGTAGTATTTGGTCAAGTAAATTGACTGTTAAACGGCCCCTATCTACGTATTAAAAGCTGTCGCCTTGAGACATACGTACAATTGGCGTCAAATAATATGTGCTTCGACGCGTTTCACACAAATAACAACTTTATTAAAATCTTTGTCGGGTTCATCTCTGACAAGTATTGATACTATATACATCATTAATAAGTATATTTAGAAGGGCATCACTAGAGGTTTATCTCTATGTTCAAGTGAATGTCAACGGACTGTCACTGCTTGCACCTGTCAAGTCAGAACTTGGCAGTTTGTTCGTTTGTTGCACAGACTACAATTTAATATAAAAGGACAGTTTGTCACTATCAGTGAAAGCAAGCAGTGGAGTGTAGTGTACGTATTCCACGTCGGAAAACAGCACGACAGGAGGTTTCACTACTGGGACAGTGTCATAAAAAAAATATTCAAGCGGCTAGGATAAAGAAGAAACATGGGCTCGAGCGGTGAGCTGCAATTTTTTTCATATTAAACTCTGCCGTAGAAAGAGCGTGTTATTATGACCATGACCGTTACTTATACTTATTTATGTATTTGTTGTTATTATGTATGTAGGTAGCAGCTCCGTTAACCCACCAGTAAGAGATTTTTTTCATATTTGTAATAAGTGTACAGATCTTTTGGAGATTTTTCTAGGTCTTTACTTACAGATCGTTTCGATGAAGATTGTAACTGCCAACAAAGGCTTATGATCCAGGTCAACCCACTTAAAATTAAATGCTAAAGAATTACTTACGATACTGAGAGGTACATGACAGGTATCTTATTTGAAGAACTGTGAAGTGTGAAGTAAAATCAGTGAGACTTGAAAATTATCAAATGATCAGTAATTCAACCGCCACATCTACCACAAATGAAAACGCATTTTTATGTTACGAATATTAATTAGATTTATTTTTTATAATAAATGTGATTATTTTTATTAGTACGAATGTACAGTCAGCAACAAAATGCTCAGAGTATGATAATGTTTCACATTTGACACTCACGTTAACACCTTAATATTGTCGCAGAATAGTTTAAGACTGTTACGATAATCATCAAAAATTACATACATATTCCTAAGGGTGATCAGCTTAAACCAATATTGAACTGCACACGTCAATACTCCGAAATTGGATTAACTTTTACGAAAATAATATTCTAGTTCTGACGGACTAGTTCCGGGATTTCAAAACAATGGATATGACATCCATGACGACTGTTAATACAACATACCATCACGCCTGTATTCCCCAGAGGGTTAGGCAGAGGTGTACCAATGAACACCCACAGTTCGCCGGTATGTTATTAGGTCCCATGTAATAAGGGGCGAGCCTATTGCCATTAACCCGGCACAAGTCCTGACTCCTAGCTGCTACTAAGAATTTCATACAAAAACTCAATAACACTTTTTGCTCGACCTGGGAATCGAACCCAAGACCTCTAGCGTAGCAGTCGCGCTTAGGACCACTAGGCCAACGAGTCAGTTAGCCAGTTAGTTAGACTGTTAGTAAAGGACATCATATAGGCTTTAAACATTTTGTACCCAACATCGAGACGCCAAAAAGAAGATATACCTACTATCTTTTTAGTTAAATAACATCCTGTTCATTTTTAGGGCCGATGCACAATAAAGCGATGTTACGTTGCGGCGCCGCGTGGCATAGTATCCTACTGCCGTAGAGGCGTAGACCGAGGTGACCATTTTTCCTTTGATGTTCCGGCACACCGCCGATATGTGCGGCGTGTTTCATGTTGCAAAGGATTGCGTTGCGGCGGGGGTCGCCGATTTCCGCAACGTTTTTATTTGTGTTGGCTCTTAGTTTTACTACGAAAGTCTACCCTTTGGCTGCTAAATGTAGCGGCCAGGGGGTTAATCGTAGATTGTTCTTGTAGTGAAATATCTGCAATCTTGCATTTTATTTTCGATCTCATTTTCGGCACCCCGAAAACCATAAAAATGACTAATTTAAAAATAATTGCATTGGTGCTGCCATTTATGTATTTATTATCATCATCTACTTAGCCTTTTCCCAACTATGTTGGGGTCGGTTTCCAATCTAACCGGTTGCAGCTGAATACCAATGTTTTACATGGAGCGATTGCCTATCTGACCTCTAAAACCCAGTTACTGGGCAATACGTTACCTCTTGGTTAGACAGATTGTCAGACTTCCTGGCTTCGGACTATCCGTAACGACTGTCAAAGATCTACGAATGACAGCTGGGACCATCGACTTTACGAGTCACATGGGTGTCACACCACCAACTTCTAAACTCCGGGCTGCTGCTGAGCAAATCCTAATGAAAAAACCCAATAACACCATACCCGGGACCCCACGCTCATCAGTCGCGCTTGCGACCACGAGACCAACGAGGCAGTTTAAGTATTTATTATAAAGATCATAATACAGAGGCCAAAAAAGTGACTAATGCAGGTGAATTCTAAAAGTCCCGGAATCACAACTATATAGTAGGTATATTAGTTTTGTGAAAGTTAACCGATTTTTGTAGAATTGAAGTGTGCAATTAATGTAGTTTAAATACCGATCACCAATATTTGTTAACTTCACATGTTCACCGTATTTTGTGGCTCTGCGTATTAACACCATAGTGTTAACGACTTGTGGAAAATTGTACATGGTCATTAACGACTTTTGTTGCCGACTGTACTTATAAACTATACATACTTCATATCAATTATTTATGTGGTGCGAAGTAATGCGCATTTGATATAAAATACTTCTTAAAATCGTGTTCCTCTTTTAAGAACTCGAAGTTTTCTATGGAATCGCCAGTTAGGTGCCAGGCCACTGTAAGTTTACATGACCCATCTTTCTCAACGCAGTATTCAAGTGGCAAAGTAGCCGCCGCCGAACTTTTATAAGGATAGAAATTGTATTCAGACATTATTCTCACACCGCACTGAAGTTTATTATTAGCAAGGCTTCTCACAACACCTGAAAAGCAAAAAAACGTTTTTGAAAGTGGAGTTGACATTCCTCTGTTGCCCTAGCAGGAAGGCAAGGCAAGTAAGAGGCTGAACGACCCAAACCATGAAAGGCCCTAACATAAAACTGAGCCCGAACAAGAAGTATAGAACTACTATACACCTACACGAATCGAAGTACCTGCTTAACTTGTAACTCCCAGTATATATATATATATAATATTGTCTCGGTCTGTTTATTTACTGCAGATGTCTGTAACTTTAATAAGAGTGGCTCATTAATAAAATGTATGAATTGTCTTGGTGAATCCATTTTGTCTAGTACATAATTTGTTAACTGGCCTTGACCATAGTCCAAGTTTAGGATTCAGTACATTACATTTGCGAATGAATCGGTTTTAGATAATCTCGTTTTTGCACGTGCGCTTTTTACACTAGTAATACACGAGTATTTTTTTTGTACACTAAAGTTTGAACCCTCTGCTCAGCACCGGGAGTTGATAATCAAACAGTGCGCGGTTAAAAAAATCTGCGTTGAAATAGCGCTCGTGGAAACAACCGGTTAGTAGGTATGCTTAAGTTTTTATCTTTTAAATTCAAATTATAATTATTGAAATAAATAAAATGGTTTTAACGGTGTTAGCGAACCTTTACTAAGGTGCATACGGAACTACACGGAACTACTAAGCGGCAATATAGATATTCAGTTTATTTTTCCTGTGACGTACTCTATAAAATTTCAACACTCTGTTGGCTTCCTAACAAGTTAAATATAATTTAAACTATCTAACTTGCTCTGTAAGCGGACGCAGGCAAGAGATAGTTTAAAAACTATTCTTGTAATGTCGATAGCTTTCGTAGTTGCCGAAATAAGCAGTTGTAACCGTAACAGCAGAAGATAAGAGCAGACAAAGCAGCACCATAAGGCGATTATCACACTGCACCGCACCGGCAGATTATAGAATCGTATGCAAGTCGCGCCATACACTGCTGATGCGCCAACGCGCGGAAAGCGCGCACCGCGGTGGGACGCTTCGCCAGTGAGAGAATCGTCTAAGGGCTTCTTTATTACATATAGCTAAAAATGAAATGCTGTCCTAATCTGAAAATAAACTTGGTCTTTAAATACCGATCGACTCACCATCGTTGCATGTCTCGTTGAGGATTCGCCTCGTGACGCTCATGTAGCGTTCCATGGTGGTGTTAAACGTCGGCTTCAGACAAAGGTACTCGTCTTCAGTGTATTCTAGCGCTCGAACCGACGGTATCACCTCGTATTTAATGACAGAGTTGAACACGCACGGGTCTTGGGCGGACTCTACCTGTTATTTGTAAAGGAAATTAGCACAACGCCAGTCACTGTAAAATGCTCTTTACGGGCGTAATTGATGTCGTCTTTGTATGAAAATTACATCTGTTATTGCAATATCTGCGTGATGTTGCAAAATTGACGCATGGCGAAACAGATTCACGTTAGATCATGTTATTGTTTTATAACAGAGTTTGTACTGACGCTCCTTAACGGGCCATATTTTTCCGGCAATGTGTTTGTGTTTCTAAATACGGCCCAGCCATACTTACAATGTGGCTGAAGTACTCGTCATTATGTTTTAATGGGGCCCGGTCACTCCTGCAAGTATTTTGTTCCTTACACGTTGACGTACCCCACACTAGTATTTTCTTCTGCATCGTGGGTGCGTGTACAGACATAAACTCACACACACGCAATCAACCAGACCAAAGCAACTACCTGTGCCATATCAATATCTGTTCCTCGCGGGAATCAACCCCTGACTCGCAGCGAAGCAGCCGATCGTTCAACCACTGCGCCAACCACCGTTACTTTTTATATTATCACTCTATGCGCCATATTTTCGGGCTCTTCCTCACATCTCTTATTTTCCTGGTAATGTGTGGCAATACATTGCCAGCCCTGTTTTGAGTATTACCGGGCCGTACTCGAAAAAGATGCAGATACATATTGCAGTACAAGTATTGCTCGCTTAGGAGCACCATAACATACATACCATTACCATTACGCCTTTATTCCCCGACAGGATAGGCAGAGGTGTACCATTGTCCACACACAGTTCGCCGGTACGTTTAGGTCCCATGTATTAGGGGGTGAGCCTATTGCCATTAACTGGGCACAAATCCTAACTCCGAACTGCCAGTGAGAATTCCATAGAAAAACCCAATAACACTTTTTGCTCGACCTGGGAATCGAACCCAAAACCAGGCCAGGCCAGGTGCGAGTCGGACTCGCGCACGAAGGGTGCCGTACCATTTTACCTATAAAAACGGCAAAAAAATCATGTCTATTGTATGGGAGCTTCCTTTAATATTTATTTTATACTGTTTTTTATTAGTATTTGTTGAGCGGCAACAGAAATACATCATCTGTAAACATTTCAACTATTACGGTTCATGAGATACAAGCCTGGTGACAGACGGATGGACAGACAGCAGAGACTTAGTAATAAGGTACTATTTTACCCTTTGGGTACGGAACCCTAAAATGATATAATTATTATGCATGTAATTGCAAAAAAAAAAATGTTTTATAAAATATTTTTTTCAACACTGCGCTATACGATTGCTATGAGACTGGTATAGATCTTTGTTTTTTTTTTTTTTTTTTTAAAAAACGTTGCCTCGCACTAGGAATTTCTCCTGTATCGTGGGTGCGTTTACAAACATATAAACTCACATACACAAACAGCCAGACCCGGAACAACTATCTGTGGGTCATACAAATATTTGCTCCGTGCGGGAATCGAAACCGCGACACGCAGCACAGCAGTCGATCGCTCGGCCACTGCGCCAACCGTGTCGTCAAAGATTATTATTATTATCATAGATGATTGAGACTTATTATAAAATAAGTAAGGTAATTGCTCGAACTCGAATCGACCAATCGATCGAATTAAAAAGAAAGAAAGAAAACTTATAAGGTCATCATACATACGGTCATCGACAAATAAGGTCAACTTAGATGGGCATAGGGCAGAAAATATAGACGTGCAGTTACCAAATGTCACAATTTTCAATTTTTGACAAGCAGACTACCAGTGCAAGTGCTTACTACTGAGCATAATGCTGATCTATACCACAGCAGACGGCTGGAAAAATCCAAAGAATACAATATTATGACGCCAAAAAAAAAATAATTAAATTATTAATAAAGACATTAATTAATGGCTTTAGAGTTAAGTAAAATAAATCAGGATTATATAAATAGCTTGTTACGTTGATTCGGTCTCCGTCAGACTTAGTTATTACATGCTAATACATTTTTTTTTAGGAAATACTTATTTCTTATTTTTTTGTATCGTTTTTAGAAGTTTTTTCTATAGAAAGTTGTACAATGGGATAAGGGTTACATGCCGATTACGGCAACAGCGGCATTTTGCTGCACTGGCTACTGATGCATACTGACAACAATACTTATAACATTTGCTTTAGAAGCGTCTAGATACATATTGAATGCGATGTGATAAAACATCTAACAGCAGGCAATAGAGTAGGTGAGTAGGTACGATGACACTCAGAAAGATGTGTACAAAAACAAGTTCTATTAAAATTCTACATCTATTGCACCAGAATGTTGTTTTATCTATAAATACTTAATACATTTTGTCCTCTACAAAGTTATGAATCAGCTAGGTTTGCATATTTTTGAAACAAAAGTTTATTTAGAATTGTCAATTTACAATAAATAGCATGTTTTTAGTTACTATATTAGGTAGATGAATCCATTATTCTGGCGCAAGGAATGTTCTTAGACTTTAAATAGTGGCTACTTGTTCACATTTAAGTTTTTCTGAGGTACAGATATCTATTTCGTACGAAATCTCAGCAGCATCTAATAAGACGTAATTTTTCAAGGAAGTATTTGCATAGGTAAGGTACTGTGTTACAAAATAAGTCACAGGCGTGTGATCGCGGCTGTCATTCATAGGTGGTTCACATTCGTTAAAGCCCGGGTAGTCAGGAGCCAAGTCTGAGAACCAGTCTTACCTAGGGGTATCTCGTATTAGTCGTGTTATCCAGTAACTGGGTTGTGAAGGACGGAAAGGAAGTCGCTCCATGTGAAATACTGGTATTATTTAGCTACGTCCGGTTAAACTGGAAGGTGCCAACATAGGGTAAAGTGTAGGAACGTGATGATATTATTGAAAAGCGCACCTTTTTGACATTGATTAGTCGCATAACGTATAAATTTTATTGTATTATCCCCAAGTCCGACCGCATTCATATTTCATTATAAATCGGCTTAGGTTTTTTTTGGGCTTAGGATCTTTACACTTTCATTAATCATACTTTATAACAAAAGTAAGTACCAATTACGTATCTACGGATATTTCATTTTATTTTTTATTTAACCCAAACTGTCCAAAGGTCTATCCCAAGCTTATTTGCTTTTAGGTAAGTAACTAAAAATAACTCAATTTTCTTTGTAGGTGAGTTACTTCCTCTTGTTTGATATTTCTTGAGTTTCAAGGGCGAGGAAACCGGCTCTTGTTGTTATCCTATCGCTTCTAACACGTTTAACGTAGACGTACAAAGTTCGCCCAAGTAGCTATGACTGTTTGTTTCAACAATAACAGACGAACTAATAATAATGCGAACCTATTCAGCACTAGCATACAAGAGCACGGAATGACAGGCGACAACATCAAGGAACTGACTGGTTTGCCAGTAAGGCGCATTTTCATTGGTCGTTAACTCAGTTGTAATACAGTAGGTGGGGATAAATTGAAAAAACCCTACGACTTCGCATTTTGGGAATGATGCAAGGCTTATTGCACGCTAGCAAACTATTTATGTTTACCAGTTTCCCGATGCATCTTGGTTCCGAAAACAATCCATTGAAGAGGTTAGATGAGGATGTCTGGCTGACTACTGGGTACTGAATAATGCCGTCACACGTTGTCCAGTGACCGTCACGGATTATGTACGACCGAGGATCTCGCGCCGACATTGTTACTGTCACTACTGTAACGCCTCGCCTGTGAACATGTTGAAAGAATTATAGCCATTGCAGTATTAAACTCAAAATTTAAAATTATAACTACAGCTAGCTCCTGCTAGCGACTTCATTCGCGTAGTTTTATCACCCGCATTAAATTACGTCTTTGCTTAAGTACTGCTCCGCACCTATTGGTCGTAGCGTGATGTTACATAGCCTATAGCCTTACTTGACAAATGAAGTATCCAACACTAAAATATTTTTTTAATTTTAACCAGCAGAGGAACCGCTTTATTAGCCTAGATTAGCTGTATTTGCCTAGATTAGCTCGTTCAACCAAACAAATTCTTCAGCTTCATAATAATGGTGTAGATAAACCATAATCACGACGTGGTTGACCGGATGACCTGAAGGCCTATTCCGGTTATTAAAAACGCTCCAATTTTTTTCGCAATTTCATCTCATCTACTATGTACCTAGGTATATTAGTCGCCACGTGTCATGAGCACAAATATCAAGTAAGTTTTTGGCTTACTTTCAGGGTTTTTTGGGGCGCGGACGCTGCACGCGATCGGTCCAACTGACGGATCAATTGCGTGCAGCGTCCGCGCCCCAAAAAAACCCTGAAAGTAACCCTAAAATTAACTTGACACTTGTGCTCACGACTCGTGGTGACTAACTATATCAGGTAGTTTGGACAGGTTGGGAAACTTTTACAAGACATAGGAATTGCCCCCCAGGTTTCTTGTTTGCCGTTGCGGGGTCGTGGTCCAACTATAATGTCCAACCAACACTATGAGCCAATTGGACAGTTGTCCAATAATTATTTTCATATCATTCTATTGCTATCCGTGGTCGCACGGATTTATTTTAATTAATAATAATATTTATAATTTTTATTTAGTTCATCATTCTTTATCAAATACATAGTTGGAACATGACCACGCAATGCTTTTTGCACCATAAAGGAACTCGCCAGATTTTAAAACAGAACTAGTTATAGCTTCGAGTTTTTATTAGTATCTGTCTATCTATCGATCACCATCAGCAGTGCGATCAATACATGCACTCCATCAGTTTTACTATTCGGACTCGATTGTCAATTAATTATTTCAATTACCTATAGGAACATATTATTATAAATATTATCTGACTTCAAACCGAATGTAGGTAATCCTTTGCTGATTAGCGTCAAAATGCAATTTACGATGTTTATAAATAGGTGCTTATGACGTGTTGATGACATTTTCATAAATTTCAACTTTGTTATATACGAATATCTAACTATATCTGCCTAGCCTTTTCCCAATACTGAATACCAGTGTTTTACGTAGAGCGACTGTACAGTAAATTAAATTTCTACGACACTCAATATCTATACTAATATTATAAAGGGGAAAGATTTGATTGTTTGTTTGCATTGAATAGGCTCCGAAACTACTAGACCTATTTTAACATTTTTTTTTTTCACCAATATATAGCTACATTATTCCTGAGTAACATAGGCTAAATAACATCACGCTACGACACAACTTACGGCAGCGAAGTAACCAAAGACGTAACTTAAGGCGGGTGAAATGTTTCGGGAGGTTCCTGCACCTCATCGGGCGGGAGGAAACGTCCGGTGGTGACACCATTGGTGACAACAATGGTGACACCATTGTGTGGATCGCCCCGAGGACACGGTGGAGCACACCGTGGCAGTATGCCCCGCTTGGGCGGAGCATCGCCGAGTCCTCGTGGCGGCTATCGGCGGCGGCGAACTCTCGCGTCCGGCCCTGGTACAAGCCATGGTCCGGAGCGAGAGGGAATGGGATGCAGTCGCCTCCTTCTGCGAGGCAGTAATGCTTGAGAAGGAGGCGGCGGGACGGTTGAGACAGCGGTTCTCCCGTCCCAACCGCCGCGGTAGACGCTCCGGACGTCGGGAGCCGCGAGACGACTCCCGGCCACCGTAGATACTGGCCTGTGGACGGTGAGCAATGGGTAGCTCACCATCCTTACGTTGCATAACGACAGGCCGTGTCGACGGCGCGTTCGTGTTCCACGCGCGCCTCAAAGAGATGTCAGCAAAAGGAAGGGGCCACTGAGGGCCGATGCCTGCCGGGGCTGCGGGTTGTTCGCAAGAGATACCGCGCCCCCGGAACGCAAAGGGCACAAGAAGGAACATGGGTGGGTTTTAGTCAGTAAAAGTCTGACACTCCCTCCAAGTTATTTGTTGATTTCCCACCCACCAAAAAAAAAAAAAAAGGCGGGTGAAATAAGCCACGCGGACGAAGTCGCGGGAAGTTCGCTAGTCTATACTAATATTATAAAGAGGAAAGATTTGTTTGTTTGCGTGTAACGAATAGCCTCCGAAACTACTGGACCGATTTTGACAATTTCTTCACCAATAGATAGCTACATTATTCCGGAGTAATATAGGCTATATAACATCACGCTACGATCCACGGGAGCGAGGCAGCAATGGGAGACGTAAATTAACACAGGTGTAATAAGCCATGAGAACGAAGTCGCGGGTAGTATTTTATACCCACAACGCGAACGAAGTCGCGGGCAACAGCTAGTAGGTAATAAAAGTAATTAGGAAAAACGAGAATTATATCAGCCTAGAGTATGTTACTAATTTTTACTAATATTTTTAATAATTTGGAACTTGACATCGACATTCTATTCGTAACTGTACCTAAAAAATAAAAGTTGCCCATAATATTTCATCTAAACAGCCCGGGGCGAATTCTCAAAATAGGCTAACAGTTAGGTTGGAATTGTATGATGAATTATTTCCTAACAATACAAATATGTGGCACATCATTGTATAATTTTTCCTTGGTTCAGGGTCATAATGCTATTTATTAGCTTAGTCATTGAAGTAAAAATAGAACGTAATATGTATTTCTGTAAGTTAGCCGAAATTAAATTACATTCAAAGTCTGAAGAGCAAAATAATGATGGTTGGTCGCGAAATTCAGAATTTCTTACGTTAGGTACAGTCGAATAAACTGTCTGGTTTACAGCCAAAATGTTTCCTATTTTTTTTATGTCATTGGATGGCAAACAAGCCGTCGGGCCACCGCTACCTATAGACATCTGCAATACCAGAAGCCTTGGAAATGCGTTGCCATCCCAGAGACAAAGTTGAAATGTCTCATGTGTCTGTAATTACACCGGCACCCATACCCTTCGGGCCTGTGCTATGGTAGCTATGGGTAGCTCACCGTCCGTACGTTGCATAACGACAGGTCGTGTCGACGGCGCGTTCGTGTTGCACGCGCGCCTCAAAGAGATGTCAGCAAATTTTGAAAGGGCCACTCAAGGCGGATGCCTGCCGGGGTCCGGGTTGTTCGTAAAAGATACCGCGCCCCCGGAACGCAAAGGGCACAAGAAGGAATATGGAGTGGTTTTAGTCAGTAGAAGTCAGACACTCTGTAATAGAATTGTCTGCTTAGCACACTGACAACATAATAATGATTTTAATTACCAAACAACCCGATGTCCAGCTGCATAATGCAAAACACTTAAGAAAATTTGAGTTTCGCGGGTACCTTAGCGGTCACCTTAACAATAACTACTTACGCCTGTTTTCACGGACGCTAGGTAGCTGAATGCCTCGTGCGTAGGGTTATTGAAAACGCATAAGTTCCACTTTACCTTCCGGTCGTGATGGCTTCCTTCAACGTAGTCTCACGCTCAATCAAGTTGCGAATTTGAACTTGCAGTGTTTCACCTAACACCTTAGCAGTGCGCATCGTCTGATCCAACTTGACCATCAAATCAACAGCTGTCAAATGAGCGGATTTCTTGGGCTCTGGTGTCGTAGTTTTTCTTTCCTCTTCCACTTTAAACTGCTTTATTATATTTGTATCGCCATCCAATCTTCTACGTGCTACTTCTCTGATAAAACGGCACGGAGTCATTTAAATATAATATAATACAATTACCTATTATATAATAGATCTACCAACGTTTCTTTTCTTGACTTAAATATAATTAATTAACTGTCTCGTTAGCCTAGTGGTCGTAAGCGCGACTGCTACGCTAGAGGTCTTGGGTTCGCTTCCCAGGTCAAGCAAAAAGTGTTATTGAGTTTTTCTATAAAATTCTCAGTAGTAGCTCGGACTTAAATTTTGTTCTTGGTTAATGGCAATAGGCTTGCCCCCTACTACATGGGAGCTAAACACACCGGCGAACTATGGGTCTACATTAGTACAACTCTGCCTAATCTCTCAGGGAATGCAGGCATGAGGGCATGTGTATGTTAAGCATAATTGGGGTATTAGACACTACCAACCAATTGACATACTTTTTATAAGTTGTCAAAACGTAATTCTTCCATATATTTTGTATGGCAATAGTAAACAGTGACGAAATTTTTTGCTGACTAAGCAACTATTTATTGATTGAAAGTAACTAAAAATCAGATTTTACAGTTAATTGAAAATGATAAGGTTTCCAGGGGTAGAATAAAAGTTTCTATTAAGATGTTATGTCTTGGAATGATGTCAACTGTCAACTACCCAAATATAAAGTGAGTCGTATAAAAAAACATTTTTTTTAACTTTGAAAATGTATGTTTTTGCTACTAGATTTATTCTATCTTTTCATTATAATAATGCCCTAAGGCTGATTTAGCTGATATGTCCTATTATGTAACACTAAATTGATGATGTTGTTAATACAAGTAGTATTTGTTATACATTAGTTGTAGGTATTAGTATAGATATCCGAGGAATTAATCTATTAAGTACGTAGGTATGCCTATACATCTTATAGATATTATAAATAAGCAAAAGGTTGGTCATGGATAATTGGCAGTATCGTGTATAGCCACCTTTATTCACTCTGACTAAAACAAAATATCGAAAATAACCATTGAACCATTGACCATTGAAGCTGAATTCTACCAGATAGTTTACGTGCTCTTCCAGGCGAACGCTAGTTTATTATAAAAATATTGAACCCACTGCCATTTACATAGCTGTAATAATTATTGTTATTACTTACAAATGATCTTGGATTGGGCTCATCCACTCCGAAATCTAATAAATGTGCAAAAAAAAGAATTAATTAGTAGTTTGAGAAGGACAACATTGATTTTGTTGAATACTGAATAGCTAGCATCGGATATTTTCGGTAGACATTTACATAAATATTAATGAAAAAGTCTACTTGCTTTCATTGATGAATAAATGACGTAATAATTATGTAAGAATATTTAATTGTGTTCTTACCCAATCGGAGCGGCTAACGCAAGACGTTAGTAAAAATATAAATAATTGAACAAAAATAACTTCCATGTTGAAACCGTTGCCTTGTGTGGCTTGCTCTGAGAGTAGACATCAAAATCCATGTAGTTCCTGGCAATGTTTACAAATCCACTGATAAGTACCCACCAATCATGATTGTTCAAAACCATTGTTACCATTCTGTATTGTGTTTAAAAAAAAAAGTCGTTGTACAGGTGGTAGGATATATACCTACCTACATAGATATTCCACTGATAACCAAATTATATTCATTATTTAATATAGCCTAAGCTTACCTTAGATAAACATATCTTAATAATAAGCTATCATACGATTAGCTTAGATGAAACTAAATAAGTACGACGTATTACCTTTTTTTGGGTCAATGGATTACAGCTTGCTTACAGATATACATAGAGACGTTCGCCACAGACGTACATATGTATAGAAAGGAACCTAGTTGGATTATTACTTATTAGGTACTACAATGACATCTCTGAGGAACTCCTTGTGCAGATTTTACATTAGCATTCGACAAGTTGGTGGTGGGTGAACTGCCCAGTTGGTTTCCTGGTCGCAAGCACGACTGATGAGCAAGGGGTCCTGGGTTTGATTCCCAAGTCGAGCGAAGTGATATTGGGTTTTTCCATTAGGAATTTCTCAGTAGCAGCTCGGAGTTAGGATTTGTGCCCGGTTAATGGCAATAGGCTCGCCCCCTGTTACATGGGACCTAAAACATATCGGCGAACTGTGGGTGTAATTTGGTACACCTCTGCCTAACCCTTCGGGGAATACAGGCGTGATGGTATGTTATGTTTACGTTGCTGGTGTCAGTTTTGAGCATTTTTCCTTTTTAATTTTCACAGAGTAGCAATTCTAATAATAATAATTAATATAGTTAAAAATTAAAAGGGAACGGCCTTTAAGTAATTAATTAAGTAAGAGTAAACATTGAAAATGAGTTGTCTAAAAGGGTACCTAGTACCAAAACATTATTTATTAATGTTATCTGTGTTAAATAATGTGTTTTGTTTCAGCGGAAACGTTTGTGGACGCGCTCCTGACAAAGGAGGCGGCACAGCAGCCATCCGACAAAGTGAAGCCAGATGAACTTGTTATGGAACTGCCCGAATGGTACGACGAGAAGAAATATAACAAGTAAGATTTTTTTTTATATTTATCAAGAAAGACCTACCCTGACCTTAATGGCGAGGTTCTTCAGAAAGATCGGGTGCGCAGTACTCGTAACCGGCGTGCTTGTATGACCAGATGTATGAACGTGGACGAGGCGGCAGCTGGCGTTCTGTGGTTTCTGCCAACCCCCATGGGAAAAAGGCGTGAGTTTATGTATGTCAATTAATTGTGAATCCCCTGAAACGGGTTCGCCCATCCGGAAAATCCGCAGACGTCTTCTAAACTACCTAGGAGAAACCCCGGACGTATGGCTACCCTATATATTGGCAATTAAGCTTACAGCTTCGCTTAAAGGCACCAATCCTCATTTCCTTTCGCGTCTTTCGACAGTTACCAGGAATGGGTTGAGTTAGCATTAGCAAGAGATCTGTAAGCAAATAAGCACTATGTACCTAATTGGCAAAATAAAGCAAAGCAAACTCAGTACTTTTAGCTAAAATGGAACCCTCATGGTTCAACTTCGACCGTATGTCACAGCCTTTCAGGAACTACTAAAACTATCGACTAGTAGTCATAAGTAATGCTTATCTATTTGTCGCAAGAAGAAAGAATTAAAACATATATATTGTAATAGGAGCCTAAATAAGAGGTTAAATTAGGGTATCATATAAAAGGGCTTCATTTGCCCATTTATTAAACTCGAAATTTTTGAATAATAATGAAAAATGACGGTTAAAATAGGTACTTAATATCCCTCTTATCTTCGAAAATGATAAGAAAATGCAGAACCATTACGGTTGATGGAGGTGTATGTATGTAAGTACTTAACCAAAGCCTAGTCATGTGTCACGCGGTTCTACTTAATCAAAATGAAACTTTGGAAAAAACCTCGGTGTGTGAGTCCAACTGCCACTTTGTCGGTTTTGTGAAAACCTTTGGTGAAGGTCGTCATAACAGGAACATGTTAAATTTATTTGATCGGATAGATGTTAGATGTGACACTTTCTACGGGAAACGTACTTATAGCTTGTAGTTATTTATCATAATGTCACCCGAACGACGTCCACTGCTGGACCTCTAAAGATAGCCACAATGACCGGTCCTGTGCTGCCCGAATCCAGCAATTTCCCGCGACTTTTATCCGGTCTTCGGTCCACCTCTTCTTTCCACGTGAGTGTCAGGTGCGATAGTAATTATTAAAAAGAAATGAGACGAGGAACTGACTATTATACAGATGTAGTATGAGTATGTATTATATACGTGGGTATTATTTGTTTAGTAAGTATTTTCCTATGTTCCTGAATGTGATTACTCTTTCAAATACTAACCGATAAAGCACAAAATAATGTTTTTGGTGAGTGCTTCGTTGAGATATTTACCTATATCTTTTTACTATCATAATCCAAAAGATTATGATAATGGCTAAAATCTAAATTAGGATTTAGTTTTAGTGTATTCACACTAGATACATTTTTATTTTAAATGTTGGACATGTATCCACTCAACTGAAATAGTTTTGGTTCGTACTTTTCTCAATAGACCAGAGGGCTTAGATAGGGTCCCTAAACAAAATTCATTTTTTCGTTTTTCCGAAAATATTAAACGTTTGATGTAAACTATAACAGACAAGTTATTTGTCTAGGTAGAGACATAGACAAAAAACTTAACTTCTAAAAACTCACCGGGTCTAGACAGACGCAGTTCCAGGTCTTCAGTTCGCTAACACTTTGAATCTTGGTTGTTTGAATAAATGATTACTTTAAAATAATTTTTGTATTTCGTCGATAGTCTTACCTCTCTGCTTTTTTACAAAAAAGAAAACCGCCTTCAAAAACTGACAGTTGTAAACCATTATTTAATAAATATAAACTATTGACTTTGCCATGTATGTACATATACGAGACAGCAGTATTCGTTAGATTGAACTTGCATTTGTTCCAAACGCTCAGATCAAAGCGACGCAATGATATATGTGCTATTCCACACAGAACTAAGCTCTATTCGGAAAGCTTTTTGGGAATGGGTCCCAAATTGTACAATAAGCTACCCATTACAATAAAAGATGTTAGTAGCATACAGCATTTCAAAAAGGCTCTTCTAAATTGATTAGTCGCAAAAACATACTATACAGTCAATGAGTTCTTAGAAGATGTATTTTAATTTGTTGACATTTCATTATTTTATTGTTATTTTAATCCATTTATTTGTAATTAATTGACATCGACATAATATTATAATTGAAAATTGACATATTAAGAAATTGACATAGTATGTAATAATTAGTAATTGAAAATTGACATATTAATATAATTAGAAATTGACAGGGTAATAATTAGTAATTGAGAATTGACATAGTAATAATTAGTAACTGAAAATTGACATATTAATTAATTAGAGATTGACATAGTAATAATTCGTAATTGTAATTAGAATATTTTAGAATTAAAATTAGAATATTTGTACGCCGCCAACGGCAAGACATAGCGATAATTTTAAGAGCACTAACATCTGCGTATATGTATTTTTTACCTATGATCTACAAATAAAGTGATTTGATTTGATTTGATTTGAAAAGTAAAAAGTGAAAAATAACTTTAGCTTTGGAAGTCGGTGGCTATACAAAACTACAAACAGAACCAAAGCCGCCGACTTCCAAAGCTAAAGTTATTTTTTACTTTGTAAAAAAGTTTTTTGTGTTATAGGTACATCTTATTTGTAAGTACGACTACTTAAACGGGCTAGATTAATGCAAAGCCATTCCATAGACATGTTATAGTAAGTTATTGCATGTAAATTGTATAAAACTACCGCCAAGGTCAAACAATCCCTAACGAAAACATTCCCATTGTCAAGGGGTCGCGACTTCTACTTAAACAATTGCTTCGCGTTGTCGTCGTCGATGCTGATGGGGCTGGTAGCCGTGTTCGCGGTGCCCTCCATCCTTCGCGTGCTGGTTGACTCGCGCCGCTCCAGCTCCGTCTACACCGCTTACAAACGGTACCTTTCTACTCTGCTGCACACCATCTCGTGGTTCGAGAACGAACTCAAGCCTGGGAGCATGTAAGTAGTATGTTTTTAGACTTGAACATTAGAGCTTCACAGTTATTCGAGTCTTATCATTACAGAATTATCGTCTTCATTTCTGTTTATTATCCTTTCTTTACTACACACATAACATTCCATCACGCCTGTATTCCCCGCAGGGTTAGGCAGAGGTGTAACAATGTACACCCACAGTTCGCCGGTATGTTTAGGTTCCATGTAATAGGGGGCGAGCCTATTAGCATTAACCAGGCATAAATCCGAACTCCGAGCTGCTGCTGAGAATTTCATAGAAAAACCCAATAACACTTTTTGCTCGACCTGGGAATTGAACCCAAGACCTCTAGCGTAGCAGTCGCGCTTAGGACCAATAGGCTACCGAAGTAGTTGTTTCTTTACTCCCCACCTCCAAAAACCCAAATAAGGTTATTTATCTGATAATGATCACTTAGAAGAATGTATAGTTATCTGCTTATCATTTGTGTTATAATTAATTCTACCTACGTAAGCGATTTAGTAATATTCTGATAACAAATCTCAGTATGCCTCCAATGTTTTCATAACCTGTTTATCTAATTATTACCTAAACTTGCTGGATATTTAACGTATTTTGTTGACAATTAAAAATTGCTAAGTTAGGAATGTTATATCAAAGGAAGTAGGTAACAAATTATCTTTTAAATGATTTGAAGAACGTTGTATATTCCTATAGCTATGATTTAAGGATCTGCTATGGAACTTGGCAGCCATTAGATTACAACTCTTTTATCGAGGATACCGGTTACGACCTTAAAGGTTTCTATCAGACTTGTCCCATTTAACACATTCATGTTTCGCGAGAATAACCGCTTGTTGATTATTATCTCATAAATATTCTAAGTATGATTTCGAAATCACATAAACGAATACCAAAAGAATACGCAGTGGTGGTGTGGGCGAAGCGGCAGGTAGTTGTACCTACTTTAGACGTATCGATTTTGAAATGTCTTTTAATTGCTGACCTGACCTTTTGCTGATCGGCAACTTAGAACAACAATTATTGAATGAAAGTGGGAGATATCTCTTAAGATGCCTTTTACTCCCGCACTATGAGTCAAGAGGCCGGTCTAGTTGAATAATATTATTTGATACTATTAATTAGCTTTAAGGATTTCATCTATAGATAAATTGTCAAAATATAGCAAAAATAATAATAAATATATTTATTTTTGTTACATTTAGTTTTAACTGAACATTATTTTCATTTCATTTTTACTGACTTTTTTAATTTTTACTGTGTGTGTACATTGGTACACCTCTGCTTAACCTTTCGGGGATACAGGCGTGATGGTATGTTTTTAATTTTAATTGTTGACAAATTCGGGAAATATTAATTTTAATATTTCTTAAAGACTCGTTAGTTTTCGCATTTTTGGGTATTTATCCATTATTCGTAGAACTCTCTTCTGAAACTCCTTCTGAAAAAATAATCTTAACATCAGTAATTTTATTCCCACTTTGAAATGTCGACACACTCACACTCAAGAGCAGAAAAGGAAATGTTTTCATTATAAATGCCACTCGCAATAACACTTTAAAATTAATTATTAATTTATTGGAGGGTTATTGTACCAAATTATCACGGGATAGTGACCCCGGGAGTATCTGCTATCGCTTTTGCTAGTATTATTATAGAATTTCAGCAACCCTTTTTGTGTTGGCAGATCGGCCTTTTGACCCATAGTGCCCCGTTTCCATAATCAATTTTACATCTTGCACAATCACTATAATAAAGTATCTACTAATTAAAATTTCAATGTATATAACAGATCTTGGAGGTCCCTCTACGCGGTGCGGAGTCGTCACGTCAAAGCTGGGCTTAGCTCCAAGCTCAAGGGTAATGGAACCGTGTCCCAACGAGACCTGGCCCTCACTCAGTTCGGCTTCGTCGGCTTCTCGATGCTCAAGCCTGACAAGTTCGGCATAAGGCAGCTGCAGCCGGGCGACTGGGCTGCCTATAATTATTTCTGGAGAGTCATCGGGCACATGATCGGGATTGAAGACAGGTTCAGAGAGAAATATTCATAATTGCATTCGGGTCTTAAATACTTGATTTGAGACCCGATGGCAATTTTTTTCTTGCCTATGTGAAATTTGCTATGAGCGCTTTTAGTTTACTATACAACAAAACATAATCTCAGGTACAACATCTGCCGCGAGACCTTCGAGGAAACACGCGAGGTGTGCCAAATCCTTCAGGACCGTGTGTTCACTCCCTGCCTCGAGAATGTCCCGGAACACTTCGAGCACATGGCGCGCGTCATGCTGGACGGCATGTGGTGCGTCAACCCCACGGTTGAGACGGACGGCTTCCTTTATTGGTGCCGCGTGCTGGCTGACGTGCCCGGCTATGTCTATACAGAGACTGACAGGCTACAACTGCAGATTAAATTGAGAAAGCAGTTGAACGGAAAATCTTTAGATAACGGTGAGATGTCATCATAGGTGTTTGGGTGGCTTAAAAGTCGTGAGGATCAACGACCACAGACATGATCACTTTATATTTTGTTCGACAGGCGTGGATACGACCGAGCTTATGTGCAAACCTGGCGTGGACGGTCTTCCCAAGGTCGCCCCTCGCCTCCTCTACTACAAGGATTACGAAACGCTGGAGACTGCGCCGTTCTACAAAAAACTCACCTTCAGAGCTAAATACAAGATCTTCCTGTACAACATCTACATGACGCTGTACTCTTCCTACTTAGGACGTCTTTATTTCAACCTCAACTTCAAGTTTAGTGTGTTCCTCATGAGATACTTTCCGTATTTGGCTTTTTTCAGATTTGGCATCAAACAATCGATTGTTAACATCTTCGAGGAGGATCCAACAGACGACACTATACCAAAGCTTAACGTAGACTATAACAGTTCGCAGCCTCCAGAGTCGTGGTACAAGGCTGCGCTAAGTATAATTTGGTAGTAGGTACACGCGAATTATATCTGCCTTAAAATTGTGACTGAGTAGGTAGACCAGTGATTATCAATATGATATGTTCTGCGCATACATCCACAGTTGTATTCGTTTACGACGCGATAAGAGGATACGAACCTCATTGTTTCAATTTGATGATTTTAAACTTGGAACATACGTACCCATTATACCTAACAAAATAGTGCTTCTGTTACGAACAATTGTAGTCGTATAATAGTTATATATATAATTTAGTAAATTCTTAAATGTTTTAGGACAAATACGTTTATAATTATGTATGTCGGTGTTGGGTCACAGTTGATTAAGCAATGGTAGATAATCTTGGACGATTACTATGTAATAAATTGTACATTGAATAACTTCTTGTAAATAGCAATAGACAAAGTTCACGAAGTGAAGCGCATTTGACATGCCGCATTAAAGTAGGTGAAAAATGATAATAAGACAACATATCAGCTGAAAAGGTATTTTTTTTAAAGTATTCAAGTACCTAGTTAAATGTTTTAATTAATGACCATGGCCGAGTACATTTTCGTAATCAATTCTTATTAATTAGATTTGTTCGCAATTTTATTTGCCAAATTGACGATAGTAGTCAGATCAGTGGTTTCGCTTGAGAGGTAACAACACTCGTTTTGCATATTCGTTATATTTCAAGAGGTTGTCATATTAGGTATAAAATAAATAATCAAAGGGAAAAATTACAACACCTGGCGATACCTTAAAAAAAGAAACAGTATTTTGCTCTTGTTAATTTTGGGAGTATTTCAGAATACGCCTCTTTCAAATAACAGAATCCCCCTGTTGCGTATGCGGTAGGCAGAGACTCGCGACTATATCAATGTGTGCGTGCGTGTTCATCGTCTCGCCTGCCTGAACCCCGGTGCAAGATGGTTAGCTCGAAATCTAAAATGAATTACTACGAAAAAAAAAATTAGCATAGCTACCTAGATCTAGATTTAATTGGTTGTATTTATTTGTGCAGGGTTATATTATAGATAAACTTATGAAGTATATAGTAGACGTAGATCATTATATAGATAGTAAATATGTTTCGGTAATAGGAATCAATCTAATCATGACGTGTCTATGTGTTATATGTAACCTGTTTCTTTTACATTCATTTCTTCTGTACCTATACTTTATATTTGGAACTAAGCAAACTTTGTTACTATAATGTATTATTTGTAATCATTTTGTATGTTATAACCTGAGTGGCAAGTGTGAGTTTTTTCGACTCACGTTCGATTGCGAGCGCGTTTGAATTTTGTATAGGTTTCTCCACGTGACCACCAGGTGGCGCTATAACTTTTTCCCATATAAAATTCTAACGAGCTCGCAATCGAACGTGAGAGAAAAAAACTAACACTTGGCACCCAGCACTGTAGAGATTAAGTCGCACGGAGGTTGCTGCCGTTGCTGGTGCGTTGCATCGTCGTACCGCTATAATTTCCTCGCTGTAGAGTAGCAGACGGCCAATGCGGTCAGTGACAACGCGACACCGTCGATGCAGTGTCAAATTTTATTTATTTAAACTTTATGCAACATAAAAAAGTACAAAGGTGGACTTGATGCCCTTATGCCGCTTCGCCTTATTACCTCTCTGTGCTTCTACTTACACATGCCGGTTGCGTTGCGACGCCGCATCGCAATTTCGCAATGCACCGTCCGCATGTTACTGTGATTTGGCTGTTGTGGTAGGAACATATATTTATATAACGATAAATGTGAGTTTAAATGTTAGTAGATGCATCTACGTACAGAAGAAATTCTTATTGTGAGGCAATGTTTTTAAATATTACAAAAAAATAAAAAAAAGTCAATATAAATAAAATCAATATATTGAATGACATATAGCGTCGAAGTATCGCAATGCATCGAAAAACTTTGTTCGAACTCTATGACATTTGACAAATGAATTAAATGACATAATGTAGATGTATATTGTACATACAATGCAAATATAATATTTACCTTTATATTTATTACTTGTTTTTATTATATTTTATGTAGTTAATTATGTTTTTATTATAAAAAATGACGTGTATTATTGTACATGAAATAAAAGTATGACAACAATCAATGCACAATTTTCTTTAATTTAGATGTACTTACGATAATACTCTTTAGGAATATATTTATTAATAATAATAATTTAGATTTAGTAAAGTATGAATTATTGTTTACATTTTTATTATGGAGAACGGTTATCAACGAAACATAATATTATTTCACAACTTTGTTTTATTTAATTGTTCGTTTGGCGAAGTCCTGTT
This sequence comes from Caradrina kadenii, assembly GCA_947462355.1. Taxonomy (NCBI): domain Eukaryota; kingdom Metazoa; phylum Arthropoda; class Insecta; order Lepidoptera; family Noctuidae; genus Caradrina; species Caradrina kadenii. The sequence goes on along the minus strand of OX381693.1, from coordinate 3,828,296 downwards.
CTACTAAAACTACGTCCTTAGTATTTTAATAATAATCTATATTACTTTTATGAAGCTCAAGAGTTTGTTTGTTTGAACGCGCTATATTAGTAACAGCTGGTCCGATTTTAGAAAATCCTTTTGAGTTATAGAGCCCGTTTATCGAGGAAGGTTATAGGCGATTATAACATCACGCTTCAACGAACGGGTGCTTGTATATCATTTTTATCGTCATGTTTAATACAAGAAACTCAATCTGACGAGCTTGTGACGTGCGAGCAACGTTACTGATTGTCTACTGAAATAAAAAACGACTCTGATTTGTACAAGCTGTGGTACCACATATTGCTTTCTATTTTGGCACTTCGTTAGTTTTTTAGGGCTGGCCTGTGTGGTTTCCTACTTGACGGGTACTCTTTATGATCGTATTTCACAAACAAAACACATATTTAAAACCTTAACACTATTTTATTTGAAAAAATCCTGTGCTTTTAGCCTCGTGCGTTTAGCAACATTGATCTGTAGTAGATTGTCCGTGAGGTTATTATCTTCGGTGACGCTCATGTTATTGTTGACGCCGCCGGCACGCGAGGGGCGGGCGGGGCGCGCGGCGCGGGGCGTGCGGGGGGCGCGCGGGCTCGCCTTGTGTGCGGCCACCAGCGGGCTGCGCTTGGGCGACGCGTGCGACAGGATGCCCATGTCGTTGGGAGTGAGCTTCAGGCGCGGAGATAGTAGGTGCTTAGCTGCTAGCTTACGTGCTGCCGGCGACATGCTTGCGAGGCGCTCGGTGTTTGATCTGAAACTGAAAACAACATGTAAACGCTACAGAAAACATTATGGTTGCTGTCAATCACGAGGGCGCGGTATGTGATTTTGTAGCATAGACAAGGAAGGTTCAAATTATAATAATAATAAATATGATTGTACAATCTGTATGCTGTCTAACGATAATAAATTGTAGACAGGAAAATTTACGACTGCACAGAATTTTTTAAAAATTTTGCTATTTACCTTGGTGTCGGCGGCGCGACTCTCGGCGTGGTGGGTCTGCGTCTCTTGGCGACCTGCTCGGCGAGTTGTAGGGCGATGCGCTCGCGCACGCCGCCCTCCAGCATGCGGTAAGCTGCGCCCGCGCCCACACTGACGCAAGGAAAGAAATATACGTTAACTTCTGTGTTAAATTATCTCATTTAAAAACGCAAGACATTCATTAAGTATTTATCATATGAATTCAAAGCCTTGAACTTTAACTACTTTGAATTCGTATCCATTCTTTACACAAGATCTTTGTACAGAGTTACAGTAGTATGCCAATTCGAATTATATGGTATGGATATTTTTTTTTCTGATAGACAAGTAAGCCAAAGTAAGGTCCAGGCGTAAGAAATAAAAATCCATTATTTACAAAGTTAGATGATTCATGTAGGTACTACTTATAAATAGCTTTTGTCATCCTTATATGTAGCTTTTTGTCGGATAACTACTATTAAGTATGTATGTACTCACGCAGGCAGCGGAGTGTCCCCGCCGTCGAGGCGGAAGGGCGTGCCCTCGATCTCGCCCCACGTCATGAGCGGCGACTGGTCGGGGCCCTCGCCCGGGCGCGGCGACGGCGTACCTATCAGCGGGTACGCGTCGCCCGGCTTCTCGCTAGATATGCTTACGCCATCCACGCCTATCTTACCAGTTACACTTGCGTCCTGTGAATTATTGCAACTGTTTATTATTTGCGAGTGAAAGTAATTAAATGTCCATAGCTATATTTTAATTTTTGGTTAATAAGAAGAACATAAATACAAGACAAATAGATAACTAAGACATTTAAAACATAAGATTTCTGAAAGACAACACGTTTAACTAAAGAATTCATTCAATAAGAAAGAAAGCCAGGGTAGTTACATATCTATAAATACTATTGCTTGGGACTAAAGGAGGCTCCAAATAATCCAATTTTATCAACAAGTGTATTGGTACCTGACTCCTAGCAATAGCGCTGATTGCCTCCTTGTTCTTGACGTGGTCGAACGGCTCGGCCTTGAGCCGCGTGTTGTGGTGCATGAGCTCGGGCTTCGGCGGGGCGCGCTGCGACGCGGCTCCGTCCGGCACGTACATTATGTAATTCTTCGCTGTGTAGCGCCATGTGTCCAACTAGAATTTAAGACTTAGAACATTACTTAATCTTCACAGCTGTCTTCTTAATCTTCATCTTCGTCTTATCTGCCACGTAAGCCTAGGGGTCCTAAGCGCGATTGCTACGCTAGAGGTCTTGGGTTCGATTCCCAGGTGGAGCAAAGTGCTATTGGGTTTTTCTATGAAATTCACAGTAGCAGTTCGGAGTTATGATTTGTACCCAGTTAATGGCAATAGGCTCGCCGCCTATTACATAGGAATACAGTCGTAATAGTATGTATGTACTCAATCTTGCAGTTTCTCAATGTAAATACTTTCTCTGACTTTGAGATAAAAAAAAATGATACAAATATTTTGATCAACATTGGATACAGACCTGTACCTGTGAGCAGGGCTTGTAAAAATAAGTGCTTAATAAAATATTTGTGGTACCTCATGCGGCCTCTTAGTTTGGTCTGCTTGTTGTTCGATAGAGGGCAGCGCGAGCGCCGCGTCCGCGATGGCGGCAGACGTGACTTCTGATTGTAACTGTGTTGCTAGCTTCGCAGCGCGCTTCTTATTTTCTAGTGCTATAACACGGTCATAACTCGCGTTGTCTTCACTTGTATGAGAAGATAAGTATAAATCTGAAAAGTAAAAAATGGGATTTGATAAGGAGATGGATAGAAAGCAAGATCTTTTGAACAGGATTAGGCAGCCAGCCAGAACTAATGGTCTGTCCGTCTGTGTAGCAGAACTATTTAATCTATCAAGGGTAGATAATATAGATAGGTCAATTAGACTAACCGAGTGAATGATAACTTTATCTAGAGCTATTTTGCATTGATCCTATTCCTTATGTTGTCAACATATCACAATATCTTACAGTTTTTATAAAAATCAAAATACAGCTACATGTCAATAATGCAGCAGCATCAATATCACTTAACATTATTATGTATGTGTTCAGTAGTTTCTATACCACACCTAAAGATAGATTATCCGTAATGTCTTTAGTTTTGTCAGATGTAATCGATTCTGTGTCTGATTTAGACTGGTCACTTCCTATTGTTGGAGCTGCTGGAGAGAAAGGTCTGTCCAGGTGAGGAGTATCAAATGTTGCTGGGGAGTTATCTGAAACAGAAAAATTAAAAAGTGGTTTAGAAAAGCAAAACCGGGGTAGGTAGTAAGAACTCCAAGGACACTATTTATTATGGAAAACTAAAATTAGTGTACTTAGCAGTGCAACTCACAAGGTTCAGTAGGTGGTCGCTGTCCACTGTACTTCCTAGTCAGCTCTCTGAGCCGGGCGTAATCTTTGTTCTCTGTTGCCTCCAAAAATTCATTTTGTGCTTTTAGTTTTTCTAAATCGGGATAAAAATCTCTCTGTATAATTTTTGCAATACCCTGAAATTAAAACGTTTTCATTTAGATATTAAACGAAATCAATAAATTATATAATACTGAAGTAAAAGGATAATAATATGAGTGGAACCATTTTATGGTTACAGGAAATGTTAACAAATCTTATGTAGGTATAAACTATGAATGAAAGTAGTCAGCAGATTGCTATATTTATCATTGAACATGCTGCCCATGAATATCTTTGGTACATAATCATGTTTACATTATGTTCATTAATACTGTGTGGCAGAGTTATAAGGGCATTTTAAAGAATTGACATCAAATATTACTACTCCAAACTAGGCATACTGTTTTTTAGAGTCAGTCTATATAATAACAAGCTTGTTACGAACTTCGTAAGACCATTCAGTAATCGCGATCACCAATATCAGTCTGATTGATGGGTAGACATAGATATTAGTTGTTTATCAGCTAACTATTGGTGCAGACTACTTACCTCGACATAAATATCTTCGTCCAAAACTTGGGCTTTCTTTTTCTCTCTCCGTTTAGGGACTTTTGGAACCTTAAATATTGCACTCTCGTGTCTCAACAGTTTCATATTCTCTAAAGCTGCGGCCCCAGGTTTGGGAGCGATATTTTCTCCCGACATGATGTAAAATAGTGAATCAAGTAATACCTAGTTTAAAAATGTTAACTTTACATTGAATGTAAAATTTAATGAGGTCAAATTGTGGCACTAAGAGCTATTTAATACAAAAATAAACCACAATACTTTTCGAGAATTTAATCACATTGAAAACTGAAAAGTGACAATGACAAAAGACAACAAAACATTAAATATGTCACGATGACATGATGAGTTGATTCCCAAATTGTCATTAGCAATCTATTGCTGTCACTGTCAGTGTCATTTTGTAAGATACTTCCAGGTACGGTGATTAGAGGGTTTTTTGGCAACCAGCAAATATCGGTACAACGACGTGTCGTGTTTTGATTTCCCATGTATTTTATCATTGTTTTTGGTTATTATTAAACTCGGAAATGACTTAAATAATTTTCGTCATCATACGAAGTCAGAATTAAAAGGTTAAATATTTTTAAATTGTCTTCTCTTCCACGCCCAATACCCAAAAAATTAAAAAAAAATTATATAACCCCCGACAGAATAGAAATCCCTACCGCAGCTAACAAAAGAGTTGATAACTTTGAAACCGATGAACCGATTTCCATCAAACATAACTAAGAACACTACCGACTAATTCACCTTTCAAACAAAAAAAAAACTAAATTAAAATCGATTCTTGCGTTCGGGAGCTACGATGCCACGTCGTTTTTGCGGTGGGGGTTAAAAATGAAAAAAAGAAGCTGACGTTCCTTACTTGTGCCACTCACATCTCTTCTGATATGTCTTCTTCATAGATGTCAAGTTTTGGTACTTACTAGTTCCAAGTAGTATCTGTTACTCAAAAGTAATATTATTTCCAAAATATCAATAGAAGGAAATACTGTGACAAATCACAGAGACTTCGTTGGTTGGGTTTATTGTCACTGAGCCAAGTTTGCTGCACAATACATGATGTGCAATGTTTATATTTGGGAAATATAAAAAAGTAAAACTAGGTTCACGTTATCGCTACGTTATATTTATAATAATATTTAGGTACATATAATTATATTCACTACTATGTTTAACTATCTACTTAGCTTTATTTTTATTTTTCTTTAGGATATATTCTTTGATATAGAAGTCTGAGAACAAAAATAAAATAAATATGTTATGTGGCAGGAACATGAAGGAAATCCACTTGGGGTATTCACACGAGGGCTCGAACAGCACGTGACCGAAGTGTAGGATCAGGATGACAAACTGCAACTGTGAACATTAAACAAGATTATAATTGGTTAAAAAAAAGTGTCTGGGGAGCTGCAATTTTAAAATATTCGTGTATTTAGTTACATTGACAGGGTAGGACAATAGTTCATGTGCCCGATTCAGGGTTAAAGAAAAAGTTAGGAAAATTCCTTATCCTTATAAAAATTCTCTAATTAATCCTACTTTCACAGATGTTGTGACCAAAATTAAGAGTTTTTGATGGTTTAGTAAAATACCGCCTACGTAGATAATGTTGGTAGGTATTGACAAGATAAAAGCTGGAGAAAGCACTTAATTAAATCGTATTAGCAAAAAATAATTAAGTCGATATATCTATTTTAAAAGACTAACACTAATCTCAAATATGAATCACACATACCATCACGCCTGTATTCCCCGAAGGGTTAGGCAGAGGTGTACCAATGTACACCTACAGTTCGCCGGTACGTTTAGGGCCCATGTATAAGGGCGAGCCTTTTGTCATTAACCGGGCACAAATCCTAACTCCGAGCTGCTATTGAGAATTTCATAGAAAAACCCAGAAACACTTTTTGCTCGGCCTGGGAATCGAACCCAAGACCTCTAACGTAGCAGTCAAGAAATATGAATCAATCTTCACTAATCTTACAATTTGCAGTTGTGTGATGTACTTCTTCCACCACTGGCGCACCCACTGGGGCCGTACGATGGAGACCAGATAGTAAGAGTACATTACTGCGTGCACCATGGAGTTGATGAAGCCTAGCATTATGCCGTGACCTCCTGTGGAGCAAAGAGGAGCAAAACATACATACAACTATTATGATAGTATATTTATTTTCATTTGTGTTTGTACATCACAAATGATCGGCAAAATACCTAACAGCTTTTATTTAGCTGATCCGTTATTCTCGATCTTGAAATGCTTAAAGATCAAGAAGCGAGCCAAAATTCTCAATCACTAATTTATTTTACACAATTTAATTTCCGCAAGAAGCCCCATGTGTGTTAGGTAAAACAAGGTACTTAAAATACCTGCCCATGAAAATTAATAACTTCTTCTTTTCGTGTCGACGGAATCATAAAATTTTGTCGGACCAGTATTGAGCAACCTGTAAAGCTCCATCATTGGCTTCCTTTAGAACTTCATTTAATAACTTTAACAATAAGGCAAAAGTTGAAAATCTGAAAAAAAAAAATTGCTGTTTCCTCTATTTGGTCGAGTTCTGTGATCATAACTGGCCCGACCGTAAACATTGATCATTTTCAAAAGTACTAAATTCCCATTAAGGCACCTATCGCCGCCAGGCAAGCCGGGTGCGCCCGGCGGCTCCTTTGTGCGTAAAACAGGTGGATTTATAAGCCGCCATAAGACTGCGGCTTGCCTGGCGGCAGTGCCGGCTTTAGTGTGTAGGAGCCTTTAAGTACCTCGTTTAACCTCTCATAAGGTGTCTTTACTTACTGTACAAGGATAATAGGTATATACAATATACATAGTAAACAGTCATTCGCGCAATATCGCGCGTTCGAGTGGTTTCCTTCGACGCAGGCGCATTAGCCACTCGACCTATTTCGTGCACGCGATGCTACCATTGCTGTAACCTTTGCGCAAGTGGGTACACAATCAACGCAATAACATTTACTTTTATTCGCCTCCAATCCACAACCTTTTTATTATTCTTGTAATAATTGGTAAAACCAATATTGGTCAAGTTTAATTTATCATGAAGACATTTGTGTAATAAATAGGCAAAGTCAGGTATAGCTTTTCATTTTATTTCTAAAAAATAACAAATTATGAAAAAAATGTGTAGCATGATCGTATTATACCTAATTTATTTATGAAAAAAAAATGGTTTTGTTTTAGGCTACATAAAGTTAAATTTAATAGTATTTATTATTTAATAAATAATATATACTAGTCGACTGTAACTTAAGTGGCACCTGAAGTTACAATCAACTAGTATAGATTACCTGTATTTAATTTGGGTAGATGACACCACTAATCAATTGACGTACTTTTTATGAGCTGTCAAAACGCGATTGCCTTATAGATTTTGTACGACAATAAATGATGATGACGTCACTTTTTTGACATCTCAATTCAGTATTTATTGGTTATAAAGCAATTAAAAATCGAATTTTACTCATTTTAAAATTCATCATTTTCAGGGCTAAAATAATCCGTTCTTTGTGTGGAGTTGTGTCTTGGAATTGGTGTCATCTACCCAATTGTCCAATCTACGATCTTACAAAGCGCGGCGTGGCGGCGCTTTTCTGGCGGTCTCTACTTTACCGTTGATTCAGGCTTTCAGAAGTTGCCGTGGATGGGAATTAAGTAGTAGTAATACATTTATTTAAAAGAGTATAAGGAGTTTCCTGCCCGTTTTTCTCCATACGAAACTACAATTTTGAATGGGCAACTAGATTCAATTTTATTAATTTTGGCATGTAACTGACGTTGAAAAGAGCCTTTTAATGGTCTAATTGAAATAAATGATTTGATTTTTGAATGGTGTGGCGGGCTTGCTAATTATTTTTCTAATAAAATAAAAGTAGCCTAAGTTACTTCTACATTATTATTCATAATTTTCAGACAAAACTATTTTTGACCAATTAGTTTATCATTATCATCATCACATCAGCCGCAGGACGTCCACTGGACCTATGGCCTCCCTAGAAAATTTCCAAAAGGATCGTTTGGAAGCGGCTGCATCCAGAGTCTTCCAGTGGTCTTAATCAGGTCGTCCGTCCATCTTGTAGACCAATTTATTAAGTTGAAATTACTTTTGTCTGTTTTTTTTTTTTCAGATAAAAGTAAGTACTTTGTGTTTTGACTGCAACAATAAGGTGCGTTGGGGTGATACCGGACGGATTTACGAATAATTGCAAGGCTGTTACAAAATATAATAATTTTTTTTCGATTTTAAAGCGTCATATAAAATCGGAATACTGTCATACCGTACACTGAATCACTACCAATTTCGAAATGGTTGAGACCGGATATTTTATCCGATCTTCACTCGACAGGGGTAACTATCTCTATAGGCTGAAATCCGGTGATTTCAGCCTATAGAGATAGTAGACATTTCTGGGATTAGTTTTATCGGGTTATCGGTGCTTAAAACTAAGTTACGCAAAATAATACCAAAATAAACTATATTTTAGCTAAAATATGCAAATACAAATAAAGGCGGAAGACCGGATGGACAAGTTTTTTGTTTTCTCTTATAGCGTGTAGTGCACGTCCGAGTTGCTGGAGCGACTGGTGGACAATGCGAGTCGGGGCGGTACATAATGACGTGTCGCGCAATGTGGCTAGCATTAAAAGATATAGCCAAATAAGTGGGATATTTGATTCCTACGTTCTTACGCCATCGCCAATCTTACCCCAACGCTCCTTAATAGACAACGTAATTTTTTTTATAGACCATGTTAGAATGTTTATTATTGATCGAAATTCTTGGCCACCGTGGTGGCAAACAAGCACACGACCCGCCTGATTGTGAGCGGTTACCGATTTATTCGAAACGATTATTTACAAGAACTTAAAAGTAATATTTACGTGAATAACAAATTTGCAATGCAATGGTTGTGAATAGTTATACTAGCGAGTCAAGCCACGGGAAACAGTCTCTTACTTAGGTATGTGATATACCTAAGTAAGAGACTGTTTCCCCTCTCCAACTAATCCTTCCTTCGCAACGTCGGTGAAAAAGCACTTTTATTGCTAACAAATTGGTGTCTTATTAACCCAGAGGTGAAAACGGTTAATATGACATATGACCCTAAAATAAAACAAACGGAGGCCCAAAACAGTAAAAGGAATATTTTAACGCGAGCTAAACGTATTATGCGGAATAGATACTCAACTGCTGATTTAATTCATGGTCTCCATTTCATTTGTATTTATTTTTTGACCTTGCCAACTGCTGGGTCTCCCCCTTCCACTCATCCCTATGCCACCTTTATGTTGCGTTTTCTGGCCAATCTCCCATAAACATCTCTAAGTTATCTCACCAGTACGTTTCTCTATATCGTATTTATGAACGACACTACGACCGCCGTCGACGCCGACGATCGGCGGGTTACGTTTATGTTTAAAAGCAGATTAGACGGTGCGTTTGTGAACCCCTGCTGCTAGGTTTTGACCATTTTTGGCAGAGCCTTGACATTGTAGATGTCACTAACACCCATGAGTTTTCGGACTTGAAAATAAATGATTTATTTTAAACCCTTTTTCCATAGATTATTTAGGCAGGGTGCTACAGAATGCATCCCACACCAATAGGCAGGTAGGTATGCATGTTTTAGGTCACCTAATGAATATAACTGTCCGTATAAAATTAAACATACCTGGTACATATTTGGTGCCTATGAATCCAAGTATACACATTCCTATGTGGTGATAAACATGTAGGAACGATACTTGGTTGAACTTCTTCCGTAACACGAAAAATACCTGTTGGCATAAATTACAGAACGTTAGTCATAGAAACATGCATTATACATTATTGTGGTGCAAATACGGGCCTTGTTCCCCACCTTCCAAGAAGTCCCAAAGACAGACGAAATCAAATGCCCGTTCACTATTGATATTTTTGTTAGAGCCGCGAGGCTCTGCTCCTCGCACCTTTTGCGGTGGATATTCGAACCTGCCCTGTACAATAGCAATATACCTATAATAGTTTGAATACGCACCGTATCCATGAGGTCAACAAGTTTGATCATGTAGTAGAGCCAGACGCGGCTGACAACGACTCGCTCCAGTGGCGTGTCATCGTAGAGGATCTTCTGACACCATAGGCTGTAGTAACCCGACAGGTATAGCCTGGTCAGACACTGCAAACAAAAAGCTAATGCTTACTTTATTTTCTTAGAAGCTAGCTTCTTAGACTATAAGACAATATAAGCACGTCGTACATGATGAACGTTCAACTCGTACGCATAAAAAGTTTTAGGATCACATTCGATGTGCGCACAGGTAAGGTTCAGCCCACGGCGCGGGCTAGGACGACACTTTACGTGACAGATAGCGACACAATCACACTATACATTTATGTGTTATTTGCTACACGAAATGGTAAGGTTCGCGAAAGCGTGTGCAGAACAGCGGGCGCAGCGAGAGTAGGTAAGGTATATCTCATCTTTATTGTGTAAATTTAGTTCATTAATAAATTAATTTTATAAATATGCAATCGGTATACAATGAGTCTGCGTGCGTATACAAAGAATCATTAGCTTATTCTGCTCGCGACCTGATCCGCGTTGATATTTTCACCCGCGTTACGTTATTTGTTACTGCTCCGCTCCTATGTATAGCGTGATTTTATGTAGCCTCCTATGTAACTTCCTGATCATTTTGCTATAAATTGGTAAAAATACGGTTAAAATCGGTCTAGTAGTTTCGGGCTTATTCGGTACAAACAAACAAAAATACCTTTTCTCTATAAAATATTTGCATAGAACAGCTGAACCATACTCGTAATCGACCCCCCAAGCACCTTAATTTAGAATCCAGAACGAAAAACCCGTTGCAGAAATACTATGACGTTTACATAGTAACAAAAACAAAGGCAGAGAGATTTAAATATATTGTCTGTCTGTATTCGAAGTTAATTTCTTTCACGAGATGAAAGGCATGCAGACCAGAGAGACAAAAAAAAACTGAATCGTCAAGTCCACCGTTTGTTGATATTCGGTAATTGTAACTTCTTCGGTCATTAATGAAAATGTCTATCAATTCTCACGCATCGTGTACTGCAAATTGCAATCAATACAGCCTTCCGCTCATTGATTAGTTTCGGTCAAGCAAGGCCGACAAATGGCATTCTATATGTAGCCAAACTTTCTGTTTGTTTATTTAAGTTTTTTTTTTAAGTAAAACTCTATGGCGAAACACACATGTACGGCTGCGCGCTACGCTGCGAGGTGCGTGGCGAAACGGAACCCCGCGTGCGGAAGTTAGTATAGTCATGCGGTGGCCTAGAGGCCTCATTTCACAGCATCTTGCTTGATTTGCTCCCATTGTTTCACTCTCTCTCTGTACTCTATCACTATAATGCCTCACTGCCTCCTCGTCGCCTGCCTGTCTCATTGGCCTAGTGGTCCTAAGCGCGACTGCTGCGCTAGAGGTCTTGGGTTCGATTCCCAGGTCCAGCAAAGTGTTAATGGGTTTTTCTATAAAGTTCTAAGTAGCAGCTCGGAGTTAGGATTTGTGCCCGGTTAATAGCAATAGGCTCGCCCTCTGCTACATGGGACCTAAACATACCGGCTAACTGTGGGTGTACATAGGTACACCACTTAGTAACCCTTTGGGAACTATAGGCGTGATGGTAGGTGATGGTCTATCACTATTATCTTTACACTTCATATTCCAAATTGCTTCACGACTTTCGATTTCGAATGTAAATGGATCGATATCGAGATCCATTTCGAAAAAGTACCTCTAGCTCTATCAAAATCACGCACGTCTTGCCCCGCATCCACGCGCGGGTGTGCGTGTTTCTCCGCATTTAGGCGCGTGATCTGCAACACTGCTCATGAATGCGTTTTGAGTGTGTTGTACGACGCGTGTTTTCTATACAAACACAGACATTTGCTAACAACGTAAGAACACGCACTGCCGCGCTACGCTGTGTGATGCGATGCAGTGTGCATATATATCGTCGTGGGATGTGCTTTTAAACGTTTTGACTTTTTCTTTTTCTTCTGCCGCGTAAGTTAAATTTCCAGCAACGCTTAGTGCATAGTGCATGTTAGCAAAGGAGACGTTTAATTTGCGGTTTTAATTAAGTACCACTGTTGTCGACCCGAAAGCAGACTGTACATTATTTCACTTGTCCTTGCGTAGAAGTCAAATTGTGATGAAATGATTTTTAGGCTTAGGGTTACCACTGGGTTACCGCGGTCATAGGTGGACTGACCAATTTGTATGAATACAGAGCACACAAATATCTTCGTGATTTTTTTTGTTGTGACCTTTATTAGGTAACACGGTTCGGACGAATAATTAATAAGTATTATTAGTAGAAATAAAAATAGACAAAGAGTTAATATAATTCAACTATGTAAATTATTAACTGTGTTGTTACCGGGAAACACAAACAACAAGTTAAAAAATTCGATTTCTAAAGAATTGTAAATATTTTGAGTGGGCCTATCTACGTCGACAATATCGTATAATAAATTCTAATTTTTCGTGGCTTCCATTTACGCAACACGATTGACGCATTTGAGTGTTATTCTCTCAAAATCTTCATCGGTGAATTTATAGGTGCGCAATGAGTTTGAGGTAAGCTGTCAATCCCTATCATATGACTGCGTTGACAGCTCACCTCAAGCTTATTATTTACTAGCTGTTGCCCGCGGCTTCGCTCACGTCGACCTAAGTGTTCCTTAACTAAATAAGTATTGATTAGTATGTTATCAAAATCATCCAAGCAGGTCAAATGGTTGTTAAGGTGACTGCTCATAGTTACGACTGTAGGTTTAAAGAATTTATCTGTAGTCGCTTGAAGTCTGGATTCGTGCACGGCTGGTAATAGGCTTACGCCATACCTGGGGCTAAAACATAATTGGCGTAAGGAGAGTATATGTGGCTTTACTATCCCTTTAGATAATACTATGATGTGGTTTCAAAATTAACTTACTTTTCTTTCTCAAACCATTAAACAGCATCTTTAATAGGCACTGCTTTAACATTATACCTCACATTGTAGCTGCGATCTGTCTAGTATCAAGACCGAAGAAATGAATCTTATAATCAGAGCAGACATCTCTTTGAGGCGCGCGTGAAACACAGTACGTCGTCGACTTGGGTCTGGTTCTGGTTGGACGGCGAGCCACACAACGGTAGCCGACCGCAAGCCCACTCCGGCGGTGGTCTGGAATCGCTCTACGACCCCCGGGGCATCCCCTTCTGTTCTGGCGGCCGGGGTGAAAGGTTGACCTCTCCCTCATGCGTTTCGCCTCCTCCTTCGTTGGCATTACTACTTCGCAGAAGGAAGCGATTGCTTCCTATTCTCCCTCGCTCCGGACTATGGATGAACCAAGGCCGGACGCGAGAGGTCGCCGCCGCCAATCGCCTTTATGAGGACACGCTGATGTTCTGCCCAAGCAAGGGCATACCTCCACCGTACGCTCCTTTGTGATCCTACAGTGATAACACCAAGGCGTGTCCTAGCTCCGAAACCGAAACAGTTAGCTCCCGAAGCAACTGTGACCAGAGAGTACCTGCGTCAGAGAATCCTTGTGGTGCGGCGATCCTACTATCGATATAAATTGGTAACTCTTTAAGTTTCTGAGGTGCTGTTTTTTATTCATGAAAAATATTCTTAGGGGTAGGTAGAATTTGTGGGCTAATCTGTCGAATTCTGTTCTATTCATTCTTCTTCAGTCGACGTATGCAAATTTTCGAAGTTATGTTAAGGTTATGCTTAAACTTATTTTATTATAATATTGAAATCATACCATCGAAAATAAAAACAATTGAATTAGGTACCAATTAAAATAATGACAAAAAGTAACAATCAATTGGGATCGAACTCACACAAAATATCTTACATGGCTTTCATTAAACACCGAAGCTATTCTCTAAACAAAGTAAATAGCGTAATAATAATAAAAAAATATAGCAATTCCCATACCATGTTATAATTGACTGCTTAACTCCTTGTGGCTAATGACGTCATGTTTTTTATTTCATAGGATAAAATATCTCCCACTGTCTTTCATAGGAACTGCCTCGTTAGCCTAGTGGTCCTAAGCGCGACTGCTACGCTAGAGGTCTTGGGTTCGATTCCCAGGTCAAGCAAAGTGTTATTGGGTTTTTCTATGAAATTCTCATTAGCAGCTCGGAGTTAGGATTTGTGCCCGGTTAATGACAATAGGTTCGCCCCCTGTTACATGAGATCTAAACATACCGGCGAACTGTGGGTGTACATTGTTACACCTCTGCCTAACCCATCGGGAAATACAGGCGTGATGGTATGTACGGTGTAATATGTAACTAATCTGCAGTATTGTGTATATTTTATAGCAATCCAAAACATGTCCAAGAGCAATAATGCTTACTTAACCTCATTATTTATTACAAATAGCGAAATAGCCTAACTATTAATTACAAAGCCCACCACCCAATGAGCAAAGCAGATTGTGTGAAGGAAGATATCCAGCACCTCATGACTACTTGAATTAGTGAGACTACCTACCTCCCGGTAGTGAACTTCAGTGATGTATCTGGAAGGCATTGAATAGATTGCGCATTTAAGTAGGCCGCTGCAAACATAATTTGGTAAAAGAGGGCATCATATACCCGTCTGAAACTCAGTGCAATTGACGCATCAGTAAAAGCGGCCACCTACTTTTCTTAACCGGTGTAAATTATTGTTAGGGGTATCATCGATCCCGGCTCGGTGGTGCGTAGTGTTCCACGTGCGCCTCAAAGAAATGTCAGTACTGTAAGATGGGGCCTGCCAGGGCCAGTGTCTAACAGGGTTGCGGAATTCAAAAGAGTCACCGCGGCGCTGGTACGCAAAGGGCATTAGGAGGAACACTTTGTGTTTTAGTCAGTAAGAGTCTGACACTCCCTTCCGTTCCGCCCAGAGCGAAAGAAGTCATTTAAAGATTTCCCATCTTTAAAAAAAGGGGTATAATTGATGTGAAAAGAAGAATTTAAATCGCGCAATAATACAGTCATGTATTGGCCCGACATTCAAAAGACTATTTTGTCAAAATTAAAGAGTCAAATAGACATAAATTCTTTAACAATACGTATATTTTCCGCTCTGCTATCGTTTGCACACCTATCAGTTTCTATTTTTTCGATGAAAACTTTTGACTTCAATTTGCTGTTTTTTAGTAACTATGTATTATAGACATTCTTTTCTGCAAAAATGATAAAGAAAAAATAAGCAAGCTAAGCGTTACTGTATAAGAATGACTACTTCTATTTTATTCTTGTTTGGAAATCTTCTAGTATTCAAAAGAAATATTTAAAAAATCACAAAAAGTAAAACATTATACCGGGACCGAACTCAAGCCCTGCGATTCGAAAGGCGGTCATCGAACCATTAGACTATTTAATTCAATAGAAAAAGTTTTGAAATTGCCGTTCTGTTTTGCCATGATTGACTGTTTAGCTTCTTAAAGGTATAGCGTGATGATAATTATTTCAGCAGTTCAATCCTCAGCCATCTAAAGTATTGTTATATTTTGTTTCATCTTTTTTGAAACCCGTCGTAATCTGTATCATCATTGTTCATCCCCCAAAGTAGATAGCGCGATAATTTATAGCCTACGGCCAACTTTGGCCTATGTTAAATATATATCCAAAAATGGAACGGAATCTGTCCGGCAGTATTTGCGTGATGTTCTAACAAACAAACAGACAAACAGACAAAAATTTAGAATCGCTTCCCGACCCCGTAGCAATCACTTTTTTTTAAATATATTAAATGTACAGTTTTGACTTCGCTACGATTTTATTATAAGTATAAATAGACTATGTACAGACATTATTTTCTACTTTAATATTAAAAGATTTAAAAAAATAAGTAAGCAAATCAATGTTATGGCAGAAGTTATGCATACTTTTATTCTATTATTGTTGGGAATCTTCCAGTACGCAAAAAAAAAATGTTGGAAAAATCACAAAAAGTAAAACAGTTATTGAGGACCGAACTCAGGATGAGCGATTTGCAAGGCGGTCATCGAACCATTAGACTATTTACTTCGACGGCAATTACTCTAAAATAGCCGTTCTAGTTTGCCATGGTTGACTGCTTGGCTCCTTGAAGGTATAGCGCGATGATAATCATTTTAGAAGTTTTATTCCGCAGCTATCTCCAACATTCTTACATTAAATTTCGTTGTTTTCAATGCCGTGAGAATATGTAGAAGAACTCAGACATAATGCAACATTGCTTATCCCCCAAAGCAAATAGCGTGATAATTTATAGCCTAAGTGTTAAGTGGAGCTTACTACAATACATTAGTGAAAACCGCATTCAAATCGGTTAAGCCACGGCTGAGATTAGCGTGTTCAAACGCACAGACAAACAGACAAACAGACAAAAATTCTAAGAACCATATTTTCGGCATTAGAATCATTACCCGACCTCGTAGCAATTACTTTTTTTCAAAAATATTAAATGTACAGTTTTGACTTCGCTACGATTTTATTATATGTATAGATTGCGTTCCAAAATGTACCTAAATGATCTTAAAAACATAAAGGTACTTACAGAATCTTTATGGACCCTATCGGGCACAGCAAAAACTTAGGAGAGAGGAAGAGGGCTATGTAGCAATAACTTAACATCTAAAATTTTAGAATCATATTTTAATCAAATAAGCACTCACTTCACCTTAATTCACTGAAGGAGATTTCTATCGAATAGACCGGTGATATTAGGACAAAAGCGAAGGAAAACTAATAAATAATACTGACGGAATTTAGGGTAGGATTGATTTAGTAGCCTTAACTACTAAACTGTGGCTGCGGGTTGTTCGTAAGAGATACCGCGCCCCCGGAACGCAAAGGGCACAAGAAGGAACATGGGTGGGTTTTAGTCAGTAAAAGTCTGACACTCCCTCCCGCCCCGCCCAGGGCGGGAGAAGTTATTTGATGATTTCTCACCCCCCCAAAAAAAAAAACTACTAAACTGTAAAATTATATACATTCTTTTAGATATCTGTTATTTGTATACGTATATATCCATTTTTAGGGTTTTGTACCCAAAGGGTAAAACGGGACCCTATTACTAAGACTCCGCTGTCCGTTAGTCTGTCTGTCACCAGGCTTTATCTTATGGACCGTTATAACTAGACAGTTAAAATTGACACAAATGATGTATTTCTGTTGCCGCTATAACAACAAATATTAAAAAACAGAATAAAATAAATATTTAATAGAGCTTCCAGTTCCCATACAACAGACATACTTTTTAAGCCGTTTTTATAGATAATGGTACGGAACCCTTCGTGTGCGAGTCTGATTCGCACTTGGACGGTTTTTTTTAGTAAATCTAGATGTGAATGGAAAGTAAACAAATAATTAAGTAAATACAAATATAAATTTGTATTTATTTACAACGCAAACGAGTCAATAATGCACAATTAATTGCTGATCTCGTCTATGTCTTTTATTACATGAACCACTCTCATCTCAGGTCAAACCCTTAGGTAATGTTTTGGGGGATTTCAGATTTCACATTTTCAGATACACTTAATACATGATAACGTTATGTAAATTAAACGAATGCATAATTACACATTAGTTCATGAAAATTTGTTAAGAAATACCTACTAAAGGCCAGGGTAGATTTCACTGAGTTGCTCGCATGCAACTTGCAAGTCGAGGCAACCCTGCGTATCCTTTGCCTTGGCTCAATAAGTTAATTGTCATTTCCTTCGCTTTTCACGATTGCAATTATACTTTCGTAATGTAACGGAATTCCAACGCAACTGGTGCGGTACGCTATTGACTGTATAACTTACGATTTAACTGTCCTGGATTACGATAAAGTACTAACTATATTCCGATTAATGGATATTATGTTCGTTGATTTCATCATTTTAGTAAAAACTATACTAAATAGTATAGTTTACCTATTTGATTAGGTTATTTTTATATTATCAGATATATTCTGAATTCCTATGTGGGAGTCACTTAGGAAAGTGGAGGCTCGGAAACTAATCTTACGAATTATGACACCGATACGTCAATATCGTCGAAAAAAATCAATTTACAACAATACTAGAGCGTATAGTTTTGTGTTGATTTGTGTAATTATAAGACCAAGAATATATTTGAGATGAATGGGGGAGATGTCTTTAATAAAACATTCTTCTGTTGTAGCTACGAGCTATAGCTAAAACTATTGTAAAAAACCGGCCAAGTGCGAGTCGGACTCGCGCACGTAGGGTCCCGTAGCATTATCTATAAAAACGGCAAAAAAAATCTGTTGTATGGGAGCCCCCTTACATATTTATTTTATTATATTTTTTAGTATTGGTTGTTAGTTGTTATCTGTGAAAAATTCAACTGCCTGGTGACAGACTGACGGATGGACAGCGGGGTAATAGGGTCCCGGTTTACCCTTTGGGTACGGAACTCTAAAAAGTAGCAGGTTTCCGTTCACGTAACAGCTCCTAACCGAATTTTGGACTCGGCCGACTAGGTTTTTGTTTTTAATTACTAGGATTGGCGACCTTTTACTACTAAAAGGTCGCCAATCCTAGGAAAAAACGTAAAACCGTTGTTCCCTGTACTACTACAGGGAACAACGGTTTTACGTGCTTTCCGAGGCATGGCAGTTTCACCGCCTCACCGCCTCACCGCCTCCTTCCAAACTCCGGGCTGCTACTGAGTGATTTCTATTGGTCACTTACTTGCACTGTGAGGTACGCCGACAATCCGATCTGTATTATGTTGTATAAGATAATGACGTTCTTGAGCTTATACGGCTCACGCTTAGCCATAAACGCAGGGCCCCAAGACCGGACAAATCTATGGTACAGGTATATTATCAGTATGATGGGGATCGGATTTGACACTAGCGGGAAACCGTTTGTGCGCGGATCTGGAAGAGGAAGGGAAATCAATAAGCATTATTGCAAAAAAAAAAAGGGTGTCCACGGCACACGCCACAGGAACAGTACGTTGAGCGCTCTGTGGGGGCAGCAGAATAGCAAGTCTGGCACGAACTGAAGGAAATTTATAGTACGTGGCTGAATCAATAGCACGTCATTGCTATGTATGTCTTTAATTTGCCTTTTCCATTTTCATACGGGACTGACATTGTATCGTACCTATATTTTAAAGACTGTGAGTAGGTATTCAATATTCAAGGTATAAGACCCCGGCTGACCTGACGCAGAAATGTTTTACTTTCACACGTGGTCTATGCATACTTATGAATATAAAATATTTTAATAAAAAAATAATTAATTATTATGTAGGAATCACTGAACTTTACAATGTCATCGATTACTTTGTGTAAATTCCGCAAAGTAAGTTTAATACGCAGGTAAGTTTTGCATCAAAATGTAACAAGTTTATTGAAAAAAAGAAGTAATTATTCTATTTCCCTTATGTATTCCATTTATAGGAAATAAGCACACAAAAAACACTCATTTTAGAGAATATTTGTAGTTAGCACCTATTGACAATTGTCTCCTTGAAATATAGAAAGCAATGAGTTCTCGACTTAGTTCTTACATAATAATTTATTAATTAGTATTAAATTGTAAAAGTACACTTACCAGCTAAGTCTTCATTCACATAGCGGTAATAAGTCGTTATATTCCTTATAAGGGTGCCCATATTGCTTTAGTCGTCCCTGAAAAAAAGTTTGCTGTAGTCACTGTTCCTTAGATTTAAGTTGTAAACACACAAAAACAATATCCAACAAAAAACCAATAAAACTTCGTAGCATATAAATGTGTTTTCATCATAGCTTCCTTATGTCTAAAATAAGCATACGTTCATGAAAATAGAGTAACGCTTCCTTAGCTACAAACTTACTTAATTCATATAATTATTATTAAATATTTACAAGCTTAAATTTAGATTTAAAAAAAAAAACCTTAATAATAACAACAACAAAAAAAAACTAAAACTATATGGCATTAAAAAATTCTTCCGCATCGTCGTCAACAGGAAAAGTGTCCCAAATACTGACGGCATTGCCACGTTGGATGGCAATGCTTAACCTCTCTCCAAGATAAAAGTCAGTCTTTGAATCACGAGAAGTGTCAACCAAACTAATTCCGTACCTAAGGACATCAGTAGCGTGGAAGACAATCGTGCAGTTTTGATATGGAAACACGAAACTTGTAAACTACCAATCTACTAGGAAAGAAGAATACGAAATATACGAAATGATTTCGCTACAGTTTCCTAAGAATTGCAGCAGAAAACCAAATACAGCCCAAATATACAGAAAGAAAATTATACTATGATTGATGACCTTTTGTAAATCGAACTATTAAACTATTTCAACCTCTTTACAGCAGCAGCGCCCGCGCATTGTGTATGACGCAGCGACTTGTAAATTACAAATAATTTATGCAGTAGTGTCTCCAGATGTCACAATTTAAATATTCATGTAAAAAATAAATCAAGCAATGGGTTAATGATCCCTGAAAGTGTACTAATGTGGACTACTTGTACATAGACAAGTCTACGCAACACTCACGTCGTACACTAAAATAAAGAATAATTTATCTGCGGAGTACAAAACACCTGAAATCAAGCTGTTTGTGTGAAACTCCAGTACAAGAGGAATCGATAGTCTCGATGTGCAATGAAAGGTATCAGAAGTCGTCAGGGATCACCTGTTGCGTAGGATCTGATGCTATTACTTAGTCTTTTACATCGATTGATGACATCGGTAGTTATATTCAACGTCAACTGACTGCGATTAGTTAAGATCATACATAAACATAACAAGTGCTACAGCGCAATTCGGCACCATTCAGCGGTCGTCTTAAATTTTCCGAGGGAGATTTTCAAATAGACCGGTTGATGCTGGGGATTGACAGCACATACCACGCGTTTGCTTCACCTCAATTTACTGAGGGAGATTTTTACAGAATAACACAGATAATCAGGCGGGTATATTGCTTACGCAAATTATTTGCATAAGGGCGCGAAGTCATTATATCACAAGTACTACTCCGATGGTAACATAATAGAATGTGGCCCAGTATCGTATGTCTTCGTTCTCAGTTCATTCGACTTATTTCCTAGAATTATTATGCAAAAGTAAAAAGTTTACTTTTGCAATAAGAATCAATCATCTAATACATATTTTAAGTAGAACGTAGGTTGAAAAATGATATCCAGTAGAGAGCTATGTGACTTTTAGAGGTTGCATGGATGAACAAGTTTCCGCAAAGTAAAACCTAGTTTCCGCAAAGTTGGCCTGATCATTAGGTAATTTGTTCGATCATCAGTCTGTATGTTATAGCCCCGTATGCCGTTTCTGGCCCTGACGGTGCATGAGCCCTAACGGCCCGGAGCCCGGAAGGTCGTAATATACTTACAGAGATAGACTCTAGACAGCTACTTTTTTGAGTATGAATTCCAGATTACTGGTCTAGTCTTTTTCTTTTCAATTTTTATTTAAAGTTCATGTTTTACGCAGTAATATTTAGGGATACTTGGGTTTTTGACACGAATCTAACAATACCTAAATTGTCGTAATCCATCCAACCGTTTGCAAGATACGTGGGTACGAAGAAATTTACAATATAAAAAATATAAAATCGTGTAAAAATTATCAACGGTTCCATTTCGTAATGAATAGTACTTAATCTAGTCTATAAAATGCGCTAATGAGCAAAACAGTGGTCTAAAGTCTACGAAGGACCATTGACCATAAATATTCAACTGTCTAAAATAAAGTTGACTTTATATTTTCATTCAGACCCGCGAAAATATAAACATAAAAATGTCTCGGCTAATAAAAATATATTTTCAAATGAAAACACACTGATCGCTTACCGAAGTTATTATTAGTTTATCCGTACTCCACTAATCCTTAATATAGTTCCCATAAGTAACACTATGATAGTAAATGAACAAATACCTGGACAGCTATGGAACGTGTTACCCAAGCCAAGAGTTCGTCTAGAATGACTTTGATGCACAGCAGTCCAGCGCCGGCGCCCGACCGGCATCAATGAATTAAATATACTGAACTAATTGAAGTAGACTCACTTTCCTTACCACCTTTTAGTAGTGTGCTGTGTACCTCCAAGCATACCGCGGCTGAATCGCCGAGCCCTATTTATGTGAAATTTTTAATGATTCGTAACAATTACTTTTGGTTTACCTACGTTTACAAATTCAAACATTGCTAAAGTATACTAAAGTATACTAAGTATACTATACCTCATCTAATTTGTGCGAAGGGATTATTGTATGGTGGTAGGTTTGATCCGACTGCCCCAGAAAAAGAGGATTTAATATTCTTTAGAGTGTATGTATGTATATACCTATTATCAATGTATGTGTATATGTTTTTTAGGTACACCCTTACTTTTTTAGATACTTAGGTCGACGGTCCCACGAAGTTGTGAAAAAATCAAACTTCTAAGTTTACGTAAAAAAAAGATATAGCCGTTTATTCAGCAAAATACGTATATTTCGACACTCAAGGGAATCAAAACTCATAAGGTAATACCCGTTGACCTCGAACGATGAAATTGGGCAAGTAACATCGTTACAGTTCAACAAAAACACAAAACTCAAAACTATAGATTTGTAATTAAATCTTAAAAAATAGGGGGTAGTTTTTTTAATTGGGGTTGACATTTCAAGTTGAAGCTACTAGTACAAATGGGGTATCATATAAAAGGGACACATAGCAAAATATATTTTATTTATATTTTCCGACGCATTATTTCATATTTATAATGAAAAATTTTAAAAATACCGTTCCCTCTTTGTCTTCGAAGTGTATGAAACGAAACATTTAATGTGATTATAATTGCTTAATACCTAGATATCTAAGTAAATTTACTATTTACTTATTGAATTTACTATTTATTTATTTTAATAAGCTATTTATTTAATTCTGTAATTTATAATGATCCTACGTACGGAACCCTCGGTGGGCGAGTAGGACCCGCACTTGTCCGGTTTTTTTTTCAACTTCAATTTTACAAACTTAACATTTTACGTCAAAAAAAAATGTTTTACCATACAGCATATTCTATTACTCTTTATGCGTCTTTAATAATGTAGCTTTTACGTAAAATAACTTTTGTAATCGAATCAGTATTTCCATAGACTACCTTTTACAATTTTTTTTTTCAATTAGGCCATTTACAGGCACTTTTGAATTGTCAAGAAGTTACATTAAAAAGTTGAAGCTAGTTGATCGTTCCAAAGCGTAGGTCTCTATGGACAAAAACGAGCAAGAAACTCCATGAACACTCTTTTCTTCCAATTTGGTTTTTACAAAATCTTGGTTACAATATTCTTGTTATTTTTATATGTGAAAACAATGAAGATGAATATAAAACAATACAAAAAAAAAATAGTACTAAAGATCTAAGTTAAGAGATGACCAATCCCAACTGACAGCGCCCGTTCACGAACATGATGCGTGCATCAGCACCATTTAGCCTTTTTTTAGATACAACAGCTGCATTATATACAAAATAATGGATGATTTATTATTATTCGAGTACGCTTCGTATCTATAACCTACTATGTAGGCTGGTAAATACAGTTGGTTACACATATAAGTTAAGTAGGTACCTATATATGTAATTAGGACACTAATTCACAACATTTTGAGCTACTGCCCTTTGATTGTCCAGAATATTTGTATGTAGCGCTTGTCATGAATAATGGATTACATATTGGCAGAGATGTGACAAATAGGTTATAAAATGTATTTAAATGCAAAATCGTTTTGTTTTTTGTTATTTCAAATACAAAATAATTTTTCATTTTATATTTAAAATACTAAATGCAAAATACGTATTTACAAAATGCTTTATTAAAATAAAATACTTTTAGTTTTAAGCTGTCTTTAATTTGTTAGAAAGTTTATTTATTTCAGCCAGGTAACAGGCTGGTGAGTTTACTTTGATGACTTACTTAAAAGATACAAAATTAAAAATTTTAAGTAACCCTCGACAGAAGAAACATATTACTACCGCAGCAAACAAAAGAGCTGATAACTTTGAAACCGTTGAACAGATTTCCATCAAACTAAGCTGAAAACATTCCCGACTAATTAGCCTTTCAAACACAAAAACAAAATCGGTTCATGCGTTCGGGAACTACGATGTCACAGACTGATACACACATACATACACACACAGAGATGCGTCAAACTTACAACATCCCGTCGTTTTTGCGTCGGGGGTCAATTAAAGGACCATGGGCAACATATGATTCTTGGGCCCATCCATGGTCTGTCGGTCCAACTGACGGACTAATCGCGTGCAGAGTTGGCGGCCCAAAAAACCCCTAAAGGAACCCAAAAATTAACTTGACATTTGTGCTCACGACTCGTGGCGACTACTATAGCAGGCGTCCATAAAATGTTTCTTTATCTCCCTCTAAAAGTGGTCTGACAAGAAAGCAGTTTAATTCATTGTTGCCATAGTGGGAAAAGAAAAGTACCATTGCTCATCAAATTAGTTATTAATTCTTTGATGTTTACAAAACTTAGCAAACAGTATTTTGCATTTTGCAAATACAAAATATGTCCCGAAAGGTATTTCAAATAAAATATAAAATACCTTTCCGAAAAAAGTATTTAAATACAAAATGGAAATAGGTATTTTGTATTTTGCATTTCAAATACTGTTATTTTTTAAATGTCACATCTCCGCATATTGGTATAGGTAGTAGTATTAACTACGCTCGTAGACATTTTAAGGTAGAAGATAATATTCTAATCGTGGAATCCATTTACATAAATCGAAGAATTCGTTGACATTTCCCGCGTCACTGTACATCGTGGGTCAGCACTAAGAATTAAATGACATTATTCCATCACATTATGCCGTAAGAGTGATTCAGGGAATGGAACAGATTAGCTTCACGTGCCCCAGGAGTAGACAATATAGAGATAGACTTCCAAAGGAAACATAGATTGAAAATATTACCATCCTTTACTCTATGTTATATCTGGTAGGTATCGGCTGCTGCCGGTTAGTGGGGAAGCTTACCCGACCCAATTATAAACAGGGTGGAAAATTTGTACGGCCCTGAAGGTAATTTCCTCAAACTTTTATACCAAATATTAATAGTCTTAAATTCCATGTTTTAGACTATGTATTAATATTTGGTATACTGTATTATAGAAAAGCTGTCAAAAAATTGTTTATTCACAGATTGTAATCTAATATACTGGTAATACATAATTCAGTTAAAGAAAGTTTCAATGGGCCCTGAAGGCAAAGTAGCCTAAATATGGAAGCTAATAAATGCTGAAAATAAACAATTTAAGTTCATGATAATAACAGTGGGCAAGAATGTTTGGGAATTGGTCCAAGTGTCGCCAAGTATAAATCATATGCCAAACGCAAGGGTAGGGTAGGGTATATAGTAGTAGTAGTAAACAAACAAACTAACAGTAGTCTCAAACATGCAGAAGGGCATCAAAATCTATCCGACAGATTTCGAATAATTACAAGGTTATTTACCAACTCCCATACATTGTCGCTACTCTTATACGTCGTAAAAAATCATACTGCAAAAAAAAACAACCAATAATGGTCTATGAGGGGTCTATGGAAAGTTCAAGACAAGTGAAGAAATTTGAAGCGTTTGACGCACAAAGTTAATAATATTATATACCTTCTTGTCAAATGTCATATTCGAGTATTTTATTGAAAAATACATCGAGTTAAATACTTGTGTTTGCCAATGAAAAAATATCTATCTGTGTAAAATACACACTTACTCTCTTTTTAAATTCAATTATTGTATTGATATACTTTTCTTTTTAATAATTACTGAACAAACTCTGATGTTCTATATGGGTCTATCCAAAAATTTGAATTAGGTAGAATAGTGTATCTTTCGGATAAATCACTAATGAAGAGTTGAAGGATGGAGGAGTGAGTCCATGATCCTGTGGCTCAGAACATGGCAAGGAATTTCCTATCAATTGTTTTTCAATATAGTGCACTGTTTAAACAAGGACTAATATCTGCTTACCGAAAGTGTCACAGATCTGTTGTTCTCTCATATAAAGTATTGGGAGACGCGTTACATTCAGAGGAACCTCCCATTTTTGTTTTTCATGGCCTTCTAGGTCATAAAAAGGAATGGGAAGCTTTAGGAAAGATTCTATTTAATATGACGCGAAGACCTGTGGTTACCGTAGATTTACGAAATCATGGCGATAGTCCACATTTAAAATCTCACAGATATGAAGACCACGCAAGCGATATACTCCATTTATTTAAGAAACTCGATGTTCAACAAGCGAGCCTCATTGGGTACAGCATGGGAGGCAAAGCAGCTATGTGTTTAGCCTTAGTGGCGGTAAGGTTCCAAATTTTAATATAAAGCAGTTTCGAACTGCTTGTAACTCATTATCACACCAAAATAACAGTGCCTCGTTAGCCAGTGGTCGTAAGCGTGACTGCTACGCTAGAGGTCTTGGGTTCGATTCCCAGTTCGAGCAAAAAGTGTTATTGGGTTTTTCTTTGAAATTCTCAGTAGCAGCTCGGAGTTTGGATTTGTGCCCAGTTAATGGCAATAGGCTCGCGCCCTATTACATGGGACATAAACATACCGGCGAACTGTGGGTGTACATTGGTACACCTCTGCCTAACCCTTTGGGGAATACAGGTGTAATGGTATGTCATGTGTGTTACACCAAAATATGCAGCTGCAGCATAAAAGTGGTAATATTGATATCAGAGAATGGTGGCTGGTAATGGTGGCTCGATAAAGGCTGCCGAGAATCGATTTGAATGGTGACGATTGCAGAGACCTAATTTAAACATCGCGCTTGTTGGCCGCTGCCTCTCCACCCGGTTCGCTCGCAATTGTCGCAGTTCTACCGTTGTTAGAGGCCTGCCATGGATAATGTAAGCCTTCTAGAATCTAAAGTAGAATGACATGTATAGCCAAACAGGTGCAATTTCTTGCATCGTATCCTAAACATCGTTATTTTTCGTTAAAAAGCAGTACCCGAAAAGGAGTCATCATACTCCTTACTAATTAATACATTTTACTGAGGGGCAAACCCAGACATCGGGAAAAGAATAACAACCCCCTTTACCCATACATTTCGGTTCACGTAACTCGACAAAATGTATGTTTTTAAAAGTTTTTGTTAGGTACTTAAAAATATTGTATTATTGCGATTTTTGTAATCGCAAAAAACAATAACCAATTGTTTATTTTTAGCCATTTAAAGTATCTGGCCTAATAATACTTGACACATCTCCTGTTTCACCGTCACATCACTACCTAGAGAACTACTCAAGAGCATTAACTGCTATGAAAGCAGTGAACTTTAAAGGCCAAACAATTTATCAGGCTAAACATGAAGCAAAACGTCAATTAAAACCCGTGATCACAGATCATGAACTCGTAAGAAAGATTATTACAAATATAAAGGTAAAAGATGATAACACTATCGGTTGGATGGCCAATATTGATGTCTTATTAAAAGAAATCACATTTATTAGTGGTTTTCCTACGTTCCATCTGAAAAAGAAGAAATACTTTGGGCCGACACTTTTAATGGGTGGTCAGTTATCTGACTTCATTCCGTAAGTTGAACTCATTCTTGTTATATTATTTACTTAGCAAGAAGACCAAAGTCTAGTTCTACACATTCTAGTTCGAATTCCTATAAATTCATGCTTTCTAGTATTATGCATTTACAATGAATATGGAACCTATCCACAATGTGTAGGTACCTATTAAAGCAATGAACACAAATATCTTTTTAATGTTTTTTTTTAAATGTGTACACATTTAAAAATCGTAACTAAATAAATCGTTAATCGTTACTTGTGTAAAATTACAGACCCGACGACTTAACGGATATTAGATTTTTTTTCCCGAAAGCTTTAATAATATACATTCAGAAAACGACGCACGTTCATATAGACGACCCTCACTCATTTCTGGAGATTGCGATCGCTTTCATCAGGACTCATCACTACAACCGGCAATTTAAGCCTCCGGCACTCTTCTAATTACCAACTTTAGGTATTATATTATGATTAAGTGTAAGTGTATTAATCAAAAGTAGTCTACTTGTAGTACAGTACCGTAGGTAGTCCATATACATAAGTAGTTATTGAATTTATGTACATGTACAAATTATTTTAAAACATTTTGTTTTTTAAGAGTATGTATGGAGATTTTTTGCTCATTCTTTTCCATAGTACCCTACCTTCTGGAAGGGGGAGCTAGTTTAAACTTTTCTTTTTCATAAATTTTAATGACGTCCAAAAATTCCTTTTCAGCGTCTAATTGAAATAAATAATTTGATTTTCACTTTAAATACTACAATATTTATATGTCACGGTGCATTCCGTATTACTGACTAGTTAGCTAGTCCAAAAGTCGACCTTTTGTATTTCTATGGTTCCAGAGGGTAACGATATAATTACAGTGTCAACAAAGGATGCCAGGTACAGAACAAAGTTCTTCTTGCATCGGAGCAGTTGCAAGACATGGTAACGTTAATCAATGAAGTGTTTAAGAGAAAAGGGATGAATGAATAAATGAACAAATGAACAATGGTTTTAAAAAGAGAAGAGCATGTATGTTTGTGTGATGTGAAATTAAATGATGTGAGTATCAAGCAAATGAATGTGTTTGTATGCCTACTTTGGCAGTATGTTTACAAGACATGGAAATATTGATACTGACGTGGAAAGGAGTTTAAATGCAGGAAATAAAGTGAATGGTCCTATACATGCGGTTGCGACCAACTAGTCGATGTCCAAAAAGGCTCGATTGGCTGTGCACAATGATGTGTTGGTGCCTACACTTATGTATGGAAGTGAATGTTGGGTAAGGCAAATGAGGCATAGAGGTAGGATTAGTGCTGTAGAAGTGAATAATAATTTTAGCTTTGGAAGTCGGCGGCTTTGGATCTGTTTGTAGTTTTGTATAGCCACCGACTTCTAAAGCTAAAGTTATTTTAATGGTTTTTCTTTCTTTCCTTTTTCGACGGTTCAATATTTTTATCAAAAAGTTTTTATTTTAAAATTTTTCGTGGCTATCATCTTCTAATTACTGCGTACTTAATTTTTCATTACTTTTATTGTAATACACAAGTCAGAATTTAAATCTGTGTATACAATAAATCACCCCTATTTTCCCACCCTTAGAGTAGGTTTATTTTTCGATAAATTATATGGGATAGTCTTCAAGGTATCTAATAAAAAAAGCATTATTAAAATCGGACAAATTTGTAAAAACTTATGCGTGCTTATGCTTTGTTAAACTTATACGTTACAATCAGTGATTGAATAATCAATCATCCCCTGTTTTCCTACCCTTAACCAGAAGCAAGCTTTTTAGCTTCCTTAGGGTTGGATTTGTTTTCCAAAATTATGGGACCATCTTCGGGGTATACTCTTTTCAATAAAAAAAGAATTATCAAAATCGGACCAAGCTGTAAAAAGTTATTAATAACCTCCCCTGTTTTTTTCGTCGGCTAAAAACAGTGCAAACTGTATAGGTACTACATAAGAGGGCGGCTATTTATGAATCCGGAATAACAAAGTGAAACAAACATACCTATAGCATTTATTATAGTTTTAAACTTAATTTTCGTTTTTCGTGGAGAAATCCTAATGGACGGCCTCGGGAAAGGCAGAGAAGTCCGCAGATTTATACCGACTAAAACCCCACGGTGTTCATTCAGCTACAATTGCTAACCTAACCTTTTTCTTTATTTTTTTTTCTCGTGTGCAAATCCTCTTGGACTGCCTCCACCTCGGAGAAGGCGGAAGGGTGTGTCGGTCTCCTAACGACTAAAACCCCACGGTGTTCCTCCTACTACCATTGGCCGGGGCACGGGTATCGCTCTGAGCATTTTTTCGCACCCCGGCAGGTATTGGCCCGCCACCACCACAAGGCCGGCTCCTTCACCCGGGGCGGCTGTCATCCACCGGCCGCACTGACTCCAGAAAAGGCGCACGGGGAACACCACGCGCGCCTTACTCTCGGGCCTATCTCTGTTCGGGTGAGGGACTGACCCCAAGTCCGCCGCCCGCAGGCCCCATTTCACGGTGGCCGGAGATCATCTCGCATCCTCCGGCGCCTGGTGCGTCTTCTGCGGGTGGGATGGGAGGAAGTAGCCTCCCTTTCTCGTTCCATCGCCTCCTTGGCGGCCATCACCTCCTCGCAGAAGGAGACGACGGCGTTCCAAGCACTCTCGCTCCCGACCATAGTCAGAACAACGTCCTGGAGCGAGAAGCTACCCGCAGTTGTCGCTGCGACGAGCACTGCGCTGCCCAACCTGGGCACTCCTCCATTGCCCTTTAGCTTGTTATACCTTATTGGATAGCTAATGGAACGTAGATGTTTTTAAGCCAATCTGCAGCCTAGCTGTCATAGACATTTTTTTAAATATTACGGAAAGAAATACATATTTTTTACGAACTTATTTAAATTTATAACTATAAATCGTGTAACACCTATTCGGTTCATTTAGCTGCAATTTTAGTGTTGAGAATAATAAAGCAACCTATCTACTATACAAAAATCGTAAACTCAAATAAATTAGAGATAAAACCCCAAAAAAATGGACTAATAGACAAAAAATCTAGAATTTCTTAAAACAAACTTCAAAATCTTTCAATTTTGAAACGGTTAAGTTTTGGGTACGGTGTGTAATAGTCAAATATCAGTCAGGAATGATGGAAACAACCACCTCTTAAGGGATCTAGGTCGACTTAACCAATAACCCTGTATACATATACACTCGTCATACTTATGCCCGGAGACACCTCTATCTCGCCATATGTAACGTGACGATCGTAAACTGCCTCGTTAGCCTAGTGGTTCAAAGCAGCTATGTGATTAGCCTTAGTGGCGGTAAGGTTCCAAATTTTTATATAAAGCAGTTTCGAACTGCTTGTAACACATTATTACACCAAAATAAGGCTGCCTCTTTAGCCTAGTGGTCGTAAGCGCGACTGCTACGCTAGAGGTCTTGGGTTCGATTCCCAGGTCAAGGAAAGTGTTATTGGCTTTTTCTATGAAATTCTCAATTGCAGCTCAAAGTTACGATTTTTGCCCTGTAAATGGCAATAGGCTCGCCCACTATTTCATGGAACCTAAACATACCGGCGCGCGGCGGCGAACTGTGGGTGTACAGTATGTACAGGCGTGATAGTATGTAGGTTCTTGCATTATTAGTACCCGTGCAGCATCAATAATTTGAGGTACAACAACCGATTTAGGGCGATCTTCTTTAAATTCGTCCGTAAGCATAAACCGCCCACGATTAAACTCACTAAACCAGTAATACACAGTAATTTTCGATGGCGCTTTGTCCCCAAAAGTCGAATTGTGTGATCGACGTACTGCTTTTGATTTAACTTTCGCCGAAAATCGTCATAAATCATAGCACGACCATTTTTACGAGTTAAATCCATGATGATGACGCCACAAAGGACAGTTACATGAACAAATTGAATTTTCGGCCAAAAAGTTCCGTTTTTAAAAGTTATAATCACTTTTTACTGGCCAATTCCGGGTACATAAATAGCTGCCTTTACATATAAAAGAGGAAAGGTATTTATTTTTCACTCGTCATTAATCAAGAAAAAAAGTAATTAACATCTGTTTAAGCTTGTACCAATGAAGCCCTTTCATACGATAACCCACATGGCATGGTTAACTCACTTTAAATTTTGAACCCCCGTTCAAAATTTCGTTCCGTTCCGACACAGGGTCTTTATGAACGAATTTTTTTTGTTATTTAATTAAAAATGTACCTATATGTTTCAGATTTTTCCCTGTACTCGTAGTAAAAGATGTTATAACTTCCAAATTTCATAGTTCTAGATCAACGGATAGTACCCAATATATTTTGGTTTCCTATGGTTTAAATTTCAACTGGATACCTTCACGAGTTCCCTAGGTGAAGGGTCTTGACAAACAGACAGACGGACAACAAAGTGATCCTATAGGGGTTTCGTTTTTTTTTTCTTTTTGTGGTCGTATCGCATTTATAGGAAAATCATGAACTTTCGGCGTTTTTTATAGGTCTTTTTGCATCCGTTACCTACATGTTTATGTCTACCAGAATCGAATGGCATGAAAATAAATACATTTGGAAATCGCAGTATCAACTGTCACCTGGCAAGATAATCAAATTGCGAGATAAGTCAACAGATGCTGAAGCTTTGTGATTTCTTTTAAAAATATTTTGTTTTCTGTTTTTAACTCTATCTTTTACTTTAATGCGCGTTTGAGCGTTGACAGGTTAGTTTTTTTTTTTTTTTGGTGGGTGGGAAATCATCAAATAACTTCTCCCGCCCTCAGTGTCAGACTTTTACTGACTAAAACCCACCCATGTTCGTTCTTGTGCCCTTTGCGTTCCGGGGGCGCGGTATCTCTTGCGAACAACCCGCAGCCCCGGCAGGCATCGGCCCTCAGTGGTCCCTTCCTTTTGCTGACATCTCTTTGAGGCGCGCGTGGAACACAAACGCGCCGTCGACACGGCTTGACAGGTTAGTTGGACTGAGTTTTTTGATACTAATAGATTATTTCTTATATGGTTGTAAATTCTTTATAGAAATTTTCAGTAGTACTTTACGGCGAATCATAAGTGACTTAAGTGAGGGCACATCGCATGACGGTGTATTTTCCACGCCGAATAACATGAGGAGAAGAAGAACATCAACTTGGATAGTTTCGATTTACAATTGATCAAGAGTATGTGAATAAATGAATAGTTGATCGATCATTGTTACTAGGTAACGATGTCCTTGCGCTGTTGCAGGTAGCGGTCTAACAGTATCGACGTACACGACGTACTTGAAAACGATCGCTTGGTGGGAAAGATGAGATGTGCGACAATGGGGGGCGGTTTACCTTACTTTTCTGACACTGTATACAGGTTCCAGTCCAACGGCTGATGTCTGCGTTTGTTGATGGCCAGAATTATTAAATTGTGTTGCAAGTTTGCGAGTCGTGCGCGTACCAGGATGGCTGATGTTGTGCACGCTTGTAAAAACTTCTTGTCTGTGCCTCTACGGGCGTATATATGGCGTAGATGATTCGCAGTATAACTCGATGTCTGTGTTAGGTATAATTACTTTCTTGAGAATGATGTTGTTTTCTTGCAATAATTGTTTAATGCTGCTGTCCCTTTCTTACGTGCTGCCTATGTCCTTGAAGTTTATCGTGGACTAGCTGTTGCCCGCGACTTCGTTCGCGTTCACTAAGTATTTCATTAGTTTTAGTTTGTTTTCGCGTAACACCCTTCTTTTTATAAAAATAAATAAAATTTCTGGAATAAAAGTAGCTTATGTTACTCCTTATAACACTATCTATCTGCGAGTGAGGTGAAGTCCCGTCAAAATCGATTCAGCCGTTTTAGAGATTAGCCGGAACAAACAGACAGACAATAAAATTAAAAACTTATTTTTTATGTAAGACCGTATATGTATACTTTCTAATTATGTATTTAGTGAAAAGCTGTTAGTTAATTTAAAATTACAAAGAGACACTTCAATTTTATTTATTTGTATAGTTGGGCACGAAATTGTTTATAATCATGTGGCGACGATGTTTTGTTACCGCTCACGTGACATAATATATGTCGGTGGAAAATTCGCTGACAAGGTTCTCCGCCCACGATCGATTTATTGACCGTTTTCTTGTCGGTATATAAAGCTGGGTATCCACTATGTCATCACTGACAAGAAACACATAATATGCTCCACAATTTTCTTTCGAACATTGAGCGAACATGTCGTCACCATTGGTAGCTAGTGCATTTCATTATATTCTCGAAAACTATAGAAGCCCTCCTCGCTTTTGGGAATCTGACATTTACAAGAAAAGGCGTCCGTATACATTGGTGTTGGAACTTAAATCTCAGAATCCGTACTAACAACCTATCACGGCTAATCACGGCCTAACACTCAGATATGGCGTAATATACTGGGGCAATTCAGTGAATAGAGAATTCGTAATTAGTGCCTAAAAAAGATGTGTTAGAGCTATCTGTGGCCTTAAAAGCACAGACAGTTGCCAACCGTTCTTTATACGTCTTAATATCCTTACCTTGCCATCGTTGTACATATAAGAAACAAACGTGTTTGTCAAAACTAACAAAACAACTTCTGATAGTTACTATAGTAAAGTACGCGATAAAAATAAATCTGAACTCGAAGTGACTTATGGTAAAACTGCACTAATGAATAAAAGTACCTTCTGTATGGCCCATAAAATATTCAATAAACTACCTAAAAAAAATTAAAACGTTAAATCTAGTTAATTTAAAAAGCATAACATACCATCACGCCTGTATTCCCCAAAGGGTTACTAAGTGGTGTACCTATGTACACCCACAGTTCGCCGATATGTTTAGGTCCCATGTAGCAGAGGGCGAACCTATAGCCATTAACCGGGCACAAATCCTAACTCCGAGCTGCTACTGAGGAATTTATAGAAAAACCCAATATCATTTTTTGCTCGACCTGGGAATCGAACCGAAGACCTCTAGTGTAGCAGTCGCGCTTAGGACCACTAGGCCAACGAGGCAGTTAATTATTAAACTTTTGGATAAATAAAGGTTATTAGTCACTAAAAGACTACATGGACGACAATTATAATTATTAATCCCTCAGAAAATTCTACATCACCTCACCTATTTTGACGATCTCGAATTTTGTTTGACATTCATATTAATCTGACATGTAACTTGATTTTTTTTTAAATTTATATTGATGTACATATGCCTATTAATATTGACAGTATTACAGAAGTTAATGTTTACATAATTCTACCGCTCTACAATATACTTAAAGTTAAAACTGGGTTAAAAAACAATTAAAAATATTACAGTATATTTGTACGCCTCTGGGCAAAACATAGAGGATTTACCTATCTGTATTATCTTACACTCTGTTGGAATTTGACCTATGTTTACAAATAAAGCATTCTGATTCTGATTCAGGAATTAAGTGGCCATTATAAAAACTTCATGCGAATGTTTTCATAAAATTTTAAATATTTGTATAATTTGGTTCTGCCAGCAATGCAAGAAGTATAATTTAATGTACTCATTGCAATCAAAATAATCCGTGCTGTACTGCGATTCACTTGGGACTGCTTTGACCAAAATCAGCTTGAGAGGTAGCTGTTGGTTGTGAATGTGCTGATGTATAAATCGGATTCAGTGTAGCTGTTTCTGGCCGTTTTGTATAATTATGGGGCTGACTTGTGTAGTAATCACATTGTTCATTGTTACTAAAATATCCTACGTCAGCCTTAAATACGATATCACATAAACGCTCTTGTACCAAATTCTCCATGCAATGATCGTAACTTCTCAATTTATTTTCTAAAAATTTACAAAACGTCGTCTAGATTTGACTTGGTCGACGCTAATTTTAAAGTACCAAATGCTTTCTTTGACATGGCAAGTTTTGGATCATATTTGCGTTTTTACGGAGGCGTTGGGGACGCATTTGTCGGAAATGGAGGCCCATCTGTAGTTTGCGCGGTAGGTAGACGGTTGGCCGAGAAAGGCAGCATAAATATTTGTAAACACTTTATTGTACAGTCAGCGACATGTTAAGCATTACATATTTGCTTTTTTTTAGTTGCCTTACAGCCCTCAAGCGTGGTTAAAGATGTCTGATGCATTCGATGAGTTATGGAACTTTCCTCATTGTACCGGCGCAGTGAATGGAAAACGTGTGGTTTTACAGGCGCCTGTTAACAGTGGTAACGAATTTTACAACTATAAGGGCAATTTCAGTATTGTGTTATTTATTTTGGCTGATGCTCATTACAAGATTAGGTTTGTCGATGTCGGTTGTCAAGGCCGAATATTTGATGGTGGAGTATACAAGAATACTAAACTATATTCTTTGATGGTAAAAGGTGAATTGAATTTGCCCACTCCGACACCTTTGGACGGACGTAATAAAGTTATACCATATTATTTACTAGGTGACTCTGCATTTGCATTGACCGAAAACATAATGAAACCGTTTCTTGGCTAAACACATGCGATGGGTACACTTGAAAGAGTGTTCAACTATCGTCTAAGCAGAGCACGTCGTTTTGTGGAAAACGTTTTTGGTATAATGACACAAGTCTTCAGAGTTCGAAGGAAACCACTTATGATAGAACCAGGTAAAGCAGCAGTTATAGTACTGACGATCGCTCACTTGCACAACTATTTAAGAGCTCATTCCGATAATTACTGTTCTGGTATAAGAGAAGCAAAAATTTAAGAGAGGATTATGAAACATTACAACGAATAATAAAGTAACTATGCACGTCGATCTCCTGACAATGCAAAAGAAATAAGAAAGGAATTAGGGGATTATTTTTTAAAGGAAGGAGCTACTTCATTCCAAAGTTAAAGTCAAAGTCAAAACATTTATTTCAATTAGACCATTTACAGGCACTTTTGAATTGTCAAGAAGTTACTCATACAAAAAGTTGAAGCTAGTTGCTCGTTCCAAAACGTAGGTCTCTATGGAGAAGAACGAGCAAGAAACTCCATGGACACTCTTTTCAAATTGGTTTTTACAAAATCTTGGTTACAATATTCTTGTTGCTTCTACATGTGAAAACAATGAAGTTGAATATAAAAAATATAAAAAAATAATAAAAAAAATTAAAAATTAAAATTAAAAAAATTCCAAAACAACTATTGACTCTCTGATATGCACGTTTTCAATACTATCATTAAATATAAATAATATAAGTTTTTAAATTGACATGGTCCCTAACACTATCATTACAACATAAAACGGGATATTTACCATGTTTATTATTTGTTTTGAGTTTCCGATATTTCGGTACTGTTGCAAGCGCCATGATCACTGATGAACTGAAGTAATTGCGGGTGGATGTTGATGAGCAGACAAAACGGTCTACCCTCTTTCTTGTTCGTGTTTTACGTTCGACGCCACTAACACTGACACTTGTGTCAGTAAAGTTGCCTGTAGTTCATCCGTGATCATGGCACTTGCAACATATAAATAATAACTTACTGTATTCAATAACCGTCGCGGTTTATCGCGATCCATTAAGAATTACAATGCTTCAAACGCGCACCAATTACTTTTGTATATTTCTGATGCACCTGAAATGTGAAAAATAAAGTAAACAACTATCTATAGAGTTTTATTTTATGCCACTTAATAATGCTCCTACCTTACCTACCTTCCCCAGTCCCACTGCTTTTTTTTATTGTTTTGTTTTCTCTCTTCGAAACCTCTAAAGCAGAATTTTCATTTTATCTTTGCATATTTGTCCCGATATGTCCATACCTATTCCGAATTCCACCCAGGCATCTTCTTTAAAATTTTTATTTTTGAAATTCTCATCCTGGGGATCCCACAGCACGGTATAGTTTTGGTACAACCCGATTAAAGTTAAACATTTTTCTTCCGACCACTCCATTTAAACGAGCGCGGAGCGTGATATACGACACGTACGCACTTAACGTGATATCTTGCTCGCGTTCACGAACAGGCTGCGCTCCCCTTTGTGTTCGCCCAAAAACCGCTACCTATCAGAGGGCTGAGCGCGGAGCGCGCACCGTTCACGCTCCGGGAGCGCGAACGTATCTACTATGTGGAGCAGTTGCAGGAGCGCGGAGCGCAAGAGGTTCGCGAACATAGTGGATACCCACCTTTGAATTCATAATTATGATCCTTGATCCACTCTCGCCGACAAAAAATTGGTCATAAAGTCGGTTGTGGGTGGAGACGTTAAACAAAAGTTGTCTCGTTCGTCTCAAGGTTTCTGTATTCGGTTGCGTTTTTATCATAAATATAATGAGATGACGTCTGCAAAATGTATGTGAAAGTTTTAATTAATAGGGTGATAGGAGTGACTGATGACAAAATGTGGTATGTACAAGCTGGATTTAGAGAGGAAATGGGCTGTATGAATCAGGTCTTCTCCTTAAGGTGCATAGCCGAAAAGCATCTGGCAAAACACAAGAAAGTCTACTATGCTTTTGTAGACCTGGAGAAGGCCTATGACAGTGTGTGGAGGGAAGAGCTATGGTCGACTTTATTCATGTAGGGAGTGGGGAGCACTGAAGTCTTTATATAAAGATTCCATTGCTTGTGTTAGGATAAATGGGGCATCCATTGGCTGGTTTTACATTTCAAAAGGTGTAAAACAAGGCTGTGTAGCGTGTCTTTGGCTGTTCAACTTATATATGGATAGTTGTTTGGCAGATTTGAGAGAGAGTGAGTATGGATTAAGAATGAATGAGTTACCTGTCAAATGCCTCTTATACGCTGATGATTGATCATCGGCATCGGGATTTTGTTCATTTGACAGGTTCTTTTTGCATCGTCGGCGGAGCAGTTGCAAGACATAGCAACGCTAATGAATAAAGCGTTTAAGAGAAAAGGGATGAACATACATGTGGGCAAGACGAAAGTAATCGGTTTTGAAAGAGAAAAGGATGTATCGGTGTGTGATGTGAAAATAAATGATGTGAGTGTGAAGCAAACGAACGAGTTTGTATACTTGGGCAGTATGTTTACAAAAGATGGAAAGATTGATGCTGTGTGATGTTGTGAAAACCAGTAGATGTCCAAATAGGCTCAACTGGCTGTGCACAATGGTGTGTTGGTGCCTACACTTATGTATGGAAGTGAATGTTGATTAAGGCAAACGAGGCATGGGAGAAGGATTAATGCTGTGGAGATGCGTTCCTTGCGACGAATGTGTGGTGTAACTTTGAACGATAGAGTGAGGAATGAAATTAAACGAGAACGTTGCGGATTAAAAGAGGATGTAGTGACAAAAGTTGAAAAGAGTATGCTTAGATGGTTCGATCATGTTGAAAGGATGAGTGAAAGGCGACTAACAAAAGGGATTTATATGGCAGATGTCAATGGCAAGTTGGCAACGCCTGGAGGAGACGACCTAGAAAGACCTACCCTGAGCTTTTTGTTGAGGTTCTTCAGAAAGGTCGGATGCGCAGTACTCGTAACCGGCGTGCTTGTGGACGAGGCGAAAGAAGTTTGTAAGGATCGTAGCAGGTGGCGTGCTTTGGTTTCTGCCTACCCGCATGGGAAAAAGGCGTGAGTTTATGTATGTGACGTCCTTCGAATGTCTTGCGGAAATGTTTGTATAATTTTTTGTATAAACATTGCGAGCAGCCTTTGGTCATAGATGGAATACTTCTTTTGCAAGTCTTTTGTGTGAATGTCTTGAAATAATATCCGAGCGGTTGCCATGTTTCGTTTATGTATGGCGCGGCGGCGCCAGCCCCAAACTATGCTGAAAGTAAAGAAATTTAGTTTTAGCAGAACACGTAGGTAAGAAATGTAGAGAAACTACGAACTAATGGCAATAGTTATTTAATACGTGCCAACATAATTCGCCAAACGTCGGTGACCTTAATCTATACTAATATTACAAAGCTGAAGAGTTTTTTTGGTTGAACGCGCTAATATCAGGTAAACTACTGGTTCGTATTGAAAAAATATTTTTGTGTTGGATATGTAGTTCATTTATCGAGGTAGGCTTTAGGCTTTATAACATCACGCTACGACACATGGGAGAGGAGCAGTAACCAAAGACGTTACTTAACGCGGGTGAAACAGACCACGCAAACGAAGTCACTGGCAGAAGCTAGTACTCTATAAAACAATTTTAACCGAGGAGCTTCTTCCATTATTATTTTATTTGTTGTGGTACCTATCCGAGACTTCTGTTGCTGTGGTATCTGCAGCTTTTGTAGTTCTACGTTTTATGAGGCGTGTAAGTACATCTAGCTAGAACATGTGATTTGTTTAACCTTCTCCTTTCGATATACTTTACGGAATATCGTGGGAACATAACTCAGACTTGCGAGTCTGATTTTTTACTTATGAAATGTTAACTGCAAATTTTGTCGTCGGGTTTGGATACCATGGCGATCCATCAACACTAAAACAATAATTAATAAATACCCCATAAAATGTAGCGCAAACAAAATTAATTCAATTAATATTGTATTTTAAGGTTAGACTGCCCCGTTGGTCTCGTGGTCACAAGCGCGACTGATTAGCCCGGGGTCCTGGGTTCGATTCCCAGGTCCGGTAAAAAGTGTTATTGGGTTTTTCTATGAAACTCTCAGTAGCAGCTCAGAGTTAGGTTTGTTCCGGTTAGTGGCAATAGGCTCGCCGCCTATTACATGGAACCTAAACATACCGGCGAACTGTGGGTGTACTTTGGTACACCTCTGCCTAACCCTTCGGGAAATACAGGCGTAGTACCGTAAACAAAATAAAACCTCGAATTAACTAACCGACAATGATGTAAACGTAAAATTGTAAAGTGTAAAATTAATAAATAAGTAGGTATGGGTAATGAACCCGATTGATTTATTTTCATAATATATTCATGTTTATTAATACTCTGAAGACAAAAAATACCCTATAACTAAATAGTGTCCCATTTTACCCTTTGGGTACGGAACCCTATAAATAATCGTTTTATAAAAAAAAAAAAACAAAATAATCAGGATCTAAACGATCTTGATAATTATTAATATTTTTTTTGTCTTTATCTTATCAAATTTTTCCGGTAAGTATAGCACGCTACTTGATTTCCCATTTTGCTATAAGATTCTGGTAGATGGACTCATTGCGCTGACGTGACAGCGTCATGGAGAATAGATTATTAATTTTTTCTCGTAAAAATTCGTCGTCGTCGTTTCTCGTGTTTGGTCTTCATTCTCGTATAAAAGTGTCATCGAGACTTTTTTCTGACCTCCTTACACAATAACCCTAACCCATAAATAATAACCCAATTATAACAAGGGTTAAGACGTGATTGACTTGCTAGTGTCAGTGTGGACTGACACATATAAATCGGCCGTCAACCAACCTTTTACAGTTCGACGGAAACTAAATTTCAGTGACTCTAGTAAAAACGAATAATATTAAAAAAGTGAACCTATTCTTTCTTAACTTGTTATAACATGGAATGTAAATTCCTTGTACCTGCAATCCTTAAAACAACACTTACGCAACACATTGGCAATTACTTGTGTATATTCAAATCATGCATGGATAATTCTTTCATTCGAACTAAAACAACTGCACTGAATTTAGCGTTTAGAGTCCATGGTCCCAATCCCACTCCCGAGTGTCCACCAATTATTGTGCTCCATGACTGTCTAGAAACTAAAAAGAATTGGGAAAAGACGTGTAGACGGCTATCAGTTGCTTCTGGGAAACCTGTGGTAGCGGTGGATGCGCGTAACCATGGGGACAGCCCTTATTGTGACACCCACGACTACTTTGCATTAGCTGCTGATGTCGCGCAATTAATGTCTAAATTTAAAATTGATCATGGAACTATCGTTGGTCACAGCATGGGAGGCAGGGCAGCAATGGTATTGGCTCTGACCCAGGTTCGAGAATTCATGTAGTTCGTTCTATTTTTTTATTATACATACATATATACATATACTCACGCCTTTTTCGGGGTAGGCAGAAACCACAGAACGCCACCTGCTACGATCCTTACACACTTCTTTCGCCTCGACCACGTTCATACATCCGTTCATGCAAGCACACCGGTTACGAGTACTTTTTTATTATATTCATTACAATCAGATTGCAATCTGAGATTATAAAATCGGTCATTGATTGGTTGCGGGCAGGGATCGACAATCTACAGATCGCATTATAAAAACCAGCCAAGTGCGAGTCGGACTGCCGCACGAAGGGTTCCGTACCATTATTACTAAACTAGATTCAAACTAACTAGATTCAATATTTTTAATTTAACATGTAATTGACGTTCAAAAGTGCCTTTTAATGGTCTAATTGAAATAAATGATTTGACTTTGACTTTTGACTTTATTTATAAAAACTGCAAAAAAAATTATGTCTGTTGTATGGAGCCCCCCATAAATATTTGTTTTATTTTGATTTTTAGTATTTGTTGTTATAGGGGCAGTAGCTGTAACAGTAGTGTAACGTTGGCCTAGTGGTCCTAAGCGCGTTCGTTTTGGCCCCGTGGTTAAGGCTCCGCCCCACATGCATGAGGTTGCAGGTTCGATACCGTTTAAGTACCAATACATGTACTTTCTTAGTTTATCTTGGACAACTTTGACATCGGTGAAGGAAAACATCGCTAGAAAACCTGGACTTATAAATGAACAAAAGTCTGAAATCGCCAATTCGCCTTGAGCAAGCGTGGTGGTCAATTCTCGTGCCTTCTGTGTGTCAGAAGAGGCCTTTGCCCTGCAGTGGGACAATAATAGGCTGGTAATTATTATTACATAAGGTGCACTTTTACATCCTCGTCAAACTCAAGGAGGCAGCTTTGTTAGTGATTCTCAACACGAATCTTTACATAGGTAGTATAAAACAAAGTCACTTCCTGTCTGTACGCTTAGATCTTTTGAATTAGGTACGCAACTGTAGATCTACAAAAATAAATTACTAGCTTCTGCGAGCGACTTCGTTCGCGTAGTTTGTCTCCCGCATTAAGTTACGTTTTTGGTTACTGCTCAGCACCTATTAGTTGTAGCGATATGTTATATAGCCTATAACCTTCCTCGATAAAAACTATCCAACACAAAAAGATTTTTTCAATTCTAACCAGTAGATCCTAAGATTAGCGCGCTCAACCAAACAAACAAAATTTTCAGCTTTATAATATCAGTACCTATAGGTATAAACACGTCGAATTAAAAACCTCGTCAGTTATTTTTCATCAGTTAAAAATTGCGAAATGGTATATGTCTAGGTTTATATTATATACCCGGAGCGAAGCGAGGACGGGTCGCTAGTGAATAAAATAAAATAAATAGGTTTTGATTTTCGAATTCCAACTAGCCATCTTGCCGCTGGGTGTAGACACGCGGGGCGATAAACCCGAATGCGATATACGCACTTAATATAGCCACGCGACATTAGATTATCATCATCATCACTGAAAGACGTCACCTACATTGCCTCCGAATGGCAATGTAGGTGGGATTATTCCATTAAGGGCCGACACCTCCAACAGTTCTTTCCTTCAGTTCGTAAACGGCTGGCTAGAACATGGCTGAAGGTGGACCACTGTGTTGCCAAATTTCTCACAGGTCACGGCAACTTTAAGAGTAAATTGTTTTCTTTCAAGCTTGTTGCTTCTCCCTTGTGTCAATGTTCTACATCCGACTGTGAATATGAACAGTCTGCTCATCACATCTTATGGGAGCGTAATCTTTGGCAGAATGAACGAAATATTATGTTAAACAGTATACTGGTTACATCCGGAGTAGTTTATTACGCGGACCTCGTAGAAATTAGAAGTAATTTCCGTGCGTTCAGGCGTTTTTGCCATACCTGTTATCAAATGTAGACCCATTAAGTTTATAATAATTGTAAACCGTGGTGCTTGGCAATCTGGACTTCTCCCAGTTTTAAACATCCCTTTGTGCCTATTGGCCTAGTTCTGTTATGTCCCCTGCTTGTTTGGAGGGAAGTGGAAACTATATTTTTTCCTACTCCTCCGCTAATCTTTTCCGATTAATTTCGTTTCGG
Source organism: Caradrina kadenii (assembly GCA_947462355.1). Lineage (NCBI taxonomy): Eukaryota > Metazoa > Arthropoda > Insecta > Lepidoptera > Noctuidae > Caradrina > Caradrina kadenii. The sequence goes on along the minus strand of OX381693.1, from coordinate 3,784,765 downwards.
GATCCAAGACAGTTAAATCGTTTCTCCGGGACTCGTCGAGCTTCATTGCCTCGGCGCTCTTCTGGCGGTCTCCACTGTTGATTCTGGCTTACAGAAGTTGCAGTGGTTGGGAATAGTGTGGCGGGCTTGGATGTAGGCCTCCCGAGGCACACCAGCTGGTCCTGAGCTGCTGTGCACTAGCCAATCTGTCCTAAATAAAATTCTCCGCCGGTGAATTTACTTAAAGTAAGGGTCGTTGGTCCACATCAGTATAAGCATAATATTATTATATGATTGACTGTTCTTTTGCAGCCTTCCCTAGTCGCTAATATGGTAATCGTTGATATTTCGCCTGTATCTACAGCAGCATGGATATCGTACACTATTCCAAAGGCAATAGATGTTATGATGAGTGTCAATTTTAATGGGTTGGATTTAAATGAAGCAAAAGCCGCAGCCAGTACCAAAATGTTGGAAAAGAATTTATTCCAAAATAAAACGGATCATCAAGCCTTATTAATGAATATTGGGGAATTACCTGACAAATCTTTTGGATGGATGTACAACCTTAAAACTTTGAAGAAATGTTTCAAGAACATCGCTGAATTCCCAAATATAAAAAACATGAAATCGTTTACAGGCCCCACGCTATTTCTCGCCGGCAAGATGTCATACTGTATCCCGTAAGATTTTTTTTAACGATCTTTTCCATTTTGCTGGGAGTGCCCCCGCCAAGACAATTCAAGCGAAGCGTTAGAGCACTACCTACCTCTTTTCGAAGCGCTTCGTCGTTTTTATGAACCGTCATATCTTGGGTTTGGATTATACCAAATAAACAAAATTCTCGGGATATGATATCAATATCAGACTTATAAAACATATAAAGTTTAAATTGTATAACTTACTTAGAATATACTTTAGATTTTATTGATATTTAAAAAACCCTTCGTCACTGACGATTATCAAAATTCTCACGGTACTTGCTGAAATCCTAGAAAGCTTAATTTGGGTATGTAAGCTTGTATTCCAGTACAAGCTTACATCCAACAAAAAAATCTAAAACTTGGGTCTTTTACCCCCCAACCTCTTAAACTAGTGGATGGAAGTATGTTTGAGACTTCCGAAAATTTCGACGCTAGAGGTCTTTATGCAAGAAATACCCTTCAAATAAAGAAAAATATATATAAAATAAAATAAAATATTGTCATTAAACGCAACTTACAAAAAGAAGTGAAACCTAACCAATAACATTTTCATGTAAAATGTTGCCAAGACGTGACATATCCATTCATGCGAAAAAAAAATACATGTAGACATTTTGTGTTAGAAAGTGTACTCTGTTTGTTTACAAATACAATGTGGTTTTCATCGGACTGTGTTTCAGTTTGACGGGTAGAATCAAACATTGGTTGTTTGTAAACCGTCTGATTTGATGATTTCAGAAGTGACGACTTGCCGGGGATCCATACCCTCTTCCCTGAAGCAAGTTTGATCTACGTCGATGGTGCTGGACATAACATACACGTTGAGGACCCAACTTCCTTTGAAAACTTAATAATCGAATTTCTTAATAAAAACTCAATTATTCAAATATAATGACAGTGAAAATCATTCGTAGGATCTTTTGTTAATAGAGTACCTAAATATTATCGTAAGTGTTTTGTTAAAAATATAAAGCAGTTATTAAAATACATGATTTGTTGTAATTTATTATAGTTATTAACTAAAACTTCTTATCGAAATTATATATATCATATATCATCTTTATTTTCTTGGCTTGTTTTATCACCCATTACGAATATTTTACGAGAACCCTGTAAAGTACAAGAAAAAATCATTTGTAATTAAATCTTAAAAATCACGGGTCTATATTTTCTATAGGGGTCGAAATGTCAAACTGAAGCTACTAGTACAAATTGGGTATCATATAAAAGAGCTTGATGTGCACATTGCAAAATATATTTTATTTATATCTTCCGACGCATTCATTGTTATTTATAATGAAAAATATAATATAATTACCTAATACCTAGAGTCATTGAAAATATTTTAAAACGTGAATAGTACCTACTAGTAAATATAGTATAGTATTACTATAATAGTGTGGTATAGTAGTAAATGTAACTTTTTTTATCAACACAACTTTAAAATGTTATTTACTAACTCTAAAGATTCTTTGGCCATTATTTAATAATTACGTTTATTCATTAATATATAGATTAATTATTCACAGCCTTAAAATTATATTTAAAAAGCCTTAATAATAACAAAAAAAAAACTAATGGCAACAAAAAAAAACTCCGCGGCGCCGTCAACCGGAAAAGTGGCTAAAATAACTATTTATTTATTAATTTACTATATATTTATTTTAAAAATCCTGCGTATGGAACCCTCGGTGGGCGAGGCCGACTCGCACCTGTCCGGTTTTTTTTTGGATGGATGATACTTGGTTTCCTCGCTAACGTGGACGTTTCACTTTGACCTAACGACCGTGTGGTCACAGACCCACCCGATTTTATTTATCCATGAACTCGTCATAGCAGACAATTTGGTCGTTATAAAAATTAGATCTCATGACCTCTGCAGATATCCAGTGTGCAAGTGGTGCAGGTCGTGGAATTGTTAAGTACCTACAGTACATTAATAAAAAATATGTATTTTCCAGACCGATTCCGGCCACGGCGGCTAATCTAAATGCATACTAGCCAAGTACACAGGAGATATTTTAGTACACAAGTGAGTCCGCAATCACAGGTGCAATCCCTCTTCAATAACTCTCGTAGTCCGATGGCACGACAATCCGACACGACCGGGGAGAGATCAGGCGCAGGACCAACGGTGTTACGTGCTTTCCAAAGCACGGGGGTGGCACAATATCAACTTCCAAACACCGTGCTGTTACTGAGAAATTCGTAGTAGAAAAACCCATTAACACTTTTGCCTTACCTGGAAATCAAACCCAGGACCCTACGCTTAACAGACGCGCTTGCCACTACGAGACCAACGGGGCAGCTACCTTACATAACAATATATACTTATAACTACAATATGCTACTCCCAAAGAATAAGTACTACTACTATGTAAAGTACAACCTTCTTCATGCAAGTCCATTGTCAGTACCATAGACATGAAAACAGGTGCGTCTATGATTGAATTACTAAACTTGTCATAGCCTGTCATTGTCAGTGAATTTTTAAGAAAGATTTTAAACTATTTTTATACCTAATTATCATAATTATCCTCATTTTCATTCTCTAAAATTGTCTGAGTATTATCCAGTATTTGATGGTCTATCATAGTATATGTAATATTTTTTAAATTGTGGGATCTCTTGCACAAAAGCCTATAATGAAAAGTTGAGGTTGGTCAAAAATGGATAAGAAATTGTGACAGAAATCATCATCATCTGTCAATGCCAAGGAACAACATCTCTGACGAGAAATCAATGCATTGACTCTAACCAAAGAACGTACTCTCTATCGAGAGACTTCAGCTTGGGTAGGTACTAGGTACCTGTACCTGTACGGTACAGTATAGGTACCTACTGTAGGTCCTATATAATACCTAATAATTCCATGCCCAAATTATGATATTGGCCGATGTTGGCTAATTTGTGGTGCCTTTTCCACAAAAGTCAACACCTAATGAAAAGTTGAAGTTGGCCATCTCAGCCGCTGATTTGCTAAACATTTCAATATATATTGTTGCCTAACCTTTTTAACAAAATAATAGACATGAAATGGATATTCTATGTACCTACAATCCGTAGAATCAGACCTCAGTCGTACATTGACGCAAAACATATATGCAGAACAATCAAAATAATTCGTACTATGTCATCGGTAGATTTAACACATGAAATCTATGGTCCCGCTCCCACACCTGACAGCGAAGCAATATTTGTGCTCCATGGAGTACTTGGATTTAAAAGGAATTGGCAATCTATGGGTGAAAAGATTGCAGCTCATATGAAGAAACCTGTGATAGCAATAGACGCCCGCAACCATGGAGACAGCCCACACAATGATTCCCACACTTACCTTGACTTAGCCGGAGACGTTTCTCATCTTGCATCTAAATTGTCAATTAAGAAAAGTGTTCTTATTGGCCATAGCATGGGTGGCAGGACCGCAATGGTTTTCGCTTTGACAGAGGTTCATATCTTCAATTATTTAATATTTTAGTGAAATTATTACAAACTGCAACACTTTGCAGTCTCTGGCTTACGAGAGCTGCAGCTTTTTTGTCAGTCTAGCGTTTTTTCAGCGTGTGGAAATAGAGAACTGTTTGATTCTCCCCTGCATTTTGCAATATTTTTCGTTTTGTATTAATCCATTACTGAATTTTTCCAAAGCTTGTTTTCTTTATTTGCAGCCGTCTAAAGTAGCGCGTTTGATCGTAGTAGATATATCGCCAATCATCCGAGAAGATGTTCGAGATATTAACTACATTGCAAATGTTATGGATGCTATGATAAGTGTCGACTTTCAGGGGTCGGATACTCAAGACAAAGCAAGGGCTGCAGCTAAAGATACAATAATGAAATCTAAATTATTTGCAAACGAAAAGGCTCTTTTCTTCATTTTAATGAATATTGGAAAATTGCCTGATAACTCTTTCGGGTGGAAGTGCAATGTTAAAGCCTTGCGGAACAATTTTAAGAATATTGCCTCATTTCCAAATTTGTCTGGAAAAACTTTTGATGGGCCTACGCTATTCATCGGCGGCAAGCAATCACCCTTTATCCCGTAAGATATTAAGAAATATTGCATAGCCACACCTATCTACCAAGTGCCTATGAATAGTTATTTTTATCAACAATTTGTTTTATTTCAGACCTGATGACATAACAGGCATCCGTAATTACTTTCCTAAAGCAAGTTTGATCTATATTGAAGGTGTTGGGCATAATGTACACGCGGAGGACCCAAAGGCCTTCTTCGACACAGTCGTAAAATTTTTAGCTTAAAACGCAAAGAATCATGGTCAAATAAAATAATGTGCGTTTCTTTTAACCGTTTGCACTTGTTACCCTATTTATTACTATTGTTTTTATTTAAATAGGTAAGTACTTGTCTACTTACTATTGTGAGGGATTTTACGAAAACAGAGTTCAAGATTAGGTACCTATTGTATACGACCCATATTCTATGTAGGTATGTATGTACGACATGTCCACACATATTTCTATGTGGCCGCGATTTTCTTAAAACAGCAACTCAATCGAGACTGTCCAAGTACGCAGGAGATATTATATACATATAAGTGTGTGCCAAAGCACAGATGCACTCCCTCTTCTCTCACTCTTAGGCGGTTATCCCACTACACCGCACCCCGACGCGTAGCGTGTGGCGGCAGATTTTAACATCGTATATAAGAGTTTCAATTTGTATAGATAACGTGCCTAGCATCACACACTGCCGATTCGTCAACGCGCGGGATTTGTGTACCGCGCAAGGCGCCTCGCCTAGGACGCGCCTAGGACTGTTCGCCAGCGGGTGAACCGCCTTAGCCTGATGATACACAATACGATATGAGTGGGGAGATACGTATGCGTCACACCGACTTCCAAAGACCAGGCTGCTGCTGAGAAATTCCTAATGAAAAAACCCAGTAACATTATGCCTGATCTGCGAATTGAACCCAGGACCCCAAGCTCAGCAGTTGGCTGACAGTCATACCTATACCTAGCTCTTATGTTAGCCTGACAGGGCTGCGGATTGTTCGTAAGAGATACCGCGCCCCCGGAACGCAAAGGGCACAAGAAGGAACATGGGTGGGTTTTAGTCAATAAAAGTCTGACACTCCCTCCCGCCTTGCCCGGGGCGGGAGAAGTTATTTGATGATTTCCCACCCACCAAAAAAAAAAAAAAAGCTCTTATGTTATCATTCTTCTTAAGTATAAAGTTTTATACTTAGATATACTCAGTAATGTTATGAATATATTTTAATTATAGTTTCTTAACGGATTTGGAGGATTATGCACGGAAAAATAAAAATCTTCAAAAATAACAAATAAAAATAACAACCGAGTTCTACAACTACGAAGTAATAAATATCATTACGGAAGTGTGTGAAACCAAAGTTATTTTTAACACATTTAGCTACACCTGTATAAAAACGTGTAAAAAAAAATCATGGAAATTGAATGTTCACAAGCCGATTTTCTCAAAGATAAATGTACTCGAGATTCCTATTATAACGCCTCACCTCACTTCGCCGGTCACAAGTCGCCCAGTTTGCGATTGCCCTAAAGGTGGTTTCACACCTATAGGGCAATCGCAAACTGGGCGACTTGTCGCCGCGTCTAGTCGCTGCGACCAGATGTGGCGTTATCGTTTGCATCTGGCATCTTGCCGTGCAGAAAGTGATCATTAATAGTAGAGTATTCGAGAAAGACGGCCGTTCATCTGTTCATCTTGTAAGTGAATGTAGAGCCTCTAGTTGCACTTGCCTTGATGCTCATCAAGCGAATGCAAAGACGCAGAGTTCGACTAATAGTAACCATCGCCGTTATTTAGTCCTTCCAATACTAACCTCTCGCGGAGCACGTGGGCAGTATTCTCTGCTTTTTGATGAGCTCAAAATGCACCACGAGAAATTTTTCGAATTCATGTATTGAATTACTGTCCATACTACATGATGAATTATAACATGAAGATACACAACTGAGAAAAAGCATCAGTCCTGCGGAAAGGCTGTGTCGCGACTGTGGTCTTGTACACTGTACAGTGCGCGTGCACAGCGCGACTAGACGCGGCGATAAGTAGCGAGCGCGCGCGACTCACCTAAGGCGGTTATCCTACTGCTGTTAACATCGTATACAATAGTTTAAATTTGTATAGAAAACAAGCCTAGGAGCACTCACTGCCGACGCGTCTACGCGCGGGATTTGTGTACCGCGCAAGGCGCTCCGCGGCGGCGGCGGGACTCTACGCCAGTGGGTGAAAAGCCTAACTTGTCGTTGCAACTCCAGGATTCTGACGCCAAGTGTGCGGAGTTTTGAACAAAATATATGAAAGTTGTCGTTGCAGTGCTGCTGATGGCCTTAAGTAACTCTATTAATTGCGTTGCGGGATCTAAGACATTTGTATCGTTACTCCGGGGCTCGTCAAGTTTCATTGACTTGGCGCTTAACTGGCGGTCTTCACTGTTGATTCTGGCTTTCAGGAGTTGCAGTGGTTGGGTTAGTCCCATAAAACAAGAAACTGACTCGCAAACCGAAATCGTGTCCGGAGCCCATAAGTCAAGACAACAACGTTAGTATTATGGTAAATCATGAATGCCAATAAAGGGTAAAAGGTAACACGAGCTACAAAACACACGTATTTATTTAGCTAAATACCTATAACATTTTGGTGTCATTTGCTTCAAAGGTTTCAAAATCCTGGATCATTTTGAATTTTTAACTGAGATCTTATTCGTAATAATAATATGTGTCTATACTATCTATATAAACTAAAATTATAAAGAGATAAAGTTTGTGAGGTTGTACCGTATAGGTAATCACTGGAACTACTGAACCGATTTAAAAAAAAAAATATCCATAAAAAGCCACGTTATTTGTGAGTCTCATATGCTATATAACATCACGCTACGACCGGGAGCGGAGCAGTAACCAAAGACGTAACTTAACGCGGGTAAAATAAGCAAAACGGATAAAGTCGCGGGCAGTTCGCTAGTTCATAATGTAATGGTTATTTGTTTGATTATTCTTTGTAAATAACCTTCCTGTGTAAAGTGCAATCTGCATAAATTAACACTATTAAAAATTAACTGAAACAATGGCCTTTAGGAAACCTCAAAAAATACAATTAGTTATAATTAAATATGTAGATTAATACAATATTGACCATATTCAACTCGTGACGTTTAAATATTAAAAAAATAAATATTTTAAAAATCATTGGTTATTCATTTGTATAACATAACAGAAGATTGAGATTTATATACAAGCGACACAATGCTTTTATAATAAATAATACAATTAATGACATTTTAGCACAGATTTAAAGGACGACACTCACTTTTACAGCCACGAACATTATCGTTTCGCAATATTGGACGTTATGCTTGTAAAACTCGAAAAACACTATAAATTATAACAATTAACAACCCATAGAGTTATACTAGAATCTCACGGCAAATGGGAAAATCAAAATTTGTAGTGTGCAATAGAGGCGGTGCACTTGTGTAGTTGTTCACTATATTAACATTGCATACTATTTCCATGCTTTAAAACAGTTCATTGTCAAGTGTCACTCATCTGTCAAACTGTCATCGAAAAAGTAACTCAAGAGGAAGAGAGAGATTAGAACTGAGAGAAGAGTGAAGAGTATATACCTACGTATGTCAAACAAATAACCTTCAAAATTATTATAGTCTTCGAAGACACTAAATTAAAAATGTTACTTAGCGTAGTAACTCTTAGAAATGTTTTTAATTGCATGAATGCGTGCCCTAAATTACTCCCCGGCGCTACACAAATTGCTTGCAGACTACTGTCATCTACGTCAGAAAATGCTGAAGCTGTGGACCTGGCCTACGCTTCTTACGAAAGTACAACTGATACAAAAATAAGTGATCGGCCACCTCTAGTCATATTACATGGGTTATTAGGATCTAAAAACAATTGGAACAGTATGAGCAAAGCCATCCATAGGACAACTGGTAGGAAGGTTATAAGTGTAGACGCTCGAAACCATGGGGACAGTAGACATGCCTCGCAGCACACTTACGTGCATATGGCGCACGATGTCATGAAGCTGCTAAAGAAGCTGGAGTTGTCGAAGGTGTCGATCCTGGGCCACAGTATGGGCGGACGCACAGCCATGGTGCTGTCACTGCTCTGTGTAAGTTGTACGTAGTTTGTACATACTTGTAGAATACCTGCGTATAGTGATAAAATACTCGGCCAGACAATATGTGTAGATATCGTAGTGACAAAGAATATTGTTTTTTTGAGCTTTTACTAATTACACAAAAACTATATTCTTTTTTATAGTAATTGACTAATTACATGCTAATGTTTTCAGTCTGACATGGTATCAAGTCTCATTGTGGTTGATATCTCTCCTGTGAAGACGAGCCCACAAATCTTCTCAATGGCGAGTTTATTTGATGCTTTGAGTGCAGTATCAATCAGACCAGGAATTGCAATGTCTAAAGCTCGGAAGTTGGCTGATGAGCAATTAAAAGGAATAACTCCTGATGTTAACTTAAGAAATTTCTTAATAACTAATTTAGTACAAACAAATACAGGCTCATATACTTGGAGAGTGAACATAACAGCTTTAAAAGATAACTTCCATACACACATATCAAGTTTTCCTACAAATCTGAGAGGACTTCAATATTGTGGACCAACACTGTTCGTAGGAGGATCTTTATCTGATTACATAGGGTATGTATGAGATTCTTCAACTCATATCATAGTATACTAGGCTTTATAATATTATTCAGATTAATTCATTAGTAGTAATAAGGTATATTATACTTAATATGCTTGATTACTAATGAATACAGCCAACTATTTATTCCCACCATAGGTACTCCTTTGGTGGGAATAAACAGTTGGCTGTACACACTGTATGTAGTAACCACTACTGGCATGAATTATCACTTACCTTCTCATGGATGAAATTATACAGAACTCTTACTATCAAGCACCATATTTATGGAAATATTCAATTAGATAATAACAAGTATTGATGGTAATAAACAAATGCAGATCCTTCAAAGTTTGCCAATGTTTTAACAGTAGAAGATAATTCCAGTATACATTATACAGATTCCACAATGTTTACAAAAGGTCTAAGATGAGACAAGCTAAACAAATTTAAGAGCCAATGGTACATACACCAAAACAGTTTGAAGTCAAGGGGGAGGCCTTTGTCCAGTGGGATGATGCAGGCTCAGGTGTAGTGGTAGTAGTAATTATGTTATAAAAACCAACACTTTTAGTCCTTTATTTTCTTTTCACAGTAAAAATGACCTAAAGAACATACAGGAATACTTCCCCCTTGCAGAGCTGACATTCATTGAGGGTGCCGGTCATTGGGTTCATAGTCAGAAACCAGAAAAATTCCTAGAAACAGTTTGTAATTTTCTAAAAGAGAAATAAGAATATCAGTCTATAAAAGATTATTGTCATTCTCATTAAATTATGTAGTCATCCATTTTTGAATAGTAAAATAATTGATATTAGTCTATTTATTGTTGCATCCATAGTGGATGAATAAAAATGTGATATGTTACAAGTTAATTTTACTGTTATATTTTATTTTATTTGTGTTCTTAACCACTAAATATAAAACCACATCCTTATGTGGTGAGATTGTGATACCTAGTACGTAGCAATTGTCACAACAATTTATTCTTGATATGGACTTATGAGCTATAGTTAAGAGAATTATGAATAACACACAACATACCATCACGCCTGTATTCCCCGAAGGGTTAGGCAGAGGTGTATGGACTTATATACACACACCCACAGTTCGCCGGTATCATTAGGTCCCACGTAATAGGGGGCGAGCCTATTGCCGTTAACCGGGCACAAATGACTGCTACTGAGTATTTCATAAAACAACTCAATGACACTGCTCGACCTGGGAATCGAGCCCAAAACATCTAACGTAACAGTCGTGCTTAGAACCACTAGGCTATCGAGGCAGTCAATGAGGATTATGAATGTACTTGTTCCAGTCAAAACCCTTAATAAGTTAAAACATGTGCGTCCGAAAAAAAAACGGAACCCTTATAGGATCACTCTTGTGTTCGTCTGTCCATCAGTCAGTCAATTATCTCCGAATCTACTAGACCGATTAAGTTGTTTGGTACACATATTAATTTCTTTGACCAAAACGCAGAGGTGTGATGTGAATAGACGAAATCTGTATGCGGGGGGCAAGATGGAAAAATAAAAGTAAAAAATTTACAAACTGCATCGTGTGATATCAAATGAAAGGGCTTGTTGCGAGGATCTTAAATATATTTTTTTGTAATATTAAAATTAATAGTTTCCAAGTTATTCAAGAAAAACAAAACAAAATAAATAAAATAGACAAAAATTTACCATTGACCAACACCCCAATCTCCGAAACAACTGAACTCAAAATTTTTTTTAAAGGTACAGAATGGGGAAACCTATAAGAAGTCCATGATATTAAAATAACATGGTAAATCACTCAATATTGTGCGTACCAACTCATATTAATTACAGTTAAATAGAAATATACCTGTAGACGTCTACTTACCCGTAACGTTATTTTTCCAGTGATTTTGTAAATAAAACTGATAAATATGGTGTTCCGTAAAAAAAACAGATTTTTATTAGAAAAAGTGCGAGTCGGACTCGCGCACGAAGCTTACGTACTATTATCTATAAAAACTGCAAAAAGAATCACGTTTGTTGTATGGGACCCCCTTAAATATATATTTTATTCTGTTTTTTAGTATTTGTTGTTATAGCGGCAACAGAAATACATCATCTATGAAAATTTCAACTAACTATCGCGGTTCAAGAGATACAGCCTGGTGCCAGACGCACGGACAGCAGTAATAGAGTCCCGTTTTACCCTTTGGGTACGGAACCCTAAAAATGGTTATAATTATTTTTTTAGAAAAGTTATTTTTCAGTCTGTATACACGACCCCTAGATTACAATGAGAAAGGTAATGTTCCCGAGCAACAATTAGAAAACATGTCCATGAGGTCATAAAACAGGCCTTAACATTTCACCAGTCTAGAAGAGAAACATTGTAGAATAATTGACTGACAATGCATGCCACCCCTGGCAACCACTCAATAGTGTGAAGTTCACACTAGCCCGTAGAACCAATTATTCAAAAGCTGATTAGAGGTGATATCAGATTAAGCCATGGCCTATTTAAGTAGGTACCTGCATCAACATTCAGTTTCGTGTAAATATACCACCTACGCTAAATATGTAACTCACAACTCCGCACACGATTTTGATATGTATTTCTCACCGTATTTTATCAGTTCCTGTGCGGTTTTGCACTCCACATGTCTCACGCGCGTTGCACCCCGTACTATTGAGGAACATGGTATAAATAAGCGTTTTTTTTTCAAACAAGCCATTCCACTTCACAGTTTCTGTGAAGTGAGTTTTTAATTTAATTATTAATTTATTTAATAGTTAATTTAATCAAAATGGCTGATGTCGTAGATAGCCTTAAGTTGCTGTTCGATCGGCCAAACGAACCGTTGATCACTCCGAAGGGGGATAATAAAGCTGTCTTTCAGCTCACAGAAAAACTTGTGGTAAGTAATTTTTGCCAAAAACATGCTTGTTTTTCCTGAAGGCGAATAGGCAGAGGTGTATAATATACTCACATTTTGCCAATTCTAGACTCCAGACTACATCTAATCTAATCCATCTTGGAGTAAACTAGGTACAGCCCGGAGAGAAGAAAGTTACATTAATTTAATGATTATTATTTTGCAAATACATATTCGTTACTGTCGCCTTTATTTTTTTCTATTGCCATTCTGATCTGCAAAAACGTAACAATATTTAATTTCGCAAGAATCCCTCATGATAGCCCGCGAAATTAAAATATGATGATTTCCGCCAAATTTAAGTAGTAGTTTATTTCCACAAAACGGCCGACTTGCAAATCTTCGTACAACAGGTGTATTTTTAATAATAGGTACGTTATGAGACCTGTATATCTTATATAATAATACGACGACACGGTTTGCGTATGGCGATTGACTGTTGCGCTACGTGTCGCGGGTTCGATTCCCGCACGGAACAAATATTTGCATAGCCTAAAGATAGTTCCGGGTCTGGCAGCTTGTGTATGTGATTTTATATGTTTGTAAACGCACCCACGATACTGGACCATTTCCTAGTGTGGGGGCAATGGTTTTTATTAAAAAGAAAGAAAGATTATATATTGGTATAATGAAAATTTTAGTTTATATCTATCATAACTATCCGTTTTACCAACAAACAGCAATGTATTTTGAATTTCGCGGGTTATCTTGTCAAATACCTTTAACAGCTAACTTACTGTAATTCCCTCCGATTCAAGTGTACAAATCGATGAAACTAATGACTGCATTATTACTGCACAGTAGCAGTAATTTTATGGTAGCTGGACCTACTCATAGGTTCTCTATTGCGATAGGTACCTAAATAGCACACCATCACGCCTGTATTCCCCGGAGGGTTAGGCAGAGGTGTACCAATGTACACCCACAGTTCGCCGGTATGTTTTAGGTCCCATGTAATAGGGACGAGCCTATTGCCATTAACCGGGCATCACGCCTGTATTCCCCGGAGGGTTAGGCAGAGGTGTACCAATGTACACCCACAGTTCGCCGGTATGTTTTAGGTCCCATGTAATAGGGGGCGAGCCTATTGCCATTAACCGGGCACAAATCCTAACTCCGAGCTGCTACTGAGAATTTCATAGAAAAATCCAATAACACTTTTTGCTCGACCTAGGAATCGATCCCAAGACCTCTAGCGTAGCAGTCGCACTTAGCACCACTAGGCTACCGAGGCAGTTCCTACCTAAAAAGTATCCAAAAAAGTACCAGTACCTAAAAAGGTGACCATTAAATAAATTACGAATTTGCAATATCTACTTAATTGTTTGTTGACAGCCCCCGGAATACGCAAACAACGGCGTAGAATTAAACGACCGTTTTGGTGACGATGCCACCGAGAAGATTCCGCTAAAGACTTTAGATGCGTACCCACAGTTCACCGTCGCGTCACAACTTCCTACCGATGCGGACTTCTCACTGTTCCTGCCGAGACACCAGGAAATGGCTACCGAAGTCATTGATGCGCTTTTGAGTGAGTGGGAAAAGCGAATGGCGCTAAAGACGCATCCTTGATTTAGCCGACATTAAAAGCCTGTACATTCGGTGATGCACATAATCAGTTATAAAATGCAGAATAAAATATAAAATTACTGTAAAAACATTTATTAATACTAATTTATAACAATAACTTAAGTAGTTAATAGCAAATAATAGTAGCTAATTGTTAAATGTTTGTTACTCTCCGTAGATGTACCTCCGAATCAACTGCAAGACTTTCTGTCAACATGTGTGTATGCTAGAGCTAACCTGAACCCACAGCTCTTCAACTACTGCTTCTCAGTAGCACTGATGCACCGGTAAGTACACTTATTTGTTACTAAGTAATATATATGCCGAATACATTGTGCCCACATTAAGGCTTATATACAATTCTATAATAACTGATTTCTCATAACTGTCTCACTAATAAATTAAGCAAGAACTGTACCCTTAAATAGTGTATTTTGTATCAAAAGCTTGAGCCATTTTGTTTTAGCAAATAATATGTTTAATATAAATCAAAGTATTAAATTATACAATTAAATCTGTCATTGTCTAATATAATGAAACATTTATTAGCAAAAAAATTTATGGTTTTTTTTTTATTAATGTCACAAATATTTACTTTTTGTTAGTAAGTATAATGAATATTGATTATGAAACTTATTATGATTTCTTTCATTTCATTGTTACAAAAAACAACAGATTATATATACTATTATTCCTTTTCAATGTCACATTATTGCAAAGCTACAACATAACTTCTCATTTTACAGTGATGACACCAAGAATGTGCCTATTCAGAACTTTGCAGAGACTTTCCCTTCAAAGTTTATGGACTCTCAAGTGTTCCAGCAAGCTCGTGAGGCGGTAGCTGTGATCCCAGAGGGTATGTCAGTAAGTAGCATTATTTATCTTTGCCACCACAGCAGTTATCACATTTTTTGTCTGTGTCTGAACATAGTACTGGCTTATAGTTTGGTGTCCAGGGCCCAAGGCTATCATTTGAATAGAAATCCATGGGATATGTCCCATCATCTTTCAGCCATTTGCAATTACCTAATGATACAGATAACTCATATGGTGTGAGCAATGGTTTTGGAAAAGCTGTTCCCCAATCAATAGACAATCTGGGGCATGCCACCTGAACAAATGCATCTAGACCAAATAATGCTAATTTACTAGGAAAAATCTCTGATAAAAGTATCTTTACAAAAGTTTTATCAGAATTGCTTACTTGTTTTTCTAAATTGCTCAATACTTTAGTACTACCTTGTCTCCCTAATGTTCCAAGTATAAGACCAAAACTGTCTGCTCCTTTAGCAGTTTTTATCTGATTCTGTCTATTCGACTGCATTAATTTATGTTCATACAGCTCTGAAGTAAATTTCTTCTCATAAGGGTCATACTTATATGCTGAAATTTTTGGATTAGCTATCATGACTGATTCCAAATGAAATCTACCATCTCCTAGATATATGACTACATCAGAATTTAATTTAGGAGATGTACAACCAAGGATCTCTCCAGGTGATAAGGGTTTACACTGTGGTACTGTCACTGTATATTCTTCGCTCCTTAGAATCTTTGCAACAGAATGCAAGGTTGTAACAAATTGAATTGTACTAACTAAAGCTAAATGAGTTTGTTTTGGAAAGTTTAGTTTAACAGTTTCCACAAAATGTGATGGGTCAATCTTTATATCAACAAATATGTAGAGTACCTTTATATCACATGTTTGATCAATAGGTATCAGGCAAGAGTGGCCATAATGTACTAGCAAGTCGACCCCCAGCGCGATAGCGGTGAAGTCGTCGATGCAACATGCACCATAAGTGACATCGCCCATTATGACAGTATCAGCTTCAGTAAATGTCTCTATAATATCACACAATGTCGTCGCAAACATTGTCAGACCTGAAAAAAAGAGAAAATCTGTTGTGATGCATATTTTAGGATAGTACTAAGACAAAAGAAATATTTTATTTACTTATTTACTACCATACCTTCAGGTAATTGAAGAGCCACTCGTTTTGAACCTAAAGACCTTATTCTCCATATCGTCTTGTGTATTTCGAAATTGTAATTTTGTGGTAAAGCTTCACACGCTCTATTTAACAAAGGGTCATTTAATAATTCAGTCGGAATTTTGTTTACAGCTCGTATATTTGGTTTGAAAGTCTTCCTTTGACCTTCTGGTTTTGCGCGTACGACGACTACGCCCGGGCTTAAAGCAAAATCTTCCATTTTAAACTAGTACTGTAAGCACATGGTTTATACTAATTATAAACCTACAAACTTAT
The DNA here is from genome assembly GCA_947462355.1 of Caradrina kadenii. Lineage (NCBI taxonomy): Eukaryota > Metazoa > Arthropoda > Insecta > Lepidoptera > Noctuidae > Caradrina > Caradrina kadenii. Next base: position 3,768,637 of record OX381693.1, on the reverse strand, counting down.
TAAACATTATATTGCAGGTTATTATTTTTAATCAAACAAACTTTAAACAACACGCGCGGTGGCCTACGTGACTTTTCGCATGAATTTACGTTTCGTTTTAGCTAACGTTCATTGAGACTATTTGAGATGAACATCATGTCACCCACAAAAAATCAGGCATGATAAAAAATTAAAAATAAAAGGTAAAATTTTAATTTCCTGTTTTGAAAGATCGCCTATTAGTTAATATTTCAGTATTTTAGTTTTAAACTTACTGATGGTATCATTGCGATTATAACAAATGAATTTTCAACAATCAACATAAGGCTGTATGTCCACCACAGACTTGTTTCTACGTATAACGGATCGGCCTTCAAAAAGCTGTCAAAATAATAAACAAAAACCGTACGTTTCGTTACACGCTTAATAAATACAGTGACAGATGGGTCGATGAGAAACATTTCTCCCCTCACGGTAATGTTTACCTAGGAAGAAAGGCAATTAGGATAATGTTTTCCCAGAGTATGAGTATGTATGCATAGACGTATGTCTATTTCTTTGGCACACACATAACATAATATTATCTAAAGGTATGTTTCTATATAATATATCCTACTAATTCTACTATTCTTCTCAATATCTTAATTCTTAATAATCCTACTATAATAATATTATAAATGCGAAAGTTTGTGAGGATGGATGGATGGATGTTTTTTACACTTTCACGCTTATACGGCGTGAACGGATCCAGATAAAATTTGGCTCACAGATGAATTACAGTCTGGAATAGCACATAGGCTACTTTTTATCCCAGAATAATGTACTTTTCCCGTCAGATAAAAAACATTTAACTTTGACGCGGACGAATCTATGGCAGAAGCTTCTTTTCTCTTTTTCTTAAAAAAAAAAAAATTCCACACACTAGGAATTTCTCCGGTATCGTGGATGCGTTTACAAACATATAAACTCACATACACAAACAGCCCAGACCCGGAACAACTATCTGTAAGTCATACAAATATTTGTTCCGTGCGGGTATCGAACCCGCGACACGCAGCGCAGCAGCCAATCGCTCAGCCACTGCGCGAGCCGTGTTGACAGCTAGTGTACTTATATATGTATTTTTATTTACTTAGGTTACCTATCTATACTTGCTTTTTGCAGTCAGGTATTTCGGAATCTTTTTACATTTTTAGTTTGTGTGACCTCATCCTTAATCAAGAAAAGGCAAAGCAATATGAATATACAAAATATTTTAGCACGCGTGGCGACAATATGACGGCATTAATAATTTAAGGTTTATTCGTCACTAGCTTCTGCCCGCGACTTCATCTGCATTAATGTTCTTTCGGATCCCTTATTTTTGTATCAAACATGCAGTTATACCTAATATATCACTCAGGGAGAACGTAACTTCCCATTAGGAGTCGAATCTTCAGTACCTATCGCACCAGTAGTTCCGGAAATAAACGCGTTCAAACAAACAAACTGTTCAGAATTCAATAATAGGTATAGAAAGTAGATATATTCATCAATAATTATTCCTAGTCTTAACGAGCAGTGAGGACGAAACGAAAACCCCGTTGTGGCTTTTGTAATACCTGGATCAAGAGGTCAATGCAAATAAAAAATTCCATAAGACACGTGTCCTTTCAAGAAGCCCTTGTCTCTGGCGCCTTAACCTACCTTGCTTCCGATGCTGCTAGACCCCTAAACGTTTATTTTTGTATATATTCTACTAATTGTATACTTACTTGACATTGTTTACATAGCGCACACCAATTATTATTCCACGAGATTACACTGCCACGGATTTGGAAGAGGAACATCGTTTAGCTTATTGGCGTGAAGATATCGGCGTTAACCTGCATCACTGGCATTGGCATCTCGTTTACCCATTCTCATCTACACGGAGAGAAATAGTTGCTAAAGACCGCCGCGGCGAGCTCTTCTACTACATGCATCAACAACTTATTGCTCGGTAACTATTCCCAGTACCTACATGTCCCTAATGTTTTCCTCTTTATTGTTTCTTTTTTACGCAGCGAACACAACTTGTATTAGACAAAGCATCAAAGCACTTTTTTTTGAAAACTATCTAGTTAATTACTAAATAGGTAGTAAATGTCTAGATGCTTGGTATTTATTTGCCTATGATACTGTTTCAACTTTTAGCTACAACTGTGAGCGCCTTAATAACTCACTGAAGAGAGTGCAGAAGTTCAGCAACTGGAGGGAACCGATCCCCGAGGCTTACTTCCCCAAACTAGACAGTCTGACGTCATCCCGTGGCTGGCCACCACGGCAGGCCAACATGCGCTGGCAAGACCTAAAACGTCCCGTTGACGGACTTGATATTACCATCAGTACAATGGAAAGATGGAGGAGAAATGTTGAGGAAGCTATCTCTACCGGTATGGTGACCAACGTAAGTAACCTACGTATCTAAAAACATAAGGGAATTTTTTATATGAAAATATTCAAAGTGTTAAGGGGTTATATTTATAACTGATCTCACCGATCGGTGCCTTAACCCATATCATCCCAGTGTTCCATTTCTGAAAAACACTATTTTAAAAATGCGTTCAAAAATTATAATAAAAAAATAAAAAAGTAACCGTTTCAAAAATGGAACACTGGGATGATATGGGTTAAAAATATAGGTGTATTTTTTTTCTGACTAAAAAAAATGTTTGAATGCTGCGTTTGACTTTCAGCAAATCTACCTAGCATCAATATTTTGGGTACTATTCCTCCAAGGCCTATTTAAAATACATACCATCACGCCTGTATTCCCCGAAGGGTTAGGCAGAGGTGTACCAATGTACACCCACAGTTCGCCGGTATGTTTTAGGTCCCATGTAATAGAGGGCGAGCCTATTGCCATTAACCGGGCACATATCCTAACTCCGAGCTGCTACTGGGCAATTTATAGAAAAAGCCAATAACACTTTTTGCTCGACCTGGGAATCGAACCCAAGACCTCTAGCGTAGCAGTCGCGCTTAGAGCCACTACGCCAACGAGGCAATTAAACCTATTAAACCCGGCCTATTTAAACTTTATTCTATTAAATCCCATTATTCTTAAAACATAATTATTGCAGGCTGACGGTACAAAAACCGATCTGAACATCGATATTCTCGGTAACATGCTGGAGTCGAGCATTCTATCGCCAAACAGGGAGCTGTACGGCAGCATACACAACAACGGACACAGCTTCTCTGCCTACATGCACGACCCGACCCACCGCTATCTGGTAAGTGACTCCTTTTTATACGTAGCTTACTTAATAATGAAGTAGTATACCACATCAGATACCTATTAATAAAGAACTGCGTTTATTTCTTCAAACAATAAACAGATACAGGAGTCATACTAACAGCGATTTAAACGTTAAATCACACCGAGAAGACAATAATTATATGTTTCTCTTTAATTTTTGTAGTTGTATTAGGTCAAAACTAGAATTAACGAAGTTTTACAAAATTTTCTAATACAGGAAAGCTTTGGAGTCATCGCTGACGAAGCTACTACAATGCGCGATCCTTTCTTCTTCCGGTGGCATGCGTGGATCGACAGTATCTGCCAAATGCATAAGGAGACGTCTTATGTGCGCCCCTACACTCGCTCTGAAGTAAGCACCTACTTACGTAACTAGTTACTTAAGTAAGCCTGTAGTTACAGGCTAAGTCCTATATGAAAAACCTTTAGGCAACCTTTAGTTAATGTGTATGACACCAATATTATTGATTTTGACAACCCAGTCTCCGAAAGGTGAGTATAGACTAGAGCATTTACTTGTAACAGAACAACGAGCCGCTCTATAATATGTTCTAGTGTATCACCCTTCACGAACCAAACGTTGAGCACGCTCGCCCTTATGATACAACAATAATTGTACAAACCAACGAGCGTATTGGTGTAACATTTCGTCGAGCCTTTGCACGAGCGCGGGCGACGCACGGGTGCGGGGTGACCCGAAAGGAAGAGGAACGAAATGTTACCGGTAAATGCACACTCGCTGTGAGCATATTACGCCGAGCATTCGGCGGAAAGTTACATTACATGGAAATGCTTTGAAAACTGAGCTTTTACCTGTATTGTACCATTCGTAAGAACGTTACATTATGTGTAATGTAACGTTCTTATCGAGCATTTCTGTGGAAATGCTCGATAAAATGCTCTAGTCTATATTCACCTGAACGTGAAGGCCACTAGGCCATTTAGCGACCAAAGTAAACCTAGGTAATTTCTATTGTAATCTATAGAAATTAAATTGCTGTATGTATATATTTTCAACAACAACTAACAAGAAACTATTAAACATACGTCCTACTTACTTACTAGCAAAATTATTTATCCGTTTTCAGCTTGAAAACCCTGGTGTTCAAGTGACGTCGGTAGCGGTCGAGAGTGACGGTGGACAGCCGAACACGATGAACACTTTTTGGATGTCAAGTGATGTCGATCTTTCTCGAGGCTTGGACTTCTCCGACCGTGGTCCCGTCTATGCGCGCTTCACTCATCTTAACAACCGACCCTTCCGTTACGTGTAAGAACTTATCTGTATATGCATGATATCTATCCCTAATAGAAAAATATTATTGCATTTATTTTTACCTTATAACATCGTAAGTAAAATTAACCTTACATCACGATTTTCAGTATCAATTGTAACAACACTGGCAGCGCCCGCCGCACAACCTGCCGTATCTTCATCGCACCCAAGTTTGACGAACGTAACTTAGCCTGGTCTCTTGCTGACCATCGCAAGATGTTCGTAGAAATGGACAGATTCGTGATACCATGTAAGTACCCACTTATTTATTTATCAAAGTATATCACTCAACTTTAGTACCTACCTTAGGTATAATAGTCGCCACGAGTCGTGAGCACAAATGTCAAGTTCATTTTCGGGTTTTTGTATTGTTTTTTTGGGGCCCCGACGCTGTACGCGATCGGTCCGACTGACGGACCAATCGCGTGCAGCGTCGGCGGCCCAAAAAACCCAGAAAGGAACCCAAAATTAACTCGACGTTTGTGCTCCCGACTCGTGGCGACTACCTTACCAGTATAATGAAGATGTTCTGAATCATTTAACTGCGCGTCAATTTAGATATCGGCGCCCCGGGGTATATTATAGTTATAAGTAGAATAAATTTATATCTTGTACTGCATTCTTAAATGTATTATATACAATGTTCCAGTGAATGCCGGCCAAAACACCATCACACGTTTATCGACTCAGTCTTCCGTGACGATTCCGTTTGAGCAAACGTTCCGCGACCTCTCCGTGCAGAGCAACGACCCGCGCGCGCCCTCCCTCGCAGAGTTCAACTTCTGCGGTTGTGGCTGGCCGCAGCACATGCTTGTCCCAAAGGGCACTGAAGCTGGCGCTGCCTACCAGCTCTTCGTTATGCTCTCTAACTACGATCTGGACAGCGTGAGTACACCTCGTCTCTTATAAAAAATACGGCATAATCCTAACAAAAGTAAGCAAATATTATTTTTTCATTTCGTTTTCACAGGTGGAGCAACCCGATGGCTCACAACTGAGCTGCGTTGAAGCATCCAGCTTTTGTGGTCTGAAGGATAAGAAGTACCCTGACCGCCGCGCTATGGGCTTCCCCTTCGACAGACCTTCAAGCACCGCCACTAACATTGAAGACTTCATTTTACCCAACATGGGGCTGCAGGATATTACAATTCGCCTTACAAACGCAGTTGAGCAAAATCCAAGGAACCCAACCAACTAAACAATTTTGACACACATCTTGATAACTGTTCAAAATCCTCATCATCATAAATCAGGACAATCCTACATCTTCTATATCCTTCTTTATTTAATGAAGATTATGCATTTTACTAATCAGTGCCTGTATTATGATGTAGAGATAATTATAATGTAGCATCATAAATAAATTAAAGGCTGATTATTATTTGGTTAAAAGAAACAAGTGTAAATATTGTAAATAATTTTAGGAATTATATTGATTATAGATATTATAGGCCCGTTTACTAGTGTATACAAAAGATTATATTATGATTATAAAAATAAATATTACCAAGTAAAAAAAAACTGAATTTTATTTTTACTGTAATATTCATGATTCAGTATGATTATCAGGACTCAGGACGAAAAAGAAAATAAGTGTCAAAATCATTAGAATTTATTATAAAATAAAACATTTTATACTTAAAAACAAAATCAACCATAAAATTGCTTTTGAACCAAATTAAGTTGCCTACATAATAACAGTGTCATCATTTTATAAATAATTTATTTAATTATTCTACTGTTTCTTGAATTCTTCCTAAGGCAATCCTTCCATCAGAATAGCCTCAAAACCAGACTGTCTGCTTGTTTATCATGTCATTGTAAAAATAATGTTATCACTCGCAATTAAAGTCTAAAGTTTTATGGCAAATTTTTTACAGTTTGTTTTTTTTTTCAGTATTAGAATCGGAGCGTTTATTTGTGAAACATAGGTATTTATATAAAGATCTTAGGCTATTATATGTGCGCTATGTTGTACCGTGAAGGCGTACAAATATTGAAATAAAAAAAAGCATAAAAATAACAATGAAACTACTAACATATGAAGAAAACAAAATTAAACTTTTACATGAGAAAAGGAACTATTTTAGATAACTTCACAAAATTTATTTATTATTTATTTTGTGTACCACTCTGTTAAAATGACCTTAATTCAGCCTGACATGTGGTTATAAATACAAATTAAAAATCTAACTCCAGAAAGCAAAGGATGTCTTAAAGACATGCTGGAAATTCATGGACCAAAATCCTAAAAAATGCATCAGCTTACCTGTAAAAGAAATGCACAAGATTAGAAATTATATAAAAAAATATTTTTTAAACCTGATAAAATTCTATATCAGCCCTATCATTTACTATCATGTTGTTATCAAAACAACATTTATTGGCTCATGTTGATTCTCATCATGTAAATTATATTATTGGATAATCAATCAATCATCATCATTTTTTTGTTATTAATTTTGATTAATAATGATTCACACAAAACTCATATTTTTAAAATGCAGCTGTTGAGCTTTTTTAATTATTAGGACATCAGCTACATCAAGAGATTCAACAGATTTTTTTGATACAAACCTATACATACATTATATTAGATATCTGTTTACTATAAATGTTTAACTACGCTCATATTATTTCTCGTTCTATTAGTACTACTAGTTGACCGAAAAACAGTGGTACAGGCTGTGATCATTGCAACAGAAACAGAAATTTGCTATCATTCTAAAAAGAAGAATGTTTCTTAGTTTAAAGTAAACTGCTGTAGTCATAAAATTGACACAGGATTTTATTTTAAAATTATTAGATATTGTTTTTTTTATGATAGTACAGGGTACTAATGTTTCATGTGAACACTTAGGGTTGATTGATTGATTGAGACCATGTCTTTGGTTACAGTGAAACTTTATGTTGTAATTTATAAAGCTCACCTGTCAATGTAGAAACGAAGACAATCCTCCAACCACATGCTATGATCTGGGAAATTTAAAATAATTAACGATTAGCAAAAAGTAGTTTGAAAATATGTAAGTAAATAGTTTATTATTACTAAGGAAATCAGGCCTATCATTTAATATCACGTGTTAATGTCATAGAACACTTTATCGGCTCGTGTTGTTGTCATCATTCCAACTAAATAAATAAAGTAGCAGATAACAGCACCATAATGATCGATTTATTTGCTTTTCTACAAAAGTCACGCCGCCGCCCGCGTGGCCTAACCAAATAATCTTATCGGGCGAGCATTGGTAATTCAAGTAAAAAATCTTATCACTATCTCAAATCGGAAGAAGTGATTGGAATTTAATCGTAATCTAAGTTGTAAGGTAATCCCTAAATTATTTCATTTTAATTATAAGAGGAGTGCCTCAGTGCATGGCACGTGGTAAAAATATTTTCACGAGACGTTGATAATTTATGATGCTGTAGTTAAGAACAAATGGATGCTCTAAAACTTGTTCTTATAATAAACCTGTAGGTATTTCGATTAACTTATTGTAATAATTTAGCTATATAGTACCAACTTACCATTAGCGTCCGCCACAGTGTGAGTCATATGAATTACGGGGAGTGTGACAAGACTGACAGGTGACTGAACTGGTGTATGTAGTGGTGTGCTGTGTCTGTACCACTTTAGCGTATCCGCACATGACCGATTGCTTACCGATTATCGAGCCGATTTTTGACCGATTTCTTCGTCGGGACCAAAATCTGTAATAAATCGGTCGTGTGCTTTTGTCTCCGCAACAAATTTATCTCTTACATCAAGTATATGGGTTCGTATGAAAGTGCGCACACGTAGCGATGCGACAGTAGGGAAACATTTTTGTCCGCGGGTTTGGAGACAGGCTGGCGACAGTGTGAACTCCACATCGTCTTATTTCTTTGTCGGCAGCCGTGGAATGAATAGAGGAAATGTCCGAAGGTCCCGCGTCCGGGGCAACCGTGCATAACTATCGGTCGCGGCTAAAAGTTGCAGCTCGTGGACGCGTCCGATCCCATACTATGTGTCCAACTTTAGAGTTACACTTCATCATCATCATGATCATATCAGCCGCAGGATGTCCGCTGCTGGACATAAATTTACACTTTAAATATAATAATTTTTACGGTCTTTAGGATTATATATACCGATATAATTTGGCCATAGCCGCGGTCATCTTTGAATTAATTTCCAAGTCAACAATTAGCGTCATGAAAAAGTCGTTTTGCCTATACTTAATAGACCAGTGATTGACTCAGTAGGCAGCCAATTTCACTGTTTTGTTTTTAAAAGATTAATATGCGTTTAATGTTGGGGCAGTGATAAATATAAAGATGCAGTAGAAAATATATGAAACATTTGAGATTTGGAGTGTCATTACCATGCTTCGGTAAACTTACTTTATCCCAAAATATTAATTTCCATGTATTCTCCAAAATTCTGGAAAAATCTTTACCTTTCGGTAGGGCAGAGCCCATATCGATAAAAATACCAAAAGATCGGTAGGTTGGAGACAACTGGTCTGTACTCTGTGGTCTGACTGATGAGAATAATTAAAATGTCACTTCAAAACAGAAACAGAGCCACAGAGGTGAGTATTATACATCAGAATAGATACGAATCAACGAACCCGCATCATTCACATCAATGATGGATGTGCAATCAACGGCAATTCGGATAACGATCCTATGGAACAGGCCTCATCCCAACCAAATTCGCACTACTAGTAATAGTTATAAAATACGTAATCTACGCTGAAAAGAAAACGAAATATCCTATGAGTGAAATTGGATCGGGAGGGCCGGGCGGGCCGGCAACGGCCCATGTGAGGCCCAAGTGGGAACGCCAGTAGCTCTCGTACATTTTTATCTCAACGCATGGTAACATTATTTCTCATAAACACAAATATTTACTCATTTATTTCTTTAGTAGGTACATCGAATCCTATATTTTTGTTTGTTGGCAAATAAATGCACTTCTATTATCATTCAATGTTTTTATCTGTATCTTTATGTTTTACTCATACTATTTAAACGGTACGCTTTCATACTCCTCAGCTCCGCTTGCATTTCGACACCTCTGGATCACTACACGTAGGTACCTAAACTTACACCACTACGGCCAAGAAAGGCCAAAGAACGGAGAATAATCACTCGCTAAAAGTAACTTTCAATCAGCTTTTAATAGATGGCCTGTAAACTCATTTTTATTATTTGCCACTTCTATCTGTTAGATAAACTTACGTTTCAAAATGAACAACATTAATATATTTGCTAGTATATTTACCCAACTAGGGCGAAGTAAAAGAGAAGGGAGAGGTTTTCACCGCTATGTAGCTATGTATGTAAGAATGTATGAATGTTCATTATTTTCCCTCATAACTTGTAAACTACTTACTTATCAAAACTGGAAAAATAGGCAACGGGCACGAAATCTTTAATCCCCAGAATGGCTTCCAAAAGCCTGTAGCATTACGAAAAGGCTGCTTACCTTCTGGGATGACCCTGGACTGGTCGGAGTAAAACCAAACAGAGACACACGCACAATGGCCCTATCAAGAGGCTGAAAGCGGACACAGCCCGGAACACAGAACATAATAAGCCCGGCTAATCTAAGCTACAACTTTACAAAAGAGATATAGTAGTCGCCACGAGTCGTGAGCACACAGGTCAAGTTAATTTTCGGGTTTTCGGGTTCTTTTCTGGGTATTTTGGGCCGCCGACGCTGCACGCGATTGATCCGTCAGTTGGACAGATCGCGTGCAGCGTCGGCGCCCCAAAAAACCCCGAAAGGAACCCAAAAACCGAAAAATTAACTTGACATTTATGCTCACGACTCGTGGCGACTCATATACCTATCGTTGGAATAGCGTCATAGTCATCCGCTGGTTAAAGGCTGTGTAACGTCTTACGTCACATTAAATTCAAAATGGTGGCTTACAGTGGACACAATACACGTATTCAGAAAATAATTATATCATGTTGGGTGTCTCAATAAAGGTCGTTAAAAATACTTAATTTATACTCCAAAATAATTTAAATAAAAATTTAATCAAAAAACTAAAACCCGACTACATCAAACTAACAAAACAATACATTCTAATTATGCATTCGTAAACTTTAAGGCAAAGTGGCACGTGGCTTACGACCACGGCTATCCTCTGAACATGAACATAACAAAGATGGCTAAACAAAACCAAGTACCTACATACAGACCCAAAGCCGCCGACATCCAAAGCCAAAGTTATTTTTCACTTTTTAGTTTTTGAAGGCGGTTGTCTTTTTTATAAAAAAGCTTTTTTTGGCGGTTTAATTATTTTGTTAAAAAGATTATTTTTTTTGGCTTTACTCTACTGATTACTACATGCTTAATTTTGATTACTTTTATTGTAATACACAACTCAGCATTTAAATCTGTAAGTGAACAATAAATCACCCCTATTTTCCCACCCTTCGGGTAGGTTTTATTTTTCGAAATTTATATAAGATAAAGAATGATTAAAATCGGGCTACTCTATTAAATGTTATACTTGGATTACAATCAGTGAGTACTTAAACAATGACTCAATGACCTGTTTTCCTACCCTTAGGGTTGGAATTTTTTCCAAATTTATATAGGACCAACTTTGGGGTCCCTTTTCAATAAAATAAAAAATTATCAAAATCGGAAACTACTCTATAAAAAGTTATGCGTTAAAAATTAGTTAAGTTTAAAGTGGCCGCATAGACCAAGTGCGATTAGGACTCGCACACGAAGGGTTCTGTGCCATTATCTATAAACTGCAAATGTAAGTTGGTATGCACAATATTGAGTGATTTACCATGTACATCATGGACTTCTTATACATTTTCCCATAATCTATAAGTAGAAAATTAATTTCTGAATTTTTTTCATCGGAGATAAGGTAAAGAATCTTAAAGGATAAGGAAACTATTTATTTTAAAATTACAAATAAAATAAATTTAGGATCCGCACATCAAGCCCTTTCATTTGATATGTCACACGATGCGGTTTGCAATTTTTTTTATTAATTTTCCATCTTACTCCCATATACAGATTTAGTCTATTCACGTCCTACCTCTGCGTTTGAGTCACAGAAATCAATGTGTGTACCAAATAACTTAATCGGTCTAGTAGATTCGGAGGTAATTGACTGTGACTGACCGACAGACGGACACACGAGTGATTCTATAAGGGTTCCGATTTTTATTGTGATGCACGGAACCCTAAAAAAACAATATACGTATCGAATTTATAACCCCCTCCGTTTTTTTTCGTCGGTTAAAAAAACAATTTTAGATGAAAATATTTTCTTGTTTCATACATTTTAGAGTGTGATTTTTCAGTACCTTGTCGAGATTTTGTTCTTTTATACTTAATTTTTATTATGAAAACAGTTATTATTATTATTATTATTATTCATTTTTAGCCTGTGTTATCGCACTGTAGAACAAAGGCCTCCCCGTTTTCATTTCCAATCCCTTCTACATAATAGGTACTGAGCTAGTGTAAACCCATTCTGCCTGTAAGCGCCAAGGTCATCCCGTCATCTTCGCCTGGGTTTACAGCGATGTTACGTCACTGTGCGTTTTCCGATAATCACACTGTGGTTGATAGGTATAAATTATCCTACCCTACTATTAAAGGTTGGGTTTCGTCTTACGGTTTTACCGATCTCCGATCCGTCTGCAGCCAATTGGAATCCAGCTCCGAGGGTTGAAATCCCCACGAAAATACATACGAGGTTTTATTGGAAAAGAAACAAAGAGCTTTCCTTAGATTTATTTTAAGCATATAAATGGCTATTATCCTTTCCTGTATACGACGAAATTTCTACTGGGATGCCTCGGATATAATTCGCTAGAGGTAAGATGAGCAAGAGATCAGCTCACTATAGCCTGCCAAACTCTCCGTGGCATAATTGACACCCCTGATCTGTATACTTGCCTACACCTACATACTGCCTCCTTGTCGCAACTCTGCACGCGCTATGTCCCCAGTACCTCGCACTCTGGCTGTACTTAATGAGGTCTTGGATTCTAACCCAATAAGCGAACTGTTTGAGGATGAATGAACGAAGATTTTATTGGGATGTTTGAAGTATTGTGAAAGGAATTTATTAATAATATCTGTTTTTTCTTTATTACGTCGTTATGTCTTTAATTGTATATTGTATTTTTTTACTTGTATAAAGTATTTATTTTTTCAATCATAAAACTTACTTAAATAATAATTCGATTATATGATAAACAAAAAAGGAAGCTTATAGGGCATCAAAAAACTCAACCGCATCGCTGTCAATGGGACAAGTGCCCAAAAGGCTGACAGCATTGCCACGTTGTATAGCAATGCTGATTCTTTGGCCTAAGAAAAGGCTAGTCTTCTGGTCACGTGAACAGTCGACCAGTAACTTGGTGATGTCCTGAAAAACTATATGAGCGCTCGGACCCCATGGCTCTAGTGTTACTCGTACAACCCCAAAACGACTCAAACATATAGGTTCCAAGGTTATTAAATAAAATTTGCGCCGTTTGAGGTTTTTGGCACCAGTAGCAACCGCCCCAGCACAACACGTCGTGCTAGGAAGATGGGATGGCGCAAGGGTGTCGACGCATGTTGCATCCCACTCCAAAGGCCTACCCAACTTCCAAGGCATTATAGTCATCTCATCTGGTCTCTTTCCGTCGTTGCGTGCCAAATCAATTGGCTCCAAAACAGCCGGCACTCCGGCGGAGACAAGCGCACGACGGATGATGTCAGTCATTAATGCGAGCATGCCGTGCTATGCGGCCAGCGCTCTTACTGCATGACAGACCATGGTGTCCGAGGCAGTCGACAGCTTCACCGCACTGACAGCGCTGAGGAGCCCCACAAGGAGCGCCCAAGCGCAGGCATGTAGCGAGCCAGAATGTAGTCACTCAGCATAGTGGGATGGAAGTGCCTGAAGACAGAAACCTGACTCCCCGCTCACCCACAGCCAGCAGGCGGGCACGCTCAGCAGAATTGATGGACGTATTAATTAAATGATTCCGTAATTAGTTACAAAAGTAACCGATAAAATTAGAGTAATAAAAATAAATAGTCCGATGGGACGGCAAATCTACATGACTGGAAAAACTATGCGCGGGAACAACGGCTTTTACGTGCTTTTCGCGACACGGGAGTGTCGCTCCACCAACCAACTTCTGACTCCAAGCGAAACCCGTGAAATACCTTGAAAAAAAAAAAATTAATACAAAAATCCAATAGGACTTTGACCCAGGATCTCCTGACACAACAGTCGAGTTTGCGACCACGATATAAAGGCAGTTAAAACAGAACATAATTAAATCAAAGATATTTTCAATTACAGTGGTCTTTTTTATTAAATAAAAAAAATACATCATTTTCAGTTCTATAAGTACATTAACAATTCAGTAAACTTTTACCAAATCAACATTTCATCGGGTTGACCTGAGATCAGAAATAAATAAGACCGATGACGGCTGCAATGGTTCTGCTAGTATTGAAAAACATTGTTGATGGTAGACAGGAAGATATTCAAGAAACAGGTAATTTTCGGCTCACAGTAGTAGTACTTACTTACAATTAGTGTCTACGATTTGTAATCTAAGCTTACCTACACTGATAAAATCAATTAATTGATTTAATAATATACACTCATAATGGAAAGTATCTACCTAAGATATTTTTTTTTTACAAATATTGTTACCTTAACTCATATAGGAATTAAACTAGAACAGGCTGATAGCATACTACAAACAGAATTATACATGAAAACGAAATAAATAAATACTCATAGAGTGCATTGGAATTAGACAAACTGTTTAATTTTTGCTTTTTTTTATACATTTCGTCTTATAAATATCTACACAGCAATGAGGAGAATACAGATCCATATTATTACCATAATAACAGATTTTCCTTAATTTGTGACCATCAAACAATCATGCAGCACTCAAACCACTATGATAATAATATTACAAATGTGTTGCGGGGTCAAAGCTATAATAATTATTTTAAGTTGTGTTATTATGTTGACAGTTATGGCTAGCACATATTACAGCCACTTTGGACCGCAGCACACATCTGATTTCAATCTATACTAATATTATAAAGAGAAAATATTTGTTTGTTTGTTTGTAACGAATAGGCACCGAAACTTCTGGACCGATTTTAACCGTCTTTTCACCAATAGATAGCTACATTATTCCTGAGTAACATAGGCTATATAATATCAAGCTACGACACACGGGAGCGGAGCAGTAACGAAAGATGTAACGTAAGGCTGGTGAAATAAGGCAGGTCATCTAGTGTTCAATAAATACCTGACGAGACCCAATATTCCAGGTGAACTATTAGCTGTCTCTTTTAAAAATTTCAACTGGCAATGTCAGTTTCTGTTGCAACAAAAATAACAATAAATTCTTTCCACTTGTCCACATTCATTAAGTGAACAAGTAACTATTTCAAATTTTAAATCCATAGCGCAGATGCGCTAATAAGCAGCTTTGCAGTGAGACAGACAAATTTTTTACTATTTTGATGTGAAACACTAAAACACCTGGTGTGATATCATTCAGAATGTAGAATTTTTGTGTTACACTGCGATTGACTTTAATATGCACAAGCCTATATATATATACATAAGTACCATCATTTTTGTCCGCTGAATTTACAACTTTGCTGAATGTAGGCATAATCTGTAATAAAACACCATCCATAGTGAATTCATATCTAATTTTTACCATACTTCTGGTATTCCATTAATATTGTTAAATAACTTTCATATAGCTTAATTTTATTTACACAATACTGCTTGATACAATAGATGTGCATTCTGGTGAAGCAGGCTTGTCGGTTTACTGGTGCTAGTACAGTCTGCACACTCCCATAAACATTAATGTTATTTACCTTTAGCAGTAATAGTAACTGTAGATTTTGCAGGTTGAGGGATGATTGTAATCTCGTCACTTATTTTCAGTGGTTTTAGTAGTGGATCAGCGTCGGGCTTCGCTGAAGACGCAGGTGTCTTGCTTTTATCCATCACACGTTTAGCTACAACACTATGAGCGGAATAGACATGGTTTTCAAACTGCTTATACATACCAAATGTGGCAGTGCACACCGTGCACTTGTATGAGAGGTGGGCCGGCTTCAAAGTCATGTTGTGGTCCCTCGAAACATGATTTAGTAGCTTCCACTGATACACTCTTCCACACACTGGACACCTGCCAGCATCCTTGCCTTTGTTTGCAGCTTCTTGCATGGAACTTGTTACCAGGCCATGTGAACCAAGAAGATGCCTTTCCAATCCCTGATCTGTGAAAAATCTAAATTGGCATTTCTGGCAATTCAATGGTGGCCTGTTGTATATCATCTTGGGATGAATTTTAACTTTGTGTATCCACTGCATATGGTTCCTCAATTGTTCTAAGTCCTTAATGTATCCATCACAGATCTCACATATGACAAAGGTGGCCTTGGAGTTTTGTGATGATTGGGATGATGAAGGTTGAGGGGCTCTTGGAAGTGGGGTGATTGATATCTTAGGTGTAGCATTGTTAGTTTGGTTTTGTATCATAGGATAATTAGCGATAGTGGTACCGACAGCAGGTGTGTTGTGCATGATCATGACACCACTGCGCATGATCGGCACGCCTGACACGGGCTGCGGGCGTGGTGGCCCGCTGATCGGTGGACGGCCGCGCGGTCTGCCAAGGATAGGCATGCTCGGAATAACATTTGCCATATTTATCTGGGGTCGACTCAAATTATTCATGTTCATCTGTGTCCTATTGAAGTTGGTCTGGTAGGAGCCTACCATGTTGTTACGAGCTCGTGTTAGTTTTGGTATTTTCGCTGGTGGCTCCCACTCTATTGGAGGTCCTAGATTAAGATCTGGTTTGAATTTCTTTGCGCATGCAATGAGATGTCGCGCTAATTTAGTTTTGCTGTTGTCCTCGAAGTGGCAGTTGGCACACTGCTGGTAGGCCGGCGCACGCTCCAGGCGGCCCCTGATATTGTGCTCTGCCTCCATGTGAAACAATATGTCATGTGGACTACGAATTTCAAACTCACATGAATTACATTTGTAGATGTTATTTCGCATATGTGGAGCTTCTAGATGATGAGCCATAACTAACATTGACTCAGTCTTAAAACTACAAAACTCACACCGTCGTTGTAAGAGTGCATAGGGGGCATTTGTTTTCTTGCTAAACTCTAAGTTCTGAGTAAGAGATGCAATAGCTGCCTCAGTGGCTTTGGTGCTTCTACCAGATTTCTTTTCCTTATACAATTTCCGATTTTGATGTTTCAGTAGATCACTCTGCACATATTCTTGAACTAAATTAAGTCCAACATTAATAAAAAATTGTCCAAGGGAACAATCAAAATAACTATCTGGTTTACCGCCACTAAGACCTTTAGCTATTAAGCTGATTGGGTCTTTAATTTGATCAATAGTATCATCTCTATCTTTAATAACAACAGCATCATCATCAGTGGCTGGCTCGTCATCAGAGTCTGATGAGGACTCTCCATCCCAAGAATCATCATCTTCTTCATGGCCACGCCTTCGTTTCTTTTTCTCAGCCTTTTTATCTTTTGCAGGTTCATCTGCACTTTTTGTTTCACTAGATTCCTCTTTCTCTTCATCTTCATCTCTCTCAATCCTCTCTTGCCTCTCTTTTTCTTTTTTCTCTTTTTCTACTTTTTCTCTCTCAAGTTTTTCATTTTCTTCTTGAATTTTTAGTTCTTCCAATTCTTTTCCTAACTTGTCCACAAATTCCCTAAATGGTTTCATAGAGGGTTTTTCATATACATAGGGAACTATGAAGGAAGGTGCTTCAACAACAAACATATCATCAGTGAGCGATGGCAGTATGTTTGGTTGAGGTGCAGAGGTACTGTTGTTAGAAGTATTTTTAACACTCACTGGGGTAATCGTGGTGCCCCGTGCGGCAATACTCTGACACAAGCTGTGTGCATCTAAAGCACTTGTAGTAGATGGCTTGCTAAGCACTGATGCTGGTGGCTTAGTGGTCAAAATAGAATTGGTGTCAATAATAACTACAGTTGGCTCATTATTCTGATCTCCATTTGGATTAGATTGTTTAGTAGCTAAGTCAACCAAACATTTAGTGTCATTGACGACTATGGGTTTGTTCTTGTTACCAGGGGCTTCATTAAGAGGATCCTCCAAAGACACTTCTTCAATATCAGATTCTTCACCACCATTCTCTAGTTGTTCTTCAATTTTTTTCTCTTCAATTGTTTTATTTTCACTTTGTGATTCATCTGAACTATCATTACTATCTGTACTAGAATTTGAACTGTCATCATCATCATCATTAGTCACTACACAATCCTCATCATCATCACTTGTGATCTCATGAACCTCTGGGATGGGGGAAACCCCATTTTGGCTTTGAGGTTCATTATCATTCTCATTTTCTGAGTCACTGCTGTCATCTTTTGGTTGGCTTCCTTGTGATGTATCATCATCACCTTCTGTACGCTCATCTGCAAGAAAATGACAATCTTAATTACGAAAATATTTTTATGCTCATTTCTTGTACAATCAAAACAAATACTAATTGATTTAACTTGCATGATACCTAAGTATAAGTTTCTGCATAAATGACACTATTTGGCGAAGTAAATATTAACTGATGTGTGACATAACTAAAACTTAACTCTTGTTGGCAGTCGTGAGCGTCCGGCAATTACGAAGACGCTAGAAAGACCAGTAAAATCTAGATACTGTAGTAACCATAACGTTAACGAATGCGTGATTAACCTACTGTTTGGCGAGTCAAATTTAGCATTTAGAGATTGACTCTTGAAAATACATATTTTCATTTATCAGATAGCGTCATTAAATCATGTGGAGTATGGACCGCCATATGGGATTCCATGGCATTTCTCCGAAAAAAACAACTCTATCAGGTTTGATGATAAACACGTAAAGATTATAGTTAATTTGTAGAAATAAGTAAACTCGAGGCTGGGATATATACCTGTAGCTGTAGAAATTGACATTTTCTGGTGATTATCGAATGAAAAACCGAAAAATAGCACAATAGCACAGTAGCGGAAACCAAACCAAATCAAGCTGTCATTTCAAAAGGTTTTTTAATATGTCACGTTCCGAAGCAGACTAACAACTGTTTACATCAATTTTGATTGTATGAGAAAAGTTATGCTATCCTAAATATTTATTGTAATAAACAATCTCGGTTACGAAATAAGAATCAAACTTTGTTCAATAAATAAACTATTTCTACGTTTAAAAGCGTTAAATAAAAAATGGCGGCATCGTGACTATATAAAATAACCTTTACATAAAAATTGTGGGAAAGGGAGGGATTTTAGTGGGGGAAGGACGCGGTTGCAGAACAAAAATGCGGCAAATTTAAAACAATACACGGACTTTAACGTTACTATTTTAGCCATATTAAAGATAAGCATTTGTAATTATTCTCATTTATTCATTTGTATACATATATTTATATTATACTTTATAATATTTGTATAAGATTAAAAAAATAATACAAAATAGGAAACCCAGAGAGCAACTCTACCATCGAGTATCCGGAGGAGCGGGGTCAGAGTCTAAGCTATCAGCGGTTAGGGCTCCAGACCAGAGAGACAATCCTCGAGAGAACGGGAAGTGTCGAGATTAGGGGCTGCGTTCCGAACCAAGCCCTTGATCCAGTCGCCCAACGAGAGCCTTCTTGGATGTTGGTCAAGACTCTTGGTTGTTATACTACAGGTTGGTGGCGCGGCAGAAGCGGCGCGGCGGCTGTGGTAAAGTACCTTTCAATGGGCCATATTAATACGTAATAAGAACCTATAACATCACGAAAAACCATTGCCATGTAATTATGACACGTGCCTTTACAAACAAATCTTATTTAAAAACATCCTAATTGCTTTTGTTTTGATAAACATCACATCGTTAACCAAAGCGTAAGAAATATTTAATTTCGTAGGCTACATTGAAAGAGTTACCTCAATGGTACACGATATAATACTTTGTCAATATTATAAGTAAACTGAGGAAGGTTGACCGACTCCCTTGTTGGATTCATATTTTAACATGCGACATAGGAATAAATAATACAGCAGTTGCATGATTTACTTTATTTTTAAAATATGAAAAATGATTTCTTACGGTAAAATTAGTAAGTACACAACAGGCACAATTCAAAATTTTAATTCAAACATCATAAAATTAACATTTCGATAAGTTAACATAATAAAAAGTGCAATTTTGCTTTTTCGACAAATTCAAGGAGGTAGCTAGGTATGCTAGAGATTTTCAACATGAATCAATAGTAAAATAAATAGACATTTTTTTAAGTATCCAATTTTCAAATTCGGTCTTGCCATCTTTGCCGCTGGGTTCAGGCAGTAGGCGGGACTACGACTGCTATGACGATGAACCCGCACGCGCACAGTCATATAATCGCGCGGTACTGCCTACCGCATAGGCTTATGCAACGGGGCGATTATGTTCTTGGAAAGAGTGTATTCTGAAATATGTACTAGCAAACATAAACAAAATAACAACTATATATGTATAGTATAGGTACTCATTATTGACCAGGTGTCGTAATTTTCTTTGATTAGTTGTGTCTTTTAAGACAACTACTTTTTAACTTTAAACGTATATTTTTATTATTTAAAAATTCAAGCCTGGCAAAACAGAGATTGATAAATGTGGGCACTACTTGACCATGCGAAAAATCGTTAAAATAACATAAACACACATAAACATGTGTGTTTATGTTATTAAAATAAATTACAAACAATAAACGCTGTTTGTAAATCTCAAACTACTAGCACTTATCGGCAACTTAGTTGTAACTCATCAATTATTTAGTTGTCTGCGCCAGTCACTACTATGCCTACTCTATAGAGTAGGCATAGTAGTGACTGGCGCAGACTACGCATTAAACCTATAGGTTTAATGCGTAAAATACCTACTATCATACAATATATTCTATGTATATGTTGTTCATCATGGAACAACAACATTAGGTTTGCGCGCCCGCTTGGACGTGGAGGATAACACCAGTCGGGGATCGCGAGATCGTGGGCATCGGGGTAGTTTTTAGAGTCTGACAGAACCCTTCGACTCCAGGGCGGAGGACATCACCGAGGATTTTCCACGACGGAACAAAAAAAATGGGACCCGTAACACAAATTATTCAAAATTAACCAAATCGATTTTAATGAAATTATTTAAACATAGGTAAATTATGCAGATGGAGCTGTGCATTTGAGTATAAGCTATATAATAAACAATTACAATAATAATTGCAACAAAATATTTCTTGAAACAGGTTTCTATAGGATAAATAATCAATAAATAATAATCATATTGAGTTAAGCAGTTGTGATACAACGCATGAATACCAATTCTTAAACAAATATTTTATTTTCATATTAGCCTTGAATAGATCAGCGTGGTTTTTTTCACACGCGTTGAATTACGACTTAAGTTACTGCTCTGCTTCTATACGTCGTAGCGAGATGTTTACAGCCTATACTATTCCTGATGAATCTGGCTCTGAATTTTTAACACTTTCCGATCCAAGTGGAGTGTTTCAACAAAGAGACAAAAAACTTTTAGCTTTATTATATTATATAAGTATAGATTATACTCAATCAAAACATAGGCACCGTTCGACTAATTTAACTCTTCTTTAAATATTAAAACAAACAAGCCACGCAAATACACGGTCGCAGGGACAAAGGTCGAGGAAAGAGCCGACCGAAAGGTTAAAAAAAAATTAAAATTAGTGTAAGTCACTTATAGTTACATATATGTGATATATGTTTGCAAGAAAATCTATTTCATTTCAAGCAAAGTCACTAGCTGAACTGTATTTCTCAAAAAGAGAAGAAGCCAAACCACACTACAAGTATGTTTACATTTATAATAATTGGTTGTTAATTATAGATGGAGACTGGACGCACGTCATAGTATTTAAATGGATAATTCTGTATTTATGTTTCTTCTTCGATAATTTCTGCTGCTTCGTCTGTTTCTTTAAATGGATCAACTATAGCCGTGTCATCAGGCTTCCTTATAACTCCCATTTTCTCAGCGGCATCGAGACATTTTTGAGCATTTTCAATAGTCCTCTTTAGTTCTGGATCTTCTAATTTAGTCAAAGCCATTAATATTTCCATTATGTCAGTTTCAAACACTTTTGCAGCAATATCTTTATCACCAGAAATGATGTTATACAGCAAGTATGTGCCTCTGAATTGAATTTCTTTGTTTGGATTAGCTAACAAGCACCTCAATGTTTCTGGCCACACTTGAACATCTAATAATTTTCTGCAGCAAGCTTTGCTTGCAGATGTTAGTATGCATAAAGCACCTGCAGCTGCCATTACTGTATCCATGTCTTCTTCTTGACACAGGAGATACAAAAACTTTGTTTTATCATTGTTGCTTTCATAAGTTTTGATAACGTCTTCAGATTGCAGTAAATTACATATACACTGTGTTGCTGCTCTTAGCAACATTTCATGATCTTCATACAAATAATGCTCAATTTTAGCTAGACCCCCTTCTTTTAGTATTCTATTTCTGGTAGATTCACTCATCCCAGCCAAATTACAAAGGGCCATTAGGGCCTCGAAATTTTCCAAAGCAGTGCAGTCAGGATGCAGCAAAGCCACAAGTGGCCTAACAACTTCCAAATTTCGTTGGCCAGGAAAAGCAACTTCTGGATTGATTGTTATTCCAATACGCGCCAATGCTTGAGCTGCTTGTTTTTTGCCATTTTGAGTGCCTTCTAGAGACATTGGTAGTAACACTTTTGCTCCACCTTGTTGTACAACTATTCCTCTAAGTTCTGGCAAGCCACAAATAGCATTAAATACTCTGGCAATTAATTCTCTTGAGTTATGACTCTCAGTCTTGGCCAGGGCAACTAGACCAGAAGTTACACCAGCTTTAGCTAATACTGTAATCCTTTTGTTTATGAAATCTGGGTCATCCAGTTCATGTGTTTCTGGTATATGGTGCTTGGCAAATTTTGCAAGTTCCATCATCTCAGGCATTAGCTCTTGTTTTTCATATGCATTACATAAATTTACTAATGTGGTGACTACACCATAGAGACAAGACTGATCACCACTTTTAGCTAACTCAATAAGAGCATGAAGGGCAGCCTTATCTTCTACTAGTTTTTCTTTCACATCAGCATCCAAGGTTAAATATGAAAGACCTTCAGCAGCCCATTTCCTGACATCATTTTCTTTAGCAGGATTAACAAGGAATTTTCTGCAGGCTTCTGCTAGCTTTTTAGTGGAACCATCAGCAAAAGGACGCACCGATGCATCATCACCTCCAAAACTGCCAACTTTACACAAACCAACTAATGCTCTCACTCTTACAGCATCATCCTTGCTCTGATATAGTTTTTTCAAGATGTCTACTCCTTTGTTGATTATGGTTCTAGCTTTATCTTTCTTAGATGCTGCAGCTACTAAGCATTCACAAGCAACCTTTTGTTGAAGAGGATCTTCAGTCTGAGCCATGACCAAAATCATCTCAATAATGCCTTCTTTAGAAATAACGTAATTTCCAACATCCAGAGGCCCTCTAAGCAAAGAAGTTATAGCTACAGTTACCCTTACTTTAGACTCCAAATCGGGTGACATAAGCTTGTCTTTTACAAAGTCATCAACTTGATTGTTAAATTTTTCTCTGGCTTCATCATAATACATATTTTCATAAATCCTTGCAAGGCAAGCGGCAGATATAGTTCTAGATGAGGGGGTAATGTTCAATGATGATTCATATTTGTACTCCTCTAATTCACTGCAAACCTCAAGCAACCGCTGCAATCCTTTGATTTCTACAAACCTTTCAGCCCAGTTTATGGCACTGAAGTGGCAGTTTCTCATGATTAATTCAATAATTGCATCTCTTGCAAGTCCACTGATTACTCTGTTTGTAATGGAGTAAGTTAAACAAGTAAGCAGAGTGTCTATTTCACTTTTGTATTCATCACAAAGTTTAGGATTTGGTGTAGAGTCCTTCTTGTTATCCATTCCAGAAAAAGTATTTAATAAAACTTGAAGACAGTATTGGGCGGCATTAACCCTCTCTTCATTTTCACTGTCAATGACTTCAAGCAGCCAGGGTATACCAACAATCTTAATCACAGCCCTTGTTCTCTCAACACTTCTTTTGCACAGTTGGCTTATAACCCTCACTGCATTAATATATATTTCAGGATGTTTTTCAACTTTAAGTAACTGTTGTATTTTGTTAACAACACCATTTTTTAGCATTATTTCAGCACCCGCATTTTCCTTAGCAAGCACTACAAGGTTAGAAATTGCTTTCTCACGTTTCTCAATATCTTCCTGCAAATTAAAGGCAAGTTTAAACATTTGCTCTACTTTGTTGCTGGTTTGTGCACTGTGCCTTGCCCTTTCTTGAACGATTGCATGTAAACGTGCTAGTACTGGTTGCACAGCCTTATTGGTAGGGTCGACAGTAAATATTGCTTTAGCATCACGGTATGCTTCTTCAAACCTTTCTAAGGATTCCAATGCTTGTGACCGCCGGAATAAGGCTTTCGGATCTTCTGGAACAATTCGTAAGGCTTCGTCGCAGTCTTTTATAACTTTATCGTAGTCTTTCATCTTCAGATATGCGGCAGCGCGATTCTTCAGGTAAGTAGATAAATCGCGGCTGTCTTTATCAGCAAGGTCGACAGCCTTGCTGTAAAGGGATATCGCTTCTTCATAGTTTTCAATTTTAAAGGCCTCGTTTCCTTTATTCTTGTATGTTTCTGCTTCGTCGCTATGAACACCCATTGTTTCTTTCAGATAAATTATAATTACAGGTCGATATCAATTCGGCAACACTTATATACTCAGCTAGAAAGATTGTTCTAGTAAACGCTGGTAAGTTCATCTCAAATTCAACCCATACGAACTAAAATAGAAATTTATTTTTGTACTCCATATGCGGAAAGAAGACAGATAAAAACAAGACGATACACACAGCCACAGACATGATCCGTGACAGCTACGTTTGGAAACTATAACTATGATTGCTCAGATTATAAAACAAAAAAAAACAAACCTTTTGTTTTATAATCTGAGTATGATTGGTTCATTTTCTTTCTCAATATAACTTTAGGTTCTACCATTTTAATAATACGTCTGTGGTGTCAAAGTTCCCAAAACAAGGTTTTTATTTTTCAAAAAAGATTAAAACTTTTGATTGGTTTATTGAAGTAGCAGTAATGTTTATAATAATATTTTGAAATACAAAATACTTTGTCTCATACTTTCAGATTTGATCGTTTATGCTCTTTCAGCCCTTTACTCTTTTACTACATACCAGACCTCTCAAATCAAAGTTTTTGGGAGATTCTATACGATCGTCCTGGCATTGGCATCAGAATTCATTCATCAATCCGTCAATCTGCCTATCTGTCTGTTTGTCAGACTCAAGGTCAGATTATGAAGATTTTGAGTCAAAGTTGTTGTAATGCTAATTGATGGGTTTGTTAAATATTCAAGTGTTTGAAGGTTTTTGAGTATTTGACAAAACTAATAATCATCACTAAACTTATTTATTGAAATTATATTAGAAAGCGTCCAGTTTTTTCTGATCATTGAGACTGCTGAGAATAACTGCTTGCTATCGCTACACAGCACAAACCATAAAGAGCACAACTAGAAACTTATTTTTCCGATTAGATGAATTGGCCACCCTGACTAATTTTAACTGATATGTCAAAATCAAAACCATAGATAGTTTTTTTGTTTCTCGGATACGGTAGTCGTCCGCGTGTTTCAATTTCTCAAATTACCGAAGAATTCAGTAATAAAAATGGCCGCAATCAGTCTACTTAATCCTAAAGCTGAATTAGCGAGAGCTTCCCAAGCTTTGGCCGTGAATATTTCTGCAGCGAAAGGAATTCAAGATGTGATGAGAACTAACCTTGGTCCCAAAGGAACAATGAAAATGTATTTTTTTTACTGCTAATATGCTATTCTCCCTTGATAATTAGTTTAAAATAGAAATTTTCATCTAAATACACTTTATTTTATTATAAAAATAAGGAGATTTTGAAGCTTTTAGTGATTTATTCTTAATCAAAAAGTCATATGATTTCGATTTAGTTTTGGTCTATTGGTCACACATGTTGCTAAGTGATATTTTTTAATAAAAGTTAATAAACCGAAACAGGTTGGTTTCTGGTGCCGGTGACATCAAAATCACTAAAGATGGAAATGTCCTCCTACACGAGATGCAAATCCAACACCCGACTGCGTCGCTGATAGCCCGCGCTTCTACTGCCCAAGACGACGCCACCGGCGATGGGACAACATCTACTGTGTTACTTATTGGAGAGCTGCTCAAACAAGCTGATATTTATATCAGTGAAGGTACACACAGGACTTCAGTAATAGGATATGTAGTTATGCAAAAACATTAAACTCCGCAATGAAAGTCACGGTGGAGTATAACGTTTTTACATAACTACGACGATTATTAATGACTGTAAATAAATGCTGTCATACAAAAAAACTAACGTTTCTACTGCACAGATTTGAAATATTTCTTTTACCACTCATTCCCACAATACTTTTACACAGCAACACAAACAATTAAATCATGCTACAAGTATTTCTTTTTTTACAGGTTTGCACCCAAGGATTCTCACTGAAGGGTTTGATATAGCCCGTGCTAAAGCATTAGAAGTTCTTGAGTCAATCAAGATTCCTATTGAAGTAAAGCGATCAGATTTACTGGAGGTTGCTCGTACATCTCTCAAGACTAAGGTATAAAAGAATAAATATTTTCGTATACAGTCTTGTATCAGTGTCGCAATTATTTACAGTAGTAGGCACTGTAAATAACCATACCAATTTCAAATTTGGGCTAAAAACAGGCTGATAAAGTCATTAAGAGACAAATTGGATAGATGATGCCATTAAACCATAATTCCAAGACACAACTTCACATAAAATACAATTATTAGTAGGTTTGAAAACCAAATGAATTTTTAAATAACTATAAAATTCGATTTTTACTTGCATCAATTCGATTCTTGCTTCGATGAAAAATGTGACTTCATAGTTTACTATTGTTATACAAAATCTATAAAAATATAGTGTTTTACAGTACATAACAAGTATGTCAATTGATTGGTGGTGACATCTACCCAATTGTTCAAAAAACATTTGCATTTTTACATATAAATACCACTTACCTTTGTTTAGGTTCATGCAAGCCTAGCTGAAGTGCTGACTGATGCCTGTGTGGATGCAGTGTTGACTGTTCGTTTACAAGACAAACCTGCTGACTTGCACATGGTAGAGATCATGGAGATGCAGCACAAGACTGCTACAGAGACTACACTTGTTAAAGGTAACTTATTTCCCTTACTGATTCTTGAGAAACTTACATTGTACCATATCATGGGGGTTTAACCTAAAATGAATCAAGCTATTTGGTTTGTTTGGTTTAAAAGGGCTAGATAAAGTTTATGTTAATATGTGGTATATTTTAGCCTTAGCTTTTGTTAGCCTTATTACAAGGATCCAGAGTACTTTTGCTCGACTCAGTTGCCGAATGTGGCCCACCCAGGTTCCATTTTCATTTTTAAACTAAAAAAATAATATTATTCAGGTTTGGTATTGGACCATGGCACTCGTCACCCTGACATGCCGAAGCGCGTCGAGAACGCTTACATCCTGACATGCAACATTTCACTTGAGTACGAGAAAACAGAGGTGAACTCCGGATTCTTCTACAAGTCTGCTCAGGACAGGGAGATGTTGATAGCTGCTGAACGCGACTTCATCGATCAACGGGTCAAGGCGGTATGTACAGCTGAGCAAACAATTTGGTATTCACATACAGACAAAACTACTTATCTTTCTACTACAATGCTAATAATCATTTTCAGTACTTAGCTGCTTGTAAACTAATTACACAATGTATGCCTGGCATGCAGCTGCAGTGTAGTTGAGTCATCATCCTTTGCACTAGAGCATAGTACTTTTGGTTGACAGCCCAGTCAGCTAGCCCTGTCATGATATGTATATAGACCGGGCAGGGCAGTTTGTGTGTAAGTAATGGTTACACCTACAGGTGCCAGATGCTCAATATCTGGACTGTCCATAATTTTTGATCCATCAATGCCTTATTTGTTAATAGTTCAGAACTAATACAGGTGTATTTATTTCATCCAATTTAATATTAAGTTTGTTTACAGATCATTGACCTAAAGAAAAAGGTTTGTGCTGGCACTGACAAAAACTTTGTTGTTATCAATCAGAAAGGTATTGACCCCCTTTCTCTGGATGCGTTCGCCAAAGAAGGCATTATGGGATTGCGTAGGGCTAAGAGGCGTAACATGGAGCGCCTGGCTCTGGCATGTGGCGGTGTCGCTATGAACTCCGTCGATGGCCTTTCTGAAGAATGTCTTGGTTATGCTGGTCTTGTTTATGAACATATTCTTGGTGAAGAAAAATACACCTTTGTGGAACAGTGCAAGAATCCCCAATCTGTTACTATACTTATCAAGGGACCCAACAAGCACACACTTTCCCAGATTAAGGATGCGGTCAAGGACGGGCTGAGATCTATCCACAACGCTATCGAAGATAAGTGTGTCATTCCCGGCGCAGGCGCTTTCGAGATAAAAGCTAATATGGAATTATCGAAATATAAGGACACTGTCAAAGGAAAGGCGCGTCTTGGTATCCAGGCGTATGCTGAAGCTTTGCTAATAATCCCCAAGACCTTGGCAATTAACTCTGGCTACGATGCCCAGGACACTATTGTGAAGCTTCAGGAAGAATCGCGTTTGAGCCCCGATCCTATTGGTCTCGACTTGAGCTCTGGTGAAGCTATTAAACCCACAGATTTGGGTATAATTGATAACTATGTTGTCAAAAAGCAAATCATCAACTCCTGTTCAGTCATTGCAAGCAACCTACTCCTTGTTGACGAGATTATGAGAGCAGGCATGAGCAGTTTGAAAGGATAATTAAAGTTATTTTACAATACATAACCATATTGTGCTTTAAGGATAGCTATCCTTTTATTTTACAAATAATAATTTAATAGTATTATTTCTCTTGCTGCAAGATAAACTTGATATTATAATTTTCTTTATGTACTGCTAGAAACTTAATAAATAAATAAACATGTAACAATACTACTACTACTAATAAATAAAGTACTTTTATTTCAATTAAATACATATTAAAAGAATAAAAGAAACAGCAATTCTATTTAATACATTTATTGGGGTCAACATAGTTTTTTTTTGGGTAGGTACTTCAGGCTCAGCCTGGATAGCATAAAATTATAATCGAGATCGATTTAAATATTAGAATGTTAATAGCCACACTTAATACTACTTTAAATATTAGGGTGGTCCTTATTCCTAAGTTTATCTTTTTTTTTTTCATTTCCCGGTTACCACGTAATTTGATTATATAAGAAAGTATTTCAGTATTTTTTTATTAAATTTTTTAAAATTACATTTAGGGGTCGCTACCAAGTTTTGAATTTTAAATAATAACTCAAAATCTGTATTTTTTTTATTGTCAGTTATTATTTCAATCTATATTGTAAAATCATGTGTTATGTTTTTGATTGTGTGAACGGTCTAAATCTCGGCGCGTCCGTATAAATGAGAGAGGTCGAGGGGAGGAGCGATTGTCTATGTGAGTTTCACTAGCACGTAAAATGTGATATTAACACCTAAATGAAACATTAATGAAACAATCATTTAAGCTGTACTTTAACGAATAAAAATTTTACAGCTGGTAGCGACCTCTAAATCTTAACAAAAACTTATTTCATTTTTAGATGTATCTTGAAATGAGAAAGTGCCCCGGGAATAATTCAAAAGTCGAATAATAAGGACCACCATAATAAATATTTATTGATGTATGGTATAGTAAGGATTAATCTTAGGACATCCATGTCGTGAGATAAATCCTGACTATACCGGTTTATGTCCATAACATACGATTACAGTAACTCTAAACTTGGAAGTACGACTTATTCTAACATGGAAACAAACAACTAATAAAATTGTGATGTATTTTAACCCTGATTAAAAAGACAACGATTAGCAGGTAAATACATTATGAAATTAACAACATAACAATAAAATTTTATAATTTGGGTTACAAAACAAAGGCACACTCCATTATTTTGATTCCTGGTGGGTGGAATGTACTAAAATAATTAATAAAAAATATAGAAAAGTGTCAAAAATAAAAAGAATATAAAAGTATAAGATTAAATGCGATTGGAGTAATGTAACATAGAATGATGAAACAATAACTTTTGATACCATTATGTTGAACAGCTACTAAATAATAACGCATGGTGTTACAAAATATTTTTGTTTTTGAAATGGTAATAATAGCATACAAGTTATTTCATTGGAGGCTCTAACTCCTATAATAGTTTACATAGGAAAGGTTTTAAAGGTTACACAAGACAATAGCTAACCTAAATAATTAGCAACGAAACAGAGATTCGCAATAAATATGCATGTCTTATGTCCCAGTAATAATAGATAACAATTCATGTTACATAAGAACACAATCACTAACAGTATTTTCACAAACTGATGTTCATTTCTTAAATTCACTTTTGAATATTTTATATAAATAATTGATTGCAGTCAGCCTAGAAACCATGCTGTACGAAATGTTTTCATCACAGCTCTCAGAATCGTCAGAATTTCTATTGGAAGATATATAAAAATAGGATATATATAACTAGTTACATTATATTGGTCACAAAAATAAATGAATAATCCAAAACAGATTATTAATATTGTTACTTAAGTTTCTTCTAAATTCAGAGTGACTAGCTCATCTATTATTTTAGGTAAACATTATTTTATTATAATGAATAATTTTGATTAGGACCAGCTAATTCAATGTATCAGGTTCAGTAACCAAATGCCATGCATATTAAATCTTAAAACTGATATTAACATTTTTCTGAACATCCTGTTGCATTGGTTTATTTGTTCTGTTTGGCAGCCAGAGCAGCTCGGTCATTGATATCAATAGTGGACAGGTTTATGGCCCCAACAACACCTTGCAGCACTGATATGCCCGCCTTCACTATAGCTATTGGTGCAGAGATGATAACAATCAGTTTATACAGGCCAACACCCAGAACTGAAAACAAAAAAAAATTGTTGTCATCTATATTTTTATTAGACAAATTACATTTTGAGGTTTTAAAATTATATTACCTGTTGGTCCAGTATAGAAGTACATTACATAAAGAGCTGCATAGAAAGCCTCATTGCCTGCACACATGAAGAAGAGTACTGTCTTGTTTGTGTAATAGATGCGCATGATGGGATTCTCTGACATGTCAATGAACTTGTGGGAAGCCTTGCCTTGCAGGGTTACCGTATGTAGGTACAACCAGTGGCATGTTATGTCAATTGCCATCGATATTTGAAACCAGAATGTGTACTGCGGGTAGAATGTTGCCAGGGTCATCATTAGGCAAGCAGTGCCAGCTCGGTCAGTCAGTTGATCCAGAATGGCACCAAACTTTGTGCCTGTAATGCAAGATTATGTTATGAGTATGACTTAGAGAAAGCTTAAATTAAAATCTTAGGTGAATATTATATATAAAATTAATTATAAATGTGAAAGTAACTCTGTTTGTCTGTCTGTTATTCTTTAACGGCTAAACCACTAAAACAATTTTGATGAAATTTGGTACAGAGATAGATTAGACCTGGGGGACATAGGCTACTTTTTGTCACAAGAAAAGAGATTGAAATACAGAATGAAAGTTTGTATGTTGTCCATGATTATTGAAAATAAAACCAAGAAACGTCGCCTCTCGAGGGTAAGTGAGACCTTTTGATTCCCGCACAAAAAAAAACTGACTCAGAACGAGCTGATAAAGGAAGTGCATCATGTACACTCGTCCCCATTCCCCAAAACCCGTGACGTTTCGACAAGAGTTGCCATGAGAATTACTAATGACTAATTCTCGTAGATAAGATCTGATTACTAGGTAGTATATATATTTTCGAGTTTTAGGTACATTCAAAATGTTGGACTAGCAAATCATGATTATAAGCCAGACATTACATACTTATATATTTGTTTTACGTAGGACACAACATTTTAATATCAGTCTACACATACCTGGCTAATTTACATTTGGTAGTTACTACAACATCAACACATGCTCTTTTTTACAAAAAAAAAACATCAGAAAGCCAGTTTACATCGCTATGTTTTTGTTTACTAACTTAGTAAGATTACCAGGTTATCTCTTGACGCCCCAACAGATAAAAGTAATTCAATTATAAGATACCATAAAAAATACTTACTTTGATTAAAGTATCTTGCGGCATGGCCATCGATAGCGTCCAGCAAAGCGGAGGTAACATAGCATACACACGCCAAAACACAGTGTGTCGGCATAAAATAAAAAGAAATAATCGCAAGGATTACTCTCCCAAAGCCTGAAACATTTTCACATCAATCAAAACAATAAGAATGAGATGCGTATAAATAGGTGAATAGATCAACAGGGTTAAAATAGTCTACCCAAATACATACCAATGATGTTAGGCACGAAAAGAAAAATATTTTCCTGACTTTCAGGCATCTTTTTAAAAATAATGTAGCAAGTATCACACCCAAATTCTGTGAATTAAGTGTAGTATATTGTTTGACACTGCTAAAAATATACGAGTGTACGACGACTGGAAGCAACAGAAAAATGATGAATGAAATGAATGAATGACTTCAAATGAAATAACAGCTACATTTTTTTAAATTACTGCAAAATAATTTTCGATAAAAAGCCTATTGAGACCAATGAAAAACTTAACACGCCATGTATTATGACCATGTTCAGTAATGACTATCTTCGATTAGTAAGTTCAATGCAAGCGAAGTGAAGTTTGTAAAATGTAAAATCAAGCGTGGACCAAGCTGATTTCACGAAAAATAAAAATACACTAAACATTTAGATTATGAGGCACAAGTTACAAACTTAAACCTAATTTTAGATTACATTTTAGATAAAGTTTATGCTAGTAACGCTAAATATTTATTCATCAATTTTGATTGTATTATTATAACTTGGTTTGAAATGGATTGCTGGAAACAATACTTTTAATACATGAAATTAATGAATTTGATGTTATTTATTTTACAAAAAGAAAAAAAAACAAATAAAGTATCTTGACCTGAGTCGTGAGGTTGTCGACATGTGGGATGTGAGTACAGCAATAATTATTGTGCCGATAGTCGGGACGGCCAATGGCATAATGGATTTGGTCATAATAGCAAAAAATTTCGACTAACATCTAAAGAGGCTCTCGTTCGGCGGTTGAATTAAAGGCTTGATTCAGAAAGGAGATTCCTTTTTAGGAGCCCCTACCGCTGCCACATTGCTTGGACCCGGTCCCCGATATCGGTCACAGGCTACTATTTTTAATTATTTTTATTTTTAAAATATTTAATATGTGTTATAAACAAATGATTGAGAATTAAGGGTAAGACCAATGATATTAATAACAGTAAGGCTAACACAAAAGACTACCTACAATGTAAAATCTATGTAGAAAATCTACTTGGTTTATAATCTGTTAACAAATCTCGAAACTCGTGTAACTGCTCGCTAGAGGGCGTTCTTGTAGTCGTTAAAAATGTTGGTCGGAATCTGTCGAAAATGATGAATTCATTTTTGCAAATGGTTAGAACTTTCATTATGTTGTAGCCAAATTACTCATCATGATTCGATTTAGTAGCTAGTAAGTGAAAAAGACATTTTGTCGAGGAAAAGAGTGATTTCGGTGTGCGAAAGTCATACGACTTGTGTCATCTGACTGCTCTTCCTTCAAGATGGCTCCTCCGCCGGAGTATGATAAGGAACCTAAAGCCCCGGATAAAAGTGCCACAAATATTTCCACTGAGGATTCCAAACTTCTACATAATCTAATAAATGACCAGCACACGAATTTAGACCACAAACCAACAAATACGGCCGCTGCCGTTGAAGTTGAGGTAAGTCGATCTCTGCTGCCATTTTTTGATTTTAGTTTGTAAAGTAGAGTAGAAACCTATTTGTCGCCGTTACAGGTATTACTCGTGTATGTAATCTCATGCACCAAATGTAGCAACACGA
The DNA here is from genome assembly GCA_947462355.1 of Caradrina kadenii. Classification (NCBI taxonomy): domain Eukaryota; kingdom Metazoa; phylum Arthropoda; class Insecta; order Lepidoptera; family Noctuidae; genus Caradrina; species Caradrina kadenii. The sequence goes on along the minus strand of OX381693.1, from coordinate 3,734,898 downwards.
GCAAGCTTTATTTTTTTGCAATTGAGACTATTTCAGCAGTAGGTGTAATAATAAAGTAGGTAGATGAAAATGGCGAAGGATAACAGTTGTGTCAAAAATTATAATTAATTTACTCTGGTGTATATCCGGTAAGCATGAGAGTGCATTTTAAATTGGTTTTTGCACGCTGATTTACTACATTTATTAGAACTATTATAGTTCTTAAATATAAACTTAAGAGCTCTTTTAATTGAACAGTGATATCAAAAACAATTGTACTCAAAGGTTTTAAACTTTATTCGCCCTCAAGTGCGTATTATTTCTTAACAATTCATTTGATAAAATAAACAAAAACCTTAAAAGTGTTCCCAATCTATTACCATAATTCTTTCACTACACATGGTTATTATGACAAAAAAGAAATAATAATATAGTTATTTTGTACAGTTACACACTGCTTATGACCTGGATAGGAGAGGAAAGATTATACAGATTATAAAAATATTGTAAGGATGTTAAATACTTATTTCCTGCAATAACTTTCATTTTCTTTTTAAAAAGATTGAGTATAAAAATTAAGTATTTGCAAATATTATCCTTAAAGCTTTTTAGGAAAAAAAGTATGTCAAAAATTTTAGGCACTTGTCCATTTTAAAAAAGGAGTTGCTATGTAATTTGCATTAAACTTCAGGAGTAGTGGCATGTGAGTTGTAAAGCAATATGTTCCAATTATGTTACTGACAATTATCTTCTGGGGTTTCTTTAAAAGTATTAATTACTTAATTAATTAAATGGTACAATTAAACTAAGAGTCTAATATTATGTAAAATTAGTACTTTGCTTGCGACTTTATTTGCATAGATATCAATTTTCTCCTCCAAACTCCACAATCTCTTTAAAGGAGAAATAAACACAATAGTACCATCCTATTATTGTCCCACTGCAGGGCAAAGGCCTTTTCTTATGCAAAGAAGGCATGAGTATTAAACAGAACACTAACTCAAGTTGGATTGGTGATTTCAGACTTATATTCAGGTTTTGTCATTATGTCTTCTTTCACCAATATCAATGATGCAATATAAACTTAAACATACATTTGCATACTTTTACTTAACACTTTCTAAGTTTTTTATTATTTTATAAAATAAAATCCACAGCCTGCATACCTTGTTTTGAACTCACATCTTCTGTATGAAAGGCAGACTTCAATTCTTAAAATCTTTTCATTGTGTGTTAGTTATTTTCTGCATTTAGTGCAATGTACAGTTTATGCAGTACACAAGTCCCGTCAACAGTGGGAACTGCTGGCAACTTCCATATGGCTGATGGATTTGATGATGTCATTGTGCTGGTAATGAATATAAATGTGGATGAATGGATAGAGGGGAAGAGGGAGGCCAAAGAAAAGATGGATGGATTGTGCAAAGACTGATATGAAAGAGTAGGGAGTCAGTGTAAGTATGACGGTTGACAGGAGGGCATGGAAAGAAAGAAAGAAATATGTTGCACCAACCCCAAGTAACATGGGATAGGGGCAGGAAGATGATGGTATAGGTATATCACTGTCCAGGACATCTGCACCATTCTTCTCCATTACCACATCTCAAAAGCCTCAATCTCTACTGAGCAAATTGACCAGGAGTTGGAGTACCAGAGTTCTCATGAGTCTCATTTTTGTTGGATTAGAGATATTTCTGTCTTGCCCGAACCGCATCATCTTGCTGCTAGCTGCCCATCTGCATATGTGTCCAAATTTCCTTCTCACAGCCGCCCTGGTTGCTGATCATCGAACCCACGTTGAGATTGGAGATGGTTATAAAGAATTCAAATTAGTAACAACCGAAACAGAATTTTTCATTTGTCTTAATTTTCGGTTGAAACTGAAATTTAAACATGTTTAATCTTATATTGTATACTGAAATTATGTGTGCGTTTTACACATATGTTAAAGAGATAGTTAAGTCATAGTATGCTGCGGGTTGTTCGTAAGCTGCAGGTTGTTCACAAGACATACCGCACCCCTGAAACGCTAAGGGCACAAGAAGGAACATGGATGGGTTTTAGTCAGTAAAAGTCCCACAGTCCATCCCGCCCTGCCCTGGGCGGGGGAAGTCATTTGATGATTTTTAATCGGAAAAAAAAAACAATAAGCGTTGGTAGCAATACAAAACTAAAGCCGGCGACTTCCAAACCTTTTTTTTTGTTCCGGACAGGAAATTATTGAATGACTTCTCCCCTGAGCTTGTTGACTTCCAAAGCTAAAGTTATTTTTCACTTTTATAGTTATTTTTATTTTTGAAGGACGTTGTGTTTTTTGTAAAAAAAAAAAAATATTTTTCGCTTTTTAGTATCAATTTCCTGTCATCCAAATCCATGAAGGAGCACTTACACTACGTAAATTAACAAGACACCACTTAAAAGTCACAAGAAAGCAAAGTACGCTTATTATTTTACTGGGATGACATATTTTTTTCAGTTCTTTTTTTTTTACCAAGCTTCAACAGCAATTTCGATAAAAGTTATATGGGACCACCTTTAAAGTATGACCTATCAACCAAAAAAGAATCATCAAAATCAATTCATAATTGGCGGAGTCATCGCGTAACATACATGTAAAAAAAAATAAGAAACATACAGACGAATTGATAACCTCCTTCTTTTTTTCTTTTAATTTTCGATGATAAAATGAAATGATTCACTTAACGAAATTGAATAATATGGCTCATTTATTTTAGAAACCATGTTTTTTTTTATTCAGCTTGCTGCCTTCTCGCATGCAATAATTGTGCGCGTTCTGGCATAACATAGAGTTCTGTTTAATAAGCTTAAAGCTGTCTATTCCCTGAAGCGGATCGAGGCTGCGGAGCGGAGAAACGGAGAAATATTAACCAATAGGATAGCATAAATTCTTCGCTTCGCTCCAGTTATGCAATCCTATTGGTAAATATTTCTCCGTTTCCCCGCTCCGCAGTCTCGCTCCGCAGCCTCAGTCCGCAACTGTATAATATTTGCCTACCTAGGAGCAATGTTGTGAATATTCGCATACCATCCACATTTGCGAAGCTTCCCCATCAAAAATCTGCAACTAAATGTGCATCCGCGGATATGAAAAAATCTGAATCCGTAACATCCCTACTATAGTAACCGATGCGAGTCGTGAGCACAAATGTGAAGTTTATTTTTGGGTTCCTTTCTGGATTTTCTGGGTCACCGACGCTGCACGTGATTTGTCCGTCTGTCGGATCGATCACGTGCAGCGTCGGCGCCCCAAAAAACTCAGAAAGAAACCCAAAAACCCAAAAATGAACTTGACGTTTGTGCTCACGACTCGTGGCGGCTACTATGCCTTTGTTTTAACTAATGAAGGATTTGGTCTGATTTAATATTGTGAAATAGTCAACTCTTGATAATTTTAATCTCTCTTTAATTCAAAGAACCTAATTGTTTTGGGCTCCTAGAAAAATTCTACAAAGAAAAAAAATTTTTTTGGTACTCAGTAATTTGAAGCAGAAAACCTCGTGGTATTTCGAAGTTCTTTAGCCCAATCTATAAATTGAAAGTTACCGAAATAAGAACAAGTTAAATCTTGTACGCACACTAGGCATGTTACGGATGTGCTTATACCGGAACCGAGGTCGGGAGGTTTAAGATCTTATTTGTCGGAGTCGGAGGCGGACGCGGAGTACAAGACATGATTGTGTTAAGGGCACGCATAATGCAATAATCTAACCATAATTCTGTAATCAGTCAAATATAAATCGTAATGTGAAATTAGTTTTTATGTGACGTGGCTAGGTTTGTTTTTGTTTTAAAATAAATAAATGTTACATAAGGTATATTCGAAATTTTAATAAATAAAGAAATGTCTTGATGAAAGGGTCTTTTTCACTTTCTGTAAAATAATAAGTACTTTTTTTATATAGTATTATATTCAAACACTTAGTATATCGAAGTATTTTATAAGTGCCTTGAATTTCGAACTATCGAGTGTTGACTGTAGTAACAATTTAAAATGAACAGCAACCAGGATTCACAAACACACAGTATTGTTATGGTCGATTTTTAGCCGAAACCAAAACTGGCAGAAACTGAATCTTCGATCGGTCTCCAAAAACACATAAGTATTATTTATACATATTTTTTTCTATCGAGATTTTCATTTACTACATGTTTGGATTCTAAGGATAAACAATTACATACCTCTTACAAATTCTACAAACCAAACCTAAACTAAAAAAAAAAGCATTCCTATGTAAGGTTTTCGCGAATGCTGTCTGACTCTGTTTTCGTCGTAATGCTCAAGGCGAGTGAGCATTTAGCTGTAACATTCCTTTTAGTTGTTAAGTCGGATCTGTAAATCGCGTGTGCTGCGTGTTCGCGCTCGTGTATTGCTAGTCTATGTTCGATGAAATGTTACACAAATTCGCTCGTTGGTTTGTAATTCAAGTTGCAGTGGCGAGAGTCGTGCAGAATGTTTGGTTCAAGTATCTTCTACTAACCTTAAGGGTGTTGGGTGTAGGGATCTGAAAAAGAACTAAACAATAAAATTTCTCAATAGACGGTAGCAAAAATCGTGGGTATGTTTGTTGCAATCGCTTGACTATTTATTGTTTCTCTTCAAGTTTTTAATAGATTGAATATTTGTAAAGTATTTGCAAACAAAATTGAAACTCGACAACTTAAAGAAAAATATGGTAACCTTACAAGTTTAAAACACATACTACTTATAATTGTGTATAAATATAAGAGACAGTAAAGTTATTCTGGTTGCATTTGGTTTAATTTATTCATTACTAGCTTCTGCCCGCGACTTCGATTTTAATTTAATACATTATCCCACGGGTACCGCACATTTTCCTGGGATAAAAAGTATCCTATGTGTTATTCCACACTACAATCTATCTCAGTGCAAATTTCATTTAGATCCGTTTAGCCGTTTAAGCGTGAAAGTGTAATAAACATCCATCCATTCATTGTCACAAACTTTCGCATTTAAAATATTAGTAAGATTAATAGGATGTAATATTAGTAGGAAGTAGGATGTTTGTTGGTATATCGCGTAGACAACATTCTAGAAATAATTACAGTGTATCCGATACTTCTGACAGAACAATTTGATTTAGTCTTTTTTTTCTCATAACCAATGATGACAACAGATGGTTCACTGAAAATGGCATTCAGCCATTGGATCAAGTCGTCATATTTGGAGTGATCACTTTAAAAATCTATTACACTGTAAACGATACTCCAACGCGAGATGAAAAAGAAAGTATGTCATAGATTGCACCACGTTGTACAGTGTAGATTATAATTATTTAGTCAAGAAAAAATACTGAGCTCATTTTTTGAGCATTTTAACGGTTGGTATAGCATACTTAGCAACAGTGCTGCGACATTTCTCTAATCGCGTGCTTTTAAGCTAGGTCACAATTTCTGAGCATCATCTAAGATTTCTAAGAAGCATTAGCATGCAAACTGCATATTCTGATTCGCTTTAGAAAATAAATAATTTTGTCTAGATTTGCATGCAAGATGAGAATTTGGAATCCACAGCAGTTTTCTTATTGCGTGCGTTGAAGATTCTTTTACTACTCATGATCCCTAATGCCTATAGTGGTTATGATTTATACGACGCATGAGAATTAATGAAACCCAGGGTCAGGTGGCAAATTATTTCGAGCATAACTATAAAGGTAGACATTGTGGTACAGATCGGTGACAATAGTGGCGACAGCAGGAGGTGGTGTAGGTTTACGCGGTGTGGCCTAGGCGTGTAACGGAAGCTCGGGCACCGCATTGTTGCTCCGTCACGGCGGGCCGCCGCCGCAGACGCCACTTGCGCACTCTCACCGCAAGTCCCGTGTCTCTTACATTTTATTCCAGTAGCAATAACTATGCCTAATCCTCAACTTCAACGGTGGACAAATCAATATTTTTTTTCTGTGGAGTTTTTTTGGCTTATGTCGTTATTCCTAACGATTTGAGCTCCCTGCCAACTCACAACCTCCCATAAAACAGCGTATGGAACTCTGCGTGCCGCCTCTTTGGGCCTGACTGTTCGAGGGACGACACGGAAGAATCGATCTACAGATCGCATTCTGGAAAGCGAGGCTGTTTATGAATCCATAAAGGGGATCAAAAATTAGTCAAGGCTTACTTATTGTTTCTCTGTCGCATGCTACCGACCAGGGACTTAAAAACACCTTCATAAAGGTTACAGAATTATAAGTGTTACATGTTGAATTGGTAACAGAATCAAAAATGTAACACTTATAAATCTGTTTTTAACGTGTTAACCCAAAACACTTACAAATGTGTAACCGTAAAATACTGTTTTTAAAAACACTTATTTCGGTCACAGTTTGAGTCCCTGCCTACAGCTGTACTAAAACTGATTATTTCAGTTACACATATTGACACTTATTAACACATATAAAAGGTTACAGTTTGATTCTGTAACATTAAAAAGTGTTTTTCTGTTAAAACTGTTTTAAAAAACAGTGTTAAAAACACTTATTTCGGTTACAGTTTGAGTCTCTGCTACCGACGTTTTGTCGCCGAAGCTGCGGTCCTTAACTAGTTTATGCCCTCTCCTCGTAGGTCATCACGGTTTTTTTTTTTTAATGATTGTATCCTAATCCTTGCTCCATACAACATCAGCTACCTGCCATTGCAAGTCCGTCAAAATCGGTCTAGCCATTTCGGAGATTAGTAAGAAAGAACAAACACACAATTTTTTTTTTCGTGTTTGTACCCTGTAAAAGTTAATATTTACAGCTAAATCCCCTGTATGTCGAACTTTTAAGTGCTTGATCACGTTGAGTCGCGGGCGCGGACTTTAAATTACAAACAAATGTCAAACTTGCCCGCTACTTACACCACACGTACGATTCGTACCTACGTAAACACTTGGATAATACGCCACTACGTTTGATGTTTCGTGACCGCGCCCACGAGTCAACGTGATCAAGCACTAAGGATGCCCAATGCCCTCCTCACTGCCAACCCTGAGTGTGATGTGTTTGCTGACAAATAGAGTGAAATTATGCGTGTATGTGTAATGTTCTGTGAGAGACAGTACCTATTCGAGGGTGTCCACTGTCCCATATTGTTGTCATCATGTTATCAAATATTTCTTTATGATACAATTGTATATATTTGTTCCGTGTTACTTGTTTCTATGTTAGTTATTGTAGCTGGCGTTGCACCGTTTTAATTAACTATAAATAAAATAAATATAATTTTGTAAAAAGCTGTTATTTTGACATTATAAACCGACATTTTATTTATTTGTGTAGACTAGACTACCTCAACATACTTAAACTGTAGGTTTAGTAGCAGTTTCCTCAGGGATACATGAGGCTATGTCATCCGCCCGGGGAAGACAAAGAATTCTATCTTAATTACTGACTCCAATTTTAATAGAGGTGAGCGTTGAAAGAACTTCTTAAGGTATGCGATACGGGCCTGTGGACGGTGAGCAATGGGTAGCTCACCGTCCTTACGTTGCATAACGACAGGCCGTGTCGACGGCGCGTTCGTGTTCCACGCGCGCCTCAAAGAGATGTCAGCAAAAGGAAGGGGCCACTGAGGGCCGATGCCTGCCGGGGCTGCGGGTTGTTCGCAAGAGATACCGCGCCCCCGGAACGCAAAGGGCACAAGAAGGAACATGGGTGGGTTTTAGTCAGTAAAAGTCTGACACTCCCTCCCGTCCCGCCCAGGGCGGGAGAAGTTATTTGATGATTTCCCACCCACCAAAAAAAAAAAAGGTATGCTATATTCTTTACAAACCTGCAAATATTTGGCCCACATCTGATGGTAAATAATGGCATACTCTAGTAAACTAATTACCTACGTATTAATAGTTTCAGGTATTTTAACCCGTGGTTAGAGATTCAAACGTTAACACTGCCTAAAAACAAATTAACTCACTTTATTTAGTTCTTATTCGTGCTTAGTTTGAAATTAATTAACTCCAAGAAATAAGATTGTTCATACACACAATATACCCTTTCACTTCTCCTTAAATTTTAATTTCTCAAATACCTTTAAGAGTTTACCTAAATTATGAAAAGGAAGCTGAGCTCAAAATTTCACGGTCCTAGTCCCAGTAGAATATTGTGCGCCGATATGTCAGTCAGGAAGTTACGTTTCTCCTTTCCATAATACCAAACATTAATCCCAAATTAATAAAATTATTAAAGCGCCTCTTAATTATTATCTACATATTTCTACCGATTTTACTTATTATTTCTGTTACACCTTTAAAACGATATTTAAGGTAATGTGTAGTTTTATTTGTAGTGCCTGCAAATGTAAATATTTTAGTTCTAAGTACTGTAGGTACTTGTGCATAAAGTTCGCGCGTATACGTATCGTAAGGTAAGGCCCTGTATGAAATTACGAGTTTCATTTCGCAGTGTCGGCCTCCTGCGTCAACCACATGTTCTAGATTAGATTAACACGTGTCATATTCTGGTCGCGGTTTACTTTACGGGTTTCGGTAACTTTTCTGTATTTACTTTCTTGTGGAATGATACCTGTTTAGTTAAAAGTATATAATAACTAGTTACCTTCGGGTTTGAACAAATCAGTCGATGTCCACACATACCATCACGCCTGTATTCCCCGAAGGGTTAGGCAGAGGTGTAACAATTTACACCCACAGTTCGCCGGTATGTTTAGGTCCCATGTAATAGGGGACGAGCTTATTGCCATTAACCGGGCACAAATCCAAACTCCGAGCTGCTACTGAGAATTTCATAGAAAAACCCAATTACACTTTTTGCTCGACCTGGGAATCGAACCCAAGACCTCTAGCGTAGCAGTCGCGCTTAAGACCACTAGGCTACCGAGGCAGTTCAGACGATCAGTCGATGTCTCCGACACATTTGTATTATTAAGTAGAATTATAGGAGGGGATGGATCAGGCGTGGTGGGACCAACCCATTTGCGTGTTTACGTACTAAAAAGCAGTAAGTTATTTAGATTCCCATTTTGATGACTGTTGCACAGACAAGTTAGTAGACCATAAAACCAATAAAAGGCGTAAATTAATAAAATCGGAATAACCTGAATGCACTCATTATGAATGGACTCATTTTTCTATCTTTGCTAAACTTACAGAACTGTAACTATTTGGCAATTGTCCAATAGTGCAGGTTACCTTTTGCATGTCCCATTTTTTCCAGTCTTGCCAACTTAACGCTATTTTGCTAATGAGTCACGAAACATGTTTGTACTCATAATTTCGGTGGAACACTACTTAAAGTATACCTTATTTTTAGGGTAGGTATTGTTTATTGATAAAGATCATGGCCCATAATCCGACCCGGTCCACAAATGTTTGCGTACAAAAACTAAACTAAATTGCCCAGTTTTATCCCACTCTTTATTTTAAGTATCTAAATAGATCTATAGAGGTAACAGTTCAATAATTATAAAAATAGGATAATAATATTTTTTTTATTAACTTCATTAATGTAATCATGTCACCGTTGCAATGATGGGTAATTGGCTCAATCAAACCGCTTGCAACGAACGCTTGCCAAAATCGGATTGGTGATCAATCACTGATCATCACAAACCCGTTCACTCGGCCAATACCGTGGCGTTTACTTGACCAACATGTAAGAAGTATTGTATATACAATATTTTGCATTTATATTTACTTATGATTATTTTATATTATTATTTTATGATCATCTTTATTCTAAGAAGCGACATAAATATACCATTGTAAAGTATCAAATCCGTATTTCATTTTTTTACGTCGTGGGAGTGGTTTTCGTACTAGATGGGCCGTGACCTTTGGGCTCTAGCTTACATAAAGTCCATCATTAACAGCAAAGCGAGTAAGTGGAGTTAGAAGCAGAATAAACAATATATTCCGAAACTTAAGGTTAACGCGCTCTTTTTTCTAACTATAGACGTAACATAACGCGGGTAAACAAAACCACACGGACGAAGTCGCAGACAGGAATAAGTAGAGAATAAACTACAAAATACCTAAAATGAAGTTGTGTGCAGCCTATTTACAGAAACGCCAATGGACTACGCATATTTCCGATGCATATGCAGAAGAAGGATAAGTGATTATTTGAGCCGTCTCGTTCCTTGAAATCCAATCCTCGTTTTCGCACCACGCTTCCATGTTATGCATTCAAAGTTGACTTGGCCTTTTGAAACGACTATCTAAACATATTTTATTTATAAACGCAACAAGTGACTATTATGTTACGAGCTAAAAAAGTATGTCGAATATCTAGCGAGTGACGGAAAACCGTTAACATGAGGGGCAAGGGCGCGCCATCGATCCCGTCGCTCGTCGCCGTTGGCTTGTCCTGGCCCGACCCTGACCTCTCGGGAGAGCACCGTGCGGCCTGTAGGACGTTCAGATTTAATGACGTCATTGGATAATCCTATCGTACCACGCACTATTTATACAATTATTTATTTGTTTAATAGTCAATACTTTAAAACAGACAGGTAATTGCATAGCTAGTGCGAGGTGTGAAAACAAGTTTGAGTACCTAAATTATACGAATCTTAATCCATAGTGAGATTTGTCTAAGTTACTACAACTTGCTTTACCCTTGTAAGATTGGTCAAGGCGCCTCATTTGATCGCGTCCGTCACCTTGTGATATAGTAGCCGCCACGAGTCGTGAGCACAAACGTCAAGTTTATTTTTGGGTTACTCGATTCCAAATGAAGAGACCAATAATTTCGTATACAAATTATTGGTCTCTTCATTTGGAATCGAGTTGTCTCTAATTGAACATACATAAGTAAGTCAGGAAAAAAGCTCATGTCTCTTGATGTAATCACTGAAAAGGGAAAGCGTTATTTATGTAAAATAACTTAACCTAATAATATAGTGTGGTAATCTGTCTCACCTATGTGTCACCTTTTGTCAAAAATCTATCTATGCAATCATCGTCATATGAGCCGAACGACGTCCACTGTTGGACATAAGGCCTCCCCTAAAGATAACCATAATTGCCGGTCGTGCGCTGCCAGCATTGAGCGATTTCCCGCGTTACGTACGTTTAAATTGTAGACTATCTGAGAGCGTGTATTTTTTTCATTTGGTAAAATGGCTAATTTCGTAGCAAGCAGTCTATTAAAAACTAATTAGAATAGCTTATCATAAGTGACTTGAGTGTGTTTTGAATTCCAGATAACAAGACTAGACAGTATGTCTCGTATGTCGTCAGAATTTTGATATTTCTCCGCATGTTTGTAAGTTGTTTTTTAAACCCATATGAACGTCAGGGATCTGTAATCTCTGATTCTTATCACTAAACAGACTACGTTGTAAGATAGAAGTATTTTACTGTTTGCTTGTGTACACTATCATGCTGTGAATACAACTTGCAGTTGTTTTGGTTTACTGACTGTTACAAGCAGCTCTAACAACATCAATATAAATGTTTGACCAGTTTTCATTTGTTAATTAGTAATGCACTAAAAACATCACAAATAGAGTTGTAAATTGTGTGCAAGATATAATTCCGGTCAGCATTTATTTTCTAACACGAATTTACACAATTTTTACTTATATTGTTGCTCTGTTGGCGCTGACCCTGACACTACATTTGACACTTCACTTATCATCGTAATCGGATTTAACAGCTATCATGCAAATACATAGAAATGGTTTAAATTATGATCATAAAATCTTGGTACATTTCTGCAAGGTACACAGGGTTATTTGTAAAACAATGACAACCTCTCAGGACTATGTTACTAACATCATAATCAACAACTTTTGTTCTATGACATTTAAAAAATTTCATATTTTAGTTCATCAGATTTTCATACAAAAATAAAAACATTTAAATTGAACGCTCTAAATGTTACGAAGTCTATGCGAAGCAAACGAAAGCGATAGTAAAATAGCGAGGGGAGCGGGGTTAGGGCGGCGGGGGTGTTTGTACTTGACCTATTTACAATTTTACGGAAATCCTTCAGTCGGTCATTTACTTTAATGCGCTTGCGTTGCTTGATTCTGTAAAAAATTATAGAACAAAAGTTGTTGTTTATGATGATAGTAATACAGTCCTGCAAGGTTGTCATTGTTTTACAAATAACCCTGTATATTAAAAAATGTTGTACCTAATCAAGGTGTAAAACGTGTCTAGATTTTGTGTCTTCAAAATGAGGATGGGGCTTGTGGTTATGTCTGTCTGTCTATTTGTGTGTCTGTGAGAACATAGAGGATTAACGAGTGGTAGTCTAGCCCTCATCGATAAACAGCACGTCATAATAATATAGGAACTTACAGTGTAAAAGGCTCATGCAGAAGATAAAATACATTTGGTTTGTTAATTTACGCATTGTTATTGTTTCTTCATAGATTGGGATGATAGGAACTAGGTATTAAAAATTGAAAGCTTTGGTTCTGTTTGTTGTTCTGTATTGCCACCGACTTCTAAAGCTACAGGTTATGTTTCACTGTGTAGTTTTTGAACGTTGTCTTTGTTGTAAAAAAAGTCGTATCATTATCTATATACGGAAAAAAATCATGTCTATGTATTTCAATTTTTCAGTAGGTATTTGTTGTTATAGCGGGAACAGAAATACATCATCTGTGAAAATTTCAACTGTCTAACTATCACGGTTCATGACATACAGCCTGTTGACAGACGGACGGACGGACAGCGGAATCTTAGTAAAAGGGTCCCGTTTTACCCTTTGGGTACGGAACCCTAAAAAGAAACAAACTGTAATATTACCTTACCTATTTTTATTAATCTGATATTTAGTCACGACTAGACTGCGTAGGAAGTGAACTAAAAAGATTGAAATAACATGGCGGAACTAAATGAATAATTGCAGTCAGAGGCATAGTAGCAAAAGTCGCAGAGAGTAAAACTTGAATCTATTACCTCCGACAAAAATTATTCATTTATACCCCGCCCTTCCTCACGATTTTTTGAAAACATTGAACATTTTTGGTAGCTCCTATAAGCTTTGCGGTTATAAAAACTAGGAATTGACGTAGCTAATCAATCTGTTTCCTAATTAATTTGTTTTACAGTAGGTACCTCTTATTCAGTTATACATTTGGCCGTAGTGAAATATTTTAAAAACTATATATTTTGTCAACAGAACAACAAACATGTAGAGACTTTGGACGACGGACAATTACGAGCACTGTTGGACGAGGCTATCACATACAAATGTCCTAAAGACCGAGAGGGTAAAAGCAGTCTATTTAAGGTTAGTGCCTTTTTTTTTGCATGTTACCCCGCGTCCTTACGGGCACCGCACACATGTTAGCTCGGCAGCGAATCGGTATCACCTTCTTTATTGGAGCGTCAACAAGTAGGCGTCACCCACCATAGGAACGTCACCGGATCGGCTTTACACATCCGCGGGTCCTCTGTAAGCTCGGTGACCAGCTAACCCCGAGGTGACAGGATACCGTTACGAAGCTGTTAAGTGTGAGTTACAATATGGAGTTTCATGAAAAGAATACTAAACGAAAGACTACATTTAAGGCAATGCCAGTCCCGTGATGATCATTTATGTGTGCGATGCCCGTAAGGACGCGTGACCTTTATTATAAACTACAAGTTACGCAAATCCGCCTTCAAACAGCGGCTGTGATTTTTCAATCAAAAATTTGGTTTAAGAAGTCATGTCAATATTTACGTGCGTAAAGGGAATGATGTCATGTCATCACCCACTCTTAAATGCTAACGACTCTTAATGATTGCAATGGTAGTGAAATCATTTTTAGAATGTAAGTGTAAGACGAATAACACAGCTCCAGAGCAAGTGTCACAGTGTCTTTAGGTAGTGTATGTACCTGCTACACACGTCATACATATTTGCTTTAAACTGAGTTACTTCCATTCAACACAAAAAACAGTAACATCCGCGGCACCCCGTAACGTGTATTGTCATTTGCCTATAGGCGGCTATGCACCAAACTGCATAATTATCTTAGATATATAGTTTCAGATAAGACTAAACGATGACCTGACAGACATGTTGGCTTGGTCATACGATCGATGCTAAATTGAAACACACACCTATGGAGAATAATTACATCGTGTAGTCTTATCAAACACGGGTGACCGACACCAGTCAGGTGTACGGTCGCCTTAATCGAAGGTGACGTGGATCTCAGGAGTTGCTAGAGGAGGTGGAGCAGGATGAGCAGGCATGCGAGGCGGCGGCGCGCACGCTGTCGGGCTGCCGGGGCGCCCGGCGCGGCGCGCGCGGCCGGCGCGCTCTGCCGCACTCCAACTCACTGCAGGACCTGGTGGCGGCGCTGGCGGCCGAGCCCGCGCCGCGCCGCACGCACGTGCGCCCGCACGCGCCCGCGCCCGCGCCCAGCAACGTGTCCGCCAGGGCCATACACGGGGGCAGTCTGCCGTCAGGGGTCGACACGTGTGAGTGACCATTAGCATATCAAATCAGCTTACTATATTCCCGGTTGTATATCCACCACGCGGACCCAGTGCGGGTTGCTAGAAGTCTTGGGACACGGTTTTTTCGCGAATTTATCTAAATTTCGTGATAATGAAGCGAATCTAATTTTTATTCACTCTTGCTGTGATGGTAAAGTATAAGTGTTAATATCTGTATGCACAGCATCGTTGCTAAGCGAGGAGCCGACGCGTGGCGCCGGGTACCTTGCGACGGTGCGCTGCGTCAACCCGCCCCCGCTGGCCGAGCGACGCGTCTCTGCAAGCGATGCCAACACACCCGCTGAAATGGAATTACTCAACAGGTAAGAATTGTAGGTATAAGTAGTTGTGGTATAATCAGTAAGATGGAGGTCCAAAAAATTATTAAAAAAAAGAAATATCAGGTAAAGATAGTATATTTGCAGGACACATGGTAGAATAACCCAATCATTAAGTGTCAAACTTATGGACGACGAATGTGAAAATACACATACAATTTGTTCACAGAAGAAGTAAGCCGATGTTCCCGATAACATACACGGCGCGCGCGACGCTCGAGATCGGCAGCGGCAGCGTGTGCTCGGGCCGCGCGGTCACCACCACCACGCCGTCCAACCAGGTGCGTACTCTCGCCCCGCTCGCCCCTCACACCCGCTCGGCACTACCCCGCATCGCGCCAAATCAGAACCAAACCAAGCTTATGAACGCTTTGCGCCCTAAGAACCAACTTGATGAGGGTGGTGGTATGGATGACCAACTAAAAGTCGAAGATACACGTACCGCCCTCAAAAATGACAAGAGAAAACCGCGCGGCCCGATCGAACTCAATCATCACGTGGACCGTAGAGAAGAGGGACAACGCTTCACATCTTTCGAAAGTATTGTCAACGGTTCAACTGAAAAAAAAACAAGAAAGAAATACCTTACCGACGATTCCCACCGGTGGGCTGACAATGTAGACAATTGGTACAAAAGTCTATATAATTACGTCGACCCTCTACAATATGGTAATATAATGAAATTTAAGAAACGGAATATTGTGTCCAAAGTTGCGAATGTCCAAACAGTCCCCAAAGATATTGGCACTACCAAGTATATGGAAAATAATATTGTTCTACCTTATGCCATAAGTGGTAGGGGTAATAGCGTTCCTGATTTAAGTCTTAAAGACGATTTAGATTATCCTTTATGTGAAGTACCAGAAAAAGGTAGAGTTAAAGAATTTAAAGCAAAGGAATCTCTAAGTTTTAGTGATATATCTTACTATGGTGAAGGAGCACACAGGGTTGTCGAAAGTTTTCAATATAACAAAGAATGTGATATTAAATTAAGAAAAAAATATAGGAAACAAGTAGGTGAAAATTTAGTAGTGCCGACTTTGTCGGAAATAAATCCAAGGAACGTTAGACGTATGACCATAGGTAAACCTCTACCACATATCCAACATGCTAGCCTTTCTACAGACACACGTCATGAAAAGCGTCCCCAGATCACTAGACTGAAAGAAAATACGGCAAACATATGCTTAAATGAAAATAAAGATACATCTAATTTAATTTTAAATGATCAAAAAAGCAAATTAAACGATCATATTCAAGATGCGACTAAGTCGAGCCAGCCACTTGATTCATCTACGAAGTGCTGTAATTCATCTGATAAAGGAGATGAAATGAATTTCGTCGCAAATCCATTTGTTGATTTTGAAAATAATAAGTATGAAGGTTATGAAGTAGAGTTGACTGACTTAAAAACTAGCCATTCACAAAAAAGAAACATGGAGTGCTCATTTACTGAATATATTTTAAACCAACATAGACTATTGGAATCCATAGAAACAAGCGAAGAGGGCGACGTTATGACAACAACTAGGAAACACGTGGAAGAGAAGGTATGTCAAGCTTTGAATGTTGGAAATGAAACAGGTCATTGTGGTAGTTCTGCACAGAATTCTGTAGAACGAGAGTGCTCAGAGACTGTTCGCGTAGAGGAAACAGAAATGGCCAGCCACACGAACAAACTAGAAGACGAACACACCACGAAGAGCGATCGTATTATCTTAACCCAGCTTCCTAACAATGCTTATATTATTTTAACATTACCTAAGCCTTCAGTTTTGCCATCTAATAGTAATGTTAACAGTCCTGTCCAGTTACTCAAAATCGAAAATAATAATGAAATCAAACCTTTTGTCTCGGAAAGTAATAATAAATCGAACATTGTCAAGAAGAAAAAACAAAAGGTGCCCCCAGAACACCCCGGCAGTAGCGACAAGAAGAGAAGTGCGTTCGATAACAATGTGCTCAAAGTACTACTGTTTGAAACTCTTTTTAAAAACAATGCTAGTGAAAACTTATCACACAATTCCGGGGTGTCAGCTATCACCAATGATGAGGTAGGATTCCCACTTTAGTTGATTATGTTTTTTACAGAACAGTCAGCTAGGAGTCAGACTAATGCACGTTTGTTTCCGCAGGTCGATTCCGCTATATCGTTTAGTTGCATCACAACACCGGAGGTTGTGTCCAGTTGCAACACGACATCGTCCACGGCACAGTCTGCGGTCGCCGTAGATCCTAAGGTGACAGCTCTCGAGCTTTACTATTCGTTATCGTACACATGTGCGTAGTGCCCTGTTGTCATAAGTGTAACGTTTGTATCCGGCAGCCTCGCAGCGTCATTTCCAGCAGCTTCAACGGACTGCCGCTGTCGCGACCTAACTACGGCTCCACCGGCACCTCCGCTTCTGACGACTACAAGGTTTTACTCGCATATACACAATTACCTAGCTTCAAGTATTTAAACCAGTAATTCCGTTACTGGCTGTAAAGAAAACCGGTTTTAACTAAGTATGAACAATAAAAAAAAAAATGAAATCTATTTTTTGTTTCAGAAGTCTCTAGATGAAAACGGCAACTCAGTACAAGGATTCAGTTCACCTCTTTCGGGGTCTAGTCAACACAAAAAACCTCGGAGGAAAAAGTCTTCAAAGAACGAGACCGTGATCGACTGCCAACAGATTGACGGCTACCAAGGAGATAAGGATGTCAACGAGTTGCTTCGGTTCATCGAATCGAACGCGGACAACGGGCGCGGCCCCAAACTAGGGCGCGTCAAACACAAGGACGACTCCGACGACAAGAGCGGAAAGAAGCGATCTACAGAGCGACGCAAGGACAAGGAAAACAAGATCAAACGAGCCACTTCGATGGAAGAGCTGTCCCGCACTAAAATCGAGGACCTCACCGACGTGGCCGAGTCCCCCCTGCGCGGAGACAAGAAGGAGCGTCGCGAGGCTCCCGCCAAAGCTGAAAGACGGTCCTGGGGAGACGACGCGCTCTACAGCGACCCGCCCGAAACACCTGCTACCGAGCTCACTGACTTCCAGACCGTCACTAAGAAACGAAAGCCTCGCCGCCGCCCCGACGACCCGCCCCGCCGCGCCCGCCCGCCCTCCCCGCGCCCGCGCCGGGAGTCTGCACCGCCTTCTGACCGCAGCAACGACTCGAACGATGACATGGACTCCGTGCACTCTCTGCCCGCCGCGCCCGCGCCCGCGCCGCCCCCCGCGCCGCCCGTGCCTGTGGCTTCCTACGCCGACATCGCGCGCACTAGGCACAACATTCCCGACCTCATCGAGTCGTGCAACTTTTACGCGGAAGGTGACGGCGGGCCCCCCGCCGCGCCCCCCGAAGCCGACAGCTACCCCGCACTGGAGGCGCGCGCGGCGGCGGCGGCGCGGCGCCTCAAGCCCGCGCCTCCGCGCCCCGCGCGCAAGGAGCGCGCCGCGCCGCCGCCTGACGCGCCGGACTGCCCCGCGCCCGACGTGGTGGCCGACCGCCGCCCACCCGTCA
Source organism: Caradrina kadenii (assembly GCA_947462355.1). Classification (NCBI taxonomy): domain Eukaryota; kingdom Metazoa; phylum Arthropoda; class Insecta; order Lepidoptera; family Noctuidae; genus Caradrina; species Caradrina kadenii. The sequence goes on along the minus strand of OX381693.1, from coordinate 3,716,643 downwards.
TCCTGCTGGACTCGGCGGTGCGGCCGCGCGACATGGACGGCGTCACGTTCGGCTTCGACATCAACGAGCAGCTGTTGAGCGGCGGCGCGCGGCGCCCGCGCTGCGACCTGCTGCGCGACGCGCCCGAGGCGGGGGCGCGGGTGGGGGCGCGGGCGGGGGCGCGGGCGGGGGGCGCGGGCGTGGCAGTGCGCGCGGGCTGCGCCGCGCTGCGCTACGTGGCGCCCGACGCGCCGCCCGACACGGCGCACCTGCTGCAGATCGTGGACTACGTGGGCGCGGGTGAGTGCGAACAAACGGCGCGTCTGCGCGTGCGTGTGCTACTTTGCCTGACCACTGTTCTGTTTCAGCGTGGGAGGACGTGTTGCGGGGCGGCGGCGGCAAGGTGCGCTACTTCAGCGAGTAGCGCGCGGCTTGCGCCGGCGCCGGGGCTGCGAAGACGACGCTCGTGCCTGCAGGGATGGTGCTCGTGCCTGCAGAGACGGCGCTCGTGCCTGCAGAGACGGCTCTCGTGCCTGCAGAGACGGTGCTCGTGCCTGCACACACGGCACTCATGCCTGCAGAGACCGCGCGTCACCGAGCGCGGCGTCGCCGGCGCGTCGCTTAGCCAAATTGACTGAAGCGGTATAGTTGAGTCGGTTGTCGCCGAGCCGAGTTTCGCGGGTGTTCAAGCTACTTTATACTATTGCTACATTAGATACAGAAACGATGTTGAATACTACCGCGGTGCCCTCGTGACAAATGTTGTATAAGTTGTGAGTGAGGTGACGATGCTAGGGTTTATTGCATCCTCGATGGCCGAGTAAGGTGTTAGTGAGATTTAGCGGGACTCGTTTGAGTGATGCGTTGACGTCGAGAGTCGTATTGCCGGCAGTGCGAGCGGCACGAGCGGTGCGAGCGGTGAGCCGCACTCGGCTCGTCTCATGGTCGTAATGTTGCGTCTCGCGTCTATACTGACCGGTATCTCGTTCATACTATCAAATATGTGAAGTGATTACACTATTAACCAGTGTTCTCGCTGTGATTGAAATAAATTTAATTTTGCTTAAAAATATGAAATGTGGCAATAAGCATTTAACGATTCAATTTGCACTTTAAAAAAAATTATTTGTTTAAATTAATTTAGAGGATGATGTAATTTTAGTTAAGAGGTCTGGCGCGTGGATAGTTTTGTGTGAATGCTGTTGTGGATGTAACAACATTATTATTTTGTGTGAGTTATAATTACTATTCTAACATTTACAGATGTCACCAAACAGTATGTGTGATTATCTTATTGGCATTTGCTGTAATCTAACATCCTGTCTATTTGTAACCATTGATTTTTTTTTATGTAATGCACATATTTGTTACACGTAACTCAGTTAAACCGTTCTTGACTTGACTAATAGCCAAGTACAACAATGTTGATAGTTCCGTGAACGATGCACAGCACGGTGGTGAACGGTGGTGCGCCAGAGTTGCACTAGCCGCGAGCACGAGATGCGTGCGCGAGCAAGCGGCTACAGTCTCACTAGCCGCGAGCAAGAGACGCCTGCGCGAGCAAGCGGCTAGTGTCGCACTACCCGCGATCACGAGACGCGTGCGCGACCGTGCAAGCGGCTAGTGTCGCACTAGCCGCGAGCACGAGCCGCGTGCGCCAACAAGCGGTCAGTATCGCACTAATACTTTACGCAGCGCGCCAGACGTACATTACTCATGTTTTGGTTCCAGATGAAGAGGCATGTATTATTTTGTTTCTGTTGATTTTTATTATGCTTTTGTTATGCTGTAATCACAAATATTTGGTAGATTTTTCTAACTAGCCACTCAAGTCTATTTTGTTATATATTTTTAAGTTTTACCATTAGATACTACCTACTGTAAATAAAATGAAGATCTTATAAGGAGTAACTGGCCATACTAGGGGCGGCGCGACCACCCTTGGACATGATCTTGCTATGATGTGATTTTATATTGAACTCATCAACTTTAACAAGTTAATTTAGAGATCATAATTATAATGTAAGTAATGTTATGTAATATCACCACTGGCTGTGTGATTTATTTCCTTTTGTTAAGAGTTGAAATGTACATTATTTTGTACATACAATTTTAATTTGTATTCATAAGTAAGATCATGACCAAGTAGAATAGTGTCGATATGTGAAATTAACATCTAAATAGTTTATACATGAGGATTTGTGTTTGTACATGCGATAACAGAACGCTACTGTGCGGTACGCTTGTCGCCATGCGTTTTATTTGTTTATTTCTTGTTATACAAACTTCTATATGAAAAATTAAAAAGTTTGACCAAACATATAAATAGTCATTAAGAGGTCATTTAAAATTTATTGTAGCCTTGATAATTATTTCCAGACGCACTATCATGTCCTAAGTTAATATCTATATTCTTAAAACCAATTTTAAAATGAATAATGTTACTTTGAATATCAGAAACTTAAAAAAATCTTGCTTCTGTATGAATCGTGTGATAAGTGATATCATCAGTAAGTAATGAAAATCATGGTTTATTGAAAATCACTCAAAATATAAAGTGAGAATTATAATTATGATGTTAAATAGGCAATTTTACGAAATGCCGCATTTACGTATACAAAGGTTTTGTGTGATCGACCAATACACTGTCTATGCATTGTTGCTAGGGCCCACTCGCATGAGCACTCGATAAATACCTTTATTTAAGATTTTTAGTGCTACAACCAGACACTTCCTACACATTTGAAATAAACTGACCTAGTGGCTGAAAGTGGAACTAACTAATCACTATGAAAAGTGACATGGTCTGTCTGTGTAGTTCACCGACAGTGACACTATTTCCGGGCCAGATCATCAAGTTGGCTTTCCGACGATTAAAACAACCGCATTAGTAGTATAATTGTAGCCAAACGGTCAGTTTGCAGAGACAAATATGAACAGCTTATTGTATAGTGAATTTGCATGCCAGCGGGCCTTAGAGCGCGTTCACTCGAGCCTGTTTTTGTTCAAAAAAAGCGTGCGCGGCACCCTCTCGTTCCTCTTTCCAGGTTTTACAATTCATACTTTATCTCAAATCATAACGTACATAATAATTCTGCTCAAGCTTGCCGCGCCAGCTAATCCCGAATATTATTTACGCCGTGATCCTGCGATGCCAATGCCACGACGCCTGTGCTTGATCAATAAAGCACAGAAATCACAAAATATATTTCCGCTAAACGAAATAGAATATTTTTTTGTTTGTCAATTGTTCGATGTTGACAGATGAGGAGTTTTTTTACTTTAGTGATGAATGGTACAAGTGGAGGTAATAATATGGACGCTGACTAGAGGCATAAAGTATCTTTTAGTTTTTCTCTGAGAAAAATAAGCGGAGGTTGTGCGATGTCGCGCCGAAAAGTCTATTATTGAACGTGCCCAAGTGCTATTACTTCGGGTCTTGGATCCAAAATTTATTTGAGGTATAACTAGTCGATTTGAAAAACTAAAAATTAACTATTATTACTACTAAATTTATGCGACTAATGTTTTTTTTTTCACGCATAAGTAAACGATTTAGTAAGCATTTCTAATTTTACCGAGATATAAATTAGTCTTGTATTAGCTTTTTACTTGAACCGTTATATCAGGGTCCTTGGCATGCTTTCCTACATAGCAAACTTATTAAAATTATGTAAGAAACTTTAATTTTATGTCAATAATTCAAAATGTTTTATTTGATAAAATATGTATTTTGTGTAAAATCCACCGGAAATGTCGAAAATTTGCACCCACGCGAACCGTTGGCGTTTTGCTAGTAATACATTTAAAAAAATCATCATCCCAATTAATTATTTACAGTAAATTAATGATTGGTAACTTTGAATTTGGACCAAAGCTATGTTTTGGTATTAAAAAAAAACGAACGAGCTGATAATCTGTAAACATTATAATCCCTTGATGGTGATGAGAAAAATGATTTAACCATATAGTGATCTACCAATTATAAGAGATTACATCAGGTTTTTCTAGAACATGAACAAGATATTATTTGTGCACAAAGAGTATTATACATTTGTTTGGTGTTTACAGTTTTAATGTCGCTGTTGTTTCTATACCTACAGTCTAACCGACGAAAACGTGCTTCTTGTGACGGTTTTGCGGGACGCGGGATAGAGGAGTTAGACGGACTGATTTTTATTTTCGGCTTTCGTAGAGCGCTGTCATCGGTAAACTAACGGCTCCGGCGGCGGTGGGCAGTTTATATAACAACTTGCTTGGTTTTGTTTTTGTGATTGGAAAGTGTATTGTTTTTATCTAAGAGATTAAATTGACAGTTTCATACGTCAAACATAAATATAATGTGCTTTCGGCACAAACTTACAGTCATCATGGTTAATAAACAAGGTCTGACACTCCGGGAGTGACACATGCCTACGTCACTTTCCAGTTTCCACTTTATTGCAACAAAACAAGAAATCATGGAAACATTTTCAGTCACCATTCTGGTTTAATATATATCTACAGCACTTGAACTGTCGTTTAGTTTTTCAAATCAAACGTAACAATTATGTTTAAACATATACCGACGAAATTGTTAGTTAAAACCTTATTTATTACAATTTATTATAACAAACCTTTATTATATTAGTCGCCACGAGTCGTGAGCACAAGTGTCAAGTTAATTTTTCGGATTTTGGGTTTCTTTTGGGATTTTTTGGGCCGCCGATGCTGCACAAAATCGATCGGACTGACGGACCGATCGCGTGCAGCGTCAGTGGCTCAAAATACCCAGAAAGGAACCCTAAATCCCGAAAATTAACTTGACATTTATGCTCACGATTCGTAGCGACTAATATAATAAAGGTTATTGGAGATATAGTATTACACAGTACTGGTAACACAGAAACGGGTTGTCTCATTGGCATTCCGTCATTTTATCGTGTATCGCTATTCTTGTCCAACGCGTAAGCCTGTCTCGCTCAGTGCCTGTGTACCAGTAATTACCAAACATTAATTTGTGTACGATTTATTATCAAGTTTATCTGGTTGTTTTTTCTTTGACCAGAATATCAAAATGGTTGTTCTATTCGGTACTGTAAGAGTAGAAGTTTAAAAGGCGGTACAAGGTGACGTGTATAGAATATGGTTGAGTATTATTTTAGTAAATTTTAGAATCCACTACTAATATTTTGAATACTAAAGTAGATTTGTCTGTATGGTACCTTTGTTCTCACAAATAGACTACCGAACCTTGCTCAGAACTTGAAGCTTAGAGCTTGAACAGGCAAAAGCAAGTAGGAAATTAATAATCGGGTCAATGTTCTAAGAGATTGATTTTCCCAAGCAATATAGTTTGACAACCATCGATTGCGGTGATGACGTAGGCTTGTGTCACCCACGTGACCACTGTGTCTCTGAATTCTATACCTGGCGACGTATATTATTATACCATGCAGTACATTATTTTCCTAGTTGGATGTACGAAGTCTTCAAAACAATCTCAAATTAAAAAAAATATTAAAATTAAAAAAGTTCAGTAACCTCCGATAGGAGAATAAGTGTTTCTAACCAGAGCTGATAACCTTGAAACGGCTGAACTGACTTTTATAAAACATATCTAAGAACCATCGCTAGGAATCCTGCATTAAGAAAAAACTGCATTCAAATCGGTTCACCCGTTTAAGAGCTACAGTGCCACAGACAGACACACAGACACGTCAAACTTTTATAAGTGTAAAAACGGGGTGTTATCACCCCGTTTTTGAGTCGGGGGATTAAAAAACACACTTTAGCCATGATACACTTTTACAGTCAACTAAAAGTAATTCTTTTGAAAACAGCAGTTCCTTACATAGAAAGACTGAGCAAAATGAGATTAGTGTGGATCAGAAACCAAAAAAAATAACGAATCTTTAGGGGGGATATTGTATGGCTAAATTAGTCACGCAATCCAAATTGAAAAGGATCGCTAAATGATCGAACCTTTAGAAATAAATAAAATTGAAGTGTCTGTTTGCAATGTTTAAATAAAAGCTTTTCTACCAAATGCATAATTATACGCTAACACGGTACATCTATACCAAAAAAATATTTGTCTGTTTGTACCGCCTAATCTCGCCTAAACGGCTGGACCGATTTTGAAGGGACTTTAGCTGGCAGATAACAGATGTTATAAGGAGTAACTTAGGCTTTACTTTTATTTTAGAAAAAGAAAAAGTATTAGGGTACCAGCCAAAAACAAAAAATCGTCGATAACCGACATTCACGCGGACGTCATTCTGTTCGTATAGTAGTTTTAAGCTTATTATTATTTTCCAATATGTATTTTAGTATTGACAATAAAATAAAGTAATTATTCGTGAGATATCATCACTGTCATTGTCTGAATACCGTGCATATCCGTGCATACCCGCATCCCGCGAGCCATCGCAAGGGCCGCACTTACGTCTAAACCTACCCAAAACTATTGCGTGCAGTATGCAGTGTTCGTTTCATCGATCTTTATTTCTACACTAAATTAGCATCGGAGAATTTATCAGCCCGTAATCGGGATAATAATTTGAATACATTTCCGCACTATTTTAATTATAAAATTGATTAAACAGGGTATAATTAAAATAGTTTGAAAACAAGGGACTCTGCTAAATTACTGCAACGAAAATATACCAAAGAAAGTCGTAACAACTATACAATGAAGTCACTTGTCATTAATGGCTTCCACACTTACTCTTTAGTTCTAGATCCAGGTGGCATTGTTAATTGAAATTTATAAGAAACTACGTAGCAAGGTTTGAAACACGTTGCAACTTTTTTGTACAAATTTAATCCAGAAATGAAGGGTCTGATGTAACTAAGTAATATTATGTTTGAGCTTAGGGCCCAATTAAATAAAAAGCTGAGATTCTTGTTGATCTATTTCAATTATAACTAGATAATCTAAAAAACTCATTTTGGTTTCTTTAATTAATATAATAAGTAGGTAATCAGTTATGTGTTGATGATGAACACCGTTACAAAAAAAACTTGTATGAATGGCCACAACATTGTAAATATAGTGTACATTAATTTCATTTTATTTTCAGAGAGATAATGTTTTTTAATATTGTTGAGATTGATATCAATGTACTGAGAGGAAGCTCATATCAAAGGTATAGAAATTATTTATTATTTCTTTCCCTTGTAAAATATGTATATAGATATGCAGAAAACTATCGGATTTTTATCGTTTTAGTGCATCCTAGACGTTGTAGATAAAAGATCTCTATGTTGGATGTTGTGACTACACACGGAACAGACTTAATTGTGACTGCGTGTCATGGCCGCACCACCAACGCGGCTCGCACGCCCGCTGCGTCTATTCAAAACCTAACTAATACACTGCTATATATAAAGCTTCTGATACAGATGCATGGGTCATTATTTCCCGTATATTCCCATTATGTTAAGGATCCTTAGATGCTTTGGTCTAAGCACACGATTTCTTTTCATTAACATCATAATTTATATAGAATCTCTGTTGCCGTGCTGTGATGGTTTGGATCGACAAAGCGGGGTTGGCGCGGCGTGTTAGACGCTAGGCTAGGGGCTTTGCCTCTCCAAATAATAAAATATACAACGTGAATTAAAAGTCAGCCTGTATATTGCAATTACTATACAGAAAACCTAACCATTTAAATATATTAATTTTATCGTAATATAAAAGCTACTTGAATATTTTTTTACGCAAACTATCTGGAGATCTAAAAATATAGAGAATATAATGAAAGTATGGATGAGCTAAAATTAATTATCTTGAGCTGAAATAAATGTAATTATAATTATTTTGTTTAGGTAATGGAGTGATATTGCTTAGAAAAGCTATTTGGCGAAGTGTAAATGTATAAATAAATTAATGCTGAGACATAAGTTTTGTACGAATGTGTCATTTTCTGAATGCATATGAAATTACAATATGTTCAGTGGCCAATTTAATTTCTGATTCGTTTTTTGTATGTTCAGAAAATGGAACAAACGTTCTGTATCATAATATGTACCAATATGAGAAATTTTATTTATCTGCTTTGCATCTAACTGTTTAATAATTATTCTAGGTTTTTACTCTGTTCTTTACTTTAAATCATGACTCCTAATTAATAATAAATAAGACGACATCCTATTAAAAATAGGTGTAAAAATGCTTGTGACCCATGTACAACGTTTCTCTCAGTTCTAAGATGGTAATACTAGCTGCCTCCCACCGCCACCGCCTGCTTTGCTTCTTTGACATTCTTATTCTGGCCTATTTATGTATTCTACGTGCCTCTATTATAATTATTATTATTCTTCACTAGCTTCTACAATCTGGTGAAAATGCATAAATCCCACGAGAGCATGAGTAACAAAGGAAATTGTTTTGTCTTTTATGATGTCGTCTTTTTTATTTATATAAGTAATAAGTTTTTGAGGTCACTCTGTACCAATGAACATAACGTAGGTATTATTATTTATTGATTTGCGCCTCGACGTAAGAAATTTAAAACAGTGTGTTCGACTGGCCTCTCTTTTAAATAATTACGTAAAGAAGGATAATATTAATTTCGATAGTAACAGTTGTGGCTAAATCTGTTTTTTGGTTTATTGGTTGATGTTTGATACAAGTGTATGATACTGGAATGTAAGGATATGTCCACGACTGTAGGCTCGATTGTTATGTTTAGCGTGGTCATCCAGACGCGACGAAAATATTAATTTTATTCGCAACTTTCTCCTGTACATTATTACTGATGTTCCTTTTGTAAATGTGAATAGAGTAAAAATTTAGTACCGATTTTAACTGTAAAGATTTGTTTATGTAAACAATATTGTAACCAACTGCAATTTACAGTTATGTACTTTTTCACTGTTTCCGTTTTCTTAATAAAATGTTGAAAATACAAAATCTTTGTCTTCAAGATTCTTGCTTATGTCTTCTAAGGTACAATCAAAATAACCTGCCACTACAAAATAGTCTCGCAAGTAAAATACACATCTCAGGTGCGATACTTACTGCCGCACCCAAGGAGGTCACTTAATAATATCAGTATTTAAGGGATCTCGCGCACTACACGGCCGCCATCATTGCCAGTGACCACACAGATCAGAGTTATTCATGCATTGCACATGTCTGAGCAAAGTCTTAGCATTAGCACACTCAACACTAAAATAGCGAAGTAGCGTAATTCTCAGGTGGCGACCAATTGAAAGGTTGAAATGTGCTTATTCCATGAAATATTATTGACATAGTACCTATCGTGTAAGTTATATTATGATGTTTAATATTTAATTTAAACTAAAAAGTGAAAAATGCTTTGGAAGTCGGCGGCTTTGGTTCTGTTTGTTGTTTTGTATTGCCACCGACTTCCATTGCTTAAGTTATTTTTTACTTTTTAGTTTTACAATCAATCATCCCGTTTTCCTACCCTTCGGGTTGGAACTTTTTCCAAATTTATATTGGACCTCGTTCGAGGTATCCTTTCCAATAAATAATTATCAAATCTGACTACCCTGTAAAAAGATATGCGTATACATAAAAAAATATATACGCGTCGAATTGATTACCCCCCCTTTTATTCCATCTGAAAGTCACGTGACACATGAGAGGTGGGCACCTTAACCACCATCACGACATATCACAGGACTGGGATGGTTTGACAAGACTGTAAAATGTCATGTCTTCTATTCTCCAGTCGTCAATTTTTATAGTAGAAAATAATAACATGGAATATTCTGTGACATAATATTTTATTTTCATAATCAACATGATACAGATGTTTATGGCTTCATATTCAAATATCATTCTATTATAATAAAAATATTAACAAATTATCTTACATCCACTTGAAAATGTACATTTGTAATAGACCTTACAAAATACTCTAGAGCACTACAAGTTGATATCAGGACGCGCCTCCGGTGTGTCTCGAGTCGCGCTTGTGAGACACGACGCAGTACTCACATGGCTACATCCTGTTATCATCTTGTGTTCACTTTTAACACTTACAAAGATAATGCTCTATTTGCTCCTACATTTAAGGCATTAAAAGATAGTTTTACGACGCGACATTTTCTATTAGGACGTAAAGAGCTTCGTTTAATCCCCGCAAGACATTTGTCACTTTCTAGATTAGTAGCAATGGCGACAATAATTATATTCAGTAAAATTGAAACCTGTTCATTAGAAGCACCTGATTTTATATAATTTTTATATTCACGTCTACTTATTAATTTCCTCGACTTCTACAGAAGATGTACAACTAAATTAGACATAATACCAGGCCCCAAGTGTGGGATTAAAATAAACTTCATAATAACATCGGACAGTTTGTAACTGACAACTCAATTATCTAGTTTTAGAAAAGTTTCATGAATACAGCTCCTGTTTCTTCGGACTACCAAAGCATATAGTCGTTCGAATAATGAATCGTGTTAGTTAGAACACCGTGATAAGCCCGTTAGTTTCGAAAATGTCAGTGAAATACCTTCGTTGTTAGTCGTAATGTGTGAAGCCTCGAAACGTTTGAAACGTACGACCAAAGCGGTGCTCACAAATGTCTAAAGAGCTAACATTTAACTATTAGGCCGCGAGTCGCGTGGAAATCGAGATAGCGTCATAAATAAGAATTATGTACACGTTAACCGTAGGATAAACTAATTTTGAAAGATAACAATAAATAATAAAAACAACCACAGTTAATATGGAATGAGTAAAACTTCCAACGTAAAATGTGATGGCGTAAACGAAAACAACGTTAGCCTATAGCGACACTGACGACTGAGACTCGATCCGGTGATTCATTCCCGCCGACGCAAGACGCCCCGGCCGGGCCCGCGGGGCCGGGGGGTGCGGAGGGGTCGGCGGGCCGGGCCGGCTAGAAAATGTCCGGACAGTCGGCCCAGTCCTGCTTGCGCTTGCACTCCCAGTAGCGGTGCGTGTAGAGGTGGCGCAGATGCGGCTGCGGCATGGCGGCGTGCGCGGACAGCGCCTGGCGCGAGAACCAGCGCGGGCGCGGCCCGGGCGGCGCCGCCTCGCCTCGCGCCGCCGCCGCCTCAGCCGCCGCCTCGAGCTGACGCCGCGCGGCGCGCTGCTTCTCCTCGAGGCGCAGCTTCTCGGTGTTGGCGTCGTCCCACAGCCCCTCCTCCATGAGGCGCTGGTCGGGGCGGCGGCGCGAGTCGGTGGGCGCCACGCCCTCCTCGAACTCGTTGAGCTGCGCGGCCAGCAGCGTGAAGTTGTACCACTTGTCGGAGTCCGGCGGCGCGGCCACGCGCTCCCAGGCGACGCTGAACTTGCCGGTCTTGCACACGGTGTTGTCGGGCGACGCGGACGTCACGGGCGCCACCTCGACGCGCCCGTCCCAGTGGCCCTGCAGCACGTAGCGCGGCTGCAACAGGGCACACGTTACTGACTGGACCTCACTCGAAGAATATAATAATCATTTTCTTTTGTATTTTGTTGTCTATATTTGATGTGATGTAAAAAATACATAAGTGAGGACAACAACACTGACCACTCCCTGCGGGTCCTTGATGACGCCGGTGACCTTTCTCTGCGTGTCCTTGCTGAAGTAGCTGTAGGGCTGGTACTTGAGATGCGCCACGTACCCGACGGCCTGGCCGGCCTCGCCCACGATGTCCATGTCGCCGTGGTTGTCCACCCATAGCTTGCCCACTATTATATTGTGCACTGTTGTTGTCACCTGGACAAGATTGTCAAAATGTTTGTATACGCCAGACCGATTCCGGCCACGGCGGTTAATCTTTATTCAGACTACCCAAGCAAGCAGGAGATATTATAGTGCACAAACACAGGTGCACTCCCTCTTCCCTAACTCTCATAGTCCGATGGGGCGGCAATCCGACACAACCGGGGACATCAGGCGCAAGACCAACGGCTTTACGTGCTTTCCGCGGCACTAGGGTGTCACTAAACCAACTTCCAAACTCCGGGATGTTACGGAAAAATTTCTAATGGAACAATCCAGTAACACTTTGCTCTACTGGGAATCGAACCCGGGGCCCCACACTCAAGAGTCGTGATCGCCACCATGAAACCAACAAGGGCCTGGATAAGATTATTGTGCATACAAATATCTATATTTCGTCCTTAAGTGCTACTATATATGGGATATATATGTGGCTAAACATAGCGGCTTTAGGTCGAGTGCTGTATGTATGTGACCTGAGGGTCTAGTGCTATAAACTCTGCAAGTACCAACCTGCTAAACTGAATATAATAAATCTACATAATATGCAACACTTGCCTTTCGAAGCCGACTGAATTTGCAGCCTGAAATATGATTCATCAAATTCAAGATTGAATAAACAGTGGAGGTCGGCAATTAATTAATTAACACATTACATTTAGATACATCTGTAATTGTAGGAGGTGGACGAGAGCTACTGCGATAAGTAGCTTCACAGACTCTACCTTTTTCCAAACGAAGCCGTCATTGTTTTTAAGCGGAGATGTGAGTCGTCGTCAGTCCCTACGTAGGCGTCAGTCTGCGGACGTGGCGCGGCGACGTGCGGTGCGCGCTCACTCCTACCACACCGCACCTTACACGCGGTACTCACCAGCACCACTCACTAACACGTAACGGAATCACAATCGCACACTACTTTAGGAAACGAAAACCTTTCAATTTCCTCATCCAGAACGGTAAGGGAGAACTATGCATCGATTTGAAAGTGCCATTGAGTGTGTATTGCGGACGTGGACTCCCCCTGCCCGCTGCGCCGCGTACCTTTCGCCACGTGTATTTGTTTCCGGACGTAGGGAACATGGCGGAGGCGCCGCCGAGCGGGATGACCTGCAGGTACTTTCCGCGGAACTTCGTGGTCATGGTGAACTCCTGCCAGCACTGCCAGCCCGCCTGCCCCTCGCAGAACTGCGCCACCATCGGCGGGTGGTGGGACACCTGACCACAAACAATTTTGTTTTATTTATATTTAGCGGCCAAAATTATATATACAAATAAAAATAGTGCTAAAGGCTAGTGCTGGAAGGAAGCGGAGGGTAGGCAGGGAGAGTTCTAGGAAAGCAGTTTCTATGGATTTGCGAAATGCATTGCGTAATTTTTTACAACCAATTTAAAAATATATATATTGCCACTGCTAGATCACATACGAATAAAATTTGCATTTTACACAGCAGTATCTAGCAACTAGAAATAATTGGATTGGACTAAAAGTGTAACCAAAGTATTTCAGGCAAATAACTAAATCGCTACAAATACCACAGCACCACCGCAAGTGCTACGATCTACATTACTTAAGCAGGATACACTAAGGTCGTAGTCGATCGTTGATCATGACACGCAGTAGTGATGATAGTGCATTTGTTGATTTATGAACCACTATCGTAGATATAAATAAGGTACTATTATTTTAAGTATCAAATAATTTATATTGAGTTTAAATTAAAAAAAAAAGGACAAGGATGAAGGATAAAGATGGTCCACCAACAATAGTGAAGACCATCCACTTGCCTGCTCCGATATGGACCGCCAGCCGAGGTCCGCCATACGGTCGCACTCGAACGTCTCACCGAGCAGTGGGTTGAACGGCTTGTTCGTTCTGGAACAATACACTGTGTCAACTGCATACAAAATTAGTATGTTTGAAAAAATTTTAAGTATTCATATTTGACCATATTTGTCTGCTCTAAGTTTGTCAGCCATAAATTGCCCAAAGCGTCAGCGACACCGAGCGAATGCCACCTAAGCCAACAGTTACATTGTAATACAATAAATCATTTTAAAAGGTTGTTATTACCTGCATGCAGTAGTAGCGTAGGAGGAGACTGTAAATGCGGCAACGTAGGCCAGCTGCTGCGCGGGGTCGCTGTACTTTGCGGCCTGGTCCAGCACCGACGAGTATTCGTAGTCCTCCGTCAGACGCTGCAGCATCGACAACGGCTCGCTGAAGTTCACCGGGATTGGGATTTTCGATAACTCCTTACCTGATTGGACATTTTAAGTTAATTTATTGAACAATATTTCAATGTTTTTCAATAAAAGATCATGTTAAATGATTGTCGACAATATCCTCAACATTCGCAGACAGACACGGGGTGTAAAAAGACATCACATATCCGTCAACTACGCATACTGCCCATCGAACAGTTATATTCAACAAAAATTATTGCTGGGAAATTACTTTTAATGTTGGTGTGAAAAATCACTGTATACAATAGCGGACAATGTAATGCACACACAACATGGTACTTACGAATGCATCTAATAGTACATAGGCCGTGGGGCAATATCGACTATGCATGTAAACTTGTATTCGTAAATAAGAATTTAAAAAGTAGTAACTTTGACCTTCAATATATCCGTAACCAGAAGATTCCCAGGAAAAGAAAATCCTCGCAATGGTAGGTCGACTAACTAGGACGTAAGGATCTGACTAGAATGTAACTTCGCTTCGTTACGTGTCTTTTTACACCAGTGTCAAAAGTCAAGTCGTATCAAAAGTTTCGAAACACATTCAAGAAAGCTGTTAGTTACCGACCTATACAATTTTTCATAATAGACCAGAGACTGAGCGGGTAGTTGGGCTTGTCAGGCACGCGCGTCCGCCGCGGGTGGCCGTCGATTGTGGCTACCAGTGCGTTTGCCACGTGCGGCTGCAAACATTTATTATAAAAACATTACATACGATATCTTAAACTATGGCAATTGTGTAAGGATGGAAATTAGCCGCGCGTCCGGGCGGATGCGATAAATACAAGGGATTCTCCGCAAGTGCAGCAGCTCATAATAATTCGATGCTACTTTTGTGCAACTGTATAGCACAGCTGGGCGGGCAACCCGCTTCACCGACGCATTTTTATATTTCCAGCCTAACTTTGCTGAAATCAACTGAAGAGGTTTTGAATCCCTGACGAGCGACACCCGGTGATCCCGATGATACAATAGCTGTGTCCGTTTTTTATGGCTTACGTACAGCTGTGAATGACGCAAAGATGAGTGCATTTTCTACAAGTGTTCTTACTGTATACCCAAATCTTGTAAATAACACTACATACTCATAATCTACAAGAATGGCAGAGCGAATTCTAAAAAGCCAGCCATAACTCCATAATCATTTGTTTTCAATACAACTTTTATTTGAGTTGTTACAAGTAATAAGTTCGTACAGATAATAATTAATAGAATACTCGATCGTTGTACCTGAGCGTCATATGATAATTGTATTAGTTGTTTGAGTCACTACATTCATTATCGTAGGTAAATTGGCACTTTCCTCGGCATTGGTATTAATATGCCAATTCTTTTTATAAATAGCTTTTCATATTCTCGCTTTTGCACATTTAATGACAATTAGAAATACGACAACCTTACAAGGCATTCCGTGACCTTAGCAATACGACATATCATTTGGTCCTAAAGGGGGTCTACTAGTTTTTGCGAAACGTCTTATTGTATGAATGCTAACATCCTTAGGTACTAGTTGTTGGGGGTTGTGTCACTGAATTTTATATTTTGGGATGATGCCTTCACATGTGGCAATACTCAAACATTATTTCTCATGAGCTGGCAGTCAGCCACTGCCACTCTGCTGACTAGCTTATTATTCTTAACAGGAGATGTGCTCGTCTCAAACATAGTGTCGATAAATGAGAGAAAGTCACGTAATTTAGAAAAATGTTCTACACTCAGAAATGGAACATGTAAACTCACCCATACTATGATATCCTCCGTTTTCGGCACGATAGCTTCGCCTTCGGCGGTAGTTTCCGCTTCCGTACCACCCATTACACTTTCTGGTCGCTCTTTGTCTTCCACGAAAGTTACCTTCATTCAACAAAGATAATTTTGATTAGTCAAAACCTAAGGCCTTCATATCATGCGCCTTTTAAAGTCCATGTAGCGAAAAAAGAAAAGGCTATATTTTTCTTTTCATAAAATGTATTTTCCACTGTTACACTCCACAAATGTGGAAACTTAGCAATACAAGAGCAGAAGCTTTAGCATGTTTAAGAATCTCGTGATTCTTAAATATGGAATTATTTTTCATAAATTCACATCAGTGAGATGCGCTAAGTTAGTCCGACGAACCAAACTAGTTTTACCACTGCATTGTATTTATTATGTAATCAATAATAATCTACATTATGTTAAATGATACCTTATATACCTCATTATATTTAAACAGCCGCGCCGTGTGACTTTCAATTTGGAGCGACATTATATGTATTTAAGTTAATCAATCCAATATTTTAATTTTGTTAACAAACGAGCATCCAAGTGTCAAATGTTTTTAAAAAAAGCTGCTAACTAGTCTAGTAGTGTGATATTTTTGGCGTTGTAAAATAAATAATATTATTTTGTAGAACCAAGCTCACGCACTTCTAACTTTAAGGCGCTGTGAAATCACACCATCTTAGCTGAATACTTCTTTGACTTACGACTTTGTGATATAGATAAAGAATAAATAAGAAAAATAGTAACTGACCTGTTGAGTCTCAGTGACGGATTCACCCTCAGACTCATCTGAACTTTCGCCGCTTTTTACTTTGCTTTTTCTATTTACCTGTGAATTTTCACACAAGACTGTGAACGACAAGCATGACTCACTCTGTAGCACCAACCCTCACTAGATAATGACAACTAACATTGACAATAACTTACACTGAATATTTGGAAACCAAAAGTTTATCAATAAAACAATCACTAATAGTCAATAATTAAATAGTTACTATAAACAATATAATTACTACACTAACCGCCACGAGTCGTGGGCACAAACGTCAAGTACATTTTTGGGTTTGTAGGCGCAGACCAATCGCGTGCAGCGTTGGTGACCCAAAAAACCTAGACAGGAATCCAAAAATTAACTTGACGTTTGTGCTCACGACTCATGGCGGCTATTACACAGAATGTTAATTTTACAACTTAAACTTAATAACAACATTTATTAATTTCAAGTTGTAAAATTAATATTCTGTAAGAATAGATAAGATAAGGAAACTCAA
This sequence comes from Caradrina kadenii, assembly GCA_947462355.1. Taxonomy (NCBI): domain Eukaryota; kingdom Metazoa; phylum Arthropoda; class Insecta; order Lepidoptera; family Noctuidae; genus Caradrina; species Caradrina kadenii. The sequence goes on along the minus strand of OX381693.1, from coordinate 3,699,686 downwards.
TTTCTGTTAGTAAACAAATAAAGATACATACTCCACTGTAAAGCTTGTTTATATTCAAATTGTATTTGTTTTGTAAATTTGGCATTATCATGCAAAACAGTTTGTTTTTTTATAAGTGGTTTTACTTTGACTTTGCTTCTAACTTTGGAACTTTATACTAATAACAACCAAGTGTGTTAAAAAAAGAACAACATGTAATTATTATTGATGAGTCACAATATGTACTCTGACTGGGAGGTTTAAGAGTTATGTAGAGGACATACCGGCACTTTAATTACAAATGATGTTGTGTCATCCATATTTGTGGAGACACCTTCCACTGCATCAAAAAACTCATGGTCCTCATCCTCAGTCTCGTTGCCCTGTCCTGTGCCGTTCCCTCCTGCACACAAAACATATGATAAAATTAACTTAAAGAAAGATTCTTAGAGTGTGAATATTAAAACATTAAAAGCTATAAATAATTTAGTAATGGCTAATATTTATTTAGTAATTGCATTGTAAAAACTTTTATTTCTTTGTTATTTTATAATTTTAAGTAGAAATATAATTATAATATTTAATTTTTTATGACTTCTGTTTATTTTATATTTTTACTGTGTAAGACAAAAAGAAGTAAGCTCATTGTTATTATGCAAAATACTGATAGCTTAGCTATGTTACCAGAATGTGTGTTCTACATATTTTAAGTAAAACATTGGTCATATTCTAAATATTTAACAGGCATCTATCTATTGCATTATAATAATGACATGTGACTATGCTAAACAATCAATTAAACAGGAATCAATAATAATATGCTCCTCTAATGACTTCTCAACATACTGTTGGATATATTCCATAAATTATATGTGGAACTAAATAACATTGTACTGAAAAATAGTATTGATTACAAACTGAATACTAAGAGAATACAAAATATTTTCAATATTATAATAAATAAATAATGTAAGTATTGCTCATTTACATAAAAACATGTTTCAAATAATATTACTGTGAGACAATATAGTTCTATATACACAATACACAACATTAAAAGCAATGAATTAATAGGTACATCACTTTGCTCAGTCCTTGGTGAAAAAAATGTATTAGTCAAATAATTATAGCACCATTGTATTATATCAGTCATTTCGTTCTTGTATGAACCATAGAGTTTTAACCTACAATGAGAAAACACTATTATACAGTAAGCATGCAAAAGCTGACCAAAGTGAGCAGAACTGATTTATACTTTGACATAACTGGCTCTCACCACACCTGTAGGAAATTTACAAACACCTATGTTAGTGGTAGGCAGCAGTTATTAAAAACATGCCGATACAATTACCAAACATTTTGAACTAACTCAATTCTGCTGCTATTTACTCATATATGTGTATTTAATAAGCATACAATATAAAGTATATTATTGGGTCTATTCTACCAGCAAGTAATTATAGTCAATAAACTGTATGTTGAGGACTTAATGATGATTGTTTCGTGGCTAACATAACCACATGAAATCAACTGGAAAGCTAGCCTTTATATAGCATTCAGTGATCAGTGATGATGTGTATCCTTAGTATTTGATTCTACTTACCGCCCATAATGTTGTATTGTTACGGAGAAGTCAATTTATCATTGCTTATTATACCTAACGAGAATAATAAATAACGCAAAGCTAGTACACAAGGCCAAGATCACAATAGACTCGTACAAGAATGTGATTTTGTTTTAAATGCAAAATTAACACAATACTGCACTGCCAAATGACAACACTTCTGTCGCAACATACGTTTAATGAATAGACGAATAGAGAACAACCAATTACAAACTGTAATACGTTGAACTGAAAAACAGTAACCTTGAAAATCACTAAAAAATCTGTCTACAATAATACGGCAAAATTATATGGTTTCGCTTTACACTTTACGTACCCAAACAAAGTAGTATTATATTTGTATATACATTTTTGTTTTTGTGTCACACACACTTCTTAGATTAATTTCGAATATTTTCGGATGAAATATATGTAAATGTAATTTTTTTTTAGCTCGAAACGCAAATTTCTTTTCGATTTTTCATCTGTCACGAACAACACGTTCCGTTTTACGTACGCCCGCATATCACTTCGTGTCGAGTGTTTAAAAAGTTTTCTTTCAAGTTCCAATCGCTGTTACCCATTCATTTTCATTCATTCAAACCCATAGACATCTCAAACTGTTTAATGGATAAAAGAATTTTGTGTTGGCAATTATTTGGAAACGTTCTGAAACCTTAATTGAATAAAAAATAGATTAGAAAATACATTTAGGACATGTTCTTCATGACCATACAATGGAATTTATATGGTTTTCACGAAGTTAATACCTATAAAGAAAAATTCGTTTGGTTATGCCGCTACTGAGGACAGCTGGAATGTGTACGTCTAATTGTGACATATTATATTTATCCAGTACTACATGTTACAGGCTAAAGAAACTGGCTAGGCTATTCGTTTTCGATAGACACTTTGTATTTGTAATTTTTATATTACTTTGTCTAACCTACTAATTCAAATACTTGTCTGCGTGCGCCTAACAGTCCGCGATCCATTGAAACTGATTTAGGGTCAGCTGCCGGTTCAAGTATTTACAAATTCACAGCAAAATATTGCAACAGACACAGATTGGGTATTTGTGGTATATTGTAAACGACTTCTTTTGCTTATCATGTACAGCTCTATTAAGGCTTTTTACATTTCTCTAAATTTAGGAAGCCTACTGGTCGTGATCAGGCATAATGCCCGATTAGCTTGACTTTCAAGTTTGCGATATAACATCATATATTCCTTTTTGAAAGAAATTTCAAAATTCTTATACAATTCCAATTGCCAGAGTTCAATTATTATGAAACATACCAGGCTGTGAGGTACTGCGCGCGGTGACGGTCTTTTCCAAGTTATCGTGTTGTCTCGCAAGTTGTTCTACCACCTCCTGTAGTCTCATCTTCTGTTCGCGCTCATGTTGGAGGGCGCGATTCATGCGTGCACTTGACGCTGCCGCCGCACTCATGAACTCTGAACAAGCCTGATAATAAAATGACAGTTTTTAATTACTAATATTACCTGTCTGGTTTCTTACAGACATAGGTACTGATTTTGTTGAATATTAGCTCTGCTTCTTACACCAGGGTGACTTTCGACAATATTATAGACAGCCTTTTTCACCTTACCTTTATCTTCTTGATCGGCATTACGACTTACCCCTTGCGTATTGTGCATTATTAGACAGCACATACTTTTTTATAATTAGCAAGATTATTTATAAATGGTACAGTAATGTGGATAAGTTCTCTGTGAATTCCTTATCGTTTTTAACATGCTATGTGCTAGTAGTAGTAGTAGTAACTGTATTTTTACCCGACTGCGCAACGCAAAGGGTAAAGTGTTTTATGTAATCATATTGAGTTTTGCTTGGTTACAAGTTTATCAGAATGTAGTATAGGTATATTTTCTGAAAATTTAATTCATTCACCCTTCGCAACGCCTAAGATTTCGATTGATGCTGATCGTGGGTGTTGTCCCTTTCAAAAGGTAGAATCCGTATGTCGATAAGAGCATCAATCACGCGCAGCAACTAATGCAAAGGGGAACTATTTTTATACATACTATATCATTTCTCTGTAGAAAATATAACTTATAACTAAGTGTACTTACATTCATCATAGCATTGCATGATATCCTAAAGAGTGTAGCCCTCTCTGAAACTTGTTTAGTAGTATCCGTTGGTGGAATCTCCAGGTCAACGAGAGACCTTTGTAGAGCTGCACCATGTCTCGCTACCAGTTCGGTACAAGTTCGTAGGTCATGGAACCTAGCCGCCAATTCTCTAGCTATGCCCCCCGTGTCCTCCCCTTCGCCTTCACCACTCCCCGTAACTACGACGCCAGTCGATATCTGGTCCTCGTCGTCATCTGATTCTTGAGCTCGACTGTAAAAAAATAAGTACACTGTTCTTTTTTTGTAATTTCACAATATTTTATTGCTAATGAGTAGATTATTTGAAATTGAATTATAATTAGTATTATTAGTATTAATTAGTATTCTTTGTCAAAAACAGGCACTGCTGCATCATCTGTCAAGTATGCAAATAATTCAAATGTGTTATCTAGTTTGTTGTACATATTCTCTATGTCTATACAAAGGAGGACAAGGACATTGGGTTCCTGCCTCGTGATATGCAGCATATATAAAATTGTTATTGATTAGGCACAATTCCAACACTGGACAACTAACACTGGTAAACCTCAACTAAACATTTCCAGTGCACACTCTGTGCTGTGCTCTCTAAGGGCGTTATAGTAGCAGCCACGAGTCGTGAGCACAAACGTCAAGTTAATTAATGGGTTTTTGGCTCCCTTTCCGTGTTTTTTGGGGCGCCGACGCTGCACCCGTCCGACTGGCGGACTAATCGCGTGCAACGTCGGCGTCCCAAAAACCCAAAAATTTACTTGACTTTTGTGTTCACGACTCGTGGCGGCTACTATACCACACCAATAGATCGATCGTCAATCGATGCCATCAGTCAATGGCTAGATTAGTCGATCGATTGCTGTAGTAAACTATCGATCCACGTAGACTAACCTATTCTACCATCGATTGATTGGTGTAGCAACACCCTTAGGTTGATTGTAGGAAAATATGTAATTTAAATAACATTGATTAAAATATTTTGCTTTTTGCCTTGTTTGGTCTTGCAGCAATAAGTACCTAAATATTAAAATGAGCACAGACTTTATTTAGTATTCATTAGTCAGTGCTAATTGCATGTGTAGTGAGGCGAAGCAAACCCTGCGCTGTCTGCTCACAAATATTTTTGATACATTGAGTAGACCTTGATTGTCATGCTATTACCGATTTATGATGCAGAGTAATGAGGAACAAGTAAAATAAAAAAAAATGCAGACTAAAGAGTATATACATATCGAATTTGGACTGGATGGATTGTGTAAACAAAGATAATTATGAGAGGGAAAAAAAAGCAGAAGAATGATGATCAAGTAAGCTTAAAAAAATACTTAGTAGTACCACTTACATTGCTTTCGCTTTTGCCAACTCTAAAGCAGTCACCCAGCTTTGTCGTTCTACCTCATCATGAGCTCTGATGTGGAAAGTCTGTGTGCCTCCATTACTAATGACGAAAGTGCACGAGTCTGCTGTGTGGATCAGGGCTCCGAGTAGAGATATGGTCCCACGACAGGTATGAGCCATCTCCGCTTGATTTCTGAATTTTTTAACAATACAGGCTGAATATTAAGTAGGATTTCTAAATAAAACAAAAAGTAGGATTAATTCCTCTGTAGTATAAATCAACCACAAAAGAATATGCCCTACTTTTTGTTTGTTAATGAAAAACTGGCTTAGGTTGCATTCAAGTAGTCATTACATAATAATAATCTATCAACCATAATTTATCTTTCCTTCACTTTTTAATAATTTATTCTAGTTACCTGTTTATATCTAAGCAGATCCTAAGCTACCTCTTTGTTAAATTTGTTACCATTGATTCAATAGTTTTACAATTTTACTGTGTACAGCAAAAATTATGTCACCAGTGTGGTATGTTAAACACAGTATTTATTGACCTTTTACTGATTTTTCCGGCAAAATGTGGGTGTACATTGGTACACCTCTGCCTAACCCTTCGGGGAATACAGGCGTGATGGTATGTATGGTATTTATTGACAAATGCCTATATTCTAATGAAGTATTAGCAATATAAGAAGTTTGATTAAGAACTATAATTCAAATGGAATTTACATTGTTACACTTAGAACATGGTTAACATTAAAAAAAAAAATGTGTGCAACAATAAAAATGTTCCAATTTTATCAAGAATGTAAACAATCACTGTTTTCATCACCATGGTTATCAGATAATTACATGTAAATTATATATTTATGGATTGAAAAAACATTTATTCCTAACAGCACAATAACAACCTTAGGAAAGAAAGACAAATAAGTCTATAATGACCAGTTAAATAAGAAAAGGATGTGAAGTGTCTAATTAAAACTAATTAAGATGTTTAGCAGATAAGAATGAGCATTCTTTGTTCTTATCTACAATACAAGGAAATAACGCCCAGAATGCTCTTTCTATTGCTATTCTTCTTAATTTGTTTGGTGAATTCTAAAATGAACTTTAGACACTTTAGACAGCACCAACTTGAATATTGTGAGCAGTAGTAAAAAAGTTGGTCACCTTGAAAAACAATAATAGAGCAGAGTAGATTTAATATTGTGTCTTATTCTGTTACTACAGGAAGAATGGGCAAGTAAAATTTCTACAAGGGAAATTGGCCCAAAACATTACATCAACCTATCTGCGAAAAATGAACCTTCATACCTAATATCCATAAAAGTTGTTTCCAATTAAATTCATGGTAATTTTAAGATAACCCTTTGACCACTTAGGTAGTTTCATAAAAAATGGAAGTAACTTTGTATTATAGCAACAGGTTTCTTTATCATGGCTGTCATTAATATTATCTCAATAGAGTGTGACTATGTAATGGTGCATTTGCCTAACACTGGAACCAAAATTATATACAACTTATCTACTGTCACTGTCAGCATACATAACTATGTTGAACTTTTGTATGTGTGTATATAAAAAGTTCTTACAATTTTATCCATGTTTTTTACATAAAATCTCCTATAGCTCAAGAAAAATGATTAGAATTAGGTACTGCAAAAACACTACGTCATACTACATAATAATAAAATTTTAATGAACCTAGCAGTGGGAAAAACTGGAAACTTTCGTGAATTCGACTCTTACTAACGTAGGTAGGAACCGGTTTTTAAGAATAAGATAGCTAGAAGGTACAAGCATGAATCTAATCATAATTTACCTGTAATAAGACAACAGTCCGTTCGACAACACGAACCATCTTCGCTGATAACCCTTCAAATAATTTGTCCATTTGAATAGCCAACCCTTTTTTTCGGGATCTCCGGGTATGGGCTGACCCTTGGCTACGATAGCATCCGACATTTTTTTTTTAGTAACACAATTTAAATTAGAAAAACATAATATAATTTCTCTGCCAGCCACGTCCGTCGTAGGTTTCCAACATGAACATATTCAACTTCAAAGAAATCATTCATTCATCACTGTTTTTACCATCTTTTTACTATAGTCTGTCATACACAAACAGATAATAAATCGAGAAAATCTTGACCGATGGTTAGAAATTAAAATCAAGATTTTCGTGTATTTATTATCCAGTATTGATGGTATAGCATAAAATACGGATATTAGAAAAAAAAGTGTCTCTTCCTTAAAAACAATTTCAACGAAGAGTTTATGTTGTTTTTTTGCAAGGTATTGTGTCATAAGTTGGTGAAGTTTATGAAACCAAAAAAATCCAAAGAAATAATTTATTAGTTACATGACTCACTGAAATTGTATTTGCAGCAATTTAGATTTTTAGAATTCTAGTTTCTAGCAGGCTTAACCTTGCGTTAGTATAATGTCGGGTTTATTAAAGGTTTCATTCATCAAGTGTTTTGGATTTAAGCATCATTCATTTAATGTCTGTTCTGTCACTGTCGCACAAATGTCAAACTACGAATGCAAGATAGAGACGATAACATAGCTAAACCAAAGTACATGTTGCCAAGTATAACTTGTCTGTTCCCATGATTCGAATGCAAAACTAAGCGATCAAAGCTTATGCTTCGATTCGTCAAAATTAATGCAATCTGGCGTTAGGGAGACTCAAGATACAGACACAGATAGGATCCAAGCAAAAGTTTGCATTAAGCCTAGACTCTGAATTTCATCAGGCAAAACCAATTCCAGCAAGTCATTAGCGCTCATCATTAACTCTGCCTCATGCCTATAAGACTACCAAAGACTACCCAACCTGACCCTAAGCCGCAATGCAGTTGACCTCGCGTGGTTTTCGACTGCAATATTTTGTAGCATGAAGCAGAGCACACGCATGCCATGGACTAGGTGGCGGGTTTTTACTGCAATTGTTTGTAGATTTCTGTACCACACACACCTGCGTGCTGCATAGTGGTTCTTAATGTGGCTGTACGCACGCTACACATAACGGAGTGTGGTGTTATTTTAGGTTTTAAAAACAGTTTCGAACATCTAATTTCCATGGCAAATTTCTATTTATTTGTAATTTGACGTTGACGTGATGACGATAGTATTTTTATTTTGTTTGTATGGCAACATTGGGTGGGATTGGAGAACGAACGAAATCGTTCACGCGCTTGACAAATTAAAAACAATGACATTATTTCTCCGCAAAAGTTACGTTTTGGTCAACAAGGCTGCTAGACGTTTTGTTCAAGGTAAAACCTTTCATGGTTTAATTTTTAAATGTTAAGTAATTGTTTTCTTTCAGATAAATTTATTTTTTATGAATTTGTATACGAGTAGTAGAGGGATAATAGTGCACTTCAATTCTGATAAGAAATAGTTGTGTCACTTTACACATCGAAGTGTTTCAAAATCGAGCTGTTACATTTGTTTCAGGCTCGTTTTTGTCCAGCACAATGGGCACCTCATATTCAAGATCTTATTCCCCGAACAGTGGACAATGTCCAATTGATTCCGGAAGCCGTGAGTAACATTTTATGATTTTATAAAATGAGTTAATACTCATTTTAACATTTAAAAAATAGAAATAATTATAAATATAATAGAATAATTTTTTAAATGTTAATTGTAATTTAATTGAGATAATCGATATACCACAATTATTTTAATATTGCATTTTTCTAGTGCTTAAGCAATGAGCAATAGTTATTAATACATATTAGTCAAAGTCAATTCATATATTTCAATAAAACCATTAAAAGGCACTTTTGAACATAATTTACTTATAAATTATGTCCAAAAGTGCCTTTTAATGGTAAGAGAAATGGTGGTGGTGGTAAAAGATTAGTATAGATATTTTCTTCCTTAGAAGAAAATATCTATACTAGTCTTTTAAAGCTGATGAGTATATAATAAAAAAAGGGATCTGTAATAAAAGGATGTGGATGAAGTTGCAGGCAAAAGCTAGCCAATAATCTAAGCTGATTTAACCATTTCACAGTGCAACCGTTTTGTCCGCCTATCATAGTCCATTTCTGGTATTCTGGTTATTCAATTTTCCACATAGGTTGTTTAATGATAGGTAATTTACTTTGTTTGCAAGGTTTTTTTCACCCGTGCTTAGTTATGTCTTTGGTTATTGCTTCGCTTCCGTGGGTCGTAGTGTGATGTTATATAGCCAATAACCTTCCTCGCTAAATAGACCATCCAACACAAAAATAATTTTTCAATTTAAACTAGTAGTTCTTGAGATAAGCACGCTCAACCAAACAAACAAACACACTCTTTAGCTTTATAATATTGGTATATCGATTTTACACAATCAATATACTAAATGCAAAAATTTGGTAATAGTATATTGTACTGTCCTACATAAAACTTGGCACAATTAATAGATAACAGTAGAAGGACAGATTGCACAAAACTAGGATTTGTACAGATGTTTTCTCTATAGGAGAGCTTTATTAACACTAAACATAAATCAACATTAGAGTCTCCTTTAAGAAAAATATGCTTTTTCAGGTATTATTAAAATACAGTCTGAAGGAAAAATAAGTTACACCTTCATCATAATCATTATTTTAGCCAAATACTGCTGGACATAATAGATAACCATAAAAAAGAAGAAAAAAGATAACCATAATAATTAAAGATAGCCATAAATACCTGTTCTGCATCTTAGCAAAATTCAAAAGTGATTTTCTCGTAAAATAATAGTTTTAAGTTTGACAAAAGACATATTTCTTAACAGTAAGAATTTTAAAATTACTGTTTGTGTAATATTATCAAATCTCACTTTCCCATCATGACTGTAACCTGTTTCGTTAAATGTTTTTCTTTTCTTACAAATATGATAGGGAATGTTAGAGTATGAAAAAAGAGTAATCATCAAAAATAATGTTGCGCTCTATTAATTTCCTTATTATCAGCTTGTAATTAATTTTCGTAAGCGTGTCTCACCTATAGTTATAAATAAAACCAAACCCATGGTTTAAAACCAGTTTATTTTCAAGTATATTCTCACTATTTAATTTGGGAGCCTAAATACCTACACTTACTTATATTTTCTTTATTTGTTAGGCAATCGATAGGTAGCAATTAAGACCAAGCAACTCAAAAGACAAATTAGTTGCAAGCAACACTACTGTTGCGTAATATATGTACTAGACTTTCGATTTCAACAAGCGGGTGACCGCTTTATTGTGTTAGTGGTAGTTAGCACTGTTTGATTTCAGCTCTCGAAATTCGACCAAGCTTCTCCGACATTACGATCACCCGTCAAATCCCGAAATTAATACGTCCGTGAAAAGCAGGAACGCGATCTGAGGTGATAGCCATTCCTTCAGTCGTGATAAAAATAAATGACGGGTAGGTAGGTAGGTACCTACAACTTTTTTGTCCGCATTGGCAGCGTACGCTTCTGTAACATCGACGATCGACGGATTTCGCCCACTTCGCCAGGCGATGTAACGTTAAGCCAGGAACTTATAATTTTATATGTTTTGTTTAGCGTCGCTATGGCATCGGGCGATATTATTGAATGAATTCAGACATGTCTACATATAACTGAACTATCCAAAAAATAAAGTCTTTACTGTTGTGTGTGGTGACTAGCCAACCACGAATGACCAAAATACCAAATCATTGATATTGGCCGCCTAGATTGCGTTTCATAATCCCCTATTTTCTTTGTTTTTTTTTTTTCTGAAAAGGTGGCACAATATCGCGCATGGAGTCGAGCAATAACTATGTCGAATCAGTGGTCTGCAAGGAAGATGACCTCAAAGAGAATGAAATGAAGGTTTTTGATATTGGAGAAGAAGGCAAAGTATTGCTTGTGAAACAAAAAGGAGAATTCAGCGCAGTAGGCACCACATGCACTCATTATGGTGCTCCGCTCGTGTCCGGTGCGTTAGGTGATGGAAGAATCCGCTGCCCTTGGCATGGAGCCTGCTTTAACATTAAAACAGGCGATATCGAAGACTTCCCGGGCTTTGACTCTTTACCTTGCTACCAAGTTACTGTCACAGAAAAAGGAGAAGTTAAGGTATGTATTCGTTTACCACATTTTGTTCTAAAAAAGGTAGCCTGTAGTAGAACTTTACATTCAGGTTGTGAATTCACACAAATTTGTGCATGTAGATAAAACTAGACAGATGTCGTGGTTGTCCTAAATTGGGTGGAGGTTGCAACGCTCGAGCGAAGCGAAAAAGAGGTCGGCACGCATGATCATTACCGTTTTACCTATACTGCATGGCAAACTGGAGATAAAGATAATCTAAACTTTTCTTGCCTTTGTTCTACACAAAGTTGTCTTTCTAAACTGAACTAATTTTTCAGTCTAGTTTTGCTCTATTTGCTGCCTTGATTGTTGCTGGGATCAAAGATAGAATATATTATAATAATTTGCATTAGGTTGGGAGATGATTTCATTCAATGTCACTTCGGGGTTAGCGTTAATATGCTTGCTGAATGCTAATAGGTACATAAACATTTTTGAATAGAATGCGCGGTAGTTACCACTATTTTCTTTCCAATACTAAGTCAAGTCTCAACTCCTTCGTTTTTGCTTCTTTCTTAGTGTGACTCTACTTTTCCTGACATTGATCGACCTGTATCATTGCCTCCAACCCCCTGGTCGTTGTCTTTTACCTGTGCTGATAATATAAGAACCTGTATGCTTCTTTTACCTTGATGCGTCAATTCGTACAGATATTTGACTTACATTTAGGCAGACAGGAAGTAGTGGCAGGATTCCGTACTTGGTATAAAATTTAGATGCTAAAAGCACTCCAATCGGTTTAAAAAATATGAGGTGTTGACAGAGTCCTTGGTAATTTTAGACACATATTGCTAACGCATTATGCAAACTAAAAACTGTTTATGTAACTGTATGAATGTATAATAATATATTAAACAATTATATTATTCAATCGGTCGTGTCTGGGTACCGCATTTGTGTATAAGGTATCGTTAGTAGTAGCTTTAAAAAAAAAAAATTGAAATCTTAGGTTCTGTCCTTGCCCCATATCAACTTGCACTACAAACAAGAGATGAACCCTAAAAAAGAAGACCAAAACAAAAAACACAAAACACAGGCTGGTTTAAAAATACTTGTAAAATACTGTCTGAAAATTCGTAAGTTTTGGTAGTCCACTTGCGCATCCTTGCTGTCATGGCTGTCCTGTCTAAGCTAGGCCTTTTCCAACGCACAATTTTCTATGATTTTTTACTGACAACCGTATCAGCTCCTTGCCAGCTACTAGGGCTTTAGGGGTTTTGCTAAATGGTAGTCTGTCTGGGTAAATAATTTGTGCTTAATCTGCTATTCGATTAAATAAAGACAATATTATAAATGTGGAATGACAATACGTTCAAGTACATACTTAGCTTAATTTATTAATTGGCCTTATCAGATGATTGATAGCAGATATAACATTTACGATCACTAGGGTCTGATAGTAGACTAGCCCATAATTGCAGACAAGACACCGGTCAAGGACTCCTGATATTTATTTATTTCAAGTTCTACGAATCAGAGCGTGTAGCTGTAGGTAATTTCCACGTAACAGCCACCAACTACTACAATATTACAGACGAACTAATATTTGTTAATAATAAAGGTGCATGCGCATTATTCAATGACTTTGTGATAATTTTAAAACCCAAAAACAGTTTTGATGGGCGATAGCGATAAGAATCACTGAGCATGTTTAAAACCAGCGGCCTCTCTTGTCTTTACTAGATTACCGTAACCTTATGACCATTAAATCGCATGTTGAACAGAATGACAAAATTTATAATAAGCCTTGGCACATAATTTTTTGCAATCGTCTACCATCATTATTTACTTTGACTCGCGCAATCATGCAACAGTCTTGTATCTACGAAAGAATCACCCAAATACAATAAGTAAGACGCTTTTTGATTTCCTATGCATGTTGAATTTCTCTGAAACTATGCGACAATGAACAATGACTGTGAAACAGACACAGGGCTCTAGAACTATAATGCTTCATTAAAACCAATTAATTACCAGAATATCAAATACCTTCTGTAGGAAGTACCGGACCTTATCTGTTTCACAATAATAATTATTATATTTTTTTATATTCTGTTGTATTTCTTCTCGGTTAAAAGGTTCCTTCCGTAAAAATATAGGTCCCAATATGTCTCTATGCCACAAAACATAACCCTTCTTCTTAGTGAGGTTCTTCAGTCGGGTTAGTATAAAAGGAAAATGAGCAAAAATGAGCAAACGTGGAAAATTTTTGGTTAAGGAAAATATGAACCTACTTTGTCATTAGGTATTACGATATGTATGTCTCCATTATTAACAATGTATTCGTTCGTTCGTTTCGGTCTTGGAGTTGTATCATACTAACTGTAACTCGGCACATTATTTATAGCATTTGTATCAACTTGTTTTACAAATTCGGTACAGGCCTTATCTGCGTAAGAGGGAGCAGGCCGTGAATTACCGTAGACCATAATCAGCCACTCAGCCGAGCCGAATGCGGGTTTATAGGTGGCACATGTCTTCGACTTTTTAGTTCTATCATATGCATGCCGCTTTCTTTGCTATCTTTATTAGAGCCGGTTTTTACGTAATTAATCTACATCTGCTGGCGACATGCCTAGCTATTTAGTACGTACCTATCAGTTATCAGCATCGTTACCGCGTTAAGCAATGATTTCGTTTTCATATAAAACTAGTTCAACCATGAATCAGTTAAGGAATTGCGTCTTAACCTTGCGGCACTGCATGATATTTATATTAATTAATGTAAGCCAGCCAAAACTACCTTGTTTGACTGAAATAAATTATCCTTATTGTAGTAAAGGCTTCTTTATCCAAAAGAAATACGGTAGACTAAGATTCTGCAAACACAATATGAGCGTCATTGTGAATTTGTGACTAACAAGTGCAGTGAGTAATGCGCTTACCTCATTTATTTTGTTATGGCAAATGTAAACCAGATATTTTTATCGGACCGTTCGGAAACCTAGCCTAGTTTAAGATATTTAAAAAAATCTAGAACACTGCTTAGATACTAGGCATAAAAGTAATACCTACGCTAAGCTTAGCTTGATAAAATCATAGTCATGAAGCTTAAGCCGCCGATTAGAGGTGAAATATCATCATCACCCACCTATTTTATAAGCACTCGCAAAAAAAATAATACCTAAGTCCTATTATCGTTCGTTTTATTGAATCTACTGTTCACCTACATGTTAGCTGGTTTTACATAAAGAAAAACAAATATCTTGCACTTAAAAAAATCTCTAAATGTGGGCATCAGTTCTAATTTTAATTTGTATAATGCGTGGGAATAAATTCATTTTCCAAGCTATTAGCGCAATGCTTAAGAACAATATATTTCTTCATTAAAATTGGGCATACTGTACACACGATAGAGATATTTCTTAATAGATCCCACTTTTGGTGTTCTGATTCCCCACGTATGTACCCGTAAATGAAATTAGAAATCATTTGGAGTAAATCACTCGTACCTTACTTACTCGGGTGCGCCTACGCAGACTAACTTATCGTAAGGTATGCAATAAAAGCGTGATCTAAGAAGTAGCTGACCTTGGCTCACCTTGACCAAGTCATAGAATTGGTTTACAATCGTAGTCACGGCTCTTTACAATACGTTATTCAGAGTTACTTAAAACATACCTATTATAACTTTCCGGATGGTGACTCATATCAGTCCCCTGAGCAATCATTTAGCACCAGACTCATACATTAAGTAACTTACTCACCTTTTTTTAGATATTGATCGGTTGGCATTAACTTGGGCACCTCTAATTAATTAATGTACATCCCTACGTACAGTACATGTTGGTAGAATAAAGGGCTACTTTCCTTACAATAGCTAGTTGGGGTTTCAGTTCCAGTACAACCAGAAAGAAATACATAACAAAAACATTTATAGGTATATATGTATATGGTTGTATGGTTTTCATGGTATGTATGTATATGTGGTTTTTATGGTATTCTCCAGACCGATTCCGGCCACGGCGGCTAATATATATTCAGATTATCCAAGTACGCAGGAGATATTATAGTGCACAAATGTGTGCGCAAACACAGGTGTGCTCCCTCTTCCCTAACTCTTAGTCCGATGGGATTGCAATCCGACTTCCAAACTACGGGCTGTTACTGAGAAATTCCTAATGCAAAAATCCAATAACACTTTTTGCCCGACCTTGGAATCGAACCTAGGACCCCACGCTCAACAGTCGTGCTCGCCACCACGAGACCAACGGGGCAGTTACTACCGGGCACTTTTTATGGTAACAACTGACTTAACGCAGTCTTGTATGTTAATATCCCCATGAAGTAATATTGATACATATTTTATTGTATTAAGTACCTACTACGATTACTTTTCCGTGAAATATTAATTAAGTATTTACCTAAAGTTTATTCGCCTTATACATGAATCATTCATTTCTATATTTTATGTATGCTAGATTTAACCGTGAGAAATTCAGTTTGTTCTAGGCAATTTTGATTCAGACAGCATTTCTACATCCATCACTATTCAGTACTGGTAAACATGAAATAACTTTCGCCTTATTTTACGCCCTTTAAACATTTCAGGTAAGAGCTAAACGCAGCGATTTGAAATCGAAGAAACGCATCAAGGAGATGGGCATGACATCCCAGTGCGACGGCTCAGTCGCCGTGATCGTGGGCGGCGGCCCGTCCGGGGCCACCTGCGCCGAGACCCTGCGCAGTGAGGGATTCAAGGGACGCATCACTATGGTCGCTAGGGAAAATTATCTCCCTTACGATAGGATTAAGGTGTCCAAGATAGGAACCGTCACCGATATCGAGAAACTACAAGCAAGATCTCACCAGTATTATGAAGAAGCTAATATTGAAATTCTTAAAGGTGTAGATGCTACAAAAGTAGACACCGAAGAAAACATTGTACACTTAAGTAATGGAAACAAACTACGTTACAATGCATTATACATTGCTACTGGCTCCAGTCCACGTGTGCCAGACATTCCAGGTATCGATCTTAAAAACATCTTCACGGTTAGAGAGTTTGATGATTCTGTAAACATCCTAAACACATTAGGAACTAACAAAGATATGGATGTAGTAGTATTAGGTTTAAGTTTTATTGGTTTAGAAAGTGCGTCGTCCTGTACCGATAAAGCTAAGTCAATGACTGTTGTTGGCAAGGACACTTCGCCGCTTGGCCAAATATTCGGCAATGAAATTGGCCGTAGCTTACAAAAGCTATTCGAAGAAAAAGGCGTCAAATTCCAATTTGATACTACAGTAGTTAAATGTAACGGCGAGAACGGAGTACTAAAATCGGTAGAATTGGCCAATGGGACCACACTTCCTGCTGACATGCTGATATTAGGCGTGGGAACAACATTCAACACAGGTTTCTTAAAGGACAGTGGTATACTAATGGAGGGAAATGGTGCGGTCAATGTGGATGATAAGCTCGAAACGAATGTCAAAAATGTGTACGCTGGCGGCGATATCGCCTGCGCGCCAGTTTTCGCCCATGGAAATGACCATATGAGCATAGGACATATCGGTTTAGCTCAATACCATGGTCGAGTTGCTGCTTTAAATATGTTAAAGAAAGAAATTCCTTTGAAGACAGTTCCTTTCTTTTGGACCATGCTTTTCGGAAAATCTATCCGTTACGCTGGTTGTGGGAAATCTGCGAGTACTCTAGTAGACGGAGATGTGGAAGGCCTGAAGTTTATCATCTTCTTCTTTGACGAATCCGATAAGGTAATCGCGGTCGCTTCGTGTATGAGAGATCCAATCGTTGCTCAGTTCGCTGAGTTCACGCATCAAGGCAAAACTTTGCACAAAAAGGACCTAAAAGACGATCCTATTGCGTGGACCAAAATAATAAATTAATCAATACTCCGTTGTTTATAAACTCGACCAATAGCTTCTGTTTTTAGAAATATATCTGCCACTCTTAACTATTTAACACTCGAAGCCATCCGTACGCGAAATATGCACTAAGACGTGGAGTTGCGGACACCAGCCCGTTATACCAATACCACTTGAAGTCCTTTAGTTTTGAGTGTTAAAAAGTTATCTGGTAGTTCGATAAAGTTATCTAGAAGAAATCTACATAGAAATATGTATAAAAATGGCTCACAATAAGCGACATGTCACTATAAGCGAAGTCATTATATCCGATTTTGTTATAAAGAATTTTACATGACAATCAAACAGCACTGTGTAATTACTTTATAATAAGCAGTTGGTCAATATAGGCGGACTTATAATAAACGGATTCAGCTGTACTTTGAAAATATTCAAGTTATAAATGAGTGTCTGTAGAGTAGCTATACGCATTTAATGGAGTGCTTTTTATATTAACTGGTTTGCAGGGCAGAATAGGTGTTCTTTTAAATGGCGAATATCAAAACTTGAGAAAATAATACTTTTATTTTGAGTAATGTATCACATGTTGTCAAGTGTGTATTAAAGTATGCAATAGTTAAAGAAAGTCGTGTTGTATTAGAGTGTGAGAATATTTTAATTTAAAATGTTGAAATATATCGTGGCCTTAATAAATAACACTGCATTCGTGTACCTTTAAATGTAGATTGCTTTGTCCAATGTGTATTTGGCACAAATGTTATGGTGTCTCATAGATATTGGCATTTTATATAGGAAAAATGTATTAACGTATGCATGGTAAATATTGATATTGAATATGTAGGTATACCTGAGTGCATTAGATTAAAGGTACCTACATAATTATGAATTATATTTGATCGTAATTTAATAAGTAACAAACTTTTTTGTCAGGTTATATTATACTTAAACTACTTTATGTTTAAACTGTAAGAGATAAGAAGTACAAAAGTAATAAAACAAAACATATTCAATGAAGTCATGAAAAAGTTTTAAATTGAAGTACATACACCATTGTGATAGAAATTAGAGAGCAAGTACCTAGTTACCTACTAAGATAAGGTACATACGGGGCTAAGTGGCGACCAATGTTCACGATGCAGTTTTAAGATGATAATTATACTCTGTTGATATTTCGATTATTGATATTTTTATAGCATACTTCATAATTATTAGTTATTACTGAATTCCCTAATGTTTGGCTAAATGTAATTTCCTAGGTTTAATTTCCCACTAAAGTATAACATGTTTTGTTATTTTATAATTAAAACAAAAAAACCGGCCAAGTGCGAGTCGAACTCACGCACGAGGGGTTCCGTTCCATTATCTATAAAAACGGCAAAAAAAATCATATCCTTTGTATGGGAACCCCCTTAAATATTTATCTTATTCTGTTTTTTAGTATTTGTTGTTATAGCAGCAACAAAAATACATCATCTGTGAAAATGTCAACTGTCTAACTAGATATCACGGATACAGCCTGGTGACAGACGGACGGACGGACAGAGGATTCTTAGTGTTAGGGTCCCGTTTTACTCTTTGGGTACGGAACCCTAAAAATCGTCTGGGCCGTCAGAAATATGTCACTACATATTGAGGTGATAGTCAATGGCGATAGATGTTGGATAATAACACTTTATTATCCAACATCTATCGCCATTGACTGTCACCTCATTATTTATTAGATTATTTGGAAAAAATCTCCTACTTGTGTCCTATCTCGATTATTAATTGTATAATAATACGGCAAATCATTTGCTTATGATTATGTCTAAAACATTAAACTTATAAAATTATGTTATGTATGGCATCCTTGGATTTTAACGAATTTTAACCTCATTTATCTCAATCGCCTATTATACAAAGGCCGGGGGAGACTACTTATTGTAAATGTTCGACTGATTCACCTCACTAACGTGCAAGGCACATAATAAATACATTGTCACAGTCCATAAACAGAGAGAGAGATCACTTACTGTCGTACTCTGATACGTTACTTAAAAACGAACAATCAATAATGGGCTCCGTATAAGAGACCAGTTAAATAAGTCAGCTCAATTAATAGCGAAAAGTCTTCGCTAACTTACTCACTGAACTAACTCGCAAACTGGCCTCGTGTCTGTAGCCTATTATATACTTTAATCAGCAACACCAGAATATCTTTGTCATGTCAACTTCGTGTTTCGTGGAAGTATTCCAAACTTTGGTTTCATTGGCATATATATTTTACTGACAATGTTTTGAATTTAATATACATTATAATAAAAATTAAAAAATAATTTTTTTTGTAACGACTCTGAGTACCGAAGAAATTTACATAAAGAATCTAATACTTACAAATTTTAGAAAACACGAATTTAGTGTCGTACAAACTTCAAATTCCATTGCAACCAAACATTTAACTTTTAAAGTGCGCACTCAAACATGGTTGACTAGAATTATGTGATAGTGGCAATCTAAGATATACCCACAAAATTAGAGGTATTATTTCGTTTATTTATTTTTGTACAATATAAAAAAATAGGCATTGTTATTATTATTGTACTTAGTTATTCTAATTAGTATTTTACATGATGTAAGTGTTGGTCTGTATGTTATTTAAGCATTTAATAATTTATTTATTTATTTGGGAAGAAGTAAGGAAGCCACATTTACAGCAACTAGTGGATAATTAAGAATTAATGAACTTTGCATGGGTTCAAGAAAGGATCGAAATCATTAGTAATGTTGTTTATTCAATTAAGAATAGAATCAACTTTCGTCCAGTCTGTCCTTCACTAGGCACTTGAAAATTATGAATAACAACCTGATCTTGAACTTAGCAATTACAGGCTTGCTTTCTTCCTACCTTTTAAAATAATTACTGTGAATCCTCTACTCTGCTTGATATAATCATCTTATCCATGTGATATTATATATTGTTGCCTCGTAAGATTTATGCACGTATTAAAAATATATATATATTAAATTGTTTGTATTAGTTTTGACCCATACCTAGTTTTGGAAATATTTTTTTTACGCCCATTGGATCATCAATTCAGCGTATAGTTGCCTCTGCTGTCCGATGCGGCGAAAATGTACGCTCTGTGTCACTATCCTCGATGTCGTATGATGGTGATAAGACGGCAAAAGGGAGCAATGTAAAAGATTAAATTTTTGGCTGATAAATATCATATAAGTGTATTATCCTATTATTGGGGAGCCGGTCTAGATGTTTAATTGGCCCCGACTGTTAAAGACTTCGTATTTACGTGGCATGTATTGATCATTAGAGTATTTCAATAATTCCTATAGTCTGTTATTCAATATCACAAAACAAGTCTAGACTACTTTACTAACTTTGTTTATTCTTTTCAGTTTCAAATTTTGTATGCAGTTTGGTTCACTTTTTACGATTTTGATATTTTTAATTAGGTACCGATACTTTTTTATTTCTTTTTAGTTACGATTATAGGATGGTACTTACATTTCGTAATCTAGTCATTTCATTGAGGGAGTTAATATCGTGGGGATTATTAAGTAGCTTGAGGGGGTGTAAAGTACGGATGATGCAACTATCTAGACAGTTAAACCTGGCTCAATACTACATAGGCTTCACCTTTTGCAAAAATGCGTGAACTTAAATCAAGGTTCCGGGAGGTTCAGTTGCACCTTTCACAAAATTCACCCCATACTCAAAACACATTTCTCATAATGCTCCTTTCGCAAAAGGTATTTTTTTTCTCCATTAGCTCTTTTGCAGTGGTAATGACAAGGCAAAACTTGTATTTCGTAATCAACAAAAATAAAAAAAAATTAAGTCTTGGTCTTGGTGTCATAGAAAATCCACAGCTCACAGTTCATTTTAGGTATTTTTAGGCCTGTTTGCAGTATTTGCCTG
This sequence comes from Caradrina kadenii, assembly GCA_947462355.1. NCBI lineage: Eukaryota > Metazoa > Arthropoda > Insecta > Lepidoptera > Noctuidae > Caradrina > Caradrina kadenii. The sequence goes on along the minus strand of OX381693.1, from coordinate 3,678,794 downwards.
ATGCTGTTGCGGTCTGTCTTTACAATAATTATGTAAATGGGTTAATGCAATATATAGATGCAAATTTTTGGTACTGACACTGAGTTACGATTTTTAGAAACAAAAGTCAGATTTCTTTTAGGTTCTTATTACATGTCTTATTTCTAATTACTACCTACTACATAGAATATCATAAAAACATCATTACACTAAATTACAATATCATGTTAGAATTTACAAAAAATTAATCCCAGGATTCCCTGACGCGTAAATGTTGTAGTCTCTCGTATAGAGTAACATCTTGTTTGAAAATTTTTCTTGATTTGTCCAAAATTTTTTCTTTTTTCATATCTGGTTTTCCTAGAGCTTTGGTATGACCAGAACTTTCAGCCTGAAAATATTTATTGCAAATAATTAATATGTAGAATTAACAGAAATCAGAAGCACTATGTAGATAGGTAGTACATAACTGTATAATTATCAACATCATCATACCATCACGCCTATATTCCCCGAAGGGTTAGGCAGAGGTGTAACAATATACACCCACAGTTCGCCAGTATGTTTAGGTCCCATGTAATAGGGGGTGAGCCTATTGCCATTAATCGGGCACAAATCCTAACTCCGAGCTGTTACTGAGAATTTCATAGAAAACCCCAATAACACTTTTTGCTCGACCTGGGAATCGAACCCAAGACCTCTAGCGTAGCAGTCGCGCTTAGGACCACTAGGCCAACGAGGCAGTTAAGTTAGTATAATTATATTAACACAGTACTGTACCTTGTGTTTTATTTAAACTATTGCTATACCAATCCTATTGAGTTCAATTTGACCCAACCACTTCTTTGTAAACACGTTGTTTTAATATAACAAAACAATATTATTATAAAAGGCCAAGATTCAATTTTCTTCCATTATTAGCAAGCAAAGTGTTTATTCAATAATATTTACCAAATACAAACTAACAGTGCATACAGAAACTGGAGTGTAGCCTGTTGCTATTCTAAGATGCAGTAAATACCTTTTTTTAGTTCATTTAACAAAAAAATAATTACAAAATAAAACTTACCTCGGAGAGATAAGGATAGCGTAAATATAACATATTTTGTTCTTCTATAGCGAAATCTTGTTTAATTTGCCGTAAATGTTTCGGTTCTACTTTTTGTACTAATCGGTCTTTTCCTCTAAACAAATGTCCATTTGGTAAGCGATTACGACGAAAAAGCACAAGAGACAGTTTCATGTTTAAATGAAAGTGAACAGCAGTATTTGATTAATAATGCAGCGAAATTAAAATAGGTACTTAGATCGTACCTAAAAAAGAATTTCTACACTGATCACTGACTGATGTTGTGACTTTACAAATTAGGTTATGATAGGAATAGACAAAAACAAAATGACGTAAGAGATTTTTTATCAATGACAAGAATATTGGTTATTTTCTTACCACATTACAATTAATGGTCAATCATCGACATCTGACAAATTTAATAAATTGAGAATCAAAGAATAATGTACGATGAAACATTACGATCACAAATAGAATGTTGTTTAAAATATTGCAATCATTGTTGGTTGTGAATTAATTTGACCGTGTTATATTGTTCATGCGTTTAAATTTTTATCAATCTTTGATAGTAAATTGCAGGATTAAACTGATGCTAGATTGTATGCGTTTTAACCTTTATACAATTTAATTTCTAAATGTCATCTTTTCATTTTTAATTTTTGATTACCATTACATAGACTTCGTACTTTCTATGACTCTCTCTTGCTCTGCTTGCTTCTCTAGCTAGTCTATGGTTAGAATGGCTGTCGATCGAGCGTAGGGGTGTCGTATAGTCGTAAATAAATTGTATGAAAATCAATTAATTCCTAATGTAAGGTAATTGTTTATAGGGATACGATTATCTTTTAAGTATGAGATCCCGGGGCTGACAGTTGTTTCTTTTTTTTGGATCAGTCTCCAGGATTGGTAAGTAATTTTCGTATCATAGTACTCACTAGGCTTTACTATATTTATTTTTTATTTTCGAGCTTCCCGATAATTGTAATAATATTATTGTCCAAATTTATTAGCTACCTCCTTGTGTTGATATAATTTGTAGAGATACTTCTCAATACAATGAGACATTTCATTTAGTTTCGTACCCTTTCACTTTATTGTGTACATTATTTTCGTGCTCTACTTATTTCGAGCTCGCTCTTTTTATTATATTCTTCTATTTTATAAGAAACTTTTGTCTGAGGACCGCCTTCTTTTTCTAGTTCCCCAGTCTATAAAAGTGTAATGTTACTGTCCTTTAATTATTTTTTATCATTTATCTCTCATGTCAGATAGTCCTAAGTGTTATTGTCATTTAAAAATGACCTACTTAAAGCCTGCAAGTATCATTTTGGCTACACTTTATAGTTTTCTAGTTGTATAGAAATATAAAACTATTTATTATTTAACCAGGTATTACAGTTAGGCTCACTTATGCCTAAAACTTAACTCAAAGTTAGTTGCTGAAACAAGGTTAAATAAAAAAGTTATACATATTGGGCCTGCGCTTGCCACTAACTTGGAGTTAAAAAATGACTGAGTTGATGTGGCGGTTAAGGATGTATGGTGTGTGTAATGTATGCAATTGAGTTAGTTCCCATAATACTCCATTTGATCCAGGTGTCAGGTATGTATACAAAATTGTTTGCAGTGTTCTGGTCATTTAATTTTATTATGCACCTGTACAAACTTTATTATATAGTTTTCTGTTATTTAGTGGATAAATTTACTAATTTATTTTTTTATTTGCGTAATTAATTTATCTTAAAGTTCTTGCTACATGAGATTACTCCATAAATAATAATCTTTCAGATGTAAGTATACATCTTGTAAATTTTGTATTAAATTATTTATTTAATATAAACAAACATATTTTTGTAGTAGGTAAGAGAGACAAATGTATTCGGAGCTGTTTCTTAACCATGATTTTTCATATTTTTTGGCTTTTCTATATTACCATTATGAGTCCCAGATCCTATTATTGTATAAATTCCATTAGCTACCAAATGGAATTCATTTAAGTTTAGTGCGGTGTTGTATAAAAATATAATAAAGAAACAAAAAACTGTATGACATGTGTGATAAGCTTCCTTAGTATTGGTTTCATATAACATGGGAAATAAATTTAGAATAGTCAAATCAAGTAGTTGACTGATTCGAAAAAGCTGTAGGCTGCAGTGGTTGGCTCCAGCCTTAGTAAGCATTAACAAGACAATCTATACTTTTAAAAAGAGGTAGTTTGTTTTTTTATGTGAAAGAGCTTATAAGCTCTGGAAGTACTTGTCCCATTACAAAAAATCTTTAACATATAGAAGCCACACTAATGCTGAGTTCCATAGGCTAAGTTTTGTGGCATACTTGACTCCCATGCTAGCAGGAGCTAGTCTAGGTGAGCTTAGTATATGTGGATATGACATTTGGGTCTCACAACAACTAGATTCAACTGTTTGGCCATGTCACTAGCCCTGCCAAGAAATAATAGCCTAACACAGTAGGGCTTTATCAACCAACTAATCAATCACAGGTAAGTCAATCAGTCAGGGCAGCGTTGTCTTGGGGCTGAGTCGTCCGGGTTTAGTAGCCCTGTGGTTAAATTCTGTTTTATGAAGAACAATTAATGGTCATCAAGCAGTCTAATGTCATTCTAGATTTGTGGAAAAATAATATCACTGTAACATTTTATTCTTAAGACCAAAAGTAGCATAAACGGTAACTTAAGGAATAATGATGACCCAACAGGGTAACATAAAAGATAAAGATATATTTATTTTGTAAAACATGAATAAATAAGGTCATATTTTTTTCAAATAGCTACAATAAAGTAGCAAATATGATACAGTCTAATTTGTATAGTGCTAAACATCCAATTTAATTAAAATAGGTGAACTATCTCTACATTACTGCATTAGTTAGTGTAGGGCAATGCCCTTTTGATACCCTTAATCATTTCTATTTACTGCCATGCGGCCGTACGCTATGTAATCTCAATAGCTCATAAAACTTGTAGGTACGTCAGGCCCTATTTTCAGTTAATTAAATCTTTTTATTACCCAACTATGATGCAGCAGTACAAGGGTTATGAAATTCAGTCTAAAAAACTCAATAAGCATAATTTCAAGCTTCTAGACCCAGCGATTTAGGCTTTGTTTTCTGTAAATAAGATTTTTATTTCATAGCTTTTACTGAATTATTTTTAGTTGCTTTTTAATTTTATTAATGAGCTCTACTGTACCTAACTGCACTTTTTCTTGTGTTTCATTTTAAAACTCACCTGAATATATATGACCTAAATTATTCTATGTGAGCAACTTGTACATCAAACATTTCCTTGAGCTATTAAAATAAAAATATTTCCTGCGTTGTAGGTATGTTTCTACACTTCGCTTCTTATGAATATTCTTAACAATCATGCAATTCGTTTTACCGGTTCAACCTAGGATTTTATCAATAGCGCGCTGTCGATAAAATTCTCTTAAATAACTTCATTATAAATAACTTGTAATAAAATATGTTTTCAAGGGACCGTTTATCATTTTTCAATTTAAATGATTTGGCGGAATAGTGACTAACTACAAGACTAGATATAAGTATCCACAATAACATATTTAACAATGAGAAACTAACACGACTATGTACAGCGCGCGCTGTTGATAAGGTCCACCACTAGAAAAGTTGTAGTTTGGATCCCGCGTCTTCACATACGGTGATTCTCCCACAAATGTTTGAGTATGTTATTATTATTATACAACGGAGATCACGTTCCACTGCCTTGTTATGAGATAAATTGCAGTGTTGTGGTATTCAAATATCGGTCTTCGCTAAGTTATTATCGTCAATGTAACTGCCTAAAAACCTCATTGTGGATCTGCATTCGTGGCTCACGGTGATTATTGGTTTTGCTAAAATACGGTTAGGTATTTGTAAAGACTTGAATAATAAATAACACACTAATTTCTCAGATGGAAGCTAGTGGAATTCTATGATTTAGCTATAATTGATTTAGGTACTGATTCAAATAGTTATGTCAATTAATATTATTATTTTATTTTGAACGTATACAATGCCTATAGATGATTTATTATATAAAGATGTTTTGAAAGTGTCCTTAAGTGTTGTGTATTGTTATAGAGCTCCACGAGGTGAATTAACCGTAGCGCACCACCACACCGCGGCCGTTGATTTGAGTGGTATACAGTGATAATGGCGCAGGTCGGAGCGAACATGGAATACCAGGAGTATAAATGGGCCTACTCAATCATGGACTCCTCCAAGTAATTATACGTTGATATTTTAACTTAAATTCATATCACACTTATTCGGAAACATCGTGTAAGGGTGTATACACATTTATCACGACCGGGATAAAGGGCTTTCCAAACTTCAGGCCGTTCTACTTCCAAACTCAGTGTCCCGTCAGTATCGTGAATAACGTTGCTTGGATTCATTTTAAATGAACTGATAAATATGTTCGGACCCTCAGTGTTCAGAAGCATCCACTGACGTACCTACCTACTCGAACACTGAGCTCTGACAGTCTGAAACCCGGAATTTCCTAACCTGGAAACATTGGGATGAAGCGTAACTCGTAGATTACTCAAACCCATTCTGTAAGTACTGTATTTTATTATGACTGTCGATGATTCAATATGTTTTGAAAATTAAATATCGCTGGGAAAATATGGAGTAGGTACTATTACTGACAATATATACGACGTCGTGTGTGACCTCAGACCTTCAGACACGATATGCGACAGTCACAGGGACACATTGCGAAACCACCTACAGATATAATTCGCTATGAAACTATCGTTACAAAAATACCAATGACAAATCCATTGCCCAACATTTCTTTATTTACGTGAACAACCATTATTGAAGTAAACACCGATTGCAGGCAGGTTGATGGTATTAGGGTTGCGTCTTATGTAGTTTTTGTTTTGGGGACTACACGAGTGCCGCGCCGCTCCCAGGGTCGCAGGGAGATCGGAAAGTTCGATAACTATTAAGACCATTGTTGTATTGAAAATAGCATAATTATGCGCTCTTATTCCTTGTTAAATCAACTTAATTTCAATATTGAATCAACGTTCCGCTGATGCGTGAGCGACTAAATGAAACGATACTTCAAGAGTTTCTAATCGTTTCGGAACTGTGAAAATAAATGAAGAAGTCCTGAGTGCGGTGGTGTAGAGGGCATGTCGTTAATTGGAGGGGTCCTGAGCAAGATATTACATTTCATTAGAGAGATACCCCGCACTGCTGGAAAGCGCTTCATTTAATTAGGCGCGGGTCGATAGGTCATTTCGTGGCAGCTCGTGGTTTACCTACTTCATCAGATCTATCTGTCATTGTTTATTTTCTAGTTATGTATATTTTGATTAGAAAGAATGCTCACAAACATTATTTATTTGAATAAAAACTAAATAAAAAAAAAACCGTTTTAAGTAACCTTGTGTAATGTAACGTTGGATGGTGAATATGCTCACAGTGATACTTACTGCGACAAAAGAATGGTAAGTACCGCTGTCTTGTTGATGTATTGGCAAAAAATCATGTCCGTCATTGCTTAAACTATTGCAGTAATTAAATCCGATGCCTAGGATCAAGTCTTTACATCGCGTGTCGTAACAAATCCACACACACCACATTAAGTAAGTAATGAAGCCTTTGTCCAGTAGTGGCACATTAATAGACTGGCTATTTAATATGCCACTACTGGACAAAGGCTTCTCATACAGAGAAGGCACAAGCATTTATCACTACGCTTGCTCAAGGTGGATTGGCGAATTGAGGCTTATTTATAAGCCCAGGTTTCCTCATGATGTTTTCCTTCACCGATGTTATTTTACGGAAATTCCTACAGTAAAATAAAATTACCGTACCTATACTGAATTTCCGATCATCTGGAAGATACGGTCACTAGTCCTATTCAATGAGGATGTTAAAAATGTCAGAGTGCGGAAAATCAGAATTACAATGAAAAGGTCATAAACCTATTGTTTCTACTATGAATTACGTACAAAGTGTACCGTTATGTTTAGAATGGTAAATATTGTAATGTTTTTAGGGTATCGGCGTGTCTGATCTCGATGCTGCTGATCGTGTACGGTAGCTTTCGCTCGCTGAACATGGAGCGCGAGGCGCGTGAGCGGGCGGAGCGGGAGAGGGAGGCGACGCTGCTGGGCGGGAAACCTGTCTCCACCAGCTCGAGCTCCAATTCTAGTAAGACTTTACTTAACCATTTTGTATCATCCAAATAGAGGAAATTTTATTGGTTAACAAAATTATATTGTATATTTGTCTATAGTTGAATGAAATTCACACACAAGCGCAGCCCCGGTACTACCTTACTAAATATATTTAGGTAGGCATGAGCTATCCATGCTTGTACCTCTAATTCGACCAAAACAGAAAAGAAGCTAGTAATTTAACTAAACCAAAGTATACTTTACTGTAACAGAAATAAAGCCTATGTTGTGTAAACCAAAAAACAGAAGCACTGACTTTGCCAGAAGAAGTGCCAACGTCTGAGGTGTGTGCAGAGAAAAGACACCTTGGTGGTTATAACTAAGCCATTAGCCACAGCCAATTAGGCAAGTGAGGTTATCGGCACGGTTCGTTACTGATCTTAACACACTTATCATTAATCGTGGAGTAAAATCATAATTTGATTATTATTTTTCGTTGCGTTAGGGACTAACTACACTTATTTAGCGTTCGTTTATAGAAAAAGTCATTTTTATATCGCATCTGTTCGGACGTGGAAAGCTGAACGCAGGCGTAGGCATCTCCATAATACAGCGGTGTTATCTATGGACAAAAGCTGAATTGAACTGAATAAGCATATTTAGTTATAATATAGTTATATATTACCAAGGGCCCGAGTGTTTTCAGTAGCAACGGCAACAATGCAACCAATGAATTTGTTTAACAGTAAGTTATATCGTAATCGTATCGTATCGTTTCGTGTAAGTAAGATTCTTTACTTTACTCTCAGTGCAGTCCATTACTGTACATTACTGTCCGAGTAGATACAATCTCATTATAACTGTCTTTAAAAGTTATTTATTGCAAATTCTGCGTTGCATACCTAAATACATTTAGCCATCTAGCTCATGAGAACAAAACCAAATAGGTAGATATCTTGGCGCCAGTGTGTAGCATAAATCATTCCTTTGTATTGAACGTATTTCATAATTGATAAGCAAAAGTTCCTTACTTGGACCAAGCCCTTTGATTATGTTAGTTTTATCGCTTAGTGATACGTACCTACCTATTTTGCCATGCATAGTAAGGGCCTGCTTAGATCGTTATGCACACTGTTATTGTGTCAATGGCACAAGATGTTTGTATTTTGTAAGCAAAACGATAATTTTGTTAAGTGCATTGTAAAATGCACTTACTACTACTGAGGTACTTATAGTAGTTGATAAAAATAAGAGGTCCCAACATATTCGTGCTGACAAGTCAACTGTTTCTGAGGCAATAGTGTAATAATGTAGTTCCCACAAGTGATGATACTGATGCTCGTCTTGTTATTCGGTTAATTTTTTTATTGGACACCCTTTTGAGATCATGCCGATACTAAGAAAATAGAATGCACCGATGACCGTTGTGTTTTCTATTGATCGATTCACGGCAAGGGTCTTTATCGTATTCATCGAGAAATGTAAACTAACAAGTCTGATGGATGTTTCACCATTTGTTTGCTCTTGCTTGCGAAACGGTGATCACAGTTCAGAATAGATCGACCGCGTAGGGACGTAAGTTGCTGCTTTTCGTTAATCATTTTTCAACATAACATAATGTTTCACAGATGTCCAAACCCTAAACACGATGCAGGCGCTGTGCTTCCCTCTCGGCTCGTCTGTAGCGCTGCTTATCATGTTCTTCTTCTTCGACTCCATGCAGACGCTGGTGGCGATATGTACCGCAAGTAAGTGAACAAACGATAATAACTGTTATACTGCCCACCAGACCGTGAGCCCTGGTGAATTTTCATTTCCCGCTCGACGTCAAATAAGTGTCAAATTTTTTGGTGTCTGCTTGTTCCGGGTCAGTGCTATCTGGGGCTAGTGTTCTTTTTGCTTTTAAGACTGTGTATGCTTCTAAAACCCGAGATTATTTTCATACAAATTGTATGGAAATTGGTTTTTACATATCAAATCTATCGGTTTTTGTATGATAGAATAAGTAATACCGACAAAACGTGAATGACAAAAGTAAGTGTGGTCCCGCAGTAATAGCGTGCGCGGCGCTGGCGTTCCTGCTGACGCCGCTGTGCCAGTACGTGGCGGGCGGCGGCGCGCGGGGCGCGGTGTGCGGGCGCTACTCCGCGCCCGAGCTGGCCGCCGCCTTCCTCGCCGCCGCCATCGTGGCCGTGTGGGTGCTCACCGGCCACTGGCTGCTCATGGACGGTAACGATTACTTTTTACTGTCTCTAAATCTATAGTTTGTATTCGTTTTGACTACTGCCCATACATATAATGCAAGTTCCATAAATTCATTTTGGCCTGACCACATCTATGTGGCAATTTAAATAACTGAGATATGTTATAATTTTTTTACATTTACCTGACAATGGTCGTGCTGAAATAGACCACAACACCCTGTATAGGTAAGACGTGTAAACTGTTATTTACATGGAGTATGTACATCCGTTATAAACCCATGGAGCATAAACAGCCTGGCGACTTTCATTGACGAGTAAACCTAAACATTCTCGTCTATCGACTGTCGAGAAATTCTCCTCATGTAAACGGACCTTTAATCTATCTATAGCCAATACACACTACACAGCCCGTAGATGAATTAACGTCATTCATTATAATTCTGCAGCGATGGGCATGGGCCTGTGCGTGACGTTTATCGCGCTGATCCGCCTGCCCTCGCTGAAGGTGTCCACACTGTTGCTCACCGGTCTACTGCTCTACGATGTGTTCTGGGTCTTCTTCTCTTCATACATATTCACCACCAACGTCATGGTCAAAGTCGCTACCAGGTAATTTTTAGAAGCATTATGTTTCACTGCTACGCTAGAGGTCTTGTGTTCCATTCCTAGGTCGAGCTAAGTGTTCTTGGATTTTTCTATCAAATTCTCAGTAGCAGCTCAGAGTTAGGATTTGTGCCCGGTTACTTGCAACAGGCTCGCTCCCTATTACATGGGACATAAAACACACGGGCAAACAGTGGGTGTACATTAGTACATCTCTGCCTAACCCTTCGGGGAATACAGGCGTGATGGTGTGTGTGCATTATGTTTTATGCTTAATCGACACTTCTTACGTTACGGTGTACTTGACGTCCACGCGGGCAGATGCTAGCTATGAATATAAAAATGATAGTAGCGCGGGGTTGAGTGAAGGGTTTTAAATTCTAGATCTCCTATCTTGCCTTTTCAATTATTTATTACTCGTTAAGTAACAACAATTTCTTCTTAGCATGTTGATGACACAAAAATAAAAACTTTTTTACAAAAAGCAAAACCTTCAGAAACTAAAAAGTGAAAAATAACTTTAGCTTTGGAAGTCAACGAGCTCAGGGGAGAAGTCATTTGATAATTTCCCATCTGGAAAAAAAAACAAAAAGCTTTGGAAGTCAGCGGCTTTGGATCTGTTTGTTGTTTTGTATTCCCACGGTTTTTAGTATCAATTCCCTGTAATCTAAATCCATGAAAGAACAGTTATACTACGTAAATTAACAAGACACCACTTCAAAGTCACAAGGAAGCTAAATACGCTAATTCGTTTTCTTGGATGACATATTTTTTTCATTTTTTTTTTTAACCAAACTACAGAACTAATTTTGATAAAATTTGTACCTTCGAAGCCCACCTACCTATCAAACAAAAAAAAATCATTAAAATCGATTCATAATTGGCGGAGTTATCGCGTATATTAGTCGCCACGAGTCGTGAGCACAAATGTCAAGTTAATTTTTCGGTTTTTGGGTTCTCTTCCGACTGACGGACCAATCGCGTGCAGCGTCGGCGGCCTAAAATACCCAGAAAGGAACCCGAAATCCCGAAAATTAACTTGAAATTTGTGCTCACGACTCGTGGCGACTACTATAACACACAAACAAAAAAAAAACATACAGACGAATTCCTCCTTCTTTTTGAAGTCGGTTAAAAATAACAATTTTTTTTGGTTCACCTCTGTTCGTTTCTGGGCGTATATTTCCCCTATTGTTAAAAACAAATATTTTTATTAATTGAATTGTTACTTAGTTTATCCTAGAATCTGAGCGATGCGAAGCTTTATGTATTGTACTTCTGATTATTATTGTTATCTAACAACTGTGGGTATTTATGTTTATAATGAGTAGGTGGGTCGTGCGAGATGACCCGTATTTATCATGTTTTATATTTGTAAAGAATGCTCTCGACCTACATTTTTATAATGAATTCATCAATCGTAATGCTTATTTATTAAAACAATACTATAGTTTAGATAATTATTGTTTAGTAAATATGATTATCAATCATCATTACTATCAAAATAGGAGAGTGTACAGAGAAAAGGTTGTTAACATTCATTATGAATATCTCGCTACCGCAAACCAGCTCTCGTGTCGTGGTATTGGTATGCGTCCAGTAAGTAAATCCAGAGATTTATTGAAAGAAAAAAATATTAAACCTAATACGAATAGGGTGATACAACGGGTGGTATTAGTTGTTATATCATATGATGATGTTTGCAGGCCGGCTGAGAACCCAATGAACGTGGTAGCGCGTCGCCTGCAACTCGGCGGCGCCATGCGCGACGCTCCCAAGCTGTCGCTGCCCGCCAAGCTCGTGTTCCCGTCCATGCATCATCAGGGACACTTCTCTATGCTCGGTCAGTCAACATTATAGTTTCAGACGAAAGAGGGCCACTTCTGGCCTTTGTAGGTCGTGAGAAAACATGCGTCATTGCCACAGCGACCGGGCCTGTACAACCCGCACAACTCCCACGACCTTTATTAGGTCGTCAGTTCTCACTTACGGGGGTTCCTTATAACTCTTAAGGTCATCGCTCTTACAACACGGCTCCGACTCAGCAAATAATTTGACATTCGAGGTAGGGCTTTAAATCGTCATTAGATTATTTCAATCTATTCTTGACTGTGCATCGGAGCGTTAAAAATATTTTTTATTATGACGATATTAAAAAGGTGGCTCGCGTGTTGAATTTTCCGAGGCGTTTTCAGCTGGGCCATTGCCGTTTAGGAACGGTGCTGTTGTAATGGGCGATGACCATTAGTCATGATATGAGGATATGTGGAGCAGGACATATCGTCTACCGTCACTATGTAGTATGTCCATCACATAAATGCTTAAATATTGATAGATATGTTTTGTATTTCAGGACTCGGAGACATAGTGATGCCTGGTCTCCTGTTGTGTTTTGTTCTGCGCTATGACGCTTATAAGAAGGCTACTCTAGTATGCCAAATGGGACAAGTTCCTGGACCCAGATCTATGGTATGTTAACATTTATTTATGGAGGCAGCATTCCCGCTATTAGTTATTAGCTTCCGCCCGCGACTTCGTCCGCGTGACTTATTTCACCCGCGATAAGTTACATCTTTGGTTACTGTGGAAAAATTGTTAAAAAAATCGGCCCAGTAGTTTCAGAGCTTATTCGATAAACAAACAAAAATCTTTCCTCTGTATAATATTAACCTCTCGTATGCCGGGCGAACACGTACAAAATTCATTTTTTAATGTCACATAATTACAGATATATGCGCCGGCAGATTAACACTGGTTTATTTTGAGCGTTGATCTACGTTCCGGCACACGAGAGTTTAATATAGATTAATAAAAAAAAAACTGAATATTAAAGGAACTTTTTGTTATTTATTTTACAGTTGTGATTTCTTTGTAAGTGGTGATTTTTTTGTCTTTTCATTGCTTTGTCAAATAGTGGGTTCGGCATAAAAGATTTAACAAAAAGCACTCGTGTAACGTATTAAGTCGGATATGCCGAATGTATAACAAATATGGAAGTTATAATAGATAAGATATGATCACAGTGTTTCATTATGTTCACTTAAAGTCAGCGTAGTAAGATTGGCATGGTCACAGGGCTCCCGGCTGACGTACTTTCACTGCTCGCTGCTGGGCTACTTCCTGGGGCTGCTGACGGCGACGGTGTCGGCCGAGGTGTTCAAGGCGGCGCAGCCTGCGCTGCTGTACCTCGTGCCCTTCACGTTGCTGCCGCTGCTCACCATGGCTTATGTCAAAGTAACGCGCATTATATTTAATTGTAGCTGAACCGTTACGTGAATGTAATTAAAAAATACCCTCTTCCGTTGTCACATCCTAATCCCTGCCTATCGTTGCAGGGAGATCTCAGAAGAATGTGGAGTGAGCCGTTCATAGCTCCGCCTACCGGCAAGGCCGGCGCTGACTTCGACGTGTGACTGCGTCGCTGCGCGCGCGTCGTGTTCTCCGCATAGAGCGACCCCGCCCGCTCGGACCGCTCCCGACCGTGTACAGTTAGATACGCGACTCAAAACTACATAGCTATCTGCGTTTCTGTGTTCTCTCAAGTAACGGTGATCTAGATATTTAGTATTATTCCTCTCAAACGTGTGAATAGCAAGTTGCACTATACGTATATATCTGCTAACTTGTAACTAACTGTACATGCAGCACTGGGCCACATGTGAGTTGATGTGTTTATTATTATAATTATAAAGACGTAAGTTGTACTTTTTAGGTTAGTTGATACGCTTTTGTTTCATTAGTAAATATTACGTTGGAAAGTTACAGCACAGGGTAACTTGCTGTCTATGAAGTGATCAGGACCAGTGCGAGAGATTTTGATAACTTTCGATTTAATTATACTGTGACAGTAATACAATTGGTATTTCGAAAATACTCAGTCGTAGCATTTGATGAATTTTATATCGCTAACGTTTTTGTTTTATATAAATATTATACTGTATGTCAAAATAATGTAACCCTATGGATTGGTAAGTGTCACCAAGTAAATAAATACATAGGCCATACGTATATCTCGACAAACGCAAGTGGGCATGGATTTAGCCAATGGATGTACTCGCTTTGCAGTCTACCTGTAAGTTAAACTTCCTGTGTTACAGCTACTGTTGCTTCTCGAGAAATGAGCTAGGTTTGGCCAGAAATGTGCGGGATATAGCCTTGAAGCGTCGCGCCTTGTAATTAACTGGTGACTGGATAACTCTGTATAGTTCGCAAATCCGAGGGTTGCATTAAGTTGGCCCTTCGTTTTTGTTGACAGTATAACTCGTATCGAGCCGCATAAACAGATACACGTTTTTGTATGTCAGGTTGTTATGATAAGTTAAGATCTTTGTACGAATCTCATTTTTATTTTACACTAATATAATACGTAATCATTTTTATATGAGTTTCCTTATTCGAATTCAGAGACATTTGATATTATTTTTTAATTTGGTTCTCGAGTGGTCATAATTAGTTTCAATGATCAAACTTTGTTGTCACTGCCTTAGACTGATGTTTTCAATGAAGATTTTTTCTATAATTATGTTGAACGGAGTATTATAGACAAATGTTAGACTAAAATATTAGAATATAAGCTACTAACTATTGTTGTTATTATTATAACAACTGTATTGTTGTTGTAAATTATTTGATTGAATTTAATAAAAGATGTTAAGACATTACATCGTAAGAAGTATACTTGGTATGTGTGATTTAATTTTTATAACGATTTATAACATTTTTAATTTTGGATTTATTTTTAATAGGTTTATTTTGTATACTATGAGGTTATCATTGATAAGTTTACGGTGTGTGAGCTAAATACTAATATGGAGCAGTATTCTGACAAAAGTGATGTAATATAATTATTGAGGCTTCATTTTATGAATGTAACAGACAGTCACTTATGAATTTTCTGATGTTCTCTATCACATAGATCATAATTATTTTGAAAATTTCTTGCTTTGTGTTTTCAATGTAAAGTGTAACCAAATAGTTTTGGTGTATTTTATAGATATTTATATAAAAAGTCACTGAAGTTTTCTCATTGATGTACATAAATACATAATTACGTGAAATTAATATTAAGATTGATGTTCCATTATTTGCGTCACTGTTTCATCTCATCATTGATCTTGAGACTATTAATGTAAATATTTAATGCCCACACAATTCATTACCTGCCAAAACTTGGAAAATTGCATTTAATATTTTTATATGTATCTGTGGGGGTATTTTATATTGCTATAAATACTTAATAAAAATATTAGATGGAAGTATACTTTAATTTTATTTGTATTATTGCTGCCCCCCTTAATATGAAATTTAACAGTAAACTATAAATACCCATCCAAAGTCTACAATATTGTTGTGCTGTCCTGTGTTGTCTGACTAAAGTTGATATGTTGTTACTGGTTGTCAGCCCCATGCCAATTAGAATTATCAATATGGATTATGTGCACAATGTGGAAGAAGAAATTGACGTAATAATATCCAACCTTGACCAACATGATGAATATGTAGCCAAGTCGAGCAAGTTCAATATGCATGATACAACAGCCAAATATTTAATAATATTATAAAAAGAAAAGGTGTGTAATCATCTCAAATTGAAAACTAATCAAACATTCCTAAGAGTATGAGAGGGTCAAAGAAATTAAATTGATGAGATTTTATAAAGTAATTATTTATTGGCCTCAATTTGTTTGTTGGTGTCTCTCTTCTCAATAAACCGTAACTGCTTCTTCCTCATTCTTTTCAGCTTAGCAGTATTTGTGATAACTTGTACAACCTCAGCTTTACGTTTGTTTTCTTCCGCACGTTGTAAATTCTGTCGCCGCCTTTCCTTTCGATCTAATTCTTTTTGCTTCAATTCTGCTAACATTTGTTTAGATAGCTCTTTTGTTTTTTGTAACTTGAGGCGTAATGCATTTTTCTTTTCGAAACTATGCCTGAGTCCTTTAGTTTTATTTATAGTTGAAAACCTGAAATGGCATAAAAACAATAGTAAAATTTAATTGAAACTTAAGTTTTAGGTTATCAAAGTTAGCAGCGGATTTGGAGTAACCTTTCTTTTTTAGATTTCCAAAATTTTCCAGACTTGGGAATGCCTCTAATGGGTTCTGGTTTTCTTGAAGTGGTTGTTTCTTGTTCACTGTTATCTTCGTCGTCTTTTTTTGATTTTTCCAAGTTATCATGTTTTTTTTTTGCTATGTTTGCAACTATAGCGAGAACTTTATCATTCATTTCTTCAGCCATGTTAAAGGCCTGCGAGATGAAGTAACCCTACTTTATTAATGAGTTTACAAAATAAAGGTTATTATCGCAAGAACACGTTCACTTCACAATAGTACGACTAGTCGAACACGTTGTTTTTTATTTTAAATGATTGAACCAAGATTGAACTTTAAAGCATCCAGTTATCCTTATCTGTAATCTGACATCGCCTGTCAACGTCAATTCAACTGTCAAGGTACCAATGCCAATTGCCAAAGCTCACCTTAGGGCGTTATCACACTAGCGATTTTCGAAGCAAAGCGAGAGCGCAGCGGTTTCGCCGCGAAACCATTTTGTACAGTCGCATTCGGCAGCCCGCTCCGCCACACTCAGGCGGCGATAACGTAGCGCGCCCGTCGCGTGCTCGCTTTGCCTTGAAAAAACGCCAGTGTGATAGGGGCCACAGATAATATTTTAAGGTCCTCACTATTATACGCTTACGCTCATAAAGCTCTGATAAAGCCGCGCCGCGGCCGTTTCGGTCGAGCGTCTGTTTTCCACCGTGAAATGCCATGAATCAAACGGCATTAATTTGTGCCATTAATGGCACAATGGCATTAATTTACACGTACAAGAATGCACGTTTCGTATCGTTAATGATAGTAAATGGTATTGATTTCTATGAATTAGTTATTTTCATCCATTGTGTTCGTCTTTATTGTCCTATTCTTATTTTAATTTGAATAAGTTAGTATTTCTAATAGAAATATATTAAACATAAACCAAACCCAATAATCGAAATAAGTAAGATGTTTGCTACTCTTGTCTTTCTGGAATGCGTAATACTGATGCGCTTGTCGCTTGCAAACCCCAATAAGCGTCTAATTAACTTCTTTACTTTGTAAACTTTGCGAATCTTCAAAATAGGCGTAAAATGCCTATTACATCACACGATTTCCGGGGCCCTGTCTATCGTGAGCCTTGCCTACCAGGCAAAGTGCTGATTATTACACTTCGCTGTCAATCGCACCCTGCCCAACAGTGTTGCCAACCGTGCGATCGTAATTATACGTCATTTTTGGCTCTGATATGATGAACGATGGAACAATCGAAGTCGTACGCAAAATATACCTTTTCAAATCTTATAATCATAATAACAAAATAAATAAACAAATTAAATTAATTTTGTCCCCATAATTTAAATCGTACGGTTGGCAACACTGTGACGGATGCTCAAAGTCAAAGAATACAGCAAAGAGTTTAGTAACTAGGCAGGGCCGAAGGGCCTGTCTCCGTCTCTTATTACACTATATCACTACACGATCGACAAGGCGGCAGGGATGAGGAAAGCAAGGTGGTCGGAACCACTCGATCGCCCTGACTCCCTGTTTCTTATTACACTACCCTGTCCCTACAGGCAAGGCATAACAAATCGTGTAATAGGCCTTTTGGCTGCGGCCACAGGCGGCTTGGTTCATTGGTTAATGTCAGTTAGCGTGTAAAGTCTCAGCATTAAAATTCAACTTAAACTGTCAAAGTCAAATTAATGACAACTTGCTGGCAACTTGTGAGTAATTGTCAAATAAATCTCAAATGATTCATGATTTCATTCGTTTAAATTTCATTATTTCCTCATCGTACAGTGATACATTTTGAAGAATTAATTTTTATTCTCCTCGCGTATTTCACGTAGTATATGGTCACCTATTTAACATAACGTAACGAAGTTTTTGGTTAATACCAACAGGACAAACCGGCGGAATTGCAGTGATACTTTCATATTTTTTAGTAAATAAAATATCTTTACTTGATAAAAATGCCCGTAAGTGCTGAATATCATTTTCTACGACCCTATGGCTAACAATCATTCATTTTATGTATAATGTGTTAATGATTCCGACACTTTTATTTTCCTTATAGGCTTATCACTCAACGTTAACGGACTACACCCAGTCTGTTGGTAATCTGGCTCTGTTGCCAATACGCACAACTTTCAGAGGCCCAGCACCTATTAGTCCCAAGATTGAATTGGACATAGTTGACGAAGCACTCAATTATTTCAAAGCAAATGTCTTCTTTAGGTTTTATGAGATAAAGGTAAGGACTTTATAAAAAACTAAAATCGTACCATATAAATAGAAATAATAAAATAGGCATATTGTTTCAGTCTGATGCTGACAGAGTTCTCATTTACCTCACATTGTACATTTCTGAATGCCTGAAACGGCTCCAGAAATGTTCAAACAAGAATCAGGGTCAACAAGAGATGTATATGCTGGCCATATCTAAGTTTGATATACCTGGAGAATACGGATTTCCTCTGAATTCTGTGTATGCTAAGCCTGCCAGTACCCAGGAGGCTGGTATGTTGGAAGCAAGTTTTAACCCCCGATGCAAAAATGACGTTATAAATTTGATGTGTCTGTATGTGTGTGTATTTCTGTGGCATTGCAGGTCCTGAATGCATTCACCGATTTTGATTTTGTTTGAAAGGTGAATTAGTCAGGAGTGTTCTTAGATATGTTTTATGGAAATCAGGTTTAGGTTCAGTGGTTTCAAAGTTATCAGCTCTTTTGTTAGCTGCGGTCGTGATTTATATTTTTCTGTCGGGGGTTACTTGTAATTTTTAATTTTGTGGTTTTAGTTAAATGTTGATGATATAAATAAAGGTAGAGAGAAAAACAGATAATTGTTTTGTGATTACAGATTTGATGAGACAGTATTTACAGCAGATGAGACATGAGACTGGTGCCCGTGTTTGTGAAAAGGTCTGTACTTATCCATTTATCGTAAGCTTCAGTTATAATACTAAAAACTTTACATTTCAAATATTTAAAATAATTTATCTGTCTCAGGTATTTGCTACAGAAGATGGAAAGCCAAGCAAATGGTGGCTTTGCTTTTCTAAGAGGAAATTCATGGACAAGTCATTATCTGGCCCTGGACAGTAATTTACCAAAGTTAGCGTTTATTTTATACTTTCTCTTTTTTAATACTGTACTATATGAATATGAGATTTATAAAAATGTCATTACAAAATGTTTAAATTGACACTTCATGAAGGTGCATTGATATTCTTAAGAATTATTTTCTGTGCTACTTATCTACTGGTACAGACAATATCTGTTAAACTTTTATCTTTACAATCACGAGTGTTTAATCTGCCCAGACATTTCAAGTATTTTAAGACTAATTATTTTAATCTTTGAACATAAAAGGAATCAATAAAGTATTTGGAAATACTAAAAATATCATTTTATTTTAAATACATAACATCAAAACTTGTACAAACAATCTAAAATATATGATTAATATCAGTTTACAAATACTTCAGCTGCTAAACATGAGATAGATTGGTACTTTTTGACTATAAAATGGGTAATAAAACAGTCTTACGCTTACACCTACAGTTACACATACAATCTATACTGAAAGTTAATTAAGACCATATTCCTTGATCAGCTGTCCGGCTATTACAAGCCTCTGAATTTCAGAAGTTCCTTCATAGATTTCTGTGATCCTTGCATCACGGTAGTGTCGTTCAGCTGGCATATCCGACACATAGCCCATTCCACCAAGTATCTAAAACAAATCACAGAAAAAATTAAAATAAATAAATATCTTTTATTTATACATACCACAATGAATACTTTTGTTATGGTGGAAGTTCATGCTGTATACAATTTTTTTCGTTCTATAACCTAGTATGTTATAACACACCTGTATGCACTGATGAGATAAGAATGTTGCTGCCTCTGAAGCTGCCAGCTTGGCCATAGCTGCCTCCTTCGTGTAAGGTTTCCTGTTGTCTTTTAACCAAGCTGCCCTCCAAGTAAGCAGTCTTGCAGATTCCAGTTGCAGAGCCATGTCAGCTAGCTTGTTTTGGATAGATTGCAGTTTCATTATTGGTTTTCCAAATGCAGTGCGTTTTGATGCATATTCAGCAGCAACATCCAAAGATGCCTATGAACAGGAATAAAAAAAATTAATGATAATTTTATCCTAATAGTGCCTACATTGTTTAAACATCAGTTTCAATCAAAAGTACTGCTATGTTCAAGCTGAAAATAATATTTACCTGTGCTATACCTAAAGCTTGTGATGCAATACCAATCCTCCCAGCATCTAAAGTCATCATAGCTATCTTGAAGCCAAGACCTGGTTGGCCTAGAATATTCTCCTTGGGTATGGAACAGTCTTCAAACATTAGGGAGCAAGTGGAAGAACCTCTTATACCTAATTTATCCTCTTTCTTTCCTAATTCTAGACCTTTGATAGGCTTTGGTAAAATAAAAGCTGATATCCCTTTGTGTTTTAAACTTTTGTCTGTGGTAGCAAACACAACAGATGCTTTGCTCTCATATCCATTAGTAATCCAACACTTTGTGCCATTTAGCACCCAATTGTCACCTGCATCCTTTGCTGTAGTGGATGCTGCTCCAGCATCTGATCCATTGCCAGGTTCAGAAAGAGCAAAACAACCAACTATTTCACCTGAAAAGTTTCAATGTAATATTTAAATTTGTTAGTTCTTATTCACTTAATAATGGTGTCCATGACAAGAGGCTCCCTGGTAATGTCTACCTCAACAGTCCTTTCAACACAGTTATATATCTAAACCACTCAGTCATCACCAATAATTATTGCTTCTGATATAGATGACTATCTAGTTGCAAGAAAGCTTGGGGAAACTGGAAGTCATGAGCTTCCTACCCTAACAGGTCATCTGAAACTAGCCACCCAAAGTTACAAGCAAATTGTGGCAACAAAAGCATCTATCACCATCAGATTTTGTGCAACCTTTCTCTTACACATCATGTAGTTACTGCAAGTGGCATAATTATTTGTTAATTGTTGTTCCCAACCCATACCGAGTCCTGTGTCTGACTAGATCATGTCTCACTTACTGTCCCAAGTTCCTGGACACTTGTATGTTTGATGCTCACTCTGTGGGCAATACACAGTATCCACATTTAATGTGGCTACTTACTTGGTATATAAAATGTAGGTACTGTTGATGAACAAACATAATTAAGTACTAGGTTAGCAACCAGGTTAAAATTCATTAATCACAAATATAAAGTCAACCGACCTGTAGAGAATGGCGTGACAAATTTTTCTTTTTGTTTGTCAGTACCCCAGTGCATCACAGGTCCTAAATAGAGGGAGTTGTTTACGGACATGATGACGCCTGCTGATGCGCATCCTCGTGATATCTCTTCTAGAGCTATGGCATAAGCGAGGTAGTCGAGACCGGCGCCGCCGAGTTCTTCCGGCACGGCTATCGCCATAAGTCCCAGTTCACCCATTTTTTTAATAGCATCACCGGGATACAAATGTTCGCGGTCAAACTTAGCAGCGTTGGGCTTTAATTCCCCTTCTGCGAAGTCTCGGCATGTTTTATAAAGCATTTGGTAATCTTCAGATAATGCTGAAAGAGAAGCTATGCATCTTGTCTGTCTAACACTTGTTGGTGCTGTAAATAAATATAAGTTTATAAATAGTTACGTTTAACGACGTCTCACGGTTCATTCAATAAAGTCCTGCCTAAGACTTACCAAGAGTTTGTACTAATTTTGAAAAATTCTTTATCATTTTAATTTTAGTTAATTTAAAAAAAAAACAACACAATTTAGCTGAAAATCAAAATAAGTCAGGACTTTGAACTCGTTCGTTTAGAAACGGCTCGTAATCGTAGACAGGTCGTTTAGAAATAAAAAAATAGAGGAGTAAAAGATACTATATCTCAGCCCAACTATAAAAAAAAATGTATATATATACATCTATCTTCGATTGACAATTTATAAAAATTTAAAATGTAAGCAATGTAATGTAATAACACACTGATAATAATAGATTTTTCTATCAGTATGTGATTGATAAGTTTTCATGGTGTTTTGGAAAAGACAAATAGTCGTTTTTAACGTTATCATTGTTATTTCACAATGATTTCGTTAAAATCAACTATTTGTCTATGGAAATAAATGACAAGATAAGAGAATGACAGCTGATATAAATAAAAATTGTCTATTGATTTGATAACTTGAAGCCGCCTTTTGCGTTTGATTGATTTGATCTTGCTTTTGCTTTTAGTTTTATAAAAGTCAACTGTCAAACAAAAATTGGAAAAAAATGAACAAATTACAATGAAAAATGGAGATATTGTTAAGAATTGTTCCAACAAATCCATTAAAATTGACTGCTTCTAAACTCCTTCTATGTCAAGTAGCAAATTATACCAGGTAAAATATTAAAGTGGCAGTCAATAACTGCATAACCTATTTATTTTAGTGGCTGAATATTTTATCGATTCCCTATTTTAGATTAGCCGAGGTTGGAAAACTCGAACCACCGAAATCAACAGGGAAATATGACACAGGACAGTTAGTTTTACACAAGGTATTTGGATACCGAGGAGTGATTCTGTTCCCCTGGTTGGCAAGGGTGTACGATAGAGATGCCACTAATAAGAAAGAGAGCAAGGACTCGGCCTCCTCAGAGGCGTCAGGAGACTCCCTGTCTAATGTCGGCAAAGAAGTCAAGGGCAGAACACATACATTCTATCAAGTCCTGATTGATACCAGGGATGCACCTTACATAGTAAGTTTATAAACCGAATTATATAAAACATAGTTAGATTAGATTGGTTTTGATAATGATCCATATTAAGGCAATCATTGACTTGCATAATTCTGAATTTGATTGCATGTGATGGCTAAATTTAGGCGAATACTGTGAGTTGTTATGCTTAATTGGCAAAGTTCCACTTCTCTTTTTAATTTATTAGCCTACTACATAGTAACATGTTTCTGGGTAGATGATTTCCTAATAATGACCTTGTGTATTCATATTTCGGTTAATAAAAAAAGAACTTGTCCCTTTTTCAACAATACTTCAAAATTCCCTAGGTTATAAACTCATAGAATATTTATGTTTAATATATTTAAACCGCTGATTAATCAACCTAATAGATTCTTATTTGTTATCTATTATTATAAAGAGATGTATATTAATGGCCTTCATTATTTTCGACTGTGACAACAAACATCGACATGAGACCTGAATGGAAGAGAAAGGTATGATAATAGAGGTGAACAAATGCTAGCATTTGAGTACCACTCCCTTGCAGAAATATCTTAGAAAATGGGATAACTGATTAATGCATGCATCTTTACATGAATAACATCAGTGTGCGTATATGTGAACTAGCTATACACTTAACAAAATGTTAAGTGATTGAGTTATTATTACACCTTTGTTGTAGTTGTAATATTTATTTTTACCATTTAGACAATAACCTAACTATTAGAATGGGGTTTTTTTAAATAACTACACATATATTGTTTTTAATTCTTTGAATTTTGCTTAGAAATAGTTTTAATGATGATAATGCTCATCAAAATGTAAAATTTAGATTATTTAGATCAAATACAAGTATTCAGTGCATATGTTTTTCAGCGCGCGCAAACCGAGGCAGTGACCTTCCTTGGCAACCAAGAGTCAAGCAGAAGTTTGTACGCCATCCCCGGCCTGGACTATGTGGCTCACGATGACATTATCCCTTACACTTCGGTAGAGCGAGTTCCACTGCAGCATGAACTATTTGACAAATTCCTTATGCATAATGCAGATAAAGGTGAGAAATAAATCAACTGTAATTTTCAAATCATTCACAATGTGGCTTATCAAAATTGTCTGCTTGAAAAGCTTAGAATATTAGTTTTTAAATCAATATAAAATAGCCAAATACACATGGTCTACCTACAAGAATGTGCACTTATTTTTATTGCCTATACTGTATTGCAGAACTACAATGAGTTATTTATGTTTTTTAGATCCACCATTCATTGCTCAAGACACTCTTCGAGCCTGGCAAAAGAAGAATCATCCATGGCTAGAACTGAGCGACGTGCATCGAGAAACAACCGAGAGTGTTCGTGTTACCGTCATACCATTCTACATGGGCAGCCGCGAATCCCAAAATTCGGCAGTATATTGGGTAAGTAATACCCGACCTTATCATAATTTGAGTGGCCATTCACGGACCATGTACAGTTTGCATATTATTTTAGTCCAGCTTAATATTTTGTAGATTGTTCTTAAATTATTAAAAAAAACTGCGCTGTAAACTAAAGTAACGACAAATACAACTTACTTTTCCAAGTGGCGTTACTGCATTCGCCTGGAGAACCTGGGCTCTCAAGCAGTGCAGTTGCGTGAGCGTCACTGGCGCATCTTCTCGCTGAGCGGCACGCTGGAGACGGTACGCGGGCGCGGCGTCGTTGGGCAGGAGCCCGTGCTGGCGCGACACTCGCCCGCCTTCCAGTACAGCAGCCATGTCAGCCTACAGGCACCCAGTGGACATATGTGGTGAGACTAACTTCTTCTGTCTAAATATTGTGTAGTATTCCGCGGATTTGCTCGCATTTGTATAAAACTAAAACCATTCCTTCAGTTGGAGTCAGGTAGACGAGGTATTGAGAGACGTGATTTATGCCAAATATTAGAAGAGTTTAGAGTGGTTGATTACTGAAAGTTTCAATAGATTTTTTATAGCAATGTCGGTTGTCATGCCATCATATATCATGCTCCTGTCCTTAGGCAATTTATTTGGGGCCGGCGCAACACAATTTTTTTTCTAAGGCTCTCTAAATTTTAAATTTTTATTCAAACCATCACGCCTGTATTCCCTGAAGGGTTAGGCATAGGTGTACCAATGTACACCCACAGTTTGCCGGTATGTCTAGGTGTACATGTAATAGGGGGCGAGCCTATTGCCATTAACCGGGCGGAAATCCTAACTCCGAGCTGCTACTGAGAATTTCATAGAAAAACCCAATAACACTTTTTGCTCGACCTGGGAATCGAACCCAAGACCTCTAGCACAGCAGGCGCGCTTAGGACTACTAGGCTATCGAGGCTGTTATAATTTTTAGTTTGCGTAAAATACTTATTAACATGGTAAACATTTCGTTAATGTAACATTGTGATCTTGTTATCAGGGGCACATTTAGAATGGAACGGGAAGATGGTTACACATTTGACTGTCGGATTCCACCATTCTCGTTGGAGAGTAAACCTGACGAGAGCACTCCGCCTGTGCCGACGCCGACGGCGTGATCGCACACGACACTCGTGGTTCCGAACTTAAACCAACCTCGACTGTAGTTACACTATGCACATACGGTACTCGGGTGTTTATGGGGCACATAGAGTGGCAGAAAGAGACAGTCTCACAAACGTGACAGAGACGACGCTCTGCAAAGCAGACCATTTTTCCAAAACCCTATGTGCCATATTAATGTCCGCGTTCTGTACTTGTTTGTCTGTCTGGCGTAGTGACAAGTGGTCGGAACCAAAATCGAAGCAAATCGACTAAAATATGTGATCCCTTAATGATTGACAATCCGCGATAGAACCCAGTCAATTAGTACGAGAGCCCATAACCAAAAATTTTGTCTCAAAGCATCTCGTCTACACCAGAGAATACGTCAGTATATTTTTCGTCGATCATAGTGCAGAGGGTACGAAGTAAAACGTTTTGAAAAAAAAAATGGATTCAGTCATAAAACAATTTTTATGACTGAATTTTCGTGAGTTGACAAATTTATTTCCAGAAAGAAATCTCTTTGCTTCACTTGCCGAGAATGATGTTTTAAATGTTAACGGATTTTGCTCAGTGAAATGCATCTAGTCTAAAAACTGTTGAAAATAAAAAAATAAGTTGTTATGTACCTAAAACGAACTGATATCAGATAACTTAAGGGCAGCAAATAACAAGTCAGACTACTTATTAAAAAAATGTTTTTAGGTAAGGAGAGCGTCCGTTTAATTATAAAATTTACTAGCTTCCTCCCGCGACTTCGTCTGCGTCAAAGTTAATATATTGTCGTACGGGAACCGTATATTTTTCCGAGTTAACAAGTAGCCTACGTGCTATTCCAGATTGTAATCAATCTATGTGCCCAATTTCATCCAGATCCGTTCAGCCGTATAAGCGTGAAAGAGTAAGAAACAAACATCCATCCATCCTCAGAAACTTTCGCATTTATAATATTTGTAGGATATCACTTGGCGTACAACTGTAGACCATTTATCTAATGGTTCTGGTTCTGTAGTAATAGAGCGTTGCCTATCGACTCCGTTGCGATTGATAATGTATTTAGTCATAGGCTGAACTGAAAATATCTAAAAACATTTGTTTGTTACATTGACACACATCCATCATTCAACTTAAATAATAATTATATTCAAATTGCTTAAAAAAAATCGTGGGACGCTATCATGCAGCTTGGATTTGTTGACATTTTTGAAAATTCACATATGCTGTGCGTAAAGTATCTGGAAACGAAAACAGTCAGTCATATTGATAAAAACATTGCTGTACATTTTTGATATCAAATGGGTTGTAAAAAAACTAAAGCATAGTTTTTTTTACATTATATCAGAAATAGCCTCCGACTTACCTGCTGCATTACTAAGTTTAATCTACCTATTTTACAGTTTCAGATGGGATGCTAAAAAAGATGGTTTTGATTGTAGGGTCTCGAAACTAAATGGTTTATCAGGATGTGATGAATAACTTCCATTGTGATATTCATTCAACAGTCAGTTTTAGCCATTGCTAAAATACTCTATTTAGAGGAATGATGATATACCTGTAGCTTTATTTATTATATTGTTGTTGAGCTTAGATTGAATTTCTTTGAAAATATTCATTACATCTTCTTATTTTGTAAAGAATAAATTCCTTAGTTATTTTAAAATAATTCCTAGATCTGTAATAAATTACAGTATTCTGTTTGAAAAGTTGTTTTTATTAATTTATTATCGTATACCCAATAAAGTGGCGATTCTCATCAGTTTCTATGGACAAATAAGCAAGTTTGCTTGGGTTTTCTTAATAAAATAAAACTTCTATAACTATCTCTAAGAGACTTTAATAAGTAACTTCAAAAATATAAGGAAGTAAAATATTAATTGCACAATACTATACATAGGTAATAATATATTCAAAAGCTGTACAACATAAATAATTAACGTTTCATATAATAATACTCAGTTGCGTACAATTACTCTATAAATATTAGGATTAGTAAGTCCTAGCTATTCTAATAAACCCATACATCTTGTTATTATCTTCAACCCCTAATTTGTTATCTTCATTTCATGTGAACAATCAGATTTAAGCTATGGAGGACGTTAACAGCTATGTTATGCTTGTAATAAATACAAAAAGGCACTAGTTTTATAGCTTAAATTAACATTTGTAATCTTTGGTAGAATCACATGAACGAAGTTCCGAGCAAACCAGTGCGGTAGGCGGGTCGCTGATACGTTCACATGTGAATCGCGATGAGAAGTTGCTAGATAGCGCTGCAAGGCTTAATAAAGCTGAAGGATTAATATAGCAAAGTGTGCGATGTTGCCAGCAAGTGGGCAATGTGAGCGTACCGCGAGTGCTGACCACACTCCGGTGCCGTGCTGGTTGGACGGAACTTAAAGCGTCGCTTTAAAATGTATCACAATGCTTCAAACTTTGGAGTTACAATATCAATGGAAGGTTCCAGATCATCATTCTTATTGTACAGCTAATACTTAAATGTCAAAACAATCAACCACAATAATAACATTTCGAACTAGTTATAACATTAATTTAGTTTCCCATTGCTTTCATCTTATTAGTTAACAATAATAAACATTGCTTGAGACAATGAAGACTAGTGATTAAGTATTAACTTGCTAAAATATGTAAGTGTATCAAAATATTGCTTATTGAAATTATTATATAGATGCGCGTTTCTTACCGTGGGGTAACAGTTACGCGATAGCAGAAGCGTAGCAACAATGAGGTTTACTTGGTTATAACAAGCTCAACAAGGATATATATATACATCTGGCTTTCTTAAGCTTAGGTCTCCCAAGAAGGAAAAGCACGGCCATGGCTCCATTACGAAACCACAGTCTGATTCCACAAGGAAGTGAAAAAACTCACAACTAACAAGTCACCGGCAAGTGTACCGGCGAAACCTAGGTGCCGCCACGCTTCAATTATCACCAACACATTATCTAGTCACTGAACAAGTGGCAAAGTTGCAATGTACCCTGGTCCAACAATCATAGTTACGTCAGCTAGCTACTGATTACCGTGCGAGCTGAATGATAAGCGCGGCACACATCTCAAAGAACTCCATGGTATGGTGACCTTGAGGGCCCGTGGGCGACGCGGGGGGCGGGGGCGGGACAGTCACTAGGGGCGAAGCTACCTCCTCGTCAGAATCCTCCTTCTCCCCGGATAAAGACTTAAAGTCTAGTAAGTACGATTTGTAATCCACTTGGTATAACTGTAGTGACATCTTCACATATTTTTCTGTCATCTTATTTAATGTTCGTACCCTGTAAGAAGATTAAGTCAATGAGTCTAGTTTACAGGTTATATATAATATTACTCATTAGTTCTTTTTTGCGCCGTAGTTGGGTAAAAAGAAAAAATACGTAAGGAAGATTCGCTAAGCTGTAGTCACCAAGTAGCAGTAGTAAGTATCATATTGTTCTTGTTGCACCGGTTGGTGAACAAGCATATAAAAAAAAGAGGTTTACTAACCTTACGTGATAGGGATTGATGACTTTCCACTCGTAGTCGAGAGCTTTCATGGCGCGGAATACTTCTAGCATGATATCGTTCGGCTTGCTTTGAGACCTGATGCCCAAGTGCCACTTTGCCCTGTAAAACAAAATTAGATTATATTGTAAAACAGCAATAAACCAAATAGTGGCTATAATATAATCATTTTTAGTAACACATTAGTCCCACCTTTTAACAGGTGTCCCTCTCGTCTTGTCCTGTTGCGGGTGCGGATGCGGCGCGATGCGTTCAGGATGCGGGCGCGCCGTTTCCGTCGCCGCAGGAGGTGAGTTACCTGCTAGAAAATAAGAACATAACGTGGGTAAAATACCAAGATTAACGTATTGTAGTCATTTCATTGTTATGCACTTAAGGGAACTTAACCAACTCCAAAAAACAAGGGTTCAATCCATTATGCAAGTTCGTTAGCAATTGATGCTATTGCTGATTAAAACATCAGCTGTCATGTATATCTTGTTGGTAAATGGTCAGATCCTTTGTGCAATAAATATTCACCAAGAGGCAATTTGTGTGTGTTTTGTGGCCGTTCTGACTTACTAGCTACATAGAAGTCCTTAATTTCTGCCTTTGCGGCTTCGTCAGCGATCCTCTTATTGTCTATGATGAGATGGTAGGCTATGGCCAGCTGATCGTGAGGATCTCCACTTAGTAAAGCGTTGTGTACTTCATGTTCTTTTACACCAAACTTGTCACAGACTTCGGATATCGCCTCTGTGTCTATTACACTGCTATCCTAAAAAGTGGAAGTGTATACGGTAATATCTGTCAATTACTCAATATGGTGGGAAAAGTAGCCATCACGAGTTAGCAACATACGTAAGTTAAAGGAAAAAATGTGAGTAGTTATCACCAATTTATTATACTAAAAAGGATAAAAATTAATAACCTGTTATGTGTTAATCATACTACAATCACCAACACTGTTTAAGATGATGTACATCAATATGATTATTTATTATGGTTATGGACTTAAAGCAGTTCATATATGTTCCAGATTTGTAAGTATGGTATACTCTGTGGTGTAGCTTCTGTTTCAAAAGGATAAAGCTGCCTGTCTACAGAAGCGGAGCGAGGCTGCGGAGTGGAGAAATATTAACCAAAAGGGTTGCATAAAGTTTTTGCTCCGTTTCAGTTGTGCAGTTGTATTCGTTAATATTTCTGTTTCTCTGCTCTGCAGCCTTGCTTCGCTTCTGTGGATGTGGAGACTTGGAGAGGCAACCTTAAAGTACTAAAATTAAAACTGAACAATAAAATATTGTTTAAAAGTTGTGTGTGATGACTAAAGGACAGTGTAGTCACACACATGCATATGGGTATTCTGCATAAGTCATGAAATTGCAAAATATTGCAAATCGATTTTTTCCTTACCAGGCAAGCATGACAAATTTCTAGGGATACTACACAAGAAAACTAAAACTACTTATGATCTAGTAAAAAAAAGGATGAGGTTTACATACTGTAATTACCTGCTCAACAGGAGACGGAAACAGATATCCTGGCAGGTCTTTTTGGAACCATTCATGTTTCTTAACATCCTCAATGGAGGCCCTCTTCATTGGATCCACTTGCAGCGTCATGCATAACAGACTGACTACACTCTTATTCAGGTACTCAGGTATGGGGAATATGCCAGATTTTATCTTTCTGAACAGGGTTGGAACATGTTCGTCATCAAAGGGCAATGTTCCACAAAGTAAAGCATATAATATAACTCCACATGACCAAACATCCACTTCTGGGCCAGCATACAGTTTGCCAGATATAACCTGTGTAAAGAGAAATACTTAGTGATTGTTAGGACATTTTTGGATGAAAAACTTAGTCCATCTTTTTTGTAGTCTGAATTTATGTAGTCTGAGTTACAAAATTATGAGTTTTGAATGTATGAGAAATGCCATTCTGCAAAATGAAAACATATGCTTTTCTCTGTTATGCAAAAGACAAAAAGTTATGCTATAAAGGGTAGGCCCCTGCTCAACTTATCAGACCATTTGTGGCCATCATTTTCCCAAGTTACACCACACTGCACTCTTGTTGCTATGTTGCTCTAAAAAGTGATTACTTTTTTGGTTATAATTGTGAAAGATAGAATAATGGCAATGACCATATGGTACTAACCTCAGGTGCAGCATAATTTGGTGATCCACATGATGTTCTTAAAAACTCTCCGTCCATCATCATGTTGGAAAGTCCAAAATCAGCTATCTTAACATGCATGTTGTGGTCTAGCAGAAGGTTCTCAGGCTTCAGGTCTCGATGCACGATCATGTGCCGATGGCAGTAGTCCACACCAGATATTATCTGTTGGAAGAACCTCCTGGCCTCATGCTCCTGTAGCTTTCCTCTCTTTACTATGTAGTCAAATAGTTCACCACCAGACACATATTCCATAATCATGAATATGTCTGTAGGAGTTGATATCACCTGGAAAAGGCATATTGTATTAGTATGAGTTTATGAAAAGGAATGTTTTCCTGTAGATATTTTGATAGGGTACAATGAAAAATAGCAAAATGTAGTGTTAATGAGTCAGGTGTGACTTATTCAAGGTCAAAGATCAAATAAACAAACATATCGTACCTGGTACAGTTTGATTATATGTGGATGTCTGAACAACTTAAGATTTTGTATTTCACGTCTGATCTTCCCCACGACATCGAGACTCTTGATCTTCTGCCTGTTCAAAATCTTGACGGCGACCTTGTGTTTAGTCAGCTGATGTTCCCCGATCTTCACCTTACCGAAGGTGCCCACGCCAAGAGTTGCTCCAAGCGTGTAATGCCCTATCTTTACAATGGGCTGGTTGCCACTGGTTATGACTATTTTCTCAGCCATCTTTCACAAAAATAATAGTAAACACTGATTAACAAAGCGCTTTACATATTTTGCATATAAAACTATATAAGTATAACATATAAAATTATCTTGATTTAACACATAACAAAAAAGTATAGTAAATAGAAATACGCAGTTCAAGAGGAATAAAACACGACAATTTCGTATTTCGACGAGTGGGCAATCACTCTAGACCAATCTCGACTTGAATAGTTGAATGAATGAATTTTGAGAACATTGAATGAAAATAATTTAGGAATAAACTAAAGTAAATACGAAAACGTCAAATGAAAGAAAAAGTTAATAAGAGACCTTGTAGACTTTACTGATAAAATGTAAAATAAAATGGCAACACTATTTTAACGTTGTCTATGCATTTTATGTCTTCTATCTTAAGGCTCTGGCTGCCACTTCCCCCTGCACTCCCCGCTCTCGCCCCGCCCTGTGATTTTTCTTAGTGAGAGCCACAGAGGGCTGCTTTTTTTAAAATAAATATCAGCAATTTTTAAGTTAATTTGATTTATTTGATATAACTGTGTTCGTCCACTATGGACAAATGTGGGATCTGTCTTAAACCTGCAGTTGTGAGTATCTGTTTACCTATTTTACGCGTCGTCTCGAAATATATCATCAATATTTTTTTTGTTTTCATTGGAGATTGTTATAAAAATAACGTCTCTGGTCATTTGGGCTTCTATAGTTTTCACCAAGTAAGCATTTTGTAACTGATTGAGTTGGAATGTTATAGAAGTCTTAGCAGAAATGAGAAAAAACTTGACATTCGAAACCTGCCCGCGTATTTTTTTTTTATTTTTTGTCGGTCCGACTGTTTTTTTTACGTCTGGCTCAGCGCAGTGTAAAAAACAACAGCGATCCTTTTTTTATGTACTTGAATAGTGAACCTTGGCATATGCTATAGGTACCACAAGCATCTGTGTTTTTAAATAATAATAGCACTGCATTATCGATATTCCATGTACCTAACATAAAAACTTGTTTGACTCTATTTTATTTAGAAAGGATGGCAAACATTCGACTGTCCCAATGATACATTTATGATGTGCACTTTTAACATTTTATGCTCTATTCTGAACTGCAGTCTAGGAACAAAATGCATTTAAAAGAAAGATATTTTATAATGAATTACACAAAATCTCTATGACATTGTATATGTTACAGCAACTGTTTGAGACAGGCAAGGATGGTATATATGCTTGCTTCAAGTGCCAGCCGCTAGTGCCTGAAATAACCATTGGGGAAAATGGCTCCGACCAGACAGCACCACAGACCAGTAACAGCGAAGAGGTGTTTATTATCAATTATACGTTATCTAATAAGTTTACCTGTTATGTTTGTTAGTGCTGGAAAAATTAAAAACATGCTAAGTTAGAAACTGTTACACAGTTGAACAAAATTATTTCTAGTGAAAAAATTCCATTACATGACAACATTTTTTAAGTTGTTAATGAAGATTAAGGTTACAATATTACCTTCTTAAAACCTAATTGAAAATCTGAGCATTGAGAATAACATACAAAATCAAGTTCAGAACAAAAGTACAAAAAAGAACTCTTTTTCTACTTTTGTTCAGAACTTGATTTTCCCACAAAGGAATTTTAGATTTAGGAATCCTCTTCCAAGTTTCTGATTGAAATCAATGAAGTCATTTCTTTATCTATCTTGCTTGATTTAATCCCTATTTAATTCCTCCCTTCATTTCTTTTCACATTAAGTCATGGACCTGCCAATAGGTTCTACTAATATTAGGAAAAAGCTTTGTACTCAGGCCAACTCAACCAAAGCTAAAATAAACCAAACATGAACTTGTTTCTGTACACTAACTCAACTATCATGAGCACTGGGTTCACATTAGCAATGTCACAATAAAAAGGTGCTCCAATAAGTCGTATTATAAGAAGATGCGTGTCGCCAATTTGTACCCAGTGTTATAGCAAAATTTTTGCACCTTCCAGGAGGGCATTGAATCATCATTGTATTGTGGCCTCTGCCACAAGTCTTTTCAGAAGAACATGCAGTTACAGAACCATCTTCGCAACCATCGCGCCGAGAGACGCTTTGTCTGCACATATTGCAATAAAGGTGAGCTTTTTTTATATGTATAGAAACAGGAATGTCCTCCATTGTATTGGAAAACATTGTCATCTAACTAGAACCACTTCCTATATTACTTATAGATGATAGAAAACAATGTTTGCTGGTTAATGTATTATACATCTGATTGTTTATTTCAGAACTGATAACTCTTAATTAATAAGATACACAGGCATTATACCTTTGCATAGCTAACACTTTTTATTTTTTTGTAGCTTTCTCTCAGTCCAACAATTTGAGAGCGCATCTTCGCATCCACACAAACGAGAGACCATTCAAATGCTCAGAATGTGGGAAGGCATTTACTCAGGTACAAAATTATTTAAATAAAAAACAGAAATAATTACAGTAGGAGGTTTATATATTATAGAATGAATGGTTTAGCAACCGGCACGAGTCATGAGCATAGACTTCAAGTTCACTTTTGGGTTCTCGGGATCCTTACTGGGCTCCACACGAATGAAGGTTTTGGCTCAAAAACCTAGAAAGGAACCCAAAAATGAACAAGTTTGTGCTCACGACTCATGCTGTTACTATAATATGATAACCTTGGCCAAAGCTTAGGTCATCAACATAGGGCAGAGAGTATACAATAAATAAAATTGACGCGTCCGTTTGTAATGTTTTGACGCGACTTTCACTGGCAGATAGCTGATGTTTTAAGGAGTAATTTAGGCTAGTTTTTATTATCAACATAGGCAAGTTTATTATTTATAATTTATATTTGGCGACAGGTTACAAATCTGAACAATCATGTTCGACTGCACACTGGAGAGCGTCCGTTTGTGTGCCCGGAACCGGGATGTAATAAGGCGTACGCGCAGGTAATTAAAGATTATTTTAACATAAACATATTATTTCTATCGTTCTACTATCTTCAAGCTTAAAACTCTTTCGTGAATAAGTTTATAATACTATTGTACCAACTGTCCTAGTTTACGATATTACAAAATTATTAATTTACAAAATAATAATTATGTAGGTAACGAATTTGAATCAACATCGTAAGCGTCACCTAAATGGGCGTCCAGTGGAAGCCACGTATGACTGCACCGTCTGCGGCGAGCAGTTCCAACAGCGGAACCACATGTATATGCACAGGTAAACTAATAAATACGTTTTTTTTATACTGATGATTGGCAAACACCCCACAATCCTACGATCACTAAAAACGGTATCCGCCGCTATAGACATCGAACGGCAATGAGCAAAAGGTACAATGGTACAATATAACAACCCTAGGTTTTGCCTATTCCTATGGAAAATACGTGCTAGTTTTCTTCGTTAGTATCAATTGTCGTCTGTCAATCTCTGAAGTTTTCGGTTTATCTACAATTTCCAGACGGGAAGTGCACGCGGAGCTAAAGAGCCCCGCTCGCAGTCCTCCGCAGCGTGCAGCATGCGCGGTGTGCGGCCTGAGCTTCCCCAACGAGCGACTGTTGCAGCGACACGCCGTGCAACACGCGCCTGCGCTCGTAAAGAATACTGATGATGATGATAATAGTGCGTAGTCACTTTTAATTCATTTAAAAAGAAATCAGTGAAGGAAGGCAAAGCACCAACAAATGAATTGTGTGCAAAAAGGGCAGATGTATGATGAATAGTAATTACTCTTATGATCAGGCACCTGTGGCGAACCAGCATGCCCGTCGTTCAGCCTCCAATTAATAAAAGCCAAAGCTATTAGCTGCAGTAATTGGGTACTCGGGTATCAATATATATAAAGTAAAAAAACTTTTTTTCTGCGAAAAGATACCAATAGTACATAGTAGTGTATTATAATTACGGTGTACTAAATTTTAAGTAATCTGTGACTGAATCTGAATCTTAAAGTAGGCGTTGATTCTGAGTCATACTCTAAAGAGAGGCTAATTATTACAGCTGACGTTTGTACATTATAAATTAACAATTTCTTAAATCGTCAGTACTAATGTTGTATGCCCTTACTTGATCAGGTCGCGAGTACACGTGCGTGTTCTCGTCTTGTGCCAAGCGGTTGTCTTCGGCTCGCGAGCACACCGAGCATTTGTTGCGCGAGCATCAGTTGAGAGTGCTCAGTCACACGAGACACCCGCCGCGACGTGGACGACCGCCCAAGGTACTACACACGCGCCACCATCACTTACACCCTCCGACATACGCACACTTCCTACAGAAGTCCAAGCCTCAAACACATTCCCCACTCTCATATACCTCTTATGATTGAAAAGGGAGAGGAAACCGACAGCTATAACTCCGAACATCACTACTGTCAATAGTAGTGCGCATACTCCATTTTAGACCCACTTTCGCGCGTCCCCTAAACTCTCCTATTTTTTAATGACTAAACGGTCTTATGTACGCGTCACTGCAAACATCACGATTTTAAGATGTGCTTTAGATTGTTGTGTCCTGGTTTCTGGTGAATGGAACCATAGTTTTCCATAGTCTTCAATTAATATTCTGTTTTTGTTTTCAGATGATGAAAGATCCATTGGAAATCAAAGAAGAGGAATTCCATGAAGTGAGTTAATATTTTATTTATTTGATGTATTACTTTCATATTTAATAATGTATGATCGAAAATAACGAGTGATTTTTCCGTTTCAGGTAAAAATCACAAAGTCTTCTCAGCCGCAGTACTTGCCTAAGCTGAAAGTACAGAGTTTATTTCAGTGAGTGGTGGATAATGTTTGACAGTAAGCAACATGCAGGCGATGTTGTGGCGTTGCGTTGGCGTCTGCGCAGACTGGCGGCGAAGCGGTACACAGATGGGCACATTTTGAACTTGCAATGTAAACTTTATTGAAATAGTAACGAATTTCATATTTCATTGTCCACAAATTGCACATTTCGTCTCCCCCACCAGTCTGGCTGACAATTAGTGTTAATTATTATAACATGTCAGGACATTGTTGTATTTCTCTAAATTAGGGCCAACTAGTTAAGTGAAGTTTATGCTTTGTACTTAAAGTTTATTGTATGCTTTGTTTTATTGCAGATTTATATTAATAAGTACACATATACATACCAATATTGAATGAATATTATGTAACAGAGCGGATATGAGAATTATATGATTTTTTTTAGAACTTTTACTAGCTAAATGTGAAATCAAATATGCATCTATCATTTTAGTGTGGGCATACTATGTGTCGAGAAATAATTTTAAATACAGCGAAGTAGTAATAGTGAAACGTTATTATTCGCACGAAGATTCTCATTGGATTATTAAATCTTTTTTTAAATATCAAATTATTAGAAGTTAATAAAAAATATCTATTATTATAATAATGTTAAGTGATAATAAATAAGTGCAATTTACTGTAACAACTTTATAATATTGTTACATTAGCGTCGTAAGTATAAACATTCAATATGTTAGTTTTGACTCCAAGCCGTAGTGTGTAAGAAACGCCGAGATATACATATTATAACTCAGAGAAATATCATAAAATATGCAATACATGTATTATGTATTCTTTATTAACCATGCTTTTATTTTTACTAAAATCAGTTAATATTAAAAAGACTGTGATTAATGGATTTGAATTTGGCGAGATATTTTTAAATTTTACTTTTGCTGACAAGTTGTATTCAAAGTCTAATCAAGTATTTTTCCAGTATTATAAATTATACTTTTTTTTTTTGGTTTGTGGTTTAGGCATAATTAATTATGATTTACATCTTTATTTGTAATAAATTGCACGCTTTATTGTGACACTGTTTGTTGGATTTGATAAGTTTGTTGGACTGAAATTGATTATACATTGTCTTTGAATTGTTTTAGTGAAGGTAGTTAACCGAAATTTTGTTGCCCGATAAGCATATGGCAGCCATAGCGATATTACGAGGATATGTTTAGCGAGATAAAGCAATTAGTGCAATAAGTATAAAAATATTTAAGATGGAAATATTTTAAAATACCCCAAACAATGGCCCCTGAACTAAGTTGCGGTCAATAGAATTTTATTTACAACGCGGAGGTCGAGGTCATAAGATTTCCTCGCTAGCTATGGTAGAGATAAGCTTATCGTAGATCGTCATACGCACGTTATCAATAACCTATGTGTCAGCGATTGTTCTAATGAGCCTTTCGGTGCCATATTAGATCTTCGCGTTTCGAGCATTGTCCTTTTACTAAAAGTCCATGTAAATGTTATAACATTTTGGCATCAAATACATAAGAAAGAGGTTGGAGAAAAATATTGGGCAATCAGCGGAATGGTGGCGCGGCTCACGGTCCAG
The DNA here is from genome assembly GCA_947462355.1 of Caradrina kadenii. NCBI lineage: Eukaryota > Metazoa > Arthropoda > Insecta > Lepidoptera > Noctuidae > Caradrina > Caradrina kadenii. The sequence continues at coordinate 3,640,760 of OX381693.1, read as the reverse complement.
TAGAGGCCTGCAGGCTGCGCCGAACCTTAACGGAGACTAGTTTTAACATCTGAAAGACTACACGGATACAAGGATACTGAGGTTATTGAAAACGTCCTATAGAGATATAATTGCGTTAGGGTAAGGTGCAAATGTTCCTATGAGTGTGTCAGAGGGTTCGATTATTGTCGATTGATGGGTATATGCCGCGTGTTGTATAGTCGACCATTTCAATATTTTTAGCCTTGTTAAGTGTCAGCATGTCGGAGATTTTTCTATTAACATACAAATAATTATCGATAATAAAATATGCAACCATATTGATGTCTTTTATTTATTTTAAACTATGGTTGGTATTAAACAGAGATGAAAATTTGTTTGTGCGGCAGCGTTTTATTATTTTATAGTTCTATATATAAAGAGATCTCTTCTGTTTTAACTAAATTACAATTTAAGATTTTAACGTCCTTGCTGGTAACAAACTATATTATTTCAAAGTAAAAATCCCTTTTAAAATTTCGTTCCGATTCACCCCTGCGACTCTATTCACCCCGTTTGACTGTATGGTGCGTTTGTCAATTCTGAAAGAAGAGTTAACGCCGTGGAAGGGTAGAGGTAGGTTTATATATGCAGAATTAACTGTAGCACAATAGACCCGTACCTACATATCACTTACACAGTTCGAAGAAGGGACTGGTTACTTAACTTGCGTACCTAATAATAACAGGTTTCCTAAATATAGTTTTATTTTAATCCTGTTTCGGCAAGATACAAAACATCAAGTTTTTAATAAAAACTACCTAAGTACACGGGCTGAGTCACGGATGGATAGGTAGCACCTACCTCTAGTCTTGCGCTATCTATATGTTCACATCTTTTGGTTAAGATGTATTGTGTTCTACGTCTAAATAACAGCTACACGTTAAGTAACATTATCTTATCTGATTACGGCAACAGAATAGTAATCTCGCGTATTGTCAAGGATTAAGAATCAAAACATAGTTTGAGTTGTTCCCTCAAACTGTTCGGGCGAGTTGTACTACGCAAGGAGCTACCTAGGTTAGTCAAGCAAACCTACAATTATTTATTTCGTGTCTCCTATATAATCACAGTGAAAAAGCAATTTCGGAATTGAAACTGCGTTCCGAAACAACGGAAATTGTTTCTCTATACTTTGGCTATCAAACTTATCAGTGTTTTTATTAATTTATTTTGAATATTAGTTATTCGTTAAACAGTCCTTGTTTACCTACCGAATGTTTTATAAGGAACGTAGGAGTCGAGTAGGTACCTATGGAGCGCTGGTGCGGAGCGACTGCCGTGGTGACTGGAGCTAATGGCGGAATAGGCGGCGCTGTCGCCGTCGGATTGGCGAATGCTGGAATTACCGTCATCGGAATAGATGTGCATTTAGAACATGTTCATGTAAGTCTGACTGTTGTTTTGGTTTTAATACCTCTGTGCTTACAAGTAATAATTGAATCGCCTTCATTAGTCTAAAGGCCACAGGCGCGGAATCGTCGGTAACTCTTCAGATCTTTCCGTCTGTTTGGCAATATCTAAATCCGTTATATAATATGTAAGTACTTATATCATCCTTTCAAATTAGATGTACCAGCTCCTATCCCTATTAGAAACTTAATTAATATCTGTTGAATGGACTTATCTAATTTATTAGGGTAGTTTTGTCTAAGTTAAAGTTTGTTGTTAACTATTTATATTATAGAAACTGCAGTCGGAAGTCACGAAAGGAAAAATAATTGCAAGAAAATGTGATATCTCTAGCCCTAACGAGGTGATGGAGACTTTCCAGTGGATTAGCAAGGAGATCGATGGAGTGCATATTCTGGTAAATTGTGCCGGTGTGCTGTACCAAGGACATATCAGTGGTATGTTTGTAATTGTTACGCCCTATAGGTATTACTCGGAATTAGGTTTGTCTTTTTCTTTTTCGGTGCTCTCTTGCACCAAAAAAGATATTCACAGATACTTCTAGTTCTTTACTTAATTGGGTAAGCTTAGATACTCACGATCTGGGGTAAAGTCGTCTGGCAGATACTCGCGCACTCTGTACTCTGTACAGTCGCTACGATAGTTCTGAGCCATTTCTACAATACCGCTACGCCAGAACTACGACAAAGCTACGCATAATGTACCACCATATTAATGTACTACCAGTCTAGTATATAACCAGCATCTATGATCGATTATGTAATAATACTTTTTTTTTTTTTTTTGGTGGGTGGGAAATCATCAAATAACTTCTCCCGCCCTGGGCGGGGCGGGAGTCCCGTGTCAGACTTTTACTAACTAAAACCCACCCATGTTCCTTCTTGTGCCCTTTGCGTTCCGGGGGCGCGGTATCTCTTGCGAGCAACCCGCAGCCCCGGCAGGCATCGGCCCTCAGTGGCCCCTTCCTTTTGCTGACAGCTCTTTGAGGCGCGCGTGGAACACGAACGCGCCGTCGACACGGCCTGTCGTTATGCAACGTAAGGACGGTGAGCTACCCATTGCTCACCGTCCACAGGCCATGTAATAATACTAAGGCTATAGTTTTTGCATCCATTCGACTTGCAGACGTAGGCAGAGACACATTGAGCGACGATTTAATAATTAAAACTATCGACGTGAACTTGAAGGGCACGATCTTTTGCACGCGAAATACAATCGCGTCTATGAAATACCACGAGATAGATGGCCACATCATCAATATTAACAGGTTGGTAGTCGTGTATAATCCTTAAAGGCGACATTAAATGATAAATACCGGGGCAGTTAAAGTAGAGCTGAAGGCTTTAGCAATTTCTAAGTGCCGAATTGTAGAAAGATATCTACCAAAATTCAACAATATTAGGGGTACCTAATTTATATGTAGGTAATGTAAAGACTGTCGGAGTTAAAAAATATCGCCTATACACATGTTTTGAAATAAATAATGGCGTAAACTAAAAGCAGCACAGGCAACGCACGAGTAACGAAAAAAATATCTTCCTAACGAATTCAATCGCCACCTAAAATAAATTTAAATACTTATGTTTTGATTATTCCAGTATTGCCGGCCACTACATTCCTTTCGCCGACAATATGAACGTGTACGCGACTACGAAGTACGCGATTACCGCTTTCACAGCTTCTCTCAATACCGAATTGGCAGCATTTGAGAATAAAATAAAAACGACGGTATGTTTAAGTAAAGCATATAGGTTCTCTTTCTGTAAATAAAATTGTGCTCAGAGATGGCTAGGAGCGCATGCACGAGTCTTCACGTCAAGTATGTTACTGTTGGACTTCCATCTTCTCCCACTCCAGTCCGCACAACCGCACCTCAACCGTTGGGTTATCACGGTCTTCAAGAACACTAATGTGCCCGCGAGACGGTCATGTCCACTTGCCAAGTTTGCGTGATTAAAGTGAATATTGATTAGTTAGTAGTAGATAGATTATAGATTGACCGTCTCGCAGATACATAACCAGCAGAGGCCATAGATTCCTTGTACATTACCTACATCAGGTCATGCGCTGATTAATGCTTGGTAATAGGGGGTTATCTGTTGGCGCTTGAATTAATATTCAACCAATGTTCTTTAGAGCATATCTCCAGGCCTGGTGAGCACACCGTTGGCAAGCTACGTGGAACAGCGTAAGATGCCGGCGCTGCAGCCTCGCGATCTGGCCGACGCCGTGCTGTACGTTCTCTCCACACCTGCGCACGTCAATGTAAGACGATTGTGTTGCCTCTATGATATTCGTAGCTAGAATGTTTAACATACGAGGGCTTCATTTGTAAATTAAAAGAATAAAAAAAAGTAGTTGCAGAATTTCAACTGCCTCATTAGCCTAGTAGTCCTAAGCGCGACTGCTACGCTAGCAATCTTGGGTTCGATTCTCAGGTCGAGCAAAAAGTGTTATTGGATTATATTATGAAATTCTCAGTAGCAGCTTGGAGTTAGGATTTGCCCGTTTAGTGGTAATTACATGGAACCTAAACATACCGGCGAACTGTGGGCGACATTGGTACACCTCTGTCTAACCCTTCGGGGAATACAGGCGTGATGGTATGTTACGTAATTTCAAAACGTAATTACTTTTAAAAGTTTGAAATTAAATATCGGTACATGATTTGTTTCAGATAGGTGAATTGACTATAACACCAGTAACAGAGAAGCGGCTATAATATCAAGAAGTTGGAGCCTTACCCATACACATTTATACATTACTGTGTAGTAATTGTTAAAATAATTGTTGTTGTAATTTTTATTAAATCTAAAATTTTATAAAGGTTTGTTCGTTTCCATCATCAAATAAACTTTGAAATTCACAGAAATAGTATAATATCTTTTTTTTAGATTGTAAGTCATCTGGTCGTAGCGGAAGGCAGTTACTGACTAAAACCCATTCGTGTTCCTCATAATGCCTTTTGCATTCCAGGGCCGCAATAACTTTTAAACAAATTTCGCAACCTCGGCAGGTGAAATAGTATCTACGGCTAGTGCCTATTATGAGAAAGAAAGCATTCATAGAAACCTACAAATATTGTATCTACTCATTCTAGTTAATAAGTTTACAAACCGATTGGTTCGTAAACTATTATCTGATTAGATAAACGGAAAAAAAACCAGGAATTAAACCTATACTTACGTAATTTATAATGGCTATCTAAGGCTCCATTTTTCTGAGTTTTCTCTTAATAAGGTTTCTTGTTTTCGATTCGATCACAATTCATTCTATACAGCATAGTGGTAGCGAGCGGTCAAGTCGGAGCTTTCAATTCAAGGTGAAGCCTATAAAAGTAAACGGTCGGATACTTTCTATAAATAAATGTAAGTGTTTACAACTTTAGTCCATAATATAATTGGTTTTTTTTTTTACTTTCGACCAAGATACTGTCAATTAAATTCGTAATACCGGGAACATTAGATTATGCAGTGTTTATTCATTTTGACATGGTTGGATTCCGTAGTAATTGTAAAGTGGTTTTGGGAATGTAGTTTAATAAAATAACAAAGTGTTATTGGGTTTTTCTATGAAACTCTCAGTAGCTGCTTAGAGTTAGGATTTTGCATACATTTTCTTGCCTAGCCAAGTAGCAGAACATAGGGCATAAGGAGCTTAGGGCATCCCGACACGGATAGGTTAGGTTCGAATGGTATGACCTATGACCTGTCGAAGGTACAATTCATGTTAGGTTACCAGTGACTAACTGAATGAGAATGTCTACGGCATTGAGTCCGCGTATTTAATTAATTATTTAATTTTATTGATAAAATTGAAAACATCGAAAATGCGGGCTATGGAATAATGAAACTTATTTTGAACGGAAAAGATTCTATGATTGAAATACATGTATTTAAAATTATAAAAATGCATAGAAATACCTAAAGTGATAATATGATGGAATATCCACGAGAATTCTCAAAGCTGTGTCTTAAGAGATAAGTACTTCCCTAAGTAACATAAGAAACTTAAACATTTTAATATTTACATACGCGTTAAAAAATCAGTAGTTAAGCCACTGTTTAAAAAATAAAACAGGAAACTTATACAAAATTATAGACCAATATCAATGATCTCCTATAAGTATATAATAAGCAAATTAACTATGGAAAAAATATATTTGTAATACCGTCATGCCGCGACGTCCGCGTCAGTCAGCGCCGGCTTTTACTTACTTTTATAATTTGTTTACCTATTAAATTTGACTATTTTCCATGTGTTGTGTTAAATTTTAATTCAGATAATTGAATTGTGGTTAGGTGTTAATATGTATTACTATTTAAATAATTTTATTAGCTGTACAATTTTTGCATATTTACGAATACCTACCTCAATATTTGTAAAGCAAGCATTTGCGACGACCAATTTATAATATTTTTAACAACTTGAATGCTGTTTTTTTTTCGTGTATGCTTTTGAACAAATAAGTGTGCAGTGTTTATTTTCACTTGTAGATAGGTTATTAAATAAAGGTATTGATACAGCATGGATCGCTGGGTCGGCAAGACTGCTGTAGTGACAGGCGCGAGCTCGGGCATCGGAGCGGCTATCAGTGTGGAGCTGGCGAATGCTGGCATCAACGTCATCGGCCTAGCCAGGAAGCCTGGACCTATTGATGTGAGTTCTTACCGGGCATAAGGCATTAATGCAATAAAATTATAGAAATTGAAACTCAGGTACAGACTATAATTATAATATTATGTAACTTTCTACTATTTTTTGGGACTGATTTACAATTACAATGAGTTTTCATAAAAATATTTACTTAATGTGGAAACTTATATCAACTATATGAAAATAAATTATGCTAACGTTATAAATTAATAGGTAACAATTGCTTAGCTTTCATACGTTGTTACTATACCTGACCGTTTCTAGTTCACACGGTTCGACGAACACGATCATTAACGGAGTTCGCTTTTAGTTAACAATAGTTTACATAATACGAGTTACCTCTTATGTACCTACACACTTTCCTTTTTAATGACAACATCAAAGTTCAGAAAAAAAAACAGATGAGATGTTGCTGTGTCTTTAGCATTTTAGTTTGTAATATGATTTACTTCAAGCAAGTTTTAATTTCTTATCTCAATTGTGCTTCCAAGTTGATTAGCAGCGAAATTGCTTTATCGGAATTGGAAGTATTTATCTGCCTATTGTCACGAGTTAACGACACTCCGCCACCACATTACAGGGATTCAAAATAAACTGTCTCCGACCGCGGCTGTAGACTTCCACTGATTGTTAATTCTGATATGTCTAGGAGTTAAAAACGCAAGTGACCGGCAGCGGTACGATCACCGCTCGGCAGTGCGATGTGTCCAGCCCGGAGGAAGTGGCGGCAACGTTCAAATGGGTCACGGACACTTTCGGCTGCGTTCATATCATGATCAACAACGCGGGGGTGTTTCTGCAAGGGGGTATCACAGGTGGGTCACATGTAAACCAAGCATTTTTTTCTACAGAATATATTTTTTTCTTACGTTTTCACTGTTGTTTTCTGATTAATGTTGTTGCGAGATTCAAGACAGTTGAGTCGTTTAACCGGGACTCGTCGAGCTACATTGCCTCTGCTTTGTCTGGTGGTTGCGACTGTTGATTCTAGCTTTCCGGTGTTGCAGTTGTAGGGAATAGTTTAGCGGGCTTGAAGTACGGTAAATAGATTATAATTTTATCAGATTTTTAGTATTATGAAACCTTAAAGTCTTACTTTTTAACCCAGTTAAAACTATCAAGAATCGAGTCACGTTATATATCTAAGTATGTATTATATAAGTATAAAGCAACTAGAATTGAAACAGTAATGTTTGGTTTAGTTTAGTTGCAGATATACTTGCAAAAGTGTTTCAGTTTGATTACACTGGCAAAATTGAATCGACTTTCAGTTCAGAATTGAATACTTTTTTTATCTATTTCAGACGTCGGTCACGACATGTTAAGCGAGAAGGACGTGATGTCGGTCATTGACATCAACTTGAAAGGCCCCATACTTTGCGCGAGACACGCCATTGCGTCTATGAGGAGCAATGCCTTCGACGGGCATGTTGTTAACATAAACAGGTATTTTATTTGAACTGGTTTCTGTGGTATTCCTCCGAATAGAATGTTTGGGAATCATTAATTTTGTTTACAATATTTTTATGGTAACGGATAACTCGTATACATTTTGAATGAGCTTAGATATCAATTTTTACAGCTCCATATTATTTGTGTATTTTTTGTTGACAGCAGCTATTTTCGGTCAAAGACAAGATAAGTTCAACCTTGATTGCTAATGTTTCGCATAAATCTCGTGACATACCTAGCGTGATTATGATTGTAAATGTTCGCGTGTTGTTGCAGTATCGCGGGACACTACGTACCGTGGTCGTCCAAGTTTAACGTGTACCCGAGCAGTAAATACGGCATCACCGGCTTCTCCGCTGCACTGCTCAACGAACTGGCTGATCATAAGAACAAAATCAAAGTGACTGTAAGTTATCGGGAGTAATCAGACATACTAAAAATTAGGTTTCCAAAAACCTCTGAACTTATTAAAAATCTAGATAGCACAGTAATATTAAGATTCGTGCTCTCAACCAGGCGTAGCATGCCGTAGAATGAGAGACTGCTCTATTTTGCTGGCCATCAAACCACGTGTACACTGCACAAGAGAGAATTTCTTCATGATTTTTGCAATAACTCAAGATTTATTTTACGCGTGGAAATACAAATGTAACGTTACGAAGAAGTAGCTTCCGTGAATGATGACTGCTATCTAAGTACAACGAAGTTATTTATTTCCAGAGCTTGTCTCCGGGGTTGGTGAACACGGGTCTGGACGTGGTGACGGAACAGGATTACGTGCAGATGCCGTCGCTGCGCCCCAAAGACGTGGCTGATGCGGTGCTGTACGTGCTCTCCACGCCTCCTACTGTCAACGTGAGTACTGCATAGTCCACAAAGATTCTGTGTGAGCTCTCTAAGGTTCTATGAGGATTACAATTGTCGAAATGTGGTAAAAAACAAAAATAAAACATCTTTTCAGATAAACGAGCTAACAATAACACCAGTGACAGAAAGAAGGTTATAAGTACAAAATATTTATTGACTACAAATGGCACAGCACTAGAAATGCACTATAAATAAGACTAGGGATTAGACAGAAGCATTGGAGAAGGAAGAAGACGCCACGCTCATCATACTGGTGCCGAACTGTAGCAGCGCTCGGAGGACGTCCATCTTGAGCGTCCACAGAGGAGATTGCGATGACGGCGATGTTGACTGCGCCTGCACAAAATACATCACGTGTTACAAAGCAATAACGGTTTTGTTTTATATCTTCCAAATTATCTTATTTAAAAAATATCTTAAATATTGATACATTAAATATATACTTAAAATAGGATAATTTGGATAATGCCTTGTGGTCAAGCCACACGGAAAATACTTACTCATAGTTATCAGCAATGGGAACGAATAAATGCCTCATAGTATGCTTTCCAATTTTATTATTTTACATTAACCATACTTATTAAACTAGTAAACGTATAAAGATAAAATAACAATATTCCCCTTACCGCCTCCTTACTTATAAAGTCGTTGTTTAAATTTACGTTTGTTTAGCCATAATTTTAGACGTTTAAGGGTCAGTTCACACCGAGACGCGACGCGACGCGTCGCTGTTTACAAGACGCAGCACCATCCAGCACCGACTTCTCACAATTAAATGTTTATCTTTTCGTGTAGTAAATAAAGTAATATTTTCAGTAGATGTGCGCGCAGCGTCGCATCGCGTCGCATCTGGATGTGAACTGACCCTTAGTGTGTTTTAACTTTAAGCAAGGATTAGAAGTAAGTGGGACCATGCTTACATTAAAGAGCAATTTTCAACGGGTACCTATCGTATGCTATTTTTTGATTTATAGGTACTTTGTGATTAAGTGATTTTATAAGATCTACAGATATAGTTATAAAGCCACCGTTAATGGTGGCATGAACGTGGTTAATTTGTCGTTTCCACAATACAGGTACACTCTGGCTTTCCCACCAGCTACGAAACTATTAAGCCGAAGACTCAATCGAAGATTGATTCTTCTGAAACTAGAAGTATTTTATTGTTATCGCCGCCAACTGCCTCCCGAGCTTGTCTTGGACATGTCTCCAAGCAGCCCCATGAGAAGACTTGCAAAGAATCCTGCTGAGTCGGCCATCTTCATTCCATTCTCTTCACTTGAGCCTGAAGCTTCCGGATCACCACCCTGCGACAGTGCGTGTACTAAAGTAATAACTCATTTGGGGGTTCTAAACAGAAATTTATGAATAGATTTGGCTCTTACCGCGCTCGTTCCTTTCACTAATGTGGATATGAACTTTCCAAAGAAGGCTCCGTTGTTTTTCTGAAACATGTATGGTGATGTATTGAGGAAACTTTAAAAGCATTCAACATAAAATTTAAGTATCCTTTAAGTTTGTCGCAGTAGGGTAAACATAAACATGACATACCGCTCCACCTCCAGTGATAGTGTCGAGGGATGTCAGAAGATAACTTCCAATGATCTCCCCAGGGTTCTGGGTACCTTCGGACTTAAAGAAAATACGTATGTTACTATAAGTACTCATCATTTCAGTTAAGAACGTAACTATTTTTTAACTTACTACACTTACCAACAAGCCAACAAAAAGTCCTAATCCAGTTGCTATAATCGCATTGATATCTACGCCATCTCCCTGAAAATTCTCGTTTATTAGTATATTCTAGCTGCACAATCAGCAAATATTCGGTTACCATGTGAAACTGTCTAACTTACACTCAAGCTCGCGACTATCCCGCCTACTGTTGCTAATAACGTTCCCAAGTCTGATTCACCGTCCTGTTAATAATGACTGATTTAGTGTTTTATTCAATTATTTATACACTTACTTCTGTTCCACACTTACACCACTCAATCCAGCAAGCAGCCCTAAAATGCCACCTCCCTGCCCATCCCCGCCAGGTACATCATCGTAATCGGAATCATTATCATCATCATCACCGTCTTCGTTATTGCTGTTCGACGCAGAATCTTGTTTAGATCCTCCATTTTCATTACTCTGTTTTTCAACGCTCTCTTCTGCTCCATTATCTTCGTCAGAATTTCCAGAGTCGCTATCGTCACTTTCGCTATCATCAGTCTCATCAATTTCAAGTTTTTGTAAGGGAGGAGGTTTCAAATCTGTACTGTAGTCAATGTCTATCTCATTGTCTGCAACGTCGTGACGTTTCTGTATTAACTGTATTTGGTTGCGGTTGGTACGTATCAGGTCTCGTATCATTTTTTTTACTATTATGTTGTTGTTTTTAACCTGTGAATTGAAGTCAATCTTGAAATGCGTGCGAATTAAACGATTTTGTATGCCTACCATTCACGTATTTATTGAAAGTGCAAAGTAATTTGTGATAAGAAAATTAAACTTACCTTTATTAGTAAGTGCTTCAGTGCATATAGTCCATGAAAGTGCATCGAGAATATTCAACTTACTATATAATAACGATAAATAGCCTTGAGTGCGTCTGCGTGTACTTTACCGGTCAACCAGTGCATTAAAGTGCATAAATGAAAAGTATACGCGGTTAATACACCCGGAACCTTTAGCTTATTAAAATTGTTGCTATACTTGCACCATCGCGCCTGTATTCCCCGAAGGGTATGGTAGAGGTGTACCAATGTATACCCACAGTTCGCCGGTACGTTTAAATCCCATGAAATAGCGGGCGAGTCTTTTGCCATTAACCGGGCACAGATCCTAACTCCGAGCAGCTACTGAGAATTTCATAGAAAAACCCAATAACACTTTGCTCGACCTGGGAATCGAACTCAAGACTTCTAGCGTGGCTGTCGCGCTTAGGACCACTAGGCTACCGAGGCAGTTTAGCAGCTACACTTGTATAAATAAATATACACGCTAAACAGCATTTTTTTCAGCAACTTGTATAACTTCTTTAATAAATCTTACGTAGGGGTTCGTCACGTAGGAGACCACGCTTTTCACACGTATTTGTGTACTTAATTATATGTAATTATCGAAGTGGTGTAAGCTTACTTCATACACTATTTGTAATGATCATTTTGTTTGCCGAGCGGTAGAGTCTGTCTTTTAGATAGAGTAAACACACTAAGACTACCACCCTGGTTAATATTCGTGATATCAAAATACCTCGGATCATGAAAGGCGTGTAGTGCATAGTAATAGTGTTTGCTAACTCGGTATAGATAGCGTCATCAATTGGTTACTCCTCTTGGTTTAAAAATTGTTCGAAAAGAGGGTTACTAGTTGATGACGCTAGAGTTTGCAAGTATCACCAAGAATAATATAAGTGTACTTGTATCTTAAGCAATATAGCAGTGCAGGTGAGATAATAAAGCTAACAAAGTAATGTATTAGAGGTCCTTAAAAATCTATTTTGGCTAAATCGAATGTCCCGGTTTTAGGAGAGAGACTTACATTGCTGCCGGACCCAGCTGACGCGGGGAACAGAGAACTGGCTAGATTGAGTAGACTGAAGATATTGCTGCCACCACCAGATGGGGGCGAGTTCTGGGATTCATTGCCGAAATCATCATCATCATCATCATCGTCACTCTTGTCTGCGTCTATGGACACAGTAGTGGTGGTGGAGCTCGGCTTGGAATCGTCGGTAGCCGAATGATTCTCGCTGACTTCTTTCTGCAAAAGAAACATACTTCATCAGTATGTACAACAGACAGTTTTTTATCTTTTAAATGGCTTTGATGTAAATATAACCTTGCGTAGTTTTAACTCAAATTGAATGCAGTGACCGAAATACAAGATTGACATGTCATAATTTAGAAGGAACAACTCCTTCATGTATTAGGTACTACTAGTCATTTAAATCAGTTATCGCAACCAGTTGAAAGCAACTTGTTTAACGAATAAGTCCTTGATTAATTATTGAAATAGTAAGGGCCGATTTTTCAATCGCCAGATAGCTCTTAACGGAGGGATAAATATGGCGGTTTGACAGTTTTTGTATAGACGTTAAGTCAAACTGACATATTTATGCGTCAGATAAAAGTTATCTGACCATTGAAAAATCAGCCCTAAATCAACAAGTGCACTAGAATCGAGATCAAGCTTAGAAAACTTCTGTATTGATGGAGTTTTGTGTATGCTGTACTTACCGATCCTTTGGAAGCAGAAGTATTCGACGATTCTTTAGAAGCACTATTCGGTGATGACTCCTTTGAGTCTAACTGGTTGTCAGCAAATCCTCTTCGCCGACGGAGTCCACTGGTTGGCACGCAGAATGCGTTAGCCATCAGGGATAGAACCAGTAACATCGCAAGACTACGACCACGCGCCATTGTCATCACAGCTCACTAGGTACACTGCAATCACTTTACCTACGTGACCATCTAAATATTGCTACTGCCAATTAAATAGAACTAAAACTGACGAACAAGAATGTTGCGAAACAAGTTATAATTAATAAATAATGGAATACTAATTTGTGAAATTGAAACATTGTTTTATTTACTAATGAACTTGTTTAGGTAGGTTTGCATTATTTGCACGATGTAGGTATTAGGTACTTTTTATCTTGCGAAGGTCATCCTATGACATATCAATAAAAAAGGTCAAAAAACCAGACTGTCAAAAAAATATATAAAATTAAAAAGAACAATCTAGTAAGTTGGCTAGACTTTAAGTACTGTAGTCTAGGCTTTCACTCACTTTTTCCCATCATTGGGAAGCCGGTCTAGATTCTAAATTTATAATTTCTCGAATTTCAATAAATGCACTTTTTCCCACAAATTCCATTTGAGCGATTAATAATATTGGTTTGAAAGATTAAATGTTGCCAACACTGCAGCCCTGATTACGTGAAGAATGTTATAAAAACATGCATGACACAGTACCTTTGTGACTAGATGTGATCGAATCCGTAAACATTCGCTTATTGGTCGTTACAAGCACCAAGGAATAACTTATAACAGAACTGGGTTCCTGTCGCACGGCTACAGAGTGATGTCTTTTATATCAATTAGGTACCAAAACAAGTACTGGATCTATGTATTTATTCAAGTTGCAGTGATAACCCTAAAAACCCTTAAGTATTTACAGTAATCTCATTAACTAACTGACAAGTTTTAAAATTAATTTTATTAGTCATTATTGTATTGTACAGTTAGTCATTTGCACAAGCTTAATTAAAACAAAACGGGTGTTGGCACATTACGTTGTGGGTACTTCTTTAACTTAAGAGCTCATTATGTCGTGATCTATACATAAAAAAGGAGAACCTGACTGACCGACTGGCTGATGTAGCAGCATACATCCGAAACTACTAGAACCAGGAACGTAAAATTTTGGATGAAAGAATTAAGGGGGATTATTAGACCGTAAGGAGGTGAAAAGGTGAGTCAATTGTGTGAAAAATATTATTTTTTGGCACGAATGCGAACTTAGGTAAGTACATTATAAAGTTAGACAATTTTTTTTACCTACCCCTTTAAGAGAGTTAAGGCTTGATGGTTTTGTGGGGGAAGTGCGAAATCTACCCGGACGAAGTGGCGGACAGGCAAAATCTAGTCAGGCTAGTTAATAATAATTCAGAACATCTAGTTGCCTTTGTTGGTTTGTCAAGTGCAATCATAGTTACTGTACAGTTAGGTTAACTTAATAAGTTCGTACTTAATGCCTTTTTATTAGCACTAATACATAGACAATTAGACATATGTATATATGTAGGGCTCTCTCGTTATTTAAGATAATGTGTACTTAATGTGTATTTTGTAAATTTTAAGTTATGTCTAAAATAATATTGCCTACATCAACCAGCAACAGCCTGTACAGTGTGGGCGTGGTGTCGTTCAGCGGAAGGTCGGTTCGAACATCGACATTAGCGTTTGTCGCCGACCGCTGCGCTTGCGCCACTCGAGTTGCCAAACGATCACGACGCACTTCCCTCGGGCCCTCCGTCCTCCGGCTGCGTAAACATACACTCGACGTGTCGGACACTTCCGCACATCTCGTATCCGTTGTAATGTATTCATGTTATGCCAGACATTATTGCCATTGCATAAGAATCCATTTAGTTGCACCACAAAAGAATGCAATGCTATTAAACAGTTTGGGGATTTCTTGTGGGTTTTTCATGTTCATTAGAGTTTTGTGACATCTACCTACAAACCTAATAGCTAAGTACTTTTAATAGCTTGTGAATTCCAAGGCTTAGTTCCATATAGAATACCCCACAAAAATACAATAGCCCACGAGTAGATATTATCCTGCATCAGGCCCACATTTTCCCTGCAATAAATTTGGTGATAGAAATTCGTGTCATATTGAGACTTTTATCGAGTAGAGGGTACCTATATTCGTGATCGACTGATTGAGAAGGGTGCATTACAAACATTCATTAATAATCAATGTTTTTATTATCTAGATTCACATAAAAAATCACAATGCAATAATAAATAAATATTCAAGAGTAAGTAGATTGTATAATAAGCAAAGCAATTCTAGATGCATAATTATTTACAGCAAATAATTGCTTTATTACATAATAATATAATTATGTAACTTCAGTTACAGTATACGCAGTCATCATGATTTTATATAATTATTAATTTTTAAACATTGAACACGATTCATTGATTCAAGCGTAGAAAGGTGATACGAATTTATATTAAGTATATTATTAATTAAGCATGAGCGTGTGTGTAAAATTAAAATACAATACTATACATTATTGTCTCCCTATCTTCTTAATACTGTCGCAAAGGACAGGTGAAGAGGATGGGAAGCAGTGTCAGCAGTAAAATACAATTTACATACCTACTCTATCATACATTTAAAAATAAAAACATATTTACTATATCTAACAAAATTAAGTACTTATAAAAGTAATTTACGGTCATTGGACAATTTTATTATTCTTGGACATAAAGCATAATTATAAGTCTATTTTTAATTTATTTTTAACACACACATGCGCGTAAAATGGCTAGTTACTGCTTCGCTTTTAGGTTGCTAATGCAGCGTATTAAACACGAGTGCTTTTTACTTTGCAGTGCCCCCATAGTGTATTGAAAAAGGAGGCGTATGAAATGCGTGAGCATGTATTCTCTCGGTAAAAATAATAATGATTCGCTCGGCTCTTCGGCAGTTCCTAGTTTTTGTATGGTGAGCAATAATCAATAAATATAATAAGGACGTAACTACAGCGTGTCTGAACCTACATAGTACCTATACCTACAAAAAAAGTAAGTAATTAAGAAGCATGAGAAAACCTAATAATAAGGTGCTATGTATCAAACAAATCTCTATCACTTTTAGAATTTTTGCATGTCTGTTTGTTTGCCTGTCTGAATACGCGACATCAAAACTGCTAACTGATTTTCAAGATTTAAAATTCTTTATTTAATTAAATCGGTCAAATCTATTATATGCTATTATATTACGTACCATATGACACTCATGTTAGCAATGCTACTTTTGCCTGAAGTAACTTTACAAACATATATACGTATCAGTGACAAGCATTTTAAATCAAGATAGTGGTTCTAAAAAAATAATTACGCATTCTGAATTATAAATAATGAAACCTAAGGAAATTCTCTAAGGTCTAAATTTGTTTGCAGTACGTAATTTGAGTTGACCAGAGTACACGATAAATGAATGAATGATCATGAACACCAAGTAGACACCTTGGCTTATTTTAAACATCAAAGTGAAACGTCGCGGCATTGATATAAAGAACTGTAAAGATGCACTGACTGCATTCGAATATATCGTGACAAAGTCCCGCCACGCCTCCTCACGCGGATCCTCCCTTTTCAATGCAAGAGTACCGTGGGACACTGGCACACGACCCATGTCTGTTTCCCGACGTCTACACGAACGGAATCGCTGGCACAGGTAGTTCGAAAATTTCTATACTCCGCTTATATTTCTCTTATTAGAAAACCAGCGTGCTTGTATGACCAGATGTACGAACGTGGACGAAGCGAAAGGAGTATGTAAGGATCGTAGCACGTGGCGTTCTGTGGTTTCTGTCTACCTCTATGAGAAAAAGGCGTGTTATTGTTTGTATGTTGTTACAAAAATAAAGGTCAAATAACGGCAGTTATTGTGTCATATTGTTATAAATGATTGCATGTTTGGTGTTGTTGTTTTGTAATTGACTAAATTGAATAGTCTACATTACTTGGTATTTATCGTGAAATGACAGAGTTTATTCTACGCTAACATTGCATTTAAATAACGATGGCAGTATATTATTCTAATGTCATGTTAAATAGAGTATAATAATATAAAATTTCCAGTTGCAACATGCACCATACGTTGACAAAAACACAATTTGATGCTACAATAGGTAGGTACTTCACCACTTCCTACAACGACCTAATCTAATCCTACCTATTCTGATTAGTCAATTATGTTAAATTATTGTGACTTTTAACAACAGATATTGACTAGATTTTTATTAAATATTTACTGATTAGGCAGCTTCATTGTACCTTTATTAATTTTGATTAACTACCAAACATTCACAACCAACACGTCACCTCTGTTTTATTAACGCTTTTCCAAAAAGCAGATTCAATACTGCTTTAAAAAAAAACTAAAATATTTATCTGTTATATAACAAACGACCACCTACAGTTGACTCTACAATAATATGATGGACCCAGTTAGTATCCGCCCTATTTATATATACCTCCTAACATCAGGAGAACAATGCCCACTTTAATCAACTCTTTTCTGGTACTCTACAAAGTCTATTTAACGGTCAGGTACTTTTAGCCTTCTTTCACTCGGTTCCCACGGAAGCGTCAGTCCGCGGAGGTCGCAACCTCTCCATGAGCGGTATAGCAACACTGACGAGTTCGTCCCACGACGCAAGGCGGCGACACGAGTCACATACACACTCTTCCACGTCCCCCTCTTCGAAACCAAGGTCCTCACCCGTGACGTCACCGTCTTCAGGCTCGAAGCTTCCAGTCCGACTGAGACGCTTCGGGCCCGCAACGTGACAGGATGGGTCGCACTCGGATGCGTAGTTGTTGTTCTCCATGTCAAATGTTACCTGTTGGAAGGAAACATTTTTGTGTGTAGATGAACGATACTCAAAAATAATGAGCAATAAACAATTTTGTCTAAGAAATATTTTTCAATAGTTCTTTTCCCTGCCCATATAATAAATAACAATCTAAATAACTATCAAAGATTACATAAATGGATAAAAAAACATTAAAAGGGTTTTTATTGTGAAAACGTTTAAAAGTCTTAACGCAAAACCTAAATATCTGCGGGTTGTTCGCAAGAGATACCGCGTCCCCGGAACGCAAAGGGCACAAGAAGGAACATGGGTGGGTTTTAGTCAGCAAAATTCTGACACTCCCTCCCGCCCCGCCCAGGGCGGGAGAAGTTATTTGATGATTTCCCACCCACCAAAAAAAAAAAACCTAAATATGTTACTTGGTTTGTATGAAATGCCGCAGGTACGGGGCGTAAACGCCCGAAATCTGTAAACAAGATCCTTGACTACACTGGTGCTCCAGGCCCTGTTAGGTGACGTGCCCTTACTTTAAAAACCTCTGATCTATAAAGTAAAATTGCTGTCGGTAAGAAAAACGATTCAATACTCACATGGTGTTTTGCGATACTTTGCTCACCAGCGCAACGGTCTCCCATTTCAGCTGCTTCACAGGCAGTAAATACTGATTCATCGTCTAAAACAAAGATATTAACAATTCAAAAAAAAAAAAAGCAAAAAGACTACTTGACCCCGACGTGATTTGAACACGCAACCTTCTGATCTGGAGTCAGACGCGCTACCGTTGCGCCACGGAGTCGCTTGATGGCAGTTGTGAAATAGACGAACGCTTTACATAGATACAACCAACTAGCAATAATTATCTTGTTGTAAAAGTAATGTGATGATTGCAATACAAATATTATGCAAAACAGATAATTTATGCAATATAAACACATTAAGACAATATTAGTTTGTCATCCTCTGTTTCATTGTTTTTTTTTTATTTAGCTATTTTACTTATTGCTCTTTAAATGTGTGCACTACGTGTGGGCAGCTACAGTCGAGTGGAGTTATATTAAGTGAACTGAATAAAGTGCTACGCTAGAGGTCTGGGGTTTGATTCCTCGGTCGAGCAGTGTTATAGACCGGTTAATGGCAATAGACTCGCCCCCTATTACATGGGACCTAAACATACCGGCGATCTGTGGGTATACCTTGGTACACATCTGCCTAACCCTTCGGGGAATAACAGCGTAATGGTATGTGTTTTGAATAAAGTGAGTTGAGGGAGTGGTTATGTGTTTTCCAGGGCATTAGACTTACATTTAAATTTACATGCTTCTAAAATCCACACTATTAAAGGTAATTGAGCCACATAGTGTCTCTCTAGCAGCAGCAGCCGTGGCAATGCTACTCACCAATAAATACAGCCAATGCTTCAAAGACTAGATGCGCAAGTGAGGACGAGATCGGCGTGTTGTCGTGCGCGTGCGCATTCCACAGCGCGCGGGCTAGTAGCGGAGCAGGAGCCGCGTCCCGCCGCGCCGCCGCCGTCCACAGAGCGTGCGCCGCCAGCTCCGCCGCCTCGCGCCCCGCGCCGCCCGCGCCCCCTGCGCCGCACACGTTCACCAGCACTCCGGCTGCTGCGCATCGCACGCTGCACTCCTCTGACACACAGAAATAGATAGGTAAGTTATTTAATCTTATCACACATCAAATAAAGCTGCAGCGACATCGACAAACTAACACAGGACTTACGTAGCTATCTACAAGTTCTGACGTGAGACATCATCGTCACAAAATCCTGCATCGTATAATGAAAGCTTATCGATCTTTAATAGGTACATTAACTTAACTATGTTCTGTTAACTATATCTCGACTTCCCAGGCATAAAATCAGGGTGATACAACAGTCGGAACTTGGATCATCATTTAATTCAGCAAAAGAAAATAGCTCTCTCCGAAACCTCACTATATTAAAGCGTATGTTATGATACCCACCATGTCGCAAGAAAGGCTCGAGCCTGTCGAGGGCGCCCTCCAGTACGATGAGCTGCGCGGTGCGCGTGGCACGCGACACGTTGCCGAGCGCACGCACCGCCTCACACGACGCGGGGCCGCTGCCGCGCAGCCAACGACAGGTCGCTGCGTCACAGAAATATCGTAGCACTTTCATAGAGGTGGCGTAGTATTTTTGTAGCATTGTCATAGCGATTCCCATATGCGTAGTATTGTCGCAGCGACACTAGCATACGCGTAACATTATCGTAGCGTATCCGTAGCGTTATGTGTAGCATTGTTGAACGTTTTCGTAGCATTTACGTAGTATTGTCGTAGTGTTACTGCAGCATATGCGTAGCATTGTCGTAAAGTTTGTAGTGTTGATGAAACATATACGTAGCGGTGGTGTATTATTTGCGTTACGTTTACGTAGCAAAAGTGTATACACTTTCGCAGATTGGTAACAGATGGGGCAATAAACAATTTGCTGCTTCTATAATGATACTCAAGTGTTCGATATTTTTCGGATAAGAAATGTCTTTTATTTACTCTTTTTTCTACGGTTACTTTACCTTTGCATATGTTGTCAATGGGAACGTGCAGCGGGTCGGGCGGGTCGGGCGGCTCGCGGTAGAAGGTAATGTTGTTGAGCGTGGCCAGCGCCGCCGTGGCCAACTCCTCGCCGCGCTCTACTGTGGCCGAGTGCTCTTCAAACGACTCGTCCTGAACAAGGTTTTAAATGAAGAATGAACATAAAATCTTTAGAAATAATTGCAGCAAGAAAATATATGTCACTGTGTTAAAACGCATACAAAAAAACCATAAATATAAATAAATATACCATCACGCCTGTATTCCCCGAAGGGTTAGGCAGAGGTGTAACAATGTACACCTACAGTTCGCCGGTATATTTAGGTCCCATGTAATAGGGGGCGAGCCTATTGCCATTAACCGGGCACAAATCCTAACTCCGAGCTGCTACCGAGAATTTCATAGAAAAACACAATAACACTTTTTGCTCGACCTGGGAATCGAACCCAAGACCTCTAGCGTAGCAGTCGCGCTTAGGACCACTAGGCTATATAAAATTTAAACTAACTAACTCTAACTGCCTCGGTAGCCTAGTGGTGCTAAGCGCGACTGCTACGATAGAGGTCTTGGGTTCGATTCCCAGGTCGAACAAAAACTGTTATTGGGATTTTCTATGAAATTCTCAGTAGCAGCTCGGAGTTAGGATTTGCGCCCGGTTAATGGCAATAGGCTCGCCCCCTATTACATGGGACCTAAAACATACCGGCAAACCGTGGGTGTACATTGTTACACCTCTGCCTAACCCTTCGGGGAATACAGGCGTGATGGTTTGTATGTATATAAACATCACCACAACTTTGTAAAAAAGGCTTTTTTTTTTTCTAATATTAAACCCTACCGCATTTTGTACGATTTTCTCAGCAAGTTGTAGACAAGACAGCAGCGCGTTCACAGTCCGCTCGGCGTGCAAGTCCGCTAGACCTCGTCCCACGCGTTCTGCCAAACACAGGTTGGCAACTACGCGGACAGTCTACGAAACAGCAAAAGTTTAGCAAAGATGGGAACACAGATTCATCGGTTCTGTAAAATATCTAGTGCGTCATGGATATTCATAGAATTTGGTATTTTTCGACAGTGGTACCATAGGCAGAAATTCTCCATAGTGCATGCAATTTTATTCAATATTATAATGAATGGGCATTGTTACCTTGATAAGAACATCTTCATTGGAACCATCAGACCCACCCAAATCTGAACCTAAAACCAATGAGTTCAATAAGTTAGAAAATGTTCCAAAAAATCAGTGGTCACTTCGGTGAGCTAAGGGTTTGGATGCTCACCCACTAAATGTAGATCGGGATCGGATTCCACATCGGACGGGTCTTGTGGGTTCCGCTTACTGTATAACTCTAATATCGTAAGCAGAACATCGATCGCACCCTCTTCGTTGTAAATCTGTGGGGAACATAACGAAACATGTTTCAAATTTATACATATTTTAGACTACTTAAGTGTTGGGAAGGCACGACGCCTTAATTGTTAAACGATATGGTGATCGGAACAAAAGAAGTGGGAGTGCCGGAAAGAGAAACTCATTCTGAGTAAAGTATTCGTCTATATTACATAAGAACAAATTAAATTGTATACATTCTAACTGCTTCGTTAGCCCAGTGGTCCTAAGCGCGACTGCTACGCTGGAGGTTTTGGGTTTAATTTCCAAGTCGAGCAAAGTGTTAATGGGCTTTTCTATGTAATTTTCAGTGGCAGCTCGGAGTTAGGATCCGTGCCCGGTTAATGGCAATAGGTTGGCGAACTGTGGTTGTACATTGGTATAAACATCTGCCTAACCCTTCGGGAAATACAGACGTGATGGTATGTTATGTAAATTGTAAAATGTCAATGCTAGAATACATTTATAAATTCTCGAGCTGGCACTACGCTTCGATAAAAAAGAAGTGTGTGCGTACGTCATTCCTGACACGTTCATCGGCGGCGGCCATGTTCCCGAGCGTGTAGGCGAGGCGCACCGCCAGCGGAGCGCGTGGTGCGCACGCCGCCAGTGCGCGCACCAGCTGCCGCGCCGCCCCCGCGCCCCCTGCACCGCCCCCCGCGCCCCCCGAGCCGCACAGCCACGCACAGCACTCCTCGGAACCCGACACCACACTGTTGACCAAATACATATAATTATCTTGTTTCCACCAAAGAGTTTTGAGATCGCGAAGAAAGTTGACGCCTTGATATTCTGATGTTTTACCCCGAAGAATCCACTATTATTTTTATAGCTCGTGATTTTGATTGATCATGGTGTGTGTATGTGTGATTCATAGTAAAAAAAATATATACAAGATGCAGGCTTTATCGGTAATTTACAAAAGTGTTCTTCCACGCATAGTTACTAAGATTGTCCTTGTTTATAGTCGCTGTCCCACCGTCACACTTCAAAGGATTATATTGAAACATGGTCATCACCTAAGACACCTAGCGACGTTAGTAAGCACGTCTCGATCCGTGTGCAAGGCGAGCGCATTCACGAGCTCAGGCAGCGCGCCGCTGGCTAGGAACTCGGTCGCGTACTGGTCCACCACGCCCGCCAGGCTGCGCAGCGCGCCCGTCACCTGGTACAGAGCATGTGTGCTCTGCTCGCCCAGCGAACGGGGGGCCTCCATCTTCTGGAATACGAGGACTGCACAGTTTTAAAGATTCATCAAAACCAAAGTAAAGTAAATCAACCACCGCAAACGGTTTCCGACGATCTATAAGTCCAGATACGACCTAACATTGAAGTTCTTTGGAATCTTGAAACATAGGATTCCTATAAAGGGAACTCACGGCGTTGTTGAGTATCTTGAGATGCAGCGCAGCGAGGTGCGCAGCCCCGGCGCGATGCGCGCGCGCCGCCAGCTGCGGCTCCAGCGCCAGCACGCGCAGTGCGGCGCATCCGTACACACAGCATGAGCTTTCTGATACCGGGTCAGCGCGCCCGCATCCTTCTACCAACAGCTCTAACACAGTAACATTTCAATATAATGATGATGCGAAAAATGTATATTTGCTTCTGCTTGTGTGTTGTGCTTGAATTATGTGTGTGCGCATTAACTTTACCGACTTACCTAACAAATTGGTGTTTTTAAAGAAGTGATCATTTTTGTCATTTTTTGCAATCTTGAACACGAGCTTGCAAGCAGCCGCCAAGTGCGTTCCAGTCACTAGCATCTAGCAGCAAAGACGAAATTAGTTACTGAGCGCGTAGCATTGGGGCTCGTAGACACCTACGGTGTAATACCGACGTACCGTGAGCATGGCGCGTGCTACAGCGACGAGCACTCGTTCGTCGTCACTGTCCACGTGCAAGAACAGGGATCGTAACAGCATGTCGCGTAAATTGCCACCTGGTGGACACGCCTGCGCGGTGCGGGTAACTGCTTCCAAGAGCTGCATTGTGCGGTGAGGGTCACGACTCCGATGTGAAAGCGCTTCCGATAGCTCTAGGGTGGTCATACTGTGGATAAATTCAGTGTGTATAATACTGTTCATAATTATGATCAAAACACTTATGTATGTATGGTGGTTACAGAATATGTAAAAGCAATGATTTTTCTTCGTACTTGCTACATGATAATATTAACAGTTTTCATCGCGCGATTGAGCAATTGTTTGGGATCACTTCAAACTTCTGTAAGCTAG
This sequence comes from Caradrina kadenii, assembly GCA_947462355.1. Taxonomy (NCBI): domain Eukaryota; kingdom Metazoa; phylum Arthropoda; class Insecta; order Lepidoptera; family Noctuidae; genus Caradrina; species Caradrina kadenii. The sequence continues at coordinate 3,617,044 of OX381693.1, read as the reverse complement.
AATCTACCACGGGTACCAAGCAGAAAACAGAATAAGTTCAACGAGTCCCAAGGAAATGATTCAACGTTCTTAGAACCAAAAAGAGCAGAGTTCACGTACTTGTCTAAGCTCTCTATTGAAGTGTTGGGCAGCTGCACCGCGAGGTGTTTGATGTCGATGTCGGGTCTGTTCAGGCTCCCTGAGCCGCTCGCTGCGTCGCACGACGCGGTTTTGCCCGCTGTGAACTGTTTGCGTTTTGTTGCGATCTCCGGAGTTAATGCTGCATTAAATCAAACAACTATATTATGTCCAAAACCCAAGACGGGATCCAGGATGGTCGAATGAGTGAGTTGACATCTACATTGCTTCTTTGATTTATAAAAATTCTCGGGTTTGTTTTGTGGCAGTTTTATTGGTACAATTTAAGCACCTATGGTGCGAACAAGTTCAGGCCATAGAACCTATGGATCATCATATGTATGTTTGAGTATGTGATAGGGTAACTCCACCCGCTTTTGACAGCCCCGTTGGTACCCTGGACGCATACGTGACTCCTGAGCATGGACTCCTTGGCTCAATTCTCAGTTTGGGCAAAGTGTTATTGGGTTTTTCAACTACAGAGAAATATGTAAGTTGTCGATCGGTAAATTATGTTTGTTGTGAAATGGTAATCTTACATTTAGTGAGATTATCGACGAGCCCTTCGCCACTGATGTCTGCGACACCCAGCGGTCGTGTAACTGAGATCGCTCGCCCTAAGTTTATCTCTGGTTTGAAATCTGTAAGGTACAAGGCATTACATTCTCAGTAACTTTATTGCAGATGTTATTTAAAATAGGGCCCTGGGCCCTGAACGATTGTCGAGTGGAAGTGCTGCAATCAATACAACGTATTTAAGTCAAGGTTGTCAGTGTTCTATAACTCTGAAATCACAAAATTTAATACTGGAACCGTAAAATATATTCGGATTAACAGTTTTATTTTCGGCGATTCTAGGGTTGGCCAACTTTAATTAAGGGAGTAAAAGTTGCTCATAGTAATGACCGACTTCCAGGTTAAAAAAAAAATAATATTCAGTAAAAAAAACATGTTGAACCTTCTTAGTATTTCCTTTATCATTATATTGACATGAGTCACAATTTCACAAACCTTCGGCATTTACTTGTCCGGTAGTATTCCGGCGATGTAGCGGCTTGCTGCGGCCGCTGAGGTGCGGCAGCTTGGTGAACCCGCCCCACGCTTCGCCCGCCGCGGCAGGACGAGTCTCCTTGCGGACCTGTTCCGAACGTTTTTTTCGTCACAGAAACTAGAAGGTTTTGGATGCTTTTAAGTGCATGTCTCTAGATCTTCAATTAAGATTCCGGTTCGTATTTTTAGTACACATCGTGAGGTAGACAGTTAAGAAGTCATTTTATTGATTGAACTATTAAAAATACATAGTGATCTCCCGTGCGCGCTGTTTCCCTAGTAAGTAAGTAGGCTTAGCCCTAGTCCCCTAGTTCATGGTTTACTATCAGAAGTATCATTCATTGTTTTTAATCGGGATCAAGATAAAAAGTAATGTTGTGTAGGTACCGCGGGTTTTTTCCGAGAGTTATGTGTATCTGCGAGCATCCCGTTGAGCATGTCCTCATCTAGATGAGCGATGCGCGCGTCCATTGCTGCCAGTGTCTCCTCGTTGCTCTCGGACAAACTCAGGAACTTAAAACTGTACATCACAAGACAAAAATCTAATTAGTAGATTGTCCAACTTTTTTAAGGCCCAAATATGTAATATCCAGCAAGATTGTCGGCTAGAAGTTCGTGAATGTTAAAAATAATGGTGCCAAAAAGTATAATTATGTGAAATGGTACCAATTTACGCCATTTATGTATCGCTTACTTACGACATTTCGGTTTCATGTTCGGAATGCGTAATAAATATTCATATGTTACCGGCCAGACCCGATTTCAGGACAAACTAGTTTGGCCTAGGCTAAACTAGTTCTTCCTACACGCGCTGGGATTAACTAGTATAGCCTATCACAAAAAAAAACTAGTTCGTCCTACGCCCGATAGGATAGACCAGTTTATCCTAGGATAAACTAGTTTATCCTGATATAAATATGAACATTCCAGGATAAACTAGTTTGTCCTAGGACAAACTTATTGAATGAATGTGTCAGAAATAAATAACAATTGTATTACATTATTGTGATAAAATTATTGTTTCTTAAACATAAGTAAATAAAAAAAAATACTTTGATATTTGTTATAAATTATTGTTTTAAAAAAACTACATTATTTGTTATAATAATATAGTGTGTACTGCCCATTATCCATAAGTTTAAAAGACGAATCATTATCGTGATAATTTAAGTGGTTATTTTTCCAATTACAGGGCTTTTTATTCATTTTATATCTTTATTTTGGCTTTCTAGATATTCTATGATGAGACCAGGCCATACTAGTTTATCTTGAAATGTGCGAATTTATATCAGGATAAACTAGTTTGTCCTAGGATAAACTGGTCTATCCTATCGGGCGTAGAACGAACTAGTTTGTTTTAGGCTATACTAGTTAATCCTAGCGCGTGTAGGAAGAACTAGTTTAGCCTAGGCCAAACTAGTTTGTCCTAAAATCGGGTTTGGCCGGTAACATATGCATCAACGAGTAGCAGACCCATGGCCGCCGTAATATAGACGTAACGTAATATTTGAAGCGAACCTCTTTACAATCAAATCATACTTACTGCGCTGAGTAAGTACCTGGTGTACGAATGCTTACTTTGTAACAAAAGAAGATAGGTTAGTGGCCAGTATCTGTACATACTCATAAGAACTGGGTGGTCTCGGCTCCTTCTTGTTGGCGCCTGTGAACAGCGATCGTTGCGGTTCGCGTGGCGTGAAGGGGCGGCGCGTGCGCAGCGGGCGCAGACCGCCGCCTAAGCCACCGCCACTTGATGTGCCGCTCATCTCTGGATATTCAAGTAAAACAATTGCAAGACTAAAGATTTCATAAATTATTCTTTCAGAGACAGCTATCCCGCAAGGTGATTGAAAAATCAGAAAATTATTTACATAAACTATTATTGTAGAGTAGAAGATATTTTTACTTAGTTTTGTTGTTAAAACCAGTACTGTACCTATGATATAAACGCTTATAAAACATAAAACAAAGGTAGCTACTAGTACGGTAGACACTATATAACCTAAATCTAAAAAATAACTGCTACGCTAGAGGTCTTGAGTTCAATTCCCAGGTTAAGCAAAAAGTGTTATTGGGTTATTCTATGTAATTCTCAATAGCAGCTCGGAGTTAGGATTTGTGCCCGGTTAATGACAATAGGCTCGCCCCCTATTACATGGGACCTAAACATACTGGCGAACTGTGGATGTACATTGGTATATCTCTGCCTAACCCTTCGGGGAATACAGGCGTCATGGTATGTGTACTCTACATTTAATATCACGGTGTTACATATACTACAAACTAAAAATTCCTCTAATACCTGTTTATTTGAATTCGAGCGATCTGAAACACTTTTGAGCTTACCAAGGGTTTAAAAGGTTAATGTATGACCCTAAGTTTTCCCCAGATACTAAGAATAAGTACCTACAGCAAGTTATTTTACCCATTCCATTGAATTTAATGACCTATGCTGCCGTTGTTGTATTAGGAACAATTACAACGTCTCTTTGTTTCAACTAAATATCTTAAATTCTATCGAAAATATCGCGTGAACGCTATAGAGTATGCCAACGCTTTTGTGCATAGAATTGTTCACGATCCTCGTTTCAGGCCATTAACACAAAGAAACTGTTCATGCGATTTAAAAACAATAAAATTTAACAGAATTCAATATTTTCACCGACTGCCTTAAAGCGTAGTTAGAGGGTAATTTATTTACTGGTTTATTTTGCGTTTTACAGATCAAATAACATAGGTGCTTAGTATGTCCGAATGCTTCAAAGATTTAGGTGTCTTCTGTTGCTTTATTGTTCGCAAATTACCAAATTACTTATACAGAATTTTGACTTATTTTTATTTTGACGACACGGTTGGCGCAGTGGCCGGGCGATCGACTGCTGCGCTGCGTGTCGCGGGTTCGATTCCCGCACGGAACAAATATTTGTATGACCTACAGATAGTTGTTCCGGGTCTGGCTGTTTATGTATGTGAGTTTATATGTTTGTAAACGCACCCACGATACAGGAGAAATTCCTAGTGTGGGGCAACGTTTTTAAAAAAAACATAAAAAAAAAAAAAAAAATTGCTGCTGCACTACTGCTCTTTACTTGTTAGTAAAAAGAGGGGTTTCATCCCTCAACCATGTGATCGAGAACATATTAAAATACTTCTTTTGCCGTCAACGTACCGCGACAATGACCTTCTGTTTGAGTAGTGGTATATTAAAAGCATTTGATTTAAAATCACCACCGCTATGTGGCGTATTAATGTAAGAATGGCGTGCGAAGGTGTTCACCTTGGCAACGGAGCCGGTAACAGAATAACAAGTCGGAATGACCGCGTGACCTCGCCGATCAACCACCTCGAGAACAACACAAAGAAAGCTCAAACTGTAAACCTATAGCTGTATCGGTTTGCGGAGAAACAAAACGAAAACTAAGACGTCAGCCAATGAGAAACGAGAACATGAAGTACTCATTGCGGTGGAGCCATCGTGGTATCTACCATGGAAGTTTCAATTGATGCAGGTTTTATTATGTCTAAAGAATGTTAAGAACACACAATGTTGTTACACCTCTGCCTAACCCTTCGGGGAATATAGGCGTGATGGTGGTATGTAGAATGTTAAGAAGTTGATGATAGGTAGTTACTGAATGAATAGCAATAACTATATTGTAAGAAGTACAAGTAAGTTATGACTATTACTACTCTCCTTCGTGTAGCTAGCAGGTCCTAGCCACAAATTGAAAATTCTGTAAATTAAATAAAAAATCTAATGCAAACTCAGAACAAGCCGATTTATTTACAAATAAAAGCCAGAGTCAAACTAAAGTACTTTGAGATACACAAAGAGACACAACATCGTAATAAACCACGGTGGCAATTCAATATGTGGAAGTCGACAATATTGTTGAAGATATGTGAACGCTAAACTTTATTGAAAACCTTAAAGGGAAAAGCAGTTTTATTATGACGTCAAATGTGGCGACGCGAAATTGTGTTTTTGAAAAGCTGTCAACGTATCGTGACTGTTCAACATTACTTCACCTTGTGGCCTCGACAAGGTGAGGGTGCCGGTGGTAGTCGCGCCAAATTAACCTCCCTATCACAACCAATGTGCGAAAAACGATAACGATTTGATGAATTCTACGATACTGCATCGATTAAACAACATTGTTCCACGGCTCACTGACTAAAGCTCCTATACAATCACGCCTGTAATCCCCGAAGAGTTAGGCACAGGTGTACCAATAAACACCCACAGTTCGGCGGTATATCTAGGTCCCATGTAATAGGGGGCGAGCCTATTGCCCTAACCGGGCGGAAATCCTAACTCCCAGCTGCTACTGAAAATTTTATAGAAAACCTAATAACACTTTGCTCGAACTAAAACGAATCCAAGACCTCTAGCGTAGCGCAGTCGCGCTTTGGACCACTAGGCTAACGAGGCAGTCTACCGAGGCTTCCACAAACAAAATTAAAAGATCATATAGTTTTGTTTTCGCTCCACTAGATAGCGGAAAGAAAAATAACAGGGTCGCATAGTAAGTTTATGATGAGTTTATTAACACACCATTTTGTGTTGGTGTTGATGTTGTAAATAAAAGCGCGCAATTTGCATGCCCGCTATGTCATTCTTTCGGCAATTGACTTGACTATCGAACATAGGCCAAAACATTTATCATTTCAGTGAAACCGGCACAGTTTCTTGGCCTTTCATTGTTGTTTTGTAAGTGGTGTACTGAAAAAACATGTTCAAAGACAAATGACCTAGTCAAGAATCAGCAATTTTCATTTGTTTGCAGTTCAATCCGCCGCGCATGGTCTTGAAAGTGCAATATCCACAGCTAAGGCTGCCTGTTCACAAAAATAGAGCGAGGCTGCGGACCGGAGAAACGGAGAAATATTAACCAATAGAATTGCATTAAATCTTTGCTCTGCCCTCCTAAGGCTACCCACTGACCCAATCATGTAAACCTATTGGTTAATATTTTTCCGTTTCTCCGGTCCACAGCCTCATTTCGCTTTTGTGGAGAGGCAGCCTTACTGTTGATTGCCAAAATCTTATCGGTCAGCACCTATTGCACTAAACAGCTCTACTTATGAAAACTTTTATGAACAAAAAGCTCTTCTTTATATTTCTTACCTCCGTAAATGGCTGCACGTGCTTCGCTGATGATCTCAGCAGAGGTTTTGCGCCGCAGAGGCGCGTAGAAAGGTGCGCCTGCGCCTCGCCTTGCGCCTCTCTCGCTCATTATCTACCCTGTGAAAATAAGATGTTTTGCACACATTTGTATTTCTCGCTTATCATTAGCCGAGAGTCCGGGAGCATCGGGGTGGGTGCCCCCAACTCATGGCGATCAATGAAACACAAATAACGGTCACATCACTCGCACTTAATATCGAATTTTAAATTTTAAAGTATGTCTATTCAAAAAAATATGTTTATAAAGTTATTAGACGGGTACCATAATAATAGCTTCTGCCCGCGATATAAGTCTGCGTGGAAGTCGCCACAAAACATAGCTTATGACAATCAGCAATCTGATCAATTAAAAAGCATTGTCTCAGTAAAAGATTTTTGTAATCTGACCAATGCGAGAGAGAGTTTTAGAGATTACCTTTTACAAACAAAAAATATACCAACTTTAGGTAGGTATAAAATATGCAATATGATACGTCAACCATACTACGATGCGGCTCCTACCCAACCTGGGGGGACCAAACGCCTCCTGCTGGAGGCTCTACGCGGGAGTCGTGCGGTCGATGGCCCTTCACGGGGCCCCGGTGTGGGCGCAGGGGTTAAGGCGACTTGCCGCCCACTACCTCATTGCGTCCCAACGGGTGATCGCCATAAGGGTCATCCGAGGATACCGCACGATCTCGGGGGAGGCGGCGAGCCTCCTTGCCGGATTGCCGCCGTGGGATCTGGAGGCGCTGGTCCTCGCGCGCCTGTACGAGTGGCGCGTGGAGGTACTAGGCCGGGGGGAGAGTCCGCCACCGCGGCAAATTGCCGCTCGGCGGGCCGACCTCCGGCTCGATCTCATGGCGACATGGAGACAGCGACTGTCGCAACCTCGTGCTGGGCACGCCTTAATAGAGGCGGTAAGTCCCCTCTTTGAGGAGTGGCTGGAGAGGCGCCACGGCGCCCTCACCTACCGCCTGACGCAGGTCCTCACCGGACACGGGTGTTTTGGGAGGTTCCTGCACCTCATCGGGCGGGAGGAAACGTCCGGGTGTCACCATTGTGTGGATCGCCCCGAGGACACGGTGGAGCACACCGTGGCGGTGTGCCCCGCTTGGGCGGAGCATCGCCGAGTCCTCGTGGCGGCCATCGGCGGCGGCGAACTCTCGCGTCCGGCCCTGGTGCAAGCCATGGTCCGGAGCGAGAGGGAATGGGATGCAGTCGCCTCCTTCTGCGAGGCAGTAATGCTTGAGAAGGAGGCGGCGAGACGGTTGAGACAGCGGTTCTCCCGTCCCAGCCGCCGCGGTAGACGCTCCGGACGTCGGGAGCCGCGAGACGACTCCCGACCACCGTAGATACGGGCCTGTGGACGGTGAGCAATGGGTAGCTCACCGTCCTTACGTTGCATAACGACAGGCCGTGTCGACGGCGCGTTCGTGTTCCACCCGCGCCTCAAAGAGATGTCAGCAAAAGGAAGGGGCCACTGAGGGCCGATGCCTGCCGGGGCTGCGGGTTGTTCGCAAGAGATACCGCGCCCCCGGAACGCAAAGGGCACAAGAAGGAACATGGGTGGGTTTTAGTCAGTAAAAGTCTGACACTCCCTCCCGCCCCGCCCAGGGCGGGAGAAGTTATTTGATGATTTCCCACCCACCAAAAAAAAAAAAAAAACCATACTACGATTCGCAGTGCCACCGGCTTAAGGCATCTACTTTTAGATAAATACCTGGAAAGTGTGATTCAACCTATGAAGATATATTTTATAACAATAATCAATATATTGTCGACCTAATCTTTACATTAATAATTTAACATAACATACCATCACGCCTGTGTTCCCCGAAGGGTTAGTTAATAATTTAATGTTATCTTTATTCTTATCACCGAGAGTGCATCATTACAATTGAACACCTTTTACATATAATATTAAATCTAATAGGTAATTGTAAAATACATTAGTAATACTAAAAAATACACGGTAGGCCTTGTGAAAAGTAGAGCGATGTGAATAATTAATGTTTGTCTTGTCAATCTAGTTCATCGGGTAGTGAACGCGACGACCCACATACGAACCGTGTTGTATTAATTGGATTAACTACTCATATAATATCACCCTATCTGTATAAGCTGTCGAATTAGCTAACGACATGCCCGGTTTAAAAAAACAATAATAATAATAATAATACCAGTCTATTACTACAGAGAAGGGAAGTGGAGCATTGACCACCACATTACTCAAGGCGGATTGGCGATTTCAGATTTATATATTAATGATAAGAGCTGGTTTCCTCACGTTGTTTTCCTTTGCCGGTATATTCTATGAAAATCTCCCTCGGTGAATTTAAGTGAACTGAGTTTTATATGAGCTGTCATCCTACCTGATGACTCACCTAAAGCTCACTTCACCGACTGGGGTTTTAGGGAATTTTTACCAAATAGACCGAGCTGCGATTCTCGTTCCATTCTGAGTCACGATTTTGCAGTTCGACATATGTTAATTTGGCGTAGGTATATGCAATCATTTAATATTGCGAGGAATTTTTTGTTTTAGTTGATAGTAAGTGCACGCTTTTAGTTTTTTTAGTAGCCTAATAGCTTAAGCTAAAGCCTGCCACAACTTAAGTAATAAAAATTATAGGTCGACCCGCTGTTAAAAAATGATTCCTTTCTTTATGTTTTTGAATAACTCACGCTATTACTACTGCAAACGGTTAAAGGAAATGAGCTCAAATAATCAAAACTATTATAATAATGCGAAATTATAATGTATACTGGCGAACGGCGATTAATGTCCTGATGGAAAATAAGACGACACGCAACTCTTTAGTGAAAACATCGACGATTTGAGGCAATTTGTATTTCAGTCTACGAAGCTAGGATGCTTTCGAATTCAAGTAACAAATTGCAATAATTTATAGTAGGTAAGGACCTAAATATCAAGGGCTAAATAAAATATATCTTTATAAAAATTATAATATAAATATTGCCTCTTTATCAATTAATTGAAAACGCAACTTGACGAAATCATTGATTGTGTGATTCATAAATTATTTTAGCATTTATTGTTTTTTTTACTTCTCAGCAACCGTGCAATATTCACATTTCAAACAAATTTAGGTAAGTACCTAACAAAAAGTAAACAATTACTTACCTACTGATATTCCATAAGTACGCAAAGATAAAAAAAAGTCTACGTAGAGCGTCGTAGAAAGCTACGCGGGTGGTGCGCTACGCGTGCTACGATATACTGCTACGGTGTTACGCTTTCCCGCTACTCCCTACAATTCAAGTCACCTCGTAGTAAAAGGGGCTAGTTTGAAAAATAAATCATAGTAACACCGTCGCGATTAAAAACACCCTTATACCAATTGGGTAGTTGACCCCATTAACTAAGACACAATTTCTCTCAAAAAAACACTTTATGATGCCCTGAAAACTCAGTCAATATACAATGACTGTAATATTAGCGTTTTTGTCGCTTTTAAATCAATACATAGATGGCTAATAGGTGACGATATGATTTACTATTGCCTTAGAGAATCTATGGGAGAATTGTATTTTGAAAGCTCTTAAAAAGAATATCTATTGTTTGGTGGTTGTCAATATTTTTGTTGATGGAATAATTATTAAGTTTGCAAAATCTTAATTAGCTGAGGATAGCTTCACCCAATTATGTATCCCAATAAAATATTCCGAAGGTTTGGCCATCTTTACTAATATTATAAAAAGAAAAGATTTGTTTTTGTTTGTTTGTACAGATTAGGCTCCGAAACTCCAGGGTCGATTTTAACCATTTTTTTCACCAATATATAGCTAAAGTATTCCTGAGTAACATAGGCTATAATAACATCACGCTAAGACTCCCGTGAGACAAAGACGTAACGCGGGTGAAATAAGCCACGCGGACGGAGTCGCGGGTGGAAGGTAGTATAAAAATACAGAAGGGAATTGAAAAAGTCGCAGTGCGCGTGTTGATTCCCGATACGATGTCTTATTGTTTCTCAACTTGTATTTTAGTGTCCTTTTTACTTTTACTAAATATAATAAGAACCAATAAAGTTCAGAAATTACGAAACGAAACGTCAAACTGTTGAATGAAACTCGAAGTAATATCTATGAGTTTAGATGGAAAACTACCTCAGAGTAATATTAATTAGATGACGATTATTATCTTATCAAAGGCTTTTACGATATTGATTATTTTTATTTTTTTATTCAACCTTGGTGTCGGGAGGGTGTTAATCCCCGTTGAGTGTCTGATAATACATAACTTGAATTTTATGACTGGATAATGAGAATTTGTGTGACAAATTTTGTATCTTAATTTCATATTTTTTGGGACTAGCCTGCCACACTATTCCCAACCACTGCAACTCTTGAAAGCTCGAATCAACCGCTGAGACTGCCAGAAGACCGCCGAGGCAATGAAGCTCAACACCACCACCTAATTACTTTATAGACACGAAATTCATTTAAACAGCTTGACTTATTTATCTTTCTGGATGTATCTCAGGGCATCAATAAATATTTAACTAACTTTTGGTCTTGTAAGTTGCTATCTATACTTTAATAAAGGTAAAATTATAAAAATACAGATTTTAAAAATTCTTTTGTTAGTAAGAAGCTATGTTATCCCGGAGTTCTAACGCCTATATATTATCAAAACAATTAGGAATCCGTAAGAAGGATAGGATCATGCGGACGAAATAGCGGGCAAAGGCTGTACCAATAAAGACCGCTTAACATCAGGTTGGATACTTACTGGTCAAACGCGAGATAAAAAAAAAATATAACTATCTAAAAAAATATTGGTAAGTTCCTATTTATACAAATGTTAAGAACTACGTGCCAACTATGTACTACAAGTAGTAAAAATACCAAGGTGGGTAAGTAGATAATGAGGAAAATTATGAGATACTTACCTAAAGACATATCGAATGTCTAGGCGTTTTAGCCGAGACCACTTCAAGGCAATCTAAATGATTTCCAAATTAAACCAATTTATAGTTGAACTGTTTACTAAGGCCCTGAAAATCGATAAGAAAACATGGACTTTTCCTATTGGTTGCCAAGGAGACCGAATCAAAACATTTCCTTACGTACTAGGCGCCAAACGGAAATGATGCGCGGTATAAAACTAAAATCCACTACTTACATCTATTAATAGTCTATACTAATCCTATTAATGTAAAGAGGAAAGATTTTTTTGTGTCTGTTTGTACCAAATAAGCTCTAAAACTACTGAACCGATTAAGACCATTTTTTCATCAATAGATAGCTACATCATTCCTAAGTAACTAAAGACATAACTTAACGCGGGGGAAGTAACCCGCGCGGATGAATTTCCGGGCGTAAGCTAGTCTACAATACCTTAGTTGCATTGTAGTATAACGTTATGAATGGTAACGCGGGATAGCAGGATAAAATGTATTTTCTTAGTAGACGTAACTCCATATTTTTTACCTTATTAGGTAGGTAGTTATGTTTACTCTATTCGTTTAATATAATTATTTTTTATACGCAAGTTGTATCCTCTTTGTCTTTTTTATATCTATACTTCTAAGTTTTCTGTGAGTATGTTTGTCTGTAAATGATTGTTTGGTCAAATTGATCTGATTCCGAAAAATCTTCCATTAATAATTATGTCCATCACTATTTACTAGTGACACAGGTAAGGTTTGATTCCTTCTCGCGAGTGAAACCATGAGGCGCAAGTAGTCGCAAATATAGGGAAGTGGTAGGTAATTCCTGATTCTAAAAAAATTAACCATAGGGTGTGGAACGGTATATACTTCCTATCTACTTTTAAAATGAGCATGCGATGCATTTACCTATTATCCACAATAATTAAATAATATAAAATTACCCAAGTTTTGATCACATGCTCGAAATAGTTTCACATCATGAAATACCGGAATAAAAGTTATTCAAAATGGTTTTTGATATTTTGTAAAATATTTTGTAATTTTACTTGAGAAATGACACAAAGCCTTCACATGCATCAGCAATCGGGACGCTATCGCTATGTTGACAAAACTGACAACCATTATATTGTGATATGCCGCGATTGTGCTAGCCAGTATTTAAATTAACCGCCTATTGCATCGTGTTTGTCCCTTTTATCACTACCCTTTTTTAGGGTTCTGTAGGAAATAAGGAGGCAATATTTAAATACCTAATCCCTAGAATACGTGTGTCGATCGACACTCTTGTTTGCACCTTCCCATCTTTCTAGCTCAACCAGGGGGAGGACACTTAGAAGAAAGGCAACAGATCTTAAGAAACTACTGCCATCTTTATTTCATAACCGAAACCAATAGCTCTGTGTTACTCTAAAATGTCAATAGGTGTCGCTATACTATATTTTTAAATCTAAAATTATTTTATTGTTGGTTGGCAACCCCACCGCTTAAAAATTATTTTTACCACTGACTGCGCTTGTGTTTGTTTGTTTTGTAGTCATTTCGTGTACGTGATTGTTGGTTATTGAGTGTTTTTCTGTAATATAGACGTCGAATCAATCGAATTTCAGTAGGAAAGATTAATAATAATAGTAAAGATCTAACTAATATTGCTGCCTAAATGTATTTTGACAAACATAAAATAGAAACCCCTAAGACTACCCAATGACCAAAATAAGTTATGTTTAATGATAGGGTTTTAAGTTGTACTTATTTATACATAAATAAAGCTGTGTCATTGTGTTTTGTTGTTTTTTTTGTTTTTCATTATTTCCTTGTAGCAGTTCATCGTCAATGAGCTTTGTTCTAGTAATTTATTATTGTAACATTTGTACAATAAATTACTAGAACAAAATAGCTCATGCGAAAACTAAATATTTGAATTAAATACGCTATATACCAGTCCTATACATGCTTTATAGGTATCTAGATATGGATGCACATATTTATACTTACTCCCGGTTACAAGATCCAGAGGACGTTTCAAAATGATATGCAAAAAAAGTCCATGAGAAGGCTCTCTTTTCCCTATTAGTTACTATATATATACTGTTTGAGCTCCACTTGTATATCATAGTCTATGGCTACTACTGCGGCTTCAGTGGAAGTAGATCCACGCAACAGCCAAAAACTATTAAGCTAGGTGCCTACTAGGCTTCGAGGGCCCGGAGCCGGCGGGTCTAATCACAATTAAAGTAATCTGCCTGCTATACATTTCATATAAACTAAGTCGACTAGAAGCAGCGTGATGCAAAAAATGCATAGCTGATTTATTTTTGCGGGCCCAATTACATAATGGAAACCGAGTTTTAAAATCCATGAGACAAATAAATCTTTTAACACAGCAACATTACAGATGTGAGTGGCAACGCCGGAAGAGGACGCCCTAGAAAGACTTAACATGACCTAATTGGTGAGGTTCTTCAGAAAAGTCGGGTGCGCAGTACTCGTATACGGCGGCGTGCTTGTATGAACAGATGTATGAACGTGGACGAGGCAAAGGAAGTATGTAAGTATGTATGTATCCCCATGGGAAAAAGACGTAAGTTTATGTATGTATTACTTATCTGTCATTAGAGCGTGTTCTAGTTTTTAATTAAGTAGATAAATAACCTCTAGCCTAATTCTAGTGTCTGACACTTGTCAATGTCAAACAAAACTGACAGCAAATTAAAAAAAATCTTAACATAGTATTCTACCGTTTACGCTCTCCAGCGCTCATGCAGTGTTCTATCAGCGTTTGATTTAATAGTAAATACTAGGTATCACAGATAAATACATACTGTATATACTACGATACCTAGTACCTATCTACTGGCAAAATTGTGTTATTGTCGTGTTTCTTCCATAAAAGTCTGATGAGTTGGATTCAGGTCAACTTTGGATTAGGACAATAATTGTCATGTGTGCAAAGTAACCATATGATGGCTTTTTGAGGCATTTCTGGAGCAAGATGGACAGACCTAAAGTTGTTTTATTTTATGATATATGCAGGCTTTGTCTTGAAAATCCCGGTATGAAAGATGTGTTTACAGAAACAGACTTAGTTCATGATATATTTCTTTGTACAGGTGTTAATGTACGTATGTGATCACTAAATTATTAATAAAAATAATCTTTTAAGTGTGTATATCTTACTACAAACAGCTTACAATCTCCACATAGAGAAAAATAATTACATGTTTAGTTATTACTATGTCATGTAATCAGGTATAATTAATTCTTAAAGGTTGCTGGCCAAGAAGAGTTACCCCGGAAAATATGTTTTCAATGTTTAGAAATTGTTGTGCAAGCAAAACAGTTAAGAGTTCTGGCTACAGCAAATGAAAAACATCTAGAGACCCTGTTTAATGATAATGATTCTAAAGATAATACCGATCAGGTAAGTATTTTAATTTTATAAATTACAGAAAATTATAAATTTTTACAGAACATATAGTCAGCATTACTGTTAGACATATCATTCTGGCCTTCAATATGAGCCTAAGCTCATGTTTTTGTTGGTGACAGTTATTTCAAAAACATTAAATTGTGTTTTAATCTCTATGCTTTCAGACTCAGACGGCAGTATGCACACTTTCAAGGAAAAGCAGTACAGATTCAGACAAAACTATTAAACTGGAGGTAGTTGACACTGATACATTTGATAAAAAAGAAAAAAGGAAATTGAAGAAGAGGAAGTTATCACAGTTATCTTTTGAAGATGTAAGTGCTGCTTCACAATCAACCTTTGCTTTACAAATAAATAAAATTGAAATGTCTGTTTGTAATGTCAAAATAACAGCTTTTTAATAAATGCATATATGAATGTTCATATGGCACAAAAAAATTGATGTGTCTGTCTGTTTGTTCTGGCTAATCTGCGAAAAGGCCGAACTGATTTTGACGAGACTTTCACTGCCAGATTACAGCTGATGTTATAATAGTATGTAGTAATAGTTGGCATATTGCTTGTTTGCTAGAATTAATTGTATGTATAGGTATACATATAAATTTTACTATATAAACAATTTGTTGGTTTTCATGTTTGTATGTTTATTTTATTTTAGAGTGACTCCGAGGTGAAAAATATACAAGTAAGAAAAGACTTGTTTGATTCTTCAGGAGCTGTGGTTAGTGTATTCCAGTGTTTCATAATAATGTAGTATTAAGTTTGTGTTTAAAACTTCAACATTATCATTATTTCTAAAATGTTATTATCTGATTGATAAATATCAGGAAATTTAGTGCTCTATAATTTTGGTAGTAACCATTTTTATCACAGAGGATGCTGGATCAAAGATGTCTTTCGACAAAATGGTTTTTGGTACCGTTTTTCTCAAGTTGGCACAAACTGCAACCATCTACCAAATTATAACTTCCTTTACCATTCGTAAGTCAGAACTCAGAACCTGCCCAGTCACTGGACTAAAGGTGCAGTAATAAATACAAACACGATTATATTTATTGCAGAGTTCATCAACAAAAGAGCCAGTCACATCTATTAAACAGAATTTGAAAGTAAAAATAAAAAGGATTAAAACGGACAGCGGTGATTGTTTTCACTATGTGTGTGATGTAAGTATATTATTTACGTTTTTAGAAAAAATATATATGTATTTCGTCAATTTGACTACTAAAATAATTTAAAAAATAATATATGCGTAAGTTTGGTTGTTACTCAATCAAAACGGCGAAACTTTTTTGGATGAAATTTAGCACAGAGATACATTATAGCCTGAAGTAGCACATATAAGGCTACTTTTTATCTCGGTAAAATCTATGGTTCCCATGGATATATCATCTTTGACGCGGATAGAAGCTAGTATTCCATATCTACTGAATGGCTTGATGATAGTAAGAGTGACCATACGTAACTTGAAGATTTTTGATAAAATCCTGAGTAAAAGTAATAATCAGTCCAACACCCTTATTTCTGTTCTGATTTGTTTATAGTAGTTAGCAGTAGAAATAAAAAAAAAATTACGACACACCATCGCGGCCTGTATTCCCCGAAGGGTTAGGCAGAGGTGTATCACCGAAAAACGACTGAAAAAAGTTATTTTAAAGTTAATTATTTCAGGTGTGTGAAAAGAAGTTTAATGCATGGAAAAAGTATTATTTGCATCAAAAAACGCACAATAGAAACATAATATGTCCGCTGGACGTCTGCGGGAAAAAGTTTGCAACGAAAGGAGACCTGGAAAAGCACGTGCGCACACATACGGGGGAGCGGCCCTATAGCTGCGATCTCTGTGACAAACGGTTCGCACAGCGAGGCTCACTCAAGGCGCACAAATTAACTGTGCACTCACGAAGTGGAACACCTGAAAAATGCAAATAAGGGTGAATGTCCTATATACTTGTTTGCATAAGGCCTGCGCTCCTAAATTGCAATATACACCTTAAGTCAATTACGTAATGGTTTCAGGCTGTGCAATCTTAATTCCTGCATTCTGACATAACTTAGGCGTTTAGAAATTTAAAAGTTCGACTAGCAGCATCTTCTGGAGATCTTTCATCTGTTACCGTGTAACAGTATTTCAACCTTGTGGTTTAGTATTTGTTGAATATATTTGTATTAGGCTTAATATTATTTAATTGACATAATAATGTCATCATTGGAATCCACTTCGAATCTCCAGGGTTATGTTACATGTCATAATAAGATCTTTTTTTAACAATAAGTGCAATGTGATTATTTTTAAGTATGCAAATAATGGTAATCATAAATTCCGACTCTTTTTAAGTTACCAACGAAATGAAGACTAAAGAAGTACTTACTTTTTATTAGAATCTGGCAAAGACATTAAATTATACTATACAATAGACGGGACATAACGAACAAAATCGTCGTCCGATACATTTGTCCTAGTGGTCATAAGTCGCTCAGTCTAGCGTGACACGCCTGCGTGTCATGTCACATTCGAGCCGTCCAAAAGAAAAATATTTTCTAGGAAAATATGCCGAGTTGCGCATTACGATATTATAAATGTTGTTATGGTAAAATGATTCGACCTAACTTCGGTTTATTTTCGTTAGTATTTATTCAGTAATTAGAATTAAATAATTTTCATAAATAGTTCTAGAACATTTGCTAATTTTATAATAAACGCCCTCTATTGCTAAATAGCTTTACTACTTGCCTTGCAGAGATGTGATGTTGTTTATCGGTTTTGTTATCGATAATATTTAATAAGGTAATAAATAAATAACAGAAACTATTTGAACATAATCATGATAGTTAATTCAGGTTTCCGCATGTAGTAAATAAGGTAGAATGCGAAAGTAGAAATAGACAGTAGAGAAGAAAACTGGCTTTCATCCGGTTCATCAAAATTATGCTCAAAGCACTTTATAAGGGACATTTATTTTGGAAAGTCTGGTGGATGAATTTTAAAAAAGGATCTGTGCCTTGTACTTCAAGTGAACTAAGTGGCACGTTTCTTCATTTTTCCTAGTCATTCTACATTCATAGTAAAATAGTACACTGCTTATATTCCTAACTACTCGCTTGACTTTGCTATCTGACGCAAAAACGAGGGGGTGTTATAAGTTTGACGTGTCTCTGTGTGTGTGTGTGTCTGTCTGTCTGTGGCATCGTAGCTCCCGAACGCATGAACCGATTTTTAGTCGGGAGTGTTCTTAGCTATGTTTGATGGAAATCGGTTCTGCGGTTTCAAAGTTATCAGCTCTTTTGTTAGCTGCGATAGAGATTCTTCGGTACTTTTCTGTCGGGGTCACTAAATTTTTTTAATTTTGTGTTTTATTGGGTAAAATTTCAGATGGTAGACAACACCAACCCGTCATTGTATTTATCTTTGTCTTAACTTAGCGACGGTATTGTTCCAGCCATTTGTATGAGTGAGACAGATATAGGTTTACTTTAAATGTTTACCTATCAGTTTCTAAGCTACGTCGTCGCGCTGAAATAGTGGTTAAACATTTTAAGACGCGTGGTAATGACATTGGCTTCCCCATTTGTTTAACTCAGTGTAAAAAAATAAATAACTTGTAAATATTGAAACTACTAATAATTTTATTGTTTTCCAAATTTTTTGGCATTCTTTTTAAATGTTTAGAAAAAATAGTCTTAGTAACTTTTATCAATATTATCGATACCTTGTTTTTTTAATGATAACATCCCTACCACAAGTTTCTAGTATGCTATTCAAAACTAAATGACGTTACTGACATTTGAGATTTTCCCAAAAGCCGCTCTTTTGCTATATTATGCTAGATGGCGTTACTGAGACTAGGGATCAAACTTTTTCTATGGCATTTCTTCACATAGCCTCTATAGTAAGTAGTATTAATCTCTTTGGAATCTGGTAATTATCGGTTAATCACTAGGTTAAGCAAAGGCACATTTTTAAATTCGTACCTTCCAGATGAAACGATTGTGTTTTTAAAACATTTGACATTTTTATTCAAAACAAATGCTACGTTCATCTGGAAAAGTTTAATATTAAAAACTCATTTTAGAGTTAGGTATACTAATTCAAATCGAAACGCTAAAATGAATGGTGATTTATATTAAATAAAAGCGTTTTCTTAGGCTTACCCCACCGGCATCGGAAAGCCATGCTTACTATTACAAAGTTCCTCTGTCTGGGTCTAGAGATTGGTCAGCCTCTTGCTAAAAACCTCGTCAACAAGTTTTGGAATTGTACCCAGTGCCACTAGATTATACAAAACTTGTTGATGAGAAGATACAAAAGGCATTTTAACCTATTGACCGCCGCAGTCATGTATAGATGACAAACCAAAATGTGCCTAGCACGCCACAGTCACGATCACATGACAGATTTTTAAATGTAAATAAAACTCGTAAAACAACTTCGATATATAATTCCGAACTCACTACTATGTTGTAGGTATTAAAGGGTGAATTCGTAGCTAGGCGCTGAGGGCACGTTTTTGCTTTTTCGACGCGGCGGTCAAAAGGTTAAATGATTCCAAGTGTGAAATCTCTTTTTAATAAGTGTTAGAATAAAAATATTCTTTTAAAAAATGTTTTATTTGATACAGTAATTACATACAGAATAATTATTTACATATATCTATATTACATTATGATAACATGTAGGCCTATAAAATAATAGACATACATCACTATACTTGTTTAATATGTAATAATAAAAGCAACATTTTGGTACCTACGAAAACAAACATATTTTATTTAAAATCTACTTTCACAATACCAGAGGAATGAAAATATACTAAAGGGCAGCCGTGTAGGCATTATTAAGCCTCGTTCGCATTAGGGCAACAGTTAAGATATATAATTATGCTGCCACATAATAAATGCGATCTCGATAGGTGTCTGATTCTAGATATTCGGATTTAAGATCCGATAAAAATCAGGAATTCAATAAGTATAGGTTTAGAATTTACATAGACAAGCCGCGATTTCGAAAATCATGTGATTGCGTATTTAGGTATGCCAGAAATTCAATGATAGGGCAGAGTGCGAAGGGTTCAGACGCAGAATGCCAACTTCTCAAATCTTCAAGGAAATACAAACATTTTGTTACACAGTAACCAATATAAATATTATGAAAAAAGATGTCAAGTATTTCACATTGAAGTTTGAATCTCTTATAATGTTAGTTTACAAATATATTTATTGATGGTTATATATCCTACTCCTAATATTTTATAAATATAACATTTAATCATGCCGGTTTTTAAATCGTATATTATGAGGACTTTAAATAATTTAGTGCAGATTAAATTGAATAAGAGATCTTATAAAATGATGGAAAAACATTTTGATACGTTAAGACACTACTTCCTAAACACATTCCCAACATTATTTGGCCGCCAATACTCAACATATCCAGATTCAGATTGATTGCTCGCTCCATGACGTCACTCAGTGAAATGCGTACAGCAGCAACAAGAATGTGCAGACGGCCACCACGAGGCCTATTATGAGGGAATCACGACGTTTGCGGGCGTTGATCCGGTAAATTAGACTGTTCAGCATTGGGAATCTGGAAATATGAAAAGGATTTTGTAACTAAATGCTTATGTTGAGGCAATAGTAAAACATGCACATATTTGTTAGGCTGAAGTTAAACAAGCACGATTTTGTGAGTTGTCTCTTGCGGTGCATAAGTGACATTATCTTTGTATTCTTATTTCCAGCAGCAAGCATGTCAAACGTTTGGCTGGATTATCATCAATGAAATGTCTAAATTGTGTCGAAAACAAAGGACTAGTTTTACTTTCCGCGACTCCAATTACAATATGCCACGAGTCAACAATTATTCATCATATTGATTTGTTTCCATGCCTTGAGTTCGATTTTGACACTGTCGGGATTTTGTTTTTTTTTTTTATTTGTTACGTGTTTTTGAAGGATAGCTCTTACCCTTACCTGTTAGTGATGTTGTTGAACGTGGTTTGCATCCGCTTGAATGTTTGTCGTTGTGATGCGAGGTGCTCGCGCGCCTCCATCGCTATGTTGATTTGTTCGTCTACTAGTATGTGAGAGCTGGCAACAAAAATTTGGTTTAAAATAGGAAAACAAAACATACAATAGAGAATATGCATGATTTTTTAAAATCGCGTTTATAAACTAAATATGAAAATCCCGTAGTACAGATGACAGAAAGTGAAATTAAAATTGGCCAATAATACGGCCGATATAAGCATTTAAAACTATTAATTACGCATCAATTACACTACGGCTATACAAACATTCCCTATAGTCTTTTTATAAATATGGATAGATAAACTGGAGTACTGAGTAAAGGAAGTACTAGACCGCGATTTTCATCTGTGTGGTGGAAGCCTTAAATTTAAAAAGGATCAATTCTTATTCATATTGGCTATACTTAAATTTTAAGCTTTGGTTATACTGGGAACTGGACAGAATAGAATAAATTCATTGTTTATCATATTCTCCGCATCAGAGGTTTTCGACATGTTTGACAGACCTGTGCAAATGGTTAGCTTCTTTGGTGTACTGGTCTCGTCGCGAGAGGCCGATGGTGGCGGCAGGCGGCGGGCTGCCTCCGCGCAGGAGCTCCTCGCGCTCGCGCCGCGCGTTCACTCGCGCTGATGTCTTGGAGAATTCTTGCTGGTAGTCCTGCGGTCATTACACAAGGCTACGTATAGTACCAATATTAGAGGTAATCTATACTAATATTATAAAGAGGAAAGAGTTTTTTTCTTTGTTTATATCGAATAGGCTCCGAAACTACTGGACCGATTTTAACCATTTTTCACCGATAGATTGTTACATTATTCCTGAGTAACATAGGCTATATAACATCACACTACGACACATGGGAGTGGAGCAGTAACTTAAGTCTTCACTTAACGCGGTTGAAATAAACCACGCGGACGGAGTCGCCGGCAGTTCGCTATACATATATTACTTAATTATATTAACAGCCATGATGATCTTTCTAAGTGGGTTCAGGAATATGTGATTAAATGCACACAGATAAAGTGTTATTCACAGTTTGGGCACCTCAATCACTACGCTTGTCCCTACTCTCAGTCGACTTCAGTCTGTTTGGAGACAATCAGAGCTAAGTTTTTTTTTTCAACTAACAACAAGCCCAGCAATAGGTAGGATAAGAAATTACACATAGAACCTCACCATTAATATTTCTCGATGCCTCTTGATGGTGTGCATTGTAGCTGTGCCACTTGGAGCCAAATCTGCCATTTTGTCATTTATTGAAGACAGCTGAAATTTTTACATAATTTAACCAAATAAATTGTGACTTTTGTCATGACATTCAAACTGATACAAAATCTCTACACAGTATAAAACCAAGTTGCTTCTCGCTATCTTTGACTCTGTACACTTAGGTCTCTTAAACTTTTCGTTTCAATTTTAATGTGGTTTCATCAATAAATGGAGAGATTTAAGAGTAAGGTTTATACATATAGAACATCATTACAGTACAACCAGGGGGAGCGAGGTAGTAACCAAAAGCGGGTGACGCAGAGCAGTATATAACTTAATTTAAGATTTGAACACAAGGGTCCTTTACTTGTGGTCATACCTAAATGCCTACATGCTGGTCCTGCTCCATAGGACAATTTAAATTCTTGACAAAATCAATTGGTTGCTAATTTAATTATATAAGTACTTTGTTTTGATTAATTATTTTTCTCTTCGACATTAATTCTACATTTGAGTATTCCTCACACACTGATTCTTAGTCTTTGAAATGTATAAATGCATTTAATATTATAATTAACTTAGCTTTCATTTCTAATTTGTGGCACAGAGTATGTATTGCAGTACTTTGAGTGACTTTTTTTAATAGATCATTTTGACATCAGTATAATTTTATGGAATTGTACAACTTATTGTAATACATTTTTTTTTAAAAGAGTATGTATGGAGTTTCTTGCCCGTTCTTCTCCATACGAAACTACCTTTTGGAATGGGCAACTAGATTCAATATTTTTAATTTAACATGTAATTGACGTTCAAAAGTGCCTTTTAATGGTCTAATTGAAATAAATGATTTGACTTTGACTTTGTAGGAGACAGAGCTAGTCTGTATGATATGAAACTTGTCTATGTCCTTTCTCACTGTGTAAAGGTGAATATTAAACAAACTTGGAACTCAATAATATTAAAAAAATAAAAAATATAATAATATATGTATAATTCAATTCAGATTAGTCTATACTAATCTGAATTGAATTATACATATATTATTATATTTTTTATTTACTTTACTTGACATTTGTGCTCACGACTCGTGGCGACTACTATTAGTCGCCACGAGTCGTGAGCACAAATGTCAAGTTAATTTTTTGGGTTCCTTTCTGGGTTTTTTGGGCCACCGACACTGCACGCGATTAATCCATCAGTCGGACTGATCACGTGTAGCGTCGGCGCCCCAGATAACCCAGAAAGGAACCCAAAAAATTAACTTGACATTTGTGCTCACGACTCATGGCGACTACTATGCAGCCAAATTTTTATACCTGCATAATATATCATGATACTGTTTACTAGCCATTCATACCACAGCCGTAACACAAGTGTAGACTGTATCGGGTACAAACTAACCTTGTTTAGTAGCTGTTGTAGTTCCATAGACATGGTGTCAAACATGTCATCACTGTTAATCAAAGGTACACTCTCCGAGCTAAGCCCTGCATTCGCCGAACTCACTCCGAGCTTGCTAAATGCCACCAGTTTGACATCTATGTCGTTCTCTAGCAGACGAGCTTGCTTCCGCAACTCTAAAATGTAAAGTAGTCTTATTTGCTTATGATATCAAATCAGCTGATAACATTTATATTCTTTATTAGGTTCATTATAATTTTTTTTAAATAAATGACATATAAAATTGATTGGTCTAATGTTGTGATATGAACATAAAACAAATACCTAAATTTATCTTAATATCCCACATAATTAATTTTGTTTCTATGGAAATTTACAATTTCGTAAGATTCCTGTGAAAATAGAGCACTTGTTTGAATTCCCTTATCTAATACTTAACAAGCTTATTCAATTTGGTACTTTGATTTTACGTTACGATAAGTTTTACTATGCAACGTCACAATATTTTTCTGAGCACCGCTACATTGTTGATTTACAATACGTAGACGTACCTTCCCACGACGAACCTGTCATCGAGGTCATTGTTCATGAAATATATCAATTTTATTGACCACTTTTTGAGTATTTTGTTTCGATTCAGAGTATTTATTTTCAAGTAAATCTACGGCTTTGTGGACTCAGAAAATTAGAAACAAATTACGTTGCGATGACATTGACGTCTGGTGAAGTTATGAAAATTGACAAGTGACATTTTCCGATTTTCGTGTCTGTCGTTCACTGTATTGGCAGGATTTGAGAGCGAAAGAAACCAAGAAACCTCTTATCTGGTAAGTGCGACAGAGATACCTTTATATTAATGTTTAAATGTTGTAACATAATATTAATAAGAATCAAATTGTATACCCGCATAAATCCCTGAGATGTACCTATGGAGATGCCCCTAACTTGTAAATGTAGGTACATGTAAAGTAAGTAAAGTTAAAGTTTATTATCCATTGTTACAAAGGTTTATAATAATTAGGTTAACATATAGTATAAAAGAAACGGTAACAATTAGCGGTACGCATTTCTAATAAAAACAGTGGTCCCCAAACTAGGCGGAGCCTGTATCTTGGGGACCAGCGTTGTGGTTCATATACACGATTATAAGTGTTACAGTTGAATTGGTAACAGAATCAAAAATATAACACTTATAAATCTGTTTTTAACGTGTTAACCCAAAACATTTACAAAAGTGTAACCGTAAAAAACTATTTTAAAAAACAGTGTTAAAACACTTATTTCGGTTACAGTGTGAGTCCCTGCTTAAAGCTATAGGCTAAAACTGATTATTTCAGTTACACATGTTAACACATATAAAAAGTTACAGTTTGATTCGGTAACATTATTGTATCTGTAACATTAAAAAGTGTTATTCTGTTAATACTGTTCTAAAAAACAGTGTTAAAAACTCTTATTTCGGTTACAGTTTGAGTCCCTGCTAGCACCCAGACCCCGCCTCGTAGTTAGATGTCACCGACTGGGCCATAGTTACTCACAAATGCATCAATATTTCAAATATTTCTTCAGATATAGCTCAGGTGCTGTCTTGACAAGTGATTAACGAACTTTATGCGGCATCGGCAGCTTTTTTTTCGTAGATATGTCTGGTCCATAGATACAAGTCAACTGTGTAAATTATACTGTGTTGCTAAGCTACAAAATAAAGATACCGCAGTAAAATTGTGGACGCAATCATACGCTCAGTCGCTCAATAAATAGTATAATTAAGTACCTTAAAAACAATTACATTTAATTAAATACAAACAAATAACGTAACTTTGCACTTGAACCAGGAGAGCCAGTTTAAAAAGTAGTCATATCAATATCTCTTTTTAACGCCCTACAAATCTCTATAGTAAGAAAGAGACAGACGTTGATCCAAAGTTAGATGAAAGTAATTTCATTACAAAAATATTTTGAGTGGAATTACCACATTGTGGAAGAGCGAAGTTAGTTTTTACCTTTGCACATTTTCTATTATCTACTACAATATGTTCACCCAAGCAGTCTGTCTGTTATTTTTTTATTATAAAATGAATAACAACTTCTCACGAAGTGTTCTTATCACCTTGTTGAGTAACAAATAATGATAAACTTTGGTTGAATATCATCCTTGACTATCAGGCAATAAGATCTATACTACCAGAAGATATTCATAGCCAACTTTATCGAACATATTCAACCATTAGCTATCTCTTTCCGACATGTACTGTTTGCCGTAACCGACACAGCCTATTCGCTCGCTCTAATTTCGTCACCCCACCCATCGTCAGTCTTTCTTTCTTATTTGGTTTTGTAAGCAGTCGCTTAGTGGAGAATTTTATTGTTACTGTTAAAATAGGAAAATGTATATGGTTACACTGTTCTTTTTTTTAATCATTAATTTATCAAGGTGTATTTGACAAGGTGGTGTTATATGTAAACAATGTTTGTGTGGTGAAAATCACTATCGTATAACAAGGACAAAAACATCTTCGTAGTGCAGCTCAAAATGGCTGCTCTCAATAAACCTTTAAAATTCGACAAAATATGTCGCGCTTGTTTAGAGATAAAAAAGGACATGAGACCTCTATTTGAACAACTCACAGCGACGATGCTGATGGGCATATCGAAAGTGCAGGTGAGATGACAAATTGTTACTGATATTTTGGGAATCTATTTTTGTCTCTTTCACACTCATGGCATACTCAATATGAATGTATTGATAGCAATCGTCCTTTACATCGCGTCATCTTTGTTTAGAAGTCATCAGATAACAATTTGGAATTCCTGAGGAGCTGCGTGAATTCTCGAAATTTTGTTGAGAAATGTTATTCTTTCTCTTTCTAACGCGTGTGTCGACTCGCATGATGATTGAAACGGATGCGCCCAAATGTTACCTGAAAGACCGAGATAGGTATTGGAATATAATGAAAAAGCTAATTAATGTTGTCCTTTATCGTTTACCTTTTTCCTGTACCGAAAATGACCGATATGAATGTGTATTAAAGTAAATGCGTTTTAAATTATGGAATACGTGCGTTAGTACTTAACCACTTTTTAAAAATAATGTTTTTCTGTTTTCTGTTTTAACTATTTTTAAGAAGAATAATAAGTAACTATGCTGTCGATATTAATACAGCTACGACTATAAAAAGAATAATTATCGAAACGCCTGGCGCTCTGACTGATATCAACAATATTATCCTATAGAAGGGAGAGACTGGAGAGAGAGAGAGAGAGCGAGGATCACACGATCTCTTTCGTTCGAGGCGGCTATGAGCTAGTCGTCAAACTCGTTAACTCGCTCGCTCGTCTTGTCACGCACGTCAGTCAGGTAGCCCCCGCCAATGCTCGTTGCACGCACCAGTCCTTCATTACTCGGTGCTTATATTTTCCGTCCGGCTCTTTCTAACAACATAAAGGTCTAACCCCCTTGGACATTAAGTAATTAAAAGAATAATGCGAAAACTTTACTAAAGAAAAATGTAAATTACCCCATTCATGATGGCGGTAATCTAGCTATTGTAGTATAGAACGAATCTTATAAGTATGTCTTAACACCAATATAACAAACATATAAAACTGTTTTCTGTAGACAGATAGTACATATTTTATTTATTTACATTACTTTAATATTTAGGTAACTGTTTCGATAGCCTAGTGGTCCTAAGCGCGACTGTTACGCTAGAGGTCTTGGGTTCGATTTCTAGGTCGAGCAAAAAGTGTTAGTGGGTTTTTTTTATGAAATTCTCAGTAGCAGCTTGGAGTTAGGATTTATGCCCGGTTAATCGCAATAGGCTCGCCCCTTATTACATGGGACCTAAATATACCGGCGAACTGTGGGTGTACATTGTTACACCTCTGCCTAACCCTTCGGGGAATACAGGCGTGATGGTATATATATTTAGGTGTATTTAAAAATAAAATCATTTAAAAATATAGAAAATGGTAGCCGATAGATAGCGGGAGCAAAGTCCAAGCTAAGGTTAGGGCTCCTGAGAAAGGACTGTCCTAAAAATGTAAATAAAAATAATCTCCTTTCGCGCCGCATCTAGGACTAAACATGGCACGAGTACCGCTTTCTGAAACAAGCTCTTGATCCAACGGCCCAAAGAGAGCCTCCTGAGGTGTTTGGTCGAGGCTCTTTGCTGTTATGCTCTTGGCCATCACGACTATCGGCACAATTATTGCTGTGCTCACATCCTACTGTAGCATCTTTGACATATTTATTCTGTGCAAGGACTTGAACCCGCGACCTGTAGCATAGGTTATGCTAATCACCCAGCTACTGCATCCGCCAACCGGACCGTCCGCGGCGGGTCAATTTGATGTCTCGGCTGCTTTTAGAGTACCTACATCTCTTAGCTTCGTGCTTTCCTGTAGTAAATAGGTGGGTAGGTCCTGGTACCTATCCCTGAAACATTTTGCACTGACTACTGTGTAAGCTACGTACTGTAGGTAAGGTTCCTACATTACTTACTACTCTGTTCAAACAGGCCTAAGTATTTGTAGACAGGTAAAGTCATGATCGCACGAACGTGCAGATAAATGTAACGTGAATTCGTAAATTAGACTCTTAATCTCATACGTCTTATACGTTACCCACTGCCTAACATACGTTTGATAGTAACGATTCAATATGATATTGTTTACATTATGACAACACCTTATAGATTTGCGGGACAACGTATTAAGTAAGTTCTTTAGTCAACGATTCTACATGTGATGCAGGTGGCAGTGGGTGATGGTCTACCTTCCCAGCTGTGCCTGCAGTGCGTGCACCAGATCTCGCGGTGCCACGCCTTCAAAGACCTGGTGGAGAGGAATGACGTCACGCTGCGGGAGCATGCCTCGCGGATGGCAGAGGAGGCTTTCAAAAGAGAGGCGGAGGAGGTACGGAACTCACAGACGTTTATAAAATGCTTATGGGTTTTACCAATCATGTGGGAAATAATAGTTTTTTTATCATTGCGGGTAAATAGAAGCAAGCTTCCGACCGTTACCTAACCGAAATATTAAATTGACTTTACCGGCTTTTAGTTAATCAAACATGACCAAAAAGTACTTTTTTCCTACTGAAACATTATAAATGTGTCGCGCGCTCCAACCCGGGTGTCATCGCAAACTTTGGCATTGCAAGGCATTTGAAGTTTCGCAACAGTTTCAGACATTGAAAGCATGTGTCCATTTTCACACAGAAGGAGAAGTTGCTCAACCTGACCTGCACGGAGTCGTACATGCAGTACATGGAGGTTCCTCTAAGCAACACGAGTCAGATCCTGGATGGGTTCTTCTCGGCCACTCCTGACCAACCGCCTGCGGTCACACCGGTCACGGATATTAAACAAAACTTCGATGTAGAAAAGGTAATTGTGCTAAGTTTTTGTTAACCGTTACCTTCGGGCCCTCCGTCAGAGTATGCTCTGGTTCATATGTTGTTACAAAATGTATGTGGACATTTATTCAGATCTTGCAAAATGAGCCTTATGGGGTTTCGACTCTGAAATGTGTGGATAGATCCTAATAAAATGTAACCATAGTGGTTGATAATTTTTGAAGTATTAGATACCCTAGTAGTTAGTTACTGCTACATTTCTAATGCGTGCTTTCTGCGCTGGACAAACATACAAGGCGCTTATTGATGATGTTCTAACCATAAATGCATTCTAGCTGGAACCCGAGCTCATTCAACTGAAAGAGAAAGAAGGTCTAAACTCTGACGAGGAGAACTACCTCCAACTGGTTCTGTTCCAAGCGACCTCCACGGTGTCCCCGGGTAGGCACGTGTGCAACCTGTGCCACAAGGAGTTCAAGCATTCGCGGTGGCTGAAGCAGCACATGCGCTCCCACACCAACTGGATCAAGGCGAACTGCAAGAAGCCACCGATGTGCTCTATCTGTGATAGGACCTTCAAGGTGAGGGTTTCAATAATCAAGTTGTTTCATATTCGGTATTTAAACAGTAAAATACAAGATAAATTACACCAAGAAAGTTCGTGTTAAAATTAATAATTATTATTAAAACATCCGGCTGTTTGCTTATTATTAGGCGACACGTAGGTAAATGTAATGCCTGGTGCTAGAAAAACGGGCAGTACTTTGTTATAGCTAGGAGGAGGAGGTACTTAGGAGCTGCTTTTTACAATATGTGCACGATAAGCGTGTTATGCTGTATTTATAATAATTTCACGACCAAGTAGATTAAAATCCACCTAACATTTTGCACAGGGCCCCGGCATGTTGAAAATGCACATGCGCACGCACGAGCAGCGGCCGGTCAAGCAGCCGACGTGCTCGGTGTGCCAGCGAACGTTCGCGAGCAAGACCTTACTGTACCGCCACCGACAGACGCACTTCGAGCAGAAGACGCACCTGTGCTCCGTGTGCGACAAGCGCTTCTACAGCGGGTACGCCCTGCGCTCGCACATGGCGCGCCATCGCGGCGAGCGGCCCTATGTCTGCTCCACGTGCAACAAGAGCTTCTATAACCCCACCGACCTGAAGGTAACGGCACTGCTCTATCGACACAGCAGAGGATGCACTTTCTACATGATTTTGCATAAATCTACCAATACAATCTGGGGAAAAAGATCGAGAGAGACTTAAAAATCACGAACCCATATTCAGAAAAGTAAAAGAAAGGGTTAACTTACCAGAAATTTATTAAAACCTTTAGATATCATTATTTGTTTTATACATTTTAGTAAGTTATTCAGTCAGATACATGTCAGATAGTGTACCACACCGTAATTTCTTAAATTTTTCTTCCTCTACATCTTTTACTCTAAATGCTTCCTCGAATGCTTTTTTACTACGTTTAGACAAGTATTCCGGAAATTCCACGTGAAATCTTAAAATGAGATTGCCTTTTGCTTTCATGGGACAAGCTGGTAACGGAAGCCCTTCATCCTCTATCACTTTCTCGTAAGTGGGAGTCACGACGTCCGCTATTTTAATTCTCAATATTCTATCGTCTAACGTTGTGATAGTTTCTGTGAACCCGCACAGCGCTTCCTCTAAAGATATATTCCTGACGTAAAGCAAGTCGCTCAGACTAGACCTGACAAAACTCGGGTGCGGACGATCTTCGGTTATAAATATGACGTCAGCGGGAATCCTCGTCGGTCCCTGATCACCTTCTTCTTTGAACCTCACCTCGGTATTCTGATATATACCGGCTTTGATTGGTATGGACAGAACTTTTTCCCGTAACTTTAACTCTGTACACGTTTCGTCTGTGAATACCAGTCTTTGAATCTTCATTTTCTTGAGTCCTCCTTTGTAAACTTCTTCTAAGGATAGTGCGAGCGGTCTAACTATGGTTGTGTCCTTTTCCTTGTAGCCTTTGCCGAGTGGAGACTCGAACATCGGCGGAGGATTTTCATAGTAATCTAACAAGTCTGCGTAAGGGTTGGTGGTGCCGAAGAAATCGTGGAAAGTCTGCAGGGGTTCTCCGTGGTAGATGAAGGGTTGGATGAACTCTTTGGGTCCGGGCACTCCGCGCTTGAGGCCTTCCTCCCCGTACTGGTCGTAGACGGCGCGGTGTTGATGGTCGACAAGTACCTCGTAAGCCTCTGCTATGAGAGCGAAGATGCGCTTCATGTTGTCGTCGTCGCCGTGTCGCTCGGGGTTGTACTTGAGCGCTAGGCGTCGGTACGCGCGCTTTACTTCTTGCTGGCTACAGTTTCGCTTCACGCCCAGTATACCGTAGAAATCGAAGCCCATTGTGACCTAGTTGTTCCTAATGTCAACTTCACCCAACACAAAGGCGTTTTATATAAAATATCTTAGATTACAGAATAAAAATATCTACTACAAAACCTGATTAATTTCGTAAAAACTTGTTAATATAGTTCCGTGAAAATATTTTTTGATGTCAATCTTGACATGACCGCAACATTTTTTATCCTTGACTATTTTACGAAACCTGTAAGTAGGTTGAATTACATAGTTGTACAAATGCCATATTAACCTCTATAACGTTGTTATAAAAGGTGCACTTCCGGCTGCACACTGGCGAGAAGCCGCTGAAGTGTGCGGAGTGCAACAAGACTTTCCGGCGACATTCGACCTTATGTCAACACATGAAGAAGCACCGCGGCATTCGCAACCACGTGTGCACAGTGTGCAACAAGGGCTTCTACGAAGTTTCCAAGCTGAACGCACATATGAGGGTTCATACTGGTGGGTTACTTTTAAACATATCAGAAATAGTCACAATAATACATGAATAAAACTTTTGCTCGCATGTCGAGGGATTTGTTTTAAAATACCTATGCTAGTGGCAAAAAGTCCTGCTTCTTTCAACACTTCAGGTGTTTATTTCGGGTTCGCCTGTATTTTTTCGAATTCGAACATATCCCCACACGGAAAGATCTTGGCTAAAACTGATCCATCTTATATTTTTTTGTACCACCAGGCGAGCGTCCGTTCGAGTGCCAGTCGTGCGAGCGCCGCTTCGCGCAGCAGTCAGCGCTGATCTACCACCGACGCACGCACACGGGCGAGAAGCCCTACAGCTGCAAGGTGTGCTCCGTGCGCTTCACCACCTCCTCCGCCAGGAACAACCATATGCTCACACATACCGGAAACAAGAGGTACTCACCACTCAATTTCCAAACTTATTATTTATATTTTATACTTACTTCACGTGTCTCGCGATCGCAGACCTTGATTAGCTGTAGTTACCAAAAAGACCAGTGTCTGTGCAGTATTGCCAATACGTATACGAGTTTATTTAGCATTAATGAAACTAATTATAGGATATCAGTGAGTTTAACATATTGTGTCTTAAGAAACGTTGATCCGAATATATGTATTCTCAATGGTATCTCAAGCTGATTATAAGTTCCTGTATGTCCTCTCAGGTTCGTCTGCGCGATCTGTCTAAAAGGCTGCACGTCGCGCACCGAGCTCCGCGTGCACTCCAGCAAGCACACGGGAGAGAAACTGTTCGAGTG
Source organism: Caradrina kadenii (assembly GCA_947462355.1). Lineage (NCBI taxonomy): Eukaryota > Metazoa > Arthropoda > Insecta > Lepidoptera > Noctuidae > Caradrina > Caradrina kadenii. The sequence continues at coordinate 3,584,734 of OX381693.1, read as the reverse complement.
CTCGCAGTGCGGACAGCGGTTCAGCTCCGCGTCCTACCTCGCCGTGCACCGCCGCTACCACACCGGAGAGAAGAAGTACCATTGCCCAGTCTGCGGGAAGGGTGAGTTGTGCAACAAGTTTCAACTTAACACTGCCTACATTATTATAAATAAAATTCTTTTCGAATCGTTCACCAAATCAATCAAAGTAAAATCATTTATTTCAATTAGACAATTAAAAGGCACTTTTTAACGACATAGAAAAAAAGGATTTATTCTAGTTGCCCCTTCTAAAAGGTAGTTTCGTTTAAAAGCCTCCGCCCACGGCCGACTGTTTGTAGGTCCGATTATTGGACCGTTCAATAAATCCATAGTTTCGAGGACCAATTTTTTGTAGGACGTGTGCGTTGGTAGGATACTAGAATTCATCAGGTACCATTCTCATCGATAAAAAATATCGGTCACCCATTGTCTGATGTGGGCAGGCAGCGTAAAGAAGAAAGGGCAAAATACTCCATATTAACTATTTTATTTATTATATTAAATGTTTTATAATATTTCGTCAAACTTTCACAGCAGAAGTTTTAGTTAACTTATTTGAAACTGAGCAATTAAAAAAGTTAAACATTGCTTATAAAATATTTTTAGGTTACATAGAATCAAGTTCTTTTAAGAAGCACGTAAAGACGCACGCTAACAAGTCCGAGACGGAGTCGTCCACGTCCGAGAACAGTGCGGAGGCGCCCGCGCAGGAGAAGGCCGACGCGCAGGGTGTGCCTGACCATCAGAATGTCACCGTCACCGAGGACTTACCCGATGCGCAAAACCAAGGTACCTATACAAATACTAATTAAAAAGTTAAAAGTATGTTTTTTTTATTTAAACGCTCTAATTTACAAAGCTATTGGTCCGATTTTCAAAATTCTTGTATAGTAGCCGCCACGAGGCGAGAGCACAAAGGTCATGTACATTTTTGAATTTTTGGGATCTTGTCTGGGTTTTTTGGGTCACCGACGCTGCACGCGATACGTCCGTATGTCGGGCGGATCGCGTGCAGCATCGGCGCCTCAAAAAATCCAGAAACGAACCGAAAAACTTAAAAATGAACTTGATGTTTATACTCACGCCTCGTGGCGGTTTGTACTAATAGGAAGCCACGTCTTCACTAATTAAAGTGGTACACAGTATAGGCAGCGACTTCGTCTTTAGTATTATGGAACTGCCATAAGACGACGGGCGAAGTCGTTGGCTTTTTTTTTCTTTTTGGGGGGGTGGGAAATCGTCAAATAACTTCTCCCGCCCTGGGCGGGGCGGGAGGGAGTGTCAGACTTTTACTGACTAAAACCCACCCATGTTCCTTCTTGTGCCCTTTGCGTTCCGGGGACGCGGTATCTCTTACGAACAACCCGCAGCCCCGGCAGGCATCGGCCCTCAGTGGTCCCTTCCTTTTGCTGACAGCGTCAGCATTTGTCAGCATTTGTCGTTATGCAACGTAAGGACGGTGAGCTACCCATTACTCACCGTCCACAGGCCCGTATCTACGGTGGTCGGGACTCGTCGCGCGGCTCCCGACGTCCGGAGAGTCTACCGCGGCGGCTGGGACGTGAGAATCTCTGTCTCAGCCGTCCCGCCGCCTCCTTCTCTAGCATTACTGCCTCACAGGAGGCGACTGCATCCCATTCCCTCTCGCTCCGGACCATGGCTTGCACAAGGGCCGGATGCGAGAGTTTGCCGCCGCCAAGTCGTTGGCTGTTCAAACTAGAAATATACATAGCGCCTGTTGTCCTCGCAGGACAAGGCGGAGGTGTATAGTGTATGGGATATTGATCTAAAAGGCATTTCGGGATGGAAAATCTAACAATCCGTGCTGGAAATCGAACTGGGAAGCCCTCAGGACTTGCGCTTGTATCCACCCAATAGTACCAAAGTAAATGAGGGTTATGGAGGTAGATATGTAAGTTTTAAATATCCTAAAAAGATTGATATAAAAAAAAAGATGATGGTGATGTACTTCTGATAACCATAAGGAATAAATAAATACCTGGCAAGCTGTTGATAATTGTTACTTTATTTTAGTTCAACCCCAAGTTCAAATCCAAGTGCAAGACACGCAGCAGGTCCTGCAGGTCCAAGGCCAGGTGGAGCGAACCCCGCCGCAAAAGATCACGCGGTACAAGTGCGGGCTGTGCGTGAAGACCTACATGTACTTACACAATCTGAAGAAACACATGCTGGTGCATGACCAAGTGAGTAACTTTGTCAGATCTCGCATCCACATTACTATGGAAATAAGTTTATACTTGTGTAAATGAAGATGAATTTGCTTTTGCTTCATTTTTTATTTTGTTATTTCAACGTAAATAAATCTTATTTTTAGGAAAAAAGTCGTAACTCGGAGCCTTTAATATTCATGCAACCGCAACAACAGCAGCAGCAGCAACAACAACAACAACAGCAGCAGCAGCAGCAACAACAGCAGCAGCTGCAACAACAACAACAACAACAACAGCAGCAGCAGCAACAACGTCAGCAGCAACAAGTACAACAGCAACACCAGCAACAACAGTTACAACAACAACATCAAGTTCAGCAAGTTCAAGTACAACAGGTGCAGCATCACCAGCAACAACAACAGTTGCAGCAACAAGCGGTGTTGCAGGTCGGCAACGTGCAACAGCTTGCCGTGCCGATACATGCGCAACATGTGCAACAAGGCATCACTGTGTCTGGAGTACAGGTACGATATACAGTCAACTGTTGTTTCTTGTCCTATAACGTTACGAGAAAATGCTTCGGACTTTTGCAAACACTAATGTAGACTCGTTGTACCTACCATACATCCTTGTCTTTTTATAACGCACAATTGTTGGTTGCAGAGTCAGCACCCGTACCCAGTGATCTCGTCGGTGCAGTCGCTACAGCTGCAGCAGACACAACAGGTTAACATGGTAGACATTCATTTGTATTGTTAACGTTCATATTCAGTTCCTATGTCGTATGCACGCGCAGAAAACTAACGCATAATGCACAGTTAAGCTTGGCGTCCATTAGGGTCAGGTCGGTTCGTAAACACACCTGGCTAAACAGTTTGACTTACGTTTATAAACTGTAACAATTTTTGTTTGTTACAGCAACAGCCACAGCAGCTTCAAGTACAAACTATACAGATACATCCGCAACATCAACCCATACAAATACACGTAAGTTAACTTATCTTGTTGAGCAATATTGTGGTCCACACTGGGTTCCAATATGGTTTGGTTTGGTGTCGTCGGTTATGAATTACGACGTGCTGTTAATTTTTTACACCGCTTTTTCTCCATAGAAATAAATAATATCGATTACTTAATCTGTCCTTCAGGCGGTAGGCGTGCAACAAGTGCAACAGCAGCAGCTACACGTGGCCACCTCCACGTGCCAGACCATGCTGCCCAACATATTGCAGGTATGTTATTTTGACCTTTAGTCTAGCGAACGATCATGATTAGCCAAAGAAGCAAGGTCTGTGTAACTGTTCAGGACACTAATGCTAAGACCACAGGCTCCATTCGTCTTGTCGTTGTAATGTTGTTTAACAAAAATAACTAGTTTTCTCCACTATGGAGCCAAATACTTGGACAAAATATATATTCATAGTTCGTTTTCGCCTCTCAGGAAAGACTCAATATATTTTATTTTAATCGTGGAACGTAATTTTTACAGCTTCAGCCAGCTACGGTGGCGGTGTCGGGTCTGTCGCAACAAGAGCTGGGCGGTGTCACGCACCGCATCATCTTACAGCCGCAACCTTCCGCCACGCACCCCGCTGTCTACACCATCCACCATTGATGGCCACGCTTCTCCAATTAATAAAGCATAATCTTTTGAGAGGATTAAAAAGTAATAAAGGCGTACTACTAAACAACCCTTAAACTGAACTTATGGTGGCCACAGGACTTAACATTCGGTAAAATATTCTCCAAGATGTACCCAGAAACTTTAAATTGTTCTTATTTAGAAAAAAATAACGCAATTATAATTTTGCAAGGTTCATATTTAGTCCGATTGCTCGTATAGCATGAAGTGTGAGGCGCAAATTTACCAAATCCACTTCCTTGCTTTTGCACTCTATGTCAATGACATAATTGGTGGATATTAATGAATAAGTAGATAATTTAGAGAGAAATCGGAAGTCTTATTGCAATGGTGCCTGAATATATTGAGATTGGTCGACTTTACATTTGTATATTTAAATGTTTGTTACAAGTTGAGTTGTATTTATTACTTCTATAGCAATATCTAGCGTACCTACTCGTAGTATGTGATTAATATGAATAGCTATTTGTATATTCTTCATTGTAAATAATATATTGGATATATGTAATCATAAATTTCACTATGGAACAAAATATGTAGCAATATTGTAATAAATAGACAATTATTTTATTATTAATTAAATGTTTTGTTTCGCTTAATGTATTTCAATTATTTTAATGGTATTTTCAACCGACTTCTTTCCAATCCTCTTGGTTGATGGTATAATTAAAACGACAAATTACTAAAACTTAATCGTTAATATTTAATTACTTTAGAATTAAGATAATACCTAAATCAATGCAATTCATTCTTTATTCATAATATCGCTGAACTTACACAGTGGGCAGAAGTCTGAAATGGTAGCGCACAGGGATAAATATTTTTTTTACATTATTTTAGTTTTCCTTTTGGCACATTCGAATCGAATAACATTATTTACAGGAACCTATTTATATGCTAAGATCGGTTTACAATTTCGCTGGCCACTGTGTTTTCACAAAATTAACTAAAAACACGCACATTTGCCACAAAGCTCTGCTGGCATACAATACAATATTTTAGAAGAACAACACTGAAATTCACCCTATAACTTAAGACAGCGCTACACAAATGCGTAAAATAAAGAACTTTCTCGAAAGAAGAGACCATACACATGATACCATCAAGAAAGCGTATTGCATAAAGTATGCACACACGCTACCAAAACATCCCAGTCATTTCGTACCCAATTTAACACTTATTTTTAAAATACGTGTCTATTGGTTCCTGATGTTACCACGCAGTAAATATAAAAATATCAAACCTAGCCGACGACGCTTACAAAATAATTCCGCTAAAACATTTTATTTACACTAAGATTACGATACACAATCTGAAGGCCACACGTTTCATATTTAACATGAGATTTTATTACATGAAATTCTATATTTTTAATCACAGACGTAATTATTGTTTTACTTCACTGATTTAGGGAATGAAAGAAGACATAATATATGGTATAGTTTGAATGAGTACTAGAAGTAAAGCTTCGATATGACATCAATAAGACAAGAATGATAAGAGAAACAATGCCAGGAAGTTTTAGCACCGGCTACCTACGAGTATATTAGCATTCTAGAGGATTCAGAATTGTACATTTTGTAAGACATGCCACAAAATCAAATTTGGACTGAAATTTAATATTTCTTCTGTATTGATGGCATTCAAAGTGAATGTAGAATAATTGATCTCATTTTGAAATCTGTAGAAAAAATAAAAGCCTTTTATTTGTACAAAGAGAGACCTTCACAAATCGTAGCGACCAAAGCCATTTCAGTCAACTTATATCCAATCGTCTAGTACTACGGCTAATAGCGATGCGCGATACCGAAATTATTTTATTTTGGCCGTCGAGTAAATTACATACGAGTGTGTGAACTTGAACTGCAAGATGATTTGAAGCAAAGTCAGCCATCGTGATATGTAGAAAGTTGTAGAGATATTTAATTTCACAATCAAATTATAAGTAACAACTTTTCGGATTCGCCATCACTATTCAGGCCATAGTTATTGTCCCGAATCGCACACTAACCGATGTCAAAACAATGTTTATACGTGTCATGTAGATACTATACGCTCTGCGCGCTGCAGTCGCTGTCAGGCGAGTGTTCAGGCTCGTAGCGTATGTACGCGTTGTGCAGCGTCAGGCCGGGCGGCAGCTTGACGTCGCGGAAGTACCGGTGCCGCCGCGCGTCTTTTGCGGAAATGCGCTTCACTGGGTCGTACACTAACATCTTTTGAAGTAGGTCCATGCCGACCTCGTCTAGGTTTTGTACCTGAAAAGTGAGAAACAAAATGCTTTAATACACACAAAATATACCTTATTACATTAGACTTCATTTTGAATGCATTTGAGGTGGTCAATCTGAGTACAAATGTTTATAAATATGGGTCACTTTTGACAGGTTTTAAATGCAGAAAATAATACTTGCATGATTATGTAAGTTGAAAGTCGTCCAGTTAGGGAATGTAGGTTTGTAGTCTGGTAGAGATGACACTCCCGGCCAAATATCCTCAGTAGGGGTGCGTAGCATTCTGAAATTTTTGGTCATATTGCATAACAGGCTGGTGTCTCCAACTCCACAACTTAGTGTGTATTTTGCATACGGGTTTTTATGTTTTTTACTAATTAAATTTAAAATAAGCTCAACTTCACTCCGGGGTATGGCACAACACAAATATCCAAGCTCTCTTGTATTTACCTGAATATGCGGAACAGTTGATCAATCTCTGAGTCTCCTTGGAACAGAGGTTTCTTTGAAGACATCTCTGAAAATATGCAACCGACTGACCACATGTCTATGGGGCATGAATACCTGGAAATAAATGTCAGATATAAATTATTAGGTAGGGAGCACTAAACCAGACAAACATTATGAATGCCACTCAAGCAGTTTATTTATTTTATTTATTAAAACTTTTTGCACATAATGTAAATAATACACTGTACAAAGGCGGACTTAATGCCTTTGGCATTTTCTACCAGTCATCCTTAGGGTGATGCAGAGACAAAACATAGTAGGTGCAAGGAACAGAAAGTTTCCAGGAATGAAATATAATAAATACATATAAACATACATACAAACAAAATATACAGAGTAGAGAAAGCCAAAAAAAAATTAATACATAGGTGGAGAAATATAAGAAACTAATTGTGCAGCAGCAGTTGGCACAGAAAGGAAAAATGTAAACAAATTATTTGAGTAATAGATAATTGTGTTATCTCACCTCTGACTGCCAAGCAAGACTTCAGGAGCTCTGTACCACAGTGTGACCACCTCATGAGTGTACACTCTCACAGGTACTCCAAATGCACGACCCAAACCAAAATCAGCCACCTGAAACAGCCATTTATAGTTTTGACTAAAACACTGAACAAACACTTGATTTTGATTGTCATCATTGTATTACAGTTCGCCGGTATATTTAGGTCCCATGTAATAAGGGGCGAGCCTATTGCCATTAACCGGGCACAAATCCTAACTCCGAGCTGCTACTGAGAATTTCATAGAAAAACCCAATAACACTTTTTGCTCGACCTGGGAATCGAACCCAAGACCTTTAGCGTAGCAGTCGCGCTTAGGACCACTAGGCTACCGAGGCAGTTGCCTTAGGCAGGCCCCTTATTACATGGGACCTAAATATACCGGCGAACTGTGGGTGTACATTGTTACACCTCTGCCTAACCCTTCGGGGAATACAGGCGTGAGTGAGTGTCATTGTATTACATTGGACTCTTCCATAAAAGTTCTTAATTGATTTAAGTCATCAAGTTGTAAGGTTATGCATCATCCTAAATAGCAGCATTGCTGAATTGAATTCACTCTTAGTACAAGCATAATAAATCTCAGTTGGAGGGGTATATTGTACTAATTTTAGTTTTAGTGTTTACTTATTATACAAATCTGATTGACAACTTATGTGTTACTTACTTTTATAATGCCAGTCTTGTCAATAAGTAGGTTTTGTGGTTTGAGATCCCTGTGCAGTATCCGTCTCTGGTGGCAGTAGAGGATGGCATTGTTGATCTGGTACAGGTAGCTCTTTACCACAGCTGGGTCCATGAACTGTAACGAGGGATTTTGAAGATAGAAATGTAATGATCTGAACCATACACTTCCTCACATCCTCATTTTAGGAGAAGAATTTAACTATTAAATTAGACAATACATGGCATTGTCATCGTAAAAATATTGTCAATGGAGGGTGTTTAACACAGTTAGTTACATCTATGACTGACTATGTAAACAGTAACTAAGTCTTCATGTACCTAGTGTCAATTTACAAGTTCAAATCAGATTGTGTTCGAAAATTAACTAGGTATACACACTTTTCCAGATCCAAGCGAGTCCATATATTTTTTCAAATCCATGGAGAGAAACTCGAAGATTAGGTATAGACGGCTTTCCTCCATGAGGACATCTTCCAATTTTACTATGTTAGGGTGGTTGAGTTCCTTCAGTAGAGAAATTTCTCTGCAATGGTAAAAGAATGGAATAGGTTATGTTATGAATTGCAACATGGTTTTTTGAAAGATTACGAAAAATATCTATATTAAAATTATTAGGAATGTGGAATTACGAATTACATGCCAATTTACCTGATCGCTGTAGATGGGATGCCTTCGTCTTCAGACTCTAAGCGAATTTTTTTCATAGCCACAAACTGTCCGGTTATTTTGTTTTTTCCTTTGTACACTACACCGTAAGTACCTTCACCAATTTTCTCGATTTTGAGAAAATCATCCATCTTGTGGCAGGGAATTTTGTTAGATTTTCAGGCAAGACTGTAAGAAACTTCCTCACCAAAGTTGGAAGGCTTTTCAAAGTTACTAACACATCGACAACGGATAAAGACAGATTATTCAATTGGAATCGGTTTTTAGAAATTCTACCAATTACAATTTATCAATATACGAATTTGTTTACTGGTAAAATTACTAAAATATCGTTAACGTTTCACAACGACTTTCAAACGTAATTTTTTAAATTATTTGAATTGTTTATACCTTTGCCAACTTTTCTCGTTATTGTCTATGAACTTGTGATTGTGTTCCGACTTGGTTCTGACAGCGGAAAATATACGTTTAGCATAGGTCAAAAGTTTATCGTATGAGTTAGTCTGATTCTATTGCTATAAATATACCTTCTTCATATGTTTTGATCTGGAACGCACTTTGTTTTACCATAGACATTTCAAAATACATGGACAAGAGACTCTATAAAGAAGCAATTACACGATACAAGGATATTCTGTTCTTTTTTTTATCTAATAATTTGTAAAAAAAGATAGATTTCTTTCATTTGCGCCCACAAATGAAAGAATAAATAATCACAATTTAAATTTTATACATTTTCAAAATAAGTATCTGCGCAGTGTGCCCTCCTAGTATTAAATGTCAAAGTCAGAAAAAAAATATCTATCATTCATTCATTCATTGAAAAAAGGCGCGAGAAGTTTTAAACTTTATGATCGTGTCTGGTTAAAGGTTAAGGTTTTGGCCAAAGAGTATGAAAAATGATAAACAATACGCTTTAGTTTTGGTCTTGGATAACTTGAGACACTACTAAGACGGAGAGGAGAAAATGACATCTAGGTGCAGGGGAGAAGAGCAGTTTAAAGTAAAGGGATAGGGTTCAGTTTTTGTCAGCACCGCTTCACCTCGGCGCAGCAGTGTTGGCTTAGGCCTACGGAGTGGTCCTTCAGCTAATAACAAACTTGCCATATAGATGGAAAAATAATTTAATTTAGGAATTTTTCCATTCAATTAAAAATAAAGTAGAATTGCTAACAAACGTTTTTGAAAAAATGAATGCCCGAACTGAACATCGAACCAGCAAAAAATAGAGTCATTCAATCTTTCGAAATATTATTATGGATGGATATGATATTCATTAAAAATGGGTCATCTAGTCATCTTTGGCTATTTAAATGGACGAACTGGCTTACCTGCTTAATGCTATTACCTAATATGTCATTACCTAATATGCAACTGAAGCTGATATGAAATTTGCCAGCTTATCGTGCTTCAAGGGCCACGGGGGTGTCATCATCAACCAACCCCGGGTAGCTATAAACAAATTCACAATGGAAAAAACTCAATATAATACTTTTATCGACCTGGGAATCGAACCCAAGACTCCACTAGGTTCGCTTGCGACAATGACTTCAATGGGGCAGTCGGGTTATATCTAATCAGTAGGTAAGAAGGTATATACGTAAGTAATAATAAATAATTGGAAGTTAAACTGCTTGTTTTAAAAAGACAAGGATAAAGCATACTACAAGAGACTTGGGAGAGAGGGAGAGAGTGGAGTTTTTCGAAAACGAACATTGCGGAATTTAGCTGTTGTATGGAGAACTACGAAATTAGCCACACGACACCTAAAAATAAATTGCTTTTTCTTTTTTTGCCTTATTTCCTTTGTTGAGCTTCATGTACGAATTATTTTCGTATCCCAGGTAACTTGGGATTAAGGGTAATAGATGGATGTTGAATAATTATAATCATAAATATCAAAATCTCAAATCCTCCTCTCAAAGTTTCATAATGACAATAGAATGAGATTGGTGCAAGAAAAGGCCAGGAGGAAGGTTTATTTTAAATGACAATGTATGCTATTGGGAATAGTATGGTCGAGCGTTTATCAGCATAAGTATGTACCTACTAGCAAACTAGGATATACAAATACTTTATTACCTAGGTGCGACGAGCCTTTATACGGGATTCGAACCCGTGACGCGCAGCGCAGAAGTCAATTACCTACCTACTCTGCATGTATCAGCAACTTAATTAATACCTTTTAAATTTTCCATTGTAGTACAGAAACACGAAACTGATTCATTCCACATTAATTATTGTCCTCGAAAATGCACCTCCCGTATCGATAAATTTTTAACCTTATCTTTATCTCAGATCTCGTAAAATAGATCACATATATATGGAAGTTCATGTTCCACAAAACTAGATAATTTATCGATATTGATATAATTTGTGCTGAGACAGCGATTCTGTCACGTTTGTATGACGCAGCCGCGATGCGCGTACGGCGTGCGATCGTATCAACGAGATCTTATGATAATAATGTTCGCAATATTAAGGTGAGGGTCGGAAGGCTATGCTTCATTTGGAAGGCATGTGAGCTCACAAGATGTGGCGGTGGACAGTGTTTTTATACCTAATTATATTTTACGGACATGTAAGTTACGGTTATATTATTTTTTTATTATGATAAGATAATCATTATAAAATTGCGTGTAATATGTATAAGTAAAAGTGAAAACCCCTTAAGTTGAAGTCAAAGACGAGCGATCTTCCGTAGTACGGTTGGGAAACCACCGTGCTTTCCTACACGAGGTACAGCACCGTGTAGTAACACTATAGTCCAGGCGCAGGTTCTTTTTTGCTTATTTTTAGTGACCGGCTCAGTCACTTTAAATTATTCACTTTTCAGACATTATCACAACCAGTAACAGACGATGGTGAAAATGTCCGACAAGCTCGTCAGTTGGACTTCGGCGAGTGTTGTCCATGCCCTGGCCCTGGCCAAGGTTTCGGAGCACAGGAGTCATCCATGCCGACTGGCGACGGGATGTTTGCCCGTGCTAGAGACATAGATGACTGCCCGTGCAGGGCTCGCAGCTCTGACTCCGAGGGAGCCTCATCAATCTTCTTGCCAAGTTCGATGCGTGCTGATGGGAATGTCGTTAGGTATAATTTGTTGTTTTTTGGCACTCAAAAATAACCATAAAGTTTTGGGTGTGTGGTGTATGCCTAGCAACCTAATTCAATACTGTATTAAAGCTGTTTTAAGAACACTAACATTATTAAAAATAACTTCCTAAAAAGATTAATTTTTAATGCACAGTTTGCATTTTTAAAACTTAGTTTTTTTTTAAACTTACATAATTATTGTAGACACTTTACGTCAAGTTTTATCAAGTTAACAGCGTGTACGCATTTCACTGTACATTTCTTTTTTAGGTCCCAAGACAGAAAAGAAGACATCAAACCACTGTTACACCCAGAAGTCGACCTCGCTTCATCTGTTTTACAAACCTTACGTGACGCTACTGATGATGAATACCAGGATGCTCTTGCCAGAGATGCCGCCAGGAGTATGGCTAAAGCAGCTGAAGGAGCTATATTTGGTGACGCAGTTCCTGAGGCAAGTAATGGTAATATAGTTACTATCATTGTGAACCCAAAACATGCAGATAGCTTAGATGATGTCATTCCTCAAGAGTCTCATGTCCAAGAGTCGCATTGTATACACGCACCGTTAGAAAGCGTAAGCACTGATCTTGGCCAGATACGAGATGCTCAGAAGCCTCCTAGTTCATTGCGTGAAATTTTCGGTTTATCGAGAATAAGCCAGCCTGCTGGACTTCTGCATAAGAATTTATTAGACATGGATAACGGTGCTAGCAATATTCAAGAACACGTTGTTCATGTCGATGATGATCAGGTGAATTATAGAAGCTCACAAGCACTGAGAAAATTCGCTCCATTCATGAAGATCGATACAAACATAAAAGACCAATCTACGAATATCAAGAGTAAAGTACATGATGTTAGTAGTATCAAAAAGGTTCCCGACTTCAAATTGCCTTTTATGAAGAACAAGTTAAAGGATTTAATAGCTAATAGATCTGCATTAGTGGGCAAAGACAAATTACATTCCTTGCCCGCAATACCGAAAATGAGATTAAATAATGACCTGTCGCAGACAAAAGGGAAAGACATTGAAGATCTGAACATATCGCCAAGTAATATTCACGAGCAAGCAAAGAAAAGCTTCTTTCAAACAAAGTCACAGTTGGAGAATATTTTACAAAAAACTGGACCAGGTAGTTTAAAAACCTTGTTAAAATTAAAAGATGTTGAATTCATTCCTTTAAAAGATCTCATTCCTAAAACAACAGAGAACCCAATAGACAGGCCAAAATTTGTTTGGCCAGACATTTTTAAAAAAGCAGATAATGTGATAACGAGTAATACGGACAATAATCAACTAAACGAAGCTAAGACTACGGAAATATTACAAAACGTTCCGAATTCTCATATGGTTGCGGCTGTTGATGCCGATGTAAGTCCAAGTAACGTAATTGAAGAAATTAGAGACGACAATTGTAAAAATAAAGCATTTAATGCAAATCAAATAGATGGTGAAAGAGTTGAAGCTAAGGTAACTTCAAATGAAATTATAGACCCGGTATCAAGTCCATCTGAAGTTCGACAGTCTTTCAGTGGCATGGGCAGACACCTTTCCAATAGTCAGTCAAATGAATCACTTGAAAATACTGGTGACTGTGACATTAAAACTTTGCTTGAAACAGACACGAATTTTCCAAAATCAATAGAAAGCTCTTTTGAAAATGAAGCACAGGGCACAAATGAAGATGAATCCATATTAGAAACGTCCAAAGAAATTACTCCAGATGATGCTAAAGCTGAAGATGACACAGAATCTGAATTTGTATCTAATGATGAAGACTGTATCCATAATATTAACGACATAGATTTGAAAACTGACTCAAGTAATAATTTAAACAATGTTTTACAACCAGATGAAACAGTTCTAGAAAATGTAGACGATTCATTGGTGAACACAAATATAATTACAGAAGAGCCTTGTAGCCGAGAACTACCCTCAAAGGACCATTTAAATACTCTCGACAATAATCCACAGACAAAACTGATAAAGCCACTAGATAAAACCCTATCATCTATTAAAGAAAATATACTAAGACACATAGAAAACATAAAAAAATCAAAAACAAACTCATATAAATTTAACATGGTTGAAAAGGAATCCTCTACTACTCCTAACGAAAATGTAGATTCTGAATGTCAAAATGAAGAGTCGATTGAAGTTACGACAGTAAAACCAGATGTCTGTAATGATGACTTGGGCGTTGAAAATGAACTATCTGATAAGGTAAGCATGCAAGATTTACAAAAAATGTCAGATGAGATGTTACAGGAAGAGCAAGAACGTGAATCAGAAAATTCGACCTGCATTGTACCAACCCAGGAAGAAACCAAACCCAAAATATCGGTAGAGGTAAATAGTGCTGAAAATGAGAATATGGATTCTGAACAATCTGCAAATACCCAAAATGAAGTAATCATGGACCCACAAAACGTTGTTGATATTGTTGAAAAAATTACAAATACTTGTCAAAGTGATTTAATAATACCAAAACAGTCATTTGAGCAAGAATCGGATGCAAATGTCGAAGCGAGTGAAGTTATTATTAACAGAATACCTCAAAGGAATGACATTATTGGCTCACCACTTTTGTTTAACAAAGTTCTACAACCAAACGAAAATAATTTCAATATATTTAACAGTCCGTTACCAGATATACAAGACATAACATTAGCGCCAATACCTACACTTGATGAAATTAAACTCGGTTTGAACAATTTGTTTGATAAACCTGCACGTGACGTGGAAGAGCATTCGGCATCCGAAGTAGCTTCGATGACTGATACGTCAGATGTGTATGCACCAATTATTATGTCAACAGACGCTAGCGCAAATCATTTTCAATTAAAACTACCCCCTTTGAGACTAGAAGATATAGATTTAGATATTCTACAGCTGAAACCGCAATCAAATCTATTCTCTAAAATTCCTACACTCGATCTGCATTCTTTCAAAAGCAAACTACCGTTACCAACAGATTTTCATATAAATCCAATAAAGTTGCAATCAGCATTCGAAGGTAAAAATGGTTTACTAGGGGCTACTTTGTCTTTAGGACAGAACAATCCATGGGAAACTATTCCTAGTTTGGATAACTTCGGGTCCCGAGTGAAAGCTAATACCCAAAAAGTAGCAAAAGCATTACGTAAGCCTGACACTCTCAGACATAGCCTAAAATCAAGCCAAGGAATAGGGGATTTAGCTGGTACTAAAAATACGTTGAAAAGTATGCAACACTCCTTAGAATCTAAAATTAGAGGAGCAACAATAAAACCCGTGAACTTGCAGAGTAATGACTTATTAGAAACTATATCTAGGAATCATGAAGATGTCAGTGATAAATTAAGAGCTTTACATGTTGATTTCAGTGATAGGCTTGAAACAATGCGTAACAATCTTTTTGACAAATCTATATTTGGAAGTGCTGAATCACTTACTACAAAATCGTTTAGTACTTTTAGTAACAAAAATAAAGATAAAAAGTTCTCATTGAAAACTACACAACCTTCACTATCGAGCAGGAAAGAATCAAAGAAAACATTGAAACCGCGAAGGCTTGAGCAGCAGAGAGAAAACAGAATCGGATCTTCACACGGGTTACAGAACAAGTTTAAGATGCCAGCTGCAGCAAGCGTGCCAGTACCGAAAACTATTAAAGTCCCAGAACTAAAAGCAACGTTGACGAAATCGCCAGGACTAGCCATACAGAGAACATCAAGTGTAAAACCATTTCTTCAAAATAAAGATGCTTCGCAAGCTAAGGAATCAACAATAACTTTATGGACACAAGCACGTAAGAAATTACCTATTACAAATACTAGATTAGGAAAAACAATTAATTCATTGAAAGATAGTAAAATAAAGGTGTCATTTTCAACAACACCTCCGCCAACACTACCAGACAGGCAGCCATCTAGAAAATTATTGGTACCGTCATCCCATTCACTTACAGCTAACTTAGGAAAAAATACAGGAAGATTTGGTCAGAGACTGGATCACGACGGATCTCCGAGTGAAATGAAAAATTCAATTATCTCACCTCCTATTTCTAATCATAGATTGATTGGCATGGATAGTGAAAACAGGCAAGCAGGCGCGGTATCTGATGGATCAACACTGAAATTAGGTGGCAAAGAAAATCTAGAACAATCTAAAATGAGTAAAGATAGTCTGGGCAGAGTACAGTCTTGGCCTAAAGTTTCTGAGAGTGCTTTTTTATCGAAGGTCAAAGAGGCCGTCAAAGCCAGGCTATCTCACGTTAGGTCTCCTGTTACATTCAAACAATCAAATGTTCAGTCTGTGACTAGACCCTCAAATGAAAATGAAGTTCTTAACTCGAACACAGACATGGCACGGTCAGCGTCAGAGAACATTGACGTTATTAAAGAACAAGCGCTACAAGAAAATGTTTCATATAAGTGTACAATGGTTTGTACCAAGGAATAGGAAAATGAAAATGTATGAATATTTAGTAAACAATTGAATGTACGTGTGGTTAAGACCAAATTATTGTTAGATACACCTACTTAATTAATTTTTAAGTTTGTTAGTAAAATCTTGTAACTGCCTCGTTGGCTTAGTGGTCCTAAGCGCGACTGCGACGCTAGAGGTCTTGGGTTCGATTCCCAGGTCGAGCAAAAAGTGTTACTGGGTTTTTCTATGAAATTGTCAGTAGTAGCTCGGAGTTTGGATTTGTGTCCGGTTAATGGCAATAGTCTCGCCCCCTATTACATGGGAACTAAACATACCGGCGAACTGTGGGTGTACATTGTTACACCTCTGCCTAACTCTTCGGGGAATATAGGCGTGATGGTATGTGTGTGTTAGTAAAATGAAGATATGACGCTGTTATGTAAATATAATTATATGAAAGTCAGGTGAAGAATTAAAATATTTGTATGTTTTACTTAATTTTGTAAATAAATGAAACGAAGAATAAGTAGAAAGCTTGAGTTTAATTTCTCTCAATATTGTATTTCTGACCAAAATGACAAGTTAAGTTCAGGTAAGTCTCAGGTGACAATAAATCGTTGGAAAAACAACAAATACAGTAATTTCATTGTTGCAAAATAAATGAAGAACTAATTATAACTTGTTTACAGATTGTCTTTATTTGTTGACGTGGACAACTCAGCTGTGTAAACACCTAGGTACTATAATAAGTTAAATAGTTATCATATTACAGGCACAGCATGTGCTATCGTTAAAATGTAATAATTGAAACAGAATATTACAAGAATTGAATATTCATTCTCGCTCAGAAAATGTAACACTCGATGCTACATTTTGAATTCACATCTTATAAAAAAGAAACTACCAGGGCAGTGCTTATAAATGCTCCGCATCTACGTAAATAAGAGCCTATTTCCCACAACAGGGCAAAACGTTTCTTCTCATACAGAGAAAGCATGAGCATTATACACCACTCTTGTAAATGGCGATTTATGATTTTATCACGACGTTTTCACTGACGTATCTCAGGAGTACTAGAGTTCCTTGTGAAGGAGCTCGTCCGGGGAAGTACTACCACCATATCGATTCCTGCCGCATAGCAGCCTTGTTGTGTTCCGGTTTGAAGGGATTGGGTGCCGGTGAAATTATACATGAGACATTTGTTGATTGTCACATGAGACATTTCAACTTTGTCTCTGGGATGGCGACGCATTTGCAAGGTTTCTGGTATTGCAGATATCTATAGGCAGAGGTGACAACTTAACATCAGGTGGGCTGTCGGCAAGTTTGCCATCCAAAGAGGTTTATAGAAAAAATAGTTATATCCAAGATAGACTTGAAAGAAAATATGGATTTTAAACCACATTGGTGCTTGCCTAGTATCGAACTCGTGGCGTTTATGCAACAGAAACGGGCGTCTTAACCACTGGGCGATAACATTTTCACATGTGCGAAAAAAAATTGGTAATATCATCTGTTGCCTCAGGCTTCCCGTCTCCTCGAACATACCATTCAATCATTTGACAATTATTTTGTCTATATTTGTATTTTTTTGAACACACTGTTTGTGTAAATAATACCTAGATTATGATTTAACAAATGAAACATAATATTTAAAGCCGATAAACATGATTCAGTACATCAAACTATTAACTACTTCACCGCAGAAGTAACATAAAATGCAACAATAAATATAAAAACAAAAATCTTTAAATAAGTTTTATAAACAACAATGTCAGTCACGACTGTTTGTGGATTGATTGGAAGAATTTTCTTTCTATTAATAGTATTTGTGTCAGTGATAAAAAGTGGTAAGTAAAAAAATATTGAAAATTTTCTTTAATTATTTTTTTTTATAAATAGAAACTCTTACGATTTGTTTTGGGGACAAAAAAGCCGATCTTCGCAAGGCGGTTGGTAACAGAATGTTAAGCGAAGCCAAGGTTGAGGGGCTATGTCCAGCATAGGATGGCTCCTAGCCGATGATGAGGACATTTACTAGGTTTTGTCTTCGACTTCGTTTGCTTAAACTTTCTTAAAGATAGTAAAATATAAGGGATAACATTATCTAGCAAAGTAGGAAGCAAAAGAATTTTCAGAATCTTACCAGAAGCTAAGGAAGTTAACGTAAACAAACAAACTCTTCAGCTTTTTAAAAATTGTTTAGATAATGCGACACCCGTATTCCCAGACGGGGTAGGTTTTCAGTGCAAAACGTAGTCACAACTTCATCTCAGCGACAATCAATGTAAAAAAAAGAGACATTTTGATAGATTGAGATTAGGTTACGTTCTTAAAAGTTAGTAGAATTGGGCTTGTGCTCAATCGCGACCAACTATCGCAGCGCATTTTCGGTCATGTTTCCACCCTTACGTTATAAATCCCATGTAGGGGACAAGTCTATTGGTTTTAAGCATAAATGTATCTAAACTGCTTCTGAAATTTTTTGAATAAAAGATCCGAACACTATTTTTGACCTCGAATCAAACTACAAATATTTCCAGATAAAATATGTGCAGCGAGGGATTTTGGCGGTGAGTCAGTGGTGTGTGTGTGCAATATTACGTATTGCGACACCGTCACCAGAGTACCTCCCGGCGCCAGCGAATATGTCGCTTATACTAGTTCAAAGGTATGATGACACAGACAATAGGATAATACTTCCATGTCCTGAATTATGACAACATACTTTTTCGAGCGAAATTTGAAGGCCTAACAAGTGCGCGCGTTGTAAACGTAACGTAAATCCGAAACATTATTAAATTATTTAACCGTTTCGTGCGTTATATTTATTTAGTTTCCAAAATGCTCAATGTAAGTTGTATTTATAATTATAAAATCGACCCGAATCGAATAAATTTTCCGTCAGCGCACTCGTGTTTGGCCTTCTGGTACTACGTAACATACATTAACACAAATTGTTGCTTGTTTACAGGCTGGGTCGCGGTTTAAAAAAATATCAGGAAAGTTTACTAAATTAAAAAGTAAGTTTTATTTTAGGAAAAAAACATAAACATAAATACCGTTTAAAACCTTTCTAAATAATTATTGTACAAGTATTTTTTATCGTCTAGATGTCACTTATCCACTAACGCTGATCTTAGAGCCGAACACACAACACCAAACGATCAAGGGATTCGGTGGAGCGATCACCGACTCGGCTGCAATCAACTGGATGAATCTTCCATGCCAGCTCAGGCAGTACTTAATCGAGTAAGATATAATGTGATTGAATTAAACAATATATTGATAAGCCACGCAAGAAATGAACCACATTTTTCTTAAAATAGAACATAGAACTGTCAGTCTACGGCGTAGCACTAGGCACATCCCAGCTACATCCGCTACGCTACCGTAGCAGTATAGGTACGTGAGGACGCGTAGCTCCTAGGGACTCGAGCTTGTGGAGACTAGGTTTCATGGAATCTTTTTGATTTAATATTTGTGCACTACTTATAACAATATCTTTAGAAATTGGACTGTACGTAAAGTCAGAACGTGAATTTATTAAATTGGTATATGGTTTTTTTTATATTTTCTTTCTTCAGTTCGTACTTCAGTGATAGTGGTTTACAATACAACGTGGTGAGAGTACCTATCGGCGGTACTGACTTCTCTACGCACAAGTACGCGTACAACGAATTGCCTGCAAATGACATTTTTCTCAGCAACTTCAGTCTGTCCGTTGAAGATTACAAGTATAAGGTAAGTAAGATGACCTCTCTCAGCCCTTGCAAGAAATGTCAGAGTACCTTGCTTTTTAACCGAAAATTTACTCTACCAAAGATAGTGTGTCACCGGATAATTTATTGGAATCTCATTTAGTTTATAATACATCTCACAAGATTGTAAACTGGCGTAAAAACCGTGAACTCATATTATCACGGATAAAAAATCGATAGCATATATACTCTTCGTATCTTGATAATAATGCCAGCTTATTCTTGTCCCACTGCAGGACAAAGGCCTCTTTTCGCACATGAAGTGATCACCCTTGTTCGAGGCGGATTGGCAATTTCAGACTTACCTATAGTATACATGGGACCTAAACATACCGGTGAACTGTGGGTGTACATTGGTACACCTCTGCCTAACCCTCCGGGAACAGGCGTGTTGGTGTGTTGTGTTATGCTCAATATGTCGTTGAAAAATAGTTTATTGACAACTAGCGACCCGCCCCGGCTTCGCACGGGTGCAATGCTGATGTAATTATACATATAAACCTTCCTCTTCAATCACTCTATGTATTAAAAAACCGCATCAAAATCCGTTGTGTAGTTTTAAAGATTTAACCATACATAGGGATGTAGGGACAGAGAAAGCTACTTTATTTTATACTATGTAGTGATATAAAAAAAACCGTTACATAAAAATCTCAACAATCCTGTGATTTGTATCTACTGGTACAAGAATATAATACAATTACGTGTGTCGTTATACGTACCTGTGTACGATATGCGGCTGTTTGAGCTTTAATTTACACTGACCTCCGTACCAGTATATAAAATACCTTTGACATGTATATTCTTCAAACAAAAAACAGATCCCAATGATCAAGTCGGCGTTCGCCGCATCAAGTGGGAAGGTTTACATCCTGGCGACGGCGTGGGCCGGGCCCGCCTGGATGACGGAATCCAGCAACTACACCACGTGCGGCAAACTGAAGACCAAGTACTATGGCACATTTGCTGACTACCATATCAAGTAAACCAGCCTTCCTGTTTGTCTTAAACATACTTTTGTTTACCAGAAACAAAAATAGTCATCATGAACAATGCGAAAAATAAAACTAGCTGATCTAATTTATTTATGTTCGCGGTCAAGAAAATATATAGTTCAGCTGATTTTGTTCGGAACCGTTCATAAAGATGAGTACAATGACCCCTTCAGTAAAAAAAAATAATCTTAAAACCCGAATGCGTAAAACATAAAACACACATATCACACTAAAAAAACAACCATTTCAGCAGTCTAGCATTTTGTCAGGTAACGGTCGGGACCCATTATTGGGAATATTTAAGCGGGTCTAGATTTTTAAAGGGTCCCGTGATGTTTTATGACATTGTATTAATTATGTGTGTCATAATGATGATTAAGTATACGTTTATATCATTTAGGGCACTTCGTTGTTTCCTAACTATGCCTATTACAACTGCAGATAAATATTAATATAATTTAGAAATTAGCTTAGTTAGGTCAAAAAAACGGCTATCATAAATGCGTCACCCGATAACTAAAAAAAGTACTTATATCTTGAGTATATTCACCTTTTGTTTGACCTTTCTAGGTTTATCGAACACTACGAGGAGCAAGGTATTCCGATATGGGGCATCACTACGACGAACGAACCTGCTAACGGGTTCCTCCCACTTCAGAAGTTTAACTGTCTCGCTTGGACTGCACATCGTATGGTACGAATAGCTTTGATTATCAGTCTACTTTCTTCATCAAGTTCGTCACTGGGACATTTTTATTACATTACTTGATGACCTGGTGAACTTCGTACCATATATAATTTTTTTTTATTATTATTAATAATCAAATCAAATCCATACTAGGGGTATTGAGGCAATAAAACAAACAAAAATCTATAGAATCCGGTCATTTTTAAGTTTTTGCGAGGTAGACTACAACAATTGGTACTCAGTTCTATGTTTTCCTATTTCGAGACGGATAAAGCTATTTATGAAATTTAGCATTATCCCTTTTTCACAACGGAACAATGTTGTCATATTGTCATGTACACGTCATATTATGGTTTTGGGTCTACCCGAGGCGCAGACATTTTAGTTAAAACAATGATCATATTCATAACTGATTGTACTAGGTACCCAAAATCAAATTAATTGGTAGTATTAATAATTTACCTATACTGTATTAGGGATGGTGGATAATCAGCTACTTGGGTCCGAGAATACGTGGTTCCAGGTTTAAGGATATCGAGTTATTGGGGATTGATGATCAGCGGCACACCATTCCGCTTTGGTTTATTGAGGTAATCCTTTACATATTTTTATGAAGACTCTAATAAGATGGTATTGAAACCTCACGAAGTTCCATTTAATAGGATCGAATCAATTACCATTAACTAAAAGTTTTTTTATTATAATATTTATATATACCATATTTACAGACTTAATAAATAAGATAACATAAAAAGATCAATAATAGTTTGTAAATATACTAAAATCAATAAGAAGTGATAAACATAGCGACTTGGTTTTATGCTATGTAGAGATAAAAAACTTCTGCAGATGTTAGAAGAGTACCCTACGGTCCTACACTACTTGAACGGTGTCGGGGTCCACGTCTACAGCAACGTGTTCTCGCCGCCAGAACAGCTCACACTTATCAGCAGACCACATCCTGACAAGTATATCATGGCCACTGAGGCCTGCGAGGGTACCTAATATCTTATTAATTGCAATAAGTCTTTTTCGTTTGTAAAAATTACTTTAATTTCATAGTTTCTAAACGACGTGCATTGTTTTTTTTTCCTTTCTTAATTTGGTACAACAACTTTTTACCGCAATTATTTTTAGGGGCATATCCATGGCAAGAAGTTAAAGTGGATTTAGGGTCGTGGGAGAGGGCAACAAGCTACATTTCAAATATCCTTATCGTACGTATAAACCATATTACACAGCTTATTAGTAGAATAGCTTGCTTTTCGCTATTTACAGTTAGGGCAATGAGCCGATTCCAATTGTCGTGCCTGTATCTTGTTTTAGGTAACACCTTTTTTACTTTTGAGCAAGAAAGATCGCTTGCTTTGCTCTTATTGGTAGTAGTCTTGTGGGGTCTTGGTTCTGTGGTAGATTTTTCACGTTTTTCCTTCTTCTTATTCTAGGATCTTAATTTCGACGTCGTCGGCTGGTTGGACTGGAACATTTGCTTAAACGAAGACGGTGGTCCAGCATGGAACGATAACTACGTCGATTCACCCATCATCGTATCAGCAGAAAAAAGAGAATTCTACAAGCAGCCCATGTTCTATGCCATGGGACATGTATCCAAGTTTATACCTCGAGGTTCTCGCAGGATTGGTGTTAATACAGTTAAATGTAATGCGACTATTGAGAAACCGAAATTTTCTGTGACGAAAAAGCAAGAGCAGGTTCAACAAGCAGCGTTTTTGACTCCGTTGAATACAATTGTTGTTGTGCTTCATAATAGGTAAGCAGAATATTAGGGTAAATGTGGTTGAGCTATGTCTATTTCTTCGGGAAAATCTCCCGTGATGTCTGTGACGCCTAACCAGGGGGCAAAACCATGTCTTCAACGAGACAGCCATTATCTACAAATGAATTAGCTTTTGCCTGCGACTTCGCCTATATTGACGACAAAACGCGGATTAAAAAGTTGCTTATGTCCTTATTCAGATCCTAAGCTTCATTTTTTGTATTCAGTTTTGCCGTGTAACAAACAGACAACAAGACATAGTTACATTCGCATGTTAATAATATAAATGTGAAGATATAGATTAGCTTATGTCATAAATTGTCATTATACACAACTAAATAAAAAAATATATCTTTCTTATTTCTAGTGGTCCGGCAACAGTTGTGGGCATCCAGCTATGTGACAAACATGCATCGATCAATATCGAAGAGAACTCCATCGTCACTGTCGAATTTCCACAGCAAATATAACTTATAAAACCTTATTTTAAATATACTTTAAAACAGATTGTTTTTCTTTTACTAACAATCCATCTCTTTCACAGTAGATTTCGTGATTAAAGTTGTTTTACGGGGTGTAATAAAATATATCATATAGTCGTTAACACTTTCATTACCACTACGATTTTCGCGATGTTGTCCCGGATGCCGCCTACATTTTACGTTGGACTCGCTGGGCGAGTCGCCGGCGCTGTAACACGAATTGAATCGACTCGCCACGCGAGTTCAGTGGCATAGCGTTAGGGTGAAAACAATGTTTTGTTATTTTTGTGGCCGTGACAGTGTACGTTACGTGTTTAACGCAATTAAAAAGTGTTTAACTAACATACGGTGTAATTTAACATATAAAAATGGCAAGAAACACTATAGATAAAAGAAAAGGTAAGTTTGTTTCGTAATTTATGCAGTGACTGTCAATCTTATAAATAGTGGTTATTGTTGAGGTTATATTTTAAATACCTATCTAATATTGTTTTTATAAACAGGAGGTTTTAACAATACGAAGGGATCCTCTTTCAATTATAACTCTTAAAGTAATAGACCGAGAGTTGAGTTTAAAGAGCAATACTTACAACAATGGTTACTTAAACAGTTCCTCTGACTCACAAGAGCAATGATAACAAAATTGGTACGAGTATAATAAATATAAAATAGCTCATAGACAACTATTTGCACATTATATTCCACAAATCACTTACATAATCCTTATTACTTTGACATAAGTTCGATAATTGCGTGTTAGTATGTGAATTGGTTGGGAATGCTTTTCATAATAATAACTATGCAATTTATTATCCTTATTGTGTTTACATAAGGTCGGCAATTGCGTGATAAAGTAGCGTGTAAGGTAAAATTTGCCTATATAATAACACCAAATTCGAGCCCCTACAAGATGTAGAACACAATCCGCCGTTGTTTTACGAGTGAATGTGACTTTTGGTAAAATGAAAATAAAAGTATCAACCGTACATATAGATATTTCATTAATAAAAGTTTGAGAATCTATGTCAGTGAACTCGCCTAGCGAGTTCAAGGCATTGCAGAATAGTTTATTTTCTTTCGATTATAAACTGGGTCTGCACACCCGGCCCACCACGTAATTCTTTAGATTAGGGTATATTTAGTCTTCAGTATCATTTTAACCAGAAAATACACATGCATTTTGGAAAAAAATAGCAAACACATTGAACTCGACGGGCGAGTCTACGGCGCTGGAATAAAATTTACGTGGACTCTCCGGGCGAGTCGGTGGCACTGAACGTGTTAAATAAGCATACTGCCCATCAAACGTCTTTATTTAATTAATACAACAAGCACAATATGAATCACTAGTATAAAACTTACTTAAGTAATAATAAAATGCAAAAAAGGAAGCTTATAGGGCATCAAAAACTCATCCGCATCGCTGTCAATGGGACAAGTGCCCAAAACGCTGGCAGCGTTGCCACGTTGAATGGCAATGCTGATTCTTTGGCCCAAGAAAAGGCCAGCCCTTTGGTCACGTGAAGAGTCGACCAGTCGCTTGGCTATTTCACGAAAAACAAGATGAGCGCTCGGACCCCATGGCCCTAGTGTTTCAACCCCAAACGGCTCAAACATATAGCTTCCAATAAGGTTATTATATTTGCGCCGTTTGAGGTTTTCAGCACCAGTAGCAGCCGCCCCAGCACAACACGTCGTGCTAGGAAGATGGGATGGCGCAAGGGTGTCGACGCATGTTGCATCCCACACCAAAGGCCTACCCAACTTCCAAGGCATTATAGTCATCCCCATCCATCAAACTAAGTAACGAGCTAAAATTAAGCTTACGGTGCATCCAACAATACAGGGTTCGTGTAGTGAAAGTCAAAGCATTTATTTTTAAATTAGGCCATTTACAGGCACTTTTCAATTGTCATGAAGATACCTATACAGAAAGTTAAAGCTAAGAAACTCCATGGATACTCTTTTCAAATAGGTAGGTATGAAAAGTTCTGTTGGAACATGCAAAACATGATTTCGTAAAAAAAAATTGGAACTTTGACCTTTATTATCTCCGTATCCAAATTAAAATAAAAAGATTTTTAGAAGACGCGCGAATGTGCGCCACTACCAGACAGACGTCAACGAGTACTCTTTGATAGCAATCGTCGCACTTTTTGGGCAGATTATTGACCTTTACATTGGTTATAGACGTAAAAAATTGTTAATAAAATGAGTCGTTGCTATTGTTCATTGCTGTGCTATCACTCGTAGGGACATCACACATCTCTAGGAGAGGATTTCGTAATGGATTTCGTAGTGGAGCTCGCAATAAAATTGTTAGCGATCATCATAATATCTACGATATGCTACACTGCGGCAGATTGCACAGGTGAGATTTAAATAGATTCTTCTATAACCTATAATTAAATTATAGGGAAATTATCACTTTTATAATTATTGTTAGAATTATTATTCAAATTTGGATTTTCTAACAAAAAAGTTAGTATGCCTTTTCCCTTATCGTATGAAGAAATAGCTCAAAGGTTACATTCAGCGTCAAAAGATACATAGGTCATAACTTGTATTTGATATTGATTTACCTCACCCTTTTTGTTATAGATGTAAAAATATTGTGAGTGCTGTTGGGCTTTTCCATTAGGAATCTCTTAGTAGCAGAGTTCTCTCTTTGGTTCTGTGCTTGATCTCTCCCTAATCGTGTCGGCTTACGACTGTCCAACTAATAAGATATATCCCGACTGCCTTATTGGTCTCGTGGTCGCTATCGGAAGTGCTGAACGTGGAGTTTTTGGTTTGATTCCTAGGTCGGAAAAAGTGTTATAGAGTTTTTCTATTGGAAATTTTTCTGCAGCAGCTAGAAGTTGAACAGAAGAAGAAGAAGTTTTAAAAATAAGTGTGCTAGTTGTAAGAAGTTGATTAGATTACATGACCGTGCTCGTGAAGGACGTAAAGCTGTTGGTCCTGCCTGGGCCTGATCCCTTCCCGGACTATGAGAGTGAGGGCAGAGGAAGTGTACCAATGTTTGCACACACACTTGTGCACTATTATATTACGTCAGTATACTTGGCTAGTGTCCGATGACATTGATTCGGGAAAGTTTTATTATTATTCTATTCGTCGAAGCTATACGTATATATAAAAAGAGAAACAATCATAAAAGAAGTAGATAAGTAAACCTTCTAAAGACTGGAATGAATTAAGTATGAATAAATACTTATTGCTAAATGTATCTCATTTTGTTTCAGACCTGCCTTGTGCAGCCAAGTCTGTCGGCAATGGATCAGTGTGTGTTTGCACAGCGGAATACTGTGATACTGTTACACGGCAAGTACCGGAGAGCGGTCAATATGTTTCCTATGTGTCTTCTGAGGTATCCATTTAATGTATTATTTGTTCATAATTTAATTTTAAAAAATACGAAAGTGAAAGTTATGTTTTTTTTAATGACCATTACTGAATATGATTTATTTTTTTATCTGTTTCTTTTTACCCTTATTTTATCTTTTCAGGGAGGTCTTCGGTTTCATAAATCTACTGGGGATCTGCATGATTACGTTAAAGGTAATTATAATTTTTATTTAATTACGTAAGTTACTAAAACAGGCATAATATTTATGTGACTTTTACTGACGAAAACCCATCCATGTTCCTTCTTGTGCCCTTCGCGGTCCGGGGGCGTGTTATGTCTTATGAACAACCGGCAACCCCGACAGTGCCCGAAGCCCCCGCCAGGAGCCATCAGACCGATATACTATACTGCTTAATCAAAGCATGTTTTTTTACTCGACTGCAGCAGAGAACGATAATGTTTTGAATACTTCGTTTTGTAAATTAATTTAATGTAATTTTAGGTTTGCCCCTCCCCCCTCCGACTTTAGAGTTGGATGTGACAACGAAATATCAAATAATCGAGGGCTTCGGGGGTGGTGTGTCCGACTCGGCCGGAATCAATTGGAAGAACTTGTCTGATCCGCGGCTTATGCAAAACTTAATCGAGTAAGAGAGTGGTTGGAGTAGATTTGTGATATTATTAAGAGAAATGGTACCCTATTAATGTTTTTTCTACGAAAATAAGTTTGGTCCCAAACTTTAAATACCAAACCATAAGCACAATCTGTTGTGTACTATACATTGCACACTATCATAATTATAGTTATATCATAAGTTAAAATATACAACACAAAAATAAAAATAGTTTCTGACCAATAACTTTTGCTCCGTGTTGTTAGTTTGTTGGGCACCATGCGTAGTTAGCGGATATGAAATGTGCTTTTTAACAGCTCGTATTAATGGTTACAGCTCCTACTGCGGTGAGTCGGGCATTCAGTTCAACATGCTGCGCGTTCCTATCGGTGGCACAGACTTCTCTACGCGCGGCTATGCGTATAACGATTTGCCTGAAGACGACGTGGCTTTGAACAACTTCACACTAGCTTACGAAGATTATGAGTATAAGGTTCAGATTGCTTAGATTATATTTATTTAAATAACAATGCCCGAGCGTCCTTTATTACACTCCGATGAAACGAATCGACGTTCGTAGATCTTATATACCATTAAAACCCTCGCGGCTTCTTCACTAAAGGTCCTTGCATAAGGTTGCGGTACGTTTGATATTCCCTGGTTGTAGTACGGTGATGTACCTACCTTAAAAACGTGTTTCTAGAAAAATGTACCGTTTATGTATTTTACGGTACGTGTAACGGAAAAAATTGTACCGCAATAGATAATGAGATATAATGATGTTACGGTGTTGTGCAGCCCTACGTATATTATAAGATTATCGTATCTACAGGTATACAAGGTACAATTTTGGTAATTTTGTTTTATTACCTACTATGTCCAGTTTTGTTTTTATGTGTCGTGACTACAGATTTATCGATTAACCCAAGTTTACTATGAAATGTCGGCGCAAACTAAATCGATAGATTTTAATTTTTCAGATTCCTATGATAAAAGCTTGCATGGCGGCGGCTACTGCTCCCATACACATCGTGTCTGCGACATGGTCTCCTCCGATATGGATGAAGACCAATAACGAATACTCTGGACACAGTCGAATCCGGCAGGAATATTTTCAGACTTACGCCGATTACCACTACAAGTGAGCATAGGTACTCTATAGAAGCAGAATATGAATGAGTGATTTACTAGCCACTGTACAAACAAAATATCAATTTGTTGTGTTACATAATATTATAATACTTACTTATTAAAAAAATGCTATTTCTAAGTAACTTGTAGTTATGTGTTTAAACTTATTTTATTTTAGGTTTTTAGAAAAGTATGCCGAGGAAGGTATACAGGTGTGGGGCATCACTACTACGAACGAGCCCCTTCACTCTAGCGTTAACTACATTCCGGCTAAAATCAACAACGTGGGCTGGACCCTCGATCACATGGTAAAGCACTTACCTTTTACAGAATCATCATCATCTTCCTGCGCCTATTCCATGTCGACGCATCATGTTTTCTTATTTCATGTAGTCTTGTCAACCGTCGTGCTATTACTGACTAAGGGAGTCAGTGATAGCATGACGGTTGACAGGACTCTTTCATATAATTTTTCACACAATTCATCTATCTTTTCTTTCTTTCTTAACACTGGTATAGTCGCCCTCAGAAAAACATAAAAGTGAATAAGTTCCATAAAAATGTGTCCAGGATATACATCCTTTGCACCAGAATAATGCATTCTGCTACAGTGACTAAACATGATATTTACAGTACCTATGTAACTTGACAATAATTATAAAGTAATTACATATTTCAAATCTATGTAAATCTACATAATTTATAATTTTACATGCACCATATAATGACATGTTCAGTCACTATTATAATTATGAATACAACATATTGGGGCAGTGGAGTTAGATATTTTAATAGAACTTCTATACTTATACACCTTTCTGAGGGCAACCGGATCCACATACTAGAAAAGTCAAATCTATTGAAGAAATTATTATCTAGAGTGAGTACATCGTCCACAACTTGGGTCCAACTCTTCGTAATGACAAATCCAGGTTCAAAGACGTCAAGATCATGTCCGGCGATGACTTACGCTTCACCATCATTCTTTATTGGAATACTGTAAGTTATATGAGTGGTAGGTATGTTTTTTTATTTTATTTTTTTTTCCTTTTTCGTGTTGATGGTTTAATATAATAATATAATTATGCTAATGTTGTGGAGAACTTTGAAACCGCGATGTAGAATACGCACAGATTCTTTTTACAGCTCGTGTCAGTGTATCCTGAGACGCTGAAGTACTTGGATGGTGTGGCGGTACACTACTACATGAGTGCCTTCGTCCCGCCAACAATACTGTCGCTGGCTATGGGGCAATATCCGGATAAATTCGTCCTGGCGACCGAAATCTGCGCAGGTAGATGATAAATGATAATGCAAGAATAAAAATCATAACAAAAAGCATATGTGAAGACGGAATTGTAACAAAGGGCTGCGCCATGTTGTATTTATGCGATATGAAGCCATTATTCATTGGATGACGAAAGTCCTACGAGATTGCACGACTTTGTCCAACTTGGCATGACATCAGAAAACACGAAATAATAATATTTTACTAAAAGTTTAATAGGTAGTGGGTACCTGTATAAAGATAACTATTACATTTTCAGGTGCTCTTCCGACGGATACCATTCATGTAGATTTAGGATCCTGGAGTCGTGCTGAGTTATACGTCAACGATATTATAGAGGTATTATAATAATATTAAATGACACCCCGGGAACGTATGATTCATGATTCAATTATCTCATTTTTGATTTTTAGAATCTCAGCAACAATGTAATCGGATGGCTTGATTGGAACATGTGTTTAAATGCTGAGGGTGGCCCAAGTTATATAAATGCACGTGTAGACTCACCAATCATAGTGACCGCAGAGGCAGGAGAGTTCTACAAGCAGCCAATGTTCTATGCCATCGGACATTTTTCCAAATTTATTCCACGAGGCTCTCGAAGAATTAAAGCCGACTTTACGACGGGCAATGCAGACATGCAAAGCGTTGCATTCCTCACGCCTTACAATACCGTCGTTTTAGTGATATGGAACAAGTGAGTGATATAGCTGTACCTGCTACTTTTTTTTTTTTATTATTCTAAATTTTACTTTTACTTATTAAAAGTTGAAAATATGATTTCTGTCCAATCTCAAATTTTAACGTCTCGATTTAAAATTTAAGCAAGCGCCACTCGGGCTCCCAAGATACAGGCGATGCCTAGTTTGAAGACCGCCCTATAATTTAGAAATAAATTGTTACATAACTAATAATAGCAGTACTTTTATGTTTATTCTGTTTTGTACCCATTGGTACAAAACAGAAAGCATAAGAATAATATTTATTGGTCCATTGACCAATAAATATTATTCTTATTCTTATGCTTACCTTTTTTTTCAGGAGTCAGTAGTTTTTAAATAAACACCCCATTTCACTTCTTCTGGGGTCCATTTTTTTTATAGCTTCGTATGCCTTACTTAGAGTGCAAGTTATTACAACACCACATCACATACAAATAAGTTCTGTAGTTTAGTCTTGAAAACGTAACAAACAGACTAATATAAGTTAACTAGCTATATCAGTCTGTCTGCTACGTTTTTAAGGCATTATTCGTAGGGTAATTTTGTGACCATGAATAATAAATAATTAATCCATGTATTTATACAGAGGTGCCGCAGAAACGGTCCGAGTGCATTTGGGAGCTAAAGAAGCTGAATTATTTATCAAAAAGAAGTCAATTACAACCGTCGAGATGCTCAACGAATAATTTATGAAATTACTAGATCTGTTGTTATGGCAACTAATTGCAACAAATTAAACCTTGTTATCTTATCATTAGAAGCATAACAATTTATTATAACGACGTGTAATAAAGTAAGCTATAAGCATACCATTGTATTATCTCTGTTATATTGTAAATATTAGAGAATTTAAAGAAAAGACAACCAAATTCCACTTTTTATGTGCATAACAACATACCTACCGCCCCGTTAGTCTCGTGGTAGCGAGCACGACTGTTGAGCGTGGGGTCTTAGGTTCGATTCCCAGGTCTGGTAAAAAGTTTTATTGGATTTCCACTGGGAATTTCTCAGTAACAGTCCGAAATTTAGATGTCGGTGGGGTGACATCGCCGTGTCTCGGAAAGCACGTAAAGCTGTTGATCCTGCGCCTGATCTCTCCCCGGTTATATCGGACTGCCGTCCCATCGGACCATGAGAGTTAGGGAAGAGGGAGTGTACCTGAGTTTGCGCACAAACTTATGCACTATAATATCTCCTGCTATTGGCTGCTATCTCCTCCTATTGGCTAGACTGGATAAAGATAAGCCGCCGTGGCCGGAACCGGTCTGGAGAATACACTATGGAAAATTTCAATCCATACAGGGTGTAGCAAGACACATTACTTAGCCGCTAACTACGCATTGCCCATCAAACTAAGTAAGACCAGTAGTTTCTAAGATAGCGTTCAAGAAAATACACAAAACACAAAACTACAAACTTCTTCCGGTTTATAACGTTACTATAAATTATTATGGTCTGAGAGCGAGCATGACCAATAAGAAGTAAAAATGTGTAAGCTAATTACATTTTGGTATTTCAATTACGGCCAAAGGTGTCTATTATTCAGTCATAGGTGAATTGTAGCTGTAAATGTGCTGTCCAACTTTATAATGGACATTTTCCAGATTTAAGAAATATTTTGCGCACAAAAACGAACTCTAAAGCTTTAGACACAAAATAAAATTTGTTGTAAGCAGTATTATGTATAGTAAGTAATCATGGTAGATCATTGTTGCTAACACGAAACTATCAGGCGCTTTTACCCAACTTAGTAACATTATGACGGCACGGTTTGTAGGGTAGAAAAACTTCGAAATAATGATTTTATACATATGTTCAAAATAATACCAACCTTCGGAAAACTGCAAGGGTCGCATTTCCAAGACGTTAGATTGTGTAATATTTTTTATTTTGCACAGACGTTAGTTTTGTAGCAGAGTGTCTTTAGTAGCAGAGTGCGCTACAAATAATTGAGTTCCCATTTACAATACCTGAATCTTCTCCTATCGGTACGTTAAAACGTAACACTGTAAATGTGTAATTATTATTACACAATAGTGTAGAAACTGCTGGAGATCCAAAAAAAAAAATGGCACATTTTGCTTTCGGGCAGACCTGGGATACTATTAACCTGGTAACATGTTCCCATGGGGGTAGTTTTCGACTTTCACGTGGAAGTCACTAGCGAAAGTCACCTAGATAACAAATTCTTCTCATGGAATTCCTTGAATTACTTCTTAATACTTCTACTCTAATTACAGCTGTTTAGGTGAATATTTCTTACTCCCATATTATCTTCACAACATATTTATATTAACTCTTTATTTGAATCTACATAAGTAACTAGTTAACTACGTACTAATATTAATCGTCATACACTAATTGTTTAATAAGTAGTTATTATTTAGAAAAAAGAAAAGACTTTCATCAACAAAGTTGTTATGACAAAGAATGTTTTTGTAGACAGTAAAGAGAATTCTAGCAAATCTTTTATAAAGTAGAATGCTGGAAACAACTGATAAAATATTAATGCGAACAACATCCGAGGTTTTTTGAATGAAGTAATATGTCCCCTACAGTGGAAGCTTTGATAAGACTTTGAAAATGCTATGGCCCCTGATAAGTAATACACTGAAATATGAATAATAAAAAATGATTATTTGAAATACACACACTAATCACCATAATAGGAATAATGGTAGGTCTACATGAAATATTTGTAAAATAAAGTGAACTAAAATTATCTGTAGCTATATAAGCAAAGCTGTCAATATGACGAAATAAAATATCGTAAGAAAACCATCTCGTCAACCAATCTTTTTAGACAGCCGCTGCAGTCTACTAATTCTCACTGGCACCATGTGCACTCCAGTCCCTCTCATAGCGAGGAGATCGGTGTCCGGGTTCCAGGAACATTACATGATTGTATACCTTTAGGCCGTTTAATATATTTAACAAAGTTATAAGAGTGTTAAAATAATAAAACTGTCCGGAGCACTTCGAATCACTTTTTGATCTTGCTGACTCCTTGGGCTTTATTCAAAGAATGCATACTTCCGGGCATTCTTATGTCTGCCTGTACACAATAAGTAATAAGAACCTAATCATCCTGTCGAGCAACCCGAGAGCGTTGGCTATAATCAGTTACGCATCTACCGCATGCGCAGACGACGCGAGTTCAGTTAACATTCATGTTGTGACCTAAACATACATATACAAGTAAATAAAACATCGTAGTATTTATTCAAAGAATCTTTAATGGACCGGACTCTACAGAAGACGATTTCTGTATTTATTGTTTTTGAAAATGAATGCTTATAAAGGTAGTGTTTTGTTTGGAACTCTGCTGCTTTGCCTCTTTAGTGGATCGAGTGCCGCCGGTAAGTTTGTTTGTATATCAATCATTAATAAACAACATTATGGTTTAGCGAGATAACAGTTAGATGCATAAATTACACAGTGCTATTTTTTTTACGGATGGGAAAACATTAAATGACTTCCCCCGCAAAGGGCGAGGCAGGAGGTAGTGTCAGACTTATACTGACTAAAACCCATCCATGTTCCTTCTTGTGCCCTTTGCGTTCCGGGGCGCGGTATCTCTTACGAAGTACCCGCAGCCCCGACAGGCATCGGCCCGGAGTGCCCCTTCAAAAATTTCTGACATCTCTTTGAGGCGCGCTTGGAACAAGAAAGTGCCGTCGACACGGCCTGTCGTTATGCAACGTACGGACGGTGAGCTACCCATTGCTCACCGTCCACAGGCCCGCGTCTACGGTGGGCGGGAGTCGTCTCGCGGCTCCCGACGCCCGGAGCGATTTTCGCGGCGGCTGAGACGGGAGACTCTCTGCCTCAACCGTCCCGCCGCCTCCTTTTCTAGCATAACTGCCTCGCAGAAGGAGGTAACTGCTTCCCATTCCCCCTTGCGCCGGACCATGGTTTGCACCAGGGCCGCACGGGAGAGTTCGCCACCGCCGATGGCCGCCACGAGGACCCGGTGATGCTCCGCCCAAGCGAGGCACACCGCCACGGTGTGCTCCACCGTGTCCTCGAGGCGATCCACGCAATGGTGACACCCGGACGTACATAGCTAGCACTCTTATTCATTCGTTTATATTTTCTTATTAATTTCATTCGGATTCCAAAACAATTGAATGATTTCTTTAGAATTGGGGGCAACAACAAGCGGCAATCGCTCCGATTCACACTTCGATTTCGAAGATCGTAAAATCGATATCG
Source organism: Caradrina kadenii (assembly GCA_947462355.1). NCBI lineage: Eukaryota > Metazoa > Arthropoda > Insecta > Lepidoptera > Noctuidae > Caradrina > Caradrina kadenii. The sequence goes on along the minus strand of OX381693.1, from coordinate 3,549,771 downwards.
CTTGTGCGATGTCTATCGCTGGTCGTGCTCCACTGTCTCGGCGTTTATGAGTCGCTGTAGTTGTGAATAGTGTGGTGAAAGCTTACCACACTGTTACCAACTACTGGCCTGTGGACGGTGAGCAATGGGTAGCTCACCGTCCTTACGTTGCATAACGACAGGCCGTGTCGACGGCGCGTTCGTGTTCCACGCGCGCCTCAAAGAGATGTCAGCAAAAGGAAGGGGCCACTGAGGGCCGATGCCTGCCGGGGCTGCGGGTTGTTCGCAAGAGATACCGCGCCCCCGGAACGCAAAGGGCACAAGAAGGAACATGGGTGGGTTTTAGTCAGTAAAAGTCTGACACTCCCTCGCCCGGGGCGGGAGAAGTTATTTGATGATTTCCCACCCACCAAAAAAAAAAAAAACTGTTACCAACGACTGGAAATAAAACAGTTGTGCAAATATCACCTACTTCTATCAGCGGTATTGTCAGGAACAAAGTATTGAAATACATTTAATTTTGGCAATCAATATTTGTCACTATCATCATAATATTTGTATGTAGGTATTTGAGTTATTTGACGATAACACAATAATATTTAAAAACAATATACATGCGAAAGATAATTATATAAAAAGCATAAAACTTGCTATTTTTTAAATTTAAACTTATTTTAGTGATTGATAGGCCTCTGCCCCGCAGTAAAATAATAATAGGCTGGTAATTTTTTTTAGAGTCATACGATTCTATTACACGTAACTATGAAACAGATAACTCCTGGCTATCTGTGCACTACTCTGAATCATGAGTGCCGTGGGCCACTCATATTATGAACTATCATGAAATGATATGATAGTGCTCTAAAACGATGACGACAAATTGTAAACCAGGCTACTTACTTAAATTAATAACGAAACATTAAAATTTCTTCTTTAGACACACCATGTGCAGCGCGGAAAATAACAAACAAGTCGGTGGTGTGTGTGTGCAACGCTACATACTGTGACACCATCACTAAGGAACCTCCTGTCCCCAACCAGTACGTCGTGTATAAGAGCTCACAGGTAGGTATCTTTGACACTCGCACCTAACTCCCGAGAGCCTAGAGCCAAAAGCACCCATTGCCCCACCCACATGTTGTAGTCCTCTGTATATTACAGAGGGCGAGCCTGCTTCTGAGATTTTTTTAAAGAATCTGATAAGACACTCTCGAATTGGTAATTGATTGTGTCAAGGATCCACGCCTCAAGCTGAAAAAGCTTCGATAGCCGCCAAACAGCTAAAACGAAATAGTTCATGGTACTCCGAAGCAATGGCAAATAAACCCGGTAAATTAATTTGCATTATTATTAGCAGTTTAGATATAGAAAAAATAAACAATTTCTTAAAATTTAAACAAAGTAATACTGCTGACTGCCAAAAAATGTAAATATTCTTTGTTCTACGATCGCCCGCGAAACATAAGAGCTTTTTAACGGTATCAGAGAAAGTAGTTGGCCAGCCTAAGTGTATAAATTCCTTAAAAGAGAGAGTGGCTTAATCATTGGCAGTCTGTAAACCTTCTTGTTTCCAGAGTGGATTACGATTCAACAAAAGCAGAGCCAACTTGCAACCATTGGAAATACTTCGTAAGTTTTTTAATTAAATATATGCCATGTCCTTTTCAATATCATACAATCAATTAATCCACATAGTCATATATCATGAATAATCAAGCGTGCATCACAATTCTAAGTTAAGTCCACTTCTGTACAAAATATAATAAAGTAACTGAGTAGTGTTTAATACATAGCACATTTTAATCTAATATTATCTCACCCCCGTAGTTACCAAAGGATCAGACAGAGTTATGTTCATAGTTATGTCCATACAGGGCGTGACATTAGTAATCGCAATTTGATAATGACATTTTAAATATTCATATTTTTGTTTTTATCTGCTTTTTGTATTTTGTATATTGAATTAGTTTATACATGTTATGTTTATGTGTACATGCGCATTACTTTGGACTAGAAAGATGTTTGAAATAAATAAATATTACCCATCTGTCAATGAGTCCAGATTCAGGAAAAACTCAATCACACTTTTCCCGACATGGTATTTAAACCAGGACATAAAGTCCAGCAGTTGTTTGCGAGTAGATAAACGACAGTCAGTGACAATACTGTGACTATTTCTATAGCAGAATCAGGATGTACGGCGACATTAGTCCTGAATCCGCAGAAGATGTACCAGACGGTGGAAGGGTTCGGAGGAGCGGTGACTGATGCCGCCGGAATTAACTGGAAAAACCTATCGGAGCCGCTGCAGAAGACCCTCATTGAGTAATTACTTTTGTTTGACCAATTTCAGTCATTTATGAAATAGGCCTGTTCCAATAACTTTGTTGGTTCTGGTATACCCGGCAGATAATTTCGTAAAAACTCTGTTCGATTTTATTTGCGTGGACCGTTACCTTTATTTCAAAATGTGATTTAACTCTACTCCTAGTATAAATAATTATTAAAAAAAAATGTTTTTTTGGCTTTGCTTTGCACTGACTTATATTTCCTTGCATCAACAGCTCGTACTTCAGCGACAATGGACTACAGTACAACATGATTCGCGTTCCTATCGGCGGCACCGACTTCTCCACGCACGGCTACGCTTACAACGAGCTTCCTGTAAATGACGCCAAGCTCAGCAACTATTCGCTCTCTTACGAAGATTTTAATTATAAGGTGAATCTCTAGTCGAATTAGTATGACAACTGTCAGTGATAGCGTGACATCACCCATGATTTTTAACCGACTTAGCCACTGCATGGGACTTGAGGCGGTGAAAAGACCGGTGGGCTGCAATTTAGTCTAGTAGTAGAGCTCTTCGTGAAGGAGCTCGTCCGGGAAAGTACTACCACCATACCTTTATCTGCCGCAAAGCAGCGTTTCTGTGTTCCGGTTTGAAGGGTTTGGGTGTCGGTGTAATTACAAGTTGGCAATGAATTTGCAAGGCCTCTGGTATTGCAGATATCTATAGGCAGAGGTGCCACTTAACGTCAGGTGGGAAGTCCGCTTGTTTGCCATCCAACGGTGTTTAAAAAAAAAGGTTAACTAGTTATCAAATAGCTCTATCTGACAAACAGCTGGAAAAACTAAAGATTTTCGTCACTTTGAGCTAATCCCTAACTAGATAGCTTTTTAAGAATATTAAAAATAATATAATATTCCTTCAGATCCCAATGATAAAGTCGGCCATACAAACGTCGAGCACTCCAGTACACGTGATCGCCACTACGTGGTCGCCGCCTCCATGGATGAAAAGCAACAACGCATACACAGGCCGCAGTCTACTCAAGGCGGAGTACTACCAGACATACGCCGACTACCATCTCAAGTAGAGTCTGAATAACCTAAAATTGCGCGCTTTTCTGTCACATATTTTTAATAGTGATCTGTTATCGAATATAATATACTATCACTACGAATAATAATATCAAATACTTATCATGTAATGGAGAGGCGCCCGTCTTTGGCCTATGCGATAAAGCTATACTTATATTTACTAGGTATTATTATAATTATTAGCAATATGAACGACTTTTGCAGCAGGACCTACTCTGAAATATCAATTTCTGTCTCCATTAGGTTTTTAGAAAAGTACACTGCAGCGGGCATCCCTATATGGGCCATCACTACAACTAACGAACCTACTAGTGGTTTGATAGGGTTTCTTAATAAAATCAACAATCTTGGGTGGACCGCGGGGAGAATGGTATGATATTTTTAACCTAATTTCTATCAGGTAAATATATTAGTTACTTTGTTGTAAAATACTAACATCTCAAATCATTTTCAGGGCAATTGGATAGTTAACAATTTGGGTCCTACTATAAGAAACTCGACGTTCAGTCATACTAAAATATTATTAGGAGACGACCAAAGAATGTCAATACCCTACTGGGTGATTTTGGTGAGAAATTGTTCTTAATCACATTTTAACAAATAACTTTAATACTGGCGTCAAAGTTAAGTCTTTAATAACAATTACTAAGATATGAAAGGTAAAACCAATGCATTACGTATGGGTCTTTGGATATAAAAGACGCAATCATTAGTGGAACTCTGAACAGGGTATATATACATATACCCTGTTCAGAGTTCCACTAATAACGTTCTCTAGTAGATACCTACTAGAGAACGTTACAAATGTACTAGATGTATTTGTTTATACTACACAGCTGATAGCAGATAATCAAAAAGTTTTGGACTACATAGACGGCATAGCGGTACACTACTACACAGACGCTGTGACCCCTGCGGCACTTTTATCAGAGGTGGCTAAGCTATATCCAGATAAGTTCATCATTGCTACAGAAGCATGCGAAGGTACTTACTTTTTACGTTATTGACCAGTGACCCATCTGATGGTTAGTCATCGCAGACGCTTTCGGGTTTCTTGCTGAAATATATACAAAGCTGAAATATTTCATGTTTCTGTAATTATTGTAAGATTACATTAACTAGATAATTGTCCCTTCCATAAAGTAAACGGACAAAATCTCCATACTTACTTATTCTCTTCTTTTTAATATCATTGGATAGCAAACAAGCCGACGGCGACGGTGACAGTCAACCTGATGTTAAGTGGTCACCGCTGCCTATAGACGTTAGCAATACCAGAGACCTTGCAAATGCGTTGATATCCCAGAAACGAAGTTGAAGTGTATCGTGCGCCTGTAATTACAACGGCACCCATACTCTTCAGACCGAAACATAGCAACGCTGTTTTGCGGCAGAAATAGGTATGGTGGTAGTACTTTCCCGGGCGAGCTCCTTCACGCAGAGCTCTAGTACTACTTTCATCATCATACAGTATTACTCGTGAATGCAATACTATGTACCCTGCAAACCAATTGATTTTACGAACAAACCTACCCTCGATTATAACGATTTGCACGGATCACGGAAATCTTGATACGTTCTGAATTGGGCTGTTATTTTTTAATCCAATAGATTTAATTACTGGCTATAGTAATGTAACTATTTTATATATCGATTTTCAAATAGTTTTCTCTTTCCTTTGCATAGACTGTTGTTTGTAAAGATGGAGGGTGAAACACGTATGTTTTGGCCTACGCAATACTTATTTTATTCTTTATAATCTGTCTGTTTACATATTATTATAACGATGTATATTTTAACTTTCCAGGCACTATGCTGCATGAAAAACATCACGTTGACCTAGGGTCGTGGGCCAGGGCTAAGAATTATCTCATTGATATTATAGACGTAAGTACAATCGCCCAATGGGACCCTATTACTTAGGCCCCGAAGTCTGTCCGTCCGTCTGTCACAGGGCTGAATGTTATTAACCGTAGTAGTACTCGTAGATACTTTACATGTTTAATAGATTCTGTATAATAACCATATTTATTTACATAAATCCGTCTGTATAAGAACTGTACCTATAAAAGTTATAACAAATATGAAAATAAAATTAAGTTCAAATTTAGAGTGGGCCTTATATATATTTTTTTACTTTATTATGATATACAAAATAGAAGAATATAATATAGATCGAAGTTTTTTGTATGTATAGTTAAATATTGTATGGTTGCATACTTACCGGTGCGACTGTCAGGAAGCATCCTTGTAGCTCAGTAACATGGTAGGGCTAGTTTGCACAGTCGTGCAAGCGGCACAAGATGTATATTATGTAATAGCACTTGCGGAGGGTGTTTTAATTCTTAATATGACATTAAAAAATAGCAAAGTTAACTTATCGTTGAAGTCGTTATTACAGGATTTCAACCATGGTGTTGTGGGATGGGTAGACTGGAACATGTGCTTAAACGTCCAAGGAGGTCCGACCTACATACAAAACTACGCAGACTCCCCCATCATTGTGTTTCCTGAGAAGAAAGCGTTCATCAAGCAGCCAATGTTCTACGCTATGGGACATTTCTCCAAGTTCGTGTCTCGAGGCTCGCGCAGGATTGATGTCACACACAAGTGTAGCTGGAGAAAGTCTATATGGAACGTCGCTTTTATTACACCTGAAAACACTGTTGTAGTTGTGCTGTATAATAAGTAAGTACTTGTATCAAGTTTCCATCAGCGACGCTAGACTTAGATAGCTTTAAACATTTGTAGACTGAAAGATTGCACGGCAAGGGCAAGATAAAGATTTGTTCAAACTTTGCACACAATCATACCCGTGTCATACAATGTGTCTAAAGTTTGTGTATTTGAAGCTATGTCGGGTGCCGGGGAATACATTTTTTCTTTTTGAAATGTTATGTAGTTGTTTATTTTTAGAAAATGTAACTTGAGACTGTGTTATTATTTTTTTTCCAGTGGTAAAGCAACCCAAGTGAACATACAGTTGGGCAACAAGCAAGCTGTAGTCCAGATGGCAGCTCAATCAGTCGCCACGGTTGAGCTCATGAATACAAGCACCGAGATATAATTTGCAAACCTTGCAGTGTGGTCCTAAATTTGTTTAAAATGATTATGAAAGAGTAAATGAAGATGTATTTTTATGAAACAAAGGAGAAGTAAATTTTTTGATTTGATATATTTCAAGTAATATATTTCGGTATATTTACGTTTGCTTTGACAGAATATTTATATTTTAGGTATTCTTTTACAAACACTTGCTAAGTTAATATTTTATTTATAATTCTATCATCTGAATGAGTACTAGATCTGACTCAATATTAATTATTTTTTGTCATAATTATACTTATTTTATTTTGAATAGTTGTTGCATTCACTGGCTGATTCCTGGCTGATTTGAGCCTTGATTGATGTTACACACTATGCATTAATAAGATTTTCCATACCTTTAAGTTTTTTTATGTCTGACGCATAGTGTGCATAGTCAAGCAGTAACGTGCAGACAGAGCTTAGCGGACATTCGTTGTGACTAAAACTCACACATAGTTGTGCCAGTAAATAAAACCTCGTTAATTTAATATGATTTGTATTTTAATACCAACATCTTCAATTGAGCGGGCACTACAGTAAACGCGATCTATTTCAAATTATTCAAAACAGATGCTTTTAAAGTGAGTGTTTTGTTCGGGACTCTGCTCCTTTGCTTCTTAAGTGGATCGAGTGCCGGGTATGATTAATAAAACAATAACGTAAAAATCTTTTTTTTTTTAAAAGAACTTTTTTTTTTATTGAACTCAAAAGTACTTACGTAACTATCAAAAAAGATATTACAAAAAAATATGTCGCGCTTTTTAGCGTTCGAATTCATAGAAATATCCGACAATACGACAAACAAACCGCCGCAATCTTATTTAGTTAAGGGGTTCCTATGCCCAACTTATGAAACTTGTTATTCCATTATCACTACCTACCACCAAAGTTAGCGTTGGCAATAAAGATGCAAGAGCGAGCAAAGCAAGCTAGGGAATTGAAACACCCCGACTCGGACAGATTTGGGTTGAAGCAGTAAAACCTGCCCTGAGAATCTTCTTCGTATTTAGGTTTTTCAAATCATGCAGACAGAAATAGGAAGAAAACATACAATCAAACAAACATACAATCACGTCTGTATTCCCCGAAGGGTTAGGCAGAGGTGTACCTGTACACCCACAGTTCGCCGGTATGTTTAGGTCCCATGTAATAGGGGGCGAGCCTATTGCCATTAACCGGGCACAAATCCTAACTCCGAGCTGCTACTGAGGATTTCATAGAAAAACCCAATAACACTTTTTGCTCGACCTGGGAATCGAACCCAAGACCTCTAGCATAGCAGTCGCACTTAGAACCACTAGGCTACGGAGGCAGTTAAATAGGATCAATCTTTGAATAAAACACGAAATAAAGTTGCAGATGTTTAGAAAAAAGATCTATTAAGCCAAAGTCCAAGCTTATGTTGGATGGTAAAAATACAATTGAATACGTCAGTATTTTTTAGCTCTAATATGGAAAATACTCATGGATGTCCCCGCCCCGACTCTCATTAACTAAAAACCACCCCGATGCCAGTGCTCCCTTCCCAGAGATATTCCTTTCACCGGAGATTCCAGAAACGTACGCGCGTTCTGCAATCTTTCATTACTAAGGTGATGCCTAGCCCTTTGATAATAAATAAAAAAAAATAAAGTCCGCAGGCCATGTATACTACAATGATAATGGAAAATATGGTTGAGCGCCTACCAACTTTTCCGAGCAAAAAAAAACATGTTAGTCATACGAGCTTGTTTTATTCTTCCTGTAACATTTGAAATACAAAATCGTTGCCCGGGCTTGTGTATTTCATGTGATCAACATGGTGTGATGGTGGATGAATGGTGGGTTTTACCCTATCCTAATAATAATGCTTTGTTATTATCAAAAAAATAAGTGCCTACTTATTATTGAGATAAAAGGGACGATTTTTAAAGTTAAATTCCTAAAAGTCAAAATTGTTTTGTTAGACTCAGTAGCGTTAGTTGAAGTTCTCTTAACTTTTTAATTGGCTTCATACGATTTCTAAGAGTTTGATACAATTATAAACGCTTTGGTTAGTTATACCCATTGTGGGTATAACTAACCAAAGCGTTTTTGCATTGGTCGTGCCTATCGCATTATATTTTATGATAAGACAAAACCGCAAATTTTTGGCATCGGAGCCTATTACTATTACATGTGTGGTAGTAAGACAATAAGCAATATTCATTCTCAGTTTTAACACCTAATTACTGCTAAACTTCTCTGATGCTAACAGCCACATTGGCTTGTTTTACATACATACACACCATAACGCCTGTATTCCCCGAATAGTTAGGCAGAGGTGTACCAATATACACTAACAGTTCGCCGGTATGTTTTTAGGTTCCATGTAATAAGGGGCGAGACTATTGCCATTAACCGGGCACAAATCCTACTACTGAGAATTTCATAGAAAAACCCATTAACACTTTGCTCGACCTGGGAATCGAACCCAAGACCTCTAGCGTAGCAGTCGCGCTTACAACCACTAGGCTAACGAGGCGCCTTGTTTTAAAGTGTGGCTTTCTGACTATGCTAATGTAGACTTGGTCAGTCAGATAACTAACTCCTAAAACGATGATAATACGTTGTGATCCACCTACTAACGGGATATTCAAAACATTATCAAAATCAATAACGAATCTTCAAAATATTCTCTTCAGACACACCATGCGCAGGGCAGAAAACAGCTAACAAGTCGGTGGAGAGTGTGTGCGCAACGCTAAGTAGGTACTGTGACACCACTAAGGAACCTCTTGTCCCCAATCAGTACGTTGTGTATAAGAGCTCACAGGTAGGTTTCAAAAAATTTAATAGGAAATCACTTATTGACTTCCCGAAGGGCCAGAAGCAAAGGTGTAGTCATGTAGCCACCTACCCTGACGAAATGGCAGCAGGGTGCGGAGGTGCAGCTGTGTTGCAAAGTATGACTTGGGTACCTCCAGTCTATCCTGGCCCCTATACCCCAAATCGTGCAATCAAGGTGGCCTCTGTGTTGCTACCGACGACGCCGCAGACATAGCAAAGTTTTGAGTCAACATTCAACAAAGTCTGAAAATAAGCGGATTATGTGTTAATCATAGAATTGAAAACTATACCAATAATATTAAAAAAAAATAAAAAAATATACCATCACGCCTGTATTCCCCGAAGGGTTAGGCAGAGGTGTAACAATGTACACCCACAGTTCGCCGGTATAATTAGGTCCCATGTAATAGGGAGCGAGCCTATTGCCATTAACCGGGCACAAATCCCAACTCCGAGTTACTACTGAGAATTTCATAGAAATACCCAATAACACTTTTTGCTCGACCTGGGAATCGAACCCAAGACCTCTAGCGTAGCAGTCGCTCTTAGGACCACTAGGCTACCGAGGCAAGGCACCAATAATATTAACGAGTGATTTTAACGATAGGTGATAAAAAACATGATATCGTTAGGGACTTTATTACCGCTCCAAAATTACTGTCAGTTGTGGCTAATTATATCCAGATCTATAGTTTATCATTGCTACTGAGGCATGCGAAGGTACGTACTATTAATGTTATTTCTCATCGGCTCACCTGATAGTCGCATGACTCCTCTGGAAGTACATATATACAGAGGTGTTGCAGATACGCTGCTATCCCAAAGGCAAATGTAATGCTTTTATTTCTGCAGTAATACCGGTACCCATGACCTTCAAACCAGAACAAGCTAAAGCTGCTTGGCGTCAGATTCACGTTATTTTCTTCTTAGATATGATATGCTTGGTTGTTACATTTTCTTAATTGTGATGCATGAGGCAGGCATATTATGTGCAAAAATAAATAAAAAATACGATGCTAAATAAGAAAAGTGAGAAATTAATAGACAGATGAAGAAGCAAAACAAAAGAGTAAATAAAAAGAATGTTGAAATAAAAAATAAATGACAACAAACAAAAGAGTTTGTATGTATCATGTAACATCGATACAAGATATACAAACTCTTTTGTGTGTAATCAGAGTGTTGTAGACATAATTATTCAATAAGGCACTAAGTATAACTTTATGTACAAAAATTCTATTTCGTTTGTATTATTTTAAAATGTCATTGTGTTGGGTAATGTAGATGACGTATTTTCGTCATTGTTTTTTTTATTTCATTACTGTTAACATACAATTATCTCTACAGGCTAGACCTTATGCGATATTGTAACACTAAAAAAGAAAATATTATTTATACCATATACCATAGTAAATAATATATGTCATATATGTGTGTATATGTAATATGTGTATGTATGTATGTATGTGTGTGTGTTATGTATGTATGTGTATATTCTTTTAAATTCACTCAAAGCGCAACAGAATATGTCAGAGTGCTGTCTATTGACATAGTTATTTTTAAGTAGATCAACCCGTGGCGCGGAAAGCACGTAAAACCGCTGCTCCTGCACCTGATCACTCCCCGATCGTGTCGGATTGCCGTCCCACCTTTCGGACTATCCCGATCGGACAAGAAGGCATCGACAAAGCAACCGCATTGACGCCTAAGACGCCGAAACCCCAACGCCACTGTCACGGCAAGTGGGCCTTTAAGGTCGCCGGCGGTTAGAATGGGGACTCTGTCCGCCCACTAAAGCGACCTTAGAGAAGTCAGTAGCATAGTGGTCACATGCTACTGTGCACAGCGAGGCTTACGAAGCTATAAGGTTTTGCACAGAGAGGGTTCTGGCGCGATCTTTTAAGAGGAAACGGATCCCTCTCCATGTACTGATAGTGTCTACGGGGAAGTTTGAGTGAGTCGTCTTGAGCCTTAACATATTGTTTTATTTTAGCAGGAATAAAGTATTTCGTTTATTTTGTTTTATTTTTTGTTTAAAGAACACAAATGAATGTTAATTTATTGAACCCAAGCTCCGTCTTTGTCTTTCAGTACGATCGGTTCAGTGGCGACAAACACATAGACAGATTTGCTTTCTTATTTATTTACTATCTCCAACTACAGATATACACAAATCATGACATACAAACAATATTCAACAAAACGATCACCATTGGATTCATCCATACATACTATAATATTAGTATAGATGTCGGTGACCTATTCTGCCTATCCTTTTAAGCACTATATCTGACTGCCTATTAATCTTATGGCATTTATTTTATTTTAAATTTATATTTTCTAACTGATTTGATTTGCTGGCTGATTTGATCCTAATTATTGAAAGTAACTACTTCTATACGATTATCGGTTACTATATCTTTAAGTTTCGCCATGTCTGATTTGTATATTGCAATACATATCAAGTAGTAATGCGCAAACGGTGCTCAGTCGTTTATGTAGTGAAACTCACACATATGCAACGAAATATAATCTCTGGGATTTCAGTTTCATTTGTATTGTAATACCAATCTTCAATGGAGCGGACACTACAGTAAACGAAATCTATTATAAATTATTCAAAATGGACGCTTTTAAAGTTACTGCTTTGTTAGGGGTTCTGCTGCTTTGCCTTTTTAGTGGATCCAGTGCCGCCGGTAAGCTTTTTAGTATGTTTATTTATAGTTTTTTTTTAAATAGTACGCCAACGGTATATATCTCAAGCATTGGTACTACATAACAGTAATTTATTAAATATACATCATATAGTTTAGTGGATATCTGAAATTATCTAGAGATAAAATAAATAAGACCGTTCTTTATAACACACTATAGTTAAAAAATTCTACCTTGTAATTGGTTTGGAGTTCTATTTGGTGCTACTGTCTATTGTTTTTTTATAATTAATTTCGTTGGGGGTTCCAAAACAGTTGAACAGGGCTCTGTCTGGGCACTCGGTGGAGTTACAGAGTATGGGAAATAGTCGAATAGTGTGGTACCATGAGCTTGTCCGGAAATAAAATTAATAAATACTTCCCACATGTCTTCAGCAACTATTGAAAGAATTTAACTTCACAAAAAGGTTTGTTTTGCATTTGGGGTGCTGCAAAGGGTCTGGAAGTCCATGTTGGTTGATAAAGTGGATACCAATCTACGTAGGCTGATGGCAGTGATTTTATTAAGAGTATCTAAAATGTAGGAGCAACCAAAGCTTTTGACTATTTACACAACATATAAGGCGTCATCCCTACAGAAACAAATAGGAGCCATTATCATTAAAAACCTTTGGTAAGCAAAATCAATAAAGCTCTCATTCGTCTTACAACACATTTGGGAAATAAATATTTTTTGTTTTGATGTATTTTGTATTTGAGAAGTAAAAATTAAAAAACTTAATAGTTTTACTGTTGTCCTTTCCCAGCCGTGTTTTTATTGGAGCTGGCGCCGGCTGTTAAGGGCCTCGTATTAACTTTATTGTAAAAAATTAAGTGTCGCTATCATCTCATATTATAAGTACTTTATCCTTTTTTACGATAAAACAATGGGTAAACTAAATCACTTTTGTCTTGGTCATATCTAATGTAGACGACAAGGAAACACCGTAAAATTTGTTATTTTATTTACACGTGTATGATAAAATGATGAAACAATGGGCATGACCAAAGTACTTTTGCCTTAGTCATACCAATTGTTTCATTATTTATGGTAAGGTAAAACCGCTAAACTTTCAATTTTATTTTAATCGGAGACATATGAATACTGTCTCCCGTGTGGTAGTTGTTCATGAATATAAGCAATGCAACGAATCTTAGTTATATTCATAAACAGTTTTAACATCTAACTTAAGTTAAAGGGCCCTTACTAAGAGCGCGTTTTGTAGAAAAGGGGTGTATAGTTCTTTATTCAGTCGATGTCCTAAATGGCTCGACTGGCTGTGCACAATGGTGTGTAGGTACTTACACTTATGTATGGAAGTGAAGGTTGGGTATGGCAAACGAGGCATGAAAGTAGGATTAATGCTGTGTGCGTTCCTTGCGAAGTAAATGTGGTGTAAAAGGAAAGATAGGGTGAGGAATGAAATTATACGAGAACGTTACGGATTAAAAGAGGATGTAGTGACAAAGGTTGAAAAGAGCATGCTTAGATGGTCATGTTGAGAGGATGAGTGAAAGGCCACTAACAAAAGGGATTTTTATGGCAGATGTGAGTGGCAACGCCGGGACAGGACGCCCTAGAAAGACCTACCCTAACCTTATTGGTGAGGTTCTTTAGAAAGGTCGGGTGTGCAGTACTCGTAACCGGCGTGCTTGTATGACCAGATGTATGAACGTGGACGAGGCGAAAGAAGTATGTAAGGATCGTAGCAGGTTGCGTTCTGTGGTTTCTAACTACCCCTATGGGAATAAGGATTGAATTTATGTATGTATGTTTATCTATTATTTAATTATAATTCGCACTGTCGTCTTGGTTTAATTTTAACTTTGTCTTATATTATAACAGCTTGATCTAATTTAGTTTTTAAAAGTAATCACCATGTTTTTGAATCTTTGTAGTACGTGCATAACATGTTCTCCAATAATGGAAGGAGAACATAAGCCATGGCACCGATAGTCATGTATCTCTGTATCCTTTGTTGGAGATCTTAAATAAATATGTAAATACATTGGAAGCTGATTTCTATACCTCTATATTTTTAATACACAAAGGTATTCAAACCATCATCAATATCAAAATTAAACTCGATTATCATCTCTTCAGACACACCATGCGCAGCGCAGAAAATAGCAAACAAGTCGGTGGTGTGTGTGTGCAACGCTACGTACTGTGACACCATCACTAAGGAACCTCTTGTCCCCAACCAGTACGTCGTGTATAAGAGCTCACAGGTATTTTTTTTTTTTTTTTTTCGGAAGGGCATCTCGCAGTTCAACCTAGGAGGTTGTTTACTGCTTAACCGGGCTTTCCTGTGGATGCCTCAACAATTAAGGCCTCCAGCCAGGGCTTTCAAAAACTTACAAGCTAAGCGACTACGCTGAGGGCACCCCCTGCGGGGTACGAGCCTCGGCTCAGGGCGTCGCTGGGGGAGGACAGCAAAGGGACAGGCTGGATCGGATTAATTTTTAATTTTTAGGGGCTTTTATTTTAAAAGTTAACGGGGACGTCGCGACGGCCCTCGGCGGCGAGGGCGGAACGATGGCGGTCTGCGTTTGTGTAGTGTACTGGTACGTTTGCTACTTTCCTGTCGGAGGGTGATAGCGTCGTCGGGGGTCAGAAGGGTGTGCCTCGGTCGGCGGATCCTACTGATGCGAGAGGGAGCGTATCGGGCGGCCGATACGATTAGCGGGTTGGGGTGTTTCTCGGCAGTGTCGAGGAAACGCTTGGTCGTTCGTTTCATGAACTGCTGAACGGTGGGAATTCTGAGGTCTAAATGGAGGTTCTCGTTGCGAACGTAGAACGGGGCTCCCGTAGCTTTACGCATGAATCTATTTTGGAGGGTCTGCATCCTGTGGATATGATGGGGCTTAGCGTGGGCGAACACGGGACACGCGTAAGTCATGATGGGACGAATGCACGCGGTGTAGAGGCGCAATTTGCACTTGAGTGACAACTTGCTACGAGCATTAATGAGACAGTGAAGCCTACCGAGAGCGAAGGCGGCGCGCGAGCGCACCGTCCTTATGTGCTCACCGAAGGAGAGCTGACTATCTAGGATCACTCCTAAGTATTTGGCGCACTTTTCCCAAGGGATCGGCTTGCCGTACATGGTGATCGGGCTGGGAGGGGGGGGAGGCCGAGCGGTCGGTCGCGAGAATAGAACCGCTTGACTCTTGTCGGGGTTGACTTCGATTCTCCATTTCCGGAACCAAGCGCCTAGGACGTTGGCGGAGGTTTGGAGAATGCGGCCGATGGCATCGGGACTCTGACCGGAATAGTAAATGGCCGTGTCGTCGGCGAATAGAGCTAACTGGGCGTTCCTATTCCTGGGGATGTCGCTGGTGAACAGCGTGAACATGAGGGGAGAGAGCACGGAGCCTTGCGGGACTCCTGCGCGCAGGGGACGAGGGGAGGACAGCGCGCCCTCGATGCGATAACGGAATGTGCGGTTCGACAGAAAGTCACGTAAGATGAGCACGAGACGTTCTGGCACACCCAGTTGGTAGAGCTTGTATAGCAAGCCGTTGTGCCAGACTTTGTCGAAAGCTTTCGCTATATCGAAGAAGAGTGCGCCGGTGTAGAGGCCTCGCTGGAAGCCAGCGCTCGCGTGTTCCACGATACGGTAGACCTGTTGAACGCAACAGTGTTGGGTCCTAAAGCCGAACTGTTCGCGGGGGATGAGACTCTTCGTTTCGGCAAAATTTCTGAGACGCTTATAAATAAGCCTCTCATAAATCTTCCCGAGAACGTTGAGCAGACTGATGGGACGGTAGCTGGTGGGCTCCGACTTCGGCTTTCCCGGCTTGGGAATGCCGATGACGGTGGCCTCTTTCCAAGATTGTGGAAACATATTGTTGCTCATGGCACCATTGAAGATGGCGGCCATGAGCACTATGAGAGGGGCGGGGAGGAGCTTAAAAACCCTATTCGTGATGCCATCGGATCCGGGCGCCTTTCGGGGTTTGAGGTCCTTGATGACGTCGTGCACCTCGTCCGGCGTGACGGGGGGCAGCGGGTCGTCGGGGTCCTCGACGGGCGGGAGAGAGACTCTACATTCGACTTCAGCGTCGACCTTGAGGAGGTGAGCTTGATCGACCGGTTGAGAACTAGGAGAGCATTGGGCCTCTAGGCTGTCGGCAAGAAGTTCGGCTTTTTCGTCACTGTCGAAAGCGACGCTTTTGTCGGGACGGGAGAGAGGAGGCATAGGAACATGACCGTCGGAACGGAGATTCCTCTGTAACTGCCAGAAGGCTTGATGGGTGGGTTCCAGTTCGCCCAGCATCTTGTCCCAGCGGGTCGAACGCAGCTCGGCTATGCGGTTCGTCACAGCGCGCTGTAGCGAGCGCATGTGAGCCTTGTTCGCTGCGCAGGGAAAAGCGCTGTAGGCACGGACGGCCGCGTTCTTCTCGGTCAACAGTTCACGCACATCGTCCGGGAGTTTCCAGCGGTGATCGCTCATCGCCGGTACCTCCCGTGAACATTCGTTCAAGACGGATTGTACGTGTCCCGTGAACGAGTCGATCGCGGCCGTCGTGTCCGCGACTGACACTATCTGATCAGGAATAGTGTCCAGGTGAGGCGACGTGATGGACTTTAAGCTTTCGCTCACTTTCCTCCAGTCGGTTATCACCTGGGAAGGCGGGGGCTGGCTGGGGTCGAAGGGACCCGAGCGGGGGGCTAGCTCTATGATTACAGGGCGGTGGTCGGAGTTAAGCTCGTTTAGCGTCTCGATGGAATGCAAACGAAGGTTCACGTTCTTGAGCAGCGCTATATCGAGGATATCGGGAGAATGGTCAGGGTCGAAGGGAAAGTGAGTGGGAGTCATCGGAGCGACGACGTCGAAGTTGAGGGTGGAGCAAAGATTGAACACGATTCTACCTCTGGTAGAGGTCGTGTTGCTGTTCCAGGCGGGGTGTTTGGCATTGAGGTCACCCGCTAGCAACACGGAATCACTCAAGCCGAGAAGAGCGGACAGATCGCTCTGAAGGAGAGCGGGGTCAGTCTGATTCGATGGGGGCATGTATGCCGAAAACAAAGTCAATGGCTGATGGCCGGTCATGCCGAGCCGACAAGCGGAGACCTCTATGAGAGAGAGCGGGGGGGGGTCCACAGGAGTGCAGTATAGCTCCTTTTTGTAGTAAATGAGGGTGCCACCCCTGTGACACCTAGACCTGTCGTTGCGAACTAAGCGATAATTGGCAATTTTAGGGTCCCGGTGGTGGGGCTTCAGGAACGTCTCCTGTACGAGGAGAACGTCTAGGAGATGGTCCCTAAGAAATGCGGCGATTTCGTCGCGTTGGCTGAGAACGCCATTGGCGTTGAAATAGCCTAGCTTGAGGGATCGGGGTTTGGTGGTACACGGCGGCCTACTATCCATGGCGGTGGAGTTTATTAAGAACGCTGATAATCGCGGGGTATTTGAGGAAGACGCGGCCGATTGCCTTGATGTCCGCCCCGCACGCGATGATTTCCTTAGCCATGGGAATGGCGTCAGGGTTGGTGTAAATGCGCCACGCTTCGGAAATGATTCCGACAGCGTCGAACTCGGCTGCAGAGTCAGGCGCCGCAGAGACCGCGACGCGGGGGGCCCGAGGCGCGGGTGCGGCGGCCTTGGGAGGGGGGACTGGGTTGGCAGTGGTCGCCGGCGCTTTGGAGGGAAGGTCCATCAGCGCTGGGATGGGAGCGGGAGCGGGAGCGGCCTTGGCGGGAGCCAGGGCGGGGAAGGCTCTCTGGTGGTTCAGAGAGTTCCACGGGGACGGTCTTTGAGGGCTGAGGCGCTCTGGCAGTTTGCCCGAGGGGATCCTAGCGGAAGGGCTTTCCCTTTGCTGGCGAGCGTTCGCACGCTTGGCCAGTTTCGGGGAAGAAGATTTCGGGGCTTTTGGGCAACCCCTGTAGTTGGCCGGGTGGCCCGATTGGCCGCAGAGCACGCAACTGGGCGGTTCCGTGCACTGGTCGCGGTCTTTAGGACGCGGGCAATCGGCGGTGCCGTGCTCCCCTAGACACTTTACGCATCTAGGGGTCGCAAAGCAGTTGCGCTGGGCGTGGCCGTACAGCTGACAGCGGTGGCATTGGCCTACGGTGCCCGTCTTGTAGGGCTTCTCTATCGAGATGCCCGATAACGAGCAGACTGACTTGATTTTAAAAATCGGGTGGTGACCCTCGAACGGGTCGCATACGACGAGGACGGTGTCGTAAGCCTGACCACCCCTCGCTTTGTGCAAGCGATGGACGGCCGAGACGGGGACGCTTTGGGCTAGGAGGTCGTCCTTGACGTCCTCCACGGGGATCTCTTTGGGGATGCGCCTGATCACCACACGGGTGGGCGCTTCCTCGGCGAGCGAGTAAGTGTGGAACGAAACGTTCCTCACTTTGAGGAGGGATGTGAGATCCCTGAAGTCTTGCGCGGTGGGAACCGTGACTTTGATGCCCTGCTGGGTGGCTCGGGCGCTGGTGTAGGCGATTTTGCGATCGCCGCACCACTTGGACACTTCGGTCCACTTACCCTTGTCCTGGATGAACAAGGGGGGAGGGGGTTTTAGCTTCATTTTTGAAGCGGACGAGGGCTTTGCGCGAGGGCTAGAGGGGCGACTGGGCGTCGGGAGAGGGGCGTTGGGAGGAGAGGGGGGAGACGCCACAGTTTTCTTGGCCTTCGAGGCCTGAGACGGGGGACTGCCCTTCTTCCTCTTGCCGGCGACGACCTGATACTCGTCGTCGGAAGAGGCGGAGAAAGCGGGGGTATCCTCAGTGACCGAGGAGGAACGAGAACGCGAATGCGAGCGGGCGCGCGAGCGGGAACGACAGCGGGATCGAGAGCGGGACCGAGAGCGGGAGCGCGAGCGAGAACGAGAACGAGGGCGGGGGCGAACGGGACGGACTACAGGGACAGACGTGTCCATAGCCTCGACCGGTCCGCTGACCGGGGCTTTCTTAACGGGGACGGGGTGGCCCCTGTCCGCGGCGGGGGGCGATAGGGGACTATCCAATACATCGCTGAATTCAGCGATATCGGACTTGGCGGGTTGCGACTTGAGGGCCGCGAGACGGGCGTATTCCCTACCGTGTTTCTCCTTGATGTACGGATCAAGGAGCATTACGTTCCTGACGTAGTCGTCAAGCGAGAGGGAGTCAGTCATCCTGAGTTAGGGTGACATTGACTGTGACATAAAAAGGGAGGGGAAGGGGGAAAAGAGGAAGCACCTATCCTATCCTAATCCCGAGGAGACACGAGAACGTGCACACCCCGGGCAGACAGTCCCTCGAAAAGAACCCTCCCGTGAGTCTTTCCTAGTGCTTCACTGGCGAGAAGAAAGACACAAACAAACTCGCCAGCTGCACGCCTGTCTGACGGCCTGAAGGGCCGGGCGAACGCACGACCTATCTGCCTAACTCCCCGAGTGGGTGCGCCCGGGGATGTGTTCACTCCCTGCCGGGTGTAGGCAGGGAGGTGAGTACCTAGGGTGTGCCCTAAGCTTGTGAACCTGTCGCCGATCTTAATGTGCGACAGGGCCCTATGGGTCTTGCGACCGATCCGGGCCGCTGGGGTAGACACACCCAGACGTCCCGGGTGCAGCTGGAAGAAACGGGTTAGCAGCTACCCGATTGCGACTAGGAGGCACCCCAAGGCCGCAATCGGACTCTTCCGTCTGACTTCCTTCCCCTGAAGGGGGTCGGAGGGTGAGGCGGGTCACCACCCACTTGGGATCGTTGGCACCGTGAGGTTTCCACCCAAGTACCACCGAAAACGGGTGGATTTTGCTCTTAGGGAGCCAAGCGCGAGCGTAGCAAACTAACTACGAATGCGTAGCACTCGCAGCCAATCTGCTACGGCGTAGTCTCCTTCGTAGCGCGCTACGAAGTGAGCGGAGTGGGGCAGCCGGCGTGGCGATGCGTAGCACGATGCGCTACGGCGTAGCAGGTCGGCAGGAGCGTCCGGGAGCGAGAGCACGTGTGCACTCGACGGCGGTCGGGAGCAGAATCGACTCACAGGTAGAATACCATACAAAATATATAACACCTAGTATATCCCCGAAAGGCTGTAGACAAAGCACCACTACCCCCCCCCCCACATTCGTATTGCAAGCTTCCACTGAGAATTTTCTAACGTCTAATTGAAATAAGTATAATGCGTTATATTTTGACGTCAAACAGCTGAAACTATAATTCAAACTGAAACTTAGCATTTCACTAATTTGCATGTCTTATATTATACGAGCAAAATAGGGACAACTGCTACACCTGGTAACACCTGTATTTTCTGTAAATAAATTACTTCTGATTCATGAAGTCATACTTAATTACAGAAACATATAAATTCTTTTTGTTTATAGGATCACGATCATGAGATACACAAGCTTTACTGCTTATTGGTTAAAGTTAGGTATAGGAGAGTGAGTGGGCTAGTCATAGACCCAAAGTCGTAATTACTAATTTATAAACTTTCATGTTTTCAGAGCGGACTACGGTTTAACAAAAGCAGAGCTAACTTGCAACCATTGAACGATTCCAGTAAGTTTGTTATTTAACCATACCTACCATATTACATGTATATTAATTACATTATACCCACATTTATTATCTTCCCATGTCGAATAAAGCGAATAACGAATCATTTAATTTCTATATATCTAGGTAGCCATAATTACAAAACAAAGTCGCTTTTAGTGTCGGTTATGTATGTGTTCCTTTACTTAATTGATAGAGTTTCTTTCTAAATAGAATGTTAAGTCCGCCTTTGTACAGTGTATTATTTACATTATGTGCAAAAAGTTTTAATAAACAAATAAATAATGTTCATGTGTACCAGGGAAACATGAACCTTCTGTACACATGCTATTCCTATAGCACAGAAATCGTAAAGTTATAATAAGTAGAATACTTATGTGAAGTATGGGCAGATCACTGGTAAATACAAATGCACCAATGAAATGAGTTACGTCAAAACAATAAGAAACAGAGACATGCTACTGGCAATTGTAATAGCAAAACTCAATAACACTTTTCTCGATATTTTTATAGCAGAATCGGGATGTACGGCAACATTAGTTCTGCACCCGGAGAAGACATTCATGACGGTGCAAGGTTTTGGGGGCTCCGTGTCGGATGCTGCCGGAATCAACTGGAAAAACCTGTCTGAACCGCTGCAGAAGTACCTGATCAGGTAATTACTGCCACTGTTTATTTAAATTGTTTTTAAATTCAAAACTCATAGGGTACTTCCCGTTGACCTAGAACTATGAAATTTGGCAATTCACATCGCCATAGACCACAAGTACAAGAAAAAATCTCAAAACTATGCATTTGTAAATCAATTTAAAAAATAGGGGGTCGCAATTTCAAATTGAAGCTACCAGTTCCAATTGGGGTTTCATATAAAAGGGCTTGATGTGCACATTGCAAAATATGTTTTATTTATTTATTATTTATTATGAAAAATATATGACCTAATACATAGATATCTAAGTAAATTTTAGTAGATCAATAAATAGATTATTTATTTAATTCTGTAATTCATAATGATCCTACGTACGGAACCCTCGGTGGGCAAGTCCGACTTGCACTTGTCCGGTTTTATTTATTCTGGGAAATAGTGAAACAGACTCTTAAAAAAATATAATCGAAGTCTTGCAGTGATGATGCTGTTTTAGCATTCATATGTCAAAATATTAACTTAGAAAGTAGCTAAATTAATTATAAAATATAATGAATTGCCTGTATGTTTCCTCGCTTTTCACTATCTAGGGTGTTTCTTCAACAGCTCGTACTTCAGCGACAATGGGCTACAGTACAACATGATCCGCGTCCCTATCGGCGGCACCGACT
Organism: Caradrina kadenii; assembly: GCA_947462355.1. Lineage (NCBI taxonomy): Eukaryota > Metazoa > Arthropoda > Insecta > Lepidoptera > Noctuidae > Caradrina > Caradrina kadenii. Next base: position 3,528,003 of record OX381693.1, on the reverse strand, counting down.
TCTCCACGCACGCCTACGCTTACAACGAGCTGCCTGTCAATGATGCCAAGCTCAGCAACTTTTCGCTCTCTTACGAAGACTACCATTATAAGGTGAGCCAGCTACTATATATGCCTATGTTACTTATTAACAACAAACCAATAAAGGTATTTAACAACTGAATGTCCTGAATGGTGTTATCCGCAAATATACGACAGATTTGAACGAGACTATTAAGTCTCGTAAATCATAAACACCATTTTAAATAACAATTCCACCATTTCATTCTTAGGTAGGGTTTTTATGATTTTTAGAAACTAGTTCAGCAGTACTTGAACCTTTGTCGTTTATTCCTGTTCTTTCAGATCCCAATGATCAGGTCGGCCATGGAAACAGCGAGTACCGACATACACGTGATCGCCACTACGTGGTCTCCACCTCCTTGGATGAAGACCAACAACGCATACACAGGCATTTGTCAGCTCAAGACGAAGTACTACCAGACATTTGCCGACTACCATCTCAAGTAAGGATCTACATCACAACTGTTTGGTGATTTATTTATTCGCCTGGTTATGCCAACTTAAACGTTCTTCTGCAAGCTGTTCTTGTACACATTTTTTATAGTTTCTACCTATACATGAAAATTAATATTAGTAACAATACACAGGGTAGGTATTTTTGTTGTATGTATAAGTCATTGGCATAAATATAACTTTACTCATAAAATATGATTTAACATACTTTTACAATAGGACTAATTCTAAAATATCATAAACTACTTATATTTCCTTCAGGTTTATAGAACAGTATTCGGCAGCGGGCGTCCCTATATGGGCCATCACTACTACTAACGAGCCTTCTAATGGCCTGTTAGGATTTGTTGATGACCTTATTAACCTTGGGTGGACCGCAAAGAGCATGGTATATTTCAACCTTATTTTTGCAAGGCCAAAAGGTCAAGGCCAAGGTCTTGTTATATATTAAATTTCCTTTGTTGTAAAAGATACTTATACGTGAAATTATTTTCAGGGCGCTTGGATAATAAACAATTTAGGACCTACCATAAGAAATTCGACATTTAAAAGAGTGAAAATATTAATTGGAGACGATCAGAGACAAACACTACCCTACTGGGTAAAATTTGTGAGTGAAATGTTAAAAATTCTTGTAATATTTTATTAAGTTATAGTTCACTCTTTAATTACAATTCACAAGCAGTCGCAAGTCCACCCTGTCGGGGTCCATATGGAGGCCATTGAACCCATTGAGTAGATAAGTAAGTAGGTGAAATAGCAGCAGAGTGAGGATGTGAAGCTATTTTGCAATCTTTGTCTCATTTCCTATCCTCATTCCTCTGTGCCCTAAACCCTACAACCAAGGTGACCTGCACTCATACCGACAACGATGGATGTCTGGGCCTCGGTCATTAGAATCTAAAAATGAGAGGACTAGCTAACACAGATAATAAAATTAAAACATATATCAATGGCATTGCCGCGTGATTGGCAACGATAGGTGATCGAAAACATAAAACTGTCACTAACGGTCTTTATTTGTTAAACGCAGATGATGGACAGCAAACCTGAAGTTCGGGACTACATAGACGGCATATCAGTACACTACTACACAAACTTTATAACACCTGTTGATGTTTTGACAAAAGTGGTTACTGCGTATCCAGATAAGTTTATTATCTCCACTGAGGCATGTGAAGGTACCTACTTTTTATATTAATAACCAGCGGCCCGCCTGGGTTGTATGTAAATGACCACAGACGCTATGTATGTACATTTAATCGTAGAATGGCTGTGTTATTCCAAAAACACAGATAAAATATGTCATGCTCTTAGAATTAGACCTCTACCCGTGGTGTTCAAACCGGAACATAGCAACACTTTTTGGCGGCAGGAACAGGTAAAACAATAAATCTATTTTTTGACGCGTAATCAAATAATTTTACTTTTTAGGCATTATGTCGTATGATGTAGGTGTCGACTTTGGAGAATGGGCAAGAGCTAGACAATACATTATTGACATTATAGACGTAAGTACAAGTGCCTGCATATTTTCTCAACATTATTCTTGTTTCTCTCATATGGACCCGAACTGAGCATATAATAACATAATGTTTACTACGGTGAGGCTGTCACCGTAGTAAACATTACAGTCAATAACTAAGATTTTCGCGGTTTTTAATATTTTTTAATTGAACGGACATTACAGAATTTCAACAACGGTGTGGTGGGTTGGATAGACTGGAACATGTGTTTAAACTCCGAAGGAGGTCCGAGCTACGCATTCAGCCACGCAGACTCTCCCATCATTGTGTTACCTGAGAAGAATGTGTTCATCAAGCAGCCAATGTTTTACGGTTTGGGACATTTCTCCAAGTTCGTGCCTCGAGGCTCGCGCAGAATTGATGTCGCACTTAAGTGTGGCTGGGAAAAGTCTGTATGGAACGTTGCTTTTATTACACCCGAAAACACTGTTGTGGTGGTGCTGTATAATGAGTAAGTAACTTTAGACCCAGGAACCATTCAGCTGTGTTACGGTCTTCTAATTACTGCAATGCTTCGGAAGACTTCCCATGAATTGTGCCAGTATATTTTGTTAATTGGAATTGTTTGTCTTTCCACAGTGGTAAAACAACCGAAGTGAATATACAGTTGGATAGTAAGCATGCTGTGGTCCAGATGGAAGCTAACTCAGTTGCCACTGTTGAGCTAATGAATACAAGCACCGAGTAATGATCATATTGACAGTTAATGTCTGATGACAAGAAAACTTTTGCAGAGTCGTCAATTATCTTACTAAACCAAAAACATAGTATTTGAAAATAAAAATGTAGAGAAAGTATAAATAGTACTATAATTATTTTGTAGCTTTCAATTGCATTTACCTAGTAAAATAATTTGGAATTAGGGGCCCATAGTCATTTTGATTTAGTTATTTTATTTATTGTCCACGTATAGAGTCTGAAGTTCATTATATTATTTATTTCTTTACAATAATACAAGCGCATTTATGATATTCCTATTACCTACATATTTATTGGTTTCGCCCATTTCGCCAGGAATAAATTTATAATATATTTTATCATCTTCTCATCTCTTGATTAGTAAGTTATTCGCTATTGTTTAATAATTTCTGTTCAACGCAGACCAATGCCTCTCTGTATCTATGTCCCCTAATTATTACTAAACCACAGTTGGCTATAATTACTAGAAATAATCTTATTACTTAGTGCTTCGATGTGCAATCAGTATTTTTGTTGATATTTGACATCGTTTATTGCACAAAGCATCTGAGTTGTCATACCAAATAATTTTTATTTTGATGGATTTATGAACAAAACAAAATGTTTGGTCGTGTTTCATTATCAGTAGTTGGGTAGTAAGTAGGTAGGTACCTATTCGTATAAACGTGACACAGGATGCCGTTGTTTAACCGGTGACGAGCACGCAGCGTCAATCACAAATCTTGTTCAGCTAATACGTGATAGTGGGGTGACTAACTTTTTAACTGAGTTTAATAAATCATGTAAGTATATCTATGTTCCCAATTGTTTGAGACACCTTCCTATAGTGAAGGGAACGAGAAGAGTTACACCTACTTTGACAATTATGGTTACTAGCTTGAAAAACTTTTTGGGATACCGCAATTTATTATAAAATTTCCCACTACGTCTAAAATTGCGTCAACTGGCACAGACAAAAATATATTTAATGTTAACTAGTGTAGGGTATGCTTAGGTAAAATTGCTCACGGAAAGTAAAGATGCTACAGATGACGGTATCTTGAGATATGTAGTAGGTATTTTAATTATCAATAATTTGTGGCTAAGCGATTCTGCTAGTTCTACATAGATTAAAGTCGTGGTTACCTATGAGAGTGGCGAAGCCGAGGGCGCTAAGAGTGACTAGAGTGACGAAGGTAGACCACATCCAGGGCGATGTCACTAACCTTACGCCTCACTTTATATAAGAATAGTCTATCTAAGTTTCACGCTAATCTTGTTTCTGTTATATTCTGTTTAACTATAATTAAGTAAACATTAATATTTCCTTAAAGATGTGTTTCATAGCTGAGTCATAGCGGTCAGACATCGTCGTAACCAATCGGTCTGGTCACCCTACTTACTACGGCTTCAGTGACTCACACGGTAAACAGAATTACGACTATTATTATATTACCACTAATAAAACCAGTCCCTGATGGCTCTTTTGAAATGTTTTATGTGAGTAAGCTGAGTGCTGTCAAAATTATTATTATTGATTAGGTCTAGGTAGGAAAGGAAGTACATTTTTTTAAAGACTTTAGTGAGACCAACAGAAAGAAGCCCTTTTTGATCTGCCTTTGTTCTTATAGTCATGCACATTTATAATAACCGGGGTTTCTTGTTTGTTTGTACATTATAGTTTTTCGTTTGTCTCCTCATCCTCTTCACATAAACAACATGCAATGTACATATATGTAACCAAATCAAAGGTAACGTTAGGTGGACTGTCGTTAAAATTGTAGCTGATCGTAGCCATTGTCGCTAAAATTACTGGAAAAACCAAATTGGCATGAAAATTAAAAGCAATTCCTTGCCAATTAGTCAAACTAACGAATCAATTATTTAGGTAGGTTTCCCTTGTTCTCCTTATTAAGTTTCATCACAGTTGCTTTGTTATTTGTTAATATATAAACCTTAATTTCGTGGAGTTGTTTTCGAACCCACATCGTTATCTTTAACATGGGAGTTGCTACTTCTGACACACTTATTGTCTTTGTTTTAAATTAAATGACTCACTTACATAGTGACATATTACCCACTAACAATGATTATTTACTTTAACTTAATTAAAACAAACACGAAAACAAGGAAGTTCTACCAACTTTGCTTTAAATCTACAGCCTTATTTGGAACGACAAGATTATCAGTCTCTCTGTTTCTAGTAAAAGATAACGGAAAATTTATAATAATGTCAAACACATTGATAACAGTAAACTGATGCGTTGAAAACAAAAATAAAAATAAAAATTAGTGTTCCTTTGGTCAAGACGTTGGTTGGTTGGTGATCTTGTTTGTGTCTGCATGAACGTTAGGACAATATTGACGATACTCGTGTGTACAGTACACCGTTTGCAGTACCTATCTTAAAGTAGGAAGTGATGAGACTGAGCAGTCCTCAACTTCTTAGAGGCAAGCTGTATTTGCCGAAATATTAATTAGATTCGTGGCAGCCTAGCGCCGGCTCCGAGCTATCAAATAGCGCCTAGTTCGTGGACATCGTAATACTCTTTAAGATAAAGACGTACTTACACTGGCTAAAGATATAACAATGAGCGATGATTGATAGAGTTTGCATAGTTGAAGGATACATAATAGAGATAACAAACAACAAAATACACGCACTGATGACGCGATGTGAGGGACGTGATTCTGTTTATAAAACTTTACTATTGATGTTAACACCGGAAACTGCTCAAACTCAACTGACCGTAGCACAACGTTTTTATCATCACCATTAATGACATCAACTTGGTTTAACAAATTGGGATGAGAGTAGGATGATGCTGATGATCAGCCTAGAGCATCGCGGTCCACGTCCGTATGGACATCGTCAGCCGGTACAAAACGCACCGTCCTCCACCAGCGTAACATTTTTATAATGACCCTATATTACTTTGAATCAGAGTAAAGTATACATTTGTTTAGTATTTTCTGATACACATTCTTCGGTGGTGATAACAACATTAGTCAAAAACTTTCTCAAATGTTTAGACAAACGGTGACTCACAAAGACAAAATAAGTTTCCCAAGTTCTAACTTTTTACATCTGCACGTGCGGCTTCTGTCTTCCTATAGTTTCTTCTTACTACTTATCAGCTGTTACGAATTCGTATAAGTTTTATGAATGAAAACATTAGATCAACAACACTTCTCGGAATTCGGCGTCTGCGCATTCCCGGCGTTGAAAGGTCAAAAGAGTCCAGCGTTTATAACGACTACTCTGCGATACTCCGGCCAGTCTCCGGCGAACCGCCAAGCCGTAATCGCGTACCTATCCATCCGAATTAATTTTTAATTTAAAATGTATAGTTTATCAGCAATAGGGGTGTTGTTAGCGATATGTGGGGGTGCGTTCAGCCACACGTACCACTTGGGAGGGTGTCCCCTCGTCGAACCCATGCCTGGCTTTGAAATGAATAAGGTAACTATGTTTTTTTATTATTATTGTGTTTTTACAGTACCGGGATCACAGGGACTAGGGTCATGAGATTACAAAATTAATGTGTGCGAGCCAACGGCGCGCTCGGCTTCAGAAAGAACATCTTAATATTATAGCTCTCTATACCGATTTGTTTAATAATTTAATTTAAGATTCTGGACGAGGCAGACGTTTTTATTTAAATTTTAGACATTCATATTATGTACCTATCAATATTGAGATAGACAATAATAGGTATTTCCCGTATCTGCCTAAGATAACGCTCCATGTGAGTAGAACGTGTGATGTGCAGACTTTCTGTATGCGTTTATCATTATAATTAGTATTGTATGCTCTGGTTAACATGAACTTATTTTGATTTGAATATACACGAGATGGCAATGTGACAATGTCATACTAAGACACAATACCTATAAGACTATAAATAAATGTGCGTTTACATAAAACGTCATAAAGGTCTCCATTTCGTTAGTTTTTGTAGAAAACTAAGGTAATTTGCTTGGCATTATAAGTGATTCAAGGCCTTTCATTTGCATAGGGATTTTTTACCAAAACAAATTAAGTAAGTAGGTACTTAGTTACCTTCATAATAGTATAAAAAAATCGTTTTTAATGTTGCAGCAGTAGATAAAAAACTGATGCTCATGCCGCAAACTTATACAATATTCGTGCCTCGTCGTTTACCTACTTAACCACCACAACTCACAACAATATCCACAAATAGGTACCTACAAAGACATTAAATAATCTGTAAGCCATGCAAAATATTTAACTCACGACAAGCGTACTAGTTTAAGCGTAAAAGCCTTAAAATACTGATCGTCGCACCTTTATCGGCTTACTCAAAAATAGTACATTATGATACAAGTGAGCTGAGTTTGTCATTCTTCTTCTTAGCGGATTGAAGGCAATTTATATTAAATAACATAATTTTGTGCGTGAACTGTTTGACCTTTAGAAGAAGTTTGTCGCTACAGTCGAGCCTGAATATGCTGCATTATGAAACTAACATCGGTGCAATACGAGCCAAGTGTGTTGAAAAACCACAATTAATTTTTGTGTTCAGAATTCAGTCATATTTTATAAATCCTTTGTTTTACGAACAAACCTATAAAAAAAGTGCCTTTTTATCTAATAATCATATTTAGGAGTAATAAGTTAATTTGAAGGAGTAATAAGGAACACAGTAGAAACACCTTGAAACAATAAGATAGAATCAGTTGTTCTGTTCCACGGATCCAACTACGTACTTTATAGAAGGAAGACTCAATCATACATCAAACAAGTAAAATAGTACCGACACCTAACATCATTTATACTCTGATATAAATATCAAGTTACTTTCATGAAAGGTTTGGCAAATATTAAAAAAAAACAGACTGTGGTTCAAAATATTTAGATAGTTTAGTGACATTTATTTGATTGTCTTTGACCACTAAGAAGATATATAAAGTTATTTAGTTGGCGGTCAGGAGCCGCCTTGGTATGCAAGGTAATTAAGATATGGTATGTAGGACTATGAGACGTCTCTCTACTGATATTGAGAACATTACATTACATTTCTGTTAGTCTGCCTAACAGAATTCTAATTAATTCCAACAATTCTGGCTTCTACGATCACTAAGTAATGAAGCGCTTAGTCTCTACCTCTATCATAATCTGTCCAATGCAAACATCACAATGGAATATCAAGATATTCCAATATAGCAGCCACACACGGTCTGATATCGCGTGTCACACAAGAACTTGACCCGACTTCTATAACTTGTGAAGTTGTGACACACTCATCGTTGATGACTCACACGGATGCCGCTAGGAGATCATTTCGTCAACTTGTGTTGTTTTCAGTTTCTTACCCGCTTTCACATCTCAGATTCTAAAACTACGCAGATTTTAAGTATAATGTGAAATGATTCATCGTCATCATTTTTAACAGACTAAATTGACATTTGCGTTTTAATTACTTAATTATTTAGGTGTCGTAGATAAGTCATGTCACAGGTTCCCAACGACGTAAGTTGATTTGGGATTATACAACTTACCTCAATATGACAACCTCAAGGGTCGAGTTCTATCTTCTAATAGGTACAAAAAACATAAATAATATATATTAACTTTATTTTTGTTGCTACCGAGTTGGACGTCAATAGTCTTTTTTCCCCCCCAATTAGGGTGCACCCCACTGGTTATAAATCTAAGGCTTTAAGTGAATTTAGTCAAATAAATAATTGGATAACAGAGAAGAGCAAGATTGAATGCGAGGAAAATCAATAGTTTTTAGAATAGCTATGAGTGTAAAAAGTTATCGGATTACCTACATAAAAATGTATCAATGAATTCCATCTGGGTATTGAACACGAACAATTGATCAGAAAAGCCTATTGTTCTTCATGTAATGAACGCAACCATTGTTTTGACAACTTATTTCTTTCATTTCTTTAATCACTTGTCGCATGATGTTTGGTACTTTTATCAAACATCCATGTTATTCTGGCGAAAGACGGATACCTAAACATTATGTCATTGTGGATACCAGCCACCAGTATTAATGTTTCTTTAGAAAAAGCCCTACCTATCTCTTTAACTAAAAGCCGTCTACGTGATGCGTAGCAATGTCAAAAATATGGGCAGGTACCTAATTTAGGCATCATTAACCGCATTTTGTCTAAATCTTAAATATGACCAGACACGCATACAATAACACTGTAATTAATATTATTATGTTCATAGGCGGCGTTGACCTCCATAAAAGGGCCGAAAAGATCTTACAATAAAAAATACTACTTACTTTTGTCAAGAAAATGTAATAATTAAGAAACTATGTGTAAGTCAAGGCTTAGCAGTTACCTGTCTCTGCAGATCGTTATGAGGACTAACACCTCATCATAATTTATATAACCAACAGCTGCTGGGCGTTTGGTACGTCATACAGAAGACGTCGACGGCGTCACATTGCATGACATACAACTTTACGAAGACCGAGGAACCCGGCAAATATGAACTGGAACAGATATCGCAGCACTTCATATTAGGACTTACACCTCTTAAACACGAGTACAGGTACGCCATAACTACGTACTTTAACTTAAAGCCCACCACTGCTAGGGTCCCGTGATGGACAGGTCTTTCACTGAGAGGAGGCCTCAGTTTCAGCAGATGGAACTTAAACAACTGGCAAAATGCATTTATATATCCATTTTAGGACAATAGGCATAATGCTAAACCCTTTTTTGCAGGTATACTGGATCTCTAACAGTGCCTGACCCAGCCGTACCTGCAAGAATGAAAGTCAGATTCCCTCTAAGTAAGTATTTCATTCGACCATTTTTTTTAGGAAAATCTACCGTCGCCCAGTCATGATATGCTGTATACGATTAGGTACACTTTCAGTACATAGTCAATAGAAAAAGCAACTTAATTAAAATGAGCTATTTTCAGGCGTAGCTGGTTCAGCAAGTTACACAGTAATAATGACAGACTACACATCGCACGCCGTCATCTTCACTTGCCAGAAGCTGGCGTTTGCACACCGGAGGTCTGCTACCATCCTCTCAAGAACCAAGGAGCTTGACAAGATGTACATCGACAAGGCAAGTATCTGATCTACTTACATGTTTTGAAGAAGGTATAGGATAAGGCATAATGTCGGCCTCATGTTTAAAAACAAGTTAATGTCATATTAGCATTTACCCATCCACTGTCTAGAATAATAACCGAGTTACCGACGACAGAAGAAAAGCCAAGCCCTCAGGAGCAGGTTAAGGCTCTGTCGTTATTTTGCCGACAATGTTTCTGATATTTGGTATCGTAACAAACTATAAACTACCATAGCTACAAAAACATTTACCTGGCTTAGTAAGCAACCGTTATGATATTGAATTCCTAATTATGTTTTTTTCTTTTTATTAGATGCGTAACAAGCTGGCAGTTTTCGGTGTGGACCCCTTCGACCTATCCATCATATCGCAGAGCGAGTGCCCATCACCAGCAAACGAAGGCGAAGGTGTCAACATCAACATTGATCCAGAGACCTTCTCTTCACACAACATCGGACAGGCAGTCAGGAAAACTGGTAGTGCTATCGGTGAGATAACAATAAAATCTTCTGATTAAATGCTTTAGGAAATCAATCTACGGGTAGGTATTAAATGATTGAATTTTACTAACGCTGAAGGCTACAATCCTATTCCAAACTGGATTTCGGATTTCTAAAAATGCAGGGATGCGGCAGCTATTCGTAGATGTTTTATTAGTAAAATTATGTATATAAAAGATTTGAGATGTATATAATTCATATTAAAGTAATTTTATATTTTTCGGAACTTTAACCCGATCCTGAATATAGTATGGTGGTATAGGTACTATACAAATCAGCTCGTATTGCTAAATGGTCCAGCGCGCCCGGAGCTCAGCTTTATATCTTTTCATGAACTATTTAATTGTTGTGTAGCTCCAAGCTCCAACACGATAAAGATACAACTATACTAATTCTACTGTCTTATTTCAGCCGATGGAGTTGAATACGTGGTGGAAGCTGGCAAGACCGTGTACCACAAGGTGGCCAGCAGTAAGGAGGACCTAACCGAAGCTCCCGGCGGCGGCCGCGCTTACTCCCTCAAGGATGACGCGGAGTGGCTGCCTTGAAGCATCTCTATGTTGTGGTGGCTCTAAGTACAAGTAGCCATAGTATATGTGATAGCGTAGATATTGACTGAACCCAAACTCCTAGATATCTATACTTAATATTATGAAGTAATTATTTTTTGTTCATATTCATAGTACCTAACTCTTTGTTTTTTGTTAGTTCATTTACTTGACTTTTCAAAATTGTTGTTTATCACAGATATTAAAAACATCACACGTAGGTAATGAAAAAAAAACATAGCCAGAAGAATGACCTCATAATTTAATTAACACCCAGTAGTTTATTTTCTCAAGTTAGGAGGAAACAGCAATGCATTTAATATTATCACAATGGGAGGATAATACTCATAAGATCACCAGATTATTGTAAGTGCACTGACATCCGATCAGCCAATCTAATATGAAAAATTCTCCCGCGATAAAAGGTGAAGTGAACTGTCATCCCACTGAAGGGTGGCCTTAGATGGGATGGACCTGTCAATAGTGAAAGAACAGTTCACCTAAAGTCACCGAGAGATTTTTATAGTAGGTATAGCAAGTGCTGAAATGTGATTTTAAGGTAATTTTAATCTAATGTACAGTTATCATGAATTATATTGATAGCAAACTAAGTTTTATACCAAAGGATACCTTGCCCTATCATGCTATCTTTGTAGGTACCTACTATTTGTATGTACAAAAACAATAAATATATTTATAAATAATGAATTGTGAATATTTATTTGACCTCAGTGTTATGGCGTGACGTCACGCCTTCCTGCTTGCTTATATATGTTTTTGGTATGAACTGGGGTTCATAAATTATTCTTGTTATCAAAATGACCGTACCATAATGTCAGCGCCCTTATTCCGTAGCAGTAACACCGTTTTTAGGGTTCCGTACCCAAAGGGTAAAAACGGGACCCTATTACTAAGACTTTGCTGTCTGTCCGTCCGTCTGTCTGTCAACAGGCTATATCTCAAAAACTGCGATAGCTAGACAGTTGAAGTTTTCACAAATTATGTATTTCTGTTGCCGCTATAACAAAAAATACTAAAAACAAAAATAAATAAATATTTAAGGGGGGCTCCCATACAACAAACGTGTTTATTTTTTTGCGATTTTTATAAATAATGGTACGGAACCCTTTTTTTCTTTAATGCAGACGTGCGATTGACTGTATCAACTGCGATCAGCGACCTGACAGGTCAAACTCAATGGATTCTAGCTGCATGCCAGGGGTTATTAACACACGAGTGTTTTAATTCCTGGTTTTGTGCGCAAAACTTTTTCAAATATACAATAACAAACCTAGATACTCGTAAGTCACTACAGCACAACGGCAGGCTGATGATCTAACGATGTACATGGCCATGTTATCAATGCAGAAATACATGCAAATAGGTAGGTAGAGAGTAGTTCATAGATACAGGTCAATGGATGAGTGCTATTCTCTAACAACAAATTATTGCTATAAACTCTGTGAATTGAAAAAGTAAAGTTTGTTAAGTAAAAATAAAGTAAGCGTTTTAGGTACATATATAGTGTACGAAACTGCACATATAAAACAGTCGTGGATACAATTAATTATACACCTCACTTTCGGCTCGGTTCATAAAATTCGCTCGTGTTTTAGCCAGCTCTATTATGCAACAGTTGAAACTACTACATTAAATGTTATTTTCGTTAGAGTTGCACGTGCATAAAGTCTGCCATTATGATACTATTATTGGTTTCATGATTGTAGAAATTTTACGATGTGATTGTAGATACAATAGATAATAAACCTGAACTGCAAATAAAACACACAAAGTCCATTTATGGAACTGTATTAAAATTTAATATAAAAGCACAATGCAAGTTGAACATGGAATGTTGACATTCCTATTCTATTGAATGCATAAAAATGCTTCTGAATGGTATTTTTAACATAAACCTGTTTTAGCTGTGTCATGATATACTTCGCAGACATTTTAAAAATTTAGATACTATTAAACTAACACAATCAACAATTATTATATAAATTCAAAACTTGTGAATCAGTATGCAGGCCACACTCGTAACGATATATTTGCGCAAGGGACTTGCACAAGTGTGTATTAATTAAAAAAAGCAATAATGCAAATATATTGTTCCAAGTATTTACGGCATCAGCGCACAGTGCAGGCACTATGCTGATGGCACTTGCGCGGAGTCAGTCCATTACAACAAAATCCATTTCTTTTCTAAGAATAAAAAAAAACATTTCCGATAAAATGCATTTACTTATAAATAGAGTTCAAAAGTACAATATATGTATAGGTAATAATGTTATACTGGTATTGGCGAAGCTGTGAGCATCGACGCAAACTATAAGTAAGTATACATATTTGTTTTGAAATGCATTCTGATGTAATGTATCACAACAACAACCTTTTTCCAAACCTACCTCCTTCCAACAGAACCACAGCTCATTGTTGATATAATATTATAGTAAGCGTCGAGCTTGCAAGTTTTATAGCAAGTATGTACAATGTAATTAGAAACAGCAGTTCGATCAATTAGTCAGTTCTGTAAAGTGGTGGTGCACAACACACACTGAAGTCCTCAAGATTTTGAATATTAATTCAAATAATGGTTATTCCATATTTTATTTATAATCACATCATATTAAAAAAGAAAAACGTTATTTTTAGATGTGTCACGCGTACCTACCATCATAAAACTCAGATAGTAGTCGGTAGTACAGTCTCACTGCTCTTCCTAACCTCATTAGTCATTAGTAGTTCGGTCGTCTTAAGGTGTGCAACGTTCAAGGAAGCGCGGGTAGAGGCAGACCTCGCGGATGTGGTACCGGTCGAGCAGCCAGCACAAAAAGCGCTCCAGGCCGAGTCCGTAGCCCCCGTGCGGCACCGAGCCGAACTTGCGCTGGTCCGTGTACCAGTAGTACGGGGACGGGTCGATGCCCTCGCGTTTGTAACCTGGGAGTAGACAATCAATACGTGAGAGGGTTTCAATTACTTTGACAACTAAATAAACTAAACTACTTTGAAAATTACAAATGACGATACATTCCTGTTTCAAGAATCACCAAAGCAAAGTTGCAAGAATATTTTGATTGGAGAAATACATTTGTAATAAATGAGGTGGACATTCACGCGAACAAAGCTGCGGACATAGACAAGTAGTCAATATATCTGCATTCATACCTTCCAACAGTTCCTCATAATCCCAAGTCCTCATGGACCCGCCGACGATCTCCCCGACTCCCGGCATCAGTACGTCAACAGACTCGGTGAGTCGCCTATCTTCTGGACAACGTTGCATGTAGAACGACTTGATCTCTGCCGGGAATTTGCACAAAAGGATCGGCTCGCCGATTGCGTCCGTCATTTTACGCTCCGGCATTTCGGGAATGTCCTGAAAAAGGCAAATTATTATAGTCTGCGGTGCCTGCCAGCAGTGGCTGCAGAAACTCGTCGAGCTCATACACTCGTCGATTACACAAAACTAATCTACGGTTTCTAGAGCCGGCTATTTTGAAAATCTCAATCAAATATCTGTTGAAAGTGATTAATTCTATTGAACGGAAGTCAGTGATAGTGTGACTGTCGATAGGACGGTTTGAAAACATATAGTGTTGACTCAAAACGGGTTACAACAAGGGAGTGGAGGCTGTGGCGTTGTATTCTTTATTTAAAATTATTTAACTAACCTCTCCGAACTCATAGAAAGAGCCATCCTCTTTGGTGATGTTGTTGGCACGCAAGTACTCGATAGCTTCCGTGTACGCCATGCGCCTGAATGGTTTCTGGGGTCTCTGGAACCAAATAATACATTATTGAATACAAGAACTTGGTCCAGAAAACACGGAACTCTTCTTCTACAAAGGAAAGGAATATACTAGTCTTAGAGGAAAATCCCTCTCAACCTAGTACATCTGCGCGATGACGTCAGGTGGAAGGGATAGCGACACGAGAACGGAGCAGTGTCGTGCGGCTTTTGACTTTTGCGTCGGCGCTTGGACGAGTCGGTTGTGTGGTTGTGCTCTCAAGTGCTATTTGTCATATTGGTCACCGCTAATTTTGATTTCAGTTATTTATACTAATTTTGTTACTTTTAGTTCTGATTTAGGTTATTTTGTGATTTTGCTCATGTTAAAATTATTTGAATGATTAAAAAGAGGTTAGGATTGTCAGTGGGTTTCTTTTTAAAAACTGAATTTGACAAGACGTTTGTAAGATCAGAAGTGGGATTATTTACGCGACTTTGATCGTTCTCCATCCTCTTATTTTAAAGCTACGTGGTTGATCACTCTTTTTCTAGTGGTTTAGTGCTTTGTTCTTTTTGTAAATATTTGCGGTTAGTAATTATGTCGAGTGCTGATTATTCTGGTGGTGAAACGCCACGCACGCGTCGAAGTGGGAGTCGTGATAGTCGGAAACGTAGGCATGGTTCGCATAAACGTCGCGGCCGTCGTTCAAAGCGGCGCGATCCGTTAGATCAGATTTTGCAAAGACTGAATGCACTTGAGGAGCGCCTGCCGGTAACGGCGACTAGTTTGACCGCTCCGTCTCGTCCCTGCGTTAGAGACAGCCCCTCATCCGTGGTCTTGGACGTCACTGAGACTGCTGCTGAGGTTGGCGCAGCGACGCCCTCTACGAGCCGGCCTGCGGAAACGCCGCGCGATACCAGCAGCATGGCGGATGGGATTATCGGTGACTCTCTTCATTGATACAAGTAAGATCTAAGCATTACTACATTTCAAATTTCGATCCAAGTGTGCATGATTTTGATGTGTGGTGTGCGGAGGTAGACCGTGGCCGAAACTTGAACGGTTGGGATGATCATGAGTGTTTTGGGCGTATTGGTGGTTGCCTACGTGGTGACGCCAAAACGTGGTTGAACCATTGGGTGACAAACGATCGCTCGTGGTCGAATTTTAAAGCCGAGTTTCGATCGTTGTGTCCACGTGAAGTCGATATGGCAACTGTGCTGTATGACGTCATGAGTACAACGTCTAACAAGTTCACCACGTATGCAGAATACGCTCGAATGTCCCTACTGCGGTTAAATATCGTACGAGGACTTTCGGATGAGGTCAAAACCGCAATAGTAGTTCGTGGCATCTCCGATCCTCAAGTGAAAGCCGCGGCTACCAACGCCAAACTGCAGCCGAAAGATTTGGTCGAATTTTTGTCTGTGTACGTTAAACCTAAGAACACGCAAAGTGCTACCGGTAATCCCATACGCTCGTCAGCTGCTGAAACGTCCAATCCTCGTAAACGCGAAGCGTCTAGGAGAGGACAGGTGACATGTTTCTCGTGTGGCAAACACGGTCACAAACAAGCTGATTGTTCAAAAAAATTAAAAGTTGATTCAGCCACTTCTAATTCTAAATCTACCTTCTTTGAGACTTTGAATGTAAAAGATACGAAGTCTAATTCAAAACCAGTCAAAGTGATTTGCACCTATTGTAAGAAAACCGGTCATCTCGTTGATTCGTGCTATTTAAAGCAACGTATGGATTCTAAGTCCAATGATAAAAGTAGTACTGACGTAAATTTTTGCTCCGCGTCGATTCCGGACGAAACAACGTGATGACGGCGATTATTCAAAAACTACCTGTAGATGTTTTAATTGATTCTGGGTCTGATATTTCACTTATTTCTAGATCGGTTTTAAAGCATTTTAGTTTTAATCAATTGCCAACCTATCGTAGATTGCGAGGTATCGGTAGTCAAGATATTGAGTCTACTTCCTTTGTTAAGACAATAATTGAGTTCCCTGAATTATCATTAGAGGCGGATCTTTATGTAGTACCACCCGGTTGCATTCAGGCACCTATCTTGGTAGGGACTGACATTTTAAATCGCTATGGTGTCACCTACATTAGGATGAGTGATTCTCAACGATTGATGAGAGTTGATCTAGTCTACAATGTGTCATCTGTGGAGCTGGCTGACCAAGTGAAGACACCCTTAGTTGGTGATGACAAGAAACGTTTGTTATCTTTGATTGACGAGTTTTCTGAAACGTTCACTACTGGCACAGCGACCTCCACAGTAAACACTGGGAGCATGGAGATTAGGCTTAACAGTGAGAGTCCGATAAATTATCGACCGTACAAGCTTTCTGTAGACGAGAAGTTACGCGTTCGCGGCATAATTAGTGATCTTTTGAGTAAGGGCATCATACGAGAATCACAATCAGACTATGCAAGTCCTATCATCCTCGTAAAGAAAAAGAGCGGGGAAGATAGGATGTGCGTAGACTACAGAGCCTTAAACGCTGTCACTGTTAAAGAAAGATTTCCATTGCCACTAATCGATGACCATATCGATAAATTAGGCAACTTCAAGTATTTTACCAGTCTTGACATGGCTACTGGCTTTCATCAAGTACCAATGAAAGACGATGCCTCTATTAGTAAAACTGCCTTTGTGACGCCTGAAGGGCATTATGAGTATTTGAAAATGCCCTATGGGCTGGCTAACGCCCCTGTCGTGTATCAGCGCGTTATCACAAAGACACTTAAGCATCTTATAGACACTGGCCATGTATTGACCTATATTGATGACGTACTGATCATGTCCAATTCAATCGAGGAAGGCCTAAAGGTATTGCGAGAGGTTTTAAAAACCCTCTCAGCGGCAGGTTTCTCGGTCAACGTTAAGAAATGTACGTTTTTAGATGAGGAGGTTGAATACTTAGGACGGCTGATTGGACATGGTCAGGTACGGCCGAGTCCGAGTAAAACTGATGCTCTAGTTAAGTCCCCAAAACCTACAAATGTAAAAGAGGTGCGTCAGTTCTTGGGGTTGGCGGGTTATTTCCGCAGGTATATTGCTGCATATGCCTCAAAGACTTCTTGTATTGCCAAGCTACTGAGAAAAGGTGTGCCTTTTGTTTGGGGACCGGAACAAGATGTCGCTCGCGACTATATCATTAAGTGCTTAACTGAGGAGCCAGTTTTAGCAATTTTCAATCCCAGTCTACCCACAGAACTACATACCGATGCTAGTTCGATAGGATTAGGGGCTATTTTGCTTCAGGAATATGAAGGAAAACGTAAGCGAGTTGTCGGGTATTACAGTAAGTCCACCCAGGGAGCGGAATCAAAATATCACAGCTACGAATTAGAGACCTTAGCTGTGGTACGTGCTTTACAACACTTTCGGCATTATTTGATCGGTATAAAATTCAAAATTGTCACTGATTGCAATTCTCTAAAATTAACTGAACGCAAAAAAGATTTGCTGCCTCGTGTAGCTCGCTGGTGGGTTTACATGCAGGATTTTCAGTTTTCTTTAGAGTACCGAAAGGGTTACAACATGCAGCATGCTGACTTTCTCAGCAGACAACCTGCTCACGTGTTCCAAATCCAAAATCCACGAAACTGGGCGAAAATTGCTCAAACTGCCGACTTGGAGACTCAGGATCTAATGCAGAAGGTTCGAGAAGTCCAGTTAGATAGCAGTCGATTTTTTATTAAAAATGACTTGCTGTACTATAAGTACACGCTTACTGGTGAAGACTCGCGCCTTCTGTGTTTCATACCGAAAGGGCATAGGCTTAGTCTTTTAAGAGTCTTTCATGACGATCACGATCACATAGGCGTTGATAAGACTGTCGATTTGATACTGCGTCACTTTTGGTTTCCTGGCCTTAGACATTTTGTTAAAAAGTATGTTGGCCATTGTATCGTTTGCTTAGCACATAAGAAAGTGCCCCGAGCACCTCACCAACCAATCGAGTCTTGGACAAAACCGGACATTCCCTTTTCCGTGTTACATGCCGATGTTCTTGGGCCGTTAACAGAGTCCAACGGTCATAAATACATCCTCATAGTTGTAGACTCATTTTCAAAATTTTGCTTGTTGTACGCGTTATACCGGCAAGACGCGGATGAATTGAAAAGGGTGTTTTCCAATGCTGTCTCACTGTTTGGCACTCCGTCAACTATAGTGTGTGACAGAGCTAGGATGTTTGAAAGTGCTGCGTTTCAAGAGTGGGTAACTGAGCTTGGGTCCTCTATACACTTTATCACACCTGAGATGCATCGCGAGAACGGTCAAGTCGAACGGTACTGCCGCACAGTCCTCAACATGCTGCGCATAGAGGTTAATAACAAGGGTGCTTCTTGGTCCAACGTCTTATGGAAAGTGCAGCTAACCCTTAACATCACTAAGCAGGCAACAACTCGCACCTCTGCCCTGCAGCTGCTGACCGGTGTTGAAGGAACCACTCCGGTTCTACGATCGCTGGTCCGAGACATTGCGCTGAGCGACTCTCGTCCGAACCGAGAAGCCCTGCAGACTTTGAGGAGACAGAGGGTCTCGGAACTGCTTGCTGCCAACCAGCAACGACAGGACGCCTACGTTAATGAGGGTCGTCGACAGCCCCATACTTTTTCCGTTGGCAGTTTCGTGTTCGTTAGCAAGGGTTCACAAAGTACCGGCAAACTAGATTCTGGGATGCGTGGACCGTATAAAGTTGTCCGGGCATTGCCTCATCACCGTTACGAGCTTGAGTTGTTGGCAGGCTCATATGGAAAGAAGACTCAGAGCGCCGCAGAACATATGGTTCAGTGGCGGGGTGAGTGGACCCCGGATACATGCGAGGCATTCTTCGGGACTGGTGAGTGAGCTGTGTTGTCCATGAGTCCGTGAGGGGTAGCCAGAACGTCACGTAGGTGACCATGTGTGTGTTTACCTGGTACCCTTGTGGGGTAGCCAGAACGTCACGGAGGTGACCTTGTGTGTGTTGTCCTGATAATCCTCGATGCGGAGGTTTATCAGAGGGCCTCGGAAGTGGCTTCTTGATTTGTTGTTATTTATGTGTTGTCCTGGCGGTTGCCAGAGGGCCACTTTCGAGAGCTTCTTGTTTTACTATTGCTCATATTATGTTTGCTGACATCGTTCATGAGTAGAGCTCCTCATTGATGATGTCTTCTTGCTTTGGTTACCCTTTGTAAGGGGATTGCTTGAGTGCACGCTTGCTGTCCGTTTGCAATGAGTATCCAAAGCCAAAAGAATACATCACTACAATTTTGTTTTAACATTTCAGAAGAGAATGATGTTGATGAAGAACCATCAAATGAGGATGAACTACAAAGGGACCCTGCTGCAGCAATCTAAGCTGACGAGGCCGTTCAGCTGTCAGGAACGGCCGTCTTAGAGGAAAATCCCTCTCAACCTAGTACATCTGCGCGATGACGTCAGGTGGAAGGGATAGCGACACGAGAACGGAGCAGTGTCGTGCGGCTTTTGACTTTTGCGTCGGCGCTTGGACGAGTCGGTTGTGTGGTTGTGCTCTCAAGTGCTATTTGTCATATTGGTCACCGCTAATTTTGATTTCAGTTATTTATACTAATTTTGTTACTTTTAGTTCTGATTTAGGTTATTTTGTGATTTTGCTCATGTTAAAATTATTTGAATGATTAAAAAGAGGTTAGGATTGTCAGTGGGTTTCTTTTTAAAAACTGAATTTGACAAGACGTTTGTAAGACTAGTATATATTACTAGTATAGTTACCTTGAAGTTAGGGTTGAGTTCGTAGACGAGGTGCGCATCGGGCGAGGCAAGCACGCGATCCACCACGTCTACCACTAAATCCTCGAGCCGGGACAGCAGGTCCTCGAACGAGATGAACGGACACTCCGCTTCCACGTGACTGTACCTGTTACACAACACACTGTTTAGCAAGGTAGACGACGAACCAATTTAGATTCAATATTGTACCGTGGTGCGATTAACAAAGACAGCGCACAGCTACTAAGTATACAGAATGTTTATTCGAACAGTGAGTTATAAATAAACTACTTGAATACTTTGGTACTTGAACAAGAATCAGTTTATCATGGCATACAGGACCTAGCTATTTCCATTATCTTTTTTCTTTCTTTCTCCCTTTTTCTGTTTGATCTTCTTTTTGTTTAATTTTATTATTTAAATGTGGATGCTTGTAATTAGCAACTGTCAAGTGATTTTTTTTTACCATTTGTGTGTGTTTTTTCTGTAAGCTTTCTTAAAATTGTAAAAATAAAATAATAAATAAAACATACTGAGGTATGGTTCGATCGTGTCCACAATTTTTTTTTTTTTTAAACGTTGCCCCCCACACTAGGAATTTCTCCAGTATCGTGGGTCCGTTTACAAACATATAAGCTCATATAAACAAACAGCCAGACCCGGAACAACTACCTATAGGCCATACAAATATTTGTTCCGTGCGGGAATCGAACCCGCGACACGCAGCGCAGCAGCCAATCGCTCAGCCACTGCGCCAAACGTGTATTTGTATGTTATGTTTAAATAAATGAATGATTATGTATGCATAAACACACACGACGACACGACGACACGACGACGAAACTGATATATGCTAATTGTCAAAAAGACAGCAATCAATTGCTATACCTATTGCTAGCTGACAAAATGAGATTCCTCCCATAGATTTTGTATGGCTATCGTAAAATGTGACGTTATTTATTTGCCAAATCAGTGTTTTTTTAGATAACTATCCAATTATTTTGTAATATCAGGTGTATAATACTGCCTAAACTTAATTTGGCCGACAAATGTATAAGCTCGTCTCCACATACTGCGATCTACCTCATAAATCTTATGTGTTTGTTGTACGTACTCAGCGAGATGCCTGCGCGTGCGCGACTGCTCTGCGCGGTACGACTGCGCGATACAGTACACGTCGCCTAAAGTGGCCAGACACGTCTCCAGGTAAAGTTGCGAGCTTTGAGTCAGGTAGGCTTCCTCTCTGAGGATAAAAAAAGAGGTTAATTAGATTTATTAATTTGTATATTTATTTAAGAAGACTAAAAACAATAAATTTGACTGGCAGCCAATTACAGGTTTTCTGTAACTGTTTTGTGTCAAAGATATTTTGGCGAATTGGCGATGTGTTCAATAGAAAAAGCTGTTCAATATGACGAGTAGTAATAATACCTAGTCGCTAATTGTCCAGGGCAAAGGCCTCTTTTCATACAGACAAGCCACGAGCATTGATAACCGCGCTTGCTTTAGGCGGATTGGCGATTTCAGACTTATATGTATTGATTATACTAGCAGGTTTTCTTTCACTTATGTCAGTAATATCCAAGATAATCTTCGAAAGTACATATGAATTGTAAAATCATAGTACATGCCCGATTTCGAACCCGCAACCTGAACGACCAATACAATAACCCCTTAATGGACGTCGTACCACTGCATGTGTTGGTTTTAAATCAATTTCTATGAGTGTCTGTCGAGGGTATGGGTCATCAACATGCTCTTACCCGAAGTAGCTAAACTTGAACAGCGTGCTACCGCCTTCGCACTGCGTCTGGACGAGTGTGGGTGGCGTCACCTCCGTGTAGCGCCGCGCCGCGAAGTGATCGCGGAAGGCGCGGGTCACGGCGGCGCGGGCGCGGAGCACCTTAGACGTGTTCTCGCCTCGGATCATTATGTGCCTGGAAATGATAATGTGTCATAAATACAACAAATGCGGAAAATATTACTAGAGATAACTAAACTCTTTCGTGCGCGAGTTTTATCATGTAAACTAGGCAGTAGATATTATAGTGCACCGGTGCACTTTCTCCCTCACTGTCCGCCGATGCAACGGTAATCCAACACGACGGCGACAAAGTTACCGCTTAGCTGAACCGCGAGCTGACTAGCCCGTCTACTTTAGACATAGATGAGCTGCAGTTCTGAGGCCCTACCTGTTGTCAAGCTGCACGTCAGGCAAGGCTTCTTCGTTAAGAATGGCGTCAGCGCCTCCTGGCGGCGCGAGACCGATGAGCTCCCAGTAGTCGGCTGTCAACTCGTGACCACCAGGCGCCTGGACAATGACACATATTAATAACATAAAATGTTCTTTAATAGAGAGTTAATGGAAATAAAGAGGCTGCTCATATTAAAACCGCTCTTAGAATAAATGACTTATTGATGGCAGTTGTTGTCATGAATGGTCTTGAGACTCAACCAAGTTTTAAAATAAAGCTGCTAAGTAAGCGCTTATTTTGTATCAGCTATTTAAAGAAAGAAAGAAAGTTTGCATGCAGAGAATATTTTTGAAATCAACAGCTTTTTAAACAAAATTGTAATACTTACCATCTTCCCCTCAGGTACGACCTCGAGCTGACCATAGATAACGACGGAGGACTCTGTGGAGAGTACTAGCGCGTTGTACGTCTGACACAGCAGGCCGTGCAATACGCATTGAAGGTAGCCGGAGCCGTCGCGTAGAGTCAGGAAGGTGAGCGCGCGGCCTTGACGACGCAGACGATGCACCCAGCCGCGCACGCATATGCGCTTGCCGCGGTGGTCGTTCGCTGTAGATTAAAATATGCTTTCAAATGGGCTGCTGCAAACATAACCTAGCAAAATGGGCGATTATAGACCACCAACAACCAGTGTCACAACACGGTGCTTCTGACCAGACAATGGCCCATTCACTACAGTGCCCAAAGTGTCCCTACACCTGCACTTTAGAGGTCATTAAAACGCCTCTGATGTTGCAATAAATGTGGTCACCTACTGAGCCTATGGGTGGAAGAGATTCAGTTCAAGATTGTAGACATTTTTCGTTAGTTAGTAATAAAAATAATTAATCAGCAGTTACATACAAAACTGCACTCTTAGACGGTTAAATGTATGGAACAACTGGTATTTACTTATAACCTACGGAGAAGTTGGGGCTGTGGTCAAGAATTTGGTATCAAATCCATAGTAAAAGTTTTCATTATGTTGTTCTTCTCAATGCTTATGAAACGGTAAATTGAAAAAGCGCAAGGAACTCAATAATAAAATAACATTTGGATACACAGATAAGATAAGTGATACGGTTACTTGTTTATTTAACTAACTTCAGATTATTGTATTGCAAAGCTTCACCATTTCTTTATCTCGAGTGCTTGATAAATAAGAAAACCTAAATAGTAATTAGTGGGAATCCCAAAATCCTGTGTTTTTTTGCTATAACTAATTGTGTCATATAAACAGCTCAAAATATCAGTTACTATATTAACAATGAATACTGTTATTCTGCTGCATCTTGTTAATATTTCTGGTAGAAATAGAACAGAAGAAGAAATGGGTAAGTACCAACAGCAGTTACATTTACTTAGATAGGCTATTTAACTTTAGTTGGATGACAATAACATTATAAGATTTTTGTTATATAAGGGGGAATCCCTTTTTGTATTTACAATGATAACAGGCTGAGTAAAACATAATGTTTTCAATTAAAATGATACCTCTTTATTACAACCTAGGCCTCGGCAAGAAGGTATTTTAGCCAAGCCTAGATTTCCAAATTACTAAACATGAAGACTAATTATTTATTTTTTATTGCTTTTTCTTGTTTTGTTTGTTACTATTACATTTTTTCTTCCATGTTCGTACGTTGTGTTAATAAATAATATAGAATATGCTATGGTTCAGATGAAAAAAACTGCAAAATCACAAGTGCTGTACAAACTTTTTATTATAATAATAATAAATATTATTGTGATAATATATTATTGCAACACAGATGTGCACAGTGCCTACCTAAAGTTATTTAGAAATTACTAGAAGGAAAGTAAGTACTGTGAGTAACCACGCAATAGTGTTACATCATCTACCTGTAACTATGTATGCTGTACTATATAAACAGCAAATTAAATGTACAAGCTTCACAACGGTGAAATTGTAGAATGATTAATTTCATTTATTATTAGCAACCCACACAGGCATTGCATGGGTCCAATTTTTTATTATTAAATTTGTAGTTCTGTTTTCCATACAAAAATACAATTAATTTTTATTTATTAGATTAAATAGATATACAGCAGATAAAGAAAGATTAGGTTCAAAGGTAAAAAACCCAAAAATGAACTTGATGTTTGTACTCACGCCTTGTGGCGGTTACTATACCGCTAATTGTTTTGTCTTAAATAATAGTAGTAATGTTGCAGTATTCGTAGGTTGTACGAGTTGTAACTTGACAGAGAAGATGAAGTGAGCTTCAGGCAAGCTGTCAATTTGTAGCATTGCTGCGACCACAGCTCACCCTAAGCTCACTTACTTAAATTCACAGAACAATTAATCACACTTCTGATTGTAATTATGTTCCGTACAAAGGTATTGGTTTATTTTAATATAAATATTTGTTATTTTCCAATCTCATTATATTGTTAGGCTATCTCTCAAGTCCTTAATACTTTAATAAAATTACACTAATAAATGAAGGTACTCACTCTCTGATATCTTCACGATCGTAGCCTTGGGCAGGCTAGTATCCTCTTGAATAATGATTTTTTTGGCCTCGTCCAGGTTTTGTTGTCTTTTATCGTTGCCCTCCTCCTCGGCTTTCGCCTTGTCTACAGCCTTATGGCCTTCCCTCACCCAGATCTTGTGAATCTTCTTTAGTTGAGATTTAGCTATAACTTCGTACACTTTTGTGTCGTCTTTAGCGTCAACGTAGATAGTAGGGAATGGTTCCTTGCCGGCGTGGCGCATGGCCTGTAATACACTCTTGAACGGCTTCGCTTCGCTTCCATCGCCGGTCTCATCACTACCCTTTTTATCTGAGGTGTATATCTCACCTAAAATTTATAAAAAATATGAAAATATGTTGCATACGTATGCTTGTAGGTTAGGATTCAAATTGTTATTATATCTAATATAAAACTTACCTATTGAAAGGTTCTCCATTTTAAATGATTCTAACTAACGTCCAAGTCCGCTTAACTGAAGTTTTCTTTGATATTGCAATAAATACACGAGAACGATCGAATCTGATGAAACGTCTTCACGTCACTGTCATCACCATACCGCAGTGACCCCCGAAGTTGAACGAACGAAACGTAGCGATAGCGAAGGCAACTCGGGTGGCTACGGCTAGGTGTTCAAATTCCCAGAATATATTCCTTATTCTATGTAATTTTATTCTTGAGGTTTTTATCTGTTTTGATTATTACAAAATGCCTGTTTTTTTCCAAGAAGTTTCGATATATTTACGTGTTAATTTTGCAAAATAATAATAAGAAAAGTTAATTAATAAAATCAAAAAACCTGACAGCGTTAAAACTAAACTTTAATTTGAAACAGAAAAAACAAGTAAGTGCTCTAGATTTTAAGTTCCAGACTTCCCAATAATTGGTCCCGGGTGTGAAAGTGTAGACTACAGTCGGTTAGTATAATCTAAAGGAAAAAATTGGGTTACTAACTTTGAACTAAGAAAAATAGTAGGGCTTTTTTTACATCTGAAAATATTTGTGACGTTTATTTTAATTAAGTCACCCACGTTTATGGAAAACCTTAATAATTGGCAATATTCAATTTGACATTGACAGAATCAGATGTTTCTGTTTTTCCTTGACCAATGGTTTCGATTATTTTGTTAATCCAATGTTGCCAGCAATAAATAAATTAAAAGATAAAAAGGATTAGGTTAATTTCATTGAAGGACAATAAAGAAAAAGATCATTGAAAAAGATGAAGACTTTTTAAGAAGTTATGCGGTGTTAATTTTAAGAAATACCATGACGAACCATATTCTAAACTATATTTAGATTGTAGTGGATTGTAGTTGTTATTATTATATTGTTTGTTTTGTTGTTGTTCCGGCCTTATTAGACCGTACCTGCCGTGATGTGGAAGAATGCTCAGAGCGACTCCTGTGTCTCAGGGAAAGGTAAGTAGTTGCAGGAACACCGGGTGTTTTAGTCGGTAGGTAAGAGTCCGACGCTCCTCAAAAAAGGGGAATACCCCACGTAAGAAAGGCATACTCGCATATTGATAGCGATGTTTGAAATCCATGTGCCTAACGGTGACTCAGACTTAGGTAGTTGGGAAGTGGTAGCTAATGTTATTGAATGTGTTGTAGGCATTCCGAAAATTTGTCAAAAAGAATATCATGTACCTAACTGTAAAAATATAAAAATATATAAATGTTACAGCGCCTCAGGTGATCGCAGCCGTGAGTTCCTTCCGAAGTGGCTTAGTCGGCGGCCTCGACGGCCTGAGTCCACAGCATTGAAAAGATCTGTTTAGTTCGGGCGCCGGGGAAGCTGGTCAGTCGCTTTTGAAGGAGCTTGCGGCTCTGGTTAAATTTATGCTTTGCGGCAATGTGAACGATGCCGTCGTTGATGTCTTGCACGGGGCCAACCTGTGAGCATTACGTAAGAAGGACGGCAGTATTCGTCCCATTGCCGTGGGATGTACGTACAGACGTATCGCAGCAAAAAATTGTTGCAAAACATACTGCGAATCGCTGAGCAACAAATTCCAGTCCCTTTAACTTGGCTTTAATTCCAGAGGTTGACGTTAAGAACGCTTTTAATTCTGTAAATAGGTTCCCTAATTTTGGAAGACAATTTTTCACCTGTCATTGACGAAAAAATGTATTAGTTCAATGATATTTCGGATAGACTTTCCCAAAATTAATATACATTCTGCGTGTAGCCTTTTGAGATACTGTTGTTTTGGTCCAAATTTTATGTATTACCTCCGGTCTTCACCTATATGGTAGTCCCCACACCTCTTGGACAAAATTGACCAAATTATTAGAAACACATTAACATCACTTCTCAATGTGGCCCTGGATGACCAAGCATGGCAACAAGCCACACTTCCCATTCGTTTTGGTGATCTCAGCATCCGTAAAATTTCTAGTTGCAGTTTACCGGCGTTCTCTTCTCTCCACAGCATCGATAAGTTTATTTTGGAAATTTCTATTACTATCAATGATTAACTTTGAAGTGCCGTGTTTGAACGAAGCGATGAACGCCTGGAAAGTAACTTGCCCGGAAACAGATCGACCCGTGAACCCATCTTCCCAGCGACACTGGAACGAGCCGTTCTGCAGGTTGGTACGGAATAATTTAATGAATACGTCCATCTATTCAGCTGAGCGTGCCCGCCTGCTGGCTGTGGGTGAGTGGTTCTCTGGCTTCAGGCACTTCCGTCGCCCAATATAGGCACTAAGCTGAGTGACTCTACATTCCGGCTCGCTACAGTTTGCGCTTGGGCGCTCCTTGTGGGGCTCCACACCGCTATCAGTGCGGTGAAGTTGTCGACTGCCTCGAATGCCACGGTCTGTCATGCAGTAAGAGCGCTGTCCGCATAGCACGGTATCCGTCGTGCTCTTGTCTCCGCCGTAGTGCCAGCTGTTTTGAAGCCAATTGGTTTGGCACACGACGATGGAAAGAGATCAGATGGGATGACTTTGATGCCTTGGAAGTTGGGTAGGCCTTTGGTGTGGGATGTAACATGCGTCGACACTCTTGTGCCATCCTATGCTGTGTATTGCTGCCATCCTTTTGGGCACTTGTCATATTGACAGCGATACGGATGAGTTTATTGATTGCCCTATGTTATTATGTTTATTGATTCCTTTTTTATTTTTTATATAAACTGTACAGTGTACATACTCGTAGTTTGTAATCTAATTATTATTTAAGTAAGTTTTATGATTGAAATAAGTTTCTTATGTTAATTATATATAGTACCTAACTTCACGTAATTGGGCTTATCATACTACCAACTGTTAATGCTGTACGATAGTCGTATGTCCAATTAGAAAATCGACTTGAATCGTATATCTATGTTAGCGCAGACGTGTTTAGATGAATTTTTGTTAGGTACTCTTTCACGCATACACGGCAAAAAAAATTAGGAAGTTGAAATTGGGTATACATAAAATATTGATCTAGCTAACACAGGATTTTTATTCCATTTCTGTATTCCCGTGGGAAAATGTACATTAAGCCCCGAGCAGAAGTTGGTGATTTTATAACTTTACTAGCTTTTTCCTGCGATTTTGCCCTGTAGAAGTCAATGACCCCTGCCTGCCTTTCAGCTTCATGGATCAAGTAGATTTCTTCAGATATCGTGGTTAGTCACTGAGTGAATATATTATAATTATGTGTGAGTGACTTTTGCTAACAAATAATAAGTTGTTATTTGTTCTACTAAAGCATAGGAAGAGATTCCCAAGTCGAGCAAAGCGTTGTGGGCTTTTTTATGAAATTCTCAGTAGCAGCTCGGGAGTTAGGATTTGTGCCCAGTTAATGGCAATAGGCTCGCCCCCTATTACATTACATGGGACCTAAACATATCGGCGATCTATAGGTGCCTAACCCTTCGGGGAATACAGGCGTGATGGTATGTTATATTCTAAAAAAAAGAAATAATGGATTCCGGAATGGAATTCAGATATGTATTAATGTCATAAGATCGAAATAAGCAGTTCTACATGACTTTTTAATCTCCTGTAGATTACGTTTGTATAGCATGATGATTGTTTTAATTATTACAATCAACAACAAAAAAAAACGTTAGTAAAACGGTGAATGAACTGATTTCTTATTCATTAAGCCTTACTCACCTAATAAATAAACAAAGTAAAAAGAAACGTATAAAACCAAATCTATGATTAAAACATCGAGTGATAAATAAATAATGGAAATGCCATTGAGTAGAATAACCCCTAAAGTATAAATTAAAAAGTGCACCCAACTGTCGTATTAACAGTTGGAGGACTATTCAAATAGATGATATGTAGGTACCTACACGCGCAAGTGAGACGAAATGTCATCTTGGTATTGAATAGATGCGGCTAATGATGCGCGATTCGTGCTAATTTATAAAAATACAAAGAAGCGAGGCGATGCCGAAGTGAAGGATACATTTTTCAAGTGTAGGTATTTGGAGTACACTATGTGAGATCGACAAATGTAATGGATGTGCGAATGCACGTTTGTGCAATATAATGAACTTCGACACCACTCTAGCGCGGTAAACGACGGCGCGACGATCTCATGATTAAATAAAAAACATGTGTTATATAATCTACTAACACGAAAAAACAATTTAGAAAATATTCTTCTATCTGTCTGTTTATTCTGGCTAATCTCCGATATGGTTGGACCGATGTTGACGAGACTTTCACTGACATAATTATAGCTCATCAGCTTTATGCTATAATATCTTATAAAGAGGTTTTATTAAGCTTTTATTTTAGAAAAATAAAATCATAGTTCATAGCAAAACAATGAAACCCATAATAACCGTCATTTACAACGAACACAGTCGCGGGCTAGTATCACAATAAAGTTGCCCAATTATTATGATTTCCTTTTTGGATAGCAAACAAGCCGACGGCCTACCTGATGTTACGTGGTGACCTTTGCCTATAGACATCTGTAATACCAGAGGCCTTGCAAATGCGTTGCCATCCCATAGACAAAGTTGAAATGCATCATGTGCCTGTAATGCACAGCAACGCCGCTTTGCAGCAGAAATAGGTATGGTGGTAGTACTTCCCCGGACGAGATCCTTACCTACCTTTCTTTACCCACAAAGAGCTCTATTACCTACCTTTTTAGTTACTTTCTTTTTACTTTTCATAATTTTTCTTATCTTGAACTATTGATAGGAATAATTATGTTCATTTTATGTATAAAAGATTGTTCCACAATAATGATTATGCGAAAAAAGAATGTAAAAAAAAGGGGCTTACTTTAGGTTCTCAAGAGAGAGTACTAAAGCCCGGTCTCCACCAATGCGGAGAAGAGAGATGTCTTGCAAAACCAACCGGCGTGCGTTATTATCACATCGTAGTAAACAACACAATAGGTACAAATATATCCTATTGGTTGTTTAAGAGATATATCCTCTCTTCTCTGCATTGGTGGGTTCCGGACCTTATACTCGCAATTTTATATTCTTTTCGCCCAAGAATGTGTATGTGAACGTACCTACTCATCTTAATCCGAAATAAAAAGAAACTCGTAAGAAGATTATTACGTAGAGCAATGAATTGAAAGAATGAATCCATACTTCTATACTAATATTAATACGAAAGTAACTTTCTGTCTGTCTGTTGCGCTTTCACGACTAAACCACTAAATTGATTTTGATGAAATTTGGTACAGGGTAAGTTAGAACTTTACTTTAACCGACATGTATACCGGATGAAGTCGCGGTCAAAAGCTAGTAAAATAAAAAAATATTTAAAGTTCTATGAATAAATAATTAAGTTGCTGTATAGTAGTGGCTGTACCTAGACGAATGTGTAAGCCACGTAATTAATATGGTTCAGCGTCCTACGGGCGAGTTCAAATGCGGTCGATACAACTTCAATCTATATAAATAGAAGATAGTTTGATTTGATATCACTTTCACCGGGGTACTACTACCGCTTGGTGTGGTCTATCAATTAATTAAATATTATTAAAATTAAAAATATATTTGTGAGTATACCTAGAATCATAACGGTTACATTGACTGAGTATTTTTAAGTAATATTTTGTTTGTAGGTGCATTTGTATATCCGATTGTTAATATTGTACAAATATTTTTTGTTTATTTATATTTACCTACACTAAAACTTGCTATTTTTCTCGATAGTTTCACGTGATTTATAATGGCATATTTGCATCCGTGTTCATGAATTAAATCGACTTTCTAATTCAGTCACCAATTCAACCATGACGCCGACCCCACAAGAGTTAGCCCAAACCCAGCCCGAGAGAGGTGATGTTGTGCCGTCGTCGACATCGGCTGCAGACGGCGAGAGGATCGTAATCTCCGGCATGTCAGGGATCTTTCCCGCCTCGCATCACGTCAAGGAGTTCTCAGAAGTATTGTATAATAAGGTAACAAATTGAAGCATTTGAAAACCCTAATAACACTTTGTTAGACCGAAGTTTCAGGCGTCCTGGTTCGCTGGTTCTAAACCCGGATCAGAATCCAGGACCCCGAAGGATCAGTCGGGAGCTCGGCAATCGCGTATATTTGAGCTCAGCGTAATTTGGTAACTATGATTTACGCCTCGGTTATAATTGGATCTAATCATCACGTCATGGATTATCTCTCTTTTTAAACAATATCCAAAAGTATTTAGTGTACGTATAGGTACAGATCATAACGTACTAATATATCTGTTTAGCCTTTTCCCAACTATGTTGGGGTCGGCTTCCAATCCAACTGGATGCAGCTGAGTACCAGTGTTTTACATGGAGCGACTGCCTATCCGACCTCCACAACCCAGTTACTGGGCAACACTGTTGATCATAACGTACTAATATTAATTAAAAATTATGCTAGGCTAGGCCATAATATTATGTATTGTAAAATCGCCCAGAAGTACCAGTAACCCACACGATACCCTATCCTTAAGGTGAATCCAGTGTCTGCAGATACGCTGCGCTGGTCGATACACCACCCAGAGGCCGCACAACACTTGGGCATAGTACCAGATCTAGACCGATTTGACGCACAGTTCTTTAAGGTGCACTATCGTCTTGGAAGCAGCATGGACCCAATGTCCCGCAAGGTCCTAGAACAGGCCTACAATGCTATTTACGATGCAGGTAATTTACTATGAGTTTCTACTCACTTTACTGTCTTCCTTCACTAAAAATAATAATTGAAGACCTATTAATAAAATCACAATTTTTGTCGTCCATAGGAGTAAATCCAGAACACTTGTCTGGAAAAAAAGTAGGTGTGTTCGTCGGAACCTGTTTCTCCGAAGCTGAAAAAGCGTCCTTTTATGACGCAGCCTCTAAATCAGGCTTCGGCGTGGCTGGGTAAGAACAATTAACTTGGTTAAAAATATAAAATCATACACAGAGTCTATACAGAGTATATACAGAGTCGAGTCGTGGCGAGCGTGACTATTGAGGGTGGGGTCCTGGGTTCGATTCCCAGGTCGGGTAAAAAGTGTTATTGGATTTTTCAATAGGAATTTCTCAGTAACAGCCCAGTGTTTCGAAGTTGGTGGTGTGACACCCCCGTGTCTACGAAAGCACGTAAAACCGTTGGTCCTGCGCCTGATCTCTCCCCGCTTGTGTCGGATTGCAGTCCCATCGGACTATGAGACTAAGGGAAGAGGGAGTGCACCTGTGTTTGTGCACACACTTGTGCATTATAATATTCCCTGCGTATTTGGCTAGTCTGAATAAATATTAGGCACCGTGGCCGGAATCGGCCTGGAGAATACATACATACAGAGTTCCCGTGTCTCATTGGTGACGTTTCCTTTTGTTTTAGATGCAATAAGGCTATGTACGCCAACCGCATTTCCTATTGGCTAAATGCTAAGGGACCCTCGTTGGCGATTGACGTATTGTGCTGCAGTTCCACCGCGGCGCTGGAGCAGGCATATCTCGCTATGAAACGAGGTGAATGCGAGGCAGCCGTTGTTGGAGGTGCCTACCTGTGTCTGCACCCACAGTCTACTGTGCACTATGGAAGGTGAATATTGAACATACTTTTCTCACTTCAACAATTCTACAAAAAATAAAAAGGTTCAAAAGTCCCATCTAAAGAATTTTGGCTCTTGGTGAATAATTAGATAAATTAAAAATGTTATATAAGTATGTTAAAATAATTCATCTTTTTACTGTAAGACATTAATAAAATAAACAGACTTCAATTTAGAGTCCATTTTTACACTTTTTTTATGTCCAGGATCATTGCGCAGGCGATGGATGGTAAAACGAAGTCATTTGATCAAAATGCTAATGGCTGTGTCAAATCGGAAGCCGTCAACGTTCTATTCTTGCAAAAGGCTAAAAATGCACTGAGGTAAATGTGATTAAGATTTCGTCGAGCAGAACAGAATATCAAATTCCCTCAAACGCGTTCTTAAAGTAAACCTCTAATATTAACCGACGAAAAATAAACGGAGAAGTTAGACAATTCGACGCGTATATTTCTTTGTATATTATGATCACGCATAACTTTGTCCAGATTAGTCCGATTTTGATAATTCTTTTTTTTATTGGAAAAAAATTCAAACCCTAAAGGGTAAGAAAACGGGATTATTGATTGTTTACTCACTGATTATAGTGTATAGCCACAAAAAAAAATACTAAAACAGAATCAAAGCTACCGACTTCCATAGCTTAAGTTATTTTTGACTTTTTAGTTTTTAAAATCGGTTCTCTTTATTGTAAAAAAGTTTGTACCTACATGTTTTTGCAAGTTTTTGATATATTTTAAACGTTTTTCGTTACGAGGATTGGTCTTTTGTTGAATTTCTGAAAATGTTATAAAAAATACAAGTGTGTGTGCCTCCACCTGCTTATTCCGAAAGACTTAATTCTTGTGTGTGATCTGCAGGGTCTACGGAGATTTATTGCACGCAAGGACGGAATATACTGGCCTGTTAATGGGAGAAACGGGACCTCAGTATGGATACTTTAGGAATACTGATAGCGTTGTCAACTTTTTGAACAAATTCTATGAGGAAGCGAAGATTCCACCGCAGGCTGTTGAATATGTCGAAGCTTTTGGTTCAGGTACCTCTAAGTTTTTTTTTGGTATTTACTTCGTGGCTTAATTATTTTTGGAAAAACATTACATCCGACTTTTTACCTCAAAGGGGTGACTGGATCTTATACCTACATCTCTCAAGTTATTTTTAAGTGCCATGTCCGGTTTTAGAGGATAAATCCTAATTGAAAAATCTTCATAATACACAACATAACTCCACGCTTAGTAGTCGAGTACTAATTGCATAATTTCGTTATAGGTTCTCCTAATTCTGACAAAGTGGAACTGGATGCTATTGAGAGAGTGTTCTGTAACGGAAAAGAAGACCCACTTTTAGTTGGCAGCGTTATTTCCAACATCGGATATGGCGAGGCTGCGTCTGGTATATCAGCCGTAACGAAGGTAACTAACTGTTTTTTGGTATCACATTAATCTTTATCATTATAATTACAACAAATGTCATCCCTGTACAGTATTCGAAAGTAAACTCATTTGTTTTTTGTATATTTTTTTTTAAAACATGGTTTCCTTTTTCGTAATTATCGTGGAATCACAAATCTGACACTGTTCCAAATTCGAAGTGATGTTTACAGAACTTTGGTTCTATCATCTAGTAATTCAGTTGTTTCTCGTCAATAACAGGTATTGCTTGGTTACCATTGTGGTAAGATAGCCGCAAATCTGCATTGCAACAATCCCCGTCAGGACGTGGCTGCGCTGCGTGAAGGACGTATGCGTATCGTCACCGAGCACGAACCCTTCCGTCGCACATATGCTGCCGTCAACGGCATGTCCGTCAGTGGGGTCAACTCACACGTGCTGTTACATGGACACTTTAAACCTAAGGTACGTACAAAAGGGCCTGTTCTGTAGGTGTCCTGGTACTGATGATGCCATAATTAGTTCAACGTGCTTTCCATCGTCTTAGGTTCTTTTTCCTGACTTTGGCTACCTGTGGTCAAGATCATTATCCATAGATTATTAACCATGCCCCATCATTGTCTGTGGCATAATAAAACATATTTGCTAAGACATAAGCTTGTACATCATTTACCATAAATGTTTTCTGTTTGTTCCAGGATCTGTCACGTTACAGCACTACTATTCCACATCTTGTGACTATATCTGCTAGGCAAGACATAACTGTGAAAAAAATAATCGAATACTTAAAGTCACGTCCCGTAGACCCTGAGGAATTAGCTTTGTTGCACAACATTCACCAGACGAACATCCCAGGACATTTAGGGAGAGGATTTATCATTTTAAGTAAGATTGATAAAAATACGTACCTATATAAAATTTCACCAGCACTTTTGGTTTAGCCATAACCGTCTAACGCAAGGCATAGGCCTATTATTATAGACCACTTGGCCCAATCATTGGCTATTTGTAATTATAAAAAATTGTTTTGTTTTTTCTAGAGACGGACAAAGAACAAAATACAGTAAGTCTAAGTGAGAAATCTGAGTATTTCGATGATGCGCGCCGGCCGCTATGGTTCGTGTACAGCGGGATGGGCTCACAGTGGGCTGGTATGGGCGCGCAACTCATGCGCATACCGATCTTCGCGGCTGCTATTGAACGGTATTTGAGATTTCCTGATTAACGTTTACTTAATGTTTTGTGACACATGATATTCCTTCTTCTTGATGAAGTATAAAGTTTTGAAAAATGAATTCAAAATTGTCACATTTGTTAACAAAAAAAAATAATTTTAGGTGCCGAAAAACTTTGGAGCCAAAAGGAATCGATATTGTCCATATAATTACATCACCCGATAAGACTATATTCGACAACATTCTTCACTCTTTTGTGGGAATAGCTGCCATACAAATAGCACTCACTGATGTCCTCCGAGAACTTGGATTGGTGCCTGATGGCATTATCGGTAATACTTATAAGAATTAATTTTACTCAAAATAAGAATGCTGCCCATATTTGGGGTGTCATCTTTGTAAAGAGTTAACTTGAATCTACTATATTTTATAGGTCACAGTGTAGGTGAGCTGGGATGCGCGTACGCTGACGGTTGTTTGACAGCAGAAGAAATGATCTTATCGGCATACAGCCGCGGCCTTGTGTCCCTACAGACTCCATTCATTCGTGGATCTATGGCCGCTATCGGTTTGGGGTATGAACAGGTAAGACTATTATAAAGCCCAATGATTTACATTGCTTTTGTTTATGAAAACTCAAATTATGTATTGTATAAACAAATACTTTTTTGCAGATTTCAAAGATGTGTCCTCCTGAGATTCAAGTTGCTTGTCACAATGGGCCAGAATCAAGCACCATTTCGGGGCCGGCTGACGTCATGAAGGAGTTCGTCTCAGAGTTGACTGCTAAGGGTATTTTCGCTAAGGAAGTTCCATGCTCTAACATCGCGTATCACTCGCGTTATATCGCTGATGCTGGTGAGCAATTGCATTTTTTTTTTCTTTTACTAATTTTATATATTCATAGTATTATTC
Source organism: Caradrina kadenii (assembly GCA_947462355.1). Lineage (NCBI taxonomy): Eukaryota > Metazoa > Arthropoda > Insecta > Lepidoptera > Noctuidae > Caradrina > Caradrina kadenii. The sequence continues at coordinate 3,491,453 of OX381693.1, read as the reverse complement.
GATTTTAATTCATTTATAATAACATACTACAGGACCGGGCTTGCTGAAATATTTGAGCGCAGTAATTAAGACCCCAAAGGCTCGAAGTGAACGCTGGGTTTCTACTTCAGTACCAGAAGAAAGATGGGACGAGTCTCTGGCAAAGTTTTCATCGGCTGAATATCACACTAACAACCTTTTGGTAGGATCTCATTATTTTGTTCAGCAGTAAAGGATTCTTTTCGTCTTTGACCTTGTTCTTTTCCATCTCCTGCTTGATAAGAACCATCCGAAAAAAAGAAACAAAGAGTATGCATTTGATATTCTACATTCGTCATTTTTATAGACGAATTGAGTGACAAAGGTTGAAAAGAGTATGGTTAGACGACGGTTCAGTCATGTTGAGAGGATAAGTGAAAGGGCTAACAAAAAGAATTTATATGGCAGATGTGAGTGGCTACGCCGGAAGGGGACGCCCTAGAAAGAACTACGGACCTATTCTGACCTTATTGGTGAGGTTCTTCAAGAAGGTGGGGTGCTCAGTACTCGGCGTACTTGTATGACTAGATGTATGAACGAGGACAAGTCGAAAGGAGCATGTAAGGATTGTGACAGGCGGCAATATGTGGTTTCTGCTCATCCTCATGGTAAAAACGCCCGAGTTTATGTATGTGTTTGTGTCACTTTTATTTTCTCTTTTTCTCAGAACCCGGTGCTGTTCGCCGAAACTTTAAAGCATATACCGAGCAACGCGGTGCTGGTAGAGGTAGCTCCCCATGGTCTATTGCAAGCCATTTTGAAGCGATCTCTGCCTGAAGAGTGCAAGAATATACCGCTTACTAGGCGTGGACACCCTGACAATACGTATATTTTGCTTGAAGCGGTCGGCAAGTAAGTGAATTGGTTTGTTCGGGTTTGTTAGGCCGAATCGATTTTAAGAAGTGCGGAAATACCCGAAATAAACACGAGAGCTAAATATTTGTTTTACGTTGTGTCGTTAGATTACTCTTTCTGTTTCCAGATTATATATGGAGGGATACAACCCAAAAGTCCAAATCCTCTACCCTAAAGTGGAGATGCCTGTATCCACTGAAACGCCTTTCTTGTCCCATTTGATAGAGTGGGCCCATGGAGAAGTATGGTAAGTGGTAGACTGAAATATTGTTTTTATAATACAATAAATACTTTAGGTTATGGATTTTTAGGCACGTAGTCAAAGTTCCTTAAAATAATATTTAACGTATGCGCTCACTGTTGTAAGACTGATATTTTTTTAGGGTTTTGCCTCTGTACCACACTGCTAGCAGAAGAAAGGGTGCAGTTTGCACATACACCATATCTTTGCACGATAAGGAAAATGAGCACCTGAAAGGACACGTCATCAGAGGTACTTAGCATTTTCTTATTTACGTTTTTTTTTAGTAAAGCAGATGACGAAATGCCACTTGTAAAAAAATATAAAGAACTACAGGGTCTTTTCTTTCATCAATGGCATGACAGCCCACGGTCAATGCACTTGATCAAATATTCGAAGTCAAAATGGTAATTTAATAGTACTTGGTTAACTACTACTTTAAATATAACATTGGATGTGGGTTTAATGATTTTATTAATTTTTTTAGAAAAAACGTTATATCCTTTCGCGTCGTCGTTGGTGGCTGTATGGGACACTCTGGCTATGACCCTGGGTGTTCCGAAGAAGCAGCTATCTGTAGAGTTCCGAGACGTTCACTTGTTTTCTCAACCTGTGATGAACATACAGACCCAACTTAAACTCAGAGTTGCATTGCATAGAGGAACTGGATGTTTTGAGGTATGTTTTGTAGAAATTACTAAATCTATCCTTAAATTCGTTCATTACCTTAAAAATCAATTCAATTCAGACAAAATAAATTCTAAGTTCGCAACCTTCTGTTAACGCTTAATTTGAAAAATGTTTTGATAAGTATAAACCTTGCGCAGGTCTTTGATGAAAACATTAAAGTTGCAATGGGAACAATCCTTGTATCAAAACCAGACAATAAAAAAGATGAAATCAAACTCAAACAAAACGAAAATGTGGACCTCACTGCTGAAGATTTTTATGATTTGATGCGTGAACGTGACTACATGTACAGGTGAGGAAACTAATAACGAGTTTGTGAACGTGACTTTGACTCACTTTTCGTTTGTATAATTATTCTTTTGTTTATGAAGTCATCGCAATTCTGTTTTTATTAAACAAGATAACACTGTTAGTGAAGACGGGTTCATCAACGGTTAAGTATGGAAAATAGAATAATACGCTTGCCTTTACAGTGGTGAGTTCCGAACTATAGAGGCCGCAAGCTCTTCTCTGAATGAAGCCTCCCTGGTGTGGCGTGACAACTGGGTCACGTTTATTGACGGTATGCTGCAGCTGAACATGTTGCGACAACCATACGATGGAGTCACCGTGCCCACACACATCAGGAAAATCACTGTGGATGTGGAGAAGCATCAGAAGATGAGGACCGTTTCAGAGGATAAAGTTTTGTACAAAGCTGAAGTATTGGAAGAATATGATTTTACTAGGTAAACTAAAAACTTAATCTATCATAATTGATTAATTAGGACGCCACGTTAGACAATGATGCTTAATTTATTTATTGTTTTCCTTATTCAGATGTGGAGGAGTAATGATGGAAAATTTAAGATATCGCAATTTACCAGAAATTCATGAAAGAAATATGGCGTTACAGGCACTAAAGTTCGTTGCTAATTTCCAAGTAGACCAACAAGTCAGTATGTCTTTTATTTTTATCATATTTGGCTTGAGAAAAAAGATGATTTAGGTATTGCGATAACTACTATCAGAGACATAAAACATTGGGTTGTAAATGGGGATAAGGGTAGGATTATGATCATAACAACTTCGATTATGAATAGTTTGGAAGTGAATAATGTCCGATCAAAAAAAAAAAAATATATATATATACCATCACGCCTGTATTCCCCGAAGGGTTAGCAAGAGGTGTAACAATGTACACCCACAGTTCGCAAGTATATTTAGGTCCCATGTAATAAGGGGCGACCCTATTGCCATTAACCGGGCACAAATCCTAACTCCGAGCTGCTACTGAGAATTTCATTGAAAAACCCAATAACACTTCTTGCTCGCCCTGGGAATCGAACTCAAGACCTCTAGCGTAGCAGTCGCGCTTAGGACCACTAGGCTACCGAGGCAGTTAATAATGTGTGGCATTTTATTATCAGGTTTCAACTTCTTTACAAGTATTCTTGCAAATGGTTGCTGAAAATGTCAATAAAGACTCTATTAATGTGGTTGGTATCACAAACAACCAAATGAAAGGTTCTGTGTTTGAAGAAATTAAGAACATCGGATCTAATGTTTTTGGTGTCAATATCTGTTACGAAGAATTCACTCTGCAATACTTGAGTTCAACTAAAAATAGTGGCCGCTCAATTAAAAATGCAGACCTTGCTATCGTCCGTAATCTATCGACTGACGATAATGTGAGTTTTATTTTTTGCTGTTTAATTCTTTAACGTTTTGCAACTTCGCCAAGAAAATTAACATAAATTATTTTTACAGATGTGTCAAATTCTACATTTTGCGCTACAACGAGATTCCTTCATAGTGAGTGAAGAAGACAATTTATATGGAGGACGTGTCAGACCAACGTCTTTGTACCGAGGGTTGGCGGCACACACTAATGCTCAGACGCGCTTAGATCTGGTGCGTTGGCGGCCAAGTACGGTGGCCATGCCAACCACAGCCATCACCGTGCACGCAAACCTCGACTTCGCCTTCCTCACAGACGCCCGCTCTAACCTTTCCCCCCGCCATCGTCTGCTCATAGTTGCACCCTACCCAGTTCCATCTGCCCTCAAACAACTCGTGCAATGTTGGAGAAAAGATAAACAACGTAACAATGTTCACCTAGTAACTGTCAACAACGAAGAAGGCAACAATTTTTTCTTGGACGACCTACCGGAAATCGACCTTGCGTTCAATGTTTTAGATCATGTAAGTTTCAACATTCCGAATATTGGAATAGGCTATTATATACATAATTATGGTACATGCCCAATGTCAATAGGAGTTTGAGAAAATTTGACTTTGTAAAGCGACGTTGTCGTTACTCATACCTATGTCTCTTTCTTAAACTCGAGCTGCCGTGTTAACGACCGGGACTCACTGTACAATATTTCAGCTTTTACACCTATTGGTATTTGACAATCATTTTCAATTGCAGGGTAGATGGGGAGGAGAATATTACGTACCAGTACAAGATAGTGTGAAACTCAGCAGGAATGTGTCGTTACAAAGTGCACAAGTCGGGGATTTGAATTCTTTAGAGTGGATCGATGCTTCTGATGCTGGCTCTGGGATACCAGTGACGGTACGTGCGCTTATTATAAATAATATCAGAATTATTTACTTGTAAAAAGGTACGTTGGAGTGCACTAACCCTAACTGATCAAGATGTACTATTTAAAATAATGATTCAAAAATATTTACTATCGAAGCAACTAACGGTAATTTAACATTTTCAGGTCCATTATGCCGGATTAGCCAACACGGACATTAAAAAAGCAATTGGAAAAATAACACTGAAATATGACGGAGAATACAATTATGGCATGGATTTCAGTGGAACAACTGAGAGGTACTGATTTCTTTGAATTGATTTCACCTTGTGGACATAGAAATTTGACGTTCACTTAGAGAAAAACGTTAGAACTAGCTAACTAGACTCGCTCCTTTCACGATACACAAGTTGTAAAAGAGCTATTAATATAATCTGAGATGTTACAGTGGTGAGCGCGTGATGGGGCTGGTGCACAACGGCGCGGCCCGCAGCGTGGTGCGCGCGCGGCCGGAGCTGTTGTGGCCGGTGCCGGCGCACTGGAGCCTCGAGGACGCCGCCACCGTGCCGCTCGCCTACGCACACGCATTCTACTGCCTCGTTAGTTTTCATTCATTATACTTTTTTTTTAAGAATAGGAAATCATGAATTACTTGTTCCGCTCTGGGCGGAGCGGAAGGGAGTGTCAGACTCTTATTGATTAAAACCCATCCATGTTCCTCCTAATGCCCTTTGCGTTCCAGGTTCGCGGTGACTCTTTCAAACAAATTCCACAACACCGGCAGACACTCAATATGCTTAAAACAACAATATTACACTGCCTCGTTGACTGCCTCGTTGGCCTAGTGGTCCTAAGCGCGACTGCTACGCTAGAGGTCTTGGGTTCGATTCCCAGGTCGAGCAAAAAGTGTTATTGGGTTTTTCTATGAAATTCTCAGTAGCAGCTCGGAGTTTGGATTTGTGCCCGGTTAATGGCAATAGGCTCGCCCCCTATTACATGGGACCTAAACATACCGGCGAACTGTGGGTGTACATTGTTACACCTCTGCCTAACCCTTCGGGGAATATAGGCGTGATGGTATGTTGTTGACAACAATATTACAATTTGTTTAATTTACAAATAATTAAAATTAACCACTGCTGGGTTTTTATAGACAATTTTTTCTTTTGTTTGTGTTAATGGCAATAAGCTCGCCCCCTATTACATGGGACCTAAAAACATACCGGCGAACTGTGGGTGTACATTAGTACACCTCTGCCTAACCCTCTGGGGAATACAGGCGTGATGGTATGTGTGTGTGTTTTTTGTACAATATTTTTTTATTTGGTGCGTCTCTCATGTTGGTGTTGCTTGCTTGGTTTCGGACGACCCAAGTTTCTTTAACTTACATTTGATCACCAATCCAACCAAGAATTTATTGAAAATCTCATGTTACATTATGATTTATTTTAGGGAATCAAATATTCCAAATATCTGACACCTGATGTCTCGGTATTAATCCATGGAGGGGCTGGGGCTCTTGGCCAAGCTGCGTTATCAATAGTACTTGCTCACGGTTGCGATGTCTATACAACCGTCAGTGATATGCGGAAAAAACATTTCTTACTAAAATTATTCCCAGGATTGAAAGGTAAAATACAAGTGATGTTCGATTACATTAGATTTTTTTTTTATTTATCCATATATAATATTTCTTTTTTTTTGCTTATTTTCAGCTGATCATATCGGCAATTCTCGGGATCAAAGTTTCGCAGACATGATTCAGAATTTCAGAAACGGGGCGGGTTGTCACCTTGTTATTAGTTCATTAAGAGGAGACATGAAAAAAGTATGTATACCTTGTTCAATTTATTAGTATATTTTAAGTTTTCATAAATAATGTTACTAGCAGTAGGGCTTTATTGTACTGTTCACCATTTTTCAGAATTCATTATCCTGTGTTGGAAGCTTTGGCATAGTGATTGATGTTTCTCAACTTCACAATGATGACAAAGAGTTTTCTTATGGATTGTACAATCTCACTGAAGAAAGGGCTTATGCTGCTATCGATTTCTCAACAATATTTGAAACAGAAAATATCAAGGAAATGAAAGCAAGTATACCAAAGCAAGACAACTGTATAGTTTATTCATTTTGTTTACTGACAAATATCAGACCAACATCAACGACCGGTAAGGTCACGATATGTACAATACATAGGTTCGGCGAAGCTCTCGACGAGCTGAACATCATCATGCATCAGTCGAACGGCAATATTATAATTGTATATTAGTTCTTAATGTTATAGAATTTGTGGTATGTTTTCTTTTTATGATTCTGTCGTCGTTTCAGGAATCAACCACAGAAACAATGAAAGCTTGACCATTTTAGAAAGTAACTAAAACGCTTTCATTATTTCTGAAAGTAACCAGACTAATAATTTATTGAAACGTTTGTTTTCATCTACAGGCCTTGCAGGCGATGATAAGCGAGGGCATTAGCCGCGGGTACGTGCGTCCGCTGTCACGCGTGACGTACGAGCCGCAAGACGTCACGCGCGCCTTCCGACTGCTCGCTGCGAGTAGGCACCGCGGCAGGGTGTTGCTGAACATGCAAGATCATTCGACGCAAGTGCAACCCAGGTGAAGAGAGATTTTTTTTTGTTTTACAATAAGCGGTTTACAGAAGCAGTTTATTACGTTGACTGTTTTCCGTCACCATTTCAAATAATATAACTTATGGTTTATCTTACGTATAATTCTGGTCAGTAATACCTATTATCTTCTTCCAGAATGACTTGCGATCCAAATCACTGCCAAGTTATAGTATTGAATGAAGAAATATTTGGACTCCAGCTGGTTAACAAACTAGTAGCTCGAGGTGCGAGAAAATTACATATGCATAGCAAGCATATAACAGCAAAGTTGCAATTTAAATTACGGTAAGCAAATGATGTTATTATATGGTTACTGGTACACATAATCAAAAAATGCGTTACGCAGTTATAATAAATAACTTTTCGATTATTTAGGAATTGGCAAAAGATCGGCGTGCAAATTCAAACATCCTCGCAGAACTTGAACGGGGCAGATGGTGTAGTAGAACTACTTAAGGATGCTGCTAAATTAGGCTCTATTGAAGGCATTCATGCTATTTCAAATGATAATCAAGTAATTCAAGAAACTTTATTTGCTCATTTGGATGCAGTTTCGAGAAGATATTGTCCAGATTTAAGGTAACACTTTAGATCTTTTGTTGTTGTTTGATAAATAAACATAATAAAAATCATTGTGCATCCAATCTTTCTTATTTATACATCTCATTTTTCAGATATTTTGCAGTGATAAATGTTGGTGAGACTATGTTTGGAAAACCAACATGTCTTTCTCGTGTTCAAAATAAATTACCAGCAAAATTGATAACTTTACCTCACCTAAAAAATGTAAGTATCACTATTAATACAAATAATGTGAAAAATTACTGCATCAATATGTACATACCTTGTACGTACATAAATATGTACGTACTTCAAAAGTTCATAAAATTTTAACAGTTTAGCTAATAACACTATATTACAAACCGATTTTGGTTAATAAAATGAGAATGTTAATACGGACCTTCGCGGTACATCTCACAGCACAAGTATTCCAGAATAAATAACCATGAAGTCAAGTGCTATGTCCTAGGAATAATTTATGGATCACATCTAAACACGGGTGTCTTAGATGGCTTTGATTTTAACCATATTTTGCTGTTGGAAGTTTTTTAACTGAATTAATATCCATTCAGGTGTGGAGTACTGGAGATGCGGTGGACACAGTGGAGCGCGCACTTTGCGGTGTAGACACATTGGTAGTTGCTTGGAAAGCTCATAGACAACAAACTGATCTTTTGACACAACTTGCTGAATTGGCTGGTTAGTTATTCAGTAGTACCTATAATTCTGGTCTAAAGAAGAAACACTAGATTAAAGTTAAAAAAAAATACTCTATCTTAACGTGTTCTGTGTTACTTGGTTGGTACAAATTACTTTTGCCCCCATAATCAAAACATTGATAGTATTTTATTGTTTGTTGTAGATATAAGCTTGACGAAGAACACTCCTAAAACGACTACTTTAGGAGAACTTGGTATTCAAGATGACAGACTACTACTAGTTGCGTCATATTTGAGAGTCCACCATGATGTTGAGTTCACTGAATTGGAGATACCACAGTTAACCGTTGAAACGTATATACATTTTAATTATTGTATTTTATTATAAGTCTTGTTAATATTATTGTTTTGTAATTAACGATTATTTTTGATCATCAGAATACAAAATTTGGATAAAACAGAAAAAGTCTTTGAAGATGTAAAAGGCTTATCGGTATTCATTTCATACGTGGACACGGACGAATTACTAGCGACTTCAGAAATAGTACGCTTGCCTACAATTGCTAGCGGCGACTTTTTGGTAAATGTTAATTAACATGTATTATGATTTTACTAACAAAAAATAAAGTGCAGTCTCCCATCATTTTCAACCTATGTGCCCTCAGTTCATGTATTTCTAAAATATTTCAGCGTGAAGACGAATTTGATGCGAGTCAGATTTACTTATGCATAGTGCCGGGTATGGAGGGCCACCACGAGAGGTTCCGCGTGCTGTGCGAGCGACTCAAGCTGCCGGCGTTGGTGCTGCAGCCGGGACTTGACCACCCGAGAGAGACCGTGTGGCAAACTGCCCAGAGATACGTTAAGGTATGAAAATCACGTATAAATAGATATTTATTTATTTTTATGGTATGTTTATTTTAATTTTATTTCATTTAATTCGATGTTATTTATTTAATTTTAATTGATTTATTTGGTTGATGTTTGTTTGATTTTATTTAATGTTATCTCATTTAATTTGATTTTGACGTGTGATGCTTACGGTTTTATATTTAAAGGTTCTCCTGCACAAGACAGGATTGAAAAATACTTTTTACTTATTGGGTTATGAAGCAGGCGTTGTGGTGGCGTTGGAAATGGCAGCGATCCTTGAGGAGCAAGGTCAGCATTCTTTATTGCTCACGGTAATTTCTTGTCGAATTAAATATTTCATCTTATAAGTTAACCATTATTATTATTTTTAGGATTAACCGGAACTGTATATTGCCTTGGATGTGCACCGAACGAGGTCCCAACTATGATTGATCAACATCTTTCTGAATATAAGACCGAAGAGCAACTGCAAAATGAAGTGGTCAAGCATATGTTTAAATTGATGGTGGGTGACGACGTTGTGGACCTAGAGAGAGAACTGAGATATGCTGTTTCGTGGACGCAGAAGGTAGACGCGTGTATGCGCGCGCTGCTGGGTCGCGTGCCGCACTCGGTACAGTATGCGCGCGCACTCATAGAAGCCGCGCTGGCGCGCATCGCGAGCGCGCGCAGCCGCGTGGCGCCGGTGCGCGCGCTGCAGTCTCAGCTGGTGTTGCTGCGCGCCGCGTCCGCGGATGTGATGTCACCGGTGCAAACGCTGCAGCAATACTCACAACGGCCGGTGGCCGTGCATCAGTTGACCGCACCACTTGCACACGCGACTAATGACATAAGTTGTGCATCTATTATCAATGAATACTTAGATGTCACGATTTTAGAATCATTTAAAGAGAAAAATATTTGCGATTCTTATCTACTTAATCCTTATTCTTTTATAACTTCACGTGATGAAGAGTAATGTTAGCATGTTTGTTATTTTAATTATCACTACCTATTATAATAAACTTTAGTATGTTAATTAAGCGTTGCATTTTCTTTTTAAAGGCTGACTTTTATTATCTGTGATGCTACAAATCGTAACTTTTAATGAGTTACGTATAGCTTCATAATCTTGGCGTGTTTACCTAATATGTATTATTATCACCTGTACACTGTGGACCGTATTATTTACTCCGTCAGCGGATGGCGTTGCTGCAGCCGCTGAATACTAGGCCGAACCAAAAAAAATACAATCCATCTAACCAATTTTGCTATAGAAGAAAAAGCTTGATCCATTTGTACATTACATATAAACAATTTTATAAGAACATCTTTACAGACCTAGTAGGCAAACAATAAATGTCAAAGCACAATATTGGATGAGAAAACAAATTTGAGTACAATGGAGTAACATATACAACAATTTATTATTATTATGATAAACGGTGATACTCTAATGATTTCAAATAGCTATTGTGTACTTTTGATTATAAAATAGGATTCAACCTATTTCAATAATCTATGTAGTGACTTCTTTTTTTACATTAAAATTTAAAATGTATTTTTATTTTAAATCTTGTACTGTCTAGCCAAATCAAAGAAGTAGACTTCAGAATCGACTTATAATATAATGAAAATAACAAAGGTAGTTTTACAATTGTCCTTTTAGGAAAAATCACGATAGTTGGAAAAGTAACGCAAGTGACCAGGCCAACCAACTAGGCCACTACCATCGACGAAGACGCGACTATGACGCTATGCGTCCATAGACGGCGGGATCACCTTAAATAAATAAATACAAACAAATACTATAACGTCTGTAAACTAATTTTAATCCTATCGTCTCATACAACTTCAAATCTATTATAATGTTTAAAAGAAACTGATTTTAAATCTGTTCAAAAACTTTGTAAATATTGTTCTTGAACACCCATTCTTCATCAGTTTCGCTAGATACATCCCGCAGCGTTTCTTTATTGTTTATTATGTTACCACCTGCTTTTCTAAACGAAACAATTGTTCTATTGCCATGTCTTAACGCGTCATACAAGTTATTTCTTAAGTGCTCTTCTTCATCGCTATAGCTGGAGACCTCTCTAATCTTATGTACCAGATCCTTTTTTATAGAATCTTGGGAGTATTGACTGGAATGTTCTTCAGAAGATGGAATGTTGAATTGTTTAAAGCTTTGACTTCGTTGCTTCTTTCTTAAGAAACCTGTCATAAGCTGCTTATTATATTGTAATTTATCCTGACGACCATTTGCAGTTCTACTGATTCCATGGAAGAGTTTCCGTTTCCTTTGATTTGTTTTCATTCGCTTTTGTCTACGTTGTTTTAGTTTATTAAGGCGTATTTTATTTATTTTCGTCCTTTGTCTTTTATGTGCGTTTTTTTGATGATGGGCTTTCAAATTATCACCATCATATGCACTACTTTCACTGGTAACTTTTTCAACCGTCTCATCTGGTTGATTACTTCTTACTGAACTTAATCTTGTTTTCTCGCGCTCGTACAAATATCCTCGGTGTCCACTACGGCGATTACGATAACGATGACGATGCTTCTGCTCATGAGAAAAATGATGGTAATTTCTCTTCTTGTGCCTTTTATATTGCCGTTTTGTCTTTTTTAATAATGTAGGATGTTTTGATGGAAAAAGTTTGTCTTGAGATACTTTGTTTTTATTGTTCATACTTCGTCTCACTGATGAGACAGACTGGTTATCTGCAAAACAAAAACGTTTTGTAACTTAACTACACCTCATACGCCGTTACGATCACGTGGAACATTATTAAATTTAATATTTTTTTTAAAGAATATAAAAAAAGAAGTGCCTAAAAAATTATACAGGGTTATTTGTAAATCAGTGACAACCTTGTAGGACTGTATTACTATCATCATAAACAACAACTTTTGTTCTATATTGTTTTACAGAATCAAACAACGCAAGCGCATTGAAGTGAATGACCAACTAAAGGATTTCCGTAAAGTTGTAAATACGTCAAGTACAAACACCCCCGCCGCCCTAACCCCTCTCCCCTCGCTATTTTACTATCGCTTTCGTTTGCTTCGCATAGACTTCGTAACATTTAGAGCGTTCAATTTAAATGTTTTTATTTTTGTATGAAAATCTGATGAACTAAAATATGAAAATTTTTTAAATGTCATAGAACAAAAGTTGTTGATTATGATGTTAGTAACATAGTCCTGAGAGGTTGTCATTGTTTTACAAATAACCCTGTATAGTGAATAATAACTTTAGTTCTGGAAGTCAGTGACCTTGGTTCTTTTTGTTGTTTCGTATTACCGTCGACTTTCAAACTAGTTATTCTCCACTTTGTAGTATTTAAAGGCGGTTGTCTTTTTGGTAAAAAAGCTTGTTATTTTTCAATATTAATAAAGGACTTTTGTAAATCAGTCTGCAATTGGCGGAAAAATCGATGAGTATACAAATAAAAATGTATACAGTCGAAAATAGACCCTTCTTTGTTTTTTCAAGTCAGTTAAAAATACTCTTTTAGCAGACACTATTTATGAAGGTATAATATTTCAATTCAAAAATTTACTCAAATCGAATACTTTTATGTAAGCGTGCCCGTAATATTCCCTTAGGTAATAAATGTATTTGTCAGGATTGTATAAAATTATTTCAACCTATAATTATCTATCCTCCAAGGTCACGTTAAAGCACCATATTTATGTTTATTAAAAAAAATTGAGATACATAATAATAAAATGTAATCAATCTTATATTACCATTCACATAATCGCTGTTTTCAAATGACGATGCGACAAGCGCACGAAAATATGGAGCAAAGTCTTCTAGAGCCATATATATAAGCTGAATGAGTCTTTTTTGCTGTCTTTTGCCTTCAATTCTTTCGTATGGTGTAATAGCTGCTGTAAACATGTTTTGGCTCAGTTCAGCAGCAGTAAAGTTTACTGGGGATAACAAATGAATTAGGTTAAGGTTGCTGCATACGTAACGTGTGCGGGACGGTGTTAGAACGTGGTCGGAACGTGTCTAGTAAAAACTGACGTCGATTTTGAAACTCGGAAGTAATGTGCTAGTGTTGTTTACAAAGACAGACGGATTTTTCGTTTGAAGAATTGACTTTAATTGCTATTGCTTACAAAGAAGCTGCGGCTCCCATGAGGAAAATTACATTTTCTGTACCTACATCCTACATGTGGTGGGGTTTTTTTTTTTGGGGGGTGGGAAATCATCAAATAACTTCGCCCGCCCTGGGCGGGGCGGGAGGGAGTGTCAGACTTTTACTGACTAAAACCTACCCATGTTCCTTTTTGTGCCCTTTGCGTTCCGGGGGCACGGTATCTCTTACGAACAACCCGCAGCCCCGGCAGGCATCGGCCCTCAGTGGCCCCTTCCTTTTGCTGACATCTTTTTGAGGCGCGCGTGGAACACGAACGCGTCAGCAAATTTTGAAGGGGCCACTCAGAGCCGAGGCCTGCCGAGGCTGTGGGTTGTTCTGCGTAAGAGATACCGCGCCCCCGGAACGCAAAGGGCACGAGAATGAACATGGATGGGTTTTTGTCAGTAAAAGTCTGACACCAAGGGTCGGGGAAAGTCATTTTATGATTTCCCATCCCTAAAAAAAAAGATATCGGCGATGTCTACAGGTAGTGGTGACCACTTAACATCAGGTGGGCCGTGGGCTGGTTTGCCATCCAAAGGCATAAAAAAAATGTAGTAAGGTTGGTTTCACATATTGGTCCCAACGTGTAAAGCCAGCCTTATACGAACCTATTATGGTAGTCGATGTTAACAAGTTAATGTTAAGTTTACAGACAGATGCTTACCATTAGGAAATTCATATAAAGGCTCCAGTGATTCGAATAGTTTTTGTCCGTCTTCTTCCGTGAATAATTTATCATAGAAATTCAAAGCATTATTTATTTCACTAGGTACAGTTTTGTTTTTGTCCTTGAGTATAAAGTGTAACACTCCTGCCTGTTCTGTAACAATTTTAAGTATTCTAGTATGTAAAATGATAATTTATTTATATTCGTAAGTGGCAGACATATGTTACCAGTTACCTACGACACACAAAAAAACAACTTACGGTTCATTAGATAAGGCGTCAATTTGGGAAACCAGTCATTTAAAACCGTCCGCATTGCGGATGTTAAAGTTTCACCCAAACTATAGAACTTGTCGTCATCTAGGTATCTAAAACGTTAACATATTTACAGGTCTATTAAATTGCTTTGTACTATTGACTGGTATAGCCGGTACTTCGTAGGTACCGCGAGAGGGCGTAGCACGACCGCACAATAAATGTTACGTAGATTGTGACGCAAATACCTTAGCACACATAAAGTTTATTTAGTTAAAATCCTTACACCATGATCTATTTGTCACCTACATGAGTGAACTTGACAGAACTTTCTGAAGTCGATGTGAAACACCGGTGGGGTAATTTTAACGAGTGTGAATAGGTACTGGAATAACAGAAAGAGAAAGAAAGAAAGATAAAGGATAAAGGTATTGTGTTGGTGTGAGTGGACGTCAAAATAAGTAATGAAAGAACAGTGACTGATAGGCGCCGAGTGCTTTGAGCTAAATGCAGCTTTATAGGTACGAGAACAGTGTATAAAGTTCCTCAACCTTCAATAAAAATGGGAGATCCTCCGACCGCAGACGAGTGTTATGTCTAGGTAGGCTACTGCCTGTCGGTTTTAGTCGAGATTTTGTATATATATACAATCTTTTTTTTTATATCCTACTCGGTATGAATGAGACCATGTCAAAGATTCACTTGCTTGGGTTACAATTTTTGACCTAAATTAATTATGTTTGATGATATCTTCAAAATTATGTATTTTTGGTCCACACATTCTGAGAAATTTTGTATTATTTTTATTTATAGAATCTAACCATTGAGTTATGGGAAATAAAAAAAAAACAGGTTGTACATATGTTACGCTATGTGTGATTTATTTGAAAATTATTAATATTTGTCTATCATTATTAATAATTCCCGAAAGTAAAGATACAAGTAAGAAATTAATTTAAAGAATAATGGCATAATGGGCGTAAAACCAACAGCATTGAAATATATTTCATATGAAAGCTTATAGCTAATACTCTATTTTAGACTATGGCAACAAGCACCAAAGACGCGGGAGAACAGAGTTAAACTGTTTTAAAGCCTTTTATCAAGTTTTCAATGCAATATGAGCTCTATGTCACTTTTCTTATTTACTCTATAAATATCCAAATAATTTAAGATTAGTTAGGTTATGATTAGGTTGTGTATGGTCGGGATGGGCACTATTATCACTTATTTGAGTGACTGAAAATCTGTAGCGAATTTTATCACATTCTGTGTTTCGGTACATGACTACCCCAACTACACACACGACACGGTTGGCGCAATGGCCGAGCGATCGACTGCTGCGCTGCGTGTCGCGGGTTCGATTCCCGCACGGAACAAATATTTGTATGACCTACAGATTGTTGTTCCGGGTCTGTCTGTTTGTGTATGTGAGTTTATATGTTTATAAACGCACCCACGATACAGGAGAAATACCTAGTGTGGGGCAAAGTTTTTCCTAAAAAAAAAAAAAAACTATACAGAAGGTAAAATACATGAAAACGTTATTTACACATGGAATACTATACATTACATTGATTTGGTTTAGGTTGGTTGTACGCCCAGACTTCATAGGAAAACGCCCATGCTCCTTTATTGGTGATTATAATAAAATGTAACCATAGTAGGTATTGATAAATGTAATAAATCTTAAAAACGATTATTAACGATTATTATTAACAACAATTGCTTAAAGTGATGAATTTTATTTTTATATTCACGTGTACGAAATCACGAGGTAATTATTAGTAATAATGATGGATGATTTTTAATAATTTTCAATTAATCACTCTTGCCGTAACATTCCGGTCGCAGAGTACCTTGATTTTTTGATGTAGGCAACATCTGTTGTACTTCGTATATTGTACGATAGATGTCGGCACACAGGAATCCAACAATCCGTTTATGCTCGAACAAACGTGCACCCAAACACACGCAAAGCACTTGTTTCGTCATGAAGTTGGCGCCTGTGCTATTTAAATCAAGCTGAGGATACTGTTTCTCATTCCCGATAGCTCGAGCCAGCCCGCGCCGCAGAGTCTGTAGTATTAAATTCGCGCCTAAATAATTAAGATGCCGCATGCCTTCCTGCAGTGACGCCTTAAGCCGAGGTTCGCACCTCACAGGCGTACCCCTTAGCATGAAGTGGCTTATTCTATCAGTTTTATAACCTGTCGGGAGGCCATACTTTTAAAGGACCTACAGAAACCTCTGGTTAAGCTACCGACAACCTCTTAGGTTGACCTGCGAGAGGCTATTTCGAAAAAACAAAATTGTCATCACAATAAACTTTTACTCACTTCTTGCATTGAGCGTTAAGTTGCTCTACCACTGGGTATGATTCAGCTGAATCTTTTGTATATATCAATTCCGCAGCTCTTGTTAGAAATGCAGTAAAATAACCGTGACCGTCTGTTGCCATGGTCTTTTTCAAATCTTTTACGAAGGTAGAATCCGCAGCTGTAAGAATGCCCATCAATGTATAAAAGATAATTATTTTTTTCCAGCCTATTATTCTATATATTTAGAGCAATCTTCTCATGAAGAAAAGGCATTTGAGAAAGTTTGTTTACAGTCAGTGCCCTGTATTATCTGACCCCACTTTCCTTCTTCTTCCTCAAAAGGTCAGGTACTTAATGCAAACACTGCACACTGCAGCACTGCCTGTGTTTAGTTTTTTGTTCAGACCGTATACCTAAACTACGACTTGACAACCCTATTGTATTGACATTCAAACTCATGAAAGCAATTCGAATAGTGTATAGGCCGTCTTGCCATAGTCACTTACGTTTTGTAACAGTTGGTAAAGCCCAGTGATGTGGAAGTGTAGGAAAACTAGTTGGAGTGGTGACGTAATACTTTGGAAAATAAGTCATAGTAGTTGGTAATTCTTGATCGCTGGTGGTGGCTGCGAATGTAAACAAATTTAAAACTGTTATTATTTATAATTAAGTCATTCGTTTTATATTAAATGAAACAACTATTGGTGCCTATTTCGTTTGTGTTAATACGCCTAGAGCCATGTTTTGTTTACCTTGGATGTATCTACATATTCTGAGGCGGGGGCTGATCAATTGATAGGTTTTTTTGGCTGCAGCCTAATGCCCTGTGAGTATAAAGGGCCTAAAGCCCCATTAAATATAATATATTTAAATGTATTTTATTACTAGTCTCTCAGCCCCACACCCTTGCTGTATTGACAAACTTAACTTGCTATTATCATAATGGACTGTTGTTGCCCTAATTTGATTCCTATAGGTACAGTATACTAAAGCTTTTCGACAAAATGGTAATACAATTCAATTAGTTTGATTAATTAGTTACGCTCAAAGTGGTGTCAGACCAGAGCCCCATATATTTGCGGGCCGCCCTAGTTCTTAATTAAGGTAATTTATCCTTTTCCACTATCTATGCGTGCGCGTCTTTGTCTTTGCATTAAAACAGCTCCAAAGATGTTCTGAGTATAGTTGACGCTCGACGCACCATAATGATTTTAAGGGTAATTTTCAGCCTTACTTAAAGAATTTAATACTACTTTTTTTTATTTAGGGTTGCTTTCTGAAACGAGAGGGCGCTGTAGGGTTTCATATGTAAAAAAATCCTTTGAACGAGAAATGACTAATCAGCGACAAGTCAAAACATTCGCTTCTAGTTTTCAGCAAACAACGGCAACGTTGAATAACAGTAACAATCAGTTAGCGCCATGTAATAACTGGTAATACAGTGAGCATCCCCATTCTCCTATATATTCCATAATGGTACCCATGTGATATTTAGTAGTACGTTGACTAGCAGTTTGGCACCTTCAAGCTTAGTTGTTGTCGCGTTCATCTCCCACCAGATATTTGTAGTGTCGTAGTCAATAATTGAACCGGTACTTTGGTGGTTCAAATCATATTCGATCTGAGATAGTAACTTCCTTTCCTGGTCTATTTTGTCTTCGATGTTATTTATTATATCACCAACGTTATTTAATGACCTTGCAAGCTGATCTTTTAACGAAATTTTTTTATTAAAACCCATCGCTGAAAATTGGTACAATGGATTTAATTTAAAATTTTAATTTCGTAATACTTAATAATAATACGAGCCTGTTATTGGCCCACAGTAGGACAAATTAATCTTTTCATACAAAGAGAGCACGAGCATTGATCACTACGCTTGCTCAAGGCGGATTGGCAATTTCAGACTAATTTATTTTAAGTTCAAGTTTCTTTAGGATGTTCTTCCTTCACCGATATCAGTGATAACCAAGATAAACTTTGAAACTACGTATGAGGGTAAATATTAAGCAAAAACTCTTAGCTTATGTTCAGGTAAGTGAGTAGTGGACTAGTGGTTTCTATACGACAAGTGAAAAATATTATGTAATTAAATTGGTGGTTAATTTGTTTGTCAAAACTATTTCTACAAAAACAAATCTACTTACTTCGGCTTACCGATACGCTTAAAAATAAAAGAAAATTTATAAATGTAGACATTATTTTTACCTTAAGTACCTAAGTAGGTACATTGTCAATATAAAAATATATCAGAACATAAAGCCTTGAAGCTAATAAAATAAATTGAATTCTGTAAAATACATTTCAGTCGGTTTATACTTATTTGTGATGAAATAGCAAACTACCAAGAGAACTACCTACGTTGTGTTCTTCTGTCGCTCTGTTTGAGCTGCTGTTTGGATACGCGATCATGGGTCCTCTTTATTGTAACTTACCTGACATTATATCACACTAGCTTCTGCCTGCGACTTTGTCCGTAAGTAAGTTACATCTTGTGTTACTTCCACGCTCCAGTGTGTCGATGTTGTAGCGTGATGTTAGATAGCCTATGTTAATTCCTGATAATTTAGATATCTATAGGTGAAAAGTAGCTAAAATTGGTTCAGTACTTTCGGAACTTATTCAGTAAAAACATGCAAAAAAAAATCCTCTTTATAATGTTATTAGTATAGATTAGTTCAGTTTTGTTACACTGACAAGTGACTGCCAATGCCACCGCCACCTCTTTTTCAGAAAGGCTCTTTAGGGAGGATTGATTACTATTTTTAAAAGTGACATCTCTATGCGACGCTTAGTGTTGTGGGTATTTCCTTTTGTCGATATTTGAAAGGTCGAACTTGGCATGGCGTAGCTTTTGCACCTACAGGCGGAGCTACTGCGCCGAACGTGTTCCACCAAATGCCGGTGACGTCGTAGTCTACTGCACCAGCTGTGGAAGCCGCCACGAGTCGTGACCACTTGACTCATTTTTGCGGTCTTTGTGTTCCTTCCTGGGTTTTTTAGGTCACTGACGCTGCACGTAATTGGTCCGTGATCCGTGCAGGGTCAGCGCCCCAAAGTCCCCAAAAAGGAACCGCATTAGTTTTTAACTAATTAATAAGACCGTAACTGATAATATGTTATATTTAAGATCTAATGTAAACAGAGGGTGTTGGTAAAACAAATAAAGACATTAGTAGGCTGTTATTATTTAAGGCGCCATTCCTCTTTTGCCTAGGGTGGGCACTCAGTTGTTTAAATTTACCAGCCAGTTATACATAGCGCGGCGTGCTGGTGAGTAATTAGGATATATGTATTTTGAAAATAATATTTGATTTATTAATTTATACTGAGTCTTTTTGTATTCTGTCTAGTTCACAATAATGTGTTTGGATAAATACTGCTACTTACTAAACCATACTTAAGTCAAAATACACTGATGTAATGATTTTAAAACTGTAACAACTACAACATTTCGAATTTTCTTTATTATTTCCGGAAACTAGCATAACATTTTACGATATGCTTTTGTGCATTTTCAAGATAAAATGATACTTGAAGCATAAAACTATTAAGTTGGTACGAGTAATGTTATTTACATTACTCGTACTAAAAAATGGCTTAGAATATTTCAAGACAAAGAATAAAAAGAATATATTACAAAGTTTAATGTTAATATTTTCTTTCTGGCATTGAATTAACATTCGTTAAATATGACATGTAACAATTAATGTTTTAATTTGAAAACTGTGCGCAAAACGAATCAGGATTCGTTAGATATGTGTTGCAAATATTATTTTTCTCAAAACTTTCAATGATTGCAGGGTCTAAATATGTGTTGACGATGGACGCGCTTTGCAGATCTGTGAGTGCATGTGCTAGCGGAGCGCGTAGTTGATGCACGACGACTGGGCGGTGCGAGTGTTGCTGCAGCGCGTGTGGCGCCGGCGTAGGGTGCGCAGACGCAGCGCGCATTAATATCAGCTGCGAGCGAAGCGCCTGCACGCGCGGCACATAGCCACGCGTGCGCTCAATGCGTCTCAGTGTGGTCTCAAAGAGCGCACGCGCGTACTGCGCCGAGTGCGGCACTCGTCCTAACAGAGTCCGGACACACGTGTCTACCTTCTGAGACCAAGTGCTCGCAGTCTGCAGCGCATTATCAAGACCTGCTGTGTCACCTGCTGCCATCAACGTAAACATGTGTCGCGCTACAGCATCTTGTAGCTGCTCTTCTGTCTTATAGTCTGCGAGTTGTTCTTCAAGGTGAACGTTAAACTCGTCCGGTGCAAATCCAACACAATAAACTGTACCACTCAAACCTGTAACAAATAGTTTACGTTACAACAGAGTTATTTCAAAACAAACATAATAATTCGTATCTAGAACATAAAATGTCTTGTACCATGATTTTCCAAGATAGCAGCCATCTCTAATGCTACAAATATTCCGCTTTCGTACCCTAAGAGGTAGAAATGGTTCTTCAATCCCATCATCATCAGGTAGACCTAAAAACAGTACAGCACATTAAAGTGAGTAGAGATTTGGCATTTGGTTTTAGGTGTATAGTAGGCTTGGGTAAGTACCGAGAACTAGCAAATCAAAAGATGTTGTGATACAAACAAAAATAATGACACTCCCATGTACAACCACCGTAGAACGATTCCGTTACCTCTACGAGTCTCTTAGCTGTTTCTTGTATGGTCTCGTTAGGTTGGTCAAGTCCTAGCTGCAGCACCAGCGCCGGCAGCTTGAGTCGCTCGCACAGCCTGCGGAACCTCTCGTGGTGGCCCTCCATACCAGGCACCACGCAAAGATATGTTTGGTTTGAATTAAATTCATCGTCTCTCTGTAATAGTTCATTATACATAATAATTAACTCATTACATATTAATTAATTATTAATGAACTGCCTCGGTAGCCTAGTGGTCCTAAGCGCGACTGCTACGCTAGAGGTCTTGGGTTTGATTCCCAGGTCAAGCAAAAAGTGTTATTGGGTTTTTCTATGAAATTCTCAGTAGCAGCTCGGAGTTAGGATTTGTGCCCGGTTAATGGCAATAGGCTCGCCCCCTATTACATGGGCTCTAAACATAGGCGAACTGTGGGTGTACATTATTACACCTCTGCCTAACCCTTCGGGGAATACAGGCGTGATGGTATGTATGACGGTATATAATAATTAACCAATTACAGTTACACGACACGGACTCACACATGATCAAAATCGATTCTATTAATTACACATAACCGTTACACACATTTGATCGATTTAATCTAATTATGTATGCCTATGAAGAAGAGTACTACATTATAATATTAGTGAGCTCAGTTTGATGTTACAGTCGAGGCTGTCTGTATTGGAACCCGAGCCGAAGGCGAGGTCATAATAGAGCCGAGAGTGTGCTGATATAATGTTCACGCGTGTCCTACGAAGATTTTCAACACACTTCTGAGGAGAAAACATTGATTATAATTTTATCAATGGAGTACAAAAATATAGTTAATATTTACATAAATGATTCTTTTACGATTTCTCCTCTATTAAGGTGAACCATAGTTTCAACAAGAGACTTTATGAGTGGAGAAGAAGATAAAACGAAAGAGGTGGAAAGTGAATAGGTGTCACCAAAATTTAACAGCACAAGTGAAATGTCTATTTACTTACAAATATAAATAATTTGATCATTATTTTGTCATATTTTATATGTTGACATAGCAGATTTATTTGCAGAATATTTAGGAATAAAAACCGGACAAGTGCGAGTCGTACTCGCCCACCGAAGCTTCAGTCCGTAGGATTATTATAAATTACAGAATTTAATAAATAGTTTATTAAGATAAATAACTAGTAAATTGAATAAATAAATAGTATATTTAATTCATCTACTAAAATTTACTTACATATGTAGGTATTTTTATTTTTTTTTGGTGGGAGGGAAATCATTAAATAACTTCTCCCGCCCTGAGCGGGGCGGGAGGGAGTGTCAGACTTTTGCTGACTAAAACCCACCCATGTTCCTTCTTGTGCCCTTTGCGTTCCGGGGGCGCGGTATCTCTTGCGAACAACCCGCAGCCCCGGCAGGCATCGGCCCTCAGTGGCCCCTTCCTTTTGCTGACATCTCTTTGAGGCGCGCGTGGAACACGAACGCGCCGTCGACACGGCCTGTCGTTATGCAACGTAAGAACGGTGAGCTACCCATTGCTCACCGTCCACAGGCCCGTATCTACGGTGGCCGGGAGTCGTCTCGCGGCTCCCGACGTCCGGAGCGTCTACCGCGGCGGCTGGGACGGGAGAACCGCTGTCTCAACCGTCCCGCCGCCTCCTTCTCAAGCATTACTGCCTCGCAGAAGGAGGCGACTGCATTCCATTCCCTCTCGCTCAGGACCGTGGCTTGCACCAGGGCCGGACGCGAGAGTTCGCCGCCGCCGATGGCCGCCACGAGGACTCGGCGATGCTCCGCCCAAGCGGGGCATACCGCCACGGTGTACTCGACCGTGTCCTCGGGGCGATCCACACAATGGTGACACCCGGACGTTTCCTCCCGCCCGATGAGGTGCAGGAATCTCCTGAAACACCCGTGTCCGGTAAGGACCTGCGTCAGGCGGTAGGTGAGGGCGCCGTGGCGCCTCTCCAGCCACTCCTCAAAGAGGGAACTTACCGCCTCTATTAAGGCGTGCCCAGCACGAGGTTGCGACAGTCGCTGTCTCCATGTCGCCATGAGATCGGGCCGGAGGTCGGCCCGCCGAGCGGCAATTTGCCGCGGTGGCGGACTCTCCCCCCGGCCTAGTACCTCCACGCGCCACTCGTACAGGCGCGCGAAGTCCAGCGCCTCCAGATCCCACGGCGGCAATCCGGAAAGGAGGCTCGCCGCCTCCCCCGAGATCGTGCGGTATCCTACATATGTAGGTATTAGGTAATTATAATTATTTTAAACGTTTTCGTTTCACAGGCTTCAGAAATTAAAAAGGAAACGGTATTTTTTATTATAAATAAGAAATAATACGTCGGAAAAAATAAATAAAATATATTTTGCAATGTGCACATCAAGCCCTTTGTATACCCCATTTGAACTAGTAGCTTTAATTTGAAATTTCGCCCCCTACAAGAAAATATAGACCCCCTCTTTTTTAAGATTTAATTACATACATATAGACAATACGTATAGTTTTGAGATTTTTTCTAGTATTTTTCACCGAGTTAACAAGTAACGGGAAGTACCCTATGAGTTTTGATTCCCGTGAGAGAGCCGAAATATGCGTTTTTTCGACTTCATATCAAACTTAGGAAGTTTGATTTTTTCGCAACTTCATGAGACCGTCGACATGAGTATACGGTTTAAATTTCAACTTGATACCTCCACGCATTCCCAAATAAAGTATCTAGACAGACATACAGACGGACGGACAAAAAAGCGATCTTATAAGGGTTCTGTTTTACTAAAAGCTAAATAAACAACATACCATCACGCCTGTATTCTCCGAAGGGTTAGGCAGAAGTGTACCAATGTACACCCACAGTTCGCCGCTATGTTTTAGATCCCATGTAATAGGGGGCGAGCCTATTGCCATTAACCAGGCACAAATCCTAACTCCGAGCTGCTACTGAGAAATTCCTAATGGGAATCGAACCCAGGAGCAGGACCCCATGCTCATCAGTCGCGCTTGCGACCACGAGACCAACGGGGCAGTTAAAAAAACAAGCTTAATAAAATAAACATGTAAATACCATGTCTGCATCGCTAACAAGTGTCGGCAAAACCACGAAGTCAGTTGTAGCAAGCAGTTCATCTGAGTCTACGTAGGTGAAGAATGTAGACAAGCCCGTCGTATCTTTGAACTCTGATTTGAAGAGAGATTTTTCCAATTGTTGTATCCTTATAAAAAAAGTGTTTACAGAATATATAACCAAATTAAATTATGAGTCCTTATGGCTAAGAATGAGACTAGTAACCAATTAATAGGACATTATTATTAGAATGAGTTTGAAAATTCCAGTTACAGAAAAGTTAAACAAAAAGAGAGACAAAATATTTTCACTTATATAAGTAGTTTGTCTTGATGTAAACATGTATGTGGTGAGGAGATATGAAACACACATGGAGTGATAAAAAATACCATGATGGATGAAGTAAACACAAGATCAAATAGATAAATGGATCATGAGGGAAGATATTAAGGAAAAGGGTGTGAATGATAACGCGGTATCTGATAAAGCAGAAGAAACTCATACGGTGTAAAGTAACATGAGATGAGGGTCATAGTAAAATAGTTTTTAACTTAATAATATAACATAACAAAATCTCGAGCCTAATAATCCACTTACGTGCCGGTAGTCATCAAAGGGATTTTTTTCTTTTCAAACACAACATTGTAATGAATGCGTAGGAAATTATAAATTAATGGTATCTTATCGCTTGCGACACCCAATTCGCCCAACGTAGTATTCTCGTTCATATCCGTCTTTATGGTTACATCTGTAGTAAAAAAGAATTATAATGCAACGTCTGTATTGGCGAAACTTCCTAAAAGTTACGAGTATCGATGGCGGTTGAGAGAATCCTAATGCTCACTCAAATGTCTTGCTGATGGTGGCGCGTGCGAGAGATCATTCCGTTTCCTTCAAAATGGGAGTTAAATGATGCTGATGCAGGCATCATGTTCGTTAACAGGCGCTGTCAACTGAGATTGTTTATCTTTTAAGAGGCATAGCATTTTTCTTCATTGTTTATATTGCTGTATATCACATATAAGAAGCAACAAGAATAGTGTAACCAGGATTTTATAAAAATCTTGATTAAAATGAATGTTCGTAGAGTTTCTTGCTCGTTCTTTTCCAAAGAGACCTACTAACGAATGGAATGGCTCTACTAACTAGCTTCTACTTTTCTGATGAACTGAACAACTCCTTGACAATTCAAAAATGCCTGTAAATAGTTTAACTGAAAGTCGGCCCCGTGCTTAGCTCTAGCTACTTACATTTAAAAATTTCAGGAAAATTAAAGTAATTTACCCGCGAGTTTAGTTATTTGTTGCAGTAACGGGGTATGTTGCGCAGGCGCCGTGTTCGCTAGGACTACACTGTGAGCGGCACACAACGCTCTCTCGGTGACCTCCACTGCGCCACGGCACCATGCAGTAATGTTGCACGACTTCTGAGAACAGGTATAATTAAACAGAGCATATATTTATCTTAAATGATTAAAAATTATGTCAGTTGGTCTTGTAGTTAATATCGGGACGTCTACGAGGGGTCCTGGGTTCGATGCCTCGGCTGGTGAGTTTATCGACGTAGAATAGACTCGACTTACTAGGTTCAATTTCGGTAGCGACAACATAGTAGCCGGGAAATTGCTTCGTACTCGACCGAGACAGATTTCCTTCCCGATTGTGTTATCACCGGTGTTTAGAACTGCGAAATGCCTGTCAAAACACAAAAGTTTCATTAGACTCAAAAGGTTGGGAAAAGACTGACTCAAAGAATATATACTGTTGCATAGTGACCTGATAGGACATTTAATTCAATGGCAAATAAAATTTATTTATATATATCATCACGCCTGTACATATTCCCCGAAGGGTTAGGCACAGATGTACCTGCACACCCACAGTTCGCCGGTATGTTTAAGTCCTATGTAATAGGGGGTGAGCCTATTGCCATTAGCATTACAAATCATAACTCCGAGCTGCTACTGAGAATTTAATTGAAAAACCTAATAACACTTTGCATTATATTAACACTTTTGCACTCTTGAGAACACTTTATTGATAATTTAATTTTTCTTCAATAATTTATTGATGTGTATATGTGACGACATGATTATAATTACTTACTTTATGTCCGTACACAATTTTCTCGATACCAAATCCAAAGTATTTAGTAAGGTTTCGTCGATATCCTGCTGCTTACCACCCACAGTCACATACACTCCCTCGATGGGACCAATGCGCATAGCATTATTTAACAGCGCATTGACAGCAGTTTCACCTGACAAGTCGTCAGAGAATACTACGACTTCAACACCCAGTTGCTGCCATGACCTAAACGAAAAGATGAGGTATTGTTAACAATTATGATTTAAATGTCTTTTTATTTTATAAAGCGTGAGATTATTATGGTGGAACTTCGACTATATCGCATCATTTTTTTTTAAATCACTGTCTCTTTTGACTCAGGGTAAATTGGCTCATGTAAATAGAGAAAGAAAAATAATATCTTGACTTAGTTCACGATGTTTTCGATGTGTCATGTAAATTCAGCAATTATCGATCTGGTAACTAATTTGTTTATGCCAATGGTAACCAAGAAGAGTTTAAACTGGAAACGGCTCTTGTTTGGCAGTTAGATCAATGGTAGTAAATTAGACTTTCTCCTCAATACCAGTGAGCGACGATTTGTTAAAGTAAATAAAAAAATCATTATCGATGAAAATGTAAAAAATCTGTATTAAGTTTGTTTACCTAATTTTTATTTGCAGACTCTTGGATAGCTTCTTGATATGTATACAAAGCTTTTGTGCACCTCGTTGCACGAGTCTGCCTCCTAGCTGTAGCCCAAAGTTTTCATTATCGCAGAGTATTAGATGGCAGCAATCAGCTTTGCATGTCAACCTGTAAAATAATATTGTACAAATTGATACCTCTTTTACAAGCTATACAGTATTCTCTTTACCAAAAAACGGTTGTGAGTTTGTAAAAAGTGGTTCAATAATTTTTACTGATATTATGATGCTAAAGAATTTATTCTTTAAAATAATTAATAACTAAAAATTTAAATAAACTCTGAAGAACAGAAATAAAAACACAAATAGACTCCTTGTTAAATTATTAAACATAACAAAAGTAATAAAATAATTTAACTTCACTTAATCATATGGATTATAATACTATATAATACTTATTCTTACTAAAATTAAATTAAAGTAATAAGCAACTAATTAAAATTATTATTTTTGTTTTTTTTTAATTAGTCTGTGACCAGCGTCGTGGTGATATTAGTAAAATAATTCATCATCGTCATATCACTCGTAGCACGTTCGCTGCTGGACATAGGCCTCCCCCATTGGTTTCCAAAATGACCGGTGGGAAGCGGCCTGCGTCCAGCGTTTTTCTGCGGTCTTTATCAGGTAATCTGTCACCTTGCACATCACGCTTGCCGGTGCGTGGTCTACATTCGAAAACTTTCCGGCCCCATGAGCCTTCAGTTCTGCGTGGCATGTGCCCAGTGCACTGAACTTCATCTTGCTGATTCGCTGGACCATGTTGGTAACTTTGGATCTCCTCATTTCTGATTCGATCTAGCAGAGAGACCCCGAGCATTGCTCTCCTAGCTTGTTGGGCTACTTTAAGCTTTCCAATAAGGCCAATGATAAGAGACCACGTATCAGAGCCATACGTCCTTACTGGCAACACACACTAGTCGAAGACTCCACTTTAGGCACTGAGGTATTGTCCTAGGTCTATATCTCAACAACTTCAAGAATCGAGTTCCCAGCTGATACTGGGGTGGGTGCAACATGGGCATCGGGCATTACATATCACCTTTGTCTTGTCCAAGTTCATTTTAGGACCCACCTGTTGGGAATCCCGATTGAGCCCTTCGAGCATCGTGCTGAAACCTTTCGTCGATGTTGCTATGACCACAATATCTTTGGCAAACCGAAGGTGAGTGATGTACTCGCCATTAACGTTGATGCCAAATCCTTGCCATTACAGGAGCTTGAAGGCGTTCTCCAAAGTGGCAGTAAACAGTCTCGGAGATTTAACGTCTCCCTTTCTCACGCTTCTTTTCAAAGGGATCGCCTTCGAACTCTGCTCCTGTACACGGACTGACATAGTGGCGTTGTTGTACAAGCACTTTAACAGCGATATTCAATGCGGCATTGCTGGAGTTATTCAAGCACAGTCCACGTTTACACCAAATCAACCAACCAAGTCTACAAACGCTAAGCATATGGACAAATTACAATCTTAGGTCTTCTGTATAACTTGTCGCAGCTTGTGGATGTGGTCTATGGTGCTGTAGCCTTTTCGGAAACCGGCTTGTCCGGGAAGTTGGAAGTCATCAAACCTGCGATCGATACGGTTGGTGTTGACACTTGAAAGCAGCCTATAAACATGGCTCAGAAGCGAGATGGGTTTCTAATTCTTCAAAAGAGTGTTGTCATTATTCTCAAAGGACAGCACCACCATGCCTGTGTTCCACGTTACTAGCATTATACCATCAAGTAAGACGGAATCAAAGAGCTTCTGAAGGACTTTGAATACCGGTGTTCCACCCGTTTTCAAAAAAGTTCTGAAGTTAATCCGTAAAATAATGAATACGTACAAATTAAAAGAAACTCTGGAGATCAAAAATAAAGACAAATAGATTGTTTGTTAAATTATTAAACATAACATAAACAAAACTATTTAACTTCACTTAATATTCACGCGATAATGTAGCCCCAGAATTACAATTCTTATTATTCAGAATTCAGGATTCCTAAGTCGAGTAAAAATGTGCGGATAGGTAATGCTGATCGACCGTAATGCGCTCGTGTTGTAATCTAAGTACGTTATTATTGTAAGCCTGCGGTGTCCAAACTAAACACCGGTCAATAGACATATACCTTGGCTGAGCTTCCAGTGTGAAGGCATGTATCGACAACAGCACCCTGCCGCAGTGCTTGCTCGCCGATAGCAGTCGGAAAGCGCGCGCGGCGTCGTGCGGCGCGTACGTCACGCGCGACAGAGGACGCACGTACCCGCGTCTGATACCCTCGCTCATCATCCTCTGCACAGCCTGTGACATAAAAGTAAAAAAAAAAAGTGAACAAGAAAAATCTATTCATTGGACACTGATAACTCCTGCGGCCGGGTATTATTAGTTCCTAACCAAAATAAAATTCGTATTTTCATTATATGACCTAGTCAAGTAACTGAGACCCTCTTGGTATTATCAAAAAAGGATTAAGTATTATAAGATTTTTGATTAAAAGATCACTTTTAAACAAAAAAAGCATTTGTAACAGACGAATATTTCAGCTCTGTCACCTGTTTGCATCCTTAACAATTACCATTCCTAATCATTATGGATTGTTGTGACAGAACATCCACGTCCCATCCACTGCCACCAAAGTACCGGCATTTAGCCGGTGTAGTTATAAGGAGTGATAATCGGGACCTTCGACTCCTCGGCCTGGCGGCGGTCCACAATCTTATAAAGATTCCGGTTTTCCCTTTCTGGTAAGTATCCTTTACTAGAAAGGGAAAACCGGAATCTAGCCCAAAAAATACGATTAATTTGTGTTTTTCGGGTTCTGAAAGGTCCGTACTCTGGTAGATTTTGCCTGGGCACTGTTATAAAATAACTACTACTGTGTGCACTTTAACTTACCTTAGCATCCTCGATGTTTTCAGGATTAAATATCAAAGAGACATCAGTGGTGACGTAACCTCGCGCTTTAGTGAGGTTGTACATCCCATAAGTGAAATCATCTTGATTGTGCAGCTGAGAAACATCAATAAACAAGCCATAGTTCTTGACACAATTGATTGCAGTCTGAAAAATCCAGTTTTGCAATATAGACCAGCCTCATTAATAAACCGACAAAATTAAAAAAAGCGCATTGTAAACGTTTATCGTACTTTCTTTAGGTTTTCTCCAAGGCAGCTCATTATTACGTCGCAACCTCTCCCTTTCGTAGCACTTAAAACCATGTCTGCGAAACTGTGGTCCCGAGAATTTCCAATGTGTTCAGCTTAAACAAATTAAATGTTACAACTCAGCACTAAATAATCAAGTATTTGCAACTAATGGAGCTACTGAAGGTGACAGAAACGGGTAGTAGTGCTACTAGGATGGAATTTGGTGTAGATAAAAATGCGGTCACGTTCGTGTCCCTTTTTTAGATTGGAAATCATTAAATGACTTCTTTTGCTCTGGGTGGAACTGAAGGGAGTGTCAGACTCTTACTGACTAAAACCAATCCGTCCTAATGCCTTTTGCGTTTCAGGGCTGTGGTGACTGTTTCGAACAAATTCCGCAACACTGGCAGCCAGAAGCAAGTACATGGATATACTTGCTTCTAGCTTGCATGAGAGTACGTATGCGCTTCTATTGGAGAAAGTCCAAAAAGCGTTTTTAAGGTACCTGTACAAGCACATGTATGGGTACTACCCATACCAGTAATCAACTAGGGTGCCTTGGATATAATTCGCTGGAGATCCGACGGTCTAATGATCATTTAGCTATTATATGCGAGGTCCTCAGAGAAAGAATAGATGCTCCTGAGCTGAACAGGTGAGCTGTACCGTTTGTTTATTCCTAATAATTATCGCCTAAGCAGGAAGCACAGGCTGTTTGCAGTTCCAATCTGTAGGACTGTTGCTCAGGCTAGATCGGGAGATCTAGCTTGTGAAAGATAAATAATGAGAGCATTGAGCGTGGTGAGGGTTCGCAGTATCCCTGCCGCGAACCTTCACCACGCTCAATGCTCTCCTAGACACCAGACCTGATGTTTGCGGATGAATTGAACGTGATCCTGTCAGAATGTTTGAAGTACTGCGAGACAAACGCATAATAGGTATGTTTATTTTTGTGTACCATGTTTTTACTATACACATTTGATTTACTATAATAATTGGTATAACCGTTGTAAATTAATAATAAATAACATAAAATGACTTCTAAGCTTCTTTTTAAATTGGAAGAATTAAAAACAATTATCTTAGAATTAAGAATTTCTAAAAAAATATAAATGAGTTGAATTGAGAACATCCTCCTTGTTTAAAGTCGGTTAAAAACTGAACATCATCGAAATACCTTTTAATCCCGGGAATAATTTACACAAGAAATGTTTCTTGTGCGTGTCACTGACGGTTGCGAATACTTCGAAGCCGGAAGCAAGGGCTATTGATATTAGAGCTTGGCCGAAAGCTCCAGCTCCTCCATGCACCAATACAGTGATATCTTGTTTATAAGTAAGCACCTTTTTACTTTTGATTCCCTAAAATAAATCAGGATTAAATACAAGTTCAACAATAAACGACAAATGTATTGTTGCAAGTAGTACACTAACGAGGCAGTAGAGTGCGTGTGCGTAGGCAAGCGGCACGGTGGCGGCGTCCTCGAGGCTCCAGTGCGCCGGCACCGGCCACAGCAGCTCCGGCCGCGCGCGCACCACGCTGCGGGCCGCGCCGTCGTGCACCAGCCCCATCACGCGCTCACCACTGCATAGCGGAAACTAATTATGTTTATGATTTGTTTTATTATGTTTTTTGCATTCATAACTAGAGCAACTGCACCTGTACGTGAGGTCCTCGGTTGGATTCTCAAGACAGGCATCGTTATCCTAGTGGTCCTAAGCGCGACTGCTACGATAGAGGTCTTGGGTTCGATTCCCAGGGCGAGCAAAAAGTGGTATTGGGTTTTTCTATGAAATTGTCAGTAGCAGCTCGGAGTTAGGATTTGTGCCCTGTTAATGGCAATAGGCTCGCCCACTATTACATGGGACCTAAATATACCGGCGAACTGTGGGTGTACATTACACATCTGCCTAACCCTTCGGGGAATACAAGCGTGATGGTACGTGATGGTATGTATATATGTAGGTGTGTGTGTATGTTCATCTGTTACCTCATATCTCCTAAACTCCTTATCGGAACTCGACAAATGAGGTATCGTTAGAACCGTCGTAATCGTCCGCTGAACATAGGCTACGTGACGTGCCACAAAACTCAATGCAGCGCTCTCTAGCGGAAGAGAAGTCATGTGCAAAAACAAAGTTAGTGTAGTAGTATAGTGAAGTTTAAAAGGTCTAAGCGCACAGACGTCATATGAAACAGATTGAAAACTTTTTATTTTCCTGAATGCAAAGATGCAAAACTCATTTATTTACGCACATATTCTTGTTTGAGTCTCAGAAATCCATACGTGTATATCAAGTAAATCGGCAATAAGAGATGGACAAACAGAAACACAAGGGATTGTAATGTGACTCAAGTAACACACATCTACTTCAGTCTGAATGCATGAAGCCGACTGACCTTTCTGTTATTCCACTGAATTCCATTCCAAAGATGTTTTTAATGTTTTGTTTATATAATAAGGTCCCACTAGCCTTTTTGACATCGTCGTAACTGATACCAGCATATTGAACCTGGAGAGATTGAAGGATGATAGAAGTATTTGTTTAAGATATAGTGTTCTGTTTATGTTATACATTATTTTTAACTTATTTACTTAGATATACCTTGACAGGGATACCAGATCCGGTTTTCTCAGAAGCTTCAACCCATGTAAGCGAATCCAGATTGCCAAACTGGCTACATTGTAACGACACGTTGTTGCTCACTGATGCAGAGGCTTCTAATGGTACGTAGAATTCTCCTCCCCACTTACCCTGATAAATAAATGTGAAAGATAAATAATGAGAGATGATGATAATAAGAGAAATCAAAAATTAACTTACATTGCTGACTACGTAGAATGCCAGGTCAACATCTGGCATTTCGTCGATATAAAAACTATCGTTGCTCTCCTTAGCGACCATGATTAGATGGATGTTATTACGATTAGCTTCTCTACGCCAGCCGCTTACAAGTTCCTTAAGACCTGGCAGTGACGGATAAGGCGCAATAATCAGGAGTCGATGTCCCAAGGTCAGCCTGTTGCGCGTTGTTATAAGTGGTAAGATATCAGCTTTGGTTCGGACTGTGACAGTGATTGCAGGTACGGCCGTAGACGCACCCCACCGGGCTAGCTGCAGTTGTGACTGCTGTTTGTTTTCATTGTGGACTATGGAATGAACGGAGATCACGCGATAAAGTGACGACGGGCGTGAGCGACCACCAAAAGCGAGGTCTTCTTCACTCGCCACAAACTGGTCTATTTCTAGGAAACAATGCAGCAGTTGACATATCTGTTGGATGACTAAATTAGTTAAATCTTAATGGCAACATACAAAAATGTTTGAAAATTAACCATTTCAAACTTACATTATCGTCAGTAGATAAGTTTTGAACCAGCACCAGATCAGCGGCTGTTAGAAAGTTGTTTTGTCTCTTTAACACCAATTCACGGTTAACTTCAATATATTTAACATTAACTCCAGAAATGTTTTCAATGGCATTATTTATTTGGGAGAAAATTGATCCTTTTCCAGGCTGATCAACTAATCCAATAACATTTATGTTTGCTTTATTTATATTTTCTGCTACTGTTTGTAAGAAAACTTGAAGAGAAGACGCCATCTGCAGGAGTTTAAAAATAATGTCACACTTTATTATCTATTTATTTTATCTAAAACATATTACATAACTGAAAGGTGTACATACATTCATGTCTGATTGGGAAAAGGAAACGAATTTTAAAGCCTTTATCGTAATTTTTCTGTCATTCATTGGAGGTAAATTTTCGAATTTGGGATTGCATATTGTTATGCCTCCACAACTGGAAAGCAAAAGTGTAGCTGTTACTAAAACTGTGTCAATAACATATTAAGAACTTTTATAAGAAATAGAAATTAAATAAATGCTTACCTGGTAATGTCAGAGTTTTCTGATACTGTTGCTTTCAATAAAACTTTATGATTCGACACAAAAGAATTATTATCTACAACACCTCCATGATATTTAACGTTGATCTTCATACTTCTGATGTGCGTGACTAGTGATACTCCATCGTGTGGTTGGCGCAGCATGATCAGCTGCAGCATGCCGTCGATGAACGTGACCCAGTTGTCACGCCACACCAGCGCAGCCTCGCTCAGGGATTCATTAGCACCCTTAATACTACAGAATTCACCGCTGTGCAAATATGGAAATAAATTATGGCATTCATTTGTATAGACACGCATTATGCAAGTTACTTTTTGATGTATTTTAAACCTACCTGTACGAGTAATCTCTATCTCTCAATAAATGGTAAATTTCTTCAGCTGTGAAGTCTATGTACACTTTTGTTTCAACTTCGTTATTTTTTATCATTCTTTGTAGTCTGGTATCTTCGACATCTTCTAGTGCTTTTATATAGCCTGTGGCTACTTTAGAGCCTTCATTGAGAACCTGTATTAAAATACCTATTAAGGTCTACTTTTAATACAGTGACACCGGAGTCAGTCGTTCAACGTCCTTTTGTCAAACCGACCGTACCGTACTGTTGATCGTGTAAGATCTTGTTTTTGTTGGTGTTGCTTATAATTGTTGGTACTTTTATTGTTTCCGGATTTGAAAAGTGGTAAAACTTTATAAAATTAAAAAATAAAATGAAAAGAGAGAAAAATAGAAACAGAGAGAGCAAGCAAAATAATAATTGCCGCGGGCTTACAATGTTAAAAATGAATTCAGTCTAGTTGTGGTAAGAATAGTCACAAGGTACTGGGTACGTATGGATGAGAGTGGTTAATATTGAGCTCAGTGCCGTACAATTAGAGAGATCTATGTTCATCAGTGGACTGGAAGATTGATGGTGGTGATCGTATGGTAATTTGGAATTTTATATTACCTCGAAACAACCATTTCCTCTATGAAAAACGACGTTAAAGCGGAGCTGACGTTGGTCGTGTATTATCGGTTGCGCATACAGATGCAGGTCGCGGAACTCCACAGACATTTGCTTCTTTGATTTTCCCATCGTCATTGCAAAGGTGTCCCATACCAGAGCCAGTGTGGCGGCGAATGGATGTAAGTTGTGTCCTGGAGATGAAGATTGTATTGTTAAGTACCTAATATCTAAATATATAACTGGGATACTAATAAATAACTAGAAACAAAGAGGACCAGATCTTAATTATAATACTGGTGATTGGTTATCAAATCTTCTTTAGTCTTTGTGTTTGACTTCAAAGAGTTTTATAACTTTTATTAGTATTTAACAGTATTTGAATAGGGTGTTCATGTTACCTCTCATCGAGTGTCCCTGCAAGTAAGAGTTTTCTTTATCTTGTACAGAGGTGACATAGTCAAGGGAGGCAGCCGTTGTTCTGTTGGCGGTGATATACAGTGGCATTGGCCTAAAGAAAAAAAATATAATAATCAGTTAGTTTGTAAATGTTTGTTAGAAAATCAGCGCCCCGTAAAAAGAAAAAAGTGCGCCTTACCATTTCTCACCGTGAGCCCATTTGACTAGATGCGAAAGGAATGGCGTTCCCGAGGAAACTGGCAACTCAACTTTTGGATAGAGAACATGAACTTTAGGATTGTAACCCTCCATAAATAACCTGAAAACAATGGAATACATTATGTGCATGTTCCGCGATAAGGCGAACGATTAGCCTTAGGGGAGCACTAGCGTAATATTATTTATGTTGGGGTATACACTGATGTAATATTATTTATGTTGGGTTATATAGTATTTTCGTTATATTATTTTTTTGACTTTATTTTGATTATTCTTATGATTTTACTTACTTGCCGATTCCCTCGAGCAGCAACAATGTATTATCAGCGTGTTTTCTCCTAGTCAGTGCTATGTTCTTGCAGGTGCTTGGTAATGATCGCTTGAGGATGGCCTGCAGCAGTCCGTGCGGCGCCACCTCCACCAGCACAGCGTTGTTAGGTATCAGCCGCGAAGTCTCCTCGAATAACACCGGGCTCTGTGTTAATAATGATTCCATAAATTAGAAAGTATCCGAATAATCTTTCTAGCCAGTCGCCACAGTTTTAAAATGTACAATCGAACAACATTTTTGGTACAGTCATAAATATTTCTACTGAAGTGCCAATATTTATTTCAATTGTATGCCTATAAACTTTCTGTGCTGAGACACTCTTAAGATATTGATGTTAGAGGCTTAACTATTCAACACATTCACAACATTTTAAATAGTGTATATGATATGTCCTAGTAAGCTTAGTTCGGCTTTACAGTCGTGGCCGGATTACAATGCGACCCGAATGCGAGAGTGTGATAGAACCGAGAGTTTAATGATAAAGTATACACACGTTTAAGACAACATTTTTTAACACACTAATATGAAACTGACTGCCTCGGTAGCCTAGTGGTCCTTACCGCGACTTCTACCCTAGAGGTCTCGGGTTTGATTCCCAGGTCGAGCAAAAAGTGTTGTTGGGTTTGTCTATGAAATTCTCAGTAACAGCTCGGAGTTAGGATTTATGCCCGGTTAATGGCAATAGGCTCGCCCGCTATTACGTGGGATCTAAAACATACCGGAGAACTGTGGGTGTACATTGGTACAGTTCTGCCTGACCCTTCGGGCAATACAGGCGTGATTTTATGTTATAATAAAAATTAAATATTTTAAAATCTTTTTTCTTAAAACATGACGTATTTTTTTATATTTTAACTTCTATTCTAGACGGTTCCAGTCCCTGTGGTTTACGAGTACAGATGAAACCCTTCAACAGCCTCATACTAAAAATGAAATATTTTCGTCTACAGACAAAAATATTTCATTATGACCTTCAATGGAATTATTTGAAGTGCTGTCTATGATGTAAAAAGCACGCGTGCTTGATAGGCTTGCACAACTTTTTAGATTCATTAATTATTTTATAATTACTAACCAGCAGATTGTTGGTGTGATATTCAGCTGAACAGAGCTTTGCAATCGTATTGTTCCAATTCTCTTCTGGCACCGAAGTCGACAGCCATCGCTCAGTTCTTGGTTTCGGATCCTTGATCACCTCCGACAAATACTTGAGTAATTGAGGACCTGCATTTTATATGCGCAATTACAACAAAGTAGTTTTTAGTGGCAAAAGATGAAAGCCCACCAGTCAAATCGTTAAATGAATAGCCACAGGGTAGTGTTTGTTTTATATTAAATTAATATAAAGATCTCACCAACATCAGCGATATAACGCGAGTGATACGCGATGTTGGAGCATGGAACTTCCTTAGCGAAAATACCCCTAGCAG
This sequence comes from Caradrina kadenii, assembly GCA_947462355.1. Lineage (NCBI taxonomy): Eukaryota > Metazoa > Arthropoda > Insecta > Lepidoptera > Noctuidae > Caradrina > Caradrina kadenii. Next base: position 3,454,176 of record OX381693.1, on the reverse strand, counting down.
TCAACTCTGCGACGAACTCCTTCATGACATCAGCCGGCCCCGAAATGGTACTAGATTCTGGCCCATTGTGGCAAGCAACATCAATTTCTGGTAGGCAAAGTGGTAAAATCTGAAAGATTAAAATTAAAAAGTATGTTGTTAGAGCAGTTCAGGGCAGCGGCTAGCAGACCAGATGAATCTAATACGCCTACCTGTTCATATCCCAAACCGATGGCGGCCATAGATCCATGGATTAATTTAGTCTCCAGTGACACGCGCCCACGACTGTAAGCGGCCAGTATCATCTCTTCTGCCGACAAACAACCGTCGCCGTAGGCGCATCCCAGCTCCCCCACGCTGTGACCTGATTTATATAGCAGTTATTTATTGAATTATTAATTATATATACAGGGTGTTAGAACAAACGAGAGACTTTCTTTATGGGAGTGCAGTATTCATAAAAATTAACCACTTTGACCATAGTACGAATCGTAAAATTGAAAAAGATAAGATCTGCTCCATACATCTACATTTGCATAACTCCAGTTATTATCTGCTTTATTTATATATGTTACGGGCAACGTGATTAACTGGGCATTATTAATAAGGACCGGCCATTATTAATAATGCCCGACGGCCCATGGTCAAAGTCAAAGTCAAAGTCAAATCATTTATTTCAATTAGACCATTAAAAGGCACTTTTGAACGTCAATCACATGTTAAATTAAAAATATTGAATCTAGTTGCCCATTCCAAAAGGTAGTTTCGTATGGAGAAGAACGGGCAAGAAACTCCATACATACTCTTTTAAAAAAAAAAAAAAAAATGTGTTACAATAAGTTGTACAATTCCATAAAATTATACTGATGTCAAAACGATCTATTAAAAAAAGTCACTCAAAGTACTGCAATACGTTCTCAGTGCCACAAATTAGAAATGAAAGCTAAGTTAATTGTAATATTAAATACATTTATACATTTCAAAGACAAAGAATCAGTGTGTGAGGAATACTCAAATGTAGAATTAATGTCGAAGAGAAAAATAATTAATCAAAACAAAGTACTTATATAATTAAATTAGCAACCAATTGATTTTGTCAAGAATTTAAATTGTCCTATGGAGCAGGACCAGCATGTTCCCAAGCATTGTTATCTTGAATATAATCTTCTAATTTGTAATAAGCTTGTTTACAAAGTGTACTTTTGATACATTTTTTAAATTGATTTTCATTTAATTTTAATATATCACAAGGTATTTTGTTGTAACATTTAACACAGTACCCCATGAAAGATGTGTGCACTTTAGATAATCTAAAAAATGGCTGTCAATGTAATAAGTCAGTATTTGAGATAGCTTGAATTTATCACTTGGGCCGGGCAGTATGAATAATTCCGTACTTGTAGCCGGGCAATGTAATAAATTGGTATTTTAAACTAACCGTACTCCAGAAATGAGTTTGCTGTGTGTAAAGAAAAGTTCATTTTCTTTTTGTTTTTTTTATTTTCTTTTTTTTTAAACGTTGCCCCACACTAGGAATTTCTCCTGTATCGTGGGTGCGTTTACGAACATATAAACTTACATACACAAACAGCCAGACCCGGAACATCATCACAATATTTGTATGACCTACATACAAATATTATTACAAATATACAAATATTTGTTTGCAGCATTGTAACTGTAGTGGGGACTGCAATTCAAAACGTTGTAAATGCAAGAAATCAAACATTCTTTGCAATTCCAAATGTCACAAAAGCTCATTTTGCAAGAATAAATAATTCTAAACTTAATAACTTTCTTGCACAGTCCTTAATTATTAGATATATCTGTTGATTTTTCTCAGTTTACTATTTTTTTTACTGTTGTTCTTACGTAATATTTTTATCAAAATAAAAGTAGGTAACTACTGAGGTTATTACATTTTTAACTGTTTATTTTTTAACTACTATGTTCAATAGTTTATTTTTTTTATTAAAACTTTTTGCACATAATGTAAATAATACATTGCACAAAGGCGGACTTAATGCAATAGGCATTTTCTACCAGTCAACCTTAGGGTGATGCAGAGACAAAACATAGTAGGTGCAAGGAACAGAAAGTTTCCAGGAATAAAATATAATAAATTCATGCATACATACATACAAACAAAATATACAGAGTAGAGAAAGCCAAAAAATACATAGGTGGAGAAATATAAGAAACTAATTGTGAGACGAGTCTGCCAACTTCATAAGCAAGTGTTCACGAGTTTTTACTTTGAATATGAAACGACTGGCAGCCATCCTGATATTATTTTTTGTTAGCCTTTCATGAAAATGTAGTAAGTTTAATTTCAATTAATCATCAAATCACTACAGTTCACCTATTTTATTACTTTGCCCAAGATAGGGGGGGTATTATTCATAATGGCCGGGAAAATTGATTAACCATGCTGTTTTAATCACATTGCCCAATTGAGACGGACATTATGAATACAGACCGGCCATTATTAATTGTGTCCGGACTTATCAAATTGCCCGTAACATATATATATATATGTGTGGTTGCTTTCATATTAGTTTTTGTATTAAATATTAAAAGTGTATATATTGTGTATGTGTTTAACCCATAACGGGGAAACCTTCCCTTTTTCCACCTCTCTCGGTCAACTCCACTTTAGTCCAGTCCGTAAGATAAGAGTTCATGCAATCGTCACTTTTTGAAGCGGGTTTATCTTAATATTAAGTCATTCGTTTCTCACCTATGATTCCATCTGGTACAAGTCCAAGTTCTCGAAGAATATCAGTAAGACCGATTTGTACAGCGGCTATTCCGACGAACGAGTGTAAGATGTTGTCAAAGGTGGTCGCATCGGGTGACGTTATTATATCAACAATGTTGATTGCTTTTGGTAACAAAACTTTATGGCACCTATAATGAATGTTTAAAAATGATTAGCATGATTTTGGTTTCATCATTTACTGTAATTCAGTACATATAATTACTACCGTTCTATAGCAGCCGCGAATATGGGTATGCGCATGAGTTGCGCGCCCATACCAGCCCACTGCGAGCCCATCCCGCTGTACACGAACCACAGCGGCCGGCGCGCGTTGTCGAAGTACTCAACCTTTTCGGACAGACACACGGCCTTCTGTTCGTCGTTCGTCTCTAGAAAACATTACTAGAATCAAGATGACTTGTCTAGTACTCATAACTTTGGAATTATCATTAGCAATCAAAAAAAATACTTTAAGCTGGCAGCACTTCGGTTAATACTATTAATCGTTACTGTTTTTGTTTCATTGTTGGCCCACTATTAATTTTGCATATTGTATCGTGGGCGCGTTCACAAATATATAAACTCACTTAAACAGACAGCCAGACCCGGAACAACTATCTAGACGCCATACATAATTGTTCCGTGAGGGAATCGAACTCGCTAAACGCATTGCAGCAGCCAACTATTTTGTCTAATTTATTAAATTATTTTTATTATGAACATAAACTCTTTACGTAGAATGACGAATCCTCTGCCCAAATGTCCTGGAACATTCGCCTGGTGTATGTTGTGCAACAGCCTCAACTGTTCAGGGTCTACGGGGTTAGCTTTCAACTCGTTAAGACAATGAGTCACCGCTTCTTCATGTCGCGCCGATATAGTCACTAGGTGTGCAAGGCTCGACTTGTAGCGATTGAGATCCTGAAAGGTAAAACCATAATAATTTCTAAATTAAAGCTTTTTTACAAAAAAGACAACCTTCTTCAAAAAGTTAAAAGTGAAAAATAACTTTAGCTTTGGTAGTCAACGCTCAGAGGAGAAGTCATTTGATGATTTCCCATCCGGAAGAGAAAAAAGTTTTTTAAGGAGGTGGCAATACAAAACAACAAACATAACCAAAGCCGCCGACTTCCAAAACCTTTTTTTTCGGGATGGGAAATCATCAAACGACCTTCCCCTGAGCTCGTTGACTTCCAAAGCTAAAGTTATTTTTCACGTTTTAGTCTTTGAAGAGGGTTGTCTTTTTGTAAAAAGTTTTTTACTTTACCATTTATGAAGGCGGTTGTCTTAACAAACAGGCGGAGGGTCTATATTCGCCTGTACGTATTTTTTTATATACTTGTTCACCGATTATTTTTTTATTTGAAAGGGTATACTCCTGCTGCGGTCCCATATTAATGTCGTGAAGATCTGATGTAGACCTTTGGAGATAAACAATGGAACTCCTCAATAACGAACAGTATACGCCTAATGGTCCTAAGCGTTACTGCTACTTTAGAGGTCTTTGGTTCGATTCCCAGGTCGAGCAAAGTGTTATTGGGTTTTTCTAAGAAATTCTCAGTAGAAGCTAGGAGTTAGGGTTCATGCCCGGTTAATGGCAATAGGTTCGCCCCCTATTCCAAGGGACCTAAACATACGGGCGAACTGTAGGTGTACCTAGGTACACCTCTGCCTAACCCTTCGGGGTATACATACATAAATAAAAAATAAATAAATATGTCTATGTGAGTGCAAATGCAGAGATGACATTATTACATGCTAAGGGCAGACAGATGACGATATTAGGTAATATTTGCACCTTTGGTTTGTAGTGACCATGCAGCAGCACGTGTGTGTTGACGCCAGTGACTGACATGCCGTTGACGGCGACGTAAGAGCGGCGGAAGCTCTGGTGCTCGGTGACGATGCGCATGCGCCCCTCACGAAGTGCCACCACGTCCTGTCGCGGGTTGCTGCAGTGCAGGTTGGCGGCAAGCTGACCAGTGTGGTAGCCTAGTAATACCTGCGCGTGGTAGATCAAGTGGTCCTATTATTGTAGTACTGTAACTTTCTTCGATTTCAAAACTTCAAGCCAAGGCGAAGAAACCTCTTGTGTCGTTTATTATGTAGCGCTGAATAAAATGTCTTTAAAATGAATAAATGTCTTTTAAAACCTAAGTTTTAGACTAATCTTAAACTTACCTTTGTAATGGCAGTGATACCAGACGCACCTTCATTGTAACCGATATTGGACATAACACTGCCCACTAGAAGAGGATCTTCTCTGTCAGTACAGAACACCTCCTCTATAGCTTGCAACTCTACCTTATCGGCCTCTGGTACAGCTGTTGAATATACTCATTCAGTAAGTTTTATGGTCTGTGTTTTTAAATTACATAAATGTCGCAGGTTTATGACAAAAACAGGTTTTTGATCAAAAACCGTCAGAAGACAGAAGACATGCCTGCTGCAAGTAATGTATGAGGCGCACGCGCACAGGGGTGAGTGCAGGTGAAGCGGGGTCCGCGGTGAATCGTTGTAAACCGAAGTCTTCCATTTGATCGCTTAAATTTAATCATAAACCTTACCAAGTTCAGATTTTTGATAAAAAAAAACTGGATTTTCTCAGGTTTATGATGGCCTCATTAGCCTAGTGGTCCGCCTTGCGGACTCGCTGTCCGCATACCGGCCTATTGTGCTGCTCGACGAGATGGGCAAGCTCTTTGAGAGAGTCATTGCGGGCCGCCTCGTCGGGCACCTGGTGGGGATGGGGCCGGACCTTGCGGATAACCAGTTTTGTTTCCGCAGCGGGCGCTCGACGGTGCACGCGATCATGCACGTCAGAGCCCTCACGGCGGGGTTTGCTGTGGCTCGGGGCGGGGTCGCCTTGGCGGTGTCTCTTGACATCGCCAACGACTTCAATACCCTAGGCTGCCTTGGAGTTGCATCAGGGAGGCACTCCGGTATCACCGGATGCCGACCTACCTTCGTCAAGTGGTCGGGGCCTATCTGACGAATAGGGCGTGATTTACCCTGGTCGCACTGGAGAATAGAAACGGCGAGAAATGTCGTGCGTTGTTCCACAGAGATCGGTTTTGGGGCCGCTCTTGTGGAACATCGGTTACGACTGGTGCTGCATGCTGACCTGTCTGAGGGCGTCACGCTAATCTTGGCTCAGGGGAGGTCGCGCGAGGCGGCGCCTGACTTAATGACACGCGCGGTTGCGATAGTCGTGGAGAGGATCCGGCGGTTGGGCATCGAGGTAGCCTTGCACAAGTCTGAGGCCATGTGTTTTCATGGGCCTCGGAATGCGCCACCGTCAGGATCCCAACTAACAGTAGGTGGTGTCACATTGGCGTCGGGTCGACGATGAAATACCTGGGACTCGTGAGTCGCTAAACGACTCCCGGCCACAGTAGACGCGGGCCTGTGGACGGTGAGCAATGGGTAGCTAACCATCTGTACGGTACATAACGACAGTTCGTGTCGAAGGCGCGTTCGTGTTTCACGCGCGCTTCAAAGAGATGACAGCAATATTTGAAGGGGCCACTCAGGGCCGATGTCTGCCAGGGCTGCGGGTTGTTTGTAAGAGATACCGCGCCCCCGGAACGCAAAGGGCACAAGAAGGAACATGAATGGGTTTTAGTCAGTAAAAGTCTAAGTCACAAAAAAAGCCTAGGGGTCCTAAGCGCGACTGCTACGCTAAAGGTCTTGGGTTCGATTCCCAGGTCGAGAAAAAAGTGTTGTTGGGTTTTTCTATTAAATTCTCAGTAGCAGTTTGGAGTTTGGATTTGTGCCCGGTTAATGGCATTAAGCTCGCTCTCTATCACATTGGACCCGATGGGCGAACGGTGGATGTACATTGGTCCACCTCTGGCTGACTCTTCGGGGCATACAGGCATGATGGTATGTATGTATGTGTATGATGTAATAAAGAAATTGTTCTGTCTTTTACCGGTTCTTGATCAAAAACCTGTTTTCGTCGTAAACCTGTGACATATACTTATTTTCATGAAGAGGACAAATCAAAATCAAATTCAGTAATCATAAAGACGTAGTAGACGTAGTTCATCATAAAATTTTCCGATTGAAAACATACGCTTTTGGTCTACTTTAACACAACTCTGCCCATCTCCTCTCCACTTTGGGTTAATGAAGAGTGATAAAGGAATATCTTATTTATATTAATTTTTATTTATATTTTGCATAAGTACTTACCGCAGCCACAGGCTTCAACATATTCGATGGCTTGTGCCGGGACTCTTGCTTCCTCATAGAACTTCTTTATAAAGCTGACAGTTTTACCGATGTCTCTGTAGAATCCGTATCGAGGTCCCGTTTCTTCAGGCAACATCCCTGTAAACCCCGATTTAACGTGCAATACATCGGCGTAGACCCTGTAATTTAGTATCGAAATGTTGGTTTCTCTTATGAATCAGTAGGAACAAATTAAACAGTAAGATCAAATATATGGTCTACCTCATAGCGTTTTTAGCTTTTTGCAGAAACAAGATGTTAATAGCTTCAGATTTAGCACATCCATCAGCATTTTCATCGAATGATTTAGTTTTTCCATCCTGACAAAGTTTCATGATCCTGTAACCAGAATGAATCGTAATTGAGTACCCCCTTATCTATATTCTGTATTATTAAAGTAAAAGGTCAATCACTGACTGAACACGAAATACCGAAACTGTCTGATTTTTAAGCTGAATTTGGTTAAATTAAGAATTTGACTTTGGCTTCCATGAGGATGAGTTCTTGGGCAAAAACTAGTACTATTATATGAGAAGATAGAATAGAGGTGAATTGATGATTGACTGACTCTTTATCGTTTAGTCGAAACTACTGAAGATAGAAAAACCGAATTTTCACAGAATATTCTTTACAAACAAGGATGCCAAGGATGAGACAGGATTTTCTTTTAGTATGTCTTGCCCGGCCTCACATAAAACATCTGTAATACTTGGCATTTAAATTAAGCCTATAAAGTTTTGCCAATTAATCAACATTATTTCAGTTACTCGTTTGTGTGCTTTTTTGATGTTCGTTTGACTCCACTGATAACTAAAAAGTAAAAATAAATTATGGAATATACAGGGGTGAAACTGAAAGTCGACGACTTAGAATTACTTGACGTTATTGAGATAAGAGGAACGGTTTTAAGAATTCATTGAACGTGACATTAAATGTGTAGATATTTATTTTCTGATAGTACCTTCCGTAGTGCACAGCAGACTGTGGGTGCAGACACAGGTAGCCCCCTCCAACGATGGCTGCCTCACATTCACCTCGACTCATAGCGAGATATGCCTGCTCCAGCGCCGCGGTGGAACTGCAGCACGCTAAGTCGATGGACATCGATGGACCCCTCGCGTTCAGCCAATAGGAAATGCGGTTGGCGAACATAGTTTTGCTGCACCTGATTTATGTAAAAAAGCTTTACCTACAAGAATACCATTATAACCATAACACAAAGTAATCCAGGCCCTTACGATAGACAATTATTAACTTCTATATTATATACAGGGTTATTGGTTAAGTCGACCTGGATCCCTTAAGAGGTGGTTGTTTCCATAATTTCTGACTGATTTAACTATAACACACCGTACCCAAAACTTAACTGTCTATTGGTCCATTTTTTAAGGGACCTGTAATTTATTTGTGTTTACGATTTTTGTGTAGTAGATAGGTTGCTTTATTATCCTCAACACTAAAATTGCAGCTAAGTGAGCCAACTAGGTAGTAGTAGACGATTGATATTTATACAATAAAATTAATTCCTAAAAAATATTTAAACACAAATAAATTACAGGTAAAACCCTTAAAAAATAGACCAATAGACAAAACATAGGCAATTTCTTAAAACAGCTTCAAGGCCAATAATCATGAAACGGTTAAGTTTTGGGTATGGTGTGTAAAAGTCAAATCAGTCAGGAATAATGGAAACAGCTACCTCTTAAGGGATCCAGCGCGAGTTAACCAATAACCCTGTATATGTCATACAATTGAATGTATGTCTTCATTTTTTAACCTCAGCCGTAGCTTTAACCGTAAGCTAATTTTAAATGTAGCAGCAACAGTAGCACGTAGCTTATTGCAATGAATCAATTTTTGATAAATTAATCTTTTTGTGAATGGATAAACAGTGGGCACAATTGGCAATATAATCGGTACGGATCAAAGCATGATCAAAGAGACAATATATTTACTCGAATTAAATAAAAAGCTTCGCCTACCCTGCGATACCAAAACCATATTTTTTAGAATCAGATTGTTGATAAAAGCTACATTTTTCAGTTTCGGAGAAGCATGAGCCGATGTACACGCCGACTTTCTTTCCGGAAAGCTCCTCCGGATTTACACCTAAATAAAACAAATAAGCAAGTATTATATTTTATAAATACTATCACAACAGCGAATAAGAAGAGATAAAATACGACAAGGGAACAGGAATATTTGCAAACAAAGAGATTTATACTACTTGCATAGTATAATTTAACCCATATTATCCCAGTGTTCCATTTTTGAAAAACACTAATTTAAAAATGCGTTCAAAAATTATAATAAAAAAATAAAAAAGTAACCGTTTCAAAAATGGAACACTGGGATGATATGGGTTAACGTCTTTGTTTGCAAAAGACGTGGTGGAAAACTGCAGTCCACAGTCGTAAACAATTTTGCTTACGACAGTGACATTTCAATAACGAAAGACGCCGCCATCGTTATATCCGAAAAATGGAAATGCAAAGAACATGATTTTCATACTTAAAAGTAGACGAATAATGATTGAAATGAAATTAATAAAAACATTGATAATTAAGTGGTCTGCAATACCAGTGGCGTAAATGTAATGCAATGCCGGAAAAATGCTGAATTGTCATAAGTCAATATTTTTCTTTGTCGGGATGTGCTCGTTATTGCCATCCGTGTGAGCAGGATAGAGGGTTATGTCGGACTATCGAGCGATGAATCCACTCCAAGTCATGGGGGATGGACATCGTTAAGCGGGTACACACACCATGTGAAAGTGCGTTTTGTTGGTTTGTCCACGTAGTAACGCAGTGCCGGATAGACGTAATTTATTGCATAGAATGTCTATGGCCCAGTGAGACATCCCTAGGTGTTGTTTAGGAACATCAAAACGATATTCAAGTCGCGGGTACAAGCTGGTATGGATATAGACAATTGGCAACTCACCAGCATCATAGATGGCTTGGTACGAATGCTCGAGGATCTTGCGCGCCATGGGATCCATACTGTACCCCAGTCGATAATGTACTTTAAAGAACTGCGCGTCGAAGAAGCAAAGCCCCGGCACGCTTCCCGCGTGCTGCACCACTTCTGGGTGATTGTTCTTATAACGGAGTGCTGCCTCGGATATGGGGTTGATCTGCGTTACACACAGATAAAACATTCATTTTATGATAAGAGATCTGCATGTCTGAAATTTTATAAATAATGAGTAAATCTATGCAACATAATTATATTAATATGTATGTATTATTCATTCATTCATAACTTTATAAATCAAGAATTAAATAAAAGCAACATTAGTACATCATGAAACCTACAAGTGTTGAGTTTGTTATTACGGACGAGCCCACAATAGTTTTTACAACCTGTTAGTAGGAATCAACGTGGTAAAATGTTGTAAGGTTGGTAATAGGTGCGACAAATCAAATAATTATTTTTATTTAAACAGAACACATAGTGTGTCAAACTAAACAAATTATAAGTTTCGTTTTAATGTAACAAATAAAACTACATCCCTTTTAATATGCGTGTCCACATGATTGTGTAAATCATGTGGACACGCCACCTTAGAATTAATAACTATGGAAGTGCACATAAAGTCTATAAAAAACTGCAAAGAAAAACTATTATAGTGCGATATTGAAATTGTATCTACTGTAAATAATAACAAGGCGGCCTGTCTTTATATCCGCGCAACAGAGAAGAAACTAAGTAAAAAGTACTAAAAGTCTATGTTACGTCACAAAGTTTCACCTTATTGTACAACATTTCTGAGAGATCCTTGACACTGTGCGAGTCGGGGTAGAGTCCAGACATGCCGGAGATGACAATTCTGTCGCCATCCAGCGCCGGCGCGGCCGGTACCTCCTCGCGAGTCGCGTGCTCCTGTGGTGTAGGCGTCATCGTGTAGCCGGCTTGCTATTTCTAGATCTTTAAAAATTGTTGTGGAATATTAGTTATACGCTTGGTGATCTATGCCTAGCAGTGGACGTGTTTTTAACCCCCGACATAAAAACGACGGGGTGTTATAAGTTTGACGTGTCTGTGTGTGTCTGTCTGTGGCATCGTAGCTCCCGAACGCATGAACCGATTTAGATATTTGTTTGGAAGGTGAATTAGTCAGGAGTGTTCTTAGCTATATTTGATGGAAATCGGTTCAGCCGTTTCAAGGTTTTTCAGCTCTTTCAGCTCTTTTATTAGTTGCGGTAGGGATCTTAGACACTTATCGGGTATTTCATTTAAGAAAAATGTTAGTAATTTAAGTAGTTAACTAGCGGAGGTAGGGCCGCGAGTTTTTTAAAAAGAATGAAATAAAAAATAAAAATTATTCTTTTGGTAACCCTCGACGCAATAAAAACGCTAAAAAGTAAGAAAGAACCTCCTTAAAAAACTAAAAAGTGAAAAATCATTTTAGCTATGGAAGTCAACGAGCTCAGGGGAGAAGTCGTTTAATGATTTCCCATCCGGAACAAAAAAAAAAGCTTTGGAAGTCGGCGGCTTTGGTTTTGTTTTGTATTGCCACTACTACTACGTAAAATAACAAGACACCACTTAAAAGTCACAAGAAAGCAGAATACGCTAATTTGTTTACTTGGATAACATATTTTTATTAGTATAATTTATGTTTTATCAAACTACTGAATCGATTTCGACCACCTTTGAAGTATGACCAAACCATATAAAAAAAGAATCATCAAAATCGATTCATAATTGACGGGGTTATCGAGTAACACACATACAAAAAAAGAAACATACAGACAAATTGATAACCTCCTTCATTCCTTTTAAAGTCAGTTATTTTTTTTTTCTCGACCTTTTTTAACCAATTAATACATTTAAGATAAGCGACGAAGCGTCGGGGGACCGCTAAGTAAATAAAATATAAAAAACCAGAATACTAATAAAAAAATATTGATCATGATAAAGTATGGATTATACAAAGACATAATCTATGTAAAATACTTAAGCAGTTCCCCGACGCGGCGACGCTTATCTTAAAACTGTTAATAGGTACATAACATCGTTCGTTAAAGTATGACAATTTTGTAATTAATAAAACTAAAAAAATCTACGAAATTTTAACAGTGTATGAATATCAACATAACTAGGTATTAAATACATCTCTGGTTCGGTTTATAAAACCCCTTCGGTTTTTTTATAACTTCTGCAATGCAACAGTTTCATAAAAAAATATATTATGTACCTAACTGATTTAAGATTAACGAAACTAAGAAGAACGCCGGGAGAGGACGCCCTAGAAAGACCTACCATGATCTAATTGGTGAGGTTCTTCAGAAAGGTCGGGTGCGCAGTACTCGTAACCGGCGTGCTTGTATGAACAGATGCATGAACGTGGACGAGGCGAAGGAAGTATGTAAGGATCGTAGCAGGTGGCGTTCTGTGGTTTCTGCCTACCCCCATGGGAAAAAGGCGTGAGTTTATGTATGTATGTATGATTTAAGAATGAAAAAAGCTTACCTAATAATGAGATTTTGTAAACGGCACACTTCAGACGGACAATGCAGTATTATATGCGATTGTGTAACTATAACGAGTTATATATCATAAATAGTTGATTGTGTGTTAATGACTGTTTGTTGTCCGATTATGCATGAATAAATTAATACACACAATATCAAAAAGTATATCTAGGGATTCAGCAGGTTTTAGCGAATTATTGCAATTTATTTTTGTACTTTCATGAAATTTAAAAATACTCGCTATTATTAATTTAAAAAAAATCAAACGAGCTCGCTTTGATAAGCGACTGGATATTAAGCGTGTATTGTTTAAAAGGACGCAGGCCGCTTCTAACCGATTCTTTTGGAAATTTATGGGGGAGGCCTATGTATACATCAGTGGACGTCTGATATGATAATGATTGTTTAAACTTTTAAATCTTTAAATATAAGATATATATTATATCTGGAAGTCCATATATATAAGGGTGGATATTTAGGCGGATACTTGGATCGATTTATGGATACAACAGATATGATTATTCGTGATCAGAGGCAAAACGCAAAAATTACTGTGACAGGTGGTGTCATTCTTTTAAGGGCCCAATTAGGTCATTCGCACTTGCCTTTAATATAAATATATTAATATTACAAAGAAGAAAGATTTGTTTGTTTGTTTGTAACGAATAGGCTCCGAAAATACTGGACCGATAGATATTATTCCTGAGAATCATAGGCTATATACCATCGATCATACGCTATACGCTATATCCAGCATACGCTACGGCCTTAGACGTAACTTAACGCTCCCGCCCCGCCCAGGGCGGGAGAAGTTATTTGATGATTTCCCACCCACCAAAAAAAAAAAAAAACGCGGGTGAAATAAGCCACGCGGACGACGCCGCGGGCAGGTCATACATATATTAGAAATTATTTATATTCCTTTTTTATGAATTTTGGCTAAAAATAAGTGATTATTTTGAACTGTAACAGAAAAGTTTAAATTAATTATTTATATTAACTCAGTCGTTATAATATTTACCGTAATCAGTTGATTGTATGTTAATTAATGTCTCATGTCGAATTATGTATGTATATAAATGAATATACACACGTGAAAAATACCCGGGGATCAAGCACGTCAGCGAATAACTACAAGTAAACTTATACGAGTATTCATATTTTATGTTCTTCTTTAAAATTCATAAAAGAGAAATAGTTCCTTCCTGTTTAAATAATAATTTTCCTTTATTTCAGGTAACTTAGGCCCATTAAACACAATACATATACAAGCATACAACAATAACTATCAAGTAATACATAATTATCTTAAAGGTATCATCCTCAGTTTCTCGTGAAAAATGAACTTGACTAATTGTCAAGTACGCTCGCTTTGGCATCAAAAACTTAATGAGTAAGTTGAGTTTATTTCTGGTTCGTTTAAATGCGCCTATCTCTGGAACTACCGTACTTGAAAAGTTTTGACTGCTATCAGTTAAAACCTTACATGTTCAGTTAATGAGTACTCATCATTGATCTCTCCCCGGTTGTGTCGGATTCCCGTCCCACCGGACTACGAGAGTTAGGGAAAAGGGGGTGCAGGGTTATTGTGCACAAGTGCGCCACCTGTGTTTGCGCACACCCTTGTGCAGTATAATATCTCACTATACCTGTAAATACATTCTAATATATGTAGTACTAGACGACCTGCCCGCGACGTCGTCCGCGTGGCTTATTTCACCCGCGTTAAGTTACGTCTTTGGTTACTGCTGCGCTCCCGGAGGCCGTAGCGTATGCTGGATATAGCGTATAGCGTATGATCGATGTATATAGTGGAGGGATATAGTGAAGTCGGCGGCTTTGGTTCTGTTTGTTGTTTTGCACTGCCACCGGCTTCCAAAGCTGAAGTTATATTTCACATTTTAGTTTTTGAAGTTGGTTGTCTTTTTTGTAAAAATGATTTATATTTCTCGGTTTTTAGTATCAACTTCCTGTCATTTAAAACCATGAAGGAACGGTAATACCACGTAAATAACAAGATACCACATAAAAGTCACAAGAAAGCAGAATAATTATGCAATTTCGTATACTTGGATGACATAATATATCACTCTTCTTTTACCAAACTACCATAAATTTTAATAAAATTTATATGGGACCACCTTGAAATATGACATCAAACAAAAAAAGAATCACCGAATCAAATCATAATTTACGGAATGATCGCGTAACAAACATACAAAAAAAACATACCGTCGAATTGAGAACCTTCTCATTTTTTGAAGTCGGTTAATAAAAGGACCTACAGGCACGAAAATCCTATAAATACGAGATTATATCTGGAACTGCATGTATATAATGGTGAAACAATATTTAGGCCAGTATAAACATTTATGAGGCTGACACTCAACGCCTAGTCAGAAATTGAGGTGCTGGAAGGGCCACTATAATCTCTTTTAAAACAATATAAAAGCTCTCAACAACAAATAACAGAGCCTTTATATCCTTGTAACAAATGTATTAGAGGATATGTGTAACTCTAGTGCAGACAGAGTGGACCCGCTGCCTCACAGTACCATTCAATGTACCTTCCAGGCGGAATATTATCTAGACGCTCCCCAGCCTGAGATAATGGAATACCCATCCCAGTCTGAGAATGTCATAGAGTGAGATATTAAATATGGTTTATCTCTTGATCTGCAAAAAGACCGTAGTTCTGTATCTGATAATAAAGTTTGATGCAGTCACATTATGTTTACAGACAGTTTAGGTAGGGGGCTGGAGCAATTACTAAACAATAACCTGAGACATTCTGCTCTAAATTATTGTATGCCTGAGACTTCCTACAATGAATAATGTCTAACATAAGAAAAAAGATTATAATGCAAATTCTATTATTAGGTACTGTGTAAGTGGGTAATAGCATAAATGTTACAAAAGATGACATTAGTGAAATGAATTGTCAGAAAATAATACTGTGTTCTTTTCCCTACTTTGAGCACTTATTCAAAAAGGCAAAATAATAACATTTATATGTTAAATAATCACATGCATTTTCTTGTTAGTCACTATAGTTACAAGTTTGTTTCTGGACATCAACACTCTTCTTGAAAAATTGAGATCGTCTATGGGATACAGCGTATCTGCCTATTAGTTTCAGACGTCAAATAGCTTGGCTATTAGCTTATAATAATAATAAGCTCAGACATAGTTAGTATGTCGAAGTCTTCCACAATGAGCACCACAATATTAAATAATAATACTAATGTTACTGAATAGAAATGGTAGTTTAAAATATTATTTGTGGTTACCAACCACAACCACAAATAATATTTTAAACTAGTCATTGGTATTGGTCTTCTAGGGTGCTGTTGTACGGGATTTATCATGTACGTGTGTGGTACGAGTGATATTTTTTTAAAGTTCATGCAATTCGTTCAAAAAAGGTATGTTTTAGTAAAAAAGTAATGGTGAAATAAAAAAATGGTAGAACTCGAACTAAAAAAGTTATGGCGAAAAAACTAGATCACTCAATCTGCCCGTTTGAAGAAAATGCCATATCACGTATCTCAGAATACACCAGCTTTGTGGCTTTAATTTTCATCTCAAATTTTTGTAAAAAAAAATGTAAAAGCTATTAACAATAATTCGTTTTATTGGAATGTCGTTTTGCAAGGTTTCAACGCCTTATCTGGATCACTCAATCCACACATGAGTGAGTGATCTTTGAATGACCGCCTTACACTGAATATTTCTTTTGGATATCATACCTAAGCTCGGAGGAAAATTTATAAAACATTAATAATGAGCTAATAATTCAAGAACCAACGAAAGTTGAAAATTTGTAAAACTACGATCTGAGTGATCCATAATTTGGCCTATAACTACAAAATCCAAATTCATACACAAATGGAGTTTACACTCAAAATTGTACACTCAAAATTTGAAAATAAAATTGTTTTGTTTTGTTACACTCAAAATTTGAAAATAAAATTATTTTTTTAATTTAAATTTGTAATGCATAGGAAAAAATAAATAAAATATATGTTTCAATTTGCACATCAAACCCTTATAATTATATGATAACCCATTTGAACTATATAGTAGCTCTAATTTGAAATTCCTACCCCCTATAAAAAAGTATAGACCCCCTATTTTTTAAGACTGAATTCCAAATGTATAGTTTTGAGATTTTTTCTTGTACTTGTGGTCTATAACGATGTTAATTGCCAAATTTCGTGGTTCTAGGTCGACGAAGAGTAAGTGCCCTATGAGTTTTGATTCCCTGGAGTGTCGAAATATGCGTTATTTTGTTGATGAAACGGCCGTATCTTCTTTTTACGTTTCAGAAGTTTGATTTTTTTACAACTTCATGGGACCGTAGACCTAAGTATAAGGTTTAAATTTGGACGCATTCCCGAAATTAAGGTCTTGTCTTGACCGACAGACAGACAGACGGACAAAAATGTGATCTTATAAGGGTTCCGTTTTTTCGTTTTAAGGTACGAAACCCTGAAAAACACATTTATTCGCCGTAAATTTGTCTATCTCGGAATTGACATCATTTTTCGACACTGAAGAGCATTCCACAATAGTCAGTCGGTACATGAATTTAGGCAATCCCAATAATCTCAGAATTTTGGGATATTTTTGATCCAAAAGTGCATCTTGTAAACTCCTGAAGTGTGCTTGGTATGCTAATATCTGAAGTTGAAGAAAAAGATGCATCCGATTACACGATCACAAACGATGCAATGATTCCAAAAACTAAATAAGTAGGTAAGTACAACAAGATCGTTTTTAAAATTTTCTTTATTTCCAGAAAATTATTAAATATGTAGAATTTCTTTTGATTCATTTTTAGTTATATAGTATACATGAAACACAAAGTAAAGCAATATTAGGACGACACGCTTCAAAAGTTTATTTAATTAATACAACAAGCACAATATGAATCACTAGTATGAAACTTACTTAAGTAATAATAAAATGCAAAAAAGGAAGCTTAGAGCAAAAATAGCTTTGTAACAAAAAAAATATAGTTAGAAGTTGAACTTTGATGTAGGATCATTTGTCATGAAAGAAAAAGCATTCAAAAGATACGTGTTACAAGTATTATTTTCTTTAAAGGCTTCTACTATTGCAGGGTCTAAGTATGTGTTAACGATGGACGCACTTTGTAGATCTATGGGTGCATGTGCTAGCGGCGCGCATAGTTGATGCACGACAACTGGGCGCTGCGAGTGTTGCTGAAGCGCGAGCGGTGCAGGCGCAGGGTGCGCAGACGCAGCGCGCATTAATATCAGCTGAGAGCGAAGCGCCTGCACGCGCGGCGCGTAGCAACGCGCGCGCTCAATGCGTCTCAGTGCGGTCTCAAAGAGCGCACGCGCGTACTGCGCCGAGTGTGGCACTCGTCCTAACAGAGTCCGGACACACAAGTCTACCTTCTGAGACCAAGTGCTCGCAGTCTGCAGCGCATTATCGAGACCTGCTGTGTCACCTCCTGCCATCAACGTGAACATGTGTCGCGCTACAGCATCTTGTAGCTGCTCTTCTGTCTTATAGTCTGCGAGTTGTTCTTCAAGGTGTACGTTAAACTCGTCCGGTGCAAATCCAACACAATAAACTGTACCACTGAAACCTGGAACAAATAATTTACGGTATAACTAAGTTATTTCAAATCGAACATAATAATACGTATTCAGAACATAAAATGTCTTGTACCATGATTTTCCAAGATAGCCGCTATCTCTAATGCTACAAATATTCCGCTCTCGTACCCTAAGAGGTAGAAATGGTTCTTCAATCCCGCCTTCTTCAGGTAGACCTAATGAACAAAATATTGTTATAAGTAACTTTTTGGTAATAGAACATGAATAAAGCGCGTTGGTGGTGAGCAAACATCACCAACTAGTAAAAACATCCAAACAACGTGTGCGTGGAGGAGAGTATATCAAAAGATGTTGTGATGCAACCAAAAATGATGATACTCCTATTGACAAACATTGTCGAACGGTTCCATACCTCTGCTAATCTCTCGGCTGTTTCTTGAATGGTCTCTCTCGGGTGGTCAAGTCCCGGCTGCAGCACCAGCGCCGGCAGCTTGAGTCGCTCGCACAGCACGCGGAACCTCTCGTGGTGGCCCTCCATACCCGGCACTATGCACAAGTATGTTAGGCTTGAATCAAATTCGTCGTCTCTCTGTAAAGTCCAATCAGTAGACATTAGCTTATCCTTCCTCCTTTTCGCATACTTAGATAAAAACAATCACCTTTTTAACACATTTAAACAATCTACAGCGTGTTACGGAAAGGCTATATACAAAGGGTCCATACAAACGGGGTGAAGAGTGATCTGACAGTCAATCTCTATTCAAAATTTCAGCTCAAAAGCAATAACTCTGAAAACGCATAATATTTTTAGTTTATTTCGGCAGTTAATTAAGTTTAAATCATAGCAAGCGTATCAGGAGAAACAAATCTTTTACGAAGTTGTTTCTTTGTGTAGTCAATTGACACCGATCAACTGACTTCATGTAGTGATGTGTAGAATTCAATTGAAAACATTTAATTTTTTATTTAAATGTTTCTTAACTTTATAATTTTGTGAGTATAAATAATAAAATAATGTTGCTATGTGGTTCGCTAATACCAAAAGAACCGTGCCTTTGAAATGTATACCCTTTCTGTTACAAGCTGTTTACAAACAAATAAAATTGAAGTGTCTGTTGTAATGCCTAAATAAATAAAAAAAATGATTTTTTGTCTATTTGTCTGTTTATTCTGGCTAAACTCCTAAAAAGCTATACCGATTACGACGGGACTTTGAGTGACAGATAGGTAATGCTATAAGAAGTAACTTAGGCTTAATTTCATTTTAGAAAAAGAATATGGGCCCGAGCAAAAATAAAGCTGGCCGGTAACCGACATTCACGCAGACGAAGTCGTGGGCATAAGCTAGTAATAATTTAAAAAACACATTGGATTCAATGGACATTGACAGTTAAAATAGAAATTAGTTCGCCGGTATGTTTAGGTCCCATGTAATAGGAGGCGAGCCTATTGCCATTAACCAGTCACAAATCCAAACTCCGAGTTGCTACTGAGAATTTCATAGATAAACCCAATAACAGTTTGTATAATTAGTTCCTCAAACACTTTTGTCATTCCTTACTAAGAGCTCAATAACAATAATACTAAAGTAAACATGTAAGTACCACATCGTCATTGCTTATACGCGTCGGCAAAACCACGAAGTCAGTTGTAGCAAGCAGTTCATCTGAGTCTACATAGGTGAAGAATGTAGACAAGCCCGTCGTATCTTTGAACTCTGATTTGAAGATAGATTTTTCTAATTGTTGTATCCTTAAAGAAACCAAAACATTTTTAGATTACTTAACCACGATAAATTCGACAGTTTATGACCAATAATGGATTGAGTTATAAATAAGTAGGACTTTATTATTACAAGAAATTTGCAAGTTCTTAGGACAGAAAAATACTTACAGACATAAATCTTTTGCTTCAAAAATAGACTATAAACATAATTGTGATCTAAAGAGGTATGAAACATAAACATGTGATTGATGATGATTAACAGAGTGGTAAAAATACATATTTATGGATGTAGGGGAAGAAGAAAACCAAGGAAAAGACGGATTGTAAGGGATGATATTCAGGAAAAGGGTCTGAATAATAACGCTCACGAATTACTGACAGAGCAGAAGAAACACATTAGAGGTGAAATAAGTAACATGAAATACATAAGACATACAGAAGACATACAGGGCATACAGAAAATACTATTAGAACCTTCATATGATAATGTTAAAAGTTTTTCAACGAAATAATGTAAACATAATCTTGAGTCTAATCCACTTACGTGTCGATAGTTATCGAGGGAATTTCTTTTTCTTCAAACACAACATTGTAATGAATTCGTAGGAAGTTATAAATTAAAGGTATCTGATCGCTTACGACACCCAACTCGTCCAACGTAGTATTCTTGTCCATATCCGCTTTTATAGTTACATCTGCAATTAAAAAGATATATATTCGACGTCTTCTTGGCGAAATATAATAAAGTTATGGAGACCGATTGATAATTATTATCTAATTATTTTGACGTCAACTACACCGTACTGACAGCGAGACACACGAGTGTTGAACCCGTTATCGGTTCTAGTAATTAATAAAAAATACTTTGAAGTAATTTACCCGTTAGTTCAGTTATTTGTTGCAGTAACGAGATTTCTTGCGCAGGCGCCGTGTTCGCTAGAACTACACTGTGACCGGCACACAACGCTCTCTCGGTCACCTCCACTGCGCCACGGTGTACAATGTTGCACGACTCCTGAGAACAAGTGTGATTAAATGAGCCTAATTGATCTAGGCGGATAAAGACTGTTCGTTGGTGTCGTTGTCACTAGCGTGACCTCTTAGTGGGGTTCTGGGGTCGGTTCCCAGCCTTGTGAGTTTATCGGCGTAGAATAACTAGACTTACAAGGTTCAGTTCCGGCAGCGACAACATAGTTGCCGGCAAATTGTTTCGTACTCGACAAAGACAGACTTCCTTCCCAATCGTGTTGTCACCAGTGTTTAGAACTGCGAAATGTCTGTCAAAATACAAATGTTTCATTAGACTCGTAAGGTTGGGAAAAGTTTCGAAAATCATCTGCGAGATGTCAACTATAAGTGATAAAACAATAAAAATCTAAAATATCTTCTCATAAGATGTGAAAATGTAATGACGTAATTATGATTACTTACTTTATATCCGTACACAATTTTCTCGATACCAAGTCCAAAGTATTTAGTAAGGTTTCGTCGATATCCTGCTGCTTACCGCCCACAGTCACATACACTCCCTCGATGGAACCAATGCGCATAGCATTATTTATCAGGGCATTGACAGCAGTTTCTTCTGACAAATCTTCAGAGGATACTATGACTTCTACACCCAGTTGCTGCCATGACCTAAACAAAAAGATGAACTTTTGAATTAGAATATTATTGCCTTTTTTATCAATAAGTCTGAGGTTGTCATGAAGAACCCCATGCAAAAATTATTGTCATCACCATTATTGTGTAAGATAAGGTACAAAAAATATACAGGGTTATTGGTTAAGTCAACCTAGATCCCTTAATGGAAACCTCTTCCATCATTCCTGACTGATTTGACTATTACACACCGTATCGTAAGCAAATGTTTAAGTAATTGACAATAACGCATCGCGGCAACAAATAAGGTTCAAAATAGCGATACGTTTGAAGTTAGTTGAATCAAATAACCACCAAAATAACAGTAATTTTGAAGTTTTCCTTAAATTGTGAATAAAATACACGACTCAGTGAAATATTTTTTGTTGTTGTCGCAGCACTCAGCAATCGTTGTAGCGATTGGTACAATGGTTGTCGTTAATGTCTAAAATATAATAGTCAAGAGCCACAACTATTACCTGATAAAGGTATTGTTTAGCAGTTCAATCAGAAGCAGTAAATTACATCTTCTCCTCAATACTATTGAGTATCAATAATAATATCAGTGGGTATTTCTGAAGTGTACTAAGAAGAAATAAATTTAAAATAAAATACCGAAAAAATTTACCTAATTTTTATTTGCAGACCTATGGATAGCTTCCTGATATGTACACAAAGCTTTTGTGCACCTCGTTGCACGAGTCTGTCTCCTAGCCGTAGCCCAAAGGTTTCATTATCGCAGAGTATAAGGTGGCAGCGATCAGCCTTGCATGTCAACCTGTAAAATAATATTGTACAAAAGAAAACCTTTACGTTAAAGTTTATGAACTCAATTGAATAGTATTACAGAATGTTCCTTGCAGTAAACAGAATCGCACCGGTGCGTGTACGGTAGGCAGTGCCGCGCGACTTTTTCACTGTGTGCGTGCGGGTTTATCACCTACAACACAACACACACTTACGAAAAAGAATATAAAAAAAAACTATTTACCTTACTATCGATTCGTGTTGAGAATCCCTAACATAGTTATCTCCTTGTATTTGACGGGGATGCAAACTGCACCTTGTTAAAATGAATGGATACTCACCGCACAATGAGTAGTGATAGTTGTAACAGTATTCACACAGGCATAGTTATCGAATTTGTGATGAAAGGCATTACTAAAAAGCGAAAAGTTTTGACAAAAACCTGAGAAATTATCGCTCAACAGATGGGCCAAGACTCTGATGCAGAAGGCGGTCGTCTTCGACTTGGTACGCATTGTGAGGCGTCTTACCACCTCGCAGCGAGGAGAGCACATTATACATGTGGAAAATATACACGAGTCAATAGACATTTACCTGGGCTGAGCTTCCAGTGTGGAGGCTTGTATAGACAACAGCACTCTGCCGCAGTGCTTGCTCGTCGAGAGCAGTCGGAAGGCGCGCGCGGCGTCGTGCGGCGCGTACGTCACGCGCGAGAGAGGACGCACGTACCCGCGTTTTATACCCTCGCTCATCATCGCCTGCACAGCCTGTGACATAAAAAATACTTAGATGCTTTTGGGTCAGTCTTTTTTCGTCACCTTTATTTGGACAGTTTTTGTTATTCGAACAACTGTGAAAAGAGAGAGTTTTCGTATATTATGTCAATCACCAACTATTTTGTCCACGTTAACGATCGAGTGCACCTTTTTTTTAACCGACGAAAATACGGAGGAGGTTCTCAAATCGACGCGTATATATATATTTTTTAATGCATGATCACGCATAATTTTTTACAGAGTAGTCCGATTAAGATAATTTCTTTTTTTATTGGAAATGATATACCCCGAAGTTGGTCCCATATAAATACAGGGGATGATTTATTGTTCACTCACTGATTCTAATGTATAACCATGCATAACTTTTTACAGAGTAGTCCGTTTTTGATAATTCTTTTAGTAATTAGTAGATTATAGCCATAAAAAAAATATATATATTTTTACAAAAACTAAGATGTGAAATATAACTTTAGCTTTGGAAGCCGGTGGCAGTGCAAAACAACAAACAAAACCAAAGACGACGACTTCCATGTACGTGTGGTACGAGTGATCTTTTTTTAAAGTTCATTGGCTTCAATTTTATATTGTATTAAAATATAACTAACAATATTTTAGTAGGTGATTAAAAGTCGATTATCGCTTAGGTCGATTATACTTAATTCCAAAATCAACAAATATCATAACTAAGATCAATACATATTCAAATTCCTATGTTTTAAGCCCCTTAATGACAGACGGACAAAAAGTGATCACTTATACGTTTTATATTTTCCTTTTGAGGTTCAGATCTTAAAAAAGAACGACAGTGTGTACTTTAATTTACCTTAGCATCCTCGATATTTTCAGGGTTAAACATCGAAGAGAGGTCAGTGGTGACGTAGGCTCGCTCCCCAACGAGGTTGTACATCCCAAAGGCGAAATCATCTCGATTGTGCAACTGAGAAACATCAATAAACATCCCAAAGTCCTTGACACAATTGATTGAAGTCTGGAAAAAATAAGTAAAAGACTATTCATTACACAGACCAGACACATCAACAAACAAAATAAAAACACATTTGAAAATAGTAATCATACGTTCTTCAGGTCACCTCCAAGGCAGCTAATAACTATGTCACAACCCTTCGCTTTTGTAGCATTTAGAACCATATCTCCGAAACTGTGACCTCGAGAATATCCAATGTGATCGGCTTAAAAAGAAAGTGACAATTCAGTTTTAAATAATAATAATTACAGAAGCCTATTATTGTCTTACTGGTGTATTACCTTTTCTCATAAAAATAGAAATTAACACCTTTGGTTGACTGGTAGAGAATTCCAAAGGCATTACGTACGCTTTGGTTCCTTTTGTTACATAAAGTTAAAATACATAAATAAATCCCACACAGGTACTTGAAGACGGACCCATAACTTCGTGCATGATAGTCGAACGCCTTAACGACAGAGGCATCACATTTTTCATTTTAGTACTACCTATGTAACCTAAAGTTTTAGTTTTCTCACAAACTGCCAAAAACCTTATCAAAATACCTTGTAATCCCGGAAATAATTTACGCAAGAAATGTTTCTTGCGCATGTTACTGACGGTTGTGAACACTTCGAAGCCGTAAGCAAGGGCTGTTGATATTATAGCTTGACCGAAAGCTCCAGCTCCTCCATGGACCAACACTGAGATATCTCGGTTATAATAAAACACCGTTTCACTTTTGATTCCCTAAAAAACATCAAAATTGAATGCGAGTTCGAAAATAAATGGTAAAAATACTGTTGTAAGCACTACACTAACGAGACAGTAGAATGCGTGTGCGTAGGCGAGCGGCACGGTGGCGGCATCCTCGAGGCTCCAGTGTGCCGGCACCGGCCACAACAGCTCCGGCCGCGCGCGCAACACGCTGCGGGCCGCGCCGTCTGACACCAGCCCCATCACGCGCTCACCACTACATATCGAAAAAAAAAATTACATACATATCATAATTATCAGCGCGCCTGCGGTTGAGCACGGGGTCTTGAATTCTATTTATTCCTAGGGCGGGCAGTGATATTGAGTTTTCCCAAATTTTTCAGCAGCAGACCAGATTTTAGAAGCTGATATGTTACCCGCAATTCTCAAGCACACACAGTCGATCCCGCACCGGTTTTCTAACCGGCCGTATCGGATTTCCATCTCGGCGGTTAATAAGGAAGAGGTAAGAGGCAGTGCATGTACCTTCACTTTGGCACGAAAATGCATACTAATTTTTAAGTCTCCCTTGGAACTATTATTGAGATATTGAATAGTCCAATAAACAAATAATTTTTCTCAGCGGCATTTCTGGATGGTCAAGAAGCGTATGACCGTATCTGGCACAAACATAATTATCTTATTGGTGAATTGAAATCTATTGTTTTTAGTAATTCTATTCATCTATTCGCACCTCCATCAGTTCTTTCCTTTAGTTCGTGAACTGCTGGCCAGAACATTTGTCTGGAGGTGGACCACTGTGTTGGATAATTTCACACAGGTTTTTTTTTTTTTTGGGGTGTGGGAAATCATCAAATAACTTCTCCCGCCCTAGGCGGGGCGAGAGGGAGTGTCAGACTTTTACTGACTAAAACCCACCCATGTTCCTTCTTGTGCCCTTTGCGTTCCGGGGGCGCGGTATCTCTAACGAACAACCCGCAGCCCCGGAAATTTCTCACAGGTAACGGCAACTTTAAGAGTAAATTGTTTTCTTTAAAGCTTGTTGTTTCTCCCATGTGTCAATGTTCTTCTACATCTGGCTGTGAATATGAACAATATGCTCATCTCATCTTATGGGAGTGTAATCTTTGGAAAAATTAACGAAATATTATGTTAGGTAGTGTACAGGTTACATCTGGAGTAGTTTATTACGCGGCCCTCGTAAAAACTAAAACTAATTTCCGAGCGTTCAAGCGTTTTTGCCATACCCATTACTGGAATCAAATGTAACAGCTCACATTAGTACCAATTAAGTGAGTGAAAATTGCAATCCGTAGTGCTTGGCATTCTGGGCTTCTCCCAGTTGTAACCATCCCCTTGTGCCTATTGGCCTAGTTCTGTTCTGTTTCCTGTTTGTTTGGAGGGAAGTGGAAATTATGTTTTTTCTTACTCCTCCGCTAATCTTTTCTGATTAATTTCGTTGTGGGATCCGAGACAGTTGTATAGTTTTTTCGGGACTCGTCAAGCTTCATTGCCTCGGTGCGTTTCTGCCAGTCTTCACTGTTGATTCTGGCTTTCAGGAGTTGAAGTGGTTGGGAATAGTGTGGTGTGCTTGATATCTATTCGTGTTATCCGATTACTGTTTTAAGGCAAAACAGGGCACAGCACAATAAAGATTGTGTAATTTAGAAAAATCTTAAAAGTATAATACTGACCTCTCTGTGGTTCCACTGAATTCCATTCCGAAGCTATTTTTAATATCTTGTTTATGAAATAAAGACCCACTGGCCTTTTTGATGTCATCGTAACTAACACCAGCATATTGAACCTGGGGATAATGAATTATGGTAGAAGTAAACGTTTTGAAAATAAGATGAGTTTATGTTTTTTTTTTTTTTTTTTTTTTTTGGTGGGTGGGAAATCATCAAATAACTTCTCCCGCCCTGGGCGGGGCGGGAGGGAGTGTCAGACTTTTACTGACTAAAACCCACCCATGTTCCTTCTTGTGCCCTTTGCGTTCCGGGGGCGCGGTATCTCTTGCGAACAACCCGCAGCCCCGGCAGGCATCGGCCCTCAGTGGCCCCTTCCTTTTGCTGACATCTCTTTGAGGCGCGCGTGGAACACGAACGCGCCGTCGACACGGCCTGTCGTTATGCAACGTAAGGACGGTGAGCTACCCATTGCTCACCGTCCACAGGCCAGTAATGAGTTTATGTTACAATCTATAATTCCAATATTTTGTAAGTCATATTTAACTTAGGTATACCTTAACAAGAACTCCAGAACTGGATGTCTCAGGCCTTTCAACCCACGTGAGCGAATCCAAATCACCGATCTGGCGACATTGTAACGACACGTTGTTGCTAACTGATCCAGAGTTTTCTAATGGTATGAAGAATTCTCCTCCCCACTTATCCTACATAAATGACAAATTATTGAAATGAAGTATGTTGAAATTATATTTTGGTATACACTAAGGTCAAGGATTTTCTTACATTAGCCACTACGTAGAATGCCAGGTCAACATCTGGCATCACAGTGTTATAAAAACTATCGTTGCTCTCCTTAGCGACCATGATTAGATGGATCTTATTACGATTAGCTTCTCTACGCCAGCCGCTTACAAGTTCCTTAAGACCTGGCAGTGATGGATAAGGTGCAATAATCAGGAGTCGATGTCCTAAGCTCAGGCTGTTGCGTGTTGTTATAAGTGATAAGATATCAGCGTTGGTTCGAACTGTGACAGTGGTTGTAGGTACGGCCGCAGACGCACCCCACCGGGCTAGCTGCAGTTGTGACTGCTGTTTGTTGCCGTTGCGAATAATGGAGTGAACGGAGACCACGCGGTAAATCGACGAGGGGCGTGAGCGATCACCAAAAGCGAGGTCTTCCTCACTCGCCACAAACTGATCTCTTTGTAGGAAACGATGCAGCAGTTGGCACATCTGTTTAATAAACAAATTTGTTAAATCATGATGTCAATAAAGAAAACATATGGTAAATAAAAAAAATCGAACTTACTTTATCGTCAGTAGCTAGGTTTTGAACCACCACCAGATCAGCGGCTTTTAGGAAGTTGTTTTGTTTCTTCAACGCCGATTCGCGGCTCATTTCTTCGTATTTAACATTAACTTTAGTAATGTTTGTGATAGTATTAGTATTATTGATTTCAGTAAAAATTGGCCCTTTTCCAGGCTGATCTACTAATCCAATAACGTTTATATTTGTTTTTTTCACATTGTCCGCTACTGTTTGTAAGAAAACTTGAAGAGAAGACGCCACCTGCATGAGTTTATGAAATAAAGGGCAATTTATAATATCTCTCTATTTCATTTTACATATTACTTGATTAATGAAAGGTGTACTTACATCTATATCTGATTCAAAATAAGGAACGACACTTAAAGCTTTTAATACCATTTTTCTATAACTCATTGGAGGTAAATATTCAAATATGATATTACAGAATGTAATGCCTCCACAACTGGAAAATAAAAAATATGCATCAGTTAAGGAAAACTGCTTTTGAATTAATAATATTTACTCTTGTGACATAACAGAAAGTAAAAAAAGGTTTACCTGGTAGTGTCAGAATTTTCCAATACTGTTGCTTTTAATAGAACATTGTAATCTGACACGAAAGAGTTTTCTACGACATGTTTATGATATTTTACGTCGATCTTCATACTTCTGATGTGCGTGACTAGTGATACTCCATCGTGTGGTTGGCGCAGCATGTTCAGCTGCAGCATGCCGTCGATGAACGTGACCCAGTTGTCACGCCATACCAGCGAAGCCTCGCTCAGGGATTCATTAGCACCCTTAATACTACGGAACTCGCCGCTGTGCAAATATGCAAATAAATCATATCGTTTATCAATTCATCAGTATAGACACGCATTATTAAATGCAAATTCAATTTTAAACCTACCTATATGAGTAATCTCTATCTCTCAATAAATGGTAAATATCTTCAGCTGTTAGGTCTATGTTCACTTTTGTTTCATGTTCTTTATTTTCTACTAATACTTGTAGTTTTGCATCTTCAACACCTTCAAATGCTTTTATATAGCCGGTCGCGACTTTGGAGCCTTCATTGAGAATCTGTGTTAAAATATTAAGTTAAATAAAGTTTGGTGCATTATAATATACACACACACACAATATTATGCCTTAAAATGTGGGCCGGTTGACATTGATAAATATAGACTAAAATCTATTTATTGTACACATTGCCGGTGCACTAGCCGGTACTCTATTAGGAATTGTATATGTTACGGACAATTTGATAAGTCCGGGTACTATTAATAATGGCCGGTCTGTATTCATAATGCCCGTCTCAATTGGGCAATGTGATTAAAGCAGCATGGTTAATCAATTTTCCCGGCCATTATGAATAATATCTTGGGCAAAGTAATAAAATAGGTGAACTGTAGTGATTTGTTTATTAAATGAAATTAAACTTACTAAATTTTCATGAAAGGCTAACAAAAAAGAAACTATAAATAAATTACATAGTAGTTAAAAAATTAACAGTTAAAAATGTAATAACCTCAGTAGTTACCTATTTCTATTTTGATAAAAATATTACGTAAGAACAACAGTTTAAAAAATAGTAAACTGAGAAAAATCAACAGAAATATCTAATAATTAAGGACTGTGCAAGAAAGTTATTAAGTTTAGAATTATTTATTCTTGCAAAATGAGCTTTTGTGACATTTGGAATTGCAAAGAATGTTTGATTTTCTAACAACGAACGAACGTTTTGAATTGCAGTCACCACTACAGTTACAATACTGGAAGCCTTGTCCATCAAAATGAGAGTCTCTTCGACCACGTTCTCGAAAAGTAATATCAACTTTTGGAACATCGTCGATCGAAATGAACTTTTCTTTACACACAGCAAACTCATTCTGGAGTACAGTTGGTTTAAAATACCAATTTATCACATTGCCCGGCTACAAGTACGGAATTATTCATACTGCCCGGTCCAAGTGATAAATTCAAGCTATCTCAAACATTGGCCGTCGGGCATTATTAATAATGGCCGGTCAAAGTGATAAATTAATCACTCTGCCCATCGCTCTTGGGTTTTATTAATAATGGCCGGTCCTTATTAATAATGCCCAGTTAATCACGTTGCCCGTAACATATATATTACCTAGATAAAGTATGTAATGGCCAATAATGTTCATAATATTTCATACGTTGCCTGGACGCCCCAGGTATTCTATACATTGCCTAGGTATTGTATAGAGAACCTGCATTGTACAGATTGCCTGTAACATATTATATAATGTATTTATTTTTATATTTTATTCTTTGGTAATTTTGGAATTAATGCCTCGGGAATTTGCTATTATTCTATCTTTGAAACGTCGGAAACGCTCGACGAAGTTCCACCGGCTGTAGAAGGCCATGTGTTTTCATGGGCCTCGGAGTTGTGCAAGGCCACCTCGAAACCCAACCGCCGGATCCTCTCCACGACTATCGCAACCCTGTGTGTCATTAAGTCGGCCGCTGCCTCGTACGACATCTTTCGCCGGTTTCATTCTCCAGTGCGACCAGGGTAGATCACGGCCCTATCCGTCAGATAGGCCCCGACCACTTGAAGGAGGTAGGTTGGCCATCTGATGATAATGGAGTGCCTCCCTGATGCAACTTCAGGGCAGGATATTGAAGGCGTTGGCGATACCAAGAGACATCGCCAAGACGACCTCATCCCGGGCCACAGCATCCCCCATCGTTAGGGCTTTCACGGGCATGATGCCGATGCGCCCCCTGCGGAAACCAAATTGGTTGTCCGCAAGGTCCAGTCCCATCACCACGACGTGATGTGCATAAAGTTTTAATAAATAAATAAATATTTATGATTATTAGCGAACTTTGTGTTATGGCAAATTTACAACTTTGTATTACCTCAAAACTACCATTTCCTCTAGTAAAAGCAACTTTGAGACGGAGCTGACGTTGGTCGTGTAGTATCGGTTGCGTATACAGATGCAGGTCACTGAACTCCACAGATATTTCCTTTCTCGATTTTCCCATCGTCATTGCAAAAGTATCCCACGCCAGAGCTATTGTGGCAGCGAACGGATATACGTTGTGCCCTAAAGATTAATTAATTGATTAATTGAATTGAATTGATTAATTGGATTGATTGAATTGATTAATTGAATTTGAATGATTGATTAATTCGGTGTTAATATTTTTAATAACATAATAGAAATGCTTTTTACCTTTTTTAATACCTACATTCTGAGCAAATAAATTAATGATCTATTATATTATGTTCTATTCTGATAACAAGAGCACTGTTTGCTGAATTTAAAAAAAAATGACCGAAAATTATGGGACTTTAGATTTTAGAATTTTATGCTAATTTGGTATCAAAATGACAGTGAGCAAATGTGATCTAAGAGTCGCCAAAGATGAATCATAATCCACTCGCTAGGGTACAATGTAGTCTTTAAACATATCAAAATCTAGCCGACCGATTTGGACTGTTGATAAGTTAATTATTGCGTTTTTTCACTCGCATTAGATATTATTGTTTTGGGGTAAAGATTATGTTTGTTCTTCAGAGTGTTCAAAACAATCCAAAAAAAAAAAACAAATATAACCAAGGCCAACGGCTTCCGAAACTGAAGTTTCTTTGACTGTTTCGTTTTTGAAGGCGGTAATCTTTTCCGTAAAAGATTATTTCCAAAACTTATTTAAGGTTTAGTAATTGTACGAATATGGCGTTGATATTACCTCTCATCGAGTGTCCTTGCAAGTAAGAGTTTTCTAAATCTTGCGTCGACAAAACATAGTCGAGGGCGGCGGCTGTTCTCCTGTTAGCGTTGCGGTACAGTGGCATTGACCTTAACAAAAAATGAGACACGGTTAGTTACTCTTATAATTTTGCTAGAAAGTGTAAAAATTTAAAAAGAACAATTGCGACTTACCATCTCTCACCGTGAGCCCATTTGACTAGATGCGAAAGAAATGGCGTTCCCGAGGAAACTGGCAACTCAACTTTTGGATAGAGAACATGAACTTTAGGATTGTAACCCTCCATAAATAACCTGAAAATAATCAAAATTTTGCAATACATTAATTGCGATCATTATCCAATTATAATATATATTGAAAGGTGAGTATAAAACTTTCATTCCATTAATTTTGTATTGCTATTGACAACACCTTTTTTTATTATTTCCACGATCTCACTTACTTGCCGATACCCTCGAGCAGTAACAATGTATTATCAGCGTGTTTCCTCCTAGTCAGTGCTATGTTCTTGCAGGTGCTTGGTAATGATCGCTTGAGAATGGCCTGCAGCAGTCCATGCGGCGCCACCTCTACAAGCACAGCATCGTTAGGTATCAGCCGCGACGTCTCCTCGAACAACACCGAGCTCTGTGCAAATAATTAATACCATGAGTAAGGAAAAATCCGCAGAATTTTAACATGTACCATTAAACAAGTACAGATATTCGGTCAATTAATGAGTCTAGTCTTCTGTTCGGGCTCCAGCCCATATGGGCCTAGTGTTATATGAGTAAACATTTTACAGCTTTGCGATTAAAAAAATAAGGGACGAAAGAACAAGATAAAAGCATGTCTCAGTTTGGACGTCGTTGTCTCATTTTAGTATGATTCTGTACATTCACCTTAAAAAACTGTAATTGTTAGTTAAATGAACTTGTTTAAAGAATGTAGTACCTCGGTATTTGCAAATATGGTCTAACTTAAAATTACGTTGTAAACGATTAAAATCTCTGAAAGCCCTTTACCGGAGCTTTGTGCCGGAGAGGTTTAGCCGTTTCTTCCATAATTTCATCAATGATTACATCACTACTAACCAGCAGATTGTTGGTGTGATATTCAGCTGAACAGAGCTTTGCAATCGGATCGTTCCACTTCTCTTCTGGCACCGAAGTCGACAGCCATCGCTCTGTTCTTGGTTTCGGATCCTTGATCACCTCCGACAAATACTTGAGTAATTGAGGACCTGCATTTTATATAAAAACCAATGCACAATATTAACAAAATGTTCATTTTCATATGCATATTGATAATGTATATTTTCATAAAATACCATAAGCAATCTGTAAAATCAATAGCCCTAAAGTAACTAACCAGCATCAGCGATATAACGCGAGTGATACGCGATGTTGGAGCATGGAACTTCCTTAGCGAAAATACCCTTAGCAGTCAACTCTGAGACGAACTCTTTCATGACATCAATTGGCCCCGAAATGGTACTTGATTCTGGTCCATTGTGACAAGCAACATCAATTTCTGGTGGGCAAAGTGGTAAAATCTGAAAGATTAAAATTAAAAAGTATGTTGTTAGAGCAGTTCAGGGCAGCGGCTAGCAGAACAGATGAATCTAATACGCCTACCTGTTCATATCCCAAACCGATGGCGGCCATAGATCCGCGGATGAATTTAGTCTCCAGTGACACACGCCCACGACTGTAAGCGGCTAGTATCGTCTCTTCTGCTGTCAAACAACCATCGCCGTATGCACATCCCAGTTCGCCCAAGCTGTGACCTGATTGACGTCGCAGTAATTAGCAACTTTATTTATACATCTTCTTGTTAATACATTTATTTAAATAAAATAAAAACCTGCCAAACGCGTATCGGGTCACCCGCAATGTAGACTTTCATAATTACCTATCACAATAATACGAACTATGAAAAGGGTTTTTAATGGAATTTGTACACAATTATACTTCTCCAAGTACTTATATTTCAACTCGTTAACTTGTAAAGCCTACTGAGCTGTGATTGTTTTTCTTTTAACCTCGTCATATATAGGTGCTAAATACTGCCGTGATTTTTATCACATCTCCAAAAAAAACATAGGTATTATATGGCTATGCACTTGGCTCTAACAAAAAACGGGTCGCTGAATCGAAAAAAGGTTTTCACACATTTGAACAATCTATCCAACAACCCTACGCCATGAGATAGACAAGAAAAATAATCATCCCCACTTTACGAATAGGTGAGACACCAAAAACATTTTGTTTTCTCATTCCATTTTATGGCTTTATTGTATTAAAAGACTTCGAGCAGTTGAGGTAAGCCGCAGATAGATGGACAGACAGACATGGCCGGACATGGCGAAAAGGTACGATGTCAGTTCATTCAAATTTGTTCTTTTTTAACTTCAATGATTCATTTCTCACCTATGATTCTATCTGGTACAAGTCCAAGTTCTCGGAGAATATCAGTAAGACCGATTTGTACAGCGGCTATTCCGACGAACGAATGTAAGACATTGTCGAAGGTGGTCTCATCGGGTGATGTTATTATATCAACAATGTTGATTCCCTTTGGCTCTAAAACTTTATGACATCTGTAATTAATGTTTAGAAATGGTCAGAATGATGTTTTTGTGAACTGTGATTCTTGTGTTTGGAATAAAATTACTACCTTTCCATAGCAGCCGCAAAGATCGGTATGCGCATGAGTTGCGTGCCCATACCAACCCACTGCGAGCCCATCCCGCTGTACACGAACCATAAAGGCCGGCGCGCGTTGTCAAAGTACTCGGCTTTCTCAGACAGACACACGGTCTTCTGTTCTTCGTTCGTCTCTAGAAAACCAAACTAGAATGAAGATCACTTGTCTAGTATGCATTTCTTTGGTATTATTATCAACCTATCTATCCTATTACGTCAAAGACTAAAAGATTTCCTGGCATTCCTATTGAATCTGGGCAGCCCATTGGTAGATACAAGACATGTAGATATTTATTTTTAAAAGTAACATAAACTCTTTACTTAGAATGACGAATCCTCTGCCCAAATGCCCTGAAACATTCGCCTGGTGTATGTTGTGCAACAACCTCAACTGTTCAGGGTCTACTGGGTTAGCTTTCAACTCGTCAAGACAATGAGTCACCGCTTCTTCATGTCGCGCCGATATAGTCACTAGGTGTGCAATGCTCGACTTGTAGCGAGTGAGATCCTGAAAGGTAAAATCATTAGCTACAATAACGATAGTAAAGTATCAGAGAGTAATATTCAAGTCCTGAATACAAATGTGCATGGATGTAAGAATAGAAAACCGAAGAAAGAAATGCAGTACGCATGGATTATTAGAAAGTAGCTAAATGAGTGTGAATGCTGAGATGTTTATGATAGACATGCAGAGATGCTGCGTCGACCTCAAATAAATTAGGATAAGGACAGGTGGATGATGTAAATAAATAATGATTGCACCTTTGGTTTGTAGTGTCCATGCAGCAGCACGTGTGTATTGACGCCGGTGACGGACATGCCGTTGACGGCGACGTAAGAGCGGCGGAAGCTCTGGTGCTCGGTGACGATGCGCATGCGCCCCTCGCGAAGTGCCACCACGTCCTGCCGCGGGTTGCTGCAGTGCAGGTTGGCGGCAAGCTGACCAGTATGGTAGCCTAGTAATACCTACGCGTGGTAGATGGAAGTGGTTCTATTACCGTAGTACTATAACTTCGTTCGATTTCAAAACTGTGAAAATGAATCGTCTTCAAGCAACGTCTTGTGACGTTTATTATGTAGAGCTGAATAAAACTTCTCTTAAATCTTAGTCTAAAACTCACCTTTGTAATGGCAGTGATACCAGATGCAGCTTCATTGTAACCGATGTTGGACATAACGCTGCCCACTAGAAGAGGATCGTCTCTGTCATTACAGTATACCTCCTCAATGGTTTGTAATTCCATTTTATCAGCCTCTGGTGTAGCTGTTGAATATATTAATTCAGTTATTGTTTTAGGTTGTTTATTTCCAAATTATTTTTATTAGATAATTCCGGTGCAAATTTGTAATTTTATGATGTGGCAAAATCAAATCTAGCACCTTTATCTAAAGTATATGGAACATTCTATAGAAAGAAAAGATAGGAAAGTCTATAGACAATGCCTTTGGTCTACTCACACTGCTCTTCCCCTCTACATTTTACGTCTGTGGAGTGTAGTGAAGGAGTTTCTAATTTATTCTATTTATTTTTTTAATTTCGTCGTATGTACTTACCGCAGCCACAGGCTTCAACATATTCGATGGCTTGTGCCGGGACTCTTGCTTCCTCATAGAACTTCTTTATGAAGCTGACGGATTTACGAATATCTCTGTAGAATCCGTATTGAGGGCCCGTTTCTCCAAGTAATATGCCTGTAAACTCTGATTTAACGTGCAATACATCGGCGTAGACCCTGTGAAATAACATTAAATATTTGTTTCTCGTATTTTTATTTTATTTTACTTTATTGGTTGTGTGTGCGCCTTATTGTAAACTGATACAGAATGCATAAGGCATTATCTCCCTCTGACGCTCCCCTCTAGCAGAATTCGCTTGTATTGTTAAATTGGTACATTACATCAGTGAGTGAGGAGAACTGAGCAGTAAAGTACGCAGCCTGAACAGCCGGGGCACACAGTTCCGGGTGTAGCATAAACTAATGGTTATATCAGAGCAATCGATTCACTCCTGACCAATAATAAGCTGCGACTGGATTTGAAACTCTGATGTTTATTTATAGCATTTCAATAATTGTGTTTATAGAGTTTAAGACTTTGGGTGCACCTATTGTATGACCCATTACTAACCAATTCATTTAAACATTCAACGGGTCAATGGACAAATCAACAGGTCTCGACAGGTTAAAAATAGGACTGCGAAATCCAATTGAGAGTAGACCAAATCTTTGTATAGAAGTAGACAAATAGATGTTCTTTTAAAGTCATTTTGGAACCTCATGACGAAACCTGGGATACCCCTAAAACTATAAGAATGATTCAAATCAACATAGTACATAAACATACCTCAGAGCGTTTTTCGCTTTTTGCAAAAATAAGACGTTGATAGCTTCAGATTTGGAACATCCATCAGCATTTTCATCAAATGATTTAGTGTTTCCATCTTGACAAAGTTTCAAAACCCTGTAACCAGAGCCAATTGTGAGTGAAAACTTCAAAACTACATTAAAAAAATATAGTCAAGAGACCGTTAGGGCTCCGAGAATAGTTGTTGAAGGTCATCCCTTCGGACTGATTATGTACAAAATATAATAACCCCAGGCGTTTAAGTGGGCAGTGGAAATCCGACGACCTCTAGGAACAGTCGTGTTGTTAATACGAGTCAACCGCAACCTCGCAACTCGCAGCCCGCAATCTTTCAGTGAAGCAATGATAAGTCATATGATTATGTGTGAAGTTTTTATAGTCTGAAGGTACCTTCCGCAGTGCACAACAGACTGTGGGTGCAGACACAAGTAGGCGGCTCCAACGATGGCTGCCTCGCATTCACCTCGACTGATAGCAAGGTATGCTTGCTCCAGCGCCGCGGTGGAACTGCAGCACGCTAAGTCGATGGACATCGATGGCCCCTTCGCGTTCAGCCAATAGGAAATCCGGTTGGCGAACATAGTTTTGCTGCACCTGATTTATGTAAAAAAAACTTTACGTCTTCATTGCAATAACTTTGAAACCATTCTTTGCAGGATGTAACAAGACAAATCACGTAGTGCTTAACTACGCACACTTTCCAACAAAGTAAATAACTTTTAATGAAAAGTAACACTACAGTTATTCGTATTTGAATTCGGTGAAAGTGTTTACTAGTAGGTAGGCACCTATTTCTGGCTTGTACTGAAATAGAACAGAATTTTGTAATTAAAGTGAATTGTTATGGGGGTAAATAATAAATAAACAGTATTTTCGATGCGGAATAAGAAGATTGTTTATTTATTCAAGTAAGATAAACTATTCACTTACCCAGCGATGCCGAAACCAGATTTAGGAGCAGCTTCATAAAAGCAAGCTTTTTCACTTTCGGAGAAGCAGGTGCCGACAAACACGCCAATTTTCTTACCGGAAAGTTCCTCAGTATTTACTCCTAAATTAAAACAAATTAGTTTATCTACACTAATATTATAAAGAGGGATTTTTTTTTTGTTTGTAACGAATAGGCTCTGAAAGTACTGAACCGATTATAACAATTTTTTCACCAATAGCAACATTATTCCTGAGTAACATAGGCTATATAACATCACGCTAGGACCTACGGGAGCGGAGCAGTAACGAAGAAATAACGCAGGTGAAAAAAACCACGCGGACGAAGTCGCGGGTAAGTCGCTAGTGTTTTATAAGTCAAAGTCACACTAAACTCAAAAGGATGGATAGGATTAAAAGCGGACCAGAAATGCTAATGAAAGTCACGGTGAATGTAATCCTAAATGCTCAGTATCGAGACTGTGGACGGTGAGCAATGGGTAGCTCACCGTCCTTACGTTTAACGAAACGACAGGCCGTGTCGACGGCGCGTTCGTGTTCCACGCGCGCCTCAAAGAGATATCAGCAAGTGGAGGAGCCAGTCAAAGCCGATGCCTGCCGGGGCTGCGGGTTGTTCGTAAGACATACCGCGGCCCGGAACGCAAAGGGCACAAGAAGGAATATGGGTGGGTATTAGTCAGTAAAAGTCTGACACTCTCTTCCGCCCCGCCCAGGGCGGGAGAAGTCATTTGATGATTTCATCATTTTTGTCATCCTGAACAAAATAAAAAGTGCTTAATATCGAAATCCATCGCTGTCGTACAAAGCCACAAATGGTTAGTTAAGTACATACCTAAAATGTCTACCGTATCGAGCATAAACAAGGGAAGAGAGTAGAGAAAAGTTATAGTATACGTGTATTATTCGTTGCGCGTTGCAGATGCGATGCATTCCGGGAACAAAGCTGAAATGTCTCATGTCCCATTATTTTCTTGTTATTCAGGAAAATAAGGCCAAAACCCAGTAAAGTTATAGATAGTAATTGTCAACTAACCAGCATCATAGATGGCCTGGTACGTCTGTTCGAGGATCTTGCGAGCCATGGGGTCCATACAAGTCGCGAGCCGGTAATGCACTTTAAAGAACTGCGCATCAAACAAGCTAAGTCCCAGCACGGTTCCCGCGTGCTGCACCACTTCAGGATGATTATACTTGAAACGCAGTGATGCTTCGGATATGGGGTTGACCTGCGTTATACATATAACAAACATTAATGGATTGAGATCTTAGACGCGCTATACTTACATGTTTTTAGCGGTGTCCCCTTGTTTCGCAAAATTTCATAGAATTTTATTTCACAGAATATGTTTCATATTCGTATAATATTTGCTCCATGTATTTTTATTTCGAATATCATTGTTTCAAAGATCATTTACTTGAAGCAAACATACATACCAACATACCATCACGCCTGTATTCCCTGGAGGGGATTAGGCAGAGGTGTACCAATGTACACCAACAGTTCGCCGGTATGCTTAGGTCCCATGTAATAGGGGGCGAGCCTATTGCCATTAACCGGGCACAAATCTTAACTCCGAGCTGCTACTGAGAATTTCATAGAAAAACCCAAATAACACTTTTTACTCGACCTGGGAATCGAACCCAAGACCTCCAGCGTGGCAGTCGCGCTTTGAACTACTAGGCTACCGAGGCAGTTGAAGCAAACATATTTCCATGAAACACAATTAAACCCTATATATATATTATTAGTGGTCCTAAGCGCGACTGCTACGCTAGAGGTCTTGGGTTCGATTCCCAGGTCGAGCAAAAAGTGTTATTGGGTTTTTCTATGAAATTCTCAGTAGCAGCTCGGAGTTCGGATTTGTGCCCGGTTAATGGCAATAGGCTCGCCCCCTAATACATGGGACCTAAACATACCGGCGAACTGTGGGTGTACATTGGTACACCTCTGCCTAACCCTTCGGGGAATACAGGCGTGATGGTATGTTACAATTAAATTATTTTTTAAGCACATTTTTTTGTTTAACAAACTTATCAAACAGTAAGAAATTACTGCGAAACCGACTCCACGTAGACTTGTCTGCCTACCCCTAAGTGTAATTTAAATTCGCTTAGATGCGGAGGGTCGTGGCGGCCCGGTGGTTTGAACTGAGACCGCCAATAAATTTAATATTAAATAAACAATATAAGGATTAAGAATATTTGATTATTCTAACATGAAACTTTATGTGAAACAAAAATCAATTATTTAAAAATCTTCAACGCAAGTATTCTGCATATTGATTATTCTATGAAACGAAATTATGATAAAAATGTTATGTAAAACGAAATTCGTTTTTAACCCCCGACGCAAAAACGACGGGGTGTTATAAGTTTGACGTGTCTGTCTGTCTGTGGCATAGCTCCCGAACTCATGAACCGGTTTTTGTTTTTTTTTTATTTGAAAGGTGAATTAGGCGGGAGTGTTCATAGCTATGTTGGATGACAATCGGTTTAGCCGTTTAAAAGTTATCAGCTCTTTTGTTAGCTGCGGTAGAGATTTTGATTATTCTTCATTCGGGGGTGCCTTAAAATTTTTAATTTCGTGTTTTTAGCATAGTGAAATGTAAGGTTTCATTGAAGTTCATACAGGCCATTTGACTTTGGGTTTATTATTATGGAGGTATGGGTGTTGAAACAAATATTATGGTGCGATATTAATATTGCACAATAACACCTTTTTGTGACGATCTTTAATACAATTTCTGCAAATCGAACCATTGTAGTGCGTGTCTGTGATTTGAAGGCGGCCTGTCCCAATATTGGCGCAACAGACAAGAGACTGTTGACTTGCCCCGTCCTGGGTTCGATCACCAGATCTGGCGAAGTGATATTGGGTTTTTCTATTAAGAACCAGGTATCAGGCTGACGTTTGTAAATTCGTAGTGTTATACCTTCGTGTCTCAAAAAATGCGTAATGCCGTTGGTTCTGTGCTTAGTTTTACCGCGGTCGTGTCGCATTGCCATCCTATCGGAGTTATGACAGTGAGAGAAATTGCGCATTGTGTTTGCACACACATTTATGTAGGCCCTACCATAAATTCATCTCCTGTTTACTTGGTTAGATTTCATTGAGCTTGGCGGCCGTGGCCAGAATTTATTTGGGAGAATATTATGTTACGTTAAAACGTTTTACCTTATTGTACAACATTTCTGATAGATCCTTGATACTGTTGGAACTCGGGTAGAGTCCGGCCATGCCGGAGATGACGATTCTGTCGCCATCCAGCACTGATGCGGCCGGTATCGCCTCGCGAGTCACGTGCTCCTGTGGTGTAGGCGTCATCGTGTGGCCGGCTTGCTATTTCTGAATCTTTAAAGATTATTGTGGAATATTAGTTATACGCTTGGGGAGATCTATGTCTAGTAGTGGACGTCTTTTAGTTGATGGATAATGATTAAATGTCCCCAATTAATAGGTTGTATAGGTCAGACAGGTCGTCATGTAGAGTAGGTATTGGTATTCAGCTGCATCTGGTGGAACTGGAAGCCGATCCCAACATAGTTGGGAAAAGGCTACGCAGATGATGATTATTAGTATTTCTCGTTACTCATCGGTCGCAAGGCGACTAGTGAGTAAAGGATCGTGTATTCGATCCCTAGTTCTGACAAAGTGCTAAAGATTTTGTTGGGAATTATAAATGATTTCTCAATAACCACCCTAAGCACTAGATTTGGAGCTAGTAGGCAATATGATCATACTTGGAACTTAATCATAACTGGTGAAATGAGGGAGTATTATAGGTACACTTAGTACCCGTACGTAGAATAAAATTATGCATAAAATAAATACAGTTTATGTACTTTATTCTTCTACTTGGCAAATTAAAATAATTAACATAAATAAATATAGATTAATAATATTATTAATCTATATTTGCCATCGATTCCACTAACAAAACAATATTATTTTGTTAGTGGACTGTATTACTCAGTCAATATTTTTTTACACGCGCTGCGTGCGGACTAATAATTCAATGAGCAGGTTGACCTTCCAAGGGCCTTAGAGTGTCGTAGCCTTGACTGTTGCTTGTTAACTTGGAAGTGCCTTTACTGTACCCGAATAAAGAATTAAAGCCGTTTCCAATTGCTGAAAGTTAACCTCAATTATGGCAATGCAGTGCAGTGGCATCCGGATGATAAATATCAATTTATTGTTTTTTTAATTCGCATTTTAACATAGGTTGATGAACTGCAATTTATTGGCTCAACACACAGAAACTACACGATATTAAAATATTACAAAAATAAGAACCATTCACCAACTTATTTTGAAAACTATGTTATTTTTATTACTTTCTTGCAACCGATGAAATTTGAAAATGCTCACCTATTTTTTTTTCAAACGGCACTCTTACGGCGGGCAATGTTAGTATTTTATGAGCGCTCGTGTAATGTTTAGGCCTTTTATATAAATTAATTTATTGTACAGGGTGGACCAAAACTCTTTCAGTATTTAAAAAAATAATAAAAAATAAACATAACATAACATACCATCACGCCTGTATTCCCCGAAGGGTTAGGCAGAGGTGTAACAATGTACACCCACAGTTCGGCGATATGTTTAGGTCCCATGTAATAGGGGGCGAGCCTATTGCCATTAACCGGGCACAAATCCTAACTCCGAGCTGCTACTGAGACTTTCATATAAAAACCCAATACCACTTTTTGCTCGACCTGGGAATCGAACCCAAGACCTCTAGCGTAGTAGTCGCGCTTCGGACCACTATTACGCTACCGAGGCAGTTAAAAACATAAATTAAGGTTTTATTTTTTTAAATGTAACATTATGGTGGAACTTGACTATTTTTCCACTCTTGTAACCTATTGGATTGGAAATTTTCTATTCCGTTGTCGGGTGGAAATTAAATCTTCGTCGGAATATTTCGCATTTCTTTACAAAACTTTTCTTTTAACTACTCAACATACTTTGGATTTTTATGTACACTTTGCTTTTAAAATATCCCCAAAGGAAATAGTGCTGTATATTGTATTCTAGTATTCTGTATATTGTACTAAGTACAAAATATACGTCTATCTACGTTCGCAAAATCGTTCAACGCCGGTAAGACACCATGACACTAAGTCCCTATTAGCCACTTTCATCAGGCTTAAAACTAGAGATGGGGGTTCCGCAGGGGTCAATTTTGGGTCCGTTTCTATTTTTAGTATATATAAATGATTTACCTCACTTACTGAAAAACCAACCTAAAATGGTGTTATTTGCTGATGATACATCATTGATTTTTAATGTTAATAGACGGGCACAGCACCTTGACGACGTAAATAACGCTATGCTTCAGGTTCATAATTGGTTTACGATAAATAACCTAGTGTTAAATGAGAAGAAAACTAAATGCATAAGATTTGCTTTACCGAACGTTAGAAGTAGTGCATACAATGTTATATTGAATAAGGACACACTAGAATTCGTCGACAAGACAGTTTTCTTGGGGGTTACGCTTGACTCAAAGCTGCAGTGGGGTCCGCACTTAACATCTCTTGCAGGGCGGTTAAGTTCAGCCGCTTACGCTGTCAGAAAAATCCGACAATTAACTGACGTGGATACCGCGAGACTGGTCTATTTTAGCTACTTTCATAGCATCATGTCTTACGGTATTTTGCTTTGGGGGCGGGCTGTAGATATAGATTCTATTTTTATACTGCAAAAAAGGGCTGTCCGAGCCATCTATAATCTTAGCAGACGCGAATCTCTAAGGGAATTGTTTAAAAAAATCAATATAATGACGGTACCTTGTCAATATATATATGAAAACATTATGCATGTTCGCAAAAATCTTCACCTTTTTAAAAAAGTTGGTGATAGACATAACTTTAATACTAGAAATAGGAACAAATTATATCAACCAAGTTTTAGATTGTCAAAAGTACACACTTCTTTTATGGGGTACAGTGTGAAATGTTATAATAAAATACCGCTCGATATTCTCGAATTAAATGAGAGAAAGTTTAAAACATGCGTGAAACGCACACTATGTAGTCAAGCTTATTATAAATTAGAAGACTATATAAAGGATAAA
This sequence comes from Caradrina kadenii, assembly GCA_947462355.1. NCBI lineage: Eukaryota > Metazoa > Arthropoda > Insecta > Lepidoptera > Noctuidae > Caradrina > Caradrina kadenii. The sequence continues at coordinate 3,410,724 of OX381693.1, read as the reverse complement.
AATGCTTGGCTAAATGCTAATCCTGCTCCACAGCCACTCGGGCTCACAGATTAGTATACATATTTTTGAGATTTTTTCTTTTGTAAAGGGAATGATGTTTCTTTTTTTTTAGTTTTGTATAATTTAGCATAATTTATTTCAGTTTTGTAAATGTGAGTACCATGGAGCCATTTACTTGTGAAGTTACTATGTTTTGGACACTATAAGCATGGTGGTTGAGAGCTTTGTCATGCTCACATAAATGTCTCGCTGACGGTGGCGCGTGCGTTGGATCGTTCGGCTCCCTTTAAGATGGTTGAGCTAAATGGTGCTAATGCGCGCGTAATGTTCGTGAACGGGCGCTCTCAGTTGGTCATCTCTTAACTGCTATGGCTTACATCTTTAGTAGGTACTATTTATTATTATTTTTTTGTTGTTGTATTGTTTTAATACATCTTCATTGTTTTCACATATAGAAGCAACAAGAATATTGTAACCAAGATTTTGTAAAAACCAAATTGAAAGAAAAGAGTGTCCATGGAGTTTCTTGCTCGTTCTTCTCCATAGAGACCTACGCTTTGGAACGAGCAACTAGCTTCAACTTTTAAATGTAACTTCTTGACAATTCAAAAGTGCCTGTAAATGGTCTAATTGAAATAAATGCTTTGACTTTGACCACTCTCGCGTGTGATACCCTCCCCGCCCCAATATCCCTGACCGCGCAAAAGCAACGGTATTTTCAAATATTAATCATCCTGTATATAAATGAATATTTGAATTATATTTTGACGTACATAAATTTAATGTTGACATTACTCATATTGAAATTCAGTTTGTAGGTTAAAAGGAAAACAAGCTCGATTTTAATATGTATGTAACATTCAGAAACGTAGAAATACCTTAAGTAAAATAATATGTATGTAACATTCAGATACGTAGAAATACCTTAAGTAACATCATTTATTTCTGAAATATTTTCAGCAAAACTCGAAAATATCAATTCATCATTTTTTTTAAACTGTCTGTTTACTTATTATGTCAGAAGTGTAACTGTTTTGTTTATTACTCTTGAAATAGGCTGAAAGTTTGACTTTAGAGAACTATTAATTAAATTAAGTGATACAAGTACCTAATATCGAGAGTACAAAATATTGCATTGTGTTCGCAATCAAGTCTGTTTACTGACTTTGGTTTCAATTATTCTTACATCAGTTTTAGTCATCATAAAAATAATGATGCCACATTATTTAATTAATATAACTAGTAATGAGAAGAAAACTAAAGGTATCAGATTCGCTTCACCGAATTTTAAGTAGTGAATGATGTAACGTTGTATTGAACAAGGATATACTTATCGCATATTAAGTTCAACAAGAATAATGTAATTTCGAAACTTGATTGCAAAGTGTCCGTGGAGTTTCTTGCTCGTCCTTCTCCATAGTAATCTACCTACATTTTGGGAAGAGCAACTAGCTTCAACTTTCTGACTAAATAACCGAGGCACTGATAATTTAAAAGTGTCTATAAACGATATTTTTACCCTATTGCGTCAGAAGGAGTGTTATGTTTTTCGAGTGTATGTATGTGTATTACACCTCATGGTGTCGTTACATTTGTGTTGATTATGGGAGTGACAAAGGCTATATACAATTTAAAAATAAAATGGCCGATTTTTGGCGCCATATTATTAGGTAGGTATTAAAAAAATATATTTCTTAAAATCTTTCCAGTGGGGTATCAAAATAAAGGGTTTCATAAATAACTTGCAAAAATGTATGAAACTTGTATGTGTCCATGTAATTTAAAAAAAAACGCTAAAATAAAACTAAAATACAAAGCACATTTATTTTCTATCGAACCCTTCAAAATAAATCTTTTTATAAATGGCTTACGAAAATAAAGGTACACATTGGCAAGCAATCATTCTCAATAAAAATAAATAAAAAACAAGTCATTAAAAAATCCAGGCCGGCTTAAATCGTTCTAATAATGTTGTCCTGACTGTTACTTGTCTTGACTTGTTATTAGCTTTGAAATCAAAGTTTATTTTGTAGAATCAATTGAAAATAATTTAAATCCATAATTAATTCAGTCTATTTTATAATGTAGAATGAAGTAAAGAAGCAATATAAAATGTATTATACATGTTTGTAGCTGGTGTCCGTTATAAGTAAAGCTAGCTGTAAACCCGGGGTGTCACCCGCGTTCAGTTACGTCTTTGGTTACTGTTCCGCTCCCGTTGGTCGGAGCGTGATGTTCTATACGTGTAAACGTTCTTCTTTAGTCACTCTACCTATTGATGAAAAGTTAGTAATAAGATATTACAGAAATATAAACTACTAGCTAACTACCCGCAATTGCGTCCGCGTGGCTTATTTCACCCGCGTTAAGTTACGTCTTTGGTTACTGCTTCGCTTTCGTAGATCGTAGCGTGATATTATATAGCCTACGTTACTCAAGCATAATGTAACTATCTATTGGTGATTTTTTTTTTAAAATCGGTCCATTAGTTTACGAGCTTATTCGGTACAAAAAAACAAAAAAAACTTATCTCTTTATAATATTAGTATAAATTCCCGAATTTATATTGCAAACTTTTATGTAGTTTAATAGGCATTGTACAGTTTTGTAACGAGAGACTTTATGTAGGTACGTAAAATTTTAATAAAATGTATGGTTTTCATATAAGTAACGCACTTTCTCTAACAAAACTGTGCTTGACAAAATTTTTTTTTCTGTTATAGTACCTACGGCACAGTCAAAGAGTTCTCGGTTCAAATGTTTTACTTGCCACCAACGTACAAAATAATTAAATTACTCAACTAAATATAAAGTAGAAAACGATTACAATAAAATTAAAATATTGTTACGCACAATGATCAATTTGTTGTATTATTGCGATTGACAGACTTGCGCAACCGCTGTTTCAACGAAATTTTTGTAATAGACATCTGAAAAAAAAACCTAATATTGACACTAGTAAGTACGCATATCTTTTTAAATACATATTGTTCTTGTGGCCCTATTTTCAAAATTTCAGCCTCGCCAAAATGACGTACGTCTGGCGACTAGGATCAAAAGAATCAAATGTGTTAATATTCATTTATTAAAATCTACATAATTTATTATTTAATATGCATGAGGAACGTAATGTTTTGGAACCTGGCCAAAAATGTAAATAGTTAAAAAATGATCATTCCAAATGTCGTGGAATGTCAATGTTTTAACACCTTATACCTATATAGGTATAAGCTAGATAAGTTGATAATGTTTTCTATTCAAACACACAGGCGAATTCTTTTGATTGTGTAACAGTATTGCCAAACTTTGCTCACAGTTTAACTACTAAATAACTCCTCGTGGCGGCCATCGGCGGCGGCGAACTCTCGCGTCCGGCCCTGGTGCAAGCCATGGTCTGGAGCGAGAGGGAATGGGTACAGTCGCTTCCTTCTGTGAGGCAGTAATGCTAGAGCAGGAGGCGGCGGGACGGCTGAGACAGCGGTTCTCCCGTCCCAGCCGCCGCGGTAGACGCTCCGGACGTCGGGAGCCGCGAGACGACTCCCGGCCACCGTAGATACGGGCCTGTGGACGGTGAGCAATGGGTAGCTCACCGTCCTTACGTTTAACGAAACGACAGGCCGTGTCGACAGCGCGTCCGTGTTCCACGCGCGCCTCAAAGAGATGTCAGCAAAGGGAAGGGGCCACTGAGGGCCGATGCCTGCCGGGGTTGCGGGTTGTTCGTAAGAGATACCGCGCCCCCGGAACGCAAAGGGCACAAGAAGGAACATGGGTGAGTTTTAGTCAGTAAAAGCCTTACACTCCCTCCCGCCCCGCCCAGGGCGGGAGAAGTTATTTGATGATTTCCCACCCCCCAAAAAAAAAAAAGTCTTATAGACTCGATTTTTAGCCCACAGTGCGCAGGCTCGGTGGTGTACCCAATTGGAAATTTGACATATGCCTTCCTTACCAATTAGTGTAAATATTGTTTATGCTTCCCATCGAATGTTACGATTAATTAAGACATGCTGCTAAAAAACCTACATGTTAGCTTTTAGATTTTGCACGCAAGTATATTTTATCTTTTAAAATACTAGTGTGAAAATACAGTTACCGCCCGCCGTTTTGAAAGAATATAAAAATTATGGATTTTAGACATTCAAACTCAACGTAATAAAGTTTTTAAGGTAAGATAAGATAATTTTTATTTGTGCAAACATGAGTGTACATACAGTATAGCATGCAAGGTGGCACTTTATAAATGAGCTGTCACGTTTGGCCTATAAGGCGTACAAATATATAAAGTAGTCAAACTTACACAACAGTTCAATATAATATACTACAATGCAATTCAATTATCCTAAGTCGAAATTTCGCGCCAATCGTGCGTGTTTACTTTTTTATTTTTTACAAATATCACATAAACACATTAAGTTAAGATTAAAAACAGCAAATGTTATTCAAAATACAGAAAACAACAAGAAAATGCCAAGTTTTAGTTGTATTAGGCCCGTGTTTGTAAATTACGTCATGGTAATTTACAAACACGAGCCTAATAAAATGGAATATTCATTACTACTCATTTATATTACAAATTGTCGAAATGTCGCCTAATACGTTTTTTTTTTAATTTGCAATGTTGAGCGATTGTGATTATGCTAATCGAATTTTGTTTTTGATTGGACTCGAGTACTTAAAATAAAGAATATCTAAAATCCATTCTTAATAATTTAAATAAATTATATTTTAACCTTTTGACCGCCGCGTCAAAAAAGCAAAAACGTGCCCTCAGCGCCAAGCTACGAATTCATCCTGTAACACTTACAAAATAGTAGTGAGTTCGGAATGATGTCGATGTTGTTTTACGAGTTTTATTTACATTTAAAAATCTGTCATGTGATCGTGACCGTGGCGTGCTGGGCACATTTTCGTTTGTCATCTATACATGACTGCGGCGGTCAATAGTCGGTCAATAGGTTAAACTTAAACCAAGCATCATTCCACCCCCCCCCCCCCCCTGTATTAACCGAAGGGTTAGGCAGAGATGTATAAACACACGAATAGATTACAAATATAGCAAATACTGGTTTTTAATACCAAAATAGTATCGATTCAGCGGAGACAAATACGCACACGATGTTTTGAACATTTAGTGTGCAGTACGTGTCACTATTATCCGTATGACATTGGATTTATCTTGGCGAGAACATGACTATAACAGAATTACATGGTTTAAAAATTATTTGCCAACTTAGCTGACCCCAAAGATAAAGAGGATTGTGAAGTTGTACATTTTCAAACAAAAAGTGATAACCCCCCCTGTAAGCATAGTCTAATTTTTATTATAAATAAATATTGCGTACATACGATATAATTATATTTTTTACTTCGTCGAGAGTTTTCATATTTTAAAATGAAACTGAATAGAATTTCTATAAAATAAGAACGTGTAGACCTAGATAAAAGTGAATTGATTTTAATGATTATTTTTGTTTCCAGAGATGGTCCCATATAAATTTTATTGAAATTGGTTAAGAAGATTGTTAATAAAAATCAAATAACTGAAAAAATATGTCATCCATGTAAACGGAATATTAACGGCATATTATGCTTTAATTAATTTAATTATGACTGAACTTTGATTATGTTTATTTTTATATATCGTGTTTAGGTATTATTTTAAATAATCGTATATTTCTTAATTAAGGCATAGTTTACAAATGGTTATGTAAATCAAGTTAAATAATTGTCACTTAAATATGTATTTATTATAATTATATTCACAAATTGTCATGGTCCTATTCATATTCCTATTTTTATTGCGCTAGATATAGACGCTAAGCTGGAATAAAGTTAAACTTTTGATAACTATATTAAATATAATTTTTTATAATAAAAAAAAATGTTTCGCACCTCTGGCCTTATAATGCAATATATCAAAAAATTTCAACTAATGCAAAGATTGACTCCCTGAAAAATAATTTGGGCCAATTGTGCGAGACCGGAGATATGTCTTTTTATTCTGTCAGCTTCATACAAATTTTTGAATAAAAATTTCTCAATGAGCCGTTTATGAGTCTATACTATAATGATACAATTTTAGAGTATGTATGTGGTCTTCCAAAAGATATTCAGGCATAAAAGTCATCACTTTCGAGATTACTGATCGGATGTCTATGAAACCCGAAATCCAGCCCACAGTGTGGCACTACAAAACAAAAACAGAACCAAAGCCCGACTTTCAAAATTATAGTTATTTTACATTTTAGTTTTTTGCGTTAGTTGTCTTTTTTGTAAAAAGCTTTTTTAACCCCGACGCAAAAACGACGGCGTGTTATAAGTTTGACGTGTCTCTTGTCTTGCGTGTGTTTGTCTCTCTCTCTGTGTGTGTGTGTATGTCTGTCTGTGGCATCTTAGCTCCCGAACGCAAGAACCGATTTTGATTTTCTTTTTTGTATTTGAAAGGTTAATTAGTCGGGAGTGTTCTTAGCTTTGTTTGATGGAAATCGGTTCAGCAGTTTCAAAGTTATTAGCCCTTTTGTTAGCTACGGTAGTGTTTTTTCTTTTGTCGGAGGTTACTAAAAGTTTTAATTTTGTGTTTTTATAACATGCGCTTAATATCTGGTTGCTTATGTAAGCGAGCTCTTTTGATGATTTGTTATGTTAATATTTTTAAATTTTATGAAAGCCCAAAAATATTGCTATAATTCCGTAAAACCGACTTGATCCCTAGACATACTTTTTGTATATTCATTTATACAAGCATGATTGAATATCAAACATCCATTAACATACAATCAACTGTATAAATATATATAACTCGTTATGGTTACACAATCGCGTATATTACTACATTGTCCGTCTAAAGTGTGCCGTTTATAAAATCTCAATATTAGGTAAGCTGTTTCATTTTTAAACGTTAAGTCGGTTAGAAACTAGTATGTAACCGATATTAGTTTTTAACTGACTTAAAAAAAGGAGGTTTTCAATTTGAGAGAATGTTTTTTTTTTATTTTTACTTTTTATGTGTGTTACGCGATTACTCCGCCAATTATGAATTGAAATCGATAATTCATTTTAGGGTTCCGTACCTCAAAAGGAAAAAACGGAACCGATTTAAGATCACTTTGTTGTCCGTCAGTCTGTCAGTCTGTCTGTCTGTGAAGACTCTTTATTTCTGGAACGCGTGGACGTACCAAGTAGCAATTTAAATCGTATACTCAGGTCGACGATCATATAAAGTTGTAAAGAAATCAAACTTCTAAAATTTGGCAAGTAACATCATTATAGACAAATACAACAAAAAGTCCCAAAACTATACATTTGTAATTTAACCTAAACAAATAGGGGTCTATATTTTTTTATAGGGGTCGGAGTTTCAAATTGAAGCTACTAGTAAAAATGGAGTATCATATGAAAGGGATTGATGTGCGCATTGCAAAATATATTTTATAATTAATTTCCGACGCATTTTTTCTTATTTGTAATGAAAAATATAAAAAAAAGTACCGTTCCCCTTTGTCTGTCAAAAGAAAAAAATAAAATAATTACAGTTGCCTAATACCTAGATATCGAATTATAGTCTAGTAGATAAATAAATATACAATTTATTTATTTAATTTACTATTTAATTATTTTAATAAACTATTCATTTAGTTCTATAATTTATAATGATCCCACGTACGGAACCCTTGGTGAGCGATTCCGACTCACACTTGTCCGGTTTTTTTTATAGGTCATACATCAGAGGTGATCCCTTATACATTTAATGGAAATTGGTTAATAGTTTGGTAAAAACATACCGGCGAACTGTGGGTGTACATTGGTACACCTCTGCCTAACCCTCTGGGGAATACAGGCGTGATGGTATGATTTTTTTTATGTTGTGTAAAAAAAATTAAATAACTAAAAAAAACATGACGTCATTCCAGTAAACGAATTAACGTCTTCTGCTTTCTTGTGACTTTTAATTATTTTGAATGGTGTCTTGTTAATTTAAGTAGTATTACTGTTCCTTCATGGATTTTTGTGACAGGAAGTTGATACGAAAAAGCGAAAAATAGAAACTTAAAAAAAGAAAACCGCCTTCAAAAACTAGAAAATGAAAAATAACTTTACATTTGGAAGTTCGGTGGCAATACAAAACAAACAAACTGAACCAAAGCCGCCGACTTCGAAAGCTAAAGTTTTTTTTCACTTTTTAGTTTTAGAAGGCGGTTGTCTTTATAATAAAAATTGTTTTTAGGAAAATGTTGCATTGCTCGGGTTATCAAAAGGTTCGTTCCCACTAGTTCTACGGTAGAACTAATGGAAGTTTTACTTCCAAGTAAGTTCTACTCCAAGAAATCTTTTTACTACCAAATATGTTTTAACATCACATAACATACCATCACGCCTGTATTTCCCGAAGGGTTAGGCAGAGGTGTAACAATATAAAACAGACAGACACGTCGCCACCTGTCTGACCTCCACAATCTATTAATTAGGTACATTTAATCATTGTCCCCACAGCTAAAACACGATATAGATCTCTTCAAGCCTAATATTCCACAATAATATTTAAAGCTCTAGAAATAGCAAGCCGGCCACACGATGACGCCTACACCACAGGAGCACGCGACTCGCGAGGAAGTACCGGCCGCGCCGGCGCTGGATGGCGACAGAATTGTAATCTCCGGCATGTCTGGACTCTACCCCGACTCGCACAGTGTCAAGGATCTCTCAGAAATGTTGTACAATAAGGTGAAACTTTGTGACGTAACATAGACTTTTAGTACTTTTTACTTAGTTTCTTCTCTGTTGCGCGGATATAAAGACAGGCCGCCTTGTTATTATTTACAGTAGATACCATTTCAATATCGCACTATAATACTTTTTCGTTGCGGTTTTTTATCTCCTTTGTATACATTTTCATAGTTATTCATTCTTATTTAAGGTCGCATGTCTACATGTGTAACACACGTATTAAAAGGGATGTAACTTTATTTCTTCTATTTAAACAAATATAATAATTTAATTTGTCGCACCTATCACCCACCTAAAACTTTTTGACACCTTGACGGAGAAGATACTGTGTGAATGTCACTCAAGATAAATTAAATTATAATATTAATTTCGAATCAATGTTATAACAGTATTTACACCTCAGAAGTGTATTAAAAAACGACGTACAAAATAAGTGAGCATTTTATCATTACAATCTCGACTGCATTAAGGGCCATTTAGATGGAGAGAGTTTCTCAACTCGAAGGTACGATTATCTAAGGAACATTACGAAAGTCTCTTCGTGTAAACATTTACGATTGTCGCCCTGCCCCTTGGCCGACAATTGCCTCGCAATAGAATATATCTGTCTCCGTATAAACAGAACTACAAAGCGAGAATTGTATTTCGAGTTTCTGTGCCAGTCGCGACTATGAGTGCAGTGCGCGAGGGTGTTTTAATTGTATCTGCTCTTATAAGACAAGAATTAATAAAACGAAAACGGAAAAAAAGTTGTTGGGTTAAAAAATGGATAGCGAGAAGAAACACTTTTTAGCATCTAATATTTTGTGTCTTGAATTGGAAGATGAAGAGACGTTCAAAAATATGTTTCGAGTTACAAAAGCCCAACTTTCATATTTACTTCAAGAAATTGGACCGTCTATACAAAAAAGGGATACAAATATGCGTCAAGTTATAGCTGCTCGTACAAAACTGGAAATAACTTTAAAGTTTCTGGCTACAGGAAATTCCTTTCAAACATTATCAGAATTTTTTAGAGTATATAGGTGAACCATAAGTTCCTTTTTGGTTAAAGTTTTGCAAGCTATTTACGCAACGTTGGAAGATTTCATTAAGGTATGTATGAATAAAAAACTATTTCACTTCAAAAATCTATAAAATATCTACGAGTAAGTATTAAATGTGGTATTATTATTAGATGTTAAGTATTTATTTAACATCAGTCTTGCGTTTATGAGGTAGATGTATTAAAAAAAAAGATAATAGGACAATTCACTTGTAGTTAAAAATTAACGTCACAAAAAGATAATTATAATTATTCTGCATTCATGGAATCGTTTGCAATGTCATGTTGCGTGCAAGGATTCCATCACTGTACGTCGAAATCAGTTCTAGAAAATGGGAAATCTGGCATTGGAGTTGCAAAATTCTCTTGAAAAATTCTCAGTTTAAACTTTGAAAGTGTTGCCTGGATTTCATCTTGAGCGAATATCATAGTTTTTTGGTTAAGCTTGAGCAAGCTGGATGCAACATACTTCCCAAACAAATACAAATCGTCCTCAGATTGCGTACATCTTTTATCAATAGCATCTAATCTATCGATGGTTGAATCGATGTCCAAATTTTTGGTTTTTGTGTCTCTATAGTTTCGGTTGGCTTTGGTGTCAAATCAATTATATCGATAGCGGAGTTTAAAATTTTGACAGTTTGTGTTTCGTCAATATTAAACACAGAGTCATTAACTTGACTGTTTTTTTTTTTTTTTTTTTTTTTGGTGGGTGGGAAATCATCAAATAACTTCTCCCGCCCTGGGCGGGGCGGGAGGGAGTGTCAGACTTTTACTGACTAAAACCCACCCATGTTCCTTCTTGTGCCCTTTGCGTTCCGGGGGCGCGGTATCTCTTGCGAACAACCCGCAGCCCCGGCAGGCATCGGCCCTCAGTGGCCCCTTCCTTTTGCTGACATCTCTTTGAGGCGCGCGTGGAACACGAACGCGCCGTCGACACGGCCTGTCGTTATGCAACGTAAGGACGGTGAGCTACCCATTGCTCACCGTCCACAGGCCAGTATCTACGGTGGCCGGGAGTCGTCTCGCGGCTCCCGACGCCCGGAGCGTCTACCGCGGCGGCTGGGACAGGAGAACCGCTGTCTCAACCGTCCCGCCGCCTCCTTCTCAAGCATTACTGCCTCGCAGAAGGAGGCGACTGCATCCCATTCCCTCTCGCTCCGAACCATGGCTCGCACCAGGGCCGGACGCGAGAGTTCGCCGCCGCCGATGGCCGCCACGAGGACTCGGCGATGCTCCGCCCAAGCGGGGCATACCGCCACGGTATGCTCCACCGTGTCCTCGGGGCGATCCACACAATGGTGACACCCGGACGTTTCCTCCCGCCCGATGAGGTGCAGGAACCTCCCGAAACACCCGTGTCCGGTGAGGACCTGCGTCAGGCGGTAGGTGAGGGCGCCGTGGCGCCTCTCCAGCCACTCCTCAAAGAGGGGACTTACCGCCTCTATTAAGGCGTGCCCAGCACGAGGTTGCGACAGTCGCTGTCTCCATGTCGCCATGAGATCGAGCCGGAGGTCGGCCCGCCGAGCGGCAATTTGCCGCGGTGGCGGACTCTCCCCCCGGCCTAGTACCTCCACGCGCCACTCGTACAGGCGCGCGAGGACCAGCGCCTCCAGATCCCACGGCGGCAATCCGGCAAGGAGGCTCGCCGCCTCCCCCGAGATCGTGCGGTATCCTCGGATGACCCTTATGGCGATCACCCGTTGGGACGCAATGAGGTAGTGGGCGGCAAGTCGCCTTAACCCCTGCGCCCACACCGGGGCCCCGTAAAGGGCCATCGACCGCACGACTCCCGCGTAGATTAACTTGACTGTGAGATGTATTTGGGGAAGACTCATCAATCGGAAATTAAAATAAATAAATAAAAGCAATTTGTTTTTAGGTACCAAGCACTAAAGAAGAATGGGTCAATATACAAACAGGATTTGCATCAAGATGGCAGTTTCCTACATGCACCGGAGCTTTGGATGGCAAATATATACTGATTAAGTGTCCTCCAGGAACAGGATCAGGATTTTTTAATTATAAAAACATATTCAGTATTGTTCTTTTAGGATGTGTTGATTTTGACTACTGCTTTGTATATGTAGATATCGGAGCAAAGGGAAGAAACTCCGATGGTGGTATATTCAATGAAAGTACATTGAAAATAGCTATTAGATAGAAGAAAATACAATGGACTTGCCTAGAGATGCTGTTTTTGTTGGAGATGAAGCTTTTCCTCTAAAGCCCTACCTTATAAAACCATACCCTCGACAAAAGAATTTATCAAAAGAACAAAAAAATATAATTATAGACTATGCAGATGCAGAAGAATTGTCGAAAACGCATTTGGTGTCTTAGTTTCAAGATTTAGGATTTTTGAAAGGCCAATAGGATTAGTACCCGAAAAAATAGATGCCATTGTAAAATCGACGTGTATTTTACATAATTGGTTGAGAAAAACATCGCCGAACACCTCCTTCAGGGTTTTTAGATGAGGATACAGGGTCTGGCATACGACCAGGTAAGTGGAGAGAACATTATAGAAGCGAAGCCTTTGATAATCTAGTTTCGCAAAATTACGGAAATTTTACCAGAGAAGCTATTTCAATCCGTGAACAGTATTGTTATTTTTATAATAAACAGTTTTTAATAAATAAAACTTGGCTTTTAATTACAGTATAAGTAGGTATAAAATAGTGTTTAGTTTAGAGAGATCACAATCTAACTACGGAATTCTGAAGATTTTCTCAAAAATGTGTCCAAATAGTTGTATCAAGGCAATTTAGGAACGTAAACATTTTCAGCCCCAGCTCCAGTCCCCAAAGATGATTTTACTTTTTTCGTTCTTGCAAATACTGACTTCTCATATTCAAACGAGATCTTGCATAGACAAGTCTAGAACTCGTAAGCGAAAACCTTCTTACTATATATTTCGCTGTTTAAACAGCCATTTAGATGCACGTTCCTCGCTGACGGTTCGGGGCAAGCCTCGTCCGTAATGACAAACTTAAAACACTAGTCTAGGAAACATAATGTAATGTCTTGATTTATAAAGTTATGAATACATACATATTTGTATACCTTACATTGATTTACTCATTGTTTTCAAGTTTTTCAGCCATGCAGATCTCTAATCATAAAAAAAATGTTTTATCTTTGTGTAACGCAGATCAACCCCATATCCGAGGCAGCACTCCGTTATAAGAATAATCACCCAGAAGTGGTGCAGCACGCGGGAAGCGTGCCGGGGCTTTGCTTCTTCGACGCGCAGTTCTTTAAAGTGCATTTCCGACTGGGGTGCAGTATGGATCCCATGGCGCGCAAGATCCTCGAGCAGGCGTACCAGGCCATCTATGATGCTGGTGAGTTGACAATCATCTACATTCATACCAGCTTGTACCCGCGGCTTGTGGATGTTCCTTAACGACACCTAGGTATGTCACTCTCTGGGCCATAGACATTCTATGCAATAAATTACGTCTGTCCGTTGCTACGTTGCTACATGGAAAAACCATCAAACACACTTTCACATGGTATGAGTACCCGCTTAACGATGTGATGATGTCACATGACTTGGAGTGGATTGATCGCTCGATAGTCCGACATAACTCTGCTCTCCCCAGACGGATAGCACTAACGAGCATATTTCGACAAATAAAAAAAATAAGCCATTGCAGGTTTTTTTCTGGCATTGCATTACATTTACGCCCCTAATATGGCAGACCACATAATTATTAATGTTTTTTATTAAGTAAATTTAAATCATCATTCGACTACTTTTAATTATGAAATTGTTACCTTCTCTACCACGAACTAGTGTTAAGTATATTCATCTTGTTCTTTCCAAAATTTGATTGTTTTATTTTTCCAATAATTTCAATAATTTTGGCAATAGGCTCGCCCCCTATTACATGGGATCTAAACATATCGGCGAACTGTGGGTGTACATTGTTACACCTCTGCCTAACCCTTCGGGGAATACAGGCGTGATGGTATGTTTATTTTTCCCTAACATCTTCCATTTTTCATGCTCGATACGGCGATTATGGCGATTTTCGATATTGAAATGTCACTGTCGTAAACAAAAGTGCTTATGACTTTGGACTGCAGTTATCCACCAGATCTTTTGCAAATATTCCTGTCCCCTTTTGTGATAGTGTTTATAAAATATAATACTTGCTTATTTGTTTTATTTAGGTGTAAATCCGGAGGAACTTTCTGGAAAGAAAGTCGGCGTGTACATCGGCTCATGCTTCTCCGAAACAGAAAAATGTTGCTTTTATCAGCAATCTAATTCTAGGAATGGTTTTGGTATCACAGGGTAGGCAAAGTTTTTTATTTAATTTGAATAAAAAAAATGTCCTTTTGATCATGCTTTGATTCGTACCGATAATATTGCCAACTGTGCCCACTGTTTATCCATTCACAAAAAGATTAATTTAGCAAAAAATTGTCCATTGTAACAAGCTACGTGCTAAACTGCTGCTGTTATGATTAAAATCAGCTTGCAGCTTAGCTACGGCTAACATAAGTACATTCAATAGTATAACATTATATATGTTTATGAGTTAATAAATATTATATTACAAGGCCCTTAGGCCTGGATTACTTTGTGTTATGGATATAATGGTACTGTTGTAGGAAAAAATAAAGATTTTTTATTTAAATCAGGTGCAGCAAAACTATGTTCGCTAACCGCATTTCCTATTGGCTGAACGCGAAGGGTCCATCGATGTCCATTGACTTAGCGTGCTGCAGTTCCACCGCGGCGCTGGAGCAGGCATACCTCGCTATAAGTCGAGGTGAATGCGAGGCAGCCATCGTTGGAGGTGCCTACCTGTGTCTGCACCCACAGTCTGCTGTGCACTACGGAAGGTACTGTCAGACAATAAAAATCTATACATGTATTTTCACGTTTAATGAATTTTTAACGTTACTTTTATCTCAATTACGTCAAGTGGTTCGAAGTCGTCGATTTCCCGGTTTACCCCCAAACATCTAGTATTTACTTTACCACTCATGGTCTAAATCCCGGCTACATTTTTGAAGCTTCGTTAACATGTTTCTTTTTACTTTTTCGTCATCGCAGAAGCGAAATGAACCAGCAACAGGATATAGATAAGGGGTACTCAATTACGATTCTTTCTGGTTACAGGATCATGAAACTTTGTCGGGATGGAAAAACTAAATCATTCGATGAAAATGCTGATGGATGTGCTAAATCTGAAGCTATTAACATCTTGTTTCTGCAAAAAGCTAAAAACGCTATGAGGTAGACCATATATTTGACGCTGATTTTGATCTTACTGTTTCTTTTGTACTTACTGATTCATACGAGGAACTAACATTTCGATAATAATTTACAGGGTCTACGCCGATGTATTGCACGTTAAATCGGAGTTTACAGGCATATTGCCTGGAGAAGCAGGCCCTCGATACGGATTCTACAGAGACATCGGTAAAACAGTCAGCTTCATAAAGAAGTTTTACGAGGAAGCAAAGGTCCCGCCACAAGCCATCGAATATTTGGAAGCCTGTGGCTGCGGTAAGTACTAATGCAAAAATAATGTAAAGTAATAAATTATATAAGTAAGATATTCCTTCATCACTCTTTATTTACCCAAAATGATGAGGAGATGGGCAGAGTTCCTAGTCTTTAGGATAACTGAATTTGATTTTGACGATACGGTGGGCGTAGTGGCCGAGCGATTGGCTGCTGCGCTGCGTGTCGCGGGTTCGATTCCTGCACGGAACAAATATTTGTATAGCCTACAGATAGTTGTTCCGGGTCTGGCTGTTTGTGTATGTGATTTTATATGTTTGTAAACGCAGGCAGAAATTCCTAGTGTGGGGCTATAAAAGATTTTGATTTAGTCTCTTCATGAAAATATGTATATGTCGCAGGTTTATGACAAAACCAGGTTATCAAAAACCTACACTGGATTAGTTTTAAAATAAAAACCGAGTTAATTGTTGTTTCGTTATATAAATAAACAATTAGAAACAATAAACAATGATTTATTTGTTTATATGTTGTGCTACTAAAGTTAGTAACAGAAACAAATCGCCGTAAAACCGACTCCACGTGGTCTTGGTCCCTACCCCTAGAGTGTCTTTCCCTGCGCCAAGACCAGCGTGTCATCGGCGTAGCAGACTACGCCAACGCCCTCATGGAGGTCAGCACGCAGCACCCAGTCGTAACCGATGTTCCACAGGAGCGGCCCCAGAATCGATCCCTGCGGAACACCGCACGACATCTGTCGCCGGTTCCATTGTCCAGTGCGACCAGAGTAGTCGCCGGTTCCATTGTCCAGTGCGACCAGAGTAGATCACGGCCCTATCCGTCAGATAGGCCTAGACCACTTGACTGAGGTGGGTAGGCATCCGATGGTACCGGAGTGCCTCCCTGATGCAACTCCAGGGCAGGGTATTAAAGGCGTAGGCGATGTCAAGTGATCTCGCCAAGTCGACCCCACCCCGGGCCACAGCATCCCCCGTCGTAAGGACTCTCATGCGCATCCACCGTAAAGTGCCCAAGTTTTCTGCAAGGTCCGGCCCCATCCCCACCAGGTGCCCGACGAGTCGGGCCCCAATGACTCTCTCAAAGAGATTGCCCATCTCGTCGACCAGCACGATGGCCCGGTATGCGGACGGCGAGTCCGCAGGGCGCCCCGGCTTCCGTATGAGGACCAGCTTCCCGGTCTTCCAACGACGTGGGAACTGGCCCCTCTAAAAGCATGCGTTTAGAAGCCCGTCCAGTTGAGACCCAAGGGCCTCTGAGGCTAGTACCCAAGCTTTTTCAGGTAATGTTTCGCAGGTGGCGGAACAATGGGCGCGGGAGGATGTTCCCCTCTCGAAGGGAACAGAGCGCTCACCACATCCACAACGAGCTCAGGCCGGAGACTCTGCGTCATCGCGGGGGCCCAGGTGCGGATCTTATCCCGCACCGTTTTGTAAGGGCGCCCCTACAGATCTCCGTTTAGGGTCTCCAGCAACTCCATCCGGGCCTGTGCCCTGACCCGCAGGATAGCCTTGTTGAGGGTGGTCTTAGCCGCTCTGTACCTCTAGTACAGCTCCTCAAGCCTCAATGACTGCCGCATTCGGAGGCCGAATGCAGAGTCTGTGATGCCTGGCATACGGGTGCCGCGCAGCGATGCACGCACGCCTCGCGCATAGACGTCAGCTCACCACCAGTACACCTGCCAGCGGGCGCCACCTGGCCGAATTCGGGGTATTGCCACGTCACAAATCTCGGACATGGCCTTCTGGAACCACTCCACCTCGGTGTCGATGTCGGCAGGCCTGACCGGTGATGACGACTTAATGACGCGCGGGATTGCGATAGTCGTGGAGAGGATCCGGCGGTTGGGCCTCGAGGTGGCCTTGCACAAGTCCGAGTGTGTTTTCATATGCCTTGGAATGTGCCACCGTCGAGATCACAACTAACGGTAGGAGGGGTTCACATTGGCGTCAGGTCGACGATGAAGTACCTGGGGACTCGTCCTCCCGACCGCCGGTGGAACTTCGTCGAGCATTTCCGACGTTTGGCTCCCAAGCAGGAACGGGCCGGGGCTGCTTTAAAGCGGCTCCTGCCCAACCTGAGGGGCCTCCTGCCGGAGGCTCTACGCGGGAGTTGTGCGGTCGATGGCCCTTTACGGAGCCCCGGCGTGGGCGCGTGGGTTGGGGTGACCTGCCGCCCACTACCTAAACGCGTCCCAACGGGTGATCGCCATAAGGGTCATCCGAGGATACTGCACGATCTCCAAAGAGGCGGCGAGCATCCTTGCCGGATTGCCGCCATGGAATCTGGAGGCGCTAGTCCTCACGCGCCAGTACGAATGGCGCACGGAGGTACTGGGCCGAGGGAAATATCCGCTACCGCGGCAAATTGCCGCTCAGCGGACTGACCACTGGCTCGATCTCATAGCGACATGGAGAGAGCAACTGTCGCAACCCCATGCAGGGCTGGCCTTTATAGAGGCGGTAAGTCCCCTCTTTGAGGAGTGGCTAGAGAGGCGCCACGGCGCCCACACCTACCGTCCGACGCAGGTCCTCACCGGACATAGGTGCTTCAGGAGGTTCCTGCACCTCATCGGACGGGAGGAAACGTTCGGGTGTCACTATGGATCGCTCCGAAGACACGATGGAGCACACCGTGGCGGTGTGCCCCGCTTGGGCGGAGCATCGCCGGGTCCTCGTGACGGCCTTCGGCGGCGGCGAACTCTCGCGTCCGGCCCTGGTGCAAGCCATGGTCCGGAGCGAGGGGGAATGGGAAGCAGTCGTCTCCTTCTGCGAGGCAGTAATGATAGAGAAGGTGACGGTGGAACGGTTGAGGCAGAGAGTCTTCCGTTCCAGCCACCGCCGTAGACGCTCCGGGCGTCGGAAGCCGCGAGACGACTCCAGGTCACGTGAATTGGCTCTCGGCCTGTGGACGGTGAGCAATGGGTTGATCACCGTCCGTACGTTGCATAACGACAGGCCGTGTCCACGGCGCGTCCGTGTTCCACGCGCGTCTCAAACAGATGTCAGCAATTTTAGACCGGGCCACTCAGGGCCGATGCCTGCCGGGGCTGCGAGTTGTTCGTAAGAGATACCGCGCCCCCGGAACGCAAAGGGAACAAGAAGGAACATGGCCATCCATGTACCTTCCTAAAACCCATGTTTTAGTCAGTAAAAGTACCCGTCCGGGAGTGTCAGTAAAAGTCTGACACTCCCTCCCGCCCCGCCCAGGGCGGGGAAAGTCATTTGATGATTACCTATCGCTAAAAAAAAATACCCCTAGAG
Source organism: Caradrina kadenii (assembly GCA_947462355.1). NCBI lineage: Eukaryota > Metazoa > Arthropoda > Insecta > Lepidoptera > Noctuidae > Caradrina > Caradrina kadenii. The sequence goes on along the minus strand of OX381693.1, from coordinate 3,392,189 downwards.
TGTAATTTAAACCCACGTAGGCGCGAAAGGGCGAGGCGGCCCGCGAGCTGCGGAGGAAAAGGTTTTAACGCTCACCGCCGCGGTACAGGCTAGCTGAAGCTGCGGTGTTGAGTGTTAAAACCATCGACGACGATAAGCTCGCATGAGACTGCCGGAGCCCCGCGGCGCCCGAGTCGCGACTGGAACCATGCCTGCTGCATGCTGCAAGTAATGCATGAGGCGCAGGCGCACGGGAGTGAGTGCAGGTAAAGCGAGGTCCGCGATGAATCGCTCTCAATCAAAGTTTTCCATTTGACGCTTAAATTTTATCATGAACCTTACCAAATTCAGATTTTTGATCAAAAAACTGAATTTTCTCTGGTTTAACCCGAGAATGTGAAATGACAAATAAATGTGATGTTATAACATAAAGTAATAATTTTGTCATATATCGGTACTTGATAGAAAACCTAGGTTTTGATCAAAAACCTGATTTTGTCATAAACCTGCGCGATATACAGGGTTATTTGTAAAACAATGACAACCTTGCAGGACTGTATTACTATGATCATAAACAACAATTTTTGTTCTATGAATGTTTACAGAATATAATGCATTTACCAAAAACAAATCTTCAAGATTTCGTTGTCCTATCTAACATATTTCAACTCTGTATTTTGCTGTACCTACATACCCACGCCTGCCGCGCACTGTGCTCGTAGTAATACTTTTGAGTTAATGTCTCGCTACGTCACGATTCCCGCCTTTTTACGCAAAAGCCAAATTACACCTACAATCGGACATTTCACATGGAAATAACCTTGATTGTTCAGGGTACCTACTTACGTACTAAACTTAATAAAAACAAACTACTCACATATTCTGTAAAGTCACAACGGTGCATAGCAGTTGATAAAAGTATTTTGTTCGTAGATAGACTGGATCCACTCTCCCTTCATACTTAACCAGGCTTAGGACTGGCTACATTAAAGAATAAATTAAAATTAAATCCCATGTAGGTACTTAAATTACCTACCTAGGCATGTAATATGGCGAAAGTTACGTTAACAGGTTCCGGCGCAGTGATATTGTTTCAAGGACGTGTTTACAAATCTGACGTACATAAGCTGTTTTTCGGTACATTGTGCGAATAAACGCAAACCATTTCAACTTTCCTTTCATAATTGCCGCCCATATGTACATCGCACGAGTTTGATATTTTTATTTTTGCGAGTGAAGGGGCTGTACAACGACAGTTCGGGCCGGCCGCCGCGCGTCGTCCCTTTGAGCCTTTTGTTAATGCTATTTGTAATGAAATGCCGCACATGTTTTTTAGATGATATATTTGTTTACTTTTAGTTGCACGTTGCAATATCTCAGGGAAACAAACATAAAAACAAACAAAATGGTAGTAATACTAACGAAAATATTACAAATTACCCTCAGAAAAAATAAGTTTCCGTTTGGTTTTTTGTTATATTTTGCCATAAGACATGAACCTTAATAGGTGGTTTTAAGATTTATTTTACTTGGTCACGGTCTAATTTATTGCACAGAAAATGTTTAATGAAACGTTAGTCGGCGCGTCAAAGTTTATTTCCTCCTAATTCCCGCACAGGTATCCATCCGTGCGTATGTGTGTGTTAGAAGAGCCGTTTCCATGTAGTGTTGCGATTACGATACTCAAGGAGATGTCAGCAAAAGGAAGGGGCCACTGAGGGCCGATGCCTGCCGGGGCTGCGGGTTGTTCGCAAGAGATACCGCGCCCCCGGAACGCAAAGGGCACAAGAAGGAACATGGGTGGGTTTTAGTCAGTAAAAGTCTGACACTCCCTCCCGCCCCGCCCAGGGCGGGAGAAGTTATTTGATGATTTTCCACCCACCAAAAAAAAAAAAAAAAGTATTTACATATTATTACCTCTCAAGTTCAAGTCTCGTGGATGTTGGTAAGTATCGCGCACATAGCGTTCAAAATAATCACCTTCACAACTAACACAAAGTCCACACCTAAAAAGTAACTGTTCATTCACTCGCGAAAGCACAGCAGAGTTTGTTTTTATTTGATTGAACGCCCAATTAGGTAATCTTTTCAATCAACATACATACATACATACATACATAAACTCACGCCTTTTTCCCATGGGGGTAGGCAGAAACCACAGAACGCCACCTGCTACGATCCTTACATACTTCTTTCGCCTCGACCACGTTCATACATCTGTTCATACAAGCACGCCGGTTACGAGTACTGCGCACACGTCCTTTCTGAAGAACCCCACCAATAAGGTCAGGGTAGGTCTTTCTAGGGCGTCCTCTCCCGGCGTTGCCACTCACATCTGCCATATAAATCCCTTTCGTTAGTCGCCTTTCACTCATCCTCTCAACATGACCGAACCATCTAAGCATACTCTTTTCTATTTTTGTTACTACATCCTCTTTTAATCCGCAACGTTCTCGTATCGTTTCATTCCTCACTCTATCGTTCAAAGTTACACCACACATACTTCGCAAGGAACGCATCTCCACAGCATTTATCCTACTTTCATGCCTCGTTTGCCACACCCAACATTCACTTCCATACATAAGTGTAGGCACCAACACACCATTGTGCACAGCCAGTCGAGCCTCTTTGGACATCGACTGATTGGTCACAACCGCATGTATAGCACCATTCACTTTATTTCCCGCATTATCAACATGGCGAGCATAATGCGCCGGCGGCGGCGCCCCGTCTTGTTGGAAGTACATACCCCGTAAATCAGCGAGTGGTATTTCTTCTTCTAATACCGGTAGCGTTTCAGTAAGAAATTCTTCGTAACTGTCACCGTTCAGTCTATCCAAAAAGATAAGGCCCAGTAATGTGGAATTCACAATTCCCGCCCACACATTCATACTAAATCTGTGCTGATAATTATGTGGTCTAGGTTCGTGCGGGTTCTCGTAACACCATAGGTGAGCATTTCTTGTATTAAATAAACCCACTCTGCCAAATGTAGCCTCGTCAGCCCATAAAATTGTAGGCCGTTCAGCTAAGTACCAGTTGCAAAAAGCGACTCGTGCTGGTTTGTCCGGGTCAGTCAGCTCCTGCGCACGATTAAGGTGGTAAGGATGTTTTCCTTCAGCGTGAATGACACTCCACGCGTAGTATTGACTGACATTGAACAGCCGAGCTGCGTAGTTGGTACTTGCTGCTGGATTTGCTTCGAAGAATTCGACGATACCTTCTTCTTCTAGTACCGTGCGCCGCGATGGGCGACCACTATCCCTAATGGGATTCCGGAATTGCCCGTGATCTCGTAACCGCTGTGTGGCGGCTATCATTGTTTGTCGGCTAGGTATACGTACGTTCGGGAATCGTATGGCGTATTGGCGACAGGCTTCCGAAACATTGTCATCGCACCTAGCTAGCATTCGCACCATTTCCGTGTACTCGACATTGGAATATCGAGACGTCGTCATGTAAAGATAATTACGTCCGCACTACCGAATTTCACTACAAGGACACATGCAACGCGGCGACGCAAGCGCATCGAAGCGAACGACCTACTGAAGGATTTCCGTAAAATCGTAAATAGGTCAAGTACAAACACCCCCGCCGCCCTAACCCCGCTCCCCTTTCTATTTTACTATCGCTTTCGTTTGCTTCGCATAGACTTCGTAACATTTAGAGCGTTCAATTTAAATGTTTTATTTTTGTTTGAAAATCTGATAAACTAAAATATGATAAATTTTTAAATGTCATAGAACAAAAATTGTTGATTATGATGTTAGTAACATAGTCCTGAGTGGTTGTCTATATTTTACAAATAACCCTGTGTATATTATTTAAAAACACAGACCAAAAAAAATACTGAATATTCAACAGCTGTACCAGAGGCCGATAAGGTAGAGTTGCAAGCTATAGAGGAGGTGTTCTGTACTGACAGAGAAGATCCTCTTCTAGTGGGCAGTGTTATGTCCAACATCGGTTATAATGAAGCTGCGTCTGGTATCACTGCCATTACAAAGGTAAGTTTTAGATTAGTCTAAAACTTAGGTTTTAAAAGACATTTTATTCAGCGCTACATAATAAACGACACAAGAGGTTTCTTCGCCTTGGCTTGAAGTTTTGAAATCGAAGAAAGTTACAGTACTACAATAATAGGACCACTTGATCTACCACGCGCAGGTATTACTAGGCTACCACACTGGTCAGCTTGCCGCCAACCTGCACTGCAGCAACCCGCGACAGGACGTGGTGGCACTTCGTGAGGGGCGCATGCGCATCGTCACCGAGCACCAGAGCTTCCGCCGCTCTTACGTCGCCGTCAACGGCATGTCCGTCACCGGCGTCAACACACACGTGCTGCTGCATGGTCACTACAAACCAAAGGTGCAAATATTACCTAATATCGTCATCTGTCTGCCCTTAGCATTTAATAATGTCATCTCTGCATTTGCACTCACATAGACATATTTATTTATTTTTTTATTTATGTATGTATACCCCGAAGGGTTAGGCAGAGGTGTACCTAGGTACACCCACAGTTCGCCCGTATGTTTAGGTCCCTTGGAATAGGGGGCGAACCTATTGCCATTAACCGGGCACAAATCCGAACTCCTAGCTTCTACTGAGAATTTCTTAGAAAAACCCAATAACACTTTGCTCGATCTGGGAATCGAACCAAAGACCTCTGACGTAGCAGTAACGCTTAGGACCATTAGGCGTATACTGTTCGTTATTGAGGAGTTCCATTGTTTATCTCCAAAGGTCTACGTCAGATCTTCACGACATTAATATGGGACCGCAGCAGGAGTATACCCTTTCAAATAAAAAAATAATCGGTGAACAAGTATATAAAAAAGATACGTACAGGCGAATATAGACCCTCCGCCTGTTTGTTAAGACAACCTCCTTCATAAATGGTAAAGTAAAAAACTTTTTACAAAAAGACAACCCTCTTCAAAGACTAAAACGTGAAAAATAACTTTAGCTTTGGAAGTCAACGAGCTCAGGGGAGAAGTCGTTTGATGATTTCCGATCCAGAAAAAAAAAAAGGTTTTGGAAGTCGGCGGCTTTGGTTATGTTTGTTGTTTTGTATTGCCACCTCCTTAAAAAACTTTTTTCTCTTCTGGATGGGAAATCATCAAATGACTTCTCCTCTGAGCGTTGACTACCAAAGCTAAAGTTATTTTTCACTTTTAACTTTTTGAAGAAGGTTGTCTTTTTTGTAAAAAAGCTTTTATTTAGAAATTATTATGGTTTTACCTTTCAGGATCTCAATCGCTACAAGTCGAGCCTTGCACACCTAGTGACTATATCGGCGCGACATAAAGAAGCGGTGACTCATTGTCTTAACGAGTTGAAAGCTAACCCCGTAGACCCTGAACAGTTGAGGCTGTTGCACAACATACACCAGGCGAATGTTCCAGGACATTTGGGCAGAGGATTCGTCATTTTACGTAAAGACTTTATGTTCATAATAAAAATAATTTAATAAATTAGACAAAACAGTTGGCTGCTGCACTGCGTTTAGCGGGTTCGATTCCCTCACGGAACAAATATGTTTGGCGTCTAGATAGTTGTTCCGGGTCTGGCTGTCTGTTTAAGTGAGTTTATATATTTGTGAACGCACCCACGATACAATATGCAAAATTAATAGTGGGCCAACAATGAAACAACAACATTAACGATTAATAGTATTAACCGATGTGCTGCCAGCTTAAAGTATTTCTTTTGATTGCTAATGATAATTCCAAAGTTATGAGTACTAGACAAGTCATCTTGATTCTAGTAATGTTTTCTAGAGACGAACGACGAACAGAAGGCCGTGTGTCTGTCTGAGAAGGTTGAGTACTTCGACAACGCGCGCCGGCCGCTGTGGTTCGTGTACAGTGGGATGGGCTCGCAGTGGGCTGGTATGGGCGTGCAACTCATGCGCATACCGATCTTCGCGGCTTCTATAGAACGGTAGTAATTATATGTACTGAATTACAGTAAATGAAGAAATCAAAATCATGCTAATCATTTTTAAACATTCATTATAGGTGCCATAAAGTTTTGTTACCAAAAGGAATCAACATTGTTGATATAATAACGTCACCCGATGAGACCACCTTTGACAATATCTTACACTCGTTCGTCGGAATAGCCGCTGTACAAATCGGTCTTACTGATATTCTCAGAGAACTTGGACTTGTACCAGATGGAATCATAGGTGAGAAACGAATGACTTAATATTAAGATAAACCCGCTTCAAAAAGTGACGATTGCATGAACTCTTATCTTACGGACTGGACTAAAGTGGAGTTGACCGAGAGAGGTGGAAAAAGGGAAGGTTTCCCCGTTATGGGTTAAACACATACACAATATATACACTTTTAATATTCAATATAAAAACTAACATAAAAGCAGCTCCACATATATTATTATCTATCTATCTGTCTTCTATACTTATAATAAATCTGTAGAGAGGTCAATTCTGTACATGAAATATATTTCCGAAATAACTATCAGGGGGTAATTAGGGATCGATACTGATGCCAAAAATGCAATCAGTAAAATTTTTGTCTGTCTGTATAACCGTTATAGAAACAAAAACTACTCGACGGATTTGAACGAAACTTGGTACAATTATTTTTCATACTCCTGAGTTGGTTATAGTATACTTTTCATTACGCTACAATCAATAGGAGCAGAGCAGTGAAGGGAAATGTTGGGAAAACAGGAGAAGTTACTCCATTTTTTAAGCATCCGTCGCGTGTGCAACCTTAATGGTTAAAGCTACACAGAAATCATGTATGACGGAAATGTTTTCCTTAAAATTATATAAAAAATATTATGCAAGCATATGTCTATCTTTTATGGTTGACTCACAATATCACGTGTAACTCCCGATAGCGTAGCAGTTCGAAGCTTTCTGATTATATTTGTCTACTCTTACGTTTATAACACTCTCAGTCATCCCTAATTAAAAAAGTTAACATTATTAACTATTCCATAAAAAATAATCATAGAAATCGGTATAGAAACACCAAAGTTATACATGAAATACGCTAATAATAAGCCATCGCGCGTGAATACTGAATCATGCTATAAGGATTATTTTTGTATAAGGTCCGAGAATCGGTCGCCGCGCTCGACGCGTCTCGCGGCCGATGGTATAAAAAGGCTAGGCGACAAAGTGAAAAAGAAATTGATGGCAACCTAAAACAAAATAGCCAAAGCTAATATTATTTTATATAAAACCTACCTGGTGTTTTGGTACTGCCTTTTCGAGTTTATGATTTTAGATAATCTTCTTTTTTTACTTGGTAGATACTAAACAGCGAAAAATAAAAAACTTATCAACCGAATTTGACATTAAATACACGCCTATGTGTACAGTTCGTCGATGAGGCATTCAATGGCACATCTTCAAAGTTCATCATCACATGTCATCTCCACGATAACACACAAAGAGAGTTAATAAAGAACAATCAATGAGGAAACGGCACAAAGGTTCACATTTCGTTACGATGCCTTACAGGCAGACGTGTCGTAACAATATTAAACAATAAACGTTTCAAATCTATAGTATACTAATATAATGTATAATAAAAAAAAAAAGAAAAAAAATTGAAATTTCTGAAATTTCGGACATACGTTATCAGGTGTACCGAAACGGACATAGGGTACCTTTTATTCCAAAAAAAAAGTACTGTTCCCGAGGAAAACAACAATAAAATTCTTACGATAAAAGATGGCGCCACGTGTCTTTCGAATCATGATTGAATTTTAAATATAACCGACATTTATCTGCGTCGTTGGCCTAGCGGTTCTAAGCGCGACTACTACGCTAGAGGTTTTGGGTTTGATTCCCAGGTCGAGCAAATAGTGTTATTGGATTTCGCTATTAAAATTTTCAGTAGCAGCTCGGAGTTAGGATTTGTGCCCGGTTAATGGCAATAAGCTCACCCCCTATTACATGGGACTCAAAGATACTGGCGAGCTGTGGGCGTACATTTTTGCATCTCTGCCTAACCCTTCGGGAAATACAGGCGTGATGGTATTTACGCGGACGAAGTCGCGGGCAAAAGCTAGTATATAAATAAAGCAGATAATAACTGCAGTAACTGCTATATACAAGATGTTAGTTTAAACAAGGGTCATACTTTAAAGGAATGTATTACGATTATGAAAATAAACCACGTTCACTATGAAATCGAACTTAAAATTGCGAAAAATAAAACAGCTGTTTCTTACATGCTGTGGAGTTATGCAAACATAAATGTATGGAGCAGTTATTTTTTTTATTTTTTCAATTTTGCGGTTCGTACCATGGTAAAAGTTGTTCATTTTCATGAATATTGCACTACCTTAAAGAAAGTCTCTCGTTTAACCTAACATCGTGTATATTTAATTAATAATTAAATAACTGCTATATAAATCAGGTCACAGCGTGGGGGAGCTGGGATGCGGGTACGGAGACGGTTGTTTGACGGCAGAAGAGATGATACTGGCCGCTTACAGTCGTGGGCGAGTCTCACTAGAGACTAAATTCATCCGCGGATCTATGGCCGCCATCGGTTTGGGATATGAACAGGTAGGCATATTAGATCCATCTGTTCTGCTAGCCACTGCCCTGAACTGCTCTAATAACATACTTTTTAATTTTCATCTTTTAGATTTTACCACTGTGCCCACCAGAAATTCAAGTTGCTTGCCACAATGGGCCAGAATCTAGTACCATTTCGGGGCCGGCTGATGTCATGAAGGAGTTCGTCTCAGAGTTGACTGCTAAGGGTATTTTCGCTAAGGAAGTTCCATGCTCCAACATCGCGTATCACTCGCGTTATATTGCTGATGCTGGTGAGTTCTTTATACTAATTGAATATAGTATAAATACTACCCCAGTGGTTAAATGGAAAATTATTTAACGATTTGACTTGTGGACTTTCGTCTTTTGCCATCAAAAACCACTTTTATGTAATTGTACATTGGTTTATATTTAAAATGCAGGTCCTCAATTACTCAAGTATTTGTCGGAGGTGATCAAGGATCCGAAACCAAGAACAGAGCGATGGCTGTCGACTTCGGTGCCAGAAGAGAAGTGGAACGATCCGATTGCAAAGCTCTGTTCAGCTGAATATCACACCAACAATCTGCTGGTAAGTGACTAAAAAATAATTAATAAAGATAAAAAAAAAGTTGTGCATGTAAATTGCGCACGCGTGCTCTTTACATTATATTACAACACTTCAATGAATTTATTTTAAATTCAATACCGACAAAAATATTCAATTTTTAATATGAGGCCGTTGAGGGGTTTTATGTACACAAGGGGCGGTAACCGTCTGGAATAGAAGTCTGACTAAACAAATTGTATCATTTTTCACAAATATTTTTTGTTTTAATACAAGATTCTGAAACATTGTTTTTTTTTTTTAAAATGTGATGAAAGACGTTGTCTTAAACTTGTGTAAGTATACTTTATCATTGTATCCTCGGCTTCATTACGGCCTCGCACTTGGCTCGGGTTATAATCCAGCCACGACTGTAATGACAAACTTAGCTCAGTAGTATTACAATGCACCATTAAAGATGTTGTGAATGTGTTGAATTGTTAAGTCTCTTACATTAATCTCTTAAATGTGTTCTGTGCATAAAAAGTTAATACGCATACAATACGCTATTTGCGTTGCGAAATAAAGTGTCAATTACTGTAATCAGTATGTGTTATGTATGAGTTTAAAAATGGCTATACATAATCGAAAGTTTAAAATTAAAAAAAAGAAATTTGACATTGTCACGTGACATGAAACGCTCCTGATGGTGCCAGTAAACCTCGTTTTTTGTTTGCAACAAAACAAGGCTGACATGTGCCACAGATCACAGCACTGGCTAGTGACGTCACCGACGCTGCACCATATTGTCAAAATTGGCGTTTTGGCGCGCTATTTAAATGTTGAATTTTTAATTTGAAAATTTTCAGCAAATATATATATATAGCAGAATTAAAAAATACAACTTTTACTGGGTTCCTTAAGCTCTACTAAATAATATAAAATGGCTTTTAAGAACCAGTCCATAGCCTATTAAAATGAAAATTAGCGCTGCAGTAGAAATATTTATGCCTTTTTTTTTTATTTTGGTGGGTGGGAAATCATCAAATAACTTCTCCCGCCCTGGGCGGGGCGGGAGGGAGTGTCAGACTTTTACTGACTAAAACCCACCCATGTTCCTTCTTGTGCCCTTTGTGTTCCGGGGACGCGTAAACGACCCCGCCTCGGGCCACTGCATCCCCCGTCGATAGGGCTCTCACGCGCATGATGGCGTCCACCGTAGAGCGCCCCCTGCAGAAACCAAATTGGTTGTCCGCAAGGTCCGGCCCCATCCCAACCAGGTGCCCGACGAGGCGGCCCGCAATCACTCTCTCAAAGAGCTTTGCCACCTCGTCGAGCAACACGATGGGCCGGTATGCGGACGGCGAGTCCCGGCTTCCGTATGAGGACCAGCTTCCCCGTCTTCCAGCGACGTGGGAACTGGCCCCTCTCCAAGCATGCGCTTAGGAGCCCCTCCAGTCGAGGCCCAAGGGCCACTGAGGCTAGGACCCAGGCTTTGCCAGGTAAGCCATCGGGTCCCGGGGCGGTATTCTTGGCTTTCAGCCTTCGTACCGCCATCCTCAGGTCTACCCCAGTCTCTTCAGGGGTGTCGTCGTCCTCGTGGTCCGTTTCCGGCATCGCAAGCGGCGGAGCCATGGGCGGGGGAGGATGTTCCCCCCGTGAAGGGAACAGAGCGCTCACCACGTCCTCAACGAGCTCCGGCCGGAGACTCTGCGTCAGCGGGGGGGCCCAGGTGCGGAGCTTACCCCGCACCGTCTTGTAAGGGCGCCCCCACGGATCTCCGTTCAGAGTCCCCAGCAGCTCCTCGCGGGCCTGAGCCTTGGCCCGCATGACAGCCTCGTTGAGGGCGGTCTTCGCCGCTCTGTACCTCTCGTACTCTCTCGATGACTGCCGCATTCGGAGGCCGAACGCGGAGTCTGCGATGCCTGGCATATGGGTGCCGCGCAGCGACGCACGCCTCTCGCAGAGGCGTCAGCTCGCGCGACCACCAGTATACCTGCCGGCGGGCGCTACCTGGCCGAACTCGGGGCATTGCCACGTCACAAATCTCGGACATGGCCTCCTGGAACCACCCCACCTCGTTGTCGATGTCGGCAGGCCTGTCCGGTGAATATTTATGCCTGTATCAAACTTTTTGTTCGATTTTATTTTTTTAAACTATGACTGGTTAGAAAGATTAACTATAATAATATATTTATTTGCATATAAACATGTACCATACAAAATACTTATGTACAAAAAAGACATGCATGCAATATGGAAAAAACATTGTAAAGCTCAAACATGTTTGCCACATGATGTGTCGTGCAAATGTCTAGAAAATTAAATATAAAATAAACTAAAAACACAAAAAAGAAATCATTTATAGTTTAAAAAGTCATTAAGGTTAAATGAAAAACGTTTATTATTTTTTGCTTTTCAGTTTTTTCGGAGGTTTTATTTTTTTGCTAAAAAGTTTTAATTTTACATTTTTTTGTGGCTATAATCTGTTAATTTACAACCTGTTAAATATAAGATTATTTTTAACCTACACTACTTTGGGTATAAACTGTTATATAATCTTACTTTAACAGACTATTATTTATTCTTTATTATAAATACTTCAAAAAAACAGGCTTTATATACCATAAAAAGGTATTTAGAAGAATGTAATAATGAGAAAAAAAAATAGGTTAGAAGCAAATAGAAAGAGAATTAAATTAACAAGTTCACAAGAGTGAACAATAAATCACCCCTATTTTCCCACCCTTGGGTAGGATTTTTTTCCAAATTTATATGGGACCAACTTCGAGGTATACCCTATCCAATAAAAAAGAATTATCAAAATTAACTAATCCGTAAAAAGTTATGCGTGGTCATACATACAAAATAATATATACGCGTCGACTTGAGAATCTCCTCCGTTTTTCCGTCGGTTAAAAATAACAATAAATTAGGTAATTCATGAATAATAATAATATTATATTAAGAAATTCATATCAAAAAATCAAACAGCACATCAAAAACTAAAATAGGACGAACACAAAAAGGATACTTTCTAATTTATGGGATCATTATTTACACAGAGTCCGGTGTTATTCGAAGAGACGTCGCGGCTGATACCTAACGATGCTGTGCTGGTGGAGGTGGCGCCGCACGGACTGCTACAGGCCATCCTCAAGCGATCATTACCAAGCACCTGCAAGAACATAGCACTGACTAGGAGGAACCACGCTGATAATACATTGTTACTGCTCGAGGGTATCGGCAAGTAAGTAAGATCGTGGGAATAATTGAAATAAGGTCAATAAAATAATATAACGAAAATACTAGGTGTATACCCCAACATAAATAATATCACGCTAGTGCTCCCCGAAGGCTAATAGTACGCCTTATCGTGTAACATGCACGTAATGTATTCCATTGTTTTCAGGTTATTTATGGAGGGTTACCATCCTAAAGTTCATGCTCTCTATCCAAAAGTTGAGTTGCCAGTTTCCTCGGGAACGCCATTCCTTTCGCATCTAGTCAAATGGGCTCACGGTGAGAAATGGTAAGGCACACTTTTTTCTTTTTACGGGTCGCTGATTTTCTAACAAACATTTACAAACTAACTGATTATTATTATTTTTCTTCTTTAGGCCAATGCCACTGTATATCACCGCTAACAGAACAATGGCTGCCTCCCTCGACTATGTCACCTCTGTACAAGATATAGAAAACTCTTACTTGCAGGGACACTCGATGAGAGGTAACATGAACACCATATTCATATGCTGTTAAATACTAATAAAAGTTTTAAAACTATTTGAAGTCAAACACAAACACTCAAGAAGATTTGATAACTAATCACCAGTATTATAATTAAGATGAAGTATAAGACTAGACGGAACACTTTTGCAGAACGGCGTTTGCTCTAGGTAGTGTTGATTAGCATGCAGATGCGCAGTTGAACAACTCTGGTCTTCAGTACAATCCCATTTGCGAAGAGTTCTTGTCCTCTTTGTTTAGTTACTTATTAGTATCTCTGCGATACATTTAGATATTACTTAACAAGACAATCTTCATCTCTAGGACACAACTTATATCCATTCGCCGCCACACTAGCTCTGGTGTGGGACACCTTTACCATGGCGATGGGAAAATCAAAGAAGCAAATGTCTGTGGAGTTCCGCGACCTGCATCTGTATGCGCAACCGATAATACACGACCAACGTCAGCTTCGCTTTAACGTCGTTTTTCATAGAGGAAATGGTTGCTTCGAGGTAATATAAAATTCCAAATTACCATACGTTCACCACCATCAATCTTCCAGTCCACTGATGAACATGGATCTCTCTAATTGTACGGCACTGAGCTCAATAATAACCACTTTCGTACATGCGTAACCAGCACCTTGTGACTATTCTTACCACAACTATAAGCCCTGCGGCAATTATAAAAACTTTTCGGCAAAATAAAATAAAATAAACTGAAGATCAGGAGAATGTTGATCGAAGTTTGTATATCCAAGTGTAGTACTTGGTTACAATATTTAATTACTGTGTAGACCAAAGAGTTGTCACTGATTTAATGAAATTTTGTAAGGTTGTACAACTTTTCAAATTCGGAAACAATACATCCATGTTGCCGAATTTTAGCTTTATTTTAGGTTCACCGACACACTACACCGATCTATGCTAATATTATAAAGCTGAAGAGTGTGTTTGTTTGTTTGGTTGGACGCGCTAATCTCAGGAAGGTGGTGTGAATTGAAAAAATCTTTTTGTGTTGAATAGTTCATTCATCGAGGAAGGCTTTATTTAAGCTTTATAGCATCACGCTACGACACACGGGAGAGGAGCAGTAACCAAAGACGTTAAGTTTAATGCGGGTGAAAAAACCACGAGAACGAAGTAGCTGGCAGAAGCTAGTAATAATAATGCAATCTTATACGATTATCAGTTTGGTTTCACCAAAAAACTTTTAACGACTGACTCCGGTGACGCTTTATTAAAAGTAGACCTTAATAGGTATTTTAATACAGGTTCTCAATGAAGGCTCCAAAGTGGCCACAGGCTATATAAAAGCACTTGAAGATATCGAAGATACCAGAATACAAAGAATGATAAAAAATAAAGTTGGAACAAAAGTGAACATAGATCTCACATCTGAAGAAATTTACCATTTATTGAGAGATAGAGATTACTCGTACAGGTAGGTGTAATCATAAAAAGTAACTAAAAAGTAACAAATACATCAAAAAGTAACTTGCATAATACTTGTCTGTACCGATGAATGATATAATTTATTTCCATATTTGCACAGCGGTGAGTTCCGTAGTATTGAGGGCGCTAATGAATCCCTGAGCGAGGCTTCGCTGGTGTGGCGTGACAACTGGGTCACGTTCATCGACGGCATGCTGCAGCTGAACATGCTGCGCCAACCACACGATGGAGTATCACTAGTCACGCGCATCAGAAGTATGAAGATCAACCTAAAATATCATGGAGATATTGTAGATAATAATTATTTTGTGTCGGATCATAAAGTTTTATTGAAAGCAACAGTATCAGAAAATTCTGACATTACCAGGTTAACTTTTTTTTTTGTCTTCTTATTTCGTTCTAAATATTTTTATTGACACAGTTATATCAGCTACACTTTTTTTTTCTAGTTGTGGAGGCATAACAATATGTAATCCCAAATTCGAAAATTTACCTCCAATGAATGACAGAAAAATGACGATAAAGGCTTTAAAATTCGTTCCCTTTTCCCAATCAGACATGAATGTATGTACACCTTTCAGTTATACAACGTGTAACGTTAAATGCGCAAAACCTCAGACACCCCAACTGATTTTTAATACAATTGACCTATGTCAGAGTAAAAAAAAATCATTTAAAAAATTGTAAAGGTTTTATGAGCTGTTTTAGTTTTACTGGCAATTCTAATCGTTTCTTGCGTCTGCGACGGCGCTCTATCGAGGGAGGAGGCGTCACCGGGCCGCTGCGCGCCGCCTCGCGGTCTCTTTTTAATACTCTCCAAATAATCATATGAGTGATACCGAAGTGTCGGCCCGCCTGCCGCGTACTGGCCGTTGGATTTTCATAAAAATAATCCAGTATTTGTTCCTGCATCTCTGGCTCAACATGTACGGAACCCCCTTTGTCCATTGACCGAGGCGTAAATGTACCATGGTCTCGAAGCCTCTGTGTAGCTGCTAGCACCGTTCTCTTAGATACAGATGAAATACAGATACTTCAAACTCTTCTCGAAACCGACACACTGCCAAGTTAACGTTGTCATCACAACGTGCCAACATTCTCACCATTTCACAATACTGTATGTTTGTATACAAAAACACCATAGTCGCGAAATTCGCGCGCACGCGCCGACTCGCCGGGATAACGGGATAAAGCGATCACTTGTGACGCATGTGCGGGCACCGCTCAGATTGAAGTAAAGAAACATTAGCTACTGTTACGTATTTCGCACGCCCCGCTCTTACCCCCGTGCAGACGTCATTTCTAACCCTTAGGATACGTTTAAGTTAAAAAAAGATGTGTGGCTTTATTGTTCACTTCAACTTATTCACGGTATTTACTGCATGAAAGACTCGTATTGTCCTTGAAATAAGAGCTATTATTGTCCCGCGTACTAGAAAATTTAAATTGGTCGACATCAATTTGTGTTTGTTTACCTATTTTGCGGGTTCGCGCATGTGATGGCTTGACCTACAATTTAATAGACACGGCAACGTTTTAAATGAAGATTTTTTGAAAAATGTGACCTATATTAAAAAGTGGTTTAATTGATTCTGCTCGTTATTCTGATCAGACTATTTTCAGGTTTTGCGCATTTAACGTTACACGTTGTATAATTTGTTTTAGATAAAATAAATAGATAATAAACTGTGACATTCTTTTTAAACTCATGCAGATGGCGTCTTCTCTTCAAGTTTTCTTACAAACAGTAGCAGAAAATATAAATAAAGCAAACATAAATGTTATTGGATTAGTTGATCAGCCTGGAAAAGGATCAATTTTCTTTCAAATAAAAAATGCCATTGAAAACATTTCTGGAGTTAAAGTTAAATATGTAGAAGTTAACCGTGAATTGGTGTTAAAGAAACAAAAAAACAACTTCCTAACAGCCGCTGATCTGGTGCTGGTTCAAAACCTTTCTACTGACGATAATGTAAGTTTGAAATGGTTAATTTTCAAACGTTTTTGTATGTTGCTATTAAGATTTAACTAATTTAGTCATTCAACAGATATGTCAACTGCTGCATTGTTTCCTAGACATAGACCAGTTTGTGGCGAGTGAGGAAGACCTCGCTTTTGGTGGCCGTTCACGCCCCTCGTCACTTTATCGTGTGATCTCCGTTCACTCCATAGTCCGCAACGACACCAAACAGCAGTCACAACTGCAGCTAGCCCGGTGGGGTGCGTCTGCGGCCGTACCTACAACCACT
Organism: Caradrina kadenii; assembly: GCA_947462355.1. Classification (NCBI taxonomy): domain Eukaryota; kingdom Metazoa; phylum Arthropoda; class Insecta; order Lepidoptera; family Noctuidae; genus Caradrina; species Caradrina kadenii. Next base: position 3,375,692 of record OX381693.1, on the reverse strand, counting down.
GTCACAGTCCGAACCAACGCTGATATCTTATTCCTTACAACAACACGCAACAGCCTGAGCTTGGGACATAGACTCTTGATTATTGCGTCTTATCCATCACTGCCAGGTCTTAAGGAACTTGTAAGCGGCTGGCGTAGAGAAGCTAATCGTAATAAGATCCATCTAACCATGGTTGCTAAGGAGAGCAACGATAGTTTTTATAACGATGTGATACCAGATGTTGACCTGGCATTCTGCGTAGTGACCAATGTAAGTAAATTTTTGATTTCTCTTATTATCAAAATATCATTAAAATTACTCCATTTTTTTCTTTTAAATTTATTTATCAGGGTAAGTGGGGAGGAGAATTCTACGTACCAGTAGAAGCCTCTGCATCAGTGAGCAACAACGTGTCGTTACAATGTAGCCAGTTTGGCAATATGGATTCGCTTACATGGGTTAAAGCTTCTGAGAAAACCGGATCTGGTATCCCCGTCAAGGTATATCTAAGTAAATAAGTTAAAAATAATGTATAACATAAACAGAACACTATATCTAAAACACATACTTCTATCATCCTTCAATCTCTCCAGGTTCAATATGCTGGTATCAGTTACGACGATGTCAAAAAGGCTAGTGGGACCTTATTATATAAACAAAAGATTAAAAATAGCTTTGGAATGGAATTCAGTGGAATAACAGAAAGGTCAGTGGCTAAATTATATCTCTACTTCATGCATTCAGACTGAAGTAGATGTGTGTTACTTGAGTCACATTACAATCCCTTGTGTGTCTGTCTGTCCATCTCTCTCTCTCTACACGTATGGATTTCTGAGACTCAAGAATTTGTGCGTAAAAAAATGAGTTTTGATTGTTTTTTTAAGTTTTGAATGTGTTTCATGTGACATTTCTACATAGTATAAGCGTTTTCGCACAAGATCAGTTTCTTGACCGATTATCGAGCCGATTTTGGACAATTTTTTCTCGCTAATGAAGAAATCTGTCAAAAATCGACTAGATAATCGGTCAAGAAGTGTGTTTTGTGCGGAGACGTTAAAATAAAGGCGCTTCCAGCCGTCGCTTCGTCGTTTTTTTTTTTTTTTAATACGGTTATCATCAATAGTTAGAGTGGTTCAAGAGGAAGGTTTATATTTGACACATGCATATTGTAGTAGATTTCAAACATTTGTAATGAGTTGTCCTAAAAAAAAATTGATATTTTTGCGCGTTAATATTGCAATCATTACATATCATTCAATATCATTGCATCATTGCTAAAACTTATCATATAAATCAAAATATTGTACTACGGAATATCTTAAACAGATCTACAAAAAAGTCCGCGATTGTAAATTATGTCTATCTCCTAAGAATAACCAACAGTATCAGTTTTTATCGTTTTTGCGTGCTTTGTACTTTCTGTCGCATTTTGAATCGGGGTTTATACAATAAATGTACGTAAGACACTATTTGCATAGACACAACCGTGTAGCCAGGATTATCCACCAGCAGCTTGCTCTGAAATACAGTCTTGTTGAATTGAAAGTACCGTACTATAGGTATGTGCCCGACTCAGTTCTTGAAAATGGCAATATTACGTTGTATTGGGATCGATCTATCATCACTGACAGGACTATTGTTGTCAATAAGCCTGACATAGCGGTGGTAGATCGATTAAAGCGTCGGGCAATGATTGTTGATATTACGGTCCTGCATGACGAGAATCTCGTGAAAGCTGAGAAAGATAAACAAATTAAGCATCTTGACCTGGCTCGCGAGGTTGTCGACATGTGGGATGTGAGTACAGCAATCATTGTGCCTATAGTCGTCACGGCCAATGGTGTAATACCCAAGAGCCTCGACCAACACCTCAGGAGGGTCTCATTGGGCGGTTGGATCAAGGGCTTGATTCAGAAAGCGGTACTCCTAGACACGGCGCGTAATGTTAGGATATTCCTTTCTCAGGAGCCCTGACCACCGGTAGCTTGGACCCTGTTCCCGATACCGGTGGGCTACTATTTTTTATATTAATATTTAAAAATGTATTTAATATGTATGAGAAATAAATAAATGAGAATAATTTACGTAATATGATCATTATTGTTCATAAGAATTAAAAAAAAGTACTATAAAGATGCGGGAGATATTTAACAAAATCGCGTACACTCCAATAAATAGGCTCCAATTTGTACGACTATTGTTTGTTCAGATTGATGATGAGAAATACTGCGAAAAGTCATAATCTATTATGATAAATATCGAAACTTCAAAATCGGTTATGCCAATACCAATAACAGTACGTATTAGTTCATAAAAAGCCGGCCAAATGCGAATCGGACTCGCCCACCGAGGGTTCTGTACGTAGAGTCATTATAAATTACAGAATTAAATAAATAGTTTATTAAAATGAATAGGCAAAAAAATTAATAAAAATTTTATATTTACATATATTCATACATACCATCACGCCTATATTCTCCGAAGGGGTAGGCAAAGGTGTAACAATGTACACCCACAGTTCGCCGGTATGTTTAGGTCCCATGTAATAGGGGGTGAGCCTATTGCCATTAAATTGTATATTTATTTATTTATAATAGGTAATTATAATTATTTAAAATAGTTCCTCTTTATAATATGTATTAGTATAGAAGTATAGTTAACTAGCTTCTGCCCGCGACTTCGTCCGCGCCAAAGTTGATATAATATCACTCGGGATCGTTTTCTGTAATAAAAATTTGCCTGTGTGCTATTCTAGACTATACTCGTAATCTATTTATGTGCCTTTCATCTAGATCCGTTCAGCTGTTCAAGCGTGAAAGAGTAACACACATCAATCCATACTCACAAACTTTTGCATTTATAATATGTGTAGGTTTTTTTCTTTGCTTTTTTTTTTTTAAAAAAAACGTTGCCCCACACTAGGATATTCTCCTGTATCGTGGGTGCGTTTACAAACATATTAACTCACATACACAAACAGCCAGACCCGAAACAACTATCTGTAGGCCATACAAATATTTGTTCCGTGCGGGAATCGAACCCGCGACACGCAGCGCAGCAGCCAATCGCTCAGCCACTGCGCCAACCGTGATTATAATTAATAGGATAAAATATTATTTTTAGGAAGTAGGATAGGAAATAGGATGGTTTCTGGAGCGAAGCGAGGGCGTGTCGCTAGTGTTAAATAGAAGGACTTGTTGTGAGGGTATCAAATTGTACATATTTTGTTTAATTTTAACATAAATAGTTTTAAAGTAACGTATGAGGGAAGTATCCCATATCTACGAAATTTCTTAAATCTGAATTTTAGAAAAAAAAACCAGTAAATATTTATTTACTTATACTTCAAAAGTCTATGGTCTTAAACTATCGTACTAGTTTTTCCAATAATGTGCGTACAAACTGCTGACATTTGTTATTGTTTGATCTTGGAATAAACTAACACAAGAGCGGGATTTTTTGACCTCTGTAGTATAAATTAACATTTTTGGGGGTGGGAAATCATCAAATAACTTCAAATAACTTCGAGGGAGTGTCAGACTTTTACTGACTAAAACCCACCCATGTTCCTTCTTGTGCCCTTTCGTTCCGGGGGCGCGGTATCTCTTACGAACAACCTGCAGCCCCGGCAGGCATCGGCCCTCAGTGGCCCCTTCCTTTGCTGACATCTATTTGAGGCGCGCGTGGAACATGAACGCGACGTCGACACGGCCTGTCGTTATACAACGAAAGGACGGTGAGCTACCCATTGCTCACCGTCCACAGGCCCGAATCTACGGTGGCCGGGAGTCGTCTCGCGGCCCCCCGACGTCCGGAGCGTCTACCGCGACGGCTGGGACGTGAGAACCGCTGTCTCAACCGTCCCGCCGCGCCGCCTCCTTATCTAGCATTACTGCCTCACAGAAGAAGGAAGGTCAAGGAATGTCAGGCGGTAGGTGAGGGCGCCGTGGCGCCTCTCCAGCCACTCCTCAAAGAGGAGACTTACCGCCTCTATTAAGGCGTGCCCAGATAAATTAACATATGGTGTGGTTTGAAAAAATCATATTTTTTTATATTTCAAATTATACGAATCTCATTGGAGACTTGACAATTACGAGTAAATAGGAGATACTTTAGTGAACGTGTGTGTACGCAAACAGAGATGCGCTTCCTCTTTCTTTACTCTCATAGTCTGATAGGACGGCAAACCGACACGCCCGGGATGAGATCAGGCGCGGGTTTAACGGCTCCTTTTTTGGTTTCTGAAGAACATGTGTAACATAACAACAACAAACCAACTTCCAAACTCCGAGCTAATAATAATTAAACTTACTAATAGGAAATCCTAATAACGTATTGCCTGTTCTGGGAATCTAACACAGAACTCCGAGTACAGCTGCATTCGCTCTGGAAATTATATTATAAATGCAAAAAATGTGATAAAGCAAATCATAAACATATTTGCCGCTGCGCAGTGGTGAGCGCGTGATGGGGCTGGTGCACGACGGCGCGGCCCGCAGCGTGGTGCGCGCGCGGCCGGAGCTGCTGTGGCCGGTGCCAGCGCACTGGAGCCTCGAGGACGCCGCCACCGTGCCGCTCGCCTACGCACACGCACTCTACTGTCTTGTTAGTGTAGTGCTTACAACAGTATTTTTGTCCTTTATTGTTAAACTTGTATTAAATCCTGATTTATTTTAGGGAATCAAAATTCAAAAAGTGCTTGCTACTACAACAGATATTACTGTGTTGGTCCATGGAGGAGCTGGAGCTTTCGGCCAAGCTCTAATATCAATAGCCCTTGCTTACGGCTTCGAAGTATTCGCAACCGTCAGTGATGTACGCAAGAAACAATTCTTGCATAAATTATTCCCGGGATTAAAAGGTATTTCGGTTCTCTATGAAGGTTTTTAAATCTTAGAAAAAAAGGGACACACACATGACTGCATTTCTATCCACACAAAATTCTATCCTGATGGCACTACTGACAGTTTCTGTCACCGTCAGTAGCTCCATTAGTTGAACTATTTGAATATTTAGTACTGAGTTGTAACATTTACTCTGTTTAAGCTGAATATATTGGAAATTCTCGGGACCACAGTTTCGGAGACATGGTACTAAGTGCTACGAAAGGGAGGGGTTGTGACGTAGTTGTAAGCTGTCTTGGAGAAAACCTAAAGAAAGTACGATAATCGTTTATTACGCGATTTTTTTTTAAATTTTGTTTGTATTTTTGGTGAGCCTGGTCTATATTGCAAAACTGGATTTTTTCAGACTGCAATCAATTGTGTCAAGAACTGCGGCTTGTTTATTGATGTTTCTCAGCTGCACAATCAAGATGAGTTCACTTATGGGATGTACAACCTCACTAAGGAGCGAGGTTACGTCACCACTGATTTCTCTTTGATATTTAATGCTGAAAATATTGAGGCTGCTAAGGTAAGTTAAGGTGCCCATCGTAGTAGTTATTTTATTATCGGCCAAGGCACATTTTACCGGGGTACGGACTCCTTCAGAACCCCAAAAGCACAAACGAATTACGTTTTTGGGTGAAGTACTTATTAGCAAGGGAAAATCAGAATCTTAATAAGATCGCGGGCCGCCGCCAGGCCGAAGGGTCGAAGCTCCCGATTATCACTTCTTCAGACCCCATCAGCTAAATGTCCGTTTTTCCGTCACAACTGTTAGGAATGTATCAGGAGACAAGGGAAACTACGGGCTGCTATTGGCACACTGATTTATTATCCGTAAGTGACTGGAGGGACGCGCGCGCACACACACGCGCCTGCGCGCACATATAGGCGTAAATGAACATTTATAACAACAACAATCCACAATGATTAGGAATAGTAGATGACAGAGCTACAATGTTAGTCTGTCACAAACAAAATTCAGATTTTTTACCGATGGAGGGATTTAAAATTTGATAAAGAGTAAGTCGTAGTAATTTTGATTACGTGCACACAGATCACCAATCAGAAATCAGATAATACTGTGTTATATTAATTGCGCGAGTTATTACGATAATTCCATGGTGATCGTAGTTACTAGTTTTGGTTAGGTACTATTACCGCCGCATTACCTGCAAACGTTTTTTACTTTTATGTCACAGGCTGTGCAGAGGATGTTGAGCGAGGGTATAAGACACGGGTACGTGCGTCCTCTGTCGCGCGTGACGTACGCGCCGCACGACGCCGCGCGCGCCTTCCGACTGCTCTCGGCGAGCAAGCACCGCGGCAGAGTGCTGTTGACGGTACACGCCTCCACATTGGAGACTCAGCCCAGGTATAAGTCTAGGTATAAGTCTATTGACCGTTGTTAATTTGGACACCGAATTCGTACGTTAATTGCCTACTTAGAATAATAGGCTGCTATTTATGTATCTGGGTGTGGCCATTTACAGAGCAATATTAAAAAAAAAACGGTAATTTAAAAAACTAAAAAACCCGACTGCTTTTCTGTAAAACAAGAAAGTCATTTTGCCCGATTGCACTTAACTTAAGAATCACCAGTTAAGATATATCGTAGCAGTCGGGACCCATTGTAGAAAGTCAGCCGTCTAGTCAGCAGATTGGAGTAATTTGCAATGTAATATAGGTATGTGCTCTCAATTCACTAAGTCTCCATTTCTGGGGTCCCGACTGCTACAATATATCTCAACTTGTGATTTTTAAGTTAAGTGCAATCGGGTAAAATTACTTTCTTATTTTAGGGCTTTTTAATAATACTCAGAAAAGCAGTCGGGTTTTTTAGTTTTTTAAATTACCGTTTTTTATTTTTAGTTTTAATCCACCATTTTATTCTTTTATTTTGATATACCCAGTATCATTCTCACAGTAAATTCGAATCTAACAATATCTCTCAAGCTAAAATCCGTCGAGCCGTTCAGGCCGCAGAGCGTGCCAAACATTTGAATTTGGCGCCAAAAATCCGCCAATTTGGTTTTTTGTATTTTGATATACCCAGTGTCACTCTCACATTAAATACGAATCTACCGACACCTCTTAAGCTGAAATCCATCGAGCCGTTTAGGCTACAGACCGTGCCAAACAATTATACATACATACATACATACTCTCGAAAAACATAACCCTCCTTCTGGCGCAGTCGGGTAAAAAATAATTATAACATTTAAAAATGGAACTCTTTGGCTAAAGAATACAATTTGTTCCATGTAGCTGTCATTGGTTTATTCTTTGTAGCGTCATTTTGAAAATTGTGTGCCACCATGGATTTTACTCGTGGAAATTTTCATGCTATGATTTAGTACGATTTTCAGCGAGGGCTAACTCAAAAACAATGCATCGATCAACTCACTTCGACTTCTGGGGCTCAAGCACCATCGACTTGAGAATCACAACTTGAGAATTGACCAAAAACGAGCTCGTGTTACAAAAGTAAAATCAGGGTGCGTCAAAAGCTATCCTATAATATCTGCAAAGGTGTTGAATAATCATCATAATTAATCCGCAAGGAAGCTTGTGGCGAGCTGTTGGGCAGTAGCGAACCCACGGCCCTGATCTCTCTGGAGGAGTCTTGTTCCTCATCTCTGGCTTGCCTTTATTGGCCGGCCGGAATAATCATTGACGAGAAACAGAGCTCCCACCTCTCTCTTGCCTTCATTGGCCGGTTTGAGTGGAGATCCTCAAAACCAACGTGCTCGGGGGAAAGAAGTATATGAGTAAGGTGCCGGTAGGGATCTTGACCGTACTTCCAGTGTTGTCTTAATAGCCGTGAAATACCTTTTCACTCCTCAAGCACCTTGGTATATGTTGCTCTCTTGTCGCTACATCACTACGTGCTAGCGGCCATTTCGGGGCCCATTTATCGAGTCTGCAAGTCACCCCCTACCATTTCACTCGTGTCATAAAAACGCTGATCAGGCGGGGGCAATATTTATTCAATAATACCAAGAAACTAGGCCATTTAAGCCACCCAAACGCATGGTTCAATTTTTTTTTTTTGTATCTTGTAATAGTAGATAATTATTGGTTGGTGTTCTATTTCATTTAAACCCTTCTAAAAGGCCTCTGCAACTTGGCTTCGGCTCCTCATACACCTTTTCAAGATCCGGGACTCTAGAGTCCCGAGATACGTAATTGAAAAAAAAAACAAGAAATTAATTCAAGAAATGCAGCAACCGACAACGCAGAATCCTTCAATCCTTCTTCATCACGACAATGCCAGCTGCCACACATCGGCCAAAACAACTCGATAATTGTAAGATCAAAACATCGAATTAACGGGTCATTCGCCGTACGAACAAACTTTTGCTGAACTCTAGCTGAATAGGTACTAAATAACACCATTCGATACATTTTTAATTTCCCTAAATATGACCACGAGTCTAGCTCCGAGGCGGACCTTAGGTGGTCCGCGATCTTAAGTGACCATTCGTCAGAGAAAAGGTTGCGAGTATTAACCACGCTTTTCCCCCTTCTCAATTCTCCTTATCCTCCTTCTTATCTAATTTCTCATTTAATCAATATTTATTTTTTATTCAATATTATTACTTAGTCCTACTCATGCTAGGAGTCTACGATCCTCTAATAATCTTCTTCTTAACTGTCCTTCACATACTTCTGATTTCATTCATTCTTCATTTCATATTCAGGCTATTCTTCTTTGGAATGTGCTCCCTCTTGATATCAGGCCAGCTACGAGTCGGTATACTTTTAAAATTGTGGAGTTATTTTTCACAACTATCTGTTCTGAAAAATAACTCCACAATTTTAAAAGAAGTAAGAGTTGTCTCATAATTTTCCTGCCTAATCTTTTCATAAAATATGTATTTTATATCTGTTTATAGGTATGTTTGTATGTATTTATATGTATATATCCCATCAAAACCTAAAAATGAAATGACAGCCAAGTTCAATATTATGTTATATTATTATGCCCCGCTGACCCAGTGGTCCTAAGCGCGACTGCTACGCTAGAGGTCTTGGGTTCGATTCCCAGGTCGAGCAAAAAAGTGTTTTGGGTTTTTCTATGAAATTCCCAGTAGCAGCTCGGAGTTAGGGTTTGTGCCCGGTTAATGGCAATAGGCTCGCCCCCTATTACATGGGACCTAATCATACCGGCGAACTGTGGGTGTACATTTTTACACCTCAGCCTAACCCTTCGGGAAATACAGGCGTGATGTTATTGTTATGCCTTGGTTGTTGACTTCGACGACAAAAGAAGTCAGATCTAAATATTATTATTTATAACAACTTAAAATATTTTAAGATTCACTTTACACGCAAAAAAAACAAAATCGGTTCATGCGTTCGGGACCTACGATGCCGCAGACAGACACACACACAGACACGTCAAACTTATAACACGCCGTCGTTTTTACGTCGCGCTTCGGGGGTTAAAAATGACAATTTTTGGATGGTAATACGAACCATATTTGACATGTTTATGTGAAATAGATTTTGAGTTATGAGAAGTTCAAACTGGCTCAAAATAATAACAAACACGTACGTATTAAACACGGTGCTGCTCGAAACTATTAATATAAAAGTATGAAGTATTTTATTTATTTTTTACTTGTGTACATTTCATTTTATTTACTTTCGGACAGTAATTTGCACCTGTCAAGTTATCTCTTCACCACCTTTGGTTGACTGGTAGAGAATAACTGGGGGCATTATTAAGCCGCCTTTGTACTTTTTTGTTGCATATATAAATATGAATAAAACTCTTCAGTCTCACAATATTAGTACAGATGATTAATTTTATAGGCACACAATTAGTGGCGACGATTTACATCGATCAACTGCGGTCTGGTTTGTATCCTTAGCAAGATTTTTTTCACAGGCCAAACCAATTTTTGTAAGAAATGAGTGTTCAAACCTACATGTACAATTGTTTTCGATAAAGAGAATACTTTAAAGTTCGTAAGAGGTATCAATTTGTACAACATTATTTTTCAGGTTGACATGCAAGGCTGATTGCTGCCATCTAATACTATGCGATAATGAAATCTTTGGGCTACAGCTAGGAGACAGACTCGTGCAACGAGGTGCACAAAAGCTTTGTGTACATATCAAGAAGCTGTCCAAGAGCTTCCTGAAAATAAAAATTCGGTTATAATATTTTTCTTTTTTTACATTTTCTTTATTCATGATTTTTTTATTTGCATTTAAATAATCATCGTTCACTGGTATTGAGCGAGATCCAACTACCAAACAAGTATGTGTAATAATTAGCATAAACCAATCAATTTGCAATGAAATCGCTAATTGCTGAATTTATATGTCGCACGTCGATAACATCTTAAATTAACTCAATATACTATTTTCTTTGTCTATTTCCATCATCATCGACTTTGCCCTGAGTTATAAGGGACAGTGATTTAAATATTTTGATGCTATGTGGTCGTACTATCACCATAATAATCTCACGCTTATTAAAAAAAGGCATTCAAATCACAATTATTATCAATACTTCATCTTTTCCTTTAGATCATGGCAGCAACAAGGTGTTGAAGTCGTAGTATTCTCTGACGACTTGTCAGAAGAAACTGCTGTCAATGTGCTGTTAAATAATGCTATGCGCATTGGTTCCATTGAGGGAGTGTATGTGACTGTGGGCGGTAAGCAGCAGGGTATCGACGAAACCTTACTAAATTCTTTGGACTTGGTATCGAGGAAAATGTGTAAGGATATAAAGTAAGTAATCATAATCGTGTCGTCACATTTCACACCAAAAAATGTTTACAGAAAAATTAGAATATCAAGAAAACATTTCATACTTTTGGCCGGTTTTATCATTTCCGGTTGCAGTTTTCTAAAAGAAAATTTATTAATGAATTTGCCATTGAATGAAATATCCATATTTTATGTTCCATCAGGTTTAGCGTTAATATTTAATTTTTGTATAGATCAAGGGGTTTTTCCTACTTTAATGAAATACAGCAAAGTATTCCTCTATTTAAGTCCGGGGATAGTAAAGACACCAATAATTATATACTTGTTTCGGTTTTGCCGGTTTTCAGCAAGGTGTTCGAAAATGTGAAGCTCAATCAAATGCTCAATCATTTCAACTGCAACAACATCCTGCACGATCAATAGTATGGCTTCACCAGAAGGCGTTGTACTACTGACGCTGCTGTCACTTTAATTAAGCACATCTTTAATGCATGGAAGGACTCACAGGATGTCATTGGCATTTTTACGACCTCTCGAAAGCATTCGATTGCGTAAATCATGAAACTCTCCTCCATAAGCATGAGCATTATGGACTCGGTGAACGGGCGCGTGTCTTGATAGAATCTTTCTTGAATGATAGACTGCAGCATGTTCAAATAAACGGTGTAAATTCATCAGACCTAAAAGTAAAAATGTGGGTTCCGCAGGGTTCAATATTGCGTCCGTTTCTGTTTTCAGTAGACATTAATGATTTACCTCATTTACTAAAGGACCAACCTCATATGGTGTTATTTGCTAATGATACTTCACTGATTTTTAAAGTAAATAGGAAGGCTCAACACCTTGACGACGTAACTAACTCTATGCGTGAGGTGCATAATTGGTTTACTATAAATAATTCAGTATTAAATGAGAAGAAAACTAAATGCATAAGATTCGCTTTGGCGAATGTTAAAAGTTGTCCATGTCACGTTATATTGAATAAAGATATCCTGGAGTTCGTCGAAAAGACAGTTTTCCTAGGGATTACGCTAGACTCAAAGCTGCAGTGGGGTCCTCACTTAACATCTCTTGCAGGGCGGTTAAGTTCAGGCGCTTATGCTGTCAGAAAAATCCGACAATTAACAGACGTAGATACCGCGAGACTGGTCCATTTTAGTTACTTTCATAGTATTATGTCTTACGGTATTTTGCTTTGGGGGCGGGCTGCAGATATAGATTCTATCTTTATTTTGCAAAAGAGGGCTGTCAGAGCTATCTAGATAATCTTTGCCGTCGTGAGCCTCTAAGGGAATTGTTCAGAAAATTAATATCATGACGGTTCTATGTCAATATATATATGAAAACATTATGCATGTTCGAAAAAATCTTCATCTTTTCAAAAAAGTTGGAGATAGACATCATTTTAATACTAGAAATAGGAACAAATCTGATTAAGTTTCAGATTGTCTAAAGTACACACTTCTTTTATGGGGTACTCTGTAAAATGTTATAATAAAATACCGCTCGATATTCTCGAACTAAATGAGACAAAATTTAAAACTTGCATCAAACGCACACTATGTAGTCAAGCATATTATAAGTTAGAAGATTATATTAATGACAAGAATGCTTGGCTTAATCCTGGACCTGCTTCATAGTCACTCGGGTTCACAAATTAATACTTACATATATATGTTCCCGGCCGAACCAGATTTCAGGACAAACTAGTTTGTCCTAGGTTAAACTAGTTCTTCCTACACGCGCTAGGATTAACTAGTATAACGTAGGACAAACTAGTTTGTCCTACGCCCGATAGGATAGACCAGTTTATCCTAGGTTCAAACTAATTTATCCTGATATAAATATGAACATTCCAGGATAAACTAGTTTGTCCTAGGTTAAACTCATTGAGTGTACACGTCAGGACCTGTACATGCGGGAACACCCCGCGCCCGACGGGAGTCGCGCTCCGAGCACCCCGCGAACTCCGCGCTGCTACTCGCTCGCCCATACGTAATACGCTAGCCGTGCGTAAAATAAATAAAAATAAATAACAATTGTATTACATAGTATTGTGGTAAAATTCTTGTTTCTTAAACATAAGTAAATAAAAGAAATTCTAATTTCCATAAATTTAAAAGTAATAAAGTTAAAAGTAATTATAGGGCGTTTTATTCATTTTATATCTTTATTTTGGCTTTCTAGGTATTCTATGATGATAAGACTAGGCCATACTAGTTTATCCTGAAATGTGCGTATTTATATCAGGATAAACTGGTCTATCCTATCGGGTATAGGACAAACTAGTTTGTCCTAGGCTATGCTAGTTAATCCTAGCGCGTGTAGGAAGAACTAGTTTAGCCTAGGTCAAACTAAAATCGGGTTTGGCCGGTAACATATATATTAATACAGGGGGGATGTTTCTCGCCATCTTTTTATTTGTATTCTCATTGACCTTAATAACGTGTACCGTTATTATTATTTCTATATTCTTAAATACTACAGGTCATCTGTCGGATAGGTTCACTGAAAACCTGGTCACTTAAATGTCTCGCTGATGGTCTCGCTTTACCCAACCGTACGAGTTTAATGAAACATTTGTGTTTTGACAGACATTTCGCAGTTCTAAACACTGGTGACAACACGATTGGGAAGGAAGTCTGTCTTCGTCGAGACCGAAGCAATTTGCCGGCAACTATGTTGTCGCTACCGGAACTGAGCCTAGTAAGTCTAGTTATTCTACATCGATAAACTCACCAGCTTGGGAATCGACCCTAGGACCCCACTTAGACGTCGCGCCGTGGACTACAAGATTAACGGACATTATTTAATCATTTAAAGTCAACTAAGGCTCTGTTTAATTACATTTCTTCTCAGGAGTCGTGCAACGTTGCTGCATGGTACCGTGGCGCAGTAGAGGTGACCGAGAGAGCGTTGTGTGCTGCTCATAGTGTCGTTCTAGCGAACACGGCGCCTGCGCAACAAACCTCGTTACTGCAACAAATAACTGAACTCGCGGGTAAAATGATTTTTTTAATTTTTTTTTAAGTGTAGGTAGCTAAAGCTAACCGCGGAGCCAACTTCCAGTTAAACTATTTACAGGCACTTTTGAACTGTCAAGGAGTTGGTCAGTTAGTCAGAAAAGTAGAAGCTAGTTAGTAGACCCATTCCAAAACGTAGGTGGGTCTTTTTGGAAACGAATACGAAACTCTGCGGACATTCATTTTAATCAAGTTTCTTATAAAATCCTGGTTACACTATACTTTTTGGTTCTTCATGTTATAAAGAGCAATATAAACAATAAAAAAATATTGGCCATGGCACTTAAAAGATACACAATCTCAGCTGACAGCGCCTGTTCACAAACATGACGAGTGGATCAGCATCAATTAGCTTACATTTTGAAGGAAACGGAATGATCTAACACACGCGCCATCATCAACAAGATATTTGAGTGAGCATTGCGATTCTCTCAACCGCCATGGTCGTCCATGCCCAAAATATAATATCTACTAAATAAGCTAATAAATGGCTCAATGGTACTCACATATTTTTTAAGTAATAAGTAGTTTATACTGGGTTTTTGGAATGATTAGATATCAATCGATACTCGTAACTTTTAGGAAGTTTCGCCAAAAGAGACGTTGCATTATAATTGTTTTTTATTACAGATGTAACCATAAAGACGGATACGGACAAGAACATCACGTTGGAAGAATTGGGTGTCGCAAGCGATAAGATACCACTCATTTATAATTTCCTAAGAATTCATTACAATGTTGTGTTTGAAGAGAAAGAAATTCCTTCAATAACTATCGACACGTAAGTGGATTAGGCTCAAAATTTTGATTACGTTATTAAGTTGAAAACCATTTTATTATGCGCCCCCATCTCATGTTACTTTACACCGTATGTCTTCTGCTTCATCATAAACAAATCATTATTATTTATGCGTAAAAACATGGTATACAAAGGTGATAGACAAAATAAGGACGATTAAAACATGTTTTGCTAAAATAAAACATAGCATGTATGTATGTTTCAGGATTTAGTAAAATAAAATATATCAAGGAATCAACATTACTAATTTATAAATTCTTTTTAACTATAGAAATTATATAAATTTATTCACTTGTGCAATTTAATCTTTAATAATCATGAGTTTAATGTTTTGAAATGGCTTGGTATTTTGTTGTAAATACGGATGCACATTGCTAGGCAGTTTTTGTTAAATTTGGCAAGTCTTGGCAAATCATTTAATACTAGTTTGCAAGTACGACGATTTACATCGTTTGCTGTCTTAAATTCTTATTCTAGTCTTCTATATCCACTGAAGTGCAGGTCCCCTAATCCCGACAGTCTCGAACTTATCTAGCAAAATGTTGTGTGACGCTAGATCGAAGGCTTTCGATAAATCAAAGAAGAGGCCAGTAGTTAAATGATTATTATTAATATTTGTAGGTATTGCTTTCATAAGACATAAAATAGCTAGTCATGTAGATTTGTTTCTTTTGGACTCCAAACAGTTCGGCTCTTAATAATTGGAATTTATTGCAGAAATCAATAAGTCTTATATGCATACATTTTTCATAAATTTTAGACAAAATAGGTATTAAAGTTATGGATTGATAATTAATGATATCACTTTTGTCTCCCTTTTTGAATAAAGGCTTTATTATGGATAATTTCAAAGTATCGGGAAAAAATTCCAGCAGCATTTCAATCATTGAATGCGGACTTTGCATCAATGTTTAGATACAAAAATTAATAAACCACCACACCAATAGAGGCTTTGAAGGAATTCCCTGAATTTCCGGATATTGTCTAAGTTGTATTCTTTTTTATAAATGTGGAAGATTTTTTTTTTCTTTTTGAGGTTTAGGTTTCGTCAGATACTGCGTTATCATTTACACCCTTTTCCTTAATATCTGCCCTCATGATCCATTCACCTCTTCTTTGATCTTCTGTTTACTTCATCCATCATATGCTTTATCCATTATGCTTATCACTCCATGTGTGTTTCATAATTATCTCCTCACCACGTAACATGTTTATGTCAAGACAACTTAACTTTTCTGTCACTGGAACTTTCAAACGAATTCTAATAATAATGTCCTATAAATTAGTTACTAGACTCATACTTAGCCATAAGGGCTCGTAATTTAAAATGGCTATGTATTCTAAAATTACTTTTTTTTAAGGATACAACAATTGGAAAAATCTCTCTTCAAATCTGAGTTCAAAGATACTACGGGCTTGTCTACATTCTTCACCTACGTAGACTCAGATGAACTGCTTGCAACATCTGACTTCGTGGTTATGCGGACGCTTGATAGCGACTCAGATATGGTATTTACATACTTATATATTAAGCTCTTAATAAAAGATCTTACACTTCCTAACCAAAGGACGTCAAAATAGGGGTAAATTATTGTTGACTCACAGATTTCAATCCTGAGTTGTGCGTTACAATAAAAGTAATCAAAAATTAAGCATGTAGTAATTAGTAGATTATAGCCAAAAAAAAACTTTTAACAAAAAAATTGAACCGCCAAAAAAACAAAAAAAAATACTTCCTTAGCTTTTTTGAAAAATAACTTTAGTTTTGGAAGTCGGTGGCCAAACAAAACTTCAAACAGAACCAAAGCCACCCACTTCCAAAGCTAAGGTTATTTTTCACTTTTGAGATTCTGAAGGAGGTTGTCTTTTTGTAAAAAAGTTTTTAGTAAGTTTGTAGTAAGCGCAATCAAGATAAGGTACCTTGGTTGCGCTTACCGGTGCGTGGTCTCCATTCGAGAACTTTGCTGCCCCATCGGCCTTCAGCTATGCGTGTCATGTGCCTTGCCCACTGCTACTTCAACTTGCTGCTGCGCTGGGCTACGTCGGGAACTTAATTCGCCTACGGATCTCCTCATTTCTGATCCGATCTCGCAGAGACACTCTGAGCATAGTCCTCTCCATAGCTTGTTTGGACTATTTTGAGTTTGATAATAAGGCCCATGAGGTATGAGACCACGCCGCACAATTCTTTATAGGCATACATAATTGGAATAAATGGATCCAATGTGTCTCGATTATGTGTAATTAATAGGAACGTATCGTGACCATGTGTGAGCCCGTGTTGTGTTTAATTATATAAGTTGAATGTCTAACAATTGGACTATTACAGAGAGACGATGAATTTAATTCAAACCAAACATACCTGTGCATTGTACCTGGTATGGAGGGCCTCCACGAGAGGTTCCGCGTGTTGTGCGAGCGACTCAAGCTGCCGGCGCTGGTGCTGCAGCTAGGACTTGACCAACCTAACGAGACCATACAAGAAACAGCCGAGAGACTAGTAGAGGTATAGAATCGTTCTACGGAAATCATCAAATGACTTCCCCCACCCTGGGCGGGGCGGGAGGGAGTGTCAGACTTTTACTGACTAAACCCATCCATGTTCCTTCTTGTGCCCTTTGCGTTCTGGGGGCGCGGTATCTCTTACGAATAACCCGCAGCCCCGCCAGGCACTGGCCCTGAGTGGCCCCTTGTAAAATTGCTTAAAACTCTTTGAGGCGCGCGAGGGACACGAACGCGATATTGACACGGCCTGTCGTTATGCAACGTACAGACGGTGAGCTACCAATCGCTCACCGTCCACAGGCCCGCGTCTACGGTGGCCGGGAGTCGTCTCGCGGGTCCCGACGCCGGAGCGTCTACCGCGGCGGCTGGGACGGGAGACTCTCTGCCTCAACCGCCCCGCCGCCTCGTTCTCTAGCATAAGTGCCTAGCGGAAGGAGGCCATTCCCCCTCGCTCCGGACCATGGCTTGCGCCAGGGCCGGACGCGAGATTTCGCCGCCGCCGATGGCCGCCACGAGGACCCGGCGATGCTCTGACCAAGTGGGGCACACCGCCACGGTGTGCTCCACCGTGTCTTCAGGGCGATCCACGCCATGGTAACACTCGGGCGTTTCCTTCCGCCCGATGAGGTGCAGGAACGTCCCGGAGCACCCATGTCCGGTGAGGACCTGCGTCAGGCGGTAGGTGAGGGCGGCGTAGCGCCTCTTTAGCCACTCCTCATAGAGGGGACTTACCGCCTCTATAAGGCCTTCACGGGGTTGCAAGAGTCGCTCTCTCCATGTCGCCATAAGATCGAGTATAAGCTCAGTCCACTGAGAGGCAATTTGCCGCGGTAGCAGATGTTCCCCCCGGCCTAGTACCTCCGCGGGCAATCCGTACAGGCGCGCGAGGACCAACGCCTCCAGATCCCATGGCGGCGGTCCCGAGCTCGCTCAGATTCACCGCCGCTTATGCCTTGGCGAGCACCTTATCGTATATGTCCCTTCTTTTCTGTCGCCATCTCATTCATTCATTCTTTTCTTCGAGGTTTTAGGGGCGTAGAGCCTCGCCGCGGCTTTCCGCTCCCTGCGTCGCCGCGGCTTTCCGCTGCCTGCGTCGCCGCCGCTCCTCCACCTTACTTGTTATGCCCGTTCTCTCTCTCCCCGGCCACTTGCCATTCGGCTTCGGTTGGTTCGCAAGGGTTGTGGGGTGGAGGAGGCGGCGGTGGCAAATTGTACCGCCTTGCTCCTCTTCGTGGCCGCCGCACTTTTAACCGACGCCGGTTTTGCCGGAGCCGGTTCCGCGGGGGCCGGGGCAGCCCTACTGGGAGGCTGCCTGACCGGCCCCAGTCCAAAGGCGGCGGCAAGAGGGCCGCCTGGCCCTCTTGCCGCCGCCAGCCGCCGAAGGGTTGCGCAAAACGATGCCCTCAGGCGTCAGCCGTCAGGCGAGGCACTTCCATCCGAAGCTTCGCCACCTCGTCGGACCGAGGCGCCGCATACCTGGCCTCAGCCGCTGCCACTATTCTTAAGCGCGAAGGCCGTGGAGGCCTCCGCGAACCTGGCCTTGGGCTCTCTGAGCCGCCAGGTATGCCCACCTCGTTGCCCGATGAGCTCGACTCACCTAGATGCCGCCGTACCGCGGCAGGTGTCGCCGGTTGTCCGGTAACACTTTTTGATCTTGCGAACCGATGCCAGGTCGCCCTCGGTAGACGACACCTGGTCATCTCCTGATCTGGGACGGTTGCGCAGGAACTCCCTCGCGCGGCGGGAGCTCCCTGTGTCCCACACTTATTACACTGGGTGCAGAGACGGAATCCGACCCTGCGCTTAGGATTCGGGGTAACTTTTTATACAGGTTTTCTACCTCGCGGTTAGGGCGGTTAAGCCTCGGTCCCAGTCGAAGCCGCGAGACGTAATACACGACATCCCGATATGGGTTACGATATCGACGGGGACAGAGAAGGACGACACCGCTCTCTGTCTGGTCGATGGCAGGGAAGTGCACGCTGAGCCTATCCTTATTCCTCCACTGTGCCCTCTGATTCAGAGGGACACGCGGGGCAACGCCCTGTTGGCCCATCTTGGACCCCACCCTTGTCAGAATATTCGCCGCAGGCAGTGACATTCCCCAAAGAATAAGAATCTCGCCGAGACGAGTCCAGTAGGACAAGCAGCCGTCAGCCACGCGTGGAGGTTTTCTGACAAACACCCCATGTTCGTACATTTGGTAGCATCACGATATCTTTTGATTTGTTAGTTCTCGGTGCTTACTGAAACTTATTGTACACCTACTCTAAAAATTTACTCACTTTAATGTTCTGTTCTTTAGGTGTACCTGATAATGATGGGATTAAAGAACCATTTCTACCTCTTAGGGTACGAAAGTGGAATATTTATAGCATTAGAGATGGCTGCTATCTTGGAAAATCATGGTAAAAGACGTTTTATGTACTGGATTATGTCCGTTTTAAAGTAACTCAGTTGTAACGTAATTGTTACAGGTTTAAGTGGTACAGTTTACTGTGTTGGATTTGCACCGGACGAGTTTAACGTACACCTTGAAGAACAACTCGCAGACTATAAGACAGAAGAGCAGCTACAAGATGCTGTAGCGCGACACATGTTCACGTTGATGGCAGGAGGTGACACAGCAGGTCTTGATAATGCGCTGCAGACTGCGAGCACTTGGTCTCAGAAGGTAGACGCGTGTGTCCGGACTCTGTTAGGACGAGTGCCGCACTCGGCGCAGTACGCGCGTGCGCTTTTTGAGACCACACTGAGACGCGTTGAGCGCACACGTGGCTACGTGCCGCACGTGCAACCGCTTCGCTCTCAGCTGATATTAATGCGCGCTGCGTCTGTGCACCCTGCACCGGCGC
The DNA here is from genome assembly GCA_947462355.1 of Caradrina kadenii. Lineage (NCBI taxonomy): Eukaryota > Metazoa > Arthropoda > Insecta > Lepidoptera > Noctuidae > Caradrina > Caradrina kadenii. The sequence goes on along the minus strand of OX381693.1, from coordinate 3,355,915 downwards.
CGCTCGCGTTGCAGCAATACTCGCAGCGTCCAGTCGTCGTGCATCAACTACGCGCACCGTTAGCATATGCACCCACAGATCTGCAAAGTGCGTCCATCGTCAACACATATTTAGACACTGCTATCGTTGAAAGTTTTGAGAAAAATAATCTTTGCAGCACATATCTAACGAATCCTAATTCGTTCTTTTCGCACACGATTTGCGAATAATAACATTGATTGTTACATGTCTTATTTAACGAATGTTAATTCTTTCATGGCAGAAGGAAAATATTAATTTTAAACTTTGTATTATTTTCTTTTTATTCTTTGTCTTGAAATATTCAAAGCCATTCTCCAGTACGAGTAATGTTATTTACCAACTTAATAGTTTTATGCTTCAAGTGTAATTTTATTCTGAAAATGGACAAAAGGTTATCGTTCAATGTTATGCTAGTGTCTGGAAATAATAAAGAGTTTTCGAAATGTTCTAGTTGTTTCATTTTGAAAATCATTATTTAGATATGAGTACAGTTTGGTTTAGTAAGTATTTATCTAAACACTTTATTGTGAACTTGATAAAATCTGTACTAAAATTATAAAGAGGAAAGATTTTTGAGTTTGTTTGTGTTGTAGCTTTTAAGCATTTTTTACCAATAGATCTACGTTATATTATGATATAGAGCTACATTATCCCTTAGTGTCATATAAAGCTTATAACATTCAAAGTCAAAGTCAAAACATTTATTTCAATTAGACCATTTACAGGCACTTTTGAATTGTCAAGAAGTTACTCATACAAAAAGTTGAAGCTAGTTACTCGTTCCAAAACGTAGGTCTCTATGGAGAAGAACGAGCAAGAAACTCCATGGACACTCTTTTCAAATTAGTTTTTACAGAATCTTGGTTACAATATTCTTGTTGCTTCTACATGTGAAAACAATGAAGTTAAATATAAAACAATTAAAAAAAAAATATATGATAATAATAGTACTAAAGATGTAAGCCATGGCAGTTAAGAGATGACCAATCCCACTGACAGCGCCCGTTCACGAACATGACGCGAGGATCAGCACCACTTAGCTCAACCATCATGAAGGGAACCAAATGATCCGACCCACGCGCCACCATCAGCGAGACATTTAAGTGAGCATGACAAAGCCCTCAACCACCATGCTCGTAGTGTCCAACACATAATAATAAAATAAATAAAAGGCTCCATGGTACTCACATTTACAAAATTGAAATAAATGATGATAGATTATATAAAACTAAGGTTTTAAGTAATTCTATTCGACAGATGACCTGTAGTATGTAAAAAAAAATAGAAATAATAATAACGGTACACGTTATTAAGGTCAATGAGAATACAAATAAAAAGGTGGCAAGAAACATCCCCCTGTATTAATATACATATGTAAGTATTAATTTGTGAACCCGAGTGACTATGGAGCAGGACCAGCATTAAGCCAAGCATTCTTGTCATTAATATAATCTTCTAACTTATAATATGCTTGACTACATAGTGTGCGTTTGATGCAAGTTTTAAATTTTCTCTCATTTAGTTCGAGAATATCGAGCGGTATTTTATTATAACATTTTACAGAGTACCCCATAAAAGAAGTGTGTACTTTAGACAATCTGAAACTTGGTTGATCTAATTTGTTCCTATTTCTAGTATTAAAATGATGTCTATCTCCAATTTTTTTGAAAAGATGAAGATTTTTTCGAACATGCATAATGTTTTCATATATATATTGACATGGAACCGTCATGATATTAATTTTTTTGAATAATTCCCTTAGAGACTCACGACGGCAAAGATTATAGATAGCTCTGACAGCCCTCTTTTGCAAAATAAAGATAGAATCTATATCTGCAGCCCGCCCCCAAAGCAAAATACCGTAAGACATAATACTATGAAAGTAACTAAAATAGACCAGTCTCGCGGTATCTACGTCTGTTAATTGTCGGATTTTTCTGACAGCGTAAGCGGCTGAACTTAACCGCCCTGCAAGAGATGTTAAGTGAGGACCCCACTGCAGCTTTGAGTCTAGCGTAATCCCCAGGAAAATTGTCTTTTCGACGAACTCCAGTATATCCTTATTTAATATAACTTGACATGGACAACTTTTAACATTCGGCAAAGCAAATCTTATGCATTTAGTTTTCTTCTCATTTAATACTAAGTTATTTATAGTAAACCAATTATGAACCTCACGCATAGCGTTATTTACGTCGTCAAGGTGTTGAGCCTTCCTATTTACTTTAAAAATCAGTGAAGTATCATCAGCAAATAACACCATTTGAGGTTGGTCTTTCAGTAAATGAGGTAAATCATTAATGTATACTAGAAAGAGAAACGGACCTAATATTGAACCCTGCGGAACCCCCATCTTTACTTTTAGGCCTGTTGAATTTACACCATTTATTTGAACATGCTGCAATCTATCATTCAAGTACGATTCTATCAAGGCTCGCGCCAGTTGACCGAGTCCGTAATGCTCAAGCTTAAGGAGGAGAGTTTCATGATTAACACAATCAAATGCTTTCGAGAGGTCGCAAAAAATGCCAATGGCATCCTGTGAGTCCTCCCATGCATTAAAGATGTGCTTAATTAAAGTGACACCGGCGTCAGTAGTACAACGCCCTCTGGTGAAACCATACTGTTGATCGTGCAGGATGTTGTTGCAGTTGAAATGATTGAGCATTTGATTGAGCATCACTTTTTCGAACACCTTGCTGAAAACCGGCAAAACCGAAACTGGTCTGTAATTATTGGTGTCTTTAATATCTCCGGACTTAAATAGAGGTATAACCTTGCTGTATTTCATTAAAGTAGGAAAAACCCCTTGGTCTATACACAAATTAAATATTAACGCTAAATAGGGTGCTACTGTCTCAATAATAGACTTACATACATTAGTAGACATGCCCCACAGATCTTCGGTCACTTTGGTCACTTTACACTACACACACTACACACACACATTACGCTACAACACACGGGAGCGGAGGAGCACGGACGAAATCGCGGGCGGTTCATTAGTGGTTATTGAAAGTTAAACTCAAGGCAATAAGGCTTTTTAAAAAGCAGTTGTGAATAAAAAGTATCGTTAAACATAAAATGAACCCATTGCGTGGATCGCCCCAAGGACACGGTAGAGCACACCGTGGCGGTGTGCACCGCTAGGGAGGAGCATCGCCGGGTCTTCGTGGCGGCCATCGGCGGCGGCGAACTCTCACGTCCGGCCCTGGTGCAGTCGCCTCCTTTTGCGAGGCAGTTATGCTAGAGAAAGAGGCGGCGGGACGGTTGAGGCAGAGAGTCTCCCATCCCAGCCGCCGCGAGACGACTCCCGGCCACCGTAGATGCGGGTCTGTGGACGGTGAGCAATGGGTAGCTCACCGTCCGTACGTTGCATAACGACAGGCCGTGTCAATATCTCTCTGACTCTGTATATATTTTTGAATACCTTATCTTACATAATAATGGTGACGACAACAATATTTGCACGGCGTTTCTTCATGACAACGTCAGACTTGTTGATAAAAAAATAAAATTTAACTTAATGTCAAAATTAAATTTTATTTTATTTTAACTAGGTACTGATTTTATTTTATTTAAAACTTTTAAAGACATCTTCACAAATAAATAAATTTTAAATTTTAGGGATGTTAAGAATAATGATGGTGTACAAAATTATTTTTGGAGAACTTGGAACCTGAGGAAATAGGGGATCATCTTGTAAGTATCGTACAAGGTGATGCCCTATTTCCCCAAGTTCCAAGTTCCCAACGTCCCCAAAATGTAATTAAAAAATTTATTAAAGAGTAGGCGATTACCGTACCTTGAAATTTGCTCCACAATGTTACTAAAATTATTCGACACTAGCGAACTGCCCGCGACTTCGTCCGCGTAGTTACTGCTCCGTTCAAGTGGGTCAATAAGTTAGCTATCAATTGGTGATAAAAATGTGATTCAGAGCCTATTTAATACAAACAAACAAACAAAAATAAAATCCTCTTTATCTTCTATACTTATAATAAATCTGTAGAGAGGTCAGAATCAGAATGTTTATTTGTGAAACATAGGAATTTACATAAACATCTTAGGTTATTTTATATGTGCGCTATGTTTTGCCGTGAAGGCGCACAAATATTGAAATAAAAACAAAAATAATAATTAAAATACTAACATAAAAATAAAACAAAAATTAAGCTCCAACATGAAAAAAAAGGAACAATTTTAAAATAACTTTATAAAATTTATAATTAAAAGGAACTTAATAAGAAACAGTCTTAAAATCTCGAAACAGTCTTAAAAATTACATATGTACATTATAAGTGTTTATCGTTTAAGAAATATTAAACATTATTATCAGTCATAAAATCTTCTGCAGTATAATAACATTTTTCCATTAATAGTGAGTAGAGAAGCTTCTTAAATATAATTAAGGGCAAATTTTTAATGTTTTCAGATATTTTATTATAAACTAGCTGTTGCCTGCGACTTCGTCCGCGTTTCCGTCGTTTCTCGTAAAAAAAAGTAGCCTATGTCCTCCCTCACGGTTCAGTGGTTTTGATGTAACAGACAGATTAACTTTCATATTTTAGTAGGGAAATATAATATGTCAATCTACAATACTGTTGAAAAATATCGCAATACGGAACCACACAATGTTATTGTTAATAGCTGTGCCCGCGACTCCGTCAGCGTGTAGTAAGAGTAGACAAATATAATCAGAAAGCTTCGAACTGCTAAGCTATCGGGAGTTACACGTGATATTGTGAGTCAACCATAAAAGATAGACATATGCTGTCGTGGGATATTTTTTATATAATTTTAAGGAGAACATTTTCGTCATACATGATTTCTGTGTAGCTTTAACCATTAAGGTTGCACACGCGACGGAAGCTTAAAAAATGGAGTAACTTCTCCCGTTTTCCCAACATTTCCCTTTACTGCTCTGCTCCTATTTATTGTAGCTTGATGAAAACTATACTATAACCAACTCAGGAGTATGAAAAATAATTGTACCAAGTTTCGTTAAAATCCGTCGAGTAGTTTTTGTTTCTATAACGGTTATACAGACAGACAGACAGACAAAAATTTTACTGATTGCATTTTTGGCATCAGTATCGATCCCTAATCACCCCCTTTTTTTTTTTTTTTTTTTTTTTTTTTTTGGTGGTTGGGAAATCATCAAATAACTTCTCCCGCCCTGGGCGGGGCGGGAGGGAGTGTCAGACTTTTACTGACTAAAACCCACCCATGTTCCTTCTTGTGCCCTTTGCGTTCCGGGGGCGCGGTATCTCTTGCGAACAACCCGCAGCCCCGGCAGGCATCGGCCCTCAGTGGCCCCTTCCTTTTGCTGACATCTCTTTGAGGCGCGCGTGGAACACGAACGCGCCGTCGACACGGCCTGTCGTTATGCAACGTAAGGACGGTGAGCTACCCATTGCTCACCGTCCACAGGCCAGTATCTACGGTGGCCGGGAGTCGTCTCGCGGCTCCCGACGTCCGGAGCGTCTACCGCGGCGGCTGGGACGGGAGAACCGCTGTCTCAACCGTCCCGCCGCCTCCTTCTCAAGCATTACTGCCTCGCAGAAGGAGGCGACTGCATCCCATTCCCTCTCGCTCCGGACCATGGCTTGCACCAGGGCCGGACGCGAGAGTTCGCCGCCGCCGATGGCCGCCACGAGGACTCGGCGATGCTCCGCCCAAGCGGGGCATACCGCCACGGTATGCTCCACCGTGTCCTCGGGGCGATCCACACAATGGTGACACCCGGACGTTTCCTCCCGCCCGATGAGGTGCAGGAACCTCCCGAAACACCCGTGTCCGGTGAGGACCTGCGTCAGGCGGTAGGTGAGGGCGCCGTGGCGCCTCTCCAGCCACTCCTCAAAGAGGGGACTTACCGCCTCTATTAAGGCGTGCCCAGCACGAGGTTGCGACAGTCGCTGTCTCCATGTCGCCATGAGATCGAGCCGGAGGTCGGCCCGCCGAGCGGCAATTTGCCGCGGTGGCGGACTCTCCCCCCGGCCTAGTACCTCCACGCGCCACTCGTACAGGCGCGCGAGGACCAGCGCCTCCAGATCCCACGGCGGCAATCCGGCAAGGAGGCTCGCCGCCTCCCCCGAGATCGTGCGGTATCCTCGGATGACCCTTATGGCGATCACCCGTTGGGACGCAATGAGGTAGTGGGCGGCAAGTCGCCTTAACCCCTGCGCCCACACCGGGGCCCCGTAAAGGGCCATCGACCGCACGACTCCCGCGTAGAGCCTCCGGCAGGAGGCGTTTGGTCCCCACAGGTTGGGTAGGAGCCGCCTAAAGGCAGCCCCGGCCCGTTCCAGTTTGGGGGCCAAACGTCGGAAATGCTCCGCGAAGTTCCACCGGCTGTCGAGGACGAGTCCCAGGTACTTCATCGTCGACCCGACGCCGATGTGAACCCCTCCTACCGTTAGTTGGGATCCCGACGGTGGCCTATTCCGAGGCCCATGAAAACACATGGCCTCAGATTTGTGCAAGGCCACCTCGAGACCCAACCGCCGGATCCTCTCAACGACTATCGCAACCCCGCGTGTCATTAAGTCGGCCGCCGCCTCGTGCGACCTTCCCTGCGCCCAGACCAGCGTGTCGTCGGCGTAGCATACTACGCCGACGCCCTCAGGGAGGTCGGCTCGCAGCACCCAGTCGTATCCGATGTTCCACAGGAGCGGCCCCAGAACCGACCCCTGTGGGACACCGCACGACATCTCTCGCCGGTTCCATTCTCCTGTGCGACCAGGGTAAATCACGGCCCTATCCGTCAGATAGGCCCCGACAACTCGACGGAGGTAGGTCGGCATCCGGTGGTACCGGAGTGCCTCCCTAATGCAACTCCAGGGCAGGGTGTTGAAGGCATTGGCGATGTCAAGAGACACCGCCAAGACGACCCCGCCCCGGGCCACTGCATCCCCCGTCGATAGGGCTCTCACGCGCATGATGGCGTCCACCGTAGAGCGCCCCCTGCGGAAACCAAATTGGTTGTCCGCAAGGTCCGGCCCCATCCCCACTAGGTGCCCGATGAGGCGGCCCGCAATCACTCTCTCAAAGAGCTTTGCCACCTCGTCGAGCAACACGATGGGCCGGTATGCGGACGGCGAGTCCGCAGGGCGCCCCGGCTTCCGTATGAGGACCAGCTTCCCCGTCTTCCAGCGACGTGGGAACTGGCCTCTCTCCAAACATGCGCTTAGGAGCCCCTCCAGTCGAGGCCCAAGGGCCTCTGAGGCCAGGACCCAGGCTTTGCCAGGTAAGCCATCGGGTCCCGGGGCGGTATTCTTGGCTTTCAGCCTTCGTACCGCCATCCTCAGGTCTACCCCAGTCTCTTCAGGGGTGTCGTCGTCGTCGTGGTCCGTTTCCGGCATCGCAAGCGGCGGAGCCATGGGCGGGGGAGGATGTTCCCCCCGCGAAGGGAACAGAGCGCTCACCACGTCCTCAACGAGCTCCGGCCGGAGACTCTGCGTCAGCGGGGGGGCCCAGGTGCGGAGTTTACCCCGCACCGTCTTGTAAGGGCGCCCCCACGGATCTCCGTTCAGAGTCCCCAGCAGCTCCTCGCGGGCCTGAGCCTTGGCCCGCATGACAGCCTCGTTGAGGGCGGTCTTCGCCGCTCTGTACCTCTCGTACAACTCCGCCTCGATGACTGCCGCATTCGGAGGCCGAACGCGGAGTCTGCGATGCCTGGCATATGGGTGCCGCGCAGCGACGCACGCCTCTCGCAGAGGCGTCAGCTCGCGCGACCACCAGTATACCTGCCGGCGGGCACTACCTGGCCGAACTCGGGGCATTGCCACGTCACAAATCTCGGACATGGCCTCCTGGAACCACCCCACCTCGTTGTCGATGTCGGCAGGCCTGTCCGGTGATGACACCCAGGCCTGCACGATCGAGGCTTCCAGGAGAAGCTCCCGGTTCAGCTGCTTCAGCGCCCACCGCGGACCACTCGGGGCCTGTATGACCGGCGCGCTGGAGTCCTGGGCGGAGACGTCGAACCGGATATACCGGTGATCGGAGTAGGTCTCCACCCCCTCCATAACGCGCCAGTCGAGGACCCGTGGTGACAGAGCGGGGCTGGCGAACGATATGTCCACAACAGACTCGCCCCGCATCCGCACGCACGTGGCGACAGAACCCCGATTTAGGACGACTAGGCCCTTCTCCAGAGCCCAGTCCTCCACCATCCTTCCTCGCACGTCCGTGCAACGAGAACCCCAAGCCAAGTTCTTGGCATTGAAGTCCCCGAGCACTAGCACGGGAAGGGAATGGCTTCCGACGACGACACTCAACCCCGCAAGGGAGTTGTGGAACTCGGCGAGAGTTCGGTTCGGGGAGAAGTAGACTCCTACCACGACAATGTCCCCGAACCGTGCTGCTACGCACCCCTGTCCCCTCCTGACACTCTCCAGGGACGGGGTGCCGGCGGCGGCCGACGCAATTATGGTCACTGAGCCGCTAAGGTCCTCCACCCAGGCATCCCTGGGCGGGACAAAGTACGGCTCAGCGACCACGGCGATGTGTATCGACCACTGCGCCATGCTCTGGAGCAACAGATCCTGAGCGCAGGCGTAATCACCCCCTGATAGTTATTTTGGAAATATATTTCATGTACAGAATTGACCTCTCTACAGATTTATTATAAGTATAGATAGATAGAAGATTTTCGGAGGCATGCCAAAAAAACTCTTTTTCACTAAAGCCGTTCTACATTTTTTGTCGCACAGTTTGTTTGTATATTGAGAATACATTGGAGTTTTTTTAACATCAAAAAGTTTTTGGAACCGATTTAAATTGATTTTGACAAACAAAGCAGTTTCGTAAATGTACAAAGATGGAAATGTTAGTAATTTTAGTGATTTAAAGTGAGGTTCACAAGTTTCGGTAGTTTTTAAGCCACACATGGACGGAATACATCGTTTTGCGCTTTAAAAACCGACTCTCTTTCAGAAGATTGCCCCCAAAAAATTATTCCAAACCTCAGAACAGATGCAACCAATCCGTGATACGCTAATAAAAGTGTTTGTGTATTAACTTTTTTCGATAGCTGGAACAGGGCATATGCAGATTTATTTAGTTTTAAACAAATTTCTTCGATATGGGGTTTCCATGTTAGCTTACTATCAATCATTATACCTAAAAATTTTGCTTTGTCTGTATCTTCTATTTGGCATTCGTCATATATGATATGAACTGGGGATTTTTCAAATCTTTGACGAAAGTGCATTACTCTTGTTTTGTTTACTATCAGGGGGTGATTAGGGATCGATACTGATGCCAAAAATGCAATCAGTAAAATTTTTGTCTGTCTGTCTGTATAACCGTTATAGAAACAAAAATTACTCGACGGATTTTAACGAAACTTAGTACAATTATTTTTCATACTCCTGAGTTGGTTATAGTATACTTTTCATCACGCTGCAATCAATAGGAGCAGAGCAGTGAAGGGAAATGTTGGGAAAACGGGAGAAGTTACTCCATTTTTTAAGCTTCCGTCGCGTGTGCAACCTTAATGGTTAAAGCTACACAGAAATCATGTATTACGGAAATGTTCTCCTTAAAATTATATAATGAAAATCCCACGACAGCATATGTCTATCTTTTATGGTTGACTCACAATATCACGTGTAACTCCCGATAGCTTACCAGTTCGAAGCTTTCTGATTATATTCGTCTACTCTTACTACACGCTGACGGAGTCGCGGGCACAGCTATTAACAATAATATTGTGCGGTTCCGTATTGCGATATTTTTCAACAGTATTGTAGATTGACATATTATATTTCCCTACCAAAATATGAAAGTTAATCTGTCTGTTACATCAAAACCACTGCACCGTGAGGTAGGCCATAGGCTACTTTTTTTACGAGAAACGACAGAAACGCGGACGAAGTCGCGGGCAACAGCTAGTGATATAATAAAATCTATTTTTAATCTAGTATATATTTAAGGTCTATTCTAAATTCAAATACTTGTATAATACATTCATTTTACCATAGTTCACCGAATTTTCCGTGACAGACTCTCTCCAGACGATAATTAAATTACTACTAATTAAAATAATAATGAAGTTACAAGACTACAAGGGTTTAAATAAAAACACGTTAAAATGTTCAGTTAATTAATTTCAGTATTATGACTTACTAAAGACTTAGTATTGTTATTTAAATTAGCTTTACAACAATAAATACCATACCATCGCGCCTGTATACCCCAAAGGGTTAGGCAGAGGTGTACCAATTTACACCCACAGTTCGCCGGTATGTTTAGGTCCCATGTAATAGGGGGCAAGCCTATTGCCATTAACCGGGCACAAATCCTAACTCCGAGCTGCTACTGAGAATTTCATAGAAAAACCCAATAACACTTTTTGCTCGACCTGGGAATCGAACCCAAGGTCTCTAGCGTAGCAGTCGCGCTTAGGACCACTAGGCTAACGAGGCAGTTACAACAACAATAAATGTCAAATGAATAGCTTTCGTGACTTCCGCAATAGTTATTGCTTGTACACAGAAAATAGAGAAATATTGTACCTAGGTTAAACAGATTTATTATTTATTTATGTTTATTGTTTTTTTTGTTTTTGTCTATTATTGTGCCCCGTTGGTCCTTGATTCGATTCCCAGGTCGGGCAAAAAGTGTTATTGGATTTTTCCATTACGAATTTCTCTGTAACAACCCGGAGTTCGTGGCGTGAGACCTCCGTGTATTAGAAAGCACGGAAAGCCGTTGGTCCTGATCTCTTCCCGGTTGTGTCGGATTGCCGCCCCATCGGACTATGACAGTTAGGGACGAGGGACTGCACCTGTGTTTGTGCACTATAATATCTCCTGGGTACTTGGCTAGTCTGCATTCAGGTTAGCCGCCATGGCCGGAATCGGTCTGGAGAATACCTATAAATATTGTCCCATTGTAGGGCTTTTTTTCTTTTTAGGAATGGGAATATATCAAATTACTTCCCCCGCCCAGGGCGGGGCGGGAGGGAGTGTCAGACTTTTACTGACTAAAACCCATCCATCTTCCTTCTTGTGCCCTTTGCGTTCCGGGGGCACGGTATCTCTTATAGTAGTTGCCACGAGCCGTGAACACAAACGCGATTAGTTCGTCAGTCGGACCGATTGCGTGCAGCGTCGGCGCTCCAAAAAACCCCGAGAGGAACCCAAAAACTAACTTGACATTTGTGCTCACAACTCGTGGCGACTACTATACCCGCAATCCGCAGCCCCGGCAGGCATCGGCCCTGAGAGGCCCCTTCAAAATTTGAGGTGAGCTACCCATCGCTCACCGTCCACAGGCCCGCGTCTACTGTGGCCGGAAGTCGTCTCGCGGCTCCCGACTCCCGCGTCTACTCGTGCGGCTGAGACGGGAGACACTCTGCCTCAACCGTCCCGCCGCCTGCTTCTCTAGCATAACTGCCTCGCAGAAGGAGGCGTCTGCTTCCCATTTCCCCTCGCTCTGGACCATGGCTTGCACCAGGGCCAGACGCGAGAGTTCGCCGCCGCCGATGGCCGCCACGAGGACACGGCGATGCTCCGCCCAAACGGGGCACACCGCCATGGTGTGCTCCACTGTGTCCTTGGGGCCCCATTGCAGGGCTAAGGCCTCTTCTCATACAGAGATAGTACGAGTATTGATCACCACCCTCGTTCAAGGCGGACTGGCTTTGAAAAATGGTAAGATGGCATTATTTAACAGCCTCGTTACACTAGTGGTTCTTAGCGCGACTGCTACTCTAAAGGTCTTGGGTAGGATTCCCAGGTCGAGTAAAGTGTTATTGGGGTTTTGTATGAAAATCTCAGTAGCGGCTCGGAGTTAGGATTTGTGCCCGTTTAATGGCAATAGGCTCGCCCCCTATTACTTGGGCCCTAAACATACCGGCAAACTAAGGGTGTACATTGCTACACCTTTGCCTAACGTTTTCAAAGGGCTCGAAATATGGGATGCGACTACGGGAACCTACACTGCGCGAGGCCCGACATGCGCTTGGCCGATTTTTATGGATTTAACGAATATTATGTTTAATTACGGAACCTTCAGTAGGTAAGTTCCATTGTTAATAAGGAATGAGGATTGCAAGTATTTAACTATTCATTATGCAAATAACCACCGGGTTATAAAGCCTTGGCCCAAGTTCACTGTATTTGGAAATGCAATTTTGAAAATTTGCATGAATTAATTCAAAACTATTGCGTAATTGACAATTGTAGCATATTAAAAGTGACTAGTAGTTAATTAAAATAAATAAACAGTTTCTAAATAAAATAAATAAATAGTATATTTATTTATTTACTACAATTTAATTAGATATTAGGATTAGGTAATTATAATTATTTAAAAAAAATCGTTTTTCATACACATGGGATACAAAGCGGAACGGTATTTTTTTTAATTTTTCATTATAAATAAAAAATAATACGTCAGATAAAATAAATAAAATATATTTTGCAATGTGCACATCGAAACCTATTATATTATACCCCATTTGTACTAATAGCCTCAATTTGAAATTCCGATCCCTATAAATAAATATAGACCCCCTATTTTTTAATATTTAATTACAACACACATGGGACCGTCGACTTGAGTATAAGGTTTAAATTTCAACTTGATACGTTCACGCATTCCTGAAATAACGGGTCTTGACAGACAGACAGACGGACGGAGAACAAAGATCTCAGAATGGTTCCGTTTTTTCCTTTTGAGGTATGAAACCCTAAAAAAAGAGATACGTTTAATTACTCTGCTCGACAAGATTTTGACATTTCACATAAAATTTCCGTTGACTCGGCAGGGTGTTGCGGATCACTTCATGAAATTCAATAATTTACATGAAAACAAAGTTCTATTCTACATTAAATTTTTACTTGGGATTCTTTTGTTTTCTGGGTTGCTGTTACTGAAAATCAAAATCCAAGATGGCAGCTCATATAATTTATGCCTTTGTATTATGGGTTTATCTCCCCGTTGGTCTTATGGTGGCACATAAAAAGTATTATTGGATTTTTCCATTAGGAATTTTTCAGTAGCAGCCCGGAGTTTGGAAGTTGGTGGTGTGATACCTCCGTGCCTCGGAAAGCACGTAAAGCCGTTGGTACTGCGCCTGATCTCACCCCGGTTGTTGGATTGCCGTCCCATCGGACTATCAGAGTTAGGGAAGAGGGAGTGCATCTGTGTTTGCGCACACACTTGTGCACTATAATGTCTCCTGCGTACTTGGCTAGTCTAAATAAAAGATTAGCCGCCGTGGCCGGAATCGGTCTGGAAATACATTTTTTACATCATTTTGATGCATTTCATAATATCCATTGAACATTGAAGAAAAATAATCTGAATAACAGTCATAAAATTCAATATTTCATGACGGAGCTTAAGTGATTACCCATTTGCCAGAGAAGAAGATAGCGTGCGTTAACCACGCTTTTCTCCATTCTCAGTTCTCCGTCTTATCTTATTTCTCATTTTCAATATCTTTGTTCTATTCATGCTAGGAGTTTGCGGTCCTCTAATAATCTTTTACTTAACTGTCCTTCTCATACTTCTGATTTCATTCATTCTTCCTTTCATATATTTAAGCTATTATTCTTTGCATTGCGCGCCTTTTTGATATCAGAACAGCCGCCAATCGGTATGCTTTGAAGCGGAAATTGCGGAGTTACTTTTCAGAACCAATAGTAAGAGCTGTCTCATAATCCTTCTTTCTGTTATTTTCATAAGTTATGTATTTTATATATTGTATATAGGTATGTACGTATGTATATAGATATGTGTTATGTATAAGATTTTATATAGTATATTTTTATTATATAGTTTTATTATATAGTTAGTATTATTTTATATAGTAGATTTTATGTAGTATTTGTTTATTAATAAGTATGGAGAATTTTAGTTATTTTGAGTACATTTCAAGTACATTTCAAGTTATTTGTATTGCTTTGAGTTTTTTTTTTATCTCAAAATTTGTTCTCTCGTATCTACATTAATTTGCACCTACCATGTTATCTCTTCACCACCTTTGGCTGACTGGTAGAGAATGCCTAAGTCATTTAGTACGCCTTTGTACTTTTTTCTTGCATAAACTTTAAATAAATAAGTTGCGGGCAGAAGCTTGTTAGTAATATTCGAACATCGTAGAATCATTAATATATACAATGAACTGTATATATATAACGCTAAATTGTAACACAAACGTGAATATTACTGTATTGCTCGTCCGAAGCGTACGTACTGTTTATAAAATTACAAAATTAGGTAAGTTTTTTAAATTTCTATAATATAAGTTCAGGAATGGTTTTCTTTAATTTCATTAATATAGTATGGTTTCTGTGTGACAAACGATTTACTGATGTTTGCCATAATTTAAAATGTAATAATTGTATGCACCATACTTGTATTTGCCATAATTTCATTAAAAATAACGCTTCAGTTGCCATAATCGTTAATTTCACTAGTTTTATTGGTCATAATCGATCTAGTGTCATAATAATTTTAATCCATAAAATTTGCAATATTTTTCATGATGCAATTTTTTTTTATTTAATGATTTAGATTACATTTTGAATAATATCGTTTTCCATAACATTTATTCACCATAATATTCATTTGCCTAAATATATGATTATACGATACAGATTTTTCTGTACACTAGGGAACCTAAAAATAAACCTAATCCACCATGCATGTGTCACAGTCTGATAGATAAAGCCGTAATATAGTTATATCCCTAAGGATGTTATTTTATACCGTAGCATAGTTGTACGAAAGCGATTCATTACTAACTAGGCATATAATAATTTTTTTTTTTTTGGTGGGTGGGAAATCATCAAATAACTTCTCCCGCCCTGGGCGGGGCGGGTCCCTCCCGCCCCGCCCAGGGCGGGGTGTCAGACTTTTTTTTTTTTATTGGGACAAGCCCGCCACACTATTCCCAACCACTGCAACTTCTGTAAGCCAGAATCAACAGTGGAGACCGCCAGAAGAGCGCCGAGGCAATGAAGCTCGACGAGTCCCGGAGAAACGATAAAACTGTCTTGGATCCCGCAACGAAATGAATCAGAAAAGATTAGCGAAGGAGTAGGAAAAAATATTGTTTCCACTTCCCTCCAAACAAGCAGGAGACAGAACAGAACTAGGCCAATAGGCACAAGGGGATATTTACAACTGGGAGAAGCCCAGATTGCCAAGCACCACGGTTTGCAATTGTTATTAACTTAATGGGTCCTAATGTGAGCTGTTACATTTGATTCCAGTAATAGGTATGGCAAAAACGCCTGAACGCACGGAAATTAGTTCTAGTTTCTACGAGGCCCGCGTAATAAACTACTCCGGATGTAACCAGTATACTGTCTAACATAATATTTCGTTCATTCTGCCAAAGATTACACTCCCATAAAATGTGATGAGCAGACTGTTCATATTCACAGTCAGATGTAGAACATTGACACAAGGGAGAAGCAACAAGCTTGAAAGAAAACAATTTACTCTTAAAGTTGCCGTGACCTGTGAGAAATTGGGCAACACAGTGGTCCACCTCCAGCCATGTTCTGGCCAGCCGTTCACGAACTGAAGGAAAGAACTGATGGAGGTGCCGGCCCTTAATGGAATTATCCCACCTACATTGCCATTCGGATAAAAGTTCCTCCCAGACGTCAGTCTGCGGTTTAAATAATCTAGAGATCTTAGCACGGTCCCGTTGTGTTAGAAAGCTTGCGTCCATGGTCTCTCGCGCAGAATAGTACATTGCAGCACGTCGCTGCACCTCAAGATCTACTGGAAGTACACCTGCAAGTACTGGTAGCGCCTCAGTACTAACGGTCCTATACGCTTTGCATAAAAATATTAAAGCTAACCGTTGACTTTGGAGCAATTTACGCCGTACCCCCCCTATGGTGGCCCTATCGGCCCAAACAGGTGCACCGTAGCACATACAACCTAGGTAAGTAGCCCCATAAATAGTTTTTAGAGTTAAGAAGGATAAACCCCAAGTAGCTTTAGAAATTCTCGTTAGGGCATAAAATTTTTTTTTGGCTTTTTCTCCTACAGTTTTAATGTGGTCAATAAATGAAAAGTTCTTCTCCAAGATCAAACCAAGATAGCACACGGATTGTTTTCGTTTAACGGGAACATTATTAAATTTAATACTAGGCCATGATTTAAGATTACCCTTTAAAATGAGTTGATAGGTCTTTTGCGGTGCAAAGGTTAAACGGTTTCGATCGCCCCACTGAGATATTAAACGTAGGCATGTGTCAGCTAAATTCTCAAGTCCAGCCCGAGTACTTGACTGAATGAGCAGAAGGCCGTCGTCCGCGTAACCGGTTAAGGAACAGCCGCATGGAAGTGGAATCGCGAGGAAATCATCAAAACCTAAATTCCATAAATAAGGACCGAGAACCGAACCTTGAGGACATCCCATGGTTAGCGACTTCGTTGCGGAATAATGTCCAAGTTTGAGCTTCGCGGAACCATTTAGAAAGTAAGAGCAAACAAGAGAATAGATGTTTCTGTAGCAACCACGGGTTTTCATTTTAAGTAGAAGCATAGGCCACCATGCGTTATCAAAAGCCCCAGAAATATCGAGGAAGATCCCAATTACATATTTATGTTCGGATAAATTAACAGTATTTCTAACAGAAAGGGCCGCGTCGACAGTAGATTTACCTATTGTGAAACCGAATTGATTGTTATGAAATTTTGGCCCGTCCGGTAGCAAGCGTGGTACTATAAGGCGCTCAAGTAGTTTTCCCAAAGATGGTAGTAGGGTTATGGGTCGATATGACTTTGGATCGTCCGGGGGCTTGTCGCCGCTCTTTGGAATTATCCGTATAAAGCCATGTCGCCAAATTCGAGGAAAAATGCCTCCCGCAATGCATCGGTTATAAACAGTTAAGATCGCGTCTGCCGCTGTTTTACACGCTTCTATGATCATTCTATTAGATATTTTATCTTCCCCTGATGATTTATTGAGCGGTAGCCTTCTGACCACATTTTTGAACTCGTCAGTAGATGGTAGATCTGACGCTGGTGATTCAGGTGGCACAGCAGCCCACTCTCTAATCTGTTGGTGGTATTCGCTGTCGCTGGCCGCTGAATCATCGGGTATAAGGGTATTGAGAAGAACTTCCGTCGTTTCTTCGATACCGGTGGTATGTTTATTATTAACTTTAATGTTTTCAATGAATGCAAGGTCGACCAATCTATTAGCTTTAAACTCGTGATACAAGGGAGACCATGGACCCTCTTTATCTAGTTTTTCTACAATTTTTCGCAATAAATTACCCTTCGATTTTTCCACCGTTGCTCTGTAGCGCGATCTGGTAATTCTAAGAGTATTTAAAGCAGAAGTAAGCAGGTCTCCGGTAACCTTACGTTTTTTAAGCTTATTAACCTGTCTACGCGCTCTACGGTAACTTTTGCGCTGTTCAACTAAGTATTCACTCCACCAATCACATCTACGAATATTGGTGATAGATCCGCGACCAATAGCTATGTCAGCACAGTATGTAAAAGTGTCTGACATAATCTCAGCACTTTCTTCAGCCGACAGCCCGTCGTGAGTGAAGTCTTTGGCGTGACACGCAAAAAGCGAGCTAAAAAATTCCCAGTTCGCGCCTTTACATTTATATCTAAAATTACCCATAATATGGGACGGACCTTGAGTAAACATAGAAACAAATTCGTACACGATCAGGCGATGATCACTACAAGATGCGTCCGGTAGGACACGCCACCTAGCTAAGCGAACGTCTACACTAGAAAGTGTGACGTCAATACAAGATTCGCCCATTTGGCTGCAAAAAGTAGGTGGTGCGTCAGGGGTGTTATGGATCATTAGGTTCATTTCAGCAATAAAATCCTCAACAGCGCAACGTCGTTCGGAATCCGTAGACCGAACCTTGCCATACCACAGGGACGATGACGCGTTTACATCCGCGCCAACGATGACTTTGCAGCCCGCGAGCGACATGACATGACGTAGACATGACATGAGACATGACGGATGTTATGTATGTCAGGAGCAACAGGGTCTGAATATTGAAAGTAACAGCTCACAACGTAAACTTTAAAGGAAGCTGATGAGACTTCCGCAACAGCACAGTGAGACGTCATGAGGTTGCGCAAAGAAGTTACTGTAAAGTTAGCAGAACGTGCTACATAAATTCCGGCTCGTGCTTTGGTATCCAGCTGAACTACCTTGTGACGTAAGCGCGCATTTTGATATTGCTCTTGAACAAGTACAATGTCTAAATTGTATTCGATGATTAATTTATCTAACTCGGAAGTCGCCACTCTATCGTTGTGAAGGTTTAATTGTCCTATTTTTAAACTATCCATCTTATTAGTAATTAGTGTTCAGAATAAGTTGCTCAAGTTTTAATTTGTAGGTGGAACAGTTTTCAGACCCACATCTATGGTCGAACGGTTTTTTAAAACGTTTACACGCCACACAAGTAGGTGTGTAATCTAATTTGTTCTTATGGGGGCACTCTTTTGTTTCATGTGCCTCCGAGCAATTAGCACAGGCAGGTTTTTTGCTAGTGCAGTGCTTGATCACGTGACCGAACTGTTGACAAAATAAGCACCGAACTACGTCGAGATCATCAATGAAACGGCATGTGGCCCAATCAATAAATAATTTATCTTTGGTCGATACTAGGTGTTTCCGTATCGCAGAGTCAATTTCAATGCCTATCCATTTCCGACCATTGTCAGTGGAACGCTTACGAATGATTTTTGTTGATTTTATAAAATCATCCTCTTTGATGGCTAATTCATCTTTAATATTTTGCCGGTATAACGCGAGCAAAAAAGTGCTATCTTCCATTGATGATGGAATGTCTTTAACTAGTATGCGGGGCCTACGGCCTTTTGGTTTTTCTAAACGCAATCCAGCGGACTTAACGGCATCAACCGATTGTAGCTTTTTTAATTGCGTTTCGTTAGCGACACGCAGTACAACGCCAGACTTTGCGATTTTTTTAACGCCTACAATCTGAAATCCGTCATCGCTTGGTTTGATTGCCTTCATAAGGGCTTGTTTAGTTGCCGATGATGACGCGTAATCAGCTGAGCGCTCAGCGGTGGGGTACAGAGTGTCAGACTTTTACTGACTAAAACCCACCCATGTTCCTTCTTGTGCCCTTTGCGTTCCGGGGGCGCGGTATTTCTTGCGAACAACCCTCAGGCCCGGCAGGCATCGGCCCTTAGTGGCCCCTTCCTTTTGCTGACATCTCTTTGAGGCGCGCGTGGAACACGAACGCGCCGTCGACACGGCCTATCGTTATGCAACGTAAGGACGGTGAGCTACCCATTGCTCACCGTCCACAGGCTCGTATCTACGGTGGCCGGGAGTCGTCTCGCGGCTCCCGACGTCCGGAGTGTCTACCGCGGCGGCTGGGACGGGAGAACCGCTGTCTCAACCGTCCCGCCGCCTCCTTCTCAAGCATTACTGCCTCGCAGAAGGAGGCGACTGCATCCCATTCCCTCTCGCTCCGGACCATGGCTTGCACCAGGGCCGGACGCGAGAGTTCGCCGCCGCCGATGGCCGCCACGAGGACTCGGCGATGCTCCGCCCAAGCGGGGCATACCGCCACGGTGTGCTCCACCGTGTCCTCGGGATATAATAATATTGCGGTTCAAGTTTTGTGATATAATTATATTACTTGATCAAGTTTAGTGAAATAATTGTTCTACTTACTTGCCCTAGAGATAGAGCCAGAGATTGCTCTAGAGGCTTAAAAGGCGTAGTCGGGGAGACCAATTCCGCGGGGCTCAAGAGTTTACAAAAAAAAAATAACCACGAAGGGGATGGCGAGGTCTGTTTGCTCTCTCTTTTATCGTATAGTTTAGATTTATAAGGAATTGATATTATAATTAGGGTATTGCAAATTAGTGAAAAATCTAAACTTTCTTTATCTATCAAACTGCAACACATGCTTGCTTTGTAAAAGATAAAATCTGATGTGGTCACAGTTCTAACCTAACTTAGCCATTTCAACGACTAACTGTTTATTGTCAAAAAATTGTTTGCTGTAATAAATCATTATTGATAGCAGACCAAATGCCTTAATGAAATTATATTTTTTGTACAAAAAAATAATTGTTTCTAAATTATACCTATTACATGTTGCATATGTCCAGTATCGATTATGTAGCGTGTTACATAGAAACTAATGATTATAACATACCATCACGCCTGTATTCCCCGAAGGCTTAGGCAAAGGTGTAACAATGTACACCCACAGTTCGCCGGTATGTTTAGGTCCCATGTAATAGGGGGCGAGCCTATTGTCATTAACCGGGCACAAATCCTAACTCCGAGCTGCTACTGAGAATTTCATAGAAAAACCCAATAACAATTTTTGCTCGACCTGGGAATCGAATTAAAAACCTCTAGCGTAGCAGTCGCACTTGGACCATTAGGCCAACGAGGCAGTTACTAATTATTATAATACAATATGTTATTATGGAAACTTATTTTATGGCAAACAAAAATTATGACTAATAAGTTGACATGACAAGCGTTATTAGTATAAATGATAATAATGCAAATAAATAACATGAGAGGGGACGATTATGGAAAACAATACAAGTACAAATTATTTTATGGAAAACAAGACACTACCGTGTCAATCGCTAAAGTGTACGCTGTAAATCTGCTGTTGTTTCCGTAGCCACATTTGCTATAATGTGACGGGAAAGACCAACCAACAAAAACATAAATTTAAGAAAAAGTTGAAACCTAAGGGGTGCAAAGTTCCAGAGTGGTTCCTTAAATCTTAGTCATAGAAATGTACAACTTTCTTTAGTTCCTTTATAAAACAATTTAGTCCTTTCTTTAGCATTGGATTTTAATTTGGCAAGTTTTCATTCAAAATAACAAAGATCTCCACAAAATGTAGGTGTAATATTCCCTAATAATCTTTAAAGGTACAGTATGCCGCCCACACCGCAGGAGCACGCGACTCGCGAGGAGGTACCGGCCGCGCCGGTGCTGGATGGCGACAATATTGTCATCTCCGGCATGTCCGGACTCTACCCGAACTCCCACAATGTCAAGGATTTTTCAGAAATTTTGTATAATAAGGTAAAACTTTTATAGTAACATCTACAGACTAACAGAGTCTCCAGACGCACTGCGATGTAATTTTGACAGTATAATTTTAATACTTTTCCGTTCCGGTTTTTGACGTGAAACGTCTTTTAGTACGGTTTTAAGACCGTTGAGACGAAAGCCACGTCGCCTCGGCGAGGGCTGTAGCTCTATAAGGCGGTTCACCCACTGGCGAAGCGTCCCGCCGGGACGGGGCGCCTTGCACGGTACAAAAATCCCGCGTCTACACGCGGGATTTTTGTACACACTGTCGACGCGTCTGCACGCGTCGACAGTGTGTGAGCCTAGGCTCACACGCTTGTGTTTTCTATATAAATTGAAAGTCTTGTGTACGATATCAAAATCTGCCGCCCCGCGCCACGCGTCGGGGCGCGGTGCAGTGGGCTAAGCGCCTAACTATGTATCATACGCAATACATTTAAATGTCGTTGAGTAGAGCAAAGTAGCCATTACTCAGATTAACTTAATTCGTGCCGCTAGATGGCGCCAGTTCCGGAAGGAAGATCTCAGCCCATAAAGGGAATAACGTTTTGTCTATGTATAACGCAGATCAACCCTATATCCGAGGCAGCACTCCGTTTCAAGAATAACCATCCAGAAGTAGTGCAGCACGCGGGTAGCGTGCCGGGACTTAGCTCGTTCGACGCGCAGTTCTTCAAAGTGCATTACCGACTCGCGCATTGTATGGACGCCATGTCACGCAAGATCCTCGAGCACGCGTACCAGGCCATCTATGATGCCGGTTCGTTGACAACTTATGTTTAATATATGACTACCTTGTGCCCGCGGTAGCGATACCGCTATTATAATTAAATTCTACAAACTTAAGTTTTTGCTAATCTCTTCCATTGTTCTCACTCGATACGAAAATAATGGCGGATTTCGATGTTGAAATGTCAAGCACTTTTGACTACAGTTCCTTGAATACAGAATGGAACAGATTTTATTTTTTTACTGCAAATTATAGTTTTATAATATTAAAAAAAAAAAACATTTTCGTTGATGACTACAAATAAGCACACAGAAGACATTTGCCATGACGAATAAATTTTTATTTAGGAGTAAATCCAGAGGAACTCTCCGGTAAGAAGGTCGGCGTGTATGTCGGTACATGCTTCTCTGAAACTGAAAAAGCTTGCTTTTATGAAGCAGCTTCTAGGTCTGGTTTTGGTATCGCTGGGTAAGTGAAGATTTTTTATTTATTTAAATATACAAATAGTCTTTTTGATCATGCCATGCCAGTCCGTACTGATTTGTTGCGAACGGTGTCTAAATACTGAAGGAGAAAATCCAGATTATATATAATGTACTCTATGATCCAGATATAATAGAAAAAACTCGGTACAATAGCCGCGGATAATTTCGACAGGAAACGTCAGTGTAGTTTGCATGTTGCGCAATAGATGTCGTTTCAGGACTATTTATTTATTTATGTGATTACTAACAAACATAATATTAAGCAAGCATGTTCCGTTTGCACATTAAGTTTTTTTTTGCGTTATTATAACGACTTTTAAAAAACAAAGTTCAGATAATTATTATAATTACGCAAAAAAACTGTCCGGTGAGGACCTGCGTCAGGCGGTAGGTGGGGGCGCCGTGGCTTCTCTCTAGCCACTCCTCAAAGAGAGAACTTACCGCCTCTATTCAGGCGAGCCCTGCACGGGGTTGCGACAGTCGCTCTCCCCATGTCGCCACAAGATCGAGTCGGAAGTCAGTCCGCTGAGCGGCAATTTGGCAAAATGATTTGTATGTAGAATGACGTAGCGGCACCGGTCCGGCGCTGCACTGCACCGTTACCACATCGTGTGGCCTCACCCTTAAATATATTTAAAATAAATATACGAACTTGAAGTCTTGTTTATAGTTTTGGTGGACGTTCCTTTTTTAAAAGTTTTTATAATTCTTCTGTAACCTTACTTTGTGTTTTATTTTAAGGTATAATAATACGCTTGTAAAATTAGATACGGGTGTTACTACTAATCCTGCTACCAGTAGTATTACGAGTCATTATAATTGTCTTTGCTAGGTACTACCGCAGTAGTAAGTTGTTAGACGGGAAATTAAAAATTAAGGTAACGGGTGCTTCCGGCTGCAACACTTAAAGCAACACTAAGATATTATTCTTAAGCAAAAAAAAAATATATCTCTTGTTTTGTTTTGAATACTGACACAACAAGTGTTTACAATTATTTGTACCAATAAACACTTAAGTTCTGTTTCATATAAATCAGGTGCAGCAAAACTATGTTCGCCAACCGCATTTCCTATTGGCTGAACGCGAAGGGTCCATCGATGAGCATCGACTTAGCGTGCTGCAGTTCCACCGCGGCGCTGGAGCAGGCACATCTCGCTATGAGTCGAGGTGAATGCGAGGCAGCCATCGTTGGAGGGGGCTTCCTGTGTCTGCACCCACAGTCTACTGTGCACTACGGAAGGTACCTACTATTAGAATACAAGAACCTTGCACATAATCATGTCGCTTATTTAAAGGTTAGGTTGTCGGGGTTAGGTTTAGGGTTAGGTTGTTAGTTTGAGCTGCGTCGATCGCAGCTTCGCGAGGTCCTGGTGGCGGAATGGCGGGACAGGCTTTCACGCCCTTCTGCCGGCCTCATCACCATTGTGGCGATCCGGCCGGTACTAGCGGATTGGCTCGGGAGAAGGCACGGCTCCCTGACGTTTCGGGCGACTCAGGTGTTCTCGGGGCATGGCTGCTTCGGGAAGTACCTGTGTCGCATAAACAGGGAGCCGGACGCCCGTTGTCACCACTGCATGGACTGCCGGGAGGACACGGCGCGGCATACGCTATCAGAGTGTACCGCTTGGGAGGAGCCACGCCGTGCCTTGATATCTGAAGTAGGCAGTGACCAGTCGCTGTCGGCCGTCGTCACTTCGATGGTCGGCAGTGAAGAGTCCTAGGACGCGGTGATCTCCTTCAGCGAAACGGTCATCTCGCAGAAGGAGGCTGCGGAAAAGGAGAGAGAGATCACAACCTCTCTTCCAACCCGCAGCAGGCGCACCGGGCGTTGGCGGAGGGCAGACAACGCCCTCTTCCGGCCCCCCTGAATGGGTCCAGGGGTGGCGGAGGCGTCCGTCACCCCCTATTCAACTGGACCCGAGGCGGCGGCGCGTAGTGTTCCACGCGCGCCACTCTTTGACGACGCGGGGGGAGTCACATCTTATTCCCCCCCCTGAGGAGGCCCGCGGTGGCGGGCCGGCACCACTCGGGGACCGCGGAAGGCGCATAAGTTCCCGGGATCCCCGGCATAAGTGTGGGAAGGGAACACTGGGGTGGTTTTTAGTCAGTAAGAGTCTGACAGACCCCTCCGCCCTCCCCAGGGCGGTGGACATCCATGAGGATTTTCCACCCCGGCAACAAAAAAAAAAAAAAAGGTTAGGTTAGGTTATGATATTACTTCCTTAAAGGTTCTGAAGACTAATTCTCATTAATAAGAACGTTAAAGATCTAGTCGCAATATCATCTCATCAACAATCAATGTCAAAATCCTGTCTAAAATTTAGGTAAATTATAGCCATTTTTAAGACGGATATTAAGGTTTAAAATATCATTGATTTCTTAACATAACTTTATAGTTCGGAAGTGCCCCCGATTGTACCCGAACACAAAAACCTCCGCCGCCGCCGGCTCGGTAAATATTTATTATGCTACCCATCGAATTTCACGAGTTAGCATTAATTAAGATGGTTTGATAAAAAGCCTACCTGTTAGCGTCATTCAATTACATACTGTTGTTCTGACTGCAGATCTGTTACATTATGCTTGCCGCAGAACTTAACTCTCTATAAATACTCCGTAGCGAATTTTCGGGGATCGCGAGTAAATCCACTAACACTCGAGAGTGTTTGATTAAGACGGTCTTATGGAACTACCATTAGTTAGATAAGGACGCTATAATTTTCATTCTACAAATATATTCATTATACAATTCGGAAGTTTATATATATATATTTTTTATGTATGTTCGTGCTAGATTCCGTCGTATATGGACGGATTACAAAAATATTTTTTTGTTTGAAGGGAGTATATTCCCAAATGGTTCCTATAGGTTACTATATAGAGTTAGCTCCCTAAGCGAGTTACGGCGCTCCCTCGCCGGAGCTTTCGCCTTTGCAATTATCCAAGATTGATATTACACACAACATTGATAAGTTACAAATTGTATTCCCAATGATTTATATTTATATGTATTAACAAAGCGACTGTTCTTGGAGGTCGTACATTTTCTACATCAGCTCTAAAATTCTAGTTCTTCATTTAAACCTTCATATTAATCTGTTCTATGTGTACAGTCTTCAGCTTCGTTTAAGTGAAGATTACAATTAACATCCAATTATTTTAAAGCACTCCGAAGAAAACTTTTAACCATAATCCTTTGAATCTTAACGTTCAATTTCGATTCGCTATGGTTACAGGATCGTGAAACTTTGTCAGGATGGAAAAACCAAATCATTCGATGAAAATGCTGATGGATGCGCTAAATCGGAAGCTATCAACGTCTTGTTTCTGCAAAAAGCTAAAAACGCTCTGAGGTAGATCACTTATTTTACGTATTTTGAAGTCGATTTTCATTATGCAGGTTAGATTTTGATCAAAGTTTATTTATATTCATACGAGCAACCAAATTTTTTATTCTAATTTGTAGAATCTACGCCGATGTCTTGCACGTTAAATCGGAGTATCCAGGCATGTTGCCAGGAGAAACGGGACCTCGATACGGATTCTACAGAGACATCGGTAAAACTGTCAGCTTTATAAAGAAGTTCTACGAGGAAGCAAGAGTCCCGGCACAAGCCATCGAATATGTTGAAGCCTGTGGCTGCGGTAAGCACTTATGCCAAATAAAAAGTAGATGCTACTTTATCACCGAAAAATGGAGAGAAGATAAGTACAGTTGTGTTAGAGTGCACTAAAAGCGATTATTTTTTTATTCGATAAACTTTAATGATCAATTTTAAAAAGATTAGTAATGCTGGATTTAATTTGGCTTCTTCATGAAACTATTTATCGCATTCGAATATAACAGTTGTAAATTATTGGATAAAATGAGACCTAACACAATAATTGAATATACTTGTTATGTCTAATGGTAGGTATGAACATAAACTTAAGATTAGCCGGAATTGGATGCAGTCGCCTCCTTCTGTGAGGCAGTAATGCTAGAGAAGGAGGCGGCGGGACGGTTGAGACAGCGGTTCTCACGTCCCAGCCGCCGCGGTAGACGCTCCGGACGTCGGGAGCCGCGAGACGACTCCCGGCCACCGTAGTTACGCGCCTGTGGACGGTGAGCAAAGGGTAGCTCACCGTCCTTACGTTGCATAACGACAGGCCGTGTCGACGGCGCGTTCGTGTTCCAAGCGCGCCTCAAAGAGATGTCAGCACAGGAAGGGGCCACTGAGGGCCGACGCCTGCCGGCGCTGCGGGTTGTTCGTAAGAGATACCGCGAGCACGGAATGCAAAGGGCACAAGAAGGAACATGGGTGGGTTTTAGTCAGTAAAAGTCTGACACTAAGGGCGGGAGAAGTTATTTGATGATTTACCCCCCCCCCCCCAAAAAAAAAGGCCCTTGAATAAAAATGTAGAAGGAAATGGAAAAGGAAACAATGTAATAATGTTTACTATTTAGACACGAAAACTTTTATTAAAAAAATAATTACTCTCATTACACATACTTTTATGTACCTATGTAGGTATTCAAAATTACAATTACAAAATATTAATTACTTAAAATAATATCTACCTAATCATTAAAATAAAATAATAAGGAATCATTTGTTTATTACAGATACTTCTGTAGGTATTTAAAATTACAACTTTTTCAATGTTAATAACTTAAAACAATATCTAGTCACAATTGTAAAATAATATGAAGCTATTTGTTGGAACATGTTAAACTAGAATGGCATTTCGAATTACAAAGCCCTCCGATGGCCCGGCGCGTCCATCGAATACGTTTTTAGCCGTTTCGTTTCGGTTAATCTGCACATTAACCGGCTAAAGATGGAATATCATGACGTAAACTAACATGATATCGAACTTTAGCTGCTTCTCGAAGATAAACTTAAGTTTAGCCAGCTAATCGTAAGTTTATCTTCACACCCACCTTTAGCCGTAACATACATATATTTAACAGCTGTACCAGAGGCTGATAAAGTGGAGTTGCAAGCCATTGAGGAGGTGTACTGTAATGACAGAGACGATCCTCTTCTAGTGGGCAGTGTTATGTCCAACATCGGTTACAATGAAGCTGCGACTGGTATCAGTGCTATTACGAAGGTGAGTTTTAGACTAAGATTTAAGAGAAGTTTTATTTAGCGCTACATAATAAACGACACAAGAGGTTGTTTGAAGACGACATATTTTCAAAATTTTGAAATCGAATGAAGTTATAGTTTTACAGTAATAGAACCATTTCATCTACCACGCGCAGGTATTACTAGGCTACCACTCCGGTCAGCTTGCCGCCAACCTGCACTGCAGCAACCCACGGCAGGACGTGGTGGCACTTCGTGAGGGGCGCATGCGCATCGTCACCGAGCACCAGAGCTTCCGCCGCTCTTACGTCGCCGTCAACGGCATGTCCGTCACCGGCGTCAACACACACGTGTTGCTGCATGGGCACTACAAACCAAAAGTACATTATCTTCATAATCATCATCCGCCTGCTCTTATCCTAATTTATTTACGGACGACGCAGCATGCCTTTACGTTTATTAGTCATCATCTCAGCATTCACACTCATTCAGTCACTTTCTTACAATTCATCCACACCTTATTTCATTTTCCTCTATTCTTATGGACAAGTTTATTTGAATTCATAACTTGAGTCTTTGTTACTTTACTAACAATTTGGTAGTTTAATGGTTTTCCCTTTCAGGATCCCAATCGCTACAAGTCGAGCATTGCTCACCTAGTGACTATATCGGCGCGACATGAAGAAGCGGTGACTCATTGTCTTAACGAGTTGAAAGCTAACCCAGTAGACCCTGAACAGTTGAGGCTGTTGCACAACATACACCAGGCGAATGTTTCAGGACATTTGGGCAGAGGATTCGCCATTCTACGTAAAGACTTTTATGTTATTACTAAAAAGAAATTTATAGCTAAAAGATTCTGCGCAGCTTATGTAAAAATACTAGAAGAAAAGTATTTTTGTCCCAACGGGATAAAGTTACGCATACTAGAAAAAAAAAACAAAATAATCATCTTAATTCTAGTTTCGTTTTCTAGAGACGAATAAAGAACAGAAGACCGTGTGTCTGTCTGAAAAGGCTGAGTATTTCGACAACGCGCGCCGGCCGCTGTGGTTCGTCTACAGCGG
Organism: Caradrina kadenii; assembly: GCA_947462355.1. Classification (NCBI taxonomy): domain Eukaryota; kingdom Metazoa; phylum Arthropoda; class Insecta; order Lepidoptera; family Noctuidae; genus Caradrina; species Caradrina kadenii. The sequence continues at coordinate 3,327,454 of OX381693.1, read as the reverse complement.
GATGGGCTCGCAGTGGGCTGGTATGGGCGCACAACTCATGTGCATACCAATTTTTGCTGCTGCTATGGAACGGTAGCAACATTTTGTATTCCAAGTAAAAGATTAACAGTAGACGATAATATAAATTATTCTAATCATTTGATAAACATTATTTACAGATGCCACAAAGTTTTAGAGCCAAAGGGAATCAATATTGTTGATATAATAACGTCACCCGATGAGACCATCTTTGACAATATCTTACATTCGTTTGTCGGAATAGCCGCTGTACAAATCGGTCTTACTGATATTCTCCGAGAACTTGGACTTGTACCAGATAGAATTATAGGTGAGAAACGAATTAGTCAAGGTTGAAATAAAACTGTTTTATGTGTTTAAGCGATGGAAATATAGAACTCTTATATTATAACCTGAACTCAAGTGGAAAAATGGAAAGTTTCCTTTTGTGGGCTAAGTACTTATAAATTTACAGACGATAATTATAAATAAATACCAAAATGACGGAAACGTAGTAGTAGCAATATTTAAAGATTTAAAAATCTGTAATTCTTGTTATAGCTAAAATATTAGAAACATTTTTATATTTCAGATTATTAAGCTATCTTCAAACCAACAACATTTTATCTCCATCTCAATTTGGCTTTAGACGCGATATCTCTACGGAAGATGCTATTAGATATTTAACTACAATATTAACAAAGGAATTCGACAAAGGAACTAGGTGCTTAACGGTTTTCATAGACCTAAAAAAGCCTTCGACACCGTCTCTATCCCCATCCTTGTCCAAAAATTAGAAAAAAATGGTATTAGAGATACACAACTATCAATATTTATCGATTATCTGACAAATAGAAAGCAGAAGGTTAAACTAGATAATTTTGTCAGTGAGGACGCTGATGTAAGATGCGGCGTACCTCAGGGAAGTGTTCTGGGTCGTACCTTATTTTTAATATATCTGAACGACTTATGTAATATGATAATCAATAAAGCAAAATTTTTTTCGTATGCCGACGACACCGCAATCGCCTTCACTGGTTCAATCTAGGCGGAAACCAAAACCAACACAGAAAAAGGTATGGTAAAAGTGGCTAAAAACTCTAAAACTAAAAACTCATGGCTAAAAACTAATCTCCTTACGCTAAACGCAAGCAAAACTAATTATATCTGCTGCACAAAATATAAAAATGCCCAACCAGCACATGATTTCAACACTAAAATACACGAATATACGAGCATGGTTGAAAACGACTGTAATTGTCCAACTATTAGTAAAGTTGACCACGTCAAGTATTTAGGTATAATGTTGGACCAAAGCCTTTCCTGGTACCTTCCAATAGAACAAATTACAGCAAGAATACGAATTTTATTTGGATATTTAAAGCATTACGACACGTAGTCCCAAGGAGTGGCCTAGCGAAAAATTTCCTAAATGAAGTGTACGTCTCTCTAGTTCAATCTGTAATAATATAATGATTGTATCTCCATTTGGGGGGGGAGCGCGTGAAACACGTTTCCTTGATGTTAAAAGAGCGCAACGGACATTAATAAAAGTAATGTACTTCAAAAAAGGACTTTTGCCACACATGAACTATACCGAACAAGTAATATATTGTCAGTCCGAAAATTATACATTGTACACGTAGTTTTAAAAAAGTATAAAACCCTACCTTCAGATTCCAGTATATTGGAAAGAAGAAGGAGCCCAACGCTGCTTTTGCCCCTTTTGTAAAAACAGAATTTGCAAATATTCAGTATTATAAACGCTCGTCTGTCTTATAATAAAATAAATAAACAAATAGATATATACAGTAAACCGTTTAAAGAATGCAAAACGTTGCTGATCAAGTGGATAAACAAACTATCCTACGATGAAGTAGAAAATCTTCTCTTAAATATAAGGTAAACAGTTCCTAATTTTTTACACAAACAACTTCCGTATAAAACAACCGCACACGCTCACTTTTACACGCATGCACACGCACTCATACACAAACAAATCCATACACGCACACACACACACTTACAAGCGCACACACACACATATACACGCAAGCACACGCACACTCACCAACAGACTGAACACAATAAATATAATCTATGCTTATAATAAATCTGTAAAGAGGTCAATTCTGTACATGAAATATATTTCCAAAATAACTATCAGGGGGTGATTAGGGATCGATACAGATGCCAAAAATGCAATCAGTAAAATTTTTGTCTGTCTGTCTGTCTGTCTGTATAACCGTTATAGAAACAAAAACTACTCGACGGATTTCAACGAAACTTGGTACAATTATTTTTCATACTCCTGAGTTGGTTATAGTATACTTTTAATCACGCTACAATCAATAGGAGCAGAGCAGTGAAGGGAAATGTTGGGAAAACGGGAGAAGTTACTCCATTTTTTAAGCTTCCGTCGCGTGTGAAACCTTAATGGTTAAAGCTACACAGAAATTATGTATGACGGAAATGTTCTCCTTAAAATTATATAAAAAATATCCCACGACAGCATATGTCTATCTTTTATGGTTGACTCACAATATCACGTGTAACTCCCGATAGCTTAGCAGTTCGAAGCTTTCTGATTATATTTGTCTACTTTTACTACACGCTGACGGAGTCGCAGGCACAGCAGCTATTAACAATAGTATTGTGCGGTTCCGTATTGCGATATTTTTCAACAGTATTGTAGATTGACATATTATATTTCCCTGCTAAAATATGAAAGTTCATCTGTCTGTTACGTCAAAACCACTGAACCGTGAGGAAGGACAAAGGCTACTTTTTTTTTACGAAAAACGACGGAAACGCGGACGAAGTCGCAGGCAACAGCTAGTATTAAATAATTTTCTAAGGTGGCTTAAAGTGGCTGAGGCTGGTTGCCACAGGCACTACGGCTCGCACGGGTGCCTATGCTTTGTTACTGTTATTATTTCAAACGTTACACACCCCTCATAGACACTGGTAAGCATCGAACCATCTTAGAAGGAGCAATATGAGACGATTCAGATAATGGGTACACAACAATTGCATAATAATAAGGGCCGGCGTTGACTGACGTCGTGGCATGACACGGCATGGCAAAGGATTATATTTCGGATCAAGTTCTTTTAGCCTAAGAGCCCGTGACTGCCAGACCTACGCCATTACTATGGCGTAGGTCTGGCAGTCACGGGCTCAAAGCAACGCAATTTATCAGCAGTAGATTATCGTATTATACTTAATACGATAATCTACTGCCGATAAATTGCTTTGAAGTTTTACAAATGCTATATTAGTGTTATATGCTACGTAACATTTATTGTACTTCAGTTAAATAACAAATTTTTTTTTTCATTTATCAATCAGGTCACAGCGTGGGGGAGCTGGGATGCGCGTACGGCGATGGTTGTTTGTCGGCAGAAGAGATGATACTGGCCGCTTACAGTCGTGGGCGCGTGTCACTGGAGACTAAATTCATCCGCGGATCTATGGCCGCCATCGGTTTGGGATATGAACAGGTAGAGTAGATTCATTGGTTCTGCTTGCTACTGCCTTAAAAAGCTCTAGCAATATACATTTCATGCAGTATGTATACATTATGTTTTAATCTTTCAGATTTTACCAATGTGTCCGCCAGAAATTCAAGTGGCTTGTCATAATGGGCCAGAATCTAGTACCATTTCGGGGCCGGCTGATGTCATGAAGGAGTTCGTCGCAGAGTTGACTGCTAAGGGTATTTTCGCCAAAGAAGTTCCATGCTCCAACATCGCGTATCACTCGCGTTATATCGCTGATGCTGGTAAGTTCTAGAAGATATTAAGAATATAGGAGTAATAGGTATTACGTGGAGGCTTTTAACGAGTTGAATAAGGTAAGTTTTGATTTTTTACCGTCTATTTGGTTTTTATTTATTATGCAGGTCCCCAATTACTCAAGTATTTGTCAGAGGTGATCAAGGATCCGAAACCAAGAACAGAGCGATGGCTCTCGACTTCGGTGCCAGAAGAGAAGTGGAACGAGCCGATTGCAAAGCTCTGTTCAGCTGAATATCACACCAACAATCTGCTGGTTAGTAGTGATGCAATCATTGATGAATCTGTGTATTATTGTATTTTCAAATCAGACTTAGGTATTCGAAAATTGACACAACGTGAATTTACTGCTTTTGTTTACTATGTATTGACGTAATTTCATTGGGACTACCGTTTCGCTTATTGCTTATACTATCTTAATTATAAAAAAATATTTTTTTCTCACGCAATATTAAATACTATTCTATTATCTTTTCTATTTAATGGGATCAATAAATTATTTACACAGAGCCCGGTGTTATTCGAGGAGACGTCGCGGCTGATACCTAACGATGCTGTGCTGGTGGAGGTGGCGCCGCATGGACTGCTGCAGGCCATCCTCAAGCGATCATTACCAAGCACCTGCAAGAACATAGCACTGACTAGGAGGAAACACGCTGATAATACATTGATACTGCTCGAGGGAATCGGCAAGTAAGGCGATTATCACACTGCACCGCGCCCCGACGTGTCGCGCGGGGCCGCAGATTTTAACATCGTAAACAAGTATCTAAATTTATATAGAAAACACGCCTAGGACCACACACTACTTTTTTTTTTGTTGCGCGGTGTAAATCCTCATGGACTTCCTCCGTCATGGGGGTGACGAAGGGGCATGCCGGACTCTTACCGGCTTAAACCACCGCGGTGTTCCACCTCTGCCCATACCGTCGCGTCATTGCGCGGGAAGACGTCCTGTGCGTAGATTCTGCCCTTCTGTGCCGGAGCTCGCGACGTGTCGCGGGGCATAAAATACAAGCTCCGCGCACGCGAGCGTGATTTTACGCCTATAGGACGTTCAGCATGGATCTCGACGTAGACCAATTTAAATTTGACATCGAGCGCGGGGCCGTCGTACGCTACCGCCCCGCGCGAAGAAGCAAATTACACCGCTAGGTGATGCAGATCTGCACCACCATCGCCGCGCGCGTTACCTGTCGCTCCGCACACCGCGGCCGCGGCGGCACGCTTCGCTAGTAAGTGAATCGCCTAAGTGAAATCGTAGAAATAATCAAAATGATGACTGCCACGTTAGCTTAGTGGTCATAAGCGCGACTAGAGGTCTTGGGTTCGATTTCCAGGTCGAGCAAAGTGCTATTGGGGTTTTCTATGAAAAACTCCGTAGCAGTTGCACTCTGCGTTAGGATTTGTGCCCGTCTAATGGCAATAGGCTCGCCCCCTATTACATGGGACCTAAACATACCGGCGAACTGTAGGTGTACATAGGTACACCTGTATAAATAACCCTTCGGGGAATACAGGCGTGATGGTATGTAGTCAAAATGAAATTGTCAGTAGAAAAAAAATTGGCGGAATGAAGTATCCCTGTAAGGATAACATCACGCCAGTGCTCTCCGGAGGGGTATGGTACACCCCTTCGCGAGACAGGCGCGTAAATTATTCCATTGTTTTCAGGTTATTTATGGAGGGTTACAATCCTAAAGTTTATGTTCTTTATCCAAAAGTTGAGTTGCCAGTTTCCTCGGGAACGCCATTCCTTTCGCATTTAGTCAAATGGGCTCACGGTGAGATATGGTAAGTGCCACTTCCTTCTTTTTATTTTCTTACATTTTAAACCAAAGTTAATGAAATTATCACATAATATTACTCTTTTTACTTTTTTAGGCCATTGCCAATGTATAGCACTGCCACCAGGACAATCGCTGCATCCCTCGACTACGTCATCTCTGTACAAGATATAGAAAACTCTTACTTACAGGGACACTCGATGAGAGGTAACATGAATTACACTATACGTACGGTTTTTAAATTTCTAAAGCTAAAATAAATTTTAGAAATATCTAAAGTCAAACACGAAGTCTGAAGTTAACTAAATATAGGTACCTTGCATGCTCTTAACGAAATCACGCAAAGGATGCATTTTTTATTTTCGGTAAGTGACCAGTGCCCACTGCTCTCTGTTAAGTTTTTATTAGTTACATACTCATGTATTACCTTGCTAAAATAATACCAATGACCTATTCTTAGGGTACAACTTATATCCGTTCGCTGCCACACTGGCTCTGATGTGGGACACCTTTGCAATGACGTTGGGAAAACCAAAGAAGCAAATATCTGTGGAGTTCCGAGACCTTCATCTGTATGCGCAACCTATAATACACGACCAACGTCAGCTTTGCTTTAACGCCCAGTTTAATAGAGGAAATGGTTATTTCGAGGTACCTACCTAGAAGTTTTCAATTTGACATTACATAAAGTTCACTAAATCACTTAGCTAATCAAATTCGTCCACACGACTTTAATTCTACTGTGTGGACGGGTTTGGGTTTCTTTATTTATCTTCTTGTTTTTCATTCATACTCGTATGCTCATTTCGGTAATGCTTAATGGAATATCTAACTTGATATTTTATTCAGACTCTCAGTGAGGGCTCCAAAGTTGCGACTGGTTATATAAAAGCATTAGATGATGCCGAAGATTTCAAAATACAACAACTGATAAGAAATAAAGAAGTAGACACAGAAGTGAACATGGACCTCACCGCTGAAGATATTTACCATTTATTGACAGATAGAGATTACTCGTACAGGTAGGTGTAAAATACATCAAAGAGTAACTTGCATAATGCGTGTCTATACCGATGAAAGTCGATTAAACTTGTTTCCATATTTGCACAGCGGTGAGTTCCGTAGTATTGAGGGTGCTAATGAATCCCTGAGCGAGGCTTCGCTGGTGTGGCGTGACAACTGGGTCACGTTTATCGACGGCATGCTGCAGCTGAACATGCTGCGCCAACCACACGATGGAGTATCACTAGTCACGCACATCAGAAGTATGAAGATCAACTCAAAATATCATCAAAATGTTGTAGAAAATTCTTTTGTATCGGATTACAAAGTTCTATTAAAAGCAAAAGTATTGGAAAACTCTGACATTACCAGGTGACTATTTTTTACTTTTTATTAAGTACACAAATGAGTAAAAAATGTTTATTTTTATACAGTTTTCATAACAGTTAAACTACTTTGTTTTCCAGATGTGGAGGCATTACAATAAGTAATGTCAAATTCGAAAATATGCCTCCAATGAATGACAAAAAAATGACTTTAAAGGCATTAAAATTGGTTCCGTATTTCAAATCAGATTTAGATGTGAGTACACCATTTTATTAAATAAATAAATAAATAAAATAGTATATAATGCGGTACATTTTGTAAACTTATGCAGGTGGCTTCTTCTCTTGGAGTTTTATTACAAACAGTAGCGGAAAATGTAGACAAAGCAAACATACATGTTGTTGGATTAGTTGATCGGCCTGGAAAAGGATCAATCTTCTCTGAAATAAATGATGTAATTGCAAACGTTTTTGAACTTAATGTTAAATATGAAGAAGTTAGCCGTGAATTGGCGTTGAAGAAACAAAATGACTTCCCAAGAGACGCTGATCTGGTCCTGGTTCAAAACCTATCCAGAGACGATAAAGTAAGTTCGAAATGATTAATTAATCGACTTCAAAAAAGAAGGAGGTTATGTATTCAGAGTGTAACTTTTTTTGTGTGTTTACACCGATTTCTCAGAGATTTCTGGGTCAATTTGCATGGTTACTTTCAAAAGAGTATACTTCTGAGGTGATCATATATTAATTTCTTGAAGAAATTATGACGACACTCGGATATAAACAATGAAACTCTTCATAAACAAACACTACTGTTATTGTCATTTGGTTATTATACTGAAGATCAAAAATAATTACCGGCTTGTTACCTATTGTTGACCACAGTGAACTAATAATGTACGTTACGTAACATAGGTACGTCAATAAATATCTAAACATGAATTTTGAAGATGCCACATTGAACTCCTCTTCGACTAAACTTAACTACTCGAAGTACATAAACAGAGAAAGAAGTATCGCGGGGAAAAAGAAACATATTTACTAGTTAGGTTATTTAGTATTACCGTTTTTTAATCGATTTTGATGATTAGAGAAGTAGATACTAAAAAGCAGAAAATAAAAAACTTTTTACAAAATGGCAGTGATGAGCGCTCATGTACCCGATGCCACCACAGCGCGCACATTGCATCGCCGCCGCTTATTTCAACCATATCAGTATACGAAAAGTATAATTATAATCTACCACGCGTGGCGCATTAATATGCCATGCACAGCGCAGACGTGCGATGGCGGTGCGTTTTTGGCGCGGCGGCGGCATCGTCTACACGAGCCGTTATGGTAACGGCAATGCAAAATAACATACGAAACCAAAGGTTTTCATAACTATAGTATTTTTTTACTTAGAAGTTTTAGAAGTTTCTTAAGACGTTTGACTTTTTTTGAAGATAGCTTTATTCAAATTGTATTTTGTGTTGACATTATGATTTAACTATTTTGTCCATTCTACAGATGTGTCAGCTGTTGCATTGTTTTTTACAACGAGACCAGTTTGTGGTAAGCGAGGAAGAGCTCGCTTTTGGTGGTCGCTCACGCCCCTCGTCACTTTACCGCGTGGTCTCCGTTCACTCCATTGTTCGCAACGGCAACAAACAGCAGTCACAACTGCAGCTAGCCCGGTGGGGTGCGTCTGCGGCCGTACCTACAACCACTGTCACAGTCCGAACCAACGCTGATATCTCATTCCTTACAACAACACGCAACAGCCTGAGCTTGGGACATAGACTCTTGATTATTGCGCCTTATCCATCACTGCCAGGTCTTAAGGAACTTGTAAGCGGCTGGCGTAGAGAAGCTAATCGTAATAAAATCCATCTAATCATGGTCGCTAAGGAGAGCAACGATACTTTTTATAACACTGAGATGCCAGATGTTGACCTGGCATTCTACGTAGTGGCCAATGTAAGAAAATATGTTATTTTAGTATGAACCAAAAGATCATTACAAACATATTATGTACTTCATTCAAATCATTTTCATTTATTTATCAGGGTAAGTGGGGAGGCGAATTCTACGTACCATTAGAAGACACTGTATCAGTGAGCAACAATGTGTCGTTACAATGTAGCCAGTTCGGTGATCTGGATTCACTTACGTGCGTTAAAGCAACTGAGAGCTCCAGATCTGGAGTTCCTGTGAAGGTATATATGTTTATTTTGATTATTTAGAAAAAGGTTTGAATTCTAGTTAATAATATAAAGAAACTGACATTATTTTAAAATTCATAAGTACTCTATCACAATTTAATCTTTCCAGGTTCAATATGCTGGTATCAGTTATGATGACGTCAAAAAGGCCAGTAGGTCTTTATTATTTAAACAGAACATTAAGAATAGCTTTGGAATGGAATTCAGCGGAACCACAAAGAGGTCAGTAAAAAAATATTTATGTATAACTATCCCATAATGAACGGTTTGACGTGAGTTCTGTAGAACTTAGCTTACATACCACCAACACTCAAACACCGGATCGTTACTGAGAGATCGCCAATTTGAAAACTCAATAACACTTTGCCCGTTCTGGGAATCAAAAGCAGCACCTCTCGCGCAGCGGTCGCTCCTCTGGTAAATAAGTTATGTGTGTAAAAACATAACTTTAAGCAGAACAGTTCAAATTTTTGATTCACTACGCAGTGGCGAGCGCGTGATGGGGCTGGTGCACGACGGCGCGGCCCGCAGCGTGGTGCGAGCGCGGCCGGAGCTGCTGTGGCCGGTGCCGGCGCACTGGAGCCTCGAGGACGCCGCCACCGTGCCGCTCGCCTACGCACACGCACTCTACTGCCTCGTTAGTGTACTACTTGTAACAATACTTTTGTCGTTTATTGTGGACCTTTAATTTAATCCTGATTTATTTTAGGGAATCAAAAGTCTAAAGGTGCTTGCTACTACAACAGATGTTACGGTGTTGGTCCATGGAGGAGCTGGAGCTTTCGGTCAAGCTCTAATATCAATAGCCCTTGCTTCCGGCTTCGAAGTATTCACAACCGTCAGCGACACGCACAAGAAACATTTCTTGTGTAAATTATTCCCGGGATTAAAAGGTATTTCCGTGATGGTCAGTTTTTAACAGACTTCAAACAAGGAGGAGGTTCTCAGTTCGACGCGTATATTTATTTTTTAGTGTTTGTTACCTCATATCTCCGAAATTCTTCATTCTTAGATATTTCTTTATTTAATTGGAACGTTTGGCAGTCACGGATGTACAGCGTGGGGTCACATGCATGATTGAACATTTATTCACACCAAATTCACATTTAGTGCCCCATTAGTTGCTTATATATTATTTTAGTACTAAGTTGTGACATTTACTTTGTTTAAGCTGAACACATCGGAAATTCTCGGGATCACAGTTTCGGAGACATGGTTCTAAATGCTACGAAAGGGAGGGGTTGTGACATAGTTATAAGCTGCCTTGGAGAAGACCTAAAGAAAGTACGATAACCGTTTGTTTACAATTCATGTTTTTTTTTTAATTTTTTTTTGTTTATTAGAGCCTGGTCTATGTTACAAAACTGGATTTTTTCAGACTGCATTCAATTGCATCAAGGACTACGGCTTGTTTATTGATGTTTCTCAGCTGCACAATCAAGATGAGTTCAGTTATGGAATGTACAACCTCACTAAGGAGCGAGGTTACGTCACCACTGATTTTGGTTCGATATTTAATCCTGAAAATATTGAGGATGCTAAGGTAAGTTGAAGTACTCACATTTTTATTTTTATTTTTTTAATGAAACACCACGGCATATTCTACTGTAGTCTGTACTCCGTCAGAACCCAAATACGACAAATTAATCGCATTTTGGGTTTTGTACTTACCAGACAATGAAAAACAATCTTTAGCGTCTCTGCCCACGACCGATTTTTTGATCGGTTTTTGACAGCTTTCGGGCCACCGGCCGCCGTACCAAGGTGTCAAAGCTCCCGTTTGTTACTACATAAATACCGGATAAATGTCGGTACTTTGGCGGCGGTGAAAGGGATATGGATGTTCCGTCACAACAATTGATAATAATGATTACAAATAATAGTTACTAAGAATGCAAGCAGATGACAGACCTAAAATGTCCAACTGACACAAATAGTGTTTACTGAATAAATATCGGACGTAGGGATTTAAATGGTTTTGTAAGGAGTAGTAATTATGCAAATCTTGCGCCCCTGACTATAGGCAGAGGTGGAACACCGCGGTGGTTTTAACCAGTAAGAGTCCGGTATGCTCCTCCGTCACTCAACGGAGGAAGTCCATGAGGATCCACCGCGCACCAAAAAAAAAGGGGTAGTAGTTTTTGATTACGTGCACACAGATCACTTATCAGAAATGTGGCAGTTACTAGACTAGATCATATTTATCACAGTATTGTGGCTATGTTAGGTTAGTCTGCACTATTAAGCTCAAAAAGTTTTTCTTGTCCACGTTTTCTTATTTTTATGTCACAGGCTGTACAGAGGATGTTGAGCGAGGGTATAACACGCGGGTACGTGCGTCCTCTGTCGCGCGTGACGTACGCGCCGCACGACGCCGCGCGCGCCTTCCGACTGCTCTCGGCGAGCAATCACCGCGGCAGGGTACTGTTGACGATACAAGCCTCCACACTGGAAGCTCAGCCAAGGTATATGTCTATTGACCGGTGTGTAATTTGGACACCGCAGGCTTACGATAATTACCTTCTTAGATTACAAGAAGACCGCGTTGCGGCTGATTAACGACGATGAGGCAAAATATTTCGATACTGAAATTTAGAGGAAGTGAGGCCTTAACTGCTCAAGGATAACGTTGCTTTTTTATTAGCAAAAAAAATCAGAATCGGATATGTACTTAGTTCTGGTTTTGAACCTTAGTAAGATTTTTTTAATATATAAGGTAAGGGTAAGGGTATACAACTTTTTGTAACGAATAACTGTTTTGTACATGTACATTAATGTACAACCGTTTTTGGTATAGGGAATACTGTACCTATAGTTGGTGAGAGGTATCAATTTGTACAATATTACTTTACAGGTTAACATTCACGGCTGATCGCTGCCATCTAATACTCTACGATAATGAAACCTTTGGGCTACAGCTAGGAGATAGACTCGTGCAACGAGGTGCACAAAAGCTTTGTGTACATATCAGGAAGCTATCCAAAAGCTACCTGCAATTAAAACTTCGGTATATAATTTTTGTTTACATATTCTTTATTTATGATTTTCTTACATTTAAAAATCATCGCTCACTGGTAGGCGAAAGTCTTAATTAACTGCCGTTGATCCAACGGTCAAACAAGAACAGTTCAAAGTGTTGGTCCTCAAACAAACTCCTCTTGGTTATTATATCATTGGCATAAGTAAATCAGTTATCAGATCGGTAATGGCTGAGTTTACTTGTCGCACATCGACAACATCGCAAACTAACTCAAGATATTATTTTTCTTTCTCTTATTTACACGAAACTTTGCCCTGAGTCATAAGGGACAGTGATTTAAAAAAAAATTGACGCGATATAGTCGATCTATAACCATAACAATCTCACGCTTAATAAAAAAAAAGCATTCAAACCAGAATTATTAACAATACTTCATCTTTTTGTTTAGATCATGGCAGCAACTGGGTGTTGAAGTCGTAGTATTCTCTGATGACTTGTCAGGAGAAAAGGCTGTCAATGCCCTATTAAATAATGCTATGCGCATTGGTTCCATCGAGGGAGTGTATGTGACTGTGGGCGGTAACCAGCAGTATATCGACGAAACCTTACTAAATACTTTGGACTTGGTATCGAGGAAATTGTGTACGGATATAAAGTAAGTAATCATAATCAAGTCGTCACATTTTCAAATCTTCAATATTTTTTTCTGGCAGAAACTGTCACTTCCAGTTGGCATCTGACAGGTCATCCGCCAACAATACACATAAATAACAAATAAAATATTAAAACAAAGCGTGAAATTAAATATCGGTCAAAACCTAGTACGGTGTACCTCAGGGGAGCGTATTGGGTCCCCTATTATTTTTGGTGTATTTAAATGATCTTCCAAAAAGTATCAATCACCCAACAGTGTTGTTTGCCGGTGATTGTACAATAATGATAAAAAAAAGATGATTCTTACAACTATGAACAAGAAATCAATGAGCTGCTGAAGCAAACCATAGATTGGTTGCAGTCGAATAATTTAAAAATAATTTGGAAAAGACGTGTATAATGCATTTTAGTCAGCGACAACGTCAACAACGACCGGTTTACATTAGCCACAGTGGACATCCAGCTTCAAAAACGGATACACCGAAGTTTTTGGGGTTAACTTGTGATCGACTATCAACTTAGGTACGTGGAAACCGCATTTCGAAAAAAATTGTGAAAAACTAGTTTTGCTTTTGCTCTTCATAAGCTGTCCGAATTTGTGAAACGTGATGCCATGCTAAGTGCATACCATAGCTACGTAGGATCAATTTGAGATACGGAGTCGTCTTTTAGGCTAACTCGACAGACAATAATAACGTGTTCATCGCACAAAAATTATGCGTACTCGCCATATGTACGTAATCTACACTCAAGGGACAGTTGAAAGCCTTATTTTTAATTCTTGAATCTTCTAACATCGCCCTCATTATACATATTTGAGGTGGCAGTGTATGTTAAGACAACTTTTTAAAATAAGAGCCCCAGCTGATCCACGTTTAAGATTAAGGGATTCTGTCGAATCCCTTTTTCAACACAAAGAATTCTTTGTGTTGATCGTGGTAAAACAGCCCTCCTACGTAAAACTATTTATCGAATAAATAAACTATTTATCGAATTTATCGGCGCCAGTTATTTTCAATAAAATTCCACAACAGATAAAGAATCTGAATAATAATTTGTTCAAGAAAAATCTGAAAAAGTTTTTAACTAATAAATGCTACTATTCCACAACTGAGTTTATTGAGGACACCACTAACTAGATCTTAATTAGTACTTTTATTGTTGTACTTTTATGTGTAAGTAATTGAGTTGTTTAATTTACAATTTATGTGTTTGTTGTTTCGGCACAACTGACTTTATTATTATTTGTATGCTTGCGAGTAAAATGTACCAAACTGACCATATCATTGTAACAGTCTATTGTACCTGAAACCTACATTTACGAACAAATTTGATTTGATTAGATTCATTTTATAATGAATATGCCATTGAATTTATCTGATAGTACATACCTATCACTATAAACCACAAAATTAAAAATTTTAAGTAGCCCCCGACAGACGAGTAAAAATCCCTACCGCAGCTAACAAAAGAGCTAATAACTTTGAAACTGCTGAACCGATTTTCATCAAACATAGCTAACAATTTGTTAGCTATGTTGTTAGGGATTTTTACTCGTCTGTCGGGGGCTACTTAAAATTTTTAATTTTGTGTTTTATAGTGATAGGTATGTACTATCAGATTAATTCAATGGCATATTCATTATAAAATGAATCCAATCAAATCAAATTTGTTCGTAAATGTAGGTTTCAGGTACAATAGACTGTTACAATGATATGGATGATATGGATGGATGAGTGCATCCACTTTTCAAACAAAAAAATCCAAATCAAAATCGGTTCATGCGCTCGGGAGCTACGATGCCACAGACAGACACACATACACAGACACGTCTAACTTAACACCCCGTCATTTTTACGTCACTGGTTAAACACAGTGTTTATTCTTTACTTAAGTTTTTGCCCAACCTCACGAGTCTAATGAAACATTTGTGTTTTGACAGAAATTTCGCAGTTGTAAACACTGGTGACAACACGATTGGGAAGGAAGTCTGTCTTCGTCGAGTACGAAACAATTTACCGGCAACTATGTTGTCGCTACCGGAACTGAACCTTGTAAGTAGTAAGTTTAGTACGAGGACTATCTCTAGACCGGATGCCGACCCTTTTGGACTTTGTTATTCTACATCTACATACAGCGTGTTACGGAAAGGGTATGTGCATATAAAAGGGGTGAAGAGTGTATCCAATACCAAATCTCTATACAAAATTTCAGCTCAAAAGCAATAACTTTGAATTTATATTTTATTTAGTTTATTAAGTTTAAATCATAACAAACGTGTCAGGAGAAATACATTTTTTACAGAGTTGATACTTTGTGTGTAGTGTATTGACACCGATCAGCTGACTTGGTGTAGGTAGTGATGAGTAGGGGTTCCTCTATCTGGCAGAAATATAGTGCTCCAAAATGTATTTGACATAACACACTTGACATAATCTTCTTTAAACAAATATTTTAAGGCATAAAAGTTATTTAATATATCTATTGATTGGTCGAATGTTTATCCATATATTCGAATCTAATATGACAGAATTTCATTTGCCATAACTACCTTCGGTAAAGTTAAAATTATCCATAATTTCGTTTATATAAGGCACAATTTGGAGTTGCATAAATTTACTTGCCTAGCCAAGTAGTAGAACATAAGGCACAGAGTGCTTAGAGCACCCCGACACGGATACTCGGATAGGTTAGGTTCCTAATGGTATAACAGGACCTACAGAGAGCGCACTCAGGTCCCGTCATGCCATTCATGTTAGGTTCCTTTAAACCCTGCTGACAGAAATAGGAGCCCCGCATAGCGAGCTTCGGTCGATAAGGCTCCTATTTATATACCTTCGATATGAAAAGTATAACATATACGATTCGATGGTTCTATTTTTTCATTATTATGCATATTAAATGAATGCCTAAAGATGATTCTGACTTACAAAATTATTAGTTTTTAATGTATGTTAAATGAGCACTCGTTTTGCAAAATAATATTATGACGTAAAACGTTGTGCCAAAAAGGGAGGACCCGATGTGTAGTATTCAATTGGAAACATTTGATTTTTTGACTTGAGTGTTTCTTAACTTTATAATTCTGTCAGTTTAGTTATTTAAAAAATGTTAGTATGTGGTTTGTTAACACTTAAAGATTCCGAGCCTTTGATATGTATATGTCGCAGTATGACTACACATAACCACAAAGTATGTACCACAAAGTATACTACACAGTATGACAGTATGTCTTGTCGCACCGTTGCGCGCGCTAAGTCCCCAGTACCTCGCACTCTGTCTGCACTTAATGATCTCTTAGATTCTAATCCAACAAACGATCTGTTTGCGGATGAATGGACGAAGATTTTATCGGTATGTCAGAAGTACTGTGAGAAGAATGTATGAAAGGAATGACTTTGTATTGTTTTGTTTTAAATTTATATTTGTGTTTTCTTTTTTATATTTTTCTTTTATCTTTTTTATTGTTTTAAGTGTCTTTATTTACTGTACCTAATTGGTAACTGTAACCGTGGTAATTAAAGTAAAATAAATAAAATAAATTACAGAAAAAGCCGTAATGAAGTTATATCCCTAGGGATTTATGATATACCGTAACATTGTAATACGAAACCGGTTCATTACTATTTTACGGTCACAAATCGTAGTAATATTTTAATCTGAGTTAACTAATCTAGTTAAATGGTTACATATAAGTCTACCATATAATGAAATAAAACAATATACCTACACTGGTTTTACTTTTATCACAAAATCAACTCTTTGATACCTGCAATTAGTTACAATATTTTTTTGCAATAATACGTATTAAAGTAATTACATTACAATTATCAATAAAAAGGTCCCGCGGCGGGTCAGAAAACGTTTCAAAGTTCAGATTGGTCACTAATCTGCAATACCCTAATTATATGTACCTATTCCTTATAAATCTAAACTATAGAATGAAAGAGCGAGGGTTGCGAGTTTGGGACTTGGGGCAATCCGACTCGGACAGGTCAAGTTAGAAGGGGATGGCCGGGTCTAGAGGGCGAGCAAAGTGAGCGAATGGGGTCTGTCATCCTCTTTGTGGTTATTTTTCAGGAAACCCTTGAGGTTCCCCGACTACGCCTTTTAAGCCTCTAGGGCTTATATCTGGCTTTATCTCTAGGGCAAGTAAGTAGGAAAAAGATTTTACTAAACTTAATCAAGTAATAGAATTATATTACTAAACTTGAACCGTATTAGTAAGATGGTAATGAATTGCTTTCGTATAACTATGTTACGGGAAGTATATAATTTTGTCCCTAGGGCTATAGTTATGTTACGGCTTTGTCTATCATACTGCGACATAATATATACCCTTTCAGTAACACGCCGTATAAACCCACCGGCTTGGGAAATGGTCCTGGTGTCTTGACTTGCACAGTCTTTAATCATTAAAAATCAATACAGGCTCTGTTTATTTTTAGGAGTCGTGCAACATCGCTGCTTGGTACCGTGGCGCAGTGGAGGTGACCGAGAGAGCGTTGTGTGCCGCTCATAGTGTAGTTCTAGCGAACACGGCGCCTGCACAAAAATCCTCGCTACTGCAACAAATAACTGCACTCGCGGGTAATTTTCTTACTTTAATTTATTTCGTGTAGATTACTAGAACTAATCACTCAAAGCCCGTGGGTCTACAGGCAGGCAACACGATGAAGTGAGTTAAAATTAGAAAGCAATTTTATTTTGTTTTGTTAATGATTAAAATAATATCGATCGATAGGTACCCGTTATTTATTTGAAGTGTCACTATTACTATCTTGTTACAGATGTAGCCATTAAAGCAGATACGGACAAAAATACTACGTTGGAAGACTTGGGTGTTGAAAGTGATAAGATACCATTAATTTATAATTTCCTACGATTTCATTACAATGTTGTGTTTGATGAGAAAAAAATTCCCTCGATAACTATCAACACGTTAGTGGATTATACTTGAGATTTTTTACGTTAATTCTTTAAAAACACACACACCATGCACACAGACACACATCACATGTCATGATATGATCTTTCTGTTTATTTTTTTGTCACTAAGACTTTCAAACGTATTTTAATAATAATGTCAAATGACCAAATTTGTTACTTTAAGTATGTATAATGCATTCTTGATTATTCAATAGGTAATCTAAAAATATTTTTTTTTAAGGATTCAACAATTAGAAAAGTCTATTTTTAAACCTGATTTTAAAGACAGTAGGGGCTTGTCTACATTCTTCACCTACGTAGACTCAGATGAACTGCTTGCAACGACTGACTTCGTGGTTTTGCCATCACTTGTTAACAATGCAGATATGGTACTTACATATTTATATTACTATGTTAAGTTTGAGCAACCAATTATTCTCTGCCGCAATGCTGTACATAATTATGTACTTCCAATCAAACTAATCCACCAAAATATTTATTGGATTCAATTTGTGATTTCATAAAAATGTCTAATTATTAAGAACTGTGATTGCTTAATTGCATAAATAAAAATAATATGATTTCCAAGTAAAATAATGATTACCTACTAATTGGACTATTACAGAGAGACGACGAATTTGATTCGAACCAAACAAACCTCTGCGTTGTGCCTGGTATGGAGGGCCACCACGAGAGGTTCCGCAGGCTGTGCGAGCGACTTAAGCTGCCGGCGCTGGTGCTGCAGCCGGGACTTGACCACCCGAGAGAGACCATACAAGAAACAGCCGAGAGACTAGCAGACGTATGTCCATATCTGTTGGTAGCATCGCAACGTCTTTTGATTTGGTCTTGTGGGATATAATTACCCGTATGCGTTGCTTAAGACTACATATTATTTGATACTTCATACAAGAAACAGCGGAAAGATTAGTAGAGTTATGAAATATTGTTCTACGATGTATGTACAATGTGTACATGGAGGCGTCATATTTTTGGTGTCGCATCACGTCTTTAGATTTACTCTCCTACTTAATCTACTGTTGGCGGTGTTTGCTCAAGTTTCATTCGTATTCTACTGTGAAACACTTGTTCACTACAATGTTCTGTTCATTAGGTCTATCTGAAGAAGACGGGATTAAAGAATCATTTCTATCTCTTAGGGTATGAAACCGGAATATTTGTGGCATTAGAGATGGCTGCTATCTTGGAAAATCACGGTACATGACATTTTATTTATTTAAATAGGATCTCCAACAAAAGCTATACTCAAATCATGAGATAAAAACTTTTTTTTTGTTGGTGTGTGTATATTCGTTTTGTTTTTCTTTAAGTTAACAACTAGCTAAGCAAGTAACTAATTAGAATAATATTTGTAAAATCTCTCTTGACCTGGCTCGCGTGGCTGTTGTCATGTGGGATGGGAGTACAGCAATCATTATGCCGATAGTCGTGATGGCCAATGGCGTAATAGCCAAGAGCCTCGACCAACACCTAAGGAAACTCTTGTTGAGCGGTTGGATCAAGGGAATTGATTCAGAAAGGAATTGTTGGCAATTGATTCAGAAAGCGGTACTCCTAGATACGGCACCTATTGTTAGGTGGTTCCTTTCTCAGGAGCCCTGTCCACCGGTAGCTTGACAGCTGTACCGGTAGCTTGTTATTTTATATATTAATATTTAAAAATGTAACTTATATGTTTATATGGTTATTTACAATAAATCTTAACAACATTTCTTAAATTGACCCAGAGTCTCACAAATGTCTAAGTTTGTAGTTTTACAGAGTCTTGGTACAGCGGCATAATGACCTAGTTCACTGCAATCTATTGAACCGCTTAATATCTTATGGAGGATAATGAAGTCCAGCTTTTTCCTACGACTGACTAGTGTTTCCATGTGATAGTGTCCCAACCTTTCAGTGCAGCTAGTTAGTTGGTTAACCAACTTATTACTTATTTTATGTTCTGTATCCGAATTATTAGGATCGTTTCGAAATAACTCAGTTGTAACGTAGACTATTTGTTACAGGTTTGAGTGGTACAGTTTATTGTGTTGGATTTGCACCAGACGAGTTTAACGTACACCTTGAAGAACAACTCGCAGACTATAAGACAGAAGAGCAGCTACAAGATGCTGTAGCGCGACACATGTTCACGTTGATGGCAGGAGGTGACACAGCAGGTCTTGATAATGCGCTGCAGACTGCGAGCACTTGGTCTCAGAAGCTAGACGCATGTGTCCGGACTCTGTTAGGTCGAGTGCCGCACTCGGCGCAGTACGCGCGTGCGCTTTTTGAGACCACACTGAGACGCGTTGAGCGCGCGCGTGGCTATGAGCCGCGCGTGCAGGCGCTTCGCTCTCAGCTGATATTAATGCGCGCTGCGTCTGCGCACCCTGCGTCGGCGCCGCTCACGCTGCAGCAACACTCGCAGCGTCCAGTCGTCGTGCACCAACTACGCGCACCGCTAGCACATGCACCCACGGATCTGCAAATTGCATCCATCGTCAACACATATTTAGACCCTGCAATACTAGAAGCTTTTGAGAAAAAGAATATTTGCAGCACATATCTTACGAATGCTTATGCTTTCATGGAAGTTGATACTACATCAAAATTTTTCTTTTAATTATTGTTAAAGTTCGGTTTTGCCCATGTCACCACACTTCATTCTGGATTGATTGATTTACATAATATTTTATCAGAATGGTTATGGCTGATTGTTATTGGCTGAACAATGCGAAATAATATGGTTTAGAAAGCTGTATTGTATACTACAGTTGTATTTAGTGGTAAATCCAGAACTAAAAGATGTTTTGATTTAGTTCGGTTAGAGTTTGGGTTATAATTACGATCGATGCACTTTTAAAAATTCAAGCAGACAAAAGTGCTGAGCCTATTCGGGTTGCAAATACTGTACTATTTTTTTGTTATCTTGACGTTGAGTATCCATTATGTAGCGAGCCAACTCAATAATTTTTTTTTTAATGTCGAAAATGCAAAATGAAATTTTGCTAATATATATTACATTATGTCATTGTTGTGTTTGTTTTATACTATTTTCTGAGGATATAATAAAGAATGTTCGAAAAATAATCTTTGTGCAGTTAATTGATTTTTAAAACTATTACCATACCATCCATCACGCCTATATTTCCCGAAGGGTTAGGCAGAGGTGTAACAATGTACACCCACAGATCCGTAGGTATGTTTTAGGTCCCATGTAATAGGGGGCGAGCCTATTGCTATTAACCGGGCACAAATCTTAACTCCGAGCTGCTACTGAGAATTTCATAGTAAAACCCAATAACAACATTTGCTCGACCTGGGAATCGAACCCAAGACCTCTAGCATAGCAGTCGCGCTTAGCACCACTAGGCCAACGAGGCAGTTCAAAACTATTACACCAGTATATTTTGTCTATTTCGCTACTGTTTTGTCGCTAGAGGTCTTGGGTTCGATTCCCAGGTGGAGCAAAGTGTTTTTGGGTTTTTCTATAAAATTCTCAGTAGCAGCTCGGAGTTAGGACTTGTGCCTGGTTAATAGCAATAGGCTCTAGCTGTGGATGTGCATGGGTACGCCTCTGCCTAACTTTTCGGGGCATACAGGCGTGATGGTATGTGTGGTATGTACTTAGCTTGGTATGTTATATATCTAAACAAGTAACACAATATCATTGTGCACTAGATTACATATTGTGTCTATAATTATTTTATTTATTGAGAATTTCAAACAAAAAATAATATACACAAAACATGACATAAATAATAGTCAACAAAAGGTATTATGTACCTACATAAATACACAGTTACCTAAGTATAATTATGTCCTCATTGCATGTATATATCTAATTAACCTATCCATGGTCACGTTACTAATGCGTAAATATTTTTTTTTGTTTTCATCCTCGTCGTTCAAGCCAGAGGTGTGTGTCGGACTCCTACCGACTAAAACCTTGATGGTCCTCCAACTATCATTGGCTGGGGCGCTAGTGTCACTCTGAGCATTCTTTCGCAGGTTGGCCCGCCACCACCACAAGACGGGCCCCAACACCCACTGACTGTGCCCATTAGCTACCGGCCACACTGACTCCATAAAGTCGTGCGATGAATACCACGCACACCTTATTTTCGAGGCTGTCTCTATTCGAGCGACGGACTGACCCAGGGTCCACTGCCCACTGATGCGTGGTTGCCAGCCACACATCAGTGGCGGGCAGGTTTTTACCTACGCGCATATCTATTTAAAAATTTTCTAAACCATTATAAAACCACCTTATTCCGTGTCTCA
Organism: Caradrina kadenii; assembly: GCA_947462355.1. Taxonomy (NCBI): domain Eukaryota; kingdom Metazoa; phylum Arthropoda; class Insecta; order Lepidoptera; family Noctuidae; genus Caradrina; species Caradrina kadenii. The sequence goes on along the minus strand of OX381693.1, from coordinate 3,305,491 downwards.
ATAAACAATGAATCGTAAAAAGCATCACTGACAAAATCCACCAAGATTTTGTTCTAATTTCAAACGTTATTTATTTTTCTACGCTGTCATAGACAAAACTATTGAAACTATAAAACTCAAAACCTCTAACAATTTCTATTTATTATAGGTTATAATATGACATTGATTGGTACATAAATCTTTTCGCTTCCCTACCATCATAATCAATCCTCTGTGTAAAGTAACGGTACCTACTGTTTTTGTAAAAGCACTCTATGTCCGTTTCTATACACCTGACAACGTATAGGAAAAATTGTAGAGGATCGGTACAGTGGCTCAGGCGTGAAAAGGTAATAAACAAACAAACAAACTGGTAGTACTGTAGAGGGTCTGGCTGGCTGAGTGAGATACAACCTCATTCATTTACTCCATGGCTATGAGACACACAACATTAAAAACTTAAGTAACCTCCGACAGAAGAATAAAAAATTCCTACCGCAGCTACAAAAGAGCTGATAACTTTGAAAACTGCTGAACCGATATCCATGAAACATAGTTAAGAACACTCTCAACTAATTCACCTTTCAAATAAAAACAAAATCAAAATCGGCTCATGCGTTCGGGAGCTACGATGCCACAGACACACACAGACACGTCAAACTTATAACACCCCGTCGTTTTTGCGTTAAAAAGCTATTTTAAAATAAGAAAGGCTTGATAGTCCGTGATTACGGCTGATAGGCTCGATAATAATTAGTTAGATAAAAATACATATAGCTAACTTCTGCCCGTAACTTTAACGGCGCGTTTTTTCAATTCCCTTTGACCACTGCTCCGCATTCGTAAATCGTAACGTGATTTAAAAAAGCCTATACCTACTATTCTTCATTCATCTAACAATCATACACAAACAAACAAACAAAACTTCAGCGTTGTTATATTAGTATAACAGTATAGATAACAACAAAACAAAAAGAAATAAAGTCTTTTATTTAGTCATACATAGGGTGATAACCCCGATATCGAGTAGTAATCCTTCGTCTTGGGGTTACTGTAGTACATTGCATACATTTTCATTTGTAATGCACTTTGTTCTATGTAAATATGCTACCTACCAACGCATGTATACGACGAATTTAATTGATATTAAGACGTTTAATAGGTGTATGTAATTGTTAAAATGTAACAGCCAGACGAGCACTACTGTCGAGTCAGTCCAAGCATGTATGTTTTCTTTACAGATACCCAAGGTGTCGGAAACTTCACGCAGTTTTGAAAGCAGCAAAGCTCCACATAACTCGAAACGAGGTATGGACACCTGTTTGACAGGGGTCACCTTGGTTTTAGCTGCAACTAGACTAACATGAACTTGACCATTAGCATCAATACACCGAACATAGACAGCGGCTGCGTAAGCGACATTAAATGAGGCAGAGAACCCGTGCAACTCTAGTAAGACGTGACGTTGACTCGTGTGAATCCACCTTGGCAAATGGAAGCCCCTAAGATGGTGAAGGTTGTTTCTATAACTAACCCATTCTTTTATTAAAGATATTCGATTTTCCCTGGAGTATTAAAGGGCGGACTAGCTAATTTTAAGGATGAGAACGAAGCCGAAACTTGAATGTCATGCTTCTCAGGAAGAAAGGATGTGAGTTTATTGAAAACATAAGCATCGACATAAAACAAACGTGGGATCTAGACGTGATTGCAATTTAAATCGGACTATCCACTTAGAGGGCATTGAATTTTCCTCATCATGGCTTAGTCGAAATATGTCGGTGTGACCGGGTGTTTTTCTTAGTCCGAGCAACTGTACTGCAGCCTCTGTGATGAAAGAGACTTGAGAACCCTGATCTATCAGAGCTCTTAAAACAACTGCTGTCCCAATTCTTGACACAACGTTGACCAAGGCTGTGGCTAACAGACCGTGGTTGTGAACATCCGCAAAACAACAATTAATGGGTCTGGTATTGCTTTGACTGGAAGGGGTGGCAGCATTAGCAGTCACCACTTTGTTTTCTGTTGAATTATGAACAATTTCAGTAGAATTAGCAGTTGATTTTAGGTGAAGTAGCGTGTGTTTATTTGCTTTAGGGTCCTTACTCTCATTGGAGGAGTGCCCGGCTTGGGCAGTGCAGCGCCTTGAACTCGTCGCGGCGACGACTGCGGGTAGCCTCTCGCTCCAGGACGTTGTTCTGACCAATGGTCGGGGGCGAAAGTGCTTGGGACGCCATCGTCTCCTTCTGCGAGGAGGTGATGGCCGCCAAGGAGGCGACGGAACGGGAAAGGAAGGCTACTTCCTCCCCGCCCACCCGCAGAAGACGCACCAGGCGCCGGAGGGTGCGAGATGATCTCCAGCCACCATAAAATGGGGCCTGCGGGCGGCGGACTTGGGGTCAGTCCGTCACCCGAACAGGGACAGGTCCCAGAGGAAGGCGCGTGTGGTGTTCCCCGTGCGCCTTTTCTGGAGTCAGTGCGGCCGGTGGGTGACGGTCGCACCGGGTGAAGGTGCCCGCCTTGTGGTGGTGGCGGGCCAATACCTGCCGGGGTGCGGAAGAATGCTCAAAGCGATACCCGTGCCCCGGCCAATGGCAGTTGGGGGAACACTGTGGGGTTTTCGTCGGTAGGAGTCCTACACACCCATCCGCCTTCCCCGAGGTGGACGCAGTCCATGAGGATTTCCCCACGATAAAAAAGGGTCCTTACTCTAAGGCTCTAAACCTAGACTCCAAAAAACTTTTGAACTCCCTAAATGATGGTAAGTCATCATTAGTATTGGAAGTAATTCTCCGTTCCCATTCTAATTTAGCTTTTATTGATTCTATAATTGATTTGTTTTTTAATTGCAATTTTCTTAAAGCTTCCATTTTGTAAAAACACCACAGAGTTTTTAACCAACAAATAGATTCGATGCAACTGACGAAAAATTACAAGGAAATAAATCAATAAACAAAACCGATGAATTTTTTTGAAATAGTTTAGCCGTTCGTGTTTGGAAAAGAAATCGGGCACAGATTTCCCGCCAAAATAACTTATCTGTAATTATGCTAAGTCTAAACTACTGCTAAAATTTAAAAGTCTCGAACACTTGTATTTCGCACTAAGTTGATTTTCAAAATTCACAAGTCTACCAACACTGGACACTTACAGTTTTGTCTGCCAAACCTCTCCAAGACCGTAGCGGCTGGGAGTGCGTTGTCGTCACTATAGATGTCTCTGCTTGATGACGCTGCTGATGTCTCGTCGCTCTGCTGTTGCCTCCGTTGCCATATGAAGTGACCCTCAACACTGGTGGTGGTAGCTCCCCCCGTCGGAGCCAGCCGCAAACCTCGTTGCTCCGCTGCTGGACATCGCTGATTAGCGCACTCCGGGGATTTACAGGCACTTAAGGGCAATCTACCAATGATTTCTTTGCCTTACCAAACGACACAAAATTTTCACTTTACTTGCATACTATACGCGATTACACTTTTAGCTATCCAGCTCGATAGGACCAAAATGTACGGCACTAGACAACTGCGCGAGGACTTTGATATATATGAAACCACAATTAGTTTCCAAAGCTATTACCAAGAAAATTTTACACGACCAAATGTAAAATTCAAATACAACAATGATAAAAAACAAAAGAATAATAAATGTCAAAGAATCTAAATGTTTTAAATTTGTTCGAATTTAGAAAAATAAAACGAGTATAGAGTTTTTACTCGCGACCGAACACCCTGTTTGTCAACCTTCATAACATTCCACGATCATTTAATATTCCTATTTTATGAAATAGTAAAGAAATACGAAGCTGTACGAGTACCTAATAATAAAATCACTAACAATAGTATATTATCATAAACTAAAAATTGCAATCTAAACTGTTACGTTTTATTTTAATACTTAATTGTAGTCTTACTTGTAGAAAGATGTAGCAACATTTTATTTATGTTTATTATTTTTTTCTCCACGAGTATGTTGAATACGTCGGATGAGACGCGTGAGCATTTATCATTCCGCCCTCGGCTCCATTACGCTCTCGCCTTTGGTTTGGGCTGCAAGTCAACCTTGACAAACTGACCTCACTAATATCATAATAATAATAGTCTGTAACTGCCCCACTGCAGGGCAAAGGCCTCTTACCATACAAAGAAGGCACGAGCATTGATCCCCACGCTTGCTCAAGGCGGATTGGCGATTTCAGACTTATATTAAATTATAAGTCCAGGTTTCTTCACGATATTTTTCCTTCACCAATGTCAGTGATGTCCAAGATAAACCTAAAAAGTACATAAGAAAAAGTTGCATTGGTACTTGCCTGTACCCGGTTGAAAACCCACAACCTCGTGCATGAGAGGCGGGCGCCTAAACCACTAGGCCATCACGGCACAATATCAGAATGTACTTATTATTATTTTATCGTAAATTATTTTAAGGTAAAATTAGGTAAAAGATCAAGTCCGTCTTTAATATACCAATATGAATGACCTGAAATAAAACGATGTTTTTGTTTAGTTACCAAACTAAACAAAAACATCGTTTCATTTCAGGTCATTCAGGTTAACTAGGTAGAATACTAGACTGATAATTAATTTATGCTGTAGGTGATTGGCCTTAGTAATACTAAACTTAGCTTTTAATTTGTTTAAAATAACTACAAAATGTTAATTTGGTTTTAACACGAAGGCCAGAATATTCTGATGGCAGTTGTTCTGATTACAAGATATATTTCTACAGTATTGGTACTAAATAGATCGAAGCTACAATAACACTCAAGTTAGGTACTTAAATGTAGAAAAAAGGGAATTTGAAGTTGCGTTTCGGTGGCTTGTGAAACAAATTCTAACTCCGAGCTGCTACTGAGAATTTCATAGAAAAATCCAATAACACTTTTTGCTCGACCTGGGCATCGAACCCCTAGCCTAGCCGTCGCGCTTAGGACCACTAGGCCAACGAGGCAGAATTTAAAAATATGTAGCAGCATAACCAATATTTGTTCGTTTTTTTGTTTATAATTGGGCGATTCTGTATCCATTATTTGGGCAAAATTTACGCCGTACAAAACAACAAACAGTACCAAAGCCACCGACTTCCAAAGCTAACGTTATTTTTCACTTTTTTGTTTTTGATGGCGGTTTTCTTTTTTAACCGACTTCAAAAAGAAGGAGGTTATCAATTCATTTGTATGTTTTTTTTTTGTATATTTGTTACGCGATATCTCCGCCAATTATGAATTGATTTTGATGATTCTTTTTTGTTTGATAGATCATACTTCAAAGGTGGCCATATAGATTAGTAAAAAAAAAAATTACTGAAAAAAATATGTCATCCAAGTAATCGAATTAACGTATTCTGCTTTCTTGTCGGTTTTAAGTGGTGTCTTGTTAACGTACGTAGTATAACTGTTCCTTCATGGATTTGGATGACAGAATATTGATACTAAAAAGCGAAAGTTATATACTTTAGTTTTGGAAGTCAACGAGCTCAGGAGAGAAGTCATTTGATGATTTTCCATCCGGAACAAAAAGAACCCTAAACAACAAACAACAAACAAAAAAATCCTTCCTTAAACAACAAACAGAACGGAAGCTGCCGCAAACCTTTAATAAAGTTATTTTTCACTTTTTAGTTTTAGAAGGAGGTTATCTTCTGTCATTTATGTAAGCTCCTAAATAAAATTATTCAGTGTAAAGGTAGATACCAGTTTAAATCTGATCATTTCAATCTGTACAAGTTTTATTAAAATCATAGTTGTCAATAGTCCAAATCGCACTTGGCCAATTTCAGGTGGCCGTGACCACCGCAAGTGACACGCTTTTTTGAGGCCAAGATCCGCGCCTCGCCGTGGCCGGGAGAGAATACATTTTTTACACGAGGCACGGTGCGTCCTACGCGCACACCCCAGCGAATCTTGATTTATCTTGCTTAATGTAACTAACAGTGTCACGTGCCCTCAAGCGACTTCGACAGCATGAACATTTTGTTGAAGATCCAGAGGGCACCACCTAATTATTTTAGAGAATAAGCAATAAGTTTTGTTTTTGAAATTCAAAGTTATGAGAAAATGTATAGACATGTTTAATGATGGGGTATTTAAAATGTCTGAAACATTGCAGACGCTACTGTTGTATATGTGTACACAGCAGTATTGCTCACTATTTAGTAACGTCTAAAATACTAAAAACTAGAATTTCAATGTGTACTGAATCCATTAACATTAATTATTTTTAATCAGTTACTTGACGCTGTCAGGGTTTATTTTTTTTTACATAATTGTAATAAAATTACACATCATTACATATATGTAATAAAATCGTAACGAATTCATAACTTTACATTTGAATTGTTTGAAAAAGTAATTGTAATTTTTTTGCTTATTTGTCTGTGTTATACAGACAAACAATACAAGTGGGGAATACACGCGTGATGGTATGATATATACCTTCACGCTTGTATTCCCCGAAGGGTTTGGCAAAGGTGTATCAATGTACACCCACAGTTCGCCGGCAAGTTCAGGTCCCATGTAAAAGGGGGCGAGCCTATTGCCATTAATCGGGCACAAATCCTAACTCCGGGATGTTACTGCGAATTTTATAGTAAAACCATCATCATCTACTTACCCTTTTCCCAACTATGTTGGAGTCAGCCTTCACAACCCGGTTACTGGGCAACACAATACCTCTGGTAAGACTGGTTGTCAGACTTTCTGACTTCTGACTATCCGTAACGACTGTCAAAGATCTACAAATGACAGCCGGGACCAACGGCTTTACGTGCTTTCCGAGGCACGGGTGTTGTTACACCACTAACTTCCAAACTCCGGGCTGATACTGAGAAATTCGTAATGGAAAAACCCAATAACACTTTTCGCCCGACCTGGGAATCGAACCCAACATCCCACGCTCAATACACTCCTCGCTTATTACATCATGCACATTGTTACGAATGTGGTGAGAGCCACCAAATAAACACCACCAACAGTTTGACTTGGTATAATAATCACAAATGGGTGTGTTACAATAATAATTAAGTATCGTTACAATTTGGAGGTCTAGCCGCGCGTGACGGATTTATATCCGTGGTCGCGATACCACGGCAGTGATGGCTCCTCTGGCGCAGCGCCTCCAGCGTAGCAGTCGCACTTAGGACCACTAGGCTAACGAGGCAGTTATACAAGTACCTATATATGTTGAAATATCACGTAAGAGTGCCTAGGCCCGGCGCTAATGATTTTTATCTTAGATTATAGAATAGAACAGTAGTAATATCATCATATTTTACTATTAAAATCACACTATTGGATGATTTTGAGGGCGTTGCACACTAAACTCATTAAAAAAATATATTCGTCATTACATTATGTATTAACTGTACACAGTGCAGTATTGCATCTTCATGAAATTCAAGGTTTCAATTCCTCGGTTGATTTTGTAGCATCTGAGATACCTAAATAATTTATATGTATTAACTAGAAATAGAAATGGACCAAATATGAAACCTTGAGGAACGCCATTAGTAATTTCTGACTCCAATAAATTTACGCCGATAACCAGTTGAGTGTTTAACATCAGGCTGGGTAGGCTTAATCCTAAGGTGCCTAGCTTAGCACAGGGTGGCAGATTTTAGGGGTGGAAAATTTAGCCAAATATTTTCTGATGTCTGGAAACAAGAAATTTACGAGACCTCTTTTCGATGACTTCTCCGTCTTCCCTTTCATTGTACAGTCAACGGCATCGGAAACTTTTATATATGACTTCAAATTCTCATAAACAATGCTAGGGCCGTAAACGAAACCGCGGGTACAGCTAGTATTCACTTTTACCTAGATGAAATGATTATTCAAACATTAATTAACATTAAATTAAGTGTGTATATAATGGTCCTGTCTGTTACACAAATACGCATAATAGTACATCGTCCGTCTGCAGTGCGACGTTTATAAAATAAGGTGAGCCTTTTTAACTGATTTCAAAAAAGGAGTAGTTTTTATGTTCGACTAAAAATAATAAATACTACTTTTTATTTTCCAATTCTTTTTCGAATTGTCGAGCAATTCTCAAAATTATTTTATTATTCGAATAGGTTTTAAACTCCTGAGGTGGTTCCATAATTATTCGTTTCATTTTATTTCGGAAAGATTTGATAAACAATGGAATTCATCAAAAACGACGAGTACACGTATAGTGATTGGTAATTGTAGTGATGATCAATAGTAATTTCTGGTTAGTTATAAATCCGTGGTCAACTAATCAAGTTCATCGAAAATACCCCTTGGAACTTCTTATCAATGAATCAAGATACTTACAGTGAAACGGGATCATCAGGAGATGACACATTAATTAATTAAGTTTAGAAAAGGAAAGTACAATATATTATAAAACCAACACCAAAATGAGTCCGTGAAGTCGGTTTAAGAACCAACCATCTGGATTACCACACTGGCTTGCCAGATCCAACAAGCAGTTTTGCGCATTGCCATAATTAGGTAGATGACACCATTAAACAATAATTCCAAGACACAACTCCAGAAAAAAAAAACACTTTATTGTAGCCCTGAAAACCGGATAAATTTTTAAATAAATATGAAATTTTATTTTTAGTTTCTTTGAAATTCATAAATAGTAAATTGAGATGACGAAAAAAGTGACATCTTCGTTTAGTATTGTCCTACAAAATCTATGAGGGAATCACGTTTTGACAGCCCATAAGAAGTACGTGAATTGATAAGTGGTGTCATTTACCTAATTGAGGTTTATGTTAAGTAGTTAGAGAAACCAATTTTATTGTTTATTCAGTTATAATAAAAAACCTTCAAGAAAAAAAATATAACGAACTTCAAAAACAAATCTCATTAGTATACCCTTTTAAATATTTTTTTTTTTAATGAGTCACAATTGACAAAAATTTCGATGAAAATAAATGTACCGTCTATACTGAAATTAACAAACAAAAATTGCAGAATGAGGATAATAAACTGGCATCTCACACTGGACTACGAAGTGACAGAAGAATTTTAAAAAAATACTTAATGATAAGCTCTTAGTTGAAATCCATCCAGTGCTGGACATAAATCTCCCCAAGGGTACCTAACATTCCATAACAATTTTTAAAGATTCAGAAATAGCAAGCCGGCCACACGATGACACCTACACCGCAAGAGCATGCGACTCGCGAGGAGGTACCGGCGGCGCCGGTGCTGGAAGGCGACAGAATCGTCATCTCCGGCATGTCCGGACTCTACCCGAACTCTCACAGTGTCAAGGATTTTTCAGAAATATTGTACAATAAGGTAAACCTTTTGAACATGCTATGTGTCGCTGATATTGGGACAGGCCGCCACTAGACCACGGACGCGCATAGTACGATTTAATAACGGACTATAATGCTTATTTCTTGCGGTTTTATATCATGTGTAAGGTCGTGTGTCTACCAAATATTGAAATAAATGTAATAAAGTAACTTACAATTTACGTATTTAAATGTAAGTTCAATCTTGCAAACTACCTACTACCTTTCGGTCAGTTTGTCAGGCATGTCCTGTTGAAGATTTTTCAATAGGACCGTATGTTAACTGTGAGTGAAATATGACAAACAATGTCCAGTTGTGCGCTAAAAATGTTAATACGAGTACCTACCGCTACGCTTACCTTCTTTGGGCGGCAAGAGCATGTGAACACAGAATAACTACCTATAAAGTAAAATTTAAAATTTATACAAAAAAAAATCTTATAAATAAACCAAATAAAACCTCGCCTGAACTAGAAATCGCACCCATGCCAAATTCAATAGTCGCGCGTTGGTCAACAATAAAATCCGAAACAAATTGAGGTTACCTTTTAAGGCCCTGTCGTAAACAAATGTTTAGATAATTGACAAAAATGCATCGTGGCAACAAATAAGTTCAAAATAGCGATACGTTTGATATTAGTTGAATCGGATAATAAAATAATAGGAATTTTGAAGTTTTCTTTAAAAAAAAAAAGATACTGCTCAGTGGAATAATTAATTTATTAATACCTTTGTTTAGTTCATAAAATTTCCTATAATGTCTTTACATAAAATTATATAGTGTACGCTCAAAATTCTGGGAGAGATATATGCGACGGAAAAATATTTAAATGATCCCCTTTACGATTTTTTTACCATTATACTTACCATTATACTTTCATGAATTGATAAGGTAAGTCTTTTCTTTGAATCCTTGACAATACACTTATTTTTGTCAGGCTTGTTATAATAAACTCATAGTCCAAATGCACCAGAAGATATTAACACTAAGTTTAAAACGACTTTATAATGTTTATAATAAGGGGGATAATGGTATGTTTATGTATAACTCAGGTCAACCCTATATCCGAGGCAGCACTCCGTTACAAGTATAATCATCCTGAGGCGGTGCAGCACGCGGGAACAGTGCCGGGGATAAGCTTGTTCGACGCGCAGTTCTTTAAAGTGAACTACCGACTCGCGTACTGTATGGACCCCATGTCACGCAAGATCCTCGAGCACACTTATCAGGCCATCTATGATGCTGGTTAGTAGGCAACCATCTATAACTAAATAACTATACTAGGTTGTGGACGTAGCTTCCTGGAAAACAAGTAGCAAAATGCCACTCTTACACCCATATTCTGTGCAAATAATTTCGTCGATCCGTCCTTTGGGTTGTGTGTGGACAAATCTACAAATGCACTGGTATGCTTAACTATCTTCGACTATTATTACTTAGAGCAGAGTCGTCACTCGACCAGTCAGTCCAAAAGGGGAGGAGCGCGGGACTCGCTTGACCCAACAGACATAACGGGCTGATTCCAAACGTATCAAACAACTTGCAAATTTACAAGTATCACTTGAGTCTAAGCTCATGGTATTGATAAGAACTTCGAGGTTTTAATTGGTAGGATTCCGCCAAAACTCACCGTTCTGTCTGTACGGAGGGTATAAACAAATGGCAGATGGTGGCATTGTATCTGCAACGCTAAATGCAAATGCAAATGTCCAATAATTACGTCCAAACGGACTGTCAGTAGACTGATTAGCAATTAGTTACTTCATGCATTAAACTTCAGTAAATAAATAAGTAATTTTATACTGTTAAGTGAAAAACAAAACACAGTACCATTAACATCGGGCCTGTGGACGGTGAGCAATGGGTAGCTCACCGTCCTTACGTTGCATAACGACAGGCCGTGTCGACGGCGCGTTCGTGTTCCACGCGCGCCTCAAAGAGATGTCAGCAAAAGGAAGGGGCCACTGAGGGCCGATGCCTGCCGGGGCTGCGGGTTGGTCGCAAGAGATACCGCGCCCCCGGAACGCAAAGGGCACAAGAAGGAACATGGGTGGGTTTTAGTCAGTAAAAGTCTGACACTCCCTCCCGCCCCGTCCAGGGCGGGAGAAGTTATTTGATGATTTCCCACCCACCAAAAAAAAAAAAAAAAGTACCATTAACACGTTTGTACAATTCTATGGTATTTTTAAAAATGTTTAATGGTTAATTTTTAGTTGTTAAGGTGGTAGCTGTTTTAGCTAGTTATGCTTCTTAGTTTTCTGTGACGTTGATCAATAAAATATAATACTAACTAATTTATTTTTATTTAGGAGTAAATCCAGAGGAACTTTCCGGTAAAAAGATCGGCGTGTATATCGGCACATGCTTCTCCGAATCTGAAAAGTGTTGCTATTATGAAGCTGGTTTTAGGTTTGGTTCTGGCATTGCTGGGTAAGCCAAGAATTTATCTTTTCTACTTTTTTTTTTGACAACGCGATGCGGTTCTGTACTCTTGTGTTACCAACGTTATCAATAATAATTACGCCTTATTATTTAATTCTGTTTCTTCTCAGTAAAAACAAGTATTAGGAAACCAATAAATATCTTCACCGACTGTGAAATACGAATGTTATATTTAAAGTAAAATTGCAAAGATAAATTGGGAATAACTATTTTAGTGTTATCTTTTTTTCTTAGTTTTACTCAGAATATCATTATATAGCTCGTGATTTTTAATCTGACATACTACAAAATATAAAAAAATTGTAAAATCAACTTTTGTTACATATCAATGCTTTTGCGAAATCCAGTTTTAAATACGAGTATACTTAAAACACCCCTACGACCCCTGCTACGTGCTCTCATACGCACAATATCTCGCGTGCGTTACATTAAGCGCTACCATCAAAAGTCATTCTTTATATAAATAATAAAAGTGACCCAGCAACAATTTTGTTCTTTGTTACTACTTAGTTTGAAAGAAAGTATGCATAGTGCTAACGGCTATGCGGTATACATTTTTGCATTAATTATTATACCATAGGCTTGAAAGACGGGTTTTTTTCACGTAAATCAGGTGCAGCAAAACTATGTTTGCCAACCGCATTTCCTATTGGCTTAACGCGAAGGGGCCATCGATGTCCATCGACTTAGCGTGCTGCAGCTCCACCGCGGCGCTGGAGCAAGCATATCTCGCTGTAAATCGTGGTGAATGCGAGGCAGCCATCGTTGGAGGGGGCTACCTGTGTCTGCACCCACAGTCTGCTGTGCACTGCGGAAGGTACTGTCAGTAGACAAAACTTTCACTAATATTACCAGGTTATACAGGCGTGATGGTGTGTGTATGTGTAATATCATGTTAGTTACCCCTTTGATTGTTCCTGGAAGTCGTCGATTTTCTATTTCATCCTTAATCATTTGGTCTTCTTCCCTTTTACCTGCTATAATTGTCTGGTTTTTGCCATTGCAGTTTTGTTTACGTGAAGATTGAAAAATTTTATAGGTTACAAGTGACTCCTGTTACATACATAGGAAGTTCTCAATTACGATTCGCTCTGGTTACAGGGTCATAAAACTTTGTCAGGATGGCAAAACTAAATCATTCGATGAAAATGCTGACGGATGTGCTAAATCTGAAGCTATTAACGTCTTGTTTCTGCAAAAAGCTAACAACGCTCTGAGGTAGACCATTATAATAATATGATATATTTTTGCGTTGATTTGGATCATACAGCGTTTATTTATTTTTAGGCAATAAATAAACCAATATTTTGATGATTTTTTACAGGATTTACGCCGATGTTTTGCACGCTAAATCAGAGTATACATGCATATTGACTGGAGAAACGAACCCTCGATACGGATTCTACAGAGATATCGGTAAAACTGTCAGCTTCATGAAGAAGTTCTATGAGGAAGCAAGAGTCCCGGCACAAGCCATCGAATATGTTGAAGCCCGTGGCTGCGGTAATTACTCCGAGATTAAATAAAAAACAATAATAAATCAGATAGAAGTATTAACACCTCCACAGAAGTAAAGTGGACAGAAAATAAGTAGAGTTACGCTGAAGTAAACCAAAAGCGAATATAGGTTAATTTTAATGATAAACTTCCAAAAGACTTTAGGATAGTTGAATTTCATTCTGCCCATTCCTGAAATTAGACATTGGGTAACAACATTTTTTTAAGAAATAAATAATAACTGAATAAGTTTATTCGACAGCTGCACTAGAGGCTGATAAAATGGAGTTGCAAGCCATTGAGGAGGTGTACTGTAATAACAGAGAAGATCCTCTTCTAGTGGGCAGTGTTACGTCCAACATCGGTTACAATGAAGCTGCGTCTGGTATTACTGCCATTACAAAAGTAAGTTTCTAGGAAGACGTTTAGTTAATATTCTTTACAATTTGTCGCATATATTAGCATAGTTTTCATCTACCACGAGCAGGTATTACTAGGCTACCACACTGGTCAGCTTGCCGCCAACCTGCACTGCAGCAATCCGCGGCAGGATATAGTGGCACTCCGAGAGGGGCGCATGCGCATCGTCACCGAGCACCAGAGCTTCCGCCGCTCTTACGTCGCCGTCAACGGCATGTCTGTCACCGGCGTCAACACACACGTGCTGCTGCATGGACACTACAAACCAAAGGTGGAAACATTATCTATTGTCATTTTCTGCCCTTATCCCTATTTATTTGCAGTCGGCGCTGCATGTCGTCGTATGTATCTGCCGTCATCTCAGCATTCAGACCCATTTAGCAATATTATCTTTTTTACAATCCATCTCCACTATCTTTCGTTCTATTCTATTATATCCATAAGCATTACTCTTCTACATTTAAAATACAATTTCTGAAATTATAGGTTTTTTTTTGTAAAGTACATTTTACCTTTCAGGATCCCAATCGCTACAAGTCGAGCATTGCACACCTAGTGACTATATCGGCGCGACATGAAGAAGCGGTGACTCACTGTCTTAACGAGTTGAAAGCTAACCCAGTAGACCCTGAACAGTTGAGGCTGTTGCACAACATACACCAGGCGAATGTTCCAGGGCATTTGGGCAGAGGATTCGTCATTCTACGTAAAGACTTTTATGATAATAGTAAAAATTATTACATAACTTGTATCTACCACAGTGCTGGAAGCTTAAATAAAAAAGCCAGAAGCATTAAGTAAAGTCATTTTTCGTAGTAGGATATTATAAGGTAATAATAATACCAATGTAATGCATACGAGATAAGTTAACTTGATTCCAGTATTTTTTTCTAGAAACGAACGAAGAACAGAAGACCGTGTGTCTGTCTGAGAAAGTCGAGTACTTCGACAACGCGCGCCGGCCTTTGTGGTTCGTGTACAGCGGGATGGGCTCACAGTGGGCTGGTATGGGAGTGCAACTCATGCGCATACCGATCTTCGCTGCTGCCATAGAACGGTAGTAACATTAAGTATTCCAAGTAAAATAATTACAGTAGATGAAATACTTAAAAGATTCTAATCAGATTTAAACATTAATTACAGATGCCACAATGTTTTAGAGCCAAAGGGAATCAACATTGTTGATATAATAACGTCACCCGATGAGACCACCTTTGACAATATTTTACATTCGTTTGTCGGAATAGCCGCTGTACAAATCGGTCTTACTGATATTCTCCGCGAACTTGGATTTGTACCAGATGGAATCATAGGTGAGAAACGAATTAGTGAAAATTACACAACAAACCACTTAAAGTAATGGCAAAATCAACAAGTCTAATGTTCATTACTTAGCCTAGTGAAAACAGGAAAGGTTTTGGGCTAAATAATAATACAATTACTTACTCATTTTTATAAATATTCTATACCCAACGGCAAAAACGTAGCTTTCTATCGGTAAAAAAAAAAATGGCCTCTTAATAATGTTTGCATAGATGTAGATAAACAAAAACATAATAAACGTGTAAATAAATTAATAAAGGAAATTATAACGATATCAATCAGGTCACAGCGTGGGGGAGCTTGGATGCGCGTACGGCGACGGTTGTTTGTCGGCAGAAGAGATGATACTGGCCGCTTACAGTCGTGGTCGCGTGTCACTGGAGACTAAATTTATCCGCGGATCTATGGCCGCCATCGGTTTGGGATATGAACAGGTAGAGTAGATTCATTTGTTCTGCTTGCTACTGCCTTGAATAGCTCTAGCAATATACATTTCATGCAGTGTGTATACATTATGTTTTAATCTTTTAGATTTTATCAATGTGTCCACCTGAAATTCAAGTGGCTTGTCACAATGGGCCAGAATCTAGTACCATTTCGGGGCCGGCTGATGTCATGAAGGAGTTCGTCGCAGAGTTGACTGCTAAGGGTATTTTCGCTAAGGAAGTTCCATGCTCCAACATCGCGTATCACTCGCGTTATATCGCTGATGCTGGTAAGTTCTAGAAGATAATAAAAATATAGGAGTAATAGGTATGACGTTGAGGCTTTTCACGAGTTGATTAAGGTCAATTTTGATTTTTTACCGTCTATTTGGTTTTTATTTATTATGCAGGTCCTCAATTACTCAAGTATTTGTCGGAGGTGATCAAGGATCCGAAACCAAGAACTGAGCGATGGCTCTCGACTTCGGTGCCAGAAGAGAAGTGGAACGATCCAGTTGCAAAGCTCTGTTCAGCTGAATATCACACCAACAATCTACTGGTTAGTAGTGATGTAATAATTGATGAATATGTCAAAGTAACGGCTGAACCTCTATCCACAAAGCTCCGGTATGGGGTATATAAATCATGTGAACATCGTTATTTCAAACGAGTACTAATAATACTTCTGCTTATGTAACACTTAACCCAGACGTACTGGACTCCTTGAAGAAGCCTAGACCTAGACTTATATGTAAAGTCCCTACAAGTCAGTAATGTCATATCACCGACTTTTAAAATAATAATACCAGCCTTATAAACTGTCTTACTGTAGGGAAAGTATATCATAATCGGTTGAATATCTAAACAAGTGCAGATGACAAAAATGTATGAGTACATAATAATTATAGTTGAAACTAAATTGGTTGATATAAAGTCAACTGATTTACAACTACTTAAAAAATGTTGTTAACGTGTTGAGTACTACCCTCGTCTGCGGGTTGTTCGTAAGAGATACCGCGCCCCCGGAACGCAAAGGGCACAAGAAGGAACATGGGTGGGTTCTAGTCAGTGAAAGTCTGACACTCCCTCCCGCCCTGGCCAGGGCGGGAGAAGTTCAGATTAGTTAAGAGAAGTTAAGATTTTTACTTGCTCTGAACTCTATGTTATATAGTATTTATCACTGTTTAAAAAGATTTTACGGATACTTTCTATTTCATGGGATCCATTTATTTACACAGAGCCCGGTGTTGTTCGAGGAAACGTCGCGGCTGATACCTCACAACGCTGTGCTGGTGGAGGTGGCGCCGCACGGACTGCTGCAGGCCATCCTCAAGCGATCATTACCAAGCACCTGCAAGAACATAGCACTGACTAGGAGGAAACACGCTGATAATACATTGTTGCTGCTCGAGGGTATCGGCAAGTAAGTGAGATCGTGGAAATAATCAAAATGGAATTGTCATTAGCAATATGAAATGTATGAAGTTATTAAGCTGTCATTATTTTCAGTTTATTTATGGAGGGTTACAATCCTAAAGTTCATGTACTCTATCCAAAAGTTGAATTGCCAGTTGCCACGGGAACGCCATTCCTTTCGCATCTCGTCAAATGGGCTCACGGTGAGAGATGGTAAGTGGCATTTCTTTTTTTTACTTTTCTCACAAAATTAATTATAGGTACATGGTGACTCAGTACCTATTATTTGTTTTTTCTCTTTTAGGCCATTGCCACTATATCGCAACGCTAACAGGATAACAGCTGCCTCCCTCAACTATGTTATGTCTACGCAAGATATAGAAAACTCTTACTTGCAAGGACACTCGATGAGAGGTAACATGAACGCCCTAGTCGTATAGTATACTGTCTTAATTACAAAACGTAAAGCGAAGACGACAAATGACTTATTATTAATAATCAAAATCCATATTTATCATTATAATTGTGAAAGTAACTGTGGTCTGACTGTTACGGTACCACGAGTAAACTACTGAACCGATTTTGATGAAATTTGATATGAATCCAGGACAAGATATAGGCCAATTTTATTTCACAACTTCCTCTGCGCCTGCGATAACCGACATTCACGCAGACAAAGTCACAGGCGAAAGCTAGTACCTAAATATAAATTACGATTATATTATTATTGTTGTTCACACAAGACAATAACAAAAAGAGAAGCGATACAAAAGCCGACGAAATATGTTTCTATGTAAATTTATCCGCTCTGTTTAGTAAATCATTTATCCCAACAATAATCATAATTATATTAGTTACTTTAAAATAAAACGGACTGTCTTGATCTTTAGGACTCGACTTATATCCGTTCGCCGCCACACTGGCTCTGGTGTGGGACACCTTTGCAATGACGATGGGAAAACCAAAGAAGCAAATGTCTGTGGAGTTCCGCGACCTGCATTTGTATGCGCAACCGATATTACACGACCAACGTCAGCTCCGCTTTAACGTCAATTTTCATAGAGGAAATGGTCATTTTGAGGTAAAAATAGTTTGTTATTTCCTATTACGCTTAGGTCTGTAATTATTACAATTTGTATTAGAAAAGTGTTATTGGGTTTTTCTATGAAATTCTCAGTAGCAGCTCGGAGTTAGGATTTGTGCCCGCTTAATGGCAATAGGCTCACCCCCTAAAAATACTACCTATACCTCTACCTAACCCTTCGGGGAATGCAGGCGTGATGATATTACTAGAATCATGAACTTTTTACAATCCATCGATGAACAGTGGCCTCTCTAGTTGTTCGCCACTGAGATTATTACTCGATCACATTCATCCATGCATTAACATGGCCGTGTAAAGATACTTGCCCCAATTAGACCTAAGTCCGTGTCCTATACCTACTGCGTTTGCCAATCACGCCACGCCACCGTGATCCCCACGCTAACATGTTTACGCCTACGACCATCAGTTTAATGGCTAACCAGTCTACTTATATTTCTGTTGTTCTAACCAAATGCGACTACGTAAATAAATTTGGGATATTGTACACAGTCACTTCATTTCTGATTACATCCTACAGGGCCGTTAGTTGTGTAATGCTTAGTAAACTATCATACCTAATATTTAAATACAGATTCTCAATGAAGACTCCAAAGTCGCGACAGGCTATATACATGCATTTGAAGATCATGAAGATACCAAACAAGAAAGAATAGTAGAAAATAAAGAAGTAGACACAAAAGTGAACATAGACCTCAATGCTGAAGATATTTACCATTTATTGAGAGATAGAGATTACTCGTACAGGTAGGTGTAAAATAAGTAATAATAATAATAATAAGTCCCGAGTGAACGGCGCAGTGTTCCACACGCGCCACTCGAGAGTGGGTGCGGCCATTATGTTAATGGCTGCACGGGGAGGAGGGACCTGCTGGGGAACAGCGGGTCGACGTCTGTCGGGGGAGCAGTGAATGTTTAAGCGAATCCCGCACTCCCGACCAAAGGCAAAGGTGGAACACCGCGGCGGTTTTAGCCGGTAAGAGTCCGGCATCCCCACGGCGGAGGAAGTCCATGAGGATTTCCACCGCGAACCAAAAAAAAAAAACCTTTCAAAATTGTATTTGCTTAATTTTTGTTTATACCGATGAACGATAAAATTTATTTCCTTATTTGCACAGCGGTGAGTTCCGTAGTATTGAGGGTGCTAACGAATCCCTGAGCGAGGCTTTGCTGGTGTGGCGTGACAACTGGGTCACGTTCATCGACGGCATGCTGCAGCTGATCATGCTGCGCCAACCACACGATGGAGTATCACTAGTCACGCACATCAGAAGTATGAAGATCAACTTAAAATATCATCAAAATGTTGTAGAAAATTCTTTTGAAACGGATTGCAAAGTTCTATTAAAAGCAAAAGTATTGGCAAATTCCGACATTACCAGGTGACTATTTTTTACGTTTTATTAAGAATAGTCAACAAAAGAAACAAGCAACCAGGATCGCTAGATTTAGTTGAAGTATCTTTAGAAACCAATGAATATTTCGGAATTAAATTTATTCTAATGAATGAACTGTTTAATTTATATGATTTAAATTCAATTATATTTTAAAACATCCATCACTTTCTAAGAAACCTTGAACAATATTTAAGACACTGGTTACTTATCTCTTTTGTTGACTGTACCTACAAGAGTAAAAAAAAATGTTATTAATCAGTTTTTATAACAGTTACACTACTTTGTTTTCCAGATGTGGAGGCATTACAATAAGTAATGTCAAATTCGAAAATATGCCTCCAATGAATGACAAAAAAATGATGTTACAGACTTTAAAATTCGTGCCTTATTTCCGGTCAGATGTAGATGTAAGTACATCTTTCAGTTATCAGCAGACGCAATCAATTAAAAAACACAAAATTAAATATTTTAAGTAACTCCCGACAGAAGAAAAAATCACTACCGTAGCTTACAAAAGTGCTTTGAACCGCTGATTCGATTTCCATCAAACAAAGATAAGAACACTCCCGACTAATTAACCTTTCAAACACAATGAAACAAAATCAAAATCGATTAATGCGCTCGGAAGCTACGATGCCACAGACAGACACACACACAGACACGTCAAACTTATAACACCTCGTCGTTTTTGCTTCGGGGGTTAATAAAAAGACATGAAATACGATATATATTTTTTAAACTAATACAGGTGGCGTCTACCCTTCAAGTTTTCTTACAAACAGTAGTGGAAAATGTAAACAAACCAAACTTAAATGTTGTTGGGCTGGTTGATCGAACTGAAAAAGGGTCAATTTTCTCTGAAATAAATGCCGTTACGAATATTTTTGGAGTTAATGTTAAATACGAAGAAGTGATCCGCGAGTTGGCTTTGAAGGAACAAAATAACTTTCTAACAGCCGCTGATCTGGTGCTGGTTCAAAACCTATCTACTGACGATAAAGTAAGTTCGATTTTTTTTATTTACCATATGTTTTCTTTATTGACATCATGATGTAACAAATTTGGTTATTCAACAGATGTGCCAACTGCTGCATCGTTTCCTACAAAGAGATCAGTTTGTGGTGAGTGAGGAAGACCTCGCTTTTGGCGGTCGCTCACGCCCCTTGTCGCTTTACCGCGTGGTCTCCGTTCACTCCATTGTTCGCAACGGCAACAAACAGCAGTCACAACTGCAACTAGCCCGGTGGGGTGCGTCTGCGGCCGTACCTACAACCACTGTCACAGTTCGAACCAACGCTGATATCTTATTCCTTATGAGAACACGCAACAACCTGACCTTAGGACATCGACTCCTGGTTATTGCGCCTTATCCATCACTGCCAGGTCTTAAGGAACTTGTAAGCGGCTGGCGTAGAGAAGCTAATCGTAATAAAATCCATCTAATCATGGTCGCTAAGGAGAGCAACGACAGTTTTTATAACACTGAGATGCCAGATGTTGACCTGGCATTCTACGTAGTGGCTAATGTAAGAAATATGTCATTTTACTATGAAGTAAATTATTAGAATTATTAATTAATTAAAAGACCAAAAAAACTTTACAAACATATTATGTACTTAATTCAAATCATTTTCATTTATTTATCAGGGTAAGTGGGGAGGCGAATTCTACGTACCATTAGAAGACACTGTATCAGTGAGCAACAATGTGTCGTTGCAATGTAGCAAGTTTGGTGATTTCGATTCGCTCACGTGGGCTGAAGTTCCTGAGAAAACCGGTTCTGGAATTTCTGTTAAGGTTAAGTTTATTTTTATTATTTTGAAAGTTTCTGAAGTTTATAAAATAAACAGGCTCATATTATATTAAAAACACATACTTCTATCATCCTTCATTTTTCCCAGGTTCAATATGCTGGTATCAGTTATGATGACATCAAAAAGGCTAGTGAAACATTATTCCATAAACAAAACGGTAATAATTGCTTTGGAATGGAATTTAGTGGAATCACAAAGAGGTCAGTAGCTATACTAATGAGTATTACTTAAGTCGTAACTTAGCTCGCAAGGATTAGTTTGAATAATTTAATTTACAAAATATTTTGTATTTTTGTTGATAATTTTTATTTAGCCGATCAAGCTTTACAAATTCTAAAGCACATGGACATAAGACTAAGCATAGGATCATGTTGGAGCAAGTACAAAACTTTTATACTAATTTATGAGGGAGTACGGAGTATATCCATTTTATCCTTTGATGTATCCAAGACTATTTTTGGGTATGATTGGATATAGTAAGCTGAGGGTCAGGAAGCAACGCACACTAGTAACCTATATTTTTAAGTGAGGGAAGATACACGATGCGGATATATTGCGAAAGATGTAGGTATTCATATTCATAATACTTTTCGGTGTCAAATTTATATTTTCCGCCGTGTAGTGGTGAGCGCGTGATGGGGCTGGTGCACGACGGCGCGGCCCGCAGCGTGACGCGCGCGCGGCCGGAGCTGCTGTGGCCGGTGCCGGCGCACTGGAGCCTCGAGGACGCCGCCACCGTGCCGCTCGCCTACGCACACGCACTCTACTGCCTCGTTAGTGTACTACTTGCAACAATACTTTTGTTGTTTATTGTTGAACTTGTATTTGATCCTGATTTATTTTAGGGAATCAAAAGTGAAAAGGTGCTTGCTTCTACACCAGATGTTACTGTGTTAGTCCACGGAGGAGCTGGAGCTTTCGGTCAAGCTCTAATATCAATAGCCCTTGCTTCCGGCTTCGAAGTATTCACAACCGTCAGTGACACGCGCAAGAAACAGTTCTTGCTTAAATTATTTCCAGGATTAAAAGGTATTTTGATGATGATGCTCAGTAGTTTAGGCACCCACCACTCATGCACCAGGTTATGGATTCGCAGCCGAATGCGACTTTTCCAATTTCATTATAACGTACTTAACAACTTTATCTTGGACATGATCCGATTTGTTTATCGTGAAAATATGTGGACTTATTAGTCTGAAATTGCTATTCTATATTGAGCAAGAATAACGCGTAACGCCTTTTTTGTATAAGAAAACCATATGCAAAATAAATGGCTTTTCTTTCTTGCCCGGCAGTGAGACAATAAGAGGCTTTTTTTTTTGGGGGGTGGGAAATCATCAAATAACTTCTCCCGCCCTGGGCGGGGCGGGAGGGAGTGTCAGACTTTTACTGACTAAAACCCACCCATGTTCCTTCTTGTGCCCTTTGCGTTCCGGGGGCGCGGTATCTCTTACGAACAACCCGCAGCCCCGGCAGGCATCGGCCCTCAGTGGCCCCTTCCTTTGCTGACATCTCTTTGAGGCGCGCGTGGAACACGAACGCGCCGTCGACACAGCCTGTCGTTATACAACGTAAGGACGGTGAGCTACCCATTGCTCACCTTCCACAGGCCCGTATCTACGATGGCCGGGAGTCGTCTCGCGGCTCCCGACGTCCGGAGCGTCTACCGCGGCGGCTGGGACGTGAGAACCGCTGTCTCAACTTCTCTGAAGGAGGCGACTGCATCCCATTCCCTCTCGCTCCAGACCATGGCTTGCACCAGGGCCGGACGCGAGAGTTCACCGCCGCTGATGGCCGCCACGAGGACTCGGCGATGCTCCGCCCAAGCGGGGCATACCGCCACGGTGTGCTCCACCGAGTCCTCGGGGCGATCCACACAATAGTGACACCCAGACGTTTCCTCCCGCCCGATGAGGTGCAGGAACCTCCCGAAACACCCGTGTCCGGTGAGGAACTGCGGCAGGCGGTAGGTGAGGGCGCCGTGGCGCCTCTCCAGCCACTCCTCAAAGAGGGGACTTACCGCCTCTATTAAGGCGAGCCCAAATAAGAGGCTTAATATGATTTAGTACTCAGTTGTAACATTTACTTTGTTTAAGCTGAACATATCGGAAGTTCTCGGGATCACAGTTTTGGAGACATGGTTCTAAATGCTACGAAAGGAAAGGGTTGTGACATAGTTATCGGTTGCCTTGGAGAAGACCTAAAGAAAGTATGTTATCCTTTTACAATGCGTTATTTCTTTTTTAATGTCGTTTGTTTATTAATGTGCCTGACCTATGTTACAAAACTGGACTTTTTCAGACTTCAGCCAATTGTGTCAAGGACTACGGCTTGTTTATTGACGTTTCTCAGCTGCATTATCAAGATGAGTTCAGTTATGGGATGTACAACCTCACTAAGGAGCGAGGTTACGTCACTACTGATTTTGGTTCAATATTTAATCCTGAAAATATTGAGAATGCTAAGGTAATTAAAGTGCCTAAGTGTCCTTTCGTTTTTAAGTTTAGGGTAGATCCTCACTTTTTGTCCGCCTGCCATAAAGGGGTTTTTCACAAGATCTTTAAACAACGTCGATAAAAATAGTAATTTTAGAATTGACAAAATGAGATCTTATAAATGTGCTTAAAATAATGTCGCCAGTCAATAACCAAGTGCATTTTTTGCTTTATTTGAAGGTTTAGTTCGATCCAAAGAAACAAAAAAAAAATCATTAGCTCTATCTTCCGGTAATTGCGGCAAAAAATACTGTTATATCATGCTGGGTATGCAGTTGCAAAGAACGGAAGTACAGTTCCAAAATTAAATACATCTAAGAATTATATTATTTCACAGGCTATACAAAGGATGTTGAGCGAGGGTATAAGACGCGGGTACGTGCGTCCTCTGTCGCGCTTGACGTACGCGCCTCACGACGCCGCGCGCGCTTTCCGACTGCTCTCAGCGAGCAAGCACCGCGGCAGGGTGCTGTTGACGATACCACCCTCCACAATAGAAACCCAACCCAGGTATATGGCTATACACTCGTGTTTATTTTGGCTGTAAGCTTACGATAATTACTCAGACTAAGACTCCAGCGCGTATTGTGTGATTTCTAGGTGACGGTAGCGTGCCACAGATTGAAGATATCGGTCGAGCCGCGTTCTGGATGCTTTCATGATTTTTTTATGCAATATCTTAAACAAATAAATTTATAAATTTACACGTTAAACCGTTTTTGGTACAATGAACAATAATCATAATCATTTATTTATTTGCGAATATGGGTACAAAATAAAAGGTTTTACTCACAATGGTGTTCATTATCCTACCATATGGCATGCAAATATACATTTGTATAGTTTGTAGTTTCATAGTTAGAGACCTATGTATTTACATAGGTATCTAACTATGAAACTAGAGTTTAATAACAATTAAAGACATTACTTAAAATATTGTATAAATAAATATTATACAAGTTTATCATGTAAATGAATGATAATGTATAGTTTATGAAAGGTTAACAATAAACTCACGCCTTTTTCCCTTTTTTTTTTTTTTTTTTTTTTGGTGGGTGGGAAATCATCAAATAACTTCTCCCGCCCTGGGCGGGGCGGGAGGGAGTGTCAGACTTTTACTGACTAAAACCCACCCATGTTCCTTCTTGTGCCCTTTGCGTTCCGGGGGCGCGGTATCTCTTGCGAACAACCCGCAGCCCCGGCAGGCATCGGCCCTCAGTGGCCCCTTCCTTTTGCTGACATCTCTTTGAGGCGCGCGTGGAACACGAACGCGCCGTCGACACGGCCTGTCGTTATGCAACGTAAGGACGGTGAGCTACCCATTGCTCACCGTCCACAGGCCCGTATCTACGGTGGCCGGGAGTCGTCTCGCGGCTCCCGACGTCCGGAGCGTCTACCGCGGCGGCTGGGACGGGAGAACCGCTGTCTCAACCGTCCCGCCGCCTCCTTCTCAAGCATTACTGCCTCGCAGAAGGAGGCGACTGCATCCCATTCCCTCTCGCTCCGGACCATGGCTTGCACCAGGGCCGGACGCGAGAGTTCGCCGCCGGCCTTTTTCCCTTAAGGTGCGTTTTTCCTTAAGGCGTATAAAGGTTATAATTTGTACAATATTACTTTTCAGGTTGACGTGTAAGGCTGATCGCTGCCATCTAATACTCTGTGATAATGAAACCTTTGGACTACAGCTAGGAGACAGACTCGTGCAACGAGGCGCACAAAAGCTTTGTGTACATATCAAGAAACAATCCATGAATTACCTGCAAATAAAAATTCGGTAAATAAATTGACAGAGATTTTTATAATTTCTTCGTCTTTTTAATGTGTATCAATTGTTGTCAGGGATAAGGTCTAATTGCTTCTACTATCCTTGATTCCACAGTCTAAGAAAAGCTTTTTCAAGTTTTGGTTGAGACTATTACAGTTTTGGTTGGGCTATTAAATCGGGCTGGCGACCATAGGCATTAAAGGTTATTGATTCCATGATGACTGAGTCTACATCTTACACATTGTCAATTTTGCGAAGTAACTCAGGACTTTATTTTTGTGCTGCACAAGACATTTGTGGGGCGTCATGAGAGATGACGACGGGGATTTTTGCATGGCGATGGACTGCATGATCGTGATATATCACAATAATCTCAGATTAATAAAATAATAATTATTGACAATACCTCATCTTTTCGTTTAGATCATGGCAGCAACTGGGTGTTGAAGTCGTATTATTCTCTGACGACTTGTCAGGAGAAACTGCTGTCAATGCGCTGTTAAATAATGCTATGCGCATTGGTCCCATCGAGGGAGTGTATGTGACTGTGGGCGGTAAGCAGCAGGATATCAACGAAACCTTACTAAATACTTTGGACTTGGTATCGAGGACATTGTGTACTGATATAAAGTAAGTAATCATAACCATAATCGTCACATCTTCACATCTAATCAAAATATTTATCTGTCGGAAACTATCACTCCTAGTTAACATCTGACAGGTCATTAATTTACAAAATTAATTTGCCCTTTAAATCCGGACATACCCATCAGCTCACTATGTAACAGTGTTTATTCTTTTCCCAACCTTACGATTCTAATGAAACATTTGTGTTTTGACAGATATTTCGCAGTTCTAAACACTGTTGACAACACGATTGGGAAGGAAGTCTGTCTTCGTCGCGTACGAAACAATTTGCCGGCAACTATGTTGTCGCTGCCGGAACTGAACCTTGTAAGTGTGGTACGAGAACTGTCTAGTCACGACCGGATGGCGAAGCTTATGATCTTTGTTATTCTTCGTCGATAAATCCAATTACAATGTACCTGATTTGGGAATTAAACCCACGAAAAGGAGTCGCGCTTGTGACCACGAGACCAAAGATCAGTCTTAATACATTTGTGAGCAATAAGACTTATTTTATTTACATTTGTTCTCAGGAGTCGTGCAACATTGCTGCATGGTACCGTGGCGCAGTGGAGGTGACCGAGAGAGCGTTATGTGCCACTCACAGTGTAGTTCTAGCGAACACGGCGCCTGCGCAACAAACCTCGCTATTGCAACAAATAACTGCACTAGCGGGTAATCTAATATATAAAGCTGAAGAGTTTGTTTGTTTGGTTAAACGCACTAATTTCAGGAACTACTGGTTTGAATTGAAAAAATATTTTTGTGTTGGATTGTCCATTTATCGAGGAAGGCTATAGGCTACATAACATCACGCTACCACACACGGGATTGGAGCAGTCACCAAAAACGTAACCTAATGCGGGTGAAAAACTACGCAGACGAAGTCGCGAACAGAAGCTAGTTTACTATAATTTTCCTTAAGTACATTTTTATTATTTTGTTTTTGTTGTAATAAAAAAATTATCAATACCCGTAACTATTGTGAAATATACAACGGGCCGCTACAATGGCGATAATACTTATCGCGCGGGTAAGGTCAGTGACCAGCTATAATCTATAGGTACTAAAGAGACAAAGTTTGTGAGTTTGTGAGGTTGTAGGGGGTAATCTCTGGATCTTCTGAACCAATTTTGAAAACTTCTTTTACATGGGTAAAAGAAGTTTTCAAAATTGGTTCAGAAGCCAGAAAGCCACGTTATTTGTTAAAGTCATAGGCTGCATAACATCACGCTACGACCTACGGGAGCGAAGCAGTAACCAAAGACATAACTTAACGCGGGTGAAAATGGCTACGCGGACGAAGTCGCGGGCTGTTCGCTAGTATAAAATAATCCGTAAATTTAAGAATTACAATATTAAAAAGGTACCATTTTCAAGAACTGGGTGGGGCACATACCTCTAGTACGGAACTTCCAATTCCAAAAGACTGTAACTTAAAGTAAGTTGCTGGTCGTTAATCCTGGCTACAAGGTTGTGTCTATGCAAGTAGTGTCCGTTAGTCAGACGAGAAGACTCAGACATAATGTGACGGATTGATTCCCCCCGGACGGTGGTATGCTCGACAAATGTCAACCGTGCCGACCTTCACAATGTATCTCCGGTAATTGTTCGCCATCATAATAGCCCAGACAAACCCTTCGGTTTCCCCAAAGAGGTCACCGAAGCACACCCAGGATACAGACGCCTTGAAGTCTAATTTTTAATTTTAATTAATTTTTGGATTTTTTGATTGAAAAATTTACTTGACGTTTATGCTCACGACTCGTGGCGGCTACTATACTATAGGTTTGCGCTAGTTCTCGTTCACTAAAGAGAGCGGGGCGATGCCCTTCTATCTCTATGTAATTTTAATGATAGAATCAAAATATATCACACTTTGCATCATTTTGTCGCCACGTTGTATTACACTTTTATTACAGATGTAACCATAAAGACGGATACGGACAAGAACATCACGTTGGAAGAATTGGGTGTCGTAAGCGATAAGATACCACTCATTTATAATTTCCTAAGAATACATTACAATGTTGTGATTGAAAAGAAAGAAATTCCTTCAATAACTATTGACATGTAAGTGGATTTAAAAACTCTCTAATTTAAATCATATGAAGATCTTCTTCTATCTGCCCTCATCTCTTGATACTTGGGGTCATATTTGCCATATAACCCATAAATGTTTCTTGCTCGTTCTTCGCCATAGAGACCTACGTTTCAACTTTTTGTATGGCTAACCTCTTGACAATTCAAAAGTGCCTGTGAATGGTCTAATTGGAATAAATGTTTTGTCTTTGACTTTATGTTTCTAGTACCTTGTCAAAAGTCTTTTTATCGTTAACACTCTTTTCTTTAATTTAATTTCTTACGATCCGTCTTTTCTTTGATCTTCTTCTTCCTCAACATCCAACTTTATGTATTTCAATTACTCGGTTAATCACATGTTTGTGTTTTATATTTGCCCATCACATATGCCACGTTTAATTCATGTAGAATTAATATTTGTAATAAATGTTTCTCTTTCTGTTCATCTTTTCTAACGGAGACTTTCAAACTTCTTCTGATAATCTACTGCTAATGTCTAAATTTATCCATACATACATACTATCACGCCTGTATTCCCCGAAGGGTTAGGCAGAGGTGTACCAATGTACACCCACAGTTCGCCGGTATGTTTAGGTCCCATGTAATAGGAGGCGAGCCTATTGCCATTTTCATTATTGCTATTTTTAATTTTTTCAAGTTTTTGTTATAAAAAGTCAGAATTTAATGTGGCCAAGTAATCTAAAAACGTTTTGTTTTTTTAAGGATACAACAATTAGATAAATCTATCTTCAAATCAGAGTTCAAAGATACGATGGGCTTGTCTACATTCTTCACCTACGTAGACTCAGATGAAATGCTTGCTACAACTGACTTCGTGGTTTTGTCGACACTTGCTAACAACTCAGAAATGGTACTGACATGTTAATAATTATTACTACATTGTTCATACCTAAAGAACGTTAAAAGTCTTTGAGGGATCTACTAAGTACTCTCTGATACAATGCTGTTCCCAAGAGACATTATCTGTATGTCTTTATGTACGTACGTTACATCGAATTGATCCAAAATCCCCTTTGGATTCAACTTCTGTGTCATTAACGAGCAATGTGATTGATTTACTATCTGAGCCAACGAAACAGTAGAAGGAGTGCCAATTAAATATCTAGTAATTGGCCTATTACAGAGAGACGACGAATTTGAGTCGAACCAAACATACCTGTGCATAGTGCCTGGTTTGGAGGGCCACTACGAGAGGTTCCGCGTGCTGTGCGAGCGACTCAAGCTGCCGGCGCTGGTGCTGCAGCTAGGACTTGACCAACCTAACGAGACCATACAAGAAACGGCGGAAAGATTAGCAGAGGTATGGAATCGATTCACAAAGTTTGTAAATGGAAGTGTCATAAGTTTTGGTTGCATCACTATATCTTTTGTTTTCTCTCCTCCACATATTGATCTTATGGTAATTTAATACTCTCTTTAGTTCTTTCATAAACATACACAATACAATGTTCTGTTTATCAGGTCTACCTGAAGAAGACGGGATTGAAGAACCATTTCTACCTCTTAGGGTACGAGAGCGGAATATTTGTAGCATTAAAGATGGCTGCTATCTTGGAAAAACATGGTACAAGACATTTTATGTTCTGCACACAAATTATAATGTTCGTTTCGAAATAACTCAGTTGTAACGTAGACTATTTGTTACAGGTTTGAGTGGTACAGTTTATTGTGTTGGATTTGCACCGGACGAGTTTAACGTACACCTTGAAGAACAACTCGCAGACTATAAGACAGAAAAGCAGCTACAAGATGCTGTAGCGCGACACATGTTTACGTTGATAGCAGGAGGTGATACAGCAGGTCTCGATAATGCGCTGCAGACTGCGAGCACTTGGTGTCAGAAGGTAGACGCGTGTGTCCGGACTCTGTTAGGACGAGTGCCGCACTCGGCGCAGTACGCGCGTGCGATTTTTGAGACCACACTGAGACGCGTTGAGCGCATGCGTGGCTACGTGCCGCGCGTGCAGGCGCTTCGCTCTCAGCTGATATTAATGCGCGCTGCATCTGCGCACCCCGTGCCGGCGCCGCTTGCGCTGCAGCAACACTCGCAGCGTCCAGTCGTCGTGCATCAACTACACGCGCCGCTAGCACATGCAGCCACAGATCTGCAAATTGCATCCATCATCAACAAATATTTAGACCCCGCAATACAAGAAGCTTTTGAGAAAACGAATATTTGCAGCACATATCTTATGGATGCTTATTCTTTCATGGAAGTTGATACATCAAAATTTTTCTTTTAATTATTGTTAAAGTTCGGTTTTGCCCATGTCACCACACTTCATTCTGGATTGATTGATTTACATAATATTTTATCAGAATGGTTATGGCCGATTGTTATTGGTTGAACAATGCGAAATAATATGGTTGAGAAAGCTGTATTGTATACTACAGTTGTATTTAGTGGTAAATCCAGAACTAAAAGATGTTTTGATTTAGTTCGGTTTGAGTTTGGGTTATAATTACGATCGATGCACTTTTAAAAATTCAAGCAGGCAAAAGTGCTGAGCCTATTCGGGTTGCAAATACTGTACTATTTTTTTGTTATCTTGACGTTGTGTATAAATCCGTTATGTAACAATCAAATCTGCAAAGCACGTCGATCGTCAACAAATATTTAGACCCCGCAATAATGAAAGCTTTTGTGAAAAAGAATATTTGCGACACATACATACATGCATACCATCACGCCTGTATTCCCTGAAGGGTTATCAGAGGTGTACCAATGTACATCCACAGTTCGCCGGTATGTTTAAGTCCTATGTAATAAGGGGCGAGCGTATTTCCATTCACCGGGCACAAATCCTAACTCCGAGCTGCTAGTGAGAATTCCATAGGAAAACGCAATAACACTTTTTGCTCGATCTGGGAATGGAATCCAAGACCTCTAGCGTAGCAGTCGCGCTTAAGACCACTTGGCTACCGAGGCAGTTATTTGCGACACATATTTAATGAATGCTTATTCTTTCATTGTACATGATCATGCATTAAAGTGCAACTTCTAATTTTATTTTATATTTGCTATTTATTAGGAATAATAAAGAAAAATCAAAAAAGTATATAGTTGTATTTATTAAATTTTTATAATAAAAAGTAAGTTTGTTTGTTTGTTACCTTTTCACGCCTAAACCACTGAACAAATACGTAATTTATTAATATATAAGAAAGTATAGTTACAGTACTTTCGTATCAGCTAATAAGTTACAATGTTTCTAGGGTTCCGTGCCCAAAGGGTAAAGAGAGTTAGAGTCCTTATATCTCTCTCCACTGTCCGTCTGTCCGTCTGTCACCAGACTGCATCTCGTGAACCGTGATAGTTAAACAGATGATGTATTTCTGTTGCCGCTATAACAAAAAATACAAAAAAAAAAACAAAACAAAATATGTTTTATGGGGGCTCCCACACATCAAATGTGATTTTTATTTTTGGCGTTTTTATGGACAATGGTACAGAACCCTTCATGTGCGAGTTTGACTTGTACTTGGCCGGTTTATTTTTCCTCAAAAATTGGTTAAAAAATGTCTTATGACACGCAAAAGCACTTTATTTATCATAACTGCCCGCGATTTCGTCCTCCGCGTGGCTACTTTGTCTTTGGTTACTGGTCCCCTCCCGTTGGTCATAGCGTGATGTTATATAGTCTATGACACTCACAAATAGCGTTGCTTTCTATGGATAAAAGAATTTTCAAAATCGGTTCAGTAAGTCCAGAGATTGCCCCCTACAACCTCACAAAATTGACCTCTTTATAATATACTAGCGAACTGCCCGCGATTATCTTCGCGTGGCTTATTTCACCCGCGTTTAGTGACGTCTATGGTTACTGTTTTGCTCCCGTAGGTCGTAGCGTGATTTTATGTAGCCTATGTTACTCAGGAATAATGTAGCTATCTCTTGATGAAGATATTGTTAAATTCGGTCCAGTAGTATCGGAGCCTATTCATTGCTGTAAACAAAAAAATATTATTACACCCTAGGCCCCTTTTTAGCTCAGTGTGTCATAATGTGCTACAAATTTTGTTATAGGCCAATGAAATTAATAGAAAATAATAACATTTATTTTATTGGCTGTTAAGCCTCAATTCCAATGCTGAGTATGATGTCCACAATGAGGTGTACTCATAGCTATCAGTCAGCTACGCGGGATTGTATGTTTGTCAGCCATATTTAAATTATATTCTTTCTGACGTAAGTCGGAATACACTGAAATAAAATAACTACACAAAGATAGTTTTTCTAATTTTCTTTAATATTTCCTTTTTATTATTTTACAAATAAAATGTTACTTGAAGCATAAAGTAAAGAATGATTGCGTTGGCTCGTTAGAAAATGAGTTTATATTTTTACATATTTCATGACAACGAATAAAAACAAAGTAATACCTATTATAATGAAGCATCAAGTGACATGTAAGAATAAGCATTCATGAGATATGTGTTACAAATATTCTTTTTCTCAAAACCTTCTAGTACTGCAGGGTCTAAATATTTGTTGACGATGGATGCAATTTGCAAATCTGTGGCTGCATGAGCTAGCGGTGCGCGCAGTTGATGCACGACGACTGGGCGTTGCGAGTGTTGCTGTAGCGCGAGCGGCGCCGGCGCAGGGTGCGCAAACGCAGCACGCATTAATATCAGCTGAGAGCGAAGCGCCTGCACGCGCGGCACGTAGCCACGCGTGCGCTCAACGCGTCTCAGTGTGGTCTCAAAGAGAGCACGCGCGTACTGCGCCGAGTGCGGCACTCGTCCTAACAAAGTCCGGACACACGCGTCTACCTTCTGAGACCAAGTGCTCGCAGTCTGCAGCGCATTATCAAGACCTGCTGTGTCACCTCCTGCCATCAACGTAAACATGTGTCGCGCTACAGCATCTTGTAGCTGCTCTTCTGTCTTATAGTCTGCGAGTTGTTCTTCAAGGTATACGTTAAACTCGTCCGGTGCAAGTCCAACGCAATAAACTGTACCACTCAAACCTGTAACAAATAATTTACGTTACAACTAAGTTACTTCAACACGAACATAATAATTCATATTCAGTACATAAAATGTCTTGTACCATGATTTTCCAAGATAGCAGCCATCTCTAATGCTACAAATATTCCGGTTTCGTACCCTAAGAGGTAGAAATGGTTCTTCAATCCCGTCTTCTTCAGGTAGACCTTATAAACAGAAAATTTAAATTAGTAAGTTACAGTCGAGTATCAAATAAAATATAGTCGTAAGCAACGTTAACGAGTAAATATATCCCACAAGATGAATATATCTCAAAAGACGTTGCTATGCAACCAACAGATATGAACATACGTCTGCTAGTCTCTCGGCTGTTTCTTGTATGGTCTCGTTAGGTTGGTCAAGTCCTAGCTGCAGCACCAGCGCCGGCAGCTTAAGTCGTTCGCACAGCACGCGGAACCTCTCGTGGTGGCCCTCCATACCAGGCACAACGCACAGGTATGTTTGGTTCGAATCAAATTCGTCGTCTCTCTGTAATAGTCCATTCATCAATATTGTACTTGAAAATCATAAAAAATTTTCGTGTCGTTAGATAAATAAGCAATCACAGTTCTTATTTATTTAATTTTTTAGAAGTATTAGTTTGATTTGAAATAAATTATGTAATAATGTACGTTAAGAAAAAAATATAACTGAAGTACTGTTACACGAAAAAAGCATTGTGGCAGAGAGTAATTGGTTTCTCAAGCTTAACATAATAATATAAATATGTAAGTACCATATCTGCATTGTTAACAAGTGTCGGCAAAACCACGAAGTCAGTCGTTGCAAGCAGTTCATCTGAGTCTACGTAGGTGAAGAATGTAAACAAGCCCCTACTGTCTTTAAAATCAGGATTGAAAATAGACTTTTCCAATTGTTGAAGCCTTAAAAAAATATTGTTTTGATTATTGAATAATCAAGAATAGATACAAGATTAAATTGAAAATGAAAAAAAAAAATACAAATTAAAAGAATATTTATGCAGAAAGAGAGATAGCAAAAAATGTAACAGATATAAATCTATTTAAGTTTATCATAATTTGGCTCAGTAACTATAAACATGTCTGTGTTGACGAGGTATAAAATGCAAACATCTGAGAGATATAAATGGAAGGGAAAGAAAAGTCGAACAAATAATAACCGACGATTTTAAGGAAACGGTGTCACTGATAACGCGTAATCTGACAGAGCAGAAGATACATATCCGGAGTAAGCCCAAATAACTTGAAATGAGGGCCGGCCCTAATGTCAAGGCATGTAATAATCTTCTGTGTAATTAAAGCTAAAGATTTTTAACCAAATAATGAAAACAAAATCTTAAGTATAATCCACTTACGTGTCGATTGTTATCGAGGGAATTTTTTTCTCTTCAAACACAACATTGTAATGAAATCGTAGGAAATTACAAATTATTGGTATCTTATCGTTTTCGACACTCAATTCTTCCAAAGTAGTATTTTTGTCCGTATCTGCTTGAATGGTTACATCTGTAACATAAGAGTAATGGCGATACTTCAAATAAATAACGGGTATCGATCGAGAATTTAATCATTAACAAAACAAAATAAAACTGCTTCCTATTGCTTGCTGCTTTGCTTTTATAAGGCACTACATCGTGTTGCCTGCCTGTAGACCCACGGGCTTGGAACCCATGATCAGTTCTAGTAATCTACATGAAATAATTTGAAGTAAATTACCCGCGAGTGCAGTTATTTGTTGCAGTAGGGAAGTTTGTTGCGCATGCGCCATGCTCGCTAGAAATACACTGTGAGCGGCACACAACGCTCTCTCGGTCACCTCCACTGCGCCACGGTACCAAGCAGCAATGTTGCACAACTCCTAAAAATTAACGGAGCCTGTATTAATTTTTAATGATTGCAAATCAAGATACCAGGACCATTTTCCAGGCCAATGGGTTTATAGAAGTAGAATAACGAAGTCCAAAAGGGTCGCCACCCGGTCGTAACTAGAGATAGTTCTCGTACTACACTTACAAGGTTCAGTTCCGGTAGCGACAACATAGTTGCCGGCAAATTGCTTCGTACTCGACGAAGGCAGACTTCCTTCCCAATCGTGTTTTCACCAGTGTTTAGAACTGCGAAATACCTTTCAACACACAAATGTTTAATAAACTCGTAAGGTTAGACAAAGAATAAACAGTTTCATAGGGAGCCAATGGATATGTACGGATTTAAATGGCAAATTAATTTTATAAATTAATGACCTGTCAGATGCCAACTGGAAGTCACAGTTTCTGCCAGAAAAAAATATTAAAGATTTAAAATTAATATGTTAAAATGTGACGACTTGATTATGATTACTTACTTTATATCCGTACACAATTTTCTCGATACCAAGTCCAAAGTATTTAGTAAGGTTTCGTCGATATCCTGCTGCTTACCGCCCACAGTCACATACACTCCCTCGATGGAACCAATGCGCATAGCATTATTTAACAGCGCATTGACAGCAGTTTCTCCTGACAAGTCGTCAGAGAATACTATGACTTCAACACCCAGTTGTTGCCATGATCTAAACAAAAAGTAGAAGTATTGTTAATAATTATGATTTGAATGACTTTTTTTATGAAGCGTAAGATTATTAAGTTGATAGCTAGACTATATCACATTTAAAATCAATTTTAAAATCATCGTTATTACATTAGGGTAAAATCTTGGGTAAATAGGAGTTAGTTCACGATGTTAAATAGGAGTTAGTTCACGATGTTGTCGATGTGTGACGTGTAAACTCAGCAATTACTGGTCTGAAAACAGATTTGTTTAGATACATTAACCGAGAGGAGTTTGGTTGAGGACCAAAACTTGAAACGATACGTGTTTGTCTGTTGGATCAACGGCAATCAATTCGACGTTCTATTCGATACCATTGGTGATGATTTTTAAAACAAATAAAAAAAAACATGATCGAAAAAAATTTAAAAAAAGTCCGTATAAAATTTACCGAATTTTTATTTGCAAACTCTTGGATAGCTTCTTGATATGTACACAAAGCTTTCGTGCGCCTCGTTGCACGAGTCTGTCTCCTAGCTGAAGCCCAAAGATTTCATTATCGCAGAGTATTAGATGGCAGCGATCAGCCTTGCATGTTAACCTGTAAGTATTGTACAAATTAATACCTCTTACAAACTATACAGTATTATCAGTCTGTACCAAAAACGGTTATGTAAGTTTAAACACTTATTTAATACATAAACGAGGTATGCCCTGTCAAAAAAAATCTTGATAAGGGTACAGACCACACTGCGGTTGATTGATGTAGATTGTCGCCACTAATTGTCTCCCTTAAAAATGAATCGTCTGTACTAATATTATAAAGCTGAATAGTTTGTTCGTTTGTTTGCTTCTTGTGACGCTTCAACCTCCGGAACTACAGACACGATTCTGAAAATTCTTCGCTAGTAAAATACTTAGCTACGTTATCATTGAGTACTATTATTAGGTCTCAGTCCTCCTATATTTTAGTATCAAAAAGGACCATGAGCATATTTTTATGATTCTTGGGCCCACTTTTTAAGATTGCTCAACATCATGAGACACGTGTCGTATGAAAGCTCTTCAAAAGTACTTAATTTCGTTATATGGCAGCTAAATTCAAATCCAGCGCGAAAATCGTGCTTTGGTACATTTTGTCATTTTGGTGTATCTAAATTATCGGCAAAGATTACCACGTAGCACAACCGTGATGAGGCACATGTCATGTAAAAGGTCGCTGGATTTAAAGTTAGCTGACATAGGATGAAATGGAGTACTCATTATGAGCTCTCATATCACATGTGTCTCGTCATTGTTGGGCAATGTTGAAAAATGGGTTAAAATTGTTAAGCTCCTTTTAGTCAAAATGTCGTTGATCGGCCGCAACGCGGTCTTATTGTAATCTAAGTAGGTAATTATTGTAAGGCTGCGGTGGCCAAAGTAAACATCAGTTAGTAGACACATACCTGAGCTGAGTTTCCAGGGAGGAAGCTTGTATCGACAACAGCACCCTGCCGCGGTGCTTGCTTGCCGAGAGCAGTCGGAAGGCGCGCGCGGCGTCGTTCGGCGCGTACGTCACGCGCGACAGAGGACGCACGTACCCTCGTCTTATACCCTCGCTCAACATCCTCTGCACAGCCTGTGGCATGAAAGTAAATAAAATGTAGACAAGAAAAACTTTTCGTGAGGTATTATTAGTACTAACCAAAATACTGTGATAGTTATTATCTAGTCTAGTAACTAACTAACTTAGACCATCTTAATCGTAATAACTCCCGCAATTAATATGAAACAGTGTTATCTGATTTCTGATTGGTGATCTGTGTGCACGTAATCAAAACAACTGCGACTTACACTGTATCAAATTTTAAATCGCTACGTCCGATATAGAAACAGAAAAAAGTATTTGTATCAAACGGACATTTTATCCCTGTCATCTGCTTGTATCCTTAGTAACAACTATTCGTAATCAATATGAATTATTGTGACGAAACATCCACACCCTTTCCACCGGCACTAAGCTGGTGGAATCTTAAGGAAAGATAATCGGAAGTTATTTCTTAATGTTATAAAAAAATAGTTTTACCCTTTTTGGTAAGTACGAAAATCTATAAATGTGATTAATTTGTATTTTTTGGGTTCTGAAGGAGTATGAACCCTGGTAAAATCTGCCGTGGATGTTTGATTCAAAGAAAACCTCTAACTGGGTAGTTCAACTTACCTTAGCATCCCCAATATTTTCAGGATTAAATATCGAACCAAAATCAGTGGTGACGTAACCTCGCTCCTTAGTGAGGTTGTACATCCCATAACTGAACTCATCTTGATTGTGCAGCTGAGAAACATCAATAAACAAGCCGTAGTCCTTGATGCAATTAAATGAAGTCTGAAAAAATCCAGTTTTGTAACATAGACCAGGCTCTAATAAACAAACAAAATTAAAAAAAAAACATGCATTGTCAACAAACGGTTATCGTACTTTCTTTAGGTCTTCTCCAAGGCAGCTTATAACTATGTCACAACCCCTCCTTTTCGTAGCATTTAAAACCATGTCTCCGAAACTGTGATCCCGAGAATTTCCGATGTGTTCAGCTTAAATAAAGGAAATGTCACAACTCAGTACCAATTAATCAAATACTTACAACTATTGGAGCTACTGGAGGTAACAGAAATTTGCATAAGGGCCACCATTTGGTGTGGATAAATGTGCAGTCAAGCATGACTGCCAAGCCCTTTCAATAAAATAAAGAAACATCCAAGAATGATGAATTTCGGAGATATGAGGTAACAAACACTAAAAAATAAATATACGAGTCGAATTGAGAACCTCCTCCTTGTTTGAAGTCGGTTAAAAACTGACCATCATGGAAATACCTTTTAATCCCGGGAATAATTTACACAAGAAATGTTTCTTGCGCGTGTCACTGACGGTTGTGAATACTTCGAAGCCGGAAGCAAGGGCTATTGATATTAGAGCTTGACCGAAAGCTCCAGCTCCTCCGTGGACTAACACAGTAACATCTGGTGTAGTAGCAAGCACCTTTTGACTTTTGATTCCCTAAAATAAAGCAGGATTAAATACAAGTTTAACAATAAACAACAAAAGTATTGTTGCAAGTAGTACACTAACGAGGCAGTAGAGTGCGTGTGCGTAGGCGAGCGGCACGGTGGCGGCGTCCTCGAGGCTCCAGTGCGCCGGCACCGGCCACAGCAGCTCCGGCCGCGCGCGCACCACGCTGCGGGCCGCGCCGTCGTGCACCAGCCCCATCACGCGCTCACCACTGCATAGCGGATTTATTTTCAAAAATTTGAACTGTTCTGTTCAAAGTTATGTTTTTACACACATAACATAAATACCAGAAGAACGACCGCTGAGATCCCTCTCAGCGGTCGCTCTTCTTTCGTGCTGTTTTTAATTCTCAGAACGGGCAAAGTGAGATTGAGTTTTCAAAGTAGCGATCTCTCAGTAGCGATCCGGTGTTTGGGTGTTGGTGGCTAGAAAACTTCAACAGAACGCACATCAATCCGTTAATTATGGGATACTTATAAATGAACTTCACAAACATTTTTTTACTGACCTCTCTGTGGTTCCGCTAAATTCCATTCCGTAGCTATTCTTAATGTTCTGTTTAAATAATAAAGACCCACTGGCCTTTTTGACGTCATCGTAACTGATACCAGCATATTGAACCTGGAAACATTTATTATAATATAAGTACTTTAAAAAGGTTGTTTATGTTTTTAACGAAAATTAAAGCCTTTTTAAAAGTAATAAAGATAAAGTTAGGTCTACCTTTACAGGAACTCCAGAACTGGAGCTCTTATTTGTTTCAACCCACGTGAGTGAATCCAGATCACCGAACTGGCTACATTGTAACGACACATTGTTGCTCACTGATACAGTGTCTTCTAATGGTACGTAGAACTCTCCTCCCCACTTACCCTGATAAATAAATGAAAATTATTTGAATGAAGTACATAATATGTTTGTAATGTTTTTTTGGTCTTTTAATTAATTAATAATACTAATAATTTGCTTCATAGTAAAATCACATATTTTCTTACATTAGCCACTACGTAGAATGCCAGGTCAACATCTGGCATCTCAGTGTTATAAAAACTATCGTTGCTCTCCTTAGCGACCATGATTAGATGGATTTTATTACGATTAGCTTCTCTACGCCAGCCGCTTACAAGTTCCTTAAGACCTGGCAGTGATGGATAAGGCGCAATAATCAAGAGTCTATGTCCCAAGGCCAGCCTGTTACGTGTCCTAATAAGTGATAAAATATCAGCATTGGATTTGACTGTGACAGTGGTTGTAGGTACGGCCGCTGACGCACCCCACCGGGCTAGCTGCAGTTGTGACCGCTGTTTGTTGCCGTTACGAACAACGGAGTGACCGGAGATCACGCGGTAAAGTGACGACGGGCATGAGCGACCACCAAAAGCGAGGTCTTCCTCACTCGCCACAAACTGATCTCTTTGTAAGAAACGATGCAGCAGTTGACACATCTGTTGGATGGATAAATTAGTTAAATCATAAATCAATACAAAGCAATTTCAAAATCAAACATTTCGAACTTACTTTATCATCTGTGGATAGATTTTGGACTAGCACCAGATCAGCGACTGTTAAAAAGTTGTTTTGCTTCTTTAACGCCGATTCACGGCTAACTTCTTCGTATTTAAAGTAAACACCATAAATATTTCTAATAGCTTTATTCATTTCAGAGAAAATTGGCTCTTTTCCTGGCTGATCAACTAATCCAACAACATTTATCTTCACTTTGTTAACATTTTCGGCTACAATTTGTAACAAAACCTGAAGGGAGGACTCCACCTGCAAGAGTAATAAAGTATACGGTAATTAATGTCTTTTAATTTTAGACATCTATTTAAAACTGAAAAGTGTACTTACATCCTTGTCAGACTGAAAATGAGAAACGAATTTTAAAGTCTTTAGCGTCATTTTTTTGTCACTCATTGGAGGCATATTTTCAAATTTGACATTACTTATTGTAATGCCTCCACACCTGAAAATTAAAGAAGTGCATCTGTTATGAAAACTGATTCAAAATATATAGTATTTACTCTTTTATCTAACGAAAAGTAAAAAATGTTTACCTGGTACTGTCAGAATTTTTGAATACCTTTGCTTTCAATAAAACTTTGTGATCAGACACAAAAGAATTGTCCACAATATTTTGATGATATTTTATGTTGATCTTCATACTTCTGATGTGCGTAACTAGTGATACTCCATCATGTGGTTGGCGCAGCATGTTCAGCTGCAGCATGCCGTCAATGAACGTGACCCAGTTGTCACGCCACTCCAGCGAAGCCTCGCTCAATGATTCATTAACCCCTTTAATACTACGGAATTCACCGCTGTGCAAAGAAAGATATCAATTATTTATCATTCATACATAATTATAACCGCATTTCGCATGAACTTTTGAAGATCTTAAACCTACCTGTACGAGTAATCTCTATCTCTCAATAAATGGTAAATATCTTCAGCTGTGAGAGCTATATTCACTTTTGTTTCAGCTTCTTTATTTTTTGTTTCTTGTCTGGTATCTTCAACATCTTCAAGTGCGTTTATATATCCGTTTGCAACTTTAGAGCCTTCATTGAGAATCTAAATTAGAATATTAAGTTAGGTACGACCTAGTGTACTAAGGATTACTCATGGATAAATTATATTCGGAAAAAAACTGAAAAGAAAAAAACAATTCCAGTAATCTGCTATTCAGTTAAGTAACAGTCGGGACCCATCATTATTAGGACGATTTGAGCCAGTCTACTGGACCAGTCCAGATTACTGGACTTGTATTTTCTGTTCAGTTTTAATTTAAAGTTCATGTGTAAAACATGAACTTTAACAGTCGATTTTTTATTCTTTAAATCTTTTTATTTTGCACTTTTAGTAAGAATGTTTGCTAGCCAATGTGTATATTTGCGTAAGCCATTTGTAAACGCTTCATTTTGAACGGTTTGAAGAAAAAAAATCGTACCTACTTTCTTTCCATTTTTCATTCAAAATTACATGTAAACATACAAGTTGTTTACAATTTTGCAAGTTACTTGTGAAACCCTTTATTTTGAGCTTTGACTCTATAGGTTTTAGGAAAACATTTTTTATTGTATACGTAACATGGGGCCAAAAATCCGCCATTTTGTTTTTATTTTGATATACCTAGTGTCACTCTCACAGTCAATACGAATCTAAGGACACCTCTCAAGCTAAAGTCCATCGAGCCATTAAGGCTGCAGAGCATGCCAAACAATTATACATACATACATACACTCGAAAAACATAACCCTGCTTCTGGCGCAGTCGGGTAACAAATGATGATGCTAACAAACAAATGAAATGGTTGGCTCAGCAATAGACCGGTTATCTTAGCAGTCAAGCTGATGATAAACATGGTTTGTGGTGGAGATTTATATTTAGCAAATACAGAGTAGGACGTGTACGTAATGCTAGGTCCCTACCTAGCATTACGTACACGTCCTACTCTGTAAGCGTTTTCCCACGGTGCTGGTAGCGTATGAAAGATAGACCTATGTACATCAGCGAACTACTAAAGGTTAATGGTGGACATCCAAGGTACAATAATTAGTGAACTTTATCTAAAGGTGATTTTGCAACTTTTACCTCAAAACAACCATTTCCTCTGTGAAAAGCGACGTTAAGGCGAAGCTGACGCTTGTCGTGTATTATAGGTTGCGCAAACAGATGCAGGTCGCGAAACTCCACAGATATTTGCTTTTTCGATTTTCCCATCGTCATTGCAAAGGTGTCCCACATTAGAGCCAGTGTGGCGGCGAATGGATATACGTTGTGTCCTAGAGATGAAGATCGTTTCCATTGTTTTAACAAGTAATACACAAGGAGTATATCTAGGGCTACTAATAAATAACTAAGGAGAGAGAACGGAAATCCTTCTAATACTGTTGTACCGATATCCAGTGTTTTTTATTACACGACCATCATTGTATTAATTAATATTGACACAAAACTTAAAAATTACAAATTATGTACAATTAATGAAAAAGAAAGGAGTAAGCTTATATTAGGTTATTAAAAAACTCGTCCGCATCGCTGTCAAGCGCCTAAAAGGCTAGCCACGTCGTATGGCAATGCTGACTCTTTGGCCCAAGAAAAGGCAACCACTCTGATCGATTGCTGAGTCGACCAGCCGCTTGGCAATGTCCTGTATAAACAAGGTGAGCGCTCGGACCCCAAGGCCCTAGCGTTTTAACCCCAAACGGCTTAAACATGTAGTTCTAGGAAAGTTGTTATATTTGCATCGTTTGAGGGTTTCGGCATCAGCGTTAGCACGTAGTACCAGGAAGATGGGATGGCACAAGGATGTCGACACATATTGCATCGCACAGCAAAGGCTTACCCAACTTCCAAGGCATTATTGTTAAACCAGTGAAGATTAAATGAATACACACCTGGGCACAGACCGAACCGAGCTGAGTACAAACTCAGAAATTTTGATCAGCAAAAAGAACGATCCTATTACACTGCATCGCGTCGCTTCTATTTTATTATATTAAAATTTTTGTTAATCTAGTTTAACATTGTTTTCGAGGTCCATTTCAAAAATTTAAAAATTAAATTAGGTCTAGTAAGTAAAACAGCATACATATAGGATGTTTACGTCACCATACCTCTCATCGAGTGTCCTTGCAAGTAAGAGTTTTCCATATCTTGTACAGATGTGACATAGTCGAGGCAGGCAGCGACTGTCCTGTTGGCAGTGCTATACAGTGGCAATGGCCTTAAACATGAAAGAAAGTAATCATTAGTTACTATGTATAATATTGTTCGAAGAGTAAAAAAAAACAAGTGCGACTTACCATTTCTCACCGTGAGCCCATTTGACTAGATGCGAAAGGAATGGCGTT
Source organism: Caradrina kadenii (assembly GCA_947462355.1). NCBI lineage: Eukaryota > Metazoa > Arthropoda > Insecta > Lepidoptera > Noctuidae > Caradrina > Caradrina kadenii. The sequence goes on along the minus strand of OX381693.1, from coordinate 3,261,999 downwards.
CCCGAGGAAACTGGCAACTCAACTTTTGGATAGAGGACATGAACTTTGGGATTATAACCCTCCATAAACAACCTGAAAATAATGGAAATTTTGAAATACATACCTACATCGCGTTCATGTTCCAAGCGATATGGTGCAACCTTGTCGAGGAGCACTGGAGTCATGTTATATTTATGGGTTCGTATAGAACTCTTATACCGTCAATTTTGAATTTTTATTACAATTTGATTCCCACGATTTCACTTACTTGCCGATACCCTCGAGTAGCAACAATGTATTATCAGCGTGTTTCCTCCTAGTCAGTGCTATGTTCTTGCAGGTGGTTGGTAATGATCGCTTGAGGATGGCCTGCAGCAGTCCGTGTGGCGCCACCTCCACCAGCACAGCGTTGTTAGGTATCAGCCGCGACGTCTCCTCGAACAGCACCGGGCTCTGTGTAAATAATTGATCACATGAATTAAAAAGTATCCGAAAAATCTTTGTATCCAGTCATAGTTTTAAAATGTACAATCGAACAAAGAGTTTGGTACAGGTAAAAAAATCGTTTCAGAATCATATCAGACTCTGAATTCCAGGTTCTAGTCCATATGGGTTTAGAGTTACATGTACTTGTTCATGTAATAATTATGGCTGCTCAATATTTAAGAGCATGCTTTAATATAAAAATTACCCTTCAAGAGGTGCAGATCCCAAAGGCCCTATCCCAGGACTGTGTGAACAAAGCTTTAGACGATACTTACACACAATCATTCAGTACTACATCACTACTAACCAGCAGATTGTTGGTGTGATATTCAGCTGAACAGAGCTTTGCAAACGGATCGTTCCACTTCTCTTCTGGCACCGAAGTCGACAGCCATCGCTCAGTTCTTGGTTTCGGATCCTTGATCACCTCCGACAAATACTTGAGTAATTGAGGGCCTGCATTTTAAATATAAACCAATGTACAATAACAATAAACAGGTTTTCATGAGATGGATGCCAAAAGATCAAACCGATAAATAGTCAAATCTATAAATAAAAAGACCCAGGGTAATATTTGTACCTACTATATTTAATTATTGACTCACCAGCTTTAGCAATATAACGCGAGTGATATGCGATGTTGGAGCATGGAACTTCCTTAGCGAAAATACCCTTAGCAGTCAACTCTGCGACGAACTCCTTCATGACATCAGCCGGCCCCGAAATGGTACTAGATTCTGGCCCATTGTGACAAGCCACTTCAATTTCTGGTGGACACATTGGTAAAATCTGAAAGATAAAAATTAATTCATCATCATCTACTTAGCCTTTCCCCAACTATGTTGGGGTCGGTTTCCAGTCTAACCGGATGCAGCTGAGTACCAATGTTTTACATGGAGAGATTGCCTATCTGACCTACACAACCCAGTTACTACGCAACACGATACCTCTTGGTTAGACTGGTTGTCAGGCTTCCTGACTTCTGACTATCCGTAACGACTGTCAAAGATCTACGAAGCCGGCACCAACGGCTTTACGTGCTTTCCGAAGCACGGGGGTGTCACACCACCAACTTCCAAACTCCGGGCTGCTACTGAACAAATCCTAATGGAAAAACCCAATAATACTTTTTGCCCGACCTGGGAATCGAACCCGGGACCCCACGCTCATCAGTCGCGCTTGCGACCACGAGACCAACGGGGCAGTTCAAAGATAAAAAATAATAATAATAAAGATAAAAATTAATTAATCTAAATAAATTGTAAAAGCAGTTCAACAGCTAGCAGGACAGATAAATCTTATATGCCTACCTGTTCATATCCCAAACCGATGGCGGCCATAGATCCGCGGATGAATTTAGTCTCCAGTGACACGCGCCCACGACTGTAAGCGGCGAGTATCATCTCTTCTGCCGTCAAACAACCATCGCCATACGCGCAACCCAGTTCTCCCACACTGTGACCTGATTGACATAGCAGATATTCCTTTATTTATTTATCTACCTACATGTTAGTTGTAGTAATAATATTATTATTTAACCTATAATAGGAAAAAATACCTGTTACCACGTGGTGCTTTTATAGGCAAGATACTTATATGTCTCTATCTTGCTTATAAAAGTCCAATTTATTCAGCCATCACTTAACGAAAATATTTTTAATACCATTTTTTTTTAATTCTCACCTATGATTCCGTCTGGTGCAAGTCCAAGTTCTCGGAGAATATCAGTAAGACCGATTTGTACAGCGGCTATTCCGACAAACGAATGTAAGATATTGTCAAAGGCGGTCTCATCGGGTGACGTTATTATATCAACAATGTTGATTCCCTTTGGCTCTAATACTTTGTGGCATCTATAATAATTAATTTTAAAAATAATTTAGTTTCTCAACTACTGTTACTCTTTTACTTGGAATTTATAATATTATTACCGTTCTATAGCAGCAGCGAAGATCGGTATGCGCATAAGTTGCGCGCCCATACCAGCCCACTGTGAGCCCATCCCGCTGTACACGAACCACAACGGCCGGCGCGCGATGTCGAAATACTCAGACTTTTCAGAAAGACACACAGTCTTCTGTTCTTCATTTGTCTCTAAAAATATATGTGTACCAATATCAAAAATATGTTATTGTCTAGTATGCGTAACTTTGGTATGGTATTATCATTAGCATGTAGCACCCAACTACGGATAAAAAAGGAGTACCTTCAATTTTCGGGTATTTTTGAGCAACACTAGTACACACGAGTTAAGAATGAATTTATTTTTATTATAAATGTAAAACTCTTTACGTAAAATGACGAATCCTCTGCCCAAATGTCCTGGAACATTCGCCTGGTGTATGTTGTGCAACAGCCTCAACTGTTCAGGGTCTACGGGGTTAGCTTTCAACTCGTTAAGACAATGAGTCACCGCTTCTTCATGTCGCGCCGATATAGTCACTAGGTGTGCAATGCTCGATCTGTAGCGATTGGGATCCTGAAAGGCAAAACCATTAAATTACAACATGGGTAGTAAAGTAACAAAAGCCAAATATTCAAGTTCTAAATTCTAATAAACTTGCCTATAAGAATAGAAGAAGACTAAAAAAAAGTGTGGATGGATTGTAAGAAAGTGACTGAATGAGTGTGATCGCTGAGATGATGATTGATAAACCCAAAGACATGCTGCGCCGTCCGTTAATAAGTAAAGATTAGGGCAGGGGCATAATGTAATATTTTTTTTCCACCTTTGGTTTGTAGTGTCCATGCAGCAGCACGTGTGTGTTGACGCCGGTGACGGACATGCCGTTGACGGCGACGTAAGAGCGGCGGAAGCTCTGGTGCTCGGTGACGATACGCATGCGCCCCTCACGAAGTGCCACCACGTCCTGCCGCGGGTTGCTGCAGTGCAGGTTGGCGGCAAGCTGACCAGTGTGGTAGCCTAGTAATACCTGCACGTGGTAAAAAAAACTGCGCTATTTTACTTTTTATGATAAGAGAGAATGAAATGAGTGGTAGACAAAAATTGAGTTATTCCTGTGCCTGTTCATTATTTTAGTCTTTACTATTACTGATTTTAGTCTTAGTCGTAAAATTATCCAATATACATAGATAGTAGAACGACCGCTAATTGACGACTGAAAAGATGATAATAACCACTTAATCGTGGGCGCGTGTCACTGAAGGCTAAATCTATGGCTGCCATCGAATTGGTATATAAAGCTGCTGCCCTGAATAAGTCCAGTAATATACCTGCGAAGCAATTTATGTTCAATGTGTATTCATACGATTGTGTTTAATTGTTCAGATTTTACCGATGTATCCACCAGAAGTTCAAGTAGCTTGTCACAATGGGCCAGAATCTAGTACCATTTCTGGGCCGGCTGATGTCATGAAGGAGGTTGTCGCAGAGTTGACTGCTAAGGGTATTTTCGCTAAGGAAGTTCCATTATCCTATATTGCCTATCACATGTGTTGTATCACTGCTGCCCTTTTTTATTTTCATTAAAGATATGTGTAAACTAATGACTTTACCTGGTATTGGTTATTTTTTAACATACCATCACGTCTGTATTCCCCGAACGGTTAGGCAGAGGTGTAACAATGTACACCCACAGTTCGCCGGTATGTTTAGGTCCCATGTAATAGGGGGCAAGCCTATTGCCATAAATCGGGCACAAATCCTAACTCCGAGCAGCTACTGAGAATTTCATAGAAATACCCAATAACACTTTTTGCTCGACCTGGGAATCGAACCCAAGACCTCTAGCGTAGCAGTCGCTCTTAAGACCACTAGGCTACCGAGGCAGTCAGTCAGTGAAGTATTTTTTACCTTTCAGACTTTTGTCTCGATTATGGAAAAAAATATATATCTTGCCATTCATTCGATAAAACCACTTTGTTGTTATTGTGCATTGGTTTTAATTTAAAATGCAGGTCCTCATTTACTCAAGTATTAATGTCCGAGGTGATCAAGGATTCGAAACCAAGAACTGAGCGATGGTTCGCAACTTCAATGCCAGAAAAGAAACGAAATGATCCGGTTGCAAAGCTCTGTTTAGCTGAATATCACACCAACAATCTGCTGGTTAGTATTGTTGAAATTATTGCCGAATGTGTGCAAGTAGCGAGTACAACTTTATTCACACAGTCTTTAGATAGGGCCTATTTGAGATGTGCACCCTTTGTTGCGTTATTTTTAAGGCAGAGTACCCAAATACTGAGCGGCCATATAATATCAAGTTCATTCAAAACTTAAGTGTACTTTTCTTAGAAACTTACCTTTGTAATAGCAGTGATACCAGACGCAGCTTCATTGTAACCGATGTTGGACATAACACTGCCCACTAGAAGAGGATCTTCTCTCTCAGTACAGAACACCTCCTCTATAGCTTGCAACTCCACTTTATCAGCCTCTGGTACAGCTGTCGAATAAATTGCAAAATTCTCATTACAAAATATATATTCCCTTTGGTTTTAACACCACTCTACTCATCTCCTCTCTACTTTGCGTCAATGAAGTGTGACGAAGGAGTGTTTTCCGTTTGATTTTGGCTTAATTACTTACCACAGCCACAGGCTTCAACATATTCGATGGCTTGTGGCGGGACTCTTGCTTCCTCATAGAACTTCTTTACGAAGCTAACGGTTTTACCGATGTCTCTGTAGAATCCGTATTGAGGGCCCGTTTCTCCAGGCAATATGCACGTGAACTCTGATTTAGCGTGCAATACATCGGCATAGACCCTGCAAATTATTATCAAAGTGTTGGTTTCTTGTATGAATAAAATATGATAAAAAACTAACCTCAAAACTAGCGCGAAAATATATGAAATAATATTATGAATGTACCTCAAAGCGTTTTTTGCTTTTTGCAGAAAAAAGACGTTGACAGCTTCAGATTTAGCACATCCATCAGCATTTTCATCGAATGATTTGGTTTTTCCATCCTGACATAGTTTCATGATCCTGTAACCAGAGAGTATCGTAATTTAGAACCTTTGAACTACGTGTAGGGAAAGCATTAAGATTATGAGAATAATCTTTGAATGATAACTCTTTGGAGTTATTCGAAATTAGTAAGATATCATTTTGATCTTCACTTAAACGGAGCCGCAAGGCTGTAGACAGAAGTCAGATTAATATGGTTAAATACAGAAAACTAGACGTTTAGGGGTGAAGCAAAAAATTTTTAGAGTTACAGGAACAGTAGTGTTGTTAATATAAACAGAAACTTTCAAAGAAGTAATTTTAGGTGGCATGATTATTAGAGAGGTTCTTGTATTCTGAGGGTACCTTCCGTAATGCACAGCAGACTGCGGGTGCAGACACAGGTAGCCCCCTCCAACGATGGCTGCCTCACATTCACCTCGGCTCATAGCGAGATATGCCTGCTCCAGAGCCGCGGTGGAACTGCAGCACGCTAAGTCGATGGACATCGATGGCCCCTTCGCGTTCAGCCAATATGAAATTCGGTTGGCGAACATAGTTTTGCTGCACCTGATTTACATTAAGAAAAAGCTTATGTCTTTACTGCAACAATTTGCAAACATTATACAATCTAAAAAAGTTGTACCCGTCATCGTGTCTTTGTCCCGCCATTGTACCTTTTGAGTTTAAATCTCACTAATCCTATATTATAAATGCGAAAGTTTGTGAGGATGGATGGATGTTTGGCACTGAGATAGATTGTAATGTGGAATAACACATAGGTTACTTTTTATCCCGGAAAAATGTACGGTTCCCGTGGGATAATTTATTAAGTTTGACGCGGACGAAGTCGCAGGCAGAAACTAGTAAATAAAAAATATCAATATAAAACCTCTGTCGTTGATAGAAGCCGAAGTCATAATTATTACAAGTACATACCATCACGCCTGTATTCCGCGAAGGGTTAGGCAGAGGTGTAACAATGTACACCCACAGTCCGCTGGTATGTTTTAGGTCCCATGTAATAGGGGGCGAGCCCATTGCCATTAACCGGGCACAAAACCGAACTCCGAGCTGCTACTGAGAATTTCTTAGAAAAACCCAATAACACATTTTGCTCGACTTGGGAATCGAACCCAAGACCTCTAGCGTAGCTGAGTCGCTCTTAGGACCACTAGGGCACCGAGGCAGTTACAAGTACAAAAGTAGTACAAGTAATAAAATAAAAACAGAAGAATAACGGTCCGATTTTCATAAAACATATCCAAGAACTATCGCTACGAAATCTGTGTTCAAATAAAAACACTTTTAAATCAGTTTACCCGTTTAAGAGCTACGGTGCAACAGACAGACCCATAGACACATCAAACTTGTAAGACCCCTGTTTTTGAGTCAGGGGTTAAAAACGGCGTCGTCCGATTGAAAATCTAAGCTGCTACTTTATTTGCAATTCCACATTTCACCAAAAATCATAATTATGATGATAAATAAAATATGTATATGTAAGAATAGGTACACTTCGCAAACATTTTTACTCTTGCGTACTGTTTGTTTATACTGAGAAGAAACTGAATTTAGATGAGATAAAATTGTTAATTATTTATTTATTAAAACTTTATGCACAAATGTAAAAAAATACACCGTACTTAGGCGGACTTAATGAAGAATTCGGACTTTTCTACCAGTCTACCTTAGGGTGATGCAGAGACAAAACATAGTAGGTGCAAGCAAGAGAAACTGAAGATTTCCAAGAATAAAATATAATAATAAATACAAACAAAATATACAAAGAAGAGAGAGATCAAAATACATAGGTGGAGAAATATAACAAATTAATTGTGGGACGAGTCTTCTTAAGTGTTCGCGACCTTTTATCTTGAATGTGAATCGACTGGTGGCCATCCTGATATTCTGAGGAAGCGCATTCCAAAGGAAAACCGTCTGGACCAGAAATGAAGATTTAAGAAAACCAGTACGGTGAGAAGGTACATTGTGGAAGATGACTTATGTAGAAACGAAGATTCTTACTGTGCGCGAAGCACAAGTATTGAAAGTGAGAAGTCAGATAGGACTAATAATCACTGTTGACAAAACATGGGCACAACACCGCATGGCATGATCAAAATACTATTAGTCTATTTAAAATAAAAAAGAAACTTCACTTACCCAGCGATACCAAAACCAGATCTAGAAGCAGCTTCATAAAAGCAAGCTTTTTCAGTTTCGGAGAAGCAAGTGCCAATATACACCCCGACCTTCTTACCGGAGAGTTCCTCAGGATTTACTCCTAAATAAAAATAAATGAGCCAGTATTATAATTCTATACTAATACTGGCTGACCCGGCAAGCATTGTGTTGCCATATAATTTTATTTAGAGTTTAAAAAAATTGGCGATAATATTTATGTAACTTAATTGTGAAAACAAGTTCATTTTTGGTTGTGTTTGGCAGAATTAAGGAGGCGGGGGTCGTCGAACTTGAAGTTTGATTACTATACAAACATTTAATTCATTTAGGTGTGTTTTTTGATTTTACAATTAAGTCACATATATTATCGCCATGTCGTAAGCCGCATGCAAATACCACAAAAATATACTAATTACTGAATGCGTATTGTTTTCAGTAGTTAATGTTTATTCAGTAATTCATTAATATTTAATTCAATTCAATTTTGATTTTTATGCAGTTAGACTTAAAGATTATAAGAGTATTGTAATATAATTAGTGTCATTGCTCCTAATGGCGTATTCTAATGATTATATCAAAGTAGTTTTGGTGTCGTGACCCGTGTATACGACTGAGACGAACAAGTTGCGAGTTCAAATCCTGCGTCGAGGAAATATTATTACGCTTTCAATTTAGAGTTTATTCCATAAGTATTATTGTAAAGAACTATATAGACGGACACATTCAACACATATAAAGTTTCTAAATTGGTAATATTTTCGCTTATCTTGTATTAAAGTGGGTGGTTCAAAGACAAATATGCCTATTTATTATAAAGTGGTATTCAAATGTTATTACGGATATTATGGGTAGGAACATGAAAATAAACAGTGGTAATAAAGCTAAAGCCAGTCTACGCACAACCGCAGTGACTACAAGCGAACATTTTTTACTTTAGTAAATAGCGAAAAACCACGATTTTTCCTATTTTTTGATTGCTATTTTATAGTTTTATTATCATGTCTCAACTGATTATTTGAAATACAAAATTATCTATTTGCACGAGGAGAATGTTGGCATCAGAAAGATTGCTAGGAGACTTAATAACAGGAAGTTTATTTTTCTAATTTTATACTTTTTTTATACCTAGCTATATTCCGTATGCCGTGACGTCAGCAAACATATTTTTTATATATTTAAACGTAAAGTAACACCTGTTTCATTTCTTTGTTCCAGAGAAATACAGTCAGATCGAGGTTAAGACGTTTTGAAGAAATCCATACACAGAGCTGCTTTTTTTTTTTTTTTTGGTGGGTGGGAAATCATCAAATAACTTCTCCCGCCCTGGGCGGGACGGGAGGGAGTGACAGATTTTTACTGAATAAAACCCACCCATGTTCCTTCTTGTGCCCTTTGCGTTCCGGGGGCGCGGTATCTCTTGCGAACAACCCGCAGCCCCGGCAGACATCGGCCCTCAGTGGCCCCTTCCTTTTGCTGACATCTCTTTGAGGCGCGCGTGGAACACGAACGCGCCGTCGACACGGCCTGTCGTTATGCAACGTAAGGATGGTGAGCTACCCATTGCTCACCGTCCACAGGCCCGTATCTACGGTGGCCGGGAGTCGTCTCGCGGCTCCCGACGTCCGGAGCGTCTACCGCGGCGGCTGGGACGGGAGAACCGCTGTCTCAACCGTCCCGCCGCCTCCTTCTCAAGCATTACTGCCTCGCAGAAGGAGGCGACTGCATCCCATTCCCTCTCGCTCCAGACCATGGCTTGCACCAGGGCCGGACGCGAGAGTTCGCCGCCGCCGATGGCCGCCACGAGGACTCGGCGATGCTCCGCCCAAGCGGGGCATACCGCCACGGTGTGCTCCACCGTGTCCTCGGGGCGATCCACACAATGGTGACACCCGGACGTTTCCTCCCGCCCGATAAGGTGCAGGAACCTCCCGAAACACCCGTGTCCGGTGAGGACCTGCGTCAGGCGGTAGGTGAGGGCGCCGTGGCGCCTCTCCAGCCACTCCTCATACACAGAGCTGCTGAGGTGCAACACTGGTTAGCTAGTCAAAAAAGTGTCAAAATAATAAGTTGACCATCTAAAAGTCCTGACCTTAACCCAATAGAAAACTTATGGGTTCAAATAATTTTGAATTGGTATTCAGCAGAACTCAGAACAAAAGTTGTGTTGAAGTGATGTTTGTTGGAACACGGTGCGCGGTATGCGAAGCCGCTTGCAATAAATTATAGAACGAGATGGAGCTCCACTTTGATATTACGACAGCACACAGTCAACAATACTTCGTGTCAGTGTGTGCGTTTAATATACAGTTGTTATCATAATTTCCTAGAAAGTGTTTCATACAATGAATAAGCAAGTCCTTTTTACGATCATGACCATATTTAAAACTAATAAAAATCTATAAAGTTCCAAGTACCTACTTAGTGCTGTTTTTACTTTTATTTTATAAGTAGGTAGGTATGAGTTAATCTGGTGATGTTATTCTTATAAAATAGAAATATATATTAAATATACATAATACACTTTAAACAGATTGCTATGAGAAGAGGAAACTGTTTTTTTTTTGTCACGTTAATAACTTAAATAAAAAATGTTCAAGCTTATCAAAAGTAGTTTAGTATTCTAACTTCTTTTAAATTATAAGTGTTAGCTTAATATATTACGAGAAGTTATTATTTTTGTAAGTAATTAGTTTATTGTATATGTATTTAATAAAATGGTTACCATAATCATTATTATTTTTCATATCTGTTATCATTTGTATTTGATTAGTTATTTCAAATTTACTATTTTTTTCTAATACCTATCTATACTAATATTATAAAGCTGAAGAGTTTGTTTGTTTGGTTGAACGCGCTAATCTCAGGAACTACTGGTTTGAATTGAAAAAATATTTTTGTGTTGGATAGTTAATTTATCGAGGAAGGTTATAGGCTATATAACATCACGCTACGACCTATAGTAAGGAGCAGTAACCAAAGACGTAACCTAATGCGAGTGAAAAATCTACGAGAACGAAGGCAGAAGCTAGTAAATAATATTTTGAATAAAAAAACAAATAAATATTTAAAAACGTAAAAAACAATAAAAAGTGGAAGTTTAGTTTTGAACCCACAACGATTTTAACACAGGTTCACTATTGCAACCACTAAATTAAATCGACCTAATAAAATAGTTAAAATTAACAAGTTCATCATGTGGCCACACAGTATTCAGAATTTTACCTACCTTACCGTTACGTGTTAAAGATCAAAATGGAATAACTGTATTCTATAACATTTGCCTACTTTGAACAAGTCTTCGTATCAACACTTGTCTACAGCTAATTGCAGAGGTTTCAAATTCATCTAACTTTTACTGGCTCAGGATGGGTCAGATAACAGCTATAACAGACTGTACATACCATCACGCCTGTATCCCTCGAAGGGTTAGGCAGAGGTGTACACATGAACACCCACAGTTCGCTGGTATGTTTAGGTCCCATGTAATAGAGGGCGAGCCTTTTGCCATTAACCAGGCCCAATCCCTAACTCCGAGCCGTTACTGAGAATTTCATAGAAAAACCCAATAACACTTTGCTCAACCTGGGAATCAAACCCAAGACCTCTAGCGTAGCAGTCGCTGTCGAAGTCACAGGTACTAGCAGTATAATTATAGAAAGTTGTCAACTAACCAGCATCATAGATGGCCTGGTACGCCTGCTCGAGGATCATGCGTGACATGGGGTCCATACTGTATGCGAGTCTATAATGCACTTTAAAGAACTGCGCATCGAAGAAGCTAAGTCCCGGCACGCTACCCGCGTGCTGCACAACTTCTGGATGGTTATTCTTGAAACGGAGTGCTGCCTCGGATATGGGATTGATCTGCGTCATTCGTAGATAAAACATTATCCCCTTTATTTAAACTCAAAGTAAAAAAAGGTTAAGAAGGTTTACCTTATTGTACAAAATTTTTGAAAGGTCCTTGATACTGTGGGAGTCGGGGTAAAGTCCGGACATGCCGGAGATGACGATTCTGTCGCCATCCAGTACATCGTCGCGAGTCGCGTGCTCCTGCGGTGTGGTCGTCATCTTGTGGCTGGCTTGCTCTTTCTGAATCTTTAAAGATTATTATGGAATATTAGATATACGCTAAGGGAGATCTAGCGGTCCAGAAGTGGACGTCTTTCAGCTGAGAGGATGATGATATCTTGATAATCTCAGGGTATCTGGTTACCCACTGACTGGGTTGTGATCAGAAAGGCAATCAGTCCATGTAGAGTTTTGCTGGTATGCTGCCGGATCTGGTTGGACTAAAGCCGACCCCTATATAGTTGGGAAAAGGCTAGGCAGATGACGATCTACGTTATAAGTTAGGGGTTGTGGTTTCCGCACTTAGTTCTTAATGTGGACCATTGTACGTGGGCAGATGATGATTATAATTATTAATATTTACTCATGTTACGACGATTCAATATCCCCGTAACCAGCATGATCCCAAGCATGTTCCAGAACAAATAAATGATCCCAATGATGAGAAGTTCATGTAACCGTCGGCTTTGTTAAGTGTCTTTTTATACCTACTCATTATATTTTTTGTTATTATACCCACTTAATTAATATACTGTAATAATTAATCAATATTTTTCTATAATTTAGCTGCGTAAGAACTGATAACTCAGTTAGGAGTTAGACCGCCCAGAAGCCTGGATGCATCGAACGAATGTTAATTTACTTGCTTGTTGTTCTTCCTTGCTTGGAAGTTCTTTTACTTCACCCGAAATAACAGTTAAACAGCCGTTGTCAACTGCTTGAACGTAAACCTCGATTATGGCGATGCGGAAGACAGCTTGTTGGACTCAGGAAGCCAGTGTGGCAGTCTAAATGGTCGTTTCTTTAACCAACTTCACTTTATTGTGCTTCTCCCGTTGCATTTCATACCTTTTCTGCTACTAAGCAGCGTTGCTGTATTCCGGTTTGAAGGATATGGGTGCCGGTGTAATTACAATCTCATGAGACATTTCAATTTTGTCTCTAGGACGGCAACGCATTTGAAAGGCATCTCTCGTATTCCAAATGTCAATAGGCAACGGTGACCACTTAACTTCAGGTGGGAAGTCGGCTTGTTTGTCTTCCAATAATATTAAAAACCACACAATATTAAAATTATTACAAAAATGTGAACGGTTAATTCACTAGCTTGTAATGTAAATTAATATATTTTAGTAATTTTATGTAAGCAATGTGTGAAAAAGCTCACCAATTTTATGATTTTGAAAACGTCACACTTCAAGCGGATTATACAGTATTATGCGTAATACGTATAACGATTAGGTGTCATTATATAGACTGTTTACTCGTATTGTATATTAATGAACATGACATCAAGAAGGTATGAATAATTAATCTTTCTATTATTATACAACGGGAAAGTTTGGAGTGACGGATGTTTGTTAATCAATCACGCCAGAATGGCTAAACCAATCTGGATGAAATTTGTCACAGAGATAGATTATAGTTTGAAATGGCAAGTTACTTTTTAGATGGAAAATGTAAGGTTCCCGTAGGGTAATATTTCATTCAAAGTCATTTATGATTTCCCATCCCTAAAATAAAAAAAAGAAAACAAAAAAAGGGTAATATTTCAACATATCAACTTTAACGCGGACGAAGTCACGGGCAAAAGCTAGTATTATTAAAAAGGACATTATATAAACATGACATTGACAAGTACCTACTTTTAGCTCGTTCTACCACCATGCCTATTTCTGCCGGCAAGCAGTATTGGTATGTTCCCATTTCAAAAGTATGGGTGCCGGTGTAATTATAAGCATATGAGACATTTTTTATTTCTGAGACGGCAGTGCAATTGTAAAGTCCCTGGTATTGTAGATGTCTATAGTAACTTTAAATGGGACCGGGCCTTGAGGCGTTAACCAGTTGCTGGTATCCTCGACATCATCATCATCTACTTAGCGTTTTCCCAACTGTGTTGGGGTCGGCTTCCAGTCTAACCGGATGCAGCTGAATACCAGTGTTTTACATGAAGCGACTGCCGATCTGTCCTCCACAACCCAGATACTGAGCAATACGATACCTCTTGGTTAGACTGGCTTCCTGGCTTCTGACTATTCGTAACAACTGTCAGAGATCTACGAATGACAGCCGGGACCAACGGCTTTACGTGCTTTCCGAGGCACGGGAGTGTCACACCACCAACTTCCAAACTCCGGGCTGCTACTGAGCAAATACTAATGGAAAAACCCAATAACACATCATGCGGGCATCCTCGACGTATATTATATTAAAACTTTAGTACACATACTATCCTGTCCTGGACTGCCTCGTTGGCCTAATGGTCCTAAGCGCGACTGCTACGCTAGAGGTCTTGGGTTCGATTCCCCGTTGTGTGTGTGTTTTTTTTTTTTATGGGACAAGCCCGCCACACTATTCCCAACCACTGCAACTTCTGTAAGCCAGAATCAACAGTGGAGACCGCCAGAAGAGCGCCGAGGCAATGAAGCTCGACGAGTCCCGGAGAAACGATAGAACTGTCTTGGATCCCGCAACGAAATTAATCAGAAAAGATTAGCGGAGGAGTAGGAAAAAATATTGTTTCCACTTCCCTCCAAACAAGCAGGAGACAGAACAGAACTAGGCCAATAGGCACAAGGGGATATTTACAACTGGGAGAAGCCCAGATTGCCAAGTTGTGTGTGAGTGTGTGTTATTGGGTTTTTCTTTGAAATTCTCAGTAGCAGCTCGGAGTTAGGATTTGTGCCCGGTTAGTGGCAATAGGCTCGCCCCCTATTACATGGGACCTAAACATACCGGCGAACTGTGGGTGTACATTGTTACACCTCTGCCTAACCCTTCGGGGAATATAGGCGTGATGGTATGTTACTATCCTATCCTTTAATCATAATACTACCAGCCTATTAATGTCTCACTGTTGCGCAGAGGCCTCTTTTCGTACAGAGAAGACGCGAACATTAATTACTACACTTGTTAAAGGCGGATTATCAATTTCAGATTTATACTTATTACAAGACTAGGTTTCCTTACCATATTTTCTTAAAAAGAAAAACTTAAAAAGTACATACATGTATGGATTTAAAAACGAATCAGCTAATCAACAAGTAAATAAGGTATTGTTAGGAGAGTCCATAACTAAATATTGACTTGACACGCGAGGTTGTCGACATCTACAGGTCGGCAACCTCGCGTGACAAGTCAAGATGTAGATTTAGCGATCATTGTGCCCAATGTCGTTACAGCCAATGGCTTAATTGCTAAGAGTCTCGACCAACATTTAAGGAGGCTCACGTTGGTCGGCTGGATCGCGGGTTTGATTCAGAAAGCGGTACTTCTATACACAGCGCGTATTCTTAGGAGATTCCTTTCTCAGGAGCCCTGACCACCGGTAGCTTGGGACCTGTTCCCGATGGCCGGTGGACTACTATTTTCTATTACTTTCAATTGTTTTTATTTTATATTATATAAAAATGTAACTTATGTAACCAATGAATAAATGGGAATGATACTAAAATATCTTAATCTTGCTTATGAGGTTGCCAGCATATGAAATGTTGACTCAACAGTTATTATGCCGATGGTCGTGTCAATAAATAGTTCGATAGCGAAATGGTTCGACCTACATCAAGAGAAATTCTCCACCGTCTTACCACCTCATTGCGGCCGGAGCAATATTTTTTACATATTAAAAAAAACTTTTTTTCAAAAAAGACAACCTCCTTCAAAAACTCAAAAGTGAAAAATTACTTTATTTTTGGAAGTCAACGAGCTCAGAGGAGAAGTCATTTGATTGTTTACCAACCGGAACAAAACAAAAGTTTTGGAAGTCGGCGGCTTCGGTGCTGTTTGTTGCTTTGTATTGCCGCCGACTTCCAAAACTTTTTTTTTTGTTCCGGTTGTTTTTGTAAAAAAGTTTTTATTTGTCGCTTTTTAGTATCAATTTCCTGACATACAAATCTATAAGGGAACAGTTATACTACGTAAATTAACAATATACCACTTCACAAAAGAAAGCAGAATACGCTAATTCGTTTACTTGGATGACAATTTTTTTTTTGTATTTTTTTTTCTAAACTACGGAACCAATTTCGATAAAAATTATATGGGACCACCTTTGAAGTATGACCTATCAAACAAAAAAAGAATCATCAAAATCGATTCATAATTGGCGGCGATATCGCGTATCACATACAGACGAATTGATAACCTCCTTCTTTTCTTCTTCTTTTTGAAGTCGGTTAAAAAATATGAATTATTTGTGAATTCTTTAATTATATTTTTGTTTAAATATGTTACAATAAATACTACTAAACTAATATGAAACCTTTTACCGTAACGAAATAAAATTAATAACATATATTTTTTTAAGTCTTGTCTATTAGTGTTACTCCTTAAATACTTTGAATAACAATTTAAATCGAATTAATCAATAAAATTAAAATAAATCAACTCTGCAAAAGGTCATTTGTTTTTATTCAAATGTGTAATTTATCCATATTATGCGTGGCTTGCGTAGGTTCACCGTCACTTATTTACATAATATGCCACGGTGAATCCAACGCAAAATGATTTGTAAATATGTAGTTAGTGTTCCTAACAAATAACGAATTACATAAAATAATTTGTCAATATTTATGTAACTTTAACGATTTCGGTATGTTTTTTTTTATATATTAGTGTTGACCTGACATTACAAACTACATACCGAAGCAACTAGGTAAGTAGGTGCATCATGTTAATTTGTAGTATTTGAATGCGGGACCTTCTTCAACGTACTGTCTGACGTTATACCAGATGGCTTACAATCATTTCTTAAAAAAAGGATTATTTGAATTTTACTTTGCCTTGCGCACTGTTGGATTTTCGACGATCGGCTTAGCGAGAGTTGTAAATCCGACATATAAAAACAAAGTAATATTAAAATTTTGTTTTAAGAGATAATGGTGGATCAGTACAGTTATGTCACACTGACAATAGACCGCCATTGCTATCGCCACCACTATTGTCAGAACGGCTCATAATGCAGGATTGATTATTTTAAAAGTGACGTCTCTATGCGACGCTTGGTGTTGTGGGTATTTTCGTTTGTCGATATTTGATAGGTCTAACTTGGCATTACGTAGTTTTTGCACCTAAATGCGGAGCTCGATGTGTTCCACCAAATGCCTGCGATGTCGTTGTCAATTTAATTCTACCAGGTATAACTGTTCTTTGTAATTTAAAGAGTCATTGATCTGCGACTGCATCATCTTTCCTCTAATATTTCGTTATATCTTCGATATCCCACCTCTACAACGTGTGACATATGAAACGCACACCCTAAAAGCAGTTTGCTTAAATCGCCTACTGAATCTATTTCAGCTATGTCTAAAATAGGTATCTTTTTATCCCAAAATAATTAAAACTACTTAAACTATAATAGTCACCTCTCCGTTGAACATTGGAATCCAACAAAATTTAAACATAAGTCAATGTAATAAGGCTTTTAAAAACGCAGCTGTAAACCTAACAATATACAGAAAATACTGCTTTGCCTATATCATACGTATTAGATATATAAATTTACCATCACGCCTGTATTCCTTGAAGGGTTAGGCAGAGGTGTACCAGTGTACACCCACAGTTCTGTGTATGTTTTGGTCCCATGTAATAGGGGGCGAGCCTATTGCCATTAACCGGGCACAAATCCTAACGTCGAGCTACTACTGAGAATTTCATAGAAAAACCCAATAACACTTATTGCTAGACTTGAGAATCGAACCCAAGACCTCTAGCGTAGCAGTCATGCTTAGGACCACTAGGCTACCGAGGCAGTTGCATTTATGCAGTAGTAAAATTGAATAATGAGAGTAAAATTTCAGTGCCTGTATTATGATTGTGAGTTAATTTTCTAATTCGGGTGTTCGATTGTGTGCTTTACATTCCAGTCACATGTTTCATAACACTATTTTAATGAATGTAAACTTATATTTCAGGAAGTGCCTCCGCGCTCTTTAGAGTTCTCACTTTAAGGCGTCTGGCTGTAGGTAAGTACGGCCACGTAATTTGTACAGCAATATTGTATATTCTTTTATAATCCTGAATAATAACGACAGACATTACACCTACAAATGACTAAGGTAGGTACCATTTGTAACTGATACCTGAAAAAGGGCCTAGCATTCAATCTAGCATGTACCTACACGTGCTTTCTTAACTATACATACATACATACATAAACTCACGCCTTTTTTCCATGGGGGTATGCAGAAACCACAGAACGCCACCTGCTACGATCCTTACATACTTCTTTCGCCTCGTCCACGTTCATACATCTGTTCATACAAGCACGCCGGTTACGAGTACTGCGCACGCGACCTTTCTAAAGAACTCCACCGATAAGGTCAGGGTAGGTCTTTCTAGGGCGTCCGCTCCCGGCGTTACCACTCACTTCTGCCATATCAATCCCTTTTGTTAGTCGCCTTTCACTCATCCTCTTCTTAATTAACTAACTGACTACATCTACATCTACTTTCTTTCTTAACTATACTTATTTATTTATTCCTATAATTTCAGCCATGCTCAAATGACGTAGGTATAGAATCCAAATTTTTATCCCATTTTGTACAGATAGCGTCATCAATTTGTTACTCCTCTTGCATCAAAATTTGTTTAAAAAGGGGGTAACCAGCTGATGACGCTGTCTGTACATCCATTATGTACAAAAATATTTAACATAATATATTTCAGTGGCAGTAGTAAAACTGCAAAGCCCCTGCTCTGTAGGCTGCGCACGATGACGTTACACGCACTTAGCTGCGCTGGTTATTTTGCGCACCAGAAACGCATCATTGCGTTCTTAGTACATAGTGTCGCCGTGTGGGCAATTAGCTATCTACGTCATCTACGTGCTATACAATATACTTACATAAGTTATAGCTACGTCTATACGTGGTTGACTATGTTTTCAACAAATTGTTTAGGTAATTTCTAAACTACAGTTGTATAGGTACTCAAGCAATGATTTTTTAAAACAAAAATAAAACGGGATAATATTTCACATTCTCTTTATTATTTTCATAAAACAGCATTTCATTCATTAACAAAGTAAAATGATACTTAAAGCAGAACGTCAAGAGTCATTGTGTTGGCTCGTTACAAGTGTCATGAAAGAAGTACCATTCATAAGATATGTGTTGCAAATATTTTTTGTCTCAAAAGCTTCTAGTATTGCGGGGTCTAAATATGTGTTGATGATGGATGCACATTGAAGATCTATGGGTGCATGTGCTATCGGTGCGCGTAGTTGATGCACGACGACTGGACGCTGAGAGTGTTGCTGCAGCGTGAGCGGCGCCGACACAGGGTGCGCAGACGCAGCGCGCATTAATATCAGCTGAGAGCGAAGCGCCTGCACGCGCGGCTCATAGCCACGCGTGCGCTCAACGCGTCTCAGTGTGGTCTCAAAAAGCGCACGTGCGTACTGCGCCGAGTGCGGCACTCGTCCTAACAGAGTCCGGACACACGCGTCTACCTTCTGAGACCAAGTGCTCGCAGTCTGCAGCGCATTATCAAGACCTGCTGTGTCACCTCCTGCCATCAACGTAAACATGTGTCGCGCTACAGCATCTTGTAGCTGCTCTTCTGTCTTATAGTCTGCGAGTTGTTCTTCAAAGTCTACGTTAAACTCGTCCGGTGCAAATCCAACACAATAAACTGTACCACTCAAACCTGTAACAAATAGTTTACGTTACAACTGAGTTATTTAAAAACTAACATAAAAATTGGTATCCATAACATAAAATGTCTTGTACCATGATTTTCCAAAATAGCAGCCATCTCTAATGCTACAAATATTCCGCTTTCGTACCCTACGAGGTAGAAATGGTTCTTCAATCCCGTCCTCTTCAGGTAGACCTAATAAACAGAAAATTGTAATTAATAAGTTACAGTAAAGTATCAAATAATATGTAGTCTTAAGTAAATATATCCCACAAGACCAAATCAAAAGACGTTGCGATGCAACCAACAGATATGAACATACGTCTGCTAGTCTCTCGGCTGTTTCTTGTATGGTCTCATTAGGGTGGTCAAGTCCTAGCTGCAGCACCAGCGCCGGCAGCTTGAGTCGCTCGCACAGCACGCGGAACCTCTCGTGGTGGCCCTCCATACCAGGCACAAGGCACAGGTATGTTTGGTTCGAATCAAATTCGTCGCCTCTCTGTGAAGTTAATTAGTAGACATTATCGAATTTGGAAATCTATTGATCAATTTGATGTAAGTAATGGTTGTAAGAAGAAGCCGTAAGTTACTTGTTCTTCCCATGATTGCGATCATTCTTTTGCTTTGGACCAAACCTGAAAAAGGTATGGCCCAGAATGAAAAACTAACCTTCCACTGTAAGTTTCTAATTTTAATAGTAAAATATACCTCTACGACCTCTATCCTACACTCCTGCCTCTATCCATGCACCTGTAACCACAATGGTCTAAAACATTTTTTTTTTTGCTCAACTTAGGTTACCGTGAAAAAAAAAAGCTATCTTACTATTGTGGACGAGAGTGATTCACCACACCACCTTTTGTTGACTGGTAGAGAATGGTTAAGCCAAAAAGCCCGCCTTTGTACTTTTTGTTGCATAAATTTTAAATAAATAAATAAACCCATACTAAGAGTTTAATATAGTTATATATAACTGCCCCGTTGGTCTCGTGGTCGCAAGCGCGACTGATGAGCATGGGGTCCTGGGTTAAATTCCCAGGTCGAGCAAAGTTTTATTGGGTTTTTTACGAAATTTTCAGTAGCAGCTCGGAGTTAGGATTTGTGCCCGATTAATGGCTATAGGCTCGCCCCCTATTACATGGGACGTAAAACATACCGGCGAACATGGCGAACATGGGTGTACATTGGTACACCTCTGCCTAAACCTTCGGTGAATACAGACGTGATAGTATGTTATGAACATATAATTACCATAACTGCATTGTTAACAAGGGTCGGCAAAACTACGAAATCAGTTGTGGCAAGCAGTTCATCTGAGTCTACGTAGGTGAAGAATGCAGACAACCCCTTAGCATCTTTGAACTCTGATATGGAGAGAGACTCATCTAATTGTTGTATCCTTAAAAAAAACGAAATTAATTTGGAATACTAATAGCCACATTACATTATAAGTCATATGGCGAAGAATAGAATTGATATAGTTACAAATTAGT
The DNA here is from genome assembly GCA_947462355.1 of Caradrina kadenii. NCBI lineage: Eukaryota > Metazoa > Arthropoda > Insecta > Lepidoptera > Noctuidae > Caradrina > Caradrina kadenii. Next base: position 3,241,228 of record OX381693.1, on the reverse strand, counting down.
GGAACACTATTATTGGCTTATGTTTGAAAGCCTCAGTGACACAAAAGTTTGACAGAAAGTGGAACAGAAAAATATATATAGGCAGATAATGTTAATTTCTATTTAAAATAAGTATATCTATATATATTAAGTGAACATGAAACATTAACAATAACAGGTGACAAATTATTAGAGTGATAGAAATACATAATGATGGATGTAGAACAGAAGAATAACAATAGAATAGAAGAATTGATCGCCAGAAATTATATTACAGAACAGGGTGTGAAACATAACGCGATAACTAAACCAGACCACTAAACTAAACTTGACCGACTTCTTAATAACTGCATTCGATTCGTATTTAAGCTCCGTAAATATGACCGCACATCGGTCGCTCTTAAAATGGTTGCCCATCAGACACAGCGCAGGGCGTTAAGGGCCTTGACTACTTTGTTCTCTCTTTTAGACAAACCTAGTTCTCCTTCCTATCTGACCTCTCACTTCCAATACTTGTGCTCTGCGTACAGTAAGCATCTTCGGTCCTCCAATAATCGTCTTCTACGATGTCGTTCTCACCGCTCTGGTTTTCTTAAATCTTCTTTTCTTGTCCAGGCGGTTTTCCTTTGGAATGCGCTTCCTCAGAATATCAGGATGGCTACCAGTCGTTTCATATTCAAAGTAAAAGCTCGTGAACACTTGCTTATGTAGTTGACAGACTCGTCTCACAATTAGTTTTTTATATTTCTCCACCTATGTATTTTTTGGCTTTCTCTACTCTGTATATTTTGTTTGTATGTATGTATATATGTAATTATTATTTTTTATTCCAGGAAACTTTCTGTTCCTTGCACCTACTATGTTTTGTCTCTGCATCACCCTAAGCTTGACTGGTAGAAAATGCCAAAGGCATTAAGTCCGCCTTTGTACAATGTATTATTTACTTTATGTGCAAAAAGGTTTAATAAATAAATAAATAATAACTGACAGAGCAGAAGGAACACATTAGAGGTAAAGTAACATGAGAGATGATGACAACGAAATGGTGTTTAACGAATTAATGTCAACAAAATCTGTAGTCTAATCCACTTACATGTCCACAGTTATCGAGGGAATTTTTTTCTCTTCAAACACAACATTGTAATAAATTCGCAGGAAATTATATATTAATGGTATCTTATCGCTTTCGACACCCAACTCATCCAACGTAGCAGTCTTGTCTGTGTCCGCTTTTATGGTTACATCTGTAATAAAAAGTGTTATAATTCAACGGCTTTCACTGACCCGTAACTTCACAAAAGTTACGAGTATCGATCGATGTCTGAAATCATTAACAAAACAAAATATAACTACTTTTTGACTCATAATTTAGAGCCTACTTTATGCTTACCGCGCGACCTACAGGCGTTGGCCCCTTGATCTTCTTGAATATATGAAAAATAATTGAAATTTGATTAAATTACCGGCTAGTGTAATAATTTGTTGTAGTAACGAGGTTTGTTGCGCAGGCACCATGTTTGCTAGAACTACACTGTGAGCGGCACATAACGCTCTCTCAGTCACCTCCACTGCGCCACGGTACCATGCAGCAATGTTGCACGATTCCTAAGAACAAGTGTAATAAAAATGAGCCTAAGTTGATCTTAAATGATTAAATACTTCTTCCGGGTCTGGGGCGATTCCCAGGTCGGTAGGTTTCATAATCAACATCATGTCGGCGTAAAGACGTCTATTGCTGAACGTGGGCCTCTCCCAAAGAGCACGAACCATCTCCGTCCAGTCCTGGGTATCCCATAGGTTTAACAAAGTAGAATAAAAAAGTCCAAAAGGTTCAGGATCCGGTCATAACTAAAGAAAGTGGTCGTGCAGACTATACTTACAGGGCTCAGTTCCGGTAGCGACAACATAGTTGCCGGCAAATTGTTTTTTATTCGACGAAGGCAGACTTCCTTCCCAATCGTGTTGTCACCAGTGTTTAGAACTGCGAAATGTCTGTCAAAACACAAATGTTTCATTAGACTCGAAAGGTTTCGAAAATACTGCCTTAAAAAATAAACACTGTTTAATTTGTGACCGGATTGATTATAATTAAAAGAATAATTCATTTTTAAAATCATCTGCCACCAACTAAAAGTGTTAAAACTAGTCATACATCTGAAATAATCTTTAGATGTGAAAATGTGACGACGTGATTATGATAACTTACTTTATATCCGTACACAATTTTCTCGATACCAAGTCCAAAGTATGTAGTAAGGTTTCGTCGATATTCTGCTTCTTACCGCCCACAGTCACATACACTCCCTCGATGGGACCAATGCGCATAGCATTATTTAACAGCGCATTGACAGCAGTTTCTCCTAACAAGTCATCAGAGAATAATACGACTTCAACACCCAGTTGCTGCCATAATCTACATGAAAAGAGTTTTTTTTAACAATTACAATTCTAAATTTTGTTATCAATAAGTCTGAGATTATGCAAAACTATTTGATATCACTGTCCCTCATGACTCATGACGAGAGTCTATTGTGATCGATCGATCAGGGATAATATTGAAAAATCCATATGAATTTATTTACCGAATTTTTATTTGCAGGTAGCTCTTGGATTGCTTCTTGATATGTACACAAAGCTTTTGTGCACCTCGTTGCACAAGTCTGTCTCCTAGCTGTAGCCCAAAGGTTTCATTATCACAGAGTATTAGATAGCAGCGATCGGCCTTGCATGTCAACCTGAAAAATAATATTGAGCCTTTAACAAACTGTAGCTACTTATGTTCGTACCAAAAACTATTTGTTTAAATAATTGGAATGCTTAGTCAAAAGATCTTGCTGAGAATACAACTGGTTCATCGATTTCGACTGTTGCTATCGTTGTCATAATAATTATATGCATGTACATTCTTTAGGATATCGTTGATCAACCGCGCCATACTCTTGTTGCACCCAAAGTAATTATGTTTATACTACAGTGACCAAAAACACAAGAGTTACAAGACATTTACTTTGGTTGAGCTTCTGGTGTGAAGGCTTGTATCGACAATAACACTCTGCCGCGGTGCTTGCTCGCCGAGAGCAGTCGGAAGGCGCGCGCGGCGTCGTGCGGCGCGTACGTCACGCGCGGCAGAGGACGCACGTACCCGCATCTTATACCCTCGCTCAACATCGCCTGCAAAGCCTGTAACATAAAAAAAGTGTTTTTTATAGCTTCATTAATTTACGTAGCAATGAATTTATAGCAATATTTTTCCCTCACGAGTCTGACACGCGGGAGTATTTATTATTAGGCTCTCGGCAGGCTGCATTACGCCCTCGCTCTCGGGACAATTCAGCTACGACCGCCATGAAAAATTTTGTTTATTTATTTCCACACTGTACGGCAATAAGACTCAGAACACGATAAAATAAGAAAATCTTTAAAATAATCTACTAACAGTATGGACCTTGGTCTGCAAATAAATTATTATTATTATTATATTTATCTTTTTACCGTATGTAACTCGGGACCCCAGGGCCCCAGACCTTTGAAAGGCGTACGAGGAACCGAAACCAACTCGCAGAGGTCCCTTAGACAGCTTTGTGATGAAATGAAACACCAGCCGATAATTATCCCTGTAGGTATGCACTATAAATGCAACCAAGGACAACCCCCGGTTGGTGCAAGACTATTGCAGGATATGGAAATAAAGATTTTGACTATGGGTTTGGGTGGCTTATATGGACTGGTATTATTATAATACCAAGTAAGAAGTTTATATTTTTAACCAACTTCAAAAAGGACCAAACTGCCTCGTTAGCTTAGTGGTTCGCAGCGCGACTGCTACGCTAGAGGTGTTGGGTTCGATTCCCAGGTGGTCGAGCAAAAGGTGTTATTGGGTTTTTCTATGATATTCTCAGTAGCAGCTCGGATTTAAGATTTGTGCCCGGTTAATGCTAATAGGCTCGCCCCTTGTTACGTGCGACGTAAACATATCGGCGAACTGTGAGTGTATATTGATACCAAAAAGCGAAAAATAAAAACTTTTTACGAAAAAGATAACCGCCTTCAAAAACTCAAAGCTAAAATTTTTTTTTTACTTAGCATAATACCAACACACCAATATGTAACATAATATATTCGATTTTTAACTTGCGTTTTCAAGGTGTAATATTTTGCCAAATGTTCAAGGTCCTACGTTGTCAAGATATTTAGAAAAGCCCCCTTGTGATGAATGGGAAAAAAGTAATCATTATGGGTTGTTTTTTCCTTTGATGTATGGAATACTTTAATCTAGGACAGTGGGAAGGTCCTTCGGCTTACCTTAGCATCCTGAATATTTTCAGGATTAAATATCGAAGAGATGTCAGCGGTGACATAGGCTCGCGCCTTAGTGAGGTTGTACATCCCAAGGGAGAAATCATCTTGATTGTGCAGCTGAGCGACATCAATAAACATCCCGAAGGACTTGGTACAATTGATTGAAATCTGAAAGAAACATGAAGTCCAGTCTTATAACAGTTAATGATTAATTACAATACAAAATGAAAAAAACATGGAAAACTGTAAACGTACTTTCTTCAGGTCTTCTCCAAGGCAGCTAATAACTATATCACAACCGTCCCCTTTCGTAGCATTTAGAACCATGTCTCCGAAACTGTGATCCCGAGAACTTCCGATGTGTTCAGCTTAAACAAAGTAAATGTGCCAATTCAATGCTAAATAGTAATATCAGGCTCATTTTCCCACTACTAGGCTCGAGATGAGGTCTTTATCTCATACAAAGAAGGCACTGATCACCAAGCTTGCTCTAGGTGGAATAATAATTTTGCTTCTTAAATGACAGTACTGTCCAAGATTAAATTAGCCCACATTGGTGTTTATCATACTCAGTTGCCAACTTATGATCTCGTGAATAAGAGGGCGGTGCCTTACTACTGAGCCATAACGACATATTAATATTAAAGTATTATGTAAACAAAAACTTCATGATCACCGTAAACTACATTTATAAAACTTACTCATTAGTACATTTATATCAAAATACCTTTTAATGCCGGGAATAATTTACGCAAGAAATGTTTCTTGCGAATGTCACTGACGGTGGCGAACACTTTGTAGCCGTAAGCAAGGGCTATTGATATTACAGCTTGACCGAAAGCTCCAGCTCCTCCATGGACCAACACAGTGCCATTTTGTTTATAAGAAAGCACAGTTCGACTTTTGAGCCCCTAAAATAAATCAAAATTGAGTTTCGAAATTGAAAGTTCGGCAATAAACGGCAAAAATACTGTTGTAAGCTGCAGTACACTTACAAGACAGTAGAAGGCCTGTGCGTAGGCGAGCGGCACGGTGGCGGCGTCCTCGAGGCTCCAGTGCGCCGGCACCGGCCACAGCAGCTCCGGCCGCGCGCGCACAACGCTGCGGGCCGCGCCGTCGTGCACCAGCCCCATCACGCGCTCACCGCTACATAACGGAAAAATTGGTAAACATACTACTCTGTAAACTCCTCAATTAATTTAGTTCTTATGGAAAAGGAAAATCTGAGAGCTAGTGACTCAAGTAATGCACATCAGTATAGGTAGCCACTCACCTCTCTGTGATTCCACTGAATTCTATTCCAAAGCTATTCTTAATATGTTGCTTGCACAATAAGGTCCCACTGGCCTTTTTGACGTCATCGTAACTAATACCAGCATATTGGACCTGGAGAGATTGATGAATGATAAAAGTAAGCGTCTTGAAAATAATCAAGTCTATCTATGAAATAGACTTCATTTTTAACAGGTTCCAAGGTACGAATATGAACTCAGTTATACCTTAACAGGGACTCCAGATCCGGAGTTTTCAGACGCTTCAACCCACGTGAGCGAATCCAGATCACCAAACTGTCTACATTGTAACGACACATTGTTGCTTACTGATGCAGAGTCGTCTAATGGTACGTGGAATTCTCCTCCCCACTTACCCTGATGAATTAATGAATATGATTACAATAAAATACGCCTGTAAATTTATATAAGTCCATAGTTAAAATAAAGATTCCTCCCTTACATTGATCATTATACTGAATGCCAGGTCAACATCTGGCATCTTGGTGCTATAAAAATCATCGTTGCTCTCCTCAGCGACCATGATTAGATTGATCTTATTACGATTAGCTTCTCTACGCCAGCCGCTTACAAGTTCCTTAAGACCTGGCAGTGACGGATAAGGTGCAATAATCAAGAGTCGATATCCCAAGGTCAGGCTGTTGCGTGTTCTCATAAGGAATGAAATATCAGCGTTGGTTCGGACTGTGACAGTGGTTGTAGGTACGGCCGCAGACGCACCCCACCGGGCTAGCTGCAGTCGTGACTGCTGTTTTTTGCCGTTGCGAACAATGGAGTGAACGGAGACCACGCGGTAAAGTGACGAGGGGTGTGAGCGATCGCCAAAAGCGAGCTCCTCCTCGCTCGCCACAAACTGGTCTCTTTGTAGGAAACGATGCAGCAGTTGGCACATCTGTTGAACGGGTAAAATTAGTTAAATCATAATGTTAACATAAAGTAATTTGAAAATTAAACTTTTCGAACTTACTTTATCGTCATTGGATAGGTTTTGAACCAGCACCAGATCAGCGGCTTTTAGAAAGTTGTATTGTTCCTTCAACGCCGAATCGCGGCTCACTTCTTCGTATTTAACATTAACTCCAAAAATATTCGTAACGGCATTATTTATTTCAGAGAAAATTGATCTTTTTTCAGGTCGATCAACCAGCCCAACAACGTTTATGTTTGGTCTGTTTACATTTTCCATTACTGTTTGTAAGAAAACTTGAAGGGAAGATGCCACCTGCATGAATTTAAAATAATATCGTGTTTCATGTCCTTTTATTTAATTGAATGCATCTGCTGTTAAGTGAAAGATGTACTTACATCTACATCTGACTCGAAATAAGGAACGAATTTTAAAGCCTGTAACATCATTTTTTTGTCATTCATTGGAGGCATATTTTCGAATTTGACATTACTTATTGTAATGCCTCCACATCTGGAAAACAAAGTAGTGTAACTGTTATGAAAACTGATTAAAAATAAATAATTTTTACTCAACTTTTGAAGGGTATCTTTTGGGTATTTAATAAGAGAAAATGTAAAAAATAGTCACCTGGTAATGTCAGAATTTTCCAAAACTTTTGCTTTTAATAGAATTTTGTAATCCGATACAAAAGAATTTTCTACAACATTTTGATGATATTTTAAGTTGATCTTCATACTTCTGATGCGCGTGACTTGTGATACTCCATCGTGTGGATGGCGCAGCATGTTCAGCTGCAGCATGCCGTCGATGAACGTGACCCAGTTGTCACGCCACACCAGCGAAGCCTCGCTCAGGGAATCATTAGCACCCTCAATACTACGGAACTCACCGCTGTGCAAATATGGAAATAAGTTAAATCGACTTTCATCGGTATAGACACGCATTATGCAAGTTACTCTTTGATGTATTCTACACCTACCTGTACGCGTAATCTCTATCTGTCAATAAATGGTAAATATCATCAGCTGTGAGGTCTATGTTCACTTTTGTTTCAACTTCTTTATTTTTTATCATTTTTTGTAGTCTGGTATCTTCAACATCTTCCAGTGCGTTGATATAGCCTGTCGCAACTTTGGAGCCTTCATTAAGAATCTAAATTAAAATATTATGTTAATTAGTGTACTAGGTATTACTAAACGAACTTCACTAAAGGACATAACCCAAAATAAGGAATAAAAAAGACGCTCAAATTGAATAAAGTTACTTCACAATTTCAGGACACGGACTTAAGGCTAGGTGAATAAAGAATCTTTGTCCGGTACTAGTAATGCATGGATGAGAGTTGTCGAGGGGGTCAGTGCCGTTACAAGTAGACAAACTTGTATCTATTAGTGCACTACTAAAAGTTAATGATGGATGTACAATAAATAGTGAACTTAATCAAATAGCACATTGGAAACATTTTATTACCTCAAAATAACCATTTCCTCTATTAAAAGCAATGCTTAGGCGAAGCTGACGTTGGCCGTGTAATATCGGTTGCGAATACAGACGCAGATCACTGAACTCCACAGATATTTGCTTTTTTGGTGTTCCCATCGTCATTGCAAAGGTGTCCCACACCAGAGCCAGTGTGGCAGCGAATGGATATAAGTTGTGGCCTAAATATGAAGAGAAAAATATGAGAATTATTCTTCGTAAAGGGGATTTACTTAAAACCAGCTTTGATTAACACTGGGCATATACATCTGGGCACTGAAGAAAGTTGTTGTTTTAACCAAGAAGAAGTTTCATGTTGATGTTAATATCATATTTAACTCATTGAAATTAAAATCTAGATGAAAACTAATCAATCTAAAAATAAAATTATAAGAAAAACTAACTTTTAAAAAACAAGCTTTTATTAAGTACTTGTTAATAAAAAGAACTACTATGTAAAAATAATAATTTAAACCTAAAATACCACTACGTAGGTAAATAAAAGCATGTTTTATTACTTACAGTTTAAAACTTTTTAGTGAGTACCTACTTATCTATCTTCCTTCATCGGCCGAGGCGGGACAAACGGGTGCACTACGTCAAATCGAATGCCAAATAATCGAATATTATATATTATTATTTATTATATTATATTAATATATATCGTCAGATGTTCATTCAGTGTGACGTCACATGCCGCGTGAAACGAAATTTATCCATGCAACTTTTAAGTTCCATAACTTTAATTTGTTGACATATTTTAATAATTCTTTCATATTTTTCTTATGTTTTACTTATTTTTTCATAATTAGTTCATTAAAGAAATTAGAAACTTCTCTATTGTATCGGCTCCATGTACAACTTTACTAACGAGTTAAATAAAGCTGGTTTTATGTTTTATTTCAATTTTAAAGTTGATGGTTGGTAATCATTCTTTATCAATGGTTTGGCTTCAAATATTTCAAAGCTTATATCGCTATTATATTTTTGAAGCTTATTGTATTTATAATCATTAAAATAGCATACTAGGTGTACATGTTACCTCTCATCGAGTGTCCCTGCAAGTAAGCGTTTTCTATATCTTGCACAGAGGTGACATAGTCGAGGGAGGCAGCCATTGTCCTGGTGGCAGTGTTATATTGTGGCAATGGCCTTAAAAAGAAAAGAGGGTAATTATTACATACGTTGTAAAATTTGGTTTGCATACCATCACGCCTGTATGCCCCGAACGGTTAGGCAGAGGTATACCAGTGTACACCCACAGTCCGCCGGTATGTTTTAGGTCTCATATCATAGGGGGTGAGCCTAACTCCGAACTGCTGTAACTGAGAATTTTATAGAAAAACTCAAAAACACTTTTTGCTCGACCTGGGAATTGAACCCAAGAAATCTACTATAGCAGTCGCGCTTAGGCTACAGTAAGGCACCACTTAGGCACCACTAGGCTAACGAAGCAGTTAGAAAATTTGGTTTGATAAGTAAAAAAAATAAGTGCGACTTACCATCTCTCACCGTGAGCCCATTTGACTAGATGCGAAAGGAATGGCGTTCCCGAGGAAACTGGCAACTCAACTTTTGGATAGAGAGCATGAACTTTAGGATGGTAACCCTCCATAAATAACCTGAAAATAATGGAAATTTTTAATCCTGTATTCTTTCCGTCCATATTCCAAGAGACGTGAGATGCTTATTCGGGAAGCATTAGTGTGATGTTAGTGGGGGCGTATAGTATTTTAATTTCGTCGATTTTGTATTTATATTGAGAATTCCATTTTGATTCGACCATTTCACTTACTTGCCGATACCCTCGAGCAGTAACAATGTATTATCAGCGTGTTTCCTCCTAGTCAGTGCTATGTTCTTGCAGGTGCTTGGTAATGATCGCTTGAGGATGGCCTGCAGCAGTCCGTGCGGCGCCACCTCCACCAGCACTGCATTGTTAGGTATCAGCCGCGAAGTCTCCTCGAACAACACCGGACTCTGTGTAAATAATTCATCACATGAATTAGGAAGTATCTGTTGAATATTTTTAATTAGCCATAGCTTTAAAATGTACAATTGACTCAAGAGACACAGACACCATTTTTATAAGTAGGTGTAAGCCAGCTGTCTGTAAACCTATCAAACTCCGACTGTAAATATATGTGTTTGTAACATTAAAGAGCGTTGATGTGCCATGTCTGTCACCATACCTAAGTGCTACAAAACAATAAACGGTGCTTATTCCAATAGGCCCTAACACAGGACTGTGTGAATAGAGTTTTACTCGCAACTTGCACAGATTTGTCAATGATTACATTACTACTAACCAGCAGATTGTTGGTGTGATATTCAGCTGAACAGAGCTTTGCAATCGGATCGTTCCACTTCTCTTCTGGCACCGAAGTCGACAGCCATCGCTCAGTTCTTGGTTTCGGATCCTTGATCACCTCCGACAAATACTTGAGTAATTGAGGACCTGCATTTTATATATAAACTAATGTATAATATTTTATGAGATGGATAGTCAAAGATCAAATCGATAATAATAAAAGCCCCAGGGTAATATTTTGTACTATATTCAATTATTGACTCACCAGCATCAGCGATATAACGCGAATGATACGCGATGTTGGAGCATGGAACTTCCTTAGCGAAAATACCCTTAGCAGTCAACTCTGAGACGAACTCCTTCATGACATCAGCCGGTCCCGAAATAGTACTAGATTCTGGCCCATTGTGACAAGCCACTTGAATTTCAGGTGGACACATTGGTAAAATCTGAAAGAAAATAATACATTAAACACACACATTGCTTGAAAAGTATATTATTAGAGTTATTTGGAGCAACCACTAGTAGAACAGCTGGATCTAATATGCCTACCTGTTCATATCCCAAACCGATGGCGGCCATAGATCCGCGGATGAATTTAGTCTCCAGTGACACGCGCCCACGACTGTAAGCGGCGAGTATCATCTCTTCTGCCGTCAAACAACCGTCGCCATACGCACATCCCAGTTCTCCCACGCTGTGACCTGATTTATGTGTAATAATAAAATAAAAAGCTGTAAGTAATTATGTTACTTTTAGCCTATAGGAAACCTTTCCTTTTTCCACATGTCTTTATCTCTTCTATAAGACTTCAGTTTATCTAGATTGAGGAAAGTATTTCTTTTTATCTTAATTATTTTTATTCCCACCTATGATTCCATCCGGTACAAGTCCAACTCCTCGGAGAATATCAGTAATTCCTATTTGTATAGCGGCTATTCCGACAAATGAATATAAGATATTGTCAAAGGTGGTCTCATCAGGTGACGTTATTATATCAACAATATTGATTCCCTTTGGCTCTAATATTTTGTGGCATCTGTAATTAATTTTTAGAAATGGTTAGAATTATGTTTGTCAACAACTGTGATTCTTGTACTTGGAATAAAAATATGTACTACTGTTCTATAGCAGCCGCGAATATGGGTATGCGCATGAGTTGCGCGCCCATACCAGCCCACTGCGAGCCCATCCCGCTGTACACGAACCACAGCGGCCGGCGCGCGTTGTCGAAGTACTCAACCTTCTCAGACAGACACACGGTCTTCTGTTCTTCGTTCGTCTCTAGAAGAGAACAATAGAATTAAGATACCTTATACTTTTAGTATTATTAGTAAATATTCATATATAACGTAAATTTTTTTTTAATTAATAAAGTAATTAAAAAGCAAAAATGTCGACTTGAAGTGGACGACGTCTCTATGTATAACTTTGATATTATCTGCCTGTTATTAGCCTGTAGCATCCTATTACGGAAAAAAGACATTCCCTAAAACTTCTGACATTACATTTAGGTTTGGCTGCACTTGCCACGTACGAGTGAGTACATATTAACGAGTTAGGAATATATTTTCACAACATAAGAGTTTTTACGTAGGATGATGAATCCTCTGCCCAAATGTCCTGGAACAGTCGCCTGGTGTATGTTGTGCAACAGCCTCAACTGTTCAGGGTCTACGGGGTTAGCTTTCAACTCGTTAAGACAATGAGTCACCGCTTCTTCATGTCGCGCCGATATAGTCACTAGGTGTGCAATGCTCGACTTGTAGCGATTAAGATCCTGAAAAGCAAAACAATTAAAAACTTGAAAATGTTTACAATGCAAATATACATACTTTTATGGATAAAGGATGAAGAAAAACCAAAGAATAAATGCGAGAAAAATTATGACTAAATTGGTGTGAATGCTGAGATGACATAGATACTGCGCCGACTGTAAATATATGAGACAAGGTAGACAGATGATATAGATAGATAATGTTTGCACCTTTGGTTTGTAGTGTCCATGCAGCAGCACGTGTGTGTTGACGCCGGTGACGGACATGCCACTGACGGCGACGTAAGAGCGGCGGAAGCTCTGGTGCTCGGTGACGATGCGCATGCGCCCCTCGCGAAGTGCCACCACGTCCTGCCGTGGGTTGCTGCAGTGCAGATTGGCGGCAAGCTGACCAGTGTGGTAGCCAAGTAATACCTGTGTGTGGTAGATAAGAAAATGTGCTATTAACTAAATATTGATATGGGGCATACACTAAAGGATATTAAGAAAACATCTTAGAAACTTACTTTTGTGATAGCAGTGATACCGGACGCAGCTTCATTGTAACCGATGTTGGACATAACACTGCCCACTAGAAGAGGATCGTCTCTGTCATTACAGTACACCTCCTCAATGGCTTGCAACTCCATCTTATCAGCCTGTGGTGTAGCTGTCGAATAAACTCTTTCGGTTATTATTTGGTGATGAACTCGCGATAGTATTAAGTTGAAATGAACGTTAACTACTAAAATCTATGGTCCATTGGAGCTGTTAAAACAAGTTTCTCAGTCAACGCCTACAAAAAATACGGCCGTTTATATTTTGGGATCTTGTATTATAAATCAATACCTAAACATATTGACTCGTTGACAAAGAATAAAATCCATCAAGACTATATCTACAAATCTATAGTCCAAAGTGCACTTGGGTAATTACAGGTGACTACACGTCGGCATTTCAACGTCAAAGGCCTATTACATTACACGATTTGCCGGGCCCTGTCTATCGTGTGCCATGTCTACCGGTCTCACAGTGTTACCAACCGTACGATCGTATTCATATCTTAATATTTTAGTACTGAGTGATACCAAAAGAAAAAACACGTATTTAATTATTTTCAATAAAAAAATCTTCCTGTCTTCACTGACCCAAAATACAGTACAATACTATATACAAACCTAGGCAGGGCCCTGCCTCCCTGTTTCTTACTACAGAACCCTGTCCCTGCATGCAGGGCCTGGCAGATCATGTAATGTTATAGGCCTTTTAGACATTTTAAGCTTAGATATAACAATTTTCAATATAACTGTTAGAATAATGGAACGCAAAACCAAAATAATTTTTTTTCTTCGCAGCGTTAGCGTCGGTAGCACTAGCTGTCATTCAACCGAATCTGTATTTTTGTAACCGCTTTTGTTTTCTCATTTTCAATACAATATATAATCACCACAACCACGAGTTTTATAATATTCCTTTAATAACGATACAATCGATATTTTAAATTTTCGATATTTTGAACGTAGGCATTGTACCCTTAGGTATTTTAATGTTCAACATTCGATATCCTCGATACTCTTTAGACGTAAGTACTTACCGCAGCCACAAGCTTCAACATATTCGATGGCTTGTGCCGGGACTCTTGCTTCCTCGTAGAACTTCTTTATAAAGCTGACAGTTTTACCGATGTCTCTGTAGAATCCGTATCGAGGTCCTGCTTCTCCAGGCAATATGCCTGTAAACTCCGATTTAACGTGCAATACATCGGCGTAGACCCTGTAAATTATTATCGAAATGTTAGTTCCTAGTATGAATCAGTAAGTACAAAAGAAACAGTAAGATCAAAATCAGCGTCAAATATATGGTCTACCTCATAGCGTTTTTAGCTTTTTGCAGAAACAAGATGTTAACAGCTTCAGATTTAGCACATCCATCAGCATTTTCATCGAATGATTTGGTTTTGCCATCCTGACAAAGTTTCACGATCCTGTAAGCAGAGCGAGTAGTAGATTGAGAACCCTTGAACGGGTTAATTACGAGAATAATTAACCCAGTGAACCTTTTAAGAAGATGATGAGTGACATCATGATTATGAGTGAGGTTCTTGTATTCTGAAGTTACCTTCCGTAGTGCACAGCAGACTGCGGGTGCAGACACAGGTAGGCACCTCCAACGATGGCTGCCTCGCATTCACCTCGGCTCATAGCGAGATATGCCTGCTCCAGAGCCGCGGTGGAACTGCAGCACGCTAAGTCGATGCCCATCGATGGACCCTTCGCGTTCAGCCAATAGGAAATGCGGTTGGCGAACATAGTTTTGCTGCACCTGATTTATGTAAAAAACACATAAGTGCTTATTGCTACACTTCGTAAACCCTTGTTGTAGTCATTATTAAAAACAAAACAATAGATATGGTTTTTTTTATCTTAGTGTTGCAGCCGGAAGTACCGGGTACCTTTTTTTTTAAGGATAGGAATTTATCAAAGAACTTCTTTCGCTCTGGGCGGAGTGGAAGAGAGTGTCAGATCTTACTGTTCTGTGTTCGTCTTAATGCGCTTTGCATTCCAGAGCCGCGGTAACTCTTTCGAACCAATTCCGCAACTCTGATAGGCACTGGACCTAGCAGGCCCCGGCTATTATGCTGACATCTCTTTGAGGCACGCGTGAAACACAACGCGCCGCCGACCCGGGCCTGGTTCTGATCGGACGGCGAGCTATCTAACCCTCGCCGTCCGCAGGCCCGTGCCTAAGGTGGCCGGGAATAGCTTTGCGACTCCCGACGCCCGGGGCGTTTTCTTCTATCGCGGCGGCTAGGGCGTCAGGTTCGCAAGTATCCACTAACATACCTAACCTACATTATTAACCTACATTTATAATTTCCCAACTAACAACTTACTACTGCGGTAGTACCTAACAAAGGCAATGGAATGAACCGTAACGCGTAATACTACTGGTAGTAGGATAAGGAGTAATACCTACGCTAGGTAGCCCAAGCGTGTCATTAAATATTAAAATATAACACAAAAAGTAAAGTTAAAGTTACAGAAATATTAAAAAAAATAATAATAATATAAGGAACGTTCACATAATAATTTCATTCATTATAATAACGCAACAGATCACGGTTTCATACATTTTTGTTAGAAACCCGTTAAACATATAATTAGTCCAGTTAAAAAACATAGTTGGTTCAGCATCAGATATAAAAATTTTAAACAGACTATTCCTTAGTCAAACATTTGAGATACAAAACCGTTATTCCGAAACTTCGACTTTTTCTATGGGATCTGGATCTTCTCCTTCAGTAATTAGACACCGTTCGCAATAAATGGGTACGGAATGGCATGGCAAGACCATTTATTTCTTTAAATTAATTTAAAAAAATCACTTACCCGGCAATACCAAGACCATGTCTTGTAGCGAAATCATAAAAGCAAGCTTTCTCAGTTTCAGAGAAGCATGTGCCGATATACACGCCGATCTTCTTACCGGAAAGTTCCTCTGGATTTATTCCTAAATAAAAATGAATAAGTAGTAAGCACATTAATTACTGTGCAAAATGATAATAATTCAATAATTATAGGTATTCATTATTTCAATTAAATTCATAAGCAACTCCTCAACACCCACTTGTCTAAAAATGGCGAAACATGAGAATATTACCTATGTATACACCTGCGTAAATAATTACATAGATGTTCTCATAATAAACTATCCAAGTTGTGCCGTCTCATGCAAATCATACTAATAATGATACGTCTTAAAAATGGTTATGGGTACGTATTGTTTTCCATTTAGTGCACAATAATTAATGTTAGTTAAAGTAATTCATTAATAAATTAATGGAGTACATAATTGACCCATGGTCCACTCTGACGTAAGTGGTGGACATTTGCCTAGGCTAATTGTTATCTTAAAAAAAATCGCACAGTAGCGAAGTTGGGGGTACAAACTAGAATAAATATAGATAGTTGCCAACTTACCAGCATCATAGATGGCCTGGTACGTCTGCTCGAGGATCTTGCGAGACATGGGGTCCATACTGTACCCCAGTCGGTAATGCACTTTAAAGAACTGCGCGTCGAACAAGCTAATCCCCGGTATGGTTCCCGCGTGCTGCACCACCTCAGGATGATTATACTTGTAACGGAGTGCTGCCTCGGATATAGGGTTGACCTGCATTATACAAAAGATAATCCCTTTTATTATTAACCACGAATTAAAGTCATACTTACTTAAGCGCCGAAAAATGTAAGGTTGAATTATTTTTTATTTATATGGTAAAATAAAATATAACTTGAAAAGTAAAATAACTTTAACTATTAGAAAAGTACAGAATTTAGGTATCTTTGAATTTCAATTTTTTTTATTAATATTTAGTGTTGTTCTTAATATCGTAGCAACAGAGTATGTTAGACTATATTACGTTAAAAAGATTTACTTACCTTATTGTACAAAATGTCTGAAAGATCCTTGACACTGTGGGAGTCAGGGTACAGTCCGGCCATGCCGGATATAACGATTCTTTCGCCTCCCAGCACAGGCGCGGCCGGTATCTCCTCGCAAGTCACGTGCTCCTGTGGTGTAGGCGTCATCGTGTGGCTGGCTTGCTATTTCTGAATCTTTAAAGATTATTATGGAATAATTATTAATTATATGCTTGAGCAATGTTTGCGAACATTTTCTCCTGTTACTCGTTAACGTCAAGGCTTCGTTATTGCACCCAAATGAGCAATAAAATAGCCGATTACAACTTTTGAACGTAAACTTCAACTATGGAGATACGATTGCTTTTTGAACCTAACAAGTCAATGTAGCAATCCGTTTTTTAACCGACTTCACAGTCACAGTATTATTTTCCTATGGATTTCACAATTGTACTTTTCCTATTACACTTAAGCAAAATGCTGCACGTATAGGCTATCGGTGTAGAAAGAGCATACTTTAAAATTGTACACTTAGAAACCTTGCAAAATAAAGATAGTTATTGTTGTTCCTCTCAACGCTGTCGCTGTGGGAAAGCTGTCAGCAGCGTTGGACACCACGGCCTGTCGTACAGCCGGAGTGCAGGCCGTACAGCAGGCCACGCGAACATCAATGAAATTAGCCGACGTGCTCTCGTTGGTTGACACTTCTCGTGACCCAAAGGCTTTAATTAGCATTGCCATCCAACGTGGTAATGCCGCCAGTCTTTTGTGTGTTTTCCAGTTGACGGCGAAGTGGAGGAATTTTTTGATGCCATATATCATTTTTGTTATTATTAATGGTTTTTTTATGTAATTTTAAGGTTGTTAATATTTAAAAATGTTAAAAATAAAATATTATAAACCTTCTTCTGTTCTTCTACTGTCACTCCCCAAACTTTTTTCTGACCTAAATAATTTTAGTTACTTTTATATCAGAATTAATGTAAAAAATCTCACCAAATTTTAAGATTTTGCTAACGACACACTTTAGACACAGAATACAGTATTATGCACGCCTGTATAATGATTAGGCGTTATATATAAAATGCTAATTGTATGTTAATGAATGTTGGAACGTGAATATAATTTAATAAAATTATTTTTACAAATGTGTTTGGACAAACGTAACATTAACATTAAGTAGTAGCTGAATATTAATACCCAAGGTACGCCATCAAATTGTTTTCTAATAATATAGACGTAACTGTACAGGGTGAAACAAAAGACGATTAGTATTAAGAATGTAACAAGGAACCTACCTAAATATTAGCGGTCCATCCACTTACGTCGATTCCTGCAAGTGTGCTACGTGCCTCTGTCCTACTCGTAGTATATTTTTGTGAATTGAACTTTAACGGTACCGGTTGTACATATTTGTTACAATGGCGGTTCAACTCAAAATTCAGATTTACTATTGTCTATAACATCGTTGCACTTGGAAAAAATGAAAAATAGAATAATAGTATGTACATCATTATTAAACCAGTCTTATCCGACGTAGCTGAATATTAATAGTTAAGTTCCCCTCAACTTAAGCCTATCCGACTTCCACACCCCAGTTACTGTGCAACACGAGACTTATTACTAAGGGGTAAGGAGTTAAGGAGTAATTTCACTAAGATTCGGAGTTCTGACTACCCGTAACAACTGTCAAAGATCTTCGAGTGACAGCCGGAACTAACGCTTTCCAAGACACATAGGTGTCACCATATGAAATAGATGGTCCCCTATCCACAGGACAACAAACAACAAAACAGAATAGTTTTGCCCAGACCGATCTCCCTGTATTGCTTTTAATTAACCATGACCCTCTAATGTGGTAGTAGAGCTCTTTGTGAAGGAGTTCGTCCGGGGAAGTACTACCACTATATCTGCCGCAAAGCAGCATTGCTGTGTTGCACATGAGATATTTCACTTTGTCTCTGGGATGGCAACGCATTTGCAAGGCCTCTGGTATTGCAGAGGTGATCGCATAACATCAGGTGGGCCATCGAATTGTTAGACATCAAATGACATTTAAAAAGAATTTAAGTGTTTCCGTCAACGTTAGACAATCAGTATCCGTTTTTTTTTGACAGAAAAAAAATTGAACATATGAATTCCAATTTTACCAACGCACATGTCCTATAAACAGACGGTTCTACAAAAGTATGAAGTTACTGAACGAAAATTGGTCCTACAAAAAGTCTGATGTGGGCGGAGATCTTAAAGCCGAGATTTTAACAATGCAAAAAGGGTCCCGTGTTTCATACCACATTTTTCAATGCACACGTGACAAAAACACATTAATATTTATATATTGATACGAAAATATTGTATATTATATATATTTTTCTTTATCGAGCTGTTAATCGTTCCTAGTATTGATTAGAAACTTTGCAAGAGCCCAGGAATATTACAGGATTAAAAAGTAATAAATGCGTCAAACTGAATACGTATTTTTTATATAAAGAACACGAATGAAACGCAATTTTTCAATATCTGATGAAATACATTGCTTATGTATCATAATATTATTGTATTAAATGACATTGCTTACTAATTCGTAAAATATTCAAAATTCTGCTGAGATATAAAAAACGATCCATTAGCACACTAACGCGTTAATATAAAGCAAAACACACGAGAGTATAATACGCCACATCATCATCTACTTAGCATTTTCCCAACTATGTTTGGGTCGGCTTCCGTTCGAGCCGATATGCAGCTGAATATCAGTGTATTACATGGAGCGACTGCCTATCTGTCCCACAACTCAGTTACTGGGTAACATGATACCTCTAAGAGACTGGATGTCAGACTTTCTGGCTAATAATAGTATAATACGCCACATAATAAACTTAAAATCATAACTTTACAGGCAAGTGTAAATATTATTATTCCACAATTCTTAATTGAAATAAACTTTTAAAATCACATATTTCTATTGGATATATTTTTAGACAGAGTTATTAATAACTTACGTATTTATTATTAATTATGTATTATTTAAAGAAAGTTGTAAATATTTAAATTCTAGATGAATTTTGGATTTCTATTTGCAGAAAGTTAACATTTAGTTACAGTTAGTTAGTACTTAGTTAGTAACAGTTACTTTATAGTTAGTAAACAATTTTTGCGAATGTTGTTGAAAATGGAAGACTAACCGTTGCCTTTCACAAACATACTGAAACCATTACGTATTAACTTTGATATTAACTAAAGAACGTGCTCACTGACGTAGCTCAGGTTATTTTAAAGGGACACAACTAACAATTTAAATAAATTAAATAATTATGTAAAAAAGAACTTGTTTTATTCGTTTATTCATTAACCTGCCGGAAAACCTGACGATAGTCTGTGTTGTTTTCATAGTTCACTTTTATTCAGAACGTACAGTAGCCGCCACGAGTCGTGGGCACAAACGTCAAGTAAATTTTTGGGTTCCTTTCCGGGATTTTTGGGGTGCCCACGCTACACGTGTTCGATCCGACTGGCGAACTAATCGCGTGCGGCATCAGCGGCCCAAAAAACCCTGAAAGGAACCCAAAAATGAACTTGACGTTTGTGCTCACGACTTGTGGCGGCTAGTCTAACAGCGTTGTCAATGCCTGTTACGCAAGTTGTGCAACTTGACGTAGGCCGAGGTCAAGATACGTGACACACGTTAAAGGGTTATTAAACAATAGGTACCTAATCGGAAAAAACGGCAAAAGTATAGTTTTGTACATACAGTGTGTATTTTTTTTTCAACTTAAATAAAAAAGAACCACTTCATTCGTTTTGAACTTTTTTTTTCGATATACAGGAACAGTCTTTTATAAGTGCATAAATTTTGACTAAATACACATAAGGAACCTTATTAGCGTTATTAGCGTTTAGTGATTAAAAAATGAAGTTTTTGTTTACGAAAGAATGTTGAATGTCGTGATTGTTATTGTTTTTGAAACTTATTTCATGAGCACTCGTCACCGCCAGCGTACGATAGTGGGCGCAACACGTTAAGTTAGGTTCCGTCACGGGTTACATACCGCTAATTTCAGCAGCTACCTACGAACCTCGAAGGGTTAGGCAGAGGTGTAACAATATACACCCACAGTTCGCCGGTATGTTTAGGTCCCATGTAATAGGGGGCGAGCCTATTGCCACTAACCGGGCACAAATCCTAACTCCGAGCTGAGAGGAAGGACAGTAAAACTCACACGGTACAGAAAAAAGATGAAGGCACGAAAGCGAAGCAGGCGAGGATCGAAACAGTGGTCAGTATGAGCATACAACCAAAAAAAGTGGAGATCAAAGAGAGGAGTGGTAGTTGGACGAGGGAGGAAGACAAAACTATGTTACAAACTGAGAATTGCATAGAAAAACCCAATAACACTTTGCTCGACCTGGGAATCGAACCCAAGACCTCTAGCGTAGCAGTCGCGCTTAGTACCACTAGGCCATCGCGAACGAGGCAGTTGCACCAAATAACATTCCGCACATATCAAAAACTTTTCCTGTATTTATACATACCAAGGTTTTTTAATGTATTGTTGAAACTTAACAGATGATGTAAAAGCAGTCAAAACACAAACTAGTTTTGGCGTACGGTAGAGTTGAAGCCAATTCTCGTAATTAAAAACGTTCAAAATCGAGTCGCAATCTCATCCGCTAAGATGATTGCCGCACCGACTGTGAATGACAAAATCTTGTCAAGAAAGTAAGTGAAATGGAGACATTTTTGACAGATGAAGACTGAGATTAAAATATATCAATTCATTTATTTTTATTCATCCTCAACCGTGCATGAAAACACATCACTGTATAAATAATAGCTGGGAGCGTAGCGCGAGTGCCGGTGGCACGTAGCCACGCACGCGATCAATGCTCGCCAAGGCTGTTTCTATGAGCGCACGGGCATACTGCGCCGAGGGCGGCACATGGCCTAACAAAACCCGTACGCACGCGTCTTCTCTCTCTCACCATATAATTTCCCTTTGAAACACTTTTTCACGCTCAGTCAAGCCACCGCTCACCATCAAGGTAGACATGGTGAACTACAGGTCGTAGTAAGGCGTCCTGTTGATGCTCCCTCTTGTTAACCCCCGACGCAAAAACGACGGGGTGTTATAAGTTTGACGTGTCTGTGTGTGTGTACGTGTGTATGTGTGTGTGTGTGAGTGTGTGTGTGTGTGTGTGTGTCTGTCTGTGGCATTGTAGCGCCCGAATACATAAACCTATGATGATTTGGTTTTTTGTGTTTAAAAGGTTAATTAGTCGGGAGTGTTCTTAGATTTGTTTGATGGAAATCGGTTCAGCGGTTCTAAAGTTATCAGTTCTTTTGTAAGCTTAGGTAGTTATTTTTTTCTTCTGTCGGGGTTACTTAAAATTTTTAATTTTGTTTTTTTTAAAGTCAGCTAGCAGGTTTTCTATGGCTCTCGCGATCATTTCTAAACCACAGTTACACTTAGTTACAGTAAGTTATAATTTAAGCAATATTTTTTTAAAACAAATACAACGGGATAATTTTTCATATTTTCCATATTATTTCCATAAAATTGCATTTCATTCATTAACAAAATAAAATGATACTTGAAGCAGAAAGTCAAGAATCATTGTGTTGGCTCGTTACAAGTGTCATGAAAGAAGTACCATTCATAAGATATGTGTTGCAAATATTTTTTGTCGCAAAAGCTTCTAGTATTGCGGGGTCTAAATATGTGTTTATGATGGACGCACTTTGCAGATCTGTGGGTGCATGTGCTAGCGGTGCGCGTAGTTGATGCACGACGACTGGACGCTGCGAGTGTTGCTGCAGCGCGAGCGGCGCCGGCGCTGGGTGCGCAGACGCAGCGCGCATTAATACCAGCTGAGAGCGAAGCGCCTGCACGCGCGGCACATACCCACGCGCGCGCTCAACGCGTCTCAGTGTGGTCTCAAAGAGAGCACGCGCGTACTGCGCCGAGTGCGGCACTCGTCCTAACAGAGTCCGGACTCACGCGTCTACCTTCTGAGACCAAGTGCTCGCAGTCTGCAGCGCATTATCAAGACCTGCTGTGTCACCTCCAGCCATCAACGTAAACATGTGTCGCGCTACAGCATCTTGTAGCTGCTCTTCTGTCTTATAGTCTGCGAGTTGTTCTTCAAGGTGTACGTTAAACTCGTCCGGTGCAAATCCAACACAATAAACTGTACCACTCATACCTATAACAAATAGTTTACGTTACAACTCGAAACTCGAACTCGAAACGAACATTATAATTTGTATTCAGTACATAAAATGTCTTGTACCATGATTTTCCAAGATAGCAGCCATCTCTAATGCTACAAATATTCCGCTTTCGTACCCTAAGAGGTAGAAATGATTCTTCGATCCCGTCTTGTTTAGGTAGACCTAATGAACAAAACATTGTAATGAGTAAGTTTCAGTAGAGTATCAAATATGTAGTCTTATGTAAGCCCCGCATACGGGTAAATATATCCCACAAGACCAAATCAAAAGACGTTGCGATGCGACCAACAGATATGAACATACGTCTACTAGTCTCTCGGCTGTTTCTTGTATGGTCTCGTTAAGGTGGTCAAGTCCTAGCTGCAGCACCAACGCCGGCAGCTTGAGTCGCTCGCACAGCACGCGGAACCTCTCGTGGTGGCCCTCCATACCAGGCACAACGCACAGGTATGTTCGGTTCGAATCAAATTCGTCGCCTCTCTGTAAAGTTAATTAGTAGGCATTAATTAATAATTAATTATGTAAATGCATGCATTAATTAAAGTAAATTAATAATGTCCTACAAAAGTACTAAGGTAGGTACCATTTGTAACTGATACCTGAAAAAGGGCCTAGCATTCAATCTAGCAAGTACCTACACGTGCTTTCTTAACTATACATACATACATACATAAACTCACGCCTTTTTTCCATGGGGGTATGCAGAAACCACAGAACGCCACCTGCTACGATCCTTACATACTTATTTCGCCTCGTCCACGTTCATACATCTGTTCATACAAGCACGCCGGTTACGAGTACTGCGCACGCGACGTTTCTGAAGAACCTCACCAATAAGGTCAGGGTAGGTCTTTCTAGGGCGTCCTCTGTCGGCGTTGCCACTCACATCAGCCATATAAATCCCTTTTGTTAGTCGCCTTTCACTCATCCTCTCAACATGACCGAACCATCTAAGCATACTCTTTTCTACCTTTGTCACTACATCCTCTTTTAATCCGCAACGTTCTCGTATAACTTCATTCCTTACTCTATTGCTCAAAGTTACACCACACATACTTCGCAAGGAACGCATCTCCACAGCATTAATCCTACTTTTATGCTTCGTTTGCCATACCCAACATCCACTTCCATACATAAGTGTAGCCACAAACACACCATTGTGCACAGCCAGTCATGCCTTTTTGGACATCGCCTGATTGGTTACAACCGCATGTATAGCACCATTCACTTTATTTCCCGCATTTACTCTCCTTTCCACATCAGCATCAATCTTTCACTCTCTTGTAAACATACTGCCCACTCGTTTGTTTGCTCCACACTCACATCATTTATTTTCACATCACACACCGATACATCCTCTTCTCTTTCAAAAACCATTACTTTCGTCTTGCTTACATTTTTGTTCATCCCTTTTCTCTTAAACGCTGCATTAATTAACGTTACTATGTCTTGCAACTAAATCATCTGCGTATAAGAGGCAGGAATGAAATATAATGTTTATGTTTAATATTATTATGACTTTCTATTTTATCATACATACATACATAAACTTACGCCTTTTTCCCATGGAGGTAGGCAGAAACCACAGAACGCCACCTGCTACGATCCTTAAATACTTCATTCGCCTCGACCACGTTCATACATCTGTTCATACAAGCACGCCGATTACGATTACGAGTATTTTATCAAATAACTGTGAATCCCTTTTTGCAACAAAATATTTGAAAGTAGCACCATAAACACTAGATTGCACACTAACATATAATAAATTTAACATACTGTTTAATGAAATAAACAAAAATCTTTCCCTGAGAGAATAGCTATTATTTGATTTGAAGTTCATTTCAGACCAAATATTTTATATAATTTTATTAATATGTTGGGGTCAGCTTCCGGTATAACCGGATGCAGCTGAGTATTAGTGTTTTACACGCACGCGATCAATGCTCGCCAAGGCTGTTTCTATGAGCATACGCGCATATTGCGCCGAGTGCGGTACACGGCCTAACTCGTCTACTCTCTCTGACCATATTATTTCCCTCTGAAGCTTTTTTTCAATCTCAGTTAAGTCACCGCCCGCTATCAGGGTAAACATGTGTCGTAGTAAGGCGTCCTGTAGATGCTCCTCTTGTTCAAAGTCAGCAACCTGGTCTTCCATCGCAGCTGACAACTCTTCAGGCGCATATCTATCATCATCTGCTTAGCCTTTTCCCAATTAAGTTGGGGTTGGCTTCCAGTCTAACCGGATGCAGCTGAATATCAGTGTGTTACGTGGAGCCACTGCCTATCTGACCTCCACAACCCAGTTACTGGGCAAAACGATACCTCTTTGGTAAGACTGATTGTCAGACTTACTGGCTTCTGACTATCCGTAACGACTGTCAAAGATCTACGAATGAAAGCCGAGTCCAATGGCTTTTACGAGCTTTCCGAGGCCCGGGGGTGTCACACCACTAACTTCCAAACTCCAGGCGGTAACTGAGAAGTTCGTAATAAAAAAACCCAATAACACTTTTTGCCCGATCCGGGAATCAAACCCAGGACCCCGTGCTCATCAGTCGCGCTTGCGACCACGAGACCAACGGGGCAGTTCAACTGGGCAACGGGGCAGGCGCGTATACAATACAAAATATAAGTAGTACCGGTGAACCCTCAAAAGACAATTATTTTACTTTTTTGTGGCTTAAACATTGTGGTAATTAGCTTCTGCACGCGACTTCGCCAAAATTAATATATTATTCCGTGGGAACCGTACATTTTTCTAGAATAAAAAGTAGCTTATGTGCTATTCCAGACTATAATCTATCTCTGTGCCACAGTTCCGGTCATATGTTCTGGCGTGATTGAGCAACAAACATCCATATTTTAGAAGGGGCCACTCAGGGCCGATGCCTGCCGGAGCTGCGGGTTGTTCGTAAGAGATACCGCGCCCCTGGAACGCAAAGGGCACAAGAAGGAACATGGATGGCTTTTAGTCAGTAAAATTCTGACACTCCCTCCCCGCCCCGCCACAGCAGGGGAAGTTATTTGATGATTTCCCATCACTAAAAAAATAAAAGTCCATCCTCACAAACTTTCGTATTTATAATAGTAGTAGAAGAAAATATAATACGTGATTGAATTAGTATTTTCATAGACTGTGTTCAAGTGACTTACAGGTAGTTGTTAAAGAATAACTATCAATACCATCAGATATCTCAGTACGAACACTTACCAAGGTCCACCAAAATTGCCGCTACTTCCAATGTCACCAAAATTCCAGTTTTATACGCAAGTACATAGAAATTATCTTTAATTTTCACTTTCTTTAGCTAGATGTGTAAATAATAAAGAAAACTACTGGAGCGCGTTCTCTGGCTTGACTTATAATAGTACTCGTTCACCAAGTAAAAATTAATTTGTTGTCCAGGTGCATGTTCTAATTGTAGAAAGTATAAACTATGCAGTACTTACTAACAAACGTTTGCGTAATAATAATATCAACCTCCTTGATTGATTGTAAAACAAAAGAGTTCGAAACGTAAACGTTAACAAAATGATATTGAGAAAGTACTAAACAGCAAGTCCAAAACATGCATTCTTTTTATAATGAATATATCAATTCATCTAATTACTCGTAATATAAAGCCTCTTGTTCATAAGACGGTCGAACCTATATTACGGCAACCATTTGCTTCTGGCCCTCACTTCATGGCCTTCGTGCAATATACTTTATTCTTCCATACCTCGTGTCAACCGTCACGCTTCCATTCACTCCTTTCATCATCATAATAATATCATCCCTCACAAAATCCATCCATCTTTTAATGGTTCTCTCTTCTCCTCTCCTCTCTCCATCATACACTCCATCCACATTTATAGTCACCTTATTTATCGCAGGTTCGCCTGTTGCAATTTAACTTGACGGAACTGTCAACGGACAGTAATAGCCACCTTAACTCCTCATGCAACTACACGTCATAAGGAAGACACACTTCTTTATGGTAGGAACTTATTTATTGTATAATTATTTATTATTTATACACATACCATCACCATTACACCTGTATTCCCCGAAGGGTTAGGCAGAGGTGTAACAATGTACACCCACAGTTCGCCGGTATGTTTAAGTCCCATGTAATAGGGGTCGAGCCTGTTGCCATTAACCGAGCACAAATCCTAACTCCGAGCTGCTACTGAGAATTTTATAGAAAAACCCAATAACACTTTTTTGCTCGACCTGGGAATCGAACCCAAGACCTCTAGCGCAGCAGTCGCGCTTAGGACCACTAGGCTACCGAGGCAGTTATTATTTATAGTAATAGTTATAATTTCAATCTTATAAATTGAAAAAAATCTGAATTTGAAAGACGTGTCAGTTTACTATGAGTGCTGACGTTTTAGTTCAAAATATTATTAGACCTTTTAACGAAATAATAAACAAATACTGTATCAATTAAGTAGACAGAACTCTCTTCCCTCTACCTTAACCACAGCAAGCTGGATTCACGCCAGATTCCACACGGTGTGTAATTCTGGTTACACTATGTCTCGACTCTCGAGCTTGTACAAGTGCTATTACAACACATTACAGGCATTACTTGGTGACACTAAGGGGTTAAGGCTAATCGTAAAAACGCTATGTTTAATTCTAAATATACATGTCGTTACTATTTACTTTGTAAAAGTATTAAATTATTAATTAATTACAATGTACAGACAGCATCATCAATTGGTGTCTCTACCTAGATCATTTTATTAGCACTATATTTCTTGACTGTACGACACTTTGAGTACTTTGGGTGGCCTACCCTAATAATGTGCTTTATTTGATTATGCTAGATACTGTTTGGACAGATCCAGAATGGTTCTGGCATTGTCCTATTAGAACGCGACTACGCGATCATTTCAGTCTTAGTCATTGCTCCTGGGTGCTCTAGTTACCACCTTAATAAAAATTAAAGGTCCCATACATGCAGGTTTAAAATAGTTTTATGAACGAGTTCCACCACCAAATGCTTGCAATGTCACAATTAAACAGTTTTTTTTATATAAATATTTTTATTCAGCTAAAGTCTTGGTAAGTTTATCGACAATGATCCGCATCCTCTCCGACAGGTACTGGTCAATCTGGCCCAAAACTTTGACCACGTGCAACATCTTCTGTAACCCTTTCTTGAATTTCTCCATCTTTTCTGCACTGGATTCATCTCCTACTCTCATGACGGCCGTAGACGTCATCGGTGAACCTATTCTGGGTGGTGTGAAGGGAACAGGATTTTCTTTTAACATTGGGACATTGAGAGCTGGTATTCGTAGCTTCGGGATCTTTAGCTTAGGTATTCTTAACCCTGGTATGAAGTCTGCTGGTGGTGCGATAGATATAGGTACTTGTGTGTCACTGTATCCGGTCTGGTCGTCCGGCTCGATGAGTATGAACTTGCCGTCTTGGACCGCCTTCGGAAACGCATTGTGGATGAGGTTGCAGAATGAGTCGACGTTTAAATGGGAGTTCCCGTGGTAGTCGGTCGACCGGAATCCGGAACCGTACGAAACCTGAAATGTAGAACAACATGGCAATGTTATTTGAAAAAAATGTTTTTTAACTAAACTAACTCTCTTGTTCCACATGGGTCGTGGTTATGGTCTAAAATGACTAATTAATAATCCGCGTCGGTAACCAATAATGTTAGGGTTGCTTTACACGTAAGCGGATCGGCATTATTAATACAACTTTTAATAACGTTGTATTGAATGTGCCGACCCGCTAACGAGTTACGTGGTACGGGATGCTCACATAAGTTGCCAATTAAAGTAATTTAGCGATATGCACGTCCGGTCTTTAGCCGAATATTATTTTAAACCAAACATTTACAATTAAACTCTAGCGTTATTTTCTTTCTAAAATTTAAATTCGTGGAAATGTTGGTATAATTTACCTTACCCTTTCATCGGAACAGTCAATAGTCAAGCGAAGAGGCGGGGGAGCGCCGGCTATGTAATTTACCTGCAACGGTAGACATCAATTTTAAATGAGAATTCGGACACAAATTCTACTGAAAGCTATCAAATATTCATTAAGTCTAATGCGAAGGTTCTTTAGGTAATTCCTGTTTGGCAAATATTTTATAACTAGCTTTTTTCCGCGACTACGTACGCGTAATTGTCGGTTTTATTTAATATTCAATCATGATTCGAAAGACACGTGGCGCCATCTATTATCATATGAAGGTTATTGATCAGTCGGATCGGGAACAGTACTTTTTTTTTTCGGGATGAACGGTACCTTACGTTCGTATCTGTAAACCTGACAACGTATATGTAAAATTTCAGGATGATAGGTTCAGTGGTTTAGTCGTGAAAAGGTAACAAACAAACTTACTTTCCCATTTATAATATGAGTTAGGATTTACACATGTTTCTTTTGTTAAATTTGTTTCTTGTTTTCGACAGAACACGTTCTATTAACTAAAGGTACAGTTAGGCTACTACATGATACACGGTACACTCAGTGTATACGCCAAGTAAACACAAGTGTCTGTGTACGAACGCAAATAGACATTCGCGTTCATACAGAGACGCTCGATGTATGCACTGAGTGTACAGTGTATGATGATCTAGTCTAATCATACCTCAATGATTTTATTTGTAAATACTGTAAGAAGAAACATAACATTGCCGTTAAATTATTACTGGGAAACGAGTCACTGTTTAAGGTAATACGTAGTTGAAGAATATCTGTACATATATAACTTTCGGCTTCTTAAAGTGGTTTTCTACATCCTTTATTTCCTTCAGAAGATAAGTAAACCCTTACTCACACGGGTGATTTTTTAAGCGAAGTTGTTATACCGCACTCCAAATTTTCAACTTTTCCGTGCGAACAAGCGCTACTTTTTTAAGGCTCTTCGCCCACGACCGATTTTGTGACCGATTAATTACAGATTTTTTTGTCGGCAAGAAGAAATCTGTCAAAACTCGATCAAAAAATCGGTCAGAGTTTTTGTAGACCTCCACCGGACAAAAATGACTCTTTACAAATGTACTCTAATACAAAACCCCTTCTTGCATTGACCCAGGAGCAAGGGAGGCAGTATTATGTGAATATTGTGGATTGTTGTCACATCATCTTCTCGGTTACAATATGAATCTTGACCATTTAGATGAAGCAACACAAAGAGATTTACACATTGCACATTTAAAGCACAACATATGCTGGAGTAAGAGTTCTAATTCCCATATCAATATCTAAGATAATCTCGTTATCAATCTTATACGAACCAGAAAGAAAGCTACCGCCACGTACCGACACATATCGCCTCTTGCGCACTGTCACGACATTTTAACGTCCAAACGTAACTGCCATTAATCACGTATAACATCAGCGCACGCGATTCAAGCGGAATCAGCAAAAACTGCGCTGCTTGTAGGGTTACCATTTGTTAATGCTTATATTCTAGGACAATGTGTCGTTTGGTGATATTAATTTATATGCGACACTAATATTAACTTTATTATTAATTTTTTACTTATCTTAATTATTTAAGCTTTGCAAGATTTACAGATTTATATTAACAAGATTTATCTGAAGGTTTTAGTTCCATTTCTGAACAGAAATTACAGGTCTAAGATTCAATCAATTTAGCTTTTCGCAGTCTGAAAACAAGATTCTACGAAATTGCACCAAAACCACTCGTCCTCCACGTGCTGCCCACGACGAGCTATCCACGTGCAGTCTGACCCGGCCACTATTTTCTGATCATCTGTACTTCAGGTCTTGGATCTACATAACTTACATACTTATATCGATGATGACAGCTCAACTCAAACTGCATAAAAATTCACTAAGGAAATTTTGGATAGCATAGGTCAGCTGGTTTAGTTGGACATTTTGCGAATATGCACGCACTTATTATCAAACGATATTAAAGGCATCACAACTAGTGATGCCTTTAATATCGTTTGATAATAAGTTAAATTCAAAAAAGTTTATCAAACAACAAAAATTATGGTAACCTTATTGACAATTCAATTTTCTTTCTCCACAAGGTCACATTACTCCAATAATTACAAAGAATCGAGATGTCAGTACCACCTTATCTATCTTACGTGTTCATTCACACAGATTGTTCACCTACTGATTGGTCGACAGTGTATAAGGGTGTACCACAGTCAGGCTGTGACATGCAGTGGGTGTATAGTAGTTGCTATGCCTGCAGCGTAGTGGTGTACCTTGCAGTCAAGTTGTACTACGAGAATGAAATTAAGAAGATTTCTCATGTGGACGGTGATCGCTGTGGCTGCCTTGACTGTTGTGGAGGTTCGATATTTGATTTCCCTTTTATTTATGTGTAGTTCAACAAGTGTTATCTATTTCCACACATCTTAGCTTCTTTTGGGGGAAGCAATATAGCTCACCAGATTTATATTAAACCTTAATCTGGCAATGTTTTTTTTGTCTTTTAAGTAAAACAAATTTTCCTGTGGTCTATTCTTGTATGCTGCACTTTACATAAATGTTAGTAGGAAAACATTCATTATGCATAACATGTAAAAACTAACATTATCATAGATTATGTTGTAACATGACGTACACTTACATTATGCAAACAGGCACGTTCAAGAAACGTTTAAAATAGCTACTATGTAAACATGATTGAAAACAGCGTCGATGTGTTTGAAGTATTTCTATTTTTATTTTAACATTCTTTTTTCAGGACGTTTTACTCGAAGGAATTTTCAACATAAACTACTAACATTTTCATTTGTGATTTTTCTAACACCTAGAAGTTAGAGGAATATTAACTAGTCTGCTTTCTTTGAGTAAAAACTGTGAAGTATTAGATTATTCACTCAAATATGGAATTTAAATGGAGTCGTATATCGATCTCAAATTGCAAGCCCTAAATCTAGCAGGACTAGCCACAGACTGACGATATTGATAATCTGGTGGAAAAATATTCAATAAGGTGTTAATAGTCTAATTCAATTTTCAGAGCAGTATCCTCCTAAAGAAATCACTGGTGCTTCCTCGGAAGCCAGAACCCTGCTTCTCATGCCGAACCGAGGACCGGCCCTTCGCTTACCCGCTGATCAGCTACCTGTCCAAAGTCAAAGACATATTCGTCCGAGGACTCAACGCTTTTGTGGCCAATGCTAAGAAAAACAACATAAAATAGATCCTAATTTATTGTAAATTATTATTGTAGCTTCGTAAGTTAGTATTAAAGTGTTTTTATTGTTTTTAGTACGCAATTTTTTTTTACATACTTACTGCTTACAATTTTCATACAAACAATTTTCCCAAGACACTGGTTACCGTCTATGGAGTTTGGAGATAATACGGCAAACGTGTTAAGTGCTTGTAAATTATAAACTCGAATGGAACAAATGAAGTAGTTTTTGTAAGAGTAAATAATACATTTATTCTTATAATTTTGATTACCATCAACCGACCACAGATCTTAACTCCTGGGAATCGAAACCAGGACCCCTTCCGCAATTAATAAAAATATAAAAAGTTATTATTACCTTCAATGAAATAAACAGGAAATGGATGCCTGTGTAACTACCGCTACACGGGACATTTTAGCTTCGTCTCTAGAATCAAGACATCTGTGTGATCTCTAGAAATACAGATTTGCCGTAGACGGCAGTGATAAGAGTCGATATACACATAAACGGACAGGCCTATTCGGTTCGGCATTCTCAACACCATAATTTTAAAGGTTGTACTGAGAATGTCGAGCGGAATGCGTCGAAACACGTACGCGTATAACGACCCTAAGAGAAACAATGATTAATTATCTATGATTTATTTAATAAATAAAAAATACACGCATTTCGATCTATACATTTGAGTATTAAAAATAAGTTGGTTCATAGAAAGTTAGTAAATAGAAAATAATATTGCATTTTCAAATTCAGTCCAAAACCGACAATAACAAGGGGTGGATGTGATGCAGCCTCGTCGCCATCTTACCGTCTTAAGTCTATTCGCCTTACTGTACTCGTATATAAAAAATAATGCCACTATTGTAATAAACTTGATACACAAGTAATTTTGTCATTAACCGTATAGCAATATATTCTTAAATCTAACAAACTCTATAGGAGACAAGGCTCCCTTGTGCTTCAGTCTCAGCAGCTTGTCATGTATCTCGGCGTTACGCTGGCTCCACCCCAGTAGTTGGGACATGGTAGCTACCGGATTTGGCCTCTTATAATTGTCAAAGACTTTAGGTTCATGAAGCCAGTTGGGTAAAATCGGAAGGTAAAAAGGCTTTGGTATCGAAGGCAGGAGATTAGGCATTAGCAACTTTGATGCAGGCCATAAAGATCGTGAAAACCTTTTTAATTTGGACAGTTTTGATGGTGTGTCGCCTATCTTCAATGTCAATGACGAAAGCTTCGTTGGTAACTTGTGTAGCACTTCACCATTACCATGCATGCCTTCGGACTTTACGTTAATGAAA
This sequence comes from Caradrina kadenii, assembly GCA_947462355.1. NCBI lineage: Eukaryota > Metazoa > Arthropoda > Insecta > Lepidoptera > Noctuidae > Caradrina > Caradrina kadenii. The sequence goes on along the minus strand of OX381693.1, from coordinate 3,208,092 downwards.
ACAGGGTTTTGGGCGTTCTTTTTGATGACCAGAGGGTTTAGGCGTTTCAGTTCAGTAGCTATTAGCCCCATGTTTATACAGCAGGATGAAGATATCTGAAATATAAGAATAATCATAACTATACGGTTAGTGAAAAGGAAAAGAGTACCTTTTTTATTTTTACTTTTCCGTTGGGAAATCCTTGTGGATACCCTCCGTTTGGGGTAAACGGAGAGTTATGTCGGACTTTTACCGACTAAAACCCCACAGTTCCCCTTGTTACCATAAATCAGGAGCCTGTTATTCGCTTGACGCGTGATTCGCGCTCCCGACTGGTATTGGACCACCATTGGCGGGCCCCTTCACTATATGCGGCTGGTCCAGCGACCGCATATTCAAATTCGTGATGACAACGGGGCTTTCGCTCCCGGCCTATGCGCCGCAGGTACTTCAGGAAAAAACAATGTCTAGTCAGTACCGCGTCAGCCGGCAACTGAGTACTTATGAGCCCTTTTAAGGAGGGTTATGTTTTTCGAGTGTATGTATGTATGTCTATTTCTTTGGCACGCCCTAAAGTCCAAACGGCATGGTGGATTTTAACATATTTGTGTTGACTGAGGGAGTCACATAGGCTGTATTACCCGACTGCTCCAGACGGAGGATTATGAAAAAAAAATTTTTTTTTTAGATCCGTCGAGTGGTTTATTAAAATAAAGGGTTTCACAAATAGCTTCCAGAAATTTAAGCAACTTGTATGTTTACTTGTAATTTGGAATGAAAATTGCAAATATAAAAAAAAAAAAATACACAGTTCATTTTTTTTTCTCATGCCGTTCAAAATAAATCGTTTTATAAATATGGCTTACATAAATATACAGATTGACTAGCAACCATTCTCACAACAAAGTGTAAAATTAAAAAAATGCTTAAAAAAAAACCCGACTGCATAAAACATGAACTTTAAATAAAAACTAAAAAGAAAAAAACAAGTTCAATAGTCTGGAATTCTATTAAGTTACAGTCGGGACCCATTAAAAATCTAGACCGGCTCAAATCGCCCTAATAATGTTTCTGGTAAATTTAAAACAGTAAAAGATTGTTTTGTTTTGTTAGTTACAGAAAAGTTTATGGATCCCAGAGTCTGTCCGATCTGGTGGCTCTGGGTCTTAGTCTATGACTACACTTAGCTCGTCTTCGTAGAAGTTTTCCGAAAACGTTTAGGACTCATAAGTTACTTTCAAAACAACAAAATAAAAAAAATAAAAAAAGATTAAATTTACATATCCTACCAAAATCACGAAGACATTAATTTTCGTTACACTGTTCACTGTGCCACCAACCATCTTGTTTCGAATGCTGTTTTGTAAAAATCGCCCATTTATTTTGGCACCTTTATATAAAGACAATGGTATCGAAAACATCATTGTCTTGCCACTATCTCATAATGTCGTTGATTAAACACGTCTTACGTATTGTCAATTGTTTTAAACAACAAATAATTAATCACCCACTGGTGGTCATGGGCCTTTCCCAAGCTGCGCCACAGCACCAGGGCCCTCAGCTTCTGCTTCTATTCCAGATGCTTTTTTAAGGTTGTCGATCCATCGAGTTGGACTACTAGACACACCACACGCTACGCTTGTCAATACGACCTACGATTTTTGCGCGGTGACTGGAGAAAAGTGGACCGGAGTAGATGTGCAATCAAATCCTTTGGACAAATTATGGTGAAAGTATTTAACTGCAAAGATAATCAATATTAATCTATAAATAGCTCGCTTGATGACTAACCTAACACCTGAAGACAATGAAAAATCGTACGCGACTAAAAACACACACACAAACAACAAAACTATCAGCACTAGATACTTCAAATCATCAAATATAACAATTTCAAAATCATTACTAACCGTTGCAAAACTTCTCATTTATTTTTAGTCATGTCGTATTCAATTATTTAACTGATAATATTCAAAAGATAAGAAATTGAAAAACTAATCGTCACGTTTTATCAGCACGTTTCATCTTATCAGGACGAAGGCTCCAAGCTCATAAACTTTCCCTATTATCAATTACGTAAATTCTAGATAAATTTAACAACGATAATCACGTAGAACTTGGCTGATGTCAAAAGCATCTCTTTAAATACGAATACAATTGTATTTTCTGAACCACAATTTGTTTTAGATTGTTTCTGTGAACCGCGAACATGGGGGGTCAAAAGGTGTTTTGGTCCTCCATAGGAATCTTACTGATTTCCTCATGCTACGTCATTGCCTGTGATGAGAAAGGACTATGCTTGGTAAGATTTTATTGATTTTTTTAAGTTTTCGTGAACAGCGAAAAATTCATTACAATCTTATGAAATATTTAAACGGTCATCTAAAAAACTTAATCAATAATTGTACGACGTTAACACGAGTCATACAATAACAATAATTATTATTTTTCAGCTCGAAGCGTTGAAGGAGATGAAGGAATGCAAGAAGGCTGTCCTAGCTTCGTAAGTTACTCTTCGTGACGTGTTACTAAAGATAATATGATGTCCAGCCTTAACGCTTTTAAAATGTTACAGGTTGCTGAAGCCGCTCCTAGCAACCAAATTACTTGGTAAGTATTTCTCTGAATCATCCATGGACACAGCGTGAAAATCATTGTTTATATTTTTAACATTAATTAATTAAATTCCAGATAAAGACAAGAAACTATGCTGCAAAGAGCTGCCACCTCCGCCTCCTACGATCATGCTCATGCCGGCTGCGCCACCACCGTGCGCGCCAGCCTTGCCACCGATCATGCTGGCGCCCCCCGCACCCCTCATGCTTCCTGCTCCCGCTCCGGCACCCATGTACCTGCCCGCGCCTGCCCCGGCCCCGGTCTGCTTGCCGCCATTGATGTTACCGCCACCTCCGGCACCACTGATGCTGCCTGCTCCTCCACCTGCACCGCTGTGCTTGCCAGCGCCTCCACCTTGTTTGCCAGCACCTCCTCCGATGATGTTGGCCCCGCCACCTCCCCCGCTCATGTTACCAGCGCCGCCACCATCGCTGATGCTTCCGCCGCCTCCACCGGCGCCTATGTATCTGCCGGCGCCTCCTCCAGCGCCATTATGTCTGCCGCCCGCAGCGCCTCCAGCACCAGCACCGTTGGTCATATCCCTCGTGCCGCCACCCCCTCCCCCGCCACCATGTTGTGCACCACCTCCGCCACCTCCTGGCTATCCTATGACAGCTTACATGGTGGCTCCCCCGGTACCTATCACCTTAGAGCCTAAACCCTTGGAGCTACCTCCTCCCCCGTGCCCGTGTTCATACAAATATTATTAACTTAATAATGTTAGTTTAGTTTTATTTATTTCACTATAACATTATAAATAAATACACTGGCTTAAACAAAGGCTTGTTTTATTTGGTGACTCACAAAAGTGGTCGTTACCGAAGGTGGTTATTTAGCAGAACCCCGTAATTTGACGTGGATACGCCCAAATTGCTGCGACTGCATATCATAAACAGCGGTACAGGCGGAACGATAAATAAACGGAAATAATTTATTGTTGCTTAAGTAAACTTTTGTATGTGCCGTTATTGTACAAGCAAATTAAACATACTTACGTTAGGGTTTCGGTTCTAGCTGTAGCTATAAGTGTATATTTTGTAAGTGTACATTGTACCTCCTATGAGACTGATAAGTATTTAAAAAATTAGACCTGTGTCGTTAAAACCTTGTCACAAGTATGTTCGATATTTCATTAAACAAAAATGTTTGCGATTGTACCAGTTGTACATTTGGAATATAAATTGTTATCCTACAAAATTGTACACTTCATTTAGTGAAAGCGGTGCTGAAAACATGTTAGCTCAGGCAGTGGTAGAATTCTTCAAACATAAAGTAGTCAGTAGTATTATTGTACTAGCATGTTGGCCCTCAGTAGGTAAGAAAAAAAAGATATAAAGAGGAATACAATAAGCAAACCGCTTAGATAAAAATATTTTTCATTTTATAAAGTACCTATGTTTTACGTTTACGTCAATCAAAAAGGTTTTACCTTTTTAATAAAGTTTAACCACTAAGGAGTTTCTACATCTTATTACTAGCGTGTTTTGAAACTGACCGTTAAAACCGAAAAACGCAGACGCCATTTTATTTAAAGAAAAAAATATATTAAAAAGAAACACAAACGGCGTTTCATTATATTTTTTTACGAAATAAGGCCAGCACTACTAAATAAAAATAGTATCCAATAAGTTTCCCTTCAAAATAGAAAGATAATTAAAAATATTTTTCATTGATTAATTAAAAAGTAGGTTTTACCTTTATACACGGTAATCAAAAAAGTTTAAACAACAAAAAATAAAAACATTTAGCCCACTAAGGAGTTTTCTCATCTTAATACTGTCGTTATTTGAAACCGGCCGTTAAAGCCAAAAAAATCAGACGCCATTATTAAAAAAGTTTTTTTTTAATAAACATAAATGGCGTTTCAACATTTTTTTGACGCAAAAAGGCTAGCATTATATATCAAAATAGTATCCAGTAAGTTTCACTTTAAAATAGGATGATTAAGGTAAATCTCATGGCAAAGCGGAAATCAAAATTTATTTTTTGCTATACCGGGAAAATTAAACTATACGATCTTAATATTTTTAATATTATTTTTTGTCTGTAGTATTATCGAACATGAATATTCATTAAAAATAAATCAATCGTGCGTTTCTTTCTATACTTATTTATTATTGATTGATGGCATGATTTTCGGTTATGAAGGTGTTTTACCATTTTTGCGCGGAACCTTAATTTATTTTTCTAAAATACAAGTTGCCTAAATTACTCCTCATAACACTAGCTATCTGCTAGTGAAAATCGAAAATAAAGAAGTTAAATTATTTTTAGAAAGGAATAAACCAAAAGTATCTGCATGGTCTTAACAGCAGCTTAAAGTCAAATTTTGATTAGACAAATAAGTACTATTGCCATAACAAAACTCACAATATTTTTACTTTTTAAAATGCCGTCATAATATAGTAGACTTATATTGAAAATATTTTTCATTCATTAATTAAAAAGTAGGTTTTACCTGTAAACACCTACATAAAAAGGTTTTACCATTTTAATAAAAAATTTAGCCCACTAAGGAGTTTTCTTATCTTAATACTGACGTTTTATGAAACCGGTTGTTAAAGCCAAAAAAAAAGCAGACGCCATTATTATGAAAAGAAAAAAAATTAAAAAGAAACACAAATGGCGTTTAAACATTTTTTGACACAATAAGGCCAGCATTAATTAATCAAAATAGTATCCATAAAGGTTCTCTTTAAAATAGGATAAGGCCGTTTACAAAATGGCAGAAAAAAAATATGTCACCAGAAAAAAGCGGCAAAGATTTATTATTTTTTTTAGACTATAAATTGTACAACTACTATAAACATTTACTTATATTAAATTAAAATTTATTTCAGATCAAATAAAGTTCACTCGGCAGCTATCGCAGTATGGAATGACAGCTACATTCTCTTGCGACACGGCCATCTTGGATCACATTCGGCATCAGTATTTACAAGGGGTCCTCTACATGACCCATGAACATGATGACATGTCTATGTTTAAAAAGGTTACAATTATAATTTAAATCTTTTTAACGTAAAATTTAGTGAAACCTCCTCATTAATTTTATTATTTTCTCTAGTAATAATATAAACGTAACAGTTTTTTAGTGATAGATGGATGTTTGTTACTCTGTAACTCTTGAACGGCTGAACGGAATTAGCTGACATTTGGCACACCAATAAGTATTGATCTAGCCAGACACATACATAGAATATATTTTTATCCCGTTTTTACATTCCCTTGGGATAATTTAGAACTTTTACTTTATTCTGAAATCTAAGTTGCGAAGTTGTGGGTAAAAGCTAGTATGTTCACATAGCGAAGACACTTGGAGGAATGTTTTGATTTGACTATCAATTTTTATTTTGGACTAGCTGTTGCCCGCGACTTCGTCCGCGTTCACTATTTTATTGGTTTCAATTTTGTTTTCGCATAACCCTCTTTTTTTTTAATTAAAGTAAATAATAAAATAAAAATAGCCTAAGTTACTTCTTATAACATTAGCTATCTGCGACTGAAAGTCCCGTCAAAATCGGCCCAGCCATTTCGGAGATAAGCCGGAACAAAAAGACAGATAGACAAAAATTTTAAAAATAGTTTTTTTATGTTAGTACCGAATATACTTTCATATGCATTTAGTGAAAAGCTGATAATTTGAAATTACAAACAGATACTTCACTTTTATTTATTTGTATAGATTACTGATAACCTTTAATAAAAGTTGCAAAATAAAAGTTGTTGTTCATGTATTTTTAGGGTTCGGCACCAGGACAACGAGAAACCCTTTTAGGATCACTTCGTTATCCGTCTGTCTGTCAGTCTTTTTAACTTATTATAACTTCTAACAAGCCTTCTGTCTATCCTAGGTTAAGAAAATACATTTCATGATGAAGTACAAGTGGTTGGTACTTGGTGACCATGTTCCTGATGTACTGCGCAACATTCGATACGACTCTGACGTAGCCTTTTTTTTTTTTTTTTTTTGTTGCCGGGGTGGAAAATCCTCATGGATGTCCACCGCCCTGGGGAGGGCGGAGGGGTCTGTCAGACTCTTACTGACTAAAAACCACCCCAGTGTTCCCTTCCCACACTTACGCCGGGGATCCCGGGAACTGATGCGCCTTCCGCGATCCCCGACTGGTGCCGGTCCGCCACTACGGGCCTCCTCAGGTCAAGGGAGGGAGTGAGGTGTTGGAACTCCCTCCACGACGTCAAATAGGGGCGCGCGTGGAACACTACGCGCCGCCGCCTCGGGTCCAGTTGAATAGGGGGTAACGGACGTCCCCAAGTCCGCCACCCCTGGACCCATTCAGGGGGGCCGGAAGAGGGCGTTGTCCGCCCTCCGCCGACGCCCGGTGCGCCTGCTGCGGGTTGGAAGAGAGGTTGTGATCTCTCTCTCCTTTTCCGCAGCCTCCTTCTGCGAGATGACCGTTTCGCAGAAAGAGATCACCGCGTCCCAGGACTCTTCACTGCCGACCATCGAAGTGACGACGGCCGACAGCGACAGGTCACTGCCTACTTCAGATATGAGGGCACGGCGTGGCTCCTCCCAAGCGGTACACTCTGATAGCGTATGCCGCGCCGTGTCCTCCCGGCAGTCCACGCAGTGGTGACACCGGGCGTCCGGCTCCCTGTTTATGCGACATAGGTACTTCCCAAAGCAGCCATGCCCCGAGAGCACCTGCGTCGCCCGAAACGTCAGGGAGCCGTGCCTTCTCCCGAGCCAATCCGCTAGTACCGGCCGGATCGCCTCAATGGTGATGAGGCCGGCAGAAGGGCGTGAAAGCCTGTCCCGCCATTCCGCCACCAGGACCTCGCGAAGCTGCGATCGACGCAGCTCAAACTGGCGCTGCATCGGCTGCTCGCCACGCGCCCGCGCTTCCTCGCGCCACCGGTACAGTGACGCGAGTACCTTCGCCTCCAGGTCCCAGGGCGTGGATCCAGCTAGAACGCAGGCCGCTTCGTAGGAGATCGTGCGATAACCCCTTATGACTCTGACGGCCATCACTCTCTGCGGTTTCCGCAGAACAGTGATGCTGCTGGCCGTCAGGTCAGTCGCCCAAATCGGGGCCCCATACAGGGCCATCGATCGCACGATCCCGACATATAGCCGCCTGCAGGCGGTTCCCGGGCCCCCCAAATTGGGAAGCAAGGTTGAGAGCGCGCCAGCGGCGCCCAGCAACTTGGGCGCCAGCCGCCGGAAGTGGGGCCCGAAGTCCCACCGGCTGTCGAGCACCAATCCCAGGTACTTCATGGTAGACTCGACAGCGATTCGAGCCCCTCCAACCACGATGTGTGATCCGGGTGGTGGCGCCCGCCGGGGGCCATGAAACACCATGGCCTCCGACTTGCTGAGGGCCACCTCTAGGCCTAGGCGGCGTATGCGGCCTACCACCTGTGAGACCGCAGCCGTCGCCAGCAACGCTGCTTCCCGATGCGAGCTCCCCCGGGCAGTGACCAGGGTGTCATCTGCGTAGCATGTAAGGGCTACCCCCGGACTGAGCTCGCCCCTCAGCACCCAGTCGTACCCGATGTTCCACAGAAGCGGGCCCAGAACCGAGCCCTGTGGAACACCGCACGACATTTGGTGCTGATAACTGCCATCACGTCCCATGTAGGTGACACACCTCTCCGACAGATAAGCCCCAACGATGTGGCGGAGGTAGGGAGGCACGCGATGATAGCGCAGTGCCTCCCGAATACAACTCCAGGGCAGGGTGTTGAAAGCATTGGAGATGTCCAAGGACACCGCCAACATCACCCCACCCCGGGACACTGCTTCCTCCGCCAGGACCCTCACTCGCGATATCGCGGTGACGGTGGAGCGTCCTTGGCGAAAGCCGAACTGGCTATCGTCCAGGTCCGGCCCCTCCCTGCACAAGTGGCCGACGAGGCGGGCGGCGATAATCCGCTCGAACAGCTTGCCTACCTCGTCTAGCAACACTATGGGCCGGTACGCGGACGGCGAGTCCGCAGGGCGCCCCGCCTTCCTGAGCAAGACCAAACGACCAGATTTCCACTGAGTAGGAAACTGGCCTTGCTCGAGACACGCTGAGTAAAGTCCTCTCAATTGGGGCTGCAGCTCCTTCAAAGCGAGGGCTAACACGTGGCCGTGAATCCCATCGGGCCCCGGAGCAACATTCTTGGCCCGGAGCCGCATCACGGCTGCCCTCATCTCTGCCTGTGTCACCCCTGGGACGCTGGCGTTCTCGCCTTCAGACTCTATGGCAGTGGACAATGCCATCAGCGGCGGAATGTGTTCCGCTCTTGCCGGGAAGAGAGCTGTGACCACCTCCTCTAGCAGCTCGGGTTGAAGGCTCTCTGTAAGTGGGGGCGCTGCCGCTCGAAGTTTCCCGCGAACCGCACGATAGGGGCGGCCCCACGGATCCACTTCTAGAGTCTCCAACATCTCCTCCCTGGCTCGCGTCTTCGCCTCGCCGATGGCCAACCACAGAGCATCTTTCGCCGCGCGGTACACGTCATACAGCGCGGTTTCTTCATCAGGGACCCGAAAACGTCTCCTCCGGTAGTGGGTGTACTGGCGCCTGACCTCCACGCACGCAATACGCAGATGTGTGATCTCGGCAGACCACCAGTACACCTGGCGCCTTGTGTACTCTGTGTGTACCCGGGGCATGCACGCATCGCATATAACCGTCATAGCCCCGTGGAACCACTGCGCCTCCCCTTCGACGTTGACGGGTCCGTTCGATGCCGATTCCCGGATCCAGGCTTGGAAAATAGCAGCCTCTTCGAGAAGTTCCCTGTCGATGCGCTTACGCGACCAGCGCGGGCCGTCCCTTCGCGGGGCAGATGGCCTGCGGCCTCCAGCACTCTGGGCGGAGACGTCGAAACGGATATATCGATGATCCGACAACGTCTCCACCTCTGCAGCGACACGCCAGTCGCGGACACGGCTCGCGACAGCGGGGCTAGCGAACGACACGTCCACTATTGATCCGCCCCGCTGCCGCACGCACGTGAGGACCGAACCCCGATTTAAGACGACCAGGCCCGTCGTAATCGCCCACTCCTCCAATGCCTCGCCTCTCGCATCGGTGACCGGGGATCCCCAGGCCGCAGACTTGGCATTGAGATCCCCGAGCAACAGCACCGGACGAGGGTGGTAACGGCCAACGACGGCACCCAACTCGACAAGGAAGTTCTCGAAGTCGGCGAGGGTCTTGTTGGGCGAAAAATATGCCCCAACAGTGCCAATGCCGTCCACGAGGGCGGCCACCCAGCCGTGACCTCGAGACGGGTTGACAAGAGCCCCGCCGATGATGGCCACCAATCCGTCTAGGTCACCCGCCCAGTTATCCCTGGGGGGGACAAAATACGGCTCGGCAATCACCGCCACACGAATCGACCACTCTGCCATGCTCTGGAGCAAGAGATCCTGAGCTCTGGCACAGTGGTTGATATTGCCCTGGAGGAAATGGTGCAGTGCCATTATACACAGTCCATTTCCTCAGCATCATTCCTTGGCCGGGAGTCGGCCGCAGGGCAGCTAGGCCGCGGGGGGGGTAAAGAGCCCCCCGCGGCCTTCGCTGCACCCCTCTTCTTTTTCTGGGCGGGCGCGCCACAGGCTTTCCCGCCAGCTCTGTGCCCCGCGGGCCTCCCTGCAGCAGTACAGAGGCTGCAGTTTGGTGTGGCGGTGCACTGGGCCGCCTTGTGGCCGGGCTGACCACAACGATAGCACTGCTCGCTGCGGTCTATTTCGGCGGTGCACCGTGCCCGGACATGCCCAATGTCCAGACACCGGTAGCACCGTATTGCCCTGGGTTGCAGTAGCTTGACCCTCGCTGCAACCCAATCTGACGTAGCCTTCCTCAAGTGGGAACATGACGGTAGTAATGAAACTAGGGATTCTACAGGTGAGGGTTTTACTTAGCATTTTAGGTCAAACATACATTGCGAACGTAAAAAAGTATGTAAAACTGTTTTTTAATAATTTATCCTGGTTTGTAGATTGCCTTTTTTTTATTTAAATACCATCACGCCTGTATTCCCCGAAGGATTAGGCCGAGGTGTAACAATGTACACCCACAGTTCGCCGGTATATTTAGGTCCCATGTAATAGGGGGCGAGCCTATTGCCATTAATTCATTTTTTATTCATTAATTCATTTTTCATTCATTTTTTATTTAAGATTTTAACAATGCATATGGCGCTTAAACTTTCACCCTGGAGTCATTACATGGTTTTAAAATCCTTCAAAGTTGAATCATTCGGTATACAAATGTGCAATACATTTGTATGAAATCGCATATTTTTAAGGTTCTGTACCCAAAGTGTTCAAACGGATCTCTATTGCTCCCACTCATTCGTGCAGCCGTCCGCATGTGTATTTGATTAAAACTACACAAAAATACACAGATTATTGTGAACCGTACACAGCTGCGCCAAATATACCTATCCAATTCAGTAAAAATGACACCAAACTACTTACTCCCTGGTAAAAGGTTACTCGTCGGTGACCTTTTTATCTTGTATATTATGTTCTAACAATCTCTTAGTCAACAACTGTTACAAAAACAACACAACTATACAAACTATTTCCGTATCAAAACTCCTTCTTATGTTAATATTTTAGCTATATCCGCGGACCAAAGGACCACTATCCACATTTACGACGCATACGTGCACCCCAGAGATGGCATATCAATCAATTTGTGGGCGCAGTGGACCAACACAACAGGACTAGTTTTAACTCATGAACGAGAAAGAATATTACGAAGACTCGACTTGAAGAAATATCCTTTGAGAATAGCTACACCTGTATGTTTCACATTTTTCTTTAAATTTATTGAAAAAAGGAAGTTATTGAAATAAATCTTGAAAAATAAACATGTATTAAATTTAAAAAAAAAATGGAGAGAAATCTTAAATTTTGCGAAGAATCGCTTCGTCGAAAATATCAGATTTTTTTTTTCGATTATTAGAGTAAAGATATACCCACTAAGACCAGCTAAAACTAATTCAATACCACAACGTTAGGCTTTACAATATCACAAGGAGGACCACTTTGTCAGCATGATTCTTCGAAATGAGCTCAGTAAAGTCAGCTTTAGTTTGTAGACATCTTAAGGCTACTAAGGTCGTTTATTTGCAGGTAGGACATTATTCCAGAGACAAGTACGCCGGAAAGTTTGTGGAGTTTCTAGAAGACGAATCTATGTCAGACCAAGACCCTGGCATCCGCAGTGGGTACGGAGCAGCTGTACTCGTTTCTGAAGTGGTGAACGCCCAGTAAGTAGCACAGTGCCGAGATCCACTAGCAACATCTCGGCAATTTAAAACATAGGGAATACAACTATGTACTTAGAAGGGCAAGTGTACCAGTAGCTTCCTTCTTTTTACCATATCGGTGTCAATGATGGAGTTTCTAGCCAAAATATTTGTATTAAAATAATAAACGCGTTTCAGATACTTCATAACCAGTAAACCTCCGTCCAGAACAAGTATTTGTGTTGTGATAAACATGTTTCTGGCCCGTACAGTTTGACTCAAACAATGTAACAGCAACAATATTGAATAATCTTTTTTTTGTAAGCCTATTCTGTCCCAGTCCTCTTCCACTCTTCTTCTCTTGTTGAATTTAATGAAAATGTTACAGAGATGTTCTAATAGAGACCGAGCTGTGGGCAGCTGAGATCAACAACAACAGCATGTACGTGATGGTGTCGACTGGTGAGGCGGATATCTCAGGAGCGATACTTCGCATTCTGTGGGACAGGACCTTTACTCTTGATTATGTTATGCCGATATGGCCTTTCAGGTATGCTTAAAGCAGGAATACAACCACCATTTTCGTATGGCAGATTTTTCCAAAATAGTTCCCCTCAAAACTTGTTCTATGGTATCGACGCGACGTGGTTAAGTTATAGTAAATGGTTAAGCTAATTGAATATATTATCTATTTTAATTATCGACACGACGAAGAAGAATAAGAAGGCCGAGTTAGTTAATTGGTTCCATGTTACTAAACAGGGTAGGCTTCACGTATTTGGCAGAGCGAGAGAGTAGCAGCAACATGTACTTGGAGCCATTCTCTCCTGCAGTGTGGTGGTCTTGCCTGGCCATGATGGTGATCCTAGCCATGGTAGAATGGATAACTTCCAAAACACCGAGAGAGAAGGACGGTGCATTGTACACTGTTCTTACTACTTGGTTGCAGCAAGGTAAGAATCGTTGACCATCATACCATCATACCATCACGCCTGTATTCCCCGAAGGGTTAGGCAGAGGTGTAACAATGTACACCCAAGAATCTTTGACTAACCGATAAAACACTGAAAATGACACAGTCAGAGTTAGCGTACGGACTTAAACAGAGTAACTACTTAAATTCAATTGGTGCAATTCCCATACGCAACACGCTAGCTCTTCTTTATCTCAGGACTATGACAAATGCCGATATTAGCATTCGGTATACTAAGTTAAAAAAACCTCTTCTTGCATCAGCGCAAGTAGGTATATGTATAAGAATCCCATCATACCCTTATCAAACAAGACATTTAATCTGTTTTCATCAGACGCCAGCGCAGTGCCCGAAGGTGCATCAGGCCGCTGGGCGTTCACGGTACTGTCAGTGAGTGCGATGTTAGTGCACGCGTACTACACGTCTGCTATTGTCTCTGCTCTGATGAGCACAGGTCGCGGCGGGCCTGAGACCTTGAAGGCACTTGGAGATTCCAAGTATGCGATCGCGTCGGAGGATTACGATTATATGCGTTATTTGTTTTTTGATGTAAGTCTACACAACTATCATTTCAAGCACTTCTTTCATGAAAAGAGAGATGGAATTTTATGACCTACCATTACTGTTGAAAACCTTAAGCAGACAAACAATGTTGATATTTAAAACAGTACAAAACTGGATATCATGACCATGGTTGTTTATGTTGCCTATTTAGGAAGTTTATAGTAGACGTAAGCAAAGGAAAACGGTTTCTATAAAATGATCCAAAAGTTCATCCTACTTTGTCAATTTTCTAAACAACAGGTAAAAACCACGTGGGACGAACTAGAATACTTGAAAAAGAAGAAGATGACGTCTAATTTCTACCAAGAGCTGGAGCGAGGCGTGGAGTTGATACAGCAAGGTAGCACTGCCTTCCACAGCGAGTACAACCAGATCTATCCACATTTTAAGACCTTCAGTGATGACCACATCTGCAAGCTGCAGCATGTTGATACTATTCCTGAAGTAAGTTGAGAAAGAATCAAGAAGACGTACTATCCTAACGATCCTACTATACTATAGCTGAGTTTTGACTTTTTGAAGGTTAGAATTCAGAAAGCTGTATAGTTTCTTTTCAAAAGTTCTTCTAAGACAATATAAGCTAGCTGTTAAAATCAAAATGGAACCAAAAAAGTACAATTGACCTTTCAAATTTTAAATTAAAATTATCTTATTGTTATACAGTCGCTTACCTGGATAACTTCAACCAAAGATGGGCAGTGGACGGAAGTGATGCGCACAGCTGGAGGATGGTTGCTAGAGACTGGCTTAGGAAAGCGGCTGGTTGCCCGCTTGAGGGTCCCGCAACCGCCTTGCAGAGCCGCCTTACTCGCTGAGAGGGTTAAACTTGGAGATATTGCACCACTACTAGCCCTGACTGTTTTTGGAGCGATTTTATCTGTAGTATTGCTGGGTGTGGAAATCATGTTTGCAAAAGCTAAGAGGGGTAGGGTCAAGGAGCACGAAACTGATGCAACAAATACCTTCGAATATGGTTATGTGGCTGAAGCTGTGGAATAGGATGTTAATATAGAGTAATAAAGATGTAATCTTGTCTTCAATATTCGTTCAGCACATTTCATTGTATGTACCTATGCAGAAAACTAGGCTTTACTCTTTTGTCGTGGCACATTTAGGAAATAAATAATTTATTGATTTAAATTGTTAATTGTATTAAATAAGGAAACAGAATATACCAATTGTAATTAAAAGTGTTCAGTGTTTCAATTAGTTTTAATTAACCTCGCACGTGATGAAACTAGAATTATAATAACTATTTTATTTCAGTACTAGCAATATCCCTCGGTTTCATCCGCGTCAAGTTATATCTTTGATTACTGCTATGCTCTCGTGGGCCGCAGCGTATATGGTCTATAACTTAAAAAATAAATTGAACCAACAATTCCTGAGATTAGCACGTTCAAATAAACAAAAAACTCTTCAGCTTTATGATATTAGTATAGATGAGAGGAAAGGAGTATAATTACATCGATTTAGCGCAAGAATCTTGAAGCTCAATATCAAACTGAACAGAACTAGCTGCCACGAAAGAGTATACCTTGATTAAAGACGTGTAGCCTTGTTGGTACAGTGTAATACAATTAGGACAAAGTACAAAAATAAAGGGGCAGTACTCGGTCTAACCTGGAAGTTGTAATCAGGACGGCAAGTTACAGCCCTAGTAACCAATTCTGTTCTATCACTTGACCCAGCTCTGTCTGACTGATCCCAGCTCCCCCAAAATCAGTTCAGTAACTCTTTGTGAAGGAGCTCGTCCGGGGAAATACTACCACCATACCTATTTCTGCATCAAAGCAGCGTTACCGTATTCCGGTTTGAAAGGTGCCGGTCTAATTACAGCCACATGAGATATTTCAACTTTGTATATGAGATGGCAATACATTTGTAAGGCCTCTGGTATTGCGGATGTCTATAGGTAGCGGTAACCAGTTAACTTCAGGTGAGCCGTGGGCTTGTTTGCTATCCCATGGCAGAAAAAAAAATACCAATGATCCCTCGGAGTCAAGACACGCACCCTGCTTGATATCCTTTGGTCACCTCTTACGAAACCATGGAAAGTACGAGACGTGAGTTACGGAATCAGCCCACTAACGTTACCAAGAACAATCTAATTTACAACGAACCTAGAGCTATCTGTTTCAATATCCTCACGCGCTGAGAACTTACTTATCACATTCTAATTTATCATCACACTATCAGATCTTCTGCGAACAACATCACGTCTGCCAGTAGATTACAGTTCAATGATTACTTTAAATATCATAGTAACGTCGGTAATGGAGTAATGTTGTTAAGGCGACTTGTTTGGGACATCTCCTGTAGTAGAGTGTACTAGGGCAGCAGAAATGGCGAAGCGATTAATAATATTAAGTACGCTATCGATATGCCTCTGTTATGCTACTTCGAGTTGTCAGAGCGTGCAGCAATCACAGGTGAGTTTCCTTGAAAAAAACTTCTATATTGATTTTATCTGTGAGAATAGGCAAAATACAGTTGGAATAAAAGTGGTTATAACATATTTCATCTAAGTTCTAGTTAACTTTGCCGGCAGATGGATTCAGGCAAAATGATCCAAGGCAAGGCATTAAGTCCGCCTTTGTACGACGTATTTGTTTTGCATATGTGCATAAAGTTTTAATACATAAATAAATCAATATATTAAAGTTTTTAATTTATTTGGTAGGTAGACTCTATTGGTTAATTCATAAAGGTACCTAATTTTACTTGCATGAAAAACTATCTTCGGCCTACCGTTTCGTCCGCGTGGATTTTTCCACCTGCGTCGAGTTACGTCTTCTGTTACCCCTAAGCTCGTAGCGTGATGCTATATAGCCTATACCCATGGTTCATCATAATTCCAGAGATTAGCGCGATTAAACAAACAAACAAACGAAAAAATACTATTTACATTTATTATATTAATATAGATAACAGGAATAAGTACCTAATGTACAAAAATAGTAATTGTTTTTATTATTCTGTTAACTATATCATGGTTTATGTTTTTCCCGACTGTACATAGATACCTATGTAATTATTTACTTTTAAAAATGTACTTCCAGCGTCAAAACAAATGTAAGTTCTTTTGTAAAGGTTACTACTACCTCAAGATTGTTTACCTTCCAAACTATTGTTAAAAAAATATTTAGTCAAATTATTTTTTTATCAGAACCTACGTACGTACTTCAATTAGAAATAGAAACTGTTGACATAATTCGCACATAAAATTAAAAATAGTGGCCAAACAAAAGACTTTATCGTGCCGTTTTACTCGCACAATATAGCGAGTGAGGGAGAGGATTAGAGGAACCATTTTTTTTTTAAGATAAAAAAGAATCGTGAATGTTTTCAGATGGCGGCTCTCAACGAGCGAATGAATCAAATGATCAGCGCTCTTTACTCATCATGTAAGTAATTTTGCTTATTATTAATTAAAGCTAATAACAAATTAAGGTAGTTACATAATATCTTGGTAAGACTTGCGTATTGACGACCTGCTGCCTGCCCATATTCCCCTTTGTAATGCGATTGTAAGTATATCAAATTAAAAAATGTTCTAATGTTTATTTTCTATAAACCGATAAAGGCTTTCGTGTATTAATCAATAAATGTATCAATAAAGACATCAATAAATTTATAAATAAATTAATTTATCAATAAATGTACTATTCAAGCAAGGCAAGAAATTAATAATAATAGAGTATAACATTGAAATTAGAGAGAAAACTGCTCCATAAATTATTCACTGCGAATACTAATTAATTTATTCAAACAATTATTCAATCATTAGGTATGGGTGTATGTATATGTAACCTGACCTTAAATTGTTATTGTTCATTGCACAACCGCGTGGTATCAGCTGACAGCGCGCTTTGAATGGAATGTAATTAATTAAATATTGTTTTCATTATATTGATCAAAGGTTCGTATTCCGACATTAAAACAAACCTTTAATGACTGAATACAATTACAGTCCGGAATTAAGATTTGTACCTGACCTCGATTTTTTTTTAATCATTATGAATCAAATTTTAATTTATTTTATAATGTAATGTTTTGGCTTCGATTCCCAGCTCGAGCAAAGTGTTATTGGGTATTTGTATGAAATTCTCGGAGTTAGGATTTGTGCCCGGTTAATGACAATAGGCTCGCCCCTTATTACATGGGACCTAAACATACCGGCAAACTGTGGGTGTACATTGTTACACCTCTGCCTAACTCTTCGAGGAATGGGCTATTTATTTAGTGCGCGTCATAT
The DNA here is from genome assembly GCA_947462355.1 of Caradrina kadenii. NCBI lineage: Eukaryota > Metazoa > Arthropoda > Insecta > Lepidoptera > Noctuidae > Caradrina > Caradrina kadenii. The sequence goes on along the minus strand of OX381693.1, from coordinate 3,190,483 downwards.
GACGTAGTTGTTGTTATGTTGGCTTTAAAATCTTCAAAAACCCCACTTTAATTAACGCGTGGTAACTCAATGTTCTAAAAGAAATTCTCTCTTAGTGACGTCAGCAAACCACTTTTGGGGTACCTAACAAATCAAACTTGTTAATAATCAATTATTTTCAGCACCATTGCTGTCGAAGGCACAGCCAACTACTACGAGTGCACCGTCCAACGCTACACCAACATCATCCACTGAGTACCCTTCGACGCCATCTACAACCACTTATGACCCTTCAACGTACAGCTATCTCTATCCCCAAGTGATATACGTGCCTCCTTCGTCCTCTCCTCCTTCAACTAACCCTCCAGCTGTAGCTGCTTCTCCAACAACAGCTCCAAGTCCATACTATACTTACGAAAGCACACCGCCTGAATATCCTAGTCCGCCTCAGCCATGGCCGTATGGTTATGAATATCCTTACCCACAGTACGCGCCTCCTGCGCCTGTTTACCCGCCCCCATGCACTCCATATCCTCATCCTTACCCTCCGACAAATCATGAGTACCCTCCATCTTCGTATAGGCCGTATCCACCTCCTCCCACATCACCACCTTCGTATCCGCCAGCGCCCGCATACCCTCCGACTCCTACGTATCCGCCGACTCCTTCATACCCTCCTGCACCTTACCCCCCGGTACCTAAGTCATACCCACCCGCGCCTGCTTCTTACCCTCCAGTGCCTGCTTCTTACCCTGCAGTGTCAGCGTACCCTCCCCAGTATCAACCTCCTGGGTACCCTCCAGTTAGCCCTACACCACCATCGTACCCTACACCTTACCCTAAATATCCTGAAAGGCCGCGGTACGGGTAATGAAGAGAAAGTTTTTGTAGTTAATGAATATTCTGTTACATTTTCGACGCGCGCACACATTCTATGAATGTCTAGACTATGTCTAATTTATTGTTTAATAAAATTTTGTTATTTATTTATTTGCCGTATTTTATTTGTATGCTTTATTAGCTTAATCTTTGACTGTAGTAAAATAAGTGATCGGGTATTTTACAATAAGTAATGTTGCTCGTTGACTTATTACACCAGAAAGTTTCCATGTGTTATAAGGCGGTCCACAGACCAAGCAACTTTGATCTCAGCGTTGCGGCAACGGGCGACATGCAACTAGCTTCTAATGATAATTTTCATAGTAATCTATATTTATCAATAAAATAGCATAATATATAATATATATAGCATATTATATAATTCTCAGTAGCAGCTCGAAGTTAGGATTTGTGCCCGGTTAATGGCAATGGGCTCGCCCCTTATTACATGGGACCTAAAACATACCGGCGAACAGTGGGTGTACATTGGTACACCTCTGCCTAACCCTCCGGGGAATACAGGCGTGATGATATGTTATGTGTTGTCTATAATTATAAAAGAGAGTAAAGAGGTAAAATTTGCAAATGGTAACTCCTGGAAGTGATAGTCCATCCAAAAAAAATCCACTTTATTGCCAAGTGGTTTCATAGTACCTACACTTGTAGTCCACTTGGCCAAAGTCACGGGCAGAAACTAGATATTAGTAAATAACTGCGCAGACGCAGCAATTGTTGGTACCCAATCCTGCTCCGGCTGCGGGGCTCCCAAGTATCATACTATAAGTATCATATCCCATGTTTACTGTTTCACCTCTGACGGTTATTCATTGTAACGACGATCAAATCAAAACATGGTAAATTAAACTTGATTCTGATTTCTTTTGTAAATATTTACAAAAATTTTTGCTTTTCTTTTTAAACTTGTTCCACGTAAGGAATTTCTCCTGAATGATGTGAGCGTTTACAAACGTATAAACACTCACAATCATACACATATAACTAGACCCGAAACAACTACCTACTTGTAGGCTATACAAGTAATTGATCCATGTAGGAATCAAACCCGCGAAACGCAACGCAGCACCTAATCACTCAGCCACTATGCCAACCGTGGCGCCAACACCTACCTAATATAGACAAATCATATCATAAAAAAAAAATATCTTAATACTACTATTATAAATGCCAAAGTTAGGATGGATGGATGTCAGGATGGAACAGCTGAATGAATTAGGATGAAATTTGGGACAAAGATATATAGGCTATAGGTTTTTATACTGAAAAAATGTACTGTGCCCGTGAGATGAAAGGTATATTAAATTTGACGCAGGCGAAGTTGCGGGCGGAAGCTAGTATAATATACATATTATTAGATAGATAACTAAGACTACTTGCTCACGTAGAAACCAGCATTGACGATAAAGCAAAACATTTTGCACACAGCTCTTTCAACAGAAAGTAAATAACAAATTTGAAAAAAAATTGAAACATGTTTCAATATTGCTTAAGAAAACATGTCCTATCTAATATTAAAATTGACACTCGGAAAGTTTCAAAATAATTTCCTAATTAATTGATAGTGTTCCGTATAAATGTAAGTGTTGAAGGTGGAAGGGCACAACTTGTGCATCATGGCCCTCTTGTACATAATCATCGGCTTGGCCATCCAGGTAAATCTTTATATTGTTCTTTACATTTCTGTCACGATTGAATATTTATTAGAAACTAGCTTATACTCACGACTTGGTCGTAATGTCGGTCAACGGGATAGCTTGTTTTCTTATCCAGACTGCAAGCTACCTTTTGTCAAATCGATAAGATCGAGTCAGTGCTGTGTATACAAGCAGAGTTACTTTTGCATTCACAATATTACTTTGAATTAAATTGATAATCTAGACTTTACTTTGAATAGTTCTACACTATTCAAACTAATACTTTGAATGGAAATAATCTCGACAAGGTATTTTATTACATTTTTTTATTACAGGGTTCATTCATACACGCTAATGTAACCGACAGTGATGAACATTTTGAGTTAGAGGCAGCAAACAATAACACGGAAGTCGACGATGAAATCATTAAAGATTTTCCTGCCGGTCAGAAGGATTGGTTCGACTTCTTCCTCTTACCAGACGCACACCTGTATCCAACTTCGTCAGTTGCTATGATGGCTCAAGCGACCAACTCTGAGAAATCAGTCGAAGAACAACTGGATGAAATCAAAGAAATAGCGCAGAAGATCACTCTTGCTATACAAAGCGAAATGGCAAACCTTCTCTCTTACGCACTTAATAGCTGTGACAAAGGAGAAGGAGAAGAGGAGGAAGGAGCAAATAATTTACGTAAAAAGAGATCAGCAGAGTCTCCTATGGCCAGTACCCAATTGGTGACGAGATTACTGAAGCATATCAAATCTAACAACGAATTCCAGAACATAGCCATTGACAAAATGATGACCGCACAAGAAATCGCTGACAAATACGGAGTTGAATTTAGCCCTGACACTGAAATTCTTTCTGACCTAGCTTTTGCTGCAAACAAGCAAGCTAAGGAGATGAATTCTTTGTTAGAAGACTCGATAGAAATGAAGAATGTCAGTCAGAAAGTTGAATATGTTGATGAACCAACTCACGCTCAAGAGAATGAAGGCTATTATGTGTACCCAGTACAATATTCTGACCAGAAACCAGTTGTTTCAAGTGTTCAGCCAGCTGTAAACCACCACCATCACGTAGACTCCTCACCGAGCTACAACTATTACTACAATTATCCTTATGAGACTCAGATCCCTCCTCCCGTTAACTACTACAACAGTCCTCCTGTGAGCAAGCGCCCGAACTTCTACGACACTGTATCTTACGCTCCTCAAGACTACTCTTACTGCTCCATGGAACCTGTAACTTCTGCTTCAACCGTCATCATGCCTTTCGAAGAGCTCGTAGAGCCTGAACCAGAATTAGTAGGAGAAGAGCTAGAAGAGACAATTTCTTCTAAAGTGTACGTGGACCGCGGTGATGAGCCCGGCTCAGCAACTGTCAACCATGTCATGACTTACACTGTCGGTGAGAAGTCACACTTCAGGACCCCCGAGATTCAGAGGTTACCGCAACAAATGCAATATTGTTTCTTTTTGATGTAAACTTGAACTTAGATTAGATTATTATTATTTTTTGTAAATAAAATGCTATTTTATTACAGTTTCCAATTATGTATTTAAAGTAGTACATAAGCAAATAATAAAATCCGTGATGAAAAGACATTCGAGTTTTGTTCTGGAATGAATCCTTTTTTACAAAGTTATGAATGAATGAATGCATTCTTTTACATAAGTCGCTAAAGGCAAGCTTTCAAGCAATGTAATTACAAAATATGATTGTAAATAGAATGAAAATTAAAACACGTTTTCGACTGGCGTCAACTTTAATAGATTTCAATAAATATCCAAACATATTTACTAAATCTTAATCTATCTTAACATTAACTACTTAAGTTCCTTTGGTTACAATTTGGCGCTCGGCGTTCTGACTGGTGCATTCGAATTCTTTCATTTCTAATTAAAATGAAGAAGAATGCGCGAGTTTTTTGGTAATCATTAAAATTATATTAGACTATAATAATAAATACATTATATTTGGTAACAAAATAGTTTTCAATATCTTTATAATTTGATATACTGTGACAGATAAGGCACATTTATTGCATGGGCGAAGACAGTGCTTTACCGATAATAATGTAATATTTGAGATTAAACAATTTGTTAGTAATATAAAATATTTGGTTCACGTTTCAGTTTCCATTCTTTTGATTACTTGTACAGGGTTACGTTTACATTTCACTATTATACGTACATCTCTCTTTCTTTGAACCAAAATACAACATTAAATTAGGTGCGTAATAATATAAAATATATTTTTATTTCGTTTTTCAAACCATCTTTGATACATTGCCTATGCACCATCTGACAAATAACCGCTACACTTATACATATTAATTAATCCATTAACATCAAAAAATATTATTAATAATTTCATTAATGTTTAATTCCTAAACATCCTCTAATGCAACTCCTCTTTGTCACTTCTTACGCAAATTATACACTAATTAATTTCATTTTAGAATTTATACAAGAATTTTACACCAAATTCCTAAAAAAAAGTTTTAAAATCAAAATACTATTCCAAAATCACAATAAACTACGCAATTTAAAATATTACGGCTTTATAAGACGGAGATGGTTTCTTTAGACGTACTTTAACATTTTAAACTTTTACTGAAGAGCTCTTGAATTCGGAACGGCCTAGAATTATTCCATTCACATCCATAGAGCCGCAATACATTCACCTCTTTTTATTTCCCCCTAAAGGCGGTAATATTGACAGATGGTGCGCGTTCCAACTACGCGGTCGCTTATATCTGTCGCATGTTGTCAGCGGGCGGCCGTTGTCTTTACAATCACTACGTATCGCTCATCGTCAGATAGCCAGCTATCTGTTAGCGTAGTACGCACTGTAAGCGCTATTGTGGCCCGAGTGAGGCTGGTAACTGAAACAATACATGTCAGGTTTTAATTGCCAATAATATTTAGTATTGTTGTGCAATAGGCCGGCTAATTAGTTCACATATAAAGTCCACACAACGCCTTGCAATTAAAGTAGAGTGTTGCACTGGATGCATCATTGCATGTATATTTTGTGTAGGCGTTTGACGATACGCTGGGTTGGGCGCTTATGAGGAGAAAATAATGTACAACCTAGTTACGAAACCAGATTACCAGAAGCATTGCTAATACCATCAATCAGTTAGAAATCATACATCATGAGTAAAAAAACAATCATGCTTTATATTTTAACACTGACCGCACAGGATGCGCGTGCGGCGAGTACAGCGGACCGCATGCGCTGGGCTCGGCTGCGTATGGCTGCGCAAGCTGTGGGCACGCTTCCGCCACAGACGACTCGCGCCGCCGAGCACCGCCGCGCTGTTGACTCTGTTCGGGGGGACTGCACACACAAACAACATTTTAGTCTTGAAAAAAGATCCTTGAAAGATTTATACTTTTCATAACCTTATGAACATTTGAAATAATGAAAAATGTATCATATTGATGCAACGTAACAAACGAGTCAAATATTTTCTCTGAATTATAGTAACCTCAAAAACCCCTGGCAAAATCGGCAGGAAATCAGTCAACTTTTCTTATATTCTGTAGTTCAATTTAACCACGCACAGAACAAAATGTGATAAAACATTTAGTTTGAAGTTCATCATACTCGCTAGTTGACCCCAGTTTTGGTTTAACAATTATACTAATTTATCACTCAAGAGGCACCCCAAACTTTCATTAAACTTTCACGTCGCAAGTTTGTAGTAGGACCGCTTACAAGATTAAGTTCCTAAAAATCTAACTGCAAAAAGTTGAATCGTCACGAGAAACGAAAACGTTTTATAAATGGAGTTGTATCACTAATCATCTTTAGTGTCTAACGAAATTAATGAGTGGCAACTATCAACATATGATACAAATAAAAAAATAATAATAATGGCCTCGCCCGCCCAGTAGGCGGGGTCGTATTGCCTACTGGGGCTTCGCGTTAATTCTCTATTTTGACAGCGAGCGACAAATGGCACTCATACGTTCCTTCCAGGGTTATTAATCGATGGTACCAGGAAGTCGGACAACGAAAAAAGTTTATGATACTTTTTGTCCCCCTCTAACTGTGTGTGCATGTGTTGACTGATTTTTCACAGAACTACGAATAATTTATCACTTAATTGCTTAGATGACAACTGGGTAATGAATTTTAGTCGCGTTTAAACATTTACGATATACCAATAAAATGGCGTAGCCTTACCAATAAAACAGACTTCGTTAAAGTGATACTATACATATATGGAGTAACACTTTATATACCTAGTTTACATCAGGCATATCCGAAAACGATGAATTTACCTACAACTAATTCCCCACACCATTGGCTGGGTATAGACACGCAATATTGCTATAAACGGTACATAAAACGTACACAGTTTACTGTACCGTAAGAATAATGGTTGACAAGCCAGATTTATTGCCCCACTGGCAGCCAATGCAGCGGGTAGGATGGCAGTAACCGAGTCAGGCCGTAAACAAGGAGATCGTATGCGCGGACGCTCACTGTTTAGTGTTTATACTGTACAGCCAGTAAGAGTATACTTTGGACTTTTATGGCTGAGTAAGTGGATTTTAATGCGTAATATAAACAAAACGTACCTTGTTTTAATTGAAAATTAAGTATTGTTTACATTACTGGCCAAAAAAAGGGTCTAAAGTGAATCTTTTTTTACAGATTCAGGAGAAAATGTACAATTTTGGTAATAATTTTCGATGACGATATTACAACAATATAATTGCAGTATTTTCAGAAGTTTCTGATTCGTCTAATATGGCCCCTACATTTTACTTTCTAGCAAATTAATGATAATACTATGGAATACTTATTTACTAATATTAACTTTTAGAATGTAAGTATGTACTGTTTTCTAAACAATAAAACTCAAATATTTATTTTAAAACTTCGTATACATAACATAATTTTTTGCGGAAATACCACATTTTATTTTGAAAGTACACAATTCAAATGAGTTTCGCACGTGTCAGTACAGTTTTATATAAAATGCATTCTTCCACTACCCGTAGTTGGTAGATAAACATCTGCGGGACTGAATGTTTATGAAATAATTAATCTTCCAGTGAACGCGCCGCCTTCTGCCGTTTGATACAAAACAGGTGTAAACGATTTAGGTACTAAAGTATTTACTTAAAATTAGTTGCTTCAGTTGCTTTATATAAAGAAAATTGTGCCTACTCATATAAGGTATAATAAAAAACATTACATATATTTTTGTTGGAGGATGGGTAAATTAGGTGGGTACTCTTTTTTCTTCGTACACTGAACATACATTTTGATAGAAATACCAGAGGCAAAATATACTCACTTTTTAGCTTCTGGTATCTCTATACTATTGGGTAGATAGATACCACTAATCAATTCACATTCTTGTTATGAGCTGTCAAAACGCGATTCCCCATAGATTTTGTATGACAATACTAAACTATGACATCACTTTTTTGACATAACATATCATCATGCCTGTATTCCCCGAAGGGTTAGGCAGAGGTGTAACAATGTACACCCACAGTTCGCCGGTATGTTTAGGTCCCATGTAATAGGGGGCGAGCCTATTGCCATTAACCGGGCACAAATCCAAACTCCGAGCGGTTGCTGAGAATTTCATAGAAAAATCCAATAACACTGTTTGACATCTCAATTTACTAACTATTTATTGATTCTAAGCAACTAAAAATCTAATTTTATAGTTATTTAAAAATTTATCGGATTTTCAGAGGTAAAATAAAGAGTTTTTTTAGAGAAGTTGTGTCTTGGAATTATTGTTTAATGGTGTCATCTACCCAATTGTACTTAATCAGGAGTATAAAAAGAAAAAAGAAAGGTTTGCGTTTTATTGTATATGAAATAGTATCAGAATGCATCAGACGAGTGATTACAAACAAAGTAAAGGTTGCCAATGCCACCCCTTTTAGGAAAGGAGGTAAATAATTAAAACTTATATCTTTCACAATCGCGCACTTCAAACTAATTTATTAAAAACACTAAAATTAAATTTTAAGGTAAGATTTCTTTTTATTTTGGCGGGAACGGGAAACGAGCCGTGTCCGCCATAACTGTCACACGTAACTCTTTACTCTATGGGCACGTCGTAAAAGTAAATTGTCACCGGCTGTTGAAATGAGTTCCGAAGCGGCGCATGAAAACTTTGTAAATAAATTGATTCATAGCTTTGCTGTGGGGCGTAGGAGAAATGTGGTTACGTTTACCCGACCGTTAATGTCTCGTTAATATCTTAAGATGGTCTCATGTCAAAATATGGCGTGGAAATAAATTGTGGAAATGTTCCAAAAGTCGTAATGTTATGCTTTGCTTTTTGATCTTAAACATTTTATGGAAATTAGATCATCCATCTTTATTTTTCAATCATGAGCGAAGTTACTGCAGACATGCTCGTCAAACTTTAGGGTACTTGAAAATTTTAGAGAAGGTACAAATGACAAGTAAACTCACCAATCATCGGGGTCGCAGTCTCTGAATCCCTTCGCAAAGGGATTGCTCGCTATTTTCAATTGCGTTATCTGTAATAAATAAGAGTAAATATTAAACAGGTCTTAGACGACGGCGCCTTCCATAAAAATCGTAGTATAGTCACATTTTGGTCAATGAATAAAGAAACTCCATTACAGTGTGTAAATAGGATTAGGGTAGTAATATCCAAACTTCTGGTTAGGGAGATTTCCGTCAAATAGCGACTACACTATATGACTATAACTTTCAACACTAGAATTATGAACTGAATTAAATGTAAAAGTTTGTGTCTTGATGTTCACCGTGTATAGAGTTCAATATTCGTGAATAGCGTATATCCGGATCGTGATAACTTATATAAAGCAGTGATGAGTCGTTTTGTGACATGTTAGACACCTTGCTCCTAAATGCGCCCCTGCATCCTCCCTCACAGCAGTTCCTTACTCACCCTATGGTTCTGGTAAGCGGTGACGGCGGTGAAGCCGGTCTCCGGGAACACAAAGGTCCGGTAGGGCACAGTGCCGGGCGCGCTGCTCTGCCCCTCGCCCGGCAGGTACACTACGTGCAGCCGCGGCTGGTAGCGATGCATCGAGTTTAGGATTATCTGCAAACGTAAAGCACTTTAATATTTTAACACTCTGTGATCATTTCAAGTGTCTTCCTATCACTGTTTATTAGATACAGCCCTGTCAGAGAGGGACGGACGGATCAGCGAGAGCTATAGAACTTCGTTTGAACCTTTTGGGTACGAAACCATCAAATGGAAAACTTCTATTAATTTGACGAAATAAACTACACCAGTAGATAATTATATCTGTATATTTCATTATATCTATTTGAATTCAGTCGATTCAAGCGCAGACGTTTCTAAACCTACTCAAAGCTGAAAATGTAGCATTAGTAAAAAAGTAAGTAGTTGTTTATGCTCACGTGTCCATTATCATCAAGCTGGTTATTGGTGAGCTTGAGTTTGTCGAAGGAGACGAGCTGCCGCATCCAGTTAGATCCAGGCGCGGGCGAGTCCGGATGAACATGGATGCGCGGAGGCGACACCGGATCCGCTTTACCCGCCACCACCCAACTTGAACTATATAGCAAGCCAATTATGTGTTAGGATAGGTTTCTTATATCCTTGTTTATAAATCTTCGTCGCTATTCGGAAATATACAAACTTAGTATGTATATGGATAATTAAAAATGGGATTTCAAAGACTTTTTTTGTTTTTTCGCATCTGATTATTTATCGGAAGCTTATTCAAACAAAAAAAACCCTTAATCCATACCTGTGGAAAGCATATCGATATCTCTTATCGTCGAGAGGCACGAAGTCGACGAGCAGTAGATAATCTGCGTTGGGCAGCAGCCCCGCCAGCCGCGCCTGCAGCGCCGGGAACATGCGCCGGCCCGCCTTGGTGACGATCATCTCTGTGCCGAGCTCGTGGAAGCTGCGCCACAAGGCGGCTAGCTCCAAGGTGGCGGTGCAGCGCGCCACCGCTGGGTGGAGCGTCACATTTTGGTTCGACGCCTGCTTAGGAAAAATGGGTTTTTGAGCACATAAGACCGGTGCAGCGTCGCACTGCTAATATCAGCGACGTGTAACACACCAAGTGTTTCGACTTTGTGACGTCACACACATCACGCGAAGTTCACGATCCTATGAAAAATGCCGAAACACAACAAATAGGTACTCAACGTTTTACGTGTGTCGGCAATTTATTTAATTTTTTTGGAACGCGTTTTATTTGCAGGTAACTTTAAGGTAATCAGTTAGTTTTATACCTAGTGTACTGATAAGCCGTAGGTACCTGTACGCGAGGCGGCTGCGGCGGCGGCGGCGCGGACACTCCCGGGTCACGACATGTGCTTTCACTGAGCGCTTGCAGTGGAGAATATGTGCTGCGCGCGCATACCGAATTCTAGCAAAACAAAATACAGTTAAATTACATAGAGGAATAAAAATAGACAGCACGTCAAATTAATTCTTGGAATAGTTTACTTTAATTAAAGGTGACAGTCAATTCAAATGTCCTTTAATATTATAAAACAATGGGGTTTAAAAATCTGAAGTGTTTCCCCTTAGCCTACGCCGTCTTACTGTTGGTCAAAAGCCTCCCCCAAATTCTTCCAGGAACTCTTTGGAATTGACATGTTAAACGACTTTTGCCGATAACTATACATCTAAGAGACAATTCTTATCAAAGAGACTAGGTAAATAGAAGAAAGGAATAAAAGGTCCTTACATCTCTGATAGGATGGTGTAACGGCGGTAGTACGGGAAGCTGCTCATGGTCGCGGCCGAGCCGCTCCACCAGGGACTGCGATAGCGCGAACCCGCCGCGAGGACATCCACTTGACGATACGATACCTGCCACCAAATTTACGTCTTAGTACCCTTATGAATCGAGAATATCTTCTTAACTGGCAAAGGTAGCAGTCTGCAGCAGTCTTGCGGTAGACTGCTCCAGTATTATATTCATCTCAAAATCACATTAACCAGAACTTTCATTGGTCATTTATGGTTATGACTAAAAGCAGAATTTAAATACGTTACGTACGATAGAATATATAAAATGCAATGTTTGGTAAATAATAATAATAAATGCGATGGTAAGACTGCATAAATATACCTAAAATTGCAGATAATTATGGTAAGTATATCTTGAATTCTTGATACAACTAAAGATTTTCTGAATTACGAATTGCGTCGCGTCCGCAGTCCGCCATAATGCAGACTTCAGACTTTTAATTACAATTCCATGTGTGTCTAGTGTGCCAAATTTTAGCTTATTTTAATCTGCCGCTTAAGCATAAAAGGGTAACAAACAGTCACCCTAAACTTTCACATTTACACTAGTTCCTCTGCCAAGGTTGGTTAAGCTAATCATGAGGGCACATGAAAAAGCAGCATATCTAGACCAACCACCGTAAAAAGAAGTCCGAATTGCAGTCGCTGTCGCTGAAAATGGCTAAATGACATCATCACCATTAGTAGGACGTAAAAAATTGAAAACATTTTATCCAAATCCGACAATGATATTCACAATTTTCCGTCGGCAGAGTGGAGAGTGACTATTTTGAAACACACAGTCATCGGGAGATATGAGTAACGTACCGTAACTAACTTAACACCAACGTGTTTATTACAACCAGCGATAATAAAATATGCTTCTCATCGATAGAAACCATTTTGCTCAAAACAAATAAGTATTTTTCGTCAGAGGTGTCTCATAAATCATTTTAGTTGTAGATGTATGTCGAATGTAGTACAAAATGAATATGGAATAAAAGAATATTTTTAGGAACCAATTTTTTTTTTGGGATTGGAAATCAAAACTTATCCATGTTCCTTCTTGTGCCCTTTGTGTACCGGGGGCGCGGTATACAGGAGGTTTCAAACAAATCAATATCATAAAACTGGGCGTATGTCATTTTCTTTCATTTGTCGGGTCTGCCTTGTTAGCCTAGGGGTCCTAAACGCGACTGCTAGGCTTGTTGGTCTTGGGTTCGATTCCTGGTCGAGCAAAGTGCTATTGGGTTTTTCTATGAAATTCTGAGTAGCAGCTCGGAGTTAGGATTTGTGCCCGGTTAATGGCAATAGGCTCGCCCCCTATTACATGGGACCTAAACATACCGGTGAACTGTGGGTGTACATTCGTACACTTCTGCCTAACCGTTCGGGAAATAAAGGCGTGATGTTATGTTATGTTATTATACAGCCTTTTTATTTAGATTGTCAATGTCATTGTAATAACCCTGTTCACTGTTACATTGTTTACCTACTGAGCTAGGAGCGGGGCTACAACAATAGTACGAAAATATAAAATTGAACTCACGACTCCGTGCTCGGCATGCCGCGCCGCCCGTCAACGTTAAAGCTAAAGAAGCATTTAATGTGACCTATAAGTAAGTTCTTATAACTCAACCAACTCTTTGAAAAAGTAACCAGGGTAATTTTTTACATGTTACATCACTTTGTAACGCTGGAAATTAAATAATAAATATTGCTGATAAAATAACAAAGATTTATACAAATAAATAATCATACCTCGTTCATCGCATAAGTACTTAAAAGTTCAAGGCACTGAAAACTAACATTACAGCCACACACGCGTTAGTCACAACTACATATGGACACATAAAAGCACACACTACAGAAAAAAAAATAACAAACAGTCCCATAAAAACAGTAAAGCGTCCACCCGGCGGCGGACATCTCACTCAACTAATTGCTGTAATGGCGGGAAAACTCAAAACGTATCCAAAATGGCGGCAATAATTTCATCGCGCGATGTCAAGACGGGGATTATAAATAAGACGGGTGATGAAAACTATACTTACGTAGAAACGACAATGATCTTAGTTTTATTTTAGTGGGCAATCGAGATTTATTTTTATTCTACGTACGAACTATTATTAAAACGATTCATACTATAATAGATAAACTATATTTGGAGTAGTTTTAATGATATACCATGAGAATTACTTAGTAAACACAATAATATCAAATTAATTCCCTGACATGTTTCAACTCAAATGATCAGGCAACAATATAATAATAATTGGAGACATTTTTATTGAAATCATAATAACCAAGCGATGTCCCGGTGCATGTAATCGGAAACGATAAATTTTTTCGCATACGCGTTGAAAAACGCATAATTGTCACTTTATGAGTTATTTGTGTGGTGCCACGGGCGCTAATGTGGCATTTGCGTGTAAATCAACAAGATATGTTACAGTGAGATTTTTTGCTCGAATTTCCTCAGTTATGTTGTCATATTTGACAATGGGTCTCAATAATGTCAAGATAATAAAATTAAGTTGTTATTGCTGCCCTGTGGGAAGTCTTTTGTTATTTATAGGTTGACATATCTTTCAGAAATCAGACATACAACCGACGACATTCAAACAATTTTTCATAATCTAAAATCTTCTAAATTCTTCTGTCTTTTTTGAGTAGGTGTTTAAATTACATACTAAATCGTCAAATGCCAGGAAAATACTACGGAAAAAAATGTGATAAAAATTCTTATGTTATAGATACCTAACGATGGTCAAGTAAGAAAATTCACAATTAATATTTACTTCTTAAATCGGTTAATGTCGTCTCTAAATATATTATTTTCTAAAAAAAAATACGTTCAGGCACATTAAAATACACATCCATTGTCACTTACCACTTTCCACCCAATTCATCATCTACTTAGCCTTTTCCGGCTTCGAGTCTAACCGGATGCAGCTGAGTACCAATGTTTTACATGGAGCGACTGCCTATCTTACCTCCACAACCCAGTTACTAGGCAACACGATACCTCTTGGTTAGACTGGTTGTCAGACTTCCTGGCTTCTGACTATCCGTAACGACTGCCAAAGATCTACGAATGACAGCCGGGACCAACGGCTTTACGTGCTTTCCGAGGCACGGGGGTGTCATACCACCGACTTCCAAACTCCGCCACTTCCACTTTCAACCTAATTCAGAGCAATAAAATAATGACATTATGGATGACGCTATAAATCACATATCTGAATGGCAAATACCGTAGACCCATTCATTCAGTCGGTATAATTAGATGAATCGATTAAATGTGGGTCGATAGTTTGTTGGACAATAAATATTGATGGCATGGACAGCCAGCACCAAGGTGGAACGTTTGTTCCACTCCAGTTGCTGTAATATTCGATGCACTTGCCAACATTGTGCATGTGTGCTTTGAAGACTTCTGTAGAGACAGATTCTATACATGTGTGCAGGTCTTGTATACTTGAAGACATTTATTTAAATTATTATAGATATATTTTATATTTTTAAAGATTTCTAGCCGATGTTAGTGGTGATTTAACTAGAAAATAGTCAAAGAATTTTTGACCATTTAAATTTGATTAGTGAGTAGGTGTGCCCTATTTAATTATATGTAAATTATTAGGTAGGTACATACAAAGACGTCTGCACTTAGCGACTCATTTATACTAATTTGTTTTGTAAGAGGTAATCTCGAGGACGTGCTGGACGGATCGTAAAAAATAATTCACTGATAGAAAGCTACGCTATTGCCGAGTGCCATACATAGGCTATGTGTAATGGTATACTTGACTTTCACGCAGACAAAGTCACGCGCGGAAGCTAGTTCTTATAAAACGATAATCATTAAAATTAATAAAACAGATTTGATTTGAATGGAATTCTTATCAAAAGGTAGGGCAACACTTGAGTTTTATAATAAAACTAGCGACGCGCCCCGGCTTTCCACAGGTAGAACTGATATCATAAATATCATCATATCAGCTCAGGTTAGCAGTACGTATATAAACAGTAGCCTACACCTTCCTAGATATTTTTATTTTCTTAAAACGTTGCCCCACACTACGAATTTCTCCTGTACTGTCCTGTTTATTAGTCTACAAACAAACTAACATACACAATTTGCCAGACCCGGAACAACTATCTGTAGGTCATAAAAATATATTTTCCGTGCGACCCGTCGAATAATTGAATCGTCGATTTGTTTTCGATAACTGGTGAAAACTGTATGAAAATGCATACAGTAATTTTTGGGATTAGCCCAAACCAACATAAAGTAAGCACGAAGGAGGACTTTGTAAAACATTACAGACAATGCTTCTTTACTAGTAAGAAGTATTTAATGTACTTAGCTAGTTACCTACCTATGTGACACGACAAAACAGCTGCCGTCAAGGTCTTCAACTTTCAAATAGTGATAACACAATACCCGCCGGATATGTCCGCATTTGTCACACCAAAGTTAGGAACTAATAGGAACAAGTTTATTTTTACATTTAATGTTTGGAATAATAGGTAAATTATCTTCATTTGTAGTACAGTTTCTCTCTGGGGATTGTTATGGAATAGTCGGAGCTGTATATACTATTCTTAGCAAACCATTAAGGTCTTCTAGACTCAAAAAATTCTGAGGTACATTTGACCAAAAATCCCAAAGACTACAGCTACAGCCCGCAACAAAAGATGTTTAACATTGTACCTATAAGAGCTTATACGATGCACTTCTTTTCACTATTTCAGCTTAATTTTACTCTCATTTCGTATTATTTTTACTATTGTGCCATAGAGCACAATATGAAAGAAAGAACAGAATGAGAAAAATTTTAATGAAGTATTAGTTGTATTGTTGTATTATGGAATTAGGATTATATAAATTATTTGAAAATAAAGTAGGTACCTACTTATTTCAAGACAACAAATAACAAACTATCAGATGTAATAAATACGTACTATTATCAATTGATCAATACGTTCCAGTTACAGATACTTATCTTGATTTAGAGAATAACCAAATATTTCTAGGAATAAAACCTTGTACTTTATGCAAAGTTTAAAAAAAATCGGCCCACGTAACCATTTAGGGTTCCGTCAAAACTTTAACATCACAATGGTGGTCTACGTAAAATAACTAGTGAAAATAATAAATATCCACTGATTCTTTTTCTTTTAAATAAGACTCAATCAATCAATTCTCCCTAATCAAAACAAGTAATCTGGGAACCAAATGTCAGGTCAATACAAAAGCATTTTTCAATGCAAACAAATTATATGTTTTAGTTAAGACGCGTAATGTATTTTTAATAAGACATGATTATTTCACTAACACGTCTTCGGTCACAACCTCGACTGTTTGTTAGCGTGTCTCCATAAAGTTACTTATTGCTTAACTCTCTTATTATGTACAGAACCTTCATCGCCTTAACCTCGTCCAAGGTTTTTTAATGACGGACTCGGAAAGTTTGCGTACATAAGTATGGCTAATAGAAATGTAGTCATCATTCATTGTTGCTCTGCGGTCCAGGATGAATGTGATAGTGTTGTGTGTTCTGGTCGCGTCAGTCTACAGTGCAGTGACGGCCCACGCCAGCCCTGAAGTGTACCTAAGTTTCCCTTACGCACCCTATGATGATGACGGTCAGTGTTTGGGTGACAACTGTGAGTGTTATTACGAAGTCGATGGTGAAGTAGACATGGGTGTGGACGATCAAGTGAACATGACTACTCAAAGAGTTGTACTACAAACTACAACTCCTGCCGGACCTGGAGTGGCGTTCAAAGGAGACAAATGTCCGGACAATACCAGCAGAGTTGGTGACACTTGTGTGATGATCGATAAATAAATGTTTAATTTTGATTTAGGAGTCTTGTGTCTTCATTGCACCTTTTCTGAATATGTGATATAGTGTGGAATGTGGACTAGTAAGTAGATAACGAGATACAATTTAAAATTCAAAAATTCAAATTAAATTAAAATTTATGCACTTTGTTTAGTGCTTAATTCATATTACTATTAACGAATAACTTATATGTGTGGTACAAACTGTTAATTTAGATTGGTTATTAATAAAGAAATATCAAATTTTCACTTAGTGTAAATTACCTGCTGGAAAATGAGGAAAATGCTGGAAAGTGTTGAAAAAAGTTATGAAAACGAACGTACCTAATTGCATTTTTTAAATCAAATCCAGTGTCTAAAATAACTCAAAATTAATATTAATAAACGTAGTAAGTAAATAATTATATAATTTATCATCTAAAATTCAAAGGAAATAGTCAAAAAATATTATAAAATAATAACAATGGTCTTCTACTTTACGAATTGATAGTTCAAGGGAATCCTTCTCTCTTTATATTTTTTCACAGTTCTTAGCCCTTTTTTTAACGGATTGAAAATCATCAAATGACTACCCCCGCAAACAAACAAACTCTTCAGTTTTATAATATTTGTATAGATTTGTGAATCTTTAATTAACCGGCTTAAAAAAGGAGGAGATTCTATGTTCGACTGTATATACCTAAGTATATTTTTTTTATGTACAGTCGACAAAACTATTTGGTATACAGGCAAAATTATTCGTCTTTCTACTACCTACACTGCCAAAATTCATTTTTATTGTATGCAATGGGAAATCATCAAATTACTTCCCCTGCCCTGGACGGGGCGGGAGGGAGTGTCAGACTTTTACTGACTAAAACCCATCCATATTCCTTCTTGTGCCCTTTGCGTTCCGGGGGTACGATATCTCTTACGAACAACCCGCAGCCCCGACAATAGTTCTTAGGCTAAGGAGATGGCCACGTTTATCGCAGAATTATTGGGATTTTTCATTTTCTCTAAAATGCAGGTGTAACCTTAGTTTATGTTTGCAGTGGTCTACTTCGGATCGCAGTCTATCGAGCACCTCCCATATAGGCCATCATAGTGGTATTAATGAATAAATTATTGATAAATGACAATAAAACAGTGGCAATATTGTAAGATTTAGGCCTTGGCCAGCCCTTTTTCTTGGACATTTGACTTTATCGCATAAATATTGATAGCCTACCTATAAATGTATCACAATACAGATATTGATGTAAATCAATCTTATATTTGGTCCAAGTGACATTTACCAAGCTAACAAAACTATTCTGAATAACATTCAAATTTAGTTTTCTAAAATATTTTATAGACCAACCTATTTTTTATGTTACTTTTTGTTTGTTCTATTTATTACTGGCTGTTGCCCGCGACTTTGTTTGCGTTCACTAATACATTGATTTCAATTTTGTTTTTTCGATACCATCTCTTCATTTTATTAAAATAAATTAAATTTCTAAAATTAAAGTAGCTATCTGACAGTAAAAGTCGCGTCAAAATCGGTTCAGTCATTTCAGAGATAAGCTGGAACAAACAGACAAACAGATAGACAGACTTTTTTTTATGTAGGTACCGTATATTCTTTCATATCATATGCATTTACTGAAAAGCTGTTAATTTTAAATAACAAACAAACACTTAAATTTTATTTATTTGTATAGACATAGAAGAGTATAGATATTCCTCTAAAATAAAACTATAGACTTGTTAGTAACATTTAAATGTCAATAATTGGTATAAATTTAGAAATCCAGATAAATTATTATCATTCCATATATTGCAGTAATTTAGAAAGTTTATACTGCCTTTTACCATATTACTAGCTGTGAATACATCATTCACTGTTGCTCTGTGGTCCAAGATGAATGTGACAGTGGTGTGTGTTCTGGTCGCGTCAGTTTTCTGTGCAGTGAGGGCTCACGACGTAACGTCTAACGTTTACCCAAGTTTCTCTTATGTTCCCTATTATGACGAAGTTCAGTGTTCGGGTGCAAACTGTGAGTGTTATGACGTACTCGATGGTGAAGAAGACGTGGTTGTGAACGACCAAGTGACTGTAACCGGGGCTGGAGAAATACTCAAAGTAGATGGCTGTGCGGCCCATATGACTAAAATTGGTGGATTGTGTCAGATTAACGATGACTCCGACGAAACTAGCGATTCCGATGATTTTTTGATTTAGCAGTCTTGTTGTACGGTGTTAATTGCAGGTATTTTTTGGAGTCAATCTATGGATACTTCTGCAACATCATACTATAGATGTAATATTATAATATAAAAAGGGTAATATACATATGTATTTAATTTTGGTTTTATTTTGTTTGTAAGAGGACGTATCTACTGTTCCGATGACAAAAATTCTTTCACTGATAGGAGGATACGCTACTGTCGAGTCTCATATGCATTTTATGATATACTTGACTTTTACGCGGACAAAGTCGCTAGCCGAAGCTAAATGCGAGAAGCTTTTGAAGAAAGAAGAAATTATAGAAAGCTTTGTTTCGATTTTGATAATAACAATTTACTCATAAATCAATGGACACATAATGGTTAAAATCTAGCGCACAATTTCTTTATAATTTGTTATCTAAACACAAAAAGCAAAAATGAACATAAATACGTAAAAACGATTATGTATTTTACAAAAAAAAACAATCTAAGTAGGCTCGACGGAAATCAAATCAGCGACCTATTAAATAAACAAATAATTCTACAAAGTCATGCCTTAATCTTGAATAGATCAAAATCACATTGTGTTTGCACGACCGCTGTCTTATTACGGCAAGGCCTTCGCCATCGTGTCCCATTAACATCGACAACGACCATGGATTTTTTTACAAAAAATCCACTATGGCGTCCTTTCCACTTGAACCGTTAATTTAAAACAATAGAATATTTGACACTAATTTTGAAAATGGAATTGGTTAGAAATAAAAATGAAACAACATTATTGTCAATGTCAAAATTTCAATTAAAAAGTACTTTAGAACGTCATTTCTTTTTAAACCTTTGTCGTCTCACTTCTGGGCAAAGGTCATTTATAAGAGAAATATAAAGGTAATTGAATTTAGCTGTCCCTTCCAGAAGTTAGTTTCGTGTGCAGAAAAATAAGCAAGAAACTCCCTACAAGCTGTTTACAATACATAGTTTTTCGGGCATTGCAGGTACGTTTCCGTATTACATGGAATCCCAATTTCTGCTGAGTTATTAAGAGATTATACATTTTGATAGCCAACAAATATTCTGTAATAGTGACATCACATGCAAATGAACAATCGTTCGCCGGTAATTAAGGTAAATTATAGAGCCAATTATATTGAAGTTAGTTCTATATATACAGTGAAACAAAAGGCGAGTGCTGGCCGCTTCCTCAGCAATAAATCCGCATTGATTGAGCGCTATAAATCTACAGTGCGCCCGCGCCGTCGCATCGGTTACACCTTGTAGGGTTGATACTAGAGCATTCATGTAAAATAACTCAGATAATTTGTTTCCGCGATTTCCTAAAAGTTTTTTTAGCTGGTTCGAAACAGTTTAGTTTAAATTGATTTATTTCTTTAAAATCAGCTGTTTCCTACATTTAGTTGAGTTATTTATGCTCATTATTAGACAGCTGAAAAGTTTGATTGTTTGAAAGCGTTAATCTCAAAAACTACTGGTCCGGTTTGAAAAAACCGGCGGCGGTTTGGCGTTTTGTGTTCCCCTTTATCACGCTGCGACCCACGTGAGCGGCGCAGTAACCTAAGACGTAACTTAACGCAGGTGAAACCACGGTGTATAGGTATGCGAACGTTTCTTTACTAATATTATAATGAGGAAAGATTTTTTTGTTTGTTTGTACCGAATAAGCTTCGATTCTCCACCAATAGATAGCTACATTATTTCTGAGTAACATAGGCTATATAACATTACGCTCCGACCAACGGGAGCCGAAGTTGCAGGCATTATATTAATGTACGGATCAACAGATTTTTTTGTCAATTTCAGGGTTGGTCCCATCTTAAGCTAAGCATGTCAATGTTATTGCACACAACACATTAAGACCATACAAACATACGACTCAGGCGTTTTGCTAAACTTCTTGGTCAGCAAATACAAACATGCCAATTGTGTAACTTTCACTTTCAATACATACTTTGCTTTGAATCCACTGTTGAATGCGTGTTTTAAATGCAATTGAAGCAGTCATCTTCCAAATGTAATCGTAGTTTTGACAACACGGTTGGTGCAAAGGCTGAGTGACTAGCTATTGCACAACACGTTTTCACGTATCAATAAATATTTGTATGGCCTACAGTTTTGTATATGTGAGTTTATAATATTATGTATCTAGAGAAATTCCTAGTATTGACTTTATTGAATATAATAATAAACATATTATTGTCCCACTACAGCAAAGCCTCTTCCAATACAGAGAAGGCACGGGCATTGAGAGGCTCCTCTTCTCCACTGGGCGCTCCGGGCGAGTGCCCGGGGCCCCAAGAACATCGGTGGCCCCAGCCGCACCCAAAATAATCATTCTTTGCAGCCGCCGTTCTATTCTTCGTATTATTAGGAGCCGATTCTATGATAAAACATTTGATTTGCAGTACGTTTTACTTTATGTTTCAAGCCCCAATCTTAGGAAATATTAGTATTAATTGTTTCTTTTATATAAGTCAGTTTAATTAGGTTTATTTAAACAGAGAAAACACTCAGGGGCCCCGTGATTCTTACGTGCCCAGGGCCCCCAATAGGTTAAAGACGACCCTGGGTAATGATTATCATACTTGCTCAAGGTGGACTGGCGATTGTAAACTTAGGTAATTTTTTTATTTAGCTACCAGTTGAAAAAAAACGCAAATTGTTTTTTACCTAGCTATTTAATTTTCATGAATGAAGAAATAATGATAACTCGGCACCTATTAAAACTCGAACTAGTTTCTAAATACTTAGACGCTGTGATTCCAAGTATATTGAGAAATATTGTAAAGGTCAAACCGAAGTATTGACGCCATTATTTGAACTTAAAACCTACAATCTAATTGATAAAACATTGATTTTAAGTATAAGCCTGTTGCATAAAAATAATCTCCACTTATAATTCTTAAACTATTTGATACGTTTAACTTTGCATTATCTGTTATTATATAACAAGAATAATATTTTCCCGACCGAATTTCGGTTACGGCGGCCATGCTTTTAATGGAGACTAGCCAAGTACGGAGGAAATGTTATAGTGCACAAGTGTGTGCGAGAAGGTACACTCCCATTTCCCTCACGATAATAGTCCGATGGAACAGCGATCCAACACGACCGAGCAGAGATCAGGCGCAAGAAACGGACCCAGGACCCAACGCCCAGCAGTCACGAGTCCAACGAGGCATTATCTACCAAATATACGAATCAGTAAGGCCTGCTTCCACCAGTCTGGATTATCTTTTTACTCCGAGATAGCAACTAACTACCAGTAAAGTTTTTGGCACAAGTAGGTCGAGGTAAACGGTTTAATTAATTGACACCACATACACCTTCATGGCATGGTCCAATATTCAATATGACTTGTGGATAATTTTTCTAGTCTAATGAGCAGAATCTGCTTTATTAATACCTACCTTTCATAGGACCTTCATAGGAACTCTCCTTTAGAGGTTCAAAGGTAGATACTAAAAAGAAGATTCTGATCACTAGACTAGTAGCGACTAATGAAACCATTATTTTCAGTACCAAGAGTGATTATTCTTATGCAGTTTCTATTCTAGCTCTAAATAAATATTTAGAAAACAATGATAGAGGGCAGCCCTGTTCCGTCGCAACACGTGTGCCGCAGCGCGGGCGCAGTCGGGAGACACGTTTGATTTACGCGCCCCCAGGCCGCAACAAATTGCCGCTCATACTGCTAACAAACGTGGTATTATCATATACCGATATGATGAGCATTGTGATATGATTATGAGTGTTACTTAGATTGTTTCCTTGCTTAATAATATTTTAAATCAACCAAACATCATTTTAATCAGTTTACCTGTTACGTGATTTATCTTTGTTACTTTCTTCTATTTCATTTATTTGCCTCGTTAGCCTAGTGGTCCTAAACGCGACTGCTACGCTAGAGGTCTTGGGTGCGATTCCCAGGTCGTGCAAAATGTTGTTGGGTTTTTCTATGAAATTCTCAGTAGCACCTCGGAGTTAGGATTTGTGCCCGGTTAATGGCAATAGGCTCGCCCCCTATTACATGGGACCAAAACATACCGGCGAACTATGGGTGTACATTGGTACACCTCTACCTAACCCTTCGGGGAATACAGGCGTGATGGTATGTGTGTGTTGCATAACCAATATACACATGCAGATTTGCAGATAACTCTAATCCTTAAAATAAATAATAAAGTCAAAATCAAATGCTGTAATGTGATTAAAGATGGCAACATTGACGATCTAGATGCGTTAAAGATCCATGATTCGTTACTACTCTCGGCCGTAAGAGGAACAAATGAAAAATGGATGTATTTTATCTGCCATACCTTTAACTTCAATAGGATGGCCATGGCAAACACCTATTTTAAAGGCCTCTCCAAAGAGGTGACCGATATTATCACAAGGGAAATATTTAGATATCTATCCATAGAACAATTTCTATAATAATTTGCGCAAACTTTCACACAGAGGCAACGTACGCAAACTGGAATATTTTCTCCCCTGTGATCATATCGGACCTACACGTATGAAGAGGCTCGAGGAGGATTAACTTGATATTATGTTTCTTATTGAGGAAAAAGAGCGCATTACAAGTACCAACTCCAGTCATAACACCTTGCCTTTTGATATATGTAACTAAAGCGTAACGCTGTTTTGCTCATAAAATATGAGAAGCGAAGGGCTCGGGGAAGTAGGTAAGTATTAAACTTTAAAAAAAGTTATAATAGAAAATACACCTGAACTTAGAACCTAGAAATCTAGACAGTAAACTAGTAGTAGATGATAACAAAAAAGTAGAAACAGACGAATCTTCCGTTGATTTGGCTCGAAAACAAAACATAATTCACAATTCCCATCAAAAGACTGATAAACAAATAACTGGCTACATTGTTTATGCTACAAAAGAGACTCAAAGAAAAACGATTCAGTGAATCATTGAGCTGGCGGGTTGAAATCCGTTTTGCTTACAAATAGACAATGCTCAGAGGAAGCACTAACGAATTAGCAAGCAAGTGAGCGAACACTTTGATCACGAAGTGGTGTCAACATAGCTTGCGAGCCTCATTAACAAGCCGATCGACGGACGTCACTCGAAGAAGGATTCTTAAAATGTATGAACGGATGAACTTAGACCGTGTTAGGTGCTAAAATAGGTAGAAATTCATGGGAAATCGTTGCACCTACATTAACTATACATAGTTAATCAGTACTCACGTGTATTTTCGTAAATACCTGTATCAAAATTTCATTCCATTGCTTGTCCTCCTGCACTTTTACTTCTAGGTACTCCACAAAATGGCACAGTCAGTCTGTATAACTACATCATCGTCCAATGCAATACAACAACAGAGACTTTTCCATCATTACGTTACATGATTCAAAATCAAATATATGACAGCGAAGAAACCGCCAGTGATTTAGTAACATACATTTACGATAATTGCGCTTTGATTCCATAATACCAGATTCCTACTTATTACTGACCGTTCTCGCTTCTTATCTCAGTGTGCCAATAGAAAGCAGACTCTATGGTTAGAGAAATAAGATGGATCAAAATGTACCAAACCAGGCGTTAATGATCGATTTGGATCTCAGATTATAAATTAAGAAGTACTATCGCTTTATCTGGTGGCTAATATGACTTTTTAACCGACTTCAAAAAGAAGAAGGTCATCAATTCGTCTGTATGTTTTTTTATTCTTTTGCATGTGTGTTGCGCGGTAACTCCGCCAATTATGAATCGATTTTGATGATTCTGTTTTGTTTGATAGGTCATACTTCTAAGGTTATTTTTGAAGTCGGTTAAAAAGGCAACCTCCTTCAAAAACTAATAAGTGAAAAATAACTTTAGACAAAAAAAGGTTTGGAAGTCGGTGGCAAAACAAAACAACAAACAGAACCAAAGCCACCGACTTCCAAAGCTTTATTCTTGTCTAAAGTTATTTTTCTAGTTTTTGAAGGAGGTTAAATAATATATGGATATGAATGGTGAATAAAATATGGAAAAGAAGGAGGTTAAATCTATTCGTCTGTAAGTTTTGACTTGCGACTTTTAAGTGGTGTTTTGTTAATTTACGTAGTATGTAAATGACTTGTCCCCTGAGCTCGTTGACCTGCTTGCCTAATGTTCATTCAGATAGAGCGATGGTTGTGTTTTAGAAAATTACTTTAAAATTTGGGATACAAACCGTAGCGCTAACTAATGAAAAAATCTTACACGATAGATTTGTCAATCACAACCGCAAATAGTCTTGATAAAAATTAATTAGCCACAGTGATGAAAAATATTGCAATAGTCAAAAAAAGTTTGTTACAATAAAATATGTAATTTTTGGCATTAGTGCACACAGCAACTAAAATGTCTCTTTGACAGAGTATATAAATTATATATTTGAGACAATAAAGCATCAATTCAAAGCCTATCAACTCTCTGTGCCCACTCCTTATTTTAACAACTTTATGATGACGATAAATACCACCCTATCGAAAAACGATAGGTTTCTAGAATAAACCCGGCGTTAGTGCACGTAGCAGATGTGTTCTAGGAAGAGCATTGTGTAAGCGGGGTGTCGCCTCTGTTGTGACTGCTGATTGACGGATGCTGCCAACTAATCCGATGTACGCTATTCTCAGAGACGAGCAAATATGCCTCCGTTTGATACTGTCAATGTTTACATGTTCGTTTCTATATTTGCTAATCGCGATGCAGTAATGTGCGCGTGATTCTGCAATGTTGCCGATTAGATCTTTGATTACGGTAACTGCTATGACGTTTGGTTATTAGTTCTGTCTTTACGTTCGCTCTGGCTACACCTAATGTTTTAAGGTATTGTGATTTGATTATGCTGCCAAGAACACGACGAAGAGCTTTTTTGGGCAATATTTTGTTTGATTCTGCTTCTTATCGATTGATCGCTGGGATATTCTAAGTTTAATAAATACTAAATTTTATTTTCCTACCGCCGGGTATCTCTGGATGCGGTCAGTGCAGGACCGGTCATTGTGGCTATCTTTAGGGGAGGTCTACGACCAGCAGTGAACGTCGACTGGCTGATATGATGGTGATGATCCTCCTACAATTCCTTGCATCATTAGAAGTACAGTCGCCTTCAGAAAGATGTGCAAGTAAACAAGTTTCAATAACATGTCTACATCAATAACTGCACCATAATAATGCAAATATGCTAATTATTTGTCTATTCTAAGTATAAACATTTGTGTCAAAACTTATGAACCTAGCTTATTCATAAGTTTGTATGCACCTTACACTACCTAAACGAAGTAACTACAAAAAAATGCATATTTAGTCACTTTAGATGATACTAATGTTCTGGTGCAATGCATGTAGACATTTTAATGGAACTTGCTTACGTATACACCTACATATTCATAATATTTTTATTTGCGTGTCATAATAGCACCGAGAAGGCTGGTTCGAGGTGGCACAGGAAACGAATATTTGGAAGGACTTTGGGGAGCCCGTTTCCCAACAGTGGGACATTATAGAGTAGATGAAAAAAAAAATATATAAATATAATGATGTTACATAAGGCTTAAAGCGATTGGGTAGATAACACCATTAAAGAATAATTCCAAGACACAGCTTCTAAAAAAAAAACAGTTTATTTAACTCTGAAAATCCGATGAATTTGAAATCAATAAATACTTAGTGAATTGAGATGTCAAAAAAGTTGCGGCATACTTTAGTATTGTCGTACAAAATCTACCTAATCGCGAATCGCGTTTTGAGGGCTAATAAAAAGTACGTCAATTGATTAATGGTGTCATCTGCCCAATTATAGACCCGAGTAGGAAACAGCAGTTGATAAATAATTTAAAATTTCAATACTGTAATTGGTATTGTGCCTAAAATAATTACAGTTTAAAGATGTACAGGGTCACAATAACAAAATAAACTGTACTCAAAAACAATACAATTTACATATAAATCGGAGGACGTGTACATCTTTCTGTGGACCACCGTAGCTATGTATTTATATAACATCATGTCTATCATCACTTGTATCGCATTTCCCGCTAATACTCTTAGAGGAAAGAATGTCAGGTAGTCAGGCGGCTCAAGTACCAAAGTGTTGTGATTGCTGACAGAGAGGTGCCAACTTCTATTCTGAGAGACAGCGCGTCTGCCGATTGGCTGCGGTGTTCCTGGCATCACCAAACTGTGTTATACAATGAGATGGTTGAGAGTTAGAAACGCGACTACGTATTGGAATATTCAGATTTTATAATCGTCATATTATATAGATTAACCGCCTCGTTAGCCTAGTGGTCCTAAGCGCGACTGCTACGCTAGAGGTCTTGGGTTCGATTCCCAGGTCGAGCAAAAAGTGTTATTGGGTTTTTCTATGAAATTCGCAGTAGCAGCTCGGAGTTTCGATTTGTGCCCGGTTAATGGGAATAGGCTCGCCCCCTATTACATGGGACCTAAACGTACCGGCGAACTGTGGGTGTACATTGTTACACCTCTGCCTAACCCTTCGGGGAATAAAGGCGTGATGGTATGTCATATTATAATTTTAGGTCTAATTAGCCAACTTAATTCGATATTTTGTACCTAAAGGGCGCCATAAGAAAACCATGCTACTTAGACCCCGCTGTCTGTCCGTCCGTCTGTTACAGTGCTATATTTTTTGAAAACTAATAAGTAGACATTTGATATTATTACAGAGGGTGCTTGTCGCTATAAGAACAAATAAAGATTAAAACAAAATATTTAGTTTTAAATACTGTAAGGTCGAACGGAACCCTTCGTGTGATGCGAGTCTGACACACGCTTGACCGCGCTCATTAGAATTTTAGGGGATAATGAGCATCGTAACAATAACTTTTGCATCATTATTATACTTTGTACGAACATCATTATTTTTTCATAATTGTGATTTATGTTGTGTAAACAGTTTATGTTCCGAACATTTGCTAACTTAAGCAAGCACTTAACGCTACTTCAAGGATAGATGCTCTTCACCTTTTACACATACGAACATACATACATACGCATGTAACATTCATTAATGTGTGCCCTCTAATGTTTGCGGTTAAAACTAACAATATTTTCTTATTATTTTAGGACAAACGATGATCCTGCTTGTTTAACGTTTCTTGAGTTAGTTTGACGTAAGTAATTAATTTAATTATAAAGAAAACAGTTGGAAATGTGAACGCAGCCCTTAGCACG
This sequence comes from Caradrina kadenii, assembly GCA_947462355.1. Classification (NCBI taxonomy): domain Eukaryota; kingdom Metazoa; phylum Arthropoda; class Insecta; order Lepidoptera; family Noctuidae; genus Caradrina; species Caradrina kadenii. Next base: position 3,161,951 of record OX381693.1, on the reverse strand, counting down.
TTGCCGGGACTGCGGGTTGTTTGCCGGGGCTGCGGGTTGTTCGTAAGAGATACCGCGCCCCCGGAACGCAAAGGGCACAAGAAGGAACATGGGTGGGTTTTAGTCAGTAAAAGTCTGACATTCTCTCCCGCCCCGTCCAGGGCGGGAGAAGTTATTTGATGATTTCCCACCCACCAAAAAAAAAAAAGCCCTTAGCACGTACGCATCCATTTGTTGACTGTATGTCACTTTTTTATTTATTTAAAAGTTATCGTAACGCTCCTTCGTTTTTATGTAATCCCATGTTTAGGTCTGGTTTATCATTTTCTAATTAGTTTTCATTAAAAACCACGATTTTGAATTATTGTGACTCGATTTTTTGCATAGTACATAAATACTCACAAAATGGTTATTTTGTTCAATTTTCAAATTTGAATTTATTGGTTGCAAATATAAACCAACTGTTTCGAAGTCAGAAGACAATGTAGCTGTGCTAGTAACTATTCTGGCACCTAGTGATACGGACCAACGCCATCGCTAATAGACAATAGTGATTTGTGTCTCAAGCCTCATTGGCTGTTAACTGATCCTATCAGCCATTACACTTTATTAATTAGATCATTATAACTGTTGGTTCTAGTTGCTAATAGTTAATTTCTTTATCTATTGCAAATCTTCTCCTCACGAAACTACTTTTAGAAAGGGGCAACTAGATGATTAATATTATTCTTGGAAATGGCGGTCAAAAGTGTCTTTTAATAGCCTAGTTGAAATAATAGATTTGATTTTTGACTTATAGCAAGGGTAGTTAATGACGATAGCTTTATTCGACAGAAGTGGATTCTACTGATCTATTCTATTTAAAGTTCTCATTGGTGAATAAATACACTGATTCGTTAGGGAATGAGTTTAAAGTGATTAAAAAATAATAATATGAACCTATTATTGCCCAACGCGACTTTGCCCAGCACGGCAAAGTCCTCCTCTCATAAACAGAAGACACGACTTAAGGCCTAGGCCCAGATGCATGTCATGATGGCACGGGCAAGGTTTCAAAACTAGACAAGTACTAATGTGACTTTTGCATTACTTAATAGTAAATGTGCTTTTTAAGTCTATTTTAGACATTACTGGCATCGATGAACGAAAACATCGTAAGGAAATCTGGACTTATAAGTTTGAAATCGACTAACAAAATAAAAGGTTAACACAAAACCTTTATATCGGAGCTCAAGGCGGACATCTCCGAGGTGTCACCGAATATCGGTTCGCTCGTAAGTCGCTCACGGTCCATCACCAACGCTAATGGTGATTTGTGTCTTAAGCCTCGTTAGCGGTTAACTGATCCCACACTACGCCATTAGTCGCTGCTTTTTAAAATATTGGAGCCTTGTCATGTGACAAAGTATTTATTTTGGGCTTCTAAACATCATACTTGATTGACGAGAATTAATTGCAAAAAGGTATTTCGTGAGTCATTTGTGAATAAAATAGGCGGTGTACAATATACTGTAAATGTTAGTTATGTAACTTAGGTCTTCTGTGTATTCGGGTAACTTTTATCTAACAACTGTATGTATGGCCTACAGGAGTTCTGGGTCTGGTTGTTTGTGCGTATATAAATGCATTCACGATACTGGAGAAATTCCTAGTGAGAGAAACTTTTTTTTTTTAAATATAGAAATTGATTGAACGTCATATTCTATATTATTCTTTCGTTAACAGTTACCTAACCGACGATTAAAAAGTCGACTTTTTATCCGTCAGATCGTTTTTTGTATTTCGAACTCCAATTTAGGATAGCCGGACTATATTACCTAGAATTTGAAAGTAACTTTAGTATTTCTATGAGGACCTGTTGAAATTATATAACCTCTTGTTTTACTTATAGGTAACTTATAGATATCTTCTCCAAATACTACGCTAATTAAAATCGTTCTACAAATATCAAATGAAAAAGAAATGAGTTCAGAAACCCGATCACGAAGTTATTCATTCTCGTATTTTTATTTATCCTGTGGAATCCGACTAAATGTCAAACAAATAAATCGTACGCGTCCTACAGGAAAAGTAATGTGGTTTGAAACATTAATTACTCAGGAATAAGTTTGGAACGAAAAGGATTGTTGATGTACAGGGGTACAAAATGTAATTTCTTTTGTGCTTTGAATTCTTTTGCAAAACTTGATTAGCAATGCAAATGATTAGCGTTATTCGAAAAGTTAAAATCAAAGCGAAGATCAAATCAATTATCTATTAAAAGGCACATTTGAACGTCGTAAGTCGAGATGTATCTAAAGATAAAGAATCATCAAAAGTGCTGATCGTCATTTTTTTTAGTTCTAATTCTAATTTGTGCAGGTTTTAATGGCTACGTTCTAATCTTATTAGTTTAACAATCAGCTAGCGATATAAGCAAAAAAAATAACAATTGGGTAAATGGCACCACTAATCAATTGACGTACTTTTTATGAGCTGTCAAAACGTGATTCCCCCATAGATTTTGTACGAAAATACATGATGACTTCACTTTTTTGACATCTCAATTCACTAACTATTTATTGACTTCAAAGCGAATTTTATATTTATTTAAAAATTCATCGGGTTTTCAGGTCTAATATAAACGGTTGTTTTTGTGAAATTGTATCTTGAAATTATTGTTTAATGGTATCATCTACCCAATTTCAATTAGAGTTCAGATAACAAAAATCGGCTCGGTTATAATTTAATGGATGGACGGATGGCCACCAGTCGGTTCACATTCAAGATAAAAGCTCGCGAATACTTCCATAAAAAGTTGGCAGACTCGTCCCACAATTAGTTTGTTATATTTCTCCACCTATGTATTTTGATTTCTATCTACTTTGTATATATTGTTTCTATACATTGTTTGTATGTATGTATTTATTATTATATTTTATTCTTGGAAATTTTCAGTTCGTCTTCCTTGCACCTGCTATATTTTGTCTCTGCATCACCCTAAGGTAGACTGGTAGAAAATGCCTAAGGCATTAAGTCGGCGTTTGTACGGTGTATTTTATTTAACATTTGTGCATAAAGCTTTAATAAATAAATAAATGTAATATTCACTAAATTTTAATTTATTTACGAATAATTCACGAGTTCAAAATCAATTCCCGTTACCACAACGCTCAATATTTACGCAGACCTCCTGCAAAACCGACACGCATATTAGCTAAACGATCACTCCAGCAATAAAGAGCGAACTTTACACGCAAAATATATGAAAGAGACGTCAAACAATGCCTGAAGTAATTGATGCGATGCCACAGAATAAAATTATGACGCTGGGCGGGAAGTGAAGACCTGACCGACGCGTAAATCAAACCTTCAGGACATGATGGTTACCACACACGATTGTTTGAGTAAGTTACAAGCTCTGCTAAGAGAGATTCAGACTTGAACACAAAACGAGAGGGTGCAATTTTGATTGTGAAGATTCTGGGAAGGGGTGTCGTGAGTTTATGAGAAAAATAGCTCGTGAAGAGGAATGTTTCTTCATTAGTATTGTTGGCAATTGTTATTCATAATAATATTTAAGTAAGTTATTCTGATAAACGTTAAGTATCATTTTATTAATTTTTGATTGATTGTCAGCGTTATTCTGTGGTCAAAAAAGTTCAAATCCCAAGACATCTTCACAAACAGCACAATAAAAGCTAACGGTGGTTCGGGATCCAGAGTGAGGAACCGCCACACTATACGTGCCGTGTCCAAGACAACCGCCTTCCGCATCATGACTCTTGTCACCCAGCCGAAAGTTTCTCAAGATGTTGGTCGAAACTTTTCCAAATTCTGATTCACCATACACACAAATACATAAATACCAAAACGTCAAGTAAATTACATCACTCACAATGAAACACTTCAACCAATAAATAACCGCTGTTACGCAGCAACCCTATCTTTTCAAAAAGGAACAACATGCGCACACGCAGCGCCGTTTCGACATCGGAACTAATTGGGCTAATTTATCCGAAACACCGTCACGGGGACGATACTGGGACGAGATGGCATCGGAACGGTAACGTAACGGGACTGGGCCGATGTGTCGCATAGCTCGAATTACGAGGAAGATTGGTGATTTGTACCTACAGGAATAATATACGGCAGACGTACGACGTAATTAGTTAGGCATTCCTTTTGGTGATCTAAACGTTGATTGGGTACATTGTAGAATGTTCAGGTATTTATTTTTATAAGGCTCTTCTTAAATGCTATTGCAAGGATTAAAAGCTATCACGAATGCACAATGATCATATATGTAATCTACCCTGTAAATATAACCTCACTATAACTACCTAAGTATATTGTTATAACTAAATAATCTACTCAGTCTATTATTTCAAGTCAACCAGAACCTTATGATTCTCATAGGCTAATTTTCACAAGCCTAATCGGTTTATCTTTACCTACCAAAAGTCCGACATGACGTCTTTATCTTTTACATGCGCAGGCGCCTAGCACCTATACGTATCGGTGGCGCCTTGTTCACGATGTATCGCAATGACACACGTGTTAACGATATTAATTCTTTATGCGCGTGAGTCGCGACCTTTATGTGAACAGTAAACGTTTTATAAACAATACCAAATGCTGGAACAGACTAACTAAAATATTCCGACTATGCCTGCAGGAAGACTTTTCAAAAATTAAAATATATTGTTTTAATATAATCATACTGACTATTAATACCTAATAAACAGTATAGTTTTATCTTAAAATACGACCAAGGAAACATTTGGTGATTTGAATTTTGGAATTTTTTAAGATAAACAACAGAAATAATAAAAATATATAAACAAAAAACAGTTGAACAAAAGATAAAACCGTCCTATAAAAATCATAAAAAAATATTTCGAATGCCTACCTACCTACAAAAAAATCAACACCATTGATGGAACCGTAAATTAGAATCAAATGCCACTATAATTGAAATCAAACAAACATTGAATAAAGATAGTGATACTTCAAAGATTGAAGACGCGCCGCTTATAACAAACGCGTTCAAAATTAAAATATTACGAAAACAAACAAACGACGGAGCCACTGTTTATTTTCCTTACGATGCTATATCGCGCCGTACCGAAGACGAACGCGATTTCAGCGCCACAATACATTGTAACACTATTCCTTTGTGATTTTAATCGTGTTTCCAACAAAATCTAACAAAACAAACAGAAATTAATAAATTTCTTCACACTGTTTTTATTATTGATCGTGAAAACAAATAGTTTTATGAGAAATTATGAATAGGAACGTAATTCCGTTTAAAATTTATGGATGATTGTAATTATATGATTCGTTATTGGATACGAAACATGTTATGAATACAGAACAAATGTTTTGTGATGGAAGAAATTCATTTTAAATGCGTGCGGACGTTATTTTAATAAATATAACTCAAACCGTAATTTATTATTATTGACACGTGTTTCAAAAAGCGAAAAGGAGAAATACTTTACGTAACAGACTTATAAATGACTATGTACCTATGACATCGCAATAATAATAATAAGCAATGCTTACGGAGACTAAGCAGTTCCTATACGCTTAGTGATAGTGAGTTAAGTACATACATACATACATAAACTCACGCCTTTTTCCCGTTGGGGTAGGTATACACCACAGAACGCCACCTGCTACGACCCTTACATACTTCTTTCGCCTCGTCCACGTTCTTACATCTGGTCATACAAGCCGGTTACGAGTACTGCGCACCCGACCTTTCTGAAGAACCTCACCAATAAGGTCAGAGTAGGTCTTTCTAGGGCGTCCCATCCCGGCGTTGCCACTCACATATGCCATATAAATCCCTTTTGTTAGTCGCCTTTGACTCATCCTCTCAACATGACCGAACCATCTAAGCATACTCTTTTCAACCTTTGTCCCTACATCATCTTTTATTCCGCAACGTTCTCGTATAATTTTATTTCATTCCATTTTCGAGTTAAGTATTGGTCACCACCGTGCATCTCGCCATAATATCACTACTTCGTCCGCGTAGTTTTATCACCCGCATTATGTTATATATCTTTGGATACAGACTAGACCAATAGGTCCTAGCAGTCTCCGCACCTATTGGTCATAGCTTAATGTTATATAGTCTATGTATAGCCTTATTCGATAAATTGACTATTCAACATAAAAAGTTTCAAAATTCATACCAGTATTTCCTAAGATTAGCGCGTTCAACCAAACAAACTCTTCAGCTTCATAATATATATAAGTATAGATTAGTACAGGTTTCTTCACGATGTTTCCTTTCACTGGCGACTGTGATGTGCAAGATAAGATAGTAGGTACTTATGAATTGAGAAGGTCACTTTGTTACTTCCCCGGATTTGACACCACTAGGATATCACGGAATCTCGCAAAAGAACATCATCAAATCACTTTACATTAACACTAGGTCCGATTATTTTTGACCAAATCATCTCTTGTTCGTCTTCTATCAGATACTATTGAGTTGTTATTAAAGACTTTGAAATTAATCATCATATCGCAATAAAAGTAGAACGTATCAAAGCTGAGCTAAACGTTAAGGATAATAATAAATTCTTGGTAAATCATATGATGTGCGTGAGAGTTAAATCTAAATTAGCTGTGACCGAGGGTGCTATTCTCAAAGATAAATAATATCTTTACAATACATTTTCATGAATTGATTGGGTTCCAAGAGAAATTATCAAGTAATGGATTGTAATAAAGAAGGCACAATTAAAAAGGAAGTAACCGTGATGTCTGCTAAAAAGTATGGAAAAGAAGACAATTTATGCTCAGTAAAAGAACTTAGCATACCATCATAAAGCATACCAACACACCTGTATTCCCCGAAGGGTTAGGCAGAGGTGTATCAATGTACACCCACAGTTTGCCGGTATGTTTTTAGGTCCCATGTAATAGGGGTCCAGCCTATCGCCATTAACCGGGCACAAAATAAGAACTTATATTTCGTTATTGTCAAGCACTTTCCGTGGGCCATAACTTCAGTCCGACGCTTAAAGGTTTGAACTTTGAATAGCCTGGCTGAAATTATGACTTGTGACTTGTTGTTGTGAGCCATAATCTAAGCCAGTCTCTTTAAAGTTCCAACTTATAAAGCGTCTAGCTAAAGTTAAAACTCGTGGAAAGTAATGTATGTTGGTTAAACCTAAAAATAATGATCTAGTATTGAATCTAGCAATTACGAATACCTTGTTATCTACATATTCCGCTAACGATTCTTAAAATTTTAGCTGTGACGAAATGACCTGTTAGTATGAGAGTCGCCAGACTCACTCTAGCGACTCTAGGATACTCTCTAGGATACTAGGAGGAGCTTTTTTACCCTACGTAATAACGTAGAGTAAAAAAGCTCACATAAATCTGTTATCTGCTGAATTCGTAATTTCCTTGACAAGCTGGTGTGCTAATCATCTCGTCAAAAACATATTCATTCAAAGTTTTCGATCGCATTTCATTGCAAACGTCCACATGTGAATTTTAATTCCATTCATATTTCAATCATCTCGCAACTTTATTCCACATCTCGAGAATACCCTCCCAGCTGCGGCCGCCACCGTCCGGCGGCGTATGATGACTTATGCCCCAATTGTTTGTTTTCATTATAAGCTCTCGTAATCCTGTATATTTTTTGTTTCATATTTTTTTTCCGAGCACTCAAAATAGATGGTTTGTTTGTGAGCCGTGAGAATTTGAAAGGGCATGTCAACGGTGGATTAGTGATTGATACTACGTTATGTAGGTGGTCCAAGTAAGATGTCTGTGAGTAGTACTTAGAGCCCTTTATATAAAATGTTTGGTGCAGCACTGGAGCAGTGCGGGTGACACACCGAACATGGAGGTACGGTTGTCTTTTTTGCATAAAATTGACACGTGACGTTGACGTCACTATAATTGGATTAAATTGAATTATACAAGGAATAGGATATCTCAAAAATAATTATTCTGTACAACAAAATAGAAGAACAATAAAATTAAACACAGAACAACATCAATGTTACTTAACTGATGCTTCAGATTAGAATCGAACAGCCATAGAAAGATAAATTTTAACAACCCATAAACGCCGTGAGAGTATTGACAGTTTAGAAAAAAACCAGCTGAGTGAGACTGCACTCGCACACAAAGGGTTTCGTTCTACCTTACAATGTTTAACAGTATATGCAAAATAACACATTTAATGCAAAATAAAGTTAAAAATTAAAGAGGATCATCTTTAATTTTCAACGTTATTTTGTTTACATTATTTGCTGTTATTGCGACTGACAGACAGACAGACAGCCATACAGACAGACAGACGGACGGACGGACAACAAATTGATCTTATAAGGGTTCCGTTTTTTCCTTTTAAGGTACTGAACCCTAAAAATAACTCAAGTTTCTATTTTTAGACGACAAATTGCACAAGATAAAATTTTTCTTTTTTTTTTCAAGTTTACGAGAAAGGTATCGACGTAAGGGTTGTAAAACAAAATTCATGGACAAGATAAGGGCCACGTGTAGGCGTCGAGTCTGCAATGTGTTAACTTTTTTCCTCCCTTGTAAAAATGTACAGTTAGTCGCTCGTAAAGCTGTCTTCCTGGTACAAATTTTAATGTCCTATATATTTTTACTTCCCTATCTCTCAATGAATCGTCTATCTTTGGGCAATTTATGTCAATAACTACAATTTTATCTCTTCGTAATAAAGGAATTCCCACTTTTGGTAAAAACCTGTGAAATATACTGTAAGTTTCTTTTTTAGAAAATTCATCTACTCAAGAAAAAAATACTATTAAAACAAGGAGCACAATCATATGTTCTACGGGCCCATAGATCGTAGGACATACGGCAGATATGTCGAGCAATCCTAATTAAAATGGATTTAAAAAATACACATACTATCACGCCTGTATTCCCTAAAGGGTAAGGCAGAGGTGTACACCCACAGTTCGCCGGTATATTTAGGTCCCATGTAATAGGAGGCGAGCCTATTGCAATTAACCGGGCACAGATCCTAACTCCGAGCAGCTACTGAGAATTTCATAGAAAAACCCAATAACACTTTTTGTTCGACCTGGTAATTGAACCCAAGATCTCTAGCGTAGCAGTAGCACTTAGGACCACTAGGCTAACGAGGCAGTCAAAAATAATAACAAAAAGAAAACTAATTTAACTCCTTTTAAACTAAAACAGCCTATCTCGACCCGGATGTAATTAATTCCCAACCTACTACTACATAATTCCCTGAAGCTCTTAATCTTTAGCTTACATTATAGTGTTTGCAATAATAATCAGTACGTTTATCATCGCGACCACGTGTGACGGTCCTCAAGTGGCGTATCCTTGAGAGAAAAAACTCTGTTCTTCAAGATTTATGGAGCTCTTGAATATATTGAGGTAGGGTTGGGTGCTTGTGCTATGCGTGTTTGTAAGACTGAAGTGTTGGTTCGTCTGTGTGTTTCTCCAGGTAATGAATCGGCTAATTAATGTTTCTCTCTAGCATTCAAAGAAAATCCTCGACGATTCAAAAGTGCCTGTAAATAGTTTATTTGAAACAAATGATTTGATTTTGATTTTTAATGTTTCGTTGCTTAGAATTTTGTGTGTCAATTCATTGTTTCTGTGTTTCTGGATGGCTCGACAATAAAATAAATGTTATTAATTATATATTCGGTTGAATTCAGTACATGATACTACATGCCCACCTCCCCAGGATCAAAATATTTCGCCGGTTATAAAATAATGGCTATTCCATATAAAACTGCAGGACCGTAATTTTTTTTTAATCTGATAAAAAAAATACTCTGAGGTGTTTGGAATTTGTACTGAATTAATGGTAAAAGTTTGTGTCATGATATCCCTTTTACCGTGTCCCTATTATAAAGTGTTATTTTTATACTGTATGTTGAATACAATCGACTCTTCACGTGACCAAAGGGCTGGCCTTTTCTTGGGCCAAAAAATCAGCATTGCCATGCAACGTGGCAACGCTGCCAGCCTATTGGGCACTTGTCCCATTGACAGCGATTCGGATGAGTTTTTACCCTATAAGCTTACTTTTTTGTTTTTTATATTAACTGTACATACTCGTAGTTTGTAATCTAATTATTATTGAAGTAAGTTTTATGATTGAAATAAGCAAATTGAATGGATAAAATATTGCTACTGTTAAATAAATAGTTGTAAAATTAGGTTATTGAAAACATCACCTGAACGACGCCATTTGAATACTGAACTGTTTCATATTAAATTGTGTTGTATGAGATGCTTCAGAAAAACATTCCAGCTGAATGTCAAATCGTTTCTCGTCACGCACATAAACGTTTACGACACAATAAATAGGTACCGGGAATCTATATCTTCTTTTAAATTCTTATACACGTTGTTTATTAGGGAAACCATTCATCCGACCTGGTGCCGTTTTATTAATATTTATATGATCCACTGAAAGGTGGGTAGTGATGATACCTAGTTAGTGTACCCGTAAAGAATTTCCATTTTTCACCTTTCTAGATTTTTTTATCTAATTTGATAACTTACTTTTGACCAAAATGTTACTAGACTAGGTACTTTTGTATAATGCAAGGTGTCATAATTTAAAAATCATTATAATTTTGAAATCAAGCTATTTGTACGGAAACTGAATACCACAAGCCAAGATATTAGTACTCTCATCCTAACTTCAAAATTTCATTGAGTTTATTTGAAAGGTAGGTATGATTTTCATCATTGCGTTTCTTTTTTTCTACGAATCTGTAAGTCTACAATTTTATTTGGACTTAACATTTTCTTCTGCAGATGTGTATCTTCGGTAGTCTTCTTAGAACATCCCTGAGAATAATATTACTTTCACAACGTTGCTATGCTTAGGAATTGTACGAAGTCACTTACACGAAAAATTAAATATGTTAAAATTAAAAATAAAACTGGCAGTAATTAGTAACCTTTGAAATAACAAAACGGACGATTTGGAAGTGTTCAAGTCAAGTAGCATTGAAGTTTTTTCACGTCCGCCGGGCGGCAGTTAATTACCACAAAAAATGTTGCCCACCCCTGCCGGGTCATCAATCTAGATTGACATGTTTTGGACTATGTGCTCCTCGCGTTATTGTTTTAAAAACAGTAAAAATTTGGTGTTGGATATCAAATAAAAATATCTGTGGACCATCTGTTGTGATATCCAAAGAGGATTATCGAAGAATGAAACGATATTATCGCTAGTAACGGGTGAACAATCAGATGAAGTCTGATAAAGATTTATGAACCATGAAAGTTGTGTGTTGAATATATTACGATAAGAAGGATAAAGGGAGGATAAAGTGTAATGTCCAGCTAAGGATAGAGGAAGACCAAATAAACGTTAGATAATAATTTATGTAAAATATGATGATGACAAGAATATCGCAAGATATAGTGAACATACTGAGATGATGAATGATAAAAGTGACGAGTGAAAAAAGTCACGCTATTCTAACACCAATAAGGTAGCTAAATTGGAATGAAGGCAAGAGGATCAGGTAAGCAGCCGATTGGCAGTTCGAAGGTTTTAAAACTTAAGTTACTTCAAAATCATGCTCACTAAGCGCACGAGTTTGTTATAGAAATTATTAATAATACGCAGAAATATCGACGTTTACATAATAACTTATTTTCGTACAGCTGAAAAATATTTCCACTAAACAGTTACAACTCTACTATTTTTTAGTAACAGCCCTCACTCAGCGGTCGTTCAATCATTTGAACTGAAACTTCTGATGTTGCGCATGCGACCGATTTGAAATCAACTGAACATTACAAAATGTTCGCGAGACAAAAAGATGAGGCTAAAAGATCTGAAAGCTGTGCGACATGGCTGGGTGTCAATCGTCAGCGCGGGCGTCGATCGCAGCCGCGCTGCTGACGGATAGATGAATGAACACTATCACAGAAGAGCGATGGGAACGCGAAGAATTTGAGTCGCACATACCTACCAGGGACCGGGAATTGTTCAGGAGCTTGCATTTTGCCTTATAAGACTTAAGGTAACTTATTTATGTAGGATTTTGCTTAAGATCTACTGGCGAAATCTTCATAACAAAATAATTAATTGATTCTACTTTTTTACAGATTTCGCTAGATGTGCAATTGCAGTTGCTTTAAGAATTATAAATATTTTACTGACTTACTGGGACACTTTTTGATTTGGTCGAATTATTTATAAAAATTTGAGGTTGTTTTAGGGATTTAAGAATTACGTACATTTTTAAATTTTTAATTAATTTTTAAACAAAATGGTACGTAACATAATTTTAGAACTCACATCTTTAAATAATTTATACAAATTATAAACGACGGCTTAACAAATTGGTTTACTATTTGGTTGCAAGGATGATTAGTTTTTTAGTAGAAAAAATATTTAAAGAATACCTGAAAACGAAGTCATGGAATTCTGAATCTTAATAATGTGACATTCGTGCATATGTCTTCTCCGTAGGTGGTTAAATTCATGCAAGTCATTATGAATGCAAAAACTCGAGCAAATCTTTTGTGCCGACGTCCTGGAGGGTCCAGTCAAGAGGTTGTAACTTTTTTCAATGAACAAAAAATAATCGTACCTAATTACCGTGATGCTGGTGACTAAAAGAAATCTTCACAAATTGCACAACACTGAATTTTTGACTTTAGTAATTAAAAATGGAAAACGATCAGTCCTCGGATTATCCGGGTTAAATTACACCATACACGGAAGAACAGAAAACTAATAAAATGTTGTTCCTTTCTCGTTTTAAGAAAATACAAATATATCTTTCACTTCAACTGAGCTGAACTTTACCCTCTTTCTCTCAACCAGGACATAGAACAAAACAAAGGCAATTTACCGATTCAAGAGCCGGGAGTCCTCTTATTGGATCTCCGTCAATCGGCACAAAAGACATGCAGACACACTAGGATCCGTCACTGACCATCGAGTTGGCGCGGCTGCTGCCACTCGCCCCGCCACTCTTGTCCCTCCATCACATTTCTTCACCGGCGGCCGATTATTTTTTCAACGCGACACAATAAATCAGTTTTCTGTGCGTTAATCAAGTTATGCGGCGCGCGCGCAGACGGCGGCGCGAGGAGAACGCTTCTGTCGTCGGCGCACGTCGGCAGAGTCGAGCCCGCCCCGGCCCGCCCACCGCCCAATCGCGACAGCTTTTATTCCCACAGCACTTCACCCGCTTTATTTATTTTCATCTGAATTATGTACTGCACTGTTTGTTGGTTCGACTTTACCTGAAGCAGTAGGTAGACGAATGTTACCGACGATGTACGTTTTGATTTAACTCCAGACTTACGTACCTATTCAAGCCCACTCGGTACGTGATACTATCCAGAGGTGTTTGTTGAGTCTAAGTTATATTTAAAATCAAGACAACACTCTAATGTTAAATATTGGCCATATTTTAACGTGTTAATTACCTGCAGACTACATTAATTATGCAGATAAGGTGTGGAATTAACTACATACCACCTGTATTTTTCTCTTAACCATGAAGAGAAGCCGTTATTCCTTCTCAGAAATTACAAGGTAGTTTAGCTCTTTACTGGCACTAAGCTCAAAATAAATAAACGTTACTAAGCACCAATGGGATTGGGTATGGTCCCGTCTCTATCTAGCAATCGTAATTTTACAGTCGTGTAACTGTGACAGACATATTGCTTAGCCAAGGCACAGCTCTGTCTAAGCTTAGTTTCTTTGGAATGTAGGTAGAAAAGACATAAAAACTACAACAAAAAATTATCATTAAAAAATTGAGAGATCATTTTCCATGTGTAGGCTGAGCTTGAGATTCTTTTTAACTATTTCATTGATCAAACTTATCAAACGAATCAATACCTAAATCTGGAATTTAATTTGTAGATAAGAAAGCGACTAAGCACTTAGGTATAATGAAGCTTATATGCGAAGCTTATAGGTTAAAAATCGCCTGTATAAATGTAAAAAATTGTAATAGCTTTAAGGTTTCAAACTGGCTAATCTCACAATAATTAAATTATTCACTTAAAATTTATTCATTTGGTACGCCTGACTTAAATGATGCATTACTGTCCAGCAATAACAAATTTGGTTGTCTCAAAGTTATGCTTTCAATAGATTAATTAGCTTCAAATATCTAAATGATTGTAGATATTGACAACGATGGAAAAAAGCGAGAAATTATAAAGTGGATTGGTTCGTTTTAACATAACTAACCCCAATTTTACTGCTTTACGTAAATCCTACCTACCGATGCATCCCATCTTTCATCTAACATTATATTCTACAAGAAACTCTTTGATTTACACTAGGTACATAAAAACCAAGAATTACTAACAACAAACTCGAATTCCGCGAAAGAAAACGAGGAAAAGTTATAGCCATACTAACTAATTTTATACAACGTTCAATGCATTCTCAGCTTTAGTGTATAGTCTATAAGTCTATACTTTTTCAATAGCCAATCTCTCAACGCATAAGTGTGAATTCTGTTTATGTGGGTGAGGAGTGAGCTCGTTGATCAATCCGTGCAGTAAACACTATGCCACTTCAGTGCAGCTACTGATTCACAGGTAGGAATGCTAAGCGTAAACAATATTATATATATTGCTTCTAGGTAGCTCTATAATTTAAATATGGATACAATACTTGATTTTTTTTTTCATACTAAAAGTCTTGAGCTTAAAAAAAAACTATATTTTTTTATTTGCTTGATTGGCATTAAGTAAAACATCCGGTTTGGAGAGTATAATTTCAGGCATATGCATTTGCAAGGCCAACATCAGGTGGGTCGTCGGCTTGTGTCAATAAAAACTATTCTAAGTACATAGTATAGAGGATCTGGCTTGTTATACCATGTTCAAGATTGAATTACGAGAAAAACACCGTTCCATTACAGAAAACAATAATTGTATTAATATTTTTATCTGAGTTTATTTGCAGTTAAGAATAGTACCTACCTAGTTGTTCTAGAATGAGAGTTCCACGTCCTCACAATACCTACAAGATGTAATAAATAGCTTTAGTATTTAGTATGTAAAATTGGCGCGTGAAAAAAAACTAGACAGAGAACTGAGACAGATAAATGTTCAGTGGTCAATAGGGGTATGAAAAGCACCAATAATAAAAAATGGGGTGTCTTAATTCCTTTGGACATCAAAATCTATTTACAGCGTTGAAAAGAGAAAAGGATGGCGGAGTAGCAGATCTCTAAAAGTATTGAAAATAAAAATAACTTTACGAACACCAAATAAATGCTTTTACAAAATAAGAGTTATTTCGAAAAGCAAATAAAAATAAATAAATAAATAAAATTTATTCAAATATAAGTAAAACTATGATTTACATTAATCGTCATAGAGGAAAATTAATTCTAACTATAATGTAGACCTGCCTGAACTAGCAAAAATAATAAAAACAAGGAATTAAAATCGAATTTATTAATTGCTACGAACACGCTACGATTGCTACGCGGCTACGGCTTCCCGTAGCAAATATTAAAAGGTTTTCTTGTCTGTAAGGAAAAGTTTGGTATCTAGTGTTACTGGTCTCTTACAGTATACTTGTTATTATAAGGAATAAGTATAGATCAGAGAATCTAGGAATATGGATATACTACTAATGGGAACAGGATCTAGTGACAATCATTTTGTAGAATTAACTGCGCCGACGCCCGCGCGTTCACTAACGACGTGACTTATTACGTTAACTTGTATCATTACTGACTCCAGTATTGACTGAATCCAGTATTCTTCAATTTTTTTTTTTAATTTCATTCATCGTTAGATGGCCATCAAGCCGAAGGCCCACCTGATGTTAAGTTTACCTCTGCCTGTAGACATCTGCAATAGGTACCAGAGGCTTTGCAAATCCTTTGTCATCCCAGAGTCAAAGTTGGAATGTCTCGTGTGCCTGTAATTTCACTGACACGCAAACCCTTCGAAGCGGAACACAGCAACACTGCTTTGAGGCAGACATAGGTATGGTAGTAGTACTTCGACGGACGAGCTCCGAGCTCCTTTACAAAAAGGTCTATTACTTCCAAACTAACTTTCTATGATTTAAAAAAAGTCTTTTTTTCCTGTGTCGTGGAAATAAATATTGGAATAAGGAG
Organism: Caradrina kadenii; assembly: GCA_947462355.1. Taxonomy (NCBI): domain Eukaryota; kingdom Metazoa; phylum Arthropoda; class Insecta; order Lepidoptera; family Noctuidae; genus Caradrina; species Caradrina kadenii. Next base: position 3,145,851 of record OX381693.1, on the reverse strand, counting down.
ATAAATATTCTCATATTTTTTTTTTTATTCAAATACCCAGATATTTTTACTCAATGTCATATTAATTGCAAAGAAAGCCGTGTTAAATAAACTTGTATCACCCTCGTTTTGTTTGATATTTTTTCTTTTTCTGATAGATGCATCAATTTTATTCGCATGTTCAAGTCTGTGAAAAAAGTACCCGTGGCAACACTGGCTGGCACGCCAAAAGAGAACTACATTTCTTTCTTAAAAAAAAACACATAATCTAAGGAGCTTTTAAATAAAAAGAATTGACATACAATTTAATATAAGCAGTTATGATACATTTAGAACATCGGCCATTTAAAAAAAGAACCATGTAACTGTCGAATAACATAAAAATATTTTACGGACTTAATTTATTTTTATTATCACATTATTTTTTATTCGAAACCATCCTGTCGAATGATATTCGAAAGAAACATAACAACATAATAATTCATAATATTTTATTCTATTATCTGTTTCATTAGATGTTCTGATAATATTTTCAGTCAGGAGAAAAGTTTTTGTAACTGTAGGCGTGACTTATATATCCTTCTCTCACTCTAACGTACGTCGAGATGGGAAGTGTGAAAGAGATGAGGTTATAATAGGTGGAGTTTCGCGTGCACGAAGATCATCCCACACACGCTACAAAACAGTTCGGTTAAAAAATAATAAAACAAATCACCAGTTAATAGGTTGTTTAATGTACCAGTCTATTTGGGTATTGAATGCAAAGAATTAATGTGTGGTGTGGCAACGGGTCATTTGTCAAGATGTACGGAGCCTAGTCGTTGAACCATGCGCATGCGTCGGCGTCTAGGTCGATGAGACGTGTATTCTTGGAGACTATGTTCCAATACAAAACTCATGACATTCTTAAGATATTCCACTCTATATTTATTCCACGCAAACAAAAAAATTATTTACAGGTTTTAGAAGATCACGCTGTTACAATTTGTGTCCTAAATTCCAAATAATTAGATTTAGATCTGTAGGTACCTTTACCAACTGTGCCAACTTGAACAATTTTTAAAATAATGATTTTTTGATTTTCAAAATGTGTTCGAATCTTTATAACTTCAAACACTACAAAAACATCTCAAAATAAAGTACGAACATCTATGCAGTGAAAAATCACTCACAAGCTAACTGCGCGCTGGTTTTATTTAAGTTTAGTGCACAGGCGACGACAGCGCTAACGACGCGGTCTTCCTGCAAGCGTTTGTCTGTCAGCGGCCACTCCTGCGCCGGATGCACTGTCAGAAAAACGGCTTCGTAGTAACACTCGGTGGTGTTGGAAAGTTAGGACATTGAAAGTGGGGTAAACGGAACCGTAATAATCAAATCAAAATTATTATTGGCGTAAATTGGCGTAAGATGGTATCTATACTAAGATAACAAAGCTTCAGAGTATTTTAACCACTGAGTCAAAAAGAGGGGTTATAACACCCCTCTTTTTGAGTCGGGGGTTCGACGTGTCTGTCTGTGGCGCCGTAGCTCTTATACGGGTGAACCGATTTCAATGCAGTTTGTTTTTATTGGAAAGCAGGTTTCCTAGTGATGGTTCTTAGATATGTTTTATCAAAATCGATTCAGCCGTTTCAAGGTTATCAGCTCTTTTGTTAGCTGCGGTAGGGATCTTTATTCTTCTGTCGGGGATTACTTATTTTTTAAATATTATTACTTATTATCTCTCTGTTGCCAGCGACTTCGTTCGCGTAGTTTTTTCCACCCTCATTAAGTTAGTTCTTACTGCTCCTCTCCTCTGTCTCGTAGCGTGATGTTATACAGCCTATAGCCTTCCTCGATAAATAAACTGTCCAACACAATAATATTTTTTCCGTTCCAACCAGTAGTTTCTGAGATAATCGCGTTCAACCAAACAAACAAACAAAAACTTCAGCTTTATACTATAAGTATAGATGGATCAGATTGGACAAAAATATTTATATACAACTATATGATAGCCAGATTTATAACGAATAGAATTCCTCATGAATCTTCAGCATGTTTAATAAATCTTTATCTACAGCTGCATACTACGAGTACTACAACAGACTTGTAATTAATTAATGAAATTCCCTCAAATCTGTGTATAAAACATGGTGACCCTATTGTAACTAAACTTTCTTTGTAAACATGAAACAGTAGCGTTTGTTTACTGAAAGAGATCGTAAAGCGGCGCAAGAGTGTGCGCTCGCGGCTAATTTTGTTTTCCAAACAGCCTCTTCAAAAGAAAAATTCTCAGAAACAATATTTAAAGAAACTTGGAAAGTAATTAATGTAAAATGGTAAAGGAATATGTAAAGAAGAACGATTTGATAAGCTTTAAAAGCTAAATCAAAACTAATTCGGTCACAAGAGCCACAAGATACAAGCAGTGCTTAGTGGTGGCTCACTGAGTTGTTTCTTTAGTACTTAATTGGTCAAACTCATCCAACATACGTATATTTACGGTGATAAATATATTAGCTTCTGCCCGCGACTTTTTCCGCGTGGCTTTTATTTCACCCGCGTTAAGTTATGTCTTTCGTTACTGCTTCACTCCCGTGGGTCGTAGGTGATGCTGTATAGCCTTTGTTACTCAGAAATAATGTAGCTGTCTATTGGTGAAAAAATGGTTCAAATCGGTCTAGTAGATTCGGAGCCTATTCGTTACAAACAAACAAACAAATCTTTCCTCTTTATTATATTAGTATAGAAGAAGAAGAGAGAAGATAGAGAAAGAGAAAGAAAAAAGTATAGATGACTAACCAGTATTATCTAGATATCTACTTAAGAAAATAGGTACAATATTCTATGTTAGTATAGGTCACTATAGGTTAACACAATATAGCAAATTATCAAAACTAAGGGGACTGTACCCACAGCACGCTCCACACGAAAAGTAGGTGTCAAGTTTCGGGCAATAAAAATGCGAAATTGCAAAATTTTGTAGATAGGATAAGGGATCTAATATCTTGGCAGAGCCTTGTGGCTGAGCGTTTTTCTGCTGCCCGCACGGGACTAATACATGTTTGTAAGGCCTACAGATAGTTGTTCCGGGTGTGGCTGTTTGTGTATGTGAATTTATGTGTTTGTAAACGCACCCACGACACAGGAGAGATGCCTAATGTGGGGCAACGATTTACAGTTTCGTGTCAAACAACTTAGTTCATAAAATGATGATGATTTTTTAATCTCGTAGGGGACTTTAAATTATTTACCATGCAGCTGGTAACACCTACAGTCCTATTGGCAGCCTATCGCTATCCGTTTTTAGTAGGTATAACCAAGTTTATCAAACCTATTTCTGATGAATTATAATTACATAACATAACATACCATCACGCCTGTACCTATTCCCCGAAGGGTTAGGCAGAGGTGTAACAATATACACCCACAAATCGCCGGTATGTTTAGGTCCCATGTAATAGAGGGCGAGCCTATTGCCGGGCACAAATCCTAACTCCGAGCTGCTACTGAAAATGTTATAGCTCGACCTGGGAATCGAACCCAAGACCTCCAGCGTAGCAGTCGCGCTTAGGACCACTTGGCTACCGAGGCAGTGAATTATAATTATTATTATCGTTGGTCATTAAAAGCACTGCTGTGTACTTACCATTACCTTACTATTACCTAATTGCGAATAAAATCGAATTCGAAATGAAATTCTTTTTGCCCCACCTACGAAATTACGAGCCAAACGTTCGTGTACACTTCGCTCTTCGTGTTACACAAAAACGTAACAATTTGACCGATATTCACTCCGTGGTCAAGGTGTTACTATTATTTTTATCATCGCAAAATATAGAGGGATGTCGTAAAACCATCGTCGCGGTTCAGGTGAACGGCCGCGCGCATGCGCGTCGTTCGCAAGATGGCTCCCATATATCCGTCATCGGGGTGCCTGATGCGCGCCAAAATAAGATTATTGGAAATTTGACAGAGACGAGCGCGCACACTTTACGATCGACGCTAGACGGGGTTTATGAGAAAAGATCTGATGCCGATGACGCATGTAAGTGGTCCTTGGGTATTTTGGGAAGCTCTAGAGTATTTTTATTCATTTCTGAGGGCACCTAGCCTGTAGGTACCTTCTGCCATGAAGTTGTAATGAAAATTACTTACTCAATAAAATTATCGATAAATCGAGTAGGTTCGTCTACATTTAGATTTTTGATTAAATCTAAAGTACCTACGTATTCCTTTTCCTTTTGCCAACGCATACGCAACTAACCTAATAGGCTTTTTATTCGAATGGAAAACCATTAAATAACTTCGCCCTCCTTGGGCGAGGCGGGAGGGAGTGTCAGACTTTTACTGACTAAAACCCATCCATGTTCCTTCTAGTGCCCTTTGCGTACTGGGAGCGCGGTATCTCATTCGAACAACCCGCAGCCCCGGCAGGCATCGGCCCTGAGTGGCCCCTCCGATTTACTGACATCTCTTTGAGGCGCACGTTGAACACGAAAGCGCCGACGACACGGTCTGTCGTTATGCAACGTACGAACGGTGAGCTACCCATTGCTCACAGTCCACAGGCCCGCCTTTACGGTGGCCGAGAGTCGTCCGGATCATGACTCGCACCAGGACCGGACGCGAGAGTTCGCCGACGCCGATACCCGTGACCCGGCAGTGCTCCGCCCTAGCAGGGCACACCGCCACGGTGTGCTGCACCCTGTCCTCGGGGCGATCCTCGCAGTGGTAACCTATTCAAAATCTGATGAAAAGTTTAGTAAGCATGTACGTAGAAGTTAAGAAAAATGCTACAAACACTCATCCATCGCAGTTCGCAACTCACGAGTCATCTGACTGTGTCAGGGCAAGTGTTTAGTTCAGTCCTGTGAAAGAAATAGGTAATGCAGCTTTAATGTGACAGGTAATACCAAACATGAATGTAGGTCGTCACATTCACATGTGTCAGTTCTTTTGCAATAAATGGCTTTCTTATCGCGGAAAAAAATCCAAAAGTAACTTTCTACTTATACAAGAAAATATTTTCTTAGACGACCGTAACTTTAAAAGATACTGTTGGGCGCCAAGTGTTTCATGTTTTTAGGTTCACAATTAGTAGCGCTATCTATAATTTATATTACAAACTATTTCAAACAACGACATCTAGTGTTTGTGGTGAACACCTACTCGTATCTAGTACCGTCATCTAGCCATTAATACACAGTTTAACTTGTGTAAAAAAATGTTGATGAAAATTACTTTTAATTTAACATAATTTATTTTAAAAATACATTTTATCATTAAAGATTTCGCTCCAATAACAAGCGTTAAATATAAATTTCTTTTTCACAACATAACTAAAAATATTACAGAGAACAAACGTGTTTTTTTATCTATGGCAACAAAACTTGTTTTCGCGAGAAAACTTGTGATAGCATCGTGAATTTTATTTTGATTACAAAATTGGCATGAAACTCGATAATACGCCGAAAAATTGTGAATCGTCATAGCTTAGTTATTGTGTTTAATGTGGTGTAATAAATATCCGCCTTCCAAGTGGAGCTGCTAAAGAAATTGCTTGCCATGGCGGGCCCGTCCGACGGCGATCCCGACGGATGGGTCGAGTTCTGCGAGCGTCAGGCCAAAGCCGCCGCTCAGGACTTCGCCAAGGCTTGCCTGCAGTACGTACAGACCGGTGCCAACGACCCCACGGCTCGGCCGCAACCTTCACACAAAGACCTGCTGAAGAAATTCGTTGAATGTTTTTCGGAACAATTCGAGTATGAAATCGGGAAGCTGAAAGCCCTGCACAAGCTTCCTAACGGCACGCATACGGGACACGATGAGAGTGACTACTCAGAGGACACAGACTCCCCAAAAACGCAGCACAAACCATTTTTCCGAAGGTTATCTTTCAAAGGTTTAAGACGCGGAAAAGGGTTGTTCCACAAACAACATTCAGACGAGGTGGAACTCTCTTCAAATCTGAACAAACACAACAAGACTAAATTAGCTAAGATAGTTGTAGAGTGTAGGAAGGAAGGGTTGGTGAATTATTTAACTCCTGAGAGCTTGGAGCAGCCTGGGGGCCCCCAGAAGTGGGAGAGATGCAGGCTAGCGTTAGTGAAGACTGTTGGGGGGTATATGTTGGAGTTCTACTCTCCTCCAAAGGCCCAGAAGCCTCGCAGTGGAGTGTTCTGTTTCCTCATATCAGAGGCTCGGGAAACTACTGCGTTGGAGATGCCTGACCATGAAAATACATTTGTATTAAAGGTAATTGTGTTAATTGTCTCCTTAATTCATTCATAAAATTGCTTGCCTGTTTAAATTCAACAAGTTGGTGCTAGGAACATGCTTGTTTTCAATAGAATTTAATATGGAATCAGAAGTTCAAATGCGTAATAATACAGTAGTAGAGTAATAGTTCCAGTGAGTCCTTTTGAAATATTTTCCTGTTGGGTAATTATCTTCTTTGAGATAATAGTTGTTGGAATAAAAAATTGTGTGTAATGTTACTCATTAAAACCAATAAGAATAGTGATCTCAGCTAACAGCTGCTGCTACATCTTCATATTGATTTTATCCCCTTTTTTTTCATAATTGTCATTGAATCAGGATTATCAAAAAATCATGAGTATACCTGTATTATTTTATATCAATTTTCTCACAGTTATCTATAGTAATCATATACTTTTTTGATTAAAGAACTAGCTTTGCCTTCAACTTCATCCACATGGTTGTTGGTTATAGCAGATACAGAAGTTGCATATTTATGAAAAAGTAGCCTATGTCCTAAATTTGTATGGATTAGTTTCTGTTGACCTTCTGAGATAAGATTAATTTCTTAAAATGTAAAACAATCCTGATTGTAGTCAAACAGGAAATAACACAAAATTAAAAATTTTAAGTAACCCCTGACAGAAGAATAGTAATCCCTACTGCAACTAACAAAAGAGCTGAAAACTTTGACACCGCTGAACCAATTGCCATCAAACATAGCTAAGAGCACTCCCCACTAATTCACCTTTCAAACAAAAAGAACAAAATTAAAATAGGTTCATATGTTTGAGAGCTACAATCCCACAGCCACACACATACACAGACATTTCATACTTCTAACATCCCGTCCTTTTTGTTTGGGGGTTAATAATTAGAGGAAAGAGGAAATAACAACAAATTGCTCGGACGAGCTAACATATAAGAAAACCAATTACAATTACAGGCGGACAACAATATGGAATATGTAATAGAGGCTGCAGATGTAGATGACATGAAGTCTTGGCTAGCAACCATTAAGTACTGCATGAGGTCGCCGCCGACGACGCAGCCACCACCGGACGCGCTGCCCGGCATGCCCGAACCTGCACCACCCGATCTGCCCCCACGGAGGGACTTGCCTGCCAGCACGAGCAATGTTGACTTAGCTACTGATACTCCTGAAGAGGCTGAATTAGGTAATTATAAAATTGAATGCACAAATTAATCACAGTATCCTCAAAAATCCTCAATTATTTGATGGCTGGATGGATGGATAAGATATGTTTGGCATTTTGAATGTTCTTGAATATTTTTAGTCAGTATAATTGGTTTTCAGTAATGTACCAATCATATTAAGAAAATAAAATATTTAAGAGCAAAATGTAAGCTTGCTGTACACCTCAGTAATCATAAACAAAATGAATGTATTTATGGTTAAACTCCAGTAATGTTTGACTTACCTTAATAATTACTATTGCTAACACAATTCTGCATTTTGTAAGTATTTCAAAATAGGATGCTGCTTCACTACTGCCAAGTAGGTATACCTTACAATTTGTACAGACATTGCAAGTAATTATAACCTTTATCGCCATTGTGCTCTAATTATAAATTATTAGCTCCAGCACGCAATTTCGTCCACGTAAAAGTCATAAAACATACATCTCAACAGTAGTGTAGCTTTTATCAGTGAGAAAATGTTTGTTAGCAAACCAGTACTTCCAGAATTTCTCCCTCACAAACAAAAAATAAAAAACGAACAAACCTCTTTAAAATATTTAGATTTAAAATTTATAAACTGTACTAAATGCACAATCACCATACCATCACGCCTGTATTCCCCGAAGGGTTAGGCAGAGGTGTAACAATGTACACCCACAGTTCGCCGGTATGTTTAGGTCCCATGTAATAGGGGGCGAGCCTATTGCCATTAAATAAATTAAATTAAATGCACCATCAGTACTTAACGAAGCAGTATTTTTGGATTGCTATTATTATTACTTTATTTAAGGCCAGAACGCAAGACTGGGAATCAGAGCACTGCGATGCGAATGGCTGGCAGATTGCTACGATGCGTCGTCACATCGCAATAGTCCATTCATTGGCTATTGTTTATTCTTACAGCATGATATAGAAATAAACCAGTAAATGGCTATTCCACAACTGATTGGAAGACTGATGAGCAAGTCTCTGTATTTTATTTACACTAACGGTCAAAAGAATTTACACAATCCTATTCATTTGTACACCTAGTCATCTCGCCGTATGCGATCAGTCTATTGTCTACTACGACGCATGATACTGTAGTTTACGTTTTGTTTTTATATTGTGTTGACGGTTTATGGAGTGAGGAAGGTCAGCCTCGAACGAAATTATTCTCAGTGAATGGTGTACAAGTGACTACAGCAATGTTGAGTACGTTTTTTGGACCTACTGTGTAGAATTTATAACTTTTTTTGATAACAATTTCCTGTTTACCCTGTGAGGGTGACATTGATAAACTGTTACGTATGCAACACGACATCATCTTACCTTCGCGAGTCTGTTCCACAAGTTTCATCAAGTATTCATATATTATAATATTATCAGCTCAGCTGTAAGACGACAACTACTGAGGCCACTCCAAAACCACTAATACCGGTCCTGCTCTACTACTAAATCAATTCCCACAATCTTCACTAACTTGTCCTCATCGGTCCACCTTCAGGACTATATTTATTCTAAATAAAATATCCAATCATCTATGTCGTCGTCCCCCAGGTTCAATAGCAGAAGAAGCATGCGAGTCATCGTGCCGGGTATCTCTGGCCGAATGGCCGTGGTTCCATGGGACTCTAGCCCGCGCGGCGGCGGCAGCATGCGTGCTGGCGGGCGGCGCGTCTGGTCATGGATGCTACCTCGTGCGGCAGAGTGAGACGCGACGCGGGGAGTATGTGCTGACGTTTAACTTTCAGGTGAGGGCTTTTTTACCTTTTTGAGATGTAACTTCGGCCGGAGATGTGAGATGAAGTGGTACATAACCATTGTACAGAATTTATTTAAAGATAGGCATTAGGCATTGGGTATAGGCATTTTGTGTGCGTTTATAGCTTTTGAAAAACTAGTAGGGACTATAACAAATATTCTACAAGCTACAACACAGTTCTTTGACTTCAGAAATACACTCTAAAATTGTATTTCTTAAATATTAACTACTTAACATGTCTCCACGTCATCTAAAAAAGTAAACACTATTATTCTAAAGTCTATCTCCACTCCACAGGGCCGCGCGAAGCACCTGCGCATGACACTAAGCGAGACGGGCCAGTGCCGGGTGCAGCACCTCTGGTTCCCGAACGTGCACGACATGCTCGAACACTTCCGAGCGAACCCGATCCCTCTCGAGTCGGGCGGCGCTGCTGACGTCACGCTGACCGAGTACGTGGTCTGCCAGGAAGGGAACAGACAACAAGTGAGCATCGCACAAATGGTTTCTTAGCTATCTAGCGGAGTAATGAGGCTACCATACATGGACAGGCGAAGTTGCGTCAGTCTAACCTAAGATCCGACTTTTTGAATATACGAAAGTTGCTATATCTAATTTTAGTTAGGCGTTTGATATTCTAATAGTTAAATAATACCATGACTAGGCTTTCCACTGTAAATAAACTGATCGGGCCACCTCTGTTGCAAGAAGATTCCCATCTATAACTCTCTTGTGGAAACCAAATCCGTCCCAATTGTAATTGAATCTCATTAAAAAAAAATACTTTAATTTGCCCCTGATCGTATCCGCGCACGAAAATGCACGAAACAGCAGTGTTTAAACGATCTAGCCTTGTCATAAGATGGTATGAGTGTGGAACCTGTCACGAATTGCCAAGAGATCTGGTCAAACTGAAGGAAACCCTGATCATGTATGGTAGCTATTATGGTTCTCGATTGTTTAACGATTGTCTGAATATTCTTCTGCTAGCACAAATGTTTGGCAATTACATTTTATGTCAGTGACTATCTAATATTTATCAAACAAATGATGGACTTGAACAGTACAAATTCTTGAACACCCGGGACATAAACATTGTTTCAATTTGCGAATGTTAAACCGATGAACAACTGTGCGCAATGTTGTTTGTAAACAATCGAGAATCATCACAAAAATCTATTCATTGATCTTCACTAGATTATTTGAAGTTGATCACAAACAAACGCACTTTTATTGACACACGCATATTTAGGGCTTTTTCGATTTAAACGATTGCCGACGAGCTGCTGTGAAGCGGTGCAAACGTCGTACCATAGTGTAATTACATATACATTGTGAGTTAACTCCTTTGACGCGGCATTTAATGCCGACATACCTAGTCTCTAACGATATACAATGGTTGTTATTAAAAAAAAAAAAACTTAATGTTCAACAAAGCTTAGTTGTCATCCAAAGGTATAACATACAAAACAACATGCAAAACACACAAAACATGCAAAATTTAAAATCGATACAAAAACTAGAAGCAGACACGCTCGCAGGTGTTGCCCCATCAGTCAACCGAGTTAACTCACTTCATGGTCATACTGCACACGGACGGCTACCTGTTTCCATTAAGTTGACATAGGACGCTTGTCGGCACCCTCAGTACCAGCAGTACTGTGCTTTCGTCACATCAACTGTAAGGAAAAAGCAACCGTCCGTGTGCCGTACTATTCCCGCTCCACAACGGCACCAACCGATTAAATTAAAAGAGCCCTCGCAGTATCCGACCGTGGCACATCGGGTTTTAGAGGAAGAGGTTTGTATAGCGTTGTCTCTGTCAGTCTGCGTCTCTATAACTCGATATGTCATAACGCCCGGGTGTAGTGCAGCAAGCTAACGGTCAGCGCAGAAGGACCAGCAGTGTGCACCACCTTTCCTTTATTAATGAACCGAAATACAACAGGTAGAGTTGAAAATAATTTTCAAATAACTGTAAAATTAGATTTTAAGTTGCTTTGAAATCAATAAATAGCTAGTCAATTGAGTTGACAATAACTGATGTTACAGCTTTTTGACAGCTCATAAAAAGTATATCAATTGATTGGTCGTGTCTACACCCGTTCTGTTGACCCGAATGCCGCTCAGAATTATATCTTGCACACTATTTACAACTCTATTTGTGAAAGAATTTCGTTCATTGTCAATTAACAAATGAAAACTGCTTGTGGATATTGCTGGTCTGTTTACGCTGATTTTTATCCGGCCCGTTGACGACCGCGCTATCAGTAAACAAATAAAAAAGGAAAAAGTGATTTAGTCACTTCCACTTCCGATGTGTTGAACGCGAAATTCAAAATCTCGTAAAGTTTTTTTTGCAATTTGCTGCTCAGTATCATTTTGTATGGTAATAAAAAAAATAGACGCCGCAATAAAGAACATGTATAATACTGGATTATAATAATTACAATCGTCAATATAACTAAGTCATAATTGGCCGCTAACGTATTTTTTGATTAAATTCGCATATTTGCAGGTAAATCTTACATTATTTTGATGATTTTAATGATTATAAATGTTATGTAAATAATATAAATGTTATTGTCGAGTCTTTTTTTTAATTACCATATACAAATAATACAAATCGTCATTCGTAGACTTTTTATAGTCGTTTATGGTACTCAGAAGCCCGAAAGTCTGGCAACCAGTCTTACCAAGAAGTATCGTGTTACTCAGTAACAGATTTGCCGGCCTCAACATAGTTGAGAAATAATGGCAACACGAAGTTGAGCTGAAATTGCAAAAATCGTAAGAAAATTAGAATTTTCTAGCATTCCAACCGCCCAAAAGCTGCCAGATAAGCCTGCTTGCTACACTATACTCCCGGTTTAATAATGAGGCATAATGACCCACCGAACCTTACCCGCTATGAGCTTTAAAATCAGACAAAGAATATTAAGGTTCACAAGCTAATTGTAATGTAATTATAATTGGCAAAATAGTTCATTTTAGAAACTTAAATCAACAGACCTTAGACTCCAATGGATCTGAGTAATGTTTTAAATATTGTGGTAAGTCTTTAAGGTCTAAAATACGTTGATTTAAAAAACTATTGAGGCTCAATACTGCTCCTTGCCCTAATAGCTTTGAACTGAAGCTTTGTGGCAATGTTACCCGAAAGTGTGGGTATTTCATTTTTACACGCCATGCTATTTTCGAAGCATGAAATTATATTTATGCATAGAATTGTGTTTTTTTTTTTTATGTTTCGCCTTCAAGTAGCGTTTGTTCATATTTTGTTGCTATTGATGTTGTTAGTATATAGCTTGTAGTAATATTTGCTCAGCATTGTTTGTTCTCATACTCATTTATCGGCTACGACTTATTAATATGAAATCATAAATGGCTCTATTTCCAGTTAATATAGCCTTAATGTTCCTGCCAATATTCTAGAAGAAATAAGAAAAATACTTTATTTGTTCCAAAATAAAGTCCATTTTTAATAAGATGCGGGCCGATAAGTGAATCACTTGTACGCATTAGAAAACAATATTGAAACAGGACTTAATCTATCAAAACAGAGTTTGCCAATCTTTGCCAATGGTGACCATGCTTTAATTTAAGAAGAATATGGCTACGTCTTATAGCTTTAAAAAGTTGCTCTTATGTACTAGAACCTAAAAAAGGTTTTTAAATAAATGATAATTACGAACAATATTAGGATTAAGTTTAGTTACTCTTGTACTCCACGATTCCTGTACGTGCATTTTATTTATTGATGACAATAAATGTAAATTTATTTATGCGTCATATTTAAAAATAAATGAAATTAAGATATTATTAGGTGTATACTAAAGATGCCTATATAGATATAGGTGTAAAGGGATCACAATGTTCTATTGAATAATCGCATTTAAACTTAGTACGTATTGTTTATGTAGTTGGATACAAATTCGTTTGCATTTTAATTGATTTCGTTATGAAGCTTACATTATATGCCAGTTATGTAGGTATCTAATAGTAGTATTCCCAAATTAGTGGATTTTTAAAGGAATAGTTTGGTTCTAGTAAGGGAACGTATAGATCTGAAACATCTATTAATTTCATTACTACGACATCATTTTTTGTGACCTCAGATCATATGGCTCTTGTAAACTGCCAGTAATTTGAACTTATCACAGATAAAATATTGATATAAATTTCCCTAATATTTTAATAAGATATTTATAAAATACCTTTTAAAAATAATAGGTAAAAGCAGCCTTCTTTTTTTGAGAGATTTATATTAAAGAAAAATATATCTCAATCTAGCTAGGAACCAATTATTCCTTTATTTTCGTAGAATTTATTTATCGTCATAACTAAAGTTTGATAAAATGGACTGTTAATATAATGTACTAACAATGGAACTTAGATTATTATAAATATATTGTTTATAATTTGTACAAAATCATGTTCTTCCGAGCTTTAATTTTAATTTCTTGGTTGTAAATTTTTTATTATTAAACTTTATTCTATGGAATGGCTTTGTTTTTTATTTTGCTGTGTTTTTTTTCTTCGTTTTTTGTCTGTGTGTTGTGTTGCAAGCATACTCATTATTGGTAAGTTTTTTATTACAATATTTATGCTTTTATATATAGCTTGTAATTGTATTCGTTGGCCGCGTAGCTGTTGATGTTAATATTGACCAGCATTGAAAACGTAGTGCTTTGAAACTAATAACTGGCTAAGACCATAAAGTAAAAAGTCATTTAGAAAAAATGACAATTTACATGTCCAATTAAATCACTGCTATAAGCAGATTTCCTACCTTTCAACATTTGAGAACCCTTCCCAAAAAAACAAAATCAACCATCTTTCCCCCTGCGTGTCCTCATACTTATAGGTACTATATTCCCCAGTTGGACGTAACCCACGGCAGCGACGTGCGCATGCGTCGGGCTGAGCTCGAAGCTCTGCTGGTCGCTAGTGGCGCCCACCATGATATCCGCGCCGTGGACAACCAGTACACTTTTGTGTAACAATCACCTTACTGTGGAGCGACTGAGGTCGGAGTGCTCGGAGCGATAAACAGGGCACTCTGCTGCAACGAATACGGTACTGTACCTATTACTCTTGTGTGAAGTGTGTTTTAAGTAATGTCTTTTTTTTGTAAACAAATATGGCGTACTGATTTTTCGATTTTGGGAAAATGTATGTAGTGTCTCGCCTCCTATTTGTATGGGACTTAGCCATACATTGCGAAATGTGAGTGTTGTATGCACCTAATCTACCCCTACGAGGAATATAAGCATGATGTTTATTTATTTTTAATGCTAACGTGTATACTGGCTTATTCATATCAGTTTTTCACGCTATTCGATACAGCATGACATGCGTTTTCTACAAAGATCAAGATGTTCTCTTGTTACCAAAACTCGTGATTTTTGTACCGTGCGTGTTTGTTCACAAAATAGACCATGTAAGGATGAACACACTATGAAAAGCCAATTTAGTATGTCTGTCACAAGTCAATGTATATCATTTACTGTAAATTTAGGTATAGGTACAGTAGGTCGAGACTGATGGGTTTAGATTGACGATTTGTTGGGCCAGAGTAAGGGACTCAATTTGTCAGACATTTTTAATAATTCTCGAACCGTTACGCTGACAAAGTGTGGTTGGACCATTAATGCATACTTACACGTCTATGGTTAATAAAATTAGCGACTGGAACAGTGTAAACTGCCTGGTCAGTAGTTTACTCAGTTCACGTCACTAAATAATTGGACTAAAGACTTTTTCAACTAAATACTGGAGACGTGTAAATGTGCTATAGGAATTAATCCTTACTCTGCTAAGAAGTGTAAGTAAGGATGTGTATTTATATCTAATACAGTTATTTCTACCTAGTATTTGTACCTAATTTAGGTCTTCATAAGCACAAAGTGAAATCGGGTAGTTAGGTTGTAAAAAATGAATGTTGGATGACTATCCTCCACAGTATGAATTAGGAAAATAATATTTAATATAATTATTATAGTATGTGTACTACTGTAGGCCAATTAGTTTTATTATCAGATGAGAATCTGATAATATCGAGTGTATTTCTGGACTGCAAATATTATTTGTGTAACACAACTTTGCAGTCCCTTGCAAAACGTAGAACATTTTTGTTATTTTAAGGCCGAGATTTCTAGAATCAAATAATTCAGGCCATAGCTGTTTATTGACGATGAGCCTGGTTCCTATATCCAAAAAAAAGCAGTGTATTTTTTTTTCTTTATATTGACAAACTGCTTACTTGAATGGAAGCAGTATGACGAGACTCTGCGCTTCAACGTTTGCAAATAACGACGCCTAGTTTCATATTACCGATTGGTAAGTTATAGGAATCGGGCGAGAGTCCAACTATATAATGGCCTGAATATTTCTGCAATTATTTATTCGTGCAATAGGTTTAATATATTTATTCTAGTATTAATTTATTGTCATAATAAGGCTTAGCCAAATCTATGTTACGTATTTAATGTACTTAAATTAATGTTTTAGATATTAAGTAACAATTAATTATTGTATTCTTCACTGCCAAACTGCCCCTTAAATAGACAAAATTATTAAAAATATTTACACTTGGCAAAATATTACTTGCAATGCTTACAAGAGGTGCCACAAACAACTGCAATGTATTATGAAAATAATTCAATAACTATTAAAACTAGTGTCATTTTTTCATCGCAAATATTATCCTTTTGAATGTTATTGTTGAGTTTTTAAGCAATTTTGGTAGACCTAAGAGGCTTTAAAACGAAACCAAGAATGAATACAGGGGCTAGTCTGATTGTAATAATAAATGATAGGTAGGCGGAATATATTGTATTACTGTCCCATACCTTCCACTTGTCAGTCCAGTTAACTGATGGCTCATTTGCACGAAGTGAGTTAAGATAAAAATAGTTGATTCGTGTAAACAGTACGTGTTTACTAGCAGACATCTTACATGTGCCGAATGTCAATTTGTCGTAAAAAATACGTTCAATATCTAGTCACAATCTCATCTCAGCGAAAACGTCATGGCCATGGTCAAGGTCATGTTTTACACATTACTCATATTTGAGTTTTTGTTGGAGTCTCGTATGGAGATTAGTACACTGGTCGAGAAACTCGCCTCGTCTAAATGAGCCTTAAATATGAAGGTATCTTGTATCTTTGTAGCTAGGTACAAAAAGGAAGCATATCGTTTTCCTACTATGCAATGATTATTCAATTTTTCCGATACCAAATGTGTCGGAGCAGTATTTGTCTATATTGTAATTTATCTATATAAGGTAATGTGTATGCGGAAATATCGTAATGAAAAACTATTTAAATGTACTGAAAAATAAAAAAATCGAAGATCAACCACTGAGGGCGAATTTTGACCACTTTTATTTATACATAACTTGTTTATGTCGTATCCTGCAAATGTTGTTTTTTATTTTATTTACCTGTGGATTATCTGATGGACGTCAATTTTATTCTAGATAAAAGACTGGTGATGCCCGCCCTATCGCGAACATCTGTAAAAAGTACCTAAACTAAGCTCATCAAGCGATTCAAATATGAAGTTTAAAATTATGTGTTTAAGGTTTAAATTCTTATTAGCAGATGCAATCACGCGTTTCATACAAATATGAATATAAATTTTATAGTGTTAAGGTTCATATTTGTAAGTTTAAGTACGATTTATAGATCTCAGCCAGAATGTTACAATCAGCATTGCATATACAATGTAATCTATTGTTATAGATGTAATTTGAAAGTGGAATTATATATCAATGCTCGCAAAATGCCGGAAGTTTCCATTTCGATCAATTACTGTTTGGTCCTTTCACGAAGAAATCAAACTGAAGTTTAGAATAGAATAAATTAGAATAAACATTATGTAAAATTAAATGTTGTTGGAATTGATAACGATCAATATAAGGTATTAACCCATTAACAGAATTATATAACATGTTTGTTGGTTCTCGATAACAAATAAAATTTATCTTGGAAACAATGTAATTTAGCTCTAAGGCTCAGTTCAAACTGTGCAACAAAGAAATTTTAATTTATTAATTGATAACTAACTAAAATATTTATGAAATAGAGTTGAAAATTGTGTGCAAGACAATTCTGCGCCGAATCTTCACAAAATCTTGCACGCTTCTTCGCAATTTTCAACTCTATCTCTGCTGTCTTTTAGTTCAATATTAAATGAATCGATGAAAACTGAACATATTGCTGTTCTATCGTCGCTGGCTGCAAGTAGGTTTAACTTGTATGTGAAAAAAGCCGAGCGAAGTCGTTTTGTGAATTAATTATAGCTTCTCATTAACAGTCAAACCAGTGTTTAGTTAACAAACATTCCTTATAAGTTGTATGTAATTTTTGAGAACGAAATATAGTCAATATATTTTGCATTGAATCTTTTATTTATTACAAAAATATTCTTATATTACAATAAGGCTCGCCTGTAGCAGCCAGGGTTTATCAATCTTTAAACTGCCAGTTGTTAAGACGAGCCTCTTATATTTCGTGTTTGCAACTAACTTCCAAGTTCAGTTTCTGGCTCATGTGAGCATTAATCGTCTAGTAACGGTACTATGTAAAATTCTGAAAACATCTGCCTTTGGTCTTCTTTTTCTAACTTTAATTGCAGTAACATAAGGCCGTTGGAGCTGCATCTTAGCACTACCTGTAACCAAACAATACAGTGTAGAAGATTTACTTTTAGCAATAAGTAAGGCTCCATAAGCCTAAGGGCAATTTTCGTAGTTCTAATGATATTGACCTGCGGTTGATCATATTATCGATCGTAACAAGTATATTGCTAAACTAAACACTTGAAATACGAAAACCAGCTTTACTACCACCAGATAAAGGCGCCATCAAAGTCAAATAACCATAGATGGACACACAGTTGACTTTACAACTTAAACTTGGCACACTAATCAACTTTTCGCTTTATCCGGCCAAGTTAATATTATGTTTTGAACAAACCTTGGTAGAAATAGCGAGTGCTTTCATGATGCTTCGTATATGATGTAGCTGATACCTCAATGTAACAGGTGATTCACAGCTGAAACTCTGGACCATGTCCGAGGATTTTGGCATGTCGATGCAGGATCGGTCCTGGAAGGCGATAATGTATTTATTTATAAAAATAAAAAAGCTGTATTTGAAAAACGAGGCAGTTATTTTGATATATTGATGAAATGAGTGCATTTCAGTGATATTACTCTATATTTATCGTGAAATAACGTAGCTTATTATAAGCTAACATTAAAATAACGACATCATCACAACATTATTTTTGTTTATGTTATATTAAATGGATTATAGTCTCCATTAATTACTTGTTCTGTCATAGACAATAGAAGGCATTGTCCTAATGCGGTATCAATAGGACATCGCCATAGATATTCAGTGTAAGTATGGCAACACTAACACATCATCGCGTCAGTGTATGTAATTTCACTTGGCAACTTCGCCAACCGCACCAAAATAATATTACCTGCATGCCATAAGTAACAATGCTGACATTTGGATGTTCAGGTGAGAGGTTAAGTTCGAACACTTCACAGGATCTCTCAATGTCTGCTAATAGTCCTAAGAAGGCAGGGGCCTTCAGCACCAGTTTGGCAACTTCCTCGGCATCCTCGTCGCGTAGTTCTAGTACTGAGTCTGCTGTTTGAGTAGATATCTCGCAATCAGTCATCACATTGTGAACTGATTGGGGTTGTAAGCTGGAAAAATAACATTAAAGTGTTCTGTAGTTTTATTCTTGAAACTAGCTGATTAGGTATACACCGCGTTAATTTACGTCTTTGGTTACTGCTCCGCACTCGTGTGTCATAACGGGATGATACATAGCCATAACGTAAAGGTTTTTCAAACCAGACTTGTTAGTTACTGGGATAAACTCTTCAACTTTTGCAGTAAATAGTCATTTACTGCATATTTTTAAACTCGCAACTAGTTAGTTGCGAGTTTAAAAATATGATTCTGATCGTTAAACCTAAATTCTTTATACATTTAAATACAGGGTTCAAAGAAAAAGATCAGTTGTAGAGAATCGTGCTATAATATTAATTATGGAAACTTGTTCATATAATTCTGTCATGACACTGATTAATTTATTAAGGAGAAACTTAGTGTGCGTCCACACTGAATGCGCGGTGACTAGAGCCTGAGGCGGGCGCGGCGAGCGGGGGTGTGCGGTGGCCACAGTGACGCGCGAGCTCTTGTAGCGGTTCGACGTATAACAGGGGTTGCAAACTATGGACGAGGATTTGATATTTTTACTAGACAGTCCGATCCTGAGATGGGAGGTGTTGAACACTAGAGATGGTGTGCACGAAATAAATAAAAACAGAGGAATAACTGGCGAATATTTTAACTTATATGAAGAATTGAGATTATATCCTTCAAAATTCTTTGAGTACACTCGAATGCCGGTGTCAACATTTGACTACATACTAAGTAAAATATCACCTAAAATTACCAAAGAAGATACTAACTTTCGCAAAAGTATTACACCCGAAGAGAAATTGTTCATAACTCTAAGGTAAGAATGAAACAAGATTTTTACTAAAAGTTTTGTATTTTTAAGTAGATACCTAAGTAGTAATCAAACAAGTAAGTAAAAAGTTGTAATAATCAATAATTAGGGTAGTTCCCAGTAGAATATCCTCCATAATTTTCTTCGTATCTTGGTTGAGAAAACTGCATCCTTTCTGTCTCGTCTATTAGGATTTGGGTGATTTTATTTCGTATGCGTAACTTTTGTAATTCACTAAATTTTTTCATTTGTGGTAGGAGACTCATAAAAAAATGATAATCATCACATTTCTCCGACTGGTCACTATTTGACGCCATTTTCTGTTCAATCAACAAAATTTTTTTTCTTTCACATTCTATTATTTCATTTCTATAATCTGATGCAGTTTTATTGCGCTTTGATGCGTTGGTGCGACTGCTGCAGGTTGATGTACTTGGACTCATCACGTCAGCGATGTTAGATTGCTCAGTTTGACAAGACTCGTTGAGGGATTCAGAATCACTGTCATGCAGATTTCCCGTCATGTCTTCCGGTGTTATATCATCGTTTAAAAATTGCATGAGATTAAAGTATGGCCATGTGCTCTCTATTTCATCGCCACCGTCACCAGAGCGCGGCGTAGGGAATTTCTTTTTTTCTTTTCGAAACTGATCGCGCAGGTTCTTCCACTTCTTACGCAGTTGTTTTTCTGTAATAATAACAAAATATTTTATTTTACTTATTTATTTCAGGTTTTTGTCAACAGGAACTGGATTTAGAGCACTAGCTTACAGTTTTCGTATGGGGAAAAGCACCATTGCATCTATAGTGCACGAAACATGCCGTGTTTTATGGACAGAGTTAGTTCCTATCCACATGCCGATACCAACAGAACAACACCTAAAAGCTGTTGCAGAAGACTTTGAAGCTACCTGGAATTTCCCACATTGTATAGGAGCAATTGATGGGAAACATTGCGAAATAAAAAAACCACCTAAATCTGGTTCGGCACATTGGTGCTATAAAAAAAGAAATAGCATTGTCATGCAAGCTGTGGCTGACGCAAAAAGGAAATTTTTAGTAGTCGAAGTAGGCGGTCGAGGAAAGCAAAGTGATGGTGGTACTTTTATCGCATCAACACTATATAAACTTATAGAAAAAAATAAATATAAAATCCCTATGCCAAAGAGGCTCACAAATTCTGACGTCATTGCACCCTACGTCCTAGTGGGTGATGAAGCTTATCCATTAAAACATTATTTAATGCGTCCATATCCCGAGCGAGTCCTTAATAATGAAAGAAAATGTTTTAATATCAGATTGTCTGCCGCTAGACAAACAATCGAATGCGCATTTGGTATATTAACATGTAAGTGGAGAATACTACTTAAACCTATTGAAACAAACAGAAAAAATGCCTTGTCTATAATAAAAGCTGCGTGTATACTGCACAATGTTATAATGGATTTAAACGGCGATCTTGATCTGGATGTCCAACATGTGCTATCTAACCCACCATTATATGAAAATAGTCTCAGAAACCGCGGAGTCAATAATAATCCATCACGAAGAGCAAAAAATGTTCGTATAAAATTCACAAACTATTTCTGGGAACAATATCAAATAATGCAATAACTTTAGGTATAAGTACGTATATTATTATTAAACTTACCTTCACTTCCAGGAAACTGTTCTTTTATTTCACTCCATAACTTTCTTGTTACTGTGCGATTACTGTGGTGTGGATGTTTGCTTTGCCATATAGGTAGTTTAGATTGAATTGCACTTATAAACAATTCAGTATTTACTGCCATTTTACAACACGTACAAATAAAGACGCGCAAACGCCGAGCGACAAGACCGAACTGGTTTGTTACCCCCGCCACCCGCGCATTGGGTCGCTCGTTGACTAGGCTCGTAGTGTGGCCAGAACGCGCGGACAAGAGTGTTTGAAAACTACGCACGCTGTCTCGCTCAGTCCCGTCGCACTAGGCTTCCGCCTTAGTCACTGCAATATGGACGCAAAGGTGCGTTTTATATGTTTGATACTTCGCGCCCGTCATCGCAACCGCGCTAGGCTCGCTGTATGGACAAGGCCTTACACTAGGAGTAGAGGTGATCCTTCTGCCCTGTAGTACATCTTCAAGCTGGACTCCTCACCTGAGCCAAATATGTTCAGACATTCTGATAAGACTGCTATGCTAATCTGCAATCACAGTACTTGTAATTACTATAAATCTTACAATGATCAAATCTCGTTATACAATGCTAAAAGTCAAAGTCATTTATTAAAATAAACGATTTTTAGACCATTAAAAGACATTTTTGAACATCAATTACAAGAAAAAGAAATAGAATCTAGTTGCCAATCTTCCAAAAGGTAGTTCCATATGGAGAATGGGCAAGAAACTCCATAGCTCCTCTATGTATGCATACTTATCACAAACGCCTCATACAGTTGGGACATGCCTAAACTCATATGTCTTTGATAACTGACATGAATTTACTGAAATTTGATTTATGTCAAGTTTAAGATTAAAAGATGCTATCTTACCTTAAACATAACATCTACATCATCTCTGACATGGTACTCCGTGAAGTTGTCAGAAGGAACATAAGCGGAGGCTTGCACACACTTGCCTTCTTCCACCGTCAGCTTCAGCCCCTCAGGAAGGGCACAGAACACTGCAGTCTGAAATATAATAAATAACTTAATTTGTAATCAGAAAAGCAAGATTGCCAGGAATATCAGCTACAATAAAGATGGCAATACAGGTATATTTAAGAAAGATGTCTTTAATACTTATGTGTAATTCCATTTTGGTGGTTTTTGTAGCTTTGTGTACATCCATTAGCTATAGTGTGCTTGTGCTTTAGTATCAATATATATATTTATTCCAGCAAAATTACTTTTACAATATTTATTTTCAATTATTTATTTTATTTTAGTCTCCAATTATAATATACAAATTAATATTACCTCTTGAAACTGTATAGCTTTCAGTAAGCTGCATAGTGTCTTTCCTGAGTCCATAGAAGCCGTAAAATAGTACTCTGAAGTCCCCTCATCCATTATTCTCTTCAATATTGTACATGGATCTTAGTAGCATCAAATACTGGTCTTGTGTGACCTCATGGTCGGTCAATCTGCCGAGAATCTGTGCAATTCTAGCTGCTAGCACATGTTTGCAGAGAATTTGGGCTTTTCTTTCAAGAACCTGATGTTTAAAAGATCGGCAAGGGCAGAAATTAATACAGGGAAAGACACGATAACAACGATCGTTTTCGCCCTTAATCTCAATCAAACTTCTTGTTTTATTCTTCGTTGTATATGCAACGAACGTTGGATGCTTTTCCAAAATGTCTAATGCTCGTTCTAGCACGGCTCCGAACACTGAATGTAGAGACAGCAACTCTTCATCTAAAACTGTTCAAATAAGTAAAGATATGAGTGAGTATTTCATATATAGTTTCGAGGTTTTTTAGAGAAGCATAACCAACTTACGTTGTTTACTCTCAGAGTTTTTCACTCGTATTTCTACTTGATTTAGAACACACTCTGAAACAAGTGGTATTTTGGAAGAAAAAGGATTGCTCATATCTTTAGTTCTTTGTCCATTGAATATGCTCTTGTAATAAAATTTTACTGTTTTAAAGCTTTTTTGGCGATTTGCCGCAATAACAACGATTCAATTTTCAACAGCAATTCAAAAATCACATCAGAAGCACAACTTTAGTAACTGTCAAATTCAGATTTTATGTCAATGTCATTTTCACATCAGAAGCTATTCATGAAACTATAATAGTATATACCTCAAATATACTATTATAGTTTCATGAATTACTAAATTATAAATAATGCCATTTTTTGCGACATCGATGCTTGTGCCGCATGATAGGATAATTAATATTTAGACACTACGTTTTAATGCTGATTTTTTAATCGCCTTATTTACAAGTTTCCTAAGTCTCAAATCTACAGGAAATGAAACGTATGAAAATCGTTTCTGATTTTCAGATAAAAAGAAAATAGTGTCAGCTGTCAACTGAGAACGTCAAACTATCGGGAAATCTGGAAAATCTACGTGAATCCTAAAAATCTCTTTGACTGAGTGTTTTTTTAACGGTCTTCTGTTTTATCATGGGATTACTGAAGATTTAATTGCTTGATAAAACGAATAGAAATTCTATTTTTCAAGAAAGGTTTGTAATATTTCTAAAATACGATTTAGTAGTTATTGATATTTCACTTCAAATAACATAGCGGGGTGCGGTTTCAGGTGTCTTATGTGGAGCTATGCCGGAGCACTTAGAACTTCAACACCTTGTGGACTTGTCGGCGGGAAGTGGCGACGAGACAATACCAAATCTTCTTGAGAACAAGAGACCTCTCATAAAAAGATGTCCTTACCTTGGCTTAATATTGGCGACGCTATCATCTTTGTTTTTCTCACTCTGCTCGGTGATCGTTAAAAGCCTCATCAACATCGATCCCATGCAGCTAGCCATGTTCCGGTTCATTGGTGTACTGTTACCAACCATACCTATAGTGATATACACAGAGCAACCTATATTTCCTGAAGGGAAACGCGTCCTCTTGTTATTGCGGTCCATTGTAGGCACAGTAGGCTTAATGTTAAGTTTTTATGCTTTTCGGAATATGCCCCTAGCAGATGCGTCTGTTATAGTATTTTCAGTGCCTGTCTTTGTTGCATTGTTTGCTCGAGTTTTCTTGAAAGAACCATGCGGTATGTGGAACACAATTTCGATTATATTGACTCTTATTGGAGTGATATTGATTACTCATCCACCATTTTTGTTTGGTGATGACCCAACTGCAGAGCACAACCAGAATTACAATAGTCTTAGGGGTGCCGTGGCTGCCTTTATCTCAACTATATTTGGGGCTAATGCTTATGTTTTGCTACGAGTGCTCAAAGGGTTGCATTTCTCTGTAATAATGACAAACTTTGGTGCTATTGCTATAATACAAACATTGTTTTACTCATACGTATTTGGTGTGTTGTGTATGCCTATTTGTGGCACAGAGAGATTCCTTGTTGTCTGCCTGGCACTGTTTAGTTATTTGGGGCAAATATTGTTGACAATGTCTTTGCAAATGGAACAGGCTGGTCCTGTAGCCATTGCTAGATCTGCTGATATTGTGTTTGCGTTTTTGTGGCAAGTCATGTTTTTTAATGAGATACCGAGCAAGTATTCCGTTTGTGGAGCCATTTTAGTTTTAAGTTCAGTTATGTTAGTTGGTTTACGTAAGTGGGCTCTGGCTTTGCCCACGGATTCACAACTGAGAAGTAAACTGGGTGCATTGGCACGATAAACAGTACTAGATTGAATCTCATTTACGTACGTAAAAATGCCACAATATTTTATGATTGTATGTTATGAATTTATGACTTGATCCTCAGTTGTGAATGGCTCAAAAGCACTTGAATAACAATGGTTTTTGAGATTTTTAAGTTTATTATCAGTTTTCTGGCTATTTGATAAGTCTAATGAAAGTAATTTTACTAATAATCACTATTTAAGAAAAACCTTACGTTATGAATGTTATTACTCCCCTCTGGCTGTGGTAGCTAACATGTAAGTGCAATATAAATTCTTTTCTTTTTTAATAATTTTAAAATATGAATATAAAAGTATGTCTTTTCTATCTACTAAAATATTGTGGGCTATATTCTTCCTATATATGGTTAAAACCTCTGTAAAAAGTAATCTTACCGAATGTAATACAAAAATATCACATTTTGGCAGATGATATCATCAAGTCCATTTAATGATGTCTACCTCGCTTACCGGTACATGTTTATGTTTCTGATTTTCAAGTGTTTAAGAGCCATTTAGGTTACACACTTCAGTGAGTTTTGCTTTGAGTGCTTAAAATATGTATAAGAAAGGACAGAAACAATAACTATTATAAATTGTAATATTTAAGTACCTTTCACCCTAAAAGACTGTTAAGTAAGTCCACTCGAACTTGCGTTGTGTGCGTTGGCCTCTATTTATCACTTTGCCTAGTCATTGTGTTCCTCATCGGCTTTAATAATTTAGTCCTTATATTTATTATTACTGTGATTAATTATTTAAAGTTTATTGTAGTCAAAAAGCTTTTCTATTTATTGAATTTTGCTTAGATATATGTGTTTGTTATACCGTTCCTAGCATTATTGTGGAATAATCTCCAAATGTCTACATTTCATAGTGACATATCACCAAAGTTATTTATTTCAAATGTCCCTTTAATTTTTAAAAGATGAACTATATACTTAACAATTTTTAGCTGTTACCTAATAATTATTTTGTAAAACATCAAATCAAATAAAAATTGTCATTATCACCTAGTCATGTGTAAGTATTTACTAGTCATTTTAAACTTAGATATTTTTGTTAATAGAATGAAATCTGATATTTTTATAGAATAAAGAGCATCTGAACATTACTCAGTTTGGTGCAATCCCACAAGTAATTATAGTACATGAAGTGACGGGCTCTTTTTGTTTTTGTAATTCAAAAGTTAAACTAGTCATTAACAATTGTATAGATATTATGGCACAATAGTAAAGTACTTACGGTTTGTTAAAATAATAATTTATTAATCCAAGGAATGTTTGTTCACAAGTACATGTAGTTATAGTTGTTGCAAAAAATGAGCGCGCCTTTTGCGACTTGTATCGATTTACGTAAGGTTTAAATTGCAATGATTGATGCGCACTCATACAATGCAATAACTAGTACAATCAACACATCTAAAATACATCAATGTATAGGTATTGGTTTTAAGGCCAAGCTTTTTATAATTTATTGAATTGTATGTATGCATAATGCAGATATTTTAAAATGTTTAACGGCAAAATTGGTGTTGTTGACTGTACATAATTGATTGGATTGTGATATTTTTACTTCTAGTCATAAATACTATGTACACTGCTTAATTTAATAAATATAATGTTCAATATTATAGAAATTGTTGTTGATTTTGGTGCCTCATTCTTTATATAATTCTCTTGTTCTTCTTTAAAGATCCCAACCCAAGTGCTTCCCTTCCTAAAGATAAATCTTAAGTTTAGTTAGTAGTGTGATCGCAATAGCAACTGCTCAGCGGACTCCTGGTCCTCCGAGCGGTTGCGTGCAGCGTCGGCGACTCAAAAAACCCAGAAAGGTACCGTCAAACGCGGTGAATAGGGACGAAATTTTAAAAGGGATTTTTACTTTGAAACAATATATTGTTAAAACAAAAAATATATTGTTTAAACTATAGTTTGTTCCCAAAGAGATCTCTTCTGTTTTAACTAAATTACAATTAAAGATTTTAATGTCCTTGTTGGTAACAAAATATGTTATTTCAAAGTAAAAATCCCTTTTAAAATTTCGTCCCGATTCACCCCTGCGTCCCTATTCACCCCGTTTGACTGTACACAAAATGAACTTGAAGTTAGTGCTCACGACTCGTGGCGACTACTATACCAATCAGAAGTTTAGATTATATCTGAGCCTACAATTGGTGGCTTAAACTCACTTAGGGTTGACCCTATACAGTTTACCGGTACCTACATAGACGTAATTGAGTAGCAAAATTATAAGTGCACTTTAATAAGTAGATACCTATGCATGTGCTTATCCCTTGCGGAAATAGTACCATGTATGACATGTGCCAAACTTATACCCGCTGCTTGCCCACTTGACACGGTAAACTGCGGCTGGCTATACCTGTGCCTTGGTGAAGAGCTTTTGTTGACAGTACTTTCAATGGTTCACAATGAATTCTGACTTGATTCCCTGGTGAAGTCAAAAATCTAAGGAAACCTTAGACGTAAACAATCAATCTGTCGTCCGATTTTAGCATTAATCGTAATCGTTAGATTAATCATACATATCTACGATTAAATAATCATACGTTTTGATCTGTATCTCAATCAGCTTCATTGATTATATTTAAAATGTCTAAACGACATCAAACATTGTTGTAGTTTTGATAATATTTTTTTAAAGGGCATTTCTTAATCGACTTATTAATGATATAATAAAATTACTACTCTATTTTGGTATAACCTATGGTGAAGATTGACAGGTATGTCATTTAGCTGTCATCGATCTGGCGTTAACTTCACTTCTGCTTCAGTAATCAGCAGTAGATTTTTTGAGTTCAGTTAGTATTATTTGCATGATATTATTGTATCGTTTAAAACTGTCCATACTTGTAATTAACTCGTGTAAATTTTAAACTAATCATGGCGGATCGTCTTACGCAACTTCAGGACACAATAAATCAGGTAACAAAATGACAATTTTATTTGTAGGTACGTTTTTTGATGCAGCCTCCACTATATATTTACATCAGTATGTACTGTTTACAGCAAGCTGAGCACTTTTGCAACAGCATAGGTATATTGCAACAGTTCTCTACGCCTAGCAAGTTCCCCGGTTTTGACCGGAGCGGGTCACAGACACCGCAGCAGCAGCAAAATCAGGAGGACTATGCTATGCTGTTTGCTACATTGATTTCTCGATGCGCCAAAGATATAGACACGTTAATTGAGTCCCTGCCGAGTGAGGAGAGCTCGACTGAGCTGCAGGTGCAAAGCTTGAGGCGCTTGGAGGCTGAGAATAAAGAGGCTGCTGAGCAACTTGAAGAGGTATGGTTCTGATGATGTGCAAAGTTCAAAACCTTTTGTAAAGGTACATTTATTTATAACTTACAACGCAATAATGCCAGTAACAACAATCCTGTTATAATAAAATAAGTACAACACTATGACTTCAGTTTCCAGCTCACATTATTTTAAATGCCCTATTTATATAGAATACAAATCATAATCAAAATATTTGGTTTTAGGTGGTACGTCAGGGTGAAATTCTCCTAGAAAAGATTCAAGGAGCCCTAAGTGACATTGCTCAAAGCCAGCTAGACATGCAGAACCCAGCACTGATCCTCAACAAGGATGTGAAGCCTCAGTTATAGGGCTCACAGAAATACCATAGTAACTTAAGTTGAATATGATCTGAAGGCCAATTCCCATAGTTAGAAATATTCAAAATTTAAAATCTTGTCTCAGTGACAATCAACATCAATAACTTAAGAACATTTCAAGTATTTGACAGATAGAGACTGATAGTTGAATGCAATTGATAATAAAAATGTGGGAATTGCCCTCCTGGATATGGGCAATAATACAATTTGTATGTGTCTTATGATTCTTGAATACAAAGAATGCTTGCAATCATGAATCATAAAACTTTTATGTCCTGTCTACCCTAGACTGTAAGTGTAATTTATGTGGGCACAAAAGTATTAAAAGAATTTGACTGTACCTTTACTGTATGGAGATACGCCTCTTTGAACCCTAATTTTCACTCCTTCACTATACTACTTAATTTATAATACACATTCCTGAGTGTAGAATGAAACAGGATATTTAAATTCTAATTGGACTGTAAAGAGTTTTGCAACGAATCTTAATAAACGTATGAATGTTTATTAAGATTCGTTTTTAAAAGTAAATGATTTTGTACAAAAAATGTCGTTGGCTAGGATACGTAATTTAGCCGTAATTTTTAGTTGTACTTGCAGGAAAAGAATCAATGTTTGTTATTTTTTGTTGTAATTATATGAGGTGTGGATTAAACAAATTACATGTTACCTAACTAACAAGAGATATTTCAATAATTATCAACTCCCATACCTTTATTAGTTCAGTCAGAGTAACAGAGATGACGCTGTTTATATGAAATGGATTTTTATTTTTACTAGCTTCTGCTCGCGACATCGTCCGCGTAGTTCTTTTACCCGCAATAGGTTACGTATTTGGTTACTGCTTCGCACCTATTGGTTATAACGTGATGTTATATAGCCTAAAGCTTTCCGCGATAAATTAACTATCGAACACAAAAATATTTTTTAATTCAAACCAGCAGTTCCTGATATTAGCGGGTTCACCCAAACACACAAACGAACTCTTCAGCTTGATCATATAAGTATAGATAACATTCTGGCTGCATTAACGCCATCTAGTCTCTGAAGTAACTACTTCTGAAGCGTTGAAGTGTCAGTTCACTAAATGTACAATAGATGTCAGTAGGTGGTCAAAGCTGTCGTTTTTATTGTGTGTCTGTTTGGGGTAAGCAGAAATTAGAAAATTCGCTCTACTTGACTACACCCGCTCATTGTGAGGGCTGAGGGTAGATTACTGCGAGCTTAGCAGTTATAATGGGAATATTTTTGGGCTTGTACAAGTTAAGCCTAATTTAGAATCTATTCAATTTTCATAAAAAAAATATTGTATGTACAAGAGTTTTTTAGGGATTTACAGATCACACATTTTATCTATTTATTCATTTAGGATTTTTGAAAGCTGTTATCAGAATCAAGTACCTATACCTATATACTAGTTATTTTAATAATGAATAGGTGTCTGTGTCTAAGCATTTTGTCTGTTGTTAAACAAAGCGTAGGTTGGTAGGCACATTTATTACGTACAGTAATTTTCATACCACTCAATATTTAATTAACGCTTATTGATGATTTATAGCTGTGAGCTACATCGAGCTATTTACATTTACTCGTTTACACTTTCACAATTCCAAGGAAATAGCTTCTAACTTTTTTCTGAGCAAGGATCGAAGGAAAGGAAGTTTCTCATCGACCATCCTGGTTTCGTCCCTTGATGTCCGGCTCAAACCGGCCGAGAATTGAAGCTCGAAGAACCTTTACAAGTTTACATTCACACGCGGCCCGCACCCAGCCTCTCGCCGCCATCGACGCTTCACTCACCTGCAGTTGATAACCAACCTCTTTGCCGCGAGCACGTTCCACGCTACCGGTTTTTATCGCACCTCTTTAGTGACGTACGATTTTTAAATTCGAAATTTTCGAATGCTACGTTCGTTTATCAACTCGTGGGTTTTTTTTTAAATTTCAATTCTACCATGATGGACTCTGAACGGTGTGACTGTTATTTTTTTTAATATTGAGTGTTTTTTTTTTATTCGTTTGGAATTATTATTCCCTGAAAAGTGTTGAGGGAGTGAATGTGAAAATTATTAACCGCCCGGAAGGACGGGTTTGCCCCTTCGCGCTTCCGCGACAGGTATGTGAATGTTTCAAACCTCATTAGGTTATGGTTGAAAATTGTTTACATTGCCGATATCCGATATCTGTTAATTAAAACTTTAAGTTCCTTATCGCTACTAATTGGCGAACGGATTGTCACACAGGAGTAGGCTTTCCCAGTAATTTTCCAGTTTAACGCGGCATTGATATTGAAAACAGTAGTTTCCGCTTCTATCAGTAGCAAGTACTAGCAACTTTCTATAATTAGTTATTTACATTTAATATCTTTACAGAGCAGTTAGGGAAGATTCTGCTAAAAGTACCTACGAGGCACCTAAATGTTCTCCACCCAAATTCCTGAAACTTTTATATGAATAAATGTAAATTATACCTATCTATCACTTACTTTATAATAATTAAACTATGCTCATACACCTACTCTGATAAGTAAATCAAACAATCAAACTCGATACTGTATGTACTTTAGAGAAAATTAAAAATATTCAATAACATTAGCAGGACAGGTGAAAACCCATTGAGAACCGGTCGCCCTACAGCTCTTTCCCTCCATCTTTAATGATTTTCTTCACTTAGGTATTTAGAAATGCAGACGTTCTCCTTACAATCAATGACTTTGTAATTGCGACTGCTGAACATAGCATCCTGGGTTTGATTTTCAGGTCGGGCAAAAGATATTTCCAAAGCTAGTATTTATATAAACGGAAAATATTGTTTGTGTACCATGCTCCTCTGCTTACACCTTCGTGTAAACAGCGTGAACTTATTTACAACTTAGATCACTAGTCAACATCGAAGGAATATCTAACAGATATATCTAGTTCTAAGAAATATTATACGAAGTATCCATTGTTTGAACTTAATTGCGTTGGTCTGCAAACCTCATAACTGAGTTTTTTAAATGCCTTGCCAACAATTTGTGGTAAACTTTATTGGTAATTAATTGCAAATCAACTCGTTTGAAACTCGTAATCGAGTATTTATTTACTTGTGCAGAAAAATAATGGCTCACTGTGTTTTATTATGTGACTTTGGGCCTACTTTTTGACAACTGGTAGGTAGTAAATTAGGTGGTTTGTGGACAGTTTTTAGGTGGTAGACAAAGGCATATAAAAAAGGGAGTTGGCTTAGTTCCAAAGCTTTTATGTAACTGCATAACTAATATAAATGTAACGTGCTTACACACTTAAGTCAAACAGGTACTAGCTAGCATCTGCCCGCGACTTCGTTCGCGTGGTTTTTTTCAGCATACGGGGTTACGAGGTGTACCAATGTACACCCACAGTTCGCCGGTATGTTTTTAGGTCCCATGTAATAGGGGGCGAGGATATTGCCATTAACCGGGCACAAATCCTAACTGCGAGCTGCTACTGAGAATTTCATAGAAAAACTCAATAACACTTTTTGCTCGACCTGGGAATCGAACCCAAGGCCTCTAGCGTTACAGTCGGTGGTTTTTTTCACCCGCATTTAATTACGTCTGTGGTTACTGCTCCGCTCCCGGGAGTCTTAGCGCGATGTTATATAGCCTATACTATTCCACACGAATGTGGCTATCAAATAACAAAATATTTTTTCTTATCCGTCTGGTAGTTTCTGAGATTATCGCGGTTAAACAAACAACAAAGTTTTTTCCCCTTATATTGTTACCTATATAAGTGTAGATAAATATAACCTAC
This sequence comes from Caradrina kadenii, assembly GCA_947462355.1. Classification (NCBI taxonomy): domain Eukaryota; kingdom Metazoa; phylum Arthropoda; class Insecta; order Lepidoptera; family Noctuidae; genus Caradrina; species Caradrina kadenii. Next base: position 3,113,395 of record OX381693.1, on the reverse strand, counting down.
TCAATTTATCTAAGCCTTTTAAGGTGCATTATGTAAAAGTATCTTTCACATACCTACCTACCATTTTCAGGATGTGCGACTCATCTTTAAATACATAAGCACTAAGTCATAAAATGCCAAAACTTTCAATTAAATGATGGCTGTCTGTTCCATAGTAGCTATTCATATTGTGATTTTGTTAAAAATTAAGATAATTAATTATTTATGTAAGATTTTGTTTTTATAATATTTTATGATAATGTTGTATAATAATATTAATATTATTTATTTTATTGAATATTTTGCATCCCGTAAGGACGACGCAATAAATGATTTCTAATCCAATTGCATTCAAATTCTCAAAAGACCACATATTACGTCCCAAATAAAGCCACTTGAACTTATTAAAGCCCCTACTGCCATCCATGCCATTACAAAAACTAGGTACGTAATTGACATTTACTTGAAGACCTCTTCAACTGTTCATTGACATATGAACTGCATTATGTAGATGGATAGAAAACGCGGATATCACCGAAGATGCAAACTGTGTTTAACATATCTATGAGATTATTACGTTATAGAGAATATATCGAGACGAAAATGTTTGCGGATGCTTCGTGAAAGTGTTGACCCCTTCAAAACCGGCTCGCTAGGCGAGGGTTTTCCATCTACTAAGTTATTATATGTTGTAATATACGCTTTAAATGTGAGTAAACTACTTGCTGGATTCATGCCTATTTACGTGACTAATGTTTTGACCTAACCTAACGAAAATCCGTTAGGTTTCGGGACCTTGGGTCCGTGTGTCGATCAAGATTCGGCAAGAATTTGACTCCCTCATAAGCATAACGAGCATTTCAAAATTATATTGCTAATCTCTTAACTTTAAAATGAGAAACGTCTTCTTCATTCGCTCTTTTACACTTTATTTCTCTTTAGAAAACCTCGATATATTTTACTTGTATTTATCTTTATTATCCTGAAATCTAGTACATGTCTTCGCCAGATCGAGAGAAGGGCTACAAAATTCACTCCGTCCTTGCATTCCTCACTTTAACTTTGTCTACATTAATTCATCATTTAGATGCTCAAAAGTAAACTGTCCACAATTTTTTAACTATTTTGCAAACTTATTTGCTTGAATAGATCTTATAAGGCGACTAGTTTCTTTTAATGAATAAAGTGGCTTGTCAATCAATCAATCAGCTGATTGCAGTCTGTTACTCAATATACCACATTTCCAGCATTGACACTATAGGTTCTTAGATCATTGCTTAATTAAGTGAATTTTTGTATTCAGCAGACCAATTGTATTGCTTTCTTGTTTTTAGACTATTTGATTAATTTCGTTGCGAATCCAAGACACTCGAGAAGAATGAAAAGAAATAATCGTTTCTCAAAGACTCGTCGAATTTCATTGCCCCGGCGCTTACCTGGTGGTCGCCACTACTTATTCTGGCTTTCAGGAGCTGCAGTGGCTGGAAATAGCGAGCCGTGTCCCAATAAAAAAAAAATCTAATAATATCGTATCATCGACCCGATGAAGAAGATTTTTCGGGACTTTTGAGTAACTTAGTGCTAGTAACTCAAAAAACAAAATTCTTTTAGGGGCTAGTGCCTTAGTTGAGTATTATTTTAGCTCGTCTAAATTGTGTCATGTCAGGTTAGTTAGAACAACTAAATGTATTTCTAATATTCATTATATACACTTTAGTCTCGAAGCACGAACTTTGATATAAGGAGTAAGCACGTAAGCAAGTTTTAAAAATCCCGCTGACAAAATGTTACGAGCTGCGAAAGGAACTAATTGCGCGCGATTCGCGACCACCTCCGCTGCGCCGTTTTTTTTAATAAACCAATAGTCCATTTCATAATACCTTTGGTTTTTTTTGTACAGGTCCCTAAAAAGAAACTAAAATATACTTTATTAGTACCTAGATGTATCATTAATACAAAATGAACGAATCCCTAGCCTGAAGTGCGATGATAACACACCTCACTTCACATAAATTCCCCGAAGGAGATTTTTAGAGAATAGACAGTTGGTCTATTAACTTACAAATGAAGGCTATTTTTAACCGACCTTAAGCGAAAATGGCGCTAATGGTCATTCTTCTTTTCTGTCGATGTCTCTCTTTATACAGTTCAGTTCTGGTTCAAAATAGAGCAGTTAACACTTTCTTCCTAGATGTAAACGCGCCAATTCTCATCTAGTCTGCACGTTTAAACCTCGGCAATGATCGTGATTAGAATGCCAATAACGATCTATTTGAACGCCGAACAAAGCTGTCGAAGAAATCCTATTAAAATACACGATACGAACTTGTTCTAGTATATAATTACCGTCAGTTGTATGTTTCTAAACACACGTGGTGGTAGCTCCCCGCCTTATGGCCTCCGGAATATGATAATATTTGATAATAAATACGATGCAAACGTAAACCTCGAATTTCCAGTTATTTGACTGACGGTATAATTTAAATCAATCGGCGGTCAAGTGCGACCTGTAAGAGAGGGCGCCATATTTGTTTAGTTTTAAATTTAGAACTGATTATGATGCGTCAAAAAGTAGTTCGCATTTCGAAAACAATTAAATTTGAATGTTTTAACAACAACATGTAATAAATAAAATAACACATATTTAGCTGCTTTTTGATTTTCTCACATCATAATAAACAAATAAACTTAATTTGTAAAACCCACATACGCTGCAGTAAGTCAATATCTCAAGTCGTATAAACCAAGACAATATTCCATAGAATTATAAAGTACTCAATATTCAAATGATTGTCAAATATGGCTGATTAGGAAGTAAGGACATTCGTCGTAACTTGCTTACATGCGGTCGAAGCCTTCACCCTAATGCTTAAGTTTACAAGATACACAAAAATCGTGTTTCTTAAATTAGCGGTTGTTATTCTATTAAGAAGCTAGTTTGATAAACGGCGATTGGGTGTTTTTTACCTTATTTAAAGAAGTTGACATTAAGAGAAGCATGTTAATACTTACGGGTTTTCTTTTTTCAGTTTTATTTGAGCCTGACCTGGAAAAATGTTTGGGTTTTCGTTATTCGGCCAATTCTAAAAATAAAACTAATTTTTCAAGAAAACTTCTCCTTAGGAAAGAAACACTAGGAAGGGAAGAATACTAAGCAATACATACAATAATAATCGAAATCAATACAATGTAAATAAAAGAAAGAATCTTAATCCTGTTTAAAATAAAAGTGAGGATGGTCAAGAAATTCAAATTTCGAATCTGCGCATTCGTCGTCCATTTTTGTTTTAATAGTAATCTTGTAACTTACCTTGACATTTAGCGCGTCGAGTCGAGCGTGGATCCTCTTTTAATTTGTTTTAAACTTTAATGTCCATTTTTTTATTCGTTATGTTATTCGTAACGGAGACTAACCTGTTACTATGATATCTTCATAAAGGATGCCCAGTTGGTCTCGTGGTCGCAGGCGCAACTTCTGAGCTTGGGATCCTGGCGTGGATTGCCAGGACGGGCAAAGTGATATTGAGTTTTTCTGTTAGGAATTTCTCATTAGCAGCCTGAAGTTGGATCTCGCCCCGGTCGTGTCAGAATGCCATCCTATTGAACTATAAAAGTGAGGGAAGGGGGGGAGCGCAACTTTGTTTGCGCACGGAGTTATGCACTTTAATATCTCCTGCGTACTTGGTTAGTCTACATTAAGTTGGCCATCATGACCGAAATTCGTTCGGGAGAATATTATTAGTATTGTTACATAAAAATGGATTTTTAAGTGATAACTTTGTTGTCACGAAAGGGTTTTATCTTGTTTATGATTTGAATTAACATTAATTTTCTTTTGACGTCATGGCGTAGAGATATATTGGTACTTACTAATAAGAATGTTTTTTTTTTCAATTTACCAAGAGGTGATAGGATGGGAACAAATTGCTTAATTCTTTGTGTAACTAATATTAAAGGCAAAAGGTATACCTAGGCATTTTCAAAATATTTTTAGTTCACCATCAACTAACCTATTTAAAATACCTGCAAGGGTGTCTATATTACTTATTTGGAAATAGTAGACGCTTCTGACTGGCATTTTTCAATGGCGGTAGAGGAGCTGATGTCCCAAACTTCAGAAAGGAAACCAGTAGGCATTGAGTTACATGGAGTCCTCGCTAATAATACCCCTGATAAATTACAGAAGCTTCAAGTTATTTTCATTCATTCCACGTACGATTGTTCATGTAGACAGCAAAAACAAACTTTAACACATTTCTATTTCAAGTTTCACTCAGTTCGCTTCGCACTATCGTAAATCGAACATAACCGTTTCCTTTGGCTGCAGTTTGAACACTTTGAACTTTCCTAACGCAGTTCATTGTTTGGTGACTTGATGTGCAAACACCAAGAAAGTTCAAGGCGGCCAATTGCATCACAAATGGAGTCATAAAATGTAATGGCCGTAGAACGTAGAACAACGATAGAGCGACTTAGCACGAACAAACACTTTTAGCAAATCATTCCGTATCTTTATTTGGGGATTAACAATAGCATTCGCAACATTGTATTGTTTGCGTTGAGTTCAATCGATTAAATTGGTTAGCATGCTATTTGAACGTTCAATTAAGATCAGAAAATATCTAGCATTCACCTTTTCAAAAGGTTACATAAAGCTTATAAGTAGTCTAATCTCCACTGTGCTCAGGAGTTCGGAAATCACCTATCTTTTTTTCAAAATCTATCTGTAATTCGTATTTACAGACAATTTTCTGAGACAATTTCGTTCCTTCGAAGCATAAAAAGCCTTAATTAGAAACTGAAATTCCAAAGTTCAAACGAAAGCTATTGATTTTGAAGACTTGGGTCAATCGCGGGACTTTGATAATAGCTCCCTGGCGTGTTACAAGACCATTTTAGAATAGATAGGGTTTTGCAAGTGTTATCTAAAGTGGAAAGACTGAATAGTGATAGCGTCAGTAGCGTAGGTACTATAATTATATTATTTAAAAAACGATTATTTTTAAACTCCAGAGTTTTATGTGGTATTTATAAGACAAGTTATTTTTTTTTGCCTACTGTGTTTCATTATGAAACAATTCATATAATTTTATTATAATCAGTGTAATCAATATTGTCACTGGCTGTCAAGGTCAAATTGTTGTTTGAAGATTCGTCTAAAAGAATCTGTAAGAGAAAAACAGTTGCAAGAACGGCGGAAATCCATCTAGTTACAATCCCGTACCCACACCACACCATCTCACCTTCAACAGAAGGGAATGAATGGCATTCAGTTTCACATAACAACAAAATCGTAACAAAAACAATAATATTATGAGGCGATTAATGAAAACACCTGGCTGATACTCAATATGTTTATTTAGTATTGTATACCCATGTTTACTATTTTGCCAGTTATTAGTATGCAGATATCTGGACTTCACCACAACAATTTAAAGCAGACATTTTTGAGACTCATTCCAATCTTAACGATCAATAAATTCTTTGTTGGAAGCCGACTTTTTTTATCTATTAAAGGTAGTAAATCAATGTACCTACGCACTTAATGTACTACAAATAATAAAAACTTCAGTTCGCAACTCAACATAATAATAAAAGAACACCTCAAACTGTATTTTTATTAAAGGTTTCGCTCCAAAAACGGCTACTACTGAGTAGCACTGGCTCTTTGGCGTAAATATGCGTAATAATTCATTGAAATATCAGTTTCAGTTATATAAACAAGATTTGAACTTCGATCTTGAACAAATGGCAACAAGAATTATAAACGCTACTGGCTACTGGATGACTTTTTTTATGAATTCCAATGCTTATAAAGGATTTGTAAGAAAGCTTTTGTGTCTATTGCTCAAACATCTCGACTAGTTCACGTTTGCTGGCTGAATAAGTAAATAGTTAGGCAATGTCGATCCTAAACGAGAGATTTCGCGTTCGAGTGAAACATTTGTCGATCGATGTTGTAATCGGCGCAGTTAGCCGAGTTCGGAAGATGCACGACGAATGGAAATTAATCACGAATTAGTTCACCAGATTCACTGAAATATTTAAGCAATTAGTCGTTGTGTTGTGATATGCTAGTGGTTAAGTCGTCCGCCTCTCATTGTTGAGATTGCAAGTACATACCAATGTGACATTTTCATCTCTTATTGTAGTTTCTGAGTTTCTCTCTTACATCAGTGATATCAGTAAAAGAAAACATCGCGAAACCTGGACTTATAATTATTGTGAGTCTGAAATCGCCAATTGATCTTATGGTGACCTTCTCTGTATGAGAAGAGGCCTTTGACCTGCAGTGGGATAATAATAGGCTGATATTATTATTATGAATTAAGCAATGTCTGTTTAGGGAGGCTTTCACGAAGTCAATTGCTTGTTTTACTTTAACTTGAAAAGTGAAATATTTCTTCCTCGTGTTCCTATGTAGAGATGCTAGTTAAGCCATTTTCAACTTTATTCTAGAACTTTACAGTTCGTAGACTATAATCTACATTAATATTATAAAGATGGTCTGTTCTTTGGTCATGTATTGAATTATAAGTATTATTCCATCTGTGGACGTATTTCGACTGAAACATGATGACCATGACACTTTGTAACCAAATTGAAAAATCCAATAAATAGATATCCGTATTCTGAAATTCGACGCGATTCGAAATACGGAGTCGTCACGGCGAAAATGACGTCTGCCCGTTCTGTGTCAAATCGAATTTCATTCGAATTAATAACAATTGGTATGTAATTTGTGATTTGACAATAATTCAGTTCGATTAAGTGTTGGCAGGTTCCTTTTCGAGCAGCCTAGTAGATAAACTATTTAGTACATTTTGTTGCAGGATGCTATAATCACTGTACAAGTAATCAAGGTACCGTGTGGGTCAATCTAGGTGATTGAATCAATTTTTTATTACTATAATTAACGTTTTTTTATATCATTGAATTGCAAATAAGCTGTCGGTCTACCTGAAGTTAAGTGATCACCGCTATCTATAGACGTATGCAATACCAGATATGCAATACTCTGGTAAACGCTGGCAAATGTGTTGGCATCCCAGAGACAAAGTTGAAATGTCTCATGTGCCTGTAATTACGCCGCTACCCATACCCTTCAAACCGCAACACAGTGCCGCTGCTTGGCAGCAGAAATAGGTATAGTGGTAGTACTTCCCCGGAGGAACTCCTTCACGCAGAGCTCTAGTACTATTATGTACACGTTCGTACCTATATAGGCTGGTTTATATTACTTTAATATATTTTACTATAGCTAAAATACGTTCTGTCAGCTTTAGTGGCGAAATGTCAAGTCTTTCTTATTTTTACCCTAGTTAATGTTATAGAAGTATTCTTACAAAAGAAGATAGTTTATGGCTCAGCCAACCAGAGTCTTCACAATACTCCATAGGTATAGTAGCCACCACGAGTCGGGAGCACAAAATGTCAAGTCCAGTTTTAGATTTTAGGGTTCCTTTCTGTGATTTTTAGGTCTTTAACGCTGCACGCGATGGTCCATTAATCCGACAGATCGCGTGCAGCGTCGGCGACCCAAAAAATCCAGAAAAACCCAAAAATTAACTTGACATTTGTGCTCACGACTCGTGGCGACTACTACACCTACTATGTCTACCTTATTCTTCAATGACTTTGTTTACACGATGCTATTTCTGCTAAACATGCAATTTATAAGGCTTAGGTTCAATAACACAAGCTTGCAAATGTTATTTCAATATTAATAAAACCGTATCTGCAATCCAATTGTGTTGGTAAAGGCATACAGTATTGCTCAAGGGGGGTCATTGACCGCTCTGTTGTTATTTCAATGAGTGATTACGAGCTAATGCATCTTGTGTTATTATCTTTTTAATATGCCACACGTTTTATGTGGACCTCTTTAGTTTGAGGTTTTGAGGTTGGTAATGTTCTTTTTCTTAATTAATTGTTTATGGTAAACACGTGATTATGTTTGTAATGACTTTTTTGTTTTTTTTTTGGTGGGTGGGAAATCATCAAATAACTTCTCCCGCCCTGGGCGGGACGGAAGGGAGTGTCAGACTTTTACTGACTAAAACCCACCCATGTTCCTTCTTGTGCCCTTTGCGTTCCGGGGGCGCGGTATCTCTTGCGAACAACCCGCAGCCATGTTTTTAATGACTACGATAAAGGTAGTTATTCTGCTTTTTGTCAAGGTTGCATTTTGATTGCTTAAACTTATTCACTAACTTAATGATATTCAGATCTATTTGTTATAAAAATCTAATGGGGTTGTATCGGTGCACACGGCCGTTGATTTAACGTAAAATGTCTATGTCAGCGAGTCGCTTTTAGTGCTAAAGATTGAAACCTATTTCGTTGCTTTCTGCTTTTGTGACTTGGTATCAGTATGTGATTTTGAAGACATTTCACGGCAAAAAAAAATTGAATAGTAAAAATTAAATACCTATGTTAAAAGTGTAAAAGCGAAAAGATTTTAAAACACACTAGCTCAACCATGTAAGTTCGGTAAGCGTGTCAAGCACGTTTCTTACTAAGCTCGGGCTACGAAGAAAAAAGTAAAATAAAAAACAAGGCTGTAGGTAGGTGTACCTCTTTTCACTTTCGTCTGCTGTAGCGGTATAATCAGCGTGGTTCCCGCCCTGTGTTTATGGTCGTAAGTTGTAGTTCGAAATACGAAGACCTGTTTGAAGACATTTTTTTGTTAATGTTAGAGCATTTTTTTTATGAATAAGTAACATTTTTGGCGCGTTTTTTTTGCTTTATTTTTATGTCTGCATATTAAAATTATAATTAAGAGGAAGTTCTATGTTTAAGGCAGTGAATGTATATTATGCTTAATGAATAATTATTCATTATACACATAAACATTATTTTTACAAAACAGTAGCCTGATTGCATAACACACTTACCATCACAATCCCGTTCATTTTGACCATCAATTACTGTTCAAGCAGCTGAATTTTTCAAACTATGAAGGAATTAACTAAGAATCTCCTTTAAAATAAAAGGGACTTTATTTCATTATAAGTACTAACGAAATTGGCATGCAGTTTGGACATTACGCTTTGTTAATAATAAATCCTTGTGTAAATAAAAGAATGAGTAAACTTTCCTCAATATTACTCGTCATATCACGTACTTTTCAATGCTAAATTGCTAATACAACCAACAAATAACATTGAAAACGGTTTTCCTTACATTGATTTATTTTTACGACTTTTTGGCCAAGGATACGATTTATTTTCCTAATTCTTTTATTAGTATTTATTGCTATAAGTCTGTTGGGAAATGGGTAAAATATAACGTCAGTGAACAAGTTAAACATGACAATTCATCTCGTATTTCTACATAGTAAGTATAAAACCAAATTGCTTTCCGCCATCTGTACGCTTAGATCTTTTAAACTACGCAACGGATTTCAATGCAGGCTCCATCATTAGATAGATTAATTCAAGAGGAAGGTTTAAACGTATAGAATATCACGCTACGACCAACGGGACCGGAACAGTAACAAAAGACGTTATCAAGCGCGGGCGACTCCGTAGGGTAGTCGTCTATAGATATTGGATTTAAGAAAAATGTTTAACAAAAGATTGCTTTGTGCGGGCAATCACCAGTGCGAAATATCCCGGTTACGATAAACAATCTTTCTCCTCTTAATTATAAACACATTGATAACGTACGGTAATGGCTGTCATAATCTTATTTATCGGTTTATAACTTAATAAAAACCTATTATTTACAATTTCCTCGCAATGGATAAGAAGGTCAGCCATATGTCGTGTGATGGCGTGCTCAACAAACGATCGCGGCCGTGAAATTTGGAGCGAAAAACTAGATTTTTACCATTAAAACATTATTGTGGTCCGTTAATGTGCAACTAAGTGGTATAAATAAGAAAATCATGGCGCACTGTACTTTGTAACTTTAATGGACATAAAATATAATCCAGGCTGAATCTCGTTGACGCCTTGGACATAAAAAGTTCATAGCATAAACAATGTTCCCTATCCAAAAATTAATTCATAATTTAAATAATGCCAACCAAAAATAGAGATGTCGGTCCATTACGCTAAATAAATCATAACATTAACTTTTGAATTTAGAATGCTTACGTACTTTATATTCAGGCCAGACTTGGACTTATGAAGGCCTCTCTATCTAAGAATAACGAACTTTTCATGGTTACTTGCTGCGTGGTATCCACTTCTCACTACAGTGTTAATAATTTACACATAGGTCGTATGTCTTTGAATGTGTCTTCGTTACTAAAATGTCCAACGGTACGATTGTTAATCAAAGTCCAAAGCCAAGATTCTAAATATGTTTTTATTTTGTTTTTGGTGTTGTTTTTATTGCGAGAAGGAACCTGTGTGTGTGTCATGCAAGTAAATAATTATCCTATCAATAGTTTGTGAAGATGTTTGTTACCCAGTAACACAAAAACTGTTGAATGGATTTGGATGGATCTTAACACACAGATAGAGCACACCTAGGTTATGTTTTATATTGACTCCGGGTGATGTGTAAGGATTTTTTTTTAAAACATATCTTTGGCAAAAGCTACTCATAGTATTCTGTTTCTATTATTGCTTGATCCAATCAACTTAGGTACAATCCAAAAGTAACTTTTATCAATGCGCGTGTAGGTCTAAAACTTGTTCTGTAAAATATTAATGTATTCCTATTGCAAATGATCGCCAATGTTTTAGTTATTTGACCTTAGTCTGGCATTTGTTAAATAAACAGCCACACTGGAATTTTGCTGGCAACTATTAATACTCTATAATCTGATCAATAATATCAATAATACTGGTGTAGGTAGGTAATTGTCTATTTCGAAGAAAATATTATTATTTTGGTGCTATTACCCAAGCCTTAGTTACTTAAAAATATATTTCGAGTAAAACTGCTAATTAATTAAAGCATTTTTCAAGCTCGTTAATATTTGTTCGTGACCCGTGTCATCTGTCAATTTTGGCGCGCTAATTCCTGTTAGCCATTTGTATTTCAATGTTGTTGTTGTTAAAAAACACAACTGGTTTTGATAATTATAAAAGTCGTTCTGCTTAGTTTTTTTAGAACTTTTAATGCCTAAATGAATGTTAATTCATTAATATTTGTATTTGTTCCTAGAAAATATTAATAATAACTACTATCCATAAAACTGCTAATGAAGATTCGACAAAAGATAATGTTTTAAAATTGCAGATAAATTTTAATTAGGTATAGTGTAGCGATAAGTATGTAATCGTTTATTTTTAAATGAAGCATCATTGAGGTGTGACCAGTGAGGTGAGGTACACTGTTAAAGATGACTTAATATCTTATGAGCATAATCATTGACATTATAAAGACCCCTATAACGACAGTAAACTTTCACTCTTATGACCTGGACATAAGACTTATAATCCGATATCACTCTGAATGTATATTTTGGTGATGTCATTTACAGTTGTTGCATTTTTTATTCACGGAAGGTCTTCTATAAAAAAAAAATCAATAAGGATTATTATTAAGTGACAAAAGTGGAAGTGATATGTAGGTAAATTTACATAACCTGGTCAGCAAAATTTACATCTAATGTCAATCGATTTTAAATTGCCAATGCTATTTTGTCTTTAGTCAATAATAGTCAGCATGGTCAACAAGAAGGACTTGATTTTTTCGAAAAGGATGTCGACTAGGCTGTCTCCTTTTTGTCCTTGGCAAGCCTACATCGGAGTCGAAAAAAACAACATAAACCATAAAATATTTATCTAAGGTAATATTTTTTACTTAATGTTGGGGAAACCATTAATTTACATTATCCGCATAAAGAATAATCTACCTACGTAATTATGTTAAAGTATCTAGTGGGCCAAACACGAGCGCGTATATAAATATTCTATTAATTCTGTGGCAAGCACAATTAGTATCAACTATTCAAATTTATAAAGCCTTCAAATTAAATAAATAGTACAAAACGGGTATTTCCAATTTAAAAATCGATCGAATTTGCGAGTAATTTGCGCGCTTGTACTACGCCCTCTCGGTTCACATATTTACGTAACCAGAAACTCGTTCACCGTGCTTTCTGTATACCTACTTACATTCTAAAAAACGGAAGTCCGATCAGCCGGAAACGTTGTGTCGAAATTCATCATGGGAACCGATGACACGCCCTTGAATTCGATTGTTGAATCGATTACATTCAATCGTTATCGATGAGAGTTGAGAATGATGTCCGTAAAATTGTGAATGGGCTCCTACAATGCGATGCTTGGCGATAAAACGATGACTTTAAAAAATGGAACAAAACATCGACCAGTGTAAAGTGAGTTGTGGTTTTTCATTTCAGTGTAGGTAGTTTGTGGGTTGTTCTGACTGAATACTTCATTTGAATTTTATTTAACCTTGTGTAAGTTTTAAAATTGAATACGTACTTACCTATCTTTCAACGAGAACTGCACCTTTTTGATGGCATTAAAATAAATTACTTACGATATTTTAAAATCATATGCTATACTTACGAGTTGACCTCCACGTGACACTTAAACATAACCATAATATTGAGTGAAATAAATAATATTAGTGGTGACTCATGACGACTACGGTGTACTGTCAGTGGGCAACGTAGTATGTCCGTACAACCGTGATAATAAAAAACACAGGTTAGGTTGTTCAACTTCAACTGTATGACTGGAGGTCCTAATGGCATTAATATTTCGACAATGATGAATGAAACGGAAAATAATTGTTCGGAATTTGAATACTCAAAGCGTATCACTACGCCGTGGCATACGGCGTACGCCAAGGCCTACGCCGTAGCGTATCACTACGCTAAACCCTACGTCGTAGCCCAATTATTAGCACCCGACGCCGCGTCGCGTCGTAGCTTCATTTCTTTGAACACATAATATTTGTATGATTAATAGTTTATTATAGTTTAGAGACGATGTCGATTTTGCCGATGTATCCTTCTTGTCATTGTAAAAAAAAAAGTCGGATGTACTACGATCTTTTGGTCGTGCCTACTCTATGTTGCCGGCTACGCATATTTTAATTGTTTCTTATTTCTTAACAATACCCATCTTAAAATATTAAGAAATTACTCAATGGAACGAATTACGTTCACACGTAAACTTTTATATAAATCAGTTAACATATAAATTAGACACAGCACACTCGAAGCCATTGCTACCACGTAACGTTGTTAATCAAGGAATCAATCTATTGCACGCAACGCAACGACGCATTGGGAACGCATCGACCGATTGCGTCTAATAATAAACGAATAATTAACTCATTAATTATGGACATGAATAAACATGGAAATGTTTGTAACAATGGACGCCGCGAATGCTTGACTTTTGAGTTTGTTTGATCACCTTCCCATGGGTGTTGCTGTACGTGATGACACGTGACGCGACGCATCATTGGGCGTGGTATTCTGTAGCTACTTGTATCTATCATAAAATATTGTTTGACACGTAGGAAACTTGAATGCCCAGGAAAAAATCTGTCATAAACATGAAAGTTTGTGGGGATGGACGGATATTTGTTACACTTCTACGGTTAAACGGTTGAACACAATTATCTGTAATTTGGCACAATTCAAGATGTTGATTTAACTTAATATAATATTCCATATAGGATATGGAATTCGTCTTTCTGATGATTCTTTGAAGTCTTTCTGAAGTCTGTTTCTCTTTCATGAAGTCTACGCAGACGAATTTGGGTGTGGAAGCTAGTTCTATTTATAAATTTGTCAAAAAGTGTACTACCAACCAGATAGATAGCTCCCTTCAATGTCACTTCACCTAATTTTGCCGAGGTATATTTTTACAGAATAAGCAACACTACACGGAAGCACGGCTAGAATCATTTCCTAATTCTTCGCGATGGACTTAAAATATGTAAAGTTTTCTTATTCTAAAGGGTCAATTATCTGGTCTAAAAAAATTGTATATAATATGTATGTAAATGCTACATGAAATTAAATATTAAAAAAAAAAAATTATTTTATTTAGCATTTTAGGGTTGAAAAAGGCCACACAGAAAAGTTGTGCATTGTAAAAAAAATCGATAGCATTTGGCCCGTGCGCCGCAGTCAGCCGTCCCCCTCAATTAACTCTTACAGTTTGCACGGGATGACGAGCAGCACAGCAACTCTCACTTTTTTAATTTCTAGCTCACTGAGGAAATTAGACCAGAAACATTTGATTTAATGATACCAAGAACGTATGGGTTAATTTGCGTTTCAAAGAAAAACAAAAGTTTTTTTGTAGCTACTTATTTCATTACTTGAGTTTAGGCCACTGCACATCGTTCGAATGTTCTTTATGTGTAAAAAAAATGGTTGCCGTTGTACAAGCAACTTTTCACTTTGTAATTGAATCAAAATAATAAAATATGAACACCATTTGGTACATTTTTTTTTTGTTGCCGTGGTGGAAAATCCTCATGGATGTCCACCGCCCTGTGGAGGGCGGAGGGGTCTGTCAGACTCTTACTGACTAAAAACCACCCCAGTGTTCCCTTCTCACACTTACGCCGGGGATCCCGGGAACTCCGCCGGAATCCGGGAACCGCGATCCCCGACTGACCATTTGGTACCTAACCTAACACTTTACATCATAAACTTGTGAAACCTATTCTTGTTTTACAAATATAATGTCTTTATCTTTATTAATAAATTGGTTTCCTTCCTAATTTGGAAAATCTTTCAAAAGTTATACGATCGATTATAATAAGTTAAAAAAAAATTAAACTTTTACTCACTGTAAGTACATCTCTGACATTGTGGCAGTTACTTAGTTTTCAAATGAATTTGTAAGACCAAAGTTCATTCTTACATCGATAAATTGACACTTCCCATTCTAATGACAGTGACAATCTGTCAATATCTACATTCTTAAGCAGTAATCACACTTATAACAGTTCAAGCATGCAACCACGTTCCAATCTGTTCAGAAATCACGTAATACGTCCAAACATATAATTTGTAACTTGAAACGTTACGAAACAGATATGTGACAGTCTGATATCAAATTGTCAAATGTTGGTTGTTTTATTGAACATGATATGATTCGTTTGGTCTCAGTGAAAGTAGGTTGGAATAATTTGGGGGCGTGTGCCGGCAACTGGAGTGTTGAATGTTGAATTAAAACGAGGGTTAGCAAAAAACGTTTGCTATTATAATATGTAGACTAACTAGTCCGTATTACTTGTCATTTGAAATAGTTGTTAAATGGGTAAATTCTTTATGCTGAATGGCGTGATATGTAATAACTGCATGTCTTGTTTTGACAGCCAGCACAAGCTGGAATAACCACTTTTACACCACGATTGTACAAATACACACCCCGATGTACAAAGCCCTGCACAATCATAATTTACTACCCTGCAATCCGACTTTAATTAGCCACTACAATTATAAAACGATATATTTAATCTCAAAGCTGACACTTACACCAATGAAACGTACATTTCTGTAATATAAAACGCAGCGTTTCTGCTGATAATTAGGCGTTGACACGCGATTCGTCGCGGTATGCGCAGCACGCGTTGGATTGGCTGATTGCAGAGGCTCCTTAATATTCCGCCATGTTTATTGTTAAGACATTCGATGTTTAAATTACGAAAGCAAAATATGACTGTAATAAAAATAAATGAAATTATAATACCAGTATTAAGGTTTTTTTTATATTTAAAAATAAAACAGAACATGTTTCCAATCTCTTTCGTAACAGTTTTTATTACTGGAGCCAATGCGTTATCTTTAAATATTTAATTACCTACATGTATATTAATGGTTATAAATACTTATGTAGATTACAGATAATGTCTTTCGGAAATGTGTGGTGTTAATGTCAATAACAAATCATGCGACGAATTTAAAGCAATGATTGTGTTCAAGGAGTTCCGCTCTACTCTAATGGCCACCTTCGAGATACCTACCTTCAATAAAAAAATAACGAGAAATAAAAAGCAATCCTGAGTTTTGTTAAATGTCTAATAATTTTCAAAACCTAGACTTCCATACTTTGGGTAGAAAATGTGTTTCAGTCATAGCATCTTTACCTGAACTTCGGATGTTGGCATAGAATGGAATTGATTTTTGTATAAAAATAAAACCAAGGGATTGACTAAATATTGACTCTTTTAAAAGGAAATAAATGTAAAAAAGTACGTTTTTTTACATACATACCATCACGCTTGTATTCCCCGAAAGATTAGGCAGTGGTGTACTAATGTACACCCACAGTTCGCCGGTATGTTTGTGATTTTTTTACCTTGAAATAAATAATTTCTAGTTGTCATATCCTGAGTTTCTAATTTTTGAACTTCAGATAAATAAAGATCCCTAGTTATATAATTTATTTATTAACACAGCCTCTATTACCTGAAATAGCCCGGTCGCAAGTTGCATCATAATACACCACACTGTGCATTACTCAAGAAATTTCTATAAAAAACTTAACCTAAAAACTAGCACATTACTCCAATTATAAAGTTCGAAATACACTATTAGTGTAACGGAATAGTTCAATAATCACACTCCTATGAAAATCTTCCGCGTTCGTAACGCTACCTTAAAACCACACTTGTAACATGTTCCACGTCGTTTGACTGTACACATGATAGATTGAGAAAATGCTATGTGTTCTGTGCCTTATGTAATGTGAGGTATCATCACGTTATGACATTAGGAAAAGATAGTGAAGTCTAGCTGTTTAAAAGAACTGTAAGTACTTACAACACACTCCATACAAATCGTAGGTTCGAAATATTTAAGTTAAAAACATAATTAAACCCAATAAAATTTTGTGGATACGTTATGGACACTAATATCTACGCTTGTGCTTATTCATTTTTTCTACGAACCATAGTCTTTCCATAGCGAGTTATTAAGAGTTATTACTTTAAAATTAAGTATTTGACGGAAAACTAACTAAACACTTTTATCCTATCTACAAAATTTGATTGAGTTTAAAAACGTAGTGGTCAATCGTCTCAGATTCACACCTCAACATTGTTCGAATGTCAAAATAATGCTTCATTCACAAAACATAATACTTACGATTCATCCAAGTTTATATTGTTTGTTACAAAGCAAAACCTTTGTACATACAGAAACTTGATAATGGCGTAGATTGTCATTTAATAAATCCTGTTCAGCACCCAATAACTCTCATAGCGTGAGATATTCCCAAAGAAAACCAGATATCTACATGTTTAAATGTTCAAATACCAAATCTAGAAACTTTCTCATTGAACACGCGTGCTGGCTGGACATAAATTTGTCAAATAAGATCTGTACATTAAATTTAAAATAGGAACCACGTCCTGACGTAGAAAGCATGAAAAACATTAAATACTTTTTGTTTGTATTGTTAATTGTTTTGCGTGTAAACGGAAGAGTGGAAGGAAAATACATAGTTATAATAATTTGCACAATGTCTTTGTAAATGCTCTGTGATGCACTCATGCGCAGCATAAAGGCTGTTTCGCGAACACATCTTTTGAATAAACGTTTTGAAATATTTATCATTTAGGCCCTGTAATTAAAATAATACTGCATATAAGTAAAATGATTTATGGTAACTTAATTAAGAATCAATTTGATGATTTATTTCTATTTAAAATTCCTGAAAAAGTCATTGTAAACTGTACCAGTCAATCAAATTCCTACATTTTAAGTACCTAAGACCAAAATATAGAGTCCACAGCCACGTACGCAACCACAGATAACGTATTTTTTTACGTAACCAAAAATTTCTTCATGCTAAATATCATCTTTTTTTCATACCTGGCAATTAAGTAAACGCATCTTTACCACATCGTTAACTAACACTGATTGGTATGCGGCTGTCCAGCGTTTTTAAGAGCGTCGCGTGCGCACAATACAATAGCTAAGTTATTAAACAACTATAACTACATAGCAATAGATACTTACCTACTTTTTTGTCAACTTATGCCCGCGACTTCATTTCTGAGGATATCGGTTATCATGGTAGTTTATTTTGTTTTAAAAAGAAAAAAGTTACTCCTTAAACATCGACTACCCGCCAGTGAAAGTCCCGTCAAAATCGGTTCAGCCGTTTCGGAGATTAGCCGGGACAAACAAATAGATTGACAAAAAAAAATGTGTTTTTCGTGTAAGTACCGTGTAAACATTCATTTATGTATTAACATTACTAAATGACACTTTAATTTTATTTATTTGTTTAAAATTAAGAATGACGCTGATTGAGTGATCTTCAGATAAATTGTCATTATTTTTTTTAAGAAATGAGGAAAGGTGATTGAGATTTCAATAATAATTGTCAGCTGTAAGAGTTTTTTGAATATTGGTTAATGTTATAACAATCATGTCTTATATAATTCAGGAAATGCAATCAGTGTCAAGTATTGCATTAAGGCAAATAAAAACATCTAAAGTTTATTCCGGTTTAAATTTGAATAATATTCTTATTGTTAAGAAATAACTGCATTTGGTTAGGTCACAGCTAAAATAAAATGAGTTTTATCGTACATTAATTTTAAACTTATATTGTAAAAGCGAAAGGTCGGTTACTCACTGAATAAACATGCAATCTTGAAAACTACTTGACCTGTAAAGCTGAAATTTTGTAAGTCGGTAGTTTATAGGTAGGAGACGTCAGCTAAAAACGGATATGAATTTAAGCGTTTGGTTCGCACGCAAAAATGTATACAATAATATACAGGGTTATTTGTAAAACAATGACAACCTTGCAGGACTGTATTACTATCATCATAAACAACAACTTTTGTTCTATAAATTTTTACAGAATCAAGCAACGCAAGCGCATTGAAGCGAATGACCGACTGAAGGATTTCCGTAAAATTGTAAATAGGTCAAGTACAAACACCCCCGCCGCCCTAACCCCGCTCCCCTCGCTATTTTACTATCGCTTTCGTTTGCTTCGCATAGACTTCGTAACATTTAGAGCGTTCAATTTTAATGTTTTTATTTTTGTATGAAAATCTGATAAACTAAAATATGAAAAAATTTTAAATGTCATAGAACAAAAATTGTTGATTATGATGTTAGTAACATAGTCCTGAGAGGTTGTCATTGTTTTACAAATAACCCTGTATATAAAATATAATATAGTGACCGCTAGTTCGCTTCTTAAGCAAGGCCTTTCGTTCGAATCCCAGGATAGGCAACAGTTGTTGGTATTTTCTATTTTTAAATTGCAAGTAGAGCTAATTGTCTGGATTTGGGTTTTGTTACAAAATTGCAATAAGGTAGCTTTTCAGAGCTCCCGCGAATTCGTTCGCGTGAACGTCGCATTTTTTTTGGTGTAAGTAACTCTAATTCTTTTAATAAATTACTCCTTAAAACATCAAGTATCTGCCAGTGAAAGTCCCGTCAAAACCGGTTAAGCCGTTTCGGAGATAAGCCAGAAGAAACAGACGAATAAACTGATTTTTTGGTAAAAGTACCGTGTAACATTTATTACGCATTTAATGATAAGCTGCTATTAGAAAGAGATATTTTAATTTGAGGGATTCTCAACAAAAAATTACGTATAGCAAAAAACGTTTAATTTATACAAATGCTTATCTAACTAGTTGTCAAATACCCAACTAAACAAATAAGCTAATAAATTCAATTTAAATTCGCGCTCTGCCCTGAATGTGAACGATTGCTTCAACTGTCAAAATACTACAATGTCGTGGTGATCGCTATATATTTGTGTCGAACCGTGGAAAGGCGTGACTATCGTTCACAATAAACTTGGTAGCTGTAGGGTTGGCCAATAATACGATTAATATCTGTTCGAGAATTAATTTCCTTTCGAAAATCTGAATATCGATTTTGAATGGAACTAGTGGAACTACAATAGTTCAATTGGTCTACGTAATGAATTGCTTAAATGTACAATTACTAGCTTTTGCCCGCGACTTTGTCCGTGTAAATGTCAGCTATTGCGGCAGTAGACCAAGTCGAGAATTAAAAAGTAGCCAAAATTTTAATACAAATTCGAAGTTCTCTTCTTTGTCCAATATGATTAGGATTGGTTTAGTGATTTTGATGGATGAGGTTATAAACAAACAGACAAGTTGATGGACAGATACTTTCGCGTTTATAATAGTATAAATAGTGTGGATTCAAATGAACCGCTTGAATTTCTAAGTAGATTTGCTGAGACTTCACAACCCAGAAGTAAAAATAGAAAAGTTATTTCTTCTGCCATTTAATCAATACCCCTAGTATTGATATAGGTACTTATTTACAGATTCTAAATAATTATTCTGTACTTTCCTATAAATTAGAAATATATCTTACAAAGTCTGTCGGAAACAAAAAATAAGAGTCGGACAACTTAAAATACAAATAATTGTTTGTATATAATAAAATTCTTACAAATACTACATTTAAAGTGTATCTATAACAAAATCTTCAAAGCCATCGTATTTTGTAACATGTTAATGCAACTCGTTCAACCCTGCGCGGTCGCAACAAAAGAATCCATGACGCAAGTGATTGTATTGCACTTGGTAGTCGATATAATTGCGTCACAATGCAATACGGTGAAATTTGATGATAGCCCCCTTTGTGATGGCATGTGGCTTCCACTTAATTTGGGACTTTGTAGAACAATCAAATATTTTTGGCATATTTTGCCATATTGTTACGTATATGGTTCATTTTCTTTTACAAATTTTAATGACTTAGTCTATCAAACCATGAAAAATAAGTAGACCAAAGATAATATGAATGGATTGTGTAAAGAATTTGATGGTTAAGTAGGAAGTGACCTCTGATATGATAGCTAATAAAGGTGTATGGAGGAAATAAATACGTGTTACAGTACCTTAAATTAATTGGGATAAGGGTTACAAAACTATGGCAAAATGTACCTAGAAAGTACCATTAATAATAGTTGCATGAATGTTTAAAAACGTATTCGTAATATTGGTAGGATTCAATAATAACAAAAGAGATGATAACTTTGAAACCGCTGAACCGATTTCCATCAAAAATAGTTAAGAACAATCCCGAATAATTCACCTTTCAAACAAAATCAATATCGGTTCATGCACTCGGGAGCTACGATGCCACAGACAGACTACACACACACAGACACGTCAAACTTATAACACCCCGCCGTTTTTGCGTCGGGGGTTAAAAAAGGGGGCAAAGTAAATTATAGATAGCCAATAAATCCTACATTGATATGAAGGCCATACGAAATAAAATATCAATCGATCGAGCGATTAAGAATAATGTCGAACCGAATAACCCTAACAGTTTTGACAAAATTAACAAAAGAACGACTAAATAACAATCAGCGTTAGATTTTAAAATATAAATGCTGACATGACATCATTGTAAACACGATTACAATAAAGAGCCAATACATAATTATACATAATTAAATGATGCGAACGAAACGGGATATTAAACACAATTGATTAAAAACAAACAGTTTTTTTAATATTTTTTATTTTTAGTAACGCGGTACGTAGTGTAAAATGTTATTGGGATTTCCTATTAGGGGTTTCTTAGTAGCAGTTCGGAGTTTGGATTTTGGTGGTGTTACACCCCCGTGAGTGAGAAAGCATATAAAAGCTGTTGGGCCTATGCTCAACCTCTCAAATTGACGAGAAGAGGGGCACAAAATTGTACATTTATCTCCTGCTTCCTTGTCAAAGCTTTATTATAATTGGGGGCTGTAACCGAAATTCGGTCGTGAGATTATTATAGCCACACAAAAATCGAAAAACAAAACTACAATGCGAGACGTACCTGTCTACTTTATCAAAAACATTGTATTTAGTCGCGAGTAAGGAGAATTAACAAGATGTTTAAGACTCGATATAACAAAAATACCTTTTGTTTTCTCTAATAATCCAGCCATTATAGTTTGCTTCCTTATGATATATTGCCAACACCTATTTGTTGTAATAAAGAAATAAATAAAAATAACATAAATAATATAAATGGAAATCTATTTGCTTCATTAAGTGTATACGAAAAGGAAACAATAGGAAATAAATAATTTCATCTATTTAAATAAAATTAAAGTGTTTACACGGTACTTGTTCTGTCTGTCTGTTTGTTCCGGTTTTACTTCAAAACAGCTGGACCAACTTCGACGGGACTTGCAAATACAAAGATTTTCTATTGTATTTTATTTAATGTAAGGAGTAACATAAACTACTTTTATTTCAGAAAATGAAAACGAAGTCGTGGGTATAAGTGTAGGTATGAATATAAATCATTTATTGGTAGGAGGAATCGAAATTAAATCTTTAAAATAACTTTCACTAAGTTTTCACCGCAGTTTTACCTGCACGGAGGTCGGAAATTTCCTCTAGAGAGGTTACCTACTCTGTCTACTTATTTCATGTGTCTTTTATCAAAATCCGTTCAACCGTTAAGGAGTGTTTGATTGACATACATCCAAATTCACATACAAACATTCACATTTAATATTATATTAGTAGGAAGTAGTATAAAAGTGTTGTTGCAATTATTACCTCCTTCAGATTTTGGATTTCTTTTGGAATTGACAAGCCTTTGTTGTTATCTAGGTCGAAGGGCAAATTCTAAACAAATAATCTAAGCAAGCATTGTACAGGTTTATTTTAAAGTGATGATAAATTTACACAGTTACAGAGTACCTACGTCGTTTGACTTGAAATACCTATTTGTACATCTGTTCAAACTGTATTTAATTTTGTAGATATTAAACATATGACGCCACGAAGTCCTTGGTTTTGTTTAAAACAATGTCAAAATGAATAGTTGACGCGCAAAAGTTGAAAATTATTATTGTTATTGGAAAGAGAATCTTAACGACGCTGACAGTTACATTATTCTTCAGATCAATGCGACGTGTTTTTGTTTTGGACCATGCTTCGGAAACTTCGGCTTACAGAGATATTGAAGGTCAAAGTTCCAACTTTTTACAAAGCACCAGAAGGAGGGTTATTGACGCAGTTTTTTAAGAAAACCAGTTTTTAAATTTTATAACTAAATATTTAATTACCCACAGGACACCTGTACTCGTGCATCAGTCGTTACCAGCTATCATTTTTACTTAAAGTTGAGTTTGATGTAACTAATACGTATTTAGAACACCTTTGAAATTTTCATAATTTTGTTAGAATTTGATATCGTATTACTTTATGGTCCTTAATGGTATTAAACTTTGAATGACTGGCAGAACTTTGTCATCCATATTTTATACCATTTACAGCTATTCATAAATGACGCAAGTCACACTGACTTGACATATTAAGTCTAGCTATGTATCTCTATAGATATACCTATAAATATTACCAGCCTATTATTGTCCCACTGCACGGCAAAGGCGTCTTCTCGTACAGAGAACGCACGAGTATCCGCTTTAAACAAGCGTAGTTGATCACTACGCTACAGATTGGTGATTTTAGGCTTATCGGTCCAGGTTTCCTTCACCCATGTCCGAGATGTCCAAGATAAACTTAGAAAGCACTTAAGTACTCACATTGGTACCTGCCCGCGACCTCTAGCATGAAAAGCGGGCGCCTTAACCATTGGGCCATCACGACATATTATAGGTATACCCACAGAAACCTACCTTAGAATTAAAACAAATTGTAAAGGAAGTATCGTTCACATTTAATGGAATCTAGATAGAAAATTCCAAAACAGGTGCATAGCTTCGCAATCTAGGCCCGGACCATAGGAACGCAGGAAGCCACGAGATTTCTGACTGCGTGTGGCAACCACCATAAATGTCTCGTAAATTATTTCCATTTTGCATATAACTGACGATATCTTGGAAGTGTTTAAGGCAAATAACTTTGAAGCTGTTGAATGTAATGATTGAAGAGATAGAGAAGGTATGCTACTTGTGTTGAGTTAATGGTTTATTTCATTCACTCGGTCGTTTTTAATCGACTACGTATCATGGATTTGAGATCTAGGTACTGCAGAGGCTCTAGCTGGATGAACCGTATACAAACTTTGCATACTTTTAAATGCTTTGAGATAAATGCTAGTTGCAATTAAGAAGAAAAAGACAGACCGTCACTAACAGATAGAACGATTAAAATTAGATATAAAAATATAATATGAATATTATTAATTCAATACACGAAGTTAAAGTATAATATATATACATACCATCACGCCTGTATTTCCCGAAGGGTTAGGCAGAGGTGTAACAATGTACACACACAGTTTGGCGGTATGTTTACGTCCCATGAAATAGGGGGCAAGCCTATTGCCATTAAACGGGCACAAATCCTAACTCCGAGTTGCTACTGAGAATTTCATAGAAAAACCCAATAACACGTTTTACTCGACCTGGGAAACGAACCTAAGACGTCTAGCATAGCAGTCCCGCAGAACCACTAGGCTAACGAGGAAATATAACGAGAATATACGAGTGTTTCAAATATAGTAAATTGACATTAATCCCGGTACAAGAAGAGATCCCACGTTTAAGACTACAGTTCTTACTAGATATAGGTACGAGAAGAAAACGACCATCTTTATAATTGTAGCGACCTGTTTTATCAGTATTTCTTCACAATAATGATACATAAATTGTCGAATATACGACCATGTAAAATCACAAACCACCTTCATGTAAAATCTATCGGTAGCCAAAACGAGTTGGTAATAAATATTCAATTTATGAGTAAGTGTCAAATGAAAATGGATTTAAAGAAATATCAGAATTCCAATTGTACTAATTTAATACGTTCAAATCATCAACGGCCATCAATGTCAAAAAAAAATTAAGCAAAATATTGGCATATTTGTCAGATTGAAACTTAGATTACTTAGATTGTGATCGTACCTAATAGTCAGTAGAATTACTCCCCAGTTGAACGACTTACGTAAATAGAGGAGCAATTCAAGAACAGAGCTCTTGAGACTGGCAAAGTTTGAAGAACTTTAAAAGTCATCGGTCAATGCCACACCGATGTTATTAACTGTGTTTAAACTATACTTAGGTACAGATTCACATTTTGTACTCATTTAGAAACTAAGTGTTACTCCTGCGTGCCTTACAACTATTACTATGGAAATGATATCTTTTATCGTCGAATCGCTTACAAACAAACTTTTAGCGCAAACGAATAGAGCATAAGCTTCTTGTTTTTTGCGCAATGTATGCGCAACGTGTGATGTGAACTGCGTATAACGTGTATCGGTGTCTGTGATATAGAATTCGTTAGGGTTCAATGCGAAAGCTTTTAATAATTTATTCGTACGGTTTTCTGATATTTCCACGAAGTTGCACAGTACGTTTCTTCGAAGAGACCATGAGATTATAAATATCACAGGCATGCAGGAGCCTCCGTCTTTGTGCTAATGCGTCCTGCAGTAATCTAAGATGCGTCTCGCGTTCCTGCTTCGTCGTGATTATGGCATTATCCTTTAGGTTCATTGGCTATAGTGCTACCTCGTTGCCTTAGGTACTTAGCTTCATAAGAGTGTGCTAAACGGCTAAATATAGTTCTTGAATTCTCTACCTTCTCAAAATTCAGAAGAAATAAGTTGAGTATTCTATAATATCGATTTGTAATATAAACTCTATTGCTTTTTTAGGAATATCTCCGTCTGTGTAACGAGGTAATGCTCACGCTAAAGGCATTCCATGACTGGGATAGATTGGCTTAGGGCGTTGCTGGGGGAAGACAGCAAGCGTACAGACTGGATCTCATTTTTTTTTATCATTTATGCAGAACCCATGCTCTTTAATAAATCGTCTACCACCTAAGATGTTTATGTTTATGCAACAATAATTTCCGCGCATTCTTCCGTCTATACATACACCATTGTCTTTACCCTTCTTTGAATACTCTCACCACATTTACAATCAACTGTAAAGTTGTTATCAAATCGACTGTTATGATAATAAGTACTTACAGTATAGGGGCTAATGTGGACAGCATGGGATCGGACGTTCCAAAGGAACCTAACGAAAGGAAGTGAGTTCATAACAAAAACTTTAACCACAGATTCAGAACATGATTCTTGACAAGCCAGCAATAAAATTTTTGTTGGTTAAAAAAAAAAATTCTGCTCCATACAAAAGTGCATCTGTATGCATAAAATGTACGAAATAACTGTTTTTCTTAATTACCTACGATAATAAAATTAGAAGTTTAATTTTCGATAGTTATTAGTTGAGTAGCTGAATTATGATTTAAGAACGTCAGACCAAGACAAGACAGAATGTCATACGAACGTAGTTTAGTCATATTTTGGTCAATAAGTAATTCGACGACCTCCGGGCCGTCAGGATAAAATATTCAAATATGATTGTTTGTTTAGGTTCATTTGTAAACAATAGTTATGCAATGATTAACAACAAATGTTTACCAGTATTAAGATTATTTACAAAGAAAACATAAAGTAAACAACCAATAAACAACAAATTCTTCGCATTCAAAAGCCAATTTATTTTCAACCCTATTTGCATGTAACAGTAGAGAAGTGCAAAGAATGCACTTTGTTTAACACTGCGCATGCGTGATTAAGATTTTCCGATCCCTGACTAATCACTTCGGTGTAATTTAAAGTAGGTGGGCATCTACCTACTTGCATATACAATGGAAGCGGATGTTCTTGGCATTTGAGGGTTACGGACTTAAGTATCTCTTTGATATTTTGCTTAAGGAAATGCAAATAAGGTTAAGAATAGAAGAGATAGTGTTTGGTTGTGAGAGTTGACTTATGGAAGCGGGTTCTGTTTTCAATACATTTGAGTATTTTCCAAGTATAGACTATTTATGTATAACCTCGGTTTATTATTTAGTGGAAATTATGTTTTTTCCTACTCGTCCGCTAATATTTTCTGATTATTTTCGTTGCGGGATCCACGACAGTAGTGTATCGTTTCTTCGGGACTCGTCGAGCTTCATTACCTCGACGCTCTTCTGGCGGTCTCCACTATTGATTCTGGCTTACAGAAGTTGCAGTGGTTGAGAATAGTGAGGCGGGCTTGTCTAATAAAAAAGAAAATCCTCGGTTTATCAAGCGAAAAATGTATAGGAGCGTAAGAGCTGTGATTGGTTGTCTGAATTATCAACAAGCAATCACAGCATTATTTACGCGCGCTTGGCAATGAGTCATGTTAATTTTGCGATGATTTTTAGACAAGGCTAAGCGTAAACCTAAGCTGCGATCATAGGGTAAGCTTAGGCCTAGATTAATATTTAAAAATTTAAAATACTTTCATAAATATTTTTTTTTTGATAATTATATTTTCATATATTGAATAATAATCAATGAATCTGCCTCGTTGGCCTAGTGGTCCTAAGCGCGACTGCTACGCTAGAGGTCTTGGGTTCGATTCCCAGGTCAAGCAAAAAGTATTATTGCGTTTTTCTATGAAATTCTCAGTAGCAGCTCGGAGTTTGGATTTGTGCCCGGTTAATGGCAATAGGCTCGCCCCCTATTACATGGGACCTAAACATACCGGCGAACTGTGGGTGTACATTGTTACACCTCTGCCTAACCCTTCGGGGAATACAAGCGTGATGGTATGATGATGGTAATCAATGAAAACCAACACAGTAGGCTTCTGAACTGCTGGGCAATAATGTGACATATTAAATTAGTTTAATTTAATGATTAAAGTATTGTAGATTGGTTCGTTTTAGTAAAATAAGACTCAGTAATTGTCATAATTGAATATAAGTCTTGTCTACAGCTGTACTAATTATTATAGTATTGCGCGTGACTTAAACTAATTAAACTTTATAGCCTAATATTTTATCTAACTCATTATAATTTATATCTTAATTTACACGATTCTAATTAAAAATGTATTCTTTTGTTTCAGGTAACGCATTATTTTATCTACTCTACTCATTTTAGCGCTGTTTATTATAACTAAAGGTATGAAGAAGCTAGGAAGCAACTGCCATTAAACCAGGTACCCATAGCTTTATTTAAAGGATTCCCCTGACGGTGGGCAACCACCAGCCGGGGAGCGGATCATTCGTCATGTGTTCACCGGGCTCCTGACTAATGGTGGTAGAAGGAACCGTGGGGTTTTAGTCGGCAAGAGTCCGACATGACCTACCGGTTTCCCCAGATGGACGGTATCCATGAGTATTTTCCCTACGAGTCCCCATGATGTCTTCACCACTGTTTTTGGTAGATAACAGATAGTTATGCCTGTGTAATATTTGAAAGCTGGTAGAGTAACTGTCGTCACGAACTTTAAAAGGAAAGCCGGTAGGAATTGACTTGTATGGAGTCCTAAGCATTTTATATGTCGACAGCCTGCAGTCCTTGTCACTGCATTTCAAATGTCGATAGTCTCGCGGACCAAAATACTTGATTTGCTTATCTTTCTCGACGTTTACCTGGCCCACGTTACTATTCTTCATTATTACAGTTCGAACCAAATCAATTACGCATCTATCTATTGAATAGATATTTTTATGATCACACAGTAGGGCCCGGTCACCGCCAAAGCGGAGAGAAGAGGCGATGTCTCCCACAACCAATCTGCTTACGTTATTTCACATCTCACCGCATAATTCCAGTACAATAGCATACTATTCGTTGTTTATGAGACATCTCCTCTCCTCTCCACGTGGGTGGAGACCACGCCTTAAGGAGAGATTTGCAAAAAGAGTAAATATATGGCAATAATACCTTATTTGTCATTTAGTATGAAGGGCTACGGAGAAAATTACAAGCATCCATATAAATGTTAGCTTGTACGGAAGGCCGTCCGGTTTGATTGATCGATTGATTCATTATGCTTAGATCTCTCTGCGACAGCGAGAGAAATCGATTTACACTTCCTGTAACTAAAATTGGTGCAGTAGTTTAGTTTGGTCTTGCTTTAATTAAATAAGGTAGATGTAGTAATTGTGTTGGATTTAGTAAAACGTTTGTAGTGTTTGAATGTTTAATTCAACTTTATTGCGTTTAATGTGACGGCACGGTTGGCGCAGTGGCTGAGCGATTGACTGCTGCGCTGCGTGTCGCGGGTTCGATTCCCGCACGGAACAAATATTTGTATGGCGTACAGATAGTTGTTTCGGGTCTGACTGTTTGTGTATGTGAGTTTATATGCTTGTAACCGCACCCACGATACAGGAGACATTCTTAGTGTGGGGCAACGTTATTTTAAAAAGAAAAAAAAGAAAGAATATCTAGTACATATACTTTATTAAATAAAGAATCTGACTGTTACTGTACCACAGCAGCAAAAGGCCTCTGCTTAGAGAGAAGTCACGTGCATTCTCTTAACTTAAAGATTATAGTTTCCAGATTAGGTAACCTTTTCCGTATTTTCTTAGGTTAGTAATCAACTTCGTGATCTAAATCACCAACAGAGAGGTGCCCAGACTCACAAAGGTTCCTAAAACCCAATAGTAGTACACAAACCAAACATTAACTCTAAAGGTCTCACTTACTTAACGCGACGGCAATCCAAGCGAAATGTTTACACCGGCTGACCGCATTCCGCGCATGCGTCCGACGCCAGTCGCTCGCGCCGAATGTTCTGCACTCCTTTTACTGCACTGCACTGCACATATTTGTGTGCAATCCAGTGCATTAGGAAATGAGTAGGGTGCGTCTATTCCGCTGGATGATTCCTTCGTGCAAATTTGATAGTTACATTTAGGTAATTTTTCGTGTAATCCAGTGTATTGGATAAAGGAGGTGTGACTTCAAGAAGCCATGCTTCAAAGCGATCTTGACTTATTATTCTTTTATTTAAAATATTTTTTGATTTTTTATTTTAAAATTCTTAAAAATATAGCCGTTGTCCTGCTGGAACGTTGGCTTGCAATGCCACCTACCGGGTTCCGTTGTGTATCTAAATAGTCTAGGGACTCAAACACAACAAATTTCATTAAAAAAGGTCTAGCCGCTCCAGAGGAGTTCAGTGACATACATACATACAAAAATTATATACATACATTTATAGATAGATACCAGACATTAACGCTGAGGATTTCGTCACTAGGCGTGTCACAAAACTAGACGAGATTAATATTATCATAATTGTGCATAAAACGACAGGTTGTTCGTAAGTAGTTACCGCCGGTTGTTCGTAGCTACGGTCTCATAATAGAGCTTAGCTTTACCAAGGGGCACCAACCTACAATCTCTCAATAATTACATTAATTACGTCTAAATAATTCAATGACAAATGTGAAGTATGTGACAAATGCCAAATATGTATAGCAATACCGGTTCAACATACATCCGAACTTATACTATGTATTATTTAAGCTAAGCTAGATATACATATAACTAACGTCAGCCTGCGTCTCGTCGACTCGAATTTTTGCCTATGTCACTCAAGGATAACGTACGTCAAAATTGGACTCCAGAGATTAATTTCCAAACGGACCGGTTGGAAGCGGCCTGCATCCAGCGTCTTCCTGTGGTCTTAATCAGGTTGTCCGTCCACCTTCTGGGTGGACGTCGTACGCTGCGCTTGCCGGATATATTTGTCCAAATATATCATCTGAAATATCGTCACTCGTCGATCGTCGCTTCACTTAGCTTGATAGCATCTTGAAGTTGGTTGCAATCCACCAATCCACACTATTGACGTCACAGCTGTAACACAAACAAACACACTTTCGACACACTGTTTATTGTCATTTATATCAATACAAAGTGCACATAAAATGTTCATTATTTATTTATTTCTGTGGCATTGTTGGGGGACCTTCACCTTACTTCAACGAGTGTAGTGGAGCGTGGCGGTGACCTCTGGTATCAACATATTGTCAAATATGAAGTACAATGCACGACACGTCGATATAAGGGTCATGTAGAATATTGCTGGAGGCGTTTTTATATACGCTGAGTTTTAATTGACTGCTTATCTTTCAGGGGATGATAGTACTCATAAATACGAACAAACATTGTTATAAAAGAAAGAAAGACAGAAAAATATTTATTTTAGACACACACAGGAACTTGTACATCATAAAAATAAAAGGATACAGAGAAGAAAAAAAAACAAATCGAATAAAAAGATTTGTGCGAGGCCAAAAAAGGTATGGGAAAAAACATTTTGATCGTATAGTGCATTTTTGTATGGAACGATAACCATTGTAAAAAAATGTGTATTGAAGTTATTTCCACCGTTTCAATTTAGTGGCAAAACTAAAACAGTTAGGAATTACTTTATGGATCCATAGTTTAATTTGTTAATTTAAAAAGAAGAAGTATTTATTTGACAATGCCAAAACATATGGCTGTTCTGTCTCTTTGAATATTGAACTGAATGCGGTTTAGAAAGAAAGTAGTTAAGTTGGTGGTACTTTTACTAAACAATGGTTATTTTTTAGTTTCAATGTCATGTTATTGTTGGTGTTTTACCTCTTTCCTTTACGCATAACAAACGTACAAGCGATCAAGATATATACATAGGTCTATTGATTGTTTTCACACCACTATAATGGATTCAATAGCCTTTATTACGCGTCACTTCCGCCAGTTCAGGCGGACTTTCAGCCTTTCTTTTGTATCAAATATGACTTTTTATGACGAGGGTATCGAAAGGAGTTTGTTATTATTTTTCGGTTCCTAAAAGTGCAAAATTCGCGTTTAAGATTTTACTCACCGGTAAAGTTATTCCGTAAAAGTCTTTCTGGCTGAATTTTGGCTTCGAAGCTGCGCTGCAATGCTCCTTGCTCCAATGCACCTTATTTCGATTGCTTTTTTTTAGCATGGGAAATCATCAACTGACTTCTTACGCTTTGGGTGAAGCGGTGGAGACTGTCAGACTCTGACTACCTAAGACCCATCCGTGTTCCTCCTAATGCCCTTTGCGTTACAGGGCCGCGGTAACTCTGTCAAACAAATTCCGCAACTCCAGCATTGATTGGATAACTATTAAATTCAATTGATGTCTCGTATGACTGAATTCATAAAAAAACCATTTTACCGAACCCTTCATGTGCGAGTTCAAATCGCATTTGGCCAGTTTATTTGATGTATTTCCGCAAAAAAATGCTACTTATATTATCAATTACCGCACGCAATGAATGACGCTTTTCCACAATTTTATCACTGCTATTGTGACTTTTTATTAAATTAAAGATGGATTATATCGTTTAATATTGGATTTAATTTTAGTGCTTTCATATTTTACTATCTCTAAAGTCAGCCATTTTTAATATAATAGAATGATAAAGAAAGTTCTTTTTATAAAATTACGTTTTTGTGTTCAAGTTTGTAAAAGATTATATTCAGTTCTTTTTTACCATTTAACTAGGTTCGTTGAAAGCGAGAATAATATTTTTAGATGATGCCAATTCTATTTTGAGAATAATAAAAATTGTAATAGAAATGTACTTTCGTTAAACATCTTTTATTTGGCAACTCTAAACACGGTTTTAAATGTGGTTACTGCATAGGTACTTACAAAATTGTAATTTAATGAAGAACATCAACAAATTCAAAACAATGTACGTATAATATTTTATTATCAATAAACTAATTTCTGCGCGCTGCTTTGTATTCTCAGTAGCAGCTCGGAGTTAGGATTTGTGCCCGGTTAATGGCAATAGACTCGCCGTCTATGACATGGGAACTAAATGTAAGTACCGGCGAACTGTGGGTGTACATTGGTACATCCCTGCCTAACCCTTCGGGGAATACAGGCGTGATGGTATGTATGTATGTCTCTGCCCGCGACTTCGTCTCCGTAGACTTCAGAATTAAAATATTTATCCATTCATGCTCACTATCTTTTGCGTTTCTAATAAATAGTAGTAGGATAAATAAAAATAAATATCGTATGTACGTACAAGGCGTATAGTACTTCCTTACATACCTAAAAAGTAGGAGTACCAATACTAGAGTACACTTCCACTTTTGAAAACCATGTATTCTTTATCTGCTCACTCACAAGGGGATAGAATACAAACATCAGCTTTCATATTCCCATCATACAAACCCGCCCACTGTCTCAATGCTCACTTATTAATTAACGAACATAATTTCACTGACACGTGAAATAATTTCATTAATTAATCGCGACGCTCTGCGCATGCGCCGGGTGCGGGCACAAGTGTCACGCTTGTTACAGTACATACTTAAGTGCAGAAGGCTCACTCACCTCTCACAGTTACTAGAAATTGTTGGTGCATTTTATGACAGTAGGAAAGGTCTTTGACCTTTGCCTAATATCTCATGGATCGTTTTTCATTGATCAAATATGACGGAAGTTTATGATTTGAAGCTACTAATCAGAAATATTATAATAATACTAGCATTAGCTCTCACGACTTCATCTGCGTGAATTTGATTAGGAATTTCCAATTTTTTTTAGGAAATTTTTAAATAGCTTTGTATTAACGAAAGAATTTAAAAAATTGGAACAGTATTTAGGTAGTAACAAACAAACATAATCACCAGCTTTATAATATTAGTACCTACGTTTGTGTTGCAATGAACAACTATCTAGCTACTAATAAGTGCTAATTCTTATTAGAAATGGACCTTCTACAATTTCTTGTACAGTTTCCTGCATTGTGCCGTGTGAACAGGGAGAAAGCCGATGCGTTCGCAGAAGATATAAACAGTTGGGACGTGTTCATACAATACTCTATAAATATACCTACCTACCTAGCCAGCTAACCTATGGGGCTTTGTTAAGAGAAACGGTCCGTTTGTTAGGGGTTTCACACTGGCTATCATTATTTGTTTAGTTTTAAATCTTTGTTAGTACAGTCGCCATTAAAGTAAGACTAGCTTCTGCTCGCGACTTCATCCGCTTCAAATTTGATATATTATCCCATCGGAACCGTACATTATTCCGAGATAAAAGTATTCTATGTGTTATTCCACACTACAATCTATCTCAGTGCCAAATTTCATCCAGATCCGTTCAGCCGTTAAAGCGTGAAAGAGTAACAAACATCTATCCATCCATTCTCATAAACTTTCGCATTTACAAAATTAGTAGGCAGTAGGATACCAGCAAAGCGCCGCAGTTTCAACCGCGTTCTGTCCAGGGTGAAAGAAGATATTTGATAATTACTCATCCTTAAAAAAAGGGCATTGGGAATCGCCAACAGCAGCAAAATAACGTGAGTCTCCAAAATTAAAAACACATATATTTTTATCAAGCAATTTTCAAAAAAATAAATATGCAGTGAAATTCTCGTACTTATATTAAATGTTGAAAGCAAAATACCTTCATAAACAGCATTAACACTTATTAAACGCGACCAATCGCGACCTCCACTTTTTTATTGTCATCTTAACGTTTGAATGAAGTCGTTACGAAATTAATACCTATGTTGCAATGTTTGGGAATTTCTGTCTGAATTGAACATTGACAAGCTCACTTATATGAGTAAAAGTTGTGTAAGACTTGACGGCAGAAATATGCGAAAATTATGTATATTTCTAACACTCTTACTTACCCATAATCGCTGACGTTCGTTCGAGCTCACCATGTCGAGCTCAGATTCTCAGTAGCTGCCCGGAGATTGGAAGTTAGTGGTGTGAAAACCCCGTGTCTCGGGAAGCACGTAAAGCCGTTGGTCCTGCGCCTGATCTCTACCCGGTCGTGTTGGGTTATTGTCTCATAAGATTATGAGAGTTAAGGAAAAGGAAGTGCCCCTGTGTTTGCACACACTTATGCACTATAATATCTTGAGTACTTGGCTAGTCTCCATTGAGTTTGATCGCCTGTAACTTACATTCTGATAAATTGTCAAAACAATATCTGGTAAAACTTTACATATGTATAAAGCATGTATCAGGTAATCCAAAAAGTATAAGAAATGACGTAAATTGAAAACATGGTAGCCTCCTTTATTTATTAAAGGGATGACATGACGTTAAATACTTGTTTTACTACAGTCGCAATGTTTTTAAAAATAAACACACCCACACAAACACACGTTTAGTAACGAAAACCAACTGATTTTCATCGTAACTACCTCGATACTTAATGACTTTCTTCCAGCCAATATTTCCTGACAATAGGCTAAAATTATCTTCTTTTCAACCGGCTGCTGACTCACCCGACATCGATGATCGACACTTAAGTAATTGCTTTCGACTTCCAATGTAAAGGTATTATTAGACTTGTCAGAATGACGGCGCGGTGCTTCAAAGGTACTGTTGAAAGCTTTCTTTGTTAATTAGAATAGTTTGAATGTATTTACCTTCTCAATACCAGTTCCAGTATCAATAACGTTAAGTAACAGTATCGTAAAACAATAGTTTTTTTTTAAATACTGATCCATTTTCTTCAATGGGGCCCTCTATCTATCCCTAAGATGTAGCTAAAAGCTAAAAAAGCCCTTAATAGATAAGCCCTTGAATATATTATCATATCCTACTCCTATTTTCGAGAAGGGGTATATTTTGGTATATTTTTATTTGAGGGTTACCAACAAGAGACAAGTACATTAAAATTATCTTTTATAAAATATAAGCTTGTACAAGCTACATTATCTTACAATAGATATTCAATGATGGGTAACCACAGCTTACACATTATTGAGTATACATACTCTTAATACATGACTAAGGGCCGATTTTTCAATGATCAGATATAAGAGGTATCTGATCATTGAAAAATCAGCCCTAAATTAAAGAATAAGTAAAAAATAACAATTAACATGCTATTTATCATATTAGTTACTCATAAGACACAAATACAATTATATAAAACTAGCTGTTGCCCGCGACTTCGTTCGTGTTCATTATTTTACTGGTTTCAATTTTGTTTTTGCATAACCCTCTTTTTTTTAATTAAAGTAAATAAAAAAAATAAAATAAAAATAGCCTAAGTTACTTCTTCTATAATTAGCTATCTGCGGGTGAAAGTCCCGTCAAAATCGATCCAGCCGTTTTAGAGATTAGCCGGAACAAACAGATAGACAGACAGACAAAAATTTTAAAAATTGTTTTTCTATGTTAGTACCGTAAATACTTTCATGTGCATTTAGTGAAAAGCTTGTAATTTGAAATTACAAACAGATCCTTAAATTTTATTTATTTGTATAGATATTTATATAAAAGCTCCTACCTAATTTTAGTTGGAATGTTTGCAAACCGATGTTATATAAAACGACTGTAGCTTGTTTAGTTTTATTTTCATCGGTTGATAAAAATAAAACAAAAGCCTATCGTGTCATCGCGCCGTATAAAGTTTCAAACTACCTTTAGTTTAGAGCTTTAGGGAAGTTCATAAATTGAAATGAAGTGTTGGAATGACTCTACACTATTGTTAAGTAGTTTCTACCGTGTAAGGGGTAACTTTACAGGTCATTGACCAAGGAAAATTCCCGAAGAAAACATAATAGGGCACTTTGTCTCGCTGTCAGCGATTGAACTCACAACTCTTGAACTTTCTTTGTTTTATTTTTTACTAATACCAATATACTTTTTTAAGTTTATTTTGGACATCACTAATATCTGTAAAGGAAAATATAGTGTGGAAACGTGGACTTATAATTAATATAAGTCTGCAATCGCCAATCCGTCATGAGCAAGCGTGGTGATCAATGCTTCTGCATTCTCGGTATGGAAAGAGGCCTTTGCCCTGCGGTTGAACAATAATTGGGTGGTATTATTATTATTATTACGAAAACCAATAACAGTTGAACAGGTAGACTGAAATATGAAACGGAATTTACATAACATTATTGATGGAAAACGATTCCGTATTTCATGCTTTGCTTGAATTCTTCAGTAAATAAACGGGATGTTATTCTAAATTTTTTTTTAATTCAATAAGTCAATGACATAACAATAAAGAATAGTCTATGGTCATTGGGCACGTTCTAGTTAATTTTAGAATAAGAATTGAACTTAAACAATACCATAGAAATATATTTCATAAATTGCCATGATGGCTCAGTGGTTAATGCACTCGTCTTTCATGCACGAGGCTGTAGGTTCGCAACTGGGCACAGGCAAGTACCAATGTGATTATTTCATATATATATATTTTTTTTTTTTTTTGTTTACTGGACTTATAATTTATAGAATAGAATAGAATAGAATAGAATATTTATTTGCGTAAAACATGAAATCAAACATGAAACATAAGTCTGAAATCGTCAATCCGCTTTGAAGCGTGGTGATCAATTCTCGTGCCTTCTCTGTATGGGAAGAGGCCTTT
The DNA here is from genome assembly GCA_947462355.1 of Caradrina kadenii. Lineage (NCBI taxonomy): Eukaryota > Metazoa > Arthropoda > Insecta > Lepidoptera > Noctuidae > Caradrina > Caradrina kadenii. The sequence continues at coordinate 3,076,316 of OX381693.1, read as the reverse complement.
GCCTTGCAGTGGAACAATAATAGGCTGGTATTATTTGGATTACGTAATTTTAATTATCTAGATATGTCAGTTATCGTATTCAAGTTGATTGACCTCTTCCATTCAAATGACCTTTAATTGTTTAAGACATGATTATGTACCGCTTTAGTCACATTTTAAGTATCCAATTAATTATATGGACATAAATAAGTATTTACTATTTATTATGCATTCTAACGTGTTAATTTAAAATAGGGTGTTTATATTTTGTGCCGGTTTTTGTAATTAATTTATAAAATTGTTATTATGTAGTTTTTTTGCATGAGTTGTTTTTGCGGTATACTTACATAATTGCATCGGACTATAGACGATTCGATACATAATAGACAGACATTCAATTGTTTTTTTCTTTGTAATATTAATTATTATTAGAATTTCTTCTCATTTAACATTACCTGCGCACTCGGCGATTTACAGTTCAAAAGATAGAGCCCTATAATAGAGGGAAGGACAGACCAACAGCGAAGCCTTATGGTCTTACGGAGTCTGTATGGAACCCTTTAAATAAAAACTGCCGGTTTAAAAATATTAGCCAATCTGCTAACAAGTAATGGAGATGACTGTACATTGTGTTACTCTTTGATAACTCAATATGTATACTTGTAGTAGGTACAAAATCCCACTTATGAACAATATATAATTGAAAGAAATATTAATTAAGCATATCGCAACCTCTATGGCACTTCAAAAGGTTTTAATGACTTGCTAAAAATATTGTGTTTCAATTATTCTTATTTTCTTTTAAATAACTTTACCTAGAACCTGAATGTAGGTTAACGTGTAACCTATTTCAGTAATTTGTGTCTTAGAAATGTACGTGAATGATGTATGTGTATTTTATTGATTTCAAAAGACTGTTCATGGAGTTTCTTTCTCGAACTTCTCTATGGACACCTACTGTATGGAACGAACATCTAGCCGTCAACCGTCTGCCTGACTTATTGACAATTCATAAATGCCTGTAAATGGTTAATTTGAAATGGTAGCACCCATTACATTCCTAAGTAGGTATATAGGACGTGTTGCTTGCCTTCGATGACAGAAATAGAACTTCCGGTTCCGTATTCAGTTCCGACGCAACTTTAAATACGATATACGACCTTCATCGTACGGCAGAATACCAAACCTTTTTCATGCTGGCTGGAAAAAACACTTCAACTGTCAGTCAACCCTAAAGTCTTTATGGCATTGACAAGTATCTATGATTTATGACTCCAGGAAGTGTCTACATATTACTATTTACAGCGTGTCACGGAAAGGGTATATTATTAAGGTAAACAAACAGGGAGAATAATGTATTTGGTTTAGACTCTCTATTCAAAATTACATCTCAAAACATTGAGAAAGCATAATATTAATATTTTTGACAGTATTATCAAAATTTAAATCTTAACAATCGTGTCACCGCACTAAGTCACTATCACTTTTAAAAGAACTTTTATCTCTCCTGGGTGTCTGTGTGTGTAGTAAAACCTATTGAGAAACATTTTATTTATTAAAGAAATGTTGCTATGTTGTTGTTTTTCACTGAATATAATAAAACTAGTCGTAGAATTAAGAATCTATGCCCTTAATACTCATATATGTTGCCTGCCGGGGCTGCGGGTTGTTCGCAAAGATACCGCGCCCCCGGAACGCAAAGGGCACAAGAAGGAGGAACATGGGTGGGTTTTAGTCAGTAAAAGTCTGACACTCCCTCCCGCCCCGCCCAGGGCGGGAGAAGTTATTTGATGATTTCCCACCCACCAAAAAAAAAAAAAAACAAAATACTCATATATCCTTTCCGTTACATCCTGTATAGGACCTTTTTAAGGGCATGTTAATACTATATAAGTAGGTACAGTAAAATAAAATCATAAACAAACATTTTAAACATAACCTATGACAATAACCTATAACACAGAACCGAAGAAACAGGTTTTAGTCTAAACTCGTAGAGAAAGCGATATCGTTTGCTTTTTACTTTTTATTTATTTATTTTATTTGGTTAGTGGCCAGTCGTTTACGAAGGTTTACGATGTGTGCGATTTGTAAAAAGAGTGTTTATCGATCCATGTTGTACATTTTATTTAATTAATTGGCGTATAGTAAGCCTTTGAAAGTTCTATAGAGTGGGATCTTCTTGCTGACTCGACGACTATTTGACCAGTTTCGGTTACCAGACTACTAGGTACTTATTTGAAGGACTATAAGGGTCCTTGAACGTTTTGAGATAAATTAAGTATATTTGTTATTAACGACTTTTATATTTTATATTGCTATAGGACATTTGGCAATAGTGTAGCTTACTATCACTGTTTTTTTTTGTAATTGGATCTGTAGGTATCAGAGATTACCTATTACACACGAACAAACAATTTTACCTTTTTATTCTACTTTTATATAACATACCATCACACCTATATTCCCCTAAGGGATAGGCAGAGATGTACCAATGTACACCCACAGTTCGCCGGTATGTTTAGGTCCCATGTAATAGGGGGCGAGTAAAATAGAAAGGTAAAATTAAAATATAGATTAATGAAAAATTATAATTATCAGAATAATGTTAAATCGCGTGTTTGAAAGACACTATTAGAAATCACCGCTCAACTTACAAGATCATCACCATCATGTCCTTAGTTGGAAGGTCAACATATCATAATAGAACACATAATCGATTTACCTGCATAGTGTTGTCGTGTATTGTATTTTTTTTTCAACGAAGAAAATGCTGTTTTAAAAAAAAAAACTGCAGTACTTGCAAGCTACGCCGCAGTAATTAACATTTGCTGATTTGTAAGGTTAAGGTCAAAAGCCTTACATGCAATGCGTCTTTCACATACAGAACACCGTAATTTCTAATAATTTAAAATGTAGCATTAATTCAAGTCACCATGTGAAGATGTTGCAAAAATAAATGTTCAATCCGTTTTAATAAGTTCAGTCACCCTGAAATCGTGTGAAACCGGCTTTATCAAAGAGTCGTTAAACAATACATAGTCTAGAAAAAAAAACAGCAAGCATTTTTGGATGTCTATGGATTCGAAATTTATTTTTGTCTGTGTTTGTAATCTGAGTTCCATTCAGTCATCATTTTAAAAAGCTAAAATATAGTCGATGGTTAAAGTAAATCGGCCTCATGTGCCAAGAAACCATTTGGTACCGAATACCTACCAGTCTGTACGAAAATACCTAAAGTTAAATACTATTTTCTTATTTCTAAAAATGGAGCGTCAATTTAGAATGCCTTTACCTTTGATGAAGGATTTTTATTTCTGGCAAAATATTTGTAAACAAATTGTTATATAAGACGATCACGAATGGTCTGGAAATAACTAAATGATCGGAAGGCATGATCAGGAAAAGATATAGCAGACGGCCCTCCTTCAAAAACCACGGTTTAAACGATTTTCAATTTCTCTTTTTATTTTGCTGTTGATAAAAAGTTACTTGTTGTATTTCGATTAGTTTGCAAGTTGCTGCCTGCATGGGGGTTGCACGTATCGTTGCGATTTTAATAGATATCCCTTAGGCAACTTTGAATCCTTGGAGTTGTGACCGTTAAGCAAAAGACTGGTGTCCCAGATGGTAACTTAAGGACTTTCGGGAATAGAATTTCTGGGACATCTTTGGAAAGTATCTCTCTTTGGGAGTCGTATCAATAAACTTCGCTGATACTGAGAAAAATACAAGCATAACTGTTCCAAGACATGCTTGCAAAAAATATAATTACACAATTAAGGATTTAATGGGTTTCTTAAAAGTTACGTTATCACCGTAATAATGTGAAAAATGTAGTTCTAAATTTAAAATGACCGCTAGTTATCTTTGAAAATTCGCGCGGAAATTCTGACCCCCGTGGATTGTTTCTAAATGTTTAATTAAATCTGTTTATTTTAATTATTTTATTATGATAATGGCTGGAGGAGGCGGTTCAGCCGCATCCGGTACCTTGACGCGGTTCGTTGCTCTCATTCTGCCTAGATTACGTCATCACGTTCATAATAAATGGATATATGTCTAACATTCTCATTTATGATCATATTTTATTGTTACAAAACAAAAACATATTTAAGATGGGACTTTAGGACAAAAGCTGAGCTATGATTAATTAATATTAAGCAAAGTAATGAAAGAAACTATTAGAATTCCATTTTGAAATGAAAGCAACCATAAATTGAAGACTTTAAGAAATAATTTTTTTGGCCAGACATTCAACCATTTTTTTTCTATTAAATAATAATAATGCAATGTGTAAAAACTATAAACTAAATCATTTAAATACACGCACCAGCTGCAAATACAAAAAGAGCCATTTCCTGAACTCATGAAGAATTTCCTGAATAGTTTGTTATGTACCATACATATTTCCTGTCTAATTTAAACGAAGTAAGTAATAAATGTATACAAAACTATGTTAGAATTAGTAAGGGAAATATTTAATTCTGGTAAACTATTAATTAGTATTACAAATTCCTACAATGTACAGATGCACGCACACACTCCCACATCACTCATTCAATAAATATATTTATTAGTAGATAGCATATCTACGTAATTGTGTCACTTTTTTGCCAGTCAAATATTTTAATTTTCGTAAATGTATCGTAATTTTTGTCATTGGTGTAACGTTTGAATTATAATTATGTTATAATTACATGTCAGCTGTAAAGCCACATTGTATTAAATAAATAACTATAAAAAGCCATGCCGCCAATCATAACGTTTTGTAGTTTGAAAATTATTATATATTCAATAGCTGAGTATCAAGATCTTACGAACAATAATAAACCTCAATCTTCTGGAAACACTTTGTATTATGTTCCATTTTCAAATTCAGAAAATGGAAGCGCGCGTAACCATAGACAATTAAAATCATAGTTTTAATGATGCTATTAAGAACATAGGCCATAGCGTGCAGTGTCTGATAAGGGTAAGTGCCGACATTCGCCTTGACACCACCTGTTATGATATTGTTTGTTATAAAGCTTTAATAGGTATCTGGATTACATAACCGATTCACGCGAGATAAAATGTTTAAAATTGCTATGATTATTTAGGTTGATTTAAAATGTTACTTTTAAAAATAGAACTCAAGGTAATTTGGTTTTAATTTTTAATACTTTTAGGAACATTCCATTTTTTTTTTAAATCAGTACGAGTTTAGCTCTTGTCACGTGTTTGATGAATTAACTGTAAATGAATGATCTTCGATAATTTGTACCTATCATGTAAATAATTCAATCTGTCATCGGCTGTCTCTATTTTTCGCCTTTCCTTCATTCTTACAATAATCTCGAAATGAATTTAACGAATTCATTTAACAAATGTTACCAAACCAAATCCAAGAAATAAACAATCAAAATATTGTACCATGATACCATCACGCCTGTATTCCCCGAAGGGTTAGGCATGGGGTGTAACAATGTACACCCACAGTTCGCCGGTATGTTTAGGTCCCATGTAATAGGGGGCGAGCCTATTGCCATTAACCATTTAATTCTTTTTAAACTAAATTCTAATGTCTTAACAGTTACACAACTAAATTATTATCATAATAGGAGTCAAGGTGATGGTTCTCGCCCTTTAACGTCTTACACATAACACTCCGCCTTTAATTCTGTCTGTTATGAGGGTTTGTCACGCAATCCTCAGCCTTACTAACAAGTTTTTCTTCAATGTCAAGAAGTTTAATTGAAGAAAGTTTGACGCGATGTGCGCCACAGTCGGGCGTCGGCATCATTTGGGAAAACTTGGTGGTAGAGTCAAGGTGTTAGTAAAATGGTTTTATTGCTAGATGTCGCTGGCTGAAAACGTTTAACGTGCGAAACTTCAAAAATCGAATTCTTGTTTCTCTTTGGCTCTCTTTCAAAAAAGTTTAAACGTTGTTTAGCCGTTTAAGAAATCACAGACGTACTAAAAGGTACAAGTATTAAGAAATGTACCTAAACTTAAAACTGTAGGTAGGTAAGTCCAAATTCCACATTTTAATGCCATTTCCTAAATCACCATCTTTTTTTCTAAATATAGCAAACATTAACTGAAAAATCCTGAATGAATAAAATCACGCTAAAACGATCGAGTGCCGGCCAAACTTCGTCTACACACGCGATGTCGAAAATTAAAATAGTCTGTAGCTAAGTTTGTTCATTCCGACGAAAATACACGTTAAGTCTGTTGGACATAGCGTTGCGATAAATAGTATTTCTATAGAAAATATACTAAATGCTATAGTTAAAAGGTAAATCTCCTGAAAAGGCTTGGTAGCTCGTAGTCGTAGAACGACACTGGACAAGTGACACAATAATTACAACAAAACTTCCTTTAATAAAAAGAGTATAAAAGTAATATAGAAGTTAAATCGATTAAACTAACGAAAGAAATAATTGATTATTTAGGACAAACAGGCTCAATAAAGCTATGAGAAGAAGCGTAAGGTCATTAAACATAGCATCATACGCTTCGGTGACTCATAAAGCAACGCTTTGTAATGCATATATCCAATATCTCGCGGTGAAGGAGAAAGACAAGCAAAGCAGACCTTATTTAAAAAAAAAAATATGGTATCGCTTTCAGTGGCTTAAAATCACAATACTGTCGTTTTGCAGTGCGACAAGTATATTCAAGTACTTTGCAGCTTTAGATTAAGCATTAGATACCTACTAACTAATTTTCTAGTTCAAACTAGTTGCAACTGGGGCACCTTCGCTGTACACGATACTGGTAATCACATAATTCACGTACACACGACAGCTATATTATGAATGTGAAATATTTCCTCAGCTATTTAACGTCTTGGAGAATTTATTTCTGTATCTACTTTACAAGGTTTCAGCTATTCTTTAAATAACTTTTTAAATACGAATTGTCAGCTGACGAGAATTTTAAAGTTTTAAAAAGTAAAAGAAATTAAATAAGTATTAACTTTATGATTAAAAAATAAAAAAGTAATAAACTGTGTAGTTCGAATGCATAATTTTAATGTGGAATAGAAAATAATCACATCGAAACCAGCCAGTGCATTGAATAGCTGTTTTTTTTTTACTTTGAGTGCTTTTATCTACTGTATTAGCATTTTGAGTGTTATTTATTTTGTGGAAACCCATTACTTGCACCTCAGTCTATTTAGTACAATTTTAGGTTCAATGCACTTTCATACTAAATCTTTTTTACTTTGCAATTTTACATTTCGTGGAAAGTGACCCTTTTTTATTTTGTTTTTGTTGCTATAAGTGATTAGTGTACTTAGGTATTTATCTTCTCAGAGTCCTATTCTGTTTACCTACACTTACGTTATAAAATTACCTACGTAGAAACCTAGGTAATAAAACTCTGATTTCAGGTTTCCTTATTCCTGATTTATAATACATTTTGTAAATTATCACAACAATAAGACTTAAATTGTATTCTCACAAAAAAAACAGCACTAGTTTCTTCGTAGTTTAAGTTTTTTAATAACATGGGGTAATTAAAAACGTGATTTGCAAAAAATAAATTACCTCCGTTTTAAATGAGAACAAAATCTTGAAACTGTCTGTTTTTAAATGACTTGATAATATAATAACGTCTGATTTGCATACTATACGTTACTAATACAATGCATCCATTTTTTAAAAACGACTTTTGAAAACTTTGAGAACTGCCTCGGTAGCCTAGTGGTGCTAAGTGCGACTGCTACGCTAGAGGTCTTGGGTTCGATTCCCAGGTCGAGCAAAAAGTGTTATTGGGATTTTCTATGAAATTCTCAGTAGCAGCTCGGAGTTAGGATTTGTGCCCGGTTAATGGCAATAGGCTCGCCCCCTATTACACGGGACCTAAACATACCGGCGAACTGTGGGTGTACATTGGTACACCTCTGCCTAACCCTCCGGGGAAAACAGGCGTGATGGTATGTGTGACTTTTGAAAATGGAATACGTAGATATCTTTTGTTTCTTTTGTTGTGTTTTTGTTCACTTTTGTTTCAAATGTTTTACACAGATAATATAAAACATGAAAACTAAAGCCTCATTTTCTAACAATAGAATTTTATCACATTCATCTCAATTCATCTTGGAGACAAGTCGACGTTTATCTTGTTGATGCTAATTGACTGAATCAATGACAAACGGCTGATGACAAAACCATGCTAATCTTTATCTTTAGCGTCCGTCACGCAACTGTCCCGAGATACACAAAAATATTTGATGAGTCTGTTTATTGTTAACAAAGAACATTGTAAAATTATCTAATGGTTGTTCTAGTTGAAGACATTGTTTAGTTAAAGGTAATTGTTATAAGTATGCCCATCATAATCGCATTGCGAGCATCAACTTCCAGGCATTCAAGGCAACACTCCTAATCAACGTTAGCTGTCTTCTAACATCAATGTGTTTAAGGACAGTTTTGTCAACTTACAAACAAAAACAATTATAGTTGTTTCTTTTATTTACTTGACTCTTTATATTTTGTTAATTTTATAGCCTCGCATTGTCGGCGAACTGAAAAGTACGTGGTCTCACGTTTGTTCACCTCGTTAGGAGAAGATCGCTAGTTTCTATGTTTGCCTGGTACCTCGTAACAAATTTTCAAATAGTACTGGTAGCAGAGACGTAGACCTACATTTCAATAAACATTTTCGTCGAAAGGATTCTGTTAGTAACTCAATTATAGTTTCGTTCTTGATATATCACACGTCAAGTTACAGGAAATACCCCATTTTGTTTTTCTTTGTGCTTGGCTAGTTATAAAAAATGCTCTTATGCTGCGATCCTTGTATCAACTTTCTTCCAGTATTAGGATTTTTTCCTTTTGCCGATTGTATTAAAAAAAAAATCCCTTGTGTCTCAAAACTATACGTGAGGACTTGTAATTGGCTGTCTGGTGTATATGTTTTCCCTTGTTTGTCTGTAGTATTAGCTGTAAGTCCTCCATACTGTAAATAAATAAATAAAACTTGTTGGTTTTTTTTTGTTTACTCGATGATGATAAGCTGATGATAATCAAGATGAGGTACCTAATTTTTTATTTTTTTATTTTAGCAGACAGTAGCAATTCTATCTCTAGTATTTGAGACGCTATCAAACAAAATATACAAACTGCATAAAACTCTTCACACACCGAATCCTAAACCATATCCTCAATTTAACCGATGTACCTACTTATTACAACAAAAACGCTGTTATTTAATTTCCTTAACTGTTTCAAATTACTTCTCATATTGTCAAGGTCGACATTGTAATTTGATTCTAATTCCGTTGTTTATCCACGGTTTGAAGTTCATGCGATTTTAATATTAAGGTGCATTATGATTTGGTAAACTATTAATTCGCAGAATTTCCAGAAAACAGGTAAGCATGCGCTTCCTAAGAGAAAAGTAGTACCTAATATCGCACGGCAAACGCACCAAATTCAAGATGCCTCTCTCTTGACTGCACTAGCAGTGGCAAATTAAAAACGTATTATAAGCCTAAATAATCATCAGATATTCGTTAAAACCTTATTAATCTGATAGCCACCGCGAGCACGCGACAATACCGTTCTTCCATAAACCAAATGTCATTTTGACAGGTTTATTTGACAGGTGTCAGGCGTATTACCGTCGGTGACCCAATGAGGTTGGTTCGCACGGTGCGCGCGTGCGTCCGCGATCAAAGGCCTCGCCGACGACGATGCTATAACCACTCCGCCGCCGCGCCGGTGAATCCGTGCCCTTTCACTTTCCCGCAGCGCAACTCCATTGTTTCACGGCGAGAACGTTTAATTTATTTTTGTTTATTGACTTTAATTTGTATAATGAACAGACCAAGTCGGGATGTGCTGACCATGGCATTACATAATGATTATGAATAGGTCAGGCTAAAAAAGATTAATGATTATATTCTTATGCGTTATTTTGATGTCTATCAACTCATACATACCTTCTGGATCATTAATTTTAATGATAATAATTTTTGTGATGCATTGTTTTAAAAGTAACGTAGCTCAAAACAAATATGTATGGAGACTCCTGATTTGTTTGACCTCTTGAATTAAAAAAGCTGTTGTTTAAATTCTATAGAAACCAAATACAAAGCTTGGCTGCACTTTTGGCTATTCTTGACCAGCGACCGAATTAGGATTTTATCGCTTATTCCGGATTCGCATTTCTCGGGCATTGACCTCAGAGCATATAAAACTTTCGTATCGGATCGACTTCACACTGCAAACCCGTCACTCCCACAAGGCGGGCCGACCCGCCACGACGGACGGTTGTTCCGCAACTTTTTGCGGCCCGCGGCTCTTCGGAGAAATGAAAGCTGATGCACATAAAGCCGCACCACTCCTATGTAGTTTGTGAATCGCACCCAGCACCGCTTCCGCTCCACACGGAACTGCGGACAACACTGGCCACTTACAATTTGTTTACACAGCGACTTTTGAAATTGGAATGTAGTGGGGCGATTGATTGTTAATGGCGCCAAAACACGGCGATGTATATGTTTTATTAAGCAATCGGAACCAATTTACTGTCACTATATCGATTGATAATAATTTGATTTTTGGGATGTTATACTTTATTTTATCTTTCCTTTTAGACTTAACTATAGTAGCCGCCACGAGTCGTGAGCACAAACGTCAAGTTAGTTTTTGGATTGCTTTCTGGGTATTTTGGGCCGCTGACGCTGCATACTATTGGTCCGTCCATGGGACCGATCGTGTGCAGCTTCGGCGCCCCAAAAAACCTAGAAATGAACACAAACACCAAAAAAATAACTTGACATTTTCACGACTCGTGGTTGCAACTATACCAAGATCGCTTTGTCGGTAAGTACGATAGATATTTTCCTATACATTTATAGAGTTCGTTTTTTAAATAGAATTTGTTTTTCGAAACATAAGTATATACCATAACTTAGCAGCAAGCATAGTTACAAGTAGGTACAAGTATAGATGTTACAGTTTTATATGTAGCACGTTTTACAGTAGGACATAAAATACGAATGAAATATGGATGATATGTAAATTGACATCCAGGAGCGTCATTTTACAGTTCAATGTGAAACATCTGCATGTGTTGTATATCATTTACAACCTGAATCTAAATTTAAAACAGTAATGCTTTATTGCAACGCCGCGCCGGTGTGGTCGTCAGCTTTCCTTTACCGCCCCAACACATTACTGAAGCCTTAAGAATCCAATCGAGTACTCGATTCCGAAAGGACATAAAGCTCATAATCGATTATCGACGCTTTAAGAATAATTGCTCGTTTGTTTTTTCAATACTTTATGGTTCTCGCTTTGGAGAACTTTCAATGTGAAAGTAATCGATAATTATATGTTACATAAACCTGCGTTTGCGTTTGGAAGGGTATATTAAGATGCAGAGATTTCGGTAAATATGAATTATTTCTGGCCATTCATAACAAGTTTTTTGACGGTTCAATGCTCTGTAATTTCGTTACTATATAGTACCTGCCTATTATTGCCCCACTGCAGGGCAAAGGCCTCTTCCCATACAGAGAAGCCACGAGTATCGATCACCACCCACGACGAATTCTCGATATTAGAGTTATATTAATTATAAGTCCAGATTTCCTAACGATGTTTTACTCCACCGATGTCAGTGATGATAAAATTAAAATAGGACATTTAAAAAAAAATAGAGAAAAGTCACATTGGTGCTTGCCCATGTCCTGGTTGTGAACCCACAGCCTTGCGCGTAAGATCAGAGGCGTGTGCATACGAGGCTTTACCCACTGGATCATTTTGCTATTTTTTATGGTTAATAGTTACCATACAGTTAAAATTGTATAACTCGTTTCAAGAACAACGTTAAACTTGACTGAGGCTGTCGATAGCCCGATTTATATTTCTACCAGTCTGGTTGTAAGTTAGCTTCGAGTGGCTAGGGAAATGTGTTGTTACCATAATTTGTTACCGCGCTCCCTGGCAATGAGTTATTTATGTTTACCCCATAAATAACTGACTTTATTTACTACTTGAGAATTTCCTCAGGAAACAAGGTATTTTATTATGGAATTTATTTATTTAAATGTTCTTGGGACAGGTTTATTTTGTGGGATCTTTAACTACCTCAGTAGCTGCCAGAGGTGAGGAGTCCATACAACTCCATTTGTACCGGCTTCCTTACAGTACTACGGAAGAATAGCCAGGTACTTTACCACCATAGAGCAATGGTGCCTACTATTTATAAAAAACATTAGTACCTATTGTCTCATTGCAGCTAATTTAAATACATCATTAACCAACACCCCTATAATTTTAATGACACAAAGAAATAAACATTTTTAGCTCCAGCTTCCCTCTTAGAACAATTGACTCATCGCCACTAGTACATTTTTTTTATAGGTGGAGCGAAAGGGAGTGCCAAATTCTGACTGCCAAAAACCCATCCGTGGTCCTCTTACTGCCCTTTGCGTTCCAGAGCCGCGTTAACTCTTTTGAACAAATTCCGCAACCCTGCCAAGTGCCATGGAACTAGTACGATGCAAAACTCTCAATTTGCGCACTTCATCTTAAGATAATTAAGAAAATTCTCAACGAATTTTATTACAACATATCAAACATAACAGTAGAATAAATAAATTACAAAATTCTAGAACAAATATTTCGGTCTTAATTGCCTTACGTAATTCGATCTTCGTAAGATTATGTGGCGGGTAATTATCTCATGTTTACCTAAGTTTGGAAATAAGATGAAGATGAGATTATAGTCTATGTGAGTGTGCTATAATTTGTAATTCAAAATATTAATTGCTCATTGGCTTATGAACTCGCAAAAAAAAAATATTTTTCAAAGTCTGCCTTTTTTTTTTAAATGGGAAATCACCAAACGACTTTTTCCGCCCCGGGCGGAGCTGAAGGGAGTGTCAGCCTCTTACTGACTAAAGCCTATCCGTGTTCCTCCTAATGCCCTTTGCGTTTCTGGGCCGCGGAAAATCTTTTAAACTTATTACTACGTTTATTTTGATTATGGCTAAACTTAGTAATAATTTATTTTGCAACTTAAATCTAATTCCATACTTAAATCTAAGTATGTACTTAATTCCAAATGATTTTCGCTCAGCCAATCAGCGGGTAAGGTGTAAGCTCGTAATATAGAAAAGCTCTAATTTATGTCAGACAAGTTCCGGACCGCTTCCATAGAAGGTGATTAGGCAGGTCTGTGCAATAGTGGGGAATGCCGTTTAGGTTTATTATGTAAATCAAATAAATTGTGAACGTCATTCGAAACTACTTTCGTAAATCATTTTAGTGTTTTAAAAGAGAAGGCTGAAGTATTTATGGCTATATAAAAAATAACTAGACGCTATTTTCATAATATAAGTCTGGTTCATTTCCACTGTCTTCTGGACTTAACGAAAGGTTGCTTTACCCCGCGGTTAGTTACGCATTTGGTTACTGCTCCGCTCCGGTTGATAGCTTTGTAGCGTGATATTCTACATAAACTATATTACTTTTAAACCTTCCTCTTGAATCACTCTATCTATTGATAATAACCGCATTAAAATCCGTTCCGTAGCTTAAAAGGTTTGCGTATAGACGGCGGGAAGCGAGTTTGTTTACCATGTAGAGAAGGCTCTCTATGTTCTTTTGTCTGGTTATGCTCTATGTATAGAGTAATAAGTAGCTTCGTGCGTGATGATACACTGATTGAAGGAAGTTAATCAGTGAAATGAATCGGAAACCAGGAAATGTGCCATTCACGCGCTAGGAACCTAAGACCATCAAATTATATTTACGTAGATTATGCTTGCACTGTTCGATTAAGGATGGTCAGTAGTTTGAATAAAGAATTTTGCTTATTTATTTATATTATGTTTTTTTTATATTATTTATTTTTTTAAATATTTTATTTTTTATTTTTCTTTTATGTTTCCCTTAAGTCAGACTGGTTCCAAACTTTTTAATACGTTGAGCTAACGTAAATTGTTTATTTTCTACATGTCAAACTTGTACAAGTAACTTTATTCTATAATGCACACTCAATTACAGGTAACCACAGCTTACATTAGATACTAAAACAAAGAATAGATACTTAAATGAACAAAAAATTGATTGTTTGAATTGATTGTTCAACACATTCTCCTAAAACTAAGGCTTGTTTAGGCTGAATGTTTCTTTATTTCTTTACCTGTTCTAAAATACCTAATACTTCCATAATTTTACCACAACTATATTTTAACTGCCTCGTTGGCCTTGTGGTCCTAAACGCGACTGCTACGCTAGAGGTCTTAGGTTCGATTCCCAAGTCGAGCAAAAAATGTTATTGGGGTTTTCTATGAAATTCTCAATAGTAGCTCGGAGTTAGGATTTGTGTCCGGTTAATGACAATAGGCTCGCCCCCTATTATATGGGACCTAAAAACATATCGGCGAACTGTGGGTGTACACCTCTGCCTAATACTTCGGAGAACATAGGCGTGGTGGTATGTTATGTTATGTTATTTTACCTCAATGTAGTTAGTCCTAGTTTTTAACAAAGCCATGTCTATTCAGCATCTTTAGTGAAAACTGACGTTACTGTACTCTCTACGTCAGAGAGATGAGGTTTACATTAATATGTGAAATGTAGTTGAATGCATATTATGTACGTCTGCATACAAAGGCGCGATGTATCATAGAAATCGTGTTGTCACGCGCCGTGCCAGCGCCAGTCCGCCAGTTGACGGGAGAGCTCTTCCTAGTGACATGTGACGTCACTATACAAGTTGTCGTATGAAAGTCTGCGACGTGTGAATTAGATTTGTTAGCATTCTATTTTTGAACGCGGTTGTATTTTTTATTTATAATCTGTGGTTGTTTTTGATGCGTTGTGGTTGGTTTCGAATGAAAATGAACGAAAAGCAATCGTAAAATGTTCAATGTATTGCTTATTTTCACTACAAACGTGAGAACATAAAATGTAAATCATTCAATGCTACCAACTTTTATAGCTTTACCTAGAACTTAATAAAAATAACATTTGTAGTCAACGTCGGGTTTTTATTTACATGAGAAACAAAGCTATAAAAAAGGAAAAACCGTAACAAAACAAATAAGATAGTTCCAATTAATCTTTAGTTTGACATATCAATCAGCGCCACAGATAATAAAACGCCAGTACAAATTAACCGAACTGCCATACAAGACAATAATAAAACAATTTAATAATCATATCATCAATCACTTATCTCGCGATCTCACTTTCACTGCCGCTTGATAGATGTGGGAAGAAACAGTTAGGTACAACTTCGGCAAATAATTTTGTCGTTTGTTCTTCTAACCTATCTGATACCTAATATGTTATGTACTAGTTTCTGCCTGCGAATTTGTCTGGTTCGAAGTCAAAGAGTGACATCTCACCTAAGAAAATGATCCAATGTGGTCATGGTGGAACAGAACCATTTAATTGTTACCCTACTGAATTATTTTGGCAAGAGGTAAGTGGGAGAAAATATACAACTTTTTTTTTCACATTTTCCGAGTCATACCTTACCTGGACCTTACGCTCAGCTCAGCAGTCGCAACCACTAGACCAATGAGATAAGTCTGATAATATAGTGCCTAGTGTTATATAATCTGTGATATAACTGTTCTTTATTCAAATATGTGCGCTATAAATTAGTTTTTTTTTTTGTTTTTTTGGACCTTACACAGACTATGTAAATGGTTTAATTTAAATTGACTAGAATTTGATTTTTCAACCTTTTATAGTAGTCGCCACGAGTCGTGAGCACAAATGAAAACCAAATTAACTTGACATTTGTGCTCTGATTGATTAGATATTGGAACAAATTTTACCAGGCCATTTTTTGTAATTTTCTTAGATTTTGATATAATTAAATAATCATGAGCCCTGTACTTTTACTATATTATCAATAAGGACTTTTTAAAATAAATATTTTTTATCTATGAAACGGTGTATTTGCTAGGTTAATTGTGATATTACGTAAATAACGAAAAATAATTAAACAGGAAATTTTTTTTAAGTAGGTTTACGTGCTTACCTACTTATTAAGGCGGATATCAATTGATGACTTAATATTGTTGATAAAAAATATTATTGCATATTTGGAATGCTAATTAACGATCGCTGTCCAGCCACTTAATGTTTGCTAATTAAGCTGATGTTGTTTGATAAATCAACATCTTTATAATCATTAATAAAAAACGTTTCTTAACGAAAAGACGGTTTTACAATTGTGAAAATAGTCGGTGAGGCAGAAACTAAGCAGTCCTTGTATCTTGTGACTCAGAAGTACGAATTTTACAAAACATGTTGGTTAAACATCGTATGATTGTACTTATTTTTTTTCTATTGTTACAGGTGAAAACTGCAAAAGGCATTGAAATCTGTAAGTTTAAGTGTTTTATAATTTTTTCAGTTAAAACCTTAGTTAAAAGACACTTCTGTGGGTCGTAAATGAAGTAATACCTCACGGGCCCACTATTATCCCAGTTGTAACCGTCCTTCCAAGCCTACCTCTGTTCTGTTTACTGCTTGTTTGGAGGGAAGTGGAAATTAATTGGTTGATCCAAGACAGTTGAATCGTTTCTCCGGGACTCATCGAGCTTCATTGCTTTGGTGCTTTTCTGGCGGGCGCCACTGTTGATTCTGACTATCAGAAGTTGCAGTAGTTGGTAATAGTGTGGCGGGCTTGACTCAAAAAAATTACCTGCTTGGTACTGTAGAAAGCCTTTTACGAGTATGTCTATTCTTCTGTTCTGTGTACTTTCGTTCTTTTATGTAATTCTCAAGAAACCAAACACATTCCTTCATTCATTCATCTACTCGTGAATTCAAATTACAAGTCGTGTTGAAACCGCACGAACTTGTGTTCACACCTTTATGATGATAACGTGTCTAACGTATCTATAGTTTTCTTTACTTTCACATGATTTGTATTTGTATACAAAAAGATATATGCATAATAAATTGGAAGCGGAAATTTGCTTCAAACGTCAAAATCACGCTTTTTGCTTTATTTGGAATAATAATAATATTCTCCCGACCGAATTTTGGACACGGTCAATCTTAAAGCAGACTAGCCAAGTACGCTCGAGATATAATAATGCACAAGTTTGTGCGCAAACACAGGAGCACTCCCTTAGGATTACTACTCGGCTAATATCCATTGATGTCTCTCCTGTGATAATATGTACCCACCTGTTTGCTTTGAGGCGATAGACATACATACATACCATCACGCCTGTATTTCCCGAAGAGTTAGGCAGAGATGTACCAATGTACACCCACAGTTCGCCAGTGTGTTTAGGCCCCATGTAATTTAATTATTAATTTGTGCCCATTAACCGGGCACAAATTCTAACTCCGAGCTGCTACTGAGAATTTCATAGAAAAACCTAATATCACTTTGCTTAACCTGGAAATCCAACCCAAGACCTCTAGCGTAGCAGTCGCGCTTAGGACCACTAGGCTAACGAGGCAGTTATTATTAAATTAAGACGAGTTTTCTTGTAAAGTAAGACATTTTTTTTTTGGGGGGTGGAAACCATCAAATAACTTCTCCCGCCCTGGGCGGGGCGGGAGGGAGTGTCAGACTTTTACTGACTAAAACCCACCCATGTTCCCTTTGCGTTCCGGGGGCGCGGTATCTCTTACGAACAACCCGCAGGCCCGGCAGGCATCGGCCCTCAGTGGCCCCTTCCTTATGCTGACATCTCTTTGAGGCGCGCGTGGAACACGAACGCGCCGTCGACACGGCCTGTCGTTATGCAACGTAAGTAAGACTTAATCAGTATTGTCACGAAACTAGAAACTAGTTCTATTCCTTTTTATATGAAACCAAGACGAAATCCACCTCAGTTCCTTATTAGCACAAACATGCGCCGTTACTACCGTCCTAAAATATTTTAGTGATCGCAAAGTAATAAAAAAGTGATAAAATCCGACGAGTCCCAGTCACCTGTGTGTTGTGTTTATGACTCGTAACAAGTACCGTTGATGTATGTTGTTCTTGTAGTGTGCTGAGCTACAGACAGTCAAGCATTTCGCAATAGTAAAGTATCAAGTTTACAGCCAGTGTCCATGCTGCAGGTTTAAATAATAAGTTAGTAAACATAAATCTTGTGTTGCTACTAGAATTTTAAAACATACATACCATCACGCCTGTATTCCCCGAAAGGTTAGGGAGAGGTGTAACAATGTACACCAACAGTTCGCCGGTATGCTTAGGTCCCATGTAATAGGGGGCGAGCCTTTTGGCTTTAACCGGGCACAAATTCTAACTGCCTCGTTAGCCTAGTGGTCCTAAGCGTGACTGCTACGCTAGAGGTCTTGGGTTCTATTTCCAGGTCGAGCAAAAAGTGTTATTGGGTTTTTCTATGAAATTCTCAGTAGCAGCTCGGAGTTAGGATTTGTGCCTGGTTAATGGCAATAGGCTTGCCCCCTATTACATGGGACCTAAAAACATACCGGCGAACTGTGGGTTTACATTGTTACACCTCTGCCTAACCCTTCGGGAAATATGGGCGTGATGGTATGTAAATCCTAACTCCGACCTGCCACGGAGAATTTCATAGAAAAACCCAATAACACTTTTTGCTCGACTTGGGAATCAATCCTAAGACCTTTAGCGTAGCAGTCGTGTTAAGGACAACAAGGCCAGCAAGGCAGTTTAATATAATTTTAATCTTTCTGCAAAATTGTTGGGAAATATTTGCGAAGGAATTTTAAATACATATTTAGTTACACCTAATGAGTAATGCACAAAATTGTTTTTAATTATTGTAACTTATTAATTATGACACTATAAAAAATATTGCATACAGTCTAAAGGACAACGCACACGGAGGATGGTCGTGACCGGAACCCTTTCGTACATTTTTTATGATAAATATATCGCACACTCATCAACAATTATCGACATCTTTGACATCGATAAAGGAAAACATCGTGAAGAAACCTGGACTTATAATGAATTAAGGCTGAAATCGCTATTCAGGTTTGACCAAGCGTGGTGATCAATACTCGTGCCTTCTCTGTATGAGAAGAGGCCTTTGCCCTGCAGTGGGAGAGTAATGGTCTGGTCATATTTATTTTAATTTTTAACAATTTAAAAAAAAAAAGTTTATTTTTCAATATCAGAAAGCAAAGTGTCATCGAGTTAGAAGTCTTTCTAAATAGTTTATAAAACTTGGCAACTTTGAGCGTTGAGTAGCAAGGAGGTTGGCAGGACTGCGCAAATTTCATTTCACCTATTTACATGTCACCGAGCATCCGTTAGAATGAATTAACTATTGAATGTCAAGATTCTCATTCTTATTCATTTTCTTTTTTAATTGCGGATGATCAAAGTGAGTTGCTAATTCTTCTTTCTTTTCTTCACTCATGACGGGATACTCTTTCTGTATGCGTTTAAGATAGGATAGTATTTCTGGTTTTTTTTTTGTAAATCTTTAAAGGCGTTTACGCTGTATGGTATCTCATACACCCTTTGAAGTCCAACTTCTGAAAATCAATCAATCCACGTTTTTAAATAAAAAAATAATGTTAAATCTACTACTGCAACACTACACTATTCTTATACTTGCAATTTTTTTTTCTAATCATTCAAACTATTTATAGGCTTCGAAAATAACTCCTTAGTACAAATATGAAAAGCAGGTATTTTCTGACTACGACTAAAGTTTAGCAGTTGCCATATTGGGTAAAGAAAAGACGGCCAATTAAAAAAAATCGGTAAGTTGGTGAAAATACTGATTAAGTCTTACTTTACAAGAAAACTCATCTTAATTTAATAATAAAATCGTCTTAAAATATTAAAATCTCTTTGCTAAAACTTTCTTGATAGATTTGGAAAAAGAAATTAAACTGATCTAGCTTTTTGCTTTTTAGAATGTCAATAGATGGAGCACGACATCCGGCTTCCGTTTTTTTTTATTTTAATATAGATTCATTTTTATATTCAAAATAAGAGACGTGTTTTAGTAGGTATGCTAGTGTTTTAAATTACCTGAGGATCTTACAACGTCATAAATTGTGTTCATTTAAGACTGTCCGCCCACGAAACACAATCGGTGACCGATTTTTTTATCGGAGAGAATGGAACATATGAATTCTTATATACCAACGCACACGTCCTTCAAAAAGTTCGTCTCACGAAACTATGGGTCTATTGCACGGTGTGATAATCGGTCCTACAAAAAGTTGGACGTGTGTGGAGGCCCTAAATGAGGCTATTTCTCGAAACTTACTAATGGACAGTTTCGTAATTCGAACGATTATAAAGATAAATAGTATTCGACATCATACCGTGAGCAATTATTCGTATAATAATAGGGACCAACAATTATTGATAAATTACTATTGCAATAACTTGCACCCTCGTACGTCGGGTCACGAGCGATTTAACGTGCATTACGTACTGACGCTAATAATAGCAAGCACAAGTCATTATGAAATAATTATTCCTCAATCGTGCGTGATGTCCATACGGTATCGCTATCATCACGTTTTTCATCGATTAAAAGTATCGATACAATTATTCGATCAGGATATCCGAATGCACGTTTTGTTCTGACAGTATTTATTTTTTAATCAACACAAGGTCGCATTATTTTCGGCCTATTGCAAAATGTGGCCACAGTGAATGTGAAAAATTGTGAAATGTATTTTTGTTTTGTAAATTAATAAATGGAGAAGTGTTTAAAATATTTGTAGTGATTGTTGTAAGTTTGCCTTGTAAGTTATAAGGAGGTTTTATTCAATTAGCAACCGAATTTTGACCATTACAACCTTTTTGTTAAATCATTTCCTTCAAGGTCTTGTCGTGATCTCAGATTACATAGTACTTTAAGCGGTAACCTAGCAACGAATCAAGGACAGGTACTTAATAAAGTTTTTCGCAATTGATTAACATATTTGTGTGAAATTGCGATTTTCGGAACTGTATTCGTGCAACATGCAATACGTAGTTCATCGGTAGACTGTACCTATAAACAATTATTACCCGACCGATTGGTCACGGTGACCAAATACGCAATAGATGTTAGTGCACAATTGTGTGCACAAACGCAGATGCACGCCCTCGTTCCTCACTTCCGACAGGATCAACGGCTTTTTACGCGCTTTCTGGGGCAAGGGGGTATTATATAACCAGCTTCCTATTTTCGGGCTGTTACTGAGATATTCCTGGAAAATATCAATAGCACTTTGCCCGACTTGAAAACCGAACCCATGACTCTACACTCACTGTACCGTCGTTTTGTAGGCACATACACAGCGCTAGTGCTTCCACTGTGTTCCATTAGCATTCGATTGTTCCAATGTTCTAATTATCGCCAATTACCACAACTTAACAACTCCGTCTGCCATAAAGTGTTACCAACCAGTCATTATATTGTAAAACAAATGCCAATCTACTTCTGTACTGTTCCGTTACTTGATTTGAATTCAATTAATTTGTCGTTTATTTGCAAAACGTTTTATTAGTAGTCAACATCGGAAATTGCAATTCTTGCGATCGGACCTGACATATTTCTGTCTAGATTGTAAAAATCTAATTTGCTTTAGTTTTTTATAGCTTATGCCAGCGACTTTGTCCGCGTGAATATCGATTACCTATGTTTTAATTTTTTTGCGCGAAACTTTGATTATTTTTTCTAGCGATAAAGTAGCCTAAGTTACACCTTATAACATTAGCTGTATGTCATATGTATGTATGTTATATGTATGTCATATGTATATGAAAGTCCTGTTAAAATCGGTCCAGCCATTTCGAAGATTACCTGAAACAACCTGACAGACAGATCAAAAATCTAAAAATTGTGGTATAAGTACCATTTGGTTTTACACAATGTTATTTATTTCTAGGTATAGACGTAAGAACGGCCATCTTTAAATTATTTATTATCTGTGCATCATTCGCTGACGTTAAAAAAAAAGTTCAGCCGTAGGTATTGTAAGAGCGAGTTCACACGATACGTTTACATTAATGATATTAGATTGTATATTAATTAACGTCTCACACTTTCTTCCATTTACTCGGTTGTAATTAAATCAACTAACGTCATATTGTTTCGTTGGGGAAACATTCATTAACACTATCTTTCATCTGGGAAGTTTTTGGCCACATACGGTTACAAACTCTTTTGATATTTCATGATATTAAGATTTCTTCTTCATTATTAAAAAAGTCTCAACAAGTGGTCACAAATACAGACTGAATACTTCAGGTTTATAAATCATAATACCTATCATAATATTAATCACAATACCTGTTACGACATGAATGTACCTACATGAAGAAATAAACTCCTAGCTATTAAGTCCCTACCTGAAATACTGAAAACTTTTTTACAAAAAACACAACCTCCTTCAAAAACTATAAACTGCAAAACAACTTTAGCTTTGGAAGTCAACGAGCTCAGGGGAGAAGTCATTTGATGATTTCCCATCCGGAAAAAAAAAACAAAAAGATTTGGAAGTCGGCGGCTTTGGTTGTGTTTGTTGTTTTGTATTGCCACCCACTTCCAAAGCTTTTTGTTTTTTTTCCGAATGGGACAATTGGCGGAGTTATCGCGTAACACACATATAAAAAACACATACGGACGAATTGAAAATCACCTTCTTTTTGAAGTCGGTTAAAAAACAGAGCACGTTATTATAACGCATTAAAAAAAATCTGCTATTTCATACATTTTGACAATGTACGTGTTGTACTTTTGTATGGGACACCTGATTTTAATAATGTTATCTATCCGAAGAACAATTTCTATGATATCTCGCGCGATCCTACACACATAGGCGACGAACGCTACCTAAGATATTATCTCCTGTGATAATATCACACGAGTCTTGATTTAATTAGATTTGAAGGCAAGTAGGTAAGTGTATAACAGTCTTCTTGATATAAGTGATCTTCTCTACGTAAGTGTCCGTAATCTCTTTTACATAATAGTGCAATTTAGTTAGTACGAAGAATTTGAACCAACAGTTATGTAGAAAGGTGTTTCGAATAAGCTTTTATAACTTTTAAATTAATTTATATATCGTGACTTCATGCTTAATGCAAATTGATAGAGCTCTCTAAGTCACCATAAAAATGATTGTTGTAGAAATAGTTTTAAATAATATGTATTTTGTACAATATACGAATTATCTCATCATGTCATTTTATGACAGCTAAAACATTTTATTTCCCGCCAATTTATGTTTATGGTAAAGTTCTATGTTTTATTATATTTTAAAAACATATTGCAACGAACATGTTGTCATCATGCCCTTGAATTCCTTATATGATTGACGCTCCGTGCATAGACAATGCGACGTGAATCATTCCATTTTATAGCAAATTGTTATAGGTATTGATTGTCTGTGGTCCATTGTTCATACTTGTTTGGGTCAGTTGCATCTGTATATCGAGGTAGAGGATCTACGACGTAGGTTAGTTCCTGGTTTTGCTGTGTAAATATTGATTAATTATGTGAGTCTATAATTATAACTTGCTTGTGTGCCAAACACTTACTAATAAAAAAACTCTCTGTGATTGAAAGGTCATTGAAGAAGAATTGCCAATAATAGCTTTCATGCTACTAATGAAATCATTGTTGCCATGACACACTGTTCCTTATATTCTCCAAGCCAATCATTGTTAACCCACAATTTCAAAGAGTCATCAAATCAATCCCTCGATATATCGCCAGGGGGACATCATAATAATAGTGCCGCCATCTCATTATCATCACTCTATTATGTCTATGGCACCCAACGAAAGTGAACTATAGCAAAAACTAATCGAAACTTTCATTTTCATCTTATTGTACTCGCCATAGTTATACCGTTAAAAAAAGTAATCTTTATCATCTGTGCGCGGGAACGTGAAAAGAGGCAAAGAAATCAGACCATTGTGCCAAAGCAAAGCGCGTGCTTACTGATTGCTGCTTAAGCAATTCTATTTTCAAATGTTTGCTTGTTTCTTTTTTTTTAATGGCCATGTTTGGTCACGTTTTGATTGATACCTAAGATTTAGTTTAAAAAGTTGTATCCGTAATTCCGTCGAAAGTTTACTATTTCTAGATCTTAGTTTTGTAATTAATAAGACACTTTAAGACACGGTTCTTTGCCAGGCTAGATTACTGCAACACGTCAAGCTAGACAATCGATTTTGAAAATGGAAAACTTACAAAATGTGTTCGTTTTCGTGTCTACTGTGTTTAGTAAACTTTAAGCCAATACCTTGACCAACTTCATGTGGCAATTTTGTTGTAACGATGATAACATTCTCATCCGTAAACAATAAGAACTTTTTGCTGTCACATCGTCCTATTGTTTGCTATCAATATTAACGTTATTTTTGCAACAGTCCGTCTTGTGGAAAGCCAGTGATTGGACTGGGCACGATTGCAAACAAATGCTGATAGTTAAGTATTGTACATTTCAATTACTTCCTAGATTGTGTTGAAAACACAGCAGAGATGCTGTGAGAAATCAGAAACATTGTTACTGATTCTTCGCGTTTGGTCACGGTGTCGACGACCTTTTTAATTGATTACGTCATTAATTCGCCATAGCTAATCTGTGGCTCACTTTGCCCATTCATTCGCGTTATCCGTAACTGTCATTTACAATAGTCCAGCTTGCATTGAAGTGGAGTTGCGTGGCTTTCAATATCAAAGGCTTTTCTTGTAATGCTGAAACGAGTGAGAATTGTAAGGGGTTTAACCTATATTACCTACAGTATATTATGTTGTTAGGGCCATCGTATTGTTGGAGAAATTTTAATAAACAACCTTATTTTTATTTACCAGAATCCTGAAAAAGGTCATTGTACTCACCGATGTGACCAGCTTTTACAAAGGTACAAAGCCTGACACCGCGAAAAAAAATCAGCTGATTCATACATGTATGTTCGCATAAATCGTAATGTATGCATCAGCTGATTTTTTTTCTGTCAATAATGACGAGTACTATGACCCCTTTTCAGGTTTCTTGTTAACTATGTAAAAATAATCTTGTAGGTACTGTGGTTACCTTCAGGATGTGACCGATATACCGAGTATTGCTTACTTTATATATTTTAAGGCTCCAATTACATTAACAGAAATCCGACGTACTTATTAAATCATTAATTGCACCAACCTATAAATTATATAATATTACGCCGATGAAGGGTTGCTAAACAACTGCCAATATAATAAAATCGAATCGTTTATTATTCTAAATTCGAATTCCAAAAAGGAATGTTTGGGATAAAACTATTTCAGCCAGGTTGCCGCAGTATACAATCTTCACAGTGCTTAGACTGTAGGTATAACATTCCACAGGTAAATAAGGAAGCTTTAGTATGTCCATTACTTGTGCATGTCGATGCTAACGTGTCTTCCTAACTTCTAAAGCTCTCATCTCAAGTGCTAACCGCGTAACATCGGAATTCACCACTTTCCCACGTAGACATTAGACATCACTGAACTTTACTTCCTAATCTTAACGATGAAGTATCAGCTCTTCATGTTACATAACGTTTGTAAGTACGAACTACAGCATTTCGATGTTCGTTAACGTTCTTCTTACGAACAATTCTTTAAGCAAAAGCTTTGTTTGACTTTTTTTCGACTTTTTGTTGTGATCCATTTCCATTCAATGCTCCCCTTTCTGCTTCCAAATCTCTTTATCTTTATGAATTTCAAGACATTTCTACCCTGAAAACATAATTTGTACCGTAGAATGTCAAGTTCTTGCGAATTCTCGGTGAAATATTTTTCAAATTCTCTCGCAGTCTGTAAAAGCAAATTGTTGTTTTTAATAATTTTCAGTTCCTCTTTTAGGTGATATATTGGAGTGGGCAGATGTACTGTTACTATTAAATTCTCTATCAAAGTAGATCTCACAGTTACATCGTTTGCCGGCGCTACCTATTGACCAATTACAGTTTTGTTTTTATATCCTCAATTACACGCATCATTTTTCTAATTGATTACGTAATCCGTAGCTTTATTTAGTCATATATTTAATAATATAAAATCATATTTGTGTTATGTAATTCGGGTGTTATTTTTATTTGACTTGATTTTCGATTCAGAGTGGGGAAGTGCATCATCAAAAAGCTATTATTTTGAAGTATTTTGACCTGATTTTTTTTTGGATAGCGCCTTGTATCTGCAGTTACTAAAGTACTCTGATTGGCGCGATGACACGGTTGAGTAGTGGTTCAGCGATTGGCTGCTACACTTCGCTTTTAATTCACGCATTTAACAAATATTTGTATGGCCTACAGGCAGTATTGCCGGGTTTTTGGTATATGTGAGTTGGTATGTTTCTTGACGCACCCACGATACATGAGCTTCGCTTAGTGTGTGTGTGTGTGTGTGAAAAGAAAGAAAGATTACCGTACTATATAGCCAGTCACTTGTAGGGTCCTAAGTTCTTCCACATTCCTTTCCAACATTCCCAAGTTCAAAGACAATCAGTTAAACCCCCACTTCCCCGTCGCCGTGGAATACCAAAATCATCTTCGCATTACGTCACATCAGCGTCTCCCGCGCATTTGCGTACAAAAACGCGCCTTATCACTGCATTAGCCCGCACCTGTGGGAGCCTGGACCACACAGGCGCCATTTTCTACTTATTTCTCATTTGCCTTGACACTTCCTCGAGCGTATCTATCATTCACTTACGGTTATCGTGTAGCGGGAACTGGACAGTGACGTAATCGCCTGCTGTGTATTTACATTTTGAGATGTTCAGTGATTTATTGGCTGCGTCGCCGCCATTGGTCGTGGTCTTGCGCACATTAGCGCTGATAGGCACATAGCATCGCGTACTCATAAGTTTTATTAGCAATCCTTGACGCTTTTGAATATAGGTACTTGAGTAATGAGTATTTAATAGGTTTTCCTTTTACGAGTATGTGCGGTCACGCTTTTCTTTATGGGGTTAACACAATAAGAAGGCCAAATGAGTAATACAGCAATAATTCAGCAGGATCTTTTGATGATGGGGTATGACGGCGCATACTTAGATGAGACTCAAGAAATAAATGTAGTGTTATGTTAGTGTTAGTGTGTTAAAAGTCATTTCCAGACATTTTCAGTTCATAGTATGCAGTATTTGTCTTAATAACGTTATACAAGAACGCGCCGTCGGAAAATTGGCTTTAGTTTTGCCACAGACGATAAAAGTCGGATGTCTGACAATGTCTCACCATGGGGTATTGTAATACCTAATAGCTCTATTTTGGAAGGTCAATTATAAAGTCGATCAATGTAAAAGTATAATATTCAGCTGCTTGCGGTTAGACTGGAAGCCGACAGGTAGTTGGAAAAAGGATCGGGAGAAGATGACAGTTAAAATTTTTTGACAATTTTATTCCACAGATAAAGAACTATGACAAATATGTCCTTAATATGTCCTTCTCACCGCTCTGGTTTTCTTAAATCTTCTTTTCTTGTCCAGGCGGTTTTCCTTTGGAATATGCTTCCTTAGAATATCAGGATGGCTACCAGTCGTTTCATATTCAAAGTAAAAGCTCGTGAACACTTGCTTATGAAGTTGGCAGACTCGTCTCACAATTAGTTTCTTATATTTCTACACCTATGTATTTTTTTTTTTTGGTTTTCTCTACTCTGTATATTTTGTTTGTATGTATGTATATATGTATTTATTATATTTTATTCCTGGAAACTTTCTGTTCCTTGCACCTACTATGTTTTGTCTCTGCATCACCCTAAGGTTGACTGGTAGAAAATGCCAAAGGCATTAAGTCCGCCTTTGTACAGTGTATTATTTACATTATGTGCAAAAAGTTTTAATAAATAAATAAATAAATTGCGTTTAATGCACGAGTATAGTAATTTGAACTTATAGCTATTGTTCATGAAGTCGTGTAGCTAAAGTTGGCATGTCGTGATGTGTGCCGACACTCACTCGTTCATCAAATTGTCAATGTGTTATTTATGATGTGTTTGTATTATTGATACCCTGTGAGATCAAGAGAAGGTTAACCAATTCGTTTATTTATAAATTGATTTTTGATTCACTAGCTTGTGTCCGTGACTTTGCTCGCGTGAATGTCGGTTACTACGACGGGAAGCCTTAAATGCATACAAATATTATAAATGCGAAAGTAAATCTGTCCTGTCTGTCTATCTATTACGCTTTCACGACAAAACCACTGAGCCGATTTTGAAGAAAATTGGCAGATACGGGGGTAAGTTGAACCCCAAAAAAAAAACATACGCTACTTTTTGTTTCGAGGCTTCGTTTGCGTCCGTAATAACCGACATTTACGCGGACGAAAATGCGGGCAAAAGTTAGTAATAAAATAAATAATTTTATGATCGATTCTCTTTTGAAAATGACTCACAGACCACTTGGCAGACGCTTTTATTATTATCTTATTCATACTTACTGCTCGGTATTAATGCTCACTTTTCGCGGAATATAATCATCTAGATGTCTCGGTATGTTCCACTTTTTCTATCGTAATGAGAAAAATCTGCATAACGCTTCTAATTAAAACAAAATGATGGTGATAAACAATGTCAACGACCTCAAGCCAAAAATCTACCAAGTTTATAAAGCTATGTGTTTTTAGAGTTTATTTTTCAATATTTTTGACTTTGAATTACACACAGGTGTTTTATTCTTGTAAAACCTGTTTGTTTGTCTGTTTGTATGTAGGATAACCTGGCGTCGGAATAAAGCCGGACATAGTAAGGCTTTTGCATTGCATGTCCAGTAAATTTTAGCGGCGGCGGTGGTTTTTGACCAAACCACGTAATTATTAAGTTATAATTTGCATATTAAAGAAGAATGTTGTTATATCGTCAATTTGAAATAATTTTAAAATAAAAAATAAGAAAAATCAAATAAAATAATGTTATTCTTATAATTTTACAACTCAGATACAAAGGCCCTAATTAAGTTAGTGTCCGATTTTTTTACTCAATTTTACACGAAGGTCCGGCTGATCTGTTCGTCTTTCAAGATTAAGCATCTGGCAACCCTGTCTGTATGAGATTGGGGTTACAGTAGCTCAGCAAAACTAAAGTTTGCAATGAGTTGGGCCACGGTTAAGACTACATAGTACCAAACGTAAAAATTGCATTCATCCCTTTTTTTCAAAGGAGTTTATATACATCCACCTTGTGTCATGACAAACTCTTCCATTTTTTTTATTTGTTAATTTATTTTTCTTACTACTTCCTACTTACTTTTTATGAAGTTAAGGTAATACTTAATACAGAAGAGACTGGACCCCACCCCACGACACAGTGAACCTGTAATTTAGCGGTAAATAGATTATTTATGTACAATTAATTATTACATCAAAATACTTCTAAAATAACGATGTACGAAATGTCTTAATTAAATTATCTAACCCGCATATAAATTGAGATACAACCTAGATTATGAAATGCATGCTTCTAATAACCCATTACAAAGTTAAAGACCTGTTAATTGCTTACCGCGAAAAATGTTAAATTATTGTTTCTCTTAGATAACGTTGATTGAAGCAACTTTTACGTCACACATAATGACAGACGGACAGTGTTACCAACATAAATAATAATATTATGTAACTGTCCACCAGCTAGTCTTTTTTTTTTTTTTTTTTTTTTTTGGTGGGTGGGAAATCATCAAATAACTTCTCCCGCCCTGGGCGGGGCGGGAGGGAGTGTCAGACTTTTACTGACTAAAACCCACCCATGTTCCTTCTTGTGCCCTTTGCGTTCCGGGGGCGCGGTATCTCTTGCGAACAACCCGCAGCCCCGGCAGGCATCGGCCCTCAGTGGCCCCTTCCTTTTGCTGACATCTCTTTGAGGCGCGCGTGGAACACGAACGCGCCGTCGACACGGCCTGTCGTTATGCAACGTAAGGACGGTGAGCTACCCATTGCTCACCGTCCACAGGCCAGTATCTACGGTGGACCAGCTAGTCTTAAATGCAAATTTTCGAATAATTTATTCGAACGCACATCCTTTTATGCATACTGATTGATTTTTAATTATTTATAACCTACTTGACGTGTTTTAATGTTTATTAAGGTGTTTGAAGACGAGGTTATAAATTATTATTAATTTAATTATTTCTAGTAGGAAAATGTTCGCCATATATCAAAGTACCCGCAGATTTACACGTCATTAGCCGTTGCATAATTTTCAATACGTTTTCACCATCTGACCCGTTTGAACTTAACCAATAAATAGAATTCTAAATTCAAATCTGCCAATAAACAAGCAAGTGCATTCCGTTCGGGTTGCATCGTAAATAATCGTGTAACATCGGACGCGGGCATCTGGTGCCCGTGGGAGCGGCTGCGCGCGCAATCTCACGCAAGTGGCTATAGTCAGCGTTATTGTATGGCTGGCTTCCTGGTCGCGTTGTTTGTTCAATGAAAAATTTTATATTATTTAAAAAAGGCATTCGAAGAAATGCTCACAGCAGAACTTCAGAAGAGCCCAAAGGATGTTGGATTAAATATTAATTTAAGCAAACCTCAACCTGTCGCGATGGCCCTGTGGCTAAGGCGCCCGCCTTGTCATGCGAGGGTTTAGGTTCGCAACCGACCACGGGAAAGTACCAATGTGACTTTTTCTATTTCATATGTACTTTCTGAGTTTATCTTAGACATGACTGACATCGGTTAAAGAAACATCGTGAGGAAATCCGAACTTAAAATTATTATAAATCTTAAATCTCCTTCTCTGCATGAGACAGGACCCTGCCAGTGGGATAATATGGCTGGTGTTATTTATTATTTTATGTCTACTTACTATATATTATGAATTCCTTCACGAGATTTACACAACAAATAAATAGCTATCTATTAAATAACTAGGCTGGTGGTCAACGGAGCGATAGTTACTGGTTACCCACAGTGCACCTATCTATTTGTTTATTCGATACTTATATAATAACGACATAATAAAAGTCTAACTTGCGCATGGCCATCCATTTTCAAAACCATTAATCTACTATGAAACTACCGTCCGATGTATCTACGATCGTAATTATAAGGGATAGCGAACCAGTATATTATCGTAGTTTAATTTTAAACTTTAGTGTTATTAATATAGAGTTGTAAATATGTGTGGTTTGTATGTATGAAACATGGGTGCCGCGTGAACGTTTATCACCCACTACTTTCTCGACATGATATAAAGTAAAAGTAGAAGAACTTGCCGCGTCTGTGACGCCGGCGCAGGCGCCTGTCACACCGTGGCGTAACTTTACGTGTTTTATCAATTTATCACACTTTTTATCAGTTACGTGGTCATCTAAGAAATTTTAATTACCAAATATTTCACGGATGTATTTATTGATAGAATCACTTTGATGGCGTTGGCAGGTGAATTGGTTTTCGAAAGATGTATTGTAGTATTGTTTCATGAATTTAGCAATTTATTAGAAGGTATAAAAACACAGTGAAGGTTCTTGTTACCTAATTTATCTATTAATCACCGCCATGATCATTTTGCATTAACCAATCAATCAAACAACATAAGATTTAACAAACAATGGCCCTGGTTGTATTAACTATAGGTAATTAATTACAGAATCTTAAATAATTAATTTCTTATAACATTAAGCGTTGCGATGCGGTGTGAGCCTCTATTAGCGTTAATCAGTCGGAATGTTCAGGCGCAACTGTGTGTAACGCGTTTAAACGAGATTGGCTAATTATCTCCGAATTATGTGCGCCAGGGAGGTGACTAACGCTTTCTATTGATTTCTAATGTTTTTTAACTTGACATGACAAAATTTGATAAAAATCCTTAATTAATTTTGTGTTAAACGACATTTATTAATAGGTAGACATTTTTTTTATTGATTTTAATGAAGAGGCAGATTAAAAATAATGGAGATGGATTGTGTGTGACACGACGAAGATTTGATTGAGAAAAAAATAAGTATTGAAGATGGAATCCCAGCCCTAAGTTAAAAGCTGATAGAGATTTTTGGAAGTACAAGACCTACGATGATTTGATGATAATTTGATTCAATTTTATTTTTAAACCTACTTATTAAATTTAAAAAATTTAGAGCAGGGGAAACTAAGAGCAGATTTTTTAATAGTCAGATTATTAGAC
This sequence comes from Caradrina kadenii, assembly GCA_947462355.1. NCBI lineage: Eukaryota > Metazoa > Arthropoda > Insecta > Lepidoptera > Noctuidae > Caradrina > Caradrina kadenii. The sequence continues at coordinate 3,044,278 of OX381693.1, read as the reverse complement.
AAGGGTAAATCTTTAACTAAGAACTCATATTTCAATAGTCGAATATCTTTTATCTAGAGAATAATTATGACCGCCGAACATATTTTCTATACATATAGAAGCAACAAGAATAATTTAACCAGGATTTTATAAGAAGGAGTGTCGGCGGAATTTCTGGTTTGTACCTTTCCATTGAGGCCTACCTAAGTTTTGGAACAAGTAACTAGCTTCAACTTTCTGACTGACCGATTCCTTGGTAATTTAAAAGTGCCTGTAAATGATTTAATTGAAATAAATACTTTGACCGCCACAATATTGTTGACTATTAAAAAAATTAAATTATTTTTTAAAAATTGTCGGCTTCTTCATATATTTAATAAGTAGTTGTATGAAGGAAAAATATACTTTGAACATATTTTAAACAGCTGGTTAACATACCTACATTATTAGAGTAACCATGATATTTATCTAAGACACCTTATGGTAACCTAGTTACAGCTATTATTCATGTAAAACATGTATGATGTGGGCACGCGTTCTGGCGTTTGGAAATCCCAGTATGCGTCCGATAAAAGGTCGTTGAACTGCTTTCAAATGCTTAAACAATAATGAGGTCTAATTTCCAGCAATCCATCTGAGTTTCAAAATAGTTTTCTACTTTCATTGTCTGACTGCAGGGCATGTAAATCCTTATTTTCTGCCATCTAGGGCTTGTAACCAGATCCACAAAAAACTCAAAATTAATCTCTTTTGATCCTGAAATCTACCGCGTCGATAATCTACATATAAAATGATTCAAATTAAAGCAGTTCCATTTCGTATGCTTTTTAGACGTATCTTCATACTATACTTCTATTAAGAAGCTTTAAAACTTAGGAATTATTGGTCCGATTTGAAAAATTCATTTGTGTAGTAGGTGGGATATAACCCGTTTATAGAAGTAGGTTATAGGCTATCTATCATTGCGCTACAACCTACGGGCAAGGAGTAATCAAAGATGTAACTTAAGCGGGTGAACCTGCGGGGTATTGCTAGTATCTCCAATATAACTAGGAAACGAGGACTCTAGTCATTTGTGCAGTGAAATGGCAGTGAAGTGCCTTTCCGAGAAATGCAATCATAAGGCGAGTGTTCATAAGAAAGAACATAGATACATGTATAACCTCTTATCTTTATAATGAGAAACTCGTCAGTGCAGGTGAAGTTTTCACTTTTGTTAATGAATCCATCTACATATATTATAATCGTCCGACGAGATACTCTTTACAGAATATGGATTTTCATGTTTTTTAGGTAGGATAATGTTTTGCAATTAGCAACTCTTTCCCTCCAAAAAGTATCAGGACTTTATTGTGCCATACTTTTCGATGTCAAAGCTAGATTGTGATTGGTGGATAATTATATTTTTTCTTTTACTTTTGAACGCATTCGTTATTTAAATAATATTTAGTTGCGCTCCTAAAAGCAGTAATTATTGTGACAAATTCTTAATTTAACCGGAATTAAAACTTAAAAGTGTCACATAAGCCATTGTACTAACGATGTGACACCCAATAGTGACACCAAATAGAGACGAACAAACTAACAGCTTCACATCACATTTCAGAAAACGGGCTTTGTTCCCATCACATAAGATTCAAGTAGTCTATTGTAGTTATATTATTAAGTTGGTTAGTTACACAATAAGGGTATTGTGTGGTATTCCCAGGGAGATATCGCAGTTTCCAGCGAAGACCGAGAAAGTTGGCTTTCTTGTGAAGATTTCAGATGTAGATGTTGCTTGTCTATTTAATTGTAGTACAAGATTAGGCACAATTAGCTTCAAATTGCTTAAGAGATTGCTTCCTCATCAGATTGTATATAAATTGTGGCATGGGTAATTAAGACTAGACCAGAATAGGCGATTCATATTTTTGCATAGTAATCATTTTTCAGTTGTTTGTAATTACGGAAGAGAATGTAAAGTAAAGAAAATAGTGTTTTAAGTAATATTATATATCAATAGACGTCAAACAAACAAACCTATGTTCAAAAAAATTGTCGCAATGTCATTTCAGCGTTTATCGATTTAAAAAAATTTAGATAAATTTTGCATTTTTGATAGATTCAGACTGAGATTACATTGCGATCGTTCCTAAAAGTCAGTAGAATTGGCTCCCTGATGATAAGATTTTATAAAAGTTCCTTAAAATAATCTTTCTTAGCAAATTATGAAATTACCCATAGATTTCTAGAAGTACTACTATTCAAACCTTACCTACTGTTAATTTAAATTTCAAATTCCATAAACCATTTTTAACGATCATTATTTTGTAGTTAACAGATTTTATTTACATCGTTCAAAAAGTATGTAAAAGTGCGTAATGATCACGGTTTGTGAAATTTAAAATTAAATGTCATGGTTTAGCAATTAGTTCGTAATATTTAATAATAAAATAACAACATTAGTGTCCAATTATGCAAATAATTTAAATACCGCATCGATTTAAAAAAACAACGCAAGTCATATTAGCTGTTTTTGGCGCCAATTTTCAAGATTTGACAGAATATTTTTATTTTATTTTGCAACGTCACCATTTTCACAGTTTTGAATTCTATTTTACACAAGCTTCATCCCGCGGTTTTGCCAACATACAGTTACATCTTTTTTTAGTGTTCGAGTAGAGAGAGAGAATCCGAGTAGAAGCTCCAGAGATTAGGTGGCGTATAAACAAACAAATAAAAGATCTCGTCCGCTTTATTTTATTAGTAAAGATTCGTTGAGTTTTGAGGCAATGCAAAGGGCTACAGGCGTCGAGTGCAAATTATTTAATTGCATAATTACTGTCTTGGACTAGAAACCTTAATTAATAGGAATAAAATAGTATTTTATTGAGCTCTAGTGTATTATTTCACTCATCAAAGCATCCATGTTTGAGTGCGTTCAGAACATTCTAATCGAATGCGCCTAAAGTATGAAGGTGCTTACAAATCGATTTGATTGGTTTTAAAGTTTGCAACTCTATTAATAGCATAATTGCTTGTGGTTGTAAGTTTCATTTAGCAGATACCTAAGTACCTTCAATCTGGGTGTAATTTGTAAGTTGACCAGAAATGTGCCAATATTTTACTGCGAGAAAGAATACCGATTATAAAATCTTATTTATCATTTAAGGCCAAATTGTTTTATTTGTTGGTAGCTATTTAAAAATGTTTTGTGGTTCGTTTATATTTTAGTTATTTCAACGAGAATTGCACTCTTCTAAGAATACCCTTAACTATTAAACAAAGTATTCGTTATTTAAATACAAGTACATTTTTTTAAATGTGCCTTATTCAAGACTACCGCTTTCTGCATCTGACTCCTAGGTGTTATTCAAATTTCTTCACTATTAGATCAAACAATTTACTTACAATACTTATTGAATCCATAATACTATACTGAAGAAATACCCTTGAATAAGTTCAATTTAAACAAAACCGGGAAGAATGTTCAGTTCACACACAAAAAGATGCCCAAGAAAGCACTTAATTATAACAATTATCCTATACTGATGCACTTAATTACACAGCTTATAATGCATATATTTGCAAGGCATTATAACAGCTGTGAATTAATTTCACAGTTCATTGCGATCAGGCGACTGTATCGCTTCCGCATGACCTGTAGTCGTCCTTGCACTTACCGGGCAGGGTTGCCACTAGCTTCTGCCGTGCCCATTTAACTGTATTTATTTGTAGTAGTAGAGCTCTTTGTAAAGGAACTCATCCGGGTACCACAAATTATGTTTTTTCTTAGTACTCCGCTAATCTTTTCTGATCAATTTCGATTCGAGATCCAAGACAGGTGTATCGTTTCACCAGGTTTCGTCGAGCTTCATTGCCTCGGCGTTTTTCTGGCGGTCTCCACTGTTGATTCTGGCTGTCAGGAGTTGCAGTCGCTAGGTACAGTGTTGGCCGGCTAGTCCCAAAAAAAAGGTAAAAAGAAGTACTACCACCGTATCTATCTCTGCCGCAAAGCAGCATTGCTGTGTTCCGGTTTGAAGGGTGCCGGTGTAATTACAGGCACATGAAACATTTCAACTTTGTCTCTAGGATGCAAAATCTCTGGTATTGCAGATGTCTATAGGCAACGGTGATCACTTAACATCAAGTAGGCCTTCGGTTTGTTTGCTATCAAAAGGTATACAAACTTTTTGTTAAACTGCGTTTAGTGATGGTTGGATAAACCGAAGATTTAAGTGGTTTTTTTGTTAAGTAGTGATTAGGTTCGTAATTACGTTATGTACCTTCTATTGTGATTGTCAATCTAATCAAATTACACCGCAACTTGTTTGGAGCCAAAAAGTATTGAATAACCTTCGTTGGAACATTCTTACATAGGACTTTACCTGGTTTCAGTTATAGGCAATATTGGTAAGTAGGTAGTGTCGTGATGACCCTGTGGTTAATGCAACCGCCAATCATACATGAGGTTAGGTTCGATATAAGAAAAGTACCAATATGACTTCGTCAATTCATATGTACTTTCTAAGTTTTTCTTGTACTTCACTTACATTTCAGTGAAGGAAACATCCTGAGGAAACCTCGACTTACCATCATCATCATACCATCACGCCTGTATTCCCCGAAGGGTTAGGCAGAGGTGTACCAATGTATACTCACAGTTCACTGATATGTATAGATGTAATAGGGGGCGAGCCTGTTGCCATTAACCGGGCACAAATCCTAACTACGAGCTGCTACTGAGAATTTCATAGAAAAACCCAATAACACTTATTGATCGACCTGGGAATCGAACCCAAGACCTCTAGCATAGCACAGAACCACTAGGCTAACGAAGCAGTTACCTGGACTTACAATTAATTAAAGTCTGAAATCGCCAATCCGGCTTGAGTAAGCGTTGTGATTACTGCACATACCTTCTCAATATGAGAAGACTTTGCTTTGCAGTGGGACTATAACAGACTGGTATTAACATTGGCAGGTTGTTTAGAAACTAAATAAATAATAATTATGAACCTATATTGACATTGGTAAAGTCATCAAGTGCTCATTACGTTAGAAACTAAGCTCTCCATAGAAACCTAGACATCATAAAACATTTCTTACTCATTCATAGATCATTAGCTCCATTTCTGTATAGAAGTCAAGGTGCACAACTGACTTATTTATCGATATCACCATAATTTTATTATTGGCAACCCTAGTGGGGTCATTCCATCTCTTTTTAGCGAGGCCTACCACTCTGTTTGCCCTTTTATATCTCGGAAGAGATGTATAAGGATAAGACCCACTTCCACATACGTTCTGGCTATTATATTCATTGACCTAGTGTAAAGGACGGCCTATTTATAGGCTTACCTTAAATGGCCGTGTCCCGACAATGTCGAGAATATCTGCCCTGCTTTAGTAATGTAGGTCCAATTAGTGATGTTATTGTCAATGGTGCTAGTGGGTTGCGGTTGGTTTTAAAAATAGAATAATGTTTTGAATTTAGAAGCTTACAGAAATTGTTTTCTTGGACGTATTATTAGTTTTTCGTACTCGACAACTTCATTTGTAGTAAAACGTTAATTGAAATGTAAGAATCTTTCAATCCGTCTTTTAATTTTAATGAAGCTAGATACAGGTGCTAAAGTAAAGTTCCGAAAATGACGTACCTAGGTCTGGCGACTTTATCTGGCTAGCTTGTACCCAACCATATTAGGGTTGGCTTCCAGTCTAACCCGATCTACCTGAATACCAGTGTTTTAAATAGATCAATTGCCTATCTACCCTCAACAACCCTGTTAATGAGTAATACGATACCTCTTGGTAAGATTGGTGGTCAAACTTTCGGGCTCCTTACTACCCGTTGCGCAGTCAATTTGTCATTTCATTGTCAAATTTTTTTCAAACAAATTGTTATCTTGGATCTTGACTGTCAAGATGTATGAATGGCAGCCGGGACCTCAGCTTTACGTGTTTTTAATAAAACGATGACTGTGGGATGTAGAACCACAATATGCTGCACTTTCATTCAAAAATCTAGTCAAACCATTAATTTCGAACTACCTAAATTATACAAATAATCACGTATAATAGCGGTTAGAGACAAACAAACAGATGCTTTCTGTATTTTAATAGTGACGTGATATCAAACTGTATAATTATGTGAAAATCCATTGTCACAGTGAAAACAGTACATTGTACCTACATGTGAACCTGCTCTGATGATGACGATACTTTGTGAAAATTGTTTCCGTGTCTTCGTTGTTATTACAATTAATCTTATGTTCTAGGAAATTTTGAAATCATTCGGATTGTTACTGGACTTCTCTGTTCTCTCCCTTTTACTATGTCTGTCTCTCTCTTTCTTTCCGAGCGGCGGGATAAGTAATTCCTGAATTGACTTTACACTCTCGTTCGTAGGCCTCTACGATGTTTTTTCGTAGCTGTTGTGTAGCACAATTCGGATATTTGATTTGGGATTTTTATTTTACGTACATGGTATTTTATATCTTTACGAATTAAATAAAATACACCGTTTAATAATCAAAACGTAAATACATATGCTGATATAAATCGTCGTAATTAAGCTAGGTAGGTACATATAAGTAAAAAAAAAATTTTTTCTTAATGTATAATTAATAATATTTTATATTATTTGTGTCTACTATTCAATTTAATTAATAACCCTCCAGGGAACACAGGCGTGATGGTATGTTATGTTATTCAATTTAACGTTCGCTATTTCGATGCCTATATACTTATCTTTTCGACGAAATTTATCTAAATGCTGGATATGTAAGTGATAATTACTATATATAAACTGGCTGACTGCTACGCTAGAGGTCTTGGGTTCGATTCCCAGGTCGATCAAAAAGTGTTATTGGGTTTTTCTATTAAATTCTCAGTAGCAGCTCGGAGTTAGGATTTGTGCGCGGTTAATGGCAATAGGCTCGCCCCTACTACATGAGACCGAAACATATCGGCGAACTGTGGGTTTACATTGGTACACCTCTGCCTAACCCTTCGGGGAATACAGGCGTGATGGTATGTTATTTAAACTGGCCTAATCTCCATGACACCCAGTATTGTTTAATATAATTACATACCATGGCGGTCTCGGTAGCCTATAAAAATTAATATGCGCCTCCATTCTCTTGTCACATTACAATAAGGAAATCAGTATTATGTAAAATAACCCATTATCAATGTTAACACACCGCCTACTGTGTTCATATTTGACCGGGGCGGAATATTTTTCTAACGGGAAATACAAATATTTTTCTACTAATACGTATGTGATGACCCAATATTTAAGATGTCCACCTGTTTTTAAATGACAGCTGTCAATAATGTATGGGAATTTGTCCACGGATAAAACAATCATATACCAAACGAAATAATACAATATAGTCTGCCAACATGTACAAAGACATCAAAATCTACCTGAGATTTTGAGTGATTATAAGTTTATTTACCAAGTCCCACACAGAGATGTAGATCCTTTAGGCACTTTCTTAGTTTAGCTTGTAAATCACTGACATGCGCAGAAGGAAAACATAGTAAAAAAAGGCTGAACTTAAAATCACCAATTCGCCTTGAGCGAGCACGGTAATCAATGCTCAAGCATTCTCTTCATGTAAAGAGGCCTTTACCCTGCAAAGTGGCAATAAAAGGCTGGTATCATTATTGTGCTAACAAAATCATCAAATTGATTTATTGGTCGCCATAGCAACAAGGCGTATAGCGCAGAAGTAAAAGGCACTGTGTTAGTACATAGCATTATGACGTTTGGTATGTTAATAGCTTAGTTACAGATCAGAAATTTCCTGCGATATCGTTTTTCCTGAAGATTCTATATATCTTTTGTATACTGATACTAATAGCCGTTACATATATTGATGATACTCACAAAGACCTACCTTTTTAAAGCTCATTTGAATCCTATCATCTCATTTACTCAGCTAGCTTATGCCCACGATTTTGTCCGCGTAAATGTCAGTTATCGGCGCTTTTTGTATTTTGCGCGGTACCTACCCTACTTCCTTTTTTAAAATAAAAGTCTTAGTTACTCCTTGTAACATTAGCTATCTAACAGCGTAAGTTTCGTCAAAATCGATTGACCCGTTTAGGAGTTTTGCGCGAACAAACAGACAGACAACATTTTGTTGGATTTAGTAAAACGTTGTTTTTGAACATTGCAAACAGACACATGAAATTTTATGTATCCCACGCCCAAAAGGGTAACTTTAAAACTGCGTTTGCAAAATCAGCGGTAACACACAGTACATAACTCAATTTCGTAACAAAACTAACCTAAAAAACATGAATTTTTCGTAACTAAAACTAAATTAAGTAAGCCCCATTGCTGATGATAACTCTTAATTATTATTGTGACCAACAATACCTCGGTAATCAGATAAGACATCGCTCTAGTGGGTTTCAAAAGTTCACCCAGTTTCTCGGATTATAACTTGGGTTTTTTTATAAGTCGGAAATGCACTAGATATTATGTAAAGTGATCTCTCATGGGGCTACTATTGTTGTGGAAACATCTGGAGGTGTGGCTTGAGATGTAAGCGTTAGCGGGGTAATTACAGTGCTGGTAATCGGGTTATGGTGTATTGTAATCGTTGATATTAAGGGTTATGCAAGATTAGAGGGTTAATTCCTGTAAGTTTAACAAAGACGCGTTCAAGCCCCAGTCTTAATTTGTCAAAAATACTTTTAATTTGTGTAAATTTTTAATTATTTTCTGACATTGATTGACGCTGAAATGATATCGCGACTACATTTTGAACGTTTTTAGTTACAAGAATTGGCTTTCCTGTCACTGGTACTAGATTGCGTCCTGAATTTGTACGTTATTTAGTAAAGTTAGCCTTCTGAAGGATGAGTTGTCATGTTAAGATGATTGTGCTTTTCGAATCCTTAACATACAAGTACTTGTGAATTTATTAAAAGCACTTGTATGTTAAGGATTCGAAAAGCCCAATCATCTTAACATGCACCTGTTTTCGTAGGTCGATGTAAGCTCGTTCATCACTCTCACGATATCATCTCTCGCACAAATTTGCCACTCTCCATCCAATGACATGATTTAAAGTCACAATATCGCGAAATGTAATATTTAAATAGTCATTAGTATTACAAATAACATCAATAAATAAACAGATTTGTCAAGTCGAAGAAAGTTACAAACACGTACGTAACATGATCCTTGCCCACTTGACACATAGGTAGGCATCATTTTGAAACGCTTTACATAACCTCCTTATTTTCACACCGCACAAGTTGGGTAACATCGCTCATATCTTCTACCACATCATAATTATGTTCTCTAATTCATTGCTCATCTCTAGGAAGTGTTTTTGCACGAATTGTCGCACGCTTACGACAAACTATTGTCTTTTATTATATTTTTTTATATTATTACGCTTTCTCTTACACATACTTGTTTCATTTGAAAATTTTGATAGAACTTCTAGTTACGGGATGAGGAAACATGGTGTTGTATAAGCTGTTTAAGACGTAATTGATGAAAAAATAGCTTATAGGAAGCTTGATAAGTTGACTTATGAGACACTAAGTGAAAAGAAGGCGTAACATTAGCATGCAAATGCAAAAGATTTTGATATGAGTGAACTTTTTAATTTGGAAGTACGACTATCCTAAAGCATTTGATTTCATTTTATTCGATAAGCACAATTAGTATCTTCCTGTAATATGAACATAAAGCCTTCAAACTAAATAAATAATAATATACGAAATTTTCATTGAAAACTAAAAAAAAAAACGATTTCACCCTTCGTTCCTCTTTGACGATTCAACAGTGCTTGTAAATCTCTACCATTATTACCCAGAGAAAACTGCTGTTTTCAGATGTATTAGTACCTATAGTATATTATGATACGTACAGGTACATCTCATTAAAATGAACAGGGTAAGTCAAGTACTCAATATACGCATTTCGTCGTGAAAGGCTTCATGTTAGAAATAATCTTTTCATAACATATATATTTTTTGTGCAACTTACATAAGCTTAAATCACAAAATTGTAAAAAAGCAAGTGAAAGTAAATGTACTAAGATCATAATTACGTTTGCTTTTAAACCATTTGAACAATATTGGTAGTTAATCGATTCGAAATAGATTGCCAATCGTTTACCAGGAGTATCGAATTGGAATCGACAGAAATATCATGCAGACTATGTTTCTATGATTGATCGCAATTATTTGAACATCGATTAGATTCGAAGCGTTCAGGTTTTTTACCGATTCACTTTATATTGTTTTATGAGAATTTTGACGATTAAGGACGCTGAATATTTTCAATAAATTGGTATTCAAATGTACTTTCTAATCGCATTTTTGACATTAAAATGATTGCAATAAATTCCTTCAGGTAGATATTTTTTTAATTAAAATAGTTTAAAAAAGATTAGTAGGTCAATATTGGATCTAGACCTAGGTTTATTAAACTATAAAACATTGATTAAAAATAGCCTCCATGAATGTTGAGAAACTTGGGAGAAGAAAAACCTAAATATTTTATTAAGATTTCTTACTTATTTCTTTCTTTGTCTTGTTCCAGAAAAATGACTGTAAAAAAAACAGCCCGAACGGGCGGCTTCGCGGCGATGGTCGCACGCCAGAAGATGCACAACACTAACCAACAGCTCGACTTAATGAACATCAGCAAACCAACCTCCCTACAGGCCTACAACATCGTTGTCGGGTTCAATGAGAAGGATCAACTACAACTCCTCACTAAAGAAGACATCACAGATGAAGATAAAAAACTAATCAAAGACTACACAGAACTAAAACCTACTAAATGCGAAAACATCTCGATAGACGATGTAACAAATTGTGTCAATATTGAGAACTACCCCAATTGTGACAACACTCTAGTCTTTTACATAACCAAAAACATGAATAAGGAAGCCATCGCCCTCAAGTTCGAGAACGAACAGGACTTCAAGAGGATATATTTCACATACAAATACTTTAAAATGCGAAACCGACTGACGAAAAATACGAACAACTATTCTAGCAGTGAAAACTTGTTTTCTAAAAAGAAAACTTATGATATTTTCAAAAGCAGAAAGAATAGTATGGACGACTATAGTATATTCGATAAGGGACGCAATGATTACGACTTAATGCAAACCACAGATAACGATGGCGTAACGCACATATCGGTGCAGAAGAATAATTTAAATAATCGATATGAGCAACCTATGAGTCTGATTGGAATAAGAAACGATGTGAACGAAACAGGTGAGATAGACAGCATAATATACACTGATATAGAGATCCCATCAAAGCCAGACAGGAAGAGATTGTTCCACAAGAAGCCTAAAGCTCCTCAGCCTCCAGTTTTAAAAGATAATCAACAGAAAGTGTTGAAAGGGGAGTTCGTGAGAGTAAACGTCGATCGAGCGCCGGACATAATACCGAAGGATAATAAATTGAACAAGGTACCGGATATTCTCATGTTCAGAGAGAACAAAAATAATAAAAAAAACGCGACGAACAATATCTGGCCGACAAGTAATAAAGGTGAGTTCATCTGAATTTATATCTTATCTACATCCTTTTCATCTCAATGGTGGGTTTAGTTTTAAACTTATCAATTGAACTTTTAGCACTATCCGTCGTAAACTTTGATTCAGCTGGTTGTGATCACAGAATTATTTGAATTTTTTCAATCCATTTTAACGCCTGTAGTATCTACCGGTTTTCTAAAATAAATATTCAAAATTGAACAGTACAGACCAGTAGGCAATCCTCATTCGAAATGAGGTGTTTGAACTGAACTAAACGATGAAATGTTGTGACTGAATCTGAAGCTATTAATGTAATGGTTACCGCATAAAATTAACTGATGGTTTTTGTTTGATAATACCATAGTTCATGTCATCATTATAGAGAATCAATAGACAACATGGAGTAGACAATATTGTTATATAAAGTCTAGGAAATGTTGATGTCAGTAGTTACGTACGAGAAGTTTATCATTTCTAATTTCCATCCTTCAAAGATAATTTATCTTATGAGCTTTTTATCTAATCTAATGAGGTAACTCGAGTGTCTATGGTTAGTTCATCTATCAGTAAAGTAAAGGTGAAAATAGCAAAACAATAGTCGATTTCATCACTAAAAACTTGTTTAACAAAATCGCTTCCTGATTACGTAAAATAAGGTAATTTAAAACGATTATGTTCTTAGTTTGTGTCTTTCCTTATTTTAAAATAGTCCTTGTACTTGTTGGAGCCCTCACAAATTCAGTTAAAAGCACCTACAAATATTTTAATGTCGAAAACATTCTGTTTAGAATGGACTTTATTAGTTCCTGCTAACATCACACTTTCACACCCTACAGCTAAAGACAGATAGATTAGTTAGGTAACGGACTGAGATTATGTTTCTTATTTGTTTGACATTCAACAGGAAATATTAAATTGTGTAACATTTGAAGCTTTACCAAGGAAAAAATATCTTCTATATCTTCACCTTCATCAGCTATCTCAAACACTTTCATCAGCCTATCTTACAGAAATCGATGTTGTGGTGTTTTAAAACGTAAACAAGCCAAGGCCACTGCTGGCCCATCGTGTTTGCGTAAGCGGTCATTCACTTGCAGTAACATCTCTGACCGTGTCACTGTGTTTAACCATTTGTATGGACAAAGTAACATTCTGTTCATCTTTTAAACATGTAATAAAGTGCTTGTCGTGTTTTCAAATAGGACAGAATTGTCACTTTGTTGTTAAGTTAAACATTTTATAATTTTATTGTCGTTGGCAACTAAGCTCGATTTCAGCGAATTTTTTTCTTTTTACTTCGGTCTTAATTAAAAATTGATGTACATTGTAATGCACTCCTTCAGTGTAATTTATTTTATATAAAAATGCTTTTGATGAATCAAGCAACTGCTCGGCGTTGTCGCCTTGTGAGGTCTGGGAGATACTGGCATGATAACTTAGAGACGTTTATGGAAGATGGCAACATTTAGGGAAGAATAGAAAGTTATGGTGGAGACTTTTGCTCAGCAGTAGGATAAAACAGGTTTAATAAAAAATATCGTGTGCTTAGTCTAAAACCTAGACGCAGAGTCATCAGTAGCAAATTGTATTGTCTTCTCTTACCTCACAAACCCTAGATTCGCAATCTATTACAAAGTCCTACGTGTTACTATGTAGTCCTGTTTGGTATGGGCAGTGTTTAAGTCATTACGTAGCACTATAGTATGGATAACATTGCGTACCACTACCACGTAGGTTTGTTTAGGAGCCGCATCACGATCGACCTAGTCTGTCTTGTTGTCTATAAAAACTAATGGCGGCGGTTCATAGGTCGGAGCCGTACGTTTAAATGTTTTAATGAGACCACCGGAGATATTACGTATTCTTCATTTTATTTCATGTGTTGTTGTAATTTCTAGTATTCAGAATTTATTGCGTCTTGCTAATTAGGTCGGATAGTTTGAATGAAATTTTCGCTCTTGTTCAAATGGATGTATTTGTCGAGTGACCAAAACCACATCTCTTTTTTTTCTTGTCTGTCATACGACATTTTAAAGTATTTTAACTAAACCTACCTCAGAAGTGGCACTCACTTTACTAACTATTAAGCGCATTTTATATCTTAGTTTGTAATCTATACTAATGTTATAAAGCTGAAGAGTTTGTTTGTTGGTTTGGTTGGTTGAACGCACTAATCTCAGGAACTCCTGGTTGGAATTGAAAAAATCTTTTTGTGTTGGATAGTTCATTTAGCGAGGAAGTATAACATCACGCTACGACACACATGAGAGGAGCCGTATCCAAAGACCTAACTTAATGCGGGTGGAAAAAAAATATCTATAAGAACCTAAGTTTAGTATTTAGTGTCAGATTTAATGTAGGTTAGAATGGGACTGTCATCACCGTCGAATTACGTCAAAAGTAACTTGTAAATTGGACCTTGGACCCAAAATCGCCAGCCCTATGAAGTTGATTTCACAATATCTTTTCTCCTGTTAGATAAAAAAATACTGCAAGTGGAAAATATTAAAGCCCATTGCATAACTTAAAATTACTCACGAAGGGCTAATCAAATACAGGCTCCGTGATTGGCGGAACCGATTTATCAATAGTTACCAACGTCACTATTACAACAACCCAACGTGCGGACGCCACAGATGTTTATGCATGCTAATTATGTATTCTAAATTTCCATATAGGGTGTTACGTACGGTCACGATAGGCCTCAACTGGTATCGCACCGTGAATATATTAAAGAGGTCTAAAATAGGCAAGTGATTCTGTCAGACAGACTTAGGTAAGACGTAGCGACTACTTAAGAAGCATTTGTGCAATTGTCGACTTAGAAAATACTAACAAGACTCCTACTTACGAAGTAAAGCAAAGTCCATCGAGTATGCAAGATGTTGATAGTTACATACATAAACTTACGCCTTTTTCCCATGGGGGTAGGCAGAAACCACAGAACGCCACCTGATACTATCCTTACATACTTCTTTCACCTCGATATGTACAAGATGTACACGTACAGCTGTACATCGTAATTCGGAAAATGAATGACAATATCATATTGATGGATAACCGGTATTTTCAAAGACAGAGGTGAAAGCAATTATGAACAAAGACGTAGTAGCGCGGCCTTTTAGGAGCTTAAACCCAGATTTATTATTATAAAGCTCCAAAAAGTGCGAAAAATATACCACGGGCTATTGGAAGTAATATCATTTCGATATTCTCATCATCTGCTTAGCCTTTTCCCAACTATGTTGGGGTCGGCTTCCAGCCTAACCGGATGCAGCTGAATACCAGTGTTTTACATGGAGCAACTGCCTATCTGTCCTCCACAACCCAGTTACTGGGCAACACGATACCTCTTGGTTAGACTGGTTGTCAGACTTCCTGGCTTCTGACTATCCGTAACGACGGTCAAAGATCTACGAATGACAGCCGGGACCAACGGCTTTACGTGCTTTCCGAGACACGGTGGTGTCACACCACCAGCTTCCAAACTCCGGGCTGCTACTGAGCGAATCTTAATGGAAAATCCCAATAACACTTTTTGCCCGACCTGGGAATCGAATCCGGGACCCCACGCTCATCAGTCGCGCTTGCGACGACGAGACCAACGGGGCAGTTCATTTCGAGGTTCTGTTTTATTGAATTTACTGCAGACACGCCAATTAACCAATTATTAAGCAGTAACTGCCTCGGTAGCCTAGTGGTCCTAAGCGCGACTGCTACGCTAGAGGTCTTGGGTTCGATTCCCAGGTCGAGCAAAAGAGTTATTGGGTTTTTCTATGAAATTCTCAGTAGCAGCTCGGAGTTAGGATTTGTGCCCGGTTAATGGCAATAGGCTCGCCCCTTATTACATGGGACCTAAATATACCGGCGAACTGTGGGTGTACATCGTTACACCTCTGCCTAACCCTTCGGGGAATACAGGCGTGATGGTATATTTTTTTATTTTTTATTTATTAAGCAGTTTAGTAATATAAGTATTTAGTTTAGTATAAGCATAATTATGTTAATATTATGCGTTATAGGCTCGCGGTCTGAAGGTCATAAAAACCAAGCTTTAGTATCCATTGATACCTAGAAACAAGTTCTATTAAATTTTAAATCAAATCTCAGGGTTTGGAAATAAAATCACTTTATTTGATTATTCCTCGCGAAGTAAGTCGTCTTCGGCAATAATGAATATATGAATGTAAACAATGAGGGAAACATGCAAATCTGCGCCGGCGCACTGAGAGAAAACGAGTCGTGCTTTATTGTGTCTTAACTAATTCTTTGAGGACACGGTTGGCGGAGTGATTGAGCTGCGTGCCGCAGGATTGATTCCCGCACGGAACAATTATTTGTATGGTCTACTTATAGTTGTTCCAGGTCTGGCTATTTGTGTATGTGAGTTTATATGTTTGTAAACACACCCGCAATACAGGAAAAAATCCTAGTGAGCATGGGGCAATATGTTACTCGCTAAATCTAAGATTGTTGTCGCCACAGCTGTGTCTCTACTCACAGCTGAGCAATACCTCTCTTCCATAGTGTACCTCTCTCCACGAACCTGCATCTGTCTCAATTCCATGTAACCCGCAAACTGGATTTCTTTACCAACTTACCGTTGGTTGAAACTTTACAAACGATTTACGTATACAGAGTTACAAGTATTTTTGTCAATACCACCTTCTGCTCGGGATTTAACCACCCAGGTGTCAAGTATACCATAGAACATGTCTTATGACATTCGGCAATAGTGCAGCTTTCTATCTCTAAATACGTTTTGTCATCAGATCAGGGCCTCCAGATATTACCTCTTACAAACAAACTTTACCGCCTAATGAAATTAGTTTAGAAGAAAATATCTACAACTCTTTCACTAAAATATGTTTATATCGAACATCAAAATGTTTTTCTTGTTGAATATTTTATGACGCTTCTGTATTTTATAGCCAACATCTTTACACCACGTTTGTCCTCCAAAGTTCCCACTAGAGAAATTAAGCAACTGTCAGTTTGTTCATAAACCACTGCACTCTATACGGTCAACGATTAGCTAAATAGCTATGTTTGTACTAATAAGCCAATGTATACTTAAGGGTGCTTAAGTTAAGTATAATATTAGCGTGGCCCCAATTAACATGGTCAATTGATTGGAGTAAAATATTATGATCGTGTTTTGTTTTCGTTGAAATTGTAATGTGATCATGTGCTGTTTGTACATCAATCAGATTTATAATTGACGTCATCATATTTTTTTCTTTAGTTCCGACTTAGGGACTGAATACACCTATTCAGCTCCATTTAGGTTCTGTCTATAGAAAACACTATTCTTGTAAGGAGACGCGTACGCATGCGTTCAGCTTTCCGCGTCTGAACGGATACGATACAAAACTGCAGTTTTCTATAGACAAAAGCTGCATGGAGCTGTATGACTGTTTCTAGTCCCTTATAGTCTGGCTCAAACTCCCTCGTTAGCTTAGTGATCCTAAGCACGACTGCTACGCTAGAGGTCTTGGGTTCGATTCCTAGATCGAGCAGTGTTATTGGGATTTTTTTATAAAATTTCTCAGTAGCAGCTCGGAGTTAATTTGTGCCTGGATAATGGCAAAAGGCTCACCCCCTCTTACATGGGACCTAACCATACCGGCGAACTGTGGATGTAAATTACTAAGTACACCTCTGCCTAACCCTTCGGGGAATACAGGTGTGATGGTATGTATGTGGTCTGACTTAATTACGTCACTAACCGCAGCCATCAGCCATTACTCTCAGCAAAGAGGGATGTAAAAAGATACATTACAAAGTCGTTAATTACAAATTCACCATCAGTAGTTGAGCAATAACACATTGCTGGGAAATGACATTTATTATTGGAGTGAAAGATCACAGTTTATGGTAGCGCTCAATGTTAAGCAGGCTAAGCATTTTTGGATGCATGCAGGGGTAAACTAGATTTCGTAAAAAGAATATGACAAAATTTTGAAGTTTTGGCCTTCAATATCTCCGTAACCAGATGATTCCTAAGCATAGTCTATAACAAAATTTAATATTCGCATGTTTTATACCCGCTAAACTTAAATCATAATAGCTTCAAAATCATCTATTCTATGATTGGTCATGTAGCTCTCGTGTCATCTTTATTATCTACTAATAAGATCTAAATTAGTGGTTTTAGGTGAAACGTCTGTTGGTGAGACTGGTCGTGAACCTTTTGGGAAAGTACATTTTC
This sequence comes from Caradrina kadenii, assembly GCA_947462355.1. NCBI lineage: Eukaryota > Metazoa > Arthropoda > Insecta > Lepidoptera > Noctuidae > Caradrina > Caradrina kadenii. The sequence continues at coordinate 3,026,566 of OX381693.1, read as the reverse complement.
ACATAATGATGTGATTTGCCTTTTGGTTAGCCTTTGGTTTGGTTAACTTAATTGGACGAGCGTGACGACGCCACGACGTCGAATTAAATTATTAATCTAAGCGGCACTGTAAGGGAACCATGGAAGGGACGTCGTATCGCAAACTTTTACCATGGATTCAGTTCATTCATACAAAATTCAATAAGCAACACCCACATGGACAAAATGTTTGGAATAGCGGTTTTCTCTACTTTGGACGGACTGGAATATTTGAATATTATTATTTTTTCCAACAGCTGTCCCAATTCTTTAGTTACAATTCCCGTCCTCTCTAAAGATATCCTGGTCAGTATCCAGATATGATTACTATCATTTCATACCATATGAATACAAGATTTTGCTCATGTTTCCTAAATATAAAAGCTTCTAATAAAAACACAGGTACATGAAACAAATGCTCTGATCGCATTCTCGATCCGTTTCAACGTAGATATTTTGCAAATGATTATTTAGTAATCTTATAATCAGTCCCGACTTCCCAATAAGGCTTATCGTATTGTAGACTTGCATGTACAGTCACGTACCTGAACTTAGTGCGGCTAATCATAGTCTTGCAATCAGCGTGTGTGCAACTAACCCGGCCCTTATGTTGATATGGTAGAAGTTATGTAAAGAGGTTTGTGTTGTGAAGGCATAAGATGGTAGCATTTTAACATACTTACCTAATTACGTTATTGCATCTATTAAATTTTTCAGTAATATGTACAACATTTACACACTTCATGCGGTTTTCATTAATAGATAAAGTGATTCAAGGATAAGGTACCTATATACGTATAAAACATCACGCTACGACCAACGACAGTGAAGCAGTAACCAAAGATGTAATTGAAAGCGGGTGACATCGCGGGGTATGCAGCCAGTAATAAATAACAGCAACTTAAAACAAACAGATAGTAAAAATAAATAAACTAAAAAAAATGGCATTAAAAAGTTCCTCTGCACCGCCGTCAACTGGAAATGTGCCCAAATGACTGGAGGTATTATCAAATTGGATGGCCAAGGTAAAAGCCAGCCCAGGGGCTGGCTTTTACCTGACCCAAGGGTCACGGGAAGTTGCAACCAACCGTTGGGACAATTCCTTAAAAAGGCTATGGGCACACGGACCCAATCCTTGTATGCAAATTCTAAGTTACTTCTACTTAATGGTTTTTTTTTTATTCGTAATAAGCCTTAAAATTAAAAGTCCTTAATAATAACAAAAAAGAAACTAAAACTAAATGGCATCAAAAAATCCCTCCGCATCGCCGTCAACCTGAAAAGTGCCAAAAGTTACTTCTAGCTTAAAGTTTCGACCAGGATAAACTGACCTACGATCTACTTGTGACCATGATCAGTGTAATGGTATAATATTAAGCCAATAAAGATAATTCCCGTAACGGCAACATACTTACTTACATGTCTCTCGGATTCGTAAAGCCGGTATTCCAAGGTTTAGCATTGGATTCAAAAGTTTCAAATAGCTAAAGGCCATTTTTATTAATTGTAAACGTTCAAAATCTAGTCGCAATCTCATCTCAGCGACAATCAACGTCGAAAAATGAATGTTAATTAGAAATATTTTTGACAGATTAAGACTGAGATTCATTAGATTACGATCGTTCATAAAAGTTAGTAGAATTGCCTCCTAAATCATTGTATTGGTTTATTTGCATAAGTGGTTAAAGACTGCGTTAAACCCCATCTATGCTAAAATAATAAACTTGAAGAGGTTTGTTTCTGTTTGTTTAAACGCCCTTATCTCTGGAAGTACAAGTCGGATTTAAAAACAATCTTGGTTTATGATAGACAGATTCGTGAGGAATTGTATATGCTATTAATCGCGCTACGACTCACTGGAGGAGCGCGGTAACCTGAGCTGTAAATAAAAGCGAGTGAAAAAAGTCGCGGGAAGAAGCTAGATGAACCCAAACAACTTACTAAATACACTCATCAAAACTTTGTCTTCAATCAACATCTTCAATGAAGTTCGGCGAAGAAAGCATCGTATATAACCGCAAACAGTCGTAACCAACATGCATCCGTGTCACCGATGGAAGCACGTCAGTACAAACTGTTTGTGCAACCCACAGACGAGGGCAGGCTCGTAAAAGAGGATTGCGTTAAGACAAACACCAGCTCAATATGAAAGATGACGGATCTCTAGAAGGAAAAGGTGTTAAGAAATCTAAAGGCCTCTAATCAAACTGCCTCGGTAGCCTAGTGGTCCTAAGCGCGACTGCTACGCTAGAGGTCTTGGTTTCGATTCCCAGGTTGAGCTAAAAGTGTTAGTGGGTTTTTCTATGAAATTCTCAGTAGCAGTTCGGAGTTAGTACTTGTGCCCGGTTAATGACAATAGGCTCGTCCTACATGGGACCTAAACATACCGGCAAACTGTGGGTTTACATTGTTACACCTCTGCCCAACCCTTCGGGGAATACAAGCGTGATGGTATGTTAAATCTAAAGGTCAATAATATCAGGCTGAATTTGATAGAGTGAAGTTAGATGGTGGCCTAGAAATGCAAAGGCTTATTAATGATGGTATAAGAGGAGAAACCAAAGAGAAAAAACCGGCCAGTCGGAATCACAAACGATGAGTTCCATAACACCGTACAATATTCAACACTCATACAAATGAACACATTCTTTGTATGGGAACCCCCTTTAATAGTGAGTTTATTATTATACAATCTGTGAAAATTTCAACTCGCTATCTATTACGGTTCATGAGATACAGCCCGCTGACAGACAATGATAAATGATGAACAATAATAGGGTCCCGTTTTCCGTTTCGTTACCCGTCGACTACGGAAACCTAATAACAGAAAAAGCTCAGAAGCAGAAACAGAGAAGGTTGAGAAGGAACAGGGAAGGATTCATGAGTTGTAGCCACTGGCGGCAATACAGGACATAGAATATTTCTTGCTAAAGGAATAAGCACTTCGTCAACACTAACTGTTGTAACTAAAGACATCACAATCGCCTACAGCTCTAGACAGTACCACACCTGCTAATAACACTAAAACAGACTGAACACGAATAAAACTTGGAAGTGCCAAGAGACAAGACAATGTAGTTGTTAAGCCCCACCCTTTTGAAGAAAATACTAACGTACTCGTAAATATTTGACAGATTGCATTTACAGTTACATCAACAGAATTTCTTAGCACCTCTTCAATGAATACTTGTTTTATTTTAGTACTAGCTTTTGCACGCGGCTTCATTCGCGTAAATTTCGATGATCGTAGACACAAATGAGGTCGCAGAAAAATTTTCCTATGTCCTATGTATTTAATAAAAATCGGTTCAGTGGTTTAGTCGTGAAAGCGGAACAGACAGATAAACAGAGTTTCTTCGCATTTATAATGTTAGTGTGGAAGTATGGATTGATGCTTTCAAATACAACATTGTCAAAATACAAGTACCTTGACTTGCAAAACCGCTTATTGCTGATTGGTCCATACCACAATGGGCCAAAGGTACAACTGCAAATGTCAAAGGTAGTGGTCGTATTGTAATCTTTATTGTGAAAACCATAAGGTTCTGATTGTAATTGAACATGTGGTTAATTGAAGAGTAATAAAGAATGAATTTTAGTACACATAGGAGAATTATCATAAAGTTTTATTAGGTAATGAATACATGTGTGATGGCATGGCGTGACGATGCCAATTCTCTCGTACGTGGAGATAGTGCCGAAATACCATGAGCTGATAGGACCAAGGCAGCCAAAATAGAGAATAAAGGAGGGATGTTTGAAAATCGAAGGGTCTTTATACCAACTTTCAAAAAGTTCAAATTAAATTACATGGCAGATCATTTCTTTTAAATTCTGTTCTATTTTTGAATATACCGGTTGAATCAAATCAGGTGAAATAGGCCCTAAGTTAGTAGGTCAAATGGCTCCATGTGAATGAAGTCGTAGACAACAAAATAGTCTGTAATAATTCTAGTGACACAGAATGTCATGCAACAGTTGTCAGTAGTTACGGAAGCGAGAAGTAAAGTGACACGCGCGGGAATCGAACCTGCCCTTCATGGTCGGATAATGTAACATATACGATTACTGTAACCCTGATCTCTTCTTACATGTTATAATCTTTAGTTTTTTTCCTGTTAGAGCATTGTGTTTTCATAATCACGATTCTATGAATTCATTCACCGATTCAATTCTTGGTTTTTGGCGGTACTCGAGGCACAGGGGTGTCACACCATCAGCTCCCAAGCTTTGCGATGCTATTGAAAAATTCGTACTGGAAAATTTAATAACACTTTTTGCTCATCCTGGGAATCGCACTCAGGGAATGTTAATAAAAGAGATGCATATATTAATAGCTGATCACTGACTGTTTACACGGCTGACGAGGACTCTGCACTAGTGTGTCACAGCGATAAGACCTGTAAAAAATAAACTCGCTCAGTGATGCTTGATTGGCGGTTAGCAGGAGCAGCCCATAAATATAAAGTAGCCCCTAACCCCCATTTATACCGTATAGCATCAATATAACTAACAATGGCAATTTAAGTTAATAAATTAGGTAGCCCTCCAAATACTGCTAGTCCTGAACCCCACAAATTCACGGTCCGGCCCTGGCGGTCATAATACTTGTAAAGCGAGTAATCGCTCGTCGCTTCACACTCACTTATAGCCTACCGACAAAACTATCAAAATTATACGCTCGCTTTTCTCGCCAACTCGTTTAAATTTTCTAGATCACTCGCTTCTCGCTAATCGTCCGCGGTGAGACAGTTGCCTAAGGCTAATAATAACATTCTAAGTACCAGATTACCAATGTAATGGCCATGTTCAGTTATAACTTGATGAAGGTTTTATTTCTGTGTCGTAAATAGTTTGTAGTCTAAAATTTCCTTATCGTTATCTCTAAGATCCGCGGTATCCAGAACTGTATGCTGATGTTCAGGGTGTAAGTACTTGAGTAAAGCTGTAAATTGTTACCTTTTAATGAAAGTGTTAAACGGTATTTTTTACGATCATCATACAACGACATTTTATGTCTAATTTTTAACGTGAAACGTCTTGAACGTCATATACAGGTACACGGTCAGAAAAGCGGACTGTCATGAAATATATTTCAATCATTAACACTAAAAAACACAAAATTATTTTTTTAGATTAATCCCCGACAAAAGAAAATAGTTATCACTACCATAGCTAACAAAAGAGCTGAACTTTAAAACCGCTGAAACGATTACCATTAAACAGTTAAGAACACTCCCGACTAATTCACCTTTCAAACAAAAAAAACAAAATCAAAATCGGTTCATGCGTTCGGCAGCTACGATGCCACAGACACACATACACACGTACACAGACACGTCAAACTTATAACACCCCATCATTTTTGCGTCGGGGGTTAACATCTTATAACACCCCGTCGTTTTTGCGGCGGGGGTTAAAATCGACTAGTTGACATAGACGTTTTACGTTAAACCAACGGTCGTGTGCCCCGAAACAGCCCCACCGACTTTATTTTGTATTTGGGTCGAACAATCGGGTAGTAAGTGATCTCGTGTTTTGTTTTTTGATCTTTAAATAGATTTATTTTCTTCTGCCGTTTAAGGGGGGTGCGCTAAGGTTACCTACGAAATCCAATTATTCTTAAGATTTTTTTTGCAATCTGCAGCTCTGTGTCAGGTTTTATGGTAATAACATTATTAGACGCGTGTTTTGACATAATTATAATCATGAATATCCTCCTAAATTAATCTTAATCAATCTTAATTAATCTTCCTAAATTATACTATATACTTATTATACTTAGAGAGCTATAATTAGCTCTCTAAGTTATAATGTTATAATTTAGGAAAAAACTTTACTTTTTAATCAAAGACACCTCGTATCGAAGATAAATATATAATTAACATAATTACCAAGACTGATGTAATATCTGTCAATGCTCAAACTAGCTTATAATCTATTTGGAATTCAGTACAGATTCCAAAGATGCAGTCCAAATATCAAGGTTACATTTCAATTCTAGTTGTAGCCCGCTGATTGAATTTCGAAGCTCATCTCTACATCTATATTGAAATTTACTCGTTAATATGAAGGCCGCATTGTGTACCGGTCGAGTTCAGAAGGCAAACTTGCGAAATAAATGAACTTTTAATATTATAATAACATGCTAAGTGGCGAGCAAAGAAAGACAGAAGAAAGGTCAATTGGTGCAGACACAGTATAGTCCCTTGCGGTACCCCTTCACACTTCCACTGGAGGCAGTATTATTAAGTATTTTATATCATTGTAATAATATTTTAATTTTGTGTATACTCTTGATTTAAGGATTTGAGGCACATTGTGACAAAGGTTTAAGTTTAAGAGTCAATCACTGTAATTTATTTTGAATTAAGTTGATCTCTATCAATCAAATGTTTCTCTGAAATCAATTTCAACCTTCAGGTCAACCATTATGGTAAATATATACAAACTAAAATAAAATACAACAAAAATACAGTTGAAAATAGCGTTATTGAGTGCAAGATGCTCCGCGGAATAATACCTTGCACACAATTTTTTTTGCTATTGAAAATTATGTTCGTTATACATTTTATTCATAAATGAAAACTACTCGGGAATTATGCTGCTCTGTTTACGCTGATCCTTATCTTTATGCTAGTAATGTTCAAACATTGATTAAAGCATGTTTTAAAACAATAACATTACCTTGCCATTTTGAATTCAGATCTTATCGCTGATCTTACTTTTGTATTATTTGATTCATCAAATCATCAATGATTTTATTGAGATCTCATATCTACCATCTGAGGTTTGAATGCTGATAAATGCAGTTGCGTACTTCCAGACTATTTGCCTATTTTGCGAGTACTAAAGTAAGATAAAAGACATCTTTGCGCGCACAAGAACAAAAAGGCAAAGTTCAAAGCAGTAAACATAAATTAAAAGGTAATAAACGTGGCCGCCTACCGGGCCCAGAAATTATAAGTTATCATCGACTCGAAAAGAAGAAGCATTCTAAGGTTATTGTTAGATTCAACAAAGAATATTATCTCGCAGATTCAAAATTTTATTTATAAATAAGAACACATACATGTTATTGTTAAAAATAAACTAAGTACATAAATTCGCCTTTAATAAATTCTGAATGGGAGTCACGTATAACGAGCTACAAGCATGCACTCATCTCACAGGTGCGATTAGAAAGTTAAGAAGTCTGTTAGAAAATATGAGTATGTAGATGAAGTCGACTATACATATCTCTAAAATCTGAATAAATAATCTTCATAACATCTCGAGTTCCTCCTAAATTGGCAGAAACAAAGAAATAATTCATTAAATTAACGTCAAAATTTTAACATTTTCCTGTAAACAGCCGTCATCCTTGCAGTGTGATCAGCTAGGCCATCTCCATCACTCATGTCTTGAAACTCGTAACCGATTCGTATGCGCGGGAGCACGGAAGCGCGTGCGTGTTCCGAATTTAAACAGCTGATGTAACGCGTGCACCAAATTCGGTCTTCTTTACATACCCACAAATTACGCAGATCTAACGTATAATTATAATACTGTACCTAAAGTTGCCTCATTAATATTCGTACTCATTATAATAATATGTCTCCAGTACATTCGTTTATTTTTAAATGTAGGAAGTGAAGGTCCGTCTTGTATAACCAACCTGCAAATTAAGCACGACATTTTTAAATAAGTGGTTTATGTTAAATATTGATAAAGAGCCACCTTGGTTGATTGCGAACAGTTATGTTTAGTACAGAACTTATTGAAGACCGGTTGTTATCGTGCTGCCGGAACTCAATAATAATATTTGTATTATTCTACTGAATTTGCTATGCCTGCCGATTCATGTAATATGTAACAAGTATATGAGTAAACAGTTGATATTTCTCAATTTCAGTGACGGGCTACGAGTCAGACCGTGAAGAGTGGAAGAGCAGCCGATCCCAGTTCTCAACAACGGCCTTCGACAGCCTCGCCAGACCCACCAAGATGGCGATGGCGCTCACGCTACGGAAACCCCAAAGATTGGAACCAGTACCCCAGTATTACCGAATGCCGAGCGAGCAGAAACCAAAACTAACACCAATGCCATTTAGACCGAACAACTTCCTCCAGCGACCGCCTCGGCTGCCACGACCTAACACGGACATGAAGAGAAACCTCCTGAACACAGACCACAGGAAATTCACTTCGTTGCAGAGCTTGGAAATACCTAAGAAGTTAAGTGAGCCGAAGAAGCAACAGATGGATCTTAAGAAGAACAACTACACGAACATTTCACACAGAATAACTGGTTTGACAAATAAATTAAGAGATCTAGGCAACCCTAGTAACACGATTGGTAGATTTAAGGCTCAGTCTCACGGTGATGTGGCGAATTTGAAGCCAGTGTTGAAGATGAACGGCCACGATGGAGCAAAGAGGTCGGTAGTCAGAACCTGTAGTGCGGAACCACCAAAGAAAGTAACATTCAGTGCGTTTGCTACCGTCCAAGTTGTGTAGGTAGATGTTGATTTTAGTGACAACTAGTCTGATTTCCACAATAATCTAGATCTTAGCTCTAAAGCCATTATTTCCATGGATGTTATGGAATCTTTTAATAATGGAGAAGCTAATTCATCAGATATTAGAGAGATCAGACTTAGTTCATCGATTGTATCTAACATTAATCCAAGGACTGACTGATTTATAAGAATATTATCCAATGTAACAATAGATTGTAGATATCGTCGGTCAACGTTAATTTGTAAAGTTAAAACAACGAGGTCAGGCCGGGAATTTTGTGTAAATATAATTTAAAATGGCGTTTAGTCATGAACGCTTAAATATCGTTTAGTTTTTGTAAAATTATATTATTATTATTAGCTGCTTTTGTAACTTCAGTATTTTATGCTTATACAATCTTAATTCTGTTCAGTCATTTGTTATCAGTATTGAACGAATACCTGCCGAGGAATACGGGTGTAAAAAGACAATCCACATAGCCGTTAACTACGCGTACTGACCATGAAACTAAGTACCTTTGAGATTTTTATTTGCAAGGGAACGACATTTATTTTTGTATTGAAAAATCGCTGTTTGTGGTAGTGCACTCTGTTATTGTATTTACGGGTGCATGCAACAGAACAAGGCTCAAAAGGCGTCAAAAGTTAGGTTATAACGTTCAAAGCTTGGTTTTGTAAAAAAACGTTAGATAAAGTTGGAACTTTAGCCTTTAAATTCTCCATCCATAGTACAAAAAATATCAAAATTATAGAAAAAACATGTAAGTTTCGGCTCCATTATGTATCTTTTTACACCTGTTATATTTCAACCCTCAAAATATTTATATTTAAATAAATATATATTATAATATAAATTACGTAAGTTATTTTAATATATAAAAATAAAATTTGTGCTAATATAATCGACCATTAAAATTCTGTAAACATTTGATTCTGATCTGACAGTTGAGAAAACAAGTCAAACCTATGTCGTGAGATGTCATGAATATTCGATTACGACCAAATTGACGAAAGTTGTGACTTAAACAGAATAAGATATAAATTAAGTAATCGTTTTAACGCGTTTCGCAAATAAATTAGGTCGCTATCAATCATAAACTTTTGTTTAATTTTATGTCGGTGAATATTGATCGTGTTCTGTGATAATTATGTGCTCATAATTCAAACTTTTTTGTCAATTTTGTCGTGATTTGACAATGTTAAGACGTAGTCTTGTATAGTTGTTACATTTCACGAACGCACTTTTTGACATTGACACATGTCATTGAACTCGCCCTCGTAAATTGCAACGACTATAGCAATTTGTTCTTACAACTCATCCAATAAAGTGCTGATATTATGAAATGCCACCAATCTTTGTGTGAGAGATTGCTGTCGGTCAGTTTCAGGTAAACATGGTTATTCGACAAAAATATTTATTGTTATTTATTTATTCTTTATGAATATAATATTATAGACAGTAACGGCAATATAGGCTTTAATATTTTGTTCGATATTTTTTGTTGAGTACGTCTATATTTTAGTTTATTGCTTCTCCTAATTTATATATAAAGTGTAAAAAGACACTTAGTGAAGCCGAAAGTTTCACGGTTTTTCCACTAATAAAATGATTTTTTATTCAGGACTCGGGGAACCTGCTGGTTTCATATATATTGAAGGTCAAAATTTCCACCTTTTTAAATTTGTCATACGATAACAGGTTTTAAATATTATAAGTAATTAAACCTGACGGCACAGTTGGCGCAGTGGCTGAGCGAGTGGCGGCTGCGCTGCGTGTCGCGGGTTCGATTCCCGCACGGAACAAATATTTGTATGGCCTACAGATAGTTGTTCCGGGTCTGGCTGTTTGTCTATGTGGGTTTATATGTTTGTAAACGCACCCACGACACAGGAGAAATTCCTAGTGTGGGGCAACGTTTTTAAAAAAAAAAAAAAACCTTATATACTGGGGATATTTACAACCCCAGTACTGTCACATACAAACGTAAGCACAGTGTTTTTCATGCGTTACGAAAGTGATTTTTCACAACCAAAATAAACTCCGTTTCCCAGCGCTGATTTTCGCTTTATGTTACTAAGTTTGATGGGCAGAATGCGTAGTTAGAACTATATTATGTGTCTATTTACACCCTGTATTTCAAGAGTTAGCAAAAAATACTATTTTATGAACTTCACTGTAAAGTTTCTTTGTATTTATAATTTATTTAAAATAATTATTTTTGTATGTCTGAGTACGTATCTTCTTTTATACCTACTATGCGTAGAAAATAATCAGCTAGGTAATATCTTTAATAATTAGGTTTTTTGATGGTGTGCATATATTATGCACTTAAAATTATGAGGCATAATGAAACGCTTGTTATAGATAATACATAAGTATTATCTGACGTAAGCGACACCTAAATGCAATGCCTAAAAAACACCATTTAATTTTAAATTCAGAGACACTTTCAGAGCCTAGCCCTGAAAAGTTTACGGTGCACTTTTATTTAAGCCGTCATACTTAACACGTCGCATTTAGGCGTCGCCTAGTGTTAATGAAAACGGTCGTAAGTAGGTATTTGTTTTACTAAAGAAATGATTAGGTACTTGATATCTAATCTAAAGGCCAATTTTCGTAATTTTTCAAAATGTCTAGTCGCAATCTTATCTCAGCGACAATAAATGTCAAAAGCTTGTCAAAAAGTGTAGGTTTTTTTGACAGATTGCGGTTACAATGGGCACGTTGTTCAAGGGAATTATCCCTCTGTTGCCTTTGAATTTGAGTCTTAATTCCCATATAAAATAAATACGTCAACTGCTTCTAATGGCATAGAGTACCTATACTCGCGCAATTGAAACTTAGCTTATTGAATAGTAGAAAAAAAAAGTGTTGAAAAATACCTATTATAATGTGGCATCCTAGTCGATAAATTTTGAAATAAAATTTAAAAAATGTCATTTTCAAAAAAAGGCTTACTAAAGATATTTCTTTGTGTGATTTGATTAAATATACCTAAAATAAAGTACCTATACAGATAAGCAAAATCGTATTTGTCAAACATTAAAAATAGTTTAACAAAATTATGTAAGTACTTACCTAAATGAATTTCATAATAATTGATCTTAATTATTATGAATTATATGATATAATTAGATTAACATTGTTTCTAAAAGTATATTTAGAATACTTATGTAATAATAATTATAATTATTCATACTTGTAAAATTGTAACTACTGTAAGTATTATTATATGAATAAAAGTCATAATTAGTTAGGCATAATAATTATTATCGCATATAATTATTTTGGAATAAGTTTTGTTTGTATTAATAATTATTGTGTGTGCATTAATAATAACGCTGTTTGATTTATTTTGTTGTTACTACTTGTTTCTTTAGATTTTGTTTTGAAAAATAATAAAATGTTTGTTTATCAAAAATATTTTCTTGTTTCATTATTAAATACAACCTTAAAATTAGATAAAAAAAGCCTTAATAATAACAAAAAAAGAAACTAAAGCTGTATGCCATCAAAAAATTCCTCCGCATCGCCGTCAACTGGAAAAGTACCCAAAAGACTGGCGGTATTGCCACGTTGGATGGCAATGCTAATTCTCTAGCCAAGGCAAAAGTCGGCCTTTGGGTAACGATAAATGGAGAAGGAGAACGTCACAAGCTCGGTGTACATACCTAAATTCACTTGATGAGATTTTTACAGCCTATTGCTGGACACTATTTGGGATAGACCGGTTTTGATACGTCAGAACGACTGAACGAGACACAAATGTGAGTTAGTAAGTATTATAATGACAGCAGTTCCGCTGTAGCCTTAGAAGTATGTGGTTGGCAGCGCACCATAAAATCAGGCCTTAAGCAAAATCAGGCACGGTTAGCGTCGTAGCTGAGTAATTAGCCGCTGCGCTGCGTGTCGCAGGTTCGATTGCCGCACGGAACAAATATTTGAAGGGCCTACAGATAGCTGTTCCGGGCTGTTTGTGTATGTGAGTTTATTATGTGTTTGTAAACGCACCCGCGATGCAGGAGAAATTTCTAGTATGGGACAACGTTTTTTTTTAAGAAAAAATCCCTACGGCAGCTAACAAAAGAGCTGATAACTTTGAAACAGCTGAACCAATTTTCATCAAACATAGCTAAGAACACTCCCGACTAAATCAAAATCTGTTCATGCGTTCTGGAGCTGCGATGCCACAGACAGACAGACACACACAGACACAGACACGTCAAACTTATAACACCGCTCCGTTTTTGCGTCAGTGGTTAAAAAAAAGTAGAAAAATGACTCCCATCCAAGTGTCTACCATATCAAAAGAGCTAGTGAACTTTCGATATTATCAAACTTTACATAATACTCCAACAGACACAATAAACGTGTAAAAACATCACTTTTATAGCCAAATATTATCACAATACATAAACAATGATAATTGTATCATTGTTTATTTTAATGTTGTATTTAAATACTTTTAATCGTTCTATTGAGAACGATTAAAAGTATTTTACCTACACACATATTGGAACAAGTTATCATTTAAGGGGACAATGTCAGGGTTATCATAATTTTTTATCAATAGTCATTAATCTTGGTCATTTTTATTTGCACTGAGCGTACAACCTTTCTGTCTCTTTCTTTTGTGGAGTAAATGAAAGAGAGGTGGATAGATTGTTTCACGTGAGTACATTGAGTGTGAAATCATGTAGGTTTTATGATTTTTTCATGAAGTTCCGTATTTAGTGTTGTAGAAGCAGTCGTGTAAGAAGGTAGGTTCTAGTTTTTAGCATATTATTTTCACACCTATAATATTGAATCTAAATGCCTAAAACCTATTAGATAAATGATAATTTTTAAAGCTAATATCTGGATTTGATCTTAGTAGATATTTTATAGTGACATTTTAAAACTTCGTCAATCAAAATTAAAAACAGTCACTGATCAACCAATACAAGCTGTAAGTTACCTTCCTATATCTCAATCATTGGTGACAGAATTGGATACTCTATCTCCATAAAATTAATTTCCTAGTTAAATTATTTTTAAATGCCGACGTAAAATCGACGGGGTGTTATAAGTTTAACGCGTCTATGTGTGTCTGTCTGTGGCTTCGTAGCTCCCGAACGCGTGAACCGATTTTGTATGAAAGGTGAATTAGTCGGGACTGTAGCTTAGCTATGTTTAAAGGAAATCGGTCTGTCGGGGAATACATGAAATTTTAATTTTAGTGTTTTACTAATATTATACAGAAGTAAAGTATGTTTGTTCTTTTTTATTTGTAAGTGGTAATCTCTGGAAATGGTGGTCTAATTCTAAAGTATCTTCCATTGATAAAAAGCTACACAATAGTATGGGCCGAGTGCAATAGGATGTGTGATATGATTAAGAGGATTGTGAAGTGCAAGTCTTGGAAGAAATTTACCTACATTTCCTTCCCCCCTGAACCTTTACGAAATGAGACAATTTTGGTCTCATTAGACACAGACACTTCAAGATTTTCTTTTTTAGTAATTCAGTGTAGTTTAAATAAAAAACTTGTTTACAAAAAAGAGAACCCCCTTCAAAATCTCAAAAGTGAAAAATAACTTTAGCTTTGGAGATCGGCCGTTTTGGTTGTTTGTGGTTTTGCATTGCCACCGACTTCCAAAGATAAAGTTATTTTTTACTTTTGAGTTTTTGAAGGAGGTTGTCTTCAAAAAGAAGGAGACTTCGCGAAATATGAATTGATTTTGATGATTTTTTTTTTGTGTCTCGAGGTATTTTTTATGCGAAAAATATGTGTAGATATCTAGATGCTAATAACATAAATAGCACGCAATAAAAACAAATGGGTCAAGTTTTTCATTATATCTTCACCATTTCCAAATATTATTCAAAGTGAAATCATTTATTTCAATTAGACCATTAAAAGGCACTTTTGAACGTCACTCAAAAGGTAAAAAAAAAAATATATTTTGAATCCAGTTGCCCATTCCAAAAGGTAGTTTCGTATGGAGAAGATTTATTAAAAGACTACATAATGTTTATGTTACCGGCCAAACCCGATTTCAGGACAAACTAGTTTATCCTGGAATGTTCATATTTATATCAGGATAAACTAGTTTGTATAAACTGGTTTATCCTATCGGGCGTAAGACAAACTAGTTTGTCCTAGGCTATACTAGTTAATCTTAGCGCGTGTAGGAAGAACTAGTTTAGCCTAGACCAAACTAGTTTGTCCTGAAATCGGGTTTGGCCGGCAACATTTACATGGCGAAAAACGTTATCACTTTTTAAAATTAAATAAATTAAATTTTTAAAATATCCTTTTAATGGTTTATAAATTCGCGGCAGAAGTAAGGTACTATGATAATTATTTGTCATGTCTAGTCACCATGTCGCTGGTAGCACAAGCATTTGAGGCGAGCAAGATTGTGCCGGATGTCATCCCGACACCACCCACCGTCACCATTGAGGTAAGCAGCTAACGGCGATACATACAATATATTTTAGAATACGGCATTACAGTATTGTATGGCCAATAATATACAGGGTGTTAGGGTAAACGAGATACTTGCTTTAAGAAAGTGAAGTTCAAAAAAAGTTTCAGTTCAAAAAAAACCAACTGCTCCATACATTTATGTTCGCATAACTCAACAACATGTAAGGAATAGCTGATTTCTTTTTGAAATTTTAAATTGAATTTCATAGTGAAAGTGGTTTATTTTCATAAGCACTCATCATCTTCCTGCCCTTATCCCATGTAACTTGGGGTCGGCGCAACACGTTTTCTTCTTCCATGCTGTCCTGTCAACCGTCAAGCTATCGCTGACTTCCTTCTCTTTCATATCATTCTTCACGCAATCCATCCATCCTTTTTTGACCTCCCTCTTCCTCTCTATCCATCCACATTCATATTCTTAACTCTTTTGGTCACATGCGTCTCATCCCTCCTCTTCATATGCCCATACCAAGACAAACGGTTCCCTTTCAACTTTTATTTTCATAAGCACTACTCTCTTAAATCATGTCCCTTGTTTAACTAACACCTTGTATATTCCCTGAATCAGTTTGGAAAAAATGTTTTTGTATACGATATAAAAATTCACGAAGTCTAACATCACGACACACGGGCGCGTACGGAAGTTGCTGGCAGAAGCTAGTTTTTTTATAATGTTGTGTAAGTAGGTACCTAGTTACCTACTTATTACATATTAGTGTTAGTAAGGCCGATAAATGATTTTGAGACGTGTAGGTATAGACGAACAGACAGATTGTAAACGAGATAAAAATGTTAAGTAGTTCTTATTCAATACAAATTATGTCATATCACTAGAAATGATAAAACATTCACTAATTAGGCATTTAGTTGTAAATCAATCATTAGTTTAAAATGATAAGGAATAATAAATCAATGATAAAATATTATTACCTTATAATTTAAAAAAAATCACAAAATAATAATTGCGGAGTCACGTAGCCTTCATATAGTAACGCTTTTTTCCCATGGGGGTAGGCAGAAACCACAGACCGCCATCTGCTACGATCCTTTTATGATACACATTTCGCTTTAAACTTTCTAATTTTATTTATTTGTAGTAAAGACAGAGTAGACATAATTACTTGATTTTCTTAATTTGAAAACTATCTACATAAGTACCTACCGTAATAATTAACCTAAATACAAAACTTTTAAATCATAATAAAATTACAAAGTAAATACAATTTATAGTAAAATTACTTTGTAGACTTAATTATCTACCTAGAAATTATCTACTAATTCTCCTAAAGAATATTACATTATTACCTGTCGTAATGTATACCAGAATATTGCTACACAAGGTTACTTTTCCTTTACCTGCTATATTTCAAGGGATGAAAGTGCGTAGAATACGAGCAACTTTTGCTAAAGGACTAACCCAGAAATATGAAAAAAGAAAATTTGCTGTTCCGTACATTTTGATCGTGTCGTAGTGCATATTTGTAGGGAACAGCTGATTTTTAGGGCTCCGTACCCAAAGGGTAAAACGGGACCTTAATACTAAGACTCCGCTGTTCGTTCCCCCGTCTGTCACCAGGCTGTATCTCATGAACCGCGATAGTTAAACAGTTGAAATTTTCACAGATGATGTATTTCTATTGCCGTTATAACAACGAATATTAAAAAATGGAATATAATAAATATTTAAGGGGACTCCTATAGAAAAGATGCCCCTTATATGTGGAAGCTTGTCATTAGCAATTGTCCTTATTTATACAAGATATTTATAATTGTTATTAGTCTGTAAGCTTTCCTTAAAAATAAATAAATAAATAAGACATGATTTTTTGCCGTTTTATAGATAATGGTACGGAACCCTTCGTGCGCGAGTCCGACTCGCACTTGACCGGTTCTTTCTTTCATATTTCAGCGTTAATTCCATTATGAAAGTTGTTTATATTCGTAAGTACTTTTACTTCCTGAAAAATGGCAGATGAATGAAGAGTAACCATGTATCTTATATAGTAGTCGCCACGAGTCTTGAGCTCAAATGTCAAGTTATTTTTGGGTTCTTGGGTTCCTTTCCGGGTTTTTTGGGGCGCGGACGCTGCACGCGATCGGTCCAACTGACGGATCAATCGCGTGCAGCGTCGGCGGTTTAAAAAAACCCGGAAAGGAACCCAAAAATTAACTTGACATTTGTGCTCACGACTCGTGGCGACTACTATACCTAGGTACTAAGAAATCAGAGAATGACAATTAAAAAAAGAATGCAAACCAAATGTATTCATTGATAAGCTGGTCGATGAAGGTCGAATGTTATGCAGGCACCACCTACTAGTACAGCTAAATTGTTTTCAAATCGTACGATAACATGTTTGAATTGTATAACCAGACAAGTAGATATACCTACTTCAACAATAGTGGTATGTTTAGAATTTTACCATACTATCACGCCTGTATTTCCCGAAGGGTTAGGCAGAGGTGTACCAATGTACACTCACAGTTCGCCGGTATGCTTAGGTACCAAGTAATAGGGGGCGAGCCTATTGCCATTAACCGGGCACAAATGCTAACTCCGAGCTGCTACTGAGAATTTCATAGAAAAACCCAATAACACTTTTTGTTCGACCTGGGAATCGAACCCAATACCTCTAGTGTAGCAGTCGCGCTTAGGAACACTTGAATTTTAGAATTTTGTACTAGGTATAGAGATTTACTTGATATAAACTTATTTATTGGCCACTAACTGCCGCCCGCAATTTCGTCCGCGTCAAAGTTACTATGCCTACCTATTATCCCACGAACCATAATTTTTTGCTGTATAAAAGTAGTCTATGTGCTATGCTAGACTATAATTTATTTCTGTGTCAAATTTCATCCAGATCCATCTCGATCCTGTCGTTCTGACGTAATTAAGTAACAAACATACGTACATTTAAACTCTTTTAATTATAATAGTATTGTAATATTTACGTACGCCAGTTCTGTACGAGCATAGTTGGACTAATAATGAGCCTGAGCAGCCTCCGTGCTCTTTATGGTATACTCATGTTTCCCCAAATAAAGAACCTTGTATATTATGCAGAGACGTTTCCAGGGTGGGGTAAGTAGGGCCCGAGTCCCGGGCCCCTATCGAAAGTGGCACAAAAATCGTCGATTATTAAAATTAAAAATAAAATACATTACAAATAAACCATTCCATTATGACTATTTTATTCAGTGACTTCGTTCGCGTGGTTTATTTCACCTGCGTCACGTTACGTCTTTGGTTACTGCTCCTCTCTCGTGTGTCGTAGTGCGATGTTATAAAGCCTTAAAGCCTTCCTCGATAAATAAACTATCTAACACAAAACGTTTTTTGTTTCAATTCAAACCAGTACTTTCTGAGATTAACGCGTTCAACCAAACAAACAAACAAACTCATTTTTCTTTTGCCATTTTCTTACGGTACGCCCTTGATCTTATGTCCCAAAACCTAGCACAATCACAATCACATCACAATCACTTCAGCAGTCGTGCTTAAGACTTTGCCAGCATCATCAGTCACGGTATAATTTTATGTTTCTGTCTTCAGTTGAAGTACCCCAGTGGCGCGATCGCCTCCCAGGGCAATGAGCTGACTCCGACGCAAGTGAAGGGGCAGCCCAGCGTCTCCTTTAACGCTGATCCTAACAGCTTCTACACGCTCGTCTTTACAGGTAACAAGCAGTAATTACAAGTATATTTTCCAAACCTAATTAAAAATAGCACCACAAAGTAACCGGCTCTTTTAGATAGGAATTGTTTTTAACAAGAATAAACACACATAACATACTATCACGCCTGTATTCCCCGAAGGGTTAGGCAGAGGTCTACCAATGTATACCCACAGTTCGCCGGTATGTTTAGGGCCCTTGTAATAGCGGGCGAGCATATTCCCAGTAGCCGGGCATAAATCCTAACTCCAAGGTGCTGCAATAACACTTTTAGATTGTTTTTTTTTTGTTTACTACCGTTATATAAACCGGTACACATACCAAACATCGTCACCTAATTAGATTACGTAATTACCCATATTTTACACCCGATAGGACTTAATTCACGCAAGCGAGCCTATTGCAATTACCGGGCATAAATCAGAATTACATAGAAAAACTCAATAACACTGTTCGACCTGGGAATTACCCAAGCGTTGCTCCCTTTAGCGTTGCAGTCGCTCTTAGGACCACTAACCTAACGAGGACCTAGATATAACTCCCGTGTTTTATCTATTTATTTCATAAACAGATCTAAAGTACTAATATTGTGCTGTGTTTATTGTCTTGGTTATGTTTAACCGCAAACAATGATGAGGGTTGCGGTTAGGTGAAGTATTTTTCAGTAAACACCGATGTTTTTCATATAACCATTGTTTATGTTTTACCAAAGCCACTGTTAACCATGTGATTCATATAAGGGTGTGAAAAACACATTACATAGCCGTTAGCTACGCGCACTGCCCATCAAACGAGAATTATTGCCGGAAAACGACATTTATTTTCAGTGAGGAACATCACTGTTTTAGGGTCAGTTCACACCGAGACGCGACGCGACGCGACGCTACGCGCTCATCGACTCAAAATGTAACTTTATTTACTACACGAAAATATACATATTTCATTGTGAGAAATCACACAACGCAGCACCATCCAGCACCGAATTCTCACTGTGAAACGTGTAAGTATCTTTTCGTGTAGTAAATAAAGTAATATCTTGAGTCGGAGTGCGCGCAGCGTCGCGTCGCGTCGCGTCTCGGTGTGAACTGACCCTTAGACAGCGCGCAATGTTACGCACTCAACATATTGTGTTAATGCAGCAGTACAGGCGTTGTATTAAAATGTATTTCAAATTACTGGTATTTATAGTTAAATTTAGATAAATATGAAAAAAAAAATGTAAAAATTGTTTGAGTTTTGACTTCCAATATATCTGTAACTAGAAAGATTCCAGGTACCGCCCTGGATAAAAAAACCCCAATGATGGGAATACCGGTAACTTTTAGCGTTAAGTAATAATAACTAACTAATTTAATTGCCTCGTTAGCCTAGTGGCCGTCGTGGGCGCTAGAGGTCTTAGGTTAGATTCCCAGGTCGAGCAAAGTGTTATTGGGTTTTTCTATGAAGTTCTCAGTAGCAGTATAATAATTCTACCATTTTCCCTCAGATCCCGACAACTACGACGGTCCTGAACAAGTGTACCGTGAGTGGCACCATTGGCTGGTGGTCAACATTCCCGGCAGTGACGTCAGCAAGGGTGACGTACTCTGCGGGTACATCGGCTCCGGCCCGCCAGAGGGCACTGGCATCCACCGATATGTGTACATTGTGTACAAGCAGCCAGGCAAGCTGAACTTCAACGAGAAGGTTTTGACAAACAAGTAAGTGTTACAAAAAAACAATTGACAGTAGCCTGTCATTTTCTTTCTTTTAAATAAATGGCTTATGGTTTTACATTCACATTAGTAACATGGCTTAACGCTTTGAGCGTTTAAGCTACTCATTGAAGGCTCATTGATAATGAACAAAAAATCACTGGAAATAGAGTTGAAAATTGCATGCAAGCTGTAAATGCAGCACTGAATTAATATCTTGCACGCAATTTTCAACTACTGACTAACATTCAATAGCCAGTCCAGACCAGAAGCTGTTGACTCGATTGGAATCTAACCTAAAAAAAACACCGTGTCAACCCACACGATTTGTGTCACCAGATCCATCGACGGTCGTGCCGCCTTCTCCACCAAGAAATTCGCAGAGAAATACAACTTAGGAGCGCCTGTCGCCGGCAACTTCTACCGCGCACAGTTCGACGACTACGTGCCACTATTGTACAAGAGTCTTGGCGTTTAAACCGTTCGGCAGTCCTTAGATTATGTAAATAGTTATTGTTTTTCATAAGTATACCTGAGTTAAATGTACGTGGAGTTTTATTTGGATTTAAAAAGAGTTACCTAGGTATTTTAAATTTTATGAGAGCATTCGTCCATTGGAACGCCCTCACGCACCTGCGTTTACAAAAAAAATAAACCCCCATACCTACACAAAAAACCAAATCCGAAACAGTTACCTTTAGACCATACAAACATTTGAACCATGCCACGCACACACACACATAGCACAGCAGCCAATCGCTCAACGACTACGCCAGAGATGTGCCGTCGAATTGTGCTAAATTTGCCACGTCGCAGTCGTGAAAAATTGTAAATAGGATCTTAATAATTTAATTAGTAAGTCTGTGTGGCACATTATCGGGTTTATTCTAATACTAGCTTCTGCTCGCGACTTCGTCCGCGTAGTTTTTTCACTCGCATTAGGTTACGTCTTTGGTTATTGCTCCGCACCTATTAGTCGTAGCGTGATGTTGCCTTCCTCGATAAATGAACTATCCAACTCAAAAATTCAAAATTCAATTCAAACCAGTAGTTCCTGAGATTAGCGCGTACAACCAAACAAACAAACTCTTCAAGCTTTATAATATTAGTATAAATAAAAACAAGAAAATATGCGGCGTGCAATACCGTCGTCACACATGACACTATCAATCTGCCACCCGGCGAGCACTACCTCGCGATAGAGAGTTCTTTCTATGTACTTCAATACAAACCTATTCATGCTCTCACACTCCCTTCCCTTACTGGATCGCTTCGCACGCAATCAGTCACGATAGAAGCAGTATTATTGCAAAACAACTGCATTTAAGTGCCCCGCTGCCCCGTTAGTCTCGTGGTCGCAAGCGCGACTGATGAGCGTGGGGTCCCGGGTTCGATGCCCAGGTTGGGCAAACATTTTTATTAGGTTTTTCCATTAGGATTTACTAAGTAGCAGCCCGGAGTTTGGAAATTGGAGGCGTGACACCCCCGTGTCTCGGAAAGCACATAAAGCCGTTGGTCCCGGCTGTCATTCGTGGATCTTTGGTCGTTACGGATAGTCAGAAGCCAGGAAGTCTGACAACCAGTCTAACTAAGAGGTATCATGTTGCCCAGTTACTGGGTTGTGGAGGTCAGATAGACAGTCGCTCCATGTAAAACACTGGTATTCAGCTGCATCCGGGTACACTGGAAGCCGACCCCAACATAGTTGGGAAAAGGCTAAGCAGATAATGATGATGAACTGCATTTTAGTGATATTTTGTAATTTAAATAACAAATAGTTTACATTATTTATTGGGACAAAGGTAACTAAGCTTATAATATGTATAATGAACCTCTACTATAATCATATTAATATAATATATTATAACATGATAAACCTTTTTATTTATTTATTAAGATATGATAAGAATATTCGGACCTACGATAACATTCTTAGATACTACAAAAACAAAATATGTATATACATAGTTCTTCACCACAGTTTTTTACTTTATCAGTGATAATATCAGTATCGCGGCACTCGTAAGTGCGATCATAGCAGAGCTCAGTGTGGTCCGCTGACCCCTGCTTGCGGGGGCGCGGTCGGAGCCGGTGCTGAGTTGCTTGTAAAGAATGGGCACATAATCATCCCATTTAGATTGGAAGAAGTTGCCCGCGTATAATTCGTAAAAGTTGTACTTCTTGGCGAATTTTCTCGTAGAAAACATTGATCGGTGAGCCATCGACCTGTAAAGGGAAGTATCATCATCATATCAGCTGCCGGACATCCACTGCTGGATATAGGCCTACCCCAAAAGGACCGGTTGGAAGCGGCCTGCATCTAGCGCCTTTCTGCGTTTATATTCAGGTTGTCTGTCCACATAGTGGGTGGACGAAGGGACGTGTAGTTAACTGTTATCAAATAAGATCCTTTTAAGGGTGCCGGACCCTATTACTAAGACTCTGATGTAATAGGTAAACGCTTGAAATATTGACAGAGTGTGTGAAACGAGAACGACACACTATGGCCAACAAATAATTCAAAATAAAATGGATTCAAAAACTAAAGAATTCGTTCCAAGAACCAAGATCTAGCATAATATCATATATTTTTATACCGCTTTTTTGTTTCCGCGAGATAATTTAGGACTTTGGTTTTATTTAATTACTTAATTATAAATAATAAGGAAGACCTACAGCTAAAAAAAACTAACGGGTAACAGTCTAAGCAGACGGAGTCGCGGGCTAGTAAATATATAAATAAAAAACTGAGCATTTAGCTACTATGTTTGTGCGTCGTAAGACATAGGTAGTAGCCATACTGACCTATTTGTAAGTCTAGGTTCATCGAAAACCATCTTGTAAGGCTGCTCGTAGACCAGGAACACGTATCTGTGCAGGCCGCTGTCCTTGCCAGGTCCAGCCCCGATGTATTCGGCAATTGTGTCACCAGCAGAGACGTCGCCGCCAGGGACGTTCACTACTAGCCAGTGTAACCACTCGCGGTAAGTCGGCTTCTCGCGAGAAGGAGCGTCGGGATCTGGAATTTAAGGGGAATCGTTAAAACAGCCCGCGTAATTCATTTTGCAGGATTTTGCACCAAAACAGGCTAAAAAATTACGTTAATAGTCTAACTACAAAATAATAATAAAATTAATTAATATCGAGTCATCAACGTGCACCTCACACATACATATTAATGAAGCGACTGAACATGGCCGCGTCTAACCAATCCTTCAAGCTTCCTCCTAAACTAAAACTATCCTACTATATTAATATTATATACCTAATGTCAAAATTGAAATATTATAAATGCAAAAGTTTGGATGGATGGATGAATGTTTGTTACTCTTTGACGATGAAACGGCTGAATGGATATGGACGAAAAGTAGCACTCAGATAGATTGTGGTGTGAAATAACACATAGAATACTTTTTATCCCGAAATATTTACTGTTCCCGTGGGATAATATATCAACATTCCTCTGCAGCTTCCCCGTTTTGCTTGCATTATACATGGATAAAACTCGTCACAATACTAACCAGTCATGACGACGGTGTAATACTCATGAGGTACGACGTGGTCCCACGTCACCCAAGGGATATCCTTAACCTGGGTTGGGGTCAGGATGTTGCCTAGGCCTGCTCTCACGCTGTTTGGGTACTGCACCTGAAGTTTATTGGCTGAATAAGAAACCACCATTGAAGAAATTAAGAAATTAAATAGTCATTAAGTATAGAGAAAGCAAGGTAGGTGCACATCATTAGCATTCCCTAACATTGTCCCAGGTTGACGCAAGACATTTTCTTCTTTCATTACGTCCTGACAATTGTCATGCTACCACTCACTCCCTTTCCTTATAAATAAGTTTTCACACAATCCATTTATCTTTTCTTTGGCCTTCCGCTTCCTATCCATCTATCAAAGCAATTTAAGTACACGTAATATAAAAAACCCATAACCCATTTGATGGCAATCGTTTAAAATTCCATGGTAGGCCTTAGGTCTCTCACACCTTATATTATCATATTCCGCGAAACCTTCAACTAGTGGAGCATGATTGCTCTTTACATCTGCAGTCCTATTCTGTAAAAATCTTTCTTGGTGAATTTAAAAGAGGTGAGCTTGCGTTGGGCTATCAGTCCTTAAGATCAAGAACCTAGTATGGGCGTTCATTTCACTTAAACCTACCACGAAAGCTTTTACAAATCTAAGTCTACTTTTCAAATCTAAGCGGTATCCGCTACCGGTGCCGGTAGCGAGATCCCAATAAGTACGCACGCAAATAACGTGCTGGTCAAACCACAGCGGTGTTCTTTACCGAAGCTGGCGGCGGCCTTCGGTCGACACTCAGTGAACTTCTGGCTTGTTTGCTTCATGTAGATTTTCAGTGCCGCATACCACACTGGTACGCGGTTTCGGTTCCGCAATAGGTGCGGAAATGTCATATCTACCAAATACACAGCGAGATTTTGAATACACCTTTATACCACTGCCTTGTCCTTCAATGAATACTCGCTTCATGTTTAAATATGATTGAGGTAGGTACCTATTCTCACTGTTCAAGATTTAAGAATTTTTGGTTCCCAATGACTGATAAAAAATTTATTGCATTAGGTAGATAATTAGAACAATTAAGCGTTGAAAAGGTTATCTGTCTCTTGTTTAATTACATGTTTTTATGCCCCTTACAAATTAGCCTGCACTTTCTTATCTTACTAAATAAATATTATATAACTGAGAATTGTATGTTCCGCTTAAATACCTATCTACGTAAATGAATTAGGATGTCAGTCGTTAGTTAGGGTGGCAGATGTGTCGTTTGGCATGGCATTGACTATGTATAATAAATTAATTACGCATTCTGTATCTATGTAAGTGTATTTTTATGTCACTTTCAATTTAACATTGATAATGGTGTGGGTACAGTCAACAAAAGAGATAAGTAACGAAAGTCGACGTGAAGTTTCATTAGGAAGCGAAGAATGTCATAAACTAAATCTTGAATTGGCGGCTCTGTTGGTCTAGTGGTCATAGGCGCGACTGCTGAATTTTGGATCCTAGGTTCGATTTCCTGGTCGGGCAAAGGCCGATTATTGCCGTCCCATAGACTACGAGAGTCAAAAAGAAAATACACGTGTAGGTATTTGCGCACATAATTGTGAACCACAAGTGTGATCTTCTACATACTTGTTTTGTCTTTATTGACACTGGCGACCGTGACCGAAATTCGATCAGAAAAATAATATAATAATGAATTGAATTCGAGAATACCTATCGGTTGATAGCTCTAGGTTTCGTCATGACCTAGAAATCCTAAATTATTTGGGGTCAGCACAGCGTAATCCGCCTTTTAAGTTTAACCATTCTATCTTTGAATCGGGGAAGTAGTAGTACTTCCCCGAATAAATAAAATAATAAATAAGTAAATAAAAAATAGAATGGGTGCTTACGCTCGCTGCTTTGCGGCAGAAATAGATAAATGCTGGAGGCACCATTTACCTATTTCTTTGAAGAGCGCCGATGTAATTACAGGCACGTGAGACATTTCAACTTTGTCTCTGGGATGGCAACGCATTTGCAAGGCCTCTGGTATTGATGATGTCTTTAATCAGCGAAGACCACTAACAATTAGGTGGGCAGTCGGTTCGTTTGACATCGAATAATATAAACAAGAAAGAAAAACTGTTTTTGAAACAAATCATCCATTCACTTCTTTATACAAAAATAAGTATATAAGTAACTTACATTTAATAAACTAATAGGCACTTCGGACAGCACATCAGGAACAATCTCACTTTCCTTAAAAGCTAGCGGCATACTTATTCCATAACTTCTACACACGAACGCAAGCACAAATACGAAACACAACCGACTCATCTCGATAGTAAAATATTAATGAACAAAATAACTGAATGTTAAAGACGTTCTTCATTTGTTTGTATTCTTAATTCTGTCTAATTCGGTGATATATTATCTTATGAAGCTAATATATTAAATTGCTAGCTAAGCTCCTCGGTTTCTTCCAATTTTTTTTTGTAAAAGCCTCATGTGTGCTACCGCTCTAGGGCCGGAGGGGTCTGTCAGACTCTTACTGACCAAAAACTTACGTTGAGGATCCCGGGTACGTACGAGCCTTCCGCGATCCCCGACTGGTCCTCGCTTTCACCCGCGTTATCTTTTTCTTTTTTTTTTTTTTTGGTGGGTGGGAAATCATCAAATAACTTCTCCCGCCCTGGGCGGGGCGGGAGGGAGTGTCAGGCTTTTACTGACTAAAACCCACCCATGTTCCTTCTTGTGCCCTTTGCGTTCCGGGGGCGCGGTATCTCTTGCGAACAACCCGCAGCCCCGGCAGGTATCGGCCCTCAGTGGCCCCTTCCTTTTGCTGACATCTCTTTGAGGCGCGCGTGGAACACGAACGCGCCGTCGACACGGCCTGTCGTTATGCAACGTAAGGACGGTGAGCTACCCATTGCTCACCGTCCACAGGCCCGTATCTACGGTGGCCGGGAGTCGTCTCGCGGCTCCCGACGTCCGGAGCGTCTACCGCGGCGGCTGGGACGGGAGAACCGCTGTCTCAACCGTCCCGCCGCCTCCTTTTCAAGCATTACTGCCTCGCAGAAGGAGGCGACTGCATCCCATTCCCTCTCGCTCCGGACCATGGCTTGCACCAGGGCCGGACGCGAGAGTTCGCCGCCGCCGATGGCCGCCACGAGGACTCGGCGATGCTCCGCGCAAGCGGGGCATACCGCCACGGTGTGCTCCACCGTGTCCTCGGGGCGATCCACACAATGGTGACACCCGGACGTTTCCTCCCGCTTGATGAGGTGCAGGAACCTCCCGAAACACCCGTGTTCGGTGAGGACCTGCGTCAGGCGGTAGGTGAGGGCGCCGTGGCGCCTCTCCAGCCACTCCTCAAAGAGGGGACTTACCGCCTCTATTAAGGCGTGCCCAGCCCGCGTTAGCTTGCGCCTTTGGTTACTGCTCCGCTTCCGTGTCAGTGCAAGATTTTTTTGAAATCGGTACGCCGGAGATTAGAGCGTCCAAACAAACAAACTATTTAGCTTTATACATATATTAGTACCTATAGATTTACTACTTTAGTAAGTATGTAGGTATACCAAAATGTGAGTAGAATATTTTACAATAAGGGTCATCCATTAATCAAGTGGGTAATGTGTTAAGTGACATTTTAATTCCCTCTCCCTGGTGAAACGTGGAAAGGTTTTAGATTAGGCAAGCTGGTAAAAACAAGGCCTACAATTGGAAAATGGGTTATAATGACGAAGTTTTATAATAAAATAAATAGAAATGACAAATGGCCTTCGATTAGAAGAGAAAATTCATGGGTTTTTAAATAGTTAATTTATATAATTTATGCATTATAAAATACAATATAGTAAATAGTGAGACCCGGCATTTATGTCTAAAAGCCGAGTTGTTCGTGAAGAATGGGTACATAGTCATCCCATTCGGCTTGGTAGAAGTTGTACTTTTCGGCGAAATTGTTGATCGAGAACAATATACGGTTATCAGCTGGCCTGGAAAGAGTATAATTTTATTATCTAGGTAACAACTTATATTCTATTTTCGGTACCTACGTTTTACCTAACAACATTTTCGGAACTCTATAGGAAGATACAATAGTGGAAAGAGCATACTGGCAATAAAGGAGCAGTGCTGACCTAATAAGGCTCGCCGATGCGGGCCAGTCTGGGATTGCGGAAAGCGCGTATACCCTCGGTATCCCCAGCATAATCGTAGAAAGGGTACACTGGGGTCTTTTTAGTTAGTAATAGCCTGACCCTCTGCCCCCCACAGGACAAACTCTGTTCTAAAATACAAAAATCTGACAATCGGCCACGGGAGCTGGCAAAACGATTTTAGCATATAAAAATATCATAATAATTTATTAAGATCAATTCAATACAAGAAATAACAATGAAACGTGTGTTTCAATTTTTCAAACGATAAGATCTCTCCCATTTCCTCGTCCTAAGAGGTTACAGTATCTATTGCTAACCTGTTCGTAAGTCTAGGTTCGTCAAACTCCAGTACGGAAGGTTGTTGGTAGACTAGGAAAACGTATCTATGCAGGCCGCTGTGCTTTGGTCTGATGGTCTCGCCTGACACAATGTCGACTCCAGGAACATTGCTGACTATCCATTGTTACCATTTCCGTGATGTCGGCTCCTTACGAGATGGAGCATCCGGGACTAAGATATTCATATAACAAAAGTGCACTTGGAAAATACTGGGTTGATAAACGTAAATACTTCTGAAGTCACGATCATGATGTTATTGACTTGAGTGGGAGTCAACAAGGTGTCTTTACCACGTTTCTGAAGGGTAAGCACTCGACATCATACTAACTAGCCATGGTTACCTACGGTGTCCTACCTCGTCAGGCGAGTTATGGCACCCCACGTGACATCAAGGATGTCTTACACCTTTGTTGAAGTCAGAACTTTACCTGCATTAGGTACTTCTACAAAGGGTAAATGAAGGGTAAGTACTCGACACAAAACTAAGCAACCATCATTACCTACGGCGTAAATAAAACTCGAAAAAAGCGTAAAAACGCATGTAATCTTAATGTATTCCACCTCTGATGAAGTCAGTACATTCTCTGCACCATTTTTAAACTTACATAACATACCATCACGCCTGTATTCCCCAAAGAGTTAGGCAGAGGTGTACCAATGTACACTCACAGTTCGCCGGTATGTTTAGGTCCCATGTAGTAGGGGCGAGCCTATTGCCATTAACCGGGCACAAATCCTAACTCCGAGCTGCTACTGAGAATTTCATAGAAAAACCCAATATTACTTTTTGCTCAACCTGGGAATCGAACCCAAGACCTCTAGCGTAGCAGTCGCGCTTAGGACCACTAGGCTAACGAGGCAGTTAAACTTTTCTTGCTTCTATTATTAGATAACAAATATATCACTCGTATAGGTACGTAGTAAAAGGTAGATTTAGTACAGTCACTAACAAATGTCGAATGAATTTTTCAAATAATGTACTTGAGCAATAGAATAATTTCAGGCATTGGTTTAGTTTATTATACCAGTTCTAGACCCGTGTTAGGTACCTTCCCGTCTAATACTAAAATGAAATTATTAAGTATATTAGTCGCCACGAGTCGTGAGCACAAATGTAAAGTTATTTT
This sequence comes from Caradrina kadenii, assembly GCA_947462355.1. Classification (NCBI taxonomy): domain Eukaryota; kingdom Metazoa; phylum Arthropoda; class Insecta; order Lepidoptera; family Noctuidae; genus Caradrina; species Caradrina kadenii. The sequence continues at coordinate 2,997,052 of OX381693.1, read as the reverse complement.
TTGGGTTCCTTTCGGGTTTTTTTGGAGCGCGGACGCTGCACGCGGTCGGTCCAACTGGCAGATCAATCGCGTGCAGCGTCGGCGGCCCAAAAAACCCAGAAATAAACCCAAAAATTAACTTGACATTTGTGCTCACGACTCGTGGCGACCACTATACCTATTTACAATTTTGCATAGCACTCAAGACACATATTGAAAGATCGCGCGACGACTCCCGGCCACCGTAGATACGGGCCTGTGGACGGTGAGCAATGGGTAGCTCACCGCCCTTACGTTGCATAACGACAGGCCGTGTCGACGGCGCGTTCGTGTTCCACGCGCGCCTCAAAGAGATGTCAGCAAAAGGAAGGGGCCACTGAGGACCGATGCCTGCCGGGGCTGCGGGTTGTTCGTAAGAGATACCGCGCCCCCGAGAACGCAAAGGGCACAAGAAGGAACATGGGTGGGTTTTAGTCAGTAAAAGTCTGACACTCCCTCCCGCCCCGCCCAGGGCGGGAGAAGTTATTTGATGATTTCCCATCCCCAAAAAAAGAAAAACATGTTGAAAGATTGAAGATAGGCACCTAATGTAACTTATCTATAGATAACCCCACAAGGTGGATCGACGACTGGGTAACTGGCGTAGATTGCGGAAATGTTGGTTGGCAAGGGCAACCTAGGATCACTTTTATAGCTTTGCTTGGGGAAGGCCAGTGGTGGTTATCCTTCGCCTAAGCTGAAGATGATCATGTTCCAACATAGTTTTGCGAAAACTTGCCAAAACAAATTAGTTCTATCAAGTCAGTTCAATATACCAGATGTATTACAATATTATCCCGCAATAATAATAGTTCAATGTAGGTACATCGCAAACAATCAATTATAAATAATCAGTGTTAAATATCTAAAAGCAAATACGTCAAAATGAGTAACCCTATTTATCATGTATTTAATATATAAGTAACTTACAGTCAAATAACCCGCAGGAATAACAGACAACACATCAGGAATAATCTCATGTTCTAAATATACCAGGCTTGACAGTTCTTGAGCTGCTACATAGTAACTATTTACAAAAGCAATAAGAATTAGGAGACATACTCGACTCACCTTGATACTTGTTAAATTAACAAATCGATCAGTTTTTTTATTACCTGTATTTGAACAATGTTTTGTCTTTTTCGGCGATAAAATTTTGCTGATAAAATTTTTAATCCGTTATGAATTTTGAGTTTTTATCTCTGTTACTCTTCCCGCTCGTTAGTTCCTCGACAGGTACCAGCGTGGTACGAGTGACAGAGACAACGCTTTAGAAAGTCGATGTGTTTCTAAAACCCTTTTTTTTCTTATTGTACCTGTTACATTTTCATGGCTTCGGTGTGATAAAGTTGGCTGAAACTCAGAATAAGGAAATGCTTTTATATGCAAGATGCAGTGTTGCATTCTCATCAAATTCAAGAAAAAAACTATGCTAAAAATCTAACAATAACTAAATGATAACATAACAATCTGAAAGGTCAACAAAATCACTCGATATATCAATTTAGTCGAGTCATCAGAAATAAAATGTATAAAGCAATAGACTTTTTTTCTATTTTACGTTTGGACCCTTAGCTAGTCATTCTTAATCTAGTTAAGGTAACTAACTACATTTTGAGCGTTTTTTTTTTAATTGGTCTGTTGGTGTATTGTACTGACATTCAAGTAGGGTTACACGAGCTAGGTATTAAAAAATAAAATAACAGATACAGTGTACACCACTATAATAACCCCTAGAAGACAATTTAGAATCATATAAATACAAAACTTTCACTTACATACTCATTAATAACACTGATAGTATCGCAATGATTATAATTACTATACGAGATCAATTAACAGTATCTACAAAGTTCAAAAGAAAAACGTGGCCAAGATGAAGAGCGAGCTGAGAGGCAGCAAACGACTCAGTTGCCTAAATTACTTTTGATTAGGTATACATATTTCACAAAAAAAAAAACAATTAGGATAAAAATATAAACATGACTTGTGACTTTCTTCTGACAGGACTTGTGATAAAATGTCCCATTTTAGGTAAGGCCCACATGGCCACACAAAGGTATGTAAGACAGTCTTGAAGACTCATAAGTAAATGGGGTCATTAAAAAAAATGCATTTTGCCGAATCTAGCGTGTTAGGACATGGAAAAGTAAACAAATGGAGTTACAACTACGACATCGAGGACTCCAATGACAGCGGTAAATTGATTGATAGATCATTCCATATGTCCTATATACTTAGAATACTTTTTATTGGTGTACATGAAGTAGATGCCTTAGGACGCGAGTGTCAGCTTAGCTGATTATTGGAAACCCAATCTTGTGGCTTTAATGATTATTCTATCCCATTAACCCGTTATCGCTACAATTATGTCGATTATTTACTATAACATGTGTATCTATTTGTTTTCTCCTCCATGATTCTTTATACGTCTGCATATAAGCACGGTCTTCTACACTTAAGCACCGAGTTGCTTGTACAGAATGGGCACATAGTCGTCCCATTCGGCTTGGTAGAAGTTGCCCGCAATCGGGTCGCCCAAGTTGTACTTCTTGGCGAAATTGGCAATCGAGAACAGTCCACGGTTATCGCCCGATCTGGAAAGTGCAAATTAAATCGTTGAATTTATGATAGTTTTTTATGTTCTATGCATGCTACGAATTGATAACACGGAAAAAAAAATAATTGTTCTGTAGTTAGTAACTTTTTTTAAACTAGCTGGAACGCGAGTCAGGCATGGTAACAATTAGCATAGACAAAAAAACATTATGACATCATCTATACTTATAATATAAAGCTAGTTTGTTTCAACGCGCTTATGTAAAGAACTACCGGTCCGATTTAAAAAATATTATTGCCTTATCCTTAAAACGCGTTTAGCCCAGAGTTTAGAAGTTGGTGGTGTGACGCCCCCGTGCCTCGGAAAACACGTAAAGCTGTTAATCCTGCGCTTAATCTCTCCACGATGATGTCGGATTGCCGTCCCATTACTATGAGAGCAAGGCAAGAGGGAGTGCACCTGTGTTTGTTAAATTATTTCTGTGTAATTATGACAGCCAGATTTATGAGGAAGAGTACAGGCACATTAAGTTTTTGGTTACTGTTCTGCTCTCCTGGGCTAAGACTAGACGTAAAAACTTAGCGCGGGTAAGGCCGCGGGGTATCGCTAGTTATAATGGCAGCGTCTCTTCACATGCATTACTGATTCAAGACACAACAGAACGAAGACTGTTTATAAATTCGTTTGGGGTAAAAAGTCGCATATTACTCAGTTACCCTTTTTCTTAATATTCATGTTTCTTAATGTCATGGAGCTGTTTTTGCCGCACACAACTGCGGGTTCATCATCCTAGTACTGACCTGTTGGTAAGCCTAGGCTCATCGAAGTCCAGTTTGCAAGGCTGCTTGTAGACCAGGAACACGTATCTGTGGAGACCAGTACCCTTAGGGGGTCCTGACCCGACGTACTGGGACAGAGTCTCGCCCGACGCAATGTTGTTACCGGGGATGTTCCCTACCAGCCAGTGGTGCCATTCGCGGAATTTTGGCTCCGACCGGGATGGTGCGTCGGGGTCTGGAATGCAGAAGTTGCGGCTTTATCTTTTTCTTTAGGCGACAAAGGGGTTCAACCAAAAAGGCCATGTTCCCGCAGTTGTACTCCTACCATTATCTAGGAGATATTTCCGTTTCCGTTACCCATTTTTATCCCAATTGGAATACTTGGTTGTTTATAACTACTATATACGAATTTTCATTTTCATTTATTGTGGCGTTTTACAAATCAAAGTTAGCTAGTGGATAAAACAGCTGATTAAAATATTGTGTTATTATGAAGCGTGTAGGCGTCAGATTATGACACTTTTTCAAAGTCTATATTTCAATAATCTCGACAATTTCTTCTAGATGTCAAGTGTTATGTTAACTTTAATTTTCGGGTTCCTGTCGGGGTTCTTAGGGGCGGGGACGCTGCACCAACGGTCCAACTGACGGATCAATCGCGTGCAGCGTCCGCGGTCCAAAATACCCAGAAAGGAACCCAAAAATTAACTTGACATTTGTGCTCACGACTCGTAGCGACTACTACACCGTTATATTTATGCAGAACATGTCGTCATTCAGCAAATTGTTGAGTACCTACATAAATGAATTAATTCAGGACATTCCTAACTAAACCGTTTATAAGATTACAAGCTAACACGGAATGAAATTGGAGTCACTTTACCTTGTAAGTCAGTCATGATGACTCGTAAACTAGATATACTTTACTTGGGCAGAATGGGTCAATCTGTGTATCCTGCCATCATACCACCATCACGCCTGTATTTCCCGAAGGGTTAGGCAGAGGTGTAACAATGTACACCCGCAGTTCGCCGGTATGTTTAGGTCCCATGTAACAGGGGGCGAGCCTATTGCCATTAACCGGGCACAAATCCAAACTCCGAGCTGCTACTGAGAATTTCATAGAAAAACCCAATAACAGTTTTTGCTCGACCTGGGAATCGAACCGAAGACCTCTAGCTGAGCAGTCGCGCTTAAGACCACTAGGCTAACGAGGTAGTTACGAGGCGGTGTATCTTGCTTGGTGTCAATATCAATGACAAACAGCGTCGATGTACAAACTATAGTTAATTTTCCTCTCGTAATCATTCATGTTCATTACATTACATACTATCATCGTCATCAACATATCATCTACTATGTCTAATGCTGCACAGAGGCCTCTCCTAAAGATAACCACAATTACTGGTCCTACCTAGGCTTCTGCACATTTTTTATACTATACTGTGTATAAATCATGTCACCTAAGTCTTAAAACTAAAGTCCGTTTATAAATCCTGTTAGAAGCAACAAAATAGTATATTAGTCGCCACGAGTCGTTCGAGGAATTTTGGGGCGCCGACGCTGCACGCGACCGCTCCAAGTGACGGACCAATCGCGTGCAGGATCGGCGGCCCAAAATACCCAGAAAGGAACCCGAACACCCAAAAATTAACTTGACATCTGTGCTCACGACTTGTGGCGACTACTATACCTTAAAATAAAGATTCAGTAATAAATTACTTACCGTTACAATGAAATTAATGAATTATTACAATTAAATAATTTCGTTATGCGATAATTCAAATTATTTAATTAGTTCAATAAAGCAATCAACTAAGCATTAATTGCTGATTGTCGTTCAATATCTTGATTTTTTAATATGTACGTTAAACTTGACCAAACGTATACATAACACATTAGTTAAGGTATTGTTTAAAACAGTGTCAATCCATAATAATTGTTTTACGGTTTTACGCGCAGCTAATAAATTTTAATTTCCGTATCTATCGTAGAAAAAGAATATTTAAAAAAAAAAGTATAAGTATATGGTGATTTAAGACACATCCAAAAACAATGAGACGTCAGAATTAAGCGTGTCATTGTCTTATCGTTAAAAATTAAAAAGTTTAAGTAACCCCCGACAGAACAAAAAAATCACTACTGTAGCTAACATAGGAGCTGATAACTTTGAAACCGCTGAACCGATTTCCATCAAACAAAGCTAAGAACACTCCCGACTAAAACAAAATCAAAATCGGTTCATGTGTTCGGGAGCTACGATGCCACAGACAGACACACACACGCACACACATAGACACGTCAAACTTATAACACACCGTCGTTTTTACGTCGGGGGTTACAAAAAGGGTAAATACTCGCCGTCAGTCATCGAAATCGCGGTATAAATTCAACATGTAACAGCCATAGGGTACGTACCCGTTACTTACTCCAAAATATAAGGAAAGGGTAAAGGCCCGACACAATACTAACCTGTCATCGCGAGGGTGTACAGGTTATCAGGGGAGGCATCCCACGATACTGATGGGATGTCTTTCACCTGCGTGGGAGTAAGCACGTTGCCTTCATTCACTTCTGCGCCACTGGGATACTTTACCTGTATCGAAATGAAATTTGAAGATTAAAATTAACTTAGTAGGTCTTTTAACTGATTATTTAATTCGTAGGTATGAGCAAACAAATTAATTCCATCGACTTGGATAAGTTTGGGTACCGTTTCCATATTAAAATAGTATAAGTATCGATTTCTTTAAAAAAATTACTAGGACTGCCTCGTTGGCCTAATGGTCGAGCAAAATGTGCTATTGGGTTTTTCTATGATATTCTCAGTTGCCAGCTCGGAGTTAGGATTTGTGCCCGGTTAATGGTAATAGGCTCGCCCGCTATTACATGGGACCGAAATATACCGGCGAATTGTGGGTGTACATTGGTACACCTCTGCCTAACCCTTCGGAGAATACAGGCGTGATGGTATGTATGTATGTATGTTGTTTAAAAAAAATAATTCATCTAAAACGAATAGTCAAAAAGTCTCGAACTATGTTTCATAGAACATAGTTTTGTATTTTCTGGTAAATTAATAGGTATATAGCCTAACTACTAATTATTTAGGTACGTATTTGAGCCAAATAACCAATGGTAATGTTTGGTCTACATCCGGAAATACAGAACATAATAATTTGTAAACCTGCCTATATGATCATTATGCTTTATCATCATAACTGAGAGATCAAAAAAGGCAGTAATGAAGTCATTTTGTCACCTTGTATTGTAATAACTTCTAATAACAGTCATATTTGAACTAACGAGGTGGAAGTAAGATAATAACTACATAATTTTGTACTTGAGCTCATCATCGTCAAACATAATAAAAAGCTTGTTATCTTGTTGATACTTATATCCCAGATAAATAAATCTATGTTATCATGCTATCATTTATGTTACTTTCTGATTTGGGTAAAACAAATATGGTTGGAATAATGACCCGTTTCAAAAACGTTAATAGTCTATCAAAGTGGTTGCGGAATTCGTTCGAAAGTCACCGGGGCCCTGAAAACGCATAGGTCATTAGGAGGGACACGGATGGGTTTCAATCAGTAAAAGTCTGACAGTCACTTCCGCTCCGGCCAGAGCGGAAAAAGTCATTGGATGGCCTCCCATCCTTAAAAAAAAAGGTGCATAATTACTATAAGGGCACATGATAACCCAACCGTTAACACTATTCGTCGATTATAAAAGAAACAGCAGTTCTCATTTTAACTATTTAGGTGTTGCACTTCTGAATGAAACAGCTAATGTTTGTTTTCATTAACCGGCGAAATTTCATCTCTGGTATTAGGTGGTTAGAATCATGTAACGAACGAATTGTAAATTCGAGTAACGAAAATTCGCTTTTTATCGGGTGGAGGGCATCCACCCGATAAAGGGCAAAATTTTAAATGGCCACGATTTAAACTGAATTACGGCCCTAAGAGTACCTAAAAACCCTTCCAGGATATTTCAGACATTATTTGGGGAAAAAAAAATTACATTCTTTTAAAATTAAATATTTTGCTAGATTCCTCTTAAACTGAATACCAGGAGGATAACCTCCGACGAATAATCGTTTCACGATTGTTTTACACCCTCAGAAAACTCACTTGTCATTTTAATCTCCTAAACAATGAGATTTTTTCCTACCATTTCCGGAAAATTCTGGAAGCATGGAAAACCTTGATTAAATGCACAGGTAGGCAAGGTAGCTACCTAAGCTCTAACTTATTAGATCGTGTTACCTGTACAATACGTCACATCCGGGAAACGTGAACGCTAATGACTTTTTGTTCTGCTTCAGTGCTTCTATAATAGATGTTTGTCTTGACAAGTAACGTGTTCCATTGATCACAAGGGTTATAATGACATAATAATACATTATTAACTGTCTCGTTGGCCTAGTGGTCCTAAGCGCGACTGCTACGCTAGAGGTCTTGGGTTCGATTCCCAGGTCGAGCAAAGTGTTATTGGGATTTTCTATGAAATTCTCAAATTGAAAAGTGGGGACTAATAAACACATATATATATACATGGGACACCACATGAACATATACCTAACTAGATGGATACAAATATATTATAGTGATTAATTATATAAATAATGCATTAAAAAGAGGGAAAGATGGTACACATTGTTAAAATGTGTAATTAAATCTGAATCCCTTAAATTCCTAATACTTCAAATCCGTCTCTGGATTGAATACAATCCAGAGACGGATTTACAGGACACTGTCTGACATATTTAACCGGTTTTGAAAAAAAAATATAGGGTATTAGAACACTTTACGATGCCAAGTTAATTTGATGTTATATTACGCGTAAAGCTATGAACTACTAGTAACCGTTAAACATATATTATTTTTATGACTGAGAACGATTTTTATTAGTACCTGATGAGTAAAAAATTACCTGGAGCACTAATACTACGAATTAAACCTTACTAACGAGTGCACATGAAATATGTTTTTTAAATGAATGACGGCGCGAATGCATTACTCCGTTTCACAGGTATTCGTTTGGCCGTATTGGTAACGAGACGACAAGTTTGAGTTTATCCGGAGCGAATTCGGTGAACCAACCTAGTGTAAACTATCCAATCGGCTAACCGACCCGGTTAAACCAAAAGCAATCGCCATATCTGGTGGCCGACTAAATGTAAACGTTGTATAAGTTGTAAACGCGCCATAATGGATATTGATGGCGGACCCTTAATCTGATTAAAAGAAGCGACACAGTAGCGGTACTTACACAAACTTACTTAAACATTTATACCTAATATACGTACATACATGAAGTCACGCCTTTTTTCCATGGGGGTAAGCAGAAACCACAGAACATCACCTACAACTAGGATCCTTACATACTCCTAGTCCACGTGATGACCTGACCGTTCTGAAGAACCTCAACAATAAGGTAAGGGTAGGTCTTTTTTCTATACCTACCTATTATCTTATTTCTTACTGCCGAGTAATCTTTTTGACCGCGACAGTACACAAATCGTTGCGGTTTAGATAAATTCATGATCAAAACGAATTTTGATACCGGTACCAAACTTGTCAAAAGTTCCGTGGTTTTAAGAAACCAAGCAGAATTAAGTTGAATATTTGTACAGGTAAACTGGGTGACTAGGTCACGTCACATCAACCGACATAATGTCAAACGAAAACTTTCTCAAAAAGTTTAACAGTGACAACGTGGCTATCTGCAGTTCTAAATTCAAATAAAATTGTTTGTGGAATCTATCAAAAAATGAAACAAAAAAAAAACCATAAAAAGGTTTTACTTACGGTCACCAACGCATTGGGCGCCTTCGACACGACTTCTGGCACCACCTGCTGCGCCTCAAAACTCTTCGCGATGGACGCCATTGTTCTCCCAAACACCCTAAAATTGACCATAGTGCCGTCTGCTATTAACAAAACAATCGCACATCTCAATATTCGTGCCATTTTGAAAATGTGGACAGGACATAAACATATACTGTTTTTTTTTATTCGTGACTTGGTTGTGGCGACGGGCAATGGTTGCGTGCGCCAAGTGACTGGCCTCCGACGTGTGATTGTTATATAAAGTGTTACTCTGACTAGTTTTAATACCTATGATGGTGGGGTACAGGTGTGGATATAAATGTTTCATTCTTTGAGTTTTAACTAAATTAAATTATTGTGTGTTTGATTATACATAGCTTACTAGGCGTAAAAACGACGTACTATCTATGTATCATGTGTGAATTCATTATTATTATTTCTAAAATAAAATATATCCTATGGGATTCAGGGATATCATAGCTTCCTAGTAGCATAAGATTTTTTATTATCATACTTGGTTATAGAGATTTGCTTTTTCAAACAAATAAACACTTCAGCTTTATAATATTGACTTTCGAAACAACTTTCAACAGAGTTTAGCATCAACATTATTACTAAAAAAGTATGAACCTACTTATCTGTAATAAAAAAAAAAAAACAATAAAAGTATGAGTAAAATATCTTCAAAGATATTTTATTTCTGAGATTCTCTATCACTTCTGCCAATGACAGTACTAACCAGAGTTGACAAACATGAGGTAAAATTACAGTGAGTACAGTGCGGAAGTTAGATGTCAATTCCATGTAGGAATGGAATGTCAACATTATTGTCTTGAACTATCAGAATATAAACTAAGTGAAGGCTCTCATCATTTATACAATATACAATATTTTGCTAAATTCATTGGTTAATATGTGTTGCTCCTATATTTATAAAATATCAAATGGAAATATAGGTTAAACATGTTCTAGTAACAGTTTTGAACTTTTTTTTATTGTGTAAATGCAGTACGAACTTAGTTTTGGTTCATTTGACCCATGTTAAACTACTAACTTGATGATAATGCAGCAAGTAAAGTTATTTTAGTGTTTTGGTCTTAAGCTGTTATGGTCAACCTGTAAATAACTTATGAATTAAATAATATTAAATATGAATAGATTGAAATGTGGTTGTAAAAATTTGGTTTGTAATTTTTAATATTTATTTTTTGTATCTTTCTGCATTTTATAATAGTTTGGCTTAGTAAAAAAACGTAGGTAGATACCAACATAAGAAAGTATCTATTCTATAATATGAGGTCAGAATGGATCCTAAAATAATATTATTTGATTTGGTCAGAAGGTGGCCTTCGTAGAGCATTTCTCTGTTATGTTGTGATAAATATTTAGAACTAGGTAAGTATTTTGTTAGCACAATGTGTTGCACATTTTAAAAGAATGTGGAAAAAGGAGACTCCACTGGTATCTGTGGAATTGGTGGACTTTATACTGGTGTTAAATAACCGTATTTTGTAATTCAAGACAGTTTACTAGATCGATTGGATAAAGTGGAAGGATTTACTTATCAGTAGACGAGTTGGTCACTTATTGCCATGTTTTCAATCACAGAGTTTTCAATCCTGAGTAAAACTGTGTTTTTAGTCTATGAATTCAATAAAAATGATTTCAATAACTCCCCCCTTACAAAAATACAAGTTACTACAGAGAACGCTTTCAATAAATAGACGCTGAGTAGGTACCTATATGTTACGTAATTGAATAAATAACTCTTAAATCATAATACCTACACTGATTAGCCGGCGGCCGGCATTCTGTTTTGTAACATTTCGTAGTCCTGTTAGAAATTACTTAAAATTGTTATTAAACGAGTAAAAGTTGGTGTACCTTACCTGGGTAAGTATTTGGATCAATTAAATTCAACGAAATGTAGGAATACAAAGACTAAAATCGAAAAATAAACTTCGATCTTTGATAAACGCTCAAAAAACGTCAAAATAGAACACGAGCCACAGCACGAGATGTGTGCCGGTAATAGACAAGTTTATATTTTTATAGTTTCACTCGTTTCACTTTATCAAGTGTCACCATACGTTGATAACTTGCGTTATCTGATAAGAATTTATTTACAAATCGGATTGACATAAAATAAGAATTATGAATAACTCAGAGACATGTAGGATAGCTTTGTAGAAAATAAACGAAATTGTCTACTCAAATAAAATGCAAGCGATAGAAAAAGATAGCATTTGCAGAGAAAGTCTGCCAGGCCAAACTGCCACTCTAGCGTTATGTTGTATGGTATGTTCCTTAAAAGTTCAAAACTCAATTTTGATTTTTCATTATTGACTTTTGTGAAAGAAATACTACAATTAATAATAATAATATCATGGTAAATAATACCACTGAGTTCATCAAAACTCAATTGAAATAAAAAATAACACGAAAACTGTGATGGTATATTTTTTCGAAATTATTAATACCCAATGGAAATATGACTATTTCGTAATAATATTACTAAGACAATTTTCGTCAAATAAAATTTCAAAAGTTATAAAAAATTGAATTTGCCACACAAATAATTCTTCTGTATATTGAGTGCATTTATAAACATTTAATAGTTTGAATGTGAGTACACAAACAAAATCATACTCAGAAAAAATACAAAATTATAGGACATGCAAATACTAGGAAACCAAAAGCTGGACGCGCACCACCGCATGGCCACAACCAATCGTTCAGCGACTGCAGCACTGCACAAACCGTTTCGTTTAGGTACATTGGTGTTGATAATAATGAATACCTACTAAATAAATTGCATTTTGGTCAAACTTCAAAGAAAAACAACGTAAATAATCAACAACTTAGTACAGTCACAGCATGTCGCCACTTACATGGCGAAACTTTTGGAAACTGTACATGTTTAACGCCTTTGGTTGCTGATGGTACCTAAATACTTCCATGGTTCGTGATGAATCCATAAAACTAACAGTCTATATGTTTAGTCTATGACAATTGTCAACTGTCAATGTCAATTGTCAAGCAAGTTGTCAATGAATGCAGAATGAACGGAGCTTTATAGCTTCTGCTGTATTTATTTCTTGTGAAATTATTATTGTGGAAGTGTTATAGATGCTTTTAGGCTGCGTTTCATGCGGAAAATGTCGTAATTTAAACACTAAAATGTCGTAATCCGTGTAAAATGCTACTCGGTGATATCGAACTAACCAAACGCTTGTTGGTTATTGCTGTCGTTCTTGGGATTATTTTGGTTTTGAAGGAATACGTATTTGTTTATCCGCTATGACTCAACATAAAGTTGCTTATTTTTATAATGCCGACGTGGGGAACTTCCACTATGGGCCCGGGCACCCGATGAAACCGCACAGGCTGTCTGTCACGCATAGCTTGGTGTTGAACTATGGGCTTCACAAAAAGATGCAAATCTACAAACCCTACCGAGCCAGCGCTCATGATATGTGTCGCTTTCATAGTGAGGACTATATAGAATTCTTGCAAAATGTGACACCTCAAAACATTCAAAGTAAGTAAACCATGATTTTCGTTTACATCAATATTTATTGTCTCTAAATAACTATAACGTTATATTAGCTAATACCTACAAAAAGGGTCAAATAACTTTATTATCAACCATCATAGAGGCAGGTGAAGCCTGTAGCTTATAGGCTATTCACCTGTATTAATATGAAAATTTAGGCTACAATAAGATTTTACATAAAATATTATCTTGCATTATTTGCCTTTTCCCTTGCATATAATTCTTGAATGTCTAAAATCCAACAAAGTACAATTATTTTCAGGTTATTCCAAAGACTTGCTGCACTACAATGTTGGTGATGACTGTCCTGTGTTCGAGGGTCTGTTTGACTTTTGTTCAATGTACACGGGAGCTTCTCTGGAGGGTGCCATGAAGCTCAACACTAATGCTTGTGATATTGCTATCAACTGGTCCGGTGGACTGCATCATGCCAAGAAATTTGAACCTTCAGGTAAGGTCTTATTTATTTAAAATAAGGCAATTTTGTTAAAGGAAGTTTATACAGAACCATCACTTGAAAATTTAAGGAATAAAATTATTTTAAATTGTTTACCTATGGTGGATAGATAATCAAAGAGTATCAAGAGACTGGTGTCAATTTTAGATGATAATTATAAATAAAATGCAAAAATTAATGGTTTAAAAATTAAAACTCTATTGCTAGTAAATCTTTTTTATCATACATTCAGTTTCTTTTGGCTATTCACCAATATAACCTTATTCAATTTGTTTTCTAGGATTTTGCTACGTAAACGACATAGTCATAGCTATTTTAGAGCTCCTAAAGTACCACCCCAGAGTGTTATATATAGACATTGACGTCCATCACGGAGACGGTGTCCAAGAGGCATTCTACCTGACTGATAGGGTGATGACTGTCAGTTTTCATAAATATGGGAACTACTTTTTCCCTGGAACTGGTGACATGTACGAGATCGGTGCTGAAAGTGGGAGGTATTATTCAGTCAATGTGCCTTTAAAAGAGGGAATTGATGACCAGAGTTATGTTCAGGTGAGATTTTGTTATATTTGATATGACCAACACATAATTGGCAAGTGTGGTTAAGGGTTTCAATGTATTGGACACAGAACAAAACATAACACAAACTACTATATCCACTAGAACATCACACACATACCATCGCACCTATTACACCGCAGGGTTAGGCAGAGGTGTACCGATGTACACAGTTCTCTGATATGTTTACGTCCCATGTAACAGGAGGCGAGCTTATTGCCAGGAACCGGGCACAAATCCAACTCTGAGCTGCTACTGAGAATTTCGTAGAAAAACCCAATAACACTTTTTGCTCAACCTCTAAATTTAACCCAATATTTCTAGCATAGCAGTTGCACTTAGGACCACGAGGCTAACAAGGCAGTCACTAGCTAGAACATATCCAAAAATAGTTGACAACCGATGTGTACCATGCAACCGTGTTAATTGGAAGTGGAGTGATCTACTGGGCATAGTCTCATACTTTTCAATACAAGGATTGCTTTATCAAGCCTGATATATTGATATATTGTATGGGCAGACTCCTTCATGGCCCATCCAGGTTTAATGAGAGAAAGCTAGGGTCCGGGTTATGGGAACATACATGTTTACGTACAACGCCATCTAGTGGCTAAAAGCGGCGACCGATTGTTATTTGAACGAACGAACTGCAGCAGCGGCGCGAGGTGGCCAATCACCGTGCTCGGGCGATCGGGCGACTCGCTCTTCGGTCTACGCGTCCATACTCACTCTCGTTCTTCTTTTACTTAGTCAAAAAACTCATATTCAAGAAAATATACGTTATTGTAATTCCTACCAAAAAAATACCGTTTTGTAAACATTCGTTACCTACATTAAACAACTATTTCAAGAAAGGAGTAAGAGTCTTATTTAAGAGTAGAACAGTACCGGGGATTCACAGAGGCACGCATCGTAACAATACAATAATAATGCAACTCTGTTTCATAATATGCATTTTTTAATTTTCAGGTGTTCAAACCCGTAATTTCCAACGTGATGGAGTTCTACCGTCCAACAGCGATAGTGTTACAATGCGGCGCCGACTCGCTGGCTGGTGACAGACTCGGGTGCTTCTCACTGTCAACGCGGGGGCACGGCGAGTGCGTGAAGTTCGTCAAGAACTTGAATGTACCCACTTTAGTTGTTGGTGGGGGAGGGTAAGTTTCAAAAAAGGTTTTTTTTGGTACTTTTTTTGTAGTTGTCTAAGTTATTTGTTATTTGGCGAACTGCCCCGTCGTGGACTCGATTCCCAGGTCGGGTAGTATTATTGACGAAAGCAAACAAAAGGGCTGTGTCGGATTACCGTCCCTTCTGAATAAAATAGTGAGTCAAACAGGGAGTGTGCTCGTGTTTGCGTAAAGACTTGTGCTCTATAATATCTCCTATGTACTTTTCTAGTCTTCACGCATTTGTAACAAGCTTTGCTGTGTACCACTTTCTTTTGCTATACATTTAGTCATTTGGATGCATCTAATTCCTCAAGAAGAGTCCTAGAAGAAAAAGAAGGTCACTAAAACCTCTTATTTATTTTTTCCTTTTTATTTTATTATAATTATTGGAATCAATAAATTATTGTTATTTTCATTACAGCTACACATTAAGAAACGTGGCGCGGTGTTGGACCTACGAGACTTCGTTACTACTTGACGAGAATATATCAAATGAACTGCCCTACACTGAGTATTTGGAGTTCTTCGCGCCGGACTTTCAATTGCATCCGGAAATTAATAGGTAAAGAAAAAAAAAAAATTATTCGGGACACGCAGGAAATCGCAATAGTAATCATTATTTTTTTTAAGTAACCCCCAACATAAGATTGGAGATCCTCACCGCAGCTAACAAAAGAACT
Source organism: Caradrina kadenii (assembly GCA_947462355.1). NCBI lineage: Eukaryota > Metazoa > Arthropoda > Insecta > Lepidoptera > Noctuidae > Caradrina > Caradrina kadenii. Next base: position 2,981,432 of record OX381693.1, on the reverse strand, counting down.
GATAACTTTGAAATGGCTAAACCGATTTTGATAACACATATCTAAGAACCATTGCTAGGAAACCTAGGTACAAATAAAAAAACCGCAGTCAAATTAGTTCACCCGTTTAAGAGCTACAGTGCCACAGACAGACACATCAAACGTAACACTTCTCTTTCTGAGTCGGTAGTTAAAAAAAGCCGGCCGGTAGGTTTTCTGTTGCCTTTGGCACCCGTAATACGTCACACGTCAGGTGACCCGTCTGCTTGTTTGACGCTGATCCGAGCGTTGAAAATACAACAGTGCACAAGGCGAAGTAATATTAAAATAATACTGTTTTAAGAGTTTAGGCCCCCTGGGTCATACATTTTTAAGGCCGAAGTTTGGCGCACCTGTGTAGTTTTTGTATTTTATAATTATTAAATAACAAGTATACAGAGTACAGTAACTGTACTCGTGAGGACCTAATGGATGCGTCGTTATTATTCTGTAGTGTTACCGTATTGTTTGTTCATTGTTTCAGTACCAACAACGCCAACAGCAAACAGTACTTGGAGGCGATCTCGAAGCATGTGTACGATAACTTGAAGATGTGTCAGCACTCGCCTGCAGTCCAAATGACCCATGTACCAGGTAAACTAATTAGTTACTATGGTCGCCTAAGGTCGATTGGCCGCAGGCGATAGGACAGGGACTAGTAAGAAACCATAGACAAGATAAAGAGCAATCAAAACTATTTTACAAAAAAGACTTCAATTTTTAAAGGCGGTTGTCGTTTTTGTAAAAAAGTTTTTATTTTTCGCTTTTTAGTATCAACTTCCTGTCATCCAAATCCATGAAGAAACAGTAATATTACGTAAATTAACAAGACACCATTTAAAAGTCACAAGAAAGCAGAATAGGCTAATTCGTTTACTTGGATGACATATTTTTTTTCAGTTAATTTATTTATCAAACTACTTAAGCAATTGTGGTAAAAATTTTATGGAAACACCTCTGAAGTATGATGACCCATCAAACAACAATGCATATTTATGCGATGGCAGTAATCGCGGTTGATTTGCTGTAATTTTTTTAAAGAGTCCCGTTGTCTGTCTCTGGAATCCATCATCAGATCTATAAGAAATTTATATGGAACCATTTCGAATAAGACCCCTTTCAAACAAAAGATTTTTGCAAATCCGTCTATATGTGTCCGAATATACATAAAAAAAATAGAATAAGAAGTTAGATCATATTATTTTAATTAATAGCCGAAACTTGGATGACTTATTGGCTGTCGTAGCAGTGCTGTTACTGATGACTTATTATGAGACACTGATAACAGTATTTTCCTGTCTACTCATAAAAACACTGATCACTAATCTGTCTGTCTGTAGTATTAAACATTAAAAACAATCCACAGGAGACTTCTTCCCCGAAGAAGAGAGACTCAAAGACGAACCGGACCCGGACGTCAGAATCAGTCAGGAAGAAGCGGACAAAATGGTGGAACCGAAGAACGAATTCTATGAGGATGAGAAGGATAATGACAAGGAACCGACACCGCCCGAGAATAAGGATAAGGAACCATAGCATACGAATGGCCTGACTGACCCGCTGGCCATTTGATAAAAAACGGGTTACACATATGGGGAAAAGTTCCTGTGTGAGTGTATTATTGAGTGAGTGACTCATTTGCAGAAACTACTTTTTCATTTTAATAGTGAGTGACTATGTGGTATTCATTTTTTTCTTTCAAGCTGTTTTTGCTTGTGCGTTTGTTGTATGGTTTAACCCTTCTCATACGGCTTCTGTTTTGATGAATTTCACCGATCTTGATCTCAACCGCAAAGAACGAAAATTATAATGAAGTTGAATTTCTTCTTTATTAAACTTATATTATAGGAAATCTTATGAAATTAAAAACAATAAATGTTTTTTTATGGTTATACTGCAGTTAGTAAAAATACTTGCTGCCTTAAGAGAAGGGTTGATGTTATTCTTTTAATATCTGTACAATCTGAATGATTTAGTCTAAGAATTATTAAATTAAGTAAATTGTATACATTAATTTTATTATTTGCATTCAAACATGAGAGATGAAATTTGTTTTCATAAAGCCTTACCAGCCAGCGCTAGCATATTGGGGTAGGTTGTACAATAAAGTCGTTATTTATTGTTTGTGAATGTATAATTTAATTGTGCAATTTTGGGTTGCTTTTCCACTGTCCAAATAGTATAATATATTAACTTGTAAGTGATACACTTTATTACACTGTATGTAGGCAAGTGTAAAATATATAAAAAGCCGTTGGCATATTTTTCCAAATATTCGCGTCGTTTAGGTAATACAAAATATACACAAAATTTTTGGAAGTAAAGTTTATTTTGTATTACGCGAATATTTTCCTAAATACGCCAAGTGAGGTATGTACTAGCATTATTTTTCGTTATAATTGTGTTCCCTTACTTGCAATGCAAACCTACTTGCATAGTAACTTATGCGTTACGCAAGAACTCACACTTGCTTGAGCTACATTTGAAGTATGTATGGGATATGCACGCAATTGGGTACTTGACTCCATTAAAAAATAATTCTAAGATAAGGCTGCCCTGTCCAACGCAGCGGAGAAACGGAGAAATATTAACCAATAGGATTGCAAAAAATGTTCGTTCGCTCCACTCGTTATGCAATCCTATTGGTAATTATGTTTCCGTTTCTCCGCTCCGGTGGACAGGCAGTCTAAGATTGCTCTAAAAAAAATTCTAAACCCGATTATTTTTCAATTAACTGTAATAACATATTTATAATTGCTTCGCAACCAATAAATAGTCAATTGTGTTGGCGAAAAAATGACGTCACTATTTACTATTTCACTACAAAATCTATGGGAATCGCGTTTGGACAGCCCATAAAAAGTATGTCAATTTGATTGGTGGTCTTTACTACCCAATAATCATAATTATGTATTCATCAAGCATTTTTTTCCAGTCTTCCTCTTAAAAGATTAGCAATTAATGTGACTAGTATAAGATGTAAATTAAGTTGCAAATAAGTTATGGTGCCTACAACGTAGGCTAGTCAAAATTATGTTTCGTAAACATAATCGAAAAATTGGGTAAAATCATTCCTATATTTTTATTGAAATGTGTATACAGGTAGGGGAAAGAGGTCGGTGTTGCCTTATTTAATATTTCCTTGTGTTAAAACCTCACTTTCTAAAGTTGGTTTAGTTCTGGCAAAATGAATCGGGCCACGTTAAAATTTCAAAGTAACTGGGTACCTACTTAACACATAAAACAAGTTTATTTTAGCCGTAGGTATATTCTCGATTATTTTTTAGTTAACTTTGAAAATAGATTGTAGTTGCTTCGAAATCAATTAATAGTCAATTGAATTGAGAAAAAATGACGTCACCGTTTACTTTTGCTATACACGAAATAGGGAATCGCGTTTTGAGCCTGACAACAGGTTACACGAGAGTGTTACAGTGGTGTCTAGTATTGTGAGGATTTAGAATATTTTAGATTAATTTTAAATCTGTTCTAAGCATGTTTATTGTACTTTTATTGCTGAATAGAAACACATTGGCATATTCAATTAGTTTGACGTTAATTGTTGGATTGGCTCATTTTATCAGAACGAAGCTCAAGTGATACAATATAATAATTGTTGTGCAAAAACAGCATCATATTGATATAGTTATATTCATAGCATTTAATTAGGTATGTACTTAGTTTTATACAAATCGTAAGAAATGTTGAGATCGGGTCCTAAGAGGCCAAAACACGTATAATAAATTATTGTCGACTTAGGTATATTACCTTGTTTTTATAATTGTTTCGGCATTGTTTAATAAGTTGTAAATATTGTAAAAATGCCTAATAAAATAATTTCAATTATTTGAAATCATCACTGTTGTTTTCTTTTTTATGATGGGGGGGATATTGCGGGAACAATGAAAAATATTAAAAAAAATTATATATTTATTACTAATTAATTACAATAAATACATTTAGAGTGAAAGTTCTAATAACTACCAAGCTTCAAATCCAAATTGTTATCGTTTATATACTTATGTACGTCGGACATCTCCTCTAAATAATCAACTGTGAACATTTGAAGCCTTTCGCACATTTGTATTATCCGTTTTACCACATCCTTTGATACCTCCAAGGTACAATCCAACCACAGATAATAAATATTTCTGAAATGTCCCTTGTCTAATAAATGTAATAATGTTTCGTCTATGTTAGTTTTTGTTTGATATTTCAAAACTAATCTTTGCAAATTATCCGTACACTCTACGAAAAAAGTCAACATACGTTCTATTGAAAAATTTTCATTACCTAATGTTAAATTCCTGAGTTCTTTGAATATTTTATCTGGTCGCCGAAAATACTTGGGTATTACCAACCATTTGGATTGACTCATTATACAGAGTGTGATCAAGTTTGGACAGCACCTACCTAACGATAGAACCGCGTCCAAAGTTAATGAGTGGTCAATTTCCCACAGGGAAAAGTGTGTGAGATAACAGCCTTTGACTGTCAAGAGCTGCTGCATTGAATCCGAGTAGGAAAAGAAAGAAAGATCCAGCCTATTCAATCTCAAATCGCTCATCGATATCTGTTCTAAAATGGCGTCTTTATTGTGTTCCGATAAATGCGTTACCGATAATTCTCTGAGGAATGGACATATTTTGATCAACTTCCTAATACCGTCCGCTGAGGCAAAATGACAGTTAATTTTTCTGAGACTCAAAGGCCCTATTTCCATAGAACTACCAATCAACGTGGACCCTATGTCGCAGGACTCGATGCGCAGCTCCTCCAGGTAGGGTAGCTCGCTGATCAACATGACGATGCCGGCTTGAGAGACGCACCGTCCGACACGATTCGCCCGTTCGTTCCTTGGGGGATCCATTGCCAAAATCCTTAACTGTTTTAAATTCGTGATGGAGCAAAGACCTGCATCAGAGACATTCCTAATCAAAACGGACGCGTTAAAAAGGGATTTGCAGATGTCTACTCTAGAGACAATATTGACCTCTTCGAGTAAGGGACAACTGTCGCCGATGACCTCGAGAATCTCGTCAGTACAAATGAATTTGAGATCGAGAACCACTAAGCGCCTGAAGGTCGAGAGTGTCGCTATCCAGAAGCGCTGGGGTATGCCGTTATCAAGGTCGCATTTGCGGAAGATTGTCAAGTTGGGGTGTGTCAGTACTTGCAGCTGAACGCGAGGGTCGCCGCGATACAGACAGCATGTTCTATCTGAACAGAGGACATCAAATAACCTGAAAAATGTAAAAACAAGTAAATATTTTAACATATTACAGGAATTATTGTAAATGCCAATGTTTGTCCTGGACATTCAGATTGCTTTAAGACTGATAGAAATGTAGGTAAAATACTTTTTATATTCTGAATCTGTACCCTGCTAGTTGCTTTGCATGATTATTATAATTTTGAGTATTTAGGTAGGTTCATACAATAATACGAAAATATAAAAAGTGTCTAGTTAGGGCAACAAATGATTCTTTGTTAATCAAAACTATGCAGTTCATAGCTTTGTTTATGATAGTCATTAAAATGTTTGAGTGTGTACTTGAATCTTGTACATTGGTGATAGAGCAGCAAAAAATTGTGTCTTATCAGAAGACTAAACTAACTGATAAATATGGTATCTCCTTAGTCAAACAGCAATGATTTTGGATACAAAAATATTATAATAAAGCAGAGGAATAAATTACAGTCAATGACTCAGCCATCTATTAAAAACAAAACTCTTATACCACAGAGGTGAAAAAAGGTTACAATGTGTAAAAGACAACTGGTTTTTTTTTTAATATTCTTCTCACACATTAAAAAAATATACCTAGATAAAAAAGGAGGGACGCCAATCAATGCAAGTGTTTTACATGCAAAACAGATTTTATAGCCTTGGAAAATAATCTGAGGTATTGCACAATTATTTTATTTTATCACGGCTTCAACTCGGTCATAAACTATTTATGGATCTTAGCCAATTTTGAAATGCTTTAAACTCAGGAGACAGATTCAAGAATGTTTTCATTATTTATTTATTTTAGTGGGATTTAAGTACATAGGTAGATCGTTATTAAGTCTTTGTCTAATGATGGTGTAAAATTAAGTGTTCCGTAATTTGCATGTCGGCTGTATATTGCAAGCGGGCAGGCAATTTCTTAAAGTATCATTATGAGGACCTTTTGTGTTGTGCAGGTGCTAAAGGTCCTTATTAACTATACTTATGGAGCACTTGAATATAAAACTGCAATACGAGCACTTCAGTTTTATCTATAATAACAAAAGTAAAGAGCAGAAAATTTAATTTCACTCCATCGTCTGTGAGGGATTGTGAAATATTCCAAATTCAATTATGAGTTTAACTTTCTTAAAAAAAAAGTGTTTAAACAAAGAGGTATAGGTACCTGGCAGGCAGCATCATCATCAGTTGGCATTTTAAATCAAACGCCTCTCTCTCACACTCGTGGAACTGATTCTCGGGATACGTCTTTTCAATAACATAACAAGCTGAATTAATAAGACCAATAGAACTTTTAACACACAACTGGAACAGACTATAGGGCTGCTTAGGAGGCGACATCTCGATGCCCTAAGCAATTAATGGCTATGAAACTGGTTTCGTAGTGTGATAATGATTACTGCGATTATTAATACCGAACAATAAAATTAATGTAATATTATCCCATAAAACTAATGTGTAACTTTACTTTGTTATTGTACCTATGTATGCGATATTTTGCAATCTATTGATTTCTTAATTTTTGACAGATATTGCTTTTGACACTAATGACGGAAGCCATAGTGTTAGTGAGTTTATCGACTGTCACTCACGTCGTTCCTTTTCATTCATTCTTTCATTCGATTTTTACCACAGAATTAACGGAAAATACCTATAAAGAAGTGAGAGACGTAATTTTTTTATAACCGGCGTTTTCAAAACGGTGCGTTTATTAGTCGCCACGAGTGGCGAGCACAAATGTCAATTAAATTTTTCGGTTTTTGGGTTCCTTTCGGGGTTTTTTGGGGCGCCGATGCTGCACGCGATCGGTCCGACTGACCAATACCTTTTTTTTATTACACAGGGTGGCTTCAATTTTTTAGGAACCATTCGTGTAAATACGTACTATTTATGACACTATTTGTTGTATTTATTTTCGTCACCCCAGTCTCGAATAGGTTTTGAGGGGCCACTCAGGGCCGATGCCTGCCGGGGCTGCGGGTTCATTGAAAGAAATACCTCGCCCCCGGAACGTAAAGGGCACAATAAGAATCATGGGTGGGTTTTAGTCAGTAAAAGTCTGATACTCTCTCCCGCCCCACCCAGGGTGGGGGAAGTCATTTTATGTTGTCCCATCCGGAAAAATAAGTCTCCAATAGGTGTATGTAGGTATAATAGTTTTGGTGTCGTAGTACTTTTTAAGAAATATCTATTTATAAGTAGGTACGTAAATATGCAATATTTTGGTAGTGGTAATCTACGTCGGTTATTTTTCTTGTCTGTCTGTTTAGCCGCTTTGTTCTTCTAAACTAAGCAGGGACTGGTCGTTGGTAAGTAGGTATTTTGGTAGGTATAATCAAGTTGAAAGATAAGTTAATTTTATATATTTTATTTTCACTTTTTCGTATGATTTTACACCTAAAACTAATAATTTATTTACTATGATTTAAAAATATACATTCGTCCATATTAGTTATCAATCTCATTAAAATAAAGTGTTTTCTTCCGTAAAATTAAATAATTAGAAAAACATACATTTCATGTGAATTTGTATACAAGGTTAGAAACATTCTTTTCTTGCGATATTAGAAACGCGTTTAAAACTTTAACATTTTTTTTACCACGTCAACGTTGCGAAGTAGATATGTAGATACTTATCTAACCCATATGCATTATATTATATTCGTTAGATAGATACCTAGATACCTACCTACTAACTATTTTACAAGCAGGATCATAATAATTACGAAATTCATTATGCACCAGAAAGTAATCCCGATACAATCCTTACGTTTATAATAAATAACGTGATAATCAATTTGTATATCCAACAAATTAATGGGCATTAAGTAAATTATGAATATTATTCTTACATCGACTTCATGAAAGCTTGTGAGTTGTGCTACAGTAAAAAGAAACAATAATATTGGTACATCTACATTATAAAGTGTAAAATTGTACCCAGTTGTTAAATGTTGTTTTTATTTAAGATTATGTTATCTAATTTTGAAATTCGGATTTTTTATCTTGGTGCGAATTCTGGATTATGTATTTGTAAGCTGTATTCAATAATCGTAAAGTGTGTTCACATTAAAATATGAGTAGTTATTATATTAAAAGTACTTTCGAATACTTCTTTAATATTTTTAAATAAATGCTAAAAGAAAAAAATATTTTTATTGGCGTTGATGCTATTTGTTAGAGAAAATAAATTTTAATATAGATTCTGTCAATTCGCAACGATGATTCAATAATAAAAGAACTTATGAAGGGCAATACAATTTTTTTTTTTTTTGTGGATAGGCAACTAAGTACCTAATCGAACCACCTACCTACGTATAATTTATATTAGATCTCTTTCCAATACAGCAAAATGAACCATTATTTGCCAGTTTTAGCTGAAAACCATAGACAAGGAATACAATTCCGTATGAAGTAAACTTCCGAACCTTACAGCAAGCAGACTTGAGTGTTTGACTGCTGCCTCTTAAATGAATATACGCAATTTGTTTATATTTAATTATCATTTTTAAATGTTTCATAATACGCTCTTTTTCAACCCCAGACACAAAAACGGGGGCTGTTATAAGTTACAGATATACAGACAGGATGTATGTATCTGTGTGTCTGTCTGTGACATCGTAGCTTCTAAATGAATGAACCGATTTTGATGTGTTTTTTTTTCAGAGAGTCGTACTCTATGGCGTGGTAGATATTCTATTTATTATCTAACTTTTGTGTCGGAGTTCAATGCTGACGAACTTACACGTACCGATATATTTATCAATCTCTCTAGTTTCTTAAACATTTACGGGATAAAAATTATAATTTATTTATTATCATTATCTAAATGTATGTTTCAGTATAACATAATTGATACCTATAATATCTAAGTTCAGTAATTATCTAAAATCTTTGTTGTTATATAATAACACTCTAATTTACAATTTTTTTTTTGAATAAATGGTTTATTTATTAGATACATTATTTACAATAATAATAACATCTACATAAATTACTTAATTTGAAAAGGTTCTAGGTATAAATAGTTATTTGGCACTAATATTAAAACAAACGGACTTTGTTAAAATTAAATATTTCATACAACTACCTACCTATCTACTTAATATCAAGAGTTCATAAATTAATAGGATTTTTTTTTGATTAAATGTTATAATATTAATAATTTAATGTTGTGCTAATTTTTGTAAGGTACACAGTAAAGGAAATATTATTACGCCTTTGTTTTATAATTATTTTATTTCAATAAACAACATTAAATTAAATTTGTGTAAATAATTATCATTTATTTATGCAGTAACAATGAAAATATCTATCATAGTTCTTTTATTGTACAGAAGCTTATTTTTTGCTTTCCAGAACCCTGTAAATAGGTCATTGTACTCATCATATTGAACAACATAGGGACTGGATGAAAATTAATGCAATTATAAACAGAGAAAGGTGTCTGAGGCAGGACAGACATAAATAGGATATTTGACACTATTAACGAATTATTCCAAGACAAAACTTCTCTAAAAAACACTTTATTTTGGCCCTGAAAATCCGAATAATCTATTAACAGAAATTTTCAGTTGCTTTGAAAAAAAAATTGTTCATCAATTGAGCTGGCATTATGCACAAAATCTCTTTGGAATCGCGATTTGACAGGTCATAAAAAGTACGTCAATTGATTAGTGGTGTCTTTCACCCAATTACAGATCACTCGGCTTTGACAGGTAAGATATGTTATATAAAAAACTCAAAGTCAAGTTTAAAATTGCAAGTAGATCAAACAGAACCTCATAAGGAAATCGAAGCCCAAAAGGGAAAATAATTAAATCTTACAGTATAAACTTAAAACATAAATTGTAACTACCCAGTTAAAATTTACGGTTCACGAGTACAATGACCCCTTTTCAGGTTAAGGGTACCTAAACAAAAAATAAGGTTGTCTTACTAAGTTCAATTAATACCTATGATAAATATTTTGATGTTGAATAGAAGTATGATTTATATTTTACATAACATCACAACAGGTAACGAAAATGCTTGATAGTTCTAACCATCAGACGATAATTATTATGTAATGTTAAATTTTCATCTCTGTAATTAACGTTTTGCTGCTTTCAATAATTATTAGAGATTATTAACATGTTATAATAAACATAACACGTATTAGAAACATGTTTAACATAATCAATCTTGTACTTAATAAATTATATAACAGTATAGGTATATGAATATATATTTTCTGTATAATTATAATACATAATATTATATAATTTACAAAAAATAAAGTCTAGATTTTTTAAAGATTTATTTAGCTCCAGCTAAGCTAAGCTTATTAAGCTTAAATCAGTAAGTAGGTTAATTAAATCAGAAGGAACATTTTATAGTACGTTTTTTAAAACACACTCCAAATAGAATAATTAATTGATTTTATTTGTGCACCATAAAATAACAAGACTAAATATAAATACATTTATAAATTATTAATTTTACTAAATAAATATTAGATTCTATTTATTCTCTATGCTAGAGGCTAAAGTATCTACAGTAGATTCCTATATAGGATAGAACTACAATAAGAGTAGATGAAATAGAAATAGTTTCTAGTACACATTCCTACTCGGCGATGGATATTTTTGAATGCATGTTCATGTTCTAATTTTGATTTTTTTAAAGCCTTATTATATTTTTTTTTTCGTGGATAATTATAATAAGTAGTGATGAAAATACAATATTTTTATTTTGAAAATACGCTGCCCCACAAATGAACGAACTTTTCCTGTATCGTAGATGCGTTTCCCAACATAAACTTACAAATACAAAAAACCAGATCTAGAACAAATAACTGTAGGTCATACAAATATTTATTGGTTGCGGGAACCGAACTTGCGACACGCAGTGCAGCATCCAATTACTTGGCTACTCCGACAACCATGTCGTCAAAATATAGAGGTTAAGCCAACTTTATTCAGATTTTTGAATTTTTATCATTTTCCCAAAATGATCTATCGCCGAATATAAAAGCAATCATACAATTCACCCATAACACAACACATTTCACTTATTGTAGTACTAAGAAAATTACATAGTCAAATTCATCGTCAAAGAAAATTATGACGATCAGTAATTGACCGCTGACTGACAGCTGATCGAATATGTTCGGATTCGTATTCTCTCGTTCGGTATTACCTTTATTCCTAGTCTCTCTATCGCTTTGGCCTCCATTTCCCGCAGTCGTTCCTTGATCCATATCATTCTTACCTACACTACGTTCATTCCCATCACATTTACCCTTATGATCACGTTTACCCCCTTTTTGATCACTTTTCTCCTTATTCTGATCATTATAAATCTTTCCTAAATCATTCTGTTTTACATCATTATTTACCAGAGAACTTTGAGCCGTATCTCGTATCACATTTCTTACATTTGGACCTCTTTGGAAGGCGTCGGACTGGGCGTGTCCGCTCGGCCAAGCGGATCAGAGTCTCTTGTGCGAGTCGGTGCTGGAACTCTTGAGGGAGCCGAAGCGTCGTGTGGCTGCGGAGGTAGTGGGCGTGGTCTCGCGGTCTAGACTTGCGGCGCGGAGGATCAGGCCTCTGGACTGAGGGAGGGAGGATTCTGGTCGCACCTGAACATAAAAGACAGTATATAAAAAAAATTACATACTAAATACGCTACAAGTATTAATAGATTTGGCTGATTGGCTGGAATATAGCTGTTGAAAGAACGGTTTAACAATGGTAGTAGATGAATCTCATTTCGCACCGGTTCTCCCACGGATCCAACACGTCTCTGCCTCGGCTCCCTCCCAGGTCTGCTGGTCTGTTCAGTGAACGAGGTCTCCAGTGACCGCTGCGAAGCATCACTGATTGACTGGGAGAGAAGATGGGTTGTAGACGAAGAGTTAGAGTCTTCGATGTTCGAGTACTCGTCGGGACTGTCATCTCGTTGAGGGGTGTCTGATTCCTGCAGACGATTTAAGACTTTACAATGTTTTTATATTTTGTTAAACATTAAATACCTTAATTAGAACGGCATTGCCGTGGTAAGTCTAGGTACAGGTGACGAGATGACTTGAATGCATATTGCGAGAGTGAAGACACTTTTGAGGTGGTAAAGTTAAGTTTACCTAGATGAAGTATAATATATACGTACTTAAATATAATATATACGTATAGTTCTTTACCAATGTATGTGTTCTCACCTCTTCTAAGTCTCTAAGAGTTGTGGGATAGACGTGTCTCCGGGCGTCTTCTCGCTCTTTTTCTCTCTCCCTCTTTTCAAGTTCGTCTGCCAGCATCATAACCTCCCAGTCACCTCCACTGCCGGCTAAAGCTGTAACCGAAGGTGATTATAATAATTTAGCTTCATACGTACAGCCGGCTCTACCACTTATAAATCCTTTCTGGTTTGTGAAAGCATTACGAAAATCAGGTAAGCATGGTAATTAGAAAATCATTACGGTACCTCTTATCGGTGACGTACTGCTATGAGTAGAGCTGCTAGGTCGTCCTCTCCGGGAGCTGTTCTCCACGAACTCTTCAAACATCGGAGTGCGAGGTAATGATTCCGAGTCGCTGCTGGATGATGTTGAAGCCCTGACGAGAGATGCTTGACATTATTATCTTTATCAACAGTAATCATCTCAGAATGCTTGCACACTAACGTGACAGTAATCATGTATGTTCCTTCAAAGAAGAGGTTTACATTATGATACCTATCAGAAGAATCAGAGTTACTTACGCGTCACTCCAGCTGCAGTCACTGCCAATATCAAGCACGATATCGTTGCAATTATTAGTAGGCTTGTGTGAGGTGGATCGATGGAAGAGCGAGCCTAAACTGAACTTACGGTGTTGCCGTGGACGCCCTTCTGGGAAACAGATACCTGAACATTTAAATAAAAGTGAGATCTAAAAAGAAGATATCTTTTGTCGTGTAGCCTTTGTGATCTTAGTGAAATTGTAATTTATGCGATAATAGAAATGATTTCATTAATTGCAATATTTAGTGCGACAGTGCGTCTTGAAACAAAAATGAAGATAGGTTGATAAATGAAGAGAGTAAGAGTAAAGGGGATATAACTAACTAAGCAGATTGTAGTATCAAATACGATACTACTTTGATTAAAAGTAAACAGATTACGATCCCAATAAACCCAAAGGCTGCTTAACCAGACCAAAAGGCTACACGGCAAAATACCCAAAAATGCAATACAAAACTTACTCCTTTCATTTTTACCAGTATGATGCATTCCCGTATCCACTGAAAGAGTCTTCTTTATCTTCGACTTGGTGGTGTCCAGGTGTGAACCAAAGAAGTGGAAGTGTCTACGGCTGGAGCGGAGACTGGACTGCTCGGGACTCAAGAGTGAGCGATCTTCTGATGTGGTGTGGGGAGACAAGGGTCTGAAAGAAGGAACGCTTCATTGATCTGTAGGTGTATTCTTTTTTTTTCAAATAATATGGAAAACAAGCTTGTATGTAATATGGAAATGATCAATGGCTGAAAGGGGTGATGATGATGAGTACATAATGTTTTCTAAAGAAATTGCTTAGCGAGAGTCATTTACAATTCAATGTAAGTACTTGAAAAGACAAACATCTGCTAAACGATAATAAAAACATGAAATAGAACTACTGATTCAGTATACTGAAATTATTAATTGAACAAACTAATACGAGTATACTGAATAAGACGATTTGTCATGGCAATAAGTACATGCTGTGTTTATAAAAATGACCATTTGATCAAATCCATTTTTACCTTACGATGTATTCAAATATTCCTACCTTGTTAAGTCTTGCATCTCCATACTCTCCTGATCACTCTGGTCCTCCCAAGACTTCCTCTGCCTCAACTTTGCAGCACGTTTCCTCGAATACGTTCCAGCTTTCCCATCTAGATTAAGATCTAATCTCTTAGATTTGCTTACAGTCCACTGATCTTTACTAGACGAAGTTTTATCAACTTTTGAAAGCGATACGGCTAAGCTTTGTAGTTCTGCGTATGATAACTTTGATAGTTCAATCCCTTCAGTCAGTTCTCTAAGGTTTTCTTCTGTAAGATCTTCAGACGATAAGGCTCCTCGTGCGCCTGCAGTTTCACTCTCTGGTGATCTGTCTTTGTCAGCTTCATCAGCGCTTGCTGTTGGTGGGGAAGTTGCAAATACGGTGTCTAGTGAGTCGCCTCTCTGCAACAGTAGATTTATCTCATTATTCTAGATTGTAAATAGTATTTCCATTGTTACGGTTAATGGAATATTACTAGTACGAATATTTACTCTAAGTTATACATTTCATTGACATACCATGAATCCTTCTTCTGCACCCGATATATCTTCACTGCCTGAGCTACCATTTTTACATACGGGTAGACAAGCAGCAGTGCCTTCCATTGCTTGAGTTGCCATCGTGGGGTCCTCTCCAGGTTGTAGTGCGGTTGGACTCATGCCAGCCATCCCTAATCTTTCTAACTCTTGGATACGCTTTTGTAGCTGACTTATTATTTCATCCCGTTTACGAACTTCATTTTCTAAACTTTGGAACCTTAAATGTTTGATAAGACACATTTCAAATTTTTTTTAATTATATTATGTTGATGTAATAAACAGGCCCTGATTAAGTAGACCAGAAGAATGAAAGTTATGTATGTAACTCGTGTTTATCTGTGATTAACGTAAAAAAATGTATTCTCCAGACCGATTTCGGTTACGGCGGCTATTTTTAATGGAGACTAGCCAAGTACGCAGGAGATACTATAGTGCACAAGTGTGTGCGCAAACATAAGTGCACTCCCTTTTTCCTAACTCTCATAGTTCGATGGGAAGGTAATCCGACATGACCGGAAAGAGATCGGGGCGCAGGGACAACAGCTGTACGTGTTTCTCGAGTCACAGGGGTGTCACACCATCAACTTACAAACTCCGGACCGTTACTGAGAAATTCCTAATAGAAAAACCCAATAACACTTTTTGCGTGAAGTGTTATTGGGTTCTTCTATTACGAATTTCTACCTACCCACTACCTAACCCAGGAATGATCCTGAACGTATGTACGTTCAACAGTAGAAGCATAAATGTGGAAGCACAAATTACTGCGGTACCTTTCCTGAAATTTTCCTTGAACATCGTGTAGGTGCCCTTGAATGACTTGTTTGATACCTAGTAGCACTTCTCCAAAATATTCCTGTTCTTCAATCGAGCCTGTCAATGAATATAAACCTTAGTCAATTATTGATTGAATAATGCTTGCGACCAATGCGTGTTTAAAGTTCATTATAAAATAATTACCTCGCAACAGTTTCCTTTGATTAGCAACAGCTGATATTAATGTTAGTTTAGGTTTTTCTGAAGGCACTTTAATTTCTTCAGGTCTAAGTGATTTTAAATCTATCACTGGGTCAATGTTTTGCTGCAGATCATACTCAGCTCTTATATTCAAGCCAGAGTCTTGAGTTACATTTTCATCTGCTGGTCTTGCGATTTGACTGGTAGGACTTTCAGGTGCTGTTACTTCAACTTCAGGAGGGGGTGGTGGGGAAATTTGTGGTGTAGAATGAACGTTAACTTCTGGCATCTCAAAAACGTCATCATTTTGGTAATCCGCTGGTGCACTTCCAGGAGGTGAAGGTAATGTGTGGCGATGGAAGGTAACGCTCTTGGCAAACTTTGAATGTCTTGCTGCATACCCTTCTAAAGTTGGCGCACGAATTAATCTCTTTAGCTCATTACTACGCTCAGGACTTTCAGCAGGTGTTACATCTTCAGACAGTTTTTTCAAAATAGACTTTAGTTCTCTTCTTTCTAGGGTTTCGTTGGACTCATGGCTTCTACAGGAATCGATAGATTTCCGTTTGAATTTTCTTTTATCCATAGTGCTACCTTCTGAATGACTTCTAGTTAATGTATCGCTAAGCAAATCTTCTGAAGAACTCGTGCAATCTAAGCTGGAACTGCGAATTTTCACAACTTGTTCTAGTTCTGCTAATTTCTGGCGTTCGTTCAAAATTTTTAGTTTTTTGACAAATGGTAGACCACCATATTCTGGCGATAAATCGTCTATTGACCTATACTTTTTTACTTTAGGCAAAAGCATGCCCGGTGTCATATGTATCTTACTTTCAGCTGGTTTTGATGCGTTATTAACATTTTTCTTTGGAGATAAAGTTAATAAATCTAATGATTTCTCTTGGACGGGTTCCAAAGGGCCTGTTAAGCAATGCTTAGGTTTATCTTTATCATTATCACTAGCAACTTCAACATTATTATTGTCTATTTTAACAAGCTCCGCCGTGGTAACTATAGGCACACATATATTTACAACTGCCTCCGCTATACCTTCGTCTTTTTTCTCACTACTCGTACTTATACTTTCATCTTTCTTTTCTTCTAAACTAGTTTTGCTTTGGCTTTTTGATTCCCCTAATATAGCTGCTTTTTTAAGTTTCGTCCAAGGCTTTTTACTTTTCGGTTCTTCTTTAATTTCTGTTGTTGGCATAGGACTTATTTCTACGGGAGCTTTTTCTATTGTTACTGGTTTAACTTTTTCTGCAGCTGGCGTTTCGGTATCTTTTGGTCCACTTTGAAGCATTTTTAGCTTATCTCGGAATGTGGAACCCACAGCTTTTGCTGGGGACTTAATTTTGCTAACAACAGAATGTGGTATGGAAATTAAGTTGCTTTCTGTTTTTGGTGTAGGTTCGACCACGGCTGCAGGTTTTTCACTCGTATCTTTATTAAGCGGTTGACATACTGCGGTACCATCACTTTGAACTTGTAATATTTTATCTCTAAAACTAACTTTGGGCCGAGATGTTCCGTCACTTGAACCAGATGAATTTTTCCTAGATGTTTTTGTAGTTGGACTTTGAAGTTTACCTGGGGAGCTGGACTCGGAACCTTTCCTGATTGGACTTAGCGTCTTTATCGTAGGACTTAGTGGACTTTTAATGGAAGTGGGGCTGATTGTGTCTGAACTGGAAGGCTGATTGCTCATGGTCGGAGTGAGTTGGTTTTTGTCCCTTTCTTCTTTTGCTTTTAATAGGAGTAACCTTTGAATTAATGGAAGACCGGCGCCTATGACTTCAGGTTCAATATCTGGAGCTGAACTAGTTGAAGGAGTTGGTTGTGGTGTTAGGGATAGTACTGATGATGTTGAATGCCTTTGTTTAGCTACTTTTTCTTCGCGATCCTGAAACAATACGAACATTTGTAGAATCTAGCACTTATTACACTTATGCCATTTGATAAAGCAAGGAATTTATAAGCACCTGTTTTTCTTTGAGTAGTTTTAATCGCGAAAGTAGCGGAAGGCCGGCTCCTATTGGTGATATGCATTTCTCACCGTCTTTGCTACCAGACGTTGTTTCACCGTTAATATCCTAAAACACAAAGCGCTTCTGTATTATCTGCATTAAGAATAACATAAGTTACAATGAACTACTAATTACTTCGTGAGTCTGTGGATGGGCCGAATCATCGCTCTCGACTCTTGGCATTCTTCTCAACATTTTTCCTTCAGTAGTACCAACTCTTTCAGCGCCCGCTAAAGCTTGCAGCTCTAAAGATTCCCCTGATCTACGCCCAGCACGTGATCTACTGCGGATGGCGTTGCGAATACCCTGGGAATGGTGAATTAACTATGTTATAATGTCAAAGTTTGCGTACGTGCTGAGCAAAAATAAAGCCGTGTGCGTTTATTAGCTACTAGATCTACAGTGCACTTAAAGCCAGGTATGTTGTAAAAATCCTATCAAAATGTTACCATAAATTTAAAATGAAAATGTCTAAATGGTGTAAAATTAAAATAGACAATCACACAATATGTAACTGTTCATTTTGTAATTGTCACACTAAATTAAACAGTAACGAACTAGCACAAATCCACTGCTATCACAGTTGGGCTATAGAGCCATTAATTACGCGACCATGTTTGTTACCAAATTACAGCATCTAAATTCTAATAGCATGAAATGTAAACTGAGCTTTGGATCATAATTATTTTCGCATAATTATTATTCCGTAACATACGCTAATGCGTGGAGCAGAGGAATTTGTGCTTAAAACTGGACATAATAAAACGCAAATTAAAATTCCTTCTACTGTAAGTTTTATAGCCATGTTTACCTTAACATCGCTCCGCAGTTTATGTACTATCCTTTTAGATGTACTGTCGTCTCCAGACATCTTGTCTGGACTTATATCACCTAGAAAAGAAAGTAAATTAATATTTTGCTCCGAGAATAGCGGAAATTAGATTTCTTAGTAGCAAATTGTAAGGCATAAATAAACCAATGTTCCGTAATATTTGGAAGTTTTATTAGTTTGAGAGATATTTCAATAAAGGACGCCAATTATTCATATGTTATGTTGACCTTTTTGTCATGTGCTTTTATTTCGGCATCCTCCCACTCGTAATTAGTTTTAGGGTCATCAGGAATGGGTTCGTTAATAATAAGTTCCTGCTTACTTTTGCCTTTTTGCTATCGTATTTTAAGCGTTCTGGCCTTTTGGCCTCCGAGGTCATTGGGCAAAAAAATCTTCTATAGTAGTCGCCACGAGTCGTGAGCACAAATATTGAGTTATTTTTTAGGTTTTTGTGTACCTTTCGGGGTTTTTTGAGCCGCCGACGCTGCACACGATTAGTCCGTCTGACGGACCGATCGCGTGCAACGTCGGCGCCCGAAAAAACCCCGAAAGGTACATAAAAATCCAAAAATTAACTTGACATTTGTGCTCACAACTCCTGGCGATTAATATACCTAATATTATTTGATTGGTTCTCACCTGTCACTTTCTTCGATACTGTTTTACCGACGTGACGCGGCTTCCTCCCTAAAGTTTTTAATACGTTCCTTATTCACAAACTCCACTCACCAATTCATTCTTAAATTATTATTTAAATTTTTTTTTTTTTTTGGTTTGAGCGTTAAATTTAGTTTCCTCCTACTGAGAATTAGTTTATGGGTCAAGAAGTGGGATCTTTATAAATAAAGTCATATTTACCTTTTCTTTGCTCGAGTTAATATTTACCGCGCTGTGACCTTTAAGGGTGGAAGGTCATCGCCGGATACAAACTTTAAAATGTTAGTGTCACTGGTTTTACCTTTGCATTTCTTGGACATATTTTTAGCTTCTTGTAGGCGCTTCCTTCCAAGAGTCTGCAGGATTTCCTGGGCTTCTGGATAGTCTTTCATAGCTGCTAGTACATCTTCCCGAGATAACGAAAAGAGTTCAGAATACCCAACTGATCTAACGTCGGCTGTCCGTCTAAAAAGAATAATAAATTAATAGAATTAATGAAGTTATCGAAGTGGAACAGTAATTGAAATAGTGTTGAATATTTTAATGGAGTTATTCCATAAATTGAATATAAATAGAAAGTCCTGAATATATTTGAAACGACTGAAAGGTGTTACAGTGCTACTGTAATTTATTTTGAATAAATATTGAAGAGGAGAGGAAAGTTACATATTCATAATGTTTTGAATTGCTGAATGTACGAACTCTAACAGTCGTGCTTTTTAAATAATTCAAGTCTGATGAAAATATTTTATGCCCACTCTATTTAGGTCCAATGATGAAACCTAAAAAACATGGATATAGAACCTAAATAATCTGAAAGAGACTTACTTGTTGAGTCCATCTAGGTTTAAAATCCCGATTTCACCGAAGAAGTCGCCTGCTTTCATGGTAGTGAGCACTCGACCTTGTTCCGATATCACTTCTAGTATGCCATCAGCTATTATGAACATTTCGCGAGCAACTTCACCTGAATCGAAGTGGAAATAGAAGTAGGGTATTAAAGTATATTGTCATATAGCTAAGACTTTATCAAATTTGCATTTAGGAGTGGTTTTATTTTTGGTTTTTTAATAATAATTATTTAAGTTTTTCGAACATATATCCAATCTAACATTTAGATGTACAGCCTTAAAATTAGAAATCCTTAATAAAAAACAAAAAAGAAACGAAAACTTTAAGTTTTTTGTACTTTACAAAACAAAATTATTTACCATAGACACGGTCAACAAAAGAGAGCAGTAACTAGATCGTCTAATATAGTTGAAGTTTACTTTGAAACCGGTGGTCGTTTTTAAATGAAATGTAACTATTCATTTTCGATTAATAAAAAAATAATTTCATTCAAAAACTTTTGTCGGTTTTTAAAAACTTTGAATTATTAGGCGACTCTGGTTATTTATCTCTTGCGGACTGTACCTACATGTATAGTATACGTACAGTCGTGAAAAAAATATTGCTTATTGTGTCAGCTTATTTTAAATGAAATTGAAAAGCGGAAAATTTAGAATTCTATTAAAAAATGGCTCAACATTTTCACTCCACGAATGAATCAAACAAGAGGGCGAAAATAAATAAACGTATCATCAAAAAGCCCTTCGTCAACAACAAAAAGAATATGACAATCATTATTGTAAATTGAATTTGGTGATTACCTAATCCTGAATTCAGTCTACGTGGATGACATTTTAACACCACAAATTGTTTTCGAACCGGCATTAAAACTACTGTACCCTTGATGTCCATTATTTGTTTGCTACCCAAAGAAGTACTTACGAATATTTCATGATTTCGTTTCGCACGTACCTAACTCGATTTTATGACTTACCCTTTCTACAAATGGAATCGCCAGGAGTGAATATATATGCTTTCATTTTCAACACGAGATCGTGCAGGAATTCCGGTTGGCACTCCTGGAATATCGTCACCTGTAAAAATGTTAATAAGTGTCAAGGCCGTGTAAAACTGTTCTGAGGGCGTACGCAATAGCGCTTGGAGCAGACCAAATGTAAATTCAAAGATTTTTAAATTTGGACTGCCTCGTTAGCCTAGTGATCCCTAAGCGCAGTGCTACGCTAGAGGTCTTGGGTTCGATTCCCAGGTCGAGCAAAGTGTTATTGGGTTTTTCTATGAAATTCTCAATAGCAGCTCACAGTTAGGATTTGTGCTTGGTTAATGGCAATAGGCTCGCCCCTATTACATGGGACCCAAACATACCGGCGAACTGTGGGTGTACATTGGTACACCTCTGCCTAACCTTTCGGGGAATGCGGGTGAGATGGTAATATTTAAATTTGGAATAACCGTTTTACTCATGTTTATGTAGTTTGTACGATTTGTTCGCATCGGGTGGTACTAATTGTGCTTGTCGTACAAAATTAAAGCAAAATAGCATATTTTCTACTGGAAAACCAATTCGGATCGATAATTTCTACTCCAGCGATCTACGAGTAGTGCCATTGGCTTGTTTATGAGGAGCTGTTTAGGTAGTAACGTTCTGGACGAAATTTGAGTTTTTAAATAGATGATCAATTGACAGTAAAAAAGTAGAATAATATGAAAAGTCGGATATGATATCTTGAAGCTCATGTTTAATCATCCAAAGATTTTAAGAAAAAAAAAAAAAACTGAATCAGAACTCTTAGATAAAGTTTAATCAACTAGACAAAGTATTTATTTTATTGATTACTAGTTTACTGCCCGCCATTTTATAGCAGGGTTATTTTTTGGTATTTTTTTATTTGGGCTAGATCCCTTTGCCGGCCGTACCCAGAACAACCCACAAATTTCATCACAATCTGATCAATAAATTTACGAAATTATATAAAAACATAATTTTTATTAAAATAAATTAAATCTAGAACCAAAATAACTTCTAAACCATATTTAATTATAAATAGGTAATCTAAATAATCAAGAGCCAATTTAATACAAGTATGACACTGAAGAAGGACGCCACAGACAAAATTATGGCTAGGTTAGGTAGGTTTTATGAGCATTCCCATTTCCATAGCGGACTGGAAATTATGAGCCCGTCGAATGTGTTCTGACCTTCAAGCAACATGGAGTCAACCGGGGTACACAGGTCATGCCTTGTTCGAAGATAGCTAACGACTCGTCTGTATAATTAGATAGTTGAAAACCACATATTTGTAGTAGATTTGTGGTTCTCATTTAGATGCAATAAGAAAAAATATGAGTTTTATTATTCGACACTCTTTTTAGGAGAGTTTATATGATGAATCTTTTAAATTGATTTTTATTAATCAAATTATTCTGTACTAATAACAAGTAACAAAATTAAAAAAAATTAAGTAACACCCGCCAGAAGAATAAATTCCTACCGCAGCTAACAAAAGAGCTGATAACCTTGAAACGGCTGAACCGATTTTGATAAAACATATTTAAGAACCACCGCTAGGAAACCTGCTCTCAAATAAAAAAAAATGCATTCAAATCGGTTCACCCGTTTAAAACCTACGGTGCCACAGACAGACACACAGACGTCACACACGTCAAACTTATAACACCCCTCTTTTTGAGTCGGGGATTTAAAACGTATTCTCCGACACGAATTTTGGTTACGGCGGTCAATCTCCATAGAGACTAACCAAGAAATATTATAGTACATAAGCGTGTGCGCAAACACAGGTACACTTCCTTTTCCCTTGCTCTCATAGTCCGCCGGGACAGCAATCCTACACCACTAGGAATCATCAACTTACAAACTCCGAGCTGGTACTTAGAAATTCCATACGGAAAAACTCAATAGCACTTTGTCTGACCTGGGTTAGACAAACGAGGTAGTATATTGTATTATGTATACTATACCTTTTTCAAGACGCTTAAGTTAACGTGTAATGCGAGCTCGGTCTTCAGCTTATCCGGTAGTAGTCCAAGCGCCGTGTTGATATCCCCACCACCCTGTATGCGCCCCCTGGACCAGGAGTAATCGTACCAGCGCAGCACGCGCCGCTTCATGCCACCTGGCACCTGTTAAATATCACGTCATAAATGTGTTACGAAATTTTTGGTTTAATGCCTTTGCCTTTGTGAAGCATTCTCTTGGGCGGATTCGTTGCAATAGAGTCGATTTTACGGTGATGTATAAATGGTCGCTGTTTATTAAAAATTTGGATCTACGTAATTTGAAAGTTCATTTGAAAGTCGAAGTGAAATCTGTAATAAAATGTACTGTACCTATAATCTGGAAAATATACCATTAATTCCTTCATATTTGCATCTTGAATGTAACTAAATAGGAATTTGTTTATATTTTTACTAGCCTACTGACAAATGAACATGTTTAAGAAATACATAAATTACTTATCTAACTGTGCGTGATGTTAAAATACTTAAATGAGGCTAAAGGAGTTGCTACCTACCAATGTAATATTTTTTTATTCATGTAGGTGCAAATTTTTTTTTTTTTAACCATCATTTCTTATGATTCAGAACTTATCGGGATGTCATATGTTTTTGTTATAAAAGATAACTAGCAATTTATTTAAATAATTTCGGTCTGTCATCGATCCCTATCACGCCTTGGGTCGTCACGAATATCCATTTCGTTACTTTTTCGGTAAGATCAAGTATCTATGCCAACGTTCTTACATCTGTGGCATTGATGGACTCGCTTTCAGGTACATTGCTAGCTTTTTCGATATCATTAACTATAAATGTTAGGTACTGTAGAGGATAATATAATGTTATAGTTTGAATGAATAAAAAATAACCTTGTCTTAAAGAACATAAGGTTTATTTATAAAAAAAGTAATCCAAGCGACTTACGTAAATGGTTTTTTAAAACTATTTAAAAAATAGGTGCAATCGTTTCAGTAGCCGATTCTAGGCAAACTATTTAGAATATGCGATTAATATGTTACAAGTTGTATACGTGTTTCGATAGTACTTAGTGTAGCGACATCTATCGCTCAACATGCGATCTACTGCGACAAACTGACGTCGCATAGATCGCGCTATCAAAGTTCGCCGCGACGTTAGCATATTCAAAAACCCCGACGACAATTTACGGGCAAGTAGCCCACCAGACAACACCCGTCTGGTCGGAGAATCCTCCATTTTCAATAGAGGATAAGGGATTTTAAGCCCTTTTTCTCATACCTCCCACACGGGTGACCCCGACGTGACAAAGTATTAAAAATATATAAATATATTAAAATTCCAATAACATTAGGATACCACTTCTTAGGTCTTTACAGTACTTACCTTATGATGTCTCATATAAGTTTTGGCGCCATCTAGAAGCCTCTCAAACTCCAGTCGGTTGGCATTCCTGTTTGTGATGACATTGCCAACCTGCCCCACTATAGTGGCGAATATGAAAACGCCAATCAAATAGCTCACTATTGTGAAAACGTACCTGAGAAAATAAGCTTTATCTTTAGTTTTTCAAGTAATGATTTTAGTTATTTATATAGTTACGTTAAGTTATTACCGCCGCGGGCTCCTTACAGGTGTGGTCTAGCCATATTTAGTTTAACGATTATTAGATTTCATTGAAATTAGGTTAAGTACATATTAACAAAATTCAATCAAGATTACTTTTTTGCGAAAATATTACTAGGCTACGTTTCGTAAGGAGTGCGCTATATGTACAGCTCTTTTTTTAATTGTTATTAAATTTTAACGGTTGCATTAAAAAAAGGGTTGGAACAAATTAAAATTGAGGTGTCTAAATACAATTTTAAAACCGTGTTGCTACAATTAAATACTAATCAAAATACGAAAATCAAATACTATTCATCACCAACTATAATGAACTTTAAAACTAAAACAACAAACAAAATATAGAACAGTGCAAAGTTTTCGAACAGTTGCGATAGTACAAAACACCCCAAAAGCAATAATAACGGACAATTAAAGCGACACGTTACACAAAATGGCGGACTCAGTGAAGGCTGTTCGAAAACTTTCTAAACCCGTAGTACGACATCGATGAGTGATTTAATAAATAAAATTAACAAATAAAAGAAATACAGTTAATGGTGAAGAAACTAGTCACATTTATAGTCGTCTGAAGTTTGTCGCTGCGAAGCGAACAGCCTCCAAATTTCTGCCGCCGCCATTTTTATTTTTATTACGCTCCACACTTGCTGTTTTCCTCCAACAAAATGTTTGAGACAGTGTTTATGTCGAATTAATGAACAGAGGAATTTATATGTAGTGTCGTATAAAATACGACAGAATTACAAACCATTGAGTCTGTTAGTGTGTTGCTCAAATGTCTCGCTTGGTTGCCTTCTTGTTTCTGGGACCGCGAAGTATCGCTAAGTACTTAAATTCTTTGTTTGTCTCGTAAAGCCCTATAAATGCGTTGAAACTACTATAAATTTTGTGTGCTTTTCAAAATAATTGTGTGCAAAATCTTCAGTGAAGTCTCTCCTACCGCAAAGACGTGAAGCAGTAAAATCCTTTCCGTGCAATAAAACTCGTTATTGCGTATGCTCAACTGTGCAATATAAGTCGCATTAATGTTTTTATTACCGTTCGTATTGCCTTTGAAATATGGGCTATATTCGCATGCAGTAAACACTGTCCACAAAACAAATGTCGTAAGAAAACATTTTTAAAATAATCATTATATGAAAATGGTGTAATTTATATAAAGTGTTTACGTTTTACGAAAGCCTGCGATTGGTCAGATCATGTTTATTAAAAAGTGTTTGTTATAATAAAATTATCATAACTGCCTTTGTTACAAGAAAACTTATTGAAAGAGATTAGGGAACCAAAAATGTGCTTGTCTATCTTCAAACCAGTTTCGAGGAGTAATGTAGTTAATATTGAAAAAAAAAAATTAGGTTAACTTATTATAATTATGTAGTTCATTAAGTGAAAGACATAACTTAATTAAAAAATACAAAATGTGTTAACCCGTTCACGAAACGCAAATAACAATTTTCAAAAAAAAGATTACGAGATAGATTTTTTTACTAAATAAAAAGGAGGCAAAGCCATATTTTTCTATATTTCGCATCATCCCAAATTTGGTGTATTTTATCTGTAATACAACACAGATTGAGAAAAGATATCGTTGTATTTTCGAAATACAAAATTAATTGAAAGATTAATCTAAGTCGTGGCTCAGTAGCACTTTGCAAAAGGATATTCCCTTTTGAAGGAAAATGATTAAACATTATAAAGATCATGGACTTTATGTATTTTGATGTCCAGAGTTGTACGTACACATACATACATACATAGATACATAAACTCACGCCTTTTTCCCATGGGGGTAGGCAGAAACCACAGAACGCCACCTGCTACGATCCTTACATACTGTGTGTGCTGTACTGTGTGTGTGTAGTTGTACGTTAAATATAAAATATCTAAGTACCTGTAATGATTTGGATGGTCTGACAAGAATTAACAGTAAAACTTTATTTGAGGGGCGGAAATTGGTTATAACTTCTGGTAATTTCAACTTTAACAATTAGGATATTCTGTTGATTGCCATTTCATATTCCTTTTTATTAGATATCTATAGGTACTTATACAATGGCAAACAATGTTTGTTTTTAGGTACAATTACAATAGATCTCATGACTCATGACGTAGGACAGAGACGGCGAACCTTTTTTGGCAATAGTGTAATTTTTTGGGAAAAACAATATACATAATATATGTATAAGGGTATAACTGCCTCGTTGGCCTACTGGTCCTAAGCGCGACTGCTACGCTAGAGGTCTTGGGTTCGATTCCCAGGTCAAACTAAAGGTGTTATTGGGTTTTTCTATGAATTTCTCAGTAGCAGCTCTGAGTTATCATTTTTGATTTCTGCCCGGTTAATGGCAATAGGCTCGCCCCCTATTACATGGGACCTAAAAACATACCGGCGAACTGTGGGTGTACATTGGTACACCTCTGCCTAACCCTCTGTGAAATACAGGCGTGATGGTATGTATAAGGGTATGACGTGCCATCAACGGTCGATGACTTGAGTTTGCAACTTGAAATTTATACAAAAAATGTAATGCTGTGTTTGTTAATATAAGAAATGGGATCTTAACGTAGCGGCGAACTGTGGGTGTACATTGGTACACCTCTGCCTAACCCTTCGGAGAATACAGGCATGATGGTATGTGAAAAGGTTGATTTCTGCTGATGCAAATTGGAATTGATCCAATACATAGATTTGTCAATGATTGGCGTCCACGATTATTGTATCGCGAGCCACCAGGGAACGTATGTTTATATGTTGGTTCGCCAACCGTAAAATAGGATAACAAAATATTCCTAAACTAACTTCTGCTCGCGACTTCGTCTGCGTAGTTTTTTTACTAGCATGTTACGTTTTGGTTACTGCTCCACACCTTTTGATCGTACCGTGTTGTTATATAGCCTATCGCCTTCCTCGATAAATGAACTATTCAACACAAAAATATTTTTTCAATTCTAACCAGTAATTCCAGAGATAAGCGCATTCAACCAAACAAACAAACTCTTCAGCTTTATACTTATGGATGTGAATGGTATAAATTGGAACGCACCAGTGACATTTAAATTTGAAAACAAAACAACTTGACTAAATTCGAAATTCAAATCGGAACGACCACGAACGAAAGTTAACAACACGTTTGGGATTCGAATTTGACGTGAAACTCTATGGAAAATTAAACATGCCACAGACTAACGATGTTTGGCGCCTTTGGACCAATATTGGTACCAAAATCCAACGTGGTCTATTGCGAAGTTTTTATCCAACTTTGGCCCCAATATGTGAGACATGTTGACTGTCGGTTCCACCGTCAACAGTCGAGAGGTATCGCTGTAATTAAATCCCGCTTTCTAACGGGACAGATAAGGGAAGCACCGGGCAGAGACACGAGTTTTGTTTTTCGTCTTCCACAGTGTACGGATTTCCATTTTAGATGCTTAAGAATTGTCTATGGTAGTCGGTTACGTAATCGGTTGTTGTTATCGATTTCGTATGTTATCTCGCGGAGGATTTTAGCTAGATTAATTTATTCTGGTTTAGCTGGCTCTAGTTTTATTGTTTTGTTTCAGAATTATTTTGTGTATTTTCTCTTAAATGTTTTTCTTCACTAGAACAAGTGGCAATGAGAATTGTTTACTTCAAATTTAAGTACCAAAAATGTAATAAATTATTCTAGATAGAAATGTTTTAATTATCCTAAAATAACATGACATACCATCACGCCTGTATTCCCCGAAGGGTTAGGCAGAGATGTACCAATGTACACCCACCGTTCGCCGGTATGTTTAGGTCACATGTCATAGTGGGCAATCCTATTGCAAAAAATCCTAAAATCTATATATACATAGATATGAATTTTCGTCTGTATGTGAGATTATCACTTGAGAACAGATCGACAAATTTGGCAGATTGTTTTTGTTGTGTTCGTAATTTTCAGGGCAAGGTTTGTATGAAAGAAAAATGCACCCGTGGGAAACCGGAGCGTATCGCTAGTGTAATAAGATAAATTTTAGGTTGTAAAAATAATGTCAAGAAAGGAGCAAGCGAACCTAACATACAATTCATGAGCAAATTGGAACTTGAAGTTCAAACAATTAAAATGTCGAGCGTTTAGGACAGAAACGCTACATTTTCATTGGACAATTTTCCGAAACAACGAGTCGTGAAATGGACTAACTCAAACTTGTGCTGAATTCTGTATTAACTGATAACTTCGTTGTGCCGTTAGGTTCAGGCGGACATCTGTAAGTACCTGTGTTTTATCTTTACATACTATATACTAAAACAATAAAGCTGAAGAGTTCTTTTATAGTTTAAAAAAAAATATTAAAAAAAAAATGTCTCGTTAGCCTGGTGGTCCTCCTGCCGGGGCTGCGGGTTGTTCGTACCGCGCCCCCAGAACGCAAAGGGTACAAGAAGGAACATGGATGGGTTTTAGTCAATAAAAGTTTGATACTCCCTCCCGCCCCGCCCAGGGCGGGGGAAGTCATTTGATGATTTACCATCCCTAAAAAAAAAGCCTAGTGGTCCTAAGCGCGACTGTTACGGTCTTGGGTTCAATTTCTAGGTCAAGCAAAAAGTGTTATTGGGTTTTTCTATGTAATTATCAGTAGCAGCTCGGAGTTAGGATTTATGCCCGGTTATTGGCAATAGGCTCGTCCCCTATTACATGGGACTTAAACATACCGGCGAACTGTGGTTGGGCGTTGGTATACCTCAGCCTAGCCCTTCGGGGAATAAAGGCGTGATGGTATGTGACAGTAAGAAAAAATGCTGTAGTTACTTAATTATAATTACAAAAACAAACCGATTAAGAAACTAAATTCAGAAGTCCCATTACTCTAGAACAACACCAATGAAGCCTTAACCTTTCTAAATAAGGTGTTTTATAGCCAAATCTCAGGGATGCCTTGGGATATCATAAATCAGACATGGAAGAACACTTGGGGCAGTTTGACCTGGGGTTATTTATAGAGAGGCTGCTTCATTTGGGCAGATTTATCGATGTCCTGCAGTATTATACCCGCCAATTTTGGGTTGGGCCGTTAATTTTTTGACCTTGCTTGGGGTTAAGTTTGTCGAGATCTAAGAAATGATAGGTTCTTCTAATATACTTAGATCTTGAAATTGCCAGACCTACTTTAGCATTTCAGGATAGATAGAAAAAAATGTCGTTAAGATGGTGACCGTTTTTCAGGTATTAGATAAAATAATAATAATTTCTAGATCACGTTTTAGTTACGGTGGCAAATCTCAATAAGGACTAGCCTTGTGCTCAGGAGATATTATAGTGCACAAGTGTGTGCGCAAACACAGAAGCGTGCTCTCTCTCCCCTTATTCTTTTCATTCGTTGGGACAGGAATCTGACACGAATAGGTATAGATCAGTCGCAAGACCAACGGCTTTTACATGCTTTTAGAGCCACGGGAGTGTCACACCACTTATTGTCAAATTCTAGCTGATGCTGAGAAATTCCCACTGGAGAAACCCGATAACATTTAACCCAAACTGGGAATCGAACCTAGGATCTCACGATCAGCAGTCGCACTTGCGATCACTAGGTCTACGGGGAAGCCAAATAACGTACTATTACGATACCTAAATCCGGACTACTTACACACCTACAGAATGCACATCTCCCTTACTATACAGGGTGTTAGGGTAAACGATGGGCTTACTTTAAGTGAGTGTAGTACTCATGAAAATGAACAACTTTTACTATAAGTACGAAACGTAAAATCGCGAAAAACACATGAACTGCTCCATACATTTACGTTCGCATAACTGGACAACATGTAAGGAACAGCTGATTCTTTTTTGCAATTTTGAGTTTGATTACATAGTGAAATTGGTTAATTTTCATAAGCACTACACTCCCTTAAAGTAAGCCCCTTATTTGAGCTAACACCTTGTATAATTATTGTCTATCCTTCCTCAAAATTTCAGCCATTCTTAAATGAGTCAGGTCTTGTAGCCCTCGGATCTTGGACCATTCGTTTATTATTTAAAATAGAATATTAATCGGTCTAAAGATATTTTCTAAAACTTTAAAAGTTCTATACGTGATAGTGACAACGATAGATTAGAATTCCTTGTCATTAGCACTGTACTCGTATAATTAAATTTATAATAGATTAACAAACTTGAGCTTAAGAAAACAAGTTAACTAATTACAAAAGAAACTGTCTAAGTGTCTGGATACAAACAAAATGGCCAACAAAAGCATTTTGCTTGAAATAAAAACGTGGCGCTGCACAATTAAGTTCAAAGTTAGTGTTAAGCAATATCTTGGTTATTAAACTTAGCGTCTTCAGACGATAATATACATTCGTTTCTTTGAACGCACTAATCTCCGATACTATTGATCCGATTCTGAAAATTATTTCGCTAATACGAAGCTACGTTATCCCAGAGCGCTTTAAGTTATTATTATTATAAATTAATTAAAAAAGTTGGGTTCCGTAAGAAAATTCGGCGAACTGAACTGAATAACTCGAAGTTAAAAGATAAGCTTGGTTACAACATAATGTCACTTAACCTCGTGTTAACAATTAACTATCGAGGTAAGTTTTTAGTGCAAGGTGAGCCGTACTGCTGCTTTGCTTGCATTGCAGATTGATAACATCGTAGCTTCTCGTAGCAAGCCATAGACCTTCGTAGTACTATTGCTACGAAAACGTAGCAAAGCTTTTTATCAATATTTTTTGCCATGAACATCGAAAATTGTGATATTCTTTTCTAAATTGAATTTCATATTAAATGAGAAGCGAATACTGAAATGCAGCAATGTTCTGTAACAATCCCTTTCAGAGAATTTTACAGTGAGTTTGAGATGAGCAAATGCTAGGGAGCAATGGCTTACCTCACCGAGGTCAAGGTCACTTTATCGAAGGAAATGTTAACGGAATAAACCTGAAAGGTAATTCCCATAAATAAAAACGTTCAAAATTAAGTTACAATCAATGTCAATATGGCTGTTTGAGTGTGTGAGTTTATGTGTTTGTAAACACACCCACGATACAGGAGTAACATCTTGTCATAAATGTATTTTTGACAAATCGAGACCCAGATTAAAACGCGAACATTCCTAAAAGTTAGCAGAATGGCCCTCGAATCCCCCGCAGGACATTTTTACAAATAAGTATTCTCGATTAGGTCGCCGTAATCTTGAACAAACAGAAATGTCACTCGATTTGGACTCAGACATGTGATTTAAATCGATTTCGTCTACCGAGAGAGGAACAGAGTGTATTAGAGAGGCAATGATACCGAGAATTTTTTTATTCTTAAAAGTATTTTCGTGTTATGGCAATATCTTTACATGTTTTGGATTTAAGAGAGCTTTGCTTTTAACTAAATGGAAGAGATGCATCGTGCAAGAAGGATGTATTGTATATTATGTTCAGGTAGCGAATGCTTTGGTATTTTGTTTGTAGCTATATTTTCTAGGTATGTTTATTTTTCACTACGCATGGTCACCGCTGCGTATCTGCAGTACCAGAGGCCTTGCATTACAGAAACAAAGTTGAAATGTCTCATGTGGCTGGTATTACGCACATGCATACCTTACAAACAGGAATGGTATGGTGAAGGAACGTTCTCAAGTGATGATCATTCATACAAATGTTGATTTGCATGGCAAGTAATTTTTATTAATATTAATTTAATTAATTAATAGGTACAATACCGCATAAGTATTTAGCAAATATTAACATTCGGTAAAAATCGTACCGTCTGTTTATAGAATGCATTATTTATATGTTTACACTAAAAATATTTGTAATAAAAATATACTGCACTCATTCATAATAATTTTTGACTCCAATAAATCCCTATTACTGAAAAAAAAAAAACGATTGAATTCGAATTTCGAATAACATATGCACATACAAAATTAAAAAAGTAGCCGTTCTATATTCTAATACATTACTTAGTATCTTATTCGGTTTACCGAAAGAAATGTAAACGAATCTATGCTTACTCCAATGTAAAAATTGGAGGGATGAAACTTCTGGAAAATTGTAAACGTATTTGTGTTGCCACGCTACAACGCGTTGGGCCTGTTATGGTTGAAGGAAAATATGGTTTTTCAAACGTTGTGTAATTTTATTTGTAACCGTTCGAAAGTTAAAAGTAGAATTAGCTTTAAGAAGAAGTAAATGGGGAACATTTCCACGTTTTTTAATTAGTTCTCATTAAGTACTAATCACTAAATACGTCTAGTAAAAAGGTATTTTACAATATCATTTTGTCTCTGTCAACTTCAATCATTTGACAGAAATAGAACGATGTTTTAAATTAGTTTTTCGCCAAAATATGTATAAAGCGACTTGTGAAGTGAGCCTTGTGACTGCCTCGTTAGCCTAGTAATCCTAAGCGCGACTGCTACGCTAGAGGTCTTGGGTTCGATTCCCAGGTCGAGCAAAAAGTGTTATTGGGTTTTTCTATGAAATTCTCAATAGCAGCTCGGAGTTAGGATTTGTGCCCGGTTACTGGCAATAGGCTCGCCTTCTATTACATGGGACCTAAACATACTGGCGATTTGAGGGTGTGCATTGGTACACCTTTGCCTAATCCTTCGGGGAATACAGGCGTGATGGTATGTGTTATGTGAAGTGAGCCTAAGGCATAGACTGATATACAAAACTTGGCGTAAACTTACATACATTTGTCAAATTTACGCCACAATGTTGTCAGATAGTAGCGATACGTTAAGTTTCGCTAATTTCTGTATCTTAACCTAAAATGCGTCTAAATCTTAGCGTTTATATTATTGTAAGAAGCAACCCTTAATGTATTTAGGTTACATAATTTGTTATCAACTTATGATTGTTGTCTGTGGCAACCTTGTTAATTAAAAAGTCAATGCCGAAGTGACAGCTGACATTTTGACATTGACACATGAATATTATTCTGACACTTTAACATAGACAATGACAGATCGATACCGAAAAGCAATAAAGCGAACGTTATGTTTAAAAGTGTAACAATACATTGATAATTATTAAATTAAGCCTACGTTGTTTTACTAAAAATTAAGTAAAGCTTTCATTATATTATCTAGCCGGGGCAGAAACCAGTATTTTTTTTTCTTTAAAGTAAGTTGTACTATGGAATCTGTATCACGATTGGTCAAAAATCTTAATTAACTAAGTAATTAAGGGTATTTATTAATAACGCCTAATATAGCACTTTCTAAACCAGTTTCATCTCTTCCTTTCTCCGTAATAACTTTATTTTTGGTAAAAAATACTGCCATAAACATATATTCATGCTTAAGCTGATCGCATAAATTTGTCCTTTCTTCGGAACACTCAATCATAATAATGAGTAATACTGACTAAAATTGCGTAATATTTAAGTGCCGAACTTTTTCAAGGTAATTTTATTATATCAATCATTTTAACCTACATACCATCACGCCTGTATTCCCCGAAGGGTTAGGCAGAGGTGTACCAGTGTACACCCACAGTTCGCCGGTATGTTAAGGTCCCATGTAATAGGGGGCGAGCCTATTGCCATTAACCGGGCACAAATCCTAACTCCGAACTGCTACTGTGACTTTCATAGAAAAACCCAATAACACTTTTTTGCTCGACCTGAGAATCGAACCCAAGACCTCTAGCGTAGCAGTCGCGTTTAGGACCACTAGGCTAACGAGGCAGTTATCATTTTAACATAGAGTTCATCATTAGGTATATGTTTGTAAACAGAATATAAATCACGTTATTTAAATAATTTGTATAGGTCTTAAACATACATCCCATCACGCCTGTATTCCCCGCAGGGTTAGGCAGAGGTGTATCAATGTACACCCACAGTTCGCCGGTATGTTTTTGGTCCCATGTAAGAGGGCGAGCCTATTGCCATTAACCGGGCACAAATCCTAACACCGAGCTGCTAAAGACAAATTCCTAATGGAAAAGCCTAATAACACTTTGTTCGACCTAATCGAACCCAGGACCCCATGTTCATCAGTCGCGCTTGCGACCGCGAGACTAACGGAGCAGTTATAAGTCTTAAACTGCGCCATAACAGTAATATCAATTTGCAAAAGTCTCATTTTGCGCCATAATTAGACTACCAATCCTCTTAATTACTTCTTCTTTATTTGATAGTTAATTTTGGAGATAAAGGATAAGGTTTAACGATGTAAATATTATCTCCGTTTATCATTTTCTTGTTATCTTCATTTCGCAACATCGTCGTCTCAAGTCAGACAGAAAAATAGCCATAATTAGTTCGCGTCATAAGAGTAAGCTGTGTGTTTATCTTATTTTCTGAGCTGAATTCATTCAGTTATATTTATAAGTGAAAAATACTAGCATCTAACCGCGACCTCGTCCGCGTGGATATTTTCGCTCGTGTTAAGTAACGTTTTTGGTTAATGCTCCGCTCCCGTGTTTCGTAGCGTAATGTTATATAGTCTATGACACTCACAAATAACGTGGCGTTCTATGGGTAAAAGAATTTTCAAAATCGGGTTAGTAGATCCAGAGATTACCCCCTACAACCTCACAAACTTTACCTGTTTATAATATTAGTAGAAGATACAGTTGGCCACCAGTGGAATCCGGTCTAACTAAACAATTTGAAGCATTACTTCATTAAAGGAAATGTAATTTGAATTTATGAATTGAAACGACTTTCCCAGCTTCAGGTTTTCCTAGTATTTTCTTAGTCTAGAAAATCTAGATTCCAGGAATATTCAGCTGCTTATTATTCAAATGTCCCTTTTTATATATTTCCGATCCATCAAATAGATCACACATTTTGTGGAAATAGAAAAGGCTTATACAGCGGGTGCGCAATGTGGAAGTGATGTGTTGAGAGTGGAGAAATACGATATACACAGGGCGTTTTTATTGGTAATGGGAGCCTGTCACTCAGTGGAGGTTTTGTGTGAGAACAAGATGGCGCTTATCGAGTTGAGTATTGTTGGAGATTTAATATTGGGACTCACTTAAATGGCTTTTTTGTGTAAGGCTTTACTAGTTTTCGATAAAGTTTATTTTTAGCCGACTGAACAAAACAAGTTATGTTTTCTGAGTTAGTCTAAAAACAACAATTTATTAACTCTCGTACAATTATTTGCACCTGCCGTGTTGCCTCTTCGCCACATTTGGTGGACTGGTAGTAAATGTCTAAGGCATTAAGTCCGCCATTGTACTTCTTTTAGTGTTTAAATCAATAAGCATCATTTTTAATGTCAATGTGATTTTTTTTGGTATTCAGTCTAGTTAAAATAAGAATAATTAATTCAATTTATTTGAGACTTTTAATTATTATTTAGTCTTTATTTAAAATATCCCTTATAATCTTTATCAAAAACTACAATTAGCTAAAGATTTTACGTCAACTTACTCAAAGCCATCTCCGCCATCTTGTTTGCGAGATTTGTTAGCACTTAATGGCTAACATTATAAACTTAAAGCGGCAATATCTAAAATTGTGTTTATCAAAGTTTCTCCATTGTTATTATGTTTAGTAAAACAGTACAAGTTACTAAAAGTAAGATCTAATCTTAACTTAGAACGAACTTTAGTAACATTTATGAAAAAGTTTTGATTAACAAATCCGACCTTAATTTTCGGACTCAATTTTGACACTTAGTTTTGGATCGTTGTTGTTAGAGTTGATGAAATGTGTGATTAACCTTTAATATGTTCTTGTAAAGGAGATTATACACTAAAGCGCTTACTTGCAACAAAACACCGCTCTAATGTGTCACCCTCTTACGAACTAAACATTGAGCTCGTGCTTGACACTCGATGTTTTGTTATAACTTGATTTTAAAAACCGACGAGCGTATTTGTGTAACATTTTATAGAGAAAATAGTTCCAACAGACGCGGCCTACAGATCCGACATTTCAACAAAGAGTAAATGCAAATAGAAAAGAATGTTACTAGTAAATGCTCACTCGCCTTGTACATTATGTAGCATCCATGATTCGCAGGAACGTTACTTTATTTGGATATGCTTTTCTAAAATGAGCTTTTGTTTGTATTGTATCATTCGTAACGTTATATTACATCGAAATACTCAGGAAAATGCTCTAATATATTCACCTTAAGATAAACGGAACCAGAGAGACAAAAAAATTGTCAGTTGCCAGTATCTTGAACTGTTCCAAAATTATTGCAATATTTTTCCTAGAAGATTATCTACATAATGGTTGAAAAATATAGACCGTTAATTAAAATAGAATAAAATTTAAATTATCTCAAATGTTCAAAATTCAATTTGCGTATCCCACTTCTTAAAACATTGTTCCGAATGAATCTTAAGTGATAAACAACATGTTTCTTCCGCGCCCTTGACTTAATTAGGACCACTTAAACAAGCGGAAAATCAAACAACGAAGTACGGCCCTGGGTTGTTTTGTAAATGTTTTAAATTGGACGTTCTAAATTCAAAATATCTACTCGCATTTTGTGTTTTGAGAATAAAGTATAACCTCGTTTTAAATTCAAACACTGGCTGGAAAATAAAAAGTTAGCTTTAAAAGAATGATCTGACCAATCGCGTGGTGTAATGAGACATACCCTCGATTGGACCTGAACTGCAGCAGGCGGGATTTGAGCCCGCGACGCGGCAGAAATTTGGGGCCTCCTTGCGTGCTACCACACATACAACCTCTGTTAATTCTGTTAGTCTTCAGCGACAAACATTATACAACCGTTGGCACAAACGCAAAAACCTTTGCTTTAAAACAAGTGACGTAATAGGAACTCCACAGGAACAACTAACATAAACGGAGACTTATGAATAAAGAGTCAAATATATCTGTCACTATCATGCACACGAAAAATCGTATGACTTAGAGTGAGATGTTAATACATACACTTTACATGACACTTTAGTCAACGGGAAAAACTGAAAACTGTCTTAATTTTCCAGGCGATTCGAGTATTGTCAGTTGTAAACCGATGTGCTTCCAGAAGCCATAAAATGAGACGCCGTCTATGCTAGTTTTTACTCTGAAATATTCGATATTTGAAAAAAGTTTAAAGTTTCCAAATTCAAATATCTATTGTTTTAATGAACAACCGCTTACACAGCAAAAGGATATGAGAGCTTATATGTCATTTCTAGCTTAATACTGCATGCAAATCCATTGAGTCGGCTGTCGCTTGTTTCAAAGCTCCGGTTTAACTCTACAATGCCGCCCGCTCTTTACTGCGGGAAAGATTGGACGCGGAAAACCTCTCGGAAAGCAATCTCGGGTAATTGTATTTTTACAAGAGCGGTGTTCGCAACAAGAACCGGTACTTTCCCGAGGTAAAGTGCGTACGTGAAGGGAGGGTTAATCACGGCAGTATCGCCTTTCCTAATTGAACTCTGTGTAGGTAGGTGTTTCTTCTTCTCTTATTTATTGGCTTTGTACGTACCTATATTTCGTATGAGATAATGTATTACGTATTATTTACTCTTAGGTAGTATTATGGAGAATTAGAAAGATACCTAAGTTACGTTCATAGTATAAAATAAGTTTAAATAAATAAATAGACGCGTAATTACTGGTCTAAATAATCGTTTAAAAAAAGAACATAATATTTTTTTTTGTTTGTTTAGACTTAATGAATATGAGGAAAAGATTCTTGATGTGACTTTTTGGTCTTAAAAAAACCCCAATTTTGTTGGTTTCAGGAATCCAGTTTTCGTTAAAAACAAAATAATTGGGAATATAAAACCAGTTTCAAATATAAGGTTAGGTGAACCTAATACCTGGAACAGGTTTTCTTTTTCAAAATACAAGTAGCTGGATAGTGGGTTTACCTAACCTAATATTCGGAGTATTAGGTTTTTTCTAAAATTCAGGAAAAGTTTGTATTTTTACGCAGTCCGTAGAGGTTGTTTGAATAAACATTTTGTGATGAGATTTTTTTCATAAATCAAATCTTTTCCAATAGGTACTGATTTATTCACTTTATTTGATTCTTAATCTTATTTGACCTCCCACTCGAGTTGGGATGCCCTAATCTAATAGAATATTTTATTAGATTCGCTAAACGAACTTTTTATCGAATAAATGTTTTATCTAACGATTTTTCGTTAATCGTCAATTTTTTTTTCTATGTGTAAATGTTTTATGGTTTGGAAAAGTGAGTACAAAATTACTGTATAAGACGCAGTTTCTTTAAATAGTTAACTATTAATTGTAAAATCTATATCGCTAATTTATTCTGAACATAAGTAAAGAGATTAACCTCTTAACGATTATATTAAGAAATATTTTCAATTGGCAACCAACCAATATGGTAATATAATATGATGTCAAGTGGTCTGATACAAAAATACCTACGCAATAACAATAAAAAAAAAATATTATGTCACTCATGAAAACGTCTAGACTTATTACAAGCACTAAAGTGTCCTATGAAATGAAAACTAAAGAATTTTCATTATTATAGGGTCACGTGGACCTATTATAAGAATTTTATATAGAAAACTGGGAATGTAGAAATTGATATTTTTATAGGCTATTCACACGGTCCAGTTCCGAACATACTAGACGTTTATTATTATTACTTTTCAATACATTAAAGAACATATTACACCATGTTTTACGTGCCTATCACATAACTTTAGAAATCGTTATTTTTTTTATGTCATCCATTTTATTATTTGAGTCAGGGATCACAAACTTTTGGTATGACTATTATACGTGATTACTTTTATGACTTTATACGAATTAATGAAAATTAGTGTTGCTACTCTTTAGGTGAACCACAAAAAACTGTAAAATATCTTTATGAAAAATGATAGTTATAAAAAAACATTTATAAAAATTATTAAGAGAATTTTTACTAGCGTTGTTTAATTATTTAGATTCCAATTTTAAATTACTTGTGTTGTGTTGATTCTTTAAGTACTAAATTCCGGTTTTAATGACTCAACCCTTACTAATGATTAGGGGAACCGAAATTGAAATTCAGCTCGCTTTAATGAGACCATTTTAAAGGACTCATTACAACAAACTCCTTATTTGGTCATTATTTCGAGCCCTTAGGTTTATATTTAAACATTAAATTCTGTTGTAAATACAACGTAATGTTTACATTATCATTATTTTGTATCCGAATATGTTTTCTCAATAAAACATGTACCTATTGTACTCACTGATATACAAAATATTAATGATAATAGTGTATTAAAAACATTGGGTCTCTTCAAAATTATGAAATTAACACTTTGAAGATAATATGTTCTTTAGTTTTGGTATAGATTTTTGCTCCCAAGATCTGAAATAGGTACTTCAACACGCAGATTCTGATGTTATGCTGGTTTATTAAGGTTTAATCTCATGTGATTTTCTCAACAAGACAGTATAAATAACTTATTTGTCGCATTAATTTAATTTTCTTTTATAAAAGATTTGCGTCCTATTAATAAAATGTTCAATATCATCGTGATAAAAAAAATACAGAACTAAGAAAAAAAAATGGCGCCCTTTTACCTTTAAAAATATATCATAACATAGAAAAAATAATAACGCAAGTGGTAATGGTAATTGTATAAACAAGGGGACGCCCTGACCTCATTTGTTGACGACGAAAAAGAAAAAAAAACTTTTAAAACAACCATCGCGAAGAATGTTTTTTTTATAAAGTGTCACCTCCTTGAGTCTTCGTTATGTTGGTACTTGTTTGGAGTTTTGGAGTTCTGAAGTTTGGCAGAACTGGAGTGAGAGTATTACAATGGTTTGAATTTAGGGGAATTGAATGTGGAATGTCGTTTTTGAGGTTAAGTGAGGTTATTCTCACGTTTAGTAGAGGGGAATTTTAGGTTGGATGTCGATTTTAAGAGTTAAATACTACCCAGGTAAATATAGTAGATAAACAAAAATTGTTTTATCACGTAAGTGCCTGACTCCGATAAATATTTATTTTTTACTCCATTCAATATAACATAAGAATAACAACGGCCATTATGTTTAAACGCTGAAATGACTACATTCTGGTTTTTTTTATGGAAATGGCTACAGATACATAGCTCTAAATTGATCGTGAAACAATGAAGATTACAAGCTAATATTGAGCATTGTAACTTTATTTTTGTAATATAATTTAGAATGGAGTGAATGGGACTGGAGGAATTTTTGTATAAACAAAAACTTTTCTTTAGCTTACACCAGACTCTATAAAAAGATTTTCGCCTAAAAATAACAAACGAAAATATAAATATCAGACTTTGATGTCAAAACAATACCTAGTAAACAAAAGGCTGAATAGTATAATAGATCTAATTACAAACGGTAAAGTTCCATCAATTAATGAATCATAAAACAATGAACAAGGAACTTTACGTTACAAAGTAAACATGAAAGAGAAAATAATGGCTGCTCTCCTATTTTTAAAATATTACAGACCTACTCACTATCAAAATATATTTCTTTTTAAAATGAAACTGCCATTTAAAGGTACTACGGTAAGGTAAGGGCTCACTGTACTAGTATCGCTCCTATACAGCGTCGGCATCGTCCACTCAAAAAATTCAACCGATAACTAGCGGGTATCAGTTGTAGTTTTTTAGTGGATGATGCGCATTGCCCGCAAGTCGTCACCTATTTCATCTTGTCATTATAAAATTTACTTTAACGTCTTTGCTTCAAAGTCCTAATTTATATGAAAAATTATTTTCTCCGATAGCGGTGTTATTATACTGACGACCTTAACCCTCCCTTTACGGTCCAAAGGACTAAGTCAAGAAAACATTAAAAGATTTATTAGTGAACTTAGGTTACGCCGTAATAAAAGCTTAGCGCTTTTACGTTAATTATTTTGTGTATCCTATGTATGTACTTGTACTTTTGTTTAAACCAGTGCACTTTTCCGAAAAAAAGCAATGTTTTACTCAACTTTAAAGTTGAATAAAAACCAGGCCACCAAATGTTTTGCTTTCATGAAAAATTTAGTACAGTAATAGCAAAAGGAAAGCTTTTCCGCGAAACCTTAGCACATTGTTTACATTTAGAACATTTTTGTTTTTATAAGTCTCAATGTCCACTTGCGAGACTCTTTGACAGTTAGTGACTAAAAGTCATCTGCTAGTGAATGTTTACACGGTACAAGTCAGAAATTCTTGTACATGTAACACTTGCTAGTGGATATTGAGTTCTAGAAAATGTAAACAATCGAATTATCGGGAAAGAGTCCCTTAGGGACCATTAAATTGACATCTCTTTCACCTTTGTTGCCCTGGTCAAAACCCAGCTTTAGAAAAACAGTAATAACAAACATGCAGCGTACTTACTCCGCGTTGGTCTCAGGAGTAGGCAGGTCTCCGATGGTAGTGAGGGTGAGGGTCGACCAGTAGAGGGAGCCGAGGTACTTCCTCGTCAGTGTGGCGTAGTCTCCGGGACGGTGGGGGTACACCCAGTCACCCTGTTGAAGACGATTAGGTTATTGGTGTGTTGTAAATACAGGGTGTTAGGGTAAACGAGAGACTTACTTTAAGGGAGTGCAGTACTCATGAAAATTAACAACTTTTACTATAGTACGAAAGGTAAACTCGGGAAAAAAGAATCAACTGACCATACATTTACGTTCGCATAACTCGACAACATGTAAGGAACCGCTGATTTTTTTTGCAATTTTAAGTTTGATTTTAGCCTCGGTAGCCTAGTGGTCCTAAGCGCGACTGCTACGCTAGAGGTCTTGGGTTCGATTCCCAGGTCGAGCAAAAAGTGTTATTGGGTTTTTCTATGAAATTCTCATTAGCAGCTCGGAGTTAGGATTTGTGCCCGGTTAATGGCAATAGGCCCGCCCCTTATTACATGGGACTCCAGTCGCAGTACAAAACTTAGTTTATGGCGGGCTCCGTAATGACGAGCACCAATGGCGGGTACTCGTTAAGCTGATTTGCAAACCCTTAAAAAGTGTTTTTGCTCGACCTGGGAATCGAACTCACCTCTAGCGTAGCAGTCGCGCTTAGGACTACTAGACCAATGAGGCAGTGTATTTAGTAGTATATTTTTAAATTTCAAATAAAGACTTTTAACATAACATTGTTATGTTATGTTAAAAGTCTTTATTTGAAATTTTTCTTTTTTTGAAATAATATATACCATCACGCCTGTATTCTCCGAAGGGTTAGGCAGAGGTATACCAATGTACACCCACAGTTCGCCGGTAAGTTTAAAAACTTTTATATTTATTTTTTTATTTATTAAAACTTTTTGCACATAATGTAAATAATACACTGTACAAAGGCGGACTTAATGCCTTTGGCATTTTCTACCAGTCAACCTTAGGGTGATGCAGAGACAAAACATAGTAGGTGCAAGGAACAGGAAGTTTCTAGGAATATATACATATATACAAACAAAATATACAGAGTAGAGAAAGTCAAAAAATACATATGTGGAGAAATATAAGAAACTAATTGCGAGACGAGTCTGCCAACTTCATAAGCAAGTGTTCACGAGCTTTTACTTTGAATATGAAACGACTGGTAGCCATCCTGATATTCTGAGGAAGCACATTCCAAAGGAAAACCGCCTGGATAAGAAAAGAAGATTTAAGAAAACCAGAGCGGTGAGAAGGGCATCGTAGAAGACGATTATTGGAGGAGCGAAAATGCTTACTGTGCGCAGAGCACAAGTATTGGAAGTGAGAAGTCAGATAGGAAGGAGAACTAGGTTTACAGGTATATTTAACTTGCAAACAAGAAAAAGTGGCCTATTGTGCCCAAAGAGCAGTACAGATGGGCCTATTGTAAAGAAGCCTTAATTTATATCTCTTCCGTAAAATACAAAAGGTCGATGCAAAAAAACATTTTAAGGGTTTACAAATCAGCTTAGTGAGTACCCGCCATTGGTGCTCGTCATTACGGAGTCCGCCACAAACTAAGTTTTGTACTGCGACTGGATTGTTGCTATCTATACATTTGAAATGGAGTGGAAAGTTTAAACTCAA
Organism: Caradrina kadenii; assembly: GCA_947462355.1. Taxonomy (NCBI): domain Eukaryota; kingdom Metazoa; phylum Arthropoda; class Insecta; order Lepidoptera; family Noctuidae; genus Caradrina; species Caradrina kadenii. The sequence goes on along the minus strand of OX381693.1, from coordinate 2,938,002 downwards.
TTGTTTTCGAGCCACGGAACCTGAGAGGGATTGAATTGTTTCCCAAGAATTGTAACTATCAATGTTGTATTGTTTTTAAGGTACAAACTGGGTTTAGTTTTGACAAAACAAGCTAATTTACGACAAATCTCCCATTTTTTGAATTAGGTAATTGTAAGTATTTTAGATATTTAACTGTTTGTGTGTTTGTTTTTTTAACTGCCTCGTTGGCCTAGTGGTCCTATGCGCGACTGTTATGCTAGAGTGAAGTACCATTTACTCAAATTTAAAAAGACAGGAACTGAACAACCACATTCCTAGATATGTAGAATTAACCTATCTAGATTTTTTATTTAATCAAAATTGTCAACATGCTATTATGCTAATTAGCTTTTGAATAATACATATAAATGTTTACATGGTACTTGTAGTAAAAAAAATCGATTTCTGTCTGTCTGTTTGTCCCTGCTAATCTCGAAAACGGTTGGACCTCACCAGTAGATTTAAGATGATGTTGTAAGGTGTAACGTTATGAGAACCAGTTCAATGTGACATCTTTAATGACAAACTCATGTCAAATTGTCTCATGTTCTGTGAAAACCATGTTTTTTAGGTAAATAAGTTAGTTAAGTATAATGTTATTATTTTATTCAATTTTATTTTCTTTATTATTTTTTAAGTTTTTTATATAATATGTTTACCTATTAATTACTGTAATTGGCGCAAGCCGTTGTAATAAATTATTAATAAATACACGTTGGTTATATTTAATTGTGAGAAGAATTAAGGTTCCGTGCAAAAAAACATTAAACCCCGCAGATAACCGTCATTTAAGCGGACGGCGTCGCGTGCATATGCCATAATAAATACGACTAGACGGTTTGTAAGGAACCTATTATCGACATAGTCTCCTTGACTAATTCTCTTAGTCGCCTCTACGGTGAAGAGGGGCTGTGTCCCCTTCGCCACACAGGCGCCACATCACATGGTGAATTAATTAAATTAGCTGCGGCAAAAGCCTCCTTTACACTACGAGTGTTCCTCGACCATCGGGAGGGGAGAACGCTCATGCGAGACTCGTAGGCGAAAATACCCGCATGGAATCTCTCGCCACTCGACCGTCGAGGGACTCAGGTTTAAACGAGGCATGGGAGTGAGTTTGCCAAGGTGTATGATGACGCAGTGTTACGTGTGATAGGTATTCGGAATCAATGTAATATAGATCTTTTGTGGGATGTTTTACGGTACAGATTTGATTGATAATAAGTTGCTGTTAATTGTGGACTTCTGTTGTACGTCAATGCTTCTTAAGACATGAAAGGTTGTAAACCAATTACTCTCTTACTTGTAAATGTTTCCTATTCCTTAAATCATGCATTTTTTGACGTGTCTCAACTTTAAATAAGTAGTTTGTAGGTAAAGAGATGATTTTGAAATAGAACATATTTTTTTGGTAGAAATTAACCTTTTTCTACCGTGTTTGGATCACGAACGTCGATAGTGAAATATTTGTATTATTACAAGTCTATTACTGTCCTACTACAGGGGAAAGACCAAGCAGGCTTTAGTCCTGTAGCCTTTTCCTACCACTTTCAAGCATAATAAAAAATGGCGATTTATTTATTGTAAAATCTTCTTAAACGTTTAAAAATAATGTTCATATCAGCAACATTTTCAGGTCACGTTTGATGTTTTCTTACAAGAATTAAATTCAGAACAATAGCTTTATGGCACACAATAAAGATGGCTCCACAGAAACCCATAATTAAAAAGATATAACGTTTAAAAGCGCAGTCTATTAACTTGTATGCTTTGAGGATAAAAGAATAAAGTTTAATTTCGAACTGAAATTATGTCATGATGTAACAGAAAATAGTTTTCTTTCATAGTTCAAGCACGGTTGTTAGGTCTGGGGGCTCATACATTTTGCTTGTTCTACTTTATTGATATTTTATTTTCTGTTGTTCTGTTGTTTTACGAAATAAAATAGTTTTGTTTTAGAGGTATAAGGAACAGGGTGGAAAGTTCTTCATACACCATTGAAAAGGGAGGATCCGCCGAGCTGACGAGTGTTGTGTCTGGATTTTATATTTTAACGCTAAAGTCACCGAGAACTTTGACATCGCAACGTAGGACACGTTACTTTGTAGTTTTAGTTTGATAGATGTCGCCACATAGGTAATGGAGTCTGCGATTTCGTTTCTTTATATTTAGGGTTGCCATATGTCCCGTATTTCAATAATTTCCAAAAAAAAAACGAAAATTGCCCGAACTGGACGTGACGGCGCCAATGACTGGGTGAAATAATATATATACGTGTTAATTTAAATTCAAAATTGTTATATGTACTATTTATAATTCGAATAAAAACTCTGATTTCAACTTTTTTATTTGATTTGTTTGGAACGTCCCCATCGGCGTCGTATTGGTCACTACTAAATTAGACGCCCTAGTTTGTTTACATTAGATGTCTGATGAGAAAATGGGCATGAAGGTACAAACAAATAAATGTTTATACACTAAACTAACGCAGTACTGTATAGTATAGTAAAACTAATGTTTTATTTTATGAAAAATTTAAAATGAAATTAATATTTATATTTTGACCAAATTAATGTAAATTTGTTAAAGTATTTAGATAAATGTTTAGCAGAAGACAAAATATTTGTCAGTTAAAAGTCAGGCTTTCAAAGTAAGGCTTTATATGAAATTTGGGGTATTTGACCGTCTTAAATGTCACATCAACTTACGTCACTGCTCCCAAAATTGATGATAACATATCACTATTGGTCGTATATGTTGATTAAATAAATCACTCTGATGGATTTAGGAAGGTGAAGTTCACACATCGACAGGCGGCCATTTCCATTAAGGAGGTAACCGCGGCATAAGATCCGGCCTATTTGAGACTCGGTCATGTCCCTTGACCCTCGTCAGCGGTATTGAATATAGGATATTCAATATTGGGAAGGGCATTGGGAAGGACTGAGATTGGAAATTTGAATTTGGATGTAAGTTAGATTAATATATTTAAGAGTACGTATTTACTTCATGATGAGATGAGATGTCGTAATAGCCAGTGAGTAAGGCGCCTGCTTTTATGCAATTATTTTTTATGGACGGGAAATCATCAAATGACTTCCCTCGCCCTTAGTGTCAGACTTTTACTGACTAAAACCCATCCATGTTGCTTCTTGTGCCCTTTGCGCTCGGGAGCGCGGAATCTCTTACGAACAACCTGCAGCCCCGGGCTTCTTATGCATAAGGTTGCGGGTTCGATACCAGGAAAGTACTAATATAACAATTTCAATTCATATGTACTTTCTAACCTATTTAGGACATACCCGACATCGGTGAATGTAAATATCGTGAGGAAACCTGGCCTTATAATTAATATAAGTCTGAAAGCGTCAATCCACCTTATACAAGCGTAGTTTTAATGCTCGTGTCTTCTCTGAATGATAAAAGTGCTTTTGCCACGCACTAAGACAATAATAGGGTAAAAGAAAATAGCATCGCTGTCAATTAGAAATGTGCCAAAGAAACTGGCGGCATTACTATGTTGGTGGCAATACTTAGCCTCTGGTCAAGGTTAAAGCCAAAGCAATTTGAACATTTCCTAAAAAGGAAATGGGCTCTCGAAGCCACCGTCCCAAGGGTTTCAGCCCCAAGCGGCTCGAAATTATTGTCACCAATTGAACGGTTTTGTCTTACGTATTAGTCGCGTCCATTGCTTCTTATTACTGTCGGGAGTTTACTTAGACGCTGTCTCAGAGGATCAGAAGAATCCATTTGTGTGCTAATAACATTGTAGGTACGTCGGTAGGTAATTGTAATGATTACAGTCCGCAATATCAGTCACCATTGGTGTATATTGCCCTCTAGTGGCCGAAAATAGGACGCTACGTTGTGTCGAACGACTGAGATTCAAGAGTCGCCGAATCGTTATCTTAGCATTCTGAGAGTAGATGGAGAAATTTATGTAGTTATCAGGCTTTACGGATTTTTTGCAATAAATACAAACCAGCTTCATTTTTAACCGGCTTCAAAAAGAAGAAATATATCAATTCGTCTGTATGTTTTTTTTTTGTTTTATGTGTGTTACGCGATAACTCCGCCAATTATGAATCGATTTTGATGATTCTTTTTTGTTTGATAGGTCATAATTCAAAGGTAGTCCCATATAAATTTGATCGAAATTGCTTTAACAGTACGGTGAAAAAAAAATAAAAATAGAATGTCGTCTAAGTAAACGAATTAGCGTACTTTGCTTTCTTGTGACTTTTAAGTGGTGTCTTGTTATTTTACATATTATAACTCCTCCTTTGGATGACAGGAAATTGATACTAAAAAGCCAAAAATATAAACTTTTTTACAAAAACACAACCTCCTTGAAAAACTAAAAAGTGAAAAATAACTGTAGTTTTGGAAGTCAACAAGTTCAGGGGAGAAGTCATTTGATGATTTCCTATCCGGAATAAAAAAAAAAGCTTCGGAAGTCGGCGGCTTTGGTTCTGTTTGTTGTTTTGTATTGCCACTTTATAGTTTTGGAAGGATTTAAGAATAAAATCTTTTAGTTTTGAGAAAGCTACATTATCATTATGTGAGTTACTTAAACTCTATATTTTAATTTCGATAAAATAGGGATTGGTAAAGAAAATCCACGGGGACGAAGTCGCAGGTAGAAGCTAGTATATAATAAAGCAGTACCCTTGAAAGTCATTTTACGGACAAAAAATTTAGTCAATACACGTCTCGCCCGCAATAATTTTCATATTCGTAAGAGGTAAATAAATTGACATCGTGAGTTTGAGTTGCCCTACCTCGTCCTTTGAACACCTAATCAAAAAATATAATATTACGCTGAAGGAATCTGGAGAATGTAATGTCTAAATGGATCTTATAATAAGTAACTTCGTATTGATGTGAGTTATGTATGGTGCAGTTTTGCATCCTCGTTCAATTTTAGAAGGTTGTCATAAAAGAAACTACTAAACTAGCAGTAGTAGAGCTCTTTGTGAAGGAGCTCGTCCGGGAAAGCACTACTACCATACCTATTTCTGCCGCAAAGCAGCGTTGCTGTGTTCCGGTTTGAAGGGCAAGGGTGCCCGTGTAATTACAGGCACATGACACATTTCAACTTTGTCTCTGGGATGGCAACGCATTTGCAAAGCCTCTGGTATTGCAGATGTTTATAGGTAGTGGTGACCACTTAACATCAGGTAGGCCGTGGGCTTGTTTGCCATCCAATGACTCAAAAAAATAAAAGTAAATAATAGTTTCTTTTTTTTTTCAAATTATACTACCGCACTTGGTTAATTATGAATAAACACAAACTTTTTTTTTTGCTTGTTTACGTTAGACTACCTCGGTAGCCTAGTGGTTCTAAGCGCGACTGCTACGCTAAAGGTCTTGCGTTCGATTCCCAGGTCGAGCAAAAAGTGATATTGGGTTTTTCTATGAAATTCCCAGTAACAGCTCGGAGTTAGGATTTGTGCCCGGTTAATGGCAATAGGCTCTCCCTCTATTATATGGGACCTAAACATACCGGCGAACTGTGGGTGTACATTGTTACACCTCTGCCTAACCCTTCGGGGAATACAGGCGTGATGATGGTATGTGTTAATCAGTGTTAAATATTCAAATCCATTGATAATATTATCCTCCCGACCGAACTTCTGTCATAGCGGCCAATCTCAATGGAGACTAGCCAAGTACGCTGGAGATATTACAGCGCACAAGTATGTGCGCAAACACAGGTGCACTCCCTCTTCCTTCTTATAGTCCAATAGGACGGCAATCCTACAAGACCGGGACGAGATCAGGAGCACTCATTACTCCAAAAAATGGAAAAAATAACGACAGTTAATATGAAGTAGATACTGACCTGAAACCCTTCAGCTTCTGATAACAAGAAGTAGAAGCATCCGAACCAGTGCGCCAAGATGAGGAGGATGTGAATAAGGTTGATGACGCGCCAGAAGTTAGGATACACTGTTCTGGACTCCACGATGTAGTAGAAGTCTACTGCTCTGTATACCTGGAAATAAGGTTTAAATTACTTTACACTCTGTAAATGAAGATTCAAATAAAAATAACTAAGATACTAAATGCACTTATTCAGCTCCATTTAGCTTTTGTCTACAGAAAACACCTGTTTTGTATTGCATACGTTCAGACGCGGTAAGGTGAACAGATGCGTCAGCGTCACCTTACTAGGTGATGTCTAACATCGGTTAAGGGCCAAAGCGCACACGCTACGTTTTGGGGCGGCAATTGGCGATTTTGCAAATGCATAGATACTGCATCGCGATTTGGCAACTCTCTGCGTTCGATCGCAGTTTCCAAAGACATTTTAGCTTTGTCTCTGGGACGGCAACGTATTTGCAAGGCGTTTGGTATTGCAGATGTCTATAGGTAGAGGTGACTATTTAACATCAGGTGGTCCGGTGTCGGCTTGTTTGCAAAAAAAGTCAAAGTCAAAGCATTTATTTAAATGAGACCATTTACAGGTACTTTTGAATTGTCAAGAAGTTACATTTAAAAGTTGAAGCTAGTTGCTCGTTCCAAAGCGTATGTCTCTATGGAGTAGAACGAGCAAGAAACTCCATGGACACACTTTTCTTCCAATTTGGTTTTTACAAAATCTTGGTTACAACAATGAAACTGGTTGCTTATTTAATTATATAAGTAATTTGTTTTGACTATTATTACTATTTTGTTTTCTTATTAGACCTTAATGCTACATTTGGTGATTACTATGGCTCACACACACATTCGTTGTCTTTTGTAAGGTTAAAAGTGATCATCTATGGTCACAATATTGGTATTAAATTTTAATATTAATTTAGCTTTCATTTCTTAATTTGAAGCACTTAGTACGTATTGTAGTACTTGTAAATGCCTCGTTAGCCTAGTGGTCCTATGCACGACTGCTACGCTAGAGGTCTTGGGTTCGATTCGCAGGTCGAGCAAAAAGTGTTATTGGGTTTTTCTATGAAATTCTTAGTAGCAGCTCGGAGTTAGGATTTGTGCCCGGTTAATGGCAATAGGCTCGCCCCCTATTACATGGGACCTAAACATACCGGCGAACTGTGGGTGTACATTGTTACACCTCTGCCTAACCCTTCGGGGAATACAGGCGTGATGGTATGTTATTATAACTTTCTTATTGATTGCTCCCGCTATATATACGCTTAGATCTTGTAACATGATGTATTAAAGACAAGTATTTTAGTAAAAAGCTTGCACCCAAATTTTTCAAATGCCGTATAATTGAAAAACGGTCTCCACTTGTCTATATTCTGGAATATTTTTTTTTTTTTTTTTTAATTATCTTTCATAAATTTAGGGACTTTTGGTCACAACAAGACCATGCCAGCCCCATCGTGTTCTGGAAGATATGTCAGGAAAAGTTAAGTATTTTTTCTATTTTTGTAGGAGTTGAGACGATTCACCTTTAAATTAACTTCTTATGACTAGCATTTAAATAACGCAACGTATTTTAAACATCTATAGATAGACTGATTCGAGAGCAAGGTTTATAAGTATAGAACATCACGCTACGATCAACGGGAACAGAGCAGTAACCAAAGACGTAACTGAACGCGGGTGACACTGCGCGGTATATAGCCAGCGTATTTATAAAATGTGTTATAGTAGCGCCACGAGTCGTGAGCTCATACGTCAAGTTCACTTTTGGGTTTTTTGGGTTGCCGACGGTGCAGATAATTGGTCCGTCTATTGGAGTGATCGCGTGCAGCATCAGCGCCCCAAAAGTCCCAGAAATGTACCCAAAAACCCAAAAATGAACTTGACGTGTGTGCTCACGACTCATGGCAGCTACTCTAACAACTGTATGGAGGTTCCCAAACTAGGCAGCGCCTGTATTTTGCGAGTAAGTATGGAACAGGTGTATTTGAAAAAAAAAACTTATTTCCAAAAAACACAACCTGTGAAATAAAACAAAAAGCTTTGGAAGTCGGTGGCAATATAAAACAACAAACAGAACCAAAGCCGCCGACTTCCAAGGCTTTTTGTTTTTTTTTTTTAGGTTTTAGTTTTTGAAACAGATTGTGTTTTTTGAAAAAAAAGTTTTTATTTTTCGCTTTTTAGTATCAATTTCCTGACATCCAAATCCATGAAGGAACAGTTATACTACGTAAATTAACAAGACACCACTTAAAAGTCACAAGAAAGTAAAATACGCTAATACGTTTACTTGAATGACATATTTCTTTCAGTATTTTTTTTTCTTTACCGAACTACTGAACCAATTTGGATAAAATCTATATGGGACCACTTTTGGAGTATAACCTATCAAACAAAAAAATAATTATCAAAATCGATTCATAATTGGCGGAGTCAAAAGAGAAATAATATAACGCGTTACTATTAATAATTCCAATGCGAACATGTGTCTGAGGCAATAGAATACAGCCGAAGGAAGTAATTACTCTTGTAATGAGAACGTCGTACAGTACCTATCTAAGACATTTATCACGATTGCCACGATATTATTACCTACGACGTAGAAATTAAGGAGTAATTTTGAAGATTTTTATATTATAAGAAATGGATTTGCTTTACCCTGCTGTGCATAATGAAAGTTGATGATAAAGTACTTTTGCACCTTCAAAGTATTTTCGAAATTTTAAACTAGCGAACCGCCTCGGCTTTCCGACATTGACCGGAGGATGTTCCAAAATAAAAAAAATTGTTTAAACCTTGTCCGGTAACTTACAAACATAATATACATATAAAATTTTAAGTAACCCCCGACAGAAGAATAAAAATCCCTACCGCAGCTAACAAAAGAGCTGATAACTTTGAAATCGCTGAACCGATTTCCAAACATAGCTAAGAACACTCCCGAAAAATTCACCTTTCAAACAAAAAGAACAAAATCAAAATCGGTTCATGCGTTCGGGAGCTACGATGCCACAGACAGACACACACACACACAGACATGTCAAACTATAACATCTCGTCGTTTTTGCGGCGGGGGTTAAAAAAGAATCAACCAAATCAGTCCAACTGTTCTCGAGTTGTGCGCTTAGCAACACATTGGGTGTTTTTTTTATTTAGATAGATTTTACTGAACTTTTATCTTGTTCTGTTATTATTTTTTTCAAACACAAAATTTACTTAAATAATAATTACATTACAAACTATGTACAGTTTATAAAACCCAATATATTAATTTTCCAGATTTTTCAAGATTTTTTCTCATACAGGGAAGGCACGAGCTTTTTGACAATGCAGTTGGCGCAAAGCGTAAGCTATAGCCTGCTGTGTTGAGTGTCTCCGGTTCGATTGAACCGATTGATTTTTTTTGATATTTGTACGCCTGTTGGCATAACATAGCGACTCTCCTTTAGCCTAAGATCTGTATTCTAATACATATGTTATACAAATAAAGAATTATGAATTATGATTGCCTCACGGAACAAAATATATTTGTATGGCTTACAGGTATTTGAAATTCCAAATTCTACCTATTGTTAATATATTCACGCCTTTTTCCCATGGGTAGGCATAAACCACAGAACGATAATAAAGGGGGTTATGAATTTAATATCTACTTTACAGATTTTTTGCTGATACAACGGGTTTGTAAGGGTACGAGAACTTGACTACCCAGCATACGTTCAACACGGTAAAAAAAATATTGCAAGTTAGCAGCCTAGATACTTATCCCTTTTGTTGACTGTACCTAGACTACATTCTGTCTGTACGTCCTTGATCGAAAGCTTTTACCGGTAACATGAGCCTGTATTGTAGGCTCTATTGGCTTTGTTTTCTATTCTCTTTTCTACGTTTGTCAATAGAGAACGGTGTCGAATTAGGTATACAAGCGATTGAGGATATTATTTTATTGCTTCTGATATTGGTTTTTGGGAGATGTGTTTTGTTTTTCTGTCATTGTTAATGTTATTATGAATGGGATTATAATACCAGTCTATTATTGTCCCACTAAAGGGTTAAGGCCTCTTCTCATGCAGAGAAGGCAGAAGTAGTTTTGGCGATTCCAGATTTGTGTTAATTGTAAGTCCAGGTTTCGTCACGATTTTTTCTTACGTATGAATTGAAAATGTCAGAAAGGTACTTAGCTAGATTGTAACCCATATTTTGACACATGACTAGTTGCCCGCGACTTCGTTCGCGTTCATTATTTTATTAGTTTCAATTTTGTTTTCGCATAACCCTCACTTTTTTTTTAATTTAAGTAAATAAAAAAAATAAAATAGCCTAAGTTACTTCTTATAACATTAGCTTTTTGCGAGTGAAAGTCACGTCAAAATCGGACCAGCCGTTTCGCAGATAAGCCGGAACAAACAGACAGACAGACAGACAAAGATTTGAAAAATTGTTTTATTTTTATTTTATTACCGTACATACTTTCCTATGCATTTAGTGAAAAGCTTGTAATTTGAAATTACAAACAGACCTTTTAATTTTATTTATTTGGCTGCGGGTTGTTCGCAAGAGATACCGCGCCCCCGGAACGCAAAGGGCACAAAAAGGAAGTTGGGTGGGTTTTAGTCAGTAAAAGTCTGACACTCCCTCCTGCCCCGCCCAGGGCAAATTACCGAAATTAATAGGTATGCAAAGCCGTAAGCGAGCTTGAACCTCGTTTGATTGCAAATAAGTATTTTCTTCTTTTATTGGCCTATTTAAGTGAAACGGGTTACATCGAGAACTTAATTACATCAGTATAATGTTTTATTTCTAAATTAAGATGTCATTCGTTGCTTAGGGCGTTATCACACTAGCGATTTTCGAGCGAATTCAAAGCGAGGCGTGAGCGCAGCGGTTTCGCCGCGAATAGCGCCGCCGAAACCATTTTGTACAGTCGCATTCGGCAGCCCGCTCCGCCACACTCAGGCGGCGATAACGTAGCGCGCCCGTCGCGTGCTCGCTTTGCCTCGAAAAAACGCCAGTGGATAGGGGCCTTAATTTGACGAAATCTTCGTTCAAAGTGAGCAGTCGTTTTATGAAGTAAATTGAGGCGGATTATAAGAAGTAAACGTAAATTGGTAATTACTAGTATCCATTTCAACATTAATTTAGTCGTATTTAAATACAGATAATACCTGTAATTGGTATGATTTATATTAAGGTTTAAAATGGTTTAAATAATTATAAATATACATATAAATGTACTTGAGGAATATTTATTTGCAACAATATAAATTTTCAGTCTATCTTTTAATTTATTATTTTTATTAACGTCACGAACTCATGAAGAAATTAATTAATGTGTTTTTTTTTTTAATAATACCTGTTCATCGGCACCTACATCGACTTACTTTTGCCGAAATTTAAAAGAGCGATTTTCTCCTATAGTTTTGACAGAAATTTTAGACTGTCACAAACATAGTACTTGAATTAAAAGCCATACTAGGTATTTTCTAAAAGTTGCAAGCGTTATTTCTAAAAAAAAACCCGATTTTTTTATGGACGTGACTGCACTTACCATTATTAGTAGTAGTAGCAGTGTAGTTTTATAAACAATTATATTATTTATTTAGTATTTTATGTATTTTCTATAGGCCTTGATGCCTGAAATAAATAAATAAAAAATTTAAATATTTTTTGCTCACCTTACAAAACCTAGGGAAGCGGATGATAGGGTTGGTACCGAAGTGGAGCTGCAGTAGGTCTAGGGGTGCCAATGACACGACGTCCAGGAGAAAGTTTCGCGACTTTACGTAGTGCTTCGCTAGCTTTTTTGAGTCATAAACCTGTGAAAACAAAATACTTAGTTTAAAAAATCAAGTTTAGATGAAAACATGTCCTTAAAACATAAGTCAACATCTACCTTACCTACATTTTCTTGTTTACTGACATATCAAAGTTAACTCAGAATTAATTGTCATCGTTTCTGACAAAATATGTCTACTGCCAATCAAAGACCTTAAGCATCATTACGATGACCACTCCTGCGCAACTTACGCCTATCGCATTCCTACAACCTTTACTATACTGTCAATCTTAGCCTCGTAATAGGGATCTAATTACAACAAGGTAATACAAATTATGTAGCATGTGTTGTTCCATAGCAGGGCACAGGCCGGGGCTGCGGGTTGTTGCCGGGGCTGCGGGTTGTTTGTAAGAGACACCGCGCCCCCGGAACGCAAAGGGCACAAGAAGGAACATGGATGGGTTTTAGTCAGTAAAAGTCTGACACTTCCTCCCGCCAGTGCGGGGGCAGTTATTTGATGATTTACTTTTTTTGTAAAGTTATAATATATTTACCATCAGTCCCTGCTCCAAGTAGCCAGTTCTTAGCTGCACGACGAGGTCCAGAGCGAAGACCACGTCGCTGATGCCGTCGCATGTCAACCAGAAGTAGTGGCACATTATCTGTGGAATATACAACAATATTAGCATTACATTTATTTAGTGATGCATTATGCAAGGGATTGCTGGTGCAAGTGGGCGTTAACTCCGGTTTCTCAACCGATAAGATTAATGTAAAAAACTGACTGTTAAGTACACGTTAGCTATTGAATAGTAAAAGAAGTTTCCCGCTACCTTCACCAGTTCGTGAAAGGCGAAGGTTGCGGGAAGCCGCTGGATGGTCATCGTGTGACCGGTCTTTGAGGGAAGACTATATCCAGCAGTGGACGTGGATGGATTGAAATGATGATGATCATGAATAACAGAAGCTTGACAGTTTGTTTGTCACATTAATTTTGAGTCTAATTTTATTCAAGAATTCGAAGGTATGTTGTTAATTGTTTTATATTTAACTTTTGTCTGCAGGAAATTCTCTTTTGGAGTCCTAATTGTTTGATAATAAAATATATAAATATCAGCGATAACGTAGCTACCTATTAGTGAAAGAATTATTAGATTTCGGTCAGCAATTTCAGACATTGACGGGTTCAAACAAAAGAACAAACAAACAATTTCTTCAGTTCCATAATGTTGATATTATTTTAAATAATTTTAAATAACCGGCCATGAACTTAGTAACACGGCATCTAAAATTAAAAGTAAACTGTGACTAGAAAACATTTTATGCCCCATATAAATAGATCAAAAGCAAGTTTAGTAGGAAATTAAACTTATTTTTATCAAGCTTGCTATGTAAAACCAAAAGATGAAAGAAGAAATTTTACATAGATTTTAATAATTTGAACTTTATTTGTTACTTTCAGAAATAGAACTTTTTTTTCGTTTATAAATAGTTTTCAAAGTCTCCCCTTTTAGCATAAAACTATTGCCACCCATATCATTTTCAGAAAGTAAAAATTAGAAGTACAAAATTCTTGGGCGAAAGAATCAGCATTGCCACACAACGTGGCAAAGCTGCCAGCCTTTTGGGCACTTGTCCCATTGACAGCAATGCGGATGAGTTTTTTGATGCCCTATAAGCTTCCTTTTTTGCATTTTATTTTAACTGTACATACTCGTAGTTTGTAGTCTAATTATTATTTAAGTAAGTTTTATGTTTGAATAAAAAGTATTATTGATCTAGAATAAAAAAAAAGAAGTATAAAAGGTTGTAAATAAATAAAATCCATACTAGTATTATAAATTTAAAAGTAACTGTCTGTCTGTTGCGCTTTCATAACTAAATCGCTGAACCAATTTTGACGAAATTTTAATTTGATACAAATATAGATTAGATCTTGGAGAAGGACATAGTTTACCTTTTGTCACGAGAAAAGGGCTTGAAGAGGTTAAAATAAGGGATAAAAGTTTGTATGGCAGTCCGTCATTATTCAAGATAAAACCATGAAATATTTCTATGGATTTAGGCACTTGATAAAAAATAAATAATGAACGTACCAGCGTTTTTTTTAAATTTGTATCTTAAAATTTTTAATAAGACTACCCAAAGTTACTGTTCCAAGCGGACAAAGTCGTGAGCAAATGCTAGTAAAATACATAATTAAAAACAAAAGAAAAGCTGGCACAATATTAAAAACATTTGTATAAAGGCATTCGAAATTAATTTAAATAGTTATGTGAAATTGGCATTCTCAACTCAACTTTGTTTTTACGGCTTCTCACAAGTTCAATTCGTAAAGTTTTGTAATTTTTCACTTTTACGTTCTCTGGCGTGTTATTAACAGAAATATTATTTATTGTGGAACTCTGGCAGTGAAAAAATTCTTAGTACAAAGTTTTTTAAAGGAAATCCTGCCCTTAGTCATCATTTACTTAGCCTTTTCCCCATCTATGTTGAGGTCGGCTTCCAGTCTAACCGGGTACAGCTGAGTACCAGTGTTTTTTGCATGGAGCGACTGCCTATCTGTCCTCCACAACCCAGTTTCAGTCAGACTTCCTGGCTTCTGACTATCTGTAACGACTGTCAAAGATCTACGAATGTCAGCCGGGACCAACGGCTTTACGTGCTTTCTGAGGCATGGGGGTGTGACACCACCAACTTCCAAACGGTTGAACGGATCTGGATGAAATTTGGCGCATAGATCATAGTCTGGAATAACACATAGGCAACTTTTTAACCCGGAAAAATGTACGGTTTCCGTGGGATATTATATGAACTTTGACGCAGAAGCCGGCAGAAGCTAGTTTAAAATTATTGTCTCTGCGCGGGAGCCGAGAATAAACAGAAGAAAAATCTTGTATATAAAATCTAAAATCCAATAACGAAAGAGTAAAACAGTACAGTCAAGTATAGAAGACAAACACTCAGCTAATGCAATCGATTGTCGTTTTATGACACAATTGGGGGATCAAACCCTTTGGGGAAAAGTTGTACCCGACTCGTCACGACCTCTGTTTACGTTGTAACTCCCTAGGGGCGAAAGGGTCGCCCCGTATTGGGGTAGACTGCTACCGAGTTACAAAAAGGGTTGATTTTTATTTCTGTCCTATGAGTTTTTGTTACTGTTTAAATTGGCGTGACACTTTGCATTTTTATTTTTGGATTTTTAGTCTTGTGGACTGTGATCCCAGAGTCGCTTGACCTACCTCATTTTACACACAAACCATCACGCCGGTATTCCCCGAAGGGTTAGGCAGAGGTGTACCGATGTACACCTACAGTTCGCGCGTATGTTTAGGTCCCATGTAATAGGGGGCGAGCCTATTGCCATTAATCGGGCACAAATCCTAACTTCAAGCTGCTATTGAGAATTTAAAAGAAAAACCCAATAACACTTTTTGGTCCACCTGGGAATCGAACCCAAGACCTCTAGCGTAGCAGTCGGGCGTACCTCATTTTAGTGTGGTTATATTGAGGATACACAGTGAAAGAGATAGAATACAACATTTTATTCTAAACCAGCCATCTCACTTAAACGCAAGTGAGTAAAATACTTTTTATATTACGATGCGACGTAATATTTAAACGATTGTTTTTCCCAATAACAGTTTGGAATAATGTAACTTCCTTTTAGCCAAAGAATTTTCAGTACAGATACTTCGGTTAACATTAAAGCTAGAAAGTTCGACATACACTGTTAACTGCTTAGTCCACAGTCTAAAATCATAAACCATTGGTTTTTCTTATTCATAGCGTGAATAAATGAGAATAAAGCTTCTGACTATGATAATAACAATAGGTTATTATGCGATCCGGTATTAAAAAACTCCCAAAACTATAAAAATTATTTACTTGAGTAATTACTTTTTTTACGGCTGGTAAATAATATAATATGTTCGTTCCACTGAACAACTGAAAATACGGAAGTTTTTTATGACTTTTCTTAAAATTTTATCACATAAATCAAATAGCTGTGCTTTCAAATCCCAGGTTCGTTTTACGGGTTTTGTTTATTCGTCATTTCCATATAGAAGCAGGTTCCTAGTAAATAATAAAGACGTTATAAGCCTGACATAGTACATTCAGCAACAAACGAAGAAGACACGGTTTCCGAAATGGACCGGTTCAATTTTTGGCACTGAAGAATTAAAATGGCGGTTTTACGTATTTTCCATATAAAACCTGTCAAACAAACATATTTATTTCTTGGATAAAATTTATCTGAATGACGTAATTTTAAAATTAGAAATAATTCTTGCTCTGTATAAAAGATACACGATGACAAGGCTTTCAATGGCCGTGGCGAAATATGGAACTATTTACTAGATGTCAAACAAATGTCAAATCCAATATTCATGTTACTTTTCGTTTTATGGCAAAAGTTCCGTCTGTTTTCTTCCAACAAAGTTTTTAGACTTGATATTTTAACAATATGGATTCACTAGATGTGTTTTATACAAGTCAATTTTTGATACACAAAATTTTCAAGATGTTTTCTTGCATTTTCAAAAACAATATCTTCTTAGAAACACTTGCACATTATTAAACCTCAGTACTGCATAGTTCATGGTATTATTGTTTTATCAAAGGTTATAAGGTGTCATGTATAATATAGCCGTAACATTTGCATGAATGTGCGATTCTCGTTCCCATACCCAGTTTAATAGAATTAAGTTTTGCTTGAACACTGTTATGTCAGGGGCGGACTGAATTTATGGGCCCCGGGCTAACAATACTTGGGGGCCTACCTAATTAATTAAACTATCTAATTGCCTCTTTCACAAACTGTTTTTAATAATAATGTATACAGAATAGGATTTTTTTTATGTATTCAATGGCCCTTAATATCCTCGGGGCCCTGGGCTGCAGCTAAAATCTAGACCGGCCCCTTTTTTTATCGGATGGGAAATCATCAAATGACTTCCAATGGGCGGGGCGGAAGGGAGTGTTAGACTCTTACTGACTAAAACCCATGCATGTTTCTTCATGTGCCTTTGTGGTGCCCTAGATCGGCCCATATGTTATGTAGTATTTAATACTATTGACGTGTTCAGTTGATATTGTAGTAAATATCGATAGAATGTTCACCGTATTATGAGACCCCGAGCATTCAGCTATTTATGTTGCATAACATGCTAACGTCTTGTAGAACGTAAATATTTAACGACTTTTGTTACTGACTCTCCTAAATATTCTTGTACTAGTTTGGAACTACTTAATAGGTATTTGAAAATAGACACACACATACCATCACGCCTGTATTCCCCGAAGGGTTAGGCAGAGGTGTACCAATGTACACCCACAGTCCGCCGGTATGTTGTAGGTCCCATGTAATAGAGGGCGAGGCTATTGCCAATAACTGGGCACAAATCCTAACTCCGAGCTGTTACTGAGAATTTCATAGAAAAAACCCAATTACACTTTTTGCTCGACCTGGGAATCGAACCCAAGGCCTCTAGCGTAGCAGTCGCGCTTAGGACCACTGCTTTGCGGCAGCAATAAGTATGGAGGTAGTAATTCCCCGGACGAGCTCCTTCATAAATAGCTCTACTACTATTTATATTTGTCTACTTCATAGATTCTGTATTTAGGAAGTATTTTTTTGTGTATTTCATAGTATATTCTAGCTACCACTTTAAAGGTTCAAAAATTGATAATAGCGACTGCACGAGACAGGTTTTATCACTTAGAAATAATAAATGGCTCAGTATTCGTATAAGAGAAAAAAACTCAAAGAATTTGCCGTGGAATTCGGTTTCGTGATGAATAGGCAACAATGCAACCAAATGGCAAAAGGACTTGTAAATTCTACATTTACATGCTTTTAGATAATCATTACAGCGTCCCTCCATCGGTGATAGTGATGTATGTTTCAGTTCATGCGACTCCCTTCAAAATGGTAGAAAATGGTGCCGGTCCATGCGTCATGTTCGTGAACGGGTGTCGTCAGTTGGGATAGGTCATCACTTGCCAACCTCGGGTATTTTAAAATATAGTTATATTTTACTCTAGACCTCTTTTAACATTATGTCTTGTTATATTGTATAGTGGCCGGCACGAGTCGTGAGCAAAAAACTTTTCAAGTTCATGTTTGGGTCTCTTTGGCGGAATGAAGGAAGCGGCCGGGCGCCCTCCAAAAATGAACCAAAAAAAATATAGAGACGCAAAGCGAACTTAAAGTTTGTGCTCACAACTCCTGCCGGCTACTATACCCGGACACATGAACAGACGTAGACGTCAAGATGACTGATGTAACCTTGTGTAATATTTTATTAAATGTAAAAGAGTGTTCATTTGCTTGTCCTTCTTCATAGAAACCTACTGTTTGGAACAAGTAATTAGCTTCAATTTTCAGACTGACTGGCTCCTTCACAATTCAAAAGTGTAGTTGAAGTAAATGATTTTTTGCTTGAATTTAATGTGAAAAATAGCAGTTTGTATTGATAATTCCCTCCGAACAGTGCAACGAAATGTTTGATGCTGAATGGTAGGTTCCATTCAGCATCAAACATTTCGTTGCACTGTCATGGGCAGACAGCGTTCACCCCAACAATTTCGGATCATTTCCAAAACAATTGCAAGCAATTCTACAACTTAATCCCTAGGTTTAAGCTCTAAATTGCTTTGAGAGTTCGCCCCTGAATAATGTAACGACCGATAGAAGACGTGAAATAACACCGGCTACTGTATTTTCATGACACGATATTACTTCTATTGTTAAGGATTCGAACTGTTTAATTATTTATCGTGTTTCTGATACTTTTGTATTGGAAAAGTGTATGGAGGCATAGGTCAGTTGGATTCATAAATCATTATCATTACCAACGTATTATTAGATTTGATATTTGCTTTGATTTTGTGGTTGTATATTTGATTGTGTTTTGTTTTGTTTGATCTAAATTAGGCAAAATTGTGTTGTCTTTCTTTTGTATCAGCTTCTGTCAACTGTTTTTTTGACCAGCTTTAGCTTACATTTTTGGTTACTGCTCCACTCTCTTGGGTTGCAGCGTTATATTACATAGCCTATTCTGTTCTTTATGAATTTATCTATAAAACATAAAATATTTTTTCTAATCCGACGGTAAGTTTTTGAGATTAGCGCGTGTAAACAAACAAACTCATCAGTTTTGTTACATTATTATAGATTACAGTCGATTTTTTTCTTATCATGCTTACGTTCATAAGTACTATTTGTCTCACAGTACGCACACCCAGTCAAGGGTGGCAATTCTGCGACCCTGGAGGAGTGATTGTAATCTAATCTCAGTCTGTCAAAAATACCCCTCATTTTTTTTTTCTTCTTTTATTTCACATTGATTGTGGCTGACATGAGATTGCGTCTATATTTATAACGTATTTAACTACGAGAATTGGCCTTCAGAACTTTCAGGACATAAATGGAAATATCTGTTCTATTCAAAAATAGAACCAGCGACCTTTGCCATTTAAAATTGAAATCTTCATAACATAATTTTAAGGTCTAAAAAGGGACATCTCACATGACATCTGAGTAGTAAGAATACAAAGTATATAATAATCAAAATCCATTACCTGTAATTCCGGAAAGCTCTGCCTTACGATCAGCGTCCAAAGATTATACAGCACAAAGACGGTAATGAGCCAGAGCCAATAGAAGAAGAAGTTCTCGTCGGGGTTGACAACGGTGCGCGGCGCCCGAATCTTGCGTCGCCTCTGTCTGTTCGTTGATCTGTGCTCGCCTGTCGCGCCCTCTGACCCGGTGTCTTCTACCTATGGAAAGTTGAAGCTGTTATTGTATGGGATATCCTTTAACTTCAACGTACAATTTGAATGTACTTTTAATAATCCATACTAATATAAAAAACTACTGCCTCGTAGGCCTAGCGGTCCTAAGCGCGACTGCTACGCTAGAGGTCTAGGGTTCGATTCCCAGGTTGAATAAAGTGTTATTGGGTCTTTCTATGAAATTCTCAGTAGCAGCTCGGCGTTAGGATTTGTTCCCGGTTAATGGAAATAGGCTCGCCCCTTACCTCGGACCTAAAACATATCGGCGAACTGTGAGTGTACATTGGTAGACCTCTGCCTAACCCTTCGGGGAATAAAGGCGTGATGGTATGTAATATAAGTAATAAAGTAACTCTGTGTAAAAATGTGACATTTTCAATTCATATGTACTTCCGACGTTTATCTTGGACATCTCAGGAAAACATCGTGAGGAAACTTAGACCTATAATGAATATAAGTCTGAAATCGGTAATCCGCCTTGAGCAAGTGTGGTGATCAATGTTCATTCCTACTTTGTATGAGTCTCTTCTCATACAAATAAGGCACGATATTATTATTAGACAATAATTAGCTGTTATTATAACTCCGCCTATTACACTTTCACGACTAAACCACTGTACCGATTTTGATGAAATTTGTTACGGAGTAATTTTGAACCCCAAGGAAGAATATAAACCACTTTTGATTCCGCGTCTTCGTCTGAAACTGCTACTAAGGAAGAATATTTGATTAATTGTGTGATTTTAAAGTGTCGTTTTTAACCCCCGACGCAAAAACGTTTGACGTATCTGTGTGTTTCTGTCTGTGGCATCGTAGCTCCCGAACGCATGAACCGATTTTGATTCCGTTGATGGAAATCGGTTCAGCGGGTTCAAAGTTATCAGCTCTTTGTTAGCTGCGGTAGGGATTTTTATTTTTCTGTCGGTGGTTACTTAAAATTTTTAATTTTGTGTTTTTATCTAATATTTTGTAATATATTTCAGGCTGTTATATTGTAAAGATAAGACTGGAACATTACAGTACAAGGTCTCTTCAACTTTAATAATGAAAACATCATGTCTGAGCATTAAAAACACCTCAGAGGTTCAACTTTGACAGTGGTACGCCACAGGCTTTATATTTCCGGGAATCGATAAAATGCGGTTTATACTTTTAGTGTAATCGCTTGTTCGCCCCATATAATACCAAACCGTGATCCATCAATCAATTTAAATCTAATAAATATTATGTTCACGTTAATCTCATTTATTGCTTCCATAATCGTATCGGATACGATTACTATGACATAATCCGATACATCAAAATCCAATAACCAAATTTATATTTGAGAATCAAGGTTTCGTCATGTTTCACTTTTGTGTATAGTAGTCGCCAGGAGTCGTGAGCATCAATGTCAAGTTAATTTTCGGGTTTTCGGGTTCCATTCTGGGTATTTTGGGCCGCCGACCCTGCACGCGATTGGTCCGCCAAAAACCGAAATATTAACTTGACATTTGTGCACACGGTTCGTGGCGACTAATATAACTTGTTTTAGAATTTTCTAACTATATACCCTGAAGTGTCACCCACGTTCAGTTACGTGTTTGTGTACTGCTCTGCTCCCGTTAGTCGTAGCGTTATGCAAGCGTCACTCTATATATTGATGAAACCGCATTAAAACGCGTTGCTTAGTTTAAAAGATTTAAGCTTACAGAGGTACAGACGGCAGGAAGCGATTTTGTTTTATACTGTGTAGAGATTTGATCCCTTTTTGTTTTTAAAGAGGCAAAACTTATGAGTTGGCGTCACCGACATGCTAATGTCGCTTCTATCGGCAGTCCCAATAACTGCCTATTTTTTTAACCTACTAAAAAAATGGAAGAGTTTATCAATTCGGTTTTTCTTATGTTTGTTATCTCAGAAGTCAGTCTTATGTCCGATTAGAGACAGTATTTTTTTCTTTGAAAGAGTATACTTCCAGATTGAAACATAGGTTTTGATTAGACCTAGATCAGGCAGAACAAACACTACATTAAGAAAAATTGTACCTGTATTGTAATTATGTAAACTTTTATTTTGACTTAATTCTTGAATAAAAATTATTTATTTATTATTTATTTATTTAAATTATTAGATTGGTCCCCTAGAAATTTAATCAAAATCCGTTTAGAAGATTGGTTTTTTAAAGCTTTCAATTTAAAGAGAAGTCATTATTATGCCATATTTTCCACGTATTCATTTCAGTTTTACCGGGATTAGGGTCCCTTTTCGAGATAAGAACTTTTTGGGTATACCCGATATATTTGTACCCAAGAAGTTTGACACAGAACAAATACTACAAACTTCAATACCGTATATGAAAGAAGTTCCTTGATATTCTCATAAAGGCATCCTAATACACAGTGACACAAACACTTGCCCAGCTCCCAAACTTTAGGGTCACACACGGTTAATATAGCTTTAAAGTAATTTGAGCTGGCGCCACTAGTGGCGACCCTAATCTGAAGTGAGGTTTCAAAATTCAATAGTGTTTGCTCCAACGCGTGGCCGGTAAGCAGGTTCATAATGAGGGTAGGTGGTACATCATTTTAATGACTGACTAGCTTCCGCCCGCGACTTCGTCCGTGTCAAAGTTAATACATATATAATTATTTTTGAGATAAAATGTAGCCTATGTGCTGTTCCGAATGTTTGTGCCAAATATCATCAAGATACGTTTAGTCGTTTAAGCGTGAAAGAGTAACAAACATCCATCCTCACAAACTTTCGCATTTATAATATTAGTAGAATATTATTGAACGTAATTTACGAGAAATAACAATTATATAATATTGAATCTAGTTGCCTTTAAAGTCTCTAATTCATTCAAAGACTGATCGGTCTATGAAGGATTGGTTGATAGTTGTAAATCCCGCTTTAAGCTAGATTTAAATAGAGAATTAGTTTTATACTCGCTTCGCGTGAACTATGCTCGCATTTAAACATATTTTTAAAAATTGGAACAGAACTTTATAGATTTGGATCTGTCTTAGTAAAAACAAAAGAATACTCACAGTTTCTTGCGTTAGTGGTGTCTGCCTAGTCGAAAATCTCTTCAGAAAGGAGTCTTCTCTCTTCAACGGAGGTTTCTTCTGTATCGCTGAGCTGAGCTGCACCGTTGTCCGCAGTTTCATCCATCTTTGGTTCGATTTTGTTCTGCAGTCATACAAAATCGTCAGAATCGAGCCATTTCGCCAGAATTGAAATAGGGAGAGTTTAGTAAGCAAAAGTAGCCATGCTTTCAGATAGTTCAAGTACGTTAGACAGACAAGAAATTACAGATTACTCAGTTTGTTAAGCACAGATTTCTGGAAGATTCTGTTCATTTATTTTCAAGGAAAGTATTAGTCATATTGGAATATATATCTCTATTCTTACATTGTTATGTGCGGTGATGCACTAGAACTTCGTGAACAGAAAGATCTCAAACACGTGCAAACAAATACCTCTATTTTGACATGCGGCATGGCAACTCACACTATAGAAACAAAAAGTCCAACTCGAATATTTACGATAGTTTGTAGAGTGAAATCAGTGAATCGAATCTATCATTTCTAATTCTAACTAGGCATCTAAAGTTAGGAGTTCGAAACTATTCTTCTATTGAAACATTAAAAATGCAATTAAACAATGAAATAACATTGAACACGTTTTTATTGTCTCAAGTAACAGTAGGAAAGTAGAATCATTTGGTGAACTAGTAAGACACAATATCGACAAGAAAAACACACATAATCCAGTGAGTAAAGTACCATTCCTGAAGTTCCTATACACTGACGAAGGTAGCACATTAGTGGGAAATCATAAACAAACAATGAAATATAATAACAATCGACAACGATGCGGCTTTACCGGTGGTCCGATAGTGTTCGAACCTCTTTATTTTCCTGAGTGCCTGGTAGTATGCCATGACAGCTTGGACGTGTCTCCATTTATGGCCGCGTTTGTCTGTGTCTGACTCCACCCTCTCAGTGTCCTGCATGGACTTGCGAGAGCTTGACGAACTCGATGCAATGATCGGTCGCCTATAAAGGGATGTATCGTGTTATACGGAGACAGTGGTGTAGTGTGTGCAATGTTGGTGGAAGCCTTCCTGTGACCTTGTGTTGCGCGCTTTGGTGAGCCTCGAACTCTCTCAGATGCTGAATTATCACGTGCCATAACTAAAACTAAGATTCTAATGTCTACTGATCATTCGATACTAAGAATCTAATAAAAATCTATGAAAGCAAAGCGGACATCAAGATAGAATTGAAAAGTAATAAAAATCGTAGTTCGTCATACCACCAAAGCGGACAACACGAGTCGCAGTACACGATACATTGTCAACGAGACAAAATTATCACATGCATAATGCCTACAATCTCGTTAACGGACAGAACAATGTAACAAGTGTTTATACAATATTTTAGCATTACGTGTTGTCTACACGCCCAGCTGTGCAAGGTCGTGATCTAACTTCAACAGTTGTAACTATTGCATTATGCACAAAATCGTGGTATGCGTAGGGCACCAATTACGTATCAGTCGTTCGTATAGTCGACGATTTAATGTGGCTTTCAAGTGACGTGCGGAATGGCTATCTACGAAATGAGCGATTAAAAATTTAATCAAGTAGTTAGAAATCTTTGAATTTCACTTTAGAGTTTAAATACGTATTTATTTTATTTTATAGCCATTGCAAACGTCACTTAATAGACACCAGCTCATCTATCGGGCATACGTAATCAGCATTGGTATTGGATCGTGCTCGTTGCTAGGGTCGCAGCTAAGCGTATCCAAAGCGTAATGTGCCATTAGATCAGGCCACTTACATATCATCAGGCCTCGCATTTGGAGTGAATGGAGATAACTTGCTCAACAGCCTGAACAGGTTTAGAAAATTGCTTATCATCAAAGAATATTATATTCATATTACACTTGCTATGACATGAAATTGAAGCTTTGATTGCAAATCATTTTGAAGTTGATGGAACATTTTTATTGATTCATGGTTCATGAATTGGCTGATGAGGCAGAATGTAATTTAGTGCAGAAATATCAGATTATAATATTTAAAATATTAATTTCTACCAATATCTGTCAGAGTTTCTTAAATAAATATATTTACTGTATAGTTATAAGATATTTTAACCTATAATGATTATATTGAGATAACGCATGAATACATAGATCTTAAAACACGATTAACCTAGATTCTTTACGGTCTCGTACATATTTTTTTTAAAACATAACGGGTGGAAGGTACATTGAAATAATGGATTCAGTATATAATTCTAAATTCCCAAGCGATGTTTTTTTTTCGATAATTAAACAAATATCAGCTGTTCTATACAATTGAATCGTCTTGGTGTTGCACTTTTGTATGAATTAGCGGGTTATTTTTAAGTGTTTTTTTAAAGTCAAATTATTTATTTCAATTAGCACCTTTTGAACGTCATGTAAAAGAAAGAAAAAAAAAAATCCAAAATATAGTTTCGTATGGAGAAGAATGGGCACGAAACTCCATACTTATATACATATCATCACGCCTGTATTCCGCGAAGGATTAGGCAGAGGTGTACCAATGTACACCCACAGTTCACCGGTATGTTTAGGTCCCATGTAGTTCCATGTACCGGGCTCAAATCCTAACACAAAGCAGCTGAACTTCATACTTACTCTTTTAAAAAATGTATTACAATAGTAGTACATTATTTTGTGGTCCTAAGCGCGACTGCTACGCTAGAGGTCTTGAGTTCGATTCCCAGGTCGAGCAAAAAGTGATATTGGGTTTTTCTATGAAATTTTCAGTAGCAGCTCGGAGTTAGGATTTGTGTCCGGCTAATGGCAATAGGCTCGCCCCTCATTACATGGGACCTAACAACACCGTCGAACTGCGGGTGTACATTATTACATCTCTGCCTAACCCTTCGGGGAATACAGGCTTGATGGTATTTTTTTTTTTTACATTATTTCGATACGATGTTCCATCCACCCGGTATGTATATTATGTATACAAAATGTATATATATTATTTACATAAGCCTCTGTACAAAGGGTGTTCAAAACATTGTAACGGTGTCATTCGTTTTCATAAATATCTACATAATTTGATCGTACATCATTCTTTATGGCATTCTATGGAGACGTACGACATAAAAATAGCAATATCCGCTTAATCTTGGCAATTTGGGGCAATATTGGTATAATTACCACCCGTTGGTATGCTGGTTAATAGTACTAGGAGGCTGTTTTTAGCAATACAATATGCTGTTGTCTGATAATACCCTGGTACTTTTACGTTGATATACAAAAATATGAATATCGGTATGTAACAAAATAGTTAAAGTTGAATAAGGTTTTGTTAGTGTGGCAATGTCAAGCAGGTTTGCTTAGGTGGAGAAATCATCAAATAATTTCCCCCGCCCTGAGCGGGGCGGAAGGGAATCTCAGACTTTTACTGATTAAAACCCATCCATGTTCCTTTTTGTGCTCTTTGCGTTCCGGGGGCGCGGTATCTCTTACGAACAACCCGCAGCCCCGGCAGGCATCGGCCCTGGCCCTTCAAAATTTGCTGACATCTCTTCGAGGCGCGCGTGGAACACGTTTGCTTGGCTGTGGTGGCCACATGAATGGCCTAATGAATATGCCACGGATTGTCATTATTAAAAAGAAGAGGCGTTAGCCATCTTGGGTGACACATTCATGATGATGAACTCACCGCGTTACCATCAAATATAAACCTACGATGTCTGATGGTGAAATGTCAGGTAGGTCGCCAGTGCTGCCTGGTGGATTTCCGATACGTATATTTTTGAATCTTTATCTTATTATATTTGATCAATGGTCTAACGGATAAGAATTTTTATTTGCAAATGGACCACTATTGAACTAACTAGGTGTGTTCCTATTATACACAGGATTTTTCTTATTTCCAATTTATTTTAAATCAAACGAGCGATATATGTAGATATATCGCTCGTTTGATTTAAAATAAGGAAAAGACGTAACTTAACGCGGGCGTAGGCCCGCGTTAAGTTACGTCTTTGGTTACTGCTCCGCTCCCGTGGTTGGCAGCGTAATGTTAATTAGCCAATACTATTCCTCATGGATCCGACTATCATATATATAAAAAAAGAACCTAGTCCAACTGGTAGTTCTAGAGATAAGCGAGTTTAAACAAACTAAAAAAAGCTCTTCAGCTTTAGAATATTAATATAGATTACTGTAACATACAGTACAGTTGGACATATTAATACAACGTAAGTTAAAATTTATTATTCACTATGTTATTCAAACTATATTTCTTTGTTTACACACATACCATCACGCCTGTATTCCCTGAAGGGTTAGGCAGAGGTGTAACAATGTACACCCGCAGTTCGCCGGTATGTTTAGGTCCCATGTAATAGGGGGCGAGCCTATTGCCATTAACCGGGCACAAATCCTAACTCCGAGCTGTTACTGAGAATTTCATAGAAAAAACCCAATTACACGTTTTGCTCGACCTGGGAATCGAACCCAAGGCTTCTAGCGTAGCAGTCGCTCTTAGGATCACTAGGCCACCGAGTTAGTTTCTTTGTTTATTGAAATAAAATTAGGTTAAATATTAAATATTAAAAAAACAAAAAAGAAACTAAAACAAAATGGCATCAAAAAATTCCTCCGCATCGCCGTCAACCGGAAATAAATAGATTATTTCTTTTAATATTAAATTAAAAAAATAACAAAGTTTGAAAGAAGAACAACCAAAAAAAAAAAACAGTTTCACAAAGACTCTGGTGGAGACGCTTTAAATAGTTGCCAACGTTAAATAATTGTCAAAAAGACGACCAATAAAAAAAGGTTTAGTTAAATTGAATTTTCGGTTGGAATGAATTAACTGAACCGGTTAATTGGATTAACCCAAGCAATTAATTACTTTCGGCTTTAAGAAAGTTTGTTAGTGTTGAATTAGTAAAAGGGTCTGTGATGTGCTCCTATTATCAGCCCGTTGCGTTGGCGCCATTTACAGTAAATAAAGGTTAGTTTACTTTTACGATATTAACTAAAGTGATTATTTTGTTTAAATCGGTATGGTTAAACTTAATTGGTTCTTAGAATGTTTTAGATTTAAATATTTTATTTGGTAATCTTAAATATAATTTAATTTTGAAATAAAAATATGTATTCTCCAGACCGATTCCGGCCACGGCAGGTAATCTTAATAAGACTAGCCAAGTATGCAGGAGATATTGTAGTGCACAAACGTGTGCGCAAACACAGGTGCACTCCCTCTTCCCAAACTCTCATAGTCCGATGGGAGGGCAATCCGACACAATCGGGGAAGGATCAGGCGCACCAAAGGCTTTACCTGCTTTCCGAGACACGGGGGTATCACACTACCCTACCAACTTTCAAACTCCGGGCTGTTACTGAGAAATTCCTAATGGGAAAATCCAATAACAATTTTTGCCCGACCTGGGAATCGAACCCAGGACCCCACGCTAAACAGTCGTGCTCGCCAACACGAGACCAACGGGGCATTAAAAATATATATATAATTGAAAAGCATATTTTTTAACATTAAGACGTTAGTCCAAGGAATCTCCTAAACCACAGATTAAATAATAAAGTGAAGACACAAATGACAGCACAACGTATTTAAAAAATAATTGGAAGACTGACATTTAACGAGGACACATAAATATTAATTTGTAATTATTTAAAAAAAATATATATGTATTAGTGTATACTAGAATCAGGGTTCTATGAAAAAAAAGGTAGATAGATATAGAAGGAATAATTTGAAACTGCTTTCAGGACGCACAGAGTGTTTTATTATACAGGGTGTTGGGTTTAAACGAGAGACGTAGTTTAAGTAAGTGTGGTAGTTATGAAAATGAATAACGTTTAATATGGGATCAACCTTTCGCCGGTCGCATTACCGGAGAAAATGTAGTGAAGTTTTGTTTTTTTCTTAATGAACAAAGTGATTATAACAAAACATACAAATAAATACTATTGACGTGTCTGTTTGTAATGTCAAATTAACAATTTTGCTAATCATCATCATCAACTTCTTAGCCTTTTCCCAACTATGTTGGGGTCGGCTTCCAGTCTAACCGGGTAGCTGAGTACCAGTGTTTTACATGGCGCGACTGCCTATGTGACCTCCACAACCTAGTTACTGGGCAACACGACACCTCTTGGTTAGACTGGTTGTCAGACTTCCTGGCGTCTGACTATCGTAACGACTGTCAAAGATCTACGAATGACAGCCGGGACCAACGGCTTTACGTGCTTTCCGAGACACGGGTGTGTCATACCACCAACTTCCAAACTCCGGGCTGCTACTGAGCAAATCCTAATGGAAAAACACACTAACACACACACATTAACACTTTTTGCCCGACCTGGGAATCGAACCCGGGACCCCACGCTCATCGGTCGCGCTTGCGACCACGAGACCAACGGAGCAGTTTAATTTTGCTAATGATAAATTATTTATTTATTTATCTTCTTACATATACCATTACAGGATATCCCAATGCGGTAAATGCGCCTTAACTTATTGTAACTTCATTGCAACTTATAACTAATAACAAACAAAGCATTCCTCCTGAATTCACTCAGATAACAACAGAATAAGTCCATCTCATTCACTGTAAGGTTGAGCGTGCGGAGTGCACGCGTATTAATTAAAAAAAACATATTTGTCTGTCTGTTTTGGCTAATCTTCGACACGCCTGGACCGATCTTGACGGGACATCCACTGACAGATAGCTGATATTTCAAGGAGTAACTACGGCTTTTTTTACTTTTCGAGAATTGTGCGAATATTTTTTTATTTATATTTTTAAATATTTACCAAGCGACGAAGTCGCATCTACCAGCTAGTTACAAATAATTCAAACACAGATCGTTTTGATGACAACAATATAACCTATATCCCAGCATGGCTTACCGCTAAGCCACCAGTAGCGACGAGTATAATCGAGTTACACATCGAGTCGGTTATCGATTTGTTGTATTCTAGTGTATATGGGGCGCTTAGTGATATTGAAGTACTGGCTTAAGCACGCGACTTGGTTCGCTTGGATGTCGGCTTTTTACACATCCTATTTAAATATTACTAGCCTTGGTTACACTTATTAATATCAGCTATGTGCTAGTAAAAATCTCATCAAAATTGGTTGAGCCGCTTCGGATATCAACCGAAACAGACAGAGAGACAAAAATAATTAAAATTGTTTTTTTTTTCGTGGAAGTACCGTATCTTTTTATTTTGAAAAAGCTTTTATTTCGACATTACAAACAGACACTTCAATTTTTTTTTTATTTATATAGAGAAGAGTATAGATACGAAATATCAAAATGGCGGCACGGCTGACGCAGTGACTGAGCTGTTGACTGTACTACGTAACAGACGCAACCAATATTTGCATGGCTTACAGGTAGTTGTTTCGAGTCAGGCCGTTTGTGTGTGTAAGTTTATGTGTTTGTAAACGCACCTAGAATACAGGAGTACGTCCAAGTGTGGGGAAATGTCATTTTTTCTATAAAAACATTGATTGGAAAATTCCAGGATTACGTACATACATACAAGAAAAGTTGAATAAAAGTTTTCAAATAAGGCCTAGTGGTGACTCACTGGTTGTTTCCGATAGGCTATTGGGAGCTGAATCTTCCAATAGGCAGGAACTTGTAGTACAAGTTCTGATCTCTGATATTTTAGTTATACTTCAGTTAGTGGTATCAGTAAGAGGAAAGCCAACGCAAAAACTACTTCATTTTTAAGTACCTAGGTGTCATTTTTCAATGGGTTAGTTGCTGTGTTTCTTGACTTTCGCAGAGAAGTCGGTAGACGTTGAGTTGTGTGGAATCTTCAATACTAAGCCATTTGCCAAATGACTTTAAAATTTTGTTCCAGAGCGTATAAAAATAATAATCAGCAATCTAAAAAGTTTTTCAAAATTATTTAATTTATGTACGTTTGGATCAGTCACTTTATTTCAATCTTGATTCGATTTACAAACGGTAGTGACGTTTATGACGTCATCAGCCGTTGATTGGTTATTTATTGATCGAACTAAATTACACGCGTTCACTTCTGCATTACCTAGTGCGAGTTTTTATACGTATGTACTCGATCGCGTGAATATAAACTACAATCGCGTATGCGGTAGGCAGGGTCGCGCGAAGAACAAATAATCCTTTTTAATTATTGTTTCGTCTTTAGCATAGTTACCTCCTTGAATTAGACGAAGATGCCAAACTGTACTTTATTTATGTGTAGTTATGTACTAAATGTACATAAAAAGGTTTTAGTTGCTGGCCATACCCACTGGCAACATTTATTATGTTGCCAGTAGTAGTAGTAGGTATGGCCAGCGACATCGTTAATTAAGACTTTTTATTCATAATTTAATTCAAAATAAAATTAATTCTTAACTAAAATAAACATATCACTTTTGTTGCTGCCCGTACTAAAAACTTCATATTTTCCCTAAGTAACACTTTAAATGCAATATTGCCTCATTTAATGTGTGTTTATAGATAGATAAAAAAAATAAATAAAATAAAACAGTGCTAGTACTCAATTTGTAACTAAGTTTTAGATATAGACATAATTAATATCTGGAACGAATAGTTTCGCATTGGAATGCGAAATTTAATCTGAATAAAAATGTAGTTCGAATGACACACGAATAAAGACACGCATTGACTTTATTCGTGTGCGAAATTTTAAGAGTTAATTTATTCAAAGCCTAGATAATGTCACATTGCATTAGTTTGCCATTAATGTATATGAAAATGAAAGAATAAATAAATACATTTTAAGACAGCGTAATGAGCCGTATATTTATGTGTAGGTAAAAGTAGGTGTTTTGATAGCTTTGTAATGGCATACGAATTAACATAAACATTGTTGACTAAAATAGTATACAAATGTATATATATACATTATACATAGTAAAAATAAATTAAATAAGTGTGTTTGTTTATATTACACTTCGTGTGCCTGTCATGCGTTTTAGTAATGTATATTCAAAATGCGTTTTTAGGGGTGCACTCAAAATTATTTTTACAAATTCATATTACATTTACATTTTGTTCCTTTTTCGAGAGATTTTAAATTCATGATAAGTAATTATAGGTTCCCAAAAAGATGAATTTGCTCAAAAAATGAGAATGCATAATTTTTTTAACACTAAACTTCCTAATTATTTTTTTTCATTAATTATCATCATCTTCCTGCCCTTATCCCATGTTACTTGGGGTGGGCTTGGCAAATTTTTATTACTATACATACATAATTTTCAAATATTTTCCTCGAAAATCTGTACATTTTCAATAGAATGTAGGAATTAGTCAATCTTGAAAATGTAATACCTACATAAGTACCTGTTTTTGAATTATTTAGCATACTACACTGTAGACATACTGACAGCCAGATATTTTTTTGGTAATAGCTTAAATATCTCTTAATAGCTTAATTAGCTCCAAAACCGCACAACAAAATTGATAATTACCTGATACGTTCGTGGAAATGATCTAGTACAAAAACAATGGGAAACCGTAAGTAGAACGATGATCGAAATGCTGAACCTGATGAATGAATGGTTAACATAAAATAAATCATCAATTTATTCTACTCAGAAGGGGGCCTTGCAATAATTATTATTATTGCTGTATATTGCCATTATTTATGGGCATAGAATAATTTTATTTTAACATTAAAATAGTATTACAAGGTTTATTCGAACGAAAAATTAATGTGACAAATTATCAATAAAATCATAAATAAATTATGCATTTAATTAAATTCAATTATTGTGCGTATGGTGCTCTGATTGGTTGATTGAATTATCGACAGAACTTGACGTTTTGTCACATTAATTTTGAGGTGATTTTCGTTCGAGACACCGATGGTAGTGATGTTTGGATTGGCAGTCAAGATTTTTGAACCTGCTATATTGATCTACTACGGTGATACGAATTTTTTATCATGTTTTATTTTCAGGAAAAATAACAGAATTTTCGTAACAATGCCTGTGGATAAGATTAATAAAAATATCAGTTAACTTCCACTTCTTTTTTTTTATTCATCTCGTGGATATTTAAAAAAGGTATTACGGTTTTTAAGGTTTAATAGTTTACGAGACCAATTGTGCCAAAAACTTAACCCAGAGTTAGTTTCTAACATGAGATTAAATTACAAATGTCATGTCACAAATATGGTCGTACTAATATGTTCCAACTAACTATGAGTTAATAAGAAATCCTGGCAGGTGCAAGCGGGCCATAGTATTTCATGTCACCGTAGCAAACCTTTTATACTTAAAACTATTTTATACTGATTCCAAATTCAAAATTTCAACGAACCTCTGTCCAGGGCTTTTGCTTTCACTGCTAGCATTGTTACTGGAATCGTCATCTTCTTCCCTGGATGTGGCAGCAGATAGTACTCGAGAAGAACCAGCGTTAACCTCACTCCCATCGTTGTCTTCGCCTTCTGATGTTCTGTTTGTGCCTTCTTCTGCCTGCCGAAAGAATATGAATAATTTTTAGTCTGTGACGGGAAAAATGCTGTGGTCGTTTTTATTCTGTGAAGAATTTTGACATGCGCTTGCGCTCATGCTGTTTTGTGTTATGATTTTGTGCCTATCTGTATTTTTCTATTTCTTTTTATATTAAAGTAATGGTCGAGTTGTTTTGTGTTACGATGTTTAATAACTTTACTTTAAATGTTAATTAAGAGATAACACTAACCAATAATTGTAAAATAAATTTATCTTACCCGAAAATTATTTAAAATGCACATATTTCCTTACTTTCTTTCCCAAAGCCTATTCACAACGTCAATATACTGAAAGTGTTTTCGAAATTTAAATTAATTGAGTTTTATCTAACGAAATGGCATTTCTTTTATGGGGTAACACAATTTTGATAATGATATAAAAACATTTCGTCCAAATATTATTAGGAATCTCGCGGAAATAAGTGAAATCGAGTAATTTCCTCTCAACGTTATTCTGCATTTACTTTTTGGCACATCTAAGAGAAATAATTATTTGAATAGCACGGAAATAGGACCTTTTCAAATTAGAAAAGGAAATATAAATTAAAATAAATAAAGGGCTGGTTTTTTTTTTATTATTTGATGTTTTCCATTGGAGGTCCTGTGGGTACTTAAAGTTTAACTTGTTTTGCAAGAATACCTATAGTAGCCGCCACGAGTCGTGGGCACAAACGTCAAGTTTATTTTTGGGTTCCTTTCTGGGATTTTTGAGTCACCGACACGATTGGTCTGTCTGTAGGACCGATCGTGTGAAGCGAGCGCCCCAGAACACCCAAAAACCTGAAAACAACTTGATGTTTCAGCTCACGACTCGTGGCGGATACTAATATACACCGTGAAATATTAGTACTATTTTAATAGTTGTTTTACCATAGTTTTCCAACATTATTTTTTTTATTTCCTTAATTTTGGTAGAAACGTAGTATTAAGATTTTATTTCGTATTAAAAATGTATCTAGTGTCTATAAGGATGAAATCGAGGTCACAAAATATTTGAAAAAAATAACTTGTAGCTTCACCTAAACCTTAATTTTTTTTTTTTTAGTTTACTTATTTTATGGCTGTCTATATTGTACATATAAATTTTAATAAAATAAAATGTAAACGGTTCAATATATCAGTTAATACAACATGATAAAAATTGTTGTTCAATCCGAAATGAATACTCCTGAAGTTGTCTAGCAAACCATGGATAATAATATTGATTAACTATCTGTCGAGACGATCGGTCAAGGCCGACGTAGTTTAGGAGCTCCTGATTACTTTTGCGACTCATTCCAACTCGCATAGGTACTTTCACGCGCCCTTACTCCTGAACTACGAACCCAAAAAAGGTTACATGACCTTCGAATGAGGTGTTTTTTATGTACTTGTAAAACCCATCTACAGTCATCCTTTCTCAAGGTCGCAAAAAGGTCGAAGACGTTGACCTCAGATGAAAAGTGCGGAAAAAAGTACTGTTACGTTATTTTTTTTGCTGTTGGTACCAGTAGGATTTTTGTGGGGAACCTTGCGGCGCCTGTCTGTCTAAAATACTACTGTGGTACAGTCAACAAAACAATTGGGTAACCAAAGTCGACAGTTATAGTATTAGAAGTTACCGAAAAACCGATATAAGTCTTCAATTTAAATTACATAATAAACAAATATTTTTTTTACTAAATCTTATTCAAAAACTATCTATCGGTTGCTAAAAAAACTTGACAATCATATTGACGAGCCTGGTTACTTACTTATCTATTTTGTTGAACGTACTTCTAAAAAAAAACGACATCCATTTATAATTTACTATTCCGTTTAAGTAAATCCACAGTTCCACTCCGCTTTAAAATCTTAGAGACAAGTTACAGACTCAGTTACCGCTTTACCGTTCGTTTATATTTCAGTTTTCAAGTAAATTTCTGTATCCGTTAAGTTCGAGAGGTGTAAAGAAGTCAAACCTAAAACTATCTCGCCTGTCTTGAAACTCTGAGAAACTTTCTGATTATGCCTACAGACTTTACTTTACAATGACTTTTCAGACGAGAAGAATTTCCTAATTATTCATGACGTCAGACGCAAGTAACTAGAAAAAGATGGTGATTTATTTTTCGGAAAAACAGCCGACGTTTTCGGTAGCAAGTAAGAATATTTTTCAAAGATTTATGTGACCAATTTTGGCGCAATCTTTTTAAGCATGAACATAGCCATCTTTTGAAGGGAGATAAAATTTGAATACAATTAAATATCCATTCTTAAAATACTTATCTACTACCTCCATGTGTACGTACTGTGGGAGATAATTCAAAATTGCGATTAAAAAAATCGAGAATATTGTTTTTTTTTATTTATAAAAAATCTCAAAAGTACAAAAACGTCAAAAAGGAATATAGATGGGCTCTAAAATGGTGGTAGCGTAATTAAAATCAGGACCGTTGTGTACACACGGTAAAATAATTAAGTGTACATGCATATTTATTGCATCGTTTGTTTTCGATTTTGTGTAGGAGCTTAGCGAACTTGGTTCGAGAAAAAAATGTTACATTTTCTCAGAGTCAAAAGATGATGTTCACTTAAAAAATTGTTAAGAGGCACTGTTCGGGTTTTCTTATTTTTTTTATCGATGTTGCAAGAAAGTCCTTGAATATGTTTTAAAATTCCCGCATTAAAATCCTGTAACAATATTTTATTTAAAAAAAAAAAACGATTAAAATCCACAGCAAACCAAGTAGTCGACTTCCTCTTAAGTAATTACAAAAGTTCCTGGGAACGCTTAAATTGTATTAATCAAAGTTATTAGTTTAGGTATTCGATCCGAATGGATTCGATATCTTTGTTAGTCTGCCTGTCCATTGAGGTGGAGCGAGGGAGCAGTGTGGCGTAGTGTCAATATTCATTGAAGCGAATCGGCGGTGACGCAGTGCAAGCGACAAGGCAACACGAAATGGAAAATTGAGCGATAAAACACAGTGCATAGTGCATTCCACTACACTTAAAAGGTATAAAACACATATTCGGTTCGCTACAGCTGGAGTTTTTCCACTGAAGCAGAGTGGAAATGTGATTTTGTTTTGTTATTATTCCCGCGTCATTCACTCCAATGGGCAGGCAGTCTTAAGTGTAACGACACATCTGCCGAAAATTACGCAACAGAAATTTCGCTTTCTTGTTTTCTATGATAATTTGGTGACGTATTTTCGGTTCGGTGCGTAATTCAAAATTATTGAAGGCATACTTTCTGTTGCATAATTTCGGTAGAAAGTGTTGCCACACTAATTTAAACTTACCTGGATCCGAATGAGTGGTATAGTCTCCTCTTTGTACATAATATTTGTGTTTAGAAGTTAAAATCACTTGTTTTCTTTTTTTAATTGTATGTATAAAGTACTCAATGTTGTCTATTTTACAGGAATTTACATAATTGTGTTATGTGTCTAACGAACTATGTGATTTGTGTTATGATAATGTAGTTATATCTAAAATTATGTTCTTTTGCATATATTGTTCATGTTTGGTCGATAAGAGCTCAATATTTTTTGGTCATATTTCAATAATTTTATAAAGAAGAAATTGAGATGATAAAACTTAAAATATTGAGCTCCTAGTCTATAATAAATGTGTTGGTAATGAGTATGGTGGTCATAAAGTGTACCTATTTGAAACTAAACTATTGATGATCTATCCACAATTGGTCGACACACATTTACAACACAAAATACAATGAGTGTTGCCAGTCGTAAATACAGTGAGATAGAGTGTACCTTTTTGCTGTTAGCTCTGCAAAAATGAACCAGATCATCTCATCATTTCTCCCAATTTTTAAACAAGATATGTATGTACTCACCTTCATTGAAGCACTGTTATTGTTGTATAATGTAGTTATTATCGAGAGATTGTGGGTTGGCTCGTTTTTCCAGAGACTTGTTTGTAAGTTGAAACTAAATACGGATAGTGAGGAAACAGGGACTAACAAATATATAAGTATGGAATCACCAATCCGCTTTGAGCAAGCTTGGGTATCAATTCTCGTGCCGTCTCTGTATGGGAAGAGATATTTGCAATGCATTTGGACAATAATAGACTGGTATTATTATTAAAAGTACAAAAGTAGCATTTTAAGCCCCATAAAATTGAGATTCCGACAAGTATGCAAATCGGGTGTAGCTTACTATCATTATCATCTGCTTACCCTTTTCCCAACTATGTTAGAGTCGGCTTTCAGTCTAACCGGATGCAGCTGAATATCAGTGTTTCACATGGAGCGACTGTCTATCTGACCTCCACAACCAAGTTACTGGGCAACACGATATCTTTTGGTAAGATCGGTTGTCAGACTTTCTGGCTTCTGACTATCAGTAACGAGAATGACTATCAAAGATCTACGAATGACAGCCGGGACCAACGGCTTTACGTGCTTTCCGAGACACGGGGGTATCACACCACCAACTTCCAAACTCCGGGCTGCTACTGAGAAATTCGTAATGGAAAACCCAATAACTCTCTTTGCCCGACCCGGGAATCGGACCCAGGACCCCGTGCTCATCAGTTGCGCTTGCGACTACGAGACCAACGGGGCAGTTTACTATGTAATCGCACTAAAATATAACCCCTAATATATACTGATCCCCAAGGCGAGTGTATGCAAATGTATGGATTGAATTTGAATAAAACATTAATTCTGGCTTCGTTCTGACTAGCAGAAATATATGAATATTATGTAGGTAGTACCTTATTGTGAGATATAATAAAAATAATATTGATTCAAGTAATTGAAAAACAATTGAATGTCGAACGTAGAGGATCTAATAGTCCTTATTATGGAAATGAGGACAGAAGAAGGGCAAATAGAATTAAATAAACAGTGCAGGGCTTGAAATTTGTGTGTCAATGTTGGCTTAGTACTGCACGGGTTGAATTTCGTGTGTATTTGTAAGTAGGTAGTTCAGAAGAAATCAGGATTGGTATGTTTTCTAAAT
This sequence comes from Caradrina kadenii, assembly GCA_947462355.1. Classification (NCBI taxonomy): domain Eukaryota; kingdom Metazoa; phylum Arthropoda; class Insecta; order Lepidoptera; family Noctuidae; genus Caradrina; species Caradrina kadenii. The sequence continues at coordinate 2,899,994 of OX381693.1, read as the reverse complement.
TAATCAATGAGTTTTCTTGAAAAATTAATTTAACGTTCGAAAGGTTTCTCGGAATTACGAGGTTAATTCTCTCCTTGATCAATGTTTAATATTTATATTTAAAGGTTATGTGTGTCGTACACATATTGAAATTTTGATTTCAAGGAACTGATTGTTGTACTATTAAAGCCAAAATTCCAAAATTCATTTTAATAATTGTAAAAGTGCTGTTAGGAGTGGAAAAACGTGATTGAATACGATGAAAAACTACAAATTAGCTCTATATTTCTAGTGAAAAGCATGCAGTGCAAAATGATATTGAATTTTTTAAGTTATTACTAAAAAAATATGTAAGTATTTAAATACACATAATAGAATAAAGTGCAGATAAATTGGAACGTGCAAAAAATATATAATTGAGATAAAAATACAAATAACACTAACTATGATAGGAGAAGAAATACTTAATCGAATAATAGGAACTACACATTTTTAGAAAGCTTTAAAAATATTGATTTGAAACATATGCTTTTGAATTTAGAAAACCGTGCGGATTCTTTTATAAAATAAACGTTTTACATGTAGGTACATATTTTTTACTAACAGCCAAAAATAAAAAAATATGGCCTAACACTTAGTTCTAATTTATAATCCATGTCTATCTAACAAAGCCCTTGACCCAATTTTAACATCATCTGTCTATCCCTTGTCCAAAATCCGAGCAATATACGGCAACGCTATGTGTCCGGGCAATGTTTTGTTCAGAAAGAAACCCGATAAAAAACGTAATCCGATTGGATATGTTTGAAGTGGGATGTTGACGGCTGACGGCCGCGTTCACTGGTTAGTAGTGTTGCCATGTGAAGAATCTTTTTGGTAGAAATAATAAATTGTAAAAGTATGTATCGATATTTTTTTGTGACAAGTTTATCCAACATAATAAGCTTTTTCTATAATATATTTATTTATTTACGGCTTAAAAAAAGAGGATTACAAAGGTTTCATGTTAGAGTTAATGTATATCATGGTAGCTTAGATGTACTCAAAGCCGTTCTATGATACTCTAAGCCATTGCCAAATAATTTTTGAAAACTATAAAATATCTAAGAAAAATATTAATAAAAACAAAATATGATTTATACTTTGTATAAAAATAGCACTGGCAACCCTACGTGGTTCAACAAACAGACCGGATAAATGCAATACCAATTCTGACAGATTTCATACGTTTTTTTACGTCGAAAGCCAAACGTCGAATAAATGGACAAGTATCAACATGTTTCATTCGGTTATGAAACTTGATTGCTACTGTATAAATGATTGATCGAATGATCAATGTGGATCTCTTTTGTATTGTATATTAAAAAGAGGATTTGTAGTAGCTTTTGTAGGCTTACTTGCGTCACAAATCATTAAAGACGTTTAGTGTTAAATTTTTAACATCATTCTGCCTCTGTCAACTTTAATCTATTTGACAGAGATGCAATGATTCCAACCAACCAATGATGCCAACGTTTAGCGCTGCTTACAGAAAATCATTTTACCTCTTATTTTGACATTAAGTAAGTTGTACAAAAAATATCCTAATATTGGTTTCTTTATTGTTTATCCAAGTGGTCGGCGACTATTATTAATCTCCTTACACTTTTCAACCCTCCTCCATTATTTCGAGTTCCTGGCAACCAATTAGGATAAGATTTTTTTTTTTTTTTTTGGGGGATGGGAAATCTTCAAATAACTTCTCCCGCCCTGGGCGGGGCGGGAGGGAGTGTCAGACCTTTGCTGACAAAAACCCACCCATGTTCCTTCTTGTGCCCTTTGCGTTCCGGGAGCGCGGTATCTCTTACGAACAAGCCGCAGCCCCGGCAGGAATCAGGATAAGCTTGCGTGGACATTTTGTAATTTGGTCTAGTGCCAGCTGTGTTGGAAAAAAATGTTCCGTTGCATAAAAACTACGTGGAGATATATTTCAATCTCAGGATTTTTTATGCAATAATTGTGCAGTTCATCAGTGCTCAGTGATCTATTACTGATGAGCTTCTGCCTCGGACTTTGTGTAACTACGTTTTTTTCCAAACCCCTATAACCCGCGCTGCTCCGATCCTGCGGGTCGTAGCGTGATGCTAGCTTAAATATAAAAATTTGATGATAGCTTAAATATAAAAATTTATTGCTGTTCGTTAGTCTCCCTAAAACTCGAGAACGGCTGAACCGATTTGCCTAATTTTAGTTTTGAAATATTTTTAGAAGTCCAAGGAAGGTTCATACGTATAGAACATAACGCTACGAGCAACGGGAGCGGAGCAGTAACCAAAGGCGTACCTGCACGCGGGTGACACCGCGGGGTATGTAACTTGTAGCTTAAATTATTCCTCATGAATCTGGTTATCATGAAGACTGTTTTTCGAATCGGTTCAGTAGTTGCAGAGATTTAAACGCGTATAAACAAACAAACAAAACGTCCTTTCGTTATTGTATAGACGTTGCTCCCATACTATGATTGATGCTTATATGTACATGTTTGGAACAAAACCACAAACGAATATTTTCGATACCCACAAACGGCAGCAACAGATACCAACTCGTCAGAAAGAATGCGTCAAAGGAATTTTACGTTTTGACGCGTGTGACAGTTCCATCAGCGGTTCCATACGAATGTATGCCGCCTGTCGTTGCAGCTTAGGTATACTTTGCCGTGATACAATTTTGCGATTAGTACACGCATGTTCAAGATGCAGTCACCGTGTAATGGATAGACGAAAGTGTTTGTAACTTACACGAATTCATTGAAATTTGAAACCTTTTATTTGAAAACTTGAAATCTGACTCAATTTTTTCTTGAACCTTATTGTTTACGTCATAATGCCTGTAATCTAATGTCAGAACTTTTGATTGAAGTGTCTGTTTGTAATGCCAAAATGACAAATATAAACGTATACAAGGTAGTTACAAGTAAAACAGATTTAAGAAAATTGTCTCTGTTTGTTTCGGTTAATCTCGGAAACGGTTGAGCCAATTTTGACGGGACTTTCACCAGCAGATAACTGATATTATAAGGACTAACTTAGGCTACTATTTTTATTAGGGTAGGGGAAGTCGCAGGCATAAGCCAGTTAATTAAAACTCCAGGTTTCCTTCACCGATGTCATTGATGTCGATTAAAAACATTCAAAATACACCATCACGCCTGTATTTCCCAGAGGGTTAGGCAGAGGTGTGCCTATGTTCTCCCACAGTTCGCCGGTATGTTTAAGTCCCATGTAATAGGGGGCGAGCATAATGCCATTAACCGGGCACAAATCCAAACTCAGAGCTGCTACTGAGAAATTCATAGAAAAACCCAATAACACTTTTTGCTCGACCTGGGAATCGAACCCAAGACCTCTAGCGTAGCAGTCGCGCTTACAACCACTAGGCCAACCATGCAGTTAAAATAGAGGCATTTAAAATACATAAATAAATATACTTAAAAGCGTCATTTACACCAGGTTTGTTTAAAGCAGCACTTCTTCGGATAAACTAATTGTCAGCAGTCTGCTAACAAGCGCACAACCGCTTCGTTAAAATGAACCGGCTGAATAGAAACAGTAAACCATAGAGTACAATAGAGATATTGTTTCCCTTCGTGACAAGCCGTCGGTTACCATAGACGACTAGCTATGTAACTACAGATTTTTGCTTTAGTTTTTATATGCAAGTTGAGTGAAATACTGTAAGTGTTCTTCTTCCCATAATATTTATCATCATCATCATCTTCATCAACATGTCAACTGATCGACGTCCACAACTGGGCATAGGTCTGCCCTATAGATAGCCTCAATGACTTATCTTGCGCTGCGCTCGTATCCAGCATCAGCTCGTGGGAGGCCTTCCTACACTGCGCCTTACGATGCGGGGGCCTTACGACCCCATCGGCCGTCCGCTCTATGAGCTATATCCTTAGCCCATTGCCACTTGAGTTTCGCAATTTAGAGAGCAATGACGTTTAGGTATCTACCTTAGTTCTTCCTTCTCTTCGTGTCTGAATTGATATCGCGAATAATTTTGATCACAAATTTTAATATGCAATTCCAATACTACTTAAAAACCGTTCCTGTTACTGATTCATTTTCTAACAAATTAAAAAAAAAACTAAAATCACAATCTGATTACCACCAAACCCCGTCAAAAACGAAACAAAAATAAACCGGTTAAGTGCGATTCCTACAAGAAGGGTTCCGTGCCATATTAAGATCGAGAACAAAACGCCAAAAAGAAACACTTTCCTTTAATTTTCGCTTTTTTATATTTGTTGTTATAGTAACACATATTTATACTCTGTAGCAATTTCAAGTATATACCTCTTACGGTTTAAAAGTGGTCCTTAGTAATAGGCTCCCATTGGCACCCTTTTTGTATAGAACCGTAACAAGCGATGTCGCTGCGGTTGAAAGCTAACTTGGTCCTCATCGACAAGTGCTGAGGAGCCAAGCACCGCTCATTATGGCCTAGATCTGTACCTTAGTAAGCTTAATTTTATCGCTCATAAAGCTATCAAGATCGCGGTGGAAAGATATTTAAGCTGATAGTACCTATGTTATGTAGTCGTCTGGTCTGGATTGGTCATCTCTTAACTGCCATGGCTTACATCTTTAGTACTATTTTTTTTTATTGTTTCATATTTATTTTCATTGTTTTCACATATAGAAGCAACAAGAATATTGTAACCAAGATTTTGTAAAAACCAATTTGAAAAGAGTGTCCGTGGAGTTTCTTGCTCGTTCTTGTCCATAGAGACCTACGTTTTGGAACGAGCAACTAGCTTTAACTTTTTGTATGAGTAACTTCTTGACAATTCAAAAGTGCTTGTAAATGGTCTAATTGAAATAAATGTTTTGACTTTTGAGTCAGAACGTTTTACAAATCATTGAGTTTCAATAATTTGTAAAACGGTAAAATCTCCTCATAGTATAAGCGTATGCGTTTTCATTGAGGCGGGTATGCCACTGCACCGGCGGCAGATTCCAACATCGTATATAATAGTCGCCACGAGTCGTGAGCACATTTGTCAAGTTAATTTTTCGGTTTTTGGATTCTGGTGCTGACGCTACAAAAAACCCCGAAACGAATCCAAAAACCGAAAAATTAACTTGACAAATGTGCTCACGACTCGTAGCGACTAATATACAAGAGTTTCAATTTGTATAGAAAACACGTCTAGGACCACACACTGCCGACGCCCGCGATTTTTGTACCGTGCAAGGCGCCCCGCGGCGGGATGCTTCGCCAGTGGGTGAACCGCCTTATAGGTAAAGCAATTCAAGTGGAAGGTTTATAAGTATATAATATCACGCTACGACCACCGGGGGCGGAGTAGACCAAAGACGTAACTGAACGCGGATCACATCTCGGGGAATAATAATATAGCTAATTGTAAAATTATGATATTTTCAATAAATGTCTTTGAATAGGTATATTGTGTTAATGATTTATTTTTACATAAATTATATTTAAGGTGAAATAAACTACAAAATAAAATAAGCCTATAAAATTGTGTTACAGACGTATTTAAAATGCAAACTCACGCTCTCATATAACATTAATCTGGAGTCTTTATATTTCCATAATTAGGATAATAAATTAATGATGGGTATGTCTCGCTACATTTTCCTTTATTAATCATATTTCCACACCAAACCTAACATAGCGTCCCCGTAATCTATTTATTCATATTCCCTAGTCACGACGATGACAACTGTCCATCAGTGAATAGACCCCAATTATTAATAATCGGGGAGGCAGTTGAATAAAAATGTCGGATGAGGATCGAGTGTGAGGGTTTGTACCTTTATTTGTTAGGGTTCATATTATTTGCGAGCTTTTCTGTATGAAGAAAGCGGAGTCTAGGTCACGTGACCAATTCAAACAGAAATTAGGGTTTCTAGATTCAATGTGGGACCCTTTTTAGGTACTAAGAACATTCCCCCGTCCGAATTTTTGTACGACCGATTATCGGACCGTTCAGTAGATCCATAGTTTTGTGGGACCGAATTTTTGTAGGACGTATGCCCAGTGACGTTGGTATATTTAAAATTCATATATTCCATTCTCTCCGACATAAAAATCGGTCACCGATTGTCTGACGTGGGCAGACAGCGTCAGTATAAAAGGTAGTTGACTCACTTATGTTCAAGTGTGACTGCTGGGTTTATGTTTTACTGGATATACATGCCATCACGCCTGAATTCCCCGAAGGGTTAGGCAGAGGTGTACCAGTGTACACCCACAGTTCGCCGGTATGTTAAGGTCCCATGTAATAGGGGGCGAGCCTATTGCCATTAACCGGGCACAAATCCTATTACATGGGACCTAAACATACCAGTGAACAGTGGGTGTACATTGGTGCACCTCTGCCTAACCCTTCGGGGAATACAGACGTGATGGTAAATTGAATACTGTTCGACTAAGCTTCCAAATATTGGTGCTACATATAGGGATCGTTCGTTGACAGACATCAATGAGCTCATAATTCCTGTCAACAGTCGGATGACACGTGTCGGTCGCGACCACACCGATATTTACCCACGGGTTTATCCACAACAAACTGAATTGGTTTTTTAAATAATACAATACAAGTTGGGTATAAAAATATTGTTATGATTTATGCCATCGTTTCAATAATTGTCTTCGGAATTTTTGGAAACATTGTTTTTTGTATTATTTACCAAATTAATATTTAAGTAAATTGGAAGAACTGAATTTAAAACAAATTTTATACTGATGCAATAGGCTCGCCCCCTATTGCATGGGACCTTAACATACCGGCAAACTGTGGGTGTACACTGGTACACCTCTGCCTATACCTTTGGGAAATACAGGCGTGGTGGTATATTTTACTGAAATTTTACCCTTTTGCATTTAGTATCGTCAGTAATTAGAAAGATGGATACGTGTACCATCACACATAACATACCATCACGCCTGTGTGAAAATTATAGAACAAAAGTTGTTGATTAAGATGTTAGTAATATAGTCCTGAGAGGTTGTCATTGTTTTACAAATAACCCTGTATAAATAAGGATAGGGCTTTCATGTGACTGACAGTTGCCCCATTATCTGGCAGAATAAATAGAAAAGACATTTAGTGAAAAGTGGATGTTATAAACTGGTTCAGTTGGTACGTTACATGTAAAAATAAACACGAAGAACGAAACGTGGGCTATGGTATATCGGTCGCCACGAGTCGTGAGCAGAAACGTCAAGTTAATTTTTGGGTTTTTGGCTTCCTTCCTGGGTTTTTTGGGGCGTGGACACTGCACGCGATCGGTGCGACAGACGGACCAATCCAGTAGAGCATCGAAAAAACCTAGAAAGGAAGCCAGAAACCCAAAAATTAACTTGACATTTGTGCTCACGACTCGTGGCGGCAACTATACCACTGTTTTTTTTTTTGGTGGTTGGGAAATCATCAAATAACTTCTCCCGCCCTTGGCGGGGCGGGAAGGAGTGTCAGAGTTTTATTGACTAAAACCCACCCATGTTCCTTATTGTGCCCTTTGCGTTCCGGGGGCGCGGTATCTCTTGCGAACAACCCGCAGAACTATATCACTGTTAGATTTTAGTTTCAAATTCCTAATTCAAATTTAAAACATAAAAGAGTTCTGAATAATACAAAAGAGATATCACGGATCAGATAAAAAAAAAACGGTTTTTGACATAAAAAGTTAGACTAATATAACCTCTTTAACTAAGTTCCCTTGCGGACGACGCCCTGAGAAGACCGAGAAGACTTATCTGCTTCTGGAGGGAGGTGGGCCGGTTGAAATAACTCCCGCCACGGCACACGTACAATGGTCCGCGTTAGGACTAAGTGCGGAAACCACAACCCCAACATATGCCGTGTCCACGGCGCGTTCGTGTTCCACGCGCGCCTCAGAGAGATGTCAGCGTATGGGGGGGGGCACTGAGGGCCGATGCCTGCCGGGGCTGCGGGTTGTTCGCAAGAGATGCCGCGCCCCCGGAACGCAAAGTGCACAAGAAGGAACATGGGTGGGTTTTAGTCAGTAAAAGTCTGACACTCCCTCCCGTCCCGCCTAGGGCGGGAGAAGTTATTTTATGATTTCCCACACACCAAAAAAAAAAAAAACCCCGACATATAAAAAAAAAACATAAAATATAACCTCTTTAAGTTTACTTACGTTGTTTAAAATTAAATATTTATTAACGTATGCTTGCACAGCCAAATATTTCTGTCATTTAAGCATGACTTAACCTTAAACATCTTTTTCAGGTTAAAAATGAAATCCAAACAAAAAAACCAAATCTCAATTATAATCATGTAAATCAAACCTTTATGAAATTCCAATGAAGCTATTCATATTACCATTTTTCAAAGAATAACCCACCTTCCATATTCAACGTCATAACACCACGATTTTACCACATACCAACCAATCAGCTATCTCTATTTTGAATACCGACAATATTCTTTGTACAGGGTGAATTTTATTTCCGTAAACTTTTGGTGATGGTCGGATAGACTCGTGGATGTAACCCTTTTACGTGTATATCAAGTTGTCAGTGAATCCGGATCGTGTTGTTTACATTATAAACTCTCAAAGGTGTAAGATTCGGTTGCTTTTTCTTTTTCTATTATTTTATTTTTGGGGTAAATGCTATTTGCAAGTTATTCCATATTCCGAAATTGATGTTACTACGAAATACATTTACTTAGATAGACACTCGTGACAAATGGACAGGTAAATAGACATCGAACGTTGATTTACCATTATCACAGTCAAGTATCTATGGAACTCTATGGATACCCAAATAGTCGTTCAAATAAAAGCGGTAGCAGTGGAGGTTACATGTTAGTTCGATATCTGTGGCATCTGACATTTATGTCAGATCAATAAAATTGGTTATTTGACATCACTAATCTATTGGCATACTTTTTATGAGCTGTCAAAACGCGATTCCTCCTATATTTTGTATGGCAATAGCAAATGGTGATGACTTATTTGCAGACTTAATTGACTAGGTAATACTATTATATATAAAGCAACTAATTAATCGAGTGTTCATTAAAAACTTGACCGGATTTAGGGCTAACATAAAGTGTTTTATTAAAAATCCATCAAGGAATGCAGCACCAATGCCGCCCGTCCACAGTAGCTGACGTATTTCTATGGAAACGTTATAAGCAACACTGTCGTTTTCTGCGATTTTTTTTTTCACATATTGCCGTCCGACGGCGCTTACACTGCCGTCACCTCTAAAATTGTACATTTAAACAGTATCAACAATACCGATTGACAAATCGATTCAACAAGTAAACAGTGAAGCAGCGTAATTGTCCTTCCACTATCAATAGATCCAGTGATTTATAAGTCGTTAACTGTCATGTATACTGAGCTAATAGCAGGGGCTAATGACCACGGAACTCATACGTCCATTATAACTACGATAAGAAGTTTACAAACGACCATTTTGTTTGCAATACTCTGAAGTGTTGATAAGACAATGATTTATTTTAGCTTAGGAGTGACTGGATTATACGTGATTAATTGTAGTCTTTAGAAGGAAATTTAAGTTTTATTAATTATTGTCGGATAGGCAGAATAATTTAGAACTTTTTAGTGTCAATTAATCTCTTCAGATTTACATGTTTTCATAGGTGATTGTTACATTTAAAATTTTTATAATTATTTTAAGGTCTTAAGAACGCGAGAGGATAACACATAAATTTAAAACAAAAGAGCTGATAACATTGAAACCGCGGAGCCGTTTTCCATCAAACAAACGCTCCCGACTAAATAACCTTTCAAACACAAAAACAGAATCAAAATCGGTTCATGTGTTCGGGAGCTACGATGCCACAGACAGACAGACACGCACACACACAGACACTTCAGACTTACAACACAACGTCATTTTTGCGTCGGGGTAAAAAAATAAAAAAGCAATCATGATATTTTACAAATTATGTGTCATACACGTAGACCAACTTGAAAGGTGCTATTAGTGAGTAGCGGTAACAAAACCTATAAATAAATACTCATTATAAAATAACAACAACATTAGTAAATCTATTTAAAATACTTATCACAATAGAATCTGCGATAAGTATTTTAAGTAAGTAGATATTTAAGTTAACGTTATCGATTTCACATCGCCACGTTTCCCGGCAAATCCAAGTATTAGAACTTGCCGCGTCGACGGCGCGTTCGTGTTCCACGCGCGCCTCAAAGAGATGTCAGCGAAAGGAAGGGGCCACTGAGGGCCGATGCGTGCCGGGGCTGCGGGTTGTTCGTAAGAGATACCGTGCCCCCGGAACGCAAAGGGCACAAGAAGGAACATGGGTGAGTTTTAGTCAGTAAAAGCCTGACACTCCCTCCCGCCCCGCCCAGGGCGGGAGAAGTTATTTGATGATTTCCCACCCCCCCCCCCCCAAATAAAGAAAAAGTATTAGAACTTCGAAGGACGTGTTAAAGAAAGAAGTTTCTCGACGACAGTTTAACGAAAGCTGCGGTGGAAGTAATAAATCATTTAATAGTTTAAACCTGCCAAGCGATTTGATATCTTCCGGACTTACCTTTAGAAGAAACTTCGGTTTAGAAACATTGATAGGTAGATACAACTGCCTCGTCAGCATAGTGGTCCTAAGCGCGACTGCTACGCTAGAGGTCTTGGGTTCGATTCCCAGGTCGGGCAAAGTGTTATTGGGTTTTTCTATGAAATTCTCAGTAGCAGCTCGGAGTTACGATCTGTGCCCGGTTAATGGCAATAGACTCTCCCCCTATTACATGGGACCTAAACATACCGGCGAACTGTAGGTGTACATTGTTACACCTCTGCCTACCCCTTTGGGGAATACAGGCGTGATGGTATAATGGAATGTGATAGGCAGGTAAGGAGATTTGTTAATAGATGAACCATTTGGAGTATTAGAGCCTAGTACTCACTGGCGGTACGGCACAACGAGGCATTCTTACGTGAGGAAGCATAATGTACCATAATAGTTAAAATTTCAAGCACGTCCTGACACGACATTGCATAGCACTTAATTTTGTAGCTACGATTGTACTTTGGAATATCATTGAAATTTCAACAGTAATATATATAGAAGTTAAGGTATATTATGGTTCGTAACAAAATCCCATGGCGAGCTATGAAAAAAATTGTGTCAAAATTACAAAGTTTAGACGAATATTGTTGTTTAAGCTCAACTCAAGATAATTGTCCTTATTCTAGGTAAGTCGGGGACAATGACTTGATAGACAAAAGCCGAAATTAAAACTAGTCAAATCACTAATTTAAATATTTTATGTCGGTAGCTCAAAATCTCGTACAAAATAAGTAACCAACCCCAAGCATAGCCCACTTTTAGCGCCCTGTTCTTATTCCGAGGTGGATAATTCTCATGAATGTCCAGTCTTCGGCCTCTGGTCTGTCAGACTCTTACTGACTAAAAACCACCCCGGTGTTCCCTTCAGACACTTACGCCGGGGATCCCAAGAACGTACACGCCTTCCGCGAGCCCCGACTGAACTATTAGTGCACCCTTTTTTTTTGGCGCGCGGTTGAAATGCTCCTGGACTTCGTTCGTCGTGGGGGTGACGGAGGGAGAATGCCCGTCTTTTACGGGCTAAAACCACCGCGGTGGTCCACCTCTGCCTATGGCCCGGGGAATTTGCATAAACTAGTAAGTAAGTATTCACTATTAGTGCCCCTAACCTATCTGCAAAATGATTTAGCCTACTTACTTCAATACATATTCATACTTATTCAATACTAGTAGTCGATTGTAGATAATCTCTGGTAGTAGGAGGAACACCGTGGGGTTTTAGTCCGTAGTAGTCCGACACACCCCTCCGCCTTCCTCGAGGCGGAGGTAGTCCATAAGGATTTCCCCACGAGAGAAAAAAAAAAGAAAAAAAAATCCCTACTCTTTGGTCTAACCGTCGACTCGGTCTTCATGACCAAAGTTCTCATTGCCATTTGGCGCTTGAACGCCAGGTACCGCTGCGAAATAATTATCTCGCTTATTTTACTTTATACTTTTTATAATTTTTCGCAACATTTGTATTTCATCTAGGTACCTCAATCTGGACTGTCCATACTTCACCCTGTGCTTGTACTTATCCTTGTTTCAAAATCCTACTCATTGTGCCTTCGGATCTTTTGTGAGTGTATAGATTGTGTGAAGCTTATTATATACTTTTTCCCGTGAGTTGTTTATATTATTCACACACGCCAGTACCTATAATGACATCAAGTTTAATCACTTCATCATCATCTACTTAGCTCTCCTAACTATGTCGGGGTCGGCTTCCGGTCTAACCGGATACGGTTGAATACCAGTGTTTTACATGGAGCGACTGCCTACCTGACCTCCACAACCAGTTACTGGGCAACACGATACCTCTTGGTTAGATGGGTCGTCAGACTTTCTGGCTTCTGACTACCCGTAACGACTGACTATCGATCTACGAATGACAGCCGGGACCAACAGCTTTACGTGCTTTTCGAGGCACGGGGGTGTCACACCACCAACTTCTAAACTCTGGGCAAAACCTAATGGAAAAGCCCAATAACACTTTTTCCCCGACCTGGGAATGGAACCCGGGACCACACGCTCATCAATCGTGCTTACGACGACGAGACCAACGGGGCAGTTTCTGGACGGAGTAGTCCACTTAAAAAACAATTGAATACCATTATATTGCCTTATATCACCATGTCTTACAATTATCTTTTAAAGTACAGTGTTACCGTTAAAATGTAGTAATGAAAGTCAAAGGCTTCGCTATCGTGTTACCTGCATCAAGTTTATGACTTCAAGTAAGCACCTGTTCCGCTGAAAGTGAATATAAACTTGGAATAGAACTTTAAATTACTTCACAGTAATTCGTTAAAACACTTACAGCTATTATGAGGAATTAGTTTTAATTCTGGGATTACTTTTTGTTCTGGAAACGTTAGGAGTCATTAGTCATTGTTTAAAATAATGTGAAGCGGACATGAAACTGCTCTAAGCCAACTGTTGGTAACTTTCTAAGTCACATCACGTCGTATGTGGCTCTATCTTTGCTGTATTCCTAGTACAAATATTACTATATATTTATTATTATTACTACATATTTATTATTATTACTATTATTATTTATTTATTTATTATTTATTATTATTATTACGGATCTCAAGTTTTTTTATAACGTTTAAAAAAAGGTTTTAGTAAAAACTAATTTCCAGTCATTTATCAAGTTATTTTAATTTCAAATTTGGCTTTGCAACAAATTTATTGCGCGTTGTTCAACAATTATTTTTATTAAGTAAAAGCTAAAGTTTATAACAGGTAATAACATACCATCACGCCTGTATTCCCCGAAGGGTTAGGCAGAGGTGTACCAATGTACATAGTTCACAAATCCTAACTCCGGGCTGCTACTGAGAATTTCATAGAAAAACCCAATAACACAGTTTTTACTCGACCTGGGAATCGAATCCAAGATCTCTAGCGTAGCAGTCGCGCTTAGGACCACTAGGCTACCGAAGCAGTTAACAGGTAATCTCTCTCGTATAACGGTTCTTCGGAAAAGTCGGGTGCGCAGTACTCGTAACCGGCGCTTGTATGACCAGATTTATAAACGTGGACGAGGTGAAAGGAGGATGTAAGGATCGTAGCAGGTGACGTTCTGTGGTTACTGCCTACCCCCATGGGAAAAAGGCGTGGATTTATGTGTGTATGTACGTAATCTCTAGAAGTAATGTTCCGATTACAAAAATTATTTCACTCATAGAAAGCTACACTGCTGTCAAGTGTCAAAGGCTTTATTTCTAATTTATGTTTCATGGCATACTTGAGTTCCAAGCAGACGAAGTTGAGGGTAGAGGCTAGTTATAAATAATCTTACATCCCTGATGAGATTATTAACAGGTGTTAAGTATTTACTAGACAAGCAAAATTACTCGTCTGAGAAATGGTGGTATTGCTTGAATTTAGTCCTGTCGGGTGTAAAAATGGGTAATTACGTAATCTAATTAGGGGACGATGTTAGGTGTGTGTACCGGTTTATACAGGGTTATTTGTAAAACAATGACAACCTTGCAGGACTGTATTACTATCATCATAAACAACTACTTTTGTTCTATGAACTTTTACAGAATCAAGCAACGCAAGAGCATTGAAGTGAATGACCGACTGAAGGATTTCCGTAAAATTGTAAATATGTGAAGTACAAACACCCCCGCCGCCCTAACCCCGCTCCCCTCGCTATTTTACTATCGCTTTCGTTTGCTTCGCATAGACTTCGTAACATTTATAGCGTTCAATTTAAATGTTTTTATTTTTGTATGAAAAAGAATATGAAAAATTTTTAAATGTCATAGAACAAAAGTTGTTGATTATGATGTTAGTAACATAGTCCTGAGAGCTTGTTTATGTTTTACAAATAACCCTGTATAACGGGAGAAAAAAAAACATAAGTACCGGCTTACTGTGGGTGCACATTGGTGTTGTAGTCGTTAGAGTCCTGAGCATAAATGTCAACTTAATTTTTGGGGGCCTTTAGGGGTTTTTTTGGCCCATGACGCTGCACGCGATTGGTCCGTCAGTCGGACGATCGCGTGCAGCGTCGGCGCCCTAAAAAAACCCAAAAATTAACTTGACATTTATGCTCACGACTAGTGGCGCCTGCTATACACCTCTGCCTAACCCTTTGGTGAATACAGGCGTGATGGTATGTATGAATGTTTGTATGTATAAAGTCTCCTTAATAAATGTTTGTTATAACTAGAACCAGGCTTAAATTATAATCTTAGTCAATAAAAAAACATTTCCCAAGTGTTCACAATAACGCTGTAGGCGAAATGTTCAGCCATATAACTTTCATTGGAGTAATCTAAACTTTCTCCATCTCAATATTGATATCAAAGCGGCTTAGTTTATTACGAATATTGATAGATTTGTTCGAGATCACGACACTGTGTTGGCTGAAGAAAAGACTCTCAGGCTTGGTTACCCATTTATTACATAGTAGCGTTATGGTTTCTGTTCCACTTCCGTGGGTCATAGCGTAATGTTATCATTATAGCATAATATATACTATCCTACTAATATTATAAATGCGAAAGTTTGTGAGTATGTATGGATGTATGTTACTCTTTCATGCTAAAACGGCTGAACGGATCTGGATGAAATTTGGCATTGAGGTAGACTGTACTGTGGAATAACTTTTTATCCTGGAAAAATGTATGGTTCCCGTGGGATAATAATTATATTAAATTTGACGCGGACAAAGTTGCTAGCTTTTTTTTTCTTTTTTGGGGCGTGGGAAATCATCAAATAACTTCTCCCGCCCTGGGCGGGGCGGGAGGCAGTGTCAGACTTGTACTTACTAAAACCCACCCATGTTTCTTCTTGTGCCCTTTGCGTTCCGGGGGCGCGGTATCTCTTATGAACAACCCGCAGCCCCGGCAGGCATCGGCCCTCAGTGGCCCCTTCCTTTTGCTGACATCTCTTTGAGGCGCGCGTGGAACACGAACGCGCCGTCAACACGGCCTGTCGTTATGCAACGTAAGGACGGTGAGCTACCCATTGCTCACCGTCCACAGGCCCGTATCTACGGTGGCCGGGAGTCGTCGCGCGGCTCCCGACGTCCGGAGCGTCTACCGCGGCGGCTGGGACGTGAGAATCTCTCACAGAAGGAGGTGACTGCATCCCATTCCCTCTCGCTCCGGACCATGGCTTGCACCAGGGCCGGACGCGAAAGTACACCGCCGTCGATGGCCGCCACGAGGACTCGGCGATGTTCCGCCCAAGCGGGGCATACCGCCACGGTGTGCTCTACCGTATCCTCGGGAAAGTTGCTAGCTATCATATATTTTTTCCAATCCGACTGTTAGTTCTAGAGATGGTCGAGTATAAATAAACAACCAAAAAATCTCTTGTGTCAAAAAGCTTTTCTGTAGATTAGAACGATATTCACTTTAAACTATACCTAATTATTTAAAACTAAATTCAACCAATCAAATGCCTGCAAATTTTGTCCTAACTAGGTTGGCTACCCTTTTGATTTTATTAAGAAAAGTGTCCTTTTTTTTAACTGACTGATAATTAACCGAGGATCTTGAAGTAGCCCACGTCCATTTTTAGGAAAGATAGAGGAATATGTCGTTAAGAAGGTCCACGATAAGCTTTCCCTTCAATGCTCCGATTTTGAAAGCGTTTGGCTAAAGTTATGACCCATGGAAAGTGTCTGTCATATTAAATTAGTTAGACGTAAGTAATTGAATTATTAAGTGACTAGCACTTTGCCTGAGACTTCGTCCGTTTTCACAGCCATTTAATGAGTTTTATAGGAAAGTGTTCGGATACCTTGGGTGTTATTATTTAAATTTTCGAAGGAATCTCTGATTTTGTGAAAATAAAATATAGCCTTGCTGATAATGTAGATTTCCATAATTATGTGGAAGAATTTTAAAATCAGTTAACCCCTCAACTGCCGGGCAGACTTTTAAAGATCGAATTCAATTGTCTAATCAATATTCGACAGTTAACCTCTTAAGTAGTTTCTTAATTTATCCATTGTAAACAAATATAAAAATCTTTTATTTTTATAAAATTACTTTAAATTAAGATTGTGGCCTGTCCTGTTTTTGTATCACTAAGCTCAATTCAGTACCATTCCCAAAGGTACGCAACATAGTGCTAAATATATCACAGTCGACAACTTACCTTATTGCCTTCTCTTATTGCACCTCCAATTACAGGAACATTTTAGCCGAATTACCAAAAAGTGTATTGCTTAAAGGCTATTCGGTTCTACAGGGTTCCGATAATTGCGCCCTAATCACACACTGTGGGTGGCACGGCTGAATAATGAATGGAGTGCGGACAATGGGTCTGCGTCGTGGTGTGAACAAAATAAACGTCGGACAAAGGAAAATGTACCTACAGGAGTTTTTGGGAGATGTTAGTATTAAAGATTCCGTTACGATTAAGAATTCCATGGTCAATAGGATTCCATTTTGGTTGAAGATCATGATTATTTAATTGTGTGTTTTAGTGACCTCAATGTAGGAAAATTGGTTTTATTTTCTGCACATACTGAAGCTAATTAAGATGTTGAAAATATTGTATGCTTCTGTCGGATGGAAACTTTGCCTTTTCAGAATACCACAGGGAGAATTCTCGTATTTTTAAGAACGATCGCATTCAAATCTAATTCTCAAAGAGATTAGCGTTCAACCAAACAAACAAACTCTTCAGCTTTATAATATTAGTATATATTTATTGAAAACTAGCGAACTACCCGCGACTTCGTCCACGTGGCTTATTTCACCCGCGTTAAGTGTCGACTTTGGTTACTGCTCCGCTTCCCTGCGGGGAGCGTGATGTTATATAGCCTACGTTACTCAGGAAAAATGTAGTTACCTATTGGTGAAAAAATTCATTACAAACAAACCCTTGACTTTGTCGGCATTTTTTCGTAATCGGGCCAGTACTTCCAGAGATTACCTCTTACAAACAAAAGAAAAAACAAACTTCATCTCTTTGTACATGGTACAGATAACAACAATACATGAGATTTTCTTTCAAGACTCTTTCCTAAACCCATCACTCATTTGACGGCCAGTTGAATCTCTGACTGACAGCGAACTACCCAACGCGTGAACAATCTAACTCCATCTCTTTCACTCTCCAAACAAATGAGAGAGACAAAGGACGCATTAAAGCGTAAATGTGAGTATAAATCTCGACGCGGAGATACAAAACAGAAACATTTCTCTTACATTAAGAGGGGAATAAAGCTCTGTTATCCCTGAAGACGAGAAATACGTTGAGATAATGAAACCCATTCAAATAATTACGGTGATATAATATTTTGTTACCTACCTTGTTGTAATAAGACTCGGTTTTGCGTAATGCTTCTAGTCTTACTTGTCTTTTTATTTTTTCTTGGTAAATTCCTTATACATAATTCACAAGTTTTGGTATATGTGCTTACATAATAAGATAGCCAGTAACAATTTGGCTGCTATTTTTTATAAAGTTAATGGAATAACGAATGCCAGTGGATCCAATCCAGTCTGCCTCCTTGCTGTCCTTCCCCAGCGATGATGTACCGAAAAGTAATTTTTATTATGAGAACTTTTGTTTAATATAACATACATACATAAACTCACGCCTTTTTCCAATGGGGGTAGGCAGAAACCACAGAACGCCACCTGCTACGATTCTTACATACTCATTTCGCCTCGTCCACTTTCATACGTCTGGTCATACAAGCACGCCGGTTACAAGTACTGCTTTGTTTATTATAAATTATTAATGTTTTACTTACGACTAACCATTATTCCATAGTTGAATTTAAAGTCTTACAGCAAAAAAAGCAATATTACTAAAATATTTTAATTCAGTAACTGAGATCCACGTTGGGCGCCAAAATGCTCACAGCAGATAGAAAAACAATAACTGACAAAAATAGCTTCCATAATATTTTTTTTTTTATAAAGGTAATAACAAAAGCAAAAATCAGATTATGTCACCAGAAAAAATAACAGGAAAAAATTAAACAGATATCTATCGAAAGAAAATTAAACTTTTCAGTTACAAACGCTGATGGTGAAAACGTCGCGTAACTCTGACTTGCCTTTGAGTAGAGAATTAAAAAAAAAAAATAACATCTTTAGAAGTCCCAAAAAGTTCCTACTTAAATATTGTCAATTAAAAAAAAAGGGTTGCAAGTCGAAAGTCAGGTAAACAAAAACTCCAAAAAAGAAATTTAGTTATTACTTTTAATTTGAGGTATAAGGCTCCAAGATAAGCGATTAAACCTCGTTGATGTATATAGGCAATGTAGGTAAGCATAGAAAATGGCGATAAGGTTGGCACAGTGGCTGAGCGATTGGCTCTGCGTTACGTGACGCGGCTGCGACTTGTGCACTGACCAAATATTTGTTAAGCCTACCAGGTCCTGCCGAGGCCGCGGGTTGTTCGAAAGAGATACCGCGCCCCCTGAACGTAGAGGGCGCTAGAATACCTGGATGGATTTTATCCAGTAAAAGTCTGACACTAAGAGAGCGGGGGAAGTCACTTAATGATTTCCCATGCGAAAAAAAAGAAGGCCTACTAGGTTTTTTTGTAAAACGCACCCACGATATAGGAGAAATTCCTAGTGTGGGCTCAAAAAATACAAAAATCGTCCCTCAACTTCTTCTTCTTCTTACCGTTTCTATGAGAAACTATAATTCAGGTTGTGGTTCTTATTGTTGCTGTTGTTGTTATTTATTGTTGCAGCCCAGATTTTGGCCACTTTGACTGCGTTGTCGGTGGCAGCCATTAAATCTTGCACCGTGAAGCTATAAGGTCACGTAGGGCACAATCTGAGATGAGCCATTGTAATGTGCTGTACCGCACAAACAGCTCGAGTCGCTACCATCACTTAATCCCCCAATAGAACGTTCCCTATTAACATTTTTCAAAATAATCTTTTGGTATGTACGTTAAAGATTAATACTTTTCTTATGTACTTTTTCAAAAGAGGGATTTACGTCTGTAATCGCCCGCTTTATTATATTCACCTTTATATTTTTTTATACGAAATTATTTTCCTTGCTCTAATTTGAAAGGCATTTCTATAGAAAAGTGAATATGTGTGCGTAGCTTTTGTATGATGTTAAATGTCGTTCACTTTCAGGTTTTCATGATCAACGAAATCCTAACATTTATGTTACATTTCACGAGTTCCCATTCTTGAATTTTTGAATATGAAAGTCACATGCCCCGCGCTCGTTATTTGCATGTACTATGTACAGTATGTGAGATGGATGGAGGTCTAGTGTACGTTGTATTTGTTTCGCCGTCTCAATCCAATCATTTCATTTCCAATCTCAATTGGAATTAAGTAAGTATGCTGGGGATATTATAAAGCACAAGTGTGCGTGCAAACGCTGGTTCGCTTCCTGTTCCCTCACTCTCATAGTCAGACATAACAATCAAACATAAGATGCCATTTAGTTACAGTTTCTTTTTTGTTATTATTAAAGTTTTTTTTATCTTAGTTGAAGGGTGAAAATATTTAATCTATGTATTAATTAATCATTTTTTATTTCTCTATCCTTAAAATCATAATCTGAACATAGAGTTCTTTTAAACAAAAAATCAGACAGTTTGAGCTATATTACTACTAGGTAGGTACTGAATCAGACAAGCTACAAAAGTAAACAACGTAAAACCCAGACAGTCTGACCTCCGCCTACTTTTAGTAAATCCTGAAAAAAAAAATTACAAAGCGGTCTTTTCATCCCCAAAATTTTAGGCATTTAGGTAAATACGACCCTTTCTCTTGGACATAATATTCCAAGTCTTTTGCTCTCTGGCTATGTTGCCCTAACACTATCAAACTCTCTTTCTGCCATAAACTTCGTGATGACTTTTTAATTGAATCCAAGTTGTTAAAAACGTTTGTTCCACTTTGCTTTCTTCCTTCCGTTGAAGAATTGAGGAATTAATACTTTTTTTTGACTGTTGGAAACGATATTTTTGGACGAAAATGAAGTTTCTTACAAATGAGCGAAGTTTATTTTTAGTTCCGTTGACAAAATGAAGACTAAAATAGTATCTAGATAAAAAAATATCATGTTTCTATTATTGATTTTTTATAGACTGAAATATTAATAAAAAAAGTTACATTTGATAAAGAAAGTTACGTTTATATGTTAATTTACATTATTAGTTTACATGTTTAGATTCCTAAAAAGTGTCTTGATAGTCCGATTCATAATTATGTACTGCCTAAGATTATCTTATAAATACTTTTGTGTTACCGGTGAAGGAAAACGTCTTAAGGAAATTTGGACTTTAAAATTAATTTCTGTAATCACTAAACAGCCTTGAGTAAGTGTGGTGATCAAAGCTCGTGCCTTCTCTGTATGGGAAGCTACATTTATTTATAAACTAAAACTTAACCAAAAAAAATATTTGTCAACAAATAATGTTACTGACCTCTCCAATTAAAAACATGACAGAAACAAAAGAACAACGTCAGAACAGCTGTTTACATTCCCTTGCAAGTAGAGAGTGTCATCTAGAAAGATTAATAATGTTACCAAGTGGAGAGCTAATACTCTGTCACTATTTACTTGGAAGGACATCCATTTTGTCCCCTGGACACTATTCAGTGAACGTGGTCGGTTCACTCAAGATGTCTCCTTTTATCAATAAATTGATAAAGTGGGTATGTTTTTGTGCAAGGTGTGTCGGAATTTCGGGGAACGCTGAAGCTTACTAAGGCTTTGTGAAAACGTGAAACAAATTAATAAAAATATTAGCTTCTGCCCGCGACTTTGTGTGCACAGACCTCAAAATTAACTCAACGATCCAAATTATCCCACGGGAACACAAAAACCGGATACAGATCTTATCACAAACATACCATCACGCCTGTATTCCCCGAAGGGTTAGGCAGAGGTGTACCAATGTACACCCACAGTTCGCCGGTATGTTTAAGTCCCATGTAATAGGGGGCGAGTCTATTGCCATTAACCGGGCACAAATCCTAACACCGAGGTGCTATTGAGAATTTCATAGAAAAACCCAATAATACTTTTTGCTCGACCTGGGAATCGAACCCACGACCTCTAGCGTAGCAGTCGCGCTTAGGACCACTAGGCTACCGAGGCAGTTTCATATCTTATTTGTTAAGATAAATCAATATCTAAATGTGTGTAAAGTTTCAGCTAATTCCGTTCAGCCGTTTAATCATGAACGTGTAACAAAACATCCATTCATCCATCTTCTCACACTTTGTTTGACTTTCGGCGCAAATACGTTATAAATAGTTGATCTCCAAACTCCGAACAAGAATTGGAGAATGTCAGAGCGTAATTAAACCCCATCACATTGATTTCTTGCTACAAAACATAATGTCGAGGGATGATCGAGGTCATAAACAATTTATGTCACTTACAAGCTCCTTATAGACTAAGATCCTAGGGTCGACGGACCCACGTCATTTGAAAGGTAAGGAAAGATACAGAAATATGAAAGTAGAAATCAAAAGCATTTATGTTAATTAGGCTATTTGCAGGCAGTTTTAAATTGTCTCGTTACTCGTTCCAAACATCTCGTTGGCCTAGTGGTCCTAAGCGTTACTGCTACGCTAGTCTTGGGTTCGATTCCCAGGTCGAGCAAAGTGTTATTGGGTTTCTCGGTGAAATTCTCAGTAGTAGCTCGGAGTTAGGATTTGTGGCCAGTTAATGGCAATAGGCTCGCCGCCTATTACATGGGACCTAAAACATACCGACGAATTGAGGGTGTATATTGATACACCTCTGCCTAACCCTTTAGGGAATGCAGGCGTGATGGTATGTTATATAACGAAGGTTCGGCGACACTACGCTCTTGGATTCAAAGTTAATGACATACAACAACTCGGCAGAGAAAGTTCGTTGTTACGCCAAACTGTTATCTACAACTCTTAGCACAAAAGCTAATATTCTGTGGGTGATTAGCGTAATAAATTTTGTAAGTTAATTAATAATTAAGCAAGTCTTAACATTTAATTTTATTATCCGTTTAAAATATTTCCCGATGTTTTTGATGACACAGTTATGATGATACTTCAGTTTCAATTAACCGTTACTTAATAAATCTCTGTTAATTAAACCTTTTTGCGGAGAATTGCGGGCCTGTTGAGGCCAAAGCTTCCAGTATTTAAGATTTATTTGTGTAGGTCCGTTTGCTTGAATTTAGTATTTAACACCGGACGCTTAAACGACGGAGTGTTATAAGTTTGACGTGTCTGGGTGTGTGTGCACGTGTGTGTGTGTGTGTGTGTCTGTCTGTGGGATCGTAGCTTCCGAACGCATGAACCGATTTTTATTTTGTTTTTTTGTGTTTGAAAGCTTATTTAGTCGGGAGTATTCTAAGCTGTGCTTGAATTAAATTGGTTCAGTGGTTTCAAAGTTATCAGCTCTTTTGTTAGCTACGGTAGTGATTTTTTTCTTCCGTCGGGGGTTACTTAAAATTTTTCATTTTGTACATTTTTTGGTAATTGTAATTAGTTAGTTCTTGAATGATGTACTTAAATTATAATATACGTTTATTAAGTAAAGGGTGTTGTAAAGGCCAAGTGGTTTAGGCGTCCATAGCATCCGCCACGAGTCGTGAGCACAAATGTCAAGTTCATTTTTGGGTTGCTTTTTGGGATTTTTGAGCGCCGACACTGCACGCGTGCATCGTCCGTGACTCAACAAACCCAAAAACGAACTTAACGTGTGTGCTCACGACTCCTGACGGTTCCTATACCAATATAATACTTTTCAATTCATATGTATTTTTATCTTGTACATAAGTGAAGGAAAACATCGTGGGCAAACCTGGACTTATAATCAAGATATTATTGAAATCCCTTGTCAACAAAATTGTTAGTCTCGAAGCGCGACTGCTGAACGTGGGGGTCCTGGGTTCGATTCCCAGGTCGGACAAAAGTGTTATTTTTTTAGTTGCGTAGTGTGATTTTTCCATTAGTAATTTCTCAGTAGGAACGAATTTCGGAAGTTGGTAGTGTGATACCCCGTAGCTTGAAAAGCACATAAAGCCGTTGGTCCTATGCCTGATCTCTCCCTGGTCGTGTCGGATTGCCGTCCCATCGGATTATAAGAGTGAGCGAAAAGGGAGTTAACCAATGTTTCAGCTCACACTTATGCACTACAATAAATCTTGAGAACTTGGCTAGTCTTCAATGAGATTGGCCACTGTGGCCGCATTTGGTCGAGAGAATTTTTACCATACAATCACGCCTGTATTCCCCGAAGGGTTAGGCAGAAGTGTACCAATGTGCACCCACAGTTTGCCAGTATGTTTAGGCCCCATGTGATAGGGGGCGAGCCTATTGCCATTAACCGGGCACAAATCCTAACTCCGAGCTGCTACTGATAATTTCATAGAAATACCCAGTAACACTTTTTGCTCGATCTGGGAATCGAACCCAAGACCTCTAGGGTAGCAGTCGCACTTAGAATCACTCGGCCAACGAGGCAGTTCAAGAATGTTTAAATTATTATATTTCCAATTCGAAAATAAACTTGAATATAATAGGTACTTTTACGTTGGGACTCTTGTGCTAAGCCTAGTGATCTCTGCAAGACCTGAAACCCTCGAGAGCCTTTACACGTATGAGACTAAACATGCAATAAATTACGACATTCTCACGTTCATAGAGCCCAGTACATACTTACACGTGTATTTAAACGTAAACATTCAGTTGCGAAGCTCACACGTACGTTACCTTACCTTTGGTAACGTTACGTGTACAATTGTACACAAAAGTGTTACTATACTTCACATTAATGTTATTCCCTAAGCGCGTGTCATACGGAAAGCGGAGCGAGTTTTGTTTGAAGCAACATAATACGATGTTTTTTTTTTAACTTTTATTATGTTTTTAGAAAAATAAATATCAAAATAATTTATCAACTTTTTTTGGTATAATACAGATAACTTTGGTTTTATGTAAAAAAAAGAAAAAAATACCACAACAGAAAATTTTTAACATATTATTAAAATTCTAAAACAAATATATTATTATTAATTAATAACAATATTATATTATGTAATATTTTTTTTTAAGAATTGTGTGCAAAAAGATCTCTATCACGTAGCAATAAAAAAAATAGAAAGAAATTACATCTCCGCTTCTGTTATGATAGGACCCTAACCAACTCTCTTGAAACATCAGCGATATGTTGGTAGTAGCAATAAATTATGACACGAACTCGTTCCTTCATATTACGACGTATAAAAGTAACATTTTGGACCACTGTGTTATGAGGTTACTTAGTATATTACGTGAATTTAGTACATAATTTTATATAAAGAAAAGAAAATATGGGTAGTATATTTTGATTTTTCTTTTATTTTCTTATGATTGGTCAGCTTGAATTTGGCAGCTTCCTCACTTGATGATCGTCATCTGCTTAGCCTTTTCACAACTGTGTTGGGGTCGGCTTCCAGTCTAACCGGATGCAACTGAATACCAGTGTTTTTTTTTAATGGAGCGACTGCCTATCGGACCTCCACAACCCAGTTACTGGGCAGTACGATGTCTCTTGGTAAGACTGGTTGTCAGACTTCCCGGTTTCTGACTATCCGTAACGACTGTTAACGATCTGCGAATGACAGCCGGGACCAACGACTTTACGTGCTTTCCGAGCCACGGGGGTGTCACACCACCAATTTCCAAACTCCGGGCTTCTACTGAGCAAATCCTAATGGAGAAACCTAATAACACTTTTTGCCCGACCTGAAATTGAATCCGAGACCCCACGCTTATCAGTCACGCTTGCAGCCACGAGACCAACGGGGCAGTTATTAAAAATAAATAATTAAATTTATAAAAAAACTCAACTGCATAAAATATGAACTTTAGATAAAAACTGAAAAAAAAAGTCAGGTCCAATAGTTTAAAATTCTGTTAAGTAACAGTTGGGACCTATTCAAAATTTAGACCGGTCCAACACATATACCATCACATACCATCACGCCTGTATTCCCCGAAGGGTTAGGCAGAAGTGTAACAATATACACCCACAGTTCGCCGGTATGCTTAGGTCCCATGTAATAGGGGGCGAGCCTAATGCCATTAACCGGGCACAAATCCTAACTCCGAGCTGCTACTGAGAATTTCATAGAAAAACCGGTCCACATCTTCCCAATAAAACTTCAGAGTTATCAAAAAGTTTGACGCTCACTGTACAAGACTTTTGCTAACAAGTATACCTAATGCTGTGCAAAATCGTTTTGCTATTCAGGAAAGGAATGAAGTAATGATTTCATCACCGTACCATGGACATGATTTACAGGTAGCAACCATTTAGCACAATCATTTTGAAGGAAACCGAATGATCTGACTCATTCGCCACCATAAGCGAGATATTGGAGTGACCATGACATACTCATAATCACCAGGACATTCCTACCGATTGACAATTTCGAGTCTTACCCCGGTCTGTCGTCAGAAAACCAACGTAAAATTAACGCAAGAACACTAAAGCAGCTGTGATTGGTTGGTGATAAGTTATTGAAAACTTTTGTTCGAGAAACCGGTAGTAAATTAGCTTAGCATAATTTCTACTTAGTTTAACCTCGTAAGGCCCAATGTACAATGTATTGAACAAAATGACATGCAGCATTCTTGCCCACGCTTAAAAACAAAATCTTCTCATAAACGCCCGCTGTACACTACAATGTACATTGTGTGTACATGTTACATGTTTCTTTTAAATATTCGCGCCAACTGTCATTTTGTGTGAATGCCATCTTGCGAAATTTCTTATTTTCTTGTGATTCAAGAAGAAGGTTCATACCATTGGGAGCGGAGTAGTAACCAAAGACGTAACTGAACGCGGGTGACACCGCGGTGTATATAGCTAGTATTAAATAAGGTGTAACTTATTTTATACCTTAAGGTACATTTTGAATATATTTAAATTTTGCCTCTTTTTACTGCCTCGTTGGCCCAGTGGTCCTAAGCACGACTGCTACGCTAGAGGTCTTGGGTTCGATTTCCAAGTCGAGCAAAAAGTGTTACTGAGTTTTTCTATGAAATTCTCAGCAGCAGCTCGGAGTTAGGATTCATGCCCGGTTAATGGCAATAGGCTCGCCCCCTGTTACATGGGACCTAAACAAACCAGCGAACTGTGGGTGTACATTGGTACACCTCTGCCTAACCTTTCGAGGAATACAGGCGTGATGGTATGTGTTAAATTTTTACCAAAGGTAAACGGTACAATACCTGAGAGATACCGATTGATCTGCGGCAGCGTATAAATTAACATATTGAATAGCCGTTGAGCCCCTGTAGTGTAATTAAGATCGCTTACATTCAAATCAAACTCGTAGGCTAGCAGCTTTATATACCTACTGGTTTTAATTACCTCGTAGTAGAAATTTTATCCGACGTCTATGTTAGGGGTTCCCAATCTTTTTTGTACCACGACTCCCTTTATTATTCTTAACTGCCACGTTAGTCTCGTGGTTGCAAGCGCGACTGATGAGCTCGGGGTCCCGGGTTCGATTCCCAGGTCGGACAAAAAATGTTATTGGGTTTTTCCATTAGGATTTGCTCAGTAGCAGCCCGGAGTTTGGAAGTTGGTGGCGTGACACCCCCGTGCCTCGGAAAGCACGTAAAGCCGTTGGTCCCGGCTGTCATTCGTGGAACTTTGACAGTCATTACGGATAGTCAGAAGCCTGGAAGTCTGACAACCAGTCTAACCAAGGGGTATCGTGTTGCCCACTAACTGGGTTGTGGAGGTCAGATAGGCAGTCGCTGCATGTAAAACATTGGTATTCAACTGCATCCGGTTAGACTGGAAACCGACCCCAACATAGTTGGGGAAAGGCTAAGCAGATGATGATGATGACTCCCTTTATTAGTCGTATTTTAAAAGATGATTTTTGTGTGTAGCATTCATTAAAATTACCTTCTTTAGTTATATTTTTTTATTGAATTAAAACAAAAAAACAACATAACTAGTTAAAGAAAACTCTGAAGAGTATAATTTTTATTTTTATTATTGCTTATTTTAACTTATTTTATTGCTTATTTTAGGTGGTTCAGTCATGTTGAGAGAATGAGTGAAAGGCGACTAACAAAAGGGATTTATATGGCAGATGTGAGTGGCAACGCCGGGAGAGGACGCCCTAGAAAGACCTACCATGACCTAATTGGTGAGGTTCTTCAGAAAGGTTGGGTAAGCAGTACTCGTAACCGTCGTGCTTGTATGAACAGATGCATGAACGTGGACGAGGCGAAGGAAGTATGTAAGGATCGTAGCAGGTGGCGTTCTGTGGTTTCTGCCTACCCCCATGGGAAAAAGGCGTGAGTTTATATATGTATGTATGTATTTTAACCATCTAGGCAGTTTAGGTGAAGTGAGCTTGCGGTGAGGACTGTAATGTAACTGTATTTACCTCTGGAGTTTTACACAGAAAAGACCAGCAGCTTCACATTAAAAAAAGTCTCAGTAAAACGATTCGCGAGGAAAATTGAAACTGGTAATTTCCTAAGCAGTAAATATGTACAAATTATTTTCCTAAACAAATCAAGCGCAAAATGAAACATCCCAAAGTAACGCCTCCTAATTAATCTTATGATGTCGTCCCTTGTAATAAATAATTCGCTTTCGTTCGTAACTTACTTTGGCTGTAACTTTCATGTTTATTGGGTGTATTAAGGCAATATTTACTTTTGATATTGCGATGATCTTTACTGCCGAGTTTTTGGAGTAAATAGGGACAAGTCGTGTCTATTCTGTGGGTATTGAGCGGCTGTAACGAATTGTTACAAGGAAAAAAATTAAACTAGAGATGTAATTTTGTAAGTCTCATTCTTTCCTTTTATTGGCAATGCTGTTAAAGTTAAAGTCAAATTGTTTATTACAATTAGACCATTAAAATCATTGTGATGGTATGAAACGAATCTCAGTGGTTTAGGCGCTCACCTTTTATGTACGAAGTTATCGGTTTGCAAGCAGGCACACGCAATGTGTATTTGTGGTATGTGACAAGCTGTACCGTGTACAAATATGACTTTTTCAATCTATACTAATATTAACAAAAGGGATTTATATGGCAGATGTGAGTGGCAACGCCGGGAGAGGACGCCCTAGAAAGACCTACCATGACCTAATTGGTGAGGTTCTTCAGAAAGGTCGGGTGCGCAGTACTCGTAACCCGCGTGCTTGTATGAACAGATGTATGAACGTGGTCGAGGCGAAGGAAGTATGTAAGGATCGTAGCAAGTGGCTTTCTGTGCTTTAAATACTGGTTGGAATCAAAAAAATCTTTTTGTGTTGGATAGTTCATTTATCTAGGAAGGCTATAGGCTATATAACATCGCGCTACGACCAATAATGTAACTTAATGCGGGTGAAAAAAACCACGCGAACGAAACGCTGGCAGAAGCTAGATTGATAATATGTACCTACTTACTCTTCCCTTGCAGTGATAGTGAGAAGAGGCCATTGCCCTGCAGTGAGACAATAATAAGCTGATATTATTATTCAAAAGGCTCTTTGAATGTAATTTACTAGAAAAATAAATAAATTATTGGCTCCTTAAAAAAAAATCGTTTTGTACAAAACCTCCATACTCTTGTAAAACAAATAATGTTTTACAATATTTTGGTTTTCAAACGGATAAAAAAGTATAACTAGAGTAATGAACATTGTAATAAAAAATTACTGAACGACCAGTTTTCTGCGTAACGAGCTCAAAAATAGCAATAAGAATAAAAACAGTCGTAAAACAGAATTTCTCCTTTCAACTTTTAATGAAAGAGATCATGTTGAATGCGATGACGAAAAAAAAAATTCTATGGTCGATTGATATTTAGAACACGGAACCGGAAAATGAGACCGAAAAATATTACAACTGAGCTAACTTTATCAATCACTAGCTAAATACCATATTATACTCCGCTCCCGTCGATCGTAGCGTGATGTTGTATACGTATAAACCTTTCTCTTGAATCATATTAATATTATTTATAATCATTAATTTGCTTAACATAGTGTGTATAAAATTGCCGGGGCTGCGGGTTGTTCGCAAGAGATACCGCGCCCCCGGAACGCAAAGGGCACAAGAAGGAACATGGGTGGGTTTTAGTCAGTAAAAGTCTGACACTCCCTCCCGCCCCGCCCAGGGCGGGAAAAGTTATTTGATGATTTCCCACCCACCAAAAAAAAAAAAAAAGTGTGTATAAAATATGTTACAAAAGGCTTTACTTAACTGAACGTAGTCACTCTATTTATTGATAAAAACACGCATTTAAATCCCTTTGCTTAGTTTAAAAGATCTAAGCGTACAGACGGCAGGAACCGGCTTTGTTTTATACTATGTAGAGATGTGTTGGCTATGTATTCATTTATTGATTCTGTACATATGATACTGTGTGTCTAAAAAGTGGATGAGTATTGTGATTGAAAGTTATGCTCAACTTTTGTTGGGCGAAGACGTTCGCAACCTTGAAATAGGATTTGCCAGAGAAGTGAGGTATGAACGGCCCAACTGTTTTTTTTTATACATTACCAAACTATATTATTTTATAATTTGCACTAGACAAATATGTATGGCCAATACAAAATAAAAAAAGGTATTGTAAATGAATCAGAAAAAATTGCAGATGGGCAAGAAAATACATAATGGCCATTTCTCTTCGTATCAAGCAGAAGACAGAACAGAACTAGGCCAACTGGTACAAAAAGATGTTAACAACTGGGAGAAGCCTAGTTTAATAGAACGAATTAAATTTAATATCAATGATTAATATTTATTTATTTGTTGTAAGGATAGCTTGTAGTTGTAACACTGACAATTTAATGCTATTAACAATTTCACCATTCTAAATAACAGGGTAAAGAGATAATACAAAACAAAATCCGTTAATTTTTTCAATTTTCAAATATAAAAATATAGACGTCGACTTTTAGCCTAATTATGTGACGCACAATTGATGTTAATACCTTTTATTTTGACAATTAAAACATATCTATTGGGTTATTCACTTTGTCGAGCAGCCGTACTTTTCAAACATACAGAGCTGTGAATTATTAATTCCCCGACAAAATCCTACAAATTGAGAAGGCAAGTACGTTACGTAATTACCCTACTTGAAACCTTAGGAAAAAAGCAAGCACAGTGACGTAACACCATCATTAAAGGGTGAATATCGTATTTCCTTTTGTACATCACAAAGTGACACCGATCAAAGGTTATATAATATAAAAGTAGGGGCTGACTTGGCCGAGTTCTTCCGCGCATTAGGCAATCGATACTTGTTTCCGCATCATAGATTCCAGAGATACGTTGTTTATGAAATCGGTTGGTACCTAACTTATAGATGAGACTGTCTCCATTATCTACCGAAGTATATCTAGGCCACCTCAAACTTTCATAATCCTAGCTTGTTATAAGACTAGGGTAGCAGAATTTGTTCGAAAGAGTCACCGCGGCCGTGGAACGCAAAGGGCATTAGGAGGACCATGGAAGGGTTTTACTCAGTAAGAGTCTGACACTCCCATCCGCTCCGCCCGTAATTTGATGATTTTCAATTTCTAAAAAAAAAGCTTCTTAAAAGTAAGGAACTCTTTGCATTAACAGTAGCGTTTGACACTGACTATACATAAATTTGTATACATAAACGAATAATAACTGCCTTGTTAGCCTAGTGATCCTAAGCGCGACTGCTACGCTAGAGGTCTTGGGTTCGATTCCCAGGTCGAGCAAAAAGTGTTATTGGGTTATTCTATGAAATTCTCAGTAGCAGCTCGGAGTTAGGATTTGTGCCCGGTTAATGGCAATAGGCTCGCCCCTATTACATGGGACCTAAACATACCGGCGAACTGTGGGTGTACATTGTTACACCTCTGCCTAACCCTTCGGGGAATACATTCGTGATGGTATGTGTATAAACGAATAATGTACTTAGGAAAGGTTTCTAGAGTTTATTCAATAAATAGAATAGCAGTAGTAGACAAATAAATTTAGTAATAGGTTTATTTTATGTTACAATTTCGAAATATTTTATGATAAATAGAAAAGGTGTCCCACAAGGGAATATCTTCGGACCTTTCCTATTTCTAACTAAAGTATTTAGCAGCTTTTTATGACTTAGAATTGACTAATGAAATAAAAGGCTAGGCAAAAGTTTAAAATGTAAAAATAAATCAGTAATGGTAATAATATATACTTTAATTGTAGTTATTAAACATGTAGATAACGTTGTGAAGCCAAGTAAAATATTGATACAAGTGGCTTACAGGACAAGTTTTAGTTCTTCGTCTTAGTCTCACTTCTTCTTCTTTCTCTAGGCTATTGTCCCAATTAATTTGGGGTCAACCCTCCTAGGATTCCTGAGCCATATCGTACATTTGTGGGTTATCTTTTCGTTCATATTTGTAGAGTACAGTATAGCACAGGATTTAAAAATAAAAGTAGAATTAGAAGCAATTCGATTTACTACGGATCGCGTAGAGGCATGTTGTCTGAATACATCGGGACTTAAGTATTCACTATGATGAGTGGCACTTTAATATTATTGTCGAACTCGAGAGTCAGTATTCATGGCAACAATCGATTTTTAGTGAGTACTGTAGAGATAGAGGGATCTGTATCAGTATAGTGATTGAAACACGTTATAAATATGACTTTGTGTATTCGGTCAGTGCTTATTCTATAAAATAATATTATTTTAAATCTAGTAAGTTTTGCTGACATCCGCTGTCACGGCCTGCAACTTTTTTTATGTCATTCGATGGCAAACAAGCCCACGACCCATCTGATGTTAAGTAGTCACCGTTACCTATGGACATCTGCAATACCAGAGGCCTTGCAAAAGCGTTGCCATCCCAGAGACAAAGTTGAAATGTCTCATGTGCCTGTAATTATACCGGCACCCATACCCTTCAAACCGGAACACAGCAACGCTGATTTGCGGCAGAGATAGGTATGGTGGTAGTACTCCAAAGAGCTCTACTACTACTAAACAAAACAAACGCAAACATTCTCTTTTTCATATTAAAGTAGTGTTTATCTCACAGCATAAAGTAATTTAATAAGTTTGTATGCGGCTCAATCAGCCAGAGCCTCTCTCTACAGCACCTAGGTAAAATTTTTCTAGACAGAAAAGTTAGCAAAATACTAAAAGTATCTGGCCAATCTTACAATAGTAGTAGAACATTAGACATTTTCTTTTGTTAGTTTGTTTTTTCTTTTTTTAATGTTATTTTGTTTAAATAGTAAGGTTATTTTTGGTAGCCATTGTAACAACAAGATTGATGCTTTGTTTTATTTCCATTTTATAGAAGAAACAACAACAAACAAAACAGAATATTTGCCATCAAGTCTTCTAATATGAAATGTAAAACTTTTGCATGCTGACAACGTGCTACAAAACGGTTGAATACATCTTCTCAAATGAGACGCTAAAGTCGTTTACAATGTTTCGCCTACACTTGTCGTACCACAGTATAAAAAAATCAATAGATTCACACATATCGGTTTAAGGGTAAAGTTACATGACGTTACTTCCACCTTATGTACCACACATTTGTAAAATTGGTGTCGTGGGCTTGATTCCCGCATGTAACAAAAATTTGATGTCGGTGGAATTTATTGCTCGGTCTACTCTATAGTGGCCCACCAACGTTTCGGAACGAGCAACTAGCTTCAAGTTTTTGATTAACTGACCAACTTTTTTACAATTCAAAAGTGCCGGTAAATGGTCAAATTGAAATAAATGGTTTGACTTTGACTTTTTAGCTATTATGTGAGTTTTACGTTGTTTGTACCCGCATCTATGACTCAAGAGAAATTTCTAGTGTGGAGCAACGTTTTTGTTTAACAGAAATATACAAATTATTAAAAGAAAAATTTTAAGTAACCTCTGACAGTAGAATAAAAATCCGTACCACAGCTAACAAAACAGCTGATAACTTTAAAACCGCTGAACCGATTTCCATCAAACATAGCTAAGAACACTCCCGACTATTACACCTTTAAAACAAAAACTAGATCAAAATCGGTTCATGCGTTCGGGAGCTACGATGTCATAGACAAACACACACACACACAGACACGTCAAACCTAAAGACAAACAACAAGCCACGTTAAAAATATCGCAGAACCCAATATAAGGCAACGAACGAAACAAAAGTCTTCAAAACAGTGTTACATTACAGCACGTGTCGCAACACCAAGCGACCAGTGTCCTAATCCAATGCCAGGTCACGTGGTCTTATTACTAACATAATAATCTTACAAATTGGAAAAATAAGATACTTTATTTGCGTGCAATGAATACAACAAGAAGTAATTAAGTTTTTTAGGTGTGAAATAAAAACAGTCATAGAATGCTTTTTTTTTCTAGTATTTATGATTTAAGCTGACTATTTTGATGTATAGATTTTCTTACTCTGAAGTCGTATAGAGGTTGTTGGGGAGAAAATGCACTAAACGATAATAACGCTGTGTGTATCAATTCATGTTTCTTAATAATGTACATTTTGTTCCAATGTTTAGTAATCATAATTATTCTTGGTATAAGTAGGTACCACCACTTCTGTGGTACGTACATTTTTGTTAAGGTACTCGTCATGTAACACCCGGTCGTTTTTGCTTCGGAGGTTAAAAATGTATGTAAATGTGTGTGTGTGTGTTTTTAACCCCCGAAGCAAAAACGACCGGGTGTTATAGGTTTGACGTGTCTGTGGGTTTGACGTGTCTGTGTGTGTGTGTGTCTCTGTCAGTGGCATCGTAGCTCCCGGACGCATTAACCGATTTTGATTTAGTATTTTGTGTTTAAATGGTTAATTAGTGGAGAGTGTTCTTAGCTTTGTTTGATGCAAATCGCTTCAGCGGTTTCAAAGTTATCAGTTCCTTTGTTAGCTGCGGTAGTGATGTTTTTCTTCTGTCGAGGGTTACTTAAATTTTTTTTTTTTTTTTTACAATGTTATCATTTGTGAAATATGAAAAAAAAATACAAGTTGTTTCATTATTTTGATCGTATTGCGGCGCATTTATATAGAGAACAGCAATTATATTTTTCATATTTCGTGGTTGGTCCCGTAACTGAGGACATAGTTGAGTACTTCTGCTCTCTGACGAATGGCAAGTGAATTAAAAGTTAGCCTGTATTTTGGATATTTTTTGTGATCAATGTTTTTTTTTTTTGGGGGGCTGGGAAATCATCAAATAACTTCTCCCGCCCTGGGCGGGGCGGGAGTGTCAGACTTTTACTGACTAAAACCCACCCATGTTCCTTCTTGTGCCCTTTGCGTTCCGGGGGCGCGGCATCTCTAACGAACAACCCGCAGCCCCGGCAGGCGTCGGCCCTCAGTGGCCACTTCCTTTTGCTGACATCTCTTTGAGGCGCGCGTGGAACACGAACGCGCCGTAGTGATCAATGATGAAGTGGACCTTCTGCATTCATATACTCTGTGGCGTTACGTTCAAAGAAAAACAACTTGCGTCCGTGACATAAACAAAACTTTTCGTTGTATCAGTAAAACAATGTTGTTTTACAAAATAAGATTCTTGTTCCTCCCTTATTTATGATTAATATGGCTCCATTGTGTGTAGAGGAATTTGAGATAATAGAAACAGATAACAGAGAACTGCCTCGGTAGCCTAGTGGTCCTAAGCGCGACTGCTACGCCAGAGGTCTTGGGTTCGATTCCCAGGTCGAGCAAAGTGTTATTTGGGTTTTTCTAAGAAATTCTCAGTAGCAGCTCGGAGTTAGGATTTGTGCCCGGTTAATGGCAATAGGCTCGCCCCCTATTACATGGGACCTAAACATACCGGCGAACTGTGGGTGTACATTGGTACACCTCTGCCTAACCCTTCGGGGAATACAGGCGTGATGGTATGTATGTAGAAACAGATTGTTCAGAGACTAATGAATGTACTGGGATGTGCCATGTCATTTGTTTTTGAGAATGACGTATTTTTGTTGAATATTATACACGGTGAAAGGAATTAGGAAGTAAGGAATTTAGTACAGTTTAATTCTCTATCCACAGAGGCTGACATTTTTCATCGGTATTATAAAAAATCAGCTGTGCCATGCATTTTTTTTTTGTAGGTGTTGCGCCTGGGTATGATGCCGCTGACTAGTTTTTGACAATTGATGAAAAATTCGTCTCAGGAGGTTCATAGTATTATGTATCTACTGATTTTATAGTAAAAGTCTGTGCCATGATGTCTCTTACATCGTAATCGAAATAGTAATTGAATTGAAACCATTTAACAAGTCGATATTTTAAAATATTATGTTAGACCTGACTCTGTGGCCTAGTGGTCCTAAGAGCGACTGCTACGCTAGGGGTCGTGGGTTCAATTCCCAGGTTGTACCAAAAGTGTTATTGGGTTTTTCTATAAAATTCTCAGTAGCAGCTCGGAGTTAGGATTTGTACCCGGTTAATGGCAATAGGCTCGCCCCCAATAGGGGGCATGTAATAACATGGAACCTAAAAACATACCGGCGAACTGTGGGTGTACATTGTTACACCTCTGCATAACCCTTCGGGGGATACAGGCGTGATGGTATTATTTTAGACCATTTTCTTTATAAAGTTCTATTTATACGAGGTCACGTAAACTGAATATATGATAAGGATGCTACTCTAGTTAAAAAGAGACAGACATACAGTGCGTACCAAAACAAATGGGACATGAGACGTGAAAAAATATTTACTATCTGTTTATCAGACAAAAACTAGATTCAAATTTTCATAACATCCTGTAAATATTTTGATCAACACACGACAAAAGCAGAAGTTAATAAAACTCATGCCAAACTTATATTAATCCTATTGATTGATATGATATCAAAAAAAGCAAACTTTGGAAGTGCCTGTACCACGTCTCCTACAATATGTTAGCAATAAATAACGGGTACCCTCGCGTTGAGATCATTTTCAATATTCCGGTATTAGAAAAACTGTGGGATTTAAAATGGCGTAACGTAGCACATTTTTATGTGAGTTAGGACGTTTTAGGGCGTTACTACACTGGCGATTTTCGAGCAAACTCAAAGCGAGGCGAGAGCGCAGGGGTTTCGCCGCGAATAGTGTCGCCGAAGGTATTTTGTACAGTTGCATTCGACAGCCCGCTCCGCCACAGTCGCTTTGCCTCGAGAAACGCCAGTGTGATAACGGCCTTAGAATGTTGAGTGGAAGGACAGCATTTTTTGGCGAGTATCCGGATGGGAAGGATGGTCGCTTACTGGATGATATCTTATATAATGTTGGTGGAAAGGATATTGGAAGACTTGAAACGTTTTGCTTTCAGTACTTTTGGGTGTCTTTTTATTGTTCCGCACCTAAATGGGACCCTATTACTAGCACTGCGCTGATGGTCTGTCCGTCTGTCATATCTTTTGAACCCTAAAAAAAGACATTTGAAATCTATAAAAAATGTGTGTGTATGGCCGCTATGACAATTAATAAATATAATTAAATTTAAAATAAAAGGCGGCCGCCATACGAGATTTATGAAACATGTTGCATGGTGGTGCGGAACCCTTCGTGTTCGAGTCACACATAGGCAGTTTTTTTATTATAACATTTTGTGTTTAGACTTTTTTAGCCGTATATTTGAATAGTAACTACATAGTACTGTAGTTTCCATTTAAAATAAATGACAATAATGGCATGATGTCAGAAAAATTGTATGATACGCAACTCATCAAAGTCAGCAAAAGAGATAAGTAACCAGGGTCGCCTTATAAATTCAAAGTTTTTTAAAAATCTATGATGTTTTTTGAATTAAATTTATTTTTATTAATAGAAAATGAACAGTTTATAAATTTTTATTTACATAATAATATTTACAGCCTTATAATTAGAAATCCTTAATAAAAACAAAAAGAAACTAAAACTAAATGGCATCAAAAAACGCCTCCGCATCACCGTCAACCGGAAAAGTGCCCAAAAGACTGGCAATATTGCCACGTTGGATGGCAATGCTTAACTTCTGGCCAAGGTAAAAAGCCAGCCTTTGGGTCGCGAATTAAATCAAATTAGATTTTAAATTAAATTTAAAAACGACCACCGGTTTCAATGAGAACTTCAACTTTATTAGACTATCTAGTTCTTCTTTCTTTCTTTCTTTCTTTAAAAAACAAAAAAACGTTGCCCCACACTAGGAATTTCTCCTGTATCTTGGGTGCGTTTACAAACATATAAACTCACATACACTAACAGCCAGACACGGAGCAACTATCTGTAGGTCATACAAATATTTGTTCCGTGCGGGAATCGAACCCGCGACACGCAGCGCAGCAGTCGATCGCTCGGCCACTGCGCCAACCGAGTCGTC
The DNA here is from genome assembly GCA_947462355.1 of Caradrina kadenii. NCBI lineage: Eukaryota > Metazoa > Arthropoda > Insecta > Lepidoptera > Noctuidae > Caradrina > Caradrina kadenii. The sequence goes on along the minus strand of OX381693.1, from coordinate 2,862,151 downwards.
AAACTACGTCGTTACTAATCTCTTTTGTTAACAGTACATAGAGCATAATTTATCTACATTTTTTAATCAAATATTCATATAGTACACACAGTATAATTTATGTTGATTGTCTAATCAAATAATGTAGACCTTTTATATACCTATAAGTTTATTCTATGACACCAATGTTAATTATTACAATACATGCTTAATTTTCCCCAATTCCCTGAGCAAATTCCAGCAGTACGTGATATGAATGAGCGCACGACACTATTAGGTATTCTTTTGATAAAGCCCCTAGGTGCTTTAGAAACGACAAATTGGCGCCGATAGAAGTGCCAGCAATCCAATATGCTATACGTTAAAAATGTCGTAATTATCCTGCCATTAAGGCCTTCTCAGCAACAGGTTGTGGCTTCATAACCAGTCATAGGCCAATGTGTCCATTTTCGCTTTCGTGTGTAGTACTTTCTAAATCTTGAACACCACTGAAATCGGTATTTCACCGATTTCGAAAATAATCGTTTAATTTTTAACCCCGAACGCAAAAACGACGGGGTGTTATAAGTTTGACGTGTCTGTGTGTGTGTGTGTGTCTGTCTGTGGCATCGTATCTCCCGAACGCGTAAACCGATTTTGATTTTGTTTATTTCGTTAGCAAGGTGAATTAGTCGAGAGTGTTCTTAGCTATGTTTGATGGAAATCGGTTCAGTGTTTTTAAAGTTATTAGCTCTTTCGTTGGCTACGGTAGGGATTTTTATTCTTCTGTCGGAAGTTACTTAAAATTTTTAATTTTGTGTGTTTTGTAAAAAGATGTCACAAACACTTCAATTTCTGATTAAACGTTTTGCTCTGATTTAAAAAATACTTCGCTACGTTATCCTTGCGTATTATAAGCTATATTATATCAATAAAAAGGGATTTATGAAATAAATCAAGAGGGCAAAGTCACGAGCAAAAGGTAGTAATAATAAAATTATAAGTCTGAAATCAACAATCCGCCTTAATCAAGCATGGCTACCAATTATCATGCCTCAAGTTTTTGCTCTGCAGTACCCCTACTGCAAAGCAAAGACCCATAGGCTTTTTTTAGGGATGGGTAATCATTAAATGACTGGGCGGGGCGGAAGGGAGTGTCAGTCTTTTTCTGACTAAAACCCATCCATGTTCCTTCTTGCGTCCTTTGCGTTCCGGAGGCGCGGTATCTCATACGAACAACCCGCAGCTCCGGCAGGCATCGGCCCTCAGTGGCCCCTTCAAAATTTGCTGACATCTCTTTCAGGTGTGGTGTCGATTTTATTATTATTTTTACCAACTTTAAGAATTATAAATTGGCGTCACTTTAGTTGCCAGAAAACAATCGAACAAGCCTCAAGTTAAAATGAGCGACACGTCAAACTTTACCGCATTGTCAGCGAGCGTCCATAGTGAGTGGTTACTGCGGTGTCCGACCGTGGAAGCCATGTTGATTAACTACTAGACATATACCGGTGTGCATGTAGTGCGACTACCAAATATTTAGGAATATGATAGGAAACGGTAACAGCAATAGGCTCGCGCACTAAACATACCGTCGAACTGTGGGAGTACATTGATATACCTCTGCCTAACCCTTCGGGGAATACAGGCGTTATGATATGATATCAAACGGTCTAAGACTATTACGAAAAATCTTCATCATGCTCATAAATCATTGAGGTAATATAATGTACTTCTATGTATTTTCTTAGTTTATCTTAGACATCACTGACATCGGTGAAGAAAAACAACGTAAGAAAACGTGGACTTATAATTAATAAGGGTCTGATATCGCTAATCCGCCCTGAGCAAGCGTGGTGATCAATGAATTCTTACCTTCTCTGTATGAGAAGATGTCTTTGCTTAGCCGTAGAACAGTAATAGACTTCATTTTATTAAAAACTCACGATTATAAAAGAAGAAAAAGAGGTATTAGATTAATCAATTGACGACCATTCATTCGGCTAACATTACACCGTCCGATACCGATCCGTCCGATCTATGTATCCATCAGTATCCTGCAACAAATACCATCACGCCTGTATTCCCTGAAGGGTTAGGCAGAGGTGTACACATGTTTAGGTGCCATGCAATAACCACAAAATAAAAATAGCCTAAGAAATATTTGAAGAAGAAGAACTAATAATTAAATGCCTGAACGGTGTGCAAAAACGAAAGAAACACGTACGTATTTAAATATTAGTATAATATTAGATAAATGTATTAATAATATAAGATACAAAACCTTTTTTGTATGTTTGTTTAAACGGGTTAAACGATGACGGGTTAAATGGCATGTTTGTTAACGGGTCTGGAACTACCAGTCGGATTCATGAGGAATAGTATAGGCTGCTATAACATCACGCTACAACCCACGGGAGCGGAGCAGTAAGTAGTCTAGAATTATGGATTTGTCGCGATAAAAATAGGTACAATACGACGGTACGTCTATACATACGATTGTGATGTGGTCTCCGAGTGAGGCGGACTGTACTAATCCAATTGTACCTACTTAAACTTCTTAAGGTTTCGAGACGATGTCAGATGATCATTCAACATGTTGGTATTTTCATTTCATTCGTGTTTTAAATGTATAAGTTACATTTTTAATTGTAATGAAGTTTCTAGTTCTGCACAAAACGAGACAAGCCACAATCGACATAATTAAATGGCTAATGCCAAAATGAGTGTTCTACAATAATATCCAGCAATGACAGTTAAATGTGGGTAACATTAAATAATTACGTTCATTTTTTAATTCTTCAGTGGTAAATATAAAAATTAATAGAGAAAATGAGATAAATTACAAATTATATTATTATTATAATATAATTTAATTTAATTAAAATTATAATTAATTATTATTATTATTTCTTATTTAATTAATTCATATTTATTTAATTAATTTAATTTTTCAAATATATTATATTATTTAAATTACTGAGAATTTCATAGAAAAACCCAATAACACTTTTACTCGACCTGATAATCGAACCCAAGACTTCTAGCATAGAAGTCGCGCTGACGACCACTAGGCTAACGTGGCAGTTAAAACTGCCAACTGCATAATTAAAAGCACAAGTTACCTTACAAACCAAAACACAGAATTCCCAGACCTATTGGTTCAAATTCAATTTATCTTCAATAGTAAAAGCAAATGCACAGTTCAATTCTGTTTAGTTCAGTTCTGATGTCTGATTTTAATTAACTTAAGGCTTTTCATTGAATGCAATTTATTTAGAGCGAAGCTTCCATGAACTGAAGCAAGCATCAATTTAAACTGACAGTATTTCCCAAATTAAGTGAATTGAGAAATACTGTCAGTTCAGACTGATCCAGCTTTGTGATTGTATATCAATGTGATTGAATTTAGCTTTGAAGTTTAGATTGGAGTGGTTTTTTCAGAAAATATTGTTCTTTTTACATTGCTTTATTTTGTTATATTTTCTTCATTAAAAGTACCATTGTGTATGGTAGTACATTTCAGTAATACCTGTTTACAAGGTACAGTCGAATACGGCATTTGATATGAGTGCGTCACGTTTGACCGAAGAAGTTTTGCCCGAATGAACTTTTGATCGAAGTACCGACGTTCGGCCGAATGAACCGTTGCCCGAAAAACGTTGCCCATATGAACGCTCCCCCGAAAATTTTCAATACGAGTCGCTATTGTTTTATCATCCATCCGTTCTGATATTAAACATGAATGTGACTCTGTATGTCTATCTCTTACGCTTTCACGACTAAACAAATGAATCGATTTCGATGAAATTTGGTACGGGGTAAGTTTGAACCCCAAGAACGAATATAAGCTACTTTTTATTCCGCGACTCCTTTTGCGTCCGCTATAACCGATATATACACATACGAAGCCGTAGGCACAAGCTAGTGTTTAATAAATGGTGAAATTCACTAATTTACTGTAGTATTTACTTTACTTGTGAACTGAGTAAAGAAAATCAAAACGAATTAAAATCCCCATACAAAAAAAAAACAAATGTTATTTTCTCTCTTTTCTATCTACATATCTACGTATAGGTTACCCGCGATTTACGCAACCTCCGACCGTAATAATAAACCTCTGGGGTATCCCTAATCCGATCGTGATTCGGACATTATCCAGCCCAGCCATCACACCGGCATCAGCCGGCCAATGAAATAACAATGATAATTTTAGTATCAGCTGTGAAGGCTTAATGAGAAATCCTTACGCAGTGAAATACCCACCTATGTATGTAACTTTATTTTTTGTTTGGGACCATACCATCACGCCTATATTCCCCGAAGGGTTAGGCAGAGGTGCAACAATGTACATCGAAAGTTCGCCGGTATGTTTAGATCCCATGTAATAGTGGGCGAGCTTATTGCCATTAACCGGGCACAAATGCAAACTCCGAGCAGCTACTGAGAATTTTATAGAAAAACCCAATAACATTTTTTGCTCGACCTGGGAATCGAACCTAAGACCACTAGCGTAGCAGTCGCACTTAGGGCCAAATCGGAAAATTAAATCAGCTGATCTATACATTTGTCGAGTTTTGCGAAAAAAAAAGCATGGATCACGTGATATATATCCGGATACTACGAAGAAGGTTTTAAAGGAAGGAAATTACATAATAATATGCCAGTGTTATTCAGTGTAAAGCGAATACGTAGTAGCCCTTTACTCTCCCGAGTATTAGTATTTATTAAGATTGATATTCAATCAATACTAATACTGTTATTAATACTTTTAAACCTAATATTGAATCCGGAAAAATACTATATATAACTAAAAAGTACAATTATATAAAAATAACTTCTTCTGTTACAAAATACTTTATCTTCTAAAAGTTATTATTTATTGGACTTGTTGGCGCCGGCCTTTTTCTGCAGAGCGACCTCTAGGGAATAACGCGATAGGTTTATTTTGGTACTAGGACAGCAGTTATATGAAGGAGTTTTTAGCATATACCCTTTTCAACTAAACGCTAAGTCGACTGGGGAATATTAACTTTATTTATTTATTTACAACTCTCTCTCGCACATAATGTAAAAAAAAATTCATCGTACAAAGGAGGACTTAATGCCGTAGGCATTCTATACCAGTCAACCTTACCTACAACAGTACCACCATCAGTTTACCTTTAACTTTACTACTTTTTATACCTAATATATTATATTTTATAAACCTGTATAGGTACTTAAAAGTAATATTTGTGAAAACATTCATTTTATTTTTTTGTTTTTTGTTAGGGACAAAAAACAATTACATGCCAAGCTTAACTAAAAAATCCTAAATTAGCACAATACTTAGTAATGTAGTTATTACATAACCTATTCTATATTTATGTTATTGTACATGTAAGCCACACTATTGTCCACGAATTACAAAAAAGAAATTAAAGGAAAATCGAAGTACAGTGTGCATCATAAAAAAAAACGATTAAGAAGAAGAGAAATCGTCATCTACTTAGCCTTTTTCCCAACTGTGTTTTTTTTTGGTTTTTTTTTTTGGTGGGTGGGAAATCATCAAATAACTTCTCCCGCCCTGGGCGGGGCGGGAGGGAGTGTCAGACTTTTACTGACTAAAACCCACCACTGTTCCTTCTTGTGCCCTTTGCGTTCCGGGGGCGCGGTATCTCTTGCGAACAACCCGCAGCCCCGGCAGGCATCGGCCCTCAGTGGCCCCTTCCTTTTGCTGACATCTCTTTGAGGCGCGCGTGGAACACGAACGCGCCGTCGACACGGCCTGTCGTTATGTAACGTAAGGACGGTGAGCTACCCATTGCTCACCGTCCACAGGCCCGTATGTACGGTGGCCGGGAGTCGTCTCGCGGCTCCCGACGTCCGGAGCGTCTACCGCGGTGGCTGGGACGGGAGAACCGCTGTCTCAACTGTCACGCCGCCTCCTTCTCAAGCATTACTGCCTCGCAGAAGGAGACGACTGCATCCCATTCCCTCTCGCTCCGGACCATGGCTTGCACCAGGGCCGGACGCGAGAGTTCGCCGCCGCCGATGGCCGCCACGAGGACTCGGCGATGCTCCGCCCCAGCGGGGCATACCGCCACGGTGTGCTCCACCGTGTCCTCGGGGCGATCCACACAATGGTGACACCCGGACGTTTCCTCCCGCCCGATGAGGTGCAGGAACCTCCCGAAACACCCGTGTCCGGTGAGGACCTGCGTCAGGCGGTAGGTGAGGGCGCCGTGGCGCCTCTCCAGCCACTCCTCAAAGAGGGGACTTACCGCCTCTATTAAGGCGTGCCCAGCACGAGGTTGCGATAGTCGCTGTCTCCATGTCGCCATGAGATCGAGCCGGAGGTCGGCCCGCTGAGCGGCAATTTGCCGCGGTGGCGGACTCTCCCCCCGGCGTAGTACCTCCACGCGACACTCGTACAGGCGCGCGAGGGCCAGCGCCTCCAGATCCCACGGCGGCAATCCAGCAAGGATCCCCAACTGTGTTGGGGTCGGCTTCCAGTCCAACCGGATACAGCTGAATACCAGTGTTTTAAATGGAGCGACTGCCTATCTGACCTCCACAACCCAGTTACTGGGCAACACAATACCTCTTGGTTAGACTGGTTGTCAGCCTTCCTGGCTTCTGACTATCCGTAACGACTGTCAAAGATCTACGAATGACAGCCAGGACCAACGGCTTTACGTGCATTCCGAGGCACGGGGGTGTCACACCACCAACTTCCAAACTCCGGGCTGCTACTGAGCAAATTCTAATGGAAAAACTCAATAACACTTTTTGCCCGACCTGGGAATCGAACCCGGGACCCCACGCTCATTAGTCACGCTTGCGACCCCGAAACCAACGGGAAGAAGAGAAATAAAAAATATTAAAAAAATAAAAATATCGAAAGATTGGAGTTAAGAAGTTAGTAACTCTATAGCTCTCGCCTTGAAATGATGTTTGGAAAGAGCAAATATGTCGAGCTCCATGAAGTGAGTGTTATACGCATCGATGAGGTGAAGAAATGGCACGCGCACACTAGCGTTACTCCTGCACGAGTTTATGTGGAATAGTCGAGGCACACGTACGCCACGAAGTATGACACATACAACTACATGATACATACAACTTAACCAATTTATGTTTCAGCAATTTGAAATGTCTAAAACTTAGTGTTTAAAATATTAATCCTATCATTCTAAAATCGATAAACCGATAACTTTCATAACTACAGCTGCGGTGTTGAAGTATGGTAATAGTGGTCATTGCCCTTTCCCACATATATTCTGAACCTAAATAAAAAACTATTTGTTGCATTTTATGAATAAAAATTATTGAACAATACAATAGTTATCGCTTATACATACATACATACCATCACGCCTGTATTTCGCGAAGGGTTAGGCAGAAGTGTAACAATGTACACCCACAATTCGCTGGTATGTCTAGGTCCCATGTAATAGGGTGCAGCCTATTGTCGAAATCAATCGCTTTTAATATAAATAGATATTTATGTTTTGGTTAACAATTTCGTAAATAGCACCTTTGCTTGGTCCGCTGAAATATGTCCACTAGCACCTAGAACATAGCGTCGCTAAGCACGACCCAGGTCTCATCGGCCTTATAAGTTTTTGAAAAAAATCTACACATAAATGGAGGTACCTACAAAAGTGACATCATGAACATTCCTACCTATGTTGTACTCACGAAGTACGCAAGCGCCATGTAAGAAGAGGAAATCCCTTTACACGCTCCGATTGAATTGAAAGAGCCAATCTGCAAAGCGATTTTACGTGAAAAGAAACGTTTATACTTTAAATGGAATTCGCGTATTTCAAAAACATATTTCGCATGTTAAGTTACGTACGTATGAGGTCGACTTTTAGCAAATTAACTTTTTGTTTGGCTTCAGAAAATTCCAAATACACCCATAGATTGGTTTGGACACCAACTTATTACAATATTATAAAACAAGTTTTTTTTAACCCCCGACGCAAAAACGACGGGGTGTTATAAGTTTGACGTGTCTGTGTGTGTATATGTGTGTGTGTGTCTGTCTGTGGCATCGGAGCTCCCAAACGCATGAACCGATTTTAATTTTGTTTTTTGTTTGAGTTTGTGTTTGAAAGGTTAATTAATCGGGAGTGTTCTTAGCTTTGTTTGATAGAAATCGGTTCAGCGGTTTAAAAGTTATCAGCTCTTTTGTTAGCTACTATGCTTTTCTTCTGTCGGGGGTAACTTAAAATTTTTGTTGTGCTGAGTTCTAGTATTTCAGAAATTAAAATACTAACAAACAATAGTATTACCAGAATTTATTAAACCGTCTGCCAGCCTATCTGATCTCCACAACCTAGTTACAGAGACGATACTCCTTGCTAAGCTGTTTGTTAGAATTAAAGGCTTCTGAATAATCATAACAACTGTCAAAAATGTACGAATGACAGCCGGGACCAGCGGCTTCGCGAACTTTCTTTCTGTCCTCAGGGTAGCTACTGAAAAAATTGAAAAACCCAATAACACTTTGTCTGACCCGAGAATGGAAGAGATATGTGACCTGATCGACATAAATTACTCTGACTGATTTAACATCAACACGGAATTCTATTTAAAACAGGAATCCTCATGACTATTGACAACTGCCTCGGTGGCCTAGTGGTCCTAAGAGCGACTGCTACACTAGAGGTCTTGGGTTCGATTCCCAGGTCGAGCAAAAAGTGTTATTGGGTTTTTCTATGAAATTCTCAGTAGCAGCTCGGAGTTAGGATTTGTGCCCGGATAATGGCAATAGGCTCGCCCCCTATTACATGGGACTTAAAACATACCGGCGAACTGTGGGTGTACATTGTTACACCTCTGCCTAACCCTTCGGGGAATACAGGCGTGATGGTATGTCATGTATTGACATTTATACAATTCGAATTAACAGAACATTCATGATTCTGAGTAGATATTATTTGCATTTTGTAATTAGTATATTGTGGGCGCACAGATATTGAATTTCATTTCAAAGAACTGATTAATTTAGTGTGTTAAGGTTTAATTGAATAAACTCAAATTTATCTGTTTATTTGAGCACACACTGTCTCGTTAGCCTAGTGGTCCTAAGTCTTTGATTCCCTTCCTAAAATTCCTTACTTTAGAAACCTATTTTTCGGCAACAATTTATAGGTGGGATTATTTAATACCAAACTTCAGTAGGCACTTTTGAAAGAGTGTTTGCCTTTATCTAAAACTATTGGTCCTTCGAGTCCATTTTACGATCGGACGTTCAAGAGAGAGAATTTATCTAGTACAGAAAGGACGAGTTAATAGGATAAGCTCGTTTATTCGTACAGTCTCAGACATCATGGTATGTGCGTATAAATTTCTTTATCTGTTTAAATATGAATATAATTCTAGGTTATAAGAATGAGAGATCTTTCTGGCTGAACTGCCCAGAAGGACAAGGTCCTTAGAGTCGCCAGATGTCTTTGTAGCATGGCTGAAATTTTGAGAATAGATAGTGGAATATGTAGTTAAGAAGGTATGCGTAGAAGAATGTTGGCCATATTTTAGGTATCAGGTACTTAATGTACCCTACTTACTGACTTTCAAGTGTGAAGGATATTGTTTTGAACTATTCGTTATTGCCAGATACTTTCCGTGGGCCTGAACGTCAGCAAGGCATTTTGGATATTCAACTCTTAAAGCGTCGTCCAATTGTATGTTATCTTATTTTTAAGACACTTCTCATAATAAAAGAGTATTTAAAAATCAAATGAACGAGTTTGTATACTTGGGCAGTATGTTTACAAGAGATGGAAAGATTGATGCTGATGTGGAAAGGAGAGTAAATGCGGGAAATAAAGTGAATGGTGCTATACATGTGGTTGTGACCAATCAGTCGATGTCCAAAGAGGCTCGACTGGCTGTGCACAATGGTGTGTTGGTGCCTACACTTATGTATGGAAGTGAATGTTGGGTATGGCAAACGAGGCATGAAAGTAGGATAAATGCTGTGGAGATGCGTTCCTTGCGAAGTATGTGTGGTGTAACTTTGAACGATAGAGTGAGGGATGAAACGATACGAGAACGTTGCGGATTAAAAGAGGATGTAGTAACAAAAATAGAAAAGAGTATGCTTAGATGGTTCGGTCATGTTGAGAGGATGAGTGAGAGGCGACTAACGAAAGGGATTTATATGGCAGATGTGAGTGGCAACGCCGGGAGAGGACGCCCTAGAAAGACCAACCCTGACCTTATTGGTGGGGTTCTTCAGAAAGGACGTGTGCGCAGTACTCGTAACCGGCGTGCTTGTATGAACAGATGTATGAACGTGGTCGAGGCGAAAGAAGTATGTAAGGACCGTAGCAGGTGGCGTTCTGTGGTTTCTGCCTACCTTCATGGGAAAAAGGCGTGAGTTTATGTATGTATGTTAAAAATCTAGACATTTGATTGTCGCTGACAATCAATTTAAAAAATATTTGGTTAATTCTGTAATTTTCCATTTGGAATTTTAGACAGATTAAGACTGAGTGTAGATTGCGGTCGTTACTAAAAGTTAGTATCTGAAATAGATATCAGCATATATATTCAGTAGATCGATCTTCGAGGTCGACTCCTAAATGGGTGACCGCTGTTAGTAAATTAGAACCACTCCGTCGCTCGGAGAGAACGTCTAGCTGTCACTCCAATCTGTCAGTGACTGAGATGATTCCCTAAGAAACTACCTCTTGGAAGACGCAACTATATTCAATTCTTTTTTCTTGTAAATGACGTTCAAAAGTGCCGTATAATGATTTATTTTAAATAAATGATTTGAATATGACTTTGATTTTGGCCCTTTTATGAATACAAACAACTTTTATGGGACCAAGAAATAATCATGTTGTAGATGTTTTTTTTTTGTGTAGGCAAGAAAAAAGTAACCAATTTGATAATACCTTCACGCCTGTATTCCCCGAAGGGTTAGGCAGAGGTGTAACAATGTACACCCACAGTTCGCCGGTATATTTAGGTCCCATGTAATAGGGGGCGAGCCTATTGCCATAAACCGGGCACAAATCCTAACTCCGAGCTGCTATTGAGAATTTCATAGAAAAACCCAATAACACTTTTTGCTCGACCTGGGAATCGAACCCAAGACCTCTAGCGTAGCAGTCGCGCTTAGGACCACTAGGCTACCGAGGCAGTTGGTAGGTACCAATTTGACTTTTTCTATTTAATATGTACTAAGTAGATTTTGGACAAAATCAAAATCGGCGAAGGAAAACATCGTAAGGAAACCTGGACGTATAATAAATATAAGTCTGATATCGCCAATTCGCTTTGAGCAAGTGTGGTGATCAATGCTCGTGCCTTCTCTGTATGAAAAGAGGCCTTTGCCTGGCACTGATTAGTAGATAAAAATAGGCTGGTGTATTGGAAGCCCTCAGTCTAGTAAATCTGAAAAGTTTATAAATCTTGAAGTTTTATTATTACTTCATTTTGCACAAATAAATAAACGTATTTTATTGTTCAAGCATCGAACTTGAAACTAAATAGAGATGTTCAAGTCTAGGCCAAGTTAAGCCAACTTGAACAAGCTAATTTTATATCGGATCGATCGCATCAGACCTCTATTGCCTTGGAACACTTTCTATATTTAGTTAATAATTTTATCTGAGCTCGTAGCTGTATATCAACACAATATTGCTAATAATTTATTATAATATACTTATGTGTTAATCTATGTTCAAATAAATATTCAAACTTGAATCGATTTCTTTTCATTTGACATTTATAATCTAAACCTTCTTCTGCACTGTCTATACTAATTATAATAATTAATAATATGAACAGGTGATCAACCTATAATTTATCCAAATGCAAAGCAAAAGGCCTCTTCTCATATGGAGAAGGTATGAGGATTGATCACCAAGCTTGTTCAATACGGATTGGCGATTTTGGACGTAGCTTGACTTGGTTTTACATAATGGGAATTATGTTTGCTTTACACCATTCCTTTATTGGGTTAAGGCCGTCTACAAGTCACATCGAACCAACGCCTTGTAGTAGAAGCCGCAGTAATATTTAATAGTAATAAATAAACAAGTTACGATATATTTTAACTGAAAACAATTAATAAGTAATAATAGTAGTAACTAACCAGTCAATATTAAACTATGAGCAATGAATAAGGCGGAGAGACATTTTAGGAAGATATTGCCTCATAAAGATAGTCGCCCCTGATCAGCTGCAACAAACAGGATTTTTATTGACAATCGTTACTAGAAAGGGGACGTAGGGCTGTCAAAAATGATAAAAGCAAAAAGAAATAAAAAAACAATCCGTTATTTTTTTTACTTGTAGGTTATTATGAAATGCGATGCTTTAAAATCTAACAAATAATTTCGGCTCTAAATTTAGTTTTTCCAAGAGGTATTTGTTCGTCTGTCCATCTGTCACATGACACTATCTCGGTAACAGTATGAGCTTCTAGTAAAAGTGATGTCGTTAAAATAGAAGCTTAAGTAGCTCGTATTTAAGTGTCATTTTTGTTAGGCAAACTTTTTAGACCTTATATAAATCAGTTTAATTAAAAGCATATCATTTTAAAAATGTTACTGTTTGTATGTTCACAACACAAAATCTATTGTAAGGGTAAACGCGAAGATTAATATTGGTTTTCTGTCGACTGTTGTTTCATTATTTGTTGTTAAGTTTTATTTTTAAACAGAAATTAGGTACCACGTTTTTTTATCAAATGACTTCTTCCGCCCTGGGCGGGGCGGGAGGGAGTGTCAGACTTTTACTGACTAAAACCCACCCATGTTCTTCTTGTGCCCTTTGCGTTCCGGGGGCGCGGTATCTCTTACGAACAACCCGCAGTCCCGGCAGGCATCGGCCCTGTGTGGTCCCTTTAATAATTGCTAACATCTCTTTGAGGCGAGGAGGAACGAAACGCAAGGACTTGACATTAGCTTTCTGTCGACTATTGTTGCATTATTTGTTGTTAATTTTTGTTTTTATTCTTTCATGCTGAAATAAATAAACTTTAATCCAAACTGACAATGCACGCCCATTACCTCTAAGTATCAAGAAGCATACGAGTATACTACAAACACGATTATGTCGCATATGACAAAGGGTGCCGGTCGACAACAGCTGTGAGATATACGCTTGAAATTCTCACAATAAATTACATGCGACGAATTATAATGCAAAGGTTTTGACAGTCCGCTGGTACTTATTCCGTGTGCATGTTCTTATGTGTGATAGAGAGAGTTTACTTATAATCCTCCTTTGTTTTCTCTCTCAAAAACAGTATTTCACATAAATATAAATATTTTAAATAGGTATGCTATTCTATGTAATGTTTTAATTATTATGTATGTAGTTGTTAAATTTTCCGAATATTGTTATTTTTCATTTTACCCATTAAAAAAAAGAGGAGATTCCCAATTCGGTGGTACTGTTTTTATTTTATAATTTTGTTGTTTTACGGTAGCTTAATAACTGGAACTTGCCGTGTTGCATATAGTTTAAATAAATAAATAGTGGCGGTTCAGTGCTAAACTTTCTTGTTCGCAGTCGAAAAAAAAAATACCGTAACAAAAGAATTAATAAATTTTAATCAAATATTCCTTTTTCAAAAAATCATAAAAGTCACTGACGACCCTATTCCTTTCGGAAAGGCGACGATGCGCAGAAAATAAAACTTTTCCACCAAAAATAGGGAAAAATGGCATTTGTTACAGGCGTTACACGGTCTTACAGATCCCTACCCTTACAAACTGTACGAACCCGAAATATTTTAGGAAAATTATTACAGGGTGCTGCGAAGAGTGTAACAGAAAATTTACAAAAACCGGTCGTAAATGAGGCAGATGGAGAGTATCTCTATCTCTTTTACTCATACCTGTGCCTCCGTCTCTTACTACCGTTTGATGTGTCCTAATATATTTCCACCGGTACGGTAACAGAGTTTTATTACAGCCTATTTTTTGACATGTTTTTAAAATTGTAACTGTATGGCAAACAATTCATTTTTAGTTCCTGGAATAAAGTAATAAGTGAGAATTAAAAGTTCAATCTGAAAGTGAATTATTTTATTTAAAATACTCAAAATCTAGGCACAATCTCATCTCAGTGATAATTAATGTCAATTTTGTTTGTCATTTGTGACAGACTTATGCTAGATTGCGTTCGTTAAAAAAAAATGGCAGAATTGCTCCTTGTAAATATACTCGTATTTTATGCGCATGTGTTCAATAGAATAAATAATGTAATCAGTAGAATAAAGTCATACATATTAATACATGCGAAAACAAAAAGAGCAACCTGTACGTAAAATGTATGTACAGGATGTCCTTTTGTCAGGTACGGAAATTAATTTATCGACTTCTATAGAACTCGATAAATTAATTTCCAATAATGCGGTTTCATTTGATAACAGAGGAACAATTGTGTCCGATATTAGATTATTATTAATAATACGATATTGGAAATGATAAGGGTTCGGGTTTCAGAGCTATTTATAAATAATTTTCGTAATGTTCGTAATTAATACATATAAAATACATTTTTAAATATTCATATAAAAATAAAAAAAATTAGTACTTAGCCCACCGGTATCGAGAACAGGGTCCTAGTTACCTGTAGTTGGAGCTTGTGAGAAGGAATCTCCTAACAATACGCGTCTAAGAGTACCGCTTTCTGAATCAAGCCGTTGATTCAACAGCCGAACTAGTGTAAATTACGTTAACTATTATGGTACGTATTTATGTAGATATTTTTCAAATTATACAATAATCGACAAACGTGAAAAAAAAAAACGAAAAAGTGCAAGTAAAATAATTGTAATGATAGTAGTCTAAAGTGATTATTGATTGTATGTGTGTAACCTAAATGTCAATGCCCTATAATCTTATATAGCTTCTGCACGTGACTTCGTCCGCGTGGAAGTTAAGTGTACCATAAAACATAGCCTAACACACATCATAGTGGCGTTTTCTATCTGTGAAAGGATTTCTATAATCGGACCAACACTTTCAGAGATTACCTCATTATAAAAAATATTGATAAAAAAACAAACAAATTTTATTTTTTTGTTATTTAAATTTATTATTTAATTAATTAATTTATCTTTCCATTATCTATTATATCTCTTATTATTATTGACTTCCACTAACTGATTAATCGCGAAATCTTGCAAAATACTCGACCTAATCTGACATTTGGCAAGTAGGTAGTTTATAAGTAGGAGACGTCAGCTACCAACCGATTTGACTTTGACTTTCACGCGAACGACGTCACTGACAAAAGCTAAATAAAAGGGGTCATTGGGGACCTTAGATTTAAACACGAACATTCAATTTTACCTATTCGTGGTGAACCCGTCCACGGAATCATTTAGATTACGTGTTTCCGAAAGGTTAATACGATTAACCGGACGGTCAATAGCCTTGATCACTAATAGACATTTCTTTTAGCGAACCTTTTTGGGTCACTAACGCTTCCTTTTTTTTATCGTATTGACTTTATGCAAATTGAGGTCCTGAGAGGTCGGTTACGATCATTTTGAGGTTACCAGTTTTATTGCTCGGATTTTGACAGATTTACTGAAATGTAGGCTTCTGCCATCGTTTATTAGTCTAGGTTACAAAACAAAGAAAAAAAAATGACCTCCAGCTTCTTGTCTGTTGCAAAGATACCAAAGAAAGAAAACATTGATATATTTCTAGAAGTAAAATTGATACTTGCAAAACATTGTGAACATAAATGTTTAAAGGTACTTACTGCTGTTTCCATTTGAGAAAAATTCTACGTACCTAATATTGTATTGAGAAATAGATATAAGACTAAGAACACTGCAACAATAACTTTTTCAATAAAACAAGACCGTTATTTTCGTTTCACTGAATCAAAAACTTCTTAGATAAATCGCTACATAAAAGAGATTGAGCTAAATTATATAAACAACATAACAAGCGAAGCTAACTACGCCGGAATCATGTAAAAACCTGTAAACATGCCACTATGTACACTTTCATTGCATCCTGTGCATCGCTTATAATGTTAAAATCTTACCACAGACGGCAAACGTACTACGTTATTTTTTTTAGTTGCCATCAAGGCAGCATTAATTTTTTATTTTGGCAATTTTTTTTTTCACTGTCACATTATAAAATATCACGCGCGAATTTTTGACGTTCTATTTTTGAATTATATTTTTTTGTTGACACTAGGGTTGGCACTTAATTTTTTTTTTTGGCTGTAATTGTTTTGTTTGTTGGAGTTTTATGTTGTTCACGTTGTTTTCGTGTTGTTTTTGTGGGAGCGTGCGCGGTCGTGACGGAACAACCGCCCGTGTCGTCGCCGACGTTAGACTGAGTTGCGACCACCTATAAAGTGTACAGACGAGCGCTGAAGTGATTTATCTTTTGATGTTTTAATTAGCAACTGAGGTTTGTCAAGCTTCGAATGTAAGCATTTGAACTTTTGGCATTATGTTTAATGATTTTTCATTACCTTTACGGAGGTTTCTTTCGTGTAGAGTGCTTTTAAGATCAAAGGGAAAAATACTTAAAAAACAGGTTTATTTTTTACAGTAAAGAAAAATAAATTAAAGAAAAGCATTGATGAAAACTTTTACGGATACGGTGAGTTGTGGTGTGGAAACAGCGAATAAAAACACAAAAGAAAACGATAATAAATTTTATTTCTTACAATCTCCTACAATCGTAACCTTTTCTACGTCAATAGTTTTACGTAAATAAAACCTTTTTTATTCCCCGCCATTGTATTGTGGTTTACAGCGTATATTCATATTTAATGCTTCGATATTGAATATCCATACTTCCTCTCTAATATTATAAATGCGAAAGTACTTCTGTCAGTCTGTCAGTTACGCTTTCACACCTAAATCGCCCAACCGATTTTGATGAATTATACCTTGAAGAAGGACACAATCTACCTTGTCGCGAAAAAACACAAAATTAAAATTTTTAAGTACCCCCGACAGAAGAATAAATATCCCTACCGTAGCCAACAAAACAGCTGATAACTTTGAAACCGCTGAACCGATTTCCATCAAACATAGCTAAGAACACTCCCGACCAATCACCTATCATACACAAAAAGCAACATCAAAATCGGTTTATGCGTTCGGGCGCTACGATGCCACAGAAAGACACACACTCACATACACGCACACAGACACGTCAAATTTATGACACCCCGTAGTTTTTGCGTCGGGGGTAAAAAAAGGCTTGAAGGGATTGGAAGTTAGTATGGGAGTTCATCATTATTGAAGATGAAAACATGAAACTTTTTATTAAGGAACTTGATAAGAAAATAAACATTTGTTCAAGCATTTTTGAATAATTAAAACCCAAAAAAGGCCTGCCCTAAACGTGAAAGAAGTTGCAGGTACTTACCTATATTCCTTTACTTAATAAGCGAACTTTTAGGGTTCCTGTGATCGGGTTCATTCTTTGTCTTTCAATAGAAGCGGTCTCAGAGGAATGTCATTGACAATAATATATTAAGATGTCGCTCGCCTCTCTAATGTTAATACGAACAGTCCCGAAAAGTTCCGAAAAAACCCGAGAATACCCGAAGACGATTGGAGTTACGACTATTGTTATAGGTTTAATCGAAGGTCAAAGTGACAGTTAAATAAGGTACTTAACATTGAGAGAGCCAATTTTTCAGTTATGTAATGTGAATTCCATCAATTATTTGGGAGTACTATTCAATAACACGCCCACTTTTCTTGTTTTTATCAATATCTCCGTATCTATATAATAAAGCTGACTAGTTAATTTTTGTTTGTTTGTTTTAACTCAAGTAGTTACAGCAGTTTTCTGATAGAATCCAACTGCCTCGGTAGCCTAGTGGTCCTAAGCGCGACTGCTACGCTAGAGGTCTTGCGTTCGATTCCCAGGTCGAGCAAAAAGTGTTATTGGGTTTTTCTGTGAAATTCTCAGTTGCAGCTCGGAGTTAGGATTTGCGCCCGGTTAATGGCAATAGGCTCGCCCCATATTACATGGGACCTAAATATACCCACGGTACTGGGTTCGATTCCCAGGTCGGGCGAAGTGCTATTCGGTTTTTTACATCAAGTACTTTCTCAGTAGTAGCCCTTTTGGACGCTAGTGATGTGACCCACCCGTGTTCTTTTAGTGAACACATACCATCACGCCTGTATTCCCCGAAGGGTTAGGCAGAGGTGTAACAATGTACACCCACAGTTCGCCGGTATTTTTTAAATTAACTACCCCGTGGGTCTTGTGGCCTCAAGCACCACTGCTGAGTCCACACTCAGCAGGAAATCAAAAAAGGCACATAGGTACTGGACTGGCTATGCACGTAAGATAGACTTTGATAGCAACTATGAACCTTTTCATAGACGGTGAAAACAAGAATTACAAACGTGGGTCTTGGCAATCAATAGGCCACCCTTTTATTTCCCGTGAGCGCCATAAAAGGCTATAGAATGGGCTGGAAAATCCTCTTGCGAGTAGTATTAACAACCTGAGATTATTGCGTGGCGGCTATGTCAGCATTATAGGGTTATTGGAAGGGTTAAGTACCCATATTGTGAAGGAGACAGTCACGAGTACAATTGGTAATCATTTTATAAAATAACTAGCGACCCGCCCCGGCTTCGCACGGGTGCAATGCTGATGTTATTATACATATAATCCCTCCCCTTCAATCACTCTATCTATTAAAAAAACCGCATCAAAATGCGTTGCGTAGTTTTCAAGATTTAAGCATACAGAGGGATATAGGGACAGAGAAAGCGACTTTGTTTTATACTATGTAGTGATAATAATACCATGCTCAGAAAGATAAACAAATCAAGTATCGGACCTGCCTCGCGAGGTTGTGGACTGGTATCAGTCTATTATTGTGCTACTGCAGGGCAAAGGCTTCTCGCATATAAAGCACGAGCATTAATCACCACTCATGCTCAAGGCGAATTGGCGTTTTTAGATTTATATTCATTATAATTCTGAAATCTCCTCACGCTGTTTTCCTTCACCGATGTCAGAAATATGGAAAGTATAGAACCTGTTTTTTTTTTATATCCCATAACTCTAGGGTACTCGTATGAATGAGATCATATCAAAGTGTCAACTGTCATTTGAATTATTTTTCAAGGATATTTTTTTTATATTTTAATTTTTCGTACAAAATAATTCAACAAAGTAACGATTAATAATGTAAAGACCCTTAAGCGAAATATGGCAACGTCGCATTTTCTTAGCTTTAAATGATGAATGATTAACAGATGACAATCTGCACTATCCTGCTACGTACCCTACTACACTACTGTGTAAGTTTGGCAACGTCGGAAAAGTAAAGATACTTAGATACTGGTGACAATTTTTCACCTAAATTAATTATGATTATATCTTCGAAACTATGCATATTTGGACCACATATTTCATTATTTTTACCTATTTAATATAACCCTTGAGTTATGGGATATCAAAAAACAGAGTGTTTCTGCCATGCATGAAAGGCGGGCGCTTTAACCACTGGGCCATTATGACAATCATTATATAGATATGATTATTTTTTTATAATTTTTTTACAAACAATGTGTGTTACTGAAAAATAAAACTCCCTGAAAACCGTCACTCCCACGAACGCAGTCACAGGCATATCCTAAGCCAATGTAATATTATGAATACAAAACTAAGTTTGTTTGTTTGTCATCCCGCAATTTCACACTATACAATGTCAGGTGTACAGCAACGGTCATAGGGTACTTTTCATACCGGAAAAAAGTACTGTTTCCGAGGAAAACACCAATAACGTTTTTATGATAATAGATGGCGCCACGGGTCTTTCGATTGAATGATTGAATCCTACTTCCTACTAATTATAAATGCGAAAGTTTGCGAGGGTGGACAGATGGATTTGAATGAAATTTGGTATTGAGATAAATTGTAGTGTGGAATAACACATTAGATACTTTTAATCTCTGAATAATTTACGGTTCCCTTGGGATAATATATCAAATTTAACGCGAACGATGTCGCGAGCAGAAGCTAGTAATTTAATAATCTCGATTTCCTTTTGGTTATAACTTAATATTATTAACACAATTCTAGTAAGTTATTTCAATCTAGATTCCTCTCCAGCCGTGAGTTTAATTTGTGATACGCCTACGGCCTACCATTTCTACCTCTGGTTTGTTTATTATTTATCTAGCCGAGCCCGCGGTTCCTCTCATTTGAATCTAATAATAATACTTGCCTATTATTGTCCTACTGCAGAGCAAAAGCCTTTTCTTATACAGAGAAGGCACAATTTTTGATCATCACTCTTGCTCAAGGCGGGTTGGCAATTTCAGATTTATATTAAATTTAGTTCAACGTTCTAGTAAACTTAGAAAGTTCATATGAATTGAAAAAGTCCCATTGGTGCTGTATGAAATGTATTTCCCAGACAGATTCCGGCCACAGCGGCTAAACTTAACGGTCTAGCCAAGTACGCAGAAGATATTATAGTGCACAAGTGTGTGCGCAAACACAGATGCACTTCCTCTTCCCTCACTCTCATAGTCCGACAGGACGGCAATCCGACACAACCGGGGAGAGATAGATCAGGCGCAGGACCGACGGCTTTACGTGCTTTCTGAGGCACGGGGGTGTCACAACACTAACTTCAAAACTCCGGGCTGAAAAACCCAATAACACATTTTGCTCGACCTGGGTATCGAACCAACCTCAGGCATGCATTTTAAAAATGGTTTTACTTATGGTAAGCTACATTAACAGAGCGAAGTTGCGGAAAAAAACTTGTAAAATTAATCTACATGATTGTTGGTTAAATAACTACGGTTGGTGTAATTAAAAACGTCCAAAATGAAATGTAATCGCTGGTGTATGAAGCGTAAACTGTAGAGATTATTTTCTTGATATGCTTGGAAATTATATTGGGTACCTCTGTCAAAAAGATAAATCCTTAATGTATGATCTGTAATTGGATTTTGCCAGCCCTGTAATAGTTCATTACTAAGAGACTTTATCAGCTTCTAAGGCCCATTTACACCAAAAACTTAACTCTGAGTTAGTTGCAACTATTAATTTACAAATATGTCATACATAATAGGTCTTTGTTAGTAATTAATTCTGAGCTGGTAAGGTAACCTTGGGCAGTATGGATGTCGCAAGGTGCTTTTGGCTTTTTTTGGTTCCTGGGACTTATTTTTGAGACAAGTCCGCCACTCTATTCCCAACCAATGCAACTCATGAAACCCAGAATCTACAGTGGAGACCGCCAGAAAAGCGCCGAGGCAAAGAAGTTCGGTAAGTTCTGAAGGAACGACTCAACCGTCTTGGATCCCGCAACGAAATTAATGAGAAAAGATTATCGGAGGAGTAAGATAAAACATAATTTTCACTTCCCTCCAAATAAGCAGGACTTGGTTTCTGGGAATACTGTCTACGCAAACATTAAAAGAGATACGAATAAAAATAGACAAATAATTTTGCTTCTTAATCACTAAAAACAAAGGAGCATCGTAAAAAAAAATACCAAATATTATTTTCGAGCCACACTTTACCATTGACCTGTACCCGAAATTGACAATGAAAGATATACAGTGTTAGTATAGTCGTTAACAAAATTAATTGGGCTGATCAAATTGCTGATTGACTTCACGTGTTGGTTAACAAAGGGTGATGTATTGGTGTTTATTTACCGACTTGCTAAATTGATTTATGTTGCCTTGGTAGTAGGAAAGTGTTAAGTAACATGTATCAGGTTACGACTGTCTCATTGGCTTCATGGTAGGCAGCCTGCTGAGTGTAGAATCGTTAGTTCATTTCCCAGGTTAGGCAAAATGTTATTTTATGTTTTTCCATGACAATGTATTCTGTTACAGCCCGGAGTTTGAAAGTTGTTGGTGTGACATCCTCGTCTCGTCAAAGCACGTAAAGCCTTGTTGGTTAGTTACTTATCCTGCGAGTAATCTCTCCTCTGTCGTGTCGGTTCGCCTGATCGGACTTTGAGAGAAGGTGGACTGTGTCTGTGTTTATACGTATGTGGTGTATAACATCTCCTGTGTACTTGTCTAGTCTTCATTGAAATTGATCGTCTAGGCTGAAATTCGGTATGAAAATAATTATTACTGTCAGGTTTTCTCCAAGTGTCCCTATACCTGCTTTTTAGTGGACATAAACACACATACTGACACTGATACTTGGGCCTTATATATTTCAAGACATAAAACAAAATATTTTGATTGAACCATCAACTAGAAAACAAAAATAATTGTCAGGTTATGGCATGATTTTGCAGATACTCGTATATTGTTTACCTACAATAGGAAAGTTGAAATAAGGCTTCTTTTTCGTGTCGGATTGAAGAAGAATTGCTGGTTTAAGAATTCTAGCACCTACGTATGGTACAAATACGTTATTCATTTGTACAGAAATATGAAACTAGGTGACCTACTCCCCTAGTTTCTAGAAATAGGTATTTATGAGTGTTACCTAATTAAATCACGCTTATTTCATTCACCTATTATTGTAGACTTAGGGCCACTTGCAGCAAAATTGTAAAAATCTTGATTTTATTAATCAGTTGTCTTATATTGAAACATACATAGTTCAAGTAAAACTTTCGAGGCAGTTTTTGAATATCGAACTTTTTGCCGACAAATGTAAAATTATTCTAATTAATTATTTAAATTAATTAGCTGCCTCGTTACCCTAGTGCTAGAGGTCTTGGGTTCGATCCCCAGGTCGAGCAAAAAGTGTTATTGGGTTCTTCTATGAAATTCTCGGTAGCAGCTCGGAGTTAGGATTAGTGCACGGTTAATGATAATAGGCTCGCCACTTATTACATGGGACCTAAACATACCGGCGAACTGTGGGTGTACATTGGTACGCCTCTGCCTAACCCTTCGGGGAATACAGGCGTGATGGTATGTGTGTAAAATTATTAATACAAAACTGTCAATTTAGACTCAGTTCTAGTCAGTTTTTTGAATTAAGTATTTTATCTTAGTCGGAATAAAGTACTAAATACAGTAACTGACCAAGGGTTGATTTTTCAATCGTCAGATATCTTTTAACGGAGGAACAAATATGGCGACTTGACAGCTTTTGTATAGATGATATGTCATATTTATTCTTCAGATAAAAGTTATCTGACAATTGAAAAATCAGCCCTTAATTGGTTAAGTTTGGATTAAATATAGAACACCTTGTAATGAGACGATTACATTTCATACTTTTTTTTACCCCTTACTCAAAACCCGGGGTGTTATAAGTTATACGTGTCTGTGTGTCTGTATGTCTGCGTGACTGTCTGTGGCACCGTAGCTCTTAAACGGGTGAACCGAGCTGAATGCAGATTTATATTTGAAAGCAAGTTTCCTAGCAATGGTTCTTAGATATGTGTTATCAAAATCGGTTCAGCCGTTTCAAAGTTATCAGGTCTTTTGTTAGCTGCGGTAGGACACGCCATTCATTTGTCGAAGGTTACTTAAAATTCTCTCTTTTATTACTTGTTAATGACTTTGTTTTCAAAAATGTATTCCAAAAAAAGCAAACTCACTGAAGAACTCCAAAAATCTCAAAAGCCTCCTTTATTTTCTGGTTTATTTAAGGCGAGAGTTTTTTTCTCTCCAGTGTTACGTAAGCCCCCAATATCGCGTCTTCCCCTCCACATACACACTATACATTTATAACGTATACATACATTATCTCTCTATATACATTTGACTTGTATACATTATATTGCGTAGCGTTACCTCTTATCTTATCAGGTGAGACGTAAAGTGTATTTGAGGAACAGGATACGCCTCGTAAACTATGTAAATCACGGAATTTGTCATTTTTTTTTCACAGGTTAGGAAGTAGAATGTTTTTTCTTAAAAAAAAAGAAAATTACTATAGGAACTACATACCATCACGCCTGTATTCCCCGGAGGGTTAGGCAGAGGTGTACCAATTTACACCCACAGTTCGCCGGTATGTTTTAGGTCCCATGTAATAGGAGGCGAGCCTATTGCCATTAACCGGGCACAAATCCTAACTCCGAGCTGCTACTGAGAATTTCATAGAAAAACCCAATAACACTTTTTGCTCGACCTGGGAATCGAACCCAAGATCTCTAGCGTGGCAGTCGCACTTAGCACGACTAGGCTACCGAGGCAGTTACTATAGGAACTATTTACAGAATATTTGATAAAACCTTATTCTAGCTTCGCCTTTTATTAAATAAGACCTAAACGTACCGGTGAACTGTGGGTGTACATTGTTACACCTCTGCCTAACCCTTCGGGGAATACAGGGAATGATGGTGTGTAGGCCTATTGTATCTTCTGCTCGTGACTCCGTCCGCTTTGTACAAAGTCAAAGTTAAATCCGTTCTTGGCTGTCATCTCCTACCTGTTTAAGAAGACTAATAAGTCTGACTTTATTTTACTCATTCTCACTCTTACTCACTCACCCACCACTCATACTCACACCACTCTCACTGTCACTCTCTTTTACTTTTTTTTTCTTTTTTTTTTACTGTTTTTTTTTGTAGAAGCTCGGAGTAAGGATTTATGCCAAGTTATTGGCAATAGGCTCGCCCCCTATTACATGTGAGGGTGGGTGTAGGTGTGTAACATCTTTGCCTAACACTTCGGGGATTACAGGCGCGATGGTGGTTTATTTTATTCGAAATTAGTAATTTGTTGTTGTACTAACAACAAATTACAGTAAATATAAAATAATAGTAACAAACAGCCTATGAAAAGTTCTAAACATCTCACTGACCTCATTTCTTATCATACAAACTCTATTGTATAAAAGTTACTACCACAAAATTAATTACAACTCGAAGTGCTACGGTGCTACGCTCTGCTACGCCGTAGCCACTTACGTAGACATTGCGCTACGAATTGTAAAAAGTTGCGTATATTTTGTTCAAAATAATGAAACGTGTTACTGTTCAGGAAACGTATTTACTCGGAACATTCTGTTTAGCAAATAGCATTACGTTTTCATTGGCTGTGTTCTGTTTCCTTCAGGCATTTCATACATATCTGTAGAAGCAATTTCCGTTTCTCTTTTATATGTTTAAAATAAAAGTGAATTTGTTCAAGGTTTTTTACAAAGCCTTTATGGTTACTAGCCATTAGCCATTCAAGTAACAAACCCATTTAAACTAAATTAATACTTACGTAGAAAAAAATAGAACTTGGTTTGAATTTATTTTTGGACTCTTTTTAGTGTTCCGTACCCAAAGGCTGGCGACGCACTACAGAACTGTTGTCTGTCCAATCGTCTGTCACAGGGCTGAGTTTATTCAACAGTGATAGGTAGACACTTGAAATTTTCATATCGTGTATGTACCTATTATGTAAATTGAACTAACGTTTATATTTTAGAGATCTTGGGTTTGATTCCCAGGTTGAGCAAAAAGTGTTATTGGGTTTTTCTATAAAATTCTCAGTAGCAGCTCGGAGTTAGGATTTGTGCCCGGTTAATGGCAATAGGCTCATCCCCTATTATATGGGACCTAAACATACCGACAAAATGTGGGTGTACATTGCTACACCCCTGCCTTACCCTTCGGGAAATACAGGCGTGATGGTATGTGTGTGTGTTTTTTTATTAATTGCTAGCAAACTGCCTTTTTCACTTTGCCCGTGTGGTTTATTTCACCTGCGTTAAGTGACGTCTGTGGTTACTCCTCCGCTCCCGTGTGTCGTAGCGTGATGTTATATAGCCTATGTTTCTTAGGAATAATGTAATTATATATTGGTGAAACAATGGTTAAAATCGGTCCAGTATTTTCGGAGCCCATTCAGACAAACAAACAAAAAAAACTTTCCTCTTTATAATATTATGATAAACCTAGCTGTTGCCCGCCACTTCGTTCGCGTTTATTATTTTAAATTTTGTTTGCGCATAACCCTCTTTCTTTTAAATTAAAGTAAATAAAAAATTTGAAATGAAAATAGCCTAAGTTACTTTTCATAACATTAGCTATCTGCAAGTGAAAGTCCCGTCAATATCGGTCCAGCCGTTTCGTTGATAATCCGGAACAAACCGACAGACACACAAAAGTTTTAAAAATTGTTTTTTTTTATGTTAGTACCGTATATACTTTCATATGCATTTAGTGAAAAGCTTGTAATTTGAAATTACAAACAGACCCGTCAATTTTATTTATTTTTGTAGATTGTACGGATCCTTTCGTTTATGGGTCCAACTTGTACACGAAGGCCGGTTTTTCCGCATACATCTTCATTTACCCTTAACAAAATAAACAAACAATAAAATAATACTATCCCCTGAAAACTATTACCCAAAATATTATTACAACTTTTACTATTATTGCAGTTAACGACATTTATTACATTCACAACGTATTCGGAACAGAACAACTTCTCGATAGCTTGCGAATAGTTCGGCTCCCAAGCTACAAACACTCGAACACCAACTTTGTCTGCCTATAACAAATTAGTTTGCCAAAGAATAATCAATTAATGAGGTTTTAGTTCGGAGTTAGGCTTAGTTTGTTATGAATGGATTATTTTGATTAAGGTTACTGACTGCCTCGGTAGCCTAATGGTCCTAACCGCGACTGCTACGCTAGAGGTCTTGGGTTCGATTTCCAGGTCGAGCAAAAAGTGTTGTTGGGTTTTTCTATGAAATTCTCAGTAGCAGCACGGAGTTAGGATTTGTGCCCGGTTAATGGCAATAGGCTCGCCCCCTATTACATGGGACCTGAACATACCGGCGAACTGTGGGTGTACACCTCTGCATAACCCTTCGGGGAATACAGGCGTGATGGTATGTTTGTTTTGTTTGTTTGTGGTTATTGATTATGTTGCCTTTATTTCAACTTCCCCGTTGGCCTCTTGGTCTTAACCATTGGAAAAAGTGTCCGTGAAATTTCTTGCTAGTTCTTCCCCATGGAGACCTACCTAGGTATTGGAACGAGCTCCAAGCTTCTAATTTTTGATTAACTGACCGACTTTGCTGAACCGGTGTTTACGACTAGGAGAAGCCTAGATTGCCAAGTATAGTAACCAACCCAAAAAACCCCGAAAGGAACCCAAAAATAAAAAAAATAACTTGATATTTGTGCTCACGACTCGTGGCGACTACTATATCAAGGATTACAATTAATGAAAATTAATTCACCTTAAATATGAGATAAATAACATACCTTCATACCTTCACGCCTGATTTGCCCGAAGGGTTAGGCAGAGGTGTAACAATGTACACCCACAGTTCGCCGGTATGTTTAGGTCCCATGTAATAGGGGGCGAGCCTATTGCCATTAACCGGGCACAAATCCTAACTCCGAGCTGCTACTGAGAATTTCATAGAAAAACCCAATAACACTTTTGCTCGAACTGGGAATCGAACCCAAGACCTCTAGCGTAGCAGTCGCGCTTAGGACCACTAGGCTAACGAGGCAGACTAACTTAAATATCAACTTAAACTTGAGAAATTTAAAGCCAATTTCCATTTTCAATTACGAATCGTTTTAATTGATTATAACTAACTTTAACTATAGATCTAAGACGAGCATGCGGAGTAATCGTAATGTAAATTTCATCGATAATTAAATAAAAAACCGTACATTGGTACACCTCTGCCTAACCCTTTGAGGAATACAGGCGTGATGGTATACTTAGTACATAGGGAATAGTTTTTGTTGCGAAAACTTGTACGGTCCCCGTGGGATACTTTAGGATTTTTGGCATAATTCTAAAATCTACTAAAGACAAGTCGCGGGCAGAAGTTAGAAGTTACTAATATTATAAAGCTGAAAGAGTTTGTTTGAACACGCTAATCTCAGGAAGTACTACTAGTTTGAATTGAAAAAAAAAACTGTTTGTTTTGGATAGTTCATTTATCGAGAAAGGCTTTAGGCTATATAACATCACGCTACCACTAATAGGTGCGGAGCAGTAACCAAAGACGTAATCTAATGCGAGTGAAAAAACTACGCGGGCGAAGTCGAGAGCAGAAGTTTAAGATAAACTGAGAAAGTTCATGTGAATTAAAAAAGCGTGGTACTTATTTTATACATGAGAGGCGGGTGTACCATGGCTATCATGACCATGAAGACTACAAAATCTGATAAAATGTTAATAGTTCAATGCCCATGAAATAAGTACCTAACGTCCAAGTTTGTAGACGATCCGTTCAAAACTTTAGAACCAATGAGATTTAGATCAATTCGTAAAATATACACTTTGATTTTCTTAAAGTGAGTTTATGAAACTTTTCGTAAATGTGTTTGAGTTGCGTTCAATGTGTGTATATACGATAACTTAGGCCTTTTTTTAAGGCCTTTTTTTTGGGGGGTGGGAAATCATCAAATAACTTCTCCCGCCCTGGGCGAGGCGGGAGGGAGTGTTAGACATTTACTGATTAAAACCCACCCATGTTCCTTCTTGTGCCCTTTGCGTTCCGGGGGCGCGGTATCTCTTGCGAACAACCCGCAGCCCCGGCAGGCATCGGCCCTCAGTGGCCCCTTCCTTTTGCTGACATCTCTTTGAGGCGCGCATGGAACACGAACGCGCCGTCGACACGGCCTGTCGATATGCAACGTGAGGACGGTGAGCTACCCATTGCTCACCGTCCACAGGCCCGTATCTACGGTGGCCGGGAGTCGTCGCGCGGCTCCCGACGTTTTTTAAGGCCTAAAGCGTATTTTTTGATTTCAGAGACTAAATTGAAGGTTTCTTACGTCAAACATAAAAAAATGTGCTTTCGGCAAATAGACATCATTATCATCATTTACTTAGCCTTTTCCTAACTGTGTTGGGGTCGGCTTTCAGTCTAACCGAATGCAGCAGAATACCAATGTTTTACATGAAACAACTGCCTATCTGATTTCCACAACCCAGTAACTGGGCAACACGATACCCCTTAGTTAGACTGGTTGTCAGACTTCTGTCTATCCGTAACAAATATCAAAGATCTACGAATGACAGCCGGGACCAACGGCTTTACGTGCTTTCCGAGGCCCGGGGGTGTCACACCACCAACTTCCGAACTCCGGGCCGCTACTGAGCAAATCCTAATGGAAAAACCCAATAACACTTTTCGCCCGACCTGGGAATCGAACCCAGGACCCCACGCTCATCAGTCGCGCTTGCGACCACGAGATCAATGGGGCAGTTCGGCAAGTAGACATAGAGCACACAATTTTCAAGTTAAAAAAAAAAACAGTCTGAGATTATAAAACACACACTTTAGATCACGGACATCGAAATAATGACACGCGTGACACATGATGCCATAATTGACAAATCTATTTATTTAACGGCACAGTTGGCTCAGTAGCTGTGCTGCAGGTACCGGGTTCGATCCCGCACGGAGATAATATTACATGACCTACAGATTATTGTTCCGGGTACAAGCTTTTTATGTATTTCTATACTATGATATTATAAAGAGGAAAGATTTGATTGTTTGTTTGTTTGCATTGAATAGGGTCCGAAACTACTAGACCGATTAGAAAAATTATTCCACCAATTGACAGCTACATTATTTCTGAGTAACATAGGCTATAGAACATCACGCTACGACCCACGGGAGCGGAGCATTATCCAAAGACGTCACTTAACGCGGGTGAAATAAGCCACGCGGACGAAGTCGCGGGCAGTTCGTTAGTGAGTTTATATGTTTGTGAACGTACACACGACACAAGAGAAATTCTCAGGGTTGTACAACGGCAGCCAATAGTTGCCGATACTTAAAAGAAATAGCCCAAGCCAAGCAACAATTACTTATCTGTGCCTCAGTGTAATTAAATCACCATAATTACAAAACCCTTTGAATAGAAGTGACCCAATCAAGTTATTACTGAATTACTTAATGACCCCTTGAAAGGGTGCGGAACGGGCAGCGAATTAATTTTATGCATAACGGCAGACCGGGTTGATAAATCTTCGTTTTAAACCCCTTTTTTTGTTTAATTTTGCCGGGGTTACGTCGGCTTTTGGTAATACGTGAGTGAACTGTGGAGTGTTAACGTATTAAGTGCCTTTGATCCAATTAAGTTCGAGTAAGCTTCTGGTTCAACCAGCTGAATTTCAGTACTGATGCATCTAACCCCCTGATTAAAAAAAAAATAGAAATAATAGTAATATTTACAAACATACCATCACGCCTGTGTTTCCCAAAGGGTTAGGCCGAGGTGTACCAATGTACACCCACAGATCGCTGGTATGTTTAGGTCCCATGTAATAGGGAGCGAGCCTATTGCCAACCGGGTACAAATCCAAACTCCGAGGTGCTACTGAGAATTTCATAGAAAAACCCAATTACACTTTTTGTTCGACCTGGGAATCAAACCCAAGATTTCTAATGTAAAAGTCGCGCTTAAAACCACCAGGCTAACGAGGTAGTCAGTCGAGGTAGTAATATTTATAAAAGTATAAATGTTTTTATTTGAACTAAAAAAAGTACATGAATGTACATAAATAAAAATCAATTGCCGCATGTATTGAAGATCATGCAATCATCATCATGGCATCACGAACTGCCTCGTCTAGGGTTCGATTCCCAGTTCGATCAAAAAGTGTTAGTTTTTAGTGATTTTTCTATGAAAATCTCAGTAGCAGCTGGGAGTTTACTATTGTGCCCGGTTAATGACAATAGGATTGCCACCTATTACATGTGATTAAAACGTAGCAACGAACTGTGGGTGTACATTGGTATACTTCTGTCTAACCTTTTGCGGAATACATGCGTGATGGTATGTTTGTGATTAAAGATCATTGAAAACGGGTCGACCCATTTGTTTCGTCATAACAGCCGATCGACGTCCACTGCTGGACATAGGCCTCCCCTAAAGATAGCCACAATGACCGGTCCTGCGATCCAGTGATTTCCCTCGACCTTTACACATCATTCGGTTATTTTTTATTCTGTTCGTGAATGTCTAGACCAGTTTTATTTTTAAATTATATTTTTTTCAGAATACCTACTGAAAATGTCTCAAATTTGCATGAACTTGTAACCGGGTGGGCCCCAGGTTTACCATAAAATCTAAATATTTATACACTAAATAAATTCTTGATACTTGAACGTGTTTATTTAGAACAAAAACAAAACGAAACGATACAAAAACTTTGAAGAGCATACAGAAATACTTTCCAATTTGAATAAAAGGGTTTCTTTCATTTAAATAAAGAAAACTTAGCGAGATCATAGTTTTTACGAGGGTCAATACTTTTACTTCTGAGTTCCGTACCCAAAGGGTGCCAATGGGACTCCTTTACAAAGACTCTGTTGCTCCGGCCAACTGTCACAGGGCTGTATATTTTGAACTGTAATAGCCGATTTTTTTACAGCTGTGTGTATTACTATGGAAGACAAATAAGAATAATAATAAGGAGAGTTCCATTAAGCGGCTGGATCAAGGGTTTGATTCAAAAAGCGATAGTCCTAGACACGGCGCGTATTGTTAGGAGATTCCTTTCTCAGGAGCCCTGACCACCGGTAGCTTGGACCCTGTTCCCGACTCCGGTGGGCTACTATTTTTTACCCGACTACGGCAAAGCCAAAGGAGGGTTATGATTTTATATTTTAAAATTATTTAATTTTTATAATAATATTTAAAAATTTAATTTATATGTAACTAGCTTCTGCTCGCGACTTCGTCCGCATAGTTTTTTCACCCGCATTAGATTACGTTCTTGGTTACTGCTCCGCACCCATTGGTCGTAGCGTGATGTTATAAATAGCCTATAGCCTTCCTCGATAAATGAACTATCTAAAACAAAATAATTTTCCAATTCAAACCAGTAGTTCCTGAGATAAGCGCGATCAACCAAACAAACAAACAAACTCTTCAGCTTTATAATATTAGTATAGATTTAAGTAAATAAATGAGAATAATAATAAAAAAAATTGAATAGGTACTGAAAACGTGTTATTATTCAAGTATTATTAATTTTGTGCGGCGGTACGGAACCCCTTGCACTAGACTTGTTTTTATTTTAACGTAAGACCTGAATTCCTTTCTTTAAATACATATTCTTGAATTTGTTTGTTGTTGTGTTGTTTCGTGGGATAATTTAGGTATTTAGTTTATTTTTGAAGTCTACGTAGACGAAGTCGTGGACAGAAGCTAGTCTTCTAAATAAAAGTGATACTGCAGAGCTATTATTAATACTGACGTACGGACTATCGATATATTCGCGATCCTCCCTGACCTGTCGGAGATACAGGTGGCGATTCCCAGGGTCAATTGTGTGATGGCATGTCATTTACTATTATTTTCTTATTCAGCGAAGTTGTTATCTCAAAATCTTTTTGCTTTATTACACAATCGAGTGGGTGAGTGACTGTGTAAAGCAAAGAGTGTTCTTTATACCAGTGATTTAAGTTAGGGCTTCTATGATTTCAAGAAGCCTTTGCCCTGTAAGATGAATAGGCTGGTAATATTTAACATCACGCCTGTATTCAACGAAGGGTTAGGTAGAAGTGTATCAATGTACACCCACAGTTCGCCGGTATGGTTTTAGGTCCCATGTAATAGGGGACGAGTCTATTGCCATTACCCGGGCACAAATCTTAACTCCGAGCTGCTACTGAGAATTTCGTAAAAAACCTAATAACACTTTTTGCTCGACTTGGGAATCGCACCCAAGACCTTTAGCGTAGCAGTCGCGCTTAGGACCACTAGGCTACCGACTATTTATTAGTATAGTGTATTTTTTATTATTGTAGTAAATACTGTACAGATACAATTTATTAAAATCAACAAAGAGTTTCAATGAACAAAAAAAAAACAGCCAAGTGCGAGTCGGACTCGCGCACCACTGGTTTCGTACCATTATCTATAAAATAGAGCACAAAATTCACGTTTGTTGTATGGGAGCCACTTTAAATATTTATTTAATTCTGTTATTTTTTGTATTTGTTGATATAGCGGCAACAGAAATACATCATCTGTGAACATTTTAAAAGTCTAACATCACGGTTTATGAGATACAGCCTGGTGACAGATGGACAGTGGAGTCTTAAATTTCTAATTTTTTTTTTCTAAATTTTTAGGGTTCCGTTTTACCCTTTGGGTACGAAGCCCTAAAAAAATAAGTAACATAACTACTTTTAATAACAACCAGTTGAAACTGAGCACCAAACCCAAAAAATAAGTTTTAAAAATACCAGGACAATATAAGCTAAAACTACCTCAATTAGGATAACAAACATTCCAGTTCTAATTACTAGGTACAGTATCTTCTACTTTATGTCGCTCGTAAATCTGCAAGCCTGGTACACGCAGGGACACAGGGTCGTGTTCTATTCTGTTCACGTACGACATGTATGAGGACGAACATGGCGGTACAAGTGAGCGCTATTGCATTTTTTTGACTGCCGAATTTATGATACCGGTATATTTTATGCCAGTCGTGTGGTTTTTGTCGGGGAATGGACCATATGGAATATCGGAGTATGGACTACAAACAGGTGTAAGAATTTTGTGGTTATTAAAATGGTTCTTTAGGTATCGCCGCTTCTTGTTTGTTGGATATAAATAATACTGACTTCCATGTTATTGTACTTGTTTATATTTTTTTTCAATCTGTAAAGAATTTCTTACCTACGGAACTTATTTTTTAACTAGCTGTAAGTCTTCCGAAAATACTAAAATAAAGTATTGTTAGGTAATATGATGTTGTAATAATATGCCGACTGCCCGTCGGCATATTATTTTTTATCTACAACTTGTAACGTATTAAATGCATACCCTGAAAGTAGGTTGCTCAGACTCGGCTACTGAATCGATTTCAGTTTCTAAAATACAAGTTTTTTTGTTTGTATTAGTCGCTCGGATTACATTTTTAAATAAACCTTATGCACTTTCAGATAAGGTGATTTTTTATTTATATTCTGTTTAACGAAAGATTTTTTAAAGAGTCTTATTGCCTCGTTTGGAAGCACTGGTCTACAGAGACATGTCTGGTGTAATCATTTAGGATAAAAAATTGCCTAAATTAGTAATTGCTGAAATCGATTCAGTATCAGAGTTGGTTAGTAGAGAGTTAACTGCTTTTAGAGTATGCATTTAATTATGTTACGTGTTGTATAATTTCAAGTTTAATTATAGGAAACCAAGATACATCACATTTTTGTTACATTTATTTTATTACATCATAATTATCCCTTTATCATTATTTTTTTTTTGTGGGGTAATCCTCATGCTTGCCCTCCGTTTGGGGTAAATGGAGGGCATAGTCAACAATGCTAGATAAGACCGATCTTATGTTGGACTTTTACCGACTAAAACCCCACGATTCCTCCTGTTACCATAAGTCGGGAACCTGGTATCGCTTAACGCGTGATCCGCGCTCCCGACTGGTATTGAATCGCCATTGCCGGGCGCCTTAACTATATGCGGCCTGTCCTGCGACCGCCCATTCTACTAGAGAGGCGTTTAGAAACACTGCACGCCCCCGTCACAGGCCTATATCTGGTCGAGCGACAAACTGCCCCATGTTGGCCACAGACCCCTCTTTACCAAAATCCCTAAAAACTAAATCCACACAAAAAATATCGAATGGTTTATCTATTATTCATTTTATTATCTTTATAAGTGTTATCCTGAGCTCCACATCCCCGCACAACCCATCTATACGACACTTGAGAAGTTATAAAATTATTTACGACAAACGTTCCGTTAAGCTACACAATTTTTATGACATAATACTCATCACACTAAACAAAATGGTTGCCGGCATTACCGATTATTAGATTTAGTACTTTAATCGTAATTGTACTCGAATAAATACTTAAATGGGTCTAACGAATAACAGAGGTTCGGGTTTTATGTTCAGTT
Organism: Caradrina kadenii; assembly: GCA_947462355.1. Lineage (NCBI taxonomy): Eukaryota > Metazoa > Arthropoda > Insecta > Lepidoptera > Noctuidae > Caradrina > Caradrina kadenii. The sequence goes on along the minus strand of OX381693.1, from coordinate 2,827,408 downwards.
TTAGTACCAGCCTATTATTGTCCCATTGCAGGACACAGGCCTCTTATACAGAGAAGGCACGAGCATTTATCATCACGCTTGCTCACGGATTGGCGATTTCAGACTTATTATTAGCTGTAAGTCCATGTTTCTTCACAATGTTTACCTTCACCGATGTCAGTGATGTCCAAGATAAACTTAGCCAGTACAATTGCTTATGAGATAAATAACTCACATTGGTACTTGCCCGGTATCAAAATCGCAACTTTATGTATTAGTCAGAGAAAGCACCACACAAATAGGATTAGAAGGTTATAGGGGAGACCTTTGCCCATTAATTTTATTAATTAATTTATTTATAAAATATAAGCTTACAGTGTTACACCAAATCGCATATTTGTATGCTGATGACACTACTGGTGCCGAAAACCTCAAACGGTGCAAATATAATAACCTTCTTGGAAGCATTATGTTTGAGCCGTTTGGGGTTGAAACACTAGGGCCATGGGGTCCGAGCGCTCATCTAGTTTGTCGTGACATCGTCAAGCAACTGGTCGACTCTTCACGTGACCTAAGGGCTGGTCTTTTCTTGGGCCAAAGAATCAGCATTGCCATACAACGTGGCAATGCTGTCAGCCTTTTGGGCACTTGTCCCATTGACAGCGATGCGGAGGTGTTTTTTGATAATAAGCTTTCTTTTTTGTTTTTTATATTAACTATACATACTCGTAGTTTGTAATTTAATAATTATTGAAATAAGTTTTATGATTGAAATAAATAAATTCGAATTACACTACAATAAACTGCCTCGTTGGCCTAGTGGTCCTAAGCGCGACTGCTACGCTAGAGGTCTTGGGTTCGATTCTCCGGTCGAGCAAAGTGTTATTGGGTTTTTCTATGAAATTCTCAGTAGCAGCTCGGAGTTAGGATTTGTGCCCGGTTAGTGGCAATAGGCTCGCCCCCTATTACATGGGACCTAAACATACCGGCGAACTGTGGGTGTACATTGTTACACCTCTGCCTAACCCTTCGGGGAATATAGGCGTGATGGTATGTTATGTGTACACTCCAATAAATTACATACACTGCTAAAAAAAATGCAATGCACCACCAGTTAAGCAAAAATCTTAGGAAAGTACCAACATTTTAATTTTCATTTAATTTTGAACGTGTTAGCCTTTATTTTATTTGTTTTATTAAAAGCAGACGTTTTAAACTAAGAGATTTTTTTTAAGTTTGGAAAATCATTAAATCAGTTTTTCCGCTCTGGATGGAGCGAAAGGGAGTGTCAGACTGTTACTGACTAAAACTCATATTGCTCCTAATGCCTTTGCGTTCCAGGGCCGTGGTGAGACTTCGAACAAAGTGCGCAATACTCGTGAGGAAACAAGAAAGAAGATGTTATATCACGAGGAAGAAACTAGTCTTTTTACTATGCTTACGACGGTAAAAATCCCGTAAACCTTCCTTATACCCAAGGCAACAATATACTTGGCTAAACCCTACTGCAGAATCCTCATTACTTCCCAAACGTAAACGTCAGACGACAATTACAAAGAAACAAAATCTTATACGATCTTGAACACTACAACAAATACGTATCTGACTTGAACACACTTAAACACAGACAAAAAACCCAATGAAACAAGCAAGACGGTACTAACTGAATAAAACCAGCCAGCCACATGTTTCCAACAAAACAATTGCACTTTATTATCTGTATAGCTCCCTGGAGATAATTATCAGCAGACGCTTAGACTGCATAATGTATGGCCATGAAGTCTGCGGGTTTGACAGTTAGGGTTTCTTTTACTACTCTTTAATAAGTTCTGATCACTTGATAGATTGTTTCAAACAAATTTGGGAAAAGCTATCAAATTTCTTCGTTAAAATAAAATAGCAAACTAAATGTTATGGCATTAGGAAGCAAATTGCTGTTAATTTGATGAAATACCACGTTTATTTATCAAATTCGACGATTAAGAATTAATTTATTGATAATTTATTTATTTAAACTTTATGCAATAAAAAGTGCAACCAATCAACCAAAGGTGGTGAAGAGACAACATGGCAAGTGAACATTATTGTACGTGAAAATTATGATAACGTACGAGAGCAAAACGACATTAAAAAAAAAAATGGATAATGGTACCACAAACAAATGCTAATATATTTACAAAAATAAATAATTCGGTGAAATATAATATATTGTTTATTTATCTACATTCACCAAATATTTAGGCATAAAACAATCAAAACTTCAGTAAAATGAAAAAAAAAACAAAAACATTTATTTACATAAAAAGAGGTGATATGAAATAATTAGTCCTCAATTCTTCACCCCGCCGCTCTAAGGGCCCCATCCTTCTCCTAATAGTGCGGAGTAGTGAACACGCACCGTTCTGTTCACAACGGGAGATCACGTGGTCGTCATTACCGTCGCAGCTGGGGCCACGCAGGGGTATTGTGTGCACAACTAAATGATAGACGTCCTTACTTAATAATACTAACGCGGAGAGCAATTTTTGTTGGATATTTTGGATGAGGAATAGTTAAGATTTTCGGAAAATATTTTATTTTGGATTGTTTTTTTTTTTTTGTATAGCCCCCTTAAACTTGGAGTAGTAGGTTAGATGATTGTATTGATGGCCCAGTGGTTAAGGCGTCCACTTCTTAAGCATGAAGGTTGTTGATTGAAAAGTGTGCATCAATGAGACTTTTCCATTTTATATGTACTTTCTAAGTTTATTTCGTACATCACTGATAGATATATTTATTATTTATATTTTTATTTCGGAGAAATCAACTTGATGTGTGTTAGATATACAAGTTTAAAGAACCAAACTAAGAACACTTTTAAAACACTGTAAAGCTAATGTAAGACGATTTCAAATTAATTACAGAAAATTTGAATTTACACTAATCGGTTTTTTCATATTTTTTTTTGACATGAATACCTGAAGAATACCATGTACTTATCATTACGAACAACTTTGGGACCAACCCTGATATTAAAGAAAAATAAATAAGCTACTCCATACATACCGCCTAGTCAAGCGAACATAACCTATGGATCAGCTGATTTTTTGCGGGATATCCGGATTTATTGGTAAAACTGCCTAGTGGTCAAGTCGAGCAAAAAGTGCAATAAGGTGTTTCTATGAAATTTTCAGAAGCAGCTCGGAGTTAGGATTTGTTCCCGCTTAACACAATAGGCTCGCCGCCAATTACATGGGACTTAACCATACCGGCGAATTGTGGGTGTACAGGTACATCTCTGCCTAACCCTTCGGGGAATACAGGCGTGACGGTATGTTTGTTTTGTTTGTTTGTGGTTATTGATTATGTTGCCTTTATTTCAACTTCCCCATTGGCCTCTTGGTCTTAACCATTGGTACAAGTGTCCGTGGAGTTTCTTGCTGGTTCTTCCCCACGAAGACCTACCTAGGTATTGGAACAAGCTCCAAGCTTCTAATTTTTGATTAACTGACCGATTTTGCTGAACCGGTGTTTACGACTAGGAGAAGCCCAGATTCCCAGATATAGTAACCGATCCAAAAAACATACCGGCGAATTGTGGTGTACATTGGTACTGCCTAACCCTTCGGGGAAGACAGGCATGATGGTATGTTATGTAAATTGTTCATTATCATGAGTACAAAGACCTCTTTTCAGGTTTCTGCAATACAAAAACTAACCCTGTATAGTTCTCTGTAGCTCTTAAATTACCAGCTGTACAGCGTGTTACGGAAAGGGTATATACATATCTAAGGCACGGATTCTTTTGGTGTTAACAAATTACATAGCAACTTTTTTTTAATACCTATACTCACAAAATGTAAAGTTAAGTAACATTTAAGTAAAAATATCAAATATTTTCAATTGAATTCTACACATCACTACAATAAATCAGCTGATCGGTGTTAATAAACTACACACAAAGAAACAACTCCGTAAGAGATTTCGTTTGAGCTGAAATTTTGTATAGAGTATCAGTACCGAACACTCTTCACCCCATTTGTATGTATATACCCTTTCCGTAATACGCTGTATAATTGCAGTGCCTAGGCTGGCGTCAGTCCTAATTACGGAGCAGAACAATCCAGTGACCGGAATCAAATATTCACCAGAACCTTGGCATTTGGTTTGTCGCCTGCCTATTAATGTTGTTGTGAATTAGTAAGGAGGTCGGCAACTATAATTAGGAAGAGTGACTTATTTGGAAATACATTGTCTTGTTTGTTCACTTAAATAATTGATTCATTTAGGCTTTTTGTATATGGAATCTCCGCGTGTTTTGTTTTAACCGCGTTAAGTTACGTCTTTGGCTACTGCTCCGCTCCCGTGGGTCGTAGCGAGATGTCATATACCTACACTATTCCTCATGAAACTAGCTATGAACTAGCATGAGCAAACAACACATTTTTTTTTCAGTTTTAATCACGTCCTTATTTCTCGAAGGTTTAGACAGAGATGTACCAATGCACACCCACAGTTCGCCGGTATGTTTAGGTCCCATGTAATATGGGGCGAGCCTATTACCATTAACCGTGCAAAAATGCTAACTACAAGCTGCTATTGAGAAATTTATAGAAAAATCCAAAAACACTTATATTATAAGTATGGATTATAAGTATACCACGCTGTCCAATAAAATATTTAGCTCCAAAATAACATGACAAATGGCACGTTACCTAAATCACTGCTAACCCAATAGGAGGCGGGGACATGGAAAATTTACGAGCTGTCCCAATTCAGAACTCTTACACCAGAAGGTTCTTCACTTTGTTAATAATTGAGCCGCTTAGTTCAGTTGTGGTTGTCTGTGTTAACTCACAGATGGCGCTAAGAGCACTAACTTCATATAAAGGTTAGCTCATACAGAATAGTAAAATTTTGAACAATTTTCTTTGGTGTATTGATATTGAACTAAAATTAAACGGAGATAGAGTTGAAATTTGCGCGAAAGAATTATATGTTGCGTAAAACATTCAACGTTAATTTATCAATTAGTAATATGAAAATTGATCGAAAATGGTACTGTACTTAGACAAACCTGCCACATTATTCCTAACCACTGCAAGTTCTAAAAGTCAAAGTCAACAGTAGTGCCCACCAGATAAACAAAAAGGCAATGAAGCTCGTCGAGTTCCGGAGAAACGATTCAACTGTCTTGGTGCGCATTGAAATTAATTAGAAAATATCAGCGGAGGCGTAACAAAAATCTTATTTTCGTACAACTAAGGCCAGTAACACAAAGGTCTGATCAGAATTAAATAATAAGAGAAATTCCAGAAATAAAGCGAACATGAAACAGGCCTACCAAAATACCACAAAGAACCAGTATTTGCTAAGACCCAGCAAATTGCCTGGAAGTGATAAGTGGACTCTATTGGTAGGTAATTTAAGCTTACAATCGGTTTTCTTTGTAAGAAACGTAAGGAATTCTGGTACGTAATTAGAAGTACCAAGTTAATTACAAAAGCACTTATAAATATTTAGCAGTTGTCACTGAAATTAATGAATGTTTCTTATCGCCGGGTTGGTATGATGTTTTGCTACAAATCAAATATGGTCATTCAAATAATATTGAGTTAGAAAAATTAAATAAAAAAAATTGACAATGTCACTTGCCGTCTATCGAACCTATGATCTCGTGTTTTTTAAAAGTATTTCACAGATCTTATCAGTTATCAGTCTTTTAAAGCATTGAATAGATTGCACAAAAAATATCAAAATAGTAAATTTAAAAAAAGCCAAGATAAGTCTAAGCAAAAGCAACTCTGTCTGTATGTTTGTTGCCTCGTCACGACAAAACCACTAAACCGATTGTAATGAAATTCGACGATGAGATAGTTTGGGATCTAGATCAAAACATAGGCTATATTTTAATCCGTGACTTTATCTGCGATAACTGATATTTACGTGGACGAATTCGCGGACAATATTTGTACAATACTCAATATATTTATTGCTTTTCCATATGTACAATTAGGTGGTAACATTATAATTGATAATTCAAGCTTATTGTAACACCTTTAGTGACATTATGGTATGCAAATAAATGAAAAAAAAAACAAAAATTTAGGTCATTACTACTATTATCAAAACGTAGTCTAACACATAACATACCATCACGCCTGTATTCCCCGAATGGTTAAGCAGAGGTGTACCAATTTATGCCCACAGTTCGCCGGTATGTTTAGGTCCTATGTAACAGGGGGCGAGCCTATTGCCATTAACCGAACACAAATCCAAACTCCGAGCTGCTACTGAGAATTTTATAGAAAAACCCAATAACACTTCTTGCTCGACCTGGGAATCGAACCCAAGACCTCTAGCGTAGCAGTTGCGCTTAGTACCACTAGGCTAAAGAGGCGTTAAACGTAGTCTAAATCCAAGATGATCCTTACAATAGGTGTAAAATCATTAAAGCAAAGAACATACACACAATATACATAAAGATGTCAATACGGGTTCCTTGATCCCTGTAATGTGTCAGCCGCCTTAAATTGATGGTACTATAAACTACAGGGTACAGATCCGTTATGCGCAGATATATATGTATAGGCATAGTAGTCTTTTTTGTAGGATCTTGGGACACACTGTTTTGGCGGTCCGCTAACCATAAAAATATATTTTTGGAGCTTGCTTCCAAAAACGCAATTTCGGGAGCCGCGAGACGACTCCCGGCCACCGTAGATACTGGCCTGTGGACGGTGAGCAATGGGTAGCTCACCGTCCTTACGTTGCATAACGACAGGCCGTGTCGACGGCGCGTTCGTGTTCCACGCGCGCCTCAAAGAGATGTCAGCAAAAGGAAGGGGCCACTGAGGGCCGATGCCTGCCGGGGCTGCGGGTTGTTCGCAAGAGATACCGCGCCCCCGGAACGCAAAGGGCACAAGAAGGAACATGGGTGGGTTTTAGTCAGTAAAAGTCTGACACTCCCTCCCGCCCCGCCCAGGGCGGGAGAAGTTATTTGATGATTTCCCACCCACCAAAAAAAAAAAAAAAAAAAAAAGGGCAAAAGTTGTTTTTAGGGTTCCGTACATAAAGGGTCCAAACGCTGCACTATTAGTCACGCTCATTCGTCCGTCCGTCTGTCTGTTCCTCTGACACAGGGTTATATATTTCGAACTATATCAAGTAGATATTTAAAAACTTTACAAAGTACAAGTTTCAACGCGCGCGGGCGCCTAAAAGTCGTACCCAAACCTTATTGGTAACTTCTCGTAACCACCAGATATGACCAGATATGACGAGGCGAAAGGAGTATGTAAGGATCGTAGCAGGTGTCGTTTTGTGGTTTCCTATAATAACAAATAAAATCAACTTAAAAAAAAAGGGGGCCAATATTATTATGTGTGTTTTTCGGCGTACTGTAATCAATATTTTTAATATTGTACGACGGTATACTGATTAGGCCTTTTTGAGCCGCGTACAGACAGTGCGGGGCATGTGTTCCGAAGGGATTGCCATGCATGGCTCGAGTTGTATGGACGAGGGGCTCAGTGTGAGCATTCGTCGCAATAGCAAATTGGATTGGCGATCTGGGTATTTGTTGAGCATTAGCCATACGTAGCAAAGTATTCGCGGCAAATGCCTCGCGCTGTCTGTACACTTTGCAATAATGAAAGTAATTCGGTAAGAATTGGGTTATATGAAGTCCTCGCCACAGCTCGGCTCTCTGCTGCGTGTACTGATCGTCTGTATGTTCGGCGATCGTTAACTCAAAACCCAGGCCTGTCTTTTTGGTGTCTCCGTCTTCACATTGAGTGGAGATAATGTTGGTACTTTCAAAATTACTTTTTTCCTTATAAACCGTATAGGGAACGACATTTTGATATCCGTTGTTATCTGTTTGAGTTATTCGTGAAGAATGTCATCTAGATTAGGACTGTTGTTTTATATAACTTAACCTTATTCATTTTCATTTAGGTCGTTGGCTTAGTAGACCTAAGCGCGACTGCTACGCTAGAGATCTTAGGTTCGATTCCCAGTTCGAGCAAAAAGTGCTATTGGGTTTTTCTATGAAATTCTCCGTAGCAGGTCGGAGTTAGGATTCGTGCCCGGTTAATGGCAATAGGCTCGTCCCCTATTACATGGGACCTAAACATACCGGCAAACTGTAGATGTATATTGGTACCCCTCGTCCTAACCCTTCGAAGAATACAGGCGTGATGGTATGTTATGTTATGTGTTAAATAATACCAGCTTATTATTGTATCACAACAGTGCAAAGGCCTCTTCTCATACAGAGAAGGCACGAGCATTGACCCCACGCTTGCTCAAGGCGGAATACCGATTTCATATCTAAAGATTAATATTTAAACAAGGTGTAACAGTTAGGTTGATAGATGGACGCTTAGAACACCAGGGGAATAACACGCGCGTTGCCGACCCTTAAAAATTTAGTCCTTAATTGAAAAACATTTTAATTATTTTGCTCTAATTAAAATGCATTTAACGAGACCCCGAGCTCCCAACAGCCATTATTCTTAAAACGAATAGGTTACTTGAAAACCAATAAATTGCTTACGAAGCACATTTTTTCCACCAAATGGCCTCTTTCTCATTAATTGACAGCTGGGGTCATTAAGCTATCTTCGACTAGGGATTAGGCCACTAATCTAATTTGATTGAACCTTTTGGTGAAGACCTTTGTGGTTAGACTGTCATCTTATTTTCGATAATCGGTCAAGTCGAAGATGTGATGATGTGGATTATTTGAGAAAATTCGAGTTGATTGAAGGAAAGACAGAAAATATTGAGTCTGTTATTGTAATTTGAACCTTATAAAAGTGTAGGAAGAAAACCTTACTACTGTTATAAATGCGAAAGTTTGGATGGATGGATGTTTGTAGCTCAATCACTAGAACGGCTGGCACAGAGACAGATTTTAGTCTGGAATAGCACATACTCGTAGACTTTATAATCCCGGAAAAATCTCCGGATCCCGTGGGATAATATATTAATATTTTTACAGGGACGAAGTCGTGGGCGGAAGCTAGTAAATAGTAAAAAGAATTTAGATTTCGTAAGTTCTTTCCTCAAGTACTAGGGAGACATAAGTACTAAGACTTTCGAAAAATTAGGCCCCTTCTAAATATTAATACGAAATGTGTCAGCTTAATAACTTCGATACTTGTTCTGCTTCACTATCTCTCTGAGAGAAGGTTATAAATACAAACCAATCACATTTGATTTGTAATTTTACTGACCGTAAAATTTTAATACTTTATTGTACACCAGATACCACACAACGTAAAACCATGGCTCACCCATCCCATCAAATAACAACAATAGTAATTCATCCATAATTCCACATCTGTTCCATCGGTACCAGGAGCGCATACATTCTAAGTAGTAATCGTGCTCGAAGTACCAATCCATTCAGAATATATCCGTATAAAGTACGATGTCGTTCGAAATTCGAATGGCGGGACCGTGGAACGGGGTTACATTTCTATTTCGGGAGAGGCAAAGGTCGACAGTTGTGAGCCGGAAGGTATGGAGCGTTTTATAGAGGTTTACAGAATGCAGGCTGTGTTCAGGTATTGTTGGGATAATGAGGAAAGGTGAACTGATTTGACATGTAAGGGTAGTGAGGAATTACATAGTGTTAAAAGTTTGTTAGATTATTTATAACCGTAAAAAAAACGGGAAAATAACTTAACAAACCATCACGCCTATATTCCCCAGAGGATTAGGCAGAGGTGTACCAATTGTACACCCACAGTTTACCGGTATGTTTTTAGGTCCCATATAATAGGGGGCGAGCCTATTGCCATTAACCGGGTACAAATATTAACTCCGAGCTGCTACTGAGAAATTCATAGAAAAACCCAATAACACTTTTGCTCGACCTGTGAACCGAACCCAAGACCTCTAGGCCAACGAGGAATAATTGCCAATTGGGAAAATATTACTTGTAAATAAGTTATGGCAGGAGTAATCAAATTAGAGAGTATTTTTATATTATTCTTAATTACAAATATCCTAAATACTTAATAAACAATACTTAAACACTACTCAAACATACCATAGCAAGTGAAAGTAAAAAATAAGAAAAAAATTGAAAAAAAATAAATAAATTAAGAATAGAAATCTTTACCGCAGCTAACACAATAGCTAATAACTTTGAAATCGCTGAACCCATAAAAACTCCCGACTAATTCACCTTTCAAAAAAAAAAAAACAAATTCAAAATCAGATCATGCGTTCGGGAGCTACAATGCCATAAACAGACACACACACAGACACGTCAAACTTATAACACTCCGTCGTTTTTGCGTCGGCGGTTAAAAATGGAACATTACATAATACTCGTTTAAAAAAAGGCGTTAATACACTCGCGGTCTTCTATTTAATTAATTTATCGTAAACATCAATTGCCTGCCGGCCATAAACACGCCAGAAGCGTGCGCGGTAAAAGTAAAATATTCCTTTTTCAAATTATTATTTATTTTCTTTTGGAATTTAAAGCGCTTTTGGGCGGTATTATAGCGTTAGATGACAGTATTATGAATGCTTGTCATCATAATGCCTTCTGGTTTTACGAAAGCATAGACATATTCCATTTTTAAATAAGGTTTATTTTAAAAAGTATTTTGTGAGCGACGAAATATTAGCTGCTGTCTGACTTTCAGATACAAAAACAATCACTTCCCGTATTTCCATAATGTCTATTATTGTTATGTAATTAACATTTATAAAATAATTAGCCTATAATTAAGAGGAGTTAAGAGCCTTAAGAGTTTTTTTGTTTGTTTGTTTAAACGTGCTAATCTCTGGAACTACTAGTCGGATTGTAAAAAACCTTTTATATTTGTACCGTACATTCATAATGTATAGGCTATATAACATCACGCCGCAGCCCACAGGAGCGAAAAACTAACCAAAGATGTAACTTAACAAGGTGAAAAAACCACACACACGGAGCCATGGGCTTATAAAATACTACAAAAGTTTCCTTACAAAATTGTTTGTGCTATAGTGATCGCCATGAGTTGTGAGCACAAACGTCAAGTTGATTCTTCACGCGATTAGTCCGTCAGTCGGACCTACTGCGTGAAGCGTCGGTGCCCCAAAAAAAACCCATAAAGGAACCCAGAAACCCAAATATTAACTTCACGTTTATGCTCAAGACTCGTGGCGACCACCATAACAGTAATACTTTTTAATACATACATACATAAACTCACGCCTTTTTCCCATGGGGGTAGGCAGAAACCACAGAACGCCAGCTGCTACGATCCTTACATACTTCCTTCGCCTCGTCCACGTTCATGCATCTGTTCATACAAGCACGCCGGTTACGAGTACTGCGCACCCGACCTTTCTGAAGAACCTCACCAATAAGGTCAGGGTAGGTCTTTCTAGGGCGTCCTCTCCCGGCGTTGCCACTCACATCTGCCATATAAATCCCTTTTGTTAGTCGCCTTTCACTCATTCTCTCAACATGACCGAACCACCTAACATTTAAATTAAGAACGTTCGTAATTCAAAATAATATTTTTAAACAAAAAACACATTAATTCCAGAGAACAGTTCCTTTTGAATCCTGTTCATAATAGAGATGCTGCAGTTTGGCGCGAGTCCAAACAACTACATTCTAACTGCAAGACGCATAAATATGACACAATATATTTTTTCAGAGAAAAAAGGTTTTTGTTCTGGAATTGTTTTTAAGTCTTTGCTGAAGAATACCGAGGCTGCTTCGTATATAGTAAGCATGTAATTTAAAAAAAATATTCGTGCAGTTAAATTTATTAAGCTATGTACAGGCTTGAGTAATCTATAAACACAAGCATAACATACCATCACGCCTGTATTCCCCGGATGGTTAGGCGGAGGTGTACCAATGTGCACCCACAGTTCGCCGGTATGTTTTAGGTCCCATGTAATAGAGGGCGAGCCTATTGCCATTAACCGAGCACAAATCCTAACTCCGAGCTGCTACTGAGAATTTCATCGAAAAACCCAATAACACTTTTTGCTCGACCTGGGAATCGAACCCAAGACCTCTAGCGTAGCAGTCGCACTAAGCACCACTAGGCTACCGAGGCAGTAATCTATACCGATTTAATAAAGAGTTCTTTTGTAGTAGTGATGTGTGTAAGCATTTACAACAAAATTCCGAAAGAACTGAAATGTATAAATAATTGTAATTCACTTAAAAATAAGCTGTAGAAGTGTCTGATTAGACAAATTTCTATGACATTAAAGATCTGTTTGACATTTTACATACATACCATCACGCCTGTATTACCCGAAGTGTTAGGCAGAAGTGTACTTGTAAGGTCACAAGAGCGGAGCAGTAACCAAAGACGTACCTAACTAAACGCAGGTAAAACCGCGGAGTATAAAAATAAAACAACAGGAAGGGCCACTCCCGCCATTAGATTGCTATCTTATTAATATCTAATTCTGCTAATGGGACGCTAATAAAGTGGCTTCTAACGATTGGAATACAATGGGACACTTCCTGCTCATTGTTTATTCTGTGTTTATGGAAATGTTTGTTTATATTTTCATTTTGACTGGAACTTGTTTGGTGTTGAGATGGAAGGATGACTATTGTATTTGTCCCACAATATCTCATTAATTAAAGTTTCAACAGTTTAATAAGCCAAATTGACAACACAGTTGGTACAGTGGGTGCTGCGCTGTGTGTCGCGGGTTCAATTCCCGCACGAAGCAAGCGTGGTGAGGATCGTGTCTTTTCTATATAAGAAGAGGATTTTGCTCTGCAGTGGGATAATAAACAAAAATGGGTGCTGGTAATACAAATACAACTAATTTCAAATTAATCTAAATTAGTATTCCTTTTAGATAAAATAATAAGACTTAGTTTAGCTGCCTCGTCAGCCTAGTGGTCCTAAGCGCGACTGCTACGCTAGAGGTCTTGGGTTCGATTCCCGGGTCGAGCAAAAAGTGTTGTTGGGTTTTTCTATGAAATTCTCAGTAGCAGCTCGGAGTTAGGATTTGTGCTCGATTAATGGCAATAGGCTCGCCCCCTATTACATGGGACCTAAACATACCGGCAAACTGTAGATGTATATTGGTACCCCTCGTCCTAACCCTTCGAGGAATACAGGCGTGATGGTATGTTATGTTCGTTTAATCAAGTTTCTATTCCTAACTGTATCTAAGGACCATTAAACTATGTCTTAGCCAAACCTTGAGAACAAATAGAACCCTAATTTGAAGATTTCGTTAGAGACAAACATTCTAACATCACATGGCGGCACAGATGGCGCTAATGTACACGTGTGTGTTTGGAAGTCTATTCTTAGAATTTTCGAGGAAAATGGGTGTGTTCCAAAAAGTTTAACATTTTGTATGAAATATTTGAACAGATATTTGTCGCTTCCAACTGGTTCTTTTGAAAATCCATGGGGGAGGTTTATGTCCAGCAGTGGACATTCTGCGTCTGATAAGACTTTGATGATTATGGTGACAACACATACCATCACTCCTGTATTCCCCAGAGGGTCAGGCAGAGGTGTACCAATGTACACCCACAGTTCGCCGGTATGTTTTTAAGTTCCATGTAATAGGGGCAAGCTTATTGCCATTAACCGGGCACAAATTCTAACTCCGAGATGCTATTGAGATAATCATAGAAAAACTCAAGAACACTTTTTGCTCGACCTGGGAATCGCACCCAAGACCTCTAGCGTAGCAGTCGCGCTTACAACCACTAGGCCAACGAGGCAGTCATGTTAGATTATGGTGATTTGAACAAATTATTCATCTATATTAATATTAATTGTAAAACTGAGGAGTTTGTTTTTTGGAATGCTGTAATCTCTGGAACTGACGTTATCCTTGATAGCTAATAAGGTTGTAAACTTTAAATGGACAGTACCATCTTCATGTATGCCCAAAGATCAAAATTCAAACTTCGAATCCTAATAAACTTCTTATAATTTTATTCCAAAGACAAACGTTATTATTTTATAAATCTAGTCCCTAAAAATACTGGCCAGTGTTCAAAATGAAGAGCCCTTTAAAAATGTAAGTACCTATTGGCATTTAAAATTGCTGCGTTACCTAATTAGGGTAGAAAACACTTCAGTGGTTTAAAAATTTAAGCCAATGGTTAACACTTAAAATGTTATTCTTACTAAGCATTAATTAATTACCATATTGTGGATTTTTTAAAGATCAATAAATTAAGCGTAATTAGGATTTCTTTTTTGAGACGATGAGTGAAAGGCGACTAACAAAAGGGATTTATATGGCAGATGTAAGTGGCAACGCCGGGAGGGAGATCTACGCTAAGATCTACCCTAACCTTATTGGTGAGGTTCTTCAGAAAGGTCGGGTGCGCAGTACTCGTAACCGGCGTGCTTGTACGAACGTGGACGAGGCGAAAGAAGTATGTAGGATCGTAGCAGGTGGCGTTCTGTGATTTCTGCCTACCCCCAAGGCAAAAAGGCGTGAGTTTATGTATGTATGTGTAAGATTTTTTCTTTACTAAGAATACAAAATTATGATCCTTTTTTTAAATAACTATGTGGTTGCAGAATAATGCTATTGCTAGATGAATATTGCACTAAATTGTTTTTGGCATTCTGTTTTTAGGTGTAGCAAGGATAATTCAAAGTCAAAGTCAAAATTATTTATTCCCTTGAAAAGCGGTAAACAAAATAAATCCTCAAAAGCAACTATAAATAACCACTTTTACTTTCAAAACAATAACAAATAATATCCTAAAAGCATAATTTATTACAAAAGTTTATCCAAAAAAGTATTGAAATACCTTATGGGAGTGTAATCATGTTAAATGTGAACTATCCATCAGCTAGTTTGTCTAGACGCTAAGTCTAGTCTAGGTACTGGCTTAGACTGAAATCCGGACATCCACCTTGTGTTAAAGCGAAGTGGAGAGGCCGATGCCTGCCGGGGCTGCGGGTTGTTCGTAAGAGATAACATGCCCCCGGAACGCAAAGGGCGCACAAAGGAACATGAGTGGGTGGGTATTGGTCAGTAAAAGTCTGACACTCCCTCCCGCCCCGCCCAGGGCTGGGGAAGTCATTTGAGGATTTCCCATCCTGAACAAAAAAATAATGGTTAAATAAAAGCCAAAGCGCACTTGTCTTTAATACTCTGTAAACACAGAAACGATGGTCAAAGTCAAGTCATTTACATACAGACATAAACTCACGTCTATTTTCTATGGGGGTAGGCAGAAACTACAGAACGCCACATGCCAAGATACTTTCTCATTTAGCCTCGTCCACGTTATACATCTGGTCATACAAGCACGCCGGTTACAAGTGCTGCACACCCGACCTTTCTGAAGAACCTCACCAATAAGGTCAGGGTAGGTCTTTCTAGGGTGTCCCCTCCCGGCGTTGCCACTCACATCTGCCAAATAAATTCCTTTTGTTAGTAGCCTTTCACTTATCCTCTCAATATGACCGAAACATATAAGCATCCTATGTATCAACTGCCTCGTTAGCCTAGTGGTCCTAAGGTGACTGCTACGCTAGAGGTCTTGGGTTCGATTCCCAGGTCGAGCAAAAAGTGTTATTGGGTTTTTCTATGAAATTCTCAGTAGCAGCTCGAAATTAGGATTTGTGCCCGGTTTATGGCAATAGGCTCGCCCCCTATTACATTTGACTTAAAAACATACCGGCCAACTGTGGGTGTGCATTGTTACACCTCTGCCTAACCTTTCGGGGAATACAGGCGTGATGGTGTTGTATGTGTGTGTTAATAAGTTGATTGTTCAGGGGGCCAGGTGACCTGAGTTACATGCTTTTATAAAACTTAGTTTAAGCACCCGTCTTCCACAAATTAATATGAAAATAGTTCTGTAGACTGTTTAAACGTTGCGATATAATTTGTGGTAAGAAAATAAATATATATCCTATTCTATTCTATCTCTGCCTAACCCTTCGGGAAATACAGGCGTCATGGTATGTATGTGTGTCATATAAGCATAACCTTTTCAGTGTATTACAAGAGTCATTTATTTTCTGCGTCTGAGTCGATTTCTGCCACAATCTCTTAGTAATTCAATGAATTACATCAAAGTAATTTGGTATGTCCAATATATAATATTACCTACTACCCTGGAAAACAGATGAATGTACTGATCCAAAAGTAATGAGCAGAACTGAATCAAATACATAACTAACCGCGGATGAAACCACGGGGTGTTGCTAGTATACAATAAATGACTTGAATCTGAGTATGACAATGCCTACTGCATAATTATTGTACGTCTGTGTGTGTAAAAAAATGCACAATTAATACAATAGGTACCTATGTAAGATGCGATTTCCCTCCAAAAGGACAAACCAGCTGCAATCTTTACACAAATCTAAACGTATCAAGTTGAACGGTCCCCATTATTTACTCTAACAAAAATAAACAAACATATCAAGTTCGCGCCAAAACGAACAGAGGCTAGGGTCATTACCCTAAGGGCGCTCCCTCACCCGTAGCAGTCGCTTGAAATATAACAATTTGAAATTAGTTTTTTAAGCATTTAGTTACAAGCTCGAGAGTTCTTCGCTCGCCTTTCTGGAGTCAGTGCATCTAGTGGCTGACTGCGGCATTGGGTGATGGGCCCACCTTGAGGTGGTGGCGGGTCCATATCTGCCCAGAGCGGTACCCGTGCGCCGGTCGATGGTAGTTGGAGGAACACTGTAGGGTTATAGTCGGTAGGAGTCCGACACGACACAGTCCATAAGGATTTCCCCACGAAAAAAAAGCAGTTAAGGTACCCGCCTTTCATACACGGGGGGGTTCAAATACAGCTAAGTACCAATGTGACTTAATGTTACGAGTTGTATCATTAGGCCCGGCTTCCACCAAAGCGGAGAGGAGAGGAGATGTCTCGTACAACCAATTGGCTTGCGTTATTTCACATCTCGCTGCGTAGTTTCAACACAACGCAGTATCCTATTGGTTGTTTACGAGACATCTCCACTGCTTTCCGCTTTGGTAGAAACCGGGCAACAGGTTGCGCACAGTAATGCTTGGTTCTCCTCACCCACTGATCTAATATAAGAATCTGTACTGTTACATTGCAAGCGAATGAACCCAGTGAGGAAGCACCCTAAGAAGGCAAAGGACTTCACAAGAGTTCCTATCACAATAACACTTATTCCCGAATTTATGGTTTTAGTTCCCGAAGCGAAATCACAGCGTTATCTCTTAAAATATTGTTAGTGTTTGTGTTTCAAATGTCTTGTATTTTATTTTATGACTAGCAGTTTTGTTTAATTAGTAGAAAAGTTTCGTCGTTTGTTGAGATTAGATTGGATACATGAGAGAGCGGGTCGTGCGCGGGTCGTCCATATAAATACATGGATATTATATTGCATAAGTGTGCGCTCAATATAGACGTATTTTTACACAACATACCATTACATACATACCATCACGTTTGTATTCCCCGAAGGGTTAGGCAGAGGTGTACCAAAGTACACCCACAGTTCGCCGGTATGTTTTAGGTCCCATTTAATAGGGGGCGAGCCTATTGCCATTAACCGGGCACAAATCCTAACTCCGAGCTGATACTGAGAATTTCATAGAAAAACCCAATAACTCTTTTTGCTCGACCTGGGAATCGAACCCAAGACCTCTAGCGTAGCAGTCGCACCTAGCACCACTAGGCTACCGAAGCAGTTATTGGGGAGATATCGGGGACCAACAGCTTTAAGTGCTTTCCGAGGGCCAGGGGTCTCACACCACCAACTTTAAAACTCTGGGCGGTAACTGAGCTATTCCTAATGGAAAACCCCGAACCTTTTTGCCTGCCCCGAGGCAACAGAACCCACGACCCCTGTACTGTTGCATGCATCCATAAGTACACCCTTTTACCTACGTAACATTACACGCTAACATAAACAGTGATTTTTCATACCAAACATTGTCATCAAAGCCAAAGTCAAAGCATTTATTCCAATTAGAACCTTTTACAAGCACTTTTGAATTTTTAAGAAGTTACAGTTTAAAGTTGAAGCAAGTTGCTCGCTAGTGTCTCTATGGAGAAGCAACAAGAATATTGTAACCAAGATTTTGTAAAAACCAATTTGAAAAGAGTGTCCATGGAGTTTCTTGCTCGTTCTTCTTCATAGAGACCTACGTTTTGGAACGAGCAACTAGCTTCAACTTTTTGTATGAGTAACTTCTTGACAATTCAAAAGTGCCTGTAAATGGTCTAATTGAAATAAATGTTTTGACTTGACTTGACTTGACTTGAAAAAGAAGAACGAGCAAGAAACTACACGGGAAGTTTTTTCCTTCAATTTGGTTTTTACAAAATCTTGGTTTCAATATTCTTGTTGCTTCTATTCATCATTTCGCAATGATATTTTTTGCTCAAACTACAGAAAGACACATCACATAGCCATGTCTTTTTATGCTCCGTAAAGTTTGAAACTCCCAAAAAGTACAACAAAAGGCTGACCCACAACGTTCAGAACACTGAACTGTTTTACAATTCTGAACTATCGACCAACTCTGACCGGGTTGATGTATTCAGTTGCGGTCATGTTAACAACTGACTGAGCTGTGTCTAGGTATAGGTAGTTGTACTAAAAGGTAGACTAGAGAGGTATGGTCAGCCACAAAAGTCGTTCAACTCTCTAACTTTTTAAAATCATTATTATTTCGTACAATATTAAAATCAAATATGGAATTGACATAAATTTAAAATAAAATACTGTTAATGAAAGTGCGCAGAACCTTGTGCTCATAAAAAGAAAAAAGAAAAATGTTTGACCTTTGACCTTCATAATCTCCAGGTATGGTCTTGTCCCAGGTATGGTCTAGTACAAAAACATGGAAAGAAAAAGTAACATTCATCGTCGTTAAGTTTATTTTTAACCCCCGATTCAAAAAGAAGGGGGTTATAAGTTTGACGTGTCAGTGTGTCTGTCTGTGACACTGTAGCTCTTGAACGGGTTAAGTGATTTGAATGCAGTATTTTTTATTTAAAAGCAGGTTTTTTAGTGATGGTTCTATCATATATAGATATGTTTTATCAAAATCGGTTCAGCCTTTTCAAGGTTACTAGCTCTTCTGTTAGCTGCGGCAGGAATTTTATTCTTCTGTCGTGGGTTACTCAATGTTTAAAATGTTATTACTTGTTGCATTCTTGTAATCTAAGCTTAATTACTTCTAACGTTTATAATTAAATCAGTTTCAAACTAAAACCATTTGAAGGCAAATAAAGCTTAAACATACATAGTAACTGTACCTGACGTTGGTCGTTACAGTTGCCAACAAAGCCTTGGTGAAGTTAATTTGTCACAAACTCTCCATTCTGCAAACGAAGCCGGCAGCCAGAGTTGTAGTGAACCAACGTTTGAATTGTTAAAGTTTTTAGCTTTAATGAATACTAATTTGTAACTGCCTCGTTGGCCTAGTGGTCCTAAGCGCGACTGCTACGCTAGAGGTTTTGGGTTCGATTCCCAGGTCGAGCAAAAAGTGTTATTGGATTTTTCTATGAATTTCACAGTACCAGCTCGGAGTTAGGATTTGTGCCCGGTTAATGGCAATAGGCTCGCCCCCTATTACATGGGACCTAAAAACATACCGGCGAACTGTGGGCGTACAGTGGTACACCTCTGCCTAACCCTCTGGGGAGTACGGGCGCGATGGTATGGTAATTTATTGTGCAACTGAGCAACAAACAAATGTATTTTATTTTTATGTGGTTCATTTTATGTAGCAAAATTGCTACGGTAAATGAACCACAATAAAAAAAAATATATTTATCCATCTATATTAATGTTCTATTTTAAACTAGTTGTTGCCCGCGACTTCGTTCGCGTTCATTATTTTATTGGTTTCAATTTTGTTTTCACATAACCCTCTTTTCTTTAATAAAAGTAAAAACAAAAATATCCTTAGTTACTTCTTATAACATTAGCTATCTGCGAGTGAAAGTCCCGTCAAAATCGGTCCATCCGTTTCGGAGATAAGCCGGAACAAACATACAGACAGACAGACAAAAAAATTAAAAAAAAAAATTTTATGTTAGTACCGTATATACTTTCATATGCATATAGTGAAAAGCTTGTAATTTGAAATTTCAAACAGACCCTTCAATTTTATTTATTTGTAAACATGTATTTTATTTTCATCTTGTTCATTTTAAGTAGCAAAAATGCTATGGAAAATAAATGACAAAAATTAAAAATATCTATTTATATTACATTTAAAAAACAGTAAAGTTTGTTTTGTTTTCGGTTTTATGTATCTTTTCTTCGTAAGAGCATCTTTGGAACTATTGCTCCGATTTCATAAATTCTTTCAGTAATACAATTATACTATTCTCTTTGTCATGAAATAATTGTTTTAAAAAAAACTGAAGCCTGGAAGTCTCACAACCAGTCTAACCAAGGGGTATCGTGTTGCCCAGTAACTGGGTTGTGGAGGTCAGATAGGCAGCCACTCCATGTAAAACACTGGTATTCAGCTGCATTCGGTTGGACTGGAAGCCGACCCCACATATTTGGGAAAAGGCTAAGCAGATGATGATGAATGGTTTATAATATACGCAGATGAAATCGCAGGCAAAACCGAGTTAAAAATAAAATGTCGACGTAATTATGTCGTAGCTACACGGCTACGGCGTAGCAACACGGCTACGACAACTCATAAGTCGTAGCTACGTAACAGAGCTGAGTGAATGAAACCATTATATCATTAATAATTAACATCATTAAGATTTTACGATTTAATTAATGTGAAATGTTAACTGAAGTGAGTGAGTATTTAGGTACTAAATCTTATAAGCATATTAATTAATTAATTAATTATTATTATCATTTAAAAAATTATAGTTTAGCATTTACTTTTACATATACATAAACTAAATAGACACAAAATAATACAAAACACTGTTTTTCTATGAATCGTTTAATTTTAGATAGGAGTGTATTTTCCTTAATAATAATCATATATTTTGATTTTATAATTTGCACCTTCCACGTTATCTCTTTACTTTCGTTGGTTGCCTGGTAGACAATGTCTAAGGCACTAAGTCAGTCTTTGTACGGGCCTGTGGACTGTGAGCAATGGGTAGCTCACCGTCCTTACGTTTCATAACGACAGGCCGTGTCGACGGCGCGTTCGTGTTCTACGCGCGCCTCAAAGAGATGTCAGCAAAAGGAAGGGGCCACTAAGGGCCGATGCCTGCCGGGGCTGCAGGTTGTTCGTAAAAGATACCGCGCCACTGGAACGCAAAGGGCACAAGAAGGAACATGGGTGGGTTTTAGTCAGTAAAAGTCTGACACTCCATCCTGCCCCGCCCAGAGCGGGAGAAGATATTTGATGATTTCCCACCTCCCAAAAAAAAAAGCCTTTGTACTTTTTGTTGCATCAAGTTTAAAAAAATAAATCAATTTAATAATCTGAAGTATTAACCATCTCCTACCAAGCCTACGTACTTTTTTGGCAGGCCATCACATCCCTGTGGAAGTAAATAATTACTTCAGCAACTGCTAACCGTAAACTGCTAGATTCAAATCTTAACTGTATCAAAACTAAATTTAAACTTGAAAAAGGGAAACAGTATAATCGTCGCCTAAGTTTTAACCTAATTTGAAAGTCCAATTACTTAGTTTCATCTAAAACAATGTCCGACCTCATTCTGAGTGATGTCCCGCGAACTCGGGACTATTTTATGGGTAAACTTTAAGCAGCAATTAAAATTGCGAACAGCGCCATCTGTTATAGTGCTCTGGAGTTAATGCGAATAATTAATGGTCTGTGAAAGTTGCTAGTTCTGTTAGTCTGGTTCAATTTGTCTTAGAATGAAAGTAAATTATAATAAAATAAAAGAGAGGATTTATTTTGGAAGAGTAATTCAAATACTTTTAAAGTTCTTATTTTTCAAACCTATATCTCAAGGTTTAGAAGTTAATAAACATTGTTAAACAATGGATTCACTTTTCTGTTATTTTTTCTTTTTAATGGTTTAACACTTTTATCACACACATACCATCACGCCTGTATTCCTCAGAGGGTTAGGCAGAGGTGTACCAATGTACACCCACAGTTCGCCGGTATGGTTTTAGGTTCCATGTAATAGTGGCCGAGCCTATTGCCATTAACCGGGCACAAATCCTAACTCCGAGCTGCTACTGAGAAATTCATAGAAAAACCCAATAACACTTTTTTGCTCGACTTGGAAATCGAACCCAAGACTTCTAGCGTAGCAGTCGCGCTTGGGACCACTAGGCCAACGCGGCAGTTACACTTTAACAAATAATATGAAGAGGTAAAGTTTGTTTTTTTTTTATTTATAAGCGTTTTTGAAAGTACCTACAAGGTCAATTACAAACTCCTTCAGTGATAGAAAGCTACGCCATTGCCTAGCGTGTTAGGATATGTTTGTTATCAATTCGTTAAAAAAAATTTATGCAAATCCGATTCGAGCTGAAAATGTGGAAACAATCCAAGTAATTACACGCAGCTGCATTTTTCATCACCAACTCATTAAAGTGGCTAAGGCGCCCCTCATGAATAAAACGGCGGGGTAGACTTAAAGCCCTGTCGTAAGCAAATGTTTAGGTAATTGACAATAACACATCGCGGCAACAAATAAGGTTCAAAATAGCGATACGTTTGATGTTAGTTGAATCGGATAACCACAAAAATAACAGTAATTTTGAAGTTTTTTTTAGATTGTAAAAAAAATACACGACTCAGCGGAATAATTTATAAGAAATAAAACATCGTAAGTAAACCTGGACTTATAAATAATATAAGTTTAAAATTGCTAATTTACCTAAAGCATGCAAGCGTGGTGATCAATGCTCTTGCCTTCTCTGTATGAGAAGAGGCCCTTGGTTTAAGTGGGATAATAATGGACTGGTATTACCAATAAGCCATTGAAACCTATTGGTGTAAAAACTGGAGCTTAATTTTATTATCTTCAGAACAAAATACTGAGCGATCGTAAATTCTACGTTCATTGATTTTCATTAATCATTTTAATTAATGCCATAAAAGTTAAGGGGCTTCAAAATTTTAATCAACTTTATAATTTTAATTGAATTCCAGTTGGCTTTACCGTAACATGTAATTACAATTTTTATAGCCACTCAGACGAATTGCAATGATTATAATTATTGTAATTTGTGATTAAGCAATGAATTTTGCAACGAACTACTGAATGAAGTATGTTTCGATCTACTTATGATGTATTTTAATGGCATGGCATGGAATTTAATTATAAAATAATGAAAATATCAAAACTCAACCCTATCCTCACAGGTAAGAACCTATTTTTGCCAAAGCTCCTCAATCTCTTAATAATTAATTACGTCATATTAAGTAATTCAACATGAAACATGTGTTTTGTTATTAACATACCATCACGCCTGTTTTCCCCGGAGGGTTAGGCAGAGGTGTACCAATGTACACCCACAGTTCGCCGGTATGTTTTAGGTCCCATGTAATAGGGGGCGAGCCTATTGCCATTAACCGGGCACAAATCCTAACTCCGAGCTGCTACTGAAAATTTTATAGAAAAACCCAATAACACTTTTTTACTCGATCTGGGAATCGAACCCAAGACGGTCGACGAACCCAGTCGCACTTAGCACCACTAGGCTACCGAGGCAGTTACTATCTAGCAATAATTTAATAATAATAATAATTAATTTTAATTTAATAGTAATTATAATGTCCAAAATTATTAGAATTACTTCGATACATGAGAGATATTTTGAAGTGTGTTGGTGTGTTTTAGCAAAATTAAACCTTATAACTGCTGTTATAAGGTTTAATTTTGCTAAAACACAACCTTTGAATATCAACATTTACAAGACAAAAGAAATCTAGTCGATCAAAAAATAAGGTCATATATTCACTGCACACGTATCTTTATTTGTCTGAAGGCAGACCTTACCCCATTAAGATTGTATAAAACTAGTTTTATTAAACCAAAGGCTGAAAACCAGGGAAATGATAATATGAAAATACAATATTAAATAAGGTATTTGAATAACTCTCAATATGCTCCCTTAACGATGCTCAATTCAATATTTCACCCCTCAAAATGAACGGAGGTAAGAAGTTATTTGAATTTATTTTCAAATGAAATAAATGGAAATGAGATTAGGTCCCATTCACACCTCTTAATGTCTTTTCTGTTCCTTTTTTTCTGATAAAAAGATCTATAATGGACTTCATTAATAAAAAAATCCATCCATGTTGTTAAAAATAGGATTAAAAAAATCGAAATCTTTTTTGCTTATTTATTACATGCTAGCAATTTGCCCGCATAAATTCAACCCATAACACATAACACACATAACATACCATCACGCCTGTATTCCCCGAAGGGTTAGGCAGAGGTGTAACAATCTACACCCACAGTTCGCCGGTATGTTTAGGTCCCAGGTAATAGGGGGCGAACCTATTGCCATTAACCGGGCACAAAACCAAACTCGGAGCTGCTACTGAAAATTTCATAGAAAAACCCAATAACACTTTTTGCTCGACCTGGGAATCGAACCCAACACCTCTAGCGTAGCAGTCGCGCTTAGGACCACTAGGCAACCGAGGCAGTTAAATTCAACCCAATAGATAAGATTTTCATACAATCAAACTCCCCCTTTTTTACCCCTTAGAGGTTGAATTTCCAAAATTTCTTTCTTAATGCTCGCTTACGTCATGTAAGGAAGCCCTGTGTAACATTTTGCCTAATTCATGTTGTTTCTGGAATATCAGTCAGATAGAAAACGTTGAAAATATGATCTCACGAGTATAAACCAAACGGTTTAATATATAAATTCGGTTACAAGAATCGTTTATCTCAGTATTCATTAATCCCAGACAGAAATGATCTAGTACCGACAAGGTCCAAGTTCAATTCCGGGTCGTATTAGATTGATAAATTCTCTTTAAGCGTCTCTAAGTTCAAAGTAAGGCCCGTAATGACGATAAATTCAACCCTTTATTTCGTAAGAATAAAAAGCAGCAGAAGTAGGGTAAAAGAGGAATAAGCTATGGTTTTCACGACACTTGTGTAAAAAAGGGACGTTAATTGTATTAACCACATACATACATACTTAAATTCCCGCCTTTTTCCCATGAGAACCACAGAACACCACCTGCTCCGAACCTTACATACATCTTTGACCTCGTCCACGTTCATACATTTGTTCATACCAGCACGCCGATTACGAGTACTGCGCACCCGACCTTTTTGAAGAATCTCACCAATAACTGCCTCGGTAGCCTAGTGGTCCTAAGCGCGACTGCTACGCTAGAGGTCTTGGGTTCGATTCCCAGGTCAAGCGAAAAGTGTTATTGGGTTTTTCTATGAAATTCTCAGTAGCACCTCGGAGTTAGGATTTGTGCCCGGTTAATGGCAATAGGCTGGCCCCTTATAACATGGGACCTAAATATACCGGCGAACTGTGGGTGTACTTTGTTACACCTCTGCCTAACCCTTCGGGGAATACAGGCGTGATGGTTTATTTTATTTTTTTTTTTTCTCACCAATTAGGTCAAGGTAGGTCTTTCTTGAGCGTCCCCTCCCGGCGACAAACAAATGGACAGACCCGGAATTTTATTAAGGTCTCGATGGATTTTTAATCTAATAATATTATCCAGACCGATTTTTTATAGAGGCTAGCCAAAAAATGGTGACATTATAGTGCACAGGTGTATGCTCAAACACAGGTGCACTTCCTCACTCTTCCCTCACTCTCACAGTCCGATAGAACGGCAATCCGATACGAACGGGAAGAGATCAGGCTTAAGACCAATGGCCTTACGTGCTTTCTGAGTCTCGGGGGTGGTGACCCACACCACGCCAACTTCTCAACTCGGCATGCTATTGAGAAATTCCTAATCGTAAAACCCAACTACACGTTTTGTCATACTCAGCAGTCATGCCCATGAGAACAGTAGGCTAGCCATACGAGACGGATAGCTTTTTAGTAGTTACCCAAATCCTTACTTCCTTACTACACACGTAACATACCATCACGCCTGTATTTCCCGAAGGTTTAGGCAGAGGTGTACCAATGTACACTCACAGTTCGCCAGTAAGTTTAGGTCCCATGTAATAGGGGGCGAGCCTATTGCCATAAAACTTCCTTACTAATATTATAAATGCAAAAGTAACTATGTCTGTCTGTTTGTTACGCCTTCACGACTAAACCACTGAACCGATGTTGATAAAACTTGGTATGAGGTAAGTTTAAACCCCAAGATAGGACATAAGCTACTTTTTATTCCACGACAAACGTGATTTACACGAGAGAAGTCGCCGGCAAAACCTAGTATAATCTATAGAAATTAATTTCAAAACAATTTAAGTACCACAATAGGGTTTAATTAATAAAATAGTTGTGAAGTTGTCGAAAGTCAACACGACAACCACGCCATTAATCACTCCTAGTGTTAACGCGCGCGTTTACGTTAAGCACTTCATGTACATTGTTAAAGGTGATGTAATTAAACTTGCGTTATGTTGTTATTGTAGTTCGTGAGTACGGTGTTTAAATTTGTGGTTGAATTTTGTGTAACAAGGTGTTGTTAGGGGGTTTTCTTTTTTTTTTTTTTTGTTGGGTGGGAAATCATCAAATAACTTCTCCCGCCCTGGGCGGGCCGGGAGGGAGTGTCAGACTTTTACTGACTAATACCCACCCATGTTCCTTCTTGTGCCCTTTGCGTTCCGAGTGCGCGGTATCTCTTGCGAACAACCCGCAGGTTGTTAGGGGTGACGTTTTTATTAGGTGAGAGGATAAATTATTATTGAAACTTAGGTTGGATGAAAATCCTACTGTATAATAATATAAGGGCGTAAGTTTGTGTTTATGGTTGGATGAATGGATGTTTCTGCCTTTAGCAGCTGCAGTTTCTACCTGCAACTACGTTTGCTTAGATGTCTGGATTAAGCCAGAATCCTAAATTATCTCAAAGGAATTCAAAAACGCGATGGAAATTATTCTAGGTGTTAAGCTAGATCAATATCTACAGCGTGTTACAGAAAGGGTATATCCATACAAACGGGGAGAAGAGTGTGTCCGGTACTGAGTCTCTATACAAAATTTCAGCACAAAAGCAATAACTTTGAAAATGCATCATATTTTTTTTATTTCGACAGTTTATTAGGTTTAAATCATAACAAACGTAGCAGGAGAAACAAATCTTTTACGGAGTTGTTTCTTTGTGTGTAGTCTATTGACACCGATCAGCTGATTTGGTATAGTGATGTGTAGAATTCAATAGGATACACTTGATTTTTTACTTAAATGTTTCCTAACTTTATGATTTCGTGAGTATAGATACAAAAAAAATGTTACTATGTGCTTTGTTAACACCTATAGAATCCGTGCCTTTGATATGTAAATACCCTTTCCGTTACACGCTGTAAATGTGTGCCAAATAGATAATTCTGTTTAGCCGTTTAAGCGAGAAAGAGTAACCAACATTCCTTCATCCAGGATAGTAGTAGGAAGGAATTAGGATAATCTATACTTAATATTATAAAATGGAAACATTTTTGTTTATTTGTTTGTAACGAATAGGCTCTGAAACTGCTAAACCGATTTCAACCATTTTTACCAATAGATACCTACATTATTAATGAGTAATATAGGCTAATTAACATCAAGCTACGATTCACGGGAGCGGAGCAGTAACCAAAGACGTTTCTGAAGGCGGGTAAAATAAGCCACGCGGACGAAATCGTTAGTATTAAATATACCTATACAATAATAACATTAACCATTGTTGAAGAATTCTAAAAAAAAAACAACTTAAAATTTTGATTTTTATTTACATACACCCATTTCATAAAATACCTACACAATATAAACAATCATAGATACAATATTTCAGTCAGCATTCCAAGTGTTAATTAATCCCTTAATGCGATCATCCGCGGACGCGCCGGACCGGCTTGGGCCGGATATGTCCGCTGTGCGTAAAAGCTTGCTTCAGAATTGCAGTGTCACAAACGATAATATAGGTAGTAGCATAGTGTAATAAGCCGAACCGAGCCTCGCGGTGTGCAGCCGTTGTGTTACCTGACTCGTTAGCCTAGTGGTCCTAAGCGCGACAATCACGCTAGATATTTTGGGTTTGATTCCCCGGTCGGGCAAAAACTGTTATTGGGTATTCCTAAGAAATTCTCAGTAGCAGCTCGGAGTTAGGATTTGTGCCTGGCAGTTACAGCTAATATTATAAATGCGAAAAATTGCAAGGATGGATGTTTGTCACTCAATTACGCTAGAACGGGTAACCGAAACAGGATGAAATTTGTCACAGAGAAAAATGTATGGTTCCCGTTTGATATTTTATTAACTTTGACGCAGAATACAGTATCATATACATTTGAAAATTAATTATTACTGACTATGAATGCCAAACGCATTCTATATTAATTAATTAATACTATTTTAATTAAGTTAATTAGCTATGTGATCCGACAATTTAGTGACTTTGAAACTTAATTGACACGTTTTATAGCGTGGGCGTGATTTGACACGTCATAAATTATTATTATTATGTGTATGATGTCCAGTGTTGTCAATATATATTTATATATATATTACTGCCTCGTTGGCCTAGTAGTCCTATGTGCGACTGGTACGCTAGAGGTCCTGGGTTTGATTCCCAGGTCGAGCAAAAAGTGCTATTGGGTTTTTCTATGAAATTCTCAATAGCAGCTCGGAGTTAGGATTTGTGTCCGGTTAATGGCAACAGGCTCGCCCCCTATTACATGGGACATAAACATACCGGCGAACTGTGGGTGTACTTTGTTACACCTTTGCCTAACTCTTCGGGAAATGCAGGCGTGATAGTATGTATGTATGTTGTCAATATGTCAAATATATAGGATATCTATTCTATATTATTCCCACCTGTATTCATTTCATTGTATTTCATTCACGCCTGTATTCCCCGAAGGGTTAGGCAGAGGTGTAACAATGTACACCCACAGTTCGCCGGTATATTTAGGTCCCATGTAATAAGGGGCGAGCCTATTGCCATTAACCGGGCACAAATCCTAACTCCGAGCTGCTACTGAGAATTTCATAGAAAAACCCAATAACACTTTTTGCTCGACCTGGGAATCGAACCCAAGACCTCTAGCGTAGCAGTCGCGCTTAGGACCACTAGGCTACCGAGGCATAATTGTTTACAATTTACGACGACGAATACAGAAAATGTAAACAAATATTAATACATTACTTTGTTACAATTAACAATAATTTTACAGTGCTGTTTGTGAGTTTATTCTGTCCACATAAAATTAATTAAAATTATGAGAGTGCTATAAAGTTACGTGGGGAATGTGCCCGCGTTTCGTATCATAAAAGTCGTAAAGTTATCGACAATCATATTTACGCCGAACAACTGTATGGTAGTAAATTAAGTAGAAAGTACTTACCTACCTATTACATGACAAAAGTTCTGTTTACTTCAACCCTCGATGCAAAAACGTTACGTTAAACTTTGACGTGTCTGTGTGTGTGTGTCTGTCTGTGGCGTCGTAGCTCCCGATCGCATGAACCAATTTTGATTTAGTTTTTTTTGTTTGAAAGGTATATTAGTCGGGAGTGTTTGATGTAAATCGATTCTGCAGATTCAAAGTTTTCAGCACTTTTGTTAGCTGCGGTAGGGATATTTATTTAAAAAACTTGATGTATAATATGTACTTTGATAATAAGAAGCAACACTTCAATTGTATTTAGGTGGCAAAGAAGCTTTTATAAAATACCAGCCTTTAATTGTCCCACAGCAAGAGAAAGTCTCATACAGAGAAGGAACGAGCGTTGATCAACACAGCGTTGCTCAAGGCGCATTGGCGAATTCAGTCTTATATTAATGACATGTCCAGGTCTCTTCACCCATGTCAATGATATCCAAGAAAAACTTAGAAAGTTGGTACATGTGAATTCAAAAAGTCACATTAGTACTTAACCAGATTTGAACCCGTAACCTGACGCATGAGAGACGGATGCCTTACTGAGTCATCATGACCCTCACGAACACTCATAACTAAGCTTCTGGAAAATATTCGAGTATTCCTTTAATCAGTGCGATAATTACAGAAATTAATTAATCAGAACAGATTTCAAATAAACACATTTATTATATACTTCATTACTTTAAATAGATTAGCTAACTCATTATCCAAATATACAAAGAGATTGCTTGCAATATTACGTTAAATTGAAAACAGCGCCATCTGTATAGTTGTTACTGTACTATCACAAATGGTCACTTCAGCGTTAGTTCTCGAGTGTATCTGTTACTTTTCAATAGGAGGCGCGTCATGTATGTTGCTACATTTAGTAAATTGTTGAAAACGCAGCAAGGTAACGCGAAATGTTTGATTTATATTTATAGCCATTAGAAGGTGCAATGTTTTACTGTAACTAAAACTTTTTAATAACCAATATCACTGTTTTTTTTTATTTCAAACATGATTTGAAGAGCTTTTTATAGTAGTATAATGTGTAATTGCCTCGTTAACCTAGTGGTCCGAAGCGCGACTGTTACGCTAGAGGTCTTGAGTTCGATTCCCATGTCGAACAAAAAGTGTTATTGGGTTTTTCTATGAAATTCTCAGTAGCTGCTCGGAGTTAGGATTTGTGCCCGGTTAATGGTAATATGCTCGCCCCCTATGTCATGGGACCTAAACATACCCGCGAACTGTGGATGTACATTGGTACACCTCTGCTTAACCTTTCGGGGAATACAGGCGTGATGGTATGTTGTGTAATTTATGAGTGACAGCTGAAGTAAAACTTAGACACGTAATTACGGTTTTAGGAAACAAGTGAGAGTAATTGACAATACGGTTGGACTAGTAGCTGAGCGACTGGCTGCTGAGTTGCGACTTATAGATTCGATTCCCGGACATAACCAATATTTGTATGAAATTAAAATAGTCGTTCAAAGATTGGAAACAAAAAATTTAATTGATTAGCAGGTTCGACTCCCGAACGAAACAAATATTTTTATGGCCTACAAATAGTTGCTTTGAGTCTGTCAAAAAAAATATTAGATAGATTTTTTTGTTAATTAAAAAAAGTAACCTAACTGGTAGTGTAAGCGATTATAAATTGACAAACAACAACAACAAAAATTTTATTAGTGTTTGTCTAAGAGAGAAGATACATACAAACATACATACATAAACTCATGCCTTTTTCCATGGGGGTAGGCAGAAACCACAGAACGCCACCTGCTACGATCCTTACATACTTCTTTCGCCTCGTCCACGTTCATACAAGCACGCCGGTGACAAGTACTGCACACGCGACCTTTCCGATGAACCCCACCTATAAGGTCAAGGTAGGTCTTTCTAGGGCGACCTCTCCCGGCGTTGCCACTCACATCTGCCAAATAAATCCCTTTTGTTAGTCGCCTTTCACTCACTCTAAGAAAGATACTATTATTTTTAAAATGTACTTACTTTTGCCCACAACTTTTACGTAAATTTCAGTTATCGCGAACAGAGACAATGCCGAGGAACGAGAAGTTGTTTATATCCTTTCTTGGGGTTTAAACTTACCCCGTAATAAATTTCATCGAAATCGGTTCAGTGGTTTAGTCGTGATCGTGTGACAGACAGACAGAGTTATTTTTGCATTTATAATGTTGGTATGGATGGTTGGTCTCGTGGTGGCAAGCACGACTGTTGAGCGTGGGGTCTTGGGTTCGATTCCCAGGTCGGGCAAAAAGTGTTATTAGATTTTTTCATTAGGCATTTCTCAGTAACAGCCCAGAATTTGTCTCGGAAAGCACGTATAGCCGTTGGTCCTGTGCCTGATCTTTCCTCAGTTGTGTCGGATTGCCGTCCCATCGGACTATGAGAGTTAGGAAAGAGGGACAGCACCTGTGTTTGCGCACACACTTGTGCACTACAATATTATCTCCTGCGTGAATTGTTAAAAAAGCAGTTCAAACAAATAATACCAAAACTATTTTAAAACATTTAATACCAGTAATTGTATAGAGTACAACTTAGTTTTTCATTAATTTACTTGTAGTACAACAAAAGAAACAATGAAAATTGGACTTTATTAGTTTTCGTAGTAAGGTAATAATTAAAATGCATTTTCCAAGAAATTTCCTTTGTTCTCCGTTAACTTTCCCTAACGTAGACGAAGGGAGATTTCCTAGAAAATTGTAGTAATTGTTTATTTGGTAGCGCGTCGTACTTTTTAATACTAAGAGTGCTGTAGAGAGCATACATTTAATTATAAAAGGTGCCTTTAACAGTACGGTTCTTTTTAAAAATAGACTTCTTTGAGGTCCTAGTAATATTGTATTAGTTATTTTGTAATGGCCCAGCGGTTTCAGTATTAATCTATATTAATATTATGAAGCTGAAGAGTTTGTTTGTTTGTTTGGTTGAATCTAATCTCAGGAACTACTGGTTAGAACTTTTGTGTTGGATATCATTTATCGAGGAAGGCTATATAACATCATGCTACGGCCAATAGGTGCTTAGCATCTACCAGAAATGTACCTTAATCATTATCTACTTAGCTTTTTCTCAACTACGTTGGTCCAATCCAGTCTAACCGGATGCAGCTAAATACCAGTGTTTTACATGGAGCGACTGCCTATCTGACCTCCATAACCTAGTTACTACACAACACGATACGTCTTGGTTAGAGTGGTTGTCAGACTTCCTGGCTTCTGGCTATCCGTAACGACTGTTAAAGATCTACGAATAACAGCCGGGACCAACGGCTTTACGTGCTTTCCGAGGTACGGGGGTGTCACATCACCAACTTGCAAACTCCGGGCTGCTACTGAGCAAATCCTAATGGAAAAACTCAATAGCACTTTTTACCCAACATGGGAATTGAACCTGGGACCCCACGGTCATCAGTCACGCTTGCGACCACGAGACCAACGGGGCAGCCTTGAACCGAACATAAACACAAATAAATAAATAAAATGAAAAATATTGTGAGAACTACCGCTATGAAAGAAGAATGACAGTGTATACAACAAGAAAAACAAAAGAACCACCTAGAAACGTCAAACTAAACATAATTAGATCCAAAAAGTTTGAAATAAAAGAGAGTTTGTAACATTTGCTACAATATTTTTTATTAAATAGATTAAGTACGGGCCATCGTTAATTTTGATTAAAAACATTGATTTTGTCTAAAAACTTTACCAAACTTAGCCACCCCAGAAATAATATCAACAAAACTCTTTGGTTTGTCCAAAATTAAAACGATTCCACCGTAACTCAAACTTGGCAACCCTCAGGCTATCAACTTGTAGATATGGTTAAGCTGACAATAATGATGAATTTGTAGGATTACTAGCTGGTTTACTACCCTTCGGTTACCAGAGTCGAAGTGGCATTAGAAGGTAAAGTCTTGAATAGATGAATGAGTGTTTTAATGAATTTTATTAAAACGCAAGTAATGAACTATTAATAACTATTTATAACTTGATACTCAGGTCGAATAAAAAGTGTTATTGGGTTTTTCTATGAAATTCTCAGTAGCAGCTCAGAGTTAGAATTTGTGCCCGGTTAATGGCAATAGGCTCGCCTCCTATTACATGGGAATATACAAAACGCGCGAACTGTGGGTGTACACTGGTACACCTCTGCCTAACCCTTCGGGGAATACAGGCGTGATGGTTTGATGGTATGTAAACTATTAATCAATTATGTAGCCCTGGTAGCAATACCGTACCATGGTGGTTGACTAGCAACCAGCTAGAGATTTCTGATTGAGGGACTTGCAGACAATTTAGTTGGTTGATTCAAATCTAGCAACTCGCGACATAGCTGAAATTGGGGAATTGGTGAAGGAAAATATGTCATGGAAACCTGAACTGCGTGGTTTTTTTCCACCCGTGTTAAGTTACGTCATTGCCTACTGCACTGAAAATAATAGGCCAGTATTATTATCTTATATTAATAATATTAATATATATATTAATATATGTATAATATTAATATTACCTATAAAGCTGAAGAGTTTGTTTGTTTGGTTGAACGCGCTTATTCCAGAAACTGCTGGTTTATATTGAAAAATTATTTTTGTGTTGGATAGTCCATTTATCGAGGAAGACTATAGGCTATATAACATCACGCTACGACACACGGGAGAGGAGCAGTAACCAAAAACGTAAACTAATGCGGGTGAAAAAACTATGCGAACGAAATCGCGAGCCGTAGCTAGTTATACTATAAAATTATACCAACGCAGGGAAAACTGTATATTATAGTTATTGACAAATAAATACCAGCGCTTGTAAACAATAGCGCTTTTACACGTAATGTTAATATAAACACGCTATTAATATTGAGTTATTACTACGTTACGCCCGAAGCTTGCTTGTTCTTCGTAGTTACGTTAGACCCTAGAATTAATTAATGCTTAAATAGTTGTATTTCTCTTTACTAAGGCTCACTTGCACCGAGAACTTAACTTGGAGTTGGTTGTTAGAACTAGGATGTATAAAAAAATACACAATGGGAATGTGTTCGTTACTTATTTTTCTACTTTTCAAGTCGATGATATCAGATATTCTTTTTTTTACCACCACCACGCCTGTATTCCCCGAAGGGTTAGGCAGAGGTGTAACAATGTACATCCACAGTTCGCCGGTATGTTTAGGTCCCATGACATAGGGGGCGAGCCTATTACCATTAACCGGGCACAAATCCTAACTCCGAGCAGCTACTGAGAATTTCATAGAAAAACCCAATAACACTTTTTGTTCGACATGGGAATCGAACTCAAGACCTCTAGCGTAACAGTCGCGCTTCGGACCACTAGGTTAACGAGGCAGTTACACATTATACTACTATAAAAAGCTCTTCAAATCATGTTTGAAATAAAAAAAAACAGTGATATTGGTTATTAAAAAGTTTTAGTTACAGTAAAACATTGCACCTTCTAATGGCTATAAATATAAATCAAACATTTCGCGTTACCTTGCTGCGTTTTCAACAATTTACTAAATGTAGCAACATACATGACGCGCCTCCTATTGAAAAGTAACATTCAAAGTTTTTGTAAAACCGGTAGATGTTTTTAAATGGAAATTATTTTTATTGATAGAAAATGAACAGTTTATTAATTAAACTAAACTTTATTTAAAAACGACTACCGGTTTTAAAGTAAACTTTTACTATAAAAGACGACCTGGTTAATTATCTCTTTTGTTGACCGTACATCTACAGTTCGCCGGTATGTTTAGGTCCCATGTAATAATGCCATTAACCGGGCACAAATCCTACCTCCGAGCTGCTACTGAGAATTTTATAGAAAATTCTAATAACACTTTTTGCTACATCTGGAAATCGAACCCAAAACCTCTAGCTTAGCAGTCGCGCTTAGAACCACTAGGCTAACGAGGCAGTTAAATTAATACCTATAATTATAGGTATTCAAAGTCAAAGTCAAAGCATTTATTTCAATTAGACCATTTACAGGCACTTTTGAATTGTCAAGAAGTTACATTTAGAAGTTGAAGCTAGTTGCTCGTTCCAAAGCGTAGGTCTCTATGGAGAAGAACGAGCAAGAAACTCCATGGACACTCTTTTCTTCCAATTTGATTTTTACAAAATCTTGGTTACAATATTCTTGTTGTTTCTATATTGATCTAGGGAAAAATAAGCCATGCATAAGCTTACTGAAAAAAAAGTATCAAAAAAAAAAGACGTGCGATAAACAATAGTATAAAAACACCGCCAGTTTGTATAATGGAGATCCTAAAAGAATATAAAAAAAAAAACATTACAAAAAGTCGAAAAACATAACAAAAAATAATTTCTTTCTTTTTGTATCTCGTCCAATTAACTTTAATACCTTAAGAATTTGTTCCTAATTATAAAACTTTGAGCAGCTAATTGAACAATGAACCCCTAATACCAGGAGCTCATGAAATTACAAAAGTATTCAAGCGAGAAAATATTATCTTCATTAAAATAACGATGCGTCACGTTCTCCTCACGATTCTGAGAGCCTAGTCAAACAAGGCGATGCACTCAATCCCTCGCTCTGCGTTTATTAAAGAAAAGCAATTACTGTGTCTCTCTGGAACCTTCAATGTATCCTTTAAAACCTTTTGAAAACATTGCTTTTGTTCATTAAGTTTCTGTTATAATAACATACCATCACGCCTGTATTCCCCGAAGGGTTAGGCAGAGGTGTACCTGTACACCCACAGTTCGCCGGTACGTTTAGGTCCCATGTAATAGGGGGCGAGCCTATTGCCATTAACCGGGCACAAATCCTAACTCCGAGCTGCTACTGAGAATTTCATAGAAAAACCCAATAACACTTTTTGCTCGACCTGGAAATCGAACCCAAGACCTCTAGCGTAGCAGTCGCGCTTAGGACCACTAGGCTAACGAGGCTGTTATAATAATTGTTTGGTAAGAAACACAAACGAGTTCCTTAGGAAAATAATAGATGAGCAATGTTAATTTGAAAATAGTTGGTTAATTAAAAGGGCATGCATGTGTATTTGTGAGATAATATTAAGTAATCAGATATTACTAGCTTCTTCTACCAGCGACTTCGATCGCGTGGTTTTTTTCACCCGCTTTAAGTTATGTCTTTGGTTACTGCTTCGCACCTATTAGTCGTGGCGTGATGTTATATACCCTAAAACCTTCCTCAATAAATGGACTATCCAACACAAATTTTCCAATTCGAACTTGCAGTTCCTGTGATTAGCGCGTTCAACCAAACAAACAAACTCTTCAGCTTTATAATTAAATATTCGTATAGATTATCACAACCTTTGAAAGAGTCAGGTATCTACTATGTAGTCCACTTACCAATCAAATGGTAATATAGAACTGCCTTATCCACCCAACTAAAACTAAATATCAGTGACAAGCTATACCTCGGGGTTTTTTTTTTTTTTGGGGGTTGGGAAATCATCAAATAACTTCTCCCGCCCTGGGCGGGGCGGGAGGGAGTGACAGACTTTTACTGACTAAAACCCACCCATGTTCCTTCTTGTGCCCTTTGCGTTCCGGGGGCGCGGTATCTCTTACGAACAACCCGCAGCCCCGGCAGATACCTCGAGATTACACCCGGGTTTACTTACGTCCATCGTTATTGCTCCGCTCCCTTTTGTCGCAGTGTAATGGTATATGGCTTATATTATTCCTAATGAATCTGGCTATCACATACAAAAATAATGTTCCTAATACGACTGACAGTTTCAGAGATTAGACAAACAAGCAAACAAAAACGAAACTCTTCAATTTTTATTGTTGTATCTATTTCAAAGAAGACACTTCTGCCACTCCCAATAACAACTTCACCAAACAAATATTAAAACAAAAGATATCCTAATTACCTACTCAAAAGATCCAAAATCACTTGTACATACATAAAATGGCTGTTAGAACAGCAACGGCATCTTGACAAGTCATAAG
Source organism: Caradrina kadenii (assembly GCA_947462355.1). NCBI lineage: Eukaryota > Metazoa > Arthropoda > Insecta > Lepidoptera > Noctuidae > Caradrina > Caradrina kadenii. Next base: position 2,790,030 of record OX381693.1, on the reverse strand, counting down.
TTCTTCACATCGCCGTCAGATGGCGACAATGTCGAGTAATTAAACGTACAAGTGAGCACTAATCTTTATTGTCTGTGAGTTGCTATGAAACGTCATCAAAATGGCGAATATGGAAGAGGAAACTACTGTCGTATTAGTTTAGTGCTGTTGCAACCGTTGTGTTTGGGATTAAGGACGAAAAGACAAAGGCATGGACGATATAAATGTACTAGGTAGGTATTGTAGTTCGGGAGTCCAATACAAAACTTGAAAGTTTATCATGATTTTGAAATTTTAATAGAAGGATGGAGAGGACGAGGAAGGCCAAACAATGGATGAGGATAGATTTTGTGAAGACTGGTATGAAAGAAAAGGGAGTCAGTGATAGCATATTCCACTGTGAGCAAACGTGGTGATGCTCGTGCCTTCTCTGTATGAGAAGAGGCCTTTGCCCAGTAGCGTGATAATAATAGGCTATTATTATTATATACACATTACATAACAGTTGACGGCACAGAATGGTAGAAGAAAACGTGTTGCGCCGATCCCAAGTAAAATAGGATAAGGGCAGGAATATGAACATTATGAATTATTACTTACATTTCACATCAAAATTCGACTTTAAATATAGGTACATAAAATACATGCTAACTTGGCACGACACAGTGTGACCTTTGAATTCGCTCCAAACGCTCCACAACGCTTTCCATTGTCTTTACAACGCTTGGCTTCAGCACACGTATGTTTACAGACTACAAAAGTACGTAACAGCCCTCCTAATGTGTCTCATTAAGGGCTGTTTCTGAGAAGGTGGGTTCGGAATTTCTAATTTAGGGAGAAAGAATGTTGAATTACCTACTTGTTGGTGGTCTTGTAACAAACATCCATTCAAACTATCGCATTTATAGATTAGATTAAAATACTCAGTACTTTTAAATACAGTTTTTTTTTTAATGAAAAAGTCCCTTTTTCTCGATTCCACAGAGTAATTAAATTATCTCGAATACCGGCAGAACTCCGGCAGTTTGTCTAGCCAGCCTAATGAATTTCAGACAGCCGCTGCCATTCAATATCCGTTTCGACGGCGATTTGTTGAAAACAACTTGAATCGATATTCATTCCTTTTGTTGTTAAAAGTGGTTGTCTATCGAACTGTTACATTTTTGACATTGAAGAAGAATTGAACGGTATTGCGGATTTAGTGAAAATCGTTTGTATTTCTAAGTTAGATTAAGATCAAATCTCATCACCTAACTGCCTCGGCGGCCTAGTGGTCCTAACAGCGACTGCTACGCTAGAGGTCTTGGGTTCGATTCCCAGGTCGAGCCAAAAGTGTTATTGGGTTTTTCTGTGAAATTCTCAGTAGCAGCTCGGAGTTAGGATTTGTGCCCGGTTAATGGCAATAGGCTCGCCCCCTATTACATGGGACTTAAACAAACCGGCGAACTGTGGGTGTACATTGTTACATCTCTGCCTATTCCTTCGGGGAATATAGGCGTGATGGTATGTGAAATAAAGGCACATGTAAAAAATAAAGTTGGTACCTAAAAAGGTAACCTTGATTTTTCGCAAAAGCCAAAATGACAGCGCTCGAACTTCAAACTCAGATAGTAGAAGCGAAAGGACGTAATTACCATGACAATGTGCAGCGCCCGTTTCCGCGAGATTAATGGCCACCGCTGGCAGCCGTCACTCATTAAATTGATGAGCGATGACGCGGACTGGGGCGTGCCATGAAAACAGCGGCTTAAATATGGGATTTCTTTTATTGATTTTTTTATGTTCTTTCAAATAAATATTATTCATGAAAAGCGATATAATTATACCTAGAACGTCTAGCATCCCAGAAAAGGAGAAAATCTTTGCTTGTCACTAACCAAAGGTGAAAGCAGGCAACATTATCCATTCCGTTTTGTCTCAGTGTTAAAACAAAAAGCTATCAGAAGTGGCTCCCCTAATTTAGGACTAAACTTGCATTAAAAAGACGACCGTCCGTGAGCAGTTCGACCACCCGGACTGCTATACTGCTGCAGTCCGCCACCAATCACATAAACTGAAAGAGAGCTCTTAATGTACTGATCTTCACCATTGTGTGGATCGCCCCGAGGACACGCTGGAGCACACCGTGGCGGTATGCCCCGCTTGGGCGGAGCATCGCCAAGTCCTCGTGGCGGCCATCGGCGGCGGCGAACTCTCGCGTCTGGCTCTGGTGCAAGCCATGGTTCGGAGCGAGAGGGAATGGGATGCAGTCGCCTCCTTCTGCGAGGCAGTAATGCTTGAGAAGGAGGCGGCGGGACGGTTGAGACAGCGGTTCTCCCGTCCCAGCCGCCGCGGTAGACGCTCCGGACGTCGGGAGCCGCGAGACGACTCCCGGCCACCGTAGATACTGGCCTGTGGACGGTGAGCAATGGGTAGCTCACCGTCCTTACGTTGCATAACGACAGGCCGTGTCGACGGCGCGTTCGTGTTCCACGCGCGCCTCAAAAAGATGTCAGCAGAAAGGAAGGGGCCACTGAGGGCCGATGCCTGCGGGGATGCGGGTTGTTCGCAAGAGATACCGCGCCCCCGGAACGCAAAGGGCACAAGAAGGAACATGGGTGGGTTTTAGTCAGTAAAAGTCTAACACTCCCTCCCGCCCCGCCCAGGGCGGGAGAAGTTATTTGATGATTTCCCAACCACCAAAAAAAAAAAAAAATACTGATCTGACATGGTACTATATCAAACTGACATAACTGTAACTGTCATGGCCACCGTCTCTGTCTAAATGGTGCTTTAAAGCAGAAAGCTGTTTCGATACTCCGCCGATACCGTTTTTCTTTAAAAATCCGCTGTTTTCCTTGCCTACAGTTTTGTTTTGGACTGGTTGCGGACTCACAGCGTCTAATGGCGTGAAGCGGTCCGCACTGTGCACAGATTTCGAGGCCCCACCCGTGTTGCAAAGCCAGGAACACAACTTTTTAAATTAATTTAATGATGGAGGTATTTTTGAACTTTTTTTTTAAACTTTGTTAAAATTTTTGGAAGTTTAGGACATTATAATTAAAGAGATAATCATGTAGAGGTTCAATTGTGTTTAACTTTACTCATAGTTTATGTTAACTGCCTCGTTAGCCTAGTGGTCCTAAGCGCGTCTACCACGCTAGAGGTCTTGGGTACCATCCCCAGGTCATGCAAAAAGTGTTATCGGTTTTGTCTATGCAATTCTCAGTAGTAGCTCGGGGTTAGGATTTGGGTCCGGTGGACCTTCTACTTCCGTTTTGTTATTTATAACATAAACTAACATAACAAACCATCACGCTTTTATTCCCCGATGGGTTAGGCAGAGGTGTCACAATGTACACCCACAGTTCACCGGTATGTTTAGGTCCCATGTGATAGGAAGGGAGCCTATTGCCATTAACCGGGCACAAATCCTAACTCCGAGCTGTTACTGAGAATTTCATAGAAAATCCCAATAACATTTTTGGCTCGACATGGGAATCGAACCCAAGACCTCTAGCGTAGCAGTCACGCTTAGGGCCACTAGGCTAACGGGGCAGTTACAAAACCGCAATTATGACTATCAATATAGCATCTTGAAGAGTTACAAAATATAGTGAAAGGAGTAAATAATATTTCACAACTAATATTTTAGATTAAATGTAGTGACCGTTCGACGATTGCGTCGTAAACCCAAAAATGTGAATGTGGCAATAAAACCGAGTTTTATTGAGTTTGTTCAAGTCATAGGCGACAGCGATTTAGTATTTATTTTAACACCCCAGCGATGAAAATTTAAGTAGCTTAATAAAAAAAATTGCTGTTACGTATGTAGCGACATCTATCGCTTAGCATGCGAACTACTACGACAAACTGACGTTGCCTAGATCGCGATATCAAAGTTCGCAGCGACGTTTAACATATATACAACAACGGTCGGGAAGTGTGGCTACTGCTCATAACACCCGTCTGGTCGGAGGATCCTCCCTTATCTATGGAGGATAAGTCACTTTACAGCCTGTTTATCTTACCTCCAAACGTATAAAAGTTAGAGAACGGCAGATTTCTTTTTTAGCGTATTTTTCATAACTTTTTGCACTATCCACGATTAGAATAAATTAAGTTAGCTTTCGGAAAAATAATCTTGATCTTGTTAATCCTTATTTTATTTTAACGGCCAAGGTATATGGTGATTTGCTTATCTCTTTATAGAAAAGAATTTATTTGATTGGCATTACAGCTATTTAATTATCTATAAAATTATAAAAGCGTTTTGTTTGGTTGTAAGAGATAATTGCTGAAAATATTCATGGTCCGATTCAAAAATGTGTATAGAAGAGAGCTATGTTGTTGCCAGGTGTCTTAAAGGATATATGCGTTATGGCATCTACACTTGATTTCCACGCAGCCAAAGCCGCGGGAAAAATCTACAGTTCATAAACATCAAAAAATTACACCTTCAAAAGTATTTTTGAATTTACGAAAAAGTGGGCAGAAATATTATCTTTTGTCGCCGATTGCTCATAACTTGTACCACACAACATTTCAGCGCCATGTCACCAGAAGTTAGAAGATTATCAAGTTACGCTTTTACGGCATTCTTCGTAAAGTCCTCTTGACACCGAAGATATCGAGGGATACTCCGAAAATGCCATTATATCACCATCAAGTTATATAATAGCTTTTCGAGGATTTGATAGGATACAAGTAAACATATTGACGAAAACAAAAAAGTTTCAATGGGTTCTGTACCCAAAAGGTGTTAAATGGAACACTATTACTAAGACTGCTATCTGTCTGTCCGTCCGTTCATCTTACATACCATCACGCCTGTATTCCCCGAAGGGCTAGGCAGAGGTGTACCAGTGTACACCCACAGTTCGCCGGTATGTTAAGGTCCCATGTAAAAAGGGGCGAGCCTAACGCCATTAACCGGGCACAAATCCTAACTCCGAGCTGCTACTGAGAATTTCATAGAAAAACCCAATAACACTTTTTGCTCGGCCTGAGAATCGAATCCACGACCTCTAGCGTAGCGAGGGGCTGCATTTTTTTAACCATAACAGGTTGAACAAAGTTGACACTTACACAATTTGTACACAATTTTCACTGAGTGTATTATTATGGCAAATGTATCAAAGAGTAGATCAACTGATCAGTAGATTGAGAGTTTTGTAAAAATGCGCATTAGGTTACTTCTTTGGCTACTGCTCCGCTCCTATTAGTCGTAGCGTGATGTTATATAGCCTATAGCCTTCCTTAATAAATGAACTATATCTACAACACTAAAATATTTTTCCAGTTCAAACCAGTAATTCCTGAGATGCGCGTTCTACCAAACCAACTCTTCAGCTTTATAATATTAGTGTAGATTATAAACTAAATTTTCTTTTTGATTTAGGAATAAATACTAAGAAATTCCAAGATCAAATCCATTCAAAACATTAGCAAACCACTACAAGCTCATATAAATTTATAAACCAATAACTTGCTAAGACAAATTAGTCAAGTCATTAACTTAAGTGACAGTTAAGAGGTAGAATGGCTGAGTGTCAATTATGTAAGACTTAGGAGACTAGGCAAGCAGGAGTATCGTGGAGGTCTCATCAATATGCATGGTCACACAACCTCACCGGACCGTTGAGAAATTAAATCGTTCGCGGCGAAAATGTTTTATTAACTTGCTTTTAATAACAAAGACGGATTTTAGAATTTATTTTGTACTGGAAGAAATATCTGAAAAGTACCTACTTGAGTTATTTTATTCAGACTAATAATCTATGCTAATATGAAAAAGCTATGGATTTGTTTTCTTTGAAATCACCATTCTGCCTTGCAGTGGGCTACATATTTTTTTTTTTATACAAATATTTAAAAATGTATTTAATATGTATTATGAATGATAAATAATGGTTAATTTCCAGTAGATTTTTCTAAAACAATCTTTTATGACAGCTTTTTCCAGGGAATTGTGAATACAACAAAAAAGAATTAACATAACATAACATACCATCACGCCTGTATTCCCCGCAGGGTTAGGCAGAGGTGTAACAATGTACACCCACAGTTCGCCGGTATATTTAGGTCCCATGTAATAGGGGGCGAGCCTATTGCCATTAACCGGGCACAAATCCTAACTCCGAGCTGCTACTGAGCAAATCCTAATGGAAAAACCCAATAACACTTTTTGCTCGACTTGGGACTTGAACCCAAGACCTCTAGCATAGCAGTCGCGCTTAGGACCACTAGGCTACCGAGGCGAGCAAAAAAGAATTAGTCGAATCAATACAGCCGGTGCCGAGTTATGTGCTACCATCGCTTTTACAACAACACTTTCATAGTTATTTATTTTTATTTATTGAAAGAAAGGATTACCTATAGGTAGATAGAAGATAAGAAGCCTAGAATTCCTCAAAATGCAACGTACCTATAAAATAACTTATGTATTTTTAAATTCATATGACCAAGTACTAGGAGCTCATAACCCGACAGAAGTTAACTCCATCTTCGTAAAACTTGTAAAGTCTCCGTGTAAGAAAATTGAAAACGTCTTCAAAGCAATTTATTTCAGCTTGTTACATAAATATGATTTTAATATGCACATTCAGCAGGAGCAGCTGCAACTGAGCAATTTTTTCGTTTGGCTCAGATCCAGAGGAGATAGGTATTGTATTTTTTTTATCAATCAGAAACTACGGTATATTAAGTGTCTCCATTTCTTATGCTAAAAAACTTTTAAGAAGCTGAAAATGAATTCTTATGTTTGTTTATTTATAAACTGCCCTTTTCTCGTGACTTTGACCGCGTGAATTACATAAGTTCAACGCTCGACTTTTGTAGGACCGAATATTGGACCAAAAAGTTGGTTCCAGGAAACTATGGATCCCACCCGGCACAAGAAGGAACATGGGTGGGATCCATAGTTTCCTGGAACCAGCTTTTTGTCGGCTGTATGCGTTGGTATGAACTCATATGTGTCATTCTCCCCTACAAAAATATTGGTTATTGATTGTCTGAAAAATATGTATATAGACTCTGAGATAACGTAAGTTCCTATTAGCGAAATATTTTTTTTAATCGGATCAGTAATTCCGTAGATCAGCGCGTTTAAACAAATAAGCTCTTTAGCTTTATAATATTGCTTTCTAGTAGTTTTTAATGTAGTAAAACTGCCAAGGAAGTAGGTAACTTGTAGAAAACATAAATATCAATTGTTAGTTTGAATTTAAACATCAACCATATTAACAACTAGCTTCTGCTCGCGACTTCGTCCGCGTAGTTTTTTCACAGGCATCGGGTTACGTCTTTGGTTACTGCTCCGCAGCTATTGGTCGTAGCGTGATGTTATATAGCCTATAGCCTTCCTCGATAAATGAACTATACGACACAAATTTTTTCAATTCAAACCAGTACTTCCTGAGATTAGCGCGTTCAACCAAACAAGCAAACAAACAAACTCTTCAGCTTTATAATTCTAGGTATAGATTAGGTAGTAACGAGATAAATAAAAATATACAATGAGAATGTAATCGTAAACGTCAATGTCATCGATTATTCGTTCGCTAGTCGATTATTTCATCAATATTACACATACCATCATACCATCACGCATGTATTCCCCGAAGGGTTAGGCAGAAGTGTAACAACGAACACCCACAGTTCGCCGGTATGTTTAGGTCCCATGTAATAGTGGGCGAGCCTATTGCCATTAACCGGGCACAGATCTTAACTCCGTGTAGCTACTGAGATTTTCATAGAAAAACCCAATAACACCTTTGCTCGACCTGGGAATCGAACCCAACACCTCTAGCGTAGCAGTCGCACTTAGAACCACTAGGCCAACGAGGCAGTTTCATCAATATTTTTACAAGAAAATATGTACACTAACAAATAAATGAGTATAGAGAAAAAATTGGATTTAATTCAACGAAAAAGACTGTAGACAGGAGAAATAATGGCTACTAAGCATAATTGATTAAAATTACCTACAGGGTTCCCGGTAAATTGGTCCCGTTATCCCTACGTTCTATAAATGCAAGCACCCCACATAATGGTACAGTAACTGGAATTATTTTAACGAAATATAGATTGTTAACGCAGTATTAACATATTTACAGCTATTTTGATGAAACAATATTATTGTAGGAATTATTTTGTGGTTCTAAAGGTACATACAATGTTATTATACAAAAAAAAATTGTCTGTCGGTTTGTTCCCCCTTATCTCTGAAATTGCTGAACCAGTTTTCACTGGCAGGTAGCTGATGTTATAAGGAATAACTTAGACTTTAGGTACTTTAGAAAAAAAATGAGTTCTGAGTTCAGCGCAATAAACACAATATAAAAATGTTTAAATAACCCCCGACAGAGGAATAAATATCCCTACCGCAGCTAACAAAAGAGCTGATAACTTTGAAACCGCTGAACCGATTTCCATCTAACATAGCGAAGAACACTCCCGACTAATTCACCTTTCAAACAAAAAGAAACAAAATCAAAATCGGTTCATGCGTTCGTAAGCTACGAAGCAACAGACAGACACACAGACACGTCAAACTTATAACGAATATATATAAACGACATTGATGTGGCCAAAGTCACGCGCCTTTGCTAGTAGTTAAACAAATCAAAGAGTCATATAATTTTGTTAAATTGATTGGTTGACCCAAAATGTTGTGGTTTAGCGACTATATTCCGGCTAAATAATTCAATTCTAGGTTAGGCAAGGAAATGGCCAAATTGGAACATACTGTTACAGTGATCTATAACCAATGGACGGCGGTATCCGGTACACTGAAGCGATATATAAATTTCGATTTTCAAAGGTGACACGGTGGGTGCAGTGGCTGAGCGATTAATTGCGTGTCATGGGTTCGATTTCCGCACGGAACAAATACATATTTATCTAGACACGCTATATCAGAGTGCGGTTTTACATCGTTGCTAAATTTCAGTAAGTTGTCATAAAAGGCATAAATAATCAAATAAAATATCGATTACTGGTTAATAATTACTAAATATAGTGTCCGCCACGAGTCGTGAGCACAAACATCAATTTAATTTTTAGGTTTTTGTGTTACTTTTTGGGTGTCACCGACGCTGAACGCGATTGGTCCATCAGTCGGGGCGATCGCGTGCAGCGTCGGCGCCTAAAAAACCCAGAAATGAACACAAAAACCTAAAAATTAACTTGATGTTTGTGCTCACGACTCGTGGCGGACACTATACTTATTTTTTTTTTAGATAAATTATCTAAAAAAAAACATCTGTTTGATAGCATGTCAGAATACAGCTCTTTAAGAGAACAGAATCGCCTTGATTCAGGATCTCGCGACTATATCACTGGTTTATCGCTCAACCTAAACCCAGCGGCAAGATGGTTAGTGCGAATTAAGAATGATTTTGTATGAAAAATGAAAAATAAATAAATATGATTGAAAAATAATTCATATGCCAGTTGATTCTTTATTATGACATATAAAAACAAGTTGTATATAAGTCAGGGAGTTCATACATCACACACACACAGTACCCAATAAAACAAATGAGTGGCGTTGCAATAAAATGGAATAACAAAACTAAATTGAAACGCTACGATTTCAATATATCACGTCACAATCCGATACGTATGTCGATTGACATCATTTTCATTTCAGTGAGAAGCTTGGAATCGTGGGATTTATCGAACTATAAAATTTATCTGAACAATGCTATGAAACAAATGCTATTTAATACAATACAGACGTTTTATATTACATAGCATTTATGTGCAGCAATTCTATCAAATAAAGACAGCTGGTTACTTTTTTGTTAAATAAAAACTCAAAAGAGCTGATAACTTTGAAACCGCTGAACCAATTTCCATCACACATAGCTAAGAAGCATTGCTAGGAAACTTGTTTTCAAATAAAAGCCGCATTCAGCTAGCTGTCCAAGATAAACTTATAATAAATATTCTGTTTTGTTCTATTTTTGTATAGTGTCGTAAAAACGTCATTACGAGAACTAGCATTATTTTGCGAAATAAAATATAAACTTTCCACATAAACACAGCAAAATGAAAAAATAAAGGTTTATACATTTAAGCACATACATATGAACAGCGTTCATAAAGTTCTGTAAAAAGCGTGGACAAAAGAAATGTATTTTAGGACTTTATCACGCTGGTTCTGTGCCTAAATTGTTTTCTTCAGACGTAATTTTTTCGATTGAAAATAAGAAAAACAATAAAGTCATGTTGGGAGTTACATAAAATGGCACCTCGTGTTCAGGATCAGAATTAGACATAAGTCAAAAGAAACAAGAGATTTAGGAAATTGTGTGAACAACTCTAAAATATTCAACACTGGAACAAATTTTAACTGCCTCGGTAGCCTAGCGGTCCTAAGCGCGACTGCAACGCTAGAGGTCTTGGGTTCGATTCCAAGGTCGAGCAAAAAGTGTTATTGTGTTTTTCCATGAAATTCTCAGTAGCAGCTCGGAGTTAGGATTTGTGCCCGGTTAATGGCAATAGGCTCGCCCCCTATTACATGGGACCTAAACATACCGGCTACTTGGGGGTGTACATTGTTACACCTCTGCCTAGCCCTTCGGGGAATACAGGCGTGATGGTATGTGTGTGGAACAAATTTTGTATGAAATGATCTGCGAAATAATTTGATCGGAACTTATTTCGAGGAAATTAGGTGACAGAATCTTTGCCAATCATCATGGGTAGTCAAAAGTCTGAAAATCTGGCATGCAATGTTACCAAGTGGTTTCATGTTGCCCTGTCATATTGTGGAGGTCAAATAGGCAGTAACTCGATTTACAGTGAAGTGAAAATTATATTTTTTCCTACTCCTCCGCTAATCTTTTCTGATTAATTTCGTTGCGGGATCCAAGACAGTTATATCGTTTCTCCGGGGCTCGTCGAGCTTCATTGCCTCGGCGCTCTTCTGGCGGTCTCCACTATTGATTCTGGCTTACAGCAGTTGCAGTGGTTGGGAATAGTGTGGCGGGCTTGTCCCATTTAAAAAACAACTCCATTTACAACACTCATATTTAGCTGGATTCGATTAGACCAAAATCTGACCACAACATAATTGAGGAAAGGCACACGGGTGAAAGTAATTTGAAATAAATAAAATGCCCTAACTTCTTTAAACCTCGTAAATGTCGCAGCAATTGCTGGATGCGGGCGGCGCTTATATCCAGCAGTGGGGGTCGTTTCGCTGATATGATGATAAAATCATTTAAACAACCCTTTTTGTTGGTTTTTTTTGTGGATAACTCCAATGAATTAATCCATAAGATACATTATATTTTGTAATCACCATATTCGATAAAAATTATTGGTAATCAGCTCTGATTCGAAAATAATCTCCTGTGTGGAAGTGTGAGTTGTTTAGACGCGCGTTCGATTGCGAGCGCGTTTGAATTTAGTAAATTAGGTTTCTCCTAGTGACAACCAGGTGGCGTTATAACTTATCTATATTAATATTATAAAGCTGAAGAGTTTGTTAGTTTGGTTGAACGCCCTAATCTCAGGAACTACTGCATGAAATTAAAAAAATCTTTTTGTGTTAGATAGTTCATTTATCGAGTAAGGCTTTAGGTTTTATAGCATCACGCTACGACACACGGGAGAGGAGCAGTAACCAAACATATAACTTAATGCGGGTGAAAAACCTACGCGAACGAAGTCGCTGGCAGAACCTAGTTCCCATATAAAATTCTAACGCGCTCGTAACCGAACGTCAGTGAAAAAACTCACACTAAGCACCCAGGTCACCTTTTAGTCAAATAGTCTTTATGAAGAAACACAAGGAACAAGACAGAGTCAATTCAAAATTTAATTTATAACACACGAAGAGATTGGCTCAGCAATTTTTTTACAGATTCATGAACTAAACTGTCACTTTACAACTTTTAATAAAGTTTAACATCCCAAACTCGTGTACCGTCAAAGCAGAACCGCTTTCGTTCATAACTTGAGACAACAGGACGTTTTTACGACGGTCGCACACACGAACTATTTTTACGAGTTGAATCCTTGTGGCAACGAATATGTGAACTTAACTGCGTCATCCGCGAGATTAGGGAGGAAGGCTCACTACACACTACTTGCACAATATTCGATTTTGTGTATGCTTAAGTTACGTCTTTTTTTTTGGGATGGGAAATCATCAAATGGCAGGGCGGGAGCGAGTGTCAGACTTTTACTGACTAAAACCCATCCATGCTCCTTTTTGTGCCCTTTGCCTTCCAGTGTCGCGGTATCTCTTACGAACAACCCGCAGCCCCGGTAGGCATCGGCCCTGAGTGGCCCCTTCTAAAATTGCTGACATCTCTTTGAGGCGCGCGTGGAACACGAACGCGTCCGTCGTTATACAACGTACGAACGATGAGATTACGCTTACTTAATGTTATGAAGCTGAAGAATTTTGTTTGTATGTTTTTTGGCTGAACGCGCGAAGCTTCGGCACTATTAGTCCAATTCTGAAAATTATTTAGCAAATAGAAAGCTACGTTATGCGTGCATGCTATATTTATTTTTAGAAAAAACCAGCGGTTAGTAAAAAAAAATCACGTTGAGGTCGGGGTAAAAGCTAATATTTAGTAATTATAATAAAAATGATTTGAAAGCGAAAAAGGATCAAACATTGTGGAAAATCTGTAATGGTAAAAGGTCCACTTTATATGACATTCCAAATAAAATCAATAATAACTCGGAAAAACTCAAACAAAATTCTCTTCAAAATTTATTGGATAATAAAATAATTCTGTAACAATCCAATACACACGAAGCTGTCAATTCCAATTTTCATAATTATTGTAAAGTGAACCTTCTGAACAAGTCTTCAATGTTCATTGTTCAATGTTATGCAGCTCTGAGTCAGCACACATCAAGTTTCTATGAGATAGATATAATAAAGTCTATTCGGTTACTCAGTAACTGCGCTTTTATCTCCTGAAGGAAATCCCGTCCGCGCAGACTATGTAAGATAAACCAGATTGTTAACAAACTAAGTGACAACGATAGGATTGTAAATGTAATGGTTTAGTTTTAGAAAATAATACTAAAGCTTCATTATCCGCCACGGTAGACGCTCCGGGCGTCGGGAGCCGCGAGACGACTCCCGACCACCGTACACGCGAGACTGGACGGTGAGCAATGGGTAGCTCACCGTCCGTACGTTGCATAACGGCAGGCCGTGACACTCAGGACCAGTGCCTGCCGGGGCTGCGGGTTGTTCGTAAGAGATACCGTGCCCTCGGAACGCAAAGGGCACAGGGATGGGTTTTAGTCAGTAAAAGTTTGACACTCCCTCCCGCCCAGCTCAAGGCGGGAGGAAGTCATTTGATGATTTCCCATCCCTAAAAAAAAAGGTTCATTTTGTAAACATCACAAGTTTTGTATACCCATATTGTAACAGCACGTCTCCCACATTAATAAGCCATTTAAGGTTGGGCTTTAAGTCGTGTGCGTTAAAAACTATTTTATAACAGCAAGATAAAAAGATGATAGCTCGCAGGCAGCGCGCTGACGTGAAACTGAGGTCACATTTGTGTTGAGTAGTGTACAAAAAATTAATGTTATCTCGACCGAACTTCAAACCCGGCATTTGTTTTCTATGGAGCCAAGTATGCAAGAGATAAAATGCACAAATGTGTGCGCAAATCGGGGAGAGATCAGATGCAGGACAAATGGTTTTTAAATACTTTTTGAATCACGAAGTACGGCTATAATAGAAGGGAACATATGATACATGCCGTATTTTCCTTATAATTAAGCTGTAAAATCCATGGTTTGATATAACTTTTAATAATCTTACCGTTAATAAAGTTAACCTCAGTTCAAAGTAAGTTAACGTTGACTTCAATTTTGGCTTCGGTTACGACATTAAACTTTAAATGAAGTAAATGAATCGCTTGGTAAGGTTAACAAAAATATGCGATCACAAGCACTGGGGCTCTGATACGTGATGATTTGTCATACGGTGCTTTATTAATTATGTAAGAGTTTGCTAAGCGCGACTGCTACGCTAGAGGTCTTGGGTTCGATTCCCAGGTCGAGCAAAAAGTACTATTGGGTTTTTCTGTAAAATTCTCAGTAGCAGCTCGGAGTTAGGATTTGTGCCCGGTAAATGGCAAGAGGCTCGCCCCCTGTTACATGGGACCTAAACATAAAGGCGAACTGTGGGTACATTGGTTTATCTTTGCCTAACCCTTAGGGGATTACAGGCGTGTTGATGGATGGTATGTAAGAGTTTGCTAGATTATAATAATAGCCTCATTCTATTATTGTCCCATTGCAGAGCAATAGCCTCTTCCCATACAGAGAAGCCACGAGCATTGATCACCACTCTTGCTCAAGTTGGCTTGGCGATTTCAGACTTTAAGAACTATAAGTTCAGGTTACCTCACAATGTTTTTATTCACCGATGTCAATTATATATACCATCACGCCTGTATTCCCCGAAGGGTTAGGCAGAGATGTAACAACGTACACCCACAGTTCGCCGGTATATTTAGGTCCCATGTAATAGGGGGCGAGATAAACTGAAAAAGTACGTATAGAATTGAAATAAATCACATTGTGGCTTGTGCCCGGTTGCGAACCCTCAGCCTCGTGCATAAGAAGCGGGTGCCTTAACCGCGAGGCCATCACAACATACGACACGACACATCAGACGGCACGGTTGGCGCAGTGGCTGAGCGATTGGCTGCTGCGCTGCGTGTCGCGGGTTCGATTCCCGCACTGAACAAATATTTGTATGGCCTACAGATAGTTGTTTCGGGTCTGGCTGTTTGTGTATGTGAGTTTATATGTTTGTAAACGCACCCACGACACACGAGATATTCCTAGTGTGGGGCAAAGTTTAAAAAAAAAAAAACTAATATCCCCTTAGGGAAGGGAAGGGAAGGGTCATCGTGACAAAAAGTTTCACCAAGGATTCCGTACAATATAAAAAAATCATTAGAAAATATAAATCATTAGGTACTTACATCAGTTTACTAACTACAGACTTTGATCGACTTAGTTACATAATTACAAAACTTAAATAATAACTGTTTAAAAACCCTTAAATAAAAAGTCCTTACCGTCTTCATCTTCTTCTCCGCCTGGCTCTTCAGATGATTCTACTCGGTTCCTCAGGTCATGGAGGCGAGAGAGTACACGGTGGGATGCACATATTCCTTCGCCTGCATGGCCTGAGGAGCAAAGCACCACTGCTCCGGTATCTTCAACTGTATTGTCTTCGTGGTGAGGTGGATTTTTGATTGACATAGATTAAAAAATACCTACACACACGATTTAAGAAATAGCTCACACAGAATGCAGGTGCCTATTGCAAATAAATTACAATTTATTCTGTAAATAGTTTTTAAGTAGTATGTCTTTTTTTTAACTAGATTTGGGGTCGATAATGAAAATGTATCGTTTGTGTTTTTATTTTGCCCCACATTAGATATTCCGCTTATATCATAGAAGCGACCCGGAGGAACTACCTATAGGCCATACAAATATTTATTCCGTGCAAGAAATAAAAAAAAACCACAGCACGTGGCGCAGTAGCTGAGTGATTGGCTGCCGCCTTACGTGTCGCGGCTTCGATTCTCCTACAGAACAATTATTTGTGTGGTCAGTACAGTTAGTTGTTCCGTGTCTGGCTGTTTGTATGAGAGTTTATGTGTTTGTAAAGGCATCCACCGTACAGGATGAATTCCTAGAGAGCGGCAGCGTTTTACAAAAAGAAAAGAAAAATAAACGATTTTAATTAAAATTACTTTAACAAACCCCACAATAACAAAATGAACGATGACTCAGTAAAGAGTAAAAGCTTATTTATTCATCAAAAACCTTCTTCAAGCGCTTACTTAATACTTAACCCTCTTTTACTCCAACTGGGGATAAGCCTGATAACTTTTTACAAAATAAACTCTCCTTGCCTTATCCATAAATCTTGAGCAAAACATCCCATTCCGAAACAAGCGGGTGTTTAACCCTACGGTGCGTTTACACGGGTCGACTTTTACCGCACGACTAGGTTGAGTGGCAAAAGTTGATCATGGTTGTTAGCAGTAGAGCTCTTTGTGAAGGAGCTCGCCAGGGAAGTACTACCACCATACCTATTTCTGCCACAAAGCATCGGTGCTGTGTTACGGTGTGAAGGGTGTGGGTGCCAGTGTAATTACAGGCACATGAGATATTTCAACTTTGTCTTTGGGATGGCCTCTAGGCCTCTGGTATTGCAGATGTCTATAGGCAGCGGTGACCACTTACGGGCCTCTGGACGGTGAGCACGGGCCTGTGGACGGTGAGCAATGGGTAGCTCACCGTCCTTACGTTGCATAACGACAGGCCGTGTCGACGGCGCGTTCGTGTTCCACGCGCGCCTCAAAGAGATGTCAGCAAAAGGAAGGGGCCACTGAGAGCCGATGCCTGTCGGGGCTGCGGGTTGTTCGTAAGAGATACCGCGCCTTCAGAACGCAAAGGGCACAAGAAGGAACATGGGTGGGTTTTAGTCAGTAAAAGTCTGACACTCCCTCCCGCCCCGCCCAGGGCGGGAGAAGTTATATAACGATTTCCCACCACCCAAAAAAAAAAAAGCGGTGACCACTTAATATCAGGTTGGCCGTGGGGTCGTTTGCCATACATTGGTAAAAAAAAAATTTTTTTTAATGTTCCATTTTCGGTTGATTCTTGAACAATCCATCAATAAATGTTTTAAATCATCAATTACCATACGTATTTCACAGGTGACGACATAAACATGGCAGCTGCAAATTATCGTACGAGAATAAAAGAACAAGATATCTAAATAATGTCTACACAAGTACAGAGACCAGCAAATCAAGCTACCCTAATCTGTCAAATTTCACTGATGGCTTTTCAACTTTATCACGAAAGAACAAGGTTCATTTTCAATTGGGAAAATTTGACAGTTTCGAAAAGCTGGTCTGAACAAAATACTACTTAACCTACCAGTAGTCGTTTGGGATTTCAGTTGATTGTGGAAATGAGGTGGCTTTGTGTGACAATCAGGAGATTCGGTTAGTTCTTAGCCGTACGACGAAAACCGACCCATGTAAATACCCCATTATCCTTCACACTTTCAAAATCCTCGATACACGTCCTCATGTAAGTCCCAGTAAAAATGGCCCAATAACACCCCCCTTTTACCCCCCTTTTAAGGGCGTTTCCCGCATAATTCGCTAATCAACCTTAAGCCCAGGATCCAGGGTTATCCCTCTTGCACAAACTCATTTACTTTTCTTTTAGTGACGTGACTTAAGGATGGTGCGAGCGATTATTTATGGATGTTTTGAAAGCCCAGTGGTAATACTTAGATAATATTATGATTGTTTACTTTCAAGTTTTTGCGATTTTGTTTAGAAGTGCACCTAGTTCTTTTATTCAGAATATTTGTCTGATAAATGGTCTTAATCAATAAAAATAAATAAAATTGGAGTGTCTGTTTGTAATTTCAAGTTAACAGCTTTTTACTACATACATTTGAAAGTAAATACGGTACTAACATCAAAAAAATATTTTTTTAAATTTTTGTCTGCCTGTCTGTTTGTTCCGGCTAATCTCAGAAACGGCGGAACTGATTTTGGCGACACTTTTACTCGCAGATACCTAATGTTATAGGGAGTAACATGAGCTAATTTTATTTTAGAAATTTAAATTAATAAAAAGACGGTTACGCGAAAACAAAATTGAATCCAATGAAATAGTGAACGCGAACGAAGTCGCGGGCAACAGCTAGTTAACATACCATCACGCCTGTATACCCCGAAGGGTTAGGCCGAGGTGTACCAATGTACACCCACAGTGATGATTTCCCACCCACCAAAAAAAAAAAAAAAAAACTACCATAATAAGCTAACCCAGCGTCACTTATTTGTTAAATATATTGCGTCAAATTTATTTTATAAGCTAAATGAATTATACTTTTCAATAATAACAGTTTAATGAGTAATATATAAAATAAAACATCGTTAACTGTCTAATATAGTAATGAAGTCGAAAAACGGGAGACATTTTAATGTTGGTTTGTTTTAGTGGAATATACTCTAAAACGTAGTCAAAACAAAGGATGTTGTTTTCATAATATAACAGCTTAATTAACGATAGATTAATTAACCCATCAGCCTAGCGCAGTTCCCCGATAAATTTGAAATTGGTAAATACGGTGCTTATAAACATAATTATGGTAAATGTTTTAAGAATCATTGTACTCATTAATACGAACAACCTACAGTATGGGACCAACCCCAAAATATGAAATACTAGCTTTTGACTGCGACTTTGTCCATGTTAATGTCGGTTATAACTAAAATTCAGTCATGATTCGAAAGACACGTGGCGCCATTTGTTACCATAAGTACGTTTCTGTTGATTTTCTCGAGAACAGTACTTTTCCTTTTAGTCATGTCCATTTCTGTACACCTTACAACGTATATGCAAAATTTCAGTATGATCGGTTCATTAGTTTAGGCGTGAAAAGGTAACAAACATACAAACAAACTTACTTAGGCATTTATCATATTATCCTCCAATAATCGTCTTCTCCTCCAATAACCGTCTTCTACGATGTCCTTCTCACCGCTCTGGTTTTCTTAAATCATCTTTTCTTGTCCAGGCTGTTTTCTTTTGGAATGCGCTTCCTCAGAATATCAAGATGGCTACCAGTCGTTTCATATTCAAAGTAAAAGCTCATGAACACTTGCTTATGAAGTTGGCAGACTCACAATTAGTTTCTTATATTTCTCCACCTGTGTATTTTTTGGCTTTCTCTACTCTGTATATTTTGTTTGTATGTATGTATATATGTATTTATTATATTTTATTCCTGGAAACTTTCTGTTTCTTGCACCTACTATGTTTTGTCTCTGCATCACCCTAAGGTTGACTGGTAGAAAATGCCTAAGGCATTAAGTCCGCCTTTGTACAGTGTATTATTTACATTATGTGCAAAAAGTTTTAATAAATAAATAAAGTTAAGATTCGGATAAAACAGTTGCTTCCTAGTAAAGCGCAGTATCTACACGACCAAAATGTACAGATCAGCTTCAGCAACGTCTAATTAAATATTCAAATATATTCCACAAAGTAAATAGTTCAGACATAAAAAAAAATCAACGCTACTGCAAACATTTGCCGATTTATCATTCAGGATTGTAATCGACTTAGTTCATTAAATCGTTCGGAAACGAGGTTCTTATTCATTTTTTGTTCGGAAAGGCGACCAATTTTTAAAATTGAAAGGAATTAAAACGAAGGTTCATTTTAAAACGAAATATCAGTTTGACTTCAGCTTCGTTTGCCGTTGACCCTTACAAGTTACGCTATTGGCTGGTGTAATCACAATGTGTGTTCTTTTTTCGAATCAACACGTCGATTTTGTGACCGGCTTTTTTTTGAAACCGTATGTTTTTATGACACTAATGACTACTGAAACTATGGATTTATTGAATCGGTCCAATAATCGGTCCTACAAAATGTCGGTCGTGGGTGCAGAAGATAAAGAAGTAAAGTTTGTTTGTTTTTTATTGTTTTTGTTTGTTACTGGTAAGCTTTGAAAATGCTGGTCTGATTACTATCTAACCTAACCTAACTCCGAGCTGCTACTGAGAATTTCACAGAAAAACCCAATAACATTTTTGCTCGACCTGGGAATCGAACGTAAGACCTCTAGCGTAGCAGTGGCGCTTAGGGCCACCAGGCTAACGAGGCAGTTATAAGATATATTTTATGGTATATTTGAGTCCCACGCGGCCCAAGTCGCAGGCAGAAGCTAGTTTCTTACAGTTTAGGATTTTACCATCAAGACTTACATGAAAAATTCATCCTGTATGACCTTGAACTGAACGTTTTATGTAAAAGACGTGTAGTAAGCAGAAAAATCTCAACGCTTGGTTGAAGTGTTAAGTTGAGAACATTTATCACAATGAGTAATTGTCTCAAGATGTTAGGTCGTCGTACTGTAAGTCAATACAGTGTACTCGTGTCTGTTGTACCGGAGTGTAATCTAAAGGGCAATGCCTCAACTTATTAGTACGTTCAATTTGTCAAAAAAATAAACCAAATCAATCCAAAAAAAATAAAAATAAATGTCAAATTCATTATCATCATCTGCTTAGCCTTTTCCCAACTATGTTGAAGTCGGCTTATGTCAAATGTCAAATTCATTTCATGCCAAATTTCTCTTACTTACCTAAATTTTTTGTAATTTTTTTAACATTGATTGTGGCTGAGATAAGATTGCTACTAGATTTTAAATGTTTTAGTTACTAGAATTTGTTTTCAAGAATACAGTCGCATAGCTACTCAATTACAATATTATTTTTTTATTTTTATTTTTTAAAACGTTGCCCCACACTAGGAATTTCTCCTGTGTCGTGGGTTTTTGTTTACAAACACATAAACTCACATACACAAACAGCCAGACCTGGAACAACTATCTGTAGGCCATACAAATATTTGTTCCGTGTGGGAATCGAACCCGCGACACACAGCGCAGCAGCCAATCGCTCAGCCACTGCGCCAACTGTGCCGTCAATATTAGTTATTATTATTAACTGCTCCGTTGGCCTCATGGTGGCAAGCACGACTGTTCAGCGTGGGGTCCTGCAAAGTGTTATTGGGTTTTTCCATTAGGAATTTTTCAGTAACAGCCCAGACTTTAGAAGTTGGTGGTGTGACACCCGCGTGCCTCGAAAAACACGTAAACCAGTTGGTCCCGCGCCTGATCTATCCCAGGTTGTGTCGGATTGCCGTCCCATCGGACTATGAGAGTTAGGGAAGAGGGAGTGCACCGGTGTTTGCGCACATACTTGTGCGCTATAATATCTCCTGCGTACTTGGCTAGTCTGTATTAAGATCTTGCGTATCTCCACTCAAACCGGCCAATGAAGGCAAGAGAGAGGTGGGAGTTCAATTCCTCGTCTGTGTTCACTCTGGCCGGCCAATAAAAGCAACCAGAGATGAGGAACAAGACTTCCGGGAGATCAGGTCCGTGGGGTCGCTTTTGCCTAACAGCTCACCACAAGCTGCCCTGCGGATCCACAATATTATTATTCTTATTATTTTACCGACCTCGTTGGCCTAGTGGTCGTAAGCGCGACTGCTAAGCTAGAGATCTTGGGTTCGATTTCCAGGTTAAGCAAAAAGTGTTATTGAGTTTTTCTATAAATTTCTCAATAGCACTTCGGTGTTAGAATTTGTGACCGGTTAATGGCAATAGGCTCGCCCCCTATTACATGAGACCTAGAAACATACCGGCGAACTGTGGGTGTACATTGGTACACTTCTGCCTAACCCTCTGGGGAATACAGGCGTGACGGTATGTAATTATTATTATAACCCTTCGTTCACCTCGACAAAAGATTTTACCTACATGAAAGGTTTGTATACTGTCTATTAAATTATCTCAGCTTTTACGCATTATAGTTGAGAGCTTTCGGCAATGCAATCAATGCAGAGTGCAAAACGATGTTCAGTACGTCCTGTTGTTTTTGCATCACAAGACAACATAATACACTTTTGTATAAAATTTGACTGACAAAAATTACTCAGGAGTATACATTGAGAGTGTTCCTTTGGATACTGCTCGAATAAAGTGTACCTTTTCAAATATGAAAAGTATCATTCAATTCTATTGAGAAATGTCGAAGATACGATGTAATATTAAAAAAAAAGACATATGGGTCAAATCAAGAACCTTCCCCTTGTTTTGAAGTGGTTTGATTTAAATTTAAATTAAAATCTACTTAACATTTTTCATGACTAAGGATTCAAATATAAAACTCATATATTCAAACAACCAGACCCGAAACAAGTAACTCTAGCCCCGCAGTACGGGAATGAACCCATGACATTCAGCGTATCAGCCACTGTTAACCATGCTTTCAAATTGAAATACTTAAATGCTTTGTCTTAAACCGCATTACTTCTAAGGGTTTTTTAAAGTAATTGTATTTATTTGCATCAACAAATACTATTTAACATTACATACCCAAGATTTACATTTATAAAAGCGCAGTAAAAGAAGTCATAGTTAGCACCCTTGCTACGTTATTGAATTATTTTGTGGTCAAAATAAACAGTAATTATCTTCCTGCACCTATGCCATGTCAGTTGGGTAACACGTTTTCTCTATCCATTCTGTCCTCCGAACTACCATGATATCACTGACTCCCTTCTCGTTCACATAATTTTTCACACAATCCATCCATCATGTTTTCAGCCTCCCTCTTTCATTTACATTTGTTGTTAAAATATACAAACCAGACTAAAATCTAGGCTTAGAACGAATACTGAGTTTAATATCCCGTCAAAATCCGTTTAGTGGTAACCCTCAGAGGAAGGGAACAAACATCATGCATTAGTGGCATCACACTAAGCCTACAGTTCCAACATAAGCACTCATAATGCTATGCTATGCTTATTTGCGCAATGAATTAGTAAACTAATTAATTACAACTAATTAAATAAAATACTTAAGAGTATCATTTTCTTTAACTGCCTCGGCAGCCTAGTGGTCTTAAGAGCGACTTCTACGCTAAAGGTCTTGGGTTTGATTCCGAGGTCGCGCAAAAAGTGTTATTGAGTTTTTCTATGAAATTGTCAGTAGGAACTCGGAGTTAGGATTTGTGCCCGGTTAATGACAATAGGCTCGCCCCCTATTACATGGAACCTAAACATACCGGCGAACTGTGGATGTACATTTTTACACCTCTGCCTCACCCTTCTGGGAATACAGGCGTGATGGTATGTTATGTTATCAGTCTCTTTATATTATAAGGAGAAATACCAAAGTTGAACATTATTTTCAGTGCATAACTACTTAAATTAGCATGAGCGTTGCATCTGGGATCGACTTAACTATTAGCGATCATCGACTGGTTGACCACCTCTGACATAGCCAATAGTCTTACTTCATTAGGAAATGCGAAAGTTTGGATGAATTAACATTTTTCCGGCATAAAAATCTAATTTACGCCCATCTAGATCCATACAATCGTTCTGATTGACTAACAAAAATAAATCCATCCAAAGTATGGTTACAATACTGTTGAGCGTAGGGTCCTGGGTACGATTCCGAGGTCGGGCAAAGAGCTCTATTAGGTTTTTGTGGTGGTGTGACACCCCCGTAGCTCGGAAAACATGTAAAGCCCGTTAGTCCTGCACCTGATCTCTCCCCAGTTGTGTCAGATTACCGTCCCATCGGAATGTGAGAGTTAGGAAGAGGGAGTGCACCTGTGTTTGCGCACACACTTGTGAACTATAATATTATTTCCTGCTTACTTAGCTAGTCTGCATTAAGAATAGCCGCAGTGGCCAGAATCGGTCTGGAGAATACATAAAAGGTTACAATAATAATACTTGGGACAGTTCAAAAACCATGTCTATAAATATAATTCGACAATAGATGTTAATTATAGATAAACTCTCTACAAAATACAAAAGCAATGAAATTAACGAACATAATAAAATTAGATAATATTTTCTCTCGACAATTTAAACATATTAATAATTCACCATTTAATTAACCATTGAGTGTACAAATTTATTCCCAGAACGGTTTTGGATTCAAAGCACACAGACTAATTAAAGTTAGCCAAAAAACATCGGTGTGGGTAATAAATTTTGCAGTGGGTACGTTTTGTCTAACTGATGTATTTATGCTGTGGCTTGTGGTTGTCAAGTGATGTGGATTGTTCTGATTTTAAAATAATTAGTGTCTAATATGTGGTTTATATTATGATCACATTACAAGACAAAGGCCTCTTCTCAAAAAGAGAAGGTATGAGCATTAATTATCACACGTGCTCAAAGTGGATTAGCAATTTCAGACTTATATATATTATTATTATTATATATATAGTAGATTATGTCTGCAAACTGCAAATACAGCACTAATGCGCAAAAGTGTCTTCTGCATGGCCCCATTCATTTATAATAAATTACCTAAATCTTGGAAGTCTTTAAATTTACCTTTATTTAAAAAAAAGCTACGAACATTTCTAGTGAATAAAGCCTACTACAATATTTCAGAGTTTTTAGCAGAAAAAGAAAATGCATTTGTTTAATTGTTTTGTTACGAGTATGCCTATCTATGTCGGAATTAAGAAAAATGATTAAATTAATGTGTGTGCCTGTAATCTTTCTGTTTGTTGTTGGTCTTGTACCTTTCGCATGCCTAGTGGTAAAATGTGGCTGAACCCGTTTAATTATTTTTTTTTACACCATGTACTGTACCCATATTTGCGAAATAAAATATCTTATCTTATCTTAAACGGCGTGCTTGTATGACCAGATGTTTGAACGTAGACGAGGCGAAAGAAGTATGTGCGGATCGTAGCAGGTGGCGTTCTGCGCTTTCTGCCTACCCCCATGGAAAAAAGGTGTGAGTTTATGTATGTGTATATTATTCATTATCAGTCCATATTTTTCATCACGATATTTTCCTTCACCGTTATCAGTGATATCCAAGATAATCTTAAAATTCCTTAAAGACATTAACACACACAATGAATGCTGCATTCCGGTATTTTACATGGAGCAACTGCCCATCTGACCACAATCCAGTTACTGGGTGACGTAAAACCTAATGGTAATTAAAAACATGCTCACAGAAATGTTGAAAAATCATTCCTGTTTATAATATTTTTTCTTCGCCGAACAAATCACAGAATATAACATTTTTAATCAACTAAAATTCAAGACGCACGCTGTGACGACACACTCACGGTTCTCATCGCGAGCTCGCACAATGGCGGCGACGTAGGTACTTGCGTTTCCTGCAATTTGTCACTTCCGTCTGCCTCTGCTAGACTCCCCCTAATTGGGGGGATTTAAATTAAATTTCGAACGTCATTGTGTTTTCATTGGTGAAAGTGTTTGTGTTTTTTTTTTTAAACGGAAATATCTATGGTGTTTTTTTTCAGCTTACTGAAGAATAGGTACAACCAGACAGCCAACTGCCCAGGACACTGATAATAAATAAATGACCCTACGATATAATCAGGCAACACGATTGCCGCAATGACTGAGCGATTAGTTACTGCGCTGTGTGTCGCGGGTTCGATTCCCGCACAGAACAAATATTTGTATGGTCTGCAGATAGTTGTTCCGGGTCTGGCTGTTTGTGTATGTGAGTTGATATGTTTGTAAATGCCCTCACGATGCAGCGATACAGGAGAAATTCCTATTCATCATCTGCTTAGCCTTTTCCCAACTGTGTTGGGGTCGGCTTCCAGTGTAACCGGATGCAGCTGAGTACCAGTGTTTTACATGGAGCGATTGCCTATCTGGCCTCCACAACCCAGTTAGTGGGCAACACGATGGAGAAATTCCTGTTGTGGGGTTTAAAAAAAAGGAAATCTAAATAAGTAAAAAATAACTTTTTAATAAAAAAAAAACCATAATTTAATTTTAGGTATTTTTCCCTATCCGTTATTTTAAGGGACTTTTGAACTCAGTTCAACTCAATCCCATCATAAACTCAACTCTCAAAGAAAAAACATATCTAGAAGAATTAAAAAACAATCAACGCTTTAAATAGCAACTAATTTATTTAAAAAAAAATATATATTAATCATTTTACGTAATAAAATTTCCGACCGCGGTCTTTCCTAATAATTGAACAAATGAGGAAACAATGGCACACAGTAACTCACGTGTCCTCTGGCACCGGTAAGTCTGCGTGAAACGAAACGTTCCGTGTCGTGAGACGAGGCGTGTCGTCACAGCTTCGTAACTGGGACATACGAATACCGCTTTTGGCAGCTATCAGTATGTATGTATGTCTTTTGTAACGAAGAAAATACAGATAAGAGAGAGATATCAATACTAATATCATAAAGCTAAAGAGTTTGTTTGATTGTTTGAACGTGCTAATCTCAGTAACAACTACTTTGAATTGAAAAAATATTTTACTGTTGGATAGTCCATTTATTGAGGAAGATTTTAGGCTTTATAAAATCACGCTAAGACACACGGGAGAGGAGCAGTAACCATCGACTTAACGCGGGTGAAAAAAACCACACGAATGAAGCCGCTGGCAAACTAGTTATAGATAAGAATAAGTAGAGAATAAGGAAAGAAAATATAAGATAAGATAAGAAGGCTAATTCTCGCAATTAAAAACTTTACTTTAGTCACAATCTTACAACAAACTTAACACAAAGAATTTCTCCTGTATCGTGGGTGCGTTTACACTAACATAATTATAAACTCGCATACACAAGCAGTCAGACCTAGAACAACTGCCCGTGGGTCATACAAATATTTGTTCCGCGCAGGAAACGACCGCGCGACACGCAGCGCGGCAGCCTCTCGCTCAGCCATTGCACCAACCGTGTCGCCAAAACGTTGATAAAATAAAATCATTTTTGGCAGATGTGGCCTAAGATTAGAATGTCAACGTTTCTCTAAGGGTAAAGACTGCACGTACATGCACTAATTATGGCAAAAAAAGGATATTGTTAGAGTAAATACAACTGTACATTCAAGAGATTAAGTTCAAAACTGAATGCCATAAATTCTCGACAAATGAATTACTTATCTTTATGTCAACATAAAGTATGAACAACATTCTCGCAATTAATCTCACAACAAATCTCAGCTGGTTTCTTCACCGATTACTTTCACGTAGCGTGAAATGAAACGTACCGTATATGGGACACGAGACGTTTCGCATCCCTGATTTGCGATATATAACGAACGTCCAATAACATACGCCTTGCGGTAGGTACTTACGACTGCCTCATACGGTTGGTGGAGACTGAATGAAGAAAAATGTGATGTTCTTCATTTGAAATTTATGTAGACGTTCTAAATTTCAAATTAAACCTAATAATAATGATTATAAATGCGAATTAACTCTGCCTGTCTATCTGTTACGCATTTACAATTGAACCGATTTTTATTAAATTTGGTATAGGGTGGGTTTGAACCCCAAAAAAGGACTTTTTATTTCCTGACTTCATCTGCATCCGTGATAACCGACATTTAAGCGGACGAAGTCACCGTCCTTACGTTGCATAACGACAGGCCGTGTCGACGGCGCGTTCGTGTTCCACGCGCGCCTCAAAGAGATGTCAGCAAAAGGAAGGGGCCACTGAGGGCCGATGCCTGCCGGGGCTGCGGGTTGTTCGCAAGAGATACCGCGCCCCCGGAACGCAAAGGGCACAAGAAGGAACATGGGTGGGTTTTAGTCAGTAAAAGTCTGACACTCCCTCCCGCCACGCCCAGGGCGGGAGAAGTTATTTGATGATTTCCCACCCACCAAAAAAAAAAAAAAAAGCGGACGAAGTCGCGAGCAAAAGCTAGTAAATAAATAGGTCCACCTCGAATTCAATATGCTGTAGCATCTTTTACCTTTCAAGTGCTTACTTACAAAACTGTTACCGAATATCTTCGAAACTATCCTGAAGTTTTTACCGTGAGACCGAGGGCCAGGTATGCGGATATTCACGAAGTTTGCCGAATAAACATTCCAATTTTAAATTAAAACGTGTGGAGAAAGTATTTTAGGAGTTTTATCAATTTTCAAATAATTTATTACTATATTTTATACTTTGATACGGGGTGTAAAAAGACTAATTACGTTGCCGTTAACTACGCATAGTTTTTATTAAACTGAGTGACTACTGCCACTACCCAATAAACTAGAAAATATTGCTGAGAACCGATTTTTATTTTAACTAGCTTCTGCCCGCGTTTTTGTCCGACTGGTTTTATTTTTTTTTGTTTAGAATTGGAAATCCCGCTCTCTAGTGTCAGACTTTTACTGACTAAAACCCACCCATGTTCGTTCTTGTGCCCTTAACGTTCCGGAGGTGCAGTATCTCTTACGAACAACCGGCAGAACCACTGAGATATTACGACCATTTAAATAATCATAAATAATATAAAACATAAGTTATCAGCCAGCAATAGTTTCCACTAGCATATTAAATGTAGCAGCAACTATCTGGCGAGCGCTTGCCAATGCACGTTTCCGGCGACGCCTCTCATCCGGCGCCACAGTACAAATATTACAGTAGGACAAGTTTTCGGGGCCCACTAAACTAAGGGGTAGTTGAATATGACCAAATTGACGCAGCTTTTAGGAGCTATTGCAATCTAATTTCAGTCTAGATTTGTCAAAAAATCCTCTAATTTTGATTGCATTTTTTGACATTGATTGTCGCTGAGATTAGTTTAGGGCTAGATTTTAATATTAAATAGTAAAATTGACCTTCAGGTTTCCAGTTCAACGTTTACACTTCTATTTTCTTAAATGTAAAAATAGAAAAAGGAATATAAAAATCGATCGACAATTGGCGGAGATATCGGTGAACACAAAAAAGTAACACATACTTATGAAGAACCTCTCCCTTTTTTTAAAGTTGGTGAGTTGGTTATACTTTATCCATGTTCATATCCCAAAGCCTGAACAACATAAAATATAGCAAAGTTGTAGTATTTTTGCATTCTCTACCAATTAACCAAAGGTGGCGAAGAGAGAACATGGCAGGTGTAAATAAATGTACGAGAGAAGAAAAAAAATCCTGAAACAGAGAAACGAAACCATCTAATAATTTTTTTCGTGACATAGCCAAGCGACTGGTCGACTCTTCACGTGACCAAAGGGCTGGCCTTTTCTTGAACCAAAGAATCAGCATTGCCATACAACGTGTCAACGCTGCCAGCCTTTTGGGCACTTGTCCCATTGACAGCGATGCGGATGAGTTTTTTGATGCCCTATAAGCTTCCTTTTTTGCATTTTATTATTACTTAAGTAAGTTTTATACTAGTTATTCATATTGTGCTTGTTGTATTAATTAAATAAATTAAGAAAAAATTATTTAAAACAATACATTTATATAGCGACACTCCAACCAAATAGTTTCATTTCAAAACAACCAGCACCCTCCCCCCCCCCCCCTTCCATTTCTTGAACACAGAAATTCTAAATTCAAATTAATCCTTTCAACGCGGTTACACTGTGACGTAATACAGATAGATGTTAGTCTGTGAAGGGAAGCATCTCGGTAGCCACTAAATTGCAATATGGACTAATGAACTCTATTTTAGGGGCGAGCTCGGGATTATTAAGGTAACGCGATTTACAAACTAGATTTGTTAGAGGGAACTACAGAGTTTGATGGTAGAAAGTTTGTTACCTGTATAATTCATACAAATATTATAAATGAGAAAGTAACTCTGTTTGTTTGTTACGCTGTTACGCCCAATATGCTGAACCGATTTTGATGAAATTTGATATAGATGTAAAGACCTTGGAGAAGGACTTTATTATTAATGGTGGGAAAGTATCTAGTGTCTCCTTTTTTACAAAATATTTTTTTAATAAATACATAAAATAAAAACGTTTTTTTTGTGTCTATCTGTTTGTTTGATACGGCTAACCTCCGCAACGATTGGACCGATTTTGACAGAGCTTTTATTGGCAGATATCTGATGTTATAAGGAGTAACGTAAGCTACTTTTGTTTAACAAAAAGAATTAAGGTTCTGCGCAACAATAATAAACCCTCACGGGCATACTTAATACCATAACATACCATTGCGCCTGTATTCCCCGAAGGGTTAGGCACAGGTGTAAAAATGTACACCCACAGTTCGCCGGTATGTTTAGGTCCCATGTAATAGGGGGCGAGCCTATTGCCATTAACCGGGCACAAATCCAAACTCCAAGCTGCTACTGAGAAGTTCATAAAAAATCCCAATAACACTTTTTTCTCGACTTGGTAATCGAACCCAAAACCTCTAGCGCAGCAGTCATACATAGGCATACTTAATACTTGACCTATTGAATTTTTTTTCACAGTGACGTTTACTGATACAGAAATGGCGTCTGTACAGCGGAAGGGTCTCGCTAGCCACTAGATTATTGCACAAGATACCGACTTAGAAATTAGCTCCGTCCGCAACTACCAGATAACAACTGACACCAATGCATTGTAGATTCTGTTCATTATTATTTTTAATCGGTGCTTGTTTATTTCAACCTCAGAATAAAGGATTTAAAAGACTCAATGACATTATTAAGCTACAATGCCTTACTGCCTCTTTAGCCTAGTGTTCCTAAGCGCCACTGCAACGCTGGTGGTCGTGGATTTGATTCCCAAGTCGAGCAAAGTGTTTTTTGGTTTTTCTATGAAATTCGCAGTAGCAGCTCGGAGTTAGGATTTGTGCCCGGTTAATGGCAATAGGCTCGCCCCCTGTTAAATGGGACCTAAAACATACCGGCGAACTTTTGGTGTACATTGGTACCTCTCTGCCTAACCCTTCGGGGAATACAAGTGAGATGGCATGTAATACAGTTAGAATATTCTGCTTATGGGTGCATCCAATAGTACAAGGGTCTTTGACCATTGCCATGAGGTCTTTGAAAGCCCAGAGTTTAGGAACGCCGTCATATTTATTTTTGTAGTAAGCATACATATTGTGATTTATAATATCTGCCGAAAACACAAAGAAAAATAAATTCATCATCTGCCTAGCAGTTTTAGGGGTCGGATTCCAGTCTAACCGGATGCAGCTACATGCCAGTGTTTTACATGGAACGACTGCCTATCTGACCTCCACAACCTAGTTACTAGGCAACACGATACCTCTTGGTAAAACTGTTTGTCAGACATCCTCGCTTCTGACTATCCGTAACGACTGTCAAAGATCAATGAATATTAGCCGCGAGCAACGGCTTTACGTTCAAGTAATAAAAATTATATTTTATTTTGTAATTTAATTATTATTTAGAAGTTGTTTAGTTTTGTTTATTTATTTATTTTACTTTATTACGACGGTTACAGTTACCAATTAAAGTAATTAAGGACTCGACACTTACAAAGAAAAATATAAAAAAGAAAACACATACCTATCTAAATTTAAAACAAAACAATACAAAGTCGGCAAACTGCCTCGGTAGCCTAGTGGTCTTAAGCGCGACTGCTACGCTAGAGGTCTTGGGTTCGATTTAAAAGTCGAGCAAAAAGTGCTATTGTGTTTTTCTATGAAATTCTCAGTAGCAGCTTGAAGTTAGAATTTGTGCCCGGTTAATGGCAATAGGCTATTACCAGCGAACTGTGGGTGTACATTGTTACACCTCTGTCTAACCCTTCGGCGATTACATCCGTGATAGTATAGTAGTAGTAGGACACGGTTGACGCAGTGCCCGAGCGATCGACTGCTGCGCTGCGTGTCGCGGGTTCGATTTCCGCACGGAACAAATATTTGTATGACCTACAGATAGTTGTTCCGGGTCTGGCTGTTTGTGTATGTGAGTTTATATGTTTGTAAACGCACCCACGATACAGAAGAAATTCCTAGTGTGAGGCAACGTTTTTTTTTTTAAAAAAAGAAAGAAGTATGTTATGTATACAAAGTTTATATAAAAAAGACAAAAAAAAAACAAATCATAAAACATTAGTCCTTAGAAATCGTTTGCAATGGATACTGACTATGACAAACAAACAAAATATCTAAAATCCAGTTCCAACAAATAAACCTATCGCAAACTTATCAAAAAGCCCCCAAGATTTCGTTTCGACGTCTGAAAACCGAACAATTTGCGAACAGTGATTACAATGTTCAAATAGAGTATCTTCTATTAACCCTTTGAAGGCTTTCCTTAATAATCGGCAACCAAAATAAATCGGCTAGCTTTATCGAAAGGGTTAGAACAGACGATAGTGATTTTGTATTGACGGTAATCGTTTATTGACTTTGTTGGTACTGAGTTAAATATTTAAGCTTCCAGAATTTCCGGACTAGTTAACACTAATTATACAGAAAACTAGGTAGGATGACTTTAAGTCAATACCTAAGGTAACTATTTTATTATTTACTCGTGTCCGCGTGGCTTATTTTACCCGTGTTAAGTTACGTTTTTCGTTACTGCTCCGCTCCCGTGAGTCGTAGCGTGATGTTATCGCGAGACAACTCCCGGCCACCGTAGATACGGGCCTGTGGACGGTGAGCAATGGGTAGCTCACCGTCTTTACGTTTAACGAAACGACAGGCCGTGTCGACGGCGCGTTCGTGTTCCACGCGCGCCTCAAAGAGATGTCAGCAAAAGGAAGGGGCCACTGAGGGCCGATGCCTGCCGGGGCTGCGGGTTGTTCGTAAGAGATACCGAGCCCCCGGAACGCAAAGGGCACAAGAAGGAACATGGGTGGGTTTTAATCAGTAAAAGTCTGACACTCCCTCCCGCCCCGCTCAGGGCGGGAGAAGTTATTTGATGATATCCCACCTCCAAAAAAAAAAAAGTTTATTATTTCTCCAACTATGTATTTTTATCTCTCTCTACTTAGTATATTTTGTTTGTATGTATGTATTTATTATTATAATATACTTATATTTTATTCCTGAATATTTTCTGTTCTTTGCACCTACTATATTTTGTCTCTGCATCACCCTAAGATAGACTGGTAGAAAATGCCTAATGCATTAAGTCCGCTTTTGTACAGTGTATTTTTTACATTATGTGCATAAAGTTTAATAAATAAATAAATAATGTAGCTATCTACTGGTAAATGAATTGTTTAAATCGGTTCAGTAATTTCGGAGCCTGTTTGTTACAAACATAAAAAATAACAAATAAATTAGTAATTTGTGTAGAAGTGTAAGTGTACCTTTGCCTTTTGCCAGTGTGCCTTTACTATTCCTCATTAACGTCGCTATCATTTACAAAAATATTTTGTCTGATCCGACTTGCAGCTTCAGGAATTAGCGTATTAAAACAAACAAAGAAATATTTAGCTTTATTATACAAGTAACTGCCTCGGTAGCCTAGTGGTCCTAAGCGCAACTGCTACGCTAGTGGTCTTGGGTTCGATTCCCAGGTCGAGCAAAAAGTGTTATTGGGTTTTTCTATGAAATTATCAGTAGGAGCTCGGAGTTAGGATTTGTGCCCGGATAATGGCAATACGCTCGCCCCCTATTACATGGGACCTAAACATACCGGCGAACTGTGGGTGTATATTGTTACACCTCTGCTTAACCCTTCGGGGAATACAGGCGTAATGGTATGTTATTTTGTAGCCCCTTTGGGGGAGGCCTACGTACAGCAGTGGACGGTTATAGTCTAATACGATGATGATGATGAGGATGATGATATTAAGTATATAAATTCGCAAAAAATTGTTTCTTCTATAAAAAAAAAATGGATAAGTTTGAGTCAACAATTCGTACATGATGGGTTGCTTACTACCGTGCAATATTTAACACATAAAAAAACATTTCTTGTTGACCCTTTTAATTTTTATTATTTTTAAATTGTTTTTGTTATAACGGTCATAAAAATATTGTGTGAATATTTCAAGTGTGTACTTATTACGTTTCAAAGAATACAGCGTTGTAACAGACGGACGGATAGGCAGCGGAGTCTTAATATGGAAACCGAAGCGAGTCGTGAGCACAAACTTCAAGTTAATTGTTGGGTCTCTTTGGCGGAATGAAGGAGGCGGGGCGCGCCTACGCTACACGCAATATGTCCATCAGTCGGACCAATGTCGTGTAGCGTTGGCGCCCAAAAATTCATTCATCCCGCCAAAGAGACCCAAAGATGAACTTGAAGATGGTGCTCATGACTCGTGCCGGTTACTATGACAGGCTTCACAATATAAACTAAAAAATACTACTCTTCAGTTAAAAATATCTCAATTAATTGCTCCACTGATGGATCGACTGCAATCCAACTTGTGACCCAAAATTATTTGTAATACGCGTAATTTATACAGTACCTACTTGTAGAGTGAAGTGGACTGTAATTATACAATTACTCGATTCATTAAGCCTTTGCCTGTTTGCTGGATGAGTTTATTTTGAAATTCGAGAACTGTGTCAGCAGACCGTTGGTGTAATTTTGTTCAAAAGTTGTTGTAGTGTAATGTCAGTGGGTTTTTTAAGGTTCCGTATCCAAAGGGTAAAACGGGGCACTATTACTAAGACTCCGCTTTCCGTCCGTCCGTCTGTTACTAGGTTGTATCTCATGAACCGTGATAGTTAGACAGTTGGCATTTTCACAGATGATTTATTTCTGTTGCCGCTATAACAACAAATATTAAAAAACAGATAAAATAAAAATTTAAGGGGGCTCCCATACAACAGACATGATTTTTTTTTGCCGTTTTTGTAGATACGACACTGAATGGTACGGAACCCTTCGCGCGACTCCTACTCGCACTTGGCCACTTTTTTTGTTGTCTTTTTGTTAATTTGTTCCACTGTTCCTGTTGATTTAATTGACGATCAACACAGTGTTCGGAAATATATCAAAGATTTTTATAAGCCAGTGCTTCTCACAGTTTCATTTTGTAAAAAATTGTCCTGAGTTTCTTTTTGTTATAAAAATGGTGATTTCAATAGCTATTATTCAAATTGGCTATAACTGTACTCTGTGGAGCTCATCATTATCGAAGTGGGATCTGTGATTGGATTCGGTACATCATTCTAAACTTTTCAGCATTGTTCCATACTTTATGACCTCGTACTGTTGTGTAACCTAGTTTAGTAATATTTTATTGATTTTGAAAGATTGTTAATTTAGTTTCTTAGCCTTATTTCATGGTGTTTCTTCTGCTGAACAGAAATTTACTGTTTTAATAATCAACTAGCTTTAATTGTCTGACTGACTATGACTCCTAAACAATTCAGAAGTGTCTGTAAATTTGGTTTATTTGAAATAAATAATTTAATTTTTAATACACGTGTGTCACACCACCAACTTCCAAACTTCGGGCTGCTACTGAAAAAATCTTAATGAAAAAATTCAATAACACTTTTTGCCCGACCCGGGAATCAAACTCTGTCGGAACTAGAATCATGTACAGAAACAGGTTGCGCGACGATGTCCCTTCCACCCTGTATGACATTTAAAAAATTTGGAAAAGCCTCAGAAGGCCAATCCTTGAAATTAAAAATTTAAAAAATGCAATCCATCGATATCGAAAACTTATTAAAGAAAATAGAGGCATTTTTAACAGGTTACGATTTACGAGTTACTAAAATTCCGCCCCTTATATGCACAGAGAAGGGGTAGACGTAATGACTGAAATATAATTCAATCCCATCTTCAAAATTGATCAATGGACTACTTTACGATACTTTTTTTTTTGCTATTTTAACTTCTTCACAAACTCATAAAGTAGTCACAACATTTAGTCCAAAACGATTCTGATTACTCACAAAACACTATCGTTCTGCCGACCCTGCAACTTCGCAGCACTAACCAATATTAATGTGAAGGCGTTCCAAAAATAAACGTAATTCCAAGGTTCCAAGGGCATGTACCGATAACATCGAGGTTTATTTGTATCGAATCCGATTCGATCTTATTCGATTTCTGCAATTCGATTATTGAGAGGTATGTGCCAAGAGATTTATTTTAGTAATTGCTTAGGGGTCGAGGTGAGTGGTTATAATTGGTAGTAATGCAATTGATTGGTGTACATCTCAAGTACATATGTGTAAAATAATACATACATAAACTCACCCCGTTTTGCCATGGGGGTAGACAGAAACTACAGAACGCCACCTGCTACGATCCTTACATACTCCTTACGCTTTGTCCACGTTCATACATCTGGCCATACAAGAACGCTGGTTATAAGTACTCGTCCGACCTTTCTGAAGAACCTCACCAATATGATCAGGGTAGGTCTTTCTAGGGCGTCCACATCGATACCAAAGCTTGATACAATGAGAAGTTTGTACTAATTAAAAGCTACGTAAGGGACCGGAAATAATAATAAGGAAGAAATAATCAGGAAGATTATTGGAGTTCAGAAGGCTAATTCTCTTAAAAACGCTTAAAATGTAGACACTATCTCACCTTAGAGACAATTACCATCACCATCACGCCTGTATTCCCAGAAGGGTGAGGCAAAGGTGTAACAATGCACACCCACAGTTCGCCGTATGTTTAGGTCCCATGTAATAAGGGGCGAGCCTATTGTCATTAACCGGGCTCAAATCCTAACTCCGAGCTGCTACTGAGACTTTCATAGAAAAACCCAATAACACTTTGCTCGACCCGCAAATCGAACCCAAGTCCTCCAGCGTTGGGCACGCCTTAATAGAGGCGGTAAGTCCCCTCTTTGAGGAGTGGCTGGAGAGGCGCCACGGCGCCCTCACCTACCGCCTGACGCAGGTCCTCTCCGGACACGGGTGTTTCGGGAGTTTCCTGCACCTCATCGGGCGGGAGGAAACGTCCGGGTGTCACCATTGTGTGGATCGCCCCGAGGACACGGTGGAGCACACCGTGGCGGTATGCCCCGCTTGGGCGGAGCATCGCTGAGTCCTCGTATCGACCATCGGCGGCGGCGAACTCTCGCGTCCGGCCCTGGTGCAAGCCATGGTCCGGAGCGAGAGGGAATGGGATGCAGTCGCCTCCTTCTGCGAGGCAGTAATGCTTGAGAAGGAGGCGGCGGGACGGTTGAGACAGCGGTTCTCCCGTCCCAGCCGCCGCGGTAGACGCTCCGGACGTCGGGAGCCGCGAGACGACTCCCGGCCACCGTAGATACGGGCCTGTGGACGGTGAGCAATGGGTAGCTCACCGTCCTTACGTTGCATAACGACAGGCCGTGTCGACGGCGCGTTTGTGTTCCACGCACGCCTCAAAGAGATATCAGCAAAAGGAAGGGGCCACTGAGGGCCGATGCCTGCCGGGGCTGCGGGTTGTTCGCAAGAGATACCGCGCCCCCGGAACGCAAAGGGCACAAGAAGGAACATGGGTGGGTTTTAGTCAGTAAAAGTCTGACACTCCCTCCCGCCCCGCCCAGGGCGGGAGAAGTTATTTGATGATTTCCCACCCACCAAAAAAAAAAAAAAGTCCTCCAGCGTACCAGTCGCGCTTAGGACCACTAGGCTAACGAGGCAGTTAATTAATGTTAAAATCTTATCCAAAATGTAAGTTACTGGTATCTCCAAACGATGGCTAAACCGCATTAAAGTGCAGTGTTTAGTTTAAAAGAAGTAAGTGGACAACAGAACCATGTAGTATAAGACGTACATAGGAGTTTCAATGTACAAAGAATGGTCACACAACCCCAGACTTTTTTTTTTTTTTGGGGGGGTGGGAAATCATCAAATAACTTCTCCCGTCCTGGGCGGGGCGGGAGGGAGTGTCAGACTTTTACTGACTAAAACCCACACATGTTCCTTCTTGAGCCCTTTGCGTTCCGGGGCGCGGTATCTCTTACGAACAACCCGCAGGCCCAACCCCAGACTGACCGCGAAATTCAGCTTAACTTCTTAATTCTACAAATCCACAAGGCTATTATTTCCCGCGAGCCTTTTGAAATACAACAACGCCTTACAAAACAAAACACACACTAGTTTTTGATGGCGACTTCGTCCGCGTAGATTTTTTTCACCCGCGTTAAGTTACGTCTTTGGTTACTGCTCTCGTGGATTATAGCGTGATGTTTTATGGCCTATACTATTCCCCATGAATCTGGCTATCATATGGTCATGAGTTTTTCCAATCCGACTGCTAGTTTCAGAGATAAGAGCATTTAAACAAACATACAAAAAAGCTCTACAGCTTTATCGTATTGGTAAAGATTTCCATTTATTTTTCTAATTGCATTGTTTTACGCTCGTACAATAATTTGCACCTGGCATGTTATCTCTTCACCACTTTGGCTGACTGGTAGAGAACGCCAAAGGCATTAAGTCCGCCTTTGTACCCTTTGTTGCATAAGGTATCAATAAATAAATAAATAACAGAGGCCAACTTAAATTAGGAAACGGAACAAGAACTCAACGAAGTTATTTTAAACAAGATAATTTACTAGCCATCAGATAAAACGAATTCAAAGCAATGCTTATCCTACGGCCATACCCTCGAGGTATACAACTCAATAAGTTCGGCAGCTGGGGGCCAATAATACCCCCAAGGATTAAGCTAACTGGACCGACGGCGATAGGGGTGTTAAGTCTCCGTACATTCAATACAGCGATCGTTTAACCCTTTCAAACTCAAGGTTTTGTTGTTGGGTATTTGTTTCGATAGAATTTTTGCCAGGAAAATTGAAAAACAATGTTCTGAAAAGATATTTTTAAGCGAAAAACTAATCTGTTATGTTGTATTGTTCCCTTATCCCAACTATGTTTTATTATTATATTTTCAAAAATATGAAAAATATACTGTATACGTACATACAATCGCGCCTGTATTCGTCGAAGGGTTGGGCCGAGGAGTACCAAAGTACACAACAAAAAAAATATTAATTTTTAAAAGGAAGAATCGGGTAGGCGATATTCCAGGCATCCTCGGTGAATCACGGCACATCAAAATCAATCAGTGTGGGAGCTAGAATCTTCTTGAATAATTTCTCAGTGCCGTGGATCGAGGATATAAAAGAAGGAAGACTAATGCTTCAAATTCTTCATTTCGATGTCCCCTTTCACCGTGTACTTCAGACTACACTTTCAATTTTTTTCTAATGTCTTTGGATGGCAAACAAGCCGACGGCCCACCTGAAGTTAAGTGATCACCGCTACCTATTGACATCTGCAATACCAGAGACAAAGTTGAAATGTCTCATGTACCTAAGATTACACCGCCATCCATACCTTTTCGAAACTGTGGTTGGTGAGCAATAGGTAGCTCACCGTCCGGACGTTGCATAGCGATAGGCCGTCTCGATGGCGCGTTCGTGTTCCACGCGCGCCTCAAAGAGATGTCAGCAAATTTTTAAGGGGCCACTGAGGGCCGATGTCTGCCGGGGCTGCAGGTTGTCCGTAAGAGATACCGCGCCCCCGTAACGCAAAGGGCACAAGAAGGAACATGGATGGGTTTTGGTCAGTAAAAGGCAGATACTCCCTCCCGCTCCGCCCAGGGCGGGGAAGTCATTTAATGATTTCCAATTCCTCTTTTCCAGTTCCTTCACATAGAGCTCACCACTACTAAATGACTTAAAAATTCAGTATCACTTGAAACTTGTAATAAAACAGAAACGCAAAACCCGAAATAAATTCAATCTCGTAAAATAGTTCATAAAGTCGGGAGCAGACGAGCGGTACGTGGAACTTTGTAGACTGAGTTTTAATTGCGGACACAATGAGGCATTTTACTGACATTAATGTTACATAAGGGCAGGATTACACCAGTTTATGAGTACGCCAGTTTGAAATTGAGCTCCGTTCTATTAAAACGAGCCAACTCACAATCTCTGAAGAATTATATTTATTACGTCACTCTCATTTTAAATGCAGCATTTTAAATGTGTTACGATACTTGCACTTGCAACATCTTCTATCTACCGCCGTCTGTCATTATGTACGCTTAGATCTTTTAAACTACGCAACGGATTTTAATAAGGTTTTCATCAATAGTAGTGTTTCAAGAGGAAGCTTTATACGTGTAGAACACTAGCTTCCGCTCGCGACTTCGTCCGCGTAGTTTTTTCACTAGCGTTGTCTTTGGTTATTGATACGCACCTATTGGTCGTAACCTGATGTTTTATAGCCTAAAGCCTTCTGCAATAAATAAACTATCCAACACAAAAAGATTTTTTAAATTCAAACCAGTAGTTTCTGGGATTTACGCGTTCAAC
The DNA here is from genome assembly GCA_947462355.1 of Caradrina kadenii. NCBI lineage: Eukaryota > Metazoa > Arthropoda > Insecta > Lepidoptera > Noctuidae > Caradrina > Caradrina kadenii. Next base: position 2,750,504 of record OX381693.1, on the reverse strand, counting down.
CAACCAAACAGACCAACAAACTCTGCAGCTTTATAATATTAGTATAATTATATTACGGCTGACGTGACCAAAGACGTTACTAAACGCGGGTGACAGTGCGTGGTATCTTTATAGCTAGTTATAAATAAAAATAAAAGGCTGAAAATAACTTGAAAAGTACATAAAAAGTCAAATTGTAGATACATGCCCGGTATCGAACCTGGAATGTCATGTATGTATATAATCTGATGGTCAATATGAATCACTAGTATAAAACTTACTTAAGTAATAATAAAATGCAAAAAAGGAAGCTTATAGGGCTAAATGTGTTGCTAAGCGCTAATCTAGAAAACGGCTCGACTTTTTTGGCTGATTTTTATTTTATTGTGGTACCCAGACACTAACACAAGGATTTTATGAAATATTGTTTATTTGCCCGAACTGGTTCGGTAATTAAAATATCAGTTTACAATCAAACATTTCTACCAAAAGAACTGTATTTTTTAAGGAAATAATAAAAACTATTATCACATTATCTTTTGTCTGCTATTGTTTAGACTTATCTAAATACTCGTTTCGACCCGCGACTAACTTCACTTTTGTTCTAAACTTCAAACAATAACTTTTATTATATAACTTTTTATAAAACAATAAATTTACCACGAAAATAAACTTTCTTTCTTACTATTTTAAACCTTGTTACACCAGAAGTCTAATTACGTAACACACAATCACTATCCGAAGGAATAATACAAGACATATATAGCAATAGATTCATCTCTACACATAAAACAAAGTCGCTTCCCGCCATCTGTCTAGGTAGACAAAATCAAGACAAAAATCAATCGAAAAATCTAAAATCTTTGTTAAACTCTGCAACGGATTATAATGCGGTTTACATCAATAGATAGAGTAAAGGTCCCATGTAATAGGCTCGCCCCCTATTACATGGGACCTAAAACATACCGACAGATTGTGGGTGTACATTGGTACACCTCTGCCCCGTTGGTCTCGTGGTTGCAAGCGCGACTGATGAGCGTGGGGTCCTGGGTGCGATTACCAGGTCGGGTAAGTGTTATTGGGTTTTTCCATTAGGATCTGCTCAGTAGCAGCCCGGAGTTTGGAAGTTGGTGGTATGACACCCCCGTGCCTCGGAAAGCACGCAAAGCCGTTGGTTCCGGCTGTAATTCGTAGATCTTTGACAGTCGTTACGGATAGTCAGAAGCCAGGAAGTCTGACAACCAGTCTAACCAAGAGGTATCGTGTTGCCTAGTAACTGGGTTGTGGAGGTCAGATAGGCAGTCGCTCCATGTAAAACATTGGTACTCAGCTGCATCCGGTTAGACTGGAAGCCGACCCCAACATAGTTGGGAAAAGGCTAAGTAGATGATGATTGGTACACCTCTGCCTAACCCTCCGGGGAATACAGGCGTGATGATGATGTGTGAGATAGAGTGATTCAAGAGGAAGATTTTTAACTATAGAATATTACGCTACAAGCAACGGGAGCCGAGCAGTAAACAAAGACGTAACCAAACGTGGGTGTTACCGCGAGGTAGTTGCTTTACGTATGTTTGAAAAAAATATCTGCCTGACAATGAATACACTTCAACTTTCAAAATAAAATATATTTACATAGTACGTTGAGCCGGCTGAGTTGGTTCGGTCATGTTTAGAGGAAGAGTGAAAGGCGACTAACAAAAGGGATTTATATGGCAGATGTGAGTGGCAACGCCGGGAGAGGACGCCCTAGAAAGACCTACCCTGACCTTATTGGTGAGGTTCTTCAGAAAGGTCGGGTGCGCAGTACTCGTAACCGGCGTGCTTGTATGACCAGATATTTGAACGTGGACGAGGCAAAAGAAGATCGTAGCAGGTGGCGTTCTGGGCTTTCTGCCTACCCCAATGGAAAAAAGCCGTGAGTTAATGTATGTATGTGTAAGTTGAGCCGCGGATTTTCCTCAACAGTTTCAATTTAAACCTTTTAGTGTGTGTTGGTGTGTCTTCACCCTCTGTAGTCAATAGCAGGCTGTAAATAAAAGTACGTAATATCCGTCAACCGAAGCTTACTCGATCCAGTCATGTTTATTGCTCACACACACATACAACATGTCAAGTAGGATTTTACTATTCAAGAATGGAATACAATACCACAGACTATTCTAATAAAACTTGAATAGGATAGGATTTATGTCTATGAATATTGTTAGTGGAAAAGTTTGTATGTTTGTTACTCTATCACAGTTTAACTGCTAAACAGATTTTAATGTTTGCCACGTAGATAGATTATGACTTAGATTAAAATATAGAAGAGGAGAGAAGTAAGAGGCCCAGTAGCTGGGTTGTGGAGGTCAGATAGGCAGTCGCTCCGTGTAAATCACTGGTATTCAGCTGCATCTGGTTAGACTGGAAGCCGACCCCCACATAGTTGGGAAAAGGCTAAGCAGATGATGATAATTAAAATATAGAAACGTTTTTTTAACGAAAAGAAACGTCGTTAACGAAAAGAAAAAAAAATGTCCAGTAAAATGTCATGTATCTGGACATTTTTGACATCGGTGAAGGAAAACATCGTGCGGAAACCTGGACATAATGAATATAAGTCTGAAATCGCCATTCTGCCCTGAGCAAGCGTGGTGATCAATCCCGTATAAGAAAAGGCCTTTGCCCAGCAGTGGGACAATATGATAATTATATATGATATATAATAAGCTGGTATTATTATTGACTGCCTCGTTAGCCTAGTGGTCCTAAGCGCGACTGCTACGCTAGAGGTCAAAGTAGTAATCGGTTTTTCTATGAAATTCTCAGTAGCACCTCGGAGTAAAGAATAAATCCTTGCTCGGTTAATGGCAATAGGCTCGTCCTCTATTACATGGGACTTAAAAACATACCGGCGAACTGTGGGTGTACATTAATTACACTTTTGCCCAACATCTCAGGGAATACAGGCGTGATGGTATGTTTTATTATTATTATGACTGTAAACACACGTTTAAACTTCCCAGGAAAGCTTAACGCGTCCCCCTTAAGCAAAAGAATATGCTGTGTCCACACTAGCCTACAAGAACGTAGTGTAAGTGTATCTCTAGAGTCAATATCTCACCCGATGTTTCTGCCGCGAACTAAGAGGCTTTGTGCCAACGTGTTTGACTTTCTCTAATAATTCCACTTTGGGACACACTTGTACATGCTACTAAGTGGGGCAGTAGTGTGTACTGAATTGAGTGGAGTTATTTGATGACTTGGTTAAGAATTTAATAGTTCTGGGAAGTTTAATGAGGAAACAATTAGTGATGAGCGAGGGGTCCCGGGTTCGATTCCCAGGTCGGGTAAAAAATGTTAACGGGTTTTTTCATTAGGATTTGCTCAGTAGCAGCCCGGAGTTTGGAAGCTGGTGGTGTAACACGTAATGCCTTTGGTTCCGGTTGTCATTCGTTAGATCTTTGGCAGTCGTTACGGATAGTCAGAAGCTAGGAAATCTGACAACCAGTCTAACCAAAAGGTATCGTGTTGCCCAGTAACTGGGTTGTGGAGGTCAGATAGGCAGTCGCACGATGAAAAACATTGGTATTCAGCTGCATCCGGTTAGACTGGAAGCCGACCCCAACATAGTTGGGAAAAGGCTAAGCAGTTGATGATGAATTAAAAACAGAGGGAGATTTCAATTTTTTAAGAACGTTTTCATTTTAATTTCAGCCTTAATCTGTAAATATCTTTTAGTTTATCAAGATTGTTATTAAGTTTTTGTCATTGATTGTTATTGAGATGTGATTGCGACTAAATTTTGACCTGTCTAACCGGCCTTTTTGGAAATCTATGGGGCAGGTCTATGTCCAGCAGTGGACGTCCGGCGGATGTTATGATGATGATGATTTGGCTTGATAATATATCAGCTATTATTGACACTACATATTTTTATCTTTTAACAATCCAGGCCCAAGTTGCATGAAAGCTTAACCGTGTCATTTGGATGATATTTTTGTATGAAACTACATTCATGCGAAGCTAGAAAGGGTCGTTACTTTCTTATAAAATAATATTAGTAGTATCCTAAGACTTGTAATTCCCATACATTTTGCATATTTTTAAAAAAATATTCTTATGTGACTGAGCGAAATTGCGCTGCTAGTTCTATAATACTCCTACAGCTGGGTCTGTGACCTTGTGTCTGACTAGCCTTTTCCTATCTATGTTAGGGTCGGTTTCCAGTCTAACCAGATACAGCTTGCCTATCTGTCCTCCACAACCTAGTTACTGGAACGCCCTCACCCGTTAAATATTTATATTCTATCAGTTTAAAATTCGAACGTACACACCATTAATAATCCTGGACACTAAAAAGCACCAATCAACATCAAGCTCTCAGACTGCCAAGTTGAGTTAGTAATTAAACATTTCACTAATTACTAAGTTAGTGAACTAAGTTCATTATGCGTTGTCACGGACAGCCTATCCGACGGCTGAACTCTAAACAACAAACAGCATTGACACTAGGTGGCGCTGTGACGTGATTAAATTATATTAAATCCCTTTTTTAAATTCATTGTAGCAGACAATATTTGCGACATTTAGTGTCGGAGTAAAATTTCGATTTTACAAGGCGATTCAGCTAGCTATCTTTGGCCAAATATCGAATTAAGGAACATAATAAATTTCCGAGAATTCACTTAAATTCACTGTGCGCACAGCAATGTACTGTCGAGATGGTCCTCTTAATATTGGAATACCTGCGTGATTTGATTCAGTTACAAACGTTACAACGTCAGTGTTGGTCGCCATCAAAGGATTTACCGGAAACCCAGCGCAAAGGGTGGACAGATAATTGAATTAAAATCAAAATGGCTCTGAAAGGAGACTGAATTAGCGCGGGAGCTTGTGTTTTTTTATTTGTGTAATAGAGTTTACTGAATACATTGTATTTTACAAACACAGAGAGAGAGGAGAGGGGGTAAGGCAATGCTACTACTACTTTTAGGACCGATCTCAACCTAGTTCCAGTTTCTATCTGTCAAATATGCCGTTAATACCTAGAGATCGTGAATTATAATTACACACATAACAACAACATACCATCACGCCTGTATTCCCCGAAGGGTTAGGCAGAGGTGTACCAATGTACACCCACAGTTCGCCGGTATGTTTTAGGTCCCATGTAATAGGGGGCGAGCCTATTGCCATTAACCGGGCACAAATCCTAAAAAGTCAAAGTCAAAGTCAAATCATTTATTTCAATTAGACCATTAAAAGGCACTTTTGAACGTCAATCACATGTTAAATTAAAAATATTGAATCTAGTTGCCCATTCCAAAAGGTAGTTTAGTATGGAGAAGAACGGGCAAGAAACTCCATACATACTCTTTTAAAAAAATTAAAAAAAAAATGTATTACAATAAGTTGTACAATTCCATAAAATTATACTGATGGCAAAACGATCTATTAAAAAAAGTCACTCAAAGTACTGCAATACGTACTCAGTGCCACAAATTACAAATGAAAGCTAAGTTAATTGTAATATTAAATACATTTATACATTTCAAAGACAAAGAATCAGTGTGTGAGGAATACTCAAATGTAGAATTAATGTCGAAGAGAAAAATAATTAATCAAAACAAAGTACTTATATAATTAAATTAGCAACCAATTGATTTTGTCAAGAAAAACTCCAAGCTGCTACTGAGAATTTCATAGAAAAACCGAATAACATTTTTGGCTCCTGGGAATCGAACCCAAGACCTCTAGCGTAGCAGTCGCAAGTATACCGACCGCAGCACCGAGTCACCGCACCACCGCAACCGAGCAACCGGACTCCCGGGCTACCGAGGCAGTTTGAATTATAATTATTATTTTTAAATATGCTTGTACGTAAAGTGGCTCTTATTGCACCGCTTTTATTGTCATAATGCAGTGTATTACACACGCGTGCTTTTTATATTGACGTACGCTGAAGCCAAATCTTGTAATTGAAAATGTTGAAAAACATTTTTTACGAGTACATTAATCGTTGCTAAGATGAAAATGCATTACATTTACATTACACTTTTTACATTACATTTACATTACACTTTTTACATTACATTTACATTACACTTTTTACCGTTAGTGTTATGTAAAGTTTTTTTCTAAAAAGAACCAATTTGCAAACTCTCATTATTCAATTCTTCATTTTCGTAAACTCAGAGACGTCAATTGGACTTAATTGGCTACTGTGGCCTATTTAAAAACGTGCGAAGCCTTCAAACCGCTTTCAATGAACCTGCAGCCAATCCAATCGCTATGCTAATGAGCCCGCTGTCACACGGACCTGGCAAACAAAGATGGTGGCCGAGTGACTTGTTACCGCACTCATGCATTTTGCAAGTACTCTTTATGCTAGTGTTGAGTGAGTATCGATAGTTTTAATCTAATATAAAAAAGCTGAAGAGTTAATTTCTGAAACTATAAAACTACTTTTCTAAAGCCAATTAGCAAATACATTTTTGTTTCTTGTTAATGATGTTCAAAAGTGCCTTCATCTTTATCGGCTTAGCCTTTTCCCAAATATGTTAGGATCGGCTTCCAGTCTAACCGGATGCACCTAAATACCAGTGTTTTACATAGAGCGACAGCCTATCTAACCTTCACCCTCCCAGTTACTGGGCAACACGATAACCTTTGGTAAGCCTGGGTATCCGACTTCCTGGCTTCTGACTATCCGTAGCGATAACGTGCCTTTTAATAGTATAATTGAAATAAATAATTTCTCTTTCTTTTTGCCTTTGTCTTTGTTAATAATGGTCGGCACGGTTGGCGCAGTGACTGAGCGATCGGCTGCTGCGCTGCGTGTCGCGGGTTCGATTCGCGCACGGAACAAATATTTGTACGGCCTACAAATAGTTGTTCCGGGTACCTGTTTGTGTATTTGAGTTTATGTGTTTATAAACGCATCCACGATACAGGAGAAATTCCTATATGGATATTTTTTTTTTTGTGGGGTTGGGAAATCATCAAATAATTTCTCCCGCCTTGGGCGGGGCGGGAGGGAGTGTCAGACTTTTACTGACTAAAACCCACCCATGTGCCTTCTTGTGCCCTTTGCGTTCCGAGGGCGCGGTATCTCTTACGAACAACCCGCAGCCCCGGCAGGCATCGGCCCTCAGTGGCCCCTTCCTTTGTTGACATCTCTTTGAGGCGCGTATGGAACACGAACGCGCCGTCGACACGGCCTGTCGTTATACAACGTAAGGACGGTGAGCTACCCATTGCTCACCGTCCACAGGCCCGTATCTACGGTGGCCGGGAGTCGTCCCGCGACACTATATCGATAATAAAGCTAACAACACACAACACTATTCCGAAAGTACCCTTTGTTCGCTCTCTTTTGAACCATGCCAATAAAAACATGAAATGCGGCTCACATAGAAGCAATAAGCTTATTATATAATGTAACATTATAAAGCTGGAGAGTTTGTTTATTTGAATGCGCTAATCTCGGCGTCTGTTGTTCCGATTTTAAAAATTATTTCTCTAATACGAAGTTACTTTATCTATCTATATGTCTGTGGAGCGGGCTATGCTTGGCATCTCTCTGAGAGATCACATCCGGAGCGACAGATCCGACAGAGAACCAGAAACTGTCGAAATGGCTCACAGAATCATCATCTACTTAGCCTTTTCCCAAATATGTTGGGGTCGGCTTCCAGTCGAACCGGATGCAGCTGAATACCATTGTTTTATATGGAGCGACTACCAATCTGACCCCCACAACTCAGTTTCTGGGCAACACGAAAAGTACAACAACAGAATAGGTAAGTTAAAAGTGGCAATGGGCCGGCCATATTAGCCGTAGAACCAGTTACAGTTGGGGTAGACGTCTTCTTGAGTGGAGAACGCGAATCGGTAAGCGTAAAGTGGGACGCCCTCAGGCTCGATGGAGCGGCGATCTTTGCAGGGTAGCTGGTAGCAAGTGGATGAAAGTTGCCGAGAATCGAGTTAAGTGGCGTGCAATTGAAGAGGCCTATGTCCAGCAGTGGATTGTTGGAGGCTGATGATAACGAGTGCTACAGGTGTTAGAAATAAAATTACGGAAACGAAGTCACGAACAGTAGCTAGTAATTTGTAGTTATAATTCCATGTGCAAGGAAATCTAGTCTCTAACGTCCACTACACGACGTTCAAAGTACTTTGAGTGCGACGAGAATTGTTCGAAAAGATTTTATTTTAGGGATTTGTACTATTCGAGTGGGGTTCAGTTGTGAAAGCACTATGTTTTATCTTGTAGAGGTGAGATATAAACATTTTTTACAGACTTTCGATTGAAAAAAGAACTTTGAAAGCAGTTCTTTATTTTCAGCCAAGTTTAGTTTTAAAAAGGAAGGTCACAGAACTTCAGTAATAGTGCTTTGAATAGCCCTCATCCGCCAAAATATCACAGTATATCCACATGAAACACATTTTGTCATCTTCAAACAAGTCAATCCACCAGTAATGTTATCATCACTGGTGAATTATTCTATAAAAACAAAGTTAGATATTTTTTGTAAAAGCAAATCTGACTATGTTACTAAAGAAATAAGCTTTTTTTTTAAGTGAACTCTTTTAGCCTAGACGAGCGACTATTGGTAAGGGCAAAACTCATGGGTTTGCGTCATCGGCATACTAATGTCACCGCATCACCGACAAGCTAATGTGAAGATAAGTTTTAACGTCTGCCGGCAGTCATCACGACTGCCTAGTTTGATTTTTTAACCCCCAACCTTATATCCGTGTCTGTGTGTGTGTGTGAGTGTCTGTCTGTCTGTGGCATCGTAGGTCCCGAACACATGAACCGATTATGATTTTGTTTTTTTGTTTGAAAGGTGAATTAGTCGGGAGTGTTCTTAGCTATTCTTTATTGTTTGATTGAAATCGGTTCAGCGGTTTCAAAGTTATCAGCTCTTTTTTTAGCTGCGGTAGGGATGTTCATTCTTCTGTCGGGGGTTAATTAAAATTTTTAATTTTGTGTTTTTTATGTAACATATACAAGTATTTGACAGACACGTTATCTTGTGCTTAATTTCTGTATCACAAAATAAAATTCCTATTTTCTAAAGAAGATTAAATAGATTGGATGCCAAGAAAACAATATTACCAATTTTTAGAAAAAAAAACGCCTGTAAACATTTCTAAGAATTGAAGCCCTCCTAAATTAGTTCCAAAGCCTCGTTGAACATCTATTGTGCTCTCTGAATAGATCGTTTATCCCAAAACTCAGACTAAGATAATAATCATTTATTGGCAAAATGTCCCCTCAGGGAATGGCAATTTAAAAACCAGTTTTAAATCTTTTTTTAGTGGAGTACCATTTTCGTTTCATACTATAGGAATAGATGAATATCTTAAGAGAAGAACAGTGCCCTATTTTAACGTAGACTGATTTTTTTTCTTTTTTTTTATTATATGGGGGCAAACGATCAAGCGGGTCACCGCGGTGTATGCCAGCACCTACAGACCTACTCAACACTAGGGGAGTCGCGGTTGCGATAAAAAGTTGTACGCTCTTTTCTTAAAGGTCTCCAAGTTGAAACGGTCCGGAAACACCTTCGCTGAAAGTGGATTCCACAAGAGGATCGAAAGGCCCCTTGAAAACACACAGTGGAAGACCGCCAAACATCCAGATAGGGAGGATGGCATTCTGACTTAAAAATGGTGTATTTAGCCCATCGTAAGACATCAAAATGTAATAATTATGTTTTTTAAACTACTTGTATGTCGTGATAACTTAGTGGTTAAGAAGCCCGCCTCTCATGCATATGGCTGTGGATTCGCAATCTGGCTAGTATCAATGTGGCTTTTTCCAACTCCAATATAGGTGAATGCTTATTTTTTAAGGATGCGAATTTATGAAATGGCTTCTTTCGCTCTGGGTGAAGCGGTAGGGAGTGTCAGGCTCTCACTGACTAAAACTCATTCGTGTGAGGAACACGGATAGGTAATGCCTCTTGCGTTCCAGGACTGCGGTGACTCTTATGAAAAAATTCTGCAACATACGTAAATGTTTGGCAGATGAATTATGTCAATAGTGGACTCACGTTAATTTTACAGCCGGGACCAATCCAAACCGACATTTTACATGCCAAACCGCGAATCAACCAATGCAGTTTGGCTACTAAAAGTTTACAACCTGACAGTAGGCGCATATTCTATTTAAAACATTTTCCATCAGAAATAGTAGAATTTTTGAGTAGTTCAAATTTAAAAAGATAAAGCATTATTCACTTGAACATTGTAACTAAAAATGGTTCGTTTTTTTAAACATTCGAAGTAATATTATAAAATTTAACAGTTCGTTTGTTGTTTGTTTTTATCAGAAAAAATAGGGATTACATTATTCACGCTGAGGTTTATGCAGGCAAAAGCTAATAGTAGAGGTCTTTGTATAGGAGCTCGTCCGGAAATGTACTACCACCATACCTATTTTTACCGCAAAGCAGCGGTTCTGTGTTCTGTGTCGCCGGTGTAATTACAGGCACATGAGACATTTCAACTTTGTCTCTGGTATGCCAAGTTGCAAGGCCTCTGGTATTTCTGATATCTATAGGCAGCGGTGACCACTTAACATCAGGTGGGCGCGGCTTGTTTGCCTTCTCAGGACCAAAAATAAAAACAATAAAAATGAAGTATTTATGCCAATTTTTTTTTTATATTTGTACGATTTTTTACCCAGAATATTCCATCGCTTAGAAACGAAACAGTATAGAATATAGTTGGTTCGAAGTCTTTCAACCAACGTACTGCAACTTTAAAAAAATTTAAACGAAGTTAGAAAGTCGTGCTTTGTCACTAAAAGCAGCCTCTCAAAGTGGACAGAAAAAACCGGCCAAGTGCAAGTCAAACTCGCACATGAAAAGGTTCCGTCGAAGATCGAGCAAAAAACTAACTATCACGTTTCTTGTATAGGGACCTCTTTTAATTTTTAATTCAATTTTGTTATAAAGCGTGTTACGGAAAGGGTATATACATATAAAAGGCACGGATTCTTTTGGTGTTAACAAACCACATAACAACTTTTTTTTAATACCTATACTCACTATATTAAAATGTTAAGAAACCTTTAAGTAAAAAATCAAATGTTCCAATTGAATTCTACACATCACTACGACAAGTCAGCTGATCCGTGTCACTAAACTACACACAAAGAAACAACCCCGTGAAAGATTTGTTTCTTCTGACACGTTTTTCATGATTTGAACTTAATAAACTGCCGAAATAAAAAAATACTCTGCATTTCCAAAGTTATTGCTTGGCAGATGGACGGACAGACAAACAGCGGAGTACTAGTAATAGGGTCCCGTTCCCGCACCTTATAGAAACAGAGCCTTGAAAACATACGAACAATGAGTACAAAACTTTACATTTTCTCTTTTTATTACTATTTTATATAAGCCATTTACTTAAAAACACTTTTCTAGTCAACAAATATTAGTAACAAGGATTTAACTTTCGGGCCTTAACTATGAATACGGTTGTTTTATTATTCAGATTGTGAAGATACCGTTTTATTTATTTTTTACATCGTTGGCTGGCAAACAAGCCGATGCGACGGCCCACCTGATGTTAAGTAGTCACAGCTGCATATAGACATCTACAATGCCAGAGGCCTTGCAAATGCGTTTCCAGCCCTTAGACAAAGTTAAAATGGCTCATGTGCCTGTAATTACACGGGCACCCATACTCTCCAGAACCCAGCAACGATACTTTGCGGCAGAAATTGGTATCCCAAGTACCCAAAGTGTTGCATAACGACAGGCCATGTCGACGGCGTGTTCGTGTTCTACGAGCGCCTCAAAGAAATGTCAGCAAATTTTGAAGAGGCCACTCAGGGCCGATGCCTGCCGAGGCTGCGGGTTGTTCGTAAGAGATACCGCGCTCCTGGAACGCAAAGGGCACAAAAAGGAACATGGATGGGTTTTGGTCAGTAAAAGCCTGACACTCCCTCCCGCTCCGCCCAGGGCGGGGGAAGTCATTTGATTAGGGTCTACTTATTATGGTTCAAAAGATACAACCCTGTGACAGAAGTACAGACAAACGTACTTATGGATAAATGAAAGCGCTATTGAACGCTTTACGCACGGAACCCTTAAAAACAAAATACATTAATTTCAAAATCCAAGCTCAAGAGAATCAGTGAACATGATAGCATCAGTTTTTAAATTAAACGAACTAGTTGCCAAGAGAAATGAAGTAAAAAAAGTAACAGTTAGTGGGTGAAGCTCTCATCGCCTCTCCGCTTTGAACTCGCATGAAATTGGAGCAATTTAGCGTCATTCCATAAAATGCACTCGTTTTCCCTTCAGAAAGCCTTCAGATTGCTTTGTCTCGTGTTAAAGTTCATGCTATCCTGGCGTTTGTAGATCTTGTTGCATTTGTATTTTTAATGTTTACCGCAGACAAAAGTACAATATGCAAGCTGTTTTTATTTATTACATACATACATAAACTCACGCCTTTTTCCCATGGGGGTAGGCAGAAACCACAGAACGCCACCTGCTACGATCCTTACATACTTTCTTCGCCTCGTCCACGTTCATTCATCTGTTCATACAAGCACGCCGGTTAACCAACCACGCGGTTTTAACCAATAGATTGTTACATTATTCCTGAATAATATAGGCTATGTAACACCACGCTACCACCAACGGGAGCGGAGCAATAACGAAAGACGTAACTGAACGCAGGTGAAATAAACTACGCGGACAAAGTCGCGGGCAGGTCGCTAGTATTCAATATTATAAATGTGAAAGTCACTCTCTCTGTCTGTCTGTCTGTTACGCTTTCAAGCACTGAGCCGATTTTATTGAAATTTGGTATTGGGTAATTTTTAACCCTAAGAAATTAATATGCTACTTTTTATTTCGCGACTTCCTCTTAATTATCAATTACGCGGAGAAAGTCGCGGACAAAAGCTAAATTAGAATAAACTAAAATACTACAGAAATACCGTTGAAAATGTCAATATAATAAATTCTTCTATCTTTACTTTATTTGTAACTAACTTCTGCTCGCGACTGTATCCTGGAAAACCCCACTATAAAACATAGCTCATGGAACCCCCAAAAAAATACAAAAACTGTTATTGGACCACAACTTCCAGAGCTTCTGCGGGTTGTTCGTAAGAGATACCGCGCCCCCGGAACGCAAAGGGCACAAGAAGGAACATGGGTGGGTTTTAGTCAGTAAAAGTCTGACACTCCCTCCCGCCCCGCCCAGGGCGGGAGAAGTTATTTGATGATTTGCTCATCAAACCCCCATTGCTCACCGTCCACAGACCCGCGTCCTATTTGCACTGACGCTTACAATTTTATTTATTTGTATCGCCTACCTTTTGTTATGCTAATGAAGACTAAAGGATGTTAGCAAAGACACGCAAAGTCCATTTGAGCTCTGAACAATCCAAAAATAAGCCAAAAAGTATAAACATGAAGCCACTTTTTTCTGCCAGACGCGACGCATGAAATTCAATTTGCTACGTTCGCGTAGCAGGCGTAGCATGATGCTACGGCGTAGCCAAGTCGTAGCATTGTACCTCGTAATACGTTATGTAATACGCTTTAGAAACTGAACTGAACCGCCTCGGTAGCCTAGTGGTCCTAAGCGCGACTGCTATGCTAGAGGTCTTGGGTTCGATTCCCAGGTCGAGCAAAAAGTGTTATTGGGTTTTTCTATGAAATTCTCAGTAGCAGCTCGGAGTTAGGATTTGTGCCCGGTTAATGGCAATAGGCTCGCCCCTTATTACATGGGACCTAACTATACCGGAGAACTGTGGGTGTACATTGTTACACCTCTGCCTAACCCTTCGGGGAATACAGGCGTGATGGATGGCTTTAGAAAAAAATAAAAAATACCAGCCTATTAATGTCTCGTTGCAGGGAAAATGGCTCTTCTCATACAGAGACGGGCACGCATTTATTACAACGCTTGCTCAAGGCGGATTGACGATTTCAGACCTACATAAATAATTATGTCCAGGATTCCTTCACCGATAACAGTGATGTCCAAGTTGAACTTAGAAAGTATAGTATATGAATCGAAACTGCCTCTGTAGCCTAGTAGTCCTAAGCGCGACTGCTACGCTAGAGGTCCTGGATTCGATTCCCAGGTCGAGTAAAGTGTTATTGGGTTTTTCCATTACGAATTTCTCAGTAGCAGCTTGGAGTTAGGATTTGTGCCCGGTTAATGGCAATAGGCTCGCCCCCTATTACATGGGCAACCTAAAACATACTAGCAAACTGGAAGTGTACATTGGTACACCTCTGCCTAACCCTTCAGGGAATACAGGCGTAATGGTATGTGTGTATGTAATATCTTTAAGAAAAATATAACCCTATTTTCACCTGTCTTACTTACTTCCTATTTAAAGTCACCTGGGATGTAATCTGAAAGTGGTTTTGTTTACAAACTGATTTATGTAACAATTTATCTTTCCACTTACGTAAGATTTATCACTTCTTATATCATGATCGGAGGAAAAAAGACAAAACCACACATCGGTGTGTGCATTTGTTTGTTTTCTTCGTTAAAAGTACAAAAGTTTATTAGGCCGCCGATGCTCCACGCGATCGGTCCGACTGACGGATCAATCGCGTACAGCGTCGGCGGCCTAAAATACCCAGAAAGTAACCCAAAACCCAAAAAAATAACTTCACATTTGTGCCCACGACTCGTGGCGACTACTATACCTGAGTCGGCATCTTTTGTTTTAGTTTTATGACCATCACGTCTGTATTCCCCGCAGGGTTAGGCAGAGGTGTAACAATCTACACGCACAGTTCGCCAGTATGTTTAGGTCCCATGTAATAGGGGGTGAGTCTATTGCCATTAACCGACCACAAATCCTAGATCCGAGCCGCTACTGAGAATTTTATGGAAAATCCCAATAACACTTTTTGCTCGACCTGGCAATCGAATCCAAGACCTCTAGCGTAGCAGTCGCGCTAAGGACCACTAGGCCAACGAGGCAGTTGGTTGGTTGGTTGGTTGGATTTTTATGAGTAAGCTTTAAATGTCTCTAAGTAGCTGTGGGGCATACAACAACGTTTTCGCATTTTTATTGAATAGCCTTTGGCATAGATTCTCGCTACTACTCTACAAACTAGCTTTTAGCAGGTCAATTCTCGTCATCCTAGCGAAAACCAATGTTGAAAAAAAAACATAACCACTCCTTGGCAGCCGCGTAAAAATATAGATATTATTTATTTATAGTTAATTAAAACAGTTACACACCAATTACAATAATTAACCTAGAACACAATACTAATATTATTATTATAAAATCTACTACACACTTATAAATAACAGTGGATATTCTCTCATACTTTCTCTCGCAAAACTTCAAACACTCTCGCATCATCTCTCTCTATTCATCGGCAAACACATCACAATCAGGATTCACTGCCAGAAGGGCATTGAGGGCTTCCAGAGTCCGACACACCGGCGACTCTGCTCTAGCGACCGTACGTATTATACCTTATTGACATACTATCACACCTGTAATCCCCGAAGGGTTAGGGCAGCTGATGTGTACCAATGTACACTCACAGTTCGTCGGTTTGTTTAGGTCCCATGTAATAGGGGGCGAGCCTATTGCCATTAACCGGGTACAAATCCAAACTCGTAGCTGCTACTGAGAATTTCATAGAACCAAATAATATTTTTTGCTCGACCTGGGAATCGAACCCAAGACCTCTAGCGTAGCAGTCGCGCTTAGGACCACTAGGCTAACGAGGTAGTCTTAATAACAACGGTAACAGTTGTTATCAATTACCAATAATTAAAGACATAATACTTAAAAAGAAAAAAGAAAAAAATTAAAAAAAAAGAAATTAAACACATACACACACCATCACGCCTGTATTCCCGGAAGGGTAAAGGCAGAGGTGTAACAATATACACCCACAGTTCACCTGTTCCCAGTAGCAGCTCAGAGTTTGGATTTGTGCCCGGGTAATGGCAATAGGCTCGCCCCCTATTACATGGGACCTAAACATACCGGCGAACTGTGGGTGTAAAAGAAATTAAAATATAAATAAAAAAAAAAAAACAATACAAGGTTTATACCTTTCATAAATTTAGATAAGATAATTACCTACTATGTTTTGTCTCTGCATCACCCTAAGGTAGACTGGTAGAAAATGCCAAAGGCATTAAGTCCGCCTTTGTAGAATGTATTATTTACATTATGTGCAAAAAGTTTTAATAAATAAATAAATAAATAATTTGATATATCGAAACTTTACAATATAAAAGTTCCCAAAAGTTACTAAAACTGCTCCCCAGAACACACACAAACAGACACATAATAATTACAACCATTATTAGGTTACCGTTAGCAAAGGCCGCTTTGAGTGCTACATGGGAAATTCGAGTCCGTCCGATCTATCAAACTCCTGCGCTTAAGTGCTTCGCTGAAAGATGGCTGAAAGCCTACCATTCAATAAAGATTTTTTTGCTTTTTATTCAAATACTCTTTGGAACGTTAATGAATTGGTAAGCCCGTCCCAAAGATATTCTACTCGAAGAGTATTTTTTCCTTTGTGCTATCTGTCCAAATATTTTAAAGCTGAAGAATTTTGTTTGTTATTTGGACGTGCTAATCTTTGGAATTATTAGTCCGATTTTGAAAATTCTTTCGCTAATAGGAAGCTACGTTATACCTGAGTGTTATATACAATTTTACTTTGCTATTTTATTTATTTATTTTAACTTCATAATAAGTATAGTAGCCGCCACGAGTCGTCAGCACATGTGTCAAGTTCATTTTTAGGCTTTTGGGTCGCCGGCGCCGCAAGCGATTGGTCCATCAGTCCGACCGATCGCGTGCAGCGTCGGCTACTATACAAGAGGCGGACTTAATGCTTTAGGCATTCTCTATCAGTCAACCAAAGATGGAGCTATGTCGTTACCAAAAAAATGAAGGATCCGCAAGGAAGTTCACGATGATGACGTCACGGGCAAAAGCTGGTTGTTTGGAATGGGGCGAAATGGACATCAACGTGCAACCTGTAGATGGGTTCAGTACCTACATTAGTGTGGATACCCCAGGGAAATAATTTGTTGTAGCTTATTAAATTGAAGAACCTTGACCTTGCAGTTTTGTATGGGCCAGCACATTTTTTTTAAAGCAACGATTATTTTTGCCAATCGATTTTGAATAGTGGCCCAAATCTGTCACACAATACGTATGGTCCGAGAACCTTGAAGTCGCTAGATCTCCGTCATTTTAGAATGGATGAATTTTGTAAATAGGTAGGAGAATATATCGTTAAGGTGTGCTGAGTAACTTTGAGATTTTTTTTAAGCTGGGTATTTTTTTTTTTTAAATCGCTGTTTACGGTAGCACACTGTTCAAAACAAAGTGCTTACATGTGCATGAAACAGTAAAGGGATCAGGGAAGTATTTACAGTTTTACTAGAATATTTAAAACTTTGATGTCACGTTTGGCGTAATGGCTGCTGTGCTTCGTGTTACGGGTTCGATTCCCCGTACGGAACAAATATTTGTATGCCCTACAGATATTTGTTGCGGGTCTGGCTGTTTGTGTATGTTAGTTTATGTTTGTAAACCCACACATAATACAAGATTAATTCGTAGTTTAAAAACACAAAACCTACTTGAATTTTTTTTTACCTTCAATATTTCAACAATGATAAAAACATATAAGTTTTCATGGTTCGGTCATGTTGAGAGGATAAGTGAAAGGCGACTAACGAAAGGGATTTATATGGCAGATGTGAGTGGCAACGCCGGGAGGGGACGCCCTAGAAAGACCTACCCTGACCTTATTGGTGGGGTTCTTCAGAAAGGTCGTGTGCGCTGTACTCGTAACCGGCGTGCTTGTATGAACAGATGTATGAACGTGGTCGACGCGAAAGAAGTATGTAAGGATCGTAGCAGGTGGCGTTCTGTGGTTTCTGCCTACCCCTATGGGAAAAAGGCGTGAGTTTATGATGTATGATGGTATAACTTTTCATTTTGTTAAATGTCTTTTACTGTAGTATCGGTGTGGCGACTCTAGGATCTTAGACTAGTCAGGAAACTCAATATCGTACGGGTGTAGTTCACTCAAGAACAAGACATGCAAAACTCAAGCTCGTGTTATAAGTTTGAGACACTTAGCGACTTCACTGAGCGGTAAGTTTTCGACTATCGATATTGGCAAAGTAGGTTATGAAAGAGCTTGAAGGAGTTGATAGTTTTAAAGTGCTCAAAGATTTCGTGAATAAGTCCAGTCTGGGTAATGTCTTGTATTAGATGGTACAGGTAGCTTATGGCGTAAAAAAAAACATCATCTGCTTAGCCTTTTCCCAACTGTGTTGGGGTCGGCTTCCAGCCGAACCGGATGCTGCTGAGTACCAGTGTTTTACATGGAGCGACTGCCTATCTGACTACCACAAGCCAGTTACTTGGTAACACGATGCCTCTTGGTTAGACTAGTTGTCAGACTTCCTGGTTTCTGACTATACGTAATGACGGCCATATATCTACGAATGACAGCCGGGACCAACAGCTTTACGTACTTCCCGAGGAGGGTGTCACACCACCAACTTCCAAACTCCAGGCTGCTACTGAGCAAATCCTAATGGAAAAACTCAATAACACTTTTTGCCCGACCTGGGGATTGAACCCGGGACGCCACGCTCATCAGTCGCGCATGCGACCACGAGACCAACGAAGCAGTTAAAATAAACTAGAGAGGTATATTATGTACTTGATTCTATCGGTAACTGCTGCCGCGTCAAAGTAAATATATTATCCCACGAGTACCGTACATTTTCCCGGGATAAAAAGTAGCCTATGTGCTGTTCCAGACTATTGTCAATCTCTGTGCCCCATTTCATCCAGATCCGTTCAGCTGTTTCGACTTGATTGAGTTACAAACAGTTATCCAAACTGACGCATCTTACTACTAATGTAAATGCCAAAGTTTGGATGTGCAACATAACATTCCAGCAATAACACTTTTATAAAAACCCAAATCTTATGCTTAGAATAGATTTAAAATGAATCAGAAATAGATTCCCGAAAATACTGAGAATTGATGTGGGTGGCTTTAATTTGACAAAATTAAACCTAATTAGCTAAACTATTTAAATCAAGGTAACAAAAACTGACGTTAATTCATATTTTGCTTATCACCCAGCCTCTTTTTAGGATGAGAAATGACTTTTTGTCATTTTAATAGTCCATTGGGTTAAGCCCGCAACTTCTTCGACGTGGCTTACTTAACCCGCGCTATGGTCTTTGGTTACTGCTCTGCTCCCATGAGACATAGCTTGGTGTTATACAGCCTATGTTCCTCATGAGTCTGTCTACCAACACAAAAATATTTATTCCAATCAGACTGGTTCGTTTAGATGTTTAAACAAACTAAATAATCTCTTTGGATTTATTATTCATATTAGTGTACTAGGGTTGTAGTGTCATTTGCTCGCCGCCAGACGGAATGGGAAATTAGAAGAGAAAAATCTCGCGCTTCCGAGGAAAAACTAGTGACGGGTTTAAATTAAATATTTAAATGGAAGCCTTCCGCCATATTCAGATGCTAAATAGTGGACTGATTTTTAAAATGGCTTATATTTATTCAGTGGTGCTATGAAAATATAATGTTCTGTACAGTTGGTTATTGCATTATTATAGAAATTCCTTTAATTTTTGTTTCATTTTTGGTAAGTACATAATTTATTGCGCATTCATTTAGTTATGAGTTCATACCTATAATTTATCGTATAGTAAAGTTTAGATGTTATTTCATGTCCCCACAAAAATATCGGCAATAGCTATGGATTTGTGTTACCAACATGGTAATGTGACGTTAAGTATTTACTTCTATCGGTAGTCCCATGACTGCTAACTTTTTTTCAAGGAATGTTTCATTTTTTAACCCCCGGCGCAAAAAAGACGGGGTGTTATAAGATTGACGTGTCTGTGAGTGTGTGTGTCTGTCTGTGGCATCGTAGCTCCCGAACGCATGAACGGATTTTGATTTAGTTTTTTTAGTTTGAAAGATATATTAGTCGGGAGTGTTCTTAGCTATGTTTGATAGAACTGGGTTCAGCGGTTTCAAAGTTATCAGCTCTTTTGTTAGCTGCGGTAGGGAATTTTATTTTTCTGTCAGGGGTTAGTTAAAATTTTTAATTTTGTGTTTTTGTTAAAGTTTTAATAAAATTCACCGCCGATACAAAATGTATTTTTAAAGCTTTCTTTAAATATATTCCTACATACGTAATACTACGAGTAAGAAGCATTCAAAACCGTTTGAAAAGCTAAACTACCTACTAACCTGTGGTGTAAATTTGGTCGGTTGCAAGGAATTGCAGATAGGTGGCGCCGCGGTGCTTCCATAGTGTTGCTGATACGATGACGTCAGAATCTTCTTATGCGCCGACGCATGAGCGCGGTACGCGCTTACACTTAATTTCATTATTTACGTTTCATACAAACTATTTTAAAATTTATCACTTTTATTCATAGAGCGACTTTGGATTGTTTTTTGAATAACATTAATTTTTATAATTATTTTCGTTTTGTTACTAAGCACTTGTTTCGTTACTAGTTACTATTGGAACACAATCACTTGCACGTTCTACTGTAAAATGAATATATTTCTTTATGAACCTCTACACACAACCAATGTTTTGAATTGGCCCATGTTCCCATCTGCAACAAGAGAAAATAGTCTTTTAGATTGATATACATAAGGTATTATTTTGTACACTTTTTAAATGATACTTTTAGTTATTTATTATTAGTGCTACAGTGGAGTTTTACCATGGGTTCAGTATATAATTCTAGACGACGATAATTCCTAAAAAGCAGCTGTTTCATAGTCTTCGACACTGTGGGTGAAGCAGTTTTGTATGTAACAAACGATTTTTTTTTTATATTATTGACGAAAATGAATCGCTGACGGGTCTAAAATTGTTTACTAAATCTTTGGTGAAAGTTACCATTGAGTCCTGAAATAAATTAAATATAATCATGTTGTTATTATTATTATCATAAATTACTTACAAATAAATTGTTTTTTTCCGAAAAGCGAAGTATTTCAACGATCAAAAATCATCGCCATTATCAACCAACAAATTGGTGATTTCACAGTTGAACAAAAGTGGTCAGAAGCTCGTAGCAGTTTTTTTTTAATTCACATTCCTGAATTTTCAATTTCAATTTTATTGCCAATCATCTCGACATGATCCCTGCCTGCTATAAAACCCAAAAACTCGGGTCAACGATTGCCTATCATGAAGCGGAGTTTTTATTATTTTCAGAACTGAAATCCCGAGTCATAAAAAGTTTAATTCCTGTCGTTCTCCGTCCAGGAGTCATCGCCATAATGGCTGACATTTGGGTCTCACTTAACCCTAATACCAGCGAGCTCAATTACAGCTAATCACTAAATTTAATGACGAGGTTACGTTGTAAGATGAGCGAGAAATGAGCACTGAATTTTGTGCGTGTTATATCAACGGATATCAGACCGCGGGAAATCGCTGGATGAGGGCAGCGCACGACCGGTCATTGTGGCTATCTCCAGGGTAGACGTATGTCTAGCAGTGGACGTGATACGACTAATATTATGATGATGATGATTACGTCAACTTTTTTTTTATGTCATTGGATGGCAAACAAGCCAACGGGCCACCTGATGTTAAGTGGTCACCGCTACTTATCTGCAATACCAGAGGCCTTGCAAATGCGTTACCATTCCAGAGACAAATATAACATGTCTCATGTGCCTGTTACACCGGCACCCATACCCTTCAAACCGGACCACGCAAAGATGCTTTGCAGCAGAAATTGGTATGGTAATACTCCCCGGGCCGAGCTCTTAGGTAAATTGTACCATATATCAATGAGTATATTGTTTGGAATAGACAAACCTTAGCGGGCAGAGAGAAGGTAGGGTTAGGGTTCCCAATCCAAATAGCAAACACGGAACCCTTTATTCTGTCCGTATTTGACAGCCATTTAATTTGGATTATCATAATTAAGCACTCACTGCCTCGTTAGCCTAGTGGTCCTAAGCGCGACTGCTATGCTAGAGGTCTTGGGTTCGATTCCCAGGTGGAGCAAAGTGTTATTGTTTTTTTTATAAAATTCTCAGAAGCAGATTTGAGTTAGGATTTATACCCGGTTAATGGCAATAGGCTAAACATACCGGCGGACTGTCGGTGGACATTGGTACTCCTCTGCCTAACCCTTCGAGGAATACAGGCGTGATGGTATGTTGTATAATTAATCACTTATAAAAATAAGGCTACACTAAATTCAAATACACAAACTTCTAAACCAATCTTGTTGGTGAAGAAGGACAAACATTTGCAGCGCGAAGCCCAATGCTTTACAATCAAGCGAATACGAGCTAGCTGCAATCTACCTTATTTTGTTCACTCATTTTTCTCGGCCCGTCTCTGCAGAGTGATTGTGCGAAATGTACATCTTGTCTCAACACCGTGATCTCAGTTAAATAAACTGGTGTCTCTCTATTCTTCTTTGTTATTTCTCGTCATGTTCGTTGATTGCTGGATGGTAAGATTCGGTTGAAACATGGTACTGTAGCTTTTCTAATTTTGTTGGATCTCGTAGGAGAATATACTAGATTTTTTTATTGTGATTACATTGGTATCGCACGAATCCGCTAGATGCGAGCGATGCTGGACCATGGCGTAATCTCGTCTGCAATATGAACGGATTTCAATGCATGAGATTAAATAATAATATTGTTATTCCAACTGAATTTGTCAATCTGAATGGAGACCAACAAAATAGGCTGAGGATATTATAGTGCATAAGTTTGTGCACAAAACTACATGTATTCCCCCTTTCTTTACTCTCATATTCCACCGGGACGGCAATCCGACAAGGCCTTAACGTGTTATCCACATGTTTCCAAACTCTGGGCTATTGCTTACGAATTTCTAATGGAAAACTCCAATAACACTTTGCCCGGTCTAGTAATCAAACACAGAACCTCACAAGACCACAGGATCAGACACGCTTGCAATCACTTGACTGAAGTCAAAGTCAGTAGGAGCAAAAGATTGCTAAGTATATCAAATGCTATATCGCTGTAGGATAAAATATATAGTTTAATGACTGTCAAGCTAAGCGAGAAATGACTCATCTCGCAATGGCACCTAAACTCAAAGGTCCACTGATAATTCTGCATAAAATTTTATTGCTTAAATAAGTAGAGCGTTAATCGCTTATCGCGGAAATAAATTAATACGAAACTTAATTAAACCTTTGCCTGATGTTAATTGTGTACTAAGTCTTATACTGTGTATAATTTATGTACATTAGGGATTAACGGTAATCTTGTAATGAGATCGTTCCGAAAATTTCTTGAAAATGTAACGTGTTTTTATAAAATTATTTAAGTATTTTCGCTAAGAAGGGTCAAAACAGAGTGTTGATTTTGTTATATATATTTTTTTTTTAAATTATCAACTGTACCTTTATTAAACACATAGAACATACCATCACGCCCGTATTCCCCGAAGGGTTAGGCTGAGGTGTATCAATGTACACCCACAGTTCGCCAGTATGTTTAGGTCCCATGTAATAGGGGGCGAGCCTATTGCCAATAACCGGGCATAAATCCTAACTCCGAGCTGCTACTAAGATTTTCATTGGAAAATCCAACAGCACTTTTTGCTCGACCTGGGAGTCGAACCCAAGACCTCTAGCGTAGCAGTTGCACTTAGGATCACTAGACCAACGGGGCAGTACGTTTATTGAACTACAATTTAAAAGCATTTTAAGATGTAACTTTTAAATATAGTGTGCTTTATTTTTAAATATTGGTATTCTTTATACCTTAATCTTGAAAAAAGGCCCCGCATTCAATCTTGCTTAACTACATTTTCCTTTGTATATTTACAAATTTTCAGCCATGATAAAATAGCGATGGTTCTGGTATCTAAATCTCTACTATACTATAAAGAGACAAACAATGTTACAACTGTTTGTATGTATGTTTGTAAGGAGAAATCTCTGAAAGTCCTCGTCCGACTACAAACATTATTTTACTAATAGAAAAAGCACCTATACTTGTCAAATGTCACAGGATATTTTATGGAATACTAGTTTCTGCCTAGGACTTCGTCCGCGTCAAACCAAATCACCAGTAAGCGGCGTCAGGCCTATACATCTAAACTAATATATAATAAAGCTGAGTTTGTTTGTTTGTTTAAACGTGCGGATGGAACTGTCAGTCGGATGGGAAAAAATATTTAAACACTAGCTTCTTCACGCGACTTCCTCCGCATCAAATTTGATATATTATCCCGTACATTTTTCCGAGATAAAAAGTATCCTATGAGTTATCCCACAGTATTTATCTCAGTGCCAAATTTTATCCAGAAGCGTTCAGTCATTTAAGCATGAAAGAGTAACAAACATCCATCCACCCATCCTCACAAACTCTCGCATTAATAATATTGGTAGGACTCGAGTCTCACGTGAACGAAGTCGCCGGTAGATGTAAATCAAACAATGAACATTTACAATTTATTCACTTTTTCTACTAGACATTTTGACTTAAATTGACCACTCTAGAAATTAAAACCCGCCTATAAACTTTTTATCCTCTCTGGTTCAGAACTCTAAGAAAACTAGCTATCTCTAAAGCCATAAATAACCATTTAGTAATAACTTAGGGCAATCTTTATGGGCAATATGTTAGGCAGAGGCAGCTGACTATGGAACAGGCCATAAAAATGTTGGTCCCTATTTTGTTGAACAGTGTGATCCCGGTTCAAGTTATTGGTAATCAACTTCCAAAAATATGACAATCTGTTTTGGTTTCATTTATTCATTCAACCTGTCCCGTTAGTCTAGTGGTTCTAAGCGTGACTGCTACGCTAGGGATCTTGGGTTCGATTCCCAGATCAAGCAAAAGTGTTATTGGATTTTTCTATGAAAATCTCAGCAGAAGCTCGGAGTTAGGATTTGTGCCCGGTTAATGGCAATAGGCTCGCCCCTTATTACTAGGGACCTAAAACATTCTGGCGAACTGTGGGTGTACATTGGTACACCTCTGCCTAACCCTTCGGCAAATACAGGCGTGTTGGTATGTGTTAATCATTCATCAACCTATCGGTGTAGTCTAAACCTGGATATAGGCTTCTCCACACGCAACGCTTTTTATGTAGCTGATTCCAACTATCTTACGAAGACTATTTTTTCTATCAAAAAATGTTGCCCCACACTAGGCATTTCTCCTGTGTCGCGGGAGCGTTCACGAACATATAAAACCTAGAACCTAGCGGTTGCCTACAAACCGTGCCCAGAAGTAGTGTGTATTGTTTTATTGATTGTTGTGCGTTTTTATTATTGTTTCTGACATGTGTATTGAATTCAATTTTATTTATTTATTTTATTTTATGGCATAGGTATATGGACTAATACTAGTTTGTAAGTTGTTTTTGTCTTTAGTAACAATATTGGATTGTATTTATCTGGAAATAAATGATTGATTGATAAAGTCACATACGCAAACAACCAGACATGCAACAACTACCTGTATGTCATTCAAATATTTGCTCGATACGCAAATCGAATTGCAATACGCTGCAGTCAATCTTTCAGCCACTTCCCCAACTGTATCGTCAAATATTATATCAATATTTCATTATAGCTCTTAACACTCTGAGAATAAGATACTCTTTAATCAAGAACCATTGTGACCAAGGATTGGGCAAATACTAATATGTTAATGGCTGGAAGAGGCACTACGTTAATTGAGTGTCCGAAGTTCGGGTCTCCTTGGAATTTGTCGTGAGAAATGTTTAACATTCTACAGCTACACATTCCAGTTGGCTTATATCTTTGACAGTAGAAATTCGACCGCTACTAGTGTAAGAATTAGTTTAAATTATCTGATCTAGTGGACGTTTCAAATAATAATAGCTGATGCTTATTCTTTTAGTTATTTCAAATAATTTTTCTGTTCATAACAGTAACTGTATATATCTATTCGATTTTTAAAAATAAAGTATAGACTGTCTCGATAGCCTAGTGGTCCTAAGCGCGACTGCTACGCTAGGGTTGGGGTACGCTTGGGTTCGATTTCCAGGTCGAGCAAAAAGTGTTATTGGGTTTATCTATGAACTTCTCAGTAGCAGCTCGGAGTTAGGATTTGTGCCCGGTTAATGGCAATAAGCTCGCCCTTATTACATGGGACCTAAACATACCGGCGAACGGTGGGTTTACATTGGTACACCATAACGATATGTTTCTGACAGTAGAAACAGCTCTCTAGTCTCTGAGAACTTTTATGTAAATTCTTAGAAATATATTTTGCTCATCTGCAGTGCTATTCTACAAAGTGCACATTGTGATGCCACTTACAGCTCGCATCAAGTTCACTTCACTTAAATTCACAGAGGGTTATTTTTGCAGAATAGACCGACTAATTCTTTCGAAACAAAGATTAAAAAAGACATAATCATCCTTCTGGCGCAGTCGGGTAAAAATATTATTGTACATACATACCATCACGCCTATATTTCCCGAAGGGTTAGGCAGAGGTGTACCTAAACATGTAGACCTGGGAATCTAACCCAAGACCTCTAGCGTAGCAGTCGCGCTTAGGACCACCAGGCTAACGAGGCAGTTAAAAATTATTAGTATATAAACATAATAAAAGTGGAATCATCTATTTTGTAATCGATCTCCTATATCACTCTATGCTGCGCCCAAACTCTGCTTTTCTAATAAATACTTTTATCTCCTCTTTTTTCTTCCACCCACTTAAGGTAAAAATACACACAAGTTTAAGCTGTGAAGGGTCCGAGTAGGAAACATTAGTTAGATCAATAATGTCACGTTACTGTTGACTTGGGATCTAGCCGTCCGTCAAGAGCTCCTGTCGACTTCTCGGCGCCTGGTAGGGGGTTGCCAAGAATGGATATTTTTTGTAGCCTTTTTTTACTTCTGGACCAGTTTAAGAAGAACTGAATTTTATTTCTTTCTTCAAACGTTCAAAATATTTTTGCATTTTCAGCTATAATCAATGTCAAAAAATGAAGGTCAATTATTGTTATTTTTGACAGATTAAGACTGAAATTAGATTGTGATCGTTCCTAAAAGTAATTAGGATTTTCCTCTGATTATCCACTACTGTTAGGTAGGTAGTTATTAAGGGAGGTAGGTTCCACCCTGAGCCGAGCCTTGAACTAAACAAGATTTTTTTTTTTTAAGTAATTCCCAACAAATGAATAAAGTTCCCTACCGCAGCCAACACAAGAGCTGATAACTTTGAAACGGCTGAACCGATTTTGATAAAACATATCTAAGAACCATTGCTAAAAAACCTGCTTTGAAATAAAAAAAACCGCATTCAAATCGGTTCATCCATTTAAGAGCTACGGTGCCGCCCAACTTATAACAACCCTCTTTTCAGTCGGGGTTTAAGACCTACATCCAAGATAAACCATGACTTTAAAAACACCAATAAAAAGTTTAGAACTCGTTATCAAATTGAATCTCAGATGCATGTATTTATACATGCATCAATTCAGGAGACATAGATATAAATCTATATGTTATTTTTACCCCGTTATTCTATTTCCGTGGGATAACTTAAGACTCAATTCAAAGCTAACAAAACATAATTTGTTTTACGTACATTGTACACCAATAAAGGTAAAAATGTCAATATACAATCTAAAAAGGTCAATGAAGGTCAATTAACACGTTGACCTTTTCAGTTAACTGAGTGTTGACAATTTTCTTCCAAGGTTGTTATTCTCAAAATCTGTGTATAGTTAGCAAAACAAAACACATTTAAGTAATAACGTTACACGTTGTGATCAATACCGTGTTCCTTGTTGAGTTGGGATCGCTTGTCTGCCGTCTCAGGCTCCTGTCGACTAGTTGGCGCCAGCTAAGGATGTTACCTATATTGTATCGACATTTGTATGAATTTTATTGGTTTTAGACGTGCATAAGACACATTGTTTTAGGCTTTCTTTTTTTTACGGGGAAAAGCAAATTACTTTTCCCGCCCTGGGCGGGGCGGGAGGGAGTGTAAGACTTTTACTGACTAAAACCCATCCATGTTCCTTCTTGTGCCCTTTGAGTTCCAGGGGCGCGGTATCTCTATCGAACATCCCGCGGCCCCGGCAGTCATCGGCCCTGAGTGGCCTTTACGATTTGTTGACATCTCTTTGAGGCGCGCGTGGAACACGAACGCGCCGTCGACACGGCCTGTCGTTATGCAACGTACGGACGGTGAGCTACCCATTACTCACCGTTCACAGGCCCGCGTCTACGGTGGCCGGGAGTCGTCTCGCGGGTCCCCACGTCCGGAGCGTTTCCAACGGCGGCTGGGACGACAGGTTCTCTGTCTCAACCATCCCACCAGCTGCTTCGCAGGACGAGGTGACTGCTTCCCTTTCCCCCTCGCTCTGGACCATGGCTTGCACCAGGGCCGGACGCGAGAGTTCGCCGCCGCAGGCCACATTGTTTTAGGGTCAGGCGCATGTGTTCAGTGAAATAATAGAACTATTGTCTGTCTAGTTTAAACATCAACAAACATCCATACTATTATTATAAATGCGAAAGTAATCCTGTCTATCTATCCGTCTATTACGCTTTCTGGACTAAATCACTAAACAGATTTTTATGAATGTTATTTACTTTATATAAATATCATTTTACACTAGCCTCGTTGCCTCGTTGGCTCAGTGGTCCTAAGCGCGAATGCTACGCTAGAGGTCTTGGGTTCGATTCCCAGGTCCAGGTTTTTTTATGGAATTCTCAGTAGCAGCTCGGAGTTTGGATTTGTGCCCGGTTAATGGAAATAGGCTCGCCCCCGATTACATGGGACCTAAGCATACCGGCGAACTGTGGGTGTACATTGTTACACCTCTGCCTAATCCTTCGAGGAATATAGGCGTGATGGTATGTGATGGCATTTTACACAAGAGACGATGTGTTGCCTATTTTTAATAACCACCACACTAAGTTTGACGACACGGTTGGCGTAGCGGCCGAACGATTGGCTGCTGCGCTGCGTGTCGCGGGTTCGATTTGCAAGTAACAAATATTTGTATGACCTACAGATAGTTGTTCCGGGTCTGGCTGTTTGTGTATGTGAGTTTATATATTTGTTAACGCATCCACAATACAAAAAAAAATTACTAGTATGGGCCAAAGTTTAAGAAAAAGGATTATTTATGATAAGAGTGTTTAATCTGCTCTATGAATATTATATCCATGCATACAAACTCTCAAGTTCAAAATCTTGATAATTAATGAATCCATTATAATTAACTTTGATATGTAAGATAATTTAAGCAGTCAGTTAACAACATTTTCTAAAATAGGTTTTATCTAATATTTAAAAAAAAAAAGATTGATTTCAATCTGTATGAGATACCAGATAGTAAATTAATGACATTATTACTTTAAAAAATATATGTTTTAAATATTGTAAAGCGATGATAAATATCGATATCGATAAAAATCTATCTCAACACATTTTAACATCACTAAACTACAAACCATAACTGAAGTCCGCCACGTTTTTTTTAATATTCATTTATTTATTTAAGTAGCCGACACTGAGAGTTTTGGAGGGTTCGATTACACCCTAAAAGTACGTCGAGGTTCGAGTCCAGAGGTCATTATCACAAAAACAATAGCCATATTGTTTCTTCTTAATTTTTTGTTCATTTACTCTATTGTTGTTAAGAAAGTAGTTTGCTAATGGGCTCTAAAAGTCTATATCAACCTTTTTCGTAAGAATTTTATGTAAACAACTTGATTTACAAAAAACGTTGTACCTATTACACTGGCCTGAACAAAACGAATCTAAAAAAATAATACATTGATTATTAATGTGAAACAGCCTTACGTGAAATATAATAATAAAAATAATCTTTTGCCTGACCACCGGTAGTTTGGACCCTGTTCCCGATACCGGTGGGCTACTATTTTTGATATTTTTAAATGTTAAATATTTAAATATGTATATAAAAATAAATAAATAGAATAATAATAATCTTTTATTTATTTTTTTAATATGACAACGTCGCATTCTCTTATCTTTAAATTATAAATGATAAACAAATGACAATCTACACTATCCCGGTATGTACAAAAGTAAAGATTATGGAATATTAGCCTAGAGTTAACTAGTTAATTAGTTTTTTACAGTCGCTCCATGTAAAATACTGGTACTCATCTGCATTCGGTTAGACTGAAAGCTAACCCTAACATAGTTGGGAAAAGGCTAAGTAGATATGATAATGATTACTCTAGAGTTATGGGATATACAAAAAAAAACACGTAGTATAATTTGAGTATAAAGTAGTTTGTTTTGTAGTTTGAGAATTTGGCTGTATATTCTGTAAATCTGACCTTTAAACCCGGTAACGTTACTCCCTCAGGGGTGTACTTTTACTTTCGTAAAAGAAATGGAGCGGAATGCGGTATGAGCACTTCTCGAAGCGTATGTACTATGGATATGTACCTAGCTCTTTGGTGTAGAGGTTTTACCAGTACCTGGGTTCGTATTCCAAGCGTTTGTGTAAGTATTATAGAATTTTATTCACTTTCTATAGAGCTGCATACATAAAAGTTGTGCGACGCGTTGCGTTGCGGCGGGTGCCGGGTCATTAAGAGTTCTACCACTATATGATCCTGCAAACTATTGTTTATTTTGAAAAGTAAGTATGGAGTTTTTGTATTTTAATTTTCTTACGAAACTACCTTTTAGGAGAGGCAGTTTGATTCAATTAGTTTTTAAAAATCGTCACAAGAAAATGACGAAGTTATGACCGAACATACTTTAATCATCATCTGCTTAGCCTTTTCCCAACTTTGTTTGGATACGGGCCTGTGGACGGTGAGCAATGGGTAGCTCACCGTCCTTACATGGCATAACGACAGGTGGTGTCGACGGCGCGTTCATGTTCCACGCGCGCCTCAAAGAGATGTCAGCAAAAGGAAGGGGCCACTGAGGGCCGATGCCTGCCGGGGCTGCGGGTTGTTCGTAAGAGATACCGCGCCCCCGGAACGTAAAGGGCAGAAGAAGGAACATGGGTGGGTTTTAGTCAGTAAAAGTCTGACACTCCCTCCCGCCCCGCCCAGGGCGGGAGAAGTTATTTGATGATTTCCCACACCCCAAAAAAAAAAAAACTTTGTTGAGGTCGGCTTCCAGTCCAACCGGATGCAGCTGAATACGTAAAGCTGAAGCGTATTTTACGTGGACAACCTTATTCTTTTTGAAGAAGTTCAAAGAAAGAATAGCAAATGGCAATGGCAATAGGCTCGCCCCCTATTACATGGAACCTAAACAACTGTGAACTGTGGCTGGACATTGGTACACCTCTGCCTAACCCTTCGGGGAATACAGGCGTGATAGTATGTGTTTAAAGAAAGAATTATATCTATTTACCCCGAAAGGTAGTTTAGTATCGCTGAAAAGTGTCTTTGAACGAAACTTTAAAATATGTAACACGGTACACGTCGCAAAATTGCGCGTTTTGCAGCAAACTATGTCTCTAATGTTGCTTACGAGAATTACAGAATGACATGAGACACTTTTTATTGAGAAACTCTTTTTTGAATTTTATTGTTTTATTGTTTGGTCTTTTTTAAATTAAAACTACCGAAAATATCGCTAAAGTAGACTAATAATTGGGTTTATTACTTAACTCTCGATAAATGAAGTAGACATAATCAATCAGCACATACCATTCAAATTAAGACCTTAGTGACACGGTAATAGTGGGTAACTTCCCAAAGCTTTATCAAAACATTTTCTTTAGCTGAGTAATGTTTATTTTGTACCTATACTTGGGTTAGTATAAAGCCATTTGCAATATTGATTGAACTCAGTTTATCCGCGCCGAGCACGTCATTTAATTCGTGTGGACGTATTCAAAATATGAACACGAGCTAGCGTTCTTACTTACATCTAATATTATTGAACTAATATGGGGTTATTCTTGCGACAATAAACTAATTTACGTAAAAATAACTCCAATTTTTCGAAGTAATTGTAAATATTTTGAATGTTTAGTACTGAATAATTTTCAATCTACGAATTGACGATTTCAGACTTGTAGTAGTATAACTGCCTCGTTTGCTTAGTAGTCCTAAGCGCGACTGCTACGCTAAAGGTTTTGGGTTCGATTAGACGACCAGGTCGATCAAAAAGTGTTATTGGGTTTTTGTATAAAATTCTCAGTAGCAACTCGGAGTTCTGATTGGTGCTTGGTTAATGGCAATAAGCTCGCCCCGTGTTACTTGGGATCTAAAGCATAACGGCGGACTGTGAGTGTATATTGGTACACCTCTGCCTAACCCTTCGGTAAATATAGGTGTGATGGTATGTATTAATTATAAGTCCAGGTTTCCTCACGCTGTTTTCCTTCACGGATGTCAGTGATGTTTAAGATAAGCTAAGAAAATATATGAAATGAAAAAGTCACATTGGTGATCAGGAGGTGGTCTGACGATCTGGTCGCGGGAAATCACTGGATGCGGGCAATGCAGGACCAACCATCTTTAGGGGAGGCCTATGTATAGTAGCGAACGTCTATCAGCTATCAGATATGATGATGATATATCCCATCAGCTCGACAATCTCGGCAATTTGTCACATACATTTTTCGTTCGAAAAACTGGAGTAATGAGCTTCTTTGACAAAGTAGCTTCGAGTACTAATCGAAGAGGATACAAGTACTAGAGAGATGAAAAGATAAAACACGATCGCTGATTGGATCTTTGCGTTCTAGCGTACAATGTTCCCGATAAAGTTTATTATCACGCTTGTATTATACGAAGGTAAGTAGAACTGACTAGACTTTTTAGTATGTTGACAATTTTCTAGTTGTGTTGTTTAGTAGTAGTAAAACTCTATAGAGCCGAACCTTAATAAGTTTGTGTCAAACAGCCTTAACTCCACACTCGTGCTATCAGCTTACCACGAACAGACTAAAAATAACCTTGATTTTATCTAAAACTTTATCAAAGTAAAACTGTAAGAACCAATAGCGTCAATTTTCTAGCAATCTATCGGCTATTGGTAGGCGTGTAATAAATAATATTATTTGCGACAAACACCGGAGGCGGTACGCGTTCGGAATACGACAGAAAACGAACTGGGACCAAACGTTAATACGAACTTGTTGGACGATTTGTTTTTAGGTGTGAGTATCAACTCGCACCTAAAAACAAAACGTCCAACACATCGTACTGATGACTGATGTATAGTAATAATATCGACTCAATTTAAAATACTTCATAAAACAGTAACTCAGTAACTCTGTCTGTCTGTTACGCTTTCACGGCAGCACTAAACCGATTTTGATGAATTTTGGTACGAGGTAAGTGACTCCAAAAAGGACATTTGCTTTTTATTTCGCAAATTCGTCTGCATCCACGATAACCTGCCCCGTTGGTCTTGTGGTCGCAAGCGCGACTGATGAGCACGAGGTCCTGGGTTCGATTACCGGGCCGGGCAAAAAGTGTTATTGGGTTTTTTTATCACGAATTTCTTAGTAGCAGCCCGGAGTTTGGAAGTTGGTTGTGTGACACCCGCGTGCCTCGGAAAGTACGTAAAGCCGTTGGTCCCGGCTGTCATTCGTAGATCTTTGACAGTCGTTACGGATAGTCAAAAGCCAGAAAGTCTGACAACCAGACTTTCCAAGAGGTATCGTGTTACCCAGTAACTGGATTGTGGAGGTCAGATAGGCAGTCGCTCTATGTAAAACATTGGTATTTAGCTGCATCCGGTAAGACTGGACGCCGACCACGACATAGTTGGGAAAATGCTAAGTAAAAGAAGTCTGCGTCCGCGATAATCGGCATTTACACAGACAGAGTCGTAAGCAGCTTATAAAGATACAAGGCATAGCAGCTTAGAGATGTCCAACCACAAATGATAGCGTTCACGAACATGACGCGACGCAAAGCAAAAGTTGGCGCTCAAGATCTCATCCGGTAACCTCACCACGGCCGTTCCTGCCGAGAAAACTCAACAATACTGTTAAAGTACTAAGTAACAGCTGAAGCGAAAGTTTTCAAAGTTTGTTGAAAGACAAAGTTGAAGTCGAGACCAAAGGTTGAAAGAATTGTTTCATTAAATAAATAAAATATACTGTTATATATCTACTGCTTATTGGTACGTGAAGATTTAGAAATTAGGTCAAAATGGTGGTCAATAGTGTAATGATAAAACCTTAATTTATATCGGAACTACATCGGAGTAAAATTGTTTGTTTGTTTATGAGAGGTAATCTTTAAAATACCGATCAGATTACAAAAAATCCTTCACTGATAAATTGTTACAATATTTCCTAATGCCATAGGATATGTTTTATGATATTCTTGACTTCTACGTAGACGGACCCACGGACTGAATTTAGTATTTTCCAAGATAGCGACTATAGTACTAGGACGATTTCTACATAAAATACAGTAACAGCTCCTTTAGCTTAGTGGTCCTAAGTGCGACTGCTACGCAAGAGGTCTTGGATTCGATTCACAGATCGAGCAAAGAGTTATAGGTTCGTTCTATGAAATTCTCTGTAGCAGCTCGGAGTTAGCATTTATGCCCGGTTAATGGCAATAAGTTCGCCCCCTATTACAACGAACCTAAACAAACCGGCGAACTGTGGGTGTACATTCGTACACCTCTGCCTGACCCTTCGGGAAATACAGGGGTGATGGTATGTACAATAACCGAAAATAAAAATATTTTTTCTCTTTTTCTTTATATTTCTATTCTATTATATGTGATAAGCGTGCCGTTCAAAGATCCTGGGAGGCAATTCTACTAAGTTTAAAAGAACTATTGTAATCTAATGTCAGTCTAAGTCTGTCAATAATGTCTCTAATTTAGCTACGCTATATGAGATTGAGAAAAGATTTTGAACTTTTTAAATTAGTAGAATTGACCTTCTGGCAACCGCAATGCTGTTTGAATGAATTATCGAATGATTACCACGTAGGTAAGTAATTGCTTATCACATATAAATGACATGAGATACCTACAACAAGTCATGATTATTAATACTGACAGACATGACGTATCTGTCAGGTTAATGTGTTCTAATAATTTAACTGATTGACTGACTTAATATATATTGTTACCATACCACTGTTTATCTCTGAAGGACATCAAATCAAATAAAATAAATACCATCCATCACGCCTGTATTCCCCGAAGGGTTAGGCAGAGGTGTAACAATGTACACCCACAGTTCGCCGGTATGTTTAGGTCCCATGTAATAGGGGGCGAGCCTATTGCCATTAACCGGGCACAAATCCTAACTCCGAGCTGCTACTGAGAATTTCATAGAAAAACCCAATAACACTTTTTGCTCGACCTGGGAATTGAACCCAAGACCTCTAGCGTAGCAGTCGCGCTTAGGACCACTAGGCCAACGAGGCAGTAAATCAATTCAAATTAAATCAAATCGTTTATTTGTGATACATGGGTTACATGCGGGTGTTCATTACATTATTATATATTATTAATGGTCATTCCATGATCAGCCACATGGGCATACAAATTATTAAATAACATAATGAGAATATGAGTCTAAAATTCTAATTCCATTTCAGATTTAATATTTATTATATTATTACTATTATTTATGCATTACAGACACAAGACAATCAACAGCAATAAATTAATTTTCGTCAAGTAGATATGAAACATTCAAAGAGTTCTGGTCAATAAAACCTTCATATGGGATTACCCCAGTAAGTATCATCATCTGCCCAGCCTTTTCCCAACTATGTCGGTGCCGGCTTTCGATCTAACCGGATGCAGCTGAATACCAGTTTTAGATGGAGCGACTGCCTTCACACCTTAGAAATAAATATCAAATACACTTTCGAATGAACAAAATTTAAATCGGTCAACAATTGGCGGAGAGTTAAGTGAACATTTGACGATACGGTTGGCACAGTGACTTAGTGGTTGATTCGATTCCCGAACGAAACAAATGTATGACCTACAGATAGTTGCTCCAAGTCTGGAGAAATTCCTAGTGTGAAAATACACTCAGTCGAATACAAAACTTCCTACGTTTTTTTGTTAAGTCGGTTAATAAACTATTGTGTCACAATTATTATAGTTCCTAGAAAAACAAATAACACAGAATTTTGTTGTAATGACAGAAAAAACAAACTTACTCCTTCAAGGAAAAGAACCCGTCATTAATTGGATTCCTGTTACTTAATAGAAATAAAAGCTCCTTCAAAACAACCTCTAATGGCCTGAAGGTATTTGTGAGAGCTCAATTTAAACATCTCTGTCATTATTAAGTGTCCAAATTGTTTTCTTTGTAATAAATACTTCTGGGAAACTGTTTATTAGGCTTTCATTATTAATTGATTAATTAAATTAATGTTTTACGACTTTGTCTTGAAGGTCAAGATTGGATTATCACTAGTTCTAAAGTAGGTCCATGGAGAGTCTACTAATGTTTGGTATTAGACACGACTAAACATCAGCTTAGATCTGTCAAAACGAGCCAAGCTACAATCTCACAGTAATTATATTAATTACGCCAAACTAATTTTATTTACACACCATCACGCCTGTATTCCCCGAAGGGTTAGGCAGAGGTGTACCAATGTACATCCACAGTTCGCCAGTATGTTTTAGGTCCCATGTAATAGGGGGCGAGCCTATTGCCATTAACCGGGCCCCTAACTCCGAGCTGCTGCTGAGAATTTCGTTAAAAAGCCCAAAAACAGTTTGCTCGACCTGGGAATCCAATCCAAGATCTCTAACATAGCAGTAGCGCTTAGGACCAATCGATCCAATCAATAAAAAAATTAGAAATTCAATATATAAAATGTGTTTCATTTCTATACAGCAGTTACAGTTAAACTCATATTAAAAACTTAAGTTAA
The DNA here is from genome assembly GCA_947462355.1 of Caradrina kadenii. NCBI lineage: Eukaryota > Metazoa > Arthropoda > Insecta > Lepidoptera > Noctuidae > Caradrina > Caradrina kadenii. Next base: position 2,713,618 of record OX381693.1, on the reverse strand, counting down.
TAGTTGATTTAAACTTGAAAACTTGAAAAATGAAAGAAATTTTGTTGTGCAATACCACACATAGCATCACGCCTGTATTCCCCGCAGGGTTAAGCGGAGGTGTAACAATTTATACCCACAGTTCGCAGCTCCGCTTAGGTCCCATGTAATAGAGGGCGAGTCTATTGCCATTTGTAGTGCAATGTTTGTTTATTTTCGGCAAACGAAACTGAAAGTAGCTATTGTTTTAGTTCTAAGTTATTTCATCGAATTGTATAGCCTTTTATATTGTTACATCAATCAACTCAGCATATTGTAAGAAAGAGAAGGGAGTCAGTGATAGCATGATGGTTGGCAGAACGGCATGGAAAAAGAAAACGTATCGCGCCGACCCCAAGTAACATGGGATAAGGGCAAAAGGAAGAAGAAGAAACAACTCAGCCTATCACATAAGCTGTCACCGTCCACTGCTCGGCATAAGCCACTCAAGAGACACACATAACACTCGTTCCTATTTTAAAACCATTTAAAAAGTTTAACAAAAATTTACGCTGAATAAAATCCTCCTTAATTCATTTGTGGAGTTTTCCCGTGGAGTGCCATAACTCACAAGGGAAACGTGATTGTGACGTCAGAACGTTGCATATAACACCATGTGTGACTCGGTAATTAATCATTTTTAATATTTATAAACGCTTTTATTGTTATATATGCAGAAAGAGTTCCTATTATGTAAAATCTTAATTAATATTATAAATGCGAAAGTAAGTATGTTCGTTTGTTTGTTCCCTTTTCAGGTCTAAACCACTGAACCAATCGTCCTGGAAATTTTCATGTGCGTTGTCAGATGTACAGAAACGGATATAGAGTACCTTTCATCATCGTCTGCTTAGCCTTTTCCCAACTATGTTGGGGTCGGCTTCCAGTCTGACCGGATGCACCTAAATACCATTGTTTTACATGGAGCGACTGCCTGTGTGACCTCCACAATCCAGTTAGTCGGCAACACGATACATAGGGTACCTGTCATCACGAAAAAATTACTGCTCCCAATGAAATAACAATAACATTCCTATGATAGTAGATGGCGCCACGTGTCTTTCGAATTACGATTGAATTTTAAATATAACTGACATTTATACGGACGAAGTCGCGGGCAAAAGCTAGTATGGCTATAAAACAATAAGTCAAAAGTTACATGTTGATCAGTTTTTTGCCCCAGACCATGCCTGGAATATTTTCGGTTACGGTTGAAGGTCAAAATTCCAACTTATTTTACGAAAACCAGTTCAAATATTATAACAAACTGGCTTCGTGTTTATTTTCACCCGCGTTAAGTTATGTCTTTGGTTACTGCTCCTCTCCCGTGTGTTGTAGCGTGATGTTTTGAAGCCTAAAGCCTTCCTCTATAAATGAACTATACAACACAAAAATATTTTTTCAATTCAAACCAGTAGTTCCTGAGATTAGCGCGTTCAACCTAACAAACAATCTCTTCAGCTTAAAAATATTAGTATAGATGACTACTGCTAGATACGCACGCATTCTTTAGTATATTATGTTTTAGGACTTTTATGACACACCCTATAAACAGTGATTTTTGACGGAAAAACTAAATGTAGTTTTAAACCAATAATATTACTTACTGCTTTGTAATGTATCTTTTTACACCCCATACAAAGTAATTCACTATAGTTCATTCCTCTGCTCTTATTACAGATAGAACAGAACACCTTTGTTTAAGGATGCGAAATCATTAATTGACTTCTTCCGCTTCGTCAGACTCTTACTGACAAAAACTAATGCCCTATGCGATCCAGCTCCACTACAAGCTGTTACACATACATATTAGCAATCCATCGCATAATTCTACATTATCAACTAATCCTACAATAATAACCACAAACATCAAATGTCACGTTTGCAACATTTCATCCCTGTAACCGCGATATGAAACATAGCCACTATTACCATTCAATTTCCATCTCGCCAGCAAATGAAAATGACATCGTTTCGTCGAATAAACAAAACAAATTACTTATCATTACATCTGCCCAACACTCAATTCTATATAACCTTTACGGCCGTAATCATAAGGCGTACATTCCAATGGGGGAGGCCGGTAATCAGTTTATGAAACGCAAAGTTAAGTTTGCGCTATGTAGATGGTAATTCGTTTCGCCACATTTCAAGTAGATATACTTGGATTTAGTGGCTGACGTAGAAATCTATACTTACATACAAAAAACGTCTAAAACATGCCCGGATTGGTGATTACACGTTTTGAAGGTGACATGAAAACAACATGACGTGCTTGTATGAACAGATGTATGAACATGGACGAGGCGAAAGAAGTATGTAAGGATCGTACCAGGTGGCGTTCTGTGGTTTCTGCCTCCATCCTCCATCCTGTTCCTTCCCATGGGAAAAAGGCGTGAATTTATGTATGTATGAAAACAATAGGTATATCAATTAATAAGTTAGCAGTTTACTTTGATTTATTGAATACTAGCTTCTACCCACGGCTTCGTCTGTGTAGATTTCAGAATTAAGCACAAGTCTTATGCCATTATCTTAGCTTATGTGCTGTTCCAGACTATAATATCATCATCATCTACTTAGCCTTTTCCCAACTATGTTGGGGTCGGCTTCCAGTCAAACCGGATGCAGCTGAATATCAGTGTTTTACATGGAGCGACTGCCTATCTGACCTCCACAACCCAGTTACTGGGCAACATGACACCTCTTGGTAAGACTGGTTGTCAGACTTTCTGGCTTCTGACTATCCGTAACGACTGTCAAAGATCTACGAATGACAGCCAGGACCAACAACTTTACGTGCTTTCCGAGGCACGGGGGTGTCACACCAAAACTTCCAAACTCCGGGCTGCTACTGAGAAATTCGTCATGTAAAAACCTAATAACACTTTTTGCCCGACCCGGGAATCGAACCCAGGACCCCGTGCTCATCAGTCGACCACGAGACCAACGGGGCAGTTCCAGACTATAATATATCTAACAAATATCCATTCATCTAAATTTTTGCATTTTAATAATCAGTAAGATGAGATATCAGAGGGGTAATTCTAACACAAATCCTAACTTTGAGCTGCTACTGAGAATTTCATAGAAAAACCCAATAACACTTTTTGCTCGACCTGGATATCGAACCCAAGACCTCTAGCGCAGCAGTCGCGTTTAGAATCACTAGGCTTTCGGGGCAGACTTATTAACATCTTGTATTTGTATTGTCTGTGTATATGTTTTTTTTACAACTACAAAAAACGTTTATACAAAACATCAACCTAGTCCAAAAACTAAAAAGTGAAAAATAACTTTAGCTTTGGAAGTCAACAAGCTGTGGGGAGAAGTCATTTGATGATTTCCCATCCCGAAAAAAAACCTTTGACCTATCAAACAAAAAAAGGAATCATCAAAATCGATTCATAATTAGCGGAGTTATGGCGTAACACATATACAAAAAAAAAAACACTTACAAATGAATTCCAAACCTCCTTTTTTTTTCAAGTCGGTTAAAAATCGCTGAATTGTCATTACTATACACTAGCTTTTATCAGTCACTGTCATAATCAAATTTATAGTTAACCTACTACAAACCTGCTAAAATTTCAGCGTCATAAGTCAAGTTGTTTACGCATGACTAATTAGTGAGTGACCTTTTACTTTTATACTCACGTAGACCTTAGAGAAATCATACCACATAAAACTTTTTATTAAACTCATCGATATGCATCGAGTTTCATCGATACAAATAATCGATTTGAGTCGAGTTGGCTCGCGACCTCCACTCGACACCGGCTGTTTTTTAACGAGATTAAAATACAATGAAGAGTCTTTTTAACCTGCATACGGATAAAATCGAGAATGGTCCATAAATCGAATGAGTTTTATTTCATCTTTTTTAATGGAACGCATATTAAGTGGTTAATTAGTATGGTGTTTCGGATTACTGGCAGTGTTCATCTGATTTATTAATATTTTTGGTTCGTCTGACACGATCGGGGATGGAAATGTATGTGTATGTATGTCTTTTGAATTTATTTGATTTGATTAAAATGGCCAAAGTATGAAACTTGGTTATACAGGGTTATTTGTAAAACAATGACAACCTTGTAGGACTGTATTACTATCATCATAAACAACAACTTTTGTTCTATAATTTTTTACAGAATCAAGCAACGCAAGCACATTGAAGTGAATGACCGACTGAAGGATTTCCGTAAAATTTTAAATAGGTCAAGTACAAACACCCCCGCCGCCCTAACCCCGCTCCCCTCACTATTTTACTATCGCTTTCATTTGCTTCCCATAGACTTCGTAACATTTAGAGCGTTCAATTTAAATGTTTTTATTTTTGTATGAAAATCTGATGAACTAAAATATGAAAAATTTTTAAATGTCGTAAAACAAAAGTTGTTGATTATGATGTTAGTAACATAGTCCTGAGAGGTTGTCTATGTTTTACAAATAACCCTGTATAGGATAGGTACAACCCAGGTGGGTAGGCTGGTATTATTATAAACTTATGCCTGTGGCCTTTGCCCACCCCCATGGGAAAAAGCTTTTTCTTATATTCTCTATATAAATACTGTTAAAAAATAGAAAAGTACAGGGCAATTGACATTCTGTTATAATAACCGGCACGAGTCGTGAGCAGTAATGAGCACAAACATCAAATTCATTTTTGGGTTTTTGGGTTGCCGACGCTGAATGCCATTGGTCCAACTGACGGACCCATCGTGTGGAGCGTCGTGAAGTTTATGCTTACGACTCGTGCCGCTTAATAAGAGCGACTGGCCGCTTTTTATTGAATAATAATATAAATGCTATCAAATCTATTTTTCAAACAAATGGCGTTTATCTCATACGCATTGCATTCAAGTTGTACATACATTGTTGTAACAAGGTTGTATATGGCTCAGCCATCCGGAGCCTCTACAGTACTTCCCGAAATTATCGACACCAGAGATAAGCAGAATAGATGAGTTGCGAGGTCAAATTATTGGTAAAAACTCAGCATCCGTCTACCCATTTCACTTCTGCGTGGCTTCACTGGAATTGGGTCACGGACGCGCACCTGCCATCAATCGCGAAATACGTATATAAGCATAAGTTATCGAGAGGTTATGGGCTATTGCATAAGAGGCTACCATGGTAAATACGTCAAGTAAATATGTATATTCGTAACTGGCGCGCCTGTATGACCAGATGTATGAACGTGGACGAGACGTAAGGAGTATGTAAGAATTGTAGCAGCTGGCGTTGTGTGGTTTCTGTCTAACCCTATAAGAAAAATTGGAATATTTATTAAACTTTTAACCCTTTTCTAAGACTTACTAAGGTACCACAAAAAGTCTTTACAGATTTTAAACTATAATCTTATCTAATTGAAATCTATACACACATCATCATCATCGCGCCTGTATTCCCTAAAGGGTTAGGCAGAGGTGTACCAATTACACCAATAATCCGCCGGTATGTTTTAGGTCCCTTGTAATAGGGGGCGAGCCTGTTGCCATTAACCGAGCACAAATCCCAGGTCTGAGCTGCCACTGAGAATTTCTTTGAAAAACCCCATAACACTTTGCTTAAATCCATAATGATATGTCAACTAATATTATGAGATGAAATTTATTTAGATACCCGAATGTATTTATTTACACAATAAGGTGGTAAAAAAGTAGTCATGCAACCTTTTTAAGTACATAAAACCCTGAAATAACTCTGAAATTGTTTTTTATTCTATTTTCTTATGAACGCGCTTATCTCCAAAATTACTAGTACGATTCTGATTCAATGGTCTATTATAGGAAGTTACGTAATCACGGCGTGCTGTAGGCAATATTTTAAAATCAAATTAAAAAATAAATTGAAAGAGAAGTCGACGTCTTATTGCTTCTATAAGACGTCTTCATGACTAGAAAAAAAAACCAATTCAATTCAATTTTTACATTACAAAAGATAAGATAAGAGAAAGCTTCTGTTGAATAGCTATTCCGGCTCAAATAGCGAGCTTTGGACCCGTGCTACTAATCCGCTTCCTATCTCGACCCGAACTTAAGCTCAATATTATGCTTGGACTGAAGCTTGCAGACACTAGGTTGAACTTCAATGATATTATTTTTTCAATGACAAGATTATCCTAACTGCCTCGTTAGCCTAGTGCTCCTAAGCGCGACTGCTACGCTAGAGGTCTTGGGTTCGATTCGGTCGAGCAAAATGTTATTGGGTTTTTCTATGAAATTCTTATTAGCAGCTTGGAGTTAGGATTTGTGCCCGGTTAATGGCAATAAAGTCGCCATGGGACCTAAACATACCGGCGAACTGTGGGTGTATATGGGCTTACCTCTGCCTAACCCTTCGGGGAATTCAGGCATGATGGTATGTATATAAGATTATCTTTAATACTTGATATCTTTTGAAGTTAAGATTCAATTAATAAAATATTTGTTTGACGATTGTAAAAATGTGATTTTTTCTATTTCATATTATGTACTTTCAAAGTTTATCTTGGATATCACTAACATCGGCGAAGGAAAACATCATGAGGAAACCTGGACTTATATTTAATTTACGTGTGAATCGATAACACGCGTGATCAATGCTTATGCCTTCTCTGTACGAGGAGAGACCTTTGCCCTGAAGCGGTAAATAGACTGGTGTTATTATTCAAGAACTAAGTTTTTAATGCAATTATTTCTATCAGTTTAATCCAAAAATTATGAGAACGTTCGTTTTAAATTAGTTAAAAAAATGTTACTTGTAATTCTTTTACCAATAAAGGCGTTGATCTGTCATAATTTCAACCTATTAACCCTTTTAAATAATATTCTAAGTTAACTGTATTAGAATTAATATATTGCATGATAATATTAATTAATCACTTCTGCTTTAACGGAATATAAATTCAGACATCAATTGTATGTAGTAATTTGGATAAGTCAAACGTTCGGGAGGACTTCGTATATGTTCGGGTATGTTCGGGATCAGCGATCCTGAACTCATAGTTCTCATTAATCATTACTGATAAAGACGTATTGGATGTTGTGGTATGTAAGAGGGAGCGAGAAAGAGAAATATGATGCTGGTATATCGTAGTTATGGAGGTGACTAAGCATTTTTATGGAGAGATATATTTTTTTTGAACAGACGCAGCTTTTTAGTGATGGATGAATGCGTCAAAATCTTCATAGGAAAAGTTGTACTTAGAGCCAGTCCATCTTATGTAAAAACGTAAATCAAAAACTTCTGCTTACCTGACTGCTTATGCTCAAATGATAAAATATTTTTCCGACCCAATTTCGGTCAAGGCAGTCAATCTTAATAGAGACTAGCCAAGTACGCAAAAGATAGTATTATAGTACATAAATGTGTGTGCCCATACAGCTGCGGAGCGCTCTCATAGTCTGATACGATGAAGGAGAGAACAGACGCAGGACCAACGGCTTTACGTGCTTTCCGAGGTCCCCTGTTTCTCTGAAAGTACACCACCAACTTCCTAATGGAAAAAACGTAACAAAGTCAAAGTCAAATCATTTATTTCAATTAAACCATTAAATGGCACTTTTGAGCGTCAATTACATTTTAAATTAAAAATATTGAATCTAGTTGCCCATTCCAAAAGGTAGTTTCGTATGTAGAAGAACGGGCAAGAAACTCCATACATACTCTTTTAAAAAAAAAAAAAACACCCATCGATATTGTTCGACCTAGAAACCGAACCCGGGACACGCTCAGCAGTCGCTCTTTGAACCACGATCCCAACGGAGCATTCTTTAGTAAAAGCTCATCAATCAATACAATCATACAATACAAAATGCATGGATAAATTCAAAAAACGAGAAATTAATTATATTTTACCATATTCACAGTGAAGCTGCCAAAATGATTCGTGAATATTCAAGAGGGACGCAGTTTGGGGCCTTGGAGCATGAATCTAAATAACTTACCATTCACCTAAAATGTGGAGTCTTAGGGAAATATTTACAGTTCTTTTATTGGTGTACTTTTATGATTCTTCCAGCTGCTAGTAGTCTCGAGAAACAAAGATTTTTTTTTAACTCTCGACGCAAAAACGACTGGGTGTTATAAGTTTGACGTGTATGTGTGTGTGTCTGTGGCATCGTACCTTCCGAACACATGAACCGATTTTGATTTTGTTTTTTGTGTTTGAAAGGTTAATCAGTCGGGAGTGTTCTTAGTTGTGTTTAAAAGCAATTGGTTCAGCGGTTTTAAAGTTATCAGCTCTTTTGTTAGCTACGGTAGTGATATTTTTCTTCTGTGGGGGGTTACTTAAAATTGTTTTAAAGGATAATTTACATAAAAATAACTTTGTCTGCAAAGTGTAAATTTGAGTAATCCTTTACAATACCGATTAATGTCATCAAAAAACTATAATCTTTACCTTAAGAACAAACTTTCACAACCTATTTTTATCTTAATGTTACCTTTACGGAAATAAAATGAGAATTGCCTGAAGAAAAGCCAAATAAGGGTCCCTCACACCTTTGTAAAAGTTTATATGATCTATCTTGTAAAGTGAGTATAAGACCTTTCTAAGCTCAAGACGAACCCAAAAAACGTAAAGTGGAAAATTGTTTAACATGAAAGAAAAAATAAGTACCTACTTACTATTTTTATGTAGGTAGAGCATAACGCTTTTGGGAAAACTGTTTATCGTTTGTTTATTGCCTTATTTTTTATGTTTATTACAGTGTTCATTCTGAAACAGGATGAATAGCCCATACTTATGTCAACGGCTAAGATTTTGATAGCAGTATTTTTATTTTTTAATATTGGTCTCTTAGCTGGAGTTGGTACCTTTTCTCACTCGGCTAGTAGTTTTTTTTTATATCATTGGCTGGCAAACAAACCGACGGCCTACGTTATGTTAAGTGATCAACGCTACCTATAGACATCTGCAATACCAGAGGCCTTGCAAATGCGTTGTCATCCCAGAGACAAAGTTGAAATGTCTCATGTGCCTGTATTATTACACCGGCACGCATATCCTTCAAACCGGAACACAGGAATGCTGCTTTGCGGTAGAAAAAGGTAGGTATGGTGGTAGTACTTCTCCTGAGGAGCTCCTTCGGAAAAAGCTCTTGTACTACTAGTAGTAATTGCCATCAGTGACCATGCGAACACGTGACCATGCGATGAGACTTTTATTTTTGTTTGTAATGGACAAATACGAAAACTCCTCAACAGAATAAAAAAAAAATTACCTATGGAAAACTTCATTATTAGCGAGTAACTTATACTATATTTTTATTACCTAATAGTTTGGTTTCCGCAAGAAAATTCACGCGGACGAAAACGGACGAATTCTAATTTTAACAAGTAATAAAATTAATAATGTTAAGTAACCCCTGACAGAAGAATATAGATCCCTAGCGCAGCTAACAAAAGAGCTAATAATCTTGAAACGGCTGAAACGATTTTGATAAAACATATTTAAGAACCTTCGCTAGGAAACCTGCTTTCAAATAATAAAACCGCATTCAAATCGGTTCACCCGTTTAAGAGCTACTGTGCCAGAGACAGGCACACAGACACGTCAAACTTATAACACCCGCCGTTTTGAGCTCGTGGTTAAAAAAAAAATTATCTGTTTCTTAAAAAAAAAGACCTGCGTTTATGACAAATGGAGTCATTGACCTTTCAAGTTGCTACCTTTTACCTCCCATTAGCTAACTTTGCCACCATTCCGCTTACGTTCGCGACCTCGCTTGACTTCCCTTAAAATGTTCGGTTACATCGTTAAGGGGCTTCTGCTGCGATAACGCTAATTTACCCCATGGGATCCGTGTAATAAAGTGCTGTTTAGAATGTGATGAGTGGCATACCATCACGCCTGTATTCCCTTAAGGGTTAGGCAGAGATGTACCAATGTACACCCACAATTCGCAGGTATGTCTAGTTCCCATGTAATAGGGGGCGAGCCTATTGTCATTAACCGGGCACAAATCCTAACTTCGAGCTGCAACTGAGAATTTAACAGAAAAACCTAGTAACACGTTTTGCTCGACCTGGGAATCGAACCCAAGACCTCTAGCGAAGCAGTCACACTTAGGACCACTAGGCCAACGCGGCAATATTTACCTAAATAGGTAAGTAAATACTTGAACACTGCCCTGTCAATTGTAACAATGTTTCGTATAATATATATCCGTTTCTTATACTTACGTGCTTACACAGAATAACAAAAACCGTTAAAATCTCCATCGATGAAGTTAGGTAAAGAGGTTAGGTGTAGGTTAGGGTTAGGTGGAGTTTGTGGTGAGTTGTCAGTTCCTAGCATCGTGTGATCCGGTTCGACTTCAGCTCATTTCACCTAAACTCACCAAAGAGAGTGCAGAACAGAATCTTTTTGATTTTTACTTTAAGGTTTCTGGTGTTACTAATATCTATAGATAGCGATACTTAACTTCAGGGGCGCAGTCGGCTTGTTGTCCATCCAATGACATTAAAAAGTTTTTTTTTGTTTAACGCAATATACAAAAATTCTTAGGGCCTATATTTATTTTTATTTAAAATTAAATATATTTTTCAAACATAAAACTTACTTAGATAATAATTAGATTATGCACTATTTACAGTTTATATTAAAAAAAAGAAGGAAGCTCATAGGGCATCAAAGAACTCATCCGCATCGCTGTCAATAGAACAAATGCCCAAAAGTCTGGCAGCATTGCCACGTTGTATGGCAATGAGAGAACTTGTTGAACTCTTTTCCAAGTCATGTTTAAAGTTTGTGATTTCTTCATCATCATTATATTAGCTGATCAACATCCACTGCTAAACATAGGCTGCCCTAAAGATTACCATAATGACCGGTTCTGCGCTGCCTACATCCTGCGATATTCCGCGACCTTCAAAAGGTCGTCATTTATTCAATGGACAATGCACTATTGTGAATATTTTTACAATGAAGTAATATCACTGTAGTAACTGCCTCGTTTGCCTAGTGGTCCTAAGCACGACTGCTACGCTAGAAGTCTTGGGTTCGATTCCCAGGTCGAGCAAAAAGTGTTATTGGGTTTTTCTATGAAATTCTCAGTAACAGCTCGGAGTTAGGATTTGTGCCCGGTTAATGGAAATAGGCTCGCCCCCCCTTAAAAGGGACCTAAACATACCGGCGAACTGTGGGTGTACACAGGTACACCTCTGCCTATCCCTTCGGGGAATACAGGCGTGATGGTATGTAGTAATATTTTAAATTTCCATGTCTAAAATCTGGTACAAATTCGCAAAACAGTATTGTTATAGAATGTAATCCGGCCGCCTGTTGTAATAGCTAGTTGTAATGTTAGGATTTAGGTAACAACCCCACTTGACCAGCACTTAGGTAACTACACAAGCACCGTTAAACCCTTGTTGAATAGAAATTGCCGACAATTTGCCTCAATTTTGGGAAGATTTTGAAACGGTTATTAGCTATCAGTTTGAATATCTATGAATAGGAACTGTGCCAGTTCAATCTATCAATTATTATAAATAGGAAACTAAGTTTGTTTGTTATTCACGGTTGAACAATTGAACTGGTTATCCTGTAATTTTGCATATACGTTGTCTGGTGTACACACAAAAGCACAGGGCACCCTTCGTCTTGAAAAATTACTGTTCCCAAGAAAAAGAGCAATAACTTTCTTATACTAATAGATGGCGCCACGTGTCTTTCGAATCATGATTGAATTTTAAATAAAACCGACATTTACGCGGACAAAGTCGCAGACCAAGGCTAGTTTTAACATACATACCATCACGCCTGTATTTCCCGAAGGGTTAGGCAGAAGTGTACCAATGTACACCCACAGTTTGCCGATATGCTTAGGTCCCATGTAATTGGGGGCGAGCCATTAACCGGGCACAAATCCTAACTCCGAGCTGCTACTGAGAATTTCATAGAGAAACCCAGTAACACTTTTTGCTCGACCTGGGAATCGAACCCAAGTCCTCTAGCGTACCTTTCGCGCTTAGGACCACTAGGCTACCGAGGCAGTTAAAAGTACGCAAATTAGTGAATACTTTATACTAATAATACCCTGGTGAACACCACCAATTTATAATTATGCATTTGCACCTTCCCAAAGCAAAGCCTATGAATACCAACATTGTTGCCAACGTAAAAAAAGATAAATTTTTCAGTAGTTTTATTGGCAGTCTCACCAAGTCGAAACAATTTAATTCATATGTCATACCGGAAAAACTGACAACGTTTATAAGTACTCTTAAAGTTTTCTTTTATTAAAGCCATCTTCTATAAAAATGAGTGTAGTAATCTAGATTATAATTTCAATTTTGACATCCTTAAAAGTGACCAATAAACTAGTTCGTTCAACGGAAAACTGCTACCAACGCCCGCCATTGAATACAAGCCCTATCGAGACTAACGACCGCACTACGTTCATTCATCATTCATTCGTTCATTCACCGTTCACTATCAGTTCCTTTCGGTCCACTGCTCTTAGGAAAGATGTCACGTTTACCATAACAAATAAAGTATGACCTCGTATAATGGAAGAGTTATTTCTAAGGAGGCATAATATCTTATCGTGGCCTAAGATTTGGGCACAGTGAATAGTGTCCATGAGGCTCATCTTTGCTATCTCTGCTCATTTATTACTATGGATATAACCTAACTACCCCTTTGATGTTATGGTCCGATTCCTAGGTCGAGCAAAAAGTGTTATTGGGTTTTTCAATTAAGAATTCCTCAGTGCTGCCCGTGCTGAGTTTAGACGTTGGTGGTTGACACGCTCGTGTCTCGGAAAACACGTAGAGCCGTTGGTCCTGCGCCTTATTTCTCCCCGGTTGAGTCGGGTTACCGTCTCATCCAGTCTACATTGAGATTGGCCGCCGTGATAATAATATTAACATCAATATACTTAATATCAATTGTCATAAGAGAAGGGGAATCTCATAGGTTATCATAAAACTCATCGACATCGCTGTCAATGGGACAAGTGCCGAATAAAAAATATTTATTATGTTTGCCATTTTCTTAAATTTTTTAGTAAGATTTCTTCATATCATACGCTCTAGTCTGACCACTAAACATATCAATGACTTCTCCCGTATAAAAGTCAAATAATCCTTTGTCTCTAAACACCCAACAACAATACTGAAATATTAACTTCGAAATTGGTACATCTGTACTCTCGAAATAAAACTTACAAAAAAATAACTACAACACATTCCCTCGAGCTCAATACTCGTACATCACTAAAGACGAGTATCAAATCGTTTTCTATCTATCTCTAAACAAATACAATCGGAAAAAAGTAAGAAAACACGTTTGTACACAACTGTATCGCCCCATTTGGTCTCCCTCAATCCTTTTTGATGTTCGATACTGCCAACTAGTGATGTCACGTGTCTGCGGGACGTCCCAATTTCCCGGGATTTATGTCCTGTCGTTCGACCACCTGGTACGTTAAAATGTGGCTTCTACGTGTGAACCATTATCGAAGCATGCATGGTAGACGATTTGTAAAGTGTCAGGTCATTTAATGGAGAATCGGATATTTCATGTTGTGCTCAAAATGGCGTGCAGTGAGGAAAATTGTACAGCTCTTCTGCCATATTGAGTTTATAAGGGACCTAGTTAACGGCAGTTGTAACGTTATATTTTAAATTCCAACTTTCGTGTATTTAAAAACAAATAAAGGTGGCGTAAACAAATAATTACCAGCTATGTAGCAATTCAAAATTATTGAATTGCAATACAGTAAAGCCACTTAGTTTCAAACATCAACATCTACTTGGAACTTCCATTATCCTTTCTTCCAAGAAATTATAGATTACATTCAAGCACAAGCCAATTCCTGTAATTTAAAACCTAAAAAATCCAGTCGCAAACACATCTCAGTGACAATAAAATTAATGTCAAAAAGTTATCAAAAATGACTGAGATTAGAATGCTAATGTTCCTAGAAGCATTACCCTTCAGATGTCGCTTGGAATACCGCTATCTTTTACCCGAAGCAGCACAGCCCTATTCAGCAATCTCCTTGCCATGCATGAGCCGTTTTTATTCGTGTTACTTGGCACAACGCCTCCGCACTACTCAAGGAACGAATTAATGATTCTAAACATTTTCTCTCGATGCGTTTCGGAATTAATATAACGAGGCGATGACACGAACAGTTTGGCACACGCTGCCGACACGTTTGATGTAATGGAAATGATGTAAAAAATATATTCCTGTTACTTTTTTTACAATTACAAATCTCCTTATCTGAAATATTTAAGTTATATAAAGCATTTTTGTGAGTGTGAATACAGAAATAAGTAAATCAATTTCATTATTATTCAATTCTAGTTGCCACAATGTGACTTTTTCATTCAAATGTACTTTTGTATTTATCTAAACGGTTGGTTGACACTTCCCGCGACCCAAAGGCTGGCTTTTACCTTGGCCAGAGGTTAAGCATTGCCATCCAACGTGGCAATGCCGCCAGTCTTTTGGGCACTTTTCCGGTTGACGGTGATGCGGAAGAGTTTTTTGATGCCATTTAGTTTTAGTTTCTTTTTGTTTTTATTAAGGATTTCTAATTATAAGGCTGTAAATATTATTATGTAAATAAAAGTTTTATCTTCCATAAATTGAGAGACATTATGGGATATAAACACAAGCTAATAACTTTGCTGTTTATGAATATTATTTATTGAGACTTTTTACATATATGATAACAAGACCTTCTGTAATCTGCCCTTTAAGTATTTGTACTGATAAAAAAATAGTGGTGTATATGTAGGTAATTATTCTATTAGTCTAGTAGGCATCTGAAATCTAAAAACAAGTGGGATAATAATAATGTACTTTCTAAGTCTATCTTGGACATCACTGACATCGGTGAAGTAAAACATCATGAGGAACGATATCGCCAATCTACCTTCAACAAACGTGATAGTCAATGCTTGTGTCTTCTCTGTATGGGAAGGCCCCTTGCCTTTCAGTAGGACAATAAGGGGATTAAAAAAAAAATTGTTTAAATATTTGCTCTCTCTTTAAGAACTTAAAACAAATAAAGTACAAAACGGTATCAAAATCTTTCACATCTTCCAAAAACAGTATTTTTATAAAATTAAAATATTCTCTCTACGTGGCGAAAAGGTGCGATTTTGTTACCGTATTTAAAGAAAATAGTGTCATATTCGTGGCTCGTATCGTAAAGACATTTTACGGTGATGTGACGATGGGTTAGGTTGCCGTAAATAATCCATTTACCTTCATAAATATTTACACCGAGCGTAAAGATAAACTAAGCTTTTACATACAATAAAGACTAATATTTTTAAACTGAAGACTTTGTTTGTTTATTTTTTGTTTGTGTGAACTGCCTCGTTAGCTTAGTGGTCCTAAGCGCGACTGCTACGCTAGAGGTCTTGGGTTCGATTCCTAGGTCGAGCAAAAAGTGTTATTTGGTTTTTCTATGAAATTCTCAGTAGCTGCTCGGAGTTAGGATTTGTGCCCGGTTAATGGTAATAGGCTCGCCCCCTATTACATGGGACCTAAACGTACCAGCGAACTGTGGGTATACATTGTTACACCTCTTCTTAACCCTTCGGGGAATACAGGCGTGATTGTATGTTGTATGTTTTCTGTTTGAACGTGTTCATCTCTGGAACTAGTAGTCGGATTGGAAAAAATGTTTTTGCATTCAACGTGTAACAATGACTATAATGCCTTGGAAGGTGGGTAGGCCTTTGGTGTGGGATGCAACATGCGTCAACACCCTTGCGCCATCCCATCTTCCTAGCACGATGTTTTGTGCTGGGACGGCTGCTACTGGTGCCGAAAACCTCAAACGGCGCATATGTAATAACCTTCTTGGAAGCTATATGTTTGAGCCGTTTGGGGTTGAAACACTAGGGCCATGGGGTCCGAGCGCTCATCTAGTTTTTGGGGACATCACTAAGCGACTGGTCGACTCTTCACGTGACCAAAGGGCTGGCCTTTTCTTGGATCAAAGAATCTGCCAGCCTTTTTTGCACTTGTCCCATTGACAGCGATGCGGATGAGTTTTTTCATGCCCTATAAGCTTCTTTTTTGTTTTTTATATAAACTGTACATACTCCTTGTTTGTAATCTAGTTATTATTTACATGTAACATAATTATTAAACGCACACTCTCAAAGAAGTTGGCTCAGAATCGGCTGCTAAATCGATTTAAACTATTTCTAATATAGGCAATTAAAAACTACGTAAATTATAATCACCTCTCAGTTGAACAGTGGAATCCAAGTAAAGTAAAACTTAAGGAAACGCAATAAGGCTTTTTAAAACACAGACGTAAATAAAATTTATCGATAACCACAGAATACTGCGTCTTTGCCTACATAATATACTATCGCCTGAAATTAGGATAACTAATTTTATTCGCTCGTATTATGATTGTAAATTATAATTTCTAATTCGGCTTCCATGTTGTTCTATGTTAGGGGTGTGGTTTCCGCACTTAGTCCTAACGTGGACCATTCTACGTGAACAGCGGTGGGGGTTATTCCAACCAGCCCACCTTCCTCCAGAAGCAGATTATTCTTCCCGGTCTTCTGAGGGCGTCTGCAAGGGAACTTGGTGTTACAACAGTATCTCCGCGGATCTGGGCGACACCGGTGCATTCGAGGAGCACATGTGCTACAGTCTCTTCCGTCCCCTTGCATGCTCTGCACAAAGTGATGATACCTAGATACCTAGGGTGTGAAAGTGTTTTCTAACTGCGGTGTGCGTTATTGTAGCTCCATGTAGTATAAATGCTAGATTCAAGAGGGTTAGTATAGGCTATGTACTTACTAGACTTACGGGAGCGAGGCAGTAACTTCAGCTTCATTATATTATTATTAATAAAGATCTTCGTCTTCTCATAGAAGACTCGGCATCCCTTACCTTATATGAGTACGTAATGTACTTTCATTTATCAAGAAAGTCGCGTAAGTCCCCTTTGAGTTGAATTGAGTTTGTAACAGGTTATGTTGCTTTATGAATTTTCTATCAGAGAAGATAAAAGGTAGTCATAAAGGATTAACTACTTTTATGGATACTTTGTGTGAAGTAAAATTGTATTATGTAACGTAGGTACAAGGCTAGTGTTTGTTTATTGTGAACCTGAATAGGGGTCATTGTACTTAGCGTTGTAATTTTTATTAAGGGACAAACTCCTTCTAAGTATTATAACGATTTATGTAAACACAAATTTATGGGACAGCTGATTTTGACAGACAACATATAGGGCGTTTTGTAGGGCAAAACCTGAAGGCCTACCTGCTGATTAAAAACAATTAATATTTTTTTAACCCCCGACGCAAAAACGACGGGGTGTTATGTTATGTGTGTGTGTCTGTCTGTGGCAACTTAGCTCCCGAACGCATGAACCGATTTTTCCTGAGTAACATAGTATAACATCACGCTACGACACACGGAAGCCGAGCAGTAACGAAAGATGTAACTTGACGCAGGTAAAATAAGTCACGCGGACGAAGTCGCGGGCAGGTCGCTAGTACTAAATAAAAAAGTCAGTGTATCCATACATTTATGTTTACGTAGCATAACAAAATCAATGGATTAATGGATTTTTTTTTAATTTCTAGGTCGCTCCCACGTTAAAAGTGGTTCATAATGATGAGTTCAAAGACCCCTTTTCAGAAATCCAGTTGATTTAACTAAACCCTCTTTACATAGTATAAAACAAAGACGATTCCCACCTTCTGTACGCTTAGATCTTATAAACTACGCAACGGATTTTAATGCGGTTTTCATCAATAGATAGTGATTCAAGAGAGAGAGATTTATACGGATAGAACATCTTGTGACGATCAACGGAAGCTGCGGAGCTGTAACCAAAGACGTAACGGAACGCGGGTGCCACCGCGGGGTATATAGATAGTACATAATCAATATTTATTTAGCTCAACAACTATGGATCAGTCAATTTGTCTATTACGATTTCAGGGTTGCTCCAATATTAAAAATAGTTCGTAATGATGTGCTAAGACACCTTTTCTGATAATTTTATATCACCCCCGTCGCGGCGAACTGCCTCGGTAGCCTAGTGGTCCTAAGCGCGACTGCTACGCTAGAGGTCTTGGGTTCGATTCCCAGGTCGAGCAAAAAGTGTTATTGGTTTTTTCTATGAAATTGTCAGTAGCAGCTCGGAGTTAGGATTTGTGCCCGGTTAATGGCAATAGGCTCGCCCCCTATTACATGGGACCTAATCATAACGGCAAACTGTGGGTGTAAATTGTTACACCTCTGCCTAACCCTTCGTGGAACACAGGCGTGATGGTATGTTATGTCAGTATCACCGGGCCTTGCATAATAAAATTATTTTTAAATCTGTCCATTAGTATCTGATCGACAACATAATAAACGCCACAATTTTTTAAGTAAAATGAATTAGTTTTTCAACTACATTAAACGAATGATCGTTCAAGCTGTAATATGTCTTCCAAGATTAATAGCCACTACTCATTTTTCGGACGGCGGCCTACATAAGGTTCTGTAAAAAGAGGTCTAGTCGAGACCTTTGCAAGCATCCGTCCACTTATAACTGATTACAAGAAGTTTACGTGATACAAAACCTTTTTGGAAGAGGGTAAACTTATGTAAGTCTAAGTATATTAGTCTTAGAACCTAGAGTTGGAACTTTAGATAGTCTAACTGAAGCTATGAACTTCGAAAAATGGCTGGCAATAATGTAAATTGGTTTTTAATAGTACCCAGCAAAATATCCAAAAACAATACAAAACTGAGTAAGAGAATTATTCATATAA
Organism: Caradrina kadenii; assembly: GCA_947462355.1. Taxonomy (NCBI): domain Eukaryota; kingdom Metazoa; phylum Arthropoda; class Insecta; order Lepidoptera; family Noctuidae; genus Caradrina; species Caradrina kadenii. The sequence goes on along the minus strand of OX381693.1, from coordinate 2,694,841 downwards.
TCCTACTTCCTGCTTATATTATAAATGCTAACGTTTGTGAGGGAGGATGGTTAGATAGATGTTACTCCTTAACGGTTTAACGGCTGAACGGATCTGGATGAAATTTTTCAAGGAGATAGATTGTCATATAGAATAACATATAGGATACTTTTTATCGCAGAAAAATGTACGGATCCCGTGGGATATTATATCAAAGCGACGAAGTCGCGGGCAGAAGCTAGTTAATTGATAAATGTTATTATTCTGTAACAGATTTTTTGCTGATAATTGATTGTTAACTGCCGTGTTAGCCTAGTGGTCCTAAGCGCAATTGCTACGCTAGAGGTTTTGGGTGCGATTCCCTGGTCGAGCAAAAAGTGTTATTGGGTTTTTCTATGAAATTCTCAGGAGCAGCTCGGAGTTAGGATTTGTGCCCGGTTAATGGCAATAGGCTCGCCCCCTATTACATGAGACCTAAACATACCGGCGAACTGCGGGTGGACATTAAATCTTGTTCAGAATCTTATTTCAATATTTTCAGAATGTACAACACATACATACATACCATCACGCCTGTATTCCCCGAAGGGTTAGGCAGAGGTGTAACCATGTACACCCACAGTTTGTCGGTATGTTCAAATGAGTGTATTGTCAATGGTTTTAAGAAAAGACTTACCTATAAATATTTCATGAAAGTATAATAGTATCACGTTAAAAAAAATAATCGTAAAGGTTAATAAAAATCGTGTCATCGTAATCGTCGCATAGATCTCAGAGTTTTGAGCGTAAACTATATATTTATTAATTAAAGACACATATAAATTTTCTACTGAGCCAAAAAAAACTTTAAAATTACTGTTATTTTTGTGGTTATCCCATTCAACTAACACCAAACGCATCGCTATTTTGAACCTTATGTACCGCGATGCGTAATTGTCAATTATCTAAACATTTGCTCACGACAGGGCCTTAAGGATTTATCTAAACGGATGGTTGACACTTCTCTTGAGTCAAAGGCCTTTTACCTTGGCCAGAGAATTAGCATTGCCATCCAACGTGGCAATGCCGCCAGTCTTCGGGGCACTTTTCCAGTTGACGGCGATGCGGAAGAAATATCGATGTCATATGGTTTTAATTTATTTTTGATCTTTTTTAACATTAAGGTTTTTTTTAATTTAATTTACCATCACCATCACGCCTGTATTCCCCGAAGGGTTAGGCAGAGGTATAACAATTTATAACCACAGTTCGCCGGTATGTTTAGGTCCCATGTACTAGAGGGTAGCCTATTGCCATTAACCGGCCACAAATCCTAACTCCGAGCTGCTACTGAGAATTTCATAGAAAAATCCAATAACACTTTTTGCTCGACCTGGGAATCGAACTCAAGACCTACTCTAGCGCAGCAGTCGCAGTTAATTTTAAGGTTGTAAATATTTAATAATGTAAATAATTCTTCAATCAACAATATACTTGTTGATCGATAATTTAATTAGTTCAAATTCAACGAACTACATTTAATTTAAAAACGTTTTATCAAGTCCTTTGTGTCTACGTATTTGGTTCTTTTTTGTCTACTTTATGTCTGTAGACATAGTACGAAAGAACGAATGTAAAATAATCGATACGAGTCGATTCAATTCGAGAATCGACTATCAACATTTTGGTTTGTTTGTATACAACAAGCATAGATATGAATAAAGTCTTTAAACTTAATATATATTATGTGCAAACAGGTATTTAAAAACCGATCGATTTTTTTTTCTGTTTATTCACATAAATAGCAAAAAGGTTTAAATGAGATAACGTGTGGAACGAAAGATTTTGCCTTGGATTCGATACATGATTCTAACTCGATATAAATACACCCAACCACATCCCAATACATGAGTACATTTTGTTAAAACTTCATTGACTGGGTTCTTATTAATGACTAATTTCATAATTGGAAATAAAAAAATACAGTTCAAGCAATTTCATTAAAGGATTGTATCGATCCAATTACGGAAAGGGACAACACAGGAGAGAGTGGAAGGAAACGTCGTAATAATTTTTTTACCAGACCGCCAGTAGACCACTAGTGGTAAATGTATTGACCGATTATTTTTTTTTAAATCACCCGTTGAAACAAAATTTAACCTGTTTAAAACAGCGGCTTTTTTTTTTATTCTACGGTAAAATATCAACTCTGTGGGGTCTAAAACCATGTACTCAATCCATGGCAATGGGGCATTGTTGAGTAACATTGAAAACATTCCACCCCGTTCTACATAAAAAATCAACCTTTTATTCTATGTCCTTTTTAAATAACGAAATCTAACACCGAGCTTGCTTACATAATTTGTTAAAAGTCATGAATCAAAATATATTATCACGGTTGAGCCATTGCGGGGTGGATTAAAGATTTGGCCCGGGTCCAGCCGACGTATGCGAATGAATATACCACCCTCCATTGTGACCAGGATAATGTAATATGAGTGAAAAATTAATGTTGCTACATATGCTGGGTTTATGGTGCAAAAATGTGGGGGAAGTTGATCTTGTTATATACTAGCGGACCGCAGCGACTTCCTACGAGTTTTCTATTTCATTTTTTATTCTCCTTCATTGTTTTTACATATAGAAGCAACAAGAATACTGTAACCAGGATTTTGTAAAAACCAAATTGAAAAGGGTGTCCATGGAATTTCTTGCTGGTTCTGCTCCATAGAGACTTACGTTTTGGAACGAGCAACTAGCTTCAACTTTCTGTATAGGTAACTTCTTGACAATTCAAAAGTGCCTGTAAATGGTCTAATTTAATATGGGTACAAATTTTCAACTGTTCCGGTGGACATACCAGCACGCCTGTATTCCCCGAAGGGTTAGGCAGAGGTGTACCAATGTACATCCACAGTTCGCCAGTATGTTTTAGGTCCTATGTAATAGGGGGTGAGCCTATTGCCATTAACCGGCCACAAATGATAACTCCGAGCTGCTACTGAGAAATTTCTAATGGAAGTACCCAATAACACTTTGCTCGACCCGGGAATCGAAACCAGGACCTCATGTTCATCAGTCGCGCTTGCGACCACGAGACCAACGGGGCAGTTTAACACTACATACAAAAAAAATCACATTTGTTTTTTGTATGGGGCACCCCCTTTATTCTGTACTAATATTATAAAGAGAAATTTTTTTTTTCTTTGATTTATTGTCTGTTTGAAGAAAATTTTCACAAACCAGTTGCTGCAACTGGGTTTTACCTATTTATCGAACGACGTGTGCCGAATCTGTATGAGCAGTTTTGAGTTATGGCTGAGAAAACTCATCAGTTAAATAATATGTACAGTTTACGTTTGAAAAAGTTGGAGAAAATTCAGCTAGCAACTGGATTTTTTCCCATCGCACCGCTGTAGCTCAAATATTGGCATTCACAAATGGAACACTGTCAAAGTTCGTTGGTTTCTGAACTATTTACTGTGGAATTGGTGCGATTTCCTAAAATGAGTGATGTGATGTCTCCTGTCAAAGCATTTATATTACTGAAATTACCTCTAAGCAGCTGCTTAGAGGTAATTTCAGTAATATAAATGTTTTTAGACAAAGATGTCGTAATGGCCCAGTGGTTAAGGTCCTTGCGTCTCATGCATGTTGTTGTAGGTCCTTCTCCATCATATCAGCCGCAGGACGTCCACTGCTGGACGTAGTCCTTCCCCCATAGATTTCCAAAAGGACTGGTTGGAAGCTGCCTACAACACCTATCGACCTAATCGACCTATCTCACAGTAAGTTAAAGGCTGGGCAAGTACCAATGTGACTTTTTCAATTCATATGTACTTTTTCAATTCATATGTACTTTTTCAATTTATCGTGGACATCACTGACATCGTTAAAGAAAACGTCGTGAGGAAACTTGAACTTTATAATATATAATTTCTGAAATTGCCAATCTGCTTTAAGCACGCGTGGTGATTAATGTCCGTGCCTTCTTTGTATGAGAAGAGGTTTTTGCTCTGCAGTCGGATAATAATAGACTGGTTTTATTATTATTTTAGTAACTTCATTACAACAAAACTAATCAAAATAAAACAGCCTACCAAATGATATAACATCACGATTCGATTCGACATTTAACAGAATGATAGCCCTCATTCACGTCAGTCCTCGGTCAACAAGGTACCTAACCATTCTGTCAGCCTAGTACCTAATCTTATAAACGAGCGGTCGTATCAGACACAATTTTAGGGCACACCTACTACTAATTTCTCAAGGGAATGTCTTTCTCTGACCATTATTTTTTTTATTTGGTCTGTCCGTGTATAGACTTGGACTATAATAATGGTTGGAAAAGACTTAGTATATTATAAGTTTTAAGAGCGAATGAATTACTAATTACTACTTAGTTACGTAACATAATGACGATAGATTAGAATATAGAACACTGTTTTCATCATACGAGTATTTTTTAACCACCGACTTAAAAAAGAAAGGTGCTATAAATTTGACGCGGCTGTGTCTTTCTGTGGCACCATAGCTCTTAAACGGGTGAACCGATTAGAATGGGTTTTCTAGAAATGGTTCTTAGATATGCTTTATCAAAATCGGTTCATCCGTTTCATGGGTATCTGCTCTTGTATTAATTGATTAATTCATCATTATCATCATGTTAGCCGCACGACGTTCACTGCTGGACGTAATTAATTACAAATTTATCTTTTTTTTATTATTCGAAAAGAAATAACATTTTTATTTTTTAAATTTACATAAGTCTGTATTTCGAGAGTAGGTGCTAATGAAATAGAATCGTTCTACCGCGGGAAAACAACTATTAAAATTTCAGCTCGCATACGCATGTTTTGCAGGGTATTGATACAATTAGATTCTGAGACTCAGTCTATAATTTTATTACACTTTTCCTTACCCGTCTAAATAATTTGCCAATAACTCAGAAAAAGATACTAACGTAATGTAAGGACAGATGTAACGCGATTATAGGGGTACCAGAAGAAGGAGGCGTTTTTATTGCCGTTCCGAAAACCGTAAAAGTCACAAACGTAGATAGATGTTATAGGACATTACAAAATTACCCTCAATTGCTATAAGAAAACAATAGTCCACGTAATAAAACTATTTTTTTTACATAACCTCCGACAAAAGAATAACAAATTCCTACCGCAGCTAACAAAAGAGCTAATAACCTTGAAACGGCTGATCTGATTTTGATGAAACATCTAAGAACAACCGCTAGGAATCCTGCTTTAAAAAAAAAAAACTGCATTCAAATTGGTTCACCCGTTTAAGAGCAAAGGTACCACAGACAGGCACGCAGACTCGTGAAACTCATAAAACCCCTCTTTTTGACACGCGGGTTAAAAATAGAATAGACGTGACTTTCTTATCATCTTTAGTGCATTACCAAGTCAATAGTGTAGTGTACGCGCTTGTTGTCAAACAAAACAAAATTAAAAATTAGTTTAGATGACATGGTTGCCTTAGTGGCTGATTTATTCGCTCTTGCACTGCGTCTTGCGGTTAGATTCCCGCACGGAAAAAATATTTGTATGGCCCCCTGGTAGTTGTTTTGGGGTCTGGTTGTTTGTGTCCTGTGAGTTAATATGTTTGTTAACGCACCCACGACACAGGAAAAAATATAACAGCGTGGGGGAGTTTAAAAAAAATATATCATTTCGTATTTTACTTAAATTTTGAGAACAAAAAATACACCCCTTTCAAATGCGTATAGAAAGAGAAGTTTTTTTACAAAATATAACTCTATTGCAATTTGTGCCATAACCCTGAGCGAGTAAGTGCATTTTCACAATTCTTCCCTACCTAAATACAAAATCTACCACATCGTTATTCAATTTCATTTTAACAACAACATATTTCATAGTTTAACTCCATTGTATTCAAGGAAATTGATGAAATATTACAAAAGATAATATATCTTGCAAACCATCGTAAGAATCTGAATAAGAAATATATATTTATGTGGTATCTACAGCTGAATTCAGATGCCTCATTTTGGTGAGAATGATTAATGTCGAAAGCTCTTGAACAGCCTCTAAACTCTGGTTCTCGATTGAAATTTGGAGAATATTTTCAGTGATATTATCGTTATCACCTATAGTAGACATTGCTCATACTATTTTAGTTTAAATAATTATTTTAACTGCCTCGTTAGCCTAGTGGTCCTAAGCGCGACTGCTACGTCTTGGGTTCGATTCCCAGGTCGAGCAAAAAGTGTTATTGGGTTTTTCCATGAAATTCTCAGTAGAAGCTCGGAGTTAGGATTTCTGCCCGGTTAATGGCAATAAGTTCGCCCCCTATAACATGGTACCTAAAACATACCGTCGAACTGTGGGTGTACATAGGTGTCCCTCTGCCTAACTCTTCGGGGAATACAGGCGTGATGGTATGTTGGTATAATTATTTAATTCAGGGAATTCGGTCCCCTAAACATGGCTACTTGATTATCCTACTAGATTAAAGGTTAAAAAAAAACGTACTCTTGTAGTCCGAATCATATCGTCTAGGTCTTATATTACTTCTGTTAATCTTATCTATAGTAACATTGAAAATAAAATTGTGTCATTGTTTGTAAAAGGAAATCTCAGGAAGTATAGGTCCAATTACAAAAAATCACTAATAGCCCAGTAATTGCAGAGTACCATAGGCCATTAATGGTACCCATACTTGACGTCCACTTAGACGAAATCCCGAGCAGAAACTATTAAAATGACAAGAAAATTCAATTTAGTCAAATGGTAGGAGCTCCCAATTTGAATAAAGGTGCGAGAACGGTTCACGAATAAGATATACAAGTAGTACTTGAGATTTGCTTAAAAATGATGAGAAGTCGACGGTCTCGATCTGGACCACTCCTCTTTGGAACATTTTCATAAGTGTTGTTGGGTCACGAGTGGAATATAATGGAGGATAAACTGTACTTATTTTCTTATTAAAAACTAGCTCCTGCCAGCGACTTCGTTCGCTAGGTTTTTTGCGTTACGTCTTTGGTTGCTGCTCCTCTCTGTGTCGTAGCGTGATGGTATAAAGCCTAAAGCCTTCCGCAATAAATGAACTATCCAACATAAAAAAAAATCACACCAGTACTTCCTGAGATTAGCGCGTTAAAACAAACAAACTCTTCAGCTTTATAATATTATTATAGATGAATGTTGAATAAGAGAATTGGGTTTATTTCTAATAAGAAGTTAACTACTTTCACATACCATCACGCCTGTATTCCCAGAAGGGTTAGGCAAAGGTGTACACCCACATTCAGCTGGTATGTTTAGGTTCCATGTAATAGGGGGCGAGCCTATTGCCATTAACCGGGCACAAATCCTAGCTCCGAGCTGCTACTGAGAATATCATAGAAAAACCCAATAAGACTGCTCGACCTGGGAATCGAACCCAAAGACCTCTAGCGTTGCAGAGTCGCGCTTAGGACCACTAGGCTTACGAGTGTATAAAATCACTTTGGTTCAAATTAGTTTATAATGAATAATGATAGAAAAAGTAATCTGTTTTTTTTTAGTAAATATTGTATGTGAATTTGTCATAAATTTCGAACTCGCCATTCAGACAAAGGTGGCGGCAATAACAGTTAAAATAATTATACTGATTTAATATTATGTCAGACTTACATCACATTATTTTACTGATTTAACATTATGTCAGACTTACATAACATTATTTATTTTTATTTATTTATTAAACTTTATGCACATAATGTAAAATAATACACTATAGAAAGGCGGACTTAATGCCTTAGGCATTTTCTACCAGTCTACCTTATGGCGATGCAGAGACAAAACATAGTAGGTGCAAAGAAAAGAAAATATTCGGGAATAGAATTTATTTTAATAATAAATACATATATACATACATACAAACAAAACAAACAAAGTAGAGAAAGATAAAAATACATTATCAAAAGAGAATGAACAAAAAGCTCAAATTTTCATCCGAATCTCTACTCATTGTAACCAGGTACCCATAAACATAACTTAATTATTGTTCAAAAATCGAAATTCTAAAGAATCTTAAGGTACGATAAAAAGCGGTCAGTAGCAACAAAGTAACGCCCGGAGGGATCTCTACATAATTTCCCTGTTACTGACGTTTTGTTCATAAAGTTAGTTTCAAAACCGACTGCGGCTGTTTAAGAAACCTCTAGAGATTATGCTATCCTAGTATCTTTATTCTATGCTAGAAAGAGATGGGGACCTATTTGTATAGCTCTGTCTCTTTCTCAAGAACTTTATGATAGTTTACCGTTAGAGAGATAACTAAAGAGGTTTGATCCTAAGCAACTGCATAAGAGCTCAGTTCTCAATTCGAGTTTATTCTTTTTTTAAACGCGTTAAAAGAATCGATGGTTAATGAGTTTTGATAAAAAATTGTTATTTCATTTTTTTAGTTTGAATTTAGAATATTGAAGGCGTCCATGGCAGCGGTTCCTACACTTTTAAGGCATTGTTACACTTAACAAAACCTTTTGTTTTTATGGAACCCCACATCAATTTAAAGACCCTCCAATTAAAAATAAGAACAAAAACCTTTATTAGAAATATTTATATCATTTTTAACATGAAAAATGGAACTGTTTCATTGTTTAACAGGCGGACTTTAAAACCAAAAATTGCGGAAACGTGCTGATTTTTCCACGGAATCCACTGAATGAATCGCTGGTCTATTGTATCAAATACCAAATAAATGCATGTAAAGTAAACCTACCTTGGTACGCAAATCGGGATTTTGAATCCATTTTTATTTTACAAAAGATAGCTGTCAGAGCCATTTATAATCTCCGTCGCTGCGAATCTCTTAGAGAACTATTTCAAAATATTAATATTATGACAGTGGCTTGTCAATACATTTATGAAAATATTATGTTTGTAAGAAAAAATGTACATCTTTTTGATAAAATAAGTGATAGACATAATTTTAATACTAGAAATAAGGACAAAATAGCGCAGCCATTTTTTAGATTATCTATAGTGCACACATCTTTCATGGGTTTTTTTTTTTTTTTTTGGGGCGTGGGAAGTCGTCAAATAACTTCTCCCGCCGCGCCGGCAGGGCGGGAGGGAGTGTCAGACTTTTACTGACTAAAACCCACCTATGTTCCTTCTTGTGCCCTTTGCGTTCCGGGGGCGCGGTATCTCTTACGAACAACCCGCAACCCCGGCAGGCATCGGCCCTCAGTGGCCCCTTCCCTATGTTGACATCTCTTTGAGGCGCGCGTGGAACACGAACGCGCCGTCGACACGGCTTGTCGTTATGCAACGTAAGGACGATGAGCTACCCATTGCCCACCGTCCACAGGCCCGTATCTACGGTAGCCGGGAGTCGTCTCGCGGCGCCCGACGTCGGAGCGTCTACCGCGGCGGCTGGGACGCTAGAACCTCTGTCTCAGCCGTCCCGCCGCCTCCTTCTCAAGCATTACTGCCTCGCAGAAGGAGGCGACTGCATCCCATTATCTCTCGCTCCGGACCATGGCTTGCACCAGGGCCGGGCGCGAGAGTTCACCGCCGCCGATGGCCGCCACGAATCTTTCATGGGGTACTGTGTTAAATGTTACAATAAAATACCTTGTGATATATTAAAACTAAATGAAAAACAATTTAAAAAATGTATCAAACATACACTTTGTAAACAAGCTTATTACAAATTAGAAGATTATATTCAAGATAACAATGCTTTGGAACATGCTGGTCCTGCTCCATAGAACAATTTAAAGTCTTGACAAAATCAACTGGTTGCTAATTTAATTATATAAGTACTAAGTTTTAATTAATTATTTTTCTCTTCGACATTAATTCTACATTCGAGTATGCCTCACACGCTGATTCCTTGTCTTTGAAATGTATAAATGTATGTAATATTACAATTAACTTAGCTTTCATTTCTAATTTGTGGCACTGTGTACGTATTGCAGTACTTTGTGTGATTTTTTTTAATAGATCGTTTTGACATCAGTATAGTTTTATGGAATTGTACAACTTATTGTAATTTTTTTTTTTTAAAGAGTATGTATGGAGTTTCTTGCCCGTTCTTCTCCATACGAAACTACCTTTTGGAATGGGCAACTAGATTCAATATTTTTAATTTAACATGTAATTGACGTTCAAAAGTGCCTTTTAATGGTCTAATTGAAATAAATGATGTGACTTTGACTTTGATTACTAGTCGTTTCATTACTTAGTTTAGCACGGACTCCAAAAAATTGGAAAATTTTATTGTAGGTTAATCGTAGGTTAGGTTAAGTTTATTAGCATAGTTATGTTGTAGTATTATTTTTAACTTTTTAGTGCTTGTAGGGTTTTTTGAAGTCGGTTTTATTTTTTTGCAAAAAATTTTTTATTTGTAAATTTTTAGTGACATATTTTTATTAGCCTATTTGAATGAAGTAAAGGAAAAACTTTTTTTAATTTTAGATTTATTTATTAATCAGTGGTTCGCCTGGAAAGTGCATACCAAAAACAATTTCAACAAGCCCAAACACGGCTAGGATACATTATCTTATTATGGAGTTTCGGTGCCTGTCGCTTGGCTTCAACATTAGATCTGATGGTAGAATAGTTCCTATTGAACGATTTGCATTACATAAGAACAGATCAGCTTGTTATAGAGAAAATACCAAAATCGCTGTACATTTTTCTCAGTTCTTTCGATTTCGCCAAGATTCCATCATCACTTCATCAGATCCCGATCTGGTGACTATGAGACCAAAAGGGAAAACATAGGCTTCCGAATATAAGAAGAATTTTCCAAATCGGTTCATAAACGACGGAGACGAAAATATCGTTAATGTAGATAACGTAGTGGTTATTTGAGTTTTGTTGATTTTTCAAAAACCGTTTGTCCGATTTTGATAAACATTATGGGACCATTTGGGAAGTATACCCTTTCCAACAAAAAAAGAATTTTTCAAGTCGGTTAGCAAGCGACGGAATTATGCCCGAACAAACATAAAAAAAATATAAACATCCCAATTAATAATCTCATTCTTTTTTAGAAGTCGGTTAAAAACCGGGACATGTCCCAACACAATGTAGATAATTATATTGTCAGAACTCTCAGGTGATACCAAGTACCAACAACGATGCAGTTAGGTGTTTGAACGTTCGATCAACAACATAGGATATTATGACGTGTCACCGGCTCACCACACTATCTATTATGTGGGGACGCGCCACTTGCAGGACCAGTGATTGATGTTCCTCGAGTTTATGTTACCCTAGAACATCGTGGGCGATGATGTATGGTGGTTTGCATTACAGTACTATGTATAGGATCTCTCTCTCTTAAGAATTGATGACGTCATAAATAACTCTCCTTCAGACGTAGTCGGGTAAATAGACAGGGATAGATGTTTTACAACAAATCAATCAGTTTCTAAAAATAATTTGATTTAAAAAAAAGTGATCAAGGTTATCAAGATTTATTTAAAACTCATGAAAGCATGTTTTTGTTTCTGCTAATTCCTGTATTTTCTTTATTTAAACAACAAAAAAATTTAAATTATTATTGTCTCTGATATTCTTTATTTTAACATATTTTTTACATTCATAAAAAAATATTGATTATTAATTATATCGAGAGGAAATACAGTTCATATTTTCTCTCGGTATATCACTTTGATTTATTACTTCAGATTACTTTCTTTTCAACATTTTAACTTTATTAGGTTCCATTTCAGGAGTTTGCCTTTACATCCTTGAAGAGGCTTGTAAGTACTTGCAACTAAAGTAATAAAATTACCCCCTTATCTATCCTTAACAAGACCTAAACCCGGTTTTAGTAACGTGATACGTCAAGCAAGTTGTGTAAATCAGTTAAAATGGTTTGGACTATACGCATCCCTGGTTGTAGGGACTGTGGGACTATGGGAATGTGGCTTGACCTAATTGTGGTCGGGCGAAACCTTGCGGGAACGAGCAGCTTCGGCGACGTAGTGTTAATGTCTCTGTGTTTTATGATGTCCTGGTACTTGATCGTGGTATAAGATTGCTTTTATTGGCTAGTTTTCTTGTTTTACCGGAATTAGAAAAAAACAGGGTTAGCTTCGAATTGTTTTTTTTAAATCTATAGGTACTATAATAATATAAAATTTATTTTTTTGTTTGAACGCGCTAATCTTCAAAACTATTGGTCCTATTCAGAAAAAAATCTCGCTAATAAGAACCTGCATTATTTTAAGGGCTGTATTTAATAATTAAATCTCTTCACCACCTCTGTTTGTCTGGTAGAAAATACCTAAGGCTTTAAGCCCACCTTTGTACCTTTTCTTACATAAAGATTAAATAAATAAATATTTAATTATCAAAATATTGGGATCCATACAAAAATTCTCAGACACAAAATCTCGGGTAAAAGCTTAGTACATACATACTTACATATTGAAATGAACAGACGTACTACACACGTAATGGAACGTAGTTTTCGTTGCCAAGATCAAGGTCATATTTACCTGAAAAAAAGAAAAATATCTATGTAAATAATATTTTTTTTTCTATACTAACTTTTATTTCCATAATAATATTTACAGCCTTAAAATTAGAAATCCTTAATAAAAACAAAAAGAAAATAAAACTAAATGGCATCAAAAAACTCCTCCGCATCGCCGTCAACCGGAAAAGTGCCCAAAAGACTGGCGGCATTGCCACGTTGGATAAAATAAAAATAATAATTAAATAATTATTAACTACCTCGCCTCGCTAATTTCCCGGTAGCCTAGTGGTGCTAAGCGCGACTGCTACGCTAGAGGTTTTGGGTTCGATTCCCAGGTCGAGCAAAAAGTGTTACTGGGTTTTTCTATGAAATTCTCAGTAGCAGCTCGGAGTTAGGATTTGTGCCCGGTTAATGGCAATAGGCTCGCCCCCTATTACATGGGATCTAAATATACCGGCGAACTGTGGGTGTACATTGTTACACCTCTGCCTAACCCTTCGGGGAATACAGGCGTGATGGTATATTTTTTTTTTTTTATAAATAATTATTATATTTAACACTTTTTAATAAAAATGATTTTCAAACAATCTTTGAACGAACTTTAAGGCTTCGTACTTCGAATAATGCTAGTCTGCTAATAATAAAACCAGCCTATTGGTGTCCCTCTGCAAAGCAAAGGCCTCTTCTCATCCAAAGAAGGCACGAGGATTGATCACCAAACTTGCTCAAGGCAGATTAGCGATTTCAGACTTATAACAATTAAGTCCATGTTTTTAACCCCCGACGCAAAAACGACGGGATGTTATAAGTTTGATGTGTCTGTGTGTCTGTGGCATCATAGCTCCCGAACGCATGCACCGATTTTGATTTTGTTTTTTGTGTTTGAAAGGTTAATTAGTCGGGAGTGTTCTTAGCTGTTTGATGGAAATCGGTTTAGCAGTTTTAAAGTTATCAGCTCTTTTGTTAGCTGCGGCTGTGATTTTAATCTTCTGTCGGGAGTTATGATGACAGCAACGTCTAAGATAAACTTGGAAAGTACACGTGAATTGAAAAAATCACAATGTTATTTTCCCGGTATCTGATGAATAAATCATAATTATTAAATGCTTTGATCCCTTCACTACCATTAACAGTTAACACCTATAATTAATGACCCCTTTGACGGTACCCTTCCTAGAACAATAAACACGATCCCCAAAATAGACTCGAATATAATGCTTAGATGGCGGAAGTGGGTCCTATTCATTCGAGTCGATTTAGTTTCGCTGTCGAGATGCTCGCAATATTAGAAATTGACGGGGACTCATAAATACTAGAAACTTTTATTATAGGACCCATCTAAAAATATGAAAAAAAACCTGGCCAAGTGTGAGTCAGACTTTATATAATACTAACGAACTGCCCGCGATATCGTAAGCGTGACTTATTTCACCCGTATTAAATTACGTCTTTGGTTACTGCTCCGCTCCCGTGTCTCGTAGCGTGATGTTTTACAACCTATGTTATTCAGGAATAATGTAGCTACCTATTGATAAAAGAATAGTTACAATCAGTCCAGTAGTTATTTTTATTAGGGATTGGAAATCATCAAATGACTTCCCCCGCCCTGGTCTTGGGTTCAGATTCCAGGTCGAGCAAAAAGTGTTATCGGGTTTTTCTATGAAATTCTCAGGAACAGCTCGGAGTTAGGATTCGTGCCCGGTTAATGGCAATAGGCTCGCCCCCTATTACATGGGACCTAAAAATATACCGGCGGACTGTGGCTGTACATTGGTGCACCTCTGCCTAACTCTTTGGGGAATATAGGCGTGATGGTATGTTATGGTATGTTAAATATTGTAAAGTGGGATATCTTCGCGTGTGAGTCCGATTCGCACTTGGCCGATTTTAAATCAGTTTATACAACATAAACCGGCTGGTCGTACACGTGCCGATTCAAGTAAGTCCCACACATCTGAACTTTTGAAGGACATCACTAATCCGGAGCCTTTTAACAAAACGTTATTTTTCATGCACAGGAATAATTATTGTTAACCCTTATTGTCGTACAATTGACCCGACAAAGGGTTCACGTAACTAACTAACGAGTTGATATAGTCTCTACAGTTAATCTCTGCGTATTTAACTTATGTTTGAGCTATGTACATACTTATATACATTTGTTCGTATGTATGTCTGAACCCAGCTTAGAGAAGAATTTATATAATGATGTATCACGTAGCTTTGAAGATTTAATGGGGCTAGCAGAAACTCTACTAACGCGTGTTTTGAGAATATCATATAGTAACCCCCACGAGTCGTGGGCACAAACGTTAAGTAAATTTTTGGGTTTTCCGCTTCCTTTCTAGATTTTTTGGGTCACCGACGCTGCACGCGATAGGTCCGTCTATCGGATTATACCCAAAAATGAACTTGATATTTGTGCTTATGACTCGTAGCGGCTACTATCCTATTATATCGTGATGGCCTGGTAGTTGACCTCAAAATCACGAGATTGTGCTTTTGCAACTGGTCATGGTAAAAGTCCCCATGTGACTTTTTCTGTTTTTCATTAAAGTCTAAATTTAGAGTGGACGAGGACGCTAGAGGTCTTGGGTTCGATTCCCAGGTCGATGCAAAAAGTGTTATTGGGTTTTTCTATGCAATTCTCAGTAGCAGCTCGGAGTAAGGATTTGTGCCCGGTTAATAGCACTAGGCTCGCGCTACCGACCTAAACTTACGGGTGAACTGTGGGTATACACTGTTACACCTCTGCCTAATCCTTCGGGGAATACAGGCTGGAAAACATCGTGAGAAAACCCGGATCTCCAAAAAATATACAAGTCTGAAATCGTCAATCAGGCTTGAGCAAGCGCTGTGATTACTGCTCATCGTGCCTTGTCTATAGGTATAAGAAGAGACCTTTGCTCTGTAAACCAAAGTTTACATTATTCTTCCCACCATTGCGGTAATCTTATTGGTCTGCGCCATATCTGGGGACCTCTTGGTTACAGAGAATATTCAACTTAAATATGATCATCATCATCTGCTTAGGCTTTTCTCAACCATGTTGGGGTCGGCTTCCAGTGTACCCGGATTCAGCCTAAATGAACTTAAATATGATATTAACTTAAATACCCGGTCTCTGGACCGTTACAGGCACAGAGCACAAAGTTTTGTATATAACGCTCTGCCATAACCACAAATTTTTCACTATCACCATCATACCTTCACGCAAGTATTCCCCGAAGGGTTAGGCATAGATGTACCAATGTACACCTACAGTTCGCCGGTATGCTTAGGTCCTATGTAATAGGGAGCGAGCCTATTGCTTTTAACCGGGTACAAATCCTAAATCCGAGCTGTTACTGGGATTTTCTTAGAAAACCCAATAACACTTTTTGCTCGACCTGGGAATCAAACCTAAGACCTCTAGCGTAGCAGTCACTTACGACCCTAGGCTAACGAGGCAGTTTACACAAAAAAATAAAAAGCCGTTTCCCAGAAAAAAAATTTTGCTCAAACTTAGTTTGATGGGCGTTATGCGCGGTTAACGGTAATTATGATGTGTTTGTATGAGACCAAACGTGAAATAGGCAATAAATTCTTCCTAACAGTATATCACAAAGCCACAACTAATACTTTTTCTCGACTTCTAAACCGTACATAAAGACCGTATACTCCTATTTACACACATACATCGTTTCAGTAAGCGAGAAAACATTATAACTCCTAAAATCGCTTCAGCGGTTTTTGTTGGGGGAATTTGTTCTCTCTTCAATAAACACATTCAGCATAATTCAGGTGTTTCAGTACACATGGCTACTGAAATATAAAGCTTATTTGTAATGTACTAAGTGTTTTATTCTATTCTAACTTTTTTCACATGAATTTTGTTTCAATAGAAGCATTTGTTCTGGCGGAGTTTGTCGAAGAGTATTAGGAGCTTATGTAGTATAGGAGGTGTATTCGTGCGTTATTTTCGAGACAAAAGAGGAGGAGCGTATTTCTAAGAAATTTTGTACCGTACTAAATAAGCCCGTAAATATAATTTATTGTGAGAGAAATTAGTTATTTCTAAATTATTATTTTAATTATTTCTATAGAAAAATCTTAACAAAACTTTAATTGCATAAAAAACCTATAAATTTGACCTTAACCTGTCATAAGGTGAAATACAAAGTCAAGAACAGTAAACCTCAGAGCTTATTGATTCCTGGTATATGTTAGGTGTTGGTATTTTATCGCAAAAGGGAACCTTCGATAAAACCGTTATCAAAACCGATCACATTCAACCAGAAAATAATACATTTAACACAAAATCCGGAAAATACCGGATCGCCTAAATTAACTCGAGTAACTCCACAAAAACGTACAGCCAGCAAATTGTCTGCGATTTCGAAAAAGCGAAAAAATAAAAGTGACTCGAGCGTTTTATTTAACACCGTTATACTGGGAACTTCCACTAACCTTCTTTTGTTGCTTGTATCCTGGTACTTTCGTGTAGGAGATATTGCAATTTGATATTTAGAAAGCCTTGTCTTTTTGGGCAAAACATTTTTTTTTGGGTAATAACAACGTGGAAAAAAGATATAAATATAATGTACAGGGTATGTTTACCGCTGCGGGTTGTTCGCAAGAGATACCGCGCCCCCGGAACGCAAAGGGCACAAGAAGGAACATGGGTGGGTTTTAGTCAGTAAAAGTCTGACACTCCCTCCCGCCCCGCCCCTGGGCGGGAGAAGTTATTTGATGATTTCCCACCCACCAAAAAAAAAAAAAAAGGGTATGTTTACCGGGATTTTCTACAAACCTCCTTTAGTTGCTTATACCCTGATACTTTTATGTTGGAGATATTGCAATTTGATATGTAAAAAGCATTGACATTTTTGATGCTATTACGTCAAAAATATATCTCACACTAATGTTAAGTATGGCTTAACTATAAGCAACGACTAACATAGGCCTATAAAAACTAATTTCAATAATATTTTATTATCGATAAAGGTAGCGAGCAACGCCACTTCTTTAGTGACCAATGGTGACCATCAAATGTTCACATTAATCAACCGAACTGCCACATTAGCCCAGTGGTTCAAAGCGTAACTGCTACACTAGAGGTCTTGGGTACGATTCCCCGGTCGAGCAAGGTTTTTCAATATTAGCATTTGCAGCTCGGAGTTAGAATTTGTGCCCAGTAAATGGCAATAGGTTCGCCCCTTATTACATGGGACTTAAAACATACCGGCGAACTGTGGGTGTACATTGGATACACCTCTGCCTGAGTCTTCGGGGAATACAGGCGTTATGGTGTATATGTATGTATGAAATTTGTGTTATTGGACTTTACGAAAGTCCAATAACATAATTATAATTATTACAGTATGGTATTAGGAATTCAATTAATCACACTGAGGTACTTGATGTACCTCAGTTAATTTTTTTTATTGCAATTATTTCGCACTTTGTTTCAGACAGAAAGCAAATTCTAATTATACATCACTTTTCACAAAATTATTCCAAATATCCCCAAAAGTATTTAATAGTTGTATATCCAAATAACAACTCTAAATTTGTTTACCTACCCCTAGAAAAATACCAGTGCAAATAAAAAAATACAAACTCACAATCTCAAACAACAAACTTACTGACAGCCCTATTGGTTGGTTGGTTGATGGTATCCTTAAAAGCAATCCGGAGAATTGGTTTATTTACCTAATCGTTCTCAATTTCCATACCAGGAAAATAGTTCAAGTAAGTGCCCTTTCATAAAGAAATGAGAAAATTATGACACGGACACTGGATCAATTTTTATTGACGTTTTAAAAAAAAAAATAATCAATTATTTTGAAATTAACTGAGTATGGTAATAATATATATATTAATTTTTGCATTCGCATTACCCCATATAACATCAACTATTGACCAGTAAAAGTCCTGTCAGTCATACACATACATAGTATCACGCCAGGTAGAGGCAGAGGTGAGGAATTGGTAGCTCACCGTCCGTACGTTCGTGTTCCACGCGCGCCTCGAAGGGGTGTCAGCAGCTCAGCTGGGCCGATGCCTGCCGGGGCTGCGGGTTGATCATAAGAGATACCGCGCCCCCGGAACGCAAAGAGCACAAGAAAGAACATGGATGGGTTTTAGTCAGTAAAAGTCTGATACTCCCTTCCGCCTCGCCCAATGCGGGGTCCCAGTCATTTGATGATCTCTCATCCCTAAAAAAAAAAAAACAGGCAGAGATGTACCAATGTACACCCACAGTTCGCCGGTGATACAACAAACAGATACACAGACAAAAATCTTTTCATTATTTGTAAACTGCTTTATGAATTTAGTTTAAATCTGACTTATAAATAGACGACTTCAATTTTCTTTATTTGTATCTATGTAGGTATCCCAATTCCGGTTTTACTGTGAGATGTCTGAAACTTTGTGTGACACCTAAACCAACCCATGGACTTGATAGAATAACATGACAACACATTGTACATTGTTACCTTTACAAATAAAAAACTTTGTTCTCCATAAGAAGAATCCTCGGAAGTCCTTTGGTCACAAACTTACAAAGATAGATCGTGTAAATAACCCGACTTCTTAGTGTCCCAGCTTTTCAAATAAGGAAGCTCCTAGAAAACCATTAATAACTTGGAGTAGTTTACAGTATGATTTGCGGTTTTAAGACAACTTTACACAACATTGAAATGCTTGTTCCAAACAGAATTGACTTATTCAGGGTTTTGGCATTTTAACCTTAAGGCGCTGTGAGAAGCAATTGTTTAGGTAATTAGGTAACACGTATCGTGGCAATCAATAAGGTTCAAAATAGCGACACGTTTGATGTTAGTTAAATCGACTGACAACCAAAATAAAAGTCATTCTGCAGTTTTCATTTTATTTTAATGGGTGCGCGACTCATTAAAATATTTTTAGCCGTGTTTAGTTGATTGAATTCCCTTTAATATAATTACATAAAATAATACAGATTACGTTCAATAAAAAAATTAGACAAATTTTACGTTACATAAATTTCGAAAATAATGTAAATTTTTTTATCGGTCTTTTATGTTTTTTTTTATTTTCATGATACTATTTCATTTTTAACCGACTTCAAAAAGAAGGAGTTTATCAATTCCTTTGTTTCTATTTTTTTTGTATATGTGTTACGCGATAACTCCTCAATTATGACTCGGTTTCGATGATTATTTTTTTCTTTGAATCATACTTAAAAGATGGTCTCATATAAATTTTATAGAAATTGGTTCAGTAGTTTGGTAAAAAATTACTGAAAAAAATATGTCATTCAAGTAAACGAATTAGCGTATTCTGCTTTATTGTGACTTTTAAGTGGTGTCTTGTTAATTTACGTAGAATAACTGTTCGCGGATTTGAATGACAGGAAATTGATACTAAAAAGCGAAAAATAAAAACTTTTTACAAAACAGACAAACCTCCTTCAAAAACTAAAAAGTGAAAAATAACATTAGCTTTGTAAGCCAATGAGCTCAGGGGAGAAGTCATTTGATGATTCCACATCTGGAACAAAGAAGTTCTTTTTAACCGAATTCAAAAAAGGAAAAGGTGCTTTAAATTAGTTGGGCCTTTGCCAGTGTGGAACAGAATTGAGTCTGGTATTCCGTTTTAGTAAGCACAAAATTGGGCTTATGTTATTTATTCATATTCATTGGTTTATAAGAAATAAATTATAACCTTCTAAAAATATTGTTGTAATTAATACAGTATTTAGAAACTTATTTCGTACACAAAAAGTACATAATGCTATAACAAGTAATTTATGAGTAAGTGGCAAAAAAAAAATCTCTGCATCTCTATCAACCAGTAATAAGCCCAAGACTTTAGCGGCATTGCTACGTTAGATGCGCGTGGATGTGCAAATCAACGGGCATCCTTCACACCAAAGATTGGCGAGACATGAATTTAAATATTTGTTCGTACAACATTGAACTATATTGCTGCATGAATAGAGTCTCACTCATCCAATCCACTCCAAACCTTACTGGCGTGGAACCACCTTTTTCAGCTTAATTCAACTTTTGTCCATATAAAATACCTGTTTAGTTTCAGCTGGCCGCGTCTGAACAGCTACGATACAAAACAAGTGTTTTCTATAGACAAAACCTGAATTGAGCCGAAAGAGTGATGTAAGTCAATAAAGTTCCTAGTCCGCAGTTCCGCAGCAAATCTCTAATGGCGAATCTGTTTACCAGCAAACAGATTCATCACAAAACTTACGTTACGTAATCATAAGCTTTTTACTGTAGATACACTGGCTGGTTTAGCCATAGCCAACCTCATTTTATTTACTCAATATTCCTATGACATATACTCTGTTCTAAATTTAAAATATTTGACAGTTCACCACGAGATTTAACACGAGGGTTTAGCTTAAAATCTGTATGCCTGCCGATATACGATATATATATAAAAAAAAGGTCAAATATAAGAAAAATAATATGTCCCAGTTGTTACTTCCAAAGTGTTTCTCACTAAATACATCACTAAATATTTATATAAATCAGAAGACATTTGTAGTATGTCAATAGGAAAAACTTCTGCGTATTTTCTTTTCATCAAAGCGCTCATTATCACGACCTACATAATTTTAAATCCCCAAAGAAAAAAAGATGGCGGCTGACGTTAGAAGGTCTCCTGTGTGGGATGGACTTACCTCAGTTGCTAAGGTAAGTTTTCCTTCTTGTTTGCAAAAGAGTGTGAAAAAATATTCCATACTCATTAATTTTTTCTTAGAATATTTTTTCTTATTGACAGCTCATACATTTTTTTCTTAGATTTTTTTTTTGTTATTCATAGCTCAAGTATACATAAAGTTTTTCAAGGGAAAAATAAGTACGCTTTGTTAACTTCCAAAGAATAACAAGCAAAGAAGTAACAAAAAAGATATTGATGTTGTAAGAAGTAACAATTTTATTTGGTTAAAAACATTATCATATTATTATACGTCTTACATAAGAACCTTCTCGTTAAGGAATTGAAGGACAAACTAAAATGATTTTTTTAAGAAAATATGATTAGTTTTAAATTTTAATTTTAAACTTATAACATCTCCATGACCGCTGTATTGTCGCATGCATCACTAAGCGCATTTTTCTACGTGAGTTACATACAATACACGCTTCTTTAATCAGCGACTCATTCAAAAAAAAAACATCTTCTTTCATCAAAAGAAAACTTTTCTCAGCAATACTTTTTGGTTGGTTTTTTTGGTTTGTTTGACTGCCCCGTTGGTCTCGTGGTCGCAAGCGCGACTGATGAGCACGGGGTCCTGGGTTCGATTCCGAGGTCGAGCAAAGTGTTATTGGGTTTTTCCATTAGGAATTTCTCAGTAGCAGCTCGGGGTTAGGATTTGTGCCCGGTTAATGGCAATAGGCTCGCCTCCTATTACATGGGACCTAAAACATAACGGCGAACTGTGGGTGTACATTGGTACACCTCTGCCTAACCCTTCGGGGAATATAGGCGTGATGGTATGTTGTACTTTTTGGTCAATGTTATTTAGTTTGATCGTCAAGACGCTCAGTTAACGGTTATGTGATGTCTTTGTACAGTTCATATACAATTTAAATTTACCTATTTGACAGTTTACCTCGTTTGTTGTATGTAAATTACTTTTAAAGGACTGTCGTCTCCTAGGACCATTTATGCACTTTTAAAAACATATATACTTGCATACCTATGTTTATTTCCAGACAAAGTTTACTTTTACTTTATATTTAAAGCACATAGAGTAAGGAAAATGTCAGGTGTAAAGCTGAAGACAAAGTATCGTGGCATGTTGCCAACCCTTTCTAGAGATAAGGATATAAGATACAGATAAGACCAACACTTTCGCTGACTGGGATACATAGACGTTTGGTATCATTGTTTATTTGTTCTATGATTATTTTTCTACTGATAATAAATCTGCCGTAAACTGGAGACGATTTGGAAAGCCACAAAAAATAGCAAAGTTTTCTGAATATTTTGTTATTATTAACTAGCGTTTGCCCGCGGCTTCATCCTCGTGAATATTGTTGTCACGGATGCTGACAAAGTCGTAGATTAAAAAGTAGCCAGTCTACTAATTAAAAACGTACAAAATGAAGACGAAATCTCATCTCAAGGCCAATAAACTTAGAAAAATTAGCACTGAGATTTTATTGCGGTGTTTCCTAAAGGTTGTAGAATTGCCGCCAGAACCCTAACTAACTCTTTGTTGTTTACTACGATCGCTTCAGTTGTTTAGCAGTGATGAAGCAACAAACTGACTGTTAGTTACTATTTCTTTTATAATATTAGTTTGGAATCGTAACTGTAACAGTCGATTTTCTTTTTTATACCCACTGATACATTTTACACATATTTGAGCCAAGTTTTCATTATTCATATTTAAACACCAAACGTTTATCATAAAAACAACACCAATTGAATAAACAACTCTTTCTGTTTTCTATTAAAACGGTTAACTTTAAAACTATACAAAAACGTCGTGTGAAAAGAAGTCATAATTTTATAGTCAGTTGCAAATAGTAAGCGCTTCGTCTCAAAACATCAGTAGAAGAGACTTTTGAATAAAACATACACTCACAGAATGAAAGCGCTCACAAATAAAATAACGAGCGTATAGCTGTTACTGGATACGTTATAACATATTAAATTATGCGTTTTAACACAAAACTGTGAAAAATAACATTGTGAGGAAACCCAGAAAAAATGTCTGAAACCGCCTTGAGCAAGCGTGATGATCAATGCTTATACCTTCTCTATTTGAGAAGAGGCCTTTGCCCTCTAATCGGACAATAATAGACTGCCGCCATTTCTTTGTAAATAATATAACAAATTAGTTCTTACTTATACTATAATGCGATAAGTGTGAATGCTATAAACCTCAAAATCTCGAAATAAAGTTTCTATTTCATTGCTAATTAAGTCAATTATTTACAATTAAATATTAACTCAATAACCTCGACGTCTTACAGGCAACATACCAACTTGACCTTACAACATAATTTCTCTCCTCCCCTTTCCTACATTCCTGGTACCTCTACCGTTTCCATTACCCCTAAATCTTGACAAAATAAAGTGCAAACGGCCCGTCGACAGAACAAATTGTAGGCGCGAAAAATTCCATCCCACTTGAGTTTCGCCGTGTTTAAATAAAAACACCATTATTTTTTATTATAATGTCGGTTTCGAGGGCAATTTTCACATTTTACAGAATACAGCCCGATTTATTTACGGTTATTAAACGGAATGGAAAGTAAGGAGATGATGTTATTTCTTTGTGCGAAGTTTGAAGTGAAATTGGTTAAGGATACCTTGAAAATTTTAGGAAGAATAAAACTTTATTCAAAACTCAGTCAAGTTGGGTTCATTCGGATCAAAGGACCATTTTTTTTTACACTTGTCTTTTGTTCTTTTGAACGCTTGGCATTGTCTTAGTAAGCATGAACCTTAAAAGGTCTTTCTCCATCCAACCAGGTAAAGTCAAGCTCATCATCTTCCTGCCCTTATCCCATGTTAATTGGGGTCGGCGCCACATGTTTTTGTCTTCCATGCCGTCCTGCCAACTGTCATGATATCACTGACTCCCTTCTCTTTCATATCGTTCTTTACACAATCCATCCATATTTTCTTTAGCCTCCCTCTTCCTCCCCGTCCATCTACAGACGTTTATATTCATAACTCTTTTGGTCACATGCGTCTCATCCCTCCTCTTTACATGCCCATACCAAGATAAATGGTTTCCTTCAAAGTAGGTTAACTTTAAAGTAGGTAAGCTACAAGAGTATTATTAAATACTGGGGTACCTCTGTTTTGTACAATGTAAAGCTAACAAGAAGCTAAGAACCTATTGATTGAACTTGTTGAGCAAAGTGTTGATGTATTTATCAGTTTACTCTGTAGAAGCCCCCTAACAGGCTACTATTTATAACTGTTTATTTTCCTATATACAACACTAGCTTCAGCTTACGACTTCGTCCTCGTAGTTTTTTCAGTCACATTAGGTTACGTCTTTAGATGCTGCTTCGCACCTATTGGTCGTAGCGTGATGTTATGTAGTTAGCCTTTCTCGATAAATGAACTATATAATACAAAACTATTTTTGAATTCAATCCAATAATTCCGGAGATTAGTGCGTTCAACCAAACAAACAAACAAACTCTTCAGTTTTATAATATAAAGTATAGACAAACTACTATACATTTGCTGTCGAAAATAAATAATATGATAAAATAATGTTTAAATAATATTCATAATTTATTCTCAATGTTTTTACTAATATAACAATAAGCGTCCTATTACAACAATACCAGTAGCCCGATAAAATAAATTACACGAACGTAATATTCTCTACTTTACGAACCCAAAAGTGGTGCAATACAAACCACTTTACAAGCAACCGAGTAGAAAATTAATTAATTTACATCTTAATAATGACAAAACCAGCAATCTACGTTACAACTCCAAAATGTACCAAGACAACAGCACCGCAGAAGAGATGTAACATTAACGAACTAAAACAATTATATAGAACAGCCCGGTGGGTGAATTAACTAAACAATGCTAATTAGGGTACGAGCTCCGGAGTTTTGAATGCACAATTAATGTAAAGAGAATTCAAGTTATTAAAATAAACGTTTGTAAATGGCGGTGGAATTGAGAGTGACGATTTTAATTGTCTTCTTTAATTTACGGTTTAAAAGACTGACCTTTGGCTTCTGTTTTCTCTAAAGAGTAAAGACTCGTGAAGAATGGTTTCCGATACATTTTTCGCAAAAGCTGTCATATTTATACTAGCATCTGCCCGCGACTTCGTCCGAGTGGTTTTCACCTAAGTTAGCTGGTCTTTGGCTACTGCTCCACTCCTGTGAGTCGTAGTGTTATGCTCCTTATGAATGTGTCTGTCATATACATTATGTATTCTATGTTCAAACATTTTTTTTTCCAATCCCATTCGGATTGGAAAAAATCTTTTATTTAAACAAATAAAAATACTTTTCAGCTTTATTATAAGTAAAGATAAATAATTAATGTTCATAACACTAAAAAATGGTAATTCTAATAAAATAACAACATGCTACAAAATAAAATTCATAAAATATATTTTTAAAGCGTGATTTCAGCAAAGGGAAATATGTAATGTTTGTATGGAGAAACTACCTCGTTGGCCTAGTGGTCCTAAGTGCGACTGCTACGCTAGAAGTCTTGGGTTCGATTCTCAGGTTGAGCAAAGTGCTGTTGGGTTTTTCTATGAAAATCTCAGTAGCAGCTCGGAGTTAGGTTTTGGGCCCGGTTAATGGCTATAGGCTCGCCCCCTATTACATGGGACTAAAAGCATACCGGCAAACTGTGGGTGTACATTGGTAAACCTCTGCCTAACCCTTCGGGGGATACAGGCGTGATGGTATGTATGGAGAAATGACGAACACGCCCCCCGCTACTTAATAAATCTCTAGGGGATGAAAAGCCACTTACAAATTGTAACTGTTACAAGGGGTTATACTCAGTGACATGAACTTCAAATTATGGTAATGATAAGGTTAGGGAACAAATTAGTAACTAAAATCTGAGATACAAATGTGACACATGCCATTTGTTACGTAATGAATACAGAGTATACAACATTAGTTGTCATAGATTTAGATTAGTTTAGGCTTTATGGAATACATTATGTAAATGTTGTATAGAAACTTCTAGTCCAAGTAACTTGATAACTTTATCATAAATTAGTAGTAGTAGAGCTCTTTGAGGAGAAGCTAGTCCGGGGAAGTACTGCCACCATACCTACTTCTGCCGCAAAGCAGCGTTGCTGTGTTCCGGTTTCAAGGGTATGGGTGCCGATGTGATGACAGGCACAAGAAACATTTCAACTTGGTATCTTGGTTGGCATTTGCAAGGCCACTCGTATTGCAGATATCTATAGGCAGCGGTGACCACTTAACATCAGGTGGGCCGTAGGCTTGTTGCCATTCAATGATATTTAGAAAACATACCATCACGCCTGTATACCCCGAAGGGTTAGGCAGAGGTGTACCAATGTACACCCACAGTTCTCACTTATATTTAGGTACCATGCAATAGTGGGCGAGCCTATTGCCATTAACCGGGAACAAATCCTAACTCCGAGCTTGTACTGAGAATTTTATAGAAAAACCCAGTAACAATTTGCCCGACCTGGGAATCGAACCCAAGGCCTTTAGCGTAGCAGTCCCGCTTAGGACCACTAGGCTACCGAGGCAGTTAAAAAAGATTAGGATTTACAAAAATAAAACAAAAAAGGGCTCGTCAAAATGGTATCGGTTCTGTAGGAAATTATTTATAAGATTACTTATCCACTACTTATTTAAAGATGGTGAACCTAAAAATGGAACACATATTAAACCAATTACCAATAAAAATTCTTTAGCCGATTCTAAGAAATAATTAATTTAGCAAATCAGCTCATTGCGTGGCTCACTGAAATCCCAAGACCCATTATCCTCAGGTACGATAATGGGCCATGATGCTTAGATTTCCATTTTTAGTAACCTATCTTTTAGTAATAGATTACCTGGCTTAGAACTGAAATAAATTCAAAAAAACAATAAAAATCAAATGTATTCTGAAATACTGAAAAAAGCTTTTTTTTCTTGAGATGTGTTTACTCTTGACTCTAGTCTAGGTCAGAGGTGACAGAGACAAAGTCAACGATGGAGTGACTTCACCTAGAAGAAGCTTGGTCACTCTAGCTTGTGCTTGTACTTGTTAGTATAATTGGGTAAATTAGACCACTGATCTGTTGACGTACTTGTTTATGAGCTGTTTAAACGCGATTTCCCCAAAGATTTTGTATGACAAAACTAAACTATGACGTCACTTTTTTGTTATCTGAATTCACTAACTATTTATTGATTTCAAAGCAAATAAAAATCTAATTTTATAGTTATTTAAAAATTAATCTGGTATTCAGGGCTAAATACATATATTGTTTTTTTAGAGAAGTTATGTTTTGGAATTATTGTTTAACCGTGTTTACTACCAAATTAACAATGGATAGTTGTTATTCTTTAAATAAAAGCCTATAAAATTCAGTCATCTACATAAGCATACTGGAAGGGACATTCTGCCATATACTTTTAGTCATAGTCCGATAGGACTGCAATTCATCACGGCCGAGGAAAGATAAGGCGCAGGACCAACGGCTTTACGTACTTTCCGAAACCTAGGGATATCAAGCCAACAACTTCCAAACTCTGGACTGCTACAAATAAATTCCTTTACCCGACCTGAGACTCGAACCCAGAACGAAGACGAACGGACTAGTCACAATAACAATAGCTGGAACAATGACAAAGGTACTTCAGCGGACACTCCATTGAAAACAAGACAACTAAAACTCCTCAAAATCGAACACTTCCCTATTCTCTTCAGATACATTTTACAGAACGTCCAACCAATAAAATGGCCTGCAACCTTGTGTTATTTGAAACAATGGTGACGTCATAAAGATGTATACATCTACAATGTATGTATATCCACGTTACTATGTAGAATGATAATACATGAAGATAGTGACGTCATTTTAAGTGCTGGTATAAAACTTGACTCCAGTGAACATGCGAAACAAAATTGGTCGTTCATTCAGCACGGTCATTTCATTCGTTCAATGTAATAATAATGTCCTTTTGACTAAATTTCGGTCACGGCTGCTAATGTCAAGCCAAGTATGCAGGAGAAATTATAGTGCACAAGTGTGTGCGCAAACACCGATGCACTACCTCTTCCCTCACTCTCATAGCTCAACGAGACGGCAATCCCACACGACACGGGAGAGATCAGGCGTAGGACCAACGGCTTTACGCGTTTTCCGAGGAACAGGAGTGTCACACCAATAACTTCTAAATTCCGGGATGCTACTGGAAAAACCAAATAACAGTTTATGCCCGACCTGGGAAGCGAACCCAGGAACCCTCGCTCAGCAGTCGAACTTTCTACCACAAGACCAACGGCAGTTACAAGAATTAATAATGGGGCTTGACCATTGGAAATTCATGTCAAAAATTCAAATAAAAACCGCTGCTTTGTACGCGTGAAATAAAAAGGAAACATTTTCTTTATAATCTCTTCAATGTTATTGTATAAAATAAACAGAACATAATGTAAGCAAAACAGAGAAAACATTTGGTATTCCGCACATGTTGTAACAAAAACTAAAAGGGATCAGACTGCAAAAAGTCAGATTTACACAAACGGAACCCCTCGGCCGTCGTGAATTCCGGGCAAGTTGTCACTCAAATATAATCCGAAAATATACACTACAGTAGGTACTAAAAAATAAAATTATGTATCTATACTAACATAATAAATCTGTAGGTTTTTTTGTTTGTTGAATGTTACGCGCTAATCTTTGGTAATACCAGTGGGATACGCAAAAGTATTTTTGTATATGACCGCGAGCTATACAACATCGTGGAGCAGTCACCAAAGACGTAACTAAACGTGGGTGACAAATTCAAGCAGGCGAAGTCACGGACAGACGCTAGTTGTGATTTTTTATAAAATAAATATATTTTAGATTTTTACATAGTTACATGACTTGGCTCTTGAATCATCCCAAAAAAAATCGCTGGACCGCATGAACATAATTTTATCTAAATTTGAGGATAGGTCCAATTAGGGAGAAGGATATTATATAAACAGTGGTCTCCTAGTACTGCAATACGTAGAATATGGATGGTCCAAGTACCCTTAATAAGTAACAAGTCTACTAAATCTTTCTCTTAATAGTTGGGTCAAGAATCAGATGCAGACGGCCGTCGCGTCGTATAGGACACGGCACGCATTATCCCTGCCGTGTCTGATTGTGAGGAGGTTCTTTACTCTGGATCCCTCCCTAACCACTGTAAGATTGGGTCGTACCACCTCACTGCGGGCTGAGCACGATTTTTATACATATTTAAAAATACATATATTTTTGTAATTTATTTTTAGGGTTCCGTACCCAAAAGATACAACGGGACCCTATTACTAAGACTCCGCTGTCCGTCCGCCCGTCCGTCTATTCGTCTGTCAGTTTGTATCTCATGAACTGTGACAGTTAGACAGATGAAATATTCACAAATGATGTATTTCTGTTGCCGCTGTAACAACAAAAACTAAAAACCAAAATAAAATAAACACTTAAGGGGGGCTCCCATACAACAGACAAGATTTTTTGCCGTTTTTATAGATAATGGTAGGGGGGAACCCTTCGTGCGCGAGTCGGGTGGCCAGTTTTTTAAAGTTACGTAGAAAAATAATATCTCAATATAAAAAATAATAATACGGAGAAGTAACAAGTCTACGTACTTTCTAGTTGGTAATAATATAATTTTACCTATTTAAAATAATCTACTACTTCTACTTAGCCTTTTACTTAGCCTTAGTTGGGGTCGGCTTCCAGTCTAACCGGATGCAGCTGAATATCAGTGTTTTACATGGAGCGACTACCTATCTGACCTCCACAACCCAGTTACTGGGCAACACGATACCCCTTGGTAAGACTGGTTGTCAGACTTTCTGGCTTCTGACTATCCGTAACTACTGACAAAGATCTACGAATGACAGCGATCAACGACTTTATGTGCTTTCCGAGGCACGGGGGTGTCACACCACTAACTTCCAAACTCCGGGCTGCTACTGAGAAATTCGTAATGGAAAAACCCAATAACACTTTGCCCGACCCGGGAATCGAACCCAGGACTCCGTGTTCGTCAGTCGCGCTTGCGACCGCGAGACCAACGGGGCAGACCCTATTTAAAATAATATTAAACAAAAAATAATGTACCAGGGTCACATCACCACATAGTACTTATTAATTCCATGCTAATTTTAAACAAACATTTTGTTCTCATTTCAAACGTAGAACAAATCCAACAATGTTCCTGAAAACATATTTGGCTGACTATTGTTATAAATGAAAACGGGACCCGTAATGTTTGGTACAAAAGGTTGATTATTGAATAAATAATTTTCAATTTCCCTGTAAATTGCGAGGTTAAACGAACTTAAATTTAAACAGACAATTGTTGGATAGCATTGTTTTACTCATGCTAAAGCTGAAAAAGGATTACAGATGATATTTAAAATAATAAATAAATATATGAAAAGCAGGTTGCCTACGCGGTTTTTTTATTTAGGGCACAATATTGACTGAATAATTTTGAACATTACTGATAGCAGGAAAATTATTCACAACTCTCTACCCAGTATTGTCAACTCCACCATTACCACAAATTATACGAGACTATAATAACTAGCTTATGCTCGCGACTTTCTTAGCGTCAATGACGGTTATTACAGGGATGTTTCTTTTTACAGAAGCGTAATTATATTTCCAAAATGAAACTACGAAAGGTAAGTTAGTTACTCCTTATAACATTAGCTATCTTCCCCTTGAAAGTTTTGTCAAAATCAGTCGAGCCATTTTGGAGACATATCGGAACAAAAGACAGACAGACCCACAGATAGACAAAAACACACAAAATTAAAAATTTTAAGTAACCCCCGACAGCAGAATAAAAGTCCTTACCGTAGCTAACAAAAGAGCTGATAAGTTTGAAACGGCTAAACCGATTTCCATCAAACATAGCTAAGAACACTCCCGACTAATTAACCTTTCAGACACAAAAGGAAAATCGAAATCAGTTCATGCGTTCGGGAACTACGATGCCACAGACAGACACACAAAAAAAATATATGTGTCAAATAATTCTTTTTTTTTTACACACACACATACACGCCAAGCTTATAACACCCCGTCATTTTTGCGACTGGGGTTCAAATTGTCTAAAATTGTATTTTTTAAATTTATTTTGTAAAAAGCTGTGATTTTAGCAGACACTTCAATTACATTTGTTTGTATAGTTGTATAGACAAAATCCATGTACGTTTATGCCTATACACATGACCCTGGCTTACTGTACAAGGCAATAACTCGATAATCTTGACTAATAGGTATGCGTAGAACTGGTCACTGGACGTGGTGACATAACACTTTGATTAATTCCTGAAGCTAACACCCCCATTGGCAAGACATAGTCTTATCTATATTTGCCATAGTTTCATGTTACTGAGGTAACATGGAAATACTAGTACATTCGGGTGAACGTTCTTCAGGCAACCGTTCATTCTTCTGATCGTTACTCGGAAAATCTGGTTAGGCCGCCGAAAACTTACTAGTTTGACCTGCATGATTCCATTCCGGAAAAAAAAACAAAAGAGAGTTTTTCCGAAGCCCGTTGCTGCTTCTAAAAAACTAGCCAAGTGCGAGACGGACTACGAAGGGTTCCGTACCAGAGTTCCGTTGTATGGGAGCCCCCTTAAATATTTATTTTATTCTGTTTTCTAATATTTGTTGTTATAGCGGCAACAGTAATACGTCATCTGTGAAAATTTAAACTATCTAACTATCACGGTTTATGAGATACAGCCTGATGACAGACGGACGAACGGAGACGGACTCTTAAAAAAAGAATCCCGTTTTACCCTTTAAGTACGGAACTCTACCAAAACACCATGGTAAATTCTAGTTTATGGTTCATGTATTTTAAATTAAGTCTACGCCAACGAGCACTATTATCAAATTAACGTTTTCCTCTACTGAAGTCTTTATCGGTCAATCATTCTTTCAGGCGAACGTTCTAAGGGCAATAAAATTGTTCATTTGGCCGAACATTCTTCGGGCAATCGAGACGCACTCCACACCCACACACACCATATTAGATTGCACTAAATCCGAAATTACAGATTAAGTTTGACTTTGACTATGACTATCCATCGATGAAATTGATCAGCTTAGTAGCTGTTCAGCTTTAGAGCTTAAGATACCGTTATTGTCTGCCTAATCCCCGAAAATTAGCAATTAATCGCGTTATTAATCGGAATGCCAAATAAGGTACTTTATAGTGCAAAGCGCACTGTAATTTCTCGTTCATAAGTCATATATTTCATAACCAACCTCAATTGTAAGTTTTTCGTTATCAACTTATACGTCTGTTCCACTGCTGAGCAAAAATCACCCCTATGGACTTTGTCGTACCATTTTTGGCTCGTATCATGAATGTTACTAATCCTTTATACTATATACATCTGTCTTGTCTTTGATGCCTGAATCGTCTAGTAGGCTAAATTATGTAGTCAATGTATCTATCGGCAAGAATATCCCTCATATACCTCACAAGTAGGGGGTAATCTCTGGACCGATTTTGAAAATTCTTTTACCCATAGGAAGCCACATTATTTGTAAATGTCATAGGCTATATAACATCACGCTATAACACACGGGAGCGGAGCAGTAATAAAAAACGTAACTTAACGCGGGTGAAAATATTCACGCGGGCGAAGTCGCGCGCTGAAGCTGGTTAGGTATAAAAGCTGAAAAGTTTGCTTGTATTTTGTTTTTTCTACGAACGAAAGATAAAAATACTGTTTATGTGTGTGTTTTTTTGTTTGAATGCCTTTATTACCGGAACTCCTGGTCCGATTCTGAAAATGATTTTGCTAATAGGAAGCTACGTTATCCCTGAGTGATATAGGCTATATTTTACTATAAAAAGAAATAAGGGAACCGTGCGAAAAATCACACAGAATAGGCTAAATTATTCTATTATACTAATGTATCGTACTAGTGGTCCTAAGAGCGACTGCTACGCTAGAGGTCTTGGGTTCGATTCCCAGGTCGAGCAAAAAGTGTTATTGGGTTTTTCTATGAAATTCTCAGTAGCAGCTCGGAGTTAGGAGTTGTACCCGGTTAATGGCAATAGGCTCGCCCCCTATTACATGGGACCTAAACATACCGGCGAACTGTGGGTGTATATGTTACACCTCTGCCTAACCCTTCGGGGAATACAGGCGTGATGGTATGTGTGTATGGGTGTATAATAGAATAATTTAGGCTATTCTGTAAGTATCAATATATGTAAGATCGTGGACGAGGCGAAAGGAGTATTTAAGGATCGTATCAGGTGGCGTTCTGTGATTTCTGCCTGCCCCCGTAGGAAAAAGGCGTCAGTTTATGTATGTATGTATCAATATATTTTTGCCTGAAATTCGCACTACCACATTGCGAAGCAAATCCAGAAACAACACAAAATTTCGAGTAACAGAGATTACCCAATAAAAATCGACTAAGCTTAGGTATATCGGACTAAAATTAAGTGGAAGTAATTCGACTAAATCCCGAGAAAAAGTAGTAGATTACTGTAACAGATTGTTGTAACGATAGACGGTGACAGTAACGGCTAGCTTTCGACACTTTAACGTGACGAAAACTTGAGTTTAAGGACCAAAGTCAATTTTTTAAATAACCTTTGTTTTTAACCCCCGACGCAATAACGACGGGGTGTTATAAGTTTGACTTGTCTGTGTGTATATGCGCGTGTGTGTGTCTGTGTCTGTGTGTCATCGTAGCTCCTGAACGCATGAATTTATATATTAATTTTTTTTTTTTTTTAAACGTTGCCCCACACTAGGAATTTCTCCTGTGTCGTGGGTGCGTTAACAAACAAATAAACTCACATACACGTACAGCCAGACCCGGAACAACTATCTGTAGGCCATACAAATATTTGTTCCGTGCGGGACGCGAACCCGCGACACGCAACGCCCTTTTTTTGAAAGGTAAATTAGTCGGTAGTGTTCTTAGCTTTGTTTGAGGGCAATCGGTTCAGCGGTTTCAAAGTTATCAGCTCTTTTGTTAGCTGCAGTAGTGATTTCTTTCTTCTGTCGAGGGGTTACTTAATTTGTTTCTAAGTATTTTATTTTAAAGATAATTTTCGTTACTGGTCAATAATTATGTGTTTTTAAAATGTTTATAATATTCTGCATGATAACCTGGTAATTGATGGTCCTACTAATTGTATAACATTACATGTGAAAGTTTGTGAGGATGGATGAATATGTATGAAATTTGGCACTGAGATAGTTTGTAGTGTGGAAAATCATACATAGGATACTTTTTATAACGGAAAAATTACAGTTCCCGTGCAATAATAATATATCAAATTTGATGCGGACGAAGTCGCGGGCAGAAGTGAGTGATCTTATAAATAAACAAGAAAATTATTATTATTTTCTTTCTCACAATTCATATGTACTTACTCTCAAAGTTTATCTTTGAAAAAGCCTTCCTTACAAAGATAAACTTTGAAAAAGCCTTCAAAGTTTATCTTTGTAACGAATAGACTCCAAAACTACAGGACCGATTTTAACCATTCTTTCACCAATAGATAGCTACATTATTCCTGAGTAACATAGGCTATATAACATCACGCTACGACCCACGGGAGCGGAGCCTGCAGTAACAAAAGACGTAACTTAACGCGGGTGAAATAAGCTACGCGGACGAAGTCGCGGGCAGGTCGCTAGTAATTAATAAATAAAGCGAGCAAGCGTGATAATCAATGCTCGTCCCACCTCTGTAAAAGAAGTGGCATTTGTTCTGCAGTGAGACAATTGTAGTCTTTTCTTTTTTTGGGACAAGCCCACCACACTATTCCCAACCACTGTAACTCTTGAAAGCGAGAGCCAACAGTGTAGACCGCCAGCAAAGCTCGACGAGTCAACTATCTCGGATCCCGCAACGAAATTAATCACAAAACATTAGCGGAAGTAAGAACAATAATAATCTGTTATTGTTTCCTTTCCGACTTTATGATATACAGGGTTATTTGTAAAACAATGATAACCTCTCAGGACTATGTTACTAACATCATAATCAACAACTTTTGTTCTATGACATTTAAAAATTTTTAATATTTCATTTTTTTTCATAAGATTTTCATACAAAAATAAAAACATTTAAATTGAACGCTCTAAATGTTACGAAGTCTATGCGAGGCAAACGAAAGCGATAGTAAAATAGCGAGGGGAGCGGGGTTAGGGCGGCGGGAGTGGTTGCACTTGACCTATTTACAATTTTACGGAAATCCTTCAGTCGGTCATTCACTTAAGTGCGCGTGCGTTGCTTGATTCTGTAAAAATTTATAGAACAAAAGTTGTTGTTTATGATGATAGTAATACAGTCCTGCAAGATTGTCATTGTTTTACAAATAACCCTGTATTTATATTTATGCTGTACTTTTGTTTACCAAAAACTAAAGCATTAGTTACATCGATCGTGTGCAAGGAAATAAAAATAAACGAAAACAGTATCATACAAAACGTACGGGAATAAACACAATATTTCTGTTCTATTATAGAACAGAAATATTGTGTTTATTCCCGTACGTTTCCATAAAAAAAAAATTTGAAGTGGAGCTTAAAACTACTGCAACTGAAAGCATCTATTTCCAATGAAAAAGTATGCGCCGACACGTCTAGCCCCAATATAGGCACTTTCACAAAATCCTCTAAAACTCATACGAGTATTAGAATTCAATTTGATTGGTCAACAATGCAGCGCTCGGATGTTTGAAAAATAAGTTTAGTGACGATAGTGTTGTTGGGTGCTTTTATTTGTAAAAGATTGTTATTCGGATCCTCTTCTTTCATTACAAGTATTTATTTTCCGTAAATGCGGGTTATTTTAGCCCTATAGGAATTTTTTGGCTTAAAACGGAAAAGCATTTGAACTTCTCATCTCTTGAAGAATTACAGAAAAAGGAATATAAGAAATTGGAACAAGAAAATATGTTTGGAACAAAAAGGTTGTTGTCCTTCAAGAGACATGAAGTTCCTCTCAAATCCAAAAGACAAAGACAAAGTTTACAAGGCTAAAACAACCCGCTTTTACCCGGTACTTTCTCCTGTACCGGAGTCTGTGGCTAATGAAATTTTCACTTTAAAATCAGATCCAAGATTAAAATGGGTCTGGGAGGGCCATGCCTGTCGGTTAAGCGATAGGCCTGCAAGTCACAAAAGTGTAGCCCTTTTTTAACCATGGGAAATCATCAAGTGACTTCTTCGTGAAGGGAATATCGGACTCTTACTGACTAAAACCTATCCATGTTCCTTCTAACGCCCTTTGCGTTCTAGGGCCGATGTAACTCTTTCGAACAAATTCCGCAACAAGACTGTAGTCCTAACTTAGTTAGACGGGGTTGCAGCAGACCGAGGAGAGATAGCTGGACGACTAGCTCAGGTACTAGCGAAAGGAAGCATAACACAGAGGGCAAAAAATTAATCGGTTGCTTCGCAGTCAATTGATTTGGCAAATAAGTGACGTAACAGTTTGAAAATGCCAAACCAAATCTATGAGGAAATCCCGTTTCGCCAGCTCATAAAAAGTTTAACAATTGATAGCTGGTGTCTGCACGCGTATTCAAATAATTGGCAAAAATAGGTCGAGGCTTTACATTCGTACCGTTCGGAGGACTTAGAACCAATTTAGAGAGTTTTTTTTTAATCGGCTTAGAGGTGATGTTTTATCATGGTTCGCTCTGTTATGTAAGGATAGGTACAGAGCAGCAGTATATTCGAGATTTTAGGGCTAGTTGCGTCTGGGAATAATTAGTTAATGGCTTTTTGGTGTTCGTCCAGGTAGACTCCCAACCTTAATTAGTGTATTACACGGAGCGAGTGCCAAACGATTTCTGTTCCAGAAACTAATTTAGGTCAAGCAATGAAAAGTCTAAAATATTGTTTCCTAAAGTACAGTTTACTCTGGTAGGTACTATAGTTCCGTCACACGGACACAAACCAGACCTCTCTTTTATTTTTATTCGAAACAAACTGTACATATTCTTCCTTCCCAATTCTTTCTCAGTTCACGATTCTAAAGAAAATTGTGTCTTCCAACAACATCTAAAGCCCTGTTTGACAGTCCATTGCTCCGTTTCTATAGCAACAAGAAAGAACATTAAAATAACAATGCTACAAACGAAGTAATGGAACGCTAAAGATTGAAGTTTTCGTGGAATTCGGAGTGAGGTACGACTGCGGTCTTGTTTTATTCAGATGTTTACGTCATAGTTGAGTACAATGAAGTTGGAGAAGCGTATTGGCCTACAGATTTTCTAGTAGCCTTTAGGCTCTCCGCCAACGACCGATTTTTCGTCAGCCTTGTGCGTTAGTTTATTGGAATTCATATGTTTCATTCTCGCCACGCATACGGCTGTCGAATAATCGGTCCCGACCGATTTTTTGTAGGACCGATTCAATAAATAATTTTGTGGGACTGAGTTTTTATCGGCCGTGTGCGTAGGTATATTAAAATTCATATGTTCCATTCTCGCCGACAAAAAATCGGTCCAAAAGTCGGTCGTGGGGAGACTTACAGTAACCATTTGTTTTGTAGAAAAAGTAAAAGAAACGTCACGAACTATTTTAACGATTGAAAACAATCCCAGTGGGCTGAGATCTTACAGTCTCTAGACCTAATGTACATTTGTAATTTGAACATGGTTGACATTTTGAAAATAGAAGAATATGCCATTAAGAGGGTATGCGTAAGCTGAAATCTTGGGCCCTTTTTCAGGTTTCAGATATTACTACTCACTATTGGTACTTATTTACAATCAACTGAAACTGGTGGTGTTACAGGATATTAATAAAAACCATTATGGAAAGTGTATAGCAATAATGTAAGTCAATTTTCACAATTTGCTATATACATAACAAATTTGTTTAAAAATCTCTATATAATTTTTTTTTCGTTTCATTTTCTACCTGGTACCTAAAACACTTACCAAGTACGTATGAAGTAGGAAAGTCTCATTGGTACTTGCCCAAACCCGTTTGCGAACCCATAGGTTCGTGCATGATCATGAAATCGACTACCCAATAAAATAAGATCAGAATCAAGTGGAATCTCTCCACGTGACCGCAGGGATGTTTCTTATACGGATTCCACGTTATTCGAGGACTGGTATTATCGTACGGTTCAATTAATTTCTCCTATTGTGCCTAAAATTATATTTTTGCAGGAAAGTTTTGTATTGTAACTCGTCCGTTTTCCTTGTGGGTCATTTTATTAAGATTCGTGCAAGATGTAGGGATCTAATGAGTTACGGTATCTAAGTATAAGTTCGTGTTAGACACCTGATTGTTAAGAGTAAATAAGATTAATAATATTGGTCCATTGTTATAGAAACATAATGTATTAAAATAAATTATGAAGAATCAATATTTATAAATATACGTAGTATTAAATAA
This sequence comes from Caradrina kadenii, assembly GCA_947462355.1. Taxonomy (NCBI): domain Eukaryota; kingdom Metazoa; phylum Arthropoda; class Insecta; order Lepidoptera; family Noctuidae; genus Caradrina; species Caradrina kadenii. The sequence goes on along the minus strand of OX381693.1, from coordinate 2,656,300 downwards.
AATCAATTTTCTTGTTTGCTACTTCTTGATTTTTTTTTGGTTTTCACTAAAGTTTTCGTTCGACAAGTCATTTACTACCACCACTTACTAATTGAACATTACTTAAATATTATAAAGAACTTTCGATATTTTGTCAAGTCGTAATTTTTTTATAGTTTTAGAAACTGCAATCAAATTTTAAACACTGGCAATTTCTGTGTAATTCTGATGATTTTTTTAACTGCCTCGTTAGCCTAGTGGTCCGAAGCGCGACTGCCATGCTAGAGGTCTTGGGTTTGATTCCCAGGTCGAGCAAAGTGTTATTGGGGTATTCTATAAAATTCTTAGTAGCGGCTCGGAGTTAGGATTTGTGCCCGGTTAATGGCAATAGGCTCGCCGCCATTACATGGGACCTAAACATACCGGCGAACTGTGTGTTACATTGGTACACCTCTGCCTAACCCTTCGGGGAATACAGACGTGATGGTGTGTTATGTGGCAATTTCTTCTGTGTCATAGATGCGTTTAAAAACATAAACTTACATGACACAAACAATACCCATAGTTCATACAAATATTGGTTCAAACGACAAAATTATTTACATACGACTGTTTAGTAAAAATACTCGTATTAAGTCTTAAAAGCTCATCAATCGGCCACAACAACCAGAAAGATCTCATAACGCGAGCAATTTGGTAAAAATAAAGCCTGTAAAACATTGAACACAAACCAACTCTACGTCAAATTAATTCCATTCAACATTCCGCCGCTAAAGGTTTAGTTTACATTACTTCACATCGCTTGAATACCACTTGAATAAGCTAATACAGTGAGTTTCACTGGCGTATGTGACAGATTTTACATGCAAATAAGTTTGTTAGTCTCCGCGCTAAATAACACGGCGTTCATGGCTCTTTGATGTACAGGATGTACTTTTATTAGTTGTGGAACTTCACGTACGTGCGTGTATCGAGCTTATAAATTGCAATTTCATGTAATATATTTAAGCCGCCGGTAGCCTAGTGGTCCTAAGCGCGACTGCTACGCTAGAGGTCTTGGATCTGATTCCCAGGTCGAGCAAAAAGTGTTATTGGGTTTTTCTATGAAATTCTCAGTAGCAGCTTGGAGTTAGGATTTGTGCCCGAATAATGGCAATAGACTCGCCCCCTATTACATGGGACTTAAACATACCGGCGAACTGTGGGTGTACACAAGTACACCTCTGCCTAACCCTTCGGGGAATACAGGCGTGATGGTATGTTATGTGGAATATATTTTTTTCTACAATTTTTCACATTATTTTTACTCACGCAGAAAAGAAAATTAATAATGTTTCACTGTATTCGTACAGCAGTGGACAGCTATAGGCTGACATGGTCACGATGATGATGATGATATTATGTTATAACTGCCTCGTTAGCCTCGTGGTTCTAAGCGCGACTGCTACGCTAGAGGTCTTGGGTTCGATTCCCAGGTCGAGCAAAAAGTGTTATTGGGTTTTTCTATGACATTCTCAGTAGTAGCTCAGAGTTAGGATTTGTGCCCGGTTAATGGCAATAGGCTCGCCCCCTATTGCATGGGACCCAAACATACCTGCGAACTGTGGGTGCACAAGTATATTGTTACACCTCTGCCTAACCCTTCGGGGAATACAAGCGTGATGATATTCGACTGTCGAGTCATGCAAAATTTTAAGTGGCAAGTCAACAGTAAGCTTATCAACGGCACAGACAGCCAAAACAGTACTATGTACAACAGAGGACAATGGCGGTTGACAACTTTTCAACTTCAATATTAACATTTCCGCAGACCGATTTTGGTCAACGCCCCCAATCTAAATAGAGACTAACTAAATACGTAGGAGATATTATAATCCAAGAGTGTGTGCACAAACAGATGCACTCTCTCTTCCCCCCACACTTATCTTATCGTATACACTCCTATCCTATCGTATCTTATAAGAGTGAGGGAAAAGAAAGTCCACCAGTTTGGGATGCACTCTCGACTATCGATCGTCGATCTTTATGAGACGCTAATCTAACACGACCGCGGATCAGGCGCAGGACCAATAGCTCGCGAGACGACTCCCGGCCACCATAGATACGGGCCTGTGGACGGTGAGCAATGGGTAGCTCACCGTCCTTACGTTGCATAACGACAGGCCGTGCCGACGGCGCGTTCGTGTTCCACGCGCGCCTCAAAGAGATGTCAGCATAGAGAAGGGGCCACTGAGGGCCGATGCCTGCCGGGGCTGCGGGTTATTCGTAAGAGATACCGCGCCCCCGGAACGCAAAGGGCACAAGAAGGAACATGGGTGGGTTTTAGTCAGTAAAAGTCTGACACTCCCTCCCGCCCCGCCCAGGGCGGGAGAAGTTATTTGAGGATATCCCAACCCCCATAAAAAAAGGACCAATAGCTGTACGTGCTTTCTGAGCCACGAGGGTGTCAGTGTCACACCACTATTTTTCAAACTCCGTGCTGCTACTGAGAAATCAAACCAAACAGCCAGTCAAACCATTACAGCCGTTTTGTGGGGCTTAGTATTTAACTTTTTGTAAACATAAAAAATGAATAATAATAATAAATTCCTAATAGAAAATCCCAATAACACTATTTACAACGAACACAAGACCCCACGCTCAACAGTCACGCTTGCACGACGACACCAGTCAAATATGTGCAAGTGTAGTGTGGGTAGGATTGTTGCCTCGTTCAGTGCACCCGGTATGTAATAATCGGCCGGCCAGCTAAATACGGCACAAAACATTATTAGACATTGTTACCCTATTTTGTGCTGTGGTTGCTTCCAGTTTGACCGGATGTGGCAAAATATCCACTGATATTGGCCGCCCTGACCGAAGTCATCAAATTATTTTAAAATGTAGTACGCCAATAATATACACATAAATAAATAATAACATACCACCATCACGCCCGTATTCCCCAAAGGGTTAGGCAGAGGTGTACCAGTGTACACCCACAGATTGCCGGTATGGTAAGGTCCCATGTAATAGAGGGCGAGCCTACTGCCATTAACCGGGCACAAATCCTAACTCTGAGCTGCTACTGAGAATTTCATAGAAAAACCCAATAACACTTTTTGCTTGACCTGGGAATCGAACCCAAGACCTCGAGCGTAGAAGTCGCACTTAGGACCACTAGGCTAACGAGGCAGTTAAAAATTAATCATCATCATATATCACCCGCAGGACGTCCACTGCTGGACATAGGCCTCACAAATTACAATAACAGCAATTTCCAAAAGGACCGGTTGGAAGCGGCCTGCACCCAGCGTAAAAAAAAAATATATATATATAACACTAGCCTATTAGTGCCCTACCGCAGGGCAAAGGCCTCTTCTCATACTGAGAAGACAGGAGCATTGATCACCACGCTTGCTGAAGACGGGTTGGCGATTTCAGAATTATATTAATAACAAGTACTTCGTTAGCCTAGTGGTCCTAAGTGCGACTGCTACGCCAGAGGTTTTGGGTTCGATTCCCAGGTTGAGTAAAGTATTCTTGGATTTTTCTATGAAATTCTTAGCGGCAGTTCGGAGTTAGGACCCATGCCCGCCCGGTTAATGGCTCTCACCCTAATACATGGGATCTACACATACCGGCGAACTGTGGGTGTACATAGGTACACCTCTGCCTAACCCTTCGGGGAATACAGGCATGATGTATATTAGTCCAGGTTTCCTCGCAAGGTTTTCCTTCTCCGATGTCAGTTATAAATAAATAACAGCATTTAAAAGTGATTTGAAGTTAAAGAAGTAGTGGAAACATCCTGTGCGTGAGTATTTTTGTAAATTGAAGGTGATTTCCACAAACCTGCTTAACGGATAAGAGGGTCGGGAATGTACCACTGATAGATGTGCGACAGTAAATGAAGTGACAGGCTTTAGTGTAACTAGCGGAGATTGGTGTCGTCATACGTTCTAGTAAGAGCTCCTAATGTTACTGCCGCCCTGGTAGATTATTTTGGAAGTATGCTCTTTTAGTTTGGAGCTGGGAACGTTGTTTTTGGAGTTTTAACTGTTATATGAGTTTTATTTGACTTACTTTTGACCGTGACTTTTCTTATGGATCTAAATTTTTTTAATAATTAAATATAGCCTGTAGCACTCTAGGAAAAGATAGCTTCCCCATTAGCGAAAGTATTTTCGAAATAGGTCTTGTAGTTTCAGAGATTAACATAATTAAAGTCTCAGAATTACAATAACAGCATAGATTTCTTCCTTAATGTGTTCCACACCGCCGAGGGACACGCTCCGGGCGTCGGGAGCCGCGAGACGACTCCGGGTCACCGTAGACGCAGTCCTGTGGACGGTGATTAATGGGTAGCTCATAGTCCGTTACGTTGAGTAACGCCAAGCTGTGTCGACTGCGCGTTCGTGTTTCACGCGCGCCTCAAAGAGATGTCAGCAATTGGAGGGGCCAGTCACGGCCGATGTCTGCCGGGGCTGCGGGTTGTTCGAAAGAAATACCGCGCCCCCGGACCAGAACGCAAAGGGCACAAGAAGGAACATGGATGGGTTTTTATCAGTAAAAGTCTGACACTCCCTCCCGTCTCGCCCAGGGCGGGGAAAATCATTTGATGATTCCCCATACGAATAAAAAAATGGTTTCAACAAAGATTTATCTCACAATAAAATTATTATTAAAAGGATATACACAGTACAATACAAAACAACACCAAACAAAAACGCATCGTAGCATATAACGCACAGACAGTTTCCATGGCAACGGGCTCTTAATTCCCAAATCTAACCTTTAGCATAACATCTTAATGGTGTCCAATATCCGGTATTCAATATAATTACATGGTCTACAAAGTAATTAATGTGTATTAAGTACGTAAAGGAAATGAATTGTCTATCTAAATAGTAAAGTTTCGCAGTCAAAAATCGAACCCTACATTGAGATCGATAAAAATACAGCGAAAGTAGGCTTGCTCGTAATTATATTTTCGAGCCGTTTGGGATTGGAACCCCCTGGACGTAGGGTCTGAGGGACGTTTTAAAAGAATTATACAAACGGTTGGTTGGTATTTTCTGTGACCCAAGAACTGGGTTTTACCTTGGCCATAGGCTAACCATTTCTATCTAATGTGGCAATACCGCCAGTCTCTTGGATACATTTACAGTTGACGGCGACTCTGAGCAGGTTTTCGATGCCAATATGTTTTAGTTTATTTGTTATCTTATTAACCTCCGACGCAAAAACGACGGGGTGTTCTCAGTTTGAAGTGTCTGTGTGTGTGTGTAATCTGTCTGTGGCATCGTAGCTCCCGAACGCATGAACCGATTTTGATTTAGTTTTTTTTGTTTCAAAGATATATTAGTCGGGAGTGTTCTTAGCTTATGTTTGATGGAAATCGGTTCAGCGGTTTCAAAGTAATCAGCTCTTTTGTTAGCTGCGATAGGGATTTTTATTTTTCTGTCGAGGGTTACTTAAAATTATTAATTTTGTGTTTTTTAATAAGTATGTAAATATTGCACACATTTGTGAAATTAAATAAAAATTCTACCTACTTAGGACGGTAAAAGCAATAAAATTCCAAAATATTATCTTACAATCGAAAAGCAAAATGCAAATCAACCCCTTACATTTATTCAAGCATTTCATTCAACAAACCTGGAACAACAATCTTCCTGTTTATCAAAAATAACCCCAAAAATAAAGGCTTAACGTTCGAAATTCGCGTAAACTATAAAATAAACAATCGATATAGAATCGTAACGAGTACTCGATTACCGCATCGCAGAGCTTAGCTTCGCGGCCCATTAGCTTCGGAGCAAGATCGAGGCGATTCAACCGTGAATCGCACAACATAGCCTGTAAACAATTAATATTTAAGCGCGTTGTGGTTGATCACTCGACATTGTGAAATAGGAAAATTCTGTCTCGATTACGGACAATGAAGACAGAGTACATGGTTGCTATATCAGGAACACAACATAAATAGGGTTGAAAATTGCGTAAAAGATTTAGTATCTTGGCTACAGTTAACACTTACATGAAAACGTGTCACAGGTTTGAACTGCCTCGTTGGCCTAGTGGTCCTAAGCGCGACTGCTACGCTAGAGGTCTTGGGTTTGATTCCCAGGTTGAGCAAAAAGTGTTATTGGGTTTTTCTATGAAATTCTCAGTAGCAGCTCGGAGTCAGGATTTGTGTCCGGTTAATGGTAATAGGCTCGCCCCCTATTACATGGGACCTTAACATACCGTCGAACTGTGGGTGTACACTGGTACACCTCTGCCTAACTCTTCGGGGAATACGATGATGTCACAGATCTATACTAATATTATAAACCTGGAGAGTTTGTTTGTTTGGTTGAACGCGCAAATCTTAGGAACTACTTGTTCGAATTTAAAAAAATATTCTTGTGTGGGATAGTCAATTCATACATTCATAGGCTATATAATATTACGCTACGATTAATAGGTGCGGAGCAGTAACCAAAGACGTAACCTAATGCGAGTGAAAAAACTACGCGGACGAAGTCGCGAGCAGAAGCTAGTATCAAATATATATAATATTTTGATGTATTAACGATACGGCAATTATTCATTCTAAGCATAGTACTACTCCATCACACCGCACTGCCTTTTGACCCAGTACCTTCTGACAAGAGAAGGAAGGACTTAGTTTGCAAAAAGCCTCAAACTAAACATGCGTTTGCTAATCGTTTTTATGTATTTTTAGGACCTTTTCTGTATAATAGGCTCAACAAGGTACTAAGCCTCTATAGTGTAAGCTATAAAAAATGCAGTACACTGTTAACAGAATATTTAGCTACACTACATTACCCAGACACGGAAAAACTTCTAGAAATACTGTCATGATGATATTTTGTTCCCTCATAATTTGCTACTTTTGTATAAGTATATATACTTTTGTATAAGTGTATATAACTAGTTTTAGGTATTAATGTAAAATAAGCTTTTTCTCATAGTTGTTAATAGATTTACTTTAGTTAGTTTTACTTAAAATTGTATTGCCCATTGTAATTGAATCGTAAAGTGATGGCCTGAAACACAGGTTTGCATAAACCTAGATCGGGCGGGTCGCTACCTGACATCATAATTACGAACCATCATTACTTTGCACCTGTAATAAAAATATTTTAGCTTTAGTTTATTATTAGGCACTATAATTGTATGCGAAATTTGATATTGTTGGCTAAATGTACATTTTTGTAAACGTTTTTATTAAAATTTTATTATTATTTAAAAAAAAAAAAAAAAAAAAAAAAAATATTATTTATTCCATTTATTTATTTTATATACATATAATTTACATTTTTAAATATTAATATAAAAAATATAAAAACATTTAAAAATATAAAAAATAGTAGCCCACCGGTATCGGGAACAGGGTCCAAGCTACCGGTAGTCAGGGCTCCTGAGAAAGGAATCGCCTAACAATACGCGCCGTGTCTAGGAGTACCGCTTTCTGAATCAAGCCCTTGATCCAACTGCCCAACGAGAGCCTCCTCAGGTGATGGTCGAGGCTCTTGGCTATTACGCCATTAACCGTCACGACTATCGGCACAATGATTGCTGTACTCACATCCCACATATCGACAACCTCGCGAGCCAGGTCAAGATACTTAATTTGTTTATCTTTCTCAGCTTTCACGAGGTTCTCGTCATGTGGGACCGTAATATCAACAATCATTGCGCGACGCTCTAATCGATCTACCACCACTATGTCAGGCTTATTGGCAACAATAGTCCTGTCAGTGATGATAGATCGATCCCAATACAACGTGATATTGCCATTTTCAAGAACTGGGTCGGGCACCACCTATAGTACGGTACTTCTAATTCAACAAGACTGTATTTCAGAGCAAGTTGCTGGTGGATAATCCTGGCTACAAGGTTGTGTCTATGTAAATAGTCTCCGTTAGCCAGACGAGAACACCCAGATATAATGTGACGGATTGATTCCCCCGGACGGTGGCATGCCCGACAGATGTCAACCGTGCCGTCCTTCACAATATACCTCCGGTAATTGTTCGTCATCATAACTTCGTCCATAATAGCACAGACAAAACCTTCGGTTTCCCCAAAGAGGTCACCATAGCGCAGCCAGGATACGGACGCCTTGAAGTCTACATCCGGCCCATGTAGGACCCGATAGTAGCGCCCGTGAAGCTCCTTGCTCTTCCATACCTCCCTGCGATCATTAGTATCTAATACTATAGGTTTGCGCCAGTTCTCATTCGCTAAAGAGAGCGGGGTGAGGCCCTTGTCCACAGAGACCACATCTCGGTGCATCCCCACATCAACTTCCAGGAAGTAGTCCCTGAGACTGCATATCTCACGGTTGTGTAGGGTTTTAGCATTTAAGAAGCCTCGACCTCCACACTTCCGCGGGATATACAGTCTCATTACTGATGACCGTGGGTGATGCATCCGATTTGCGGTCAATAATGAGCGGACCCTCCTATCCAGGGCGTCAAGTTCTGTCTGAGTCCATTTGAGTATGCCGAAAGAGTACATCAAAACTGGCATGACCCAACCGTTGAAGGCGCGCACCTTGTTGCCGCCTGATAAAATACTATTTAAAACTTTATTAAGGCGACCAAAGAAGCGTTCCTTCAACGATTGCTTCATGTTGGTAGCATTGATGCCCAACGCTTCCGACATACCCAAATACTTGTAGGTTTCAGTTGAGGAAAGGGACCTAAGGTGTATGGAATCCGAGAGTTGGATTCCCACAGATTCCATAATCTCCCCTCGCTTCACATGCATGACTGCACATTTGTCCACACCAAATTCCATCCTGATGGCACTACTGAAAGTTTTAGTTACCTTCAGTAGCTCTATCAGTTGCAAATTGTTGGGGGCAAAGAGTTTCAGATCATCCATGTAAAGGAGGTGAGATATGACCTGACCACCTCTTCTCAACCGATAGCCCAGCCCCGAACCCTCCAGCAGTGTACTTAGAGGGTTCAAGGCTAAACAAAACCACAGTGGACTCAGACTATCGCCCTGAAATATACCACGCTCGATCCTTATTGGTTCGCTGTTTTCTCGGATCTGCCGACATCCTGGATAGCGTAGGACCGTCCTCCATTGCCCCATACACGACATCAAGAAGGTGCGCAGAGTTGTATCCACTTTATACAATTCCAACACCCTCATGAGCCATGTATGTGGCACCGAGTCATAGGCCTTTTTATAGTCTATCCAACATGCCGATAGATCCCTTCGAGAACGACGAACTTGCTGGTTAATGGCCATATCAATGAGGAGTAGCTCCTTAGTACCACGGGACCCATTCTTACATCCATTTTGAGAGGCAGACATGATGGAATTATTATCAATATGTTCATTGATTTTAACTCTCAAGATAGATGTAAGAACTTTATAGACCGTCGGCAAACAGGTGATCGGTCTATAATTTTTGGGTTCCGTAGTATTACCCGATTTATGGAGCAGGTGGGTTATTCCAGTTGTTAAAAACTGGGGTAACGATCCAGACTCTAAGGCTGATTGGAACTGGGAAGCCAAGCGAACGTGCGATCTTTGTAGCCATTTAATCCAAAAATTGTGCAGTCCGTCCGGTCCTGGAGATTTCCAATTAGGCAACGGACGAACTGCACGAGCTACGTCTTGGGGGCTGATCGTAATTGCCCCCATTTGCGGTATGGGATCACACACTCGCTCAACCTCCCGAGTCCAATCGCCCTCAGTGTGGCTGACAGGCACCGACCAGATGCTGCGCCAAAACGAACACATGGCATCATCATCCGGCAGACGCGCATCAGTCACACCTTGGTCTGGCCGCTCCCAAGCCCTATAGACCCACCTCTCATCGCTCTGGAATGTGCGGTTCTGGGTGTATCGCTCCATTCGCCGCTTGTACCGACGAATACGGTTTGCCCATGCACATATCTTCTGCTTCAGGAAGTCAATACGTTCTGTGACGCAGGATAAATAATCTCGAGGATCAATCTCAGTCCCCGAGAATGCCCGCCTCACAAAACGCATCACTCTAGGGCGAATATTGCCCTCCCTGAAGCAGATTAGCTTGCCGATGAGTGCTCTAGCCCTATCGATACGAAGCTCAATCCTGCACTGCCAAGCTGGTACGACTGGTTTTGGTCGTGCAGCTCCGCCACTGTTGGGAAATTTGACATGAGCTACACGACATGCCGCAACAGCCGCGCAATATAAGATTGAGTGGGTATCGACAAGGTCCTTGCTGCTGTCAAAACAGTTTGACAGCTGCGAATCTAGAGCACACACCAACGCTTTATTTTTGTTGTGCATCGGCAAACGTGGTAGTCGTGGTCTAAGCTCCGGTGGTGTGAAGCGATATTCCCGGAACGCATCCTCCAAAGCACTCCTCAACTGTTCATTGCATTGGGAACTCACGGAAATAGCCACGTCATCATCCACTTCATCAACGCGATCAGGTCGCGGCGACTGCATTGTACTAGACAAACTTTGCGGTTGGACCACAACCGTGTGCTGTGACAAAGCAGGTGTAATATGACTACTCCGTGATTCGAGCCGAAGTCGATCAAGTACAGTGTTATTCAACATATGATTACGTTGTATAGCCCGCACCTGATCCGATAGTCGCTGTGCCGACACGTTGACAGTTGGTTCAAGCACCTGAAACAGAGAGAGCATCCGACCACGGTACGCAGTCAGGTTACTTCCCCCCTCTGTAGCCCCAAAGTATGAGCGCATGACGTTCTCATTAACAGACTGTGTCCATCTCATGCGCTGCACACTTCCACCGGCAGCGGGGACCCTATCAGAAGCCAGTGGGCCTCGGGATCCCAAGCACGTCGGTGGCCGGCGTCCTCCCCGTCGTCGAGCAGGTGGTGGCGACGACAGCGGAGAGAAATACTCGTCGCTCGAGCTCGACGCAACTGTCGTGGCCGGTGTGGCAGCACTCACAGTGGGGCTGGATTCCGACGGCGGCGAGGCGGAGCTGAGCAACGAGTCCGGGGATGACAATTGTGCATTTTTGCGAGCTCTGGCGCGTGTCAACATTCCTGTTTTTCTTTTACATTTTGACTTGATTTCATGATGACGGTCTTGACAGCCGTCACATTAAAAATTCATAGTTTTCCTTCGTTTTTTTCTCATGACGACTGTATTTGCAGTTTGTACTATTACTTCAAAAGTTTTATGGAAATCCTGGTTGATATGGATTACTGTTAAAATCCAAAAATAGGGCAAAATGGGAAATATAAAAATTTAAATTTTTAGACAGGTCTTGTCGATTCAAGTGTTGCCAGTTTATTATTATTTATTATTATTATTTATATGTTGTTGTGCACAGCTGATTGTTAAACTTATACCACTTAACTTCACAATTCGAATCTCTTCCTCCATTTTTCTTAAACAGGAAAACATCGAGAAAAATGCAGACGATTTTATAAAAATGAATAAATGCTTAAAGCCATAAAAATAACAGTAAAACTTCGTTCTAAAATCTCACAAGCCATGGAACAAAATGTCAACAGATATAACATAAATCCTTTTCTCTCAAATCCGATCTTCTATAACGATTTGCCATCTTTCGTCCCTCTCCAACATATGCTCTTTGAAAGGGAGGGAAGTAATGTCAGCGTAGAATGTTCGACACTTACATATGGGTTTGAAATCGATCTGCCACACAATTGGCTGCTTCCAGATGAACGTTATACAGGATGGTTAGAACATCGTCGTGCAACCTGTTACCATGGATACTACAGTACATAATTCTAAACCGAATGGTAAAAATATTTTTTTATCGCTTAGTTTTAAAAAGATCTAACCAATTCCGAAGAATAAAGGTGCTGAATTCCGGACAATATCCACTACATTAAAAAAAACGTTTCTTGTTTAAATATTTTAACTTTATTTTACATATATTTAGTGTTTTTAATATTCTGCTCAATAATTAGTATTTAAAAACGAGAAGTGTTAAACGACTTTTGTTGCTGATCGTACATTTTATCGTTTTGAAGAAAACGAAAACATAAGAGATATTTTATTAGACAATTTACGTGGATTGTGATAAATTCAGGTACCCACATTAAACATAGAATATTATGACATTTATTTTTATGGCCCATCTCAAGCGAAATATTTGAGACATCTGCCGAAATGTACTTCATGACTAATGAGCCAAGAAATATAGTCTGAAGTTATGTAAGGTTCTGCACATAATGATATTCAAATGGGTAATTCCATTAATTTACTTCTCTAGAGAAAAATATTTGAAATTATTTTTTTTCAGGCAACTTTGGTACTTTTTTAAAAAAATATTGTGAGCCGTCACGGGACACCTGGCCGATGTGAGACATCGAAATTATTTTGTACAAGTAATGTGCATAAAAGAATATTTTCATTACTACCACTCAATTCTACAATCATATAGTGTGGCGACGCGTCGCCACGGCATGCGTCGCCACGCCATTAATCTGTTTTACGTGTGGCTATAGATGTTTCACAAAAAAATAAACATCTTAAAACCTTACCAAAGTACTAGAGCAAGTAAAATTAACCACTTAGTAATAGTGTTAACTAGTAGGTTTAAGCTCACACGTTTACACTAATTAGTTACCTAATACAACGTGTAATTTAATTAACTGAAAACCCGAAAACAGGTCATTGTACTCATCATTATGAACAACTTTTACTATGGGAACAACCTTGATTGCCCTTAGTTTTACAACGAACACATTGTAATCCCCGCCTCAATTTTTCAAAAATACCACTCGAGTACTCTTTTATCATCATATCAGTCTATTGCCGTCCACTGCTGTACGCGTGGGCCTCCCTCTAAGAGCGCCAATCATCCCGGTCCTGGGCAGCCAGCATCCATCCGCTGCCCGACAACTTCTTTAAACTTTTCCCACACTTTTGCCTAAACGTGGTCTCCACTCCAACACTTGCTCCACTACCGACCGTCTGTCCGTCTGCAGACATGACCACTTTCACACCTAAGTACAAAACTATATCCTTCTGCTCGCAACTTGGACTGTGTTTATTTTTTACTTTCGTTAAGTTACGTTTTTGGTTACTGTTCCGCTCTGGAGTGTCGTAGCGTGATGTCATATAGCCTATAGATACTATTTCTCATGAATCTGGCTATCATACAAAAATAAGTTGTCCAATACGACTGGTATTTTCAGAGATTAGCGCGTTTAAACAAACGAACAAAAACCCTCTTCAGCTTTATTACATGACAGTGTTCGGGAGCTTCATAGTTACGTAACTCCAGAATTTGGCTCCGAACCAGTTTCTATAATCAAAATAAAGCTTCGCAAGCCTGGATAACGATGTAAAGGATAAGATTAAAATATAAGTTATCGAGCAAGAAGATTGCTTACTTGAAGGTAAGTATATTACCTACTTACCTGCTACTCTATCTAAAAGAGATTGAAAAGCTTCGCTGTTATTGCATTAGGGTTATGCACGACGTTGTGGGTTCGCCACCAGACACGGGCAAGTACTATTTTGGCTTTTTCTTCCTCAATAAGTCTCATAAAACTTAAATGATGGAAATTAAGTACGTTTGACTTCCGGGTAGAAGTGAAATCCATGCCACCCCTAATAATATTATATATGCGAAAGTTTGTGAGGATGTATGAATGTTTGTTACTCTTTCACGCTTAAACGGCTGAACGGATTTTGTTGAAATTTTGTACGGGATAAGTTTAAACCCCAAGAAAGGGCATCAGCTACTTTTTTTTTTCGCAACTTTGTCTGTGTTCGCCATAACCGCCATTCCTGCAGTCCATGTCGCGGGTTTTATCATAAAACATCACTAAATCTACATCACTGCCAATTGGATAGATCATATAGTAGTCGCCACGAGACATGAGCACAAATGTCAAGTTAATGTTTTGGATTTTAGGTTCCTTTCGAGGTTTTTTGGGGCACCGACGCTGCACGCGATCGGTCCAACCGACGGACAAACCGCGTGCAGCGTCGTCGGCCCATAATATTGACATTAACGTGACATTTTTGATCACGAATCGTGGCGACTACTATAGGTACCATTAAACAATAATTCCAGGACAACTTCATAGAAAAACAGTACATTTTAGCCCTGACAACCCGATTATTATTAAATAACTATAAAATTAGATTTTAAGTTGTTTTGAAATCAATAAGGAATGGATATGTCAAAAAAGTGACGCCATAGTTTAGTATTATCGTACAAAATCTATGGTGGAATCGCGTTTTGATAGGTCATAAAAGGTACGTCAATTGATTTTTTTTTTTTGGGGGTTGGGAAATCATCAAATAACTTCTCCCGCCCTGGGCGGGGCGGGAGGGAGTGTCAGACTTTTGCTGACTAAAACCCACCCATGTTCGTTCTTGTGCCCTTTGCGTTCCGGGGGCGCGGTATCTCTTACGAACAACCCGCAGCCCCGGCAGGCATCGTCCCTCAGTGGCCCCTTCTCTATGCTGACATCTCTTTGAGGCGCGCGTGGAACACGAACGCGCCGTCGACAAGGCCTGTCGTTATTTAAACGTAAGGACGGTGAGCTACCCATTGCTCACCGTCCACAGGCCCGTACGTCAATTGATTAGAGGTATCATTTATACAATTGCCATAGGCCTATCGGCAGTCCACCAGTTGAAAACCGGCGTCAAGCCCAAATGGTCGGGCAGTATTGCTGAACTAGGCCTGTTTGGCGCAGCAATGAGGCACATTTCCATTTTGCCTATTTCTTTTGGATTATTTTATTTCTTTTGTTATTTTTAATAAGCTTTTCATTAAAGCCTCAAGTTGTGCCAATCAATGATTTTTCTTTCCTTCTTACTCTCTTTCAATAGTATAGCTTAATATTAGTGAAACATTTTTGTAATAAGATGAAAACGTGCAGAAATTACCTTTTGCAAACAAATAATTTTACCCTCTTCATAATACTAGTATACAAAACTCCACAACACCTCATTACTCTCACACAATTCCTCCTCACCAAAGAATGTGAACGACCAAAGAGGATCGCATGGAATGCGAACAGATGCGTCACAGCCATTACCCACGACCGCTATGTCAATATATGACAATGACACAAATTGACGGCATTCGATGAAACACCTCATTTACTGCGGTATGTAGACTGTGGTGTTTACACCACAAATATTCCACATATGTTTTTACATTGAGATATTTTTAGATAATGGTTTATGTGTCGTACAATAACAAGTCATTTTGAGGTTATTTTGTGTGGGTGGACAAATAATAATAAGTTTATTTCAGACTTTAGTCCATAGTTTTGTTAGTATTTTAATGTTGGTAACAATAGTTCTTAATTAAATAGGTTACTATTGTTAGCTTTTACATTTTATTTAATTATTTTTCAGATCTTTTGACTGTTCCCACCCAGTGTCTTTGAAAGGGGCAGTCTGGTTTGGCAGCAAGCTTTCTCGAAATCAAAAGTAAGCTCTTTATTTTTCTCTGCCATTTACTTTAAAAAATTTAAGTCGTAATGGCCCCGTGGTTAAGGCACTCGCCTGTCATGCGCGAGTCTGTGGGTTCGCAACCGAGCACGGGTAAGTACCAATGTAACTTGTTCTGGTTTATAATTGTACGTTCTAAGTATATCTTGGACATCTTTAACATCGGTTAAGGAAAATTGCATAATTAAAATTAATATAAATCTGAAACCGCCATATCGCCTTGAGCAAGCATGGTGATCAATGCTCGTGTCTTTTCTATAATGAAAAGAGGACTTTGCCCTGTAGTGGAACAATGATAGACTGGTATATTATTTTTATTTTATTTTTTTACTTTAAATGGTTAGGTAGGTAATAAACGCGTAAGTGTTTACAACCTTTACATAGAGAACAGAGACTTGAACAAATTAAAAAAAGAGGTGTCAAGTAAAAGGCGCCTTGAGGGGTGAAAAGTGTTCTGTTCTTTTTTCCGATCTCAATGAAATGTATTTTATTGTTGATATTTTACATGATATAAATATAAAAACATACCATCACGCCTGTATTCCCCGAAGGGTTAGGCAGAGGTGTAACTATGTACACCCACAGTTCGCCAGTATATTTAGGTACCATGTAATAGGGGGCCAGCCTATTACCATTAAGCGGGGACAAATCCTAACCCTCTAGGGTATACAGGCGTGTAGCAGTAACCAAAGACGTAAAATAACGCAGATTAAAAAAAACACGCGATCGAAGTTGCGGGCAGAAGCTAGTAATTAATATAATCATTAAAAGAAATATATTTGCTCCTATGACATCAGCTTACAGTTTACGTCTGACCGCGAATTCATTCAGAAAGTAAAAAAAAACTAAGAATCTTCAAGAGCTAACCTAGGGGTAAAAGCACCCATTATCTGCCCTCCACGTCAATATATTGACGCACACTGACAGTAGCCTCATTGTGTGCACCGACTTCACAAGATTTATGGCAGCGCACGAGTCGCGAGTGCCTCCAAGTATTATTTCATTTCTTTGAAGAATGAAAAATGGGTCTTCAAGCTAGTTTTAGAAGTCATTAATTATTTATTAGATTTTAGATTGATGGATTGATATATTAAGTTGTCAATTTAAAAGAAACGCAATATTGAATGGCATAACAAAATGGCAAGTTTGAGGGATACAGCCTTCATTAAAAAGAATTTAACATCAACTTTATTTTATACTTTTAACTAGCTCTTGCCTACAACTTCGCTCGCATAAATGCCGGTCATCACGGACACAACCTTTAGCCGTGAAATAAAAAGTAGCCTATGTCCTTATTTGGGGTTCAAACTTACCCCGTACCAAATTTTATCACAATCGGTTCAGTGGTTTAGTCGTGAAAGCGTAACAGACAGACTCAGTTACTTGCGCATTTATAATATAAGTATGGAAGCATGGATTAGTACAGATTAAGCCAAGGATTAAGAAATAATCCTTTTGCTTCGAAAAGCATTTGTTTTCTTAATCTCACCCCCATTCCTACATAAATCTTATACAAACACATTTGCGGAGAGACTGCATAGTCTTAGATTTATTATTGCAGTGCGTGATTTTGCATACAATATGAACTTATTTGCATGTACGTAGTTCTGTTGCCAAGCTGTCTGTAGGAATTTATCACACAGCAATGCATGTGAAAATAAATGAGAAAATCTCAGTTAAATCCGCGAAGAAAGGAATGAGAATTTTTAGGTTTTTGGAACGCAAAGGACATTAGGAGAAACACGGATGGGTTTTAGTCAGTAAAAGTCTGACACACCCTTCCGTTCCACCCAGAGCGAATAAAGGAAATTGATGATTGCACTTCATTAAAAAAAAAGTTTAGTTTTAACATTTAAAACTTGTTTTCGAAACAAAAAATGTTGTAATTATGATCTTCAAAGTCTTGGTAACTAAAAGATTCATCTTTATTTTGTATTGTATAACTGGCTGGTGTCAGCAACTGCACATCACAGTGCGTATTTCAAAACTTAGAACACCTAATAAGGCTCTGTCTACACAGCAAACAAAACTCACATAAGAAGCCAACTTTAAAGGTTTGTTTACAGTGAGCGTTAGGCCGCGGGTAGAAGAGAGACTCGAGAGACGACTCGAGCCCTGTCAGGTGCCTTAACACTAATGAACCTTGCCACGGAGAACGCTTCATAAGAGTGGCTGCCTTGCTTAGGCGACGATTTTGTGGGGTAAGGATGTTTTTTTACTTCAGTGTGTACTCCGCTTTTCATTAGGACAAACTTATGTGACCGTATTCTGTGGTTTTTTTTTTAATAGTAAGATCTATGATTTCTAAGTGGTTGCAGAATTTGTTCGAGAGAGTCACTGCGGCCCTGGAACTCAAAGGGCATTAGGAGGAACACGGATGGGTTTTATTCAGTAAGAGTCTGGCTCTCGCTTTCGCTCGGCTAGAGCAGACGAACTCATTTCGTGATTTCCAACCATGCACCTTCGTGTGAATATGATATATCCAATAAAATAACTCATATTAGTGTTCTTTAAATATATTATACAGTTAGCAACTAGTCTTTTAACACTTCTTGACAAAATATGGTTATTTGTAGTACATAAAGTACTAAATAGGCAGCAATGTTTTGCACTCAAATTGTTAGGTGAAACTCTGTTCTCCTAGCTGGATCACAAAGTAATCTGTACAAGGGAGAAATAGATTCCACTTCCAAATAAAATAAATACTTTCACCATTTATAAACACTTTTACAAGGAGAGACTTTTCGACTGAAGTGGTATCATCAATCTTATTCGTACGTAGACAGGCAGGGACCTTGATTAATTGCTAACAGAATTAATCTGTAAAGATGTTACCGGCTTTTGTCACTGTGTCATCGCCAGATATGATTCTGATAAACTGTTTTATTGAGTTCACCGTTTGAGGTACCAGGAGATCATATTTATGGAAGAGGTCGCAATTATTTTAATAATATTTTACAATTCGGTGAAACGCAACTTTTGTTACTACTGCGTTATGTATCAATATTGTAACTAATTGAACAACGCCATTCAACCAATTGTCTACAATAATTAGACGACGCTCAGCTAACTAGGCTAAAAGGGTATACATGCAATGAAACGGTTATTTTAGACAATTAGGAGGCTGCGAAATATGAATAGCCTTCAATTTAAAGATACTAGGAGAACATGTTTTAATAAAAGTGTATTTCAATAGATAAGTTCGACTCCTAAGGGGGTAATTGTACTAACTGTTAAGAACGATCGCAATCTAAGCTTAATTTCAATCTGTCAAAAATGTCTTTAATTTTCGCTAAGATGAGATTGCAATTAGATTTTGATGTTTGTAATAAGTAAAATTGACCTTCACACCTTGCACCATAAAATAAATTATACTAGCCACTGTCCGCGACTTCGTTCGCGTCAAATTTTACAATATTATCCCACGGGAACCGTACATGTTTCCGGGATAACAAAATATTCTATATGTTTTTCCACACTACCATTTATTTATCTAAGTGCTGATTTTTGTTGATAGCTCCAACAAATATCATTATATTTTAGCCAATGTATATAAAAACTTGACAAATTATATACTGAAACCTTCCTCGAGAACCACTCTATCCAAATGTTTTTGAGTTTATCGTGAACAGACAGACATACAGACGCGGTGGAGGACTTTGTTTTATAATATGTAGTGATTATGTTTTATTAGCAACCATTCGCCCATAGGTGCGTAGGTAGTTACCTAACTACATACATACATAAACTCACGCCTTTTTCCCATGGGGGTAGGCAGAAACCACAGAACGCCACCTGCTACGATCCTTACCTACTTCCTTCGCCTCGTCCACGTTCATACATACCTAACTACCTAGTTTAAGTATATACAGACGAACAAAATAGAAGCTATTTTATTGATAGTGAATTCCACGGTACCTGCACAAACATATATAACCTGTATAACCAGGAATGCGTTTGACAGGCCTGTTTACCGTTGCTCGATATCTGTCGATTTTTATGTGAAATCGAAAAAATTGAGCAAAACTTTTAGGTGTTAGGCACACAGATGTGTCAAAGGTAGTTTGATATTTAAAACGCTTTATTTGAAACTGTTATTTTATAAAAAAAATTGTTGCCCTGAGCTACGAATTTCTCCTGTAACGTAGATGCGTTTACAAACATATAAATTCAGATACACAAACAACGAAATTATTTTAACGAAACAATCAAATTGTGCATTTCTTTATAAGTTTTTTTTAGTCCAGGCTTATTTTTTAATTAAATTATTTTAACTGCCTCGTTAGCCTAGTGGTCCTAAGCGCGACTGCGACGGTAGAGGTCTTGGGTTCGATTCGATTTAAAATGTTATTGGGTTTTTCTATGAAATTCTCAGTAGCAGCTCGGAGTTAGGATTTGTGCCCGGTTAATGGCAATAGGCTCGCCCCTTATTACATGAGACCATACTGGCGAACTGTGGGTGTACATTGGTACATCTCTGCCTAACCCTTCGGGAAATACTGGCGTGGTGGTATGTGTAAGAGGTAATCACTGGAAATCCTGTCTGATTACAAAAATTCTATCACTCTTACCAAACACTACAAGGCTATGTTTGATAGTACACTGACTAACACGTGTCCGTATTCACGGACAGTAACTAAAGCCTAAAACAGAGCATTATTAGATTTTGAACCATACATAAACTCACGCCTTTTTCCCATGGGGGTAGGCAGAAACCACAGAACGCCACCTGCTACGATCTTTACATACTTCTCTTTACTTACCTCGTCCACGTTCATACATCTGGTCATACAAGCACGCCGGTTACGAGTACTGCGCACCTGACCTTTCTGAAGAACCTCACCAATAAGGTCAGGGTAGGTCTTTCTAGGGCGTCCTCTCCCGGCGTTGCCACTCACATCTGCCATATAAATCCCTTTTGTTAGTCACCTTTCACTCATTCTCTCAACATGACCGAACCCTCGGCATATTACCGAGAGCTGAAAATCCAACAACGTGCACTATTCAGCATTTAGAAGTCACTTAGCGTTCGTGAGAACAAGCATCAGTTACAATATATAGTAATATATCAGCCCCCAAAAGTTGTGGAATTGACCAATCGAAAAAATAGCGGTTTATCCTAATTTTATTTTACACCGAAAAAATCCCTGTCTTGCGTCTTACGTCATATTTTTTCTCTTCCCACTTCAAAAGTCATTCTTTTTCTCAAAAAGATTACATGTCATCAATGTCTGTCAATAAAAAGGTTTATTTACGATTAGCCATTCCCACATATATAGTTCTAAATCAGATAGAAAAAGAAGTACATAAACTCATTAACCTGTTCTCTTCCTGTCTCCAAGGACTGCCCTATACATAGATGGCATTACTACATAAATCTATAATAATATTATAAAGCTGAAGAGTTTGTTTGTTTGAACGGGCTAATCTCAGGAAATACTGGTTTGAATTTAAAAAATCTTTATGTATTGGATAGTTCATTTATCGAGGCAGTCTATAGGCTATATAATATCACGCTATGACCAATAGGTGCAGAGCAGTAACCAAAGACGTAACCAAATGCGAGTGAAAAACTACGCGGACGAAGTCGTGAGCAGAAAATAGTGTATGTATATGTGTACATATGTACAATTGTGCGTATTTCAACACGTGCCGCATTTGATATTGGTTGCTAGTTCCATTTACTGAGGGTCTTGTTTCCCTAATTATATGTGGAAGTATTCGATTTTGTTTGTCCACGGAATCGGAAAAAAGACGCGTACGTTCGCGGTGGCCATCTACCTAAATTCGTACCACGTGGACTGGTTGGCGCGGGTAAAAACGACTTTGAAGGACTTGGGGAAGGTCTTAGCCAAAATCGGTTCATGCGTTCGAGAGCTACGATGCCACAGACAGACACAGGCACGTCAAACTTATAACACCCCGTCGTTTTTGCGTCGGGGGTTAAAAACAAATAGAAATGTACCGCCCAGCTTCCTAGGTGAAGTAGTTTTCGAGATTTGACAGTGTTTAGTCTGGGTTTTTGAGTTCTATTGTTGTTTCTTCCCTGAGAAATAAGACTTGGAATCAACACTTCAGTTAAGATCCCTCAAAAACAGCATGTGAGTCTTAGAGACAGAAAAACTTGAAGAAAATTGTCTACCCCTACTTATGAACTCCTAGTTACTTTAACATTTGTGTGTTAGGTCGTTCTGAATACCTACCAAAAATAATCATTTCTCCACGAAATTTATTAATAGCGCTATTAAGAGAAGGGTTTTAGACATAATTAATTAACATTATTATGTAAAACGTAGGTTATATAAATTATTTTAATGAGAGAGAATTTTACTAAATAATACCCACGATTACAAGTTAAAAATCACAGCGAATTAAGCAAATGGAGTAATTACGGGTAGCGAACCCGTTTTACATGTAATTATTAAACAAAGTGCGTGTAATGCTGTGATTGTAAATAATTGGAAGTGCGCTGTAGTCTGTACACATTAATCTTCCAGTTTCCATCGTTTTAAAGATTTGTTGTAATAATAATTAGTTGGATTCTGAAAAGCCCACATTTTCTTAGTAACTTTTTCTTAATTCTGTAGCTATTTAATGAGACCCTCTCAATATATATACCATCACGCCTGTATTCCCCGAAGGGTTAGGCAGAAGTGTAACAATGTACACCCACTGTTCGCCGGTATATTTCAGTCCCATGTAATAGGTGGCGAGCCTATTACGATTAGCCGGGCACAAATCCTAACTCCGAGCTGCTAATGAGAATTTCATAGAAAAACCCAATAACACTTTTTGCTCGACCTGGGAATCGAACCCAAGACCCCTAGCGTAGCAATCGCGCTTAGGACCACTAGGCTACCGAGGCAGAGACCCTCTCAATATCCTGGAAAATGGATTTAAAGAATACTCCTAAAAGAAGTTAAAAACTAATCAGTTTTCCTTACAGAATATTTGTATTTACCAAATTTAAAAACGATTCCATGGCTATTTCCAGACTTTAATGCATAATAAAACTAAAGAGATGTTGACCACAATACAATATTATTAATTAAATCTAGACTTTACAATGTACATAAATAATAATTTGCTTAGACTATTGAACTGTCAAAATAAAACTATATTCGCGGTACATTTACAAAATAAGAGTGCCGCTATGCACTCCTTTTTCCCTTTACTCCATAACCGCGACATTATTCATGTCCCCAAGGTGATTATTGGCAAGAATCGAAGATATTAAACGGTATGCCGTGACGAAAATTTCTAGGACAATGTTATCGATAAAGTAATCAGCATTCATTATGATTTATTGGAACGATTATTTTCCCTTTTCATTCTAACCTTATCGATGTGTAGGAGTAATAAATGTAGGCGGAGGAATTTAGAATATATTTCGTCTTAGAAGTTAGGCTGACTGCCTAATACTGATGTGTTATTAAAGTAATTAATGTTACCATTATATTTAATTCTTACTTGTCAGTCATACGGGCTGACTGTGAAATCCTCGTACTTCTATTTTAGAACATTTTTGATTATCCTTGTATTTCTGTAAATTCACATACACAAACAACCAGACTCGGCATATCTACCTGTAAGCGATACAAATATAATTGCTCCGTACGAGAATCGAACCACCGACACTCTGCGCCAGCGGTGTCGTCAAATATTATTTATTATCCCTAAAATTCTAATTACCTACTCCAGCTATTAATTAATTATTACCTCACCATTATGTCACTTTATTCAACATGCCAGTACCAGGGCGGCATGTTTTAGCAGAGTACTATAGAACACAATTAATATTTTGTAATTAAATTGACGATCTTTACAGAGGCTTATACGAATAAGTATATTTTAAAATTGTTTCAGTAGCTCTAAGTTTGAAGTTAGAAATTTAATTTAATTTAATTTTCAATTAAGTATAGGTTATTTTAAGGATTCTCAAGAGACAGTTACCAAATGGACATTGTTTCGACGACCCATCTCATGAATTTTCATCAGATGCAGACTAATTGTGTAAGAAACAATTTCTATTTTACAATTTAAAAAATATTCATATTCTGTCTGTATACGAACTTTTCAAATAGTTTCATAGATTGGATGTACGAACCCTCCATACTCTTTCCAACCACTGCAGCTCCTAAAAGCTAAAATCAGCAATAACGATCACTGGAAAACCGCCGAGGTAATTTTTTTTTTTTTTTTTTTTGGTGGGTGGGAAATCATCAAATAACTTCTCCCGCCCTGGGTGGGGCTTGTCAGACTTTTACTGACTAAAACCCACCCATGTTCCTTCGTGTGCCCTTTGCGTTCCGGGGGCGCGGTATCTCTTGCGAACAACCCGCAGCCCCGGGAGTCTCGGAGTAACCCGAAGATTCAACTGTCTTGGATCCCGCAACAAAATGAATTCGAAAAGAACAGCTGAGAAGTAAGAAAAAACATAACTTCCCCCCATATTAAGTAGGACACAGCAATGAAGCAATGGATATTGTTCGACCGTCTAGTTTAAAATAACAAAGTTCTTTGGTCATGTGACCAGGTAACTGACCTTCTCTTGAGCCGAAGAATCTGTCGCGGGCCTGTGGACGGTGAGCAATGGGTAGCTCACCGTCCGTACGTTGCATAACGACAAGCCGTGTCGACGGCGCGTTCGTGTTCCACACGCGCCTTAAAAGAGATGTCAGCAATTTTTTGAAGGGGCCACTCAAGGCCGATGCCTGCCGGGGCTGCGGGTTGTTCGTAAGAGATACCGCGCTTCCGGAATGCAAAGGGCACAAAAAGGAACATGGATGGGTTTTAGTCAGTAAAAGTCTGACATTCCATCCCGCCCCGGCCAGTACGGGGGAAGTCATTTGATAATTTCCAATCCGTAAAAAAAAACCAAAAAAGCCGAAGAATCAGTGAGAATGCTGCCAGTCTTATGGGAACATATTGTCCTGTTTACAGTGATGTTGATGACTTTTTAATAATATACCAGCTACCCCCTTCTTTTTTAAAAATTGTGTACTCTATACTAATATTATAAAGAGGTCAAGTTTGTGAGGTTGTAGGGGGAAATCTCTGGATCTACAGAACCGATTTTGATAATTTTTTTACCTATAGAAAGCCAACATAATAATCACTATCATAGGCTATATAACATCACGCTACGACACACGGGAACGGAGCAGTAATCAAAGACATTACCATGAGTGAAAATATCCACGCAGACGAAATCGTGTGTAGAAGTTAGTACCGTATATTTTTATTAGTATTTATAAATTTTGTTATTTAACTGACTTGTTAGCCTAGTGGTCCTAAGCGCGAATGCTACGCTGGAGGTCTTGGGTTCGATTCCCAGATCGAGCAAAAAGTCTTGTCGGGTTGTTCTATGAAATTCTCAGTAGCAGCTCGGAGTTAGGATTTGTGCCCGGTTAATGGCAATAGGCTCGCCCCCTATTACATGGGACTTAAACATACCGGCGATCTGTGGGTGTACATTGGTACTCCTCTGCCTAACCGTTCGGGGAATACAGGCGTGATGGTATGTATGTAAATTTTGTTATTGTTTTAATCTCCAAAAAAAATTGCGCAATTTTAAATCAAAAGTTTGTATCATTTTAATTTGATATTATCAATTAAGACATTCACAATCAGGACTTTAGCTCGTACTTCACAGAAGACTCGTCATAGCAGAGCAAGACCTATCTATCGTATGTCTGACTTTCACTTCTATACAAAACAAAACAATCTCACATTTAAACTGCACTATACATATGGCTTAAATTATTGTGATGTACTTATAATATTGTAGAGAAAGGCTAAGGGGCCGGAATGCCCCTCGGCGGCAATTAGGCCGCTATTCTGACTGGCTTATCTTAATTAAGCAGTTGGTGGCTGCAATGACGAGCCGCTGTAACCTTTGTTTAAACACCATGAGAATGACACTAGGAGATTAAGTTCACAATCGTTTTTTCATGGCAACAGTAGAAGATTGTGAAGTATTATATTATACAATAACTTTGTAGTCCACAATCCCATAGTCTCCAGACCTATCGGCTCCCGGCTCCCGACTCATGGTAGTAGAAAGAACTGTGAGTAAAGTAACCCTCCATTTTTCCCAGATGGAGGGTATACATAAGGACTGCCCCCGAAAAACTAACCAAATTTTTTAACCCCCGACGGAAAAACGACGGGGAAAAACTTAAAAAAAAATTATAACAATAAGTTTGACTTGTCTGTGTGATTTTGTATATATGTCTCTGGCATCGTAGCTCCCGAACGTATAAATCGATAGTCGGGAGTGTTCTTAGCTATGTTTGATGGAAATCGATTCAGCGGTTTCAAAGTTATCAGCTCTTTTGTTAGCTGCGGTAGGGATTTTTATTCTTCTGTCGGGGGTCACTTAAAATTTTTAATTTTGTTTTTTTTTTTCAAATCGGACTAATAGTTCTAGAGCTTTTTGCTATTAAACAAACAAAGAAACAAACACTTCAGCTCTACAATATTAAGTATAGTAAAAAAAATATTGAAAATCGTTCAGCGGTCTATTTAAATACGATTTAATTCAGAGAGATTCAGAGAATGCAAGCTTTAATACTCTCTCTAGGCTACCACGACAACTCCTACTAATATAGACGCTCTGATTATATCGATTGTTAATTTGAGACGTGAGCTGCATAGGAAGCGATTACAAGGGTTCTCGAAACAACAGAGATTTCTAATTTCCTAATTACCAGATAACTAGAATTTCCCTGACATGACTGGAAAGTTAGAACTACACCAGGAAACTAGGAAAAATTTCAAATTGTCAGTTCTTCATGCGATCGGACAAAGTCATGGGCAAGAGTTGGGGTACAATTTTAAGAAACTAAAAGCTAACTACTGAAAAATCACGCTAAAAATATGAAACATAACATATTCTCGTCTGAAATTGTTTTTGTCAGTGATGTTCAGAGGTTAGCCTAGTGGTCCTAAGCGCGACTGCTGCGCTAGAGGTCTTGTGTTCGATTCCTAGGTCGAGCAAAAAGTGTTTTTCTATGAAATTCTCAGTAGCTGCTTGGAGTTAGGATCTGTGCTCGGTTAATGGCAATATGCTCGCCCCTATTACATGGGATCTTAACATACCGGCAAACTGTGGGTGTATATTGGTACACCTCTGCCTAACCCTTCAGAAATACAGCAAAAGCTCGCTTATTACTGTTGAATTGTATTATTTTCTTACGAATGTGACGTCACATGGCCTATTACTAGCGGACGATTAAGATTAAGACACTTGCAACGATGCCTCATTTGTCAAATTATGATAAGAAGTTGAGGTAAGAGATGAACATACATCATAACCCTCCTTTTTTCTTCGCCGTAGTCGGGTAAGATAGGTACGTCTCCGTTAGTTCTTTAAAACGCAGTAATATCCGACATTCAGGAAATGAGATACATTATCAAAGACTTATCCGGATGTCCGCAGTAACACGGGCTGACAGGCGGTGTCCGACGTCAAAGGTAT
Source organism: Caradrina kadenii (assembly GCA_947462355.1). Lineage (NCBI taxonomy): Eukaryota > Metazoa > Arthropoda > Insecta > Lepidoptera > Noctuidae > Caradrina > Caradrina kadenii. The sequence goes on along the minus strand of OX381693.1, from coordinate 2,629,398 downwards.
CAGGGCCCCATAACACAGTGATGATAATAGCCAGTTGCTAGTTACCGTTATTTATTTATTTTTTTGTTATGTTCATTATGCCAATTATAATCAAATTAGTATTATGAAACCAGATACGTGGTAAAGATTAAGAAACTAAGGAATAAACATTTGAGAAAGTTCCAAATAAACAAACAAACATTTGTTTGTAAATTCATGATGTTTTTTTGTTATTTTTAAGGTTTGTTTTATCTAATTATAAGGTTGTAAATATGTAATAATATAAATGTTACAGTTATGTTAACTGCCTCGTTAGCCTAGTAATCCTAAGCATGACTGCTACGCTAGAGGTCGTGGATTCAATTCCCAGGTGGTGCAAAGTGTTATTGGGTTTTTCTATGAAGTTCTCAGTAGCAGCTCGGAGTTAGGATTTGTACCCGGTTATTCCGCGCTCTCTCGCTCCGGACCTAAAATAAGAGACAATATTTTACCAAATCCTATTTATTCAAAACGATCTATAAAAAAATCGTAATCCATTTCAGTGACATTCAATAGACTGGTACATTATTAAAGCCGAAACTCGGGCTTCCAGTGACGTAGACAGGGTCGTGTGTCGCGAGTCTCACAAGTGTCACCATATCTGGAGTGACTAGGGGTGTCAGCTTGACATTTTAGTAGTGTCAAGTTAGAAGGATAAAGTACTGTTTTGGAAGTAAGGATTTTTTAAATTAAATATGTAAGTAGGGTTGTGTAAAATAAATTAAAATCGGCTTACATTTTCTTTGATTTCGTGAACCAGAAATAATGAATTTAGAAAAATATTGCCACTTCTCAATCAGCAACCATTTCTATTTTACAATCCCTTAGTATTTACTTTTGTTTTAATTAGTTAATTATGTGTGATAATTTTTTTTAAATACAAAAAAGGCAAACCCTTTCAAAAGGTACCCTTTCATATGGAGACGAATAATAAAGAATCTCCATTCTTATCTTTAAAAAAAAAAACAAATCTTACAATATATTTTTTGAATAGGTACATACCCATTAAATAACTCTTTAAACTAGCACTGTTATCATCACAACATTACTATAACTAACTCTAAAAAAAAACGGAAAGTTTTGAAAACAACCTTAATATTTGAATTTATAAAGAACCCTTATTATTTTTTGTCTCTTAGGCGAGCCTCCTTGCCGGATTGCCGCCGTGGGATCTGGAGGCGCTGGTCCTCGCGCGCCTGTACGAGTGGCGCGTGTCGGTACTAGGCCGGGGGGAGAGTCCGCCACCGCGGCAAATTTCCGCTCGGCGGGCCGACCTCCGGCTCGATCTCATGGCGACATGGAGACAGCGACTGTCGCAACCTCGTGCTGGGCACGCCTTAATAGAGGCGGTAAGTCCCCTCTTTGAGGAGTGGCTGGAGAGGCGTCACGGCGCCCTCACCTACCGCCTGACGCAGGTCCTCACCGGACACGGGTGTTTCGGGAGGTTCCTGCACCTTATCGGGCGGGAGGAAACGTCCGGGTGTCACCATTGTGTGGATCGCCCCGAGGACACGGTGGAGCACACCGTGGCGGTATGCCCCGCTTGGGCGGAGCATCGCCGAGTTCTCGTGGCGGCCATCGGCGGCGGCGAACTCTCGCGTCCGGCCCTGGTGCAAGCCATGGTCCGGAGCGAGAGGGAATGGGATGCAGTCGCCTCCTTCTGCGAGGCAGTAATGCTTGAGAAGGAGGCGGCGGGACGGTTGAGACAGCGGTTCTCCCGTCCCAGCCGCCGCGGTAGACGCTCCGGACGTCGGGAGCCGCGAGACGACTCCCGGCCACCGTAGATACGGGCCTGTGGACGGTGAGCAATGGGTAGCTCACCGTCCTTACGTTGCATAACGACAGGCCGTGTCGACGGCGCGTTCGTGTTCCACGCGCGCCTCAAAGAGATGTCAGCAAAAGGAAGGGGCCACTGAGGGCCGATGCCTGCCGGGGCTGCGGGTTGTTCGCAAGAGATACCGTGCCCCCGGAACGCAAAGGGCACAAGAAGGAACATGGGTGGGTTTTAGTCAGTAAAAGTCTGACACTCCCTCCCGTCCCGCCCAGGGCGGGAGAAGTTATTTGATGATTTCCCACCCACCAAAAAAAAAAAAAAAAAAAAGGGTTATTCTTAACTTAAACCCAAAGTTATCCAATTCTTTCTGACAACCCTACAATACTTTTGTTTATTTTGGTAAATTGAGATGTTATCACACTAACGTATGTCTGTGTCGTTAGTGTGATACGCACTTTATTTTTCTAATGGCGGTGAACTGTGTATTCTTAACCGAAAAACTTAGTTTTTCTGAACTATTTCTAAACTAACTTATGCTCACGACTTCGTCCGTGTAAGATTCGGTTACTATGTATGATTTTAATTTTATTTTGGGCGGAATCTTGGTTATTTTTTTTACACTTACACTTTATAACATCAGCTATCTTTCAGTAACAGTCCCATTAAAATCGATCTAGCCGTTTCGGAGATTTGCCGGAACAATCATGTACATATTGAACTATAATTATAAAATTTTGAACTGAGGAAATACGTGTTGTATATTTTTTTATTTTAAGGAGAATTACAACAACATTGAAGATTATTCTAAAAAATATCATTAACTAGTTACTTTTTAATTATGTGACGTCTAGTCGCCCATTCCAAAAGGTAGTTTCGTATGGAGAAGTACGGGCAAGAAACTGCAAACATACTTTAAAAAAAAAAATGTTCCCTTAGTCACGAGACACCTCCTCTCCTCTTGAGTGGAAACCAGGCATAAAAACAGTAATATCTCACGAGCCATTAAACTATCAACACCATAAGTACCAACTAGGATAAACGAGTTAACTAACTTTTAAACTCAGTACTAGTGCTTTCTATTTTTACTAAATAAACGAGATTGAAAAGTTCAAAATTTATTTCACTCACGTATATTTTAGTTGGAATAACAAACTTTTGTGTACCTAAGTACATTTAGTTAGCGCAGATATAATCTGTTCATGAATGGGCAAGTGTTTTATGATTCAAAGTTTTAAATAAATATTTTGAACTTTTTAAGCAAGGATTGTTATGAATTAATAATAATATCAGTCTATATTATAGGCTTATTTTTTTTTGGGGTTGGGAAATCATCAAATAACTTCTCCCGCCGTGCGCGGGGCGGGAGGGAGTGTCAGACTTTTAGTGACTAAAACCCACCCATGTTCCTTCTTGTGCCCTTTGCGTTCCGGGGGCGCGGTATCTCTTACGAACAACCCGCAGCCCCATATTATAGGCTTACTGTAGAACAAAGGCCTCTTTTCTTACAGAGAAGGTACGAGTATATCAATACTCGTACCTTCTTGCTCGAGCAAGCGTGGTGATCACACCACGCTTGCTCAAGGCGGATTGGCGATTTTAGACTTATATTGATTATAAGTCCAGGTTTCATCACGATGATTTCCATCACCGATGTCAATTATCTACACTAATATTATAAAGAGGTAAGATTTTTTTGTTTGTTTCTTTGTAATGAATAAACTCTGAAACTACTGGACCGATTTTAACCACTTTTTACCAATAGATAGCTACATTATTCCTGAATGACATAGGCTATATACCATCACGCTAGAAGCAGTAACCAAAGGCGTCACTTAACGTGAGTGAAATAAGCCACGCAGACAATGTCGCGGGCGGTTCGCTAACTAGTGTCTATTATAATCTTAGAAAAAATAAACGTTGCGTTTGGAACCCACAACGTCATGCACGAGAGACGAGTGCCCTAACTAGCCGCTGGGACCTTCTTCAAATTCAAATTCATTTATTTTGTGAACACAGGGTACATACAGAAGATGTTACAATAAATAGGATCCGACCTGTGTCCCGCCAATAGGCATACAAAATACAAAGGATATATAATAAATTATATATAATAATTATATAATTATATATTTTAATCATATATTATTATTCTTGATATTTTAATAAATCATTCAGCGCAAATTCAAAAGGAAGCAGCTTAAAACTTTGAAAATAATATTTGACAGCTACGATTCCGCACTGGGCTTGGTGATAGATTACAGACTACTCCATCAAACGGAGACAAGCTCTGAATCCCACCAGTGGGATCATTATCATAGGCAGGTAAATGAGAGAAATGGATTTTTCTGTTTCCATTGTAAAATCTACTGGAATCCACTTATCCAACGTGGCAATATCGCCAGTCTCTTGAGCTTATTACTCGTCGACAGCGAAGCGGATGAATTTTTGGTTGTTTTTTCCTTTTTTATTATTATTTGGATTTTGTATGAAATTTTCAGTAGCATCTCGGAACTGGGATTTGTGCCACGTATTACCTATTACATGGGACCTAAATATACCGGCGAAGTGTGGGTGTACATTGGTACACCTCGGCCCAACCCTTTGAGGAATACAGGCGTGATGGTATGTTATGTTATGTAATTTTATATTAGTCATAGGTAAGTCCCTACCGTAGCCAACAAAAGAGCTGATAACTTTAAAACCGCCGAACCGATTTCCATCAAACATATCTAAAAACACTCCCGACAAATTCACAAAATTCAAAAAACAAAATCAAAATCGGTTTATGCGTTCGGGAGCTACGATGCCACAGACAGACAGACAGACATACACACACACAGACACGTCAAACTTATAACACCCCGTAGTTTTTGCGTCGGGGGTTAATTAGTAGGAAGTAGGATAGTAATCAGATTTGACTTTCAGGTGAACGAAATTACGGACTGAAACTAATAATATTTTATTAAAATTCACTGTTTATTTAAAAATACCTGCTAAAGATCAAAGCACCGATGACGAAACGTCATAACTACGTAAGTATTTGTCAAACATTCACTCAGTGACATCCCCTTGGACGCTCATAATGCAATTTGTGATGCTTCCCGTCGCCGTGTAGTTGTGCTAACTCCATTACAAACTTGCGCCGGCTCACCCCAAGTTTTAATACGCCCAGTAGCTGCCTGATTGTTTTTTTAAATCGATAACGTGAGTTTTAATAATATAGTTTTAAAGTTAGGTAGTTCACAGGATAATGGATGATATTGGTCTTTCTTTTAAGTGTTTAATGCGATCTGTGGAGGGTCTGTGGAGGGGATCTGTGGAGGGGTTGTGGGGGTGTGGGGTGTGGTGGAAAGTTTACATTGTAAACTTTACTAATGATAAATTACAATTTAATTAATAGTTACGCGCATTTTCGCTGAATGAAAAATATACCTTTAAGAGAAACTGCCTCGGTAGCCTAGTGGACCTAAGAGCGACTGCTACGCAGTGTGTCAGCCAAGTTCGGAGTTTTTATCTATGACTTATTTTTTGACAAGTTAATTATTTTTAAGTCTGTATAGTATAAAATATATTACGTAGTAAACATCACGCCTGTATTTTCCCGAAGGGTTAGGCAGAGGTGTACCAATGTCCAGACTCACACATGAAAGGTTCCGTACCATTATCTACAAAAACGGCAAAAAAAATCATGTCTGTGTTATGGGAGCCCCCTTAAATACCATCATACCATCACGCCTGTATTCCCCGAAGGGTTAGGCAGAGGTGTACCAATGTACACCCACAGTTCGCCGGTATGTTTAGGTCCCATGTAATAGGGGGCGAGCCTATTGCCATTAACCGGGCACAAATCCTAAATCCGAGCTGCTACTGAGAATTTCATAGAAAAACCCAATAACACTTTTTGCTTGACCTCGGAATCGTACCCAAGACCTTTAGCGTAGTAGTCGCGCGTAGGACCACAAAGCTAACGCGGCAGTTAATACATAGTGTCAACTATAAATTATAACTACCTGTAAGTTAGCAACTAATATTTGTTTGACCGTTTTTTTTTTTCTCTAGAAACCCAATTACTCTGTGCAAGCAACGTTAACACATTTTCCACAACACTGGACCAATATAAAAATATATTTATATACCTACACGTGGGAATACGTGCTGATATCAAGGAAACAAATTATTAACGAAGCATAAGGTTTATTTTTCCTAATTAAATTAGAGGCCATTTTTTTAGGAAAACATTATATAGAAATTATAACATATTTATATAGAATAACATTGCCCTGTACTAGGAATTTCTCCTGTATCTTGGGCGCGTTCACAAATATAATATAAACTCACATACACAAACAGCCAGAACAAATATCCGTAGGCCATACAAATATTTGTTTCGTGGGGAAGTCGAACCCAAACGTGGCGCAGCAGCCATTCGCTTAACCGCTGTGCCTTCCTTCCTTTCATCACTTTTAAATATTCCTTCTAAATATCTTTCACGTGATTCCAAGCGCACGTTATAAGCATACGTCACCTATCTCACTCACATTTTAGTATCTAGCTCTTTCACACAGTCGTGATTCATCAACGTTCCATTTCAACATACATATACTCCAAGTTAAAGGGAGCAAACCGGTGAGCCGTGAAATAATAACGAGTACTGACGTTTGAAGGCACACGTCACTCTCTTACCGCGACGGGTGAGGTGAAAGGGAAAAAGGGTATCAATTAGAATTATGTTATGAAGACTTGACTTTTTTTCTCAGGTTCATTGTAGTAGCAACGTCAAGATTTATGTATTCCTAGTACTTTTCGTTAGTACTAATCCAAAATCAAGTAGGTATTAAATGTTGGTACATTTTAAATATATGAAAATAAATGTTTGCATGTTTGTCTTATATATGGGCTCTGGAATCAATCCAATTGTGATGAAACTGGTGGGTTATTCGGTAACGAAAAAAAAACGGGAGCGAAGTCGCAGACAGCATCTCTAGTACTTACGTAATAATACATACATAAATTCACGCCTTTTTCCCGTGGGGGTAGGCAGAAACCACAGAACGCCACCTGCTACGATCATAACATACATCTTTCGCCTCGTCCACGTTCATACATCTGGTCATACAAGCACGCCGGTTACGAGTAATGCGCATTAACAATATATAGTAAAAAGAAAACAAAAAAATATGCTAACTAACTACTACTAACTGCCTCATTGGCCTAGTGGTCCTAAGCGCGACTGCTACGCTAGAGGTCTTGGGTTCGATTCCCAGGTCGAGCAAAGTGTTATTGGGGTGTTTCTATGAAATTCTCAGTAGCAGCTTGGAGTTAGGATTTGTGCCCGGTTAGTGGCAATAGGCTCGCCCCCTATTACATGGGACCTAAACATACCGGCGAACTGTGGGTGTACATTGTTACACCTCTGCCTAACCCTTCGGGGAATATAGGCGTGATGGTATGTTATGATGGTAAAAAAATATACTTCATTCACGAGAAAGTGACGCAATAAAATATAGAAATTGTTGTTTAAAAACCCTAAAACACAAACAAATGGTTATATTATATTCCAAAAATAAAATGTTGTCATAGACGGAAATATGCTTTAGATTCTAAATTATTATACAATTTCTTCGGGTTGATATTTCAATAGTCAGATAGCTTTATATGACATATTATTTTTTATACAACATCTGTCAAACCGCCATATTTATTTCTCCGTTAGAAGTTATCTGACAATTGAAAAATTGGCCCTTAGTGAATTTAATTTACCATACCATTTTATGGAAAATAAACCTATTCTCTTTAGACTTAAGTTCAAAATAACTTGAAATTAAAAAGGGAAGGCTATTTTGCTAAATTGGGGCTGTAATTGTAAATTGTCGTTTTCAGAAAAGATGAAATCATTTATTCGTTTTATTTTTCTTTCCTTTATTTTTTCTATTTTATTATCGATCTTTACTTCTGAATATTATGTACCAGTACTATAAACAATAAAGTAGGTTTCAATACGATTTCTTTTACTTAACTCATTAAAAACTTTTATGTTACAAAACAACTATAAACATTTCCGAATGGAAACATTCCAGAAACCTCCGTGTCACACCACAGTCGACGCCGGATATCAGGGTCCTAAATCCGGGTAAAAAAAAAAGACGTTTAAAAGCTTAGCAAGTATACCGAGGGCGAATCCGGTGAGCGAGCGGGCGTTATCGGGTGTCCGACCGTCCGGGTACTGAATGTCCGGCTGTCCGGGTGTTAGAGTGTTCGGACGATCCGCTGTCCGGCCGCTAACCGCAGTTAGGAAAACTTCTGAAGAATTGAAGGTGTTAAGGTGCCTGTTTAGCGCTGCAGGTGACATTTACAATTCAGTTTGTATTTGTTATTGTAGCTTTTTATTTCAAAGTAGGTAACATGGCATTGCACTTATATTTTGAGATCTTTAGTGAAGAGCTCTCAGAGTAAGGGTGGGTACACATCTGAGTTGGAAGTATCGCTTACTGTATGCTGAACACAGTAATGGTTTATGTTTGTTAGTGTGAGATCAAACAACATAATTTAGTAAGTAGTAAGAATTTTACATAACATACTAAAAAAGTATAAAATACTTACTACTAACTGCTTCGTTAGCCTAGCGGTCTTAAGCGCGACTGCTAGGCTAGAGGTCTTGGGTTCGATTCCCAGGTCGAGCAAAAAGTGTCACTGGGTTTTTCTGTGAAATTCTCTGTAGCTGCTCGGAGTTAGGATCTGTGCCCGGTTAATGGCAATATGCTCGCCCTCTATTACATGGGACCTAAACATACCAGGGAAGTATGGGTGTTCATTGGTACACCTCTGCCTAACCTTTCGGGGAATACAGGCGTGAAAATATATTAAATATGTATACCTTAAATGTGTAGTATTTGAAATAATCAAATGATTTCTTCCGCACTGAGCGAAGCGGAAGGGAGTGGCAGACTCTTACAGACATTTTTCGCGTTTCAGGGCCGCGGTGTCTCTTACGAACAAATTCCGCAATATCTGCAGGCCCCTATATTGACCACTACCCTTAACATTTGCTAAAAGAGCAGACACAACACTCCAATATTTTTTCCAGCAAAATATTTCACAAAGTAACTAGATACACACATACATACCATCACGCCTGTATTCCCCAGAGGGTTAGGCAGAGGTGTACCAATGTGTACCCACAGTTCGCCGGTATGTTTTTAGGTCCCATGTAATAGGGGCGAGCCTATTGCCATTAACCGGGCACAAATCCTAACTCCGAGCTGCTAGTGAGAAATTCATAGAAAACCCCAATAACACTTTTTGCTCGACCTGGGAATCGAACCCAAGACCTCTAGCGTAGCAGTCGCGCTTAGGACCACTAGGCCAACGAGGCAGTTCCAAAGTAACTAGATTTTATGCTCAATTCTCCTAACTAAATCAACTCTACTCAATACCTAGCGGGCGGAGTCAGGGCACCATTTAGATAAACCCTTTTACCGGTATTAGTACCGAAGGCCGCCCCAACCAATCAGGGTTGATAAACCAATACAAATAGTTATGTTTTCTCTAGAGATTTAAAAAGTGTTTGGTTTTCATGTTTCCATTTTATTAACGCCAACCTTTATTTGATTTAGGTACCGAATTAGGTGTCAAATGTTTTTTTTCTGTTTGTTATTCGTTTTGCTATTTTAAAAACAAAAGTCAAATATTAATAGTCGGTTTAATTCAAACAATTTAAGTGCAACCGAAGTCAGAGACTGCGAAACGATTTTGTGAGATAGTGTACTTTATTGAATAAAATCCCTGTTATTATATTTATTTTTATTTTGGGAGATGGATTTAAACATTTGTTTGATATAGAGTGAATAAGGCATGAAAGGGTTGGCGTATCCATAGGGATAAAAACCACAACTAATTACATAACATAAAATACCATCACGCCTGCTTTCCTCGAAGGGTTAGGCAGAAGTGTAACAATATACATCCACAGTTCGCCGGTATCTTTAGGTCCCATGTTTTTAACTTTTTTTTTTATTTCATTGAATGGCAAACAACCTGAATTTGTCCGTCAGTGCAAAGGCAATATATTTTTTATCTATACTTACCACCACGCCTGTATTCCCCGAAGGGTTAGACAGAGGTGTAACAATGTACTCCCACAGTTCGCCGGTATGTTTAAGTCCCATGTAATAGGGGGCGAGCCTATTGCCATTAACCGGGCACAAATCCTAACTCCGAGCTGCTACTGAGAATTTCACAGAAAAACCCGGTAACACTTTTTGCTCGACCTGGGAATGGAACCCAAGACCTCTAGCGTAGCAGTCGCGCTGAGGACCACTAGGCCACCGAGGCCGTTAAACAGCAGTTATCTATACTTCTATACTAATATTATAAAGAGGAAAGATTCTTTTATTTGTTTGTTTGTAACAAAAAGGCACCGAAACTACTGGACCGATTTTAACCATTTTTTCACAAATATATAGGTACATTATTCCCGAGTAACATAAGCTACATAACATCACGCTACGACCCACGAGACCGGAGCAATAGCCAAAGATGTAACTTAACGCGGGTGAAATGAGCGACGCAGACAAAGTCGCGGGCAGTTCGCTAGTTAACAAATAAATTCAAACAGCGTGCCTCCAGTAAGTTCCCACAAAGTTTAACTCCTACAAGCGGGTGAGAAGTTAACTGTTTTGGGAATCTATTGTTTTGTATGTCCATAAAATAAATGTTTTGAATCGTTTGGTTAAGTTGTGTAAAGTTAAATTAACTAACCGAGCACCAATTCAGAATCCGAGCTGCTATTGAGAATTTTCTGATGTAAACGAGAATTCAGAGATGGAACTCAAGATAAATTATCTAGATAAGGCTACTGTGGGTCAGCATTTATGCTTACAAGAACTAGACCAAAGATAAGCCAGAATAACCCCCGACAAAAGAATAGAAATCCCTACCGCAGCTAACAAAAGAGCTGATAACTTTGAAACTGCTGAACCGATTTCCATCAAACATAGGTAAGAACACTACCGACTAATTCACCTTTCAAAGAAAAAAGACGAAATCGAAATAGGTTCATGCGTTCGGGAGCTACGATGCCACACACAGACTTTACGTTTATATAAGAAAAACGCAGCCGGGTAATTACTCCTCATTCCATACTATCATAGCATTTTTATAAAATACATTTTTAACCCCCGACGCAAAAACGATGGGGTGTTATAACTTTGACGTGTCAGTGTGTGTGTGTGTCTGTGTATGTGGCATCGTAGCTCCCGAACGCATGACCCGTTTTTCATTAGTTTTTTTGTTTGAAAGGTATATTAGTCGGGAGTATTCTTAGCTTGGTTTGATGTAAATCGGTTTAGCGGTTTCAAAGTTATCAGCTCTTTTGTTAGCTGTGGTACGGATTTCTATTTTTCTATCGGGGTTATTTGAATAAACTAACATTAACTAAATATGAAATGTTGTTGGTGACCCAAATTCATTGCTCTGGAGTGTAGTTTGGATCATTTTGGCTTTTATGGGTGCGCGAAGGTACACATTACTCCCGAACTTGCACAAATAGAAACAATGTGCTCTGAAATCATATACCCACAATAATGTCACCCGCATTTGAGACTTGCAAAACTATATTTATTTATTAATATTTATTTATTAAAGCTTTATGCACAATGTAAAATAAAATACACCCTACAAAGGCGGACTTAATGCCTTAGGCATTTTCTATCAGTCTACCTTAGGGTGATGCAGAGACAATATATAGTAGGTGCAATGAAGACGAACTGAAAATTTCCAAGAATAAAATATAATAATAAATACATATATACATACATATAAACAATATATACAAAGTAGAGAGAGATCAAAATACATAGGTGGAAAAATATAACAAACTAATTGTGGGACGAGTCTGCCAACTTCTTATGCAAAACTAAACCTAAAACTATATCTTCCAAAAGACAATATTTCTTTAAAAAAAACTACTGACATTAATTCAAAATGGCCTCCAACGCATTTCAGAAGTAGGCTCGTAAGTCAGCGCACTGTGATCGCGACGACAGCGCCATCAGTGCCAGATGCGGCGGATAGGAAGTTGGCAAGTTCTGATTTATTACCACGTCTAGGCAGATGTGCTACTATTGATTGGTGTAAGCTGTTATGTGGCTTGGAATTGGGGCTAAATTGGAAGTTAGTGGCGAAGGTTAACTGTGACAACCGTTTGTTTGTATAAATCATCATCTTCTTGCCCTTGTCTCATGTAACTTGGGGTCGACACAATGCGGCCAAGTAGTTGAAAGAAACCCGTGGGGTTTTAGTTGGCAGGATTCCGAAACTCCTTCGCCTTCCTTGAGCCGGAGGTAGTCAATGAGGATTTCCCGTTTTAAAAAAAAACGTTTTCTTTTATTATTTTTTTATTAGGTTCTTCTTCGAAGCACGAACCTTTTAGAAAAAAATTATTTAGGGTTTCGCGCAAAACACATTAAAACCCCGTCAACAGCACGAACGAAGTAGCGGGTATAACCTTGTAGTTAAAAAATATATTATTCATTTGATCTGAACAAGATGCGTGAATTAAGCACGATGAGAGCACATCTAACGGTTCAAATCTTTAAGTGCAAGCATATATTTATCACTACAGATCGACAGACTTCCTCCTTCACCATTTATCTTCTCCTTAACGTATATAAATGATTCCGACATCACTTGACACATGAGTTCGGGTACGGGTCTGCTTGACCCCGTCAGTATGCGGAACCCAATCTGATTTACATGTCGACGCGGTGTCTTCTGGGTATGTCTGAGAATAGATAAGACTTACCTACCCCGGTTTTTCAAAATAATAATAATGTGAGAAATGGTTGCAGCAAGCAGTCGTGATTCGTTGAATGGATTATCGTTGAGTTAATAATAATTGCAATCCATGGTGCTTGCAATCTGGGCATCTCCCAAATGTAAACATCCCCTTGTGTCTATTGCCCTAATTCTGTTCTGTCTCCTGCTTGTTTGGAGGAAGTGGAAATTATGTTTATTTTTTCCTACTCCTCCGCTAATCTTTTCTGATTAATTTCGTTGCGAGATCCAAGACAGTTGTATCGTTTCTCCGGGACTCGTCGACCTCCATTGCCTCGGCGCTCTTCTGGCGGTCGGCACTGTTGATTCTGGCTTACAGAAGTTGCAGTGGTTAGGAAGAGTGAGGCGGCTCTGTCCGATAAAAAAAGGAATGGATTATCAACAACCATCGCAGTAGTTTACGCGTGCTTCATAGTTTAACACTATTGAATGTCGGTTGGATGCAGACCAAGTTGCGAAATAAAAAGTAACCGATATCCTTCCTTAAAATTCAAACTTACCTTGTATCAAATTTCATCAAAATCGGTTTAGTGGTTTATTTGAGAAAGCTTCACAACCAGACACAATTACTTTTGCATTTATTATAGATTGATCTTAGCTTAAAAAATCCGGTGGTTGGGGTCCAACCACAAAAACTTTAGTATTTATTTAACACGTGTTTATAATGATCTTCAATTAAACTCAAGTGGACACACGGCAACAATGTTGTACAATTGTAATACACCACCAATTAATGTGCGTAATTTTTATGACCTGTCAAAACGCGATTCCCCCATAGATTTTACATACCATCACGCCTGTATTCCCCGAAGGGTTAGGCAGAGGTGTAACAATGTACACCCACAGTTCGCCGGTATGTTTAGGTCCCATGTAATAGGGGGCGAGCCTATTGCCATTAACCGGGCACAAATCCAAACTCCGAGCTGCTACTGAGAATTTCATAGAAAAACCCAATAACACTTTTTGCTCGACCTGGGAATCGAACCCATGACCTCTAGCGTAGCAGTCGCGCTTAGGACCACTAGGCTACCGAGGCAGTTATAAGACAGTAAACAACAGGGACGTCATTTCTTTGCCGGCTTCTCTATCCCATATTTCATAATATTAATTTGACGCGGACAAAGTCGTAAGTAGAAGCTAAAAAATAATGGAACTAGAATACCAGAGAGACGAGGTTATTCCTTGAAGCCTTCCAGATTTCAAAATAAACAGCATAAACTCTAAACTAAGCAACCCGACGCCTTCCGCCATCTTTCTAGACGATCAGATAGAAACGTGCCCGTCTTTGCGCGTGGCATCGTAAACAATCTCAATCAACACAAACAAGTACCTATTGCAGTACCACTGTTTATATTTATTCGCAGAAATGCGTTTCTGTGATGTCTACTTGAACGAATAAAGTTGATGTTTGATGTAGGTTCAGAGACAGATTCATATTGTGAGAAAAATGTCAGGTGTGTTGAACTGCTTCGTTGGCCTAGTGGTCCTAAACGCGACTGCTACGCTAGAGGTCTTGGGTTCGATTCCCAGGTCGAGCAAAAAGTGTTATTGGGTTTTTCTATGAAATTCTCAGTAGCAGCTCGGAGTTAGGATTTGTGCCCGGTTAATGGCAATAGGCTCGCCCCCTATTACATGGGACCTAAACATATCGGCGAACTGTCGGTGTATATTGTTACCCTCTGCCTAACCCTTCGGGGAATACAGGCGTGATGGTATGTTATGTGTTGATTGACTGAGTCAGTACCTGCCGGCGAATTAAAATTAATGGTACACGTTTTCATGTACATACATGCATACACACATGCCTTTTCCCCGTGAAGGTAGGCAGAAACGACAGAACGCCACTTGCTACGATTTTTACATACTTCTTTCGTCTCGTCCACGTTCCAACGATAGAGTGAGGAATGGAATTTCTTGACAAAATCAATTGGTTGCTCTTGACAAAATCAATTGGTTGCTAATTTAATTATATAAGTACTTTGTTTTGATTAATTATTTTTCTCTTCGACATTAATTCTACATTTGAGTATTCCTCACACACTGATTCTTTGTCTTTGAAATGTATAAATGTATTTAATATTACAATTAACTTAGCTTTCATTTCTAATTTGTGGCACTGAGTACGTATTGCAGTACTTTGAGTGACTTTTTTTTAATAAATCGTTTTGACATCAGTATAATTTTATGGAATTGTACAACTTATTGTAATAATTTTTTTTTTTTTTTTAAAAGAGTATGTATGGAGTTTCTTGCCCGTTCTTCTCCATACGAAACTACCTTTTGGAATGGGCAACTAGATTCAATATTTTTAATTTAACATGTAATTGACGTTCAAAAGTGCCTTTTAATGGTCTAATTGAAATAAATGATTTGACTTTGACTTTGACTTTGAAAATGTGATTATACAAAAACATTGCAGATTACAAGAGGATATAGTGACAAAGGTTGAATAGTATACTCAGATGGTTCGGTCATGTTGAGGGGATGCGTGAAAGGCGACTAACAAAAAGGATTTATATGGCAGATGTGAGTGGCAACGCCGGGAGGGGACGCCCTAGAAAGACCTACCCTGACCTTATTGGTAAGGTTCTTCCGAAAGGTCAGGTGCACAGTATTCGTAACCGGCGTGCTTGTATGTTCAAATGTATGAATATTTTCAGGTACAGTCGTCACCAAAATACAAAGGATAAAAAGACATGTCGCATAGTTGATAACTACGCTTACTGATAATCAAACTAAGCAACATTGAGCCAAAATAATTGTTAAGAAACCACTTTTATTTTCGGTGTGAAAAATCAATATGTTTATGATAGTGCGCAATGTAATGATATAATAATTTAAATACACATACATCCATACATACCATCACGCCTATATTCCCCGAAGGGTTGGGCAGAGGTGTATCAATGTACACCCATAGTTCGCCGCTATGTTTTAGGTGCCATGTAACCGGGCACGAATCCTAAATCCTACTGAGAAATTCCTAATGGAAAAACCCAATAACACTTTCCTTGACCTAGGAATCGAATTCACGCGAGACGACTACCGGCCACCGTAGATACGGGCCTGTGGACGGTGAGCAATGGGTAGCTCACCGTCCTTACGTTTAATTAACGACAGGCCTTGTCGACGGCGCGTTTGTGTTCCACGCGCGCCTCAAAGAGATGTCAGCATAGAGAAGGGGCCACTGAGGGCCGATGCCTGCCGGGGCTGCGGGTTGTTCGTAAGAGATACCGCGCCCCCGAAACGCAAAGGGCACAAGAACGAACATGAGTGGGTTTTAGTCAGTAAAAGTCTGACACTCCCTCCCGCCCCGCCGAGAAGTTATTTGACGATTTCCCACGCCCCAAAAAAAAAAGGAATTCAACTCAGGACCCCATGCCCATCAGTCGCGCTTGCGACCACGAGACCGACGGGGCAGTAATAATTCAAATATACCAGAAAATTAAAGACTAACATAGTGTTCATAATAATCCTCTCAAACTCGATCTAGGAGCTCTGTTCTTAACTTCTACAGAATTTCTACCTTTTCATAGGTATAAATAATATGCATCGCTAATGCGAAGTATTCCGGAGTTAGCTAAAACTCTCAAAGAGTCGCCGGGCCTAATTAATTTGGACTATTTATACATCCGATGCTGTCACGAGTTCGCGTGAACTTCCTGTCGAAGTTCCAGATCGATTTGGCGGACTTCTGTCTCTGGGTTTTACGTTTGTAATGTACTTTCGAGCTGTAAAAAGATACATACCATACCATCACGCCTGTATTCCCCATGTAATAGGGGTATTACATGGGACCTAAACATACCGGCAAACGGTGGGTGTACATTGTTACACCTCTGCCTAACCCTTCGGGGAATTCAGGCGTGATGGTATGTTATTTATTTATTAAAGCTTTATGCACAAATGTAACACAAAATACATCGTACAAAGGCGGACTTAATGCCTTAGGCATTTTCTACCAGCCTACCTTAGGGTGATGCAGAGACAAAATATAGTAGGTGCAAGGAAGACGAAGTAAAAATTTCCAAGAATAAAATATATTAATAAATACATATATACATACATACAAACAATATATACAAAATAGTTAGAGGTCAAAACACATAGGTGGCGAAATATAACAAACTAATTGTGAGACGAGTCTGCTAACTTTTTATTGAAGTATTCGCGAGCTTTTATCTTGAAAGTGAACCGACTGGTGGCCATCCTGATATTCTGAGGAAGCGCATTCCAAAGAAAAACCGCCTGGACAAGAAAAGAAGATTTAAGAAAACCAGTACGGTGAGAAGGACATCGTAGAAGACAATCAATATTGACAACAATGTCTTGCAAAAACATTTTCTTTTCTAAACTAAAAGGTGTTGCTAGCCAGATGGTAATAAGGTGAAATATACACGTGTATCATAATAAAAATAAAACTGTATTTCTTGTAATAAATGATTATTCATAGTTATCCCTCTATAAACATTAATTTTGTCTAAATATTTATCCTCAAAATATGATTGTTTTAGCAACCTTAACCACTGGTATCCTGGTACTTTTCCTATCTCAGCAGTTACCAGGACAACAGAGCTGTAAGATTATTTATTTTCTGAGAGATAGACTAGAAAAGCTTAACAGACCAGTTTTCAATTAAATGTAGAATTGTTTGTCTTATTCCTATTTTTCAAGTGTTTGACCACTTATTGTTGAGAACTTCATTCCAACTTCTTGAATTCCTATTGATAATAAGTAACACGTTTTTTTTTTTTGTTTTTTTTGGGGGTTGGGAAATCATCAAATAACTTCTCCCGCCCTACGCGGGGCGGGAGAAGTGTCAGACTTTTACTGACTAAAACCCACCCATGTTCCTTCTTGTGCCCTTTGCGTTGCGGGGGCGCGGTATCTCTTACGAACAACCCGCAGTCCCGGCAGGATAAGTAACACGTTACCACTATACTTTCATTATTTTACAAAAGAATTGCCGTCTCGCCTCGCTCGAAATATTTATTATATTTATTTTAAATCCTAACTCCGAGCTGCTACTAAAAATTGTATAGAAAAACCCAATAACACTTTGCTCGACTTGGGTATCGAACCCAAGACCTCTAGTCTCTCACTCTCAGTCGCGCTTAGGACCACTAGGCTAACGCGACATTACCAAAAAACACTAATAAAGTATCTCAGACATGTTTCAAGGAACGTCTTTCAATGGTTACTGAAATAGAATATCCCAGAATATTTATATTTTCCGTGAAACATTTTATATGTTTAGTTGGCAAATAATGTACACCATAAAAGGAACATGATACCTTTACTATGAATTCAGTAAATAATTGTAGAACGAAAGAAATTCAAAAGCATTTTCATACATGTAGGTGATGCATTTTTCTATGGTCTTATATTAATATTATTAACAATCTTCGAGTAAAAGTCTCGTCAAAATTGGTCTAGCCGTTTCGTAGATAAGCCGGAACAAACAGATAGGCAACAATTCGTGTAAATATCTAGTATGACCAGATGTACGAACGTGTACGAGGCAAAAGCAGTATGTAAGGATAGTAGCAGGTGGCGTTCTATGGCTTCTGCCTTCCCCTATGGGAAAATAAGCGTGAGTTTATGTATGTAGACATTTGAATTTTATTTATATTTCTAGATAGATGAAGATAACTGAATGAGAGTTTTATTAGAATCACAAACTGAATCCACGTTAAAATCCGGTGCCCCGACGCCCCTTCCCACTTGAATAAGAAGGTACCTAAACCTACTAACCTTCATGGTATTCTCCGGAAATTGACACTCTTTTCAAGCAAGTTTCAAGCATAGTTTTTATTCACAGTCAAGCGTACCGTACCTGAAACCAAAGAAATAAATATTTTTAGAACATTCACATACCAAAGGAATAGTATTTACAATACACAACTTAAAACCAGAATTACATATTTATATTTAAAATTTCAACTCTGACTGCCTCGTTAGCCTACTGGTCTTAAATTCGACTGCTACGCTAGAGGTCTTGGGTTTGATTCTTAGGTCAAGCGAAGTGTTATTGGGTTTTTCTGTGAAATTCACAGTAGCAGCTCGGTGTTAGGATTTGTGTCCGGTTATTGGCAATAGGCTCGCCCCCTATTACATGGGACCTAAACATACTGGCGAACTGTAGGTGTACATTGGTACACCTCTGCCTAACCCTTCGAAGAATACAGGCGTGATGGTATGTTATGTTGTTGTTAGAACTTATAAATAATGATATTTTTATTATGGAGGTTCAATTTATAAGAAAAGGGGATGGATGCCCATAAGGTATTACAAAACTCGTCAACTTTTTCAATGGGATAAGTGCCCAAAAGAATGGCAGTGCTGATTCTTTGGCCCAACAATAGGCCAGCCCTCAGGACTCGTGAAGAGTCGATGTCCCGAAAAACAAGATGAGCGGTCGGACTCTATGACCCTAGTAATTCAACCCAAAACGACATAAAAATACACAAATATTTGCTTGTTGGTTTAATATAATAATTAGGGGTCCATGGGTTAAAAAAAAAATATAAAAATATAAATCAGTTATGGAACAAACAATTTCAGTTTGAACAAAAATTATTTAGGGTACAAAGGAAAGCCTTCTTGTCCAAAATGGTAAATGATAGTCATCAGAAATCGTTCAAGACATCAAAGAAATCTTTCACTGACTGATAGTAGAGGCCATCTGATATTACGTGTTCTCTCCACAAACACCACTTTATATACCAATGATCTTATTACACATATGTCCGTAAAGGCATGTGTACACCTGAGACATTTTTTATTTTATTTTTCAGAAATGAAACGACTGTTTATTGCGATATCTTCTTTTCGCATAAAATTGCATTTTATTTGGGCCTTAGACATACTGTTTTCGTATTTATAAATAAAATAAACAATAACTGCCTCGTTAGCCCAGTCGTCCTAAGCGCGACTGCTACGCTAGAGGTCTTGGGTTCGATTCCCAAGTCGAGCAAAAAGTGTTATTGGGTTTTTCTATGAAATTCTCAGTAGCAGCTCGGAGTTAGGATTTGTGCCCGGTTAATGGCAATGGGCTCGCCTCCAATTACATGAGACCTAAACATACCTGCGAACTGTGGGTGTAGATTGGTTACACCTCTGCGTAACCTTTCGGGAAATACAGGCGTGATGGTATGTTATGTGTATCTATTATATGTGTGTTAAAGTTTGCCGGTATGTTTAGGTTCCATGTGATTAAGGGCGAGCCGATTGACAATAACCGGGCACAAAACCTAACTCCGAGCTGCCACTGAGAACTTCATAGAAAAACCCAATAACACCAAACCAACTACCAATCAACCAATCTTAGTTATTTTTACCAATGTTTCTTTTTTTTTTTATGACAGCCTTACATTTTTATTGTATCACGATATTTTTACGATTTATATCAATTTTAAAATACGAATAGCAAAGATTAAATATCTATCTCAATATAAAATATCTGCTTCAATATTTTCCTGCATTTTTCTTTCCTCGTAATGGAATTTCTTCTAGAAAAAAGAAAATACAGGAAAAATATAAACGGTTGAAGACTGCTTATCTTCTGATACACTCTATCTAAAGGTAAAGTTGTTCATCTTACGTATATTATGTAAATTATTCAAGTATTCCTATTTACAATTCAATGCAACCTTTTGTTTCAATTGTACTTTGTTTTATTAAAGGTCTTGGAAAGGAGTCCCTTCATAACTGATATTATGGGTTGGATATAACAGTGGCTTTGAGGTTATTGACATCATCTTCATTATCCTTATTCTTGGTATCTTTTAAGTCTATCAAATTATCGAGTTCTTCAAAGTATATGTGCCACGCCTGTATTCCCCGAAGGGTTAGGCAGAGGTGTACTGGTACACCCACAGTTCGCCGGTATGTCAAGGTCCCATGTAATAGGGGGCGAGCTTATTGCCATTAACCGGGCATAAATCCTAACTCCGAGCTGCTACTGAGAATTTCATAGAAAAACTCAATAACACTTTTTGGTCGATCTGAGAATTGAACCCAAGACCTCTAGCGAAGCAGTCGCGCTTAGGACGACTAGGCTAACGAGGCAGTTATTGTTTATTTTATTTATAACAGAATGTCTAAGGCCCAAGGATTTAATTCTAAGTTAGTTGCTATTGTAGGCTCATTAGGTTTCTCATTCTAATGTGAGCAGTAGCTACGTTTTCAGCACAAGTAATTCAAAGTGTGAAAGTTTTAAAAATAGAGTAGATATTATTTTTTTGTATTCTAGTCTCTATATTATTAAATGTAACATAACAAAAATATTTTTTAAAAAGAATTTAGGAAAATATATTTTTTTATAAATATGCCAATATTAATATTACATACATATGATATTTACAACATAATTGTATTCATTATTTTACCTCACTTGAACCCAAAGCATAAACATTTTCAAACTTTGAAATAAATATTCACACAAAAGTTACAAAAATTCCTCCAAGCGGACTAAATCACAAATTTTCCGACTTCTTACTCGTAAATTGCATCAAACGTTTTCACAAACATTTTGTCCGCCATGTTAGTTTGAATGCGATAGACAAATAGTACAATTTGTCCGAGGGAACCAGAATTGGACTGTCGGTGTCGTTGTAAGTTGCCATCATTCGCTGGTGCGACAAAAAGTTAATGTTGATTCACTGTGGCTATTAAATGTCGAATATATTTTCCTCTTTCCGATAAAACTTGGTTTTTGATGCAATAAATCAGTTTCTTTTAGATAAAGTCTGGCTTTTGTAGGTTTTGAGGACGGAAACTAAGATTTTAGTTTTTTTTTTTAATCGATTTGGTTGTTTTATAGAGTGTAAACTTATATACTTACTTTTTAACTCAGTATATTCGAGATCGAGGGAAGTACTACCACCATACCTATCTCTGCCGCATAGCAGCGTTGCTGTTTTTGGGTTTGAAGAGTGTGGGTGCCGGTGTATTACAGAAACATGAAACATTTTACTCTTTTTTATTTTTTTTCTCGCCAGCTATTACATGGGACCTAAAACATACCGGCGAACTGTGGGTTTACATTGTTACACCTCTGCCTAACCCTTCGGGGAATTCAGGCGTGATGGTATGTATGAGACATTTTAACTTTGTTTCTGGGATGGCAACGCATTTGCAAGGCCTCTGGTATTGCAGATGTCTATAGGCAGCGGTGACTACTTAACATTAGATGAGTCGTAGGCGTGTTTACCATCCAATAATATAAACGTTCAAACCGCTCCAGTGTGGCCGGGCCGCTACTTAATACAAAGCACGATCCATTTCCAATAGTACCTAATAAATAGCACAAAAAAGGGTACTAACTGTAAAATATTACTATAAAAACAGTTTTCAAATCCGTTCGGAGGATAGTTTATAATTTCCCCGAGTACATTGTTCGGTGGATGCGTAATAAGTTAATGTCTCAATGGCTTATCCGATGGTCGGGCTTCTTTTATGCGTTTTACGATGTAAAATAACGGGCAATATTGGAGCCAATCTTTAGCTTGGATGGAGTCCAATTGAATGGTAGAATAATAAGATTGTTTGGTCATGGGTTGATTTCAAATATTTGTTTTAAAGGTGGATTTATTTGTTTTAGTAATAGTTTAGCTCTTTGTAAATGAGGTCGTCCGGGGTAGTTCTAACACCATTACGTATCCCTGCTGCAGACCAGGGTTGTTCTGTTCCGGTTTGAAAAGACATAAATCATTTCAACTTTATTTCTGAGATGGAAACGCATTTGCAAGGTAAGTATTGCAGATGTCTATAGGCAGTGGTGACCACTTAATATCAGGCAGGCCGTCGCGCGTCGACTTGTTTGCCGTTCCATGGACAAAAAAAGAATCACGTTTAGAACAAATACCAGTCGCCTTTTGGGTCTGTGTCAACGAAAGTGACACATTTTTGGTTCTTTTAAACTACACAATAGGTACACATACATACATAAACTTACGCTGTTTTCCCATGGGGGTAGGCAGAAACCACAGAACGCCACCTGCTACGATCCTTACATACTTCTTTCGCCTCGACCACGTTCATCTGTTCATACAAGCACGCCGGTTACGAGTACTGCGCACACGACCACACAATACACACAATAGGTTCCGGAAGAAAAAGAGGAATCTAAGCAAGAGAAAAGTAACATGTTCTTAGCGTCCCTGTCCTCATTTATTTTACTCGACACCATGAGTAAATGGCACTATTTGCCAAACATTTAATGCCTTGACCTGATTTCTACCCGGTCGTGTCGGATTGCCGTCCCATCGAACTTCGACAGTGAGGGAAGAGGGAGTGCACCTATGTATGCGCACCAAGTAAGTCATCATTTGCTTAGCCTTTTCCCAACTATGCTGGGGTCGGCTTCCAGCCTAACCAGATGCAGCTGAATACCAGTGTTGTACATGGAGCGACTGCCTATCTGACCTCCACAACCCAGTTACTGGGCAACACGATGAACGACGACAGGTTGTCTGAGTTCCTGGCTTCTGACTATCCGTAACGACTGATAATATCTACGAATGACAGCCGGGACCTACGGCTTTCCGAGACACGGGGGTATCACACCACCAACTTCCAAACTCCGGGCTGCTACTGAGTAAATCCTAATGGATAAACCCAATAACACTTTTTGTTCGACCTGGGAATCGAACCCGGGGCCCTCACGCTCGCGACCACGAGACCTACGGGGCAGTAAGTGTGCCCGAAATTTAGCATTTGGTAGTATGACACACTCGTGTCTCAAAAAGCACGTAAAGCCGTTGGCCCTGCGCCTGATCTCTTCCCGGTTGTGTCGGATTGCCGTTCCTTCGGAGTATTAAAGTTAGGGAAAAGGGAGCCCACATCCTATGTATGTGTCCTACAATACCTCTTGCATACTTGGCTAGTATCCATTGAGGTTGGCCGCGGTGACCGAAGTTGGTTTGATAAATAAATCTAATGTATAGGCTCTTAAAGACGGAGTTAAATTGGCAGAGAATTTGATAAAGGTACGGAGAGCATAGTACGGGCGCTCGGAGAAAACGTTACTTACATTACGTAGATCGATTTTTAAATTGGAAATACTCGTTCAGCACATTTTAAAGGCTTTATTCAATGGGTGTTATTAGATGCTAGAGAATTGTTATATTTCTATAGTTGCCGCCAGTAGTTGTGAGGACAAAAGTCAAGTTTATTTTTGGATTGTTGGTTTCCTTTTTGGAATTTTGAACTTTTTTCCTTTTTACAATCTATCTCAATGCCAAATTGCCGTTCAAGCGTGAAAGAGTAACAAATATCTATCCATCCATCCTCACAAACTTTCGCGTTTATAATATTAGTTTGAAGTATAGAATACCCTAGTAAGGTATATAATGTTATGGGTCTTTGTAACCAAAAATAAAATGAAATATTAAATTATATATATATATATATATATAATAACCATCATACCATGCCGCCTGTATTCCCCGAAGGGTTAGGCAGAGGTGTACCAAATGTACACCCACAGTTCGCCGGTATGTTTTGGTCCCATGTAATAGGGGGCGAGCCTATTGCCATAATAAATCCTAACTCCGAGCTGCCACTGAGAATTTCATAGAAAAACCCAACAGCACTTTTCGCTCGACCTGGGAATCGAACCCAAGACCTCTAGCGTAGCAGTCGCGCTTAGGACCACTAGGCCAACGAGGCAGTCTATAATATAATAAGTACACTGTAATATAACAGTTTTTCTTAATTAAAGTCGCGTTACATAAACCTTCTCTTAGAAGAAGTAATTGAATTTAAAATAATTGTTGACAAGCAGGGAACAATGTGATTCAGACACTGCTGGTTGGTTATAAAAGCCAATTGAAACGAGCAGCTGAGCCGAACAGGTGGCCTTGAAACAAATTAACAATAGAATAGAAATAGATTTTAACGATTTAAGGTACATTATCAAGACTCGGTAATGGTCGCAGTTGCAAACTTTTATTAGGTACGCACAGCGTCATCAACTGGTTACCCTCTTTTACATACCATCACGCCTGCATTCCCCGAAGGGTTAGGCAGAAGCGTACCAATGTACACCCACAGTTCGCCGGTGTGTTTAGTTCCTATGTAATAGGGGGCGAGTCTATTGCCATTAACCGGGCACAATTCCAAACTCCGAGCTGTTACTGAGACTTTCATAGAAAATCCCAATAACAGTTTAGCTCGACCTGGGCATCGAACCCAAGACCTGTAGCGTAGCAGTCGCGCTTAGGAGCACTGGGCTAACGAAACAGTTACCTTCTTTTCAACGAAATTTAAAGCTAGAGGGTTAAACAATTGATGACGCGGTCTGTACTAGCTTATACTTTTACTACTTTGGAAGAAGAAGATTTTTTCTAACCTGACTGATAATTTCAGAGATTAGCCCAATTAAACAAACAAAACATCTCTTTAGCCTTATTACATGCCGGGGCTACGGGTTGTTCGTAAGAGATACCGCGCCACCGAAACGCAAAGGGCACAAGAAGGAACATGGGTGGGTTTTAGCCAGTAAAAGTCTGACACTCCCTCTCGCCCCGCCCAGGGCGGGAGAAGTTATTTGATGATTTCCCACCCACCAAAAAAAAAAAGCCTTATTACATAAGTAAAGATATCCGACCTGAGAAACGAACACAAGACCCTACGGTTAACAGTCGCACTGGCTTATTTTATTAGCATTATTTAAGTGACAAACAACAAAACAACACAGGTCTATATTTTTAAATATAGCAAGACAAGGATAACTTATAGCCCCGAGTTAGTTGATAACCCGTGTTGAAGCCCGTGTTTGACATTTTATGATTTATGTTCAATTACAAAATGCCTTGCAGTTGCTAAAATGAGGTTAATTTATCAGCAACTGACTCTGTATTAATTAGTTGGTGTAATTGGACCTTTGGGTTATCTAAATACCGAAAATAGCCTCTCAATACACTCACATAAAATAGATAATTCATTACATATTTCCAAATATCAATATAACACAAGTATTCTTCACGCCCCATTGAAAATCAAATAAGTTGAATAAATAAGGAAACGCGAGCGTCAATAGGCGTCAAATACATACACGTAATATGAAAGATAGCGAGCGTTCACAACGTTTGTTATTGAACCTTCCGGCTAGACCTTCCTCTAACTAGTCACCTATAATATACTTTCCCCCCGACTTCATCTGCATAGGTTACGTACTTCTCCTACAAGGCTTGAGTTTTACAAGCAAATTTTTGATACCTCGGGTTACATTAATAATAATTCGTATCCTGCAATAGTCTGCGCCAGCCGTTTTTGCCGTATTTTGAATCAAGTGTAACAGCTCACATTACGACCCATTAAGTTAATAACAATTGCAATCCATGGTGCTTGGCAATCTGGGCTTCTCCCAGTTGTAAGCATCCCCTTGTGCCTATTGGCCTAGTTCTGTTCTGTCTCCTGCTTGTTTGGAGGGAAGTGGAAATTATATTTTTTCCTACTCCTCAGCTAATCTTTTCTGATTAATTTCGTTGCGGGATCCAAGACAGTTATATCGTTTCTCGGGGACTCGGCGAGCTTCATTGCCTCGGCGCTCTTCTGGCGGTCTCCACTGTTGATTCTGGCTTACAGAAGTTGCAGTGGTTGGGAATAGTGTAGCGGGCTTGTAATCGGTATAAGTAATAATGCAATAATAGGGGTCGAGCCTATTTCCATTAACCGGGCACAAATCCTAACTCCGAGCAGCTACATGTAATTTCATAGAAACACCCAATAACACTTTTTCGACCTGGGAATCGAACCCAAGACCTCTATCGTAGCAGTAACGCTTAGAACCACTAGGCTAACGAGACAGATCAAGTCATTTGATGATTTCACATTATTAAAAAAAACGGTGTATATGCCATAAGTCAGCCATAAACCTCCGAACTGCTTAAGTGAAATACTTAGAAATTTTAAAGGCAAATAAAATGGCGTAATATTATAAACTGTAATTTGAAATCGTTTCAATATTGGAAAGTCGGTAACAATTTCTCATATCACCGTCAGGCGGACGATATGAGAACGTCGCCTCGTAGCCGTGAGTTAGGAATATATACTGAATTTCAACGTTACATTTAAGTGACGATTGAAATTCCAACACCTATGTAGGTATTGGTGTACCGCTGACGTGTTGAAATTCTCAGTAGCAGCTCGGAGTTAGGATTTGTACAAAAGTGTGTTTGAACAAAAGTTGTTGTTTATGATGATAGTAATACAGTCCTGCAAGGTTGTCACTGTTTTACAAATAACCCTGTATATGTGATATTATATTTTTTGTAAACTCACCCACGATACAGGAGAAACTCAAATCGTGGAGCAACGGTTTAAAAAAAATTGCTGGTAAAATTTAATACCATACGTACATATCAAAAAAGCATATTCGAACTGCAATAGTTGATCAAACAGAACATTGATTTAATTACCAAAGCAATCCTACTATGATATCCTAACGAAAAACAAACGGAAATAGAATTTCATGAATGGTTTTTATAAAAACCAAACAAATTCCTATTCTTAATCAATTTGTGTTTATTTCCCTTTTATTTTTTTTTTCGAATAGTGCCTTCGGTATTTTTTCTAGCTGGCTGACAATAAGTACTATACAAGGTTTGACTTAAAATACTTAATATTTTGTATAAAAAAATACGTAAATATTATTTTTATCGCTCATTATGTTTTTAATCCGATTTCGTTGTACCAATTTGCGTATTACTCTCCACTTAACGCAAATGTGAAGAAGAGAGGAGAATCATTGTGAAAGAAATAGAGAAGATTCATACAAAGTTAACATTGACATAAACAGAGGTAAATTTATCCGACAATATACACATACATCCTAACTAATATTATAAATGCGAAAGTAAGTTTGTTGATTTGTTATTTTTTTACACTTTCCCGCATTAATTACTCTGCCGATCATCTTTATAAAGAGAAAAGATTTGTATGTATGTTTTTATGTATTTATGTACCAAATAAACTCAAAAACTACTGGATCGAATTCAAAAAATCTTTCACCATTAGAATGCTATTATCCTTGATTAACATAGGCTATATAAAATCACGCTACGGAACATGGGAGCTGAGCAGTAACCAAAGACGTAACTTAACGCGGGTGAAATAAGCCACGCGGAAGAAGTCGTGGATAGTTCCCTAGTGTTGAGATAATCATCATCTGCTTAGCCTTTTCCCAACTATGTTGGCGTCGGCTTCCAGTCTAACCGGATGCAGCTGAGTACCAGTGTTTTACATAGAGCGACTGCCTATCTGACCTCCACAACCTAGTTAGTGGGCAACACGATATATCTTGGTTAGACTGGTTGTCAGACCAGACCTAATCTGGTTGTGGTTGGTGACCTGGTTGTTGACTTAGTCTTAAGATAAAAAAAAAATAATTGTATCCACATCTAAAAAGGATATAGAGTAGGTACCTTTCATCCACAAAAATAAGGACACATAGCTAGGGTCGTACGGGTTCCCTAGGCATAGAAATACAACTTTTTAACGTGTCTGGAGCAGCAAGCAAAAGTTCGTTTTTCATAATATTCAATGAATTCAAAACATGTTCTATGGTGCCGCCATAGATTATTTTTCGAATCTCGATAAAAATCTCAACAAGGAAGATTTTTCACAATAAAAATACCGTTATATATCACACCGTTATGATAAATAACGGTAATGGAACACAAAAAACTCGTATCCATGGAGCAACATCGGCGGATCTCACATCATTTATCATTCGAACGATCCTGTCACTCAGGCCGATAACACAAAGTCAAAGAAAAAGATTTTCGGTACGAAATTGATTGTGGTAGTTTTTATCTGTTTTTTTTTTAGTGAAGTACTTTTAGCAGCGCAGTAGGTACTAATGATTGACCAAATATTCATATTAATTTATTTGCATGTTATAATGTGTATAAAAGATGTTACATAAGGCTTTATTTATTGACTGCCTCGTTTGCGTAGTGATTCTTAGCACGACTGCTACGCTAGAGGTCTTAGATTCGATTCCCAGGTCGAGCGAAGTGTTATTGGGTTTTTCAATGAAATTCTTAGTAGCAGCTCGGAGTTAGGATTTATGTTAGTGGAAATAGGCTCGCCCCCTACTACATGGGACTTCAAAAAAACATACCGGCGAACTGTGTGTGTTCATTGGTTACACTTACATCTCTGCGTAACCCCACGGGGAATACAGGCGTGATGGTATGTTTATGTTTTTTTATTCATTTATTCAATAATTTCACAATGTTTGAAATACTACCAGAGGAACGCATGACAAGAATGTATATGTAAATTTTTGTGTACCATGTTTCGTCCAAGCACATGTTTTACTAAGTGTTTCATTGAATATCTATAACCACATTGCCAAATTGTTTACTCTAATTGATTTAGTATTTAATGTAACGATAAAATAAAATTTAATACAACAATGGACATCGTTAAGACGTCAAGAATTAGGGTTTTTTTTTTTTGGTGGGTGGGAAATCATCAAATAACTTCTCCCGCCCTGGGCGGGGCTGGGGGGATTGTCAGACTTTTACTGACTAAAACCCACCCATGTTCCTTCTTGTGCCCTTTGCGTTCCGGGGGCGCGGTATCTCTTACGAACAACCCGCAGCCCCGGCAGGCATCGGCCCTCAGTGGCCCCTTCCTTTTGCTGACATCTCTTTGAGGCGCGCGTGGAACACGAACGCGCCGTCGACACGGCCTGTCGTTATGCAACGTAAGGACGGTGAGCTACCCATTGCTCACCGTCCACAGGCCCGTATCTACGGTGGCCGGGAGTCGTCTCGCGGCTCCCGACGTCCGGAGCGTCTACCGCGGCGGCTGGGACGGGAGAACCGCTGTCTCAACCGTCCCGCCGCCTCCTTCTCCAGCATTACTGCCTCACAGAAGGAGGCGACTGCATCCCATTCCCTCTCGCTCCGGACCATGGCTTGCACCAGGGCCGGACGCGAGAGTTTGCCGCCGCCGATGGCCGCCACGAGGACTCGGCGATGCTCCGCCCAAGCGGGGCATACCGCCACGGTGTGCTCCACCGTGTCCTCGGGGCGATCCACACAATGGTGACACCCGGACGTTTCCTCCCGCCCGATGAGGTGCAGGAACCTCCCGAAACACCCGTGTCCGGTGAGGACCTGCGTCAGGCGGTAGGTGAGGGCGCCGTGGCGCCTCTCCAGCCACTCCTCAAAGAGGGGACTTACCGCCTCTATTAAGGCGTGCCCAAAAAATTAGGGTTAAAGATAAAGTATAGTACGAACCCTGTTTGGGGAGAAGGGACCCACTGAGGAACAGCGAGTCAAGGCGTGAATGCTTATGCGATTCCCGCACGGCCATAGGCATGCCCCTCCGTCTCCATCCACCCCACGACGGAGAAAGTACGTGAAGAATTACAAAGTGCACTAAAAAAAACCCGGCCAAGTGCGAGTCGGACTCGTGCATGCAGGGTTCCGTACCATTATCTAAAAAAAAATACATGTCGGTTGTATGGGAGCCCACTTAAACATTTATTTATTCTGTTTTTTTTTTGTATTTCTTATTATAGCGCCAACAGTAATACATCATCTGTGATAATTTTAACTGTCTAACTATCACGGATCATGAGACACAGCCTGATAACAGACGAATATCGAAGTCTTAGTAATAGGGCCCCTTTTACCCTTAGGGGTACGGAACCCTAAAAAGATCACGGTAACCTAGTTTAAAAAACCATAATTCGACTATAAAATTTAGCAAAAAATACTGAGAAACTAACCGCTCACTCAGACGCCGTGGATAGTTTTTTGTTTACATAGGCATCTTTATATTCATCTAGACATACGCGCGGTTTTTTTAAATAACATCATTTAAAAAGAAACTTTACGGACCCAATAATAAGTGTCATATTCGTAAACATAAACCACTATCAGCTGTTTTCCTACATTAGCATTTTAACTACCAACTTAACGACGAAAAAGTTCATAAATACAAAAAAAAAGAATCACAGATAAAAAATGACAATAGAGCTTTTTAAAAGAGCGCCTCAGCTCGACATAATTTATGGCCGCCATTACTGAAAGTGAGTGAATATTAAAAGTCAAGTGGTAGAAGAAACGGATAATTATGATAAGCCGATGTTTTGTTTCATATAATGAGGACTTCGAAACCAGTTTTTTTACGTAATCACCACCGACGACCTGACCCCTTGGTCTTGTGGTAGCAAGCACGACTATTGAACGTGGAAACCTGGGTTCGATTCCCAGGTCTGGCAAAACGTGTTATTGGGTTTTTCCACTAGGAATTTCTCAGTAACAGCCTGGAGTTTGGAAGTTGGTCCTGCGCCTGATCTCTCCCCGGTTGTGTCGGATTGCCGTCCCATCGGACTATGAGAGTTAAGGAAGACAGTGCACCTGTGTTTGCGCACACACTTGTGCACTATAATAATTATATCACCCCGGCGATGCTTCGCTCAAGCGGGGCACACATCGCGGTGCTCCATCGCGAATTATCACCGGGTACGGGCAAGTATCAATGTGACTTTTTCTATTCCTTATGTACTCTCTAAATTTATCTTGGACATCATTGACATCATTGGTGGCAAACATCGTTAGGAAACCTGGACTTATAATAAATATAAGTCTGAAATCGACGGCACGGTTGACACAGTGGCTGAGCGATTGGCTGCTGCGCTGTGTGTCGCGGGTTCGATTCCCGCACGGAACAAATATTTGTATGGCCTACAGATAGTTGTTCCGGGTCTGGCTGTTTGTGTATGTGAGTTTATATGTTTGTAAACGCAACCACGATACAGGTGAAATTTCTAGTGTGGGGTAACGTTTTCATAAAAAAAATAAAAATAAGTCTGAAATCGCCAATCCGCCTTGAGCAAACGTGGTGAATTATGCTCGTGCCTTTTTAACCGACTTCAAAAAAGGAGGACGTTCTCTCAATGCGTTTGTTTTTTTTATGTTTGTAACCTTAGAAGTCTGTCATTTTCTGTATGAGTAAATGTGTGA
The DNA here is from genome assembly GCA_947462355.1 of Caradrina kadenii. Taxonomy (NCBI): domain Eukaryota; kingdom Metazoa; phylum Arthropoda; class Insecta; order Lepidoptera; family Noctuidae; genus Caradrina; species Caradrina kadenii. The sequence continues at coordinate 2,597,778 of OX381693.1, read as the reverse complement.
TTTTCAAGATTCTTAAGGAAATGTCAGGAAGGATACAAATATTATATTCTTTATCTGCCGATCATCTCACATAAAGCTATTGAAGCAATTTAAGGAAATAGCCATTTCGAGGGTAGCGTAATGGCTCTAGTAGATTATGGGGAGTGATTTATGAGATATTGCTATTTCTATGTCCAAATATTTTGACCTAAATATCATGACGTTTGTATTTTTGTTGTATTATCAATGAATGAGACAATGAACTACATATGTATACAATACTAACTACTTCCCGCGACTTCGTGCGCATGTTTTTTTTTCCTGCATTACGTTACATCTTTGGGTACTGCTCCGCCTCGGTGGATCGTAGCGTAATATTATATAGCCTATGTGACTTCCTGATAATTTTGCTATCTATTGGTAAAAAAAATATTCGGTACAAACAAACAAAACGTCTTCACTCTCTAATGTTAGTATAGATTATTTTTCGTTTAAGCTCTAGATATTAAGTACCCAAAAGGGGGTCATAGTACTCATCGTTATGAATAACCCCAAGATCAATTACAAGTATTCACCTAGTTTGGGAATCTCCCTCTTTTACACATACCCCTAAGGGGTTTTCCCCTAAGGGTTAGGCAGAGATGTACACCCACAGTTTGCCGGTATGTTTAGGTCCCATGTAATAGGGGGCGAGCCTATTGCCATTAACCGGGCACAAATCCTAACTCCGAGCTGCTACTTACAATTTCACAGAAAAACCCCATAACACTTTTTGCTCGACCAGGGAATCGAGCCCAAGACCTCTAGCGTAGCAGTCGCACTTAGGACCACTAGGCCAACGAGGCTTTCACCCTTTTGTAAATTGTCGTATTTACATTTAATAATTTACATGAAAACTACTTGTTTTAGCCCAATAAGCTGCAAATGTCAACACATCAAGCAATCCCAAACTGTCAAATTTACCTAATTAAAAATGAACCTTATGTTCTTGTAATAAAGTTATAAAACTATTAAAGAGATTTGACAGATTGTGAAAACTTGATATGATGGTCGCTGTAATTTTTTTATTACTATGAAATAAATTTATTCTTATTCTTGACTACGGCAAAACCAATCCTAGAATCGCAATAAAATCACTATATCATGAATAAATCGACAAAATATATGCAACAACTGTTTTTCTTCTACGGTTTCGAGTAAATTCAATCTACTAGTTCTAAAAATACGCGAGTCAAAGTATTTTTCCATCCAATACGACCGAACACTGCAAACAAAAGAGAAAATCTAATTCATTCGTTCATATACCGATAATATTTACTACATTCATCAGTTCAGTGGGTCAGAAAATATTAGACTTTATAAGTTTTCAAAATCCTAATAGTCACTGCACGCTATTGTCAACATTATTCTTTTGACGTTAAAGATCATTATTGTGTGGATGTGGAGCTGTTGACCGTGCACATACGTATAGCTGGTTTAATAAAGAGAAGTTGAAGTTACTTTAGAGGTTATAACACTCCTCCATTGAAGGGTATCTTAAGAGTTAGACTAGATATTAAAGAAAAAAAGATGTATGTATCATTTTTACCTTGACTTGATTCATGAATTTTTGATTAATGTATCACTTTACTTTTATAATAAAGCATCAAAAAATCATTACTATTATTCATTTGACATCGGTGCAAGAAAACTGCCTCGCCCTGGGCGGGGCGGGAGGGAATGTCAGACTTTTACTGACTAACACCCATCCATGTTCCTTCTTGTGCCCTTTGTGTACCGGGGGCGCGGTATCTCTTACGAACAACCCACAGCCTCGGCAGACAACGGCCCTGTGTGGCCACTTAAAAATTTGCTGACTATGAGGCGCGCGTGGAACACGATCGCGCCGCCAATACGGCCTGTCGTTATTCAACGTACGTACGGTGAGCTGCCCATTGCTCACCGTCCACAGGCCCGCATCGTGACGGACAATTCCTAAAGGGCAATTCCACCAACTTTTATAAAAAATCGCAATATAATAATATAAATAAGCGGACTGTGAGTTCTTATGAGAAATAAATTCTTTAAACCGAATATAATCTCAGTATGAATCTTTAAAAAAAGCTTATAAGTTACCGATATTTTTTAACGTTGTTAATAAGTGTAGATGGTCTTTTGGACGTATACTGAATATTAGTCGAAAGTCACCTATCCGGTTTAACCAAACATGATGAAAAGCTGGTGCCGTCCCTGTATGAGAAGAGGACTTTGCAGTGAGAGAACTATAGTTTTAGCGATGCCGATTACTGTACGCAAACTTTAATGTTTTGTTTATATAGTTGCATTGAGTTCTTTGGTTTTTAACCCCCCACGCAAAAACGAAGTGGTGTTAAAAGTTTGACGTGTCTGTGTGTGTGTCTCTGGCATCGTAGCTCCTGAACGCATGAGCCGATTTTGATTTTTTTTTTTATTTGAAAGTTATATTAGTTGGGAGTGTTCTTGTTAAGTTTGTTGGAAATCGGTTCAGCGGTTTCAAAGTTATCAGCTCTTTTGTTAGCTGCGGTAGGGATTTTTATTTTTCTGTCGGGGGTTACTTAATTTTTTTAATTTTCTAGTAACAAATTTGGTTGTTTTACACTTGTACAATAATTTGCACCTGGCTTGTTATCTGTTCACCACCTTTGGTTGACTAGTGATGTGGCCTAAGGCATTAGGGTCGCCTTGATACGTTTTATGGCATAGCATAAAGTTTAAATAAATTATGATCCCCAAGTAGGGCAACGTTTTAAAAAAAAATATATATAATTTTTGTACACTTGGTATTGCTATCCATTTCTTGAGAATGTAACTTTACACATAGTTTAGCTTTGGACACACACATACCATCATGTCTAAATTCCCCGAAGGGTTAGGCATCGGTGTAACAATGTACACCCACAGTTCGCCAGTATGTTTAGGTCCCATGTAATAGGGGGCGAGCCTATTGCCATTAACCGGGCACAAATCCAAACTCCGAGCTGCTACTGAGAATTTCATAGAAAAACCCAATAACACTTTTTGCTCGACCTGGGAATCGAACCCAAGACCTCTAGCGTAGCAGTCGCGCTTAGGACCACTAAGCCAACGAGGCAGTTAGTTAGTTTAGCTTTGGAATTAACAAATAAAATGCTTTAAAAAAGTACTTATTAAAATCTGTTATCACCAGTACACCAGATGGCCGCTGAACGGAAAACATTAAAGTGGGAATTGCCATCTTGTGCTCGCAAACTTTCCAAATCGTTATTAAACTTGGTTTCATTACGATTTAAATTAATTTTGTATTTGATTTTAATGTCGCGACTGCTTGATGTTGTATTTTGTGGCCTATGTAATGGGGAGCTAGTCTAAACTAACTTCCCCCGTTTGTGTCGTGGTCGTGGTGAGTTTGATACCCACATTGGTCGAAAAGTGTTATTGGGTTTTTCTATGAAATTCTCGGTAGCAGCTCGGAATTAGGATTTGTGCCCGGTTAATGGCAATAGGCTCGCCCCTTATTACATGAGACCTAAATCTACCGGCGAACTGTGGGTGTACATTGTTACACCTCTGCCTAACCCTTCGGGGAATACAGGCGTGATGGTATATATTGATTAAAACGTGTTATTGGGTTTTTTCTATTAGGAATTTCGCAGTAACAGCCCGGAGTTTGGTGGTGTGATACCCCCGTGCTCGAAAAACACGTAACCGCCGCTAGTCCCGGCTTTCATTTGTAGATATTTGATAGTCGATACGGATACTCAGAAACCGCGAAGTCTGACAACCACGTGAGTTTGTGAGGATCAATGGATGAATAGGATGACTCGATGTATGTTACTCTTTTACGCTTAAACGGCTCTTAAATGTTGGAGGCAATAGCAAGTGTCAATAACCCATTTATATGCACTTTTGAATTACCAAGGATTCGGTAACTGTCGTCGTGAACTTCGACGGAAAAAATACACTTACACTAGGGTCAATAGGGGTCAAATCAAACACCATCTCTGTTTTTTAAGTCGGTTAAAAGTAAACAAAAGAAACATCTTTAAACAAAACATATAAACAACATAACAAGAATATTGTTTCTTTAACTTATTTCACACTCGACGTAAACCAACAGTCAAGATTCAAAGTTTACATAACCAACTACAAAAAGAAGCAATAGGTATCATTTCTTAAATAAACAACGGTTTCTATAAAAAACATAGTGAGATTTTTCCACATCTTAATTGATAAAGATCTCAGAACTATAGAATATCATAAGGAAAAAAAAGGTAGAACCAACTTTTCCTATACTAGTTGTAAAACTCGATATATCAAAACAAAACATTCCCATCATCGCTGCGGAGAACATTGGATAACTAAGGAGAATAACGGCGAATATGGAGAATTTTTAAGATTGTGGATTTTCCGTAGCTTATCTTTAAGTCAGTACAAGAATGGTATTGTTTTGTGAGATGTTTTCTAACACTTTTGTGTCACCTATTTTTAAGGTTCTGTATCAAAAAGGTTCCAAACGGAACCCTATGTCTCCACTATTCCAGGGACTGTACCTTTGAGTAAGTTTGAGTATGTATTACTACAACCGTTTTAACACCAAATAATAAACAACAACACTAGCCAATTACTGGCCCACTGCAGGGCAAAAGCCTCTTCTCATACAGAGGAAGCACGAACATTGATCACCACGCATGCTCAAGGCGGATTGGCGATTTCAGACTTATATTAATTATACACAAGTCCAGGTTTCTTCACCGACGTCAATGATGTCCACGATTTAAAATAAAGGAGATGAAAAACTTGTTTTTTTATGTATGTAAATTTAAATATTGTACAGTCGTGCCCTTCGTCTGTGACTCCGAGTTGGTCTTAGCCGGGTTTTTTATGTCTACAAGTTGTCGGATCTTGCACAGTCGTGCCAAAATCATTGATTTTGCTTTACAGCATTTGCAATACCCAAGATATATGTGATAGCGAAAACTTAATCAAAAGTCTCGAGAACTTGGGCCGGGAATGTCCAAAATTATCAAATTAAGGAAAATTGAAACTATACAATTTGGCAACGGAGGAAAATAATCAAGACAGCCGACCGTAACATCAAACTGTTATTGTTTTATTGCAACATTAACCTACGCCAAGCTTCAGCTAAGGTTTCCGAATGATATTCTCCTTGGCAGTAAGTTAGTAATGTCTTCTATTTAATATTTATATCATATACAAAATCTATTTTGAAAATACATAAATAGAAAAGACAAAGTCAGTCAAGTCATGGTTTAAATTAAACCATTTACAGGAACTTTTAAATTGTCAAGGAGTCACAGTTACTTAGAAAGTTAAAGCTAACTGCTTTCCAAAACCTAGATGAGTCTTTATGAAGCAAAACGAGAAAATCTTATCAGTGTATTTCTACAAAATCCTGGTTACATTATTTTGGTTGGTTGTGGCAGATTTAAAACCTACGATTAGACGCTGTATTATCTCAAACCAATGACCGCTCTCCCGGAAGTTCACTTCACCTAAACTTACAAAAGAGCTGCTAGTCTATTCTGTAAAATGTCCCTCGATAATTTTGGGTGACGTAAGCTAAGGTGACTATCGTTCCTGAGATTTACATATGGTGACATCTACCGCACTATATGTAAACTTTAACTGGCGTTATCTACATTATGACATCAAAGTTCACTGCGACAATAGCGTAAATATACAAAAACCCCGGAAACAACCATCGGGCACTAGCTCACCAGATTCAACACCCGCCTGGCCGGAGGACACTGCCTTTACAATGGAGTATAAGGAACTTTCCAACCTATTCCTCATACCTCTAAATACAAATTCACTTGACTTAAAAGTGCACTGTAGCTTCTTGAAAACATCCTAAGACTGTCTCCATAGAGTGACACATAAAAGCAATCTCTTTGGACATATAAACCGTGAAATAAAAGTTATAATTTAATCCAGCACGTGCAGAAAATAGGTGCGGTGTGATAGGCACCCGTCGCACGCGCCTCGATTATTACTATCGTAACATTTTCTAGTCTGCTCTGTATTCAGATCGACACACCGTGTGTGTTGAAGCTTGGATTAGTTATTTGTTTAATACTTGCTTCAACTTACGACTTCGTCCTCGAAGTAATAATAAAAAAGTAACTAGGTAGGCATTGGCTGTTTTTTTTTTAATTTCGTTGCATGGCAAATAAGCCGACGGCTTATCTGACGTTAAGTGGTCACCGTTGACTATAGACATCTGCAATTCCAGAGGCCTTGCAAATGCGTTGCCATCCCAGAGACAAAGTTGAAATATTTCAGGTGTCTGTAATTACACCGGCACCCTTACTCTTCAAACCGGAACACAGCAACGCTGCTTTGCGACAGAAATAAGTATGGTGGCAGTACTTCCCCGGACAAGCTCCTTCACAAAGAGCTCTAGTACTACTTTCATGGTACTACCATGGGACTTTTTCTATTTCATCAGTACTTTCTAAGTATATCTTGGACACCACAGAGACATCGGTGAAGTAAAACTTCGCGAGGAAACACACATCAAGTACTCATAACATGTCCTGCCCTACTCAATATTCAGTAAGGATACACTCGCTGTCCCTAGCGCTATGCTGCTAATGACTTTATTCAACTAATTACTCTGTATTCACTATCATTACACCCTTTTAATATCTACTAGAATCCATATTGGTATTTATTTTTGTAAGTACGTCTCTATTTATGTAAAAATACATACATACATATAAATTAAATTGATGTGTCTGTTTATACTGTCAAAATAACAGCTTTTTTCTAAGTAATAAAATAAAACAAAGTATTTTTTGTCTGTCTATCTTTCTGGATATATGACTGATCCACACGTCAGGTTCGTGAACGGGTGCTATTTTTAATTTTTATACCGTGTGTTTTATTGATATTTTTAATTATTCAACTGCTTTATTGTACTTTACCTGCATGATTATTACATAAAAAAATATACAATTAACAAGAAAAAACGAACCAGGACTTTGTATCAGCTTGATTCAAAAGAGTTTTCTGTCTGTGAATCGTTTATTTGAAATAATGCTTTTACTTCGACTATAAATAACTACCTCGTCTACCTTTAACTGCCTCGTTGGCCTAGTGGTCCTAAGCACGACTGCTACGCTAGAGGTCTTGGGTTCGATTCCCAGGTCGAGCAAAAAGTGTTATTAGGTTTTTCTATGAACTTCTCAGTAGCAGCTCGGAGTTAGGATTTGTGCCCGGTTAATTGGGAATAGGCTCGCAATAGGACCTAAAAATATACCGGTGAACTGTGGGTGTACATTGGTACATCTTTGCCTAACCCTCTGGGGAATACAGGCGTGATGGTATGTGTGTAAATACTATTATTATTTTTGATATTTGTACGTTTATGCTCAGTTCTTTTAAAGTAACACAAACTTTATCTATCTAATAGTGTTTAATACTTTTCAGATAAACGGTGTCGTTCATCGCCATGTAGGTAATTACGTCGAACTCCAAATAATAATGTAATCTGTTCATGTGGGATACATATCAAGGGTACTAACCCATAGAGGATTCCGCGTCATACCGCTTCCTTTGGCATAAGTTAACGGAGCCAGCGTGCAATAATAAATTATTATTTTATAAAATCGTAAAAACGTATTTTTTTTCAGGTTTGATTCCCGCACGGTGCAAATATTTGCATGGCCTACAGATAGTTGTACAGTAGCATGTAATAGTGAAGCAAACCCGAGACAAGCAGCACGGCAACTGGGCCAAGCATGCCGCCAAAATACTGCTATTTAAATTGAGTTGGTAAGAGAACCCATGGAGATCATCCATTAAGATAATTTTGTTCTAAAAATAAGGGGCTTCGTAAAGTACGGCGTTACAAGTAATTAGTTACACAATTTTACGTAAACCTTTCCACTCAAAAAACAAACATTCGTCTCGCGTCGCTTCCACCTTTACGCCATTTGTCATCCTCATATCATACCCTCAGCGGACGCAAAGGCTTACCAGGGTCGCATAACCACCCAGAGATTTTAATTTCAAAAAAATATCAACATAATAAACTCTGCTTCCTGGGTTGTTTGCCAAATATAAATGATGATGAATGGAGGTCTGGGGGTTTTTTTCATGAAAAACGGTTCTTGTTATACTAATTTTGCAGTAAAGCTTTTGAATGACAATATTCTTTGATGTTTGTAAACATATTGGACAAGGAAAACTGTAATCAAATTCTTGTATCACGTACATGCTACGGCGTAGCGGTTAGTTACGCGCCTGCTACGCGGTCGTAGCTGATCGTGTATAATTATTTATTTCGTAGCTAATTGTACATAATTATTGTTGTCGACTTTGGTTTTATTTATCTTACTATAACTATGGTACAGTCACGCACGAAGTACAGTTTGACTTCTGTTCCCATACAAAATCTGAAAAACATATAAAAGAAAGCTGTATCCGACAAAAATGTCATCGTATTGTAATGATTAAAATTAATAGCAGATTTTTCTTTTACCGTTCTATGTTTGTCTCAAAATTGTTCAAAATTAAACGACCGCGTGTATTTATTACAATTTCAGAAATATCAAAAGCGATTTGCGCCTAAATAGAATTATTATATAATGAAATTGTAAGTCACTAGGCTAACTGCCTCGTTAGCCTATTGGTCCTAAGCGCGACTGCTACGCTAGAGGTATTAGGTTCGATTCACAGGTCAAGCAAAGTGTCATTGGGTTTTTCTATGTAATTTAGGATTTGTGCCCGGTTAATGGCAATAGGCTCATCTCCTATTACATAGGACCTAAACATGCCGGCGAACAGACTGTAGGTGTACACTGGTACACCTCTGCCTAACCCTTCGGGAAACAGGCGTGATGGTATGAAATTGTAAGTAGGTATTTTAGAAGCTACATATATTATGAGAGTGGAGTTTTCTTAACTTTGTAATTATTATTTCACAAAAAAGTCGTTTTTAAAATTACGTGTATTAACCGTGTTACCAACTTACCGTAACAAAAATAATGTTCCTAATCCATAATTAAGCTATACATACATACATACATACATAAACTCACGCCTTTTTCCCATGGGGGTAGGCAGAAACCACAGAACGCCACCTGCTACGATCCTTACATACTTCTTTCGCCTCGACCACGTTCATACATCTGTTCATACAAGCACGCCGGTTACGAGTACTGCGCACACGTCCTTTCTGAAGAACCCCACCAATAAGGTCCAGGTAGGTCTTTCTAGGGCGTCCTCTCCCGGCTAAGCTATAATGAACATGAAATGATGATTCAATAAATTAAATCACACTTCTATCACTTATCAATTGAAACAATTGATACCGAGAGGAATAAATTAGCCTGTCTACATCCCCAAATGGTTTGTTTTGTTAGTTAAACTTTTAAAACAAGTTACCAAAACTGGTTAAAACAAAATTGTTGGTATTGCTGTAACTTGTTCTGAAAACATTCATTAAATTGTAGCTATTTGTAATAAACTCGTATTAAAATTGGTATTAAATTTATAGATTTAAATACTAAATTGTAACTTTTTATTGAATTATACGCTTATTCATATTTTATATTGAAAACATACCATCACGCCTGTATTCCCCGAAGGGTTAGGCAGAGGTGTAACAATGAACACCCACAGTTCGCCGGTATGTTTAGGTCCCATGTGTTAGTGGGCGAGCCTATTGCCATTAACCGAGCACAAATCCAAACTCCGAGCTGCTACTTAGAATTTCATAGAAAAACCCAATAACACTTTTTGCACGACCTGGGAATCGAACCCAAGACCTTTAGCGTAGCAGGCGCGCTTAGGACCACTAGGCCAACGAGGCAGTTTTATATTGATTGTTATTTTATATTGATTAATCGCGTAATCTGCAGGCAAGCAAGGGCCTTCCATGTATGTAATTGCGGGTTCGATATATATGTATCAATTCATATGTACTTTCTAAGTTCATTTTAGAAATAACTGACATTGGTGAAGGAAAACATCGTTAGGTAATCTGAAGTCGCTCTGAATCTGCCATAAGCAAATGTGGTGATCAATTCCTTCAGTGGGACAATAATAGGCTGGTATTATTATTATTATTCTTCAGTTACTTTCAAACAAATACATTTACGTTGGTGCGTTCATGATAGGTTCTCAGTTTTCAATACGAAGTTGAGCCCGCAACGTCGTCCGCATGAACGTCATACGGATCCCCATTTTTGTGTTATTAAAATATCCACAAATGTCCATGCTGCTCGCTGATAGTAGTATTTGATTGTAGAAAGAATTTTTTAAATCGGGTAAGTAGTTTTTGAGGTATCCTTTTTAATATTCTCAGTAGCAGCTCAGATTTGTGCCCGGTTAATGGCAATAGGCGCCCCCTATTACATGGGACCTAAACATACCGGCGACCTGTAGTTGTACATTGGTACACCTCTGCCTATCCCTTCGGGGAATACAGGCGTGATGGTATGTATGTATGTAATATTTGTTTAGATGAAACCGTGTATTGGACAATGCCTCGAAATATAACTTTTCAGTAGCTAAATAAACTTTTTATTACTCATGTCGTACAACGTTTCATACAAACGTTATCTTGGCATTTCTGAGATTTATGGATGCCTCTTCTAAAAAGCGAGGGAGTCGTGATAAATGCCCGAGAGGGAAAACGCCAAAAGTTTCCACATGGGGAAAAGTTGTAAGTGACTGCAATCAAACTTTTACACGTACATGTGTACCTTCATCTATACTACTATTGGAAATAGGGAAGGATTTTTTGTTGGTTTGTATGTTTGTACCGAATATGCTCCGGCACTACTACACCGATTTAAACCATTTTTCCACCAATAGATAGCTACTTTATTCCTGATTAACATAAGCTATATGACATCACGCTACAACACTTGGGAGCGGAGCAGTAATCAAAAACGTAACTTAACGCCCGGGTGAAATAAACCACGCAGACGAAGACTCGGGCGGAAACTAGTTCTTTATGTAAATAATAAAAATCAATTACCGCATGTATGAAAACCTGATTTTTTGTTTATAATGTTCATAAATGTCACTGCAGGGATTTTTTTAAATCCACCGGATATATCGGAGGATAATACTTTTGTATGAAAAGCTCAAAAATAAATTAATGTAGTTTTTAGTGAAATGCACACATGCGGGGCTGAAGCATTTGCTAGTATTAGTGGCTAGTATTATAAAGTCCCTAAAACAAAATTTCAGAAAATAATATCGATGAATAACTAACTATTTCACATAATCAAATGGCGCGGCTATTATTAACCTCTACGATTCATTTCCCAGTGCCATTCCAATTTTGTATTAATTCCATCATAAAATAATATTATTTGCAAATATTGAAAATCTATTTTCGATAAACGGTCTATTTAAATCCAATTCCATTCAGATTATTTGTGAGAGAGAAAACTCAAGCTTCAATAAAGTCTGTGCAACTATGTCCTTTACTTAAATTGTTCTCTTTACAATACTGCAGCTTATTTCTAAATCCATGCTCTTTAGCGAAATCCTTAAACCAACAGATCGCGGCCCGCAATACACCCACCTCTTTAAACTCCACCTTGGTCATAATGCCCTGGTAAATATGAAGCAGGCGCGCTTTCAAAATAGTTTAAACGGTTTTCTTTTAATTGAACGAGGATAATACGGCGTAATGAATTCTGACGCCTTATCTACGGGTAGTAGGTACACTTCGTGTCAGAGCGAATGATACACTTCAGGTTACAACTCAGATTTTTTATAAATTTATAAACTGTAGTGCTATTCTAAAAAAATCTCTCGGTGAATTTTAAGTGAAGTGAATTTGAGGCAAGCTGTCTTCAGATACGAAACAAAGGATTACCTGTGAGTTGTCAATCGCTAACTCAGTTCGCCTAAATTTATCGAGGGAGATATGCAGAATATACCGGCTGATAAGATCATTTAATTTTATAAACCTAAGGAAATGCTAGATACTAACTTAGAACCTAAGGAAATGCTAGATACTAACTTAGAAGTGTTGTTATTTTAGTGATAGTAAAATATGTTTCTTTATTGTGGTTTGGAAAACCTGTTGTCCAGTAGCGGAACAAGTAGAATAAAGGCAGGAAGTTAAATATTTAATTCTCTACAAACTCAACGCACTTATAGTTGTTAGTACGGTTGGCGCAATGGCTGAGCGATGGCTCCTGCGCTGCGTGTCACGGGTCCGATTCCTGCCCGAAAAATATATTTGTTTAACCTACAGATAGTTGTTTCGGATTTGGCTGTTTGTGTTTACGAATTTATGTGGAAAGGGATACAAGAGAAATTCCTAGAGTGGAGTAAGGTTTTAAATGAACAGTAAAAAAGAAGCTCTATACAAAAAATTTGAGATATAACATTTAAAGGAAAAAGGATACAACACGTAAACAAAACTGTAATTACAGTAAAATGGTCTGGTAATGTCTCAACACTATTAATTTTAAAAACAATGTAGTAAAATAATATCAGCCCATAATTACACAACGCTACATAAATAATGAACCACCAATATAATTACATTTTAATAATTAAAACCTTGGCTTTTTACCCTTCAAATTCATCATTTATAATTAAATGTTACTTCACCTCATTTTCTTCACTTAAGAAACGTTTAAATTACACTTTCACGCCTGAAAAGCGTGTAATTTACAGAATTTTCAAGACCTCCAAGTATTTAAGTATTAGCTCTCATAAATTGTGCTTGCCTGATACTATTTTCTGGCCGGCTGTGTACAAGACAAGTAGCTACACACGACGTGGCATCTCTTTGTTTTCTGTGCGCTCTATAATTGCATCCTTCAGTTGTTCCCTGAGCACCGTCTTGAGAACTCTCCTCACGTATGAACTCCTAGTACTTTTGCACAGAGATGGGAATTAAGAGATGATTTATGCACCGTGCATCATAAAATTAAATGCTTTTACGTAACAATAAAACTAGTTTAATATTGTCCCACTTCAGGACGAAGGCCTTTTCTCATACAGAGAAGGCACTACCACTCATCACACTTGCTTTAGGCGGATTGGTGATGTCAGACTTATAATATATTAATTTTCACATGTTTTAATATTCTTAAACTTTATTTATATTTAAATGAAAATAAAACTACCTAATACCCGTAGTATTAGGTAGTTTTATTATCTAGAACTTGTTAGGTGTCGTAGCAGACATCTAACAAGTTTTAGAATATAAAACCTTGGCACTTTCTTTATCAAAATGCTCTCCTAGTGCCGTACGAAACGTGACATCGTCGTGGGGACATTTCATTACTTAGGCGTTACGCTCTCCAAGACTGAAATCAGGTCAAGAATTATGAGCGATGACAGTCTTTCATACAATGAAAACATATATTCCGTTACAGGAACTTACTTGTCATTTATTTAGAAAGGGTGGGGTAATCCGTCATCGTGTATGTTTAACCGTACAAAGTTAAAGGGGTTGACCAATTTTTTTGATAGTAATTTCAATGGATATAATTGCCGGACAGTTAAAATGATTATTAGAAAATATAACCCTAGCCTAGTGGTCCTAAGCGCGACTGCTACGCTAGAGGTCTTGGGTTCGATTCCCAGGTCGAGCAAAAAGTGTTATTGGGTTTTTCTATGAAATTCTCAGTAGCAGCTCGGAGTTAGGATTTGTGCCCGGTTAATGGCAATAGGCTCGCCCCTTATTACATGGGACCTAAATATACCGGCGAACTGTGGGTGTACATTGTTACACCTCTGCCTAACCCTTCGGGGAATACAGGCGTGAGTGTATATAAAAAAATGTGTAACTGTTTAGAACAAATAAATGTAACAGTGATTAATTTAGTCCTTAAGTCCGGATTCAACACATTGAAAGTATGTACGTAAGTACAAAAGACATGCACAATATATCTTCGAAAATATATTCTCTAAAGCTAAAATCAATCGTCCACGAGGAAATTGCTCTGGAATGTTGCCGACTTACCGAATTCTTTTGCATGTGAACGTAATACTAATTATTCCATAAACATTATTTCTGTCTATTATTCTAAATTATTAAGTTTTCATTTAAAAATAATCTAATAAAACTGAACATCTAAAAATGAACAGTACATTGCTTGCCGTCAAAAAAAATCCATTGAACCTTTTCAGGGTAGCGAAATTCTTAGAAAACTCAAATTCCTGTAAAATAATGTAGTTCATAAAGTTAATTGATGGTAATTAGCTTCGTTACGGTCAGCCAAGTCGCCGACCTCGGAAAATTATGTTTTCAACATTGTTCAACATCTGAAATTTTTTTTTTTGTATTTCGACGTAACGAATATTACGAAGACTTAAAAAGAATTGTCTATCTTATTAGGCTTTTATTGTAATACAATTGAAAATTATCATTCGAATATTACTTTTCTGAACAGTGATAAACAGACTCGGTTTATAAATCTAGCATTTTTCAGTGCCTTTGTCGATTTAAAATTTGATTAAAAAGTTGTCTGCTTTTTATTTTTTCTTTGATAGCCTTTACTGTCCCACTCCTGGGCAATGAGGTGTGATTTTGGGGACGCCAGTTTGTTTTAGTTTATTTAGTTATCTTTTACTAGCGAACTGCCCCAGCTTCTCACGGGTGATGTCCATTGGGTTTTCCAAGAAAAAAAAAAGACTAAAAGGCTTGTCCGGGAAATTAGTTTTTGTGCAAAACAACACAATTAGCCTTACATACTCGTATCTATACTAATATTATAAAGCGGAAGAGTTTGTTTGTTTGGTTCCACGCCCTAATCTCAGGAACTACTGGTTGGAATTGAAAAAACCTTTTTGTGTAGTTAGAAGTTCATTTATTGAGGAAGGCTATAGGCTATATAACATCACGCTACGACACAGGGGAGCGGAGCAGTAACCAAAGACGTAATGCCACTGAAAAAAACCACGCGAACGAAGTCGCTGGCAGAAGCTAGTTGATTTATATAAAAGGTAAATTATCATTTTCATTGCTCTAGATTACCTGATTTGTGAGGATAACATTACGCACAACTTGTACATATTTCTGAAATTAAAATATCAGCAAGAAAAACGTAACAAAACAAATAATATACGTAACACAGCCTTACATAGAACACATAGGTCCTTCCCACGACGTGTCACGTAACTACGGGACCCTTGATAAACTAATAAAGACGGGACGCCGACAGTACACGGATCTCTAATAAGGCTTTTTTTTAACTTCCTCCTGCTTATATTTATTTCATCATTTTAGTTTGGCTGAAATTTAAAAATAGAAAGAGGATTTATGTAGTTAGGAAGATATGTGTACATGCAAAACTTAATGTTGGCCCTCGATTTGATTCATGTCATACAAAAAAAAAATTGGATTTGAAATTCGAACACGGATAAACTTGTAACCTCTTTATATTTACGAAGAATAAAAACTGACGATACTGTAGAGGCTCTGGCTGAATGGAACGTATACAAACTCATTCTGGAACTTTGTGCTATGACATAAACAATATTTTAAACTAGCTGTTGCCCACGACTTCGTCCGCGTTTCCGTAGTTTTTCGTAAAAAAAAAGTAGCCTATATCCTTCCTCACGGTTCAGTGGTTTTGATGTAACAGACAGATTAACTTTCATATTTTAGTAGGATAATATAATATGTCAATCTATTTCTATGATTCTTTTTTATGGAATAGTTAATAATGTTAACTTTTTTATTAGAGATGACTGAGAGTGTTATAAACTATTGATTGTAGCATGATGAAAAGTATACTATAACCAACTCAGGAGTATGAAAAATAATTGTACCAAGTTTCGTTAAAATCCGTCGAGTAGTTTTTGTTTCTATAACGGTTATACAGACAGACAGACGGACAGACAGACAAAAATTTTACTAATTGCATCTTTGGCATCAGTATCGATCCCTAATCACCCCCTGATAGTTATTTTGGAAATATATTTCATGTACAGAATTGACCTCTCTACAGATTTATTATAAGTATAGATTAAGAAGAGAATATGACAATCTGTCATCTTCACTGCGGCTGACGGCTAGGATAGAAGAGTAAATAATAAAAAATATAAAACTCAAAGTAAATTAGGTTTTACTTAGGATCTCAAGAAAAATTACACTAGCGATAACGTTTTCATATTTAAAGGCCATTGTTCTCATTGTAACGCAAGCATTGAAATATTGTCTTTGGCAAAAACTGTAAAGAATACCTACAGATTTATTTGCACCGTTTGACATATAAAAAGGTCATTCAAGCCCTAAGGCCATGCCAAAATGCCGAAGTCCTGGCGACTCCGGGCAATAAGATAAAACTTATAACTTATGCAGCAAAATAAGAGTATATATTTATTTAGTGTAGTAGAGCTCTTTGTGAAGGAGCTCGCCCGGGGAAGTACTACCACCATACCAATTTCTGCCGCAAAGCAGCGTTGCTTTATTCCGGTTTGAAGGGTATGGGCGCCGGTGTAATTACAGGCAAATGACACATTTCAACTTTGTTTCTGGGATGGCAACGCATTTGCAAGGCCTCTGGGAGATGTCTGTAGGTAATGGTGACCACTGAAGACAAGGTGGGCCGTCGGCTTGTGTGCCATCCAATGACATTAAAAAACCGAAAAACTACAAATAGTTTTTTGCAGCGTTCGAAACAGAAAAGTTAAACAAGCCCTTAGGCCATGCCAAAATGTCAAAGGCCTGGCGACTCTTGGATTTTGCACCAATAAGATGGAACCTATATCTTAAAGCCTTTAACTTTTTCCGACCCACCATTTGGTGACCTTCCTCGAGGAAGAGATTTGGCCGGTAGGTGAGCTGTATCGGCGTTTCCTGCCGCCAGCTACGAGACAACTTACAGCATAATACAACGCCATAACTTCGTGTGCAGTACTTATATGTAAGTATTGTGTTTCATGAACATTAGTTACCTGAATTTAAAGATAAATAAATATGCAGCAAAATATATAAATACGAGTACATAAATGAGATACTTACTTTTCTAACTGAAAAAGTTAGTTCACCACGAAAACCTTAATAAGAACCAGAAATACTTTACGTTCAAAAACTTTTCTGCTCGGGAATAAATCGAAAAAATTCCCGTTGTAACATAAACTTTTATGAAACATTCCTGGAAATGTACGAAGATTTATCAATACACATTGCTTTATTTAGTACAATGTCACTCATAACTGATGCGGTATTGATATTGCTTTTCATAAAGATTTTGTTTGTACTTTTTCAAGAGTTCCGTGATCAAAAGAATTCTATATTTTTTAATGGGCAATAAGTTTGTAGGTACTACACATGACGCCTGTATTCCCCTAAGGGTTAGACAGAGATGTATCAATGAACACCCACAGTTCGCCGGTATGTTTAGGTCCCATGTATTAGGGGGCGAGCCTATGCCATTAACCGGGCACAAATTCTAACTTCGAGCTGCTACTGAGAATTTCATAGAAAAACCCAGTAACACTTTTTGCTCGACCTGGAAATTGAACCCAAGACCTGTAGCGTAGCAGTCGCACTTAGGACCACTAGGCCAATGAGGCATTTTTGTACTAAGAGCGAAAAAAACGAGTCTATTCGAATAGCTACATACCTTGATCCTAAGTAAAGCTATTCCTTCAAAAGACCACACCACGCATAATTGTTACTAACTAACAAAACAGAACAATCTATTATCTCATCCTAACATCTTTTAAACAAAGAACAGAACATGTAACCGTTACAGTAATCTAACACGTCCACAATGCTCTATCTTACCCATTGTTTATCCTAGGATCAAACTCATTTGTCTCTCGCGTTGCTTGCAAGCGGGTAGCGTAGTACCCGACTACTCCGCTAAATCTTTGAATAATACCCTTCAGATATATGTGGGTAGTACGCAAAAAAAGTTCTCAAAGGGATTGCGAATTACTATGTGATTCGAATTAGGAATGTACTATTTGAATTTAAATAGATGTGGAAGGGATAAAGTAAGGTTATCCTACTAATATTATAAATGCGACTGTTTGTGCGGATGGATGGATGTCTGTCACTCAACCACGTGAGAATGGCTGAACGAATCTGGATGAAATTTGGCACAGAGATAGGTCATAGTCATTTTCACAAAGGCTACTTTTTATACCGAAAAGGAAATGGACGATTCCCAACTTTGACGCGGACAAAGTCGCGGGCTTGTGGTAAAATTAAAGTATTTATTTGGGTTCATTGACGTGTTATTAAATTAGACTAAATTTACGAGTATTATTATATTATAAAGAGGTTAAATTGTTTGTTTGATTGTTAAATGTGATCTCTTGAAGTACTGGCTCTATTACATAAAATCTTTTACTGATAAAAAGCTACATTATTAACAAATGTTATAAGATGCTTTTTTTCTTCAGATGTGAAATCATCAAATAACTTCTCCCGCCCTTAGTGTCAGACTTTTACTGACTAAAACCTACCATATTCCTTCTTGTGCCCTTTGCGTTCCGGATGTTACAGTATGCTTCAGGTACACTTAACCTTTTACGAGGGCGAAAAATTACGAAATATTGAAAGCAAAAATTTACTTTTCTTTTTTTGTTCTCCTCGTTAGGCTCGTTAGCCTGGTGGTCCTAAGGACGACTGTTACGCTAGAGGTCTTGGGTTCGATTCCCAGGCCGAGCAAAAAGTTTTATTGGGTTTTTCTATGAAATTTTTAGTAGCAGCTCGGACTTAGGATTTGTGCCCTATTAATGGCAATAGGCTCGCCCCCTATTACATGGTACCTAAACATACTAGCGTACTGTGGATGTACATTGCTAGCTACACCTCTGCCTAACCCTTCGAGGCAGGATACAGGCGGAATGGTATGTAATTTGTTTAATCTGTAACTTTCTTAAAATAGTTTTATATTTTCTAAACCCATTTATACGTACATATATAACAAAGAGGTAAAGTTAGTTTGTTTATTGCATTGTTTTTTCCTTGTAAGAGTTAAAATCCGAAAGTACTGATCAGATTACAGATAGAGAGATGCTAGTCTATTAAAAGTTATGTTATATGGCATACTTGAATACTCTATTACGGTATAATTTAACCCACAAATGCACATTCATGCTGTACCCACAATGCTACGAAACTGTTTAACTATTAGATCAGCTAAACGTCTTCTTAAGCGAGCACCAAAACTTAACTAGAAGTATCTAATACTACTATCTTCTCCAAAATGGTGGTCTAATGCTTGCACTTGAAACTTGAGCACTTCCTTATTCGTAGGAATAGCAATATTCAAGTGCTCGTAGTGATTCTATTAGCATCTAAACAAGCAGATAAAAAAGTTTTAGCTCAGTAAAATGTTAGCGGAATCATGACACAGACTTTAACCATGGGTTTAGAACATAATATTGCACCCCATTAGCGGCAAAATTATTTGTCGGATATAAAATAATATATTTCAGCTAAGGAAACAAACATTTTGACTGTATAGACCAGTTTTGTATGGAACAGCTTATTTTTATTTAAATAAAACCGAATAATGTTGATGCTAGAAGGGTTTAGAATAATGTACGGAATCCATGCTAAAAGTTATTGTCACGATGTCCCCCTTCCACTGTGTACAGTTTTTTTTTTAGGAAAAACAATAAGCCATGAACATTAACATTCAATGTTCAATGAAGTCTTTTGGACTAATTATTAAAAAAATATTGACCAAAAGTGCAATGGCTTTTCTTATCAATGGCCTTTGAAACACATTGTATTATGTATAAATAAACCCTTTCACTAAATCGACAAAAAACAAAACAACCCTTTTAGCAAACAAATCAACCCCATTCAAAATTTTCAAATAAAAATAGGTACCTAAATCGAATACTAAGCAGCTAGACATTCAATTCGAAAGCCAAGAGCCAAATTAAACTTAGTCAGGGAAAACCTGCATTGCTAAGCTGCATTTGCAGTTGGTACTACTTACCAAAGATTAACCAAGTTGGTAACTATTTAGAGAAGCGAAACTTTGCTCAGTAACCTTTAAAATAGCTACGTACCTTTAAAATAACAGTTAAAATTTAAAATTACAAATTTTAAGTAACCCCCTACAGAAAAATAAAAATCACTACCGCAGCTAACAAAAGAGCTGATAACTTTGAACCCGCTGAACCGATTTCTATCAAACATAGCTAAAAACACTCCCGACTAATTCACCTTTCAAACAAAAAAAACTAAATCAAAATCGGTTCATTCACAGACCCGTCAAACTTATAACACCCCGTCGTTTTTGCGTTGGGGGTTAAAAACAGGGTTATTCAACGTTAATTTTGGTTTACCGAAAGCAAGCAATGTATTCATTACAAACCCAAATTACCTGTCCTTACCTCCTGCAAATAACCTCCCATCACCACTACCACTTTCTGTCGAAAGGTTGATTTAAAATCAGCGACAGACAGCATCTGTCTAGCAGTATTGCTGAAATGGACCTATTCAGCGCAGCCATGAAGCACACATGATCCTATTTTTTTTAATCTTGTTAGTTTGTAAGTGTTGTAACATCACTAATTAGTATTATAGTAAGCATCTACACCACTATTAATTATCTATGACATATGTAACTGTAGTCGTTGGTTCCGGTCCCACGGCCCGTCACTGTACTGTATCCACCCGTCAAGTAATGTAACTATTGCGTGTCTGTACGGAATTAAATAATTATCTATAAAGAAAGTATGTATCTTTATTTATCAATCGCCAAACATAACAATAAGTTACATTGTATTCCTTCTCGAAAGAAGAACTGAAAAATGTCAGCTGATCAGTACATTTTGGCGAGTTTTTTTTTATGTCATTGGATGACAAACAAGCCGACGGCCCACCAGATGTTAAGTGGTCACCGCTACCTATAGACATCTGCAATACCAGAGGCCTTGCGAATGCGTTGCCATCCCAGAGACAAAGTTGAAATATCTAATGTGCCTGTAATTACACCGGCGCCCATACCCCTGAAAACGGACCACAGTAACGCTGCTTTGCGGGACAAATAGGTACGGTGGTAGTACTTTCCTGGACGAGCTCCTTCACATAAAGCTCTACTACTGCTACTAAAGAGTTACTAAGAGTTATGCAAATACAAACGTATGAAACAGATTGCATGGTACGTCGAGTTGGCGAATTTCACTTCTATTCGAATTTCTTAATCTATCTACTTGGTAAATTGGTACCTACAGACATCTGCAATCGGCTTGGCTGGCAATCCTGAGTGGAGTACAGTCAGAAGTATTGTTGGAGTACGTACTTATAACTTTTAGTTAATATAGAGGGAATTTTGAGTATTTTGAGGTACCTTGTTATGTTTCCAGTTTGATAAAACAAAGTGACAGTTTGGGGAACTGATTGTCTCTGCTGCTTATAGACTGGGATTATAATGGGATGTCATTTGAGTTAAGGGGGACTTACGGGGACTAGGGGGATGCAAACGTAAACTAGTCATGGTTTGTCAGTAATTAATCTCGATGAAATTTTGTAGATGAAATATCTAGGCTTTAGGAAACCTCCTCCCCCCTTAAACAATAAAGCCAAAAATTGTAGGCGATCGATTGACTATTCTCAAAGTTTATCAGATTCTCACATTGTGATTCTTTAATTCTATTTTTTAAAATATGTGCTGTTCCTTGCATCAATAAATGTAATAAAGAAAAATCTCGTAATCCAGCATGACATTGGTTTACATAACATACCATCACGCATGTAGAAGGAAGGGTTAGGCAGAGGTGTAACAATGTATAACCCACAGTTCGTTGATATGTTTACTGCCTCGTTAGCCTAGTGGTCCTAAGCGTGACTGCTGCGCCAGAGGTCTTGGGTTCGATTCCAAGGTCGAGCATCAAGTGTTATTAGGTTTTTTTTATGAAAATTCTCAGTAGCGCCTCGTAGTCAGGATTTGTGCCCGGTTAATGGCAATAGACTCGCCCCCATTACATTGGTTTTACATATTTTAAGAAATGGCATAATTTTACTTGCCCATCATACTTTTTACTCGCCTTTAACTGACTCGTTGGCTTAGTGGTCCTAAGCGCGACTGCTACAGTGGAGATCTTGGGTTCGATTCCCAGGTCGAGCAAAAAGTGTTATTGGGTTTTTCTATGAAATTCTCAGTAGCAGCTCGGAGTTTGGATTCGTGTCCGGTTAATGGCAATAGGCTCGCCCCCTATTACATGGGACCTAAACATACCGGCGAACTGTTGGTGTACATTGTTACACCTCTGCCTAACCCTTTGGGGAATATAGTCGTGATGGTATGTGTGTGTCATACTTTTTAAAAAACCCTATAGAAATTGAAACGAAACCATCCGAACGTAACATTACAATAAACGTCCAATTTTTCATTCCCATTAAAAATCAATGAGAACAGTTAGACGGATGGGGGAACATTTCATTCTAATGTTAGCAATTTATCTAAATCGGTTGAGCCGTTTCCGTGATGAGAGGCAATAATATGTTGGTTCAATTTATACCTATGTACATTTTTTCTGGTCCATTGAAATCTTTTGCAAAATATATATATATATTTTTTTTTAAAACGTCTCCCCATACTAGAATATTCTCCTGTATCGTGAGTGCGTTTACAAACATATAAACTCACATACACAAACAGCCAGACCCGAAACAACTATCTGTAGGCCATACAAATATATGTTCCGTGCGGGAATCGAACCGGCGACACGCAGCGCAGCAGCTAATCGCTCAGCCACTGCGCCAACCGTGACGCGTCGTCGCCGTGCCGTCGTATTCTATTTATATTATACGGAATGTAAAATGACCCATCACATAGCCGTTAATATCCTGACTATCCACCACATAGTCGTTAACTAAGTGCTTTTTTTTGCTGGGAAATGCATTTTGTTTTCGGTGTGGAAAATCACTATTTATGGCATAAACAGTGATCCTCGTGCAATGTAATGCACCCAAAACATTGTACTCATGCATTTAACAGTACAAGTGCCATGGCGGTACTTAAAGTTTAGTTATAACATTTAAAACATCTTTTGATATAATCTATCATCATTTATTTCAATTTTGTAAATGTGGGTACCATGGGTAGCATGGTGGTTGAGGGCTTTGTCATGCTCACTTAAATGTCTCGCTGATGGTAGCGCGTGGGTTGGATCATTTGGTTCCCTACATGATGGTTGAGCTAAGTGGTGCTGATCCACGCGTCATGTTCGTGAACGGGCGCTGTCAGTTGGGATTGGTCATCTCTTGACTGCCATGGCTTAAGTACTTTATTATTATTATTAATTCTATTGTTTTTTTTTATTAATATTCACTTTCATTGTTTTCACATATTATTATAGAAACAACAATAATATTGTAACCAACATTTTGTAAAAACCAATTTGAAAAGAGTGTCCATGAAGTTTCTAGCTCGTTCTTCTCCATAGAGACCCACGTTTTGGAACGAGCAACTAGCTTCAACTTCTTGTATGGGGAACTTCTTGACAATTCAAAAGTGCTTGTAAATGGTCTATTTGAAATAAATGTTTAGACTTTGTAAAAAAACATAAAATAAATATGTTATTTTGATCTTCAATACCTCCGTAGCCAGAAGTTTCCCAGATATGGTCGAGAATATAAAAAATATCGCAATGTTGGGAAGAACGTCTACCGTAGCTTTCAGATTTTGATAAATATCTTTTTACATCCCTTAGAATTACCGACTAACCACAACCCTAGATATGAGTGCCACAATCCATGTCATAATGTCAAGTTATTTACTGACCAAAGTATGACGAGACTTCGTTTAATTGGATCGCGCTGTCGAAAAAGTCCCCTTGACAACAAGAAATAAGAAAAATAACAGTTAAAATAAATGACAGTTCGATAAACAAAGTAATAGAATTTCCATTCAAACATCTTAATTCCTTTCCATTATACTACGGCCATGCAATTGCATATTATTATCTCTTGATCACTCAAATACACCGACTAATTCATCAATGGTTCAAGATAGCAGTCTCTCTGCTAACAGCGCAATCTTCACCGGGGCACTTTTTTCCAAATACTATTAAATTACATTTCCAATCCTATTAAGGCGGCATGTACACCAGTAAAGAGGTAAGTCAGAATAACCACTCTAAGCAAATACTTGTGGACCGACATAGTACCAAAGTGGTTTTAATGCTATAGGGTTTTTCTACTAGTCATCTTTTGGGTGTTTTCACGAACAAGACCTCCCTTTTTTTTACCTATGGGAAATCATCCATGTTCCTTCCTATACCCTTTGCATTCCGGGGGCGCGGTATCTCTTTCGAACAACCCGCAGCCCCGGCAGGTATGGCCCTTAGTGGCCCCTTCGAATGTTTGCTGACATCTCTTTGAGGCGCGCGTGGAACACGAACGCACCGTTGACACGGTCTGTCGTCAAGGGACGTAAGGACGGTGAGCTACCCATTGCTCACCGTCCACAGACCCGCGTCTACCTCCCATAAGATCAATGATAATACGTCGTAACATAACATTTTCCACAAGTACTTACGATTTAATCGTTGTAGTTACGGGGTGCAAAGAGACACATCACATAGCGCCGTCAACTACGCATTCTGGCTGTCTAACTAAGTAACTAAATAGTTACTCAATGTAACAAAATTTGCTCGGATTTTTTTTTATTTTTGGTGTGATAAATAACTGTTTGTATACACGTATCATACGCAAAACATTAAGCTTAGGGGTGCAAAATTTAAAGTTTATATAAAACATATTTTCGTCAAAACCAATTACCTACTTTGACCTTCATTAACTCTGGAACCAAAGGGTATGATCCAAAACAAAAAAAAACCGCAATGTTGACAAGAACATGTCACTTTAGGCTTCATCAAGTGTCTTACCCATTATAACGCAACAGACCTCTTTAAACAAAGAACGAACACTCATCCATCTGTCACTACTGTCAGATCAACAATTTAATTACCAAGCCCAAAGACAATGTCATCTTAACCTTCTGTATCTTCTCTTCGACAAGATCACAGTGCCAACTTGATTGTCCCTGCTACCTAATGAGAGGCTTAATCTCTGTCCTCTTGGCAATGTTCCTACTGTTTCTACTGGAATTCGCCACTTTTTGTTACAATTTTATCATTCACCCGTGTCGTATATTAAGGCTCTTGTATTCGCCACAAATTAGGGGTGCTCGTCGCCGGTAGTTAGATAAGATTTATACTCATGAGTTGTCGTATGTCAAGCCCTTGTAATAAAGTATCTGCCTAATACTTAAGTACTAAAAGTAGATGCTTATGCTTTTTTGGGACGCCAACGCTGCATGCGATCGGTCCGACAGACCCATAGCGTGCAGCGCCGGCGAAACAAAAAACCCAGTAAGGGACCCAAAAACCCAAAAATTAACATGAACTTGAGCTCACCACTCGTAGCGGTTATTATACCTAACTATTAAATATCAACATAATACTTAAATATGTATGAAATATTAACCTAATATTTAAATATCAATCCAATACTCAAATATTAAAATCAACCTAATAATTAATTACCTAATCAACAGCTACCTTTTTTTAGGTACGGTAAATCATTACATATATACCTAATACTTAAATATTAGGTTCTTATTTACTAAATAAACTAACTAATAAACTGCCTCGGTAGCCTAGTGGTCCTAAGCGCGACTGCTATGCTAGAGGTCTTGGGTTCAATTCCCAGGTCGAGCAAAAAGTGTTACTGGGTTTTTCCATTAGGATTTGCTCAGTAGCAGCTCGGAGTTAGGATTTGTGCCCGGCTAATGGCAATAGGCTCGCCCCCTATTACATGGGACCTAAACATATCGGTGAACTGTGGGTGTACATTGTTACACCTCTGTCTGCCTAACCCTTCGGGGAATACAGGCGTGATGGTATGTAATGTATTTACTAAATAGTAACTATAAAACTTAATACTTTTACCACTACTTAAATCGCAAATAATGAACATTGATTACAATCAAAATGCTTGCTCACTACATGTAAACGATTTGAGACTTTTTATATTCAGGGATAAGGTTACCAATATTCCTTCGTCCGACATATTTCCACAACCTAATAAATCTGCGCAATCCTTTAGAAAAAAGCCAGACCTACTTCTGGAATATAAATAACATTTCTGACACCAAACCCTACCCAATAACGCGAACTTCCTAAGAGCAAAACGGTCGAGCAAAACATTTTTTTGATACTGACGCGGATGAGAAATCATCCGCCATTATTCTCCACAAATCACATCTACGAACGACGTAACAATAAAAGTTTGAGTCTTAACTAAGAGAACCATAAAAAGTATAAAAGACCAATGTTTCAAATAGTCCAAGTGTCGTTAATTCCTTTCATTTTATTCCCCAGGGAATAATCATGTCCTGTTGACGTTAAAGAATGTGCTGGACATTAAGAATCGAATCCATTTAGGGACTCCCTAAGGCTACGATCACATTAATAAAGACGCGACTACAAGAAGACGCGCGATTCGCGATTTGGCGATGACTTGCTATTTGGCAGGCAGTCTACCCACGTCAGACAATCGGTGACCGATTTTTAGTCGGAGAGAATGTAACTTCGGAGAGAATTTATATATTCCAATATACCAACGCTTACGTCCTACAATAAGTCGGACGTGGGCGGAGACCCACGCGCAAATGTGTATACAAAAATACTCTCGAATATAAAAACTAAAAATATAAATATTTATTAATTATTAAACAGGTGTCGTCATTTTATTTAATTACTAGCTGTTGCCCGCGACTTCGTTCGCGTTCACTATTTTATTGGTTTAAATTTTGTTTTCGCATAACCCTCTTTTTTGAAATCAAAGAAAAAAAAATTGCTTAGTTTACTTCTTATAACATTAGCTATCTGCGAGTGAAAGTCCCGTCAAAATCGGTCTAGCCGTTTCGGAGATAAGCCGGAACAAACAGACAGACAACAATTTTAAAAATAGTTTTTTTATGTTAGTACCGTATGTACTTTCATATGCATTTAGTGAAAAGCTTGTAATTTAAAATTACAAATAAACCCTTCAATTTTATGTATTTGTATAGGTTTACGTATTTTAAGACATTTTCCAGTATGACGAGGATGTAAAACTGCTTCTTGTATGTCAGACATTTCATACACACACTCGTGGGTAACACGCCACGTGTGTCATTCATTGCAGTACCAGAGACTTAAATTACCTCGCGGTGAAGTTACATACAACGCTTCCAAGTTTATTTATTCTACGTACTTCAATCAAAATAACTTCATACTAGCTCTGTGTTTCTCTATAATTACAGTCTAGGAGTCACTAGGACTTTATAAATAGTTAACCGTTTCATCTACACTAATATTATAAACAGAAAATATTTTTTTGTTTCTCTGTTTGTACCGAATAAGCTCGGAAAGTACTGGACCGATATTAACCATTATTTTACCAATAGATAGCTACATTATTTTTGAATAATATAGGCTATATAACATCACGCTACGACCTACGGGAGCGCAGCAGTTACCAAAGACGTAACTTAACGCGGGTGAAATAAGCCACACGGACGAAGTCGAGTGAAACTAGTTGTTTAATAATAATTATTTAGGACGCAACAATTATTGTGCCAAAAGTCATGACGGTAAATGGTCGGATAGCGAAAAATTTCGACCAACAGCCAAATAAATTTTCGGTCAACAGCTGGGACAAGAGTGGGATGCAGAAGGCGGTTGTCTTAGACATGGCTCGCATACCGAGGAGGTTCCTAACTCTGGATTTAATCTTGGGTCTTACCACCTCGCTGCGGGTGAAGCACTATTTTATACATAAACTCTTACTTTTTCGCGTGGGGGTTGTATGAAACAACAGAACGCCACCTGCTACGATCCTTACATACTCCTTTCACCTCGTCCACGTTCATACATATGGTTATACAAGCACGCCAGTTACGAGTACTGCGTACCCGACCTTTCTTAAGAACCTCACCAATAAAATCAGGGTAGGTCTTTCTAGGGCATCCCATCCCGGCATTGCCATTATTTTAAGTTATATATAATAAATATGGAAGAATAAAGAATACTGAGAAATAAGGTTTTCATAAAAAATATGACTGTAATAAGCAGGACAAACGGACTGCAAATACATGTGAGAAAGTTTTACACGTGTCTATAAGAACCTTCGGCACACATACAATGTGTGCGCAACCTTAGGGACAGTTACGTAAGGCCGTCCCTACACATCCATCATGATGAGGACAGCACTCGCCGGGTTTCCCGTCGAAAAAATATTGATAATGTCTCCCGAGACCCGATCGCAGTGTCAAGGACATATGACTCCCTGGTACCCGGCAACAAAATTGGATAAACTGTCCTTAGTATGTTTGGTGGAGATTCTAACATAATTCGAAGTGTGTGTTGGTTGCCATGCGAACAATAAACAATAAAGAATCACATTTTGTATAAAAATAAAAAAATTAAAGTGTCTGCTTGTAACGTTATAAAAATAACAGCTATTCACAAAATAAATAAGGAAAAAATCTTTTTTTAAATTCTGTATCTGTCGATCTGTCTGTCTATTTGTTCCTTCTAATCTCCGAAACGGCTGTACCGATTTTGATTGGTCTTTCACTGACATATATATAGCTAATGTTTTAAGGACTAACTAAGACTTTATTTTAAAAATAAATACGGTTCCACGTACAAAAAAATACATCGCCAATAACTGACTTTCGCAGGCATAAGCAAGTTTAAATGAAGTAAAAATTAAGACGAATGTAAAGAAAGATAGGTTCCAATGTAAAACAGACAGAAAACACTATCTAAAGCTGTGCCAAATTGCATAGTGTTCCTTAAGCGGAACACACTTGAGAACTTACTCGTACAACGCCCGAAAAGTTTGAATTAAAATAAATCTACTAAAGTTTCTTTACTCCTAGTCATTGTTTAGACTGCTCCTAGCTTTTATGGCTATTTATTATCAAAGTGAAGATGAAAGAACTGGCAGAACTCACTTGAATATTTGCAAACTAAATTCAATTTATTTTCAAAGCAGCCACGAGGGAGATCAGACAGCTTCCTTGAGAACTGGCAAGACGTAGCACGAAGTCACGACCGATGGAAGGAAAAGAGGCTTTTGCTTAGCTGCAGGACAGGCTAATCTATGCTAAGATTATAAAGCTGAAGGGTTTGTTTGGTTGAACGCGCTAATCTCAGGAACTACTGGTTTATATTGAAAAAATCTTTTTGTGTTGGATAGTTCATTTATCGAGGAAGGCTTTAGGCCTTATAACATCACGCTACGACACATAGGGGAGGAGCAGAAACCAAAGGCGTAACTGAGCACGGGTGAAAAAAACCACGCTAACGAAATTGCTGGCAGAAGGTAATATAATAATAATACAATAAATAATAGTAAGTTTTATGATTGAAATATATATAAAGTCCTGCTTTATATATATTTCAATCATAAAACTTACTTAAATACAGTTAATATAAAAAACAAAAATGGAAGCTTATAGGGCATCAAAAAACTCATCCGCATCGCTGTCAATAGAACAAGTGCCATTGACAGAGTTTTAATTCCGTTATATATCCTTTAGGGGCTGATTAAAAATCGGCTGTTCTTTACTAAAATGCACTACAACACAATCAAAATGTATGGAACAGCTCCTTTAAATAGTTGTTCATATTCATGAGTAATTTCAGCCCCTGAAAGATGTATTACAAATGAAGAGTCATATTGTATACAACAATCGATTATATAATAAAAATTTTAACATTTGATAAACCTCTGATACAACAATACCCGACCTCTAAAAGACACTTGCATTCACTAATCAACTAGAAAAGACCAGAAAACTCAGTTTATTTTTTATTGATGTTAAGAACACTCTCGATCAAGTCACTTTTTAAATAATAGGAACTAAATCAAAATCGGTTCAGCCGTTTGGAAACCACCATGCCACAAACCGACATACAAATACACACGTTAAACTTATAACACCCTTCTGTTTACGTCGGGAATTTATATCAGCACAAGTACGAGTAAGAGGAAATGTCACCCGAATTTCCTGTTAAATGACTTGTTTTCTCCATAGAAACACTCTCCCCTGTTTTATTTCTGGTTTATAACTGTTATGAAAAGAGTTTTTACAGTTTTATGACTTCTTACTTAAGCCATTCAGATGGATCTGCAGTTGTCCTTTTGCCACGTCGAGCATCGCAGAGCAAAAACGACAATTTCATCTAAAACTTAATTTTCAAAAATCTCTGTATCTCCTTTTTCTCTTAAAAACGAAAAACACACGCTCCTACTTGAAGAAACCATACTGAGATCAAAAGTGACTCACGACATTTATTTTACCAAAACGGGGCTCCATAGTAAATGTACTTGGCCTATATTTGATATTCCACCGTCCATCTAAGCAATAACTCAAAATGAAGGAAGGACGAGAAATATCCCAAAATCTCTCATAGGGCGAAATTGTAAGCGCCGACGGCGATTCACATTTAGGCATTCTAATAAACGTAATTTCTACGGAACACACCAATAAAAAGTTTATTAGATGGCAGCTATATAGCGGTATTAACTTTATTATGTTGGTAATGTTTATTTAATTAATTTTCCCTATAATATTAACGGGAAGTGGCTTAATTTGATTCATCGAATTAATGACTCAATGTATTATTATGAGCTTGTAATTTTTAGGGGGCTTTTCTTTGTGAAAATAAAATTAGTAATTAACGTATTAATAACATCACATACCATCACGCCTGTATTCCCCGAAGGGTTAGGCAGAAGTGTATCAATGTACACCCACAGTTCGTCAGTATGTTTAGGTCCCATGTAAAAGGGAGCGAGCCTATTGCCATTAACCGGGCAAATATTCTAACTCTGAGCTGCTACTGAGAATTTTATATAAAGACCTGGGAATCGAACCCAAGACGTCTAGCGTAGCAGTCGCGCTTAGGACCAGCAGGCTAGGCTAGGTTAGTAGTTAGACTTTGCTATATATTTGGTTAGGCGTAACTAGAACAGCGTAATAGAACTTTCCTTTCAAAGTCAAAGTGAAAGTCAAATCATTTATTTCAAGTAGACCATTACAAGGCACTTTAGAAAATCAATTACATGTTAAAATTAAAAATATTGATGCTAGTTGCCCATTTGGTAGTTTCGTATGGAGAAAAGCGGGCAAGAAACTCCATACATATTCTTTTAAACAAATGTTTAAATCCAACTTCTTTCTCAAGTCTTAAACAAGCTTGATTACTCCCAGTAGTGCAGTTTTTAGCACTGAACATTCGAAATTACCTTTGAAATAGTACAAAACGAGCATTTTAAAGCAAACAGCAGCAACGCGAGCACGACAATTTAAGAGAATTCGAGTGCATTTGTTTTTAGTTCACTAACGAACTTGCGCGAATGGTAATAGAGTCAACTTGTACTAAGTTTTTGTAGGATTAGAATATAGGACTAGTTCATCTGCTTAGCCTTTTCCCAACTATGTTGTCAGCTTCCAGTCTAGCCGGATGCAGCTGAATATCAGTGTTTTACATGGAGCGGCTGCCTATCTGAACTCCACAACCCAGTTACTCTTGATCGGATCGTACCCGTAAACTTATGCATGATATCTTTGACCACTGAGCTATCATAAATCTCAGGCAAAAATACAGCATTCAGGCTGCTATCGTACACTCCACTAGGCCAACGAGACAGTCAAAGTACGTACCCACAATACATCCCCAACTACCTTTGTAGCTGTTAAAGTCTGCTCTTTGCTTTTCCTGTGTACCATGCAATGGCTTAAAAGGCTCTTCAGAATGCGACATTCTTTACCAGACCAAATCAAATCAACAAAAGTCAAAAGGTTGCCAGCTGTAAAACGAATTTAGTCTATAGCCGCATGTTCCGTAAAATTAAAAAGACTTAAACAATCCAACCTCTCTCGATTCGGACTTGTTTTTCAATAAAACACAGTAGCAGCCAATACATTGGCTTAAAAAAAGAAAACGTATTCATTTGTTTATCTTTATATACAGAAGAAAAAACAAAGTCGCCCCTCGCCGTCTGTACTCTTAGATCTTTTAGAATTCGCAACGGACTTTAATGCTGTTTTTGTCAATAGATGGAGTAAATCAAGAGAAAGGTTTATACGTATGGAACATTATGCTATGACTAAAGGAATCAGAGCAGTAATAACTGAAAAAGGGTGGTAGACACAAAAAATCTAGACCGATTCCGGACACGGCGGCTAATCTTAAAGCAGACTAGCTAAGTACGCAGGATATATTATAATGCACAAGTATGTGCGCAAACACACTCTCATAGCCCGATGGGACGGGAATCCGACACAAACGGGGTAAGAACAAGCGCAGGACCAACGGCTTTACGTGCTTTCCGAGACACGGGGGTGTCACACCATCAACATACATATATGAAAAATACGGTATATAAAAAGTTACATCACATACCTATTAACTTCGCATAGGTACAGCCCATTAATTTAAGTAATATTTAGAAGGGAAAAGTAAATTGTTTATACATTATATACACAAAGTATCGCACGCAAAACCATGTGTTTAAGAATGCATACAGCAATACAGTCACTAGCATCCACCCACGACTTTCCGAGCTCGAGTTCATTCTTCAAAGTTAATATAGTAACCCAATGAAACCGTACATTTTTTGGGATAAAAAGTAGCCTTTGTACAGTTCCAGAGAATTATTTATCCCTGTGCCTATTTCCATCCAATCTGTTCATCCGTTCTGGCATGATGGAGTAACATACATCCATCCGTCAGATCTTTCGCATTTATAATAGTAGTAAGATAAAATTTGCTCTCGTGAAAAGACGTATAAAAAGTTTGAACTTTGACCTTTAACATCTCCGAAAGAAGGTTCAGGTACAGTCCAGGACAAAAATAGACTTAACGATGAGAAGCAGAAAATGTAGCTTTCGTATCTTTCTACCCGATTGCCTTTGCCGATATGGGAAAACAAACAGTAGTAAAAATAAAAAAGGATTCTTTAGACCGATGCCGGCTACGGCGGATAATGTTTATTTAGACTAGCCAAGTACGCAGGAGATATAATAGTGCATAAGTGTGTGTGCAAACACAGGTGCAATCCCTCTTCTCTAACTCTCATAGTCCGATGGGACGGCAATCCGACACAACCGGGGAGAGATCAGGCGCAGGATCAACGGCTTTACGTGCTTACCGAGTGTCGGGAATATCACACCACCAACTTCCAAACTCGGGGCTGTTACTGAAAAATTCCTAATGGAAAAATCAAATAACACCTCACGCTCAACAGTCGTGCTCGCCATCACAAGACCAACGGGACAAACAGTGGTATATTAAGCATAAACAGTGATTTCTTAAAATAAAACTTAACTACTACGAGTATACTACCCACAACATTTTCCGCAGATTACTAAATTATGTAATAAAATCAAACAAACTATGTATTAGCAAAAGTAAGCTGTAGCAGGGTTTACTTAAAGAAAATGAAGTTAAAATATATAAAAACAAAATAGATTAACAATCTATACTGATATTATAAAGCTGAAGAGTTTGTTTGTTTGTAAATTTCGTAAATTTGGTACCATGTTTCTGTCATAAATATAAACAACAATTATATTTTTTGAGTAGAAATCCTATTTACCAATTGAAGCTACCTATATTTTACTATCAAAAACAGACTATAAGAACGTTTCCCAAACAGGTAGAAACTCATTTAACACGATCAAAGAATTAAAATATTCAGTTTCATATTTCGCTATCGCGATGTGGAGCCTTCTCCAAAGTTCGTTATTAAAAATTCAATATAAAAGTTGGATTGAGTTCGTGTATTATACGAGTACTTTGGAGTCGTCACTCGGAATGTGACGATTGATGCTTCACGTTTTGTAAGTATGCTAAAGGTATTCCAGCACTTAAGTATTTATAAAAATATTTATTTCTGCTTATGTCTGCCGCTTCGTGAAAATATATTCAGTAAGCCTAATTGGCTTACTGAATATATTTCATTAAATGAACACCTACATAGAATACATGTAACTAAAGTAACTGCAGTGGTAGCCTAGTGGTCCTAAGCGCAACTGCTACGCTAGAGGTCTTGACTTCGATTCCCAGGTCGAGCAGTATTATTAGATTTTTTAAGAAATTTTCAGTAGCAGCTCGGGGTTAGGATTTGGGCCCGGTTAATGGCAATAAACTCGCCCTCTATTACATAGGACCTAAACATACTGGCGAACTGTGGGTGTACATTGTTACACCTCTGCTTAACCCTTCGGGGAATACAGTCGTGATGGTATGTTATATAACTTTCGCCGATTACTTCTACTTCTTTAAATTTTGTCTGACCCGAAACCGCTTTCACTTTTATCGTTTATGCTAAAAGCCAACAATAACTTAGTTGGGATATTGCACGGATGATTTTGACTACACTGAAGTGACTGCAGTGCATAGCAATTTACGTGAAACTGAGCACTCCGCTTGTGTTTAGAATTAACTCCAGAGATTTATAGTATCCTGGTATTTGTAATCCTTACTATGTGCATTCACTTTGTTGTATGTGACCGAATTTGTTGTACTATGTATGGCACAATTAAACATTGCATAAAAGCTTTACTTCCTACCTTTAATTGCTTTTGAATAGATTGGCGCATTCAAGCGCATAGTATGTTTATTTTTGTGTAGCTTTTAAACACATACATTACTATTGAAAATTTTCTGTTGTAACTTTCTGATGACCATGTATTATTATATTTTTATTGAATAAAAACCTGAATACAAAGTGTAGTAGTCAATCGCTTAGTCGCTGCACTAATACGGTATAACAACAAAAAAATATTTACAAATTGGATCCACTATTATACTGTAACATTTGAAACGCAAACCCTGAAAGTAGTTTCCTCAGAATTGTTTATTGATATTTTTTTTTAATCGATTTTAGTTACATAACATACCATTACGCGTGTATTCCCTGAAGAATTAGGCAGAGATGTACCAATGTACACCCATAGTTCAGTATATTTAGGTCCCATGTAATAGGGGGCGACCCTATTGCCACTGACCGGGCACAAATCCAATCCCCGAGCTGCCACTGAGAATTTCATAGAAAAACCCAATAACACTTTGCTCGCAGACGGAATCGCACCTAAAGCCTTTAGCGTAGTATTCGCGCTTAGGACCGCTAGGCTACCGCGGCAATTACTTCAGTTACATGTATCCTGTATAGGTGTTCGTTTAATATATTACACGTCGTATACAAAAATAATAATGAACAGGCATTAAAAAAGACATACAGACGCATAAAGAACCTCTTTTTTTTAGTCAGTTAAAAATCTAATAGGTCAATAAACTAAGCACTATGTAGCCCCTGACTTCTTACCAACCTATGTTACGTCAGCGTACCATCACGCCTGTGCACCTGTGTGTGTTCAGAAGTCAGCGTCTTCTCCCATTATTTGTAACAATAACTTTAAGAGGTAGGTACATAAGTAAATCTGCACGGTTGGTGCAGTGGCTGAGCGATTGGCTGCTGCGCTGCGTGTCGCGGGTTCGATACCCGCACGGAACAGATATTTGTATGGCCTATAGATAGTTGTTTCGGGTCTGGCTGTTTGTGTATGTGAGTTTATATGTTTGTAAACGCACCCACGATGCAGGAGACATTCCTAGTGCGGGGCAACACACATACCATCACGCCTGTATTCCCTGAAGGGTTAGGCAGAGGTGCTACAATGTACACCCATAGTTCGCCGGTATGTTTAGGTCCCATGTAATAAGGGCGAACCTATTGCCATTAACCGGGCACAAATCCTAACTCCGAGCTGCTACTAAGAATTTCATAGAAAAACCCAATAACACTTTTTGCTCGACCTGGGAATCGAACCCAAGACCTCTAGCGTAGCAGTCGCGGTTAGGACCACTAGGCTACCGAAGCAGTGGGGCAACGTTTTTTTAAAAGAAAGAAAGATAAAAGAAAGAAAATGTTTGCCGTGCAATAATGGTCCCCATGGAAGATTGGCCCAGGAAATACGTAATACCTTCACTGATAGATGATAGGCAATATGTTGTGAAAGCCGATATCATTGCCAACAATAGCCATTGAGAGCAGAATCGAGTAAAGTGGGGGAGGAGGGAAATTATGGATCGCTTGTACGGAAGAAAGCACTCCATCAGTACTATTATGTAGAAATCTCCCTACGTGAATTTAGATAGAAGCGAGCTCTGAATCCCTTGATTCACGTGTGATATCTTCACGTAAATACACTGAGAAAGATTTTTACAGAATAGAACTGAACTGCTATACTGGTTTG
The DNA here is from genome assembly GCA_947462355.1 of Caradrina kadenii. Taxonomy (NCBI): domain Eukaryota; kingdom Metazoa; phylum Arthropoda; class Insecta; order Lepidoptera; family Noctuidae; genus Caradrina; species Caradrina kadenii. The sequence goes on along the minus strand of OX381693.1, from coordinate 2,561,542 downwards.
TCTGTCAAGTTTGGTTGGTGGCGACCACGCACCAAGGCGCAGTGCGGGAAGGCCCTCCACGAGGTGGACCGACGACCTGCTAAAGGTAGCGGAAAATCGCTGGATGCGGGCATTGCAGGACCGTTCATTGTGGCTATGTTTAGGGGAGGCCTATATCTAACTGTAGACGTCATTCAAATCATATGTTAATGTTGATGTGGCAAAACTTTGAACTAAATACTATGCAGTATCGACTATTAAAAACCAGCCAAGGGTGTGTGAGACTCATACACTAAAGGTTCCGTATCACCGTTCATCATAAAACACTACATGAAATACATAATTATGTTTATTGTATGGGAAACCCCCTTTCACTTTATTATATTTTTAACCCCCGACGCAAAAACGACGGAGTGTTATAAGTTTGACGTGTCTTTGTGTGTCTGTGGCATCGTAGCTCTCGAACGCATGAACCGATCTTGATTTATTTATATTTGAAAGGCGAATTAGTCAGGAGTGTTCTAAGCTATGTTTGATGGAAATCGGTTCAGCGGTTTCAAAGTTATCAGCTCTTTTGTTAGCTGCGGTAGGGATTTCTATTTTTCTGTCGGGGGTTACTTAAAATTTTTAATTTTGTGTTTTTATTATTTGTTGTTTTATCAGACATAATAATACACACTTGATTGAAATTTCAAGTGTCTTCTTAATACAGTTCTTAAAAAACAGATACAACATATAATTCTGAATAAGTACATCATAATTACAACATTGTATTTATTTGACCAAGTTATTACACCTAATCACAGTACACTGAACAAACTAATTTGCTGTTACGCTAATTCCAGCGATTATAGTTGCTGACTAGTTGGGGTGACAATTAACAGTTCCGCATAGTTTCATTAATATCGATAATAAACGCGTAGTCAATTTGTTGTGGTGTATGTCAAGCAAAAAGTGTTATTGGGATTTTCTATGAAATTCTCAGTAGCAGCTCGGAGTTAGGATTTGTGCCCGGTTAATGGCAATAGGCCCGCCCCTAATACATGGGACCTAAACATTCTGGCGAACTGTGGTTGTACATTGTTACACCTCTGCCTAACCCTTCAAGGAACCACACACACCTTTTACGGGTGTAAAAGGTGTGTGTGTTTTTAAATTCTCCGGGGCTGCGGGTTGTTCGCAAGAGATACCGTGCCCCCGGAACGAAATGGGCACAAGAAGGAATATGGGTGGGTTTTAGTCAGTAAAAGTCTGACACTCCCTCCCGCCCCGCCCAGGGCGAGAGAAGTTATTTGATGATTTCCCACCCACCAAAAAAAAAACCCTTCAAGGAACCACACACACCTTTTTCACCCGTAAAAGGTGTGTGTGTTTTTAAAATAAGAGTTCAGGAAATAAAACCTTAAACATTTATATGGAACAGCAACAATAACAATTGAACGGCACAAGTGACCCGTGACGTCATTACCGCCGCCCCAACAGTCCCAATAAACATTAAGACTGAAGCCAAACTTATTGAAAGTTATGCCAACAATATGATTCCTGTGGTTGACCACACGGACAGAACCTTCTCTAACAAATCTAATATAGCTTATAGGACTATTTTGAAATAGGTAAGTAGTGTTACGTAAAATTTTTGTTTGATGTCATATTGAAATCTATGCTAATATTATAAAGCTGAAGAGTTTGTTTGTTTGGTTGAACGCGCTAATCTCAGGAACTACTGGTTCGAATTAAAAAATATTTTTGTTTTCGTAGACAATTTATATAGGAAGGCAATTTATATATCGCCTTCCTTGATAATTTGTTTATATAATATAAAAATATTTTTTCAATTCAAACTAGTATTTAATGAGATTAGCACGTTCAACCAAACAAACAAACCAGCAAACTCTAAAGCTTTATAATATTAGTATAGATTAATGTCTATATTTGGCATCGATTCGCTTTGAAGAAAGTACATCTGAATTGAAGTCACATTGGTACTTGCCCGGTATCGAATCCGTAACCTCATGCATGAGAGACAGGCACTTTAACCATTGGGAGCAAGCGTAGTGAATCATGCTCGTGCCTTCTCTGTATGAAAAAATGCTTTTGCCCTGCAGTAGGACAATAATAATCTGGTATTATTATTTTTTGCCAGTCAGGAATGAGAAATGGATGTATGTATCCATATACATATGTCCCTATATAATTACTTAGAGAATCATTATTTTTAGTACTCATTAATTAAGGAAACACTTCATCCACGCGCCTTGCCTCAATACTCAGATTCGAAGAAATCGTTCACATTGCAATCAATAAAAGTGCCTTCAAGATATATATACTGGCGGCTATGTAGGTCAACACTAGTGTTTCCAGGTATAGAGTGACAAATTTCGGTACGGAGGTTAAAATAATCGGGATTTTGGTTATTAAATCGGGGCTAGAAAAAAATTGTTTTTGTGAATTATTTTTTTGTGATAAAATATAAAAGCAATTTTTATATCAGGTTACAGATTATATTGTAATTCCTTTCAAAATTATCGATGAAAGTACTGTAAAGGATCTGGCTAGATGAGCCGTATACAAACTCATTTAGTAAGTTGGTACACTTTATGCTATCAGATAAAAACTATTAAAATAAAGAAATATGTGACAGACTGCGAGTACGACGACGGACAAGTAATATTTAGTTAGATATAAAAAATATATTCGAATTCTTCAATATAAGAAGATAAATGATTATTAAGTGTTTCCATAGAAGTAGTATCCCTCCACCTCGACAGTACATACAGACTAAGGACTTTAGTGAAAAGTCGGGACCTTCGGCGTCCCGATTAAGGGTGAATCGGAATGTGTAACCACACTCCTAAAAATCGGGACGTCCCGCGTAAGTTGGTAAGCTTGGCAACACTAGTGAAGAGCGATAACGCACCTTATCTAGCCCATTTTACCAAAGACTGGATAGACTTAGAACTAAGTAAGTTTTTCTTAGTCTGTAGTGTTTTCTCACATGCGATACTTGTACGCCTTCTAGCATTACATGGAATCCTATTCTTTAAACTTAAGAACTTTATATTATTTTGTACCTAGCTATACATTAACTAATAATAAATTAAGTAAGTTTTATACTAGTGATTCATATTGTGCTTGTTGTATTAATTAAATATATAATAAATGATTTGATTTTAAGTTAATTGCAAGCGATATCATAGAATTATTAGAATTATTTAGACTTTCATAAGGGAATAATAATATCTTTCCGATCGAATTTCTGGCAGTCAATCCTAATGGAGACTAGCCAAGTACGCAGGACATAATTGTTATAGAGAGTAAGTGCACTCCCTGTTCCCTCACTCCCATAGTCAGACGGCAATCCGATACGACTGGGGAGAGATCAGACGCAGGACTTAGGACACAAGGTTTATGTGCTTACACTCCACCAACTTTTGATATGACACCACCAACTGCCAAATTACAAACTGATACAGAAAAAATAAAGTCCGCCTTTGTACGGTGTATTTTTTACATTTATGCATAAAGTTATAATAAATAAATAAGTAAATAAAAACCCCCGATAACATTTTTAATCTGACCTGGGAATCGGGTCCGGGACCCCACACTCAGCAGTCGCGAGACCAACGGACCAGTTCAATGTAAAACGATGTTTACAGTAATCTAAACTCCCACCAAGCTTCAATTTCACAGTAATAACAAGCAAGCGAGTGCATCCCTCTAGATAATATTAAACGAACCGTATACATTCTACAAACGACTTCTGAGTCACATCCCTAGCCGCTTGAGTGATGTATTATGTCATCTCGTAATCCGGGTCTGATCCCGGCGTAGTGCGTAATCACATTACTTGTCTTTTCTGTTATCCTGGTACACGTATTGGATTATGCTGACCGATTCCTGTTTGAATAACGGGGTTTTAGACTGAACTAGCTTATGCCCGCGACTTCGGCTCTACGAGGTTTTTTTTTTGAGCAGAACCCAAATTATTTAACAAAAATAAAAGTAACCTTAGTTACTCCTTATAATATCAAAGTCAAAGCATTTATTTCAATTAGACCATTTACAGGCACTTTTAAATTGTCAAGAAGTTACATTTAAAAGTTGAAGCTAGTTGCTTGTTTCAAAGCGTAGGTCTCTATGGAGAAGAACGAGCAAGAAACTCCATGGACATTCTTTTCTTCCAATTTGGTTTTTACATAATCTTGGTTACAATATTCTTGTTGCTTCTATATGTGAAAACAATGAAGATGAATATAAAACAATACAAAAAAAAAATTGCACTAAAGATGTAAGCCATGGCAGTTAAGAGATGACCAACCCCAACTGACAGCGCCCGTTCACGGGTACACATAGTAACTTAACAAGTAAATGGCTCCATGGTACTCACATTTACAAAACTGAAATAAATTATGCTAAATTATACAAACAGTGAACCTATTCGACAGATAAACTGTTGTATGTGGGAATTATCATATCAACTATCTGCCAGTGAGAGACCCGTCAAAATTGTACAACCGTTTAGGAAATTCTCAGGCGAAGACAGACAGACAGAGAAAACATTTTTATAAGTATCGTATATACTTTTTTATACATTTAGTAAAAAGCTGTTATTATGATAATACAAACAGACAATTGAATTTTATTTATTTGTATGTACTTAGATGAAAAGGTCGGATTGATTTCATTGCCATTATTTTGAATTTGAAGTCGGTTTAAAAATAGTCCCAACTATTTGTAGCGGTTCACTTTGAACTAAGCAAAATAATGTTCTTAAGCTTGTAGTGGGTTGTTCAAAAGCGCAAGAGAGACTATCAAACGCATGCACTGATCAAAAATCCTACGCTCTTTAGATCTTACCATGTTATCGACCTTTAAAAGCTCCTTGATATACCAAAGGGATTTAAAAATAAATATGTACGAAGAAATTTATTTGAAAGAGGAAAATTATTGTGTCTAAGCTTACCTGTTCCATAGATCTGCCTACACCATTGTTGAAATACACATCTACATGTTTACATATTATTATAAAATTAAGTCGCTTCCCGCTGTTTGTCTTTCTATACCCTTAGATCTTTTAAACTTTGCAACGGATTTTAATGCGATTTTCATCAATAGAAAGAGTGATCGCACGACTGCTACGCTAGCGGTCTTGGGTTCGATTCCCAGGTCGAGAAAAAAGTGTAATTGGATTTTTCTATGAAATTCTCAGTAGCAGCACGGAGTTTGGATTTGTGCCCGGTTAATGGCAATAAGCTCGCCCTCTATTACATGGGACCTAAACACCTCTGCCTAAGTCTTCGGGGAATACAGGCGTGATGTTATGTTATGTGGTGATTAAAGATTCAAGAGTGATTCAAGAGAAAGGTTTATACGTATAGAACATCACGCTACGACCAACGGGAGCAGAGCTGTAACCAGAGACGTAACTGAACGCGTATGACACCTAGTAAACTAATATTATACAGCTGACGACACGGTTAGCGCAGTGGCAGAGCGATTGGGTACTGCGCTGTGTGTCCAGAGTTCAATTCCGTTTACATTTCAACAAATATTTGTATGGCTTACTGGTGGTTGTTTGGGGTCTGATTGTTGGTGTGAGTTTATATGTTTGTAAACATTCATTCATGATACAGGAGAAATTCCCAGTAAGTGGTACTTAAAAAAAAGTAGCAAACGTCTGTTTTTTTGTTTAAACTTTAATCTCCGAAACTACTAGTCTGATTCTGAAAAATCTACGATGTTCCTTCTATGTTATGATTACCAACATACCGTCTCGTCTGTATTCCCCGGTAGGTTAGGCAGAGGTGTACCACTATACACCTACAGTTCGCCGGTATGTTTAGTTCCCATGTAATAGGGGGCGAGCCACACCAATGATACCAAAAAAATGCTATGATCACCAATTTACAAAAAAAAATAAGGACGTGTATGTAAGTTTGCGCGGACAAAATCGCAAGTATAAACTAGTATTGAATAACAATACTAGCAAATGCAGAAACACAGAATGCAGCTCAAAATAGATTCTTCGTAGGTAGTACCAATGAATTATTCCCCCTATGCAATGGTGTGCGGCGCCAATCTGTCTGGCATGTGGGAGGGTGAGAAACCTTTGCTTTTATTAATTATTAGAGGCCCGCCCGCGCCTTTGTCCGTGTGGCTTATTTCACCCGCTTTACGTTACGTCTTTGGTTACTGCTCCACTCCCGTGTGTCACAGCGCGGTGTTCTATAGCCTACGTTACTCAGGAATAATGTAGCTATCTACTGGTGAAAAAATGGTTGAAATCAGTCCAGTAGTTTCAAAGCCTATTCCGTACAAACGAACAAACAAAAAATCTTTTCTCTATATAATATTAAGCATAGATTTCAATGTCAATGCGTGTTTCAATGTGTGTTAACTGCCTCGGCAGCCTAGTGGTCCTAAGCGCGACTGCTACGCTAGAGATCTTGGATTCGATTCCCAGGTCGAGCAAAAAGTGTTATTGGGTTATTCTATGAAATTCTCAGTAGCAGCTCGGGGTTAGGATTTGCGCCCGTTTAATGGCAATAGGCTCGCCCCCTATTACATGGGACCTAAAACATACCGGCGCACTGTGGGTGTACATTGTTACACCTCTGCTTGACCCTTCAGGGAATACAGGCGTGATGGTATGTTATGTATTTCAATGAATAGGCTTCCGCCTATACATACAACATGATACCAAAACAATTATACCCACGTATTATTGTGTTTATGGTATCATTCAACTATTGACAACTTTGTTTCCAAAAGGAAAGTTATCTGTTCGTTTATTATTAACGAGGGCTAATGTCGTGATGGCTCAGTGGGTAACGGGCCCGCTTTTTGAGGCTGAGGGTTCGCCACCAGACACGAGCAAGTATTATTATGACTTTTTCTATTTTCAACCCCCGATGCAAAAACGACAGGGTGTTATAAATTTGACGTGTCTGTGTGTGTCTGTCTGTGGCATCGTAGCTCCCGAACGCATGAACCGATTTTGATTTTGTTTTTCTTGTTTGAAAGGTGAATTAGTCGGGAGTGTGTTTAGTTTGATGAAAATCGGTTCCGTGATTTCAAAGTTATTAACTTTTGTTAGCTGCGGTAGGGATTCCTATCGGGGTATACTTAAAATTTTTAATCTTGTGTTTTGTACATGTACTTTCAAAATTTATTTTGGACATCACCGACATCGATGAAGGAAAATATCATTAGGAAACCTGGACTTTATTTCGAAATGATTCGAAACTCAAAATTAACGGGACTAAAAACTAACTGCCCACAAGCCCAAATATTTATCCTACACACCATTCACTGTAAGATGTCCTCCTTCCGTGATGTTGGCACTATTGCCTTGTCAATCTGTTGTTGCATTGATCATCACGGTACAGGACATCTTGCGGTAAGCGGTGTGTATCTACAAAATTTGTTTAAGTTTTATAAACTACTAGCGACCTGCCCGCGACTTCGTCCGCGTAGCTTATTTCACCCGCGTTAAGACACGTCTTTTGTTACTGCAGGCTCCGCTCCCGTGGGTCGTAGCGTGATGTTATATAGCCTATGTTACTCAGGAATAATGTAGCTATCTATTGGTAAAAGAATGGTTAAAGTCGGTCCTGTAGTTTTGGAGCCTATTCGTTACAAACAAACAAACAAATCTTTCGTCTTTATAATCTTAGTATAGATTTACACAAAAATATCGAGAATATCTTATCAAGTCCTATAAAAGCTGGCTCATAAAAAAAAATATTACAAAACATAAGGTACCAGGACAGCATAAGCTGAGCAGCGCATAATAATAAACTTTCAATAACTCGATACGCGGATGCAAGCTCTGCTCTTGTTCAACGTAATATTCTTATAAGGAAAACTCGGAAGTGTATGCCACGAAGCTAATATGCGAATGAAAGTCAAACAAAACCAGCGGAACTTTACCGCACATCATACTTGACGGCTAAACGGTAGAACAGTGTGTTCTGAGTTGGTTAACACCATGTACTTTGTGGACAGATTGGAGGTTTTAACTTAAACCATATTGCTATATTATTCACCAGGAGTCGTAAGCACAAATACCTCGTTGTATTATTCACCCGCGTTAAGTTACGTAATGTTCTGCTCCTGTTGGTCCTAACACACATACCATCACGCCTGTATTCCCGTAAGAGATAGGCAGTGGTGTACCAATGTACACCTACAGTTCGCCAGTATATTTAGTCCCCATGTAATAGCGGGCGAGTGTATTGCCATTAACCGGGCACAAATCCTAACTCTGAGCTGCCTATTGCCATTAACAGGGCACAAATCTATAGCTAGACTCATCGGGGAATAGTATCACGCTACGACCACCACTGCCCCGTCAGCCGAGTGGTCCCAAGCGCAACTGCTACGCTAGAGGTTTTGGATTCGATTTACAGGTAGAGCAAAATGTTTTATTGAGTTTTTCTATGAAATTCTCAACAGCAGTTCGGAGTTAGGATTGGGCAAGGTTAATGGCAATAGACTCGCCCCCAATTACCCTCCTCTCCTACCTAACCCACCTCTGCCTAACCCTTTGGGGAATACAGGCTTGATGATAAGTGTGTATCCCATAGACAAAATACTGTAGTCGGTACTAAAAAGTAAATAAAACCACATGGGTGGCTCAGTAGTTGAGCGATTGGCTGCAGTGATGCGTGTTGCAGTTTCGATTCTCACACTGAACTTATATTTGAGTAACCTAAAGTCACTCCTGAAGGTGTTACGGATCTGTTTTTTTTTTGTTATAAGTTTGACAACCAATCTTACCAAGAGGTGTGTTGCCCAGTAACTGGGTTGTGGAGGTCAGATAGGCAGTCGCTCCATGTAAAACACTGGTATTCAGCTGCATCTGGTTAGACTGGAAGCCGACCACAACATAGTTGGTAAAAAGCTAGGCTGACATATAAATACTTTCGATGTTTATGAACACATGACCCGACACAGGAAAAATCATATCGAAATTTTTTAAAGTTTCGAATGAGATTTTCACACAGTTCTGTGAACCAGATGTCACTCTCATAGCTGAACTTTGATTAAAAACTTTTTCATTTACTTTCATATTACCAGTAACGAATTCGAAATTTAAAGCAAAAACGTTGGAATAAGTTTCCAATGCTGTCGAAATAAAATAGAGATAGATATAATAGTCGCCATGAGTCGTGAGCACAGATGACTAGTGGTGGGGGTAACCTCGCGCATGTACACTTTCAGCCAAATTAATTCAGTACCGATTTTACTAAAATTATTGTTAGATACTTACACAAAGTATGTAAGTAAAGTAATGAAAACATAAGTGGTGCTTATTATTTTACTTTGATGCAGTAATGTTGTAAGCGTTCGTGACTAAAACATATATCAATAAAATAATAAGATGTGGTTAGAAATGATAATTTATTTTAATTTTTAAAGTTTTGTTAATCTGAAGGTAAAGGTGATATTATGCATTCCGTAAAAAATCCATAAAACTGTATGAAAAGAAAAACGAAAAATAAATACGAAATAAATAAAATAAACCAATTTAACATTCCAAACGCAAGTCACTAATACTGCACAAAAGTGTACAGTAGCCGAACGACACGCTTTCTCTTTATAATAATGTGTTTATTAGTTTACTTGTTGATTTTTTTTTAGCTCGAACCTTCTCGAACATTTTTATTCTCTAAATGCTTATCACAGTGCAAAGTCAAAGTCAAAACATTTATTTCAATTAGACCATTTACAGGCACTTTTGAATTGTCAAGAAGTTACTCACACAAAAAGTTGAAGCTAGTTGATCGTTCCAAAACGTAGGTCTCTATGGAGAAGAACGAGCAAGAAACTCCACGGACACTCTTTTCAAATTGGTTTCTACAAAATCTTGGTTACAATATTCTTGTTGCTTCTACAATTAGATTATTCTTTCTGCAATTAGATAAATAGTCACGCAATCGCAAATGAGAGAGAGAAAACTTTCCGTATATATGCGACAGGGATGTAAACATTGCCGGAGGCGATAAAATTAGGGCTGTCACGAGTAAACTTAGAAACAATCTGAGGAAGGGAGATTGACAAATAAGAGTAATTGAATGTCTTAAGAGAGAGACACATTTTAATGTAAAGACGGTGCGCAGCGTCCTTTACTTAAGAAATGTCGTTAAGTAGCATAAAAATAAGTAATTCTCGCTACGATAGACATGTGCACTGAGTAAAAGCTGTACTTATTTCCGAACGGACAGATTGGTTTATTTATTTGTTTATAAACTCTTAGTTATATCAGCTGAACGACGTCTACTGCTGGACAGAGGCCTGCCTTAAAGATAAACACAATTACTGGTCCTGCGCGGCCTATTATAATTTATTAGAAATAATATGTATCAATTTGCAAAAAGTCAAACTAATAAATTAACATAACGCAATTTTATTATTCATATTTTTTTTTTACGGTTGGCCAATATTTATGCCAACCCTAATAATAATCAGTACGAACCATTGGCTTACAAATCATTTTACCTCGACTCGTGGCGGCTAATATACTTTCTTTGAAAGATAATCTCAACATAATAAGCACTGCGGGTTGTTCATAAGAGATACCGTGCCTCCGGAACGCAAAGGGCACAAGAAGGAAAATGGATGGGTTTTAGACAGTAAAAGTCTGACACTCCCTCACGCCCCGCCCAGGCCGGGGGAAGTCATTTGAAGTGATTTCCCATCCCTAAAAAAAAACCAAAAGAACATAAGCAATGTAAAAAAACTTATTTTCAAAGAAGTTTTCTTTAAAAATTCCTTAGATCACTAGATAATGTCCTCCGTCCGCCGGGATAGTTCTAAAAGTACCAGAGACGCATAGATTGAAAGAGGTCATAAAATTCAGTCAGCATGCAAATCCCCCAAATAGCGTCCAGCAAAAATTGACTCAATAAATTGTAGAAAACATTTAGTAAATTGTCTTCTCTGTGTCCCATTTTATTTGAAACTGTTTCTAGTCCCCTAGTCCCATAGTCTTACTACCAGTGATGCATAGGTATGAGAAGGTCATAGTTTGTGCTCATATTGGCAATGGCGATCGCTGGCACATACCCAGCGTTATTTGTAGCGCTGCAGCGCTGCTGCGGTTTGGTTTAGCGCTGTCAACCGAATTAAGTGATTTATTGTGCTTAAGAATTCAACTGGAAATGATAAGCGATTGTCTCTGAGCGGAGTTTTCAGGAACTTTGTCTTAAGGGATTTTATAGTCGACATTTATAGTAAAAACTCTGGCACTTGACATAGGATTCGTTCAAATCACTTCCAGACATACCCGTATTTTATAAGTTACAAGCTTCTACCGGCGACTTAGTCCGCGTGGTTTTGTCACCCACGTTATGTTACATCTTTGATTACTGCTCCGATCTCATGTGTCGTAGCGTGATGTTATATAGCCTAAACTATTCCTCATGAATCTGGTTATTATATGCATAAAGATTTTTGTCAATCCGACGGGTAGTTCTAGATATTGGCGCGTTAAAACAAACAAACAAAAAAACTCTTCAGCTTCATTATATTAGTTGTAAGTCATATCTCTGTGTTCAAGAGACGGAGTCTACATATGTATATGTGTATGTATCTGTATGTCATGTGTATGTAGTCGATTTTTCCCGAATATTCCGCGTCATTACCAACAACGTTAGCTGTCAAGAGCCTGTGCCGACATGTTAGAACGATTGATCTGGACGCCGATTACTGGCACACCCGTCAATTGCCGATTCGCGTTTGTGAAAAGCCTGATAGATTTGTATCGGTTACCAGACAAAATTTTAATGGGAAAAATCAGAACTTTGATATGATTTAAGGAAATAATCGGGATTAATTTTAGGTTAACGGGACAAAATAAAAACAATATACTATTTTAAAAGTTTATTTCATATTTATATGTATATTTTTTTACATTCAAAAGATCCCTTCTTTTCTCATACAAAGTTATAAAAATCGGGACACGAAAGCTAAATTGCCCCTGCACTGTCAATAATTCGGGATATTCAAATTCAAGTCAAAAATCAGGACGACCTTCAAAAACGAGACATCTGGCAACTCTAAAGTATACATAAAAATGGGTTTCCATGTGTGGATGTAGTGTTCAACAATGAAATAAGTAAGTTTATCCTAAGAAGTACTTGCACCGTTCCAATCCAGCAATCCAGCAGGGCGCTTTATCTCCGATCACGAACTTAACGAGTATTTTACAGCGCTCGAGCAATTACTGCAACTATTAGTGCTACGTCTAAGCTCTATAAAGCGTCAATCGCCACGTCCTCGTGTGTTCTTGAAGATATTATGTTCTATGTAGTAGTTAGGTATGTAGTTGTTATTGTTTAGTAATCAATACTATAATATTACAAATAAAGACATACATACATACATACATACATAAACTCACGCCTTTTTCCCATGGGGGTAGGCAGAAACCACAGAACGCCACCTGCTACGATCCTTACATACTTCTTTCGCCTCGACCACGTTCATACATCTGTTCATACAAGCACGCCGGTTACGAGTACTGCGCACACGTCCTTTCTGAAGAACCCCACCAATAAGGTCAGGGTAGGACTTTCTAGGGCGTCCTCTCCCGGCGTTGCCACTCACATCTGCCATATAAATCCCTTTCGTTAGTCGCCTTTCACTCATCCTCTCAACATGACCGAACCATCTAAGCATACTCTTTTCTATTTTTGTTACTACATCCTCTTTTAATCCGCAACGTTCTCGTATCGTTTCATTCCTCACTCTATCGTTCAAAGTTACACCACACATACTTCGCAAGGAACGCATCTCCACAGCATTTATCCTACTTTCATGCCTCGTTTGCCACACCCAACATTCACTTCCATACATAAGTGTAGGCACCAACACACCATTGTGCACAGCCAGTCGAGCCTCTTTGGACATCGACTGATTGGTCACAACCGCATGTATAGCACCATTCACTTTATTTCCCGCATTTACTCTCCTTTCCACATCAGCATCAATCTTTCCATCTCTTGTAAACATACTGCCCAAGTATACAAACTCGTTCGTTTGCTCCACACTCACATCATTTATTTTCACATCACACACCGATACATCCTCTTCTCTTTCAAAAACCATTACTTTCGTCTTGCTTACATTTATGTTCATCCCTTTTCTTTTAAACGCTGCATTCATTGATGTTACCATGTCTTGCAACTGCTCCGCCGACGATGCAAGAAGAACACTTAAATACACTTACTTACAAATAAAGAGCAAAGATTTTTTTGTTTGTATGTACAAAATAAGCTACGAAACTTCAGGACCGATTTAACCATTTCTTCACTAGTAGATAGCTAAATAATCAGAAAGTAACATAGGCCATATCCTTTTTTACAAAAAATAACTTTAGCTTTGGGACTCAACGAGCTCAACGAAGTCATTTGATGATTTCCCTTCCGGAACAAAAAAAAAGGTTTAGAAGTCGGCGGCTTTGGTTCTGTTTGTTGTTTTGCATTGCATATATAAAGTCGAATTGATAACCTACTGCTTTCTTGAAGTAGGTTGAAAATTTTAAATTCAAAGTAACAGCTGACCTTGAAACAGCTAAACTGATTTTGATAAAACATATCTAAGGACCATCGCTAGGAAACCGGCTTTCAAATAATAAAAAAACCGCATTCAAATCAATTCACCCGCTTAAGAGCTACGGTGCCACAGACAGACACACAGACACGTTAAACTTATAACACCCCACTTTTTAAATCGGCGTTCAAAAACGACACATTTCAATCACTAAATCAATGTAAAACCAAAATCGGACTATCCACAAAAAGATTCCTTATTCAAATTCGCCCAAGACCAGCGATTACATTGGACATACATCAAAGTACCCACACGTCCAATTTACTGATCGTACATCCATGTATAACTCCGGAATTTTAAGCAAACCCCTGGGCAGATTTTTTACGCGTCACTAAATTAGAAACTCGTTTGAGAACCAATTCGCCCAACGGCAATTAATTTTGTTACAGCCATGGACCGAACTAAGGTGTTGCTGATATTTCGTGCAATTTATACCTGACTGTGTACTCGTATATCACGTGTTTATAAAAGGTTTCGTCTCTTTTTTCAATGAAGATTTATTGGTTTAGAATTAATGTAGAGAACTTTTGTTGCCACTTTTTCCAGGTCTGACTTTTTTTACCTGCAAAGTAATTCAAATCTTATTTCTATCTAATTTAAGGTATTTTATCTAATTCAAAACATCTCATTTAGTAATAGTCGTACTATTAAAAGTCAGTAGTACCGTGGCCTTAAAATTAGTATAAGTCTGATATCGCCAATCCGCCTTGAGCAAGCGTGGTGATTAGTGCTCGTACCTTCTTTGTATGAGAGGTCTTTGCCCTGCAGTTGGTATTATTAGGTACTCGTTTAATTACTTTGTATGATGAGGCTGACATACTTATTTTGAATAAAAATCGTATTTTCTTATGTTACGTTCTTGGTAAGTAAATCACACAAACTAAAACGAAAAATCTGTTCATATGTAGTCTAAAGAAATCTAGCAAGAATAATTCTCAAAAAAAAAAATACTTTACAAAAATATTTCCTATTTTCTTCTAAATATAGAAAATACAGACGAAGCTCTCATTGAAACAGCCAATTTATACGACTGTGAGAGAGCTAATGAATGTGTGAAGGCTCGCAAATTAAGGTAAAAGGGATCTAAATTACTTACCAAACGTATACGAGAATAAATATTAGATGAAGATTAGATGCGTATAATATGAGATAAAGAAAATAAATAAAAGTCCATGATACCATCTTCAAATTCCTCGTACCCTAGTACTTGTAGTAGCAAGGAAATAAAACATCTAAAAGTAATTTCTTTCGTTCAGTCGTGTCATTATTCATAATCATTATTTTCCCCTTTTCACATTTTGTACCAGGCGCACAGCAAACGATGATGGTAAACGTAATACTCTTTTTTATATTGAGTCACAAATAACGGGCCCTCAAAGTGGAGCGGTATTAGGGCACATACTCAATTTAGGAGCGACACGACGGTGGAATGAATGCGGGATCCAAATTAAAGCTCGCTTTTCCGGACGAAAAAATCTATAGGTAGTATTATTATCTGCTCCAATTGGCATGAAGCTTTATACTTACGCATATTATTAACTGTCTGTGGCTTTCTATTGGTAAATAGTGGCTTTTTATTGGTAAATAGGAATTCTAGTTTGGCCATTGTTGATCTTTTTTGGACATTAACAGTTGCGAATGATAAACGGAGTGTAAAAAGTACTAAAATTAAAAATTTTAGGTTACCCCCGAAGAATAATAATCCCTATCACAGCTAAAGAAAGAGCTGTTAGCCTTGATACGGCTGAACCGATTTTGATAAAACGTATCTAAGAACCATCGCTAAGAAACCTGCTTTCATACAAAAAAACCGCATTCAAATCGGTTCACCCTTTTAAGAGCTACGGTGCCACAGACAGACACACTGACACGTCAAAATTATAACACCCCTCTTTTTGAGTCGGAGGTTAAATAGACATACGTACTGCCCATCGAAGTAAGTAAATTTAACCAAAAAAATTCTTGGAAAACGACTGAACACCTGCACGCAAGGGGCAGCACCTGCCAGAAAAAGAAAAGAAAGAAAGAGTCACCACGGCGCTGGAAGGCCAAAAGCGTTAGAAGGAACACGGAGGGGTTTCATTCAATAAGATTCTGATATTCTGCTCCGTCTAAAGCGGAAACAGTCATATGATGATTTCCCATCCTTAAAAAAAATGGTAACCTAAAATGTAACGGTCGCATTATAATCTGCTTATGGGTGCATGCTACAGGACAGGAGCCGTGGTGGTATTTCAAGTTTAATACCTTATAAAGAAACTAGCGCCCTGCCCGCGATTTCATCCGCGTGTCTTATTTCACCCGCGTTAAGTTACGTCATTCATCACTGCTCCGCTCCCGTGAATCATAGCGCGATGGTGTATAGCCTATATGTCACTCAGAAATAATGTAGCTGTCTATTGGTGAAAAAATGGTTAAAATCGGTCCACAAATTTCAGGTATCAAATTCAAGATAATATTAAATGTACGCACATAAACGTGTAAGAATTAACAGGGATATATACACACACACACACACACTCTCACATGCACTGTATGCTTGTTCGTTTTCTTTTGTCTTTTTAATTTTAAGGTACTTATTATAATATTATTTGTTACTCATATTGTTAGTCGAGTAAGTCTAAATTTATGTTAACATCGAAAGAGCGAGGCTTTCCCCACACAAGTACCATTTGATTACTTTCTGGGAAGCCCCGGCAATTTATTTGTAAAGATTTACTGAAATAAATTCATTTTTACTTTTTTTTTTTTGGATCCTATCGATACAAACATAAAATCAACCCAAAAAAACCCTCTTTATGATATTAGTGTAGATTGCAAATTTGACCTTCAATATCTCCGAAACCAAAATATTCCCAGACATTTCGATATTCAATGGCATATCAACATGACTATAAATGTCAACATTGTCATAGATTTGACATAACTGAACGTCTCTGCAATTAGGTATTTTTTGCAGGCACTTTTTGTCCGTTCGATTCGTTAAACATAGTGTTTCCTCCCCTTGTTTGTTATTTTGCCACTCAGCGTCTAAGTACACATCGTGCATGTAATGTTGACCTAACAAGAGTTGAATATCGGTAATAACACATACACTGTCTACAAGATATATAGCACCAGTAACGGGTAACAATCAAAAAGTCGTAATTAAGCTTAAATTTAGTGTACTGGAAATAATTAACTGCTATATTTTTTGCGGAAAACTCAATTAGGAAGAGTGTGTTTACAAACATTTTATACATGAGTGTCGGCTCTTTATTTTGTTTTAAAAACTAATTAGATTAAATATTTTATTCATGAAATTTGCTTGAATTTGTGTTTGTTTAGATATCATACTTTTATTGTGCCCTTAACGTACGAGAATAAAATAAATGAGTTTATATGTTTGTAAACGCACCCACGACACAGGAGAAATTCCTAGTGTGGGGCAACGTTTTAAAAAAAAACAAAAATATTCAATTCTAATTTTAAAACCACCAAAACACGTGTTTCTTTACGATTACCACGTGAACGTTTAATGATACAAAGATATTAATTAAATCCACTTTCTATCAATAAAATATAATTGTAAACAAGAAACCAATTACCTACATTTGAAAGGAAATAATCAAAGGTCCATTCGATTAAATTAAATGGATCAGATTCTGTAAACATTATGAGAAAGCTGTGTTATTAAAAGTTTGCAAGTATCTAATAGGTACTTGGTGCTAAGAGGGTATGAATTAGACAAGCTCGACTTTTTATTTATTTTTTATTCTACACTAGAGAACACGTGGTCTCTTTTTTCAAATTGGTACGTATTTTTGCATATTGTAAAATCGTGTCATTTACAGACATCTGTTATCTATACCAGTGCTTCCCAAACTTTAAATATTTAACAAAGCCCTTTTATTGTAAGGAATCCCTTGTCAAATGATTATAAAAGAAAGGCACTGCAATCGAAATGAGAACAAAAGCCTTTATTGGAAATGTTTTCTAAGCTATACAGTTATATTCTTTACATCACTTTTAATAGGAAATGTTTCACTTTATTGTCATTGTTAATCGATGCTTCAACCATCATTGTCAAGCGAATGAAATGAAACATTCATCCTAAAATAATCGAATAATTCAATGATAAATATTATTCTGCGGAACCTTTGTGACTTTTCCACAGAACGAGGAACCTACATTAGAAATAGCTGATCTAGACTACCTAAAACTATTCCAAAATTCAGTGTAGGGAAATGAAACTTTTACAAATATAACGAATCCGACAGGATGCATTCCAAAACGAGTGGAAACGAAACCAAATACTTTTTTTTTAAATCTAAATTAACCACCATTCACATCTCTCAATTTACCTCTACCAACATCTGCTGTCTATATCTCATTCATACTCCAACTAAAAGTATCAAACACTCGGATTCAACGCTTGGATATCTCGATGATTGGCAAAGTTAGCTTCCTTGAAAATAGGTGAAACTTTTGTTATCTTTAAGACGAGACATTAGAAATAGCCAATCAACTCGGAATATAATGTTGCTTTATTGACAGAACCGAAGATGACGCTTCATTTTGGGTTTAATCATAATTCAACATGTAGGTAGGTAGTGTAGGTACACCTTTACTTAGGATGGTGTTTACCAGGGTGCGGAAGAATGCTCTGATGCTTTGAGCAACTCCTGTTGTGTCAGGAGCAGTTGGAGGAACCACTATGAAGTTAAGTTCGGTAGGAGTTCCGATTATCCTTTCACCTTCCCCGAAGCGAATGCAGTACATGAGGATGATTTTTTTAGAGATGGGAAATCATCAAATGACTTCCCCCGCCCTGAGCGGGGCGGGAGGGATTGTCAGACTTTTACTCATTAACACCCATCCATGTTCCTTAATGTGCCCTTTGCGTTCCGGGGGCCAGGTATCTCTTACCAGTACATAAGGATGTGCCCACGAAAAAGAATGCCTAAAAAGTCATCACGCAACAACACAGCTATAATGACGAGGCAAAAAGTTGACGGCTCGCGAGAGGCGTGCTTGCTTTTATTTAGGGAAATATTTTTTATAATATTATATACATTATCCCTAAGTTCCATTAGCTGTATTTTACTGTAAAAAAAAAAATTGTAGAGCCGAAGCAAGATTAACTACAAAATTTTACAATACACAAGTAAAGAGGCAAATATTTATGTTAACCGCTTAAAGTGTTAACAGAATAAATAACATTTGTTACTGCTCGTGAAACATAAAAGCTCACTGAGTGAAATTCGAAATGGTTGAAAGAAGCAAAATTAATTTCAGTACTTACCTATTCAAGAGGGGCTATTTATTATATTCAATTGCCGAGCAATTTCTGATCCCGACACTGAGAGAATTTCAAGAATTACATACAGAAACATAGTATCACGCCTGTTTTCTCAGAACGTTTAGACAGATATGTATCTATCTGTAATAATATACTGAAGAGTTTGTTTGTTTGTTTGGTTGAACACGCTAATCTCAGGAACTACTGGTTTGAATTAAAAAATATTTTTGTGTTTGATAGTTCAAGTATCAAGGAAGGTATATAACATCACGCTACGACCAATAGGTGCGGAGCAATAACCAAAGACGTAACATAACGCGGGTGAAAAGAAACACGCAGACGAACTTGCGGACATAAGCTAGATCTTTATATGCTTTGAACATTTTAGTTTTCATTGGTGGAGGCCAGGAAGATTCGTTTACTTACACACTTTTTTTTTAATGATGGGAAATAAGTTAATCTGTTCTTCCACTCTGGGCACAGCGGAAGGGAGTGTCAGGATCTGGAACCCAGCCTCCATTGCCATCAAACGTGGCAATTCCGCCAGTCTTTTGGGCACTTTTCCGGTTGACGGCGATGCGGAGGAGTTTTTCGATGCCATTTATTTTTAGTTTCTTTTTTGTTAATATTAAGGTTTTTATCAAATTTTAAGGCTGTAAATATTTAATCAATATTTTAAGCCGTGTACCTCCTAATACCTTTTGCGTCTAGAGCCACGATAACTCTTTCGCACAAATTCTACAATCCTGGACTCACACGCTACCTCTCAATCTAGGAACCAAACATATTAACAACATGACTACTACACTAATAAAAGCAGTAAAAAATTATTTTGGACAGAAACCTAAAAGCAAGCAACAATGATTTGATCGTGTTTTTTTGAACAAGCGTCTATCAAATATGTCAAACAAATAGAAAGTTCTATTGGGTGACGAGATTAAATATTTAAAACAAAGTGGAGTCTGAAGGCTGAAGTGTGATTAAGAATTCATTTGAAATATTGATTTTTAAACGTTGCCTCACACCCGGATCACATCATTCGTATAAATAACAGAAAGTACCCATAATACCAGAAGGCAAATCGGGCTCGTGCACGGTGGACTCTGTATCACTTTGCATTAAAAAGTTGCCCCACACTAGGACTTGTCCCTGTATCATGGGTGCGTTTACATACACAGCCACACTCATCACTGTACAATATTTAAGTAACTACAAAAAAAATAAGATTTTTGTTAAAAAAACCAATAAAAATACAAAATTAAAATAAGTAACCCCCGACAGTTGAATAATATCACGACCGCAGCTAACAAAAGAGCTGATAACTTTGAAACCGCTGAACCGATTTTCATCAAACAGGCTTAAAACAGTCCCGACTGATTTACCTTGCAAAAAACACAAATACAAAATCAAAATCAGTTCATGCGCTCGGGAGCTCACACACACATACACACACACAGACACGTCAAACTTATAACACCCCATCGTTTTTGCGTCGGGTGTTAAAAATGCGGATGGTTGGCGCTCTTTGGGGGAGGCCTACGTATAGCAGTGGACTATAGGCTGAATAATGATGATTTGTTATTATATAGGCCACAGTAATCCACACTCTATAAAAAAATCATGTTTCTACCTATCAGGGTACAAAAGATACAGTTTGCCTGACAGACAAAAGGACAGACAGCGAAGTTTTAAAAAGAAATATCCAAAAACTGGTACCAAAGGATCAAGTCTTAAATATGAAAAATAAATAATAAGGTGGTGTATAAATTTTGATCGTGTTAGCTCGCTCCCTGAAAATTGTATTTATACAAATTACCTTCAAAATGGTAATTTTGACGTATTCTTCTTTCCCATTTTCACACGCAAAACATCTGTTCAAAACACGTTACACGTTTTGTTTTAAATATAAAATTAATTTTGTTATTGGCTGATTTTATTTAGCGCCATTTTTATTTTTGCTCTAGGAAATGGCTGTTTATATCTTGTCATTATCTTTTATCTGTATAAATACTGATAAAGCTAAAGAGACGGTCTTTTTTTTTTAAACGCACCTCAAGAATAACTGGTCCGTTTATCGAGGACGGTTGTAGACTATAAAAGATTACGCGAAGACGCACGGGTACGGAGCAGTAATTAAAGACGTATGTAGATATAATTATATAACTGAGTTTCATAAAAATACGAATTTACTTACTAAATTTACTTACTGAATGAATTTATTTACTGATAACCTCTAAAGACGATAGGAATTTCAGTTGTATCATTAATAATATTGTAGGTAGACACCTCCTCCATACCTTCATATCTACACATCATCTTATGCAAACTGACTTCACTGCTCCATGCATACACAAGCGATCCATTACAGTAGCTAGTAATCTATCAATGGACACTGAAGTGTGTTCAACATCGTCCATTGTGGACAGACTCCTTACATCTCTTTGCATAAAGGCTTAACATACTATTATTCAGAAATAGTTGTACTAGGACTTCATGAATCTAAAGATTTTTAATGTTTCGATAGACTCAAAGTTTTATTATCAAAAAATCTACATTCTACTTAACGCAAACGCAAACTACCCCGTTGATCTCGTGGTCGCAAGCGCGACTGATAAGCGTGGGGTCCCGGATTCGATTCGGTCGGGCTAAAAGTGTTATTGGGTTTCCCCATTAAGATTTGCTCCCGCGACCCGGAGTTTGGAGGTTAATGGTGTGACACTCTCATGTCTCGGAAAGCACGTAAAGCCGTTGGTCCCGGCCGTCGTTCATAGATCTTTGATAGTCGTTACGGATAGTCAGAAGCCAGGAAATCTGGCAACCAGTCTTATTCTTAGCCAAGAGATATCGTGTTGCCCAGCAACTGGGTTGTGGAGGTCAGATAGGTCACAGAAAACACTGGTATGCAGCTACATCCGGTTGGACTGGAAACCGACCCCAACATAGTTGGGAAAAGGCTAAGTAGATGATGACTCTGCTTAACGCAAAACCATCTCAGCAATTCCAATGAGATTTTCCCAGCAATATGTTATATGAATAGATACTGAATTAACAAAGACGATTTTAATAAATAATAAAACCGATTCAGTTGCCAAAGCCTATTGGATAGATATTGAAAACTTTTTCCATGAAGAGCCGTGCCAAGACATATAATGAAACTTCATTAGATGGTTTCCAACTAATACGGGAGCTAAAATATATAACATACCATCACGCCTGTATTCCCGAAGGGTTAGGCAGAGGTGTAACAATATACACCCACAGTTCGCCGGTATGTTTAGGTCCCATGTAATAGGGGACGCGCCTATTGCCATTAACCGGGCACAAATCCTAACTCCGAGCTGCTACTGAGAATTTCATAGAAATACCCAATAACACTGCTCGACCTGGGAATCGAACCCAAGACCTCTAGCGTAGCACTCGCGCTTAGGACCACTAAGCTACCGAGGCAGTCTGAAATATATATCTATATATTATACCTAAGTACTAACACAAATCTGGCTTTCATGGATTCTAGAACAGCTGCCAATGAAATTATAGATTACTAACATTTTGTTATACATTTTCCGGGGATTAAAGTACTCGTAAAATATATGACAAAATAAATATTACAATATGTTTTTGTAAGGTGTTTTTATCTTTCAGAATGGCAACAACTTAAAAGTCATGTTGTATACAGTATTGGCGACGAGTCGTGAGAACAAAATTCACCTGCGCATAAGTTCATTTTTAGGTCTCTTTGGCGGAATGAAGGATGCAGGGAGCGTCGACGCCACACGCGATTGGTCCGTCCCTATCCGTCTGCCGATGCTCGTCGTCCATTGGACAATGTCGTTCGGCTACTGTACACTTTTGTGCAGTTTTAATGACTTACGTTTTGAATTTTAAAATGGTTTATTTTTTTTATTTCGTATTTATTTTTTGTTTATGTTTTCATAGTTTTATGGGCTTGTTTTACGGAATGCAAATCACCTTTACCTTCGGATTAACAAAACGTTAAAAAATAAAAATAAATTATCATTTCTAACCAGATGTTACTGTTTTATTGAGATATGTTTCAGTCACTTACAACACGCTTACAACATTACTGCATCAAAGTAAAATTATATTAAATATATTAATGTATTAATTATACTTTGTGTAAGTACCTAATAATATCTGTAGCAAAATCGGTACTGAATTAATTTGGCCGAAAGTGTACATGCGCGGGGTTACCCCCACGACTACCCATCTGTGCTCACGACTCGTGGCCACCATAATAGTGAAGATCATATTATCAATTGTTTATCATAGGCATAATTATCATACCGTGTCGCCGGCGCGTTCCTGTTCCACGCGCGCCTCAAAGAGATGTCAGCAAACATCAGAAGGGGCCACTCAGGGCCATGCCTGCCGGGGCTGCGGGTTGTTCGAAAGAGATACCGCGCCCCCGGTAAGCAAAGGGCACAGGAAGGAACATGGATGGGTTTTAGTCAGTAAAAGTCTGACACTCCCTCCCGCCCCGCGCAGGGCGGGAGAAGTCATTGGATGATTTCCCATCGGTAAAAAAAAAAGGCATAATTATCATCCCTACCACCATGTAGCTTTATTATTTAAAAATATCCTCTGTGTCCGTCCAATAAAATATTCAACGCATGTAAAAAGTTTAAAGCGCCATTTTTTACTATTACTATGGCGTCACAGGTAGATAGTTGCCTACTAAAGTATTTCATTAAACGAGCGCTTTGTATGCTTCACAATGGCGTCTCGTCATCCCGCCACAATACTGATCAGAGATACCTTACCGATGCCCGCTCTTTCTATGGCTCCATGCAGTCTCACTCACCTAACTTTTCAAAAAGGTTCCATTTTTTTTCCTTTACTCTTTGACGTTTATGCGATCCTGGTACCTTATTAAAATGTTCTTTGGTTCTTTTTTAATTTATCAATAACTAATCAGCTTTTATACGACCCACGCCTACTTCATTTTTAACGGTAGATTTTATCACAGGAAATTAAAGTGAAGTCGGATTTGATCATTTTGCACCCACCAGGACTTAAGATTTTTTTTTAATTTTCCCTTTCATATTGCTGGCTTCCTGTACGTTGAAAAGAAAATAATGTTCTTGAAATGAATTATTTCCTTTTACAAATTATATAATATCAATTAGGTAGCTACTGAAATATTATTTAAAAGGTTAATTGCTCCCAGACGGCAAATTTTTCGCGACACTTTCAACAAATATCATTATATAATATTTATTTTAGACAACGTATTTAAAAACTTGGCAAATTATATACTAAGACCTTTCTCGAGAACACATGGGTGAAAACAGCATGAAAATCGGTCCAGTAGTTTTTGGGTTTATCGCAACCACGACAGACAGACGCGGCGTAGGATTTTGTTTTAAATTAGGTAATGATAGTGATATACTTCGTTCCTCCAATAATCGTCTTCTCCGATGTCCTTCTCACAGTATTGGTTTTCTTAAATCTTCATTTCTTGTCCAGGCGGTTTTCCTTTGGAATGGGCTTCCTCAGAATATCAGGATGGCCACCAGTCGGTTCACATTCAAGATAAAAGTTCGCGAACACTTGCATAAGAAGTTGGCAGACTCGTCCTACAATTAATTTGTTATACTTCTCCACCTATGTATTTTGATCTCTCTCTACTTTGTATATTTTGTTTGTATATAAGTATATATGTATTTATTATTATATTTTATTCTTGGAAATTTTCAGTTCCTCTTCCTTGCACCTACTATGTTTTGTCTCTGCTTCACCCTAAGGTAGACTGGTAGAAAATGCCTAAAGCATTAAGTCCGCCTTTGTACGGTGTATTTTATTTTACAATTGTGCATAAAGCTTTAAATAAATAAATAAAATATTGATCTAGGGTAATTTTTAGTTTTTGAGTTTAATTCTCACGTCTACGCAGACGAAATCGAGAGCATAAACCAATATAATTAAATAAATTCAACGGTAAAGATCGTAACATAAAACTTAAAAAAACATCACGTACATTTTTACTAAAGCCAGTACAATTTAGTCTTTGTGTATACCTTGGAGGCCTGAGATAGATCCGCTGGTTTATTGAAGCTATTGTATAGGATGCTGATTGCAAACGTTTCTTTGTGAACAAACGATTCATACCGCGCGGTGTCGATTCGATTGGATACCGGCTCAAATGAACGATAAAAGAATTGTAATCTTTTAGTTTCTGTTATAACAAGTAAAATATTGAAAATTAATATTATCAAGAGTTAAGTTTTATTTTTTAGCTTGTAAGAGGTAATCTCTGGAATTACTGGGTTAAATATTAAATAAACAGCCTTAAAAAAAAAATTAAACTGCTTACTTGCCTACTGATGGGACTGCTTTAGTAGCCTAGTTGTTCTAAGCGAGACTGCTACACTAAAGGTCTTGGGTTCGATTCCCAAGTCGAGCAGAAAGTGTTATAGGGTTTTTCTATGAAATTTTCAATAGCAGCTCGGAGTTAGGATTTGTGCCCGGTTAATGACAATAGGCTCGCCCCCTATTACATCGGACCTAAAAACATACCGGCGAACTGTGGGTGTACATTGGTACACCTCTGCCTAACCCCCTGGGGAATACAGGCTTGATGGTATGTGATATGATAGTTATAACATGGTATTTGTAGCTCGGAGCAATATCGACGCACCTCGTGGGCATTGCGTGGGATTATACTAGGAACGAATAGACAGACATGTGTACATAATTGTGTATACATAGTTCTACAAACTTTGTGGCGAATTTGTTATCAGGTCAAGTAATATGAAATTAGAATTTCGAATATCGAATTGGAACATCGAACATTTCAAGGAAATTAAATTGAGGTGTTTATTCATTTGTTTTATTTTATGATAGCCTAGTAAAAATGTACGCGATATCTACACTAATACAATAAGAAGGTAAACTTTATTTGTAAATCATCTCTAGAAGTAACTGATCTGTTTACAAAAAATCTTTCTCTTATAGAAAGGTACTCTATACCGAATGTCATAAGGTATGTTTTACGATAAACTTTATTTCTACGCAGATGAAGACACGGGCTGAAGTTTATCATGTAATAAAATGGGAGCTGTTTGAAGGAACTATTCAATACACTGTATAGTAGTCGCCACGAGTCGTGAGCACATACGTCAAGTTAATTTTTGGGTATTTAGGTTCCTTTCTGGGGTTTTTGGGCCGTTGACACTGCACGCGATTGGTTCGTCAGTTGGACCGATCGCTTGCAGCATCGGCGCCTGCGAGGGAGCGCCTGTGAAAGCATTTTAAATTCCACACAACGTCAGTCATCTGCAATACCATTTTGTAAACTGCTTTTAATTTACTACATTTTTTGACAATGATTGTCGCTGAGTCGAGATTATAATTGTGTGACCTAGAATCTAAACGTTTCTAATTAGTAGAATTATTTATTACTAGCTTTTGCCCGTGAGTCCACATAAACGTCACTGACCCATACAAAGTCGCGGATTAAAAAGACTAACTAGGCTAACTGCCTCGTTGGCATAGTGGTCCTAAGCACGACTGCTTAGAGGTCTTGGGTTCGATTCCCAGGTCGAGCAATAAGTGTTATTGGGTTTTTCTATTAAATTCTCAGTAGCAGCTCGGAGTTAGGATTTGTGCCCGGTTAATGGCAATAGGCTCGCCCCCTATTACATGGGACGTAAACATACCGGCGAACTATGGGTGTACATTGTTACACCTCTGCCTTACCCTTCGGGGAATACAGGCGTGATGGTATGTAAAAAGTAGCCTTTGTCCTTTTTTGGGATTTAAACTTACCTCGCACCAAATTTCATCACAATCGGTTCAGTGGTTTAGGCATGAAAGCGTAATAGCCCGACTGACAGACAGAGTTACTTTCGCATTTATATTATTACAATGGATTGGCCTTTACAAAATCACTAAAATATTATTGGCTAACCTACAAACCCATATGTCAGTAAGGTAAGGTAGACTTTGTTCACTTTTACGGATTCAGGTCGGGTGTCATCAGTCGTGGTTGATTGTCATGCAAAACGGGACACAGCCTTGTTTCAGCGGATTAGCTATTTTAACGAACCCACAGTACCTGCGTAGGTAATTATTGAGTTCCGGGATACACTGAGCCTTTTTGTATAATTCATTTTTATGTTATTTTAGATAACAAAACTAACTTAGAATAAAACATTGTGAGCTGTCACGGGACGCCTGGCAGATGTGAAACATCGAAATTATTTTGTAGAAGTAATATGCATAAAAGAACAGATTACGCCAATAACGAAATATGGCATATTGTAAAAATAAAATATTACGACATTTTTCTAGAAAATTATGACTGTTTATCTAATAAACATTTATTTTCTATAAATAAAAATTCAAAAATTTATTACAAATTGTGTTAACTCGATTCTGCCATCATATAGCGCGGGGATGCGTCGCCATGGCATGCGTCGCTCGCCAGCAAACGGTTTTACGTGTGGCTATAGACGTTTCACATCAAAACGGACTCGCATGAGAAGTTTTAGCAACTGACCCCCTAAACCGAACTGAAAGATGCTTCACGTCAAAAATCACGCTGACGAAGATGCGGATAACAGCTACTCATCAGGTGGGGAGCTGGGATGGATCGAATGATCTACTTCCCACCCGTACTCAAAATACGCACTAAGACATGGAGCTGCGGACAACACCCCTTTTACTAATACCAATACTCATCAGATGAGAAAATAAGATAGCAGAGAAATACGAACAAAAAATGTCTAACAACAAAATAATTCATAAATCACAATCGATACCACAAATTGTTCACCATAACATAAATATTGCACACATAAAACAATATATTACCAAACTTTGACTTGGTAACAAACAGGACATCTTACCATCGCGGTAAAAAGGAAGCTATAAGCTATAGACTGTTTGTTCCATTGAGCAGAACGATCCAAGTTTTTACCATTTTATGATAGCATCTTTATACGTCCAGATCAGAAAGACTTGAAGAAATATTCTTACTAGTTTTATAGACATCTGATATTTCATATGAGAAGGGTACAAAGTATTTGTGGTATCAATTCACACGCCAAGAAACTTAGAAGTGTGGGACAACATCATCATATCAGCCGCAGGACGTCCACTGCTGGACATAGGCCTCCTATTCTATGGGGGCATAGAATTCCAAAAGGACCAGTTGGAAGCGGCCTCCATCCAGCGTCTTCCTGCGTCCATCCGTCCGTCCATCTCTACATAGTATAAAACAAAGTCGTTTCCCGCCGTCGGTCACTATGTGCGCTTAAAACTTTTAAACTACGCAACAGATTTTAATGTGGTTTCCATCAATAGATAGTGATTTAAGAGGAAGGTTTATGTATATATATTAGTGCGCTACGACCAACAGTAGCGAAGCTGTGACGCGGCGAAGTATATAGGTAGTGATTTCAATAATTTGTATCCATTTAGGTGAATTGGAAAGATTATTAGTATATTAGGGTATTATGAATGGAAATATCCACCAAGTATCAAAGTGGACAAATGTGTGCAAACACAGATGGTTTCCCTATTCCCCTCATTCTCGCTACTCCGATGGGATGGCTATCAGAGATCAGGAGGATCTAGTAACTTTTAAGAATTCGATTCAATTATTTTTCAACATAACAATGCCGCTAATCTTTTGGGCACAATTCCAGTTGATGGCGATGCGGAGGATTTTTTTCCAGCCATATAGATTTATTTTTTGTTCTTTTTACGAAATGAATATACTTATTGCTGTAATTATGGATATCGTAAATTCTATCAATTATGTTATTATAATCATTACTTTTTCTTGTAAGTATATCATCTTAAAAAGTACCTGTTAATGGTGTAATAAACAATTTAAATTCTTTCTATTTTGCTTTTTATAAATGACGTTCAAAAAAGGTTCCTTTAAATGGGCGAATTAAATGATTTGACTTTAACTTTGATCGGGTATGTTTTCTTAATTACTAGGTGAACATAAAAGAAAACTGTTGCCAGAATTACCTCAGTCGGCTGTCAGAGTGATGTTGCCCTTTTCTTAATTATTAATAAACTGGGTTAAAAGTTAACCAAAATTAAATTAATGTTGAACCCTTCACGTTTAGACGGGCACGTCAACTTTGCCTTTCAGAAGAGTGAAACCAAACCTAATTATTTCACAATTTGTTGTTTGTTCGCTTGGTGGAGGACAATATTGAATATGTACCTTATTATCGAAAATGATAAAGTTTAGTTTTGCTGAAACTACAGCAAAACTTTCTCTCATTTTTTGCAGTTTTTGTAATGAACACTGAATAATTTGAGATATCTTCTAAGCATAAATGGAAATAAAATATATTCTACGGTTATTATTGATTTGTAAAGTAACACATTTGACATTTTGAATAAAGTTTGACGTACTCAATTAATTTTATTATTGAGAAATTAAACAAAATTTTAAGGATGACAGACGGCCATTTTCTTCATTCCTGAAATAAAATATTCCTATTTATTTATTCAAGTTTTTCATATGTTATCCACCAATATTTGTAAGTATTTGGTACCAGGAGCGCATAAACATATCGAAGTTACAGATTCACAGCGCATACATGGCGAGAAATCGCTAGCTGGTCTATTTATACGAGCCGAGCGCAGCGTGGCAGCCCATTTCCCGCCTAATCAGCTTATGAAGGAACGGAATTACGTGATTCAAGTTACGTTTTCTTTCATTCCTTTTTTGGAGATTCATTTAATTTTATTTTATCCAATTTCTGTTTGTACGCAATTAGATGTAAGGTCTTTAAATCAATGATAGGGTCTCCACTAGAAAAGATTTCTTTTTGTTTGACTTCTCTCCGTTATGATAAAGAATTTCATTTGGCTACTAACATTTTTAGTCAATTACAGAAGATTATTTTTCCTCAATCATCTATCTAGCCTTTACCCAGCTATGTTGGGGTCGGCTTCCAGTCTAACTGGATGTAAGAATACCCGAATTTAGCATGGATCGACTACTTATCTCACCCCTACAATACAGTTACTGGGTAACTCCTGTTAAAACCTGTAACGGCTGTCTAAGACACGGGTGATGGGGGTGTTACACCACCAGCTTCGAAAGTTTGAGCTGCTTCTGAGAAACTGCAAATGGAAAAACCCAATAACATTTTGCCCAACCTGGGAATTGAATCCCACGCCCATCAGTCGTGCTTGCTACCACGAGACCAACTAGACAGTTCTTCCTACAGTCATTTTACCGCAATACAAAGGTAATGAAAAAAATATTTTCACCAACTCCTATCAGAAATTCATAACCCGATTAAAGCCAAAATTCTTAATAAAATTTATCCAGGTCCCAGTGGTACAAGTTAATCAGTTTAGTAATTAAACGCCGATACGAAGTATGTGCCCGGATGGGGCGATGAGTAATGGGCCAAGTCGAGAACTTCTGTAATTTATCGTACGAACGTGACGGCTCGCGAATTCTTACATCACACTTATATGAGATGGACCTTATTATAGATAGCTCTTGATAGTCATGTTGTCTTGGTAAACATGGGATCAAGAGTGGAATATATTGGATTTCTATCTATACTTATTTTTTTTCATATGATAGCCAGATTCATGAGGAATAGTACATACATACATACATACCATCACGCCTGTATTCGCCGAATGCATAGGCAGAGGTACCAATGTACACCTGGTCGCCTGTATGTATTTAGGTCCCATGTAATAAGGGGCGAGCCTATTGCCATTAACCGGGCACAAATCCTAACTCCGAGCTGCTTTTGAGATGTTCATAGAAAAACCCAATATCACTTTTTATAGTATAGGCTAAATAACATCACGCTACGGCCCACGAGAGCTGAGCAGTAACCAAACACGTAAATTAAAAAATTGGAAAAGCTAGTAAAAAATATAAGAAAAAGTAATTTGCCAGTTGTAACATTTGACTTTTTTAAACAAATAGCAAAAAATACTGCAAGTATACTTATGTTTGTTATTTTGTTCTACACCTACCAATATTCAAATTATTGTCTCGCGATGTGCTTGGTACTCGACCAAAAGCAATACATCCGACTTGTTCCCTTGCCAAGAAACAAGGAATATTTACATCGTCTTATCAAGTTTTTTTAAAACACAATGCACAGTTCTTACTTTTTTGTTGAGAGTTTATAGCCAACATTGTTGTATTTACTGATTATACATATATTATTGCGCTAAACGTTGTGCCAAGAAACTGTAAATATATTTACATACTAGCTTTTGCCCGCCACCTCTTCCGCATAAATGTCGGTTACATTTAAAATTCAATCATGATTCGAGAGACACGTGGCGCCATCTATTATCAAAAGAACATTATTGTTGTTTTCCTCTGGGACTGTACTTTTTCACTATATCCGATTCTGTATACCTGTCAACGTATATGCAAAATTTCAGGATGATCAGAAACAAACAAACTTACTTCCTCATTTATAACATTAGTTATAATAGGATTTACGCGGCATATACCTAGAAAAAAGAAATAAATATAAATATAAGAAGAAGACAAGTAAATCATGAAACATAGCCATAGCATTCAAAAATAATGTAGCTTCCTATCAGAGAAAGGATTTTTGTAATCGAAACAGGACTTTCAGAGATTACCTATACCAAACAATTGTTTGTCATGCGGTTGCGGGTTCGATACCTAGCCAAAACCAATGTGACTTTTTAAATTCATATGTAATTTCTACTGCCACGGTAGCCTAGTGGTCCTAAGCGCGACTGCTACGCTAGAGGTCTTGGGTTCGATTCCCAGGTCGAGCAAAAAGTGTTATCGGGTTTATCTATAAAATCCGCAGTAGCAGGTCGGAGTTAGCATTTGTGCCCGGTTAATGGCAATATGCTCGCCCCCTATTACATGGGACCTAAACATACCGGCGAACTGTGGGTGTACATTGTTACACCTCTGCCTAACCCTTCGGGGAATAAAGGCGTGATGGTATGATGATGTACTTTCTAAGTTTATCTTGGACAACTCTGACATCGGTGAAGGAAAACAAAGTAAGGAAACCTGGACCTATAAAGAATGTGACTCTGGAACGCCATTCCGCCTTGAACAACCGTGGTGATCAATGCTCATGCCTTCTCTGTATTATTTCTAGTATATATTTATTATTTTCCTTTTGAACAAACGTAAGTAGATGCAAGTAATCAGGTATACCAAAACTTAGTTAGTTATCAATGTTTAATTTCGCCCGAAATTGCAATAGAAAGTAAAAATATCTTTTTTGGAATATAGGGTTCGGTATATGAAAAACTAGCTTCTACCAGCGACTTCGTTCGCGTAGTTTTCTTCTCCCGCATTAAGTTACATTTTTGGTTACTGCTCAGCACCTATAGGTCGTGGCATGATGTTATATAGCCTATAGCCTTCCTCGATAAATGAACTATCCAACACAAAAATATGTTTTCAATCCTAACCAGTAGTTCCTGAGATTAGCGCGTTCAACCAAACGAACAAACTCTTCAGCTTTATTATATAAGTATAGATACAAAGCTGCTGCCAAAACTATTTATTTTTAAGAACAGCCAGAAAGCATGCACTCTCATATGCTATTTTCACGTGGTAAAGAATTAGGTTCCTACATGATGCAGGAGTAAGCAGGATAACAGAAGAATAACACGATGTATATCACACCTACCTCATGTACTTGTACCCGCTTGGAGGCACTCACACGCTCGTTTTTATTACAATGTATAAAAACATACTAAAACAAGTAACAAATCCTATTACGGAACCCTACAGGGCGGGTCGTTTAACCTCACGTAATATACGTTTCACTATTAAAAGCTAGATATATCGCGTATAAGGATGTTTTCCAGCTAAATTGAACCATTCACATGTGCCGATATATTATGTGGTTATAAAATTGGTTTGCTCTTCATAATTATGGTATCCTGTGACTGGAGATTGAACCCTTTTCTTCTTCCCAGGTGTAAAGCTGAAGAGTATGTTTGTTTATTTGGTTGAACGCGCTAATCTCAAGAACCACTGGTTTGAATTGAAAAAATATTTTTGTGTTGGATAGTCCATTTATCGAGGAAGGCTATAGGCCATATAACATCACGCTACGACATACGGGACTGGAGCAGTAATCAAAGACGTAACTTAATGCGGGTGAAAAAAAACACGCGAACGAAGTTGCTGTACCTTAATTTGTCGACACGATGCTGCTGTACTGCGTGTCACAAGTTCGATTCCTGCACGGAACAAATAATTATATGGCCTACAGGTAGTTGTTCCGGGTTCGGTTGCTTTTGTATGAGTGTGAGTTTATAATATAAACATATTAATATGTTTGTAAACGCACAAGTTTTTGAATCCAAGAAAGAAGATTTGTTTTAAAAATTACAGGTCTCATTGCAAAATCTTTCACTTATATACAGCCACTGGTACTTCCGAATGCCATGCCATGGCAGGCTATGATTAATGGTATAGGTACTTGACAACCAAGCAGACGAAGTGGCGGGCAGAAGTAAGTTACGCTAGAAAATTTTTGTCCATTTATAAACTATGCATAAAGTTAAGTAATGATGAACGTATACTTAGCCATTTTTTTTATTTTATTATGTACATACGTTGTAATTTAATTATTATTTATAAGATTTGTGTTTAGTATACATAATATTATTATCAATATACAAATAAATTAAATTAAAGTGTGTTTGTAATTTTAAATTACAAGCTTTTCACTAAATGCATAATATGAAAGTTTATACGGTACTAACATTAAAAAAAAAACAAATTTAAAAATTTTTGTATGTCTGTTTGTTCCGGCTTATCTCCTAAACGGCTGGACCGATTTTAATGGGACTTTCACTCGCAGATAGCTGATGTTATAAGAAGTAACTTGGGCTATATTTATTTTAAATTTTTGATTTACCTAAATTAAAAAAAGAGGTTTATGTGCTAAAACAAAATTGAAAACAATAAAATAGTGAACGCGAACGAAGTCGCGGGCAACAGCTAGTTATAAATAAATATTATTAGTAAAGAAGTTGTTTATTGTGTTACTTGGAAAAATACTACAAGATGAAACCTTAGATACGCAGAAAACACCATAATCTCCTTTTGAACTAGAAATTACCTAGAAAAGTTAAGTAAATAAATAAAATTTCAGATATTTTTTGTTCCACAAAAAGTTGAGCGAAATGATATCAGAAATTGAATCCACCTCTCCAACTCATCAAAATTAAAGTACTAGGTCAACAGAAACCTATAAGAGCTGAAGAAACTCGGCCGTTGTTTACGTCAAGAGTAAGTCGTCAATTCAATCAATAGCAAATAATCTATTTCCGTGATGCAGTCGTCGAGGCAATCTCTGGGGAACGTTGGAAAATGAGAAAATCTACCGAGATGTCACCGAACTACTGCGGGCTATGCGCTCCTGGTACTGTAAAGCAAAATTATTGATTGTGAAATTGCGTTCTTTTTTTAACATGTCAGAGGATCATCAGTCTATTTGAGCGAGAGTTAATTAAAATCTTTGTATCCCTTTCGTACGGTTATGCGGAATTTTTGCTAACAATCGGTGTAAATTCGCAGTACAAAATATGATATAAAAAAAGCCGAAACTAACGTGCTCTTCCTATAATTGCGAACATTTTTTTGTTTCTTTTTCCGGGGTGGAAAAGCTTCTTGGATATCTCATGCCCTCGAGGGAGGGATCAGTCTAACTGTGATCCTCGGAGCCTGGAAGCGTATGCGCCTTCCGCAATCCTCGACTGGTCCTGCCCATCTTTACGGGTTGTCCGCAGTTCTAGACCATGCTTCGAGGAGTATCATCATCTACTTAGCCTTTTCCCTAATATGTTGGGGTCGGCTTCCAGTCTAACCAGATGCAGCTGAATACTAGTGTTTTACATGGAGCGAATGCCTATCTGACCTCCACAATCCAGTTACTGGGCAACACGATACCTCTTCTTAGACCATGCCTCGGGGAGCGTTAAGTTTTCAATGTTACATCTAAACTTTAAATACCCTTACAATTCTTGTTCTATTGCATACACTTGTTATGTGTACGTTGCAATGCACGAACAGTAATTTTTAACACCTTAAATAAAAGTACCTAGAAAAAACAACTGCCGTAAAAGTAACTGCCTCGTTAGACACTGGGCTAACGAGTCAGTCTCTTGTACAGCAGTCGCGCTTAGGACCACAGGGTCCTAAGCGCGTTAGAGGTCTTGGGTTCAATTTCTATAATTTCATTGGCAGCTGTTCTAGAATCCATGAAAGCCAGATTTGTGTTACTACTTAGGTATAATATATAGATATATATTTGAGACTGCCTCGGTAGCCTAGTGGTCCTAAGCGCGAGTGCTACGCTAGAGGTCTTGGGTTCGATTCCCAGGTCGAGCAAATGTTATTGGGTTTTTCTATGAAATTCTCAGTAGCAGCTCGAAGTAAGGATTTGTGCCCGGTTAATGGCAATAGGCTCGCTCCCTATTACATGGGACCTAAAACATACTGTGGGTGTACGTTTGGTACACTTGCGCCTGAACCTTCGGCTTGTATGTATGTAAATAAATCTCGTTTCCTAGGAATAATTCTTGTTCAATCTTACTTAGTTTGATGGGCATAGTATGCGTATTCAACTATGTGATACATTTCATATTGACCATTTTTGCTATCCCATATCACCGTACTGCAAATAAATGAAAGTCGAGCATATTTCCACCACATGCGGGTTTCAACTAAAACTTTGACATATCGGATAGCGGGACCGACAGAAAATAAACAAAGTTTTATATGCGTAAACAACAGAGTAATCTGTTTTATGAATATGATAATATCTAGGTACTATAGCTATGTTCCCTGACTCTGTTTGCCACGTGGACTTACACTGTCATTGGAATTAAAATTAGACTTTTTTCTTTTTTATTCTATTGGATGGCAAACTACTCTATGGCCCACCTGATGATAAGTGGTCAACACTGCCATCCCATAGGGAGTTGAAATGTCTCATGTGCCTGTGTGTCATTACACCGGCACCCATACTCTTCAAACCGGAACACAGCAACGCTACTTTGGGGCAAAAACAGGTATGGTGCTTCCACCATACCTGTTTCTGCGCCAAAGTAGCGTTGTAGCGTAGTAGGGGAAGAATCCGGGGAAGTAGTAGTACTTCCCCGGACGAGCTCCTTTGCAAAGATCTCTACTACTACTGAGACGTCTATCGTAAAACATATCTTATGACATTCAGCAATAGTGTAGCTTTATATCAGTGAAGTGTTTGTTATCAGACTATTACAATAGCCGGCCACGAATCCTGAGCACAAACGTCAAGTTAATTTTGAGTTTTGCGGTTCCTTTTGGGTTTTTTGGGGCGCTAATATTGCTTGCATTCAGACCGACTGACAGGTCAATGGAGAGAAGCGTCGGCAGCCCAAAATCCGTGGCTATTACTATACTTCTAGAAATTTCTAAATTATGTGTTATTTCTCAGGGTATCTTTTTTGAGCATTTCGGTGTAATTCAGTATACAGACATCCAGACAAACAAACCAATATCGAAACTAACTTGAATTTTAGAAGTGTTTATTGAAAACTGTACATACAAACGCTATGATACAATGTAAATATTTGAGTTTTGCTTAACTATTACTACTATTATAATATTATTGTTAATTGTATACTGCCTCGTGAGTCTAGTGGTCCTTAACGCGACTGCTACGCTAGAGGTCTTGGGTTTGATTCCCAGGTCGAGCAAAAAGTGTTATTGGGTTTTTCTATGAATTTGTCAGTAGCAGCTCGGAGTTAGAATTTGTGCCCGGTTATGGCAATAGGCTCGCCCCCTATTACATGGGACTTAAACATGCCGGCGAAATGTGGGTGTACATTTTTAGTACACCTGTGCCTAACCCTTCGAGGAATACAGGCGTGATTATATGTGTGTGTTGGGGTCGGTTTCCAGCCTAACCGAATACAGGTGAGTACCAGTGTTTTACATGGAGAGACTGCCTATCTGACCCCCACAACCCAGTTACTGGGCAACACTCTTGGTTAGATTGGTTGTGGTTGTCTGGTTATTGTGGTGGACTTCAGACGTGTGGTCTATAGCACGTGTGTCTTTTTTTCTGCTCGGAACTGCCTTCGCGTAGAAGTCAAGTTGCCTTGGCAATAGTATGGCCCTGTATCGCTTTTTATCAGTGACTATTTTTATTGAATCTTACCTGTACTTTCTGAGACTGCCTCTAACGAACAAGCAAAGTTTACCTCTTTATAATACTAATATAAATGATAATTCTTGATGAGCAATTAAAGAAATAGCCCCTGATCCATATTAATATCATCCCCCGCATTTACCTTGATTGTAGCAGAGTGGGTGGTTGTGGGGTTATGGTTTCAACGCCTACAGGATAAACTATAGGTAAATTAAATGAGATATTATGTGGGTAGCCACCGGTAACTGGTATAATTATTCCTGAGATCATTTCCTTAAGATTTTTTGCAACTGTAATAACATACCACCACGCCTGTGTTCCCCGAAGGGTTAGGCAGAAGTGTAACAATGTACACCCATAGTTCAGTATGTTTAGGTCCCATGTAATAGGGGGCGAGTCTATTTCCATTAACCGGGCACAAATCCTAACTCCGAGCTATTTCTGAGAATTTAATAGAAAAACCCAATGAAACTTTGCTCGACCTGGGAATCGAACCCAAGACCTCTAGCGTAGCAGTCGCGCTTAGGACCACTGGGCTAACGAGGCAGATATATGATTCCGTTTTTAGGGTTTAGTACCCAAAGGGTAAAACGGGACCCTATGACTAAGACTCCGCTATCCGTCCGTCTGTCACCAGGCTGTATCTCATGAACCGTTATGATGATGGTGATGTTAGACAGATGATGTTTTTCTGTTGCCGCTATAACAACAGAATAAAATAAATAATAATAACAAAAAGATAACAACAGAATAATATAGCAAAAAGTGTTATTGGGTTTTTCTATGAATTTCTCAGTAGCAGCTCGGAGTTAGGATTAGTGCCCGGTTAATGGCAATAGGCTCGCCCCCTATTACATTGGACTTAGACATACCGGCGAACTGTGGGAGTACATTGTTACACCTCTACCTAACCCTTCGGGGAATACAGGCGCGATGGTATGTTATGTAAAATCAATATTGATTTTTTCCCGTTTTTACCGTTCTCGTACTTGGTCGGTTTTTCTTCTATTTGTGTAGCGAGTTTGATGTGGCCGAAGTCGTGGGCAGAAACCTTCAGTCATACTTTTTCAACCCCCGACTCAAAAAGAGGGATGTTATAAGTTTGACGTGTGTGTGTGTCTATCTGTGGCACCGAAGCTCTTAAACGGGTGAACTGAATTTGAATGCAAGTTTCCAAGTGATGGTTCTGAGATATGTTTTTATCAAAATCAGTTCAGCCGTTTCCAGGTTATAAGCTCTTTTGTTAGCCGCAGATCTTTATTCTTCTGTCGGGGGTTACTTAATTTTTTTAATTATTTACTTCGACACAGTGTACTAATGTACAATGTTAAATAGGTGTATTTAGTAGCAATACTCCTAACTACAAGCGCGCCATACAAGCTGAGTCTTGGGTTCTGATCCTAACTCGAGCAAAGCTGATTTTATTGTTTAAAGCCTTGAATTTTCCGGTACATTAGTAATGGCTGCCGCCTATTACTTACGCTTTCAATCAATTTTCAGTAGGTATATAGAACACCTTTTCACCCGACTGCCTCGGGAAGAGGCTTATGTTTTTATCTTCACCTTTAAGGGGTTTAAGGCCGTTATTTTAATTTTCATACCAACAAAACGTAGTTGAACTTTTACCCAAAAGATCTTCGTAATTTTATTTTGCCTCTGTTGACGGAAAGAGCCATAACGATTGTTTTATAGTAAAACGTGAAAACACAAATACAATGTGTTTAAAATAAACCACACGTTAAGAACCCCTGACTTTAATCATATTGCTAAGTTGCTCAGGGGTGTACAATGCCAGGGTTGCGGAATTTGTTCAAAAGCGTCACCGCGGCACTGGAACGCAAAAGGCATCAGGAGGAACACGGATGGGTTTTAGTCAGTAAGAGTCTGACACTCCCTTCAGCTCCACCCAGAGCGGAAAAAGTCATTTGATAATATCCCATCTTTTAAAAAAAAATATAAAAAAATGTTTGTGTCTCTTCCAGCTTGGCTATTCATGGCTACACGAGGATAGAAAAATTACGTAACACAATATTGACGATTTAAATGGCGCCCTACTTCAGGTTCATTATTCAATCGATCAACCGTCGTTAATGCAACACGCTATAAAATCTACAGGAAAATACTATATTACCTTACATAACTACTCAGGTACAATAAGGCAAATTAACTTTCAGAAAAGTTCTGTTTTGTAGAGGTTCGTCTGTCTCTGTCACCCACCCCATACTTGTGTGTGTCTCTTTCTAAACACAATGTGCACGTGTTCTTTTAAGATTAAGAATAACTTGACCTCTTTTTCTTTTTTTTTTCTTTACTTACCAACGCACTTGGAGAGTACTCATAAAAAAATATTTCGGTGGAACACCATTTTCAAGAAGACGGTACTTAGGCACGGACGGTAGGAAATGAGCTATTTACTTTCTAGTTTCGGTCTTGAGCTAACTCGTAAAAATTTTACTGCTATTAAACTTTATTAATTTTGTAATAACGAAAATTGAAGGTACCTAATTTCGTTTATTGGAACGAAATCGTTGTCTAATATAATTTTACAGATTATTCATATTTTTTTTTATGATTTGTTATATATTATTTTTTCGCCTGCAACCTTGCATACTAATTAGTACCAGGAATCCAGAACCACAAAATATTTTAGAGGAG
The DNA here is from genome assembly GCA_947462355.1 of Caradrina kadenii. NCBI lineage: Eukaryota > Metazoa > Arthropoda > Insecta > Lepidoptera > Noctuidae > Caradrina > Caradrina kadenii. Next base: position 2,521,822 of record OX381693.1, on the reverse strand, counting down.
GTGGCAGTACCGTGTCACAGTTCACAAGAAAACTTAATTTGCTTCGGTCGTCATAAAAATATATTCATCTCTTTCTATCTATTTTCAAATATCTATATTATCGTTGAAAATAAATTCCGAAACACTCCTTTCACTATAATGACAAACTGCCAATTAACGTCTTACGGCCCGGCATTCACGTTCAATCACCAGGAGCATATATTACGAAGGAGGTTGTAATTCTAACACCGTGTAACCGATTATCAGGCCTATAGCAGCTGCAGTGTTGGGTGAATGGTCGTAATTAGAGGCCTGTAGACGCAGTCTGGTCGTAACACGATTAGGCTGAAGCCGTATATGGCGACAATTATCGGCAGGTGCGAGTTCCTTAGACACAAGTTTGTACTATCGATCATAGGTTCATGTTTCTTAGATGCGGATTATGTAGGTCTTAGGAGGTTATTCGGTAACGGTTTTTGTTTAATAAAATTGCATGAAATATTTTTTAATACGGGGTGTAAAAAGATCCACATTGTGGCGCAGGACGTCCACCTACAAGTTGGAACAACGTCCACCTACAAATCTATGGGGGAAGCCTATATCCAGCAGTGGACGGCCTACGGCTGCATCATATCAGCCGTAGGTCAAGTAACTGATTTCGTATTATCTATAAACTGTTTACCTAAAAAATCTTTACAAAGACTGCCTCGTTAGCCTAGTGGTCCTAAGCGCGACTGCTTCACTTGAGGTATTGTGTTCGATTCCCAGGTCGAACAAAGCGTTATTGGGTTTTTCTTTAAAATTCTCAGTAGCAGCTCGGACTTAGGATTTGTGCCCGGTTAATGGCAATAGGCTCGCCCCCTATTAAAGGGACTTAAAACATACCGGTGAACTATGGTTGTACATTGGTTTATACTTCTGCCTAACCCCTCGGGGAATACAGGGGTGATGGTATGATGTATCTTTACGAAGAGAAAAAATTAATTGACCGAACATTAGCCATAACCACAAGTCTCTTGAAATTGTTGGTCTTCTAACAAAACAAGATCAATTTAAAGTAAATATTTTCATAACCAAAGATATTTCAGAAACTATGAATAAAAACAATATCTTGTAACATAACTCTAAGTAATAGTAAGAAGACAATACATTCGTAGAAAAGGAACATTCTCAATTTTTATACCTGATTTAGTGCGAGACATTGTCCCCTGAGGTCGTTCGGGGGTTTAATTAAGCCCCCTTTATGACCCAAGAGTGGGGAATTCAATCTTCAGAACAAGAGAACAGTGTTTTTAGGCTTAAGATTGTGATCAACTTCGACCTCATATAGATTGGGAAGCAAATGGGATAGGATAGAGAAATGTGCGTTTTTATTGGTGAACTGCAAATTGTTACACTGTGGTAAGGAAAATTCCAAGACGGAAAAATGTTATATACTCGCAACACAACTTAGAATTACTTAGACAATAGTCTTAAGTTATCGGTAGTGAAAATCCGTCACAGTAATCAGTTATCTATATTGCATTACGGTTTGCTCTCAAACGTGGCAATGCCACCATTGTCTTGTTCACATCATCAGTTGTTCATTATAAGTTCTTTTTAAATCCACTTTGTATTCGATTATTGTTAAATTTACATAGCATGTTATATTTCATGTATTCATTAAGTGTGTAAACAAAATATTAATAGGCTTTACAAAATAAACATTTATTATGTATATGTTCTAAGAAACGATAGATCAGATTAATAATGTAGCCTAAAATATTAATCTCGCCTACAAACCAGCGAAGTGTAAAGACAAGGTACTTCCCGGTAAATTCCTAGCTTCTAGAACCACTTTAAGATAGAACTAAGTCAGTGCAGCTGTGGTTAGTTGGTTCAGCCACACCGCAGAGACGTCGGTGCGTCGGATTGGCTGACATAACCGCAGTACGACTGTCGGATTGAATCACTCGCTTGGATGCTCTGTTTCGTGTCCTAACTTGCTCTTCGCCTTGCCATATTGAGAATAACGATAGATTGTAATTTCAGAAATGACTAAATAAACCTGCAACTTGAGCCTTAAGAACTGAGTCACAATTGGTTTATTCATAATTAATAAATATTTATTTATTTCAATAAACTATTCATTTAATTCTGTAAATTATAATGATCTCACGTACGAGACCTTCGGTGGGCGAGTCCGACTCGTACTTGTGGTTTTGTTTTATTTTATTTAAAACCGATTTTAGTTAAAATCCTATAAGATCAATCTCGAAAAAAATCCATAACCATATCGGTTGATAAAGGACGGAGTTCAGAGGTAACAAAAAAAAATACAAACGAATTGAGAACGTCCTTTTTTTTGAATACGGTTTAAAATAGGTATAACTATCAGTTTACTCCACATTAATGCTTTTCTTTATTTTATTCACAACTTCGTAGGACCATAGAAAAACTGTACATTCAACGATATAGCTTAGAAGTTCGGAACTTGGCAATTCATTGGCTCGCCGTAGCCGCCTCGTAACAGAAAGTAATCTGTATAAAATTCAGGATTTCCGAAGTACTCGTACCAGGAAAACATAAACGGACAGGTCTTATCTCCAACCAAACATTGCTTCGACGCAATTTTGTTTTCCTTACTTAACGTTTCGTGAGCAACCAACCATAGTACGTGTAACATATCAGAGATATAAAATATCCTAATCACATAGATTTTCGTGTCTGTTTATTACGAAGTAAATTTCGCAAAAATGTAGTCTAGCGGAACCACGAAAACAAGTAAATATCATCAAATTTCCAGATCGACTGCGGATTATATTACAGCTTTACAAAAAAATAAAATGTAATGAGTCATAAAATTATAACAAATGAGATATTGTTAGCTCATATTTTTGTTAAATCCACTTCTACTAATTATTCAATAACTGTTTTTAATTCAAATTTTAATTTCGCCAAGTTCAGAAAAACAAAAGAAGTACGAACTCTGTTTTTATTCTCTGTTGAGAAAAAAGTTTAATTATTTCAATTCAAGTTTTATTAGGTTTCAATAAATCTGTACGCCTGAATTACAACTGGCAATTTATTGTTATTTAAAATTCCACTGAATCTGAAAGCGAGTAACAAATTCGTGTCAATTTCCCGAATGCTTTTTGCAAAATATTCAATAAGATTGAAAACTATTTTAGTAAGGAATTTTAATATTGTATCCTCATTCCCTTTGCCATCGGAAGTGTCATTCTGTAAAACGTTGATTAAATGTGAAGTTAGCTTGAGGTGAGCTGTCAATATCTTTAGTAATAGTGGAGCCCATGTGGAGCTCTTTGTGAAGAAGCTCGTCAGGGGAAGTACTACTACCACACGTATTTCTGCCGCAAAGCAGTATTGCTGTGTTCCAGTTCGAAGGGTATGGGTGCCGGTTCAACTTTGTCTCTGGGATCCCAAAACATTTGCAAGTCCTCTGGTGTTGCAGGTGTCTATAGGCAGCGGTGAGCACTTAACATCAGGTAAGTCATCGGCTTATTTGACATCAAAATAATACTAATAAAAAAAATAATATTGATGAGTAGGTAATAGTTCCATTCTTTGCAACATTTTAATTTTCCATGGGGTGAACTCGTTATGAGTTCACCCCATGGAGAAAATTAAGATTTTAAGTCGAGATTTTATTATTAGAGAAACCCTTTTCCTTTAGGATAAACATCGTACCTTTTACAAGTAGGGACTTCTGTTATAGAAAAATATCAAATTTGTATATCTTAATTTTATTACAAGTTTCACTAATAATGTCAATCTTGATACCAGTATATCATAAACCACGTAGATGTGAGCTCAGCCAATAACACACGTCGGCGATCGCGTGATACGATAAAACACAACACAATTTGTGTTCGCTACTGGAATCCGATATGTTTCTGATGTGAACCGTTACATTCTGAATTTGAAAGCTTGACACTTGTATCTTGTAGATAGAATGTAAAAAATATACTCACGCTTGATCTGCGAGAATTTTGTTTTAGAAAAAAGTGAAAATGCGGGTTACATTTTATGATATCGCATTGAGCTTCCCTAAAATTGTTCTAATTTTATAGGCTATTTGGTTTACTACACCAAGTATTAAATATGTTTTAAGCGACAACACATAAAAACGAGGTTATGATATTCATTATTAATAATTCTCATTCCAATCTCAGTGTGCAATTTCTGAAACCTATAGGCAGATGTGAACCTATTCATTTTTCATATAAATTATGTTATATTCCAAGGCAGAGAATGGCAATATTCATCTGTTTAAATGGGTGTTTCCCGGCTGCCACGTACATTCACGGTTGAATGTCTCCCGACATACGATTATGGATATCAAAGGATTTAACATCACGATCGTGCGAACTGATACAGTTATCCTGTATCGGATAAATTTTATTTATCTCTGCGTTCCTTATGCGATCCTGGTAGTTGTACAAAATTGGACATTTTATGCTATGACATTTGTACATAATTATTCTTTGGTTACAATTTATTTATTTATTAAACTTTATGTAGCAAAAGATACAAAGCCGACTCAATGCCTTGGGCATTCTTCATCAGTCAACCAAAGATGGTAAAGAAGAAACATGAAAGGTGCAAGCAATCATAATGCTCGTAAAATAACAAAATTAGAAATCGAAGTAAAAATCATAATTCGAAGTGAAATATACAAATGCATAAAATTACATTTTGTTCATTTTAATTTGAGTAAGTTTTAGATTGGTAGGTTTATCTTAAAACATTCGATTCATTAATTGGTCCTTCGAGTCAGCTCATTTATTTTACATCGAAAATGTCTACAGGGGTAAATGTTGTATTACTCACCACCTCTAGTACTCCAACCTCTATGGGTCAATGGTCATCGGACGCAGCAACATGGCCCTTTGTGTGCTTGACAAACGCTAGAGCCAACTAGAAAGGGTGGATTATCGGGGACGAGCCAGCAAACACTACTGCCATTCTGTTTGCATGCACCCTCTGTAATTTCTTTGCGTACATTATACGTATTATAGTAACCGCCACGAGTCGTGAGCACAAATGTCAAGTTCATTTTTAGGGTTCTGTACCTCAAAAGGAAAAAACGAAACCCTTATAGGATCACTTTGTTCTCCGTCCGTCTATCTGTCTCCCTTTATTTCGGTAATGCGTGGAAGTATCAAGTTGGAATTTAAACCGTATACTCAGGTCGATGGTCCCATGAAGTTGCGAAAAAATCAAACTCAAGCAACAAAGAGGAATCGTGCTCATTTATTTTCAACCAACCACTTGAATATTTTACTCAGAATTTATAATACACTGGTTTAATTGGAAACAGTATCGTAATGCGCTTAAGATGGGACATAATATAATGTTGAAGAAATACGTGAAGCCACACTCGTGCCTGCTCTAGTTTCGAGAAACGCTCTTTTAGCACGAGATACTTAAAATGATATCTAACGATATTGCTGCAAATTCAATTATATGCAGGTAAATATAAGGTTCTTTTTAAATAGATTTTCGAATGAAAAATTAATGTAAAAAAAATTACAAGCAGCTTACGCGCGCTTGACAGTTTGGCGCATTAATTTTTCGTTCAATAAACCGGGAGTTACTCAATTAAATCTTAAGACGATAAAAGACATTTGATGATTATTTGTTAGAAAATCTTCATTATTTACGATGTTCTGTAGAATAGAGAACATCGTAGAGGGCCTAAAATAGATTAATTTTATACCTTTCCTCTCAAATGTAACATAAATGAAATCGGTTTTTAAATTTGTAGTACCAGTTTCTCTCATAACTATTATTAAATTAGCTTTATCCTTATGAATTGTTGATACGTATTCTAATTTTCGTCTAAAAATGCTTTAGGATACCCGTTTTTTCAATCCAAAAATAAATAAGTTTACGTTCGTAGATGCTAAGTCACATAAAACATCTATACACTCTGTTACATAAATGTGTACACATTTTTGTAGATTCTTTACACAACGCTTTGCATAGCGGTTCCGTGATGCAATTCAAATGCAGCACGCTGTTCAGATTTATGATACCCGGATGAAGCACGCGAACTATTTTGAGTTTAACTTTTGTTTGGTCTATGAAAAGTGTCTGAATAACTTATATAAACTTAAACGTTTAGGACGCCGGCGCAGGAAGAAGAGTGGCGAAAGGACTGGTCCGAGGTGGCGCAAGTAAAGAATATATGGAAGGACTTGGGAGATGCCTTTGCCCAGTAGTGGGACATTACAGGCTAGACAAAAAAATATAAAAGTTTGACACGTTTTGAGATACAGACAGTTTCTCTAACGAAAAATTAATGTGACAAAGTGTCAAGCACGTATTGGCTTGTGATTGTCAATGGATAATTCCGTTCACCAATCGCAGCAGCTTACGCGTACTTGACAATTAATCACATTAATTTTTCGTTCGAGAAACCGGCTAAATGAACCAATAAGACCATTAACTACTAAAGGGTCGTTTACAAATATAATTGCCTTCAGAAAACTTTTAAGGGTCAATAAAATTAGCATTTATAACTCCATGTAGGTACGTGGTATTTTTTCAAAATAGTGGTTGATATTGACTTTAAGGAGATGCTAGACGAAATTACATACGTTTAAATGTACATAGTGTACACGTCGACGCATACAGTGTGTCAAGTAAATACTGCTTTGATATCAAGTTGAAATGGACTCGGCAACACCAGTTTATAAGTTATTTATTTTTCAAGTAAAGATGCTTTATTTCAAAGCAAGTACCTAATGTTTATTTGCTTTACGTTAGTTGTAACAATTATTTGGTTCAGCGTATCCTGCCATACATTTATTTTTTTATGACTTTTTCTGCTCGGGGCAGAGCGGAGTTCAGGAGTGTCAGACGCTTACCGACTAAAACCCCGTCCGTGTTCCTCCTAATACTCTTTGCTGTCCAGGGCCGCAGTGACTCTTTTAAACTAATTCCGAAACCCTGGATCCTGGCATACATGACAATATGTTCACTGTTAGTGATATCAATTAATTTATAGTTTCTATCGACTTATTAAATAGACCTTAATAGTATAGTAGTTAAGGTTAGTTTTGATTAAAAGTTTCAAGGTTTATATTGTCGATATGTTTGTTTACTAACTGCCTCGTTAGCCTAGTGATCCTAAGCGTGACTGACACACTAGAGGGCTTGGGTTCAATTTCCACGTCGAGCAAAGTGTTATTGGATTTTTCTATGAAATTCTCAGTAGCAGCTCGAAATTAGGTTAGGTTAATGGCAATAGGCTCGCCCCCTATTACATGGTACCTAAACATACCGGCGAACTGTGGGTGTACATTGGTACACGTCTGCCTGACCCTTATGGGGAATACAGGTATGCTGGTATGTATATTTATGATGGTACGATGGTACTCAGCATTTTTTCTCTTACGAGGTTATGGGTTCGGATCCGGTCAAGTACCAATGTGACTTTTCAATTCTTATGCATTTTCTAAGTTCATCTTGGCTATAACTGACATCGGTTAATAAAAATCTGAAATCGCCAACCCGCCTTGAGCAAGTGTGGGAATCAATGCTCGTGCTTTCTCTGTCTCTTTGCCTTGCAGTTGGATAATATTATTATAAAAATAAAGAATAGGTTGGAATAGGAAATATTATTAATAAAGATTGTTTTTTTTTTCTTTGTAACAGGTAACCTCTTTACATAAATTCTTTTACTGATAGACAACGACACTATTGCTGAGTGTGTATGCTGCCGTCATAAGAAAAAAGGACGTAATTACACAACATAAAGTAACCGATTTCCGACCTTAAAAAGTAATAACTTACAGTCGGAAATCGATTACTTCGTTTGTCGTGTAATTATGTTCTTTTTCTTATGATGGCAGTATGCTTATGGTACGTATATTTAACTTCCACGCGGACGAAGCAGCGGGTATAAAGTAGTACTTCTGTATAGATTTCTCCAACAGATAATTATTAAAATGATACGTGTTGAATACAATTATTTACCTACAAGTCGCGTTACTCACCAAATTAGCGTCAACACAATAATAATATTTGCGGTAATCAAACTCTCGCTACCTGTACCTACGAACACAAATAAATTATGTACGACATTGTACGTGTTGTACCTTATATTGTGAAGTACTGGGGAACAATGGAACACTGAAATCTTAATGTTCCTCTTTTTCTTTATCTAAGTTAATTTATGTATAGTATGCGCTTGTAGAAGAATTTGAAACACGATGTATTGTTGCGGTTTCCCATACTTAATCTTCTTTTATTATTTTCCAAAACCTTTGAGAAATAGCAATATTATTCCGACCGAATTTCAGTCTCTGTGGCTAATCTCATAGGAGACTAAAATATACGCAAGCGATGTTAACACAATTGCACTTACCTCTTCCGTGAAAGAAGAGAGATCAGACGCAGAACCAATGGCTTTACGTGATTTCCAAGGCACGGGGATATGACATCCCAGTCTTGTAAAGTCCAGGGAACTACTGAGTATCTCCATTTGAAAAAAAAACAATAGGTAATACTACTCACTCTAACACTCACTCATCACTGTATGTGAAGGAAAACATCGTAAAGAAATCTGGACTTAAACTTAATATACATAAGTCTGAAATCTTCAAACCGCTTTAAGGAAGTGTCGTAAATAATGCTCGTGTCTTTTCTGTATAAGAAGAGGCCTTTGGCTTGTAGTGGGACAATAATAGGCTGTGATATTATTAAATCTACACTAATATTATAAAGCTGAAAAGTTTGTTTGTTTGTTTGAACGCGCTAATCTCAGGAACTACTGGTTTGAACCGAAAAAATATTTTGGTGTTGGATAGTTAATTTATCGAGGAAGGCTACAGGCTATACAACATCACGCTACAACTAATAGGTACGTAGCAGTAACCAAAGTCGTAACCTTAGTCGCGAACAGAAGCTAGTTATTAATATTATCTTCCAGATACCATCAGGCCAATCAATCTTTAAGTTACAAACATCCAAACAAACGACATCCACCCGTCTCTCACTTATCCAAATGTTTAGTAACATTCATGATTAGAAAGTCAAAACGTAAGGTCGTGTACCAGGCGACCATAAATAAGCATACTGTATTAACAAGCTAATCAGCTGTTGTTCTGCCTACAAATTACTGTTGCGCCATTATTTCAACCAAACACTCAATTTAGTTAAACATCTGGGTTTAATATCGCGTGTAATGACAATATTATTACCATTTATAACTTCTGTATTGTGAGACTTATTAACGGTAAGGTTTAATATCAGTGTATGAGACTCTACAGTCTACGCGAGCAAATAGTTCAATATAATCCAGCTGTACTCCGGGTATTCACAAGCGTTCATTTACGTCTTTGGTTACTGCTCCGCTCCCGTGTGTCGTTAGCTTGATGTTATATCGCCTTTACTATTCCTCATGAATCTAGCTATCATATACGAAAAGACTTTTCCAATTCGACTGGTAATTGCAGAGATTTGCACATTAAACAAATAAAAAAAACTTTAGATTTATTGCATTAGGATAGATTAACCAATAGCAATGGGCTCAATTAGTAATAGGTGCGCCCCCTATTGCATAGGACATTGGTACACCTCTGACTACCCCTTCGAGGAACGTAGGCGTAACGACGGTAAGTGGAGACAGCTTTACATTATGACAGTTTCAAAAATATTTTTCTCGTATATTTTTAGCACAAGCTGAGCTGTCGCATACAGGACACTGCGTTCTGAATCTAAATTAGTTGATGAAGTTTTCATTTTATCACCCATGATTGTGACAACAAGAACTGTAAGGGTTTTTACCCAGTTTTCTAAGTGGGAAATGCAATATATCCCTCGCACATGGTAATCAGGGCGATGACGTCCTCTGTCACTTTGTGTCGGATAAAACTCGTTATAATAAATTACTCTTGTACGTGTGTTCATACTTTGTGTTTGAAGTTAATGTTGTTTGTTTGTGTGACTTTTGATTTGTGTCGCATTTTGATTGGGTAAGCCGTGTAATGAGTTTTGAAGGCTTTGATTTAAAATTCACGTTCGCATGAGAAAATAAATAATAAAAAGAATTTTGTAATTTATTTACAACACTATAGTGTTGTTGTAATTTTACGTAAATAAAATTAAAACTCTTACAGTAATCACATAAAAATAGTCTAAATGCTACGCGCATGCTACGCCGTAGTACTGCGCGTAGGATGTGGCGTAGCAAAAGGTGCGCGTACGCAGCGCTAATAATTACGTATCATTTATTTGTCATACTGTAGAATCTATACTAATATTATAAAGCAGGAGTTCAGTCAAACGGGGTGAATAGGGACGCAGGGATGAATCGAGACGAAATTTTAAAAGGGATTTTTACTTTGAAATAATATCGTTTGTTACCAACAAGGACATTAAAATCTTAAATTGTAATTTAGTTAAAACAGAAGAGATCTCTTTGGTAACAAACTATATTATTTCAAAGTAAAATTCCTTTTAAAATTTCGTCTTGATTCACCCCTGCGTCCCTATTCACCCCGTTTGAAGGTATTTGTTTTGTTTGAACGCGCAAATATATTGAACTACTGGTCCGATTCTAAAAATTATTTCGCTAATAGGAAACACTGTCATGTAAATTTCAAATAATTTATATTGCTCTGTATTTTACGCGAAATAGCAAATAAGCTTTGTTATTTCTCGTCAAATATAAAGCAGAAATAACGATAGCTTATAACAATATTTGTGTAACGTTATAACGAATGGAATATAGGTATTTATCTTTGTAAATGTTTGACAAACGAATTGCTGAAATCAAAAGCAATGTTATTTGTTTCTTGGAAGGAAATACTAGCCCTAGTTCGACACACTAATATGAATAAAATATTAACTAGTTTTTATTTTCCTTCGGTGAGATATCGATTTTTTTTATGATTGACATATATTTTGTATACAAGTCAATTACGAGAGCTTCTTATGTGAGAATTTGTTTATTTGGAGTTCTTTTGTCTTTTTTTTCTACTTTTAAACAGAAAGCGAATTATCATGGATTGAATAACGATCGCATTTTAATCACAATCATTTGTCAATAATTCCTCTATTTTTTTTTCATTCTTGTCTTTTTAAGTTTCCGTACTCAAAGGGTAAAACGGGACCCTATTACTAAGACTCCGCTGTTCGTCCGTACGTCTGGTACCAGACTGTATATCACGAACCGTGACAGTGAGACATTTGAAATTTCCTCAGATGATGTATTTCTGTTGCCGCTATCACAACAAATACTAAAAACAGAATAAAATAAATATTTAAGGGGGCTCCCACACAACAAACCTGATTTTTTTGCTCGTTTTTATATGTAATGGTAAGGAACCCTTCTTGCGCGAGTCAAACTCGTATATCATATTATGCAAATAAATATGAATTTGTATATTTTGCCTACATTTTTGACAAGTTTTTGACATTGATTGACGCTAAAATGAGTTGCTGAGATGCGTTTAGATATAGGACTATATTTTTTTCGAAAATTGGCCGTTTGGAACCTGGCAGATACCAGCGATGGGATAGCGTAACACCATTGCTATCCGAAAGATTTTGACAGAAATTAATAAGCCTTTACTTTAAATGTCCAAAAGTTCACTCTACTGACAACGTAACTAAAACAATGAATAAATAAATGATTTTTTATTCCATTGAAGTCCAGAGGTTTTTTCGCAAGATTGCATTTATTTCAGCTAAAGCATTTACAAGCACTTTTGATTCGTCAAGAAATCGGTCAGTTAACTAAAAACTTGAAGCTAGTTGCTCGTGCCAGAACATAGGTAAGTCTCTATGGAGAAGAACTGACAAGAAACTCCACTGACACTATCTATATCTATAAAAATAAATAAAATTAAAGTGTCTGTTTGTAATTTCAAATTAACAGCTTTTCACTAAATACATATAAAAGTATATACGGGACTAACATCAAAAAAACAATTTTTAAAATTTTCGTCTGTCTGTTTGTTCCGGCTAATCTCTGAAACGGTTGAACCGATTTTGACGGAACTTTTACTAGCAAATAGCTAATGTTATAAGGAGTACCTTAGGCTACTTTTATTTCAGAAATTTTAATTAAAAAAGAGGGTTACGCGAAAACAAAATTCAAACCAAGGAAATAGTGAACGCGAACGAAGTTGCAGGCAAAAGCTAGTTTTCAATAACCGTTCTGTTACACTGAACTTGTCTAACTGATTGTTACAGAGTAACTGACAAAGGAGGCCCAAGTTCAATTCCAACTTATTTATTAGTTTCTGGTTGAAACCTCCTTGGGGAGCCGACTTCTGAGTGAACGACTGATCACGAGGACAACTTACTGCACACTAAGAGATGAGTCATACAACTCTGTTAGTATTCCTTATATGTAGTAGTAGCAAAGAGCTTTGTGAAGAAGCTGGCCCTGGGAAGTACTACTACCATACCTATTTGTACCGCAAAGCAGCGTTGCTGTGTTCCGGTTTGAAGGGTGTGGGTACCGGTGTAACTACAGGCACATGAGACATTTCAACTTTGTCTCGGGGATGGCAACACATTTTCAAGGCCTCTGGTATTGCAGATGTCTGTAGGTGGCGGTGACCACTTAACATAAGGTAGACCGTCAGCTTGCCCAAAAAATTAGAACACCTACATTCTTTTAGATTGGAATGGAAGACATTCTCATTCAAAGCCAAGAAATCCTACGTATGGGTTTCCTTGCCAAATCTGAAATTAGTTTTCGTAGCATTAAAATCTTTTTTTTAAAACGTTTAGGTACAGGTAATTGTTTCGATATTTACAAGTCTATATAAAGATATTGGTTTTGAAATTCGGACAAGTGTGAGTCGGACTCGCCCACCGAGGGTTCCGTACGTAAGATCATTACAATTTACAGAATTAAATAAATAGTTCATTAAAATTAATTAATTAAAAAAAAAATCGTTTCACAGACTTCGGAAAAAGGGGGGAACGGTATTTTTTTTATATTTTTCATTATAAAGAAATTATGCGTCGGAAAAAATTAATAACATATATTTTGCAATGTGCACATCAAGCCCTTTTAAATGATACCTCAGTTGTATCAGTAGCTTCAATTAGAACCTTTGACCCCCATAAAAAATATAGACCCCCTATTATTAAGACACATACATACCATCACGCCGGTATTACCCAATGGGTTAGGCAGAGGTGTACCAGTGTACACCAACAGTTGGCTCTTATGTTTAGGTCCCATATTATAGGGGGCGAGCCTATTGCCATTAACTGGGCACAAATCCTAACTCCGAGCTACTACTGAGAATTTCATATAAAACCCCAATAACACTTTGCTCGACCTGGGAATCGAACACAAGACCTCTAGCGTAGCAGTCGCGCTTAGGACCACTAAGCTAACGAGGCTTTTTTTAAGATTTAATTAGAAATGTATAGTTTTGAGACTTTTTTGTATTTGAGGTCTATAACGATGCTACTTGTAAAATTTCATAGTTCAAGTTAACGGGAACTACTCTATGAGTTTTGATTTCCTTGATAGTGTCGACATATGCATTTTTTGCTGAATAAATCTAATCTAATCTTTTTTTTACGTAAACTTAATAATGTAAGTTTGATTTTTTCACAACTTCATGGGACCGTCAACCTGAGTATACTGTTCAAATTTCAACTTGATATCTCTACGCATTCCCGAAATAAAGAGTCTTAACAGACAGACAGACAGACAGACGGACGGACAGACAACAAAGTGATTTTATAAGGGTTCCGTTTTTTCCTTTTGAGGTACGGTACCCTAAAAACGCACACAAACTCATTTATTTATAGATCTCCCGATTTAAACACCCTACGAATGTCGAAATTATGATTTACAAAAGGTTACCATCCATTTTTTACACAACGCAACATTCAATAAAAGGTCAGGAATATTGTATAACCGTAAAATAAATCTGCTCATCCGTCCATCGCTAATTCAAAAATAAAACACAGAAAACAAAAATACAAATGAATTTCAAAATCATATTCTGAACGGTATAACTACCTACATGACCTTTGAAACAGAACCTGACATTTTAAAGCTTCCGCGAATAATAATGCAATGTTCCGAGAGCCTAGTGTGGATTTTCATACGAACTCAATCATGAATTCAACTTTATTTTCACTGAAATTGGACCGTCTATTATTGTCTGCAGGGTAAACGCCTCTTCATACAGAGAAGGCACGAGGATTGACGGTAGACCGATCATTTAAAAAAGGTGGCGGGCAACGGATAGATGCTGGCTGCCGCGGACCGGGATGGGTGGCGCTCTTGCGTGGAGCCCTACGTTCAGCAGTGGACGGCTATACGCTGATATGATAATAATAATGAACCTCTGGTCCATCATGCCTCGTTAGCCTAGTGGTTACATGCGCGACTGCTAGGCTAGAGGTCTTGGGTTCGATTCCCAGGTCGAGCAAAAAGTGTTATTGGGTTTTTCTATGAAATTATCAGTACCACCTCGTAGTTAGGATTTGTGGCCGGTTAATGGCAATAGGCTCGCCCCCTATTACATGGGACTGTGGGTGTACATTGTTATACCTCTGCCTAACCCTTCAGGGAATACAGGCGTGATGATATGTTTATGCATATGTGGTCCATCATGTTAGAACTATAGAAAGTAATATTTTATACAAGTTGACATGAGCATTATTAACGTTTATAGGTAAAAAACTCACAATAGGCACTCCATTCGCAGAACTTCTATACAATTAACATCAAGTCACAATGTTTAGAATTCTCTTAATCGAAAACATGTGAAAGTGTTCAGAGAAACAGTTCCAATAAATTGAAATGTATCGAAAGAAAGAGAAAATAAGAGGAATTGTTCGTACGGCCGCCTGCGAGCAAAAAACATTTACCTCCGGGAAACTCTTAGACCTCCCACATACATAAAAGTAATATAAAGATATCTGCAGTACTACTCGTATTCTGTAACAAACTTCTTCAGTCAATTTCGGTGAAATGGGCTGACCTCAAGTTAACATCACCTAACGAATTGTCAAACTGGAAATAAATATATTATTATTTTCTTTATTCATTTAACTCTACAAGTTCCAGTTTTACATATTATTACAAAAACAAAAACATTTCAAAATTAAAAAATTTTAGCCCACCGGTATCGCGAACAGGGTCCAAGCATAACGACAGGCCGTGTAGACGGCGCGTTCGTGTTCCACACTCGCCTCAAAGAGATATCAGGAATTGAAGTGGCCGCTCAGGGCCGATGCCTGCCGGGACTACGGGTTGTTCGAAAGAGATACCGCGCTCCCAGAACGCAAAAGGCACAAGAAAGAACATGGGTGGGTTTTAGTTAGTAAAAGTCTGACACTTCCTCCCGCCCCGCCCAGGACGGGGGAAGTCATTTGATGATTTCCCATTCAGAAGAAAAAAAATAAGGTCCAGCGATTAGTAAGTATAAATTAACAAACAAAAAAAAAACCTTTAGCTTTGTTATATTAGTGTGGGTGTACCACGCGCCACAAAAAGGTTATAGTTAGTACATTAATTACGTAACTGGCAACAAGAAATAGATACTATTTTATCGAACAACACCGTGTGTTTAATCATCAAAGTAAACGGCAAAGTATCTCTTTATATTATACTAAAAATATAATTGTATAAAAATATCACGTTACCGATCCGATTTTTCCCATCCCACCCAGTACTTGTAATCCTCCACATTATCATTGGAACCTAATAAAATGGTATAAATATAGTAGCTATGCTTATATTCCTATTACACCCACATGGCGTCAACACCCACTTATTTGTGATTCGAGTTGGAAGCAAATGATATTGTAATGAAGGTTTAAGAATTATGTGATAAAATATCGAATAATGTTTTTTTGTGATATTATAGTAATCATATATTTGGAGTCTATTATTATGAATCACACACTTTTTTTTTTTTTTGGTGGGTAGGAAATCATCAAATAACTTCTCCCGCCTTGGGCGGGGCGGGAGGGAGTGTCAGACTTTTACGACTAAAACCCACCCATGTTCCTTCTTGTGCCCTTTGCGTTCCAGGGACGCGGTATATCTTACGAAAAACCCGCAGCCCCGGCAGGCATCGGCCCTCAGTGACCCCTTCCCTTTGCTGACATCTCTTTGAGGCGCGCGTGGAACACGAACGCGCCGTCGACACGGCCTGTCGTTATGCAACGTAAGGACGGTGAGCTACCCGTTGCTCACCATCCACAGGCCCGTAATGACTCACATACTGATTCCTAGTCTTTGAAATGTTAGAAGTGATCATCTACGATTACAATATTAGTATTAAATATTACAATTAATTTAGCTTTCATGTCTAATTTGTAGCACTGAATACGTATTGCAGTACTTTGAGTGACTTTTATTTTTGATAGATCATTTTGACATTAGTATATTTTTATGGAAGTAATGTAATGTTTTACAACATATTGTAAAACATTTTTTTAAAGAGTATGTATGGAGTTTCTTGCCCGTTCTTCTCCATACGAAACTACCCTTTGAAATAGGCAACTGGATTCAATATTATTACATTTCTCATGTAATTGACGTTCAAAAGTGCCTTTTAATGGTCCGATTGAACTAAATGATTTGACTTTGGCTTTATTTTTAGGCGTCTCTGGTTTTATTTTAGGCAGAAGCTTAGCAATGCAACGTGGCAATGCCACTAGTCTCTTAGGCACATTACCAGTTGACAGCGATGCAGAGAAATTTTTTTTAAGACACTTTATTTGACACATAAACAGGGGTGTTAAGTATAAGTTTGACGTATCTGTGTGTCTGTCTGTGACACCATAGCATTTAAACGGCTGAACCGATTTGAATGCGGGTTAGGCTCGAATGTTTTATTTGAAAGCAATTTTCGTAGCAATAGTTCTTAGAGTGGTTTTAACAAAATCGGTTCAGCCGTTTCAAAGTTATCAGCTCTTTTGTTTGCTGCGGCAGGATTCTTCTTTTATTGTCGGGGGTTACATTAAATGTTAAATTTTATTACTTGTAGTTTTATGCCTAATTATTTTAGAATATATTTAATTTTGTTTGGTTATTTATTAAGTGTGTTTATTATGTAAATGTTTTATGATTTGAAATGGGCAAAATATACTTTTTACACAGATTCAAATGTAATTTTGACGGCACAGTATCTGAGCTGCTGCGCTGCGTGTCTCAGGTTCGATTGCTGCACAGAGCAAATATTTGTATGGCTTACAGATAGTTGTTTCGGGTCTGACTGTTTATGTATGTGAGTTTATATGTTTGTAAACGCTCCTACGATACAGGAGAAATTCATAGTAAGTTCCAACGTCTGTATCCAAATAAGCAAACCCTAACCAAGGTTAGGACAAAGCTTGTTAGGATAGGTAATAGTGATACTATTGTGGAAAGTATCGAATAGCCATCGTGAAAAATATTTGTAATTGTCAGATAATGTTCAGGATTGATCATCCAACGAGGTTGCGTGTGACATCCTGTAATCAGCTGATAATTAAAGCTTACGTTTATGTCCCATATTCACTGAATAATAGTTATTATTAATCGGAACATGGACGTGAGTTACTGTACCATTCAATCATTTCAAAAACCGACCAAGTGCGAGTCCGACTTGTACTAGGGTTCCGAACCACAATAAAATATTCGAGCAAAAATTTCCGAAAAGATCACGTATCTTGTAGGGGCCCCTTTAATTATTAACTTGATTTTATTTTATTTAACTCTCTAGAAATAAAATAAACACACATCATCACGATCATGCTTATATTCCCCGAAGGGTTAGGCAGAGGTGTACCAATGTACACCCACAGTTCGCCGGTATGCTTAGGTCCCATGTAATAGGGTGCGAGCCTATTGCCATTAACCGGACACAAATCCTAACTCCGAGCTGCTACTGAGAATTTCATAGAAAAACACTTTGCTCGACGTGGAAAACGAACCCAAGACCTCTGGCGTAGCAGTCGCGCTTAGGGCTACTAGGCTAACAAAACAATCACGTAACTAAATAAAACTTAATTGGCCATTCATGCAGACTATTTCGATAGCTAAAACTTCTTAGCTACCCACTTTAGTTGGGAATCTTAGAAATGATGATTTCAACTTGAATGGCTCCAGTCTTGTTACTATGTTAGTATTCCCCCCTCGGGTATCGTTAACTTATACGTTTCCTATTTGAGTAGTTGGCAGAAGTACTCGTATTAACTTCTTGTTACCGATCCGAACGGAAAGTTTCAGGTTATGGAATATGCAGTTTCTTTGAATCTGTATGAACGAATGTTGAACTAAGCGAATGTTAGTTCTTTAATATAATTGCCGCGGACGTGGGTATGTTGGCTCGACATGGGACCTGAACATACCGACGAACTGTGGCTGTACAATTGTACATTGGTCCATCTCTGCCTAACTCTTAGGGGAATACAAGCGTGATGGCATGCGTGTGTGTGGCTATGTTTCAGGTTACCCAAATTAAAAAAAAAACCGTCGTGCCAGCGACATGGAGAAGAAAAATATGGGTTTTTCCATCACGATTTTTTTCAGTAGCAGCCCGGAGTTTGGAAGTTGGAGGTGTAACACTCCTGTGCCTCAGAAAGCACATTAAGCTAATGGCCCTATTGTTATGATAGTATTATTACTAAATAGTAAATGTATCTGATAAGATGTATTTTATATTTTTCGGTAGTTTGTATTTTTTTTTCTTTTAATTTTGTAGATACTGACCTACTTTCAATTTTTTATTTTTCTTTATTTATTCTTCACCTTAGCCTTTGTCAAATTACATGTCCTATCAGAGCCGAGTGATCTGTAACTCTGGACTATCCTACCTTAGACCCCTTTCTCTATTTAAAATAGTATATTTTATTATCCAGCACCTACACTATGAAGTTGAGATAAAAAAGGTACTTACTTAAGGTATTATGTTCCAATATTAAGTTATGAAAAATATTTTTGTTTTTTACGAAAAAATTTTTTGAAGATCCATGATTGGGCAATTTTTTTTACGACCTTTTAACATTTTTTATGTATTTATTGCCTAGGTAGATACCATGAACCCACTTCTTTACAGAAAATTCTGATGTCTTATAAAATTAATTGAAAAGATCATCTAATATGATTTTATTAAGATCATATTTACACAGTAACTGTAACTGTAGAAACATTCTCCTGAATCATAATACTTAATTAATTGCAGTATTTTCGAAGATGTAAATTACATAAGTATAACATTTCCAATCACAGTACACAATTAATACTCAAAGAGAGTCATTACAATTTAAATTACCGAACGAAGCATTCAATTACAGCAAATTCATTCAATTCTTTCATTCATGAATGTAACCTGTGACGTAACTACTAAATAGGTTCGTACTCGAATCAAGTAATAATATTTTTAAGTCACTGACATTGGTGAAGGAAAACATAGTGAGGAAACCTAGACTTAAGTTATTATAAGTCTGAAATCACCAATCCGCCTTGAGCAAGCGTGGTGATCAATGCTGGTGCCATCTCTAAATGCAGAGAGACCTTTGATTTTTATTGGGACGATAATAGTCTGGTATTATTGACACTGTGTTCGTAAGTAAGATGCTCTCTAAATTAAAAAAGGTATACTTATTAAAGATGTTGATGAATCTTCACGGCGAACGTTGAGATGAGAACGTAATCCCGTCTTAAGCGCTTCCTTAAGTCTTTGCGAGACACTGCAAGTTTCTTAAAGAAACAGCTTAGTGGAAGCTGGTAATATATATTTTGTATTCTTCCACCGTTCAATGGAGTGAGTATCGTCAAAATTAGAGCCTTCATCAATCGCAATCAACCGGCTATTATTACCGGGAATATCTCCAAAAAGCGTACATTTAAATGAATTAACTTTTAAATGGTTTCATCAAGTATTTTCGCTTACTAATTAAACTTAATTGTGGGCCGTTTATGGGAAATTGTTCGATTTAATAGCAGCGAAGGACGTTGGGTTAGACCGGTCGGTTCTCTTTCTTGAAGTTAATTTAAAACCTATTATCGTAAATCAATCGATTATTTTTCTATATGGAAATATGTATAATTTGTTATATTTTTGTAATTAGAGACAGGAAAGTACCTATCTAGAGACATCCACCTTTATTTTAAATACGATTAAAACTCATTGCATATTTAAAAAAAAAAAGGTGATTCTGTATAATAAATGCCGATGAACCTACATAAAATTGAAAAATATCTGTTTAATATCAAATCTATATAAAATCTAATTCCGAAGCAGGAAGTCAGAAAGTTTTACAACTTTTTAATAGCAGGAAAGAATACCTGAAATTTAATCTCACTTACCTCATGAGAAACTTCCATAACGGCCAAGAAACACAATTCAGTTTTAACAGTAACTATCACATATTTATTTGAAATTCTTAACAAAAAAATAATAACCAATCACCGAACAGTATTTTTAAATAGTTTGAAAAACTAACAAAGCCGTAAACTCGAGAAAAATAAAAAAAGTTTTTATATTTTAAAATTAAAATTACACATTTTTTGTTGCTGGCACAGTTTTAATTTTTTTTTAACAGAATTACATTTGAAATTTCCTTTGGCGGGCTTGGGTCGCGGAGCGCGCGCTTCACTCCGCTTGTCCCGAACATTTTATCACACTGAACATTGGTGAAATCTGCCATTAGGGACGTACCGAGATCTCGACTTTTATTGTTCGCAATAATGTTCGCTATCGAAAACGATATCTTACGTTCGCGCGGACCAAATAAACACTGCAATAAACGCGTTGCATCGTTTTTTACGGATTTCGTGTGATTTTATTGCTTAAAAAGTGGGTAATAAAATGGAAGGGCTATCTTATGGAGGCTGTTAATGTTTTAGTCATGGATCAACGAGTGGACGATAACAACAGATTTACGATTATCAGAAAAGAATTACCTACTAAATTCTCGATTAGAGACATCGCTTTGGCAGTAATGTTGTTTAGTCAATATAATAGTTACTTACTATTTAATTTCCCAGTTCACTGCAGGTCCTCCTCAGAAAAAAAACCGGCTGGAACTCAAGCCTACTCGCTTGGAAATAATCCAATTGATAAATTATATATATTCACTTAAATCTTTATTATCATACGTCGCACAAAGCCCAAGAATAACAACAATTATTCAAAATCGACATTATCATCAAAAAAGATCTTATCAGTCATCGACTCGATAGTATCGACACCGGTCCCCTCCCTACGCCGTCTCGAGCGACCGTCACGCACTGTCCATGGCACGGGAACAACATTGGTCGAGTTCGCGCATGCGCAGTACGTGTTTTTCTCAACTTAACTTGAATATCAGTTCGTCTGTCTTCGGCCTATAAATCTTAGGGATGAGACGAAGCGGCCCATTTGCGTGTATCACAGGTTTTAGTAAACATCTACATAGGTTGAGTTGGACGACCCTGACACGGCCATAGATAACATAGATTAATGAAAATATTGTTGTTTTTTTTTTGTAGAGAAAAAAGTTTAATGGCGTTCGTATTTTAAAATATGTTTTGTTTTTTTGCAATTTGGGAATTTATGATCTTGTTTTTCGAATCGATTTAATTTGATTTGGAATCCAAATCATTTAAGTATGACACGAAAAAAGATAAACCACATTTCTTAACTTAATAATAGACAGCCTATTACTGCTTTACTGAAAGGCAAACACCTCTCATACATAGAAAACACGAGCATTGATCACTACCTTAGTTTTACTGACTTGACTAAATTCTTTCTTGAGTTACCTTCAATAATTGGCAATCTTCACCAAATCCCCAATCTTTGAGAATAAGGCAAAAAAAATGCTTTCTAAGATAATTTCATCTTCGTGGAAGAAAGATTAAAAATCCGTTCCTGGAATTCTTAATAAACACCGTATTTTGTAGACCCTAAGTAAATTAATTGCATCTGCTCCGTGTCGCATTATTTACGTGGCGTAGCTTCGGGCAATTTATTAATTGTCTGGTGCAGACAAGTAGATACTTAAGGCTTACTGAACCTTGTTTGATAATCACTATTATAATTGTTTGTTTACAGGTTCAGGACTCTGGCTAAATGAGCCGAATACAAACGTATATATGCTTATTCTATGAGTTAGCCGAGTGGTCCTATGCGCGACTGCTACGCTAGAGGTTTTCGGCTCGATTCCCAGATAAAGCAAAGTGCTATTGGCTTTTTCTATGAAATTCTCAGTAGCACCTCGGAGTTAGGATTTGTGCCCGGTTAATGGCAATAGGCTCGCCCCCTGTATACATGGGACCTGAACATACCGGCAAACTTTGGGTGTACATTGGCACACCTTTGCCTAACTCTCCGGGGAATACAAGCGTCATGGTATGTATGATGGTACTACGAGTTAGCTGCCACTTTCAAAGATTAAGAAAAGAGAGTGACAGACCGAGACTGGGGCTGTCAAGAGGATTAAACTAGATGAAAATATAAAATAATTATATTTAAAACTTCAATATACGAAGCCAAATTATTGTTACATGTTTTCAATAATTGATAGATCCCTCCACCTCTACAGTATACGATTTTTAAAATGATCAAATACTAATCTTACTATACAATGTTTTAACCCCCGACGCAAAAACGACGGGATGTTATAATTTTGACGTGGGTGGCATCGTAGCTCCCAAACGCATGAACTGATTTTGATGTAGTTGGAAAGGTATATTTATTTGGGAGTGATCTTAGCTATGTTTGATGGAAATCGTTTCAGCGGTTTCAAAGTTATCAGCTCTTTTGTTAGCTTTTAGGGGTTACTTGAAATTTTTACTTTTGTTTTTTTTTAACAAACCCTATTTTTAACTGACTTCAAAAAAGGAGATTATATTTTTTTTTGTAACCTCAGAACTCCGTCAAACGACTTTAATATTAAAAAAGAAACATACAAATTTTATTTCTGATTCGTATTAAGAATCACTAGCGTACTTCTTGAATATGACGAAAATGCAAAGCTGCACGTGTATTAATACAACACCTACTCAAAACTCACACACATAAACACAACACACGCACACTACGTACACTTACAGATTGTTAATGTATCTTTGTAATTCGCTCTTAAACTGCTAAATTAATTGTAATTATTCTACTGTCTATTTCGTAACTGGCGTGATTTTCAGCACGATAAATTGCCCTGTCTAATTATATGCTATAAAGTTGCTTAGAATAAATATAACATAACACACCATCACGCCTGTAGTCCCCGAAGGGTTAGGCAGAGGTGTAGCAATGCACACCCACAGTTCGCCGGTATGTTTAGGTCCCATGTAATATGGGGCGAGCCTATTGCCATTAACTGGGCACAAATCCTAACTCCAAGCTGCTACTGAGAATTTCCCACCTACTAACACTTTTTGCTCGGCCTGGGAATCGAACCCAAGACCTCTAGCGTAGCAGTCGCGCTTAGGACTACTAGGCTACCGAGGCAGTTAGAATAAATAAATAAATATTAGAACTTTATCATAGAAATGTCGTGCGTGTTGGCTCAGAAGCGCTACCTATCGGGTACGGCAAGTACCAAAGTGACTTTTTCTATTTCATTATGTACTATCAAAGTTTATCTTGATATCGGTAAAGAAAAACATCGTGAGCAAACTTGGACTTATAATTGACTAGCTTCCACCCGCTACTTCGTCCGCGTGGCTTATATCACCCGCGATATATAGCCTATGTTACTCAGGAATAATGTAACTAGGTATCTAACGGTGAAAAATGGTTAACATCGGTCCAGTAGTTTATGAGCTTATTCGGTACAAACAAACAAAAAAAACATTCCTGTTTATAATATTACGATAGATATATTTTGTAAATCTGAATTTGCCAATCAGCTTAGAGCAAGCGTGGTGAACCATGCTTGTGCCTTCTCTGTATGAGAAGAGGCGCTTGCCCTGCAGTGAGACAATAATAGGCTGGTATTACTATTATTAGACTTTTATGGTAAAACATAAATATTTACAATAAATTATAAAAGTGTTTATTGTTAAAGAAAGTAAGCTTTCAAGTGTCATAATATAATAATTATATTAAGTAAGTATGATAATAAATATATTTTCAGCAACAATTATGTTGAAAATACATAATTTGTTGCTACCCTACCACGACCCAAAGCTCAAGAACTCGTAGCCGCGTAGCTGCGTAGGCCGGCGTAGCACGTACGTCTACGAGCAGATGCCTACGCAGTTATCTGACAGAACATTATAATTCACTTAGGGCCAGTTGTACAAAAACTTAACGTAGAGTTACTTGCTAATACGAGGTTAAATTATAAAATGTCAGAAGTAAATCGGCCGGGTGCGTAAGAACGTTAGTCTGTCGCCCAAAAGGAGATAGGCCCGAGAGTAAGGCGAGGGTGGTGTTCCCCGCCTTGTGGTGGTAGCGAGCCAATACCTGCCGAGATGCGGGTAAGTAGGCACAGGTCAATGTTAGTTGGAGGAACATCGTGGGATTTTAGTCATCGTAGGATTCCGATACAACCCTCCGCTTTCCAAGAGGCGGAGGCAGTCCAACAAAATTTCCCCACGAAAAAGAAAAGAGAGTCATGGGCCCGTGTTGAAACATAAGTCAGAGTTAAAAGATAACCCTGACAGACGCAAGCGAGCCTTGGTTTATCAGTTCCTTTGAATACAGAACAAAAATAGACCTAAATGGTCCATTGAAAGCGAATTTATGTCTTGGATTTGCATACTGTAATAAGAAACGGGAAATATCTAGTTTTCTAGACGCTTGCTTGTGTGATTTATTATGACGTTTGCAAAGTTGAGAGTTGAGGGCTTAATAAAATATTATGTATAATAAAATTTCCAGAAAATAGTTCTTTGAATAAATTTTTCAATATTTAAATGACCTTTGTACACTAATTAAATACAGTAAATCTGTTACATAACTAAACAATTATAACAGTCTAATTGTCATCCAAATCTAGTGCTTTGCACAGATTTAGAATGATTCTTGTTATTATTTGTGAAGGTGCTCGTCCGGGGAAGTTCTACCACCATAGCTATTTCTGCCGCAAAATAGCCTCGCTATGTTACGGTTTGAAGGGTATGGGTGCCGGTGTAATTACAGGCACATGAGGCATTTCAATTTTATCTCTGAGATGGCAACGCATTTGCAAGGCAGGCCTCCGATATTACAGATGTCTACAGGGGGCGGTGACCTTTTAGCATCTGGTGGGCCGACGGCTTGTTTGCCATCGAATGATACAAGAAATAAAAACCAACAAAAATGGAAGTAATTTTGACATCTTGACATAACAACCACCATTTTGAATTTCCACAAATAAAATCAACGCTAACTACAAAAAAAATTGAAGTAATGGCCCCGAAATCTATTTCCAGGCACTATTGTGATCCAGCGAGATCCTGTAACCCAAATATGTCTCGACTCATAAGCGTTTCTTCTCCATTATACGTCGCCTACAGTACCTAAGTGATTGATGACAGCCTATTGGTGCGCACAAAGGTGGATGTTATTCGGATCCCAAGCGAATTTGCTTTCGTATCGGATCCAGGCGATAAGACATGGATTTGTGGTGTCTTTATTCACGTGAAGGGATTGCCATCATCGGGGTGTTTGTATAATACCAGCCTCTTATTGTCCCACTGTTCGGCAAAGACCTCTTTTTATACAGAGAAGGCATGAGTGTTGATCACCACTCTTGATCAAGGCGGATTGACGATTGCAGACTTATATTAGTTATGAGGCCACGTTTTTTTACAATGTTTTCTATAACTGATGTCAGTGCATGACTGACATCAGTTAAAGAAAAACCAACATAATCCCGGTATTTGTGTAGGTGTTTTAAAAACGGGCAACTATCTGTAGGCCATACAAATATTTGTTCCGTGCAGGAGTCAAACCCGCAACAGGCAGCGCGGCAGCCAATCGCTCAGCCACTATGCCAAACGTATCTTCAATTTGTTTTGTTTAAATGTGTTTATCACCGGCAAGTTTTTCGAAAGAGCGTGCGTTGCAACAACGACATTCGAATCTACACATCAGACCCCGAGTAGGTACAGTCACGAGCATAAACCTTTATATCTAGCAACACTTTAAAGCAATTTCCTTCAAAAGGATTGATTAAAATGTAAAATTGTTACAAATATGCTGGATCCCTTATTACTATGAAACCGGTCATAACTCAATGATGCAATAGTACAGTCACGAAAAAATCGCTTTTAAATTTTGACAAGTGTTTATGCTCGTGATTGTACCTACCGTCAAACCACAGAGTACCCAAAGCTGTCCCCAATACGGCAAAGGCCGCCACGTGTACGTAATTAATTCAATATCGAAGTAAATTATGAAGTCCACAGCTTGACAGCTGGCGAATAGTTTGCAAACTACAGAGACACGGACAAAACCTCGAAGGAACATGCATGCAGCAGTCACATACCATCACGCCTGTATTCCCCGAAGGGTTAGGCAGAGGTGTACCAATGTACACCCACAGTTCGCCGGTATGTTTTAGGTCCCATATAATAGAGGGCGAGCCTATTGCCATTAACCGGGTACAAATCCTAACTCCGAACTGCTACTGAGAAATTCTTAATAGGAAAGCCCAATAACACTTTGCTCGACCTGGGAATCGAACCCAGGACCCCATGCTCATCAGTCGCACTTGTGACCACAAGACTAACAGGGCAGTTTCGCATGCAGCAGTTATGTGACATTATTACATCAAAATAGGATCACCAGTTAATGGAAATGAAAAGTAACTGCTTTCCTACTTGCCTTGGCTTGTTTAGTGATTAACGTTTTAATCAGATGTCGGGCGCTGGGGGCACGAAACTAAATCGAAAAATTGGATGTGCAATACCTTCTTAACTTTTTCGAGGACGATAATAAACGAGTATTCTTAGGACCACTAGGCTAAAGATCGCAGGCAGCGCGACATTTTCTTAAGGACCACTCGTTGAAGACCGGACAATTATCTAGCGACGAACCGGCGTGACGAACTTCAAATCTCGTGTAAGTAACTAACTCTTGCCGGGGCTGCGGGTTGTTCGTAAGAGATACCGCGCCCCCGGAACGCAAAGGGTACAAGAAGGAACATGGCTGGGTTTTAGTCAGTAAAAGTCTGACACTCCCTCCCGCCCTGCCCAGGGCCGGAGAAGTTATTTGATGATTTCCCATCACCCCAAAAAAAAAAAAGTAACTAACTCTGGAGTCAAGTTTTGGTGCAAGGACGGCGTATTGTAATAGGCGTTACACGGTGTCGTATATTTTATTCTACATACATATTTATATATATGGCCACCAGTCGGTTCACATTCAAATTAAAAGCTCGCGAACACTTGCTTAAGAAGTTTGGAGTTTGGTTGTTTTGACGGCACGGTTGGCGCAGTGGCTGAGCGATTGGCTGCTGCGCTGCGTGTCGCGGGTTCGATTCCCGCACGGAACAAATATTTGTATGGCCTACAGATAGTTGTTTCGGGTCTGGCTGTTTGTGTATGTGAGTTTATATGTTTGTAAACGCACCCACGATACAGGAGAAATTCCTAGTGTGGGGCAACGTTTTTACAAAAATAAAAAATAAAAAAAAGTTGGCAGACTCGTCCCACAATTAGTTTGTTATATTTCTCCACCTATGTATTTTGATCTCTCTCTACTTTCTATATTTTGTTTGTATGTATGTATATATGTATTTATTATTATATTTCATTCTTGGAAATTTTCAGTTCCTCTTCCTTGCACCTGCTATGTACATTTCATTCATATTCATTCTTTATTCATTTATGTAAACACACGAATTTAATGTACCACCTCAATGACAAGAAGATATAAATGATAAGAAGATAACCTCAATCTTTTGAATCTTTACGTTTCATTCGGTACTCTTGAAGTTTCCCTATTCTTACCTCTAGCATAGGTTCTCAAGGAGAAGTTTCTATAAGTAAGAGAGAGACTGCTTCAATCATATGCATTTCATCAGAGACTAAACTTTTTGAGATTTTCATCTAGCAAGCAAGTAAAGTGAAGTAAAAGTTTATTATCCATTGTTACAAAAGTTACATATTAGGTATAAAGTTTTAATAAATAATATCTATAGGTAGCTTCTTACCAGTATTAGGCTGCACCATGTTAATACATGGTCGCAGTTTGATCGCTGGAGGCTCAAGCAGCATCGTGCCTACACTTTTAAGTTCACCGATTCGCATTACAAAATTAAAAAAATTAACGAACCCCCGACAGATAAATAAAAATTCCTACCGCAGCTAACAAAAGAACTGATAAGTTTGAAACGGCTGAACCGAAACACACACACACACACACACACGTTAAACTTATAACACCCCGTCGTTTTTGCGTCAGGGGTTAAAAATATGCCTATCTTTGTATTGTGGTTTTTAAAATCCGTAGATGCCATCATGTCACGTTAGGTTTCAATTCTTATTTTTATGTCGCTTTGTTTACGTACGCTGTCGCAAGCGTAATGATCCCGGGGTAACTGTAGAATGCGGGTAAATTGTAGACACAATTTAGTGAGACAAGTCTGTCTACCCTCTTTGTAATTCATTTGTTACACGCAATACTGGAACTCGACAAAAATATATTTTCCAATCCAACTGGCAGTTGCAGAGATCTTCAGCTTTATTATATCACTTTAGGTAGGAAAAAAAACCATCGCTTCATACAGATTGCTTTATTATTTAAAAGATACAAACTAAGCAAAGATATGAGGGCTGTATTATTATCACAGCGCTGAAATACTACCACTAAACTAGATATTATTGCTAAATTACATTGATCCTTATTATTAATCCTGGATTTTTTTATGTTACGTGTGAAAAAAGCTAACAACTGAGGCGTAACACGGCATTATAGAGCTTATATGCGTTGTCTGTCTTGCTAAACATAAAAAAATCGTTTGTCGCATACTTATATTTTGAGAAAATGTCCTGTGGTTGAATGTGATTTCAGGTTTCCATATTTCATTTTTTCGGCGTTTTTTCTTTTGAGATAACCCAGAACAGTACCAGTTGCGTTTGCAGTGCATTCTTGTTACATTAAACGTGCATTGATGGCGGTACCAGTGCTTAGGAACCTAAGCAGGTACAAGCAAAAATATTGGTTCATTTAAAAACGACTTTTTAAAACTGAGTTTGGAATAAAAAAAATTAAGAAATCAGGAACATTCCGCATTGCACCTCAGTAAATAAGAATGTAAAAAGTCATTAAATAAAACGTTGTCATAGTTCTACAACTTTAAATAGAGAGCAGCTTTTAAAAAACACAACCGTATTGATAACCTCTTTCTTCTTTTAAGTCGGTTAAAATCAAACGAAAAAAATCAGATACACTCACGCCTGTATTCCCCGAAGGGTTAGGCAGAGGTGTAACAATGTACACCCACAGTTCGCCGGTATATTTAGGTCCCATGTAATAAGGGGCGAGCCTATTGCCAGCAGAAAAATCAGATCTGTTTTCAAAACCATTATTACATCATTTTGTTAAAAGGTTAATCATGAAAAACTATCGCCTATAATAATTACTAATTTTAGGGCCGATTTTTCCACTTAACAGAGGAATAAATATGGCGCCTTGACAGCTTTTTTTTTTTTAATATATATATTATATGTCAAACTGCCCTATATATTCTTCAGATAAAAGTTATCTAACAGTTAAAAAAATCAGACCTAAGGGCCGATTTTTCAACCATCAGTTAACTTCTATCTTAGGAATAAATATGACGGTTTGACATATTTTCTATACAATAGCTATCAAAACGTCAAACATATTCTTCAGATAAAAGTTATCCGGCGATCGAAAAATCGGCCCTTAAAGACACAAAAAAATAGCAAATCCTACACTTATTATTGAAAACAAGGCCATACTGAGAAGACAGGATTATTCATCACAAAAAATTGTAAACAACCAGATTACCTATAATACAAAGGAAAAAGGCTTACTTAAAGAAATCTCTTTTCGTCTATAATCCCCGGATTACAGAATTCGGGGTAGGTATAAACGATATAGAAAATTTATATAAATGCATTTTTTATCTTATTTAATTGAAATAAGAACACTATATGCAATGTTACTCTTATGAGACATACTAATAATCATAATTACATATTTATTTTTAAATTTCGAATTTACTTCATTTATTTTTACTCTGTAGACTGATTTGAACACATCGGTAACAAAATGGCGCCCCCACTCATTTCTAGTCTGTGGTGCTGTGGTAATCTTGTTACAGCTTAGCCGCAGTAACATGAAAAAATGCATAAACAATAGTATTACGCAAGTTTACATGATATTTACAACGCGACACAAATATTTATACATTTTTCAGTAAAAAAAATGAGTATGAATATTCCAATAGGGACGTGTTTATACCTATATCATTTTTGTAAATTAAGACACATCACAGAGTACTTTTTAGTAACCTTGATGACAAATTATGATTGTGATCATGATGATTATTAATGTAATGTTGGTTGACGCATACGTAGTGCGATTGGCTGCTGCGCTGCATGTTGCCGGTTTGATTCCTACATGAAACAAATAACTTGTATGTTCCGGATCTGGTTGTTTGAGTATTAGATATTATTTTTGTTAACGCACCCACGATCCTAGAGAAATTCCTAGAGGAGGACGGAAAACGTTTGCTTAAAAAATTATGAAAAGTAAAAATTGGTGACGGATATTCCAGTCGATATTAACCGGTGGGAAGATTTTTAGAGGACAGCATTACTGATGGTTCTCCGTGCTACACCTTTTCACTGTATTATTTTTTTTTCAACCGTCTAGTCCGATGTGCCAAATAAGCCGACAGAAAAATACATAATACAGCTAAATTATAGTAAACGCGATCTCTTAGGCCAGCGAACACTTAACTAACTTAACCGCAATGCCTAAACTTACTTAAGTTTAGGCATTGCATCTCACGCCTCGTCCGCGAAAGAGTAGAACTATAGAAGTCTAGATTAACACAGCATCTCGAATAGACTGGATTGATACCCTGCGTCTTAGTAATGGTAGGTTCATTACTATCTACAAGCGGTAACTAATATGAGGTCCGGTTTTATCAACTGGAATCGCCGGACGCTATGTGATCACATATCTCAAAATCATAAGGATTGAGGATCAAACCCCTTGAAATATTGAAGATTTTTTTGTGTCTAAAACGTATTTAATATGAGTTGGAGGAACCTTGATCGATGGCATTGAGCGATTTAAATCCGAAATATGGTTTCGTTACACGCCGACGTATAAAAGGTAAAATATCTTTTTTAACACTAGTAAAAGTAATATAGGTCATTCATATTCGTACAGCAAAAGCTGGCTCTACACTCAGTGTACACCGTGTGGAAGGTACCGGCGCCGCGAGTGTAGACCCGGTTTAACATAAAGTATATATGTGATTGGTGAAAAAACTCGTGACTTTCTTACCATATATATTTACGAAATAAAGCATTTGTGGGGGAAGCTAGTCTCTCGTGGACAAGGCGCCTTATAGTCATACAATATTACTATAACTACCTACGTATTGAATTCTTATTTTAAAAGTAATAAAATTTTTGAAAAGCTGTGTCCACTTATTTGTATGTCATGTACTGGCATAGAGTTACCACAAGATGAAGAATGATTGCAATGGAAATCTATGGTTCGTGCTTATGTTTTAGAAGACTAAGGTACCAGGAATGTATAACATCGAGGAGATACTATTAGCAACCAAAAACATAATGTATGTTTGCATATTGAGCAGTAGAACATACATACACTAAAAGCGAAAAATGTTAACATCTACAAAAAATCTGGAATACGTATATTATAAGAGGAATATAAAAAAAAACCTATAGTCTATAGCTAGAGGACACAGCAGTTTCTCCCTTGGCCGCAAGGTGATTAAATCTTTTTCCTCCTTTTTTCCGGGGTAGTTTGGAAGAGGGCTTCGTCGGCGCGAATCAGCCGGTTCACAGCGCGACTCAACGACACATCTGTCACCAGAAACAAACATCAACTCGTTTAGTCGATTTTCTATTTAGTAGTTTTTTACTTTTGAGTATGGCAACACAGTGATTAAGGACGGTGTTCTTTTTTAAAAAAGACGCGGTTAGTAAATATTTATTTTTCTTATTTTTATTGGTGTGGTACAGAATTTAAATAATTAATTTTGGAACTAAATAAGTACAAATTTAAGGTCAAGTGCACAGTTCTCGCGATCACAAATGAAATATGAAAATATATTGCACAAATTAATGTAAATCGTCACTTTAAGTCTTTTCTCGTTAAATACTTTTTCGAGTTATTTACAATCAAAGACTAAGCAAGTATCACATAGTATTGCCATAATCTTATATTCTAATAATGGTAAGCAGATTGTGTCAATTGAATCACCCAAAGTAAGCCAAAAATTAGGTTAGTTATCGAAGTGAGGTTAAAAAAATGAAACAAAAGTGATTTTTTGGAAAATTCCTCTTTAATGTGATAGAATTTTAACAGTCCACTTACTTTCTTAACACATTACATGAACATGTGAAAACTGCACGAAAAAATCATCGCACAAATAAATAATATTAAATTAAATATTCACTTTGTTTTTTGGCAGTGACTGTACTTGGTTGTACTCAATTATTTCGTGCACCTTTTACTTAAAAATCTTAACTATATTGCATCTATTATAAAATTGTACTCATGAAAGGCATCAATACGTTTCCATTAAATATTATATTTAAACAATGTTATAAACTGTAAAATTAACTAGAAAATACTTGAGATAAAACTGTCACCATAACTTGTTTCTTTTTAACACTTAAGGGTCAGCCAGAACGGAGCAGCAATATGCAACAGCAGTTTTAATTTTTTAACTGATAATAATCCAAAATGCATTACAAATGGAGTTGAAAATTCTGAGTTTTTAGTTTATTATCAATTAATATATGAAAACTGCTCGAGCATTTTGCTATCGTCTGTACTGGCGGTTAGACTGCTTAGAAAACTGCGACCTTCAGTCTTAAAATATGCAGCCGATTACGTTAGGCCGAATTTACACCAAACTATGTACTACGTGGCTGGTGAGCTGAGCAAGTGGCTGGGCGATCGGCTACTGCGCTACGTGTTGCGGGTTCCATTCCCGAGCAGAACAAATATTTGTATGGCCTACAGATGGTTTGTGTATATGAGTTTATATGTTTGTAAACGCACACACCTACAGAGAAATTCAGCCCTCACAATCCTCAGTAAGTCGGCGCGGTGGCTGACAGTTCATACATTTTGAATTTTAAGGAACAAATAGACGATCGAACCCTCAGCCGTACAGAGAGAGACAGCGCTATGCGTCAAAAAGAGAAATCTGTACTCCTATATGCTTCTAGTATATGACGCTTTTTTTTTTACCGATGAGAAATCATCCAATGACTTCTCCCGCCCTGGGCGGGGCGGGAGGGAGTGTCTGACTTTTACTGCCTAAAACCCATCCATGTTCCTTCCTGTGCCCTTTGCATTCCGGGGGCGCGGTATCTCTTTCGAACAACCCGCAGCCCCGGCAGGTATGGCCCTTAGTGGCCCCTTCGGATGTTTGCTGACTTTGAGGTGCGCGTGGAACACGAACGCGCCGTCGACACGGTCTGTCGTCAAGTGTCGTAAGGACGGTGAGCTACCCATTGCTCACCGTCCACAGACCCGCAGTATATGACGCTGTCTCTCTCTTTTACGCTCACAATAGACGCCTGACTACAAACGTTTGGTGTGAATACGACTTTAGAAATATAACAGTCTGACTTCGGAACACCGAAATCTTATAAAGAATTCTCATCAGTCTTTGTATAAATAGTTGTATTAAGTTTGTTGATTATACGGAAGACAGCACAATATCTTTTTATATACCATGTCTTTTAATAAATAAATAACCTGTTTCTAAGCAGTCGAGTGTCCATTTAATACCTCAGTCCATAATTATTGTAATATTAATACTTATAATTAATTAAATATTTTAAAACTGATTTGACTGTTACTTGCAAACAAAGATAGCCTCAAAAATAAACTGCTTGATTGCTATTTAATAATATCTCATTAATATATTGCTTGTATCAGGCCAATATAATAACACATTGTCATTTCTAAGCAAGACTATATTAATTACAACAAAATTCGGTAATTAAGTACTCTTTCTATGAATAAATATATTAATCTGAAAAATATGAATAGCGGCAAAACAGCTGCCGAAGAATCGATTTTCTTAATTAATCGACTATTACACACAGAACTCGACTATCAACTTTGTAATGACAACACCGCATTTATTGGTATCACACTGGCAACACTAAATATAATCTCTATAGGATGACCAGTGTTATATATTGTTTTTATTAATTTGACTATTGAGGCAGCTCTGTTTAACAAGATCTTTAACACTAAATTTGTCTACATATTTGATTGATTTTGTCGATCAAAATAAAGCGCTCAAGAAAAGTGTAGTTTCCACCATTAACCCATAACGCCAAGACACAACTTCTTAAAAAAAAACTTTATTTTAGTCTTGGAAACTCGATTAATTTTCAATTAACAGTAAAATTTGATTTTTAGCTGTGTTGCAATCGATAAATAATGAATTAATTGAGTTCGCTCATAAGTGACGTCACAGTTTATTGCCATATCAAAATCTATGGGAGAATCGCTCATAAAAAGAACGTAGAATCAATTGGTTGTCTCAAGTACCCAATGATTGAGGTGTACCTACTTCCGAGCGACAAAATCCATCACATCTATAGGCACTTTATCGTAACGTATTGCAGATTTTTCAAAGTATAATTTGCCTCATGTAATAAATAATAAAGCCTCAACGCCAATCAAAATTACACAAAAAAATCTGCAATTCGCGACAATTCTGACTAAACATTGTAACATGTTTTTAAGTACCGTATGCAAAAAAATATTTGTTAAAAATAATAACACCCAACTAACACAAATCCCTGCAAAATTTGTATAATGTAGGTATAGTGTTTTCATGCAAATTCTACTAATTTGTATATAATATATTCTCAATTTATAACCGTGATGTAAAAATGTATAATAATGTACTGATTTTCTCTATTCTTCGAGAATATTACGGGAATGTAGATACGTCAAATATGCTTACAAATAAATTAAATTCTGGCTTAAAAATAATAGGTCTTTCTGCAAATAACTTATAAGTTGTAGAAATAATGTACAATTTTTTTTTCCATCAGAGAAGAAGTGAGTTTTTTTTTTTCAAGAAAAGCTCGTCGGACCCAAATAATCATGAATACGACCTTTTATTAAGGGACCAACCACGAAATATAAAGAAAAAAAAACAGCTGTTCAGTACATTTTGATCGTGTAGGGCACTAGAGAACAGCTTTTCTATTTTTCAAATTTCTAGGTTGGTCCATTAGTCAAAGTTGTTTGTATTCACAAGTACAATGAACTCTTTAAATATTTTTTCGTTTTTTATGTAAAGATTGGTCGATTTATCTGACATATCCACATTTCCCTAATGTATAATTAATTGTATATAATTTTATTGTATACTTCATGTACTTGTATATTTGTGTGGCTACCTACCCGAGTGGTCGCATGCCATGTTTCCTACCACCTATGACTGACTTAAGCTATGGAGCTTCCACACAATTCTGGGATAGAGCTTTCCAGGCTATGAGCTAACTCAGTTCAATCAGGAGTACGTCAAAGCTTGCTCCGAACACAGTAAATGTATATGGGTAAGGAGAATCATAGAAATTGTATGTACACATAAGTGCTGGTTTGGAGGACCCAGAAGGCCCCGACCCAGATATGTATGGATAGATCCTTAACCAACATATTTACCCATTCCATACAACTATGCAGAAGACCTCTGCTTACCCACAGATATAATTGTTGCACTTCACTATAACACCTACGACATAGGCGTAAGGTTCAAATTCGCTTTCTTGAAATGCAACAATTACAAGGCGTCCAGTATATTTTGGTCCTTCACAGCGCTGCTTGCAAACATAATTAATATGAACCAAACGTCAAATTCAGTACTTTTTAATTTTAGTTCTCTACGTCGCCATTGTCAAGATATACTGGACATAGTATATTTTTTGAATTCAATGGGCAGTATACTTGTGTATCTTGCGTAATGCATTTTACGAAGACACATATAATGAGGTAATGTTAAACCTGAGCATTATTCAATGTGAAGCATTCGAAGTTACGAAGTGGGGGGCAATATCACTATCTTTTACAAACGATCGCAATGTCATCTCAATGTGAATCTGTCATGGCCCCTAACTACTATTATAAACGCGAAAGTTTGGATAGATGGATGTTTATTAATCAATCACGAGAACGAGAATCTGGATGACAGAGATAGATTATCGTCTGAAATAGCACATAGGCTACTTTTTATCCCGGAGAAAAATGTACGAATCCCGTGTGATAATACATCAGCTAGTTTACCACTATTTATCCGAACAACGAATATAAGTAGAACCAAACGTCAAAACAAATATTTAGCTATTCATTTTAGAAAATGCTAGTCATTCAGTTCAGTTTTATGCAACTTCTTGTCGATTCAGTAGGATGAGCTGCCTATAATGCTTCTAACCAATCTCATCGTTTGAGTATTTAGTAACGAAATATTTGCTAGAATGCATATTACAAGTAAATGCTCCAGCATATCAGCTGCCTTACGTAAATTAAACACGTGTTTTCGTAAAATACAGTACAATAATTTAAATTTTTAAGTGTGTTACGTTTGTGCAAGTAACTTGCACGCTAGCTTGCAAGTTCTTGTCAGCTAGTGGTCATTATATCTTTACTTGCTTACACGCTAGTGTAGTCATACCAGTGTGCAAGTTACTTGCATAACTAAATCCAATGGGAAGATATTCAATAGAATCCAAGCGTCATACTACCGTAAGATACTTGTGTGTGATTTATATTACACATCTTAGGGATAATTACGGTAATTGTCACTATTATAAAATTAAATTATTTGGAAAAACTTCACTGATTACAAAAAAAAACTTCATAATATCTGATTAATATAATTATAATGCACTCTCTCTTCCCTCAGTCTTATAGTCCGATAGGACGGTAATCCGCAAGACTGGGGAGAGATCACCAACGGCAACAGCATGGGGTGTCATATCATAAATTTAGCAACTCTGCTAGAAAGGCTGCTACTGAGAATTTCTTTATAGAAAAACCCAATAACACTTTGTCCGACCTGGAAATCGAACCACGCTCATCCCGTCTATGAAACATCAATTTCCCCCTTCCAGAAACATCTAAAAATTTACCTCTTTTTTTGTCTATGACTTTTGTATATTTATGATCGTTTGTTTTTTTTTACTGTTTGAAGCTTGGTCTTTTGGATATCTGCTCACTAGTCAACACTTTGCTATATAAAACAGTATACGTCATGTATGTAAGTGTATGTGTGTCTACCAACCGGGCGTGGTGTTGGCGAGTCGCCGCATGCGCCGGGTGTTGCGGTCCTGGTCGCGAATCTTCTTCTCCATCTCCGCGTTGGTGAGGGTCTCGAGGTGCGGCGCCCATTGCTCGGCTTCTGATGGCTGACGGTAAGGGGTCTAAAAGAAGGAGATAATTGTAGTTAACTAAATGACAGGGACACATTTTTTTAACAAGAAAGAATTATTCAAATCGACTAAACCATTTTCGAGTTTTCGCATAATTAACGCACGGCTGCAATACCAGCCAATTATTGCCCCACTGCAGGTCAAATACCTCTTCTCATACAAAGAAGGTACGAGCATTAATCACCACGCTTACTCAAGGCGGATTGGCGATTTCAGAATTATATACCAAGTCCTGATTTCATTCCTTTTACTATTTCAATGGCAAGCAAGCCGACGGGGCACCTCATGTTACGTGGTCACAGCTGCCAATAGACGTCTGCAATACCAGAGGCCTTGCAAGAGCATTGCCAGCCCAGAGATAAAGTTGAAATATCTCATGTGCTTGTAATTACACCGACAGCCAAACCCTTCAAACTGGAACACAGCAACGCTGCTTTGCAGCAGAAATATTTAGGCTAGTAGTACTTCCGCAGACGAGCTCCTTCAGAAAGAGCTCGACTTCTACTAAATAGCATCGCCTCATTCAAACAATTTACGTACTGCGCTGAACCATTCCCTATGACGGTCTAAAAGTGCAACATACTTCCACAACGGGTAGCGGTGCCTCGCTGAAGGCATACGTCCGCTGATGCCAGCTCAGCTGTCCGCGCACGCTGTACGCGATGCCCGTCACGAACTCGCCGCCCAGTCCCAGCTCAGCGCACAGCTTCATCGCAAACTGTTCCGGGTTGTTCTCCTTTTCAGACATATCCCATTCCACCTGGAAATGTTAATGATTGGTTATAGATAATGTG
Organism: Caradrina kadenii; assembly: GCA_947462355.1. Taxonomy (NCBI): domain Eukaryota; kingdom Metazoa; phylum Arthropoda; class Insecta; order Lepidoptera; family Noctuidae; genus Caradrina; species Caradrina kadenii. Next base: position 2,483,491 of record OX381693.1, on the reverse strand, counting down.
GGAGTACCCTGAAAAACTAGTCAGTAAGAGTATCTCATGGGCCTCCGATTAATGGTAGTGGTAGAATTTGTAGACTTTAGATAAAAGTAGACCTTATCTATGTTCTTTGATAGGGGTGTGGTTTCCGCAGTTAGTCCTTACGTGGACCATTGTACGTGTAGGAGGCCTTATAGACACTCCTTGTTGATAGCCCCAGTAAAAAAAACCATTTGTCTTTTAGCGGACTGTGTTTTCAACTAGTGCAAAAGGATACTTCTTTATATGAATGTATTTGTAATTTATTTATTTATTTTTAAGGAAAGCTTACAGACTAATAACAATTATAAATATCATTAATAAATAAGGACAATTGCTAATGACAAGCTTCCACATATAAGTGTCCATTTAGTAACAAGCCATTTGCGTTGGTGACTCTAATTAAATAACTGGTTACAAAAATTAAATACTTTCTATATCAAGTCGTGCAACATCAAAAATAGAATTGAAAAGCTATTTGCGGCTATCTATTTGCGGCTATATATATTTGCGGGTAATATACATAATATGCATCATATCTGGAAACCTTCTCATAAACTTTCAAGTTTTCTAACTAAATTTGAAAAACCTTCACGAATCACGACGTCTGTACTGTTGCATGCACGTAACACATACTGGAAAGGACATAGGCTGCCTTTTATTCCGCAACTTACTCTGAATCCGCGATACATCATTTACGCGAACGAAATCGCACGCAAAAGCTAGTTTCTTATAAATCACATCTCACTCTTACTAACCTGGTCAACCAGTGAGGTGTTCCCCACATGTATGTTGAGCTTGATGACTACTCTCTGGTCCAGCTGCTCCTCCAGTATCGCTGGTGGTTCACTTGGGTACGCTTCTATTTGCTGCCTGATGGACGAAGCAATAGCAGGGATGAACGTACTGGTGTTCAGTTCTAAGTCATCACACAACACTTCTGCAAACTGCTCTGGAGTTATTATTGACTCTGAAAGGATAGAAAGAGTGTTTTTGTAAAACAGTAGTTAGGCTGCCTCTCCACAAAAGCGGTGCGAGGCTGCAGAGCGGAGAAACGGAGAAATATTATCCAATAGAATTACATAAAGTTTTCGCTTCGCTCCTGTTAGGCAATCGTATTGATTAATAGGTCTCCGTTACGCCGCTCCCCACCCTCGCTGTGCTTCTGTGGAGAGGCAGCCTATGGCTGTTTCAATTTACGCATTTGTTGTACTGTTTGACAAAAGATAACCATCCATGTGTAGTCTGACATCCAATCTACTCCAGTGTCACAGCAGTCCAGCAAGACATACATAACTTAAGAGTCCTTAATTGAGTTGTCAACTAGTAATTTTGTTAAGAAGTTATTTACCATTTTTATTCCAAGTGAATGTATCTCTTAGTTTCTGCCCTTCAATCTCCATGTCCAGTCTGATGGGCACCAGGATCTGCTTCTGTGAGGAGTTCTCTAACATTGCTGTCATATCTGTGTCGTCAAAGCACAGCGGGAAAGTGCGGACCTGCAGCAGAATAGATTACTAGATTATCACTTTTACACGGTTCATTAAGGTCAAGGTCACAAATAAAGTCATCAGTGCTTAGGATTTGGATGGGAGAATCACATGTATAAATAATTTTTATTTACCTTTTTATTATGCACCCTAGTCCTACTTATCTGAGTGGCTTGCGGCACTGCATCTAAGTGCGAAGAGTTCGGCATTACCGGCAGCCATGACTGGTTGTGAGGCTTCTTGCTCTTGCTCTCCCTTGGTGTGGCCAGCTCTTGGCTGACTGACACCGCTTTGTACCTGATTTTTAAGAAATTATGTCAGCTAAACTGCTAAAGTAATCGGAGACTTGTTAGTGGTGATTGCGTACAATGTAACTGGTAGTAATGTACTGTAGCCCACATACACCAATATGATTTCAGTTTGAAGTATTCTTATGGCCATTACCCTTTGTTAATGTCAGAAGTTTGTGATTAAAAACCAAAAAAACTAGCAACCAAAAAAAAATATGATGAAGATCCACAACCCTGATGATATTTAAAACTATAATAAAACAGAAAATGTTCTCAGTTTTAGAAAGAAAGCAGGTTTACCGTAGTACCCAAATGATGTAGAATCAGAAAATCATTAGGTTCGAGGTTTGAATGATGATGATTAATGTTGATGATTTTTATTACTGTCACTTACCAATGCTTTCTCAAACATTTCATCAATATACTCATCACTCAACCATTTTCCTAAAATAGAAAATAATTATGGTAAAACGTACACATACTTATCATCGTTGCCCTCAATAATATCTTCCACCTCAGAAGCCTTGAGTAGAGATACCGAACTGGATAGCACATGGGCTCCTAACCCATTGTCGATGAGACGTTTCCTCTCGTCATTGGTCAAAGTACGCCGGGCCATACCCGGGTACTTCTTGTAGAGGGACCCACGGAATAAGCGCAGATAGTTGCCAACCTAGATGTGACATATATAATGTTAGATAAACAATGAATTTATTTATTTTAACTATACGTTATACTTGATGTAAGCAAGGAACTTGCGCCATTTTCCCTAAGATTTAAAAATCCATCCATATCATCATCCATACCATAGCATATCCATGATCCCTATTTACAATAATGGCAAAGAGAACTGATGTTTTACATTAGCCTTTGGTTTAAGTAAAGCCTAAAACCATGGTACTTAATTGCTTGTTAAGTTCAAACTCCTTTTGAGTATCAATTAAAAACAAAACTAATGCCACCAACCTCTGAGCCGACACAATAAAATTCTCCTCCCTCTTCTATTTGGAAGCTTATCGGCTTATCGCCGTAAGTTCTTAACGCCATTTTCACTGATATTCTTTCTTAGTTTCTAACTAAAAAGAAATTAAATAATGGTATATATTTTCACTAACTAAAATAAAACAATTTGCTACGCTACGAACAGAATAGCGTTATCGACAAGTTGACATTGAATGAATGAAATGAACAAAAAATAAATCTGTCATTCAAAACCGTGGCGTCGATAAAATGTTGTCGTAGCAAAAAAAATGGTACACCGATGGTACACCGTACAACTTGACTATTTACCTCTAGACGTAGCCACGATTACAGTGTGAAGTGTGGAAGTGAAACGTATTTATTCAGAATTGATAGGAAAGAAGAGACAAAGCATCGTATCTTCTGTCCCTTGCGGCGTGCCGTATTTTGTTTGGCGAATTTTTAAAAGTTAGGCAAACAAAGTGCTATCACTGTTACTTAAGTTATTTTGCGACAATTAATTTAACTTTTCGAATATTTTTTGCAATTTTTGTAATCTTTTGAGTGTTTTAATGAGAAATAGACTCTATTAGTTAAGTGTATATTGTATGATCTACAATGGGGGGATGCAGTATAATAGGCCCCGCACAGAAAAAGCAAAGAACGAAGTCACTTTTCCCTCATAAGTATTTAATGCTGTTAGTGTTATAGTATATTTATTGAATTTATATATTTGCGCGCATGTATTAACGTGTGTAGCAGCTCAAAATAAGGTAGATTTCATATGGTAAACTTCATTTCCCAAACCATATAATCTAGAAATACCTTGCGTTCACATTAACACGTCGCAAACATGAATTATAATAAAATAGTACTGAATGTGTAGTCCGCAGATCAGTATTTTTTGGTCGTATTTTGGCATTTTTTTATGTAATAGCAACACTGAAGTTTTATATTGCTGTCTCATGAGCGGCCACGCGGTGGTTCGATCTAGAGGTATATTATCTAAACCGTACAATTTTCTTTCGTTCTAGTTGAAGTTTCTTGTAGCAAAATCAGAGTAATATATAGAGTAGTTTTTCAAATCGGTCACAAAAAATAAAAAGTATATAGGAATAGTTAGAATAGTTCTAGTAAATTTTTATTTGTCACTGAAAATAAGGAATACCTTAAGTTTACGCTAGCAGCACTGGTCTAGTTTTCAACAAATTAATTATTTTCCATTTCATTCATTCAGACATTCATTTCATTCGCATTTGCCAATCCAATTTGATTTTGGCATTAGTTTCAAAATTGTTGTTAGAGGGGGAAGTCGACGCAGCCGCTGCCGTAAACGATAAGTGCCTAAAAAAACAGTAACATGTCAAATAGACCCGCAGCATTTAAAAATCCATTCTCTAGGCCATGGATGTCGCAAACTGGCGCAGCGGCTGCGGCTGGCGAAAAATCAAAAGGTTTGAAAGGTATTGTGGCCGGCGGGATAACCGGTGGCATTGAAATTTGTATTACATTCCCGACGGAATACGTGAAAACACAGCTGCAATTAGACGAAAAAGGTTAGTTTACTATTCTCCTCTTTCAGCTGTAAGCTCACTTTCATTCACCAATCGATATTTCCGTAGCGCTTCTTGTATCATATTTGTAAACATCACGAATGAAAACCCGTTCGCTAAAAACATTGCTGTTCGCACGTCATTCATTTTATTTAATTCTATTATCGGCTTTTTATTCATCTGTTTCTTGGTGCTGACTCTAATAGCACTCTGGTTAGATCGTAAATGGTTTGGAACTGCAATGTTAGAAATAGTTCTAGGTTATTTAACCTTGAGATTGGAAGCGCTCTTTCGCTCGATATCTTTCCATGAAGCGTAGGAAAACGTTTCTTACAAGAATTGGACTTTGGTCCAGTACCACTGTTATGTCAGAAACCAGACAAATAAAAATATTATCCAAGGTCTTTTCCTTCGTCGCGACTCTCAAGTACCATTGCTTGAATGACCACTATGAATAATGCATTATGTATTTATTATTATTGCATGAAATATATTTAGTTGATTACTCAGACCCAGGCCAATTATTTGTCCTATAATTTTACCTAACTACAGCTGTTACTCTGAAACAAATAAAATAATTATATATTTAAAAAACACTTCTTTGTAGATACTTACAGAATGCAGTTGAATTCTCGACCTTATAGTTCATATATTCAGTCTAATAAATGGTGCAAATAATATTGTTCCAAGGCAAACATTAGTGTGAATAAAGTACTAGCAGTAAACAATAATGTATTTGTTAAAAAAAAGTTTTGAACAGGTAACATTAAGTACTTTAACTAGTTACAACATTGAGATTCTAATTAGAAAATAATTGCTTGGCTATCAATTTAATTGAGCAAGGAAATGTTGAATGTAGTTCCAATAACTCCATGTTATTCAAATAAAGTCTTTAAGGCCTTTGTTATAAAGAACAAAATCAGTTATTCTATAAACGTTTTGTTTTAAATATTCAAATTCAAGTGGCCGACTGGAATGAACTCACTCTATTTTTGTACACATTTTAGGTTGTTTTTGTTCTTCGATGAACCACATTTTCTTCGAAAACTACTTATTAGACAACTTTTTTTGAGACCGCGAAATGTGAACTTCTTTATTTTAAAAATAAAGGAAAAAAATTGGGTTCTTTTTATTTTAATAAGTAAGATATTAAAGTTGTTCCTTGAATATTCTATTCACCCTATAAAGTAGGGTTGATTTTATAAATACTTATTATTATTTTATATTTGAGTATTTTGCCCACACAGTCATTATATTCATCATTATGAATAAACAATCGTGGACCAACCCTGGAGTTAAAGAAAAAAAAAAAAAATGGATCCATATATTTACATAATGCAACATAATGTATGGATCTGCTGTTTTTTTTTTTTACAATTTCAGCTTTAGTTCCATAATAAGTCTTATTAGTACAATGGCCTCCTCAAGGCCAAAGTCCACTGATAAAATAATATTAACACGCTAAGAAGTACAATTACCACTTTGCAGGTTTATTGTAAACAAAAACATTGGCTTGTAAATATGTATATCATCTCACTAGCTGCTGCCAGCGACTTCGATCACATGGTTTTTTCCACCTGCATTAAGTTAAGTCTTAGTGCTCCTCTCCGTGTGTCGTAGCGTGATGGTATATAGCCTATAGCCTTCCTTGATAAATGTACTATCCAACACAAAAAGAATTTTTCAATTCCCACCAGCAGTTCCTGAGATTAGCGCGTTCAACCAAACAAACAAACAAACAATTTAGCTTTATAATTTTAGTATAGACACAGGCAAAGCAATATTACGTACTTATAAATACACAAACTCTTGAAACAAACAGCATCAACTCTTTATAAATGGTTTTTTGTGGAAAAAGATATCACAATTTTGCCAACATCACTGTAAGTACCAGTATTATGATAAACAATCAGATGCTAGAAATTATTCAGAAAATTTTGGACAGTTTCATAGAAGATTTACAAATGATTATTCTATGTGAACTGTCAAATGAACATTGTCAAATTCCTTTTTAAAAGTTACTGGCATCCTAGTAACATCTCTCTAGATACAAGTTCTTCTCAACTAAAACCTCCTTATTAATTATTCATTTAATCATTGTCATGTCTTTGATTGGTTATTTTAATTTCAATTATTAGTTAAATCAATAACTTATAAATAGAATTACAATGCTGAGTTTTATAAATACTATTAATGAATGAATTATTAATATTTAAGCCTTTTGAATTGTATAATAATACAAGTTTTTTTATTTAATTATCCTTAACAGCCGTTTGTCATGATTATAACGCCAGTATTCGTGATAACATGATCCGAGGTATTATTTTATCTATTTGCGTTAACCGAAAGGGGGCAAAGGACAGTACTTTTTGACAATCTAGATTGGGCACGGCTCACTATACTATCTTGATACTTTGATTAGGTTTCAAGACTCTGTTTGTTAGGCCCAGAATTTGCTGCGTGTTGTTCGTAAGAGATACCGCGCCCCCGGACCGCAAAGGGCACAAGAAGGAACATGGGCGGGTTTTAGTCAGTAAAAGTCTGACACTTCCTCCCGCCCCTCTCAGGGCGGGGGAAGTTATTTGATGAATTACCACCCACCAAAAAAAAAAAAAAAGGCCCAGAATTTGGCCACTGTGACTGCAAAACTTACCTACTGCCTCGTTAACCGAGTGATCCTAAGCGCGACTACTATGCTAGAGATCTTGGGTTCGATTCCCAGGTCGAGCAACGTGTTATTAGGTTTTTCTATGAAATTCTTAGTAGCTGCTCGGTGTTAGGATTTGTGCCCGGTTAAGGCTCGCCCCGTAATACATGGGACCTAAACATACCGGCGAACTGTGGGTGTGCATTGGTACACCTCTGCCTAACTCTTCGGGGAATACAGGCGTGATGATATGTTATGCAAAACTTATTTAAACTGGAAAGGCCGGTTTCGACGCCCACTTTTAGACAGTAAGCTCGTATTGTAAACCACACTCTTTTAGAGCAATCAAATAGCTTTATCATAAACTTCTAAAAACAAATCTGGAGAGCTCAATCTGGCCAGCTGCTTTTCAGTGGTCGAAATTCAAACGTCACATCTCTACATAGTGTTCGAAAATGCCAGATAATGGTCTAATTTAAATAAATGATTTGACTTTGACTTTGAATACAAACTCGCTTCCCGCCGTCTGTCCCTCTGAACACTAAGATCACCTAGATCTTTTAAATTGAGCAACGAATTTTAAGACTGCCTGTCCACCGGAGCAGAACGAGGCTACGAAGCGGAAAAAGGGAGAAATATTAACCAAAAGGATTGCATAAGGTCTTTGCTCCGCTCTAGATATGCAATCGTATTGGTTAATATTTCTCCGCTCCTCAGCCTCACTCCGCTGCTTTGGACAGGCAGCCTAATGCGGTTTTAATGAATAGATAGTGATTCAAGAGGAAGTTTTATCCGTAGAGAAGCCGCTACAATCAGCGGGAACGAAGTAGTCACCAAAGATTTTCTGAATGCGAGTGACACCGCTGAGATTCGCACGGTCTTCTTTATTTTAATTATAAAATTAACTATGCCAAATCCGCCACTCCTCCGTGGTCACAATATGCTTGAAAAGAGTATAGTCAGTAAAGGCTAACAACCTTAGTTGGCTAGTAGAGCAACTTGACCGATAAAACTCATGGTCAATGCGACCACACACGTACCTATCACGTGATTTTCTATCGTGTGTAGTACCTTTATCATAATGACCTATAGCACCCACCTATACTCCATTTATTATGGTAATAGCTTCTTCCTCGCGATTTTTTCGCACGGGTTCCGTCTTTTTTATGCCCTTAGATGGCAAACAAGCCCTCGGTCAACCTGATGTTAAGTGGTCACCGCTACCTATAGACATCCGCAATACCAGAGGCCTTGCAAAAGCGTTGCCATCCCAGAGACAAAATTGAAATGTCTCACGTGCTTCTAATTACACCAACACCCATACCCTTCAAACCGGAACCCAGCCACACCATTTTGCGGCAGAAACGTGGTGATAGGACTTCCCCGGACGAGCTCCTTTACAATGAGCTCTACTATTACTCCGCTACATTTATACACAGGATAGAGGACTCAGGCATAACGTAGTTTCTTAGTTACGTATTAGCAAAAAAATATGAGAACCGGACCATTCAATATATTCTCACCATCGGACAAATAAACTCTTTAGCTTTTATTATATCACCATAGAATAGACCTATATAGAAAAAACTTGACATTTAGACTTCCCTCCTACCTACGCAAAATTATTTTAAAACACTTCTGAGTAAAATCGAAAATATTCATATGCATGCAGCAACTACAACGTCACTACTTATTTTTAACGAAACTATGATTTAAAATGTTCCTACAGTCATATAATATAACGAGCTCAAAATATATCGATGTATTTGCCCTATCTAAACATAAATTTAAAAAACAAATTGTTATGCGCCTTGCTCAAAACTTTTAATTTAATTATTTTCTATTTTCTTTCCTTTAATTATTATGTATTTAACTATTAGACAACGAAAAATTGTATTGTTGTTTTATAATATGTATTCTTATTACTTAAGTTTACCAAAACTGTATCTTATATAAGTTAGTAAGATGTGGAAATGTAGTGGATTGTACATTTACCTATAGCATACTGTGTACCTTGATATAACATACAGTGTATGATTGTTTGTTTCCCAAATAAAATAAAAAAAATAAAAAAAATAGTTGGTAAAGGTAGTGTCCTTTCTAGGTTTATCTTAGACATCACTGACATCGGTGAAGGAAACCATAGCGAGGAAATCTGAACTAATAATTGAATATATAAGTCTGAAATAGCCACACCGCTTGAGCAAGTGTGGTGATCAACGCTCGTGCCTTTTCTGTATAAGAAGAGGCCTTTGCCCTTCAGAGGCACAGTTGTTGACCGGTAGTACGTGTATTTCTAATGAAAAAATCAATAGAATGTACGTTTCGTTTAATCCGCACGCTTATGCTAACACACAGTTAGATAGTCCGTTGATAAATGGAAATTCCTATTTTGTAAAAGAACGCCTAACTATGTAAATCTTCCTTAACAGTCCAGCTATTGTTGATATTACGACATACGACAGCTCAACCTTTACAGTTCGATCGAGTATTCTCGACCCTGTGACGACTAGACCCGGGCATCTCATCCCCCAACAACTTGTCCCCCCGACAACTCGGACTTCGACAACCTAATCCCCGAAAATTCCGGGTGTTATCCGGGTTCAGTTGTCGTAGAATCCTGATTTATAACCAAAAAAATCTTATTCCAGGAGGTGCCAAGAAGTACACAGGCATTGGAGACTGCATCAAGAAGACTATCAAGTCACATGGGGTGTTGGGTTTATACAGAGGACTCAGTGTTCTCGTCTATGGATCGATACCCAAATCGGCCGTCAGGTAACCTACTTCTTAAGCTTATTAAATAGGGTAGTTGACACCATCAACCAATATTTCCAAGACACAACTTATTAAAAAAATAAACTCTATTTTAACCCTGAAAACCCGATAATTTTCAATTAATACTAAAATTTGATTTTTAGTTGCTTCGATATCAATTGAGTTGTCAAATAAAAATCGTCAGTTTGTTATTTGCCTTGTAAAGTCTATCGGGAATTGCGTTTTGACAGCTCATAAAAAGTATGTCAAGTGATTGGTAGTGTCTAGTGCCCAATTCCGCACTTGACAGCGAAATGGTTTAGCAGTTTTTCATTTATTAATTGATTTTATAGATAGATAGATTTTAAAATATATTTCCCCGCGGCATGTATATCAAGTAACCAGATCACTGATCCTTTTATAGGCTTCCTTTTTTTTTTTGTTAATCTGTTTTGCCCTACTTCTGGGTAAAGGCATCCCTTTACTTCTTCCAACCTCCACGTTTCCGTGTCTCATCCCTCCAGTTTTGGAGGAATCCATCCAATTCTTTCCACCATCCCCTTGGTAGCCTGTCTTGTTCCGTCCCATTGAAATTGGGCAACGATTTTTTTTAACACCGTTTCTAGTTCGCTACAATGTTAGGTTGCTTATAAACGTATGAATAGTAAACTTACACTAGTATATTAGTCGCCACGAGTCGTGAGCACAAATGTCAAGTTAATTTTTGGGTTCCTTTCGGGATTTTTTCGGGCGCGGACGCTGCATGCGATCGGTCCAACTGACGGATTAATCACGTGCAGCGAGAAACAAACCCTAAAATTAACTTGACATTTGTGCTCACGACTCGTGGCGACAACTATACATAGAGCAAGTTTTATAAATGTGCAAAGATAATGAAACATAAGATACGCCTGTTTGACAAGCGCGGGAGATAAGATTGCCTTAGACAGCGATTATTCTGTTTTACTTTTTGTTATTCGTGAATTTTTATTTCTTAAACAAACTCTCGACCTGATTTGATAGCGCGTCTACGATTTATAATAATCTAAACAAGATTATTTTCAGTTAATCAGAAACCTGAAACGGAATCACTGTAGTTTTACTGTAGAATCAACTACTTATTAGAGCTGACTGGGACTATCCCTCAGGGACTGGACATAATGTACGGTTCAGCTGATTTTTTTTCACGATTTCAGAATCGTGAAAAAAAAATCAGCTGAACCGTACATTATGTCCAGTTAAGCAAATTGTGACTATCTTTGGGGGAGGCCTATGTCCAGCCGTGGACATCGTTCGGCTGATATGATAATTGATGATGATGATGATATCCAAGCATATTTATGTTCGCATACCTGTGTATTTGTATGGCTATCCTTTTTTTTCACGATTTAGGTTTGTCATGAGTAGGTACACACAGCTCCATATCAAGCTATACATTGCCAGTATAAGCTGACCTCTTATTAAATGGAAATCTTATACAATGAGAGATCAGCATAAACTGGAAATCTATAGCTTGGTATGTAGCCGTGTATACAATGACCCCATTTCAGGTTTCAACAAATGAGGTTGTATAAATCGACCTCGTCCAAAATAACATATGACACGGCACAACAGCCTATCTGTTTTAATTTCGGCCAGTTTCAGGTCAAATCAATAAAGGGCGGTTAGTCCACGCGGCTGAGAAACCCATTTTCGAGTAATCTCATTTTGACAGCGATGAGGACGAGTTTTTTGATGCCCTATGAGCTTTCTCCTTTCTTCTCTATATAGTGTAAAACAAAGTCGCTTCCCGCCGTCAATCCCTCTGCACACTTAGAACTTTTAAACTACGCAAAGGAATTAATGCGGTTTCGTTTTCTTAAACGGTTTTCATCAATAGATAGTGTTTCAAGAAGAAGGTTTAAACGTACAGAACATCACGATAAAAAAAAAAACAATCAAAAACAAAAACTGTAATTGAGTGTTTCTATGAAATTCTCAGTAGCAGCTCGGAGTTAGGATTTGTGCCCGGTTAATGGCAATAATCTCGCCCACTATTACATGGGACCTAAACATACCGGCGAACTGTGGGTGTACATTGGAACACCTCTGCCTAACCCTTCGGGGAATACAAGCGTGATGGTATGTGGTTATGTGTAACATCACGATACTGCGAATACGTAACTGAACGCGGGTGACACCGTGGAGTATAGGTATAGCTAGTTTTTTTTTTAAATTATACATACTTTATAATTTATAAGTTTTGTGTTTAGGTTAATTATTCATAATTTAAAATAACAGTAAACACATTTAGTTCAAGCAACATTAGGCACCTTCGACGAAACCGCTTATTCGTTTTGACGCTATCACATTTTGGTTATCATAATTATCAAGAAATGTTGATATTATACGGTTTTAACTTGTCAAATAAGAATGACCAATGACATTTTTGTCAACATCAGTGTACTTGAAGGTACCGCTAGGCAAAACATCTTTACTAATTGAAGAGATTAAGAAACTATTATGATAAAATTCCGTTAGTGCAAATTAGGTCTAATTATTCTGCTGTCATTACCAGGCTTTTTACGACTTTCACATACAAAGGCAGTGTATCAAAATATAATACAATAGGTACATAGCTACATCCATAACTGCCCCGTTGTTCTCGTGGTCGCTAGCGCGACTGATGAGCGTGGGGTCCCCGGGTTCGATTCCCAGCTTGGGCAAAAAGTGTTATTGGGTTTATCCAATAGGATTTGCTCAGTACCAGCCCGGAGTTTGGAAGTTGGTGGTATGTCTCGGAAAGCACGGAAAGCCTTTGGTCCCGGCTGTCATTCGTAGATCTTTGTTAGTCGTTAGGCAGAGGCCAGGAGGTCCAACGACCGACTACTCCGTCGTTGATCTCGTGATCGATTCCCAGGTCGGGCATAGAAGACAAAAGTTGAATTAGATTTTTCTTTTGGGAATTTTTGTAGTAGCCCGGGATTTGGAAGTTGTTAGTGTGGCTCCCCCGTATCTCGGAAAGCACGTAAAACCGTTAGAAGCCCCGAAAGTCTGAAGAACTAGGCTTGCTAAGATGTGTCGTGATGCCCAATAAGCGGGTTGTAGAGGTCAAATAGGCAGTCGCTCCATGTAAAATACCATACAACATAGTTGAGAAAAGGCGAGGCAGATAATGCGAAATAATAGGTAATACAAAAATGTTCTTCCATATTATCAAAAATTGAGCTAAAGCTTGTTTGTCTGTCAATCATAACAAACTGTCGACTGACAACTAGATAGGCAGAAGCTGTTATCTGTTTGTTTACTGATATAGTAACTGTCATCAGTTATTTTGGTTCGCTCAAGTAAAATATGTAAGAAACTTGTAATCTTACTTCTATTGCAATGTAGACCAGAACACAGGCGTAAAATTAATTTACATACGACTAGGGGCTACCGTTCCGTCCGAGAATCCCAAAAGGGCGTCCATGAGTCGTCCGAGAGGGGTTTTAAAAAAATGTCTCCGGTAGTATCTGGACACTTTCTGTATACCGTAATTGAGATATTAAGCAAAAAATTAAGATGATACAAAATAGAAAATATACATATGTAATTGTTTGTTCTAACTAATATCTCAAGGGCTTGGAGGAAAACATCTCGATTTAACCCAATGTTCGGAATTTTCAAAGTTTTTGTCTGATGACGTCAATTTTGATGACGGCAGCCCTAACAACCGGAGCAGCCCTACCGGAAATTATTTTAAACAAATTCTATTCTGTTTATTAATCTGGCCTTCGGGTCGCCCCTTATAATTTGGGACTTAGCCTATCCGGGAATATTGTAACAGGCCCCATATAGCTAGAAGAATTATCTCAATAATACTTCATAGTACTCATGTAGGCACAACAACTACATATCAGATTGCCACTGATATTGATATATATTTATCACCTTGACACTTTGTTAACTATGCTACTTTGTGCGCTATTTATGTCATCATCTGCCTAGCCTATTTCCCAACTATGTCGAGATCCATGAAGCCAGTGTTACATGGAGCGACTGCCTATCTAACCTCCACAACCCAGTTACTGAGCAACACGATACCTCTTGGTAAGACTGGTTGTCAGACTTCCCAGCTTCTGAGTATCGGTAACGACTGTTAAAGATCTTCGAATGACAGCCGAGACCAACGGCTTTACGTGCTTTCTGAACACCACTAACTTCCAAATTCCGGGCTGCTACTGAGAAATTCTTGAATGCGCTATTTATATGTGATAGTTAATATTCTCATAGGGCGCTCCTAAACGGGCTATATTTTGTATATATTAATATATTAAGTACATACTAGCTTATGCCCGCGATTTCGTTCACATGAATGTCGATTGTCACGGGGTTTTATTTTTCTTGCGCGGAATCCTAATTATTTTTCTAAAATAAAATATTAGTATACGAAGATGCAACGAATATCTTGTGACTCGTTAAAAATGGCGAACATCGAGGTCGACTGCCAATGTTTAAAAAAAAGTTTGTATTTAGGTACCCATTTAATAAGTACCTACCTACATAATAACCAGACGATAATTGGGTTAACACATGCTAATAGGTAAACTAGGTACCAACTCGTAAAAAAAGGTACGTACCACGCCGAAAACACGCAACTTGACAGCATTGGCCATGTTGCTATATCATGGAGACGATCCATATACACAGCGAACGAAATCAGGGCAGAAGCTATAATTATAACAGCAGCATTTTTTGTTTGTTACTTTAAACGCGCTAATCTCAGGAACTACAAGTCGGATTGAAAATAAAAATATATATACCCAAATAGGCAGATTCATGAACAACCCGGTCAAAACAACCACGCGAACGAAGTCGCTGGTAGAAGCTAGTCTAATAATGCTAAGCACCAGGATTACATAACTTGACGGTATTACACGCTTTTCACAGATTTATGAGGAACCAAAGGCGTAATTTAAAGTGTGTGAAAACAACCACGCCACCGAATTTGCGAGGAGAAGCTAGTCTAATAATACCAAGTATAATACCAGGATTACATAACTCGATGGTAGCACACACATTTCACAGATTCATAAGGAACCAAAGGCGTAATGAGGGTGAAAACAACCACGCGAACGAAGTCGCTGGTAGAAGCTAGTCTAATAATGCTAAGCACCAGGATTACATAACTTGACGGTATTACACGCATTTCACAGATTTATGAGGAACCAAAGGCGTAATTTAAAGTGTGTGAAAACAACCACGCCACCGAATTTGCGGGGAGAACCTAGTCCAATATTACCAAGTATAATACCAGGATTACATAACTCGATGGTAGTACACACATTTCACAGATTCATGAGGAACCAAAAGCGTAATGTAACGGGTGAAAACAACCACGCGAACGAAGTCGCGAGTAGAAGAAGCTAGTCTAAAAATACCAAGTACCAGGATTACATAACTTAACGGTAGTAAACGCATTTCACACTAATCTATCCGAGGCAAGTGGACACGTATATCTCACGTTACCGCAAAGTGAAGCATTTAATGACTGATAACAACAGTTCATTGTGTCACTTAGCCGAAGGTTGCATGCAGATAAACATACTCAATGACATACAGGGCATTCCGTTGCCTAGAGAATGTGCACGGATTTGTAATGTTAACCGTCTTTGCATTAAAAGGAGGTCTGGTTTAAATGTGAGCAGACTTCTTAAATACATACACTGTGTTGAAACAACTAAGAATTATAGTCGCACGAGCGTATTTGGGGGGCGGAGAATAACCTCCCAAAATACGCCCGTGCGTGTATCTTACATAGTACATTACTTCGAGAAAATTAATTCTTCATTATCTTCATCTTGTTTGATGAACAGAGATTATCGAGAGAGTATTAAACTTAACGTTTGGTAAAAAGACTGTATTTTTTTTTATCTCTTGCCGATAAGGTTTACATTATTTTAATATAATGTATTGTCTTGAAAAGTGCACCCTATTTACTGCTCCCTAGACCCCACACTAGGATCCCCTGTGTCGTAAGATCACCATGAAAAAAATTAAATAGTGTAGCTGTTGCAAATTGAGCACAAAAATGAGTTTATTTTAACTCTCAGAGACAATGAATGGCTGTCATTCAACGTTGATGAATGAATGACAAAGAGTAGGTAAAGCGTTTAGCCAGTGTTAAATTTTCTCATTCTTATAACACGCGTTCTTGAGATGACACATATGCTGAAAAGTAAAATATTGTAGTCGCCAATTTTTTTTACATATTATGATACTAGATTCTGGGGAAGAGGGAGGCCTAAGAAAATATGGATGGATTGCGTGAAGAGAAGGGAGTCAGCGATAGCATGACGGTTGACAGGACAGCGTGGAAGAAGAAAACGTGTTGCGCCGACCCCAAGTAACATGGGATAAGGGCAGGAAGATGATGATGATACTAGATTCTGCCCATACCATCGCGGTTTTTTCTCCCGCTTTAAGTTACGTCTTTGGTTACTGCTCCGCTCCCGTGTCTCGTAGCGTGATGTTATATAGCCTATACTATTTCTCATGAATCTGAATATCATATACAAAAATATTTTTTCAAATCCGACTGTTAGTTCTAGAGATTAGAGCGTCTAAACAAACAAACTCTTCTGCTTTATGATATCAGTATAGACAGTTTTTGTGTTATTCTCTCTGTATATGAATCAAATATTGAAAACCGAAATATGAAGTTTCTTGCTCATTCTACTCCATACGAAACTACTTTTTCGAAGGGAATAGATAAGGCTTTTTTTCTTATGACGTTCAAAAGTGCCTTAAAAGGGTCTAATTGAAATATGTATATGATATGAGCAACTGACTCTCAAATACATGAATATCAAAATTCCCGAATTTATTTTATTATCTTTTTAACTTCATTAAAAATGCAAATTGACCGGCTTGCTTAGCCAAAACAAACGCTTCAAGCATTGGTAGGCTTAAAACTTTCCACAAAAGTACTAGGCAACCATAACTGACAAAGAATTAAATTGGTGCAAATTAGCTTAGCTAGCAAACCACTTTTCAGCCTTACGTTCTTAGCAATAAGGTACAAAAGTGGTTCAGCGAATTTCTTCTCCGATATACCTTAATATTATCTTACCGGATAGGAAAATTATCTAATATTTTAGTAGCTGTGTGAAGGTATATAATTAGAACCGTAGCCGGTGTCGTTAGAAACTTTTTGAAATAAATTATTGGTTGTTTTTAAAAACACGGCGATCGGTATTTTAAGAAAAACAAACTCAAGGTCAAACAGTACCTTCGTTACAGTATTACTTACCTATAATACAACTAGCTTTTGTCCGCGACTTCGTCGTCGTGAATATTATTAATTATCCGAATCGTGTGATGACACACCCTATTACACGGGACCTAAACATACCGGCGAACTGTGGGTGTACATTGGTATACCTCTGCCTAACCCTCCGGGGAAAACAGGCGTGATGGTATGTGTGTGATGACAGACAAGCCAACGGCCCACCTGATGTTAAAAGGTCATCGCTGCCTATACACATCTGCAATACCAGATGCCTTGCAAATGCGTTGCTATCCCAGGGATAAAGTTAAAATGTCTCACGTGCTTATAATTACACCGGCACCCAAACCCTTCGAACCGGAACACAGCAACGCCGCTTTGCGGCAGAATTAGTTTGAACTTCTTTGGACGAGCTACTTCACAAAGCCTTTTCAAAGAGCTGTACTACCTACTTCTATATCACAGTTTCGTGAAATCCGTCACCTGCACGCTGACAATCTTTTAACACAAAAGTATTGTTCCATAACCTTGTCTCATAACCTTGCTACAACACTATATAGACATTCAATGTATATCGAGGCAAATAAACATCATTGGTAAATGCAGTCTGACCCTTGTGATATAAATTTGCTGACATAATTTAAATATCTATTTAGTTTTTGGCGCGAATTTTTCGACTTACTCTATTATAAATGTATGGGAAAAGTTATTGGCGCCTTCTGTCATTTATGGTACTCATACCCTAAATGGTCCCATAGTATTTTGTTCCCAACATAAAATAGAATCGACTGGCATATTTTTAGCATTTTTTTCGCTGACTACATTTTTTACACTTTTTCCAAAATTTGTGAATGCAGTTCAGAATATATCAAAGAGTTAGGGATGGTCTCTTGGGAACGTTCTCCTGTGAATATTACGGTTAAGGTACCTGCCCTTACTGCCCCGTCTTAAAAATCCACCTTGTATAGATGTGTTATATAAACGAAAAGAAGAAGAATAATTAAACTACTTTAGATATTAGTACCAAATACTTGATTCTACTCCCCCAGATTCGGCGTGTTCGAACAAGCTCGGCTATACATGGTGAAGGAAGATGGCACTCTATCCACGACTGGCAAGCTAACCTGCGGTCTGGTCGCTGGTGTCGCCGAGGCCATCTTCGCTGTCACCCCCATGGAGACCGTGAAGGTCAAGTTCATCAACGACTTGAGGCTAGAGAAACCAAGGTTCAGAGGATTCTTCCATGGAACGGGCATGATTATAAAGGAAGAAGGTGAGTTTTCCATTTACAGAAATGTTTAGTGGCCCACGTTACCCCTGAAATGAGAGGGTTGGAAGTCATAATATCCTTTCGACCGAATTTCGATCACGGAGGCCAATCTCAATGGAGACTAGCCAAGGACCCAGGAGATGTTATAGTGCGTAAACAGGTGCACTCCCTCTTCTCTATTGGCAATCCGACACGACCAGGGAGAGAGATCAGAGCGCAGGACTAACGGCTTTTCCGAGGCGTGTTGGTGTCCCACCACCAACTTCCAAACCCCAGGCTGCCACTGAGATATTCTATAGGGAAAAACGCAATGAAACTATTGCTCGACCTAGGAATCATTATCATTTATTTAACTGGATTCCTTCCTTCTTCAGGTGTCGGAGGTTTATACAAGGGTGTAACAGCGACAATAATGAAGCAAGGCAGCAACCAAGCTATCAGGTTCTTCGTGATGGAGTCCCTGAGGGACTGGTACAAGGGAGGCGACCGGGACAAGTATGTACCCAAGTACATGGTGGCGCTGTTCGGTGGCATGGCTGGTAAGATCTTCTGCTATGTTTTTTTTTCATAACTTACAATGTCATGGTGGCCTCTTGGTTAAGACCTCTTGTGTGGGTTCACAACCGGGCACAGACAAGGACCAATGTTATTTCCTATTACATATGTACTTTCAAAATGATCTTTGACCAGGGATTGCAATCCAGCAAAGCCAAGCGTACAGAAGTCTCAAAAAGTTTTAGTGACGAGAACTGGCTTTCCTGACACTAAGACTAGATCGTGCCTTCAATTTGAATGTCATTCCGTTATTGATACTCTCCTGTAATAATTTAAAGACTTCGTTGACCTCGTATCATCGTCTTCAATCTTCTTAACACCCCTCTCTCTCCCCCTCCAGGTGCTGCATCAGTATTCGGCAACACACCAATAGATGTCGTAAAAACCCGAATGCAAGGTCTCGAAGCCGCCAGATACAAGAACACCTGGGATTGTTTCATCAAGACCTGGAAGGCGGAAGGTCCCTTGGCGTTCTACAAAGGAACGGTACCTAGACTAAGTCGTGTAGTCTTTGATGTAGCTATTACTTTCACAATTTACGACTCGATCATGGATGTGTTTAACTATGTATGGAAGTAGTAATGGCGGAGCCATCCATCTTCGTTTGTAGGCATTCATTTTCGAATGAGTCGGTTTTTCTTAGGTCGTTGTGACTGGAAAATAAGAAGTCATCTGGGCTATAAGACACGACACAAAATAAAGATGTAGTCATAAGTGTCGTTAATTATGTGGGTGCTTGCATAAATACCTATTTTTTTTAGATAGTAAAATTGCCACGACCTAAAAAAAACTCGCTTCTAAGTTGTAATAGGGAATGTGGCGGTCGTTAGTAACCTTTTAAAATAGTACCAGTATGGTACCAATGTTGTTTTGTCTGCAAACTCTGTTAAACATCGCATTTCATAATGATAAATTGTCAAAAAAAAAATTGCTACGATTTGTGACGTCAAATTCAATTTGGACAAGCAAATAAGCAACACATGGCATCAAGCAAAAAAAAAATGAAATAAAAAGAATGTGTATTTATGTTGAAAAATTACAATTTTTAAGTCAACCAAAAAAATGTACCCTTCTGGGTGTCGATTATATATATAAGAATTTTAATGCTAAACAGATTAATATTCGCGCTACAATATAATTTTCCACAAACTAAAAATGCCCCCTGCATTGCAAGAATCATAGAAAGCTCATAATATCATACCGTCACATTGAACCTATGATAAATAGACTCATTTATTTAAATGTAGATGTACTAAAACATATTTCAAAGCTGCGCCTGCGATCAATATTGTTATTTTAAGAGTAACTTGTAAGTGTATCGAACTTGATGTTGTCACAGACAAACTATAATATATTATTAACCTAAAAAATAAATATTATTAGCCTATCCGAAAAAGATGGCTGATGTTTAAAAAAATACGTTACAATATAATAATGTACTTATATCTTGACACGTTTGGCGCAGTAGCTGAGCGATTGGCTGCTGCGCTGCGTGTCGCAGGTTCGGGTCCCGGAAATTCCTAGAGTGTGGCAACGTTTTTTTTAAAGGGAAAGAGAGCAAAGAGATATCTACAAATAATATTGTTTTGTTTGTGACAGCTTATAAGTAAATCTAAAAATCGTTTTAGTAGAATTAACTTATGTAAGCTATTGTTTTTGTGTTGTTAAATATAATCGGTTAGAGGTAGCAAGCGCAGCTTTGTGATATCCCTGGTATCTGTGTTCGTACATTAAGGTCCTAGGAAATTGGTTTGGCTAATTGTGGGTGTATTAGTATACCGATAACGTGTGTTTTAGCAGTAACTGTTGGGTAAGTCACCGCGCTCGATATGGTATATTAGTCGCCACGAGACGTGAGCACAAATGTCAAATACTCAGACACCCAGGCAGGAACCCAAAAACCCAACAATTTACTTAACATTTGTGCTCACGACTCGTGGCGACTACTATACTAAGCTCATTCATCAATTAGCCATTTAAAAGGTACTCCTGAACGTCATTACAAAAAAAAAACTAGTTGGCCCTTTCAAAAGAGTTTCGTATAGAGAACAATGGGCAAGAAACTCCATACTTGAAGTACACTGATGTAAAAAAAAGTAAGATTTCAAAACGATTTTCGAATTGAAAATACTAAATAGCATTTTGGTATAATTTAAGCCACAAGTAATTTTAATAAAACTTTAAAAGTTAAATAAACGTTACCTGCGAAACGAGTATTTCCAATTTAAAAATCGAATTTGATTTACGTAACTTAGAGCGCCCGCGCAGCCTAGCGGCTGTTACTGGTAATACAAACATACATGGCCGATGCATACTCCCCCCCCCCCCTTCAGGGGGACATGATTTGTTGACATGAACCGGGGCTTTTTGTATATATTTATAATAAAAATCGTGAATATTTTTAGCGAAGCGGGAATATTACCTATGATTTTTATTTATCGGGTTTTTTATGATTGTATTTATTTTTGAATGATTTATATTTTTATGCTATATTTTGCAATATGTACCGTATGACCGATTCTTTCTATGGATACGATGAAGTAGATCCAAAATGTTTTATAGATAGACTGTTTAATGTAGAGTTTTTACTATATTTTTATATACCTGATTAAATCAATGTTTATAGGATTTTTCTAAGGTATCATTATTACCGTTTGTTAAAAGCGTGACAGTCATACATGTAAACATTACAAAGTATAACTATTTTTACGGCCTTAAGCCCAATTCCTAGTACCTACCGGTCATATTTTTTTTACATGAAGTTGTAACGATCCGTTTGTGCTTATTGGAATCGGGTTACCAAAGGTTGTTGTTCCAAATATGCATTTCACTTTTTTCTTTTTAAGTATCCTTATTGTCTATTGGGGTAGGCTGTACTGTATTCATAAGCCTAAGTTGACTTAAGATATCTTAAAAAGGCATTCCAGAACTTTCACATTGACGCTTTATGAGTTTGTTAATTATTTTATATTCTTTCATTTTTTATTGATGTTGACACATTTATTTATTTATATTTTCATTTAATAAAATATCAGACAGTTTGAAGATTTCTTTGATTTTTTCCTTATTGCATTGCCATCCAATATATGGTAGCTCATGTCCTTTCTTGAAGTTCAAACTTACTCCGTACCAAATTTCATCAAAATCAGTTCAGTGGTTTAGACGTGAAAGTGCAACAGACAAACAGACAGTTACTTTTCTATTTATAATATTAGGAAGTATGGATGAACAAAAATTTTTACTAAAACTTCAAAATTGTAACCAAAATATATTTTAAATTCAACAGGAAATATACAAGGCATGACGACATTATTATGTATTCCTTACGTATTACCATCACAATTAAAGTTATCAAAATTTGATCATGT
Source organism: Caradrina kadenii (assembly GCA_947462355.1). Lineage (NCBI taxonomy): Eukaryota > Metazoa > Arthropoda > Insecta > Lepidoptera > Noctuidae > Caradrina > Caradrina kadenii. The sequence continues at coordinate 2,461,337 of OX381693.1, read as the reverse complement.
ACAAACACCAGGATATCATAACATTGAAACAGATATACAGGGTGTACTATAACAAACTATCACAAAATATTCACATTTAAAATGGGTAATTTTTGAGTCCCTTGAGACCGGTGGCAGGTACACATCTATGGTCAATATTGAAACTATCAACTAACGCCATCTCACTGTCCGTCAGTTCAAAGTCAAAAAGATTCAGGTTTTCTGCGATACGTGATTTTGTGAACGATTTTGGTATAACGGTGATCCCGCGCTGAATCTGAAATAGAATGCATACATTAAATTTTAAACATAGTGACTCAAAGGAACGTTTGTACGCATAGAACATCATGCCACGACCAACGGGAGCGGAGCAGTAACAAAATACATATCTGACCCTGACCGCGGGTTATATAGCTAGTTAATAATTTAAGAATGCCTATTTAACCCTCTAAAATAATTATTATTACACGTTAACAGAAATAGAATAGTTTTTTTTTTTTTTGGGGGGTGGGAAATCATCAAATAACTTCCCCCGCCCTGGGCGGTGCGGGAGGGTCAGACTTTTACTGAGTAAAACCCACCCATGTTCCTTCTTGTGCCCTTTGCGTGCCGGGGGCGCGGTATCTCTTACGAACAACCCGCAGCCCCGGCTAAATAGAATAGTCTACCACTACAATTTTGCAGCTGCTATACTTGAGAAATGAAATTCCACTTAATAATGAGTATGTGTTACGCAAGAACAAAGGTGCAACGTGCAACCTACCAGGTCAAAACATATAACAGCAGTTTTTTTTACACCGGCCAAAAAATGTTGAAACTGGGGAGCTTCTAGAACTTTATGACAGTGGTATGACAGTAGTAAGTACTTAATCAATGGTAAAACCGTTATGACTTCCCTTCCACCCTGTATACACAACTATAATAATAAAATTATCTAATAATTACAGTACGGCCAACGACGTATCTTGGCGATCCTGAAGTTGACCGTTTGGCTGCGCAATGGATCCTTAAGAAACAAAATCGACTACTGCGCAGCTAATCGTCTAACTTCAAGATCGCCAAGATACGTCGGCTATACTGTACCATCGTGATAGTTATCATCAATAGACATGTTTATCTTGATAATTTCAAACTCTGGAAAGGCGTGAGCATACCTAATCTACCACCGCGGCTTGGTCAGGAACATATAACAGTAAATTCCTTACCAAATATCTCAATGCAATCTGTGCACGAGTTTTTCCATATTTTTCAGCTAAAGCACCAAATTTCGGATCAGTTTTGATCGCATCTTTCCCTGCGAACTCAGGGCGAGCTTCAGATATGAGACCAAGAGGAGTGTATGCCACTGGTACCACTGAATGTTGCTTGCAGAAATCCACCAGTTTGTTCTGTGTTAACGTCGGATTTACCTGTCAAAATGTGCAAAATATTTCACTCAGAGATAGCATAACTTCCTAGTAGAAAAAATAATTTCTAAATTAGGAACAGTAGTTTTGGAGATTAGCACATTCAAACAAACTCTTCAGCTTTATTGTATTACTATAGACCAGGGGTAACTAACCAGTCGAGTCAATTCCTGATGCAATGCTCACACTAATATAAGTAAATATGCACTAAAAACAATCTTCCATTTCGTTGTTTCTCTCTTAATAAAATAAAAAATAGTACTTTTAAATATACTGTTTAATATTCTCAATTAAAATGTTAAGTTTGTAAAGCAGTACTGTTTATGTATTTTGGTAGATTGCACTGAATCTAGTCAGTAAACAGTAGATATTGGGTATAATCAAGTTGGTCACCCCTGCTATAGACTGATATGACACTAACACCTTGCGGTAATGATAGCTAATTCAGTAATGACAAGCCAACGTGATTGAAGCAAATATTGATCGTTTGCCGCGTATACTTGAACCGTCTCGCGGACACATTAGTATTAGTATAATTTTTTACCTCAATCTGATTAACAACAGGTTTAATAGTTAAATTCTTCAGCAACCTCTCCAGCTGCTCCTCATTAAAGTTGGACACTCCAATAGACTTGGCCAAGCCAAGGTTGGCAGCCTGTTCCATGCCCCGCCAGGTCTCCAAGTAATCTATGTTTGCTTCTTCTCCATTATCCTAGAAACCATTTTAATTTGAGAATTTATTTAGATTTACAATAAAGTTATTACCTACAAAAGCATAGATACTTTTAGCATGCTACTATAGGTATGAGAAAACATTGCATTTTGCATTATCAATAGATTTTTCTTTTACAATAATTTTCTATAAAAATGAAAGAAAAATATTTAACAAAACATCAAAAACTAAAATGTAACTTTACACAGTAACAGTGCTGCTATTACTGGCTTTTTTTATTTTTTGGTGGGTGGGAAATCAGCAAATAACTTCTCCCGCCCTGGGCGGGGCGGGAGGGTCAGACTTTTGCTGACTAAAATCCACCCATGTTCCTTCTTGTGCCCTTTGCGTTCCAGGGGCGCGGTATCTCTTGCAAACAACCCGCAGCCCCGACAGGTGTTATTACTGGCTAAGGTAAGATTTTATATTTTGTAAAATATTTTGTTTTTGATTTTAGACTCTATTCACAATAGAGCAGAGTCAAGGCAAAGAGAAGTGTCTAGTGGGCATAGAGTATATTGCTTAGAATACTATAACATATAAATAGATTAGGCACTCTGGGATGACTCTCTTAATTATTGCCCCAAAGGATAACATGGACATACAGGACATGGTTTTACATACATACCATCACGCCTGTATTCTCCGAAGAGTTAGGCAGAGGTGTAACAATATACACCCACAGTTCGCCGGTATGTATAGGTTCTGTGTAATGGGGGCGAACCTATTGCCATTAACCGGGCACAAATCCTAACTCCGAGCAGCTACTGAGAATTTCATAGAAAAATCCAATAACACTTTGCTCAACCTGGGAATCGAACCCAAGACCTCTAATGTAACAGTCGCGCTTAGGACCACCAAGCTAACGAGGCAGTTAACGCAGAAACGGTTTTAAAAATATAATAAAAACTTACATTTACTGAAACTGGCCAATGCACAAGATATAAATCAACATAATCCAGCTTTAATTTTGCTAATGACTCCTTCAATGATGGCACTACCTCCCCTTCGGCATGGCGGTCATTCCAAATCTGGAATTTTGTTAGAAAAATATGAATTAACATTTTTATGCTGCATAAAATAGAGAATTTTGAAATTAAAATGGGGGGTCTTTGCTCAAAAGAGGGACACAATGTTGGCTAATGAAAAGGGTAACTTTATCAAATTATGTCAGAACTCATAAGGCAAACCAAAATATTTTATTAAATTAAGAAAACTAAAATAGATAATTGCAGCCTTTATTTATGGCAACATTGTAGTGGCATGACATGCAGACCAAGGAGCCTAGTGTCACCTAAACGGGACACATGACAGGTTAGAAAAGTAATTACAAATATAAATAAAAGTTACCTACCTTAGTTGTTACAAATAGTTGATCTCTGGTTACTAATCCTTCTTTAATTTTGTTATTGATTCCTTCTCCCACTTCCTCCTCATTAGCATAAAAAGATGCTGTGTCTATGTGTCTATAGCCTGCCTCTATGCCCCATTCCACCGCTTGCCTAAACTGTCCAGGGTCAGCGCTCCTCTAGAATAGAGACTTCATTTCAATAAAATAATTATTAAACTTATTCTGTTTTTATTCATTTACTTATTACTAAGGCCGGGATTAATAAGCAAATACTTTTTATTTTTATATAGTTTACATTATTGATAAAAATAATTTAATTAAACAAAAAAACTTCAAATAGTATTAATGGAAGCTAAGAAATATTGTACTTCATATTTTTTTTTTCTAACAATTATTTTTTAGCTACTTATTTTATGTCACATATATTATTTTGCAATTTATAACAAATAAATTTTCCGAGGCCTATTTATTACTTTTATCATAACTAGTTATTTTAAATTTTCATATATGATAACCTGGAGGTGATAAAATGATAAGCGAGATGTTATAAGCCTACGTTATCTAATGTCCAATAAATACTCACAGCATAGGTGCCAAGGCCAACCATGGGCATTTCTGGTCCACTCGAAAGTTTAACGCTCGGAATTTTGGACACCATCTTTTGAATTAAATAAGGGATTAGTAACGAACAGACCAGTTTGTTGAATAACCTTTGAGAGCTAGGCAAATTAATTAATCGTAAGTTTCTTTCACAATATAATACTCGTAAAAGTTTACCAAAATGACTGTGATAAAAGTCAAAACAAAATTATAGAGTAAAAAAGCGAAGAGCGTGAACTTCTGAAGATATTCAATGGCAAGTGGCAAGTTTGAGGGCAAGTTTCAGTGACTGACTTTGAGTGACAGTACATCGATGACATTTGTGTGTAAGGTGAGGGACATCGCGATCGATCAATTCGATTCGACTAAGTTCATTCGGTTTAAATTTAGCGTGCAAGGTATAGTAGCCGCCACGAGTCGTGAGCACAAACGCCAAGTTAATTTTTGGGTTTTGGGTTCCATTCTGGGTTTTTTGGGTCACCGACGCTGCACGCGGTTAGTCCGTCTGTCGGACCGATCGCGTCTCGTCGTATACATATTTAACATTCAATTGTAAACAAAAATACATTGCATTATGACATTATTATGTAGGTACGTATTAACATCCCATTTATAGCTCTCAAAATTCGATTGTGTACCGACTGCCCAGGATACCATAACATTGAGACAGATATACCGGGGCACTATAACCAGCTCCGTCTGAAGCTCTATATAGTAACTATAACAGACCTAATTATTCATTTATAAATAGAACATTTTTGAATGCTTTTTATCAGCAGGTGAACATTAATTTGTGATCAATATTGAAACTATCTACTGATGCCATCTCACTGTCCGTCAGTTCAAAGTTGATAAGATTCAGGTTTTCTGCGATACGTGACTTTGTAAATTATTTTGGTATAACAATGATTCCACGTTAAAGCTAAAATAAAATGCACGCATTTAATTGATAAATCCAAGATTTTTGATAAATTAATATGGTAACATGTTCATTAAAAATTGTAAGTAAGTAAAATCTCTCTATGCCATAGAGTACGTCTTTCATCTACTTGAGTGAGTGGGCATATTGCACCATTCGTGTCTCGTGCGGGTTGGGCAAGAACATACGTAACATACGTAAACTTAAAATATTGTCTAAAGGGGTTCCTAAACTGTGTCCCGCTACACCCTGAGACGTCGATCGTGGAGCTATCTTCAGGGCGTCACGCGACGGTAGGTACAGATTGCCAGCACTCGACGTTCATTTAATTGATTGTTATACAATAATTATACGGTTATAATTTCTAATAAATAGTATAAAAATAAATTAAACTCTTTGGGAGTTTTCTTTAATTAAATATTAATACTGAATAAATAAGTAATCCTAATATCTGTAAGCGCTACACACAAATATTTTCCTTAACAAGAGCATCGCGCGTCGTTAAAAATTGCAACCCCTAAAGATAGTCGCAGAATTAAAAAGATTGGGCATCCTTGAGTTAAACAACGTAACATCGACTAAACGAAACATAAGGCACATCACTGACACGGAATGAATGAATGAGTTTACTAAATGCCAAAGTTAAATTGGATTTGATTTTGACGTGTGAACAATAACAAAGCGCGTGCTTCACACGAAAGTACCTGATTCTTGTACTATTTTATTTTAAAAACTTAAAAACCCAGCTCATAATGTCAGCAGAAGAGACTTTTAACAAAGGCGCCGCTGAAGCAATAGTTGGGTTTCTAAAATCCAACGTATCAAAATCTGGGCAACAGAACTTAGAAGCGGAATTGAAAAAAGATTTTGTGCTTGCTAAAAAAAGAGGTAAAGGACAGAAAAGAAAATCAAAGAAGAAGAAAGTCCGCTGTCTTACAAGAATAGAGAAGCGATCTTTAGGTTTTTATGCAATTCCGAGGAAAGGAGTGAAATATAGTGACGTGCTGCCTCTAAACCAAATGTGGCAGAAATACATTAGTGATGTGCTGGAATTAGACAAACCAATACCAGATAGTACAGGCAAAGCATGGGAGGCCTTTACTCAAGCCCTGTTCAAGGCAGATTTTCATGGTAGCATCTTAAATGTAGTCAGGTCGAAATGTCCGAGCTATGTTGGTAAAACTGGTATTTGTATTATGGATACAAGAAACACTTTTAAAATTGTATCTAAAGACAATATAACAACCACAATACCGAAAAGGGAATGTATCTTTGAAATATATTTAGTTAATAATAAAGTAACTTTGTTTGGTAAACACTTGTGTATACGACCGGCAGAGAGATCAACTAAGAAAATAAAGGGACATATTCGTCCAGATTTATAAAAACACATTTTTTTCTACCCCTATTAAAAAACGTTTCCCCACACCAGAAATTTTCCAGTATCATGACTGTGTTTCACATCAATGTATTCTTCAGACCGATTCCGGCCACGGCAGCTAATCTTTTTTTCAGAATAGCCAAGTACGCAGGAGATATTATAGTACACAAGTGTGTGCGCAAACACAGGTGCACTCCCTCTTCCCTAACTCTCATAGTCCGATGGGACGGCATTTCGACACAACCGGGGAGAGATCAGGCGCAGAACCAACGGCTTTACGTGCTTTCCAAGACACGAGGGTGTCAGACCACCAACTTCCAAACTCCAGGCTGCTACTGAGAAATTCCTAATGGAAAAATTCAATAACACTTTGCCCGACCTGGGAATCGAACCCAGGACCCCACGCTCAACAGTCGTGCTCGCCACCACGAGACCAACGGGGCAGTCGATTCACATCAATATGAGTCACTTAATCATAGAGGTCAACTCTCTGCCCCGCAGAGTGAGGGCGCGGCGGGGAAAGCTCCGCCGCCGCCGTAGCTCAGGAAATCCTGCACCAGGATGGTATCGTCGTGTGACTACGATACTATTTGGAACTTATTGAAGTGTGTGTTCACAAACATTAACCTGTGGTACTACCTATAGGCCATTCAAGTATTTGTTCCGTGTGGGAATAGAATCCGAGTTATGCAGCTCAGCAGCTAATCGCTAAGACATTGAGTCAACCATGCTGTTAATTATTCCCAATTATCATTACATTATTAATTCTACTACTATTCTCAGTTTAGTCCTGAAAAAAACTGATGAGTTACAAGATTCATGTCATTGCTTTAGTTTTTTTTAAATGCAGGCAGTTCATTATCATTTGCCGATAAGATAGACAAATAAATATTAAGTGCAATGAACAAATGGTATGGAATCGTGCACACACACAACACTGTACATTCGATACTACTTTATTGTTTCTCTCTAAACAAATAAGCATTCAAAATTAATCGAAAGGTTTTTCGCGTATTATTAGGATAATTACTGGCCAATCGGCTATTGTATCTAAACAAATATTATTCCAAATGAACTCAAAGATTCTTTTAAAACCCAATGTCGAGTTAAAAAGCTATGGTTTCCAACTAAAATAAAAAAAATAAAAATGTCAAGTTGACATAAAATGTCAAATTATTGTCATTGTCATGTCAATTCACTTGTCATTCTCATTCTTCGGTGATTTCCGCTCAGGGTGCGAGATTGCGAGTCACGAATAGTGAAAAAATCAACCTATTCGCATAAACAAAAATATAAATCGTCTTTCCTAAACATTTTTTAGCTAATTTAAGTTAATAAGCAATGGCTAACATTAAGGACGAGCCAGTCATTCTCGCACACGAGTGTTATGTAAAAAAGGATTACACAGGAGCATTACAACATCTGAATGAATTGGAAACATTGGTTGGTACGAGCAACAAACGAGTGCAGCACAACAAAGCAGTGGTTGAGTTCATGATCAGCGACATGAAAAATGTGGATAAGTTAAAGAAAGCTATAGCACAGCTGACGGGCCTAGCATTTCCGGACATCGATACAAAAGACCTCAGTTCTCCTTTCCTGTTATACAATTATGCCGTGTTATTATACCATTCGCGATACTACTATCAATGTACTGTGCTCCTGGAGAGATTACTTGGTTGTAAGAATGTCAAAGACAATAAATTATTTCAGCAAATTGTTTTATTGTTGCTAGAGGCGTCTCTGTGCAGAAGAACATATGAGAAAACATTGGACATAGCAAAGACACATGGCGACCCTCTTAAAGCAAACAATGAAGTGAATGAGCTCTTTGAAAGACTAGTGAGTAGAGCTCAGTTGTTATTAGGACAGAAAGTTAAGTTAAATCTCAAACCTGACTCAATAGAAAATATATTTATTTTAGCTCAGCAGCAATATCTCAACAGTGAAGTCAAAGACGCAGCAACTACACTAGGACAATATAAGACACTCAAATATAATTATGATTTAAAAACGCAGGGAGAAGACATATGGGCAGCCATCAATAATAACCTCGGAGTCATATATTTATCAATAAAGAAACCATTTTTAGCATCAAAATATTTCCAACACGCAGTCAAAGAACACTTCAAGGCGATGGAATGTGACGATAGTGAAAAGTTGATCGCATGTAGAGACAGACCACTGTACGTGTTCAACCTGGGGCTCGCGTTACTTGCAGCTAACAACTCTGAAGGCGCTTTTGAATGTCTTGTTGAGGCAGCCCGGCACTACCCCAACAACCCTCGTATTTGGCTGCACTTAGCAGAGTGTTGTGTGAAGAAGTGTTGCAGTGAAGAAGCACAGCAGTACACTGTAAAGAAACTTGGCAGTGGTCCACATACCCGAATCTTACTGTCAAAGGAAGGGAAAGACAAATATTCAACTTCAGGAGAATCGTTCGCTATCCCATCATTATCATTAGAATTTGCCGCCTTATGTTTAAGAAATGCATTAACTTTACTACCAAATCAAGAAGCACCGGTTGATGTTAGTGCACCCATTATTCAAGCACCTCCTGGCCCACCGATCAATTGGAAACAGAGGTGTGAACTGAAAAACTCAACATTTGTGCTTCAGAGTTATGTATTACTTCATCTACAGGATCCGTTGTCAGCATTGATGAGTGCAAATGAATTGTTAAGTCAGACAGAGGCATCTAGTAGCCATAAAGCTTGGGCACACATTTATGCAGCAGAAGCGCTTATAAATCTGGACCGAATAGCAGATGCAGTGGAGCATTTACACCCACCTATGATTCATGACCTTGTCTCAGTACTGCCATATCAAATGAGAGATATGATAGCAGTCAGTGTGTGGGCAAAGGCAGCAGTCTGTCATATTTTGAGAGGTGATTTAGTCACTGCCAGAAAGATACTTTTGCAAATTAATTCACCAAGAGTTTTACCTTTGCAAATGTATTTAGAAATATGCACAGGAAATATAGAGAATTGTCACACATTACTAAGAAAACTTAGATTTACTAACTTATCGCAATGAATTGTTTACTTTACAATAAAATCTTTATATACCAAATCTATTATTGGTTTTGTCTTTAGAAGTCCCAAAAGTAATATACCTATTCAACTAATGCATGGAGTAAGCAATATAATTATACTGTGTTGTTGTTTGCTTGACCAAACTGACCACTGGACTAGTCGAATTAAAAATGTAGGGCAAAACTGCAAGTAGTGGCATGAGGCTATAATTTAGTCTCTTTTTATGACTCGGTCCAGTGCCAGTCTAGGTCAATCTATATTGGCCACCCCCCGGCCGGGCCGGGCCGGGTAAGTAAGCCCCGTGGACCCTGCCACTATCTGCCCGACTGACTAATACTTTAACATGCCGTACATGTATGGAGTTCGTGGGACACAAGAAGAACTTAGGTACCTGTAATGGTTTTAGATTAATTATAAAATGACTTAATAAAAAAATATTTCTACCACTACTACCATATTTTTTTAATCACAACATTTTTTTGTCCACAAAAACAACGCCTGTCAAAATTTGCTGTCAATAAAAACTTAAAAAGTTGCGCTTTATTAATATTTTACAAAAATTACAAAATCATTACGTTTATTACACAATCATTGCTTAGATCAATTGAAATATGTGCTACAATTAAGCTAACATAAACTGTGATAGTGTCTATTTATCGTAACATCAACATGTTAACAAAATCAAAACACAAAGTGGGCAGGTGCACGAATATCGTAAAATCATGAATCAAAAAAATGTTTATTCTTAAAAAAGCTGAGTTTACGTTAGCAGTAATGTCGCGGAGATCTATTTTTTTCCTTGCGGCTGCGGTGGTGACGTTGTATTTCTCGATAATTCTGTTTATGTTGAGCCCTTTGCATGGTTCAAGAGGAGCTTACTACGGGGGAGGGTATATGAATAACTTTGCGTTCCGTCATGATACGCCTGTGAACTGGTGCAGTGAGCTGCGGTGGCGGTCACCACCGTCCCCGGACGTGGTCGCGTTGGTATCGTACCCTGGCAGTGGTAATACATGGCTGAGATACCTGCTGCAACAAGTTACAGGTACCTGAATATTTTATGAAGATGTGTCACGTGATGTAGTAGAGTACAGTGAAGTGAGAGTATAACTTATTCATTATTTTCAGTAACCTAGTGCCTAGTACTATTTATAGAAAACGTTGGTTGTTAGTTGGTTGCTAAGGAGTTTTCGTGTTTAGTCAATTATCTGGTCATTGGGTCTTCTGAGGGGCGGTCCTTTCATTATAATGAAAAATGGTTTTAATATCATGGATTTAAGAGATCTGAAATATCTTAAAGGCCTTTAAGATTACGTGATCTGCCGGGCCCCGACTATCATGTGCTGTTTCTACCTGTGTCACAGTGTTGCCAACTGTAAGATCTTATTCATATCTTAATATTTTTGTACTGAGTGATTCTAAAAGAAACAACACATATTTAATTATTTTCAATAAAGATCATTTTGGAATGTGATAAAAAAATCTTGGATAGTATACAGACCCAAAATACAGTACAATACTATATATTATAGTACGGTTGGCAACCCTAGCCAGGGACCCTGCCAGGACAGGCTAGTGTAATAAGAAACAGGGATGTATCTTATAACACTAGCCTGTCCTGCAGGCAGGGCCCGGCAGATCGTGTAATTTAATAGGCCTTTTAGTCAGACAAGCAAGCTTTTACTGTAAACAAAATTTCACCACATTACAATGTTTATGTTGGTGTTCGCCTATCAACAGAGGTGTTATTCATAAAGTAGATAATTGTTTACATTTTAGTTTTCTGTTAAACAGAATACACCTGTTTCCTTAAGTAGGTCCACCCACAATATAAAATACACTGTAGAATTAAAACTCATCTTGGTGTAATGCTTAAACCTGAAGGCTAATAATACTTATAAATTTTTTTACCAGCCTTTATTGTCCCACTCCACCACCACATCACCCTCCTGATTTCTCAAACAAAAACTTATTGTGACAAGTTATCAAGTGCAGGTAAGCTAATATATTTGGTTGTTGATGATTCAGTCAACCAGTCACAACAGCTTATGGGGGCTTGACAATTTGTAGCAGTAATTTTTTACTCCGGAAACTAAGGCTCAAGGTTTCTGCTTTTTACTACTCTTCTGAAATGTTCCAGGTGTAGTTACTGGCTCTATATACATGGACTACGGATTGAGAGTACATGGTTTTCCTGCAGAGAATGTTACAGATGGCTCAGTGCTTGTAGTCAAAACTCATGCGGTGCCAATGGATTCTGACAAGTTCCGATCTGCTATACTTTTGATACGGAACCCACGAGATGCTATATTGGTAAGCGAGGAGGTTTTTATTATCATTCAAGCATTTTGATGTGCCACCAAATTAATTGGACCAATTATATTAAATTGTATAAAACATAGGTCATGTACCAACATAGGTCCTTGTTGTTGACTATTATAATAAAAATGTGTTTCATGTAAATTATTATGACCTCTATTGAAGGTGTTATTCATTTATTCGCAGATCATTTTTATTTAACATAATAATGTACAAATAATTTTTAATGCTTGTTTTTGTTCTGTGTACATTTTCAGTTTGTGTTTGCCGCTGTTTGAATGAAATGCCTTGTTTTTAACAATATTAGTTCAGTAGCACTCACTCAGTCACATACTCTTACTCTCACATTACTTCATGTGCTCTTACCAGGGCGACAGGACCACAGAGGAGGTCCTAAGTAATGGTAATTATTATTGTTTTGCTTTTGTTTTATTATTAGCTTCCAGTTTTAAATTAGTTCCGATTCAATTACTTGGCAGACAGTTTCGTACAAATCCTGTCCTTTTTTTAACGTTCGGTGCTAAACAGGACCCTATTAGTCTGTCTGTCCATTTGTCATGGAGCTGTATTTTTATTATAGCTGCTATAACAATTATTAAAAATAAAAAATTAGTCATAGCTCGATATTTATAATAACGAAATCCTTTTTGAATATGATAATATGAAGTTAATAAATCTGGTAAATAGTAAAATTAATATGCAGATTTGGTTAAATAGGCTGTGTAATGTATTTGTTAATAATTCTTTGTCGTTGTTTCACTATAAATGTGTTCATTGTTTATTTATTCATTTTACGTATAGTAGTCGTCGCGAGTCATGAGTATTTTGGGCCGCCGACGCTGCACGCGATTGGTCCGTCAGTTGGACCGATCACGTGCAGCGTCGGCGCCCCAATAAACCCCGAAAGGAACCCATAAACCAAAAATTAACTTGATATTTGTTCTCACGACTCGTGGCGACTAATATACCAATCATATTCATTTACTGCTTAAAACTTTTTCTTCCTTCTCTCTTTGTTTTGGACATAGGATGAACATACACATTTTTACCTAAAGGTGCACCCTCATTGAGAGCATACACTTGTAATGTAGCGTTACAGATTCGATCTTGAGCATTACGTGGCAATACTGCCTCCCTGGCTGACGAACATTCGCTTGTAATGTAACATTTCAGATTCACATTTATGTTAAAAGTTGTATATAAATACTACAGACATTGTGCAATGTAATGTTCGGTTCGCTTCACTCACAATGTAATGCTTCACTCTTTAACGTTTTATTACAAGCAAATGCTCCTGGTGAGGGAGCACATTTATATCAGTAATTAAATATACCAAATTCTATAAGATTGTTTAATGCTTCCAGGCTGATTTCCATAGACTGCATAGAGGACATATAGGAACGGCTCCAAAATCAGCATTCAGAAAGAAATCTCCTGAACATAAGAAGTCAGGTACAGTGATGTTTAAAATGATTATCTAGATTTTATATTTCGGCTAGCATGTTCTGTGTCATAAGTTTGTATGTTTTGATCGCACTAAGTTTGGGAACTACTGGTGTTATCCCCGATTGCTATAGGAATTATTATCAATACAAATAAATTAAATTGAAGTGTCTGTTTGTAATTTCAAGTTAACAGCTTTTCACTAAATGCATATGAAAGAATATACAGAACTAACATCAAAAAAACATTTTTTTAAATTTTTGTCTGTCTGTCTGTTTGTTCCGGCTAATCTCGGAAACGGCTGAACCGATTTTGGCGAGACTTATACTCGCATATAGCTAATGTTATAGGGAGTAACTTAAGCTAATTTTATTTTAGAAATTTAAATTAAAAAAGACGGTTTCGCAAAAACAAAATTGAAACCAATGAAATAATGAATGCGAGCGAATTCGCGGGCAACAGCTAATCAGAAATATAAAGGCACAACCTTATATTTATTGGCCTTTAATGTCTCCATGCAATGGAAGTACCTATACCTATGTTAAATACGAATTGCCCGCGACTTCGTGCGCGTGGCTTATTTCACCAGCCTTACGTTACATCTTTGGCTACTGCTGTGCTCCCATGTGTCGGAGCGTGATGTTATACGCCTATGACACTAACAAATAATGTGGCTGTCTATGGATAAAAGAATTTTCAAAATTGGTTCAGGAGCCCCAGAGACTACCCCCTACAACCTCACAAACTTTACCTTGTATAAGATTAGCATAGATAACAAATTATTATTCAATGCTTGTTGTATTGGTTTTACACGGGATGTATATATTTTTTTATGGATGGGAAATCATCAAATGACTTCCCCCGCCCTGTGCAGGGCAGTGTCAGACTTTTACTGACTAAAACCCATCCATGTTCCTTCTTGTGCCCTTTGCGTTCCGGGGCGGGGGCGCGGTATGCTGTGCCAAGCGTATCAACCGTGTCGTCATTGCTGAACTTAACATCTAAGCGGCCATAGAAGTCAAAAGTAATATTGCTTTTTAGACTAGCTTATGCCGACGATTTCGTCCGCTTGAAAATCGTTTTTATTCTACGTAACCCTAATAATATTTCTGAAATAAAAGTTTTATAAGACCAGGTATCCTCCAGTGAAAGTCCCGTCGAAATCGCTCCAGTCGTTTCGTAGATTAATCGGAATAGACAGACAAAAAATAATATATCCAGTTAGTAAAAACCTGTTATTTTGATATTACAAATATACACTTAACTTTTTCTGCCTCGTTGGCCTAGTGGTCCTAAGCACGACTGCTACGCTAGAGGTCTTGGGTTCGATTCCCCAAGTCGGGCATAAAGTGTGTTGGGTTTTTCTATGAAATTCTCAGTAGCAGCTCGGAGTTAGGATTTGTGCCCGGTTAATGGCAATAGGCTCGCCCCCTATTACATGGGACCTAAAAACATACCGGCGAACTGTGGGTGTACATTGGTACACCTCTGCCTAACCATTCGAGGAATACAGGCGTGATGGTATATTACTTAAATTTTTATATATTTTTGTATAGATTGGGCAACATACGTGTCGACTCAGCTGTCGGCGTGGGAGACTCTGCATGAGTTGTGGCTGACTAGGTTCCCCGGGCCGCTACACATTGTGTTCTATGAGGTCCTGGTACGCGACACCAGGCACTCACTGCAAGGAATACTGGACTTCTTGAACTTTAATGTTACCGAGGTAAGTTACTATTTTTGATCAGCCATCATAGATATGAGTAGGTTCATAAAAATATCCGTTTATGTGTGATTTAACTTCCAAAAAACGAGATAAATTTTGATGTTCAGATTTGATTCGTTTTGTCAGTATTAAACCCATTTTTCAAACATTGCTGTTTTATTAATGATTTCTATCTACCAGGCTGACATGAACTGCGCGATGGCTAACAGAGAAGGCATCTACAGACGGAAGAAAAAGCACCAAGACTTCGAGCCGTTTACAGCAGATATGTACAAAGCTTTGGATCGTGTGAGGAACAAAGTGCTCAATATGGTAATGAACTATAAGAAAAAACATCACGAACCGCTGACGGTAGAGTAAAAAAAAGTTATTATATAACTCTCAACACACAAAGTAAATAGGTACAGAAGATTAATTAGTACTATTTTTCGATTCTTAACTTATATATGAATAAGACTCGTTTTCGCTTGAATAACTAAAAAACAGAAATAACAATTTTTTAATAGCTTTTGCTCGCGATTTTGTCCGCTTGAAAGTCCAAGTCAAATCTGAAATTCTTAGCTGACATTTCCTTCCTGTCAAATTTCAGCATATTTTATATAAGATAGATGTACGTAACGCACATTATTGTGATGCTCAAACACTCATTATTATTTATTTATATAGCTTGTTAAAGTTAGAATTGTCAAGAAGTTACATTTAAAAGTTGAAGCTAGTTGCTTGTTTCAAAGCGTAGGTCTCTATGGAGAAGAACGAGCAAGAAACTCCATGGACACTCCTTTCTTCCAATTTGGTTTTTACAAAATCTTGGTTACAATATTCTTGTTGCTTCTTTATGTGTAAACAATGAAGATGTATATAAAACAATAAAAAAAAAATTGTACTAAAGAAGTTAAGAGATGACCAATCCCAACTGACAGCGCCCGTTCACGAACATGACGCGTGCATCAGCACCATTTAGCTCTAAAAACATTTGTACTGGTTACCCTAAGTCGCGGTTTGCTGCAACATTTTTTGGTCCCCCTCAGGAGTTTATGCGACGAATATCGAGTCTTATTTCAGGTAAATCTTCTGTATCATAATTAATTTTGTGTAAAAAGTAATATCGCAACTTTATTATATCAGTATTTTTATAATATAGATTAGATTTACGTAGATGAAGTGCAAAGAAAAAGACAAATTTACTAAATATTTTTATTATTGTGTTGTCCCTTTTTGTAACTGGATCGATAAAATCCTTTAATGAAACGGCTCAAACTTAAATTATAAACTTTTTCTAGTTAATTGTGTGTAATTAGTAATTAATAAGAATCGAGCCAATGTAGTTTTAACAAAATGTACAAATGTATTGATTCTTTATGTGTTGTGATGTGATTGCGTGTATTTATATCAAGTTATTGATGTGGAGAATGATCTATGTATAAAATAATCCGACTGTGCTTGTGATAAGGATGCCCGATTTTCAGCAATGTATCGATAAATAACATATTTTATCGATATCGATAGTATTACCGCTCTTTTTACTGAATCACCCAATCAGTTCGATGTAATGTTCTAATATTCTCGAGAAGCAAGCGTTACATATCTTCTTCACCTATATGTATCGAGATACATATCGATATATAACATTGTGCGAAGTAAAATAAGTGTGAACAATGCATTTTTGGTTTTGAACATAAATGGGGTATAATATTCGGATCTATAAAAGGATCGCCAGATTATAATAATAAGAGATGACCTGGGGTTGAACTGCAATGTCTTAAAACAGTACTTTTTTAATATTAAATTTCAGTTGTTGGATTTTTAACTCTCCACGCTTAGCCGAGGGTAGAATATCCAACAGTGCGCAAGACAAATTAATAATAAAAATAATACTGTTTTAAGAAATCGTGGAAGATTCCTGACCTGGCGAGGGTCGTGGGCTTTCTATAGCCAATCAAATCAGAACCGTTGTAGGTGATCTTAAGTAAAGTGTGAAGTAAGTGAAAGAATTATTTGATAAACTTATTCTGAGCTTGTATTCAAATGAATGATATGAAGCATATTCAGTTAGCTTTACAAGTATTGTATTGTATAATTTATATATGAAATGACAAACTTTATTATGCGGGTTTCATATACCTCATTTACGATATAAGTTTGAACAGTCTGTCTGTCTGTCAACATGTTCAAAATTACCAAAGAAATAATTTGTTTAAGCTTACGTATATTTATTGTATCCAAAATTTGATTAGCTTTATCTAGATACTTAATTGTTCCTAATTTAAGGCCTAAAATTTTATTTTTGTATTAGTATGTTATGGTTTACTAGTCAAACTTTAGTGAAGTAATTGGTACTTATAAAAATATTGTGTTTTGTATTATAAGGACTAGGATTGCATAATACACACGAAGGCCTCACAGGCGCATAGAGCTATTTTTAGAAGAATAAAAGTCAACGAAATTCACGTTCAAAGTTCAAAAGAAGCCTAATTATAATAATGCACTTGGTTAAAGAATGCACTGCATGAGTTTATTAGGTCCTAGTACTTACCTAAGCGAATAACTAACTGTTTTAGAGATTGTGGTTAAAAAACTAACAAATTATTATATATTTTTAAATTTGATCTGTTTATTTATTTATTCATTTATTTATATATTCATGGAAGACTTACAGCTAAACTAAACAGAATATAAAATAGTAGGTGAAACCGACAGCCAATTACTATTAATTAATTATTATTAATTTAGTTTTTACTTATATTTTTGAAAGATATATTTATGAGAAGTACCGTGCGTTTTAACTGGCAATATAATTTCCATTGAAAACACAAATATTTTTATGATTTTATATAAATTATGAGGAGCTTTTTCTATTTTTTTTTTACCAGGTTTTAGCCATAAAGAACGCATAGGGACTGTTATATTCAATCAGAGATCTGTTAAACTGTTAATTGTGTGTTATACAGCATGATAGCAATGTCCATGTTATCCTATATCATCTATTTTATATTGTTATACAGTATTTTATTATATGAAGTATGTTATATGCTTTGCTAACTTTTATAAAATCTACAAAACTTCATTCCCAATGAAGTTTATTGACGTTCTCTTTTTTTTTAAACTTTACATTTATTATTTATTTACTATTGTAGGAGAAACGCTGTACTATAACGGGAGGTTAAAGACACTTAACGAAGCCAAAAGTTACATGTTTTCCCATTGCATTATTACGATCATTATCTTGTTCTGGTACCATACCTGGGAAGCTGGTTACGGAAATATTGTAGGTCAAAGTAACAACTTTTTGTATAATACATATTTTTATGAAATCATACATACACACCATCACGCCTGTAGTCCCCGAAGGGTTAGGCAGAGGTGTACCAATGTACACACACAGTTCGCCGGTATGTTTTGCTACCATGAGATTGGGGGCGAGCCTATTGCCATTAACCGGGCACACTGAGAATTTTATAGAAAAACCCAATAACATTTTTTGTTCGACCTGGGAATCCAACCGAAGACCTCACCACTAGGCTAACGAAAACTAATTTTAAATGTCATAACTAAACTTGAAATACCCCACTACACCTGTACTATCGCAAGCATTCATTGCACACAACAATAAACAGTGATTTATCACACCAAAAATCAGTAGTTTCCCAGAAATACTTTTCACTCAAAGTTACTTAGCTTAATGGTCAATATGGAGGTTAAGCGGCTATGTGGGGTGTCTTTTTACATCCCGTACGTATTGTATGGTAGATTAGCCAATTACTGCATTTATTTATTTTAAATGTTGAATAATTGTAAGCACTACTGAAACCGATGTTAATGGATGCTGAGAATAAATGACTTTCCAATAATATTCTAGATTTATTTAGGTACAACAGAGGATAATGGAGGTTGACCAATTTTTAATTTTATTACTAAGGGTATAAGAGTGAAAACTGATTCATCGTAATTGCACGCGATTATACATGGTGAATAAGAATTTAATCGATTGGGTTCGATACATATTGGAGTTTTGAAGGCGGACGGAATCTCTATAGTATAAAACAGTCGTGTGATTCAAAAGGAAGGTTTATAAGTATAGAATATCATGCTACGAACGGGAGCAGTACAGTAACCAAAGACGTAACAGGACGCGGGTAAAACCGCGAGGTATACAGCTACTTACAGGATAAATAAAAGAAATAATTCATAAAACTAAATATGCTTTATTTCACATCGTGTCAATATTCATTGGTCACAAACAAGTTTTGCACTTCGACAATACTTACACGTTACTCCGAGCTTTTCGTTTACAATATAAAATATATGCAGTTAACAACAATCCCCTCAGTTTACGAATAAATTACAAAATCATTTTTTTTTAATATGCGAAGCAGGCACGTTGCCGCGCGACTCTCAGCGACGGCGCGGGCCCATTATTATCCATGTATAAAAAAATGTATTTAACAAAATAACACCTATGGTAGTAAAAACATTTTTCTATTAATATATTATCTAGTGTATTGCTGGTGTCTGTCGTTAACACTAACCCGCCCGTCGCTGCTGGAAGCCGGGCCGCGCTAGGCACAAGTCACACTCGAAGCAAATCTATACTACAGTTGACATCACATGGTCAGTTTGCTCCTAGTGTATTTGATAATCAGCTAAATCAACGCACCGCGAGGGTTAAAATAATCACCTGTAAAATTTAATTTCTAACAACATGTTATTAAACTCTTAATAATTATACAAAATTATCATCACATTATCACAAATAAAACACAGAACTGTGACGCTCTACTCTACGAAATTAATTACGGTGTGAAAATTTAGTACACAATATAAATGTATCAACGTAATTATAAAGCTTAGTATGGATTTTATAAATCAATATGTCCAATATAGACATCTATTCTTATCCATAAGCAAATTCAGTCGAATATTTAACAGTACAAAGAAATGTATTTTATACATTTGAAATTAATGGAAAATGTCGAATATACAAATTAAGTCTTATATAAGGTTTATTGGTCTCGCAGCCGCGTGACTGCGTGCAGCAGTCAGCCGACTGGAGACTTCCCAAACTCTGACCAAGTGTGAAACAAAACCTTACTGTACAAAAATAATAATAGAACAAATGAAACACTATAATACAAAATAAAAAGAAAAAAAAACAAGTTTATACAAAGTGATACCTACGTGTCTGTATTCACACCAGTTGGGGCCAGTTGACAACCATCTCGCTCTATCGACTTACAAAAGAAAAGGAAAAAGGAATCGAAAAAAATACATTTAGTGAATTTATTTATAGAGACCGAAAAAAACAGTCGTAGAAAAAAGTTTAAATATTAATCGTAGAAAGTCAGCCTTCGCGTAACAATTCACTATACCATTTCCTAACTACATTACCGCGACCAGCCATCCAACGCCAAACCACAAACCACGAAAGACTAGATCCTCTCCAATATTTGCACATTCATCTGTAGCAGCGTGCAACGCGTTGCAACACGTGACACACGCCATGTTACACCATCAAACAGTTCGGATTACGGTCGGTCAATGTCGTTAGCGCATTTAACATTTGGACAAAAATAATGAAACAATAATGTCATGGTGATATTAATGAAAATAAAGATGACAATCAATTTGAATTCTCATACATAATTCGTAGATAATTAGCGTTTGAAAACGTTTCACAAGCTAGTTATCGAAGCGGCATGACTAGTTTTAAACGTAAAACTGTTTAGACGTAACTATATAGTTTACTATTGCTTTCATAATTTTATAGGAACGCTAATCTATGTAGATCGGCCGGTAGGGAAGCGGGGGTCGGTCTAAACAGTTTTCGCACTCGCGCAGCGGTCGGGCGGGGGGGCGCGTGACGTCACCGCAGCGCGCGGCAGCGCCGGCACACGCGCACGGTGCCGCAGTCGCCCCACGAGCTCATCTCCGAGCACGACCCGCAGAATATACCGCCACATCGTCTGCGACAAACGGACACCTGGTTAATTGTGATAGTCTACCTCTGCATTACGGGCAATGGGGAAAATGTCGACTACTCTTCGTCGAGTTATGTCGCCCCGGTGCTCACCTGCAGTGATGCCTACGCCTGGCCAGCCAGAAGTGGTTCCTGCAGTACTGGCAGCGCGGGGCGGCGCTGTCGGGCAGCCACACCACGCCGCGCGCCTCCTCGCCCACCTCTACTTCCGACGCGCTCCCGCTGCTGCTGCCGCTGCCTCGCACAGACCCACTGCCACTGCTTGTTTTCTGTTCCAGGAGAATATGAAGTCAGACTAGTTGTCGAGCTAAGCTTTTAAAAATAAAGCAAGCAGATATGCATAGGACAGATGGAGACAGTGGCCTTGTTATCGGTTCCTAATGAGATGTCATTATCAACAAGCTTCTTTTATGACTATATCTTCAAAGAATGATGCGGGGAAAAAGGACCACGTCCGTCAACGTATCTAATGTATCAGAGTCATAGGAGTGGTAAGTAGAGTACGTAGCGTGTGATATGTGGTCGTACTTGCGTGGGCGTGGGCGCGTGCGGGGCGGAGGGCGGGGCGGGCGCGGGCGGGGAGGACAGGCGCAACGCCTCGCGTGCTTCGCGTAGCTGACCACTCAGCTCCTCAACTACTTTCTGTAACAAACAAATTACATTGGAATTAGGTCTTCATATGTTTTCATATGGGTATGGCAGAGACAAAAGATGTTCAATATTAATAAAAAAGTATTTACACTTAACTGCATGTGCAGCGCAAGCTGCAGCTATTATTTTAAGGTGGATATGCAGACCAATAATTTAATTTGCAGAAAGTACCAAGCTAGCATAAGGTACAAATAGGTGTGCTTACCTTCTGGTAGAGTATGATCTGGTGCAGGCGCGCCTGCAGCGGGTCGAGCGCGGGCGGCAGGCCGTCCAGCGGGTCAGCGCGCGGGGGCGCGGGGGCGGGCGCGGGCGCGCCGCACACGCAGCGCACGCGCGCCCCGCCCAGCGCACCGCCACACACTCCGCACCAGCACACTTCCGAGCTACCTCCTGACTCTCCTGATGTTTCGATACCACCTATAAACGACGAGGTAACTTAGTTTAGATTATATTTATCTCTGTGGTTGAACAAAATGACACGTAAGACACGATATGCAACCCTGGCGATGCAATTAGCTAAAATTGTTTGCGAGTTTTAGTTTCGTCTCGTTGAGTGAGGTAAAGTTCCTAGCAAGGACCAGGCTCTCATACGATACAAGCCGACACTTCTGTGTATTATTACGATTCCATTGACAGTAGGCCACGGATCGCACGCGACGAGTGTGCAAGGTTGCGTGAGTCAATTTGACTCACACAACTACCAGGCTGACATGATTTACGAAGAGAAAGTACTCGCTGATCGTGATAGGTGGCAGAACTCACCGGAACGTGGAGCCGCGTTGACGTATGCATCGCCCTTGATTCAATACTAGGTTGTCATGAAATACAAAGAGGTACTCACTAGTAGTGCTAGCTCTCCTGGAACAGTGGCAGCAGGCAATACGTCTTGGTGAAGTAGGGCACAGTGTGAGTTGGCTCGCGACGCGCGTGCGAGTGTGTGTGTGAGCTGTTCGCCTCGGCTGTGTGTGTGCCTCGCCTTCGCTCTCAGAACTTATACTGCTTGATGTTGCTCCTCCTAAATAAAACAAGTTTATTATTGGGGACACTGCGAGCTCAGAAAATGAACTAAAAATTTTAAATATCAAAGGAACGATTCAATTTCTTTTTGTCACAGCTTTTACCAGGATAACAGTGAGAACCAAATATTGGGGGAAAAAATATCTTACCATTCAGATCAACTTCAAGAAACTTAGTAGCTACATCATCGATCCCGTTCATAGTCCCATTAGTTGTGACTCCATTTTCTCTTGGGTGATTATTGTCGGTGACCACATTGTGGTTGGTCCTGTCTTCTGTGGTGTGGTTGTCGAGGGGCGAGGAGTCGTGAGAGGTGTTTCTGGAAGCCGGTGGTTCAGCCCGACCCTCGTTGATCTCGAAACCGGTGGATGATTGGTTGCTTGACTCTGATATGGAGCGCCAGGTTATGCTGATGTTGCGAGTGCGGGCTGATTCTCTTGCGGCCTGTAATAAAAATGGAGATTTAATAATAGGTTTATTTAATATTAAAAACCTACAGATACATTTCTGTTGGGTTTCCGAGAATCTGGCAATTTCACCTAACATTTTTTTCCTTCACAATTAATTATACGACCGGCAGTGCTATTCTGTAAAAGTCGTTCTTGGTGTGTGTAGGTGAAGTGAGATTGAGGTGACCGTATCAATCCTTAGTATCAGGGGAGATAACAGCACACTCAAATCCACAGAGAAAGATTCTTATTGAATAGAAGGGTTTTACCTGTAAATAGATCTTGGTCTTGTGGGATTGTACCAGGCTAACATAATCGTAAAAGAAGTATCAGTTACCTCAGCCATCCCAAGAACGTCAGTATAAGTATCACAGACGAACACTGGCGGTTCCTCAGGCGTGTCCACGTCAGGCGTGGCCACGCTGGCGACCACGTCGGCCACATTATCGGCCACGGTGCCGTTGTGCTGGCTGTTGTCTGACGCGGTTAGGTCGTCCGTGTGGTCGATGACCTGGTCGGGTATGAGCTTGTCGGTGAGGACGGGGCCGCCTAGCTCGCGTTCTAGTGAAGAGGAGCCGCTTGCGATGTCTCGCGGTAGACGGGTGCTGTTCTCGAAGTGGTCGGGGTGTAGGCCGTCGACCTGGGAAAGAAGGGTAGATTAGTTTGTGGAGTCCAATATAACATATGCATAAGTCTGTCTGACGTAGCTATGTAAACTAATCGAAACGAAATCATAATAAAAATCATTTTGATACTAACGCTTAAATTACACCGAGGTTTTTTGATACTTTTGGAGTACTACTTTCCACGGCAAACGTAATATATAACGCAACAACACTTTTCAAATCGGCTCAGTATTTTCTGAGATTAGCGCGTTGAAACAAACGAAACTCTTTAGCTATATAAAAATACTAGCTTCTGTTCGCGTAGTTTTATCACCTGCATTAAGTTACGCCTTTGGTTACTTCTCCGCACCTATTTGTCTTAGCGTGATGTTATATAGCCTATAGCCTTCCTCGATAAATTGTCTATTAAACACAAAAATATTTTTTCAGTTCAAACCAGTAGTTCCTGAGATTAGCGCGTTGAACCAAACAAACAAACAAACTCTTCAGCTTTATAATATTAGTATATATTTAAACTTCATGCACAAAGGTACAAATGCGGACTAATTATTCTAATGTGGATGACATTACGACAGATGCATTGTTAAAAGTGAAAAAATAAAAAGACATCATTACACATTGTTATATTTATTATAGTTTTTCAATGATCTCTACTGCCTCAGTAGCCTAGTGGTGCTAAGCGCGACTGCTACGCTAGAGGTCTTGGGTGCGATTCCCAGGTCGAGCAAAAAGTGTTACTGGGTTTTTCTATGAAATTCTCAGTAGCAGCTTGGAGTTAGGATTTGTGCCCGGTCAATGGCAATAGGTTCGCCCCCTATTACATGGGACCTAAACATACCGGCGAACTGTGGGTGTACATTGTTACACCTCTGCCTAACCCTTCGGGGAATACAGGCGTGATGGTATGTGTAATGATCTCTACTGACCGTATCGTGGCAGTTATCGCTAGTAAGCGGCAGTACAGGCAGCTCGTCAACACAGCTGTCAGTGAGCGCGGCGCGACACTCACGCCGATTCTCACACTCGCTATTCACTACCATTGAAAGTTTCCTGCAAAAAAAAATAAGATTTTGTTAGTTTACAAATGTCTTTTAGATCAAAAACACAGAGATCATTAATCCAGGGGCGGACTAAGTCTGTCAGGGGCCGGGGGCAGAAAAACTAATGACCCGTATTGGTTAAATAAATATTAACAAAGAAAATTTTATAAATAATTAAGTTTAGGTCGTTATCTATAAGGTCTCTAACCATCTCCAAACACTCTTCTTAGCCTTAATTAGGATATCTCGTGATTTGGGGGCCTTTCAAGACTATGGGCCCAAAGCGGGCTGGACCTTACGAGGACCCTACACCCAGAAGTCGGAAAATGGATAAAGGTCCTTTAAAATAATTCGCAAAATCACAAATTCGCCCACATTCACCAACAAAAATGTTTACTTACATAACATCGGGCGCCAGACTCGGGTCACTACATCTCCTCTGCGCCGTCCGCTTCTCGCCTTCACTCAGCAGGTTATCACATGATCTCGTCTTGGTCATCAGGCCTGTAACAAATCAACCAATAAAAGATTAGATTTAATTATTAATTGATGCTTGAATTGAATTTGAAAGTCATTGTAAAAAACGCTTTCCGGTTGTTCGAAGCCTAATAAAGACTGCATAATTAAGTTGCTAGTTAGCATCGGCTGGACTAAACTATTTTAAAAAGCGCAGCATTTTTAATTTTTAATAGAACGTGGCACCGTTTTAATAACAGTTAAAGATGTATTTATCACTTTTTTTTATCAATTTAGGTTTTTTTTTGTATCGTGGGTGTGTTTGGAAACATAAATTCACATACACAGTCAGACCCAGAACAACTATCTGTGGACCATACAAATATTTGTTCCTTGCGGGAATCGCAGTACTACTGATACTAGGACTACATACCGTTATGGTTCTGTGTGCTATGCAACTGTTGCGCGGGCAGGTCGGGCTTGTGCTCGGAGCGCGGCTCGTCGCGCGGGCTCTGCGCGCAGAACATGCCGCTCCACACGCACATCGTACGCACCGAGTACTCCGGCCAAATTGCCTGCTGATCAATATTATGGAAGGTTAGTTTTAAGACTAATTGTAGACATTCTTATTTTCTCTTATGATGCTCTGTGGATGGATTGAGAGGAAGAGAAAGGTCAAAAATGATGAATGGAAATGAATGATATGATGGATAAGGGAGTCAGTGACAGCATTACAATTGACAGGACGGCATGGAGGAAAAAAACGTGTTGCGCCGACCCCGAGTAACATGGTATAAGGGGAGGAAGATGATGCTCTGTCCCAGTCCTGGTCAAAGGCCTCCCCACTTTTCTTCCATAATTCAAGATTCTGAGCTTCATTTCTCAAATTTTGGAATGCGGGCAATTTCATTTTAACTTGTCTATGTCATTGGATGCCAAACAAGCTGACGGCCTACCTGATGTTAAGTGGTCACCGCTGCCTATAGACATCTACAATACCAGAGGCCTTGCAAATAAATTGCCACCCCAGAGACGACAAAGTTAAAATGTCTCATGTGCCTGTAATTACACCGGCACCTTATACCCTTCAAACCGGAACACAGCAATGCTGCTTTGCGGCAGAAATAGGTAGGTGGTAGTACTTCCCCAGACGAGCTCCTTCACTAAGAGCTCTACTACTACTATTCTACTACTATTGTGGGCTTATTTGATTTAGATACTACCCCTATGTTTTTTGTTTACTGGTGAGGTTCTTCAGGAAGGTCGAGTACTGTACTCGTAACTCATATGACCAGATGAACGTGGACGAAGCGAAAGGAGTGTGTAAGGATCCTAACAGGTGGCGTTCTGTGGTTCCTGCCTACCACCATGGGAAAAAAGCGTGAGTTTATGTGTGTATGTATGTTTACCTGTTCCAGTTGATGCGGCGAGTAGAGATGGTTCCTGTAGGCGGGCGCGCGCAGCAGGTGCCACACGTGCGGCGTGACGTCGGCCGCGCGGCAGTCGCTGCGCTCGCGGCCCGTGTTGCACAGGAACGTGCCGAACATGCACGAGTGCACGTGCGTGCCCAGCTTTATCTGCGTACATGTTACACGGTCTTATAACATCTCTCACCATCTAGAGAGATAGGGACATAGGTTTAGTGTTTGTTGGAGTTTGGCGGTGCCCGAACGGTGGTTTTTGATAACGGCTTGGTTTCCAATGGTTGTGCTGAGATGGTGGTGGAGGAAACCGTGGTTGATACGGAGGATTATTATATTGAATGTTGAATGTTATATTGAATGTTGGTCGGTATAAAATAGCACTCATCAACACAATTTTTTTTGTATAAAATTTGGTGTCTATTTAGATAGAAAAGTCATGAAGACGAAAAAATATACTTGGAAAGAGAATTCTCATGAATGGAGAAAAACTGATGTAATTTGTATACTTTTAACTACGAGAAAAAGTAAGTAAAAAAATAAACTCCGACAGCAAAAAAAAAAGAAAGGTCAAAACAAAAAACATCACTATATTGCAGCTATTAAAGTTCAATTTCGGATCTTATACCGAATAAAAGTACTGGAAAGAAGGACAATGATAACAACGGTTCCTACGTACCAAATAGGCCTCATTGAACTCGAAGCTGCAAGGGAACTGCAGCATCATCTGGTGGACGACGTCAAGCCATTGAAGGAAGATTGGTGATCGCTCATTGGGGTCCTCCGGGCCGAACTGATGCCCGCATCGGTCTGCAAACTTGTGCCCGAAGTCTAGCCATTCACGCTCAATAAGTATGCGGAAACCCTGAAGAAGAAAACAAATAAATGAACGTTATTATACGCGTAAGTTTGACGTATCTGTGTGTCTGTCTGTGGCACCGTAGCTGTTAAACGGGTGAACCGATTTGTATGCGGTTTTTTTTTATTTGAAAGCTGGTTTCTTAGCGGTGGTTCTTAGATATGTTTTATCAAAATCGGTTCAGCCGTTTCAAGGTTATCAGTTCTTTTGTTAGTTGCGGTAGGGATCTTTATTCTTCTGTAGGTTCCTTATTTTTTTTTTAAATTTTATTACTTGTTTTTTTTAGTGTACTTGGTTTATTGCGGCGTCACTGGTGTTTTTAAATCTCTCTAAAGTGCAGATGTAGGGACCCTCGTCTGGTCAGGATCACCGCACTCGCACTGGGTGTCTGTAGAGTCTATAATCGTTTATCCAACTCACCTCTAAAGTTCTATAATAAGGATCCAATATAAGTTGTGCAGCGGCGACGATCTGCGGCGTGCGGTCCCAGCCGTCGGAGCAGTGTACCAGCACCGGCCGCCCCGCCGCCGCCGCGCGCGCCACCACGCACGCCGCGCGCACCACGCCCGACACGTACTGCAGCCACAGCGTGCGCTCCAGGTTGCTGTGCCAACTAGGACGACAGACAATTAAGGATATCAATATCGGTATTTCGATGGTGAAGGACTATTCAGGTTATTTAGTTTTTATCTAAACGAGGTGGAAGGGAACGTACAGAATCTTTTACTATGGATTCGTTTTATGATTCTAGACACCTCAGTCTAAGGCTGCCTCTACACGGAAGCGGAGCCAGGCTGCGGAGCGGATAAATATTAACCAATAAAATTGCATAAAGTTTTCGCTCCGCAGCCTGGCTCCGCTACTGTGGACAGGCAGGCTTATTTCGAATGTTGCTAGAAAAAAAAACTGCTGTTCCGTACATTTTGACTGAAAGGCTTCTTTTTTAATAGTCGACGCATTATAAATCAACTGTTTTTGAATTATCAAATTAAGTGCGTCAATATAATTTAATATGCTAATTGTGCTACGTTACTATCCAGCAGTAACTGTTACGTGCACCCTGAATGTATGCTTTGAATAAAATTTAAATTTCCGAAAACATTAGGCACAATTACTTCCACCGCTATCTTTTTTTTGTGTTACAAATGACGGTAAGTGAAAGTACAACATCCTTGCTGCAAGAACCGTAATGCATAACCATCATTTCTTTTCCGTCCCTTCTGTCTGTCTGGCAGCGGGGTGATCTCATGAACATAATAGGTAAGGAGTTCATATTTTCACAGACTGTGTATTTCCATTGCCGCAATAATAGCAAATAATTAAAATTAAAAGAGGTTCCCACACAAGAAACATGTTTTGTTTTGTCATCATTTTAGCCATAAGACGTCCACTGCTGGACATAGATTTGTAGCCTCCCTCATAGATTTCTAAAAGGACCGGTAGGGAGCGGCCTGCATCCAGCGTTTTCCTGTTTTTACCTTTTTGAAAGTTGTGTTAAATATTGTACGGTGGACGAAACCCGACGCAAGCGAGACTGATAATCACGGTTAAAAAAAAAATAAGTCCCATAAAACACGTTAGACGGCGCAATGTTTCCGGAAGAGATATCGCGAGTATTCGCGAGGCGGGATTCAAAACAATGAGTTCATTCGGGCACAATGCCAACTGACACAAAAAATCCACTGTAACACTACCTAGGCCCCGCGTAATGTAAACAATTCCTATTTAGTTCAGGACGACTGCCTCGTTGGTGCGTTAAATCCTGGATTTCGATTAAGATTAGGAGAGAGATGGAGTTAGTGCCGATTTTTTTTTGTTTCGTCCAATCACATGTATTGATAAATAATAATAATATAACACATAATATACTAACATACCACACACATACCATCACGCCTGTATTCCCCGAAGGGTTAGGCAGAAGTGTAACAATGTACACCCACAGTTCGCCGGTATGTTTAGGTCCCATGTAATAGGGGGTGAGTCTATTGCCATTAACCGGGCACAAATCCTAACTCCGAGCTGCTACTGAGAATTTCATAGAAAAACACAATAACACTTTGCTCGACCTCGGAATCGAACCCAAGACCTCTAGCGTAGCAGTCGCGCTTAGGACCACCAGGCCAACGAGGCAGTTAAATAATAATATCAGCCTACTATTGTCCTACAGCAGGGCAAGGGTTGCTTCTCATACAGAGAAGGTACGAGTATTGATCACCACGCTTTTTCAAAGCGAATTGGCGATTTCAGACTTTCCTTACGATGTTTTCCTTCACATGTACTTTATTGAATTTATATAGCTACGTTGTCAAATTGGTTTACTAGTTAATCCGTTGTAAATTAACAAATGAATAAATACATTTTTGCCCGGTTTTTGACACGGATAGGTCCCTAGTACTTCTGATGTAACAAATAGGAAATTGGAAGTGTATTTTACCAATTTTCACGGCAGACGTGAATGTTTTGACTTCACTATACCTGACTAAAATAAACTATTATTGATTTACACACCTACATCTATTAATTTTCGAAGGGAAGCCGATAGGAACCGAGTTGTATGGAACTCGCCACTGCAAAACCATTATCTCGATATCCGTCCTAGTTGTACTCGTAAGTGCATTACGGCCCGCCTTATTAGATGAGCTACCCACGCCCATTGACATCCTGCTAACGATTAGATACGGCCTCAACGCGATTATATAGATATAGTCTGTGATCAGGACTTTTTGGTGGGTGGGAAATCATCAAATAACTTCTCCCGCCCTGGGCGGGGCGGGAGGGAGTGATCAGGACTGACATTGAACTTAACCGTTTGACAGCTCAAACGTCACAACATGGCGCGAGATATTATCAATATTGATCACTTAGGCAATCAGACATGTTACGGAGTTTGTCTATCCGACTTTTTTTTAATAAAAAAGGACGTTTGTCCCACACTACGAATTTCTCTTGTATCGTCATCGGGTGCGTTCACAAACATAAACTCACATACACAAACAATCATCAACGATATTTATAAGATTTTTGTTTCAATTCATAAGTTTACTCTCTGGTCAGATTTAATATGAAAAGTGCATTCGAAGCAGTATTTTTATGAACATTCGTTCACATGACAAAAAAGGCCTCTAATTTGGCTATATTAAAAAAACTGACATTGATTGTCGATTTGTCGTTAAGACGACTTGATTTTAGAATGATTATATTTAGGTCCCGTACCTAAATATAATCATTCTAAAATCAAGTCGTACGTATGGGCCATACTTAATTTTATTTTTTTTGTTGCTTTTTTATCATCATTTGGCTTGGACAAGTAGGCGTAAACGTGGTGACGAATCTGTTATGAGCTTCCCCATAATAACAATATGTTGTGATAACAAAATATTACAAATGGGCGTTATGTACCTTGCTATGGTTTTAAATAAATTTTGTTATCAGATCCGATCAGGCCGTGACATTAACTTGTTTTACGCAGGGGGGGGAGGTAATAACTAATTTTGTTACTAAGCATATGTAGCGTTGCTGTATGGATATAGATGTCGATGAAATTATAATTCGTTCTGGTAAATCTATAGACTCTTGATTAGTTTTTCATTGAGACCTAGTTATTTAAAAGCCCTGGTCCCTCAACTAGTATTAAATTGTATTACTTAGACTTGAAACTAAACCCAAGTGCCCGGTGCCTTCTCTGTTTGAGACGAGGCATTTTCCCTGCAGTGGGAAAATAATAGTCTGATATTATTATTAAACAGAATAAACCCAATTACCATTTTTTTAAATTCCGGCAACAACGTTCTACAGACAGCGTCATCAAATTGGTTACCCCTCTTCCATTAAAATTTGTTCGGAAAGAGGGTTACCTATTGATGACACTGTCTATAACCACGTGGTCAGTTTACAGACAGATCAACAATTTAATTTACAGTTCCTGGTATTGTACTCACTTGGTCTGATCGCTCGGCTCGGCGGCTAGCGCCCTCATCTGCTGGAAGCTCCTGCGCACGTGGTGTATGTTGGGGAGGCACATGAACTGTATGTCCGCGGCCGGGTAGTACTGCTGGCACTCGCAGCCGCCGCCGCGCGCGCGGTTCGTCACCGCCGACGCGTACGAACGCGCGTCTACGATGAGCAGCTTGAGTTGCTGAAACAAAAGTTAAACAAATGAAAATACACAGGAGTTAAGATCCTACTGAAGACACGATGAAAATAATTCTTATAATATTAACAATTTTGATTGTTAACATTTAACAACCAAAATTGACCAGAATTGACTGCCGGGTTGAGTTTTTTTCATTACAAATTTCTCAGTAGCAGCCCGGAGTTTGGAAGTTGGTGGTGTGACACCCCCGTGCCTCGGACAGCATGTTAAGCCGTTGGTCCCGGCTGTCATTCGTAGATCTTCGACAGTCGTTACGGATAGTCAGAAGCCAGAAAGTCTGACAACCAGTCTAACCAAGAGGTATCGTGTTGCCCAGTAAATGGGATGTGGAGGTCAGATAGGCAGTCGCTCCATGTAAAATACTGGTATTCAACTGCATTCGGTTAGACTGGAAGCCGACCCCAACATAGTTGGGAAAAGGCTAAGTAGATGATGATGAACCAAAATTGACCAGAACTATATTTTTCAGCATTGTATCTTAAGGGATAAGCTCTAAATCATTATCATCATCGTCGTATCTGCGTCAGGACGAACACTGCTGCGACATTGGCCTCCCTCAATGATTTCCAAAAAGTCCACCCACAAAGTGGAGGGATGACCTGATTAAGACCGCAGAAAAACGCTAGATGCAGATCGCTTTCTAATCTAAATAAAACTAATTTGTCGGACCACGAGCAGTTCGCAATGGCCGATATTCTCGGCGTTCATATGCCGAGAATGATACTGAGAACTCGGTCTGATATTTAGTCGTGAACGACTGGAACCGAGACCAACATTTCGGTCGGGCTTTAAGAGGAATTTACATATCTACACGAGAAGGGATCCATGGCAATGTTCTGTAGCGAAAAACAAATTCTATTGTTGTCATAGTCCGACGGGACGGCACGATACTACTAGGGAGAGATCAGGCACAGGACTAACAACGGCTTTATATGCTTTCCGAGACACGAAGGTGTGACAGCACTAAGCTCCACACTCCGGGCCGCTACTAAGAAATTCCTAATGGAAAGTCCCAATAACTCTTTGCTCGACCTGGTGATCGAATACAAGGCACCACGCTAAACAATTGCGGTAGCAGTATCCTAGTTTGTGCGTACACCAAAGAAAAGAAGCTCTGGAATATGATGCATTTTATACCAACAGGTCATTCATCTTTCCCAGAGGACAGGAAGATCTATAACAAGCCATGAACGTAATATAATGATTATAAAATTATTATTGAGGAATTACTCGGCAATGATCAACCCGTTGCAATATAAACAATATGACACTGACATAAGGTTCAAAGTTAGGTGAGGGTTACATTAAATTGAATCTTAGTTTTACAGCGCTATTACAAATGTGTTCAATAAAGTTTCCTGTATCGTAACTTATGTATTACGGACAGATACTGAGTGGGCAATACGACTAAGTAATAAGCTATAAATATCATAAGTACTTCCTGACATCACAATTCTATTTATAATACTCGTAGTGTCGGAACACCTTTTGTATCATAAGGCGATTAATATTAAGTACCAGGGAAACATTATCGTGAGGAGATTTGATGGATAAGTTCATACTAAATTAGCTTACTAATAATATCCTCCCGACCGAATTTTGATCACGGCGGCCAATCTCAATGAAGACTAGCTAAGTACGCAGGAGATATTGCATTGTACACGTGTGAGCGCAAACTCAGATGCACTCCCTCTTACCTAACCCTCATGGTTTTATGGGACGGCAACACAAGCGGGAAGATATCAGACGCAGGACCAACGGCTTTACGTGCTTTCCGAGATACGGGGGTGTCACACCACACCACTAAACTCCGGGCTGCTACTGAGAAATTCCTATTGTAAAATGGAAAAACCCAATGACACTTTTACTCGTTTTTGGAATTGAACCCAGGACCCTACGTTCAGCAGTTTTGCTTTTGACAAGGAGATTAAGTAGGCAGTTCATGTCAAGTCTAGCCAACTTCAAAAATATTTACCTTATTATTATTAGGCGGCTGCATGCCCCGGTCCTGGTTGCAGGCGTTGACGAACGCCGCCAGCAGTCGCTCATCCTCGCTAGAGCGCCAGCCCAGCCAGCCCACCTCGGGCTGTGACGAGCGCGCGATCACAGCTCCATTCGTACGGTGCCGCCATACGACGGCAGGCACCCGACGCATTGCACGAAACCTAGGAAACAGAAGAATGATGTTGTAATATGAACGGCTTATGACCTGGTACTGACGCATTGCTCTGAACTTCTGATCAAAGAATAATTGGATGAATAAGCCAGAAAAATCGATAGAGCCATTTAGGAAGTACCTCCTCCTATTTAGCAGCCCATGTAAGTTCCTGATAACAGCTTTCAGAAAACTGCCCTTCGTCATTATACATCCAGCATAGTCCGTTCTGCCACATCACATGGTGTGACATAACCAGATGGATATCCCCCCATGACTTCAAAGCTGTTCCCCCCAAATACCATAAACCATAAACCCATTGGAGCCGCCAAAATTGTCCAATGAAATGTTACTTTTGGAAAACCAATCATAAGCTGAGCGGAAGAGCCTGTGGTTTTTAAGGTATACATTTTTTTTCCATCTCCTGGTTCTGTAGCACTTACCTCGCAACAGAGTCGAGGTCTTCATCACAGATAGACGCGGGCACTACAATGAGGGGTGGGTACGAGGGGCACAACTTGTACTCCGCGTTAGCTGCCGTGACCCGCCACGCGCCCTTCGAAGTGAAGCCTAACCGCTCCACCTGTGGGCAAGCAACAGGTTAGTGTGGATGGAAGGGGAACAAATAAACGGTTTGAAAGGGAAAACATGGTAGACAAATAAAGAATGGGGAACCGGAGGCGCCTTTGTGAACGTGCGAACAAAATGCAAATAGCGAAGACGTATTTTTAATTTCACTTTTGGTCTGGTATTTTATCGCTGACTTCCCAAAACGGTCTACCTAAACACAAAATCTTAATTGGGTTCTGAGTTTTTTATTGCGCAACTTACTTATATTATTTAAAACCGGTGAAGTACTTGAAGACTCGCAGTTTACTTGAAGAAGGAGAAAGTGTTTTACATAAAAGTACCAGGCAATAAGAAGTAACGAAGAGTTACTTACTTCAGGACCAAACCAATGCCTCTGTGGAGACTGCGACGCCCTCATCAGTGCTCTGTGCACTGACGTGGGCGGCTGTTCCTTCGCCCACGCCGCGTAGGCCGCAGCGAAGGTCTCTTGAACGGATCCTATAGGGGCGAGCGCGGTGTTCAACCGCCTCCACCATTCTATACATTGATCCCCTGTGTTGAATGAGCATCTAAAACAAGAGGAATGTTTTTCTTAGGGGAAATTTCCAAGCATATTTTGTTTTGCAAGATGAAGGATGCAATTAATCTAAATCTGATTCTGCTATCCCCGAATACAAAATTGTAAGCGTACCATCTATTTATAAAAATAAATGTACTAGTTCATGAGTAGGTAGCAACTACAGATTATACACATTAGTTCCAAGCTTTATCTTATTATTGAAGGAAAATTTACATGTCCGCTTTCTTAAGTCGCTATACCGTTTATCAGTCAGTACCCTCATTTTGGTGTTACGGTAATCAAAATTTAAATCAACAATGCATAGTGTTCGAATATATCCGTTCATAAGCAATTGGACCTTTATTCTCCTATCATGACGACACGGTTGGCGCAGTGGTTGCTCCGGGTTCGATTACCGCACGGAACAAATATTTGTATGGCCTACAGATAGTTGTTTCGGGTCTGGCTGCCTGTGTATGTGAGTTTATTTGTTTGTACAGTAAAAAGTTTTAGTGGCGAAAAGTAAAAAAATAAATATCCGACTTCATAAACAGACAAAATGAAGAGTGAATCTTTAAATATTGAAGCACGTTTTTTTGTTTTAACAAGATAATTTTAACATGTTTTTACTGTGAGATATTTACATAAATGAATTATCTCACAACTTTGTATGTAAACACTAGATAATGTAAGGACGATTATAACATACTTAAAGAACTATCTAATCAGTACTTGAACAACGGGAAAAAATATGAAGAGCACAAATGTACATTTATACTGGTTTATTTGGAAGGATGGGGCATTTGGATGTACCAGGGTATCGTAGCACGCAAGGATACTAACTTGAGTTGTCTTCCATTTTTGCAGAGCACGATCAAGTGCAGCAGGTCTCGTATCTCCAGTGCGTCGATGAGACGGAGCGGGATGGACGCGCCCGGGCCGTTCCGCCGACGAGGCTGGACGTGGAGACGGTAGTTGGACATTGCGATGGTACCGCCGTCCGCTGTTCGACCCACCCACTGCCAACAAACAGTAAGATTCGAGCTACAGTCTCAGAGAACGCTATATTTTGTCATAGTTGTTTAAAAAAGCTTTCTTCTGGTCTTAAGTTAACAATGTTCACAATCCACACGCATGTTTCTTTTATCACGTGCTCAGCACGCGAGATATTGATAACATTTTCCTCTGTCATGCCCCACTTGACATAAGCACATGCATAGTACTATTTTCGCAAAGCTGCAGTTATTACCGTCATAAGTGCACGCTTTAGGCTGATAACGCGCAGTCAACGACCTACCAGGAATGCAGAACTAGAACGGAGCTAAACACTATCGGAACGTCAAGCGGTTCATTCAACCCGATGCAGGCGACCTGCTGACCTTTTAGGCTGACGTTTTAGTTACTTAATACGTGTGTGTTTTATCTACTTGTTACTATTTTGCTAATTAATTTATTGACTTGTACTTTGAACTGGGAAATACGGTTGTTTACAGACGTGTTCGTAGCACATTTATCATGGAATCATTAAGACGTCATGTGTGTTGAAGAGGTTGCGGCAACCGTGTAATGATGTTGAGAAACAATACCGTAAACAGCGCGTTCATGAAGGTAACAAAACGTACATTAAACTGCGATTACTACAATTTTCATTTCAAATTGCCTAATTTGTAGTTTCCCGTAACAAAGTTGTTATTACCAAAAAAGTGGCCTCAACAAAATAAAAATTGTTGAAATTGTGTATTGATTGAGTAGGTCTGCCGTCATATTGCTACATTCAAAGCGATTATAAAATAATTCTTCATATAACGATTTTCCTTATATGTAACTTACAATTTTATTGTTAAAGTATAAATACATTTAGCTATCTCTGGAAATGTCCTCGAATGTCTCGCGCTGTGTTTATAAGTAGACTTGTTTTTGCGTGCGACTTTGTCCGCGTAATTTTTTTAACAATAAATTATAGCCTATAATACTCGGAGATAACGTAGTTTCCTATTAACGAAATCATTTTCAGAGTCGAATCAGAAGTTCCGAAGATAAGCGCGTTCAAATTAACAAACAAACTCTTCAGCTTTAGCAAATAGGCACATTAGAAAATAAAACTACACACACAGAGCTATCTATAATACATTAGCCTGCGTTACGGATGCTTTTACCTGGCTCTAGCTAGTATGACAAGGAGAACGCATTCAGAGCCCACAGCTTCTCCTAACTCATATAATCCTAGTACCTCACCTGCACAAACTCCCCACATATAGGCGTGAACCCTGCATCCAGGCCTGGTTCATCGTAGTGTGTCCGCAAACGAGGGTACAGATCAGCAGCGCGAACGCGATGCGGTGGAGGTTCTGGCTGCGGCGGCGCGCGGTACCGCTCCCGGTCACCCATCTCGCTAGTCGATGGCACTACCACCTGGGGACAAAAGGAAATGACGTTTAGTATGATAAAGTCGGAATTCTGCAGTAGCTGTTGGAGATCGGTGCAGCATGTCTTCTTTCTCCACACCCTACACACACCCCACGACACAGATTATCGCCGTTGCAAACATATATTTTTGTTTTTATTTTATTTTTTACCTTCATTATGTTTGACTTTATTTTTCTGTTACTTTCTGGTTGTATTTTCTGTACTTTATATTAATGGGAATGCACTGGTCCCTGTAATACATTTTAATTATAGTTCAGGAGCCAGGGATTTGCCATAACTAGTCTCAATAAAAAGCCAAAATTTATTTATTTTTATTTTTAATACGTCATGTCCATTAGTGCCATTAATAGCCAAAATACTTTCTAACGTATATGTACACGAGGATGGATTAATTGGGCAGACTAGTTGTCTACAAACATATAATGATATCAGAATAATTTGAAGAAAGTCATTTCCTGCTATCGTTAACGTTTAGAAAATTTAAAACCCCTTATTGAATCTTTTGGCAGAGTTTGGGATGCTAGAGACTTCTAATCAATGAATTGAAGATATATTTTTCGAACTGGAGAATTTAATTTTGAAATAATGAAATATTTATTTACTCTCCATCCGCATAGTACCTCGAGAAGGCCAGACATATTGAGACACGTCACATCCGACATAGTCACGTACATATTCATGTTTAGACAGATTTCGAACTCTCTTGGAATAACGGATCTATTGAAATGAACAAATGTTTATAAATTGTACACCACAAGGTCGAAATTAAAATTCAACACGTAAACGAAAATGTAAACGGAACAAATTATTAACTAATAAAGTATCGATCGGAACGCGTTCACTTTTGTATTCGGTTATTGTCTAACTGTTCCTATAATTTGATAACAACTCCTTCCAGCCAGTAAGATAGCCCTAAGGAATACCATGAGTGCGAGCGGGATAGCAGGACACTTTCTCTTTCTATATTTGTGTATTGATACGGTATCTATGTCTACAAACAGGGTCCTTGTATTTCTCAGAATTGAATGTACCTTAACAAGAAATGTGTGGAATACGTTCAAAGTTCAGCAATGTTATTTTCTAAAAGTTTCACTCGGTGAATTTAGGTGAAGTGAGTACGAGCTGTCAATCACTAGTATCAGATGGGATGACAACTTACCTTATTCTCACTTGTTCTAAAACCGCGGGAGCTTATCACTAAATAGCGCGCTGTTTTGCGAGACTACGGAGCTGAGCAGAATCGTATCTGATACATAGAAAACACGCAAGACAATACCAAAAACTTTAGATATCTGCTTATCTTTCCCAATAGTGATCACTGTTCGTGCCTATTCTGTATCAGAAGAGGCCTTTGCCCCTTTGCCTTTTCTGAAAGTTAAGATTGGAACAAACGCATAATGGTGGCCGTATCAAAATATTAATCAATCCATTATCTGGAGAGACTCCAAGCCATCCAGAATATAAGAAAAGCACTAGGCATTATGTACATAAATGCGTTAGGACAAGGGTTAAATATTCTGCATAAGTAATGGTGACAGATTTCCAGTTCGTCGCTTATTCATACAGCATCATAATAACTTATACTTCAGTTGCCACTTACAGCTTAAACAAGATGAAAAGCAAACTTCGAGAATAGTTAGGGACAATGTTTATATTTTGCTTTCATTCGGGATCAAATTATGGAACAATATCCTTTTATAAGCTTAATACTTTCCTAGAAAAGCCCCTGACTTCCAAAACTAAAGTAATTTTAAAGTTTGTAGTCTTTGAAGTCGGCTGTCTGTTTTGGAAATTATTTTTTTTACCCTATTAGATGGGACCTAAAACATACTGGCTAACTGTGGGTGTACACCCCTGCCTAACGCTTCGGGGAATACAGGAGTGGATGGTATGATTTTTTTTCACTTATTTAGATTTAAAAACCAAGCTACTAAACTGATTTTGATAAACAATGGAACCAATTTAAAAGTATATCCTATTAAATTAATAATTGTCCAAACCGGTTGATAAATGACGGAGTTCTGAAGTAAGAAACATAAAATAATACAACTGGATTGAGAAGCTCCACCTTTTATATAGTCGGTTAAAAATACACATACATACCATCACGCCTGTATTCCCCAGAGGGTTAGGCACAGGTGTACCAATGTACACCCACAGTTCGCCGGTATGTTTAGGTCCCATGTAATAGGGGGCGAGCCTATTGCCATTAACCGGGCACATATCCTAACTCCGAGCTGCTACTGAGAAATTCATAGAAAAACCCAATAACAATTTTTGCTCGACCTGAGAATCGAACCCAAGACCTCTAGTGTAGCAGTCGCGCTTAGGACCACTAGGCCAACGAGGCAGTTCAAAAAATGTTCAATCTACGAAATATGGTTAGGTGAAAGGTCATTTAAAATCAGGAATGTCTTGAATATATAACTTTCGTTACATAATGACATGCACTAAAGCGATGCATTTAAGTAAAATTCCTAAATGCATAACCAATATACAAGTATTATGTAATTTAAATGGCACTGTACGTGAAGTTATGCTGCCTTGGTATCGCTTATCGCCGGTATATAATAACCAAAACGCTTAATATCGAATCGAATCATAAATAATGATGTTGCGTGCTTATGATTCACTGGTGGCGCTTGGAAACCTTTCGGTGGAATGTGGTTACTACCGAGGGGTTTAAATTAGTAACAAGCGTTACAAAACCTGTCTTGTTAGTATGTAGTTGGTGAATGTAGTAGTTATTAATAAGTAACCAATTAAATTGTTCATTGGCTTCTTCATTGATTCGGCATGGAATATGAGAAACAATTTAGGTTAGGACTGAAGGAGGATTGGCAACAGAAGAAGTGTCATATCGATGTAGTGTTAGTAATATTATTTGATTGCGCCCTGTTGCTGTGTTATCTCGCGTTGCAAGAGCGATTTTTGAGTATGGGGTTTGTTTTTTAATTTTAGTTTTTTTTTTTTTTTTTTTGTTGGGTGGGAAATCATCAAATAACTTCTCCCGCCCTGGGCGGGACGGGAGGGAGTGTCAGACTTTTACTGTCTAAAACCCACCCATGTTCCTTCTTGTGCCCTTTGCGTTCCGGGGGCGCGGTATCTCTTGCGAACAACCCGCAGCCCCGGCAGTTGAGTATGGGGTACTGGGTTCGATTCCCAGCCAGGACAAAAAGTATCATTGTTTTTTGCCATTTCGAAATTATCAGTAGCAGCCCGGAATTTTGTAGTGTGTTGTGTGTGTAGTTGGTAGTGTGACAACCCCGTACCTCGAGAAGTACGTAAAGCCGTTGGTTTTGCGCCTGATCTCTCCTCGGTCGTATCATATTGCCATTCGATCTCTCTTGTCAAACTTATTTGTAACTAGACTCTGATTGAAAGCAGTCTCCTATTATTGGACGAGACCACGGGTAATAATAGTTCCTAGATTATTATTTTTATACAATTGTGTAGACTCTAATAGAGATTCATATAAACAAACTTTAAAAGTTACCAGTCAAATCACCTCTTGAAGTACTGACCAAAGAATTTAACATATTTGTAGGCACTTAAAGGCACGTGACAAACATTTTTAAAGTAAAGAAAACCCACCGTCTCCATCCATTGCACATGCTATATGGCAATTCACAGTCAACCCACGCCCATACTGCATACCTGTCCCTCGTTGGATACTACAGAACACGTTAGAAAGCGACCTTGCGTTACCTAACTTGCCACTCATGCGCATTACGTACTTGTACGTACTTTTAAATACTTGTGAATTCTACAGAGCCAATTGCTATGAAGGACGGAATTCAAAGGTCAGACCTTTAAATTCTGCATTTTTTTTTATTGGAATGTTCATACTACTTCCTTGCATGCCAGCGGTAATTTTTGTTAATTATCTGTTTATCATTATTATTTGTTTAAGAATTTACGAGGATGTGGATGAGGCCGAATTTTTCCTCAATGACTTCTACGGGTCAGTGCGGACAACACAGCAATATGCTTAATTATTTTGATAATGAACTAAAACAAATCAAATCAATGTTTTACCTATTTATTAATCATTAAATTAAGTATACAGTTGTTTGTAGTAAATAACAGCTTAGATAAATAGAGACTGGTCTCTGAAATAGGTAAGTAGGTAAAACACATGATTTCGATGTGTGATGTGGTTTTGAATGGTTCATAAATTTGGGTTTGAAATTCAGTCCTTTTATGGCGAGTGTTGTCAGGTGTATGCATGTGTGTATTACTGTTGTGCAAGTCGCTACTCCCAATTAGGGCATTGTATCGAGAGTTACACAACTACACTGTATAACTTAACTGTCAAACAACTTAAGTGATGTACACTCAAGTTTTTTGACAGTAACAGTTATGATTAAGATATGAACGATTCACACAAAAGGCATGTACAGTTGAAAAAAAAAAATAGTTTAAAAATACAAATGGCCGGTAGAAGGTAGGTAACTACTACTTGTTGTACCTACTTACCTACACAATATTTATTTTGCCTCATACGTACGTGCAGCATGTACTGTAGCATTGGCCCATACAGTCATATTCCAAGTACCAGGAAAGCATAATAAACAGCAGTAACCAAACAATTTTGCAAGAATTGTCATGTCTCTCCTAAGAATTTCGACAAACAAGTTGTTTTGTAAGTGCTGTGCAAGCTATGAAGTGTATTCTTAGGTCCAGAAAGTAATACATGGACAAAACACTATCTTCTTGTTTATCTTGAATATGCAAGACAGTGCATTCTTGTACTTAGTTTTGTAGGTCAGTTCACACCACAACGTTGCGTGCGTACATTTTGCACAATAGTGACATAATATCGAACTTATGTACTAGGAGATAAGGTGTCTGCCATGATAAATGTTATGATAAAATTACTAGCTTATTATTGCCCCACTGCAGGGTAATGCTTTCTTCTCATACAAAAACGGGACGGACTTATATCATCACGCTTGCGTAGGGCGGATTAGCGATTTTAGACTAATAAATTTATAAGTGAAATATTACATTGGTACTTGGTCGGCATCGAACCGCATGCTTGAGAGACCTGCGGTAGACGCTCTGGGCGTCAGTAGCCGCGAGACGACTCCCGGCCACCGTAGACGCGGGTCTGTGGACGGTGAGCAATGGGTAGCTCACCGTCCGTACGTTGCATAATGACAGGCCGTGTCTACGGGGGGTTCGTGTTCCATGCGCGCCTCAAAGAGATGTCAGCAATTTGAGAAGGGATCACCCAAGGCCGATGCTTGCCGGGGCTGCGGGTTGTTTGTAAGAGATAACGGGCCGCCGGAACGCAAAGGACACAAGAAGGAAATGGATGGGTTTTAGTCAGTAAAAGTCTGACACTTTCCCCCTGCCCCACCCAGGGCGGGGAAAGTCATTTGATGATGTTCCATAGTTCAAAAAAAATGCTTGAGAGACGAGTGCTATATCCACTAGACCAACCCGATAATGATCTATTTAATAATTAAAAGAACGGGTAATACAGCAGTAACATTCCATGTTTTGTTAATTTAATAACCAAATACATCTTCTAATCGATACATAATAAAGCAAAAAAGGAAATAACAACGAAAGTTAATTAGTGGTTAATTAATAATACATACAAGGACAGCAGCGATAGGAACAGTGGTAAACGACCCAATTTGACCACAACTATTTTGTTTAGAGCAATTAATTTTGACGTCTATTGAGCAGTACCGTACTAGACTACACTGAGATTATCGTAGTCAAGCGTTCATTAATGAATTAATCTATTTCAATAAACTCTAAATGCCATGTCCTTAACGATATAGAATTATTGATATTTATAATAAAAAATTTATGTGTGTTTGTCAGCGCTAATGACAACTTTGAAATACATACTTTCGCTAATAAAAAGCTACGTTAACCTAGAGTTCCATAAGCTATATTTTATTAAAAAAAATTAGGAATCCGTATATTAACCACGCGATCAAAGTCGAAAGCAAAAGCTAACAATTTAATACATAAACGTATTTACATGTACAACTTTTTATCTCACATACGCCATACAAAGTAATAACTTATACTTCGTTAGGCTAAGCTCCACTTTCCATCATACATGTAATTGGTGCAGCATTCCATAGTAATGACGTCATCTCCCGCGGCGGTTCACATGAGCTCAGCATAGAACTAGCACTTATGTACATGGCTTACGACTATGATTCATCTCGAACGATTGCCTATTAAAGTCGAAGAGATATAAGCATGCATCTCAAGTTTATACGTGAATGGCGTATTTATTTTTTCATTTTTACCCCCGACGCAAAGACGACGGGGTGTTATAAGTTTGACGTGCCTGTGTGTGTTTGTGGATGTATGTGTATGTGTGTCTGTTGTGGCATCGTAGCTCCCGAACGCATGAACTGATTTTTATTTTGTTTTTTTTTGTGTTTGAAAAGTTAATTAGTCGGGAGTGTTCTTAGCTTTGTTTGATGGAAATCGGTTCAGCGGTCCCAAAGTTCTTTTGTAACCTACGGTAGTGATTTTTTTCTTCTGTCGGGGGTTACTTAAAATATTTAATTTTGTGTTTTATCATTATAAAGAGTGTAAAAAGACTCATAAAGAAATCGAAAGTTATATAGTTCCCATCATAGCGATATTTTGTTTACTCTGGCCCATACCGCACTAAAACCACCCCGGTGGACGACACCATCAGCACATGGAGAAGGTTCATTTTCCTCTTAAAAGACCGCTCTAGAACCCCTGCCTATGCAATGCCTGTTATCTGAACCATACCTGGGAACCGTCTGGTTACGGAGATATGGTCAAAGTTTTATCAGGTTTTCTTACGAGTTTTAAATGTTAAAAGTAATTAAATTTGTAATACCCGTGTACTATGCACCCAAAAGTTCAATGTTGAGCGTGCGTTACATTGCACACTACCATACAGTGATTCTTCACATCAAAAATAATGAAAGTTCTTTTCCTGCACAAGATTTTTCTCAAAGTTAAATTTAAATGGCTACTGTGAGTAGAACAGTTAACGGCTTTATGATATGTCTTAAACACTCTGTATTTTGTGGCTGCCGTAGAACACGACATTTTTAGTTTAGAAGCGTGAAATACAATGAGTAATGAAATGTTTCCTAATGAGGTTTAGCGACATTACAATATTAGGCGCTCGTGGGTGTGCGCCCACGGCTCCTTCAGCGCATTCACCCTCTGCAGTTCAACGAACAGAAACTTTTGCGCAACAACGGAGACAGACAACCAAAAAACTAAAAAGCTTTTTGTTAGCGCTAACCGAACGTGACTAACTACACTATTGCAGACTTGCCTCTACTTCTACTTACATAAGAAAGAAAATAGCGCACATTCTTGCGAGATGAGATAATCAAGTATGTTGTTGACCGTACGACAGAAAATACTGAATCGAAATTGGAGCTGTATTTTTTGTTGAACAGAATGTAACGTTAGTGTTTCATTGTTGGGAGTTGTATTTCCAGATAAAATGGTTGATAAAATGGTTGTATTTAAAGAAGAATAAGTACAGTATCTTTTTATAACACACACATACACACACCATCACGCCTATATTCCCCGAAGGGTTAGGCAGAGGTGTAACAATGTACACCCACAGTTCGCCGGTATGTTTAGGTCCCATGTAATAGGGGGCGATCCTATTGCCATTAACCGGACACAAATCC
Source organism: Caradrina kadenii (assembly GCA_947462355.1). Taxonomy (NCBI): domain Eukaryota; kingdom Metazoa; phylum Arthropoda; class Insecta; order Lepidoptera; family Noctuidae; genus Caradrina; species Caradrina kadenii. Next base: position 2,416,430 of record OX381693.1, on the reverse strand, counting down.
AAACTCCGAGCTGAGAATTTCATAGAAAAACCCAATAACACTTTTTGCTCGACCTGGGAATCGAACCCAAGACCTCCAGCGTAGCAGTCGCGCTTAGGACTACTAAGCCAACGAGGCAGTTTTTACTTTTTATAAACCGTAGCATAAACAAACAAAGCTTACTGTTTAAAACAGACACAAGCTTAAGTAGTAAAGCATGGTCGTAATCATTAAAACAGTCATCAATGCCGCGCGGGTGGCCGCTTAGAACTGACTACTACCGATTGACTAACCAACCAACTAGGAGAGCCCCAATGGTTACTATAAACATCCATTGAACGGGGTTACCAATACATTTGGTTGGGTTAATCTTAATACTTGAATTTGAAGCGTGGGTCGTTCACCTCGTGTGTCTATGGATGGTAAACATGAAAAAAAAAAACTCGCCGACGTTAAGGGGCTCCAAAATAATATTCTAGAACGTTTCACACAGGTACATAAGCATTTGACTAAAACAAAACAGGATCTTGCTTGTTGTTCTTCATCGTGTCCTTGAAGAAACTACTTTTGTATTAAAATTTTAACAACGTAGTACTAAGGTCGATGCCTTCCACGATTTTCTTTATGGTAATTAGCATTTTGGACTTTACTGAAAATCATTAAGTAAATAGGTATTCTACATATTCACAATTTGGAGATATGTCACATGATTGAAAATCAATGGATATAATTAAGTGTTACAAAAACACACCCGCAACAGTATTCTAAAGAGAATTCATAATTCATTGCGCCATAAGTTTGAAAAATTCGTCCATACGACAACGTAAACAACTCAATGGATATTGTTGAGCTGTCAAAATGAAAGACATTGTCATTGAAAGTGCGCTATACGTAATTAGGCTGCAGGTAATGAGCAGTATTTAAGAAGGAGCTTTAAAATACCAGGACAGCATAACAATTAGTTGGTGAGAAAATTGTGAATGAAAATTGCAAAATTGAATGAATGAAATGAACAGAATTGAAGTTTTAACGGTGAGGTGGGCAAGCATATTCTTTGAAACGTTATTATTATAATGGCTTTATTGATAACATTCTTGTTCCATTTAAATTATCCAAGACAAATTGATCACCAACAAAAGTTTTTAGGTGCCTATTTGTTACATAACGTTTAACCATTTTTTGTTAACGTGTCTGCTTTTTTACATTATAACGTTTATTGAAATGAACGTTGCTAACGGACATTTTAAACAAAGCATTTTTAACACGTCATTTGAGAAATACAAAAAACTCATGAATATAAATCATAAACAAGAAAGGCACAAGCATATTGTCAATATTTTTATTTTCACAGGCTTCCTGACACGTCATCATAGTAGTATGACTTGCAAGTTTTTAGCTAGTGTTACCAGAAACTTTTTTGCAAATCTTTTTAATAAAAAAATCGAGATTCATTCTATAAAATAAAGACATAATAAAAACACAAGGCATTTCTTATTTTAAATTTTTTGTAACTAAATTTAACTGTTATTGAATATTCCTCCGTTTCTTTTAAAATTATATAAAATTCAATACAAGAAAACTCTAAATTCTCAGAAAATCACAAAAAGCGGGACTGCGTTTACCACACATTCAATTTAAAGTAAAAAAAAAACGGATGTCCCGCCAAAATCAGATGTCTGGCAACACTATTCATACTGTGAATAGTGTTCCTATAAAGTTCATAGCTACGTCAATAGTGCAATATACAGATCTCCGACGCTATCAAAGCGTAGCATTAGGCAACCGCATCTGCGGAAGGGGCAAGCCTTCGGTTGCCACAACGTAAAGCATGACTAATGCAACTGTAGTGTGCGTAGGAGATAGAATAAGGTCGTTTGAGGTTAACATGTGGACATCATCAGCTTACGTCCGCGTGTTGCAGAACTATACAATTATCGCACTTCTTGTAGCTATATGTTCATATGATATGCCTTGCAGAGAGACAATATCATTATACAGTGGGTAGTCACCTCGAGTAGTATGTGAAACAAAGGCACAACACAAAGACTCATTAAGAGACGGAATAAAAAAAGAAATAACCTAATTCAACAGCACTAAATTGACTATTATCTCTTTGTTTTAACGTGTTTGCAACTTTACAACACCACGTATACGCTGGAATAGGTTCTGATAGTGAAACAGATAGTGAATGAATGAAAGGAGCGTTCATTATCCATTCACTCAATCATTCATGTCATTCAACCCTGCTCGAGGTCGTGTGTTGCATTGAAACTTTGAAAGGCCCATTCAAGGTTTGGTACTGATATATTTGTAGGTATATTATGAATTCCTGGTACAAAATACAAACTATTGAAACACGTGACGGAGACAGGAGATGCGTAGTAGCTGTGTGTGGGTACATGCAGAGGAGTGATAGACTTTTGTGTGTCACTCTTCATTCCAAACAACAATGGATTCAAAAACTTCCGGCGTTTGCAACTATGGGCAGTATTATCTGTGCTCATGTGATCCTGGTTGAATGCATCTGTGACGTCAATGCCGTAATGACAAATTGCTTGGCAAGATGTTCAATAACATTAAAAGCTATGTAGATCTAAAAATAACCACTAGCCGCACGTTTCGCAACACATAATTACATAAATTATGATCTACATTCAAATTATCACTCAGTCACAAGTAAATAATTATGTTTATACATCTACTGCACGGAGTTCTACGATATTCTTAGGTATTTTAAGGCAGTGATTGGGCCCGCTCACGGGGGCGCATTTCATGTGTCAAGTTTATAGCGGACTAGTGATTCGTGGTGGTAGAAGGAACGTGAGTGTTAGTCGGTAAGAGTCCGACATAACCCTCCGTTTTCCCCAGATGGAGAGTATAAAAAAGGAACCAATTATCTAAAGAGTCGTCCAAATTAGGATATCACAACAGAACATGTGTTCAACAATGGCAGTAGCGAGGGAACATGTTTTAGTAATGAGTCACGAGTCTGGCTCATTGCAGTACATCTGACGTTGTAGGTACCGACCATTACATTACTGCTCATCATAACCCTACCATTACTTTCAATTGATAAATTACAATTTTGACTGCGTCTTATGAAAGGGAAACTTTTAATACAAACTGACGGGTTGTCAGTAGAAATGAACGTCTAAACAAACAATGGAAGCACACAGTGGGTGTTATTTGATCAGTGTAAACATAATTTGGAACATTTTTATTTTTAGCTGATGACTCAATTCTAGATATTGTTGATAGTAAACATGTTATTGTTTTCTGTGGAAGTGCAATCATAGTTTAGTATTGTCATCACTTCGTCATTATCCTTGTACAATCACATACTACAGTCGCTTCATCGAATGATAACGAAACTAAACCGTCTAGCGTAAAAAGATCAAACAAAAATAAAATCTATAAAAAAGAGATAGAATCGACTCTTCTAAATCCCCCTCACTAGATTTTTAATAACAGTACCTACAGGAAACTCGCAAATAGAACTTCAAAGCCCCTTATTTCCTGATTAGGAAGTTAATTACTTCAAAAAGTTCCAATTACTCAACACGAAGCCCTACAAGAAATCATAGGTTGATAGTATTCTCGTCCTTCCTCCCCTCCGTTCCATGAACAGACGAACGAAGGGGGGTTCAGGGGTGAGGCGTCGACGTATACACAATTATTAGTCTCAAGGTGAAGGACTCGTCGTGTACCGACCTACCGACCGTTACTTTCCCCCCCTCCGTCAATATCTTGCTACCCACTTGATTTACATCACAAAGTACGTAGCGTAGAGTTTTTTCTTAATTTTATTCGCCGTGACGCCCACTAGGAAGTATCGTGTTATTGCAAGACGATATTTAAATAATATTTCGTTTTGGGTATTAATTTCTATGTTCTTGTGTAACTATTGGGTCAAGAATATGTTTTCACAACTAGTATTGATTACATAGCTGAGAATATAATTAATAACGATAAAGGTAGTAGGTAGTAGGAAGGTATTTTCTTTTCCGATGTAATAAAAGAAATTAATGTAGGTACTTATTTTCTTTGAAACGTAAATTTTATCTAATCTGAAATTTTGAATAGTTCCAACGTTTTCTTTGTCTTTAGGATAAACAATCAAACAGAAAGCTTTGGAGCCAGTCATTTAACCAATAATGTACCAGGCCTTCATGTAATGGAGGTGTTCCTTACCCGAATACGGAGGGTTATGATGTTAATAGTCTATGTTCATTTGTGTGGGTATATCTCCTACATTATTCGTTGGTACATTAACAAATAAGGTATCATTGGAAGCGTCACGATGTTCCGATGGTTAAAGGCTATATTGTGACGTCACAGAAAATTTAAAATGGTGGCTAACAGCAGTTGTAGTCACACGTTCTTTGTATGGTCTACCGGCCTACGATACAATATTAATGAATATCGGAGCTGCGGCTTTAAAAAACAATATTCTTATTATATTCTAGTATTTTTTTAAAGGTATATTATTTAAAACAATATAATTATAACACATAAATGTACTAAGTTGACGTTGACCTATTTTGGTGGTTATTTGTCATAGATAGGTTTTAGTTTTTTGTTTCTACCAAAGTACAAACCTGTGAGTATTCTGGCGAGGGCGGTCTGGGCGGGTACTTGGACGCCATGCGCGCGCCGGCACCACAGCCCTGCACGGCCGCAGGCTCATCCTCCGGATAATACAAATGCACGAAATCCTCCGTGTCCAAAAACGTATTGATCAGCATAATCCACACGATATAAACACTAACTAATAAATAATTTAACGCAGTCTAACAGCTCAGACTTTACGACCACTATGCACTAGTTTAAATTTAAATCACTGTAGTAGGAAGCACGCCATCGCAACGCATTGGATTTGTAACGTTCCATGTTTTGGGTCCTCATAATATATCTGGATATGTTAAATAATAAATAAGTTAATACATTCACTACACTTGTATAAATATAAATTCACATTTGCACCGCTCACTTATCTGGTAAAAATGGTGTTAATAAGTTATTATTTTATATGCTCTCATCGTCGTTTTTGACACTACTATTATTGTTATTATCGCGGCTTTAAACGAGGTCATTTCGGGTGCTTATCGGTGACGGTACAGCTGTTTAAAGGCCACCAGCGAGTGTAGAGGCGTGCAGTCACACTGCCCACTCTTATCTTTGAAAAGTAACAAAAAATATCTATGATTATTACTTTATGACATACAACTGAGCTACTTAATATTTATTTAGACAGCAAGACCTTGGCGAATACTTTACTATTGATGCAGATTGTTAAAGACTAAGCGCGAATGTCACCAATAAAATTTAACGCTTTTAGCACCTCTGAACCGTTCATGAACTGTCAGTGTCGTTGTACTGGAATAATGACACTGACAGCTTTTGAACGTGATTTAAATGTGCCAAATGAGTTCAGATTCATTGGTGATATTCGACCTAATTTACAAGCGATTTTTATAAACATTTAATATTCGCACTAGCAATCTAATACGTGTTATTATTGAAGTAATGCGATGTAATATGTCGCTCAACGATCATTAAGTTATTTTAAAAGCGGCATCTACGTAATTACTGGTAGATAAAACGACATAGTAACAAACTGCACTTTTGATAATACATGGGCATTAAGTTAAACACGTATGAAGCACATTTTATGTAATACGTTGCTTGTTATTCAAAAGGCCACCGATAGCAGAGCTGCGGAGTTTTACTGGTACTAAAATTGGACATTATATTTTTCTGTCCATAAAAATAGAACATTATGTAGGTAAGTGCCTACTGATTAACTATTCATCATAAATAGTACTTATACCCATTGTCAAGTAGATAAGGAACCTATTATACTGTGTATGTAATGGTCTGGAATGACTCGACAATTCATTAATTGTGTCTTTAGTTAGGTATTCCCTAAGATAAGTGTTCAGGGTAGACAAAGGTATTAATCACGCGCTAATAGGTACCGGGTATTATAAACTTGGCTTGCGAACCCTCACTTTTCAAATGCGGATTGACTTTGAATTCATTGGCAAACTTTCAGAGGGTAAAAGTACTCATGGGTGGGTATAAAAAAAAACTTTTACTACGGTACCAACTTTTAAAATAAACAGTATTTCTTTTTATATTTCAGATTTAATCCTAAGTTGAACTGGAAGTTAACTTGTAAACCTCCTTATTTTTTTACTCTACAAGTAAGAATGTTCACAAAATTGAGTACCAGGAGCACAGAATAGATCAAGAGGTTTCACCTTACAGGCAAGGATGTTTCCAAAATTGTGTACCAAGGTGTATAGAATAGTTCAAGAGGTTTCACCCCACAGGCAAGGATGTTTCCAAATTTGTGTACCAGGAGCACAGAACAGTTCAAGAGGTCATCAAGTAAAATTTTGTACCAGCTTTGTTTACCGCTAATAGTAGTGTCATAAACGAAGTAATTAATAACCGTTTGATAGACAGATATTTTAGGTCATGCGTCCGATCGTGCGGGCATGAAGGTTCAGTTGACGTCATTCATAATAATATGGCGCTTGTTTATAGGAAATTGTCTGTGTTATAATGCGAGATTGTTATTATGTCTTGGTAAATAAACGCAATTAAATAAAACCTCAACTGAAGGACGGTTTCAGTACTTAATGCTCTGATGGGTGATAAGTTCTTTGATATTCATATTTATTTATCAATGCTGGCAACTGCTTGTTTTTCTAAAATATAAACTTAGTGAAGAAGATCTAAGGATGGATGTAAAAAAAAACTCCATTTAATTTCATCAATGTGTTTTCTTCATATCACTATTCACACAATCCAACCAATCTTTTTTGTTTTGCCTCCCTTTTCCTCTCCATCCATCCACATTTATATTCCTAACTCTTTTAGTCACATAGCGTTTCATCCCTCCTCTTCACATGCCCATAACAAGACAAACGGTTTCCTTTCAATTTTTCTGACACTGGCGCTACTTTCGGCTTCTTTAAGTGTATATTTACACATTTTATTTATTTCTTTATTGGCAGGAATATGAAATCATCGATGTAAACTTCTTGCTACAGAAAACTTGTAGACACTTTGATTCTAGGAAAACATACAACTTTATCACCTAGCAACCACTCATAAACTCATTACTAATCATAAAAATACCTGACAGAATTCGATACAGACTTGATTATCTCAAACCAAAACACTTGCTTTTCTTATTGTTCCAAGTATCTTTTGTTTAATGTCATTCAATAGTAAGTACCTACTTGTTATCGTGAGCAAATAAAGCATGCGTTATTGATACAATTCAAAGTCGACAAGGTTCATTGACCCCGACGGATTTGGGATCATCCATTTGTATAACTACTTGTGTCTTTCCATAAAGTAGAGCTGTTCCAAATATTTGTTTAGGAGTTTGTCACTAGTACGATAATGTGTTAAGTGATAACATTCTTGACCAGCAAAGAAAAGGGAATGTATTACAACATCGATATACGAAAATGTTTTGAAGATAGCAAACATAAAATGACTGACCACGATCTCATCGAGTGTAAGCGAATTTTAGTGTCTTAGAAAGACTAGACACTTTATAATTGTCGTTTGATGCTGATTATGGATAATAAAAAGTAATGTAAAGACATGAAAGAAAAGTTATGGCGAGATGACCTAGAGTCGCAACGAGCGGTGGCGCAAGAATATTTGGAAGAACTTAGGGAGGAATCTGCCCAGCAATAGCACATTATAAGGCTAGATAAAAATAAAAGTATTTGAAGTTGCCAAAATAATACAGAAATGAAGCTTGTAGACATTAGTAAATAAATCGAGGATTTTGAGACCCACACACAAGATATATATTGAAAAAGAAGCCACAAATAGACATTTGTTGACAAAACAATGCAAATTCTATTATCATACAATTAAGGTTCATTAATTATGATGTAACTAGATTTCGATACAATATATACATAGAATCTAAATACATCAATATACATGACAGTATTAACACTGGACATTTGATTTCCATTCAATAAAGATATAATGGTCACCTTTTCTTTAGCTTCCATTGTTGTGAAATAAATCTGATGAATGTCAACGAAGAAGATTATCATTTAAATTGGAGACTGCACAATATCCTTTTGCATTTCCTATTTTTTTTTTAATGGGACAAGCCCGCCACACTATTCCCAACCACTGCAACTTCTGTAAGCCAGAATCAACAGTGGAGACCGCCAGAAGAGCGCCGAGGCAATGAAGCTCGACGAGTCCCGGAGAAACGATAAAACTGTCTTGGATCCCGCAACGAAATTAATCAGAAAAGATTAGCGGGCATTTCCTATTGCATATATAAAGGCTTTATCAAATGTATGTCCCAGGATCCGCGAAGGTAACGAGAACTATGGTATTGCAAATCTTATAAACGTTGAACGGATGCCTGCTCCACTTTCAATACGCTGCGACGACGTAAAGAATGCGGTCACCGGCGCCTACAGCCCGCACAGTGATAAACACAATCTGTAAAACTATACCGTCCTGGTGCATGCATTAAAAGTATCGATGTACACGATAACAATAGCAATTGTGAACAAACATAATTGATTGTAAAAAAAGTATCAATGAAAGGTAAATCGCGCTGGACGACACGAATCTAAGATAATAGATCTCCGTGGATCCAATTAAAAGAACTGAAGTACCTTACCCAGCAAGGCCTTTTGAAAGACTAGCAGCAATTATTCCAAGATAAGTTTTTTTACTGAACAATACGAATTTCTTGCGCGTATTACAACATCAAATTGCGTAAATAATTCTGCTGAAGAAGTGAGCTTGCGCTGTCAGTGATTACAAAACGCTTAAGTGAGGTCAGTAAAAACGTTTATCGACACTTTCCGTATGTAGTAATTAAACAATAATATCACGTTTGCAAGCGCAGTCGAATATATTGCGTAATCAAAGATTATAAGTGAGTGAGGCCCCATTTATAATTTCGGGAACCAACGAATCACGTAGGAAATACAGATTTACAAGGAGCATTATAATGAAATCAATAGAAAGACGCGAGCAAAGCGGTCGCGTATCACATTCCTGGACCGCAAACTAGCGTTGTTGTCGCCGTTCGCCAGCATTCTCATGTTACGTACGACAAACATGTTTTTACATCCAACAAATTAAATTTTCGCACGAAATCCACTCTTAGGCCTTAGAAAACACGGCATTTTAAGTTTGAAAACTTGCTTGGATTTGTGCAAAGATATTTTTGTTGCGGTCTGTTTTACGGTTGGCAGTAACATGATCCACTACGTTCGAATTGACATGCAGTTTTGTACTCGCGTAACTACGTAACATGTATATTTTTGCAACCAGGAAAACATAGCAAATAGTTACTTAAAGACGGCACATACTAGAAGTCAGGGGAGTGAATAGAGGAAACACAAGAACAAGGAAACAATCATTCGTCAAAACATGACATTAAGAATACCTAAAACAAAATGTGAACAACTCCTTGAAGTTACAAAGATTTAAATTAAGTATAAAGAAAAAGCTTGTAAAAACAAGGAAGTCGTATGACGAGACTACGATATGGAATGATAAATGTAAATATTTATCGTAGGAAAGATCCAAGTCATAATTATTCGTCATTAGTAGGCCAAGGTCTGTTTCCGCCAAACCGCGTCGAGGATATAGCAAAAGCGACAAGACTGAAGAGAAAACTGTGTGAAGCGACTCAAACTCTCATACCTGGAAAATGCGATATGATCAACCATGTCACGTTTTCAAGTATGAAATATACAGAAATAAATAACAAATACAAGTGAGTCGAACATCGGATGTTGTTTATTTGGCTCGTTGACGGCCTTCTCGCACATTCACACAGTCCGCTGATGGATGATCAAATTGATTGGACCTTTCATTAGACTCGGACCGTGGCAATAGCCCGTCACAATTCACGACCCGTGATGACAAACATTCTGTACTCTTTGTATCTTTACATTAACTAAGCTCCTTCAAAGTGACTTGCAAAATGTATATTTAGATTCTCTTCAAATTGTGTGCTTTGTGCAATGTTTCTGGTTACTTACGGCGAAGATTTTGCGCAATGTTTCAATTCTAACAGCTCAAATAGCCAAGTATCGCGTGCTTAAGTGTTAAATTTCAATCAAGTGTCAACTCAATCCAATCAGGCGCGACGCCGACGTACAAAACAAACAAACGGTTATTATTGGCTAAATCGAGTCGAACTGGTTGTTAGAAAAAATGATAAACATCCTTGACAGTTGTTTACGACAGTAAATGGACTTGTTAGTACTATGAAGGATAAGAAACTCGATGTCGCAATTATAGGAAAATATATTACGGACATTACATTTATCTAAATCGAAAGAAAGACAATTTCTCTGTAATTACGTGTCACTTTACAGAGGAATTATGACTTCAATAACTTTTATATAACCAATAATATTATAATGACCTCTATTCCTTGAATTGTCTTCGTTTAATTCAACTGACGTCAACTTCACAGCGGTTTTTGACTGGTAAATAGTCTCTATATCATATCAAAAGCTATTAAAGATAATTGTATTGTATTGCTTTGCCAAGAAGAAATATAAGTGTCAAGTGTTAACACTAGACGTAAATGGAATGAAACATGAGATCGTACAGGTACGTTGTATTTAAATACATTATCTAGGCAATTAATTTTACTCGGTGAATAACAGACGTACGGATCATTTGATGGTGAGTGATCATCATAGCATCCACATTTGTCATGTCATTTCTCTCGCAGTGGGGTTCTTTAACGGCTTCTCATTATTTGCAGCCAATAATGTGTTTTCAAGTTTGCATTTAAGGCTTTTATATTTCCTCATATGGGTATCATAAAAGACGATGAAGATATTTTTGTTTTTGCAATGTTTAATTACGATGAATGAATGCATGTTGAAGATGGGCTTAATGGTTGATTTCTGGTCTATTGATACCAAGTTCATAATTTATATTTAAAAAAAGACCACCGTTATTTTATTCTTCCTAAACTATTATCAAACTTGAAATATGTTGTATTCCATCAGGGAACAGAGAGGTGTTAGCCACTGTCTCGAAAATTAAGACCTATAAGTGAAAGCTGTTACACATTTGGTAATGTTTTCTTTTTTTCTGGGTAAATCCCCATAGATGTGGGTGTGTCAGACTCGTACCGTTTAAAACCCCAAAATGTTCTTACAACCTTTGACCGGGGTACGGAAATCACTCAGACGATTCTTCCGTGAAGATATCCCACCTCGTGAAACGCTACCGCTAATTGTTAGTATTTCTCTGTTCATATCAAACAGAGACTGAACATGATAGAAAACGACATTCATTAAACCAATCGTCTAATAACTAAAACCACTAACAAGACAACAGTTAAACTAGAGCTATAAGTTTCCTTCACAGTTAAATATTAACCTGCGCATTAAAGCAAGGTGTAAATTATATCCATTTCCAATATCAACAGCGGAAAGCTGTCGGTTAAAACGACACTTAAATAAACTACCGTTATCAGACACGATACTAGGGGAATAAATCAAGTCAATTTTCACCTTAATCTGTCTAAGGACAAAGCACGGACCTTATTCAATGGGGCTATATTATTCACCTTTCCCCAAGTGCTTACGGCTAGAAATCTAGTCTCGATACAACACAAGCGAACCGTAAAATAGTTATTTATGGTTTGTTGCCCCATAACGAGAAACAGCTATATAAATTATATCAGGAACTGTCAGTCGAGATTGTCTCAGTATTTTTATAGCTTTAATAGTATTTATTAAGCATTGTATCATAAAAGTTCAGTGTCTATACGGAACTATCGAAATGGCATCAAAGTAAATGTCAAGGTTTTAAACAGATTAATTCATTATCCTGTGCCTAACAACGTAGATATGAATACAGAAATAGGCTAGACTGGGTAGTTAGAAAGTTGGAACCACTCGGTTAACGCTTTGCAATTATTGAAGTAGGTAGTGCTCAAACAGTATTGCACGAGCTGTGAAAACTGCGGCTAAAGTAAACTTTGAAGAAAGCTCTTGTTGACAGATAACCTATTACGGACGCTAAGAAAGTTTTATAACCAGAACCCGATCTAAATGTTAAGAATACAAGAAAAGACGTGACTGAAGCTACTATTTCCATTAATCTTGCATCAATTAAGCTTAACGGTCCTGAACTTTCAAGAGGTCCAGAGAACGTGCATGATTTAAATAAGTACATTGCATTCATTTATATTTTAATTAGACATGAAACAAAAAACGATCAAGTTTCAGGAGATGATAGTAATGAATGAAGCAATATTAAAAAGATAAACACAGATGATAACAACAGTGAGTTATTTATAATTTTCAATGACACAATGCATCTTGAATATCGAGATACAAAACAATGATTAGTCATCGTTGAAAAAGCCGCCAGTACAAACTCTTGTTTATTGTGATTAACCCAAATGTAGGAACAACCATATGACTCAAGTTGTAAGAGCAAGGTCTTTCTCAGGCGGCCTATAATCGGGACCTTGTGGTACACTTGTTAGATTCCATCATAACGTCAACTGAAAACACATGTGGATAATTCTCAGTCACATTATCAAGTATAATGAAGTTGACTACTAGATCCTTGAACATGTTAAATTTTAATTATAATATGAAGTCTATTATGTAATAAATACATCTATTTTTAGGACTGTCTGTCCTATTATCGTGGAACACTTATCAATGAACACGCACTACGTGGTGTCTAGTTTTCTAGGAATAGAATGGAATTACTCAATGAAATTAAATTCACGTTATTCCAGTAAAAAGGAATAGCGTTGTAGTATTAATTTACGTACATTACATGCGAAAATAGTAAATGCATTTTTTTTTAATAATCGGTTACAAAAGCATGAGTAAATTATGATACTACGCAAAGTGCATTATAGTACAGCTTGTCACTCGCACTAGAAGCGGAGATACCAGCATTTATGTAATGAGGTTCGTGAAAGCCGACCAATCACGTTCGAACACGCTGCCGACGTCCGCGTCGTAAACGCGGCACATACAAACAACAAGTCATGTGAGTGCCGCGTCCAGGCGCCGCAAGCTCGACCATGACCTTCACCTGTGCACGTCGATGAATCGCTGTAAGCGCAATTACTATGTACACAAACCAAACACTAGTAAGAACACAACAAAGGGCTATAAATAAAACGAGAGAAAAAATAAAAGATCCCGTCGGCATTACGCTGCAATTTGCACAATGTATTGAACGGAAGTTTAAATCTTCAGACAATGAGACCAATGACGTTATGGCTGTATTTCAATTTGCAAATAGAGGCATCATTTCAAGAACATTATGAGGAAAGCACGAATTTGAATGTTTGTGAATGGCACATGACAAGGTCTTTAAACTTTGGCAAAGGAGATTAAATGATATGATAACTTTGAGATGATAATGATGTAGAGGGTAAAAATGAACCAAGTTAATTATGTAAATCTAATAATTAATCTCTGAATAAATAATTATTGCAGAGGTAAAGACTTAGAAACGAGGGGCTTCCGCGTTAGATGCCAACGCTTCCGTGATGCAACAAGATTGTAGATAAGTTCTTACAGAGTTAGGAACTGTGAAAGTTGACTCTCCGTAAATGTCATTAAACGTGTTAATAAATGCGGCATTAATACTAAGCGGACGTAGAACTGACATTCTCTGCTACCGGCAAGGTCGTCTAGACATGACCGAACAAGGTCGCACTCTCAAAACAAGACAAACTTTGAATCCAAATTTAAATAGAATGAGAACAAACAGTGCCTCTAAGTATTATGTATGATTGTATTATCTGGTGTGCATTATATCCGACATTGAAATGTGTATTTTAAAAATCCTTTGTGATGCCACACTTTCTTCTTCAGATTCCCGGCTAAATTTAGCTAATGATGTTCGGGGGATTTGTGGGGTTTTTGTACCTATTCAATTGTTATTCTACTATGTACGCAACAAATAGGGATTTCCCAGAAACATAGCATAGAATAATAGCCTCTAGAAGTAGTACGACACCGGAATGTATGGCAGTGTCATAGTGTAGTTTCAACTTTATTTTATAGAACTTGATGTTCTGCGTACTTTCAGATAACGAATGTTTACAAATGATTTATGTCTATGGAAAATTTATGGGTTTGGATGCATCGGGAGAGAAAGTCAACTTGGCAGACATAAAGATCACAAGCGAAAAGCAAATGCACGAGCATACTGAAATGGAAATAAGTCACGTGAAACTTGATAAAGGTCGGGCTGTACACGTCTTGGCACTGTTACTTATGCAGTTTAATAACAAAGTCTCATGAATATAGAAGGATCATGCTAGTGCACAATTCGATGGTATCAATCTAAGAATAACAAAAATAATTCATGGGTCATTAAACATTTTAATAGATGTCTAAGCAAAAGAGAAAGATGGTAATAAAAATCCCTGAAATAAAGCACGCGATGAGTTCGTGGCGACCACGACCTAAAAACATAACGATAAAACGAACTGAACTTTGCGATTGAAGTTGGAGACCAACTTGCAGGCGATACAGTACGTAGAGAGATTAAACATATTAATTTACGCTTCAGGATAACTTTCAAATAAGTTCATTATCAGAAGATCCCAGCAAATAATGAGCATAATTAAGGTCATGACTTTATATTTAAAGTAGTGATCCTTTAGAATAATGTTTATCTAATCTGAAGATACTTAAGGTAGAATTCAATTTAAAAACTATATTTTTGTACGTTTTTGCAATTTTAAAGATGTCAAATCATATCTATCGTCCAATAAAACCTTTTATCAATATTAGCGATTACAATATTAATAATCTCAAGCTTAATTGGAGCACACATGGGCTTCGATAGATAAAACCGATTAAGATTCCCAAATATTTTGTATACATAATTTATTGGTTATCTAATCTGTGAAACTGCTTATAAAACTATAACAAATTTTAAAAATAAACTAGTTAAACAATAACACTGAGTGTCGCTTGATACCATGACATGAATAGGGAACTATCATTCGATGCGTATGAGAGGAATGAAAAGAAAATTCCATTAAAAGGCGTTAAGATTTTTCGACACACCACGTGACAGCAAGTGGGTGCGTTGGACGATGGTAACGATTTTCTCAGAACACAGCTGAGACGAAGTTGTGGACTTGCGCATTGGAGGCTACATCCACGTGGCTACTCCATACATTTAATTGCATTCTTAGCCAACAAATCCTAACCTAAACGAAGGATCCAAAATTGGTAAATCACAAAAAGATAAGCTATACATTAGCTGTGTCTCAAGCTTAAAAGTCAGTTTTAAAAACACTGAAAGAGCACAGAAGGCGAATTCTGACAATAAAAACGTTCAAAATCTAGTAACAATTTCAACTCGGCGACAATGAATGTCAAACACTTGTCAAAAATAGAAAGCAGAATAAACTAATTCGTTTACTTGGATGGCATATTTTTTCAGTAACTTAATATTTTTTACCAAACTGCTAAACCAATTTCGATAAAATTTATATGGGACCACCTCTTAAGTGTGACCTACCAAACAAAAAAATATTCATCAAAATTGTTTCTAATTGGCGGAGCTATCGCGTAACACACATACAAAAAAAAAAACATACATACGAATTTATAAGCTCATCCTTTTTTGAAGTCGGTTAATAATAAAACTACCTAGGACTTCCAGAATGTCACTCAATGTCTAGAATATAGTTGCAATGTCATGGATCTATCTCCCAGACATGCGCAGAACGAAGGGTAGTGCCACGTGGCAATCTCCCGTTGCATAACCTTTCCCATATAGCGGTTATGTCTCGCCAACCCCGAAATGTAAGACTTTTTTAATGTATCTTTGATGCGAATTCTTGGAAACTACCCCAAATATATCACTGACAAAAAAAAGGATTCAAACAAGAAGAAGCAATGTCTGGCATATACGTAACAAGTTTCAGATGTCAGCCCACGAAGTGTCACGTCAGTCGTATCTATTCTAATTAAGTTAATTTGAATGTTTCGCGTGTCATGCATAATTAACATTTCATCGTTATTGGGGGTAAATGAACCCAAGTTTGTTTAGCTACTATACAATAAGTGAGACCCACTTTGAAATATACAATTTTAACCAGTACAATCCAATTCCATATATAATTCCACATATCCACCAAGAATTTAAGATCAAGTTTCGAATAGAATTTAAAAAAATAATTGAAGCAGTTTCCTTAATATTTAACGATCAAGTACTAGGAAGTCAGAAATCGGAGAATGTCACCGTCTACGCCTACAGTACCCTTAACTATTAGTAAGTAGTAGTACTATGCCATGTTGCAGCCACGTTGCACTGCTGTGACTGTGCGCACACATGCACAATTTTAAGACCCACACAGGTACAAATTCTGCAGAATGACTGCGGAATTCGCCCGCCATTTTAGATACTACGAAAATACAAATTTGGATGTGATGGCATGATTTTCACGTGACTTAAATGGTGTTTAGGGAAAAAGTACAATTTGGGGAATGACATTGTATTAAATTGAAGTCAGTTCTAAAAAAAATAAATGAGGACAGAAGAAGCTTAATATTGGTTGTATTGTATAGATTCGTGCGATTCATTCAGTGCTGCGAAATGATTAGCCAACGTTTTCTTGAGCCAGTGACCTCGGACGAAATCGTACTTTGAAGTTTGAACAAAGCAATAAATAATGTTCTGATTGTTTGAGGAATTCTAAATACTAATTAATAAAAATTCACATACAATTTTCCAAGCCCATAATGTCAATCCATTTGCGTTTTCACTGTGTCAAAATCATTGTATACATTATCTACTTTTTACCTGTAATTTTTTCTTTAGATAAAAACTGTTTCTGTACCTAAAACATCCTAGAATTCGAATATACGCACAAGATTGTCAGAAAGCGAAAACCCGCCATAATGTAACGTGGACGCCACGAGTACCTACGCCATGCTGCGACGCAACCGATCCTTGAACGTAATCAAAAAAGGTTTTTTTGTTATATCAGGCACAATATTTACACTCTCGCTCTACCGCCACACAGACAGTTGTAAATCCTGACGTAATTTCCGCAAGCACCATATTATTATGAAGCCATGTGCCGAACACGTCGGCGCGCTACGGTTTGCCATATTAGAAATTCCAATGCGGACCTTATAAAACTAATAGTTTCTTGTGGCACTTTACAATATAATCCATTTATATTTGTCGAAGACTTCGCAGAACCACAAATAAGCGAACTGGATGTTGATAAGAACGCGGATTTGCTGTATATCCATATTACGGTAGAGGGATAGCGAGGTCGCATGGAGTATGCGACGGACGCGCGCGGCAGCTGCGGGGCAACTAAGGCGCGCTGTCGGGTGTGGTGTTGCGGGGGGGAGACACGGCGTGTCGGCGCGCGACGTGCGGGGGGGGGGGGGGGAGGCGGCGTCTGAACCGCGTCTCTAGTTCGCTAGTAGAGGCCCGCCGTGAATTGTGCAACGTCAGCAGGCGCGTGCGTACAGCCGTACCCAACTTCGCAACAAAAACCTCGATACAACACTTGCGGCGGCGATTATGCGAGCATCAAGTTTTCACACAAACTCGTTATACTATACCGCGATGTTACTTTATAATTATCGTGGGATGCGAGTCGCTTCCATTAATAGTTTTTTAGTTGCTCCAGTCAAGGCTGGCGTTGTTTTTATCACATTCATGATTTACTAATATTGTCTTGTAATCGTGTTGCACGATCATATGTACACAATTCATAACACGACTCCGATGACAACTTCATTCGAAGATTCAGTTGAAAAACAAGGTGATGCTTTCAAAGAATGTTGGTTTAAGTTATAATCAAGAACAAATGGCGATGGAAAATCTAGAGATTGCACTTACATTACTAGTCTCATTCGTGACAAGGATGATAAATCCTAATAAAAGGATGATGTATCCAGTTCAGAATTTTTGAATTCATGGTCTAATCAAATAAAGGAAAAAGCAAATAAAATGCGTTAGACACATTATGTTTATGATAGTAGGATGACGTGATGCAACCGAAGAGTTGCACGATGATGCCAACACAAACATACATAGGTGATAATTTTAGATCACGACTTGTAAAAATAAACAAAAAAGAAAAATGATTATTGCAAATGCAAATGTTTTAGGGCAGGGGTTCCCAGACTCTTTTAGTTCGCGGTGCGATTTCAGGTATTTTATCTAGGTGCCGCGTCGTCCGCATTAGCTAGCCGAAATACAGTACAACAATAATGAATGAAGCTGAGTTTTTATAATTATGTATATTAAAACATAAGAATACATTTATTATTCAAGAAAAATAGGAAATAAAATACAATGGCAACTTAATTAATGTGACGTGTGAGTTTGATGATCTTCATACGCTTTTTCAAAGCGTGGGATAAGATTTACGGCACCCCCTTTACTTTATACGGCGCACGCTTTAGAAACCTCTGCTTTAGGAAATATAGAAAAAGAGGTTACGCAAAAAAAAGCTGTGGCAGCGGCAGTTAAACATAATAAGTGGTCTAATCAAGAATTGGTAGTTAAAGATGATAGTGGACTGTGATGGTGATAGGTTCGATTTGAAATGATTGTTGCATTGAGTTGGAATCGAATGAGTGAAAACGTCATCCTCATAATGATGCATGGAGTTATGTGCATAAGTGATAAACTGCCTCGATAGCTTAGTTGTCTTAAGCGCGACTATGTTGGCTATGCCAGAGGTCTTGGGTTCGATTCTCAGGTCGACCAAAAGAGCTATTGGGTTTTTCTATGAAATTCTCAGTAGCAGCTCGGAGTTAGGATTTGTGCCCGGTTAATGGCAATAGGCTAGCCCCCTATTACATGGGACCTAAACATACCGGCAAACTGTGGGTGTACATTGTTACACCTTTGCCTAACCCTTCGGCGAATACAGGCGTGATGGTATGTTGTTGTTGATAAACTTCCCAATTTATTTAAATAATTATAATATAGTGCTTATGGGTTCACACAATAGCATAAGAGTCTTTGGAGTGTAAAAGTGTATAGTAAGAACATTTAAAACTTAATTTCCTACAGAAACGTAGTAAAAAGTTGTAGCTTTGACCTTCAATATCTCCAGAACCAGTGGATTCCCAGATATAAAGAGGTTGAAAAAAATATCGTAATAATAGGTAGAATGTATGGTTTTCGGAAACGTTACATGTCTGTACAACCAGTTGTAGTCCCAACCACCTAAATGATAAAATGACTACACCAACAAGTACTTTGTATCTACCTAGTAACCACCAACTATTGAAAGCCATGATACGGTATAATCGACAATAAACCCCATGGTTTCTGTCGACAATCGCAGGAAATGTCCGCCATTGATTTTTCTTCACGCTTATTCTTATCGTCGTTTCTAATTGTATTAACATTCTTTCGGTGTTATATAATTTCAACCTTGGCACTGTGCACCTGTTTGGTAACACTTTTCTTCTAAAATTAATTAACTCCTCAGTTTTATTTATTATTTCATCATTCAAGCATTACCTATGATCGATAGCTGGAATGTTAAGACAGGCTCGAATAAAATTACAAGTATGCTAAGGAAAAAAGGTAAAAATAAATCCGTGAAATCATTGATAAAACTTAAATAATTTATTTCAATTAGGCCATTAAAAGGAACTTTTGAACGTCATTTACAAAGGAAAGAAATTGTATCTAGTTCCTTCCAAGTTGTTTTGTTTATCCAGCATGACTTTTAATTCGTTGTTTAATACATCTTTCAGGGGTTAGCTTTTCCCTACAGAAATGGATGTTGTGCCTATATTAAATTGTTCATCCGTCTTCTTTATTACCTTTAGTACCTGTACGGTCACAGGTTCTTACATGGACATAGGTGCTATAATTGCTGGTAACATTTTTAGGCTTAAAAGTCGTGTGTTTTCCATACAATTCCTTAATTTTAATTGCTCGGTTCTAAATCATAAATTTTCCACCAGTTACAATAGTCATGTTGATTTGGTCAACATGAAACTACTTTTGTAGTCTTACGAGTATGTTTTATGATCGGAAATAGGTGTCTATACGCAATGGTTGAGTTGTATGCATACGAAATGAAATGTTCAAATATTTTCGAGAAAACTTACTTATGAATGTTTAAAGGATCTCTTGTTAAGTTAAGAGCAAAGAGCAATTCTTAATGTTCTTCTTCTACTAAGCCTTTTCCCAACTATGTTGGGATTGGCTTCAAGTCTAACCGGATGCAGCTGAATACATGGAGCGATTGCCTACCAGACCTCCACAGCCCAGTTACTGGACAACACGTTACCTCTTGGTAAGACTGGTTGTCAGACTTTCTGGCTACTGACTATCCGTAACTACTGTCAAAGATCTACGAATGACAGCCGGGACCAACGGCTTTAGATGCTTTCCGTGGTACGGGGGTGTCACATCACCAACTTCCAAAGAGCAATTCTGCCCTTGCAATGTTATCTTTTCACCGCCTTTGGTTGACTGATAGAGAATGCCTACAGCCTTTGTATCTTTTGTTGCATAAACTTATTAGTTAGCAAGTTCTTTAAAAATAAAATTCACAAATTTGTTATCAACTTACGTACAACATTGTATTTGCTTTTATTTTATACTATATAATTTGCGTTTGTTCTATTGCACGATATATCATCATGAACAGTGATTCTCTACACAAAAAAGGTGTTCCCTCAGCAATAATTTTTTTTTTACTGCCTCGGTAGCCTAGTGGTCCTAAGCGCGACTGCTACGCTAGAGGTCTTGGGTTCGATTCCCAGGTCGAGCAAAAAGTGTTATTGGGTTTTTCTATGAAATTCTCAGTAGCAGCTCGGAGTTAGGATTTGTGCCCGGTTAATGGCAATAGGCTCGCCCCCTATTACATGGGACTTAAACATACCGGCGAACTGTGGGTGTATATTGTTACACCTCTGCCTAACCCTTCGGGGAATACAGGCGTGATGATATGTAATTTTTGCTCAATTTTACTCAGTTTGATGGACAAGATGCGTAGTTAACGGGAATGTGATGTATCCTTTTAGTTTCTGAACTACCAGCGTACGCTCTAATGTGGCTTATTTCCTATTTTAGCACTGAATTTCGGTTCAGGTAAGTCTGTAGTATCATCTTCTGCTGTAATAACATCGTATTCCTGATAAGCAAAGCTTTATGCATTAAACTGCAGAATGAAATTCACTCATACCATAAATGGGGAATTGATCTGCGCGCTGTCTGTCGCCGCGCAGACCATTTCTTGACTAAAATGAAATTGGTTAAATTTACCATTTGTGTAGCGTGGTTCTATTTACAACGGGCTCCATTTTAAGGTAGTACAAGCTGAATGGGATATGGAAATGTATCGCTCGAGGGACTATCTTCGCTTTGTGTTTGTGTAAATCTATAAATATTGCAAATCCAACACTTGCTCTTGAATCGCTTTCAATGGACAACATTTTGTATAGGATGACAGGTTGAAAGGTAAGTAGGTACATTTTTATGGTTCTGTACCTAAAGGTTCTGCCTCGTTAGCCTAGTGGTTCTAAGCGCGACTTCTACGCTAGAGGTCTTGGGTTCGATTCCCAGGTCGAGCAAGATGTTATTAGGCTTTTCTATGAAATTCTCAGTAGCAGCTCAGAGTTAGGATTTGTGCCCGGTTGATGGCAATAAGCTGGCCCCGTATTACATGGGAATTAACCATACCGGCGAACTGCGGGTGTACATTGATACATCTCTGCGTAACCCTTCGGGGAATACAGGCGTGAAACAGAACCCTTCCGGAAACGGAAAGGGATAAGAAAGAAAAAGAAAAAAAAAGAAAGAAAAACTGTTTATTCACGTGAAAGTGACGTACATAACATAAAAAAACTCCGCTGTGTGTCCGTTACAGGGTCTTTTAGACCGTAACAGACAAACACTTGAAATGTTTACAGTTTGTAGGACTATGGTCGCTATAACAAAAAATAATAAAGTTGAAAATAAACAAAGCACAAGAAACGTTTTTTGTTGGTAGAGTTAAATATTGTACGGTGGAACGGAACCCTTGATGTACAAGTCCGACTTACTCTTGGCCGGTTCATTTTTCCTCTCGTAGTGGCATTAAGTGTTTCGATTTAAGTTCTTTTCAGCGATCACTAGTTGACGAATTAGTTCCAGCTCACTCGGCGACATGTAAAATTATGTTAGCCGTTATCACGGCTACCTGAAGGTCGAGGCAGTATACACGTGGAAGTCACAGTCGCTATGGAGACCAGTTATAGCAGTTGCATAGTACAATGAAAGCGATAACGAAAATATTTTTATTGCTTTCTGCACACACGGTTTTACAACTGCTAATAAAACGATTTGAACGTTTCTTGTTCCTAGGCTCAATTCACTTGTTTCAGAATTAGAAACAATTATTATAATTTAAATAAACGATGAACAAGCATGTGATAGGAAAAAAATCAACAAATTAGATAAGTTTTTTTCACCTATTTGAATACATAATTAGAGAGAGACACCTGTTAGATGATAACAACAAATAGCTTCTAGAAAATGTATTAAAAACGATAGGTAAAGACCAAACAATTAATGAGAGAAGCTTTGCCGAAATCCTTGCAAAGTTGTTAAACAAGTTTTTAGTCACAATGATCCAAGCGCAGCTTAGGTTCGTTAGTAATAAAAACGCCCGACAAACCAATACCTTGACACAAAGCCAGATATACACACAGCCGCCAACAATAATGGAACAACTGTGCTTTCAGCATTGTACAAGATAGGTTTTCACACAAATACTTGAAACATGATTTGAGACCCGCTAACTTCAACACAGAATGCTGGTTTTGAGAGTGTAAGACGAACAGTAGATAAAAGAGGAGGAGCATTGGATGCAGTAGTAGTGCTAAGACTCAGTTTCTTGTTAACTCCTAGTGTTCTGTCGTAGGAGCGGTGGGCGGTGGTGCAATTCCCCGCCCACATACTTCGCCCACAGTCGGGCGCCACTGAAATATATTGTGACGTTTTGCATTTGATAATGCCGACACAGTACTCGCACTATTTTAAGTGACCCCGTTTTCAATAAAACTAGTTTGCAAAGAAAATTTTCCAAAGCATCGGCAGATTAAAATGGCGTAACAATTTTTATTTATACGATACTCGACCTCTGCGTTTGCATTTTGCTACTAACAGTGACAAGATTTTTCGTAGGAATAGACGATTTTATTATTCGACTATAAAATCGCGGAAATACGTCAATGATGAACTCTCCAATGGAATAAATCAATAATTTGAATTGTGATCTCCATTTTAATCTGTCCTTGGCTCCCCACAAAATTTCCCGAGTAAGGCCAGGACCGCTTTTAACATTAAATTGCCGAAGTTATTTTGATTCAGCTTTGAATATAAACATGCCTGTATCAAAAGGTTTATTTCCAACTACCACTCGCTGAATAATGTTGTTATTGCAAAATATGACAAGAGGTTATCTGATGATAATTAAGTTTATTCAAATAACTTAATCTTATGTTAATGATATCTGTCGTTTTTACAACTACCATGATACAAATTATGCACTTTGTAATTAAGCGATAGAGTATCTGAATATTAATCGATATGATTAAAAATTTCCAAAGAAAGTGATTATTCGAGGGAGTTTTATTTAGATTTAAAATTAAAAACAAAAACTACAGCCTTGTTTTACAATAATAATTGGTACATACCATCATCTCGCCTGTATTCCCCGAACGCATGAGCAGAGATGTAACAATGTACACCCACAGTTCACCGGTATGTTTAGGTCAAATGTAAAAGGGGGCGAGCCTTATAATAATTAGTATGATGACAAATGAGACAAACCACATGTAAGTGATCTAATCACGCCTAATGTAGACAACATAACTGGGCCAGACACAACTTATTAATCAGAAAAATTACTAGCGCGACAAGTTTCCGTGCTCCAAGCAATTTAACTAACTCAATTCCATTATAAGTGCGGCAATCGTGAATCCAACACGCCCAAACTAGTCTAGACATACTCGGGAGAGAATTGGGGCACGAAAATCGATAGAAGCAGAGTCCATTAAGAATTCTACGTTAAACTCGTAGTAAACTAGTAACGTGTACTATTACCTGCCACTAGAGACAATACTATTGAGATCCAAGTTCACGTTTCTCTTTTAATAAAAAGTTTCATAACAGGTTTATACAGTTTATGAGGTTTTTGTAACTGATTGGGAGAAAGGGATTTTAAAGTAATGGCTAGTATAACACTGACGTCGTAATATACTAGGATTGCCTTGACTTGAGCTGCAGTAACATTACTTCAAGGCAGTTTGCTGGAATCCTTGTAGTTACATAATGGCTTAGTTATTAGTTGTTTAAACTAAATTTTAGTATACATGATGTGACTAATGCGAAGAGAGGATTTTAAAACGAGCTGATTTATGACCTCGCTTGAGTTAACCATAATGGTTTACTTGATCTGACCTTTGAAGTCAAAACAGTGTACGTTGAAAAAATGCACAATGATTATTTATCGCTTGCGTCAATTACGGTAACGCTGCACCTTTGCTTGACTCCTCAAAAGGCGATAACCAATATAAATTATACACTTAGTTTAAGAAGACTTTTCTGATAAACTCATTTTATTTACAGGTCAAAGCGATATTGAAATGGATATAATATTTTCAAAACAACGTTGACACTCAGTCCCCTAAGTCACCTAGGTGAGACTGGCCGTCAAGATCTATATCTACCGAGAGTAACATCTACTATTCACCTGGCTTTTGGTCTAAAGTCCAACGAAGTAATAACAGTTATAAAACTGGCTACTAATCTCAGCATTAACAATGTCTGCTAGGATAGTGAACTCGTAAATTCACACACGGCTGATCTTCAATCAGACAATAAAACGTTTGTGATTATGATTCTGATCGCTTGCATGTGTTGCATACTAATGGGCCGAGCTTGTACTCATGTACTGAGTAATGCTAAAGCCAGCCAGGTGCACATCTCAAAGGCCACTTGATGCCAACTGCATTTGGTCTCTCACTCGTCATTTCCGTAGGACTTCCGTAAACAACACAGCCTTAACCTCGCGTAAATGGGAAAAACGTGATTCACATCCTCGTCTACGTCATCGTGATCCAACTCTAAGGCTTGTCAGTAAGTCGCTTAAGACCGGTCTAGACGCTTCGGTTACGGTGGCCATCAATGACTTGTATTTGTTAGTATAATTAACTTTTTTGACATCTGTCAGTTAACGCTAGCGTGTTTAGTCTCATGTCTACGGCGCGTGGAGTTACATGCTGCAGCAACGCTATTGTTGCGTTTGTTTTTGTTACGAGGTGCTGAACTTTGTGAGTTGACTTCCAGTCATTGTCATAAGTATTTAAAAAGAATAGGCTTTCTGAAATATTTGTACAGTTGAAAGTAGGTTGCTCTCAGAATGCTTAACTAGCACAGACGTGGAATAGACTGAATACGCAAAGTATGGAAATTGTAAGGCAACAAATATGTTCATACATGTACACACACAAAGTAATTAATGTATATGTTAAGTTTCTTCGACAAGTATGTACGTATTTGTGCGGCCATCAACTTTCCAATTTCCCACACACATAAATACGTGTTACAACTCTTAACAAACTGAGCGGATGTCAAGTTAGCTTAGCCGCTCATTTCGTAGGAAACGCGATACAATGTTACAACAGCAGTATCTGATTTATTATTCATATCACAATTTGGCTCTTAAGTTACAGCAATAAGATTGCCCACCATAGGTTTTATAGTATTTCTGCCATGCGCGGCAAATTCCCAGTCACACGCAATGTTTTGCATAAAGGCATTGTTTAAGAAAATTTACACAATATTAAGTTTAAATAACTAAAGTAACTTGTCTTTGTGTTTCACAAGAGTAACCCGTGACAAGTCATATATCAAAAGTTGCTTACCTACGTGAAAATATTCTCGCTCATTAGTACAGAATTTGCATAGATTAGCAATGTAGACAACGGTTCAGGCTCTATTCAAGTCTAATTTTACAATTCTATCTACCAAGGTAATAAACTTCTAAACAGACAGCTTGACTTACAAATTCTGATTGACTTAGCGCTTGGTTAGCTGTGGAACAATATCCAATGACAGAGATAAAAATATGTATAAGTAATGAAAAAGTAATAGTAATGAAAATCAAAACTATACATATACTAAACAACTATTAAAGTGAGCTTCGCTAATTTTTATTAGTCACCATAACATTAATTCGAATGATGTAACCAGGAGAACATGGCCAAGCAAAAGTTCAAAGAACTCGGTAGTATCAATCAACACCGGAACGGCTCGAGTGACTCCCACAGCAGCTGATTGACCTAAAAAACAACAAGCGAGAGAATTCTAGAAAGGGACAGCTAGAGGAATAGAAAAGCGCGTGAAGGGCGTCACGTAGGCAAGCGACAACGAAGCAGTAGGGCAAGGTCGTGAATGGAATTTTGGTGATGGTAGGTTGTGGTTTCAAGCCCTTCCTAAGAAAGCAAATATGAGTATTAATATACGAATAAAACAACTTCATTGATCCGCAAAATTGTAGACAATCTTAAATAAGGTGAGAAGAGGACGTTAGATATTTTTTACTTTTTGAGTCTGTCAGCCTTTTAAATTTATTATTACCAAAAAAAACATCTATATATAATGTGACAAAGACTACGGCCTTAAAACGACCTCTACGCAGAACAATTATTTCGGTTTTCAAAAACTAATTTATTATTCTAGAAGTTTCTTGTACTACAAAAAACTTCTTTAATCTGACAGCCACAGAGCAGTCACTTTTCAAGCGTTAAAATGTCAAAGGCGAAAGTTTACCTTGACACAAGTTTTCCTTTTGTACTCAGGTACAGATTTTCAAACTTTCATGTTTAGGACAAAAGAAGGGGAAAATAAATGAACAAAATAAAAATAAAAACATGTTAAGTACTATTTTTATGGATCTGTTTGTTTGTTGACTGGTTTCTTATCTGGTTGACAAATCGTATGTGGTAAGTAGGTCACTTTGATGAGTGAAGGCAAAGGTACGACGCGTTACTATTTTAAACTGTTTTGTTTATGTACGTGGTTACGGGTAAATCTACCAGGGTACCATAAAAGAAAAGCGTTTCACATTCCACATTACCACCATTGAAATATTTTCCCAGGCTTTTTGAAATATTCTGCTACATTCGAATTCTAACCAGGTGCGGTTAAGCTTTACCGTTCGGTTGATGCAGAATTATTGCGGGCTGACCTCAAGATTTCATAAAATTAGATTCGTTGTTAAGACTTCCGGGTGGACTGCCCGTGCCAGTGTCACGCAAATATTCGCACGGCCGTCCAAAAATATCCCGTGACGTGCAATCGCGAACAATTGCGGTGAACCCCTTTTCTCCCTTACACTCTTAGTAATAAGATTGAAGTGGTCAACCGTCGCTGTAATCGGTTGTACCTGTGTATCTATAGTATCTATTTGAAACACAGTATTAGCCGGAGGTCAGTCTTAAACCGATGTTTTACCGACTGCATCATTGTTAGCCAATAGTCTACCAGGTGTATTAAATGTAACAGTTCCAGGGAATTACGATTCGTATGGCTTCGCTACCATCGCGTATCTATTCATGCGTTGATTTACTCGCCGCTACGGTATTTAGTGCTTATTGTGTGTTTTATGGCGATTGGCCAAGGCACCTATGGGCAATGGCCAGTAACATTGTATGACTTGTAATAAAAAGATTTTAGTTTTTAGCTTTTTGAGTTTTTTTTTTGGAGAGGATAATTTTTCATGTAATAGTCAATAACAATATTTTCCCGACGGCTTAGTCAATTACGCAAGAGATGTTATAGTCCACAAGTGTATGTACAAACTCATGTGCACTTCTTTTTCCCTTACTATCCTTGCTTACAAAGCAGACAATAGACGAAAGAGTAAGTACCTACACCTATATTTACGCTTATGTTTTATTGTAAACGGCAACGGGAATACTAGTTAAGATTTCTTAATTGCAGGCTGAACTCAAAAAACCGAATAGACCTTTTTTAAAAAATAACCGTTTACAGCTCTACCTTGGATCAAATTATGAACATGGAGCAATGTCACTGGTTAGTTTCACACACATCCTTTACTATGCATCCAAACACGTCCTTGATAGTCTAAACAGAAGAATCCATGAAATTTTAAAGAAGAAATTGGAACGTTTCAAAATAACAAGTTACAGTTTGCTGTAAACGTTTCGCGATACTTATCGATGTTAGAGTTCATTTCTCATTAACAGACTAAGAGTAATGATAGCAATATTGAATAAGAAAACTCTTGTAAGCTCAATGAGGCTTTCTCTTTTCAATCATCTGCCATGATTAATTACGTAGGGGAAAACCTACGAATGCATTAGAAAATGCTGCACAGAGGATTAAAAGTTTTTTGTCATTGTAAATAACTCATTGTAACTTACCTGCTCATTTAAAGGAAAAGTACGATTAAGTAAAAGATTCCGGCTTATCTGGACGACTGGCTTGGGGGAAAATCCGATAAATAAAAAACAAGGTATCGAGTACATAAAAGATTGTAAGCTCGTCGGCACTTTACTATTGCTTTTAAGAATTTCGTTGAGAACTTTTACTATTGGTCACATCCTTTTGTTGTTTGAATACGTAATAGCATCACTGAGAATTTATGGTTTTGTTTGAACTATGTCAATGCTGGCGCCAGTGTTGGCCTTAAGACCAACATTTGTTCGTATAGCAGATAGTTCTCGATCATGATGCAGAACGATATATTTAAATAATATGGTACATGTACATATTATTTAATATTATGTCATCGTTGGATAGAATACGAGAATAATATGAATTTATTATGTCTCACAACTGGGATCAACAAGTAAATTTTGCTGAACGAGGCTCGCCGTTATGCCAATTACCTTCCATTGTGATGATGTAACTTACTAGAAAACCATATTTATTCAACTGTGGGCTCAATAACTACCCGAATAAATTGGCCGTATTTTGTAATATAATAGATATTTGAACATACAATTTCAATCAGGTAATATTTCCTCAGCTTCCATAGTTGGAAGCAGTATTCTGTAAGGTCTAATACATTAAAATGAATTATATTAAAATGAAGTTCAACATTTTTTAAACAAACCAGTTAAGTACTCATTTTTTGTCAACAAAAAGTGTCTACTATATTTAATTTGTAAGGCCCAAAAAAACCTTTTAAAGTTTTAAACTCAGTAGACAGCCACCCTTTTAAAGAGGGTTTACCGTCGGGCCCACGACGTCATAAAACCATCGAGCCGTCTAAAATGGCGGCGAACGTGACCTTGAATAGTACTACGGGAATGGGGACTGTCTGGATCAGATTAAAATAATATCGATTATACGCATGTGTTGTTCGCTTTCACCCCTGTGTTGCACTTCATAGGGGCGTGACATTTGGTAGTAACGGTTCTTGGAAATTGCTCCAACATTCACGTTTATAACGTAACTAGCTTCTGCCAGCAAGTTTGTTCGCGTGGTTTTGTTTACCCGCGTTAAGTCACTTCTTTGGTTACTGCTCCTCTCTCGTGTGTCGTAGCGTGATGTTATGAAGCCTAAAGCCTTCCTTGATAAATGAACTATCCAACACAAAAATATTTTTTCAAAGTTAAAGTCAAAGTCAAAGCATTTATTTCAATTAAACCATTTACAGGCACTTTTGAATTGTCAAGAAGTTACATTTAAAAGTTGAAGCTAGTTGCTCGTTCCAAAGCGTAGGTCTCTATGGAGAAGAACGAGCTAGAAACTCCATGGACACTATTTTCTTTCAATTTGGTTTTTACAAAATCTTGGTTACAATATTCTTGTTGCTTCAATTCAAACCAACCAACCGTTCAAACCAACGTTACTGAAATTAGCGCGTTCAACCAAACAAACAAACTCTTCAGCTTTATAATATTAGTATAGATAGTAGTACTATTGAAATGGCAATGGTTTACATTTACATTACAATAGTACTACTGTTAGGTTACGTTACGTTTACGTTTATACATGTATAAAACAATTTACCCTCTTTTGAATAATTTCTACAGAGGGCCTAAGTCAGTGCCCTACGAGACGCCAAGCGTCTTGCTCTGTTTATCAATGTTGACCATTGTATATTCTGGCTTCCAGCTTCATAGACCGTGTGCATATGGCGAGAATGTGTTTTGTGCTAAGATAGAATAGATAGTTGCGTAAGTAGCTGTCTTTCTATGTAGATCTAGACATGAAGAAGAAGGTCTTAGCCTTTGTTAAAATCGATGATCAAATCGCTCTTTAGAGTCCAACTGTGATTAACTATCAGAGTTGGTTATCATTCTGATGTTTTATAATTTCTAGAAACATTTATCAATATCTTTATCTGTATTGATGGTCATTGCTAACAGATAACACCAATCAGTGGAGATTACGAGAATAGAATATTATTATTATGGATACTGACATAGCAGATAGAATCTTATAGATAAAAGGAAAAACAGACTGACTTACATATCAGCGCACAGCCTAAACTACTGCTACTGGCACTAGGAACGTGAAACTTTTCACAAGGCTTCCTGGAAGAGTTTTTGGAAATTAAACTTTTAAGTGGGTAAAATGGGGGAAATTCGTTGGTGCGAAGAATTTTATTCTTTGGGTTTATCTGCTCAAAACTTGGCAAGAATACGAATCTAAATAATAAAGTATGACGTCATTAGTTCACGAAAACACCCCTTTTAAACTACAAATGGGGTTGAATTTGTAAGGGACAGTACGAAACCTAAGCGTATGAAGTGCTAGTGATTACTAACACCTAAAAATACTTTAATGACAGTCATGTAACCCCATTTACTAGTAATAAAATAACTTTGGCAAAATTTGATTAGCAGTATTACATAGCATATAACCTTCATTGGATAAATAAACGTTATTATTAGATTAGCAAAACAGGTTTCTCTAAGTATAACAGTAATTAGCATACTTACGACATTTCGTAACTCGTGAAACGTTTGTTTATTTGGCAAGCCCTTGTACTTTGCAATCGTCTAGAAAAAATATAATTCTAAGTTAATTTTAGCAGATTACGCATTAAATTCACAGATAAGTAGTATAATGTAAACAGATATAGATATATTATTAAACAGATTATATAAATTATTATATTTATCACTTAAGTTGACAAGGTCACTACTTCACAAGTACCTTGTAAACAAACAGATAAAGAGAAAAATAAGGTAGAGAAGCCGATAGTGCTGACATGCGCCACACATCTGGTCAGGCTGTAAACAGACGCTAATGGGTTTGGGGGAAAAGGCTAGAAAGCCGTCTGCCGTTTATAAAGCCCCAAAGGTGTTCCTAAGTACTCTTTCATATGTGCTTATGAAACGTGAAAAGGTGTAGAATGACATTTCTTCTTTTAAGTTTAATTCATTAGTTTATTAGTTTCATTAGTTTTTTAGTTTAATTTGAACTGCCTCGGTAGCCTAGTGGTGCTAAGTGCGACTGCCACGCTAGAGGTCTTGGGTTCGATTCCCAGGTCGAGCAAAAAGTGTTATTGGGTTTTTCTATGAAATTCTCAGTAGCAGCTCGGAGTTAGGATTTGTGCCCGGTTAATGGCAATAGGCTCGCCCCCTATTGCATGGGACCTAAAACATACCGGCGAACTGTGGGTGTAAATTGGTACACCTCTGCCTAACCCTCCGGGGAATACAGGCGGATGAATACAGGATGGTGTGTTAAGTTTAATTCATATGCGGAGAGTGAAACGCATCATATACCCGTTAAATGGTACCTTTCGGCTACTTTAAACGTTTTTCTACACCGTTGAAAGATGCAAAAGCGAATAATATTAATGAATATTAATAGTAAGTAATTATTACGTCTATAAACATCCATTCATCAGATTAAGAGCTAACAAAAGAACAAGGTCGGAATAAATTGCCACATCATAAAAATGTTAAATATTGGAGAACACAACGGAACATTAGTGAACAAAGTCCACCGGGCATCTGGAAAAAAAACAAGGGCAGGGGATACCTTTTTTATTCTATGACTCACCGCAACCAGTGCGTCGGATTCGTGTGCTTACCTGAAAAAAAAAACAACGATACAATTTGCGATAAGGGTGGCCTTGGGTTCGTATTACAACTCAATGTGGATTTCATTGAGTTAGAAGCAGGTGTAGCCGAATGTCAGGCTCTGTTTGGGTAATGAAGAAGGCGTATCGTTTTCGGTAGCAGGTAGGTGATTGTGGCTGTATGAGAGATGAGTTGATTTATATTTATGACTAGATGACGTGGTGAACTTGGTACCGCATTGATTATTTTCATACAACCTTAATATTGAGGCAAACAAAATAAATACGAAATTGTTCAAATCGGTGAAGCTATGTGATTTTGCGAGCCAGCCCGGCAATTGATTTTTATCCATACTTGAAACTGGTAAAATGCAATTAAAATTAATAGCATCGCTTTAGTATTTTATGACATTTAACATGATTTCTTAACATAATTAAAATACATAAATTACTAGCACAGAT
The DNA here is from genome assembly GCA_947462355.1 of Caradrina kadenii. Taxonomy (NCBI): domain Eukaryota; kingdom Metazoa; phylum Arthropoda; class Insecta; order Lepidoptera; family Noctuidae; genus Caradrina; species Caradrina kadenii. The sequence continues at coordinate 2,383,885 of OX381693.1, read as the reverse complement.
TTGAATGTAGTGAGTGCAAAAAGAATCCTCAATAACATACAGATCAAATGTCAAATTAAAAGATAATTTATTTTAATTTGAGTGTTATTACGAAAGAGAATTACATTTTACTACTAATACTAATAAATGCGAAAGTTGGAAAGTATGAATGTTTGTTAGTCAATCACGCCAGAACGGCTGAACAGATCGGGATGGAATTCGGCACAGAGATAGATTATAGTTTGGAATAACACATCTACGGCTCCCGTATCATAATACTTTGACGCAGACGAAGTCGCGAGCAGAACATAGTCATTTTATATTTTTCCTGTATTGTATCTGTATATATGTAATAAAAATTATGTACACTGTAGTACATAATTTTTTAAATAAAAGGTGTCACAAACAGTCATACAATGATACATCAAAATTCAATTGACACGAGTGAGTTGTCTGCCAAATTGCATGAGTGTCAATTAACCTACTTTAATTGTATATTTTACAAATAAATATAAGAGAACAATATACCTATGTATGTATATTACAATACATCCTTGAGGCAAAACTTCGCTCTAAAAAATAAAGTGTTGCTTTCTTTGTTTTTGGTAATACCTACTCGTATAATCGGCTTAGGCCCTATCAACGAAGAGTCATTGTAACCCTTCGTTGATCAATCAACGCCTTTAGACCCTCAAGGGTCTAAAGGCGATTTACCCTTCCAAGCGACAATCATCATGATTAACGTTCAAAAGCATTACTGCTTACCCTTATAATTACCTATACTGAAGTATTTTGTGGGTGATGAAGTGGTCCCATCTGTAGACGAGATGAGACCACGTCATGATAGATGGTTAATAGTACTTAATTAAGAGTTGAAAATTTAATCAATACTAATAATATAAATGTGAAAGTAATTTTGTCTGTCTGTCTGTTACGCTTTCACGGCTAAACCACTGAACCGATTTTGATGAAATTTGGTACGGGGTAAGTATGAACTCGAGAAAGGACATAGGCTACTTTTTATTCCACCTCTTCGTCTGCGTTTGCGATAACCCACATTTACGCGGACAAAGTCGCGGGCAAAAGCTAGTATTTGCATATTTTAAAGGAAGCAAGCAGTTTGAAGTGCGGATAAGGTGGAGTTTTAGATGAAACTGCATGTGCGAGATCTTAGTGTAGTCTTTGTTACAAAATTGGCCAGAAAAAAAAGAACAGAGCTAAATCAACACATCATGTTGTTTACTTCCAAAAACAGGTCAATTGTTTAAATATAAAAAAGGACGCTGCCACGTAGGCGTCTTAATCTATACGTACATAAATAAAATTGAAGCGTCAGTTTGTAATGTCAAAATAACAGCTTTTTACATAATAAATATGAATGTTCACGCGGCAGAAACATGAAGAAAAATTTTTATTTTTTTATTTTGTCCCACGTCTGTCTGTTTGTTCCGGCTACTCCCGAAACGGCTGAACCGATTTTGACGGGACTTTCACAAGACGCGTAAAAAAATCGCCCGTGATAACCTATATTCACCCGAACGAAGCCACAGACATAAGCTAGTCAACAAATAAATTCAAATAAGGTCGTCGCACTTTCTGCTTGCGATAAACAAGTCTGAATTTAAAATTCAAGGTCTTCGTCAATGTACGAAAATAAAAACGTTATATCTAAATGTCCTTGTTCCTTGTTTACTCGCCCAAGACATAATAAGTGAGTATTTGATTACTGTGAATTATTTTAAAACAGCTGTTAACATACATATACGAATTCCGTGGCATAGGTCACGTAGACGGGCATTTTCCATCAGCGAACTAGGATTGGGATTTCCAATGAGTCTGTAAGGCCCGGATTACACCAAAGCGGAGAGAAGAGATGTCTCGTAAACAACTAAAAGGGTACTGTGTTGAGTTAGAGTTAAGCGATGAGATGTGGAATAAATCAAACCGATTGGTTGAACGAGATTTCTCACCTATTCGCTTTGGTGAACACCGGGTCCTGAAAGGGACCATGGATTAAATTATTTGAGAGGATCATAAAGTGCATTGATGAGAATGACTAGTCGAGAATCGTCTTAAAGAAACAATGAAGAAGCTTATTGGCCAGCGTGGTGGAGATATGACAATGCGCGCTCACACATGACCGTTCGATATAGCGGCATGAAAAGCGTCGCCATGATCAGTAACGGTGACTAGACAAGTGACAATGTGATCATAACGATTGTAACTGCAATGTTCATCATAAATCATGTTTTTTTTTACACACCCAGATACGTTCTTTCAACTGTTCAATCAGAGAAATACGTTTGATCAAATACGGCTTCCCATTTCATGGAAAGCAGTGAAATTCAATCAGCGACAAGACTGCCTTTTTAGGGGTATACCTTGACTTCGAATCTCTACAGCAATTATATAGTTTAGTTATTTAATAACAGATTGAAAAAGTAATAAAAGGATTTACTCGTAAATTTCATTTGTGAATTTCACTTATTCAGTGACTGTCGGATATTTGCGAAGTATGCGAGAGACTTCGCGGAGAACTGCTAAGAATTCAATTTACTTTCGTATACTGTTTGTTGTAATATTCTCCGGAGCGATTTCGGTTACGGCGTCCAAACTCAATGAAGACTGGTCAAGTACGCAGCCGCAGGAGATGTTACAACGTACAAGTGTGTGCGCAAACAGGTGTACTCCCTCTTTCCTTGCTCTCATAGTTCGACGGACATGGCCAGGGAGAAATCAGGCACAGAACCAACTGCTTTATGTGCTTTCCAAGTGCTTCCATCCACCAATGTTCGGCCCATGATCTGTCTATGTGAAACATCAATGTGTGTAGATGCTCGACACCATTTCGTTTCAAGTGTCAGTTATGAAAGATCAATCGCATCTGTGGTCGTGCTCAGTAATAATGTAATGTTTTTAATACCTTATTGCAAATAGTAAGAATTGGTCAATACTTCATTGGCTCAGCATTGATAAAAGCATTTCCAGTTGGAAACTAGTAAAGTGTATTTCTTTATCTTAGACTGAATAGACAGTATCGTAGATCAAACATAAAAATATTTCGGCACACTATTTTCATGTTGGACACATAAAATTGTCAAATCAGTCTCTGAGATTTTAAGATGCTTTTTGTTTGCAAGATCAATATCAAAATATATACATGCAAACGTGGTTAGGAAAGACGTGATTGTTTAGAAATTAGGCATTTCTGGAAACATTCTAACTTAAATGGTTCTTAGTAGAATAGACGATGACATAAACAAGTCAAAAGAAATTATTACATAGAATAATGCATAATAAAACGAATCAAAACAAAGCTTATCTATCAAACAAATACGTCAACCGGAACCTTTGACAACTAGGTCTGGACAAGTAGGAGTTATCGCATTATCACAATGAAAAAAGCCCAAGTTTCATTCAGCTAATAAACGAGTTATGTAATCAAAGTAAGTATGTATTAGCAAAACAATATGCTATGTGCCCTTCAAAACGCGAAGGTCATAAGTGTTTGTATAAACAGTTGATAAAATTTGATATACCTTATCTAATAATATACAGAATAATTTCGCCGCGGAGTTCGCGATACGGTATGTAAATGTTGTTGTAGAAAAATATAAACATACTTCAAGTAACTTGATTATTATTTCAATTTCGAAATTACAGAAGTACCGCGCTTGCGGCGGGCGACAGTAGAGTTATCACAAACTTTAATAAGGAGCTTGCTTAAAGCGCAGTTACGGTAACAGACCGGTTAACTAAAAATAACTCGAGTCCGAGACTTAATCGCCAACATCTCGATGCGTACGCGCACGGTTTTAATCTAAATGTTAACAACGGCGATGCAATGATTAATGGAATAAATGAAGTTATAGATTACTAGCGACCTGCCCGCGACTTTGTCCGCGTGACTTATTTCACCCGCGTTAAGTTACGTCTTTCGTTACTGCTCCGCTCCCGTGGGCCGAAGCGTGATGGTATATAGCCTATGTTACTCAGGAATAATGTAAATATCTATTGGTGAAAAAATGGTTAAAATCCATCATTTTCGGAGCCTATTCGTTACACACAAACAAACAAATCAATCTTTCCACATTATAAAATTAGTGTAGAAGTATAGACATGCATGAAATCGTGAAAGAAAGATAGATCTGATGGTTTAAAACATGATAAATGGTTGTTTGATGAACGCATAACGAGATGACTAGGTTTCAAAACATTCATGCCAAAAGAATGGAAGCTAAAAACAATAACAGTTTTTTGTTTCCAAAGTGTGGACACTGTTCGAGTATCATATACACATTGAATGCATTCTTTGTAGCAGATGAATCATAATCAAGTAGTTTAAAGCCAGTGATGTAACCGTTCCAAAAGCAGGCTCGTTTACAGGCACAACTGGGTCAAACGTAATATAAAATGCGAGGCCCATATTTGAACACAACAATATCGACAAATCTGGCTGTAGCGTCGATTTGCAGAAGGACTTGGCGCATAATCAAATATTTCAACAGAAGAATTGCTTTACCTGTTTTTGTACGGAATTGCCAAGAAATTATGTGTACAAAGGTAAGGTAAGGATTAAACGCGTTGAAATATTTTTTACACTTAAAATGCATGGAAAAACACGATTGGCGACGCGACGAGACTCGAGTACTCGACAAAAATAGCTCGCATCAGTACGATACGGCATTTTGATATGGCCGCGCGGTGCATGCGTCTGTGCGGGGTGCAAGCATAGGAGATTTATTGAAAGCAATTCAGAATCATCCATCATATTGAAGGATTATATTCGCGGTCTGTCACAAATCTAGGGCGGTGGTGAAGTCCTCAGAATTCAGAAAGCGTGATTATGTGAAATTTTTATTTAAAATACTAGAAAGGACTGAATTATTGAACTTCGAAGAAGAAAGAACATGTGTCATGTGTGAAGGAAAAGACGACACTACAATATTTGGCATAAGACAGAAATTGGATTGAAGGTAATTCTGGGTGTGCAACCAGATGAAGCAACCAAGGCATGGATGTTCATCCCAGTTAATTAATATTAGATTTACAACACGACGACGACCTTACTGGTCATCATTTACGCAATCGATAGACCGCTACCCGCCAGTCCCTTACACCTCAACTCACGCGCATGCACGCTGAGTCAAGGCCAGCCGTGCATCTGTAGGCCTGCGTGCACGCACCGAGGCCATCCCAATATATTATTTGTGTACAAAAAAGTTTTATTACACTCTGGGAGACGAGTCGCAGCTCGTTTTAAAACCGAAGATCTTACCTCAACTTATGAAGGTTATGAACTTATGATCAACGACATCAATTTATGGATACTAATTTGCTGTAATTGCCATCTTCACATATGGGGTGTAGTAAAACATTTTATCACATATCCAGCTACGTACACTGCCCATCAGACTAACATTTTACAAAAGTTATTGTTGGAAAACAACATTTTTTTAGGTGTTAAAAATTTCTGCTTATTTCAAACACACGCAAATGAATGTGCTTATGGGTGCATACAACGGTGCTGAATGTCGTGGAGGAAATTAAAGTATAGAAAGATAATTTAAAAGTTGTTTTAGTGAAAAAAACACAATAAAAGTTGTAACTTTGACCTTCAATAACTCTATGATCTGATATTATCTAGAACCAAAAAAATTAAAACAATAATTAGAAGACGTAACATGTAAGTTTCGGCTCCGATAACTGTTTTTTTACATCCGATATTTTGTAAATAACCGGTTTTTTTATTTTGAACTAGCGTCTGCCCGTGACTTCTCCCGTGAGTCGTAGCTTGGTGTTATAAAGCTTATTTTACTTCCTGATAATTTGGCTGTCTATTGGTGAAGAAATGGTTAAAATCGGTCCAGTAATTTCTGAACTTATTCGGTACAAACAAACAAACGAGAAAATATTTTCTCTTTAAAATATTTGTATAAATAACCAGTTGTTTTTTAACCTTGATAGTACAGTATTGTTACGCTACAAATGAACTGCACAATACAAACTTAGCAACAGAACGGAAGCTCGAACAGAACTCTCTTTATTAATGACGTTGTCTGGAACACAATAGTATTTTTTTCCATGAAGCACGATCTGCTAAGGATGCTCTGTACAGCGGATACGCTAGTCTTGTTGAAGCACAATGCACGTGATTTATTTGCATACTGCGTGTAAATACTCGTAAATAGCGATCGTGACTGGGAGGCGTGATGCCGATGTGAATACGAGATAAACATACGGACAACTAAGTAACTTGTTAATCGTTTAATTGTATTAAAGTCCTGGTTAAAACGTAAACAAGACTGTTGCTATGTGAATGCTGTTATCCTTGATCTAGGGATAGGATGGTTTGTATCTATGACCAGCTTGATGTTGCAAGCGGGGAGGTCAGTTACATGCCATGCTTGTAACGCGACCCCGGAATTGTAATCTGTGTTTATAAATACACTATTCACTGTCATGTCTCGCGGTATTACTTGACAGATTTTATTTTAATTGCTCAAAAATTTCATTAGTCTATGTCGATGGCATGTTGGTATAAAATTGAACATAAAATACCATCACGCCTGTTTTCCCCGAAGGAGTAGGCAGAGGTGTAACAATGTACACCCACAGTTCGCCGGTATGTTTAGTCCCATGTAATAGGGGGCGAGCCTATTGCCATTAACCGGGCACAAATCCTAACTCCGAGCTGCCACTGAGAATTTCATAGAAAAACTCAATAAGATTTTTTGCTCGACCTGGGAATCGAACCCAAGACCTCTAGCGTAGCAGTCGCGCTTGGGACCACTAAGCTACCGAAGCAGTTAAATTGGTGCTGAAAATATATTTTTTACTCAATCAAGCGATTCTTTTCTAACTGATATATGAAGTCCTGTCTGGCAAATGAATATAACAATGTATTTAACAGAATCACCGTTTATTCTTCAACTGTTTTGGAGCAATATAGTTGTGTGAGTGTTTATACAAGAACAACAAAGAAGAGCAAATGAATGGGACATATTTTTCAACAATGACGTCACGAGAATTGTCAATAACTATCATTTAGACACAGAAACGTCACAATAATCAATTTAATAAATTTAAAATAACTTACAATTGAAGCATGAAATAGGCAATTCTGTAAGCGATCCGACTGTAGTCTATGGACATTACGCTCAATCAAATGGTGCGATCAGGCGTGCAGTGGACTTTGACCTGGCGCAGCACAGGAAAAAATATACCTCAGACAGCAAATTAGCTTTGCAAAAAGTACAGGTGTTGTTTTTCTTAAACATTATCCTTTCTCAGCTGAATCGGTAATGTTTTATTTGGTTACTACCTTGAAGTGCATAGATTTTAAATTTTGTTTTGTTTGCGTTCATTTTTACAATCTTTTTTTAGCTTTCATCTGTCCCGGTGGCTGTAGCTAATCAAATCTTACAAGTTAAATTTGAGAACCACTTGCCGATGTTCGATTGAGCGGATATTGTACATAAATGTGCAATTTACATGAAAATGCAATGTTATGATGTCACAGAGCTGTGATGATGGAACTGGAGAGTAGCCACAGAAACTTAATTAAATCTTACAGGGCAAATTTGAACCAATCCAGGTGTTCGATTGAACTAGAATTTTGAATACTTAAGCACATTGCATGACAAGCTAAACGCTTGACTTTTTTATATAAATAAAACTGTGAAAGCACATCCAAACTAACTTTATTTAACACAAATTTTGGTGTAACTAAAAACCCACAGGCGTCAGATTGTGGACAAGGACAATGAATGTAGAACACTGAATTTGATATTCAACTTTCAGCAGTTGGCAGCCAAGCTTTTATTTTTGTTCAAAATTATTTCTGACAATGTGTGTGTATATTTAAAAAAAAAAGAGTGCAACACTTTTTAATGTTTACAGAATTGTGGTTTTTAAATGTGGCAATTAAAAAACCGGCTTCCAAGGCATTAAGTTTATATGCATGCGTCCTTGGTGAGTTTATCTGCCATTATATTAATTGTGTTTCGTAGTTAAGACTTGCATACAATTAAGCAGTCGATTACACTCGGGATTTTTTATCTCGGGCGTTTTTTAGAGCTAAATATAAACAGTATGACGGTGCTTTTTTTAATATGTTTGGATGGCAAACAAGCCGACAGACCACCTGATGTTAAGTGATCACCGCTGCCTATAGACATCTGCAATACCAGAGGCCTTGCAAATGCGTTCCCATCCTAAAGACAAAGTTGAAATGTCTCATGTGCCTGTAATTACACCGGCGCCCGTACCCTTCAAACCGGAATACAGCAACGCTGCTTTGCGGCAGAAATAAGTATGGTGGTAGTAGTTCCCCGGACGGGCTCCTTCACAAAGAACTCTACTTCTACTCAAGTTGAAGGGTAATTAAAAATGCAGTGTTACATAGTGTCACAGTAAAACTTTGTTTAGTTTGTAACATTCTGTTGAATCATGCAATCCCAGTATACAAAAATAGAATCGATAAATGAAATGAACAAGGGGAACGAGTTCATTTGTAGTCAATTGACGCAGACAACGAAAGTGCAAAACTGAGTCAGTCGTTAGGACTTTAATCAGCATAGCTGTGGCTTGCTCATGGTTTATGACAAATACATTGACAATCACAATTGAGTACTTGACAACACCAATCAAGTGACATTTTAGTATGTCACTTGATTGCCACGTTGTCAAATGGATTTAACCGTTGTAAATTAACAATAAATAAATAATCATTTTTCTGAGCTGTCAAAACGCGATTCACACATAGATTTTGTGTGGCAATAGACAACTGTGACGTTTTGCAAATGATTAATTACTTATTAATTTCAAAGCAACTAAAAAAAAAAAAATATATCTATAATCTGTACTAATATAATAAAGCTGAAGAGTGTTTTTGTTTAAACGCACTAAGCTCTAAAACTCCAGTCGGATTGGAAAACTTATGTTTGTATTATGATAGCCAGATGAATGAGGAATAGTATAGGCTATATAACATCACTCTACAACACACAGGAGCGGAGCAGTACCTAAAAAATCACGAGGACGAAATCTGGTTGAAAATGTGTTTTTAGATTTTTTAAGTTTTGTCTTGGAATTATTGCTTTGATGGTGTGTCGACTATCCAATTGACAGTGTCATGTCCTCGTAACAACTCGTTGGGCGAGTTAGAAAATAAAACGAGTGTGGGGGGCGGTTCAACGCACTCCCAGGAACTGCGGTAACATAATATTTTAAATAGTAACCACAGCAACACGGCTGTTTATAAACGTTGTGTTGTTGGCTGATTGCTTCATTCTCTTTGTGATTTACGGAAAATATAGAACAATGCAACTTTCATGCTAATTAGCTTGAAGTTATGTGCTGTGATGGCTGCTGTTGCAAAGACCAATTAGGCCGAGTTGTTTCACTTTTAAAGTAGGTACTTCTTTTTCACTGGAATGCTTTTAAGTAAATTCCAGATTGGAAGGTACTTACTAGCCTTGGTAGTGGTAGGTAATGTAGAGGCTCTGCATGGATGAGCTGTATACAATCATTTTAAGAATCTTATTGCTATTAGATAAACGCTAGTTTTAAAATTAAGAAGAGAATGACAGAGCATGAACGGCTGTCAGGAAAACTGAAAGTAGATTAAAAATAATATTGGAATAAAATAAGTAATAAAGATTAATAATGTGTTTCAATTCAAAGCACGTGGTGGCCCAATGGTAGGGCGCCCGCCATTCATGCAAGAGGTTGTGGGTTCGTAACCGGGCACGGGCAAGTACCAATATGACTTTTTCTAATCCATTCATGTGCTTTCTAAGTTTATCTTGGACAATACTCACCAGGAAACTGATCAGGAAGAACATCGTGAGGAAACCTGGACTTATCTATGCTAATATTTTAAAGCTGAAGAGTTTGTTTGTTTGTTTGCTTGAACGCGCTGATCTCAGGAACTACTGGTTATAATTTAAAAAAATATTTTTGTGGTGGATAGTTCATTTATCGAGGAAGGCTATAGGCTATACTATAACATCACGCTACGACACACTGGAGAGAAGCAGTAACCAAAGACCTAACTTAATGCGAATGGAAAAAACCACGCGAACAAAGTCGCTGGGAGCAGCTAGTAATTAATATAAGTATGAAATCGCCAATCCGCTTTGAGCAAACGTGGTGATCAATGTTCGTGGCTTCTCTGTATGAGAAAAGGCCTTTGCCCAACAGCGGCACAATTTTAGACTGGTATTATTTTATTATTAAAGTATTTCAATAGTAAGTACTGATTAGATCCCTCTACCTCTACAGTGCTTAAAAATAATAAGTACCTATAAGTTACCGTGGAGTGTGGTTAGATTAACAAGGAAGAACTAATTAAAATTCAAGGAATATTTAACCTGAATTTGTAAATCACTGAAGAAACACGCCTAGCGACCACCCAGAAAACACTCAGGAGACCTCACAGAATAATTATTATTTCGTAATTAAGTAAAACAACACTACAAATAATTCCAGCCGGCAATTTGCTAATAACTTAGACTAGAACACAAGTACCTATTAATTGAACATGGTTTCCAAACACTTGGTTTGTACCAGTTCGCAGCACAAAATAGGATTTGATTGGCTTTCAATTACAACAATAAATATTGTTGTTGTTTGTTGTTGTTGTTATTGTTGTTGTATTGTTGTTTGTTGTGTTGTTGTTGTTGATTGTATATACGAGCAGAAATGGAAAAATCCCATTTTTCTCAATCAATAAAAATATTTTTTCAATACTACAGAATCAGGATTTTTAAAAACTTGTAGTTTGATTTAATTTTGCGGAACGGAACGCATTCTCTGGTGTCGGAAAAAACAGCGTGGGACATTGAATTTTAAATCCATACATATTATTATAAATGCGAAAGTAACTCAACCTCTGTCTGTCTACGCTTTCACAGCTAAACCACTAAACCGATTTTGATGAAATTTGGTTCGGAGTAAGTTTGAACCCCAAGAAGGGACATAAGCTGCTTCATATTCCGCCACTTTGTCTGCATCCACAATAACCGACATACATGCAGACGAAAAAAGCGCGGGCAAAAAAAGCTAGTAATAAATAATGTACTAGGAATTTTTCCTGTGTCGTGGGTGTGTTTACAAACATAACAACTCACAAACACTGACAACCTCAGTAGCAGTTGAGAATTTCCGATACACTTACTTATCCGTTATTTAATTATATTAATCGCGACGAGTCGTGAGCACATATGTCAAGTAAATTATTGGAAATTTTTAGTTTTTTGTGGGATTTTTTGTTTTTTTTTGGGTTTTAGTGCTCCTTTCGGGGTGTTTCCGGGCGCCGACGCTGCACGCGATCGGTCCGACAGACGGACTAATCGCGTGCAGCGTCGACGGCCCAAAAAACCCAGAAACTCAAAAAATAACTTGACATTTGTGCTCACGACTCATGGCGACTACTATAACATTGCTGCACCAGAACCGGTTTTTTTTTTATTGGGGTGTGGGAAATCATCAAATAACTTCTCCCGCCCTGGGTGGGGCGGGAGGGAGTGTCAGACTTTTACTAACTAAAACCCACCCATGTTCCTTCTTGTGTCCTTTGCGTTCCGGGGGCGCGGTATCTCTTACGAACAACCCGCAGCCCCGGCAGGCATCGGCCCTCAGTGGCCCCTTCCCTATGCTGACATCTCTTTGAGGCGCGCGTGGAACACGAACGCGCCGTCGACACGAAAGTAATACCTAAGTTTGAGTACTCAAATGGCTGAATGTGAACGATACAATTTTTATCAATGTATTAAATGATGATTGCAGTATGTACGCTACTACGCTAGGGTTGCATCACCTTAATTGCCGACCCCAGACAAAAACTTCGAAGCCCCGACATTTGCGTTGGAATTAAAATTTGTGTCGGACACATCTGAGTTTTTTTTTACAATCAAAATCAAAACAACCTTTACATTTTCTTATCATTTAAATTGATAGCTTATCTTTTGATTCATAGAGATTCCGGTCACACGTATAGTTTGGGCACTTTGTGATAACCCCTGACGAGTCCCGGGCGCCCTTAAAACTAGGACTGATTTGAGGAAACCCGAACGGAGAGCAGCCCTATGTATTGCTATAATTCGAGTACTACTGATAAGATCTTCACATTGAGAATTCTTGCTAGTTATTTAAAAAATAGACCTAAAACAATAACCTAGAATGAAATACGAACGTGGAGTTTCTTGCTCTTTTCTACATAGAGACATACCTTCGTTTTGGAACAAGCATCAAGCTTCAACTTTGTGACTAACTGGGTCCTCCTTGACAATTCAAAAGTGTCTGTAAATGGTCTAATAAAAATAAAAGCTTTGACTTTGTTGTCATGAGAATCTCACAACTTTGCATTCTGTATATGATAATACAAAAAGTTAACTTACGTCTTACAATAAAATTGCAAAGTCCACAGAATTCTCAGCGTCCTGCAGCTGGATTACAGTTTTGCATTCAAATTACTTATTTATCTTTTTATCCATTACGGCTATGCACGTCATATGTAAATTAATTACAGGGTCAGTAACCTTACGTACCTACAGTAAAACTAGATAGGTACTTTACTTGAACTATTCCGATCTGTCATGTCATCTTGCTTTCGGTCGAAAAGATTGGAATAAAAATATGATTTGTCCCTCTGTTAGCATTGATGGGATGGGGCAGTTCAAACTTTATTCATTCCTGCCTGTCCAAAGCAGGGTAACAGATTCCCCTTTTTTTTCGTGTGGGAACCTTCAATAGGCTCTCGGATTTCGAAGGTAAAACCGGGGAGTGTGGAATTCATCCCAGTGGACACCATCTGCACATGGAGAGGGTTCCGTTTTCTCTTAAAGACCGCACCCGGACCCTAACTGTGTAATGCCTGTTAGGACTTAGGACACACCCCCGGGAAGACTATTTAGACAGCGTCATTAACTGGTTACCCCACTTGCATTAAAATTCGTTCCAAAAGAGGGTAACTACATGATGACGCTGTCTGGACCTATACATATTGCTAACTTATCGAATTTGAATGTTCTTTTATTTTTATATATTTTTTTAATCCATACCACTTTGATACATGAACCTACCTCTTCCCTTAGAAACTACTTGCATGACACGAACTACGAATAGGGCTAACTGAAAATAGAACCAACCGCGAATGGGACCAAGTGCGAATGGGACCAAATACGAACGCGAGACGAAGTGCGAATGGGACGAAGTGCGCATAACCCGTGTATGGCCATTGCATTGCTCTTTTGACGCTTAGCTCCGTTCGTCCTAGGAAGGTCATAGGATAAAAATATTGATGTTGATAACACCATTCAACATTCATTCATTCATAACATTAGGAAAATATTGTTACAATACTATCGTTGTATCAACGTTAGCGTATAATAAGCTCTTATTTCGCGATATAGGTATATTAGTCGCCACGAGCCGTGAGCACGAATGTCAAGTTGATTTTTCGATTTTTGGGTTTCTTTCGGGGTTTTTTGGGGCGCCGATGCTGCACGCGATCGGTCCGGCTTACGGACCAATCGCGTGCAGCGTCGGCGGCCTAAAATAGCCAGAGAGGAACCCGATATTCCGAAAATTAAATGGACATATTTTGTGGTCACGACTCGTGGCGACTACAATATATACAGAACAAAGTAGATTCTTAGCATTATCAGTCAGTAACAAAAAATATCCCTAAAAAGCAGTAATTTTAAATATATATATATATATTATGATTATTACCTACATATATTATGATTTCTGACGCAATAACAGCCGCTATTTCACCGTTATTTTTCTAATGCTATGATAAATAATGTATAGGATATTTTAAACTCCGAATAAATTGCGTTGCGCGAAACTGTAAATATTTACATAAATACTTCCAACGTTTAAAAACGGTCTATGAGTAAATTTTTAGATTGTTCAAATTGAGGAGATTACAGACATAAATATAGTAAATGCGGGTGCTTCATTTTACGCTACATAGTTATCGATAACGATTGAATTTATTACTAGATCATTTCACGGCTTTTACTCTAGTCTACCGCCCGATCTAGATGGCCCATAATCACAACCCATAATAGCTGTAGGGGCTCAGATCTCTTGCAGACTATAAAGAAATGCAGTTTATGCAGTGAAGACAATAAATCTGGAGGCTTTATAGAGGATGGTATTTATATCAGATTGCTATTCACTGATAATCTCTCAATAAAGTTCACAAGAAAGGCAACTGTACCGTAAAAATAATATTTGAGCCATCAACTCGGAACGCCTGATAAAATTAAATAGCAACTATTAGTCTGAGTGCGAGTAAAGTTTTCACAGTGTAAATTGCTCAGAAAGTTTTCAAACGAGTCGTTGAAAAGTGCTTAACAAGCAGTTTCTGTGATATGTTTCCCGGAATATATCTTTGATGCTGATCATGCCCTTGTAATTTCCCGTGATTAAGAGATTCAGCAGACTAACATTTTTAAATTTAGAACACTGGTTGCCCAATTTTAGCTCCCTTTTAGCTTGCCCTCGGGCTTCACTTAATCTCTGCCGCCTTGTCAACCTTGGTTTTATTTTTAACTTGAACGCGGCTTTTATTCCCTTGTGTATAGTACTGTTATAGTACAAAACTGCAAGGTTCTTCTTGCATTTTATATCACCCTGGTAGCTATTTATAGGCATAAATGAGTTGTGGTAGTACTAATTAGATCATCTTTCCTCGTTAGATCAAAAGAAATCAAGACCAATTAGAACAAATACTCTACTTTGATCTTTCTTTTGATTTCCAAAAGTTAAAACTAGCTTGAGGAATGTCTTGCTTCACGCAATTACACTACAGAGGATCAAGAAAGCACTCCTCAAAGATAAGTGTAACTGGAGTATATAATTTGATAGTAACGTGATTTATCTTTACACCGAGTGAGCACACTAATTAAGTAATTCAAGCCGTGAAATTGCGAAGCGAGTACAGAAAGAATAGCTCATACTTATAGTTGTAGGTCTCACAGCGACAACCAGATCGCGGATTAGTTGGGATTCCTGATAAATTGAGTAGAAAATGTTGCTTCATTAGGGGTGCCTACAACTGTACTAAATTCGGCTACCAATTTTGATCCGAAAACCCTAATTACATAATTTCTCAAAATTATGTAATTAGGGTTTTAGGATCAAAATTGGAAGCCGAATTGAGTAATTGTCACCGAAAAAGGTTGATTCGTTCAATTGTGTGTGATAGGGTGGATGATGTGCAGCACATTCTTGTAGAGTGTGATAAATACCAGAGGCACTGATGTAGAAATGTAACATAAACAATAACGAAAAAGGAGTAGTCCTAACCATATTAAGAAAACCAAATTATGCCGTAACACAATTTATTGTGGATAAAATGGTTTTGCATCAATGAATCTTTTTTTTTTTTTCAAATAATGAATTATAGTTAAATGATATAATTTTAATTCAGGTAACATTTGTCTCATGTCCATGGAGACGAATGCCACTAAATAAATAAGAAAAAAAGAAATCCAATGTTTTTATTGGTATAAAAATTGGAAACTGTACATCGTTTAAACAATGGTTTTAACATTGATGACAGTAAACGAGAACGGCTATTACGGGATGCCCCAATCAATTTATGATGCCAACACGACCCAGCTTGTAAGGCGCAAAGAATTATAGAAAATTAACGAACTGTCTTTGTTTTATTCTCGTGGGTAAATCTTCATGGATTGCCTCCGCCTCGGGGAAGGCGGAGGGGTGTATTGGACTCCTACCGACTAAAACCCCACGGTATTCCTCCAACTACCATTGGCCGGGGCACAGGTATCGCTCTGAGCTTTCTTCCGCACCCTGGCAGGTATTGGCACGCCACCATCACAAGGGGGGTCCCCTCATACGGTGCGGCCGGCACCCACCGGCCACACGGACTCCAGAAAAGGCGCACGGGGAACACCACGCGCGCCTTACTCTCGGGCCTGTCTCTGTTCGGGTGACGAACTGACCCCAAGTCCGCCGCCCGCAGGCCGCATTTCACGGTGGCGGGAGATCATCTCGCGCCCTCCTGCGCATGGTGCGTCTTCTACGGGTGGGATGGGAGTAAGTAGCCTCCCTTTCCCGTTCCGCCGCCTCCTTGGCGGCCATCACCTCCTCGCAGAAGGAGGTGACGGCGTCTCAAGCACTTTCGCTCTCGACCATGGTACTAACGAATTGCCTGCGACTTCGTCTGCGTCGCTTATTTCACCCGCATTAAGTTACATCTTTGGCTACTGCTCCGCTCCCGTGGGTTGTAGCGTGATGATATGTAGCCTATGTTTCTTAGGAATAATGTACCTATCTATTGGTGAAACAATGTTTAAAATCGGTCCAGTAGTTTCGGAGCCGAAACGGGGGGGAAAGATTTGTTTGATTGTTTGTAACGCATACGTTACAAACAATCAAACAAATCTTTCCGTATTATAATATTATCATTAAATATTAACTATAGGAGTATAGATTTATCTAGTCGTTATAACAAGCAGTGTTATCTAAAAACAGATCGACTTTTAAGACAAGCATATCAGATTCACATAACCTTTGGAGAACCAGTATCTGTTGTGGTCGGTGACTGTACGTGGTTGAGGAGCTGATTTGCAAATCTTTCGTAATCTCTTTTAGATTGTTTTCTGCCTAGGAAAAGCACTGACTATGCGAGGACTAAGATACTTCTAACGACGGATTTAGTGCCTAGGCTTTTCCATCCAACAATAACTACCCACTACCTTACTTGAATGACTTTTCCTTCAATTTCCACCAAACATAATGTTATACATAATTTGGATCAGACCGTTTTACTCGAGTCTCGTGTCATTATCGGCCCCTCAAGGTCTCAAATATTGATAAAAGCAATTAATTTTTAAAAAACACACACTACACTCGTCCAGTTGTGTCCTATATCAAAACTTCCGTGTGTTGTAATCGAAACAATCTCAGTTTCACTAATAACTCGACACGCGAGTTTATCGACAATCGGACACTTGAAACTTATGGAGTTGTGTTCCTATTGCATTACAGCGATAGTAAGGACACAACGTAAGTGCTTTGTTTAATAAGTTAACGACAAGATAAAGATCTAAAACGACAAAGTTTCTTTATCAAGGAATTGGGCAGAAAGTTGTAGAAAGATTTTGCCAAATACAAAACCAAATTCAGTAAGTTGAAATCTAATTAACCTAGACCTGAAGAAGGCAAATTCTGCTAATTAAAAACGTTCAAAGCCTAGTCATAATCTCAACAATTTTTTTACAGATTGAGACTGCAATTAGTTTGCGATTGTGCCTAAAAGTTAGTACAATTCGCCCCCTGATCAAACTGTATGAATTTGATTCCAATTGGGTCAGATTATCTGGTCTTTTCTCATGTTTTATAACTTAAAAACGGTGTTTTTTTCTTCTTTATATTCTTCCTGTTCCAAAATCTTCTCAATCTTAAACACAACAACTACTGTTAAAGCAAACAATGCTATCTTTTACGCAACCCTTTCTGCTGTATTCGCAGGCGCTTGTAAAGCCTTTAAAAATAATTCCATTGAAACAAACAGAAGACAGTTTACCTCACAAACAAACAATAACAAGGGTGAGTTTTACTTTCGTTTCATAGGAAACCATAGTAGAAATTCACACAATACGCTTCAATAACATTCACTGTTTTCCCGGAATTTTAGCTACGGGAAGGGGGAATATAGTACTCTGTGGAGTAAAAAGGAGGTTGAGCGGGTGGTGTTGGCAGGGGGATATACAGACGTCCTTAATTTGCGCCCTTGTCCTTGTCTCCTAGCGCCAACGCAGAAGCCGCAGGTTTATTTAGCGTGGGTTTAGGGTGGCTCTTTTGAGCTCATGGTTGGATTTAATAACCCTGTGTGAGCTAATGAGATTTGATCAGATTTTACTGATTAATGTACGTTTTAGTCTGTCTGGTTGTCTAATTTCCAAAATAAAAAAAATACTGTGCGTGTACAGTGTTTTAATGAGGTAATGGAAATTATAGGTCCACCAAAAGAGATTTACTTAGGAGAAGTTAAGGGTTCGATAGCGGGTCAGTACCAATGTGACTTTTTCAACTCATAATGTGTTGTGCTATTTTTTGTGTCCGCATCATCCTAAGGTAGACTGATAGAAAATGCCCAAGGCATTAAGTCCGCCTTTACGCGGTGTTATTTTTTTTACATTTGTGCATAAAGTTTTAATAAATAAATAATGTACTTTCTCAGTTTATCTTGGACATCATTGAGAACGGTGAAGGAAAACAACTTGACGGAAACTGGATTTACAGTTAGCATGAGTTTGGACTCGCCAATCCACCTTTAGCAAGCATGGTAATTAATGTTCGTGCCTTCTCTGTATGAGAGGCCTTTGCTCACCAGATGGACAATATAAGCTGGTATTGCTATTACATACATACATACCATAACGCTTGTATTCCCCGAAGGATTAGGCAGAGAGATGGAGAGAGGGTAAACCTAAATATACCGGCTAACTGTTCACTGATATGTTTAGATCCTATGTAATAGGGGGCGAGCCTATTGCCACCAACCGGGCACAAGTACTAACTCAGAGCTGCTACTGAGAATTTCATAGAAAAATTCAATAACGCTTTGGTCGACCTGGGAATCGAACCCATTCGTATTATTATTATAAAAAGAGAATCCCGTTGTTTTTGTTGTCGCATGACAAATTAGAATGAAGGCAGGATGATAATGATGATGACTGGCCTGTACCTATCCACCTTGGGGAGTCAGTCACCACAGTTAGGGGCGTGTAAACTTTTTAATTAGAAAAATTAAATCCCTACCCAATCATAGTCCTGGGGCAAAATATGATATTTTCATATACTAATAGCTAATGATTATTATCAATTCCGTGCCAGCAAATTCATACATAATTTATTACATCACACCTCATTCTTCCGCAATAAGGACGAGTAACGCCATCTTTCCATTTACTCGACAACTAATGTGAGTGATGTTTAAACAGCTTTATCAAAAAGGTCAAATATGGTCAGGTCATCAGGTGCAATGTACAAGAGGCCACAAGGCAGTTAAAATAATAACATTACAATGTATTATGCACTATGTTTTGCCCGCGACTTTGTCCGTGTAAATGTGAGTTATCGTGGACGCAAACGAAGTCGAGGAATAAAAAGTAGCCTATGTCCTTTTTTGGGCTTCAAACTTACCCTGTACCAAATTTCATCAAATTCGGTTTAGTGGTGTAGTAGTGAAAGCGTGACAGACAGATTTACTTTGGCATTTATAATATTTTGTATGGATTGTGAGGTACGAAGCTGTTACAATTTTGTGTTTTGAGTACTTGTTATAAAAATAATTTTCATTTTTCTAATAGGTACAATGTAATGTGCAAGTTACTGATAAGTTGATGTGAATTACCAAGTTTCGTTAATTTAGTGTAAGATGCTGGAGGGGTGAAGAGAGGAAAGGACTCAATGTGTGGACCCATTCTGTTTTTTTCCTTTTTATTATTGGAAATTAATAACACAATAGGGCAACCCCATACATTATATCCTGTAGGTAAATGCAAAGCTTATATAATACATATTTGACATAATGCCAAAGTCCGAACCAAAAAAAAAATCTCAATAATGGGAACATTAATTAACTTTCTAACTAAGTTAATTGTGTTTTTTTACATCTTTTAATTTACAATATTTGTTATACCTTGAGAAACCTGTTTATTTACATTATTGAGGTGTTTGGAATATGTATCAACTCATGAATAAATGCCACCGAATATTATTTGTTCAAGTCCAATCATACTAGAGACTGTCAATATTATTTCCTTATTTTAAATAATATTTACGCAGGTATGTGTAATGTGGTACGGTACTGAATTATAATGTACTCTACTGTTAAGTTGAAGAAAAATATAATTATAGGCGACTAGTTGGTTAAGTGGTTGAAAACACTATTACTGAGCATGACTTCTTGGTTTGATTGCCAGATGGGGTAAAGTGTTATTGAGTGCTTAGATTAGATTAGATTTATTCATTTGCTAACAATGTAGGTAAAAATTAAGATGGTACAAAAAGTGTTTCCACTACATTCTACCTTACGGCAAGCAAAGTCATAGAAATAAAAGATACAATTTTACTATAAATTAAAAATTAAACATGTCCACTTAATAAATAAAGATAATCAATGTCAAATAAACATAATCAAATCTCGAAAATATCATTAATTGCATTCTTCTGTGTAATTATAATTAAAAAGTTATCCAGCTGCTCCATCAGGATTTGCAGAATTTGGATTTATTACTGATTGATGGCAATAGGTTTGCGTTCCCATTATCCCATAGACTTCTAAATTATGTGCAAAAGACAGGGTTGCTATGGGAACGCCTCCGTTTAAACGAGTTTGCCAACTACACCTTATTATATCATGACCGTGCTAGGAACATGTCAGGTAAAAGAATATTCTTTGTATTCAAAAGTTTGTGATATTATTATGCTATGCACGGAGTATCAACAATTGTAGGTTGATACCCTGTTGATACATTCTAGTTGGCATAGGAGTCTGTGTCATGTTTTTCCCATGCCTGATACTTTTATAGCACGGTACGGTATAGTGGGCCTCCAGTGTTGTGGGTGACTCTTAAATAATTCAGAGAAAAATAATATAATGTTGTGTTTGTGAAGAATTTTTTTTTTCATATATTTACTTAATTTCATAAAGTGTTACCTTATGCTATGCCGCATTTGTACAGAAACCAATTGTAACTTATTTCATAAACATTGAAGTATATTTTTTTTTTCTTTTTAATCTAAAGTCAAAGTCAAAGTCAAATCATTTATTTCAATTAGACCATTAAAAGGCACTTTTGAACGTCAATCACATGTTAAATTAAAAATATTGAATCTAGTTGCCCATTCCAAAAGGTAGTTTCGTATGGAGAAGAACGGGCAAGAAACTCCATACATACTCTTTTAAAAAAAAAAAAAAAAATGTATTACAATAAGTTGTACAATTCCATAAAATTATACTGATGTCAAAACGATCTATTAATAAAAGTCACTCAAAGTACTGCAATACGTACTCAGTGCCACAAATTAGAAATGAAAGCTAAGTTAATTGTAATATTAAATACATTTATACATTTCAAAGACAAAGAATCAGTGTGTGAGGAATACTCAAATGTAGAATTAATGTCGAAGAGAAAAATAATTAATCAAAACAAAGTACTTATATAATTAAATTAGCAACCAATTGATTTTGTCAAGAATTTAAATTGTCCTATGGAGCAGGACCAGCATGTTCCCAAGCATTGTTATCTAGGTCTACAATGTGTGCTATATGAATTTGTAACAAATACAATACAAAGGGTACATTGGGCGTAGCTACCGCAGTATCAGTCGTATCAATGATACGGGGCCCACAGGCTACAGGGGCCCCTAATAGGTGTAAGCAAAAATTTTTTTAAAGTTAACCATAATGACACTTTATTAGTAAAACTGAAATCGTCTGCAGCTATAGATGATATTTAATTTGCATTGTTTGACTAGCTCAATTTGTAGGAGGAAGCGATAATTTATAATCAATGAATATTTATTTTAATTTAATCATTTTCAAAGCCAGCATTTTTGTTTCTTTTGGGAAAAATATTTACCCTTAATTTACCCTGCCCTCTAACTAATTTTGATACTACTTTTGCAGACAAGAACAATTTGACATTTTATGGCATCCTGTTACCCTATTACATAATCTTCTATTCATCTTTGTGTTCCCAGTACCTACACCACTAATAGCAGGCTAAAAAAATCATTAAATGATAATTGCTTTTAATTAATTATGATTTATATAATGTCTGGTAATTAATATTCTGGTATTTAGGCATGTTACCAAAATATGTATGCTAGTATTGATATCATCACTGGCTTTGTCTATCAACTGACCTTGTAATATGACCCATGTTGAGACAACAAACAAAAAAATATGTTTAGAGATAAAATACCACACAAAATGTCATACTTACTTATTTTTTAATACACAGTTCTGAATATTTTATATATTTTCATGTTTGCGTTGTTCCATGGTTTAATTTTGAGTAAAACTATAGTTGTATGAAGTTTTTCAGCCCTAAATTGGTCAGAAATTCAATAAAACAAAAATATGTACTGAAAGATCATGGAAAAATTGTGGTCATTAGCAGTGAAAGTCATTAGACATCGATTTAACAGGTATTTGGGGCAAGAGGCTACCAAGGATCATACCATTACGAAATCAATTGATTTCACATACTACTTGAACAAAGAAAATAGCACGAAACTGGTATTTTATTGCTTCAAGGTTGTCAAAAAGATATTATAAGGTACCAACAGTACAAAACACAATTGTCACTAAGCAAGGAAATTGTGCGTAGTTTACTTACCTGGTTATGAAATCTTGTTGTTATGAACTAAACACCGAAATCCAAGATTTTTGAATACAGTTCACGTAAACTAATCACGGGATATAACTACTGATAAGGATAATCTTCAAAACACTGAAAAATGCAAGACCATCGGGACGGAACAACAAGCGAAAACATACCGAACGACCAAGAAGGAAACGTTAAACAAGGATAGAGAGATGCCATGTCAATACAAAAAAGGATACAGTTGAGCATGAAATATTCTTTACCTCTATCTTATTGCACACGAGTAAAAGAGAAAAAGCATGATTTGAATCGAACTAATGTGAGCGTTATAATATATTATTTAGCTATGAGTATGAAAGGGACAAAAACTGGGTGACATAGAGTAAAATCAGCTGTCGACAGCTGTTGTTATGAGACCCGATATTAGGTTCGCATCTTTGTAAACTGTGTTACAATTTTTATAATTGACCTTATTATTTTTTTTTTTCTGAATTATTTTAAAAGTTGGTCGAATAAATATATAATTAGGTACTAGTTTAAAAAATTGGAACTCAAGTGTAAAATTTTCATTTATTGATTGTTATTTTGAGTAAAATCATGTAAATTTAGTGGGTACTGAAGTATTTTCTTACACACTTTAATTACAGACTTTTCCACGTGTAGAAAAGTGTTGAAAAGGTGTGTACACCTTATTCTCAAGTTTTAGTCCAAAGACATTATTTGGCTTCAGCACTTTCTGACAGTTTTTGTAAGTTGTGTTTCCTAAATAATAATCCAATATAACGTGAGATGGCGCTGTTTCAAGACTTGTGTTACTACTATACTTGCTCTTCTCTGGCTTGACATCTTTTTTTAGATCGCAAGCACGAATCGCGGGAGAGATTTCTATCAGTCAGTGTCATGTGTGTCATTGCATTGTCATTGTCATTTCGTGACAGAGAGGCAGAGCCGTTCACGAATTTGTGATTTTATGCCTCTTGAATATTGATATCTAATTGATATTTATATTGGCTTCAATCCAAACTTACAAACAGATCATAGCATATATTTTGATATAAACTTATTAATTCAGTGTTTATACCTTCGCAATTTAAGTTTTAACCATCAAGTGGAAGCTTATGAAGTGTTCTGTCAAATTCACTTCACAACAATAACCTTTCGTCATTGTGGATAGGCTAATTACGTATAATTAGTACACGAAAATATAATAACAGCGACAGTGAACGCGATGGCAAAGGAGGAAGACGACGACAACTTGCCCGACAAAGATGCGGCTAAAGAATTCTATGCGAGATACGAACCGAAAGAAATAATAGGCAGGTGAGAAAATAATTGTGGTGATCAGAAGTGTCTCGCGATTTTTGATAGGTTGCGTTGGTGCCAATTTTTAAGGAACTAGGGAATTATTTAAAGCTTCTGGGCATCATTACAAGTGCTGTTACTCATAGTCTTCCGAGTGACCTTGAGACTGAAATTGTTAATTTCCTTTGAATTTCAATTTTATTAGAGCGAATTAAAGCAATGGTAGTCTAAAAATTTGACCTCTTTAATTTGGCCTCCACAATATGAACTTCTTGAGTGAACAAGTATCTATGTTTATTGTTATTAAGTTTTATCAGCTTAATATTATTAACCCATATCATCCCAATGTTCCATTTTTGAAACGGTTACTTTTTATTTTTTTATTATAATTTTTGAATGCATTTTTAAAATAGTGTTTTTCAAAAATGGAACACTGTGATGATATGGGACACAATATATTCTATTAATATACAGATCAATATTTCCATCTAGGTTTTTATGGTGGTGTTTAGTTGTTGATAAAGAACATTAGGTTACTCATGTTTTTCCTTAAACAGGGGCATAAGTTCAACAGTGAGAAGATGTATAGAAAAAGAAACAGGAAGAGAGTATGCGGCCAAGATCATAGATCTCAGTCAGGAGTCCCAGGATGGGGTAGACACACACACCATGCGGGACGCCACACGGCAGGAGATCCACATTCTCCGGATGGTAGCTGGACACCCTTATATTAGTGAGTGAGTTGTTGGCTCTTTATTGCACAAATGGCATAAAGTTATTGGCCCATAAATAATAGCCAGAAATATTCAATAAAGTTGGGGAAGTTTTTTCTTTACATTTAGTTGATTATTACACAATAAGTGTGGTGCTATCAATCCATTATTTGATGTCGTTATCTTTCTCTCTCCTCTGCCAATAATACAAGTGCTGCAATTAAGGACTTTTTATATTTTAGTTCAGCTATCAGCATGACACAGCAAAACATCCTTTACTCACGCATTTTAAAGTTTAAAATTGTCCGCATATGCCATTGATCTCAATATGCAGTTTAATCTCAAATATATATAGTAACTCCATGTGCGTACCGTAGTTATCATCTTAATTACTTACTAGAACAAATTACCTGAAGTAATTAAATTTGTTACAGTTGAACTGCAGGATGTGTTCGAATCAGAGACGTTCATTTTCTTAGTGTTTGAGCTGTGTAAGAATGGAGAGCTCTTTGATTACCTCACGTCTGTGGTCACATTGTCCGAGAAGAAGACTAGGTATATTATGAGGTATGTTCACAATATTATCACACTTTTTAACTAACTCAAAAAGGAAGGATGTTATTTATTTATTTATTCATTTAAACTTTATGGGAAAAAGAAAGTACAAAAGGGGACTTAATGTCTTAGGCATTCTCTAGCAGTCAAACATAGGTGGTGAAGAGATAACACGGCAGGAGGAAATTATTGCTAGAATTCGGTCAGTGTTTGTTTATTATGTAGGAATCAAAATATGTGTTAGTGTACTGTTCAGTTTTTTATTTTCAAGAGAGGAATTTGCTGGCAATGTGTTAGGTACATTACTTTGATTTGGGTACACTTTGGTAGATAAGTTTATTTTTTCAAGATGCGGTAGTAGGTGGTGTTGGTGTAAAGTGGTTGTGATGTGTGGGCCTAGACTGAAGACCAAGCCTGCTAATTCTACTAATAAAATGTTCAAAATCTAGTACAAGAGCATCTCGGTGAAAGTCAATCTAAAAAAAAAATTATAAATTTGAAGCATTTTTGACAGATTGAGATTGAAATTTTATTGCAATTGTTACCAAAAGTTTGTACAATTACCCTCTTAGCTTCTACTTTCAAAGTCAAAATGTTGTATGGCCCTCTACAATACCAAATATTTACAGCTTATGACTTCCTAATAGTTACTTTCCATTACAAACTCAAATTAAACAATGTGATCTAACACTCACGTGTAAATCACAATAGCATAATATTAGAAAAGCTTTAACACGCAAATAGGAACTTTTATTGGTCCATTGTCTACACAACAAAGATTTATCTGTTATCAAACTACGTACGCATTTCGTGTCATATCGAGTGTTCTTAGCATGCACTTATGACTTATCTAGATTAATTTGCTGCATCTGTGGTTCAAAAGGCTTTCACCATTCTCGTGTATCTTTTGTCTCTTGGGATTTTATTCTTTCTTAGGATCGTATTTCGACTGTTGGGTAATTCTCAATATTATTTTATTGTATACTTAAATAGCCCCCAAACCATATTCAGTGTTAGTCTAGTGTCCCACCTGATGGTAAAGCGTACTAGATCATTGTAAATGCTTTGTCTGGAGCTAGCGACAAAGAATAATAACTAATAATCGTAAGATGCGACTCTCACTCACTGCCCCCCCTCTTCCTACTAATATCATCGTCCCAGTAGCATAACAGTAGGCTAGGCAATATACCGAACGGGCTATCACTCTCTACGTAGTGATCTATTCTTTGTATTTTTTTGTGGAAGAGAAAGAACAATTTTATCAAAACACGGCGAATAAAAATCCGTCGATCCGTTCGTTTGGCTGCAGGCTGAGCTCAGCCCTACAACAATTATCTACACATTTAAACGTATGAAGATAGCCTTTGTAGTAGAAGGAAATTACTATGCAAAATGTATTGTAGAATAAGTTTTTGGCGATTTCTGTAATTTCTAGTACTCATACTTAGAATAGTCCCATGTAGTCTTTTGGTCCCTAAAAAACATTTCGTATTTTAGCTTTTTTTGCTGACTGTACATTTTTTCCAAAATCTGTGAATGTGGTTCGGAATATCCCAAAAAGTTATGAATGATCTCCTAAGAACGTTTTTCTGTAACTATGACGGTTAAGGTACCTGCCCTTAGCGACCCGTCTCAAAAATTCAGCTTGTATAATGCTGGGGATATGGTAGACGTGTCCACAATGTAAGGATGGACACTCGCCGTGTGTCAGGTTGATAGAAAGGGGACAGGGAAATCAAGTCGCACGACATGTGTTCCAGTATGACGCATGACGTGAAACCAATCTGCATCATTCGCTCATGCTTGTTTGTGGTACAATGTGGGCGATAGATAAAACTTAAGTAGGCCGTTTAGTATAATATTTTGTGCTAAAATAGCACGTGATATTTACACGACCCGCTTGAATGATTTATTTCAAGGGTAACCTATTGTGCATTGTGGCCTAAGGTGAGGTTGGTACGGGTCATTGGGCATGAGCCTTACTCATCTCTAAATGTTTAGGGTAACGGTAATTTACATAAAAGTTCCGGATGTAAAACAAATATATTGAATGGTTGCGTTTATAATTTACCGTGTCACGTCACGGTACGTCACGTTATTATCGTGGAAAATTTATACGGAATGACGTTTGTTGACGTGAATGGCAAAACGATATTGTGAACGTGGAAATTTAAAAAGGTTTTTATGCAATCCTACATTTTTGCTTGTATGCTTATGATAAAATATTGACGTGACGTACCGGGAGCCGTACTACAGTTGAAATAAAAGCGCCCCATAACTGTATCCCGTTATCTTTTTCTTAAAAGTTCAATAACAGAAATAAGGGTTCAAAGTATAAATTATTATTGAATTATCATTCTTGTGTTGCTATTCATTTGGGTAATAATGACGCATAATATATACTTATGTCTGTATAAATTATATTGGCAAATAAAACCGTTATTTCTTTGTATTACCAAGCTAGACTGCCAACTGGTAGGAACTATGTAGTTAGTTTAGGCATCTGCATTTTGCTTGTACAGTCCGTTATTTATTTCTAAGGGGGGTCTAGTAATTCAGGGCACTAACTGTACTATAACTCCCGCCGCCACCTCTATTGGCATTGTATGTTAAAATGTAATCGCATCAAAGTGCGGTCTCCATTGGCTCCACAAAAACTGGGTCCTGGCTTCGATGTACTAACTTCATTTTTGAGAAAAGGTCCTTCTAATAATACACAGTCTCATTAACACCTTTTCATGCCCTTTCATGTATCCGCTGACCTATCACAAGGCCAAATACAAGCTAAAACGTACAAAAATAGATAATATTATCAAGTTTATAATTAGACCATACTTTAAATAGAACCTTCGCTCTAACTTATCTGCTCACCGACCCAATTCGTTCCAGTTTTAATCTTAAGCTCCACGATCTGAATCCGTACAAAATTATATTACTTTATGAGATTAGAATAGGATAACGTTTGAAATCTTTGAAACCATTTTTTTGTGTTAGGTAAGTACTACGTTAATTAGAAGTGCAACATCCTAACTATCTGCCTAGCCTTTTCCTAACTATACATATTGAGGTCGGCTTCTAGTCTAACCGGATGCAGCTGAATTCCAGTGTTTTACATGGTGCGACTGCTTATCTGACGTTCACAACCCAATTATTGGGCAACACGATATCTCTTTGTAAGATAGATTGTCAGACTTCTTCAGAGAGAAGTACCTAATGGTGACAAATCGAAAAAAGTCCAAATATTTTCGTGTGGAGATAACGAAGAATTTTGACCATTTCTAGAGACTGTTTAAAATCGATTGCTCTAATCGAATTCTGTCGTGCACCGCGCTAAGCTTTCTCTAACGTCATGTTCATCGAATAATATATAAATATACCTAGTACTCGAAAAAGTAGGTTATCCAATGATAAACAGCATTTATAACAACACATCTATCGCCATTTCACATTTAAGAATGTTATAAGAGACCATTGAGACGCCTACGTAAGATTTTATCGCTTTGTCAGTGCGCTATTAGGCTAGCGACAAATCGGAGGACGCGAAATTTTGTGCACGTAATTTCTCTCCACCGTAGAAAGTTTGCATTCACCGAAAGTGCCATTTATCTAATGCACGTGTCATGTTTGTGAACGGGGGCTGCAGTTGGGATTGGTCATCTCATAACTGCCATTGCTTATTATCTTTATTTTTTTTTATTGTTTTATGTTGCTGTTTATCTGAAATGTTTACACATATAGAAAAAAGTAACAAGGATAATGTATTCAGGATTTTATAAAAACTTAATTGAAAAGATAGTCTGTGGAGTTTCTTGCTCTACGTTTTGGAACGAGCAACTTGCTTTATCTTTCTGACAAATTTACCGACTGTTTGACAATGCAAATTAAAAAATATACCATCACGCCTGTATTCCCCGAAGGGTTAGGCAGAGGTGTAACAATGTACACCCACAGTTCGCCGGTATATTTAGGTCCCATGTAATAGGGGGCGAGCCTATTGCCATTAACCGGGCACAAATCCTAACTCCGAGCTGCTACTGAGAATTTCATAGAAAAACCCAATAACACTTTTTGCTCGACCTGGGAATCGAACCCAAGACCTCTAGCGTAGCAGTCGCGCTTAGGACCACTAGGCTACCGAGGCAGTTCAGTAGAGGCAGTAGTGCCTGGAAATGGTTTAATTGAAATAAATGCTTTGACTTTGTCTAATAATCTACGGTTACGAGTATGCAATGCTGTCAGATTCACAGCGGAATTACATTCACGAATCTTTTTTTAACGTAAAGCAGATTAAGGTCCACTTGTACCAAATCACTTTAGTGCGTCAACGTATTTTGAACGTCATTGCATCCCTGTCAAATTGTTCAAAGGTGACAGAGACAGAAAGATAATTTAAATACGTTTAGCGCTGAATGTGTTTAGTGATTTGTGGTGGAAATGGGCCCGTGTTCTTTGTAGGTGGTATGCGGGTGTGATGCTAATAAGTATCGTGACCTACTTTAGTAATAAATAGCTCTTTACTTATCTATATCTACAAACTATTTTTGTCTCTTATTTGTTTACAATCTTTGTCTAGTATCTATGGTTGAATAGTGAGGTGAAAGCATTTTATATTGGCATTGATCTGTGGTGCCAGGAGCACACTGATGTCTTCGTTACACTGGCATATATCAAGTAGGTACTTGGTTAAACTAAGTTTTTTAGCAGTTGGTAATAAGTAAATATAGCTTGGCCCATGGCGAAAATAATATATACCTATAGGACAGTTTATCGAGATCAGTTAGCTGGTGACCCATAAATTAGAGTCATTGACTGCACCATTTGGTCTCGTGGACTGCTGAGCCGGATATTGGGGTCTTTGCATTAAGAAACTTCTCAGTAGTCCGGAGGACAGGAATAATTGGTGTGGCAGTCCCATGCCGCGGAAAGTACGTAAAGCCGTTGGTCCTACGCCTGATCTCCCTTCGTTTGTGTCGTATTGCCGTCCCATCGGACCTTGTGATTGAATTTAGCACACATTTGTGCACTATAATCTTTTCTGCGTACTTGGTCAGTCTCAAGTGTTGAGATTGGCCTCCGTGACAGAAATGCGGTCAGGCGAGTATACCTATTATATTGGAGGCATATGTATTTGTCACGAGCCCCTTAACGACTGCTATCGTTTTTAAAATAAGAAGTCACAGTTCGAAGTTCAGTGTTAGCCAAATTATTTATCTGTACATAACAACTATTTTTAACAGATTGAGGAAATTGACCTCATGAAGTAACATTTGTTATCAATTTCTAAAATATGCTCACTGTTTAAAAGGGGGCGGGGTTTGTACAAGTACGTCGTTGCCACACCTCCTTTGTTTTAAAAATGACTAGCAAATCTCCCACCCTGAATAAAAGATATAACTAACATTCATTGACCCTTAAATAAAGTCCGGCAGAGAACTATAGATACTTGTAGATATCACGCACATACAACGTCATTCTAATTATTTTATCTGCGCGTGAGTCGTGTGCACAGATAAACGCTGGGATTCGCGCAAATTATACATTGGACGGATAAACCAGTGTTAGCTTAACTACTGTGCTGTTATAGCCTCCTGGTCCTTCGCCACAGTGACATTCTTTTTTTAAATATTAAAAAAAAAAACATTTTTCTAAAATGGCTTTGAGTGTGTACTTCAAGTTTGAGTTCGAGGAGAAATTCCCGAATCACAAGGAATCTATCGCGTGTGTTGAGTTTCTTGTTAATTATTACAATTTAGTTTTAGAAGTTATGTTTAGTTTGAGGTAAAGTTATTGTTTTTTTTTTTTCCGGAATTTTACTTTTATTATTTGGGCTATTTGATTTCATTTTCCGTCTTTTTTTTTCCCTACATTTAAATATTTTTAGTATTTTGTGAATAATTGTTGTATTGGCCAGTTTTATAAATAACTCTGTTTTTCAGAATATCACATAATTTTAAAGGGTAAATAAATAGCCCGGGACCATCACAAATAGCTCTTTAAATACCGCTTACAATAATATATTTTCAGCTAATTTTAAATTATTTCATTCCAATTTACTCCAAAAATCTTAGACAATTAAGATAAAAATAATTTAGTTAACTAGTTAACTACAGGCTTCGTCTAATTTCATTTTCATTTCATATCGACAGCTACCAGGAAAGCATAAATTTAAACACGTTCTTGTTCACTTCCTTGCAGACAAGTCTTGGAAGGCGTCCGGCACGTGCACAGCAAGTGCATAGTGCACCGAGATCTGAAGCCCGAGAATATTCTGCTAGATGACCAGCTCAACGTCAAGATCACCGACTTTGGGTTCGCTAAGGTGCTCAAAGATGGAGAGAAACTATTTGGTTAGTGAAATAATTTATATTTTAACCTGAACCAGATTTTTAAAGTATTCATAGTTTTGTACTTTTTTTTTTTTTTTTTTGGTGGGTGGGAAATCATCAAATAACTTCTCCCGCCTTGGGCGGGGCGGGAGGGAGTGTCAGACTTTTACTGACTAAAACCCACCCATGTTCCTTCTTGTGCCCTTTGCGTTCCGGGGGCGCGGTATCTCTTGCGAACAACCCGCAGCCCCGGCAGGCATCGGCCCTCAGTGGCCACTTCCTTTTGCTGACATCTCTTTGAGGCGCGCGTGGAACACGAACGCGCCGTCGACACGGCCTGTCGTTATGCAACGTAAGGACGGTGAGCTACCCATTGCTCACCGTCCACAGGCCAGTATCTACGGTGGCCGGGAGTCGTCTCGCGGCTCCCGACGTCCGGAGCGTCTACCGCGGCGGCTGGGACGGGAGAACCGCTGTCTCAACCGTCCCGCCGCCTCCTTCTCAAGCATATAGTTTTGTACTTGAAAGAGAAAAAAACTGAACCTTTATGAAATTATTTTTTATACGTCTTATATTATTTGCCATATAAAAACGAACCTTATAGCAACTGTTTAGAGTTGCTACGTAAATGTACAGGGTCGGCAATATACGAGGGTCACGCTCTGCGACGCGTCGTCGCATCTAGTCTTACATCTGGTTCTAAGACAATACCTGATAGTTTCACCTGCGGAACAAAAGCTATTGTTTATGTTTATGCTATCCGCGTACTTCCATATACTACGTTCTCTATAAAGTTCTTGTAACGGGTGGAAGGGAACATTGTATCCTGCTGTTCTATACAAAACTGGAACACCTGGTGTGGTCAAGATGTATGGAACAGCTGTTTTTTTTAATATCCATAAAAAATACAAAGAAAATGTTAATGCTAGGATTGTAAAAGTTTCTGTTACGAAGTCCCTCCTTCCATCCTTTATGTTTTCGTTATTCATTATATACTTATGTAAATAATATAAGCGCGACTGCTACTCTAAAGGTCTTGGGTTCTATTCTCAGGTTGAGCAAAAAGTGAAATTAGGTTTTTCTATGACATTCATGAATATGTTTCTTCTCGTTTGCGGTATATTTTGGGGTAATGCTACTAACTGGGATAAGATTTTTAAATGTAAAAAAGATCGATTCATGCAATAATAGGTGGTCTACAAAAAACAGAGTTGTAAGCAATCTTTTACAAAACTAAAAATACTCACAGTAACATCATTGTATTATATTAGAAATGGCTCTTTTTATCAAAAAAACTTCAAAATAGTGTCGAGGTAACTAACGCAACAGAACTAGACTATTAATTTACAAAATTAAGTACGCGATATAAAACCGCTGTTTATGAAAAAAGTACTTACATTCAATTAATTATGGCAATATAATGATAAAATTCCCAAGGATATTAGAGGCTGTAATGTGGTCGCCACGAGTCGTGAGCACAAATGTCAAGTTAATTTCCGGGATTTCGGGTTCCTTTCGGTTCCTTTGGTCGGTCAGTCGGACTGATCGTGTGCAGCGTCGGCGCCCCAAAAAAGCCCGAAATGAACCGTGAATGAAAACCGAAAAATTTACTTGACGACGTGGCGTCTAATATATTGTTACTTAATTTCTTCTCTACTGCTTTAAATAAAGTGTTGATGTCGGATCGAGCTCATGGTAAACTGTTATTAATAATTGTTTATATGTCTGATCAATTTGTATGCCTGGGCTGATCACAGCATGAACGAATTATTTTGTAAGACTTATATTGTATATTACCGCTTTCATTTAATGAGAGCCAGAGATAGGCTTTTGTTTTTTTTACTGCCACGTTAGCCTAGTGGTCCTAAGCGCAACTGCTACGCTAGAGGTCTTTGGGTCAAGCAAAGTGTTATTGGGTTTCTCTATGAAATTCTCAGCTCGGAGTTAGGATTTGTGCCCGGTTAATGGGAATAGGCTCGCCCCATATTACATGGGACCTAAACATACCGGCGAATGGGGTATACATTGGTACACCTCTGACTAACTCTTCGGGGATTACAGGCGTGATGGTATGTTATGGAAAGCTTCAGTTAAGCCAGGTGCCATAGGCCGTGTTTTATGGTATTCTTGACTTCCAAAGTCGGGTTCAGAAGTTAGTTGTTTATATTTGTAAATGTTCGAAACTTTCCTGTGGTTGTTTTGGTAAATGCTGTGAGACATTATTTAACGCCTAATGTGGCGAATTAGCACACTAGCAACACCTATTTATTAGCGCAATTGGTTTGGTTTTGTACACTCTAGAAGACAAATGTAATTATGTTTTGTGTCATCCAATCGTTTGTACTTTTATTTAGAGCTAAAGGAATACGGTGCCTACACCGTATTACACCATGATCGTGCTAGAAACGATCCAGGCAAGAAAAAAAAAATTTGTTGTGTAAAGTATGAGGCTATGCGTACTTGACCGTTCCGGCACCGTCGCGTGCCGTGTACGGAGCGTCAATAATCGTCTGTTGATACGTTTCAGTGGGCATAGTACTCCGTGTCATGTTTTTTTCCGTGCCGGATACGTTCATCGCAGTCATGGTACGGTACGGTGTTATGGACAGACTGTGTAAAATATTATAATAATTATAAATATATATTAGAACTATTTTTTTATCAAATTGTTTTGTTAATTTTCCAGAGCTGTGCGGCACTCCTGGATATTTGGCCCCAGAGACGCTCAAGGCAAATATGTTCGACGACGCGCCTGGCTATGGCAGGGAAGTTGACATGTAAGTAATAAAACTAGATTTTTCTATCTCTCCTAATAATATAGGATGGTATCATTGTTTCTTTATTCAGTTCAAGATTCTGGTACCCACAGCAGTATAATTTTTCGACGGCACGGTAATTTATATATATATATTTTCTCTTATTTTCGTTTTTTTTTGTTATATCTCTTTGCACAATTAAGAAATTATCATTAACAAGTAAAGTTCATTATTTATATTACATCAATATTCAGCTTGGTTGTAATGTTCAATATAGCAACGCTTCAATTAATTTATTTTTTTATCTACAACAGATCTACATTATTTTATTTATCAAATCTGAAAATCTTTGTTTTATACTTGATAGTTTCTTTTATATCAAGTTATATTCAATTTGTTCGCGTTATATGAAGAATGCAACAGATTTCTATATTCTGCAATTTGACCTAGACGTTCCGGTCTAAATTATGCACACGCGTGTTGTACTACATTCAATCGGTACTCTTAAATCATGAATTCGGCACTCAATTTCGTATGTTTATTATACATCTATATTACTGAATCGATTTTAATGACTTGTCAGGAAGATATCTTGGTAGATAAAAGCCGAGGAATTGAACTTTGCACACGGTCTATAGTTCTGGGTATATATATACTTAAGTATTTAAAAATAACTCTGACCAAAGGACCTCCAAAATCTTGACATTTGACTCTCATCTTATGTAACAGTGTCTACTTGTCATATAGATAAGTGGCAATAATGTGGTCTGATATTTTTAATAAGAAGAATTTTAGCAGTGAGATGTAATAATAATAACACTAGCCTATTATTGTTTCACTGCCTGGTAGAAGCTTCTTCTTATACAGAGAAGGCGCGTTTGCTGAAAGTGGATTAGTGATTTCAGACGTGTATTAAATATAAGTCCATGTTTCCTTAAAATGCTTTCCCTCACCGATGTCAGTTATCACTGACAACTTTTTTAATATACAGATATTGAAAAAGTCACATTGGTTCTTGCCCGGATTTGAATCGACAACCTCAGGTGAGCGCCCTAACAGCTGGGCCATCTCGACGTGAGATAAGATAGAATGTGTTAGGAAAAAAAATGGCGGGCATAATATTCCTGTTTATAACCTTCGAAGTTATTAGTAATACATTTAAAGATATGTATATTATGCTCACAATTGATTAACAAGAATTGTTTTATCATTTCAGATGGGCGTGTGGAGTCATCATGTTTACATTGTAAGTTTGTTTTTTTGTTTACTATTATGAGTATTATGTCTGATTATTTGGAACCTGACATAGTTTGATATCCGGAATCGCCTTATCACACAACACTATACTCCAATCACTTAAAACATAACCTTACCACGCAATTTTTAACCCCCGACGCAAAAACGACGGGGTGTTATAAGTTTGACGTATCTGTGTGTGTGTCTGTCTGTCTGTGGCATCGTAGCTCCCGAACGCATGAACCGATTTTGATTTAGTTTTTTTTTTTTGAAAGGTATATTAGTCGGGAGTGTTTTTAGCTATGTTTAATGGAAATCGGTTCAGCGGTTTCAAAGTTATCAGCTCTTTTGTTAGCTGCGGAAGGGATTTTTATTTTTCTGTCGGGGGTTACTTAACATTTTTTCTAGTTCTAATACATCACTACAATGCAGTTATTTTAACGATATAACACAATAAATGTCGTAATTTTTCAAATCTATACTAATATTATAAATCTTGAGTTTGTTTGAATCCGCTAATCTCAGGAACTACTCGTCCAATTTGAAAAATGTATACCATCTTTTATTGCGCATTTATCTCATCACGTTACCCTATGGTCCATGGGAGCGGAGATTTTCCCAAAGACGCCATTTAAGGTGGATGAGACCGCGGGATACTGATAGTGCTATAATAAATCGAGTATAGCAATATTTAAATGTTTATTACGTCACGTCTGGCGGCGTATCTACGCGGATCCCGACGTCATGACGTAAAATACGATATCGTTGGTAAAACGCGCGTCTCAAAGGTCCCTAACGGTTGTGGTTCGTCGTTATCTATACTACTTAATATAATAAAGCTGAAGATTTTTGTTTGTTTGCTTAAACGCACTTATCTCTGGAACTGCCATTCGAGTTGGAAAAAAATGTTTTTGTTTACGAAAGCCAGATATAAGAGGAAAACTTTATGCAAGAAAAATTACAAAGGCTGATTTAATTAATGCTTTAGGCATTCTCTACCAGTCAACCAAAGGTGGTGAAGAGATAACATGCCAGGTGCAAATTAATGTACGAGAGAAAAACTAAAAGAAATGAGATTAAATAAAAAAGAACGTACCATCACGCCTGTATTTCCCGAAGGGCTAGGCAGAGGTGTAACAATGTACACCCACAGTTCGCCGGTATGTTTAGGTCCCATGTAATAGGGGGCGAGTCTATTGCCATTAACCGGGCACGAATCCTAACTCCGAGCTGCTACTGAGAATTTCATAGTAAAACCCGATAACACTTTTTGCTCGGCCTGGGAATCGAACTCAAGACCTCTAGCGTAGCAGTCGCGCTTAGCACCACTAGGCTACCGAGGTAGTTGTAAAAAAAAACTCAAAGCAATATAACGTTTAGGTTATCATCACGCTACAAAAGACGATATAGGAGTAGTAATCAAAGACTTAAAATCCCACGCGAACGAATTCATGAGAAAAGCTAGCTTCCTGATAAACCATTGATATCCCATTTGTTTGTTATGCACAGTAGTCGCGAGTCACGAGTCGTTTTTGGGCTCCTCTCGGGGTTTTTTTGGGCCGCCGACGCTGCACGCGATTGATCCGTCAGTTGGACCGATCGTGTGCACCGTCCGCGCCCCAAAAAACCCCGAAAGTAACCCAAAAAATAACTTGACATTTGTGCTCACGACTCATGGCGACTAATATAAGTGTAATTAACAATCTATTACGTAAGTAATTATGTTACACGCTACATTAGAGTTTTGCGTATATTGCATTTTCTTATGTAACTTTAAACATATTACGATTTTAAATTACAAATTACTTATGATTTTATCTTTATTGCTCTCTGTTGGATAGTTAATTATGTTCATTAGGTAAACACACAAATAACACATTACATGTACTTGAAAATATTTCGTTGTAGACTTTAGAATTTTGAGTAAAAACCTTTTTAACCCCCGACGCAAAAACGACGGGGTGTTATAAGTTTGACGTGTCGGTATGTGTCTGTCTGTGGCATCGTAGCTCCTGAACGCATGAACCGATTTAGATTTCGTTTTTTTGTTTGAAAGGTATATTAGTCGGGAGTGTTCTTAGCTGTGTTTGATAGAAATTGGTTCAGCGGTTCCAAAGTTCTCAAAGTTCTCGCGGTTTCAAAGGCTCTTTTGTTAGCTGCGGTAGCAATTTCTATTCTTCTGTCGGGAGTTACTTAAAACTTGTAATTTTGTTGTTTTTATTTAAAGTTGAGTAGTATTCCTGCTATTATTTTGTAGCAAATTTTATATATGTATTTAACTACGAGTGGAACGGTCTGTTAAGGTACATTATCACTTAGCTGTTTGTTCGTTCAGTTAGAAAATACATAAAAGTACGTGCGAAGTGCCAGTAATTGTCTTAAATACTTAGGCGGTTCTTAAAAAACATTAGGATAGTGATACTAATATTACTATAAAAGGAACCTAGTTAAAAACAAAGCAGACGTAGTACTTATTCTGATGCAAGTTTTTTTGTTAGACCCCCCTAACGTCCTGCCCGTACGTTGGCTTGCAGTGCCATCTATGGGTCAAATTGTGGATCATCTATTTCATGTTATTCATCTAGGGAGGTCCCTAGAATAATTTTAATGTGAAACATTAAAATTATTCCCGCCGTTTAGAATGAGTTTAGTGACATACACACGTACAGATGAATTAAATAGGGTACAACCTGAGTGTATTTTTTATGATGGTCTATTTTATAGCTCACAAACAGTATAAAATAATAAAGTATAAGCAAACTTTTGTAATTTCAGAAGCTATTTGAATTATTTTTTTATTATACTTATGTTATTTTTAAAATAACACTAGTTAGGGGGATTTTAACAAGACTTATATATCTAGTAGACTGTTTGATCCTGCAATTGTCTGTTTTTTATCTTGTACCTACTTTGCTAAACTCAGCCCTTTGTAGTTTTATGTTATTTTGCTTTCAACACGTTTTTATCACTTTCAGATAAAGAACTAGGGTAATCCAATTGTACTAAAAATCTATAATTTATTCATAATGTTTATTGGTCTGTGTTTACAGACTGGTCGGTTGTCCTCCGTTCTGGCATCGTAAGCAGATGGTGATGCTGCGGAATATCATGGAAGGGAAGTACTCCTTCACCAGCCCTGAATGGGCGGATATCTCAGGTACGTCCATATTAGCAAATAGCTTCTTCATTTTTATACTTACCTGGTTACTCCTAAAGCCTTATATGGCACGTCACCTAAATGGCGAATCTCAATAAAAAATCTGCTGTTCCCCGTAGTTTTACTTTGTTTCTTAGAGAACTAATTACTTCAAGTTTCTTAATCATCAGTGGGATAGAGCAACACACTCTCACATTCATAATATTATAATACAAGTTTAATTATCTTTATACTATTAATTTTAAGATACTGCGTCACATATAATGCCTATATCGTGAACGTTTACGAAATATTGCTATGAAAAATCAAACAAAAAAAATATAATCCGACTAAGTGAATGTTGTATATAAAAATAGTCATCATAAAATAGCTTATATCATTTAGTAACCATATCACATAATAATTCCAGACGACCCAAAAGATCTAATTAGGCGACTTCTGGTGGTGGAGCCGAGCGAAAGGCTTGACATTATCCAGGCGCTTAACCATTCCTTCTTCAACACTATGGTGAGTGCTGTTACAACCTATGTTATCCTGGTAGTTAGCTAATCGGTGTACTGATTCATAAATTACATAAAAAGGCAATGCGTCGCTTTTTTTTCTACTCTAGTCGATTGTATTACGTCAATCGACTATATATTTCGCTTCTGATTTCTTTGGCTTTACTATTCTATTTCAAAAGCTTATTTGACTAATAGAACATTCGAACTATAGCAATTGTTAATAATTTTTGTTGCCAACATTGAATTCGATGTGCACTAAAACAGTGCATGACGCACTGTAGAGCTTTATTCTTTAATTTTGCTTTTTTTATGTGTTCCTAGTACAAACCCGAAATTTAAAATCGATTATAATTTTTTTTAATCGAGAAAAAAGAACGAGTTTAAAACTCTGCACGGTTGGCACAGTGATTTAGCGATTGGCTACTGTGTTGCGTGTCGCGGGTTCGATTCCCGCACGGAACAAATATTTTTATGGCCTGCAGATAGTTGTTCCGGGTTTGGATGTTTGTGTATGTGAGTACATACATACTACATAATATATTTGCACACAAGGTACATTAGAAATTCTTAGTGTAAAAAAAAGATTTCTGGTTTATTTAACTAGAAGCTCATAAAGTTAAAGCGATTATGTTGAAACACAATACAAGTAGTACATATTTCTGCGTCCCTGGTAGTTATGGGATCAAGACATGACGCCGCTGAAGAAGTCCTTGTCCAGTAGCAGCCGCCGGATGTCTAGGATCGACCAGTTGACGATGGTAATCTCATTGTGACTAATTTATAACATTGGGTACTTAATAATAATTGTAATGAGATTCTTTTTGGGGAAAATGGCATGCATGACATGGTATTTTCATGAATTTATACCCTTTTTGAAGATAACGATCCATTTTTGTTTGTGTTGTATATATTTTTCTTTAAATATTCATTATAAAGAGTGTAGTAAGACACTTAACGAAGCCGAAAATTACGTGTTATTTCCATCGTTGTGATCACAGTCTTTTGTTTTGTGCCTGGGAAACCGTCTGGTTATGGAAATATTAAAGGTCCAAAGTTCCAACATTTTGAAACGATTTTTCACGAAAACCAGTTTTAAATCCTTTATCTAAAGTTCAAATACCTCTGAACATGCCCTCGAAAGTACAATGTTTAGTGTGCGTTACATTATTGCACACTACCTACCATAAACAGTGGTGTTTCACACCAAAAATAAAAGTCGTTTCCCGGCAATCATTTTTTATGCTCAATGTTATTTAGAATGATGGTCAGTAGGCGTACTTAACGGCTATGTGATGTCTTTCTATACTCCGTGAACTATCTAATTTCTATTGAATTATGTATGATATTATTTCAAGAATTGATACAAACAACAAACAGCTGGCACATATACCTTATCAGCTCTGAGAAATTGTTGTAAGACAAAGTAGTTCACACAATTTGATAGTCTATAACAAACTAACATAAATTTGCATCTATAAAATGTTACAACATTTTGTGTGTACTATAATTTTGCAATTTTATTACAAATTACTAAAACCAGTCCTTTAAAAATTTAGTTTCCAGTTTTTAACTTAGAAAATATTAACCTGGGGTCATCTAAATGTTCTTGTCAGAAAAAAATTCATTGTATAATTATGTTTAGAGGGATTTTTGACCTACAGACACTCACACACTCACATACACTCCCACAGACACAGACATATTCAAATTAATGCTTATTTGGCCTAACATACTTTTGCATTGCATGTTTGTATGACCCTTTCTCGTGTTGTCTTACTATAAATGATGTCGTCTTTTTACATTACTGATGCTTATATCCCTTTAAAGTAATTTTTTACTGATAACTTTTATTTTACACTCTGGGTAAGCTCACTCCATTGTCGACTTTGTCTCTGTCACCTCTGACCTAGACTAGAGTCAAGAGCAAACCCATCACAAGTTAAAACAATAAGTTAAATTGACATATTTTAATGGTTGTCAAGCCGCCATATTTATTGTTCCGTTAAGTGTGTACCTGTTAAAAAATCCTTTTATAATGTATTTATTTCAAGCAATATCTGTTGTTTGAATTTGGAAGGTTTTGTCTACCATTTACCTACCGTTAATTTTAATATCAATGTAAAAAGCATTGGTTGTGGAAAACGGATGTTGGCGCTCTTCTCATGTAGTGTTCTAAATCAACTTATAATGATGATTAGGATGATTAGATGCTGAAAGGAAAATTTAATAGTAGAGTGATATCAAAATCGAGGTGGTTTGTAGCAATTCATTAGATTCTTACCATTTCTTATTGGTCGCATCACTCACACCAAAGCGGTTAAGACATTCAATGCTGAGTGACCGTTTCGAGGTGTACGGGCTATGGTTGTCATCCGGGCCGGTATTCCTCTACTAATATCCCATTAATTGGTAAGCCTTTAGTAACGTGAGCCCCCACTGCAGGCTATAAAGAGCGGCGGGTTCAACGCGCGCGCCAAGCTGCGCGTGGGGCTGGTGGCGGTGCGCGCCGCGGTGCGCCTGCGCCGCCTGCCGCACACCGCCACGCGCGCGCTGCCGCTGGGCGACGCGCTGCGCGACCCCTACACCATGCGCGTGCTACGGAAGGTGGGCTATCGACTGTTTATTTTTCTTTCTATCTTCTGTACTAGGGAGTCTACGTAATAACTTCATATACGAGTTGGGCTGAGTAATCATACCTTCTCAGGATGCCTTCTTACCCAGCATTGGTTCACGTAGCAGTTTCCCGAACGTATACGCAATGTAAACACTGACACAGAATTATTTTCGTTGTAATCATATCTCTAATCCCTTAAATTCCAGGTGATAGACGGATGCGCCTTCCGCGTCTACGGGCATTGGGTGAAGAAGGGCGAAGGTCAGAACCGTGCCGCTCTGTTCGAGAACACGCCTAAGACCGAGCTGAAGAGCCTCTACGTCAGCAACCTTAGCCGATAGCCGCCCCGACCTCTATGTCGGGAGACATCCTTGCCGTTACTGCGATCCTGGTATCTTAGTGAGTTTTTTTTTTGTTAGCTTTGCCACAAGCCCGAACATAAATGTTTAAAACATAAAGATAGATAGAGTAAATTCAAGACTAGCGAACCGCTCCGGCTTTGCGCGGGTGAAAATTTCCGAAATAAATTTTAAGTTTCGGGCATAGCGATATCGCGGTTCATTCTATTAGTACTTAGAGTACTAGGGTTACAGCTACCCACGCCGTATTTGCTATTGTTTTAGTGTAACTTTCGAAAAATGTCCTTTGTACTTGACATAGACAACGAGGTTGGTCAAGTATTAAAAACTTTAATTGTTAGTACTCACTAAAACTCAATTTATTTATTGTGGAATGGATATCTTGTAATGTATTTCATCAAAATTATCTATCTTTTAGTTATATTTTATTTATATTTAAAATATAGTTAATATTTTAGAGCCGTTTGGGGTGGAAACCCTCGGTGTGTGGGGTCCGTGTGCTCATAGCCATTTTAAGGAATTTTGAAAACAAATTAGTTAATACTTCCCGTGACCAAAGGGCTGGCTTTTACCTTGGCCAGGGGCTAAGTTTTTGATGCCAAGGTTGATGATGATTGCCAAGATTTGATGATTTTTTTTTATGTTATCTCATTTTACGTGTTTTATTCATCAAATGTTTCACACTAATGTTTATTATAATAATTTGTTTGCTTCCTCCAGGAGCACTTCAAGTACCAGGGTAGCAAAATATTCGAAGACGTGATTCTCCGGCCAACTAAACAAGCCCGAAGCCACGTTTCAACGAGTGATGTAGGTTAGTCGTAGTTACACTGAGTGAGTAGTGTCATATTACGTCGGTACACTAGATCAATTGTCAACCTGTATTATTGAATGGCTGCAGTTGACCAACCGATGCGTCGTAGTCAACATTAGTGTAAATTACATTTGGAAATTACATATAGTACAAGAATGAAAGCTATAGCAATAATCGTTGCTGTGATGACGAATTATCGTGTTATTTCTTGTGTTAGTCGTTAATTGTTTTCTCACTATCTTAAGGTCCACATTAGAAATAATTTAGTATTATTAAAGTCCTGTATAAATATTGTATTGATCAAATTAGTTAATCGGTTTTGTTTTTTAATAGATAAAAAATGTGATCGTGGATAATCCTGAAACGTTAAGTTGATATGGCGTTGTACACACTATATGTTATGGTAGCAATATTATGTCCAATGCTTTAGCGACATAGGCATGTGTAATCTTAAAATATCACAATAAGGTGCCTTCTGAGTTCTTGGTGCGAGAATTTACATCGTTTTAATATATTTAATTTGAAAATGTTTGGTGTGTTAGTGCGAAATTAGTAGTAGCAAATTGAATTTTGACTATAGATACATAAGGAAAAATATTACTGACGAAATAATGTGTTATGAAAATATATATTTGACCAAAATCATGGAGATATTTTGTTAAAACAATTTTTAAAGTATTTATATTTATAATACAAAGTTTTCACGTTAGAATTTCTAAAACGGACTAATACCTAGCTTACAAGTGCTTTACATACAATACTCCAATGAAAAGTCTCACAAAATAATGTATTTCATTAAATAACACATAATACAATGACCACGTTTCTTGCCATTTGCCTTTAAAATACTATACTTACACATATCGCAGACCATCACGCCTGTATTCCCCGAAGGGTTAGGCAGAGGTGTACCAATATACACCCGCAGTTCGCCGGTATGTTTAGGTCCCATGTAATAGGAGGCGAGCCTATTGCCATTAACCGGGCACGAATCCTAACTACGAGCTGCTACTGAGAATTTACTAATGGAAAAACCCAATAACACTTTGCTCGACCTGGTAATCGAACCCAGGACCCTATGCTTATCAGTCGCGCTTGCGACCACGAGACTAACGGGGCTATACTATCGTGATAATATATCCACATAATACAAAAAAACAACTTATTTTAGTAACCGAACTATATGGGGTGTAAAAAGACTCATCACCTATTTTTTTTATATCATTGGATGGCAAACAAGCCGACGGCCCACCTGATGTTGACGGTGAGTGGTCACCACTACCTATAGACATCTGCAATACCAGAGGCCTTGCAAATGC
Source organism: Caradrina kadenii (assembly GCA_947462355.1). Lineage (NCBI taxonomy): Eukaryota > Metazoa > Arthropoda > Insecta > Lepidoptera > Noctuidae > Caradrina > Caradrina kadenii. Next base: position 2,339,861 of record OX381693.1, on the reverse strand, counting down.
GTTGCCATCTCAGAGACAAAGTTGGAATGTCTCATGTGCCTGTAATTACACCGGCACCTACACCCTACAAATCGGAACACAGCAACCCTGGTTAGTGGCAGATATAGGTATGGTGGTAGTACTTCCCCGGAGGAGCTCGTTTACAAAAAAGATCTCTACTCCCACTCAGCTCACATACCCTTTAACTACGCATACTACTCATTAAACTGAGTAACAATATTGTTGGGAAACGACTTTCTTTTTTCTGGTATGAAAAATCAGTTTATGGAAGTGCGCAATGTGAAACATTGTGCTTACAGGTGCATCCAACATTACAGGGGTCGTGGGGGGTATTTACAGTTTAGTTAGAAACAAACTTGTTTCCGTTGAAAAAAAAAAAAAATGGAACTTTGACTTTTAATATCACCGCAGTTTCCCAGGTATGGTCCAGAACGAAAAAAATATCTCGGCATCAGTTAGTTATATTTATGTCTATCTACACCCTTTATAATTTAAGACAAAACATATTTAAAAAATAAACCAAGTTAGCCGATGTCCTATAAATTATTTCACCTTAAGACATGATATTCTATGTATAATACAAACGTTCGTATTTAAACAACAAAGAAACTTGTTTATTTTTTTGTAAACTGTTGAGCTTTTTTCTATCTTCGTCCAAACAGGATACGACTCATAATCACTTAAACTGGAATGTTATATTTAAATTATCATACCTACATACTCTGTTTGTATATATTTATATATTGTATAAGTAAAAGTCTTATATTATTATATTTGTATCATCTATACTCATCATTTTGTAAGATCCGTTATAGGTACCAAATATAGTTTTGATCTAGGTTTATTAAAAATAAAATACTAAATATTTTTTGTACCGAAACAAATCCGCTCATTGGAATAAAAATAGATATAGAATTTCACAAGCTTATATATTTACCATTTTATGTAAACATTGTACTTTTTATACGAAAGAATATATATTTTCCTTTTCAATACATCTGTTTATTATTAAGTATAGATTTCTGTAAACATCGTGTGGAATAAGTGTTATTCTGTAACGTTGTCCTCATCAAAGACAGCTTCTCAATTAGTTATCACAATACATGTTTTATCCCTTATAGAAGAATAAAATTATTTAAAACTCTGTGTCATGAAGTTTTGTACTTCCCCTCATTATCCGACCTATTTAGCAGTGTTATTCTAAAAATCGCCGTTGGTGAATTTTGGTGTAATGAACTTTCAAATGAGATGAGGTGAGCATAGTGCTATTCTGCATATTTGTATATTCGTGAATTAAGGTGATCTTCAGGCAGGCTGTCAGTGCCTAGCAACGATTGGAATGACAGTCATTCATCTCAAGTTCACTCAGGGAGATTTTTACACAATTGATCAGCTGATGCTACGGATTGAAAGCTCACGTTCGCTCCACCTAAATTCAATAAAGGTACATTTGTACGGAATAGAACTACTACCCTGCTTTGATTCGATTCACTTGAATCCTCAGTTCTTTAACAGTTATTAAAGAGGAGAATGAATCTGTTCTGATGCTACTATTATTTAAGTATGGTAAGTATTTATAACTCCGCACTCAGCTAAAATATTAAAATATTTTTAACCGTAAACAAAATAAGCACACTGCATAACACACCACATAATTGATATAATGCGTGTTATAAAAATACGACTAATTTCCTGGATTTGTTCCAAAAACTGACGAACATTTTCCTTCTTCGCTATGCAATCATTCCTCCCTTAACTCTTAGCGTGATTACTCGCGCAAGTCACGTAATTGTGTGCTTGTTTACAACTCACTAACTTTTATGGGTACCGTTTTGGATCCATAGCTAACAGTATAGAGTTCATTTCACCTTTCAACAATAAATCCTTTGTTAGCCGAAATAGTGAATGAATAGGTTCCGTCCCCTACGACCACACTTAATTATTGCACCTCGTTCTACTTTAATAAAAACGTTATCAAAGTAACAGAAGACGTCCACGTTTAAAGTCGGACACAATCTTAGCGTTCAAAGACTGTCCATAAAAATTCAATGAACCTCACAACTTGTTAAGTCCGCGATAACTGAGGAAGTGAAAGTCGGCCGGAGTTACGCACGTGCGCGACTCGTAGAACGCTCTAAGTAGGTGACGCAGTAATGCAGCCAATACTTTAGTTATAACAAATAACGTTTAGGTCAATTTTTATCAGGAACTAGCGACGAATACACAGGAAAAGTATTAGATAAACAAAGCTAGAGTGTGCCGCGTCACCGGCTGGCAGGCGGGGGCATGCATTCGATCGCTGCAATGGCATCGATCGCGCACGCCCCGTGCTACGTCGCCGCGAGACGCCCGCCCATTGGTCGGCCGCTTCGGTCACGTGACGCGCGCGCTGTCGCCCCATTGGCCCGTAGTAGCGGCGGCCACGTGAGCGGCGCGCGGCGCGCGTGGCCAGTCGCGGCGTGACAGCGGGCGCGCTTGTACCGCGCGCGGCCGTGCCGCCCGTCCCGACATGAGCCTCCTCGACACGCTCCTCGAGGCGGCGCGCTTCATCGAGCTGCAGGAGCGGCGCCTCCAGGCCGGTGAGTAGCGACACTGTCCTCCGCGCGCCGGCTCCCGGCGCCGGCCGCCCTCGCCGGCACACGTCATGAGTGAAACCGGTCCCTGGGCGTGCGCCGATTCGCGAGCGTCCAGTCGCCGGCGCGCCGGTGCAGCGAGCCGACGCCCGACGCTCTTGACCTTGAACAGCACGCAGCCGCACCCCCCCCCCCCCCCCCCCCCTCCCCCGGCTCCACGCGCTCCCGGCCCGCCGGCCTCGCCCCACGTAAACAAAGGAAGCCTGAAATTTACTCGTCCGACGCCACGCACCGCACGTCCACCTCCGTTTACGATTACTGCCTGTTTCGTTTACGATACAGCGATGCCTGCCGTTATCTGTCGTGTTCGGTTAAGTTCGTAATATCGTACGAGTACACGCACTCCGAAATGTTTTTATTCCACGTTATAAAAACAAGACAAAAATCCACTCGTAATAAACAATCTTTCATAACGTATTTTCCTAGTAGGTGTGGGTGGTGGGTAAGCGGTCTGTGCAATGTATACGTGGAGCGAGTTAGTCAACATAACGCATGACGCATTGCTTTGGACGAAGCAGGCAGGGGGCGCTCGAGAGTTCGGTCAGCTGATCGACGCGTGTGCCGGGCCAGGCAGGGGGGCGGCGGTGCGGCGCGGCCTGCGGCGGGGGGGTAGTGCGACGTGTGCACACGCATCGCAAGGCACGGCCAATGCGCTTCACTATATGCATTTTAAAGTAATTTTAACTCCACATCCTCTCGAAGTGTGTAGACACATAGGTTTTCGAATGTTTACCTCAAGAAAAACTAGCACAAGGCACGGTTGCGTAACGGTGCGTGCGTTAGTATCTACTTCATAGACACCTATTGTTCATACTGCTCGATGAACGCATTGTCTCATTGTACATTATCGAATCTGGTGGTAAACGCCTCCGTGTACGCTAAATGAACTGCTCCAACATTTGCCACGTTCCTAAACCTTTTTGGGTCACTTAGCTTCAAAACATCTGCTAGCATCGATTTGGAAACCTAGACTATAGGAACTATTTTTTTCCAAGATCTAAATATTACAAGAAGCAACATAATTATTATAATACCATTTTGTAAACAAACAATTATCTTATCGGTTAATTAGCGCGTTGCGAAATACGATTAAAAACACCAAAACAATGCTATGCCGTATGTCAAAATAATATTTTGTATCCACACTTAGCAACGTGTTACGTCAAAGGGGCTTCCGCAATACTTTCTTTGTAATGTAAAGCAAAAAATCGTGAATGCACGACCACGCTGCCGAAAATAGGGTCACAAATCCTATTTGATTGAAAAATGTTTCTATTATATTAAATAAGAAAGGTATATTACAATTCTGGTCATACATAGGGATGCCGACAATAGAATTTATTATGTAGCAAAATATTTAGAAGGAAATACAGTTTATTTTGTACCAATTCAATATATTGTAGATTCAAAGAGTAGAGTAGAGTCAAAAAAGTAAAATTTCAAAGTAATATTACATTAATTATATTTAATTAAGAAGATACATTGAAGATATATAAGCAGGCTATTCTGTTGTTCAGTGCGTGACCTATAAAAATAAATGAAGAGGAAGGTCTCTGCAATCAGAAAGAAAATAAAATGATTCCATAATTTTTAAATCACAAACAACAAGCAAACAAGCGTAATGATCAATGCTCGGGTCTTCTCTGTATGAAAAGAGGCCTTTGCCCTACAGTGGGGCAGTAATAGGCTGGTATTATTATCATTATTTTATTAAGTTAACAAGAAATGAAATCCAAATGGTGACGTCAGAGTTTTTCTAGAAAATGGCTAGAAACTTAAATGAATAAGAATTGATGTCATTTAAAATGAAAGTAGAGAAAAGGTTTTTGTACTTTCTTTGTAGGTTTATTCAAATAGTGAAAACCCATCCAGATGTATGTATGTATCTATAGTTTTTTATACCAAATACGCAGCTAACGCAGCGTGGGATATAATAATGAAAGACAATTTGTCCTGAATGAAACTGTACCCATAAACCTTCTTGTATCTTCTTTGTCTTCCCATAAAAGCTAATTAACGAACGCTAATAAAGCAACAACGTTATACAGACAGTAATAAAGTGAGAAAAGGAGTTCAGTTGTAACACAAGGCTGGCAACACGTTGGTCTGCAAACGGCGTTATCATGTTTGCTCGACACTTATCAGTGGACGCCGCTAGCCAATACCTATGTATAGTCCAATGGCTTTAGTACCGTTCCACAGGCGACGTGACTAGAAGCGAATCACGATACCGTATCTAAAATCAAAGCTGTAGACTCGTAAATTATTCTAACGTCGATAGTGTGACGCCAGTACGATTTTGACTTTCACACAAATCGACCCTTTTGTGGTAATCACGTATTTACTTTATCTTTTATACTTTTTATATGCATTGTTTTATATCAGTAGTGTTTATTGCGACTTGACGTTTTACGACTGAACGCGCTCCTCCTTTTAAAGGTTCCAGCGATCTCTATGGTCGATTCATTGCATCACACAGGTTCGAACTACCACTAGTAACATTTGTAATCTATTCCGTCATGTAATAGACACTTATCGCGTACCTTTGTGTTATGTAACATTGTGTTACATTAATGTCTCTAAAAGAAAGGTCCCTTGATTTTGCTGTTGTCTGCATTCAACGGAAGAGAGAGTAAAAACTATTCAATTCACTTTGACTGAACAATTGCATTCATGAGCGGGATGCACAAAGACGAAGCCTTGCACACCTTTATCGAGGGTGGTCTAACTCCAACGTGCAACGTTCCAAATGCCTTCTAAGCAGCCAATCCGAGATCGCCTAAGCCACAAACTTCATTATTATTTTGCAGAAGCAGCGTCTCTAGCTAAAACGCTGTAGCCAAATCTAGCGTGTCTGCAGTGAAGTCACGGTTGGTCGACGATATTCTACTGTTCATAATAATACTTTTACGCCGCTTCTAATTAGTGGGCCCCTCGGTACTGGCGGTTAAGTAGGCGCGGCAAACAATCGTATCATCAAGGCTCGTGTAAGGTCGACGCCGCGACGGTACCGGGCGAGCAGAATGGTGAAAGGGATCGCGTGACCTCGCCATCTGCGACTGGTCTGTGAGGACGCGTACGTTCGTGGCGTAGTATATTGAACTTCGGAGGAAACGTCGCGCTGCCGCAGCGGCGATGCGACGCACAGCGTAGCAGACATTACTCACACAAACGACTGCCTGTGTTTCTACATGCAGAAAGCCGATAAGATAATCTAAGTGCCTCTACTCGTGGAAATGTCTCCACGTTTCAATACTTACCTATCGCATTATTCGCACAAATAAATGAAACACTTCAACTAACTAAACCAACTGAATAAAATTATTCACAGATTCAATGCTCGCTTTTCTCATTTTCCCTGCTAAATATCCATGAGACTTGTTAATATTTAGCCAGGAAACTGAATAGAGAGAGTGTATAACATTATCTAAATATTGCTTATGTATTAGAATTCGACAACGGTAACTTCAGCCAAGTACCGTTAGTTTTTAAAATTTCCAATGATTCGAAAAACATCTAGAATTTCTAGAGTGATATCATTAGAAATGTAACAACATTCTCGTCTGTGGTATTTAGGAGTTGCGACTTAATAATTTGCTAGAAACGTACAATATTTAAACGATATAAAACCATATATTTGCTGTCCACCACGACAGAGTATCGCGCACAAACTAATCTGCCACTTGATTCATACGAATCATTAATCAATGCGTGTCTTGTCTCCGTTCATTTGATATTATATTTATGTTTTTTATTTATACTTTTGGGGCCTTTGAAAACTGATATTGTATGCTATAGCTTAACAATAAAATCAATTGCATAAATCAGGGAGCTTTCGCACGACGCAGACGGCTCATATCTGTACATCCGGCGGGTGGTCCCCCCTTTCCCAGTGTTTCCACTTCGGCTCACATGTCGTTAGTGTCATTAATGATGTTATTGATTGTTCAAATACGAGTTCTTTATTTTTTCTGTGCGGAGCTACAAGAATGCTCACTGGTGCTAATTGCATGTTGCCAACTTACACAGATGGGTCGTGTTTAATTTCGAAGACAGCTTGTGAATTGACGTCGGCATACATTAGGTCAGTTTTTGCAGCCTGTCGATTGACGTGTGAGAGAATACCATTGTTATCTTTTTCATTATTGAATTCAGCGGTTTCTTGGAGCACTTGGTTTAATGGGGACTCTGGCTTACAGAAATAGAATCTAGGCACGGCGCTAGGTCGCATCGCAACAACCTGCTAAACCGGCAGGTGTGGTTGCAAAAGGTACAAGAAGAGCGAGGGAGGTATTTGTGCGGCGTGGTGTTCCCCGGGCGCGGGGTGCGGGGTGGAGGCAATCGGGGCAGGAGGGGGGTTAGTGCGGCGGTGCCGGCCCGGGCTGCACGCTGCACCGCACCAAGGTCAGCCGCCGCACGCATGCGCGTCCCTCCCCCTACCTGCCACCTTATCGGAACTCGGAACCTGCACCCGTGCCACTTATGCGTTCCTGTGAGTTGCACTCCAAATAATGTCCGCACCGTCTCGCGAGGAGCGCTTCAACTTGTGGAATCTTTTATGGCTTGTATTACTATACTAAACCCAAAAGGATGTACAAAGGGTAGACCACGTTGGGACGTTAGTATTTATATGTGGGTTCAGAATTCTATCGACTAATCAAGTATGTCTTCCAAAGTGTTTCCAAGCTCATATATTAGCCTAAATGAAGTCTGCAGATCTTAATACGTCCCTAGGTAGAGACGTATTAAAATCTGCTAACGTAGGTACGTTCAGGATATTTATAGTTCCTCATCTTGAATACTACAGTATTGAAAGCCCGCTCCACTTTGAGCAACCTTAACATTCGTATTATGTTTTGAATTCTACGCTAATCCAATCAAATACTTGTTTGACTGTCTGCGCCCATCAATCATTTCCGCAAGAGTTTTAACAGGTATGCAGTAAAATGGCTTGACTTGTTTTTTCCGCTTCCGCAAACCGATCAGGGTTCAGGGTTCCGCTACACTTATATGTATGTATTTCGTTATTCTTGGCGTGATCGTAGATAGCTAAACTGTATCTCGAATGTAAGGTAAATAAGCAAAGGTAGTGTACGAGTAGTAACCGAGATAACACGTGCCATTCGCGCCCCGCGCCCACGTAACACCAAATGCTAAACGTTCGGTCGTAAATTTGGAGAAATCCTATTATGAAGATTAGTACTTCTGTCGTAAGACCTGCGTTTAATTTACAGTGCAATGCATATTTCGGTTCATATATTGCCTTTAGGTTCATGCTCCATCATACCTCTCCAAGTCTCCATCACGTAATCGTAAACAGGCGCGACATGTTCGATATAGCGACTGGTCCTTAGAGCCGGATGCTCATAACTGTCCTGACTTTACAGTAATTCTAGCTTCATCTGGGTCAAACTTGTAAGGTTGTAGTTTTCTGCTAAAGTATGTTTGTATGTAAAGGGGAAGTCTGACAATGCTGGCTACGTCGGCCACGTATCATTAGAAAGCTATTCGCCATTGTGGCTCGTGCATAAGAAGCGGTGCGTCGCCGCTACACGACAGCCGACTCCTTCGCAGTTCGCACTTCGCACAGTTGCGCCGCTCGATTCGGTTGCAATGTTCCATTCACCTTATTCATCGGCGACGAGGTTCAGTGACTCCGACGCCGACCGACTAACTCCTCGGAACACGTCATCTGCGTGCTAATGCCGCCGCTGTTTCATCACCTACGGCCGATCGCCACAAAGTTGTTTAAATTCTGTAGGTGTCCCGCAGCGCGGCCATCGGGGCGACCTCTTTTCGCGGGCGACAAACGAATGCGTCGCGCGCCGTCCATGCAGCGTTATGTAAAGTTGAGAGCGGTGCAGCGGTGAGCGTTGCGCTCGACCGCGTGCGCGCCCCCCGCTCGCCTCCCCCTCGCGATTTCGTTCGCCGTCGGTTTCACTCGCGGCGAGTGGCGCGGGGCTCCGGAGGTCGCGTACCTCCCGCCTCCTCCACTCCTCGAGACGGAGCCGGTCCGCGGTCCGCAGCGGCCACTCAGTCGTCGAGCGGATTGCGTCGGCGGCGGTCGGCTCCGTGCCTCGGCTGTCGCTCTAGTCTGATGACCCGCTATCGCGACATGCCGACGCTGACACAACTCGAGTGAATCGCACCGCCCGCGACATCGCGTTTGCAGTATACCACCGGTCGCGCTTCCGTTTCGGGAGTCTTAAGTGATTTCGCGGCTGCGTTTGCGACGGTCACGAACACGCTCGTCGAGCTGACGACGTCGTGTCGAAAATAGCGTGCGTTATCATCGCGACCTCGAACGGCGAGACGAGATAGCGCGAGGTCGGCGGCACCTGCCCGCGCCGCGCCCCACGTGCCACCACGAGCTGCAGCCCACTGGAGGCAATTAGCGAGTGTCCGCGCGACAGTCTGCTGGTCGCGCACTGCCGGGCGCCTGGCACCTGGCCTCACTACCCTCGCGCTGTCTCATCTCGCCTTAGGCGCTCATGCAGCACCGACCTTTGGATTATTGCAATTGACGTTCGGAGATAACTAAGCTAGATCGTACTGCCACCTCCTGAATGGCTTTCCAGCAAAAACATCATCCGACTTCAGACGTGGGCGCTTAGCTGAGAACTCAGATTCAGGCAAATATCCTATCTAATACCCACCATGAATTCTTATAGGTACCTTAGTAACGATGATTAGTATTGTGTGTAGCTAGTTGACTGTAATGTTATTGTAATAATTCCTTACGTAACTTAGCAACAATATTACTGATACGGATATTACATTAGTATCTTTATCGCTACGTGGTATGATCAAGTACTTTTTGGATAATTTAACTTTATAATATACACTTTTGATCAATACTTATTTACTTGGCAAATATTAGACGGCGTTCAGTGATCGTCGCTAAGAACTCGTGTCATTGAGATTCCGTCCATATCTAATGTTATTGAATTACATTCATAAATTGTCCGCCCGGTGTGAAAATAGTTATTTGGATATACTAAAACATTGTATTGTTATATCCAATTATTATTCTCGTTAACACCAAATGACTGCAAAGTCTTTCAGTTGTCATTCATTCAGAATTGGGTCATCGTGCAGTGCATTAACTTTTGAGCGTTCTATAAAGTCTTTTCGATCTTCCATTGTTGTATGTTAGACCCAATATATTAAATAACAATTGTAACCATCTTGTAAAAATTTTGTAGCAGCATTTTCCTTTAAAGGGCGTTTTCTTACGTCATGGTGGTGATATTTTTGTCGGCTCGCCTTTATGAGATGTTATTTATGAAACGAGAATTCTGCTTTGTTAAAGTTTTCATTGCCACGAATAAATGTCACGTTAAAAAACAATAAAGTAGTTGTATCGGATGAGATGAGAGTCCCGGATTTACGACAAACAGCAATAACTGTGATAGCTAATGAGTTGATCTATAATCGTCAAGAAGACATTGACGATGTCCCTAATAATAATTATAGTTTTTTTGTAAACAAACATATTATTTATCTCTTATAACTAGCAACCTAGTTATAAGAGATAAATAATATTTTGATTACTGAGTACATGAACGTTTTTATGTTCACCAATCAAAAGAGCCATCATTTAATAAAAACGAAGAAGATAACGTAGACAGCAAAAACGTTATTCGGAAACTAATTATATTAAAATTACAAGTTAATGTAATAAATAAGAAAGTTTAGTAACAATTTGATTACCTACATAATTAAATACATTGAACCAACAATGAAAATGAATTAGCACACATTTGTGAAAGAGGAAAACGAGATAGAGGACCATATTTCCTTTGTTAATACCACTTACAAATATTACGCTTATTTGTTATGAGATCAATAAGCGACCTGTTATGTACGGGCGAATCTTAAGCCGTGATGGAGACTGTATTTAATTATAATATTTATTGATATTGCACAAGTAATAAACGTTTATGTTATGGGCTATTTACAGTTGCGCAATTTATAAAAAATGCACGCTTGTCATCGTCTGCCCTACTTGTTTGGTAACCAATGCCACATCTTTGCTGATGCTTTAATTTTAGGGTGGTATTACCTAACCTAAGTCAAGATCAAGCATTACTTTAAACTAGTTTCAAGCCATTAGATTCGTTGAAAAAAAAATAGTAATATCTTTGGATTGTCTTTAAACAATCAGCAGAATTGTGGTTTTTCAAACAACATTTTGATCTTCTTCGTTCTTTAATTCAGAAGCAGGTATTCCAAGTTTGTTTTAGTCATATTACACCCCAGGATTATTTTGCGGCGGTTAATTATCGCGGACCCGGTTGCCGATGAGACGATCGTTGATTGTGACGTCATTTATTGCGTGGATTATTTACGAATTTTCCTCATATCGTATGCTTTTATGACTTGGGATCTATAGAAAATTAACAATAGCTATAACCTTTATAGAAATCGGATAGCAGTATTCTTGTGTTCAGTGATAGAAGAGTTGAATTCCAATTAAAAACAAACTTTCTGTAAAAACATGAATTATCTTCAAGGTATTATTATGTTTAAAGATAAAAAGCAGTTACAACTAGATAGTGCGGTAAACAATGTTAATTGTTATGAAACTCAAGTGACAGTTATACAGTATAACTATGGATATCTACAACATTAGATTTATGAGGATTGCCATAAAAGCGAAGAGCAATCTTCATAGGAACATTAGGACAGCTACGGTAGCTTTGAAGGATTTCAAAATTAAGTATACAAAAAATATTTCATACATACGTAATCCAATACAATCACATAGCAGTAGAGCGGCTAATAGAAATAATGGTACACATAGATTAGGCATGTATAGCTCGCAATGCGCCGGTAGGTGAGTGTAGTTACATAATATAAACACGGACACGTGTCGTCGTTTGTAACTCTTATATAACTGGCGCGTGTGTACGCTCGCTTACGTACGACTTGGTATGACTGAGCCCTTGCTGAAAATTGTCGTGGAAACTGTAATTATCTACGTCTTATCCATGACATCCTGGTACATTTCTAACGTCTATACGTCATTTAGTAATAACTTGATCAGTTAACTTTATGTTATTACGAGTATGTTCTTCTAGCTCTGAAATAACTTCAAATGAAACATTACTCATATCTCTTATACATTCAGTTTTGATAACAGTTCTGAAAACATGAATTTATCTATCCCCACCAACTTTTCATGATCTAGACTTTTCTGAAGCGGCGTTGTTGTTGTATAAACTCTCGCTTGTTATTGCTTTTCTACGATAACAGTATGCTTTCTAGGCACGTGTACCTACATGTACTCGGTGTACACCGATCGTTGTGACCGGGCCGATAACGTTACCCACTTCATTTCACGAATAGTCTGACACCTGTTTGCTTCATTTTATCACGCTCTAATGGTTATGCGCTTCAAAGCTTCCATTCGCTCTAAGTCTGCGTCATCTAGCCAAAAACACTAGTCGATATGCTTTTCAAGTTTCAGTGATGAAAAAATTCTCAATATTTTTCGTCTCATTATTCTCGCGTAATCTTGTTAGTTAAGGTTTTATTGCATACATGGCGGAAAATCCGTTAACATTGAATAACATTTTAAGTAGGTATATAGTCTAAAAAAAGTATTCATAGCAATTTGTAATATGTACTCGTTTTACAAACTCAATTTTGTTACATCCGTATAAAAACTTTTCATTTGTATTGTAGTCATCGCACCGAAACATATTTCCGCACGTTCTTTTGTTTGCCGATGGAAAATCCACTATGTCTGCCAATTCAGTCGGCCGCAGTACCAGGGCCGCATGATGTGGGAGGCGGTATCTACAACTAGCTGTCAATGTCTGCCGGTGGCAGGCGGGTGCGCGGGGTGCGGGGAGGGTGCGGCGAGTGCACGTGCCGGCGGGTCGTGCCATGCGTTCGACGCCCTCCCCGCACTTGTTGAGCGCCGCGTCGCAGCCGCGCGTTCTGCTGCCGCCGGCAGCACCTAGGTCGCTCGCTCTTACAACACCCTTTCTATCTAACTAGCACCTTATCTTGTTCATGCATGCGCCATCTCATTCTTTTGAACTTCATTCCGCGTAGGAATTGAGACTATTGATTTCGCGTGGTATTTCCTAAAATGCATGTTGGCCCAAATTGTCTTATGTTTCTACTTTTGCTTTGTCATTGTATGGTAGAATCATCATACGTCTGTGAGGTAAAGCATCGTTGTAATTTTGGGATAAATAAACCTGGACTAAGTTGTGAGTACTACGAGTAAACTCATTATTATAACTAAGACAAAATCCCTACTTGGAAAATTTTGAAACGACTTTGCCCTTTCAATAGTAATACATTTGAATAATTGTTAACATAACAACAGGGGAGATTTTTATTGTTTTGCGCGGAAACTTTTTCTTGTTTGTTTGTTTTTTCAAAGATCTCGTTGCGTAAACGGTTACCCTACGGCAGAACTCTTCATAGAAGCCCCACGTTTAAAGTCCCTTAACTTTTTGTATAAACCCCACAGATTTGTTAATCGTCTCACAAACTTACAACAATACGCTCTGAACGTCAATTGGCTTATACAATCCTTTCAAACCTCGTAAGCGTACCGTATCGTAAAAGTTTTTGTTTGGTTTCTTCAGAAAATTTCTTCAGAATTTAAGAAATGAATAAGTGAAAAATAATATACATAAGTAATCAAAAGACTGTACAATTAATGAACTTTAAAATGAAAAGGACGCAAGTGAGTCTATGACAATGAGGACTTATAGTCGCAGTTAGTTAATGTAGTGGCCCATTGTAGAATGGGTATACTTATGGAAACCACCGAAGCGAAACTGGGCACTGCCGGTTACCGGAGACGTCGCGTGCAGCCTGAACTGTTCGGCGCGATGGGAGCCCCCGGGGAGTATTACGCCGACACGCTCCACTCCATCGCGATCAACACCAGGGAAACAGAATTCGGCAGCATCGTTGAGCCGATACCAATCACGCTCAAAGCATACAAACAGTTCCAAGCCCACGGACATGTCATTAACGGCTATGGGTTCCCGCAGCAACAAATGATCACGTCATTGGTCGCTGCTTCTCGAGTCCCCGATGTTGAAAGGCCTACCACAAGCCAGAACTTTGTACCTAGCCCTATTAAAGAAGAAGTCAAAGATGCTCAAAGGATCACCCGCCCACCCCCTAAGAAGAAGTGGATCAAAGAGTATCTAGGTGAGTTATCAATAAATAGCGACCCTACTAGGTACGACTTTCTCATAAAACTTGCGGTTTTTTATTGGAGATAACTTTTCCAATTTGTTGAGGCCGTCGTAATAGGCATATCTTATGGTACTATGAAATTATCTTTTTGGAAAATGAGGTGAATGAACTCTTTCCTTTTTATGACTTACTCAGTTCAACTGTTGACACTGAAAATTTAATTGCGAGCTATTGACAGTTAAAATACTATGTGGATGACTTTCTAAGCGTTAAAACTAACAAAAGACTGCTCCCGAAACTCTTCAGAACATATTCAATTGTAATGCGATATTTGAAAGTGATTTAATAGGTCAAATTGTCCACACGAGTGCATTATTTGACCTTGCCGCATAACCTCGTCTTGTTTTTGCTCAACAGAATCCAAGAGCACGACTAACGCATATTTATGAAACTAGTCAATAATTATTTTGACCGCCTATCATTACTGTTTGTTTTAATTAAATTAAGTAATTGAAAATTAACGTTTTCACTTTCGACATGCACACCTTTTGAATGTTCGTCAAGATCTATTTTGATTTCGCTAAATGTGTTTTCTGGTCTACTTCAATCAGTAGGTGTTACTTTATAAAATTCTTCTTACTAAGTCTTCCCATAGTTACTATTAACAGAATTTACATCTCTTTAAGATATTCCTTTCATTTCAATATGGTACCTACTTACTTAGCTTATAATTATTATCAAATGGTATAAAATACATTGTATGCATAGTAAAGATCTTTTATGATTCAAGATAGACAGGCACAGGCACATAAAAGAAAACATTGTTACTTGTGTACTGTTGAAAACGGGTCATTCTAGTACCTAAGTTGTCTGTAGTCATCTGTGGCTGTGACCCAGCTACTATTACTACTACACTGTTTTTAAATAAGCTATTTAGGAGTTGAGATTGTAGTGAGGGAAAACCACGAACAATGATTGTGTTGGTTACATTGCAAAGCTATTTTTAACTTCTTTTTTTTTCTTCGCAAAGTTTGCATCTTGCTTCAAGTAGGTAAGCGTTTATTTGAATACACAAGTGACCTTTTCCAAATTGCTTATCAAGTTCTTAACAGCTAACGAATTGGTACATTGCAAGATAGCCACCTACTCTACTATAATCATGACTTTTTAGTTAAAACATGAATATAAATAAGTATATAGGACACGGATATATTATTATATTCAACAAACGATTTAAATAAAATAAAATTAAGGACTTAAAAAGGATCTAATTAACGGTAAAGGATATAGAATGAACGCTATTGTATTAGGGCAGCATAACGTACGAGGAAGAGAAGCAACAAACCAAAACACCGCGGTATTGCATGCGTACTAGAAGTCAGCGTGTTGCCGTCAAGGCGTTCTTCTCCACAAGGTCGTAAATATCGTACCGTATGTGATGTTGTGTCCATATGTCAGTCTTGTATAGGCATGCGTGTTCCAAACTCACTTTCCTTCGTGACCTTTACATCTATAAAATATTTTCTTCGAGTCTGGTATTTATGCCTTATTTTATTTTTTGGGACAATACAACAGCCTCATCCTAACATGGTCATGCACCTTTTCATGTGCTTACATGAGTAAATTAGCTCGTCCTTTGAGTCGGAGCCGGTGAATTTCGAACTTAATTTGAAAAAAAATATGCTGATAATGAAAGTTTTGAATCCAAGCATTTTGTTTCAATCATAGGACTGAAGACAAAAGAAGTCGTACAAGTTATTGAAATAAATGCGAGATTAACAATGTAGGACGTTAGTTCAAATATCTAATACGTTATCCATTAGTTTTGTAAATCTTGCAGTTTTACTACATTTAATTGGAATTATTGTGACTTATGTAAATAGTATTAAGGTATTTCGAATAACGCACTGCACGCCTCATTTTCATGAGTTCCTAATGAAAACAACGCATCAATTTTTTTCGTTGACGTGTATAAGTAAACATATTTTAAAGAATTGTGGTAAACAGTATGAGCCAGGTATAATAACAACACTATATCTCTATAATAAGCCAATAATTATAGAGGAAAATAATAGCAATAATTTACGTAATAACTGGCGGATGTCGCACACAATGAAAGTCGTAATCCAATAAAGATGGTCGGCGTGTGTCAGCGTGACGTTGAGCGGCACACGCTTGCGTAACACAGATAATTACATAGTTTTACGAGATTAACTACTTAAACAAGTATATGTAGAGGTTCGCGACACCACTGCCACCGCGCTTTGTGTCAAGGCTTCACCACTTCACACCAAAATCCTAAGTATAACTTCTAGCATCTTCCACAAGTAAATAAATGTTACATTTGTTGTGTTCGTTACTTTTTGTTTTAAGGCTTCTTGTTGTTTCGCACTTACAATAATGAAGCCATGTTTCAGTATTATTATTCTGTCGCTAACCTCATCGTAACCATATTTGTTTTCATAAACATTATCTTATCGGGGTTTCTTTTGTTTCACTCTTTCAATACGGTTAGCTCTGGTCCGCACGTCATACGCGCGTAAAGTATCACTTCATTAGATTGTGTACTCTTTATGTTTTGTAATAACGCCTATATTGTGGTCATCTGTATTCTCTGTACGCAAACTTTATTGTTGCCGAGATACATGGTTGATGCTAACTATCTTTGTTCTAGAACTAACTTCACTACGGGGTGACCTCTGCTATTAGTGATTTATCGATTTAAACTCTGCAATTTTGCTGTTATTCTGGCGATTACGTAAGGCGAAAGCGATGATTGATAATACGTATTCTTTGTTTCTTTTTCTCACGTAGGTAGTAGTTAAACGTGCTCATAGAATATCACGGATCTGTTATGATCTTCTAACTGGCAGTGCCCAGTAGAGAGTGCCAAGGCAAATCTAATTGTTATCGAGTGCGCTACACGTGTCGTGTGGTGTTTGTCGCGTAATGAAGCGTTATAAAAATGTGGAGCGAGCCGCGGCGTATTGGCGAGGTTATTGACATTGAGATAAAATATATCACAGACCGAAATTGTAACACTTTGTTCAGTTTATGGGACGTATGCCGGTGTTGCTCGCTTTCGTTTATATCTAAATCATTGCTCTTATTTTCTGGTCCTTTGATCCTCACGTATTTTATTTCCATAATCAAGTTTAATGAACTTTGTGCTTTCAAAGGGTACTGCCATGTCTCTCATAATCTTATTTCTTGGTTAGTTCACGCGATTTCGAATGACTCAGCGCCCTAGAAACGAGTACTGCTATGCATGTTAATAACTCGTCAGAGTTGCTGAGTTACAAAAGAGTTAATTTTATTGTCCTAGTCCAGTGTACCTACTTGGAGGCAAGGTGTCAGTGTGTTGTACTAGTGTGTATCGTATATGCTACCCCCTCCAACTCGAGAGCGCGTTGCAGCGGCGATGCGTTCGGGTGAGTTCGTGCCGCGTGATGGCTTGTCACGTGCCGATGCCGAGCACACCTCTTCCCCTCTCGCGAGCCCTCCCCTCCGTCCACCCGCACTGGCCCACCGCCCTGCTTATCACTTCCAGACCCGGAGGTTCCCTCAGCCCCCACTGCACTCCCTCCTGGCTGAACTAGTGGCCCTCTGACTACTCTATATTCAATTTGTTACACGTAACGCTTTTGTTCGGTAGCAAACCTTATCTAGTAATACCTACATACTTATACATAAGTTGATACTTACTATGTCTAAATGGGTGAACACCCGCGTACTTCGTGATAACTACCTTCGGGTCAGAGATATTATTTTTCTCTGAACTTGGATTTTCCATAATGTTTAGATTAAAGTTCTTACTTACATAAATAATATTCAAATCCAGCTCAGACTGAATGTATACTAATAGCTCTTGTTTCTGCTATATTTTCGATTCTAAACATGAAATTGATTTTGGCGAAATTTTTAACTAAATAAAGGACATGAGTTCCTGTTCATAAAGATTATTTAAATGTGCGTTGACATACAGCACAACAAATGCTATATTAATCATCAATATAAATCATGCACTGGACCTTGATCAAAATCCCGGTCAAGTCCATAAAGTGACATAGTTCGAATCGCAATATGTACAACGCAGAATTTGGAGATTTTTGTTCTTCGAAAATGGGTTAACAAAATCTCGTTTTATAATCTTGGATCAAAAGAAAATTTGTACGTCTGCGAAATCCAACGATCCGACTCAAGAAACCATTCAGCCATTATTTCAAAGTTGCTCAAAACATTTTAAAAGCAGTAAGAATGAAATCCAAGCTCCGACTTTTCCCATTGTTAAAGTTCGCACTTTTATGTCTTTAAGGCTTTTCTGAAAATGGCAAAAGAACCCCCGTATGATTTTATAACGTCGTTACTGCTTTTTCATGTGATCACCATCATATCAGCCTATAACCTACTTCATGTCCTTATTATGAATTTGTATATTGTAATATTTTAACTCAAAAACAATTTTTGTAATATCTGATGAAACTTGCTCCTGGTACATTGAAATTTCAGCCAGTGTAAGTTCATGATTTCATCATCTTTAATATTGTTAGATAAGTGAGTTTATTGATAAGTAGGATTACAACAGCATTTTGGAATAATGAATCTTAGTTTAGGTTAAAATTTTAATGTAAATGAAACCACACTATAACACAACTTGAGCGAAAAAGTAAAACATTAGTAACTTCGCAGAAATTGATCACCGTTTTGCAAGCTACATTCTGCATACAACCAACGCCTATTTGGTGCTGGTATTTTAAATACCGGTCTCAGATCAGCAACAGATGCACATAACATTGATACCGGTTCACTAGTGTCTGGAATCACAGTTTCACTTGAACGTGTGGGTGTCCGCGTCGTGGGAGACGGTCGGTGTTTGCGTGTTCGTTGCTTGTAGGCGCGCGCCCGCCATGCGCAATTGTACCAGGCGAGCATATTCAAACAGAAGGTGTTGTTTCTGTTAGCATAGTAGTAGTACCTGTGGATTGATGTTGTTCGTATAGAAATGCTTTCTTTATGAATTTCATGAAACTTTTGGGATTACGTTTTAAAATTTAATAAGAAAGTGTAGAATTGTCCAGAGAGTCGACAAACTAATTTCTAATATTTTTAAAAGTAAATTAAGCGTCGACTGAAATCTATTTTGAAATTCTTATTGCAAAAACATGTATGTTTAGTCATATCAAGATTACGCGTCAAAATTACTTCAACTACTTTATCTAGCTTCATACTTTTATGATTATTAAGTAAATCGAGACCAATTGATTAAAACAATACCGACCGACTACAATACTTAAATGTGTGCTAAAGCTAAGCCTTTGCACAAGATATTATCATTGTTATCAGACTAAACATAATATATTTTTGTTATTTACGTCATCTCACGGATACACCTTCGCATTCCCATCCAGTTTTAAAAGATTCTCAAGGACGAATCTCAGCATCTATGTCACAACCCCCTGTGTGCTTGCCAGAAGGCCAATGACGCACATTACTGCCCCTCCCCGGGCACTGCCTACGTGCTCATACTACCCTGGTACAGCCTGCAATTGACAACCAATAAGCCTACATTTTTTATTCGATCAAAGGACAGCGTGATTTCAATGTTCGTTTATCCATGAATAGAATATTATGTAATTCTGTTGTCAAACGCACGTCACAAAGAACCTTAACTGTTGGCTGTTGATTTCGACAATTATAATTTTACTAGCTTCTGCGCGTGACTTGGTCCACGTGGTTTTATTTCACTCGCATTTGGTTACTGCTCCCGGTCCCCCGTCATATAGCCTATAACTATTTCTCATGAATCTGACTATATTATAGAACTTTTTTTTTTCTTACCCGACTGTTAATTCCAGGTATTAGCGCGTATACGAGTAAACCAACATACAAACAAAAATCTCTACAGCTTTATTATATTAGAATTTGTATTGATTTCCTCACTGTATTGTAATCTATTTGACGTGAATGACTAAGTAAATTCTTAACATAAAAAATATTGTTTTTAACTTTTAGTTGTCCGATTCTAATGCAATGAAGTCCGTTTCTATCAGAATTCTGAATAATTTAATAATATTTTTCTCAAAAGTATTGAGATTTTCAAGTTCAAAAGTCGTGTAAGTGATTCTACTAAATATTTATGGCGCAATTCCGTATATCGGTATCTTGTCCATAGTTTCCAAATCTTCGGTCAGTGTCCTTTTCTATTCCAAGAATTGTATTTCAGATACAAGATACAATAAGATTAAATGTTGAGGCTGCATTAGGAATAATAAATAATTTATCATGGAGAATGTTTAAATGTACCGGTCCCGGGTACACGTCCATAAATACTTATACAAATGGAGACCTCTCGGTTATGATGTCTATAGTTTTTTTTTTTTTTTTGGTGGGTGGGAAATCATCAAATAACCTCTCCCGCCCTGGGCGGGGCGGGAGGGAGTGTCAGACTTTTACTGACTAAAACCCACCCATGTTCCTTCTTGTGCCCTTTGCGTTCCGGGGGCGCGGTATCTCTTGCGAACAACCCGCAGCCCCGGCAGGCATCGGCCCTCAGTGGCCCCTTCCTTTTGCTGACATCTCTTTGAGGCGCGCGTGGAACACGAACGCGCCGTCGACACGGCATGATGTCTATAGTTGACTTAATATTCTAAATACTTTTTTGGAACTTGGGTTCGGCAGCCTTAAATTAAATGGGTCATAACAATTTTAATCAATGACACAATTAAACACGGTTTTAAATGATTTTACAGCAATCACAATTATTTCAGGAGTTATGTCACCAAAATTAAGTTATTTCAGTGTAGGACATTTTACCTACCCATAGTTTTCAAATACAATCATATATTCTAAGAATTTCAGATCAACTTACAGAGGTCACATTAACATTTTCACTGTTTTCTTCAGTTTATCTGATTTCTTTTTTCTAGTCCCAGAATCCACTTTTGAGGTATTATTATTGTTCGTTGAATTTTAGGTCATACGAATGTTGTTTGGCAATATGACTATATGATTTCCTAATGCGAGAATATATCGAAACGAATACACATTGTAACGATAATAATCTTTGCAAGCATATACATATAATCAATTTATATCAGTTAAGATATGAATATTACCTGCCTTTCTCTATATTACGGTCGTCAAAAAACTAGCATTAAAGAAATCTTTAGAAAACCTTAATTTTATTAAATTTTGTTTAAATCGCGTGTAAGTGTCGGTTACTGTGGGCGCAGATGAAGGTTCAAAACCCCGTACCAATTTTTATCAAAATTAGTTCTGTGGAGTCGTGAAAGCGTAACAGATAAACAGAGTTACATTAGCATTTATAATATTTGTTAAGATTCTTGACGATAGTCCAAAGTCAACCGATCCTATTTTTTAAATAACGACAGATTCGTCTAAGGCGTTTGACTTCACTACAAACTTAAACAGAAGAACTGAAAGTTTTTCATTTGAAGTTCACGACTCGTAGGGTAGTGTAAATAACCCCACCCTCGCCCTTTATTTACGTTAAAGCTTAACAGCCATAAGTACAACACATTGATCTAAGTTTATTCTCCGATGGCAGCCCTATAAAGTCCGGGATGTTTGTGAAAGTCATAGGAGTAAAACCCTGGGCCACCACGTCTAGGACACGCCAAATTCCTATTCATGTTGAAAACGATTGAATGTAGCGGTCAACAACCATCCACTTTTATGTTTTCCTATTATTAAGTTCGTCACTCGTATGGTTTGTTGTGTAGTTAATTAGTTGCTCATCTTTGTGATGGGTGTTTATTAATTACAATATTATAGTGAACTTATTGAAGAAACTAATAGCGAATATATATATGTGAATAGCGTAAGAGATTTATGTTTGTTTGTTTAAATTGTGCTAATCTTTGGAACTATCAGTAGGATTAAAAAAAATCTTTCTCCTGTTAGATTTTAAATGATAGCCATGCAGATTCATAAGGAATAGTATAGGCTATAATAACATCACGCTACGACACGGGAGCGGAGCAGTAACATAAAGCGGGTGAAAAAAAACACGCTAATGAAATTGCGCACGGGTGCTAGTTATTTTATATTACCATTAGTTAACTGACGCATGTCATGTTTTTATTACACGTGTGTTGATTTCTATAAATATCTTCAAAAGCATTAAGATGACAAAGATCACGCAATCTCAGGAGGTATCTATAGACCTACCTTTAAGTCATTACGTATTTTCTATTGTAGGTTGGTATTTATACATAAGTGGTTTCACTGCAATACAAGTAACCAACGCTAATGACATTCTATTATCCATTAATGGAATACTAATTTCATCAATGGACTTATTGAATTTTATGAATGGAGTGACGGATGGCGTAGTGTTGCCAGCATTGGAAGAAGCAATAATATTTATAATGACTAATGTGAAAAATCTAAAAGGTGACGTGGCTTGTTGCTCAGGTCGCAGTAATTAGTCATCCTATCGACATTTTATAATGGTTGGAACTCGTGACAAGGAATAATATACGAAGCGGTACTGCGTAGTTCCTGTGCCTAAGTTGTGAAGTCAAAAGTCGTAGCGTAATGTTCCATACGTATAAATCTTCCTCTAGAATCACTCTATCTATCGCAGAGAACCGCATTAAAATCCGTTGCGTAGATCAAAAGATCCAAGCATACAGACGGCTGAAACTGTTTTATACTATGAAGAGATTACCAAGGAATCAAAATCTCTTTCAAATTTAAAAAGTTAAAAGATTGTTTTGCAATAGTTTTTGTAACTTTATTTACTTACATTTTCCTCAGAGTCAGACGCTGTTTTTCTTTACAGTTATTAAGTATGTTTTTTTCCTCATATAAGTGAATATGTATATTCTGTCAGACTGCGTTGCTGAAGTATATAAGCACTTGGGCAAAAAGCTAGGTCTTACACATATAAATAGCGCAAAGCTCTCCAGTCAGACTATGTATAATCGTTACCTACGTACAATATTTTTCCAGTAGATAGGTACATGTCATATGTAGGTATTCTAGATGGCATTTAGTCTTTAGCATCACGAAAACAACTTTGTTAGGTATCTGTATCTCTCGGACGTGATATAATAAACGTTCACGATACGTGTACCTATCTGTTATTAATATTGATTCGTCGAGTTATGATAATATTTTTTATCTGTATAAAATGCGTTTTGTATCTACGTGGACAAGATCTATAAAACCGTACATTTGACTCGACGCTCAACAAAACAAACCCAGCCCAATCTAGTAGTAGCAGACGCCTGTCATTTTACGGGCCGGCTACGACGCGACTTGTTTTTTCTGGCACTTCGCTGAGCAGCTGATTTTCGGCGTGGCAACTGTTAACGCCAAACAAACTAAAAGCACGCGCGCAACCACATGTGCTGACGTAATTTTATCGTCAGGCCACGCCCCCGCTTCCATCTCTTTCACTACACTTGGATAGATACTCTGTCTCACTCAGCATTGCAGCGTGACTGATTATCTTTAGTTTTACTCTACTATGAGCTTTATTGTATTCGCGTAAAGTTTACTATTGCGGTCCATTGCTTTCTGAAAGTTAAGTGGTATGATGCTGTTTCATTCACTCCGATGTGGCTATTTCATTCACACGGCTCTATCGAATGCCTGCGGAATATGTTCGCCTGGTAGTTTACCGCCACGGACTGCAGCCGTCGACGAGCGGTTGACACGGGTTTGACAAGTGTTGACCGACCTAGGATGGCCCGCTCGCTTCTAATAGGACCTTAGTAGACTGATGATCTCGTAATCATATTGGCACCAAGGTAGTTAGTTGCATATTCAGCATTTGACGTGTCACATTTGTTTACAGAGGAGGAGCCGAAGTCGCCGGTGTCGGTGCGAGTGGTGACAGGGCTGCCGGTGACGCCGCGCATCAACGGCGTGGTCCGGCCGACGTCGCCGGTGCCGGTGGTGCCCCCTTGCCCGCCCGCGCCCGCCATCGTCGCGCTCGAGCCGGTGCCCGCGGCGACCGCACCTCCTCCCGCGCCCCTCCTCGACTTCGCACAAGAACATTCCAGGCCGCGAACGACGAGTAACAGTCATGGGTATGTTCTCCTGGTAACAGCGGTGTCTAAAACAGCTGGAGATTCGCATTACGATCATTGTTGTTTTCGCTAAAACTTATCTATCGTATTGTTTTTATTCGTTTTCAACAACGCTACGTCATCATTTTGTTTGTATTAAATGACTTGTATACACAAAAACTTTAAAATACAGCATAATTATTACCTAACTACTTTTTTATTACGGTTATCTTAAATACTAAAATGTAATAAAACTTATGCTTAGATTAGAAATATTTATTTATTTTGCTTCCAAAGATTACCTCTCTACAGATATGAAATAAGTTTTTCGCATGATTTAACGTTACGAAACTCGTGTGATACCATCATAATTTGATTGATGATTAAGGTCTATAATTGGTAAGAAGTGGGGAAAATATAAATGGAAAAAGTATAAAAGCCAGCAGTTCCATAGTATTTTTAAAGAAAATAAACTAGGCGTAAATAAATCACTTTCACTTTGAAATCAAACTTAAAATTGCAAAAATAAAAGGGCGGTTCCATACATGTCAAGTTATGCGAACATAAATGTAATGGTTCGTACTATTGTGAAAATTGATCATTTTCATGAGTACTGCACTACCTTAAAGAAAGTCCCTCATTTACCCTAAGACCCTGTAGAATTTGATAATAAAAAAAGGACAAGCAAAAAATTGTTTGCCAAAAAATCAAGAATGGTCTTACACAACCACAACAAATAGTTTATGATATTAAGAATAGGAATAATGAGTTATTGATTGTTGCATTAGCTATAACTAACCCTTTAGTTTCGTAAACTAAAGAAACACAGAACATATTCCATTAATGCAAATTAATCAAAGTCATGTGATTGATTTGATAAAAAAAAACAAATGACATACGACACTGACACAAAAAGCAATGGAGGAAAACTGTTTTATTCAATTTATTATAATGTGCACGACATCAAGCGGTCCAGTAACAAGTTTATTAAAAAAATGAGGACACCTGGCAGGTCTCTCTTAGTGTTTACACGTACTCGCGTCATTTACAATGCACTAGTGAATTAATAAAGTAGATCTAGAACGTTCACGTCATAGAAATACAACAAAATGTAAACAGGTCTTAATGGAAATTGTCATTTCATCCTTGCGTGTCATCCTTGCGAAGTTATGTTGTCCTAGTATCAGCACGTATAGTGCTTTTATTTTTCAGCCGATTGCTGTCAAGGTTTGGATATTAATAACCATGAATTGAATACCAAAACCCTAGCTGATAGATATCAGCTAGGGTTTTGTATTCATCAGGGAATAAGTCCTTGTCACTCTCAGTGTTTTATGAATCATTCATTTGAAGGTACGATTGTACGAGACTATGTTTACGAATTAAGGTTGTGGAGCATTTAACGAGTCATTTAAATCTATTTATGTCTCATTAATTAAGGAAAATTTTGCTGATCTATGAATATTGCATGGTGTATCCGGTAACTAAACACACAATAATGAACAACGATTTGTTGTTGTGAACTGCCTCGGTAGCCTAGTGGTCCTAAGCGCGACTGCTACGCTAGAGGTCTTGGGTTCGATTCCCAGGTCGAGCAAAAAGTGTTATTGGGTTTTTCTATGAAATTTTCAGTAGCAGCTCGGAGTTTGGATTTGTGCCCGGTTAATGGCAATAGGCTCGCCCCCTATTACATGGGACCTAACCATATCGGCGAACTGTGGGTGTACATTGTTACACCTCTGCCTAACCCTTCGGGGAATACAGGCGTGATGGATGGGATTTGTTGTTGAGTCTTAATTAATAATATTGGTAATTAAGATGCTCACAAATTTTAATTTTTGGTTTGAGAATGATATTTTGTGTTCGTTAATTTTAGGAGAGCGTTATTCAAATATGTGTAACGTTCTCAACTTCCACGTGTTTGTTAGTCGCTGTGGGGTAAAAAAAACTTGAACAAGATTCTAATAAAAAAGTCACACATAAATTGACATTTTCTAAACTCAATTATAATGTTACATAGGTGGTTTCTTTTTAAGTTTCTGTATAATTTCAATATTATTATCATCATTTTTAATTAAAAAAGCATTTATTTCAATCTGTGTTAAAATTTCAAGCTTGATCTAGGCATTAGCCATGTAGCAAGAAAATAACACTCACGCGCAAAGCTAATATAATTATAATATGAATAATGTATATTATGAAATAATGGAATAATCCAGACATAGTTATGTCTAGGTTAATCATAATAATACGCAATTATCAACAAAGCTATGACACGCGCTAACGTTGTCTTGTCTGGATTCCTTATTAGCTGAATTCGTTTTATCATAAACGTTAGGTAGTCTAAATCATGGACGTGTTCTTTGAAGATATTATTGTTTTAGGTCATTTTATTTGACTTGATATCAAACTAATTATTGGGTGTATAAGGACACATAAAGGAGCTGAAACTTATCTACATATCGCGATCATTTTCTTGTTCTAGAACATACCGGCGAAACTGAAGAAGGTTCGCCGGTATGGTCAGGAGGCTTACTAAGATATTAAAGGTCAAAGTTCAATATTTTTTTCCTACGCTTTGTTTTTGCCAAAGCGAGTAATGTTTATGTTCTAGCTAAACTTTAAATATTTCCACGATCACTGTACTGTTGGATGCACCCATAAGCGCGACGCAAGACACCCTAGCATAAACAGTGATTTTAACGTCGTCCGTTGTCCCAGCAATAATTTCTGCTCAATGTTACTCAATTTGGTGATGCGTTCGTTACCAGATATGTAATGTGTTTTTATACAGCCCGTATATGGAATAAAATGTACACTTAAAGTATACATCGGCGAAGATGATACCAGTTTCAATATAACACAAATAGTTTCAAAGCCACAAGGAGAGGGAGATGAAAAACGAAAATCGATAATCAATTTACCAAGATTACGTCCTATTGCGCACATTAAACGCGTGGTTTAGTAGGTAGATTGCGCAAAAATGGTTACATGAAATACAAACACAATTATGTTATGATTGCGTTACGACCACTAGTGTGCACTCTACACGACGCTGTGACACGGCCATAGCGCGAGATTTAGAATCGAAGGCTTTTAGAATTAACTTGTTTACACTGTGAATGTCATCTTATGTGACATTTGGCAAAAACTACATAGATTATAGTCAGGAATAGCACTTGGGGTACTTCTTATCGCGTAAAATATACGGTTCCCGTGGGATAATATGCTGATTTTGACGCGGAAAAAGTCGCTTGTAAAAGCTAGTATAGTAGGTAAAACGAAAAATAATATAAAACAACAAATAGATTGAAAGAAAGACTAGTTCAAGTTAAATAAGGCAATATTTTTAGAGATAAATTAAAAATACTTATAAATAAAGTTGTCAATTCATTGTTAACAGGCCACCCCCCATCCCTTCCCCACCATCGGGTAGCAGTGGCAGCGGTTGCAGCAACGGCAGCGGCAGTGGGGGCAGCAGTGGCAGTGCTCCCCGAGCCGGCACGAGAGAGGTCCACAATAAACTGGAGAAGAACCGGCGGGCACACCTTAAGGAGTGCTTCGAGCTGCTCAAGAGACAACTGCCGGCTACACCCGATGACAAGAAAACCTCCAACCTTTCTATACTCGGCTCCGCTATTAGGTATATTCAGGTTAGTATCAATTG
This sequence comes from Caradrina kadenii, assembly GCA_947462355.1. NCBI lineage: Eukaryota > Metazoa > Arthropoda > Insecta > Lepidoptera > Noctuidae > Caradrina > Caradrina kadenii. Next base: position 2,312,346 of record OX381693.1, on the reverse strand, counting down.
TATAACTCTTTGCAGCTCTGTTTTCCTGGTAGTCAATGCCTTTGAAACTGATGTCGATGGCCTTCGCGCTTCTCCAATTTGTTTTATTAACATCGTTAAACCGTTCAAAACATTTATTTAAACTAATGCTTTAGCCAAGCTAATCATTAGTCTTCTACAATTTTCTTCAGAAGCACTTAATTAAGTAGACTAACACATTATAGCGTTCAGTTACATCATAATTTTCATACAAAATGATAAACTGAAGATTCAGTCATTTTTAAAATTTCTTGACGTGTTTTACTATCAATTTTTCACAACAAACAGCTCAATTATCTTAATTGAAAGGTCGCGAAATGTCTCTTTCGGTATTATTACGTCTGTAATTTTCAGTCTGATTAGATTAAATTGACTTTGTAACAAAAAATATTGCTAAATTACGCAAATGATATCGTTTCTTAGAAAGCAATACTGAATAATTTTCATTTACAATATTTATTATTTGTCATAATTTAATCACCATTGCTGTATGTAACTAGTCAGGGTGACCTCCTTTTGGAACGAGAACATTTCATTTTCATTTTATATAAAGACATCAGGATGATACTGGTTCAATCTAGTTATTGCTAACTCTTATTATACAATGCATGCAGTATTTATACATTTACGCAAGGTATGCATCCCCTTGATTCATAATCGTTGCTCTTGCATTATGTAGTTTATCGTGCTTGTCGATGGATGTCCAAGGACAAGCTGTTTATACCAACTTGTTGTATTTCTAGTTTATTCATGGGTAACTGTATATTTCTACGTTTAATTGAATAGGTACATATTGCATTAGCAATTTACTTTTGAAGTAATTAATGGATTAATTTTAAGTCGAATTAGACACAAAACCTACCAAGAATTAATTAGTTTGTGCTGAACATCGAGTAAATTCTGTGAACCTAAAATGGTACTAGGTACTTAATGACATTTCAAACACTGTTTTTTTTGTTAAATTAATTTCCTTTGCTCTTTGTTTGTGTTGAATGTTTCTAGAAAACACGTCAATAGACGGTTAAACGAACGATTAAATTTCGCAATTCAATTAAAAACTATGGCTTCGCTTCTATTTGCAAATTGATGGCAATTTTTCTGATATTATTTTTAAGTTCAAAGCTTTTTCAATAAATAAAAAATGGTATAGTTTGCTAAGACTCTCCATTCTTTTATTGTTTTTGAGTTTAGTCATTTTTTTAACTCATTTTATTAAGTTCATATTTAGTTAGGTAAATAAAACACAATATTTTACAGTAGCCAAGAAATATCTTCATTAATTTATAAAATAAAACGTACTACTGAAATGTATTAAACAACCTGAATTTAAACTTCGATTGAGGTATGATACCCTGGTATTTTGTCCGTAGGTTCTACGACGTAAGGAACGCGATTGTGAGCACGAAATGGAACGGCTGGCTCGTGAGAAGATCGCGGCGCAACAGAGGCTTTCCGCCTTGAAAAGAGAGATCTCGGTCCGAACAACTGTTCGCCCTCTGAGTATTGGTACGTTAACCTCCTATCTTTTTATGCGCGCCTGGTACATTTGGTCGAGATTATTTAATATTTGGCGTCGGTGCAATTTTTTATATCATTTATATTGATTGATTTTTAAGGATGAAAATAAGAAAAAGTATGAAAAGTAAGAAGGTGTTATATAATTAAATAGTATAATAAAATAAAATTTAATTTAATAAAATCAAATAGGAAATAAACTCATTATGGACCCTGTTTTAGTTGTCCACGTTTGTTTTTTGTTTTATTTGTATTTTTGACAATATTTTGATTTTTTAATAGATGCTGTCGCAGAAGACAAAGTTGTAGAAGACCCTGTGAATGGGCAAGTTTTAGGAATACCTTTAAGTGTAAGTATTTGTCATCCTAATTAGGACATGATTAATAATTAATGATCAATAATTCATTATATTGTTTACTAAAATATTGACATACAATACTAAAATTGCAAGGTCAAGGAAGTAAATAATCTGTTCCAATTCCAGATATCAGCATCGCCGCCGCGTTCCGTATCACGAATGGAGACGTCGCCTCCCCGCACTCTAAACCTAAGCACGAAGTTGCGTACGCTGCCTATACAAATCACTCCCACCACTTCGCAGGTATGCTCGCCTAGTACAATGTTAGAAATTAGAGCTGACCTAATCTTGGATTAGGATTTGTATTATTACATTGTTTAACGAAATGTTAATCTGAAATTGAATGAATTTTAATTTGGAATAAGTTTTTTTCAAAGTTTATGTAGATTGTTATTTTTGTTGATGTTTCAGGTTGTGCGGACATCGTACGGCACGAGACCTAGTACGCTGACGCTCACTACGCTTGCGCCAGCAGAAGCTCCCACTCAAGTTAGTATTTTTTACTTTTTTTATCAAGATTGTTAGATTTACTTTCAAGTACGTTCATAAACATATCTTGTCGTTATTGAATTATAGTTACGGATTATCGAGTACTATTTTTGGTTTTATAAAAAACAAACAAACAAACAAACGGTTTTGTTTTTTAGGATAATTTTTGCGTCATGCAAAATTTTTAATAGAATGGGCCCAAATATGATCCTTGAGGAACACCAGAAATTTTAATGATGTTGTGTTCAAGAGAAGAGTGACAGCTTGATTAGAATTTTGCAACAGGTGGTTCTAGAGACTTGTTTAGATTATTACACATAACAATTTTTGTGTTTGATCGAGCTTAGGCATTTGTATCTTATGACGTATGTTGTCGAATGCGTTTAAGTAAACGAGTGAAAAGAAGAAGTTCCGAAAAATAATATCTACACGATAGTTTTATGAAATAAATATTGCCATTTTTAATTTATTCAAACATAAAACCTACTTAAATAATAATGGTTTCAGACTCCAATAATTTGCGTTGTGTATAACAAAAACAAAATGCCTAATAAAAGGAGCGTGTCATGCGCACGAGTGCTAATACACACAAAATGCGTGTTAATTTTGGACACAAATTTCACGAGTTTCAAATGTCAAATGAATGAGTCAGGTACGGCTGCATACAGAGGTACCAATTTAAACTCTTTGTGGACTATATCTGTCATAAAGCAATGTAGTCTAGTCTATTTTTAAAAAACACATCGGTATTGTTTTCATGATACAGTATTATGTAACAAAGAGCGTGTGTTTTCCTTCTCGTTCGAAGTTTAAAAAATATTAAGGCCAGGGTTTGAGAACAGTACGATTTAACGTTACCTTGGTGTTATCTACTGGATCTTGTGAAAGTTCCCGACGTTGCATTAGCATCAGTTACAGTGACGTCGAGCTCAATAGCTATCGTCACGTATGCGCTGACGCATCTGTGTACTGAATGACGTGTCTAAATTGAAAGTTAATTGTTAGAAGTTGAAAATATTGGTTCCGTGATTTTGTATGGGCGAAATATGGAACAGCACTTTTTGGTTAACTACAGGTTTCGCAGATTGGACACATTTTGGTCTTGTAGAATTTTCTTTTGATGAGGTGTGACTGTTCACAACGACACTTAACGTAGCTGAAATTTAAATGTTTCCATAATTGCGATAATATTTTGTCTGGACAATTCCTAAAATCCCACACACACAGAATATATTGAAGGTCAAAGTACTATTCTTCTGTAGCAGTATTGTTCTGTCGGGGGTTACTTAAAATTTTTAATTTTGTTACTTGTGTTAACGTTTGTTATACGAAAACAAGTTTGAATTGTTCTAACTAATCTTTGAGCACCCCTTGACCCCTGTAGTGTATCCGTAACTTATTATGAATACCGATTTTTCACACGAAAATGAAAGTTAGAACTAGGTACGTAGATACTGCCTAGTATGTACGTAGATAACAGGTATGTGACGTGTCTTTTTACACCCCGTATGTTTCGTTTTGTTACAGAATGGGCAGACGGTAGAAAATGGCGTAACGAATGCCTTAAGCACATTAGTACATCCAGCTCAAATACATCTACCCATATCGCAGGTGAGGCAGTTCTGTGTACCAAGTATTAACATAGTATTAATAACACCAGCCTATTATTGTCCCAAAGCAGGGCCTAAGGCCTCTTCTCATACAGAAAAGGCACAAGCATTATCACCACGCTTCCTTAAGGCGGGTTTAACTATAAGTCCAGATTTCCTAAGGATGTTTTACTTCACCGTTGTCAGTGATGTTCAAGATAAACTCAGAAAAGTATATATGAGTAGAAGAAGTCTTGGTACTTGCCAGGATTCAACGTATGAAAGGCGGGGCACCTTAACCACTGGGCCATTGCGACTATAGTCATAAATATTAGAATTAATGACTGGCCTTTTAGAACATTTAATTATGTGTCGAATCAACAAAGTAATATATACTAGGAAAATACATACTTTGCTAGCTGTAATGACTTTGGACCGTTATATAAATATATTAGGCTTGCTTGTAACGGTGCTAATATACGGTAAAGGATTATTGACATCTACAGATATTATATTCCAAAATAAACCGAATAATAATTGTAGTGGAGACCGACAAAATTATCCATGAACAACTAGAAGCAACTTAAATTGGATATTTGCCAAACTATTGATTTCAAAGCAACTAAAAATCATTAATTAATAAAGGAGCATGCGACAATTTGGGCCCACTTTTCTCAACATTGCTCAACAGTGATGAGACCCATGTCATATGCAACCTCTTAAGGAGTACCTCATTTCATGTTTAGCAGCTAAATTCAAATCCAGCGCGAAAATGGTGTTTTGGTACATTCTGTCATTTTCGTGTAAATCCTGAGCAAAGATTCCCACACTATCCAACAGTGCTGTCCACAAGCACCAAAACACCATTTTCTGAACTTAGCCGCCATAGAATGAAATGAAGTACTCATTAAGAGCATTCATGTGACATGTGTCTCATCACTGTTTAGCAATGTTGAAAAGTGGGCCCAAGAATCATACAACGTTGTCCATGCTCCTTTGACGGCATAGTTGGCAGAGTGGCTGTGCGATGGCTGCTCGATGCTGCTTCGATTCCCACACGGAACAAATATTTGTATGACCTACAGGTAGTTGTTTCGGGTCTGGCTTTTTGTGTATGTGAGTTTATTATTATGTTTGTAAACGCACTCACAATACAGGACAAATTCCATCGTTTTATAACAAACAACAAGGATGCCATCACTTGTATTGACCCATGCTTTCATTTTGTTCAGGTGGTCGGTAGTGGTGGACTAGTAGTGGGATCAGCGGCATTGCAGCTGTTGTCAACTAGCAGCGGCCTGCGAGTGTTGCAGGCGCCTGTACATACCAACGGTGAGTTATGATACCCTGGTACTTTGATCTGCTTTTCCTGAACCACGTGGCAAGAAAAAAAAAAATATGTGAATGTTGCAATGTAGACACTGGTATAGTGTGCTAATTAATTAATAATTAGATTGTTAATTAGTGAATTCTTAAAATTAGTTGTTTCATAACTCAAAGTCTATCATTAGGTGTTCCACAAGAGTCTATTTTCGACTCTTGATTGTTCAAATTTATTTCAATCCATGAAAACCTAGACAGAGACGGTAGCGATGGCGGACAGTTGTATATCTCTCTATCAGAAAAATCAGTTCCACTAACTTAATGACGTTCAAATTCAAGACCCTCTAAGGCCATTTCTCGTAACTAAAAACGTTGAAAATCTAGTCGCAGTCTCCTCAGCGAAAAAAAATTTGGAAAATTAAAGGATTTTTTGACAAATTGAAACTAAGATAAGACTGCAATCGTTTTTAAAAGTAAGTATAAGCAATCGGCACCAGTCGTGAGCACAAACTTCAAGTTATTTTTTGAGTTCATTCTTCGGATTTTTGGATCGCCGATGCTGCACGCAATTAGTCCGTCAGTCGGACCAATGACATGCAGCGTCGTCGACCCAAAAAACCCAAGAATGAATTTGAAGTTTTGGCTCACAGCTCGTGCTGGTTACTAAAGAATGGTGTCCCTGCTCACCTGCTGCATACTTCAACTGTCAAATGGCCATGACCGTCTATGCCTGGCTGACGCATTGATCGCAGTTGTAAAAAGTAGTGTTTTTGTTGACAGGTGTAACAACTACTGTTGAAAATAGAATAACTAAAGAAAACGGTCTAGTATCTACGACGCCAGTCTCCACGACTGCAGGTATGCATTGTTCACGTTATTTATATGTGTACATACCATCACGACTGTATTCCTCGAAGGGTTAGGCAGAGGTGTGCCAACGTACACCCACAGTTCGCCAGTTTGTTTTTGGGTCCTAATAGGGGATTAGCCTATTGCCATTTACCGGACACAAATCCTAACTCCGAGATGCTATTGATAATTACATAGAAAAACTTAATAATACTTTTTGCTCGACCTGGGAATCGAAACCAAGAGCTCTGGCGTAGCAGTCGCGCTTTAGACCACTAAGCTAACGAAAGTTCTCTTTAATGATTTGAATAAGTACTGAAATCAAGCATAAATAGAATTAGAATTTGCATATAAGATATAATGTCACGTACGATTTTATATCTACAAATAAAAATGGTTGATTATATTCCTGTTCTCTCTGCACTAACCATAATGCGCCAGCAGTTCCAAACAAAACAATAAAACTTTAATTTCTGGAAGTCCATTAAAACCTCATGTTAGTTGTTGTGATTGGTTGCCCAAAATAACGGAAACCAATCAATTTTATGTGACATTAATATGTTTTGAAAATAGAATCAATTGAATTTGGTTTTGGAAATCGAGAGAAGGTCTTTAATATTGCTGCTATATGTGTTCTGCCTCCTTGGTCTACATACTTCATGTTAATGTATTTTTTTACGCTTTTTTATTCTTATCAGCGAGACTCTTCATCGGGCAAATTGGCATTTTCAAAACGCTTTAAGTAAAATTTCGAGATTCAAATCTATGGAAGTGGAACAGTTTATTAAACCCATATTTATCATAACTGCCTCATTGGCCTAGTGGTCCTAAGCGCGACTGCTACGCTAGAGGTCTTGGGTTCGATTCCCAGGTCGAGCAAAAAGTGTTATTGGGTTTTTCTTTGAAATTCTCAGTAGCAGCTCGGAGTTTGGATTTGTGCCCGGTTAATGGCAATAGGCTCGCCCCCTATTACGTGGGACCTAAACATACCGGCCAACTGTGGGTGTACATTGTTACACCTCTGCCTAACCCTTCGGGGAATATAGGCGTGATGGTATGTTATGTGTGTGTTATGTTATATTTATCATTTAAATATTTTTTATATTGAAATGCTTTTAAAGACTGCCCCGTTGGTCTCGTGGTCACAAGCGTGACTGTTGAGCGTGAGGTCCCGGGTTCGATTCCCAGGTCGGGCTAAAAGTGCTATTGGGTTTTTCCATTAGTATTTGCTCAGTAACAGCCCGGAGTTTGGAAGCTAGTGGTGTGACACCACCGTGCCTCGGAAAGCACGTAAAGCCGTTGGTCCCGGCTATCATTCGTAGATCTTTGACAGTCGTTACGGATAGTAAGAAGCCAGGAAGTCTGACAACCAGTCTAACCAAGAGGTAAAGTGTTACCCAGTAACTGGGTTGTAGAGGTCAGATAGGCAGTCGCTCCATGTAAAACACTGGTCCTCAGCTGCATCCGGTTAGACTGGGAGCCGACCCCAACATAGTTAGGAGAAGGCTAAGTAGATGATGATGCTTTTAAAGACTTTGTAGTCTTTTCTTTTGCAAAGTTATAAAAACAAACACAAGCAAACTCTTACGTCAAGAAAACTACAAAAATCGGGACAGTGCTATCCGCGCAGGAAATATAATTTCAAGTAAAAAATCGGGACGTCTGTCAATGCTGATTCTCATTATTATTCATTCCGGGTTCCGAGACCGTTGAATTATATTTTCTGGCCGGTTCTGGATTGTTTGGATTTTGGAATAAAGTATTAGAGAACGATATTAGTCGAAATTTGGCACGCATTAAATTAGCATGACGCCGTGAGATCATTTAGGATATAGATATTGATCATCCTCGTGCCCCGGCCAATGGTAGTTGGAGGAACACCGTGGGGTTTTATTCGGTAGGAGTCCAACACAACTCTCAGTCTTCCTAAGGGCGGAGGCAGTACATGAAGATTTCCAAAAAAGAAAAGTTAGACTAATTTCTGGAATTTGGTTTAATTCTCAAGTCTTAATAAACGAAGTCGGAGGCAGAAGCTAGTTAAACAAACCTATTGGTTGGTTATAAATTGGCCCCCTATTTTTTTGTTCAAGATGGGAAATCGTCGAATGACTTCCCCCGCCCTGGGCGGGGCGGGAGGGACTGTCAGATTCTTACTGGCTAACACACCCATGTTTACTTATTCCCATATTTACTTATATTGTTAATTACAGATGGCAGCGTGGTGGTGAGCGGCCTCACTCCTCTAGTAGTATCGCAGCCGGCTACGCATTTGTTACAAACGCACACATTGACACATAAGGTAAATATCTATTGTTATTACTCACTATTGCGTCATCTTTTCTTATCGGAGTGTTTCACGTCAAAGCAATCGCCAATAACAGGTTTAATACTAAACTTCTATATTTAATATAATAAAGCTAAAGTTGTTTTTTGTTTGTATTTGTTTAAACGCACTAATCTCAGGAAATACTGGTTCGAATTTAAACATTCTTTTTGGTTGTACAGTCAATTTATAGAGGCAGGCTATAACGTCACGCTAAGACCGATAGGTGCGGAGCAGTATCCTAATGCGGGTGAAAATTCTACGCGAACGAAGTCGCGAGTATAAGCTAGTTATTAAGCTGAAGATTTTTTTGTTTGTATTTGTTTAATCGCGCTAATGTCTGGAACTACCAGTCCGATTTCAGAAATCCTTTTTGTATATGATACCCAAATGAGGAATAGTAGGTACAGTCAAACGGGGTGAATAGGGACGCAGGGGTGAATCGGAACGAAATTTTAAAAGGGATTTTTACTTTGAAATAATATAGTTTGTTACCAGCAAGGACGTTAAAATCTTAAATTGTAATTTAGTTAAAACAGAAGAGATCTCTTTGGTAACAAACTATATTATTTCAAAGTAAAAATCCCTTTTGAAATTTCGTTCCGATTCACCCCTGCGTCCCTATTCACCCCGTTTGACGGTATAGGCTTTATAACATCACGCTACGACACACGGGAGCGGAGTAGTAACCAAATATGTAACTCAAGCCGGTAAAAATTCCACGTGGTTGAAGTCCCATCAGAAGCTTGAACACTAAAATAATATATCTGATGAGTTTTTTGTTAAATGCGTTAATCTTTGGAACTACCAGATGGATTGGAATAAATACTTTTTTGGTATGATAGCCACATTAAATAGTAAATATTATAGGCTTTGTGAAATCAAGGTGACTGCCTCGGTAGCCTAGTGGTCCTGAACGCGACTGCTATGCTAGAGGTCTTGGGTTCGATTCCCAGGTCGAGCAAAAAGTGTTACTGGGTTTTTCTATTAAATTCTCAGTAGCAGCTCGGAGTTAGGATTTGTGCCCGGTTAATAGCAATAGCCTCGCCCCCTATTACATGGGACCTAAACATACTGGCGTACTGTGGGTGTACATTGTTACACCTCTGCCTATCCCTTCGGGGAATATAGGCGCGATGGTATGTGAAATCAAGCTACTAACACACGATAGGAAAATAACTAAGCTAGTAAATATAATTGTGTGGCAAACAAGCCGTCGGCCTACCTAATGTCCCCGATGCCCATAGACATCTGCAATACCAGAAGCCTTGCAAATGTATTGCCATCCCAGAGACTAAGTTAAAATGTCTCATGTGCCTGTAATTACACCGGCACCTTATACCCTTCAAACCGGAACGCAGCAACGTTGCTTTGCGGCAGAAGTAGGTATGGTGGTAGTACTTTTTTGGACAAGCGCATTCACAAAGAGCTTCATGCTACTAAAGCTAGAGTTTCATGATTGAGTTTTTTTTTACAGGGTGTTTGATAAATGACTGCAAACCTAGTGGTACTGCAAACTCAACTGCTATTTAATCTGACGTCCAAAATTCGCGACTTTTTTTTTTCTGAAAAATACCGTATTCTTATAAGGAGAAGACGTGTAAAGAGTCGCGAGTGCTGCGCACGACAGGTGCGGCGCGCGGCCCCCATCCCTACCTGCGGCCCGCGGCCCCTGGGGCCCCCGTGGCCCCCGGGCCCCCCGCGGCCCCCGCGCACCCCGTCCTGCACGCGGCCTCCCCGAGACACGTTGATAACTCGTATATTAATTTCCTAGAGGTAAATAGTAAAATCATTACAATTATAATCGTTTTTGTACTGTGAGCGATATAGTGTCACGTTGTGCTCTTTAAGGTACACGTGCGGACGCGAGGCGCGCGGCACGACCCTGCGCATGCGACGGGAGCCCGAGTCAACACTGGGTACTTTTGTATACATGTCGTTTGAATTTTGTGTTGTATGTGGTCCTAAGTCAGGCTCCGAGTCCTATTGAGCACACTCACGAAATTATGTTAAAGGCAAAGACTTCGACTCGTGTTTGTAATAGTTTGTACCACTTCTTTAAAGGTTTGCAGTTATTCAACAAAGACCCGATCTTGTTAAGATGTTAAATCCTCAAGCAAACATAAGTTAAATATAGTTTTGAACACGTTTCAATTGTCTCCGCAGATGGTGGAGACGCAGATGGTGAAGGGCACGGTAGCCCCGCTGACGGTGAGCGCGCAGTATCTCAGCGCCACCACCATCGTCAAGCCCGTGGTTGTGGTGTCCGCGGCGGCCGCGCCCCCGCCCCCGCACTCCTCGTGAGGGTGCGCCCCGCGCGCCGCGCGGACCCCGCGCCCACCGCGCCCCCCACGCCCTTCGCGCCCTTCGCGCCCCCGGCGCCGCTCCCCGCGCTGCGCTTCAGTAGGCCCCACCACCGCCGGGCCTCGTTGACTGCCTGGTACTTTCACATAACACTTTTGTGCTTTAAACCAAACATGTGAGAGATTGCACTGAAGTGTCCCAAGTTCCAGACTGAAGAATCTTGTTCCACGAAAGATCTCGGATTCGGTGACCCGCGAGGAGGAGCTTTCGCTAGTCTACGATATCGAAGGCCAGGATTGCCATACACTGCCAAAGTAAATGTTCGAGCAATAATCAAATACGTATGTATACCTTAATGCGCCCGAGGCGATCACCGAGCTTTGGAACACGATGTCAGTACTACCTCACCTGGATGTGACGACGAACCATTCCTTGTGAAACATAAGACGGGTGGACGGTGGGACGTCGGTATTGACGTCCTTGTCACACTACGAGCTGTAATAATGTGTGCGAGAGAGATGAGTAGCCGCCGATGTGTGTCAGGAACGCGGATCGCGCGTCTTATGTTAAGACAGCGCGAATGTATAAAATGTTGTATTTATGCAATGCCTACTAGTAAGTGGTCGTTTACTTCAGAGACGGTGATAGCAAAGTGACAAATAGTGATGGACTGTAGTGGACTACAACATAAGGATCTGCGGCGTATTTTTATACTAGTTAAAGTTTTCGCATTGTGATCGAATTGAACAATAACTTGAATGGATGTAAAAATTATTTATTAACTTTTATTTATTGTTTAAAGTCAATATAAGAAGCAAGTTTGTGTAGATTCGAGATATGGAATGGAGCGGATGCCTTCGCGAGAGGCGAGCAGAGTGCGGCACTGTTTATATCATTTAGCTTAGCGAAATGCGTCCATGTGTTGTTATCAAGTCTTATTATGTATACATAGTAGAATATATTTAGTGCGCGCTCCGGGTCAGCGAGCGCTGAAGCTAAGCTTGTCCCCGGCACCAGCAGCCAGTCTATACGATAGCAACTCTGGTTCAATATACGATATAAAAGATTCCCTCTTTGTGAACTATAGAATTAGGCTAAAGTGTACTTGTTATGTATAGAACTAACAGGAATAAAGTTTATTTTTTCTATATCTGTGATGTGTGCAGTTAGGTACCGTAGTTATGGAAACTCTGTACAAAGACCTCTTTAGGTATTGTCAATTTCTCTAACAGTTGTGTATAATGTCAATAATGGACATATTGGAATTAATTAGCTAATAAATACATATGTGGCTTATATTTGTCGCGTTATGCAATATGTACTTTAACATCTTTTGTGATAAAAGTGGGCATTGCACCCGGAGACCTGAAGTTCAGAGCAACTTATAGAACACTTAGGTTATCGTGCTGTCCTGCTCAAACGTTTTATTTACAGTACCGTGTGATGAAATAGCACTATTTGTTACTTCATTTTAGTTACGTTCGTTGGCGTGCGGCCAGGCCTCGTGCTGTGGTCCTGGTCAGTTGCGGGTCTCTTCGGGTTGCCGGGCCTCGGGCCGTCCTCACTGTGTGCCTACTAACTGATGTAAGGAAGTTGTTATAGTAAATGGTCGAGTCGCAAAGTGAACTTATAAGTCTGCTCTACTCAATGTTATGTACAAAATTCAACTCTATGTTACTACAAATAATGTTGACAGCTATATTCATTCGCGATCTTAATATCATTGGAACTATCGACAAGTTTTGGCTTGTCTATGGCAATGTTGAAAATATGGAAAATAGTAATCGCAATATTTAGTTTATTTATCCAGATATTTGGTAAATCTACATAAGTCTTTATTATATGACGTATTAAGATCGCGAATATCATACAATAATAATTGTTACTGCGATTTTTAATATTTACTTTTACTTAAGGACGATAGAGTGAAGAATGGCGGCAGATGGTTCACGATCCTTGACCTGTGCCAACGATTAGCTGTTATTGTTGAGGAATTGTGGCTGCAGTTAATTTATTTATTGTCACTAGGACAGCATAATATGTTAAAAGATTGACGAGGGCGTAATTAGGGACAGAGTGTAATATTCTGCTTTTAGTCTACTCGGATTGAATTGTAATTCACTTCAAATTTATGAATGCCTAGTAACGTTATGTAGTAATCATGTTTATAAAGCATTTAATTCTTTTTTCATATTTTTCTTGTCTTTCGAGACGTTTTCTTTACGCCCTTAAGCTACGTAAATTATAAGAAGCTGTTTTGTAAAATAGGTACATACATGTTATCACGAATCGAGCTTTAAAAACCCAATTACTTATAGTGCAATATCAAAAATTTGCTAATCGAGATATTTTTGCAGAAATATTTTTAATTTTTTTGACTGTAAGGTACCTGTCGATCTTTCTAAATCTTAATAATAACTGGGCCAATTCTTTTAATATGTAGTTAAAAAAAAAAACTTTCTTTGTACAAAATTAACGGTACCTGTAAGAATTACTTTTAAAATATTTCCTTTGTTCCTGAAAACGAAAAATTAAAAGCACCTGGTAATTCTTCTTGGCCTTGTCTTTCTCACATCAAAGAAACGAGATGGCAGTAGAATTAAAAAGTGTTTCAAATATACTATATCAAATGAAGAAGTTTCAAACATTTTAAAACATTTCGGAAATTGTTATGATTGGCTGTGATGTTTTTACCTTCAAAATACTTTTTGAACAGTTTCCGCTAGTCTGGATATAAAAAAAATATAAAGATTATTCATACATTGTAAGCTCTAAATCTATATCTCGTGATTTATCCTTCGTTCTCTATCTCGCGTATGCCTTGCAAGCGTCATTACATGTCGCTCAACTGTAAACCAGGGCCCGCTCCTATGTAGATTCTATTTTTAAAATATTAAAAAAAAAAACAGTATTTTTTTCTAATGCTTTTTGATATGCGAGAAGTTTTGTCACTTTGCCTAAGAATAGGTGAAAGAAAAAATGTATAAATAATATAAATAAAGAGAGAAAATTATTTTAATTGTAATAATATTGTGAAGCGATAATGCTCATGTAAATAATAAAGTAGTGTATAAAACTAATATGTTAGAAATACACAGGAAATTACATATAAAATGCTTTGTTTTATTGTTTCCTTCGGTTAACGATGTCTTAAACCTAATTGTCTGAAATTTTCCTAAACAATACATCCTACTTAGTATTTACTACAACTACACAGACGCACACACACATACCATCACGCCTGTATTCCCCGCAGAGTTAGGCAGAGGTGTAGCAATGTACACCCTCAGTTCGCCGGTATGTTTTAGGTTCCATGTAATAGGGGGCGAGCCTATTGCTATTAACCGGGCACAAATCCTAACTCCAAGATGCTATTGAAAATTTCATAGAAAAACCCAATAACAGTTTGCTCGCCCTGGGAATCGAGCCCAAGACCTCTAGCGTAGCAGTCGCGCTTAGGACCACTAGGCTAACGAGGTAGTCTTATTTACTACAGCAAGGCAGTCTAGTATTTACTACTAATTGGGGTAATTTATAACAATAGCGTTGCAAGAGCTTACTATATGAAGTGCAGAATATTTTTATACACACTCCTCCCTCCTTCAAACTAAATGGAACTTACAACACATTTCGAATGCTTATAGAAGTAAATCTGTAGGTAGGATCTAATGTTACCGACCTCTAATATGCCCCAAAGTGTTATTGGACATTAGGAATTCCCCCTGTACCACCAAAAGCAAGTAAAGACGTTGGTCTCGACTCATTCATAGATCATTGACAGTCGATCCAGGCGGTCAGAAGCCCGATAGTTCTACAGTCTCAGTCAGGTTGTGGAGATCAGAAAGGTAGTCGCTCCATGTAAAGTATTGGAATACAGCTGTACCAGGTTAGATTGGAAGTTGAGAAAAGGCTAGGCAAAAGATGCTTTTGACGGCTGATAAATAGCGCAAGGGTCTCTTCAAACCCTCCTTGACTCCAAAGGCAGTATTACATTGTTTACTTATAATATCTATGTACACACAAGATGCCGTAATACGGGACCCGTATATCTTTTTATTGTCTCCGCACATAGGTACTTACAGTGCCTATAAATTACTTAACTTTATAGCATTAGACAAACTAACAATTAAGCGTTACTTGACCCGCCTCTATTTTAAAGCCTAATCAAACCTGTTACAGTTACAGTCGGAAAATTCCTTTAAAAAATCGATCGTAGATCTAGCAAAAACCGGGTTTCTGACTTATGGTAACGTACCATCACGAATGTATTCCCCGAAGTTTAGGCAGAGGTGTAGGTTTACCGACAGTTCGCCGGTATGTTGTAAGTCTTATGTAACAGGGGGCGAGCCTATTGCCATTAACCGGGAACAAATCCTAACTCCGAGGTGCTACTGAGAATTTCATAGAAAAACTTAATAACAGTTTGCTCGATCTGGAATTCAAACCCAAGATCTCCAGCGTAGCGTTCGCGCTAAGGACCACTAGGCTAACTAGGCAGTTTCCGACTTATGGTAGCAGGAGGAACTGTGGGGTATTAGTTGGTAAGAGTGCAACCTCAATCTTCGTTCTCCCCAGGTGGAATGCATCCATGAAGATTTCCCCACAAGAAATGGGCCTGAGAGTCCAAAGCCCAAAAAAAATCCATGATAATACCTACGCAAGTATAACTTATGGGTGTTGCCTCGTGGATCAAATTTTTGGTCTTATCAGTAGGTCTACGAGGGTATAATATTTCTCTTGGTCCTACTGAAATGTTCAAGCAAAAATGTACATCCCGTAAAAGTCAAATAGATCATTTTTAATGGATTCTTTTTATTGGATAAATATGAATCCGATGATGTAAGTTACATACAGAAACTCAGTCCTTTTTCCCATGGAGGTAGACAGAAACCACAGAACGCCACCTGCTACGATCCTTACATACTCCTTTTGACTGTTCACTTATCACTAACCTTTTGTGTAAGTTACACAATAGTTAAAATAATTAAACATTACTATAGTTTACAAGCTGTCAAACATACACGCACCCCTAAACACCACTGATGTTTATTTGTTTTTCGAGCCCATCTACCGCTTCACCCCCCATCATATTCGTTTCCTCGTGTACGCCCCCACACTTCCACGAACCCGAGGCGACCTCAACCAAGGTCAGTACTCATATGAATCATATGCCATATTTGGCATAACCAGTATAACTAATGTGTCTATTAAGTCGACATTTCCGCAGTCGGTTCCGATTTCTCGACACCCTGCGGTTTTGGGTATAAGTACGTCATCTGTTTGTTGTTATGTTTACATTGTCAAAATATTTAAATAAACAATCTTTCGTAAGAGCTGGACATTTTTCGGAGTAGTTTTTTTTATTCTTGGTATTTTATCTAATCTAATATTATATAGGAACTAAGACTCCAGGGTTGCCATGTTTATGTTATTTTAGCATGGCTAACGTTGAGGAGTCCATGTTGTTAAAAACTAATTAATATTGTCTTAAGGATTATCTATTGACGCAAAAAGGTTCAATGCTAATAGGCATGCTCTGCTCTGTTAGAGCTAGATCCCAGCAGGACAAAATGATCAGAGTCCATTTGATTACATGAATCAGAAATTAAATAAAATTGTAAAAAAAAACTATGAATCCGATGATCCGATACAATGATCCAATGAATATACAAAAGCAATACATAGTTTACCTGCTGAATTTTTTTTTTATTGGCCCGCCACACTATTCCCTACCACTGCAACTTCTGTAACCCAGAATCAACAGTGGAGACCGCCTAAAGAGCGCCGAGGCAATGAAGCCCGACGAGTCCCGGAGAAACGATATAACTGTCTTGGATCCCGCAACGACATTAATCAGAAAAGATTAGCGGAGGAGTAGGAAAAAATATAGTTTCCACTTCCTGCTGAATTGCCAGTAACAGACTACATGCTAAACTACCTCGGTAGCCTAGTGGTCTATAGTGCGAGTGCTACGCTAGAGGTCTTGAGTTCGATTCCCAGGTCGAGCAAAGTGTTCTTGGGTTTTTCTATGAAATTCTCAGTAGCAGCTCGGAGTTAGGATTTGTGCCCGGTTAATGCCAATAGGCTCGCCCTATTACATGGGACCTAATCATACCGGCGAACTGTAAGTGTTTATCGGTACGCCTTCGCCTAACCCTTCGGGGAATACAGGCGTGATGGTATGTATATTTCATAAGACAGAGACACTCTAACGGATCACAATAATCCAGTGCAGTACCTACTTTTGATACAAACGGAAGTCCAACCAAAATAAAGAGCCCACAAGTTCATCTAATGTTTATTTATGAAATCACAACTAAAAGCAATAGCGCTAACAAGGAAAAAGATATTACTTATGTCACACCCATGCAAGCCTTTTATACAAATTGTTGAACAGCGATGATGCGACATGACTCAAGACTCAAAACATCATGATAAGTCTTGTTTATGGTAACGATAATGTTTCCTGAATTCATTATAAAGTGGAGGTTGTTCCTATCAACGTGAAATCCTTCCGTTTACTTGCAGATAGTGAGACCTTGCGTGTCAACGAACCGAGTTTGGGCATCATAATGTGACACATTTGCTATTGTGACGCAATAAGATTTCTCTCTAGGTCAGAACAAGAGTTATGTCAAGGCAGATGCTGTATTTTTATCAGAATTAGTCGTAATTGGTTGGATTCTTGTAATGGAAGAGGTCGGCGTGGGAAACTGACTCATGTGTTGGAGATGGGCAAAACTTTCCATGTCACCTTGCCACGCATCGTGACTTCGGTCTTGGTAATTCCATTAGATATAGTTGATAGCAAAGCTGACACGAACAGTATGGCGACTAGTATTACACTGGTATTAGAAAAAGAAACATCCAAATATCTCTGAAAATAAATTTGTAGGGATCAGTTAAGCGCGACTGCTACGCTAGAGATCTTGGGTTAGATTCCCAGGTCGAGCAAAAAGTGTTATTGAGTTTTTCTATGAAATTTTCAGTAGCAGCTCAGAGTCAGGATTTGTGCCCGGTTAAAGGCTATAGGCTCGCCCCCTATTACATGGGACCTAAACATACCGGCGAACTGTGGGTGTACATTGTTACACCTCTGCCTAACCCTTCGGGGAATACAGGCGTGATGGTATGTATTTATGCATTTACTAAACATTTTCAGGGAATTGCTAAAGTCAAAATCTAAGCTTGTATGCCAATTAAACCTTTTACAAGCACTTTTGAATTGTTAACGAGTCGTCCAGTTAGTCAGAAAATGTAAGTCCGTTCCAAAATGTAGGCAGGTCTCTATGGAGAAGAACGAGCAATAAACTCCACGGATAGTACTTTCAATCAAGTTTTCACAAAATCGTGGTAACATTATTCTTGTTGCTATTTTAGGTGAAAAACAATTAAAAAATTAAGATATAACTCATCAACTCAATCAAGCGCCTGTTCACAAACATTACGTGTATGTTGTCCGGGCATCTAATTATCCGTCTGATCAGCATCCAATCGGACATCGCTCAGGTCATTGCTGTGAATGCTGTTGAACACGAAATTTGTTTTTACAAAAATAGGTATAAATATTATTATAAGTTTTGGACGAAAAAAGATTGCATGTAGTGGAGATGAGAATGTTGAGGTGAATGTGTGGTGTGACTAGAATGGATAAGGTAAGGAATGAGTATATTAGAGGAAGTTTGAAAGTAGCGCCAGTGACAGAAGAGTTGAAAGGGAACCGTTTGTCTTGGTATGGGCATGTGAAGAGGAGGGATGAAACGTATGTGACCAAAATAGTTATGAATATGAATGTGGAATGACGGTTGACAGGACAGCATGGAAGAAGAAAACGTGGTGATGATGATTATTATATATTTTCCCAGCGTTGGGCCAGGCTAGGCTAGGGGAAAAATAAGAATAAACTCACATACACAAACAACCAGACCCGGAACAACTACGTGATAAATAAAAAATATTAAAATTTGTTCCTTGTGGGAATTGTACCCGGGCCACGCAGCTCCGAACACATTCGCTCAACCACTGCGCCAACTGTGTCGTCAAATCATGACAAAATTCTAGATATACATTTAAACTATTATACTTTATCAAAAGGGTCCGTAGATTTCCAAGTTTTCAGGTTTTCATTCATACCATTTGTTCAGTGAAACGGAAACGGATGTTTCAGATAAAAAATATTGCAAGTGTCAACCGAATGATTCTTTAAGTGCATCGATAAAAGATAAAGCAGGTTTTTTAAATCTTTATTTAATTGACAGAAGTCGTAAAATATGGCTTTTATAGAATCGACGAATACTAATTGGAACACACACCAAAAATATAAAAACGTAAACAAAGACCTATAAAGTTACTAGCTTTTGCGCGTGACTTCGTCCGTGTAAATGTGGGTTACCGCGGACGTAGATAAAGTTGCGGAGTTAAAAGTAGCCTATCTCCTTTATTGGGGTTCAAACTTACCCCGTACCAAATTTCATTAAAATCTGTTCAGTGGTTTAGCCGTGAAAGCGTAACAGACAGACAGTCAACAAAGTTACTTACGCATTAATAATTTTATTAGAATGGATAACATAACATTCTATTCTTCAAGTTTTATAAATAAATTGGGGAATTATATAAAAATTACCAGGAAACAGTCATAAATTATGAAATTTCATATTCAAAATAGAGGAAATGTAAATCTAATAAGTACATTCAAGGCTGCTCTTATCGATTAGTTTACATATTTTCGTTCGCATCCTTTATCAGGAAGTAAGGAGTAACGAACCTTGTCGACATTTTGTTTGTCGTGTTTACCCTATGACTGGTCTTCGCAACCTTTATATAAACGCGCGCCACACCAATTTACTTCACATACCTATTGCTGTTTTCTGATCGCCTAGTCCTTTTCCTTAAAACAAGTTTTATATTTTAAAATAAAATATTTAATTTACAATTAGTTTATTTTAGTTGAGTAAACTAAATAAATTAAAACGAGATTTTATTTAAAATAAAATATTTAATTTACATTTACTATATTTCAGTTAAAATAACTTAATTACAGTTAATTACAATTAAAATGAATTCTGTAATTTATTTACTTTTAGTAGTTTTAATTTGTAGAAATAATGCTTTGCCTGCAGGCGAGGGTTATTATAATTTAATAGATTTTTTGTACGACGATATTGTGGAGAACAATATAGATGGTAGTCAGTCTATAGATGTGTCAAGTTTGGGACCTGAAGCTTATGGACTTCCGAAAAATGAGAGCGGTGAGTGTTTAATAATATTATAATGAGTCTTGAGAATTTTCAATATTTATCTAATACATTTTGGGTTCTGTTCCCGTTTTTCTGGTAATTTGATTTGTTGAAGCATTAACAAGTCTTAAAAAATTATAAATTACACAAAAAAAGGGATATGTACGTACTTTTATTTTTAGTTTTTTTTTTTTTAGTTAATAAGTTTAAATAAGTTTTTTTTTAGTTTTAAGTTTTTATTTATTTGTCAGAAAGAATCATACACAATATTCGTATATGTAAAATGAAGATGACAACTACCTACCAAACAAAGTCGGTTACTAATTTTAATATACTGAAGTGAAATTAAATTAATGAGCTATCAGATAACAGGACACCGTAATTCACACTTTTTTTGTCGCATAGTCTGGCGTATTGGTACATATCACAAGCCTGAAAGTTGAAAAAAAATTGAGTGTATTGTCAAGGGTTCAAAGAAAAGACTCACCTATAAATATTTCATAAAAGTATAATAGTATCACGGTAAAAAAATCGTAAAGAAAAACATAAAAACATTTTTTCGTCGCATAGAACTCGGAATGTTGAGCGTAAACTACATATATAATTTTATGTAATGATATAATAGGGAATTTCATGAACTAAAGACATACCTATAAATTATTCCACTGAGCCGTGTATTTTTTTCCACTATTTAAAGAAAACTTACTAATATTTTTGTGGTTATCCAATTCAACTAACATCAAACGTATCGCTATTTTGAACCTTATTTGTTGCCGCGATGCGTTATTGTCAATTACCTAAACATTAGGCCTTAAATTTCCGTATTCTTTTATTATTATTTGTATTTCAGTTCTGTTATTACCGTCGTTATTGGGTTTGCAAAAATCGCGTCCAGTTTAAAGTTTATAGTACGGCCTGTCTGCTGGTATTTATCTAGGCGCTTAATTGTTTTGTTGGAAATGTATAGGTAAGATGTTGAACTAAAGAAACTAACTACAAACTTTGAAAAAGCACAATAAAATAAATCTAATAAGTTTAGTGACACTGCATCCTTCACTAGAAACCAAAAAATGTAGACACTATTATTTTTTTAACGTTTGGATCACATTGTATTCTTTCCTTTTAACCGACGTCCAAAATAAGGAGGTTATCAATTGGTCTGTTATGTTCTTTTTTGTATGTGTGTTACGCGATAACTTCGCCAATTATGAATCGATTTTGATGATTCTTTTTTGCTGAAAACGATTTCGCTTCCAGGGTAGGATAAAAAAATATTGACTCTGGTAGCGATCTCGTTCTGAATTCGTTACAAATGTTTTGAATGCAGTCCATCAGTAGACAACACAGATTTTTTGTAGGTTTTGTTTATTTATCCTTTTAAACAAAGCAACGACACTTACTTACGCCTAATGTAAAAAAGAAAGGAAAATAAGTACTAGGAAATTATGAATAATTAATACATGCAGGTTGAGATGTATTGCCTGTCATGTTCACACGATAAACATGACAGCGGGCGTGTCAACCTCATCCGATAATAAAAAAACCTAAAGTTACCAAGTACCAAGTTGACAGCCGACTTCCTCGACTTTATGATATCCTAATCGTGTTCATGTACTGCATTACAACGTTGCCCAACTTTTTCATTAGCTAATTATCCGACTGCGGCGAAGCCCAAAATAAGGGTTATGGGTTTGACCTGTTTGTATTTCCGTTTCCATATTCGCTCTTAACTATTCAACGGCTCAACCGATTTTAATAAATGATACGTCGTTTGCCATCCAATGACATAAAAAAAAAGAATCATACTTCACATATCCCAGATTCCTACATATCTTGCTGTTCTTATTACTTCGTAATTTTCAGGCGATGCGTTAGCGGGTTGGTCGGAGTCCTCGCTCATGAATCCTGAGGAAGTAGGGGATTATGCAGAGGGTGACATACTAATGCCGCCGCAGCAGGGGAGGAACGGCGTCAGGGAAGAGGTTCTGCGCTGGCCACAGGGACATATCCCATATTCCATCGACGGATATTTCAGTAAGTTTATTATGTATAGCAGTATACTTATTACTATACTCCATTTGTCACTTTAAAGTTGTGATAATCCTGTGGTCAGTGTGCTTGCCGGTTATGCATGAGGTTGCGGGTTCGATACCGAACAAGTAATGATGTGACTTTTCAATTTATTTGCACTTTCTGACGGCTGGTCTGAGGAGGAAAACAGCGTGAGGAAACTTGGACTTGTAATTAATATAAGTCTAAAATTGCCAATCCACTGTAACCAACATGGGCGATGCCTTCTTTGTACCAGAAGAGGCCTTGGTCCTCAAGTGGGACGCATGGTTACGCTGGATTACGGTGGTATTACTATTATAATACACCATTTAATATAACAAAAGTGCCTATAAATGGGGTATTTGAAATTAATGGTTTTGAGTTTGAGTTTCTTATATAGGAATGTGGATTAGTTCTCATGTGAATGGGGAACCTTCCCTCAGGTTCTTTGGAACGCGAGATCATCATGAAGGCGATAGCTGACTACCATCGTCTGACGTGCCTGCGCTTCGTCCCCTACAACGGACAGAAGGATTACATCACTATCACAAGCCAGAACACCGGCTGCTGGTCCAGTGTTGGACGCCTTGGTGAGTTATACCACCATAAAATGTTATCCACTTAGTAGTAGTGGACCTCTTTTCGAAAGAGCTCGTCCGGGTAAGTACTACCACCATACTTATTTCTGCCGCAAAGCTGCGTTGCTGTGTTCCGGTTTCAAGGGTATCGGTAACGTGTAATTGGCACATGAGACTTTTAGCTTTGTCTCTGGGATGGCAACGCATTTGCAAGGCCTCTGGTATTGCAAATGTCTATAGGCAGCGGTGACCACCTAACATCAGGTGGGCCGATGGAGTATTTCCGATCCAAAGATAAAAAAAAGTATGCTTGTGCTTTCTCTGTACGAGTAAAACCTTTTGCAGTGTCATTGTACAATACGGGACTAGCATTATTGTATTTTAGTGATTTTGTTTTTGAGTGTCTATTTCCAGGTGCCATAATGAAATCACTTAGGCGATGTAGCATTTTTACATATCTGCGTTAATTTCCAGGTGGTCGCCAAGAAGTAAACCTGCAGCGTCCCGGCTGCGTGTCTAAGAAAGGCACAGTCCTCCACGAGTTGCTGCACGCCATCGGGTTCATGCATGAACAGAGTCGCCCTGAACGTGACGACTTTGTCTGGGTGCGTTACAACAACATCAGACCAGGTGAGCGATCAATTAGTTTTTACTCATTTATTCTATATTCAATTGTCAACCTTATTTTGAATTGAAAGAAACTGCCCTGCTGGTCTCGTGGTCGCAAGCGCGACTGATGAGCGTGTGGTCCAAGGTTCGATTCCCAGGTCGGGCAAAAAGTGTTGTTGGGTTTTTCCATTAGGATTTGTTCAGTAGCAGTCCGGAGTTCGGAAGTTGGTGGTGTAACACCCCCGTGTCTCGGAAAGCACGTAAAGCCGTTGGTCCCAGTGGTCATTCGTAGATATTTGACAATCGTTACAAATAGTCAGAAGCCAGGAAGTCTGACACCCAGTCTAACCAAGAGGTATCGTGTTGCCCGGTAACTGGGTTGTGGAGGTCAGATAGGCAGTCCATGTAAAACACTGGTATTTAGCTGCATTCGGTTAGACTGGAAGCCGACCCCAACCAACATAGTTGGAAAAGGGCTAGGCAGATGATAATGATGATTTTGAATTGAAAGAATTTTCGATATGTTATTAGGTTGATGAGTCAACTTTTCTTTTTAAAACTCTCTGGTGACATGTTCACCTACAGATCGAGTCCAGTCTAGTCAGCTGCTGGATTCCAAATGTTTTTTTTTTTTTACTTTGTACCACATAAGGAATTTCCCCTGTGACATGCATTTACTAACATATAAAGTCACAAACACAACCAGCCAGACCCGGAATAACAATCTGTTGAGCATACAAATATTTGTTCGTTACGGGAATCAAACCAACGACACACAGCGCAGGAGCCAACCGCTCAGCCACTGTGCCTACCGTGTCGTCATATTCCTTCATTTACATTTTAAATTGAATATAGGAAGCTCCTAATCAGAATAAGATGAAAGAGTAAGAGTTTGTGTTTTTATTAAAATGACCTATTGACTCGTATAGGTTCCGAGAACAACTTCAGGAAGGCGACTACCAAGCAGACGAACGACTACAGCATCCCTTACGACTACAACAGCGTCATGCACTACTCCGAGTACGCGTTCTCTAAGAACCAACAGAAGACCATCGAATCTAAGGTACTTATCAAGTAGTAGTTTGATCTAGACCATACCTGGGAAACTGTTGGTTACGGAGATATTGAAGGTTCCAACTTTAGTTTATGTAATTTTTTACGAAAGCAAGTTTTAATTACATACCATCACACCTGTATTCCGTGAAAGGCTAGGCAGAGGAATTAACCCCCACAGTCCGCCGGTATGTTGTAGATCACATGTAATAGGGGGCTATAAACTTTTAATATACCCAGAGGGCGTCGCTACTGCTGCATGTAGCCAAAAACATAATGTTTTAAGCAGAGGTGTACCAATGTACACCCACAGTTCGCCGGTTTAGGTCCCATGTAATAGGGGACGAGCCTATTGCCATTAACCGGGCACAAATTCTAACTCCGAGCTGCTACTGAGAATTTCATAGAATAACCCAACAACACCTTGCTCGACCTGGGAATCGAACCAAAGACCTCAAACGTAGCAGTTGCGCTTAAGAACACTAAGTTAACGAGGCAGGCGTCTAATAGTTGATCATGGTATCAAAATGAATTTGATCACCGGAAATAATTCCAGCGTCCTTCGTAATAAGTTCTTCAGTATCTGATTTTCTAATAAATATATACTAGTACTAACCATGTCTAAGTTTTCATAGGATTTAACTAATTAATATTATTAATTTTAATTTGATTCAGGTTGGAGGTGTGAAGCTAGGACAAAGAGAAGGTCTCAGTCGTGGTGACGTGAAGAAAGTCAACAACATGTACAACTGCAAGAAAGAGTAAGTCCTTGTTCCTTTTTAGGGTTCCGTATCCAAAGGCTAAAACGGGATACTATTACTAAGACTTCGCTGTCCGTCCATCCATCCGTCTGTCCGTCTGTCGCCAGGCTATATCTCATGAACCGTGACAGTTAGACAGTTGAAATTTTCACAGATGATGTTTTTCTGTTGCCGCTTTAACAAAAAATACTAAAAAACAGATTAAAATAAATATTTATAGGCTCCCACGCGATTTTTATTTTCTCGTTATTGCTCGATATTGCTAACGGCAACAGGTAGACGCTTGAAATATTCTCAGAATATTTATTTATTCCTTACACCTACTATGTTTTGGCTCTGCTACACACTAAGGTAGACTGGTAGAAAATGCCTAAGGCATTCATAAATATTAAAACTCAGATCTTAACTTTCAGGGAGCCACAAACCGGCTGGTTGGGAGGAGTGTTCCAGAACTTGTTTGGAGCTAAATCGTATTAAAATATTATTGTTTGTTCTCACTTGTCTGTATTTAAATCACAAAGATCTGATAGATGTAAGTTTTCTAGTCTTTACGTTATGAATTAAAGCGTAATAATTATTATTTATGTGTATCGTTTAATTAAACAGAAACCTCTTTCCCCGTACGTCGTCACGGCCCAGTGGTTAGGTTACCCGCCTCTGAATAAGTTTGCTCGTTCGATACCATTCAAGTATCAATATGACTTTTCCAATTTACATGTAGTTTGTATATTTTTTTATTATTTATTTTTAGACATCATTAGTATCGGTGAAGGAAAAAAATATCTGAAATCTTCAATCCAAGTTGAGCAAGGGTGGTGATCATTGCTCTTGCCTTCTCTGTGTGAGACGAGACATTTCCCAGCAGTGGGACGATAATAAGCTGGTATTATTTATGTTTGTTTTTATGGAGCTGTTTGATACCTTTTATACAAAAGGCCATGTCGAAAAGCGACCATTATTAAACTTAATTCCTATCTCTGATTTTTCTGCCTCGGTAGCCTAGTGGTCCTAAGCGCGATTGCCACGACTGTTCGATCTCCAGGTCGAGCAAAGTGTTATTGGGTTATTCTGTGAAATTTTCAGTAGCACCTCGGAGTTAGAATTTGTGCCCAGTTAATGGCAATAGGCTCGCCCCCTATAACATGGGACCTAAAGATACCGGTTAACTGTGGGTGTACTTTGGGATACCTCTGTCGGTTCGGCCTGAATACAGGCGTGATTGTATGTTATGTGTTATTTCTGATCTTGTTACCTGTATCAATCATTATTGGCTCCATTTTTTTGTGTTTGAACTAGCAGAGGTGGTGATATTCTTAAAATTGAGAATAATACTCCAAAAATAATAAAACTTACATTATAACAAGCTGAATGAGCAATAAATAGCTTTATTAACTTTATTTAGGCTAAACTATCTTAATTTTTATCACGATCATTCTTGGAATATGCGTCATAAGTACCAGGTCGGCATAAGCAACAAATAGATATTACTGACTGCTCAGGACTTCTCGTATCTCTCAATTTCCATCGACATCAGACATCTCAGGAACTGGTAAGATCTGTCGCATGGACAAGTTTCTCCTGAAAATGATATATTTTCCTAATTACAAGCTTGTCCACATACGTCGTCCTGTCCTAACGTTAGTTTGCGGCGCCACCTACTGGGGTTCAATAGTGAATCTACCCCATCGAGGGTCCCATTCCAAGACTCACGAAAAAAGAACATTAAAATCTGTCCAGCCGTTTAGGAGGAATTCAGTTACATACACAATAATTATTACACCCGAGATAGCCCTGTAAACTACGTACCACCAGACATATTGCTAATTTTCTTTTGTTCTAGACCAATAACAAAATTATTTAAATCAGTCGAGCTAATTTATATAGATAGACTAGCTTCTGCTCGCGACTGCGTCCGCGTAGTTTTTTAACTTGCATTAAGTTACGTCTTTGGCTACTGCTCCGCACTTATTGGTCTTACCGTGATAATTTATATATAGCGTTCCTCGATAAATTGACTATTCAACACAAAAATATTTTTTCATTTCAAACCAGTTGTTCCTGTGATTACCGCGTTCAACCAAACAAACAAATTCTTCAACCTTATAATATTAGCATAAATTTAAAAACTAGGAAGAATACGTCAGTACTCATTTTTTAATACCAGGGTATGATAAGCTTACGTCTTTCAGCAGCGCATATGGCAGTCATGTCTCCAATATCATCCATTTTTTTTCCATTTCGTTCTCCTGCGAATATAACTGCTGCTCTCGCTGGATTGAACTGGCGACCATCTTCCGATACGATGCCGACGTTCTCGAAGACACAACGTATAAAACACTAGAGAGAGATAAAAACATTACAAAAAGAGTTCAGTCATAAGAAAATATTGACAGTTGGGTTTAAACGGAGAACTCACCAATCCCTTAGCATAGAGCGGGGATAATGCAAAGCGAAGTTTGACGGCCCGGAACAAATATATGTATGGCCTATAATAGCTAGTTGTTCCGGGTTTGGCTGTTAGAAAATGTAAGTTTATATGTTTATATCCACGATACAGGAGAAATTTCGAATGTAGGGCAACGATTTTCAAAAAAAGACAAGAAAGAAAGTACAAGTACAGTCGTTTACGTAATGGCGGAGTTGATCATGATCAAAGGATATATTTGGACAGTATTTGATGTATCTTAGTAACGTAACTTACCTTAGGCGTTTTATCAGTTTCGTCTATAAAGCTGCCGCTCTCATTCAGTGATTGTATGTAGGCTGCAATGGAAACTATTATTTAGTTACAAATTTTTATTGTATCTATTTAAATCTAGTTGTACTAAAATCTAATGATAAGACGTTTAGAGTGTTAAAAGCAATCCAATTTATCATTCTGTTATATTATAATTTAAAAACCTGTTTCCCTGAAAAACATAAAAAATAGTTGAAATTATGACCTCCGTAACTAGATGGGTCTTAAGTATCGTACAGAACAAAAACAAATAAATGATAAATATGTTTATTTTCTTCCATAAATAACACCCATCAGTCAAGAATAAAAAATGGTTTTTATCGGATATTTGTACCTAAACTAAGCGGTGGCTGGCCTGTATTTCAGAACACCAGGAACTCCCCCCTTCAGGAACAATATCACAATAATAGGAAATCATATAACTTTCAGTTTACACCCGTTTTGTAAGTATATAGAAATGTAGGAATGGAAGCAATTGCGCTTTGACAACCGCAAATAAATTGGGAAAAGGGCAGGAGGATGATAAAGATGCAATCATATTATCATGGAAATATAAATAGACCATTTTGAACTATAACCTTACCCATTTCAATCCTGTAACTCTCGTTACAGGCGCTCATGACAGCTAATACATCGACATCGAGGTTATCAACGCCGCTATCCTGGTTAGCCATGGTGGTCGTGGACATGGCTTCCTTTATCATGGCGTCTTTCATTTGAGTAGTCGCACATTTCGTTAGCGCTACCGTGATCACAGTTAGAACCGCGGCTAGCAAGACTCTCGCCATATTGAATGTGTGACATGTACTTAGAGGCACTGAATAATATGGTCATTTGGTGACTGCGCTTTATATGTGGAGCGAGTAATGGATTTATGCAGAGGTTGACAACATTTAGGGCTGGCAAAATCGCTGGATGCGGGTAGCACTGGACCGGCCATTTCGGTCATCTTTAGGAAAGGCCTATGCCCAACGGTTGACGTCGATATCATGATAATGATGATGACAACATTTATTAGAGCTTATTACAAAATTAAATGTACAATTTCTTTTCACAAATCAATTATTTTTAGTGATTTTAATGCTATGTCTTTACCACCCTTGGTACTAAGTCTTTTAAAGAGAATTAAGCACCCAAAAGAAAGCCAGCTATAAATATACTGTGATGGCAATGTGACAATAATAATAATACCGACTTTTCAATTATGTATTGTCCCATGCAAGGTAAGCTTCTTCTGTAACAGAGAAAGCATGAGCGACAATACATTTGCATCGGGTTATTAAGCATTTCAAAGGTGTTTATAATAAGTCCAATTTAGATTTATATAAAGTAAAAAGTTCCATGATTGGCACAACAAACTTTGTCAATTTAAAATTTAAATTAAATGTAAATGAGTACCAGAGACTATTCATTCCTCCACGTGACTCCTGGTGACTTAGTCGCCGATTACACACCAGTTATGCATTTCAAATCTTCGTACCTACTCAAGTACCTTTTTATTATGTACATGGCCAATATATCTTTTTTGCCTAAAAAGGATTGTTTAAAATGTTGATGACAGCTGCATCAATGATTACCTACGAACGATTACAGATAAATAAGCATGTCTATTTTTGGATATTTTTACACTAGCTATCATAAATCGGGGTAATTTTTTTTTAAATTAGACTAGTTAGTGTATAAATTATCATATTTATATAGGTAATAGGTACTATGATCTTATCCGTACGTCATAATCATTGGACAATTTTATTAATGACAAAAAAATCCTCTAATATTATAAAGAGGTAAAGTTTGTGAGTTTGTGAGGTTGTAGGGGGTACTCTCTGAATCTATTAAACCGATTTTGAAAATTCTTTACCCATGTAATAATAATAATAATAATCATTTATTTCAAGTTACCAGGACTCATAATTATACAAAGCCACGTTATTTATGAGTGTCATAAGCTATATACCATCAGGCTACGACCACGGGAGTAGGGCAGTGACCAATGATGTAACGTAAGGTGAGTGAAATAAGCCACGCGGACGAAGTCGCGGGCAACCGCTAGTAATTAAATAAAAGAGGTAGATACCTACATTGTGTGCCATCATCTAAATTTTTGTTTTACTATAATGCTATATGAATAAATATACCATCACGCCTGTGTTCCCCGAAGGGTTAGGCAGAGGTGTAACAATGTACACCCACAGTTCGCCGGTATATTTAGGTCCCATGTAATAAGGGGCGAGCCTATTGCCATTAACCGGGCACAAATCCTAACTCCGAGCTGCTACAATAATGCTATATGATATGTATATTTTACGAAATTTTAGATCTGGGTATATATCAAGGGCCATCATTGGGTATAATGTTTTTTGAATTCTTCTGCTTTTTGAATCGATGATATTAGATAAGGGTAGTAAGTAAATGTTTTTGTTATTTTTGGCGCCGATGGTGGCGACGTTTGTACCAGAAAGAAAAGGTGTAAAAAAAGAAAAGGTCCCATGTTTATTGCGGCATCAGTGTTGTTAATTTCTTCTAAAGTGCAGGTGTAAGGACAATGGGAACCGTAATATGTCGTAAGTTTAGCAAGTTCTAAATAAAAATCAAGATGACATACCCAATATTTTATTGTCCATTTTTCCATAGATACATCTATTCTAGAAATGTCACGTATAACCTGTATAATTTTGAGTGAATCACAGTAATCCAGAGGCAGTAATTGCCACAAATTGTGCGAGGTCACTTAATAATGTGCCATCAATATAAACGGCGCAATTTGTAATCATTGCCTTTGAAAATTTGTTTATTGAACGCGGTAACTTGCATCCTGTATTTTTTTTTAATTTTGCATGTTTAAAGCAATTTTTCAATCGAGGATCTACCGTTCTACGTTTGAGTCTTTATTGTTTGCGATTGGCTGAAATTGTAACGTTGTGTTTAGTTTTTGATAATTTAAATTTAAATAAAGAAGGTATTCAATGTAGAGATTCCTGTATTGTGTTCATTTTTAAAATAAAAGGTAAATAATGTATTCACTTGCAGCCACTTTAGGACATAGCTCAAAAAGCCGCAATATTAAAGTGAGTATGATCCGGCCACATTTGTTGCGTGAGCTATGACTTACATACACCCTGTGTCGCTCGCGCTTACGTACGGTTTGAAAAACATAACGAAATATTTTGAGTTTGGGGAACAAAGTAAACACAAAAGCGCGCGACGCCCGGCTCTGCCTCACGCACACATACACGAGAGCATAGGATACCTAAAATCAAATAGCGCCAAAAGCTCGGTGCGCCCTTCACGCTTTCTTTTAAATATTCGTATAGACAAATAGTTCTTGCGCGTTTTACTGATCTGTAATCCTTTACCAACTAATTGTTCAGGAAAACACCAGCGAGTCTCGGAACCCATAAAACAACAGTTGTTTATTTGGCAGGCTGCAACATACACGTGTCAAGCCAAGAACCACTAAATCTTTGACGTGTAAACAGTATTAGTTGAACAAATAATGTAATAATAATTTGTAGCACTCGTCGAGACCGATGTGTGATTCCACATGTGGTTATGAATGATGCCAATGCCCTGGGAATGTTAGTTAGGAGGACATACCATCATATCTTCACGCCTGTATTCCCCAAGGGTTAGGCAGAGTTGTTACAATGTACACCCATAGTTCGCCAGTATGTTTAGGTCCCATGTAATTGGGGGCGAGCCTATTGCCATTAACCGGGCACAAATCCTAACTCCGAGCTGCTACTGAGCATTTCATAGAAAAACCCAATAACACTTTTTGCTCGACCTGGTAATCGAACCCAAGACCTCTAGCGTAGCAGTCGCGCTTAGGACCACTAGGCTACCGAGGCAGTTTGGAGGACTCAAGAAAAAAATGATACATTCTTAATTTTGGTCGACTCCTGGACCCCTCAGCTGCTAATATATTAAAAGTGGAAGGCATTTATTAGTTTGCAAGGAAAATACACTATTGTACAACATTGAAAAAAAACAGCTAATCCATACATTTACAGTTCGTATAACTCAACAAAATCTACAGATTGTCTTTTACATGGTTTTAAGGCGTGCTTATTTTGTATTATTTTCTGAAAGAAAAATGTTGTTCCTGTTCTAGGGATTTCTCCTGTACGGTGGGTGCGTTTACAAACATATAAACTTACATACACAAACAGCCAGTCCCATAGCAATTATCTGTAGGCCATACAAATATTTGCTTTGTCCGGGAATCGAACCCGCGACACGCAGCGCAGCAGCCAATCGCTCAGCCACTGCGCCAACCATGTCGATCAAAGTTCTTGTTGTCGTTGAAGTGGTTCATAACGGTGATGCCACATTTTCAGGTTTCTGATAACCAAAAATAAAATTTAAAATCGAGTTATCTTAGGTAACGGTTAGTTTATGTACACTTTCTGTAACTTGGCTTTTCCTTGGCAATAGAATGAGCATTGCCATCAGACGTGGCAATGCTGCACATCTTTTAGGGCATATCTTTCACACTACAAGCCGAAAGCAAACAAAGTAATGCTCTTAGTTTCTTTTAATTACATAAATCGTCAAAATGTATAGTTCTGAAAAGCTTTTTTACTAATAACGTACCACAGTAAAAATAATTACTAAAGTAGTTTGTAACCCAGTAAAACTAAATATGAAGAGTATTTTGGACACTCAAAAATATTTGTTTTATCACTTTTGGTCATAAGTAGGTAATCGTTTCCTGCTTAATATTAGCGAATGAACAAAATAATACATTATTCATCTCATACATATTTGCTATAATCTGCATCTATACAAATAACAGCTTTTTACAAAAGAAATATTTATGCTTTAACGAACAAAATCTGTCTGTCAGTTTGTTCCAGCTAACCTCTAAAAGGGCTGTACTGGTTTTGATGGGACTTTCACTCGTAGATAGCTGATGTTACAAGGAGTAACTTGAGGCTTACTTTTCTTAAAAAATGTTAGGGTTCCGCGAAAAATAAAAACACAGTAGATAACCGATATTTACGCGAAAGAAGCCACGGGCATGAGCTAGTTTGAAACAAACAACTAGGTATATTTTTTAAGAAACATGAATTCGTAATATTTCTGGAAACTATTTAGTCTTTGTTGTTTTTAAAAGTCTCCGCATAACTGATTTCAAATGAATTATGGACCAGAAGCGAAACAGTACCTATGATAATGTTTGTGATAAATTTTTGTACTGTGCATGTTAGTATTGTCTCGTCCAGGGAGAACGTGTCACCGTGGGCCTGGAACGCAAAGTGCATTAGGAGGAATACGGATGGGTGTTAGTCAGTAAGAGTAAGAGTCTGACACTCCCTTTCCACTCCACCCAGAGCAAAAGAAGCCAAAGGCCAAGAGGACAAACCACATACGAGATTAAAAGTTTTTAAATAATTCAATGCCTCTTACCTTTGTAATCCTTTGTGTTTTTATACTAACTCAAAATGAATACCATAATTTTGTGAATAGCCATTCATAATTCTATAAAAGTATATCATAAAAGACTCAACTCGCTTTTGTTCGCACCTACCTACTACTAATTAAGTAATTACGAGTTGTGTACCTTATTTCCGGTTATAAAACTGGGTTAACCCTATTCTGCTGCAGTCAATTGTTTGTTTATTTTTTTATTGATTTTTTTTTCTGCAAATCACCGTCACAAACTGTTGAATTTCTTTAATTTAATGATTCTTGCAAAGTTTTCAAAATCTACAACATGGCCGCCACTTCCCATCACTAAATGTAGGTGTCGTAAAACGTTGGGTATATTTGCTACTTACTACTTCATTAGAAATAGAGACGAATGTGACAATAATGAGGATATTTCTGACAAATAGAGAAGTTAAAATGTAGCAGATGTAGAGCAGGGAAACCTATAACTACAATTACAAAATAAAGTGCAAAAAGAACTGAAGATCAATTCTTTTAACTGAATGACGTTCAAATTCAAGTCGCAATCTGGCCTGAAGTGTCAAGAAGGTTTATTCTCGTAACTGATTCCTAATCTTTTCAAGGCCACCGGCCACTCTTACTGGTTTCTTCTAGGTAAGCTCACTCCAACGTCGATTCTGTGTTTGTCACCTCTGACTTAGACTACAGTCAAGAGCTTACCCATCTCGAATAAAAAAAACCGTTGAAAATCATGGCCGCAATCTCATCTCACTGACAGTCAATGTCAAAAACATGTCAAAATGTTGTAAAATTAAAGGTATTTTTGACAAATCAAGAATAAGATTGCCTCTCTGTTTTCAAGTGCCTATTTTACACTTTCAAATGCACAAGATCGATCAAGTCAGACCAGATTCTTTCAAAGGTACTCCCGACAGTTTTCGATATCGACATCAAGTAAAAAGGGCTAACTACATTGGGCTGTTGAATTTGTAAGCAGCCTTTTATCTTATCATTACAAGTCGTGCTGTTCGGCTTCCTGCCTGCCTGCTTCATTTTGTGCAGTAATTCATACGAATGGTCTACAACTAGTCGTAGTGAATAATGAACGCTAAAGGATATCAAACTATATTTGTTGTGGTTTTTCTAACTGTTAACGTACTGGGAGTAGAAAGTGACGATGACGGTAACTTCAAAAATATTAATTGATCGAAATCTAGTATAACCAGGACGTAACAAAAACTTGCTTCTTTTTTTTTGTAATTTTTCGTTTTACCTATTTGAAAATACCCTTTGTAATTTTTTTTAAAGACTTACTAGTTATGTACTTAAAACAATGGGATTTAAATTTTGATAAAAGAACATATACATGTTTTTTTGGAAGTTTTGTTCAGCTCATAACAACTTCACATACTTAAAACAATGTTGGTATAAAAATACGTATTACTTTTACAGAACCAAATGAAGATTCACAACCCTATTATGAATACGTACAAATATACAAAAGCTTACCAGCTCTGTTCGAATACTTACTAAATGCCTTAGAAGTACGCCCAGAAATACTAGAGACAAACGATGTTACTATGTTTAACAGAAATATAAATGGTATAGAGACAGATGAATGTGATCCTGACAATGACAAAGAAATCGATAAGCGAGATGCTGTATGTGATGATACCAAAACAAAAGATGGTCAAAGTAATGCTAATTACGAAAACAAAAGGGACACAAGTCATCATAAAGACGTGGCAGAGACAACTGTAGCCCACGAATACGGTAACAGTAATGTTGTCATAAAAGGTTTAATTGAAAAAGAAAGTAATAAAGTGATTTCAAAAAGATTTGCTAATAATGATAATCTTATCAGTACCGCTAATAATGAAGAAAAGAAGGAACAAGATCGACTTAACAGAGAAAACAGAGTGAGTCGTAAAAAGAGAAGCGTTTTGTTTAAATTAGATGATGATACAAATGACATGATTCAAGAATATGGGGAAATGTTTTTTGGATTTGAACATTTATTTGGTTTAGACCTGAAACCTGAAGATATTGAAGAACGCATACTTGCAGCTGAAAAACTTTTGGAAGATCACAATAAGAAGAAGGATAAAAAGTAAAATGAAGGATTTACAACAATTAGTATAAATTGTAAAAGAAAGGAAAAAAAAAAATAAATCAGACTACGACTACGTGTCGAGTTGTAGTTCTTTCATTTTTTATTTATTTAGGTAAATTAGGTTAGGTAAAAATTATTTCACATTTTTTGAATGTGCTCATTAAGAATCCAACCATGACACCATACATGATATAATTAGGCACTTCAATTTTTGTTTTCAATGACGTATTTGTGTTTAGGCAATAAGCATAGTGGAGTAAAGAAAAGGCGCTTGATCTACAAAAATATATAATAAAAAAACCATA
Source organism: Caradrina kadenii (assembly GCA_947462355.1). Classification (NCBI taxonomy): domain Eukaryota; kingdom Metazoa; phylum Arthropoda; class Insecta; order Lepidoptera; family Noctuidae; genus Caradrina; species Caradrina kadenii. Next base: position 2,276,739 of record OX381693.1, on the reverse strand, counting down.
TTGTTTTGTATGAATTGTACAATATTCTGGATTATTAGGGACTGTTTATTCAAAAGAGTACAGAAGAATAATATCTTGAAAATCTTATTTTCGTCAGAAGTGAAGTCACATGCACTATCCTATAAATTTGTCTACAGCTGCACTACAACCACCAAGTAAGTAGTGATGCTTCCTAGAATCTGAAAAACAAACAATTGTGTTTATTGATTTGTCAAACACTGTATAAAGTGCCGTCAATTCAAGCTAAGCATCTCTAAAGAAAATTCTCAACGAAATGTTTAGATGAAACAAAAATAAAATACAGTTCTATAACATAAAAATTGTTGAAAGTACATGAACTGTGAGCTTTGGAACGAAACGCATTTTAATTTTATCTTTTAACAACAATTCAGAATTAAATTTACATTCATTTATTTTCCACTTTTTTATTGTTTATAGTATGTACAAAAATATTTCGAATCTGAATCTACCATGTTATCTCTTAACCACCTTTGGTTGCCTGTGGAGAATGCCTAAGTCCGCTTATATTGCAAAAAGTTTAAATAAATAAAATAATACTTTTCCTAAATTTTCATGAATTATTTTATTCTTACTGTGACAATTAGAGTCCTGTTCAAATGGAACATCTTCAGTGGTGCGTAGCTCATCTCGTTTAGCATCAGATGCTGGTAGAACATCTGAAGTTCCATCAACAGCGAGCTGTTCTCTGAGGGCGTGTACCGCATCATTTGACTAACTAGGTGGCGCGTTAACTCCATCTGAAAATGAGTTATCAAGAATATTGGAACCGTAGGATTAGTGTCACGGTATTATTATCATTATATTATCACTGTCCAGTTTTTCTTTGTAAATCAGCAGTATTCTTGTTTTAAAGTCACCATTTCTTGTTCACACTTGTATGGTTTTCTCCAAAATTGAGTGGAACACTAGGAAATGAGCAATGAGCTATTTCGATTCTTAATCTTTTTAACAATGGTTGGAATTGACAGATACGTCATACTGTCTATTAGGAGATGGTGGAACAGGTTTAAAATCTTTACAACGTAGTTTTAAAATAATGCTTACAGCATCATGTGTCCGATGACAGGGTTCAATAACAAGTAACAAATTGAGGAAATGTAGCACGCACCAGGTCAACTGTATCACTGGGTTTGAACGATCCGATCTGGATCTGTTGACTGGAATAAGAATAATAACATACATATAGCAAAACGATCAACAATTGTTTCTGAAACAGCTTAAAAGAATATACATGGTAACTTTTATTTCATCTGCCATCTTTCAGGGGGTGAAAGTACTCATGAACATGATCAACTTTTATAAAAGACCCAGCTCTGAAATGTGAAAAAAAAATCTGCATTCAAATTTTTTTGGGATTGCCAGTTCGATTACCAAGTGTTGCCAGCGAATTTTCGTTAATCTATGAATGCAGATTTGTTTCTTTTTTAAAATAAATAATTGCTTTCTTTGAGTAAAATATGCTGTCTACAGTATTTAGAGTACTTTCTCTCCAAATGTGGTTGTAAAATTCCACCCTGTATATTCAACTAAGAAAAATTTTAACTTTATCTATACTTATAATAAATCTGTAGAGAGGTCAATTCTGTACATGAAATATATTTCCAAAATAACTATCAGGGGGTGATTAGGGATCGATACTGATGCCAAAAATGCAATCAGTAAAATTTTTGTCTGTCTGTCTGTCTGTATAACCGTTATAGAAACAAAAACTACTCGACGGATTTTAACGAAACTTGGTACAATTATTTTTTATACTCCTGAGTTGGTTATAGTATACTTTTCATCACGCTACAATAAATAGGAGCAGAGCAGTAAAGGGAAATGTTGGGAAAACGGGAGAAGTTACTCCATTTTTTAAGCTTCCGTCGCGTGTGCAACCTTAATGGTTAAAGCTACACAGAATTCATGTATGACGGAAATGTTTTCCTTAAAATTATATAAAAAATAACCCACGACAGCATATGTCTATCTTTTATGGTTGACTCACAATATCACGTGTAACTCCCGATAGCTTAGCAGTTCGAAGCTTTCTGATTATATTTGTCTACTCTTACGTTTATAACACTCTCAGTCATCCCTAATTAAAAAAGTTAACATTATTAACTATTCCATAAAAAAGAATCATAGAAATCGGTATAGTAACACCAAAGTTATACATGAAATATGGAAGGACATAGGCTACTTTTTTTACGAAAAACGACGGGAACGCGGACGAAGTCGCGGGCAACACCTAGTGCAACATAAAAGTACAAAAGCGGATTTAATGCCTCAGATGTACAGATAATACAGATAGTAGTGATGACGTGGTACGGCGTGATGACCAGATGCAGAAGCAGGCACAGCAGTAGTGCCACCAGCACAACCCCGTGACTCTCATTCACCTCGCGGAGCACGTCGCATATGGAACAGTACAGCAAGGACAGACGACGGACTGTGGTCGGGATTGACTTTGGAGAAGGGTTTGTTGAACCTGCAAAATGATAAAAATAATACCCTTGGAAGCACGCCAGAGGCCTAAAATTATCTTCATATCGACCTACAGCATTGGTTTGATAACTCTCAGAGTTCCTCACATAAAATCAAAGTTAAAGCATATAATTATTTCAATTAGCACATTTGGAGCCAATCTTGAATTGTCAAAAAATTACATAGAAAGTTTAAGCCAGTTGCTCGTTTCAAAGCAATGCGTATGCTTATATATTTAAGAAAGGTGCCAAGAAACTTGGTAAAATATAGATTTTTTTTTAAACCGCCTATTCTTTTCATACCTCTATACAGGGTCATAGTGTCGACGACGCTGTTGATTGATTTGTTGTTAATAGTGTACATGTCTATGCGACACTCCCTGCTAATAATTGCATGTTTTGCTTCGGGTGCTGTAAAAAAACAGTTCAAAAATACATTTTAATAAGGTTCATTAGATTGTGAGAAAGAACGATAGGTTAACAGCCATTTGGTGCAAGCTAAACATATCTATATAGTAAATACAAGCAATAGCTTCAAACGACAATACGCATAATCAGCCGAATAACGTCTATTGCTGGACATTGGTCTCTCCTAGGGATAGCCACAATGGCCGGGCCTGCGCTGCCTGCATCTGGATTTCCCGCCACCTTTACCAGGTCGTCGGTTCACATCGTGAGCAGACTTCCCATACTGCGTATCTGATGTGTGGTCGCCACTCGAAAGCCTTACGGCCCCGACGGCCGTCTGCTCTACGAGCTGTGTGTTCTGCCCACTAATTGGCACTTAAGTTTAGCGATTTGAGAGTTATGTCGGTCACTTTAGATCTTTTGCATTACCATTCGATCTATACAGGGTTGTTTGTAAAACATAGACAACCTTCAGGACTATGTTACTAACACCATAATCAACAACTTTTGTTCTATGACATTTAAAAATTTTTCATATTATAGTTCATCAGATTTTCATACAAAAATAAAAACATTTAAATTGAACGCTCTAAATGTAACGAAGTCTATGCGAAGCAAACGAAAGCGATAGTAAAATAGCAAGGGGAGCGAGGTTAGGGCGGCGGTGGTGTTTGTACTTGACCTATTTACAATTTTACGGAAATCCTTCAGTCGGTCATTCACTTCAATGCGCTTGCGTTGCTTGATTCTGTAAAAAATTATAGAACAAAAGTTGTTGTTTATGATGATAGTAATACAGTCCTGCAAGGTTGCCATTGTTTTACAAATAACCCTGTATAAACTATTCATAATGACTTCTACTTACACTTAAGAATAATCTTCAACTTACAATTATTTAGTATTTCTTGGAGGAGGTCCTTCAAGCAGTTGTTAAGTGTGTGTAAGGAGGTGAGCACAGAGGTCGCTGTTTCAAAGAAAGTTAGGATAATTATCTGCTGCACAGCTGAAGATATGTTGTAGAATATGTACAAACACGATGTTACCACTGAAAGAGGAAGTTACAAACAGTATCAGAAGTACACAGAATAAAAGAGATAAGTAAGCAGAAAATATCTATTGCTTTCTAAAAATTCTTTAACTAAATCTGTTGGACCTATTTCTTTTTTTTGTTTTACTGACGTTACATTGTCCCGAGGTCAATTTTGACGTACGTTCGTGAATTCATTTTGCAAATAGCTTGCAGCGATCTTTAAGCTGTTTAATTAAATTATTACCTTTGCCCCAATGAGTGACCACTTGGTATATGTATATACCATAGTCTAATAATATAGTGGAATACGTAAATATCATTGAGCTTATAACTATCAGCATTCTTCTGCTATCATGTGATGGTTCCTCTCGGTAGAGACTCAATTTCAGGTTAATCTGAAAATATAAACATAAGTGCTCTTCTCTCGTCTTTTCATAGCTATGTTGAGGATCTGTTTCACCACATCTCAATAGATAATATTGGCGTAGAGTAGAGGAAGAAATTACTCGGCAGATCATTTCATACAAGTATGAAATGTATCTGCCGAGTAATTTAACTAAAGCTTTTTGGGAGGTAGTGAAACAGGCCCCAATATACAGTTATTGTCTGCTCTAATTAAAAAGAAAAAATTCGGTGCTTCTATGGATCAGCCAAAAAAAACAAAAAAAACCATTACTTGATAAAGAAAGTTAGGAATTTTGATTATAAGGTGTATTGTAAGGGGTATTGTTATTTTGGTGATTTTCCTTTATAATTTCAAAAAGTTATTGAGATTTGCGGTTCTGCAGATCTCTTGATGAGATTTCTAGACATAATAGGAGGGATATAAATATTTGGCCATACTCATATTTGTGGTGGATGGAAAGGAAGAGGGAAACCAAAAAAAAGATAGATGAATTGTGTAAAAATAATATTATAAAAATAGGACAGTCAGTAATATCATGACGGTTGACAGGACGAAATACAAGAAGAAAACGTGTTGCACTAACCCCAACTCACATGGGATGCCCTTAGGCAGGAAGATGATGACTCATATTTGTGGTATATAACTAAAAGAGAGATTACCCACCTCCTGAAGCTTCAGCAAATAGGCAGTAAGCCACTCCATCCGCATCAGCCCAGTGAAGGCCGCAGTGCTGACGACCAACCCGACCGTGCTGACATCGGCCACCCACACGATGCGGGTTGAATTGGTTCGGGTTCGGTACGAGCGCTCCGGTTCAATGAGGATGTCTAGCGCAATGGTCAAAGTTGATAGGAACCCTGGGGAAGGTAGTGACTGTGAAGGTATGAACGGCTTACCTGGCTAATGATAGACAGGATGCTAAAGATGGAGAACTGGGCTTATAATGCAGTAGATTAGTAGTAGTAAGCTCTCTGTGAAGGAGCTCGTCCGGGGAAGTAGACCACCTGTTCCTGCCGCAAAGAAGCGGTGCTGTGTTCTGGTTTGAAGAGTATGGGTGTCGGTGTAATTACAGGCACAGCGGTGGCCACTTAATATCAGGTGGACCGTTAACTTGTTTGTAATCGTGTGGAGAATTTAGGGGGAAAAACGGGGAATGATCCAAAAGGGGATTAAAATGTTAAGTGTCGAACTTACATAAAGTAAAAGAGAGTGTTCTTCCGTAGAGGCTAGCGGCGTGTGACACGCGGACGCACCAGCCGGCATTCGTGCGCCTGAAGCTCAGCGGCGCCACCCCTGCGATCTGGGACAAACGCAGCATGAGGCACAGCGCGCCTGATACCACGCACTCCGACTGAGGTGGCGAGTGCATCGTACATCGGTACCTAGTGACATAAACACATATATTTAAAACCGTGGCAAAAAACACTAAAGGGCATCTAACCATCTCAGAGATGGCTTTATGTGTTTAACTTGAAAATGGTAGGCTTTATGTATACACCACTATTTTTTAATTAGTACAAAAAGAAATGGGGCTCTAACTGTACCCGTTACTAATCATATTTGTGTAGTCAAAATTAAAAAAAAACAAAATCCCAAAATTTCTCAAATTTTTTTGTTGAATGATTTATCCAAATCAATCATTCAACAATTGCTTTAACCATTGCTACTATAAAATACTACGCGCAGTGCTAATTTACAACGGAAGTGCGCGCACGCTTTTTTAAAAAAAAAACCATAAATTGAGTGACATTTTGGGATATAAACAAACGCTAATAACTTTGCTGTTAATGAATATTATTTATTGAGATTTGCATATATGATAACAAGACCTTCTATAATGAGCCCTTTAAGTATTTGTACTAATTAAAAATTAGTGGTGTATGTACCCAAAGGACATTATTGTTGTTCTTGACGTATGGAATTGTCCATTTAGTTTCCAAGAGTAAAAAATATACTTAAGGAAACGAATAAAAATTCGTCTTTTGTTTTTTCCTCTACTCTCAAACTATATACCCTGGTAGACTCTACTCTGAATTTAACTGTACATCACTTACCTTAAACCAATCTATATCGTTCCAGACTTGTCCGTCAAGTCTTCGACGATAAAAGGAGGCCACAAGTTCAAGTCATTGTCTTAAAAAAAAAAACAAAACAATATTTGTCAACTTCATTAATTTCAACTAATCTTAAATACTATCAACAGGCAAACCTATTTGTATGTATTTAACAGAAATCACGGATTGAAAAAGGATGGATACGAAGAGATTTTTTTTATATACCAACTATAGGGCGCGGTACTCACAACTTTTTAAAAGTACAAACAATGGTATCAAAATGTAATTCTTGATTTTTAAACCAACTGAGGACCCACTACCCCTATGGGTAAAGGACGAGTGCTCATGTATGACATACCGAACTAAAGCACGCCTCAATCTTTTTTAATTCTCTAAAACTGTCAATGCAGTTTAAAACTTACATTTTTTGAAGCATTCAGTCATGAAGAACAACATCAAAATTTGAGAGTTCATTGGAGTCTTCTACCAGAACAGCAATGATTAAGAAAATAAAACGTCTTCAGACTATTCACAAATCCCTAACATGTATTTAATGGAAAAATATCAACTGTTTATCATGGTGACAGTTCAAATATTTATATAATTTTGTAATTTCGTCGGAAATCGTTTGTATTTATTGAGTAGCATGCGTAACTATTAAAATAAATTTAATGAACAGAATGTTGATCATATCTGTGTGTTTCAACTGTTTGTTCAAGTTGTTATGATTTAGGAACTCTACACGCCAAGCGCTGTTTGTGTAGTCAAGTAAAATAAAAAATAAGGCAATCATCAAATCTAAATAAAAGTACACAAATCGCACGATATTTTTAATCAATTATTCTTTACCTAGAAAAAGTTCCGACTAGTAATAGTCGACATCATCGTGCATACACACAAGCAGCAATCTGTACACATATACCAATATGTAACTGTTTACCAATATTTGTATAAGAAGCAATACTTTAATTGGGAATGAGCTGACAAAGCACGCCATAATACCAGCCTATTACTACCCCACTGCAGGGCAAAGCCTTCTTTTCATTCAGAGAAGGCACGAGCATCACAACGCTTGCTCAAGAAGAATGGACGATTTCAGATTTATATTAAATAAATCCAGGTTTCCCCTCACTATCTTGTCCTTTACCGATGTCAGTCTTATTCCAAATAAAATTAGAAAGTTAATTTTTTCCCTTCCAGCCTTTTTTTTTGGATGAAAAATCATCAAATGCCTTTCCCTCACCTGGGCAGGGCGGGAGGGAGTGTCAGACTTTTACTGACTAAAACCCATCCATGTTCCTTCTTGCGCCCTTTGCGTTCCGAGAGCGTGGTATCTCTTTCGAATAACCCGCAGCCCCGGCAGTCACCGGCCCTAAACGAGCGGCCCTCCGATTTGCTGACACACGAACTGTCGATACAGCCTGTCGTCATTCAACGCGGGTGAGCTACTCATTACACACCGTCCACAGACCCGCGTCCCTCTTAGCCTACGCTGCCCTTCTACTAAGCAAAAGCTTCCCCCAAATCTTTTCAGGAACTCTTTTACCGCGCTACCTCGAACCTGCCCTCAGAAAGTACAAATAGAAAAAAAATTACATTGGTATTTGTCCGGTATCGACCCTGCAACCTCATGCATAAGAAGTTGGCGCCTAAACCACTGGGCCATCATGATACCAACCCCACAGTCTACTGAACATACTACCAGGCTACCAGAACTTAAGAGGCTTATTTTTAATGTAACCGTTTATTTATTGATTTTACAGTCGTCATATTAGTCAAGGTACATAAGATTAAACTCTTGTAAACTATCTTGTATCTTGTAAACACTCTTGTAAACTATCTTGTATCTTGATTAAGAAATATAGCGTAGCGCATTTTAGGCATAGTACTTAGTACCCTTACAAGGGTACTACGATACGATTTTACTGCGATTTTAGCCAAAACTTTCGTTTGCTATTTTAAACGCAAGTTTTGGCTAATATCAACAAAATACTGATTAATTGTTTCACTATTACTAGAGGCAAGTCCGACAGAATAACAAACCATTTGTTAATTTAAGCCAATATTGGGCGAACGTGGGATTGAGAGTGATTGCTGTTTTCCTTGACTTAATGGGGGGTTTTTGAGGTGAATAGAAAGAGCCTTGGATAATGATGGTAGTGATCCTTGGGTATTATAATATAGAAGTTGTACAGGGAACTGCTTCGTTAGCCTGGTGATCCTAAGCGCCACTGCTAGGCTAGAGGTCTTGGGTTCGATTCCCAAGTCGAGGCAAAAGTGTTATTAGGGTTTTCTATGAAATTCTTAGTAGCAGCTCGGAGTTAGGATTTGTGCCTGTTTAATGGCAATAGGCTCGCCCCTTATTTCATGGGACCTAAAACATTGATTGCAGATTGTGATTGTACATTGGTACACCTCTGCACAACCCTTCGGGGAATAATGATGGTATGGCGTGATGGTTATTGTACAGTTTAAAATAAATTACGCAATTTTTTTTTTGCTTTATTGCTAAATTTGCGATACCTCGTGGTTTCTCCCTCGCTAGGTTACGTCTTCGGATATTGCTCCGCTCCCGTGTATAGGAGAATGAAGTTACATAGCCTTACTTCTTCTTTTACCAGGTATATTATACCTATTTACTTTCTACCCCTTTTCTAATTAGTATTAGGATTCAGTTGTTTAAATTATCTAGTTTGTTGTGTAGTCTCAAATTTTATTCTGGTTTACTCGAAACTAAAAATATCTTATTTTGTACGTCATAATTTGCCAAATCATGCAGACCTGCCCGTTTATTTTAAGACCTTGCACAAATTATTTGATGTACATACATGTTTTTACAATAAATAAATATTTTATTCTATTCTATCTTCCTCAATAAACAGGCTAAATAACGGAAACAGCTCAATATTTTTTTAAATCAGACCACATTTTTCAACTTTATCAATTTCAACAAATCTTAAGTCCTATCTACAGGCAGAACTAGTAGTGTCTAATATAAACGCATTTAAATAAACAAACTGTGTATCTTCATAACATTATATTTCTCCAAACAGGTTCCAGCCACCACTTAGACAAAAAATATTATAGTTTTATTCGAAATTGTTCATCTGTCTTTTATTCCTCACCCTAAGCTCGGCAATTTCATAGGCCTCATTACTGCTTGAAAGGTACCCATAAACATTTGAGTGTCACCATCACCTGTGGGTATAGGCAGAGGATTCTCACTATCAGCTTGTCTCTTCGCCTTCCCAAAATCAAAATTATTATTAAGTTCTACTGAATCATTGTTTTCTCTACTTAAAACAACTGTAGAATACTTGATAGACTCTCTTTTGTGCAAAGCTTTGGTGTCATCGAAGTTCTTTTTTTCCTTGTCTTCCTCCTCTATTTCACTTTTTAATTCATACTCTACTGGTTTATCTGTTTCATTTGGTGATCTTTTTTCCAAATAGTTCGATAGTTCAAAGTTATTTGTATTGATTGGTGTATCTTTAGTTGTATGACTGCCTGGTGTATCATGTTTGGCTACAATTCCGTCTTGAACTTCATCGTTCACTTTCTTTGTTAAATCATTTTTAGATCTTGTTGGTGAAGGAGATAGATTCATAATATTATCATACTTTATCAGTTTTGTATTGAATCGTTCTTCATCTTGCACATGCAATAAAGTATCTTCACGTTCCCAATTTAAAATCAGTTTTAGATTGTCAGTTGTTACAATTAGATTTTGTATCAGAATATCTTTAAATACTTGATAGTCTTTTGTTTGCCGCTGTTTTACTTGAAAGACTTTTAAAGGAAAAGTTTCTACTTTAAAAATTGATAGAACAAGTACAAGCAGAAATTGTGCACCCATGTTTTCTTCGATATTCTAGCAAAGAATAGTTCGCGTAAAGAATGTAACGGTCATGAATATTTATCAGTTATGATAAGGATCTAAAACTAGTTGTAGTTCATTTAGGACGATAGTGTTAAACGGTGTTACATGATAATTTGCTCGCATAATTATAGTGTTGATAGTAGAGCCATAGTGTGTGTTAACAGATAAATGAAACGAGTAAGAAAAAGTAAGTAACTACGTTTAAGTTTGTATAAAAACACGGAGTAACCAGAAACGAAACTTTCTATTTCTATGGAACAGTATTTTTTTTCTGGATGTAAATACCCTTTGCTTTTTTCTGAACTCCTAACAACGTGTATGCAAAACTTTCATGATGATCGGTTCAGTAGTTAAAGTGTAAAAGGTCTAAACAAACAAACCAATAAATAAACTTACTTTTGTATTTATAATATTGGTCAGGATATGCAAGAAAGAAAGAAAGAAAGTCACAAAATAAAACGGTGCACTGCTTTTGCGTATTTCGTTTAATAAATAAATAAGGATGTAAATGTCTGCGACATTAAACACCTGCCAATGCTGACCCTTTCTGCTTACTTTATTGTTAAGAGAGAATTAAAGTGTACAAATAACATTGGCCTTCATGCTTGGATTTACTGTGACGTGGAAAAAAAGACCTATTGACAAGATAGCTAAGTTTAGTTTCGGAAATCGAGATGCCATCGATACAAAATAATTTGATACACCTACTTAATGCAATGCAATTCATTAATATTCAGATAGTCTAAACAGTTAAAAATATTTTGAATTTCATTAACAAAAAACAAACCAACAACAAAAGTATACCAGAATCAAAACGTTGTAAGACATAGTTACATTCATTACAGTTTATCTAACACGTTAACAAATCCAGAGCAAACATGAGCCTCAATGTATAAAGTTTTATAAGAAATAATCACAGTACCGTACGGGCTGGCTCTCGAGCTGTGATTCGGTTTAGTCCTCGCCCCGCCCGCCCAACATCTCCACGCGTTTCTGGGACCCTGGTACTTCGCTTACGATATTTTACACGGTTATTACAATTTTACATAGTTTTGATTAAAACATGGTGTTTTTTAATCATGTAAATGGGTGAAAAAGTTCATTGAACTCAGTGGTTTGTCATCGATGGGTACGTAATAAACTTTTTTTTTTCAAGGTCGAATTCAAATCTTTCTCTCTAATTCTACCTATGTAATAATAATGTGTGTAATTTCTGGTTTAAATAGACCATTAAAAGGCACTTTTGAACGTCGTGTAGAAAAAAAAATATTGAATCTATTTACTCCTTCCATAAGGTAGGTTCGTGTTAGTTCAACAAACAATGTTTTGTATTTAAAGAATGATGAAAGGAATTTTGTGTAACACTAAAGTGAAGTTTGATGTACTCAACATGTGTAGTGGAAGTTTTTATAATTACGACAATTATTATTGCTTTTTTAATCTCAGTTTTGATTTTATCACATAACGACAACATAGTGTTTATATTATTATTATTTATGTTTTTGATAACCTTTACTGTTCTACTCCTACGCAAAAGCTTCCCTTCATTCATTTTACTTCCTTCTGTGTTGTGCTTCCTCTCTCCAGATCCTTAGTTTGCAATATTATGTATACGCAATATTATTCCAGTGGAAAGTAACATCATGCATCATGATTTTTTTCCCCAAGATACAAGCGCTGACTAGTTTTGGGGACCACAGTTTTATAAAAAAAAAATACTTAATTGTATAATGTTGTGTGTTAATTAAATTTAAAAATTACAATAGTCAATAAACTTTATTATTTATTTATTTTAATTCAAAATTAAATACCTACACAATTTATTATTTATTTTAATAGTTATTGACAATAACTCTCCTTAAAATAATAACCCGAAAAAAAATAGTGATGTCAAAGTCAAATCATTTATTTCAATTAGACCATTAAAAGGCACTTTTGAACGTCAATTACATGATGCATTTTAGCAAAAGCTTTTATAATCCTCTTCAATGTGTAGGTGGTTTTAATCGAACGAATCGGATCGCGAAGACGGATCCAATGTTTATATTATCAAATGTCGAATAGTGTGGGCCTTAATGGATATTAAATGCTTCTCTGATACTAACACTGATAATTTTAACTGCCAATATTCGAGTACATTTCGTGTTGTTTACATTTATTGTTCTTTTGATCTATGTATTGTTTACGTATTTTTTTATGAGACCACACATTTTGGTCGTCATGTCAGTCAGTGCAAATATGCAACACCAAACAACATTGTCCTGAAATTATGATTCGCGATCTCTTCCATAACATTTTCATTGGCTAATTTTGAAAATTGCACCAAAAACACGATCCCACTAATCTGTTCTAATGTTTGTGCAGCAGAGGAATAATTAAATAAACTATTTGAAAGTCAAAATTTATTAGATTAAATAAAAATTAAAAATTATTTATTGGAAACAAAAACACGTTAGGACAATTTACTTGTATACGATACGATATGATAATTAGATTATTAAGGCAGTTTTAACCCCCGACGCAAAAACGACGGGGTGTTATAAGTTATAAGTTTGACGTGTCTGTGTGTGTGTGTGTCTGTCTGTGGCATCGTAGCTCCCGAAAGCATGAACCGATTTTGATTTAGTTTTTTGGTTGAAAGGTATATTAGCCGGGAGTGTTCTTAGCTATGCATGATAGAAATGTGGAACGATTCAGACGGAAAATGGAACGGTTCAGCGGTTTCAAAGTTATCAGCTCTTTGTTAGCTGCGGTAGGGATTTTTATTTTTCTGTCGTAGGTTGCTTAACATTTTTAATTTTGTTTTTTAAACGTCATGTACAGGAAAAAGAAATAAATTCTAATTTCCCATTGCAAGAGGTAGTTTCGTATGGAGAAGAATGGGCAAGAAACTCCATCCTACATACTATTTTAAAATAAATGTTTAACAATAACTTGTATACAGGATTATACGTGAATACGAAGTTTCGTACCTATATAAAAATTACTATCTATAATATAATATGGAAAGAGTACTTTAAATTAAGAAATAACGGCAATTATTCTGATTTATTGAAATAAAATTGATTAAATATTTACAGCCTTAAAATTAGATAAAAAAAACCTTAATAATAACAAAAAGAAACTACAACTAAATGGCATGGCTAAATTATGTTCAAAGATACATCTCTCGATCACGCTCATCTGTGGTCCTTAAGGTAAAATGAGTAAATTTTAAGTAGATAAGTTTCTTAATAACCATTTGGACCAATGGACTTAGCTATAGATTTTTATTTTCTTAAAAAGCATTCTGTTTTTGTACGGTGATGGTCCAAATCTAAACATGGTTTATGTACATTTAAAAATGCATTTCAGCTTTCAAATGATAAACAATACACAAGTGCACACCTGGGTCACTCTAGACTGTAGCTCAGCTATCAATCTTCCTTACTGGTTTATCTTTTTACTACAACATGACATCGTTTATCTCCCGCCACAGAAGAAAATACGAACTAGAAAATGGAATAATTTACTCGGTTTCCTGAATGACTGTTATTTGTATTTCACAACTTTTTAAAATAGGGTTTAAAGCCGTAGTTCCATAATATTTGGATAGGTAACATTAATCAACCGTCAATCTTAGATGTTCTTTTTTAATGATTAGGCAAAATAATAACTGCCTCTGTAGCCTAGTGGTCCTAAGCGCGACTGCTACGCTAGAGGTCTTGGGTTCGATTCCCAGGTCGAGCAAAAAGTGTTATTGGGTTTTTCTATGCAATTCTCAGTAGCAGCTCTGAGTTAGGATTTGTGCCCGGTTAATGGCAATTGGCTCGCCTCCTATTACATGGGACCTAAACATACCGGTGAACTGTGGGTGTACATTGGTACCCTCTGCTAACCGTTCGGGGAATACAGGCGTGATAGTATGTTATGTGTGTAAGCAAAATAAAGTTTATGGATGTATATAATTGACTAGCTGTACCGAGCAGTTAAACCTCGCGTTAAGTTAGTTTAAATACTGCTCCGCTCTCGTGGGTCGTAACGTGATGTTATATGTCCAAAACCTTCCCCGATAAAGAGACTATTTAACGCAAAAGATTTTGTTCAGATTTTGTTCATGAGTTTCTGGGATTAGCGGGTTCAAACAAACATACAATCTCTATAGCTTTTCTCTATTGCTCCGCATCTTTAAACATCTTTAAGATCTAAATTCGTACGTGTTGCAAACATCGAGGTAGTCTGGAACGTTATACCATAAATGTATATTAGATTTATTTTGAGTATCTAATTTAAAAACATGAGACATCTTCCCACGTCACATTGCAGCTGCAAATACCGTAATAGGTAGAGAGTTCATATCTTCACAGAGTGTGTAGTTCTATTGCCGCTATAACTTTAAATTGGAATCAATTTATTTATTTATTATTATTTTTTTTTTCTTTTTTGGAGTGTATATTTTTTTTTTTTCTCATACTTGCAAAAAAATGACCATAGTGGGATAACACAAGTAACATACCATCACGCCTGTATTCCCCGAAGTGTTAGGCAGAGGTGTAGCAATGTACACCCACAGTTCGCCAGTATGTTTAGGTCCCATGTAATAGAGGACGAGCTTATTGCCATTAACCAGACCCAAATCGTAACTCAGAGCTGTTACTGAGAATTTTATAGAAAAACCTAATAACAGTTTTTGCTCGACCTGGGCATCGAGTCCAAGACCTCTAGCGTAGCCGTCGCACTTAGGACCACTAGGGCATCGAGGCAGTTCAACACAAGCATTTTACATGTAACTTATTTAATTTAAATTATATTAAATTATTTAAAAACATTTAAAGGACGAGATCCCTGAACTAGGAGATACCTACATCTTGGGGATCGGGAAAAGCGTTAATTATTGCAGTTAATTGTGTAAATATGTTTCAAGTCATAAAGACAATAAAACAAAGTTAAAAATTACAAGAGGTCTCCATTCAGAGAGAGTGTTATTATGTGTGACGTGTTAAATATTGTACGACGGTATAGAATCCAACGTGTCTCACTCACACTTGGCCAGGTTTTTAAAAATTTCGATACTTTATTTGTATGTTTTGTTGTTCAATAGATAAAATCAATTGCGAGGACAAATAGGTAGCTAAACTGGAGACATGAGATACTAGAAAGCACAATTAGAACTCTGATTGCATTCCTGCTAACAGTCATTGAATTGTGTTCGACTAGCGCAGTGGCTGAACTATTAACGGCTGCGCTGCGAGTAGCGGATTCGATTCCCGCACGTAATAACTATTTGTATAGTCTTAAGTTAGTTGTTCCGGGTCTGGTTGTTAGTATAAATTAGTTTATATGTTTGTAAAAGTACCCACGATACAGGAGAAATTTCTAGTGAAAGGCAACATTTCTGTACCAAAAAAGAAAATTATTACGGTCGAAGATGTGAAGCAAAGCTCACCACCTAAAAGAAAATCATAATAGACAGTAGCATATCTGGCCTCTAAAATTGGTCCTTAGTCTCATAGAGAAAAGATTTTTTATATTTATTCCCAAACAAAACTAATGACATACAAGCATGCACATGATTATGATACATATTATTCATTACAACCTTCTCTACTTATTATAAAACAAAGTCCCTTCCCGCCGTCTGTACGCTTAGATCTTTTAAACTACACAACGGATTTTAATTCAGTTTTCATCAATAACTCTATATTCAAGAGGAATGTTTAGGTTTTATAGAACATGCATCGACCAACGGCATAGGAGTAGTAACCAAAGACGTAAATGTACGCGGGTGAAACCGCGGGGTATATAAAGCTAGTTATAAATAAATACTGTTTACCTGTACATGTTGGTAACATCATAGTTATTTTAATTGCTCGAGACACGGCAACAAAGCTGTAAGTTAGTGTAAAACAGTGAAGCCATATTAGCCTTTTCAGTTCATGATTTTTTATGGTGTAAAGCGGTTTTCAGTTACGCGGATATTAGGACCAGATTTTTATTAAATTGCGCGGACCTTATTTTTTTAAATACGATTGTTATTATTGTTTAGTAATATGAATAAGTAATGTGCATGTAGTGAATAGGTAAAAAAAATATGCATAAGTAATTTTTACACCTGGAACTGGACTTATTAAGTTTGAAGTTCGCCTTGAACGAGCATGGTGATCAATGCCTTCTCTGTATGAGAAGAGGCCTTTGCCCTGCAGTGAGATTATAATAAGCTGATATTATTTATTAATTACTAAGAAATACATTGTTGATACCAAGAAAATGGTAATGGTACCCTATTTGCTTTGGAAAGATTACTGATAATATTTTTGAGTTTAGTTTTGAAGAATACCAAAAACATTTGTGGTAATGTCGTCTTTAATAAACTGTGATTCGTAAAGGAAAACATTCGCAATGTTGTTGGTAGCAACACGTCACTATGCTAGTAACGTTGGTATGTATTACAAACTTGGTGCTTGCTTACCTATGACAACCTAGTACTTTGCTTGTTTGTGTGTGAAATCGCCTCGCAAGGGGTTTTATGACTGTTTAACTAAATAAACAGCTATGCTTCACTATTTTGACAGTTACTGGTTTAATTTTAGATGTTCTGAAAAGAGTGACGTTGGAAATTTAAAAATTAGCAAAATGAGTATTTTCATCTTTATTTTGACTATGGAGCATGATCAATATAATTTTTTCAAAGCTGAAGAGTTGATTTGTTTGAACGCGGTAATCTCCGGAACTACTGATCCAATCCTGAAAATTCTTTCAGTAATAGCAAGCTATATTACTCCTTAGTGCTCTTTTTTAAACTTAATTAGGTAGACGTAAGAAAAATTCACGCAGATGAAGTAGTGGGATACACCAAGTATTATATGAATGCTCAGATATCAAAATAGTTTTGAATTAATAATACCTTTGTATAAGGAGGAATAATCTCTTTCCAATCTGTGTTACAAAGAGCTTTGTATTGAATGGGACGGCGTGTGTTGGAAATGTTAGCTTTCCTCGCCTATGTCTGATATGCATTTTCACTTTGCCGCATAATCCTGCGCGGCCTTTCCATAGTGATTTTGTGTGAAATAGTATACGTTTACCAAAAAAAAAATTTTGAACACAAAATCTCTATTGCTAGATTGTTTGTCTGATTTTTTAAAGTCAGAAATCTAACATTTTGAAATTATTATTATTATGATTATTTTTATTAATTTATACAAAATTTAGAATTTCAAGTAATATTTGTAGTAATAAAGACTCTTATTTTTGGTATATAGGTACATACATAAAAATTTATGTCTGGTTAAAAATAGTTTTCAATTTCAATAAAGTAGTCGTGCCGATTGACTGATTGACGCAGATTGATGATTTATGTATCCCGTTTAATTTCTAGATATTGGTTTCTAACTGACTAGCTCTCGAGCTAGAGCAATAAGAAGCTTTGAAAATACCGTTTATTTACAATACTTTACAATACATAAAACAATATATAGTTAGTACAAAAAATAATTTCTGAATTTGATTTGTTTTCTGTTATCATGGACAGGTGTGTCCTACATGCCTTTTATTAGAGAAAAACACTTTCTATAGAAATGTAGATAATAATCTACCCACGATTGTTATATTTCCTGAAAGGGCTTTTCATTATTATCAGACCCCATGTAACTCGATACAAGCTTTTGAAATACTGACAAGAAAATTTTGGTATTTTGTAAAAAGGATATTTTAGTAGGTTTTTTAAACGCTTTTGTGGATATTCAGTTTAGGTTTTGTACATATACCTATGACGTAGTAGTCAGATTGCTTAGCCTTTGGCTCGAAAAATGAAAATAAGTAATTGTGAGTGAGAAACGTTCAATTCAATTTAAAATATGTAGGAGTACTTTCTAAGTTTATCTTAGACATCAGAGAAATCGGAGAAGGAAAATATCGTGAGAAAACCTGAACTTATAAATGACGCATGGTGATCAATGCTCGTGTCTTGTCAGTATGAGAACAAGTCTTTGACCTGCAGTCCGACAGTAATAGGCTGGTATTATTTTAACCCTAACTTAATTCTTACATGACCTAAATGATTTGTGGAAAAGCATAACCTGGTATGTCTGTGGAGTGATGGCTGATATGAATGAAAACTTTCCTTTATAAAATTACACGTCATACGCCCACATTTATACAATAAAAGTCAATATTTACTAAAAAGGCTGTCACAGAGTATTGTCATTAAACACCTACGTCACCAGACACACCTCAAATCACTATCAAATGAGTAATAAATACCTATGCTAGGAAAAATAGGGTTTAAAATTCAGTGGCAAAAGCGAAGCGTAAATTCCACGGAACGTAATATGCATCTGATCATCACTTTAATCGTTTTTCTATTGTTTAAGTGGTGTCTTTTCAACTTCGTTAAAGGACTGCGTAATTGCGTATGAAAAGACCACTTTTACCTTTCGTAACAAACCATTTAAAAAAAAAAACTATAACTTAAAAAAGCGTTAAAAAATATTAGCATGAAATAATAAGCATTAGGAACGTAATTATGAGCTTTGGAAACGAAGACTAATTGAAACCACACCTTATAATGATTAACGAAGAAGCTCCGAATATAAATTAAATTAGACTGAGTCACCCAAATACCATAAACACTAATTTCAAGTCCTGTCATCCTAGAATCAAGCAATGCAATCTTCAATGACATCCACATTAGTTGGATGTTTGAAGTCACTTGCGGATGAATGTATCCGGACGATCACAATGAAAATGAGTAATTAGGTATACACTGTTTTGAAATAAAACTTAGCGACTTGACAGTCAGACATGCTGTTTTATATTATGTAGAAGTTGCGGTGTTTTCTATGTCAATCTGAACCAAAAACCATTTATCGCTTTTTATCACTGAAAGATTTTGAATAATACGGTAGATATTGATTCAAGAAGTTAATGATCTTTATTTCTATTTTTAAATGAAGAAAATGTTAGAAATTTTAAATGGGTCAATGACCGCTTTTTCCATGGTAAATCGCTGCAACTATAGTCGCTTGGTTCGGCCACTAAATGCGACTGTTTGTGGCGTAGTTAGCCCTATATTTATGTTGTAAGCAGTGACTGAGTATAGGAATTCGACGATCACTATGATTATTCTAATAACTTATTATTTATGTGGGTGTGTCAGTGCTTCAACAATAAATAAACTAGACGGGAGTGACAAATGGTAGTGTTTGTTTTAGTAATAAATTGCTTCGTTAAGTATTCAATGGGTTTACACCCTCAAAGTGAGCACTGATTGGGCAACGATTGAACAAAATACTATTTTTTTTTAATATGTAGGAACGAAAAATTGTTTATGGTCATTTAAAGTCACAAAGAAATATCGCGATGGCTCATAGGTTAAAACAGTCGCCCGTCATGCATGGGGTTATAGATTCCATACCGGGCAAATACCAATTTGACTTTTTCAATTCATATGAATTTTCTAAGTTTATTTAAGACATCACTGTTGGCAGTGAACGAAAAAATCTTAAGGGAACCTGGACTTGAAAATGAAACAACAATAATATAATAATGTTATAATAACAAAAAATTTACGATGGCAAAAATAAATGTACTTACTTTATCTTATGCAGCTTTATGGCTTAACCATTGCTTTTCACTCTTTGATTCACCTAAATACTTATTATATAATTTCAACAAAAAAAAATGGTCTTTAAGCCTCAAACGCGGCTACCGACTCTATTACAAAGGACCAAATACCGTCTCCGGCAAATGTACCCAAAATATAAGTACAAAATACATCATCTACTTATAGCACTTCTTCAAAAGACATGACATGATATTATTTATTTATTTGTACACCCTGTCCAAAAAATGGTATAGAGAAAAAATAAAATTTCGTGAAACCATGTTATGATAGCAAATAGACGTCAGTTACCGCCATGTTTACTGACTAGCATTTGTTTAGACTGTCGTTGACGCCGGCAGCCGTCTACGTATTTTCTTATAAATACGGCTAGCTTACAGCACTTGCTATGAGGACTAAAGGTCAGTTGAGTTATTTTCTTAAAAATACCACTTTAAAGATGGAATCGACGTGTTTAAATTCCGCCATGATTTATTTAAAAAGAAAACCATAATTTATTATACTGATTTACAGAATTTAAAAATGTCTAACTATTATGGTTCCAAGTGAATTTCAGGTAACAATATGATTAATAGAAACTTATTTCTAAAAAGTTAATTTGATGTCTGAAAGGTTACATCGGGAATCTAAATGTTAAAGGTCTCATTTTATCTTTTCGACCGCTTTTCTAAACGATGATGATAAAAAGTTGAAAAAAATATATAATAAGAATAACATAATAATAATGTCAGTTTAGCATGTACAAATGTACATTTGAAGAAATAAATAATATTTTACTACCTAGCCCTTATTGACCCACTACTGAGCAAGGGCCTCCTTTTTTCTACCTTCAGTCCTTTTGGGCACCGATCTACAGAAAAATATTCTAATTATATAAATAAATCGCAATCACAAGCTTTTCTACAAAACAAAATTACTGGTTCCGTACGCTTTTCTATTTCATAACTTTTTCATTTATTTTGAGCCAATGACCTTGATTTCTTGAGTACCTATAGGTTTTATATAAAAATTGAACTGAACCGTTCATATTGAAGGTGATAAAGAGATTAAAAACCACTTATTGGAAACAACATAAGTTAACCTATCATTTTCGATCATAAAAGCGACACACTGCGGGTAGGTTTGGCCAACATTGAATTGAAAAGTGGAGTGTGATGGGACTAGGTCACCAGACTATAGATGAACTGCAGTTTTTTCTGTAAAAATCTATACAGGTGAATTGACCTTGAATTGAGCTGTCAGTCCCTAGGCATCAGATGATATCACATCTAGATCTTACTTCATTTAAATTTAATATCACTAAATAAACCGGTTGACGAGTCATCGAGTATCAAGGGGTGACGTGTTAGCCAATAATTGGGTCAAGTAGGCAGTCGCTCTATGTTAAATACTGGTATTCTATTCTGCATCCAGTTAGACAGAATGCCTACCCTTATATTGGGAAATGACTAGACAGGTATAGAAAACAGTTTAAAGTCATACTGGGTTTGTTTCAAAATATAGTTGCCGTAATTTTTTTAGGGAGTACGTATTTTTTTCACTTAGCTGCTACAAAAATTAAAAAAAATATAGAATATAATTTTTGATTTCATTGTTTTATTTAAGTTAGACGTAGTTTTTACTCCTGAATCATTTTATAACTGAATACTATAATGTTATTTTGATTCTGTTTTCACTTAGGAAAAACCTTGTTAGTTATAATTTAGTTACCTACTTTGTAAATGTAGTTTTATCATTAGTGTTGAATCCACAGAGAAGATTGCTCGTTTGTTCTCATTTTTCTGTATAACATATTTTGTCATCGTAAGCTAACTTTTGGTTTTATTAAAATATAAGGAACGACATATTGCAAATTGGTCATCAAACCTTTTAAAAAATTGATCTTGAAATCGTGTCCCATGCTGCCATTTGAAAATAATTTTTTGGTCCTTTGATACAATTTTTTATTGCAAGAAAATTTACAATCTGTGTAAAAGTAATCACTGTATTCCCGGGTCTTAATGGCCATTAAATTAATACTTCTGCTAGCTAGGAGTTCTATGATTCATTGTACATGAAAAAAGATAGTTTGACTTCCATCAATCATAAATAACACAGTGCAATTTGTACCTACACGTGTGAAGCTCGTTCGGTAGTTAGCTAGCTAGTTGCGTATAAAACAAGGCTACCTCGAAAAATCAAAACACTGAAAAAAAAAATCTTTAAACGGGGTGTAGTAAGACACATTACGTAGCCGTTAACTACGTATTATTGCTTATCAAAAAGTAACATTGAGCTTAAATTATTGCTGTGAAAGGATTTTAATTTTTCGTGTGACAAAATACAGTTTATGAAAGTGTACTTTGTGCTTATGGGTGCATGTAAGAGAACAAGAACTGGGGTCGTGGGGGGTACTTAAAATTTTGATACAACATTTAAAACTAGCTTTTAAAAAGTGGTAACTTTGATCTTCAAAATGGTAGAGAACAAAAAAATACTCGCAATGATGAGAAAACCATGTAAGTTTCGGCTCCGTTGAGTGTTTTTTTTATTTGGATGGTGGATATTGTTTCTTTGTAATTTTCTAGTTTTCTAAGTATTCATTATGAATGTTGATTTTGTATTACGTTACACGGTTACCAATTGTTCATACTGAGGATTATTTTTTAAAGTTTGTTAGGAATAAGTGATAAGTCAAATTTTAAGTGTGTGTGTGTGTAAATAAATATGATACGTTCTAATTGGACTACTCCAAAAAACTACGCTTTAGGCGTAACTCCGATTGGAAGAGTAATATTTGGTACGTATAATTTTCTAATTCAGTGTTAACATCATTGACGATTAGAATTTTATTTATTAAACAGTTCAAGTGCATAGTCAAAATTAATTTGAAGGTAGTGATCACTCACATGTTAGTACTGGTTCTAAAATGTGAGTGCAATTATAAACGAGTATAAACACTATGTCCATTATGCTCCGCTCGTGTAAAAATATAACGACAATGAAAACACAGCTCTAAGTTCATACTTAGATATTATGTTATTTTGCTACATAGGTGACTTTTATTATGATGAAACGTAGCCTGAGTAAGTTAGCTAGCCTAGTTCACACGTCAGTCAATATACTGGATTGTTATGGACCTCAATTTAGATCTACTTATATACTCTATTATCCTTTAAAAATGTCCTATGGTCAATGCAGGTAAGATAACCTATTCCTAGCTTCGGTGAGATCCGTGAGTTAAGGCCTACAGTCAGCCGACTCGGGTCGGTCAGTCACACGAATTGGAACAGGGCCGAGAGTAAGGCGCAGAGGTGTATCCCGCATGGCTTTCTTTAGTCGGTGTGGCCGGTGGTGGTGCGGACAGGACCCGACTTGTAGTGTTGGCGGGCCAATACCGGACCAAGGTGGGGAAGAATGCTCTGTGCGTATGCCGTGCCCCGGCCAAAAGTAGTTCGAGGAACACCGTTACGTTTTAACCGGTTACAATGTTCTTATACACCCATGCTCACTGAACTTAAGGAGATTTTCACAGAATAGACCAGTTATTCTTGCATATGAGCCTAAATCCTTTCATTATTTGTCCGACTAGCCAGTAGGTAAATATAATGTTATTTATGGAAACTTTATGATGTTGTCCGAATTTTATCAAAGGCGTCAAGTGTTTGTGTCGGCTTTTCTGACACATATTGTTATGCCACGTTATTAGATTGATTGATAAATGGCCTCCCACGACCAATATAGAGCAATATTTATGAATTATTTTCTCGATGAAATACTATGAGATTATGGATGGGCTATTACTAACCGGGCACAAATGCAAACTCCGGGCGGTGTCTTCAGACAAATTCTTTATGGAAAAATCTCACCATTACAACTTTCAGAAATCTTACAACCATTTGACCAGCTTGGAGGATTATGATGCATTCAATACATATTTCATTAAGTAATACTTAGGTCCACGTGAGCCAAGGCGATAACTAGTGTTATAATCATTATTCACGTGATGTTAACATTTGCGTCGCCAACAATGTGAGTAACAGGGCTCCAGTACCCAGGGTAGACAGGCCAGCCCGTATGCGTCAACGTACAAATATTTGATTAGTATTGATTTTCCAATTGGAACTACAACTATGCCTTTTGAATTAGTTTTAATTTGTGTTAAGCACAACTACTATCACTCATTGAAATGAATAAAACCTTTAAATTATTGTATTTATTATGTACACATACCATCACGCCTGTATTTCCCGAAGGGTTAGGCATAGGTGTAACAACTTAACAAGGTACACCCACAGTTCGCCGGTATGTTTAGGTCCCATGTAATAAGGGGCGAGCAAATTGCCATTAACCGGGCACAAATCCTAACTCCGACCTGCTACTGAAAATTTCATAGAAAAACCCAATAACACTTTTTGCTGGACCTGGGAATCAAACCCAAGACCTCTAGCGTAGCAGTCGCGCTTAGGACCACTAGGCTACCGAGGCAGTAGTTATATATTATGTATTTTCATTTAAAATTCAATCAAATGGTAATAATTCTCTGCGCTCGTAACAAGCTCGGTTTCTGGGCTTTTGATGCTCGGGAGACAAAAAGACCATTGTTCCTTTTCTCGAAGGTTTTTTTTAGATATAAGCAGCTGACTTCTTTTAACATGTGGCAGAAGACCCAAGCCTATTAATAAAAGAAAACATGTTAGACTTATTTACTTCATAAAAAAAATACCAGCTTTTCCTGCAACAAGTTGGACATACAGTTAATGAAATAAACAAGAACTCTCGTTATTAAAAACTAGTGCAGTTCGCTCACTAGGTTCGTTGCATTTAAAGTTGTATCTTATTGAAATAGAATCCATTTTATGTTACTACCAGCTGAAGTGTTTTCAAGAGATAATTAAAAAGTTGTAGTATCTACAGTTGTAAGGATAGATAGGGCAGTTTAATGAGCTGCCGGCACTCGGACAGGGCAAGCTTTACCTACTTAGTTTGTGTTAGAACGGGGAAGAGAAACATACTGGTCCTTTTTCCATCAAGTTCTTGAAGAGATAGATTTGGACTTTTCAAATTAAGAATCTCTTATTGCGGGCTGGTGAAGCTTGTTACAGTATTTTTTTTAATTTTCAAAAAAAAATCGTGTCGTGATATTTTAATTATAAGTATCTTTACAATACAATGAATTTTGCTAGCATCTCTCATGATATGCACAGTAAAAAAGGTAGTAAAAAAATGGTTTTTAAATACTGTAGAATTATTTTATATTCCTAGGTGATGCATTATTTTTTTAGAAAAAAAACTGTTGATTTATATAGTGGTCATTCGGTGATAAGGAATAGAATTCTTTTGTTCCTCCTATAGCAATTTCGTAACTTCATCAAATTCACGAGTATTCAGACTAAAAAAAATAGAAGCTTGTTTTAAGTTTGCTTTAATCAACTTATATTTTGTTCAAAGGCGTGGAGTCAGCGAAGGTGGAGGAAGTCACAGCATCGCCAGTCCCGACCGAGTCGGAGGCACGATCGAACCGCCCTTCACATTGCGTGGTCGGCGGAGCTCATGCCTTTATTCTTAGGGTGAGATCTCCTACAGTCTATGTAACTCTAGTAACTGCCCCAGTCATCTTAAAACTAGAGTACGAACCATGCATTACATACACAAGCTCTTTTAATACTTATGTTGCCCTAGTAACGGCGTGTGTGGTCCACACAGCAGTCAGGTGATATAGGTAGGTATATCTAGCCCACCAATCAATTGGCATACTTTACAAGAGCTATTTTATATGGTTATAGTAAACTGTGACGTCATTTATTTGCCTTCTCAAATTACATATTTACTGATTAAAAAGCAACAAAAAATATTTTTTACTGTTATTTAAAGATAATCGGGTATTGTGTTTTTTTTTTAAGAAATTGTTTTAGAGTTTTTGATTGATGGGACGCCATTAACCAATCATTCCAGGACAACACTGTGATTGACAACTCCAGCCAAATTCAGCCAACGTATTAACGTTTTCTCGTTAAATTAAATCCGTCATCTACTTTCAGATCTCAAGTTTCTTCGGGCTGGCCCCTCTGCGCTTCGAGTCCCGCGGCAATGGCTTCACGGTCAGCATATCCAGTGCCATGTGTGTGTACAGCTATATTCTAGTCACGGTGCTCGGTGAGTCTGCCTTGTTTAACATTTGAAGCAGTAATGGAAGGAACAGCTGGTCTATTCTGTAATAATAATCTTCGGAGGGATCTTCAGCGAGGGGGATATTTACAGAATAGAATTGCAGGAATCATGATGGCCTAGTAATTAAAGTGCCTGCCTCTGAAGGTTGTGGGAACACAACCGGACAAGTACCAATTTAACGTTTTTTATTTCAAATGTACTCTCTAAGTTTATGTTGGACGTCACTGAATCGGTAGAGGAAACCTGGGCTTGTTATATAAGTCTGAAATCGGCAAGTAATCTTAAAAAAAGAAATATAGTTTCTTGTATGGAAAATAAACATGAAACGTGAAACGTTTTGTATGTAGTGTTGTAAGATGTGGAGTTGCTGACACCAGCCCGTTATACCAATATTAATGTAGTGTTAAATATTGTACGGTGGTGCGGGACCCATCGTGGGCGACTCACATTTGGCCTGTCTTTTTTAATTAGCTTTTCTTCCCGCGTTTCAGTAATATGCACAATATTCGGCTTGGTCGCGGAGATCAACGTGGGCGTGGAGCTGTCAGTACGCATGTCCTCACGCATGTCGCAGGTCGTGTCCACGTGCGACGTTCTAGTCGTGGTGGCCACCGCCGGCGCGGGAGTGTACGGCGCGCCCAGGCGGATGAGGAATATGCTGAAGTTCATGGAGAATATCGCTTCGGTAAGAAGAATAATGTTCCATTTAAATTGGATAGTCGACACCAATATTAATAACATTACCATCCTATTATTGCCCCACTGCAGGCAGAAGACTCTTCTTATACAAAAAGGCACTAGTATTGTTGATCACGCTTGCGATTTCAGACTTTTATTAACTATTATATTGATTACCTTAATTATTCCTCACAATTTGCAATTACCCGGATTTAAACCTTGCGCTCAATTTCAAGACACGGGTCAAAAAAAGAACTTTATTTTAGCTCTGAGACCCGGTGATGTAAAATTAGATTTTTTGTTGCTGTGAAATCAATAAAATAACAGTTACTCAATTCAGTTGGAAAATAAGTGACGTCACAGATTGTTATTGCCTTACAAAATGGATAGCAGAATCGTGTTTTGACAGCTCATAAAAATACTTTTTCAATTGATTGGTGTCGACTACCCAATTTTAATGAAGGCCTTATGGGTTATGTTCACCGCGGCTGAAATTCGGTCAAAAAAGTTATTTTATATTAAACGTGTTGCAAGGTGAATTCGGGTCAAAGGACCAGAATTTAAAGTCACTGTGTATTATTATTAAACTGACAAGAAGTCGGTCAGTTTGAATTTAGGCAATAGGTACCTGTTAGTTGGTCTTTTCAGAATATTTTCCAAAACTGAGCTTGATAAAAAGGCGAAAATATCCATGCGTGAATTACCAGATGATTTTATCGCCCTCAAGTGAGTTCTGCCTACGTCATTATTTAAATAAATGAAAAAACTTTATACTCCTTTTTGAGCTTCACCGCAGTCAAGTAAAAAGTCGCACCAAAGAAAATTGATCAAACAATTGTTGAAACATAACATTGAGACGCTATTTTCAGGTGGACACTAGCATAGGAGGACAGTACTCGTTGGTGACGGAGCGGAAGCTGTGCGGTATCATCCTTGCGATCCTCATCTTCTTCTCAGTGCTAATCGCCGATGACTTTACATTCTACGCTTTGCAGGCTAAGAAGTTGGATAGGGAATGTAAGTAATTAGGTATATGGCTAATGTGTTAACAAACTCATTTATTTCTATAAGATCATAAAAAGGCACTTTTGAACGTCATTTACAAGAGAAAAATATGCTTGAATCTATGTTCAGTTGTTGTCCCTCCTAAAAGGCGGTTTCTGATGGAGAACAATAAGGAAAATGGGCAAGAAATTCTATACAATTCTTACACTTTAACAAGTAATAAAATTTAAATGTTTTAAGTAGCCCCCGACAGTAGAATATAGATCCCTATCGCTCCCTACCGCAGCTAACAAAAGACCTGATACCCTTGAAACGGCTGAACCGATTTTGATAAAACATATCTAGAACTATCGCTAGGAAACGAACGCATTCAAATCGGTTCACCCGTTTAAGAGCTACGATGCCACAAAAAATCACACAGACACGCCAAACTTATAACGCCCCTCTTTTTGAGTTCGGGTTAATGAGTCGGGGGTTAAAAAAAAAAACAAAATAGTTTTACTATAATTTGTATAAATACACTTTTATAATGTTATGGATTATTTTGTATTTAAATGGTGATTGTCCTGTAAATAATTTGGTTTAATTTTTGTTTTACTTCAGGGGACGTTGTGACGAACTACGTAAGTTTCTATTTACTGTGGTTCGTGGTGCTGATCCTGGAACTGCAGTTCGCGTTCACGGCGCTGTCGGTGCGAGCACGCTTCTCCGCTGTCAATGATGCGCTTGCACTCACCGCTAGACAAGTCTCCATCCCTGGTACACATGAAATTGACTTTAATTTTTTTTCTGATTAGTTTTTTAATGCACTTACTTCATGATACTAAATTATTGACTTGTCTTTTTCCAGTGGAAAAACCCAAGAGCGCATCACCTCTGAACATCTATGCTATCCGGGTAGCGCCGGCTGACTCACATCGGTCTGCAAATGTCAGCCTACTAGTAGACTCCATGTCAGGCAGGGAACACGTCGTCATTATTAAAAGAACTGGTAAGACTAAGACCTCAATATCTATCCTATCCTGGTAGGACCGTCAGCTGACTGGTGGACTCCATACTTGGCAGGAAAACATTCAAGCAGAAAGAAGGACGTGAGGTTGTTTTTTTGGTCCGGATGGGAAATCATCAAATGACTTCCTCCACACTGGGCGGGGCAGGAGGGGGGAGTACCAGACTTTTACTGACTAAAACCCACCCATGTTCCTTCTTGGGCCCTATGCGTTCCGGGGGCGCGGTATCTCTTTCGAACAACCCGAAGCCCCGGCAGGCATCGGCTCTGAGTGGCTCCTCCAATTGCTGACATCTCTTTGAGGCGCGCGTAGCACTCGAACGCGCTGTCGACATGGCCTGTTGTTATGCAACGTACGCATGGGAGCTACCCATTGCTCACGGTCCACAGGCTCGCGTTTACGGTGGCCGAGAGTCGTCTCGCGGCTCCCAACGCCCGCGGCGGCTGGGACGGGAGGCTCTCTGCCTCAACCTTCCCATCGCCCCCTTCTCTAGCATAACTTCGCAGAAGGAGGCGGCTACTTCCCATTCTTTCTCACTCCGGACCAAGGCTTGCACCAGGGCACTCACTGCACTTGGCAGAAGCCAGTCTGTATCCGCAGCAGTGTCTATAATTTCAGCCAGCGGCGAGCCTCGTCTCATAGTGTCCCCGTGCGATGCCGTGCGGCGTCTGGCGGCGCTGCACGGTACGCTCTGCGACGTGGTCAACAGCATCGATGACAGCTACGGGCTGCCCCTCGTCGTCATACTCATATCCACGCTGCTGCATCTTATTGTGACGCCGTACTTCTTGATTATGGAGATCAGTGAGTTGCTTTGTGTAATAGTTAAGGTATGAATAAATAAGGTATGAATAAGGTATGAATAGGTGGCTATTATTCCATGATTTATAAAATACACCCGTGCTGCGTAATGTATCATAGTAAAAAAAATTCATTATTTAAACACATGCTTGACAAAAAAAGAATTGTTCATAATAAAACGTATTCAAAACAGAATTCTATTATATCATTATTTGTTCAAGGAAAACATGGAAATGAAAACATTTAATTAATACACACACACACAAGTATAACATCACACCTTTAAAATCAAAGCGATTCTGAAAGTAAAGTATCAAAACACATACATAAACTCACGCCTTTTTCCCATGGGGGTAGGCAGAAACCACAGAACGCCACCTGCTACGATCCTTACATACTTCTTTCGCCTCGACCACGTTCATACATCTGTGTTGTCTGGGTCCGGGCGCCCCCAGGCACTATTTAAGCCTTACCTCTGCAAGCGGGGCTCTGCAGAGTGTGGACAATTTACTTCCCTAGCTTACCGTGGGAACAGCATGAGAACACATAAAAATAAAAATTTAAATCTCGGAGGCGGCGGTGATGCTCGCCACACACTACGCCACTGTTTCTCGCGGGGCGAAAAGCGAGCTGCGGAATGTCGCTTAGTATCAAAACAAGAATTAAAAATACAATCTCTCTATGATTACCGGTGCAGCTTGAACTTTCAACAGTTTGCCCAAAGACTAATTAACATCACAGATTACAAATTACCCATTAGATTAGATTTAAACCAATTCCAAAAAAAAAAACATTGCGGAGGCTTGTTTGTGTCGCTTATCATTTACTCCGAGTTAGGTGCTAACCTGAGCCTGTTACGCATAACATTTCAATTTAGCCAGCCAACGGGTAAGTAGGCTTAATTGATTCAAATTAACAAAATTTATTTCAATATTGCAGTTGTGTCCACGAACCGCGTGCACTTTCTGGTGCTCCAGTTCCTGTGGTGCGTGACGCACATGCTGCGCATGATCGTGGTCGTCGAGCCTGGACATTACACTATCGCTGAGGTAAGTGTCACTAACCTTAAGTGGGTTGAAATAATTGCTATTGGGCATTTTTGCTTTTTATTTGTTTTTTATTTTCACACTCTGAATGTAGCCGGTGTGTCGACTGTGATAGCGAGGCTTACATTTACATTTGTACTGGTAGGGTTAGCAATTAACTACACGTATTTAGTTCAATGTAGCTTTTTTTAATAAAAATATATAATAGTTTTTATGGACAATAGCTAAATTTCGCGTCGCGGAGAACTTTGGTAACGAGATGTATAAGAAACGTCAGGCGTAGTAGTAGTTCGCATGTAGTGCGATAGATGACGCCATATCAGGAAAATCTTCTAAACAAATAAAGTTTTCTGAAATAAGTTTTTTGTAAAATTATAATTCGCATTGTATCAGGGCAAAAGAACCGAGGGGCTAGTGTGTCGCCTGATGACGTCAGCGCCGTCTACCGGCGTGCTGCCCTCGCGGCTGGAGATCTTCTCTCGACAACTGATGCTGCAGTCGGTCAGCTACGCGCCCATGGGGATGTGCACGCTGCATAGACCGCTCATTGCTTCTGTAAGTTCCTAAGACACATTTGTATTTGGTAAAACCTTTCCTGGTATCCCGAGGGTTTTAGGACACCTAATCTTTTTTCATTTTCAATATCATGTGTGCTTTCTAAGCTAATCCTAGAAAGCAGAACTAAACGAAAACGTTATGAAAGTTTGGGTATCTATTCGATAAAATAGCAATAGGCTCGCCCCTTATTACATGGGACCTAAACATACCGGCGAACTGTGGGTGTACACTAGTACACCTCTGCCTAACCCTTCGGGGAATACAGGCGTGATGGTATGTGTGGTATCTATCCGTTTACGACAATAGGTCGTATTGTAAAGAAATGGAAGATTGTAGCGGAGTATATTACTTGTTATATTAAACTGGAATTGTTAAGGCAAAATATGCGCGAGTGTGGTATGTGTGGAGGCATGCATCAGCCCACTGGTGTGACGCGGCCACGAACGAAGCTCTGAGCGGCCGGCTGAACGGCTGGCGCGTTGCAACTCCCCGCTTCCCTCATCCACTGTCCCAAGCACGCTGCACTGTTAAGAGGAGTGTCGCAACAATGTCAATGATTGTCTTAATAAATTTCACTCTATCATTCTTCTTACAGGTGATAGGAGCAGTGACGACGTACCTGGTGATCCTCATACAATTCCAAAGATACGACAATTGAGCTCATGTTCCTAGTCACACATGCGTTCCTAGTATATAATTTTACAAGATAATGTATATTATTATTTAAAAAACGAAACAAATGAAGCAGAGACAGACGGATTTGTAAATAAAATAATAGAAAATATAGTGTATGTTTTAAGTACAAAATATAATAAATAGTTCTTTTAAATGATAGTGTTTTATTTTTTTTTCTGAAAGCGAATTATTTTTTTTATCTCTATAAAGTAAATAAGTGGAGCATAAAGTGTAATAGGGTTTTTCTCTTAAGAATTTCCCAGTAGCAGCTCGGAGTTTAAAAGTTGGTGGTGTGATACTCCCTCGGAAAGCATGTGAAGCCATTGATCCTGCGCCTGTTCTCTCCCCGGTCGTGTCCAATTGTCGTCCCATTGGACTATTAGAGTTAGGGTATGTGCATTTGTGTTTGCGCACTCACTTGTGCACTATAATATCTTCTGCATACTTGGCTAGTCTCTATTGAGATTGGCCGCCGTGACCGAAATCGATCTGGAGAATAATATTATTATTATTCTAACTCAAAATTTTCTCTATGCTAAGCACAAGCAAAATTGTAATTTTCCTCTTAGATAAAAGAGCATGTCAAATTTCCTTCGAAACAATGTTTTAGTGAAATAACAAAAGCAACCACCACACACCACTTTGTGGTCGTTTTGAAGATATGAGAACAGGTTGCATATTACAGGAACGACGCGAATATTAAAGTTTGGAATAAAGTGCATTACACACGTGCGTCTTGCGTCGGTTTTAGGATTTCCTCGTATCTTAGTAGTTAGGTGTTGATAGTGTGATGAAACCATTTAAGTTATCGCTATTGTTTTTAAACCCTGACTCAAAAAGAGGCCCCCCTCTTTTTGTCATAAGTTTGACGTGTCTGTATGTCTGTCTGTGGCACCGTAGATCTTAAACGGGTGAACCGATTTGAATGAGGTTTTTTATTATTTGAAAGCCGGTTTCCTAGCGATGGTTTAAAGATATGTTTTATTAAAATCGGTTCAGCCGTTTCGAAGTTATCACCTCTTTTGTTAGCTGCGATAGGGATCCTTTTTCTTCTGACGGGGTTACTTAATTTTTTTAAATATTATTACTTGTTCTGTTTACGAGATTTCCAGTTAGCAAAGAATGAAGTATATTACGACAACCCTAGTGTTTATGACAAAATAGCGGATGACGTCACTTTTTTGACATTACAAAAAATCGAATTTTTTAGTTATTTAAAAATGCTAAAATAAAGTGTTGTTTTTGTGAAGTTGTGTCCTGGTATCATTCTTTGTTGGTGTCATCTACCCAATTGGCAAGACGTAGCGCAAGCACAATGAACTTCTATGTTGTCTCATAGTGTTGAAAGGCTAACTTTTTGTTTTAATTAAATTCCATCTAGCAATTTCGGTTCTAATTAAATTACTTTAGAATACAATACCAAATTAACTCTGAACTTCTAAAACACGAAGCTAACTGAACTTAAAACAATTCCACGATTTGTAACGTTCATTCAATCTCTTCCCGTTCACCTTGCCACAACGTTCGTTCGCGAACGAATGAATGAGCGACATAGCTTTGCATTTAACGTTGAACATACATTAAAACTTTCTCTGCGCAGCATCTCAACTTTACTGTAAGGGATATACTATATGGAAAGCGGATTTGAAGCCGAGCGGGAGTTGGTACTACATTGGCTTATCAGCAAACGTCATTAAACACGCCACGGTATTCCGTACAGCCATATAGGTACATCTACACGTTTTAAGATTCGTCGATTCACTGTTTGATATGATGCTTCACTGCTCCGCTTTTGTGTGTCGTAGCATGATGTTATATAGCCTATGTTGCTTAAGAATAATGCATGTATCTATTGGTGAAGGAATGGTTAAAATCGGTGCAGTAGTTACGGAGCCTAACCGGTACAAACAAACAAAAAAATCTTTCCTCTTTATAATATCAGTAACTACTAGCTGTTGCCTGGGACTTCGTTCGCGTTCACTTATTCATTGGTTTCAATTTTGTTTTCGCGTAACTCTCTGTTTTTTAAATTAAAGTAAATAAAACATAAAATAAAAATAGCCTAAGTTACTTCTTATAACATTAGCTATCTGCGAGTGAAAGTCCGCGTCAAAATCGGTCCAGCCGTTTCAGAGATTAGCTGGAACAAACAGACAGACAAAAATTTAAAAAATGATTTTTTGATATGAGTACCATATATACTTTGATATGCATTTGGTGAAAAGCTGTTAATTTAAAATTACAAACAGACACTACAATTTTATTTATTTGTAAAGATAGATAAAATGTAAAACATACATCACATAGCAGTTAACTACGCATATTGATTATTAAACTAAGTAAGCTTGAGCAAATTTCAGGGAAATCACTTTTGTTTTTGGTGAGAAATATCACTGCACGATAGTGTGCTGTATAACGTACGCTAAATATTGTGTCTATTCGGTTGAATGCAGGGGCCGCATTTAAAGTCGAATTATATAACATAAAAAACGTGACACAAAGTGGATACTTCGATGTCTTCGTAAGCAGATTTTCACTTATAAATATATCGCAATGATGAGAATAATAATGTAATGTTCGCGTTCCTTTATATTGATTGTCTTTCTACACTGGTTACACTCGCAAAAGCTAAGAAACCTATTTCTGTGTACTGGGAAGCAGATATTCTTAATGAAATTTTCTCCAACTTGAGTATTGAACTCCGGACCTAGGTCAGTGAATCATTCTTTCATAGAACCATATGTAAACTTTTTCCGTCAGAAAGTGGGTTGGACCCAATAATTGAGACTCATATTTATGTAGGTATATTTTTAATTAATTAAAATGTATATAAACCATCACTATAAACAAAATAATCCTTTAAAATTAATTAATAAAAGATGATATCTATGGATCACAAAATACGCAGAAGGCAAAGCACAACCGTCGTTCTCCTCGGCACGAGCAAAAGTGACTGCAGCTTCGGTGAAACTCCCCACTCCACCGCTACGGTCTTACATTAGCCGCGCCACACGGACGGTGGCGCTGGCGACTGGCTGCAAATTCACTCACCTTTATCCAATGTTGCCAACACATATAATACGCCCCCGCTCCGCTTGCTATCCGCTTTCTACGTGAGTGTTCACATTTTGCATAGTTTTAGCAGTGGCTACTAAATACTACCCTCTGTTGAACTTTTATTCGCACGTGAGCTAAGTAGAGTTAAGTTTCGAGATATAATTTTGGAGTAAAGAGTACATAGTGTTGTAGTTTATTTTCGGTAGCATTTGAGTTCTGGCTTTGGATTATATTAGCTTGGTAGAATGGACGTTGTAGGATATTATCATAACATACCATCACGCCTGTATTCCCCGAAGGGTTAGGCAGAGGTGTAACAATATACACCGACAGTTCGCCGGTATGGTTAGGTCCCATGTTATAGGGGGCGAGCCTATTGCCATTACCCGGGCACAAATCCTAACTCCGAGCTGCTACTGAGAATTTCATAGAAAAACCCAATAACATTTTGCTCGACCTGGGAATCGAACCCAGGACCTCTAGCGTAGCAGTCGCGCTTAGGACCGCTAGGCTACCGAGGCAGTTATGTTAGGCGAGATATTATCATGTGTCTGGCATTAAGAGGATCGCGGATGGGTTTTAGTCAGTAAGAGTCTGACACTCACTTCCGCTCCGCCCAGAAGCCAAGTTGATGATTTTCTATTCTAGAAAAAAAAATACCATCTCTGAGCTCTGTTTGGGGGAGGATATTACTAAAAGCAGCCCCTCCCCCCCTGCTCAGTATATTCAAGGTCTCTAAGCTTACGTATTGGGCACAGAAATGGAACTTATTGCATGTACCTAATAAAACTGCTGCACCATGACAGAACAACGCTGAAGTAGCCACAACGGCGGCGGCTGGACTCCATCAAACATTCCGTTCTATAAAAAGTTTAGCGCTCCCACAATTAATACAGATAACTAGAACTAACCTAAGTATCGGATTATTATCTGCGTCCAGATGTTTGAACAGCTGACAAAGTTACACCATGTTATCAGTATCAATCTCGATAAGTTTCTGTCGGTATCGAACAACTATGACTGAAACAGATACCGATACCAACTTATAGCAGCTCATTGTTCTAGTTTGGATAACTCTTTGATATCAAGTTCATGAATATTTGGTTTTTCTTTGAAAGAAACTCGCCACACTATTCCCGGCTACTGCAATTTCTATAAGCCAGAATTGCATACCATCATCCTTCACGTCTGTTTTCCCCGACGGATTAGGCAGAGGTGTACCAATGTACACCCACAGTTCGCCGTTATGTTTAGGTCCCATGTAATAGGGGGCGAGCCTATTGCCATTAACCAGGCACAAATCCTAACTCCGAGCTGCTACTGAGAATTTCATAGAAAACCCAATAACACTTTTTGCTCGACCTGGGAATCGTACCCAAGACCTCTAGCGTAGCAGTCGCGCTTAGGACCACTAGGCCACCGAGGCAGTTAGTGAGGCATTAGTTGCGACCATCAGAAAAGCGCCGAAGCAGTGAAGCTTGACCAGTTCCAGAAAATTCAACTATTTTGTCTTATCAGAAAAGAAAAGCGAAGGAGTGAAGGAAAAACATTATTTTTGTATGATGTCTGGATTTAAAATATAACCGACAATCATCATCATCATCTGCTTAGCATTTTTCCAACTATGTTGGGGTCGCCTTCCAGTCTAACCGGATGCAGCTGAATACCAGTGTTTACCCATGTAAAACACTCGCAAATAGTCGCTCCATAGCGACTGCCTATCGGACCTCCACAAACTCAGTTACTGGGTAACTCAAAGATACCCCTTGGGAAAACTGGTCGATGGAATTTCGGGCTTCTAATTACCCGTTACGACTGTCAAAGATCTACCAATGACAGCCGGGACCAATGGTTTTCAGAGGCAGGGAGTTGTCACACCACCAAGTTAGAAACTCCGTGCTGCTACCGAAAAATTCTTATTGGAAAAATCCAATATTTATCATTTTCTCCGATTTGGGAATTGAACTTTGGACTTCACGCTCAGCAGTCGTGCTTACGAGCACATGACTATCGGGGAAGCTATTACATAATACTTCTGTCCGAAATTACTTTCATATTTTAAAACAGAAAATAGCACAAACATATTTCAGCAACTTTTTTAATAAAGCATTCACATACGATTGGTATAAAGCGCGGCTCCCTGCATCTCCTGAATGTGTTGCCAACATACTGATGAGCAAAGTATTATTTTATGTATTCTCGCTTGTTGAACACTTGTTGGTATTTCGATGAGATCTCCGTATTTTCGTTCAATCTTGGATGATGGACGAGAGAGTCTTTTTTTCTACGGTATAGAATATTGAGAAGTCGTATTGAAATTGGTGTTAATTAGTGTATGAGTAGAAGTACATCTTGAAGACAAGACCAGTTTTGAAGATTTTCCTGGATTGTTTAAGATAGAACGAGTGATGATGGGTGACATAGTCATGTCGTCTGGTAAAATAACAAAAGAGGATTAAGTTCCCAAAAATAACAAATTATAACCAAAATGTTATTTTTATTTTTCTCGTGGGGAAATCCTCATGGCGGGTTATCTCGGACTCGGACAGAAACCCCAAAGTTCTTTTTACTACCATGAATCGTATATAATTTACGTAACTACTAAATGATATGCAACACGTGCTTTTTTAGAAGGTTTTAGAAGGAAGGAATAAGTTTACTCTAGAAATATTCTGGGTCTGTGAGAAACTAACCGGTGCTTGGGTACAGACTTCAAATTGTTTACGTGTAAGTATTTTTAGGTTCGTTCCGAATCGGAAAACCATTGGACGTTTCGTTTACTTCACTCGAACAAATTGAACAGAGAATTTGGAAATGTTTTGCTGAGTGCAGCGTTCAAATTGGTGCATGTAACCAGAAGAAACGTAAATAGCCTCATACATAGGCGACTAACAAAAGGGATTTATATGGCAGATGTGAGTGGCAACGCCGGGAGAGGACGCCCTTGGAAGACTAACCATGACCTAATTGGTGAGGTTCTTCAGAAAGGTCGGGTGCGCAGTACTCGTAACCGGCGTGCTTGTATGAACAGATGTACGAACGTGGACGAGGCGAAGGAAGTATGTAAGGATCGTAGAAGGTGGCGTTCTGTGGTTTCTGCCTACCCCCATGGGAGAAAGGCGTGAGTTTATGTATGTATGTATGTGTGTAAATAAAAAAACGCATTCAAATCGGTTTACCCTTTTAAGATCTAAGGTGACACAAACCGACACACAGACATGTCAAATTTATCACACCCAGTTTTTTGAGTCGGGGGTTAAAAAACAACATTAATTAAGAATTATTATTATTCATCAATCAATTAAAAATTATTGCCAGATAGGAAGAATGAAGTACCAAAGATCGCTGTTTAAACCTGAATGAGTCTTGTACATGTACCAGGGTAGCATAGCACACAATGGAGCAGACTTTTATTCAGTGAATGGAACACTTCAAATGTTGCCGAACTTTCTAGCATTCTTCAACTTAAAGTATACTAAAAGTTCGCAAGTTTACATTTGTACAAGGCCTAATTTCTACAATTAAATCGTTGCATCTGTGGCTTGGTATCTTCTTGCATAATCTTCTCTCGAACATTAATCCAACTATTACCAGCAGCCGAAGTGTGGAACAGCCTATTAATAACAGCCAATTTAGTAAATATATTACCCACATAATACGCAGTTTAGGAACAATCAGTAATGGAATATAAATTAGTAGGCAGCCAACAAAGGAAGCCGGCGGCTTTCAAACTTGCACTACAGCCCCTCGATGCAAGTTTAATACTTCTGACACACACACCACCACAACAAACAACTTCTATATATTATAGAGACTGGATTTTAAGTTATTGGACGTTATTTTGGGAAGCGAAAGTATCCATAGTACAACTTTTATTGTGGGACTAACTTTGACTGCCTCGTTAGTCTAGTAGTTCTAAGCGCGACTGCTACACTAGAGGCCTTGGGTTCAATTCCCAGGTCGAGCAAAGTGTTATTGGGTTTTTATATGAAATTCTCAGTAGCAGCTCAGGGTTAGGATTTGTGCCCCGTTAATGGCAATAGGCTCGACCCCTATTACATGGGACCTAAACACACTGTGGGTGTAACATTGGTACACCTCTGCCTAACCATTCGGGGAATACAGGCGTGATGGTAAGTAACTTTCAAAAAGGAAAAACAAAACCTGCGAATTTCGGTCACAGCAGCTTATATCAAAAGAGAATAAGCCAAGTACATAGTGTATAAGTGTGTGTACAAGCACAGGTGCACTCCCTCTAACCACTCAAGGTCCAATGGTACAGCAATTCGTGATACAACCGGTTAGAGATCAGATCAGGTGCAGGACCAACGGCTATTGACAAATTCATAATGGATAATAACAGTATGCCAAACCTGGGAATCGTATCCAGAGCCCTTTTTTTTTTTTTTTTTTTTTGGTGGGTGGGAAATCATCAAATAACTTCCCCCGCCCTGGGCGGGGCGGGAGGGAGTCGCAGACTTTTACTGACTAAAACCCACCCATGTTCCTTCTTGTGCCCTTTGTGTTCCGGGGGCGCGGTATCTCTTGCGAACAACCCGCAGCCCCGGCAGGCATCGGCCCTCAGTGGCCCCTTCCTTTTGCTGACATCTCTTTGAGGCGCGCGTGGAACACGAACGCGCCGTCGACACGGCCTGTCGTTATGCAACGTAAGGACGGTGAGCTACCCATTGCTCACCGTCCACAGGCCAGTATCTATGGTGGCCGGGAGTCGTCTCGTGGCTCCCGACGTCCGGAGCGTCTACCGCGGCGGCTGGGACGGGAGAACCGCTGTCTCAACCGTCCCGCCGCCTCCTTCTCAAGCATTACTGCCTCGCAGAAGGAGGCGACTGCATCCCATTCCCTCTCGCTCCGGACCATGGCTTGCACCAGGGCCGGACGCGAGAATCCAGAGCCCTAAGCACAGCACGGGCTCGCATCTTATTACATAGGACGCTTTTTTTC
This sequence comes from Caradrina kadenii, assembly GCA_947462355.1. Taxonomy (NCBI): domain Eukaryota; kingdom Metazoa; phylum Arthropoda; class Insecta; order Lepidoptera; family Noctuidae; genus Caradrina; species Caradrina kadenii. Next base: position 2,236,932 of record OX381693.1, on the reverse strand, counting down.
TTTGTTTTTCGTATACGAAATCATCTTATGACTTCCCCCGCCCTGGGCGGGACGGGAGGGAGTGTCAGACTTCTACTGACTAAAACCCATCCAAGTTCCTTATTGTGCCCGTTGCGTTTCGGGGGCGCGGTATCTCTTTCCAACAACCCGCGGCACGTAGGACGCTTGAGAAACGAAAATGGTGACTTTTTCAATTTATCTGTACTTTTTAAGTTTATCTTGGACATCGGTGTAGGAAGACAGCGTGACAAAATCTGGGCTTTGTGATAAATATAAGTCCTGCCTTCTTTACATGAGAAGAAGCCTTTGCCCGGCAATAGGACAATAATAGGCTAGTATTATTTATACAAATTACAGTTTTTCAACCGGTCTGTCTGTATGTACTGTTGAGCAATGCATCTCCCATTCGGCGCAGTAAAGTAGCGGATGTAATGCACTCTTGAGTTCTAGTTCAAGTCGCGCTCCCACGTTTAAGATACGGATCAGTTAAGCCGGCACAGCATTAAACTCCCAGAGTAAGTGTTTTACAATAGAACTTAGGAGATTCCGGTAACTACCTACCTGTTTGAAGATAGTTAGGGAAATTATACGGGATAGGTCCAAATTATATCGAATTTTTCCTTCCTGAGGCGCTTGTTGCGAAAAATTGAAGTAGAAACTATTTTCTTAAGGCATAATTAATTATATTTGTTTACCAGCAAACCGGCCCGGCTATTTATGGGCGCAAAATTCTAGTTATTCCGGTGAAAGTTGGAAAAAAATATATTTCATACAAACCTTGTCTCAAAAAACTGATTTTCTAATCGTAACTATTATCACAGTTAATTCCAACAGACTTCAAGAATGGAGGAGGTAGTGAATTCGGTTGTATTCTTTTTTGGCTTTGTTTCCTCAGAACTCCTTTATTTTATAATCTGCAGAACTAAACTATCAACAATGTTTACCCTACTTATTTCTGCAATAAGAACTGCAAGCGTCTTATCGTATTAGGAAATACCACCGACTTACACGAACCTTTAATGGTCACGCCTGATAATAAAAATCAGACGCTAAGCCTAGTCCACACAAGCAAGGTGGTCGCCTTTAGCAGTAGATGTAATAAAGGTAACTAATCAACATCAAGCTATGCATGCGCGATGTGTGCTATCCGATCAATCAATCAAAATCATGACTGACTGACTGGGCAGTCAGGCTGTCAGTCAGTGAAACTGTCAATCAATCAATCGGTCGATCGATTTATCATTTATAACGAAAAAATTTGCTAACGTTTTGGCAATAGAATGCGTACAAAATTAAGACAAATACTCGAGTTAGTATCGTGAGTTGTATCGTGTCAGTGTGACGTGTAGATATTTCAACTATGTCTCTGGGATGGCAACGCATTTGCAAGGCCTCTGGTATTGCAGATGGCTATAGTCAGCAGTAACCACTTAATATGTGGGCCGTCGGCTTGTTGGGCATCCATTAATTGAAAAAATTTTTGAACATGAAATGTTACTGTCGCATAACTGACGTCAAGAACGAAAATTGTTGACTTTAAAAATTTGTGACAAGATTATTGGTATAGTAGTAATATAATTTGTAATATTAATGACTAGGTTTTTGAAAACCTGTAAGATTTGTACACCTCCTATGGTATAATATGTAGCACGTACTTATATTTAACACCATTGTATGTATTAGTATTGTAATCTACTGGTGTTAAACAAATAAATTGATTTTTAATAAACTTAAAAAAAATATATCTCACCGCTCACTGCAGCGCAGCTCAACGTTGATGAGTCATCCTGCCGGGGCTGCGGCTTGTTCGTAAGAGATACCGCGCCCCCGGAACGCAAAGGGCACAAGAAGGAACATGGGTGGGTTTTAGTCAGTAAAAGTCTGACACTCCCTCCCGCCCCGCCCAGAGCGGGAGAAGTTATTTGATGATTTCCCAAACCCCAAAACAAAAAAAAAACGTTGATGAGTCATCCTAAGCCCCAAGAGCGGCGGTCGCCTATATTAGCTTTAGGCGTCGTAAATCGGGTCGTTGCATGCAAAGTCGCCGTCTCACTCGTATTACACATTCACAGCACATCGTAAAATCCTTATGCAAACGATACTTGTAGTGTTGGGCGAAACTTTTGTTGTGAAATTGTAAATAGTAGATGGAAAGTTTGTTTGTAGTGTGGTCTGGGGCTTACAACCTCATCAGGACGTAAGCAATGGTCGGGTTTATTAGTGAACATGGAGTTTGCAACGACTTTGTGATGGACGGGTGGATTTTGAATTATCTAGTATATCTATACAAATAAATAAAAATGCATAACGAGTATTTAAACTTTTTGTAGGTATGTCTGTCTGTCGGTCGGTTTTGGCTAATTTCCGAAACGACTGGACCAATTTTGATGAAACTTTCAGATAGCTGATGTTATAAAGAGTAAAGCTTTGGCTACTTTTTATTATAGACTAGCTCTTGCGCGCGACTTCGTTCGCATCAAATTTGATATGTTATCCCACGGGAACCGTACATTTTTCCGGGATAAAAGTATCCTATGTGCTATTCCACACTACAATCTATCTCAGTGCCAAATTTCATCTAGATCCGTTTAGCTTTAAACGCGTGAAAGAGTAACAAACATCCATCCATGCTCACAAAATTTCGCATTTATAATTTTAGTAGGAAGTAACTGCCTCGTTAGCCTAGTGGTCCTAAGCGCGACTGCTACGCTAGAGGTCTTGGGTTCGATTCCCAGGTCGAGCAAAAAGTGTTATTGAGTTTTTCTATGAAATTCTCAGTAGCAGCTCGGTGTTAGGATTTGTGCCCTTATTACATGGGACCTAAACATACCGGCAAACTGTGGGTGTAAATTGTTACATCTCTGCCTCACCCTTCGGGGAATACAGGCGTGATGGAAGTAGGGTAGGTTTAATAATTAGGTTTCTGCGCAAAAAAAACAGTCCCAATCGTAACCGACATTCCCCGAAGCCGCGGTCATTAGCTAGTCTTACATAAAAACCTATTGACACCACACAACATTACTCTACAATTTACACACTTCACATCATACGTGGTAATCCCATCTAATCTCAGAGATGTTCGGCTTAGTACACACGTTTAATATGGCTAGGCAATTAACGCTAGGTAGTGATTAGTGCACGGATTTGTAAGTGAGTACACGGTATTAAGTTAGGGTGTTAAATAGACCGGAGATGACAAGAAAGGCTGAATAGAGGTACACAAGAATAAGCTAAGTAGTATCGTAGGTATAATAAGCTTGGTAGGACTAGTTTATGCCCGCGATTTCGTTCGCGAAAATATCGGTTATCAGATAAGATTTCTTTATTTGTTTATATATTACATACAAGAGCATACAAGATAAAACATCGTTTGAGTGCAATCATATTATCACGGGTTTTAATTTTTTTGTAACTTAGGTAAATGTATATCTAGCTTCAGCGCGCGAATTCGTCCGCGTCAAATTTGATATGTTATCCCACGAGAACCGTACATTTTTCCGGGATAAAAAGTAGCCTATTTGTTATTCCAGACTATAATCTATTTATATGCCAAATTTCATCTAGATACGTTCAGCCGTTTAAACGTCAAAGAGTAACACACATCCATACATCCACACAAACTTTCGCATTTATAATACCAACAACAACAACATACCATCACGCCTGTATTCCCCGAACGGTTAGGCAGAGTTGTACCAATGTACACCCACAGTTCGCCGATATGTTTAGGTCTCATGTAATAGGGGGCGAGCCTATTGCCATTAACCGGGCACAAATCCAAACTCCGAGCTGCTACTGAGAATTTCATAGAAAAACCCAATAACACTTTTTGCATTTATTTAAGTAGTATTAACAACTCAGTTTACTCACAACTTTGTTTTAAAGCATATTTAGTTGCTTGTATACCAAATAGTTTCGTCAACAGTACCTACAAACTCATTCAGTGTTAGTTGTGTGTGATTTACAAAGCTTACTTAACTACTTTTTGTTTAACTGCGAAACACAGAAAGCGTAGCAAAGGGGCAACTGCTACGAAAAAGCGTAGCAAACAGCTACGAACGTAGCCCTTGCTACGAAAATATCAAAAATATACCATACTGTCAAAAAAATTTGAGCAGAAAATATTCTTATCTTACTCATAATAAAGTCTTAAACACAATAGCCGCGTACAAGGTGGCGTTAACGACGTATTATTCTGTCAAGTAACTGTCGCTTGTCTATAGGGCTTTTAAGAAAGCTTAATACCGATGTCTAGACGCTGTCTGTTAGTAGAACATTGTTTTAAGTAAACACATTAACATCGTCTTGTAGGTTGTTTCTAAGTCAATAAATTAAAAAAAAAAATGCCTTGAAATTGTCATCTAGTGGATGTTAATATTAAAGTTAAATCAATATGTCAATTAGGCCATTAAAAGGCAATTTTGAATGTCATATACAAGAAATAAAAGAATTGAATCTAGTTACCATCACGCCTGTATACCCCAAATAGATAGGCAGAGGTAACAATGTGCACCCACAGTTTGTCGGTATGTTTAGGTCCCATGTAATAGGGGGCGAGCCTACACTTCTGAGAATTTCATAGAAAAACCCAATAACACTGTTTGCTCGACCTGGGAATTGAACCCAAGACCTCTAGCGTACTTAAGTCTAGCGTGAATTTAGTTTTCCCTTACAAATGGTAGTTTGGTATGTATGTATATGGTCTATATTATTATTTCTGATGCTCCATTTATTTAATATCATATAATATTTGTATACCAACTAATGGTGAAACATGTTGAACTATTGTTTATCGTATGTAACATCCTCAATACCATGTTTTTGACAAATAAATTACTTTGACATTTGGACTTTGGAGAATGGGCAAGAAAGTCTTTACGTTGTATATAGTTGTCCTGTTGGGTGAGAAAGTAATAACAACAAGCTGATTGATTATGTAAATGTTCTCTATATATGTTTATTGTAGATACAAAAACAACATAGACCCAGAAAATACAGACCTTCGTGAAGGAAAAAATCGGGACGAAACCTGACCTTATAATCCGCCGTCAGCAAGTGTGACGACGTGTGCCTTCTCAGTATGAGAACAGACCTTTGCCTAGCAGTAGGACAGTAAGAAGCTGGTATCATTATTATTTATTAACATAAATTGATCCTTCTACTGCGCAGCGTCAGTCATCAAAAATCTAATCTGTTTTCATTCAATCTCTTAAAAGTTATGACCATACAAAGCCAGTAAAACCTAACTTATTTCCAAATTTTACTACAACACTTCCACACATCACTTTTATCGATAGAGCACGAGTAATATCGACACGTGTCCCATCACTAGTGCTGTAAAGTGTTTACGTTCATATTTGCAAAATGGCGGCGTTACGACTGGCTACACACGCAGAAGGGGTAAGCACATGAATAGCTACCACCTGTATCGCTGTAATTTATTTAAATATTTTTGCTCAGCACTGTGTACCAACATATTTGTTTTGTTTACCTAGGTTTGTTTGTTAACTTAAACAAAACAAATACAAAAGCAAGGCGTCCTGTTAAGTAGGACTTTTGTCCCACTATAGGGTACAATAATAATGCAAGCTAATTTTGCCTCAACCATTTTTTAGATTTTTTAATATACTACTGATAGAGTTAACACACACCACCACGCCTGTATTCCCCGAAGGGTCAAGCAGAGGTGTACCAATGTACAACCACAGTTCGCCGGTTCATTTAGGTCCCATGTAATAGGGGGCGATAGAATCATGTCCTGCATCCATGGTAAAAGCTTACATGTTTTTTTTTTTGTTTTCCAGTCTTCGTTCCTTTGGCCAGTTGACCAGCCTCATATTACTATGGTAACAATGCCGTATCCGCCACATCACCGCCCGATAGCAAGCACTTCTTCCAGTCCTTCCACGTGGGTAAAGTAGAGCTGTGGGTGATGATGAAGAAAGAAGATGTTCAAATAAGCAAGCGAAGTATATAACACATACGGAACTCATGATAAAAAGTTTCGTACGTGACCAAAACTAATCGGACTAATAAGAAATAACTCGCCTGGTTAGCAGAAACCATATACATAATTAGGAAACAAAAGTTCCCGCTAAACTATTGTAGCAAAAAATGCTTATTGCAATAAAACCTTCTCGATGAGTAGGTAATAAATTAAAATAACTGAGACCTTCCTTGAGTACTAAATATAAATCCAATTCAAATACAATACAATTCTCAACGTTCGAAGAATAAAAATATTCCGAATAAGATATTAAATTAACTTAAAAGGAAGACTTGATCGTTGTAAGCCTAAAGTTCTCCTACTTACTAATAAATAAATCATTATTGTAGATATTTATTATTAACTAGCTTCTGCCCTCGACTTCGTTCCCGAAGGCTTCACCCGCGTTAAGTTACGTCTTTGGTTACTGCTCCTCCATACCATTCTTCATTAATCTAGTATACACAAAAAGATTTTACCAATACGACTGGAAGTTCCAGAGATAAACAAGCAAAAAACATATTCAGCTTAATTATATTATAATAGATTGTTTGATTAAATGAGCATGAGTGGTCATAGTAGAGACAAGTCCGCCACACTATTTCCCAACAACTGCAACTCCTGAAAACCAGAATCAACAGTGGAGACCGCCAGAAAAGCGCCGAGGCAATGAAGCTCGACGAGTCCCAGAGAAACGATACAACTGTCTTGGATCCCGCAACGAAATGATTCAGATAAGATTAGTGGAGGAGTAAGAAAAAACCATGTCCAGGCAAGCACGAGGCACAGCCAGTAGCAGGCATCGATATTCACGAGGCAGGCAGACTGTACCACATCAAGTACATATAGCAGACACATGAATCTTTAGCCGTCCGAAGTTTTGATAAAAAGTGCTTGAAGACCCTCGTCTTGGGAGTTTTACGAATAAGTGAGCGAGTAAAGTCGTTAGCTCCACTCCCGCGGGACATTGCTTGACTTGCGCCACGGTGTGACCATCTCTATGTGTGTCTTCTTGTGTGGTGCGAGGCATAGCATTAGCGAGCTATTCTATCCTGGTACCTGGTAATTGAGTGGACCAAAATATTGGTTGTGTTTTTTTTTTATTTTTACTGTTATCGCTTAGGGACAATTCTGATGGTTTTTGGGGGTATTTAGAGGGGGCGGGGGATCTTTCTCTGTGAAACCCCCCGTCTCAGGAGAGATAAGTTACCTATTACTTCCATGGTCAGGATTCAATTAATATGACGGAACTTATTATGAAGTCTGATCATTTACACCGTGGTTTAGAAACCACGTTTTTACTTTTTGGAATTGGGTATTGGTATAACGGGTTGGTGTCCGCAACTCTACATATTAGCGTGTATTTTGCACAGTTATGTAAACTTGCGGAAAATGGGGTTTTAAACAAATTATAAAACATATGCCTGAGTTTAAAATAAAAGGTTGTAAATAATCTTACAGAACGTAGTGACCTGAAAATAGAAAAATGTCCAAATGTCTTATGAACAATATCTGTTTTGCAATGCCATAATATATGAACTTCCTTTCCAGAAAATATGTCAAATTGCTGTAACTTTCACTAGTCGATGTTAATAGACATATAGTTTTTCAATATTACTTTAAATTGATAAATCATATCATTCATGATATGATCTTGTATATTGCTAAATCAATTAATAAATGTTTTTTTCATAACTTGTTCCCTCGTCATGATACAAATGTGTGTGTACATCGTGGGTAGTCTTTCGATTCTAAGATCCCATATTTACCAAGCAAACATAATCACGCAAGATATTCAGATTAAGTTGGACTTGTATACGACTTGAGAGGGCGAACTTTAGGGGAACAAAATGTACTTGTACTTTGTTTATAAGGGACGAGCTTGAGTAGGGGGTCGATGCTTTTACTAATTAACTAAAGTATTTTGGGAAACTAAGTGTTGAATAGTGACATGGATATTTCTCTTTCTCTGTCTAATTATTTTTAAGGTTTCATACAAGAAGCGTACCAATTGTCCTCTATTATTTGTTGAACTTCCGATGTCCGTCTGTATGTTTGTCAGCGGGCTGTATCTCTTGATAGGTAGATACTTAACTGTAATTTTTACCGATGAAAAAAAAGAGGTGGTTATTACAGAGTAATGAGTATGTATTTCTATTATCGCTATAACAACGAATAATATATTATACATAAAAAAGGGGGTCTCCATACAAGAAACGTGTTTTTTTGTGTGTAGTGTTAATATTGTACGGTGTGGTACGGAACCATAAGATTCATGAGCGAGTTAAACTTTTGCTCGGCACTCTTTGAAGGCACAGGGCAATTTTAACATTAAATCTACAGATAAATATAGGGCCTACTTAGACATATACAAACAAACTAGCTCTATGCAATCCACTGGCTGCCTTTTTTAAATCCAATAAATAAGTCAAAAGCACGTGACCTGACTACTGACGTGATGTTTTGTATCGACATTGGTTTCATAGTACCAGGCGGTTAGAAGGTGAAAGGCGTACACGTGAAGTTTGAAAATGCGTTGTTCCAAACCTCATGTACCTTTGCAGGTACATGAGGTTTGTGGTGTCAAGTGCAGGAGTGTGTGTTAGTGTTCGAGGTTAATGACCCCATTAACCTACCTTGCTTTTCTCTTATTTATTTTACCATCAAGCTTTCACACTGAACAAACACCTAAATCCTTAACAATCCTCCGCGTTAACGCGAAACAAAGGGCCTCGAAATAACAAACAAAGAATTACTGAAACGTAAAAAGAAACTTTTATTTCATTACATTTACACAAAAAGGTGTCTGGTGCCCTCCCCCTCTTCTCCCCTTTCTTACACCGTATGGTCCTAACGTTCCTCCCAAAACTTGAGGCAAACGTTAAATGCTAAAGAAACGAACTTTATTAATCAAACTTAACTAATACAGATTTAATGTTACTACCGCCCTGGTAGGGTCAGCCAGGCCTCTGGGGTTTAATCACTAGATTAAACTCAGTTTAATTGTGTGCGCGACGTTGGGGGTCCCTAGAACAGCTGTTATGGTGGTGTAGGTACTTCGGCCATAAAGAAAATAGGTACGGTACATCCAACCACAATCTTCATACATATTTCTGTATAAAAGAGCTTCTTAATTTGACTGTACTTTAAACAAAAATAATTAAAACCAGCAAAAATTAAAGATGAAAAGGTTCCTTACTCATAACCTCATTTAAGAATAAAAAATACTAGGGCTTCATAAATACATAGGATATCAAGCCATCGTCCACCACAACCGTCTATCAGACAATGTTTGCTTTTTTCCCTGAAGGTAATTAAAGGAGTATATCTAGCAAGTACATAAATGCGAGTCTCGGTACAAGAAAATAACTAAAGAAATTTTTTTGAAAATGAAACACAAAATCAAATTTTATAATGGAAATAGCTTTTGCCCGTGACTCCGACTGCGACTGCCAAACAGCTTCGTAGGTCATTTCGTGTTTAGTTAGTGAGTACTTTTACCTGTTGGGCTCCTGAGTTCGATTCCGAGGTCGGGCAAAGTGTTATTGGGTTTTTCCAGTAGGGATTTTGTAGTAGCTGCGCAGTTTGCAAGTTGGTGGTGTGCCACCCTCGTGTCTTGGAAAGCATGTAAAGCCTTTGGTCCTGCATCTCATCTCTCCCGGTCGTATCGGATTGCCGTCTCACCGGACTATGAGAGCAATGGAAGAGGGGAGTGCAGCTGTCTTTGCGCACACACTTGTGCACTATTATATCTCTTATTACTATCACTCGTGAAATATGTATGTATAACGAATTAAAATTGAGTAAAAGTTAAACTAATGAAATGTGAAAACAAAACTCTTCTATTGACTTTTTTGTTATTGTATGAAAACAGCAACAAAAAAATGTTTAATTAGCCCCCAATGTTTAGGAAATTTATTTTCAAAGTGCGATGCTCGGTGACCTGGAAAAACAGATACTTGTAGTCTGTTAGGAACTATTCACACGGCGACTTTCCGTTCAAAAATCGTCGACACTTGAAAACTGGGAATTCTGCTTTATAAAAACTGATTCATTGGCTACTGACAACCTACATCATGCTAGTTCTGGGTTTTTCCCTTTAAATTATTGTTTTGGTCGATAACGTTTTCACCCCCCTAAACTTTTACAGAATCAGACAATTTTGGTCTCATTCGATTCATTTAGTTTCATTTAATTGAAATAATAAAAAACTCTCGAGGAAGTTTTTAAGTCAAAAATATAACGTAGATATTTAGATGCTAAAAACTGCTAATGTAAAAAACTGTTAAAATAAAACCTACGGACCTAGTTTTTCCTAGGTAGGTAAAGTTAGTAGGTAAAGAGGTAAATTTTGTGAGGGTGTAGGGGGTAATCTTTGGACCTACTGAACCGATTTTGAAAATTCTTTTTCTCATAGAAAGCCCCGTTATTTGTGAGTGTCATAAGCTATATAACATCAAGCTACGATACTCAGGAGCAAAGCAGTAATCAAAGACGATACTTAACACGAGTGAAAATATCCACGCGGGCGAAGTCGTGGGCGGAAGCTAGTTATACATACCACAACATACCATCACGCCTGTATTCCCCGAAGGGTTAGGCGAGGTGTAACAATGTGCACCCACAGTTCGCCGGTTTGTTTAGGTTCCATGTAATAGGGGGCGAGCCTTTTACCATTAACCGGGCACAAATCCTAACTCCGAGCTGCTACTGAGAATTTCTTAGAACAACCCAATGACACTTTATGCTCGGCCTGGGAATCGAACCCAAGACCTCTAGCGTAGCAGTCGCGCTTAGAACCACTAGGCTAACGAGGCAGTTATACATAAAATTATGAAAATTAGACTAAGTTACGGGGGTACAAACGTTTTTTGTATGATAATTTATAGCTTCACAATTATTTTAACATAGTGTCGTGTCTACTGGACATTGTTCAGATTGCCTGCAATTGTGTAGCATGGTAAAGTCGCCGTGTAAATAGCCCCTTAGCCGAGCGACCAGACGAGCGGAAGTAATGGCTTCATCCTATAAAAACATTTTAGCCTCAGGACCCAACGTTTTTTACTCATTAAATATTTTTGACGCTCAATTTTATTTATAAATAGTTAATATATTTAAAAAACAAATTATATGCTATTAGCTACGTAGCTGTGTAAACGAGTCCGTGGCATTAAAGAAACGATTTGCAAATGGCGGCGTTTATTATGTCCTCTCACTCTCTCGCTATACTGTGCGAGTGAAAGAGCACGATAAGCGCCTTTGTTTGGCAGCCATTTTTTTAAGCAAGCTAACAATAGCCAGTAACAATGATTTTAAAAGCTATTGTACAAAGTATACTGGTTTTTTACAAATACTTTAGGCTCATTGAAGGCACCCTAAACGTTACCCACAATGGTTCTGCCACTAATTGGTATAATGGTAGCAATACACGTCACAATGTACTTGCGCAAGTTAAACTTTGCACAAGTCAGTGACGCCGCCGTTGTGCCCTCAACTTTTTTTTTTTTTAAACGTTGCCCCACACTAGGAATTTCTCCTGTATAGTGGGTGCATTTACAAACATATAAACTCACATACACAAACAGCCAGACCCGAAACAACTATCTGTAGGCCATACAAATATTTGTTCCGTGCGGGAATCGAACCCGCGACACGCAGCGCAGCAGCCAATCGCTCAGCCACTGCGCCAACCGTGCCGTCAAACGTCAACTTGCTCAGATACTTGCACGAATTCGTCCTACACACGTTTAAAATTAAAACATTGCTATTGAAAAATCATATTACTCAGACACTGAATATTTACAAGTTGAACTCTTATAATGTTACTATATTTATGATATTTTAAATGATTTACTTTATGTTAAAATTCTAATTTCGTAAATCTATACCTGTGTATTGTAAATTTGCAGGCCTTATGGTAGGATATGGCTAGTGGACATTATTGTTACATTTTAAGACCGTTTCTTTTGTACCCATATTCGCAAATAAATAAATGATTTGATTTGATTTGTTTATTGCATACTTGTGCAAGTATAAATTTGCACAAGTTTATCATTACGTGTGTGGCCTCCGTAAGGAAAGGTCGCTTTCGCCAGGCGATTGGCAATTTCAACATAACCACATTATTTAGATAACCGGCAAGTTACAGGTGAATTCTGTTCGACAATAGCTTGTAATCGATTTTGAATACCTCTCCTTATGTATGGAGCCCTGGTACACGTAATTAAACAACAGAACATTGTTTGAATATATGAACTTGAATTATCTCCCGAAATTACTTAGGTAGGTATTAATTAATAGGCGATTGCGATAACTTGTTATCAGTATGTATCTGGACAGGTATATTATACTTAGTAGCCGCCACGAGTCCTGAGCACAAACGTTAAGTTCAATATTGGGTTTTTGGGTTCATTTCTGTCCGTTTTTTTTGGGCGCCGACGCTGCAAGCGATCGATCCGACAGACGGACCCTTGCGTGCAGCCTCCGTTACCCAAAAAATCCCGAAAAGTACCCAAAAACCCAAGAATTAACTTGACATTTGTGCTCACGACTCATGGCGACTACCATACCTACTTATTCTAGTAAGTACGTACATACTTATCTACGCAATAACTAACAATTTCGACGTAATCGTCTCATTCCCACACGATAAACTGTACCCACTGAGTCCACAGATAGACACAATATAAAATTAACAATACCTACTTCAGTGCAAAATGCTAGACCTCAGTGAATCAGCACCGACCGTATATGACACATAAGTCACAAAAGATCGAAACTTATCAAACAAAACTACACCTTATGACAAACAATAATAAGTTACAATTCGCACATACCGGTTTCAATCTACTAAATAACTAAAACGATCCGAATCAAGACGAAGAAGGTCAAAACTGCGACGGAAATTAGACGAATAGGTCTTTATTGGCACAGTGTGAAGAGTACATGCAGACGCGCTGCACTGGGGGGTTGACACAACCCTCCGAGTTCCCTAAAGAGAGGCCGAAACGCTCAGTCTACGCCAGTCCGGAGGGCAGGACGGACGCTTCGCGCGCGCTCGCCAATTTTCCGAACTTTCAATTCCATATTTGAAAAGCAGTGTTTTTTTTTTACTTTTTATTCTGAGGACGATCGGCAGCGGCATACCGGTAAGTGCAGTTTAATATTCATAATATTCTCCAGAGAGGATGTATTCGAAGTTCGAACAATCAAACGACTCCTTTTTTCGTGTTTTACGACTCAACTTTGGTAGTTAATCCAACGGTTTTCCGTCGGGACGGCTTATTAAAAAAGTTGAAGTTTAGGCGGTGTATTTAAAAAGTCATTGGAGAGTATTTAAAACGTTTTGGCCAGTGGAATTCTTAATTCTTTATGGTTTGGCAGTATTATAACTGTACAGGGACGCAATTTGCCTGTATTGTTATACTTTACATGAGACTTCGGTATAAATTAATGTTCTTTTACGTTCTTTTGTTAGACAATTAGCGAGTTCTATTGATCTGACAACATTTGTCTTATTTCAAACTTCCTTTTGAGGATTACTTAAAGAAATTGTATCAATTTATAACTGGAAATTTATTTTGAGAAATATAATTGGCAACTATTGATCAACACGTTTTCTTACTGCGTGTAAAATAAAGAGTTTCCTCGGGATGTCGCGGTCCTTGATCGTTATTCAGTTGTGTCTAGCACCATTTTGGAGAATATTACAGCAAAAAAAGGAAAAAGAAAAGTCAACGATAATAATAAGGACACAGTCTTCCGAAATAGATATCGCGACGTATTTACTAAAACAGATTCATCTTCCTAATGCCAGCAATTTATACGGCCCGCCACATTTCGCACCTAATTTGTATTAAGATAACTAATGTTGTATCGCCGCAAATAAATTAAATAACGCCTAGCAATCTACGCACGCGGATAATTGGGTATTTCACCCTAATAACCAGGAAAACTGACGGTCGCACTGTGGCCTGAAATATTGCTTACAGATAAGGATTACAAGCCTTAATGACTTGTGTAAGTTATATTTATTACTACTATGAGATAAATAATAACTGCTTCGTTAGCCTAGTGGTCCTAAGCGCGACTGCTACGCTAGAGGTTTTGGGTTCGATTCCCTGGTCGAGCAAAAAGTGTTATTGGGTTTTTCTATGAAATTCTCAGTAGCAGCTCGAAGTTAGGATTTGTGCCCGGTTAATGGCAATAGGCTCGCTCCCTATTACTCGGGACCTAAACATACCGGCGAACTGTGGGTGTACATTGTGTCACCTCAGCCTAACCCTTCGGGGAATACAGGCGTGATGATGGTATGTATAAGATAAATAATGGAAACAGGCGGAATTGTGACTTGTACAATTGCAATTAGGTACAATTATTGATGTTAATTTTGCTTACTGATAAGTAAAATTAGCACTACATCATTATGACAACGATTGCACTATTTTTGATACTATTATGTGATTTTTAACCCCCGACGCAAAAACACTGGAATTATGCGTTTGACGTGTCTATTTGCGTCATCGTAGCTCCTAATCGAATGGACCGATTTTGATGCGGTATTTTTTTTGTTTTTTTTTCTAAAGAATGCCTTGTGGCATATTATTTATTCTGCAGTTATTCTCCGGTTTCTTTAATGAAAATTTAACGTGTGCGCTTATGCTGCTTTGATTGTTTGACTGAATCATCACTAACTAATCACAGTAGCTTACGCCGCACACTTGACAGTTTGTCATTTTAATTTTTCATTCGGAAACGATTCGATTTGTTACTCTCGGCAGTATTTTTATTAAAAGACACATTTTTTTCAAAAACGCTTGAACAAATGTTTTTTTTTATTTTTTATCAAGTGCCTAAAAAAATGGAAAAGTTTAAAACGGTATTTTCTTCAATAATGACGGACTGTCACACAAACTTACGTGTCCTATTTTAACACCTTTTCCCACCCAACAAAAGACAGCCTATGTCCATTTCCAAGGTCTGATTTATCGCTGTACCAAATTTCATTAAAATCTGTTCAGCGGTTTAGGCGTGAAAGCGGTACAGACTAATAGATAGAGTTACTTTTCACATTTATGATATTAGTGCGGATTATAAGCGGTTCCTTACTACATTTTCACATAAGTGTCGCAAAAGACGACTAAGCAATGATAAAATATTTATTAACGATACATAAAGATATGTCAAAGATTGACAAATACATCGGTGATCACAGTTTATCGTTTCGATCGCACGACTTTGTCAATAAAACGGGAGGATAATAAACTAAACAATATTAAACATCACGCCTGATTTTCTATGAAGGGTTAGGCGGGGGTGTGACTTGTACTTTCAATTTTAATGAAAAAATTATTGGATATTTTAAATATGAATGTGTCACTGCAAAATAGTAGGTAAACGTTTTGGAAAACGAAAATAATAATTTATTATTAGGTGCTAATATTGTCCACACTGAATCACTCTCGTACTTACTACTTACACCTATGGGGGCCTTAAATTCTTCTATAGACTTGTGGTTTAAGATCCCAGAGAGACACAATTAGAAATTTTGTCCGTCACAAGAAAAACCAGCCATCACACTTAAATGGAAGTAAATAAGGTACCTTTTTTACCTGATACCTAAAAGACGAACGTGATGTGTCCTTTTACACTCCGAAAAAATCAAATTACATTTTTTCAGAGTGTAAAAATACACGCGCCGTTAACTACCCAAACTGTCCATCAAATTAAGTTAGTTTGAAAATTTTTGCTGGGAAAAGACTTTTAGATTTGTTGTTTTAAATGTATGAATGCCTCGTTAGCTTAGTGGTCATAAACGCGACTGCTACGGTTGAGGTCTTGTGTTCGATTCACAGATCGAGCAAAGTATTATCGGGTTTTTCTATGAAATTCTCAGTAGCAGCTCGGAGTTAGGATTTGTGCTCGGTTAATGGCAATAGACTCGTCCCCTATTAGACCTAAAACATTCTGGCGGACTGTGGGTGTACATTGATACACCTCTGCCTAACCCTTTGAGGCATTCAGGCGTGTTAATATGTGTATATTTGTTGTGTTAAATACTTAAAATTTCAGACATGCTAAAATGACATACTATGTATCTGAAGATACCAGGCTCTCATACTATGCTAGGGACTGCAAGAGACGTGTTAACCAGCTGGTTTAAGTCTTGTCGGTATTTCCTGCCAGGCTAGCTTGATATTCCCAAAGGGTGGCATTACGCTCACGATGTTCCTGTTATACAGAGTTTGTAGATGACGGCACACGTCCTTTGTGTCGAGGAGGTCAAAATGGAGTTTTAGATTGACGTTTAATACTAACAAGATATTGGTGGTATTTTTTGGGATGAATTATTTGAACTTTCAAAGCCGGTTTTTGTATGTACTGTGATAGAAATTACATATATTTTCGATTTAAGCAACTAAAGTTGACTAGCAGTTACATTTTTATATATCACGAGCAACCTGACGCATTTATCCCGACGTTAAGTTACGTATTTCGTTACTGCTCCGCTCCCGTGTCTCGTAGCGTGATGTTATATAGCCTATGTTACTCAGGAATAATGCGGCTATATACAAGTGAAAGATTTTTTTAAATGGGTTCAGTAGTTTCGGATAGTATTCGTTACAAACATAAAAACAAACACAAAAATGATTCCTCTTTATACTATTGATGTAGATTTAAGTTGGTACGAAATACTTAGAAGGACTGCTTTTCAGTATTTTACGTTAACTAATTGTTATTTTATCTTGATTTTACATCGATTCCGTATTTACTTTATAACTTAATATTTTGATTTATAATTAGGATTAGTATTAGTGCGGTTATGATTAGAATAATTAGGATTAGTGGCTATTTCTCAAAAACTGCCTCGGTAGCCTAATGGTCCTAAGCGCGACTGCTACGCTAGAGGTCTTGGGTTCGATTCCCAGGTCGAGCAAAAAGTGTTATTGGGTTTTTCTATGAAATTCTCAGTAGCAGCTCGGAGTTAGGATTTGTGCCCGGTTAATGGCAATAGGCTCGCCCCCTATTACATGGGACCTAAACATACCTGCGAACTGTGGGTGTACAGGTACACCTCTGCCTAACCCTTCGGGGAATACTGGCGTGATGGTATGTATGTATGTATTCTCAAAAACAATTATAAGTCTACATCTACTCAATCTTCATTAGTTTCCAATGTTTTGTAGCACCACCATTTGCAATATAGAAAACATTGTAACCGCAAAAATGCTGTAGGTACTTACAGGTTCAAACGTATTTACACGGCTGCGGCGTAACCCAAAAGGAGGGTAATGTTTCTAATAACAAGATCCAAGATTCCTCTCCCTCGCAGTTCTTAACAAAAAACCGATATTCTGAATCATAAAGTAAAAAACGCAAATGTAAGTTAGTTAGGATGGAAGGCAGACAGATAAACCAGTTATCCGATAAGTCTGGATTGCAGGATCCTTTTACGTGATATTAATAATGAACATCGAATCCAGAAACCGAGGAGCTTCAGCTTTTTGAAAAAATATTCTGGAACCTTTTTTACAAAAAAGACATCTTTCCTTCAAAAATTAAAAAGTGAAAAATAACTTTAGCTTTGGAAGTCAACGAGCTAAGGAGAGAAGTCATTTGATGGTTTCCCATCCGGAACAAAACAAAACAGCTTTGGAAGTCGGCGGCTTCGGTTCTGTTTGTTGTTTCATATTGCCACCGACTTGACCTATCAAACAAAAAAAGAATCATCAAAATCGATTCATAATTAGCGGAGATATGGCGTAACAAACTTACATACATTCAAATTGATAACCTTGTTTTTGAAGTCAGTTAAAAATACTGACCATAAAAAAAGTTCTACCTATTTCCGAGGAATATTAAGACAAAACTCCGGATTCGAGTTATAAAATCACATTTTTTTTTCTTCCAAATTAAACTAATTATCTACATTATTTGGCTTGGTAACCCAAAATCAACATTTAATAATTGGATTTTTGGACCTTTGTAATAATAGCAACGGCAAATTAGTATACATTTCGCATTCATCGTCTAAACAATAGATATCTACGTGTTCATAATTAAATAATTACCAATTCAACTTTTATCTATATTCTATATTATTCCCAGGGGTTAGATAAGGTACATACTACCCTGAATATTAAACAGGGTTACGTTCGCTGTATTAAGTACTAGCTCCCGCCCGCGACTTTGTTCGCGACAAAGTTGATAAATTATCGCACGGGAACCTGTAATTTTTTTTTTTAATTAAAAAGTAGCATATATGCTAATCCAGACTATGATCTATCGCAATGCTAAATTCATCCAGATTCGTTCAGCCGTACCGGTGTTATTGAGTAACAAACATCCATCCAAACTTTCGCATTTATTATAGTAGTAATCTAACTGCAAGTACGAATGTTGAGCATGGGGTCCTGGGTTCGATTCGCAGGTCGCGCAAAAAGTGTTATTGGGTTTTTCCATTAGCAATTTCTTAGTAACAGCCCAAAGTTTGGAAGTTGGTGGTGTGTCACCCCCGTACCTCGGGAAGCACGTAAAGCCGTTGGTCCTGCGCCTGATCTTTCCCCGGTTGTGTCGGATTGCCGTCGCATCGGACTATTAGAGTTAGGGAAGAGGGAGTGCAGCTGTGTTTGCGCACACACTTGTGCACTATAATATCTCCTGCGTTCTTGGCTAGTCTGCATTAAGATTAGCCGCTGTGGCCAAAATCGGTCTGGAGAATACATTATACATTCATTCGATTTATAATTATCACTAATTATAGTAGTATGTTTTGTAGGTGGGCGGCAGACCTCCACAAAACAAAAATAGACAGGATTTTAGCAGCCATTTTAATGTTTATTCTGCTAATAGTCGCTCCCTGACACAGACACTTCACCAAGTGCTCTACGCCAGACAAATATTAATCGATCATAAATTAATCGGAAGCGTGAACACTCAAATGTTCATTTCGATCAAATATTCAAAACATTGGCACGTTGATTGAAAAGCGAACGAATATTTACATGCCGATATATTGTTGCATAAAATCTTCAGAATTTCCAGTTCCAACCATATTCGTTAGTATGAAATAACAGCGCAATATGCGGGGTGTGAAACGCACATTGCCCATCAAATTAAGTAACACTGAGTAGAAATTTGCTGGAAACGACTTTTATTTTCGGCGTGAAAAATCACTGTTTATGGAAACGCACAATGCAATGTAAGCAATAAATTGAGCTTACCAGTGCATCCAACAAAGATCGTTGAGGTATCTAAAGTTTACTCAGCAAATTTAAAACACGTGTTGGTAAAAAAACAGTTGAATATCTCCGTGATCAGAAGGTTGTTAAGTATGGTTCTGAACAAAGAATGAAAAATCTTTTTGGTCCGCTATGTGTTTTCTACACCCGTTATTATAATTATATCTTTGTTGTTTTCGTCAAAGAAAAGTCTGTATTATTCAGCTTAGTATGAAGGGCTATTCAAGCCAACATTTTATTGGGTCTAAAATATTTCTTCCAATAAGTGACAACCATGAACCACATTTTTCTTCAATGAAGGATAGAAAATCATCAAATGACTTCTTCCGCACTGGGCGGTGCGGAAGGGAGTGTCAGACTCTTACTGACTAAAACCCATCCGTGTTCTTCCTAATGCCTTTTGCGTTCTAGTGCTGCGGTGACTCGAACAAATTCCGCAACACTCATAGAAGTGACAACTCTACAAACCTATTTGATAGAATACCGGCGCGGCTGCAATTCTGCAATCGAAGTTGTGACCGCTGAGGCGTTCTATAACGTTTATTAGGGACCCCTGGAACAATTAGAGTAACAGCAAGTCTGCTTACAATTGCAAGAACTTTATGCACTAGTACCCTAGTTAAGAACTAGACAATAATGTTTAGCCTGAGTTTAATTGTACTTGCTTGTAGTTTCGGCCATTTAACAAGATAAAAGTCAGAAGAAAGCAAAATACGCATTTTCGTGTAATTGAATGATGTCATATTTTTTTCCAGTTATTTTGATTTAAAAACCAACTACTACACTGATTTTGGTAAAATCTCTATGAGACTAATCTGAAAGTAACTGGTATATGTCCCTTCAAATAAAAAAGTACCTTCCATATCGGTTGATAAATGACGGAGTACTTACTAAGTAAAAAAAAACAAACGAATTAAGAACCTTCTTCATTATTGTAGTCGGCTTAAAAGCTAAATGTTTGCTAGATCCTAATGTAACCAACAGAATACAACATTCCCTTGTGAGAATAATATGCGGGGTGATAAGGACCATTTTGATAAGGACTGTATAAAAATAAATGATTATTGTGACCTAATGTAATGCGAGGACCATGGTAAATATTTTCCTCTCAGTTTTAGAAGAGATGATAGCATATTTCACAGAAGCATATGGTGTAGACATTGCCAATAAACTATTCGTCTTTACTGCTTAGAGGAGCTTGTGTGCTGAATATTTTCTTTAAGGCTGTATTTTCAGTAGTCACATAACTTTGATCAGAAGAATATTTTTTACATAATTATTTTCTACTAGCTGATATACATTGTCCTGTCGAAATTCTTAAGCATATACATACACAAATTCCACAGAAAAACCATTTAGGATAACTTTTTCAAATTTTCCGCGGACTTCAACGAATATTTGGAAGTAAATAGCCGAATTGATTCAGCCATTCTGTAAGCCAATTTATTATATTTAAATATTATGAAAATAAAAAAGAATACCGAATTATGGTCCAGCCGTTCTCGAGTTTTATGCTTAGTAGCACATTAGCCATTAATTTTATTTATAGAGAAAATATAAAATAATAGAAGGTTAACATGTTGATAGCTGTCAAAACGTCATATTTATTTCTTCGTTAAAAGTTATCCAGCAGTTTAAAAATCGGCTCCTAAGTATGTAAAAGTCATTAAGTAGATTAGTCATGATATTCGGTGTTAAACTTTTCGAAGCCACATAAAATAATTAAATTGATTAAACACATAAATTTATTTGATTGTCCGTCTGTTCATAAGTTTTTTTATGAGAAATACCAAAAATATACTCCGTGGCAGAACTTACTATTTTGCAAAAATGAAAAAATACTTTTACTATGGAATTTCTGATTATTCAAACAAACAAAATAGAAGCTCAGTCTCTATTATTAAATATGTCTATCAACAATAATAAATGAATGGAACCCATACACAATCTATGGGAGCAATAAGACTATGTACCAGGAAATCAGAAAACAATAGAAGGTTTCAGCTGTTTATCTTCCGCAGATCGTAACAATAAGTGATAAGGGTCAGGGCAGACGGGTTAGCAAAACGACGGTACTTAATGTCTTCGACCGTACGATGTATGGATTTGGCCTCCGAGTGTAAGGATGCTATTTCACACGTTTGGAACGAAGGTATTATAGGGATGTATCAGCTCATCAATTAGGTTGATTGGGGGCTTTGATCATTAGTACTGTGCTTTGTACAGGTATTTTATTTCCGTAAAATTAAAATGTCGTGATAGCCCAGTGGGCAATGCGACTGCCTTTTATGCTTGAGATTACGGATTCGATACCGGGCAAGTGCCAATGTGACTTTTTTAATTCATATGTGCTTTCTAAATTTTTCTTGGACATCTCTGACATTGGTGAAAGAAAACATGGAAATCTAGACTTATACTTAGTACTAGCGACCCGCCCACGATTTCGTCCGCGTGGCTTATTTCACCCGCGTTAAGTTACGTCTTTCGTTACTGCTCCATTCCCGTGGATCGCAGCGTGATGTTATATAGCCTGTGTTACTCAGGAATAATACATATCATCACGCCTGTATTCCCCGAAGGGTTAGGCGGAGGTGTACCAATGTGCGCCTACAGTTCGCCGGTATGTTCAGATCCCATATAATAGGGGGCGATCCTTTTGCCAATAACCGGACACAAATCCTAACTCTAAAATGGTTAAAATCGGTCCAGTCGTTTCGGAGCCTATTCGTTACAGACAAACAAACAAATCTTTCTTCTTTATTATATTTATACTTAATATAAATAAAAAATGAAATAGCCAATCCGCTTTGAGCAAGCATGGTGATCAATGTTCTTGCCTTCTTTGTATGAGAAGATGCGTTCACCCTGCAGTTGGACGATACTAAGCTAGTATTGTTATTAGGTAGTTGTTCCGGGTCTGACTGTTTGTGCATGTACTTTATATGTTTTTCAGGAAGAAATCCTTCTTTCTCTTTTTTTTTAAACAGAAAATACAGCAAGAAGGTTTTAGATAATTCAAATATTACCTCCTAATTTTATCTGAACACACATTTTTACTTGCATAATATAAACGGGGAAGGTACATTCCAATCTAAAATTCCAGAAGGCCCGTATTTTCAATACTATAAATACACCACCCACATCAAAACAACAAACTATTCGCATAGCACTTTAATATTCCATTCCGAACGTAGGATAGTTGACATTTGGATCCTAACTTGTCCCTCGCGTTACTTAGTCCCCTCTCCGGACTATCAAAAACATCGAGTGAGGTGACATTGACAGTAATCGGGGTCTGGCTATGATACCCTGGTATTATGATGAAGGCATTCCACTTAGAATATCTAATAGACAGATTGACGGAGAAAAAAGCCACATTGATTTTACATAATTCGATTTTTGTTCTATTGATAGGCTCGTATATTAACCACTATCTCAACTGATAGTAAGTAATGATATAGTCGACTATAGAACACACTTGACTATAAGTAATTTATTAATTTCTAACTTAAACACCCAAATTATAGCTATTAGAAAACACACACTTATGATGGTTTAAAAAAAACCAGTCTATTATTGTCCTACTGTAAGGATAAGATCTCTTCTAATAGAGACATGACACGAGCATTGATCAATCACCACGCTTGCACAAGGTGGATTGGCGATTTCAGAATTATATTAATTGGATAGATGACACCACTAGTTCATTGACGTACTTTTTATGAGCCGTGAAAACGCGATTCCCCCATAGATTTTGTATGACGATACTAAACCATGACGTCCACTTTTTTGACATCTCAATTGACTATATAAATATTTATTGATTTCAAAGCAACTAAAAATCGAATAGTTATTTAAAAATTCATCGGTTTTCAGGGGTAAAATATACTGTTTTTTTTTGTGAACCTGTGTCTTGGAATTAGAAAGTATATATTTTATAAAACAGGAAAAGTCACAATGATAATTGCCGTGTCCGGTTATAAACCCTCATCTCGTGTATGACAAGAAGCCTTACCCATTGGGCCATCACGACATTTTAAACATTTATTCTGCCAAAATGTATCTAATAAATTACTAACCAAACGCTTTTTATTTATTTATTTATTAAAGCTTTATGCACAAATGTAAAACAAAATACACCGTACAAAGGCGGACTTAATGCCTTAGGCATTTTCTACCAGTCTACCTTAGGGTGAAGCAGAGACAAAATATAGTAGGTGCAAGGAAGACGAACTGAAAATTTCCAAGATTAAAATATAATAATAAATACATATATACATACATACAAACAATATATACAAAGTAGAGAGAGCTCAAAATACATAGGTGGAGAAATATAACAAACTAATTGTGGGACTAGTCTGCCAACTTATTATGCAAGTATTCGCGAGCTTTTATCTTGAATGTGAACCGACTGGTGGCCATCCTGATATTCTGAGGAAGCGCATTCCAAAGAAAAACCGCCTGGACAAGAAATGAAGATTTAAGAAAACCAGGACGGTGAGAAGGACATCGTAGAAGACGATTATTGGAGGAACGAAGATTTTTACTGTGCGCGGAGCACAAGTATTGAAAGTGAGAAGTCAGATAAGAAGGAGAACTAGGTTTGTCTAAAAGGGAAAATAAGGTTGTCAAAGCCCTTAACGCCCTGCGCTGTCTGATGGGCAACCATTTCAAGAGTGACCGATGTGCGGACACATGATCATACTTGCGGAGACATGGGCCTTCAACGAAGGGTCCAAATAGAGGAATCTATATAACAACAAAAAAAATCTATTACTGGAATTCCTCTTAGCTAGGAGCGAAATGCCAAAAGAAGTAAATCGTTCCAAGGATAGATATTCTTTTAGTCATATACCTCAAATTTCATAATAGTCGCACTCGGCAAAAGTGTTTTTTTGTTCATAGCCGTACGATGTGAATCGAAAAGCTTTTCAAAAGTTCAACAATTGCCTCTCCGCATACGTTCGCGAGATTTTTAGAGCATAAAGTCACTTTGACAAAAGGCTTTACCTACATACCATCACGCCTATATTTCCGAAATGGTTAGGCAGAGGTATTAGAGTATGATAATTTATTTTTCCCAGAAACATGGTTACGGGTTGTTATAAATACTAGGTATATTGCACAAGTTCAGCATGTCTCACCGTATGATCGGTATGCAAAATTACACAATACAAAATTTATTACAACAGAAAGACATTATTATAAAATTCAGATCATTATTTTTAAATTCATTATCGATTCACAATTATGTACATTAGTTTTAAATAATAATTAGGTACAATTCAAAACATAGCTGCCTCGTTAGCCAAGTGGTCCTAAGCGCGACTGCTACGCTAGAGGTCTTGGGTTCGATTTCCGGGTCGAGCAAAAAGTGTTGTTGGGTTTTTCTATGAAACTCACAGTAGCAGCGTGGAGTTAGGATTTGTGTCCGGTTAATGGCAATAGGCTCGCCCCCTATTAGATGGATCCAAAACATACCGGCGAACTGTGGGTGTACATTGGTACACCTCTGCCTATCCCTTCGGGGTATACAGGTATGATGGTTTGTTATGTAATTCAAAACATTATCATAATTATTTAGATGTCATAAATTCAGAAATACTGTAGAAACGTTTTTTAATAAGCCATTTCTTAAAAACGTTTCTAAAACTCGTAAACGGCAATTCACGAATAGATTATGGTATATTATGAACAATTTGAATTGTTTTATATCCACAGATTACCGATGTGAACCATTTTTTCAGTAATAGATACTTAATTATCAGAAAGTAGCATAGGTATAACGTCACTCTACGACGCATCGGAGCGGAGTAGTAACAAAAACCGTAACTTAATGTGGGTGAAAATATCCACGCGGACGAAGTAGCTGGCAGAAGCCAGAAGCAAGAAATTGTATGGAACTACCATACAATTTGATCGCGTTGCACTACAATTTGTAATGAACGGCTGGTTTTTTTTCACATTTCAGGATAGGTCCCGTCATAAACGTTGCTTATATTCATAGTAGCCCTTAACACATCACTTTACACACTTCACAATACATTGAAGAAAATCGCACCCAAATCGGTTGAGCCGTCACTGGATACAACGCGTGCACAAACGCACAGACAAAAATTAAAAAAAAAACAATATTTTCGAAATTAGAATCATTCCCCGACCTGAGCAATTACTTTGTTTTTTAAATAATAAATTTACAGATTTGATTTATTTCTACCTTGTTGTTACTGCCACTAGTTTCCAAGCGGGAGGAATCGCAGGCAAAAGCTTGTCAAAAAACAGTCACAAGTCAAAAAAATCATGAAAAGCATATTTTTCTTAAGAAACTGTATTTTTCTTTTGCCAAACAGTCCGAGTACAGTCGGCGACATCATTAGCTGCTCCTCTAGCCCCCAGTAATGACTGTGATGTCCTGTAGGTACCTACAGTTTACCGACGGCCGCTTGTTATTTCATTGCCGTTGGTCATTTGTTCGTTACAAAGATGTGTCATGTCTTGTTTTTAATACTTTATTTTCTAGAATTATCTACAAAACAATGTACTCAGTTTTATATTTCCTTTAAGACATTGTTTTACGTGTTTTTCGAAGATTATTCTCAGTAACAGATAAACATATTTATTGGTAAAATAAATAGACATCTCAATTTTTAAGTTCATCTAAAATGTAGGTACGAATGTTATTATTATTTAAATAATGAAAATAAAAACTTATTCACGAAATCTTTACTAATAAAATAATACTTAGGAGTTTGTTTGTGTTTGTTTAAAGCGCTAAGCTCTCGGATTGGAAAAAATCGTTTTGTACGCTATGGCATACGGGAGCGGAGCAGTAGCCAAATACGCAACTGAATGCGGGGTATAACTAGTAATTAATAAAGTCTGAGTATGTTATTAATTCTCATTAATAATTCTCATTCTCATTAGTCATTATAATTTACTGTCCGTTAGCCCTTTGTCTTCCCTTAAGATTCTCTCGTTTTGATATTGAATCGAATTCATTTGTTATCTTTAACGATATTGTTTTTTAATTCGTTTTGGCTCTTCTACAAGACATGTTGATCTTGATCTCCGGGGATATTAATTCAAAGTACAAACACGCGATGTTAACGTAACATCAATTCATTTGAGTTTTAAATTGAAACTGGAATCTGATATAACATGTGATTTACAAAAAAATGTTATTCGATATTTGTATTTACAATTCAAAATGGACACGAATTTAATACTCTTCTGGCCTACAGGTAAAGTGAAATTTTAATGGCTGTATTCTATTCGATAACTCACACAAAACATGAAACATTTTCACTTTGTTTTGTATTAGTTAGTTATATGTATCCATGCACATAAGTAGCACAAGTAAAATAAAATAACTTAGCATCATATAAAAAAATTCTTGCCTATCTTTCGTTCGTCTGCGTGGCTTATTTCATCCCGCGTTAAGTTACGTTTTTGGTTACTGCTCCTCTATCGTGTGTTTTAGCGTGATTCTTTACAGCCTATGTTACTCAGGAATACTGAGGCTATCTATTGGTGAAATATGGTTAAAATCGTTGGTAGTTTCGAAGCTTATTCGGTACAAACGAACAAAATCCTTCCTCTGTTTAATACTAGCTATATACCCCGCGGTCTCACCCGCGTTCAGTTACGTCTTTGGTTACTGCTCCGCTCCCATTGGTCGTAGCGTGATGATTTATATATAGTATTAATCTTCCTCTTGAATCACTCTATCTATTGATGAAAACCGCATTAAAATCCGTTGTGAAGTTTAAAAGAACTAAGCGTACATACAGCGGGAGCGACTTTGTATTTAACCCCCGACGCAAAAACGACAGGGTGTTTTAAGTTTGACGTGTCTGTGTGTGTCTGTGGCATCGTAGCTCCCGAACGCATGAACTAATTTTGATTTACTTTTTTTTTAAAGTAAATAAGTCGGGAGTGTTCTTAGCTATGTTTGATGAAAATCGGTTCAGCAGTTTCAAAATTATTGGATCTTTTGTTAGATGCGGTAGGGATTTTTATTCTTCTGTCGGAGTTTACTTAAAATGTTATACTATGTAAAGATGAGAAGAGCAAAACGTTGCTTGTAAGTACAAAACGTCCTCTTTTATACTATATAGGGTTCAATTTAGTATAGATTGTGAAATATAAACGACCAGATTTACAGCCCGTATCGAATGCTCCTTCGTAGATACTATATTATGAGAGATAACGGTTTCGGCAACATGAGACATTTTAATAGACCCACTTATATCTTCTCTGATAAATAGTTATGGATCTGTTACGCTATTCGGGTTTTGAGGCTGTTCCTCCATTTGGAATAATTTTATACTTTTGATATTATATTTAAGGATATTAAGGCTTACTTCCGGTTTTCCGAACGATATATTAATGTGATTGGTTAACGGACTTTGTTTCTTTTTCCTTTTAAACTATGACTCAAAAAGAGGGGTGTTATAAGTTTGACGTGTCTGTCTGTGGCACCGTAGCTCTTAAACGGGTGAACCGATTTGAAAGCGGTTTTTTATTTGAAAGCCGATTTCCTAGCGATGGTTCTTAGTTATACATATGTTTTATCAAAATCGGTTTAGCCTTTTCAAAGTTATCAGCTCTTTTGTTAGCTGCGGTAGGGATCTTTATTTTTCTGTCGGGGGTTACTTACTTAAAACTTTTAAATCCATTCCTTGTCTAAAATCTACCCCACGCTAGGAATTTTTACGGTGTCATGGTTGCTTTTACAAACATAATAAAAAACTAGAACCGAACGAATTGTAGGCCATACAAATATTTGTTGCATGCAGGAATCGAACTCGCTACACGCAGCGCAGCACCAATCGCTCAACCATTGAGCCGTGTCCTCACAGACCAATCATAGCAGGAAATTAGCTTGACAATTATTGTCACATTATTTTTGCAAAAAATTTCGCTTGAGGAACGGGTTTGCTTTGTGATTTTGATGGCATTTTTACTGCCGGGTACCCAATGTTGTAACGACTAACTTAGACTACTCTTAATTTGGAAAATTAATCAGTGATCCGCGCAAAAATTTTAATAACATACCATGGAAGGGTTAGGCAGAGGTGTACTAATGTACACCCACGATATGTCTAGGTTCCATAATAGGGGGCGAGCCTATTGCCATTAACCGAGCACAAATCCTAACTCAGAGCTGCTACTGAGAGTTTCATAGAAAAACCCAATAACACTATTTGCTCGACCTGGGAATCGAACCCAAGACCTCTAGTGTAGCAGTCGCGCTTAGAACTACTTGGAAAACGAGGCAGAAAACGGACATTTACAAGCATAAGCTAGTACATAAATAAATCTTGATAGACTCTAGCCGTCTAGCGTCTCCCTCAGGTCCTGCACGCGGAGGCCGTCTGGCACCGTCTGTCTCTTCCAAACAATCTTCTCCAAGTCATAACTTTCAAGTCATAATTTCTTCAATCGAGGTCTCTATAACGTATTCACATAGAGTTTGTAAAGAAGTAAATTTTGTTGCCGTCCGGTGGCTCAGAGCAAGTTTTTACTTTTAAATTCATAAAACATGACAAAGAATATCATGACAGAGAGTTACAATCTAAATACACGTCTATTTGTCATAATTTCAAGAGTACCAACATACTTTTTTGTAATTATCATTATACTATCACGCCTGTATTTCCCGAAGGGTTAGGCAGAGGTGAAACAATGTACACCCACAGTTCGCCGTTACGTTTTGGGTCCCATGAAGAAGGCGAGCCTATTGCCTTTAACCGGGCACAAATCCTAACTCCGAGCTGCTGCTGAGAATTTCATAGAAAAACCCAATAGCACTTTTTGCTCGCCTTGGGAATCGAATCCAAGACCTCTAGCGTAGCAGTCGCGCTTAGGACCACTAGGCCAACGAGGCAGTTTGTTTTGTAATCATACCTGCTTTTTATTATTCGACTAGCTTCTGCCTGGGACATTATCCGTTGTTTTTTCGTGATTTTATATAGCTAATATTATTCCTGATATTGATTCCTGAATCTAGCTGTTACATACAAAATAAATTATCCAATCCAAATGGTCGACTCTTCACGTGATCAAAGGTTTGGCCCTTTTTTTTGGTCAAAGAATCAGCATTGCCATACAACGTGGCAATGCTGCCAGTCTTTCGGGCACTTGTCCCATTGACAGCGATGCGGATGAGTTTTTGATGCCCTATTAGCTTCCATTTTTGTTTTTTATATAAACTGTACATACTCGTAGTTTCTAATTATTTTAATTAATTATTATTTAAGTAAGTTTTATGATTGAAATAAATAAATAACGACCTCTCACTTAACAGGAAAGTATCCAAATGGTAGTAGCTAGTGCATTTAAACAAACAAACAAAAAACCTACTCAGCTTTACTGTATTAGTATATAAGTCAATTCTACCAACAAAAATTGTAAGTGCTGTAGAAACTCTGACTGGTACAGCCATATCGAACCTTATTTGAGTGCTTTTTTTTTAAGAAAAACTCTTTTTAAAATAAAAATAAATGTTGACAGGGCTGATAGATGCAATTTAGATAGATAAAAATATTGTATTACTAGCTTTCATCGCGACTTCGTCCACGTGGATTATTTCTTTTGAAAATAAAATATCACTAGCCTATGTTACTCGCTGATAACTTAGCTTTCCATAGGTGAAAGAATGTTTAAAATCGATTAAGTCCTAGATAGTTTTTGAGGTTATTCATTACAAACAAAAATACAAATCTTTTTTTTTCAAAATATTCGTTTAGATAAAATAATTCATTCAATATACAAAGTAACAATGTCGAAAGTTTTTCAATTAATTATAATGATTATCTCGGGGCAGTAACCCCGCGTCCAGGGGTCACAATACTTTCGTACCTACATAAATTATTCAATAAATATAAAAATAGTTCTCATGTAAAATATTAATCACATTTTCCGCACAGTCGTCTTCATAAGCTTTATTAATTATTTTTGATACAAAGTCAAATTCAACACACAATTTATTAATGGCTACACATATTTGCGTATTACGTGTTTATAAAGGGTTCCTAGAATGGTTCAATGTGTTGTATCAAATGAAAACACGTCGACAGAACGCTCACACTCAAAGCAAATTGCATCCAAGCGTTAAATGGTTCCGTAGCTTCACGTTTCCACAAGAAAATATTTTTTACAAAGCCCTCGTCGCTGTTTTTTCTTCAAAAGAATAATCTTCACGAGACGGATACAAATTCTTTTGAATGTTTATTCC
This sequence comes from Caradrina kadenii, assembly GCA_947462355.1. Lineage (NCBI taxonomy): Eukaryota > Metazoa > Arthropoda > Insecta > Lepidoptera > Noctuidae > Caradrina > Caradrina kadenii. Next base: position 2,206,463 of record OX381693.1, on the reverse strand, counting down.
TATATAGGGGCACAAAGTTTAGACTCGTTTGTGTAAAACTAGTTTAGCTTTCGACTTTCCTCGCGCTTGTTCGCAACGGATAAGGCTAACATGATCCTAAAAATATCATGAAGAACTCTTTGTCGTGGTATTTTTCGGAAAAGTAAATGTAGTTCGTGAGTTCCAAATAAATTATACGAAACAGTGACTGGTCACATTACCTATAAGCATAAGTAGAAACAGACCTGTAGTAGGGTCAGGAAAAATACTGTATTATATCACTTTGGGACCGAGAACCTTAGTTTCCTTCCCCTATGTGTTAACTACAATCTATGTAAGAAATGGCCGAAAATAATATTTTCATAGTAAACACAATGAGGGCTTTCTACGGGCGAGGGAGTAGACTTTGTACAGGGCGCACACGTCGAGCTGTTGTGAGGAAATTCTTGTGTGGCCGTGCATGCCCCAATTCCATTAATATAACCAGGGATATTCGCATCGTAGCCGTAACTGAAGCTATAGGATATCCGAAATAATAATCTATCCGAAACCGGAACGGAATCTGATATAAATGTTACAGATAATTTCGGATAGAAGTAGAGTCTAAATGAGACACGTTGTTGCATTGTTTATATAGTTTTTATGACTGGTTTTACTGAGATATATTAGTCCAGTATCCGCTATTTTATATTTACCTTGTACAATTACTTAAAAATGTAATATCCGCAATTAAAACTATCTGAAACTATCGGATAATCCGAAATAATTTAATTTTAAAAACTGTATTTGAAACCAGTAAAATATTATTCATAGATCCGCATCTATACACAGATTCGAAACATCGTTGAATTTAACTCACCTTTAGTCCGTTATACAGTCCTGGTACCTTGTGATAGATAGGAAGTCTCTGCATTTAATTACCAAGATAGACAGACAGACTCAAAGATATATCTTATAGAAAATCCGCACGGCATTTCTTTAATTGACCCAGCCCCAGGTGTTTGTATAAAATTGAAATGTAATAAATGGATCAGCGTCTACGTCGGTGTACTAAGTTGTCTCGGGCTCGGCGAACAATGGATGAATATGTATTGAGAGCGGTATGAAACTCTCATTGTTAGTCAATCCGTACTCTGCTGAATCAATAATGTAGCAAGCTCTGTGGGTAGTCTCGAGTAATCTCACTCTACTCGACATGACTGAACCTTTCGTTCAAGAAATTGTACATTTGAAAAGAAAGACTACATATTAATAAAAGCTACTTATCAGTTCCTAATTTCCGCGTCAACGTTGATTTATTTGGGATGATTACTTGAAGTTAAACATATCTTATGACAATCGGTAATACTGTAGCTTATCTGTGAAATAATTGTGGTGATCGCATCAGTACTTTCAGAGATTTGCTCTTACTAACAACAAAATGAAATAACAAACCATACGCATCGTTACTACTCTTTGTACTTTCAGCATAGATTTAGCTTATGCTTCGGAATATCATAATGTGTATAAGAAGTATTCCATGCATTATCATAAAGTTATCATTAATGAACTCCAACAGTCGTAAAAAATAACAAAACGATCGAAAAATACCAAGAACGGGAAGAATTTTTAAACAAGAAAACTCTAATCAATCTTTACTGAGGCAGCTCCTAAGTATTTTCTATTCTCTCTACTAAACTAATGGTGAATGGAGTTTGATTTAAAATTATTTTTATTTTTTCCCCTTTACCTGAAATGACCATTGCCCGCCCACTTACAATAAAACAGATGATTGACCAGATCGTCTTCCATTCGTCCGTGAACATGTTACAGTCAGGAAGAACCAGAGAGATTTTACATGTATAGATTCTTTTATTTTGAGTACTTTTTTGTCCATTTTTTTTTAACCCTTCTTTTTAAAACTGAATGAATATAAAAATCTAATTTCCAATATTTTATGATCTCGTCATACAAGTTCGTGTAGTCTTGTATCCGATACCAGGATCGCATAAAACAAAGGGGTTGAAAATTTCCCTAAAGTAATAAAACGGTAACTTTATCGCCACGGTTATTTTGAGGATACCATAAACGGTTTTTTATTTTATTCAGTGTTACTCTAGAGAATATCTCTATGGTCGAATAGAGATGCGCCAAAAAGCTATTCGGTATCGCGTGACACTACTAAATGGAGTAGCGACCACATTCGCGCATGATTTATGGTTACAAAAACCGATAGGTTATGGAGATATCGAAGTAAAGTTGTCTACCGAACAAAAAATATAATAAACTTGTTTGAAATATGTCCGACAGATAAAAATATTTCATCAATGTGAAGAATTATAGTTTGGTTATTTTTGTCGGTTTTGTTAAAAATATGTTTTTGTTTCACTAACTAATAAAAAATACTGGGCCTTTTCAATTCATATGTACTTTTTAAGATTAATTTGGACATCATTGACATCGATAAGTCTGAATTCTTCAAACGTTTGTTGCTCATGCCCTCGCTGTATGAGAAGAGGCCTTTGTCCTGCAGTCGGACAATACCAAATAGAATATGTACCGGACTAACCAATTCATCATCACATCATATCAGCCGTAGGACTTCCACTGCTGGACAGAGGCCTCCCCCATAGATTTATCAATTGTTTACAAAATAATGAATTGAAATAAGTCATGACGTCATAAACAAAATAACTGAAGTCTCGAAACGTACTGAAATGATTTCAATGTTCGCTTTATACAACAATCGACTTGAATACAAAAATTTTCATACATCTCTATCGCAATAGCTACCAGGAAAATATAAGTGCTAAGAGAAAATCCGATAATATCGAGGCGCGTATTGTCTACCGCTTATTGTCTTGTGGCCCATACTCGAGTCTTTTGTTATTCCATTTCCTCACAGCTCTCTAAGCTAACTGTAATCAACATTTTTCAGGTTTTTCGGCTAATAGTTTCATTAGGATCTTCTTTGTTATTTAATTGAACAGCATTTTAGAAATACGAGACAATTTTTTATTCAAATTGAATGGTTGGATTTTCTCTTGCCGGCGGGCATTAGTCGCAGCGTATTTATTAGTCTTTGGCAAAAGTGTATTGCCCATTCACCGAATAAAATTGGCTTTTAAATATCTATCTCTTAAAAAAGATTAATGTTGTATCTTTTTTATTCAATATCGTTTTATTGGGTACTATGACGTAGGTACCTCACAAGAATAATAATAATATCAGCCTATTTTTGTCCCACTTCAGGGCAAAGGCCTCTTCTCTTACAATGAAGCCACGAGGATTGATTACCACCCTTGATCAAGGCGGATTGGCGATTTCAGATTAATTTTAAGACATTTTCCTTCACCGATGTCAGTGACGTCCTAGGTAACCTTAGAAACTAGATATTATTAATTGCAAATATCACATTTAACTTGCCCGAATTTTAACTGACTTCATAATTATAATAAATGTTATAATATATAATTATAATATAATAAATTGTTTTTTCTAGTTGACGCGTTGGAGCTATCGATTGAGTTGAGGAAAATTCGTCAAAAATAAAACTGCCATCCATATAAATCTCACAATGGGCCTGAACGAGCCGATCGTACGTACTAGGCGCACATACTTTCATAGTTATTTTTCATGTAAACGAGAGGGGCGGTATAAAGGTGCCTATATTTTATGCGAGCCTGGCGTTTTTAGCTCGGGACAATAGTGTAAAGAGATAAAACCTGTGAACGACCGGCACATGTTTATACGTTAAAATGATTTTTTTAATATACCCACGGTATAAACGGGTCCTCGAATATACGCGGCTATTTCGTGTTCATATTTCTTGTTGAATGAGGTTTATGAATGTTATTCATATTTAATTATTTGAATCCCGCTTGCGTCTGACCGGGATAATAGCTTTTTTTTAGAGATCCTCAGTTTGAATGGAGAATTCAACATTTAATAAACCTTACTTTTTAAATTTTTTGCTGTCAGTGTGTTGATGACAGTGACTGTGAGTTTATCGTCGTGATTGCCCAGTGGTTAAGGTGTCTACCCCTCATTTCCGAGGCAGTGGGTTCACAATTGGGCACGGGCAAGAAGTACCAATGTGACTTTTTCTGTACTACCTAAGTTTATCTTGAACATCAGTACTTTTTTTTTTAGAATGGGAAGTCATCCAATGACTTCTTCCGCCCTGGGTGGGGCGGAAGGGAGTGTCAGACTTTTACTGACTAAAACCCACGCGTGGTCCTCCTAATGCCCTTTGCGCTCCAGGGCCGCGGTAACTCTTTTGAATAAATTCTACAACCCTGGCAGGCACTGGCCCTAGCGGGCTCCGTCTACAGTGCTGACATCTCTATGAAGCGCGCGTGGAACACAACGCGCCGTCGAACCGGGCCTGGTTCTGATCGGACGGCGAGCCACCCAATTCTCACCGTTCGCAGGTCCGCGCCTACGGTGGCCGGGAATCGCCCTGCGACTCCCAACGCCCGAGGTGTCTTGTTCTTTTGCGGCGGCTGGGACGTGAGGTTTGCCTCTCCCTCACGTGTCCCGCCTCCTCCTTCGCTTGCATTACTGCTTCGCAGAAGGAGGTGTCTGCTTCCCATTCTCCCTCGCTCCGGACCATGGATTGAACCAGAGCCGAACGCGAAAGGTCACCGCCGTCAATCGTTCTACGAGGACACGGCGGTGCTCCGCCCAAGCAGGGCAAACCTCCACCGTGTGCTCCACCGTTAAAATTAATAGTCTGAAATCGCCATCCGCCGTGAACACACGTAATGATCAATGCTCATGCAATCTTTGTATGGAAGAGGCCTTTGCCTTGCAGTGGGAAAATAATGGGCTGGTATTCTTATTACCGTCTGTATAAATTAGCTACCTATTACACATTTCGTAATCCGCTCTTACCTAACATGGTAACAATTAGCAAGACCAGAAAACCTTGAAGTTCAAGTGAATAAAAGGAATGAATTTAGAAACATGCGTAGCCTTAGCGTGACTAGCCTAAACCAATATTTACGATCGTGACATTTGCCGACTTCAGTTTAAAAACTGTATTTCTATTAATATCTAAGTTTCTGAAAGTAACTATTTTTTTAGGAACTATGCGTGACATTTTCGCATATATAATAAAGTTGCTTATACTGGTGGTACTGTGAGAACCTGAAATGCTCCGGTATATTATATTATATGAAGAAAAAGAAGTCGTACGAACTGGCTGTTAGGGTACCTATTTTTTTTATTTCGGAACAGTGTTTTTGTCATAATTGAAACTGTCAAATTTAAATATTTATTCTTAATTAGACCTCTATATGGCACTTTTGAAAGCAATGTGCAAGAACAAAAATAATTGAATCTCAACTAGATTTAATTATTTTTTCCTTGTACTTAATTAAGTTGTCCAAAATTAAGTTTATTATAGAGAAGAATGGACAAGAAACTCCATACTTACTATTTTAATGTAACATGTTTTACAATATTTTATTGAAGAGAAAATAAGGTAATAAAATTAGGTTACGCATGTTTCAACATTCTAAAGAAACTGCAAAAAATCTTCATCTTTAAAAAAATATAAGCGTTTATGATCATGCTGAAAGCCTTGTCTGCACTTAACAACATAGAATATGTCTCCATACAATATGTAACACGACCTTTAGTGACCCATACCATGAAAAAAATGATTATAAAAAATGTAAAGGTCTCCAAAATATATGACAATGATGAAAGTTCAAATTTCATTTCCTTTATCTGTAGATTTTAGCTGATTTCTCTTGTCCCTTCAGATACTCTGTCTCCTGAATACTGATGCGACCCGTCAGTTCTGTTTACCCTTTGAATTGTAATCTCCTCTCTCATTATGTTGTCCTACGACATTCTATCCACATATACGACCCACATTGCCCTTTCGTTTCTACCATCTGACCTTTTCTTTAAACCGCGCGTGACATCGCGCATTTTTCTGAGTGTTCGCATTTCAAACGCGTTAATTTTATTTTTATTTTCTCTTTGTAAACTCGTGTCTTCCTGGTACTAATCATAGGATATTTACAGTGCGTATTTGCCCCGCCTTTGCCCACGTTTTGGGAATTAAAGTAAATACCTAATTATAGTCGACTGGTTAGGAGAAATCTTGATATTTCTACAGAAGTTTTATATTATTTCGGCTCTTAAAATGCTTTGCTTAAAACTTTGAACTCGTTCAAATAAGCGACCTCAAAAACTTCGTAAAGGAATCCAGAAACCAGAGTTTAATCAAAGTCTTAAACTAGAAGTTTCAGTAAAGAACTATGCAGAAATATGTCTCTCTAGTCTCGGTTAACCAATTGAGCGCTAAGTGGATGCATGCAGTAGGTAAACGATGCAAATTACCCCATTCTCACTTATTTGACAATTGTGGCGTGTCGACGGAAATTCGACTTCAGCACGATCTGGAAACTTCAGACAAACAAACAGTCACTCACTACTGACTAAGCATGATTTCGAAGCGAAACTGTTAGGGCGCATTCATACATACGCTTATTCTTTCGTAGCGACAACGAGCAAGAGCCGCGCATTCGCCGCTTTCTCCTCAGAGACTTTAAAATGTATAATATAAGCCTCGCGTTATATTTCATTGATCTTAATGATCAATGTACCTAGGCGATGCGGTTGCATACGTACTTTATATCGATAAAAAATATACGTTAAAACAAGAGACTCACCTATTAAATTCCAATGTTTCTGAGGAGGGAGCTACTCGTAAGCACGCGGTTTCACATCGAAAAGATTCGCGCTAGTGTGAACGTAGCCTTAGTGTCACGACTTGGGCACGCCTTAATAGAGGCGGTAAGTCCCCTCTTTGAGGAGTGGCTGGAGAGGCGCCACGGCGCCCTCACCTACCGCCTGACGCAGGTCCTCACCGGACACGGGTGTTTCGGGAGGTTCCTGCACCTCATCGGGCGGGAGGAAACGTCCGGGTGTCACCATTGTGTGGATTGCCCCGAGGACACGGTGGAGCACACCGTGGCGGTATGCCCCGCTTGGGCGGAGCATCGCCGAGTCCTCGTGGCGGCCATCGGCGGCGGCGAACTCTCGCGTCCGGCCCTGGTGCGAGCCATGGTTCGGAGCGAGAGGGAATGGGATGCAGTCGCCTCCTTCTGCGAGGCAGTAATGCTTGAGAAGGAGGCGGCGGGACGGTTGAGACAGCGGTTCTCCCGTCCCAGCCGCCGCGGTAGACGCTCCGGGCGTCGGGAGCCGCGAGACGACTCCCGGCCACCGTAGATACTGGCCTGTGGACGGTGAGCAATGGGTAGCTCACCGTCCTTACGTTGCATAACGACAGGCCGTGTCGACGGCGCGTTCGTGTTCCACGCGCGCCTCAAAGAGATGTCAGCAAAAGGAAGGGGCCACTGAGGGCCGATGCCTGCCGGGGCTGCGGGTTGTTCGCAAGAGATACCGCGCCCCCGGAACGCAAAGGGCACAAGAAGGAACATGGGTGGGTTTTAGTCAGTAAAAGTCTGACACTCCCTCCCGCCCCGCCCAGGGCGGGAGAAGTTATTTGATGATTTCCCACCCACCAAAAAAAAAAAAAAAAAAAAAAAAGTGTCACGACTGCAGCGTACGCACATAAAACTGATGTCGCGCTAAAAAGTCGCTGCGTTTACAACCAGCCTTAACGCCATACGGAATATATGGCGCGGTTAATTCGTGCGAACGTATTTTACATAAACATTGCCTACGCATGTAGATTTTACAGGGTTTGTAGAGCTGTATTTATTGCTGTATGTAGCTTATTGCCTGGTATCACAAAAAGCGAAATAGGTAATGAATTTTTAGTAGTATCTACATATGGGTTACTACCCATATGTAGATACCACCATGTAGAGACCATTAATTAATAATTTCAAGACACAACTTCACTAAAAACACTTTATTGCCCTGAAAACCCGATTAATTTTTGGCTGTATTGAACTTAATAAGTAGTTAGTGAAATAAAATTACAAAAAGTGACGTCATAGTTCAGTATTGTCATACAAAATCTATGGGGAATCGCGTTTTAACAGCTCATAAAAAGTACGTCTATTGATTGGTGGTGTCATTTACCCAACTCTTTATGTGCACCAGACATTTCTACTTCGCCTGCGTGCACAAAAATCTAAGTCATAACATAACATACCAACACGCCTGTATTCCCCAGAGAGTTTTTTTTTTGGGGGGGTGGGAAATCATCAAATAACTTCTCCCGCCCTGGGCGGGGCGGGAGGGAGTGTCAGACTTTTACTGACTAAAACCCATCCATGTTCCTTCTTGTGCCCTTTGCGTTCCGGGGCCGCGGTATCTCTTACGAACAACCCGCAGTCCCCAGAGGGTTAAGCAGAGGTGTACCAATGTACACCCACAGTTCGCAAGCATTTTTTTAGATTCAATCTAAGTCATATCACGTCATTTTCAAGAGGACAAATTAATTATATCTAGTTGCCTGGTCCAAAACGAAGTTTCGTATGGAGAAGAATGGGCAAGAAACTCCATACAACAACGGCATATTGTTATCTCATACACGCAAATGCCCCTTCTAATACAGAGATCGCCATTTACTCTTTAAAAAAAAAGACAACAGCTTACATTCAATAATTATAAGAATGCAGAATGAATAAATAATAATTTAATGAATGAGTGTCATTGGGCTTTTTTATGAAATTCACAATAGCAACTCGGAGTTCGGATCTGTGTCCGGTTAATGGCAATAGGCTCGCCCTCTATTACATGGGACCTAAACATACCGGCGGACTGTGGGTGTACATTGATACATCTCTGTCTAACTCTTCGGGGAATACAGGCGTGATGGTGCATTGTAGTTAAATAAAATGAAAATATTACATGAGATTATAGCGATGAAAATATAATGACAAGCAAAAAAAAAAAGAACAAAACTCAATAAATGTCAAAATAAAAATACACAAAATTAAAAATTTTAAGTAACAGTAAGTAAGCAACGTAAGACAGAAGAATAAAAATCCCTACCGCAGCTAACAAAAGAGATGATAACTTTGAAACCGCTGAACCGATTTCCATGAAACATTAGACTAATATATATCTTTCAAACAAAAAAAAACTAAATCTAAAATGGGTTCGTGCTTTCAGGAGCTACGATGCCACAGACAGATACACACACACACACACAGCCACGTAAAACTTATAACACCCCTAAAAATTTAATTGATGAGAATCTAGCGATGAAAAAAGAATGCCAACCAAAAATAAAACAATACAACTCAAATGTCAAAATACTTAAAAAAAAAATCGAACCAAAGAGTTCGTAACACTTATTCAACAAGCGCCGCACAAAATGGTGTACGTGATAAATCGCAATTTTTACACGCATCCATAAACACCATTCTAAATAAAACACCATAAAATGTGTTCCACGAGCCCCTCGTCGCGCATCACCCACAGAGGACAAACTGGAGTCTCCAACAAAAAAGCGTGCAAAATATAAAATACCGACGCAAGGCAAAGTTCTCCCTTCTCGCCGCATTAAAATTCACGTACCTATTCATTGTGTGGTAAAGCTAAATCGAGCATAAAATTGTTGTTCGAAATTTATTAGGTATTGCTACAATATATGGTTCAGTTCTTTGATTATACTTTCAAGGATTTTTTTCTTCAATCGTGCGTTGAACTTCGTTTGGTTAATTTGTGAATAATGATTGGAAAAATCCCGCGGTGTGTCCCGCGTTCAGTTACGTCTTTGGTTACTACTCCGCACGCGTTAGTCGTAGCGTGATATTCTTTACATATAAACCTTCCTCATAAATCACCCTATTTATTGATGAAAACCGCATTGAAATCCGTTGCGTAGTTTTCTAGATCTAAGCGTACAGAGGGACCGACAGTGGTAAGCGACTTTGTTTTATACTATGTACAGAAGACATGCTTCAATATCACGGTAACTTAATTTTGAGCAACGTTTATAATTCGCCTCGAACTGCCACGGTAGCCAAGAGGTCTTAAGCGCGACTGCTACGCTAGAGGTTTTGGGTTCGATTCCCAAGTCGAGCAAAAAGTGTTATTGAGTTTTTCTATAGAAGTCTCACTAGCAGCACGGAGTTAGAAGTTGTGCCCAGTTAATGGCAATAGGCTCGCCCCCTATTATATGGGACTTCAACACACCGGCGAACTGTGGGTGTACATTGGTATACTTCTGCTTAACCCTTCGGGGAATACAGATGTGATGGTATGATGGTTTATACTTCGTAAGGGGAGAAATATACGCTAGTAGAAGCTTGCACGCTGCATAAAGTCGGAATGTTTCAGTGTCTGAAACCAGAAGCCTGGATAATACACAGCGCATTTGCTTTAGAAACTGGCGCATCTCACGCCTTCACACACATCTGTGCTAATATTATAAAGCTGAAGAGTTTGTTTGTACTCGCGCTAATCTCAGGAACTACTGGTCCGATTAAAAAAAAAAATGTATTATATAGCCTGTTTATCGAGAAAGGTTAGGTTCGGTATCGAGGTTGGCTTAAAAAATTATCGTACGATCCGCGGGATCGGAGCATTAATAAAAGACGTAACTTAACGTAGGTGAAACCGCGAGCCATTACTAGTCGTCTGCATAAACCTTTATAAATTTTACTCTTACACAAAGTATTTGAAGGCCACGAAGCCTAGCCTAGATTACATTTTACAAATTCAATTCTGTGTACTAGAAAAAGGAAAATAGAAAAGTTAATATTTGAAAAGTCTTTGTTCAAAGAAAATATTTTGACTACAGAATACTTTTCTACTTAGAAAAAATACCTCATTAAAGTATATAAGCAAGGTATATTAGACCTGACGCTACTCTTTCCTTCTGCCCAGCCTTTTCCCAACTATGTCGTGGTCGGCTTCCAGTCTAACCGAATGCAGCTGAATACCAGTAGTTTACATGGAACAACTGCCTATCTGACCTCCACAACCCAGTTATTGGGATACCCGATACATCTTGGTTAGACTGGTTGTCAGACTTGTTGCCTTCTAACTCGATCAACCAACGGCTTTACGTGATTTCTAAAGTGTCAACCCCCAACTTCCAAGTTATGAATGTTACTGAGAAATTCCTTAAAAGAAATTTTTAGAGCTGCGTCTATCAGAATCAAAACCTTTACTATTTATTTCACAAAATTCTCTCCCAGACAAACAGAATCTAATATAAATTCTGTTTCGAAGCGTTTCTTTACGGAACCATTTCTTAATCCCAGACCCAAATAACTTTAACAGTCGGCAGATTTAGGGATTAATAAAAAAGGAAATAAACTGCGCCAGTTTCAATTTTACTAAGTCTGAGCTGGGAGATAGCGGGGCTGAGGCAATAGTGGCGGCCGGCACTTATTTAATTATTAAATCTCTTTTAATTAAATGTGGCTCGAAATCGTTTCGATTGCATCTTAAATGTTTATGTAGTTTCATGATGTTTATTTGTTTATCGTAAGGATTGGGGACGAAGAAATGTAAATGTTTTGACCAATATTTGTCTGTCATGATTTGTATCTTGTATCTTTTGTTGGACATCCCAAATAAATACAAGAAAAAATGAAATAAAAGTGTGAAAGATGATAAGGTCAATGTACCTGTCCCAGGTCGAGCAAAGTGTTATTAAGTTTTTCTATAAAATTCTTAGTAGTAGCTCGAAGATAGGATTTGTGCCCGGTTAATGTCAATAAGCTCGCCCCCTTTTACATGGGACCTTAACATATCGGCAAACTGTGTACATTGGTACACCTCGGTCTAACCCTTTGGGGAATACAGGCGTGATGTTATATATGGTGAAAGATGATAATGGTGAGAAAGGATATTTATTATTTATTTTCCAGAGTCTAGTACTGTTTTTTTTAATCCTAAATTATTCAAATAGGCCGAGCCATTTCAAGCTTCTACCAGACTAGCGCACGTCAATTGATTTTTATACAGATAACGTCATTTTGTTTCGTCGAATCAGAACACTCATAATATCAAGCAAGACACGAACTACCATTTCCAATGTTATCTAAAACCCATAATAAAATATGAAAGTTACATCATTTATGAAAAGAAAATAATTACCCAGTTGCAATAAATAATAAACCACAATGAATGAGGCGAAATAAACTGATAAAAACTGCAATAAATGTGAGCAATTACGACTTGTCCGTAGTTCCCGGCTATTTGGACTTATTTATTTCCACTGTATCCTTTCACAATAATAATTCTTTTATTATATTTTCTTTTGCCGGTATTCTTTTGTTTCTTAAAAAGAAACATCGTATCATCTGTTTATCGTCTTGCGTAAAAGATTACTAGGGAAAACATATCGCGTAAAAGATAAGTTTGTAGCGTAATGTTATTCTTGGGCAGATGGCTAAGTGTCTTTTTTATGATTCTGAAAACCAGAATAATACTGGGTTTTAGTTATGGTGATTTTAATGAAATATTTAAAATTATGCTTGTATGAACATATGTATGAACGTGGACGAGTCGAACGTCGTCGTTCTGTGGTTTCTGAATACCCCCATGGGAAAAAGGCGTGAGTTTATGTATGTATTTTAAATTATTTGAAAGTAAAAACCTACTCAAATATCAAAAGATCCCCCCCCGCCCCCATCTAAGACTTTGTGTTTGGAACACCAGACTCTCGAAGTTCCAACATTTAAAGTCTCTGGCTGACATTATGCCCCATAGTCAGTGTATCGCAATCATTAATTCCTGTTAAACGTAAGTATAATAGCCACAACAAGTCGTGAGCACAAACGTCAAGTAATTTTTTGGGCTTTTTGGGGGCCAACGCTGCACGCGATGTGTCCGACTGACGGACCAATCGCATGCAGCGTCGACGGTCCAAAAAACCCAGAAAGTAATCGAAAAATCCAAAAATTAACTTCACATTTGTGCTCACGACTTGTGGCGACGACTATATATTTAAACCTGCTATCACACTTGAATGTAAATGAATGGAAAAAAGCGCAATATACAAACTAGAAAGTAGGTACGAATAATATCCATATTATTTTATATTTATTTTTAATATTTTTAGGCTAGGTTTTGTTGGATTCTAAACCCTAAATTCTAAATTATTTTATAGACTAATTTACCAAATAAATTAGAATATAGCATTAACAAATGGCTAATTATATAATAGGTTTTAACAAAGTAGATTACAAAAAGATCATATACCATCACTCCTGTGTTCCCCAAAGGGTTTTTTTTTATTTTTTGGTGGGTGGGAAATCATTAAATAACTTCTCCCGCCCTGGGCGGGGCGGGAGGGAGTGTCAGACTTTTACTGACTAAAACCCACCCATGTTCCTTCTTGTGCCCTTTGCGTTCCGGGGGCGCGGTATCTCTTGCGAACAACCCGCAGTCCCCAAAGGGTTAGACAGAGGTGTACTTATATACACTCACCCACAGTTTGCCGGTATCTTTAGGTCCCATGTAATAGGGGGCGAGCCTATTGCCGTTAACCGGGCACAAATCCTAACTCCGAGCTGCTACTGAGAATTTCATAGAAAAATTCAATAACACTTGCTCGACCTGGAAATCCAACCCAAGGCCTCTAGCGTAGCAGTCGTACTTAAGACCACTAGGCTATAAAAACAGAAGTAAAAAAAAAAAAGGATTAGGACTATTTCCTTTTCAGCCATGACAAAATGACATATATCTGTCTGACTCCTAGTATCTAGGCCCATTACAATGCGTGCTCAAAAATACTAGAATCGCCCCTCTGGTCTCAATATTCAACGAGTGGTCGCAGCAATAATAATGTCAAACAGCGTCAGACGGGGTCGGTCACCGCTGGCCGAGCTCCAATTGCTAAGACCCTCGTCTTCCTCAGTTATAGTGGTGTTCCCATTACGGACGTCGCGTTTGCCAGTTTTATTGCCATGTTTCAAAGACGTTTGGGCACGTCAGACGTGGAGGAAGGAATTGGTGGCAGTTTGAAATGATTGCAGTTGCTGTTATTTAAATGAATTAGAGAACTTGGAGTTTTACTGAGATTTAAAGGCTTTTGTATAATAAAAAGTATTACGACAATCATTGAGCTATTGTTTTCTTAAATCGTTCAAGGCTGAAGTTCATTTTTTTACATTTATTTCTTAATGCACCGAAGTTTTCCGGTAAAAAAAAATACAAGAGATACATAACCTCCTCTTTTTTTAGGTCGGTTGAAAATGATTAAAGACTCTGAAATTCTTTTTTTTTTCTTTTTCTGCAGCAGTATTGTAGGTTTTGCAAGATGAAACTAATCCCCAAAATAAGACAATATCTAGAAGCTAAGTTAATTAAGAAAGATATTATAAACAAGTTTATAGCGCCTGTCTTAATCCTCTGATTTCATTATAAGAATAAATGGCGTCAAAATATTTATAGCAAAATTTAAATAAATCAACGAGATTATTTTAATTAACACCACAATATTACGGCTAACGTACAATATTTTTTTATATACACAGAAAATCTGTATTTATGTACACTAATTCTCGTTCAGAAAGGTAGTGTAAAACGCAATAAACATTAATTCGACAAAACACATTACAAATGAACGCGCCGTTTAATTTTATGTGCAATAAAACAGTTTGGTGTCGTATGCAGCGTCAGTACAGGGACAATTGGGACGGCGAACAACGCTCATTGCTTGGCGGCAGTTCATTATGTCTAAGACTTGCAAAAAAAGACTATTTGCATGAGTGTTTTTTTGGCAACTCTATTTGTGGTCTAGAAATTGAGTGGTCATTATCTACTTCTGGCCTTATGGACTAAGATCCCAGCGTCGCCATTTTAGCGTGGTTGAAATTTTGGGTATATTCCGGATGTAAAAACATACATCCCCGTTAACTACACATCGTGCCCATCAAACTAAGCAAAATTAAGCAGAAAATATTGCTTGGAAACGATCTTTATTTTTGGTGTGAAGATCACTGTGTATGATGCGCATAGTAACGTATGCAAAACGTCGTGCTTGCAGCTACATCCGATAGTACAGAGGTCATGAACATTAACACATTAATTAACACATTTTAAACTGGTTTTCTTAAAAAAAAAACGTAAAAAGGTTCTAATTTTAACCATAAATTTAAGAAAATCCGTAACCAGTCGCAGCTTTGGTCCAAAACAACAAAAAAAGATGGAAAGAACATAATATATAACTTTTGACTTTTAACTTTCTTGGAAGCTATATATTTGAGCCGTTTGGGGTTGAAACACTAGGGCCATGGGGTCCGACCGCTCATCTAGTTTTTCGGGACATCGCCAAGCTAGCCTTTTCTTGGCCTAAAGAACCAGCATTGCCATACAACGTGACCATGCTGTAAGCGTTTTGGGCACATGACCCATTGACAGCGATGCGCATGAGTTTTTTCATGTCCTATAAGCTTCTCTTTTTTTATAAATTGTATACGAGCAACTAGCTTCAAGTTTTAAATGTGACACTTCTTGACACTTCTTGACTTTGACTTTGACTATATAGTTTGTAATTTATTTATTATTTAAAAGTTTCGTGTTGGAATCTATACTTATATTATAAAGCTGAAGAATTTGTTTGTTTGTTTGGATGAACGCGCTAATCTCAGGAACTACTGGTTGGAATTGAAAAATTCGTTTTGTGTACTTTCCTACAGTACCAAACCTCTACAAAAATTTATATTTATTCTCCAGACCGATTCCGGCCACGGCGGCTAATCTTTATTCAGACTAGCCAAGTACGCAGGAGATATTATAGTGCACAAGTGTGTGCGCAAACACAGGTACACTCCCTCTTCCCTCACCCTCATAGTCCGATGGGACGGCAATCCGACACTACCGGGGAGAGATCAAGCGCAGGACCATCGGCTTTACGTGCTTTCCAAGGCACGGGGGTGCCACACCACCAACTTCCAAACTCCGGGCTGTTACTGAGAAATCCCTAATGGAAAAACCCAATAACACTTTTTGCCCGACCTGAAAAGCAAACCCAGGACCCCACGCTCTCTAGCAACTCTTTAGTACCTATTCAAATGTTTTTTTTTTTCCGACGAGAGGAGTCAAAGCGATGCGGTTTTGTAAACGTTTTGCACCTTGTTTTGTTCACCTTTCTACCGTCTTTTCTTTTAGACTCGACCAGTTAAAAGTGCTTTGCAGGTTTTTTTAGAATAATTTCCTTATTTTGTTGAATAAAGTAAAATATATATTTTTTATAGCAATTAAACCTTTATTTATTCTCTCTTCACAAAGCTGACTGAATGTTAATATGTACAAAAAAAGTCCCAGCTTTGCGAGAGACTGGTGACTGATATAGGTTTTGGAAAAAGCCTGTGTTACAGGTCGCCATAAATATAGTATAACTTTTACCTGCTAAATACATTTACATACCATCACGCCTGTATTCCCCAAAAGGTTAGGCATAGGTGTACCGGTGTACAGCCACAGTTCGCCGGTATGTTAAGGTCCCATGTAGTAGTGGGCGAGCCTATTGCCATTAATCGGGCACAAATCCTAATTCCGAGCAGCTACTGAGAATTTCATAGAAAAACCCAATAACACTTTTTGCTCGACCTGGAAATCGAACCCAAGACCTCTAGCGTATCAATCGCGCTTGGGGCCACTAGGCTAACGAGGCAGTATATTTACCTACACATTAAAATTAATTAAATAATTGAAGGTTAGACATCATTTTCATTATCATTATTTCCATTTTTTAGATTATCTAAAGTGCACACATCTTTCATGGGGTACTTAGTGTTAAATGTTACAACAAAATACCTTGTGATATATTAAAACTAAATGAAAAACAATTTAAAAAATGTATCAAAAGTACACTTTGTAAACAATCTTATTACAAATTAGAAGATTATATTCAAGATAACAATGCTTGGAAACATGCTGGTCCTGCTCCATAGGACAATTTAAAGTCTTGACAAAATCAACTGGTTGCTAATTTAATTATATAAGTACTTTGTTTTGATTAATTATTTTTCTCTTCGACATTAATTCTACATTTGAGTATGCCTCACACACTGATTCCTTGTCTTTGAAATGTATTTAATATTACAATTAACTCAGCTTTCATTTCTAATTTGTGGCACTGAGTACGTATTGCAGTACTTTGAGTGACTTTTTTTAATAGATCGTTTTGACATCAGTATAGTTTTATGGAATTGTACAACTTATTGTAATACATTTTTTTTTAAAGAGTATGTATGGAGTTTCTTGCCCGTTCTTCTCCATACGAAACTACCTTTTGAAATGGGCAACTAGATTCAATATCTTTAATTTTAACATGTAATTGACGTTCAAAAGTGCCTTTTAATGGTCTAATTAAAATAAATGATTTGACTTTGACATCAAATCAATCTTACACTAATATTGTGGAATAAATTCTCTTCTGCCTCATCATTTTAACGGTTTCTTTTATAGTTATTTTTTTATATATTTTTCTTCCTGAGTTTATCATTGACATCGCCGACATCGTTGAGGGGAAACACCGTGGACTTACATTAAAGTCTGAAATAACCAATTCGCCTTTAGCAAGGGTGGTGATCAATGCTCGTGTCTTCTTAGTATGAGAAGAGGCCTTTGCTCTGCAGTTGGGCCTTAATGGCTGGTATAATTATTCATCTAAATTCACTACCTTACTAGTAAATATTTACTAGTAAGACGTATTTACGTCACAAACACCAACTGTTAATCATGCGTTGGTACCAGGCGCACATAGCTCAACGAAGTTTACTATAAACAGAACTTCCCCGATGCTTCATAAGATGCGGATATTGCGCCCTCTGGCGACGTCATCCGGCTTGAAACTGGTACACCACTTCCAACCGGCACTTTGTACCCGGTTTACTGCCGGAAGATCAGAGGTTATGCAGTTATGCATTATGCACTTTCTTGTTTACTGAGGTTTTGTCGATTTAAATAGTAGACAATATTCAGAAGACAAATTGACAGAAGTCAGTTTTACAAATTATTGTAATCACTTATTTTTAACCGACTTCAAAAAAAAAGAAGGTTGTTTGTTTGATTTTTTAAATATTTCTTGCTGTATTTTTTTTTTTTTAAGGAACCGCCGTGTCTTTCGATTTGAAAGTTATTTTTATTTTCCAGTTTTTGAAGGCGGTTGACCTTTTTCAAAAAACTTTTTTTTTTAATTAAAACTAGAGACTATGAGCAAAAGTTATTTAACTGTCTTGTGATAGCTTATTATACTAGGTAACCTACCTACCCAATGTGCCCACAATGTACATGTAGCATACAATTTAACAATGCCTAAAGGAGAAAAAAGAAAGTTTAACCGACCATAAATGTATCCGGGATGAATTTGAATTCTAAGGCAACTGGTTAAGAACCAAAATAATGACGAAAAAGGAAAAGATATCAACACTTTTTTTGGGAAAAGGATTTCTTTTTCTGACCCAATAAAAAATATAGAAGACAATAATAATTATATGTATTTGATTTAGAATACTACGTCACTAAATGCAATTTCATAAGCGATCGTCTATCGCAAGTGGACTACCCATTTATTTAATTCATTCGCACCTCAAAAAAGCTTTCAACATATTAAAAGCGCGCTTTTGTGTTAAAAGCGCGCATAACTGAGTTACCGGTCCCCATCACCAAACGACCGCCATTTTGGTTTAGTTGTGCTAGTAAAGGTTATTGATTGATTGAAAATGTGATTGGTCTGTTTGCAGACAGTTGCAGACTTACCTAAATATATACAGTTTTAAATATAGATTATACTAGCTGTTGCCCGCGACTTCGTTAGCGTTCACTATTTTATTGGTTTCAATTTTGGTTTTCGCGTAACCCTCTATTTTTTAAATTAAAGTAAATAAAAAATAAAAATAAGTTACTTCTTATAACATCAGCTATCTGCGAGTGAAAGTCCCGTCAAAATCGGTCCAACCGTTTCGGAGATAAGCCGGGACAAACAGACAGACACAAACAAAAATTTTTTTTTTATGTTAGTACCGTATATACTTTCATATGCACTTAGTGAAAAACTGTTAATCTGAAATTACAAACAGACCCTTCAATTTTAATTATTTGTATAGATTATTACGAGATTTTAATCTTTATAGGGAGAATACTGTTTATACAATTTATAAAAGAAAAAGGGGACGGTCATAGGGTATCGAGAACTCTTTCACGTCGCTGCCAATGGGACAATCATTTTTAAAAACTAGCTTTTGCTCATGACTTAATCTGCGTAAAATCAGATATTCAGAATCAAAGCAATGGCGTAAATTATCCCATGGGATAAATATTTTAGGTACTATGTATTAAGCTAGCTAGGTCATCAGCTATGTGTGTGCCAAAGTTCAGCTAATTCTGTTCAGTTGTTTAAGAGTATAAGACAAACATCAGTTCAGTCAAACTTTCGCGTACTATTAATTATGTATAATAGTAATTGGAAATAGAATAGTCCTGTTCCATTTTTAATAGTTTGTAATATACATAATTAATTGACGTTTTTTGTAAGAAAAGCAAAGGTTTTGTATACAAAGCTAAATTATGATGATATCAGTATAAGGTAATGACAGTCAAAAAAACGAAAACGTGAAAAATAACTTTAGCTCAGGGGAGAAGTCATTTGATGATTTTCCATCCGGAAACAAAAAAAAGCTTAGGAAGTCGGCGGCTTTGGTTCTGTTTGTTGTTTTGTAATCCAAATTCCAAAGCTTTTTCCTTGGGACCACCTTTGAAGTATGACCTATCAAAATCGATTCATAATTAGCGGAGTTATCGCGTAACACATATACAAAAAAAACATTACGACGAATTGATAACCTCCTTCATTTTGAAGTCGGTTCAAAAGACAGGAGACATCGATGAATGGGAAATAGTCAAGGATAAATCTTTTATCAAACGAAAGCGTACTACGTAGTCTTAAAACACGCGGGAGTTAAGTAATGATGAGTCACACAGCGCAATCAATAGGAAAATTACAAGATTTTTCTTTTTATCACAAAATACAAAACAAAACAAAGCATAATTTATCAATCTCTTCTGTATTTGTCGATCTGTCGCTATACTAATAGATGGTCACCCCACTAGTCATTTGTCTTGTCGAGGCCGCTTGAGCGATTATTTGGGACAGATCTGGCGAACGTTAGTGATGATATAGCTGTGTCTGATTTACTGTTTATGTAAGGATTTAAGATAGAACCGCCTCGGTGGCCTAGTGGTTCTAAGAGCGACTGCTACACTAGAGGTCTTGGGTTCGATTCCCAGGTCGAGCAAAAAGTGTTATTGGGTTTTTCTATGAAATTCTCAGTAGCAGCTCGGAGTTAGGATTTGTGCCCGGATAATGGCAATAGGCTCGCCCCCTATTACATGGGACCTAAAACATACCGGCGAACTGTGCGTGTACATTGTTACACCTCTGCCTAACCCTTCGGGGAATACAGGCGTGATGGTATGTCATGTGTTAAGATAGAACTGATCAATGGTACCTTTGTTTGTTAATTGCTTTAAGAGCTTTGGTCGGTAAATTGACATCAAAGTATTAAACAATAATTATTACTCCTATTAATCTCCGATAAAAACAGAAGGGTGTTCCAAGTTTAACGTGTGTGTATCTACGTGTCTGTCTGCATCGTAACTCCTAAACGACTAAACCGATTTTGAAGATGATCAGCCCTTTTCTAGTTTATGAATGGATGTGAGCATTTTCCACAGATCTGGTAGAGTTTTGTTCGTGGGGTTTATTTAGACTTTTATTTTCTGCATTAAGGCTCACTTCCACCAAAAATCGCTAAATACATTTAGAGTCTAAAATATTTAGAACATCATCGCATCCCTTTCACATTGTTAGAAGGTGACAGAGACAGAATGATAATTTAAATACATTAGCGCTAAATATGTTTTGTGATTTGTGGTGGACGTGGACCTAAGAACCACACAAAATTAATTTGTTGCTACAATTGCTCTCATAGTCAATTAATTGATTTAAACTAAGCCATTAAACATAATTGAACATCAAAAAGTGTAGAGAAGAATGGGGACGAAAGGACTTCCGTATTTATTTCAGATTCGTTCCTCTTTTTTCTATCAGTTTTTATTTCACGGAGAAAACACTTACTTTACAATAAATTGTAAGCCAACGAAAAATATGACTTGTAAAAACACAGAACACTGCCAAGTAAACCGAACAATCAGCACAGTCATCATAAACGTCCACAACAGTACATAGACAACAATGTACAGTCGCGGAACTATTACCATTAACACGCCGACACTTGGCAGTACTGCACTACACTATGAATCACTCTCGGCTTCCCCCGCTGAGCTCAACGTTAGCTGCGACACATTACCTTATATTCTTTGCGAGTGGTCTTGATAGCCATTATGGACTTGAATGGGAGAAATGGTTACAGATCCTGATACTATTTATCAGGGTAGTAAGTATTAAGTGTCGGGACCGACGCGTTGGTCTCGTAGTCGCAAGCGCGCCTGATGAGCACGGGGTCCTGGGTTCGATTCCCAGGTCGGGCAAAAACTATTATTGGGTAGTAGCCCCGAGTTTGGAAGTTGGTGGTGTGACACCCCCGTGCCTCGGAAAGCAATTAAGCCGTTGGTCCCGGCTGTCATTCGTAGATCTTTGACAGTTGATACGGATAGGCAAAAGCCAGAAAGTCTGACAACCAGTCTTACCAAGAGTTATCGTGTTGCCCAGTAACTGGATTGTGGAGGTCAGATAGGCAGTAAAACACCAATTAATGGCTTTGTGGTAAAGGCGCCCGCCTCTCAAGTTTTTTTTTTGAACTTTTGGATTCCTTTATGGGTTTTTAGGCCGCCAAAACTACATGCCATTGGTCAAAAAAATAACTTGACGTTTGTGCTCACGACTCGTGGCGGTTACTATACCTATTACGATTCAAAATACTCAACCCTATGGATGAGCGAGAGCAATAGGACTCCATTGGGCCGTATGGGTACTTCCGTGCCCGTATAATTCAAAAATCCTAAAACAAATTAAAAATGGCTGCCGAACAAAAGACGTTACCATGCTATTTCACTCGCACAGTATAGCGAGCGAGTGAGAGAACGAACCAAGCACTGCCAATTTTAATTCGTTTCTTTAACGGCATAGGTTATAGTCTAGAGAGCCGGAGGCGCAATTAAGCTTAAATGTAATGAAATTACGTAGTATAGTTAATTCATATGAAGCTGAAGATACATGCCTAACTTAATTAGATTACATGTTCCAACAATCTGAAGCCTAACATACTGCCAAGTAAATTCTAATTAATACACACACACATATACAAATAAATACGTAGGTATAATCAGCGTGTATATTTGCAAACAACCTCAAATCACCCCATTCACAGGCATTAGGGTAAATATTACTATTTGGGCAACAATTCAAATGAATTTGTAATTACATCAGCTTGTGTGGTATGATATCCTGGTACCATTAATCGTGTAATTATTATTAATGCATTCAACGTGTGGAGTTTAACTTGTATTTTGTTAGTACAAATTGCGACAGTCGTGACATACGGGTTTTAGTTTTGAACGGGCCCGCAATGACAAAATACACCAGCTAACATTTTGTGTACTTTTACTGTAACTATGAGCCAAACATTGTAATGATGGAAAAACCTGAACGATTCCATATATTTTCACATACACATACATACCATCACGCCTGTATTCCCCGGAGGGTTAGGCAGAGGTGTACCAATGTACACCCACGGTTCGCCGGTATGTTTTAGGTCCCATGTAACAGGGGGCGAGCCTATTGCCATTAACCGGGCACAAATCCTAACTCCGAGCTGCTACTGAGAATTTCATAGAAAAACCCAATAACACTTTTTGCTCGACCTGGGAATCAAACCCAAGACCTCTAGCGTAGCAGTTGCACCTAGCACCACTAGGCTACCGAGGCAGTTATTTTCATTGTGTTGTAAATAAAACATTTTAATGAAACGTCTGAGATGATATTTGAATAGTTGTAGAAGGATTTCATGACTATAATTAGAAAGAAATGCGATGTGCAGAAAAAGATGCAATCGAAGTATTAAATATTTTATTTTAAACATCGTTTGATGGCAAACAAGCCTATGGGCCCACCATATGTTAAGTGGTCACCTCTGCCTACAGACATCTGCAAATGAGTTGCCATCCCAGTGACAAAATTAAAATGTCGATAAACATTGCCAATATTCCTTATGACTATTTTATCTTTTGACTTAACATTTCTACGACCGAAAGGCTGACAGGTATCATTCATTCATTCGTGCGTTCATTCATTCATTCATATAACATCCAGAAGATATATATAGACTTGCCTGTCTAAAATTATGATTATAAACTTATACAAGTATTGTAAGTTCATAGTTTCTTGCTAAATTTGTTGTTGCTACCTCATCAAAATTCGCAAAAGCACTGATTTGAAGAAATCCCCGCGTCTACCTACATGATACCATATATTTCATACTCCCGAGCTTGTCACATAACCGCGCTACGTGTACCAGAATAAATATTATTCCAAATAACATTGCTTACATCAGTTTGCGACGAATCTGATCAAAGCGTGTCATTTGAACCTTGCCTGGGGCGGGTCTCTAATGTGTTTATATGAGAGCCGAGTACGTTTTTAGAGGGAAAACACAATATTATATAAAGAAGCGAGTTATTCAAAGATAGAGGATATGGCTTGTAGTTTGTTAGTAAGGTACTCTTTATATGTAACTAGATTTAGACCCAAAACTAAGTATATAACAGTAAATGATTCTCAAAATGGCGCCAAGTAGCAAAATGCCATCAAAATGTTTTTTTTTTGCAATAACATAACAGGAATTGTAACCTGAATATGGCGGAGGAAAAATGAGAGTTATGATTTTGACAAGTATGTACGTTTGTGGTTATGTATGCATCTGTTCCTTCATAACTGCTAAACTACTTTTTGTATTAGAAAAAGATATTATCAATTGAATTTGAGGTTTTTCTTATGATCAAAGACAGATGACGGTTGACATTTTGAGTAATATTATCGATGTGCTCTTTTCATTCATGAACTACATATGAGGTTATAACTATATTAGCGCTATCCATTCACAGCGGTTAGTAAATTTTGCAGATATTGTAATCATTTCCGGGTTGATTCTTCAGAGTAAATTGCAAGGGATGAATTCCAACGGTTAAAATGAAAACCGCAGCGGACACAGACAAAATATAATCCCATGAAGCACACTATTCATGAGATTAACCATTTATCTGACCCGGGGGCCGCGTCACTCGTTGTCCGTTACAAATTATGTATTATTATATTTGCCACGCGATTTTCAACCCTATTCTTTTCACTAGAGCGGTTAAGTTTCGGGTTGGAATTTGGAAAACATAGATTGCGAATTCTGTCTTAATACAATCCTTATTTAGTATTTAAAGGTTCCATGATGCCTTAGTTAGCATTAATTGACGTAGGGACATGCATGAATGAGGCTGAATGCGTCCGTTCTAATTAATGTCTTATGAACGGGCAGATAACATTCATTATGCGTGGACCGCTTCAGAAGGTTAAACTTATCTATTTACAGGGTGGGACACTATGACCCCTTTGCAACTATTCAGCACCCTATAAAGCCTAGATGATGTTACGTGATGGGTCTATTAATTATGTACGTTTTACGCGATGGCCCATTGGTTACGCCCTCGTCTCTTAAATACTAATATGAATTTTTCTATTCATGCGTACTCTCTAAGTTCATCTTGGACGTCACTGAGTTCTATGGAGGAAAGCATCGTGAACAAACTTAGACTATACCACCACACCACCACCACAACCACACACATGGCACCACTAATCAATTGACGTACTTTTTATGAGCTGTCAAAACGCCATTCCTCCATAGATTTTGTACGACAACACTAAACCATGACGTCACTTTTTTGACATCTCAAATCAATAACTATTTATTAATTCCGAAGCAACTAAAAATGAATTTTATATTATTCAGGGCTGTTTTTTTGTGAAGTTGTGTTTTAGAATGATGGTATAATAAAATACCAAAAAGGCTTATATTCATAAGCCTTTAATATAAGCCTTTTTTTGGGGGGTGGGAAGTCATCAAATAACTTCTCCCGCCCTGGGCGGGGCGGGAGGGAGTGTCAGACTCTTACTGACTAAATCCCACCCATGTACCTCTTAACGCCCTTTGCGTTCCATGGCCGCGGTAACTCTTTCGAACAAATTCCGTAAACCCGCTAAAGCCTACCAACTACTTCATAACAAGATTGAATTTCCCACACTAACCATCTTAGACGTAACTAGTACAGCCTCACAGGAGCATCAGAAAGTTAAAGTTCTATCTGAAACTTTGTAATTTTTAACATAAATTCCATGCCTTGAAACGCAACGGAATGTTTTCATATTAAAGGAGGTATTCCACTACGCGATGGCTACGTAGTAATTACACACGTCGGCTATGTTACGGTGACGTCACAAAAGGTGTGTTTCCCTAATGTTTTTACTTAGAAAAAACATTAAAAGGGCGCATTTAATGTGTCTTCTCAAAGGACAACACTATTAACCGCATGTCTAGTCGTTACTAAGCTTATTGGTTGGCCTCTACTCATACAGAGAAGGCACGAGCATTGATCACCACGCTTGCTGACGGCGGATTGGCAATATCACTTATATTATTTATAAGTCCAGATTTCCTCAGGATGTTATCCTTCACCGATGTCAGTGATGTTAAAGATAAAGGTAGAAAAAAGGAACATGGGTGGGTTTTAGTCAGTAAAAGTCTGACACTCCCTCCCGCCCCGCCCAGGGCGGGAGAAGTTATTTGATGATTTCCCATCCACCAAAAAAAAAAAAGGTAGAAAATACATATGAATTGAAAAAGTAATTTTGGTACTTGCCCGGTATCGAACCACTGAATTATTATGACTTCAGTCATCAATATTTACAAAACACACCATTACGCCTGTATTCTCCGAAGGGTTAGGCTGAGGTGTACTATTATACTTATACACTCACACGTCACCGGTATGTTTAGGTCCCATGTAATAGGGGGCGAGCCTATTGCCATTAACGGGGCACAAATCCTAACTCCGAGCTGCTACTGAGAATTTCATAGAAAACCCCAATAACGCTTTGCTTGACCTGGGTCAAACCCAAGACCTCTACTGTAGCAGTCGCGCTTACGACCACTGAGCTAACGAGGCAGTCATAAATAAAACTTTTAAATTTCCTTCAGTCTGCGTTTGTCAATCATTTTGAAACGTAAATAAAAGGATTTTTGAATATCTTTTTATTTCATTAAAATATTGCGTCACTGAAATGTAAAAGAAAATACTTTGTTCAGTAAACCAGCATTTTCCTTTTCAAAAAACGCCAACCAACGTTAAACGGAAGCTGACGAATTTAACGAAAGAACTTTTTTAATTTAGAAAGATATGCAGCTGTGTAACTTCTTTTGTAAATAATATACATATTTAGAGGTGATGTGGCCAAATGGTCGTTGATTGCAAGTGTAAATTATGACGTCTTCTTACATACATACCATCACGCCTGTGTTCCCTGAAGGGTTAGGCAGAGGTGTACCAATGTACCACAGTGTACCCACAGTTCGCCGGTATGTTTAAGTCCCATGTAATAGAGGGCGAGCCTATTGCCATTAACCGGGCGCAAATCCTAACTCCGAGCTGCTAGTGACAATTCCATAGAAAAACCCAATAACACTTTTTGCTCGACCTGGGAATCGAACCCAAGACCTCTAGCGTAGCAGTCGCGCTTAAGACCACTAGGCTACCGAGGCAGTGACGTCGTCTCAATAGTTGTGAAATTATTCCACGTTTGATCTGTGGTATCTATACAAATAAATAAAATTGAAATGTCGGTGCCAACATCAAAAAACGATTTTTTTTTAAATTTTGTCTGTCTGTTTGTGCCGGCTAATCTCAGAAACGGCTGGACCAATTTTGTCTTTTACTACTTTTATTTTAGAAAATTTAATTTAAAAAAAGAGAAAACTAAATTAAAACCTATGAAATAGTAAACGCGAACAAAGCCGCGGGCAACAGCTAGTTTTTAAATAAAAACTGTAACATGTGAACACCTTCTATCGCATAACATTGACTATTGAGCACTGGCTTAGACTTAACACCATGGTATACATTCATTGATGTATTGTAATCTGCACATGTCGAAGCAAATATATCTTTAAACTGGCTGCTGCGAGCGACTGGTCTTTGGTTACTGCTCCTCTCCCGTGTGTCGTAGCGTGATGTTATATAGCCTATAGCCTTCCTCGATAAATAAACTATCCAACACAAAAAAAATGTTTAATTCCAACCAGTAGTTCCTGAGATTAGCTCGTTCATCCAACCAAACAAACAAACAAACTCTTTAGCTTTATAATATTGGTATAGATTAACCTCCCAAAATAGTGAGTCACAATTTCTAATGACTACTATTTAAAATAGGCTATACAAATATTTGTTACGTCCGAAAATGGAACCTGTGATCCGCAGCACAGCAGCCAATCTCTCAGCCAACTGCCAAACAGCCAACAACAGTCGGTTGTAAGAAAAAATCTAATTTGATCGTTGCCATGACAATCATTACCTTAGTAAAGCTCGTTATTAAAAAGCCGATCAATAAATTGTAAGATAACATCAATTATCTCCCGATATAGGTACATTGATCGCCTCTGGGAAAAAGAGGAGAGGGGAAACAGGAAAATTAAATAAACCCCCCCCGAGACTCAATATTATTTTTCTACGACAAAGTAAATTTCTTGCTACGGCGCTACCAGGAACGCAGAAAGTTGTAGAATGTTCACACAAAGTAAGCGGTTTAACGCCGCTTTTCCGGGATTAGCTGTTTATCTGGACGGGTAGACACACTGGTCCAGCGGACTTACACTACCCTCTGTTAAGCCGAAATCGATAGCCTACATCAAATATGATTTCCTGATTCTTTCTGCTCTGATTTCTTTATTCATTGAATCATTTTATTTAAGAGTTACCAACATACCATCACGGCTGTATTCCCCGAAGGGTTAGGCAGAGGTGTACCAATGTACACCCACAGTTCGCCGGTATGTTTAGGTCCCATGTAACAGGGGGCGAGCGTATTACCATTAACCGGGCACAAATCCTAACTCCGAGCTGCTACTGAGAATTTCTTAGAAAAACCCAATAACACTTTGCTCGACCTGAGAATCGAACCCAAGACCTCTAGCGTCGCAGTCGCGCTTAGGACCACTAGGCTACCGAGGCAGTTATTATATTAGTGAGTGAGTTAGTTATTTAAGAGTTGTTGATAAATACACCGAATTTCATGCAATTTTACAAACGTCCATAAAAAAAAATTGACGAGTAATTTAGTAGGCAGTTCCTAAGTAATCATGTGATGATATATGTACATTTTATATCTTCACAAATAAATAAAGTTTAACCAAGTTACTGTTTGTGATGTCAAAATAAAAGCTTATTATTAAATGCATAATTATTAATGTTAAAGTATTGATACTAGAAAAACCATATTTAACACTTATTTTAGAAAGCTGAGGGATAACCGACCTTCATGCAGACGAAGTCGCGATTCTAAGCTAGTTTGCTAAATTGTACAATGCGCGGAAACTTATGCATTTGACAGTAGTCACCGGATTGCGGAATGTTGAATGAACAGCGTCATTGAAGGCTTTATTATCTCTCACGAGCAATGTGCTATAATGAAATTAGCAAAGGGTAGTGCAGCCTTTACCGGTGAAGCTTAGGTTCCTAACAATATTGACAACAAAGGAAAACTTTTAATCGCAACAAAGCAAGCGGGCAATAATGAGCTGGTCAAAGGCAATGCAGTGTTTAGTGAGGAGCGCTGCTGCCACAGGATAAGCTGTTTATCCCACCGGGACTGCGGCGTCAATGTCCATTGTGCATTGTGTGGTGCGAATAATTTGTAAACTAACAGCAATTACTTTTTGTTTTTTAAAATCTCTTTAGATAAAATCTAGACTTACCTAATTCCTAAAGATTGAGGAAAAATATAAAAAAAAAAAATACTCTCTCTTGTTCCTACAGTAATAAACTCACGAAACGTAACTCTCTTTCTTTCTATCTTCACTAACTTATAATCTTATATCTCCCTCTCAACTTCCGTTCTCCCGATCACACTCATTTCCGTAACGCTCTCGTCACGCATTCGCCAACTTATTCCCCAAGTCAAGCGTGCGTAAACAAGTTTTACTTCCAAAAGTAAGAAAATAAGACCATACATACTCCATACTCCATTCATTATAACGTGAAATATGTATATCGTTATAATGTTAAATAACGAATCAATGTGTGAGCTATAATGGTCACAAAATGTAGAATAAATATCAAAAAGAAAACAAATCAAAATAAATTATTTGATTAAATTAGCAAACACTTGATTTTGTCAGGACTCTAAATCGTCTTATGGAGCAGGAGCAACATGTTTCCAAGCATAATTAACTTAAATATAATCCTCTAATTTGTAATATGCTTGTTTGCAAAGCGTACGCCATTCGTTTTAACTTTAGACAAATATCATTTTAACGCTATAGTTATTTCAATGTTGTTATGTCACAATAAATACAAAACACTTAATAATTTGCTTTCTAATTTTTTTTAATATTACTGAAATGCAGTTATTTCAGCAATAAAACTTAAAAACTATTTTTTTTTGACCACTTTAACTAATCAATGTTGTATAGGTTCTTGTAATCAAATGCAGAACGTTTAGAAGTGTTCAAACTGTATATAAAACACGTCATTAGTCTTAAAATTATATTAAAAATTAAATATGAGGAATTCAGCCAAAAATTCGCAGGCTCACAAAAAAAATGATTCAATCAACCTCTTTGTTACAAACTCGTTATCATCTCGCACACAATTTTGATCTTCACATCTTTATTTAGTTAAAAATATAGAGAATCAGAAAAACATCGCATGCTGCGAATCTTAGTTACAGCGGCAATAGCTTTGTAAAATTAAACACGATACTCCATTCATTTCCTCCCGGCTCCACTTTGAGAACATTATGCAACTTTGCCAACTTATTCACCGCTGAATTAACTTAATAAGTTTATGAATTATTATTTGCCAACTTCCCAGCGTGGATAAACGTGGAAATGCAATTTGGAAATCCAAACTTAAACTGTCATGCAAGTAGTGAATGTGCCTCTAAGGTACAATTAGTGAGACAATTCCTTCAAACTGTCCAAGTTATGTGTAGGCACAACCGGGTACTGTGACAAGCTTAATCCCATGTTCCCAAATAGACAGAAAGAGGTACAAAGCTCTAAATAATTATAATTAAAAAAGGCGCCTCCTAAGAAGTAGGTAGAAGAAAAGGCTAGAACGATGTAGGACTAGGTACTTAATATATTTTTATGTATACGTAGTAATTTAATGTATCTCTTGTTACATTCTTGGTATAAAGGTTAATTAACAGTCTTCCAACTAACTTAGTGCTTAAATGTTTAACTTAAATTAGCTAAGAGTTACCTATAAAAATACGTAATTGGAAAATTTGATGTTTTATGTATATGCCTGAAAACTCTCGACTTTAAAATTCATGGTAATCGTCATTTATGTGATCAACCTGCGTTAAAAAGGTCTATAAGCAGAATAGTAATAATAATAAATGGAATAATAATAATGCCATAGTAATTCTGATTTGTAGCAAGCCAGACAAATTCTTCAACGAATTTATAAATATAAACCAGCTTTTCAGACGTCTTCCCACGAACCACAGCGCCGATAGCGCATGGCTGCCGCCCCTACACAATAAACTCACTAATTATTAATTAACATAATTTCTGCAACTTCAGACTATCGGGAGAATTGACTTTCAACCCTGTGGTTAATTGAGCACGATCTAGTTTCGCCCCCTCGCCCCCTCGGGAGTATCCGATAGCAAAGGTTGAGCACTCCTGAACTTAAGAAGACGAGTTAATGTTTTGAAACCGTAGAGAGGATTAGTAGAGCTTCTTTACCGCTGTTCTTAGATTTATCTCCACGTAATACCTTTAATAGTTAGTGACACCTTAACCACTGATTAAAATTCCATGTAGAGTGTAGACGTGAGTCTAGTTTTTTTTTTACTCTAACTTAATAACTAATAATTTTGACGTAAACCTAATTAACCCCCGCCCCGACGCAAAAACGTTATTATATTTATAAGTTTGACGTGTCTGTGTCTGTGTGTGTGCATGTGTCTGTCTGTGGCATCGTAGCTCCCGGACGCATAAACCGATTTTGATTTTGTTTTTGTTTTTGTGTAGGTGAATTAGTCGGGAGTGGTCTTAGACATGTTTGATGGAAATCGGTTCAGCGGTTTCAAAGTTATCAGCTCTTTTGTTGGCTACGGTAGGGATTTTTATTATTCTGTCGGGGGTTACTTAAAATTTTTAATTTTGTGTTTTTTTTTCTTCAGGCTATTTACGTCAGTAGTTAAGTAATACCTCCATTTGTAGACTAAAGAATAGTTCTACTACTGTAATCATTGCAAAAGTTTTTGAAGATGGATGGATGTTTGTTACTCTTTCATACTTATACGGCAGAATGAAATTAGCTGAATGGAGCACGTATCTGTAGATATTGATCTTGTTTAACACATAGGACAATTTTCATCTCGTTTATGTGTTTCCGTAAAAAAAATTTGGACTTTTGTTGGATTCTAAAGTTTACTCAGACGAAGTTTGGGGTAGGAGCTAGTCTTTAAAAATTGTTAGAACACTAGTTTCTGCCCGCGACTTCGCCCGCATAAAAAAAAATTATTTTTCCGAGTTAATAAATATTATTAATATACACATATTCTACGCTATAATCTATCTCAGTGCCAAATATCTTCTAGATCCTTTAAGCCGTTTAAGCGTGAAAGAGTAACAAAACATCCATCCATCTTCACGAACCTTCGCATTTATAATATTAGCAGGATAAAAAAAAAAAATTTGCCCATTTTTTTTTTTCAAAACGCCATTTTCATAAAGGACGAATTTCAGTAATAAAATTGTGCTGCTCAACTAATCACGATCACGCATCAGTGTCAATATTCCAGTACAATTACGACCCTTCCGTTCTTGAACGCGGTTTTATTGATCACTTTCAGTTGCATTGATGAAATACACCCTTAAACGTCGGTGCTATCGAAGGTTTAAAACGTTGGGGTCACATACATTTTTAACCATCGACCGAACCGTTTGACCGTGTCGATCGGACATGAGCATAAAGCCTAGTTCAGCTAGTCTGAATTCGTCATAGGTTCGAACGACACAAAAATCTTCAAATTCAATTAAAATTTTAAACAAACATTTTAATCCAACAGTTGCGTATTCGTTCGGTCTCCTGTACTGTACTGTATATACAATTGATTGATTTTTTATGCATAACGGACTACCTATTGCCTTTTCGATTCTATTATTGCAAAAAATGTTGCCCCTGTTCTATAAATTTCTTCTGTTTTATGGGTTACAGACATATTATACTCACATAAACAAACAACCAGATCTGGAACAACTACCTGAAGGTCATACAAATTTATTTATTTATTTATTACAACTTAAACTATCATTACAGGGTTTACCCTAATGCGACAGTTAAGAACTTAGTAACTAATAATCTAAACTAAGTATATAATATATATTTACAACATTCCTAAATTCCTAAATATTTGTTTCGTGCGGGAATCGAACCAGGTAATCTTTAAATCATGAAACAGTTTACTGATTCTACAATACAAAAACAGTACAAAACGCGTCCACGTGTTTGTCTACGAGTACGAAACTCCTCCTTTCCAGTAAGCGACAGTATAAAACACACAAACACACACAGTGGTGGTATACCCCGCTGTCATTTATGTCCATTTGCCGTTAATCAGTGACATTAAGTGAGTTGGAGTGCGCCGGTAATTGAGTAAGGTAGGTAGCACGTCTGCTGGCATGGACATTATTAACGCAACCATTCCGTTCACTACCGATTGAGGCAGACAGATTCAGTTCACCTTTGCAATGAAACAAAACAGCGACTTTACAAAATGCACACCCTTAATACTATGAACCTTACGTTCTTAAGAACTTAATGTAAGGATAATATAATTTGTTATAAATAAAACTAGCAACCAGCCCGCGACTTCGTCCGGGTGTTTTATTTCACCCACGTTAGCGCGTGAACCGCATAGCGTGATGTTATATAGCCTATATTACTCTGGAATTATGTAGCTATATATTGGTGAAACAATGGTTACTATCGGTCCAGTAGTTTCCGAGCCTATTCATTACAAACTAACAAATATTTCCTCTTTATAATATACTAGCGACCTTCCTGCGCCTTCGTCCGCGTAGCCTATTTCACCCGCATTAAGTTACGTCTTTCGTTACTGTTCCGCTCCCGTGGTCCGTCGCGTGATGTTTTATCGCCTATGTTACTCAGGAATAATGTCGATATCTATTCGTGAAAAAATGTTTAAAATCGGTTCAGTAGTTCCGGAGCCTATTCGTTACAAACAAGCAAACAAATTTTTCCTCTTTATAATATTAGTATAGAAGTATAGATAGTATAGATTAAAAAAAAATTACTCTAAACGAACATAGGCGTCAGAACAATAAAACTTCTATTGTGTCTCGTTTAGTGTCCTTCAAAGTGTTAGGGTCTACGCCCTCGTCCGACTTGTTGTAGGACCGAATATTGGATGATTCAATAAAACCATAGTTTCGTGACACCGACTTTTTGTAGGACGTCTGCGTTTAGAATTCTTATGTTCCATTATCTCCGACAAAAAAATCAGTCACCAATTGGCCGACGGGCGGATAGCCTTAAATACCAAAATTAGAAAATTAAGTTACAATCATAATACGAGCACTGAAATTGTTATTTTAATGCGCTTAAATAATGTTTATTTACAAAATTTGTTGTCCTTACTATAAGCAATAGTATAGGCATAGATGCAGTAATTTATGTTTATTGATGAATTTTATTTACAACACCATCTTAAAAAGCTTTATTGCCTCGGATAAAATTTAACTTTCGTTGCATTCCACTGTTCAGGGGGGGCTAATTATAATTCACGTAGTTTTCATTATTTTACGATTATTACCTATTTACGAAGTAACAGTAGACTGCCCCGTTGGTCTCGTGGTCGCAAGCGCGACTGATGAGCATGGGGTCCTGGGTTCGATTCCCAGGTCGACCAAAAAGTATTATTGGGTTTTTCCATTTGGAATTTCTCAGTAGCATCTCGGATTTGTGCCCGGTTAATGGCAATAGGCTCGCCCCCTATTACATGGGACCTAAACATACCGGCGAACTGTGGGTGTAAATTGGTACACCTCTGCCTAACCCTTCGGGGAATACAGGCGTGATGGTATGTTGTTACGAAGTAGCTGAAATCGATTCCGTAGTCGATTCTGAGCAAAATTTTTTCAGGGTGTGAGTTAAATATGTTACACGTTGTTTATGAAAGAAAGAAAGAAAAATCATTTATTCCTAAAGCTAAATAATGAGGCAAGAGTTTAGAGAGAGAGTTTCTGATGATTTTCTGGATAATAGTTGGATATTTTATTTCCTAGCCTGTAATGTTGTATAATTATTAAGCTACGGTATTTTATACCATTTCGTTATAATCCGCTTTTCTGATCCGTAAGTGTGGTTGTGATTATAAAGACACTTCACGTCAAAAAAAAATGGGCATAGATATTATATCACTCACTAGCTGCTGCCAGCGACTTCGTTTGCGTTGTTTTTTCCAGCCGCATTAAGTAAGGTCTTACTGCTCCTCCCCCGTGTGTCGTAGCGTGATGTTATATAGCTTATAGCCTTCCTCGATAAATGAACTATCCAACACAAAAATATTTTTTTAATTCCAACCAGTAGCTCTTGAGATTAGCGCGATAAACCAAAACAAACAATCAAACTCTTCAGCTTTATAATATCAGTATAGATTGAAACAACAAAAAAGGTTAAAGATATTAGAAGCTAATATACAATATACAAGATTATTTAAAAAAATATTCTATACGTACTAAATCCACAATTTCGTTCAACTTTCGCTAAAGGTGAGGTAGTATTTAGATGGGGCTGTGTTCTGCCCTTAATTAATTTAGTTTCTTTAATTTCATAGTCAACCTTTTCCGAGATACCTAATTAAATATGACTTTGAGTTATCACATTAATTTTCGTAACCCGGATCCCGAAAAAGGTTTAATTTGCATGAAATTTTAAATTACTTGTACCAACAGAGGGTAGAGATATCGATTCTTTGTGTGTGGCGCCATAGGTGAATAGCCCGTTGACCTAACTGCATGCAGTTAGTTATTAGCCTACATGGTTTTAGTTGTATATTTACTTTCGATCTAGGTTAAAACGTAATTCCTATCCTACTAATATTATAAATGCGAAAGTTTGTGACGATGTATGGATGTTTATTACTCTTTCACGCTTAAACGGCTGAACGAACCTGGAGGAAATTTGGCAGATATTTATGTATAGATTATAGTTAGAAGATAGATAGAAGCCGTTGGTCCCGGCTGTCATTCGTAGATCTTTAACAGTTGTTACGGATAGTCAGAAGTTAGGAAGTCTGACAACCAGTCTAACCAAGAGGTAACGTGTTGCCCAATAACTGGGTTGTGGAGGTCAGATAGGCAGTCGCTCCATGTAAAACACTGGTACTCAGCTGTATCCGGTTGGACTGGAAGCCTACCCCAACACAGTTGGGAAAAGGCTAAGTAGATGATGATATGTATAGATTATAGTCTGTAATAACACATAGGCTACTTTTTATCCCGGAAAAATGTACGGTTTCCGTGGGATAATATACTTCGACGCAGACGAAGTCGCGGGCAGAAGCTAGTTATACATAATTCTGAAGTCCCAATATACAATTGCCGAGGACGAGGACAACCCAGAAACTGACAAGTGGCGAGATGATCTGGATACGTACCGCTAGGGCTGGTTCGAGAAAAAAGAGCTCCTGGAAGAACTTGGAGAAGTATTTGCCCAGCAGTTGGACTGCGAAGGCAAGAAAAAAAAACATTAGCCTCTCAATAAAATCAAGCTACCAGGCAAACATGACACGACAGAAGTAATTGAAACAAACATTGTTATTTTCTTGCTAACAACATTAACTGGCAACATTCAACAATTCAAACATGATTACTACTACGATAATATAACAATGGCAGCACAGAGCAGCCAATTTATCCTTAAACAAAAAACTAAATAAGCTCGTTGGGGATATACGTGATTTTAGCAGCGCGGCGCAATTGGGTTAGGTCCTCGCGAGACGCCAATTGTGTTGAGCAGCAAAATCGTCCCCGCCGCCATCTTTACCAAGAATTTTATCCTGTTGCCGCAAATTCGCGTTTTGTCTCTCTCTTTAGTATGCTACTGGCACGCGGAGAATACCTCGATGACTTTAAAAATCTAAGTTCAGAATCGTTGCAAATTACGTGACAGCGAGCTGACTTTATTTTATTAATTTTGATTCTCTCGGTGTATCGACGTTTCTTCTGTTAACAAGCTACCTTTTTTGAATAAAGAATTTCAATTACATAAAAAATCATAGTCTTGCTCTAACAATGAACAGAACTGTTGGAAAAATTTAAATTTTCCTTTTTCAGTGTCGTTGAAAAGTTTTTTTTTTACCAACGCTACCTGTTTAGTCACCCCATGAATGCATAAGCCGCTGGCATTGTGCCAAGCGCCCCGTATCTCTGATTCGCTAATAGATAAATCGCTACTCCGTCTGCCGGTTGCACCACATACTACAACTACAGCTCGTGCAGTCTCGAGGGAATTTCGTTTGTTTACATTTTGCTTTCATACTTACCGCTGTTTTATTAGCCGCGTGCTTTTTAAGTTCTTGGACGCCTGGTACTCGTTTCGTATCTCATGTAAGGTAATCATGTGGTGGGTTGAGCAAAAATGGAAAATAATGAAAACAAAACTATAATCTGCGCTCAGACAGTCTTTCAATATTTAAACAAACTTATTATACTGCACAGTATCATTGTTCAATAGGTACAATATACAAAACCGAATCCTTACTTAACCTATTTCCAGGTTATTGCAAAATTATATCCACCTCTAACCCTTTTAAAAAATATTATTCGAATCGTATCTCCATGCGAACCCAAAATAGGCAGGTAAATAAGCTTTATGATAAACCCAATAACGCCTTATAAAAACTTTTATACTACCAATCAAAGTCTAGCAAAAGTAACCTTATATTCCTAACAGGGCCATAGAATATTTGTTTTTGTTTAAAACGAAATAGGACCTACTACGGTGGTGTATGCATAAAAACCTCTAAGAAGATTAAGGGTAATACATAATACAGATTGCGTAGACCCCGGATTTTGCGGAAATAATCGCAACAAAGGGTCACCAGTCACCGGTCAGCACTAAGCCTATTTAAAGTTTACAAAACCTTATTTAAAACGTTTTGTTCATAAAATGTTGTGAAATTGGGTCGTATTTTGTAGTAAGTCTCTTAAAATTCAGTTTGCGCATAGCCTTCGGACTTCAAACCACTATTGAGTTAGTATGGAGATGGGATCCGGCAAAATGTGTACAAATTATTGGCTGCCTCGAAGCCTTGTTACACAGTTGATTGGAGCAACGTATCGCATGTCAAATATTTGAATCTAGAACTTAGTTATGTTGACTGACGTTCATTTCAATATGGCGGTGTTTCGAACTTTAGTAATTAGAACGCAAAGATGGACGAACTGAAGTTCAATTCAATAATAAAATTGAAATGGTTATATTGGTTTCATTCTAGTTTTTTGTGTGTTTACTTATCTACTTACTACATTTCGCGTTGAACTATGGAAAGTTAAAAAGGGTGCCAGCAAATTAACTTATCAAACATCTCATTCATTTAATATTCGCAAAAGCTCTCTTTTTAATTATGTATAAAGAGAATCAATCAACATTAATGGACATCGAAAGCGTGTCCAATGTCGACCACTCTGCATACCTACATAACTCGCGCCAGTAGTTTCATTTTTTTAAACATTCTTTGAAGAATATTTTTCAAAAAAGTCAGCCAAACGTCTTAAAAACCGTCCATCCTTAACTTTTTTTTACACGTATAAAGTTCTTTTTTTACGCAAAGGCATAAAAATGTTCAGCCTACCTTCGTCGGGCAGTATAAATCCGTTCATTTTATATTCTATTTTCGTCGCTGCTCGTATCTGTGAATTCGGCGCGACTTTTAAGTGGGTGGGGTGGATATTGGCAGGCTGGCAGCAGGCAGGTGAGTCCATTGCCTGTTTTATGTGACTCGTAATGATCGGGTGTCGGGTGCCGTAATGAATAGCAATTAATTAGGGCGGCTAACTTTGGCGGGTTGTTCCCGATATTATATGATAGAAGTTAGAGATGAAACTTTTGTATTTAATTTTCTTGTTTTAAGAGGATTTCTTGAAGCTTAAAATACATTATTTTGATGACTGAACTGAGGTTACGGTACTTATACGTCATATTGCAAGTAGACGAAGGTGATAAACTGGTCACAAATTACCTGTAGGTCAATTCTATGAAAAAACGTTAAAAATCTAGTCACAATCTCTTCTCAGCAACAATCAATGTCAAAAATGTAGATAAACTAAAGGCATTTTTAGACTGAGATTAGAATGCTATCGTTCCTAAAACTTAGTAGAATTGTACCCCTGATAGCCATTTACTGTCAAACGAATGACAAAGCTAAGTGAACAAAATTACGTATTTGAAACTTAGTTAACATGTTGAAATCATGTTTAAAACGGTTTTGGAGTAAAGCAAGAAATATTAACGTTTTTGTGTTGTTTGACCGAAAAAATCGAATCGAAAATGCAAAACACTTGGAAGTGAACGATAGCTCTTACATTCCTCAGATGTAGTCCTTCTTTATGGCTGTTTAAGATCGATGTAAGTTGAAAGAAGAGGTACCTAAGTATTGACAAGTGAAATACAAAGGTATTTAATTCCGCCGAACTCCGCAGCTCTCCAAAATTCCGAGTTTCATGGTCTGCACACAAATGAAAAACCTTTATCCCTAATATTTTAAGAACTAATTTAGATCGTGACAAAACATTTATTTGTAATATGTACCTAAAACAATATCATACTGCTGAGTCATCATCATAAATTCACAAAACAAATATTAAAATATGAAACGAGAATAAAGGGCATAATTTTTCGCTTGTCAGCCATTAAACCAGGCAGTTAAGCAAGTTACCTGTTCCACGTAACATAATAACACGTACGGTGTTAAATGAGGGAATACTGTGAAAACTATGCATTTTTTTGTAACTTCCGTGCTATAGGACTTAATACTTCCATGCTTCTACGTGTCATTGTCGGTTGAGTCATTTTGACACTTTTAAATTTTTTCCCGCCGTGAAATATGGCGGCTGTTGGCAGTGTTATCGCAGGATTTAACGCCAGGGCAGCCGTAAACGTGTGTATGAGAGTAATATTTATGATAGTTTCTGTCGCTCGCTCTTGATTCACTGTGTTTTATTCATATTTCGATTCTGTTTGTATACTGTATGAACATATTTTCAGAATGTTCATCGCCTATTTTCGGTTATTAAGAAATTTATTCGAGTTTTAATCAAATTAAGGTTCATTATTTTGCCGTTAATACCAGGAGGTAATAATGAGCTGGGTGCTAACTTAATTACTGTTTAGAATGCGCGAATATTATGTTTGGTCATAAGTTTTTGAATTTGATAATAATTATTTTAAGTGAAATAGAATGACTGTTGATAGAGATGGTAGGTATATGGAATGGTTGATGAAAAAGGTGTAGGTAGTAACTGCACAGACTTCAAGTAGATTGTGATAAGCAAGAGTAGGGAGAAAGAAAAATTGATGATGGTGGATATCATAAATTAATCGTATGTCCAAAATCGCAAGTAGAACCTGGATCAAGCTGTCACAACAACTGGAAATTGGCATATACAAAGAGAGGCCAGCAGTATTTGGTTACATAAAACCACAGAATCGCTACAACACACAAGTACACAACAAAGAACCTGGACTTAAGTTATGTCAACTTAACCTTAAAAATTTTAAACCGAACTTAATACTAAAGCAACTCTTAACGCATTTATTTTTAAGGGATACAAGGAACTAGGCGGATATGAGACTAGAAGAGTTACCTACATCATTAAAATGTCAGAGCAACATGTTGTCCGAACGGAACTGCGTTATCAATATTTATTGCGGCGCGCGTGTGACGTCATTAATTGAGAAAAGGTGACACACCGACCGTGTGATTGGCAGACAAAACCGTGAAATAAAAAAAAATATTATAAATGTAGCAACGACAAATTAACTTTGGTACACACATTCTGTAAGAATAAGTATGGGCGACCTATGGCGGTTAAAAAAATACAGCCCAGTGTGAGACGGACTGTGTAGATTTAATAAGATCATTATATTAATATGTATGTGTATTTTAAAAATATGTATACTTATGAAATTTAAAATGAGTGAAGTGTCCACTTGCAGTGTGTCACGCTAAAAACACATGTGAGCATCGCTAGCCAAACTCTACGGGCATGTCCGAGCATAATTCATATTTCTACCGCTTTATAGCTGTAACTTATCTAGAATGGTCTTCCAGCTCATTACAGAAGTAGCCATATTTTTCATGAGCACTTTAACGCGATTTGTTACCTATTCCAGCCGGAAAGTCTTGTTCTACGATAATTTTCCTTTTGTGCGAAAAATTTTAAGTCACATAATGTTCGCGAACAGTGCTTTTAGATGTTTTAAGAGGACAATAATTGTGTTATTATTAAATAATAAGTATACCAGTATTCTTTTATATGCTCCTAATAATCAATGCGTAATACGATCATTGTACGTTAATTTTCTTTCGACTTTATTTCTATTCTTCCCAACAGAGTTAGTAACTTTTCTTAAAATCAATGATGTATTTATTTAACTAGTAGTGCACCTAACCTTAAAAAATATCAATTTCTTTTCTTAATAATGAAGAAAATATTAATTTCTTTTAATTCACAAACCACACGTACCAGGATATCAGAACAGCAGAGAAGCTTGCAGTAATATTTCACATTGGACTTCGAAAATTGGAAACGTGTTGAAAATTGTATTAATACTGGCTGGTGGAATGTATTGTACAATTTCAGGGTTAATTTACCAACGGCACTCGGGGATTTAAGGCTCGTGTCACGTTAATCCGCGGCTGAGAGTCGGATTAATTATTGTAATGTTGCTCTCAGTTGCTCGGATAGAGTTTTGCTCCTGGTACCGACTGCGAGGTAGTGTAAAATCTCAATTTAAAATAACTTAATTTGTTACGCGAAGTTCCTTCATTTCGTGAACGGCATATTTTTTCTTAAGTACACACTCTCTATGTTAAAAATGTCAGGGTTTTGCGAGTAAATATTTAGTTCTCTCGTCCCACTAATATTTAAAATAAGAACCTACTTAAACCACCAAATATCACACGCATAATATTCAAACGTTGTTCTTGTTTTTTACAGAATAAAATCCAGACGAGGAGGCATCGTTTCGGTAAGTAATTCCCCTCTTACCTGTGTCGTATGGACCCCTGTTATTGTACTTTATCTTACATTCACGGCCACAAAGTTCACGCACAAAAGACCGCGGGCACAAAATATCCCAGGTTATTAATTTTGGAAGTGTAATTACGGGAAAGAATATATTATGAGGCCACTCCTTTTAAGGCAAGATTAAAATTTTATTGTAATATCGTAAATTTAAATTGTTACTAAGAGAATATGAAGTTTAGGAGGTGTTTTGATGCCGTTATTGAGGTAAAAGTTAAGTGAATGCTATTAATAAAGGTTGTTTTGATATGAAAACGACCAGGGTGGCATAGAATTAATTGTTTATAGGCCAGTACACGAAGTGTAAGCAAAATAAGCAGAAAATTGTGTTTGCAGATGATTTTAATTCGCAATTAGCCTGATTTTAAACCGTAGTTGCTGTTGTACTAAGTTGGTTAAATGGATACAATTATCTGGCTGTTTACTATAACGTGTTTTTCAATTGGTCCTAGGTTCCGCAAATTATTGGTAATTAGGCTGAAAATACAATATTGGTAACCATAACAGTCTCTTTATGAGTCAGTTTAGCTTTTCAAGACATTAAAAAAAAATATGCCTTTTATGGGCTTGAAGGGACATTTATTTTGAGATGCCGCCGTCAGGATTTTTCTAAGGCGCAATATTCTTCTAAGTTACTACAAGTGTCATTTATCATTTTTCTATCCGACTTCCGACTTATAAATTAAAAACAAACACCTGGCTGAAAAGATAACTCGCCATAAGCCACCTTAACCACTCATAGTTTCCAAACATGATACATCTTCCTTGGTGTTGCCAGTGCGAATGATGATAAATGTTGCCAGCAACGCGTCGAAATTACCTACGTACGTGGTAAATGCACTTTCAAGATGGCGACTCATGGAGATTTATGTATGTGTACTACACAAGGAAGAATATTTTAAGGTTATGGATGGCGGCGACGGTCCTTTGCCATTTTAAATTACGTTAGGCACTTTTTTATTTTTACGGGCGAACTTTTATTTTTGAAGTTCTATTTTTATCGTGCTGAGGGGAAATGGGGACCATTTATAAACGAAAGAAGGTAATGTTGTTTTTTATTTATTTCGAGAAACGTAGGGTTAACTTTGTAGGATTAGGTCGTTGAAGTATAGTAGGTATAGTCAAACTTGATAATAATGTAACAATCTGACGAACAGATTGAGGCTTTTTTTCTTTTTTTAGGGATGGCAAATCATCAAATGACTTCCCCCGCCCTGGACGGGTCGGGAAGGAGTGCCAGACTTTTACTGACTAAAACCCAGCTATGTTCGTTCTTGTGCCCTTTGCGTTCCGGGGGCGCGGTATCTCTTACGAACAAACCGCAGCCCCGGCAGGGAGGCTGAAGTAGCATTGTTCGAAATTCCAAACAAACTAGATTACCATTCGGATTGCCAGGCTTTGGCAGAGTTCGTATAATCTGTTAATAATTTTAAAGTCCAAAAGGACCTACCTGCGCACAGCAACGGGCCCAAAAATGTTGGCGATTAAAAGAGTCACAAATTCCTTAAAATCTATTCACAAAGAGAAACATTTCAATTCCCCCTGAACTCTCACTGAATATTATTTCAAAATAGACCCAAAGCTTTATGCCACCCTGGTATGTGCATAAAATTTGACTCCCATAAAATGGCGGCCGCGATTCTGACGGGCATTGTCCTGCACTGAATTGTCATACCTGTCAGTCTGTCCCGCCTGCTATAGCATTCCGAACATGTGCGCAACAAAACGATGAAAAAAGTTTTCCTGTCTGCGTGGGACGTTTACTATTTGGTACACGAAAGCATTTTAGTGCAATCCATACTTTACTCATAATTATAATAAAGCTGAAGATTATTTAAACATGTTTGTTAAAACTCACTGATCTCTGAAATTTCTAGTCGAATTTTTGTAAGTATATATAATAGCCAGATTCTAAGGAATAGTATAGGCTATATAACATCTTATGGAGTTACGAGTACGGGAGCGGAGGAGTTACCAAAGGCGTAACGTAACGCGGGTGAAAAAATCCACGCGGACGAAGTCGTGAGCAGAAACTAGACCATGAGCGAAATTCCAGGCTCCTTCCTTTTCTGCGTTAGAAGCCTTTGTCGTTACAATCACTACACCACTGATGTCAATTGATTAAAAATGTAGGTACTGATTCTGCTAAGTTAAGAATCGGCGTAGCACTGTATTAGTGTCACTGCAGTAAACTTCACAACGCTGTCTATATTAGTTGTCTTTGTTCAACAGTGGGGAATTTTAATTACGCTGACTTGCACTATTAAGTACAGACCGACTTTGGCAATAGAATTGAACAAGTTAGGACCTCGGTAAAGTCAGTAATTAACGACTAGGACCTATTAAATGTGCAATGTACTAAGTATGGCTCAGTTCGAGAGGTCACTGGTGGTCAAAGGGGTTACTACGTTTTTCATATAATGTGTCAAGATAGCAAGCCAAGTAAACATTAAAAAAAAAAACAAAATTTGAAACGCCTTATATATTAGACAACATTATCAATAAGAACCAGGGCTTATAATTGTTTTAAGTCTTAAATCGCCAACTCGCCTTGAGCAAGAGTGGTGATCAATGCCTGGGCCCCCTCTGTATAAGAAGAGGCATTTGTCCTACAGTGGGACAGTTATAAGGTTGGTATTATTATTTTTTAATGAGGGAAGTCAAAATGATAAGAAAAAGTTAATTTTTTTTCAATATATTTTGCATATCTCAAATAATAATAGACGGTCCTAGATCTACATTTTATCAAAGATAAACTTTTTAATATTCATGGATTGGGCTTAAAGAAAAACTCTTGTTGGTCTGTGAGGTTCGTGTTCGTCCCAGTTTTCATTGTAAAAACTTTTTCGTCATGCCATCGACGTCCAAAACATTTCATTTGTCATTTTTACACAGACCTCTCTCAGCCCCTTTACCCCTTCGGTTTCAGCGTGACTCCACATTTTTGTCAAGGTATTTCGTTCGTTAATTTTATTTTTATGCTCTTTGTGGGTCTACTTGTCTAATTGTATGTAGCAAAAAGTACAAAGGCGAATTGCCTTAGGCATTCCCTACCAGGCAACCAAAGCTCAAAGGTGGTAAAGAGATAATATGGCAGGCGCAAATATCGTACAATATTAGAAATTTCAAATAAATGACAACATAAAGTGATACAAGTACAAAATAAAAAAATACATACATAAATGTACAGATTTCCTATGTAATTGGTAAGTGACACCATAGAACAATAATTCCAAGACACAAGTTCACAAAAACAACAGTTTATTTTAGCCCTGAAACCCCGATGATTTTTTAAATAACTATAAAATTCTATTTTTCGTTGCTTTAAAATCAATAAATAGTTAGTGGATTGAGAATTTGTGATGTCAAAAAAGTGATGTCATCATCATGTATTGTCGTACAAAATCTGTGGGGAATCGCGTTTTGGTAGCTCATAAAAAGTACGTCAATTAATTAGTGGTGTCACCTAATT
The DNA here is from genome assembly GCA_947462355.1 of Caradrina kadenii. NCBI lineage: Eukaryota > Metazoa > Arthropoda > Insecta > Lepidoptera > Noctuidae > Caradrina > Caradrina kadenii. The sequence goes on along the minus strand of OX381693.1, from coordinate 2,161,496 downwards.
AGAATGCCATATTATACATTTTCGTCAAGTTTAATTTTTTTTAGGAGGTTAACGCTTATTTGAACTCTTGAATGACTCATTTCAGGCTATCGTAACATTAGTATCTCACCTCAAAACGATCTAAGCTACAACACTGTAAATTAAAATTATAAAAATAAACTGAGTTTTCGGTACAATTGCTATGGGTAGGTGACAATTTTAACAAAAGATTTCCTTGTACATTACAACTGGTTGTAAATTAGTAGGTAAAGGTACCAGGGGACGACAATTCTGGAAGAGGTTTAAAAACACCTCATTAGCATTGCCACAGAATATTTTTTTGGAGCATCCGAGCAAACGTTTTACCAAGTACCGAAGCTTAATATCCAACGAGCGGTCGAGTTAATCTATTCCTTCGTTCCTCTGCCCTCCTAGTACTTTACTACTGAATTTATTTAAATTTTAAAGTTGTCCCCGCTAACTGAGTGTGACTTAATTAAACTTTTATGAATACAAATTGATCTCCGTGGATATTTTATTTTACCAAAATGTTTCATGACATTTTTCTTCTTAATATACCCATTATCACAAATTATAAATGTTCTTTTATTATAAATATAAAATAACGGCTCTCGTGAGAGAGTTCTATATTTAATAAGTTTTTATTTGGAAATGTATAACAACAAAATATCTAGAATAAACTCATTAGTGAGCAGTGTAACGTAACACCAAAACGGAGTGAATATCAAGCTGCATTCCTTTTATAGTATAACAAGCGGGCCCGGCAGACGTGGTCCTGCCCTGAAAATCGGTACAAAAATCAAGGTCCAGGCTACGCTACGCCACCTACCTGCTTACCTACCCTAGCAAACTTTACCTACCTATCTATCTACTTACCTACCCTACCTATCTGCCTACGTACCCTATCAACCTACCTACCTATCCTACGTACCCCACCCCTACATACCTACCCTATCGACCTACCTACCTACCCTACCCTATCTACCCTACCTGTCTCATGTCCACTCGACACAGCAATGTGGCTCTTTGCAGTGGAGAGGTATCAGGGTAACATAGATTTAGAGATGAAGGAAAGAGTAATTATTTTTTGGCACCGAGATTTTTAGGGCAGGATAACGTCTGCGGGGCCCGCTTAAAAAGTATCCTATGTCCGTCTCCAGGTTCTAAGCTACCTCCCCACCAATTTTCAGCCAAATCGGTTCAGCCGTTCTTGAGTTATAAATAGTGTAACTAACACGACTTTCTTTTATATATATAGATAAGCAAAAATGAGAGGAACTATAAACTGTAGTAGTTTATAGTTCCTCTCATTTTTTCTCACTAGTAGTTTCTTCTTCTTTTTCGTTGTTTATCTTAATATCATTACTTACTGATACCGTAAAGATATACACCTACATAGCATCACATTGAAATATATCGTAGACATTGAACGTCAAACAAACATCATGGTTAACTATATTTATGTAATTGAGATAAGGGGATAACTACCTATTGATAAATTCGTGGATAGCTGATAGTCTCACCTTCGGCTACAATCCTTTTAATAATGAACCATTGTCGATACCAAAGTTACCTCCGGTAATACTCTTCGCCTTGCTACTTGCTAGGAACAAGATCAGGTCTGCTACTTCATCCGGGTATGCCACTTTGCCGAGAGGGGTGTGCTTTCCCCATTCGTCCCACAAGCTGGGTATTCCACCATTTTCTAAAATATCAGTAACAACTGGACCAGGGCTCACGATGTTGACTCTCACTCCAGATGGTGCCAATTCCAAAGCAGCGGTCTTAGAGAAATGTTCCAATCCAGCTTTTGATATGCAATAAGCCATCATCCATGGACTAGCTTGTGTTCCTAATGTACTTGAGATGTTGATAACATTTCCTCCAGTTTTTATAAGATAAGGCACTGCCAAGTTCGTCAGGTTCACGACTGCTCGTAGGTTCGTGTTCATGATTTTGTCGTATGTCTTCATAAGTTCGCCGTCTAGCAGTCCTCCCGTGTGAACAATACCTGCGTTATTGACAAGGACGTCGAGTTTTCCATAAGTGTCGATGGTTTGTTTGATAATCTCACTTGCTGCTTCATCTTGAGAAACGTCTGTTTTGACGACGAGTGGTGTGACTCCATGTTGCTGGCAGAGCTCTGTGACACTTTTTAGTTTAGCTTCATTTCGTCCCACGATAACAACAGAAGCACCTTCTTTAGCAAATAGCACTGCAGTAGCAGCACCGATGCCTGAACTACCGCCCGTTACCAGAACTACTTTATTTTCGAAACTCATTTTGTCAACTAGATTACACACACGACACGTCGTCGGCTCCTGAGACACTTGTTTAATATAGTTGATAACGCCGAAACTAGTTATCATAAAGATAACAATGAGTATGCTTGATTTATATAACTTTTTTTCTTACTATCGTTACAACCTTGACAATTCAGCATTATTGCACGTTACTGCTATTTATTTTTTTTAACAACATTGCAAAATGTATTGTAAAATACCTACATCCAAGTTTTTAAATATAGGTTAATATATATTACATATTTGTGTGTTATCACACATAACACGTCATTATCGTAATACACAAAAATACCTAATTTTCTTATTATATACTTGTTTAAATAAGTCTATGATTTCCTTAAACAAATATACCTTTAAATCAAAGTACCAAGAGAACAGAAATTAGTAATGATATCGGCTAGAAGAGCGACCATTAGTACAAACCTTGAAACTCTAAAAATATTTGTGTTTCACTTTTTGATAGACGTCGCCGTTCGAATTGACATTAAATAAATAAACGACGAACGATAGATAATTCTAGACGTAACTTTAGACATGAAATTGTGACAGATAAAAATGGTGGATGGTTTAAAAATATATCCAATAATTGTGGTGCGGGCGATATACTTAAATAGATAAAAGGTAATCGAACCGTTTTTAATAGTAAACAAAACCATAAAAAAATATACAATAATACATACATAATTAATAATACACAATTAATTGGTAAAAAGCAAACATTGAGGGTCAGCTCCATCTTACTTAAAAATAAAACAGTTCAAGAATCCTATATTTTTCTTTTTCAACAAGAGCATGCACGCTGGCGATGGCGTGAACATTTTTTTACTTTCATGAAAATGAATTACAACAAAATATCTAGCTAGAATAGAGTAATTTTAAGGAATTTTTGCAAAGAAAGCAACTGAAAAAATACAAATGATATCTTAACAGCACTCCAGTTAATCGATATCCTCAATTTTCCTGTCTCAGTGGGCTATATAGTCTTTTGATCCCTACATGAAATAGGATCGAACGGTATAAAAAATATAACATACCATCACGCCTGTGTTACCCAGAGGGTTAGGCAGAGGTGTACCAATGTACACCCACAGTTTGCCGGTATGTTTTTAGGTCCCATGTAATAGGGGGCAAGCCTATTGCCATTAACCGGGCAGAAATCCTAACTCCGAGCTGCCACTGAGAATTTCATAGAAAAACCCAATAACACTTTTTGCTCGACCTGGGAATCGAACCCACGACTTCTAGCGTAGCGGTCGCGCTAAGGACCACTAGTAGGCAATTAAAAAAAATGTTTTCGTGTTTTAGCATTTTTTCGCAAAATCTGTGAATTAATGCAGAATATCTTAAAAAAAGTTAGAAATGGTCTCCTAGGAACATTTTCCTGTAACTAAAACGACCTTAGTGACCCGTCTCAAAAATCCACCCTATAAAGTCTAAAAGACTTTTTTCATTCTGACTGGTATTTCCAGAGATAAGCGCGTTTAAACAAACACAAATCTCTTCAAATTTGATATATTAAGTATAGATTTTTAGCGTGTGTATAAAGTGGCAACCCAGAGAGTTACCCTGGACGCCTTTAAGAGAGCGGGAGCTCAGGTTTTAGAGAGTCTGTGGCTCTATGGTTGATGGGCAGTTAGTCTATGCGAGCGCAGAACATTGGCTACCCACGAATATGTGCGCTCGAGACCAAACGCGTTGTGATTCGTGTACCAAATCACCAGTGTTTTACTACACCCGATACAACACTTCTTTAGGTTGCCTGTTTTCTTTCATTCCTCTGTACCACTATTGTTTCTCGGATAAAGATATATTATAAAGCTGAAGAGTTAGTTTGTTTGTTTGGTTGAACGCGCTAATCTCAGAAAGTACTGGTCGGATAGAAAAAATATTTTTGTGTTGGATAGTTCATTTATTGAGAAAGGTAACATAGGTAACTACAATGTAACAGACAAATACTGGTGTTTTGCAAAAATAGCAAATAGGGTACAGTAGCCGCAACGAGTCGCGTTTGTGCTCACGACTCATGGCGGTTACTATACATACTCCGTTTTGATATTTTGCAATAAATTAATTTCCCTCGCCTCTCATGCACGAGGCTGTGGGTTCACAACAAAGCACGGGCAATATTAAATAGTCAATAGTCAATATTAAATATAAGTTTATCTTGGACATTACTAATGTTCACATTGTGAAGGAACCTTGACTTATAATTTAATATAAGTCCGAAATCGCCACTCCGCCTTGAGCAAACGTGGTGATCAATGTGTGAGAAGAGACATTTGCCCTGCAATAGGACTATAACGGTCTGGTATTATTAATACAACAACAACCGACCGACTGTGGTTTGGTTAACATACCGGCAAACTGTGGGTGTACACTGTACATTGGTTATACCTCTGCCTAACCCTTCGGGGAATACAGGCGTGGTGGTATGTGTGTGTTATTATTAATAACACAAATTAACACTATCCTTACTTAAACTTAAAGCATCAGTCAGAGCCTACTTGCAGTCCAACCCAATATTGATATCTATAACGCTAATGTCTTCTAGAGTCTAACATTTACTTTGGCAGAAAGTACCTACTTAATGTTCTGGGAACAATTGGTCTTACTTCATAAAATAGGGGAGCAACCAGGATAACAGAAAAAACAGGGTACTTGGCCAACGAAACTAAAAACTCGTTTTATACGGCTTTCACAGCAAAACTTATAGAATATCAATTTTAATTAGATATCTTTACAATTTATGCCAACGATTTCTTGTAGAGGAGACTTTATTGTTAGCTAACTCATTATCGGGTCATTATAATAAAGTACGAAGATAAAAATGGAAAGGATTTTTATTAAAGTTCCCCAGTTCGCTCCGAAGTTGAAGTTCACAATACTGCTATGCTTTTTATAGCACGGCTGTCGATAAAGAAAGAAAATTAAGTTAAAAATTGGATTTGGTTTTGTATATTTACATTATATTTATATTTAAAGTATATCTAGATTTTAATCAATAAAAAGGTATTCTATATTATTAGTATTACTCTAACTATACTTATTGCTTTTATACAATACGACCAAATTCGGTAGATGACGGCACTAGTCAATCGACGTACTTTTATTACTATGATTTTTCATACATACCTTCCATCACGCCTATATTCCCCGAAGGGTTAGGCAGAGGTGTAACAATGTACACCCACAGTTCGCCGGTATGTTTAGGTCCCATGTAATAGGGGGCGAGCCTATTGCCATTAACCAGGCACAAATCCTAACTCCGAGCTGCTACTGAGAATTTTATAGAAAAACCCAATAACACTTTTTGCTCGACCTGGGAATCGAACCCAAGACCTCTAGCGTAGCAGTCGCGCTTGGGACCACTAAGCCAACGACGCAGTTATCTAACACTAATAATAACTTTTTTTCATCTCAATTCACTAACTTTTTATTGATTTCAAAGCAACTAAAAATCAAATTTTATAGTTATTTAAAAATTCATCAGGTTTTTAGGACTAAAATAAGCTGTTTTTTTTTGTGAAGTTGCGTCTTGGAATTATTGTTTATTGATGTCATCTACCCAATTGGCACTTGGTATACTTTTCCTTCTCACCTGCGTTGTTGGGCTCGAGGTCGCAAGCGCGACTGATGAGCGTAAGGTCCCGGGTTCGATTCCCAGGTCGGGCAAAAACTGTTATTGGGTAGCAGCCCGGAGTTTGGAAATTGGCGGTGTGACACCCCCGTGCCTCGGAAAGCACGTAAAGCCGTTGGTGCCGGCTGTCATTCGTAGATCTTTGACAGTCGTTACGGATAGTCAGAAGCCGGGAAGTCTGACAACCAGGCAGTCGGTCCATGTCAAACGCTGGTATTTAGCCGCATCCGGTTAGACTGGAAGCCGACCCCAACATAGTTGAGAAAAGCATATGATGATACTTTTTATTTTCACTGTCAATTTATTTTCAAGGTTATCGATATTTTTATCATCCCCCGGTATTACGTCGACCAAGAACTGAATAACAACCGACACTTTTATTAAATTGAATCTCAGATTAAACATGGATTTTCTTTTACTAACAGGTGGTCATTAATCGTAACATAATACATTCACCAAGCTTGGCAGATGGACTGATAATTTCTAATTGATTGCAGTTTTACATGACTTTGTGTTTATATCATATCCTTATCCGTTGAAACGATTATCTTTTCATCAATAACATCATCTTATTAGGCGAACGACGTCTACTACAGGACATAGGCCTCCCCTAAAGATAGCCACAATGACCGGTCCTGCGCTGCCCGCATCTAGCAGTTTCGAGCGATCTTTACCAGGTCGTCGGTTCACCTCCATCTTTTATTTTAAAAAAAAAGCTATACTAAAATTATAAAGCTGAAGAGCATGTCTGTCGCGCTAATCTCCGGACCTTTATCCCTGAGTGCTATAGGCATGCATTTTACATACATAAACTCACGTCTTTTTCTCGTGGGGGTAGGCAGAAACCACGGAACGCCACCTGCTACGATCCTAACATACTTCTTTCGCCTCGTTCACGTTCATACATTTTATTTAAAAAAATATAGGATAGAAGATTCACGCGGACGAAGTCGCGCGCAAAAGCTAGTAAGAAATAAAAACACTCGTTTCAATAGACATACAAAACTTTTAATTCACTCCAATAGTCGTTGTGAATCCATTTATATTTGCCGTCTGGCAACATTGCTAACAAAATTTAATCGCTAATGGAATTGCCATTGTCAGCTATCGACATGTTAGCTAAATAAAGGTAAATTCATATTTGAACAGTCACTGTTCAATTAAATTGAATGGTTACTGTTCAATTAAATTGAATTGACCGTTTAGTTATAATTAATTTTGATGTTGTGTGGTTGTTTCGATAAGATCATTAGTTGTGGTTCATTGATTTTGAAACTATTGTTTAGGGTATGTTTGGATATTGTGTGAGTTGTATACAGGGTGATTCGGATAGGTAAGGATGTGATGAGAAAATATGAAATTAAAGGCTAAAAATAATGTTTTTAGGAACTACGTTACCCGAATTGGCCACGGGGGATGAATCTTGCCACATGCTGATTTGACTGATTTGTTTACACATATCGTCCATTTTAAACCGACTTTAAAAACGGAGGTTATAATTCTCTATATTATGAGTTAAGTTTAAAAGTTATTTTTTCATCAAGCCCGCCACACTATTCCCAACCACTGCAACTTCCGAAAGCAAGAATCAACAATGGTACCACAAGAAAAGCGCCGAGGCAATGAAGCTCGACGAATCCCAGAGAAACGATACAACCGTCTTGAATCACGCTACGAAATTAATCAGAAAAGATAGCGGAGGAGTAAGAAAAAACATAATTTTCATTTTACAAGCTTAAAAGTACTTGATAAAGTCGATTTCTCAAGTTGGAAATACAACTATCCTATAATATTTTAGTTTAGTTTTATATAACGTAGTACCTCTTAAGCATGAGGTTATAAGTTCGATACCGGGCAAGTACTAATATGACTTTTTCCATTCATATTTATCTTGGACATCACTGAAATCATGAGGAAACCTGGATTCATAATCAATATACGTCTGAAACTGCCAACCCACTTTGAGCAAGACTGGTGATCAATGCTAGTACCTCTTCTGTATGAGAAAAGGCCTGTGCCTTGCAGTGGTACAAGAATAGGCTGATTATTATAATTCATTTATACGACAAGCTCAATTACTGTCACCCATTGATAGTAATTAAATCTTTAAACAATATCGAAACGGGTATTCCAATTTCAAAAATCTGGTGGATCATACTAAGCCCTTTGTCTCTGTCACCAGAACAAACGAACAATAACTCAAATCAAACTTCAAGAACATATTACCATAGTGCTGAATAAACAAGAAGAGGGAACACGCATTGCAGCCGCCGCCTGACTCGCTAGACACACCCTATCTGTCTGTGACAGCCGGCAGAGGGAGCCCTGGGAAATTGCACATCTCGACAAATTGCTGGAAAGGACCATCGATGGAAAATAAGGAAATAGCGTTCAAAGATAGAGAGTTTCTTTGTAGCATGCGGCAAATAATGTTTTTTTAACTGATCGTTTTATTTTAAACTATTAACAAATATTCATAATCATATATTACGATATAAGTGAGTAAAGTTTGTCATTACGGTAGACTCTAAATTGCAGTAATGGACCTGAGACCGTAATGATCTCTCGCGTGTCGTACGATGTAATTCAACATACATATTATAAGAATCAACCCCTAATGTATTTAGGTTACATAATTTTTTATTTAATTAAAGAGTCTATGCCGAAGTGACAGTTGGCATTTTGACATTGACACATGAATATCATTCTGACACTTCGACATAGACAATGACAGATCAATACCGGAAAAGCGATAAAGCGAACGTTATGTTTACAAGTGTTGTTACACTTTTAAACATAACAAAAGTCAAATCATTATTTTAAATCATTATTTTTGAATCATTTTTAACAAAAAATTAGGATTCAATGAATATTATAAACGCGTATTTATCATAATTATTTTTTTACTTAACGTGTTTACAAATCCTCAAACACATAATAGGCTGATAGATACACAAAACTCGATTGCTCATCATCAGATACAGATTGCCGATTTTAATTGATATCAAGACGTGTTTCACCGATGCATCGTGCACAATTCAGCCAGATTATTGGCAATCACCGTCGGATCTGATTGAAATTTACATTCATGAATATACAGAATACATATCACGCGATGTAGATACTACCTTTATTGATACGGGCGTTCATACCATTGCGAATGGACGAATGAAAAATGGACGGCTTGCATGTATTAAAAATGCAAGCTAGTAGCACCTGAGTGCTTCTTATATGTATGTGTTTTATATTTATGAGATGTATACAATTTATATTACAAAATGAATTATATTTTGATGAAACTATCAATAATTACAACAACACCATCACGCCTGTATTCCCCGAAGGGTTAGGCAGAGGTGTACCAATGTAAACCCACAGTTCGCTGGTATGTTTAGGTCCCATGTAACGGCGGGCGAGCCTATTGCCATTAACCGGGCACAAATCCTAACTCCGAGCTGCTACTAAGAAATTCAGAGAAAAACCCAATAACACTTTTTGCTCGCCCTGGGAATGGAACCCAAGACCTCTAGCGTAGCAGTCGCGCTTAGGACGACTAGGTCAACGAGGATAGTTACATACAACAATATCAAATCTTAATGAATACTTCTTTCTACAACATTCATCGACCAAAGTTTTGGAGTTTTAAAATTCATGACTACACGTATGAAAGTTTAAAGGCACGAAGCGTTTCAGAAACTCTTAAACTTCTCAGTAACATGACAACAATACGACCAACGGCGGCGGCGGTACCGAGCACTACAGCAGTCGTAGTGTTCGTACGTATTTTTACTTCAGTACGCTTAGTCTAACTTGTAAAAGTAGAAGTCGTGCAATTTGTGAGACTTGCACACTTGCATAGCTCTAAGTTTGAAGTTGGTATCTGTATGGTTGAGCTAAATGGCGTCGTGTTTTGTACTGTCAACTGAATTTTTGAGGTTTCTTTTAGTACTTTGATCAGGGCTTCTCAACCTGTGGTCCATGGACCCCTAGATAGATTTGAAACGTCGTTTTTTTCAACTTTAATGAAAGAGTGTATGAAGAAGTTTTGACTTGATGATTTTTTCATTAACCTCCGAACACATAACGCTCTTATTAAGAAGTCGGTTAATAAACAAAACATCGTTTTTATTACATGCAATACGGGTTCTGTATAAATATGTAAATTAATATCCAATGGCTATGGATTGCAAGCTCGTGAATTGTGATTGATGACATTTTTCTGATTGATTGCTTTAGCCATCGGGATATCGAAATCGAATTCGTCTGCTTCAACTGAAATTAAATAAATGGCAGTGTTATTATTAGTAGTGATTTTATTTATCACTAGCTTTTGCCTGGGTTTTAGTCCACGTGAACTTTCTTACGGATTCCTAATTATATTTAAAATAAAATGCCCATAGCACTCAGGAGTAACATAGCTTTCTTGAAGAATTTCCAGAAGCGCACCAGTAGTTTTGGAGATCAGCGCGTTGAAAAAAAAACCTCTTTTATAATATGGCTAGTAATACCGCGCGGTTTCACCCGCTTACAGTTACTTCTTGGGTTACCGCTCCGCCCGCGTTAGTTGTAGCGTGATGTTATATACTTATAGGTATATAACAATATTCCTTCCTCGATAAACGGGCAAAGCAAAACGGTTGTTGAAATCAAACCAGTTCGGTTCCTAAGATTAGCGCGTTCAAACAAAATTTATTATTTATTGATTTTTATAAAAAAAAATGTTTTAACGAAAACTTAATTGGTTATTCTATCCACCTTACCCAATTATTAATTTCCTTTTGATTCATGAAACTGATATACGATGTAATTACTGTCATATTTTCTTTTACAAAGGTACCAGGGTAGTAGAAAATAAAAGAACATTACTTGAATCATTCTGTAATATCAGCTGTCAAATAGGCCAATTTAATTACATTGATGACATGCGAGTATTTGGGAAAATATTTTCGTACTCCCTTGTTACCCTGGTACCTTTTTAGGGACGGCGGTCAATAGGTAAAGGTTATATAAACCTATCCAGGCGCGGGAGAGAACACCTGTGGCAATATACCTAATCCTAATACTTGGTAAGGTAATTTATTTGCTGTGTCGGCAATATTTTCAGGGTATTTTATGTTGAATGTTTGTGTTCAATGAGATGGACTTGCTCTTGTAGCACTAGGGTTAATGTTATTGGTCTACCTTCACTTTATTTATAGCTATAAATAAGAAAGAAATTAACTACCTAACTTATTTTAAAGACCTATACCAATATAATAAAGCTGAAGGATTCTTTTTGCTTGTATAATCTCTGGAACTACCATTAGTATAGACTATTAACATCATGCTACTACCCACGGGAACGGAGCAGTGACCAAAGACATAAGCGAGAAAGAAACCGCAAAGTATAACTAGTTAAATACAATATATGTGTAGGCGCCATGTTTCACATTTCTAGGAACCCGTAAAATCGAGAAAAAAACCCGATTCAGTTTATTTGCCAACAATGTAGGTACAGGCATAAGACCGTACATAACTAAGTGTAGTATTTACTTTCTGGTTCATCTAATACTGCGGTAAAGCGCAAGAGTTAACTCTCGGTCAAACTTTTTCGGATCTGCACTGACCCAAGCCGCGTGCCTGCAGAACTTTCTGAATTTTAACCAACTAGAAGCCGCGAATCTTGATGTTGTACGGACTTTAAATTATGGAAAGTAAATTTTCTTCTCCGATTTGGCTACACACAATTTTCAAACTAAATTATAACTTGGTAAGTATTTCTTCATTTCCAATTTCGTTTTGAACAGGCCAAATTGTCAGGATTAAATCTTCTAATTTCCTTGTTCAAATAATTTACATTGCCATACGCACGTTACCTGGTATAAAAATAACCGGAGTATAAAGGCATGCGCTCACCGGCGGTTATCACGCATGAGCGCTGATCAAACGCGATTATCTGCCGGAGCGTGTACAGGACACCTCACCGAACATAGACCGTCATTTTAATGTGTGCACACGCCTTTAGTTTATGTTTTTTTTTATTTACGAGTGAACCTTAGGTAATGTTCAAAGACTGGTTAGATTTTATTTGACTTACTCAATTATAAGCTGATAAACATTTTGTTTTTAGAAGGTTCAACGAGTATTTTTTATCAGAGACATGGTTCAATAAAAAAAAAATACGTTTGAATTAAAAATGGAATATAGAATGTTCTTTTTTATTTTTTTCGTGTTAACAGCAAAACCAGAAATGGAGGAAACAAAAGAAACAAACAATTTTTTGCGATTATTTGAATTTCTTTTTTCATTACTCGCCTTAATGAAATCCTGTCATTCTGAAATCAAAATGTAACTAAGTATAAACAGTCAAAGGGGATTTATAAACGATTGCTACCTACTGGTACTTACCTAGGGACACTTTGCAACTCAATCCCGAATCTCATCAGATCGCATTGAATTTTACACATCTGAGGACGGCGGTATCGGCCGGATTAATGAAAAGGCATACGAGGCAGAATCGGTAAGCTCTTTGAAGAAATCTCCGCTTTGATTATATTTTTGCTACGTCATTAATATTAATTTTAGTTTCGAAATCGTGGTAGTCGACATCTTTTATTTATTTATATTTGTTTGTTTGTTTAAACGCGGTAATCTCTAGAACTATTTCATACCTATGCGAAGTATTTCATATGGTAATCTGTTGATAGCGTCGTGAGTAGTATATTTGTTAATTTTAGTACTCCAATCATCTGTATAATTTAATATACTGCTGTTTGCTGTCCCTAATAAAATAAAACATATTAATTGTACATTTATGTTACGTAACAAAGATATCTACCTATTCCAGATCTGGCTGTTTGTATTGGAGAGTTTGTGTGTTTGCACCCACGATTCAGGAGAAATTCCTAATGTGGAGTAGGTACGTGTGTCTGTTTTAAAAAAAAATTAAGTAGCCACAGAAAAGTCACCGAAATAAGTAACGGTCGTGTGTGACTGGATAACCACCGCTTTACCCATAAGTACCAGCATCGCATAAATGCCAAGATAAGCTGCGTCATGTTAAAGTTTAAAACACACATTTCGTGTTAACGATATTGATAGTAGTAATAGTACTATCAATATCGTTTAGTCGTGCAGGTACTTTAGATTTATGTCTGATTATGATAACATTATCAGCACACATCTAAAGTACCTACCTGTCAGTTTGTTGTTAATAACATTGTTATCAAGACAAGCAATTATAAATAAACGTGAATCACAAAAATATCGGTTAGTAGTGATTTTTGGTAAAACACAACGTACATTTTGGGAGGTTCCGAGTTAATTTTGAGCCTGGAGAAAGATAATTAAGGTAAAGATATTTTTCTTTCTATTAAGTGTTAAAAAATCTTACTTCACATTTAAAAAAGTTAATGTCCATTACAAAAACATAAACCGGTACATGAAAACCCTAATCAGCTAAGTGTGACGTATCAAGATCAACAGTGCTGTTCTGCAGAAATGACGAGGCGAATTGTCAATTTAACTTATAAAAATGTTGCAGGTGGCTTGACAATTCGCCACATGCTCAATTTACAGCTTTTACTGAATACAATACTGGCTACATGAGCTTGGAAGAAAAAGTGGTATTATTTTTAAAGGACCATGGGCACCGTTGTATGATTCTTGGGCCCACTTTTCAACATTCCTAAACAGTGATGAGACTTAATTATATAATTATTATATTTTAATCTGGCAATACACCTAGCCTCCTATCTACCAAGTCCATATTGTATTTCTGAACCTAATTTATAAAAATATACTCTTTTCATACAAGTCCTCCGCCACTCAGCAGTAATCACTACCTAAAACAAGAGATCGAAATAATTATTGTAGGCGTAGGGATAACCTTTAATTATGAATGGCCTAGCTTGGCCCAAAACTCATTTGTTATTCAAAAAGTGAAAACAAATGTTTTTTTTATTATAATGTTAATAGGAATTCAACAATGTGGAAGCGTGTCCGTCCGTTCATAAAATTTATACGTTAGCATTGCAAATGAATACCAGTCCGCTTTCATGTCACCCTGGTAATTCTACCATTCCGTATTAACATGACACATTCTGGCACCTGGATAACAAACATTGAAATTACATGTATTTGCATACGAGATGTTATTATTGTTTATTTTGTGTTCGTAAAATATCAAATTGTTTTATGTAGATGAGGTAACATTATGCCTAATCATGTACGTTTTATTTAGTCAAAATATTTCGTTAGCCTAGTGGTCCTAAGCGCGACTGCTACGCTAGAGGTCTTGGGTTTAGAGGTCGAGCAAAAAGTGTTATTGGGTTTTTCTATGAAATTCTCAGTAGCAGCTCGGAGTTTGGATTTGTGCCCGGTTAATGGCAATAGGCTCGCCCTCTATTACATGGGACCTAAACATACCTGCGAACTGTGGGTGTACATTGGTACACCTCTGCCTAACCCTTCGGAGAATCCAGGCGTGATGGTATGTTATTGCGTTATAATCAAATTTGTTATTTACAACGAACAGTTTTCAAGCAGCAAAATATCTTTCTTTTAAAACTTGACCGGCTTCTACACGCGAGTTTTACCGCCTGTAAGTGTAATATATACCTTAAAACATATCGTATGACACTCGGCAATAGTGTTGCATTCTATTAGTGAACGAACGTTTGTAATAGGACGAGTAGTTCCAGATCATACAAACAAATAAGATTTCCTTTTTATACGAGTATTAGTGTAGTGTAGAGTTTTTTTTTGTTTAAATGCGCCAATCAGAAGCTTCCAGTCGGATTGCAAACATTATTTTTATATATGATAGCCAGATTCATGAAGAATAAGTATAGCCTATATAACATCACGCTACGATACACGGGAACCGAGCAGTAACCAAAGACGTAATCTAACGCGGGTGAATAAAACCACACTGACAAAGTCGCGCTAGTAAATAAGAAGTTTTCAGTAGCACCTCTTTCGTTTTCAGTTAATTTTGCTGACCGTTCCAAAGTTCACAAAGCTATAAAATTCTGCGATAAAATCAGTTCTCTCGAAGTAGGAACAACTTCGTTTATTACCTAAACTTAATGTACGTTTTACGTAACACATTTTTTAAATCTTTTATTAAAAAAAAAAATACGGTTCCAGAATATTTTTTATGTGAACTCTGTCTGAAGAGGCAGCGACCATTGTTGTAGGTAATTTAATATATCATAATAATATTATCTGATTTTACAAGAAACTGGAATGGACTAGAAAAGACAATTTTACCTTAGAGTTTATTTATTAAACCGTATAGATACCAGCTGCTTTTTTTTTAAGTGTAGAAATAATCATGCACTAAATACATGGATACGCTACGACTACGACGCGCTATACGACTGCTACGCTAGAGGTCTTGGGTTCGATTCCCAGGTCGAGCAATAGTGTTATTGGGTTTTTCTATGAAATTCTCAGTAGCAGCTTGTTTGGATTTGTGCCCGGTTAATGGAAATAGGCTCGCCCCCTATTACATGGGACCTAAACATACCGGCGAACTGTGGGTGTACATGGGTACACCTCTGCCTAACCTTTCGGGGATTACAGGCGTGATGGTATGAATGGTAAATACATGGATGTTGATGGGATATTTTCGTTACCACATTCCTTTCATCCCGTACCTACTTACATAAAATAAAAATTATTTTTCAATATTATTAGTTAAACACCCTATATCAAAAACCTACGATTACTTTTCTTAAACACACAAATGGTACCTCAAACAAGATGAATCAATTATTCATGCTCGCAACTATAAGCTATCTAAAGTTTACTACACCCAGACGACACCTTTATTATGTTAATACGTGCAGATTCTGAAATGCACTCCGTTCTCCAAGCGTATCCGAGTACCTACGTAATACCTATGTAGCGTACAAGTGAATTCCTCCTCACAATTATTCCCTAGTGGATATCTAAAGTTGTAGGTGCCTTTACCAATAGCGCATTCCGTACAAAAATAGTCAGTACCTATTTTTTTAAACACACTTGCTACACCACTTTTTGGGTTACCATGTGGTGTATTTCTCACGCGTGCTTTTTACGTTACATTACCGCACTAGTGCGGTATCATAATCCAAAATGCAAAATTCCACTCGAACTAAAATTGACACAAAAATAATGTAATCAATTGACGAATTGAATTCATTCAACCAATTACGGCAGCTTACGCCCGCTTGTCAATTTGTCACGTAAATTTTTCGTTCGAGAAACCGGAGTAATATTAACGGATAGTCCACAATTGTTACAAAACATTTTTCATTTTAACCGACTTCAAAAAAAGGTTTCTGTTTTCGGTTAGATATATTTTTTATGCTTCTGCTGCGATACACAAAAATAAAATACTGGCAGTGTGTAAAAAAACATAAACCAAAAAAAAAAGTACCTAACATTCCATATTCGTTACAGGTAAATGCTAAAAGCAGCTTGAACGCTGAATGCTTAAAAAAATATGTTTTTCATGACGTGGGTACTAAGATTTACAGGTCGGCACAGATGGTGTTACCGCATTTTTTTTCAGTGCGTGTTCCGAAATAAATCAAACTGAATTTAATGAATATATTTTTTTGCAGCTTAGTCTTTGTTCATAAAAGAGTTTTGTGGTACTGTATTTCATAATTTTATTACGAATTAACTGTACGCCGGCTCTGAAATACAGTGTGCGGGTATAAAAATACATTGAACATTCAGGTGCCGGTTTCGAGCGGATACCGGGCTCTCGACTTATAGTAACAAGAGGAACCGTTGTCCGACATAACCCTCCGTTCCTCTGAGACGGAGGGTATACATGAGGAGGATTTTTGAAAGAAAATTCCTCTTCTTTTTTCGGCCTTTCCATCTTCACGAAAAGTCTCTCTAGACGAAGAGGTTTTGGTCTGCAAATCGCCAAAGTTTTTAACAAAAACCTTCCTGAACCAACTTACCGTTACATGATAGGAGTTCCTTGGTCGATGTAGGTACACGAGAAATTAATCGTAGTCAAGTAATTAGCTCCAATGTCCTCGTATAAGTCCATTCTCATACCGTTGCATACGTACGTACCCGTTTGAGTACATACACGGTGTTCTGCAAGCGATTCACTGTTCACATGCCATGTGTTGCTAAACTGCAAAACCACTAGCTCGGAACTATTATGTTTGAGTTTGAGAATAGAGAACTAATTACACAACTTAGATGAAAGCTTTAAGTAGGAACATTCTTATGTCGTTTAGATTACATTCAAAATCAGTTGCATATATTTTTGAATACCTATCTAAACATGCCTCAATTTAAGATTACTAACCCAAAGGGTGATAAACAAGACCCTGTTATTAAGAAGACACTGCTGTCTGTCTGTCTGTGACGGGGCTGTATCTTTTGAACCATAATAGATAAACTTAACATCAAATAACTTAACTGCCTCGGTAGCCTAGTGGCGCTAAGTGCGACTGCTACGCTAGAGGTCTTGGGTTCGATTCCCAGGTCGAGCAAAAAGTGTTTTTGGGTTTTTCTATGAATTTCCGGTTAATGACAATAGGCTCGCCCCCTATTACATGGGACCTAAAACATACCGGCGAACTGTGGGTGTACATTGGTACACCTCTGCCTAACCCTCCGGGGAATACAGGCGTGATGGTATGTGTGTGTTAACATCAAATAAAATTATATAAAATCAGGCAAAAAATTTAAATTGGTCTCCATACAAAAGACGTAATTTTACCGGGATTTTCTTTTTGTTAATCTTTGTACGGAACCCTACTTGAATTTCTCCGGATTTTGCTTTTTCCTATAGTGACAATGTTTCTTACTTATATATTCATTTAGTTGAGTATTTAAGTCCTTATGTAATGCGAAAAGAAATGTTATTCCCAAATGCAGACTGTCATGTCTTCCTCGATCTTTTTCTTAATGAGCTGAAAAACATTTACGTAGCTACTTAGTTGTGTGTACTCTAAAAATCCTATAAAAATGCAATCATCAGACGTACTTCTTATTACTGATAAGTAAGTGAATTTATCACATTTGGGCACATCGCCATCGACTTCGCGGTGATTTCCGAGCCACTGGCCATAAACACGATAACGTTTTTTTTATTTATTCCCCTTCATTGCTACTTTTACACATTTTATATTGATACTTACTGATTTATCGGGTTTTATAACTGTAGGCGACGGAGGTCGTGACACCGAATCAGAAACTAAAAAAACTATTGTTTTATTAAAATACTAGTATCCGTACCTGTGACTTCGGCCGCTGGAATGTATCGTAGATTTTCTTTTTATTTTACGTGGAACCTAAATTCCAAAATAAAATGTTTTCGAGTTGTTTGTTTCTCGATCACGCCAGAACGGCTGAACGGATCTGGATGAAATTTTACACAGAGATAGATTATAGTCTGGATTGTCGCATAGTCTCCTTAATATCCCGGAAAAATGTACGATTCCCATGGTATAATATTGTAGCTTTGACGCGGACTAAGTCGCGAGCGGAAGCTAGCAAACTCATAATTTAAACGTAGTTACAAGATAGCCACCTCATGTCCACATCTTGTACAAACACACACAAACTATGCATGATGACTTTCTACACTAATATTATGAAGCTGAAGAGTTTGTTTGTTTGTTTTGTTGAACGCGCTAATCTCGAAAACTACTGGTTTGAATTGAAAAAGTATTTTTGTGTTGGATAGTCCATTTATCGAGGAAGGCTATAGGCTACATACCATCACGCTACGACTTACGGGAGTGGAGCAGTAACCAAAGACGTATCTTAGTACGGGTGAAAT
Source organism: Caradrina kadenii (assembly GCA_947462355.1). Classification (NCBI taxonomy): domain Eukaryota; kingdom Metazoa; phylum Arthropoda; class Insecta; order Lepidoptera; family Noctuidae; genus Caradrina; species Caradrina kadenii. The sequence goes on along the minus strand of OX381693.1, from coordinate 2,142,772 downwards.
AAACCACGCGAACTAAGTCGCTGGACGCATGATGACTATCTTATAAATAATACTAGCCACCTGCAGAGCCTTTGCTGTGCAGTGAGACAGCAATTGGGTAGTAAGGCCTTTGCCTCTTCTCATGCAAAAAAGACATGAGTATTGATCACCACGCTTGCTCAAGGCGGATTGGCAGTTTCAGACTTATATAAATTAAATATAAGTCCAAGGTATATTAGACTTCCATACTCTGCTAAAAAAATAACAAAAATAATCTGAACGTAAGCTTCGTTTAACACTTTTTGTATTATTTTTCATTTATTTTTTGTGGCTCCGCCCGTATATGACGACTCGTAATTAGCAATGTTTAACATACACACAACTCACCGTAATTAACGCTTTACAATCAGAGGGGCTTTTGTGTCATTTGTGCTTTTTTCCAGTTATTTTTTCAGCCTTTATTTATTTTAACTGGAAGTGGAAATGGTAACACACCTCGTGTTTTGTAAATTATGTTAAAAGGGGCGTGTGGTGACAATTGGAACTTCAACATGTAGGTCGGTGCGCACTTAATAATATTTCCTACGTATGTATGTATTAAGGTAGATATTTTTAATTTATGCATATGGAATACTAGCTTCTGCTCATAACTTTCTCCGCGTGGAAGTCAAGTATACCATAAAACATATCATATGGCACTTGGTAGAAGTGTAGCTATCTAATTGAACCAGTAATTTCTGAAATACAAAAAGACAAAGAAAATCTAGCTTTTTATGAGCCTCAAATCATAAATGAGAGTTGACAACCATTAAAAGAACCAATACTCACTCAGTAAGTTTCTAAGTTTACAGATTGAACCTTGATTTATGCATTTATTTTTCATAAAACATTCAATTTTTTTGTTGTAATATTGAAAATGCGAAAGTATGTATCTCTGTCAGTCTGGCTCACTTTCAAGACTAAACCACTGAACTGGTTGTGATGTTATTTGGTAATGGGGTTGGTGTAAACTCCAAGAAAGAACATAGGCTACTTTTTATTACCTACGCGAGAACCGACATTTATGTGGACGAAGTCGCGGGCAAAAGCTAGTAAGATATAAATAAAGGTCCAGCTTTTCCATCTGAACTCATTTATCACTCAAAGTGCCTCTCACAGCGAACTGACTATAAGACAAATGCGTACATTTTTCTCAAGTGGTCATGTTGCTCTAGTACTCCGACATTGTTTCCTGTACTTCCATTCTGCCATAATTAATTTTCTTACAGTTAGTACGTAGACCATCTAGACGATTATTGTTTCAAACTTTGTATTGGCGCCTCAAATCATGTTTCTTTGTTCTTCATCAAAGAGATTATAGAAATATTTAATTTTACAGTAGAAGTTATTAGGCACAATTTCCCTTGTGATCATTTTTTTCAATTTACTTACTCAGCACGGCTACATTTGATTTTTAAAATTTGTATGCAACAAAAATAACAACGATACTTAATGTGTTAGGCATTTGTACCAGGCAAACAAAGGTGGTGAAGAGATAACATGACAGGTGCAATTTATAGTGTAATCGTGAATTACCGGTCGCAGTCCCATAGGAACGAGGCAGCAACCGTGAGAAGCTAATAGATTAATATAGAAAATCATAAAAAGGATAATCGCATCAAGCAAATATTGCAGGATTCCGTCCTACATACAGTACATAGGCTAGGGTACAGTAAGTCGAGATTCACATACATTAACAGGCAAACACGAACGCAGGCAGAATTGCTCGTATCGCCTGCTGTTCGGCTTGGACAACAAGCCTTATTTATGGCTCGCATATGCTATCGTGTAGGTGTACCGACCAATCCACCCGCTTATTGTTTCTGATTGCCTGGTATCTACTAATCCGTAGCCGCTGCAATTAATTAACAATATAGACAGCGGACGGATAAAATTGAAAGCGTTTATTTATCGTATTAATAATTAATACCAACCTAATATTGTCCCACTGCAGGACAAAGGCCTCTTCTCATACAGATCACTACGCTTAGTCGAATTACCGATTTCAGACTTTGTCTATAATATTACTATAATCTATACTAATATTATAAAGAGGAAAGATTTGTGTGTTTGTTTGTAACTACTGGACCGATTTTAACCTTTGTTTCACCAATATATAGCTACATTATCCCTGAGTAACATAGGCTATGTAACATCACGCTACAACATACGGGAGCGGAGCAGTAACCAAAGATTAACGACCGACGATTAACCAAAGATTAATTTAACGTAAGGCGGGTGAATTAAGCCACGCGAACGAAGTCGCGGGAAAAAGCTAGTAATATTATAAATAGATAAGATTTTTTGTTTGTTTGTAACGAATAGGCTCCGAAACTAGTGGACCGATTTTAACTATTGTTTGACCAATAGATAGCTACATTATTTCTGAGTAACATAGGCTATATAACATCACGCTACGACACACGGGAGCGGAGCAGTAACGGAAGACGTAACTTAATGCGGGTAAAGTAAGTCACGCAGACGAATTCGTGGGCGGGTCGCTAGTAATAATATAAATAGAAAATATTTTTTGTTTGTTTGTAACGAATAGGCTCCGAAACTACTGGACCGATTTTAACCATTTTTTCACCAATAAATAGCTACATTATTCCTGAGTAACATAGACTATATAACATCACGCTATGACCCACGGGAGCGGAGCAGTAACGGAAGACGTAACTTAACGCGCGTAGTATTTTATTATAACTATAACGCGAACGAAGTCGCTCGCAACAGCTAGTGATATATAAGTCCAGGTTTCCTCGCCATGTTTTGTCTCACCGATATCACGATGTCCAAAAAAAGTCACATTGGTACTTACCCGTACCCTATGTGAACCCAGCCTGGGCATGAGAGACCACTGGGCTAACAGGGCAGGTTTATCGTAAACAATGTGTTATTAATTCTTTTCATACAAAAAATAATTCAACGACCAACAAGCACTCACATAAACGACCCAACAAAAATGTTACAAAAAAAAAGTGGATTCATAATCCTTCCGCCGTGTCCGGATACTCACAAGGTCAATGGAAGTCAAAAGCTGAACCGTAAAATATTTTCAGAGCGCGCGTGTGTGTGTGTATCAGAGTTTTTTCGTCACAAACATAATGAGAGAGGCAACTCTCTCGTCATGCCGCTATCTCTCGCATTTCCCAACGGAAATGAAATCGGCGGCATTGCGCGGTAACGCACCCTTTCGGCGGTTAGCCAACGGGTTGGGAAAAATACTGTGGTTTCAGAGTAAAAAGTTAGCCCACTGTTTAATGTTGGTGTGGATTATATTTGATGTGAACACCTACTTGAGTTTTTTCTTTGAAAATGGTTTTCAATGTGTTTTGTTGTGTTGTGTGTGAGTTATGTATGGTGGGTAAGGCGCCCCTTCTCATGCAAGAGGTTGTAACCAGACACGCGCAACTATTTTGTTAATGTATTTTTTTATTATTTATCAATTTGAGTTTTTCTGTGAGTTTATCTTGAGCATCACTTATATGGTGAAAGAAAATCAGCAATTTTCTGTCTCAGAAGAGCCTTTTGGCCTGCAGACCCTGAAGTGGGATATTAATAGGCTAGTATTATTCTTTCTATTTGTTTAGTTAGACAGACAATTTTTTGATTATGTACTTACACTTGTAAGTATTTCCTGTTACAACCAAACCAAAGGTATAAAAATTATTTTACGTAAAATATAGGATGTAAAACTAATTAATTTCCTAAGTACTTTACCTAATGACGTCATCATCATCTGCTTAGCCTTTTTCCCAGATATGTTGGGGTCGGCTTCCAGTCTAACTAGATACAGCTGAATACCAGTGCTTTACATGGAGCGACTGCCTATCCGACCTCCACAACCCAGTTACTGGGCAACACGATACCTCTTGGTTAGACTGGTTGTCAGACTTCCTGGCTTCTGACTATCGACTACTTTACCCCCTTTAGAACCCATTTTACCTATAGTAATGTACTATAGGTAAAAGGGGTTCTAAGGGGGGGTCATTTGAATTAAAAACAAAACGAATAACCAAATAATAGTGCACTATAATATCTCCAGCGTACTTCGTTAGTCTCGATTAAGATCAGCTGCAGTAATTTAAATTCGTCGCGAGGATACCTAATGTACTTTTTTTCAAAAACTAAATAACACTTAAATATTTCAAAGCAAAATTACTTCACAGTAGCCACAACGTAGATCCTGCAAACAAACCTTTAATTACACTTCTTAGTTATTTAAAAACAAAAGTAATTGAAAAATAAACTATCCGTGGACTGGTTTCACGGGTTGCTATGCCGGTACAATCGTCCATAAATTTACGAACGTAGCCACAGTTCTGTGTTGCATCTGCAACATTTTGCCGCCGTAACGAGCTGGGTTACTATTGGATACTAACTCGAAGTATACTCACTTAGAAATCTGAGTTTTTCACTGTTCAGTTTTCGTGTCCATATTAATATATATCACACTAATTTTGATCTAAGTTACCAAATTGCTTTTAAACAATTGTATGCCAAATATAGGAGCAGTGCAAACGCAAATAAAAAAAATAGCTCTGTGACCACTGTCTATCAATAAAAATCTTTGACATATGAGTAGGTATAAGAATTACATTAATTATATTGCTGCAATTTAGGATGCCTACATTGTCATTAGTAGCTTCCGTAGTTAGGTTTGTTTCCTACATCGAAATTCATTTCATTTTTCGAAGAAATGATTTTGGACACCTTTAATGCTGATTAGTTTATCAATTCTAAGTAAGTTTTAAAATGTAAATTGCACTAACATTCCTAATTAGTAGAGTAACATTTGGCAGACGTCCGACGTTATTCATTTAATTATTCAGAGATTGTTGGTTGGTTCGTTTTCGCAGAATTGAATTCAGCTGTACTTTTGTGAAAAAGTATCACCTGTGTTATATTAGACATCAAGCTGCTCAAAATAGTAACAGTTTCAACGCCTGTTTACTACCAACCAATTAACACTCCATTTACTCCAAACGTGATAATTATCATAATATTATCCGTAAAAGCCTACACTTGGTGACGTCTCCAGTTACATACCATCACGGCTGTATTCCCCAAAGGGTTAGGCAGAGGTGTACCAACGTACACCTACAGCTCGCCGGTATGTTTGGGCGACATCTAATAGCGGGCAAGCCTATTACCATTAACCGACCAGAAATCCTAACTCTGAGCTGCTACTGAGAATTTCATAGAAAACCCTATAACACTTTGCTCGACCTAGGAGTCGAACCCAACACCTATAGCGCAGCTGTCGCGCTTAGGACCACTGGGGTAACGAGGCAGTTACAAGCTGTTATTATTCTGCTATGGCAACAAAATAGCATTTTGCAAATCTTGCCACGTGAACAGTAGCTTTTCTTAGAAAATGTGTATTCATGGTACAGTGAACGTGAAAACGTGGCGTTTGCTTGCAAAACAATTGCTGTTCACAGTTCCTCACCGCCTATGAATTACATACCTCCTGTTCTTTATGAATTCCGTGTGAGCTGGCTGGATTTTCTTAAAGAATTTAGCACAACTATAGTTTATTTATTTATTTTATAAGTACTAGCTGCTACCCGCGACTTTGTTCGTGTTTTTATGTATTTTTTTCGGGACATTACCAAGCGACTGGTCGACACCTCATGTGACCAAAGGGCTGGCCTTTTCTTGGGCCAAAGAATCAGCAATGCCATACAACGTGACACATTTGTTAAGTTAAAAGTGTGCAAACTGTTTCTGCCTAACCCCTATGTCACAAAGCGTGATTAATTGTAGCTCAGGTTACTGTCAACAAAATACAAAAAGTTTTGTTGAAATCAGTGCAGCAGTTTTAAAGTTATGCGTGTACATACAAACAAACTCACAAAAAATCCAAAAACTATTGTTTTGGGTTCAGTATAATGGACTTAACATGTAGCAATTACTCTTTGGAAAAAATATTAAATGTACAGAATTGGCCTCGTTACTTTTTATTATATTATGTATAGATAGATAAGGTAGCTTCACAGAATATCATCGTCACATCATATCAGCCGTAGGACGTCCACTGCTCGACATAAGTCTCCCCAATAGATTTTCAAATACTATTAAAAAAAAAATTAAATAATTACTGTAGTTATTAGTGTCCATATAATATATTGTTGAAATGGCTGAATTTTGGTAATTTTTTTTTCTAAATCTCTTATAGTCTACATTGCTTCATTTTTATTACGAAATATCGGAGCTTACTATACGCAACATTGAAATAATGACAGCATTGTAACCTTATTTTTCCAATGTTATATTGAATGGAGTATAGTTACCTAGTTCAAAATGTTTAACTTATAGTGAAATAAACTTTGATGCGCTTATTATAAAGTTCAGAACGCTTGCGCTGATTACATTTTTATGCTCCTGGCTCATACGGACCTCGTTTATAATTCCGTGAAACTTATCACACAAACCCAATTCCCAGCGAGTTTTCACCGAGTTCCACCAACAATGGTAGCCCAACTGAATCTATGTCGAGTGGGCACTACTTCTGCCGTTCCCCACCGCTCTCGAGCTGCGATACTATTCGAATGGCCGACCAAAGAGCGCGCAGCTTTGTTCCCCGCGTTTTTTGCAAACGTTATATTTTTTGAATTTTATAACACAGAACAAGGATGGTTTGAATTTTTTTGTTCGTTTTTTTTTAAGGCCTTCCTATTCAATGGTGCAATAGGAGTTACTTGCATTAAACATTTATCCGTTAGCTTTTTTTAGGATTATTCTTAAAAAAGCATTCGATATTTTAAGAAAACAGCATAAAATGTACAAAGACTTTATTTACATTCAAGTTTTTTTCGCAAAAACGAAATCCTTTTTACAAAGAATCTTAAAAAAATATCTTAAATAAAACTAAATTTAAACTCTGCCTTGCATCCTGCTAAGTAAATGTAGAGGGGAGTTTCATCGGACCGTCCGGCTGTCCGAAGCTGTCCGCTCGTCCGGCCGGCACCGGACATTGCTCTCGGCGTGTGGCGGCCTACTACGAGTTAAAATACAGCACTCTCAGCAGGAAATTGCACTTTTGCAATAACTCTACTGTCTATAAGAAGATCTTTGTACGATACTATTGTGATTTAGGACTTTAGTTGCAGGATATGAAAGCTGTTTCATGTTGTGGAACATTTTTTTGCCTTTACACTGATACATTTTATGAACAGAAGCGCTCTGATGCGACCACAGCCAAGAAGTAAGACCCAGCTGGCCAGGTGCGGTCAAAAATATACGAGGGGCGGTTCTTGTCTTAAGTTTAAGGCGCTACGTTTTTGGTTTGATACAGGGCACGTATTAAGGCATACATTATACATTACATCACTGACATCGGTGAACGAAATCATCGCAAGGAAACCTAGATTAGTAATTAATAGAAGTTTGAAATTGCCAAACCGTCATGAGCAAGAGTGGTGTTCAATCCTCTTGCCATCTCTGTATGAGAAGAGGCCTTTACCCTGCAGTGGGATAATAATAGCCTGGAAATACTATTTATAAATCAAGTTGTGTCGCAGAGCCTTGCTTGTCACCTACGTGTCTATGATAAATTCAAGTTTTTATTTTACTGATGCTACCAGCCAGACCGTCGCCGTTAGATACCATATTTATAAAGAGCACATAAACTGGATTATAATAATAAATGGCCTGAGGTGGATAAGTAATATTGCCAAAGTTTAATAATAACTAACCGTTCAAACGTAAAGATCAGGTTCTTACTATAAACAAATTACTTCACGTACCGATAATAAAGCGTTCGTAACATTGCTTGTTCACGCCAACATGTGAACTCCGTTTAATCTAAATGAAGAAAGAAGTATTTTGTTTTTTTAATTTTGACATTTCAATTTGACATGTAAAATTTTTTTTATTCTGTATTATTCTCTTATTACATATATATTTTCCCTCTAAAGTCGGGGTGACTTGATTATTTCTTTACTTAATAGGTATAAAACAAAGTCGCTTCCCGCTATCTGTACGCTTAGATCTTTTAAACTCCGCAACGGATTTTAATGCGATTTTCAAAGAGATTCAAGAGGAAGATTAGAACATCACGCTACGACCAACTGGAGCGGAGCAGTAACCAAAGACGAAACTGAACACGGGTAACACAGTGGGGTTATTTTAGGTAGTACATGTATGTTATATGTATTTGATTATATCACCCGCACATTGCCCACGGTAAATGTTACAAACCTTATCTACTCCGGCACATGTGTACCAGGATTACATAAGCTTAGGAACACATTACAAAGCCCTCAGCAATAGAAACAATAGGGTATTACTGCCACTGTTTATTGTTGTTTCCGCGCTCTTTTCATAATATTCTCCGAGTGAATGTTGGTGGTTATTTTTAGTTTAATTCTCTAGGGAAATATAATAACGCATAATCTTGAAAAAATGTGAGAGGAAAATTCAAAGACTTCATTATAATCTTGTTTAAGTTGTACGAGGTATTTATTCAAGCTTTTTCTAGCGTATAATAAAAACTAAAACCCGACTATGTACTGACTTTTGGTTTTTGAACTTATTTTTTATTTAAATCAGGTATTTTACCGTTTTAAAAAAGAAAAAAATATTGGAATAAAATATATATACATTTTTGAAGTTTTTATAAACCTTTCATTGGACACTGCCACTCAACTGCCTCGGTGGCCTAGTGGTCCTAAGAGCGACTGCTACGCTAGAGGTCTTGGATTCGATTCCCAGGTCGAGCAAAAAGTGTTATTGGGTTTTTCTATGAAATTCTCAGTAACAGCTCGGAGTCAGAATTTGTGCCCGGTTATTGGCAATAGGCTCGCCCCCTATTACATGGGACCTAAACATACCGGCGAACTGCGGGCATACATTGTTACACCTCTGCCTAACCTTTCGGAGAATACAGGCGTGATGGTATGTGTGTGTGTGTTTCATTGGACACCAAACATGATATAATACTTTAATGTAATTATCGTCAAAATAACAAACCCTCCTTTTTGCCTAGCCGTAGTCGGGTAAAAAATCTCCTCACGTGACTTTGGAAAGTTTAGCTCTACGGCTGAGTTCATGAGTAAACTAGCTTCTTCCGTGTCAGTTGCCTATGGGAGTAAATGAGGCTTAGCCATGGGATCTCTATGGGTTTCCTAGGGGCCGCACGCTCAATTGTGCAGGATGCGTAGGGACGATCATAATGGTCAATGGAGTCTACCTAAAAGCTGCACCGACCCGCAACGTTACTCAAAAGTTCAACTACTTGTATGAAACGTGCGGATACAACAATACCGGCTGTTATATAATAAAAAATAATTTTAGCTTTGGAAGTCGTTGGTTTTGGTTCTGTTTGTTGTTTAATATTGTCACCGACTTCCAAAGCTGAAATTACTTAGTTTGATGGACTGTAGATAAAAAACAAAAAATCTCCGCAAAAAATGATGTATTCATGACATTCTGTGAAAATATATATATAAAAGCTGGCTGCAATATTGGTTTTTCTCTTATTATAGAAATTATTATAGATACTATTTATCCCCTAATAAATTAAATAAGTTTTCAAAAACTGTCAACTTTCACTTTTAACCGCCACTGAGATAGAGCTCTATGACAAACAGATAGTTACCATACCTCAGTGTAAGGATCCTGTTGGCATTATCACGGTACGAACAATATACAAAATCTTCATTACCCCCGGCTTAAGAATCAAGATCCCTACCGCAGCTAACAATAGAGCTGATAACCTTAAAACGGCTTAACCGATTTTGATTAAACATATTTAAGAACTATCGCTAGGAAACCTGCATTAAAATAAAAGAAACGCATTCAAATCAGTTTACCCGTTTAAGAGCTACGGTGCCACAGACAGACACACAGACACGTCAAACTAAATACATACTACGAAAATTTGCCGACTATACACCTTCGCTACGACTAAAATATAGTTACTTATTCAGCTGTACCTAGCGGCTAGAGTTTCAATCGTATTCCACCGTATGTGGATAAAGCCAAAAGGATATTAAAGTCTCTAAAAGGCATATAAATTTTAAATACCACATCGCTGTACGCGAGACCGAAATACGAGACGGTTTATAATCGAATATTGATTGTGTGCAACCATATTACATTGGGAACGCGATTGGAATTTATTTGACTTTATAACACAAACGATAGTTATAAAACCAGTCTATTATTGGCCCACTGCAGCGCAAATGCCTCTTCTCGTACAGAGAAGGCAGGAGCACTGATCACCGCGCTTGCTTAAGCGTTGGTTGTCGGTCGATTATCGGGTCGAATTAAGACAGGGTTTTCTCGCCGACGACGAAATCTGTCAAAGAAATCGGTCGTGTGGTCGGTCGTGTGGTCGTGTGGTCTAAGGCGGATTGGGAATTTTAAACTTGTATTTAATAAGTTCAGGTTTCCTCAGGATGTTTCTTTACCGATGTCAGTGTGGTCGAAGATACACTTAAAATGTACATTTGAATTGAAAAAGTCATATTACTTGCCTGGGATCTAACTCGCAACCTCACGCCTTTACCAAGCCATCACATTTAAATATTAGAGGATACAGAAATGTTTCCTATATTTTCTTTGAAGTTTGTAACTAAGTACTTAATTTCATCCTTATTTATTTTTTATCTATTTTATTTTATATTCCATTCCTTATTTCACTTTCTCTCTTCACAATTCTACGCTACTGGTAATTACTTAGGTAAACGAAAAAACTATTTTGAACTTTACGTTTCAATATGAAGATTTATTTTTAACCCTCACATTGCCTTGACCCAATAAAGTTCGATATGAATAAATAACCGGTCATCGATTTTTATTCGTTCACTTCAGTACGGTCCACAACATATGCCTTCGAGAGAGATTGATTTTACAGAAGATTGGTTGGATATACGTTTTTTTTGTACCTGTGAAGCATGGTAGAGCAAATAGTGGAATATGATTGAAACTTTCGGGTTTAGATTTTATCCCCAATTTTATTTATAACTTACTAGCTTTTAGCCGAAACCTTGTCTACGTCAAAATTGACATATTATCACACGGTAACTGCAAATTTTGTAGGTATAACAAGCCTATGTACTATTCCAAACTATAATCAATATCTGTGCCAAATTTTATTCAGTTCCATTTAGCCGTTATGGCGTGATTCAGTACCAAACATACATGCTAATTTTTGCTTTTACAATAGTAGTAAGATTCAGGTAATTTCTTTTTTAATGTTCCTTTGTTCCTGAACGCTACGAAAATGACAAATAGAATATATTATTGTTCTGTATTTTATATAAGAAGAACTATAATTCGCTGTCAGTGTAATTTACTGTTCCTAGTCAGTTCCCTTTTGTTGTATAAGCTTTACATATCAAAAAAATACATTTTGTGCTCTTTTCTCATTATTTTTATCATTCAATTTGTTCATTATTTTTGCTATTTTCTTTATTTTACTCCGGAACATTTTGGGTAGCAGATGATTTTATAATGGACTTAGAAATTGGGTAGGTGCGCCCGTTTAATGGTATATGGCAATATAGTCAAAATGACATACCATACCATCACGCCTATATTCCCCGAAGGGTTAGGCAGAGGTGTAACAATGTACACCCACAGTTCGCCGGTATGTTTAGGTCCCATGTAAAAGGGGGCGACCCTATTGCCATTAACCGGGCACAAATCCAAACTCCGAGCTGCTACTGAGAATTTCATAGAAAAACCCAATAACACTTTTTCCTCGACCTGGGAATTGAACCCAAGACCTCCAGCGTAGCAGACGCGCTTAGGACCACTAGGCTACCGAGGCAGTTAAAATGAATGCTACAAAATCCATATGATTTATTTAAAAATATTGTGTGCAATAAAGTGGATAAAATATGCATATTATTACAGCCATTTAAATACATCCAACTCGGTTCAAATAAAATTCACTTTGACTGTAAAATTCAAGAAGAAAAATATTTCTACAACATCGTTTGCATGCATGGCCGTCCCCAAACGCGGCCATCGAATACTTTGTTATTTTATTTCTTGAGAAATATTGCTGAACATCTCACAGTCACAATATTGGTACTAGGAGAGCATATTCCCGAAGCGATTTAAAATTATAGACATACCAACTTTAGCATATTAAAGCCCACTTGCTCCAAAAAGTTAACTCAGAGTTAGTTTCTAATATAAGGTTAAATGACGAAATGTGCTGTTTAACCTAGTTACATAACATAACACGTCTGTTGTCAAACGTTTGCGATGGACATAGGCCTCCCCTAAATATCGCCACAATAACCGTTCGTGTTCCACGCGCGCCTCAAAGAGATGTCAGCACATGGAAGGGGCCACTGAGGGCCGATGCCTGCCTGGGCTGCGGGTTGTTCGTAAGAGATACCGAGCCCCCGGAACGCAAAAGGCACAAGAAGGAACATAGGTGGGTTTTAGTCAGTAAAAGTCTGACACTCCCTCCCGCCCAGGGCGGGAGAAGTTATTTGATGATTTCCCACCCACCAAAAAAAAAAAAAAAACCTAATTACATAACATAACACGTCAGTTGTCAAACGTTCGCGATGGACATAGGCCTTCCCTAAATATCGCCACAATAACCGGTCCTGCGCTGCAATGTTATATGTCCGTGTTAGCAACTAACTCGAAGTTAAAAGATAACCCTGGCTAGCGCAAGTGGGCCTATAGGACCAAAGCCCAATGGTTTCAAAGACAAAGCTTTTGTTATGTAGTTGGTAATGATATCCCACATTGTTATGCAATGTTGCAATGTTTTGCAGGTGTATTTATTATCCTAATAATAAGTGAAGACCCGGACGCTATGTTTATTCAAAGTGGAATCGAAATTATCATCTTTTGAATATTAAATGTTGTTTCAAGAACGTTTTATTTGTATCGTAACTGAAAAACTTTATATTCTTTTTATATTGCTTTTCGTAAACCTGCTTTCATGTAAGGCAGAGTAATAATTCATTTCTTTAGCCATGTAATTCGTGTAGGAGTAAGCAAGCTCTCCCTCTCAAGGAAAAATAAATTAAATTATAAAGATATCTGTTTTATTTTCAAAGGAATTAAAATGAACCTTGTTTCCATTTTTCGTCTTCACTCAATACGTGTTTAGAATTCTCTATTCAGAGTGCTAAAATTATTTCTTTACATGTCAAATTTCGTTTTATTCGCCAACATCAAATTAAATGCGTAACGTATAAAGTTTTTTTTTAATATGGTCCTGTTTGGCGAAGGACGTTGATTGATCGGCGCGCGAATGGATTCTTTATAATCGGCCATGGTGAAACGATTCCTTTTTTGAATTGTCGCGCGTAAAGAATCTTTTGAACCGATTTCTTTTTTTCATTACTTTCCGCGGAGTAAATATTTAGGAAATGTGTTTTGTCTGCAACATAAAAAAGAAATTTGAAAAAAGGAAACGTTACCCCATTCTTGAATTTTTGTCTATAGTGTGGGTGCGTTTACAAACGTAGGTATAAACTCACACCCGGAGTCACTACCTCTAGGGCATACAAATATTCAACAGATTTACAGAATCTTACTTTTTAGAAAAATTTACAATCAACTAAAAACTTCTGCAGTTTAGTTGAGTGTTGCCTTTCGTACATACGTCAATTTCATCTCCACTACCTACCATTGCCTACGCCTGGATCAACGCCAGTGCGATATCATCGTAAAGGAAAACAAACCAACTAATGGGATGGCGCAGGGATCCATCACGCTTGGACAGATTGTATCCGAACAGTACACACGGACAATGTTCCAATTCCAATGAATGTATACAAGTATTTTTATTACACACCATTTACTTTCACTCATCCCGGTGTTTGTGCAACTTATTGTGATACATTTTTTTTTAAAGTATGTATGGAGTTTCTTGCCCGTTCTTCTCCATACGAAACTACCTTTTGGAATGGGCAACTAGATTCAATATTTTTAATTTAACATGTAATTGACGTTCAAAATTGCCTTTTAATGGTCTAATTGAAATAAATTATTTGACTTTGACTTTGTTCGTGGCTCAAATCTTACAAGTAAAATTCGAACCACTTCCCGATGTTCTATTAAGCTGAAATTTTGCGTAAATAAGCAATTTGCATGACAATGCAATATAATGATGTCACAGAGCTGGTCTGATGATGGAGATGGTCTGAAAATGGCCATAGGAACATAATCAAATTCTACAAGTTCAATTTAACCCACTTCCCGGTGATTGATTGAGCTGGAATATTGAATACACAGCATCCTGTGTGCCTATTTGTCTAGTTCTGATCTATCTCCTGCTTGATGGAGGGAAGTGAAATTATGGTTTATCTTACTCCTCAACTGTTCTTTTTTGATACATTTAATAGCACGGTTGAAGACAGTTGAATCATTTCTCTGGGACTTGTTCAGCTCCATTGCCTCTGTTCTTTTCGTTGATTCTGGCTTACGGGAGTGGCAGTGGTTGGGAAGAAAGAACGAGTAACCTTATATAAATTAATATTTGGGCGAATAAACGATAGAAAAATCAACTTCCAGGACTCCTTTACAAACAATATACTTTGTTCCGGAGTTCGTTACAATTGTTAACGTTACTGCGCCGTAAACCGGCCGTCATCAGAACTTCTTGTATGGAACTCCATTAAAAGTTGTCTCGCTCGCACACACGCTCACGCCGTAGTCTTTGATATTCTTTGTAAGTTCATATGCTAGTGTGTGTACTTAGGTACTAACTTATATGCATGCTATCTACTGCCCGCGACTTCGTCCGCGTGTATATTTTCACGCTCCTAAGTTACGTCTTTCGCTACTGCTCCGCTCCCGGGTGTCGAAGCGTGATGTCTATTGGTAAAAAAAATTGTTAAAATCGGTACAGTAGTTTCGGAGCTTATTCGGTACAAACAAAAAATCTCTCCTCTCTTTAATATTAGTATGAATTACCGCTCTGAAAGCCTAGTATGAACGCACAGAGTATTCCGTAAAAAGAATGAAAATAAACATATCGTACATTATGTATATTTATTTAGTTCGAAGACTTTATTAATATCAAAAGGTTAACACCATCCATTTAGAATTTAACTAATTTCCTTACTCACTGCTTCTATTTTATCCTACTATTATTTAATAAAATTGAGAGGATGGATAGATGGACGGATGTTTGTTCACGCCTGCTGTACCTGACATTTGGCACACATAGATATTGATTTTTATCCCGTTTTTGTTTCGACTTGGGATAATTTTGGACTTCATTCTGAAGTCTATGCCGTTGATGTCGCGAGCAGAAGCTAAACAACCTTATGTAGGTACTATGATTTAAAACCTAAGTTTGACAGTGTGAGTTATCCTATTATTGATGTATCCCAACTTTTTCTGTACGGTAGTTCACAACTTTGTATCCGTAAGAGAAGAAACAATTTGTTTACTTATAATATGGAAGAAAGGAAGTTTGTTAACCCGCCTTGTTTGTTGCCATCAAACTTGGTTTTATTATGTTTGCTTTCCTACGATTTCCATGTCGAGCAAAAAATGCTATTTGGTTTTTTCGATGAAGTTCTCAGTAGCAGCTCGTAGTTAGGATTTGTGCCCGGCTAATGGCAATAGGCTCGCCCCCTAAAACATGGGATCAAACCATACCGGCAAATTATGGGTGTACATTGGTACACCTCTGCCTAACCCTTCGGGGAATACAGGCTAATACAGGTAATGTGTTGTACGTATGACGATGTTGTGTGTATACTAGATCATTCAAGAGGTGGGAAATCTTCACAGATGTGATGAGGGACGATGACGATAAGATAAATATGGGGTTTAAAAAGATACATCTTATAGCTGGTAACGACGCATGCTGCCCATCAAACTAGGTACAGGGGTGTTTAAAATTTAGTTATAACATTTAAAATATGTTAACGTAACCTTCAATATTACTGGCCTGTGGACGGTGAGCAATGGGTAGCTCACCGTCCTTACGTTGCATAACGACAGGCCGTGTCGACGGCGCGTTCGTGTTCCACGCGCGCCTTAAAGAGATGTCAGCAAAAGGAAGGGGCCACTGAGGGCCGATGCCTGCCGGGGCTGCGGGTTGTTCGCAAGAGATACCGCGCCCCCGGAACGCAAAGGGCACAAGAAGGAACATGGGTGGGTTTTAGTCAGTAAAAGTCTGACAATCCCTCCCGCCCCGCCCAGGGCGGGAGAAGTTATTTGATGATTTCCCACCCACCAAAAAAAAAAAAAAACCTTCAATATCTCCTTAACCAGCAGGTTCTCAGGTGATGGGCAGAACATGTTCCTCACTTTCGGTTTTCTTAGATATCTTTTTACACCCATTATAATATTCTTCATCACAATTTCATCTCCGAATCGCATCTTTCTTTATGACTAACTGCTTAAGAATTACATCAAGGTCCCTTGCACCTATTAGTTTATTGTCCCCGACTATATAATGTACCCTATATGTAAACTTACTGTTTGTAGAGAACCTAAGTAAAGCTATTTAGGATAAGGTACACGGTACGTGAGGAGACATTTCCTCGACGTATGTGTTAATGTATTTATGAAGTTCCAGGTAAACGGGAGCCCGTAGTTCTAGGCTAGACTATGGATTAGAACTTCAGGTTTGTTCAAAGTTGGTAGGTAAGGTTACCTAGTTTGTAGAAGTTGATTTAGAAATCAAAGAACAGAAAACAAGTTTGAAGTATGTGTTTGTTATTTTGAATTTCAATGTTATCAATAAAATTATTAATATTTGGTTGTGTTGAATTTTGTGGTGACTAGAAGGAACGTTTAGGAAAAATAAGTACTACAACCGAAGGGTCTTTTTTGGGGTTACGCACCCAAAGGGTAAAACGGGACCATATTACTAAGACTCCGCTGTCCATCCGTCCGTGGTGTCTGTCACCAGGCTGTATCTCATGAACCGTGTGATAGTTAGACAGTTTAAATTTTCACAGACGATGTATTTCTGTTGCCGCTTAAACAACAAATACTAAAAAATACAATAAAATATTTTTTTTTTTATTATTTACAACGACCTTACATCTACCATTACAGTTTCCCAATTCGGTAGTGTAGTTATTAGTGACAATTACATACAATTACAACAGACAGTTACGATACATACACACAATTACATTACATTACATTACACACAATTTATAGTCTATTACTAGACATAATTATCTTACTAAGTACATAGCACGTGTAACGTCACCCTTGCGAACTCGCCCCGTGAGCATGAGAAAAGATCTATTTTACTGGCAACCACATTGAGCGTGCGCATTGTTCGCGTGAGGGGTGCATTCTCCAACCATTTAGTTACCATACAACACGACGTGATTTGTTTTGCCGTCTTTATTAATGGTACCCTTCGTACACGAGTCCGACTCGCACTTGGCCGGTCTTTTTCATAATTTGGTGTAGTTTCGTACCTACAGTATGAAATAATACAACTTTTTTTCTGGCCCATAATGTCCCTCTGTTGTGCAAAGGCCTCCCATGTCCTTCTAAATATTGTTTTCTTGCGCCACCTTGAACTGAATGGTACAACTGAGTATAGTTTAATACACCATAGTATATCCGTGCCATTTTGTATGATTATGAAAATAAGAAATAGCTTAGAACACTCCCGAATAATTACCCTTTCGAACACAAAAAACAAAATCAAAATCGGTTAATGCGTCCGGGAGCTACGATGCCACCACACACAGACACACACAGACCTGTCAAACTTATAACACCCCGTCGTTTTTGCGTCGGGGGTTAAAAATGCACTACAACACGATCAAAATGTCGATTAAAAAGTCATTCAACACAAATATTACAAATGCGAAAGTAACGCTTTGACAACTAAATGACCAAAGAGTTTTATACTACTTATAATTTAATGTCTTTGTAAATGACTGAATCGATTTTTTTTAAAGTCTTTGTAAATGACTGAATCGATTTTTTTCCTTTTTACGTCAGGGGTAAAAACAGCTTTATTCATGTCTAAATAGAACTTCATATTAACACACAAAAAGTCACTATACAAACTTTATTAAGAATGCGAAGCAACGAAACGATTTTTTTCCTAAACAACACACCACCACAAAAAAACGAACAAAAAAATAAGAAAAGAAATACCATAAACAACGCACAATACTCTTGTCCATTCTCAGTTGATGACATTTCATTTCGTTTCCCTCTACAATCCATAGACTTTTTGAGGTCTCTACACACTGCAATAACAAGATAAAAAATTCTAGACCGTTTTTTTTTTCTTATAACAAGACGAGAGTGCCGTCGGCTTATCTGAATTTATTTTTTTCTCTTTTCTGAAATAGTCGCTGTAAATAGCGTCTCTTGTTTACTTATCAAAATTGGATGACATCAACACTATAAATAGCTGAATACTTATACATATTTAAAGTAGGTACTTTTTATAATATCGTTCCGTGGTGTTACCTACACTTACTTTTTAACTAATATAAAAATATTGAAATTACATAGAGGTCGTTGAGATGCTGACATTTGAAGTAAAAATTGTAAACAGCGTACCTACATAGTGGCTATACCTACTTAGCATCCGTTATCACAAAATATAAACGTTGCGTCACACTATAAACTCCTCCTGTACCATGGGTGCGTTTATAAATACACATATTAACTCCCATACACAAACAACCAGACCCGAAACAACCACTATACAAATATTTCTGAACCCACGACACGCAGCATAGCAACCAATCGCTCAAGCAACACGCCAACCGTGCAGTTGCTTGTAGTACCAAGCGCTAAAAACCGCGACAGACCCAGCAAATAGAGCCAACATTCCGAATTCAAAACCGAATGACGACAGAAAGCTATCAAAAAGAAAAACAAACAGCTTGCGAATTTTTGTCAAAACATTCTAATCTAATGGGCAGGCGTCTTAACAACCCTTTTCGCGCAGACAATTTTACGACGCGAACAGATAAGCTGGGACATCACTATCCCGCCATATTTGGAACGTAAAGTTGTGTTACACTGAAAGCCTGTATCCTTTTATTCTGTATAAACGTTTTTTATGAGTTTGATAGTTAGTCGATTTTTTTATTTATTAGGGAAAACAAACAATTGTACATTATGTCTTACCTCTAGTTACATAATAATACTAGTGAACTGCCTGCGACTTCGTGCGCGTGGCTTATTTCATGAGCGTTAAGTTACGTCTTTGGTTACTGCTCCGCCCCCATGTCTTGTAGCGTAATTTTATATCGGCTATGTTACTCAGGAATATTTTTTGCTTTCTATTGGTGAAAATGAAAATGGTTATAATCTGTCCAGTAATATCAGAGCCTATTCGATACAAACAATCATAAAAAAATGTCCTCTTCATAATATTAATATTCAAATTATGTAGATAGTAAAGATAAGTTAACGTACAATTCATTACTTTTCCATATATTACTAAAAAAACAAAATAGGGGTGTTTTCAATTCTAGTCTAAATATTTACAGCCTTAAAATTAGATAAAAAACCCTCAACAATAACAAACAAGAAGACATCCATCACGCCTGTTTTCCCCGAAGGGTTAGGCAGAGGTGTACAAATGTACACCCACAGTTCGCCGGTATGTTTAGGTCTCATGTAATAGGGGGCGAGCCTATTGCCATTAACCGGGCACAAATCCAAACTCCGAGCTGCTAGTTCGAGTAAAAAGTGTTCTTGGTTTTTTTCCATGAAATCCTCAGCAGCAGCTCGATGTTAGGATTTGTGTCCGGTTAATGGAAATAGGCTCGCCCCCTATTACATAGGACCTTAATATGTTAAGGTCCCATGTAATAGGGAGGGAGCCTATTGCCATTATTGTCGGCGAACTGTGGGTGTACACTGGTACACCTCTGCCTAACCCTTCGGGGAATACAGGCGTGATAGTATGTATATAATTTTAGTCTTAGATATTATTCATACATAGGTCATTGCAGTAAGTACAATAAATAAATAATCAAAGTTAGAAGCATAATAAAATAAAATGAAGCCTTCAAAGGCTAGTTTTATTGGATCTCCAAATACGGTTAGTCTGAAAAATATACCTAGCTTACCGAGGTAACTTGTACAAGACGAGCAAAAGATAAAGGATTTTTTATAAAAAAAAGGACTGAGTGTACCAAGCTTCTATTTTTCTTCTATCATATTGAATATTATCAATAATAATATAAGAGCTCTGAAGAGTTTTTTGTTTATTTGTTTGTTAAGAAAACGCGTTAATCTCTGGGATTACCGGATTAGAAAAAATGATTTTGTATGTGACTAATAGTATAGGCTATTAATAATTAACATTAACATACCATCACGCCTGTATTTCCCTAAGGGTTAGGCAGAGGTGTACCAGTGTACACCCACAGTTCGCCGGCAATAATGGCAATAGGCTCCCTCCCTATTACATGGGACCTTAACATATTAAGGTCCCATGTAATAGGGGGCGAGCCTATTTCCATTAACCGGACACAAATCCTAACATCGAGCTGCTGCTGAGGATTTCATAGAAAAAAACCAAGAACACTTTTTACTCGAACTAGCAGTTCGGAGTTTGGATTTGTGCCCGGTTAATGGCAATAGGCTCGCCCCCTATTACATGAGACCTAGAACTTTGTAGGGGCTGTACAATATGAACAGTTTAATCCTCTGTGGCTGGTTTCTATGATGTGGGGAGCGGGTTTCACTTATGTCTCCTTGTTCATGTGTTTTTATGTATATGTGTAGTTTTGGGTCCCTATGAAATACATATACTCGTGACACAGAAAACATACCATCACGCCAGTATTCCCCGAAGGGTTAGGCAAAGGTGTACCAATGCACACCCACAGTTCGCCGGTATATTTAGGTCCCATGTAATAAGGGGCGAGCCTATTGCCGTTAACCGGGCACTAATCCTAACTCCGAGCTGCTACTGAGAATTTCATAGAAAAATCCAACAACACTTTTTGCTCGAGCTGGGAATCGAACCCAAGACATCTAGCGTAGCAGTCGCGCTTAGGACGACTAGGCTACCGAGACAGGTAATAATTTATTATGGCAATAATTAAGTATTATGTGAAAAAGAGATAGTTACATCTTCTTTATTATCTTTACATAATATAAAAGAAAGTCACTTCCCGCCGTCTGTAAGCACTATATGTATATCTATTATTACTATCACTATATTATTACATTTATTTATTTCTCATACTTATTAAATATGTTTTTAAATATTAATATAAAAAATAAAAATATTTAAAAATATAAAAAATAGTAGCCCACCGGTATCGGGAACAGGGTCCAAGCTACCGATGGTCAGGGCTCCTGAGAAAGGAATCTCTTAGCAATACGCGCCGTGTCTAGGAGTACCGCTTTCTGAATCAAGTCCTTGATCCAACTGCCCAACGAGAGCCTCCTGAGGAAATGGTCGAGGCTCTTGGCTATTACGCCATTAGCCGTCACGACTATCGGCACAATAATTGCTGTACTCACATCCCACATATCACTATATTATTATTATTATCACTATATATCTTTTAAACTACCCAACGGATTTTGATGCGGTTTCCACATTTAGCTACAACCATCGGGAGCGAAGCAGTAACCAAATACGTAACAGAATGCGCGCGTGGTATATAGCTAGTTTTTACAATAAAATAAAAAAAGTTTTTATTTTTCGCTTTTTAGTATCAATTTCCTGTCATCCAAATCCATGAAGGAACAGTTATATTATGTAAATTAACAAGACACTAGTTTAAGGTCACAAGAAAGCAGAATACGCTAATTCGTTTACTTGGATGTCATTTTTTTTCAGTATATTTTTTACCTTTGAAGTATGACCTATCAAATAAAAAAGAATCATCATAATCGATTGATAATTGGCGGAGATATCACGTAATACAACATACAGACGACTTGGTAACCTCCCTTTCTTTGAAGTCGGTTAAAAACTTAGTACATATCGCCGCATACTAAGTTACTCTGGGCGGTCAGTAGGTAATTTAGTGGAGTACAGACAACACGCGATTTATAGGGTATTAGTTTGATCTGATGATCAAACCGAGTGAGTTTTCGAAAACTAAAAGTGGAACAGATACTTTATTTATTTTTATGAACGAGCGTGTGGTAATATCATCAGGAGTTGTAAAACCTTTGAAATAGAGTTCATAATAAAACTGCCTCGGTAGCCTAGTGGTCCTAAGCGCGACTGCTACGCTAGAGGTCTTGGGTTCGCTTCCCAGGCCGAGCAAAAAGTATTATAGGGATTTTCTATGAAATTCTCAGTATCAGCTCGAAGTTAGGATTTGTGCCCGGTTAATGGCAATAGGCTCGCCCCCTTTTACATGGGACTGAAACATACCGGCGAACTGTGGGTGTACATTGGTACACCTTTGCCTAACCCTTCGGGGAATACTGGCGTGATCACGCCTTTGTGCCTACAAAGGTACCTATAGAACAAATAGGTAATTGTTCGAACTATGTAATCAAAACCCTCCTGTCAGCCCTCGTCTGACTATCGAACCCTATTGTTCTATTTTCTAAATTCAAACCGTGTCTATCTCATTTGAACTATAAACTACTAAAATAAAGTTGAACATGGTTCAACCAGCCTGATCAGTACCTACAACATTAATCCAAACGGAACGCTGGCTCAGCCACTTCACAAAATGAGTCACTTGAATTCCCCATGTGAGTTGTAATATTTTTATTTTTTTATACATAGTGACTCACTTCACTGCTGACATAAGTGTTACATAAAATACAATTCTAATCTTTTCGCCAATGGTGAGGTACACGAAAAAGAATGGGGTCTGTTGGTGGAAGTGAAAAGTTAACGTCACATTAGCATATCGGTGACGCTGTCACATTAGCATTTCGGTGATGGGAACCCATAAGTTTTGCCTCTACCAAAAATCGCTCAACCGAGAGAAGCTTTGACTCCAAAAAGTAAAAAAAAAAGACTGACAGAGAGTGACACAATCCTAATATTACAAATGCGAAAGTAGATTTGTTTGTTTGTTACCTTTTCACGCCTAAACCAGAGAACCAATCATCCTGAAACTTTACATACACGTTGTCAGTTGTACAGAAATGGACATAGGGTACCTGTCATCCGAAAAAGAAATCTATTCCCGAGGACAATAACAATAACGTTCTTAAAATAATAGATATCGTCACATGTCTTTCAAATTAAGATTGATTTTTAAATATAACCGACGTTAACGCGGACGAAATCGCGGGCAAAAGCTAATTACTAATAAATATATTTATCGGATAAGGGATATGTGTGTATGTGTGCATCAGTACAATGTGGAAATTTGTAAATGTATGTGTGTGTGTACACACACGTCACTTTTTTGACCGCATAACACTTTTCTTTGAATAAAACATATGTAAATGTTATAAGAAACAAGAAGATAGTCGCTCTGGCAGGTGATATCTCTTTTATTAGGAAACTTTTGGGAGCGTGAGATATTGGCTGGTAACCAAGGTCGGGTAAAAGGTTATGTAACGTTATTGAGGTGAGAAAAGGCGTTCAAACTAGGAAATCTCGGAGAATTTGGTTCAATGCGTTTTATTTTCAGATAAAAAGGTCTTTATGCTACTAATATTGCATTTTAGAAACTGAAAAATCTGATATCAAATAGGAACACAAATTTCGAAAAAATACATAAATCCCAATTTAAAAAATATCGATTAATTATTAACGGCTTACCTAATTTATTCTATTGTTAAAACTTTAAGTTTTTTTTTGAAATGGTTATTTAAAACTATAGAGTTAAACGATATTTTTTTAAGTTATACTGAATGGAATGTAGTAAAGTTTTGGTAGTCTATTGCTAGCAAAAGTTATCTGTAAAGTTCAGAAAGCCTTTTTGGGAAAGAGTTGAATTATTTTGCACGGGCTAAAAAGTTTGCTAGTTAAAATAAAAGTCATCTTCTAAATAAAATATTCAAACTAGCAACATTTGCCTAAGTGTCATCATATAAAAAAACTGCATTCACGTGGGAATAAAAAGCGCAGGCGATAGCCAATTTTCATTAAAGGTGTCAGCCTCGCTGAAAGTCATTGTCGCCGCGTACGAGCTAGGCATTTCCCTCGGGCGTTACTCGCGACGTATTCCCGCCATAATATTAACAGTATTGCCGTAAAAAATGGTACTATGTTACTTCGCAATTTTCTCACTTTTAAGTGAGATACGAGATAAAATATGCTCTTATCGATATCTGTTATTCCTCGTTCTGTTTTCTGTTTAGTTATATGGTTTTTACTAACATTGCATTTTTACTGCAATTGCTTGCTTTATTGATTTTATTGAAGATTTATACATCAGGCTGTGTTTGTGATAGAATGCGATGGAAGATAAATATAAATAAACACTTTTAAGAGGATTCATTTTATATGTGCTTAGGGAAGCGAGAATTGAAATTAGGAAGTGTAATAACGCGAGATTGATTCGAAATTGTGTTGTCGAGAAAATTCAGTATGTACCTATACAACATGAGTTTCAACTTATTTTACATCATTCAGGAGCTGAAAGTACTCAATAGACTCAATATACTTAAAATAAACAACTTTTACAACGGGATCTACTCGGAAATATATAAGAAAAATCAGCTGATCCCGTACAGTTTGATCGCATTGTAGTACATTATTGTAACAGCTGATTTTTTTTCATATTTCAGACTAGGACCCGTGATAAAAGTTGTTCATATTAATGAGTAACGAATTAAAAGCCATGTTGTATAAATCCTACTAACTATCTCATAGGTAGTACCTACTTTTAACGTTTACTTTTTCCCTGGTATACCAGCTAAGTAGATCTACTAAAATGTCAGGTTAAAAGCCTCCTTCACACAGTTACAGCCCGATTAGTGGCGAGGATATTATCAGATCAATGGTAACAGCATCCACTTTGTATTCAAATGACAAACCTATTAAGCTCAGTAACCTGGCTAACACTGACTATTTGCTGTAGTTTGCGCTAAAATTGTCTGATTCCACAGTTTTAGAGAGGCAACGGACTACTGGCTTGTACACACGGCTACATATCAAGCTTAACATTCCAGTATAATCTGACCTCTCGTTGTGCGGAAATCCTATACAATGAGAGCTCAGCATAAACTGAAAATGTATAGCTTGATATGTAACCGTGTGTACTAGAATTAAAATGCTTGAATAAGAAGAATAGTCGCCGTTACAATATTGGCGCGAACTTAAGTAACTTGCATTTTTAGAGGGGTTGCTGGAAAAATTGTACCCTAATGACTATACTATACTATATTTGTAGACTTTTATTATTTACTCGGTTCTGCATGCGACTTCGTCTGTTAATTATTTTTTCACGCACGTTAAGTTACGTCTTTGGTAACTGCTCTGCTCTTGTGGGTTGTAGCGTGATGTTATACAGGGTTATTTGTAAAACAATGACAACCTCTCAGGACTATGTTACTAACATCATAATCAACAACTTTTGTTCTATGAAATTTAAAAAAAAATCATATTTTAGTTCATCAGATTTTCATACAAAAATAAAAACATTTAAATTGAACGCTCTAAATGTTACGAAGTCTATGCGAGGCAAACGAAAGCGATAGTAAAATAGCGAGGGGAGCGGGGTTAGGGCGGCGGGGGTGTTTGTACTTGACCTATTTACAATTTTACGGAAATCCTTCAGTCGGTCATTCACTTCAATGCGCATGCGTTGCTTGATTCTGTAAAAATTTATAAAACAAAAATTGTTGTTAATGATGATAGTAATACAGTCCTGCAAGGTTGTCATTGTTTTACAAATAACCCTGTATAGCCATAACCTTCCTTGATAAAGGGGCTATACAACGCAAAAGGCCTTTTTCTAATCAGATCAGTAATTTCTGAGATGAGCACGTTCAATAAAACAATTACTGCTTTATAATATCAAGTATAGATTTATCCACAATTCCACACATAGCTATTATTAATGCAAAAATAATTCTGTCTGTCGATTGTAATTAATTTTATGGGGCATCCTCCACAATAACTGATATTAACGCGGACTTAACCGCAGCTAAAAGCTAATCCATTAAGTTTAACTAATAAATACAGCGATCCTATAATAAATCCGTCAAACTGTAAATTCTGAACTCCTAATACATAGATAGTCATTAGTGATAAATCACACCACTTACAAATTGTTTTAGTTAGGTATGTATGTACTTTTCTCAGTATCTGTGCGGGATACACATTTGTTTGCTGGGTTGGTGGGGAATAAAACCAGTCTTGAAGGCTTGAAGGTGTTTATTCTTTCTTCTAGTGTTCCTGTTTTCTTCCTATTTCTTCTATTGCTGCTCGCCGACTGTGTCGACACCGAAATCCGGCCCGATATTTATATAAAATCTCATAAGAAAATTTACGCCGTCTGATTGGTCAGCCAATCAGAATACGAGAATTTTCGTCCAATAAGAAAAGGAGTCGATTTCGGCACAGTTAGCTTAAGTATGACAAAACTTTACCCTAACGAGAGCCGTGTGACATTATTTACGTTTTTCTTATTATTTTTCTATAAAAATATATTACAAATTACACATTTTTCATTTCTATAAACTATTATCTATTTAACAAAAATATAAAACATAGGAAAACGATATATCTAATAAAAATCCAATAACGATAAGAATACAACGAATCAAATAAGAGTGTACTATAAGTCCTTATGTAAACTATAACTATTAACTATACACTGTTTTATCAGTTCACTTTGTCACTTTATCACTTGTCCCGCACAAAAACGATATATCTAATAAAAATCCAATAACGATAAGAATACAACGAATCAAATAAGAGTGTACTATAAGTCCTTATGTAAACTATAACTATTAACTATACACTGTTTTATCAGTTCACTTTGTCACTTTATCACTTGTCCCGCACATCACTCCCGCCGTGCGACTTCGTCGCATTATTTTCCGGTGCGGGCACGTCGTCCGTAGGCAGGGGCAGGATCACTAGCTTCCTTACCGGCCGGCGCAGGACACCTCCCTTCGTCTGCACATCCACCGTCCGCACGATGTTATCGGGCCCAGGATACACCACAATGACTCGTCCTCGTATCCACACGTTGCGGGGCAGGTTCGGGTCGACGATCTGCACGAGGTCATTCACTTTGACCTCTTGACCTCGTCCGTGGGGCTCCCGCCGGTGTTGGAGCTCAGGAAGGTACTCCTTCACCCAGCGGAGCCAGAAGACGTCGGCGAGCCTCTGCGCAGCTCGCCAGCTGGACCGGGAGATGGTGTCTTGTTCGGAGAATGTGCCTGGCTGTGGCACGCGCCCAGGACCTCCCAGTAGGAAGTGATTGGGAGTCAGGGCCTCTGGATCCTCTGCGCTGACGGAGACGTGGGTCAGCGGACGACTGTTGACTGTGTACTCTACCTCAGCTAGTAGAGTGGTGAGGACTTCTTCGGTGGGGTGGCGCTCGTGCAGTGTTGCTGCAAGCGCGGTCTTCACGGAACGCACCATGCGTTCCCAGGCGCCGCCCATGAATGGAGCTCCAGGCGGGATGTAACGCCAGGAGATGGTCCTCTTTGCTGCTTCTTGTAGTTCCAATCTTGGTATGCTTGTCAACTTTAGCGGTGCCACCTTTGCCTTGGCCATGATGAGTGACACGCCAACTTCGCCGTCCGGTGTTACTGCCCTCCAGAATAGGACCGCAGAGTAGGCCGCTTCGCTGGCGTCGCTGAAGACGTGGAGTTCGGGAGAGGCGGCGTCGCTGTAGTGTAGATACCGCCGCGGAATTACTACGTCGTGGAGACTTTTCAAGCGTCCCATCCACGACTCCCACTGCTCCGCTAAGTCTTCATCGATGCGGTCGTCCCACGCTGTTCCTCGGCGCCAAACTTCTTGCAGTAACTGTTTCGCCCTGATGGTGACAGGCGAGGCGAATCCTAACGGGTCGAAGAGTGACATGACGATGCGCAAGGCTTCTCTCTTCGTTGGCTGTTTCCCTTCGATTAGTGTCGAAGGTATTCTTGCTAAGTTGAGGTTGAACGTCAGCTCGTCCGAATTTATCTTCCAGATAACGCCCAGTACTCGTTCTGTTTGTTCTTCCGTCTTGTACAGCTCCAGATCTTCTATGTGGTGTTCTTCTCCCAGTGCTTCTAGGAGTGACGCTGAGTTTGATTTCCATTGCTTCAGTTCGAAGCTGGCCTTCTTGTGTACTTCGCGCACACTCGTTGCTATCTTCACTGCGTCTTCCAGGCTTCTGAAGCTATCGAGATAATCGTCGACGTAGTGCTTGTCTATGATGGCTGCTGCGGCTTCCGGATGAGTCTTCTCATGCTGCTTGGCATTCAAGTTCTTGATATAGATTGCTGTTGATGGTGAACTCGATGCCCCGAAGATCAATGAAGTCATCCTGTACTCTTCCGGAGGTCGGTGGTCGCGGCGATCCCCGCGCCACAAGTACCGCAGTGCATCTCGGTCTTCGGTGCGTAGCTTCACCTGCATGAACATCTCCTTGATGTCCGCTGTTACCCCGATGAGATGCTGTCGGAAGCGCATGACGACACCCGGCAGCGATTGGAGCAAGTCCGGACCTTTGAGGAGCATGTCGTTGAGAGCTACTCCTCTGGTCTTGGCGGCGGCGTCATGCACAACACGTAGTTTGTCTGGCTTCATGGGGTTGATGACCGCAAAGTGAGGCAGGTACCAGGTCTTCTCTGGAGTTTTCTGTGGCGGCGCGGGCTCGGCGTAGCCTTTTTCTGTAAGGGCGTCCATTTGTTCGACGTACTTCTTCTTGAGGGCCGGGTCGCGATCGATCTTCTTCTCAATGTTGAAGAGTCTCTTCAGTGAATTTTCATAGTTGTCTGGGAACTTGATGTCTTCCTTTTTCCAGAGGAGGCCGGTCTGGTATCTTGTTTCTTCGATCTTCTCAGTCTTCTGTTCCAGTATTCGAAGTGCCTTCTCTTCTGGATCGGTCTTCGGTCTCTTCGGGTTTATGCAGAGGGCATCCATTTCGAAGTATCTCTTCACCAGGTCCTCGAGGTCATCTTCGTCTTCCTTCATGTGAGACACGAAGTCAATCTTCTGACCAAAGGAGTTCGTTTGGCTTCCATGGAGTACCCATCCGAGCGGCGTGAGAGATGCCACTGGATGGTCCTTGTCTCCTTTCCTGGTCTCCTCAGTCAGCAGAAGATGCCAGTTGTCTTGCCCGACGAGGACGCGTGGCTTCGCATTGGAGTATGTGAGATGTCCCTTGATGTCAGATAGATGTGGACATCCTTCCACTAATTCTCGTGGAACCCGTTGAGAGGAGACTTGTAAGTTCTTCACTGTTCTTGCTTGAATCTGCTCTTCTCGATTGTTGACCCCTTTTAGCCCGATGGTAACCCTTCTTGACGCCGATTCTGCCGTCTTCATATCGTTGATGGTTTCTATCTTCAGTGGATCTACGGGTCCTGTAGCTCCTATGCTCGCAGCGACGTCGTCGTCGACGAGCGTGACCGTTGATCCGTCGTCCATCAGCGCGAATGTGTTGACAGCTCCCTTCGGCCCCGTCACCTGGACCGGCAGGATCTTGAGATAGGATTGCTTCTTTATTGTCCACGTCGAATTGATCACTTCTGTTGCCTCGTTGTTTTCTGTTTTTTCTGTCTTCTCAGCCTTTTCTATTTTCTTTTCATAATGAAGCAGCTCGTGGTGCGTGTACTTGCACCCGTTGACACCACATGGCTTCGGTCGGCAGTTGTGAGTCTTGCTCCTATAACGTAGGCATCTGAAGCAGAGGCGTTTGGACTTCGCAGCATCCCATCTTGTATTGGCTTCCATCTTCTTAAATGTGTCGCACTCCGTCGCGTTGGTGTGGCTTGTCTCGTCGCACACGAAGCACTTCGGCGTATTGTTCTTCTCTGTGACGTTAGTGACCCGCTGAGTCTTCTTTTGTGGTGCGGCTGATGATGGTGCTGCCACCTGTTCAGGTAGCGCGTAGGGTGCGCACAGTTCAGCTTCTCTCTTGAAGAATCTTTCTATCTTGATGAGGCAGGGATCTTCTTTCGGTTGCGTCGATGAGAAGTCGTAGTAGCGGTACCGAAGCGTCGGCGTCAGCTTGTCCACCAATGTCTTTGCAAGTTCCGGGTTGTACATGTAGTTGAAACAACCCAATGTCTTCAATGTTGCTACGACGTTGGAGATCTTCGTGGCGAATATACAGATGTCCCTCGGCGACTCGGAGAGGCGTGGTAAACTTCGAAGCGTTTCCATTTCTATCATGGCGATTGACTCTGGTCTTCCGAATCTTGATTCCAAAGTCTTTATCACTTCAGAAGGGTGCGCGTTGGTGATGAGCAACCCTTCTACCGCTTCTCTGGCCTTCCCTTTCAAGTTTCTTCGTAATCTGTTGATGTTCTCGACGGTGCTGAACATTGGTTCAGACTCGTAGTAGGCGGCGCGGAAGGGCAGCCACTCCTGATGCGACCCGCTGAAGAAAGGCAATTCGATGAACTTGGGTCGTTGGGCGGCGCTGACAGCCCTAGTGATGGCTTCAGCTAGGAGGGCTAGGTCACCTTGACCTCCCGCCGGTGTTCGATGAACCTCTTCTTGTTTCGGTGGTTCTTCGTGGACGATCGTTGGCTCTGGCGGAGGGTGGTGAGGCTCGTTGGCGATGGCTAGGACGGGGCGAGTCACCTGGTTATCCAACCAGTTGTCCACTCGAGCGTTGACTTCTGAGTAGAGGGAGACATCATCTTCTCCTTCTTCTTCGTCGGAGTTATCTGTTTCTAGCGCGGCCAGGCGTGCAGCAGCTAGTTCGACTTGGAGGCGGAGCAAATCTTCCTTTGCTTCGGCAATTTTCCGCGACTTCGTCTTGCTATATGTCGATCCCCCCCCCTCCCCCCTTCTTGCTAGGGGGGCGGAGGAGCTGTGGGCCGGTTGGTTTCGACGTACCGGCGTTCTTGACAACTCGTTTCACAGTCGAGGCGTCAGTGTCACGGCGATTTTCTCTATAAGTGACAGCGGCGGGCGGCTTCATCAGCTGTTTCGATTTCGCACCCGCGGTGAGCGTCGTCGTGGCGGAGGGAGCGACGGAACCAGCGGGGTGCGAGGCTGGGGGCGCGTTGGCGACTGAGGAGGGGCGCTCAGTAGCTGCCGACGCGGGAGCGCTGGCGGCTGAGACGGAGACATCGGTGGTGGCGGCGGAAGTCACGGTGGTTGGGTCGGTCGTCACGGAGGTGAGGGTCTGGTCGGAACTCTCCGTGGCAGTTGTCCCTGTCTGTGTCGATTCGGATGTGGCTTCCGTGCTGGTACCGGTCGCGGAGGTCTCAGGTGTGGCCTCCGACGATGACGGCTTCTGTTCACTCGACGGCTTGCGGCTCCTTCCCTCAGAGCGCGTAACGGGCATGACGTCAGCTGATTTTCTAACACGAACGCGAAGTACTATTCTTCAAGGCTTCTACTGTAGCACTATCTTCAGGCAATATTCCCCACAATATCCGGCTCGAAGGACCATTAAATGTGCGGGATACACATTTGTTTGCTGGGTTGGTGGGGAATAAAACCAGTCTTGAAGGCTTGAAGGTGTTTATTCTTTCTTCTAGTGTTCCTGTTTTCTTCCTATTTCTTCTATTGCTGCTCGCCGACTGTGTCGACACCGAAATCCGGCCCGATATTTATATAAAATCTCATAAGAAAATTTACGCCGTCTGATTGGTCAGCCAATCAGAATACGAGAATTTTCGTCCAATAAGAAAAGGAGTCGATTTCGGCACAGTTAGCTTAAGTATGACAAAACTTTACCCTAACGAGAGCCGTGTGACATTATTTACGTTTTTCTTATTATTTTTCTATAAAAATATATTACAAATTACACATTTTTCATTTCTATAAACTATTATCTATTTAACAAAAATATAAAACATAGGAAAACGATATATCTAATAAAAATCCAATAACGATAAGAATACAACGAATCAAATAAGAGTGTACTATAAGTCCTTATGTAAACTATAACTATTAACTATACACTGTTTTATCAGTTCACTTTGTCACTTTATCACTTGTCCCGCACAAAAACGATATATCTAATAAAAATCCAATAACGATAAGAATACAACGAATCAAATAAGAGTGTACTATAAGTCCTTATGTAAACTATAACTATTAACTATACACTGTTTTATCAGTTCACTTTGTCACTTTATCACTTGTCCCGCACAGTATCAGTTACTGGAGGACGGTTATTAGTTATGATCATATCTGTCTAGGCCGAAAGTTAGGCGCAATAATTCATATTCAAGCCTGATTACTGGGAATTTGTGACAAAAGCTCACTCTATATTTGTCGACATTTTATACTAATACTAGCTTCGGCCAGTGACTTCGGTTGCGGAGTTTTTACGTCTTGGGTTACTGCTTCTCTCCCGTGTGTCTATATAAACTATCCAACACAAGAAGAATTTTTAAATTCGAACCGGTAATTCCTGAGATTAGCACGTTCAACCAAACAAACAAAATCTCTAGAACCACCAGTCGGATTGGAAAAAAATTGTTTGTATATAATAATCAGATTCATGTAAAAATAGTAGGTATTTTTATTATTTTGTCCTTAATTTGCGTATTATTATCTTTTGTACCTTCTGTTGCATCAAGTTTAAGAAAAAAAGTATATTAACTAATCAGTTGATAAATGACGGAGTTCTGAGATAAAGAAACATAAAAAGTTAATCCTACCGAATTAATAACCTCCTCCTTTTTTAAAGTCGGTAAAAAATTATTATATGATCATATTGATCATACGCCTCGCCTAACCTAACCTGATTTTTTTTTTTTTTGGGGTTTAGGAAATCATCAAATAACTTTTCCCGCCCTGGGCGGGGCGGGAGGGAGTGTCAGACTTTTACTGACTAAAACCCACCCATGTTCCTTCTTGTGCCCTTTGCGTTCCGGGAGCGCGGTATCTCTTACGAACAACCCGCAGCCCCGGCAGGCATCGGCCCTCAATGGCGCCTTCTCTATGCTGACATTTCTTTGAGGCGCGCGTGGAACACGAACGCGCCGTCGACACGGCCTGTCGTTATTTAAACGTAAGGACGGTGAGCTACCCATTGCTCACCGTCCACAGGCCCGTATCTACGGTGGCCGGGAGTCGTCTCGCGGCTCCCGACGTCCGGAGCGTCTACTGCGGCGGCTGGGACGTGAGAACCTTAACCTAACCTGACTGCCTCACCTAACTGCTTCGGTAGCCTAGTGGTCATAAGTGCGACTGCTACGCTAGAGGTCTTGGCTTCAATTCCCAGGTCGAGCAATAAGTGTTATTGGGTTTTTCTATAAAATTCTCAGTAACAGCTTGGAGTTAGGATTTGTGCCCGGTTAATGGCAATAGGCTCGCCCCCTATTACATGGGACCTAAACATACCGGTGAACTGTGGGTGTACATTGGTACACCCCTGCCCGACCCTTCGGAGAATACAGGCGTGATGGTATGTGTATTGATCATACACAACAACAAACACGTCACCTTTCTTTTTATGTTCTTTGTATCGTTCCTAACCTACTTCCCACCCACACCACACCTACACCTACTGGTTTGTAACCTACTTCCTGAATGCAAAGATAAGCATCTTCACCATAAAAGAAATATGGAAGAGGTGTTTTATATATTTCCTTTTATATTCAGGATCAAGGCTTTGGCAAACTCAGCGTGGCGTGTGGCAACAATGGTAGGGAAGCGAGGTAAAAATGTAAATTGTTCCTCGCATTTGAAAGCTCGGCCGACGCTGCTCTTATGCATATTTTACATATCATATCATGGTGTCGATAAGCAAATTTGCATGTGTTAACGTTGGAGAGATCTTTATCTTTATTGGAGCTGGAAATTTTAACGTACGTTGATATTAGGGTTGGGACATCCGCCCTGTAAGTGCGGAACTTCCGCAAGAAATCATACCTCCGTCTTCGCATCCGCAACTGTAAAAATTAATTAATACCTTTATTACAAGTCCTCCAAAGATTTTACAGATGCCGATTTCTTCTTAGTACAATTTGTATAAGAAAGTGTACTATAATATGCCTATTTTAAACAAAGACTTTTTGGTTATCTTTATAAATCATGAATTAATCGTGTCTCGGGAAGCACGTAAAGCCGTTGGTCCCGGCTGTCATTCGCAGATCTTTGACAGTCGTTACAGATAGTCAGAAACCAGGAAGTCTATCAACCAGTATTACCAAGAGGTATCGTGTTGCCCAGTAACTGGATTCTGGAAGTCAGATAGGCACCTTGCAAAACACTGGTATTCAGATGCATCCGGTTAGACTGGAAGCCGACCACAACATAGTTGGGAAAAAATTAAGCAGATGATGATGAATTTTTTTTTCTACTTCCGCTTCCACATCCGTTAACTTCCGCATCCGCATCCACCTCAGCTACAACCCTAGTTGCAATAACGAATTGAAAGTTCTCTCGTTAAGCGGTTTGCGAATGTTTGAACTCCTATTCGCATTATAAAGGAGATGAGATGTTTAAAATTTTAATAGCTATTACCAGCTTTAGGGAATCGTTGTCGTTTATATTGATGGCGCTCATGAGTTGGTAGGAACTGAATACATTAATTTAACTGGTGTAAATTGTGTTGTTTTAAGAGCTTTTATGCGGCACAAAATCCCATTCTTTCAAGTCCAAAGTATTGAAAATTAATGTTGTTCATTAATTTTCTATATTTTAAGTGCTGGTACTTAAAATATGCAAGATACGTCGATTTAAGGAGCTTATTTTTTGAAAAACTATAACTATACATATTAACTGCCTCGGTAGCCTAGTGGTCTTAAGTGCGACTACTACGATAGAGGTCTTGGGTTCGATTCCTAGGGCGAGCAAAAAGTGTTATTAGGTTTTTCTATAAAATTCTCAGTAGCAGCTCGGAATTAGAATTTGTGCTCGATTAATGGCAATAGGCTCGCCCCCTATTACATGTGACTTAAAGATACCGGCGAACTGTAGGTGTGTACATTGGTACACCTCTGCCTAACCCTTCGGGGAATATAGGCGTGGCGGTACTTTTTGAAAAACTGTTTTTTAGCTCGCTTTAAAGTTTATTTAACTTTTTAGTTAATTATTTAATATTCAAAGAGTATACAAATGTTTAGACTAGAATCTTGTATTATTGTCTCATACGTTCAATATTAAATATATTTATAAATAGAATACCTTTTTATTTACACTACAGAAGCCTTTAGTTCGTTTGGATATTAATATTTTCCTATCGTATAAACTTATGGTTTTTTTTTATTAATATAATTAACAGCTTATAGTACATTTACTTATCACTAGCTATTGCCCGTGTCTTCACCCGCATTAATGTTGGTTATCACTATGCCTACATCAGCCTTTTTTTGGGTTATCCCGTACGAAATTGCATCAAAATCTCTGTGCAGTAGTTTATTCGAGAAGGCGTAACAAACAGACAGAGTTACCTTCGTATTTACACTATTAGGTAAACTATGGATAATTTAGAAAGTTAGTGTGTATTCCTTCATATTTCGTCTGTACTCAGTCTTATACAAATATTTTCTCATTTCAAGATACCGTTTACAACATTATTCAAAAATTCTGATCTCCTGTCAGGCCTTAGTCTAGACAAGTTTAAATATTCCAACTGAACAGTCCATCCAGTCTAAGGTCTAAGGAAAGTTGTAAATGTTACACATTTCTCATTTTAATTGGCACTTTGAGTGCTATTAGTTTTGATGAAATTCTTCCCTTAAAATCATGTAAATTAAGGATGAAGGTCGTATGGCTAGGCTGTGACTTTTGAGTGTCTGAAACAAAATTCTCGCGACGTTGTTCAGATAATTCTTCCCCGTTGACAATCGTCTGGATCATTTTCGACCACAACGTATTGTGAAATTGATATTTTAACTGATTGACTGTTAAGTCTAGGAGCATTTTTTGCCCTGAGATCCTTATAGCGCCGAAGGGTCGTAAGAGGGATGCCGAAGCAAATATTGCCTAATTATTTGTGAAATTAAAAGTATAAGCAAAATTATAGACATTTTTATAATCTTTTTCAAATACCTGTAGTGTGATTAGATTATTTGGAAGTACATAGTTAGTAGACACTACTGATTGTGCATTTACTCAATGGCGGCAGAGTAGCTGTTGTCCCGAAGGGAGGTCGGTAGGAACCGAGTTATATGCAGTCCTCACCCCTAGTTCCTTATATGAGAAAGGTGAGCACTAATGTGGTTAAAGGTCATCCCCAAAGGGATTACATAGGGATGAAAGTTCGTCAGTTTTGTCAATGGAAAATTATTATTAAAATTATGAATTGACGTCCTTATCTTATGAATATAAATTCGAAAGCGAATGAATTAGGTATGAATCTATATTTCTGTTTTTAGGTTGTGTTAGCTATTTCGGGTTCCGGAAAGTTCTTACATAATTTGACTTTTAGGCTCTCCGCCTGCGACCGATTTTTGATAGACTTTTTCTCTCCGACAAAGAAATCTGTAACGAGTAATAGTAGAGAGAGAGAGTACAAGTAGTAGTAAAATTCTTTGTGAAGGATCTTGTCCGGGAAAGTACTACCACCTTACTTATTCCTGCCGCCAAGCAGCGTTGCTGTGTTCCGGTTTGAAGGGTATGGGTTCCAGTTTAATTACAGGCACATGAGACATTTCAACTTCGTCTCTGGGATGGCAACGCATTTGCAAGGCGTCTGGTATTGCAGATGTCTATAGGTAGCGGTTACCACTTACCATCAGGTGGCCCGCCGGCTTGTTTGCTATCCAGTGACATAAAAAAAACAAATCGGTCAACAAGTCGATCGTGGGTGGTGAAGCAAAAGTACACCGATTTTGATGACAAGACAAAATGATTACTACATAGTTGTTCGAAGAAAGCACACGGTCCATTATTAAACGAGACGTTTAAGTAAGAATAATTGTGATAACAAACCAAGCATGCAATTCTTTTTTAAATCATCAAAGCCTTTTTACGCTACACTTTTAAGCGTAAATAATCTTCTTACAAAGTTAAAATGTAACTTTATATATGCAGATATTTGTATCCGTCAGTAATAACACCGGTGTATGGCAGCAGCCCACTGATGTAGGCAATTCTTCAGTCCTCTGTTGCGACACGCGTGGCAGGGTACGGGTATAGCTATTTTTAAATTGGTGACGACAGATATGG
Source organism: Caradrina kadenii (assembly GCA_947462355.1). Taxonomy (NCBI): domain Eukaryota; kingdom Metazoa; phylum Arthropoda; class Insecta; order Lepidoptera; family Noctuidae; genus Caradrina; species Caradrina kadenii. The sequence continues at coordinate 2,105,658 of OX381693.1, read as the reverse complement.
CGCCGTACGTCCATGGACTTGAAAAAGTAAGGTTTACGTTGCCTTCTTTAAATGTATTGAAAACAGCGTCGATACTTTTTCATTGAATTAATCTACATATATAAATCAAATAAGCGTAAAACTCGGGGGCGGATAGACCGATTTGGCTAATTCTTTTTTGTTGTGTTTGTAATTTCTCGGACAAGGTTATTAAGAAAGATTTTTTTGATTAGCATCCGCCGTAATCGTTATAAATTTGCACCCATGGGGAGCCGGGGCGGTTCGTTAGTATGTACATATGTATAAAAAAGATATTTAGAAAATCTGTCATCTTTAGTTCAACAAAAGTAATTAATCTTTTGGAAAATTAAGAGAGTATGACTGTGTAGAGGCACTTTTAACACTTTACTTTGTATTACATCACGTATTGTAGAGAATTTCTCGAGAAAACCAGATAATGATGTTTAAAGGCAAAAAAAAACACTTAAGAAATCCCTATTACCTTTTACACAAAAATAGTAAGTATCTAATGTATAAAGCAAAATTACCTCCAACCTACTTGGAAACAATTTCCCTCAGGAAAACTTCGTAGAAATCGCAATCCGAACATCAAACACGAAAAATGTGGAAAAAACTAAAATAGTCTAAGAGCCGGCAGCGGCCCTCAGTAGATTTTCCGCGACTCTTAACGCCGAAGCGGCTGTCGAGCATAAAATTAAGCGCGCAAATATAACAACATAATATTATAGCGAGCAAGTAAATAGGCTCGAGTGTTTCACGGGCGACTGCGTGGACGCCTCTTCAATTAGTGCAGTAGACGGAAAATTAGCTCTCGTCACCTAAATGCACACCTGCCACGCTTCTGCGCAACAAACCGAAATTAATAACCTCCCATATAATCTAAACAAATCTATACTAATATTTTAAAGCTAAAGAGTTAGTTTGTTTGTTTGGTTGAACGCGCTAATCTCAAGAACTACTGGTTTAAATTTAAAAAAAAATTGTTTTGGATAGTTTATTTATTGAGGAAGGCTTTGGATTTTATAACATCACGCTACGACTCACGGGAGAGGAGAAGTAACCAAAGACGTAACTTATCGCGGGTGAAAAAAACCACGCAAACGAAATTGCTAGCAGAAGCTAGTTTGTAATAAAATTTAAATTTAAATGTCAAAATTACGACTTTTCACTTAACACATTTTAAATGATAGGGTACTTGTACCATAATATTTTTTTTTAGAATTGTCTGTCTGTCTTCTAAACAGCTGGACCAATTTTGACGGGAATCTCACTGGCAGATAGTTGATGTTATAAGAAGTAACTTTGTCTACTTTTAGTACAAGAATAAGGAATTTGCGGAAAAAACATCACCGCCGATAACCGATATTTATGTGGACAAAGTCACGGGCATGAGCTAGTCATGTAATAAACCAATGAAGTACCTTTTGCAATGGTGAACGCTTAAAGAACTATCCTAAGACGAAGCTGAAGTAAAAGTTGCTTAATTCTTTGTTTATTTAAAACTAGCTTCTGCCAGCGACTGCGTTCGCCTAGTTTTTTCACTCGCATTAGGTTACGCCTTTGATTACTGCTGCTCTCCCGTGTGTCCTAGCATGATTCTATACAGCCTAAAGCCTCTCTCGATAAATGAACTTTCCAACACAAAAATATTTTTTCAATTCAAACCAGTAGTTCCTGAGATTAGCGCGTTCAACCAAACAAACAAACTAACTCTTTAGCTTTAAAATATTAGTATAGATTAAAGGCAAAAAGCACAGGCGCTTTATTTGATACTGCCTCGTTAGCCTAGTGGTCTTAAATGCGACTGCTACGCTAGAGGTTTTGGGTTCGATTCCCAGTTCGAGCAAAAAGTGTTTTTATGAAATTCTCAGTAGCAGCTCGGAGTTAGGATTTGTGCCCGGTTAATGGCAATAGGCTCGCCCCCTATTACATGGGACCTAAACATACCGGCAAACTGTAGGTGTACATTGGTACACCTCTGCTTAACCCCTCGGGGAATACATGCGTGATGGTATGGACGACTTTATTTGATAGTGTAATTAAAATACCTGAATTGACTATTTTATTTGGAAATAGTAGAAATTACTCACTGGTCTATTTTCCTATGGCGGCAGAATAGTTGTTGTTCAGAAATTCCGGAGAAAAGACGGCAGGAATCGAGTTGTATGAAATCCTCGCTACTGCTATTTAGTTTTCTCATAAAAAAAAAATAGTTACCGCGAGAAACGCTCAAGCTCGGAAAAAATTAAGGAGACGTCTAACTTATACGTTAATTACGTTACGTGAGATGGTTCTTTTTCTTTCTTAGTTAATGTAATTAACACATAGGGACTTCCTTGCCGCTCATCAAAATGAATTGTTCTGCTGAACAGTACTAAAGTTCGACCTTCAGTCTTGATTGTGAGAAAAATTATTTAATTTTATCCGCTGTACTGTGAGGGCAATACATATAAGGATATTTTAATGTTAGTGATAACAGTGCTGTGTTCGTCCGCAACTTTTGATCTCATTATTATGTTAGACCAGTGACCCGTCGAAATCGGTTCAGCCGTTTCGAAAATTAGCCGGGATAAACAGACAGAAAACGACGTGTTTTTTGCTTTAAGTGTATTTATATGCATTTATTAAAAAGTTGTTATTTTGATATTACAAACAGACACTTCAATTTTATTACGTGATGCTAGTGATAACTACACTCACTCACTCACTGAATTCAATAGATTTTTTTACGGAATAGCACTGTAGGAATATCAGAAACCTGTAACTAAAATACGTTACGCACTTGCAATAATAATCCAAAGAAAAATCATAATTAATAAAAACATTGCTACACTTTGAAAAAATCTTCATTTCGGTAACGAAAACAACGCAATTAATGTTGTTAAATTGTCAGCATAACAGCGATAAATATTTTAAGAAGATACAAGGTAAAAAAAGCTGTTCTAAATTAAACACAAAGACAAAATTCTTGTCACAATACACCTTCCATTATTCAAATGTTCTTTCTCCAAGTGAGAGAAAAAGATCTACAGCATCCATTCTTCATCACTCGAAGTACCAGGATCGCAGCACTTCTCAAGAGGTCCATCAATCACGCGTCAGATCAGACACGGATCGTTGCGCGGCGTACAGTAGATAAATTGTCTCTGTTACATACACAAATATTAAAGGAGGTGAGTTATATTATGGGCTTGAAGGTTTGGAACAAACGATTTCGTTTTGGTTTTTGATGTGAGAAAGGGGGAACGATTACTTGTGTTACAAAATAAAGTGATACAATCTATCTATCATAATTAAAAGCAATAAAATAAACTATTTTCATTTGAACAAATTATTAAGTATACGAAAATAGGGTAAATCAAGTATTGACTTACTACCTGAGCCTATTGTGAGTTGTTTTAAAACATAGACGGGTAAAAATGTGGCGTAACTACTCGCTGCCAACACCAACGCCTTATAAAATGCCACGCTAAGCCTATCGGCTGTGGGAAAACACGCCTAGCGTGTTTCTACTAAAAAAAGCGAATGCGGTGCACACAAACCCGTACGTGGTTTTGTATTGAGCAATACGTATGTGCTGTGTGTGTTAACTGCAAACATTACATACAAAAGCAGCGTATCAGAGAAAGTCCATTCACCTCATTAAAACCACCATAAGACATCGAATCCTCACATCTCCTGGCCTCACATAAACACAGGTAAATGATGTGCGTGCTCATACATATTCAGTAGCATCACACTCACTTACCCACGCCTCGCCAAACGACGCCATCCTACCTTTTATCTTGTTTATTTTCACGTATTTCTGGTATCTCGTACTCGTGCTTAAGTACTCGTGCTGCATTGATTTGTAAGTGTGAGTTTTTTTTAAGTGGGCGGTGGTAAATACAAAGGAGGCTTTTAAAGCATTAAATGGTTTATTTTTCGTTGGAACATGAAATATGAAGTTTTATACTGATTATAATAGTAGGCTGGTTTTAATGGAAACTCAGAAAAAAAAAAGAAATGTTGAACGTTCATTTTGTTTTGTTAATTTTTTCCTTTTTTAAATACTTAGTTTGGTTGTGTCAAAATATGCGTTTATAACAAAACTCTCTTCTTTGTTCGTGTTATACCTGTTTGCTAAATCTATACTAATATTATAAGGAAGGTTGTAGGCTATATAACATTATGCTACGACCAATAGGTGCTCAGCAGTAACCAAAAACGTAACTTAATGCGGGAGAAAAAAAACTACGCAGGCAGAAGCTAGTACTGTAGTACAATATAATTATATAGCTTTTCCTCGCGAATTCGTCCGCGTAAATATCGGTTATCGCGGACGCAGATGCAATCGCGGAATAAAATGTATGTCCTTCCTTGGGATTCAAACTTACCTCGTACCATTCATTAAAATCGATTCAGTCATTTAGTCGTGAAAGCGTTACTTTCTCATTGATAATATTTGTGTTGAATGACTTTTAAATCGACATTTTGATCGAGTTGTAGTGCATTTTTAACCCCCGACGCAAAAACGACGGGGTGTTATAAGTTTGACGTGTCTGTGTGTGTCTGTCTGTGGCGTCGTAGCTCCTGAACGCATGAACCGATTTTGATTTTGTTTTTTTGTGTTTGAAAGGTTAATTAGTCGTGAGTGTTCTTAGCTTGGTGTTTGATGGAAATCGGTTCAGCGGTTCCAAAGTTATCAGCTCTTTTGTAAGCTACGGATGTGACTTTTTTCTTCTGTCGGGGGTTACTTAAAATGTTTGTACGTAACAATTTTTTTTTTAATATTTCGTGACTAGGTCTTCTAATATAAGACGTTCATGACTATTTTCACCCCCTGAAAGATGTACAATGAATAAAAACGCATGTTGTACACACACCAAATTTACTCGACAACACAATTTAGAATCAATCTCGCGTTATAACACTTCCGAATTTCAATTCTCGCTTCCCTAAGCACATATAAAACGAATTCTCTTAAAAGTGTTTATTTATATCTTCCAACACATTCTATCACAAAGACAGCCTGTATTGATTTCATATTATCCTGGTACAAAATAAGCTTTGCAAAATAAATCATGCAAGGAAATAACAATTTGTTAAAATGTAGGCGCTGACGGGAAATATTGCTCGGTCATCTAGCGACGTTGTTTATGTTCATACTTAGTGTACTGAATATCGAGACTCCGAGCAATTTAGAGCTTACTTTGAAAGGAAAATTTATCAGTTGTATTGGTCTTGAATTTATAAAGAAAGTGTGCTTCGAAATTTGTAAAAGCTTTTGAGAACGTGGTAGTCCAGTGGTTAATACATCATACATGAGGTTATGAGTTTAAAACCGGACAAGTGCCAATGTGCCTTTTTCAATTCATATTACTTTTCTAGTTCATCTTGGACATCATTGACTTCGGTGAAGGAAACCTGGACATATAATTAATCGTAGTCTAAAATCACCATTCCTCCTTGAGCAAGCATCGTGACCAATGCACGGGCTTCTCTGTATGAGAAGAGGCCTTTGCCCTACAATTGGACAATAATAGGCTGGTAATATTATTTTGAATCAGACTTGGTTCTCCACAAACAACCTCAAAACAGGTTTCCTTGCTAAAAATCTCATCACATTGTTAGCATAGCTGTCCTCGTATACCAAGATATTTGAACTTATGACTTCATAAAGTTTCTAAATTCAATAATATCTTGCAAACTGCTTGCTCGGCGAAACCACACTGGACAACTTTCAATTTGAATATAAAATAAAATCTAATACTTCTCTTTTGAAATTCGATACTTCGCACACGAGCTCTTCCAAATGTAGTCTTTACTATATTTAGGCTGTTTTTTTTTTTAAATACGGACCCCAACAACAAGAAATAAAATATATTTGTCTCGTAAAAATGCAATCAACGTTAATTTCTAAATCTCCAATTAGCTCATAAAATCAAAAATTCTAGATATGTAAATATTTTGAAAGCATACAATATGTCCGTAGCTCAAGCTTTGCGTAGCGCGTAGACACGTAGCCGCGTAGGCGTGGCGTAGCAGTGCGGCGTAGCTGTATTGAATATCGGTACAATGAGCACAACCATACTTGCGTGCTACGTATAATACAATGATTTTTTGGAAAAGTAACAAAAAAAAGTTTATTTTTGGATGTTTTTTGGGTCACCGACGCTGCTCGCGATCGGTCCGTCTGTCAGACCGATCGCGTGCAGCGTCGGTGCCCCAAAAAACCCAGAAACGAACCGAAAAACTCAAAAATGAACTTGACATTTGTGCTCACGACTCGTGGCGGCTACCATACCTACACATACTGCTCATCAAACTAAGTAACTTTGATCAACTATTGTTGCAGGAAAACGACTTTTATAACATACCACACATAACATACCATCACGCCTGTATTCCCCGAAGGGTTAGGCAGAGGTGTACCAATGTACACCCACAGTTCGCCGGCATGTTTTAGGTCTCATTTAATAGGGGGCGAGCCTATAGCCATTAACCGGGCACAAATCCTAACTCCGAGCTGCTACTGAAAAATTCCTAATGGAAAAACCCAATAACACTTAGCTCGACCTGGGAATAGAACCCAGGACCCCATGCTCATCAGTCGCGCTTGCGACCACGAGACCAACGGGGCAGTTACTTTTATTTTTGGTGTCAATAATCCGTTTTTAATAGTGCGCAATGCACCGCACGCGGAACATTGAGTAAGTATACTTAAGTTTCAAAATACATATACTTGTACAAAATTGTCGGAACTCTGACCTTTACACATACCACCATGCTGTATTCCCCAAAGGGTTAAGCAGAGCCGCAAAGGTATACCAACGTACACTTACCATTCGCCGGTATGTTTAAAAGCGAATTAGTCGGAAGTGTTCTTAGCTAAGTTTGATGGAAATCGGTTTAGCGGTTTCAAAGTAATCAGCTCTTTCTTTAGCTGCGGTAGGGATATTTATTCTTCTGTCGGGGGTTACGTAAAATTTTTAATTTTATGTTTTTACATTTTTTATAGATCTAATGCTAAAAACAAGCATTTATCTCACCACAAAGTACCATAAAACGAAACTGCTGATCTAATTACTCTGTCGTCTCTTCTCCTGGTGCGTTATCGCGCTAAGATTGGGTACGTGTTTTATCTGACGACGGTGCTGCCATCTAAAGTGGCTCTTCAATAGCGACACTTTACATAAAATTGAGCACGAAGGATATCAGAAATTATCTTATGTCTTTACCTACTGTGTATTTCAGATGAGACGAATAACGAATATATATGCGAAATATGCGAAAGTTTGTGAGGATGGATAGATGTTTGTTACTCTTTCACGCTTAAACGACTGAACGGATTTGGATGATATTTGGCACGAAGATAGATTGTAGTGTGGAAATAACACATATAATACTTTTGATCCCAGAAAAATGTACGGTTCCACTGAACCGTACATTTTTCATTTCCACTACATAATACATCAAATTGAACGCGGGCATAGTCGCGAGCAGAAGCTAGGAAATCAATAAAAAATCTTTAGAAAAAGAAGTTTGTAGTTACAGAGTGGACTCCTGTCTCCTGTGCTAGTATTCACTGCAGTACACGAGACAGTGTCTTCTCTTTAACTATAAAATATAACGCTAAATGTTCGTCGTATCGACCAGCTTCGTATAAGAAATATTTCTTTAAACCGTGTAAGTCTATAATCAATCATATCCTGAATACATGGTAACAGGTTGCAAGTCAATATGTCTTCCACCCTATGTACTAGTAGGTATATGATTCAACTACTCAATAGACTCGAAATACATTTCAACTAGCCTGAATCACAAAGCAATTTGAAGACCTCATTTGGAAATAGATATCTACCAATTCTCTACCACAGAACTCGATCCTCGGATTCTGTTATTCGTTTACCATCTTACAAATTGATTTTATTGACTTTCGTTTTTATTTGTTACAGATCTTCACCATGGGCCAGCGTTACTTAATAACTTTATGCGCTTTGATGTTCGTTGCGGCGGGCTACTGCCAAACTGGTAAGTTTAACTAAGTTTTTTTTCTTTATCCTACGTTGTTCCACGGCTGGGCAAGAAGGGTGTGGCCAAGTCTTTCTAGAAACTATGTTACAAAGTTGACTCACCGAAGAAAAAAAAAACCTAGTTTAAAAATAGTGAATACTTGCTTTCATGGAATTTATAATCGGTATATGTATATATTCGTGTGATTTATCATTTGTATATATATGAATATGCTGTGGGTGATCCTTCAAAAAATAAATAAATAGATTAAGTACAACATTTACAATATTAAGGGCCGATTTTTCAATCATTTTCATCAGTTAACCTCTATCTGAGGAATAAATATGGCGGTATGACATATTTTCTATACAAAAGCTATCAAAACGTCAAACATATTCTTCAGATAAAAGTTTATCTGGCGATTGAAAAATCGGCCCTAATACGATCATAGATCGTATTTTCTTGTTTTCACAAACGCGTCACAACAAGGCCCGCTATGTTCAACATTCACTACTACCACACTATATTTAACACACACTGCTTACAACCCACTCTATTTACTATATACAACTACCTCGCCTCTTCCAATAATTTTGAAAAAACTAGAAACTCTGTGCTTGTCTTATACCAGTAATATATTTTACCAGAAACGGAGCCGCCAACAACAGTTACTACAAAGGCTCCTGTGACTACAACCGTGGTGACTTCTACCACCACGGCCTGGGAGACGGAGACCCTGAACGAGGGCCAGGCGATACAGAAGGCGTTGCAGTATCTGTTGCAGCACCGCCAGCCAGACTGGGGATGGGGCAATGATACACACCATGTCATGCTGACTTTGCAGGTAAAAAAGGATAAATTAAAATTAATATATTTATTGAAATATTGCATGTTGTATGTAGTAGTATAGCCTTATTTGTAGTAGGGTACTATAGTTATCAATAACAATTCAAGGTTAAATCCAAATCATTTATTTCAATTACACCATTAACACACTTTAACGTTATGTACTTACAAGAAAAGGTAGGTTCGTAACGAGAAGAATGGACAAGAAAATGCTTACTTACTCTTTTAAAACAAATGTAACTTAGTTATAACTAAATTAATATGGCTCACGTCTATTGTTCAGTTTGGTCATACTCAAGCATGTCCAAACCTGCAAATGGTCATGTCATAACCAAATATTAACATTTGGCGAATGACCAACTGGGTCGTATAGGACAGAGATATCATCAAACGTAGGTACCTATTTCCGATATATCTCAGTATCGTGTATTGGCACCTGGCTTAATCTACGGGATTACCTATCTTGACTGATTGTAGACTAAGCTATGTAGCATGTATGTATGTGAATAAGTATGTAGGCAGTAATAGTAGAGCTTTTTACGTAGGTACAAGGTCCTTGGAAGTACAAGTAAGTAAGTACCTTCCCTATTTCTGTGTAAAAAACAATTAATGTTATTTCGTTTGCAGTTGGCCAACAACACTGGCAAGGAGATCGAGCAACAAGGTCTGGAGATGCAGCTGTCAGCCAAGCAGATGGAAATAGAGATACTGCTCATGATGTCCAAGTGAGTCATTACCATAATTCGCTTATTCGGGAATGAAAGCAAGCTCCCTTTTAGTGTTTTGGGGCTAAAGTTCTGTAACGTCAATTAATAATCAATTCTTAGAATAGCCCAGAAGCTATAAGAGCTCATTTAGTTATGGGACATGAGGAGTCATAACATCTACACAAGTACCCACTTCATATTAAACGAATCTTTCAATAACGCATCTAAAACCGCTGCATCTTTCATCTATAGACACCACGAGTCTCCCCCTCCATTGGGGCGCCTGGCCGCCTACACCCTCGCTCTTGGAGCTCTCTGCAAGGACCCTCGCTCCTTCCACGGCCGAGACCTGGTGGCTGCTCTCTTGCACCGAGAGCCTCCGCATGACCTAGAGTTTGCTTACGCAACCCTGGCCGCTTGTTCTTCAGCTGCCCATGTGAGGCGGCGGCATATCAGGAGGCTCCTGGATATCGCTAATGCTGCTTCTGACCATAGTCTTGGTAAGTGTCGTGTAATAATAATACCAGCTTATTATTTACCTGCTGCAGGGCAAAGGCCTCTTCTAATTCAGAGGAGACACGATCATTGATCGCTATACATAGTCAAGGTGGATTGGTAATTTTAGATTTTGATCCAAACTGTTTCTTTCGTAAGTGTCTGCACAGATGATGCACTGCTCCTCAATTTTGATTGCATAAGAAATGTTTACATTATCTTAACACATTTTTTTTTTATTATCTAATGCATTTTCTTTTTTAGATAAGAGACCACTGAACCTTTTTTAGACACCATAAAAACGCTTAAAATAACACCAGACCTTCAATCCCCTTTCAGATACGATCTCGATGGTGATCCTCGCACTGCGCTGCGTGGTGCAGGACCACCGTCACCGCAGCCTCATCCACTTCGTGCGCCGCCCTATGGCCGGGCTCGCACGGCAACAGCATTCTGACGGAAGCTTCGGTACCCTCACTACCACAGCACTGGCCATTCAGGTAAATCAACCATGTTACTGCTATATTTATGTAGTCAGTTTTTCTGCTAAAGTTTGAAAGATATAGAGAGATGTACTACAAATATCACCACCTTAATTCGAAGTTCTACGTTTAGGCTCTTGAGGACTCGGAGTCAGGACCAGGCGCACACCAGCACTGGAGCTTTCCAGCTGCACGCAAGTGGCTGGTGGAACGCCAACGTGCTGACGGCGGGTGGGGCGACGTCGCCAACACCGCTGCCGCCGTGGCCGCGCTCACCCCGGCCTCACTTGCCGCTGTGCGCCCGCCCCACTGCTCTGATAAGCTGCTCGATAACCGACATGAACCATTAGGTAAGATATACTGATCATCTTGAAAAACCATTATCTGACCTATACATTATGAAGTGCCCATGTTCACCTTGATCAAAGCACGAAAGACTTTGTCTGATTTTAGGCTTACGTCCTCCAAGTATTACTACAATGACTCATTACACAAAAAAAAAACAAAATTCTCATATTTATATTACAGATAGCAATGGCGGTGATGGCACTCTGAAGCTAGCCTACCAATCAGGCAGCACTAGCAACGACTCCGACGCGCGCAACGTTTCCTTCACGTACACACTGTGGGTTGGGACCAACGTCACCGAGAACTACACGCTGCACATGGTCGCTCCTAGGTAAAAAAATAGTACTAGGATAATAGAATGTGTAAGAAGCTCTGATGATAAAAACTCCACCAGGGCCTTTTTATTTTTGCTTGCACAATCTGAGTTGCTCCTAGCCTAGGTAACTCTTCACTACGAAATGATTACTAGGAAAGCAAGAGAAGCTAGGAGTCTAGATACTCGCAAGCGCATAATCATGCGTCACGTAGCGACCATTGTCAGCGAAACCCATATTTTAAGACAAAAGTACTAGGCTAACAGGATGAGTCAGAAGCCAGTTACTTCAATCATAAGTATTCAGGTAGCAACGCCTGGTAGGCTATATAAATGTTAAGAAGAGATGGAGCTATACTGGTATAGGTATATCCTTTTCTTATTTTTTCCTCTTGTAAATAATGTCTCAACATTGACACTCTTCATCGAGCTATCTGACGTATGTATGACAGTAAGTCAGATCAGTGCAATTATGTTAGACTGACAAGTAAGTGACCGCCAGCGCTTCGCCTGACTCTATGAACGACGCATAAATCGACAAAAGTACTAGGCTAGCAGAATAAACGAAGACGTTGATGCTTTCATGAACGATTTAGCTTGCTCGGAAGTTGGTCGGATATCTTCGGAACCATAAAACCAACGAATCGAGTGTATAGATGGTCGTTCGAAGGCGGTGTGACGAACAGGACAATGTACACGCTACTACCTACTAGGAAAACAGAATGAGCCAAAAGACTTGAGACTATCAACAACATGCACCTGAGCAAATTATACATACACCCTGCACACTTTATGGCACAATGCACATTCTCGCAAAGTAGGTACTAGGCTAACAGAATAAACAAGAAGTCCGATGCGAAGTGTTTGTTAGTCATGGTTCAATCTTTGGCCTAAAGATTTTTTTTAAATCACCTCGTGTCTTTCGTTCATAATACTTACCAACAAATCAAAATTAAATTACAGGAACATATCATTCTTCCACGTGATGCAAATTGCTGCGGAACTGCACCCTAAGTTCAAGTTTGAGGCTAGCGAGTGGCCCAACGGCCACTACGTACACACGATCGCCGGCCACAAGGAAGAGCCGATGGGCTATCACTATTGGCTGCTGTACCGTCTGCCAGAGAAACCTGACCCCGCCAGCCCGCCCGGCAATCAGCTCGTCGCTCCAGTCGGTAAGGATCATTAATTTTTTCAAGATTTCTACTTTCTTATACTTCCCTAATAGGCAAATTAAAAACACTTTATTTACGTACGGTCAAGTAAAGAGGTAAGTAACTAAGTTACTATATTAGACAATCTCGTCTAATATAGTTGAAGAATTTTTTGAATCCGGTGGTCGTTTTTAAATTTAATTAATAAACTGTTCATTTTCTATTAGATAATAAAAATAAATTTCATTCAAAAGCGTCTATCGGTTTTTAAAAAACTTTGAATTTATTAGAAGATTCTGGTTACTTATCTCTTGCAGACTGGACATGAAATGCATATCTAAATAATTTTAATAATTACGATTCAGCTAGGCATTTGTAAAATGACGTACATTTTATGTTACCGCATCTTCATTTATTAAGACAATAACTTTTGGTTTCAGGTGTGGACGATTTATTAGTTGAAGATGGAGAACATTATCTGTTCTGGTACAAGAAGTTGTAATTCTTTCACCAATCACAACTCAGCTCCTTACCGTAACTATTTTGTTCTATGCCGTCACTATGATTATTATCTGTTCCCTGTCGACTTCAAAAATTATTTATGCCACGTTTTAAAGACCCCTTTTCTGTTTAATTGTAAAACTACTGAATCTTAGACGTAGATAAGATTCACAGTCATGTTATCGTATTTCAATAGAATTATTAGGTTTTAGAAACATATTTATCAAACGATTGTATATCTAATATTGAATTAAATCTCTAACTACTTGAACCTTTCATGAAGTTAAGTATAGCTGTGGTCAATTCTCTAAAGTTACTTTAGAACTTCACTATGCCGACACTAGATGAAAAGTGCCATTTCCCTAATGCTGTGAAAGATACCAAAGATCTATGTTTTCTGCGCTCAAAACGGATGATTTCGATGTAAATATTTCCAGAATGGTTTAGCTTGAGATACTGATTATTCAGGCCGAGAAATACATTAATTAAAATGTTAAACCAATGTAATGTGCAGGTCTAATGATAGTATCTTCAGGAACCCACTGTGAAGGAAATATTGTCATACCAGCAGTCAGCACCTACTGTCTGAATATTTAATATTTCCATGTTTAGGTAATGATTCTTCTTTGCCTTTCCTATTAGCAAGTCTATAATTCCTTGGAGTCCTATTCGCCTTTATGATATCAAGTTAAAACATAACTATTGTAGTTACTATACTGACGAACAATTGACTTCAGTATTTACTTAATTAATAATGCATTATATTTTAAAAGTGCAATAATTCTGTAACTTATAATCGTCATTAATATCGTCAGGAAATTGGGTATACAAGATGTCTCCCATTTTTCTGAAAATAATAACGACAACATTTTTATCTGAAATACCTTGCATGCGTTAGTTGGGCATGTATATTAGCGATTAGATAAAAGTTAAGATTCATGTTAAAGTAAGCGATTCTCAATTTAAAACATTTTTAATGCATCCATCGAGTTAATGGAACAAAGTGTAACACAAAAAAAATCGTTATCAAACTGTTCTGCACTAATAAACTTTTAATAAAATTTCTGATTAGAACGACATTGATTAGGTGCGTGGTGTGGAGCCATGCGAGCGTGATAACATCGCTGGTATATTGAGTAAATAATATCTAGAAAAATGTACAATTCCGTGTGAAATATAATCAGAAGACACATAGACGTTTTTTTCTTAAGTCTTGAGCAAGTAAGACTATTTTTATGTGCCTAGTTCTTCACTGCCATATTATGTCAAGCTTTTCGTATGTACTCACTTACAAACTGTTTAATTAAATTACATTATTTCCATAAACTCGATGCCTATTGTAATAATTCTAGTAATGAATATAATGTATACTGTGTAATCTCGGAAACAATAGATTTTAAAACTAATCATTTTAGACGAGACTGAACGCAGTGTTATCTGATTGAAGTGCGTTAGATTAACATTTTTATTGTACCTATTGAATGGTTCTTAATAAAGTATGAAAAATTCTGAAATTCTTGAAGTTTTATTACCTTACACCTTTTAGACTCGTCATTTTCTTGATATAAGTAAAAGTGCTCATAAATATATGAATAATAATTGTATATTTCAATATCAGCTGAAAGCCTCATAATCATAATTTATTACATTTTCATATCGTTCACAAAATGTTACAGGTAGATTACGTTCTGAACGCAACTAGAGCACGGCATTTTATAAATAATTTAAAATTACAATATTTAAAATCAACCAACGTGAGACAACCAAAGTTGGACTGTATCAGAACAGTCGAAGAAATAAAAGCCAACATTTAAGATCCAACATTTATTAAATTTGTACAATTTACATATAACACCAATATGACCATGTGGGCTAGGTAAAGGTACATACCTAAACTGTGCATAGTAAAGCTTATAAGAAAAAAAAAACAATGTCCCCATAAAAATAGTAGGTATTTGAATAATAAACTATTATTTGAAAGTGCTTATCATCATAAGAACTTATATAATAAGTTATTTAATAACTCAAAATCACACATTCAACCTTCATTTATAATTTATCACTATTGGAACATAAAATAATAATGCATTACACTTGAGAATGTTATAATTTACTTTGTAAACTAAATCTAAAAGAACTTAAATCCTTGCATCTTGTCATAACATAAAAGCTGTAATTCTATTATTTCTTAAACAGTCACTTTTGCATATTACAAATTATTACAATGTCTCATAAAAAACACAATATTCTCTTGTTTATAAGTAGAAGAGGATTTCGACTAAAAAAATTGTCGAAAGTAGTTTCACAAAACGCTCGAGGCTTAATCAGAATATTCTCTTAGCTTAAGTTGTTTAAAAAGCTAATTAGCGTAAATAAACACATAATACGATAATACTTAGTTAGACAACTTATTAGGGCTTGTCTATAGAGACGTACACGCATGTCTCGCTATTCTCCGTTAATGGAGATCCACGCGTCATGTTCGTAAACGGGCGCTGTCTGTTGGAATTAATCAGCTCTTAACTGTCAAGGCTTATATCACTTTTTTATTGTTTTATATTTCTATCAACCTACATTTTATTCAGTTATAGAAAGCAACAAGAATAATGTAACCAGTTTTTTTTTAAACTGAATTGAAAAGCGTATCCGTGGAGTTTCTTGCTCGGTCTTCTCCATAGAGAACTACCTACGTTTTAGAAAGAGCAACTAGTTTCAACTATCTGACTATTTCTTTGACAATCTAAGTGCCTGTGAATGATTTAATTGAAATAAATTCTACATCCACACCTTTCCTTGCACACAAGCGCGCCACACCACGTGAATTGCATCGGTATCCACTGTGTGCTTCGCCACGATCTACACTACATATCAAACGAATACTGTCATAAATAACCATAGGTTTAAAATAACCGATGCACGCTACGCATCTCCAACAAACAAGCCCTAAACAAAAAGTTGCCAACACAGAAATGTGAACGTTTGAAAAATATATTATTCTATTTCTGTATGTGTGGGAAGGAATTTCGACACACAAACTTTTACCATAGATTCTAGACGCGGCAACACAGAAACTTTTCGTCGCTTTTAAAAAGAATTTTAATTATAATACCTACAAGTTCAAATTTCAATGTTTCGTCTTAAATCATGATCCGAATGTAAAGTCAAAGGTTGCGTGCCGATTTCCCTTAAACCTTGTATAATTTAAAATTAACAGGAACAGAATAATGGATAAAATATAATGGAGCACATAACATGCAACACTTCAATGTTTAAAAAAACATTTCAAAACATTATGTATTTTATTGCTTCATTATGTAAATCGTGAATTCTTAGGGTATTAAAATAACAGTTTCTTCATCACATACTTTCCACAACCAATCTCCATAAAATTGAACTAAGAAAAAACTCAAAAGTCAAATTCAATAATAAAACTACATACATACAGACTTCCTATTTAATAAAATTCATTCATTTTAGTAAATGTACAGAGTGGAAAAGGCATAGACGCGCATCCTTTTACCATAGATCCAATGACACATGATTCTACAATCTCTGGATGGTCTAGATTCATTGAAAATTTTCGTCGCTTGAAAATCAATTGTTTCCTACATTTTGACCTTGTATTGTCCCTGTGTATGAAACAGTTGTTTTTTTGTTAAATCTAGAATCATACGTTGAATCCAAGATAAAAGTTAACGTGGCGATGTTTCTCCCACCGTGTATAGATAAATAAAATAGGAAATATTAATAATTAAATTGTGCATATTATAAATAATTGTGTCAATATAATTCATATAGGTACATGTACAAACACAACTTGTCTAACAGTTACATAGATCTATGGAAACTCACACAAAGAATGGTATAATCACAAACAAAAAATTAAAAATAGTAGCGTCCACTTTGACATTTAGATTTTATTGTAAAAAGTTCAAAATAAACTATCACCATGAAACTATTCTATACCCGTATTTCTGGAATAAATTCACAGTACACAACCAAGAATATATGTAGTTTAAATTAAGTATAATGAACCTCGTAATTGCTTTAACGCCATAGAGGTAAACAGTACGGCCGACGTATCTCAGCGGTTAGCTATTTAGCTGGGCAATGGATCTTTTAGGAAACAAAATTGTCTACTGATGGATATATCTCAACTACGAAAAAAAAAAACAAAATACAGAATAATAATATCCGTACTCTGAGTACTGCTGTGCCTTTCAATTAAATTTGTAGATCGATATGGGGTGAGGATTCAAGATTCTGTAAAGGAAAAGAGTGGAAAGTTTCTCATCTTCCATTCAAAATCAAGGATTCACTGACCAGGCCAGTGTTGTATGTGTGATGTTGTGTATGTTGAACTAATATTAAACTCCTTTCTTATCTGTGCATGTCTATGTATCATGTTACACACAAGTAAATGCATCTTTTTCTGGTGACGACAGTTGTTGTCAGGGTTTGTATAAATGCAAATGTCGCGGAGAACTTTTAATATCGCGATATAGGATACGTCAGTAGTAGTTGACATGTTGTGCGATAGATGTCGCCGCATACTTAAAGGTCAACCAACAACATAAGGGCGAAAATGTCTCGCTGACGGTGGCGCGTGCGTTGGATGGTTCGGCTCCCTTTAAGTTGGTTGAGCTAAATGGTGCTAATGCGCGCGTCATGTTCGTGAACGGGCGCTGTCAGTTGGAATTGGTCATCTCTTAACTGCTATGGCTTACATCTTTAGTAGGTACTATTATTATTTTTTTTTTTTTGTATTGTTTTATATACATCTTCATTGTTTTCACATATAGAAGCAACAAGAATATTGTAACCGAGATTTTGTAAAAACCAAATTGAAAGAAAAGAGTGTCCATGGAGTTTCTTGCTCGTTCTTCTCCATAGAGACCTATGCTTTGGAACGAGCAACTAGCTTCAACTTTTAAATGTAACTTCTTGACAATTCAAAAGTGCCTGTAAATGGTCTAATTGAAATAAATGCTTTGACTTTGACTTTGAAAAAGATTCATGAGAGAGAAAGAAGAAGAGAGATGAAGAGTCATGAGACTTTAGAGTTTGCTGTGAATTTTTGTCAAAACTGTAAAAGCAATTACGAAATTGATCATACCCTTTCCAAAAAAAATTGTATTTAACCATTCTCTGTGTAAGATTATCAACAGATTACTGTTTTCGTTATTTCAATGATTGGATCTATGAAATTTTCTTATAATGTTGCTAGATACGTAGAAAATCACCAAGTCTATGTATAGCCTCTGCAATTCACGAGCGCGTGTTATATGACTCTTATGTCATTGTTATAAGGTATGTATTGGAATGACTGGTGTGCGCTCGTGAAAAGTATAAAGGCTGTACATATCTTTGAATCACTTGTAAAACGCATTACACACCGAAACCGCAACGTCTCTGTCATCCTTTACTTTTTTTGTATATAAGATTTTTTTTTTTTTCATTTAAACTTGTCTTAAAATGAATTAAGTCACCTATTCATTCGAAGCTTACATTTGGTTACCGAAAGGTACACAAAAAATAGCAAAAACAGCTCTAAAACTCATGTCAAGTTATTTGATTGGCCAGTGTTTTGTTAGTCAGCCAATCACAACTGTTTACTTGACTTTGTATTAATGACATTGCTCAAATCGATACCCGGGGGCCAACCACCAGCTTTAAAAGCGATATAGTTTAAATATTAATGTGGTTTGTGCACGTTAGGATTTTCAACACTCGGCGCAGCGCCGACAGTTAAAAATTGAACAGTGACAATTACAAAGTACTGTTAAAATAATATTATTATAAAATATGGTGGTAGTCCTCCTGGCAATAAACCAAAACATTCACAAAAAGAATACGTCGTCTCGCTCTAGTAATTTCTTCTGTATTCTGGGGACGTTTACAAACATACCAACTCACATACACAAACAACCAGACCAGAACAACTAACTGTAAGCCATACAAATATTTGTTCCGTGCGGGAATTGGAGCCGCTCAGCCACTGCACATAATGTGCAAAAAGGGCACACAATATATTAGTTCATTTTTGTGTTATGTAGGGCCTATGCAAGGCAAAATATGCTTTTATTTCTTATACAGGTAAGTGTCATACAGTGTGTGTGCTCAAGATAATTGTGTGAGAAGAATTTGTTGCTCAGAAGTTTGTGACGTCATTTCCTGCTTCATTCAAAAGCTGTGAAGGATGTTTTTGGGCAAAAAGTGCCAAGGCATTTTGAATTCTAACGTTATTATTATAAGTGTATGTAATTGTAGTTTCAGTGCATATTACGCCTCAGTCATAAGACATTTAAATTCGAACATTTTCTAACTGGCAACAATATTACAACGTACATTCTAACACATTAAAATGTCCGTTGAACTATTGCTTCATTGAAAATATAAATACCAGCTTTTAGCGAAATATTATTTACAAATATGGTGATGTACAGGAGAAACAATAAAATACTTAAGATATATATTATTTATATCACATAGAGTACCAAAGAGGTAATGGTTTCAGGTCAAATCACTAAATTCGTTAAGATTAGAACGGACTGGGTCGAAACGAACTTACAGTCCCCGAGTATCTGACGTCGAGTTTTAGAAAGAGACACATATATGTGTGTGAATGAGACAAAGCTCTACAAAGACGGGCTTTTATTAAAACTCGATGTAAGGTTTTTTTTTTCATACGTGATACCTGTAATTAATATGCTTACGATATTCTATAAATAATTAAAATCAAGTCAACTGCCTCGTTAGCCTAGTGGTCTTAAGCGCAACCGCTACGCTAGAGGTCTTGGGTTCGATTCCCAGGTCGAGCAAAGTTTTATTGGGTTTTTCTATGGAATTCTCACTAGCAGCTCGGAGTTAGGATTTGTGCCCTGTTAATGGCAATAGCCTGGCCTCTATTACATGGGACTTAAACATACCGGCGAACTGTGGGTATACATTGGTACACCTCTGCCTAACCCTTCGCGGAATATAGGCGTGATGGTATGTATGTTAAAATCAAGTATAAAAGGTACAAAATAGTAATGACAGCTGTTCTGAGACGAGGTAATGCCTTTTTTATAAGTGTGAATTTCATAGAGTATCTAGAATAACGGCCATTGCATGTGCGATGCGAACTATAATCAACATTTATAATGGGACCAACTCAGAAATTAAAAAAAAACAGCTGTTCCATACAAAAATACAATCAAAATGCATGGAACAGCTGATTTTTACTGGCTTAAAAATACGTTAAGCTCGTTTAGACCCAGTCGTATAGCTAAACGTGCATACCCAGTGTAACTTGATCTTCTCTTCTGCTGCTAATCTTAACAGGAGCGGGGCTCCTAACGTCATGACTGTGACGTCACTAAGGCTTGATCGCGATGCGGTTCATCACAGTCGTATACGCGAGCCCTAATGCCCACGACACTTCATGTCCGTACACTTTCTTGAACAACTGGAAATAATAAGATTTTAATTATTAAAGTGTGCTTTTAAAAAAATGTATATGCCAGGCTGAAGAAGAAGCCAGGGTTGCGGAATTTGTTCGAAAGATTTACCGCGGCCCTGGAACGCAAAGGGCATTAAGAGGAACACGCGTGGGTTTTAGTCAGTAAGAGTCTGACACTCCCTTCCGCCCCACCCAGGGCGGAAGAAGTCATTTAATGATTTTCTCATTCTCAAAAAAAAAGGCTAAAGAATAAATGGCATTTTTAGTCCGTTCTGATAGTTTTTCTACATTAAACACAACCTAGTTTCACAACTCACAGGCCATCAATGTCACTCTTTAAAACCATAAATAAGTAATAAAAAAACACTTATTTTAGTAACTACCTCGTTGGCCTATTGGTCCTAAGCGCGACTGCTACGCTACAGGTCTTGGGTTCGATTCCCAGGCCAAGCAAAAAGTGTTATTGGGTTTTTCTATGAATTTCTCAGTAGCAGCTCGGAGTTAGGATGTGTGCCCGGTTAATGGCAATAGGCTCGCCCCCTAATACATGGAACCTAAACCTACCGGCAAACTGTGGGTGTACAATGTTACACCTCTGCCTAACCCTTCGGGGAATACAGGCGTGATGGTATGTATGGGAATCGAACCCGCGACACGCAGCGCAACAGCCAATCACTCAGCCACTGTGCCAACCGTGTCGTCAAATTCCACAATGCTGATTCTTCTACCCTGTGTACAAAGACGCGTGTGACGCAGTACGTACGCTGACGTGCTTGTTGTTCTCCATCTTGTAGGCGTCCTGCAGCAGCGTGACGACGTACACGAGGTCGATGCAGGCCCACGGCTGGTCCACGTTGGCCGCGGAGCACGCCAGCGTGGCTGCCGACAGGTACGCGTCCACCGACGCCGAGCCGCCCGACATCACGTCTGTAACAACACGTCGTATGGTCACTTATGTTGAAGGAAAACTGACACAAAGTGGTTTCAATCATTTTAATAGACATTTCGACGCAAATTTTTTTTTGAAATGTTAATAGGTTTTTTGAAGGTAGGATATTAAAATACTCGTACGTAGCTTGGGGTGAGTTTGCGTTGAGTCATGTTGCAACGTTGGGTACAGTTTTTAGGATACCGGACACAATATACTTATAAATTGCCGGGGCTGCGGGTTGTTCGCAAGAGATACCGCGCCCCCGGAACGCAAAGGGCACAAGAAGGAACATGGGTGGGTTTTAGTCAGTAAAAGTCTGACACTCCCTCCCGTCCCGCTCAGGGCGGGAGAAGTTATTTGATAATTTCCCACCCACCAAAAAAAAAATATATATATACTTATAAATATAGAATTTATTTCTTTTACAAAAGAATACTGGATTCTTGTCGAAGTATTCTAGGATTTGCATGATTTCGTTACAAGTATTTACAAAGTAGCCGATTTCACGTAGTGGGTTTCTTTATGCGCCTGCGCACAGCGATGCGTGCTGGTGCAAACTGATCCTTATGGATTTTCGAATACCTTTCCTGCAGTGAACTGCCTCGGTAGCCTAGTGGTCCTAAGTGCGACTGCTATGCTAGAGGTCTTGGGTTCGATTCCCAGGTCGAGCAAAAACTGTTGTTGGATTTTTCTATGAAATTCTCAGTAGCAGCTCGGAGTTAGGATTTGTGCCCGGTTAATGGCAATAGGCTCGCCCCTTATTATATGAGACCTAAATATACCGGCGAACTGTGGGTGTACATTGTTACACCCCTGCCTAACCCTTCGGGGAATACAGGCGTGATGGTATATAATTTTTTTTTATCTTTCCTGGAGTAACGGGGACGATGTGGACTTACCGATGATGCCGGCGTCGGCGGCGATGTCGTAGAAGTAGCTCATGGCGGCGACGGCGGCGGGCGGCGGGCGCGGCGCGCCGCCCAGCGTGGCCAGCACGTAGCGCCGCACGGCCGCGCGGCACCGCGACACCGCGCCGCGCGCCGAGCCGCCCGCCAGCCGCGCCGAGCCGCTGCGGGCCATACCAGTTAGTACGACTATTCTAAAATATATATTATGGCCGCACCAGCCCGACCGTTTACAGCACCAGAACAGACAGTGGAACGATACCATTATGTATGAAATTTATTTTTATTAATAGGATATGCACGATTTATTGATTAAATTAAATTTCATTTTAAAACGACCATCGGTTTAAAAAAAAGCTTAAAACTATATTAGACGACCTGGTTACTTATCTCTTTTGTTGACAGTACATTTATGGGTACCAAAATATATGACTATGATTGAATAATTTCGTCCTTAGATATAAAAAAATACGATCCTTAACAATATTTCCTGCCACTTCTCATACGGAGAAACCGTGAGCATTTCTTCACGCTTGCTCAAGGAGAATTGGCGCCCAAACATAAATTACTTACCTCACGTAATACTTTTTATTGGCATAGGTCCAGGGCTCGCGCTGTATGATAGGGTCGACGCACACTGAGCTGAGTTCAACCGTTTCGTTGTCCAAGCTCTCGCTGCGGAACACGCCGTAACGCGCCGCCAGCAAGCCCAAGTTTAGGTAGCTGGAACAAAATAACATACAGGCTAAATTTTAACTGATTACGTATTTTTAAGGCGAAGTAGGTACTTATAAATAGGTACAACTTTTACCAAGGGATCAACACTTAAGTATAAAAAAAATATTGACATGCATTTTGATTCTGTTATTGTGCATTTTTGAGAAGAAAGGGGTAGAAGTAAAACCAGTTTAAAAAAAAAATTAAATCCTAATTTTTGTTAAATTGAATTTCGCATAAAATGGAACGCGCTCCTTAGCGTAATTAATAATGAAACAAACAAAATAGAAATAAATACACTTGATTAAATCACCAAAACATAATTACAAGTACAATTGGATTCAGATTTTTATTACTATGTGTAATAACATAATTTTACTTTGTAAGATAACACTATCTGAGGTATGAATAGTCTCACCTGTGCGTGTACAGGGTGATGTTGTTGTTGCCAGCCGGCACCACGTACTGGTCGGCGGCAGGGTACGAACTCTTGTCCTTCTCACTCAGTTGGTACGTTATCTGTGTTGAACCACCACCAAGGTCCAAAGCTGCCATCGAACCATCCTCTAGTTGCTCTGAAATTGGAAGAACATTCGTGATAATTATTTCTCGTAAATGATTATATATTTAAATTTTATCCAACATAGAATTAGGTACTTTCAATCGGGGTCAATGGGAACATAGGGTAAAAGTGGGATAGATGCCACACTTTTTGAAATCATTTTATTTGCAAAACTAGCAACTTTGATTCTTTATCTAAAAAATTATGAAAAGTAAAAAACATTATCTTCGATATTTCCAGCGTATTAGCGATTTTTGCGGACCTCTACTTTTGAGATCAGTATCCCATACATGGGATAGTTGTCTAGTCTATATAAATTACGTTTAGGATACGCGACACGCTGAGAAACAAGGCATCTATTCCCAAAAAACTTTGATCGCACCTTGCTCTCTCATGCGCTCGCACAGAGACATGAGACACGGTCCACTTAATAGTAGTTGGAAAGTCATTCGACAGACAAATGAAATAGCACGCGATTCTTCCGCGAAACTAGAGTAATTATAATCAAGGCATCTACACTCCTGGGGCGTCTATCCCACTTTTACCCTAGGGGTCAATCAGAACATGCTTTTAAAAGGGATTTTATCTATATATTCGTTTTATTTATTTTTTTATATTTTATTGGAATCATTATTCCAATGATAAAATCCCTTTTAATGATTTAGTGTCGTTTTTGGCAGTCACTAAATGGTTAATTATAATTCAGTACACAACAGTGAGTACTTTTTGGCAACGAACTATATTATTTTGACACTGAAAACATTTCGATCACTTTAATAGATTCACTTCTATGTTCCTTTTCACTCCGTTATAAGGTACAAAGACGGACTGACACCCAGTTTCATGAAAGAAAAAATAACGCGATCAATTGTTAAGCTACGCGCTTTGATTGGTTAAGAGGATAATTCAGTCAACCAGTCATAGCAACATACGTGCGCTATCAATTTGTCCCATATTTTTTCTTTCGAATAACCAAAGTTAATGCCAGCCAGTGGATCTTTCATTAAATTTGGGACCAACTAATTCAACATGAGAGGTTTTTTATTATTCAGCAATAACAGTTCAATGCACATCCAAAACGAATGATTCAAATGTATTATTAATGAATCAGCGTTAAATTTGCAAAAATAGGAGAAAGAAAGGAATGATGACATAACTTCTGGTTTGTATGCCATTTTATTTTACACGTATTTCCCCTAAAAGTGACTCGCGTTGTATAAACTTACTGTGCAGAAGATTGATGGTGTACCAGATAAATATGCCCTCATCGGAGCCGTCCATGATCTTCACTCCGTCTGGTCCTACGTCATAGCCCAGTCTGGAAATATATATTTACATTGTGAATATGGCTTTGCTCACTTATTCATCGCGAAAGGCGCATACGCTCCCGGGTTCCCCATGTAAGTGTGGAAAGGGAACACCAGGATAGTTTTTGGTCAGTATAATGGTCGCCACGAGTCGTGAGCACAGATGGGTAGTGGTGGGGGTAACCTCGCGCATGTACACTTTCGGCCAAATTAATTCAGTACCGATTTTACTAAAATTATTGTAACGTACTTACACAAAGTATAATTAATACATTAGTGGTACTTATAATTTTAATTAGATGCAGTAATGTTGTACACTTTCGTGACTGAAACATGACTCAAATAAAATAATTAAATCTGGTTAGAAATGATAATTTATTTTTATTTTTTAAGGTTATATGCCTTCCGTAAAAAATCCATACAACTATCCCCGCTGCGTCTTTCCTTACGCCAAAGAGACCTAGAAATGGACTTCTGCGCAGATGAATTTGATGCTCCCGAGCCGTGGCGAATACTGTAAGATTCTGACAAACCCTTCGCCCCCAGGGCGAGAAACGTACATGAGGATTTTTAGGAAAGAAGTTATCAGGACTAAAAAATAGGGTGGCCCGATTTAGGAGCCTGGGGGTGTTTATTGTCATAACTAGCAGGAGCTAGTTAGCCGTAATATTGATGTGCATTATCTGTTGTTGCGACTTACTTGTTAATAGCTAGAGCGACGTGGTCTATAAGTTGCTGCGCTTTGTCCGCGGGCAGTAGCCGCAACCCGGCTGTGGCACGGACTATGAGGGGGGTCTCCTTCCTCTTGTTTGGTGGCGTCATGAATTCAGCTTTCTTTATTAATTGGACTATCGTCTCCGCGCCCTAGAATAATGGATTTTTGTTTACATTATTGAGAGGGTATTCTCGGAACCGTGCTGCTAAACCGCTCTATACCAATTTATTCATTTAACTTAATTTCAAAATGATGCACGGTAATTCAAAAATACGTATTTTCGTATTATTTTTTAAGTTCTTAAAAGTGGTCATAATTAAGACCACATGTTTCTGAGAAATTCTAAATGAAAAATTTTTACTTCGACCGGCAGTCTGGCTAATGACGACTAGATGTACGAGGCAAAGCTACCAGGCTAATGAAGAATATTCATAGAAATATATAAATCATTCATATGTTTCAAATAAGTTGAAATACAAAAATGTTACGTTACTGCAGTAAAAAACAGCAATTTAATAATAACACAACAAAACAACAGTAATAAAATAAGCTAATATTATCTCAACAACATTATCAAAAAATGTTTTTACAAATCAATCTAAATATAAAATCTAACGTTAATTATTAAAATATGTAAGAGCATTACCACAGTAATTAATCACATAAACAAGTCTGACTGGGTTCTCTAACCATGAATTTATAAACAGCAACATATTAATTGTGAGTTTTGTTAACTATTAGACAGACATTTCAATGCAAATTCTTTTTATTAAGGAAATTTTTACTATGGGTCCAACACGGAAATCGCGAACAATAAAATTGACTGCTCCATACTTATGTTCGCATGACTCGAGAAGTCTCGACAAAATGTATAGGTCAGCTAATTTTTACTATTTATTTATCCTTTATTTCAGGCAACAGACTATAAACAACAACGCGTATATACAATAACGCGCTCAGGAATCTGTTGGGGCGGTCGTGGCGTTGTAGTCTGGTATGTTTGCGGAGGTGTATAGAGATGACTTTTTCGCCATAATAAGAAAAAGGTCCGCATTCATGGCCGGCCGGCTGCGTACCGCCACTAATAGTCTCCTGAGCGTGTTCCGAGATCGGTGGGACTCCCCTCTGCTGCGCCACTGGATAAGGATCCACACCGGTTAAGCAAGTTTCCTATTTGTATTACTGACACTAGTCTTTATGTAATTTTGTTATACTAACCCTATGGACTCTTGTCTGAATTAAATAATTTGAATTGGAAAAACAATAACTATACACTAATATAATATTTTATACAACAAACAAAACACGAAGTGACGGCGTCGTGTTGCGCTGCGAGGTGCCTCGTAGGCGGCCGCGGAAATGCCGATACAGCACACCTTCCAGCCAAAACTCTTCCTTGAGGAAGGACACCAAATAGAGAGTCGGAACGGAAGTCTTTTGAATCGCGATTTCAGGGTTGGTCAGTAAAAATTGTTCATAATGACCCATTGTCAGGTTTGTGGTTAACAAAGACTCTAAAGTTGTATATGAATACTCCATAAAAGGGTTAAATAATACGTCACCTTTTCAGGGTCATCTGCAAAAGACGACAGGCCCGGCTTAGATTGTTCAAAAAATTCATCTACTAAATCCAAGTTGCCTTGGCCGAATACTGAAACAAAATATACAAAATATTAATGTCGCATTTATGTATAAGCACATACCATTACGCGTGTATTCTATTTATATTAAAACTAGCCTACAGGCCTATTCCTTCCATCTATCGCGATTTTGAGCTATATCCTATATTAATAATGATCATCCCAACCGAATTCGGGGCATGGTGGCCAATCTCAATGGAGCCAAGTACGCAGGGTGCAAGCAACAGTACAGTGGTTGTGAAGGTATTAAAAATTTAGTTTTAGAACATTTCAAATTGTTTTTGAAAAAAAAATGGTATAAGTAACCGACACGACAATTTCAAGTTCATCATTGGATCTCTTTGGCGGAATGAAGGAGGCGGGGGGCGCCGACGCGGGGGGGGGGGGGGGCGTCGGCGCCCAATAATTCATTAGTTCCGCCAAACAAACCCGAAAATGAACTTGCAGTTTGTGCTCACGACTCGTGTTACTATACTTCAATGTCTTCATAAGGAGTAGTTCCCAAGTATGGTCAAACACAAAATAAATATATAGCAATGATGGAGAATGTGACCTTAGGCTTTGTTAAGTGTCACTTAGTGTTAGGTAGGCCGCTGTAAAACTAATCTGGCCAAATGAGGCATTCTGTACCCATCCCAAACGCAGTGTCAGTTTGGAGCACCACCACAGTACATGCGTCACCTCCTGAGTTGCCCGTCGTGCACAACCACCTGTGACCTGCACCATCCAAGATCTAAACGAGGGCAATGATGAAGCTGTACAGGTTGCTCAATACTGGTCGGACAAAGTTCTAAACGAGTCAATCGACACGAAAATAAGAGGAAGAGTGTCATTCCGACAAAGCGTCACAAAATTCGTTTTATGTAGTATTGTATAGTAAATGTCACCGACCATGAAACACAAGTTATGTCGCAACATAGGTAGGTACATACAACACTTGGTTTTCTCATTAAAGACCTTACATAACACAGTTTAATAGTTTGATAAGTGCTAACTGATAAAACAGTTCGTTTTACGTGCAAATACAAAGCAAACATGGACTTTCTGAAGAATTCCATTTTCATTTTTTGTCGGGTACAGTATTCGAAAACAACATTAATTTTATTGTATAGTAGTAGCCACAAAATAATGTCAAGTTAATTTTCGAGATTTCGGGTTCCTTTTGGGGTATTGTAGGCCGCCGACGCTGTTCGGGATTGGTCCGTCATTCGGACCGATCGCATCGACTCGTGGCGGCTAATATACCAATGAATTATGCAGGGCTGCAGAAATTAGTAGACTAGCTGTTGGCCGCGACTTTGATGGCGTGGCGTATTCCCTTAATTCGAGCCGGTCGCAATATCTATTTTTAACTAACATCTCCCTACATGCCTGACAAATTTCAGCTTCATAGGCTTTTCGTTTGTTTTTATTTTGTTTTAAGTATGGAAAATCATCAGACGACTTCTTCCGCTCTGGGTGAAGCGGAAGGCAGTGACAGACTCTCACTGGCTAAAACCCATCCGTGTTCCTAATGCCCTTTGCGTTTCAGGGCCGCGGTAACTCTTTCGAACAAATTCCGCAACCTGGTTCATGTGCTTACTTTTCCATATTTCGTGTTTATTTGAGTGTGCGTGTGGGAGAAACAGAGTGAGAGAGAAAGAGAGAGGAAAGTGAGAGAGAGAGAGAGAGTGAATGCGTTACCTTTCGCTTTGTTATAGTGGATGGCAAGGATTAATTAGATTAGTTACCATGGATTCAGTCCATGATTCTAGACTCACAAACTCTGAAATTAATCGCCTTTTCCCTTCAGTAGGACAATAATAGGCTGGTATCACGTAATGTAGAAATACGGTTTCATCAGGTTCGAAAGCAGTTATGAAATAAGTAACCTAAATGGTTATTATCATTATCGGTTATAGGTATCTTATCAGCTATAATGAAACTGATTAAGTGCGTAA
Organism: Caradrina kadenii; assembly: GCA_947462355.1. Lineage (NCBI taxonomy): Eukaryota > Metazoa > Arthropoda > Insecta > Lepidoptera > Noctuidae > Caradrina > Caradrina kadenii. Next base: position 2,076,656 of record OX381693.1, on the reverse strand, counting down.
TCAACAATACTATTAACTTTATCGTCAACTAAACATTTAGGTATTAGTGGAACAACCATGTTATGGTAAGTGTTTTTAACCGAGTTCGAAAAAGGAAAAAGTCGTCGTATTTTTTTTTCCAATTCCTTGGTCAATTGTGGACCAATTTTAAAATTCTTTATTTGCTTGAAAGATCTTTCCCAATAGGTCTCATAATATTTTTTATCAAAATCGGTTTAGTCGCTTGGTTTTTAAATCAAAATAACTGATTTCGATGATAGTTTTCTAAATGAAGAGTTTGGTACTGTAAATGTTGTATGTACTGTAGAAGCAATTCGAATTTTAAAAAAATAGGCGGTTAATATTTTTGTTATATTGGGCAGTTAATTGCCCTGGCTCAGGTTGTAAGCACGCTATTTTATCTTACTACTATTATAAATGCGAAACTTTGGATGGATGTTTGTTACTCCTATCAACAAAATTGATGAGTGAATTTTGGAAGAAATCACAGACTTGAGACATGGCCACATAAATATTTCAAACCGCTGCAAGCCGGAAACTTCCCTGACACCAACCAACTAGAAAAGAGTCAAGTCAAGTAAAGTAAAGATTTCCAAAAACGACTTATAAAAACAAAGAGTACTTTCATAGAGCGTTCATGGTTATGGTACGGTACAGTGGGCAGACACCTTAAATAATTCTGTAAAAAAGAAAAAAATACGTAGATGCTGTCTCGAATTGAGAACCACCTCTTTTTTTTTGAACCGTTTAAAAATGTCACTCACCTGTAAAAGGTACTCTAAATTTATAAGCAAGCACCCTGGAGCCCGACGAGCCGGCGTCGATGATGACCGCGTGGTGGTACACGATCTCGTACCCCAAACTCTTGGCGAAGCCATCCAGCCATTGTGACTCGCCCGCAAACAGCCCTGCGACATAAAACATCATACTGAATCGGAAAAACACACGCAGGCAAGACAACATTTTACATAAAAAAAAAACGTTCTGTCATAGATTTTCCCGCGTTTTTAGCTGTCACTGTCACTTTTTAAGTTCAAGCTTTTTTTTATTTCTCAAGGAATTACAGGCGTGTTTTACATTGCCAATACGATTTGAAACTAAATAGTAATAATGATAAACAAATCATTGATCCTCCTAGAATAAACCCAGAGGAGATAGGTTAAACATAATATATATTATAATAATTAATTACATGATTTATTACTTGGATTTATCTTTGCACAATACAATAGGTACTCCTAGTATAAGGCCGAGATAAATACACGTTTACTTAGGAGCACGATGTGCTTTGGCTATGCAATATTCTTGTCACTGTCGCACAACTGTGGAACTAGGAATACAGGATAGAGACGAAATTATACTTAAGCCGTACGTACTGAGTAACGAGCGTCGCTCATCATAACAGCATAATTTGCCATTCAAACTAGGACTTTAGCTCGTTTGCAGGCAGTGCGCTGCTAGGTAATGGTTGGATTTTTCAAAGCCATCCCGGTCGGGCCGATGCCATGTTATAACGTGAGGTGAACATTATTTATTAAGGCTTGGTGTTGGACACAGATTAAAAAACAACGTGTACTTACGAGTACCAGGACAATCATTACAAAAGCAGTCGGTAATATACCTAATTGTTAACTTTGACGTATTTTATGTTACAGTACAAATTTTTATTTTACTTCCAACATTTAATTACTGTATCTACCACAAGTTCTCGATTAGTAAAGTTAGTCTATAAATATCTTACTAAATTAAAATGGATAGGTTCTCCGAATTCAATTGAATCGCAATTGATAGTAACTGAATTAGTTTTAACTATTTATATATTTATTCAATAAATAAAACCAACAGCTTATACATTCAGTATTACAGTACAGTACAATAATTACTTAATAATTTACTCTGTTGATATTACTACTGGCCGACTATAATAAATATTATTTGAATTTGGTATTTTAACGAACTAAATTAGATCGTTATTTGAAATGTTCTTTTTTTTATTTAAACTTTCTGCACGCCTTCCTCATAAGAACATTAACTACGCCAAATTTCACACTTAAAAGGGTACAAAGATTACTTTTCACATATTAATATTATTTAGATTAAAACTTGATTTACGAACCTCGAATTAATATATACATATTTCCCGTCTAACCTAAAAGGCTATTTTACACACCTTGACCTTTTAATCTCTTTTAAAAATAGAACAACTTTACACAAAGAAGTATCGTAAAAAAAAGGGTGATTTAATTTTCCCATTTATGATCAGCTTACATTTACACAAATAAATATCACAAACAAATATGTGGTGGTATTATTTTGCGTTTTTTTTTTCTATATTCATTTGGAAGCTTACTACGTTACTCAAAAATTTGAATCTACACTTAAACTATTTATAAGATAAGTACAGTACGGCAGACAACGTATCTTGGCGGTCCTGAAGTTGGGCAATTAGCTGCGCAGTAGACAATATTGTTCCTAAAAGAACCATTGCGCAGCCAAACAGCCAATTTCAGGACCGCCAAGATGCGTCAGCCGTACTGTATATAAACAATTTACTTAAAACTCCTAAAAATCGACCTATACAACAAAATACCTGATAAATAAAGAATTATACACACAAACGTTCTCGCCCACATCATCACTGATCACTTTATATTTATATTCCTCGTCGTCGTCTGATAGGTATCTATCTGCGAATCAAACTGAACTGTTACCGTCACTTGGCGGAAACCGTATTATATTCAACAAGAATAACGAGTACAAGTCCCCCTTAAATAAATATAATCCTTACCGCCTCACAATTAAAGTTGATTTTTGCAAAATCTATGGGACAAGAATGCGACATTGAAAAAAAAACATTATTGACAAAATTCAGCTTGGAAACTTGTTTTAAGGCTATGCTTATATGAGATAAATGAGAAAATATGGCGTGGTGTGTAACTCTCAAGCGATATAGTTAATAGTGCTTGTTAAATTAAAAATATTGAATCTAGTTGCCCATTCCAAAAGGTAGTTTCGTATGGAGAAGAACGGGCAAGAAACTCCATACATACTCCTATTGTATCAGTACCAGCCGGTACAATAATACCTCTCACGATATACTATTTCTTTTTAGGGTTCCGCACCAGAAAGGCGTCAACGGAACCCTATTACAAAACCAGCGGAGGCCCTATTGAAATATGAACATAAACCTAACATTGTGCGTTTCTGAAGGACCACTTCTCAGTCAGCGGTCTACGTTTTCCCGCCTTCTATTCCAACCAAGCGTCATTTGTTCTTCTTCTGTTTTTTTTTTATCCGTAGTCGTTAAAACAGTTTAATTAGACTAATAATTATGTAATTTCTTTATGTATATTGTTTTATTACAATCAAGTTAATCTTTTGTCCGGAAACAATGTAGGCTCGATTAGGATTAAAAAAAACACTGAATCATTTGAATGATAACGTTAATGAAAGTCATTCACTTCACGGTAAGACAAAGTTTATAAAACCACACATTTGAATTTTTTTTAATAGAGAAATTCCTCGACGTTTAGTATCTAATATTATTTTTAGGGTTCCGTACCCGAAAAGTGGTAAAGGCTCCCTATTACTAAGCCTCCGCTTTCGTCCGTCTTTGGGCTGTATCTCATGAACCGTAAACGTTTTTTTTTAAGGATTGGAAATCATCAAATGACTTTTACCACCCTGGGCGGTGCGGAAATGAGTGTCAGACTCTTACCGACTAAAAACCACCCGTGTTCCTACTAATGCCCTTGGCGTTCCAGGGTCGCGGTAACTCTTTCTAACCAACTCTGCAACCCTGGCAGGCACTGGCCCTAGCGGGCCCAGTTTACAACTGTAATATGTACAAATTCAAATTTTCACAGAGCGTGGAATGCCATTCCCGCCAAAACAACAAATAATCATCATCATATCAACCCATAGATTTCCAGAAGGACCGGTTATTACCAAATAATAAATAAATGTTTTTATTTCTTTCTAAAAGCTAAAAATTAAAGGGGGTCCGTACAAGAAACGTGGACTTTTTGTATGTTTGGAGGAGGATGTTTGTAAGGAGTAAAGAAATGGTTCCGTACCACCGCACAATATTTAACAAACCTGTTAAATATTGTGCGGTGGTACGGAACCATTTCTTTACTCCTTTAAAGCTTTTTAATGGTAGAGTAACCCCTTACCGTAAAATGTCCGCAAACCCGGTTCACTTAAACCCTGTCGCGTGGTTGCGTATGTTGTACCTACAGCTGGCAACATTTGGGAAAATGTTACCAGCTCAAACACCAGAAAATGAACGAAAAAGCATTTTAAAATTTTCTTCATCACTAGGATTTTCATAAATACCCACTGTTATCAAAAAAATCAGAAGAATATGTTTTTTAAATAAAATAAAGGTGTATTCCTAGGACAAACAGTTAGTGGCTTGTGACTGTGTGTGCAATTTTAAACCTTTGATTAACGTGAATAGAGCGATTTTATATTATCCAATCAAAGATATTGTTTAATATAGGTAACAATGCACCCATGTTTATGCACTTGTAATGGAATTTTTAAACAATACGTCCTTTGTTGGCATATTCGAGAAAATTGGATTCGGTGCATATTTTCCAAAAGACGAAGAACCACGGACTGATTAGGGAAAAATATTTACTCTTTTGGAAACTGGTGAACATCACCTCAAGTGTATAGCTACCCATACACTTAAGCGGTTCAGCGCATTCGGTTCGGCTTTTTCAATACAGAGTTATCAAAGGTTGTATTGGAAAAGCCAAACCGAATGCGCCGAACCGATTCAGTGTATAGCTACCCTTAGTGACGTAGCGTTGGAAGCAAATGTTTGCGATCATACAATAAGGTTTTATTTTTACGACTCATCTTTACATATTCGGGAGTGGAGCAGTATCAAAATACATAGCTAAACGCAGGTGACACCGCGGGGTATGCCTACTATAGCTACTTCAAAAATATAAATTAGTTCGCCGGACTTGTACAGAAAAATCTAACAATTAAAATCAGCTGGCAGAGCGAGTAAAATGAGCTTCAATATTTTAGAAACCCGACCTTCTGTTGGTATATCTTCTTTTGAACATTCATAGAAATATAGGAGTATACTTTGTTGGCTTATGCAGATAAGCTGCAAGACCGAAGCGACCTTGAAACATGTTGGTACAGTGCTGCCAATCACTAAAGCAAGCGAGTTGACTACACACACACATAAAATAAGTTACATGTTTCGGTGCCAATTGTAACAGCGAGACCAAAATAAATATAATTTATTTAGAAATGTTGCCGCCCCCAAAAAGTGTACACGGGGCGCCCCCTCCCCCACACCACTGGCAACACTGTCTGCTGACAACCTTTATGGAATACCCGGTGTATTTCATAAATTTACCCAATTATTTTCCAAGTACAAAACTTATCTCAATTAAATTCACCTTTTACAGCCTGATAACGTGGTTTTGAACGATTCGTGGTGTAAATGTAGTATTATTTTTGACTGCCTCATTAGCCTAGTAGTCCTAAGCGCGACTGCTACGCTAGAGTTCTTGGGTTCGATTCCCAAGTCGAGCAAAAAGTGTTATTGGGGTTTTCTGTGAAATTCTCAGTAGCAGCTCGGAGTTGGGATTAGTGCCCGGTTAATGGCAATAGGCCCCCTATTACAGTGCACCTAAACATACCGGTGAACTGTCGTTGTACATAGGTACATCTCTGCCTAACCCTTCGGGGAATACAGGCGTGATGGTATGTATGTCCGTATGTTCACAACCAACCAAATGTGGGTTTAAATCCAGACAAAGACATCTAAATACGTACTATTATGATCTGTTGTTGAATCGTCGATATATTCGCGTGAATATGTATTTTACAGATGGTGTCCATGACAACATTGATTAAATATTGGCATTTTATAGGTTTGTGCATGCATATTCTAGTAACTGTCACATTTTCACGTGGTTACGTTAAAAGATTGATAGCTACAGTAACTTTATGCCTTATATTTTTGATGGTTTTTGGCGGCTTTTTTGATGGTGATGGTATTTTTTTCTAATGAAAAGTAATACAGCTATATCATTGCACCTGAGATGATATAACAAAATCCTTTCTGTTATTAATATTACAAAAGACTGAATAATAATTTTAATAAACATGTTATGTTTTAAATAATACTGTTTATTAAAACAGTACCTATGAATTTAAGTAAATAGTTGGCAAACAATATGTTACGTAAACACAATTATAGGTGTATTTACATAAATGCACTTGTAACAACTAACAGAATTGAGCAATATTGTTGAAAGAGTATACAAATGAAAAAGTTTTTAATTAAACTTGATAATATTATACCATCACGCTTGCATTCCCCGAAGAGTTAGGCAGAGGTGTACCAGTGTACACCCACAGTTCGCCGGTATGTTCAGGTCCCATGTAATAGGGGCGAGCATATTGCCGTTAACCGGGCACAAATCCGAACTGCTACTGAGAATTTCATAGAAAAACCTAATAACACTATTTGCTCCACCTGGGAATCGAACCCAAGACCTTTAGCGTAGTTGTCGCGCTTAGGACAACTAGGCTAACGAGGCAGTTCACTACCTCGATACTATTATCTATCTATACTTATAATAAATCTGTAGAGAGGTCAATTCTGTACATGAAATATATTTCCAAAATAACTATCAGGGGGTGATTAGGGATCGATACTGATGCCAAAAATGCAATCAGTAAAATTTTTGTCTGTCTGTCTGTCTGTATAACCGCTATAGGAACAAAAACTACTCGACGGATTTTAACGAAACTTGGTACAATTATTTGTCATACTCCTGAGGTGGTTATAGTATACTTTTCATCACGCTACAATCAATAGGAACAGAGCAGTGAAGGGAAATGTTGGGAAAACGGGAGAAGTTACTCCATTTTTTAAGCTTCCGTCGCGTGTGCAACCTTAATGGTTAAAGCTACACAGAAATCATGTATGACGGAAATGTTCTCCTTAAAATTATACAAAAAATTTCCCACGACAGCATATGTCTATCTTTTATGGTTGACTCACAATATCACGTGTAACTCCCGATAGCTTAGCAGTTCGAAGCTTTCTGATTATATTTGTCTACTCTTACTACAAGCTGACGGAGTCGCGGGCACAGCTATCAACAATAATATTGTGCGGTTCCGTATTGCGATATTTTTCAACAGTATTGTAGATTGACATATTATATTTCCCTACTAAAATATGAAAGTTAATCTGTCTGTTACATCAAAACCACTGAACCGTGAGGAAGGACATAGGCTACTTTTTTTTACGAGAAACGACGGAAACGCGGACTAAGTTGCGGGCAACAGCTAGTGTATAATATGCGTAGTGAAGCATGGAATCGTGACTGACCTAAAAAGAAGAAGGAAGCCTTTGCCCAAAAGTAGGTCATTTAAAACAAAAATGTACCTAAATACACATGATCTTCATCATCTTCACATCAGCCGATCAACAGCCTTTGCTGGTCAAAGGCCTCCCCTATAGATAACCACACTGACCGATCCTACGCTGCCCGCATTCATATGCAAAATACATAGTCTTAACTACTCCAAAGAGTCAGTTGAATGAATTTTTGATAGAGTTTTGTGACTATTGTAGAATGATCTACAATTCTACATTACCATGCCACGTAAATTGCCTCGTTGGCCTAGTGGTCCTAAGCGCGACTGCTACGCTAGAGGTCCTGGGTTCGATTCCCAGGCCGAGCAAAAACTTATATTGAGGTTTTCTATGAAATTCTTATTAGCAGCTCGGAGTTAGGATATCTGCCTGGTTAATGGCAATAGGCTCGCCCCCTATTACATGGGACCTAAACATACTGGCGAACTGTAAGTGTATATTGTTACACCTCTGCCTAACCCTTCGGGGAATACAGGCATGATGGTATGTTATGTTATGTAAATTGACTTATAATTTTTACAATAGTATTTTCAATTAGAAACAGTTTTTGTGATAATTTTTAGTTAGTGGGTTAGTGACATGTCTTATCTTATCTTATACAGAAACAAATTAGATTCCAACAGACGGAAACCAGCAAATGAAAAATGTTGAAATTGTTCCCATATTGTCACAAAATAATCTACATTCGGTAATATTATAATACTGACACCCATGTATGTCCTTAACTATTTGTGTTAGATATTCATTATCTAATCTAAAGTGTTAAAATGTTTAATTATAGGTAACTAGCATTTGCCCACGACCTTGTCTGTGCAAATATCAGTTATTGTGGACACAAATTAAATTGCAGAATAAAAAGTAGAGCATTTCATTATAATTGGTTCAGTGATTTAAATTTAACTTTTTTTCGAAACATACCAATATTTAAATGAATAGGCTTTTAAGTAACTGTATATGTAACAGGAAAATTAGTAGGTACTTTTGACAATATCCCAATTATATATTTCTAATGTATTTATATTTGTTAATTATATGTATAATATAGACCGTATTACACTGTACGTAAGCTAACACATTGAGATTTTGGGAGAATGTTTAAAAACATTTTACTTTGACAAAGACATCTCTGAAAATCATTTACGTGACGCACTTGTCTTTCCAACACTCGGTATCCGCTCACTGGCGCTTGCGTAGCCTATTAGTACATCATCATCATCTTTCTGCCCTTATCCCATGTTACTTGGGGTCGGCGCAACACGTTTTCTTCTTCCACGCTGTCCTGTCAACCGTCATGCTGTCGCTGACTCCCTTCTCTTTCATATCATTCTTCACGCAATCCATCCATCTTTTCTTTGGCCTCCCACTTCCTCTCCATCCATCCACCATTTCATCCATTCATATTCATAACTTTTTTGGTCACATGCATCTCATCCCTCCTCTTAACATGCCCATACCAAGACAAACGGTTCCCTTTCAACTTTTCTGTCACTGGCGCTACTTTCAGACTTCCTCTAATATACTCATTCCTTACCTTATCCATTCTAGTCACACCACACATCCACCTCAACATTCTCATCTTCGCTACATGCAATCTATTTTCATCTGTCTTCTTCACAGCCCAACATTCCGATCCATGCAGCCTATTAGTACATATCAGTACATAATTATGTACTCATGCCCCCGATGGATTGTCCCGGGACAATTGTCCCTTGGAGCCTTCAACGGGGTCTATGGCTATACATATTTAAGTACTAAATATTATAACAATACTTACCCAAAAAGTAAGTGATGCATAGTGCTAATACAATGAGGAAGATAAATACTTTCTTCAATTTTCTCGGGTGCTTAATAGTCCTACTTCTAACATTGATATGTGGGGCTGCTGTATCATCTTTTAACTGTAAAAAAAAAAAACACTGTTTACAAAACATTAATTTCACTAGTATTTTGGTATTGGTATAATGGGCTGGTGACCACAACTCCACGGCTTAGCGCGTATTTTGCGTGCAGGTGGGAAGTAGATCATAAGGTCCACCCCAGCTCCCCAAGGAAGGCCAGTAGCGCCTTGACGCTCCCAGCGGTCTCCCGTATTCATTAGTATTTGTATAGAGTTCAAATTTCCAACTTTTCTAGTGAACTTTCCAAAAAAAAAACAGCCAGATTAGTCCAACATTCTCGAATTTTACACTTAGCAACACATTCAGCCATTCATTTTTATTTATTATAGAAGACTATATAAGAACAAATGTTTAATAATTAACAAACTGAGTTTCAGTAACTACCGTAAGTGGCACTAATTGAGCATTCTTTTTTTGTGAATAGTTGACGAAACCAGAAATCTGTGAAAACACAATAATTCTGGTAGTTTGCTGCTGTTATCAGAGTCCGATCAAATATGTACAACTTGTAAATTTACAAGGCAGGAAATTATCATTCATGAAACTGAATGGACAAAATTTTACTTTTCTTCTCGACTAGTACCTATTTAAATAGAATCATATTTTATTTTCGTAATATACAATAAAAACTTTGGGAGTAAAAAAAATAAATTAAAATGGCTAGGTCTATTTATACTTTATTTACATGAAAAAATACCCACCTCTAAATACCTGTATGTGCTGAACTTTCCCATGTTGACTTAAAAAAAACATCACAACCAATAAATCAGTTATTTTAATATTATTTCTATTGAATATGCGGTATCTATGTTATCATTTTTATAATAATATTTTTACGTAAAGAACCAAAAGATGAAACACGACGTCACTCTGTTATTATTTTTAAATAATAATCGCATTACGTTACTGGACTACAATACCAAATTATTAATTCTATTGTCAAAAAAAATGTGACAACCAGTGACAGTTAAGACCAAACCACTAACCATAGACATTAAGTCTACAACTCTCTACCAACGTTTCTGGGTCTTTGTCCATTTAGTGATGGGCTTAAAGTTACTAAGTTTAGCATTAAATTAGCTGAAGAACTACGTTACTATGGTCATTGTCATTAAACGTATTCGACTAAACTTCATGTAATTTTATTGTTGAGTTGTTTTACTTGCATTAGAACAAACATTTACTGAAATAAAAAATATTTTGTCCATAAAAGTTATTTGCATAATGCTGTTTATCACGGTCCTTCACCGGTCAATTAATAATAAGTAGAACCAATGAATTTGGTTTGCTCAAGTGAATTAAAAAAAGTATTCGAGAAAATTAAACGAAACAATCTAAGTACCTAAGTAGCGATAACTACTATTAACTACCTAGCGTTCCTACCTTTCTATTAATGAAAGAGGGTCCTTTTCAAAATTCTTGTCACTTGCTTTTCTAAATAATAAAATTGAAACTGTACCTTCAGTTTTCATCTTGTGTTTCCATATCTACTTATTCTGTATAAAATAAATGAGCAAGTGAGCAGAACGGAAGTAAGGAAATCGTGAGGTGATAAAGATAACGCACAAGGTAAGTTAAATATTATTCAATAAATTTGGTTATACTATGTAGATATTAACTTCTGGGTATTTGGTTTTCGTATTACGTACATTTCATTGATAAAAACATAACCTCATTGTAATAAAACACGAGATAAACCTTAAGTAACTACTTCACCTTTGAACCAAGTAAATATTGTAAGAAATAAAATAACAATTTTGGCAGTTCCTTACCTTTCTTTGGCGTACGTGCATTTTTTTTTTAATTATATCACTTCCGCTATTTGACCACAAAATAAACTAAAACAACTTTAAGTTCCGGTAATCGTTTCTTAATTATTTATACAAAATTAAGTATCTAAACACTACTAATATAGGCACATCGCTGAGTACTTGCTGATCTTATACTAACTTTGCTAACTTATGTCAAGTAATTATCTTGGCCTTGATAATAATATTACGTATGGACGTATTTATAATATAATCACAAGTAGGTACAAACGTGCGCATCACTGAACCACAGCATAGACTATACTAGGTATTATGCCACTCCACAAACATTTGAACAACTTTACTGTTGTGCCATATAATGATGACTGAGCATCATTGGTACCAGCCTTACTAGCCGTGTTTATCGTTAATTTATCGTGACTTAATATTTTCTGTCGGTGGTTTAAACTGAGATAGTAATCAAGTAGGTAGCGGTCTAGTAACTGTACCGTACTGTTTCGAATATGATAGCGATAAGATTGGCCTGCACATACGTTGATAGGAAAATGAATTTGACCTTATTCATCAGTCGGGGGGAGTGTTGATGTCGTAGGAGCCATCAGTGTTGCTTTTAGAAATTTTAAAACTATTTTGATGGTTTGGGATTTGCAGCTCACTTAGATACCTAAAGTATTTTAATTCGGTGAAGGAAAACATTGTGAGCAAATGTAGAGAGACGTGTGTATATACAAGTCTGAAATCGCAAATCCGCCTAGAGCAGCCGTCACTGTATGATAAGAGGCATTTGCCCTGCAGTGGGACAATAATATAGTTATTATTATTATTACTTAAAGTATTTATTAGATGCCTACTATTTGATCAGAATAATGACTACCTACTTACTTGTTATTTATTTATTTTACTTGAATTACCACGGTTACAGTTATTTATTGCAGTAATTAAAGACTCAACACTTAAAGAGATAAAAGAAAACAAAAATATAAATTTAAAACAAAACAATACAAAGTCATCCCTTTCATACAATCTTCTCACAGTACTTCTGACATACCAATAAAATCTACGTCCATTCATCCGCAAACCCTGATCGTTTGTTGGATTAGAATCCAAGAGATCATTAAGTGCAGACAGAGTGCTAGGTATTGGGGACTAAGCGCGCGCAACGGTTCGGTGCGACAAGAAGGCACAGCAAATAGCATGTCCTTTTTGCAGCGGCAGTAATTGCTCGGGACAAAAAAACGAGCCAGCGCTGTATGCAGATCAGGGGCGTCAATAGCGCCACGTAAGGTTATGCAGGCTTTGGTGAGCCTGATCTCGTGCTCGCCTTACCTCTAGCGAATTATACTATATTATTATTTTTATTAGTTATGCAAGAAATCATAAAACCTGTTTAATTTTTAAATAAACAGGTTAGTCAACAAATCTCTAGCCGGTCGGTGTGCACGATGTGTCTCGGTCTAAAATCAACCAACTAAAAAGAGTAAGTTGGTAAGAGGGTTGGCAGAAGTGTAGCACCCTTCGAATTTAATAATTTATTATTTGTACATAGATAGGTACAAAATTATATAGTTCTTAAACTTAAATAATAGGACTCCATGTTATGCCAGAATGCGTTTACATTCGCACACGAGAAGGGACAAATTACTAAGGAAAACTTTCTGTTGGTCTCTGAGCTATATGAGATAGCTCGTAGCGCTACTTCCTGCTATCGATCTCCTATTTTGTTCAACCATTTTTATAACCTCTTAATTTCACGTGTGAAATAATGTGAATAGGCTGATGAAATAAGGAGTAAAAATATCGTACATTACACAAGACTAATCTTAGAAATGATGCAATAATTCACACATTTTTTTTATCTTGTTAGATATTTATTCACAAGCATGTATAGGTATTTATGAAGCCTCGACATGTCTAAATTTGGTTTGAGCCGCGAACCAGCTATAAAAGGGGAACACATTAATATAATTTAAAGAGCTGTATTAAATTATTTTTAATTTAATAAATATACTATCTTATCAAGTTATCATACAATATAAACCGCAAACTGGCAAATTGCAGTACACTTTTACGCTGCAAAAACGTATTTTTTTTGTTTTTGCTGGCAATCTTGACCTTGTGATTTTGCCGGATCCCCTTTATTCAAATGCTTGACGACCTCCTTTGTCTTCTTTCCAGGATGGAGGTCAGCAGCTACTTCTTTGATAAACTGAAAGAGTATGGCGTTGGTCGTCGTAAACTTGACGACATACTTTTTATAAATGATAAACCGCCACCCAGGCTTGGCGTTTATGACTTTGATGAAGAAAATCTCTGCCATGAAGTGTAAGTACAAGAGCACATGGACCCTGATCACTCCCTGACTCCACAACCAATTTTTGGGAGACTATTCCTTTTTGTTAGCCCCCTACGCAACAAGAGGAGTGTTATAATTTTCGACACCTGCCGAGCAATCGTAACTCCTAAGCGAATGGACCAACATTAATGGAGATTGTTTTGTTTGAAAAGGCATCATCGAGATGGTTCTTATTTACCACAAAACTTCGGGAGACCATCCCTTTCTCATTTTTCCAGTTTTATTCCATTTTCTCGGAATCCTAATATGATGTTTTAAAGGATAGAAAATCAGATATGTAGCTTCATTATCTGTTTTAGCAATCTAATTAATAACTGTCCCCAAAAACTATTAAGGCACGTTCGAGGAAAGTATTAACTACTTCACGATGTGGGAAAGCTCATTGATTTAGCAACTAGCTTCAATTGTTTAACTGTCCGACACCTTGACAATTCAAAAGTGCCTGTAAAGTGGTTCAATTAAAACAAATGCTTTGACTTGGGAACAAATTGATCCTAGAGAACTATAAGAGGTTTCTTACCTACGGGTGATTCTGCATACCCAGCATAGTAACACACATCACGTCTGTATTCCCCGAAGGGTTAGGCAGAGGTGTAACAATGTACACCCACAGTCCGCCGATATGTTTAGGTCCTATGTAATAGGGGGCGAGCCTATTGCTATTAACGGGGCACAAATCCTAACTCCGAGCTGCTACTGAGAAAATCATAGAAAAACTCAATAACACTTTTTGCTCGACCTGGGAATCGAACCCAAGACCTCTAGCGTAGCAGTCGCTCTTAGGACCACTAGGCAGTTAACATAATAGTCGGATGCGAATGAATGCTGTACACAATTGTGCGACCATACAATAACATTAATTATGTAACGTGTTTTATAGATCTATTCAATTGACGTGTGTTGTGTTCAAAAGGTCATATGCACGGCCATCTAGAAAAATAGTCGTTGAGCAACGATCCGTCAGTCTGTACACGAACACTAATTTGAGCCTGACAATAACCCTCTTGAAGTGGTAGTCGTCTCATGACATCCCTTACAATTAGGAACCATTTTGTTTACTTTCAAGGTCGAATATCGCATGGCAATATGAGAGATAATTTCAACTGTTTTTGTGTTTTAGCATAAAATCTACATGCAACATTCCAGGATGTGACTTTACATCCGAATCGTTATTGGAATTCGAAAATCACTATAACGGAACACATCGGTACAGCTGTGCTCAATGCAAGAAGATTCTTCCGTCGCCTCATTTGCTGGACTTGCATGTACAAGAAACTCACGACTCATTCTTCGCAGTATTATCCGAGAGGAAGCCTTCGGTAAGGCAGAAGTATAAATAGAGGTAACATATTCCACATGTAGGCAAAGTGACTTATTTATTTTACATTTTGATTTAACAATTTTGCAGTATTGTTGCTACATTGAAGAGTGCAAACTGAAATTTGCAACGGCCAATGATCGACGGCAACATTGCGTGGAAATGCACAAATTGCCAAAAGAATTTCGTTTCGAAATAAAACCAAAAAATAAGACTAAGAATAAAACTAAACCAGGTTCCGAAGAAAACGCGACGTGCATGGAAGTTGATAACGACGGTACTAGCGACGAGAAAAACAGTACAATAGTACTGTCTACTAGTAAGCTGAAGACTTTCGCAAAATACAGTGGAAAAAAGTTTACTAAGACTGATGGCAATCAAAAAGCAAAAGATGTTAATATGGATGAAGTAATGGCAGGATTAAAAGAAAGCTTACCGGAATAAAAAGAAGATGGAAGTGTTTAATTACGTTTTATTATTTTTCCTTATGCACTCTACATTGATTAATATTGTAAACTCTAGTGGTAGCGACTTTTAGATCTTGGCATAAGCCCAATAAATAATCTCATGGATACAACAGCTAATTTTGAATATCTATCTAAACATTCAGTAGATTCCTTAAAATATTTTTTAGTTTAGTGCAGCAGGTAATTTTTACAATACACACTTTAATTAGATCCTCTATAATAATGTCAACCGTAATGATAAAATATTTAATGACTACAACAAAATAAATTACTGATTTTTGCTTAAATTTACTTGGCCTTGCCTTGGGAGGCAACAGCTTCCATCGCTTTCTTCACTGTTTCTTCATCACCGAGGAAGACCATGGAATCAACTGGCTTCATATCCTCATCTAATTCATACACAAATGGAATGCCAGTAGGCAGGTTTAGTTCCATGATGGCCTTATCACTTAGACCTGGAAAAAGTGCAAACAATATTATTTATTTTGACCTCTGAAGTGTCTTCAATGACTTTCTTGCCATTGAGGAACTTTCTCATCATTCCAAAGGTCAAATGGGACAACTTCTTATTTACATTATTGGATTGAACAACAGTCATTTAAATTTTTATATTTCTCCAAGATTTGGCAACAACCCAAAATCTAGATATGTTTCAGTGGAATTATCAAATGCAACTCAATTTTAAATTTCCTTTAAATCCTATGCTATCTCTGTCGCTTAAATACACCCATTGAAGCAACATAGATACATTTATGAAAGTCTTTAAGTTAGGTGTTGTTTGAGAATTTGTGGATGAATCATCTAAGCATAAATAAGTAGTAATGGTATGTACTCACCATCTAAATGCTTAACAATACCCCTGAGGCTGTTACCGTGGGCAGCGATAATAATCCTCTTTCCTTCTTTAATCTGAAAGGAAAAATATCTTATTAGCATTAACAATATTTTTAATCAGTTACTGTCTCAAATAAAATACAAAAGAGATTTTATCAGTAACTTTTATAGCAGGCAGTTAAGAAATGATGACTTATTATGTGATAAGTAAGTCTTGCTAATCTGACTTATTTAAATAAAGAATACCATTGTTAAATTAAAAAATAATTATATAATAATTGGATATAATGGTGATAGTCCCTTACCTGAGGTACAATAACATTATTCCAGTAAGGCAGTGTCCTCTCAATGGTGAGCTTCAAACTCTCATACATAGGGAACTCTTCAGGTTTTGGGTCACCAGAGTATCGGGGGTCATTGACAATAGTGTCGTGGTAGGGGTGGTCCTTCTCCATGGCTGGAGGGGGCACATCGAAACTGCGGCGCCAGATTTGTACCTGCCGAAATAAATAAAATGAATAAATCACTAGTAGTTGGATTCATTTTCTCCAGCTCATATTTTCCCAGTGCTCAATTAATATTACAAAAATAAAAACAACTGGATTTTATATCTAATATAGGTATATTTAAGTGCTGCAACAACTGTAGGTAGTTTTCAAAATAGTTAAAATTGACCCTTTTAATAATGAGTCAAGTATAAGTCTACCATAAATATGTTTAACCTATTGACCGCAGTCATGTATAGATGATAAACCAAAATGTGCCTAGCACGCCACGGTCACAATCACATGACAGATTTTTATATGTAAATAAAACTCGTAAAACAACATCGATATAATTCCGAACTCACTACTATTTTGTAGGTATTAAAGGGTGAATTCGTAGCTTGGCGCTGAGGGCACGTTTTTACTTTTTTGACGCGGCGGTCAAAAGGTTAAATATTTACTTAAAGATGTGTGCCATCACACCTGTTTTCCCCAAAGGGTTAAGCCTAACCTGCGCATCAAACCCAGGACCTCATAGTCAGCAGAAGGTCTACAAGGAAGTAAAAAAATACTATATTACAAAGATAAAAATAATGATTGGTTCAAAATGAAAGAAGTAAAATACACACTTGAGCTTCACCATATTTGGCAGCAGTCTCGGCCTTGTTAAGACCAGTGAGGCCACCATAGTGCCTTTCATTCAATCGCCAGGTCTTCTCCACAGGCAAGTCTTCTTTTTCAAGTTGTTTCAAAATTGTGCCCAGTGTGATTTGAGCGCGTTTCAACACTGATGTGTGGGCGACGTCAAATTCATAGCCTTCGGCTTTCAATGCCTTTCCGGCAGCAACAGCTTCCTCACGTCCTAGAAGGGATATATTTTTATGACATGATAAAAATACAGGAATCCTTGTAGGTATTGAATATAATAGGTATTGAACTCACCCTTATCGCTAAGGTCAGCGTCGAACCACCCGCAGAAAAGATTTTTTTGGTTCCATTCACTTTCGCCGTGACGAATCATAACAATCTTGTATTTTGCAGGCATTTTGACCGAATTGATAAAACTATACCGGCGATGTAATCGTAGCGGACGCTTTTTCCTCTCGCTTGACGTAAATAACCTGAGTGACCTCTATTCAAAGTCAATACAAAGTCTCGCGTTCCATAGATGGCCTCGATAGAAGAATTTATGCAGTGTTTTGAGCATAGAAACTATATACAATAATCGACTAAAACAGTTGACGCTGTCAAAACTTAACAGCCATTCATTTCAAAAAGTAAATAAGATTGTTAACACAGATTAATGTAGATAAATAAGTTATAAAATTAAAATGATTCTTAGGTTCTTTGGTTCTAATCAGTTCAACCAAAATTTTGAATTGTACTGATGCTAAATACGTCTTATGCTAAATAGCAATAATAACATATTCAGTACCAAACGAATTTGGGTGCAGCGACTAAGTTTAGTGAATACTAGCCAAATACGCAAGAGATATTATTAACTATTGCACACGTATGTGCGGAAACACAGATGCACTCTCTCTTCGATTACGCGCATGGCCCAATGGAACGCGGCATGCGGCATGGCAGTCTGTCATGACCGGAGAGAAATCAGGCGCAGTACCAACGGCATTACGTGTCTTCTGAGGCACGGGTGTGTCACACCACTAACTTCCAAACTCCGGGCTGGGGCTGGAAAACTTCGTAATGAATAAACTCAGTAACACTTAGCTCGACCTAGGAATTGCACCCAACATGCCGCCACGTTAAGCAGTTACACTTGCGACCACGACACCAAATGGGGCAGTGACGGCAATACGAAGAACATGAACTTCATTTATTTTTTAAAACGGTTTTAAAATGAGGGCCTTGGACATCATTCGGTTTGAACAAATGCTGGAAGTTATATAATCTGTATATCTTTTATATTCTTCAATATATTCTTAATCTATATATATAAATAAATAAAATGTCTTCTGTCAAAAGTTCGCGACGACATGGATATGTATTTTCTGTATGAAATTAATGTTATAAAATTACTGCTCTGAAAATGTCGCCAAAGAAGGGAGTCCAAACAAACAGAAAAAGTATAGATAGAACACGAACTGTTCGCAAAGTAAATAGTACCGCTAGCTTAAAAATTAACATACCGACAAAAATAAGCACAGGTAAGTTTGAATTGAACAATTTGCAAATTCTGCAAAATTCCAATGAACTTGGTTCATACATAATGTACCATTTGCTATTTCCTTCGAAGTGGCATTCAGAACAAAAAGAAATGTCAGAAAGCTAGCTTGTTTTTATGGCAATGCACACATTTATTTCCATAATTATTTAAGAAAGGGATGTTCAATTAGTAAAACTGAAAGGAACCCTGGTGTAGAAAAACATGTAAACTGCAAATTGTGCAAGCAATTAATATTTTTGGAATAAACAACATAGCATAGTTTATAAACGTATGTTTATTTCTTCGCAACTGCTAAATAACTTCAATATTGCTGTCAACAATCATTCGAAACTGATCGTAATAAAACTCTGTTTATTACCAATATTTAATTAAACCATTGCTCTGTGGGTCATTTATTGAATCTTAGATAATTCATGCAAAAATTGTTTCACTGACAAATTCATCTTCTCTACATAGTGTAAAAAAGTTAGTTCGGAAACTAAAACCGGACTACTGGAAAATATGACTGCCTCATTGGCCTAGTGTTCCTAAGTGCGACTGCTACGCTAGAGGTCTTGGGTTCGATTCCCAGGTCGAGCAAAAAGTGTTATTGGGTTTTTCTGTAAAATTCTCAGTGGAAGCTTGGAGTTAGGATTTGTGCCCGGTTAATGGCAATAGGCTCGCCCCCTATTACATGGGACCTAAACATACCGGCCAACTGTGGGTGTACATTGGTATATTTCTGCCTAACCCTTAGAGGAATAGCGGCGTGATGGTATGGAAAATATGAAACCAGAAAATATTCTCATTTGAATATGTTATTATAATTTTTGTAGAACAAGAGGGGATACATGTCCCTATTGTCAGAGGGCGTCGTCCTCCACAATTTAAAAGGCAATTGGACAACAAAACCAAAGTAGAACTAGCAAATTCAGGTATAGTATGAAATTAATTTGTCAATTTTCTGCACCTATTTTATTCTGACTAGTTAGATTTTAACTTTCATGTGTGCTGCGGTCTCCTATAAAGTAGTACATCTAAGTACGGCCAACTTATCTTGGCAAATCTCAAGTTAGCCAATTGGCTGCGCAGCAGACATTTAGTTCCTAAAAGATCCATTACAAAACCAAATAGCTAACTTCAGACTTGCCAAGATAGGGCAGCAGTATTGCAAAACCTTTTGTTGCCAATTATTTGTTTTTCATGATTGGAGCATTATTTTGTTGGACATCCTAAATAAGTAAATAAATTTAATTTTTTTAATTTGAAATTGAAAGATATCTTTAAATCTACAAATAAAAGTTACTTGGCTGCTGGTAATGAAAATACGAAAACTTTTATTAATTACTTAATGATTTTGAATAGTGAAATTATTTTAATAATAGGTTGATTATAAGCTCTTTTTTGTAAAAAAAACAGTCTTCACAAAAATGTAGATATCCATATCTACTTTGCTGCCAATTTATGATTATTATGTGAATAATGTAAATTCCAGAATAACAGTAATGTATAACGTGTTACTGTTGTATGCTCACATGAATTTCCAGTCTAATTCTGCACGTGAAGACTTGTAATTGTCTTTCTGTAGACTATGTATTTCTTTTTATTAAGTTTTTAAGCTGTAAGTCTTCCATGATTCATTAAATAAATAAACAGACAAAGGTGTAATTGTATTAATAATTTATTTGTTTGTTATATGCACTTGTAGGCACATTGTTTTGGGTATTTTACATTGCATGCCACCGTTACTTGCTTTTTCACCAAAACATTCAAGTCCAACAAAATTTTTTGCTAAATGTAAACTCTTGTTTTCAGGTCTTATTGACCACTTTACATCTGCTTTCATAACATCTTTATGTTGCTTCTTCGTTTCAGTTGCTAGACAACAATTAGTTAAAGAGGAACCTCCTGTATTTCAATTAGACAATGTTGTTTATATTCAGAATCCAAAGACCAGAGGGAGGAAAAAAAAAGTTATATCAGATTTTTTTCAAAATTGTGTAGTCGTAGGAAAGAATAGTTCAGGTTTGGTATTTTTTTTTTTTTTACATTTTATATATCTATTCTAATGGCGCAATTACACGTGGTCGTCCGCCCGAATTCGATTGCCTATGGAATTCGGACAAACGGCCAAATGGGAATACAGGGGGTTGAATTGAACCGTGTTCGGACAATCTCGTCTGGCTACACCGTTGCCGAACGAAGGCGCAGTTAGTCGACTCCGATTAAACTACTCACAGTCGTCCTTTGCAATCACCAGTGTAATAAATGCCTAGGGTGCCCGAATTCTAATAAAGACATTTTAACAACCGAACGTGGGCTAACGACCAAGTGTAATCACTGCATAATATTATAAATCTGAAGAGCTTGTTTCTATGTTTGTTTGATCGTAGTACGTTCAAGAACCACTGGCCTAATTTAAAAAAAAACCTGCGTTTTATAGCCCGTTTATCAAAGAAGGCTATATATAGATTATTGTTATAATAAAATCACGCTTCGCCACACTCGCCTGACTCGTTGGCCTAGTATCCCTAGTAGCCCTAAGCACGACTGCTACCCTAGAGGTTTTGGGTTCGATTCCCACGTCGAGCAAAGTTTTATTGGGTTTTTCTATGAAATTCTCAGTAGCAGCTCGAAGTTACGATGTGTGCCCGGTTAATGGCAATAGGCTCGTCCCTTATTACATGGAACTTAAAAACACACCGGCGAACTGTGGGTGTCCATTGATTACACCTCTACCTAACCCTTCGGGGAATACAGGTGTGATGGTAAGTTATGCTTCGACACACGCGAGAGAGGAAGGAACATTAGACGTAACTTAACGAAGGTGAAATAAACCACACGGATGAAGTCCTGGGCCGATGCTAGTATACAATAAAAGAAGACCCTGTCTGACAGACGTATGCGTTTGTGATATTTTGCGCACGGGCTTCTTATCGAATGTAGTAACGATTTTTGGAAATTCGACCCCCTAAGAGGATGAAAAGAGGACAGTTTTATAATATGAAAAATCTTACTTCTCAGGCTAATTATCTTAAAACTTGGCGCTAATGCGAGCTTAATTAAGTTTTTTTAACTGATGATGATGATGTGATTCGACCGATTTCGGCCAAGGCGATTGCTACTACTACTTAAAAAACCACATAACCAATTTTTTTTTTTAATTTATTATTATTGTAATTAATTTATATTACAGATGCCATTGTCACTTCCTTCGGTACAAAATCACCTGAGAAATTTGCACCTGCAAAGAAGACTACACCCCAAAAACAGCAGCCACCAACACGAAGAATTCGTATGTTACCACTTTTCACTACAAATTAAATTCTCCCTAAACCCTCTTTATTTCAGCGGTAAAAATTTTTCGAACAACATTTCGCCCCTTATTTCACTACCTTTTTTTGTTCCGGATGGGAAATCATCAAATGACTTCCCCCGCCCTGGGCGATGCTGGAGGGAGTGTCGGATTTTTACCGATTAAAATCCACCCCTGTTCATTCTTGTGCCCTTTGCGTTCCGAGGGCGCTGTATATCTTACGAACAACCCGCATTCCCGACAGGCATCGGCCCTGAGTGGCCCCTCCAATAATTGCTGACAGCTCTTTGAGGCGCGCGTGGAACACGAACGCGCCGTCGACACGGCCTGTCGTTATGCAACGTGTGGACGGTGAGCTACCTACCCATTGCTCACCGTCCACAGGTCCATTATTTCACCCCCTTAGAGCTACTTTTCCAAAATAGATGTATGGCATTATTTCTCATTTGTGTTTAAGTGTTGGTAACTAATTAATTGATCCGCCATAAATCGGTGGCCAGTTTCATCAAAAACTAAAACGTACGCCCCAACCATTTTTATTGGATTTATTTATTTTCGTGAATTGTTATTAAAGGTTTTCCTTCTTAATCTATTTATGTTGTTCTGCCAAAAATATTAAACAACATATATTAAAAGTATAGATATTGATTTAATATTTTTGATTACAGTTACTAGAAAAAGATTTGCTGATGCAAAAGCACAGGATGCTAAGCGATTAAAAGTCGAACCAAACCCAGACATCGAAACGCTTGTCATTAAATTAGAAGATACATCACAAGATCACGAATTCGATGAACCAGTTGAACCCGAATATGATGCAGCCGTTAGAACACAAACTGTAGTTGTACCACAAACACCAGTAGTCGCAACACCACCAAAACCCGTACCGGCACGACCACAACCTACAGCTAAAAAGACTAAATCAACACTGAAGTTGTCGCAACCATTGAGGAACCGCGCTGCAGTGACTCAACCTACACGTACAAAGAGAGGACCAAAAGGTAAGCAACAAAGCATAAAACCTGGTATTGCATTACCGTCAATAGTTGACCGATTGAAACTGAAAAGTTCAGAGTCTGAAGAAAACACCAAGAAAAACCAAAAAAAGGCGCCAGGATTAGTAGGATCTCGACAGAATTCTGTTGGTAGTAGTTCTAACAAGTCGTGTACAAGAGACATGTCAAGTTCAAGCAATAACACTTGTATCAGTTCAGTTAGTTTAAATGACATTGTCTGTATTGATAATAAGTTACCAATAGTTAAACTGACTAATATAGATAGTGAAGTAGAGAAACATCAAATTGAGGCTAAAGAGGCAGCTGCATCTGCTCTAGCGGATGTGTCGGAGGAACATTTATCGGACAACGACACTGAGAGCTCGGACAGCGACAAAAAGTTTTCCGTCCAGTTGAACGATTCAGTAAGTGTGAAATCGCTACTTTTGAGCACCTCGCCTAGTTCCCAGTTTACACAATCTAATAGAAGAGATAGTACTACAGCTTACGCCAAAGCAGCTAGCGAACTGACCTTGAGAATAAAAGCGCTTGATATCGAAATAATAAATTGGATGGGCTCAGACAGTGAAAACGATAATGCGAATCTCTTAAAATTAAAAAATAAAATTAGCGAGACCTTCGATACTGAATTTAAAATAATAACAAACTGTCGCAGGTTAAAAGAAATATTGGGACCTCCAAAAAAAGGAGATATTATTGATGAGATTTGTATGTCCGAGCCAGATCAAGATGGTAATGCCAATAATGACATAGAACACACTCTGGGTAAAGAAAATGATCCAATTCATAAAGATGACTCAGTTGAAGAAAACGCTCAAGTCTTAGCAAGCGCTCTAGTCAAAGAGAATCCTAGAGAACCAGTTAAAGATTTTGTAAAACCTAGAAGATCGCCTAGTAGAAAACTATCAAGTTCTTCTGACGGTAATCATTCAAATGCGAGCACTAAACACGAAATCTCTGATGACGATACGCAGGCAGGCACCCCCAACAGTAACTATGACCACCATGACGATGACGACGCTCTTTCTCTGTTCGCTGAAAGCATCACCGGTTTCGAATCTACTAGAATGAATCCGTCGACTGCCTCAGTAGTTGCTACCGAACCGCATCCAGTTGAAGAATACATTCCTAAACCCGTCAAGGAAGACCTCGCACCAAACACAGAAAAACACGTCTATTGTCCAACGAAAATTAGAGAGGACAATAAAGTTGTAACATCTAAAATAACAACTGTTTGCGAAAAGCAAAACGCGGATTCAACTTCAATATGCAAGCAAAGCAACAGTACGGACGACGCGGAAAGTTATCAAGGCTCTGAACACATCGACCGCCTCGATGTAGACACGAGACTGGGTCCCACGGAGGCAATTACGAAACCACGTTTAATGGATTCGTATTTTGAAGGGCTGCCTAAAGTCAGAAGCGTCGTGTTCCGCAAATTATGTTTCTACAACCTAATGAATAGCTGCCGAAAAATATATTACGGCCAGTGTCGGTTTCTGCACTTGATACCGAACGTTGAAAACATTAAAGAAAAACTAAGTGTGTTGGACGATAAGATGTTAATACAAGAATATTTGTTGTTGAGGAAATGGAATGAAATTAGAAGAAGATATGGAATGTGTTACGTAGAAGAATGTTTGAAGCGGGGTCTCACTAGGATACTCGTGGAAATGGCTTACGATTTCATTACGAGAGCCAGAAACGATTTAGAGGAAGACACACGATTAAGAGTAAACACGATAGAACTGACTTTATTACATTTGAACTCTGTCGACTTGAGTTTATGCGAGGATTTGTTAAAGCTCACCATTCCCTCAGAACAGGGGAACAGAACTCTACTTTGTGACGTTCTGATGGCAACCATGTCGATAACGCAGAACTTTACGAGGTTCAAGGCAGTGTTTTTAAATCTCACGTATTTTATGGTTGGCAACGAACGGACGTTCAACAAGGATGTGGTGAAGCATATCATGGAGCGCGTGTGTATATTTCCGTTTGAGGAGGCGGTAGCGAGGGCTTTGATACAGATGATGAGGTTAACGAATTCAGATATTTTTAACAACTCAATGATTGGGCTTTTTGAAAAGCAGATATCAGTAAATAAGGATGTTTTTGAGGAGTATTTGATGCTAAAGAATCGGTGTGCGTTCTCGTCAATGCTGGCATCGTCCTTGATGGGAGCTAGTCCGCCTCTTAAGGTCGATACGATGGCGGCGCGCTGCAACGCTGAACACGACGCACCGGACCCGCAGCCCCCGACCGCCTCGCCCGACACCACCAACCTGGATAATATGGTGAGTTACCTATGGTACTTTTAGCACTCCAGGCAAATACAGTAAAACAAATAGCTTTTGATTAAAACCATCGTGTATAGTTTGTTTCTTCAGTATTCTGAATTCTACCATATCTTTTTTTTTTTTTTTTTGGTGGGTGGGAAATCATCAAATAACTTCTCCGGGAGGGAGTGTCAGACTTTTACTGACTAAAACCCATCCATGTTCCTTCTTGTGCCCTTTGCGTTCCGGGGGCGCGGTATCTCTTGCGAACAACCCGCAGCCCCGGCAGGCATCGGCCCTCAGTGGCCCCTTCCTTTTGCTGACATCTCTTTGAGGCGCGCGTGGTACACGAACGCGCCGTCGACACGGCCTGTCGTTATGCAACGTAAGGACGGTGAGCTACCCATTGCTCACCGTCCACAGGCCCGTATCTACGGTGGCCGGGAGTCGTCTCGCGGCTCCCGACGTCCGGAGCGTCTACCGCGGCAGCTGGGACGGGAGAACCGCTGTCTCAACCGTCCCGCCGCCTCCTTCTCAAGCATTACTGCCTCTAGCTGTAGCCTCTGGCTATAGTAAAGTGTGACGTCATGTATTTACCAACCCAATTGATTAAATATTCACTGATTACAAAGCAACAAAAATACACTGAAAATTTGTCACGCTTCCAGAGCTAAAATAAATTGTTTTTTTATAGAAGTTGTGTCTTGGATGTATTGGTTAATGGTGTTGATTCCCCTATTATCTCTAGAAGTACTTAATTGATGAATTTCCTTTTAAAAAAAAATACGTTTTAATTGACATAATGATACGATTTCAACAGCACAAAACGGTTGAAGAGCCCTCGACGCCCCTGATAACCAGGACCATAGGCATGAATCCGCTAAACGCATTCAACCAACCCTCAACGAGTTACAATGACTCGAGAGGCCACGTCACCGCCGACTCGGATACAAGCGATGACTCAGTTAAACTGAACATCAAGAAGTGGCGACATCGCTCCATACTTCCACAAATGTTATCTCTGAACCGGACGCCAATGCGCGGCATGCCTGCCCGTGGTATGGGGCCACCGATGCATCCGCAAATGAGACCGCCACCAATGCCCTTTAACCAACGACTGGTCACATTCCAGAGTCCTTCTGTATGTATACCTGGTTTTATAACTCCTGCTGGCTAGATTGCAAACGGCTTTTTTGTTTTTAGGATTTTAAAGTGTATTTTTTTTATACACGTCAAACATAAAAATAATGTGCTTTTAGCACAGTATTGTCAGGTTAGACACATTAAATTGTCTAATCAGTCTCCGAGATTGTTAGATACCTTTTAGTTTTAATCCAAAATTGAAATTAAAGTATTTTTAGGGATTTAGTACCAACTCTTTAAAAATAAGAATATTCGTTAATAATTCCCCTACCTATAAACTACATATTTGTGACATTTCAGCTTCATAGGTCAAATAGTTTTGGAGATCTTGAGGTTAGTCAGTGCTCAACCTTTCGCTTCCACTATCCGTACATAATATAAATGCGAAAGTAGGTCTGTCTGTTACGTTTTCACGACTAAACCACTAAACCGATTTTGATAAAATTCGGTGCGTTGTAAGTTTAACCCTTGGTAAAGACATAAGCCACTTTTTATTCTGCAACTTCGTCTTCGTTAACTGACATTTACGTGTATGTACATAGAATTTACACATACATACCATCACGCCTGTATTCCCCCAAAGGTTAGGCAGAGGTGTAACAATGTACACCCACAGTTCGCCTGTATGTTTAGGTCTCATGTAATAGGGGGCGACCCTATTGCCATTAACCGGGCACAAATCCTAACTCCGAGCTGTTACTGAGAATTGCATAGAAAAACCCAATAACACTTTTTGCTCGACCTGGGAATTGAACTCAAGACCTCTAGCGTAGCAGTTGCGCTTAGGAACACTAGGCTACCGTGGCAGTTACATACATAGAATTTGTGGTATAATTGTGTCTCATTCACTATTTGTGTCAATTTACTGTTACCACTCTGTTTTTTAGCTGTAGGTTTTCCATATTAATGAAATAAATAAATTTCTTATTGCACATTTGCAATAAGAAAGTACGCGAAATTCCCAAGTTCCTTGTGAACATATTTAGTTTAATATTTTTTTGTATTAAATTTATTCCAGAATTACGTGAACAGACACCCTGGGCCGAACTACTAAAGCTCTTCACTCCGTTAAGTAAGTTACTTTTAAGTTGTCATTGAATAGTGTAAACTTACAGTGTTGTATTTGTTGATTTAAATATGTACGTATACCCTAACTGCATTGTTGGCTCCTAGTTGATTATTTGTATAATTATTAGTAATAAATTACGCGCTTCTCCTTTCTCGTTGAATACAATGTAATTTTTTTTTTGTTCGATCCTGGGGGCCTCCCTCATACTCATAAAACAGTATTTTTTTAATACTCTCTGTCTCTCAGTTTCACCCGCGTTAAGTTACTGCTCCGCTCCCGTGGGTTATGGCGTGATGTTATATAGACTATAACGTTATTAGATAAACGAGCTATACAGGGTTATTTGTAAAACAATGACAACCTCTCAGGACTATGTTACTAACATCATAATCAACAACTTTTGTTTTATGACATTTAAATTTTTTTTATATTTTAGTTCATCAGATTTTCATACAAAAATAAAAACATTTAAATTGAACGCTCTAAATGTTACGAAGTCTATGCGAAGCAAACGAAAGCGATAGTAAAATAGCGAGGGGAGCGGGGTTAGGGCGGCGGGGGTGTTTGGACTTGACCTATTTACAATTTTACGGAAATCCATCAGTCGGGCATTCCTTTCAATGCGCTTGCGTTGCTTGATTCTGTAAAAAATTATAGAACAAAAGTTGTTGTTTATGATGATAGTAATACAGTCCTGCAAGGTTGTCATTGTTTTACAAATAACCCTGTATAACGCCAAAGGTTTTTTTTAAATCGAACCAGTAGTTTCTAAGATCAGCGGCTTCAAACAAACATTTTGTTATTATATTAGTAAGTATAGATAAAAAAACTTTGTAATTTCAACTGTTGCATTTTCAACTCCATCCAACAGTAAAAATAACAAAGTATTATTAAAATTGAACCAGGCTATGGTTACATAACCGTGCACGGACAAGCACCAATTAGACTTTTTCAATTTCATTTGTACTTTCAAAGTTTATCTTGAACATCACTAAAATTGGTGAAGGAAAACATGGCGAGGAAACCTGGACTTATAATGAATGTAAGTCTCACACCAATCCGCCTTAAAACACGTGGTGATCAATGTTTGTGCCCTCTCTGTAAGGGAAGAGGTCCTGCAGTGGGACAATAATAGGCTGCTATTATCATTAGTAAGATGGGCTCCCAGGTCGGGAAGGCAAAATTTATCTATTTTGTCTGACCGTGAGCAATAAGGACACAGATTAGTAATTTTATTCCGGATCAAACTTTCTCAACACGATAGTGCCAATATTTTATACAGATTGTAAAAAGACAATGAATGCAGCTGATAGCTACAAGTGCTACTCATCATTGCGATCATATTTTGTTCTGGACCTTTAAACCTTTTAGTTACGAAGATAATAAAGGTTAAAGTTACAACCTTTTCTTTTTTACATAACCCACTGTCAATCCCTGTACCGTTGTATGCACCTGTTACCATTAACAGTGATTTATCACATAACAAATTCGGAAAAAGTCATTTTGCCACCAATAATTTTTGCATGTTAGTTTGATGGGTTGTATGCTTAGTTAACGGGCATGTGGTGTCTTTTCGCACCCCGTATATTAAATCCATAAAAAACTGCATTTAAAATCTGTCCAGCTGCCAATGTTACTACGAAGTTTTAGATGCAAATAATTTAAAATGAAAGTTCCGTACCACTACTTTATCTTGTTTTATTATTAGTCATGTCATAATAACGCTTATTTTGTGAATTTTCTATGTACTAGGTACCTATTACAGTTAAGTTACAGCCATATGACAGACAGAGAAACCGTACCGTGTTTATTTTCAGTTAAAAAGCAGTCCGTCTTTGATTTTAAAAGAAAAAATCTAGTCTGCTTATGGCATCTACTCTTGAAGTCTTGATAAGTTACTCTTGTTTACGGTTTTCCCGTAAACCTCGTAGGGTGCATTTTTTATATAAAAAATGCACCCTACGAGGTTTACGGGAAAACCGTTTTCTTTTTAATTTGAATGATTTTGGACTAGTCCATTTAACGGTAAGGACTAATTTACGAATATACTTTGAATACGATAACATAAAAAATATCTAAGTAGTCAAAGCAATCGTATTTTTTTAATTTTTCACAATAATATAATGGTTCCAGATAAAGGATACAATAGAAGAAAACTTTAACTGAAATTTTCGATTTTATAGACTTATCACGTCTAGACAAGGCCAAAATGTTGTCCTAATTAAAAAAAATATTTTAATGTCTGACAGTTTATCGATAAAAATCTGGTTAAATATTTAAAAAAAATCTAGCGATTTTTAAATCAGTTCTGGTACGGTTCGTTTATTTTTTTTTGTATGGAGGTCAAATTTTGTCATGGAAATAAGAAATATTAATTTGTATGTTGGTATACAAAAAATAGAAAAACTACGTGTTATCTTAAAATTAGATGACGAACTCTTTCAATGTGCCAGTGATTAATAAGTTTTTCTTTTTATTTTAGGTATAAAAATGTAAATGCTATTGTTACCTCGTTATGTTTAAGAATCGTTGACAATTTTTGCAGAAATAAGACAATATACAAGACTCATAACAAAAACATTTGTTTTTAGACAGAAACTAACCTTAAATTACAATATGTATATTATAATGCCTTTTCATAATCGTCAAATTGGTAATGTTGGTCCAACACCCAAAACATTGGGCTTTGGAAGCCAATCATACTCGGCGAAATTATGTTATGGGGCCCAATATTGACCTCAAATTCCGCAATGATGAATAAACTGATCAAATCCTATAATATAACCTAGATATTATGGCGTACTTCTAGTGCATACAGTTTTTGTTTAATGTGTCAAATGTTCCCAAATGTTGCAACTTTTATCTAAAAGTTGAACAATTTCTGTAATGTCCTCTCTTAGTTTTATATTCGCGATCTGTAAATACTTAGATATACCTAGAATACTTTTTAATTTTAAAGGTCGACATTAATAAATGTTACTTAGGCTGGATATTATTCTTGTCTCTGTCGCACAACTGTCAAACTAAAAGTGCAAAACAAAGACGGGAACATCCATGTTAAGTGCCAAGTACCGTATATTAACTTCGACATAGGACTAGCAAATTGGCTGATGTTACATCTGCCAATCGGGTGTATTTTTAAGTTTATAGAGAAATAAATAAGAAGTTGTCTTTAATGTTTCGTTCACTTGCAACAGCTGGAACGAATTGGAATGTGTAAATTGTAAATGACCGCGTTATGACAACATTATAGCGTCTCTCCATTCTTTACAAGGCTAGAACTCATATAAACTCGAATAAATAAATACACTCATCCTTAGGAAATTGCTCGTGTATACATTGAAATGCTAGTTTAAACTCTGTGATTACAATATATTCAAGAATTTTACGTACTGTTAGTATATAATTTGTAACGTGTGCGCGTCTAGACCAGGTTCCACCCTTACTGTTTCGCTAACGCAATTATTTTTACGTAAACCACCACATTGAAGAAAAAAAAATATTCCTATCATATTATATCCTATAATAGTTTCACACCCTTGCAGTCTGGCCTTGTACAGAATTAAAAGACACCAAAATATAAATAAACTTGTATCATAAAGGTACAAATATTGTCGAGCTTAGCAAAAATAGTATTATAAGGAATTACTTAGTTATCAGTGTATTTGCCTCTCATTCGCATTAGGCAGGAAGAAAAATATAACTAAACTGTATGATAATAAAGTTAAAATTTCAATGTCAACGGCCGTAAGCACATAAACCATTCCGCGGTATGCTCTTACGACTTAACATTGAAATTTCAACTTTACTTGTAATGCTTTAAGTTATATTTTTATTTGTCGCCAAAAATACCTTGTCATGCCGTGCCGCCAATGGGCGCCGGGCCTTAGTCTGCCTTTTCTAATCGTTTTTAAGTCTGTATTACGATTTGTTGCGGTTATGATATCTTTTTTCCAACATTCTTTTTCTTTTTTGTGTTATTTAATTTTTCTGAAAAAATTGAATTCGTTGCTAGCTTCCTACTTCGCGACTTATAAATACTTTCAGTAGTACAGAGTGTCAAGACTTCATCTAGCTAATTTTTATAGAAGTACACCTACCTGTACAGAGTAGATTTAAACTACTTACTTTACGTATCCGATTCTAAATCTGTAAGTTTTGAGCTGTGAAAATATTTTCCTAATAAAAACAAAAACTTGTTTATAATAAAACTTTTATTTTTATATTGAACCCATTTATTTCTGCACCTATATTACCTAGACTAAGCCTTTTATTAGTTATCTGAGGGCTATCTATTTCGATTGATTTTAAAATAGGAAATGCTGGTTTTACACAAAAAAAAAATACCAAAACTGTAATCGAACTGGGTAGATGACACCAGTTATCAATTGACGTAGGTACTTTTTATGAGCTGTCAAAACGCGATTCCCCCATAGCTTTTGTATGACAATACTAAACTGTGACGTCACTTATTTGCCAACTCAATTCCTTATTTTCTTAATTTCAAAGCAACTGAAAATCGAATCGTTCAGTTACTTAAAAAGCAATCTGACTAAAATAAAGTTTTTTTTAGAGAAATATTGGTTAATGGTATATATTTGGGAAGGGTCCATAAGTTATGCTTCTTACAATACTTACAAAATGTTATACTTCTTTGAAATAATACACCAACTAGTAGAAAACCAAATATAATTAAATGACACTGCAGCACAGTGTCTCATAGCCAATGCATCATACAAATTATGAAAATACATTAAAAATAATAATACATACCATCGTAATAAAAATAGGTGGACATTGAGCCTCGACTAAGAAATTAAAAGTAAAAATATACAACTACAAGACAATCAGTCTTAAAAGTACAGTCAACGCCATATAACGCTTATTCAAAAAGTTGCCATCACTTTGTAAATCCTTTCAAAACAATCTTCCAAAATTATACTTTCTCATGACGCGGACTGTATTCGACAATAAAGTAAAAAGTTCGGATAATCTTCAAATAAGTCACAATCTTAACCTACGTATAAATATTTATAGGCGATTACAATATTGTCTCAGCAAAGCGTATTAGTGTAAAAAATTCTATCTAGTACGTGTTTGGTCGAACGAAAAAGGAGTAGCACAAAATAAAGTACTAAAAGTACCAAGTTTTACCGAGTCCTATGCCCAGCAGTGGACTTCAAAACTATCAAATATCTTCTTTCAACATCTAAACTTGTTAGTAATGTAAAGAATAACTGATAGTTCTAAGTTCTAAATACGCCATATTTTTCATTCCTGCATTTTATACTACTCTTGCTTCGTCCGACAGCATACTTATACGATTTGTACTCAAAGCTACACAATTTGGCGTCATAATACTGAATATGCAATAATACATTTTTATTATCTTTTGCGGGTTGTTCGCAAGAGATACCGCGCCCCCGGAACGCAAAGGGCACAAGAAGGAACATGGGTGGGTTTTAGTCAGTAAAAGTCTGACACTCCCTCCAGCCCCGCCCAGGGCGGGAGAAGTTATTTGATGATTTCCCACCCATCAAAAAAAAAAAAATACAATTCAATTGGATATATAAGTACATAAGTAAATCACTGAATAGTTCTAGTTGAACTTGATTTAAAGGAATTTTGAAATTATCTTAAAAATACATATTTTATGGGTGAGTTAAATATTATTAGTACATTAGAGATATTTAGCTACTCTAGATTATCTTCATATAAGGATACCTGGTGGTAAGACATGACTGCAGTTTAGGCGATTAAAAATTAATCTCATGTACTAATAATTCTAACATTATTATTTGATGGGAACAAGCCAATCCCGGGTGTGTTACAATATTCAGAAAACACTATGAGTTTAGCACCAATTGCATACAAAATCTCGACAATATAGGCAACAAGAAATTGTTATTCGCGAATGTCAGTGATACTGACTACTATGGTAATACGTACCTGAGCTTGATTTGATGATATCATCAGTTATTAGCAGCATTAAAACCAGCTTATTAAAGGCCACTGTTGGACATAGCTTCTTGATAAATAGGCATATCCCTTAGCAGGTTGTTCAGCTTTTATTTTATTTTTGAAAGAAGTTTGAAGGCGAAGAAAAAGGCATCATTGTTTTTTATTCGATTGCCGCTATTGGATACTTTTAAGAATCAATCCTTATTAAATATCTCAGTAAGTGGTTCCTCTAGAACTGTAAAATAATGTGTGACAGGTTCTTCTGGTTCAGCAACCTCATACCCAACTTTGAAACCAATAAGCATTCCTTGTTTGGTGCCAAACACATTGACACTTGACAAATGACATTTGTGATGAACAATCTCTAGTAGCCTTTTGAAGCAAGTCTTAAATTAAGCGGTGGGATACATTTGTGCGTTGAGTTATTACATAGGGTAATAGAAGCTTCAGTGGAAGAGTGCTCGAGGTCTCTTCTTGGCGAGGATATGCCAGGAGTGAGTGACGCCTTTGCGCCGCTTCGGTGACAAACTGGAAAATTACAAAGGCAAACCATTTGCTGTAACTCGATTACAATAAGTTACTTAATCCAAAATGAACTGAAAGGTTTTAAATATTTGGCCCAATTTTTGAAATAATTGTTTGATTTTGGATGTTAACGCTGATGACCAAACTAATGATTAGAATACTTGCTGGATAGAATGTTATAACTGGTACGAGGCGTGAGCACAAACTTTAAGTTTATTCTTGGGTTTCTTGGCCGGCGACGCTGCCTACCATTGGTCCGACTGACGGACCAATCGCGTGCAGCGTCGGCGACCAAAAATGAACTTCAAGTTTGTGCTCACGACTCATGCCAGTTACTATTTATTGTATATATACACTCACGCCTGTATTCCCCGAAGGGTTAGGCAGAGGTGTAACAATGTACACCCACAGTTCGCCGGTATATTTAGGTCCCATGTAATAAGGGGCGAGCCTATTGCCATTAACCGGGCACAAATCCTAACTCCGAGCTGCTACTGAGAATTTCATAGAAAACCCAATAACACTTTTTGCTCGACCTGGGAATCGAACCCAAGACCTCTAGCGTAGCAGTCGCGCTTAGGACCACTAGGCTACCGAGGCAGTTATTGTATTGTTTGATATAATTCGTTTAATTTTGAGAGATTGTGGGCTGGCTTTGGTAGAACTATAGCATATTGAATATTGGCTAAAATAATGAATTATAGATAATTTCAGATCAAATATCAACAGCAGCAGGTATACCTGTTCTGAAACAACAACAGTTGACTATCAAAATAACTTATTACAGTTTTAGAGAAACACTTTGAGAACAAGCCCAAGAAATGGCTGACAATTGTGGCACTGGTCAGTATACTGACCAGTGCAGTTATTTTGATAGTTAACTGTCATATTTCAGTAACCGAGATACGAACAAATATTGTAAAATGTAGGTAACTTACCCATGGTCCGGTGTATCAGGCATGTACGGCGACATTCTAAAGTCCCGGCTGTGCGGTGTCTCTATGCCGAAGGGGCTGTACAGCTTAGTGGGACTCCTGCCCAGTAACTGGAAATAATCAGACAACATGTTAAATAAGTAGTCTTTTCATTCATCCATATACATATACAACAAATAAATTATAAAATGCAATAATATTTTTTTTTATTTTTATGCTTTTACATCTAAACTACTACTACCACCTTGCTAGCCTAGTGGTCTTGAGGAGGATTCCTAGGACGAGCAGTGTTATTGGGTTTTTCTATGAAATTCTCAGTAGCAGCTCGGATTTAGGTAGCAGCTCGCCCTCTATTACATGGGACCTAAACATACTGGTGAACTGTGGGTATACAATGGTACAGGTCTGCCTAACCACTCGGGGAATACAGGCGTAATGGTATGCATGTATGTCTAAACTACAAAATAACTAAACCGATTTTGATAAAATTTGATACAGACTATTAAGCTTGAATCCTAAGAAAGGATGTCAAGGACGAAGTAGGAAAGTTTACCACTGTACCAATTTTAGACTAGCAAACAAGCATCTCAGACTTTTGTATATACCTGCTTTTTCTTCATAACTGGTGTAGTTGGTGCCCTGCATGGAGATCCTGGTTCAGTGAGTCGGTGACGACGCCTGCCTCCCAGCCTGAAATGCTGAGTAAAAAATATTCCATGTGGTGATTTTTTATTTGATTGAATTAGACTGATACTATTGTTAATTGTAGTCTAAAAAACAGCAGAGCTCATGAATCTGCAATCTCAAAGAGCACCACTATACCTACTAATGCGTGAAGTCAGGTTGTGGAAATAGTTTTAAATACTTATGGTTAAATTACAACATCACTGGATTAAATGAGTAGATACTGTTGCCATGGAAGTTTCGGCCATACAATTTGTCGTAAAATTATAGTATATTTTAGTGGCAGAGCGGGCTTGGTAGTTGGTAGGTTTTATTTTTAGTTTTAGATGTAATTTAAAAGGTCTAGTAATAAGTCGTATTACTAAAAAATAAAATAATATGACACAGCAGAATTACCTGTGACAGATTCCCGAAAGTGTTTCTAACGCTTCGAAATGTTCTTGATATCTTGTCAGCACCCGACTGCAAAGCACGACGAGAGTTCGCAAACGAACTAGTCTTGAATATATTCTTGTTGTAGCAACCTTCTACATTTCTAAGACTCTCCCTAGCCGGCGAATCGATAACTGAATCCTTAACAAAAGGATCCTTCATTTTGAAGAATTTGTACGTCGCACTACGAATATAAATACCCTAGCAGACTACTAATACTATATTCTTGTTACAAATGTATATAAAACTCACACTTCGATATACATTTTCGTTAATATCAGAGTAAAAAATCAATCAAGCTGAACACGACAAAGACCGTTGCTTTTTGTTGATTTTTTTTAAACGGAAACTTCTATTTTCTTTTTTTTTTAAACTTGGATAATAGGCTTTTGGCGTGCGTTTCGCTTCAAACGTCACATAAACGCAAGTTGTTTAGCATTAGGCTTAGTACTTATTTGTTTTTAACCCCCGACGCAAAAACGATGGGGTGTTATTGTAAAGTATTTTCTAAATAAAATATTTGAAATAAAAGCCGAATTGACTAAGCTCTTGGAAGTTTCCATGCTTCCAAATTCTGTTTTTATTTTACTTATTCGATGGCCCAGTGGTTTAGCCGCCTGCCTCTCATGCATGAAGTTGTGGGTTTGGTTCCAGGCAAGCACTAATGTGACTTTTTAAGTTTATATTGGAAAACATAATTAGAAATCTGGACCTAGAAATTAATATATGTTGGAAATGGCCTTGAGCAAGCGGGGTTTTATTAATGCTCTTGTCGTGGCTTATCTCATCTCTGTCTGTAAAGAGATTCCACAATGGGATAGTAATAGGCTGGTATATTTTTTGATTACTATATTTTCTTTTAACGCCATACCAAACAGAAACAAAAGCATGGGTTTGATTTTGAGTTTTTTATGTGGATACTTTCTATTATAGATGTTGTTACCAGCTATAATATACAACTATACTCCATTTGTTATTTTGAAATAACAATATTTTAGTGTTTTCTTTTTTTTACGTAAATGGCAAACAGTTTTCTTTACTTTGTTTTAGTGAAATAATGAAGCTTATTACATGGTAACATTGAAATAACGATTGCATCTGATATTTGTCTATTGTTGTAATTGAGTTTATAGAAACATTATTTTCGGATTTATTTGTTGTATTTGTAATAATAGCTGTCGCTGGTTCGATTATTCCATAGAGAAATTGTCTATTTTTCATATTTTTGTTTTTTATACTACCTAAAAAAGGCAAATAAAGTAACTAAGTTGTTTATTGCTAAGAATAAAATT
The DNA here is from genome assembly GCA_947462355.1 of Caradrina kadenii. Taxonomy (NCBI): domain Eukaryota; kingdom Metazoa; phylum Arthropoda; class Insecta; order Lepidoptera; family Noctuidae; genus Caradrina; species Caradrina kadenii. The sequence continues at coordinate 2,039,287 of OX381693.1, read as the reverse complement.
ACTAATATAATATAATTTGTGTTATAATTATCCACGTTGATGCATGTAATAATCTATGACTGTCGAAAATGCTGCGAAACCTGCTGCGCCAAACAAACCTGCCCTTACGCCACCTGAAATGTAACAAGAAATAATATAATTTCAATAGTAGAACCATGCGAATTTCACAGAGCAAAGGCTTTTTGATGATATTGAATAATAAACTTTTTTTCCAGTGTCATAAATACTATTCTGTTCTACTTATAGGCAGTCCTAATGGTACTCTCTAAAATGTAGCTAAAACGAAATAAATATCAAAAGCTGGTCTTTAGTCAAAATTTCAGTAGTAAGTAAAATAAATTTTGCAAGAACTTTTCAGGAGAAGACACATACCATGATTAACTAATTACAACTTAATTACTTACTTAATTAACTTGATATTTGTGCTTAGTTTTTATGCTGCATTCTTGTTACGTAAGGGGAAAAAAGCTAAAAAGGGGGATCTTAAGGCATAAAAAAACTCATCTGCATCGCTGTCAATAAAAGAAGTGCCCAAAAGCCTGGTCAGTTTAAGGCCAAAGAAAAGGTCAAGCTTTTGGGCACTTCTCTAGAAACAGAAGTACTCCTGCTTACCTCTTAACCCTATTAGGCCGCCTGTGACCCCACCAGCGTAAGTTCCATTTTTCCAATCAGTTTTCCCTCTAGCCGTCTCTATGCAGCATTCAACACCAGAAAATACCGCACCAAGTATGGCAAAGTTCTTTGCGTAACTGAACATAGATGTTTTCATTTCACGAAATATTTCTTTAGCCGTCTGTGTCTGCATTGGGTCTGTTACTCCTACATTTGGCATCAGGGAAGATGTGAACAGACCCACTGCCATTCCGAGACCGTAACCTGAAAAGAGAAAATTTTTGGTAGGAAATATGCATACTATGTGGATTAAAACTTCTCCTGTACCATATTTCATCAAAATAACCCATTTTGACGAAATATGGTACAGGGGCAGTTCAGTGATATATTTGTGTAAGTGTGACAGAGCCAAACCAACAGACACTTTCTTTCACATTTATAATATTGTCTCAATGCAGATACCATAGAGTAATTTCCTTGTAAGTTTGATTTTGTTTCATAAGGAGTGTGCCCTCAGTCCAGATCTAGGTTTCTTAGCCTATTGACGGAAGTATTATAGACCGGAAATGAAAAGGGAGTGAGCTGTTACTGTTTTTCAACAAGAATTTTCGGTAAATATATTGTAGTTGTGAGCAGATTCGGGATCGCTATTCAATATGCTTCTTGTAAACAAATCGTGTTACTACCTTACTAGCTAGCAAGTGGACGCGATTGAAGGTCTTGCAGCACAGAACTTACCAATAACACAACTGGTCACCGATTTGAAGGTGCAGCTCTCAATAGTGGCCTCTATCATCTTCTCCTCATTAGTTTTAATGACCACGGGACCAAGAATCCTTGGTATGATGATATTATCGCGAAATCTGTAGTTGTTGCCCACAAGGTACTTGATCAGGGAATCGTAGTCATCATCTTCCATAAATTTTGATAAATTCGGGTCAGTAGGTGGTCGGTATAGTAGAGTCATTGTGAACACCGATTACGCTGCCTTGTTCATAAACATAGAAACAGTTCTTAAAAGAACACTTTCGTTCGACAATCGATAATCAACTTTATAATAACCTACAAAGTATTCAGCTAATGTTGTTCTTAGATGAAGTATGTAATAAAATAATATAATAATTCCTTCGAGATATTTTTTGACTGACATTGGTAATTTGAGGTTGACATTTAGGAACCAGTTTAACTTGATACATGATTGTGGCGCTGAATACGTAAATTATTTCAGTGTGCAGACCCGTTTCTAATTTCGCCGCAGGTCAAAAAATATTGGATGACAATGTTAGCACATGAATGACAGAAGAAGGGAACCTTCACGGGTTTGACAGCTGGTTTTGATATTTACGACGTTAGCTGTAAATAAACATCAAGTTTAAGGTAGACAAGAAGCTCAATACTCAATATAATAAAGCTTCTGTGTGTAAACATTGACACTAAAAAGCTGATTCCCAATAAAGTCGAATGAAAGTGCAAAAATCATATGAAGTCTTGAGTTTATCTTATTCGCGTCTCAGCAGCATGCTTGGTTTGGTTGGATCAGCTTCTAGCAAAAGCAAGCTTCGTAAACAACAGTAAACAAATGATCGGGATCGTAAATGTGTATCAATTGAAATCATTTTTTCTATATCATAAAAACTTGCGTTAATATGTCTGATTCTTCAGAAGAGGAGGATCTCTCCCGTTTTAGAGAAGTAGTAGACACATCTTTTACTAAGTTGATAAACGAATCACGAGGGCAAACTACGAAACAAGAAGTTCATGACAGTAAGTTTCATTATATCTAGAATAAATAGCCTAATTTTGTGATTTGATATTAATGCAACATAAGATAAAGGTTTAATCCCCCTTTTATTCGGCAATTCTTAAAATCAATATTATATTTAAGTATAACCTCACTTTAGTACAGGGCTGTATTTAGGTTTTGGCAATCCGGTGCAAAATTCGATTTAATAATAAAATTTCACTCTAGTGTATTTTTTAATCTCGGAGACTAAATTTAAAGTTTCATACATCAAACCTATAAATAATCTGCTTTCGGCATGTACATAACCATAAAGCACACTATTTTCAAGTTGGGCACATAAACCTGTCAATTCAGTCTCTAAGATTATTAAATGCCCAATAAAATATTATCGTAATTAAAAAATTATATTTCAGGTCAACAAAAACCTAAATCTGAAAGATATTTGGAAGTGTCATCCCACTATAATGACGTAAAAGTACCGGTGGAAATGCAAAAAAGAATTGGTGCCAAAGTATCTGCAATAATACAGAAAAAAATTGAATTTGTGGACATAGAGAAAGAAACTAAGTATGATTTTCATTTACTTCCTGAATGTAATGTTCTGAAAGCCGATTAGATATCTGTACTTCTATACTTTAATATTATAAAGAGGAAATATATATTTTTTTGTTTATTTTGGCTCTGAAACTACTGGTCCGATTTAAACCAATTTTTCACCAATAGATACGATTTTATTATATTGTATTATAGCGACATTATTCCTGAGTAAAATAGACTATATAACATCAGACTACGACTCACGAAGCGGAGCAGTAACCAAACACGTCTCGTAACGCGGGTGAAATAAGCCACGCGGACGAAGTCGCGGGCAGATCGCTAATTATATTACAATTATCTATGTATATCTTTTTAGAAAACGAAAGATCAAAGGTGGCGTAAAGCTATTTAAGGCCTCTGAAGGATTTTTATCATGTGAAGAGGCAAAGGATACATACACTGAAACTCATAATATTAATTCAAAGAAACTTAAAAATAAAAGAAGACAAGCAGATATCGATGAGAGCATGAATGAAGATGGTAAGATTTTGTCATTGTTCATTACTTATAAATAAATCGTAAATATTTTCCTTAACCTGTAATTTCTTGTAGAGGGAAGATTTTTGTTCTATATTTGGTAAAAAAACCACTGTTTTAAAAGATTTTTGGAGCCATTAAACCATTATTTATGAATTTACGTTTCTACATACCATCACGCCCGTATTCCCCGAAGGGTTAAGCAGAGGGGTACCAATGTTCACCCACAGTTCGCCAGTATGTTTTAGGTCCCATGTAATAGGGGGCGAGCCTATTGCCATTAAACGCAATTTATGTTTTTATAGATAAAATAAATGCTGTTGCAATCAGTGGGGAATCAATCTTGTCCAAAGAGGAAACCAAAATTTGGAAGTCCAGAAGAAAAGAAAAACTATTCAAATATAAAGGTCAAAAGAAAAGTAAAGTCCTGACGGAGGTGGTATAGGTACTAGCAACTATTACTCACATTGTTAAAAACATTTTAATTGTTAATATTTTTAGAAAATTCTGGTAATGAATGATACTGATATGCCTCTAGTCTTTGCAATTCACGTCCGGGGGTCATATGACTCTTTATGACATTGTTATGAGGTACAAATGGCAACAGAGTTCGTGAAAAATAAGAAAATAGTATCAATTGAAATAGATACTATCGCGGTAATTGCGGAGGGCCATTCTAAACCTTTACGGCACTAGTAATAATGTTAAAAAGTGGACTACCGCCATTACATTGGTTGTACATAAGCATGTTAATCTGGTAGAAATAAAAACTCTTAAAAAACATTAAACATTTATTTACAATAATCACATAACTATGAAATAAATATGTACAAAAGAACTTTATCACATAATAACTGCATTCCACTAAGGATTTTTCTTTTTAAAGTCTATAGAACAACCAAAATGAATAAACAGGAAAAATACATTAAGCTGTACCTATCTCAGAAAATATGAAAGTCTTTTGTATCTTATTTCACTTTGGCGAAACTCACGAAATCATATGCTTCAGTTGTATATTCCCCATGATTTAATACATTGATACAAAAAAAAATATGTTTAACAACTTTTGGGTAAATGAATTGCAGGTTATTTTACATAGTCTGTCTAAAAGTAGCTTCTTTGGACATAATATATATAGGAGCAATCATTTGACTTGATTTTCCTGTGGATAACATAAAGGTGTTATAAACGTATGTAATAGGAATTTGACAAACACATAAAAACAATAACTTTGCAATTGAATAAAGTAACAGTAAAAGTTAATTTTAAGGCAGACCATTTAAAAACACTGCAAATCCATGAAAATAAATAAAATGTATTCAACACAATGACACTGAGCTTAAGTAAACTTAAAATAACTTATTCTAAAACTAAACACTCGGACATAACTTAGTGGTACTAACGACAACGCATATTTTAATTAACTAATCAACCATCTCCGCAGACAACTTCAGTCAAAGACTTTTTACGTGCTGTAGGGATACATAAACGAGAAGTTTTGCTTACTCCTAAAGGAACATGCATTGTTTAAAAGAGAGACAAGTTTAGGCTTTCTATCAACTCAAATATTTGAAATTTTGTATGATATAAATAAGTTACAGCCGCTTAAAAATTATCTGTTTATTTGTGGCTTTGTTAGGCGGATCCAATTTCAAAAATTTTTTTTGTAAGTATAATGGTACTTACCTACTTTTTTTTTAAATTCATGGGAGATTGATATTTTAGGGCATGATATTTACGGTCATTTATCGGTAGGATTCATTGCAAAAAAAATACAGAATTGCATTAACTTAAATAACAAAAAAAATAATTAACTTTGAAAAGAACTCTTATTTTGCCAATATCGAGCTGTCGTTATCCATCAAACACAAAATCCTGTCATGCACCCATTTGTACTTTATTGCACCCATAGACATCCAGATTACGGCCCTGGGGGCCTTCCAGAAACTTATAGTTCTAGTCCGTTTTGTTTCGCTGCAGTTCTTGACTGTAGTTAAAAGTTCATAGTCTCCAATATTTCATACGAATATTTTTTTTCTATAGTCGTTCGCTAGGTGCGCTAGGTAGACCCCTGCCTGCATTTCTGGCGGGGAGTTCGTCTTGAGTGAAGGCTCTGTTATCGAGTCCACTGGGTTTGGCCGCTGGTTCGTCAGTCGTTGCTGGTTTCTCAATAGGGCCGTCCATCAGGAACATTGTTAGGAAAAACATGATGCTACCTGTGGAGTAGAAAATGTACATTAAGTAAAAAAATATTTCTTTAATGGCAACAAAATACTGTCCCTGTCCCACATATGGCAATATTAGCTGTTAAACAATTTATTGCCATTATTTATTTATTGTTTTTTTTTTTAATTTACATAATACATTTAATAAATTATATTTTTAATAACGGCCAGTTAAGTAAAACAGGTAAAAAAATTACGAATTTAAAAACTTCAAACATACTTATGCCATAAAATCCAGCGTAGAAGATCATAATGGCCTCCCTGTAACCAATGACCTTTGACACGGGGTCCACAAGTATGGGCAGGTTGCCCCCCACGTTGTTCATGACGAATAGGAACACTCCAACTGTGGTGGAGCGCACTGATAATGGTACTATCTCCACTAAGATAGCGAAAACGATGCCGAACCACATCTCAGCTGGAAAGAAGAAGTTTCACGTAATTTGGGACTTTAAACTTGTTAATAATAGCATTTTACTTTAAGATTTCTGAACCGATTTGAGTAATTATTTTATTTTTTGAAAATATATGTTCCTCAACTGGTTTCAATATCTTGGAGATTTGATGTAGAATTTCAAGGAAGAGATAGATAGGGGTAGGGAGGGGGGGGGGGGGGTAGGTGTAGTAGAGAGTGGGTGGTAGTGGCAGTAGTAGATTATGTAGTTCACAGTCTTGTTTGTATACTTACCAAAGAAGTAGGAGATAGCAAGAGTGATCATGGCCCAGAGAGGTCCAAACACGACGGATCCGAAGGCAGGTAAAGTAGCGATCAGCTGAGACAGTGCAAGCACCAGCACTCTGGAACGAACTCCCATCTTCTCGACGTACCTGTACAAACAATTTAGATAAGAGATAGAAATAAAAAATGCAGGCAGTGTTAAAATATTCAGATTGAATTTTTATGCTGACTTCCAAATAATGAAAACACATAGGTTTCCAAAGTAATTGCATTTTTGGGGCGGTTCAATTAACGAATGTAAACAAAGCATTGCCTACTCAGGCCAAGCTTTAATAGTCTAAAACATATCTAGTACTATTTTGTTGTAAATTTATCGCTGATATTGTATAATAGAGTTGCAGCTACTTGAATGACACGAGAAATTAGGAATTAAATGACATGATCAAAATGAATGGACTTATTATGCAAATCGTGTCACTCCACAATGGAAGTCATTGTGGAACGTAGTTTTGCATAACTCCGTCCAATTATCCTACTATAAGGAGTAGAAGAAGTATTAAAATAATTTCTTACTTGTCCGAGATAACTCCTCCAGCAACAACTCCAATGGATCCGATACCGACGGTGACAGCGAACAGCCACCAGCCTAGGTCCACGTCGGGGAAGTAATCACGGTAGTAGAGGTCTGCGTTGTAGGCAAAGCACATGCCTCCTGGAATACGAAGGATTACGTCATTAGGATACATACAGTGCTATACATATATACAGTTCATAAGAGAGTCATAGAAAAGGCTGATTGAGAATGAGGCTTAATAGATTGTCGTAAAGCCTAGATATATCCGGCAGTAGACTATTATAAGCCCATGATACTTTAATGTTTGCCAGTACGGTACCTAGTTTCTGAGAGTTATTAGGCTCATGCTTTAGGACATATAAGAGCTCTTCTTTTCCAAGTCCTAAAGCATGAGCACGTAACTGTCAGTAGTACACGACTACCAATTCTATAAGCATCTATGATTTCATACTCGGTGCTTAGTATAAAGAGAAAAACCCAAAGTGTGAAAGTAAAATTTAAGTTTAAAAAGGAAATACAAGAAAAAGGAACTTACTGGGACTATCAATTCGAAAAGAAAAAGAAGAAGAAATATAAAAATCTAACAATGTCCATATAGTCTTGAGAAAGTCAAGCTCAGACTATTCTACTACTTATTCCTAATGGAAATTGACGCCAGGATAAAAAAAATGATATAGTTAAGTTGTTAGCTAAAGCTCCTTCAAATGAATTTCCTTGGTGACCTAGATACGGTCAAAACGAAGATATAAATGTCCCAGTGACTGGGTTATCCGTCTACGAGTCCGCATTACTATGAGAAAGTATTATGGACACGGAATATGAAGAAATGGAGCTATTACTTGATCAAACCACTTCAGATTATAAAAGTCATATTATTCTATCAATACGGAACAATCGCGAGTGTGGGAGAGACCAGAGTCACGAAACTCGTGTAAAAATATTGCTGAGCTGTTCCACTTCGCTAAAAACACTGAGAAATATTCTAAGTTGATAGCCACTCTTCAACAATTAAATGTAGTGTAAAAGAAGAAGATCCAAAATGCGAATTCACAATTCGCTTCTGCCAAACGGGTATTAATAAATATAATTAATATTATGTGTTACGTGTGGGGCAACGATTTAAAAAATAAAAATCTCTAGAACTCCCAGTCGGATTGGAAAAAAATATTTTTGTTTTGACAGCTAGATTCAAGAGGAATAGGCTTTATAACTTTACGCTACAACTCCCTGTAGCGGTCAGTGCCATCCTGCAGTAACTAAACACGTAACGCGGGTGAAAAAAATCTTGTAGAAGAAGTCGCGGGCAGAAGCTTATCTTTGGTATATTATAGACAAACAACCCTCCATTTCTTCATTCTTCACGATTGTGACGTCGAGTTGCCGACTCAGCGTTATTACTTTATGATTTAGATTCTCATTCGCTGCTGTGTATAAATTGTGTGTTACTCGAGAGAAAAGTTGTTACATGAAGAGCGTTTTATTTTGCGTGTGTCAATATTTTCTTACGTGAACGTAAAGAGAATATTATTTCTAAAATTGATTTTTTAATGATTTTTTTTGCTTTTTTATGTGCCCGTGAATTTTGTCTATTCCAAGGTCTAAGATTGGGTTTGATAACTATAAGAAAGAAAATGTTGAGCCTTGTTACAAAATGGTTATCGATATTAATATTCTGTCTCTGATGCCGATCTAGCAAATTAATATGTACCTCTACAGATTGCGCTAAATTTCTGACTATCTGGCCCAACTGTACCTACCTACTTCCGTTTTACAAACATTAAATAATATTTTCATATTTCAAGAAAATAACTAAACTTAAAAGGCCTGTCCCTTTCAGCCGTAACAGATACAATTAGGATAAAACGAAGATGGTTAAACATTGAATAAACTAACAAAGACATCTTGAAACAACTACAAAGGATTGGTTGTGACAGACTCTATTACGCGAAGAGGTTTGCGGCCCCAAGTTTCGGGTGATGCGCCTAAATCCGGCCCTGTCATTCTTTTTAGGCTGCCTGCCCACGTCATACAATCGGTGACCGATTTTTTCCGGGAGAACTAAACATATGAATTCTAATATACCAACGCAGACGGCCGACAAGCTTTGCCGGGGCTGCGGGTTGTTCGTAACAGATACCGCGCCCCCGGAACGCAACGGGCACAAGAAGGAACATGGGTGGGTTTTAGTCAGTAAAAGTCTGACACTAGAGGGCGGGAGAAGTTATTTGATGATATCCCAGCCGCCCAAAAAAAAAAAAAGACGGCCGACAAAAATCGGTCTCACGAAACTATGGATCTATTGAATCAGTCCGATAATCGGTCTTGTTACATTTCTTTACATAGCCTAGTACCTAGTTCTTCATAAATTCATTTTTCAAATCCGCCTGGTAGTTCTAGAGGTTAGCGTGTTTAAACGGACAAACAAAAATCTTTTCAGCTTATTTTTAACCCCCGACGCAAAAACGACGGCGTGTTATAAGTTTGACGTGTCTGTATGTGTTTGTCTGTGTCTATCTGTAGCATCGTAGCTCCCGAACGCATGAACCGATTTTGATTTTGTTTTTTTATGTTTGAAAGGTTAATTAGTCCGGAATGTTTTTAGCTTGTTTGTTCAGCGGTTCCAAAGTTATCAGTGCTTTTGTTAGCTACGGTAGTGATTTTTCTCTTATGTCGGGGGTTGCTTAAAATTTCATCAGTAGGTACTACGCTTTAAAACATTATCTCAACGTAACAGAACTTTAGCAAAGAAAGTCGCCTAAAACAGCAGTTAATATTAATTATGGTAAAACAACAAGCATTATATTAATTTTCCAGTGGATCCGGAAATATTTCAAATGCTTTTAGCAACAACCTAACAATTTTAAACTTTGAGGAATTAACGTATGTACAGGGTTGACAGATCCTAAATTCTTAAAATCCGATCCACCAGGCAGGTAAGCTTGAGTTTTGGGTAAAATTGGGTACAATAGCCGGATTTTGTGTCTAAATTTGAAAATGAACATAGTATTTAATTTTTTCAAAGCTTACTCATTAAATAAATTTCTATTGAATTAGAGTAAAATCTATCAAAAACACAGTATAAAAAGACACCGACTATTTTTGCCAGGCACGCATTCAAAAAGCCTGACATGTCCGGCTTCATCTGGACGCCTGGCAACCCTACATAAGTAGGTACCTACTGTGGAAGTTTTGAATTGTTTGGGATACTTTTAGGTACTGTTTTGTATTTCAAGCTGATATCAATATATAACGATAATTATTCTACCGTCATAAGGAAAAAGGACGTAATGACACAACATGAAGTATCCGATTTCCGACCTTAAGAAATAATAATTTACAGTCGGAAATCGATTACGTTTGTCGTGTAATTATGTCCTTTGTCCTAAAACTGGTCAGCCATAGTGGCGGGCTGTCAAGCCTTGTCGTTCTATTTTCAACAAGCTGTTTTCATATCGCGTGTCCGAAGACACTTGATAAAGCCGAGTTACAAATTCTTCCTGTCATGTCAATTTTCTTGTTCTGTACCTGGGAAACTTCTGGTTCCGGAGATATTGTTGAAGAGTGGTGAAAAGTCCCAACTTTTAAATTACATACCATCACGCCTGTATTCCCCGAAGTGTTAGGCAGAGGTGTACCAGTGTACACCCACAGTTCGCCGATAAGTTAAGGTCCGTGTGATAGGGGGGCGAGCCTATTGCCATTAACCGGGCACAAATCCTAACTCCGAGATTTTCATAGAAAAACCCAATAACACTTTTTGCTCGACCTTGGAATCGAACCCAAGACTTCTAGCGTAGGAGTCGCGCTTAGGACCACTAGGCTAACGAGGCAGCAACTTTTAAATTCAATTTGTTTTTCAAATATTGTAACTAATTAATTAATTAAGTAATCATTAAATACCTCCGAAGTACAATGTTTAGCTTGCATAACAATGCGCGCTACCATAAGTAGTGATATTTCACACCAAAAATAAAAGTCATAATAATTTTAACACCCTTTGGTATGCTTAGTAACAAAAGCACTATGTATTCTAAACTAATATTATAAAGAGGTAAAGTGAAGGTTGTAGGGAGTACTTAATCTCTGGATCTACTGAACAGATATTGAAAATCGTTTTACACACAGAAAGCCACGTTATTCAGGAGTGTCATAGGCTATATAACATCACGCTACGACACACGGGAGCGGAGCAGTAACCAAAGACCTAACTTAACACGAGTGAACATATGTACGCGGACGAAGTCGTGGGCCGAGACTAGTATCCAATGAAGCGGAACTTAGCAGAAAATTGCCAGCATAAACCAAAATGATTGGTGTTTATTTTTAGTTTTTCGCTTCAATAGGCAGGCGGCCAAGGGGTTATAGTGACTTGATTCTCGGAAGAAATAACAATGTTCTTGCTAAGACACTTTTAGTATAGGTAACATTAACCCGACCTTGGATTTCGCGACATGACAAGCCTACTGCCGTGACTGGCAGGATACAAACTACAAACCTACATTTGCGTTTAAAAACTCGCTCCTAAGATAAAACTTTGCATTTTAACCCTTATTGCGCGGAAATAAGGTATGAATAAAAAATAAGGGATTATTTAAAAATAGAACATGTTAATGTAGTTAGAACTATTGTCGTGAATAAGGTTTTATGCAGCGAGGTAGACTGTGTAACCAGCCAGCCATGCCATGTAGTTATCTATGTTGCTATACTACATATTTATAATAGTTATCAATTATGTAAACTTATATGATTTATATCCTTGTATGACGAATAGGAAACTTATTTAAAAGCCATGATTATAATTGAATAGGTACCTTATGCAATTATAATATCGACATTACGAAGTAAACCTGGCAAAGGCACATCTTATAAGCGGTTTGCCTGAGTCGGTTTTTCATACAAATTTTTAAGTCCAAAATTATGGAAAAAAAATGACATAGGATGCCTTACCTGACCTTTACGGATATATCACCCATTGAACCGGTCTTGAAATTAAATATCTATAGTATAAAGCAAAGACGCTTCCCGCCGTCTGTACGCTTAGATCTTTGAAACTTCGCAACGGATTTTAATTGCAGCTTTGATGACTAGATAGAGTGACTGAAGGGGAAGGTTTATACGTATAGGACATCACGCTAAGACCAACGGGAGCGGAGCTGTAACCAAAGACGTAACTGAACGCGGGTGGCACCGCGGGGTATAAATATTTAGCTAGTAAATAATATGTGCGAAACACCCTACTTCCAATTCTAAAAACAATCGAATTTTCTTGCTCTATTACAATTAATGGTAATTAGGGACTCACCACAATGTCTGATGGAGGCGGCGAGGCACAGCAGTATGATCCTAGGCTGTGCAATCACGTGCCAGATGGTCACCTGAGGCATCTTCTTACCGGACTCAAGGGTACTGTCTCCCGCTTTGGTAGTTCCTAAACAGGAGAAGGATTTTGTAAAAATGCTACATTTATTCTATGCTTTTCCTTGGTGGAGGAAGGTAGATTTTCCGTTGGTAAGGGAGTTGCTTAAATACCTTTTTCATATTAAAATCATTTGCCCAAACATCTTGAAGATATGGATTTTGCTTGCCACTCCGTAGTGCTAGTAGACCTTTATTTAGAACTATGTCAAACTATATTCGAAAGATGAAGGATCAAGTATTATGACGGAACCTCGTTGAGGCCTATAATATCAGTAATTACTATAAGGTTGTACGACCCATAAACGAAGAACACAATATAGCTGCTAAATTGTACCTTCTTCTCCAATAGTAGTTCTGGAAGGTTCCCGAAGAGTGAGGAAGGTGAACAGAGTGATGACCACACCAACGATTCCGGCTCCGAAGTAACACACACGCCAGCTCTGGGGACATTTAAGAATGGATTTTAAAACAACGCAAACATAAGTAATTTTTCTTTAAACACAGGTTTTAGTAATAAGTGAGCAGACGCCGATGGCTTAGGCTAATTCTAATATTTAGAGCTGCCTTTTAAATATCGTTGCCTGGTGTTGAAATAAAATAGAGGTACAACCGAGGGCAATGATGCTTAGTCAGTTTTCAACCTTATTACTAAGGACGCAAGGTGAGAACCGTTCCACCGCCTTGTCCACGATTGTACGTATAAGAGAATAAGACTCACCAATCCCCAAGCATTGACATCAGGAATGTACCGTCCAACAGGGAAGGCGATACCGTATCCTCCATAGATACCCCAGTTGAAGATAGACAGCGCCAGGGCTCTCTGTTTCTCAGGGAACAAGTCCGTCAATATCCCTGTAGCGAGGGGATTGCAGCCGGACTCTCCAGCCGCCATAATCATGCGCAGGACGACGAGATGCCAGTACTCCTTGACGGTGCCCATCAGAAGGATGGCGATTACGAAGACTAGGGTGCAGAACGAGAGGATTCTTGCTCTGTTGTATCTGTGGGGTAAAATGTGGATTATGATTGGTTGTTGCGTTATTGTGGGATGCTAACACCAGCAGTGAACGAAGTACGACGAAATATATATATTTTTTTAATTTTCTGGTCATCATTAACATTGGTCTGTTGTGTGTCGTTGCATCTTGACGTAGAAGGGATCCCACCGACTGATGGCCAGGAAACAGCTAAAAATCTTCCTAACAAAAAAAATTATGAGTGATTCTGAGCATCATAGACACCTTTCTCATTTTAACAAAATCACGCGCAGCTCATCCATTTTGTCCCACATTGAATGATGAGAAATAAAATTCATAGTAATTATCTACATTATTAAAATTTTAGAAGTTTTAAAATAATTGTTAATTAGGATTGATAAATAAATAAATAGTAATTTTACGGATTTAAGGTAATACATTCTTTACTTACTTATCAGCGACCACGCCAAGTATAACTCCGACGACAGTGAAGACTGCCATGAAGGCGGGTCCAGCCAGCACCTGGTAGTCGATACCCAGTCCATTGTAGCCCCATTCACAGTACCGCGTCCCGTTCAGCACGAGAGTCTCGCATCTGTAAAGAAAAATATGAGTTAATGTCTATCTGCCACGGTTTATAATAAAATAAGGCTATGGTTATGCTGTACATTTATTTTATTCAGTTTCTTGCTCGTTCTTCTCCATAAAAACCTACTGTTTAGAACGAGGAACGAGTTTCACGTTCTGACCGAGCGACTCATTGAATATTTAAAAGTGCCTGTACCTAATTTGGTCACGGCGGTCAAGCGCAATGGAGAATAGCCCAGTACGCAGGAGATGTTATAGCGCACAAGTGTAACAGAAGAGGGAGTGTATCTTTATTATATTTTTATTTTTGATACACTCCCTCTTCTCTCACTCTCAAAGTCCGATGATACGACCAGAGAAGGATCCAACGCCTTTACGTGTTTTCCGAAGCATAGGAGGCACACTACCAACTTCTAAACTCCGGACTGATACCGAGAAATTCCTGCTGGAAAAACCCAATAACACTTTTTACCCAACCTGAGACTCCGACTTCCGACCACGTTATCAACGAGGCAGTTAATCATCATAATCTAAATGGAGTTTCTGGTAGACTGTTCTATGATCAACACTCGCCCCAGAGAAATAGGTGTGGCCTAGTGAAAGCGGATATAAGATTATCTAATCAAAGGAAAAGAGATTAACAGATTACAAAATCAATCGCCGGAGGACAGCTGAATCTGTTTCATTATCCCTTACGTAATTATTATGTTGTTTCACTTGATTCGAGATGGCTTGTCTATTTAGAGATTCTAAGGCGGAGATTATTACTTGGCATTGTTTTAGAGTGATTGAAACCCGAGCTTTTTTGTCAATTATTTTCATGTTTCACGTATGAATCAATTAAAAATCAGTAGTTCCCCATAAAAATGCACTGCAGCAAGATCAAAATGTATGGAACAGCTGATTTTTCATTTCATATAGGTGGTAGGTTCCGTAGTAAAAGTTATTCATATTCATGAGTACTTGTACCCCCCGAAAGATGTAAAACAATTTTTTTTCTTTCTGTGTTTCTGTGTTTGCGCTACTGCTACGCTAGAGGTTTTGGGTTTGATTCCCAGGTCGAGCAAAAAGTTTTATTGAGTTTTTCTATGAAATTCGTAGTAGCAGCTCGAAGTTAGGAATTGTGCGCGGCTAATGGCAATAGGCTCGCCCCCTGTTACATGGTACGTAAACATACCGGCGAACTGTGGGTGTACATTGGTACACCTCTGCCTAACCCTTCAGGGAATACAGGCGTAATGGTATGTATGTTTGTGTGTTTCGTTTTTAACCGACTTCAAAGGAGAAGGTTCTCAATTTTAATATCTAATAATAATTCGTTATTGATATTAGTTGATGCTTTAAATATATTTATGACTACCCTGAACCCTACACTAGGATACCCTGGGCCGTGAGGTCCACCCTCTTCTGCTTACATAGTATAAAACAAGGTCGCTTCTCACCGTATCTACACATAGATCTTTTAAATGGATTTTAATGTGGTATTCATAAATAGATAAAGTGATTCAAGAGGAAGGTTTACGTATAGAACATTACGCTACGGCCAACGGGAGCGCAGCAGTAACTAAAGACGTAACCGACCGCAGGTGACACGGCGGTGAATACAGCTAATGTTGTGTAATTTAAATAGGTTGCCATAAATTTAGCAAATTCTAGGTTATGGACAATGATATTACCTTCTTCAATAATAAGACCAAGGTCCAAGGAGGTGATATGTCTTCAAGCTAAAACTCCTAATAATTTATCAGTCTGCTGTTATTATCATTATTACACCCAGTAAATCATTGCGGGTGTCACGAACCACTGTTTATATTGACAATAAATCGTGGTGGTTCAGTTTATAAGCTGTTTAGGTGCCCGTAAATATGTAAAGGTTAAATTGCGTGCGATAATGTTTTAAAAGTTCATTTTGATTTGTGAAGTGGGGTGTGGTCAGATTTCCCTCTCTATAAAACAGTGTTGTCTATGATGAGTACGTACTTTTTAAAATTTTCAAATTAAGAATGACGTTCACTTAATATAATATTGCACTTAGGCCCGATTTTTCAATCATCAGTTAACCTCTATCTGAGGAATAAATATGGCGGTTTGACATATTTTCTATACAAAAGCTGTCAAAACGTCAAACATATTCTTCAGATAAAAGTTATCTGGCGACTGAAAATTCGGTCCTTAGTCGTTATATCGGGGACGGAAAACATCCTGAGGAAACCTGAATTTAAATTAATTATTCAGACTCATAAGTCTGAAATCACCAATCCGCCTTGAGCAAGTGTGGTGATTAATGCTCGCGCCTTCTATTTTGAAGAGGCCTCCCTTTGCCCTGCTGTGTAGGTATGTTATTTATTTATTTATTTAAACCTTATGCAACAAAAAGTACAAAGGCGGACTTATGCCTTAGGCATTCTTTGCCAGTCAACCAAAGTAGGTGAAGAGATAACATGGCAGGTTCAAATTATTAAATCAATGAAAACAAAATTTAATACAAAAAAAAGAAAGAATTCGATGAAATTATATAAATAAAAGAAATTGTACAAAACAATTAAAATTATCCATACTAATAAATATCTAATAATATAGATAAAGCATATACCACCATCTTTGAATAAATGGGAAACGATAAATTACATTAAAACAGTCCCAATTAAATATCAGACCTGGAAATACCAATACCCGAGGGGATAATATCCGTCCATTAAGTAAGTATCCGTCAGTTTATTAGAAAATTCCTTTCGATACAAATATGAAAAGATTTCCTGACATCCGATTTCTTACAAAAGTGGGAAGCTAACAGTCAACAAAGCCGTGGGGTGGCATTTCATCGATGAAGGGCCGATGGTTGAGCGATGATTCCGATTAGACAAGATTACGTAATTTATTTTTAGAATCCAATTAGATTCCGTTAATGATTAAGGAGTTGGCACCAGATGTTCAATATTTAACATTTAATTTATGATTTTCCTTTTGATTGGAGAGTGCTCTAAAAGGCATGGCAAGGTATCTTTTGATATTGCATTATTAATACCTACGGCAGGGATGGCAAACCTTACATTGGTGAATGTGCCATTTCTTATGGAACAAAAATGGCATTCATGGGGGTTGTCGACAGAAGTGAAACACTTAACGTTACATTAGCATATTCAACAGGGCCAAGGCCTCTTCTCAAACAGAGAAGGTACCACGATCACCACGCTTGTTCAAGGCGAATTGGCGATTTCAGACTTATATGAATTATAAGTCCAGGTTTCGTCACGATGTTCTCCTTTACCGGTGTCAGGGATGTCCAAGTTAAACTTTGAAAGTAAAGAGAAGAAAACACACAATGGTACTTGTTCGTGCTCGGTTGCGAACCTATAGCCTCGTGTATAAGTGGCGGGCGCCTAAACCACTGGGCCATTACGAAATTTTTAAATACATACGATACACGATTTGTCAATAAATGGCGTGCACAAATGATTTTGTCGCGTCGACCACTAGCGTGTCATTGGTGTGCCATCCCTGGTCTTTGGCAAAAGATGCGGGAGGAAATAGTATGTGCTTATTAATATGCATAGCTTCACACCTGCAGTCCCCATGGGATAAACAGGGATGGAGGTTCCGTAATGTGGTGAAAAGAAACATTGCCGCGTCGATATTTATTTAAAAATGTAGCGGATTTTGGTTGAGAAAGGCCCACCTTGTATTTTTCGTAAAATAAGTTGCCCCACACTAAGAAGACCTCCTGTATCATGGATGCGTTTATGAATATATCAACCCACGTACATCTACAGCCAGACCCGGAACAACTACCTGTAGACCATATAAATATTTGTTTCGTGCAGGAATTGAACCCGCGACAAGCAGACTAGTAAATTTATTTATTTATTTATAGTTAATTAAAACGGCACAGATCCAATTACCATAGAATTACGAATATTAAAATAAAATAAGCACTCAAATAACATACAATACAAAAATTAAATTCAATGATATACAATTCGTGGATAAAATTATTAATAATTATTTAAGTAAATGGTTAAATCAATTAAACACATCACAAACTAACATAAACTAGAATGTAACAGAAAAATTATGCTAAATGTTAATGGTGTGTGTGTAAAATGTATAAAGTATCAAAATCACCAGAATTCTCGCCAGAAATGTTAGTTACAGAAAGAATTACGAGTACCGAGTTATTCTTTTGTGAAAATACTAGTATATTATTAGCCATTAAATCATACTGAAAGAGAAAGATCTTTAAATTGATACTTCGTTGTAACTGCAAGCGTCCCTAAGTTCATTCACCGCGTTGTTTTAATACCAAAGCGAGTAAGGGTGTGTCCAGATGGTCGATTTAAATTACTATCTGTCTGAGCGTATCTGTCCTTTTGAAAGAAATTCATGTTATTGTATATTTCAAAATTATGATATGCTATACTTTTGAAGAGTCAAAGTCACGCTCATCTCGTAGCGCAGTGTGAGCTACGGCGTAGCATGTGAATGAACATTGATAAGACAAAAAAAATTATGGCTACGGAACACAGACTACGAAAAACTGATTATTCCAATCGCAGAAATCTATTACGAAAAGAAAAAAAAAATGTTTCTAAGTATTTTTTCTTTTTAAACATAATCTTCTTTCAAAGATTCAGCAAGAAACGGGAAGTATTAAAAGTTTAGTTAGAACAATTTAAACTTGATTTCGTAAAAAAACTTAAAAAAGCAGTTGGAACCTTCAGTATCGTAACTGGAAGGTTTCCAGACATGGTCCAGTACAAAAAACCATCAAAATGATCAGAAGAACATGTAACATGTACATGGCTTCGTTAAGCGTCTTTTTACAAAATTAACATAAATAAAATAATTTCAAACAAAGTCGCTAACCGTCTTCTGTACCCTTAGATCTTTTAAACAACGCAACGAATTTTAATGCGGTTTTCATCAATAGATAGATTAATTCAAGAGGAACGGTTATACGTATAGAACATCACGCTACGACAAACGGCAGCGGAGCAGTAACAAAAAACGTAACGCGGGGTGTAAAGCTAGTACAATACAGCACACTCAATTGTCTGAGCACGGACTTAAGTTTAAGCTATGTGCAAGTTATCAAAACAGTATGAATTTAATATGGTAGCATTGCCGGAGGGGCGCTCTCTAATCAAGCTATAACTTAGTTAAACTTAGTTGTAATAACTAGTTACTTGTTTTGCTTTATTGGCCTCCTGTTATCAATATGCAAGTGCACTGCCGTTCGAGGTAAATTGTGAATTAATTAATCTTCGTGAGATTGATGTGGGAATTCATTGAGCTCTTGGTTAGAGTCATGCCTTAATTAAGATTAAGAGTTTTTATTATATTTTTTATATTTGAGATGAGATTGGTGTTTCAGTCCAGTCTAGGTGAGAGGTGACAAAGACAAAGTCGACGATAGAATGAGCTTATCCAGAAGAAGCCTGTTCACTCCAATTTTAATGAAATTTTTATCTGTCAAAGTGACATTGACGTAATTTTGACAGATCATAGCGTAAGTTAACGTTAAGACTCGTTTCTGAATGACAGCCATAGCTTGACAGACGAATGGCGCCAAGCTTTGATTCGGAATCCTTAAAACACTTTGCAGTTGCTAAATTATGTGAGTTGGCTGACTGCACTTGTCATTACATCTTCATTACTGTTGTCAAGTAATAAAAGGTTTCTTTAAATAAATTATTAAATCATTTTTTGTTCTTGGCTTGTTAAAAAACAAACTGATTAAAACCCTAACGTAGCTAACAAAAGAGCTGATAACTTTGAAACCGCTAAACCGATTGCCATCAAACATAGCTAAGAACACTCCCGACTAATTCACATTTCAAACAAAAACAAACAAAATCAAATTCGGTTCATGCCTTCAGGAGCTACGATGCTACAGACAGACACACACACACCCACAGATACGTCAAACTTATAACACCCCGTCGTTTTTGCGTCGGGGGTTAAAAAGGATTCCATGCAACGGAGAGGACACCATTCCAATCGATTCCAGCTACTCTATCTCCATTTAGAAATGACACAGAACTACTATACTATAATATATATCTACTTTCTACCATAGCCTCGATAGCCTAGTGGTCCTAAGCGCGACTGCTAAGCTCGAGGTCTTGGGTTCGATTCCCAGGTAGAGCAAAAAGTGTTATTGGGTTTTTCTATGAAATTCTCAGTAGCAGCTCGGAGTTAGGTTTGTGCCCCAGTGGGTGTACACTGGTACACCTCTGCCTAACCCTTCATGGAATACAGGGGTGATGGTATGTGTTTCTACCATTGCTGAATAATGAACGTTTTAAAACCGGTGTTCCTTTTTGTTGTATTTTGATTTAGCGATAGATAGGTTTTTTCTATGCATTTCATAATCTAGGTTTTTTTGGTCTGCAATAGGTGAAGGCCTGCCAGATGCTAATTTAATAAACATGTACCAACCATCATACTATCACACCTGTGTTTCCCGAAGGGTTAGGCAGAGGTGTAACAATGTACACCCACAGTTCGCCGGTATGTTTAGGTCCCATGTAATAGGGGGCGAGCCTATTGCCATTAACCGGGCACAAATCCTAACTCCGAGCTGCTACTGAGAATTTCATAGAAAAACCCAATGACACTTTTTGCTCGACCCGGGAATCGAACCCAAGACCTCTAGCGAAGCAGTCGCGCTTAGGACCACTAGGCTACCGAGGCAGTTAGGTACTATACTAGGTATCCAAAAAAATAATCACGTGATTCGTAGCACATACCTACTCGTAAGATTACTCATAAAGCAAAAACTACTTGAATTTTATATGTAATAGGTACATTTATCTACTTACCTACTTGTTTTTGTAGCAATTATTATTATTGAAACAAAAACAACAACACTGATAACATAATTGATTAATTAGGTACTAATTATAGTGGTCCGAAGTAAGAATGTGGAATGAAAAACAAACATTTTTGACATTGTTTATAAAAATACGGACGTAGATTCATTATCGCTTCGTCAGTATTAAAATTATTATCAAAATCAAACATTAATTTACTAATACTAGCTATTGCCTGCTACTTCGTTCGCGTAGAAGTAAAAGTCAATATCAAATCAGTTTTTAGCTAATGTCTCCTACCTATAAACGACCTACCTGCCAAATTTCAACTTAATAGGTCAATTATTTTTCGATATTAATTAGTGAGTGGTATTCGCTTTTATAATTATAATACTAAACATAGATCAATTAAATGCATATATTAAATAAAATAACTAACATTCTCAAAAGAAAATACCTATCTATACTAATATAAAGCTGAAGAGTTTGTTTCTTTGGTTGAACGCGGTAATCTCAAGACCTACGGGTTGGAATTGAAAAATTCTTTTTCTGTTGGATAGCTCATTTATCAAGGGAGGCTATAGGCTTATAACATCACGCTGCGACACACGGGAGAGGAGCAGCAACCAAAGACTTAACTTATCCATCCATTAAAAGAATAGTCAGGACTTTTAAACGGACAACAAACATTCTAATTACGTTTAATATTTAACCATCAACGAACGTCTATTGTACCTACAACAAAAGAACAGAATCTAGATCTTGTAATTAAACATGGAAACATCTGTAACACGTACCACAGTACCTACAGAGATTCTAAAAAAAAACAAAAACACCACTCCGTTGCGCACGCGACAAACTTTTTATTCCGCGCCATTTAATTTTCAAAACAGCTTGCCAAGTCACGATCTACCAATAAATAATCAACTGATTATAAACTCGACTGGACTTCGCAAAAAACGTTTCTCGAAACCGCAGGAGTGACAAGAAGTGACAAAACAGATCCTAACATTCCTAATATCATGTCAGTGCTGTATTCTGTACAATTATTTTTTACCTAACTTCCGTGTAGTAACAAAAAGTTGCGTACAATTTGTTCCTTTTATATTATACTTCATAAGAACCTAGGTGGCCTGGCCTTGTTGTTATTACGCACTAGATTATGTAGACTTTTGTGGTCAGTATGCAAAGTGGCTGAACTAAGTTTTCTGGCATAAATGACTTGTGATATCCCGCGATGTCAGCCACGTTCAGTTACGTTTTTGGTTCTCCTGCGTCGTAGCGTGATCGATGAATCATGGGGATTTTTAGAGATTAGCCCGTTTAAACAAACAAAAATACTCTTTAATTTCATTATATTAAAGTAAGTAAATAGTATAGGTCAAAACGCTTTTAACTTTTAAGTGAGTCAGAAGGCAGAAGATTAAATATCTCATGTTTTTATATGTTGTATGAATATTTGGAGGTATGAGAAACAGGTTGTAAAGACTCTCATCCCCCATAGTAAAGGAAGGATCCTCCGACCAGACGGGTGTTGTGTCTGGCGGGCTACTGCCCGACGGTTGTTGTCGGGATGTTGTATATGTGCTAATCGTCGCGTAAAACTTTAATATCGCGATCTAGGCAACGTCAGTTCGCATGCTGAGCGATAGATGTCACTACAAATACTTTGCTCAGAATAAAATGAAGTATCTCTCTTGCAAAAATGAGTAAACTAGAGATTCTTTTAAGTAGATAAACTTTTTTGATTCAAGATCTACCACAATGTTTTAATCATGAAATTACTTCATAAATTCAAGACCTTTGACCAACTAGCTTCCGCTCGCGACCTGGTCCGCGCCAAACTTAATATAATAACCCACGGGCACCGTAATTTTTTCTGGAAAGAAAAGTAGCCTATGTGCTATTCCAGACTAATCTATTTCTGTGCCAAATTTCATGCAGATCCATTCAGCTGTTCTGACGTGATTCAGTAACAAACATTGATCCATCCAAACTTTCGCATTTATATTTTGTAACACATCAACACGCCTGTATTTCCCGAAGGGTTAGGCAGAAGTGTAACAATGTACACCCATAGATCGCCAGTATGTTTTAGGTCCCATATAATAGAGGGCGAGCCTATTGCCATTAACCGGGCACAGACCCTTACTCCGAGCAGCTACTGAGAATTTTATAGAAAAACCCAATAACACTTTTTGCTAAATCGAACCCAAGACCTCAAGCGTAGCAGTCGCGCTTAGGACCACTAGGCTAACGAGGCAGTTTAGCATATTTTGTAGTAGGATATAAAATATGTATTTTTAACAACCTATTGTTTAGTTTATTATATATATATATATTAATAACTATTTATACTTACACCGTCAGGTAATAGGAACTTGTTTAATTAAAATTTATTGTTTCCTGATTAATATGGAGATTATGTTCAATTGGCCTTGGCCGCGGGTAATATAATAGGTAGGTACTGTAAATGGTAACTCGTGGCTAATAGTTAATATTTTATTGTCATTTGTATGATGGTACCTACCTATAAAGGATGAGAAACCGTTAGTTACATGTCCTTCCTAATATTGCAATTCTTTTTCTGTCCTGGACCGTATTATTTTAAGGTTTAAGTTTCTGCCTCGTTAGCCTAGTGGTCCCAAGCGCGACTGCTACGCTAGAGGTCTTGGGCTCGATTGCCAAGTCGAGCAAAAAGTGTTATTGGGCTTTTCTACGAAATTCTCAGTAGCAGCTCGGAGTTTTAGATTTCTGTCCGGTTAATGGCAATAGGCTCGCCCCCATTACATGGGACCTAAACATACCGGCGAACCGTGGGTGTACATAGGTACACCTCTGCCTAACCCTTCGGGGAATACAGGCGTGATGGTATGTTTAAGTTCCAATTTTTACGATTTTTTGATAAGTTTGAATGCTTCTAACTAAACTTTAAATACCACAAACCTTGTCGATACTGTTGGAAGTACGGTCAACAACAGAAATTAGTAACCAGGGTTGTCAGATATAGTTGTTTCCTTCCAAACCAATGAATGTCTGCGATTTAATTGAATTTCAATTAAAGAACTGTTTCTTTTCCAATCATTAAATAAAATTTTACTCAAAACCATCATTCGGCGTCTAAAAAATATTCAATTATATGTGACGGCATGGTTACTTATCTCTTTTGTTGACAGTACCTACATGTTTTATGTGCGTTACGTTGCGCACTATCAGAAACCGTATTTTTTTACGTAAAAACAAAAGTGATATCCCAGAAATAACTTTTGCTCAATGTTGCTTAGTAAAATCGAATTAATAAATCATTATCATTACATAAATTGGAAAATGACTAAATAATCCTTCCTTTAAGATTACGTATGCCATAAGACCCGGTCCTGTTGTCTCCGTATCCTGCTGATTGCTGTGACCTCAATTAGGATGTACCCTATATGAGCGCCTAAATAGCCCAATACGCACACCATCAAGCCTGTATTTCCCGAAATTTTAGGCAGCGGTGTACCAGTGTACACCCACAGTTCGCCGGTATGTTTTTAGGTCCCATGTAATACGGGGCGAGTCTATTACCATTAACTGGGCACAAATCCTAACTCCGAGCTGACTGCTGCGAGCTGTTTGTTACTGAGAATTTCATAGAAAAACCCAATAACACTTTTTGCTCGACCTGCGAATCGAACCCAATACCTCTAGCGTAACAGTCGCGCTTAGGCCGACTAGGCTAATGAGGCAGAACAGAGTGTGTAAAGTACTTACCTAAGTTTAAACAAAAACAAGTTTTCCTACCAATTACATAAGTATAACTCTTATTTGAAAATAAACACCAATAATTGGGCTCCTTACTGCAAATTATAATATCTAAGGCGTTAACGCAGTTATTATATCAATCATGGTCAATCAAACTGCTATAATGAGTCACTAGTACCTAATTTATTGCTAAACTAACCCAACTTAAACCCACCCACCGACATCACCTTCTATTTTTGCGCGGAACATTTTTTAACCCTCGACGCAATAACGACAAAATATGCGTGTGTGTGTCTCTCTGTGGCATCGTAGCTCTCGCACGCATGAACCGATTTTGATTTAGATTTTTTATTTAAAGGGTATATTAGTCAGGAGTGTTTTTCGCTATGTTTGATGTAAATCGGTTCAGTGGTATCAAAGTTGTCACCTCTTTTGTTAGCTACTGTAGGGATATCTATTCTTCTGTCGGAGGTTACCTACTTAAAATTTTTGATTTTGTGTTTTTCTAACATAAGTGTAGTTACTTGTTATAATATCAGTTATCTGCCAGTGAAAAATTAAAAATCGGTACAGCCATTTTCGAGATTAGCCGGAACAAGCAGACAAAAAATATAATATTGGATTTTTTGGTATAAGTACTATGTAAACATTCATATGCATTTAGTAAATAGCTTTTGTTTACATGTTACAAATCGACATTTCAAATTACTTGTATAGTTATGTACTTGCATTCATAGTAAGTGAATGCAAGATCATTGAAGTCATTTCCGTTCATTATATAGATAGGCTGACTGATAAATGACTAACATAATATTGAATACTGTTCGTCTCTCAACGTTTACAAAAATAAAATAATAAATAAATATTGATTTATTTAACTGTCTCGCTTATCCTTCACGTTCATTCAGTGTGAACTCTTCTTTAGGTACCTATAGGTCATTACTACCTATGTATTAAAAAAATGTAGGTACTTACGAGGAAACAAATCAAAATAAACTTAAGTTCTTAAATTTTTGAAGCTACAAAAATAAATATTCCTTTCATTTCAAGTGATTGGGCACATTTTGTGGTTTTTGAAAAGGTACCCAAAGAACCCTCATCGATTGTCAGGTAAAGATAATGTCAAGATGTCGTCATGGGACTTTCCTAATTCTCTGTCTCTGTCTAAATGTCGGAAAGAACAACTTTCAAGTTCAAAAGGTTACCGACCTTAAAAAAAGTTACATAGGTACCTCCACGTACCGTCTTCAATTTCAAGATTGTAATTTTGACTTTTTTGAAGAATGCGTGTTCACAATGTTTTCGCTTAATGGTCAGTTCACACCTCGAGGCGACACGATGCTGCGCGCACATCGACTCAAAATATGACTTTATTTAGTACATTAGGGGTCGATTTTACAATCATCAGTAAGTTCTATCTGAGGTACGGTGAGATACGGTGGTTTGACATATTTTCTATACAAAAGCTGTCAAAACGTCAAACATATTCTTCAGATAAAAGTTATCTGGCGATTGTTAAATCGGCCCTAAAAGATACAAACAATGTGAGAATTCAGACGACATAGCACGCAGCGCTGAATTGGGTAGATAACTTCACTAATAAATTGAGGTACTTTTTGTGAGTTTTCAAAACGCTATTCCCCCACAGATTTTGTACGAAAATACATGATAACGACGTTACTATCTGACATCTCAATTCATTAACTATTTATTGATTTCAAAGCAATTAAAAATCAAATTTTATAATTATTTCAAAATTCACTGGGTTTTCAGGGCTAAAATAAACTTGTGGACTTTTGTTTTTTTTTTTTTTTTTTGGTGGGTGGGAAATCATCAAATAACTTCTCCCGCCCTGGGCGGGGCGGGAGGGAGTGTCAGACTTTTACTGACTAAAACCCACCCATGTTCCTTCTTGTGCCCTTTGCGTTCCGGGGGCGCGGTATCTCTTGCGAACAACCCGCAGCCCCGGCAGGCATCGGCCCTCAGTGGCCCCTTCCTTTTGCTGACATCTCTTTGAGGCGCGCGTGGAACACGAACGCGCCGTCGACACGGCCTGTCGTTATGCAACGTAAGGACGGTGAGCTACCCATTGCTCACCGTCCACAGGCCAGTATCTACGGTGGCCGGGAGTCGTCTCGCGGCTCCCGACGTCCGGAGCGTCTACCGCGGCGGCTGGGACGGGAGAACCGCTGTCTCAACCGTCCCGCCGCCTCCTTCTCAAGCATTACTGCCTCGCAGAAGGAGGCGACTGCATCCCATTCCCTCTCGCTCCGGACCATGGCTTGCACCAGGGCCGGACGCGAGAGTTCGCCGCCGCCGATGGCCTCCACGAGGACTCGGCGATGCTCCGCCCAAGCGGGGCATACCGCCACGGTATGCTCCACCGTGTCCTCGGGGCGATCCACACAATGGTGACACCCGGACGTTTCCTCCCGCCCGATGAGGTGCAGGAACCTCCCGAAACACCCGTGTCCGGTGAGGACCTGCGTCAGGCGGTAGGTGAGGGCGCCGTGGCGCCTCTCCAGCCACTCCTCAAAGAGGGGACTTACCGCCTCTATTAAGGCGTGCCCAGCACGAGGTTGCGACAGTCGCTGTCTCCATGTCGCCATGAGATCGAGCCGGAGGTCGGCCCGCCGAGCGGCAATTTGCCGCGGTGGCGGACTCTCCCCCCGGCCTAGTACCTCCACGCGCCACTCGTACAGGCGCGCGAGGACCAGCGCCTCCAGATCCCACGGCGGCAATCCGGCAAGGAGGCTCGCCGCCTCCCCCGAGATCGTGCGGTATCCTCGGATGACCCTTATGGCAATCACCCGTTGGGACGCAATGAGGTAGTGGGCGGCAAGTCGCCTTAACCCCTGCGCCCACACCGGGGCCCCGTAAAGGGCCATCGACCGCACGACTCCCGCGTAGAGCCTCCGGCAGGAGGCGTTTGGTCCCCCCAGGTTGGGTAGGAGCCGCAAACTTGTGGACTTGTCTTGGAATTATTGTTTAATGGTGTCATCTACCCAATTCTCACAATGAAATGTGTTTCTTTTCAAGTAGTAAATACATTTATATTTTATGTCGACGTGCGCGGAGCATCGCGTCGGCCGTCGCGTCTCGGTGTGAACTGACCCTAAGTATAAGAACTAAAACCAGCTCAATATCACTTTTAATTAATGAAAATGAACAAAAATGCTTGTCACGCTTCCATAGACAGATACTAATCTAAATAGTCTTGTTTAATTGAGATCAATTGACTAAATTAATGATCTGTTTTATGTTACCGCTTGTACCTAAAGTTCTGGCTAAGATGAGGTAAGCTATGACGCAGTTTCGTGAGAATCAATGTTGTGATCGAAGTAATGAAACAGACATCTTCGTGTGAAAAGAAGTTTGATTAAGATGTTTTAGTTAGAAGTACTATATCACTATTTTAGTTTTTTTTTTTAAATATATGACTTTTTACATAACATAACATCACGCCTGTATTCCCCGAAGGGTTAGGCAGAGGTGTACCAATGTACACCCACAGTTCGCCGGTATGTTTAAGTCCCATGTTATAGGGGACGAGCCTATTGCCATTAACCGGGCACAATTCCTAACTCCGAGCTGCTTGTGAGAAGTCCATAGAAAAACCCAATAGCACTTTTTGCTTGACCTGGGAATCGAACCCAAGACCTCAAGCGTAGCAGTCGCGCTTAAGACCACTAGGCTACCGAGGCAGTGCCGAGGCAGTGCCGAGGCAGTGCCGAGGCTTTTTTACATCTGTCTAGAAAATGTGATATCTTAAAATCTTTCAGTTTTTCTTTTCTGATACTGTTCTGTGTAGTCAATAAGATTCCACAATTATAAATGTAATTGGCCATATATTAATCGATATATTTTATCCAATTATTGACTCCTTATAGAACTAAAATTACTTTTAATCACATTTTTAACCTTACATGGACAACAATTATTGTAATATTTCTTGTATAATAATCTCATGGCTTTTTCCTTTTTTTTTAAAAAAGGAAAGGATCCAAAAATCCTCCTGTAATTTTTACATTATTGCAGCTAATTTCTTTAAGACACCGTACGGGAAAATTGTCCAGAAGGTTTTGTTAATAAAAGATTATTGCGTCAAGGCCGGAGTCGGATCCGACCGATCTTCATTAGTCTGACAGTTGGATCCGATCGATATTTAAAATTGGAATGAATAATTTACTTCTTGCTCGTCTTGACCCATTTGTTATTGGATTAAAATATTGAAGTGAAGTCTATTGATTAGATAATCATATTCATAAAGTTACGTCTGTTTTTACTTACTGATTGGATGAATTATGTAAGTAATCCGTTCACACTTATGAAGGTAAAAAGTATCAAATTACTTTTGGTTTCAATTAACATATTTTAGATTTTATCTTCGTGATGGAATGAAATTGATTGCCGATAGACTTTATGTTGAGGTAGGTCAATTGTGTATGATTACCGTTCTACTTATTAGTGTATTTATTTAAGGGTAGCTTGACATCTTTAAGAAACAAAAAAGTTATTTAATTACTTGTCAAACCAGCTAGAAGAATTGTCTCATATACATAAGTAAATAGTTTATAGTAAAAGATTGCAACATCGTTGACCAAGCTTGGTGATTGGTGGTTGGTCAATATTATGAGAACTGTGGAAGTTTACGACCTGAGACTGTATGCACGTAGGAGTATATACTAGTTTCCTGCCCACCTGTCCATAGCGACAATTTGTCATATAATTAATATTCCCAGCATATTTAATGAGTGGCCTTCGTAATTATAGCATACGTTGTGACTCATAAAATATTTTTATGTTATTTAAAACGAAGTAGACACGCTGTTTTAGATTTATAAGCATTTATTACTTCCTGAGCGTTTATTCATATTTTATTATGTGTTTACATTTTTTTCGTTTATTCATATTTTTAATTTCGTCGTAGTTTTGTTTGTCGTTCCTTTTATTCCCTTCCTCCCCATCTTTCAAGCAAACATTTTGGACATTAATGAAGTTAACGGTGTAATTAAGAGAAGTAGGATTAACTGTAAGTTATTTAAGTTAGACAGCTACCCAACTTTTGGTCCTCACTGTACTAAAGGACCAAGTAAGTTCCCTACTTCAATGGACGAAGGAAAACAAATTACCTACTTCTGGAAATATTGTTATTGAATAGAGTGATTACGATCGTTTATCCTTGCCTTCTCCTCGGCTTTTCAAAAGAAAAACTAATGTGACGAATTGAATTAATGTGACATCAAGTAATTAGAGATAATCTTATCAACATGTTGAATATATTTATTACAAGTAACTGTTTAGGATTTCGTATTTGTTAACTTGATTGTGCATGCTGTGATCTCTACAAATATATAAGTAACGCAGTACACCTACATAATACGTTTTGTTGCCCATTATTTATGTATTAAATCTTTCGTTGGAGATCTTAAATAAATAAACATATTCAGTCATATTTTCATCTTTAGGTAACTGGTAATAGAGGTTAAAATGTCGTAATGCTTAAACTTTCGTTAGCAAAGTTGGTGGAACATATAAGAAAACTCCATTGTCATTTTCGATTTAGTATATTTCCTTGCGGAAATTGAATCATCGGGGCCTTTGTTGAAAGTAAATGCTGACGAAAACCTATTTAAGTTCGTAATGAAACATTATACTCTAAAAAAACCGGAAAAGTGCGAGTCGGACCCGCCCACCGAGGGTTCCGTACGTAGGATCAATATAAGTTATAGAATTATATAAATAGTTTATTACAATAAATCAATAGTATTTTTATTTATTTACAATTATTTTAAATTTTTCGTTTCACAGACTTCGGAGACAAGAAAGAAAACGGTATTTTTCATTTTAAATCAGAAAAAGTAACTAAAATATATTTTGCAATATGCACATCAAGCTCTTTTATATGATACCCCATTTATACTAGTAGCGTTAATTTAAAATTCCGACCTCTATAAAAAAATATAAACCCCCTATTTCTTAAGATTTAGTTACGACCGTATAGGTTCGAGACTTTTTCTTGTATTTGTGGTCTATGACGATGTTACTTGCCAAATTTCATAGTTCTAGGTCAACGGGAACTACCCTATAAGTTTTAATTCCCTTGAGAGTGTCGAAATATGCGTTTATTGCTGAATACACTTGCTTCTTGATTATTTCAGACGTATATTAACTAAGTCCAGATTTCCACATGATGTTTTCCTTCACCGATGTCAGTGATGTCCAAGATAAACTTAGAAAGAACTTATGTATTGAAAAAGTCACATTGGTACGTACCTCTCTATCTCATGTAGATATGAAAGGCCTTAAACACCGCACCGTCACAACTTCAAGTAAAATAAAGAAATAGGTAGGTACTTACATATCGCTCGAGTTGACCTTCTCACAGACAACAGGCAAGTCACTCAGTGAGACATGGGTCAGGTTCAGCATGCAGGACTTGTCTCCATAGTGAAGATCGTCAGCCGTTACTTTCGACGTTGTACCTGGGGATCAAAGTGGGTAGTTAGTAATATTAAAAGAAGGTAAGTATTTACAAAGGAAAAAGTATTGGTAGGGATTATTGTAGGATAATCCTCTAAGATGCTAACAATTTAAATTCATTGGTTAATTCGTGCCTTTATAGAAATGAATAATGGCGGCGAAACAGAGATGCTTATCATGCCGTTTTTGGTATGTATGTTCGTTATTTTACTTTAACATAAGACGACAAACAGACATTAATTAAAGATAAAAACATACACATACACTCAACTGACAGCAATCCAGACAAACTCATACATCACAGACGGTTAGAACAATAATGCAACGGCTGTGGTTGAAGTCGTGAGTAAAACATTACCATTCTAGTTTATTCCAGTTAAAAATATTTCTACGAATACCTATCAATGTTACAATTTACTTTAAAACACACATAAATAAGGCTAAGAGGTTTTAATGGACCTCCATTTAAGTGGTGATCGAAACTGCTACAGTTTTTGCTAATAAACTTCTGACCATAGGTTTTCTAGTAATTAGCAAAATGAACCAACTTGTCTGTCGCTTTGTGCTTCAAAAACGTTAATAATAATAGCGAACCAGAATCTCATGAAATTCATGAATATTTCTTTAGTAATAATTCAAGTAATTAACACAAGCTTTTGTCCGCGACTTCGAATTTGCGAATTAAAAATTAGCCTACGCCGTTATCCAAGCTACCCTTTTGTCAAATATTATGACCGATTCCATAATATTACCGAATAGCCGTTATGAGGTAAAAAACAGACAGACAGACAGATATTAGTATGGAGTATTGATGTATCATAACACTTTGTATACTAATCGATGACTTAAACACATATACACATACTCGTTATGTTACGTATTACGACATTGTTATTATAGTCTAGGTAATAGACATATTAATCAACCAATGAAAAAGATGACGTATTAGTTAAACATACAGCCTTGTTTAGAATGTTCAAGCGATTAAAGCCAGCTGCGTAATGTTCGGAAGGATTGAGAAATAAACCATTCGGTAGTAGTCTCTTTGTAAACCAGTTCATTATTAGAGGGAAATGGTGCAAAATGTTGTAAAATATATTCAATACTTGATTTAAAAGGCGTAGGCAAAAGGACCAGCTTTTCAAAAGCTGGTCCTTTTGTACGTGTAGGTAAGTAGTATACAAAACATTATTTTAAAAGTCTTATTTGACAGGCATTGCGGATTGCGAAAGGTTAGTCGTTTTGTATGTGTACGATAAGCAGCTATCTAATATTTGTGTGCTTATATGCCAAAACAATTTAAAGAAAGTACCTATGTCATATGTTTTGTAGTAATAGCTAAAATGTTAAGCGTCTACAAATGAAAGCAAAACTATTCTTGCTATTATTCAATGAGCAGATGTTAATGTCACGTGCTCAATTAGAACGAAGCAATATCTTTGATCTATTGTCGTATTCAGACGCTTGTAGTAGCTGCCTTACTTACTTAATAAACATGCTATTGCCTCCTGCCTATTATGCCACTAAAGCTCAAGCAATTTTTTGTCCCAATTCACAATCAATTCTAATCACGCGAAAACGTTATCATGAAAGCTGTTTCTGCGAAAAATGCTTTGCAAATTCTACGTAGCACGCTCTACTGTTGTGTAATCCTGTCATAAACTACTCGCCCAGCCACTTGACTAAATCACTGACTTCATGTGAACTAGGCCGTACGCTTTGTCAATGATAATGACTTTGAACGGCCTCGGTAATGACTTACGATACTATTAATTCACTTTTATTAAACGATTCGTAACGCAGTTTTTTGTTAGTTTTCGTGTGATCATTATTGGGCATAGCGATTAATTATTATTTATAGAATAGGTACTTATTTGCTGATAGTTTTTGCTACAATGGTGGAATATTACATAATAAAACGTTGGTCGTAGCGTGATGTTATCTGCGGGTTGTTCGTAAGAGATACCGCGCCCCCGGAACGCAAAGGGCACAAGAAGGAACATGGGTGAGTTTTAGTCAGTAAAAGTCTGACACTCCCTCCCGCCCCGCCCAGGGTGGGAGAAGTTATTTGATGATTTCCCACCCCCCCCCTCAAAAAAAAAAGCGTGATGTTATATTCCTCATGAATGGATTTCATATACAAAAAGTTTTTTCCAATTCGACTGGTAGCTCCAGAGAGTGTTTGAACAAACAAAAAACTCACTTTTCATCCACGTTGACATCTAACATTTGATTTCTGCTTGGCACACGTGTGTCGTGGTATGTATACTATTCCTCTTAAGTCTGGCTATTATATACAAGAAGATTTTTTTCTAATCCGAGTTGCAGATTTAGACATTAGCGCGTTTAAACAAACACACAAACAAGAAACTATTCTGAATTATAATTTTAGTATAGTAAACGCCATGACTCGTGAGCACAAACGTCAAGTTCATTTTTGGGATTTTGGGTCCCTTTTTGGGTTTTTTGGGGCGCCAACGCTGCACGCGATCGGTCCGACTGACAGACCAATGATGGAATCCAAGGACGGAACCCAAAAATGAACTTGACATTTGTGCTCACAACTCGTGGCGGCTGATAAATAGATTTCTAAAATCGCATACATTTTTGATCGTAGATCGAATGATAGTCCTAAATATAAACCACTCTACTCTGGCCTGACATTTAACTTGTAACAGTCTGAAGGCTAGGTCAGTGGAACGCCTACATCCAAACGGTTCGATTCAGAAGTATTTATAACTAGTCATGAATAAGTAAAGGGACCCTTTGCCTACCCGACTGTTTGTTGTAAAAGGGACGAGACAATAGTTATGGAAATGTGATTGTATTGAGTCTGTGATGTCAAAGATAAGAAGTTTGTCTATTTGATATTGATCTGGGGTAGGTAACAGACGATTTTATCAGAGGTAATAAGAGCTAATATTGCATGTTTTCGCTTTCATAAGAAATGTATCAGCACTATTTTGGGTTTGCAAACTTGCACAAAATCTTTATATTTTTCTTCCATATAATCAAGGCCGGTTTATCCATTAGGCAGTGTAGGTAATTGCCTAGCGGCCCAGTGCTCGAAAAATATGTAGTTTCTTTGAGTAAACAATTAATTTGAAGTTTTGTATGTAACAAACCCTCAATTAACAAAACGGTTAAAACAAATACACAAAGTAATAGCCCTGAGAGGTTTGCGTGTATGGCAAAAACAAGTGTGAATTTAGAATAAGTATTATGGAAAGAAAAGTAAATAAATAATAATAAATTACTTTCATTAGTTTAATATGTTTTATTAAATAATGTGATGGCATACCTTTCTAATATAGTTCAAAAAACAGCGTTTTTATAAATAAAATTGTATGGTGATAGAAAAAATATTTTTGGTAGTTAAAAAAGGCTCACACTATGTTTAGTCTCTGCATCACCCTAACTTAGACTGTTAGAAAATGCGTAAGGCATTAAGTCCGCCTTTGTACGGTGTATTTTTTACATTATGTGCATAAAGTTTAAATAAATTAAGGAGTCCTAAGACGTAGGGGCCTATTGGCCCAAAATAGTTAATCCGGCCCTGCATATAATCATGTCTTTCATACTTTATCTCTGTGCTATTTATTTCTGCCGACAATTATGTATCATCTAATTCAATCCTTCTTTGTTCGCTAAATGACCGTGGCTTAGGTATTGGAAAATTTCTCATAGGATTTGAAGATGTCATGACTGCTTGATATTAAGGTATCATGATTATGAATGAAATGCCACAGATTTTTATTCCCACCATTGTTATGGCACAGTAAGCTTGCGATTCATTCATTCATTGTTTTTTTTTTCATGAAATATTAATATTTAATATGGATTTACGGCGTACCTACGTGACTTTTGACTTGTTCATATTTGGGTTCATATTTGGTTCCATAGGACCATTTTTTGTGTATTTCTCTGAGTCCATGTTTTGAAGTAGCGATAAAAGGATCTGTCTAAATGTCGATTCAAAAAAAGAAAGATAGAAAAATGTTTGTCTCACTCAGAGAAAGAACATGGTTTAGCAAGACTATAAACAACATTTTTATGTTTTAGATTTAGATAAAAAAATACAGAACCATGTTATTCACGGCTGCGCCAAATATGGTGACATTTTTTGCTGAACAAGACTTATAATTGTTACAAAGAATCAATACAAAGCTATCAGCAAGACTATTCTGTAAAAATGTCCCTTCTGTACACTTAGGTTAAGTGAGCTTGAATTAAGTTGTCACCCGTTGTATTGACATCTCACCTAACGCTCACTTCACCTAAATTGGCCGAAAGAGATAATGACAGAATATCACTCCTGAAATCACATTCAAAACCGATATCGATATTATCAGTATTCCATATCCAGGTTCAGAAGTTAATTCAACCGGATCAACGGGCATCGCAATCGGATCCCTCGAGAAATAAAATATGTAGGTATTCATACACCTCCCTCATTCGTTCGAGGGCTTTGTTTTCCATGTATTATTTATGGTAATCTATGTATTTATACATACATTGTTTTTCCCATTCTGTATGGAGATGGCATGGAGATTGATACTTGTTAGAATTTGTTTATTTGTCGCGGATTCATGAAAATTCATCGGTCGCAACAAAATAGCGCCGGTTTCAGAAAATGAGGTGGGAATTGAATATGCAGAATGAATATTTTTGGTTATTTTAGTTTGTTTTTGTGTTCATTATCAGTAACTAAAGTTGTAAACTATGTATGTAACAATTCGCTGCAAACATTCATAAATATTTATACCATTTATTACTTAGCTGGAGGAATCTTTTCAACGACATTTCGCCTCTCGCTTTTTCTCTGAGATAGTGAAATTGTCATTCTCTTAAAGGAATATTGTTACTGTACGAAGCAATTCCCTTTACATTTAACTTACTTGAGCTTTTCAAAAAAATATATGTATAATAATTATAAATGCGAAAGTTAGTGAGGATGTTTGTTACTCTTTCTAGACTACTTTTATCCCGGAAAAATGTACCCGTAGGATAATATAAAAACTGTGACGCGGGCGAAGTCGCGGGTGGAAGCTAGTATTCATATAATTTTAGAGTCTCGTTAGTCAACTGCGGGGTTCTTAGTTAAGGATGGGTATACCTGTCTGCGTTCTTCCAGAGATCCCTTTAAAAACCTAATTGATACTTGGTTTAACTAACTTAGCCATTTTTTTTGTTTTCTCGAAAACCCCTCATGGACTGCTAGTTTCCTTCTCACATAATAATACAATTTATTGTACTCACCAATAAGGTAATGTCCGAGTTCTCCTAGGATGTAGCCGATGGACACCAGACCCAGCACATACCACTTGTAGAAGCCTTGCAGCTTTGTCCAAATGCCTCCGTGAAACATTTTATATTATTCTGAGGACAAAAAGAAGATAATGTTAATATTTTTGCAACTGCAAACTGCTTAGGTAGGTATCTGTTGTCTCCATCAATGTCTGATGCTCCCGAGTTGAATTTTTGATTATGGTTGGTGCATACCTTATGATTTCTTAAATCGAATCTAATGATGGTTAAAAAATAAGAATTGCAATTTTAAACCGACATATTGAACCTCTTTTTAGTGTCATCATTGTTCCAAATTTAAAATTATGAATGGCTGTTTAAAAACTATAATAGACAAATAAAACTGGGTAACCGAGTTCGTGTTTAAAAATAGAACCTCTTAATTTCCTAATCTTTCAAAGCTTTGATCAACACTAAAATAAGTAATAAAATAAAATAAGTAATAAAGTAATTTATTCTTATCAGTTATTAAGGTCTTAAAACCACGTTTAACTAGCAATAAAATTAAGTACTTATTAATCACCATATTAGCAAAAACAAACTTTAAATACACCCCTAAAAGATCGCGAATATACCGAGTTAAAATACCGGTTTTTTTTTTTTGTGGGGTGGGAAATCATCAATTAACTTCACAATACCGGATGAGATCAATAACGTGTCAATGCAGACATTTTAATCATCGCCATGTGTAAATGGCCTCAAATTATAATAATTAGGCCTTATACGGCCTAAACTGTATCACGTTCGTGACATACTTTGATCTTATTTTGAAAGAAAAATCTATACGCCCTGAAGCTAGTATTTATTACATAGTTGGAATGTTAAGGCTATCGTTCTATACAAAGCGGGTAGCGAAGGCTTCGAAGATGTAGAGGACATTGTTTAGACTAGGGGTTTCCATTTTTTTTTGTGACATCTTTAAGGTATTTTTTGGGTTACTTTCTTGGGGGATTGGTTCGTCTGTCGGACAGAACTCGAGCAGCGTCGGCGTCCCAAAATACCCAGAAAGGAACCTAAAAATAACTTGACATTTATGCTCAAGACTCGTGGCGACAAATATATTTGTGTGAAGCTTGCAGATATTGAGATTAGTTTGTTTATTTAACTAAAG
Organism: Caradrina kadenii; assembly: GCA_947462355.1. Taxonomy (NCBI): domain Eukaryota; kingdom Metazoa; phylum Arthropoda; class Insecta; order Lepidoptera; family Noctuidae; genus Caradrina; species Caradrina kadenii. The sequence continues at coordinate 2,001,939 of OX381693.1, read as the reverse complement.
AAAACTTCAAAGATCTTCATCTTAATTATTTTAAGGTATTTATTAAAAATATAACAGCACAATAATTGTACAACCCTTAAATGGAACTCGCATGCAGGTGACCTTTGCCTACAGTCGCGTGACGCCCTTAGGATAGCTTTACGACGCACACTTTTGAAACCCCTGGCCTACACTGATCTCGCTGCTGGAACTCAAGTCTTTCAGTGAGAGGTAGAGATGGGTACGTCCGCGATTTAATGGGGTCGGATCCCGATGCAGATCCAGGTCAGCGGAAACGGATCCAGGATTCATGACCGCCGGACCTGTATGGGTCATGCGCAAACTGCGTATCTGTAGGTCTTGTTGAACCTGGGACAGCTCCTCTGCTTACAGGAACATGATAACGGATACATGTTCGCGCAACATTTCTTTGAACTGCTCTGTCGTTCGGAAACGAGCGGCATTTCTTACAAAACTTATAAATCTATTTGAGCGGCGGCGGATTGTGACTTGTGAGCGGCGGTATTGTTACATGTCCAGTGATACGAGTCCGACCTGAAGTTGGATATGCATTACGCAAAAACTCAATAGAAACAGATCCGAAGAACCGTATCCATCCGGACCTACACATCTCTATTGAAAGGGGGTCGGCGTACTTAGTGTGGGACACGACACGGTTTTTCAGAATGCTTGTCTTTTTAACATCAAGGTATTTTGTTATTGACCAATAGTAGGAATTAGGCTAATTGGACGTCAAAATGAGGAGTAGGTACCTTCTCATTACACACACGATACCTAAAAAACTTGGTATACTTGAACCCTTCTCCGCTCCGCTACCGTTCCGCTTATAGAAGGCTCTCTTGGCCTCATATAAGTTTATAAATTTATGTCAACGGAAACGACGTGTGAATTATGTGACAAGTTAAGGACCCACGGAGGTCGCTCTAACGAGTCTTAGATAATAAGTGTTCCGTTTTGGACTTGTATCTGTTGCTACATGCAAGCTGTATTTCTAGACGCAGATAGTTTATTTTTCACTATTGGACAGTATAGAGATAAGTAATCTTTAGATAATATGAACCTGTCCAAAGGTGATGGATTTCTTGCAATTTGAAGTTCGTTCATAAGTGCTCCGTTCATTGGTAAAACCAATGGAATGTATTACCAATGTAATGTTTTATTTAACAATAATAGAATGCATGCAATTAATAAAATAATTTGCTTTTTTAACAACATGAACACAATAAATAATTCAATAAATAAAATTATGAACGATGCATCGTTTTCTTTTACTTTCACTTTCTTTAATTACATATGTTATGTTTTGTTCTATTTTCAAAATCCGATCAAGACTCGAATCAGTAATTCTGAATTCAAATATCGAGTTACTCATTGGCTGACCAAAATGACAACAAACAATCAAATTTAAAAACAGATAACATCAAAAAGATGCTTTGAAAAAATTCCAATTCTAAAAACAACAAACCTCATATTTTAGGCACCACCATTAACCTGTCAGGGAGTCCTATTTTCGGATAATAAAAACATAACAATGACCTAGATGATAACAATGACGTAATTAAGTGGATTTGATGTCGCGTGTCTCTATTCTCCATTGTGATGGCGGCTCGGTAAAGTCCGTTAAGTAGCTGGTACTTGGAAACTAATTACAGGCAATGTTGGGGGAAAATTTGTCTTTTAGTTTCGTTAGAGTTTGATTTAAGAGATTAGTTTTATTATAATTAACTGTTCCAGCTTTCTACCTATTATATAATCTTTGTTACCGCTTTATAATCCACGACGCAAAAATGACGGGGTGTTATAAGTTTGACGTGTGTGTGTGTGTCTCTGTATGTGGCATCGTAGCTTCCGAACGCATGAACCGATTTTGATTTTGTTTTTTGTGTTTGAAAGGTTAATCAGTCAGGAGTGTTCTTAGCTATTTCTTTGATAGAAATCAGTTCAGGTATTTCAAACTTATCAGATCTTTTGTAAGCTACGGCAGTGATTTATTCCTTCTGTCGGGGCTTACTTAAATTTTTTAGGCTATATTAAATGGCGAAAAGTTATGTTAGTCGATAGACGAAATCGCGGAATAAAAAGTAGCCTATATGTTCTTTCTTGGGGTTCAAGCTTACTGCTTACTAAATTTCATCAAAATAGGCTCAGTAGTTTAGCTTAAAAGCCGTACTAGACAGGTTACTTTTGCATGTATGGAAAGTATGGATTGACAAAGCAGCTATTTTGAATTTAAAAAAGAACAGAATGAGCGTTGCCTAACAGGGCGTGTTCAAGAAAATAAGGCAACAAGCGTGCATGAAATGACATTCATATTTTAGATAATGTTGTATTTACAATTAGTTTGGTATGTTCTTATGTTCCAATATAGTAACTGTTGTTGGCCTAACAATCTATTATATTAATTTCAATCAAAACTTACTTAAATAATAATTAGACTACAAACTACGAGTATGTACAGTTAATATAAAATACAAAAAGGAAGCTTATAGGGCATCAAAAAACTCATCCGCATCGCTGTCAATGGGACAAGTGCCCAAAAGGCTGGCAGCATTGCCATGTTGTATGGCAATGCTGATTCTTTGGCCCAAGAAAAGGCCAGTCCTTTGGTCACGTGAAAAGTCGACCAGTCGCTTGGTAATGTCCCGAAAAAATATTATAGATCAAATGTAATAATATTTCGAGTGATTTATAATATTTCGAGGGGGGGATTGTCCTCCTCTGACTACTCCCGTGATATATTTCGAAGAAAGTTTTTAAACTAATTTGGCCAAACATATAAACCATTGAAAATCGCACGACGATGTAGCCTCTCGCCTTTCTCTTATTTTTTTTTGTAGGACCTACTAATTGAAAGTTCTCAGCCATTCTTGTTGAAGGCCTTCAACTTTTAACCTTGCACTTGAGTTAACGTGTAGTCTTCGAAAACATTAATCAACTAAAACACAAATAAACTTCCGTATTCGCATTAATTTCACGGCGTTTTACAATCAATTGTGAATTTCGCAGAGTTGTGTCTTGCCATTATGATGTTATTTACCTTTTGTAACCTACTTTGTACTTTTGAGGAAAATGGAAGAAGATTTTAAGTGTTCTCTCTAATGGCTTTATTGTCTGTGTTTCTTCTGGACCACTGGCGTTCTTGTATAATTTGGTTCTTTATACCGTTAATTAGCTCAAAACTTCATTTTCTTTTATAATCTTTTAAGAGGAGCGAAACAGGTTAATGGCATTAGTTTTGCCGTCTATTAGGTACACCTCTGCTTATGTTGTATTTGTAAATAATTTCATCTATTCAGCAGTTAGATAATAAAACTTGTACTACTAGTTAATAGCCCTGCTAACGCCATCGTTGTAAAAATCTATGGACGTAAAAATGATGTCTGGAATCTAGTTAAATTAAAAACAAAAATGTTTTCCGGAACGAATTTCGGTCAAAGCGTTGAATCCTAATGGATACTAGCCAAGTATGCAGGACATTATTATAGTACACAAGTTTGTGCGCAAATCAGGTGCACTCTCTTTTTTCATTTTGTAGTCCAATGGGACACCAATCTGACACGACCAGACAGAGATCAGATGAAAGACCAACGGCTTCATACATGATATCACTTCACTAACTTCCAAACTCCGAGCTGCTACTAAGAAATCCCTAGTAGAAAAGAAAACCCAATAGCACTTTACCTGACCTGGTAATCAAACCCAGGACGCCCACTGACCTAACGTAGCATTCAGGTAATACATTACCGAGGTTACATAATGACACTAACACACGCGTGACGCAGCAGAAGTTGACGAAGCCGGTAATTTGGGAAAGTGTGTGACGGTCATCTGACATGTGCCCCATTAGAGCTGCTGTATTATCAGTGTTAGGACTTAGGCACTCTGTGGACTTCTAATACGACATCCAGACGTGACTCTTGAGACTCCATGAGAAATGAGGAGGAACCTTTATGTTCTGTCATCAGAACTTCAAGGTTCAAATTTTTTTGAAAATATAATATAGCCCATGTCACTTGGAGATAGTGTAGCTTTTCAACTGAGAAAGAATTTTTGAAATCGGTCTAGTGTTTTCAGGGCCTATTCAATGTAAACAATCAAATCTTTCCTTTTTATAATATTAGTACAGATAAATAAATTTTCGCACTGATCCTAATTTTCTTATCAATAAAATTAGCATATAGCACTCAGAGATAACATACCTTCTTAAAAACAAAAGAATTGTCAGAATCGGGCTAGTAGTTCCTAAGATTAGTACGTCTGAACAAACTCTTCAGATTTATAACATACAGCTTCTTCATCACAAAACTTATGATGGAATTATCGCCATGATGATAAAGCAAATAAATAAATTTTTCAATAAAATGTGTAATAGATCATTATACACTATTAAAATTGCACAAACACGTCGTTAACATTCCAATTTAATAACTATCTTAATTGATATTGGGTTTTAATTCAATTTTCTTGTAAACTTGTCTATTTCAAGGTATTAGTGTGTACGTGTGACGTAGAGGGCGTCTTTGTCCCCATTTCACTCCTCGCGTCATTGCGTACGGATTAGGTAAGAATTATGGATTGTAATTGGCCTTACTTTTTTACTGGACAGCACGATTGGTTTTTTATAGTATTTGATATAATATTCTCACGTCATCATTTACCTTCTCATATCGGTAGATGACTGAGATTGTAATGGCGGCAACAAAGTCAAATCATTTATTTCAATTAGACGCTCGGGATTAGGTTGTTTAAGAATCATCTTCTTTTCGAATCGATGTTAAGTAAATCCTGTTTAGATTTTGGGCCAATCATAAAATTTAAAGAGTATTTTTTTTAGAAAAAGTTTTAGTTAACCCGTTGGCTGCCACGTCAGGCACCAGTGCCTGACGCTAGCGGAGGTTTGACCTTCAACATTTTTGGCCCGGCAGTGAATGTGTTAAATAATTAGTAAAAATGTTTTTATCTCTGGACCTATTCAATATTTCTTGCTGGATAGAAATACATGCACATGGAATTATTATATTGTTTTCGTTCTATGGTAATTAATGTAATTGGTATTGAATCGTGTTAATTAACTATGAAATAAATAAATCACATAAGTTTTACGTAATTAATTTAATTATTGAGAGATTGTAGGATAACTCATTTCGGTAAAACTAAGAGCAATTGTCGTTTCATGAAACTTTCCATCATTAGATCTGATGTTTCCAAAAATTTTCTTACATCACGAAGGAATTTATTAAGCTCACCTACCTTGGCCTAGGTCTACCAATAATTTCGAAATAGTATCAATGTGGTGACGAAATTCATTGCGATTACGATGCCAGTCGAATGTCACTTAAGTGATCGCAAATATACGATGGAAGAATACTTAATCAAAATTTACATTTCGTATATTCTAAGTAAGACTTCTAGGTCAACTGTTGTCAAATCTGCATTTTCCTGTGTAACACCAAGTTCAGATAGTAACAATGTTCTACCAACTACCATGATGCAAGATTCAAAATTTGCGTTCGAAGTTTTTATATGCAAATCACATCTCGTCTCATTGCGATTTAGACTGTTTACAATTAATTTACACATATTAACCTTGACTTTTTCAGTGGACTTTCTAAGTTTATCATGGACGTCCCTGATATCGGTGAAGGAAAATTTCGTGAGGACACTTGGTCTTATAATTAATCGAAGTCTGAAGTCGCCAATCCGCCTTGAGTAAGCTTGGTGATCAATGTTCGTGCTTTCTCTGTGAGGAGTAGGGATGGACAGATGTTTGAATCGACGCATGTTTGATACTCCTTCACGTTTAATCTACTGAAAGGAATTAGCTGTTTGGCACAATAAGATAAAAATGTCCTATCGATATTTTTGTCCGATTTTTGTGTGCCTCATCATCTGCTTAACCTTTTCCTGTTGGGGTCGGCTTCCAGTCTAACCGGATGCTAAATACCAGTGTTTGACATGGAGCGACTGCCTATTTGACCTCCACAACCTAGTTAGTGGGCAACACGATACCTTTTGGTAAGACTGGTTGTCAGACTTCCTGGCTTCTGACTATCCGTAATGACTGTCAAAGATCTACGAATGATAGCCGGGACCAACGGCTTCACGTGTTTTCCGAGGCACGGGGGTGTCACACCGCCAATTTCCAAACTCCGGGCTTCTACTGAGCAAATCCTAATGGAAAAACCCAATAACACTTTTTGCCCCACCTAGGAATCGAACCCGGGATCAACGGGGCAGTGCCTATGGGATAATTTTAGATTTCGGCCGAATTTGGAAGTAAACCCAGACAAAATCGCGGGCAAAAGCTGGTCTCTTATGTGAATGAGTTTATCTTTGACACGATCTCCTACATACACTACTCTTCACTATTATTCATCGACGCATACAGAAAGAAAAATTCCTTCAGTCAGTCAGTCAAAGTTGTCAAAACTCACTGAAGTGTGGAATATTTTTTGTGTAATCTATGATATTATCAGTATATTGAGTGGCTGTGCCATCTACTGCCATCTCTATTGTATTTGTGTGATCAACCTAATAATTGTTGACCTCAACGTTTTTTCCAACATTGTTCTACGCTTCTACAACTGTTTTATACTCTGCCCTTCACCCAATGCATGGTTAGATAAAGTGTATCGTTCATAATTTCATGGATGGATGAATGTCACGCATTCACAATTAAATGGAGTGCAAAATTCTATTCTAATATAATAAAGCTGACGAGTTTTTGTTTGTTTGTTTCGCCCTGATCTCAGGAACTGCCTGTCGAATTGGAAAATATTTATTTATTAAAACTTTTTGCACATAATGTAAATAATACATCGTACAAAGGCGGACTTAATGCCTTTGGCATTTTCTACCAGTCAGCCTTAGGGTGATGCAGAGACAAAACATAGTAGGTGCAAGGAACAGAAAGTTTCCAGGAATAAAATATAATATATACACATACATACAAACAAAATATACAGAGTAGAGTAAGATAAAAATACATAGGTGGAGAAATATAACAAACTAATTAAAATACAAAATCTATAATAAATAATAATTAAATTAAATATCTTTTTGTATATGATAGCTAGATTCACGAGAATAGTATAGGCTATATAACATCACGCTTCTACACATGGGAGCGGAATAATAACCAAATAAGTAACAGAACGTGGGTGAAACTGCGGGGTATGGCTGGTCTTGTTTATGTTTCTTTTCATTAATTCGCTTGTGTACATTGTTTGGTTGTAATATTTGATATCAAGGTGTCCGGTTAAAATATGGAATAGACGGACCGTATCCATTCGGTACTAAGTTTAAAAAAATTGCAAAGTAAAAAGGGTTGCTAACTAATTTGTTGTACGTATTGATAAGGCGTGTTGTAATCATTACAAATTGCCTCGTTAGCCTAGCGGTCCTATGCGCGACTGCTACGCTAGAGGTCTTGGGTTCGATTACCAGGTCGAGCAAAGTGTTATTGGGTTTTTCTATGAAATTCTCAGTAGCAGCTTGGAGTTAGGATTTGTGCTCGGTTAATGGCAATAGGCTCGCCCCCTATTACAAGGGACCTAAACATACCGGCGAACTGTGGGTGTACATTGTTACACCTCTGCCTAACCCTTCGGGGAATACAGGCGTGCCAATGTATACCTACAGTTCGCTGTTATGTTTAGATTGTTTATGTTCTATGTAATAGGGGGCGACGTACTTGTTTATTAACTGGAAGCTCTTTCATATAAATGCCATATGATTCGTAAAATCTTAATGCTTTACGGACGTTGTACTCCCACGCCTATGGGCGTAATGTACAATTACCATGTGAATACGGAAGCTGGTAATTTAGATGTAAATACGTAGGATATGCACGGCTATTGTAAGATTTTATTTATCGTAATATGTTCTATCGATTAGTCTTGATACTTGAAAGAATAATGTGACTATTGATTAAGCAATTTGCTCTTATTTCGTTCTTACTAACCCAGGGAACCAATTCATTCTTTAGTGGGTAATTAAATGTTCTTGTTGGGGGCGTGGATCTTGCGTCACGCTAATACCGGGCTCGTGAGTCATGACTCACGAGCCCGGTATCAGCGTTCACACCTATTACAGTTCCACCTGCTACCATGGTAGCAGGTGGAACTGTGGGGTTTTAGTCGGTAAGAGTCTGACATAGCCTACCGTTCTCCACAGACGGAGGGTGTACATAAAGATTTTGAGAAAAATGGTTGAGCAAAAAGTGTTATTGGGTTTTTCTATGAAATTCCCAGTAGCAGCTCTGAGTTAGGATTTGTGCCCGGTTAATGGCAATAGGCTCGCCCCTTATTACATGGGACCTAAACATACCGGCGAATTGTGGGTGTACATTGTTACACCTCTGCCTAACCCTTCGGGGAATACAGGCGTGACGGTATGCAAAAAGTTAATCAAGTCATAATCTCTCATTAAACCAAACAAGGCAATGAAATTAACATTTTATTAATTGTGCCGTAAATTATGCACAAGAAATGATTAGTTCATGATTAAAAACAATAGACAATCATAAGAACGGTGCTAAACGTCCGATTAATATTTAAATATGCTCGTTTAGCGCTCCTGAATCGCTCGTAAGCATAAATAATCTTACTCTGTAAGCACTTACGCGTTTAGATAAGTTTTATCAGTCTAAGTGCTTTATCTAGCAAGTTATTTCAATCTTTGGACACGCTGAAAGCGACCAAACGTCTTCAGGCGGTAGGTAAAGTGGTACCGGTCTTTTCAATTAAAAATCATCTCTGGGTGGTGAATTTAAATGAAGTGAGCTCGAGGTGATCTGTCAATTTCTAGAATTAGAAGTTTTTTTCATTAAGAGTTCATCGAAAGAGTTTTGAAAGATATTAAATTGTGGATTGTGCGCACACATTAACATGTTTTTTTAGACAAGACATCTATTTTTAACGATGGAAAATAATTCTCTTGAATTCTGATAAATTCATCCTCGTCGGCCTAGTGGTCCTAAGGTAACTCTAGAGGTCTTGGGTTCGATTCCCAAGTCGAGCAAAGTGTTATTGGGTTTTTCTATGAAATGCCCAGTAGCAGGATTTGTTCCCGGTTAACGGCAATAGGGTCGCCTCCATGCGACTTAAATATAACGGCGAACTGTGGGTGTACATTGGTACATAACTGCCTAACCTGTCGGGGTATACAGACGTGATGGTATGTATGTATGTAAGAAATCATCAAATGACTTCTTGCGCTCTGGGCGAAGTAGAAGAGAGCGTCCAGACTCTTACTGACTACAACCCATTCGTGTTCCTCCTAATGCTCTTTGCGTTTCAGAGCCGCGGTGACTCTTTCAAACAAATTCCGCAACCCTGTCAGCATACATAGATTCCTAACCTAGACCTCAAAGATTACTTGATTATGCTAATAGGAGTGTTTGAAAAATATCTTTAAAATTACATGAATATTTACATGGTGAAGCTCTAAGGTGAATAATTTTAACGTAAACAAAACAGAAATAATTAACTTCCGACTTGCAATTCGCGAAGTGTCCATGGCCGTGATAAACGTGTCATTTGACCTCAACTATTCATATTAGACTGCTATTTACGTATATAAATGTCTATGTACATACAATGTATCAAAATTAGTCACAAATATTAAGACTGTTTTCTTATCAGGGACTTTTAGAAAAGATTTATTGTATTTGTTGGATTTAAGTATTGTTATGTATTCAAGTAGATTAATAATACCTAAGTACATTTCTTAGGAATAAAAAATAAACTGCCTCGGTAGCCTAGTGGTCCTAAGCGCGACTGCTACGCTAGAGGTCTTGGGTTCGATTCCCAGGTCGAGCAAAAAGTGTTATTGGGTTTTTCTATGAAATTCTCAGTAGCAGCTCGGAGTTAGGATTTGTGCCCGGTTAATGGCAATAGGCTCGCCCCTTATTACATGGGACCTAAATATACCGGCGAACTGTGGGTGTACATTGTTACACCTCTGCCTAACCCTTCGGGGAATACAGGCGTGATGGTATATATATATAATAAAATATAAAAAATTAGGGATAGGTATGAATAACATGATACTTCTGCCCCCCTTCTGCTTCGTCTGCGTAGAAGCCAAATGTGTTTTCAAAACGTACCCTATACATATAGCAACAAAGTAGCATTCTAATCTATCAATCAACAGCTGTTCCATGTAAATATGAAACTGCTCAAAAAGAACTTAATTGCCTCGTTGGCCTAGTGGTCCTAAGCGCGACTGGCCGTCTTGGGTTCGATTCTCAGGTCGAGCAAAAAGTGTTATTGGGTTTTTCTATAAAATTCTCAGTAACAGCTCGGAGTTAGGATTTCTGCCCGGTTAATGGCAATAGGCTCGCCCCCTATTACATGGGACCTAAAAACATGCCGGTGAACTGCGGGTGTACATTGGTACTCTTCTACCGAACCCTATGAGGAATACAGGCGTGATGGTATGTTTATGCTTAAAAAGAAAATGAGCGATTAAAAATTTCATTGACAAATTCTTAGCGTGTCGGCCGCGGCATCCCAATGTGTATTTTTTCATGTTATGCCCTGGTCTTATTTACTTCGCCTTTGCCGGTTTATGCAAAAAGTTAAATACCTACTGAGTTAGTCTCAGCCTTGCTCTAGAATCTAGACAGAATATCTAAGTTAACATCTCGAACGGATTCTTCCACGATCTTACACGACGAGTCACGGCTTTTAACCAAATAAAAAATAATCGTACTTTTAAGGTAAAACGATCCCGGATTTACCTTACTGGATAAGCAAGTTTAAAATTTTGAACAGACAAGTGGTTACGTGGCTAAATATTCTTAAATCTGCTGTCCCTCGACGACACGACTGCCATTGGTCTCGTGATTGTAAGCGAGACTACTGAGCGTGGAATCCTGGGTTCGATTATCAGGACGAATAAAATGCTATTGGGTTTTTCCATTAGGAATTGTTTAGTAACAGCCCAGAGTTTAAAACTTGGTGGTGTTATTACCTTGTGCCATGGAAAGCACGTTACGCTGCTGGGCCTGATCTTTCCCCTGTACCGAATCGGCGTCCCATCAAACTAATCAAGTGAGGGAAGAGGCAGTGCATCTGTGTTTGTGTACACACGTGTAAACTATCATCATCATCTTCCTGCCCTTATCCCATGTTACTTGGGATCGGCGCCGGCGCAACACGTTTTCTTTTTCCATGCTGTCCTGTCAACCGTCATGCTATCGCTTACTCCCTTCTCTTTCATATCATTCTTCACGCAATGCATCCATCTTTTCTTTGGACTCCCTCTTCCCCTACACGTGTGCACTATATTCCCTAAGTATTTGTCTAGTATCTAACAAGATTAGGCGCCGTGGTCGAAAGAACAAAGACAGTACAAAAGCTCTTATTAACCTCCCGTCTCAAAGAACTGGTAGCTATATTAAAGCCATTATTGTATGGTTTATATTTATGTGTTGTTTGCCACTTAACAGGGTGCCGCATTATAGCGTCGGGTTTCAGAGAACCGATACTATTGTTCAACAGTTAAATGCGGTAATGGCGCGGTGAAACCTATCAACGACGTGTTTCGTTTAATTAATATGATACTTTGTTGCTATGTACTTACGAGTGTTTGTTTGATGCCAAATTTTTTACAGGTACCTTTTCTTTTTTGTTTCCGGGGGGGGGGGGGGGGGGGGGAGGGGGGACACCTTCAAAAAGCGCCCAGTCTTTGAGAATAAGACAGGGGAACGTGGGATTCTTAGCTCACTAAAACAACCCCGGTGGTCACCATCAGTGAAGAGGGTTCCGTTTCCTCATAAAAGACCGCACCTTACTTTACTTTTACTTTGCTTAAAAGAAAGCGTCAGCGTCATCAACTGGTCACCCCCAATTCGTACAAATCTTAATGAAAGAGGGGTAATTTTAATCAGGCTGTCTGTACGAAATAATAGTGTTTTAATTAGTATTTCTAAACTAGCCACAATCTAAAGTATCTACTAGGCACAGTAGTCTGCTAGAATACCTACTAATTATTCAACGTGTAAGGCATTTAAGCAACTTTAAATAATTATGTAGGTACATTTACATACCCACTTTGTGAACTATACATGACTCTGCATAGTAATGCATTCAGATAAGGTTTTTTCATCATTTACTTTATCCAGTACATGGCAATTAATAAACTGTAAGCACACAGACTATAAAAGACACAAATTATAGAGTTCCGGCTAAAAAAACCCGAGTAATTGAAACCTTAAGAATGCGGATTACGATTCCATGACAACATGACAAGTTGTAAATAGACACCTCAGATACCCGTTAACAACATAAACTGCCCATCTAACTAAGTTACATTGAGCAACAATTCTTGCTCGGAAACGACTTTTATTTATACATACCATCATGCCTGTATTCCTCGAAGGGTTAGGCAGAGGTGTACTAATGTACACCCACAGTTCGCCGGTATGTTAAGGTCCCATGTAGTAGGCGGCGAGCCTATAGCCATTAACCGGGCACAAATTCATACTCCGAGCTGCTACTGAGAATTTAATAGAAAAACTCAATAACATTTTGCTCGACCTGGGAATCGAACCCAAGACGTGTAGAGTAAAGTAGGTACAGTTATTTTTGTAAAAACTGTAAAAATTAAGTTAGAATTTTGACCTTCAATATCTCCATATCCAAACAAAAGGAAAAGGTAAGGTGGTATATATTTATACCCAACAGATTTTATTCATTATTGCAATGATCGAAAGAACATCTAGTTGAAGCTTTCGTTCAGTGTCTTCAGCCTTTAAATAATGATGATACTTCAGAAAATCTCATTCACTAATGTCCTTGAATGAATGAGTGTCAACATTCTTGTCACGTCTCTCGCTCTGATACGGTGAGAGCAACGAAATAGTAAACGTGCCTACACCCGGATACCAAATATCCGGGAACCCGTGATATACAATAATAACATCTGAATTATGAACATTGTAAGGAAAATTTTTGATTTGATGTGAAGGGGAAATAATGGAAATAGGGCGACAACACGGCGACAACTAGATTGGTAATCTCGGGAATCGGAAAGGTGTAAAGAAAAACAAAAAATGTAAGTGAAAAGATAAACGCCAGGTACGGTAACTCCAAGTTAATTGCTGATGCGAGCTCAGTATTTATGACTTTTTGTAATTTACCTTCGTGTAATACTTAACTCTGAGTTAAGATTTTGATGCTAGTAGGATTTACTGGGATGGTTGCGGTATTTATAAGGCATTAGGAGGAACACGGGTTTTAGTCAGTGTGAGTTTGACACTCCCTTACGCAGTTCCGCACCGCCCAGAGTAGAAGGCCATTCAAAAAAAAGGTCTTACTAGGATATAAAGATGAGGTATTCTTGTTTTTTATTTACCTTTGTCAAATGCCTAAAAACTATGTGCTAATTGTCCACAGCCTATAAAAAAAATTAAAAGGAAAAAACACTTTTTTCCTAAAAAGACAACCGCCTTCTAAAACTAAAAAGTGAAAGATAACTTTAGCTTTGGAAGTCGGCGGCTTCGGTTCTGTTTGTGGTTTTGTATAGCCATCGACTTCCAAGGCTAAAGATTTGTTTCTTTCCCCTTTCTGAAAAAAAAATGAATGAAAATCGGACTACTCTGTAAAAAGTCATGCGTAAAAAGAATATATTTATACGAGTATTTACGCGTCGACTTGAAAAACCTCCTTCATTTTTTCGTTGGTTTAAAACCCTTAAAAGCTCCTTCAAAAATATAAATATATAAAACCAACAGAAAAAATCTGCAAGAAAGACGCGCGCCTCAATGCCTATAAGACTTTTTGCGCTAACCAATATAATTTGCGTTTTTTGCCTATTATGTCAAGAAGTGAAAGTCATCCTCCTGCTCAATTACCGTCAGACCTTGGACCTGGTCGCACGTTATCCTAATTCGTCACACTGACTATCAGAAAATACAGAAGCTATTTTTATTGTTCGTATTTCCTTATAATTAAAGGTATTGTTCTTAAAGAGGTAGAGGCAATGAATTGTATTATTTTGATTGATTTTGGAATCTAATGCTGATTGATTTAGATTCCAAAGTCATTTGAAAATCCAGATATTGCGTGATTTTCCATTCTTTCATGTACCTATTTGTTTTCTTGTTGAAGTAATTGCAAAGTACTTACTGTGATTTGTTAGGAACTTATCATTAATCATTGTTTATTCCCAGAAATAAGTACAATTTATTCTAATCATTATTTATTTACCTACATACGACCACAAATAATTGAAACTCATTTACCTACTCTTATTAAGACTTGAGTAATTATGTCCCTTACTACCTTGACAATCCAAACTTCTAAACTAATATTATTGTTACGTCTCACAACTGAACCGATTTTGATGAAATTTGGTACAGGGTAAGTTTGAACCCTAAGAAGGGACATAGGCTTCTTTTTATTCCACGACTTTGTCTGTTTGAATGAAAGTTTGTATGGGACTCCATCATTATTGAAGATAAAACCATTAAACTTTGTATTTAGGCACTTGATAATAAATAAATTGAACATTTTGTATACTACGCGGCCGAAGTCCCAGGCAAAATCTAGTTAATAATATAATTTAATAGTATTTAATGCTTAATAATTATGTCACTATCATTAACTTACTTCGAGTAACCTGCACCACTTAACAAACTTGGTTGGTTATATCGGTCAGCGAACACGCGGAATGCGATCCAGTCATGTGGCCAGCAAGTGTTCTACAATATCACACTTCAGCGTCAATTAATTATGATAAATGAAACAGCCATATGCAATGCAAACGCATCGAGATAAAATTGATGCCGATCTTTTATTAATGGCGGCAGTTCCGTGTTCTAGCGATTCGTTTTTGTTTTTCTGTCAACACAAACTGAGTCACGTCAAAATTTCTTATTTTTTTAAAGTAGGTCATGGATTTGGCAGTTGGTGGTGAGACACCCCCGGGTCCCGAAAAGCACGTAAAGCCGTTGGTCGCGCGCCTGATCTGTTCCCGGTTGTATCGGATTGCATCATCTCATCAGATTATGAGAGCTAGATATAAGAGTTAGTAAAGAGGGAGTGCACCCGTGTTGTGCGCACGATAGTGCACTATAATATCTCTTGCGTACTACTTGGCTAGTCTATATTCAAATAGGCTGAAATCGGCTAGCTGATTGAAATCGGCCTGGAGAATATAGATAATTATTACTTGCGACCTGCCCGCGACTTCGTCCGCGTGGCTTATTTTACCCGCGTTAAGTTAATGAATACAAAAACTTGACAAATTATATGACTTTCTCGAGAACCACTCTATCCATTGGTGAAATCAGCATGAAAATCAGTTTTTATCGCGAACAGAAAGACAGACGCGCTGAGGATTTTGTTTTTAACCCCCGACGCAAAAACGACGGGATGTTATAAGTTTGACGTCTCTGTGTGTGTCTGGTTGTGGCATCATTGTTCCCAAACGCATGGACCGATTTTGATTTAGTTTTTTTTGTTTGAAAGGTGAATTAGTCAGGAGTGTTATTAGCTATGATTAATGGAAATCGGTTCAGCGGTTCAAAGTTATCAGCTCATTTGTTAGCTGCGGTAGGGATGTTTATTCTTCTATCGGGGGTTACGTAAAATTTATAATTTAGTGTTTTATATTATGTAGTGATGAAGCTTTCTGTGTACCTTGTCACACATTTGAGTCAGAAACTGGAAGAGATTAAATATCCGGCATTATTATCCGCATCAGTCGCCGTATTGTCACAACCACAACAATGCAGGATACTAATCAATCACACAGATACTTATTACGGAACTGAGATCAGTATCAACAAGCAAGTTTACAACTAATCTACTTGGCAATGAGACAAAAAAGTACAAACAAAAAAGGATTTAAGTATGTACATGTTCGCAATTTATTAACGTAACTTTTTTTCTTGTCTTTGTAATGTCGTAATGGCACAGTAGTTAAGGTGCCCGCGTGTTATCCACGAGGCTGTGGGTTCGCAACCAGGCACGGGCAAGTACCAATGTGACTTTTCTATTTCATATGTACTTTCTAAGTTTATCTTGGACATCCCTGGCATCGGTGAAAGAAAACATCGCGAGGTAACCTGGACGTTACAATGAATATAAGTCTGTCTTAATTGGTAATCCGGCTTGAGCAAGCGTGGTGATCAATGCTCATGCCTTCTCTGTGTGAGAAGAGGCCTTTGCCCTGCAAGGGACAGTAATAGGCTGGTAATACTTGTACTTATAATCTTAAGTGACAGAAACAATATACGCACTGCATTGGTATTCAGTAAAAAAATGCTTTATTAAAAACTTGTTATATTTTCCAAACTTGAAAGGTTCATTAAAAACACGAAAACAAGCGAATACCAACTCTAATTGCTAGTGCAAATAAGCTTCCATTTAAGGTTAGCCATTACCTCCACTCAGAAGAAAAAAAAAACAAATATTCTCTTCATAATGTCTATAATTAAAAGATAACAATGCTTCATAAGAAAAAGCCATTATTACCACATAGTTATGACATAATTCCTAATAAAACAGTATCATTCGCGTATTATCACAACTATGCCAAGGGCGATGGCTCTGATAATGACCGTGGGCCACACATACTTGGTGCCACAGCCTAGGTACAAACAGAAGAACAACTAAATGCAAAACGCTTACTCATCCGTGAAGGCTGAGCTGCGCTGTGCGATGCTGGATAGTTTGATTTGATCTTCGTTATTATAACCGACTGTCTCGTTAGCCTAGTGGTTCTAAGCGCGACTACTATGCTAGAGGTCTTTGGTTCCGTTCTCAGGTCGAGCAAAATGTTGAGCAAAATTGGGTTTTTCTTTTAAAATTCTCAGTAGCAGCTCGAAGTTAGGTTTTGTGCCCGGTTAATGGCAATAGGCTCGTCGCCGATTACATGGGACCTAAACATACTGGCAAACGGTGGGTGTACATTGGTACACCTCTGGGAATACAGGCGTGATGGTAACTGATGATATGTTCGGTACAAAGTACTTAAACGTTATAAATGAAATTAGTTTGTACGATCTGTAATTTCTCGGGTTTGTAGTGAATTTTTAACTCTATGAGTTAAGTACCCAATCGTGAAAATCTGAAGGCAAGTCCTACTAATTAAAAGGTTCAAAATCAATTTACAATCTAGAATGACAAAAGATGTTTACAGGTATTTTTGACTACAATTTTGACACTCCCGGGAAGGATGTGGAGGAACGAGGGGTAATTTGTAAAGGTAATTTTGAGTACCTACGAATGTAGCTATAAGATTATGAAGACCAAAGAAACGATGGCATGCTTGTGTTCAAGACGCTATTGTTGAAAGGGATTGAAAACTGATATTTTTTTTTTTTAATTCCTTTTACGAAGGCTTACAGACAGAAAAAAGGTAACAAAAATATATAATGAAGTTGCTAATTACAAGCCTCCACAGATATATAACAATTGCCGATTAACTAATGCCTAAAAGTTGAAGTTTAAGTTGTTGTTGTTTGATATGACAAATGATACAAATAAGCTTCTGCGCTGGTACTCCAATTCAGCCAAAATAGTTGCAAAAATGTTGTATTTTTGCTGTAAGTTTTTTATGCCGCCGGAACCCCACGCCCCATTAAGACCTACCCTGACCTTATTGGTGAGTTTCTTCAGAAAGATCGGATGCGCAGTAGCCGTAACCGGCGTGGTTGTATAACCAGATGTATAAACGTGAACGGGGTGAAACGAGTATGCGAGTGGCGTCCTGTGGTTTCTGCCTACCCCTATGTAAAAAGGCGTGAGTTTATGTATGTAAATATGTAAGTTTCTTATGTCATTTTCATTGACAGTGAGCCTTCTGTATTTTTCTACACTGTGGTTATAGAACCTTCGCCGTAGACAATTGATGGGTTCTCTACATTATTAGGTTACATCCACTGATGGCTGACATAACTGATGATTATACGTGGAAATGATATTACATATTATTACATGCTTGTATGGTGAGATGACAGTTTTGTGGGTATTGAAATTGTTGTTTGAACTTTATCGTACGGATCCCTAATTTTTTTTATAGTAACATACTGCCTAGGTTTGTCTGGATTAGACGTTCCGGAGATTAGAGTCTTTAAACAAACAAACAAACGGCAATAGGCATATAACAAGTGTATATTGCTTGAACAAGTGGGTGGCAGAGGTATACTCATAAAACGTAGATTATTATTTATTTCTAAGACAATTTAAACTGAGGGATTGTATAGTAGACCTTTACGAGTCGTGAGCACAAATTTCGACGAGACGAGACCAACGGGGCAAATTTAACTTTAATTTCTACAAAATCGATACATCCATTAAAATCATAGCACTACAGATACTAACCACCAAATACCATTGTTTCCATAAAATGATTTATTTCAAATTGAAATGGCCGCCCATATCCGAGGGTCTTGTCACGAATTGACTATCTGTAATACAATCTACCGTGACGTGGCTTCATAAACATTACCTATTTACCATATTGGGTTGGTGCCGTGACCAGGGGCTGGTCACGAACTCAGTTTCCCTGTTAGTTTGCATGTTGCAATTCTTCAATTGACTTTGTGAGGTCTTGATCGACTCCAACGCCGCAAATACAAAGTGTAGTTTTGCATTAAATAGTTACTAGTGTCTCCTATCACAAATAAATAATAAAAAGTTTTTTTTTTACATTAATATAATAGAGACCCGTCCACGATTTCGTTCGCGGTGCATATTTCACCCGCGGTTAGTTACGTCTTTGGTTACTGCTTCGCTCCCGTGCGTCGTAGCGTGATGTTATATAGCCTATTTTATTGAGGAATAATAATGCTATCTATTGGTGAAAAAATTGTTAAAATCGGTCCAGTAGTTTCGGAGCCCATTCGGTACAAACAAACATACAAAAGTGTCACTGCTCTTTATAATGTTTGTATACCTAAATAGATTATTATTTTTAATCCCCGACTCAAAACTCGGTGTTAGATGTTTGATGTGTCTGCGTGTCTATGCGTATGTCTGTGGCACTGTAACTCTTAAACGGGTGAATTGATTTAAATGCAGTTTTTTTAATTAATTTGAAAGTAGGTTTCCTAGCGATGTTTTTTAGACATGTTTTATCAAAATCGGTTCAGCTGTTTCAAGGTTATCAGCCCCTTTTGTTAGCTACAGCAGGGATCTTTATTCTTGTGTCGAGGGTTACATATTTTTTTTAATTTTGTTACTTGTTAAACACTCTTGTAAGGTAAATCGATCTCCTTTTATAATAACAATGCAATATATCAAAGTTGATCGACTTCCGTAAACGACAATCGATTGCGAGGTCGAGACACGGTCTTGACCGTATAATTAGTAACTGCAAAATTGTGAACTA
Organism: Caradrina kadenii; assembly: GCA_947462355.1. NCBI lineage: Eukaryota > Metazoa > Arthropoda > Insecta > Lepidoptera > Noctuidae > Caradrina > Caradrina kadenii. Next base: position 1,982,592 of record OX381693.1, on the reverse strand, counting down.
CGGGGTGTATAGTGTGACCAATATATCTTGATATTTCATGCAGCCGTCACATTTTATTTTTAATGTTTACCTGATGTTAAGTGGCGACCGCTGCCTATACTAGAGGCCTTGCAAATGCGTTGCCATCCTAGAGGCAAAGTTGAAAAGTCTCTTATGCCAATAATTACACCGGCATCCATACCCTTCAAACCGGAACACAGCAACGCTTCTTTGCGGCACAAATAAATAAATATATGGTAATAGTACTTCCCCGGACGAGCTCCTTCACAAAGAGAGCTGTTACTTGTAAAACAATGAGTGTATTTGAACTTAGTTCCTTAGTTTTTCGCCTTACAAGATATACTGGGCGTTAGTGATATTGTGTGAAGGTCCGAATCTTCGTTGCTAATTATTATGGTGTTGCTAATTAAAGTTATGTAGATGTTGGGTTGTTCTTAAGCAGGTAGTCGATGTTTGTTGATTGCTAAGGCTGCAATTTGTTATTTAACTAACTACCTATAAATAGAGGAAAATACGACTACTGAGTCCATTTTATTACTGTCAAAGAATCATCGTTTGCGTAACGACAATCCTTATTGATGTCCCCTGCCCAAGGGAAGCGCAGACTCTTACTGACTAAACACATGACGGAATTCTCTTACCACAAATATGCCAGACATTTCAGGAGTCCTGTAGGTACACGGTTAAAATAAATGAGCTGATTTCTTTTTATAACGCTTAGGGGTTTAAAATTACACTGACTAGTTATGATTTTACTGCCCGCGACTTTGTCCGCGTAGTTTATCTAACCCTCGTTAAGTTACGTCTTAGGCTATATTAGGCTTAGGCTCCATTACCGTGGGAGTAGCGTGATGTTACATAGCCTATGTTACTGAGGAATAATGTAGCTATCTATTGGTGATAAAACTGTTAAAATCGGTCCAGTAGTTTCGGAGCCTCTTTGGTACAAACAAACAAAGAAATAAAAAAATATTTCCTGTTTATATAAATATTATTACTCTTTATTTACTAGACATCAAGACCCATTTAAAAAGGTACAAAAACGAAATTGCAGGCCTATTCATTGGACAAACAATAATATGCAGCTATTTACTATTTATAAAGTTGGATTGAACCAGTTTAGTCACCTTGCGATTACTCGTGATCAAGGACCCACGCATTTCTACCATGTTAAGGTGGTTTCACACCTGAGAAGCGAGGAGTGGATTGGATAGGCAAATTAATAAATTTGTTTAAGTTAAAAATACTCTCTATATTTGAATTCACGTTTCGCTAATCTTTGGAGGGACATTTTACCATTAACGTATTTTGTCGTAAAAATAAAGACATATCAGCCGAATGGCGTCCACTGCTGGACATTGGTCTTCCCTGAAGATAGCTAGAATGACAAGTCCTACGCTGCCAGCATCCAACGATTTCCCGCGACCTTTTCCAGGTCGTCGCTCCACCTCAAACCACTTTTAGACTAAAATATGTAAAAATGTATTAAATATTTATGTAAATTAAATTTTATTAATTGCGTCATAAGATTTGGTTTACGCTGCTAACTTATAGGCTTCCGCATTCAGTTTCCTTAATTGAATGACAGTTTTTAATACCTACGCATTTTTTACTTGGACATGAATAATTTGGGAATCGTTAAGTATTTTATAAAAAATGTGAAGGCAGTTCAATCTATACAAATAAATTAAAGTCAATGTCACAACACATTTTTAAAAATGCACATGAATTTTTAATTTTTGATCTCTGTTTGTCCGCTTAACTCCGGAACGGCTTGACCAATTTTGGCGGGACTTTCACTGGCAGATGGCTGATATTATAAGGAGTATCTTAGTCTAAAAAGAGTTAGAGTACCGCTTTTAATACCCCGCAGATTTATAACCGAATTTAAAACATCGTATTTATTATGTAATCACAGTTGTGTCATCATATGCACGCAACTAAAGTCGTCTAACTAATTAATATGTTGTTGACCACATAATATCTGACACTGACACATATTTTTATTATTATTTACATCTTTTTTATCGCCAACACGTCGCATCTTGTGGTCATAGATTTTCTTGATAGAGATTTATTACTCGAGCCTTTAGAATAAGCGTGTAAGACAGTTAAGTTGATCTGATAAAGAAACCGAGTCTGACAAGCTCATAAAAAGTTCCATACCGCGGAGGCCGGCAACTCCAATCTGTCAAATATCTTTGATCGTTTTTCAACTTTAACTGCCTCGTTAGCGTAGTGGTCTTAAGCGCCTTGCCTTAGACGTCTTGGGTTCGATTCCGGGCGAGCAAAAATTGTTATTGGGTTTTTCTATGGAATTCTCACTAGCAGCTCGGAGTTAGGATTTGTGCCCGGTTAATGGCAATTGGCTCGCCCCCTATTACATGGGACCAACATATATCGGCGAAATTGTGGGTGTACATTTTTACACCTCTGCATAACCCTTTGGGGAATACAGCCGTGATGGTGTGTTATGTTATTCAACATCACTGCTCGATGTCGATTGTCGATAGTCTATCCATACTTTTTGGTCTAACCGTCGACTCGGCCCTCATTGTGCCTTATGATCATTTGTTGGTGGCAAAGGCACGGATTCTATAAGTGTTAACAAAATCACATAGTAACATTTTTTAATATCTATATTCACAAAATTATAAAATTAAGAAACACTTACGTAAAAAATCAAATGTTTCCAGATGAATTCTACACATCACTACACCGAGTCATCTGATCGGTGACAATAAACTACACACAAAGAAACAACTCCGTAAAAGATTGGTTTCTCCTGACACGTTTGTTATGATTTAAACTTAATAAACTGCCGAAATAAAAAATATATTATGCATTTTCAATGGTTGAACTTTTGAGCTGAAATTTTGTTTTGAGATTCAGTACCGGATACACTCTTCACCCCGTTTGTATGGACATACCCTTTCTGTAACACGCTGTATAATTTACACAGCATTCTAATTACTTCCTGATAACCAATCAACGTAAAGTATATTCTTTCTTTACGATGATTATTTTGATCACTATTGATTGCTGAGCTCCCATGTTCCATATACTGAAGTATCCCAACTGTACCTCTGTCACCCTTGACGACCTATTCACCGCCTCTGACGCAGCACTAAACGTGCCAACCCACTGGGCTCAATTCCTTTAAGTTAAACCACATTTTTTTTTTATAAGTAACCCCCGCCAGGGGAAAAAAAAACTACCGTAGCTAACAAAGGAGCTAATAACTTTGAAACTGCTGAACCGATTGCTACCAAATAAAGCTAAGAACACTCCCGTCTAATTAACATTTCAAACGCAAAAAACAAAATCAAAATCGGTTCATGCGTTCGGGAGCTACGATGCCACAGACACACACACACGTCAAACTTATAATACCCCGTCGTTTTTACGTCGGGGGTTAATTAAAGACATTTCATTGAAACGAAAAGAAAAAAAAGAATGGTTGAGTAACTGACTAATTTATTATTAAACACGTACGTATTGTAATAACATCATCATTCGAAATTTTGACAAAAATAAATACAGTAATAGCTACAATACTTATGGAAATCCATCTCATCGGGATCCGGGATTTGTCTTATAGATACGTGCTTCGATTCTCGAGTAGTACACGTATTTGCTATCAATAACAGGGAACTGATAGAACTGTACCCTATATCTCTCTGGAATTTTTAACCCTCCGTAATTTATGTGTGGGGTAAAATACGATTCAAGATGAATAAAACGTAGTATTACGTGTCGGAATCGCGTGCGGACGGTTAGTCCCACCGTACAATATTTAACACTACTTACAAAAAACAAAACAAGCTTTTTGTATGGGGATGCTCTAAGCTTTTTTTATTATTTGTTTTTATAGCAGCCTTAATATACACACTGTTAAAATTTTTAACGTGTATACCATAACGCCTGTATTCCTCGAAGGGTCGGCCAAAGGTGTACATGTACACCCACAGCTCGCCGGTATGTTTAGGTCCCATGTAATAGAGGGCAAGGCTATTGCCACTAACTGGGCACAAATCCTACCTCCGAGCTGCTACTGAGAATTTCATAAAAATACTCAATAACACTGCTCGACCTAGAAATTGAACACAAGATCTCTTGCGTAGCAGTCGCGCGTAGAACCACTAGGCTAACGAGGCAGTGAAATTTTCAACTTTTTACTTATTACGTCTAGCATACTTAGGTATCCTACGTTTGCAATGCACATTCCTTGTAGGACATTTTTAATTATGTAAAAGAATAATATAGAACATCACTCAAAATCACTACCAAAATTCAGCAGTTTTTTTATCAACCCTACTGCTTTTGCCCACAGCTGGGCAAAGGCCTCCCCCAAGAACTACCAGGGTCATTTTTCCGGCTCCATATCTCGTGGCAAGAAGATTTTATTACTAAAGGCATAAAAATATATAATTAATCAAATAATTATAGACACGCAATTAATGTATTCTGTCTCTCCAATAATTCTACTTCAAAGGCTATACAAGTCCACGTGTTTATTTATAATTAACTAGCTACCAATTGATCTAAATGATCTATTTAAATAAAAACTCGCGGAAGTTTCTGTTGCAATTGTGCGTCAATCGTCACGTCATATAATAGCTTTAGGTCTAGCGCAAGGGCGCTATTGAAAAAGTACTTGATTCTCTCGATCTCGAATTTTCTTAAGATTCAAAATGTTTAAAAAAAAAATACAAAATTAAAAATTATAAGTATCCCACGACAGAGGGAAAAAAAACACTACCGTTGGTAACAAAAGAGCTGATAACTTTGTAGCCGCTAAACCGATTTCCATCAAACAAAGCTAAGAACACTCCCGATCAATTAAACTTTCAAATACAAAAAACAATATCAAAATCGGTTCTTGCGTTTGGGAGCTACGATGCCACAGATACACACACACACACACACAGACACGTCAAACTTATAACGCCCCGATGTTTTTGCGTCGGGGGTTAATAAATTAAGCCAATGTTACTCGCTAATAATCTAGCTTTCCATAGGTGACATAATTTTTTTAAATCGGTTAAGGAGTTTGTGTGTTTATCGATTGCAAATAAAAATACAAATCTTTTCTCTTAATATTCTATCTAAAGATTGAGTGAATCAGTACTGGCTGTTGTATGTTGTATGTTTAAATAGAGCTGCCAAACAAAAAAATGGTAATGATCGAAATAGATAATAATATTCTTAATTTAAAAATCGATTCAAATTAAATTACGTCTCGTTTATTCCAAGTGTTCGTACTAGGCCCTCCATTATGGATCTCTTGTAGTAAATAATACTATAAATTGCGTACAACCTTGAACTTCAAAAAAAGCGTACCAAATTCAGTGAAAGGATTGGACGGCGTTATGCACTGATGAATAAGTCATTAATTTATTTTAATCATTCATCCATGTTGATGTGGCTTATTAGGTTTTTTTTGTATTTTTATGCGAATATCGATCGTTCGTTTAATTAATGGTGATTTATTTATATATTATTTTTGTAATAAAATAGAAATTGTAATTAAAAGACTTGATAATTTCTGTGGTTACCCTAAAACTGAAGGTAAAAGAAAGTATAATAATAATATTCTCCAGACCGATTTTGTTCACGGCCGCTAATCTTAGTGGAAACTAGCTAAGTATGCAAAATATTATTATAGTGCACAAGTCGTTGCGCAAACACAGGTGCACTCCCTCATTCCTAACTCACATAGTCCAATGGGACGGTAATCCGACACAACCGGGGAGAGATCTGGCGCAAAACTGGCTTTGCTTGCTTTCCGAGGCACAGGAGTGTAACACCACTAACTTTCAAACTTCGGTTTGGTACTGAGGAATACGTATTGGAAAAACCCAATAACACTTATTGCCCGACCTGGGTATGGAACCTAGGAGCCTATGCTCAACACTCGCGGTTGCGACCACGCGACCACGAGACCAACCAACATCAATAGATAACATACCATCACGCCTGTATTCCCTAGAGGGTTAGGCAGAGGTGTACCAATGTACACCCACAATTCGCCGTTATGTTTTTAGGTCCCATGTAATAGGGGACGAGCCTATTGCCATTAACCGGGTACAAATCCTAACTCCGAGCTGCTACTGTGAAATTCATAGAAAAACCCAATAACACTTATTGCCCGACCTGGGAATCGAACCTAGTAGACTATGCTCAACACTCGCGCTTGCGACCAACATCAATAGATAATATAAGCATAACATGTCTTGTCTTCGCGCTTTTTAGGCTAAGGGCGCATAGTCGTGATAATTAACGTACAAGAAGGCTAAAACTATTAAAATCTAACTAATCAAACGCCAATACCTACCTATTATGTTAGATTTTATATTTTTAATTGAAAACTATTTCTAATTAACGATTCATAATTACTTACAGATCATCAAAATATCTGAAATTTATGTTCAATTTTATTGTACTTTTCAACCTAGACCCGTAAAGCAATTAATGCAATTAGTTTAATTATTAATTAATATTTTAATTGGATTCGCTTTAGAGGCAATTTACATGCCGGCGGATATTGTTTTACACGGGGAGTGTTGAGCTTGAGTTGTGTTCCCCTAAGGAGGTGGGGACAATGCCTGCTTAGCTTCCATTAAATTTTTAATAATTAAAATACCTTCTATTTTAATTATTAAAATTATTATAATTAGAGGTGCTTCTGTATGAAGAAAAACCGTTTTATGATACTTATTCATTCACATAATGGACATCATAAATCTTTTATTAAAGTCAACGTCAAAGTCAAAGCATTTATTTCAATTAAATCATTTACAGGCACTTTTGAATTGTCAACAAGTTACAGTTTAAAGTTGAAGCTAGTTGCTCGTTCCAAAGCGCAGGTATCTATGGAGAAGAACGAGTAAGAAACTTCACGGACTTAAATAATAATAGTCCAGTCTATTGCTATCCTACTGCAAGGCAAAGGCCTCTTCTCATTTAAAGACGGGACGAGTATTGATCACCACGATTGCTCCAGGCGGATTGGCGATATCAAATTTATATTAATTACAAGCAAGGTTGTCCTCACGATGTTTTCCTTCACCGATGTCAATGATGTCCAAGATAAATTTACAAATTGAAATTGCAAATATTTATTTTAGACCAAACACAGTGTTATTGGTACCAGTTTCTTATTAACTAACTGTAACTGTTATTTATTAAGTATGTAGTTGTTTTTATAATAATATTAGTATTGTGTTCTAGGTTAATTATTGTAATTGGTGTGTAACCGTTAATTAACTATAAATAAATAAGTCCATATTGTGTAAGTAGGTAGATCCTTATAGCAATGTTAGTAAAATTTTAAATAATCATTATTTTGGACATGCATGAGCGACCAGTGCCTCAGAAATTGGCTGTCCACTCTGTCCACACACCACGCTCAGAAGTGTGTTGGTGCTACCCTTTACCCGAGACCACAGCGAGGCCGTTCTTTTGCGAAGCCCCGCCTGGAAGCCGTCCGCGCTGTGATCGGCGAACATGCCGGAGCCACTACACCGCCATGTGAGCCCCATGAATACAATAGAAAGCACACGTCGCCTAGTAGAGGCATACAACATTTATTTCAAGGAGTGGGACATATTTACCCTCTCAAACCATCTTTTTAAGAAAAAGGCCATAGATATACTCTTTAAAATGGAGTAGTGTAGTGTAATGGTAATGTTAATGTAGGCTAGTTTAAATTTAATAATACCACACACGTAATTGTGTTTGTACTTTTTTTTTTTTTGGTGGGTGGGAAATCATCAAATAACTTCTCCCGCCCTGGGCGGGGCGGGAGGGAGTGTCAGACTTTTGCTGACTAAAACCCACCCATGTTCCTTCTTGTGCCCTTTGCGTTCCGGGGGCGCGGTATCTCTTACGAACAACCCGCAGCCCCGGCAGGCATCGGCCCTCAGTGGCCCCTTCCCTCTGCTGACATCTCTTTGAGGCGCGCGTGGAACACGAACGCGCCGTCGACACGGCCTGTCGTTATGTTAAACGTAAGGACGGTGAGCTACCCATTGCTCACCGTCCACAGGCCCGTATCTACGGTGGCCGGGAGTCGTCTCGCGGCTCCCGACGTCCGGAGCGTCTACCGCGGCGGCTGGGACGCGAGAACCTCTGTCTCAGCCGTAATTGTGTTTGTATACGTTTTGTTTCTTTGTAATTTCTACTTTTATTTTTTGTTAATATGTGGACAATGTAGTGGGTTACATGTTTGTAATTTAATCTTAAGGACTTATTGTATAGCTTTCAACATGTAACTGTTGATGTCCCTTACAAATAAAATAAATAAATATGAATTGAAAAAGTCACATTAGTACTTGCCTTGAACCGGACCAAGGAATTAGATTCTATGTTTCTGGTTCGTTCTTGCATAATACCGTCCACTCTAATCGGACTGTTACGGATATTGACCCGCGGTTGGTCGGACCAGTTTGCAAGCAAGCCTTTTACTATGATAGTGGTTCTTTAAACAAAGGCAAACGTTAAATGTCCTTGATACTTGAAAACTTTTATTACCTACGAATTTTATCTGGGTAATGCGTAAGCGCATGTTACAAACTAGTTTTTGTCCGCGAGTTCGTCTGCATAAAGCAGTCTTAAATAATCCTACGGGAACACAAAAATGGGCCTATGGCTAAAAATGGGCAGTATAAATTGTCCTATAGAATTGTGTTAAAATCATTCAGCCGTAGAAGGCCCTGTCGTAAGCAAATGTTTAGGTAATTGACAATAACGCATCGCGGCAACAAATAAGGTTCAAAACAGCGATACATTTGATGTTAGTTGAATCAGATAACCACAAAAATAACAGTAATTTTGAAGTTTTCTTTAAATTGTGAAAAAAATACACGGCTTAGTGGAATAATTTATAGGTATGTCTTTAGTTCATGAAATTCCCTATAATGTCATTAGGTACATAAAATTATATGGTTTACGCTCAAAATTCTGAGATCTATCCGACGAAAATTATTTTTTATGCTCCCTTTACGATTTTTTACCATGATACTAATACACTTTCATGAAATATTTATAAGTAAGTCTTTTCTTTAAATCCTTGACAATATACTCAATTCAGTTCAGACTTGTAATATGTACTAATACGCTAGACTATGCGACAAAAAATGTGTGTTTCACGGTGTCTTGTGTTCGAATAGAATAGTTCGATTAGCGAAGCGTGAAAAAGTAACATCCATCGATCAATCCATGTAATCGTTAAATTTATATTTTACCCTACGGGAAACGTCCATTTTTCCGGTATAAAAAGTAGCCTATGAGCTATTCCAGACTATAATCTATCGCAGTGCTAAATTTTATCCAGATCCGTTCAGGCGTTCTGGTGTGATTGAGTAACAAATATATATTCATTCAAACTTTCGCGTTTATAATTGTACTAGAAATTAGGATGAAGCATTCAGATAAAATGACTTAGCCTATGCCACTACAGTGAATGATTTAGGCTCAAGATAATCTAGAACACGAACAGATACTAGATTGTGAAGGCGTCGCGAAATATAATCCAGAGATCGTAAAACACGATGCGATCGTATTGCTACTGTTTTATTGAAATTACATTGCACGATGTGACTTATTTCATTAAGTTACAATATATATAAACATTCTAACACGCCAGTATTCCCCGAAAGATTAGGCAGAGATGTAACAATATACCCCCACAGTTATCCACAGCCTATTGCCATTAACCGGGCATAAATCCTAACTCCGAGCTGCTACTGAGAATTTCATAGAAAAACCCAATAACACTTTTTGCTCGACCTGGTAATCGAACCCAAGACCTCCAGCGTAGCAGCCGCGCGTAGGACCACTAGGCTACCGACGCAGTTATCATTAAGTTATTTATTTATTTAAACATAAAACTTACTTAAATAATAATTAGATTCCAAAGTATGTACAGTTTATATAAAAAATAGAACAAAAAAGGAAGCTCATAGGACATCAAAATACTCATCCGCATCGCTGTCAATGGGACAAGTGCCCAAAAGGCTGACAGGTGCCACATTGTAGGGCAATGCTGATTCTTTGGCCCAAGAAAAGGTCAGTCCTTTGGTCACGTGAAGAGTCGACCAGTCATTTATATCAAGTTATGTCAAACTATACTGTTTCAATGAATCATAATAATCTTGATACTTTCCTTTACAATATAACCGTTTTTATAGCCTCTGTCTCTTGTATTTTGCATTTTTTTGAATGCCCCGTTTTACAAGTGGTCGCAAGCGTAATTGTTAACCCTAGGTTCGATTCCCAAGTCAGCTAAAAATATGATTGGGTTGTGCCATAAGGAATTTAAGGAAGCAGCTTGGACCTTGGAAGTTGGTGGTGTGACACCCTCGTGCCTCGGAAAGCACGTAAAGCACTTAGTCCTGCGCTTGATCTCTGTGACCGAAATCGCTCCTTTTAATTATTTTCCTTTTTAGTATATCTGCCACAGCTTATTTTTAGGGTTGTGTGTAAAAAAGGTCTCAACGTCACACTAAAACTAAGGCTCCGCTGTTTGTCCGTTCGTCTGTCACAAGACTGTATTTTTTGAAACGTAATAAAAAAGTAGACACTTGAAACTTTCAACTCAACTTAACGGTGCTGAATAAATTGTGAGTAAATTAAAAAATACATAGTACGTAATCAAAATACACAATAGTAGATATTTACGTGGAGTGTGCAAACGACATTTGCTGGTAGTGAAAATAATTTCAAAAACATTGAATGACATTATACTAAGTTCTATGATCACAGAAAATAAAAAAAAATAAATGTCGTAATAAATTAGATAAATATTTAAATAATGATCTATAGCGAAATTAGAGGAAAGAAGGTCAGATAGACAGTCGTTCCATGTTTTCAGTTGGAGAAGAAGACGATCATATGATAATCTACAGCGATAGTAAGAAGGATTTTTTCATTGAAACCTTTTTCAATAAAACTTAGTACCTATACCGTTTAATTATTTATTTTTTCAGTAAAATGTTTTAATTTGTGGACGAAAACGCGAGTAAAAGGTAATTAACTTTAATTAAACTCTACATAAAATTAGTAACCACTTAACATCTAATCCCAACGAACTAAAAAACTTAAGAGCTGTTTTTAAAGATACGTGTGTTATAACTAAAACTACTATCATCCATCCGCATTATTCAATGTCTTTCCTAATAACATTTGCATACAATAACAATGCATTTTGCAATTAAATATTGTAATTTGTAATTTAAAATGTGCTGACGTTTATAAAAAGCATATCTAAGGACGACGATTTTTTATAGTCTGTGTAATAACAGTCAATATATTTTCCTTTTTATTATCGTCTTGCAATCTACTATTAATTACTAGATTCTACTATCGCTACTGGTCAAAAAAAATGTGAGCAAACCGAGCATGCGCACACTGTCAGTAGCGCGCGAATCTTGAAACTATTTTTAACGCGTTTCCTTCTATCATCCTATTACAATTTGACACAAAAACAATAATTGCCGTCACGTTGCTGCATAAAGACAAACATTATATTTACATAATAAAAAAATAAATAACAACTTACCCAAGACTGCAAAACACTTCGTAAATATCACCTCAAATTTTTCAATTTGCAACACTACGATATCCCGCCAAAATATGCGCGCGGAATTTGAAAAAATGTCAAACACGTTCGCTTCGACTTTTGAAATTCGAACTCGACAGCTTGAATTTTTTTTAATTTTATTATTTATTTATTTAAGATGTTCCTATACAACCTCTATGTATTCCAAATAGGTTGTAGCGGTAACATTGGCGCGTGCGCCGTGGTTTGATGCGCGTCGACTACTAACAAACCTGGTTTCCTTACGAACCTTGAAAGCTACTGAAAGCCCCGCCCGCCTTTGCATTCTTGGTAACAATCAATTAGATATCAATGTTTTAGTAATATAGTCCTTCGTGTCGCTTTGTTCGAGTTAGTAGAAAAAAAATCGGGTCATCAATGAGAATCAGTCGTCAGGCATTAAGAATCGATGTCAGATTCCAGCAAGGTTGGGAAAAAAAGAAAAAATGTAGAATTTCGTAGAAGTTTTAATTGAGCCGTGGGTAGTGTTAACGGTAAAGGTCATTGGCTGATAAATAATACGTAAGTTGCTTAGTTATACTAGACAATGGGGTATATTTAATTAAGGCAACACCGCTACCGGAAACCTGAATTAATTAATCTAGATCTTAGACAAAGGAACGCGATATTGTAGATATATATTTTGTGTGCATGCTGCAGATATTAAAATACTAGTATTCAAAACTTCCTGTATCTGGTACAATTATATTGATAACGGATATCAATGCAATTAATAACGCCTTATATGACATTTGTAGAACAATTTAATAAGTAAATAAAAAAAAAATCTGTAAAAAAAGGCAACTAAAAAAAAAAGCCTTCAAAAACTAAAAAAAAGAATAAAATAACTTTCGCTATGGAAGTCGGCGGCTTTGGATTTTTTGTTGTTTTGTATTGCCACCGACTTCCAAAGCTAAAGTAATTTTTCACTTTTTTTACATTTTGAAGGCGGTTATCTTTTTTGTAAATAAGTTTTTATTTTCCGCTTTTTAGTATCAATTTCCTGTCATCCAAGTCCATGAAGGAACAGTAATACTAGGTAAATTAACAAGCCACCACTTCAAAGTCAGGAGAATGCAGAATATGCTAATTTGTTTACTTTGATGACATATTTTTTTAGTTATTTTACCAAACTGCTGAACCAATTTCGTTAAAATTTTTATGGTGGTCCCCTTTGAAGTATGACCTACCAATCAAAAAAGGATCATTAAAATCGATTCATATCGCGTAACACACATACATACGAATTGAGAACCTCTCCCTTTTTCAAGTCGGTTTAAAATAGTCTAATATGCTGCATTAGGTATAGTCGCCACGAGTCGTGAGCACAAATGTCAAGTTAATTTTCGGGATTTCGGGTTAATTTCTTAACATTTTGGGCCGCCGACGCCGCACGCGATTGGTCAGTCAGTCGGACCGATCGTGTGAAGCATCGGTGCCCCAAAAAACCCCGAAATGAACCCAAAAACCGATAAATTAACTTGACATTGGTGTTCACGCATCGTGGCGACAAATATATAAGGTTGACTTTCAATTACTAGATCTATTTGTAGAACTAGGTATATATATCAGCTACGATACCAAATAAAAGTATTCTTACAAATGCAATTTTTTAAATTTCGTGTGTGCTTTCTAAGTTTATCTGGGACATCATTGACATTGGTGAAGGAAAACATTGTGAGGGGAACCTGGACTTCCAATCCGTCATGAGCAAGCGTAGTGATCAGTGCTTATGCCTTCTTTGTATGAGAAGAGGCTTTTATCCTGGCTTGGGGCAATAGTAGGCTGGTATTATTACTAACATACTACCTGCCTAGCTGCCTCGTTGGCCCAGTGGTCCTAAGCGCGACTGCTACGCTAGAGGTTTTGGGTTCGATTCCCAGGTTAAGCAAAAAGTGTTATTGGGTTTTTATATAAAATTCTCAGTAGCAGCTCGGAGTTAGGATTTGTGCCCGGTTAATGGCAGTAGGCTCGCTCCCTATTACAAAGGACTTAAACATACCGGCGAACTTTGGGTGTACATTGTTACACCTCTGCTTAACCCTTCGGGGAATACAGGCGTGATGGTATGTGTACGTTATACTACCTAATTCATTTCAAAGTAAAAACTAAGTTTTACAAAGATCGATTGTCTATTTCTATACTTAGTTTCCTTGACCTATTTACCTACTTCTAACTACGAAGCCTTGAATAATTAACTTCCTACATAAGTGTCCCATTTCCCAAGTGATACATTTTATAATTTTCTTTTATCACGTTTTATTAATGTTAATTAAGTAACAATCAATTTTAATTTATTATCTTCTATATAAAACTAAAAGGCTAGTTCTTCAGCGCAAAACTCCAGAACTGCTGGCCCGATTTGGCTGATTGTTTTTTGTTGTGGTCATAATATTGTGGACAAAGTTTATGAATTTTTTTGATAAATCCACTGGAATAGTCTGAAATTTGCATCCATGTGAAGCCGGGACGGTTCGCTATTTCTTAAATACAAATATACCAAAACATGATTTTAACTACAGACTAAAACGTAGGGACTGCCTCGTTAGCCTAGTGGTCCTAAGCGCGACTGCTACGCTAGAGGTCTTGGGATCGATTCCCAGGTCGAGCAAAAAGTGGTATTGGGCTTTTCTATAAAATTCTCAGTAGAGCTCGGAGTTTGGATTTGTGCCCGGCTAATGGCAATAGGCTCGCCCCTTATTACATGAGACCTAAACATACCGGCGAACTTTGGGTGTACATTGGTACACCTCTGCCTAATCCTTCGGGGAATACAGCATCACGTGTGTGTGAAAACGTAGGGGTGTTATACGTTTAACGTGTGTATCTGTTTGTGGCATCGTAGCCGAACCGAACCAAACGGCTGAACTGATTTTAATATAGTTATTTGTCGCTGGCTTCATAAAAGGACTGTCTTGGTTTGACCGCGCGTTTTATTTTTTATGCATGTTCATCGATTTTTCCCCTAAATGTCAATCGATTTTTTAAATTCTATTTTTATATTTTTGAACGTTTACTCCTTTAAGTTGATTAATTTGATTAATGGACGTGAGCATCTTCTACAGGTCTGACCGTGTGTTGTTTGTGTCATTTTTAAATTGTAAACTTTACTCGAGCAAGTTATTATTCCATTAAAAAAGTTGACTGCATATTGTAGGTAGCGCAAAAAGTTTTTAAACCAAAAAACTTAATCGGATTTTCATGACGGCATTGGCTGAAACGTGTCACGTACTACATCCATGAAAAGTAACAAAATCTTAACAATATAATTACTATAAAAAGATGTAATACCTGTAAAAAAAAATTATTAAATAACCCGCAATCGAAGATTAGAAAAGCAGCTAACAAAAGAGCTGATAACTTTGAAACCGCTGAACCGATTTCCATCAAACATAGCTAAGAACACTCCCGACTAATTAGTTGGGAGTGTTGTTGGGATTTTTTTTGTTAGAAAGGTGCATTCATCTTTCTAACAAAAAAAAATAATTACAAAATCGGTTCGTGCGTTCGGGAGCTACGGTGCCACAGACAGACACACACCCACAGACACGTCAAATTTATAACAATCCGGCGTTTTTGATTCGGGTTAAAATTAAAAAAAACGTACGTAACTATCACAACGGCTATCAAGAAACAAAAAGAGAAATGTTCGAGCAGCAAACTGAAAAACAAAACTCGCATTATTTAAAACGAACAAGTTGCTATTTGAGATAGGAAAAGTAGAAACGCAACATTTGTTGACAGTATTCAGATAGTTATTACGATTTATAAAAACAAAATACAAATATAATAAAGCTGCGGAGTTTTGTTTGCTTCATTAAACGAGCTAATCTTTGGAACTAATCGTCGTATTGGAAAAAATATTTTTGTATATAATAGCCAGATTCATAAAGAACATTATAGGCTATATAACATTACACTACGACTCACGGGAGCGGAGCAGTAATCAAACACGTAACTTAACATGAGGAAAAAAAAACGCCGCGAAATCTCGGGAAGAAACTAGTTTATCTCTAAAGGGTGTACAATTTATTGAAATCACGAAATGATTTCATGTTTATTAAGGAAAAAACAGTGACGAAAAGTTAGTTTTTTCACAAAATTGCGCAGCAAACGCATTCAAATTGCATGAATGGGTAGGTGTACATTACCATTTTTTTTAAGTAGGAAATTAAACACAGGTTAGAAAAATACTGTAAACACAGAAATAAAATAAACAATGGTTGGATTGATGCATATCTAAGTAAATTATAATTGAAGTCATAACGTTAACTTATTTATGTAACTTTGTTGTAAACTAATAATTACATACATTCCGCTAATACTGAACATCGATGAACGTTTGTTTGGTTGTATCACTTCATAAAGCTGTAACAGTCCACTGCAGGACATAGGCCTCTCCAATCATACGCATGGTTGTTTTTTGACGCCAAAATAGTTGTATGAATCACTAGAAAAATGTAGTAATTATAAAAAAGAAGTGTTTCACACACACATACACATACCATCACGTCTGTATTCCCCGAAGGGTTAGGCAGAGGTGTAACAATGTACACCCAAAGTTCACCGGTATGTTTAGGTCCCATGTAATGGGGGTCGAGCGTATTGCCATTAATCGGGCACAAATCCTAACTCCGAGCTGCTACTGAGAATTTCATAGAAATACCCAATAACACTTGCTTGACCTGGGAATCGAATCCAAGACCTCTAGCGTAGCAGTCGCGCTTAGGACCACTAGGCTACCGAGGCAGTGAGAGAAGTGCTTCACTTGTATAAATTAAGACTTTTGTCTTTGCAGTAGATAGAGTTATGCAATTATACTAACGACATTAATATAATAATAATATATAAACATTGTCAGGCAGGGGCCATAGTCTTTCCATAGTACAAGGTAACCAGTCCATATAAGCCACCCAAACCTATAGTCCAGATCTTTGTTTCCATATCCTGCAATAGTCCTGCGCCAACCGGGGGTTGTCCTTGGTTGCATTTATAGTTCATACCTACAGGGATAATTGTCGGTTGGTGTTCCATTTCATCATAAAGCTATCTAAGGGGCCTCTGCGAGTTGGTTTCGGCTCCTCGTACGCCTTTCAAAGGTCCGGGGCCCTAGTCCCTAGTTACATAGGGTAAAAAAAGAGAATAATAATATATTTATTTGCTTAAAACACGGTATAAAAAGGTCTTATATAAAAATGAGATCATACATGTTTAGCTTAAAAATAAAGCATGCAAAATTGTTAAGTACAAGCAAGTGCAAGATGCAAGTGTTGCAAGTTGCTAATATTAGTGTTCTAGGAAATCCTTAATACTATAGAAAATTACAAAATTGCCTAAACATGTATAGTAGCTAGCTAGTAGAAGCACAAACGTCCAGCTCATATTTGGGTCTTTGGAATTTTTTCTGGGTTTTTTGGTTCACCGACGCTTCACACGATTGGTGCGTGTGTCGGACCGATTGCGTGCAAATATAAACTTGACGTTTGTGCTCACGACTCGTGGCGGTTACCATAATGTCCTAAAAGACATGTTTAATTAAATAAAATTACGACATCATCAATTTTTTTTGCTGCTTATGTTTGTCAGTATTTCAGAATATACCTCTTTCTAAACAGAATTGCCCGTTGCCTAAGCGGTAGTCAGTGTCGTGCGAGCGGGTTCATCGCCTCGCCTGTCGAAACCCAACGGCAAGATGGCTAGTTAAAATTAAAAAATGACTTACAATAAAATACCTATTTATTTATCGTCAATTAATTTGACGGATACAACTACAGCTTGTATTGTGGGCCCGCGTAAGCTCCCCTCAGCATCAGTAAATCCTTATCAAAGTAACGCATGAGATCATTCATTGAATTAAAAATCGACTGACCGACGCCGGGGCGTGGTGTAGTTAACAATAAATAATAATAAATAAAAACTTATACACCTGACATCAATTAAAGTTCTGCAGTAGGTATTTGTATAGAGAATAATTTATACAATATTATGGCGTAATATCTAAGCTGCGTGGTCTCTGATTATTGAGTTTTTGCATGTTTTAAGGGACTATCCGAACACAGGACACGGTAAAACACACATTTTTTATCGCTTAGTCTAGCGTATTGGTACATATTACAAGCCTGAAAAACAAAATTGAGTTTATTGTCAAGGATTCAAAGAAAAGACTTACCTATAAATATTTCATGAAAGTATAATAGTATCATGGTAAAAAAATCGTAAAATAGAGCATAAAAATATTTTTTCGTCGCATAGATCTCAGAATTTTGAGAGTAAACTATATAATCCTATGTAATGACATTATAGGGAATTTCATGAACTAAAGACATACCTATAAATAATTCCACTGAGCCGTGTATTTTTTTTTTTTTTGTTTGAAAAAACGTTGCCCCACACTAGGAATTTCTCCTGTATCGTGGGTGCGTTTAGAAACATATAAACTCACATACACAAACAGCCAGACCCGGAACAACTATCTGTAGGCCATACAAATATTTGTTCCGTGCGGGAATCGAACCCGCGACACGCAGCGCAGCAGCCAATCGCTCAGCCACTGCGCCAACTGTGCCGTAAAAAAAATTTTTTTCACAATTTAAAGAAAACTTAAAAAAAATCTGTTTTTTTTGTGGTTATCAGATTCAACTAACATCAAACGTATCGCTATTTTGTTACCGCGATGCTTTATTGTCAATTACCTAAACATTTGCTTACGACAAGGCCTTAATGTACTATTTATTCTTCACGTACTATAAAACAAAGTCGCTTCCCGCCGGCCGTCCCTCTGTAAGCTTAGATCTTTAAACTGCGCACTGGATTTTAACGCGGTTTTCATTAATAGATAGAATGATGCAAGAAGAAGATTTATACTTACAGAAGAACATCACGCTACGGCCAACGGGAGCGGAGCAGTAACCAAAGACGTAACTGAACGCGGGTGACACCGCGGGGCGGGGAATTTAGCTATTTTTTTTTTTTTTAGTTATGGATAAGATATGGACTACTGAGCGTGGGGTCCGGAGTTTAGTTCCCGGGTTGGTCAAAAAGTGTCATTAAGTTATTCCATTAGGATTTTTTCAGTAGCAGCCCGGAATTTAGAAGTTGGTGGTGTAAAACTCTTGGTCTTCCGCCCAATTTCTCCCCGATCGTGTCAGATTGGCATCTTATTTCATCATTTTATCAAATTTATTTTGTTTGTCATTTCATTTGCATTTTTATTTACAGACAATAATAAGTTCTTTCTTACGACGGATAGAAAAATGTGCGTATATAGTATCATCCAGCCTGGACCATTGTGTAAAGAAGGTATTAACCACGTTCCGTCAGTCGCCGTTGATGAGGAAAAAAGTGACGTATTATGTGGTCGCTTATCTCGCCAGCAAGCCATCAAAGTTTAATGAAGAAGAAGAGGCATTATGTTGTTTTAAGTCTTGCTTTCTTACTTCGTAAAATATTTGTGGGTCGGGTAAGCGTACAATTTTGTGGCTTTAGGAAGTAGAAAATGCTCCACCTTCAACGCTTATAAAAAAATCTACAAAATTACCCCAAACTAGAATTCCTTCCTGTATCGTGAGAGCGTTTACAAACATATAAACTCCCATACACAGTCAGACCCGAAACAACTACCTGTAAACCAAACAAATATTTGTTCCATGTGGGAATCGAACCTGCGACATGCATCGCAGCAGTCAATCGCTGAACCACTGCGCTAACCATGTCGTTAAAAACTGCAATAACGTAGATTATCTACAGCCGGAACGAACCCGAACCGATTGTTTGAAAATGTGTCAACCGGTTATACGGTGCGGCAATCATTATGCGGTATTGGGAAACCCACGGCCACTACCTTGTATAGTTATAATAGGTACGTGAAGCCGCGGGCACAGCTTGTCAATTTTAATATGTAGGTTTTTAGGGTTCCGTACCCAAAGGCTGTAGCCTGGTGACAAACGGACAGCGGAGTCTTAGTAATAGGGCCTGCTGCAAAAAGTCAAAGTGATTTTTTGCCGTTTTTATAGATACGAGATTTTTTTTTTATACGGAACCCTTCGTGCGCGAGTCCGACTCGCATTTGGCCAGTTTTTTTATTTTAGGTACTTGGGTACAGTAAACAAAGCTACAAGGTGTACAGGCAGCTTACTTGCAATGACTTTTAAACAATGCTGCGAGTGTGCTGAGCAGACAATTATTTTACATCACACTTTTAGGTGTGTCCAAAAGCTTAAAAACTTATTACGCATACAATAAAAATGATAATTGGCAGTGTAGTAGATAGACGAATAATTTTGCCTGTACACGAAATAGTTTTGTTGACTGTACATTAACAAATGAAGGATTGAGATCTACATCCGCATCCGCAACATGCTTAATGAGCATCTACAAATTTTTTTGAAATGTGAAATAAAGGAGCTATCACATACATTTTCATCAAAATGCTTAAACTATTATTTTGATTATTTGCTTTTGGCTGATTATTTTTTCATATTTCAGAGTTTGTTCTATAGAAAAAGTTCTTCGTATTTATCCGTACTTTTATGTACTTAAAAGTCAGCCCAAGATGTGTTTACCTTACTCCTTCCCCTAATACTGAGGCCTATAAAATATATTTGAGGCAAGTAACAGTAAAAACTGGCTCCGAAATATTCTATCAATTTACTTATATACATACCATCACGCCTGAATTCCCCGAAGGGTTAGGCAGAGGTGTACCAGCGTACACCTACAGTTTGCCGGTATGTTAAGGTCCCATTTAATAGGGGGCGAGCCTATTGCCATTAACCGGGTACAAATCCTAACTCCGAGCTGCTACTGAGAATTTCATAGAAAAACCCAATAACCACTAGGCTAACGAGGCAGTTATCAATTTACTTAAACTTGTATAAACAACTCCTTTTATAGGACGTCGTGAACTGGGCTATTCTGTAGTATTCTGTGTTAGTATCACTTAAAAGTAATGTCAAAAAACTTTTGAAAGCAAAGCCCTTCCTCAATTAATTTTATTTAAAATAAAAACAAATATTTGACAAAATTTCCTTGTGTTGGATAAAAATCAAAACGCGTTTTTCATTTTTATTTTCCGTTTATAATGATACCGCAAAAAACCCAGAACAAATTATGCACTGACAATTTCGAATTATTCCACCGTCCCAACCGGAGTGACGCCTACGTAGGCTTATATTATGACATTTATACTCCACCATGTCTGCCAGTCTGTTTTTATAAGTGAAGACTTATAATTGGCTGTCGGTTTCACCTCCTATTTTATATTCTGTTTAGTTTAGCTGTAAGTCTTCCATGAATATATAAATAAATAAATACTAATACTAGCGTCTGCCCGCGACTTCGTCCGTGTAGTTCTTTTTCATGATTCGAAAGACACGTGGCGCCATCTATTATCACAATAATGTTATTGTTGTTTTCCTCTGGAACAATTCCTTTTTTCGGTATGTAAGGTATGTCCGTGTCTGTATACTTGACAAAGACGTATGTATGCAACATTTCAGGATAATCAGTTCAGTGGTTTAGGCGTGAAAAGGTAACAAACAAACTTACTTTCGCATTTATAATATTAGTTAACATTATATAGCTAAAGAGTTTTTGGTTTGTTTGTTTAAGCGTGCCAATCTCTAGAACCAACAGTCGATAACCAGGTGTATATGATAACCAGGTTCATGAGGAATAGTATAGGCATAATAGTATAGGCAGAATAGTATAGGAATATATATAACATCACGCTATGACACATGGAAGCGGTGCAGTAGGTAAAGACATAACTTAAAGCTGGTGAAAATTACTTGCGGACGAAGTTGTGGGTAGGAACCTGGTAGGTAGTATAGGAAAATCCGGTGGCTTCACCTCAGGTGTCGCAATCAATCATCAACAAGCACACATTCTCAGAAATATTACAAACGTTCGATTTGTCGACACAATACCGGAATTAACAACGCCCTGTGGAATATAGAAATCTGTAGAGTGGGTTATATTGGAAATGAGTAGCAAAAATTTTTTTAGGAAACAAGTTTTAGTTTTTACTTACTAGCTTCTGCCTGCGACTTCACCTGCGTGAAAGTCAAGTATATCATAAAACAGGCACTTGGCAATACTGTTGCTTTTTATTCGAGATGGGTAAGCTCTTGACTGAAGAGGTATCGTGTTGCCTAGTAACTGGGTTGTGGAGGTCAGATAAGCAGTCGCTCCATGTAAAACACTGGTACACAGTTGCATCCGGTTATACTGGAAGCCGACCCCAACATAGTTGGGAAAAGGTTAAGTACTTAAATGATGATGCAAGTTCTTGACTCTAGCCAGAAGTTACATAGACAAAGTCGACAATGAAGTGAGCTTACCCAGAAGAAGCCAGTTCATTTTAACTCTAACCTTTAGTAGAAGGAAGCATTTTTGTAATTGGAACTATACTTCCAGAGATAACACACACCATCACGCCTCTATTCTCCGAAGGGTTAGGCAGAGGTGTAACAATGTACACCTACAGTTCGCCAGTATGTTTAGGTCCCATGTAATAGGGGGCGAGCCTATTGCCATTAATCGGGCACAAATCCAAACTCCGAGCTGCTACTGAGAATTTCATAGAAAAACCCAATAACACTTTTTGCTCGACCTGGGAATCGAACCAAAGACCTCTAGCGTAGCAGTCGCGCTTAGGACCACTAGGCCAACGAGGCACTTCCAAAAAAATCCTTTCAGATGTAGGTAGAGGTACATATGTCAAAAATAACAAAAAATTGACAAAGTGCATAAATGAGGAAAGCATTGAAAAAAATATTTGTTTTGAGGAAAATTGCTTAGCTAAGACAGTCGAATATGTACCTACATTAGGCACTCACCAATACCTGTTGTTTTATCATTTATAAAATCCTCGTAAAAAAATACGACCTTGGCTGATTATTAAATCGATGCGAAGAATCTGTGTTCTAGTTTGCGATCATTTCGTAAATTAATGTGTAAATCGTGCCAATTATTTTTTTACCCAATACTATTATGCTAATCTGTTAATTTCGGTTTTTAAAATCACAGATCGTACTACCTACTTACTTGTATTATTTGACAACTCCACGAGTTGTAGATTTATTTTTTGTTTATTGTTTTTTTTTCTTGTAGGCCCGTACGTCCGTAGGTAGGTACTTGACAAGTATATTATGTAATTGATTAACATAATAACGTGACGTCATTTTGTGATAGTAGTAAAGCTTTTTATGAAGTAGCTCGTCCGGGGAAGTGCCAGCATCATGCCTATTCCGGATGCAGACCAGCTTTGCTGTGTTTCGGTTTGAAATGTTTGGTTTTTTTTTATTTTAGGGATAGGAAATCGTCAAATGACTTCCCCCGCCCTAGTGTCAGACTTTTACTGACTAAAACCTATCCATTTTCCTTCTTGTGCCCTTTGCATTCCAGGGGCGCGGTATTTCTTACGAACAACCCGCAGCCCCGGTAAGCATCGGCCTCTTTAGGCGCGCGTGGAACACAAACGCGCCGTCGACACGGTCTGTCGTTATGCAACATGCGGACGGTGAGCTACCCATTGCTCACCGTCCACAGGCCCGCGTCTACGGGAGACTCTCTGCCTTAATCGTCCCGCCGCCTCCTTCTCTAGCATAACTGCCTCGCAGAAGGAGGCGATTGTTTCCCATTTCCCCTTTCTCCGGACCATAACTTGGACCAGGGCTGGATGCGAGAGTTCGCCGGCACTGATGGCCGCCAGAAAGGTATGGGTGCCGGTGTAATTATGGCAACGCATTTATAAGCAGCGGTGACCATTTATAATCAGGTGAGTCGTCAGCTTGTTTGCAATCCAATGATCCAAAAATAAACTAAAAGAAATTGCAATACCACCTTTATTTTACTGAATCGAAAAATAAATAACAGAATACGACTTCACATGTTTCTCTGTCGCCTTTTTCTAGTCCTACACCCTTAATAGTAACAATGGAATATCTGATCTAATAAGTTATTAATTGTCCGATTATGAACGTAATATATTACAATACCATTGCATGTAGGGCACCTAGACCTTAATACCCGACGGAAACAGGAAATTATATATTTTATCATTGGTAGTTCCGATTGTTATTACAACAAAATGCGACGGTTATTCTGTATGTCATTGTAAGTATTTTTTTAAAGAAACATAGGTACTGAGTTTTTAAATAAACATAGGTACTGAGTTTTTAAAGAAACATAGGTACTGAGTTTGGTGTGTTTGGAGTCTGGGGCTTTGGTTGGAAAAATTGTCATTGGGATTTTAAATACTGCTACGCTATAGATCTTGGGATCCATTCCCAGGTCGAGTAAAAAGTGTTGTTGGGATTTTCTATCAATTCTCAGTAGCAGCTCGGAGTTAGGATTTGTGCCCGATTAATGGCAATTTACATAGGACCTTAACTTACCGGCGAACTGTAGGTGTACATTGGTACACTTCTGCCTAACCCTTCGGAGAATACAGGCGTGATGGTATGTATCACATTATTTAGTATTCATATTTGCAATCGACACGCTAAGAAGAAGAAGAAACAGGATTCTGGATGTGTGGTCTGGTCACTTCCTGACTAACAGAGGTACAAACCCAAGATTATTCTAACGAGTAAAGGAGCGCAGCATAATAGGTGTCGAGCGAATAAATCGCGTTTGGAACACTACCCTGCACTCTACACCTTAACTTGCAGGTCTTGGAGAAAAATCAGCCAGGACGAAGTATGAGTGGGCTGGCCGCCACGTCGTGCGAATGCATCCAGAGAGGTGGGCAAAGACGGTCATTCACTAGACACCTGAAGAAGGCCATCGCCGTCGAGGACAACTACGCAGAAGGTTGAGTGATGGCACAAACTTGGCCAGAGATAGCCCAACCCTGGTCCCCAAGATGCAGGCATCGCCTTGTTTGGGAACCACTATTTTAATTAGAAATGCGGACCGCTAAATGTTACCGATTTTTATATTATAAGGAATCTTGGTAACAACGGTTAATAAACTTTATTTACTAGGTTTTTTTTTTTTTTTTTATGGGACAAGCCCGCCACACTATTCCCAACCACTGCAACTTCTGTAAGCCAGAATCAACAGTGGAGACCGCCAGAAGAGCGCCGAGGCAATGTAGCTCGACGAGTCCCGGAGAAACGATATAACTGTCTTGGATCCCGCAACGAAAGTAATCAGAAAAGATTAGCGGAGGAGTAGGAAAAAATATTGTTTCCACTTCTCTCCAAACAAGCAGGAGACAGAACAGAACTAGGCCAATAGGCACAAGGGGATATTTACAACTGGGAGAAGCCCAGATTGCCAAGCACCACGGTTTGCAATTGTTATTAACTTAATGGGTCCTAATGTGAGCTGTTACATTTGATTCCAGTAATAGGTATGGCAAAAACGCCTGAACGCACGGAAATTAGTTCTAGTTTCTACGAGGTCCGCGTAATAAACTACTCCGGATGTAACCAGTATACTGTCTAACATAATATTTCGTTCATTCTGCCAAAGATTACACTCCCATAATTGTGATGAGCAGACTGTTCATATTCACAGTCAGATGTAGAACATTGACACAAGGGAGAAGCAACAAGCTTGAAAGAAAACAATTTACTCTTAAAGTTGCCGTGACCTGTGAGAAATTGAAAAAAATCACTTACCAGGTTTAGGAGAAAGGGGACGCCTTAGTCACCAGTGGGACACAAAATAGGCTATTAAAAAAGTATTCTGGAAAATTTAACACCATTTGCACCGAACACCAAGGACCGAAGATCTACTACCTCATGTAGTAAAATATTAAGATACGAATTTGAATAAAATAGAGGTCACTGTTTCTAAGTTCTTGGAAACAACGTGAATCAGTCGAGGTCGGCGACTTTACCCAGAGTTTATTACCTAAAACAATTTTACAGATAACAAGATCCGAATTAAATTCAAATCGATTACAAATGTATACAACGCTGTCTAATAATTACGCTTAAAAACATAAGGTAACAAAACTTTACAACAGAATATCACTAAAAACAGCTGTTCATTTTAAAGGCATTATTTAACGAGGATAACAGGCGTGATGGTATGTGATAATAAATAGTTTTCGAGAATGACCTTTCGCTTTTGTATTATGAGTTTTAATGGGCTTACAATTAAGTGTAATATTCAGTAGACCTGTTTTTATGGTAATGTATAATGTGTTTTGATTCCAAATCTGTCGTAAAGGTTGACACGTGTTGCAATGATGTATTTACCTTTTAAAAGGATTTTGGAATCGTTGTCCACTACCTCTGCCTTCAAAACAATTCAAATCATCGCTGAAATTAGCCTTAGCCAGTTATTGGAATGAAAATATACCAAATAATAAAATTATATGATACTAGCTTCTGCCCGCGGCTACGAACGCGTCAAATTTTGATATATTATCCCACGGGGACCGTATATTTTTCCAGGATAAAAAGTATTCAATGCGTATTCCACACTACAATCTATCTCATTGCCAAATTTCATCCAGATCCGTTGAGCCGTTTAAGCGTGAAAAAGTAATAGACGTGAAGATTTTAGTACAGATAGGATAGTAGTATGAGACACATCCATATATTTAGCTTGCTTTTAAGAACCATAGAGGTTTCTCATCAAACAGTTTGTTAACTAATGAAGTCCTCAAAATTTTCATAGACTGGTATAGTAGCCGGCACGAATCGTCAGCGCAAAATCAAAGTCAATTCATTTATTTCAATTAGACCATTATAAGCTCATTTTGAACGTCAATTACATGTTAAAATTAAAAATATTGAATCTAGTTCCCCGTTCCAAAAGGTAGCTTCGTATGGAGAAGAACGGGCAAGAAACTCCATACATACTCTTTAAAAAAAATGTATTACAATAAGTTGTACAATTCCATAAAACTATACAAAACGATCTATCAAAAAATAAAAGTCACTCAATGTACTGCAATACTTACTCAGTGCTACAAATTAGAAATGAAAGCTAAATTAATTGTTATATTTCAAAGACAATGAATCAGAAAAACAAACTTAAAGTTCAATTTTAGTTCAAAAATTTCGCTGGACCAATCGCTGCACGCGATTGGTCCCAATCGCGTGCAGCGTAAGCGCCCCCCGCCTCCTTCATCCCGCCAAAGAGACCCAAAAATGAACTTACAATTTGTATTCACGACTCGTTTCGGTTACCATACCCACCTAATCTAAACTTTACGCATGCCTTTTATAATACGCTCTATGGGTTCCGATAATGACGTTTCCACGTTCATAAGCCGCTTAATTTGCGTCCATCTGTTCAGAAGAGCTTCGTTATTTTTCCATTTCGTTAATTTTGAGATCCATTTTGCTTTTTAGGGTTGCGTATCTCAATAAGAAAAAAAAACGGAACCCTTTAGGATCACTTTGTGGTCCGTCTGTATGTCCGTCAAGACCCTTTATCTCGGGAACGCCTGGAGGTATCAAGTTGAAATTAAAATTACATACTCAGATCTACAGTCTCTTGAAGCTGTGAAAAAATGAAATAAAATCTCTTTATTGCATTTATGTGTACATTTGGTTGTTATAACTAGGTAAGTTCCAACATGAAACCCGGCTAGGGCACGGCAAAATAATAATAACTTTGAAATAATAGTAATTTTAACATAACAGTAAGAGTATTCTTATTATATGTATGTGCAATAAATATTAAATATTTTATTTAAGTAAAACATCAAACTTCTAAGTTGACGTAAAATAAAAATGCAGCCGTTTACGCCGCCAAAAAACGTATATTTCGACATTCTCAAGGGAATCTGAACTATTTATAATATGTGCCAACTTTGTACGGAGCAATCGGTGGGGAGTCCGACTCGCACTTGTCCAGTTTTTTATTTACTGTGATAATAATTTGTGCTCATTCCTTTTTTAAACAGTTTTCGCAATTTACTTTTTAATTAATTAATGTTTTTCGGTGTTCAAAGGGGTACCTTTGCTTGAAAAGAATATTAAATGATATACCTATTTTAGCAATTTAATTTTTGCTAGCTACTGCCCGCGACTTCGTTCCTTATGTCTTTTCTTTTCTATTGTTTGAGTCAGGAACCTTCGCAAGCTTACGCTAAACCCACAAAAAGTTTTATTACAATCAGAGCAATAGTTTAGGAACGTCATAGATGACAAATATAATTAGCCTCGTTAGCCTAGTGGTCCTAAACGTGACTGCTATGATAGAGGTCTTGGGTTCGATTCCCATGTCGAGCAAAAAGTGTTATTGGGTTTTTTTATGAAATTCTCAGTAGCAGCTCGTAGTTAGGATTTGTGCCCCGTTAATGGCAATAGGTCCGCCCCCTGTACATGGGACCTAAACATACCGGCGAACTGTGGGTGTACATTGTTACACCTCTGCCTAACTCTTCGGGGAATACAGGCGTGATGGTATGTGGTATGTGTTTTATTTAAGTATTTTTTCTAACGAATATAACTTATATTCGGCTCTACGTACTCATAAGCAATGACAAACTTTATTGGATCAAAAGAATATTATTCCAAATAACTCCGACCTGTAGCTCTGAACTCCGAGTACCCTCAGAGTATTTTTTTTGTTCCTGGGTGGAAAGTCCTCGTGGATGTTTCTCATCCTATGGAGGGGAATGAGGGAGGGTTCACAAGAATAAATGTTACTACTATAATGTAAGTACTTATACAGCTATGAGCAGAGACATTTAACCAACATTTAAAAGCGGTATACTCCTAAACTATAATTTTTCTTCTGCTCTGGGTGAAGCGGAAGGGAGTGTCAGACTTTTGCTGACTAAAACCCCTCAGTGTTCCTCCTGCCCTTTGCATTCCAGGGCCGCGGTTACTCTTTCAAACAAATTCTGCAACTCGGGTAGGACGAATATATTTTGTAGTATTTTGAATCCTATACTACTAAAAATTAGGTCTTATCTCATATAATGCAATCGTATTTTTTTTATACATCTTTGCTTGGCTGGCTATAGACATCTTCATCATCACCAGAGGCTTTGCAAATGTGCCTGTAATTACACCGGCACCCATAGCCATTAAACCGGAACACAGCAACGCTGCTTTGCGGCAGGAATAGGTATGGTGGCAGTAGTTTTGATTGACCGTACCTACCTAGTTCGACGAACGAGTTCTATTAATATGTACTTGTACGTACTAGGCCAATATCATAAAACAGTCATATCAATTAAAATAAGTACATGATACCATAAATCTTAGTACATAGCTACCGTGATCTTGTCACATTAGTCAAGTTTAGGGCTGCCATCGGGTCGGGAATCCTCGGATTTGTCCTAGTTTACAGGTCGTACGGAGCCCCGAATCAAATATATATATTTCGGATTCAAAAATTATAACCATAGGTGTTAATTGAAAGAAATACAAGAAAATGGAAACGTGTTTCGTGTGTGCGGGTGTAAGTTGGTACACTTCTGCCTAACCCTTCGGGGAATACAGGCGTGATGGTATGTATGAATTTGTGTGCAAATGTTAATAAAGTCCGGGAAAAAATCTCAATGAATACTAATATTATAAAGCTGAAGAGTTTGTTTGTTTGTTTGGTTGAACGCGATAATCTCAGAAACTACTGGTTTGAATTGAAAAAATATTTTTATGTTGGATAGTTCATTTATTGAGGAAGGCTATAGGCTATATAACATCTCGCTACGACACACGGAAGAAGAGCAGTAACCAAAGATGTAACGTAACGCGGGTAAAAAAAAAACACGCAAATGAAGTCCCTGGCAAAAGCAAGTGTCTACTAAATGACCGGGGTTTCTGAAGTTGGCAGCCCTAGTAACGTTTAAAACCGGAAACACGCGAATATGTCCTTTATAGGCAATGGTATTGTATTTATTAGCTTAGTGATTGTTATCTGATTGTGTCACTCATGTAGACTTGTCGTGACCTCTAGTAATCATGTGTGATAAGACAGTGGGAGGTCATTGTGAAGTTATGACTTTGTGTAGTGCAGAACATGACTCCTATTTTTCCTGAGGGTCAAGTGAGGTAGGGATCTGTTTGTCCAGCTCCATTATGCTGGTTGAGAGTATGGCCACGATGAACTAAATTACTGAAACTGGACAAAAACTTCAAAAACCCGAGACTTTTGAGTGTAAAATTGAGATCCTTCCGGAAGTAAACAAAAAATATTTTTACAATAAAACCTTCATGCTAGTCTTTCAATTAATCAAGATTCCCTGACACAGAAAAGGTCACGGTCTTGGACACATCAGATCCTTAACGGACAACCCCCGGATATCCTCTAATCTAGTGGAATCCTATCTACATACGAATCCGGGAAATTCCGGATGGATTAAAGCCCTAATTATGGGACATTGAGGTTTAGAAAAAGAGCTTCTCACAGGATGAGACAGTACATTACGAAGTCGAACTCGTTCTGACAGTTGATCTGATTATAGACTGTCAGACAAATCAGTACATGTTTAATGTGACATTAGCCAAATAATAGAAAAAAAGAAACCAAATAGTATTTATTAAATACTTAAGTAAAAAGTATTTATTAAATCCTGTAAACTTCTTTTTTTTACAGAATATTACAACCATCATCTGCTTAGCCTTTTCCCAACTATGTTGGGGTCGACTTCCAGTCCAACCGGATGCAGCTGAATACCAGTGTTTTACATGGAGCGACTGCCTATCTGACCTCTGCAACCCAGTTACACGATACCTCTTGGTTAGACTGGTGGTCAGACTTCCTGGCTTCTTACTATCCGTAACGACTGTCAAAGATCTACGAATGACAGCCGGGACCAACGGCTTTACGTGCTTTCCGAAACACATAAAGAAGAATATTACCATCTTATAAAAAATAAGAAAGCAAACAGTATCTATGAGGTCAAAAGGCTTCTTTACCCAGAAACAATTTTAGGCACGATTTATGACACAAAATGTGCGCAAGCAAGTTTTATTGCGCAATAAAATTTACTTAGACATCGCGCTTAATAATCTAGTTCCTGTTAGGTACAAGCCGATTTGAACCTGCATATTAAAACTGACTCTTAAACAAACAAGTATTCTAATCGCAAACGTAAATGGTAATCGAAATTGGTTCCTTGTATCCAAAATGCGAACGACATCAAATTATGGATACACCGTCACTAATAAAATACGTTTTGGAAAAAACCAAATTTAAATCTGTCTTAACAGTTCCTGGTTAGAGCCTTCCGGGGTCCTGGGGTCCGCGCCCAGGGTTCGTGACCCTACAATCAACAGTTTGTTAGGGTCAGCTTCCACCAGTCGGGAGCGCCGATCATGCGTCAAGCGACTAGCTCCTAGGTTATGGTAACAGGAGGAACCTTGGGCTTTTAGTCGATAAAAGTCCGACATAACTCTCCGTTTATTAAACAGAGGGCATTCATTAGGATTTCCAACGAGAAAAAAAACAAAAAAGGGTCGGGTTCCAGTCGAAAAGGTTGCAGCGAGATTTTAGAGTTTTAGTATATGTAACGACTGCCCCTGACTACTACTGACTAAACTTTTACTGATGAAAAATAGTAAAGCATTTATTTTGAAAAACAAAGTATCGAGTTTCTTGCATATTCTACTCCATATTAAACTACATATTGGAACGGGGCAATTAGATTCATTTATTTTTTGTATATTAGTTATTAAGCATTATTATTTTGTATTTAGTTATTAAGCATGACGTTCAAAAGTGCCTTTTAATGGTTTAGTTGAAATAAATGATTTCAGTGAGCATCTCTACTCCTGAACTAAAATTGCCTCTTTGGTGGTTAAAGAAGTACCAACGCTTGGTAAGGAAGAGAAGTCAGATATGAATCTATACAAACATTTTTAAACGGTTGACTTGAAAACTTTCTATAAGCCTTGATATCATTACAAAATGCCAATACACACATACCATCACGCCTGTTTTCCTCGAAGAGTTAGTCAGAGCTGTAGGTACCAATGTACACCTACAGTCCGCCGGTATGTTTTAGGTTCCATGTGATAGAGCCTACTGCCATTAACCGGGCACAAATCCTAACTTCGAGAAAAAACCGAGTAACACTTTTTGCTCGACCTGGAAATCGAACGCAAGACCTTTAGCGTAGCAGTCGCTCTTAAGACCACTAGGCTAACGAGGCAGTTAAAAATGCTAACATAAAATTGATAAGAGCACATTCTACTAAAATACTGTCCATTTATTGCAAGTTATACATTATTATTGTCGTGAGCGTGCCTGGGACACTTGAATGTCGTCCACTTTTACTAAGGAACTTTAGATAGCCACTTATATTTAGTACAAGAATAGCATTGACCTTTCGCCGTATTGTTTTGGATTCTTTTAACTTTAGTTTTTAACCCCCGACGCCAAAACGACGGGGTGTTATAAGTCTGACGTGTCTTTGTGTGTGTGTGTCTGTCTGTGGCATCGTAGCTCCCGAACACATGAACCGATTTTGATTTAGTTTTTTTCTTTTGAAAGGTGTATTAGTCGGGAGTGTTCTTAGGTACGTTTGATGGAAATCGGTTCAGCGTTTTTAAAGTTATCAGCTCTTTTGATAGCTTTTTTTTTTTTTGGGGGTGGGTAATCATCAAATAACTTCTTCCGCCCTGGGCGGGGCGGGAGGGAGTGTCAGACTTTTACTGACTAAAACCCACCCGTGTTCCTTCTTGTGCCCTTTGCGTTCCGGAGGCGCGGTATCTCTTGCGAACAACCCGCAGCCCCGGCAGGCATCGGCCCTCAGTGGCCCCTTCCTTTTGCTGACATCTCTTTGAGGCGCGCGTGGAACACGAACGCGCCGTCGACACGGCAGCTCTTTTGATAGCTGCGGTAGGGATTCTTATTTTTCTGTCGGGGGTTATTTAAAATTTTTAACTTTGTTCTGTTGCAGAAGGGGGAGTCAATGTATTAGGGGTGTATGTTTTGTTTTGTATGAATGTATGTGTACCGATTTCTCCAAGATGTCTAGGCTTATTTTTTAACCCCGACTCAAAAGATGGGTGTTAAAAGTTTGATGTACCTGTCTGTGACACCGTAGCTCTTAAACGAGTGAACCGGTTTGAATGCGGTTTTAATATTTGAGAGCAGGTTTTCTAGCGGTTGTTCTGAGATATATTTTATCAAAATCGGTTCAGGCGTTTTAAGGTTATCAGCTCTTTTGTTAGCTGCGGTAGGGATGTTTACTCTTCTATCACTTACGGGGTTACTTAATTTTTTTTTAATTGTATTGCTTGTGTTTATTAGAGTTGGTGGCAAAGTGGAACGCAAAGGGCACAAGAAGGAAAATGGATGGGTTTTAGTCAGTAAAAATCTGACATTCATGATTTCAAGTCATTCATGATTTCCCCGCCCTGAGTAAAAAAAAAAAATACTTCCTGAATAAAAAAAAATCGCGATTACAATGCTAGAGGACTTGGTTTCGTTTCCCAGGTCGAGCAAAAAGTGTAATTGGGTTATTCTATGAAATTCTCAGTAGCAGCTCGGAGTTAGGATTTGTGCCCGGTTAATGGCAATAGACCCGCCCCTTACACGCTTAACACTTCACACACAAAGGTCCAGCTGAAAACTACCGTCAGGCACAAGAGGCCTGGCATTTATACTGAACTATGCCTGTTTGGCACAGCCGTGAGGCACACAATCATGTTATTTTTTTATCGTTTTGTTGTTTTAACTGAATAGCCTTTTTATTATTATTTTTTTGGTCTGTGTCAATTAACATTTTTTCTTTCTTTCTTTACATGGAACCTAAACATACCGGCGAACAGTGGTTGTACATTGGTACACCTCTGCCTAACCCTTCGGGGAATACAAGCGTATTGATGTGTTGTTGTTTAAATATAACTTGCTATTGTAAAAGTATGGTAACCCCAAAAATCCAGTTTCTATTTTACTCGGTTGGAACAAAATGGGCTTTCATAATGATGAAAACAATATGCCCAGATTACAAAAACAAAAGAGGAGTATTTTTCTTTTGTTAGCTTATAAGCTTGAATGACAACTTGACAAGTAATTAGAGGTTGATTTCTTGTTAACATGGCGGTCAATATCAGGAAAATGTAATGACAATCTAGTTAATAAAAATAATAATACCAGCCTTTTGTCCCAAAGGCCTCTTCTCGTGCAGAGAAGACACGTGTATTGATCACCACGCAAAAATCACCATGAAAATTTTCTTGGTAAGTATTATTTTGTTTTTACAAATTCCCCTTTTATCCTTGACTCTTAACATGGGGTAGGTATAATGTGGCGTTCGATAAATAAAGACGTGACCCGACTACGTATTGATACTCTACCTCTCGGGTAATGCTACAAATAACACAATTTTCGCCAGAACTACGAAAAATACTGCAGCATTTTCTCAAAGGCAGTGTTTTTAGATATACAAAATGAAACTTTTATTAAAATTAAGTTGAAATGTAACTCGATTTTTGTGTACCATTTTCACGAAAATCGAGTTGAATTTCAACTTAACTGTCGGCTGTTATTTAAAACTGATAATAAATGCCTAGATAGTATCCAGCAATTGGTTTTTGTTCAGTTATGTTGAAAA
Source organism: Caradrina kadenii (assembly GCA_947462355.1). NCBI lineage: Eukaryota > Metazoa > Arthropoda > Insecta > Lepidoptera > Noctuidae > Caradrina > Caradrina kadenii. The sequence goes on along the minus strand of OX381693.1, from coordinate 1,948,501 downwards.
TACAAAATATATTTTGTTTTAATCTCAATTAAGTCTTATTTTTAACAAAATGACCTGACTCACAATTTCTTAGTAAATTAATGAGTTAATTAATTCAATATTCCGAATTTGGTATGTTTCTGTCTAGCTATTACCAATACCTCTAAAATTAATTAAATTAAACAGATCTATAAAAATCGAATCTACATGAATCTAAAATAAAAAAAGACGTTAGTAAGCGAAATCAATTTAATCACTATAAAAATGGCAAAAATTATGATGTAGGTTGATTCGTTTCAGCAGAACAAAAAAATATAACAAATTCATATATAAACACAAATAAACCACATTTTTTTTTCATGTATCATAGCTTAGAACTATAGAACTGCCTCGGTAGCCTAGTGGTCCTAAGCGCGACTGCTACGCTAGAGGTCTTGGGTTCGATTCCCAGGTCGAGCAAAAAGTGTTATTGGGTTTTTCTATGAAATTCTCAGTAGCAGCTCGGAGTTAGGATTTGTGCCCGGTTAATGGCAATAGGCTCGCCCCTTATTACATGGGACCTAAATATACCGGCGAACTGTGGGTGTACATTGTTACACCCACACATACATTGTTTGTATTCCCCGAAGGGTTAGGCAGAGGCCTAACCCTTCGGGGAATACAGGCGTGAGTGAGTGTGTATCATAGCTTGTTTATCGTTGCGTAATTACATTTAAAATTGTCTATACTTAGACTCTGTCAAACCACACTTTATTTAACTTTAGAACATTAACATTCCATTCGAAATTTAAAATAATTAAGTACTTTATCAATGGCCAGTAGCAACAATGAACTGTCATGTTTCTATTGTTTGAAGGTCACAATGTAACGAACTTTCACGAGCCACACTTCCTGAACTTTTTGTTACTGCTGGGGTACTATCATTAAGACAATTAAGTTCAATTAGGAGGCAAAAAATGTTTTGCACGGTAACATAATAAAAAGTCAGCCAAGTGCGAGTCAGACTCGCGTACGATCGAAGAGGTCTGGGTTCGGTTCCTCTATCAAGAATTGGGTGTAATATACAGTTTTACCTAGCCCTTCTGTGCCAGGCTTGATAGTATGGTATGACGTGTGACTTTTAAACATTTAGCGTATTGAATAATTATTTTCACATAATTGATAGAAATATCGTGGATTAACTATTTTATTGGCTGGCCACATTATTTCCAACCACATCCATTCCTGAGGGTAGTGGCAACGCCGGGAGGGGTCGCCCTAGAGACCTACCCTGACCTTATTGGTGAGGTTCTTTAGAAAGGTCGAGTTCGCAGTACTCGTAACCGGCGTGCTTGTATGATCAGATGAATGAACGTAGATGAGGCGAAAGGGGCATACCCCTTTAAGGTATCGTACCAGGTGGCGTTCTGTGGTCTTTGCTTACCCCATGGGAAAAAGGAGTGAGTTTATGTATGTATGTATGTCCGTTCCTTAAATCCAGGATCAACAGTGGCGACCGCCAGAAAAGCGTCGAAGCAATGAACCTTGACGAGTCCCGGAGAAACGATTCAACTATGTTGATCTCTCAACAAAATTAATCAGAAAAAAAACCGCGTAGGATAGGGAAAAAAACAAAATAAAAAAGTCTAGTCTGTACCGAGAAAACTCAGTAACTAAGTATTTACGTAAATAATACGGGTCACTCATAACAGTAAACCAACAACATTTGAAGGGTTTCTGTACAGGAACATCATATCAAATTCTGGTGTAATCATATTGCTGGGAATGGTATTGTGATTACAGCCGAAATTTATATTAAATATTGGACTTGCCGCTATGTAGGCACTCTAAAACCGTTGGGCTTCGCTTTTGCCTAACATTTGAATTAATCACAGTATTAGTTCAAAAGAATTTTACGTAAGTAGGTACTAGATTCAATCTTTTTCTTGTTTTTTTATTATTATTAAACTTTATGCATATAATGTTAATAAAATTAAAAAATTTAATTAACCCCCGACAGAAGAATAAAATCACTACCGTAGCTAACAAAAGAACTGATAACTTTGAAACATTTGAACCGATTTCTATCAAACATAGCTAAGAACACTCCCGACTAATTCACCTTTTAAACAAAAAAAAAACAAGATCAAAATCAAATAGACACACGCACACACAGACACATCAAACTTATAACACCCCGTCGTTTTGTGTCGGGGGTTAAAAAATCACCGTACAAAGGCGGGCTTAATGCTTTGGCCACCAGCCATCAACCTAAAGGTGATGCAGAGACAAACACAGTAAGAGCAAAGGTAAGTACAGAAAATACATTTTTAAAATCTACAAAGTACTTACTTTTTAATTATATATTTTTAGTATCTACTTCCTATCATCCAAATCCATAAAGAAACAGTAACACTACGTAAATTAACAAGATAAACATCCCTGAAAAGTCATAAGAAGGCAAAATACGCAATTTCGTTAGCATATGTGGCATATTTTTTCAGTTATCATAATTTAAAAACCAAAATACTAACCCGAGTTTTAGTAAAATTTGTATGAGATAAATATAAAAAGAATTTCTTTCTAAATAAAAAAAAAAATCCGAATCGGTTGATAAATGGTCACCAGTCGGTTCACATTCAAAGTAAAAGCTCGTGAACACTTGCTTATGAGGTTGGCAGACTCGTCTCACAATTAATTTGTTTATTATTTCTCCTACTATGTTTGTTTTGTTTGTATGTATGTATATAGGTGTTAATTATAAAAATATATTCTATTCCTTAATATTTTCTGTTCTTTGCACCTACTATGTTTTGTCTCTGCATCGCCCTAAGGTAGACTGGTAGATAATGCCTAAGACATTAAGTCCGCCTTTGTACAGTGTATTTTTTTACATTATGTGCTTAAAGTTTAATAAATAAATAAATAAATGGCGAAGTTCTGAGGTAACAAACACAAAAGAACAGCCTCGATCAACAAAATACGATCTCATCACGTCACTCAACACTTCAAACCTCAACCAATCTGCGTCAAATGTAGACCCAACTTAATAAACGTCACTAAAGGTGAACACACACGAGACAAATGGGTCCAGAATCAGTTGTCTGCCACGCTAACATGAGCCTAAGCTATAACTTAGAACGAGCGTGCCGCCTCCGTGGACATTAATCTTTGTTACCCGGGAATAAACCACGGGGAACTGTTGTAGGTAGGTGTACCTCTTACTGTCATGAACCAGTTCAAAATAATAATAATGAGTGTAAAAAGACACTTCACGGTGTAAAAAGTAACAAAGGCATCTTTATTTATTTAGGATCTCCAACAAAAAATATAGAGAGTTCAAACTATATTATTACCAGCGACTTCGTTCGCGTATTTTTTTGCACCCGCATTAAGTTACGTATTTGGTTACTGCTCCTCTCCTGTGTGTCGTAGCGTGATGAGAGCCTAAAGCCTAAAGCGTTCCTCGATAAATGAAACTATCCAACACAAAAAACATTTTTTAATTCACACTAGTACTTCCTGAGATTAGCGTGTTTAACCAAATATATTTAGTCCACTGACAAAATCATATTATTTAATGTCTATATTTGCCATTAATATAATACGGTGAGAGAGATAACAAAAAATATTCACAAATCATGACATACAAACAATTGTCAACCAAATATTTAAAGCAGTGTTGCGGAATTGGTTCGAGAGATTCACCGCGGCTCTGGAACACAATGGGCCCCATCGGGGTACCTTAAGATCACACTTTCGAAATTCGGTAGGTAGTTGGTCATAGCAAGATTTCGAAGTTCCGTACATCGCGATGATGAACATTCTTCATTATGAATACTGTACATCGATATGTCAAACTTCGAATTTCAGTATGACAGTCGAATTTTGCGCTTAGCATTAGCAGCACATTTAGCCATTCATTTTGATTTACATTGTAGATTACCTACATAAGACTGTACTTAGTCTCATTTTGCGGAACCTTTTAAAAGTTTCCTTTGTAAGTGAGTATGTGGCAGAGATAGCCAACCTGGGGCTAATAACCTGAGGATAATATACTCTGTGGCAAAGGGTTTAGTGGGCGCCAGGGGTGTCGTTGACGTCTGTGTAGCGAACACTGACCGACAGAATGTTTAAAATGGTAATAAAGACGACTGGACTTGCTTCATTTGCTGCGATACGTGAGAATATTTTTTGAGTGAAATATTTGTAGTTACATACAATTTATAGCTGTCTAGGTTTTTCCCTCGGCTTCGCTCACTTAATTCGACTTGTACTCTTTAGACTCACGAAGTTTATTAGGTACTTAAATTTCAATCATGATTCGAAAGACAAGTAGAGCTATCTATTATCATAATAACGATATTGTTGGTTTCCTCGAGAACAGTAATTTTTTTCAGCATGAAAGGTACCCTATGTCCGCTTTTGTACACCTGACAATGTATATGCTAAATTTCAGGATGATCGGTTTTGTGGTTTAGGCGTAGGAAGGTAACAAATAAACTTACTTTCGCATTTGTAATATTAGTTAGGATATCCTGTCAAATAAAATAAAGAATTCCAATTTTATGATACCAATCTCTAAAATGCTTCAGGCGTCTCATATAAAAATAGTTTATTCATGGAGCTCTGGAGGCCACGTGACACATTACAGAAACATGTGTCAGTCTCATTTCTCTACCGAGGTCTAGGCAGAATAAAAGGTGACGGCTCGCCCCGACGCGGCGACGCGACGTGCTCAGCAAAACTTGTCGCTAATTTATCAAACAAGTCAATGTCAGACCTATATTAATATTTTGAAGCTGACTATCTCGTTAGCGTAGTGGTTCTAAACGCGACTGCTATGGTAGAGGTCTTGGGTTCGATTCCCAGGTCGAGCAAAAAGTGTTATTGGGTTTTTCTATGAAATTCTCAGTAGCAGCTCGGAGTTAGGATTTGTGCCCGGCTCGCCCCCTATTACATGGGACCTAAACATGCCAAACCATGGATGTATATTGGTACACCTCTGCCTAACCCTTCGAGGAATACAGGCGTGGAGTCTTTGAGAAAAATAAAAAAAAAAAACAAACAATTAATATTATATTAATTAACATTACGAAAAAAGAAAACAAAACAATTCTGTTTGAAGGTTACGGGCCCAGATGTCTGAGATGTCAACGCATCTGTGAGGCTTCTGGTATTACAGATGTCTATAGTCAATTCATTTTAGTTTTACTAACTACTATTCTACTTTTAATCTCAGTCACAAACTCCTTTTTTTTAAATCCGACGCAAAAACGACGGGATTTGACGTGACTTTGTGCGTGTGTGTATGTGTGTGTCTGTCTGTGGCATCGTAGCTCCCGAACGCTTAAACCCATTTTAATTTAGTTTTTTGTGTTTGAAAGGTTAATTAGTCGGGAGTGTTCTTAGCTTTGTTTGATGGAAATCGGTTTAGCGATTCCAAAGTTATCAACTCTTTTGTTAGCTACGTTAGTGATTTTTTTCCTCTGCCGGGGGTTACGTAAAATTTTTAATTTTGTGTTTTTTTACGGATGGGAAATCGTGAAATGACTTTCCCTGCCCTGGGCGTTGCGGGAGGGAGTGTCAGACTTTTACTGACTAAAATGCGTTTTTTTTTTCTTTTTAACTTTTGTATACCTTTATTTAAAAATGCTGTATCCTATAACTGTTTTTTGTCCCAAATAGATAAAATAAACAGAACCAAACCGTTGCATATGCGGTAAGCAGTATCGCTCTATTATATCACTTATTTAATTAATGACTATAGCTTTTGCCCGCGATTTCGTTCGCGTCGTTTTTATCATTTTCTCACACACGTTAAGTTACGTTTTTGTTTACTTCTCTGGGAGCCTACCACCATCTCTGAAAACAGTATTACTTTAATACTACCAACGCTAGGCTCAGCGCCGAGAGTTGAAAATCCAGCAACTGAAATTACAAAGTAATATTAAAATGGTACTGCTACAAGAGATGGTGGTATAGGCCCTGTTCTTGTGGGTCGTAATGTGATGTTATATAGCTTATATTATTCCTCATCAATCAATTCGACTATGAGTTCCAGAGATTAGCGCGTTTGAACAAACAAACAATACACTCTTCAGCTTTACTGTATTATTCAGTATTGATTTTTTTATTATATATTTTTTTCATACTTCATCTTTATTACATTATCAGAATAGTTTTTTATTTCGTTGGCCTCGTGGTGGCAAGCGCAGTAGCGCTTGCCACCACGACCACGACACTTGTTGAGCGTGGGGTCTTGAGTTCGATTCCCAGGTCGGCCAAACTGACCTGTGGACGGTGAGCAATGGGTAGCTCACCATCCTTACGTTGCATAATGACAGGCCGTGTCGACGGCGCGTTCGTGTTTCACGCGCGCCTCAAAGAGATGTCAGCAAAAGGAAGGGGCCACTGAGGGCCGATGCCTGCCGGGGCTGCGGGTTGTTCGCAAGAGATACCGCGCCCCCGGAACGCAAAGGGCACAAGAAGGAACATGGGTGGGTTGTAGTCAGTAAAAGTCTGACACTAAGGGCGGGAGAAGTTATTTGATGATTTCCCACCCGCCAAAAACAAAAAAAAAATAAAAAAAAAAAAAAAAAAGGTCGGCCAAAAAGTGTTACTGGGTTTTTCCAGTAGGAATTTCTCAGTAACAGCCCGGAGTTTGGAAGTGGGTGGTGTGTTACCCCCTTGTCTTGGAAAGTATGTAAAGCCATTGGTCCCGCGCCTAATCTCTTCCCGGTTGCGTCGGATTGTCGTCCCATCGGACTATGAGACTCAGGGAAGAGGGAATGCACCTGTGTTTGCGCACACACTTGTGCACTATAATATCTCCTGCGTACTTGGCTAGTCTGCATTAAAATTTGCTGCCGTGGCCGGAATCGGTTTGGAGAATACGTATACATATTCTTATGCAAAACTGCACGTTGTGTATGTTTAGACAGACATCAGTGAACGTAATTGAATGGTGATGCATCGTAACCTTGGCAATAATAATCGAGTCAATTTATGTAGCGTGCAATTTATTGACTTGATAGGTTATTAATTGATGAGTTGTCTTCGGTATTGCATAATATTTATTTACCTAAGCAGCTGAACCTGTCTGTTTATTCCCTGGATGGATTAATGATGTTTTACGTCATCATTTGCCTCCAATAATGTTGGGGTCGAATTCCAGTCTAACTGGATACCTTCAGCGGAATCCGGTTAGACTGGAGTAAGTACCAGGGATTCAGCTGTCCATCGAACCAGGACCCCATACCAACCTATCAGCCTATTATTGTCCCAATTTAGAGCAAAAGCCTCTCCTCATTCAGAAAAGGCACGAGCATTGATCACCATATTTATATTGCTTAAAAATAAACTGCAAATCGGAGACCATAATCTACTCGAAAATTGAGAGCACATAGAGGTACGGTATGCAAAAGCTACAGCCTTTTCCAGGAAGGTCACCGTAAACTACCTTCTTTGAGAGGAAATAAGGATAATGAGATGTTTCCTGAAACGCTCCAACAATGGCCATGTTACAAATACCTATCTGGGAACTTGTTACGAACTTCCGCTTCACGGTAGTTTGAAAATATTTGAAAAAGGAATAAAATTGTAACCAGGAGATTTTTTTTCTAAGTAGCAGACTTTTACGTACTTGGAGAATGGAGGCTTCAAATAAAATAGATGTAATTGAGTTTAAAATTACAAATAAAGAAAGATATCTATAACACAGAAAACCATAAATCTACTCTATTAAATTCTCAGTAGCAGCTCGGAGTTAGGATTTGTGGCCGGTTAATGGCAATAGGCTCACCCCCTATTATATGGGACCTAAACCTACCGGGGAACTGTGGGTGGATATTGTTACGTCTCTGCGTAACCCATCGGGAAATACAGGCGTGGTGGTATGTAGAAAACCATAAAAAAGAAAATAAAATGCACAGCCCCGATTAAATTCCTTGTAAAACTTATGTGGCAGGGGCTCACGCCTAGGCAGGAGTATAGTTTTATGTGATAAGAGTCAAGTAAGCATAAGTTTTAGAAGTACATAAAATTCTCATGTTTAAGTACTTTTAAAACTTATGCTTACTTGACTCTTACTAGAAAAAACTTATACTTGATAGGCATTTTTTAGTTTGCCGCCAATTTGTAAAAACAAATGTCGTATGAATTTAGTACACATCTACAGATTCCCAAAGAGTTTCATATACGAAATTTAAAAAAAAATCCTAGGCTGCGTTTCTCACTGGCCTATCCTAAAAACTTTCAGTGTGACCCCCGTACATTAAGTGTATGACGTATAAAAATAATTGAGAGATTAAGGGTTGACTTGTATTGGCCGAACTACGCTCAATTTGAACTAAGCACAAACTTTTCCAATGATCTTAAACAGGAACTAATAATGTTATTATTCATACAAAAACAAGAAACTATAACATAGGAACTAATTAAGACTGAGTTCGCACGAGTCACTAATCCATTGAAATAAAACGTCCACACGAAATTATTAAATCCCACACGATAAATTATATAATTATAATAAACTAGCTCGTGTCTTCGTTTACATGAATGAATGTCGGCTATCACAGGGTTTTTATTTGTACGTGGAACCCTAATTATTTTTCTAAAATAAACATTGCCTAAGTGATAGTCCCGTCAAAATCGGATAAGCCGTTTCGGAGATTAGATGTAACAAACAGATAAACAGACAAAGTTTTAAAATTTTTTTTTTTCGTGTGTCAGCATTCATGTTTATTTTATAAAAAGCTGTTATTTTAATATTAGTAATAGACACTTCAATTTTATTTATTTATTCATATAGAGATAGATTCTTAGTCTGTAAGGATAATTATATTGTCTTTATACTGACGTCTTTTTTTTTTTTTTTTTTTGGTGGGTGGGAAATCATCAAATAACTTCTCCCGCCCTGGGCGGGGCGGGAGGGAGTGTCAGACTTTTACTGACTAAAACCCACCCATGTTCCTTCTTGTGCCCTTTGCGTTCCGGGGGCGCGGTATCTCTTGCGAACAACCCGCAGAAAGCTTGCATAATATAACAATATTATAATTTATAAATATTGAACTGCTGATTAAGTATGCATTTGAAGATATTTTTGTGGCAGTTTAAAATATTCAGTTTTATTTTTATCGCTTCCTCAATTCGAACTTAGTGTGTTAATTTATTATTGAATAACTTCACTGATATGTAAATTATGAACTTGACACCTCCGTCATACGGACTCTTTAAATTTTTTTGAGCTCAAAAAATGTCATCCGCATTTTTGGAATTTTTGTGACGTTCAAGGAGCTATGCACTGATGTAATGAATTAATTAATAAATAATGGATGAATGGAGAGGAAGAGAGAGGCCAGAGAAAAGATGGAAGGATTGTGTGAAGAATGATATGAAAGAGAAGGGAGTCAGTGATAGCATGACGGTTGACAGGACGGCAAGGAAGAAGAAAACGTGTTGCGCCGACCCCAAGTATTTTTGATAGGGTTAGGAAGATGCTGGGGTGATGATGCTCGGATGATGCACTAAGTTTAAGTAAGTTTTTAATAATAGTCTTACCATCTCAATAGCATGAACCATATCTACTATACTCCCATCATAAGGAATGCCTGTCACTTTTAATCAATGTATTAAAAGTGTCAGTTGTTCATTGTAGAATTGGTAAGTTAACTGCTTCGTTAGCCTAGTGGCCCGGAGTGCGACTGCTACGCTAGAGGTCTTGGATTCGATTCCCAGGTCGAGCAAAAAGTGTTACTAGGTTTTTCTATGAACTTCTCAGTAGCAACTCGGAGTTAGATTTTGTGCCTGGCAAATGGGTAATGGCACTAGGCTCGCCCCTTTTTATATGGGCCTTAAACATATCGGTGAACTGTGGGTGTTCATTGGTACACCTCTGCCTAACCGTCTAGGGAATACAGGCGTGATGGTATGATAATGTTAAGTCAAAAATTACATAATGCATGCTTATTAACATTTTTTTTTACTCATAATAATGACATCCATAACGTTTAATTAACAGTTGTAAAAAATATTACTCCCATGATAGTACTACGTTGTAGCCCGATGAATACTACGCCGTAGCCCGAATCGCACTACGCCGTAGCACATGCGAACTACGCCGTAGCCGAATACGCACTACGAGAAAACCAGTTGCGTAGCGTCGCGAGGCATATTTTAAGTTTGTATTTTTGTTTAAGTTTTTAACCCCGGACGCAAAAACGATAGGGTGTTGACTTTGTTTCTGTGTTGGATAGGTGAATTATTAGTCGGTAGTGTTCTTAACTATATTTGATGGAAATCGGCTCAGTGGTTTCAAAATTATCAGCTCTTTTGTCTGCTACGGTATGGATTTTTATTATTTTGTCGGGGGTTACCTACTTAAAATTTTATTTAGTTTACTAATCTTAGATTATCCTTCATGATGTAGTACCTATATCATTATGTATTGAAATGATTAAAACTAAAAAAAAAAAAAAATATATATACACTCACGCCTGTATTCCCCGAAGGGTTAGGCAGAGGTGTAACAATGTACACTCACAGTTCGCCGGTATATTTAGGTCCCATGTAATAAGGGGCGAGCCTATTGCCATTAACCGGGCACAAATCCTAACTCCGAGCTGCTACTGAGAATTTCATAGAAAAACCCAATAACAAATAAATAAATATAAATATTATTATAATTTTTAGGATAGATTTAATAATATCTATCCTAAAAATTATAATAATATTTATATAGCTCTTTGTTTGTTTTTTAAACACGCCACTCTCTGGAACTACCAGACTGATTGAAAAATATTTTTTTTTATCATTGCCAGATTCATGAAGAACAGGCTATAGTTATAACATCACGCCACGACCAAAAGGAGCGGATGAGTAACCAAAGACGTAAAGCGACGAATTTGCGGGCAGAAGCTAGCTACTATACAAAGTGTTAGTTTATACAATATTATGAATTATTTTACAAGATTATGAAAATAAACCACTTTTACTATGAAATCAAACTTAAAATTGCAAAACAAAATATCTGTTACTCATATGTTGTCGAGTTATGTGAACATAAATGTATGGAGCAGTTAATTTCTTTTTGTGATATTACGGTTCGTGCTATATTAAAAGTTGTTCATTTTCATGACTACTGCACTACCTTAAAGAAAGTCCCTCGTTTACCCGAACACCCTGTATAACTTTATAAACTATTAATCAAACTACTGTAAAGAGCATCTAGTGGAATAAGGACACCAAATTCTTGGAAAACTGTTAATATGACCTTCATCGATCTCGCATTTTCGGAATACAAAATTATTATAATCTTCCTAAAAATGCCAGCTTGTAAGTAATTCATGATGTCAACCCAATTCACCCTTGAAATTTAAATAACAATACGTGGAACCTGCCATCTTCTACCTTTTATAGGTACCCGCGTCGTTAAGGACACTCGTACCATCTGTTTATGGCACATAAGTACGTATGTATCAAGGGACCTCTTTTAGTAAGTACTTGCGCAAACAAAGTTGACGATCCCTGTTAAGCCTACCGCTTATGACTTATTGCGATTAGCTTCGTCCTGTGGCTCTGCTTACGAGCTTTTAAATTTGTAATTCAATATTTGAGTGCCATGTTATCTCTTCACCACCTTTGGTTGACTAATTATATGATTTAAATAAATACATATTTTTGAATAACTGCCTCGGTAGCCTAGTGGTCCTAAGCGCGACTGCTACGCTAGAGGTCTTGGGTTCGATTCCCAGGTCGAGCAAAAAGTGTTATTGGGTTTTAATATGAAATTCTCAGTAGCAGCTCGTAGTTAGGATTTGTGCCCGGTTAATGGGAATAGGCTCGCTCCCTATTACATGGGACTTAAACATATCGGCGAACTGTGGGTGTACATTGTTACACCTCTGCCTAACCCTTCGGGGAATACAGGCGTGATGGTATATTATTATTTTTGAATGATTTGGTATACAATTTAGTGCAGTATACTAGGTATTAAATGAATAGATCGAGTTTAAAACACTGTACGCTCCACAACAAGGATAGCTGACGAGGCTCAATAGGTTACCTGACTTAAATGGGACATGACACGTCTGCCGCACAAACTGTGGGCCCAATTAGCACAGAGCTGGTGCTTTGAGACATTGAGACGAAGTCGTGGTAAGCCACAAAGGAGAAAGCTGGACGAACTGAATGGATTCTTTCAAAACTGGAGGAATGAAGCACAGAATCGTGAAAGATGGAAATGAGTGAATGCCAAAAAAGCATTAGTGTACAATATCAATTGTCATCTTTCCTAACATTCGCGGTGACTGCAACTAAGACCAGGTGTAATCTAATATGAAATCAAAATGTGATAGATTAAATATTGGTTTTAGTTTTTCTTGCCCATTTAGCCTATACTGTCTCAAAACAGGACAAAGGGTCAGCCCTTTTGCCATATGGTGGGAAATGAGTCAATAGGCTGGTAGCTAAGAATATTTCACTGCAGTTTTTACACTAAAATCATGCTTTAGTCTTCTAGCAATTAATTAAATAGTGTAATAGAGCAGTCCGCAGCTAACCTATAAACACACAAATAGCTCGGCAGTGGCGGCAGGCGCCTGGCGCAGTGGCTCGGAAGGGTGGGTACTGAGCCGTGCCGCCCCACGCCCGGCACGACAATTATGTCCACTTACCTTCCAATCAGCTGGGCGTAAATGTAGATGAAGCTTTATTTGATTCTTCAACGAGCTGACTAGACATGATCACCTACTAGTTTAACAAGCCTCTCTTTGTATGTGCCACGCTCCCGTGCTAGTCTCATTTAGGTCCTGGGAATGTGCGGTAGCAGGACAGGCCGCTCACAGGGAAAGGTCCAATACCAGTCGTGTGTCAAGCAAATACCGGGCTTCCCGCCTCATGGTAGCATGAGGAACCGTAGGGTTTTAGTCGGTTAGAGTCCGACATAAACCTCCGTTCTCTCTCCCTCGATAAACGAGCTATACAATACAGAAATAGATTTCCAAATCAGATCAGTAATTCCTGAAATTTGCGAAATCAAACAAACAAAAATTTCGGCTTTAGCACGGAATTATTTTTCCTTTTTTTCAATTTGGAAGAAGCCAAAAATATTTAATAAACAGTGAAAAACTTCTACGTTTATAACTCATAAGTTAATTACGGAAAAAGTCTTGAAAATATATACTGGATCGTCAAGTTTATCTCTGAAACGCTAATCAACTTGAAGGGCATCTTGATGAGAATATTTTTGTGTAAACAATTTTTTTATGAAGCCCTGCCTTTGGATAATTAAGTCTCTTCTTCATTAAATCATGATCGTGTTTGTTTAGGAGTTATTTAGATATCTTTCAGCAATCAGGGCTTCAATGGCCACGGCTGATTAAAGGCTTGGCCCATTGTAATACCCCATTTGTGGTATCCTTTTGATTTTTTCCTTTATTCCTTGTGTAATAAAGAGAAAATTGTCTTCGTCTAACCCTAGCAATCTTATAATAATCTTATAGAGCTTCGATCAAAACCTAAGGAGGCTCTCGTTGGCCTATTAGGTGTAGGCCTATTGTATTATTTTTCCCCTTAAGGGGAAAATTGTAATCTAACAATTTTTTTGTAACGAACTATTTCACTATTCATAAAGTCAGAGGCATTCAAAAATGTTTCCAATGTTTTTGTGTTTCTCATTACAGCGGCTTTCCGAAGGCCTTTTTATTGTTAGTCGTTCTTTATTTTAGATCTCTTATGTGAATTCTGACAGCAACTACCATGCTGTGTGAATTGCGCGTCTCTGGTAATATTTGCAGAGTTTTGCCGTATACATATGCTTTATGATTAGCGCCTAGTTTTAATAGATAGCATGATTAATTAACTGCAACTAAGTATTGTGCTTGCTAGGCAGTTATGACCCGTGTCGACGGCACGTTCGTGCTCCACGCGCGCCTCAAAGATATGTCAGCAGTTTTAGAAGGGGCGATGCCTGCCGGGGCTGCGCGTTGTTCGTAAGAGATACCGCACCCCCGGAACGCAAAGGGCACAAGAAGGAACATGGATGGGTTTTAGTCAGTAAAAGTCTCACATTGAGGGCGGGGATTTGATGATTTCCTATCGGCAAAAAAAAAATGGCAGAGTTGACAACCGGACTATGATCTTGTCAATCAGAAAATAGATCAGCAATCCAGCTCTCTCAGCATTTTACAAGAATGACATGAATAAAGGTGAAATGAGCTTAAGGTGGGCTGTTGTCCCACTGGCGCTCACTTCTCCCAATCTCAGCAAGGGAGATTTTTATAGAATGAATCGGCCTAAATGTTTTCTGCCGCGTTAAGTCCATTGCGTCAAACTTATATTTTTTATTGAACTGATCGACGCGTGATTCTTATTGAAATAAACGCTGACAAAAAGCCAGATCAACTTGTAACAGAATAAACCTTATCATGTCCCTTTTATATGTGCCTTAACAATCATTTAACATAAAACCATTATAATGTATCAATCCCATAGTTCTCGCATCTAAATTTCTTAGGAAGAGAGAGATATTATAGTAAGTGCGTCCGAAATCACAGTTACACTCCCTCTTCCCTCACTCTCATAGTCCAATGGCTACGACTGAGAAATTCGTAATGGAAAAACCTATTACAACTTTCCCGACCCGTTACTTGAAATTTCTCAAGTTAAATATTTGCTACAACATTTTCTCCAGGCGCTATCATAAAACAAGAGCGTACATAAACCCACTCACACCACACGAAATTATAGCCCTGAACTTACTATTACTGTGCAGGTCAACGCGAACGCGAGCCGTGACCCAATTCCGCCGCGAACGACCTATATTTATGACATCCTGACATTTATGTTGGTTTCAAAATCAATCGCGTTAGACGGCCGAGCGGGCGAGGGTTGAATGCCTTAATAATGTTAATTGTTGATAAGTGTAAGCAGTAAAAGGGTTTATAGAAATGGAATTGGAATTATACAACATTAAAAAAGGCACAAAGTTGGGTAGCAAGTCAAGTCTCCAACTTAATTGATTTTTTAATATTATAAACATGAACCAGTAGCCACCCTTTGTGATAAGAGTGATACGAAATTTGTCTAGTCATATTTTTGTCAATATGTAATTAAGGTCCATGATATTTTGTAAATACGGTTAAGACAGTAATGTGTTCTCTTGTAGTGAGTCAGTTTTCTGCCAAATAACTTACATAACATACCATCACGCCTGTAGTCCCCGAAGGGATAGGCAGAGGTGTTACAATGTACACCTACAGTTCGCAGGTATGTTTAGGTCCCATGTAATAGGGGGCGAGCCTATTGCCATTAAACGGGCACAAATCCTAACTCCGAGCTGCTACTGAGAATTTCATAGAAAATCCCAATAACACTTTGCTTGACCTGGGAATCGAACCCAAGACCTCTAGCGTAGCAGTCGCGCTTAGGACCACTAGGCCAACGAGTTAAAACAAATAACTAACAACAAACTCAACGACAAATGACAACAAGTTCAAATAACTTAATTTCAACATAATAATGACTTGTGTGTCAGTATAGCACTTGGTAATTAGTGTGGCTTTCTACCAGTGACTTTGTAATTGGACTTAAGCTTCCGGAGATAAGCTCTTACAAACAAAAAAAAGCTAACAAACTTTACCTATTTACAATACTCTTCTTTTCTTAGGATCGACAACCTAATTGAAGCTATACCAACTGGTCTTCGAGGGTGGAGAAGTTGGAGGCGCGCCGTTATACAAATTTTAAGTCGTTTGTGGTGCGCGTGCCAACTCACCATTAGGTGACCTTCCTCAAGGAAGAGTTTTGGCCGAAAGGTGTGCTGTATCGGCGTTTCTGTGGCCGGCTACGCGACACCTCGCTGTGTAACACGACACCGTCACTTCGTGTGCAGTAGTTTTTAAGTTTGTTATATGTATTAGTTTATACTTACTGTTCTTATGTTTATATATGTAATGTGTTTTATGGGCCTTAGTTACCTGAAATAAAGGTTATTATTATTTATTATTATATTATTATTATTATATTTAACCGACTTCAAAAAGAAGGAGATTATCAATTTGTCCGTTTGTTTTTTTTTTTACGCGTATGTGTGGCAATACTAAACAAGAAACAGAACGAATCCGCCGACATCCAAGGCTTTTTGTTTTTGTTTTGGATGGAAAATCTTCAAATGACTTCTCCCCTGAGCTCGTTGACTTCCAAAGCTAAAGTTATTTTTCACTTTTAAGCTTTTGAAGGCGGTTGTCTTTTTTGTAAATAAGTTTTTGCTGGACTTTTTAGGAAAAGTTATTAATCTCCGACTAGATTCACTACGAATAGGTATCAGCTTGTCAAACTAAAAGTTTATTTCTAACTTTTTCTTCAAACTGGTCCACAGAAACAAACTCCGCTAGATTTATCACCACCACGAGAAGACGCAAAACTTATAAAATGTTCAGGTGTATTTCTAGACCAAGATTTATCTTCAAACGGTAATAGTCTGCAACTACAGGTCTAGGTAACTTTGTTATACAATACTATTACTCACTTTCATTCTTTCCACATACAGAAGCAACAATAATATTGTAAACAATATTTTGTAAAAACCAATTTGAAAAGAGTGTCCAAGGAGTTTGTTGCTCGTTCTTCTCCATAGAGACCTACGTTCTGGAACAAGCAACTAGCTTCAATTTTTGTAAAGGTAACTTCTTGACTATTCAAAAGTGCCTGTAAATGGTCTAATTGAAATAAATGTTTTGACTTTTTCTTTTGACTTTCACTTATAAAAGAGTGACATCAAATGTGCGGTTTGCAAACATTGCTACAATATTTCCATTTGTAGATACTTTTTTTTTTAAACAAGCCCGCCACACTATTCCCAACCACTGCAACTTCTGGAAGCCACAAGCGCCAGAAGAGCGCCGAGGCAATGAAGCTCGACGAGTCCCGAAGAAACGATATAACTGTTTTGGATCCCGCAACGCCATTTGTAAATACTGCGATTTGCGAATGCTCGACGCTGTCTTCGATAGAGGCCTTACAAATGTGGACAGGCAGTGGTGACCACTTAATGTCAGCTGAGGCATTGGCTTTTTTACCATCCAATGATAGATTTTATGATTGTTTTTATAATTAAGAAAATTAATTAATCCTGAAGTACGTAAGGATCGTAGCAGGTGGCGTTCTGTGGTTTCTGCCTACCCCCATGGGAAAAAGGCGTGAGTTTATGTATGTATGTATGTATGTTTTTATAATTATGTACTTAGCATCTCTGGTGTATTTTGTACTTTTGTTTGCGGTTTGGTAAAATATGACTGTTGCTAATTATGTCTTGTTAATTTGCAAAATATCGTATCATAAAGACATAAAAATTAAGTTTTTATAAAAAAAATATAAATAAATAAATTACTTGCGACAGTAATTTTGCTGGAAGGAAATAATTTAGCGACTCCGCAGAGTACTCATAAAAACATCCATCAAAGGTTGGCGATGTGACATCGTAAAGGCTACTTTTTCCCTCAAAAGCTCATGTTTCAAACACCATCTGATAAAAAATACTCTAGCAAGGGTATTAAACTGGGATGACCTCAGTAACTTCGCAACTTTAGGGTTTGTTTAAGGGTATAAGCAGACGAGAGACTTTTTGTGCGATCGAGCCCGCGACACACTTTTTTTTTTATGGGACTAACCCTCCACTCTATTCCCATCCACTGCAACTTCTGAAAGCCAGAACCAACAGTGGAGACCGCCAGAAAAGCGCCAAGGCAATGAAGCTCAACGAGTCCCGGAGAATCGATACAACTGACTTGGATCCCGCAACGAAATTAATCAGAAAAGACTTGCGGAGGAGTAAGTAAGAATCTATAGAGAAGTAAATTTTTTTTGTGATTGTTGTATTAATATATATAATAATAATATATATATATATAATAGCTTCTGCTCGCAACTTCGTTCGCTTAGTTTTTTCACCCGCATTAGGTTACGTTTTTGATTACTGTTCCGGACCTATTGGTCATAGCGTAATGTGGTATAACCTATAGCCTTCCTCGATAAATGGACTGTCCAATACAAAAAGAATTTTTCAATTCAAACTAGTAGCTCCTGAGATTAGCGCGTTCAACCAAACAAACAAACAAACTCTTCAGCTTTGTAATATTAGTACAGACTACTTTTATTAACCTCCGACGCAAACACGACGGGGTGTTATAAGTTTGACGTGTCTGTGTGTGTGTTTGGGTGTGTGTGTGTCTGTCTGTGGCATCGTAGCACCCGAACGCATGAATGGATTTTGATTTAGTTTTTTTTTAAAGGTATATTAGTCGGGAGTGTTCTTAGCTTTGTTTGATGGAAATCGGTTCAGCGGTTTTAAAGTTATCAGCTCTTTTGTTAGCTGCGGTAGGGATTCTTATTTTTCTATAGGGGGTTACTTAAAATTTTTAATTAGTGTTTTTTTTTCCTTTTTGTCACGGTGCACACGGAGTGTTAAAAGCAGGACGTTTTGTATTCGCAGACTTGTTGGCATAACAGTCTGTCGTCTGCGTCACCCCTAAAGTTTTGAACGCTGCCAACCCCTGTTCGCTTTGAAACTTTTCCACGTCTGAGTTTTCACTTTCAGATGTTTCCACGAGATTATATTGTTGTGACAATGTTATCGTGTTACTGTTTTCACATTAAAACGACATACAATACTTACGTATGGTACGTACTTGGGTATTTTTTAAATAATAAATTAATTTATATTAAAAATCCTTAATAATAACAAAAAAGAAACTAGAACTAAATGGCATCAAAAATTTCCTCCGCATCGCCGTCAACCGGAAAAGTGCCCAAAAGACTGGCGGCATTGCCACGTTGGATGGCAATGCTAAGGCTGTAAATATTAAAAATAAAAGTTGATTTATATTAATATTGTAAAGCTGAAGAGTTTCTTTGTTTGGTTGAACGCGTTAATCTCAGGAACTACTGGTTCGAATTTAAAAAATATTTTTATGTTTGATAGTCAATTTATCGAGGAAGGCTATAGGCTATATACCATCACGCTACGACCAATAGGTGCAGAGCAGTAACCAAAGACGTAGCTTAATGCGAGTGATAAAACTACGCGGACGAATTTGCGAGCAGAAGCTAGTAACAACATTAATTAATCTTCTCTACATAGTATAAAACAAAGTCGCTTCTTGTGTACAATTAGATCTTTTGAACTACGCAACGGATTTTAATGCGGTTTTCATTAATAGATAGAGTAATTCAAGAGAGACCTTTATACGTATAGAACATTAAGCTATGACCAACGGGAGCGGAGTAGTGACCAAAGGCGTAACTGTACGCGGATGACACCGCGGCGTATATAGCAAGGTAATCAATAAAATAAAGCAGAAGAGTTTCTTTTGTTTGTTTAACCGCGTTATTCTCTGGAACTGCCAGTAGGAATAGAGAAAATCTTTGTGGATATGATAACCAGATTCATGAAGAATAGTAAAGGCTTTACAACATCAATGCGGGTGGTGTAGTAGTAGAGCGCTTTGTGAAGAAGCTCGTCCGGAAAGTACTACCACCATACCTACTTCTGCCACAAAGCAGAGTTTCTGTGTTCCCGTTTGAAGGGTACGGGTGCTGATGTAATTGCAGGCACATGAGACATTTCAATTTTGTCTCTGGGATGGAAACGCATTTGCAAGGCCTCTAGTATTGCAGATGTCTATTGGTAGCGGTGACCACTTGACATCTGGCGGGCCGTAGGCTTGTTTGCCGTCCAATGACATAAAAAAAATACATACCATCACACCTGTATTCCCTGAAGGTTTAGGCAGAGGTGTACCAATGTACACCCACCGTCCCATGAAATAGAACACAAATCCACAAATCCTAACTCCGAGCTGCTACTAAGAATTTCATAGAAAAACCCAAAAAAAATTCCTCGACCTAGGCATCGAACCCAAGATCTTTAGAGTCGCAGTCGCATTTAGGACCACTAGGCTACCGAGGCAGTCGCCTTGTATATTTAAAGCACTAAATAATCGGCGAATTTTCGAAGCGTCAGTCAAACGGACTGTGCTCTAAAAAATCAATCAGGCGCGTCGAGGCAAGTTCAAAGGTATCGCTTACATTAGCATTTTAAACAAAAAAACAGTAATTAAGTGGAAACAAGGGTATCAGGGAATACTTAGCAATTGTAAACAAACAAAGTAGCTACTATCCGACAAGGCAAGTGATAAGTAACCGGGAACAAATAGAACAAAGAAGGAAGGAGGGGAAGACTGCAAATTGAATTTTTAATAAATAGGAACCTACCGCACGTTTTAATAAAAAAAAAAAGCTACAAAAATGTGCTTTAAGCGATCTTAATATTCATGTTTGCCGGGGCTGCGGATTGTTCGTAATAGATACCGCGCCCCCAGAACGCAAAGGGCACAAGAAGGAACATGGACGGGTTATAGTCAGTAAAAGTCTGGCACTCCCTTCCGCCACGCCCAGGGCGGGGGAAGTCATTTGATGATTTCCCATCCCAAAAAAAAGGCCCGTGGTCAAGGTGCGGGTTGTGGGTTCGATATCGGGCCACTACCAATTTGACTTTATCATCCAGCACTTTCTATTTATCTTGGACATCAATGACATCGGTGACGGTGTGGGTGTAAATTGGTACACCTCTGCCTAACCCTCCGGGGAATACAGGCGTGATGGTATGTTTTGTGTTTTTTTTTTTTTTTTTTTTTTTTTGGTGGGTGGGAAATCATCAAATAACTTCTCCCGCCCTGGGCGGGGCGGGAGGGAGTGTCAGACTTTTACTGACTAAAACCCACCCATGTTCCTTCTTGTGCCCTTTGCGTTCCGGGGGCGCGGTATCTCTTGCGAACAACCCGCAGCCCCGGCAGGCATCGGCCCTCAGTGGCCCCTTCCTTTTGCTGACATCTCTTTGAGGCGCGCGTGGAACACGAACGCGCCGTCGACACGGCCTGTCGTTATGCAACGTAAGGACGGTGAGCTACCCATTGCTCACCGTCCACAGGCCAGTATCTACGGTGGCCGGGAGTCGTCTCGCGGCTCCCGACGTCCGGAGCGTCTACCGCGGCGGCTGGGACGGGAGAACCGCTGTCTCAACCGTCCCGCCGCCTCCTTCTCAAGCATTACTGCCTCGCAGAAGGAGGCGACTGCATCCCATTCCCTCTCGCTCCGGACCATGGCTTGCACCAGGGCCGGACGCGATAGTTCGCCGCCGCCGATGGCCGCCACGAGGACTCGGCGATGCTCCGCCCAAGCGGGGCATACCGCCACGGTATGCTCCACCGTGTCCTCGGGGCGATCCACACAATGGTGACACCCGGACGTTTCCTCCCGCCCGATGAGGTGCAGGAACCTCCCGAAACACCCGTGTCCGGTGAGGACCTGCGTCAGGCGGTAGGTGAGGGCGCCGTGGCGCCTCTCCAGCCACTCCTCAAAGAGGGGACTTACCGCCTCTATTAAGGCGTGCCCAATGTTTTGTGTATGTTATGTGTTATGTAAGATCACCAATCGGCCTTGAGCAAGCGTGGTGTTCAATCCTCGTGCCTTCTCTGTATGAAAAGAAGCTTTTGTTCTGTAGTGGGCAATAATAAGCAATAATAGGCTGATATTATTTATTATTATTAACACGTTAGAATAAACTGCCTCGTTGGCCTAGTGGTACTAAGCGCGACTGCTACCCTGGAGGTCTTGGGTTCGATTCTCAGGTCGAGCAAAGTTTATTGGGTTTTTCTATGAAATTCTCAGTAGTAGCTCGGAGTTAGGATTTGTGCTCGGTTAATGGCAATAGGCTCGCCCCCTATTACATGGGACCAAAAAATGTACCAGCGAACTGTGGGTGTACATCGGTACACCTCTGCCTGACTCTTCTAGGAATACAGGCGTGATGGTATGTATTTAAATAAGCGCAAAGGCCTAAGTTTGAAATTTATGATATCTCCCTACTATTACGTACAAAAGATAAACAATCGTCTACGCGATTCCTACCTACTACAGTAGACATTGTTAGGAGTGGAACACACGAGACATTGCTATCAAAGAGCCTGTCGTCCGCTTCCGGTGCCGCGGCAGGAAACTAGCTACTCTTGGGGAAATAGTCCGTACGATGTGTGTAGCACAGACAATGTGAGCAAGTGTGTACATAGCAATATACAATTGCAGTTTTGCATCCTTGATACATTTAAGTAGATCAATATGCAATTGATCGATCAGTATACGATTATACGGAGTATACGGAGATCAATATACGATTCTAGACACGAATCAATAATAAAATAAATAAGGGTTTTTGTAGGTTATTTTCCAATTTGTACTAGCCATAGTCATGGTGGTAAAAGCTAGCAATTTGTACTGGTTAAGCCAGGCGGGGCGATAAACCCGCACGCACACATTGCTATAGTCGCTCGACACTGCCTGCCGCACGCGCATGAGGTGTATTCAGAAATACCATCAATGAGATCATATCAAAGTATATATTATGAATTATTTATCAATTATATATTTTTTTAACTGCCTCTATAGCCTAGTGGTCCTAAGCACGACTGCTACGCTAGAGGTCTTGGGTTCGATTCCCAGGTCGAGTAAAAAGTGTTATTGGGTTTTTCTATGAAATTCTCAGGAGCAGTTCGGAGTTAGAATTTGTGCCCGGTTAATGGTACTATTAATACTACTAATAGGGGGCGAGCCTATGCTCGCCCCCTATTATATGGGACCTAAAAATACTGGCGAACTGTGGGTGTTCATTGGTATACCTCTGAACCCTTCGGGGAATACAGGCGTGACGGTATGTTATTATATTTTTTTTTTTTCTCCTTTCATACAAAATAATTCAACAAAGTCACGATCATTAATGTAAAAACACCCTTACTTGAAATATGACAACGTCGCATTTTCTTAATGTATGAATGAACAACAGATGAGAATCTGTACTATCCCGCTACGCACTTTACTACACCACTGCGAAGTTTGGTAACGTCGCAAAAGAAAAGATACGTCATAGGGATGAAATTTGTTTACCTAAATTAATAATGATTGGTGATATTTTCGAAACAAAGCATTTTTAGACCACATATTCTATTTTGACATAAGTTACGACTAGTCATCATGACGATTCGTTTACAACATTTTAAGTGGTTTTATCTACAATACAAATTACGTAAATACTTCATTAGATACTAAAGTCGTTCCTATTTATATGTTATTTACTATTGCGCACTTAGCTTGTAATAAGTACTACATACAAAGGTGTACCTGCATATTAAGATGAGTACCTAAATACTTGGTATTTTTCCGACGTTTATGAGCAGATTCTTGACAGATAAAAGAATCAGATGGCTTTATATAGCGCTTTTTAATATTGTGGAATTATAATAATCTTGCGTGTTATTTTTTTTTGTAACGTTGATGCGTTTTGTTGCGAACTATGTGCACAATTCTTAAGAGTTGGAATAACTTGAACTTCTTATTATACTATACCATACCATCACGCCTGTATTTCTCGAAGGGTTAGGTAGAGGTGTTCCAATATACATCCACAGTTCGCCGGTATGTTCAGGTCCACTGCAATAGGAAGCGCGTCTATTACCATTAACTGGGCACAAATCCTAACTCCGAGCTGCTACTGAGAGTTTCATAGAAAAATCCAATAACACTTTTTGCTTGAACTGGAGATCCAAGACGTCTAGTCGCGCTTAGCACCACTAGGCTAACGAGGCAGTACTACCAGACTAGTAACTTATTATTATAATTAAGTCCGTACTGGTCCCACTACTGGGCAAAGCCTCCCACCCCATTCATTGCTTCGGTCGCGACTTTTCTCTACGTCTTGGTAATTCTGACCTGTACCTACTTTGATTTACTGTAATTGGTTTTACCGCTGTAAATTAACAATTAACTTCCTACCCTTATCCCATATTACTTGGGGTATGGGACAAGCCCGCCACACTATTCCCAACCACTGCAACTCCTGTAAGCCAGAATCAACAGTGGAGACCGCCAGAAGAGCGCCGAGACAATGAATCTCGACGAGTCCCGGAGAAACCAAATAACTGTCATGGATCCCGCAACGAAATTAATCAGAATAGATTAGCGGAGGAGTAGGAAAAAATATAATTTCCACTTCCCTCCAAACAAGCAGGATACAGAACTGAACTAGGCCAATAGGCACAAGGGGATGTTTACAACTGGGAGAAGCCCAGATTGCCAAGCACCACGGTTTGCAATTATTATTAACTTAATGGGCCCTAATGTGAGTGTATACTGTCTAACAGTATACTGGTGTAGTGGATTGCCAAGCACCACGGATTGCAATTATTATTACCTGGGGCAGGCGCAACACATGAAAATTAACAATAAATAAATAATCAATAAAACATTGAAGTCACCAATCCGCCTTGAGTGAACGTGGTAATCACCTGATGATAGGAACAAAATAAAGTCATTTTCTAACTAAATAAAATGTGGCACTCGAAACAGGTATGGTAGTGAGCACAAATCTCAAGTTAATTTTCGGGATTTCGGGATTCTTTCTAGGTATTTTGGGCCACCGACGCTGCACGCGATTGGTCCGTCAATAGGACCGATCGTGTACAGTGACGGCTTTCCAAAAAACTCCGAAAGGAACCGAAAAATTTACTTGACATTTGTACTCACGACTCGTGGTGACAAATATATTCTTAATTTAAAAATCAATCTAATTTATATTACGTTTACATCTCTCGGCCCTTTGTACTTTGCCAGGGTTACCGTGACCCTGGAGCGCAAAGGGCATTAGAAGGAACACGGATGGGTAATAATCAACAAGAGTCCGCCCAGGGCGGAAGAACTCATTTGATGATTTCTCATGCTTAAAAAAAAAGGCTTCGAATCCCAGGTCAAGCAAAGTATCCTTGGCTTTTCTATGAAATTTTTAGTAGCAGCTCGGAGTTACAATTCGTGCCCGGTTAATGGCAATAGGCTCGCCCACTATTACATGGGACCTAAATATTCCGGCATACTGTGGACGTACATTGGGTCACCTCTGCCTAACGCTTCGTGGAATACGGGTGTGATCGTATGTGTGTACCTGTTAATTTTGTGGTTAAGGGCACCATCTCCAAAACTAGTCGAGCTTCACGTAAATATGCATAAACACGAGTCACCATCGTGTGAACTTGAAGTGTCAGTCAATGTTATCATAAGATTTGAAATTGTATATTATGTAAACATTTAGTTATATTATTATTGACATAAAAAAATCTGTTTATGTAAATTACATTTGCGTACTGATTCGTCAGATAAATAAACGTTATCTATTTATTGGCATTAATGTGTCGTAATACCTCAGTGGTTAAGACACCGGCTTCACGCGTGAGGTTGTGGGTTCAATAGCAATGTGACTTTTTCAAATCATTTATATCTTTTTTTTTCACCATCATATCACCGCAGGACATCCACTGCTGGACATAGGCCTCCCCTATAGATTTCCAAAAGTACAGGTTGGGAGCGGCCTGCATCCAGCGTCTTCCTGCGGTCTTAATCAGATCGTCCAATAATATTGTTTTTAAACGTTCATATTTATGTGTAAATAGCACAGCTATTCTGACTTTACATCCAGACACTTCAATTTTATGTACATAACTGATAATATTTGTACATTTTTGAAATTTTATTTTTATAACTGCCTCGTTAGCCTAGTGGACCTCAGCGCGACTGCTACGCTAGAGGTTTTGGGTTCGATTCCCAGGTCAAGCAAAAAGTGTTATTGGGTTTTTCTATGAAGCTCCCAGTAACAGCTCGAAGATAGGATTTGTGTCCGGTTAATAGCAATAGGCTCGCCCCCTATTACATGGGACCTAAACATATCGGCGAACTGTGGGTATACATTGTTACACCTCTGCCTAACCCTTCGGGGAATACAGGCGTGATGGTATGTTGTTGTTTATTTTTATGTACTAATTATAATTATAATAATATGTTGCAGGCAAATTAGATTGCACATAGAAACATCTGACAACAGACGCTTTATTTTTTATCTTTATTTTCATACTTTAATCCTCTTATCGAATCAAAAATATCACAGACAACAGCGTATCTTTCGACAGCCATCAATTCCAACCTTCAGGTATTTCTTTACATTAATATTATGATTTGATATTTTTCGTTTCAACGTATCTTCTCCCCTCCCAGCCTTCGCGTTTGATCATCTTCAGCATTATACCCTGGTCCTTGGGTTGCGTTAGTAAGGTTCTAGGGTCCAAGATCAAGGTCTCCGGCATGCCATCAGCCAGTTCCACTCTGTACTTCTTCAGGACCGTCATCAGACCTGACATTACTTGCATCTTCGAAAAACGCATTCCTGAAAAATAGAAATGACAAATTTTTGATTCTTATGTTCGAAGGTATAGGGTGTTTATTCGCTTAGCGGCTTAACTGACGCTAAACTTTGGACATAGCTAGGTGGAATGATGACCAGTAATGATCTAGTATTAAAACAATATAAGAAACCATAATTACCTATACACAGCCTGGGACCAGACCCGAACGGGAAGAATGTGTAAGGCTTGACATTGTCTTTATTTTCAGGCAGGAATCGTTCTGGCTTGAATTTCTCCGGCTCCGGGAAGTAGTCAGGATTATGATGCATGTAGTAGACCGGCACATGTATGCGGACGCCTACGTCTAGCTGCAGACCCGTAGGGAGGACGTAGTCGTCCATGACCTCACGGGTGAGGTTACCTATCACCGGGTACCTGCGGAGGGCCTCGCTCATACAAGCCTCCAAGTAAGGCAGCTCATGCACACATTCGTAGTTTAGAGTGTTGCCGTGACATCGCAGGAACTCGTCCACCTCCTCAGCTGCTCGTTTCTGCACCTCCTGGTTCTTTGCAAGCTCATACAATGTAAAGCTCATGGTACTTGCTGACGTCTCAAAACCCGCCGCAAAGAACTGGACACACTGTGCCACTAATAATTCATCATCTACTTTCAAAGTTATCTTCTTATCAGCACCGGTCTTTGCATTGCTAATACAGTCTCCAGTTAAATAATCTTCTTTCTTTAAATTAAGAACCAGATCCACGAAGTCGTTCCTCGGTGATGGCTTGTGTCCTCGGCTTTCAAACACTCCTTTCAACAATTTCGAAAAAAAATGATCTATCGTTGAAGGAAAAATTTGAAGTCCAAGCCGGTAGAAAATGTCAGGCCACACAGCCCTAAATATAATTTTGAATCCACGATATTTGGAAGCTTCAAATATTTCGTTTCCCATGAATCTGAAAGGGTTGTTGTCTTCTGGTGCCATGGTGTTGGAATCCACTCCGAAAGCGGCGGAGCATATACAGTCCATGGTGTATCTCATGTTTGTCTGTCTTATATCGATGACATCAGAAATGCCAGTTTCATAGTCGAGCATATCTTCGAAGACGATACTACATTTTTCTATCAAATGGTACATGGCCTTCATCTTTGACGAAGAAAAGAGCGGAGTTAGATTTTGTCGCACAATTTTCCATCTATTCCCGCCACTGAAAAATAGAGTCTGGGTGAGAAGTTCACTTTCAGAGTGGGCGGTTGACTCCCTACCATTAACGTAATAGAAATCTTTAGTCAACACGTGTTTGATGATCTCGGGGCTGTGCACCACGAGGACTGGCTCCGTGCCGTAGAAAGCTCCGAAATAAGGTTGACTGGTAAACTTTTGGCAAAGTTTTTGTATCACCTGACCTGGATACTCTCGTTGCAAGATATATCTTCCATAGTTGCCCAGAAGGGGCACTGGTTCAATATAGGACACATTCTTATGTTTCCAGTAACCGAACTTTCTCTTAGATATTAAATATAATAAATAAAAGACTATAGTCAATAGTGACCCGAGAACGAGAAGGGCGTTCATTTCAGTAACCGCGTCAATGTAGACTGTGGGCAGCCGGCACCTTTCCTATCATATTGATAAAAAAAGATAAAATATACTAACGCCAGAGATTACAATCTCTAGTCATTCTTAAACTCCTAAAATCGAACTGACAAGAACGACAAGATTAATGATTATAAAGACATAATTCTGTAAGTTTTTTAATTGTAATTCTACAATATTTATTAAAAGAAATTTAATTTTGTTGAATTTAAAATATTGTCCATGGAGTTTCTTGCTCGTTCTTCTCCATAGGGACCTATTGTTCTGTAAGAGCAACTAGCTTCAATTTTCTGATTGAGTGACTTCTTGATAAATGTGCCTGTTTCAAAATAATTCAAATTCATTTGTTTGTAAATAGGTGTATATAATCTGCAGATGTTAAACAATTATGTTTATTTACATAAATGATGATATAACATTATAATATCGCTACATTTTACATATCAGCATTTAAAACCTATGTTCCAAAAAGAGCTTATGTCTTGTTATTTGTTCGAACGAATCTCCTCCCCTCCCATCCTTCGCGTTCAATCAACTTGAGCATTATTCCCTGATCCTTAGGTTGCGTCAGTATGGTTCTGGGGTCTAAGGTCAAGGTCTCTGGCATGCCATCAGCCAGTTCCACTCTGTACTTCTTAAGGACGGTGACGAGACCAGACAATACTTGCATATTTGCGAAACGACTTCCTGAAAAAAAAAACCGGATTTTGAAAATAAATTAATGTAATATAAGTACTCATTGTAATAAATTGTTTTCGATGAGAGATCTTGGAGCATTATGTCGTCTTCAGGGCATTGTAAGGAAATGCAATTGAGGAACTTGATTGCCTCCTGTGCTAAATCATCATAACGTTTGTCTCAGGGTATACATGGCAGCACCTGACGAGCACAACCTTAAGCGGGGTGGAACCGCCCTCTAACTTGGCGAAGTTTGGATGATGAGGAACCTGGAATTCTATTAAGTCATATAAGAAATTATAATTACCTATGCACAGCCTGGGACCTGACCCGAACGGGAAGAAGGTATAAGGTTTAATATCGTCTTTATTTTCAGGCAGGAATCGTTCAGGCTTGTACTTCTCCGGCTCCGGGAAGTAGTCAGGATTGTGATGCATGTAGTAGACCGGCACATGGACTCGGACGCCTACGTCTAGCTGTAGGCCCGTAGGGAGGACGTAGTCGTCCATGACTTCGCGAGTGAGGTTACCTATCACGGGGTACTTGCGGAGAGTTTCACTCATGCAAGCCTCCAAGTAAGGCAGCCCATGCACACACTCGTATTTTAGATTGTTTTTGTGCTGTCGGAGGTACTCGTCTACCTCTTCAGCCGCTCGTTGTTGTACCTCCTGGTTCTTGGCAAGCTCGTACAATGTGAAGCCCATGGTACTTGCTGACGTCTCGAAACCCGCCCCGAAGAACTGGACACACTGAGCCACTAACAATTCATCATCTACCTTCAATCGTATCTTCTTGTCAGCGCCGGTCTTTACATTGCTTATACTGTCTCCAGTTATGTAATCCTCGTTCTTTAAATTAAGGACCAGATCCACGAAGTCGTTCCTCGTTGATGGTTTGTAACCTCGGCTTTCGAACACTCCTTTCAATAATTTTGAGAAGAATTGATCTATCGTTGGAGGAAAAACTCTTAGTCCCAACCGGTAGAAAAGAGCGGGCCATACGGCTCTGAAAATGATTTTAAATCCACGAAAGTTTGAAGCCTCGAATATCTCATTTCCCATAAATTTAAAGGGGTTGTTATCACCTGGTAACATAGTGTCGGACTCTACTCCGAAAGCGGCGGAGCATATGCAGTCCATGGTGTATCTTGCACAAATCTGTCTCAATTCAATGACGTCAGACATTTTTTTTTCACTGTCGAGCATATCTTCGAAGACGACACTGCACTTTTCTATCAAATAGTACATGTTCTTCATTTTTGCGGAAGAAAAGAGAGGGGTTAAATTTTGGCGGATTATTTTCCATTTTTCGCCGGCACTAAAGAATAGCGTCTGGGTGACAACTTCACTGTCAGAGTAGTTAGATGACTCCCTGCCGTTGACGTAGTAGAAATCTTTGGTCAACACGTGTTTGATGATCTCGGGGCTGTGCACCACGAGGACTGGCTCCGTGCCGTAGAAAGCTCCGAAATAAGGTTGGTCTTTGAACTTTTGGCAAAGATTTTGTAACACCTGGCCAGGATACTCTCGTTGCAAGATATATCTTCCGTAGTTGCCCAGTAGGGGCACTGGTTCAATGTAGGGCACATTCTTTTTTTTCCAGTAACCGAACTTTCTTTTAGATATTAAATATAATAAATAAAATATTACAGATAATAAGGTAGCGAGAACGAATAGGGCGTTCATTTCGGAAACCGTGAAGCTATCAACTGCAGAGAGCTGACTTCTTTACTTATATTACGTAATCGCTAATCTAGAGTTATACTGCAAAAGCAGTCAGATTGTTTGTTGGTTTGTAAGAGAAAATAATTCAAAGTACTAGAAAATTGTTTTACTACTAATAAACTATGTTTTAAATTTTAAAAAAATGATTTCATAAGAAAATTATTCCGTAGATCAAGTTGGAGTCCAAAATTCTGATCGGTTGCTTTATTGGCGTGCGCTAGCCAAACAGTAAGAAATAAATTAAAACAATGATGTGCAAAAATGTTGCTATTTACTCGTTTAATAAATAAGTTTGCTATAGTATATACCTAACTTCAAATTTAAGTCACCCCCCACCCCCCCCCCCACCCAAATATCATAAGAATAATTACCCTTTTTCCACATTTCATTCACATTTTTGTTGCTTTATTTATTTGAACCGCCCCTGATACTATGTCTATAAACTATGTACTTATTCTCATTAAATGATCCAAATATTATGTCCGACTTATTATCAAACGCAGTCGCAAGCAGTTAAGCTAGTCGATAACAATAAAGATAAGGAATAAGTACATAAATAAATTAAACCCCTACTTTAATGCACATAATGGCTGTTATCAGCCAAAATTCAGATTAGTCAGATAAAGACGAATGCACTTAGCTCGAAGTATCGCGTTCTTTTGTTTTATTTACGATATAGCGTAGGGTCCAGGGTTCGATTCGAAGGTCGAGCAAAAAGTGTTGTTAGGTTTTTTCATCAGGACTTTCTCAGTAGCAACCCAGGGTTTGGAAGTCGGTGGTATGCCACAGCCGTGCTTCAAAAGACACGTGCTTTTTGAGGCAACCCTTTGTAGATTTTCGATAGTCTTCACGGTTAGTCAAACGCCGGGGAGTCTGATAAATAGTCTTACCAAGAGGTCTCGTGTTGCCCAGTAACTGGGTTGTGGAGGTCAGATATTAGCTTCATGTAAAAGCTAGTATTCAGCTGCACCCGGTTAGACTGAAACGAGTTAGGCACGATATAGCAAACTGGCTACCGCGCGATTTCGTCCGCGTCAAATTTAATATACATAATTAATTACGCCACGGGTACCGTGCATTTTTCCAGGATCAAAAGTAGCCTATCTGCTATTCCAGACTATAATTTATCTCTGTAATAAATTTCATCCAGATCCGTTCAGCCGTTTTGGCGTGATTGAGTAACAAACATTTAAACACTAGTTCCTGTCTAACTAGATAGTCCCCTAACCTACAAATGGCCAATTATCGACAATTCCTAAATCAAAAGGTAGGCTTTTTGGCAGAAAGTGGGCCAATCCCATCCTACTACTTATTATGAAATCGGAAAAAAACTCATACACACAAACAGCTAGACCCGGAGCAATTATCTGTAGGCTATACAAATATTTATTCGGTGCAACGTTCGGAATCCATCTCGCACAGTACAAATATTTATGATTTGGACCATCCCTACTGCTTACGGAGACATTGAAGGTCAAAATTCTAATTCGTTTTAACGGAAATCTTGTTTAAATATCGATAAACAATACATGTTAGTGGCAACGCCGAAAGAGGACGCCCTAGAAAGAGCTACCCTGACCTTATTGGTGAGGTTCTTCAGAAAGGTCAAGTGCGCAGTACTCGTAACCGGCGTGCTTGTATGAAAAGATGTATGAACGTGGACGAGGCGAAAGAAGTATGTAAGGATTGTAGCAGGTGGCGTTCTTTCTGCCTACCCCCATGGGAAAAAAGCGTGAGTTTATTAATGTATGTATGTATAAACATTACATCTCTAAAGTTTCCCCAGCGAATTTAATTAAACCCTAATTACTCGTTTTTAACGAATCTTGTCTCTGTCATTAATTAATGACAATATTCAATTAATTTTGATAGTCTATACCAATATAATAAAGCTGGAGAGTTTTCTTTTTGTTTGTTTAAACACGCTAATCATTAGAACTGGCAGTCAGATTGGAAAGAATGTTTTTTCTAACCACCGACGCAAAAACGACGGGCTGTTATAAGTTTGACGTGTCTGTGTGTGTGTGTTTGTCTGTGGCATCGTAGCTCCCGAACGCATGAGCCGATATTGATTTTATTTTTGGTGTTTGAAAGGTTAATTAGTCGGGAGTGTTCTTAGCTTTGTTTGATGGAAATCGGTTTAGCGGTTTCAAAGTTATCAGCTCTTGTGTTAGCTACGGTAGTGACTTTATTCTTCTGTCGGGGGTTACTTAAAATTATGTATATGATAGGCAGATTTTCCTTCAGGCTACATAACATCACGCTATGACGCTCGGGAGCTCAGCAGTTACCAGACGTAACGTAACGGAGACGAACGTGGGATAGACTCTAAAATGATTTCATATTTATAGTGATCCGTTCTCATAAGACTAACACGGAACACTAAAAACAATACATCACTCATATTTTTTGTTCATTCATATCGCATATATATTATTATGATTAAGTTTTGTTTATGATTTATTATAAAATAACAGAAAAAACAACCAAAGATAGACTGACGAAAAAAACTTGTGAACGTGAACCGGAGATAAGGGTCAAATCGACCATGTGATCGCATGTTTATCATATATTATTCATATATATAAACAGTTTTTAATCTCTTATATATTCGTTTTTGTAATAATAACTATTTATGAATTAGAATTACAATTTATTTGAAAGAATCATTATCTATTTGGCCTTTTCCCAACTATGTTAAGATCGGCTTCCAGTCTAACCGGATGCAGCTGAGTACCAGAACAGTACATTCTTACAATTTATTTGTAAGTATGTAGTTGTATATTATATGGTGTTAGGTTCGTTGAAAAGTCTCTTCATGCTATTTTTACAGTTTTGAAACGAACTACAAACTAACCTCAAGATAGTATTTTAATCAATATCATGTCAATTAAATTATAAGTAACTGCTAACTGCCTCGTTAGCCTAGTGGTCCTAAGCGCGACTGCTACGCCAGAGGTCTTGGGTTCGATTCCCAGTTCGAGCAAAAAGTGTTATTTGGTTTTTCTATGAAATTCTCAGCAGCAGCTCGGAGTTTAGATTTGTACCCGGTTAAAGGCTATAGGCTCGCCCCCTATTACATGGGATCTAAACATACCGGCGAACGGTGGATGTACATTGTTACACCTCTGCCTAACCCTTCGGGGAATACGAGCGTGATGGTATGATGTTCAATTATAAGTAACTAGAATGCACTCGAGATTAAGTCCGCCTGGCTTATTTCACCCGCGTTAAGTTACGTCTTTGATTACTGCTCCGCTCCCGTGGGTCGTAGCGAGATGTTATGTAGCCTAAGTTACTCAGGAATAATGTAGCTATATATTTATGAAAAATTGTTAAAGTCGGTCCAGTAGTTTCGGAGCTTATTCGGTAGAAATAGACAAACAAAAAAATCTTTCCTTTTTTAATATTAGTATAGATAATAGGTATAAAACTTTTAAAGAAGACAAAAGCTTTTTTATCTTATTTACTGAAACTGAATAATTTAATTGTTTTTCTTACTACTCCGCTGTTCTTTTGCGGGAGTCAAGTCAGGTGAATCATGTCTCATTATTACCTCGGCGCTATTCTGGTGATCACCACTGTTGATGCTGACTTTCAGAAGGGGCAGTGATTAGGCACAGTGTCAGCGTGCCAAAAAAAGTGTGACAAGTCCTAAAAGGATGTAATGGCCAAACATTTGACTGCCTCGTTGGCCTAGTGGTCCTAAGCGCGACTGCTACGCTAGAGGTCTTGGGTTGCAATTCCCAGGTCGAGCAAAAATTGTTATTGCGTTTTTCTAT
This sequence comes from Caradrina kadenii, assembly GCA_947462355.1. Classification (NCBI taxonomy): domain Eukaryota; kingdom Metazoa; phylum Arthropoda; class Insecta; order Lepidoptera; family Noctuidae; genus Caradrina; species Caradrina kadenii. Next base: position 1,914,488 of record OX381693.1, on the reverse strand, counting down.
GAAATTCTCAGTAGCAGCTAGGAGTTAGGATTTGTGCCCGGTTGATGGTAATAGGCTCGCCCCTATTACATGGGACCTAAACATACCGGCGAACTGTGGGTGTACACTGGTACACCTCTGCCTAACCCTTTAGGGAATACAGGCGTGATGGTATGTTATTTCATCATCAGTGCAAAAAAACTCTTGTTATGGTACTATTTATTTTAGACAGTTAACATCACGTAAACGAAACCTGCGTGCGTATAATAAGATACGATTATCGACCTTAATTTTTATAAATGATAAATATTACCAGACAATAGGTCATACTTTTTATTCGGACAAAAAAAGTGGCTCAAGTATTCGTTATCCCCGAAATTGAGAATACATTTTATAATAAAGCACTTGTGTAATAATATACTATCTTGAAAATTAGTAGTCTTGTCAGCTCCGTTGCTAAGGTCACCACTACACGGGTATTGGAGAGGCTTGAGTCTGCGAATGCGTTGATTTTATCAACGTGATACGAAACATGCCGGCGGGCCGCAGTTGTTGGCAACACGGTTACTGCAATGAACGCCTTTCTCGTTCTCGCTACCTTATTATCTGTCATATTTTATTTACTTTATAATTTATCTAAAAGAAAGTTTGGTTACTGGAAAAAAAAGAATGTGCCCTACATTGAACCAGTGCCCCTACTGGGCAACTACGGACGATATACCTTGCAACAAGAGTATCCAGGTCAGATGATACAAAAATTTTGCCAAAAGTTCGTCGATCAACCTTATTTCGGAGCTTTCTACGGCACGGAGCCAGTCCTCGTGGTGCACAGCCCCGAGATCATCAAACACGTGTTGACTAAAGATTTCTACTACGTCAACGGCAGGGAGTCATCTAACTACTCTGACAGTGAAGTTATCACACAGAACCTATTTTTCAACTCTGGTGACAGATGGAAAATTGTTCGACAAAATTTAACCCCTCTCTTTTCTTCCGCAAAAATGAAGAACATGTTCCATTTGATAGAAACGTGTAGTGTGGTCTTCGAAGATATGCTCGATAGTGAAATCGGCATATCTGACATCTTAGAAGCGAGACAGACTGCTGCGAGATACACCATGGACTGCATATGCTCTGCCGCTTTCGGAGTGGAGTCCAACACCATGGCACCGGAGGGTAACAACCCTTTTAAATTAATGGCAGACGAAATATTCGAAGCTTCAAAATACCGTGGATTCAAAATCATTTCCAGGGCCGTATGGCCCGCTATGTTCTACCGGGTGGGACTTAAAGTGTTTCCTTCAACGATAGATCAATTTTTTTCGCAATTATTGAAAGGGGTGTTCGAAAGCCGAGACTACAAACCATCACCGAGGAACGACTTCGTAGACCTGGTGCTTAATTTAAAGAAAGAAGATTATATAACTGGAGACAGTATAAGCAACGCAAAGACCGGTGCTGAAAAGAAGATAACATTGAAGGTAGATGATAAATTGTTGGTTGCACAGTGCATCGTATTTTTTGCGGCGGGTTTCGAAACATCAGCGACGACTATGAGCTTCACATTATTTGAGCTCGCGAAGCACCCGGAAATACAGCAACGAGCAGCCGAAGAGGTGGACGAGTTCCTGAGACGCCACGAGAACAACTTGAATTACGAGTGTGTGCATGAGCTGCCTTACTTGGAGGCTTGTATGTACGAAACTCTCCGCAAGTACCCCGTGATAGGTAACCTCACTCGCGAAGTCATGGACGACTACGTCCTCCCTACGGGCCTGCAGCTAGACATAGGCGTCCGCGTCCATGTGCCGGTCTACTACATGCATCACAATCCTAACTACTTCCCGGAGCCGGAGAAGTACAAGCCAGAACGATTCCTGCCTGAAAATAAAGACGATATTAAACCTTATACCTTCTTCCCGTTCGGGTCAGGTCCCAGGCTGTGCATAGGTAATTATAATTATAATTATATTAATTTAAACAAATATTTTAAAGAGGAAAGATTATTTTGTTTGTTTGTTTGTAACGAATAGGCTCCGAAACTACTAGACCGATTTTAACCATTGTTTCGCCAGTAGATAGCTACATTATTCCTGAGTAACAAAGGCTATATAACATCACGCGACGACCCACGGGAGCGGAGCAGTAACCAAAGACGTAACTTAACGCGGGTGAAAAAAGACACGCCGACGAAGTCGCTAGTTTTCATATAATTTCAATACGACAACGTATTATAGTTTGTGTCTTTTTAGGTTTAGGTCTGACCTTCAAGATCATAGAATAGATTTCATAAAATAAAGGGCTGTAGTCGGCTTTCAGTACCTATACATGCCTAGTAGTGGTGGTGTAGATAATAACGGATAATGACACAGAAACACAACCAACATTCGTTTATAATTCATACAAATGAGATATAATCTTAGACTTGCTTTTGCCCGCGACTTCGAATGCGTAAAACTTACGGATTCTTAATATTTTTTACAATAAAATATAGGATTTAGTAATAAGAGATAACGTGGCCCCATATTAGTGAAAAGATTTTCAAACTTGGATCGGCAGTTCCTGAGATAAGCGTGTTCAAACCCACAGACAAACTCTTCATCATTACTATATTAGAATAGATAAACTATGGATAAGTTATAGGTATTAACAAAATCTATTTCTTTTCAGGTATGCGTTTCGCAAAGATGCAAGTAATGTCTGGTCTCATCACATTCCTGAAGCAGTACAAAGTGGGACTGGCTGATGGCATGCCAGAGACCTTGACTCTGGATGCTAGAACCTTCCTCACGCAACCTAGAGACCAGGGTATCATGCTGAAGATGATCAAACGAGATGGCTTTGAGGGGAGGAGATTCGTTAGAAGAACAACAAACAACAAAGCATAGGCAGTATATATGGAATGTAAGGAGACGTATCACATAGCCGTTATTTAAATATTATGCCCATCACACTTAATAACATTGTACATAAAATAATTACTGAGCTACGAATTTTATTTTTGATGTCAAAAATCACCGGCACCCGTTGGTACACCTGACAGAAATCGGCCCTGTGTGGCCCCTTCTAAAGTAAAAATTGCTGACTTCTCTTTGAAGCGTGTGTGGAACACGAACCCACCGTTGACACGGCCTGTCATTATACAACGTACGGACGGTGAGCTACCGATTGCTCACCGTCCACAGGCTAGATGCTTACGCATGCGAAACAAAATTGGCGTTTTCTGCAGACAAAAGCTTAATGGAGCTGAATAAGTATATTTAGACCCTAAGTGTCTTTTTACCCCCATTACTGGGGTCATATCTATAACTTATTCGCGATAAAACGGTGGTAATATTTATCTTGTGTAAATATCTCTCTATTATAATAATTAGTGATGTCTTCGTCAATGTTATTTAACGGACTACGGATCCAGAGCTAAACCGGACTTAAGAATTAATGAACATTGTGTTAAAGTATTTTGTCAATATTTATAGATTCAAGAGTTTGATTTTTATAAAGTCATAATCTATATAAATAAAGAATTGATTATAAACAAATTCTTTTTCTTTTTGTCAAAGTCAAATCACTTATTTCAATTAGACCATTAAAAGGCACTTTTGAACTTCAATTACGTGTCATAATTAATAATATTAAATCTAATTGCCCATTCCAAAGGGTAGTTTCGTATGGAGAAGAACGGGGAAGAAAGTCCATACATACTGTTTGTATTTGATATCCAGATTCATGAGGAAAAGTATAGGCTATTTAACAAAACGCTACGGCACACGGGAGCGGAGTAGTAATCAAAGACGTAACTAAACGCGGACTAAAAAAAACAAGCAAGCGAAGTTGTGAGCGGAAGCTAGTAAATAAAAAAAATAGAAGAAATTCTACGGTTAGGTATACATGGCAAAAGAATTCTCTGTCACCAAAAATAAACTGCTGCTGTTCCCTGTAGTGACAAAGGCGTGATGATAATATTTTAAATAAATTATGCTAATAGTCTCTAACAGAACGTCTCGACATTCTCATCTTGCCTAATTTGGTCGATAACAAGTTATTTCTGTACCTATTGTGAACTACACGCGCCCGCGGCTTCGCCCACGTAACGTGTGTTACGGTAACACACAAATACGACAAACTTCACACCGCCAACTTCCAAACTCCGGGCTGTTACTGAGAAATTCCTAGTGGTCAAAGTCAAAGCATTTATGTTAATTATATCCATTTACAGGCACTTTTGAAGTGTCGAGAAGTTACAGTTAAAAATTGAGGTTAGCTGCTCGTCCCGAAACGTAGGTCTCTATGGAGAAGAACGCCCAGGAAACTCCATGGACACTCTTTTCTTTCAATTTAGTTTTTACAAAATCTTGGTCACAATATTCTTATTGTTTCTATATGTGAAAACAATGAAGGTGCATATAAAACAATAATAATATTAATGTTGTAAGCCACGGCAGTTAAGGGATGACCAATCCCAACTGACAGCGCCCATTCACGGACATGACGCATGCATCAGCACCCCGAACGATCCTATGCACGCGTCACCATCAGCGAGACATTTAAGTGAGTATGCCAAAATTCTCAACCAACATGCTTAGCGTCCAACACATAGTAACCTGGAAAAACCCAATAGCACTTTTTGCCCGACCTGGGATTCGAACCCAGGACCCCACGCTCTATAGTCGTGCTTGCCACCACGAGTCCAACGCGGCATTCATGCAAAATTTGAGCGGAATCTATCCGGTATGACATAATCGCGTGATGCACAAACATAAATTACTTCGCTTATTTGCAGAACAGACCGGTACAGTCACGGTCACGGGTAATACAAGTAAAAAGAAGCTAATTAAAAATTCAAATCTATATTTTGTTTTGATATTATGTTAGCACATTATGTCTATTGGTGGCTTGTATATATTTACATTTACACTAGCTTCTGATTGCGACGTCGTCCGCATAGTTTTATCACCCGCATTAAGTTACGTCTTTGGTTACTGCTCCTCTCCCGTGTGTCTTAGCGTGATGTTATATTGCCTATAACCTTCCTTAATAAATTGACTATTCAACACAAAAATAATTCTTCAATTCAAACCAGTAGTTCCTGAGATTAGCGCGTTCAACCAAACAAACTCTCTCAAGCCTTATAATATTTATATAGATTTGAAATCGTGAATATAGATGATCGACAGAGGAGGGAGATGAGAGGGGATGAGATTATATAAAAACCGAACCCCAAAATAGTGTGGTAAAGGCTAGGTAGGTATATGATGTAGCCCATAGGCATCACTATCACTACAATCAAAGTCTTCCGCCGTGTCTGTTGTCGGTCTGTTCGCGGGAAACTCAAAAACGACTGCACCGATTTTAATGCTGTTATCACTTATGGATGAAATGGTTCTTGAGGAAAGTTTTGGTATATAATTTGTCAAGTTTCGTACACATTGGCTCCAAATATAATGATATTTGTTGGAGGTGTCGGAAACAAATAAGCCGTCTGGGAGCTTTTAATTAAAACGCTGCCCTTTGAGATATAACAAAATAATATATGGTGGAATTGTATATCTTATATAGGTCTACAGAAAAATCCACGATGGCATATATATGTACAAAGTTCGCCGGGTGAGCAAGTTAACAATAAAAACAATGGAACAATGGAATCAATACTAATATTATAAATAGGAAAGATTGTTTGTTTGTTTGTAACGAATAGGCTCCGAAACTACTGGGCCGATTATAACCCCTTATTCACCAATAGATAGCTACATTATTCCTAAGTAACATAGGATATATAACATCACGCTACGACACACGGGAACGGAGCAGTAACCAAAGACATAACTTAACGCGGGTGAAATAAGTCACGCGGACGAAGTCGCGGGAAGGTCGCTAGTTTTTAATAAAGTAATGATTTGAATAAAAAAGAAACTAGATACTATTTATAATACTTACCTAATTCTAATGCTAAGCCACATTGACAACTGCTTATTTATTACTTAGACCATAGCATAATACAAGGTTGAATAAAGACGTTTATATGCTTGAGTCCCACCCATCTCCTAAACAATAGTGAGCATTATGTGTATCTTTGCATGCAGTGGATGTAGCCCTTGCATGCATAAACACTGCATGCCACAATGTATTGTAAAGCCAGGAACAATAAACCAACGTCCCCTTATTCGCGGTTGTAGATGCACTAAAGATGGTAAAGTTTTTTATACATGCATACCATCACGCCTGTATTTTGCGAAAGGTTTGGCAAAGTTACCTAGGTACCATGTGATAGCGGGCAAGCCTATTGTCATTAACCGGGCACAGATTCCAACTCCGATCTGCTATTGAAAGTTTTGTAAACAAACCCTATTACATGGGACCTAAACATTGGTACACCTCTGGCTCACCATTCGAGGAATACAGGCGTGATGGTATTTTTGGTTATGTTTTGTTATTTATGACCCTGTCTGTACTCTAGAAATTATAAAAAAGATCGATATTAGGAGTACTACAGCATAAAAAAGTCGTAACTAGTGACACTAATCAACCCGCGATACACGAGGGCAACCTGCAAACATAAGTTTAAGGACCCCGGGGTGAAATCAACCCCTATCACTTACAATTACGGCTTGAAATGAAGATCAATGACTTACATTGGCTTCTGGTAAATCCCTCAAGGTGAGGGGCGAAGGTAAACTAAATATAAACATAGGAGGCTATTTCTTCTTCTACAATATAGTTACACTGCAGATTCTTATATTATAGACTGTATCTATACAAATATTATAAAGTTGAAGAGTTTGTTTGTTTGGTTGAAGGCGCTAATCTCATTAACTACTAGTTTGAATTAAAAAAATATTTTTGTTATCGATAGTTCATTTATCAAGGAAGCCTTACGCCTTAATGAAGCTTCAGGCTTTATATCACCACGCTACGACACACGGGAGAGGAGCAGTATCCAAAAACGTAACTTAACTCGGGTGAAAAAAACCACTCGGTCGAAGTCGCGGGCATTTCGCTAGTCTATACTGATGTTATGAAGCTGAAGAGTTTGTTTGTTTGAACGCGATAATCTCAGGAACTATTGGGTCGAATTTTAAAATATTTTTGTTTTGGATAGTCAATTTATAGAGCAAGGCTATATAACATCACGCTGCGGCCATTTAGTGCGGAGCAGTAACCCAAGACATAACTTAAGGTGAAAAAAACCGCGCGAACGAAATCGCTGGCAGAACCTATTATATAATAAAGCTGATGATATTTAGTTTGTTTATGTATATGATTAAACGTGCTAATCTTAGAAACTAACAGTCGATATGATAGTCAGATTTATAAGGACTGAACTGACTGACTGGACTGGACTGGATTAGCTTGGACTGATTTATGGGAACTGTGGGTGTACATTGTTATAAATCACACACACACATACCATGACGCCTGTATTCCCCGAAGGGTTAGGCAGAGGTGTACCAATGTACACCCACAGTTCGCCGGTATGTTTATGTCCCATGTAATAGGGGGCAAGCCTATTGCTATTAACCCAATAACACGTTTTGCTCGACCTGGTTAGCGAACCCAAGACCTCTAGCGTAGCAGTCGCGCTTAGGACGATTAGGCTAACTAGGCAGTTATTAATAATACCTGTTTAATAAATCAAAGTAATTTTTTATAAATATTAGGCTATAAATTAATGATTTAATGTTTGACAGCTACGCCTACGCCTAGGAAAAAAAGTTGCTTTTTTTATCCGCCACGAATTGCATCGTTTTTAGCGCATCAGTTACAGACGTGAATATGTCAGCAACATAATTATGTACATGCAATCTACTTCAATCTATTTGATAAGATTATTTTTTATCTATTTCATAATTTTAATCTGTTTCTACTAATTATAGGAACGAACAAGACAGAAAGTTAATGATGATTGATTAAAAATAAAATTAATTTTATCAGAATTTAAAAAAATATTAAAATTATATAAATTGAACACATACATACATACAATCACGCCTGTATTCCCCGAAGGGTTAAGCAGAGGTGTAACAATGTACATCCACAGGTCGCCGGAATGTTTAGGACCCATGTAATAGGGGGCGAGCCTATTGCCATTAACCGGGCACAAATCCTAACTCCGAGCAGCTACTGAGAATTTCTTAGAAAAACCCAATAACACTTTTTGCTCGACCTGGGAATCGAACCCAAGACCTCTAGCATAGCAGTTGCGCTTAGGACCACTACGCTAACGAGGCAGTTAAAAAAATAAAATAAATAACAAAATTGATAAATTGAAATTTTAAAGTTAAAAGGTTAAAGTGATAGAACTAGAACATGACTTTTAAATTATAAACTGCCTCGGTAGGCTAGTGGTACTAAGCGCGACTGCTATACTAGAGGTCTTGGGTTCGATTCCCAGGTCGAGCAAAAAGTGTTATTGGGTTTTTCTATGAAATTCTCAGTAGCAGCTCGGAATTAGGATTAGTGCCCGGTTAATGGCAATAGGCTCGCCCCTATTTCATGGGACCTAAACATACCGGCGAACTGTGGGTGTACATTGGTGCACCTCTGCCTAACCCTTCGCGGAATACAGGCGTGTTGGTATAATGGTATGGTACAATTCCCATGCCGCAAACATTTTATTAGTAATTCATTGCAATTGTTTTAATTTAGATTTACCCACGTCCGACTTTGCAGGACCGATTATCGGACCGTTCAATAGATCCATAGTTTCGTGGGACCAACTTTTTCTAGGACGTGTCCGCTAGTACATAAAATATATGAGAATTAATAAGTTCCACTCTCTCCGACAATAAAATCGGTGACCGATTGTCTGACGTGTGAGGACAGCCTTATTTTTAATTTACCAGAATCCTGAAAAAGGGGTCATTGTATTCATTATTATAGACATCTTGACGTCACATTAATATGTCAATAACGCGAGACTGAACGCGAACTTTTGCCCCTATCAAAAATCGCTCAATGCGGTTAAAGGTATTTTCACTTCAAAAACAAACTCTTAAGCTTTATAATATTAGTATAGATACAATGTTCCCGAATCCCAGAAACCGTATCTGTGTGTGTGTCTGTCTGTGGCATCGTAGCTCCCGAACGCATTAACCGATTTTGATTTTTTTTTTGTTTGAAAGGTATATTATTCGGGAGTGTTCTCAGCTGTTTGATGGAAATCGGTTCAGCAGTTTGAAAGTTATCAGCTCTTTTGTTAGCTGCCTCAGGGATACTTATTTTTCTGTCAGGGCTTACTTAAAATTTTTAATTTAGTGTTTATTACATCATTGGATCGCAAACAATCCGACGGCCCAACTGATGTTAAGTGGTCACCGCTACCTATAGACATCTGCAATACCAGAGGCCTTGCAAATGCGTTGCCATTCCAGAAACAAAGATGAAATGTCTCTTGTGCCTGTAATTACACCGGCACCCATATCCTTTATTCAACCGGAACACAGCAACGTTGCTTTGTGGAACAAATAGATATGGTGGTAGTATTTCTCCGCACAAGCTTCTTCACAAAGAGCTCTACTAGTACTACACTATTATTATTTTTTTTTTGGTGGGTGGGAAATCATCAAATAACTTCTCCCGCCCTGGGCGGGGCGGGAGTGAGTGTCAGACTTTTACTGACTAAACCCCACCCATTTTCCTTCTTGTGCCCTTTGCGTTCCGGGGGCGCGGTATCTCTTACGAACAACCCGCAGCCCCGGCAGTACTACACTATTACCATAAGGTTAAGCAAGCTAATCAGTAATTCCTGATTTTTTATAAATAACCTGGAACACAAGACTTTTAATTGAAATATGATCCCATACGACAGCATTAAAATTTGTAACGGCGGCAATGAAAATAAAATGTCACAGGTTTACGGCAACAATTCCATATTTTATAGGACAATAAAACAGTTCCAACTACACGCTGGGGACGGCACTAGTTTGCCAGTAAAAATGCTAGCGGCCATTTTTAATTGGAAATAGTGTACAGAATATACAAAAACTTGGAACAAAAAAACTAACAAAGAATTTTAATTAATTTTGACCTCGATAGGACGAAGAGGATACTTCCTCGAGTGTTATAATAAAGGCGCTGTTCAATTGGCTATATTGTACTACTATCTTAGATATGTCCGCGAATTTGTTCGCGTGAATAACGGTTATCACGGAATAGATTTTAATTAATAAACGTACCCTAAACAACTAAGAAAGAGTCACCGCTAGAAAGCAAAGGGCATTTGGAGGAACACGCAGTCAGTAAAAGCCTGACACTCCCTTCAGCTCCGCCCGGAGCGGAAAAAGTCATTTGAGGATTTCCCATCCTTACAAAAATCCTAAGTTACTCCTTATAACATCAGCTACACGCCTTTGAAAGTTTAGTCAAAATCGGTCAAGCTTTTTCAGAGATCACCCGGGACAGACAGACAGAAAATGTTAAATACATTTCATATGTATTGAGTAAAAAGCCGCTCGGCTCTGCTCCTTGTACAGTTGTATGAGCAGATGTATGAACGTGGACGAGGCGAAAAGACTATGTGAAGATCGTAGCATGTGGCGTTCTGTGGTTTCTGCCTGCCTCCATGGGAAAAAAGCGTGAGCTTATCTATGAGTAAAAAGCTGTTATTTCAACGTAACCCTGCTATGTCTAATGACGAAGGAGTCGCAAACAATGACATTGCTAAATGTCCAGTTAATGTGCACTTAAGTCACCTATTTTCTTAGTTTCTGCAACGTAACTAATTGTAAGTAAACGGTTTATTAACAAACAAAGTACTTGATTGTACCTATGTATTATTATAATAATACGCTAAGCTACAATACACGGTGGTGTGAGACATCGGCTGACACAAAAAAATGTTCCTATTTATTTATTTATTTACTTCAGGGTCACCCACAGCACATACATAATATATATATAAAAGTAGTTATGTCCTAGGTAGCATTCTAATATATGCGCCAATTATAGGTAGACACAACATTGACAAAAAAGACGCCTGGTTACCGCTTAGTTCCTGGCTTGTACAGTCATTAAATAACAATACATGGAATTATGAAATAACAATACATAGAATACAATACTAATAACAAACGAAAAAAAAAGAAAATTTAAAAAATGAAATAAAAAAAAAATAATAATCACAAATAGAAACATAGTATTATCGCTTACAGAAAAATAGGTTACGGCTAAGGTTAAGCCAAAATTCTCGATTTAAACTTTACCTTAGGGTCATTAAATATGTCTGCTTCAGGTACGGACTTGGTTAAGGTTGTGACACATCTTAATGAGTGGTGAATTAAGACCTGTGTTTGTGGAGGTAGTGGGGCGCTGTATCACTGTGGTTATATATGGGACAAGCCCGCCACACTATTCCCAACCACTGCAACTTCTGTAAGCCAGAATCAACAGTGGAGACCGCCAGAAGAGTGCCGAGGCAATGAAGCTCAACGAGTCCCGGAGAAACGATAAAACTGTCTTGGATCCCGCAACGAAATTAATCAGAAAAGATTAGCGGAGGAGTAGGAAAAAATATGTATGTATGTATGTATGTATGTACTGTGGTTATAGAAAAGCGTGGAATCCTAAACATTTTAACCGTGTGGGTGTAGCATTTTTGCACGATAAGTGTCGTGTATTCCCCCGTTCGTCCCACCGACTTCGTCCCGTCATAGGACGAACAGGAATTCACAAAAACAATACCTATAAAATTTGTTCCCATTTTAGAGAGACGAATGGGAATATGTTCTTAGATTAGTGCCATTCGTCCCACTAAATAATGTTGTGCGTAAAATAACTGATAAATTAAGTTATTACATAACGATAAATGTAAAGCCCCGTAAAGCCGTTGGTCCTGCGCTTGATCTCTTCCCGGTCGTGTCGGATTGCTGCCCCATCAGATTAAGAAAGTGAGGGAAGAGGGATTGTACCTGTGTTTGTGCACACACTGGTGCACTATAATATCTCTTCCAGACTTCGCTAGTCTCCATTGACAGTACGGGTGAGCACGATATATTTCAGCTTTGTCTCTGGTGTAGGCATTTTTTTTGGGGACTAGCCCACCACACAATTCCCAGCTACTGAAATTCCTGAAAGCCAGAATCAAGAGAGGCGACCACTAGAAAACCGCAGATGCAAAGAAGCTCGACAAGACCCGAAGAAACGATTCTACTGTATTGGATACTGTCAGGAAATTAAACAGAAAAAATAACAGTGCCTGCCTCGATAGCCTAGTGGTCCTAAGTGCGACTGCTACGCTAGAGGTCTTGGGTTTGAATCCCAGGTCGAGCGAAAAGGGTTATTGGGTTTTTCTACAAAATTTTAAATAGCAGCTCGGAGTTAGGATCTGTGCCCGGTAAACGGCAATAGCCTCGCCCTCTTTTACATGGGACCTAAACATACCGGCGAACTGTAGGTGTACATTGGTACACCTCTGCCTAACCCCGCGGGGAATATATGCGTGATGGTGTGTTATGTGACAAATATAGCGGAGGCAACTGCCTCGGTAGCCTAGTGGTCCTAAGCGCGACTGCTACGCTAGAGGTCTTGGGTTCGATTCCCAGGTCGAGCAAAAAGTGTTAATGGGTTTTTCTATGAAATTCTCAGTAGCAGCTCGGAGTTAGGATTTGTGCCCGGTTAATGGCAATAGGCTCGCCCCCTATTACATGGGACCTAAATATACCGGCGAACTGTGGGTGTACGTTGTTACATCTCTGCCTAACCCTTCGGGGAATACAGGCGTGATGGTATATATATATAGCGGAGGAGAAAAAAAAACATAATTTCCACTTCTAAACAAACAGGAGATAAAACAAAACTAGGCCATATCAAATAGCAATGGCGCCTACGATGTTACACGGGCAATATTACCCGACAATATATCGGTGCAAAACATTGCACACAATATTTTAAGTATGGCTCGGCCCCAATTGAAATTGAAATAATGCTGAAATCCTCGGCAATATTTAAAGTCGGGCACGGCCACTCCGGTAGTAGTTCTACGGTCCTTCTAATTAATGTACAATCCATGTGCAATACTGACAAATTGGCGACACATTAGGCGCAGTGGCCAACGATTGGCTACTGCGCTGCTTGTCGTAGGTTCGATTCCCGCACGAAACAAATAATTGTATGGCCTATTTTTTCTGAGTTTGGCTGTTTGTGTATGTGACTTTATATGTTATATAAATAATATTGAAAGCCAACAGTTTTAACCTGCTTTAATTTTATTTTGTGACTAAAAAATTTGTTTTTCTTTATGTTTTTGACAAAAATCTATTATGCAATCTATCTAGGTGTGTAGGTATCAACTTATAAATAATCATAAGTACATGTATCATTAATATCATTGTTATCACTTTCGTATATCGATTAAATATCGATAATCGATGTTAAGTTAATCGAATCAAGAACCTGTCATTATGACATTGCCCTGATAACTACTGTTCCTCATTCTGTTATCAAAATCAAGTAGATATTAATTTGATAATTATTATAATCATATAAGTAGGTGCCTTTGGCGACGCGTAAGATATACGACAGTCAGTTTGTTTGTTAATGTCCGGAGAAAAAGTCGGCTAAAAAGAACAAAATGAGGTAGGGACAAGCCCGCCACACTATTCCCAACCACTGCAACTTCTGTAAGCCAGAATCAACAGTGGAGACCGCCAGAAGAGCGCCGAGGCAATGAAGCTGGACGAGTCCCGGAGAAACGATAAAACTGTCTTGGATCCCGCAACGAAATTAATCAGAAAAGATGAGAACAAAATGTGGTAGTAATAAAATATGTAATTACTGACTACCGAAGGATTAGGCAGAGGTGTACCAATGTACACCCACAGTTCGCTGGTATATTAAAGTCCCATGTAATAGAAGGCGAGCTTATAGCCATCAACCGAGCACAGATCCTAACTTCAAGCTCTTTTCTTTTTATGGGACAAGGCCGTCACATTATTCCAACCAAAGCAACAGTGAACAACAGTGAAGACCCCCAGAAAAGCGCCGAAGAAATGAAGCTCGACGAGACTCGAAGATTTGATTCAATTGTCTTGGATCCCGCAACGCAATTAATCAGATAAGACTAGCGGAGGAAAAGACCCTAACTCTAGACTCGTAACCTCGAGCTGCTACTGAAAATTTCATAGCAAACCCCAATAACACAGAAATATAAAAAGTATAAATAAGAATTGATAAAAGTCACATTGGTATAGTAGCCGTCATGAATCGTGGGCACAAACGTCAAGTTAATCGGTCTGATCCATCGCGTGCAGCGTCGGCACCCCAAAAAGGAATACAAAAACCCAAAAACATACTTGACGTTTGTGATTACGACTCGTGGCGGCTCGTGCGTAACCTCAAGCTTGAGAGGCGAGCGCCTTAATCAGTGGGCCTGGCAACGCTACCTGAGATTTATTATTACAAATACGTAATCAATATATAACTGGTCGGATCAGCAATTAACTGAAAACTAATAAGATAACCCAAGTTGACGTAAGCATTTTCTTTTTTTGGGAGTGGGAAATCATCAAATAACTTCTCCCGCCCAGGGCGGGGCGGGAGGGAGTGTCAGACTTTTACTGACTAAAACCCACCCATGTTCCTTCTTGTGCCCTTTGCGTTCCGGGGGCGCGGTATTTCTTACGAACAACCCGCAGCCCAGGCAGGCATCGACCCTCAGTGGCCCCTTCATTTTGCTGACATCTCTTTGAGGCGCGCGTGGAACACGAACGCGCCTTTGAGTAGGCCTGTCGTTATGCAACGTAAGGACGGTGAGCTACCCATTGCTCACCGTCCACAGGCCCGTATCTACAGTGGCCGGGAGTCGTCGCGCGAAGTTGACGTAAGCATAAGGGTATGTTCACACATACGACGCTACGCTCACTTGTGAACATAGCACGCAATATCGAAGTTATTTATATCTGGCTAGCCTTATCCGAACTATGTTGGGATTTTAGTCTAACCGAATGCAGCTGAATACCAGTGTTTTACATGGAGTGCCTGCCTATCTGACTTCCACAACGCAGCTACTGGGCATCACGATACCTTTTTGGTAAGACTTACCGGCTTCTGACTCTCCGTAACGACTGTCAAAGATCTATGACAGCTGGGAGCAACGGCTTCAAATGCTTTTCCGAGACATAGGCGTGTCACAGCACCAACTTCCAAACTCCGGGCTACTACTGACAAAAATCTGGTGGAAAAATTTATAACACTTTTTGCGTTACTAGGTAGTAATCGAACCCTAGACCACACGCACATCAGGCGCGCTTGTAACCACGACACCTACGGGGTTGTTATCGAAATACCTTATCGTGTAGAAAATAAGTTCGATATTAACGTGTTATCTGAAGAAATAAACGCCGCGTAGCGCTTCAGTGTGAGCTTGCCCTAAGATAAGCGAAATAATAAAACAAAGTCAGTATGACTTTGTTTTATAAAAGAAACAGTGTTTATTTACATTCTGTGCTAGAAATATGTAACAGTCAGAATGACTATTGTAAAAAAAATCGATAATATCTTCAGTCTTATACAAATATGACCAAAGTAGGCATTTAATTATTGTAAAGTTAAAAGGTGTTTCAATTTTTTTTAAGACCTTTTGTGAAATCAAATACTTTTTTTTTTTAATTATTTTGTAGTACTTGGCTTAAACCGATTTAACCCGACCACAACGCAATCATTTGTATAAATACAAAATACAGTGTTCTATTTTTGTCTTGCTTACTTACTCTTTGAAACCTTGTATAGGCTTTGCTTTTTAGGTAACTTATTAAGTAAATATTTTTTTCCTGTAGGAGACTGAAATGTCAATCTTACTAATATTAAAAATGCGTAAGTATGCGAGGATGGATGGATTAATGAATATTTGTTACTCTTTCACGCTTCAACGGCTGAACGGATCTGGATGAAATTTAGCACTGAGGTGATTGTAGTGTGGAATAACACATACATAGGATACTTTTTATCCCGGAAAAATATACTAATAATGTAATGATAATATACCAAATTTGACGCGGACGAAGTCGCGGGCGGTAGCTAGTAAAACATATTATATAGTACTAGGTACAGTTCTTGTTGAGATGTGAATAAAAGATTGGTTTATGTATAACACGTAAAATATAATCGGCTGTTTTCTAGCCCTAGTTACCACACTTATTGACAAAAGGTGACATGACCGTCTTTACTTATAAAGAGTATATTAGTATCAAAAGAGTTTATGCCTTCGGATTAAATTCTCATCCAACAGTTCTGTATTTTAAAAGTGAAGACCTGTATTTGGCGATCGGTCTAATATATCTTCACTAGTCTGTATTTATAGCTGCTTACATTAATATTGCAGATTAATCAAATAAAAAGATACCTTTAGTACATAACAACGAGTACAAACATCAATTAGAACACTCGATGATCAAAAGTACTCACACTCCGAGTAAATATGACTTGTTTAACGAGAGACATACTCAAGAAACAGGATACATCAGACTCACAAGTCACATATAACATGTTTACTAAATAATAGCAAAAAAGAAGCGCGCACGCATAATGATTAAACTTTGTGTGCTGTCGGCATTTCGGTAAGCACAAAGGCTCGTCAGCACATGCGTAATGGTTACCATAGTTAGTGTATTTTATTGGACAACTTTGTAAAATAAAATTAATTATTTAATTAATCATAATCATTTTAAAACTTATATAATATAACTATCAGCACAGGATGTACTTAATACAATAGTGTATTTACACCAGATTACAAACATTAGACAATTTAAATAATTAATGATTATTATGTTGAAATTTTATAAAGTACGGCCCGTGTAAATAAAAATAAAAAGGCTTTTGAAATCCATCCATAGTTCCATACTAATATTATAAATACGAAAGTAACTCTGTCCGGCAGTCCGTCAGTCTATCTGTCCGTTACGCTTTCACGACTAAACCACTAAACCGATTTTGATGAAATTTGGTACGGGGTAACTTTGAACCCTAAGAAAGGACATAGGCTACTTTTTATTCTGCGACTTTTTTACGCGGACAAAGTCGCGGGCAAAAGCTAGTTAGAACAATACTGGAGTAACAAAAAGAGGTAGTTTGAAGATAGACTCCATCATTAAAATGACCCTTGTTTAGTTAATCATCCTGTATTTATGCGCTGTTTTGTTACTTTGTGTTATCGTCGATAATAAGCTAAATTGTTGACAATCACACATGACTGAAGAAAAGTGCAACATCATAGCACACGCGTGCGTACTGTGGCCACACTTTTAGTACTTTGTGAGACATTCTCGAAATAAAGGGCGGTGCCAATTTTTTTTTTTCGAGATTTTTTTTTATACGTCCTTGGTGGCACACTGGCATACAGCCGTCGATGGTGAGCGATTACCGTAGCCTATGGATGCCTGCAACATCAGAAGCATCACATGCGCATTGCCAACCCTTGAAGTACCCGTCAAAATGAGAGTGAATACGCTAGCCTAGTGCCAGAAGCTTAGTGCTAAAAGCCTAATGGTCCCACGCGACTGCTATGCTAGAGATATTGGGTTCGATTGACAGGTCGAGCAAAGTGTTATTGGGTTTTCCTAAGAAATTATCAGTAGCAGCTCGGAGTTCGGATTTGTGCCCGGTTAATTGCAATAGGTTCGCCCCCTGTTACATGGGACCCAAACATACCGGCGAACTGTGAATGTACATTGGTACACGTACCTCTGCCTTACCCTTAGCGGAATACAGGCGCGATGATATGTATAAATACTTCCATCTTGAGAAAATTTTAATTTATTTGTTAATTTTTGTTGCAATATTATTATTTGTATCAACTTGAATGTGTCTAAAATTATAATATCATGTCACGTAATGTCATGTTCTTGAACGGGCGCTGTCAGTTGGGATTGGTCATCTTTTGACTGCCATTGCTTAAGTACTGTATATTATCATTATTTCTATTTTTTTTTTTTAATTATTATTTACTTTCATTATTTTCACATATAGAAGCAACAATAATATTGTAACCATGACTTTGTAAAAACCAATTTGAAAAGAGTGTCAATGGAGTTTCTTGCTCGTTCTTCTCCATAGAGACCTACGTTTTGGAACGAGCAACTAGCTTCAAATTTTTGTATGGGTAATTTCATGACCATTCAAAAGTGCCTGTAAATGGTCTTATTGAAATAAAGGCTTTGACTTTGACTTTAATTATTGGTATGGTGAAATAATATGTGGCCCATCAGCTGTTTAAAAATTTTTTTTTTTTATTATTTGGTCGACTCCATGTTTAAGCTTTTAAATTATATTACGCACATGCACAAAGTATTTTTCGGCATTATGAAACTATTTTTAATTCTTATTAAGGTAGTAATAATTGCCAAGATTTTTTTTTAAATTTTCGGATTCGTTGTCATCCTCATTTACGCCAAATCATTATCTAAAAGATTTATTTGGCGTATTTGGGTATTAATATCTATAAATACTCAAATCCGCCTCTAACATAATCAGATTCGACAAAACTTCGACATGATCGCGTTACTACTGGTCGCCACGCTATCTTTGATCGTGTACGCTGTCTACCTCACGTCGAAACGCAAGTTTCATTATTGGGAGGATAAAAAAGTGCCTCATTTACCACCGGTCGCGATATTCGGGAATTTCTGCGGATATATTTTACAGAAGACGTTCATAGGACATCAAACACAGAAAATATGTCGGAAATTCCCAAATGTGCCGTACGTTGGTGCCTATTACGGTACAGATCCGGCCCTCATCGTACAAGATCCGGAAGTCATCAAGCTTGTCATGACGAAGGATTTCTATTACTTCAGCGGCCGTGAAGCCTCCGACTTCTCACACAAGGAAATGCTCACACAAACTCTTTTCTTCACTTACGGTGACAAGTGGAAGGTACTACGTCAGAACCTTACTCCATTGTTCTCCTCCGCTAAGATGAAGAACATGTTCCATTTGATCGAGAAGTGTTCTCACGTGTTTGAGGACATCCTCGACAAAGAAGCGCAAAAATATACCGAGATCGAAGCAAGGAGCCTCGTGGCAAGGTACACTATGGATTGCATTGGATCTTGCGCGTTTGGCGTCGAAACAAATACGATGGTAAAGGAAGAAAACAATCCTTTCAAGCAAATTGGTGATGTTATCTTCGATAACCATAGATTTAGAGCATTCAAAGTAATTGCACGATCTATGTGGCCAGCCATCTTTTACGCACTAGGTTTTAAAGCAATACCGACAGAAGTTGACCAATTCTTCAACCATTTGATGACAGGAATATTCAAAGGACGCAATTATACACCGACATCAAGAAATGACTTTGTTGATCTCGTGCTGAAATTGAAGAATAATAATTCGATGACTGGAGACAGTTTAAAGAACATGAAGGCTGATTTAGAAAAGAAAGTTAGTTTGGATGTGAACGACGAAATTTTAGTCGCCCAGTGCGTTTTGTTCTTCGCCGCAGGATACGAGACTTCGGCAACCACTCTAAGTTTCACTTTGTATGAGTTGGCGAAGCATCCTGAGGCTCAAGAAAGAGTTTTGCAAGAGGTGGACGATTACCTGCGTCGTCACAACAACGTGCTGAAGTATGAGTGCGTTACAGAGACACCGTACATGAACGCGTGTATCGATGAAGCTCTTCGGTTATATCCAGTGTTAGCAATTTTAACCCGCGAGGTCATAGAAGACTACACGTTCCCAACAGGACTGAAACTTGAAAAAGGTCTCCGAGTCCATATACCGGTATATAATATGCAGCACAACCCGGAGTACTTCCCAGAACCGGAGAAGTATCGCCCAGAACGGTTTCTGGACGAAGAGAAGCAGAACATTAGGCCATACACGTACATGCCATTTGGTGATGGTCCAAGAATTTGTATAGGTAAGTGATAATTATTGGTCATGTTTGTGAAATAGTTATATTGTGTCTATGTGTGAAGAAAAGAAGTTGGTTACTTAATGTACTAATTAATAATTATAGTCTTAAATCACAAATCAAAAGAGAGTGACGGCGAGAACAAGGGTTATAGAATACATTATCGACTATAAATTAAGTTTTGAATGTGTATTTCGACAAATAAAGTGTATAAATAGAAAAATTCACATCAAAAAGCGATTAGAAGGGGCCGGTGTGATTGCGTAATGCTTATAAAAATTACAAGATAAGATACGAACGGTTTTAGGCTCTGATATTGGACCTGCTATTATTATTCCCTAGATATATTGCATACATGTTTACTCCACATTGAGATTCAGCTTTCGGAATCGCAACGCCGTGGTAAACTTCCAAATCAACAACACAACATACCATGACGCCTATATTCCCCAAGGGTTAGGCAGAGGTGTACCAATGTACACCCACGGTTCGCTGGTACGTTTAGATCGCATAAAATAGGGGGCAAGCCTACTGCCATTAACCGGGCACAAATCCTAACCCCGAGCTGCTACTGAGAATTCCATAGAAAAACCCAATAACACTTTTTGCTCGACCTGGGATTCGAACCCAAGACCTCGTTTTTTTTTTTTGGGTAGTGGGAAATCATCAAATAACTTCTCCCGCCCTGGGCGGGGCGGGAGGGAGTGTCAGGCTTTTACTAACTAAAACCCACCCATGTTCCTTCTTGTGCCCTTTGCGTTTCGGGGGCGCGTTATCTCTTACGAACAACCCGCAGCCCCGGCAGGCATCGGCCCTCAGTGGCCCCTTCCTTTGCTGACATCTCTTTGAGGCGCGCGTGGAACACGAACGCGCCGTCGACACGGCTTGTCGTTATGCAACGTAAGGACGGTGAGCTACCCATTGCTCACCGTCCAAGACCTCTAGCGTAGCAATCGCGCTTAGGACCACTAGGCTAACGAAGCTGAGACTTCATCATCACCTCCAATATGTATAATTTATTTCTAGTTTTTTTACTAAAACAACTAAACAATTATTTTCTTTTTCAGGTATGAGATTCGCAAGAATGCAAATGGCAGCAGGACTGATAACACTACTAAAGAAATATCGCATCGAACTGGCTCCAGGCATGAAGAGAGAGTTGATTTTTGATCCCAAATCAATTGTGACGCGGCCATTTGGGGGAATCAGGTTGAAGCTCATAGAAAGGGAAGGGTGGGAGCAACGGCTGTTGAAATCGCCATAAAAAATCCTTATGTTCTAGTTTTAATTTATCATTGTATCATCCCACCTTTATCTTAGTATTAACCTCTAACAGACTAGACCTTTTACCACTGGCTAAGAGCCCCATGTTGTAATCGTCATTACTGTTATTGTAGAGAAGTTACCAACAGTCTCGAACACCAAGCCCTGCTTGGCAGTAGTAGTTTGAGTTCAACGTGGCAATACTGACAGTCTTTGGGGGGCACGCTATCTCTTGACAGTAATGTGAAGGAATTTTCCGATGTCCTGTTTTGACTTTATAATGTTATATAACATAACATACATCACGCCTGTATTCCCCGAAGGGTTAGGCAGAGGTGTACTAATGTACACCTACAGTTCGCCGGTATGTTTAGGTCCCATGTAATAGGGGGCGAGCCTATTGCCATTAACCAGGCACAAATCCAAACACCGAGCTGTTACTGAGAATTTCATAGAAAAACCCGATAACACTTTTTGTCCTACATGGGAATCGGACCCAAGACCTCTAGCGTAGCAGTCGCGCTTAGGACCACTAGGCATTTTATATAATTAATAAGAATAATAGTTTTCGTTTATCGATCGGTGAATATTATGTAATGTTGTAAATATTCGTTAACTGTGCAATATATGTACAGAAAGAAATTTTGTCAATCAAAAAATACATCTAGCTGTTTGGATTCTTCGAGGAAATAAAGAAATTTACATACAAAGCATATTTTTGTAATCGCAAACATCATTACCGTACTTGGTACTTAATCCTATTTCCTATTCCTACTAACAATATTAATGCGAAAGTTTGTGAGGATGGATTTGATCTGGATAAAGTTTGGCACTGAGATAGATTGTATAGAATAACACATAGGATACTTTTTATCCCGGTAAAAATGTATGCTGAGTTCCCGTAGGATGTTATATCAAATTTGACGCGGGAAGAAGCTAGTTAAAAATAAAACAATGTCTTCTATAGAAAAAATTGCAAACTTATACAAACTCTTTGCCGTCCAAAGTCCAAAATAAGTACAGTAGTCGCCACGAGTCGTGAGCACAAATGTCAAGTTAATTTTTGGGTTCCTATCTGGGTTTTTTGGGCCGCCGACGCTGCTCGCAATTGATCCGTCAGTTGCACCGATCGCGTGCAGCGTCCGCGCCCCAAAAACCTCGAAAGTAACCCAAAACTTAACTTGAGCTTTGTGCTCACGACTCGTGGCGACAAACATAACAACATGACTGTGTAACAATCAGTAACGGGAATTTCCTAAAAACTTATGAATCGTGGTCAGCCATAAGTACCAACTCATTATCTACCAAACTATAAATACCCAAACACACTTCTAACATAATCAGACTCTACGGAACTTCAACATGATCGCGTTACTATTACTTGCCACTCTATCCCTGATCTTGTACGCGGTCTACCTTACTTCCAAACGAAAGTTTAATTATTGGGAGAATAAGAAAGTGCCTCATTTACCACCGGTCCCGGTATTCGGGAATTTCTCCGGATATATTTTACAGAAGACTTACCAAGGACACCTTGCACAGAAAATATGCAAGAAATTCCCGAATATGCCTTACATTGGTGCCTATTTCGGCACGGAACCGGCCCTCATCGTGCAAGATCCAGAAATCATCAAGCTCGTCATGACAAAGGATTTCTATTTCTTCAGCGGCCGTGAAGTCTCCAATTACTCTCACAGGGAGCTGTTTACACAAAATCTCTTCTTCACTTACGGTGACAGATGGAAGGTTCTTCGTCAGAACCTGACTCCACTGTTCTCCTCCGCCAAGATGAAGAACATGTTCCATTTGATCCAAAAGTGCTCTTACGTATTTGAGAACATCCTCGACGAGGAAGTAAAAAAAAGCAACGAAATTGAATCAAGGAGCCTCGTGGCGAGGTACACCATGGATTGCGTTGGATCCTGTGCATTCGGCGTTGACACAAAGACCATGGAAAAGAAAGAAAACAATCCATTCACACAAATAGGTAATGTTATATTTGATACCCAAAGATTCAGAGCTTTCAAGACAGTCGCACGATCTATCTGGCCGGCTATCTTCTACACATTGGGATACAGATCAATGCCAGTGGAAGTTGAACATTTCTTTAACGATTTGATGACAGGAATTTTCAAAGGACGTAATTATACACCGACATCAAGAAATGACTTTGTTGATCTCGTGCTGAAATTGAAAAACAATAATTCGATGACTGGAGACAGTTTAAAGAACATGAAGGCTGATTCAGATAAGAAAGTTAACTTAGAAGTGGACGACGATATGTTGGTGGCGCAGTGCTTTTTATTTTTCGCCGCGGGATACGAGACTTCGGCAACCACTTTGAGTTTTACTTTGTATGAGTTGGCGAAGCATGCTGAAGCTCAAGAACGACTTTTGCAGGAAGTGGATGATTACTTGCGTCGTCACAACAACGTGCTGAAGTATGAGTGCGTTGCAGAAACACCATACATGACTGCGTGTATCGATGAAGCTCTTCGACTATATCCAGTGTTAGGAGTGCTAACTCGCGAGGTGATAGAGGACTACACGTTCCCAACAGGACTGAAGCTTGAGAAAGGTCTCCGAGTCCATATACCGGTATATCATATGCAGCACAACCCGGAGTACTTCCCGGAACCGGAGAAGTATCGACCGGAACGGTTCCTGGATGAGGAGAAGCAGAACATCACGCCATACACGTACATGCCATTTGGTGATGGTCCAAGAATCTGTATTGGTAAGTGTTTAACTATATTTTTTGGTCATGTTTGGGGATTGATTGTATTATGTAAGTATTATTTATATAGTATCAAGTCACAAATCGATCTTCAATCCAATGTCTCTATTATGATGTACAAAAAAAGTAGATTTAACTAGTCTAAAAGTCACTTTTGTTTTGTTTCGCCAGACATTGTGGGTCATTTATGGGTCATATCTGGGAATCTTGATATTAAGGGTCAAAGTTCCAACATTTTTATACTACGATTAGTTAAAATATGTTTAGCTAATCTTCAAATATTCGCACGTCTCATGTACTTGTTTTTTTATTTATTTATTTATTATTAGGTTTGTTTTGTATAAGTAACATTGCGCTCTACCATCAATAAGGATTATTTTCAGAAAAAAAATTAAAGACAGTTTCCCAAAAATAATTTTTGCTAATGTTTATCAATTTGATGGGCTATTTGCGTAGTTAAGGATTATGTCCTGTGTCACTGTGTTACTACTTACATAATATGTATGGATTCTCATCCGAATGCGATTAGACAGTATCTACGCGATGAAGTACATCCAAACTCGATTTACATACGTATGTAAAAATACAAGATAAGATAGGAACTGTGTTACTCTGACATTGGACCTGCTCAAGGCAAAATTCAAATCAATCACGTCAACTGATATATAATATTTACTTTTAACTCATTTACGAGACCGCATCAGTAAGAAGCTGATCCGTAGGGCACTTCACGACGTGCGGAAGAATGTGTCCTGGCCGATGGTAGTTGGAGGAACACGGTAGGAGTCCGATATATTTCTCCGCCTTCCCCGAGGCGCAGGCAGTCAATGAGGCTTTCCCCACAACAAAAAAAAAATAAAAGTAACTTTATGATCCTCAGAAATGAGGAATATGACGTGAGAAGGAGGAGGACACATATTTAGAAAGTTCTACAAAGATAAAATATTAACAACAACAATCATATGATAGGCAATGATTTTGTGTTGTTGTTGTTAAGCGGTTGTAGTTCAGCGATAACAAACTAGCTCAAGTATAAAATAAACCTATTTTTCGAAGAACAAACGGCTAATGTCAGATTGATCGGATCAGATTTCGAAACTTGAGGGGTAATTCTATGAACTTTTAGAAACGATCATGTCAATATATAAAAAATACTTCTAATTTACTAAAAAAACTTACACTGGTTGTCGCTTATATGAGATTACGACTGAATTTTTAAAGTTTTTTACTTTATTTTTCAATTTTTACTTTAATTATAACGGTTATAGTACCAACTACTTAAAATAATTATAGACATAACACTAAAAATAGAAAAGAATAAAATGCAATTATAAAATAATTATTTTTTAAATAATAGAATTGCCCTTCGAATATACCACCCTATACCTAAAAAAGTGTTGTCTAAATACACAATTTACAATCATTTTTCGTTTTCAGGTATGAGATTCGCAAAAATGCAAATGGCGGCTGGTTTGATAACTTTACTTAAGAAATACCGAGTGGAGCTAGCTCCAGGGATGAAGACGCAGGTTGGATTCAATCCTAAAGCCATAGTAACTCAACCGGTTGGAGGAATCAGACTGAGACTTATTGAAAGAGAGGGGTGGGAGCAACGCCTGCTGAAGTCGCCTTAAACTTGTTGAGAACTTATCCACAGTGGAAAGGGGAAAGTTTACCATGCGACAATTTTGTCGTGTAGTATATTACTAGTGACCTCTCCGGCTTCGCACGGGTGCAATGCTGATGTTATTATACATATAAACCTTCCTTTTCAATCACTCTATCTATTTAAAAAAACAGCATCAAAATCCGTTGCGTAGTTTAAAAAATTTAAGCATACATAGATATATAGGGACAGAGAAAGCGACTTTGTTTTATACTATGTAGTGAAGTAATATGTTATTTTAATTAGGTGTATACCGGGTGTCAGGGAGTGCAGTACTCATGGAAATGAACAACTTTTAAAATACTACGAACCGTAAAAAAAATATCAACTGCTCCACGCATTTCCGTTCGCATAACACGACAACATGTAAGGAACAGCTG
This sequence comes from Caradrina kadenii, assembly GCA_947462355.1. Lineage (NCBI taxonomy): Eukaryota > Metazoa > Arthropoda > Insecta > Lepidoptera > Noctuidae > Caradrina > Caradrina kadenii. Next base: position 1,888,614 of record OX381693.1, on the reverse strand, counting down.
ACTTTTTTGCAATTTTAAGTTTGATTTTCTTAGTGAAAGTAGTTTATTTTCATAAGCACTAAACTCTCTTAAAGTATGTCCCTTGTTTAAACTAACAACTTGTATAGTTACCAAAAGTTTACTTTCAACACTTGAATAATGTTGGAAGAATTATAAAAGACTACCATAGTTTATTGTTTCAGTCTAGACACAGACCATGAGACCTAAACAGACCGGCAATTTGTGGGTGTCCATTGGTATAACTCTGCCTAACCCTTCGGGAAATACAGGCGTGATGTTAAGTGTGGGATATAAAACACGACTAAATAGTCTCTCAGTATTTTTTTCCTTTCCACACACGTTCCATACAAATATAGTGTTGTCTCATTTCGATTAATGACATTTCGTAGATAGGTTATAGTCATTCATAATATTTATTTGCTTTGTTCCGGCAAATATACAACAAAATACTCTCGTATTTTTTATTATGAGTTCAAGTTACGTTAAAATTCTAATTTTTTTTTTAATGATTTGACTACGTTTTGTATAGAGTGTGCTGTTGGTTATCATCGTATCATCCCACCTATTTTTCTTTGAATTCCAAACAAATTGATTTATTTATTTATAGTTAATAAAAACGGTTACACACCAATTACAATAATTAACCTAGAACACAATACTAATATTATTATAAAATCTACTACACACTTAATAAATAACAGTGGATATTCTCTCATACTTTCTCTCACAAAACTTGTAACACTCTCGCATTATCTCTCTCTATTCATCGGCAAACACATCACAATCAGGATTGACTGCCAGGAGAGCATTGACGGCTTCCAGAGTCCGACACTTAATGTTTTATGATGTTGATGTTTTATTTCTAATGCGTCGACTTTTGTTTAAACACAGGTCGCTTATAATCAGCTCATTTTGTCATATCAGTATTATCATCTCATATAATTATTGTATTTAGTTACAACTATGTAAATAAGTCTAGGTTAAAGATAAGACGACTAATGTTATAATAATAAATTATAGTTAAAACCTACGATAAAAAATGCCTTGTTTTTGTACCGGGTTCAAAAATAAAATTAATTAAATATCAAAGTCTGACGTTTGTTTTTTTTCTAAACACTTCTAATTAATTACATCCCAGCATGGTAAGTTGTTTGTTCCGGTTTCAGGGAGCCAATTTTTGCATGTACCATAAATACTTCGTCCTTACCGAAATTTTGACGTGAAACGTCTTCAAAATCGGTAATCGGTACATACCGGTACTAAATTAGAAAACAAAACCGCATTCGAATTGGTTCACCCGTTTAAGAGCTATGGTGTCATAGACAGACACACGTCAAACTTATAATACCCCTCTTTTTGACTCGGGGGTTAAATAGTGAAAAGTAACGAAATGGGTTTCAATCTTTAACACTTACCGACTCGCTGGCATAGACGTTTCACGTAACCCAGCGGCCGTGTGGTCTGACACAGTCCCACCTGATTCTTTGCCAAGATTTTGGCATTGATTATCACTGAGATGATAGTGTGACTGGCCGCCACAATACACAACCGAGATAAATACAGGTACGGGCATGGTGGCGAACGCGGTGGCAGGCGCGACGTGGCAGCCAAACCGCATCGCAAGTTAAAGTAGCCAGTAGTAGTAGAGCTCTTTGTGAAGGAGCTCTGGGAAAGTACCACTATACCTATTTCTGCCGCAAACCAGCGTTGCTGTGTCACGGTTTGAAGGGTATGAGTGCCGGTGCAAGTCCAGGCCCATTAAGCATTTCAACTTTGTTTCTGGGATGGCCACGCATTTGCAAGGCCTCTGGTATTGCAGATATCTATAGGTAGCGGTGATCACTTAACATCAGGTGGCCCGTAGGCTTGTTTGCCGTACAATGTCATAAAAAAGTAGCATCCGAGTAGATAGGTAGAAGGGTATGATGCAATTGCAGGAAGGCTTAAAAAATCCCAAGAAAAACAAGTATATATACCTATTACTTCATGAGGTATTTAGATTGATATAGCTTTTTTGTGTGACTGTTAACTTTGCCAGCTTTTTATGAGAGCATCTAATCGCCTTTTTTAAGTTATTTTTACTCAAGTGCTTTTTTATACTGAACAGGAATTAAATGTACCTAAAAAACAACACTATTTATATGTATGTTGGTCAGAAGTATCAAACGTTCCGTTTGACGGAGTCCGTATAAAATATAAATTAATTGTTTAGTGTATATCATCACTTTCATCATCATTTTAGCCGAACGACGTCCACTGCTGGACATAGGCCTCCCCTAAAGATAACTACAATGACCGGTCCTGCGCTAATCGCATCCAGCGCTTTCCCATTTATTTATTTTTTTTATTTTTTTATTTAGTTACATGGTATTGACCCATGTTACATGGGGTCAGCGCAAGACGTTTACTTGCTTTATTACGTCCTGTCAATGGTCATAATATTACCACTAACTCCCTTCTCCTTCATATCATTCTTCACACAATTCAACCATCTTTTCTTTGGCCTCCGTCTTCCTCTCCATCCTGTGACTATGGAGAGTGTAAAATGACACTTAAGGAAACTGGAAGTTACATGCTCTCCCCATCATCGCAAACATTTTTTTGTTCCGGACCATAATCTGGGAACCTTTTGGTTACAGAGATATTGAAGGCCAAAGTTCCAACTTTTTTTTATATGAAACGTGTTTCAAATGTTCTAACTAAACTTAAATTATACCCTGTACTCGTGTACTCCCTCATGTATCCCCTGTACTCGTGTGCCGGAGCTGCGGGTTGTTCGTAACAGATACCGCGCCCCCGGAACGCAAAGGGCACAAGAAGGAACATGGGTGGGTTTTAGTCAGTAAAAGTCTGACACTCCCTCCCGCCCCACCCAGGGCCGGAGAAGTTATTTGATGATTTCCCACACACCAAAAAAAAAAAAACCCTGTACTCGTAAACAAAATGTTTTACGTGGGTTACACGCTACAAAAAATAGTACCTTTTACCACTAAGAATAAAAGTCATTTTCCAAGCAATCAGTTAGGCTCAATGTTACTTTATTTAATGAGCAGTATGAGCAGTAAACGGATATGTGATGTGTATTTTAGACCCCGTAGGTAAAGTGAGTTTGGGAATGTTGAATGCGTATACGAATCCCGCACCTCCGGCCATAGGCAGAGGTGGAACACCGCGGTGTTTTTAGCCGGAAAGAGTCCGGCATGCCCCTCCGTCACCCCCACGACGGAGGAAATCCACGAGAATTACCACAGCGCACCAAAAAAAGACAAAGAAAATGCGAAGCGAGTTTATTGTGAATCGTCTAGGGTTATGGGCTTAATATATGGTCGAAAGGAGTGTCAACAAAATAATACTCTTTATTATATTATTGTGAACAATTCCCAGCAGGCAGCAGCCGGTACATAATAATTGTGGGTTTTAAAACACATATAGGTACTTCTATGTAAAGGTCTTCTAGTGGTCCTAAGCGCGACTGCTACGCTAGAGGTCTTGGGTTCGATTCCCAGGTCGAGCAAAAAGTGTTATTGAGTTTTTCTATGATATTCACAGTAGCAGCTCGGAGTTAGGATTTGTGCCCGGTTAATGGCAATAGGCTCGCCCCTTATTACATGGGACCTAAATATACCGGCGAACTGTGGGTGTACATTGTTACACCTCTGCCTAACCCTTCGGGGAATACAGGCGTGATGGTGGTATGTAAAGGTACAGGTTAATTAATAAAACGTGTAAGTATTTAGTCAAGTTTTGAAATACCAGTTGCAAGCAATGTCGCGCGAGTTTGGCATAACATTCAGTGTTTCTATAAACCTGATTGATGTGCGTTAGTGGTTTTACACTAAATGTTGTTCAGAAGGTTTATTCTGTACTAACCAAAGTGTAATATAAACCGGTCGCTTGTCGTTCCTTAGACTATGCTAAAAGGAATTGGTATTGAAGGGAAGACGACTACGCAAGCAATATTTGGCTATCGGGAGGATGTCAATGGTGTATTTTTCTCATGGCTTCAACAACCCGTGACCCTTTCTGTCTTCTTTTAACGGTACAGATGTATACCTACTTTTTTTTGTGTCGTGGAGAGTGTTTTATAGAATACCCTTTATCTGGGGAGAACAGAGGTCTAGAATACAGTATACAGGCTTTTTACCGACAAAAACGACACAGTATCTTTTCCTACCATGACTCAGCAGCGTGATATATAGGTACCTATTCGACGCATGAACCGCACCCCGACTAGTATTGGGTCCCTTCAACCTAATAAACTGTGATCTTGACCTTATTCTCCCCCCAGAAAGTCGAGGTCCTTCTGCAACTACCCTGCTAGTACCACAAATAAACATAGGTATATAAGCTAATATGTGCTCTCAAGCTTTAGACAGACGGTCCGGGGCTGCGCGCATGCGTGCTAGCTCGCTTCTGCTGGACTCACCCTGACACGGTAGGGCGGCCATGATGGAAATAATTGCAGGATAATGCCCGTATCAACAGGTTGGGAAGATGTTAATTGTGGTAATGTAATTAATGCTCATTTGTTTTGCGGACGTGGATAGTAAGTGCCGGACTTTATAGAACACTTGTGCTTTTATTTAAAATCTTTTTTGTGATGGGTTGACTAAATTAATTGTTGATTAATTAGGTACAATATTAATTTAAATAGTTATTGAAGTAATAGACAGTTTCTACTTCTCCTATCAGCCTACCGACAGCGCCACAAGGACTTTATATTTATTACTAGATGACCCGAGGAATGTTTCACCTAAAATTAATTTGTGCCATTTCATACAAAATTTCCAAATTTCTTTGGGATTTTTCTAATTTTCTTAACCAACTCACTATTGTGGCGAATAAAACCAAAATGTAAACGCCATTTTCCAGTTTTTGTGAAACTAGCGCTCCGCAACAGATTTTTATTTAAATAGAAATAGAAGGTTGTATGATTCAATAATGAGTAGTAACTTGATATCTATGGGCCCTTATAATGTTAGCTTGTTTTCAAGAAAAAGTTCAAGTAAAAAAGAAAACTCCTCATAAAATGTTAATATAAGTAAATTACTGTAGATATACTTTGCACTCATCTAAAACCATCAGGCGTAAACAACACAAGAAACCAATTTCGCAATTCCAATCCAATCCAGTTCTTGAACAAATATTTTCTCGGAACATCCCGCAGCCTCCAACAACATGGTCACCCTATGTATCCCACTCCAGGCTGCAAGCCCAGTGTACTGACGCGTTTCAAGCGTCGCCTACAAGCGCAGACGGTGCAAAACATTAGCTAGCTTTCAGACAATAACATATCTAACAACTAAATCATATCAGTAACAAAATAAGAAAGAAAATTGTCTATTTTGGAACGGCTTCTAACATATACCAGTTGTTAATTAGTGAGATTGTGATAAAAAGTGTTAATATGAAAACGTAGTGAGAGATAAACGTGTTGTGAATTTGAAATTGTTTCTGAAAGCATATGTGTTTTCTAAGTGAGTAACTTTTATTATATTTACCGTTTCTCATTTACGGATTTCCGAGAAAATTTTGTCATTCTATGAACATGTAATTATGCAGATGCACATTTATTTTTCCAATTCTCTCCGATTTTTTACGCTTTTCTACGGATAAATGAGATACTTGATTGAAAGTTATAAAAGAGTCAAAAGGTATTGAAGAAAAGGCCGTATTTTCTAGTTTTTAGGTACACAAGCGTATCAACAGTTGTAGGATATTTGTAAGAGCATTATAACGCGTGTGACTTATTTCTATAGACATCGAACGTTGCATGTCTGGTCGAGCAATGCCCGGAATACACAAGCCTATTCTTTTTAGCTTGTCTTAACCTTACTAGCTCAGAAATAAAACTACATAGTTCTGTATATAAGAAGTCAAAGTGCTAGCTTTGTACAACTAGCCACATGTACCCCGGGCATTGTATTAATGAATGAATTTATTTAGGGCGCCGAAGACGGCAGTGCGTTGGCGTACTGCTATGATAAGCTAATCTTGTAGACGCGTAATTTTTATAAATTTACATATTTATAAAGATTAAATAACGGGCATAAGCTTTTCGTAAATATAAATTTGTTTATTTTTTTTAAATAAATAGTTGTGATACCAGCCTGTTATTGTTCCATTTCGGGGCAAAGTTTGATTTTGTTCTTGTTTTCGAAAATTCTTTGTAAGGAACTCCATAAAAGTATCAAGATTTTAGAAATAATAAAATCAAAATAATTAAAATCAAAATAATAACCTTTGTCAAAAAATACCTATTTTTACAAACCTGGCATGTCTTTTCCATTTTTATGGTTCTGTACCCAAAGGATAAAACGGGACCCTATTACTAAGACTCCACTGTCCATCAGTCCGTCTGTCACCAGGCTGTATCTCATGAACCGTGGTAGATAGACAGTTAAAATTTTCACAGATGATGTATTTATGTTGCCGCTTTAACAACAAATACTAAAAAACAGAATAAAATAAATATTTCATACAACATACATGATTTTTTTTTGCCGTTTTCATGGGTACGGTACCCTTTGTGTGCGAGTCCCACTCGCACTTGGCCGGTTTTTTCGTTAACCCATATCATTATAGTGTTCCATTTTTGAAACGGTTACTTTTTTATTATTATAATTTTTTAACGCATTTTTAAATTAGTGTTTTTTAAAAATGGAACACTGGGATGATATGGGTTAAATATGGTAATATAATTATTTGAAGCCCATTTTTGCATGTTCTTTGAACTGTAATTACTACGTCTTAACTAGCGTCATTTGGCAAATTCAATTACTTTGACGTAATTACTTCAATTATTTTAAGATTGTGGGGTCAACTTACATTCTTGCAATACAAATTAAATTAATTGTGGCAGAACTGAGCGCAAGTACGCCCGTGACTGTACAAATTACTATCATTGGTAGATAGTGTTCAAGGCATAATGGAAAAAAGGATAATCGATCTCCTCTCGGCTGTGTAGCCTCGATAATGTCGACGAATGAAGCGCAATATATTTATTGTTCGTGAATGCAACAGACTTTATCCCACGAGGCACGTCCCAGTACTCCTACGCTTTTTAACCCGGAACGCAAAAACGACGGGGTGTTATAAGTTTGACGTGTCTGTGTATGTGTGTGTCCGTCTGTGGGATCGTAGCCCCCGAACGCACGAACCGATTTTGATTTAGTTTTTTTTGTTTGAAAGATGTATTACTCGGGAGTGTTCTTAGCTATGTTTGATGGAGATCGGTTTAGCGGTATCAAAGTTATCAGCTCTTTTGTTAGCTGCGGTAAGTTGTAGCTTTTTTTAGCCTAGTGACTAGTAGTAGCTAGCGCGACTGCTACGCTAGAGGTTTTGAGTTCAATTCCCAGGTCGAGCAAAGTGTTATAAGGTTTTTCTATGAAATTCTCAGTAGCAGCTCGGAGTTAGGATTTGTGACCGGTTAATGGCAATAGGCTCGCCCCGTATTACATGGGACCTTAACATACCGGCGAACTGTGGGTGTACACTGGTACACCTCTGCCTAACCCTTCGGGGAATACAGGCGTGATGGTACTTTGCCTAAATTCACCAAAAGATATATTCACAAAAAAGGCCGACAAATGACCAAATTAACCAAGTAATTTGTTCAACAGATAATGAAAAAGCACGTCAGTTATTATACAAAGGCACCGTTCTCTAACCACGATCAATGAAATGCAATCTATTGCGAACATCCCAAGGACTCATTGGCGCCACGGGAATTCCTAATGAATATGTATTGACGCAGAAGCGAAATTAACAATTTATAAATAAATAGATACTCATGATATTGACTAGTGGTGGCCTCAATTGCAACATAATTTGAAATGAGTTTTGAGACTGGCAGAAATTCTTGTAACTACAAGATTGCTACGAGATTACAACGAGATTGCTACGAAATTACTACGAGACTGCTACGACGCCGTGATGGAGGATTTTCTCTCTTTGTCGTCAATGTAATAAACGTATTTTATCCATTACTTCATATTCTACTTCCCCATTTGAGGTTTTGACGATTCTTTGCGTCATTTGTTTTTTCTTTATGTTCTGTTCTGAACCTTATTTCTATTACTCCAAAGGCTTTTTCTACCAAACTCGGCCTCTTTATGACATTTGTTTTCATTGAGTTGATTCTTCAATAGTTTATATCTTGACACCACAAAATTGCTTGTAAATGGTCTAATTGAAATAAATGCTTTAACTTTGATAAAAAAAAAAAACCATTTGATTTCTTATTAACCAAAATATGAATACTTTTGTAGGAAGCCTAGTGAGAGGCCTTTTGTTAGCCTAGTGGTTCTAAGCGGGACTGCTACGCTAGAGGGTTCAAATCTAAGGTCGGAGGAACGTGTTATTGGGTTTTTCTATGAAATTCTCAGTAGCAGCTCGGAGTTAGGATTTCTGCCCGGTTAATGGCAATAAGCTCGCCCCCTATTACATGGGACCTGAACATGTCGGCGAACTGTAGGTGTATTTTGGTACACCTCTGCTTAACCCTTCGGGAAATACAGGCGTGATGGTATGTTATTATATTAAGCTCACTGTCTCTACACTCTCTTATAACACAAAATTTTAAATTTAAAGTAACCCCCAACAGAATAATAAAAATCACTACCGCAGCTGACAAAAAAGCTGACAACTTTGAAACCGCTGAATCGATTTCCATCAAACATAGCTAAGAATACTCTCGACTAATTCACCATTCAAACAAAAAATTCTAAATCAAAATCGGTTCATGTGGTCGGGAACTAAGATGCCACAGACATACACAGACACGTCAAACTTACAACACCCCGTCGTTTTTGCGTCGGGGGTTAAAAAAACTGGCTCGAAGGTTTACGATTGGACTATTTACAACTAGTTATGTGAGGGAACTTCCTTAAACATACTCCCTTTAGGAAAGTTTTATCGTTTGTTGTTCTCTGATCTCTGCGTGCAAGAGAGTCCGTCCGTCGGTACCCACACGTCCGCAATACTGTTCCCTCATCAAATAATAATAAAAGCGTTTTATTACCCCGCTACAGGGCAAAGGATTCTTCTCATACAAAGAAGGCACGAGTATTGATCAGTATGCTTGCTCAAGGTGGATTGGCGATTTCAGGCTCATCCGCGCGGTATTTTTGCTCCCTTCCCGTGGATTGTAGCGTAATGTTATGTCGCCTTTACTATTCTAAAATTCTATTCTAATCTAGGTATAATACACAAGTTTAAACAAACAAAAATCTCGTTAGATTTTTTATTATATTTATACCTATAAATAAGTCCAGGTTTCCTAATAATGTTTTCCTTCACCGATGTCAGTCATGTCCAAGATAAACTTAGAAAGTACAAGTTATGGATTAAAGAAGTCACATTTGTACTTGCCTGGACCTTTAGGTCATTCGGCCATCAGGACTGTTTCCTGTTCTGTAGTAGCAGCTCTTTGTGAAGGAGCTCGTCCGGGAAAGAACTACCTCCATACCTATTTCTGCCGCGAAGCACCGTTGCTGTGTTCCGGTTTGAAGGGTATGGGTGCCGGTGTAATTACAGGCACATGAGACATTTCAATTTTGTCTCTGGGATGGCAACGCATTTACAATTGGTATTGCAGATGTTTCTAGGTAGCGGTGACCACTTAACATCTGGTGGCCCGTGGGCTTGTTTGCCAATGACATTAAAAAAAAGCAGTTCTCTATTTGGTCTGTAGACATTCGCGTCCTCATTTCGGTGTCCCAATTGGTCTACAGAGCATAAACATGGTTTGTGACCACTAATGCCCAGTTTTGATGGCCGGACCCGGGAGGCGAAGTAATTGTGCACACTGGTTATTGTCCCAGTTAATAGAAGGTCAATGGGCCTAACGAATTTGGGAGGAAATAGGATACTTATCCTTTGTTGTTTATGTGGTTTGAGTGTCGGGAGTTAATAGGCAGTTGGGAGGGAAATTGAATCATGGACAGTTTTACAAAGATTAGCAGATTTATGTAATTGCTTTGAGTTATTTCTTTTAAACCCCGACGCAATAACGACGGGGTGTTATAAGTTTGACGTGTCTGTGTGTGTGTGTGTGTGTATGTCTGTCTTAGCTATGTTTGATGGAAATCGCTTCACCGGTTTCAAAGTTATCAGCTCTTTTGTTGGTTGCAGTAGGGATTTTTATATTTCTGTCGGAGGTTACTTAAATTTTTTAATTTTGTGTTTTTATGTCAATGTTATTGTTGTTGTGTCATTCAAAATTTTGCACTTGAAAAAAGAAAGAAAGAAATAACACAACATAACATAACAAACAATCACGCCTGTATTCCCCGAAGGGTTAGGCAGAGGTGTAACAATACACCCACAGTTCGCCAGTATGTTTAAGTCCCACTGAGTGCCACTGAGAATTTCATAGAAAAACCCAATAACACTTTTTGCTCGACCTGGGAATCGAACCCAAGACCTCTAACGTAGTAGTCGCGCTTAGAACCACTAGGCTAACGAGGCAGTTACAGCAAACAGAAACAGTAACAGCAGTTAATTGAAAACTGTTACAGCAAATTGTGGCTCTGTTTACGCCGATCTTAAAAACTCCAACATAATCAAAGGGAAATAATTCCCATTAATGTGTAGGTTACAAAAGCCGCCCTCAATCGTATTTTCCTCAATACCCCACATCATTCCACTGATTGAATCAGCTTAATACACTCCCACACACAAACGTTGCCAACCAAAAGAGCAAAACATCCCTCATAAACCGCAAGTACTCATTATATGTATTGAAATTAGATCACCAATGTTTGATCAAACGTTTGGCGGTGTTACCCAAGCACTCACGTGAACCGATTAGGGGCCGAACCGAGACGATCACTTAGCGCTTCAGCCGCTAAACTGTACACACGGCTTACGGTGCTCAGGTACCGTGGGTAAATTTTCGAGTATTGACGTCATCGAAGATTTATGGTCTAGTTTTTAGAAGAATTAATTATGGTTGAATAAATACGTTTTAAATATGATGAAAGATAGAAAATAGTATATCAGTCGCCACAAGTCCTGGGCCCAAATATCAAGTAAATTTTTCGGTTTTTGGGTTGCGTTCGGGGTATCATGGGCCGCCGACGCTGCACGCGATTGGTCCGTCAGTCGGACCGACTACTATATTCATAAGAAAGAGATATTTCTTTTTTTTCTTCTCAACATAGTAAACCAAAGCCGCTTCCCGCCGTCTACCTGTACGCATAGATATTCTAAAATACGCAACGGATTTTAATGCCGGGCGTTACCAATAAATATTATATTTTTTTACGGAAATCATAAATTGACTTCGCCCGCCCTGGGCGGGGCGGGAGTTAGTGTCAGACTTTTTCTGACTAAAACCCACCCATGTTCCTTCTTGTGCCCTTTGCGTTCCGGGGGCGAGGTATCTCTTACAAACAACCCGCAGCCCCGGCAGACATCGGCCCTGAGTGCCCCTTCTAAAATTGCTGACATCTCTTTAAGTTACCAATAGATACAGTGATTCAGAGGAGGGTTGATACGTATAGAACATAACGCCACCACTGACGGGAGCGGAGTTGTAACCAAAGACATAATTTAACGCTGGTAACAACGCGGTGTATATGTAAAGCTAGTTTTTAACCAACTTCATAAGGAAAAGGGAGGAAGTTCTCAATTCGACTTGTTTTTGAATTTTTTTTTTGTGTGTGTGTTACGCGATAACTCCACCAATTATGAATCAATTTTGATGATTCTTATTTGTTTGATAAGTCATACTTCAGAGATGGTCTCATTTATTTTTTTACGAAATTGGAGAACCGATTGGGATCAGTGCCCTGACGACACAAACCTGACCAGCATAGGAATATGGGTATAATTATTTATTTTAAATTATAAGGTACCTACTGTACTTACCGAAACTCCATCATGGTAATCAGCAAAGCCTGGAAGCAAGCACTAACTCAACTTTATAGCACTCATTTAATTTATTCACTTCACTTCACATTATGGCTATCTAGGGGAGGCCTATCTCCAGCAGTGGATGTCATTCCGCTGATACGATGATGACTTTGTTCTTTATCACTTGAATTATTTCACTGTATTTTATCCAGGGCACGATTGTACAATATTGCGGGATATAATATGCGTTCCATTACTTTGCGTGAGAAACAATTCGCGTGCCGCAAATACATTTAATTTAAACCGAAAACTATAATTATAAAACCATCCAATTGCATGATTGGCTACTGACACGTTTAATAACATAATATCGGTTAAAAAATAAATGACACATAAATGTCATAATATTTGAGGGTAGATTTCGTTATAATAAAATTACAATGTATGGTCAACAAAAGAGACAAGTAATCGGGGTTGTCACATGTAGTAGAAATTTCCTTCCAAACTGATGGATGTCTGCGAATTTGATTTAATTGTAATTGATGAACGAATTTTTTTCTATGCAAATTAAGTATTTTTCGGAACCATCCTTTAGCGTCTAAAAAAATATTCCATTATACGACGGCATGGGTACTTATATCTTCTGGTGACTGTACACCCAATATTTATTTATTTATTCAAGCGAGAAATACAATTTTCACAAATAATATCAAATGAAAACTGGCTGTTCTAAATTTGAAATCTTCAGTCTTTCTTCAATGAACAAATTATTCAAATCTTCGTAACTTCATTCTTGAAGTTACAGTTTTGTAAGTTCGCAAGAGAAAAGGAAATTAATAGGAAATATGAAAACTTGTTTTAATGAATGATTGAATGAATGAGTTAATGACGATGAATGTTGTTTCATTACTTTTCTTAAAGCTCCTGAAAGGGTGCTTTTGAAATACGAACAACACGTTCGCATATATATAGATATCAAAAAATATTTTATAGTACACTACCCTAGTCTACATCCGCGTCTAGTTACGTCTTTGGTAACTGCTCCACTCCTGTGCGTTAATTGCTTTACTATTCCTCATGAATCTGGCTATCAGATTCAAAAGAATTTTTCCAATACGACTGCTAGTTCCAGAGATTAGCACGTTTAAACAAAATAAACTCTTCAGCTTTATAATATTTGTATAGATTCCTCATGTTTCTCGTCATCATCAGCCTACAACAGTCCACTGCTGGATATAGGCCTCTCCCATCGCACGCCACTTAGCTCGATTCTCGGCAACTCTCACCCAGCAGCTACCCTGCGAAGATCGCTCCGCCGACCCTGAGGGCGTCCCCCCAAATGTTTCTCACGTCTTTTCAAAAAGATTATTACGAACAAAAATTGAGTAAATTAAAAACTGTTTTAGCTAGATAGACATTTACTGATTTATGGTATCGACGAACTCAGTTTTACGCTCACTCAACTGACTAAAATTCAATTGGTTCCGGTTCACGCCTCCCGAAATCCCGATATTAATACATCGAAGGCTTTACTTGCTCTCGTAAATCACTTGAGATGTTAAGTAAATGTCAAGGGATAAACGATTTTATGTATTTATAGTGGGATTAGTTCAATATCTCCCCAAGGATATGTAAGTCAATCGGTTACGTTATTTTTATTGATTTATTAGATATTTGTTTTTATTCGATCACTGATAACGGATTGCTTTTCTAAGAAGACTTACAATATTATATATATATATATATATATACCATCACGCCTGTATTCCCCGAAAGGTTAGGCAGAGGTGTAACAATGTACACCCACAGTTCGCCGGTATATTTAGGTCCCATGTAATAAGGGGCGGGCCTATTGCCATTAACCGGGCACGAATCCTAACTCCGAGCTGCTACTGAGAATTTCATAGAAAAACCCAATAACACTTTTTGCTCGACCTGGGAATCGAACCCAAGACCTCTAGCGTAGCAGTCGCGCTTAGGACCACTAGGCTACCGAGGCAGTTAAACACACGAGGCAATATTGTAAGATTTTTTTAAGAATCGTCATTAAATTGGAAATGAGCTTAAATATTCGGAGGGTTTTATACTATCGAAAAAACACGTTCCTTGTTTGTGTTAACTTTTTTACTGTTTGTTCAGAAGTCATAGTAATACCTACACACTCTGTAAAATTTTAAAGCGTCTACATATTATAGTTTTAAAGACAGAGCAGTGTGACAGACGGACGGACAAACAATAGGGTTCCATGGCACACTTTAGGTAGGTAACCCTATAAAACATAATGATCGTGGTTTCTTATAGTTGTTCCGAATCTTCTCATGTTTATTCGTTTTACCGTACTTAAACCACACAATTCTCTAACTTATTAAAATTAATTAAGACACCTTTCTGTCTAGGTCATGAAGCCAGATAGAATGTTCGCCGGTGTGTAGCCGGTGCCTGCGCATGGGCAGCCTACCGGACCTGACGGAGCGGTCGCGTCCGGCGCCCGTCCGCGCCGCCGTGCGGACGGTATCCGACCCGCACCGGCACCGGACCATCCTCACACCGGTACGTTGCGCTACACTGAAAGAACTACTAGAATAATTATGTGAATCTTCTCTGGATTATTCAAAAAGCCAAAATATTTCACACAGATCCCAGTGAGCACAATATACAAGAAGGAATGGCCGTGGAAGAAGCAGAAAACTCCAATTCGAGTAGCGGGGTCGTGCATCGGACCTCGCCGTCGAGATTCAGCAGCGTCATCCGTCGGAGCAGCCTCGGTTCGACGATTGCTGGCCCGACAACCCCCGAAGCTGCCCAAACCACTAGTCAACCGGTTCACTCTGCTCTGTATCTCCAGCGGGCTATGTGCGACTGCCCTGCTACCCTTCACAGCATTCGCTGGCGCAGAAGCTGGAGCCATGCCCCTATCTATAATGCACACAGCTGCAGCAGTTGTCGCTCCATTCTCGCCCCTCATTCTTCAAAAGACTGGAACGAGATTAGTAATCGCGATCGCACACACCCTGGTCTGTGTGCTCTTGACAGCTCACACGGTGGAGACTCCACTCCCAGTTCTTCTAGCATTATACGGAATCTGTGGCGTGACACTGTCACCGATGTCTCTGGCCTTATCAGCATCAGCTACATCCTTGGCCCAGGCGGCCGGCGATGAGGCTAGAAGAAAAGTAGCTCTCAGAAGGGCATTGAGAGCGTTAAGGGCTGCCCAGGACTTGGGGCTTGTGTGTGGGTCCTTACTTCTGGGTTTCGCTCTACTAATATGGTCTGAGGAGGTCTCCAAGCCTGTTACTCCAGCGCCAACTAATACTTCTGTGCCAAGATGGCCGCCACCTGAGGAATACTTTTTGGAAGATGATTATGAGGCAAGTCCTACTTTTGTCGATTATTTATTTTTGATTCTTGGTATCATTATGTTTTACTAGCTTCTGTTCGCGACTTTGTCCGCGTAGTTTTTTACACACATTATGAATGAATGCATTTTAAAAGACTAAATATGGAGTTTCTAGCCCATTATTTTCCATTCGAAACTACCTTTTGGCTGGAGCAACTGGATTTATTTATATTTTCTTGTTTAATAGTACTGTAATAGTAGTAGTAAATGATTTGAATTTGTGCTTAAATCGCAATTTCTATCTACCCTTTCCAGGAGCGGACATGTGGTGCCGCCGGCTGTCCAGACATGCAGACCTTATCGGGTACAGTGCTGGACGCCGATGGCAGGATGTTGCTGGTGGCCATGTGGGCCTTTCTGGCGCTGCTGTCTGTGGGGATGGGCGTGTATGGCGCCCCGTCTGCGCCCGCGCCGCCACCCGACGCGCGCTCTGTCTTCGTAGACCCTCGGGCGGTGCTGGGGGTGCCCATGGGCCTGTTCATAGGACTCCAACAGGGATTTATTTATACGTCATATATTAAGGTACAGTCCAAATGATATACCTATACATATGACAGAGCAGCATCAACAAATACAAATAAATAAAAAGACAACCGCCTTCAAAAAGTAAAAAAATAACTTTAGCTTTGGAAGTCGGCGGCTTTGGTTCTGTTTGTTATTTTGTATTGCCACCGACTTCCAAAGCTAAAGTTATTTTTCGCTTTTTAGTTTGTGAAGTCGGTTGTCTTTTTAGTAAAATAAATAATTTTTCGCTTTTTAGTATCAATTTCCTTTCAAATTAATAAGACACCTCTTAAAAGTCACAAGAACGCAGAATACGCTTATTCGTTTACTTGGATGACATATTTTTTTTTACCAAACTACCGAACCAATTTCGATTAAATGTATATGACCTTTGCAGTATGACCTATCAAACAAAAAAAAATAAAAGTCCCTCTATTAAACTTAAAAGTCCTAAAAATAAAAATAATGTTGTGAATAATTAAAAAGGCTATACAGAAACTAACAATGCTTTCTAGTGGTACGGAGTATGCGTGGACGGGTGGTGGTGTGCCTGGCGAGCCCTATGCGGAACAGGAGTCCTGCAGGCTCTGGCAGCAGGCACCCTCTCTATGGCGGCAGCGCGGGGCAGGCGCGGCGCCCTCGCGGCAGGCGGCGGCGCGGCGCATGCGTCGCTAGTGCTCGCTCTACTGCGCTGGAGAGCCGCTAAGACGGACCTGGCGCTGCCTGCGCTGGCAGCTGCTGCATGGGGCGCGTGTGCTGCACTTTGGGATGTACTGCAGGTATAATTCTACTTTGGGATGTATCTATAAATAACTAAATGGTAATAAATAAATAAAACATCTTCTGAATTTAAGTATTTGTTAGTAGTCTGTTTGCACATTTGATACTTATCCCAGCTAAATATATCCTAGGAAACCTTTAATTAGACGTATCGCCGTTGTTTACCTAAATTAATAAATGACTTTAAAATTAATTAATTAATTGAAATTAATTAATGAATTAACTGCCTCGGTAGCCTAGTGGTCCTAAGCGCGACTGCTACGCTAGAGGTTTTGAGTTCGATTCCCAGGTCGAGCAAAAAGTGTTTTTGGGTTTTTCTATGAAATTCTCAGTAGCAGCTCGGAGTTAGGATTTGTGCCCGGTTAATGGCAAAAGGCTCGTCCCCTATTACATGGGACCTAAATATACCGGCGAACTGTGGGTGTACGTTGTTACACCTCTGCCTAACCCTTCAGGGAATACAGGCGTGATGGTATATATATATATATATATTTATATATATATTAATAAATGACTAAGCAACACATATATTTAGTTACTTTTCAACAAACAAGCTTCTGTGGTGTCTATTTTGAAAAATATCAAGATCTTCAATGTTCGCAAATGTTACAATCGTCATGAACCAACTGCAAGTACAGAAGATGAATTATTTGTAGTAGGTAACTCATGAATTGTCTTGTCTTTAATGACATCGCAATTTAAATAGTAGTTGAGACTAAACCGACACCTCAGGTCAAGTTAAACCAAACATCCTATAACCTAATACAAAATGCTCTTCTGTCTACAGTCTGGCATCTGCATAGGAGGCCCCGGTTGGCGGGGCGCGTGGTCTATGATCCTGGCGGCGCGACACTCAGGGCTGGCGCTGGCGTGTCTCGCGCGACAGCTGCTGTGCGTGCGCGCACAACTGGCAGGCTTAGCGGCAGCCCTGCTCACTGCACTGGTGACCCACACCATGCTGGAACTTAGGTTGCGCAGAGGTGAGGCTAAAAATAATAGAAAAAATTATAATTGGAAAATGCCTAAGGCATTAAGTCCTTTGTACAGTGTATTTTTTACATTATGTACAAAAAGTTTTAATAAATAAATAAAGATCTAGATGAACAAGAAGCAGAAATTAAAGTTAATTTGGTACAATAAAAAGTATACAAACTACAGAGAACGGCCACGTATCTTGGTGGTCAGAGACAATTTTGTTCCTAAAAGATCCATTGCGCAGCCAAACATCTAACTTCAGGACCGCCAAGATACGTTTGCCGTACTGTACTTGGTTTTTGGCCTATTTATTTTGCTCCTAGAACACATACATAGCAGCGTTATTTAAACAGTACATGGAAATCTCTGATTATGTGTATGTATATTTAGGGAATGGAAGAGGAATGTTTTTATAGGTATTATTTTGGCAGAATGCCTGGCTGCCAAATGTAGACAAAAGGGATTCACTTGTATTTTTTTTTGCACTAATATTAAAACATTGTCAAATTATAAAATATTAAAAATGTTTTTTTTTTAATATTTATAGGTATTTTAATGTACTTAAATATCTTAAATGCATGGAATAAAAGAATTTTAATGTCATTTATTTTTGTATTTTATTTACAGGGGACGCAAATCGCCAAAGGTCCTAGCGAAGACCCACAGCGACGCAACTTGCGGCGCTGGCACCAACGACGTCAGACGACATCGACGAGGCTGACGTCCCCGACGTCGCGTGCCACGTCATAAGTTAACGTCGCTGGCGAGTGAACGACGTTTTTAAAACGTCTCTGGATGGAACAAATATGACGACGTGTTGTGACTTAGGACAATGCAGTTTATTGATACTAAGACATTATATTGTTAACGGACTATTTGTCTACTTCTCAGAAGCACTTACTGCTCTACAGGGTGTAAAAAGATACATTACATAACCGTTAACCACGTCTACTGCCCATCAAACGAAGTACGCGATTGGTCCGCCTGACGCGCTAGCGACGGCGGCGACGCCCCCCGCCTTCTTCATTCCGCCAAAGAGACCCAAAAATTAACTTAAAGTTTGTGCTCAGAACTTATGTCGGTTACTATATCAATTAGTGAAATTTTTGCTGGGAAACGACTCGGTTGGATGCATTTTCGGTGTTAAAAATCACTGTTAATGGAACACAGTCAAAACATTATGCTTAAAGATGCATCTAACAAACAGTACAGGGATAATGGAAGATAGAAAATTTCTTTGATTTTGTAAATAATCGCAAAAATTGTTGGAACCTTCAATATCCCCACAACAACGACGTAAGCCGCATTGCAGACTACGAAGCGCCTCAATAAAGTACCCACCGTAAATTGTGCACTAGCGCGGTCTTTTTGCCCTCTGTGTGCGTTCGTAATATAGGATTCCCTTCGCGCTATCGTTGGCGGTTAAATTGACCGGCCCGGCCCGCCCCGTCGTCTGCAAAGCGCTTTATGGCCAAGAATAAAAAAATATCACGGTAATGGGCAGAATATTGTGTCTTTTTACACACTTTATATAAACGAGTGAGATCTATTTACCTTTCTACTTCTTGATAACTATTTTGTAAATGTCCTTGTGGCGTAAGATAAGTGTTCCATTTTGTTTTTTTTTTGATGCTAATTATAAAAAAATTATTGATGTAATATGTAATATCTGCAATTTATATGGGGTGGACACTTTTACATTGGATTGAGTACATAAGTCTAGATGTTATGACCGTCGAAAAATGTCATCCCTGGGTTTGAAATTATGTGCTGAATCCGGGTAAAATTTTTCGATGCGATTACTTTTCCACTTCGTTATAGTAACTTGGGTTTATGGGGCGCCGACACCGCACGCGGTCGGTGACTCAAAAGGTCTAGGGTTCGATTCCCAGGTCAAGCAAAAAGTGTTATTGGGTTTTTCTATGAAATTCTCAGTAGCAGCTCGAAGTTAGGATTTGTGCCCGTTTCGTGGCAATTGGTTCGCCCCCTATTACATGGGACCTAAACGTACCGGCGAACTGTGGGTGTCCATTGGTACACCTCTGCCTTACTCTTTGGGAAGTACAGGCGCGGTAGGATGTTATAAAGATATTATTATGGAGAAAAAAGTATGTTAAATATAACTATAGCTAACTACTATTACGTTGACCTCTTATTTGTAACAAATAATGTGAAGAACATCAATATAATATGTATTATCTTACGCCATAAGCTTGCCGTGACTTATAGAAGTAAGGGTCTAGAACTGTTGACAAGATTACGGAAAATGGTCTTGAGAAAATTAACATTAGGTTTTTCTACTAAGATGGATAATGTGTCAGGTAGTTCCAATAGCATGGTTGCAATCTCTGCTTACCCTCCCTTGCTTCCTAAGCCACGGCCATACAAACGGTATTACACTATCAATTAAGGACTTAACCCTAAACTGTTCAGTTTTATAAAAAAATATTTTATTTTAATACCTATGTATTAAATCCTTGACTGACTGTTCATTACTGTAAAGTCAATGTTTTATAAATGTTTAGGATAAAGTCGTTGAAATGTTATTTGACTGATAAGGATTGAAGGTTGACCTTGGATTGTTTGCAATTAAAGTTATCGAACATTACGACGTTACCGCTCCGACACGGCAATGGCCCGGCCGACATCATCTCCAAAAATCAGGGCTAGGAAACGTCATTAAAAATAACGATCTATAAAAAAAATTTTGTTTGGAACGACAATGAAATACGAACGTTTTAAAAAATCTGTTAATTTCGCGGAACGCAACCGCACATAATGTGCGGCGACACGCGTGAACCTGTTATGGCTTATTATGTTCCGTAGGGTATGTTGTTTTAGGTACTACACTTCCAAACACCAACTGAATTAAATTCGCAATATTCGTAGTTTCGTATCGAAGTTTCGTTGTTTGCAACTCAGATCCCAAAAAAAAAATATTTTATAAATCGAAAACAATTAAAATTTTGTTCTCTGCTAAAAAAGTTTTTTATAACGTTCCGTTCGAACGTAACCGAAACAACAGCACGCCGTCACCTTTTTGATCTTGCCATTGTAAAAAATATTTTAACGCGTACGATTAAAAGTCCTCATTTGAATGGCAAATTATTTTCTATGCTGGAGCCGTGCTGTTATAGTGGAGAAATGAGCCATACACGACATCGTGATGACATGAGGATGAACTAAACAAAATTAAAATTTTGCTATCTTCGACTAAAAAATGTCGTGATGGTTATGGCACCTGTCTTATGCATGCGTTTGCTGGTTGTGAGATTTCCAATTTATTATGTACTTTCTAAGTTGATCTTGGACGTCACAGACATCGGTAAAGGAGAAACGTTGTAAGAAAACCTGGACTTATTGGTAAGTCTGAAAGTACTTCCCTCGCCCTGTGTGGGGCGGGAGGGAGTGTCAGACTTTTACTGACTAAAACCCATCCATGTTCCTTCTTGTGCCCTTTGCGTTCCGGCGGTATCTCTTACAAACAACCCGCAGCCCCAGCAGGCATACTACGCCCAGAGCAAGCAAGGTGGTATATGCTCGTGCCTCATCTGTATGAGAAGAGACCGTTGCCCTGCAGTTGCACGTTTATAGGCTGGTAATTATTTTCTTAGACATAACAAAGTATATAGACGATGAGCTATTCAATTGGTTTCACTACACAATTAACTACTGTTTGAAGGGTCTTTAAAAAGTCTTGGGCAAATCGTTTTTTTTTTAACTTTTGATTGTTATTCCAAAGTCTAAGAAAGAAACATTTTAAGGCAAAGCCAATATTGGCCGTACTTTACGTTACAATTGTAACTGTCGTATAGACCAAGCCTAAGTATAGTGGAAAGAATACTGCACGGTTTAACAAACTAGTACACGTTATTTAAGAGCACTTATGCCGCTTGGTATCTCACACAAATTTTCAAGATCAAAATCTTAAAAATGTATGTACCGATTTTGATTAAATTTCATACATTTATTGGGTGTAAAAAGCGAAACGACTTATTTTTTGTGTGTAATTCACTATTTATGGGTTTTTTTTTTGGGATGGGAAATCATCAAATTACTTTTACCACCCTGGGCGGGGCGGGAGAGTGTCATACTTTTACTGACTAAAACCCATCCATGTTCCTTCTTGTGCCCTTTGCGTTCCGGGGGCGCGGTATCTCATACAAACAACCCGTAGCCTCGGCAGGTATCGGCCCTGAGTGGCCCCTTCAAAATTTGCTGACATCCATCGACACGGCCTGTCGTTATGCAACGTACGGACGGTGAGATACCCATTGCTCACCGTCCACAGGCCCGCGTCGACGGTGGCCGTGATTCTTCCCGCGGCTCCCGACGCCCGGAGCGCCCACTGCGGCGGCTACGGACGGGAGACTCTGCCTCAACCGTCCCACCGCCTACTATTTATGAGTACAGTCAACAGTATAGGGATCATCGGGGTATTTAAGGTATATCTTGCATCTTTGATATATAACAAGTGCAATTAAAATCTGTTCATAAATTACGGAGATGTTGGCCTTGAAAGTTTGTATAAAAAAACGCTCTTAATTACTTTTATAAGAAGAGCAATCAACCTTTTCATCTAACCAATCTTTTGCTTTGCTGTATTACGACATTTACAGGATAAAACCTGTATAATTTCCTTAAATTATCTGTCTTCAGGAGGGCAATAATATTGTCATCTTGTAAGACAGGCGACAACACAAGTAACTAAATTATAATAACAGAGCACACAATTTCAAGTTACGTAAGCATCTACAAAATGTTGACATTGTAAATTAATTGACGTCAACGTCAACTTGTCAAATTAATTTAATGTAAACTTGTTATTTTGGTTTTAAAATGTAATAAATGTCATAAAATGAACAGACAATATTATTTGGATATGAGCTAAGTAAAGTAACGAAGTTGGATGTGAGTGTTAGGATAAAGCTGTGTTTACGACGAAAATATGAGAATAAATAATTGTTGACTGAATTTGATTTTTATTTAACTCATTACTGTAATTAAGCAGTTTTTGCGAGTTGTAGATGTTTATATTAAAACGTGGCCTCTCTAAGAATTTCTTCTGTATCGGTATCGTGGTTGCGTTTACAAACATATAAACTCACATACACAAACAGCCAGAACCGGAACAACTATCTATAGGCCATACAAACATCAGTTCAAAATCGAACCCGAGACACGGAGCAAATCACCAAACCACTGCGCCAACCCAGTCCTCAACTTCGAAATGCTTAGGTACCACACACAGTCGGATTGTAAACATTATTTTTGTATAACGTAGCCATATTCATAAGGCTATAACATCACGCTACGATATACGGAAGCCGCGCGGGTGAAAGTAACCATGGACAGTTGCTAGTATTTAAATAAAACACACATCGTCAACATTAACACATTATTTTTATTTTCCCAATGTTGTCTAAGACTAGGAACCCCGCCGCATCGTCGTCATTTCACAATAAAACACACCTAGACTTCGTATTTGTGTACAAATCTATAAAATTAATATCAAAAGCCAGTATTAAGTCACAAAAATACAAAAAAAAAGGTTAATTGGGTACTAGCAAACATCAATCAATTGACACATCTTTACAACGTTGTCCCACACTGGGATTTTCTCCTGTATCGTGGGTGCGTTTACAAACATATCAACTCACATACACAAACAGCCAGACCCGGAACAACTATCTGTAGGCCATACAAATATTTGGTCCGTGCGAAAATCGAACTCGCGACATGACACGTAGCAAATAGTCAATATTTTTATGAGCTGTCAAAACGCAATCCCTCCATACATTTTGTATGGCAATAGTAAACTGTGACGTAATATTTCAGCCAACTCGATTGATTAACTAATAATTGATTTCAAAGCAACTAAAAATCTAATAACTTACCATCACGCCCATATTCCCCGAAGGGTTAGGCAGAGGTGTAACAATGTACGCCCACAGTTCGCCGGTATGTTTTTAGGTCCCATGTAATAGGGAGCGAGCCTATTGCCATTAACCGGGCACAAATCCTAACTCCGAGCTGCTGCTGAGGATTTCATAGAAAAACCCAATAACACGTTTTGCTCGACCTGGGAATCGAACCTAAGACCTCTAGCGTAGCAGTCGCGCTAAGGACCACTAGGCTAACGAGGCAGTTAAAAAAATCTAATTTCATAGCTAAATGCAATTGAATCGAGTTTTTAGGGCTACGATAAATTGTTTCTTTAGATAGGTTATGCCTTGGAATTATTGATTAATGGTTTCTAATACCCAAAAGTGTAATATTAATTTTATTCTAAAACAGAAACTGTTGAATATAACACAACAAGTAAATATCTCCACTCGAAATAAATATTGTCGAATTTAAACATTACAATGTCAATTCTACAGAGTGTCATAGGAAGCAGGGATGTTGCGGATGCGGAAGTCAATATTTTTCAAGAGGTTGGAACTGATTTTAGGTACCAAAATGAACAAATGAAAGATTGACATCTGCATACGCATTACATCCGCATCCGCAACATCCGTAATAGGAAGAACATAATTTATTTTCTTTTTTCTCTGTATTTGACGACCACGGGACAGGGTATTTACATTTATTACAATATGATAGGTACATAGCACTAGCAATAGCGACATGGATCATTTCTACAATCAGTTATTTAAAGTGACTTTTACAATTTTTTAGGGTTCCGTATAAGAAAGGTGTTAGCGAAACCCTATTACTAAGTTTTTGCTGTCCGTCTGTTACATTTACTGAGCATTGCATTTCGACGAGAGCAGCTAGGGTTGCCACCCGTATTTTATAACAAGTTATTTTGGGTAAACGTATTTTAGATTTTATCAGGGCAATAAAGTACATGAGAAATCTTTATCTTACCTATTATAACTTTTAAAGGAGTTTTTTTTTGCAGGTAACACAACGGATCGCATCGATAAAGCATGCACCCGAAATGATAATATTTTTTTAACCCAAACAGTAAAAAATACTATTTCCTCATTTAACCTCTCGTGTGCCGGAACGTAGATCAACACTCAAAATAAACCAGTGTTAGTCTGCCGGAGCGTATACTTGTAATTATGTGACATTAAAAAATGAATTTTGTACGTGTTCGCCCGGCATACGAGGGGTTAAAAATAGCAACCCTATAGTGCTACTAGTATTGCAATTTCTGTCTTCGTCTAAAGCCGGCTAGAGTCTCGCAAAGCATGTTTTGTTAAACGTCCGTTGAAAAACACAAAATTCTACCATTTATGGTAGAAAATAATACAAATTGATTGCAGAAACCATCTTTGCCTTTCATTAATCATAGGTTAAGGATACAAATAGGTACTAACAACACATATTTATATCATATTATTATTGTCTGCAATAATCGATTTTTATTTCTATCTGACAAAACCGTACAAAAATTTCTATCCATTTTTTCTCCCAATGTTTCTATTGTATTCTTTGTCAAATGGACCATTTATTGTATCAATTTAATAATTGTATAATTTAAATTTAAGTAAACATCAACAAAAAATTGACTTCAGTCTAATATCAGTTTTTTATGACATTGCAAGCACTCGTGTTTTGAAAAACGATACATTTAGAAACATTAATTTTTGAAATACATAATTGACATCTAAACAAGATAAAGGCTTCAAATAAGCACCTATTAAATAAAATAGGTCGTTATTAGCGATCATATTTGCTACATCGCGTGATATAATCAGTAGCATTTTTTACATTAAACCGTCTAATGGCATAATAAAACTATGTATATTAAATTATTCATTCAATTTTCAATCACTCAATGACAGTTATTTCCCGCCACAATTTCAAAAAGTAACGGAAAAGAAGGTTACAAAACAGGAAAAATAAAAATAAAAGAAATGTATGAAAACAAGTTTTGTCTTTATTAAAAGTCTATCCGTAAAATAATCTAAAAATAGCATCACAATAATAATTAATTAGCGCAAGAAAAAAAATATAAACAGTTTACAAATAAATAAATAAAAATCGTGGACGAAATGGACGTAGTTATGCGACAACGTTCCAATCCACAAGGTGGTCAAAATTGAGTTTATGAGCCCAAGCTAGGAATTTTGGATCGTTCTATCTAGTGCTGAAGACACTGACTCTCTTACGACAATAACTATTGAAATAATTAAGCGGTCTAAATGATAAAACGAACCAAAAGATCTAAATATAATCTTATAAAGTGACATTACATTTGGATCGTACTATTTTTATTCATTTTGGACTGAATGCAATTAAAATTAGGATCCAATCATCTTGAAACGTTTTAAAAATAACTAATTTTAAATCTTAAAACGTGACTTTCCATTTGGATCGTACTATTTTATTTCAATTCGGACTGAATAAAATAAAAATAATGATCCATTAACTTGGAACGTTTTAAAAATAACAATTTTAAATCTTAAAAAGAGACAATTCATTTGGATCGTTATGTTTCATTTCGTTTTGGACTGAATAACATAAAAATAATGATCCATTCATCTTGTTATATTATTTTTTTTATTATCTATTTCTTCAAAACATTCCATGTACTTACTTTATAATGTGCACGATACTAAAATTATTATTCATAATGGTAAAAATAACCTCTATCTGTGACCACGAACGCTGTGAAGTGTTCGAAACATCAGGTTAAATAAAATGTTAATAAATCGCGAAATAATCCGTAAAAGTAGTTTCATTTAAATGTATCGTGTTCGCGTAAATAAAAGACAACAATAAAAGTAAACGATTTAAAACGTGTATACTGGTAGGAACATACCTACAGTTATCTAATAATTAAACAATCCATCACTTTTGTATTTTTTATAATAAGGCCTAGTCTAAAATAGAAATTATACAACTAGGTAGCGAAATATTGTGGCAACTTGAACAAAAAAAAATGTGTTATGGAGTCTGGAACGTTATCACTAAAATAATAAAGCTAAACAATAAAACGTTCCATTTTCATTTGAAACGTTTTATGAATAATCATTACATGGCTTACAGTGTGACTCAGGACCCTTATCTTCCTGATTTGTAAATAAAATATGAAAATTAACAATGTTTCAAACTACATGAATGTACTGGGAAATTTGATTTCGTTATAAAATAAAACTTTAACTCACGTAACGGACGACGGCGCGGCGCTTACCTACATTTACCATCCTACTCACACGCCTTGGTATGTTGTATGTTTTCTCTCTCCGCTCTGGTGAGATGCGCGGAAGATAGTTATTGTTATTTGTTGTGACTTTGTGACACAGTGACAGTTGCTCTTGACCTATATTAATGTAAACAAGTGCGTGCGGCTAATTGTTCTCAATTGATATTTGAATAAAAGCGTGTTTTAGATTAATACAACGTGTAGTTTGTGTTCGCGATGAACGAGGAAGAAGTAAGTAACTAATTTGTGTATTGATCAGACTGTTTTTTGTTAATTATTGGTGCTGTTTTGATTTACTTAAAATGTGGTTTATTTAAGTAAATGTGGTTTAAGTAAGTCGTTAATTTTTCGCAGAATGACAACAACAATGAGAATAACAAGGATTTAATGTTCTTGTTGTCAAAAAGACGAAAATTATTAAGCTTGCGAGATACGATAAAATGTCGCGGCCAAAAAGATGACGACGGTAAATACCTAGGTACTAATTAATATTTAAAACATATTATCGAAAATGAGATATTAGTTAACCAATTTAAGCAATGTTGAGTAGGTACCTAGTCGTAGGTAATGCTGGCCCGATTGCTCAGGGGTGTCCGATTTGATTCGGGGATCGGCCCAAGTTATCCTAACGTTGCAGCCGGGCTAGCATGGGCAGGGGATAAAACTTTTATCCACCGGTTATTTCCACTGACAAGGGACAAGACAGTGGAAATGACAGGTGGAGAAAATTTTATCCCCTGCCCATGCTAGCCCGGCTGAAGGAGCTTAATTAGAATACAGGGTTATTTTTTGTTTATACTAAACCCGAAAAGGGGTCATTGTACTCATCATTTTGAACAACTTTTTCTATGGGACGAACCCTGAAATCGCGAAAAAAAAATCAGCTGTTCCCTACATTTATGTTCGCATAACTCGTCAAAATGTAGGGAACAGCTGATTTTTTTTTCGCGATTTTAGGGTTCGTCCCATAGAAAAAGTTGTTCAAAATGATGAGTACAATGACCCCTTTTCGGGTTTAGTATAAACAAAAAATATGGTTGTATAAAGAGGCACAGTAAGATCTTTACTGCGGGACTTGTAGGATTGTTAAAAACATTGTTTTTTCTAAACATTTACCTAATTAACTATTTTTACTTTAAACTGAGTAACTTGTTATCAATTGTTTTTTCTGTGTGCAATAAAGAATATAATTATGTATCTTCTTACTTTACATCAAATTATTTCTTTCTCTCAATTTATTTCTGTCAACATATTTTTTTTTAACTATCCAGGAAATGATGACATCGCATCGGAGAAGCCTAACACTCCATTATCATCAACTACAGAGATTTCAATTACTCCACCACCATTTTCACCACTTACTCCTCGAATGTACGTAAAAAGTAACCAAGAAAACAAAGAACGTAAGTAGTTTTATGAAAATTGGTAGGTAGTTATGTGGCATTCAGTATAGTTTTACGCAATCACAAAATTTCTGTGTAGATGGTTCTAAATTCATCTTGTTATTTGCAGATGTACCTTATACTGAGAGTCCATTGACTTACGAGTGTACAATTACTTCGCCAACAAAAAATCAGCTGAGTACGTACATATCTATATTTTTCAAACTTAATTTACGTGGACAAATTAGGTATTTAGGTTTCCGTACCCGAAGGGGAAAGATGGGACCCTGTTACTAAGACTTCGCTGTCAGCCTGGTGACAGCACCAGCCTGTATATCATGAACCGTGATAGGTAGACAGTTGACAATTTGAGGCAGATGATGTATTTCTTTTGCCGCTAATAGACTTAACAAAATACATATTTGGGGGGGGGCTCTCAAACAACAAAACATAATTTTTAACTTGTTATTTGGTCGATATTCGTAAGGGCTTGGCATTATGGTACGGAACCTTACGTGCGCGAGTCTGACTCGCACTTGGTCGGTGTTTTACTATAAAGCAGTTGTTTAAGTACCTATTAATTTGAAATTACATAGTTTCAGATGGATGCACTCCAGATACACCACTGCCACTCACTCTTGCTGATGTAACTTCTATGAATAGTACAGAATTAACTACGATTACTTTAGAACCAAATTCATCGTTTATCCCATGTATGGCTCCAGAAATTACAACAGCTCTCAATGATGTAGAACAGGATGCATCGCCTCTTCCATGTATGTCTCCTGAAACTCAGAAGCTTTTTAATGTCCTTAATGAACCAGAAATGTGTCTTGATAATGATTCACCCGACTTTATTGAAAATAGTGATGATAGTGTTGCTGATCCAAACTTTGAGATTCGTAATTTAACGGACTCTGAAACAGACTGTGAGTCAAATGTTAGTGGCGACGACAATAACACTAAAACCAATAACAACACCCGAGATGAACACATTGAGAGCTTCGTAAACATTAGTGAAGAATGCAACAAGAAAAGGGTATTGAATTCAACAACTATGAATGTAGAAAATTATACAAGACATGACACTATGTCTATAACACAAGATGAAGATGAAACTAATTTACATACTCCTCAAAAAACTATCTTAGATAAGCATGGTGAAGTTTTAAGTCCTATCATTGAAGTTCAGAAAATAGGAAACTTTTCACCTGAAACGGAACTTGACCGCTCAAATGAAGAAAACATTAATGAAAGCAATGACCAAGTAATAATAACATCTAGTTCCCAGGCTGGAAGACCGAAAAAAGGCCGCAAACGTAAGCATCCTGAATCCAATTCGGAAAGGCAGTTTAAAAAGTATAATAATTTATCATATACTACTGTACGCTCACAGAAAAAAATTGAACCAAAAGTATTT
This sequence comes from Caradrina kadenii, assembly GCA_947462355.1. Lineage (NCBI taxonomy): Eukaryota > Metazoa > Arthropoda > Insecta > Lepidoptera > Noctuidae > Caradrina > Caradrina kadenii. The sequence goes on along the minus strand of OX381693.1, from coordinate 1,859,134 downwards.
CAGGATTATCAATGCAAATGTCTTAAGATATGTGCCAATGCAATTTCGTTGGAAGATCGAAAACAAATATTTGAGACTTATGTAACTCTTGGATCTTACAATGCTCAGTTAATGTACATTAAGTCATGTGTCACAGAGGAACCAAAAAAACGGAGCTACACCATGACTTCTGTCCCTGTTAACAAAAAAAAGCCTAAACAATTTCATCGCACCTATAAATTAAACGATGTCAAAGTCTGTCGCGATATGTTCCTGCACACTCTACAAATTACAACACAAAAAGTTACCATAGCACTATACAAGATTCGTAATAATGAAATAAATGACTGTCGAGGCAAGAAAGGCAAAAGCTGGAATAAATTGACTGAACAGAACTTAAACTTTATTAAGGAAGTTATTTCAAAATTACCTAAATATGAATCGCATTATCGTAGGGAGAATAACAATGAAATCCAATATTTAGAGCCTGGCATGACAATATCGAAACTTTATGATATTTACAAGAAACTTTTTGTTGAAAAATTTGGCACCGAGTTGAAATGTGCCTCTCTTGAAACTGTAAAGAAAATTTTCTTGACTAATTTTAATTTAAGGTGTAAACCATTAAAAAAAGACACGTGCAATAAGTGTGATTTGTTTGCGGTGCAATTACAAAACACTAGTGGATCAGAAAACACAAAAGTAGAGGCTGAGAAATCGTTACACTTAGAGAAGGCACAAACAATGAGGGAACAGATGAAATGCGACTTTGAAACTGCACAAAATACCCCAAACATAGAATGCTTATCATTTGATCTCGAAAAAACTTTGCCCTTGCCTCGTATACCGACAAACGTAATTTTTTATAAACGTCAGCTTTGGCTATATAATAGCGGTATACATTCAGCATCAGATGATGTAGGGCACTGTTATGTTTGGGTGGAAGGTGAAGCCGGAAGAGGCGCTCAGGAAGTAGGATCATGCCTTGCCAATTATATAGAAAACAAACTACCTCCTACTATAGAACATCTCATACTATGGAGTGATTGTTGCGGTGGACAGAACCGAAACATAAAAATTGTTTTAATGTTAAAGGTTATCTTAGACTCCCATTCTACATTAAAAACGATAACTTTTCGGTATCTTGAGTCAGGGCATAGTTTTTTACCTAACGATACCGATTTTTCAAAAATTGAAACAGCGCTTAAAAAGCAACAACGTGTTTATACAGCTGAAGAATATATAGAAATTATGAAAAATGCAAGAAAAAAAAAACCATTTCAAGTATATAGAATGGACAAAAATGACTTTTATAGCACTGAAGATATTGAGAAAAAAATAGTAAATCGTAAGAAATTCACAGATAAAAGTAAACTGAACTGGCTGCTGGCAAAGGAGATAAAGATTGAAAAAGCTAAATTATATTCTATTTTTATGAAAACGTCCCTTGATGAGGATTATAATGAACTAAACATTAAAAAAACGACAAAAGGTGAGATTTCGACTATTCATAGATCTGATCTGAAACAGTTATGGGCTAACGGGAAACCCATTGCTCCAGCTAAATTGGCTGATTTACGATCTGTATACAAGTTTATTCCAGCTGATTGCCTTAGTTTTTATAAAACATTGAAAGCGTCTAATGACGCCATTGACGATGTCGATGGATTTGGTAAGGAGCTGGATTTCGATCTAGATGATGAATAAATTGTGATGATTTTCCATGCTTTGATTCCATAAACCTCAAAAACGTATTTTATTTTGTCTTAACACGAGATAGCGCGCGGTGTACGCAGGCGTCTTAATAAATATTTTTTTAATAATGTTGTTTCATTGTTATACTTATGTTTTAGAAAAAATATATAATAACTACCAAAAATACCAGTTTTCAGATATTGGATCGTTTTTGCAAATTAAGCTATAAGCTACTTCCATACAAAAAGCCTTTTTTTAAAAACGTTCCAAGTGCATTTTCTTCCTCATTTGTATGAGAAATATTAATACATTTTAATGACAAGTATATAGTAAAATAATGTTTATTTATTTAGTTGATGTAATACATACTACTTAGTTGTACTCGCTACCAAAAAAAAGCGTACCACAAAATTACAAAAACGCGATTTACTCAGTTCGACCTGCGTGTGGATTGGAACATTGTCGCATAACTACGTCCAAATAAACGTTTACAAAATCAAAACACAATTTCTGAACTAAAGCCCACACGCATTCCATTTTTAAAATGAATACACGTTGACTACTCTAACACTAGTGTTCAACAAAATATTTGTTATCATTGTAAAATGTCAGGATTAGGACACCGCACAACGTTTTATGACACTGCACAACTAACTTTCGGACAAAGATGTCGGCATGTGTGTTATAAAACAGAACATGATTATGAGTACCTACATATCTAGATCGTAGGAACTGAATGCAGCTACGGTACAGATCACAAAAAGAAACATACAAAAATTATACAGACTATAATCCATGGATCTAATCAAAATGTCTCAAATTAAATTCAATAAAAACTCATAATTTTATCAATTGTTTTTGGCATAGTTTAAATATACGATACCGCAGCTAAAATACAAAGTTACACGGGTTATTAACAGTTCAGTAAGTCTAATTCGAAGTACACGTTTACTGCAATAACCCGGAGTGTCGGACAAAACATTTTGGGCTAACTATATTACACAATAAATAACACAAAACTTGATTATAACTTAAGAAAAGTACGCGTGGAACTATGAAAATGCAACGTTACATCGCTTCGGCGTCTAATCAAGCATAACCTAGCTTTCCATAGTAAACTAGCTGAGATGACTAGTTTTCTAAGAATCTTGGAGTATACAAGCCACACAACGTGCAGTTTTGCATCCTCGACAAATTCAAGAAGGTAACTTATGCCTGTAATTTTGAACACGAACAAATATAAAATAAATAGTTTATTTTTTCAACTAGGTGATTTTCGTTTTTGGACTCGCCATCTTGCCGCTGGGTTTAGGCAGGCGGGGCGATGAACACGCACGCACACAGTTATATACTCGCACGACACTGCCTACAGTATACGCAACAGGACGATTCTGTTTTTTGAAAGAGGTATATTCTGTAATACTGTCAAACATAAGCAACCAAAAAAAAACATTTAATTACCATTTCATTGACTAGGTGTCGTAATGTTATTTGATTTTTAATGTCTTTTATGACAACCTCCTGAAATTTGATGAGGATGTAATTCTGCACTTTGTATTTTCCATCTTATAATTGGCTGTCATAAATATTTTGTAAATGCTAACCAAAGAATGAAGATATTTAGGCACTGTCCGCTTCTGAAGGTACATGACACGAGCTATTAAATTTACGGGAGCCCTTATTTCTCTTTGGAAAGAATCTTGAAGGCTCTTCTCATATAGGATGAACAAGATGTAGTTTTTCATATTTTTATTTAGTTTCGCACCTAAAAAAATAAAAATAAAACTTTACAAGATTACTTTTTGTCCGTCTGTCAGAGAGGGGTTATTTTATTATAATTCAATTAAAATACGTAAAATAAATCAGATTATTATTTCAATGTTTTGTAGACCTCTGTCCTATGGACAAAATATTTCATTGCATTCCTAATTTAAAATGGCGATCGCAACACATTCGATTTTTTATCGTTATTTTTTAAATATTTAACATCCTACATTTATAAACAGCGTTCTAAGTTCGATTTTAACACTAGATAAGCGACGATAAATAATATACATACATTAAATAAAAATACTGTAAGAAGCATAAACAATCAATACTGTTGGCCATTTTATTACTTTCACGCGATTTATGAAAATTGTTGTAAGTGTTGCCATATTCATGTCAAAATCATAGACAGGTTTTGATTTTTTTATTATCAGCGAATTTTATGACAGTTCCTGTCATTGTAGCCAACGGTTAAAGAGTTTTAATACGTAGATTAGACAGAAGAGTTGGCGCCAAATGGAAAGAGAGAGAAGATCACATAGGCCTCTTGAACTTAGGCCAGCTAAGTTGCAAGTGGACCACAATTGTGTAAACGATTCTTCCTGTTATGACTTTTGATTAAATTGCATTTCTGAATAATATCAGTGACATTTAAAATAGCAACGCTGATATATTTTATAAAAAATATTACAAATAGTTCCAACTCCGGTCTGTTTAAATAATAATAAATACAAGATCGAGTCTACAGTATATAAGTACATTATGTGGTTATTTTTAAGTATATTTTTTGAATCATTTCTAAACATTTGTATCTTGAAATAAGTATACTTATTTCAGTTTGATTTAGAGCCTTTTTTTGTATTATGTAGCATACCAGACGCCACATAATCATATGTACATGTTGTGTAGTTCATAATCTTGTATTATTTGAAATTTTTATTTGTTATTCCACAATTTTCTTTATTTTTTTTTTAACTCGCTCCAGTGTTGGCAACCTCATTCGTTCAACGGGTTCATAAAACCTTTTTCAAATGATCATTTCTAAGCTTAACAACTTGGTATTCAAAGAGCCTGATAAATAAACTTATTTAATTGTTAATAATTATATCCTCTTTAACTTTAATGACAAGATCACGATTTCTGAGTTGTATTTATCAAACTCTATTAAATGACCTATAAAAGTTTTTAATATTTACCTGCACAAAAATTGTGTTCTTATTAGAAATATCTGTTCGAAATAGGTTTTAAGGTAAAGTTTCCAAGGCAATCGAATTACCAACATTCAATCACAGACGAACTATCAAGGAAGGGATGTGACACGATTATATCGATAGATTGATTTGGCTTCGGTCACAGTAACAACATCAGTCGAGTTTGGTGTGCATCCAATAAAATCAAGGCGATATTATCGATATATCGCGCCGCACCGCTTCATACATACACTCCGCAGCAACGCATCAACTCGCGACTAGAAGTCTAACCACGCATCACGCCGCGTCACATGATTGGCATTTCCGAACATCCCGCAAAGTAAATTAGACTATAACACGTGGACTTAAGGTATATTTACACGGGCGTGTAGTTGCCGACGGGTTTGTAGAACATTTGGCCGGTGACGACCCGACGGACGATTTCTTTGAGGATCAGTTTCTTCTCCTTCTTGATCTTCTTGAGGAAGCCTCGGTTCTCGTTAGCTCGTCGGGACAAGTACGGGAGGACCTCCACTACGGGGCCGTAGGGTACGTATTTGTAGGCGGAGTAACCGGCTTGGCCTGGATAGATGAATAGGAATTAGAAAAGTTAGAAATCGATAAATCTTTGAAGGGATATCGTCGCGTATACCTTTTTAAACCATGGATTCAGTCTATGTTTATAGACCCCCCAGAAGTATTGAAATAAAAAAAAGCTATTCCATACATTTTAAAATAACGGGTATTGCATTTTTGTACGAAACATCCGAGTTTTTTTAATAAGCGACGAGAAACTTTCAACGTTAAGGGTTTTTTAACCCCGGACGTAAAAACGACGGGGTTTTATAAGTTTGACGTGTGTATGTGTGTCTGTCTGTGGCTTCGTAGCTCCCGAACGCATGAACTGATTTTGATTAAGTTTTTTTTTGTTTGAAAGGTGTACTAGTCGGGAATGTTCTTAGCTATGTTTGTATATGTATAGCTATGTTTGATGGAAATCGGTTCAGGGGAATCAAAATTATCAGCTCCTTTGTCAGCTGCTGTAGGAATTTTTATTCTTCTATCGGGGGTTAGTTAAAATTTTTAATTTTGTGTTTATTAGACATATGTACTGAATCCATGATAAAATTTAACCCTTCCTGGTGCAAACGGACTTGGCCGAGAAAAGTCTAGTTGAGTTTTTCCATTAGGACTTTCCTAGTAGTCATTCGAAGTCAGGATCCGTGCCTGATTAGTGGCCGTGTACGATAGGGACGACGAATGCAACAGTGCTGTAGAGCAACTCTGCCTAATGTAAATAATAATCTCGGGGAACAAAGGTGTGGTAATTTTTATATTAATTTCCTAACATTCTTCTTCGCCTTTTTTTCAAACTTTCTCTCTTTTTTATTCTCTATTTCTTTCTCCCTCTCATTCTTTTCTTTATTTCTTTTTTTTTCTGTAAACATACCGAGCGGGAAGGTGATGTGGTCGCACATGCCGAGCAGTTGCCCGAAGCACACGACCTTATCTTCTGGCTTGATGTCGTGTTCCTTCATCAGCTGGATGGCGTACCGCACTGTGTCCTCGTTGTGGGACGCGACCATGATACCCAGGCGCTCCTTGTTGGGGCCCTGAGGAGAATAACAATATTATTAACTGCCTTAATTAAGGGTATGTTTTAATTTGAAGTGTCGAGGGCTCGTGTTCCGCACGGAACAATTCTTTGTATGACCTACAGGCAGTTGTTCCAGGTCTGGTGGTTGGCGTATGCAAGTTTATATGTTTGTAAAAGCACCGACGATACAAGAAAAAATTCTCGTTTGAGACAATCGTGGCACGTAAACGCTATTAATCTAGCTACTATTATAAATGCGAACCTTTGGATGGATGTATGTTTGTTATTCAATCACGCGAGAACGGTGCAACGGATCTGGATGAAATTTGGCGCAGAGATAAATAAATAGTCTGGAAAAGCACATAGGCTATCCTAATCCTTTTATTCGGGAAAAATTTACGGTTCCCGTGGGATACTATATTAACATTGACGTAGACGAAGTCGCTAGCGGAAGCTAGTGACATGACATGTCTTAGTATTAAAAGGTCACCTTGACTCTGCTGAGGATCTCCTTGAGGCACTTGTGGAAGGACACGGTGGTGGCCTCCACGTTCTCGCACGTCGGGTCCTCGTAACCCATCGCCGCTGCACGGGCGCGTTCCTGCAAAAAAGTTATAAGCATTAACACCAGGAGTCCAGGTCAAAATCTTCCTCGGTGAAAAGCGTCACGTGTGATGACAGCTCATTAGAAGCTCACTTTACTAAATAAGCCTAAACTCGCCGAGGGAGATTTTCACAGAATAGATACTAATTTAATTCAATTGGACTCAATAAACTGCCAGAAATTGCAACATATGTATGGAAGAGTGGAAGGCTACGGGGGGAGACCTTTGTCCAACTATGGATCAATACAGGTCAAATAAAAAAAAATGCCATATAAGACCTTCCTAGACCATCTAGGTGCTTATAGCCCATTTAGAAGAACATACCTGCTCAATGTACGCGCCGCGCACGAGCTTGGCTCCCCAGTAGAAGTTCTGTCGTTGCGCCTGCTCCAGGTCCGTGAGGATCTCCTGGTACGTGTTCTTGAGGTACGTCTGGTACGTGTTGAATACTAGGAACTTATCCTGGAGGAAAGAGATGAGGGTTAGGTAATGCAAGATATTTTTGATGATGGTTCCTTTGAAATGTCTCAGGGTGAACTGCCCCAGAAGGTAAAGGGAAGGTCCAGTTTAGCAACTAGTCAGGTCTATTACAAAAGGTAATCATGTTGAGAAGACGATGCGAGTATAATCTCCGCGAAAATCGAAACAAACTATTTTGTCCCTGATATTTATTTAGTTATCCCTTTTGACAACCAGTAAAGGAAATCCAAGGAGAAAGAATAACGATCCAAAGGAATCCAAGAGGTCTTAAGATAAGAGGAAAGGAACAAATTCCACTCACTTTGTTGTATCTCCTCATCATCTCCAAGCAGATCCTAGATATCGCAGGCTGGAAGTACGTTTGCTCCGCATCGATCATGATCCTGACATCCGCATCATTGGCGATCTTGATGATGTGGTTCAGCCTCCGCAGCATGTTGCGGAACATCTCCTCTTCTTTCGTCGAGATCTGGGAGATCAGGCGACGCATCTGACCGGACTTCGGATCAGGAACTCGGAACGAGTCAGAGAGGTTCATGTTTTCGTCCAGAATGTTCGACCAGGGGAACAGGTGGACGATTCTGGAATGGAAGCGCTTTTTTGTGAGATTCTTGGAGGGTTTCGTGGTGAATGGCGTCAGAATGTCTTGACGATTTTTGTTTAAACACAACAGCTAAAATGGAGTTTGTCAAAATGTTAGTATCTGTAGGTAATCTCTACCAAAAATGACGTCAAGCGGTTTCCTAGCTTATACATATCTTAAAGACAGGGACAATTATAGGCAGGAATGGGTTCGTTAATTATATAGCCTACATTCAAAACCAATATTCATAACATTTCAACACCAGCAATCCACGAACGACACATCACACTGAAACTGCCAAGTACTAGAAGGGTTATAGAAATGGCAACAGAATTTTTCTTCTCACTCACACTTTCACTTCGTAAGCAAGAGAACTCTCTACTGTTAGTTGCATCTCGCTCTCTCTTATTCTGTGAGAATGAGAGATGAATATCCAAATAGCCAATTCTAATTCCAAAAAGGAAGTAGTGCAGTATACACACTAGCAACAGTTACGAGACAGCGCTTACAAATGTTAAAAGATGTCGCCACTGACCGGTCCCACGGGAATAGGTGGACCACGCTGAAATCACCAAATGTAGCTCTAAATACATACACAACAGAGTATCTTTTCTATTGGGCAACAAAAAAATAGTAATCATTAAATTTCCATACACTTTGTACAGTAAAATATAAAAACTACAATTTTGTTCTGAAGATGAGCATAGTAAAATTCTAATAAATAAAATTTAAATTACAAAATTCTATACCATGCAAGATTATAACAAGAAACGTGGAACGAAAAAAGATCTGGTTCAAGTATTATGCGAAATAGTGTTTAGCTATGCTAACAGTCACTTTGGGGCAATTAATCGAGGCGGTGTCATTAGATTGTACCACACGGAGGCAAAGACAACTCGAACGTAACAGCAGTATGTGGTCAGTCTATTGACAAACAAGCCGCGTCAATGGCCACCCCATCTTAGGCATCACAATAAGGACTTGACATGTATAGCCACTGACAAAACGGAGTGCGCGGGCGCTTATAAAACGCGCGTCTCTTTTTCGTACTGCCCCACTGACCTCGATCTATCTCTAAAATGGCGGCCTTAGCATTAGGGGGGGGTGAGGGCGTCGCGCCTGAACCAATAAGAGCGCCTGTCCGCGCAGTCCGTTCTCAAATGGTTATTATTTTTATTATGGGTAGTAAAATTAGGATGTAACATAAAACATACTTATTTTCTTAGTAATGGCACGTATTAATGCTAAAACTTTAAAAAGACGGGCGGACCGTAACGCTGTCGTCAACAAAATGTAAAAGCTGTTATCTCTTCCCCACTTTTAATCCGCCTATGTACTTTTCGTTACAAAAATTTTAAATAAAGAAAGGCAGTTTTTGGGAAGAAATGATAATTCCGAACAAAAATGTAGTCATTGCAAGCCGAAGCAACACGTTCACAAAAGAAAATGTACGACGTGTCTCCGAAACTTTCAAGTCATATTCAAATCCAAACAAATATTCGGTATATAAATGTCTTGATACCACTTACCCCTCCTTATCCGAGGTGATCTTCTTCATGAACTCCTGGACCTGGGGCTTGGAGCTGTGGTCTCCGAAGTAACGCTGGAAGTCCTCGATAGTCTTGTGATGCGTCAACACGTTGCCGGTGCCACCACCTATCTGCTGCATGTAGTTGCGCGCGCGCATGATCACTTCTGAAAGTTGCAGCTGGAAGATAGAAGGTTTCTTGTTAAATGAGGGGATTTATTTACAGAAGAAGTATTAATCGGTTTTTTTTTATACTTCTACCCAAAATGAGAGTCTGGATAGCGGCCAAGGTGTTAACGAAAATTTGACATTAACGGAACATGAAAATATGAATAATAACCATGCTACAGAGGATCTAGGCTGGATCTTGCATTATTTTTCCTATCTCTACATAGTTTAAAAGATTTACATAGTACCGTCTGTCCCTCTGTACGCATAGATCTACTAAACTATAATAACAAAAGATAGGAAATAGGAGGAAGATTTGTACGTGTAGAACTACATGCTACGGCCAACGGGAGCAAAGCAGTAACCAAAGACGTAACTGAACGCGAGTGACACCGCGGCGATTATGGCTAGTTATAATTAAAAAGATGACAAACTACTCACAAGTAACTGCGGCCTGCCAAGCGCGGTCAGTTTGACAGCCATCAAACCTGTGCTTTTGGTGATGCCTGAAAAGAAAAGTGACGACAATTAATTAAATGTCGACAATTAAAAATGAACTCTACCACTTTCAGAACAAAATTCAAACTTACATGATTAACGCTCCTATATAAATTAATAATTGATGACATGGCTCTAATGATAATAATGCTAGTCGACATAACAATAGCGTGAAAAGAAGAGTTTATTTAAATTAACTGATTGATCAGACTACTAGACCAATATCCCACTGCACCGCGCACTGACTCGTAGCGCGAGACAGCAGATTTTAACATCATTTACAAGAGTATCAATTTGTATAGAAAATACGCCTAGGACCACACACTGCCGACGCGTCTACGCGCGGGATTTAAGTACAGCACGAGGCGCCCCTCGGCGGGACGCTTCGCCAGTGAGTGAACCGCCTTATTGTTGTTATTGCGAACTCCCTTCGAGGTCATGATAGGCCCTGGTTAGCGGACAATCAAGACCCGAATTCGGCACGGATACACCAATTTAACGATAGTGTCCGGCGTAGAAAAACATCGTGGGCATTACATAATATTCGAGTCGCTATTTGAGTACCTAAAGGAAGGCCAAAGAAACGATACATATATGAGTGAGAAAGATGACAAAGAGTGATGTGTTCGTGGACGAATTAAAAAGGGTCTAACCACCGACAGAGTCAAAACAATGTTGAAAATATTACGCACGATATTATACCTCGCTGAATTTATCATCTTGTACGGAATTTCATAATTTTCAATTCTATTTTTGTTGCAGTTTAGAATATTATCAATTAACAAATAAAATCTGGTCGAGAATACTGACAGGTCTTTAAAAAGCGACCACCTTTTATATGCTTTTTTTATGCCATCGGATGGCAAACAAGCCCACGGGCCACCTGATGTTAACTGGTCACCGCTTCCTACACACATCTGCAATTCCAGAGGCCTTGCAAATGCGTAACATTGCTAAACCTGTTCGTGGCATCCTTATAAATAAACCAGTACTCACCAGCAACAGCATCAATACTCTTCAGGAAAGCCTCCATGTTCTTCTCGCAGGAGGCCTCGTTGAGGTAGAAGTATGTCCTGGCACTGGTGACCTTGTACCGTCGGTCAGCGAACCTCTGTTCCACATGGTACTGCCTCAGCTGACCCTCCTCTTGCTTATCTCCGCATGTTGATATTGAAGCACTGAAATTGATGGTGATTGGTTAGAATTGTAGACCATGATACTTGAATATACTTATCTACAAGAACTAAGATTTTGTAAAAACCCAATTGAAGGAAGAGTGTCCGTAGAGTTTTATGCTCATTCTTCTCTATAGAGACCTACGTTTTGGAAAGAGCAACTAGCTTCAACTTTAAACTGTAACTTCTTGACAATTCAAAAGTGCCTCTATGTGGGCTAATTGAAATAAATGCTTTGACTTTGACTTGATTCTCTTGGCTTCTCGTCTAAACTTGACCTAAAATTGAATTTGCTTATCGTTACGATATGTAGCACTGCGTAATAGTAGGAACACCTTTGTAAATATAGAATCATTATTCAATTTAATTTATTAATAAAAATTGCGACCGTTTTGGATATTGAATTAAAAATAATGTTTTCGCAATCTAACTTCTGAAAATTTTAGAGAAACTATATTTGCAAAAGGATCCTGTAATTTTATTTATACGAGTACAATGTACTGTACTGTGATTATCTGTGAAGGCTTTCAAACTCTGTAAGTCATCTTAAAATGTAAAATAACCTATCAAAATTTTCAACGATAATAACAGGTACCTATTTAGGATGTTTTAAATGGGCCCATAACTCCAAAAGCATTTTATAGACTCATTAAATGTCGAGATGCAGGCGTTGAATAAAAATAAACCCTACTTCCTACATATAAGAACAAATGTCAGATAACCGAAGACATCATCAAAACCATAAAATAATCATAGTTTCGGTTAGCTATAGAGAGAAACTTAGGTTTAGAAATCTCACGGGAAGATTATCAAGTAGATTGTAACCAGGTTTTATTTAAAAAAAAAGTATATTCGTGGAGTTTCGTGATTATTCTTCCACATAGAGGCCTAACTTCGTTTTGGAACGAGCAACTAGCTTCAATTTTCTGACTAGTAAACCCTTGACGATTGAAGGGTGCCTCTAAATGGTCTAATTTAAATAAATGTCCTGACATTGACTTTGATAGTTGCTCTAGTTAGGGTTAAAGCCATCACCATCACGCCTGTATTCCCCGAAGGGTTAAGCAAAGGTGTACCAATATACACCCACAGTTCGCCGGTATATTTAGGTCCCATGTAATAGGGGGCGAGCCTATTGCCATTAACCGGGTACAAATCCTAACTCCGAGCTGCTACTGAGAATTTTATAGAAAAACCCAATAACATTTTTTGCTCAACCTGGGAATCGAACCCAGGACCTTTAGCGTAGCAGTCGCGCTTAGGTCCACTAGGCCAAGGCCAACGAGGCAGTGGGGTTAAAGGAGAAATATAAATAAGAAGATCCACATTTTTAAATCATTCATCTTATGTCAAATTATACAGAGCTCTTTATCATTGACTAACAAGAGCCAACACAGGTGTCAGCTGTAGTAGTCATTCTTCAATCGACTGACACTTTCATTGCTATTATAAAACAAGACGTTTCACTTTCGTAATGACGTCTACGACTAATTACTTCGTTAATTTGTAAAAGCACTCTCTAGTGACTTAATAATAAAACAGGCCTATTATTGGCCCAATGCAGGGCAAGGGTTTTGATACAGAGAAGGCCAGAGCACTAATTAGCACTCAAAACGGGTAGATGACTCCAGACTTGTAAGTCCTGGTTTCCTAACAATATTTTCCTTCACCGATGTCAGCGATGTCCAAGATAAACTTAGAAAGTACACATGAATTGGAAAAGTCATATTGGTACATGAAAGGCGAGCAACTTTACCACGGGTTATCACTACATCGAATGCACGTATGCAACTATTTTTTTTTCTCGCCGCTAATCATCATGCTGTCTGTTGTACTTGTTACTTTAAATAAATTAATTTAAAAAATCTACTTTCTCTCAAGCAAGTCAAGTTTTTATTTGGTTTCATAGAAATCTGCTGATCCTTACAAACATGGTCTCCAACACGATCAAAATGTATGGAATCGCTTTTAGAGTTGGTCCTATGATAAAATAAGTTCGTATTCAAAAGTACTTTCACTCCTTGAAAAATGTGCAGTGAACCAAAATTCAGCTTTATAAGAACGAATATAATAACAATATTCACTAATCCATTCTTTAGTCTAACTCATCCCATCGTTCATTAACCCATATCCCAAACAAATAACTAACATCACCATGTCAAAAATAAACTCCTAAGAATCCACTTTCACTATCAAATTATTGGCACGCTTCATCCATTTAGCCCCAATTCAATATCAACCTATTTTTCTAGACAATACGGTGCAAATTTAGTTGTTAAAAGCCGATCATTTTAAAATTTGCATGCTAGACTCAGCCTTGACGTATCTAGGTCATGAAATTAGTTCATTGAAAGTTATTTTCGGTTGTACTTTCTCCGTATTTTTTAACTACATTGTAACGAAGTATTTGGCAGAGCTTTGTAGGCTAGAGCATCTCAATATACGTAACATGAAACAGAGATTTTACTACATTAAAATCACGACTGATGCCATAGAGGTATATCACTAGCATTTCACTAAGCTTCGTTTTCGTAGTCGAAAATGAAAACCAGCGAACAAAGTGACTTTTCAGCCAGATTGAATACAACAATGCTACATCTACACGGTAAAAATATATGGAACAGCTGTTTTTTTAGTAACCGATAAAAAATGTTAACTTTAGGGCATCAAAAAAATCTCTAAAATTAAATAAAAGTCCTAAATTATCTCATGGGTACACAAAATCTATAATATGTGTGTCAAATTTCAGATAATTAAGTTCAGTCGTTTTAGCGTGAAAGAGTAACAAGCTTCCATTCATTCATTTATTTATCCATCCTCATAAACTTTCGTGATTTTAATAGTAAATAGGATAATAAAGTTCCTCAAGTATGCAGGAGTGTAGCTTGCTGAGTCTTATCAAACAGTTTTCACTATTCAAACATCAAACGGGTAGACTCGAGTCGTGAGCACAAATGTCAAGTTAATTTTTGGGTTCCTACGTGGGTTTTTTGGGCCGCCGACGCTGTACGCGGTTAGTCCGTCAGTCGGACCGATCGCGTGCAGCGTCGGCGCCCCAAAAAACCCCAAAAGGAACCCAAAAACCCAAAAAAATATTTGATATTACTGCTCACGACTCGTGGCGACTACTATAGTTTGATGATATTTTAATCAGCCAGTGTGGGAAACCTAATGTGATCTGTTTTTTGCCATGTCATGATCACGCCATATTCCATTTTTAAATACCTACATTGAATATTACTATAGAGTTTGTTTATAGACACGGCGCCAGCGCATGTTTGAATTAAATCCTGTTTTTACACAGTGCTACTTGTAGTGCTACTTTTTTTTTTCCACGGCCGGTACTTGTACCGGCCGTGGAAAAAAAAAAGTAATCCAGTAAATATGAAGTGCTGATCTTTATTTTTAATAATTTATACAGATCAACTCAGAACTGCCTCGTTGGCCTAGTGGTCCAAAACGCGACTGCTACGCTAGAGGTCTTGGGTTGGATTCCCAGGTCGAGCAAAAGTGTTATTGGGTTTTTCTATGAAATTCTCAGTAGCAGCTCGGAGTTAGGACTTGTGCCCGGTTAATGGCAATAGGCTCGCCCCCTATTACATGGGACCTAAAACATACCGGCGAACTGTGGGTGTACATTGGTACACCTCTGCCTAACCCTCCGGGGAATTCAGGCGTGATGGTATGTTATGTTATACAGATCAACGGTAACAGTATCAACACGCTCGGCTTTTGAATAGTTAATTTTTTTGTTTTGTTCATTCTCTCATCTTAATCACATTTTACGACTCCTATAAGCAGAGAACTAACTGCCCCGTTGGTCTCGTGGTTGCAAGCGCGACTGATGAGCATGGGGTCCTGGGTTCGATTCCCAGGTCGAGCAAAGTGTTATTGGGTTTTTCTATTAAGAATTTCTCAGTAGCAGCTTGGAGTTAGGATTTGTGCCCGGTTAATGGCAATAGGCTCGCCCCCTATTAAATGGGACCTAAAACATACCGGCGAACTGTGGGTGTACATTGGTACACCTCTGCCTAACCCTTCGGGGAATATAGGCGTCATGGTATGTTTTATAAGCAGAGAAAAGGAGACGTCTCTTTTATTAGCAGCTACATAGATACACGTACGTCATAAAATCAATTTAATTAGTTTAAATATGTTCACAAATTACATAGTGACGTAAGGAGCGAGTGTTCTCATTTGTCGCCATGAATCGAATGAAGCCCTATCTAGCCCCAGTTAGTTGTAATTAGGAACCTACATGGGGATATTGACATACGCCTAGTGGTTGGTACGCATCTTGGTAGGTATATATTAGAAAAATTCTATGTAAAGAACACTTTCTTATTGCATTGTCATAAATGCAATGTATTCGGAAGGGGGTCAAATTTAACTTGTAAGATTTAGTTAAGTTCCTATGGCTACTTTCCGGCTCCATCATCAGAACAGCTCTGTGACATCATTATGTTGCATTGTCATGCAAATTGCACATTTACGTAAAATTTCAGCATAATCAGACATCGGGAACTGGCTCAAATTTAACTTGTAAGATTTGACTAGTCAGACAGTACAGTGCGGTACAGGTGTAAATAATAAAATCTTGTAAAAAGATAAGGTAACTATAAAAAAGTTTGGATAAAAAATAGAAAAATAAAATGTTACCTACCTCAAAATAAACGTAACTAAACTATTTCACTTATGGCTTGCAAACACAATAATACAATGTTAACACTATGTATGTAAAACTGATAATAATCTACCAAACAATGTTTCACAAGAAACCATTAAACAAGAACAATGACAGAACTAAAAATGCAATTCGAAAATAATGAAACAATCGTAAAAACAAAACGCGAAGGTCAACCATAATGACACGTCTACGTCATGAGTGTGACAGATGACGTCAAAATGACAGTTACATAATGACAGCTATAACATGTCAAAAATACCATATGTCGTCGCCCATCAACGAGTGACAAGGCTTAATGAAACAGTACCTTGGTCCATATATATTTTTATCACGCTACACAACACTAGTGAAATGATAAAAAGAAAAAAAAAGTAAAACCCGGCAACGAATAGATCTTGAAAATTTTTTGTTCGTTTAAGCAATTCCGTCAAGTGTTCACTGGTTAAACTGCCACTGAAATGAGGGGGGGACGCTTTAATGAAAAAATAAAAAAGTAATAAAAAAAACAAGGATATAAAAAACTATAGTCTGTACTAGAATTTGATTACTGTAACTGAAATCATAATTACATTATTTATTGTCTTGAGAACAACACAGATTTTATAATGATACAAAACTAGTATTTTTCCCGCGGCTTCTTCAGCGTATATTTCATACTTCCCATCGAAACACAAACCCCCTTTAAGGAGGCTTCCTTAGGCCCCCTTTAAGAAGTATTTGAAAAGTAACTAATGTCAAACTTCATAATTAAGTTAGCATCACATTCGTGACATGTTTGTTGGTTAGTCTAACCAAGAAATAAAATATTGCATACAATCGAACTCGCCCTTTTCACCCCTTTGGGGTTGAATTTCCAATTTTTTTTTTTATTAGTTCCAGTAGTTTCCAGAAGCTCTCCTTTTACGAATGTACCCGTAACTATGAGTATTAAAGCCTCATTGTAATTTTGTTTAAAACTAAATTAAGTCCAAGACCAAAACTCTCGTGATGTCTACCTTTGTGGTTCGAAACAAAGCGGCAGAAGGTTGCACATTATCACAACAAAGGCCGTGTGATAAGCATCGTTTTTCATGACAATCACACGAGGCGAGCAGAGCCAAGACATTAGCCGCTGTGCTCCTTTGAAACGCGAGAACGGGGAAGAAAAAATAAAGCATTAAAATCTAAATATCAATAAAATGTCGGGAAGGGCTGTGTCGAGGCACACGGGTGTTGGTTTAACGTGAAACGTCTATAAAAGCGAGTCGTTTCGGTCTTCTGACTTGGTACTTTCAGGGACTTCAAAATTACCTATGGGTCATATGTGATTTTAAAGACGTTTCACGTCGAAATATAATACAAAAAAACGATTGTCATGCGTTGGTTGTCTCACAAAATCTCAAAAATGGCTCGACCGTTATAGTTAAATACTTTTTTTTTAGACTTGACAAGGTTTGTATGAAAAAAAAATTTTGACTGATTGCAGTCAAAATCTTTGTGTTAAAATGTAGTGACAATATTGATTGTCACTACATTTTAACACAAAGATTATAATGTGTTTCCGAACAACTTTTATTACAGTCTAGTACATACAAAGAAAACAGAAAAAAACTTAATTGATGCTAATAGCCGTACAAGTAACAAATTCATTTCAAACGTGTGGTTTTAAATATTTGTTGTCATTCTTTTAAATGGGTAGCCATACATGGTATTGTAATAATATGTATGCATTAAGAATTCAGTATCCTAAAGGAGCTAGCCAAAAAATATATGAACCTGTGCCCCAGATTGTACAGGTGTAAAATGGGTTTCATTTAATAGCTCTTGTATTATAAAAATCAAAAAGATGCATAGGTACTGCTTAACAGTCATGGATTCAAGTTATATACGTAAAACTTTTATTCCAGTACACTTGAGGCACATATTGGCCATGTCCATTAAAAATAAAAATATGTTTCCAATAAAAAACTAAATAAAAATGTTAATTCAGTACTAAAAGTTATAAAAGTTCACATCACGCGATCACGAAGTCTGCCGGACCCCAATTACTTGAAACATTTACATGTACATGAAAATCTTCGCAACTATACTGTTATTGATTTAACTGTTAGTTGTATCCACCTTATAAAATAACAGTAAGCATATTTTAAACTAACCCTCAATTTCTGAAACCATTTTATCTATAGTCAAATCTTTTTATTGCATATCGTTGCTTCCAAAAAGCAGGAGAGAGAATTTTGAAGGGGCACAATACCAGTCGGGGGCGCAGGTCATGCGTTAAGCGAATACCGGACCCCCGACTTATGATAGCAGGAGGAACTGTGGGGTTTTAGTCGGTAAGAGCCCAACATAACCCTCTGTTCTCCCGAAAAAATAAGGACCCATTTCTACTCCATTGTTTGGCCAATTGTCATAGCCTCCAAAATTCGATTTACCATTGGAAGAACTGATTAGGCTATCAAAAAACGAGGGTTAACAAAACAGTACATGCAAGACTCGTAACAAAAGTTAATGTCTGAAGAAGTATTTTTATTAGTGTAATATTTACCTCACTTCTCGCTTCTCAGCCTCCTCCTGTGACAAATCCTCCTCCACGGAGTAATCGAGGATTGACTTCACACCGAAAGAGCGCAATCTGAAATGTGAGAAACATGGACGATTAGTGAGAGTTACTTTTAAATTTGAAAGGCGACATAAGATTATGTTTTGTGTGGCTTGAGTTGGTTCTGACTATGGCCTCTAGATTTTTGTTTTTAATGTCTTGGATGGCAAACCAGCCGACAGCGCACCTGATATTAAGCGGTCACCGCTGCCTATAGACATCTGCAATACTAGAGGCCTAGCAAATGCGTTGTCATCCCAAAGACAAAGTTGAAATGTGAAACAGAGCAATGCTGCATTGCGGCATAAATAGACGTATTTAGAAAACCAGACGTCAACGGATAGGAAATAATAGCACTAAAACAATAGGATAATATTTTATTGAAGTAAATGCTGAAAAGGAGCTGTTCATGAAAATTTCGAAAAGAAAAACAAATTTTCGAAACCACCACATTTAAAACAGAAAACAATAATATGTCCACCCCAAACACATTTAAATAGAAGGGGAATTCGATATTAATACAACCAATATTAACATTCAACAAAAACAAAAATTATATCAGGCAAATGTAATTTAGAAACATTCACATGACGTCGTTATGTATCTTCGGTGAACCCCTAATATTCAATTAAACCTTATCGCTCATTTGATGTTACCAAGTAATAAAATAGCAGTAAATATTCTATCATTAGTTATTGCTAATTGCACATCGTAAACTTGTAATGTTTGTGTTACACGTTACGATCATGATGCTGAATTATGAAGGCATTCTCCGATTCCTTCGTCAAAAAGGTAATCCCCGAAATCTTTGGATTGCTGTTGCTAGTTAATAAGATCATATCATCAGCATCACCATCATATGAGCCGAATGACGTCAATCATCATATCTGAACGACATCCACCACTCTACTGATGGAAATAGACCTTCCCTAAAGATTAGCCACAATGACCTGTACTGCGCTGCCGGCGATTTCCGGAGACATTAACCAGGTCGTCGGCCCACCTTGTGTGAGGCCTTTCTACATTGCGCCGTCCGATAGGCTTATACAAAATAGGTATCCTTTCAGATTAGTTTTGCTATTTGATTTTGGTTCGTCTCATTATGGATGAATTATCATCATCCGCTTTTTTTCGTGTGAAAATTCTCCACCTCGAGGAGACAGCCAAGGGGATTCGTCGGATACTTATCGACTAAAGCCCTACGGTGTTGCTCTAACTACTTTCCGGGGACGAGGGTCGTTCTGAGGATTCTTCCGCGCCCATTAACATCCGCTTGCCCTCATACCAATTTACATTTGATCACAACAGTGTTTCTGATAACAGTCTATTATAGAGTTGGCCCAGAACTGAGCCACAACTTTGGGGCCATCAGCAGCATTAATTAATTCCGAAAAAGTGCAGACATCAGGGCATACAGGACTAGCTAACAAGTGTCCCACAGTTTAAAGAACGGATTTACACTCAACGTCGGAATCATCTATAAATTATGAAACCTGAACTTTCTATTATCCTCGTTCAATGAACAAAGGTATATTTACCTCTCGATGGTTGGTTTAATGGTGTTCTGATCCTCGCCCGCGACGAACTGCCCGTAGAAGGTGGCTTTCATAAATATCTCGAATATTCGTTGCCCGACCACCTGGCGCATCCTCTTCATCAACTGTAGACATAGAGAACATGGAAATTAGAACTTTGTTTGACGCTACATATGATATATTTATGAGCACTAGATGGGACAGGGATCAATAATTCTGAATTTTCTTAAAGTTGTACAACAAACAAAAAAGGGACTACAAAATTGGTGCCATTATCTTAATAGTGTCACTAAAAATGTTGATACTATTATGGAGAAATAATATCATTATCACACCAAAAAATAAAAGTCGTTGAAAAATAAAAGCTATAAGTTTTGCGCAATGTTATTTAGGTTGAGGGGTAGTATGTGAAGTTGAAGGCTACGGTTTGTCGTTTCCTACTCCGTATAAGACTCTCTCTTTAAGATTCCTATTGAGATTCGGCGCCGTGCATCTTCTTCCATACATCCATCATCTCAAAATATCAACAAAACTAAAAAAAGATACTTAAAATGTCAAAACTTTCTCAAAATGCCTTCATTCCTAACCATGTTATCTTTCACACAATCCTTCAGATCACTTTCTTCATTATTCAAATATTCATATCTAACACTGAAAAAGCTTTTCTAATCTGTAATTTATGTATGTACCCACTTCCATTAAGAATTCTAACTATCCTACGAAACATAAATAGCGTGCAAGTAAATAGCAGACAGAGACAGATATGATTATTACATTACACATTTACATTACCTTCCATTAATATTGTTTACAAATCTCTTTCAATTTAGATAAAAGCCCGCATTTTCTTTGACGAGTATTTTTAGATCGATTTGTTGTATTGTAGGTACCTAACTAGTTCTTGCCTATGACTTCGTCTGGGTGGTTTTTTGCACCTGCGTTAAGTGTTTGGTTACTACCCCGCTCCCGTGAGGCGTAACGTGATGTTATGTATTCATCAACATCATCATTATCAGCTTATAGTCGTCCACTGCTGAACGTAGGCTTTCCCCAAAGAGCGCCTACCATCCCGGTCCTGGGCAGCCCGCACATATCCGCTGTCATCTTCGTTAAATCGTCGGTCCACCGAGCTGCAGGGCGTCTCACACTACGTGATATACTATTCTTTATGAATCTGGCTATTATATACAAAATGATAATTCCCAATTCCACTAGAAGTTCGTGAGATAAGCGTGTTCAAACGCGTTTATCTCTGTTCATAATTATAGACCCCGCCCAGAGCAGACATTTTTCGTCGGTTATAAAAAAAGCCAGATGCTCCATACATTTTACACATTTGTATGGAACGGCTGATTCTTTTTTAATAACCGACGATCTGAAGCCGTGGTCAAAGTTTTTGGACAATGTCCCTTCCATCATGGATAGAAAAGTACCTAAGTATACTTAGCCAAGTAGAGCCTTAGTAGTTTTACGGACTACTTTCACATTAATAAAGTAATAAACATGATGATATGTAAAAGTTTGGAGTTGTAAATGGACTTGACAGGTCAAAGTATTCCTAATGGCAGTTTTACATGTATGTACATCGTTTTACATCTAGTCAGGGCCGAATTATCCATTAGGCAGTTAAGGCTATTTATTGCCTAGGGGCCCCAACTAAGGAAGGCCCCCCTAAGACGACCCACTGACCGGGGAGCTCCCCCCCCCAAGCTAGAGAAAATAAATTAAAATTTGTCCAGTAAACATTACAATTTAAGATTGATATGGTAATAAGCCCTCAATAGAAAAAAAACAATTAGAAAAATACACTGAGGTATTCCTTTGCTCTATTTTTTATTGAATCTAGTGATAATATCATGCCTTCGTAATGCAGTAATAAAAAGGTAATTCTGAATAAAATTAATTCGAAAAATGGGAGAAATCTTATTGTAGGTTCGTTTTGAAAGAACTAAATGGAATACAAAAAACTTATGGATTCTATAGATATAGACTTCACAAAAGCATTTGACGCGCATGGCACTAGTCTACAACTAGTCGATGTTCGGTTACTGCCACAGACTAATCATACCGCCATTTTCTTTATTAAAAATGTATTGACACAACAGTTTATCCCATCAATGGTAAATAAAAAAGTATTTTTCCAACCAAGTCAAACAATAGTACATGCAAATATAAACGTAACGAGTTTGACATAATGCTTACATTTGCATACTTCTCATTATGTTACTTTTGTCAGCTGTCTAAATACGATTCATACAAATGTTGTATTGCTGAAAAGCGTAAAAATATAATTCATCTGATTCTAAATCAGCTTCCCACGTTACCGTCACATGACTAATAATTCTATACCTATCAAAAATTCATTGAACCCATTTGAATATTTAAAGTTGGCGCAGTTTGTAGGATTTTATCACTTTGCCGTAGAGCACTTTAGTCGCAATGCCAATCGGTATTTTTGGCAGTAAAAACATTGGCTTATTTCGCGAAATCTTTATTGTGTACTTCTTCCTCTTATTAGATACTAGACGTCCTGCCCGCGACTTCGTCCATGTGGCTTATTTCACACGCGTTAAGTTACGTCTTTCGTTACTGCTCCGCTCCCGTTTTCCAGGGTGATGTTATAAAACCTAAAGCCTTCCTCGATAAATGAACTATCCAACACAAAAAGATGTTTTCAATTCAAACCAGTAGTTTTTGAGATTGGCGCGTTCAACCAAACAAACAAACTCTTCAGCTTTATAATATAAGTATGGATTATATAAATAGGTCTATACCTAATCCTAGTGGTCCTAAGCGTGACTGCTACGCTAGAGGTCTTCGGTTCGATTTTCAGGTCGAGCAAAGTGTTATTGGGTTTTTCTATAAAATTCTTAGTAGCAGCTCGGAGTTAGGATTTGTGCCCGGTTAATGGGAATAGGCTCGCCCCTTTTATTATATGGTATATAGCCTATGTTACCCAGGGTGAATGTAGCTTCCTAATGGTAAAAGATTTTTTGAAATCGGCGCAGTAGTTTTTGAGTTTATTCATTACAAACATACACACACACACACACACAAAAATACAAATCTTTCCTCTTTATAATATTTGTGTAGATTGTATGTTTTTTTACATAGCAGAAATATCGTGACCATACCGAAATTTTCCTGTCCCGATAATTTACTTATACGATTTTTTTTATTCGATCTGAGTAAACTCTCTTGGTCAGAGGTGACAGAGACAAAGTCGACGATGGAGTTAGCTTACCCAGAAGAAGCCTGTTCACTCTAACTTTGAAGAGATTAGGGTTGAATGCGTTCGAAAATACAGACGCAGGTAGAGTTCCACTCCTTAGCAGTGCGCATAATAATAAAGAAAAAAAAAACAATAAAAAAATCTCTAATGTCTCTCTCTCTCTCTAATATTATAACGAGTTATTTTGTTTGAATGTGCTAACCTCCAGAACTACTGATTTAAATTAGAAAATTCAATTACGTTATCCCTAAATACTATTGGCAGATTTGAGATCCATATAAAATCAACAATCGTTGCTATTTTGAAAATAATTGGAGTGGAAAACGACTTGGTTACAAGTAAACATAGATAACATCTTCTTTACACCAAATCAGTCGACAACAAAGGTTCCTCATTAATCAAGATAAGTTATTTTTAGCGAAATGAGGTATTGTAGACCCGTGACACACCCAATGCGAGTACGGCGCTCATGAGCACCGCACTCCTGGAGTCTGATCAGGATCAAACTATGCCTTATTTGACGAAGTGTTCCAAATGTCAATTCACTTGAATCGATGACGATCAACTACTCTGATACAGCAATAAACGTGGCCATACTGGGCCCGAATACATTTATTTTTATTTTAAAGGAACAAGCCCGCCACACTATTCCCAACCACTGTAACTCCTGAAAGCCAGAATCAAGTATGGAGATCGCCAGAAGAGCGCCGAGGTAATGAAGTTCGACAAGTCCCCGGGAAACGATAAAACTGTGTTGGATCCCGCAACGAAATTAATCAGAAAAGATTAGTGGAGGAGTAAGAAAAACATTGGTACACCTCTGCCTAACCCCTCGGGGAATAAAGGCGTGATGGTATGTATTATATGTTAGTAAAGAAGTACAGATACAAAATGATGTCTTTCGAATGAATGATACGTATTGCGTTATTTTGTAAATCACGATGCAAAATTAAACAAGAGTTGCTATGAGGAGAGCCGGTTCTTTTAACTGAACAGCCTTGGCAATGAACACGTAATGAGTTTGTTCGTCGCATAGCCAGTCGCTGTATGAACAATGACTCATTTTTATGAGCATTTCGCATACGATTTATTGTTATTTGAATAGTTCCGGCCGATAACTACTGAAATAACCAACAAATTTTATTTGGAATGTTGATGGAAACTGGATTTTGGCGACATAGCTTTATTGGGTGTTTAGGTCACTATTTTTAAATTAGAATAGGGTATATTAGTCGCCTCGGTATTAACTGCCTCGTTAGCGTAGTGGTCCTAAGCGCGACTGCTACGCTAGATGTCTTGGGTTCGATTCCCAGGTCAAGCAAAAAGTGTTATTGGGTTTTTCTATGAAATTCTCAGTAGCAGCTCGGAGTTAGGGTTTGTGCCCGGTTAATGACAATAGGCTCGCCCCCTATTAAATGGGACCTAAACATACCGGCGAACTGTGGGTGTACATTGTTACACCTCTGCCTAACCCGTCGGGGAATACAGGCTTGATGGTATGTTTTTTAATATCAATTGTCGCTAACATAAAACTTAGAACCTTTTAATTACAGGAATTGACTTTCTCGTCAGTGGGGTCTTTTCAGAGGTAGTAAAACCGGCTCTTAGATGATTTAAAAATACATTGAACAGACCTCTATAAAAACAAATCTATAAAAATATTTATGTATATATGTATATATATATACGTTGCTCCACACTGGGAAGATCTCGTGTATCGTGGGTGCGTTTACAAACATATAAACTCACATACACAAACAGCCAGACCCGGAACAATTATCTGTAGGTCATACAAATAATTATTCCGTGCGAGAATCGAACCCGCGACAAGCAGCGCATCAGCCAATCGCTCGGCCACTACGCCAACCGTGGCGTCTATTTAATACCTGCTTTAGATCGACTATCTAATGCCTCCTTCATACGACCTCCCGTAAGTCACATTGACAAAAACTTGATAAAGCGAATACACAAACATTATGTCAAAACTAAAATAACTTTTATGTATTGATTTGTAAAATAAAACGGGTCTTGATGTGCTCTTGAAGAGACCTAACGAAATCAACTGTTCTTTCAATCAGTGTGATCTTTTTTCAGGATTCCGTACCCAAAGGGTAAAACAAGACCATTACTAAGACTGCGCTGTCCGTCCGTCTATCTGTCTATCACCAGGCTGTACTTATCTCATGAACGGTAATAGTTAGACAGTTGAAATTTTCACAAATGATGTATTTCTGTTGCCGCAACAAATGCTAAAAAACAGTATAAAATGAATATTTAAGGGGGCTCCCATACAATAAACGTGATTTTTTTGCCGTTTTTATAGATAATGGTACGGAAACCTTCATGCGTGAGTCTGACTCGCACTTGGCCGGTTTCTTTTTTAGTTATGGACCATACCTGGGACTTTAGTGGTTGAGGAGATAATGAAGGTCAAAGTTTTTACAATTTTTTACGAAAACTAGTTTTAATTTTTGCTCATTTTATTTGTGGGCAGTGTGCATAGATAACGGCAATACCATGTCTTTTTAGATCATGTATATGCGACCACTTTGAAAGGTCACCGAGGGATTGCGACAGTTTTTTTGCAAGCAATTGTATTTTGGCTTCCTTTCATTTTATTGAGCAATATTTTCGTCCTAATTAAGCATCTGAATCCTGCAATGCTATGTAAAAAAAACATTTTTGGGTTAAGTAAGAGTGAGGTCCAGTTGTCAATCTGTAGCATGAAGAGCAGAGAGCTTACATCAAGCTCACTTCCTCAAAATTCATTGCGTGAAATTATATAAACAGACCGTCAGATCGACAGACCAAAAATGTATTTTGGTAAGGTACTAAAATTACTATGCAATTCGTTTTTGTCTTGGCAATAGAATTACCTAAAAACACTCGCCTGTTACATAACTAAAATTGCGTGAAAAATGGCTAAAAGAGCCAAGTTTACTAAATCTAGCACTGTTTGTATACCGCGGCTCGGATTGCGCGGTAGTAAACAAAATTCCAGACTGCAAGATTGATAGGCTAGCGATACTGTTATATACATACAAACTATATTTAAGTACATAGTAGCATTAGAATTAGGAATTTTTTCGTTCTTGCACGTCACTCTCCGGATAAAGGTTGC
Organism: Caradrina kadenii; assembly: GCA_947462355.1. Classification (NCBI taxonomy): domain Eukaryota; kingdom Metazoa; phylum Arthropoda; class Insecta; order Lepidoptera; family Noctuidae; genus Caradrina; species Caradrina kadenii. Next base: position 1,832,713 of record OX381693.1, on the reverse strand, counting down.
CATTGTTGGGTTTTAAATTGCATGCATTAAAATATATTTTTAATGACAAAAAAAAGGTGACGGTTAGCGGGCGGTGCGCTAGGAGCTAACGAATGGATTTATTGGCCATTCATCAAGGTCAAATTAATGCTCAGAGAGATCCCGACTTGCATTGAAATATGTCACCTGCGAAGCCGTTTTTACACACCAATTTTCAGGTACATAATGTTGTAGGCTAGTCGTTCTACAGGCTACCTCTTTGACTTTGACTTTCAAAGAGTCGTTTTTCAAAATTATTTCGTATTTGGTAATTGTCGTAAAAATACGGTGCGCGTGCAATTTATTTCTTTGTGTTCCCGAATTGGCATGAAATACAGAAAATGTATTTGAGCTTTGACGATTTTTTTATTGAAAACCGCTTCGCACTGTGCCAAGATTTATTATAGTACTTATTGGTTTGAGAGGAAATATTATGTTGCTATGTACTAGATGAAAATACGCAATTTTTTCCGCAATCGTCGTGTAATGTGACATGGACACTTAGCAACAGTTCAATTTTCAGACATCGTCTACATCTACCTTCTGAAACTGACTACATTAGGCCGAACTGACTGAACATCCGCTCATACGCTCCCGGATTTGAAAATAGAACCAAAAAAAACTTAATGCAAAAAAAAGGTCGCAATGACAGCATAGTAATGGCCAGTTTATCCACAAACTTCTTTTTTTCTTCGTTCCTTCATTATTTTGATGTTTTTACACTCAAATGCATATTTAAGTGTTTATCAGTAAAACTAAACTAAATCCACGCTAGTATTATAAATTAATGCGAAAATAACTCTGTCCGTCTGTCTGCTACACTTTCACGACTAAACCACTAAACCGATTTTGATGATATTAGGTACGGGGTAATTTTGAATCCCAAATTCCCACGAAAGGACATAGGGCTACTTTTTACAATATTTACGCGGCTCAAGTAGCTGATGAAAGCTATTTCAGAATAAAATGTTGGAAAATGCAACCTAAATACCTTCATATTAGAAATATGCTGTTACCAACGGTCCATTTAAAAATCTATTGAATCGTTGCCAATAGTTTTTGTTTCTATTTTTAGTCCATATTATCAACACAAGGAAAAATATCGACAGAAATATTTGCGTAAAATATGTTAACATTGGTGTTTTTACTTTTTTGTGGCTGGTCCTTTATTATCTATGCCAATATTACAAAGACGGTCCCGTTAGTCTCGTGGTCGTAAGCACGACTTATGAGCATGGGGTGCTGGGTTCGATACCCAGGTCGAGCAAAGTGTTATTGGGTTTTTCTATTACGAATTTCTCTGTAGCAGCTCGGAGTTAGGAATTGTGCCCGGTTAATGGCAATAGGTTCGCTCTCTATTACATGGGCCCTAAAACATAGCGGCGAACTGTTGGTGTACAGTGGTACACCTCTGCCTAACCCTTTGGGGAATACAGGCGTGATGGTATGTATGTATGTGTATGTATATTATATATAGGAAAGTTTTGTATGTATGTAACGAATAAACTCAAAAACTACTGGACCGATTTCAAAAATTCTCTTACCATTAGAATGCTATATTATCCCTGATTAACATAGGCTATATAACATCACGCTACGACACACGGGAACGGAACAGTAAACAAAGACGTAACTTAACGCGAGTGAAATAAGCTAAGCGGACGAAGTCGCGGATAGTTCGCTAGTACATTATTTCTACCTATACCTAATCTTTTTAAAATTGCAATAAAATTATTATTAAAGTTATACAAAGTGCAATTTTACGACGTCGTCAAATGTCAGGAGGTCGTCTTAAAATATAGAAATAATCAAATAAATTGTACACATGGTCTATAATGAATAAACACTCGTTTTTTGATGGTTTATGTCTGACAGTATTTCAGAATACACCTCTTTCAAATAACATAATCGCTCCGTAGAGTATGCGGTAGCCAGTGTCGGGCTCGGGCACACTAAAGGTCGGGGGAAGTCATTTGATAGTTTCCCACCCCTAAATTCCCACCTCTAAAAAAAAATAAATAAAGGGCAGTGTCGGGCTACTGTATCAATGTGTGCAGGATCGAAACGTCGCCGCGTCGGTCCGAAGGACCAAAATTATAGTTATGACCGATAAAAAAAAACATGAAAGATATAATATGATACTTTGTGAGTGCCTCGGTAGCCTAGTGGTCCTAAGCGCGACTGCTACGCTAGAGGTCTTGGGTTCGATTCCCAGGTCGAGCAAAAAGTGTTATTGGGTTTTTCTATGAAATTCTCAGTAGCAGCTCGGAGTTAGGATTTTTGCCCGGTTAATGGCAATAGGCTCGCCCCTTATTACATGGGACCTAAATATACCGGCGAACTGTGGGTGTACATTGTTACACCTCTGCCTAACCCTTCGGGGAACACAGGCGTGATGGTGATGGTGGTATACTTTGTGAGTATCTCTCCGATAATTACTATCAAACGGTAAACGTAAAACAGTGACGTCACGTGAATGTCGTGATGAACGTCACGGTAAGATTATTGTCTATGACAACTCCGTAGGTACACGTTTATAAAATACTATGATATTGAGTTGATTTTAAACTAATGTATCTATGTAGGTATGTAGGTATATTCTATCGCCGACTCATTACACAGATACACTAACTTTTACATGCGACTTTGTCGTTTAAATTATCATACTGATCCCTAGTTTTTGTGTAAACAAAATATAGTTTAGCTCAGGGATTTTTTTTATGGGACAAGCTCGCCACACTATTCTTAAACACTGCAACTCCTGAAAGCCAGAATCAATAGTGGAGACCGCAAGAAAATCGCCGAGGCTAAGAAGCTCGAGGAGTCCCGGAGAAACGATTCAACTGTTTTGAATCCCGCAACGAAATTAATCAGAAAAGATTAGCGGAGGAGGAAGAAAAAACATAATTTCGACTTCAGCACTCGGAAATTACGAAACTTCCTATTAGCAATTTATAATTGAAATAAATGATCGGAAAATTTACACAAATAGGAACCTATAGTGCATTTCTACATTCCCTGATTATATAAGACCCAATCAAGCCAAGAAATGAACATAAAACTAACGACCAATAATTTTAAAACAAAGAACGAATAGGTTAAACTTACTTTTATATGATTTACTGGCTATTAAACCCCGCGTTGTCACTCGCGTTAAGTTATGTCTTTGGTTACTGCTCCGCTCCCATAGGTCGTACCGTCATGCTATATAGCCTATAGCCTTCCTCGATAAACAGTCTATATAACGCTTAAGGTGTATTTTAAATCGAATCAGTAGTTCCTAAGGTTAGCGCGTTCAAACAAACAAACTCTTCGCTTCTATAATATTAGGACGCTTTATGGCCGTGACCACTAAACTTCGAATATTTCATAAAACTCCATTACAAGTCCTCGTTACACTTAAAATGCTCAGTGACGATGTTCTAATTCGGTTGGTAGAACAGAACCCACATGAAAAACGTTAAATGTTTCTTTAGTAAAGCAGAAAATCCCCCACAAATGTGACGTTTTTCAAAAGTAATGGAATCAAGAGGAAAGCTCTTTCCTTTTTAGGTTTATTTCAAGACTTAGAAAAAAGTTTTGTTTGAGAAGAATATTCTCGTTGAAGCAAAGAAGATAAAGCTTTTGAAATCAAATTTTGGTTCGAGTTAGGGGGGATTGTTAGGTAATGTTTAATTAATCTAATCTACACAAAACAAATAATATGAATGTTTACACGAAAACGCTTTTATTTTGCCTGTCTGTCTATTTGTTCCGGCTTATCTCCGAAACGGCTGGACCGATTTTAAACAGTCTTTCACTGGCAGATAGCCGATGTTATAAGGAATAACTTTGGCTACTTTTATTTTAGAAAAAGAATTAGATTTCCGCGCAAAAAAATAAAACCACATAATAATACCGACATTCATGCAAATAAAGTGTACAAGCTAGTTTTAAAAACAATATTCAAACCTAATCTTCCCACAATATAGCCCTGACTATACAATTTTGTCATTCGACAAAGTCCTTGAAAATAATGAATAACAATGTACTAATACCTAAAATCGACTGCAATAGGAAAACAAACGTTATGTAACCAAAGTCTTGAAATATCGGGAACAGCAAAATTTAAAGCCAAGACGTATGCCAAGATATGCAGTGGAGCAAAACTAGGAGAACAGAAAAAAAACATCTTAAAAACGTGCCGTCATTAGTGAACTTGAGTGGCATTTAGATGCTGAAACCTTTGGCAATGTGGTTGTATATCTAGGTATATCTAGAAGTAGTGACTGTCAACATTCCACCGTGGCGTGACCCAGGTGAACAGATCTATGGAAACATATTCTATTTTGTTCAGAGAGCGGTTTCTCAACAATAATCGTATTAGAAATGCAAGCGTGGTATCAACATGACCTTGCACTATTTATAAACAAAATAGCTTCTACCCGCGATTTCGTCCGTGACAAAGTTGATAAATATCTCAAGGGAAGTGTACATTTTTCCAGAACAAAAAGTAGCCTGTGTGCTATTCCACACTATAATCTAACTCTGTGCCAAATTTCATCCAGATCTGTTCAGCCGTTCTAGCGTGATTGAGTAACAAATAAAAAAGGACAGCAACGCAAACGCGATTCCCCTGAGTTGCTTACTTGTTTGCCCCCTCTTACATAAAAAAAAATATCCATTCATAGAATATGAAAAGTAAGATTATTCAATTGAACGTAGCAGACAGAAAGTAGTTACTTTTTATGTTATTGGATAGCAAAAAATACCGGCCGTCTACCTGATGTTAAGTGGGCACCGTTGCCTATAGACATCTGCAATACCAGATACACACACACACACATAAACACATGTGCACATGGTCTGTGTCAATAAACATTTTTTCTTTCAGAGGCCTTGCAAATGCTTTGCTATCCCAGAGACAAAGTCGAAATGTCTCATGAGAATGTCATCCATGCCCTTGATTGAGATTGGTCACTTAAATTAATTGAAGATAGCAAAGAAGACTAGAGTGATAATATTCTGTTTTCAACATCGAATTTAAACAGGTTTTTGCAGTCCTTGAAGTTTTTTAAGCAGCAGCAATTAGAACGGCGTGTGGGATGATAGACGTTTGGAAAAATGCTGATTTTAATTTATTTCTAACACACTTTTATATCCTATCATATCATTAAAATTGTTAAACATTCGAGTGTTGATTCAAACAGTACATGATTTCTTGTGTAACACTTGTTTTAGTGACAAATATTTAACAGGAAAAAAATGTCAAGGTTGTGTGAATAGGTGATATAGTCAAGTAACCTGGCAAGAGTCGTTAGATGCGCAGATTTAGTTTTTTGGAATTTTTGCACTAAGTGTACAATCCACAAAAGAGATATAATAAAAACTATGCCGTCACATATAATAAAAGTTTTTTTAGACCGTGGATGGTTTTGTATAAGTTTTATTTAATGACTAGAGAACAAACAATTTATTTCGCAGACATCCGTCGATTTGGAAGGAAATTTCAACTATATCTGACAATCCTGGCTACTTATCTCTATTTAATTGTTGACCGTACATTGCGTAAACTTTACCCCCACTACGACAAAGGCTTGCCAAGTTACATACTGTACCTACTTGTTTAAAAAAATGTGAAGTTCGACTACATTTTACAGCTTAGCTTCGTAGCTTATTTAAAATGGATAAACTTTTTGATCCTTTGTCTAAAAACAAGATAGACAAAGACTAAAAGATGCAATTGTTTTGCCTTTATTTTTTTAATCGACTTAAAAAAAGGATAAAGTTCTCAATTCGTTTGTATTACTTTTTTATGTTTGTTACCTCAGAACTCCTTCAATTATCAACCGATTGATACAATTACTTTTTATTTGAAAGGACTTTTGGAGTCCTAGGTAGATGTAATGCTCAACAACTTCAAGAGTAATGCGAGAGTAATGCCTCGGATTGACTGTGCGACTGACTGCTATTTTTAAAGGAGGCCTATATCGTTCCGCTGATAATTTATGATGTTGATGACTTTTTTAGTTCTCCATTGTCCATCAATACTGCATCATATATTTCTGAACACCTTAGCAACAAGAAAATTGAAAACATTTACAACACTATATCCAAAAGTTACCGGTTTGACGTATAATTTGACGGTTTACCCAAGTTAAGTTAAACAAAATGCAGTTAAAACTAGTTTTTCCTGACAGCTGACGACTCAGACACACGTGTTTTTTGTCCTTACAAAGTCTACAGTATGCTTAGTCTGTCTTACTAATAAATGTATAAAAGGACCGGTTTTGATGATGCAACGTGGGTATTCAAAACTTTACATATTTTTGCTCTCTGACTACCTCGTGGATTTTAATCTATTTGCCATTTTAATGTCTGACATGAGTTTTTGTCTAATCTATTTATATTATATTCTTAACTACCTCCTGCCCGCGACTTCATTCGTGTGGTTTTTCTTACCAATATTGAGTTACGTCTTTGGTTACTTCTTCGCTCCCATGTTTCGTAGCGTGATGCGATAAGGGAACGCTCAGTCTCATTTTATCTTGTTCGGACTTGTTTTGCCATATTCGCGAACGGACGATGTTAGTTGAGACTGTTCATATTTTAACTGCCATGCCAGCTTACATCTTTATTACTTCTAAATTGTTTTATATTTATATTCATCTTTACATTGTTTCCACATATTATAGAAGCAATAAGGATCATGTAACCAGGATTTTGTAAAATCTTAAGTTAAAAAAGTGGCCGTGGAGTTCTTGCTCGTTCTTCTCCACAGAGACCTTCCTATGTTTTGGAACGGGCAAATATAGCTTAATGACTGACTGACTCCTTGACAATCAAAAAGTACTTGTAAGTTAAAATAAATACTTTGACTTTGACTTTTATTCGCTTCCTCGTTCCATGATTATATAATCTTCCATTTCACTGCATCTTGCCTTAACGTACCTATGCGCGAATAATGGATCCATCGGTACGGGAAAGCAGACAGGTGCAACCAATGTTATGTTATCCTCATTGTTAGGCGACTTGCTATTGTGAGAGTGCTTCGCTTAGAGTCTATTGTGATAGCCGACCAGTTTCAAGATTTTGTTAGTACCGTATTATTACATAATGTAATAATTGCGTGTATCACTAACTCAAGACTATCGATGACTGAATATTTTTAAGTCTCTTTTGATTTCCGAATTTTCTAATTATATCGAGTACCACCCCCACCTTGTTGCAATTCCATCAATTCGCACAAAGCGTTTCCAATTGTCTATTTTAATACGCACTACAGACAAGTGGCACTATACCTGCGTCCGTATTTCCGAACGCATTCAACCCTAATGTCTTCTTCTAAGTTAAAGTGAACAGGCTTCTTCTGGGTAAGCTCACTCCATCGTCGACTTTATCTCTGTCACCTCAGACCTAGACTAAGAGTCAAGAGCACACCCACCACAAGTAAAACAAAATCGCCGCTTTATTTTTGCTTGTCACTTAGTCATAATTTTGTTTCAGGCCCCAAAACAGTACCCTGCGGTACGCCAAGCATTCGAGCTCAACCCTTGGGTTTGTTAGAGGTTATTTATGTACATTGATTACAAGAGAGATACCCTTTTTTAACTAAAAGCTAGTCAACAGATTAAGTAACGGACTGAATGACTGACATACTCAAACTCATTCGCTTATCGAGTCGAAAGCAAAACTAAAATCTATACGACAAGAGTTTTAATTCTCCTTATTAAATACCCATTAGATATTGCAGATAGACAGGCAAGGCACAGCAATTGAATCCATGCCAAACTTTCACTTGGATTATATTCTATGACAACTAAAAAAACAAAAAGCATTCTCGTTTTTATTCCTAGACTTACCTACTCGCATTGCCAAAAAGTACGCTGATAGAAAACTAAGTGCGACCGCTAGTTCTACCGTTACATTTGTACTGAACCCGATAACGTTTGGAAAACAATGATTACGTTGTAAAAACAATACCAACTATTGGGGTCGGTAACCGCTACTCCTAACTGGGTCACGAGGATTGAGCTAGCTGCACTCGATAAACATGGATCAAACAAATTACAATGCAGTGCAACTTTCTTACGCTTAGTGACAACCCTATGCCAATACATCCAAAATAAACTGTACTGTTCAAAGATAAGACTGAATTTACCTTGACACAAAATTTTTTTTAGCGCTCGTAAATACCTTGCCTACTTTTTTTCAAAATTGCATTACAGTTTAATGTCTACTTTATGACTAGGATGGTAAGTTCTTAAATTGGTTGGCAATGGATTTTTAAGACGGTTAACATTCTTCATCCGTTTGCAAACCAGTTTCAGTGTCTTTATCATGAATGCGAAGTTCATTGGCGAAGTCGCCTCTGATGTAAGACGTCTATAGTTCGAGTCCCGTTTCCTTTATCTTTCCCAGCACACAAGGTTCAGTTTTGCATAATTGTCAAATTTAAGACGGTAACTATGCATGTGATTATCCAAAAATAAAATAAACAGGTTATTTCTTCTTTTTTTTTTTGTAGGTGGTTTTCCAATTCGAACCAGCCATCTTGACGCTGGGTTTAGACAGGCGAGGGGATGAACGCGCACGCACACAGAGATATAGCCACGCGACACTGTCTACCACATACGCATCGAGGCGATTCCGTTCGCTGAAAGCAATGTATTCTGAAATACATACTTATAAATTATTGATCAGGAGTCGTAATTTTATTCAATTAAGTATGTCTTTGATTACAACCTCTTGAAATACGAGGATGCGAAACTGGAACTTGTATATCTCTGTTCGCTTAGGATCAGTTCACATGTAGACGCGACGCGACACGGGACGCTGCGCGCACATCAACTCAAAATATAACTTTATTTTTTACACGAAAAGATATACATTTCATTGGGAGAATTCACACAGCACTATGCAGCGTTGAAAGTAATTAATTAATACATGGCGCCACGTGTCTATCGAATCGTGATTGAATTTTAAATATAACCGACGCGGACAAAGTCAATAAATAAAGAGGATTTTTTTTTATTTGTTTGCACCGAATAAGCTCCAAAACTACTAAACAGTGTATGGACTGTGTATGTTCATCTGTTTCCTCAAAACATCTAAACGTTTTATCATAATTCGACAAATGAGGTATTGTTGAAAGTGTCTTAATTAATCGTCCCCTGGTAAAAGGCTATGTAACGTCACGTTAAATTCAAAATGCCGACTTACAGCGGACATAAAACATGTACTCGTAATCAGTAAAATTAATTTTAACATACCATCACGCCTGTTTCCCAAAGGGTTAGGCAGAGGTGTTACAATGTACACCCACAGTTCACCGGTATGTTTAGGTCCCATGCAATAGGGGGCGAGCCTATTGTCATTAACCGGACACAAATCCTAACTCCGAGCTGCTACTGAGAATTTCATAGAAAAGCCCAATAACACTTTTTGCTCGACCTGGGAATCGAACCCAAGACCTTTAGCGTAGCAGTCGCGCTTAGGACCACTAGGCTACAGAGGCAGTTAATTAATAAAAAAAATAATTTTAATCATAGAGATGGGTCCTTTTAAAGCAATAAGAAGATAATAAGAAGGCATAACTTAAGGATACGACGGCGAGGTTGCAATGTTTTAAAAACATTATAAAGAGTGCACTACACTTTAAAAAAAATATCCTTTGTCATCACACGACCACGTAAAACATAAAGAATATAGAGGAATATACATGTGTTTAATAATCTCTAAGACATTGATTGAAAACTAGCTTCTATCCGCGAATTCGACTACGTGGATATTTCCACCTACGTTAAGGGGCTATCGGAACACAGGACACTGTAAAACACACATTTCTTGTCTCATAGTTTGGCGTATTGGTACATATTACAAGCCTGAAAAAAAATTGTGTATTGTCAAGGGTTCAAAGACAAGACTTACCTATAAATATTTCATGAAAATATAATAGTATCATGGTAAAACAATCGTAAAGGAGAGCAAACAATTTTTTTTTCGCCGCATAGATCTCAGAACTTTGAGCGTAAACTATATAATTTTATTTAATGACATTATAGGGAATTTTATGAATTTAAGACATACCTATAAATTATTCCACTGAGCCGTCTATTTTTTTCACAATTTAAGGAAAACTTCAAAATTACTATTTTTTTTGTGGTTATCCGATTCAACTAATATCAAACGAATCGCTACTTTGAACCTTATTTGTTGCCGCGATGCATTATTGTTAATTAAGTGCCTAAACATTTATCTACGACAGGGCCTTAAGTTACGTCTTCTAATACTACTCCACTCCCGTGTATCGTAGCGTGATGTAACATAGCCTAAGTAAGTAAGTGATCATTTAGCTATCTATAAGTGAAAAAAATGGTTAAAATCGGTCCAGTTTTGGACCTTATTCGGTACAAACAAAAAAATATTTCCTCTTAGGGCCGATTTTTCAATCGTCAGATAATCGGAAGAATAAATATGGCGGTTCGACAGCTTTTGTATACACGTTAAGTGCTGATTTTTCAATGGTCAGATAACTTTTATCTGACGAATAAATATGACAGTTTGACTTAACGTCTATACAAAAGCTGTCAAGCCGCCATATTTATTCCTCCGTTAAGAGGTATCTGACGATTGAAGAATCGGCCCTAAGTCAAACTGACATATTTATTTGTCAAATAAAAGTTATCTGACCATTGAAAAATCAGCTCTTAGTCTTTATAATATTAGAATAGATTTATTTATTTTAACTGCCTCGGTAGCCTAATGGTGCTAGGTGCGACTGCTACGCTAGAGGTCTTGGGTTCGATTCCCAGGTCGAGCAAAAAGTGTTATTGGGTTTTTCTATGAAATTCTCAGTAGCAGCTCGGATTTAGGATTTGTGCCCGATTATTGGCAATAGGCTCGCCCCCTATTACATGGGACCTAAACATACCGGCGAACTGTGGGTGTACATTGGTACACCTCTGCCTAACCCTCCGGGGAATACAGGCGTGATGGTATGTTATGTTATGTTAGATTTATTTTTAATATATAGCGCGTGATTCTCATGTCAATTAAAAGACATACAGTTTATACGGACATTCAACTGTTCCATTGCCTCACGAAATATTCCGTGGTCAGGCGCCATTTGGTCACGACTCCATTGTACCTACGAAACCAGCTGGAGCGATCCGGTCGGTCATAACCGCTGAAGTGCTAACCTACATTCAATTAGGATGTCTTGTATAAAAAACTGATAACGTTTGATTAGAACCGAATAAGGCACGAGGAGAGTACATGACGTTGTCTAAAATGTTTGGCCATATTCCTGACCCTGCAGTGCCATTCTGAAAAATCTACGTCAGTGAATTTACGTAAGCTTGAGTTGAGTTGGACCGATTTTGACGGGACTTTCACTCGCAGATATCTGATGTTAGCAGGAGTAACGTAGACTTACTCTATTTTAGGAAAAGAACAGGATCCAAAATACTCCTCGACAGTCTTAGAATAAGTATAAATAAAATATAACAAATTAAGAAATGACTGCTAAACTAATGTTCAAAGATACATAATTATTTTATTCACATATATGTATTTACAATTGTATTTTTTCTCGTGGTCGCAAGCGCGACTGATGAGCACAGGGTCCTGGGTTCGATTCGGTCGAGCAAAAAGTGTTATTGGGTTTTTCCATTACGAATTTCTCAGTAGCAGCCCGGAGTTTGGAAGTTGGTGGTGTGACACCCCCGTGCCACGGAAAGCACGTAAAGCCGTTGGTCCTGGCTGTCATTCGTAGATCTTTGATAGTCATTATGGATAGTCTGAAGCCAGAAAGTCTGACAACCAGTCTAACCAAGATGTATCGTGTTGCCCAGTAACTGGGTTGTGGAGGTCAGATAAGCAGTCGATCCATCTAAAACACATATTCAGCTGCATCCGGTTTGACTGGAAGTCGTCCCCAACATAGTTAGGCAAAGGCTAAGTAGATGATGATAATATCTGTTTACAAATATTAGAACTGAGTTACGTCCATTTCATGTACTTTTAGCACTTCCAGTTCCAAGACTTCATCACCATCATATATCAGCCGAACGGCGTCAATTGCTGGACTTAGGCCTCCCCTAAAGATAGCTACGATGACCGGTCCTGCACTGCCCGCATTCTGCGATTTCCCGTGATCTTCACCAGGTCGCCCGTCTAAGGACTTCTTACAAGTTGTCAAAGTGGACATGCCAGGGAATTGTGTTCGCTCAGGCCATTCGCATGTATAAATAACCAGCTAATCAGCAGACAAACATGTTTCAATGGAAACAAGTCTACAATATCACTCAAAAAATCTAAATCAAGGCGTGCTAAAATAATATAGTCACGAATCTGAACAGCACATTTGGTTTTTTTCTGTTACCGCATGTCTAACATGGTGGCGATCCAATCGAAACTGCATTTATCGGGTTCAAGTTTGAGTAGATTTTTGATTTTTGCAAGATCATAATGTTGCTCGTCAGTCATATATTTTATAATAGGTATTACCTACATTTGTTAAAGTCTTTTAGCTTGCCTTTAAATAGATCTTGAAAGAATTGTTAACTCTGTTAATAATTTATTTGTTAACATTTGCATGGCAACACTAAATCAGGGCCGATGCCTGCCGGGGCTGCGTGTTGTTCGAAAGAGATACCGCGCCCCCGGAACGTAAAGGGCACAAGAAGGAACATGGATGGGTTTTAGTCAGTAAAAGCCTGACACTCCCTCCCGCCCCGCCCAGGGCGGGGAAAATCATTTCATGACAATTCAAAAGTGCCTGTAAATGGTCTAATTGAAATAAATGCTTTGAAGTGTTTGACATTGACTGTTGATCAGAGAGTCTTACGGGAATTTGTCTTGAATTGCACATTCAATATTCCAACAAAAATCTTATGAATAGATAACTCAATATCAAGTGAGCAGTTTGTTTAAATAATGAAGGATTTAAACTGTCAACACAGCAGACGGTCTATTCTGCAGAAAGTAATTTTTATCTATACCAATAGTATAAAGCTGAAGAGTTCGTTTGTTTGTTTGGTTGAACGCGCTAATCTCAGGAACTACCGGTTAGAATTGAAAAATTATTTTTGTGTTGAATTACCCATTTATCAAGGAAAGCTATAGACTATATAACATCACGCTACGACACACGGGAGTGAAGCAGTAACCAAAAACGTAACCTAATGCCGGTGAAAAAACTACGCGGACGAAGTCGCGTGCAGAAGCTAGTTGAATATAAAAAGACGAACAAATTAAACGATTTAGCGCAAACCAGTGAACGTTACGATGCAATTATCCATAATCATGACAATGATACCAGCGACGACCATGATTTATGACAGAACAAAGCAGTATAAAAATATGTACTGTAGTACAAACTGCCTCGTTAGCCTATTGGTCCTAAGCGCGACTGCTACGCTAGAGGTCTTGGGTTCGATTCCCAGGTCGAGCAAAAAGTGTTATTGGGTTTTTCTATGAAATTCTCAGTAGCAGCTCGGAGTTAGGATTTGAGCCCGGCTAATGGCAATAGGCTCGCCCCCTATTACATAGGACCTAAACATACTGGCAAACTGTGGGTGTACACTGGTACACCTCTGCCTAACCTTTCGGGGAATTCAGGCGTGATGGTACGTGTACTGTAGAAATTCTGGCTGGTTCAGCCATAAAACCTTATTTTGTAAACATATTCATATGAGACAAATTCAATTTAAATTAAGAAGATAGTCGGCCACGAGTTTAAGAAAACTTCAGTGTGTTTCATACATTTGCACCGTGTAGACCTGTTGCGGTATTATATGGAACAGCTGTTTTTTAGGGTTCCGTACCTCAAAAAGAAAAAACGAAACCCATATAAGATCAGTTTGTTGTCCGTCCGTCTGTCTGCCTGTCAAGACCCTTTATTTCGGGTATGCGTGGAGGTATTAAGTTCAAATTTAAACCGTATACTAAGTTTACGGTCCCATGAAGTTGTGAAAAAATTAAAGTTTACGTAAAAAAGAGATACGGCCGTTTATTCAGCAATCCCAAGGTTTATTTCGACACTCTCAAGGGAATCAAAACCCATACGGTACTTCCCATTGACCTATGAAACCCGTTGACCTATGAGGCCTATGAAATTTGGCAAGTGATATCGTTATAGACCACAAATACAAGAAAACGTCTGAAAACTATACATTTGTAATTGAATCATATAAATTAGGGGGTCTATATTATTTATAGGGGGTGAGTTTCAAATTGAAGCTACTAGTTCAAATAGGGTATCATATAAAAGGGCTTTTTTTTTTTTGTTGGGTGGGAAATCATCAAATAACTTCTCCCGCCCTGGGCGGGGCGGGAGGGAGTGTCAGTCTTTTACTGACTAAAACCCACCTATGTTCCTTCTTGTGCCCTTTGCGTTGCGGGGGCGCGGTATCTCTTGCGAACAACCCGCAGCCCCGGCAGGCATCGGCCCTCAGTGGCCCCTTCCATATGCTGACATCTCTTTGAGGCGCGCGTGGAACGCGAACGCGCCGTCGACACGGCAATATAAAAGGGCTTGATGTGCACATTGCAAAATATATTTCATTTATTTTTTCCGACGCATTATTTGTAATTTTTTTTTTTTTTAAATACCGTTACCCCTCTTTGTCACCGCAGTATGCGAAACAAAAAAAAAAAAATATTACCTAATACCTAGATATCTAATAAACTATTTATTTATTTAATTTATTATTTATCTATTTTAATGAACTATTTATTTAATTCTATAATTTTTAATGAACCTACGTACGAAACCCTTGGTGGACGAGTCAGAGTCGCACTTGTACGGTTTTTTTAAATACCCGACGACCATTTCCTTAGTGGGATCTAGAATCCATGGTCGTTGGTCAAAGTTTTCATTACCCCATCAGTTCCACCTGTTAGAAAGATTATCACCTGTGATTTCATACCGATTTGTTTAACCACAAACGGTTTGCATTTGCAATTCACCGCAAAGCATGGGTGCGTCCAATCCGCGCAATTAAGTACGTGGGTAGTTAGGTACCTATTGTATCGTACCGCGCTCACGTGAGCTTGATCCGCCACGCTGTTTTTTTTTTAAGTATAAGCCTTTGAGTGATTGTGGTCAAACTCAATCATCATAAGCCGTAATAATCGTATACCTATTTTTAAACTAGGGTTTACATTGTGGTAACAACAACAACATACCATCACGCCTGTATTCCCCAAACGGTTAGGCAGAGGTGTACCAATGTACACCCACAGTTCGCTGGTATGTTTAAGTCCCATGTAATAGGGGGCGAGCCTATTGCCATTAACCGGAGACAAATCCTAACTCCGAGTTGCTACTGAGAAATTCCTAATGGAAAAACCCAATAACACTTTGCTCGACCTGGGAATCGAACCCAGGACCCCATGCTCATCAGTAGCGCTTGTAACCAGGAGACCAACGATTGTGTTAACAAATGTAGGTATAAAACTAATAAAATTGGTAGGTAATTTTTAGACTTCTGTACCTATGAGTATCAAATGGGACCCTATTATATTACAGAGTGTATACTGGCCGCTAAATAAATAATAAAAAAAAAATCATCGAATGACTTCTCCCCTGAGCTCGTTGACTCGTTGACTTGTTATTTTCCCCTGTTTAATTTTTGAAGGAGGTGGTCTTTTTTTTATGCATACAAGAAGTAATCCCTGATTTCGTTTACGTCCACAAAAACCGACATTCACCCAGACAATAGAATGTCCGTGACACGCGACACAAACTCTGTCCCGCTTTATGTGATTGTTTGAAATTGCAGCAGAATATAAAAATTACGTAAGCAAAAATATTTTTTTTTTAACCAGTTAGTTGTACAAGAAGATAAAAATAATAAACTTCTTAGTATACCTAGAAGAACTCGGGCAAAGCCTTTGCGTAGCAGAGGGTCATTACTGGCTAGTCAAAAAATATAGTCGTCATCGTCATATCATATCGTCATTATAGATTTCATGTTGGAACTTATTTTAAATGCAACAACTATGTAACGCGTGAATGTTATAAAGAGGTTTAGTTTTCAAACATACTTAGGCACAAACCACAAAGGTTTTAATTTACAAAAATGACTACATAGGTTACATAAATCATGAAATATGTCAATCAATTCTTTTTGCTTTTCTCGATATTTGGTATCATTAGGCAAAACCAAATGAAATATTAAGGCTATCTAATCCAACAATAAGTCTTCATATACAAAATAAAATATTCAAAGTACTTACCTACATATTTTTATTCTCATTTATTTATGTCAAAATTCTGATTATTAACCATCCCCGTATTTATATTTTGACCATATTTGAGTTCATTGCCTTGCTAGAGGTAAATTATTGTATTTGCCAAAAGCGTCTTGGTAATAAATAAATACATCATCGCCATTATTAATATGTATAAATTAAATATATAATATGTCTTAATCTATTCAATATTTGTATTTATTTTATTATCTACACGTTAAGTAACTATCATTATTTAATTTTGTAATCATAAATTTATTATATATGCCTACAATATTTAAATTTTATACTTAGGTACCGTAAGCTTGTAAAATATTTTTATTCTGTGATTTTAATCGAAAGGTAAGCTTGTGGTATGCACAATTGAGTCACCCAACTCTGATATAAAAGAAGCAGCTGTTCCCTACAAAAATGAACTACAACATAATCTAATGTATATGGAACAGCTGTTCATGTTTTTTTCTCATTACAGGATTGCTCTCATAAATAAACTCTCCCCGAAATATGCGTAGGGAATTTATACAAAAAAAAAAATAATTCTCAAAGAAAGAAAAGTTTTTTTTTTCAATAGTTACATTTCTCGGTTGTCGTCCATTGCTACATCTTTTCTAAGCTGACTGTAGTCTGTACTAATGGCTGTCACCATATTCATTGCCCATTACTCCATCTGTATAAAAGTCGAATTAGGTACCAATTTATCAATGTATACTATCTACGTCAAAGTGTCCGCGAACCATTATTAAAATTATGTACTTTATTATATGTATATGACAGCTTACAAATTACGCGTTGACGTTATTGATAAGTAGGTAGAGGTACCTACTTAGTTTTTAGAATACTTTTAAAGAAATATTCATCAAAAGTTCATTCATCATCACATCAGTCGAACGACGTCCACTGGTGGACATAGGCTTTTCTAAAGATTGCCACAATGGCCGGTCCTTCGCTGACATTTTATTAATCTGTATTTTAACAACCGATGGAAATTTCCAATATTGAATTATAATTATTATGATAAGAACAAAAATTCAATCATATTTTATATTCTAGACTAACAATAAAAGGACATATTAGGATTCCGTTTTCAATTAAATTCTTCGCCGTGGTTATTTATTTTAAATACGAAATTTATGACAACAATGTCATAAACAAAACGTTACTTATACGTTTACTACCTTGTACCCTTGTGTACGAACTTCTCAGTAGCAAGCCGGAGTTTGGTAGTGTGACACCCCCGTGCCTCGGAAAGCACGTAAAGCCGTTGATCTCGGCTGTCATTCGTAGATCTTTGACAGTCGTTACGAATAGTTTGAAGCCAGAAAGTCTGACAACCAGTCTAACCAAGAGGTATCGTGTTGCCCAGTAACTGGGTTGTGGAGGTCAGATAGGCAGTCGCTCCATGTAGAACACTGGTATTCAGCTGCATCCGGTTTGACTGAAGCCGACCCCAACATAGTTGGGAAAAGGCTAAGTAGATGATGATGACCTTATACCCACGACTTTGCCTACGTAAATGTCAGTTATCGCAAACGCAGATGGAGTCGTGAAATACAAAGTTACAATTATATCTTTCTGGGGGTTCAAACTTACCCTGTACCAAATTTCATCAAAATTGGTTCAGTGGTTTACTCGCGAAAGCGTGACAGACAGAAATAGTTACTTTCGCTTCTTTACCAATATAAAGCTGAAGAGTTTGTTTGGTTGAACGCGCTAATCTCAGGAAGTACTGGTCCGAATTTAAAAAATATTTTTGTGTTGAATAGTTTATTTATCGAGGAACGCTTTAGGCTTTATAACATCACGCTACGACATACGGGAGAGGAGCAGTAACCAAAGACGTAACTTAACGCGGGTGAAAATACCACGCGAACGAAGTCGCTGGCAGAAGCTAGTTCATAATAATAATAAGGATTATTCATTCTTGTCAGGTTCTTTTTGAACATTTTTAATACCTTTAAAAAAATCCTCAAAATGCAAAATACAAATTAGAGCCAGTCTAAAAACTAATTTGAATGAAAATTTCGGGAAATTCTCGATTTCACTTAATGCAAGCAACATATCACTGAAATATAACATAAATCCACGAAAAATGAAAGATATGAGTAATAAAAAGATAACAATATCTCTACATGTCTGTCGTATGTCTACGCTTCGGATCTAACCGGCTTCCCTGACAATTTGTTTCTGTTTAAATTTTTAATCTGTCCACACTGTAACGTAGAATTTATCTCTGACTGTAATATTTAAATTAAGAATGTTGATTTTACTGTTTAATCTGTGCAGTATTTAGAGGTAAATAAAATGGTGTGTTTGTCTTATTGTAGAAATGGCACTGCGTTAAAGTTAATTTAGAGATACGTTCAAAATAAACAAAAAATTTGGACTATGAAACCTACAAAAAGATTTTAAAGCAATTGCCTTTTTTTTGTAAAACATTTTATTTTCGGCTTTTTGGTACCTACTTCATAAACATTCAAACCCAATTAAGGAATGGTAATATTAATATCGTAAAAACTAAATATGACGACAACTTCCCCAAAAAAGTACCGCATGGCACCCCTCATCGACAAACAGTAGGTAAATATACAGCGTAAGGGGTATCGTGGGGTAGATGAAATCAATATTTAATCATACTGGCAGTACATCAACATACTTTAAAATTATTTAATCAAAATATTCAAGGTTGTCTTTCGAAATTACTGGAAATAGAAATGTTTTTAGAAAAAACTAAGTTTGACATTATTTGCTTGACTGAACATTGGTTAAAAGACCATCAAGTCATGTCTATAAATTATAAAAATTATTGTGTAATTAGCCATTTCAGTCGAAAACGCATGATACATGGTGGATCATTAATATTAATTAAAAATTCAATTAATTGTAAAGAAAGAAAAGATATAACCGGACTATCGGTTGAACATGCCATTGAATTGTCCTGTGTTGAGCTTGATAAGCATGTTATAGTATGTGTATACAGACCTCCAAGTTGCCAGAATCTATCTGTGTTTGATCCTGTAATGGAAGATGTGTTAAAAAAAGTTAGTTCCACTAGTAAATCAATCATAGTATGTGGTGATTTTAATATAAACTTATTAGAAAATAACTGTAATAGTATCAGATTATTAAACCTTTTCAAATCATTTAATTTGTCAAATGTGTTTATAGAACCAACTAGAGTGACAGCTTCTTCTGCCACTTGTATTGATAATATATTTTGTAACTGTGATTACTTAAATAAAGAAATGGTAAATAAACTGCCATCTGATCACAGTGGGCAAATGATAACGCTTTGCGCCTACAATCCTTTACAAGAAATTCAAATAAGGTTTAGGCCAATAACATCTAAAAATTTAGAAAAATTTAATGATTCTCTAGCTAGTAAATTATGTGTTCAGAGTTTTAATAATATCAGTGACCCAAATGAGTTCTATGCCGAGTTTTTTCAACTGTTAGATACGCAATTTAATAACACTTTTCCAGTCAAGACTAAAAATATTTACACTAAGTTCTTATTCAGTGATTGGGCGACTCCTGGCATTCGTAAAAGTAGGGGAAAATTATTTGAACTGTATGGCCTAAAGCAAAATACAATTAATTCAAGCTTTCATCAGTATGTTGCAAAATACTCTAAAACTTTTAAAAGGGTATGTAAAGTAGCTAAATCTCTTTATATTAGCAATAAAATAAAGTCATCAGATGATAAGATTAAAACTACCTGGCAAATAATAAATAATGAAACAGGTAGAAAGAAACAGCGCAATAATAAATTTAGTTTGGAGACTTCCCATGGGACTGTAAACTCAGATAAAGAAGTAGCTCAGGAATTTGAAAACTTCTTTGTTAATATTCCCTTGGACACAACGGAATCTTTAAATTCATCACCTGCGCTTTCCATTTCCCTTCTTAGAAATAATGTAAAAACATGCCCTTTGGAGTTTAGATTTCAACATACGAATCCCCAGGCTGTTATTAAAACTTTTAAAGATCTTAAAATGAAATCAACAGAAGATCTTTGGGGAATGTCAGTAAAAGTCTGTACATCTATCATAGAAACTATTGCACCCTATTTAGCTTTTATATTTAATATAAGCGTGGATCAGGGAGTCTTTCCGGATCTCATGAAACACAGTAAAGTAGTTCCATTATTTAAATCCGGTGAAAGTAAGGAACTCAACAATTATAGGCCTGTGTCAATACTGCCAGTTCTCAGTAAAGTGTTTGAAAAGTTATTACTCAATCAAATGTTGCGTCACTTCAATAAAAATGCCATCTTTCATGAACATCAGTACGGTTTCACCAAAGGGCGTTGTACAACTGATGCCGGTGTTTCCTTAATTAAAAACATTTTTAACGCCTGGGAGGAAGCGCAGGATGCCATTGGAATCTTTTGCGACCTCTCAAAGGCGTTCGATTGTGTGGACCATGAGACACTATTATTGAAACTGGAGCACTATGGGATTAGAAACACATCTCTGGATTTACTAAGATCATACTTGAAAAATAGACAGGTTAAAGTTCAGATAAACTGCGTAAACTCATTAGGGTCTGAAATGACAATGGGCGTTCCACAAGGGTCGATTTTGGGTCCTTTCCTCTTTTTAGTTTATATAAATGATTTGCCACAATTACTCCAACATCAACCTAAGATGGTGTTATTCGCAGATGATACGTCATTGATTTTTAACATAGACAGACGTTCTAAAAATCTGGATGACGTAAATAACGCAATTCTTCAGGTCCAAAATTGGTTTACGGTAAACAATTTAGTACTAAATGAAAAGAAAACCAAATGTATTAGATTTTCTTTACCTAATGTTAAAAGTTGCGCATGTGACCTTGTATTGAATGGCGAAAAACTGGCTTTTGTTAATCAAACGGTTTTCTTAGGAATCACGCTTGACGAGAAATTACAATGGGGACCACATTTAACATCTCTTGCAGGGCGGCTAAGCTCCGCAGCTTTTGCTGTTAGGAAGATTAGACAATTAACAGATGTCGATACTGCGCGTTTGGTCTATTTTAGCTACTTTCACAGCATTATGTCGTATGGCATCCTACTATGGGGTCGGGCTGCTGACATTGAATCCATTTTTATTTTACAAAAGCGAGCTGTCAGAGCCATTTATAATCTCCGTCGCTGCGAATCTCTTAGAGAACTTTTTAAAAATATTAATATTATGACAGTGGCTTGTCAATACATTTATGAAAATATTATGTTTGTAAGAAAAAATGTACATCTTTTTGATAAAATAAGTGATAGACATAATTTTAATACTAGAAATAAGGACAAAATAGCGCAGCCATTTTTTAGATTATCTAAAGTGCACACATCTTTCATGGGGTACAGTGTTAAATGTTACAACAAAATACCTTGTGATATATTAAAATTAAATGAAAATCAATTTAAAAAATGTATCAAAAGTACACTTTGTAAACAAGCTTATTACAAATTAGAAGATTATATTCAAGATAACAATGCTTGGGAACATGCTGGTCCTGCTCCATAGGACAATTTAAATTCTTGACAAAATCAATTGGTTGCTAATTTAATTATATAAGTACTTTGTTTTGATTAATTATTTTTCTCTTCGACATTAATTCTACATTTGAGTATTCCTCACACACTGATTCTTTGTCTTTGAAATGTATAAATGTATTTAATATTACAATTAACTTAGCTTTCATTTCTAATTTGTGGCACTGAGTACGTATTGCAGTACTTTGAGTGACTTTTATTAATAGATCGTTTTGACATCAGTATAATTTTATGGAATTGTACAACTTATTGTAATACATTTTTTTTTTTTTTTTTAAAAGAGTATGTATGGAGTTTCTTGCCCGTTCTTCTCCATACGAAACTACCTTTTGGAATGGGCAACTAGATTCAATATTTTTAATTTAACATGTGATTGACGTTCAAAAGTGCCTTTTAATGGTCTAATTGAAATAAATGATTTGACTTTGACTTTGACTTTGAGTATACCCTTTCAAATAAAGCAAAAATCATCAAATTCGAATGAGAAATGCCCAAAATATGAAACGACTCTTCTATTCTCGGGCTCGGTTAAAAATAAACAGGCAGAACCAAAAATCGTTACATGTAACTAAGCAAGACATCACAACTGAACGTCGTGCAAGCTATAAAAAGCTTAGTGTTCTGTCGTAAGGCTGAATACTTGCTTTATGATGAGATTAGGAACACTCAGGCGGTGACCATGACCGATTATCAAGAGTTAATGACGGAAGGCTTATCAAGGTTACACTACACTTTACAATGTACTAAATACTTAGTTGTTGTAACCACTCATTTTAAAGACCGCGTCGCGGGTATAAGCTAGTCATTAATATAAGTCTGAAATCGCCAATCCGCAACGAGCAAGCGTGGTGATCTGGTGATCAATCCTCGTGCCTTTTCTATATAGAGGCCTTTGCCTTGCAGAGGAACAAAAATACTTACCTAATCCATACTGATATTATAAATGCGAAAGTAACTCTGTCTATTACGCTTTAACGACTAAACCACTAAACCGATTATGATGAAATTTGGTACGGGGTACAGTTTAGACTGAACCCCAAGAAAGGGTGTTTTTTATTTCGTGACTCCGTCCGTGTGCTCGAAATGCCGGTGCATTTACGCGGACAAAGCCACGAGCAGCCGCCGACTGCTGATTGTGACAGCTGACTGTCAGCTGGCGTTACATTTGGAATTAACGTTGCTTTAATTTGAAATGACAAAGATCACGTGGTTGTTTTAAAAAAATTACAGAATAGATTCGGACCCATTTATCAAAAAAAGGGCAAATTCAGTTTTACTTAATAACATTTATCAATAAATTGTGAATAGCATTTAGAAATCCCTGTAAAATGTAAAGGGAAAAGCAAATAGCTGAAAAACCTTTATCTTTAACTAATTTTATTTGATTTACTTATATTTTAATGGCTTTTCACACGACGCCATTTCTTCAAAAGCAATTAAAATCGTGATTAACTAATAACTGAATTATAAGTACAACCAGAGTACAAGGTAATTAAAATTTTAAATGCATAAGAAAAGTTTATGGCGATACAAACATTGTTAAGCAGTTACCTTTTTAACAAACACATTACTCCTATATTCCCCGAAGGGTGAGGCAGAGGTGTGCCAATATACACCTACAGCTGTACGCCGGTATGTTTGGGTCCCACGTAATATGGGGCGAGTCTATTGACAATTTCATAGAATAACCCTGTAACACTTTGTTCGACCTGGGAATTCAACCCAACACCTCTAGCGAAGCAGTCACGCTTAGGACCATAAACACTTACATAATACATACATTGGTACACCTCTGCCTAACCCTTCGTGGATTACAGGCGTGATGTATGTTATGTTGAGAGCACTATTCTAAATGCCCAAACCACACCTAGGTATGAACGTTCAAAGCATGTCGCAAAATCAGTTCATTTTGTGTTTGTAAATCACATAAGAGTCTACAAACAATGGACATAATTAACGATGCGTATCTAGATAATCCGTTGATGCGAAACGCTCATAAATAGGATTAGTCGTCCGCCCCCTGAGCGCACTACACGCACTTAGAGTGACTCATGTATATTGACATAGACTTTCAAATGAGAAGAAGATCAGGGTTGCCAGATGTCCCGATATTGTCGACATGTCCCGTTTTTGAAGTGAAACTTCTTAACGCACGCTTTACTTGGGGAGTAAGCTGTGTAATGCTTGATGAGAGCGTTACGGAAATAAGTGTGATCGGGCGAACGGAAGTTGAGAGGAAGATATAAGTTAGAGAAGATAGAAAGAGAGAGAGAGTTACGTTACGTATAATAAGAAGAAGTTTTACTTCAGTCGTGTGGTCTAAAGTACACGTGTCTTTTTTAACTTGAAACGGAATGTCCCACGTGGGGCCAACGCAGTTCCGTTTTTTATGGTTCTTAGAAAGAGCAGCGAGAATTTAGAGTATTTTTCGTGCGCTGAGTTTTATTACTTTATAAAGGTAAACAAGGACTCTTTAGAAGCAGAAACAATATAAATGTAATGAACTTGATAATGGAGTTTTTTTTAAGTCCCGTTTTAATAGAATTAATCTCGATTTTTTTACTTGAAGGATTTAAAACCCCATTATGCAAATATAAAAAAAAAATATCGTTCACAACTTGTGGCGGTCACTACGTTTTAGTGTGAGGCTGCCCTAAGTGACGTAATTCGTGACTCACGAATTTTGTCCCATCTTGTTTGAAACCCCGACATGTCTTATCATAGAAAAAGTACAAAATATCGGGAGTGAACGTCGCACCTTCACAACCAGGAAAAAAAAATCGAGATCACAATTATTAATTTTTAATTTTACATACTTATTTCCTCAATTCATAGGTAAAACATGGAAAATTAATTTTAAATAGTTTATACATTCTCAATAGAACAATTGTTTTGTCTTACATAAGCATAAATTAATTACATAATTTATCAACATTATTTATTAATCATATTGTAAGTATGTTTGAATTGTGTTGTTCAAATTATGATTGCCAACTAAATAAATTGAAAAAATCATCATCCAAAAACATGTTGCCTACCTACCTACATTATTTTTTTATAAGAGAAAAAGCAGTGATGGGAAACTAGTCACAGCTACCTTCATAATATAGGAAGTTACGTGCAGATTGTGCCTTATGAGGTATCTTTAGTCATTAAAAGGAAACTTGAAGGTGAAAAGTCCATTCATTCATGACATTGCCCACCCAATTAAGCAAAAATTGCCCACAGGCAATCCCCAACGTCTACAAAAATTTTCAGCAAATAATTCAATTTTGCCAAGTACGTAGGTGATCCAAGGGAATTGGCCGCCAAATTGTAAGTGTAGGCCTTCAAAATCAAGTTCTTATAAACAAAAAATCTATCAGCACTCATGCGCATACCGGCACAACTACCGGCTAGCGGCTGTTATGTTGGCATACCGTGTCAAATGATGAGTGTAATCAGACGTCTGCGTCGCGAGGTACGCGATGTAGACGTGTGACTGCCGGGGCGCCGCACCGGCCGCCGGCACCGCGGCTGCGGGGGCTGGCCCGCTGGCACGCATGCGCGCTAACCACCGTTCAAAAATCCATTCCTTCCACCCATTCATTCTCATAGTTAGGTAACACGCTTCCCTCCGCGCTCCTCTACCCACATGCTATCCTGGTTACTCGCTCACGGCATCTCTATTCCCCAGACACTCCCAAATTCTAAACGCGAAAAAATAACTCAACCATCCTCGCCGCGTAAATCTAAATACACACTCATCAATCACTAGTATGTTACACAGACGCAAGGACGCCAACCGAACTTAATTTAGAGCTGAACGGTTGCCGGCGAGTAAACATTGCTATGCAGATCTTACGTAAGCTAACAGCTGAGGTATACTCACCATGTCATTGTTCTCAACCAGCCAGTTCACCGAGCATATTTGATACACGAAATACGCCCGCACAAGTTCGCTCGTCTTCTTACTTTTGAACGCATCTTTGGGGCTGTTGAAGTTAAGGTCGAGATCGTCCCGCGACGACGACGAAGGAGGCGAGGAGGACAGCGCGCGTACATTCCAGGGCGCGTTCACTACTAGCCGTCTGAGCAGAGCCATGATCGGAGCTCCGCGAAATACAACACGTACACAACACGCGCCCGTCGACCGCGACTGACAACTGACAACTGACACTGACGTCCGCTCGATACCGAGTCGCCGGCGCGCGCAGCCGATCCAATTTTAAATCCGTCGGAGCGTCTCGGAGGTGTGTCTTGCAGGAGCGCCGCGATTGGTTGCTTCGCCGGCAGCATGCGAACCTGCTGTGACGCGACACAATATAAACAGCATTGTGTGGTAACCTCAAGGACCGGAGCTCTCAAGGGCAGTGCAGCCGGCAGCGCAACAAACACTCCGTCAACTTCACTAACAATCTTTGCAAACTGTTCATTACAATCTGTTCACAATTGTCCCAAACGTAATTCGATCGCGTGCAAAATTTTCATCCAACCTATAAAAATGAAAACGAGGGAAGTTATATAAGCAGTCGAGGCGAGGGAGGCGACTAGGTTACGTAAAGCGCTAGTCAGAGTTCAAGAACCTGGGGCGACCTACCGGCGGCTCACAGCATTCGTACTTGACTTATTACTCATGCCTTTTATAACTAGCCAACTGCGCAGCGCCTGGTACTAGGCAGTTCTAACCAATTATCTGTTCAGAAATAGCTCTAAGACAGTATTTTTACGCTTGGAAACTTTCTCTATTAACTTTGACACACCATTTATAAAAAAAAGCTATTTTAAACTGCCTCGTTGGCAAAGACATTAAATAATACTATAGTATAAATATCTTTGCTCGTTGGCCTAGTGGTCTTAAGTGCGACTGCTGCGCTAGAGGTCTTGAGTTCAATTCCCAGGTCGAGCAAAGTGTTATTGGGTTTTTCTACGAAATTCTCAATAGGAACTCGGAGTTAGGATTTGTGCCCGGTTAATGGCAATAGGCTCCCCTATTACATGGGACCTAAACATACCGGCGAACTGTGGGTGTACATTGGTACACCTCTGCCCAGCCCTTCGGGGAATACAGGGGTGATGGCATATGTTATGTACAAAAATAAAGTTGATATTAAATCCATCCCCCATTCTTATTCAAAACTTGTCTTAAGCTCACTGAATATCTTTAACATCTGAGATATTAATATCATAACAAGAATATGCACAAATGGCTAATATAATTCAGCTTTGTGTCATCATACGAGCGAAGCCATAGGTGTCTGTAGTCAGAGGTGACAGCTCAAGTGTCCTTACCAGCTTCATTGCCAACCAATCTCAAAACAACATCTGGAATAATATTGGTGGATAGGACACCCGTGCGTCTCCAAAGCGGTAGCATCCTTATCCAGTGTAAGTCGATTCCTCTAAACTTGAAGTATTTTTACAGAAGTATTCTCATCAGGGATACTTGGAGCGGCCAGAACCTAGTAGTAATGATAATATTCCATTCGACCAAATTGCGGCCACTGCGGTCAACCTCAACGACTGATGTAACGTTATTTTTCTGTTATTATACAACAACAACATAGCATCACACCTATATTCCTCGAAGGGTTAGGCAGAGGTGTACCAATGTACACTCAAGGTTCGCCGGTATGTTTTAGGTCCCATGTAATAGAGGGCGAGCCTATTGCCATTAACCGGGCACAAATCCTAACTCCGAGCTGCTACTGAGAAATTTCTAATGGAAATACCCAATTATCGCGCTTGCAACCACGAGGGCAACGGGGTAGTTATTATATTTTATTTGTATATAATTGGATGGCAAACAAACCAACGGCCCACCTGATATTAACGTTAAGTGATCGCCGCGATCTATAGATATCTGCAATACCACAGGCATTGCAAATGCGTTGCCATCCCAGATGCAAAGTAAGTTAAGTTAATAATAATTGCAAACCGTGGTGCTTGGCAATCTGGGCTTCTCCCAGTTGTAAACATCCCCTTGTGCCTATTGGCCTAGTTCTGTTCTGTCTCCTGCTTGTTTGGAGGGAAGTGGAAATTATATTTTCTCCTACTCCTCCGCTAATCTTTTCTTATTAATTTCGTTGCGGGATCCAAGACAGTTAGTTATATCGTTTCTCCGGGACTCGTCTAACTTCATTGCCTCGGCGCTCTTCAGACGGTCTCCACTGTTGATTCTGGCTTACAGAAGTTGCAGTGGTTGGGAATAGTGTGGCGGGCTTGTCCCAATAAAAAAAAATGCAAAGTAAGCCCGGAATTACACCGGCACCCACCCTTCAAATCGCTACATAGCAACGCTGCTTTGTGGAATTGAATCGTGTATAGAGTACCTATTTTTTAAGTTCATTTGAATAATATAAAACGTGGTCCTCCCCTCCTAACATGTACTCACCATTTTTTTTAATAAATTTTTAAACCCAGTCTTAAATAAAATATAAAATGTATGATTGTATGGATAAGGGAAAGAGAATATTATTACAAAGTTGGTATCGAATCAGTGACTCAAAGCATGACAGATGGACCATAGTGAACATGGCACAAAAAAACGGCTCTGCGTGAGGTGTAGTCAGACCAAACTTCCTGTCAATGAGGATAAAATGTTGAAAAATTATTTACCTGCCTCCCTATGGGTAAAAAGTAAGTATGTAGTTTAAATTAAGGCATAAATAAACATAACGTTGCAGATTAAAAGAGGACGTAGTGACAAAGGTAAAAAAGAGTATGCTTAGATGGTTCGGTCATGTTGAGAGGATGAGTAAAAGACGACTAACAAAAGGGATTTATACGGCAGATGTGAGTGGCAACGACGGGAGAGGACGCCCTAGAAAGACCTCCCCTGACCTTATTGGTGAGGTTCTTCAGAAAGGTCGCGTGCGCAGTACTCGTAACCGGCGTGCTTGTATGAACGTGGATAAGGCGAAAGAAGTATGTAAGGATCGTAGCAGGTGGCGTTCTGGGGCTTCTGCCTACCCCCATCGGAAAAAGGAGTGAGTTTATGTATGTATGTATGAATAAACATGCCAGTACCTTGGACAAAATAAGGGGTGCAGCAAAATATACATCACATTGCGGTTAACTACGCGTTTTATATTGAAACAAAATTATTGTTTTGAAAACAGCTTTTATTTTTAGTATCTATGAACATCACTGGTTATGTTAGCGCACAAATCAATGTACTTATTGGCGAATTCAACGGTACAGGGGTCATAGGGGAATATAAAGTTAAGTTAGAACATTTCAGACCTGTTTTCTTAAAATAGTTAGATCTTTGACCTTTATATCTGCCACCAAAAGGTTCCTGTATTTATTTATTATTTTTATTTTACTTTATTGGGACATTAAACAGTTACACATTACAATTATGTTATTACAGAATACATATAAAAACTAGGTGAACGTGTAACCCACACAAATGTCTGCGAAAAAATAGTATAACATAGTTATAATTTTATAAAAACGTGCGTGGGAAGCTGATAAGCAAGTACTCGTAGGATAATATATTGAATCTCTACTGAATTTCCAAAACAGTGACCTAAGTAACTATTTTAAAGATCCAATAGCCATTTTTTTAAATTCCAATTGTGAAAGTGCGAAAATATCCAGATCGATTAAGTGTGTGTTGTACGTTTCTACGATGCACCGGAGAGTATAGTCCAAAACAACAAATTGCAATGATAAGACGAACATGAAACTTTCGGTTTTGTTAAGCGTCTTTTTTCACCCTTTAAGTAATAATAAATATATTATAAATTTCTTTATTGCCATAAAAACAGGTTACAAAAAGTGTGAGACCCTGACTCAAGAGCTAGGTTAGAGTACCTGTGTTTCAGGAGCGAGTGACTTCTTCCTTTTTAGTTACAATTGTTCAAGTTTTTTGAAGCAAAATTTGACAAACTATAGTCCTTAAAATTAAGATTAACATTGCAATACAGTTGGAATTAAAAAGAGCAAGTCAAATGAATCTTATTAAGTTTGAAACCAGCATTGAATAAATTCAGGATCAACAAAATTGGATTGGAAATTGATTAAGAACAATATTAAAATTAAAACTAAAACAGTCATTGCAGTAAAGTAATTAAGTAATTAGCTTACGTGAAATTGTGGCATACTCATGCAGACATCACCATCACACTTTTTTTTTTTTTTTTGGTGGGTGGGAAATCATCAATTAACTTCTCCCGCCCTGGGCGGGGCGGGAGGGAGTGTCAGACTTTTACTGACTAAAACCCACCCATGTTCCTTCTTGTGCCCTTTGCGTTCCGGGGGCGCGGTATCTCTTGCGAACAACCTGCAGCCCCGGCAGGCATCGGCCCTCTGTGGCCCCTTCCTTTTGCTGACATCTCTTTGAGGCGCGCGTGGAACACGAACGCGCCGTCGACACGGCCTGTCGTTATGCAACGTAAGGACGGTGAGCTACCCATTGCTCACCGTCCACAGGCCAGTATCTACGGTGGCCGGGAGTCGTCTCGCGGCTATCACCATCACACTACAACTGTTAAATCACAATTTTATAGAAACATTTTTCTGGAAATTACAGACACAACAAAAAAATAACCAATTAAATCGGTGCATCCGTTTTCGAGTTAAGCACATTTAACCATTCATTTTTATTAGGGTTCCGTACCCAAAGGGTAAAACGGTACCCCATTACGAAGACTCTGCTGTCCGTACGTATGTCTGTCACCAGGCTAACAAAAGAGCTGATAACTTTGAAACCGCTGAACCGATTTCCACCAAATATAGCTAAGAACACTCCCGACTAATATACCTTTCAAACAAAAAAAACTAAATAAAAATCGGTTCATGCGTTCGGGAGCTACGATGCCACAGACAGACACACACATACCACACACGTCAAAGTTATAACACCCCGTCGTTTGTGCGTCGGAGGTTAAAAACAGAATAACAACAGATATTAAAAAACAAAATAAACCTCATAAACCGTGAAAGTTAATCGGTAGAAATTTTCACAGATGATGTATTTCTGTAGTATAGGTACTGTAGTATACTAAAAAGTAGAATAAAATAGATATTTAAAGGGGCTCGCATACAACAAACGTGATTTTTTTGCTCGTTTTTATAGATAATCGTACGGAACCGTTCGTGCGCGAGTCCGACTTGCACTTGGCTGGGTTTTTTTACCTAGACTAACATGTCATGTCTACCGACTCAATCTCCACATAGTGCCGTACAAATTGTGAGCGTATCATCTGGTGCCCTGAGACAGTGAGGCGGGGTCGCGACAGACCACAAAGGAGATGACAGGACGAACTGGATGCATATCTCCAAAACTAAAGGAATTAGGTACGGACTTGACGGATGGAAGGAGTAGACTACATAAATATGACTTTTTACTAAATAAAATTACTTAATTGGCTTGTCACTGATCGCATAGGTACCTAAAGAATGAGTAAACTGCATTACACTTAAAAGAAAGGAAATGAGATAATGTTTTCATTAGAACAAGCTGCCGAGTTAGAAATATGCGTAATAGAAAAAAACATCACGCGATCCAATGATATCATCATTAGTAGGTAACTCTTAACATCAAACACATTTCGAACCGGACAGTAATAAGTTTATCTACATAGATATAAATCTTAATTTACCTTTCAGAATTCGCTTAGGTAAAAATCAAGAACGCAAAGCTAAATTACGCACAGCATTTTAAAATATTATTGAAAAATATGAGTGTTTCATCGATTAGGAAAATATAAGTGGAGTCAGCAAATATAATAAGTATACAGACAGCTCATCATCATCTTCCTGCCCTTATCCCATGTTACTTGGGGTCGGCGCTACATGTTTTCTTCTTCCATGCTGTCCTGTCAACTGTCATGCTATCACTGACTCCCTTCTCTTTCATATCATTCTTCACACAATCTATCTTTTCTTTGGCCTCCCTCTTCCTCTTCATCCATCCACATTTATATTCATAACTCTTTTGGTCACATGCGTGTCATCCCTCCTCTTCAGATGCCCAAGCCAAAACAAACGATTTCCTTTCAATTTTTCTGTCACTTAAGCTACGTTCAAATTTCCTCTAATATAGTCATTCCTTACCTTGTCCATTCTAGTCACACCACACATCCATCTCAACACTCTCATCTCCGCTACATGCAATCTTTTTTCATCCGTCTTCTTCACAGCCCAACATTCCGATCCATACATTACGACAGGTCTTTTCACGGACTTGCAGACAGCTAAGCATTTTTTTTTAACTCGTTCTCATTCTGTCAAATAACTAGGGGAGCAGCAATGACAAAATATATGCAAACGTTAAGCTATAAGTATCCTTATGAGCAATGAAAAAAAAACCTTTTTCTTAGCCAAATAAATTTAAAAAACAAGATTTTATTGTTAAATAATCTCTATTTGTAATGTTTTTCGTAAAATCTACGCGGTTGTGGGTTCGCAACCGGCCACCAAATACCAATGTGACTTTTTACATTTCATATTATGTAGGTACCTCCTTTCTTAAATTATCTTAGACATTAGGAAGACGTTGTGAAGAAACTTAGATTAAAATAAAAAATAAATCTTTACCGTACTCTAAGAATTTTGTCCTATATTGTAGACGCGTTGACAAACATAATGTAGGTATAAACTCAAGACATTTTTCAGAATCGCCTTGTACAAGGGACTTTGTAAAGGGTCATTGAACTTTCAGAAAAGCCTGTCTGCATTTGCCAATAGTTTCGTCTGCGGGAGTATTACGTCGGTTTCCAAGGTAACGGGCGGGGTTTTGAACTTACGACCTATCGATCGACATTCAGACGACTGCCTTTGGTCTAAAAGTCACTGCAGTAAGTGTGGCTATACAGTTATTTACTTGTACATACATATTTGACTCCATATTCCACTTTTAGGGCGAATTGCATCCAACTTTTATATCTAGCATTAGTCTCTTATCCGTGTAGTATATATCTTTTGTTGGAGATCCTAAATAGTAAATAATTGTGATGTGAGTGGCAACGCAGAAAGGGGACGCCTGAGACCTACACTGACCATTGGTGAGGTTCTTCAAAAAGGTGGGGTGCGCAGTACTCGTAACCGGCGTGCTTGTATGATCATATGTATAAACGTGGTAGAGGCGAAAGGAGTAAGGATAGTAGCAGGTGGCATTCTGTGGTTTCTGTCTACCCCCATGGAAAAAGGCATGAATTTATCTTAGGTAGCTACTACAAAGTTGTTTTGATGACGAAGAACTTTAAGGTAATTACAGATTTGGATGTCCAAATAATGTTCAATAATATTTGTTCAAGTCTAACCAGTCTTATATAAAACGAACTACAACAAGCACTCATACAAATTAGGGTCAGTTCACACCGAGACGCGAGGCTGCTCTCTACTCAAAATATAACTTTATTTACTACACGAAAATATACACATTTCATTGAGAAAAATCCTTGCTGCATGATGCTGAATCGTGTGAATTCTCACAATAAAATTTGTATCTCTTTGTGTAGTAAATAAAGTTATATTTTAAATCGATGTGCGCGTAGCGTCGAGTCGCGTCGCGTCTCGGTGTGAACTGACCATTACCCGCTGAAAATAGTAATATCATCACAGGGAAGCGTGTAATGAAAAAACAATTGCTTTTGCTGAAATATTAGTTAAATGGAAAATCCGTGTTGAACTAATTGTGATCTAATTTGCGATGATTTCCTCAAGTCGACCTACTTATGTTGTATGAGAAATCAGGACAGTTACTCAGGAAAATGTTATTGTTTTTTCTCCAGAGTGTACAGTAATGTATACGCAGATTTCTGGTATTTTCAATGTATGTATTTGGTGTGGGACTGCTGCTGCACATAGTGACACAAGACTTACGCCTGCCTGTTAAGCTGTACTTTGATCCATGGGTCAAGAAAATGTGTATGGCAGCTGGAAAATTTAAAGATTAGTTACAG
The DNA here is from genome assembly GCA_947462355.1 of Caradrina kadenii. Lineage (NCBI taxonomy): Eukaryota > Metazoa > Arthropoda > Insecta > Lepidoptera > Noctuidae > Caradrina > Caradrina kadenii. Next base: position 1,799,026 of record OX381693.1, on the reverse strand, counting down.
AAAAGCATAAAAAAAAATTAAAAAGGATCTATTATCATTGATAGAGATCTTTTTGGGGGAGCGCGCCAGGTATACCTGCTACAAGTAATACTACCATACCTAAATCTGCCGCAAAGCAGTGTTGCATTACAGGCACATGAGACATTTCAACTTTGTCTCTGGGATGGCAGCACATTTGCAAGATCTCTGGTACAGATGTCTTTAGGCAGCGATGACCACTTAACATCAGGTGATCCGTCGGCTTGTTTGCCATCCAATGATATAAAAAATAAACAATTAACCCATTTTTAGAAATAAAACAATAAAATAATGTATACATAGATATTTTTATTTGAAAAATATTTCGTGTAGCTAACAAACTAATCACAATATGGCATTCTACATCCGAATTAATGTATTTATACAAAAGTTCTTACTGCAAATAATATACATCGGCCGTCACCGCAAATGCCCGCACATATCCGCACACATACCATCTAACAACTGCAAGCTACGCGAATATGTACATCGACAATTTAGAATTTTAATACAATATATTTCGATCACAATCCAATTCATTTTATTTACATTACCACCACTTGAAGGAGGGTATGGAGGGATGGGAGACGAGTCTCGTTTTTTGAGTAGCATAATTTAAGCTGCGTTCCTTTTCATACAAAAGTCCTGTATATGTCACACGGCAACATGAAATAAGCAGTCAGTTTTAATATTTACTAATATTATAAAGCTGAAGAGTTTGTTTGTTTGGTTGAACGCGATAATCTCAGGAACCCGTGGTTCTAATTGGAAAATTCTTTTTGTGTTAGATAGTCCATTTATTGAGGAAGGCTATACGTTAAATAACATCACGCTACGACACACGGGACAGGAGCAGTAACCAAAGACGTAACTTTAATCGGGTGAAAGATACCACGCGAACGAAGACGCGGGAAGAAGCTAGTTGAATGCATCGTGTCTTACAACTCATTCGTTTAGCCTCCAATAAAAGAGTACTTTCTTTAAAAAAAAACCGGTAAAAGTACATTGTACGAACAACTCGTTTCATGATTGTCTGAAACCGGAATAGTTCCGTCCGGGACTCGAACCGGTCGTCCAGACGTTTCGCACACGGGTTTCTTTGGCATATTAAATTGAGGGGATGTCTGTCTGTTGCCTGTCGTAATTTTGTCTACAACGCGAATATAAACTTCTTAAATTGTTTTTTAAACTACCAGGTGTAGTGGCACAAGAAAGTAACCAGACTTTTTTAAAATAATTAAGCAAACTTGTTGTATTGAAAGTGGAGTGGACCTTTTGAGGATAAAAGGACTAATTGCCTATCGTGGCAAAGGGTGACGAATTACAAGATCATGATGAAGATGAAGATCATTGAAACTGATATTGTCGAGTAATAAATCAGATACTGACGACTGAGTTCAACTGTTTTCAAGGGTATTTTCCCTTTTGTTTTAACATCCCAATTCATGTTTGATCTCTGTCCCCGTGGATGTCAAAAATACCAAACAACATATCCTATGACACTTCACAATACTGTAATCGGACCACCAGTAGAGATTGTCACTTTATAATATGAGTATATATAGAAAAGTAGTTTCTCGAATATTTTTATAGACAATTGTACGAATAAGTACACAAGATTTCACATTGCGACTTACGGCTTATCTTTTAAGTCCACAAAGACAATTCCTTTTTTAATAAAAGGTCTTACGTCAACCGTATTCCATACCCTTCTTCAAACTACAACCTTATCCCTTCATAAAAACATTTTCCATACGAGTTATGAACTAAAACGGTCTAAACTCATTGGCTTTTCGTTTTATTAAAAAAACAAGGGATTTATTAACTTCAAATATAAGTAGAACAGTTAAGATTCAATCTTTAGGAACTTTACTATCAAATTTTATTGCCGTTTAGTTAAATGAGCTATTCCATACATTTCAAACAAATTGTATGTCTTTTCAAATCAAATCTATTCTGCTTAAATTTGGAACAGGCTGCCGGTGATCCAAAATAATCACAAAATAATTTTTTTTTTTTTCACATTTTTAATCATAAAAATTGCCATGTATAACATTCTGTCCACAACTGCAGGATATTTTAGCACCGTGTGTAAGTAATTGTTTTGGAATTAAGAAATAAAATAGTTAAATGCTGCTTCGATTGAGTTTCCGAAGTTAATGGGCCTGTTTCACCACCTTACAACAAGTTCTGATTAAATTACTTTGCAGATTATTTCCTAAAACTTAAGTTAAATGTTTTGAATTTAACATCTGATCAATATAGACAATGTTGATCAGATGATTGAGAGGTGGTGTAACTGGTCCTTAGGGCTCTCTTAATTTAAATATAAGTTATCAGACTGCACACGAGCGGTTTTTTTATGTAGGTATTTAAACTCTATGCAACAAAAAAATACAAAGGCGGACTTAATACCTTAGGCGTTCTCTACCAACCAAAAGTGGTCAGCGGTTGTCTTCTTTCATACAGTCGACACGTCAAGACCGCCGTGCGACACTAATATCGCGCTCGCACAACGGCAGGAAGACGCAAGACATGTGCAAACTATATGAAAAAAAACAATCATCCAACAACGCCACAGCTCCAGTCCCGCTGCAGTTCTAACCACCAAACTCATCAATTCAAAGAGGCCTAACTCCCTCAGAAAACTTTCCTACAGTACCTTGTGATGATGACTCAATTTGAAAACGTGTTAAGGGCGTCAATTATGACCAAAATGTATTATTTTCTTCCCATCACATATTCTGTATAAACCTATAGATTGAGTAAATAAGAAAAAATCTATACGCCTCGTGTATTGGCAAGGAAAGTATTAGTTATAAATATAAAAAAAAAACATTGTGTGCCGGCGAAAAGCAAGTCCTCTTATACTAAATATAATAAACTATATTTAGGGTGAGTGGTAATTAGTGACCGATACTTAAACACATGATTGTACTCTTGATAATAAACCTCTTTCCAAAAGAAACTATTTTTTTAACACACGTTTTTTCTCGAACAGCTGATATCGCAAAGGCGTGCGGGCGGCCCGTACGGTTGAACGAAAAACAGAATAATGCATGGTGAAAGTTACATACATAAATATATATATATAAACTCACGCCTTAATCCCATAGGGGTAAGGAGGAACCTCAGAAAACAACCTGCTACGAACCTTCATATTCCTTTAGATTTGTCCAAGCATACGAGCACCCGAGCTTTTTGGAGAAGTTGAATAATTGTATTTGTATAAAAACATAGTAAATTAAATACCAGCTGATCGTGTGGTACTCAATATTCTATTGGAAGACAGGGGTCATGCGGTAAGTATGTAAAAAAAATAACATTTCTTTGGGAAAGTTGTTTGCTATCGTGAGTACAATAATGTGTTTTAGTATTGGCCACTAATTACCAGTCACGCTACATAGGTGACTTATATAATTCGGCCGCGCTAAGTAGGGCATACACACTATATGGGCGTCTACACACTGACTGATGCGGAGATACATTGATCAGACTATAATATCTACAGCCAAATTAAGCCTAGTACTGCCAAAATCAGCCAAACTACAATCTGTTAATAATTTAATGAATTACGTACTATCCAGAAATAACAGTTCAATTTACACTCAAATAATAAGCGTTAAAATTAAAAAGAAATCATTACAATTGTCAATTTTTGCCCATTTTCTTCGAAGTGTAGGTACTTCGAAGAAAATGGGCAAAAATTGACTTGGTTTGGCTTGATTTGGCAGAACTAAACCCAATTGCTATCAGGCTAATGGACACACAAAAAAGAACTTTATCGACAGCGCTCTCCATACAAAAAACAGTCATATATATAGCCATATTTTGGTCAATATCTAATTAAACTAAATGACGTTGTAGCTAGAATAAGGACAGTAATATCTAGGCTTGTGGTAAGTCAGTTTCCCGTTAAATACGGCTTACTTTCAAAATGATACGTAACTCAAAGTCGTAATAGAAAACTAGAAGTTTTTAAGTTACCATAATATTAATTGACCCAAATATCAAAACAGTCTAGTTCAACTACACTTTGTATGGAGTTCACTGTCGACGGAATCCTCTTTAACTGAGTCATGTAAAGATCAGGCAGACAAAGCCGCAATTAACTCGGCTAAAGTGATCTTTAATAGATGGAGATTGCAAAAGTGCAATAGAGCAAAGCTTTTTATATGTTAAAAGGCAAGATAGAGAAACACCACGCTGCATTCCAAAACGGACAAAACAGACATCGGCAAAAACGCTGCCAGGGGCAAATAGGATCAGAGCCACATCAGCCGCATGCACAGTGACCGCTGGGCAAGTCACCACTCAATAGGTGCCTGAAGATGGATGGCATCGGCGAGGCCAGTTCAGAAAGAAGTGGCGTGATGACCTGAACGCGTATAACGAGGGCTGGTTTGAAATGGTGTGGGAAGATAGTTCCTGAAAAGACTTGAGGGGCGGAGGGGTGTCTGTGCCCAGCGCTGAGACAGAAAAAAGAAATTAAAATTAAACTAAAATAGAGTTAAAAATTGGAAATATCTTTCTCTCAATTTTCGACTGTAGTCCTGTTGTTTTCTAGTTCATAATCAATAAATCGATGAAAACTTCTAAGGTCTATTGCAGCTGTGTTCGCGCCGACCCTAACTCTAAAATAACACTTTTAGTTAGAACTGTTTCCTTACCAGTCTGTGTGGGGACCACATAATAACTTCTGATATTTTATAATAATTATATTTTTTAAATGCGATTTGTCATAAACGAATAATATATACAGACCGACTTCTAACTCACTATCTGCCGTTCAGGGGGTTAAAGTGGTCATAAATATGAACAACTTTATTTAAGGGACCAACCACGAAATATGAAAAAATGTCTGTTGTTCCCTATAAAATTGCTCTTCAACACAACCAAAATGTATAAAGTCGATTCCTTTTTTTTTTTAATAATAGTTGTTCATATTAATACGCACCTTCACCCGCTAAAAGGTTGGCAATTAATAAAAACTCATATTGTATAAGTTTGAAAAGTACTGACTAAGGATTATTGCAAACGAGACAATATGCTTGAGGATTTTTAGCTTTAAACCTTAAAATGCACCAGTAATAGAGTTCAAAATTGCGAGCATGATATAATTACCGCACCATTTATTATCTTGTTATCACAATTACACAAATTTCAACTCTATTCCTGTAGCAATTTAGTTCATTATCAATTAGCAAAAGAAAAATGCTCAAGAATATTGGTGCCCTGTATGTGCCGACCAATAGACAAAGCAATATTATTTAAGCAGTCTTTTAAAACTTTTTATTAGTTAAAGGAGTCTGCCAACTACACCGTATCATGCCATGATCGTGCTAGCAACGTGTCGGACAAAAAAATACTATTTGTGTTGTGAAGTGCGAGACCATGCCCACTAGACCGTTCCATCACCGACTAACACCGTCGCGTGCCAAGCACGGAGCGTCAACAATAGGGAATATGCAGGTTTTTTTTTTTAATTAATCGTTATTCATGTATAAAACAGTTTTGTAAAACTCTTTTTCGAATAACTATGAAATTAAAAAATATATAAGCCATCGAAGATTTGTTTCATCTCTTTCTAGCAAAACGAGTTAATATGGCCGTAGTGTTTTGTGACGTCACAGTCCATGTCGGATCTCTCTGCCTGATCGATGCGTAATTAAAATTTTTAAATGCTCATATCGGCCGTATTTCTTGGCCAATTTTAATTTACTTTTTGTCATCTCTGCCACGACATATTCATATATTTGTAGTGACATCTATCGCTCAGCTTGCGAACTACGACAAACTGACGTTGCCTAGATCGCGATATTAAAGTTCGCCGCGACGTTTAGCATATATACAAAATCCCGACAACAACCCGGGCGGCAGTAGCCCGCCAGACACAACACCCCTTTTTTATGAAGGATGAGAGACTTTACACCCTGTTTCTCATACCTTCCAAATATTATTAATAAAAAAAAAGTTCATGCATATTCCCTATTGTCTGTTGATACATTCTAGTGAGCATTATAGTCCGTGTCATGTCTTTGCGTGCTTGATACGTTCATAGCACGGTCATGGTATGGAACAGACTTCTTAAGGCGTCAACATATTATTATAATCAAGCCTAATTAACGTGGCCATTACATATATGTTACATGGTAAAATAAACACATCTAAATATATCTAACAAATACAAATATCTATTACATCTTAAAATTAATAATGAAACTTATTCACTAGACTACATCTAATATGTACAACTCATATATTTTTAATGATATTGTGATACTTTTCGCACTTTATCATTCAATAAAAATCACTTTTCGTATTTTAAACGCAATGTTTTATTGTTTTAAAAATATTATTTTAAACTTTTTTGAACGCCAGCGTCGTATTTAATAATTAAGACAAATTATTTCCACGTTTATAAAATAATATGAAATAAACTATTTAGGAAATACTTGGGCGTTGGTCACACCAAAAAATGTTCTCTCAAAATTATATAATATTATATAAAAAGTATTGCATTATTGGTGTCTGTTTAAGGCGACTTATTGATAACTGCTAGCATCCGTCTGCTAAATTATACAACTATTTTATAAGGGCACTGATACACTATACAGGATATTATGAAAATCTTTTAATTTCGCGCCCACTTCTCCGGATTGAACACAAAACCTATATCCAACATTGTGTTCACTGAGATTCTTAAATCCGACAAAGTAATAAATAAAAAGTATAAATTCGTTCTTCGGCTAAGTATTAGCTCCTAGCTGTCAATAAAGGAATATTAAAATGATCACATTAAAAAAAAACAATTGGTCTTATAAGCAAACATCACTCTTCTCAATAACTTTGCCGAGTCGCAAATGATAGTGTACTTAAAATTGGTCATCTCGCACCACTGTCCACATAACAATGAAGTGTTTGCACGTAAGAACAACATAATGACAAAATCCCTCTACTGAGATTTATCGCACCTGCCTTTCCCTCATTCACTCTCGCATATGTACAAAGCTGACGTCATACAATTCTTGTCCAAATCTCAAACCTGTACAAAAATAACGCAGGACACACAATATTATGTATTTTTCTTTAATATATACAACATCTAAATTTAATAAACGTCTTGGTGTTACCAATTTATTGATATTAATAATAATTAATATTATTTGTTGTATAAACTAGAGTATAAAATTTGACTCCAATTAATAATACAACTCATTCTGCTATTAAATGAAAAATTATTACTTTATAATGTTAGATTCACACATAATTATATATATATAGTTTTTTTATAGTTATTATAGGCACAAATGAACATTGTTGTGTGCCTTAAGCTTCACTACCACTACTTACAGTAGGCGAGGGGTTCAAGTCCTACAATATAACCATATTCACTAAGGGACCGCCTTCCCTGTCTTACTACACACAATACCGAGTATAGATACCATCAATCAATTTGACATACGTGTTCTTTTTATGAGCTGTCAAAATCCAATTCCTATATTCAATTTTTCACGGTAATAGCAAATTGTGACGTCGCTTACTAATTTCTAAGACGAACCAAAATTACCGACATAGCCCAGCGAATTAGCAAGTTGAAGAGGCAGTGGGCAGGACGCATGGCACGCAGAGCTGATGGAGATCACGCACCAGCAACCGCAGCGTAAGACGTCCACCCACAAGGTGGACGGACGACCTGATAAAGACCGCAGGAAGCCGCTGGATGCAGGCCGCTTCCAACCGGTCCTTTTGGAAATCTATGGCTTATGTCTAGCAGTGAACGTCTGGCGGCTGATATGATGACGTCACTTGCCTACTCAATTGAGTATTTATTGATTTGAAAGCAACAAGAAATCCAATTTTACCGTTAATTGAAAAGGAATCAGATTATTAGGATATTATTTTCAAAATAGAGGAGGTTTTTATGTGAACTTGTATCTTGGTATATTGATTAATGGTGTCTGTTACCCATTTCTCTAAAACCATTCCTTTCCAATTCTTTTTGATTTTAAAGAAATAAATAAAGCTGCCAGACTAAAAAACAAAAATAGAATGCCAATTTGTCTTTTTCAATAATTCCGATATGATTATGATTTATGACTAGTTTACCAATCGCAGTATTTTTTCATTTTTTCAATAATAATAGGAGAGATCGAAATTGTTGTGATTTATCGCGATTTAAGTCAATATGCTACAAATATGCAGTATTTTAAAGGAATAGGAAACTTGTGTTAAGGGCATGCGCTCCACTGAATCGTTGGTTATATCAATGGTTAGTATAAGCTATGGTTGGCGTGCTAATATAGAATGACAACATCAGTGGACCGTCTGAACGATATTAAAAATGTAAAATAATATTAACAATATGTTCTGTTATAACTTCACCTCTTTTTGAAGAAACATAGAATAAGGAAACGAAACTAAAGAAACATTTTAATACATTTCAACTAGGGTCTAGAAATAAATTTGCTATTCAAATTAGAGCTTTAAATCGTATGCGTTAAGATATTTTTAAATATTGACGAGACAGAAAAGGTGACGGATAGCGAGCGGGGCGCTGGCAGCTAACGACTGGATTCCGGCTGGGGTGTTGCCATAATAAGCAATAACCATTAGTATTAAAACTCCTTTAATTTCGTCATAAATTGCAGTCTATCTTAAAAAGAGGTCGAATTGATAAATTATCTTTTCCCACGTAACAATTTATACCATTATTCAGCTTTGTTCTTCATTAACAGCCGTATTTTAAGACGTTTCCTTGGAAATTACTCGACTCAACATCAGAGTAAGTCAATACGACACTTAATTGTCGTCGTACAGAGTGCAAAATCGCATGACACTTAACTTTCCATCTGATTGACTCACTATAAAATCGTTCATATCGTTAAATTTCGGTTAAATGATTTTGTACGCGTGTAGATGGGAAGCGATCGAATTTATCAAAAATGAACTAAGAATATGCTTGTTCAAGTAAAGTTCCAAGAAACATCTTACAATAAGGTCGTTTATCGCTTAACACTGTACCGCCTATCCCTACTCTACGCCTAATAAAGACTGATCATAAATTATGCAACTGTATACTCTATTGTCATTGACCGTAACTTATTGTTGGCTACGCTTCGTTCATTGCACTAAACATGCTGACTGCTAAGTCCAATCATCAGCACGTATTGACGTCGCGATGAGACGAGATTCAACATACATTTAGTACTTTTGTTGACCCTACAAACTCGTACATATAGTACTGTTAGCAAAAAAATTATGTACACAGGTAACATTCGCAATTACAAAGTACTGTGACCCCATTTCTGAAACCATATTCAGTTCAATTCGCTTAGAAATCGGGGTTCTTGTATGACGGCTATCTAACAAGATATTATGTATACAATTTCTGTATTAGAGTACCTAATATGAATTTCATAACACATTCGTGCTTAGATCAATCTGTATAGAATAATTGTGTTTCCAATTATTGTCACTAGATGGCGGTATTTCAGTTTCAGAACAAATTGAAGTTTAAAATATAAATAACTCATACTAGGCGCTCATTTGCTTGGTTATCCTGCACACCTAACTCTTTCACCGCTCGTACAGAGGCGACCAGCTATCCCAAACTATCAAATTTTCACAATTGAACATGAACCTTATACTTTTGTAATAAAGTTGAAAAACGATCAAAGAAACTAGACAGATTAAGGTAGCTTGGGCTTAGTACATAATGTGTGATCTCGTCACACCGCGCCGCCATTTTGTTTCACCTACATACCACGTACCGCTAATTTCGACGCAAACACTAACATTAGTAGGAAATAATCACGCATACACTACGCCTATCGTTAAGTCCGGACCTCCGTCGAAGCACTTTCTAGAGGTCACTTGTTTCACTGCCCGCTACTAGTATTGTATTGTACTGTGTCTTACCAGGCAGGGAAAGGTTTACCTGGAACAAATAATTATGATCGTAATCTCGTCCACATATGGTTTGTACCTTGCACAACTCGCAGCATCACAATTATTAAAGATGAACGCATTCATCAAAAAAATTTGGTATCGTAGTCGTGAGCACAAACTTTAAGTTCATTTTGGGTCTCTTTGGCGAAATGAAGGAGGTGGGGACTGACGGAACAAGCGCGTGCAGCGTCGGCGCCCCCCGCCTCCTTCATTCCGCCAAAGAGACCCAAAAATGAACTTGGAATTTGTGCTGACGACTCGTGCCGGTTATTTATAACTTGTGGTCATGTTAAGGACCATGTGATGTCACTAGGTAAGTTTAACCAATTTAATTAATTATAGCGTTATCAAAATTAACTGTTTACAGAACTCAGTTCCGCCACAATCTATTAATAATTAAATTCAATACGTCAAACTAATTTCATTCAAACAGTTGTTTTCAAAGTCAAATTATTAACATCAGCTATTTGCCAGTCAAAGTCCTATCAAAATCTGTTCAGCCGTTTTGGGAGATTATCCTAAACAAACAGACAGATAGATAGACAAAAATGTTTGAATCAATTTTTTTTTAAGTACCATGTAAGTAGTCTTTTTTTTAACCTCTCGTGTACCGGAACGTAGATCAACGCTCAAAATAAGCCAGTGTTAGTCTGCCGGAGCGTATATCTGTAATTATGTGACATTAAAAAAATGAATTTTGTACGTGTTCGCAAGGCATACGAGGGGTTAAATGGCATTAGGCTCGCCCCTCGTAACATGGGAGCTAAACATGCCGGGCAAACTTTGGGTGTACATTGGTCCACCTCTGCCTAACCTCTCGGGAAATACAGGCGTGATGGTGTGATGAGTGTGTACCTAGTCGGAGTCGGTGTCGTCGCGCACGGAGCAGCGCAGCTTGGAGAGCGTGCGGCGCGCGGCGGGCGTGTCGTCCTCCTCGTCGGACGAGATGACGATGCGCTGGCGCGGCACGGAGCCCGTCGCGCCGCGCGTCATGCGCCGCGGCACCGCGCCCTCCGCGTCCGCTGCACCAACATAACACATCCCATCATAATTCCCATACCAATATCGGCCTGCCAATATCGTGCCAGTCGATCTGACCGAAATATCTATATACAATATGACTTTAAATTCGTTATCAATCTTTCAGAGGGTAAACGTACTCATGAATATGAAAATCTTTTATTACGAGACCTACTCTAAAATATAAAATTAAAAAAACAGCTATTCCCTACAAAAATATACCGATCACAATGTATGGAAAAGCCGATATTTATTTGTTATATTTCAAAGTAAGTCCCATTATAAAAGTTACAACATTTTCACCGCCCCTGCATCCTAACAAACAAAAAATAATCATAAAAGTCAAGTCCACTTACCGACGACTTCTTTGTGCTTGACCTTGGCCTCCTTCTTGGCCTGTTTCTCCTGCTCCTTCTTCTCGACCTTGGCCTTCTTCAGCGCTTGGCACTTCTCTAACGTGGGCTTGCCGTCGAGTCCGGCCGCCACCAACAAGTCCAACATCTTCTGTACACGCTCCTTGTTTTTCGTACAACCTGTAATATTATGATAATTATGATGGAGCTGATGACTAAAAAAAAGTTTATGATAGACTGGATATAAGAGTGTTTTCAGGAACTAACTGCTATAATTCTCTTCCGATAAATTGAAATCGGATAATTTACGTTAGGCCTCTGTCCCACACCTAAAGTAAACTTTATTTACCTTAAAAGAATAAATAGATCACCAAAAAAAACTAAACATTACACAGCTTACTTGGGTATAGTAACCGGCAAGTCATGAGCACAAACTTCAAATTAATTTTTGGCTCTCTTTGACGGAATCTCTTTCTCTGCGCCGACGCTACACGAGATTGGTCCTACGACTGGACTAATCGCGTGCAGCGTCGGTGCCCCACGCCTCCTTCTTTCCGCCAAAGAGACCCAAAAATTAACTTGAAGTTTGTGCTTAGAACTGGTGCCGGTTACTATATGATTTTGACAGATAGGAGCGAAAGTTTATGTTAACCCTCGTCTCTGAATGTAAACCTTATACATAAATTCACAAACGCAACTCAATTTGAAGTCGCCTTTAAGTCTTATGCTATCTCTCTCACATTAGATTAAAAAAAAAAAAAAAATTCCCCTCACTAAGATTTTTTCCTGTATCGTGGGTGCGTTTACAAACATATATAAACTCACATACACAAACAGCCAGACCCGGAATAATTATCTGTAGGTCATCAAATATTTGTTCCGTGCGTGAATCGAACCCGCGACACGCAGCACAGCAGTCGATCGCTCGGCCACTGCGCCAACCGTGTCAACAGTGTATTGTAGCGACAGAGATACATTTAGAGCGTCTTAAACTTACGAGTCGTTTGAGATATCGGAGGTTAGCTGTTGACTTAAAAGCCCTGTCATATTTATTTGTTTATTCATTGCATTCATGTTGTAAAAAGATGTTACATAAATATTATAAGTATCAAAAATGGCCCCCTACCCTAAATTAGCCGAATAAAACTAAATTGGTAGCGACATACCTTCAACAAGCTTCTTATAGTCGAACCGTATCCCCGCTGCTTTGCAGAACTTCTTCATGTCGGTGATCCCGGGCTGGCGTAGCTCGGGGGGCACGGGGGGCCGCCCACGCTTTCCCCCGCCCCCCGGCGAGGCCCCCGCGGGCCCCTTGGGTGCGGGGGGGGCCCCGGGGGCGCGCGGACTGTTCTTGGACCCCTTCGGTCTGCCGGGCCCGCGCTTCAGTGGCGTATCCTGTTTGTGATAGGCGCTTATTTCACTCGATACGACTGATTGTGATTTATGGGCGGTGCTTATGTAGGCGAGGAATGGCTTTGATGAAAGTTTGCATCGAAAAACAATTGACGAAATAATGTACGAAGTTGGAGTCAATGAATATGACAATGTAATGTGATAAAAATGGAAAAAAAATATTTTTAGTTCTTATAATTTGGTAAACAACTAGCAGCTAGGCAGCTAGCGGCACGATCGCAAATTTGCAACCTAATCTCAGTCAGCTTGTCAAAAATGCCTCTAATTTACCTACAACTTTTGTCATTGACAGTCGCTGAGATGAGATTGCGACTCAATTTTCACCATTTTGCATTAGTAAAATTGTCTTTTTAACCTAATCATGGAGCATTCGCTAAAGTATAGTATATATACTATAGACAGTATGAATGTCATCGATCTGACTTACAAACTAAGAGATATAGGTGTCCAAAACGATTTAAGGTTGATCTTAAAGAAAAAAAATCCTTTTCGTTTTTTGAAAAAACTCAGTGTCACTGTATACCAATACATTATTACAAATACGCTGACAGATAACAAAATAATGATTTTAGTATTTACGTACTTCGTCACTTTCTTCCGAGTCGCTGCCTGAAGAACCGGATGAGTCGTCTGATGATGACGAGTCGACAGTCGTCACCTGAAGGCGAAAACCACATATAAAATAAAAGATGGGCGCTAAAGGCTAATTATAAAAAGCTAATTGAAACCTTAACCTGATGCAAATAAGGCTCAGATTTCTCTGAGCGAAAATGATCAAAACTTTTATCAAATATGAATATTAACGTTGTAGGAATGAGGTCCGAATTTGTATAGCGCTTTATAGACCTCTGCCTAAGTGAAGGGTGTACCAGGCAGAGGTTAGGCTGCCTACCTTCCTCATCATACCGACGAACTATGGAATGTGCGAAATGTACATTGGTACACGTCTGCCAAACCCTTCTGCCTGTATCCCCAGGCGTGCCGTATGTTGTGGGTGTAACTTAAAAAAGAAACATAGAGCGTAGAGCGTGTCACCTCGCTGGCGGGCGGCACGAGGCCGCGCGCCTGCAGCTTGGCGGCGGCGAGCTTGGCGGCGGCGGCCTTCTGCGCCGCGATCTGCGCCGCCTGGCTCGCCAGCCTCTCGCGCTCCGCGTTCGCGTCGTAGTAGTTGAACAGCACCTCCATGGACACGGGCACGTCGCCGAAGTACACCTCGTTGGGGATGTGCGACGAGTCGAGGCAGTCGTCGCTCCATCGCCTTTGGAAAATTCAAAGTCAAATTATTTATTCCAATAAGACCAATAAACGGTAATTCTTAAAGACATCTACAAGAATAATAATAGCATGAGAGGCGCCTTCTTTGGTCGCCATTTTGGATTTGTTTCTTTAATGGCACAAGTGTTTTGATATTTTCACTCGTGGTACCATTAATATCAGCTTATTTTAAGACCATATATTATTTTGTATACCTTCACTTCGACTTTAAATAGTTATTAAAATTAAATGGATCTGTATCATACAACAGATTGATCTGATAAAAAACCGATCACTAGACTACTGACCTTCTAAACTGTATGCCGGAAAAGTCCTTCCTGAACGGTCTGATGGCGTACTGGTATCCCGTGGCGCGTGGGCGCGGCGGCGGGGCCAGCGAGCGGGGCGCGGGGGCCCGGGGACCCGCCGGGGAGGGGCCAGGCGCGCGCGGGACTCCAGGGACCTTGGGCTTGTTGGTCGACCCCTTTGGTCGCCCCCTCTTTTTGGGCTGTCGATTGTGACGATTTTATTCTCAATATTTAACGGGTGCAGTGAAAATGTACTACGTGTATGAATTGCTTACGAATAAAATCTACAAGTAATATTATAGAAGATATTCAGTATTGAGAAAAAAACGATGCTCGACTGGTAGATAATTGGGTATACACGACTTCACAAAAAAATATTGTTTTTATTTTACCCCTGAAAACCCGATGAATTTTTAAATAACTATAAAATTCGATTTTTTAGTTGCTTTGAAACCAATAAATAATTAATGAATTGATATGTCAAATAAGTGACGTCTCAGTTTTATATTGTCATACATCTATGGGGGAATCGCGGTTTTGACAGCTCAAAAAAAGTACGCCAATATTGATTAATTGATTCATTCTAATTGAGTAGTGGATCTACCCAATTACTATGGTATAACAAATTACGAGGTGTAAAGAGACACTTCACATAACCGTTAACTACATACCGTCCATCAAACTAATTAATTAACTTTGAGCAAACAGCGCTGCTAGAAAACGATTTTTATTTTGTTGTAAAATCACTATTTATGATAGCACGTAATATAAAGCACACAAAACATTGGGCTTACAGGTGGATAAAACAGCACCGAAGTCGTGAAGATATTGAAAGTTTAGATACAATATTTAAATCTACTTTTAATACCTTCGTAATCTGCAGTTTCTCAGGTATGGTCCAGAACAAAATAATGGTCGCAATTATGGGAACAATATCTAGCTTCCGGCTTTGTTAAGAGGAAATGCCGGTGGTCTTTCTCCATAGAAACGGTCTCGCCTGTTTTCTTTCTGGTTTCTGACTTTAATGCATTGATTTTTTACAGTGAAGTAAACTTTACTATTTGTGTGTCCCAATGTTTTTCATTTTAAATATACATTATTTGTATAAGCACTAGAACCGATAGAAAATGCTCAAAATTACTGATGTAAACCGCTGTCGACATAGGCCTAGTGTACAAGTTTGAAAATTATTAATGAAAAAAGAAAAACATAGGTGTACAGTATACATCCTTGGTATTCAGTTTATAAAATATAAATTTTATATTGAGAGCCAAAACCCGAATTGTCACTTTTTACTTAGGCTATTCAACCGGATCTATAGTTATCCTTTTCGCACGCTAAGACCCATAGAGCGACAGCAATAGTTTCTTCTAATACCTAATTGTCAAAAATCTGTCCTCTATCTTTCCTCTAAAGTGCCTTATACACATGTAAATACACTATGAGTACCAATAGAAGACTCACGATCATGAAGCAATAATATGTGACTGAGCTGAGGATGATGATGAACGGAGGGATTCAATCAAAGAATTAGTATAAAACTACTTTACCTCACTCCCTGGTGTCGGCATTTTCCCAGGTATAGAACCCGATTTGGGAAGCTCTGGACTGCTAAACGGTTTTCTGTCTTCTACACTGAAACAACCAAGTTAAATATTACAAATTAATCATCATCCATACATTGAAAGCTAATACAACTAGCTGTCAAATCTTGAATGGAGCTATAGAATACTTAAAGAAAATTCATAGTTCTGTAAAAATCTAGAAGTCTGTTGCCCTATATTTTATGGGGCACCTAAACCAAGGGTCTGTTAATCTCGTTTTTTACAATCGTTAGGGGACACCTAAATAGGTTTAGAAGCAAAAGGTAAGCGAATAAAATATGAGATCTCGAAAACTGATTGCCTTGTGGCGCTGAAATGTGGCAGGTAAGTAGTTTATAGGTAGGAGACGTCAGGCAAGAACGGATTATGCGACAGGGGCGAATTCAGACGAAGTCGCTGGTATATGTATGTATTCTCCAGACCGATTCCGGCCACAGCGGCTAATCTTAATGTCTGCATTAAGATATTATGATATGAGGAGATATTATGGTGCACCGCTTCCCTAACTCTCATAGTCCGATGGGACGGCAATCTCACACAACCGGGCAGAGATCAGGCGCAGGACCAACGGTTTTACATACTTTCCGAGCCACAGGGGTACCACACCACCAGCTTCGAAACTACAGGCTGTTACTGAAGCCGTGACGACGGCGCGTTCGTGTTCCATGCGCGCCTCAAAGAGATGTCAGCAATTATTGGACCACTCAGGGCCCATGCCTGCGCTGGGGGAGGGGGGGCTGCGGGTTGTTCGTAAGAGATACCGCGCTCACGGAACGCAAAGGGCACAAGAAGGAACATGTGTGGGTTTTAATCAGTAAAAGTCTGACACTCCCTCCCGCCCCGCCCAGGGCAGAGGGAAGTCATTTGATGATTTCCCATCCGGAACAAAAACCGACCTGCGAATCGATCCCAAGACCTCTAGCGTAGCAGTCGCGTTTAGGACCACTAGGCTTACGCGGCAGTTGGCTGGTAAAAGCTAGTGATAAATATACATAGTTACCTCTTGTCACTGAGGGTGGTGGGCTCGGCCGCGCGCTGCAAGTCGCCCGCGCCGCCTTCCGCCGCGCCTTCAGCTTTACACACATCTACAAAACCAACACAATGATGTCGAAATGAACATTTTGCTACTAAATAAGCAAGTTTAGGAGTTTAGCCCAAACTAATAAAAGGACCGGTCATTGTGGCGCTTTCTAGGTTGCCTGTCCACAGAAGCGGAGCGAAGCTGCGGAGCGGAGAAACGGAGAAATATTAACCAATAGGATTACATAACTCGGCCAGTGGGTAGTCTTAAAGGGGCAGAGCGAAGATTTTATGCAATCCTATTGGTTAATATTTCTCCGTGTTTCCGCTCCACAGCCTCGCTCTGCTTCTGTAGATAGGCAGCCTTAGGGTAGGCTCGTGGCCAGCAGTAGACGTCGTTCGGTTGATAAGATGTTGATGATAAATAAGAAAAAATAGAGCAAGGCAAAGAGTAAGCCTTTTTTGATACATAAAAACGTTGTCCCACTCTAGGAATGTCTCCTATATCGTAGGTGTGTTTACAAAGAAATAAACTCAAGTGAATATACAGCAACATTTTCATAGTAGTCGCCACGAGTCGTAACCACAAACATCAAGTAAATATTTTGGGTTTTTGGTCCGTCAGTCGGACCAACCACGCGCAGCGTCGGCGCCCTAAAAAACCCAGAAAGGAATCCAAAGCCCCAAAAATTATCTTGACGTTTCTGCTCACGACTCGTGGCGACAACTGTACTATGGTTTTTTCGATACATGCAGTTGACACTTACCAGCCGGTTTATCCATCAACTTATTTTCAACTCCAATGATTGGGTGACCATCACCTGGAAATAAATTACACGGAAAATTACAATTGGGTAGTTGACACCACCTAACTACACCTGATATAATTAGTGCATGTGTTTAAACGCACTAATCTCCAGAACTACCAAACGATTTGGGAAAATCATTTTAGAAAAATGCTTCTAGTAGTTATAGACTATTATAACATCACGGAGCGGAGCAGTAACCAAAGACGTAACATGGTGCGGGTGAAAAATCACGCGAACGAAGTCGCCGGCAGAAGCTAGGTAATCAATAATTCGAAGATATAAAATCTTTAAAAAAAAACACTTTATTTTTGAAGAGACACTAGTGTGCGAGCTTTATAGTATGCGGTCAAAAGAGTAACAGCTGAGAGTTCTTGTTATCAACCCGATGCGCGTGCGCACTCCACAGATATATTAAGCAGTAAAATATTATTAGGTACCTTTATTTTGAAGATCAGCTGGCTTTTGTGACACATCCATACATACAGATTTTTGGCCGACATCTAAAACAAATCAAACTTATCAATCAACTATCAAGTTGTTTACAATAATACTAACAATATAAAGCAGAAGAGTTTGTCTGTTTGAACGTGGTAAGCTCAAAAACTGCTCGTCCAATTTGAAAAAGTCCTTTTGCGTTATATAGTTTGTTTTTCGAGGAAGGTATATAACATCACGCTACGATCCACGGGAGAAGAGCAGCAATCAAAGCCGTACTTTAACGCTTGTGAAAGCTGGAGGGTTCTTTAAAAACTATAGCAAGAGTGAGTAAAGAAATGACAGTTTAACTATTTGTCTCTCTCATGCAGACAATAGTGTGAGTGAGAGGCATATACAAATATTTATTTTATAAAGTAGTAGTTATATATCCTGCACTGTTACCCACATTCAGTTACGTCTTTGGTAACTGCTCCGCTCCCGTTCGTCGTAGCGTAATGTTCTATATGTTTAAACCATTCTCTTGAATCACTCTATCTATTTATGAAAACCGCATTAAAATCTGTTGCGTAATTTAAAAGATCTAAGCGTACAGACGGCGGGAAGCGACTTTGTTTTATACTACACTAGCTGACGCGGCAGACTTCGTACTGCCTCAATCGATAAATAAAAGACCTGAACTTTTGTATTAAATAGCAATAAAGTTCAAATTGACTTTACATTTTATTTAGAAAATGTTTATATGGGAAAAAGAAAAGGGCTGTTTTTAGGATTTTCCCGGCGATTATTCGAATTTTTCTCACCTTTTAAACCTTCCCTAGACCTCCACGAACATTTCAAGACCATGATAAGATAAATCGGTTCAGCCGTTCTCGAGTTTCAGCGAGACTAATGAACAGCAATTAATTTATATTTATATAAATAAAGAAAGTTCATACCAATAGGCTTATCCTGTCTGTGAATGTCTTCAGGTTTGAATATATCTGTCTTAATCTTTATTTTGGGTTGATCTAAATCCCCGCCCTGCAACAACAACTTATTTAATACAAATATTTGTTCAAATTATAAGAGGTTTACTTTTCAGTACATTGGAACCTTTTCTTATGTGATAGGTCAATGACCTCTTGATTGACAGTCTACAGCCTAAGGATGATAGCAGCTTAAAATAGAAAATTTATAGGTGTTATTCAAAATTTGTCTTAATTATAAGTGTGGTAAAGTGCAAAATTGGCTGTGTTACCATCTTTCAGAATAATACACATAATCAAGGTTCCAATGTAGTTGTAAAATATATTCAAATATTAACCAAAGTACTGGGAATGTGGATAGTGAACTCTCTCTGCCGTGCCTGTAGAGCCTGATTAAACATATACACACATTATTAAAATACACTTAAAGAAACAAAGACAAATACAAAAGCAAATAAACTTTTTAGATAAATATTGGTTTATGGTTTCACACACCATAAACAATCATAAAAATACAATACAGATGTTATAAAATGTATTAAGTTGCTACTATAAAAAATTTAAGTATTGCCATATTAGAATTAAAATATAAATATGTACTTCAAATTAAAAAAAAAACTACAAAAACTTGTTAGAAGTGTTAAATAACTAAAAATATTTGTAATTATTGCCTCAAACCTGTATTTTCATTAAAAGCTGAAGTCATGCATGCACTAAGACCTATATTCATATTTAAGCAACAAATTGATAAGAAGTAAGCCAACATTATTGTATCATACTTACCAGCATGTCACTCTCAGGATGCGGTCTTTTCTGAGCATCCGTTGGTTCAAGTTTGATCTCAGACTTTAGCTGCTTCACATCAAGAGGCTTCTGGGTGTCAAGCGGAGGCAGCAGGTGTGGTTGTGGAGGCCAGGCCGGCTTATGCACCCCCACATCACCATAACCTTGAACTGATGGAGTGCAGTCAAGTCACAATATTACACACACAACAAATAAATTTAATTGTAAAATATAAAAGTTTTGTACTTAGTAGAGCTTCAATTTGAAAGACATTAACAGAGAGAAAACAGGTTTATAATTATTTGGTTATTTTTCAAATCACAGAACAGAAATAAATTATGTTTATTTCAATAGAGAAAGTTAGAACTAATTAATCATTATTATTTACTGTTACACAATATTGTAGCATATTAAAAAGAAAATTGCAGCAATAATTAAAATAATACTAAATTCTTATGAAAAAAATTATGTCAACAATCTTTAAAATCTGTCAAAAATAAACACACAAATATGACCTCTATTTTCTTTTCAACAAAATCTATTATTGTCTACAAGCTGACAATGTTTTGCTACTTTTATTTAGAATAAAAATATTATGAACATATTGTCATGCTACTCACCCATATGGGACTGTGGCATGTGCAACTGTGCCTGTGGTGGCTGTTGTGGCGGGAAACTCTGGTGATGCGGGTAATTCTGGTGCGCTGGAGGCGCGTACGACAGATTCTGAGGGGCATAGCCCCCCGGGGGTGGCGGCCCGTACGGCGAAAACGCTTCCGGCGGAGGATAATGAGTGTTATACGCACCAGCGTACGGCTGGTAAGGAATTTGATGGCCATTATCTACAACAATGAAAACAACGTTTAACTTCCGAATTATAACCAATTTCCTACGTGTTTCGCGCTCAAACATCACTTACCTATATAATTTAGCGGCAAACCGTTCCCCTGGACAACACCGTGGCCCGGTTCGCCCTCCATTCGCAATCGCTTCTGATTCATGGCTCTTTCGGCTTCATAATTCATCTTGGTAACTAAAAACAACAACCACTTACAATAGCACAGTACGCGATCCCAATAAAACTCATTTCTACACCGATATCGCAACCATACAATGCATATTAAACATTCTCGCGTTAATTGTGACGGACGCCAACCGGACGCCAGCACAAAACACAGGTTATATGCTCAGCAAAAGCAAACACAAGCGTACCTTTGTTGGTCAATGATTGTTATTGATTTTAGTTTATAGACGCACTTAGAGCATTCCCCGCGATGATTTGGTACATAATAGAGCACTTTTACGAGTCAAAATAACTGTTGCATACAAAATATGCATCAAATTATCGGTCTAATGACAGTAAAATTAGAAAAAAAACACAAGTGAAGCGGAGTTCAAGTATTTTTTTTCTCATTCTTTTGTGGTTGATTTTTGGTTGTAGCAACATTATTGTTTTACATTTTTTTATGTTTTGCAAGAAGTTGTTAAGATTTTCATCCACCGCTGTGTTCTTCTATAATATATTAATAATCCTCAATCTTTCTGCGAAATTATGCTATCTTTGTTAATATTTTGTGTCATCATTGTTAGAATTCGACTGAGAATAATGCTGAAAATTTCATTAAACTGACTATGGAACGTGCTTCAAAGAAAAGAAATATTGCACACACAAGTATTTTTTTTGTACAGCAACTCCATTATAAATTTAAATAACTTGCCAATTTTTGAAAATTATTTCTAATATAGTATGATTTTATAAAACAAGGGCTAGCCAACTTAGCCATGAAATGCATATAATTTAACAAAACATATATTATGTATATAAAAAATAGATATTAATTCATACTGTGGTCCTTTAATGAAAGATTATTTGTCCTATCCAGTGCATTTTTAGATGCTTTTAGTATGTTATTTAAGTTTTTGTGGTCAATTTACTCCTCACCTTCGCCCCCTTCTCCTTCTCCTCCCGCGGCCCGCATACTTAGCAAGTTTGGCGTCAAAGCGTTAAATGGAGTGCAGTTAAGAGTCGCGAATTTTGTGTTGTTGTTAAAACTTTTTTGATGTGGTAGCAG
The DNA here is from genome assembly GCA_947462355.1 of Caradrina kadenii. Classification (NCBI taxonomy): domain Eukaryota; kingdom Metazoa; phylum Arthropoda; class Insecta; order Lepidoptera; family Noctuidae; genus Caradrina; species Caradrina kadenii. Next base: position 1,777,018 of record OX381693.1, on the reverse strand, counting down.
CATTTTCACTGTGATATCCAACAAAAAGAACTATTGTAATTTTGATTTGAGTTGTTTTTTGTATTTAAGGTAAATTATTCTCTTTACACTATTTCATCACAATTTGGCTCAAGTTTGATAATCACATTTTTACTAATCTTTGCGTTAATTTTATGTTATCAATACACCAGACGAAAAAGTCCTTCCGACGCTATTAGAACTAGTTGCTCGAGTTTGTTGTTTAAATTTTTTCAATTTCATAACTTCTCAATGTCGTCTTTTACGAATGACCGTTTAGTAGGATAAAAAAAAGTTAACAAAAATCCTACCTCAGTATTTTGAAGAAAAGCGATCACACTCGCCGATTAAGTTTATTTAGTGATCTAATATTGTTTGATATGAAATAAATGTTGAAAAGTTTTATCTTGAAAGGCATAAAACTTTAGGTTATTCTTTCATTTATACCTTACTTTTAAGAGTAGGGCTGTAATCACCTATAATATATTGCTGGCGCCGGGCAAAATCTTTAAAAACTCCGGATTTTTTACTCCGGGCGCTCGAGTATGCGATGATTCGTTCGATCGCTAGACGTCATCAGCTATTTTTCAGCGCCGGAGTTGGTTTGGTGCGGTTTACGATTACAAATTATTTTTTGAACTACGATTCGTTTGTTTGAATTTCAATACCTCTTCCGGACGACACCCGGATACCCTTAAACAAAATTCTTGGAATCCTGGATGGATAGGAGCCCTATGTAAATCCTGTGTGTCTCTGTAGAGTTTCATGAAAATTGATGTTATCTAGCATTGAAGATTAATGATTTAAGATGTAATAAGGTAGTAAGATATTATAGTAAATTAATTAATTTAAATATAAAATCACCAAGGATGACCCACTGACCAAGTCAGTTCTTTCAAACCAACTGTAAAAAGTATTTAGAAATGTTAAACAATTGACTTATATGACTTTACTGCAAGGCATTGCAAAAAATAACATACCATCACACCTCTAGTCCCAGTAGAGTTAGGCAGAGGTGCACCAATGTATACCTACAGTTCAAAGGTGTGTTTTAGGTCCCATGTAATAGGGGGCGACCCTATTGCCATTGACCGGGCACAAATCGTATATCTGAGGTGCTACTGAGAATTTGATAGAAAAACCCAATGACTAGGCCAATGGGGCAGTAAAAAGTATTCTCTTCTAAATTTAAAAGTGGTAGAATAGGTTATTAACATGATTAGCTGTGACATCATAATAATTCTTATCATTTACCTCATACCTGTTTTTAAAAACAGAAACCTCTTCTGAACGTGAAAGCATGTTTAATTTTTATCTGTTGCCAATTTGATTGGTTGTTACTTTGTTTATCCATGATTTCAGTAGTCAGATAATGACTGATAAGACTTTTCAAATTATAGTACTCCTGGTCTGGTACGCATCTCTTCCATGACGTAAATAGACACTGATAAAAGTGTCAGATATTACTTAATAGTAATATTTGAAATAAAACGTATGAATCATTTATTTTTGGTTACAGAACAGACATACACCCATTCAAACATTTAATAATAATTAACAGAAATGTTAGTCAAAGTATTTATTAGTACAATTTTTTGGTGACATAACAGACTTTATAGTACCTAAGTCATAAATCTAGTCTTTAAACACACATATAAAATGTTAGTTTAAATTTTGAAGGGGCCCCTCAGAGCCAATGCCCACCAGGGCTGCGGGGTTATTCGTAAGAGATACCGTGCCCCCGGAACGCAAAGGGCACAAGAAGGAACATGGGTGGGTTTTAGTCAGTAAAACTCTGACACTAAGGGCGGAGGAAGTCATTTGATGATTTTTTATCCCTAAAAAAAAATTGTTATGTTAGTTACTTACCTACCGGTCTGAATCTTTTGTTAATTACTTACCAGATTTCATGAAACATTTGAATCGAGTGTTATGCAATAAACAGATAATTTTTGCATGCAGTTTTCCTCATACAGATAATAAATTGAACAATATCACTGTAATAGTACTGTAATTACTTTCTATTTGTTCTAGAAATAATCATGAATGACTGCGAAAAGTTTTGTGAGCTGGATAATTACCATATCTTGATGGACGATCCGGCATTGATGTAAGTATTCCCGTTGTAATATCCTTATCATATTTTGGTTCGTTTTGGTTCAGAAGTAGAAGAAAGGCCTGTTATTTTATTGCTTTCAGAGATATTAATTCCTGTCTCCTTCCTCTGGAAGATCATCCAAGACCATTTTATCCATCTCCGGCTTCAGACACTATGGATATTGCTTGCCAACCAAGCTCACCAACTGAACATGCCAACATTGTCTGTCAACCAATCACAGGATCCGAATTTCCTGTAAGTACTTAATTTTGTAATCAGGATCCGGATGCAGATGACCAAGTCTTATATGTAAATATAATAAAGTATATTTTATTTTTGTTTAGCTTTCTCCCCGAGGCCCTCCAGAAAGAGCTACCTTCCCAGGGGCATTAAATTTCTGTGTGGAAATAAACAGCAATGATATTCACAAGAAAAAATTTTTGGTAAGTGATACCTTGCAATGATGGCTGTCTTAAACAATTTATTGATGAGAACAAGCAATAATTAAGGTGTGTATTGAATAATATGAAATAATATTAATTTACCAGCCTGTATTGTCCCACTACAGGGCAAAGGCCTCTTCTCATACAGAGAAGGCACAAGCATTGATCACCACGCATGCTCAAGGTGGATCGGCGAATTCAGACTTATATTAATTACAAGTCCAGGGTTCCTTACATTGTTTTTCTTCATAGTAGTTTACCTCCCAATTGTATGAGTCCTTTGTCTCCAGTACTCGCACAAGCTGAGTCGCATCTACGTGGATATGAAGTGCGACTTTAGCGTGCAGTTCAACTGGAACTATCTGGCGGCGCCCCACATGTTCGTGCGATCCACCGTAGTGTTCTCGGACGAGACACAAGCTGAGAAACGTGTGGAGCGATGTGTGCAGCACACAGTTGAGAGTTCTGCTACCTGTAAGTGATCTAGACTAACAATACTTCATTATCCTCCTTCTTAGGGCTGCCATTGTTTCAAGATTACCCGGATTTTTATTAATTTAGAGGGCGTCCAGGGAGGTGGGATGGAGTTTTCAAAATTGCCTAGAACTCGGACACTTTTTGTGTCAGAGCCGAGTTGAAAATGCAATAGTGCACAAAGCAAAATAATATTATAATAATACTGTTTTAAGATAATTATGGTAGTAGGGCCCCAGGTTGCCTCGCGAAGGTTTTTCTTCATCGAAATCAGTGATGTTCAAGATAAACTTAGGAAGTACTTATGATACGAAATAATAACATTGGTACTTGCCTTGTATCTACCTAAAACATCTTTATTGGGCCATCACGACATTTTCACCTAGAACATAGTCTGTTCATATCTTTTAAGTGTTTTCTTACTGTTATTAGCATAAACAAATGCCCAGTAAGGACGCGCAATTTTATATGAGAAGATCTAGATACTTTGATGAAAATGTACACATAACAAAATGAATAAATATGCAGGCAAGTTTATGTGACTCATAATCATAACTCATTGTACAACAATTTTCATAATACACTCATTTCAGGCATTCAAAAAGAAATTGTCAAGAACGTCCTCCATTCTTCACGGGAGATCGGCACCCAGGGCGTGTATTACTGCGGAAATGTAGACATGGCCGACTCCTGGTATTCAGTGCTGGTAGAATTCATGAGGAGCAGCCCGGAGCCATGCTCGCATGCGTACCAGTTCTCTTGCAAAAACTCTTGCGCCACTGGCATCAACAGAAGGGCTATTGCTATCATTTTTACACTGGAAGACAAGGCGTGAGTATTTCTATGGTGATCTGAATTATTATCACATAAAAAACTGTTTATGAAGTTACCATAATGGTGTAAAGCGACAAAAACTTGTCGCTTAAATAATCTTATGAAAAATACTTGATTATTAACGTATGCCTGAATTATACATGTAATGTTTTTTTTAAAGCCCCTGCATAAGCTTCTTGATTAGGCAAAATAGCATCTATTTACCATATTTCGTAAATTTTCCATCAGCGGCGCCATCTACGGACGTCAGAGGGTAGGAGCCAGGGTATGTGCTTGTCCACGACGCGATATGCTCAAGGATGAGTTTGCGGAGGGCGTCTACAAGAGTGGGAAAAAGAGGATCCCTTCTAACCAGATTGAACAGCCCAAAACCAAAAAGATTAAGGTCGAGAACCACATGGAGTTCGACGACACAGTACTTACGCTGCCCCCGGTAAGTGTACTAGTATTAAGTAAAAATAATACTAGCCTATTATTGCCTCTGCAATGCAAAGGACTTCTCATACAGAGAAAGCACGAGTATTGATCATGAGACTTGCTCAAGGCGGATTAGCTATTTCAGACTCGTATTAAAAGTGCAGGATTTCTTACTATGTTTTTCTTTATCTATATCAGTAATGTCCTAGATAAACTATAGAAATTAATAATAACAGTATATGGAGTTCGACGACACAGTACTTACGCTGCCCCCGGTAAGTGTACTAGTATTAAGTAAAAATAATACTAGCCTATTATTGCCTCTTTGCAATGCAAAGAACTCTTCTCATACAGAGAAAGCACGAGTATTGATCATGAGACTGGCTCAAGGCGGATTACCTATTTCAGACTCGTATTAAAAGTGCAGGATTTCTTACTATGATTTTCTTCATCTATATCAGTAATGTCCTAGATAAACTATAGAAATTAATAATAACAGTATATTAAGTAGTAGTACAGTACACTTGAGTACCGTTCACCGATTATAAGTTGGATGCGTAACATTAAGGATATTATTAGAAGTGAGTTTACAAGGGCCGCGTACTGTGTAGTATGTAAGGTTTAATAATTAGGTTGGCGCAGTGGCTGAGCGATTGGCTGCTGCGCTGCGTGTCGCGGGTTCGATTCCCGCACGGGACAAATATTTGTATGGCCTACAGATAGTTGTTTCGGGTCTGGCTGTTTGTGTATGTGAGTTTATATGTTTGTAAACGCACCCACGACACAGGAGAAATTCCTAGTGTGGCGCAACGTTTTTAAAAAAAATAAAAATATTGTTAGTTACTTTGTCGCATTAGATTTAATCTGTAATGGCAAAGGAAACATGTGTGGTAAATAAAAAAATAAATAAGTCTAATAGAAGAAAAATTTAAGATTTTGAACTGATCTTACTAAATTACCATTTACTCCAGCCTATATCACTGTAGCACTGCTGGGCAAAGGTTTACCTAAGTTCTACCAGGTCCTCCTTTCCCGCATTATTTAGGCCAAATATTAAAAACCATTCCTTCCGCACAGTTAAAAATCGTCGGTTCAAGAGCGACACAATGCGGCCTCAAAATGATGTTAGAAATGATGGAACTGGCAGTAGAATGCCGGAGGAACGACCCAGAAGCCACAGACCTTTATGAGCAGCCCATCGCTGACCTCAAAGACGCCATCGAGAAGTTGGAGAAGGCCAAAACACCGTCACAGTAATATTTGTAACTTCTAGTTCTTAGGACACTTACAGTATGTAAGTGTTGACTATTTTTTATTATGTTTTTGATTTTTGATATGCCCAGTTTTAATTGACATTTCGTATTTTGATATAATCATGACTTTTTTTAACTTTACAAGTACAAGCAGTGCCTTAGAAAATAGATCTTTAGTGACTTATGTACTTAGTTGATTTTGACCTAGAGACCTATAAACTTAGTTATTTTGCCCATTGTACTCTACCTCTTTAGATAAAGGATGATTTGGATTATTGTTCTTATTTAAAGAGAACATAGTTTAAGTTTTTTTATTAGTCAATACAAAAAAGTTTAGATATACTTACAACATGAACACTTAGTGTGATTAAATGAGAGTAACAATTTCTTCTTGAATACTTGAAACAAAGTTTGGGCACTGCTTCATGAGTTACCTCAAAAATGTTTTAATTGTTCGGTCCCACCCTAGCCTAAGATATATAATAAGAATCGCTTGATGCTACGTCTCCAGAGATTACAGAGTCGTTGAGTTATAGTATCCAGTTACGTCTCGGCCCAAAGCTGAAATTTATATTTTAAAATTATATGTAGATGTTCCCTGCAACCCAACACAGCTTGTGCATAGGTATAGGATTTAGCTGCCCACCGAATAAGCAGCACTTTAGATAATTTTGATATTAGATCATTATGTTCATAATGATGGCTGTTCTTTATCAATTTCATTCTCTGATTGATATCTTTTGTCATTCGCTGCCTAAACTGGATATGATAGTTTTATCAAAAATTTGCCTATAGATCGAAAAAATGCGCAAATGTAATGATCCAATAGCACCGTCTCATTGGCTTTAAAAAAGACTGATATAATGTTTTAATACAATATTGGTGGTGGACTTTGGTAACAAAAAAATTGCTACAAATTTTATGTATTATTGTTTTTTTAGCTGTAACATAAGAAATTTGGTAGTATACACTTTACAAACAAATAGACCATTTTCCAAAGACTTCAAACTGCCATATGAGATTTAAAGTTCGCCAAAGCTCTATTCTTAATAGCACAGAGTCGGAAGTAAAACATCGCAAAATGTGTTTATATGTACAGTGTACTGAAATCTTATCTCGATTCAGTAACTTTTCAAGCAAATAGAAACCCCCGGCTCCAAAATAACCGATTCATCACCACCTCCATTTTGGTTCATCATTACCAAGGACCAAAACGTTCGGTCGATGCCGCGCCTGAGGCGTCTTATTTAGCTTTAACGTGTTTTTGAATAATTTTAATGTAGGTGCATTGTTGGCCACACTGAATATTTCTATATGACGCCTCTGGCGCGGCAGGGATCATGAATCGGTTTAATGAATGCACTTCACGCCGCGCTACTCGAGCGCAGTGATGCGTCGGGTGCTCCACCCGATTCGGACGCTTGAATGTGTGGATTTTCGGGCGAAGCCGCGCGCCTGCTCGCGTTTACCCATAAAGACGTTTTGTCTCAAAGTGCCTAAGTGTATACTTATTTATGTTGTATTTTAAAATAAGTATAATAAGATAAGTTAAAAAAAAAAAACAAAAAAAAAATTAAAAAAATGTAAGATTTGCTTACTTACTGTTAACTTTACTTAATTTACAGTTACAATTATTTTTTGTTTTTAGAATATCATGTTAGTTGAAGCTAGCAATAAGTAACCATGCTGTTTGTATCTTATAAGTACTTACATTGACGTAATATTGTTGGTATATAAGTATGGAGATATATTTTTTATAGCAAGCAGTTTTATTAAGATTGTAGCGGTCAGTTCCATTTGACTGTTAATTTCTTATCAGAATGGATTCTATTCTGTCTGTCTGTTAGGACAATGAAGTTATAAGGATTCAACACCACCAAACACCATTTGCATCCTTATGTGACATTTGTTGAGAATTTGATTGGTAAGTACAGAAAATTGTTACAAAATATTAAGTGCTCTTTTAAATGAATATGTGTTATGTATAGAATCTGTGCAATTTATGTATAGGTGCTATCACTGTTATGAAAATTGTTATAGATTAAAAACATTACTATCTATTTGTAAGACTCACTGCGGTTACAATTATTGTTCAAGTAATTATACTTATTCAATTTATATACTGCAAAGGATATATTTTGAAAGAACATAGTACAATACGTGTTGTATTTGGTAGATTAAGAAATACTTTTATATTTTTAGTTAGATAGGGAATTATTGTAAGATTTGAGTATTTTTATAATTTCATTTTTTAAATATGTAATTTAAAATATATTATGGACATTGTACCTAATATGTTTCAAATTAGCCGCCTTCTATTATTGAAATACAGAGACAAATAAAAAGTTTCGTAAAAATTCTTGTTTTTTTTTTGTCATTTCAACATCATAATAAATTATTGTGATGATGTCACCAAAACGTGATGAAACACCACTAAAATTATACAAAATGGTCATCCTGAGAAGTGGAATTCCCACTTCCCTCTATCTGCGATGGGTTTTCAAAGTCTTGTAATTGGAACACTATAATTATTATTACTTACACTCCATGGTGTCACCCGAGTTGTTACGTCTTTGCTTACTACTCCACTCCTGCTGGCCGTAGCGTGATATTAAAAACATAACTCTTTAATCACTTATATATTGGTGAAAACCACATTAAAATCTGTTGTGTAGTTTAAACGATCTAAGCGTGCAGAGAGAGAGACCGCGGGTAGCGTCTTTGTTTTATACTGTGAAGATAATATAAGCGTTCTCAAAGCATTGTAATAGGGACATTTTGAATTGAAAGTAATTTAATTTTAGGAACTAGAGAGGTTTTCAATTGAAAGAAGAGACTACAATAATTTCATCCACCCATGATAAAAGAATGAGTCAAAAGATTGTGTGTTACATTAAACTCTAGCTCTAGCTAACATTAAAATCTCCTGTGTACTAGGCTAGTCTTAACTAAGAAATTCTGTCTGAAGAATATTAATGTTGCCATAATAGTCTTGTTTGTATTTAGTGTTAAGCAAGAGTAACAGACAGATAGGCTTTCACATTTATAATATTAGTATGTAAATAAAACATTGAGTTGTATTTAATAATTTATATTAAAATGCAAATGCCCTTACCATTAGTATTTATTTACAACAGTTTTAAGTGTCCAGTAACTTTGTCAATAACGCTTTTAGGTGCCGGACCAATACCAAGTACTGTGATGGAATTAGGAGCGATCTGTGTCCTGCCAGCATCCCTTATTAAAGACGTAACCAGCCCCATCTTCTTTGCGTTATCACAGATTTGTTTAATTTCATCTACGGAGTCTGTTTTAAGGGCTACTTTGGCTTGACCAGTGTATTGCCATTGTTGGAGTGCTTCAGGGTCTTTGTATTGAGATTTCTCGAAGGCTCCAACAGCTGCGTGACAACATTGCGCTGCAATCTTTCCTTTGCTCATGTTAAGGTCAGTTCGAACTACAAGCACTAGTTTAAATTCTTCCGATGAGTTATACTGCAACAAATAGTGAGTTATTTATCAACCATTTCCAAGTGCCAGTCAAATATATTCAAAAATCTGGTGTCTCAATGTTTGTTCAGGATAAACTATGGAATTACTTAAACAATTTTTATGTAATTTGGCTTACTCTGTAATTTGCTCAAACCTAAAAGATAGGTTTGTTTTTATCTCAATTATTGAGAACTGAGCCAATTCAACATGTGCCTGGATCAGCATAAATAAAATTATGATTTGAGAATTTAGAGAGAACTTCAAATGATTGCTTGCAATAGTTTTACGCTTTGAAAAGTAAAAGATTTGATTAACGTGACTAGATCAAACCTCTGTTACAAGTTTTTAGCAATAGCTGATGCAATTATTGCATGTCAACCATCTTTATATTGTTTCACAACAAGCGGCTAAGATGTGAGTATTAAACAGCTAAGAAATTACAAAAGTGTGGTTACTAAAAGACTCAACAAATTTTAATTATTATGAAATATAATGTAAGTTATACAAAGTCAACAATGATGTAAATTTAAAGAGGATTATGCTTACCTTCATTAAAACTTTCGCAGCCTTAGGGCAGGCTGTAAAATATTTTTTAATTGCAAATAACGAAAGACCTATACAAATTCCACAGCCTACGCCAGTTAAGAAAGAAATATGCTCCATTTTCCTTTGAGTTGAAATGATTGTGTTTTTTATAATTAACTTTTATTTAACTCGGTGTTAGCTCTTTAGAACTTTAATAATAATAATGCAATTCGTATTACAACCTAAAAGTCTAAAAAACACCTTATTGATCAAACATAAGAGCCATTGTGTCCAAAACTGACAGTGACTGGTGACACAAGTTACTCTATAAGTGACCATAATATAATCTAATAATAGCTATGGCAACACTCGCCATACGTCGCAATTGTACTCCTACTCTGTTCAGTTGCAGTAGGTAACAAACAAAGACAGAAGCATACGTCTCAAAGCTATCGAGAAAGAGACTTCCGATACGTGATGTCTTGATGTGAAAATAAATAAGCGGAACGCGATGCACAGGAGTGAGCTTTTTTTTGGAGACTTGGATGCTTCCTTTTGTTATGTTTTTAATTTATATTTTTTAAGCTATAGCTATTTATTATTGACAGACATGTTAATAATGACATTGATAGACATGTTAATAAAACACATTTCGATACATTGCTACTCTTTAAATACTCTTTCGTCACAGACGTACAAAAAGATATTGGGTATTGCTAGGCAACGAACAATAATAAGATTGGAGATATACGCGTGATCTCACAAGCAACCAAAACTTTTGAATTTGTTTTTGTGTTTCAAATATTATATCATGGGTAAAAGCAAGGATTTGGCACCCATTGCCATCCCACATGGCCCACCTGTGGAATGCACGGTGGAGTATTTCAAATCCATGATGGAAAGCAAAACCATGGTCAAGTGAGTGGTGATTTAATATCTGTGCAGATATCCTTGATTCCTCCATCAGCAAGTCACAGGCAGGTCTCACATCTCGTCTCTGTCGTACCTCTATTCCATAAGCCCTGATAGGTTATTTTTAAACCATGATAGAAACAGACATATTATTGCTCATAGGGGCCAATGAGAAACAATCTTATCACAACTACTATTGTAACTCGTTCACTTGTCCATTAATCTGCTCCGTTGGACTCCTGGTCGTAAGCTCAACTGTTGAGTGATCCTGGGTTCGATTCCCAAGTCGGGCAAAAAGCTTTTTCCATTAAGAATTTCGCAGTAGCAGCCCGTAGTTTGAAAGTTGGTGGTGTGAGACCCTTTGCCGCGGAAAGCAATTAAAGCAGTTGGTTCTGCGCCTGATCTCTCCGTGCCGTACCATCAGACTTTAAGAGTTAGGGAAGAGGGAGAGCGCCTGTGTTTGCGCATACACTTGTGCACTAAAATATCTCCTGCGATCTTGGCTAGTCTCCATTGAGATGTGCCGCCGTGACCGAAATCGATCTTTTTACTAGTACATATATGATACACGACATTCCGACTGATACTTTAATATATTTAATGCTGTTCTAGAAAATATCCAGTATGGGATATCGCACGGCCCACTCCTCAGGTTCTGATGGAGCAAGCTCGCCGCGACCTGATGGAAGAAGACGTGAAGTTAGCGACGAAGAGGGAGGAGGAGAAACAAAATAGAATGGTTATGGATGAAAAGTGGCATGAATTGCGGAAGAAAGAGATCCTGCTTAAAGAGTCTTTTATCAGCTTTAATAAGGTAATGAAGATTAGGGGTTTTACAGAGTTTCCATTCGTAGTTTGAAAGGTTGGAATTTCGGATTGATTTTACCCCTCCACCTTCAACTTCGGCTCCGGCGCTTTTGAATCGAAGGTTTTAACGGAGATTGAGAGTGTAGGGGGTGACCGCGGTTGGGCGTACACGATTTTGTTTTATTGTACCTTCGTAACATCTCTTATAGATACCTTCATCTTTTCTAGCTTCGATAGGTTGCAGGTTGCTACAACATCGATATAATGAGATATTTTCTACTCAGTAAGTACTGAACTTTGGTCCCAAAGGGGCGGATCGTGAGTTTGTCAGGCCCTCTGCTAGCACTGTTTGGGGGTCTACCTAATTAATCAATTTGCCATTTTGACAAATAACTGTTTTATATAATAATACATAGGCAGTTAGTACCATTGATTATCATTTGTCATCAATGGTAGCTGTGGGCCCTGAGTTGCAGTTCATAAAGCCCATATCCGCCACTGTTGTAACATAACCGTTATTTTAACTTACATCTAAAATGCCATAATGATATCTTTGAACGAGCTCTTCAAAGTTTCTCTTTCCATCTAGTTTATAAGAGAGAACCAGGAGAAGCGAGATCGTGCTGAACGTAAGATGCAAGATGACAGCGAGGTGTTAGAGCGAAAAACCAGGGAGACCGAGGCTATGAGGCAGAGGGTCATCGAAATGGACGAAGTAAAGAAGATGATGGAGCAGCAAGTCAAAGACTACACCATTTACGAGGTTAGTTCAACGAGACGGCCTGAAATTGGCCTGCTACTATCTTAATTTTTCTAGTGTTAGAGAGGGATGGGGCTATGGCCCAGATGAGGATAACCATTTTTTTAAGTAATGGAACAAAAGGACCATTAGTCTTATCAGTATGGGATTCTTCAAGATAGGAGTGAAGGTTTTTCTAGAGTCGGAAACATACGTACGATGCCCCCGGTGTTGTAGGTTGCAGACGTCCATAGGCTTTTTTTTAGGGATGGGGAATCATCAAATGACTTCCCCGCCATGTTCCTTCTTGTGCCCTTTGCGTTCCGGGGGCGCGGTATCTCTTATGAACAACCCGCAGCCCGGGAAGGCATCGGCCCTGAGTGGCCCCTTCAAAAAATTGCTGACATCTCTTTGAAGTGCGCATGGAACACGAACGCGCTGTCGACACGGCCTGTCGTTATGCAACGTACGGACGGTGAGCTACCCATTGCTCACCGTCCACATGCCCGCGGGGCGTCCATTGGCTACAGTAACCATTCACCATCAAGCTAGTCTTATGCTTGCTTATGCCGTACACAAAAAAAATAGATTGTGGTGGCTCTTAAATATTTAAGAACTTACTTTTTTAATAAATGCTAGAGGAGTCCACATCTATCCGCTACCAATTTTTCACTTGGTTAATATATCAAGTAATAAAAATAAGTTTTGTAACCCCAGACAGAAGCGTAAAGATCTCTACCGCAGCTAACAAAAGAGCTGATATCTTTAAAACGGCTGAACCGATTTTAATAAAACATATCTAAAAACTATCGCTAGGAAACCTGCTTCCAAATATAAAGGAAACCGCATTCAAATCGGTGCACCCGTTTAAGAGCTACGGTGCCGCAGACAGACACACAGACACGTCAAACTTGTAACACCCCTCTTTGTGAGTCGGGGGTTAAAAAGTAATTTTAAACACCTAGGTACTGGCGCGATATCCTAGACATAGTTGTCTAGGTTTCCTCCAGTCCATTAATGAACTAAAATCTTTTGCTTATCTGTGAACAGTTTGATATCTTTACTGCCACCAATGCTGGGATTGTTTCTAATAAAAATGTTCTTTGTTTAGGACTACCTAATGTCGGTGGTGCGCAATTATCCTGAGTTCAAACAGCCGTTTGATGTGCTCAATCGTTATGAAGCATTGGGTAAGCTTGCTTGTCTTCGGCATTTAGATAAACGTTCCCTTAAACTCCCTTTCTTGCTTCGATGCTTTCTTTGCGTAACTCCTGCTGGGTAAGAATTGATAAAGAATTGAACCCACGGTCAAAAACGAGGGTGCTCACGGCTGCTTATTTTGTACCGCGTTATCAAATCAAAGATACTTACAATCCTTACATTTTAAAATCGTCTTACTGTTCTCTGTTCTACGAGTCTAGTAGGAGGTAACTTAATCGTGGTTTTCAAGTGTTAACACAGACTTGTGGTTAGGTACCACCATAGAGAGAATATTGTCGATGAAAAGGAAAATGTATCAAGCGACAATTTAGTCGTGTTATATCTACTCATCCCTATTCGTAGCGGCGGCCAAATCGACGCTGGCGGAACGTCAAGAGCGAGATCTAGAGATGTTGGAGAACGCTCGCCAGGAGATCTCATCGCTGACAGAGGAGAAGAAGCTCTTCATCATGGGACTCAACAATACGCTTGCTGATCTGAGAGTAATTTACACTAAGTATACGTAATGCTTATCTTGCTAGTCTATTATCTATTTCGCTTCTGGTTCATCATCAACATATCAATTAAACGACGTCCAATGCTGGACATAGGCCGCGCCTAAAGATAGCCACAATGACCGGTCCTGCGCTGCCCGCATCTTGCGATTTCTGGCGACCTTTTCCAGGTCGTCGGTCCACCTCACGGGGGGCCTTTCCACACTGCCTTCCGGTGCGTGGTCGCCATTCGAGAACCTTACGAGCCCCGCTCTATGATCCATGTACACTGTCCATTGCCATTGAGTTTCGCAATTTAGAGAGCTATGTCGGTAACTTTAGTTCTTCTGCGGATCTACTCATTTCAGACTCGATCTCGCTTGTAGTTTTCCACTGAATTCCATCAACAGAACTCGATTTCTGAACTGCAAGAGATTTGAAGACAATATAGTCTCAGTTCAATAATATACAACGTACATGCATTAAACTCCTCAGTGGCGCTACGACAAAATCCGGAACAGGGTACTGAAATGGGAGCTGGCTTTGAACCGTTTGAAGGAGACGGCTGCCAGGCGGCACGTCGAGCTCTGCCACGTCCGCTCCGCCATATGGAGTCTTTACGCAAAGATCTGCAAGCAAAAAGGTAAGCCAAAAAACTTCAGTATTTTGGACACATATTTCGGAAAAATTGTGCGAATTTCTTTATTCGAACAGATTTTAAAATAAATATAAACTGAATGTAAATAGAACACGAATTTCTGTTAAGTTTTTGTCAAAAATAAATAATGTGATGCAATTTATTAACTAACATAGGTACTTCATCCAATTAGTCCAAAAATATTTAAGCATAAAACAATCATAATCCCTAAAAGCGGTGCCATAAGAGCCACATTACAGCAAGTTTGTTAAAAATAAAATCTTCACTTAAGGTCTCGCTATCGATGTGGACGGCGACGACTTCGAGCAGCAACTAGTGGTCATTATGAGAGCGCTACTCGAGCTGCGCAGGATTTACAAGATCGCTCATAGAAGGTCTAAGGAGAAGTGAGTGAAACAATTTAATTTTTCCGGATTGTCATCTCCCAGGTCTAGGCTCTAGGAGGTTGTCGGCTACTTAACCGGACTTTTCTATGGTGTCTCAAAAATTAAGGCCTCTAGGCAGGGTGTATAACATATAAACTCCTGTATTTAGTTTGATATTAATATCATGTGCAGAAAGCAGTGGCGAGGATTTCATACAACTCGATTCCTCCCGTCCCCCCAGAAGTTTAGAACAACAGTAGCTGCTCAACCGTCAAATATCATTTATTATTATTAGTGTTCAATAAGCGAAATACTTAAGCGGGCCCTGGATACCTATCCAGGGCCCGCTTAAGTATTTCGCTTATTGAATAGACCCCGGCTCTAGCCAGGGCCGGCTTAGAGCCGGGGTCTATTTGGCGCCGTATTTCGGTAGCATCATTTAGCTACCTCAGCTTCAAGATTTGGTAAGGAATAAAAAGATTAGGTTTATACAAAATTGGATTAGGTAAAAGAACTTGTGTTTTCATTTTCAGGGGAGACGCTGAATCGAAACAGACGGAATGATTTTATTAAATACTTAGCTACATACACCTTTAATCTGCGATGCCAATTTTTTGTCTATTGTTATCTAAATTTTATTATTTTATCATTAAAAATAACTTTGAAAATATATTTGTATTCAACTATTTAATAAATGTTATATTTAAAAAAAGAAATATTTTTTATTTCTATATAATAAAAAATAAACAGCCGTATTTTGATACAAAGATAATCCAAGATAAAGTTAGAAAGTACATATGACTTGAAAAAGTCACATTGGTACTTGCTTGGTATTGAACCTACAACTTTATGCGAGGCGAGCGTCTTCACCACTGGGCCCTCACGACACTCCATATACATTCGACATTATTATAATGACAAAGGTATAATTACAAACTATGAACTTGCTAACTTAGTAAAACTTAGGGTCAATTAGCTGTTCTAAGTAATTGGACCGCTTTCCTATAGTAATTAGATAGGGGTACTTTACTGAATTTAAATTAGCAAAGTTTGAAACACTGCTTGTTACTCTTTATGAACTGTTGTAGTGACCCTTGCATACTTGACGAAAGGATTAACCCTTATTTACAAGCTTTTATTTAGGTATTAGGTACTTCCACCTGTCCCGGTCTCTGTGGTTAATCAAATCTTACAAGTAAGGTTTGACCCACTTGCCGGAGTTCGATTGAGCTGAAATTTGGCATACATGAGCGTTTTGCATGACAATACAATATAATGATGTTACAGAGCTGGTCTGATGATTGAACCGGAAGGTAGCCATAGGAACTTAATGAAATCTTTCAAGTTCAATTTGACCCACTTCCCTGTGTTGGATTGAGCTGAAATTTTGCATACATACGCGCTTTATATGACAATGGACGATAAATGTATGTTTAAAAAAATGATTGAATTTGTTTGACGTTCGTTATTGTGAGACTTGATTTATAAGGGACATAAAAACACACCACATAGCCATTATTTACGCAGACTCCCCATCAAACTTGGCAGCATTGAGCAAAATTTATTGCTAGGAAAGAACTTGTAGTTTTGGTGAGAAAAATCATTGTTTAATGATAACGCAATGGACCTAATCTTCAATTATCTCACACAAGGTACCCAAGTATGGTACAGAATGTAGGAAAAGGCAATGATGAGTAGGATATGTAATTTTTGGTTTCGACAAGTGATAGGATGGATGAGAGATTATGTATATTTTCATAGTTGTTATGGACAAACGATAACATTGGTTATCTAAAACGTTATCTAATATCGGTACACAATAGGTTTTATGAAAAATACGGAATAAGATAATAATCCGTTTATACAGGTACGGTCAACAAAAAAGATAAGGAACCAGATCATCTAGTTGCAATTTTCTTTGAAACCGGTGGTCGTTTTTAAATGAAATATAATTTATAAACTGTTCATTTTCTATTAATGAAAATAAATTTAATTCAAAAACATCTATTGGTTTTTAAAAACTTTGAACTTATTAGGCGACTCTGGTTTCTTATCTTTTTTGCTGACTGTACACGGGGATGTGGTAGACCACGAAGTGATGGCGGGACGACTTATTCGGCTTTCTTGAGAACTTTGCGAAAAGTCGCCACAGATGGAAGGAATGAGGAGGAGGGGGAGGCCCAATGTATCAGGGTCTTTAAATCACGCGAACACATATAAACTCCTACTTAATAAGCTTGGAATATTCAGTTCCTTTGAAGTTCTGTAGGCAACAACACCTACAATGCCGCCTGCAGAGCCCAAATCGACTTTAAATTCGGAAAAACCGGGTGGCTACATGAAATTTATGATAAGACCTTTGAAGGTGACTGCCTGTTGGGATCTCTTCCCGAATTCCTCTAACGAACGGCGGATAATTATCAACGACGTGTATTTAGGAGTTGTGCTCTTCGTCCTCACACATATCCCGATGATATTGACGGTCCATCTGTATACTGAATGGGAGGATATCATGTCTAGTCTGGCAACCATTGCTGATTCTCTTCCTCTTATAGTTTCTTTAATAATCGTCGCTTATTACGCCGTCTATCGTCAAGAATTGTACCAACTTTTGGAGTATATGAATAAGAATTTCAAGTACCATTCGGCTAGGGGGCTGACCAATATGACGATGGCTGGGAGTTGTAATTCTGCGCGAAGGTTTGCGAGGATCTATACGGCTTGCACTATGTTTAGCGTGACCGTGTATGCGACGATGCCTGTTATTTTTCATTGTAAGTATTGTAACTTTATTGTATAAGAGTAAAAAGAAAAAATTGACACATAGCTTTTAACTACTCATAATAAAAAATGACTCCAGACCGATTTCGGTCAGGGCGCAGCGGCCAATCTCAATAGTGAATATAGCTAACTATGCAGGAGATGCCTACTATACTTTACAAGCGTGTGCACACTCCCGCTTCCCTCACTATCATGGTCCGATGGGACAGACTATGAGGCGCATTATTACACAGTCTGTCCACCAAACTAAGTAAGTTCGAGCAAAAAATCTATAGAGAACTTGAAATTGCAACATTTTGGACAAGTTTGTATGAGATACTGTGCGGCGTAAACATACGGGTTTTTCAAACGAATTTTTCGAATTAGTACCAGAACCAGATTAGAATGTTTAAAGAAAAAAGAAGTCTTCATAATAATAATATTATTATAAATTTCTCTATTTGGCCAGAAGTTCTATTTTATTTAAATAAAAGAGTAAATAGAATAATAATTATGATACTTTCAGTGTGGACAAAAGAACCAATTCAGAGTTGGATCTACATGGATATGACTCGATCACCTTTCATCGAATTTGTGTTCTTGCTGTCATGTGCTGCGCAGTTGTACGTAGGACTTGCTTTGGGACAATTTGGTAAGTGAATAGGTAGCAACATTGTATCCGTTTGATGAAATAAGTAGCGGAGTTGTTAGAACATCAGCAGATGAGTAAGTCTGCAATAGTCGCGTGAAGACACGACGTGATGTTGGGCCATGAAGATAGCACTAGAAAAGTGCATATGTCGGATTTGCACATGGGCGCTGGGTTCTGAACTACCGTGCAATATTAAGACACGTTAACAAAATATATGGGAACCTCCTTTGATTTTTAAACTTAACTTTAATTTTATAATTTTTTGTTATACACACTCTGTGAAAATTTTAAATGTTTACCTATTAGGGTTCAAAAGATACAGCCCTGCGGCAGAGGGATAGACGGATTACTGAGAGAAATAGGGTTCCCTTTGGACTCTTTCGAGTAAGAAACCCTAAAAACATACCTATTGCGTAATGAATAAGGTACTTATCTGCTAAAATGTCTTCGATACTCCACAGGAGTATTCTTCGCCTCAAACTCCATCTTGATCTGCGGGCAGCTGGACCTGTTATGTTGCAGCCTCCGCAACGCACGCTACACCGCGTTGCTGCAACACGGCGTGAAACACGCGGCGTTGGCTGCAGCGTACGCTAACATACAAGATGACGAGAAACATAACTATATCTACAATGTGTCCGAGTTAAAGGAATCGAAGTACCATTATGATCAGAAAGTGGTAGGTATGAATAAGTACTTGGCTTTTTAAGGGGTGTATAAATACACATTACATAGCCGCTTAACTAAACATTCCTACTGCCCATCAAACCAAGTAAGTATAAGCAATATCATCACGCCTGTATTCCACGAAGGGTTAGGGAGAGGTGTACCAGTGTACACCCACAGTTCGCCGGTATATTAAGGTCCCATGTAATAGAGTTAACCGGGCACAAATCCTAACTCCGAGCTGTTACTGAGAATTTCATAGAAATATCCAATAACAATTTTTGCTCGACCTGAGAATCGAACCCAAGACGTCTAGCGTAGCAGTTGCGCTTAGGACCACTAGGCTAACGAGGCAGTTGCTATTATTACACTACCACTGCTAACTACACACTACTATATTAGTCGCCACGAGTCGTGAGCACAAATGTCAAGTTAGTTTTTCGGTTTTTCGGGTTCCTTTCGGAGTTTTTTGGGGCGCCGACGCTGCACGCGATCGGTCTGACTGACGGACCAATCGCGTGCCGAAAAATTAACTTGTCATTGTGCTCAGGACTTCTGGTGGATACCACTACTATTACTTTTTTTCTTTTTTTTTAACTTAGTTTTCATTTTTCATTTTTCTTTTACAAGTATTATTTTTAGTGTGAAAAATCACTGTGTATGTGGTCTGCAACCCTGTTTGTGTCAAGGGCCAAAAAAATATTTTTTTGGGTTTAGTGGGCCGCAACTCAAGGGTACATACCTCCGTGTAATTGTTATTCTGTTACATATTTTTAACTAACAATAAAACAGCAATTTTCGACCCAATATACCTACTAACGTAACGCCAAGTAGGTACCTGAGCCCGGTTATAAGGTTTATTCTGTATTTGCGAAATTAAAATGTTAAACTATTCTTTATTTACTGCATTATAATGTGCTATAATAATATTATAAATATATAAATAAAAAAATGCGATGAAGGCGGGCGGGGTCGGCGGGCCGCGTGTTGAAGACCTTTGGTCTAAGGTAACGCACGCAAAACTGTGTGCTTATGGGTGGGTGCGTGCAACAGTAGGCCGTGTCAGTGTTGCGGAATTTGTTTGAAGGAGTCACCGCGGCCCTGGAACGCAAAGGGCATTGGGAGGAACACGAACGGGTTTTAGTCTGAACCTCCTTCCGATCCGCCCAGAGACAGGGCCCGTGGCAGTGTTTAAAATTGGAACTTTGACTTTCAATATCTTCGTAACCATCTTATCTCCAGGTATGGGCCCCAACAAAAATTTTGCTATTGTAAGTTTAAATTATGACGGTTTCTTTCAGACAAATGCTTTCGTGGATGTGAAGACTCAGTTTGGTACGTAACTTATTATCATGTAGGGATAAGTACTAGAAAAGTTGGCGTTTTTTTTTCTACTCACCTCTTTTATTTTGACGCACCGAGCAGTATTCTTATTTTTCTTTTTTAGTAGAATATCTGCGTATGATAAAATACTTTGTGCAATCATGATTACCCCTAACGCACCCCATATGCGTAAGAAGCCGGGTAATTAATGAACAGGAGGCCAAACCAGTAACAGTACGTGGTTTTCTTCAATCTTAATTATTTAATTTCAAGTTTAATTTTTGTTTTTCTACCTGTCTGACAGACATATACAGCTCTGAATACGACGACGCCACAATGGCCGCACTCCGCGACTGCGCCGCCCTCTGCCAAGTGGTGAACAAATACAAGGTTACGTTTGAGACCTTCGTGTCGCCCCTCTTGGCTATGAGAGTCGTACAAGTTACTCTGTATCTGTGCATCCTGCTGTATGCTGCTACACTGGTAAGTAACCCCCGAAGCCCCGACAGAAAAATCCCTACCGCAGCTAACAAAAGAGCTAATAACTTTGAAACAGCTGAACCAATTTTGATGAAACATATTTAGGAACCATCGCTAGGAAACCTGCATTTAAATCGGTTTACCCGTTAATAATTAAAAAACAATTTTTACACAGGCCATTGGTGTTTTATAATGATTAATTCTTATTTTCCTAAAGGTTCCCAGGTAAGCTCTAGAATAAAAAATCTGATCGTTTTATGTTGGCAACTTGTATTGACTATTTTCGTGTTCCGCAGAAGTTCGACACGATAACCGTGGAATATTTGGCAGCAGTAGCGTTGGACATTTTCGTTTACTGCTATTATGGAAACCAGATTATTCTGCAGGTAAGAATACCATTGATCAAGATTAAGCAAGACATCCTACATCGATTCTGGTAGTTTAACGAGATGATTAGTCGGTCTTTTTATGGAATAGATGTTATTCGATTAAAAATACAATAAAAAAAACATTGTTGTGTGCCCCACAGCTGCTCCAAATAGGCCCAGTTCAGCAAAAAATACCAGACCACTAATTGTGCCTGTCCTTGGCTTTCCGGTTAACCTCACTCCATCATAGACTTTGTCTCTGTCACCAAAAAAAATATATACAAAAATATAATATAAAAAGATACCCGGACCTTTAGCTGTGACGTATAAATATACCAAGTTCATAATACCACTTCAGATGAACTATAGCTTTTGAGTTCACCAGGACGAATTAGGTAGATGACACCATTAAACAATAAAACAATAATTCCAAAACACAACTTCTCCAAAAAAACACTTTCATTTTACCCCTGAGAACCCGATAAATTTTTAAATAACTATAAAATTAGATTTTTAGTTGCATTGAAATTAATAAATAGTGAATTGAGGTCTCAGAAAGTGGCTGCGGGTTGTTCGTAAGATATACCGCGCCCCCGGAACGCAAAGGGCACAAGAAGGAACATGGGTGGGTTTTAGTCAGTAAAAGTCTGACACTCCCTCCCGCCCCGCCAAGGGCGGGAGAAGTTAATTGATGATTTCCCACCAAAAAAAAAGGTCTCAAAAAGTTACGTCATAGTTTAGTATTGTCATGAATCTATAGCAGAATCGCGTTTTGACAGCCCATAAAAAGTATGTCAATTGATTAGTGGTGTCATATACCCAATTGAATAATTCAGTACCTACTAAATGATTGATTGACTTCTATACTTACTAAATGTTTTTCATGCTACCACTTTTTTCACCATATCAGGCAGACCGCGTGTCGACGGCAGCATACCAAAGTATGTGGTACACAATGGGAGTCCGACCACGAAGAGTTCTGATAAACATACTGCTGGCTAACAGACGACCACTCATCGTGAGGGCTGGCCGGTTTCTGCCCATAGACCTGCATACTTTTGTTGTTGTACGTATGTTTGGTGGCAACACTGATCAGAGTTACCGTGTTTTCAATGTCTTGCTATTTAAAATATACCATGAGATGGTATATTAACCTTTATTTTGTGTAATGATAATATTATTATTTTATTTTCAGATTATAAAGACTTCATTCTCGTATTACACGCTTCTAGTCAACGTCAATGACAAGTAGAAAACATTTTTATGGTTCTCATCTTGAATTGGTAGATTGGTTGTTGGTATTGGTAGGTATTATATTAGATTGTTTTTTTATTAGGATGAGTGAAAGGCGACTAACGAAAGGGATTTATATGGCAGATGTGAGTGGCAACGCCGGGAGGGGACGCCCTAGTAAGACTTACCCTGACCTTATTGGTGAGCTTCTTCAGAAAGGTCGGGTGCGCAGTATTCGTAACCGGCGATCTTGTGTGATCAGGTGTATGAACGTGGACGAGGCGAAAGAAGTATGTAAGGATCGTAGCAGGTGGCGTTCTGTGGTTTCTGCCTACCCCCATCGGAAAAAGGCGTGAGTTTATGTTTGTATATTAGATTAAAATTTGCCATCACTATGTAGAATGTGTAAGGTGTGCATTAAAAATAAAAGATTAACATTTTCAGAAGTATTTTATTTAAGAAATTAATATACAATTCTTTTCATACATAGATCAATGATTCAATTTGATCGGCAGTCAGCCGCGGGTATCAGTCTAACACATTCAATAGCAATGAAATAAAAGAAAATCCTTAGTTATCGCTACCCGTTACTCTTATGCGTCCTTTTATTTTTTCCGTATGGTAACTATCGGTGGAGTTTGGCAACACTGACAAAAATTACCGTTGATTTCAAAATTCGAATTTTAAGTTTGTAGAGAAGATCAAATTACTTTCCCAGTGTAGTCTACACACAAAATGTCCGACTAATCAACGGTTAAAATAGTCTGTTGATATTCTAAACATTTGGAAGCGACCACGTGATTCGCGCAAAGCACACTGCGAACTAGGATCGCATAAGAAGTAGGGCGACAAAGCAATGCTACACATATTCCTATTGACCGACCTGAGCGGACGGTGTAACGATTACATCTAAATACGCCCACATATTGACCACTTGACTTATATTTAAATGCTTAATAACCGGTTTCCAATTAAACAACGGATCGTTAACTTACCAATACATTTTGTATTTCTAACTGGTCCTCTGTATACATTCTGGAGGTAAGAGTCCCATAAACTAAGCTATAAAACTATGCTTCATACGTTTAATCAAATAGACAATAGACACCATAAACCAATAATTCCAAGACACAACATCCATAGAAAAGAACCACTTTATTTTCGCCCTTAAAACTGTAATATTAGATTTTAATTTGCTTTGACGTCACAGATTACATTTGCCATACAAAATCTATGGGAAACTAGCGTTTTGCCAGCTCATAAAAATTATGTCAATTGATCTGTGGTGTCTAATGCCCAATCAAGTCTGGAAGACTAGGAATCAGGGATAGGTAATTCCTTGTTATTATAGCTATGTGGTCACTATAAACTAAGTACTGTAAATGCATGGTAAGGAAATTATATCACGCGCCAGTTACAAGGATAAAAAACACTTGCTACCTGAAAATGAATTTTATTACTTAAGTCACATGAAACTTAATAATAAACTATGCTTTAAATCTAGATCATTCCTTATAATAAGATGTGTGTATTTCGTCAAGGAATGTGCGTATTTGCCATCTTTTGAGGACGTGTAAGTACTGCGAGACTTGTGCTCCCTGGGGTCTTCTAGGTAGGTACTATCTTCTACCTCCGATAACGATTAAAAGTTGTCAACTATTCTACTTCTCTCGTAACAAATTTTTAAAGTACTTAAATAAGGCTGAATACGGCATAACCAATCCGATCTGGCACAACCTCTACAGTACATCGTCGTAACTAAGTGTTCTAGCATCGTACTAGGCAAATTGTAAGCAAATGGGTTCAATATTGTGGGCGCAATTTTGTTCATAATATTATCAACAAACTACGGCTTCGTTACGATATTTATGCTTACTACTTATCATACTTCAAATATTTCCATCATTGAATTCTGTCATCATTAAATTTTACTGCGACACGGCCCGAGTACAACTTTGACATAGATTCATACCGAATCACTGCGGTCAATGAAATAATCTCAATAAAAATCGGGGTACGACAAAATGTCGGAGGGGAGAGGTCAAAGTTGCAGCCGCGGGCTTTACCTTACATTAATTGTTGAATATTGAATACGACACAAGCACGCCGGGGGCCAGTCATACATACACGCATTTGCACAGACATTACATACGCGCCATACAAGAGCATCCGTCCACAAGTGAATCGCCCACGAGGAGCTCCGAGCCGAATACTAGACCACCATTTTAAAAATAAAAAAAAATTTAAGACATTAGCTGTTTGCTATTATATCCTCAAACCTTTCGTTGATAAAAAAAATAAGAATGGAATTTGTATTGATATGAGATATTGCCACAAATAATTAAAAGATGACCATTAAAAGCGGCTGTTAGCTTTGAGGTAGAAGAACAAGTTCATATTATGTTGATTTTCAGCTCATCATTAACAGCTTTGGTGAAAGTCACCGCAGTTTTTCCAATATAACGTAAGTACTATAGAATGGACAATAAAACGGTGTTCATAAAAAATGTATAGTGAAGAGAAACAGAGAATGCAAAATTTACATTTGAAAGTTTTATGTAGACTTTCTAGCGTTTGTTCCCAAACAGAAATGTTCTCGTAAAGGTTCCGCTTTTCCCCTTCATGTACGGAACCTTAAAAAAAACCTCGACACATAAATGGTCACTTTTAAATTTACGGCAATATTTTAACAGTGTCAGTCCGTACGCTCTCGCCTGAAGGTCGTTATACACATAAGCGGGTCGGCATTTTCAATACTTTTAAAAACGTGGTAAAAATGCCGAACCGAACGCGCCGAACCGCTTACGTGTATAGTGACCCTGGACACAATGATGTGCACGTGTGTGCATGTGTGTGACACAACGATGTCCTGCAATTGATCAATATTAAACGTGCGTTACCCACTAACATTACGGTAGGCACTGAAAGAGCTAAGCGAGATTTTGAAGGACCAGGAAAGGTTGGCTTCCTTACAGTCACATTATAAACCAGGTGTTATGTACTGGAGTTGGTATTCTTTTATTACTTATGAATAAAGTAAACTATCAAAACTAATCTCACTTCGCTCTCGTTAAAAACATTTTTAACATAATCTGTGAACAATTTAAAATATCAGAGAGCTTTAAATAATAATTGACAATCGAAAAATTTCATAGGCAATAAAAACAACGTACAAAATGTAGTCTATTGTATAAAATAGACAGGCTCAAAGGAATAATAGGACATTTTGTTGTTCATAATCATAGAAAAAGATGTAATTCATCAAAATTAACTAAAATAGCCTTCAAAACCTAGTATTACGTCTGGGTTGTTCAAACAGCTATCAGTATTGTCCATATAGGACTAGACATGCAAAGCAATTTGTGGCAAAAGTGAATTGCCATTATTTCATAATTCAAAAGAATATTTTAGTTAAATCGTAGTCAGTGAAACAAGGCATCATTACAAAACCACACCTTATAAATAGAATACAAAAATCTTCATCCATTGCGCATTTTGCAAATGACCGTCGCACACAAACGAGGTCAAAACGCGCAATGGAAGTTAAGATTAGCAAATTGTCGTATTATAAAATCCCTTATCGCTGTCTACGTTAACAATAGTTTGAAGGTAGGTAATAAGTAGGTACGTGGGAGTCCATGCGAGTCGGCGGCGGAGCGGCGCGGGCGCAGGGTGGGGCGATTAACTGGCGATCGGGAACAAACACAAAATAATACGTGAGATGATGTCATACATTGCATTTTGAACAGGCAAGTCGTATTTATTCGTATTCCAACTTTTATTGTAAGACAAATTCATTTCAACATTGAAAAATGATTCTAAAATATAATACTAGATTGTTTACATTACATTTTAAAAAGGCATTGGAAAAGACAATAGTCATGAAAAAAAATCAATGATAAAACTTAGGACAGACAAACACTGTTCAGATGTAAGTTTACACTACAACTTTATAAAATGCAGTGGCGGCGCGAGTACTTCTTGCATTCAAGGCCTACCGTGACAAAAGATGGTGGTCGTAAAACCCGTTCTTTATAAAAAATCACACAACTTTTGTTAAGTCCATGCTAAACCTACTGTGCCTGATAATTAGGGCCCGTTTCAGAGTCCGGATGGCTACTATCTAATAGATAAATTAAGAAATAATAGCACAGAATTTGTATGAAATTACAGCCCGGTGGAAACTTTATGACGGCGCAGCGAGTCAACTTCAGAGCCAAAATAAAGGTTCACGTATATAAACCGTAATAGTGAAACGGGCCATAGGGTCTCGTCATACAAAAAACCATTCGGCAAATTCGGTTCGGCATTTTCAATACAACGTTATCGACCGCCGAACCGAATAGGCCGACCCGCTTTTCAAATTCTTCTCCCACTCACCACCCACGCCTCGCGCCGCCATGAGAATTCATGCATATGACCTATAAAAACGTTGTCATACTACAAAATGAATATTTTATTATGACAAACTAAAATTAATTAAATGATTATAATCCTTGCACACAATTCTCACTAAAACACAGTTATTATCAAAGAAATCTTTTAAACTAACGACAGATTCTTTATTTTAAAATTCTAATTTTCATGAACACACTACAAATCTAACAAATCATGTTTCCAAAACATTGTGATAAATCCCAAAATTTAATTTTCAATCGTTAGGCGTTTTCTGTATTATGATTAGTTTTGTGTAAGTATGCAACCCCAGTGAGTGTTACCAGCGCAAGAAAATGTGGTTTGTTAATTAATGGCAAGATGCATTTTAATTTTAAAACCTCACACAGCGTTTTGGTACCTTTTGTGTTGCGGCTTCATATAATGTCTCTGTGATTACAAAGTATAAATATAAATTAGCAAAAATATATGTTAACTACTTGTTATAAGGTTTGTACTCGTGTATGGCACGTGTTAGCATTATTAACTATACTGAATCTACCCCAAATTGTCTCTAGAATACGTCTAAAGAACAGCCATCATGGAGGGACCTTTCTATTTTAATGTAATTTGCAAGCAAAAATAGTAGGTTTTTCATTGAATTGTTATAATACAAAATATTCTCGAACATTGTCGTTGAAAACTCAAGTTCCTATTATATTCTAGAAATAATAGTGATTTCTATTCACTTAAATATACCTTTCTGTCTCTATTGTCGGTTTGAATGCCTTTATCTCTATGCTGCTATAGTGTGCGTATTCTATGTTTAAAATTCAAAATGTGTACTTGAATATGTATGTGTTTGTGTCTGAGTCAGTATTGCCATGTGACAGGCCCCGCTCTTTACGATACCCGTTAATTTCAAAATGACAATTGTGTCTAGGGTGTGTCAACTCCTAAGGTATAATTAATGAAATTCAAACTACCGAAATAAATGGGGAATGCTTTATTTTTTACATGTCACTTAAATAGTACACTTACATTTTTAAAGCCCCAGCTGTTAGCATAACATGACTTAAAACTATTATTCGCATACAATTTCACATTATTATAACCAATTCAATTCATACTTAATAAAACTAAATTTGGCATAGTCTGGCAATATAGCAATGAATATTTAAGAACTTAATTTTTAATAATTTTGATTTTGGCAATTTTTTATTTAATCACCTGGCAACACTGAGCGGTAAGCCAGTCAATTTGGCAACACTAGAGAAGCTTGATGCACAGAGGAACGACAACAGGAGTAAAGCACGTGATTTAAACGTACGTGGTGCTCAACACTGTCGTTATTTGACTTATCACCTCTAGATAAAAAAGGGGTCGTCCTAGTTGGCAAACAATCGTACGAACTATTCATACAATCAAATATAACGATGAATGGCATCAAGGGGCTCGCGTTCACGCGACCAATGACAAATAATATGGTTTCGACCGAACAAAATTAAATTACGGAGATTAATTACATTACTGCCCACTCGTTGGGACTTTTGCTAATTACGACGTATCGCGAAATTACCAATCCATTACCATCATGCCCTATTACCAAACTCACACCCATCTTTTTTCCCTATAATTTCCATCGAATTATGTCTACACAGAGTAGTAAGTATGGCGTGATCGGAAATCGATCTTAATTAGACAAATGCAGTGTGTCGCGTCATAACGCTGATTTCTGATTGGCCCATGAGCACAGCATTCTTACTATTCGGTGCATGTGTACAATGTTAGTGCAACAGTTCTGTGTATGTGTGTGGACTCACTTCTTTTTGTTCTTGGGCTGCGCGCGCGGCGGCGTGTTGGGTCGTCCCATGTTGAGGCCGGAGTAGAGCTTGCGCTTATCGGCCGGCTTTAGGATCTGGAACGAGCACATGAGTGTCTCGTCCACTGACATGAGGGCTCCTGGAATTAGAAATAAAGTACGTTAGTAACTCGAATTTATATAAGCAGCTTTCTCTCTCTGTTAGGTATTTTGGGCGGCACCGATAAGGCTTCTACTACCAATAAAATGTCGATAACACACAACAGCTAACAGTTTTCGAAACAGGCAATGCGAATCCATGTCGGGAGGCACTGCAGCTGGCACCGCCTATTTCTCACAAAAAGTCTATAGAACCGAGCCATAAGAAGCATTATAGAGTCCTATGATTTGTAAAACTTTATGTTTAAGTGAAACATCACTTTACTTCCTTAGTAGTAAGCCCTGGATCGGATGATTGACCATAGTAATAGAAGCTCAAGTAGAAAAGTTCTTCGTCGGAAATACTGACCTGCGTTATCAAATTCGCCGCAGTAGTTGGGCGCCGAGAAGAGAGTGACGAGCTGCCTCTTGGCAAAGAACTCGTAGCCGTCCTCCACGACCTGGTGAGCGCGGCAGATCAGGTCGAACTCGTGCTTGGACAGGAACTTGCCTACCACCTGTAAATGTTAAGAGCAATTGGTTTAAGGGACATACAAAGTTGCCGAATGCCAAACTTCCTCCTTTTTTAAACTCGGTCAATAATGGGAACCTAAATTACAGGACCTGTTTCTTTTGTAGTTTTGCAGTAGTTGTGATCGTAAATCAAGGGTTAATTAATAAATCCCTCCGTCTTTATTATAGGGTATTACTGTTCAGATCACATTATTTAATTGACAATACGTCAACGATACTATAGCTTATAAAATTTAACCCCTGACAACAGGAGACAGACAACCACGTAACGCACCAGGTTAATATCTGGCAAAAAGTAAAATGTCATGCGAAGTTCCAAGCGATTTTGTACCTTGTGCAGTGGACCCATTGGGACTTGGAAGACCTGGATTTGGATTTGGACTTGGACTTGCAAGTAGTACGGGACAGAAAGTACCTGCCTACCCCTACGTACGAGCACGTGGTACGTGATAGACTGGTGACAATCTAACACAAACAGAATAATCAGTGAGAGACTGTGATAGTGCGTTAGAGGTCAGCCATGCGGACGCGTTTGTTTGGCGTGCTGCACGCGCTGATAAGAAGAAAGTACCACGAGATCAACTTTTGAGCTTGTTTGCCTAAGATAGAGTCTATTTATTTAATTCCATTGAAAGGTGGATGATAATTCGAAACAAAACTATTTCTTCATCCACATATTATATGAAGTCGTGAGGGCCCAGTGGTAAAGGCCCACCTCTTATGCACAAGGTTGTAGGTTCGCCACAGGGCACGGGCAAGTACCAATATAATAAAAAAAACGGAGAAGGTTATCAATTCGACGCGTATATGTTTTTGTTATCAAGTCATGTGTACTTTCTAAGTTTATCTTTGACTCACTGACGACGGTATAGGAAAACGTCTCGACTTCGTGAGGAAACCCGGACTTGTAACTAATGTAAATCTGAAATGGCTAACCCGCCTTGAGCAAGCGTGGTGATCAATGCTCGTGCCTTCTCTGTATGAGAAAAGGCCTTTATCCTTGCAGTGGGACAATAATAGGCTGGTATTGTAATTATATTATATGAGTTAATAAAACATATTTTTGATTGTCAATGGCCATAGTATCAATGAATCCAATAATCTCATAATTTTAATTGCACATAAAACAAGCAGAAAGACAGAAGACATCTGTAAAATTAGTTAACGTATTCAGACGACACGTATAATATGCCGCATAAATTATATTGAAGATAAACATGTAAATTACTTTGACAGCATTTTCTTCCCAATTATCTTGTAGTGCCTATTAATGAAACAGTCATATTCTTAGTATAGTCACATACCATCACGCCTGTATTCCTCGAAGGGTTAGGCAGAGGTGTACCAATGTACACCCACAGTTCGCCGGGATGTTTTATACACACCGACACTCAATAATGTACGCCAGGAGTGGCAGCAAAACAGGATTCATTTTATAAACCTCTTTGTTGTAATGGGCCGCAGTTTATGCCTTGACCATACGAGTACGGTGGCAAGACAGGCAAGGAGGTATATCAATCAGTGGATTTGAAGAGTTTAGGTGATGTGAGTTTAAAGTGAGCTTTCCATCTCTAGCATTAGGTGGAACGGAGTGATTGCGTTCTGGATACATTTCTACTAAAAGTATTTCGTCTTGATGCTTTGTTCAGGATGAAGTTAAAGCCAAAGTAAAAGCATTTATTTAAATTAAACCACTTACTGGTCCTTTTGAAATTTCAAGGAGTCGGTCAGTTAGTTAAAGATCCTCTAGAGCGGAAAGAAATCTAGAATATTCTCTCACCTCAGTTCCGAAAGTAAAGCTGACACCGCGGTCGTTCTCGCCCCATCCGGCGGTGTCCTTGTCTGGGTCGGACCACAGCAGGTCGCAGAGCAGGCCCTGGTCGGGCACGTCAGTCGGTCTCATGATCCGCCGGATCTGTTCCATCGCTTGCAGGTCTGGAGATAATCCGCCGTGGCAGCAGAATATCTTCTCGTCAACTGGAACAAAAGAAAGAATAAATTTAGTATTTTTTGTTGATATTTTCATTGGATGGCAAATAACGTTTTATTAAACAAATTAACGTTGAAGTTAGTGTGAAGTGAGCAGTCAATCCCTAGGCATCGGAAAATAACATCCCACGTCAAGCTCACTTCACTTCTAATTCCCAGTGGGGGATTTTAACAAAATAGCACTGCAGGTCAGGATACCGTCAGAAAGATAACTTTTGGATGGCAAACAAGCCGACGGGCCACCTGATGTTAAGTGGTCAATGCTACCTATTAACATCAGAAATACTAGAGGCCTTGCAAATTCTTTGCTATCCCAGAGACAAAGTTGAAATGTCTCATGTGCCTGTAATTACACCGGAAATCTTAAAACCGAAATAGAGCTACGCTGCTTTGCGGCAGAAATAGGTATGATGGTAGTACTTCCCCAGACGAGCTCCTTGACAAAGAGCTCTACTACTTCTGGTTTTCCTCAAAACAATAGCTGCCTTTACGACATTAACAAAGCTTCTTTTTAGCAATTTGTCTCAGCAAGTAAGAAAAAATAAACCGTTCAATATTTTAAAGTCAACATTCTTTTGAGGAGCAACATTTTTGCACAGCTTCAGACGCGTCGCATGTAAGGATCGATTACGAGAAAATTATGATTCATGAGATACGAACTGAGGTCGTCGACACCATCTTGGAAGAGGTACTTGTATAAATAAATAACTTCTCGAGGGATGTTACCGTCCTGGGGTGAAACTCGATAGAATATTTGATCTTAAACATATGCGTACACCAAAGGATAGGTAGAATAACTAAATAATTCTCTTTGAAAATTTGATGAAGGCTTTTTTTTATACAATAAAAAAGAGAGTATTTTGTCCATATAACTAAACCGGTGAGTGAAAATTTTGATAGTAGGTAGGTACTATGAAGTTATCTGAGAAGTAGCAAACAGTACATAAAGGGTTATCTGTGTCGGCCGTCCGGCGCCAAACATCAACATGATCATGTAACGATGTTTAATTAATGTCATTATGCAACTGCGTTGCTGGAAAGATCCAACATTGCAGCCGACATCCTAAGAAGCCGCCAAAGTGGTCGCCTGTCTGAATACACAACAACCTTTTATTGAGACTTTGTCTTTGCGATCAAATGAAAGAGTACTTGTTATGTTAATCTAGTTTTGCTAACGTTATAAGTCTTGAATTGTGAGTCAAATACTGTTTCTGGGCAATTTAGATTCGAAACATACTAAAGGAACGTTAAATATTCGATAGGTCTTAGGTCACCTTGCTTATTATATTGAGCTAGACAAGACTTTAGACAAACCTAACTAGTTTTAAAATAGTACACTAATAGGTACTAGACAATGTCCCTTTTGACTTACAAACGACGGTTTTCGCTAGAGTAAGCATCTGGCCAACCCCACTTGGGACCTCTCAAAGTATACAATAGACCTTTTTTGATCGCCAAATTTTACAATATAGGGACATTTCCAATACGAAAATTAATTATATAAAAAAACAAAATTTAATTTGTAATGGAAAAATTGCTTCCTCCGCTGATTTGACATAGCAAAGTACGTAATAAAGGAAAATAAGTTTCCAATTTGGGTCCGAAATTGAGAATCAATGTTACAATTTGTGAGCGTGTGCTTCTAGTAACTGATTTGTATCATTTCCTCTACTAGCAATTGGAAAAAAGTAGAGGAAACCTTCAAAGGTATACCAAGTTTCTTAAGCTTCATGAGTCACATTGTAAGAGAAAATGTTAAATATTTTGGCACAGCGTTAGGAAATATCTAGCAAATAATGTACTGTAATGCCAACCTGCTATGTTAATGCCAGAGGGGGAAGACAACATGAGACCGTAAGCCATTTATCACTCCCCCAGCGTTCAATGCCACGGCCTTTAAAGCATAATGCACACATGAATCAGAGGCGAAATACTCGCTAACTTCGACAAAAAGCGTACATTTCCGAAACAGACAGATTTATGCTACTATAAAATATGGTTTTACTCAAGTGCAAGTATTAGGATTTACAAGATCTACCTAAAATCAATGGCGTACTTCGAGTTTGTTACTAGGTAGTCAGACTATCAAGGAATATCTTGAATAAAAGCTACATAATCATAAACAAGAACGATGCTAATGAACCTTACGGAGGATGTAGGTATATTTCTTCAGACGTGCTAAATTCATTAAGTTGAAGCCTGGGGAGTCGTAACAAGAAGCTTGCTCTGAATATAGAAACCATTTTGCAAGTGAGGTCGTAGTTTAAATAAATTACTAACGATATTGCGGGGAAGATACGCCTACATTCTGGCTGAAATATAAATGTTACGTGTAAAGACAATACTACTTTAGGATAGTCCAAACTATGGTTTAGGGTACATAAGCCTTTAGCTCTGCGTCAGAACTGGGAGGCTTGTGGGTTTTATCTCGGACAGTAAACAGACATCCATAATTGGGTTAAGGTCTGATGCCAAAATAAAGTCCAATTTTTCGGAGTAGTAGATTTGGAGTATGTACATAAAACTAATATTACTGTATAATGTTGCAACATATGTACTTTGTTTTACGGCACGGTTGGCGCAGTGGCTGAGCAATTGGCTGCTGCGCTGCGTGTCGCGGGTTCGATTCCCGCACGGAACAAATATTTGTATGGCCTACATATAGTTGTTTCGGGTCTGGCTGTTTGTGTATGTGAGTTTTTATGTTTGTAAACGCACCCACGATACAGGAGAAATTCCTAGTGTTGGGCAACGTTTATTTAAAAAAATATATATATATTAGGCATATTGAACGAGTTTGACGTAAATTAATTATATTCTTGAGAGAAAGAGTATTTATTGTGTTTGATTCGTTTTGGCAGAACTTAGCGCAATTGTAACATTTCGTGAATGAAAATATGATCAAAATTATTAATTTCGCATAACTTACGGCTAAGCCTTGAAAGAGGCTTGGAGATACTTAACTGCGTGTTTTTTAGCGTACAAGATTTTCGAGAGGAGCTTAAAGAGATAAGATGAGCAGTGAAAAAGGGGAGTGAAGCAATTTTGAAGACGTTATTGAAGCGGTCAGGAGGTAACAAAGTTACGCAGCAACAGAGACTAGAATTTTC
This sequence comes from Caradrina kadenii, assembly GCA_947462355.1. NCBI lineage: Eukaryota > Metazoa > Arthropoda > Insecta > Lepidoptera > Noctuidae > Caradrina > Caradrina kadenii. Next base: position 1,742,862 of record OX381693.1, on the reverse strand, counting down.
GGTTTATTCTCAAGAATTTTACCGTAAATGACGATGTTTAGAGAATGAAACCGGGGCAAAAGCTAATTAGCACATGGATACCCGTACGCGGGGCGTACACACGTTACACCCACGCAAAAGATCAATAGTGTCTCCTAAAATTGCGTGACATTGACGCAGAATATTTGCGCGTAACTCGGCCGGGTTTATAATTCCTACAACGTTCTAATGCCTTTAAATAAATAATTCTTGAACTTTGAAAGTTATTAGTGGACGTGTATGATGCTGGTGGTATTCACCAGGTTCCACCACTCATCATATTCGAAATTTTAAAATCAAAAAAAGAAAAACTGAATAGAAATAAACAAGTCCAGTGGTCTAGAATTGTGTAAAGTAACAGTCGGGACCTATAAAAAATCAAGATCGGATGAAATATTTCCAATAACGGGTCCCGACTGGACCATCATACTGGCGCAGTCGTGTAAAAAAAACACGCGTTGTCGTCAGTCAGTCTTCAAAAAGGATTTGGCGAAAATATATCTACGTAACAAAAAAAAAACTACCTGAACAAGCTTCAAATACGATAACACTATATCATTTATCTGGATTAGTGCCAAATCTCTGCCATCGAACCCCACGCGAAATTAATTTGATAAAAATGTGTTTACGTGTGTCAAAAGTGATTTTGTATATTCATATTAATATTTGTTATTATTAGTCTGTTGCGTCCCACTGCAGTGCTAATGCAATTTGAGCCCAATTTTTGGGTAATATAAATTATATACATATGTTGTTATTTCGAGAAGAATGTAGAAGAGCCTGACCACTCATATATAGACAGACGCAAGAAAATAGCTTCAAACGAACGGTGTAGCTGAAAGCGGTAAGGAGGACTAAGATGAGCATGGAGATTGGCACAACCAAAAAAAAAAAGGCCAGATAAACAATAATCGAAGTCGAGCTGTAGTTGATGATGATGAAGATAAATAACAGGTAAGGTTAACCAGGTGTAGATACGTTTAGGTTGTTAATAAATAGATCTCGAGTTAAGCCATGTCAATGTCCTTGTTGTTACCGCGAACTGCAAATTATAGTTGGACAGTTCTGTAAAGTTTTGGTGTAATATTAATTAACCTGTATAAACTGAGGGGAATTTTATTGAAATAAATTCGTGGCAGTTCCAAATGTTGACATTCCACAAGTTTATCGCGAGTTCCGAGGGTCAGTTCCCGTAATTAAAAACGTTTAAATTCCAGTCCCCAACCTCATTTTAGAGAAAGTTTATGAAGGCATTTTTGACAGATTGAGACTAATATTACAATGCGAACGTTCTTAAAAATACGAGAACTGCCTTTCTGCCTTTTATTTTGAGCTATAAGCACATGTCACAAAGTCCGAAATGCTGCGTTATTGCCTAATTAGAACATTAATAGCAGTTTGCTTTTATTTTTACGAGTGGCACTCATCTGTCCGTTCAGTGCTTTTACACTAAATGTCCTGCGGCAGCCATTTTGTAAATCTAAGTGGCAGCCGCTCCACCTGCGCATGCGGGCTTTATAACTGCTGACAGCAATGAAGTAGAAAATTATAGCATCTTAACCTTCTGAAGATTCAAAAGAGACTATACACAAGACTGTCTAACCTCTAAATTGTTATTAACTCATGAAATATGAATCATCTGCTTTGCATAGCACGTGCGAGGGAAACACGTGAAGTGTTTTCAACTATCGGCACATCAGTGGCAGTAACTAATTGCTATATTTACGACATACAACTAAACTGAATCATTTTTAAACTAAGCTATGTATTAATAGTTCTTTAGAAACAATTAGCGACGACAAGGTTGTTCTAGGAATTTATCTTCTGGAAGGTGAGGAATCTATACTTAATATTACAAAGCTGAAGAGTTTGTTTGAACGCGTGAATCTTCGGAACTTATGAACCGATTCTGGAAAATCTTTCGCTAACGATAAGCTATGATATCCATGAGAGTTATAGACTATATTTAATTATTAAAAAAAAATAAGGACCCGTAAGAAAATTCACGCGGACAAAATCGCGTGTCACTAGCATTTACATTTGTAAATGCTAGTGACTTTACAAATTAGCATCAGTATAATTTTGCATTCCCTTGCGTCTATCTACATTTTTAAATGCTTATTTTTATTTGGCTACATAAATAATGGTTTTATCGCCTCTAATCGTTTTTAGTCCTGTCCTATTGCAAGGCAAACATCCCGTCGCTTCATCAATACAATTTAAATTCAGCGTCCGTTGATGCGTTTCAATTGAGAAGGGAGTGTATGTTAATGCGTAGGCGCCTGTCTGAATGTCTGATCGAGCACGTGCAGGCGCACGCGAGTACGATCGATCTGCGTGCGTGATTCTAGTGTAGTTTTACGGTACATCGATTGTGACATTGGTTTGTTTTGGATTTTTATTTGTGATGGAGCGTTTGGGTAAACCTGCCTACTTAAAAATGCTTTTACTGTATTTGAGTATTTTGTTTGAAGGGTAAGAGCGAAAGGTACAATTGGAGAGAGTGAGCCAGACTTCCAGCTAGCAGTGGCGTAGATCTTTGACGGTCATTACGGATAGTTTGAAGTCAGGAAGTCTGACAACAGTCTACACCAAGACGTATAGTGCTGCCCAGTAACTAGGTTGTGGAGGTCGGATAGGCAATATCTCAATTCCCTTGGTAAATTTGGAACGACAGCTACTGAACCGCTATTGAAAAATGACAGTCAGGATTGTTTCCAAATACCAAATAACAAATCAACAAAGCATTATAAAACGCTTTAAATACTTTTCGTCGTACGTCAACAGTAACCTTAGCAACACTTGCACATACCTACAAATGTAGAAAAGCTAATTAAAGCGCATTCCAAACAAGTCTCCGGACGAATAGGCATAGAGCAAAACGCCTAAAGCCACAGCCCTACATTTGAATCCTCCACTATCATATTCATAAGCTTATTACGTGAAAATAAGCCACAGTGGCATGGTAAAGGTTACTCCGGTAACTATTTCGGGATGTTTGTTAGGGCTCCCGACCTAATTAGGTAACTTTAATGTTAAGCCGAATTTGGCTCAGTCCTTTGAGTTCGGAGCATAAATGTGGAGTGAATGGTGACGTAACGTGATTTATAAGCAAGGACATCGTTTGTATTGTGAATAGCGGTTTCACCCGCGTGTCGTAGCGTTATGTTCTATAGCCTGTAACCTTCCTCGATAAACGGGCTATATAACGTAAAAAGATTTTTCTAAACCTAGACCAGTGGTTCTTGACCAGATGATGACTCTTTAGTTAAGGTATTCTGAGCCTACATACGTTTACAGACAGTTTTATTAGATTGTTTTATGGTTAGTAATTTGGTTTGAATAATAACAAATGCAGCAATGTAATCACTCCACCTTAATGCTCTCATGATCACCAATTGCGAATTCAAGCAAGCCGCAGGGTCCATGCATCATTCAACGCTTCATATTTCACATTCTCGCCTCGTAAGGTTTGCTGCGTAGTGACGTCAAAGGCAGTAAAAGAAAGTGGCGCGTCGGGACGGGTTCTGTACATCCAGCGGGAGGCATACGTCATTCTGGGACAAGTTTATTTATTCAACGAGCCAGTGTTTTTGTTTTGGTTACAATTTTCCTCTGTTTATGAACGGTTTATAAATATTGACTGGGCTGGGTGTACCTGAATATTTCCACCAGAGCAGCAGAGGAGCGGAGATGACGTATCGTATAATCGGATATCTTTAGCGACATATACCTACGTCCTTACATAATATATGCACCATTACTAAGGCTGTCACCTGTCCGGGATTTCTTGTATTTGTCCTAAGCTTAGAGGGCGTTCGGGGGTCGTCCGGAAGGGGATTTAAAGTGTCCCAAACCTGGACACTTTTTGCGTCAGGAGAATCCCGATTAATTTAAAGATAAGCAACAAATTAAAATAATAAAAAAATATGAAAATTTTATTGTAAAAGTATTTTTCTACGGGAATAAATCTATTATATCCGGGAATAAATCTCAATTTTAACCAAATGTCCGAAGTTTAAGAAGTTTTAATCTGGAGTCGGCAATGGAGCTGATGGCATATCAAACCATTACTCACAATGACGCAATCTTGACTTTGAGCAGTATGATATAACGTCGTATACGGACCTCAAACACCGAGCCGATGAACTGCAGAACATAATTTAGATCATTGGCTGTCAATCAATGGATACGAACAGAACTTCGCAATCGAATGACGTCGGTGTTTCAAGATATAGTAGCTACAATCTACATACCTCACTGTATCACTTTAGGACTGGAGACTGAAATAGCGTGGATTTTGTCTGTTGGAAAGCTTTCCAAGTACCAGACAGATCAGATAAATTATTCTTAAAATATTCGTCTCGTTCTCGGTTTTTCTATGAAATTCTCAGTAGTAGCTCGGAGTTAGGATTTGTGCCCGGTAATGGCAATAGGCTCGCCCCTTATTACATGGGACCTAAATATACCGGCGAACTGTGGGTGTACATTGTTACACCTCTGCCTAACCCTTCGGGGAATACAGGCGTGATGATAATTAATTATCTACATTAGGTTCGTAGTCTTATAACTAAATATGAATGTTCCTGATAATGCCGGGTTTCGACATTGTAGATATTTTCTATATCTGACGCGTAATGCAGCTTTTTTGGTTTCATTCCAAAGTCAGATCACAGTGTAAATATTGATTCGTCTCGTGCTGAGGAGTGTGGGTTCGGAAATAGCAAACTAGATTCAGCTACAAATGGCACTTATACTAGAGGTAACTCTGTCCTCTTTGATCTCGAACTTCACTTGTCATTTGCTGTTAGCGCTGTATATTGGCTTTATTATTCGAGACAGACTGCACCTACATCCATGAGAGAATTCAATTACCTACAACGTAAGATTCTGCTTTTATTTTATTATCATCTCCTTATGTGTAAGGAACCCCAAGAGAGTAAGTCCTCCATGATAATTATTATCTTCAAAATAAATTGCGTCAACATTTTCTCGCTTAAAAAAATAATTTGCGAAATAAATACGACACGCTTAGCTGTCATATTTAATGATCTAAAGCTGAGACTTGGCTCAATTAGTGTGCCGGCCAAGTAAAAATAGCTCGGTGGCTTAAGCAAACATCCTTTTACGTCACCGTTTCAGGGGCAACGTTGCAGAGAAAACGCTTTCTCGTAATTGATTACCTACTTGAGCACTTACTTCGTTTTTGTTTAAGTTTTTGAATTTATTATTCTTTGGTATCTCTAGTGGCCGTCTTCAATTATTTAAAATTATTTTAGCTATTGTGAATTGAATGTAGTTTCGTATTTTCGAGCATGGGGTACTTTGCAACTAAATGTTTTTATTATACTATTAAATACAGCAGCAGCAGCAAAGTTTTCCGACAGAGTTTGGCAAGAGCTCTTTATATTTTGCTTTTAAGTAAAATCTGTGAAATTCGCGCGAGCACTTGCTTCACAGGTGTTACAAAAGTTTTTCTATTGTCTTCTTTACATTTCGCAACGTTGAGCTGCGATAAACTCCTCGTGTTTTATTCACAGCAACAAAAACATTATCTTTTAAAATCTGCTTAATACCGACGCATAAATATAGCTCTTAAATTGTCACACAAGGATTTGAATATTCGAAATGAAATTAAGAACAGATTGCTAAAATCAATCATTCAGTGTTTAATATTGCAATCTTTAATTTGGATCGTAAAATCGGAATACAAATTTGAAATTTTCCCATTTATATTCCAGCAAAACCGCCTGGGCATTTGTCATGGTACGTCTACATAGATATGTAGATTAGTATTCAGTAGCGCCACAGAATAATCGTCAACAGAAGGCTCGTTTTTCAAAGGCACATTATACGTGCAAAGTAGCAGATCAAATAACGCGTGTGAGTTTTAGGGTTTTATAACGTATTGTGTGCAGTAAATAAACGCGTTAATGTGGTTGCGTTTCCGAATGTGAGCGTCGACGTATATCAGAAGTTTGCCGTATGTGCATTATGCGATTTGGTACTTGGTCGAAACATAATTTATCTTCATCAAAAATTTTTCACGTATACTGAGTGGAATGATAACTTTCACCATGGATTCTAGACTCCTAAAGTTAACATTTCTTTTTTAATATCCGATGATAAATTTCGTCGTCTGTGGGTCCAGGATCATGAACTAAATACATGGTAAAAGTTTTCTTTACAATGTCCCTTCCATCAGTTAGTATACATGCTCTTGTTTATCTGGAGTGCAACTTCTGTGGCATCTATTTCGTGGACGGAACCCTTTCATGAGAAGTGGGTGTCTCCTCCTCTTTCCTTCCGATGTGTTGCAGTAGCCGACTCTTTTCCAAGACGCGTGACCTAGATACTGAACACCGTATGAAGACGTTCTTCCATTCTGGCGTCTAGACTCTTTGTCTCAATTAGAACTGGGCTTTGAATTGCGTTGAATGTGTAGGTGGGATTCTATTTCTACATTTTAGCGTGTTTTCGTCTCAGAACATTAATATTGCTTTCAATATCATCTTACTGTAGCGTCTTTCCATATCACCTGAATTTAAAGCACGGAACGAGCTTAAAACGTCCCGATAAAAAAAATACAATGGACAGATCGTAGTGGCTTTTCTAACATTATCTATAATGTTGACCATGTGGCCTGTGGCATTTTACGACACTCGCAACAGAAAGAAAAAAAAACTCTTAATGGAAACCCCAGACCGCTCCCTAAAAGGTCGATCAAAAATAGCGGCCTCAATTTTCGTCAATGCCCGTCTTGAAAGGAACCTATCAAAATAATGTGAAATGCGTAACATCACAAAATATATCAAAATATTTTTGTACGTTTATCTACCTGCTTGTGTAACATTTGCAGTTTATTTTACATTACTTCATGGGAGGATATAATTAGAAATGTTTATTGTAAAACACCATTATTTATGCACTACAGTCGCTGTTTGTTATGTGGAAGGTTAACATTGTTGGATGCCCAAGACAAAATTCGTATGTGTACGTCTACAAGCCTTTTCTATTAATATTCAACCGGTTTAACCTATTTTTTTCTTTGTGATTTGAGAATGTATTTTTTATATTGAAATTCGACAACATTTTTTGTTATCTTGTATTTGTTTATAGTTTAGTCACTGATATTTCATTCTTTCGTATCTTTTCTATTAGAATCCTGGTTTTAGATGGATGGCTTATTAGTAAGTCTACATCAGATAGGATAATCTATTACCGAACCTTCAGTAAATTGCCTTCTCAATTATTTACAGACCAATCCGTACAACATTTTGTAACGATGCACGTTACTTTTTATAAATTCATGGAGCAAAACCTTATTTCAACTTAAAAGGACGACGTCAAGTCATAAATATGTTAGAGGTCTTTACAACCTTGGTAGTTCAATGTTTTAACCTTGATTGATAAGAATCTTGCCGAATTACTGGCTTATCTCTTTATCAGTATAAAAATGTGGCAAAAATTGTTTACCTGTGTTATGTAGTACACGTGTATGTTACGCACAAATTATTAAACTTCTTGTTTTGTTTTCTTTCATTTTTAACCAACCAAAACAATTTTTATGATGAATATGTTGTTAGGTTGTTGTAGGCGTATGAAAAACAACAAAAAAACGCGCACAGAAATGCGGTACGGACAATATTCTCACAACAAAGGCCGCGTACACACAAGAAAGGAGAGATAACTCAAATATCTCAGTGGATACTAGAGCGTTTGTGTAAATATTTCTACGGTATCGACCTCGTTAAACAACGGCTGGCTCTCGAGGCCCAAGTATCTCTACACGATGTTACACTCGACGATATTATGTGGGTACTCCAGGAACCTTACTCTCAGAAATGAGTTAACAAAGGATGCGAAAAAGCAAGAGTAAAATATTTGAGCAAAGGGTTGGTCGTTGTCGCTTAATATCTAAAGGACTGAAATTAAATTGTGTGATCAATTTTGGAACGGAATTGAATCATGTTTAAATAAGGGTAGTCCCACATGAATTAACCTCAGGACGTGACAAAAAACCAATAAGGGATTTTATCTCAAATGACCATACATAAAAGAAATACATACAGTCTAACATAGAACCCCCTCTTTTAAACTGGGTTAATTAAAAGTTATTAATTAGTAAAGAGGTACAGCAAGGAGCCACGTCTGTAGGCGGCAGGATTTTGCTTTATAGTCCTGGGACCTGCGATTACAATAACAATCATTTCTTCATTGGAAATTTTGTTAAAGGTTATCCTTAATCTTAAAATACCAGTTTATCCTGAAAACCAGCACTTAGCAATCCTCTAGGGGGGACCTAAGCATAATGCTGGCGTTTGAACCATTTGCTTCCAGTTTTTTAACTGGCTATAATATTGAAGACAATAAACATTTATTCTATTCTATCAATCTGAGGCAGAGACATTCGATATTGGATTCGCGTGAAGCTTGTTATGTTTCACATTTACTTAAAATATCCAATACTGCTTCTAACTTTTTCTATTAGTTCAGCTATTTTGAGAAGTTTTGTAACTTAATTCGTGCCTGGCGTGTCAAGTATAATTTGAAGATTCGTTATTCCGAAAAACAGAATCAGAGTCTGAAAATATGTATATCTCTAGCGAGAGAGCCTTTGAGATTAATAAGGGGCGTTGAAATTGGAAGGTGATCGATATTATAATATTTCTTATTAAATTCTTGAAGGTTTGCACCCTCGCGCCAAAGTAGGGCCGTTACATTTTTTATTGCTCGTCGTTTTGCACATAGACTCGACGGTTTTATATTATTTTTTAACAAGACCTGCGACCTTTTTATAAGTTGACCTTTGTCGGAGACGGCCATATTTTCATGCTTGGATTCGCAAATGACAGCAAATTGGAAGTTTGCTTGGATTTCTTCGAATCGTTCATTGTTAGTGATTGATGCAAAGGAACGAATCTTACTACATACTACTATAAATGCGAAAAATTTAATGGATGGATGTTTGTTACTCAATCACGCCAGAACGCCTGTACCGATCTGGATAAAATTTGGCACAAAGATAGATTACAGTCTGGATAGCACATAGGCTATTTTTTATACCGGAAAAATCTACAGTTCCAGTGGGATAATATATTACCTGTAACACGGACGACTTCGCAGGCGGAAGCTAGTTATTCATAAGCTTAGATGTCTCGATCACTAAATCATTCGCCTGTTTTTATCACGCGTCCTTCTACTAAACCCACGCCTGTCAAGAAAACTAATTCATATCATGTCACTACCAAATCCCACATATTTAAAGTTCATTGTTCTAATGTCAAAAAGTTGATTACATCACAAATGCGGATAGTTCGATGGCACTTCAGCACGTGAACCGCTGGGAACGTGGGTTGACGATTAGAGGCATTTTGGAGCAGTTACGCGGTGACACGGCTCGGCCGCAGACCCGCAGTGTTTTGACTTTACGAGCGTATCGAGTCAGACGAATTTAAATCGATACGAGATTAGTCTCGTTAAAGGCACGATGTCAGACTAACAAGAATAAATATATGACGCAAATAAATAAAATCTATATTAATATAATTTTAAATACTTATATAAGATAAAATAAATAATTTACAACCTACATTTATCTATGCTATACTATAATTATAAAGATTTTTTTGTTTGTTTGTAACGAATAGACCACGAAGATACTGGACCGATTTTAACCATTTTTTCCCTAATAGATGGCTACATTATTCCTGAGTGGCATAGGCTATAAATCATCACGCTCACATAAAGTCACATAACGCGGGTAAAATAAGCCACGCGGACGAAGTCGCGGGTATTTCACTAGTGTCATATAACATAGCATCACGCCTGTATTACCCGAAGGATTAGGCAGAGGTGTACCAATGTACATCCACAGTTCGCCGATATGTTAAGGTCCCGTGTAATAGGGGGCGAGCCTATTTACATTAACCGTGCACAAATCCAAACTCCGAGCTGCTACTGAGAATTTCATAGAAAAACCCAATCACATTTTTTGCTCGACCTAGGAATCGAACCCAATACCTCTAGCGTAGCAGTCCCGCTTTGGACCACTAGGCTGACGAGGCAGTAGCGGTAGTAGTTATAAAGCAGGGGTGGTGTCACATAAATTAATAAGAATTGTATGTTGCTGGGTCCCAATAGGGTCCATAGCTGTACTTTAGCTTGAAGCCTTTTGTAACATCTTACACATGATGTCATGCAAACAAATGAATATGACATTCTTAAGAACACATCGAATACAAATTTTAATCGATATTCTAAGTCAGGGGGACTCACATTTCGATGGTCGTTGGAAAACAATTAAGATCCTTATAAATACGCAATATTTACATGTTATTGAACATTAAGAATATTTTTATCTTCTTGTTATCGGGATGAAGAGAAATGTTGACATTCAATTTCCTGTTGCAGATAGGATCTGAGCGAAAGGTCATATAGTAGTATAGGCAGTCGATTCTGTCCTCTGATATCAAGTTTAATAACACTTCAGTTGTGTAATAGGATTTCGTAAACTTGAGGGATATAAATAGGCACGACACGGTTGGCGCAGTGGCTGAGCGATTGGCTGCTGCGCTGTGTGTCGCGGGTTCGATTCCCGCACGGAACAAATATTTGTAAGGCCTACAGATAGTTGTTTCGGGTCTGGCTGTTTGTGTATGTAAGTTTATATGTTTGTAAACGCACCCACGACACAGGAGAAATTCCTAATGTGGGGTAAAGTTTAAAAAAAAAAACATCTGCCTACCCCCATGTGGAAAAGGCGAGAGTTTATGTATGTATTGTATTTCTTGGCGACACGGTTGGCTCACCGATTCAGGATAAATCTTAGTGCACCTGTGTAATAAATGTATAATAAAAAAATACTGCTTTATCAAAACAATCCTTGATAAAAATAAAAATTAAGATACTGATATAATACGTATATTTTATTTTTTGATCTGAGCAGGTGGTGTTCTGTGTTTTCTGCCTACGCCCACGGGACTTTTTTCCATGGGCGTAGGCAGAAAACACAGAACGCCACCGCGTGACTTTACGTACGTGAATTTCATCCAACTTGTTCAATCATTTTTTTTTACGTACACGAATTTAATTATTATTTATTGTTAATGAAAAATACTTTAAATAACAAAAGCAATGCTATAATTAATGACTTTATTACCATCATCGTTTTATACCTGCAGTATTTCCCCTAGTCCTCGTTTGGCACAGCCTAAGTTAACCCAGTTTTTGTTGGTAGTGTGGCGAGCCGCCTAACCTAGTTTTTGCTCCAACTTTGATTTCAAAGAGCCTGGTCTGTGTCCATTTCTATCCAGTGTCATAATCAGATTGTCGAGTTGAATAGTTGGGAGTCTTTTGTGGTTGTTCACTCAACTGTGAACAGTTTGTAGTAAATTGACATGGACAAAGTTAAATAAGTTGGTGATTGCTTCTGACCGCGACCTAAGCCGCGTGGTTTTTTCAACCGAGTTCCATTACGTCTTTGGTTACTGCTCTGCTCCTTAAGAGTCATAGCGAGATGTTATATAGCCTATACTATTCCTCATGAATGGCTGGCTATCATAAACAAAAATAATTATTTTAATGCGACTTGCAGTTCCACACAATATAGCCTTTAAACAAATAAAAATCTTCAGTTTTATTTATTACATTAATATAGATGGTATATCCGGTTTAGATATAGGGGTTTGATTTTTGAAGACACTGGTACGGGTCAAAAACATTCTTCCTGATCCAACCATACTTAATTGAAACGTCAACATCACGCCTGCATTCCCCTAAGGGTTAGGCAGAGATGTACTAATTTACATCGACAGTTCGCCGGTATGTTTAGGTCCCATGTAATAGTGGGCGAGCCTATTGCCATTAACCGGGCACAAATTGTAACTTCGAGATGCTACTGAGAATTTCACAGAAAATCACAATAACACTTTTTGCTCGACCTTGGAATCGAACCCAAGACCTCTGGCGTAGCAGTCGCACTTATGACCACTAGGCCAACGAGGCAGTTCATTGAAACGTCAGCTGATACTATTCAGCTGCTGTATGAACTTTACTGGCACGCAATGGGCACGATGTAACTCATGGAACTATATTGACAATTTCTTGCTGATTAAAACAAAATACTTCGATTCTATGTCTTCTGTAATTGTCAAGGAACAATTTAGGAGTATGTGTAATTTATGTGAACTTACACGTCTTGATGTATGAAGCTGATATAATAACTCAACAACTGCACCGTTTAATGAAACACCTACTACAATTAGACTTTACACTGAACAGCAATACAGATTAAAAAAAGGCAAAAAGAAACTTGCCTCTTCTATTATTGACCTGATTTGCATGCTAGTATTATGTACCTAACATCAGGTGCTCAAGAAATTGACAGTCAAATTTTTAATAAAAGGAACGTTCTTAATATTGCCAGGTGTAAAAAAACCGGTATCCTTATAACAGATGCATGTCAACAACATAATGTAACACCTGGGAGTAGCGAAAATAATCTACCTACGAGAACATCCACCTGCTTACATCTGGATAACTGCCAGGCGGAGTGACACGAGAGTAGATGAAATGAGTCTAATAATTGAATCAGTTAATTAAGAGTTCTGAAGTATTGTTGTTAAAAGTAACTTCCTCGTTGGCCTAGTGGTCCTAAGCGCGACTGCTACGCTAAAGGTCTTGGGTTCGATTCCCAGGTCGAGCAAAAGTGCTGTTGGGTTTTTCTATGAAAATCTCAGTAGCAGCTCGGAGTTAGGATTTGTGCCCGGTGAATGGCAATAGGCTCGCCCCCTATTACATGGGACCAAAACATACCGGCGAACTGCGGGTGTACATTGGTACACCTCTGCCTAACCCTTCGGGGAATACAGGCGTGATGGTATGTGTGTGTGTTGTTAAAAGTGTCGAAAGAGAAAAGGATTTAATATTTCACCGTATTTCTAGCGAATACTGAGATATTTAGCAAAACTTCCAAAGTTGAAGAAATTAACTGAATGATAAATTCAGAGAAAATAATTGTCCCTTCTCTCGGTTATGACAATGACATTTAAAATTAAATAAAGATAACGACTTTAATCGTTTGAATGCCTTCGCCTCAGGTCCGCATTGTTCTTGGACCACAGATAATAAATTGTAAGGAGTCAAGATGATTGATGTTATAAATGGTACCGATGTAGATAATTTTGATAAAATACTTGACGAACTTAAAATAGAAGGCACAAAATGTAAAATGACTAAAGTTTCGGGTTCATTCGAGGGCCAGGGTAGGCCACCCTTTGCCACTGCAGCTGACACACTAATTTGTTTAATTTACACATTTCTATTCTAAGTAGAAAATCGAATAAATCCTGAATATAGGAGGGATAGATGACATAGTTCGGTGCAGACAAAGCGGTACTTTCTACCCTATTAGATCTTGATATCGCTTATCTTAACGTTGGCAGAGACCTTTCTAATGGCTGGAATATATTTCATAAGCCTGACTTATGAACATGATATTAAATATCATTTTGTGTTGTCAAATTGAGGTCGAAAATTCACTTGAATCAAGAATCGTATCGTATCGTAACCGACTTTGACCAAAGAATTTGGAAACTTAAGTGGCAGTTGGTAGGACACATTATTACTTATGTATTGATGTAGTGATGCCGGGGCGAAACCTAGGTCCAGCAGTATATGCCTTCCACTAGAGATCTGATGCTCTTGTATTGTACAGATGTAGTCAGTGTAAGATACGTATGGAATGTGCTTCTGATAATATCAAGATGATCATTGTGATAAGTCTTTCCGTTGATATTATAACAACAGAGGATTTGAATATACGAATGAGGAAGTATTATTTCTTATCTACAAAATAGGAAATTTTAACGCGATATAAAAATAAACACGAATATTGTATTTTTTTGTTTGAAAACATCCCATTATTATTTTCCGCGCCCACAGCGATTTTTTTGGAGCGAACACGACACAAACAGAAATGCTACACTGGTTCCTAAAAATTACAACAGTGATTCTCGTAAATAAAGCAGTTTCAAAGAGGTAAAAAAATTGTATGAATGTTTATGAACACTTCCCCTTTGCAACAACACAACTTTTTAGCAGACCGTAACAACTCAATTCAAAACTAACAAAAAAAAAACATTGGAGTGAGAGAAGCCTTACCTTACTAACCCATGATTTTATTTTCCCTAAGGTAACGAGACACAAGTACTTCCCAAGCCCTCTTAACTGAAAATATAAGTTGTTTGTTATCAAAATGACCAAGTTTGGACAAACAACTGCGCAGGCAAATTGGGCTATGGCAACAGTTACCGGTTCGCTCTTTTGTTTTTTGAATGAGGACAGTAAACAAAGCCGTTTGCTAAATTAGAAATAAATTTTCTTTTGTAGTAATAAGGTTTTACAGGAAAAGGCTCAAGGGGAAGGAAAATGGGATCTAACACAAATTGGCCTATATTTTGTATGGAAATCAGGCCAATGAACGTTTAAAATCTCATCTCAGCGACAATCAATGTCAAAATATTTAGGTAAGTAAGAGACATATTTGACAGATTGAGACATTAGATTGCGATTGTTCTTATAGGTTAGTAAAATTGCCCCCTGGTTCAATAATCTCTTAAACAAAATGAATTTGAATTTCTCAATACATAGTCACGCACGAGTCTTACTACATAGTTTAAACATTTCTCCCTAGCTTTGCAATGAGTAACTCGAATACCGTGCTTCACGAGATATCATAACCAACGGGTACCTAATCTTCCTCATGGGAACACTTCACAAGACTGTTTCTATAAAAATAGCGCATTGCAAGCGATGTAGCCTTGTTGATTACGTGTCGTCGTCGTCACATCTGCCTCAAGACAGCCACGCGCTACACCGAAATAGCCCAAGCTAACCTTAAGAGGCCTTGAACCTGTCTAGGAACAGATGCGTTCAATTAATACCGGCTTATATATACTATGTATCGCAATATTACAATCAGCACGATACTCCCAACAATGTTGTTACAATGAATGTCCATTATATGCCGTCGAAACGTCTTTAAAATCATACACAAGTTAGAAAAGAGGACTGTAACGAAATTGGTTTCAATTTTCAATACCTAAAGCAACACGCTGACACAGACGTTTGACGTTAAACCAATGGCCGTGTGCCCAGACACCTGATTTTCTTTTTAATATTAAAAAAACGAACACTAGGTATTTCTCCACGATGGTGGATGCGCCTACAAACTTACATACACAAACAACCAGACCAGGACCAACAATTGCTACCGGATACAAAAATAATTCACTGGTTTTGTTGAATTTCCACAATAAATGTTATGACAATACATTTTGGAGTATATTAAGACAATTATGATTATTTAATTAATGTTTTAGAAATGTGTGGGAGGTTGAATAACACTGTTATACAGAGAATTTAAGCCAGCAATTCTAAGCTTATATCTTGAAATGGATGGCAGGCAATAAAACGAGGAGCCAAATGCATAGAAATGGTCCAAAATTTCGTGGGCAATTCGCACATGTAAGAGCAATTTGACTGACTATTCAGGAGCCTTTACGTGAGTTGAAGGATAAAACGGTTTTTGGCACCCTTAGCTACTCAATTATCTAGCACGCATTCATTATCAAACGGGGTATGACCGAAAAACGGAGTAGGATCGGAACGGAGAATTTTAACTATTGGAACAGTAGAATACCAGTTATTTTGATGAAAAGTCTAATGAGTGAAAGTGAAACATTTTAGGTTACATTTCTTTTCAATGAAACTAAACACGGTTAGAAGGCCAATACTCGTAATTAACATATTTCAAAATCTAGTCGCAATCATGTGACAGAATTACGCCATGGTCAAAATTGCCCCGCCCGATTTTAATCAAGAGTACTACAAAAACCAACATTCCTCGAATCTATTACTTTTCTATCGGACCAATTCTGTAAGTGTCTGGTGGACTAGGTCAGATTATCTGATGTTCCTGAAGGGTGATTGAAGGGTATGATAAGTTGAGCGCAGTTGATTTTGTGTCAATATTCTTTTGCGAATGGTGGTGGACGTCTAACATTTGGACGCGCAAATTAAACAAGTTTGGGCAGTTTTCAATGTCACATAGAGATGAATGGAATTAGTGGATTCTGTTTAACTTTTTTTTTATATACTGTTGAGCTATAAACACTTTACGTAAGATGGAAGTATATGTTTACACTCAAAAACGAAGGAACCTATTATCATAACATTTTTGTTTGTTTATGTCTATTTATAAAACAAACCGACTTTATGTCATTTATTAAGGTACTTCTAAATTCATTAATTATTCATTTAAAATGACGCTATGAATTGAATGCATATTTAAACAATGAAATGTCTACAGACAAATTCCTTATGGCAATACCTAATTTCTTTAAGTTACACTTAGGTGCATGTGAGCGAAGCCACGGACATAGAGCGCCGTTTGATGGCGTTGAAGTTAACTACAAATCGTATGGAATAATTGCTTTTCCCATTATAGTCATTAAACGGCGCTATTTCCATTCCATACTAATTGTAGTCAACGTTAATGCGATCGAAGGCATTCAAATGTATGTAGAAAAACTCGCACTAGGCATTCAGATAAAAAAAAGGTTAAAAATACAGAGAGTCGAGCTACAGAGTTCTATCTAAAATTTCCTTTCAACCTTTAATACGTAGAACCTACTGGTGGTATCCGATCTAGGTATACGCTTCAAGTAGGGTCAACCTTAGCCCTCTTAAAAACCTCTGACACAGGCGAATGATCAAGTACTTTCCTAATTTCCTTTATATCCCTAAGCCCATCGTTAACAACGCCACCACCACCCACTACAAAGAAGCTTCGATGATCAGAGGAGATAGGTGTCGCCTCCGTGACACATAGTAGGTAACTAGGTACCCACACTATTTATGGTCAACGCAAACAGAACACTATCGGTTCATTGATAATGAAGTACAAAACAACAGAAATAGAGTTGAAAATTGAGTGTAAGATTATAATTTTGAGTGGCATTTATTTCTTGCACGCGATTACGTAATTTTCTATATCAGGGGTCATTTCAAAGTTTTAGGAACGATTGCAATCTCATCTTTGTTTCAATCTGTCAAAAATGCCTGTAATTGACCAACATTTTTTTTGGCATTTATTATAGCCGAGATGAGATTGCGACGAGATTTTGAAGCCTTTAAATAGTAGAAAAGTCTTAATGGCTCCCCATTCCACTATAGTTAAGGAGCTCCTCTCTCATGGCTGAGGCTGGGTTCGCAACCGGGCACGAGCAAGTACCAATGTGATTTTTTCTATATCAAACGTATTTTTTGGACATCACCGACATAGTTGAAAGGAAACATCGTGAGGAATCCTGGACTTATACAAATTCCTATAAGTCCGAAAACGCCAATTCGGCTTGAGCAAGCATGGTGATCAATCCTTGTGCCTTCTCTGTACGAGAAGAGGCCTGCCTTACAGTGTGACAATAATAAACTGGTATTATTATAAAGTGTGTTACTACTGTCTGTGCTGTACCTTTTCCAATCAAGCTAGTGCGGAGTGACCTTGAACTTCGCTCGTCAACAAGTCAGTAGTGCCAACATACACTTATGTATTATATCTGATACCCATTACCTAGATTACGTGGGTCAAAGTCGGACTTACATTAATTATTGCTTCGTTTGATACCTATATACGAATAATTAATTCTAGGGAAGCGAAATATAAAAAAATAAATGCTGTTTTCACATAACGAGCAAAATGTATGGAAAAGTAGTTTTCTTTTTTCGTCACATTTCGCTTTTGGTTCTATACTATAACTTGTTTTGTAAGCTATTGTTATTTCGTTCAGCCAATCACACTAGTTATTTTGACTGTGTGTTAGTACGTTTTGCGTTTTGGAAACGACACCTTCTGTTTCTAAACGTCTCGGTTCACAAAACTCTTCTATTACATACCTAGTAACGATGAGACCGACTTGGCTATCGTACAACGATATGAATATTAATTTATTAAAACATAGGTAGGTGGAGGTACTATGACGTAAATCATAGGCCACCTAGGCCATGAACCAGTCTCGTAAATCCCCCAGTACAGTCATCCTGCTGCATTAATGCATTGGCTCGCCATTATCTAGATTACTACGCTTAACTGGCACTAGTCTATACAATATATCAAGTATCTGTATTGCTATTCTATAAAAATGCTTCCTTGGTGAATTTGGATAAAGAAAGCAGGAGGTCACCTTTCATCACACGGGCAGTTCTACTAACGTTTAGAAATGAATGAAATTTAATCTCAGTCTAGTCCATATGGCAAAAATGTGTCTAATTTACCTACATTTTCTTACATTGATTGCCGCTGAGATGAGATTTGAACGTATTTAATTAGTAAAATGATCTTCTGATGGGATGATAGCTCACCTCAAACTTGATTATTACTGAACAAACCAGCTGCTTATAAACTATCTAATATTTGACGGGCAAAAATATTACGGACCCGCACAACCTTTATTGATCCGAAACTTTCGTCGAACGTCAAATATAATATTGTTTGCTACGCTCCAAAGTTAGGGGTAAAAAGGTCTATCACATCGGTGCAAATAATACCTGTCTCCAACACGTTTTCGCTTTCACACGGCGTGAATACCTACAAGTATTCGTGGTTACATACTACATATTGTATTTTCAAGCTATCTGTAAAGTATACGAGGTTATTTTCGACATGCCCGGGTTATGTGGCCATTACGGCGGTATCCCTCAGGTTTTTATTTTGGCTCTCCGTAAAGGTCTATATACTGTAATGATTATTACTGGCAGAATCGCTGAATATTAGGTGCTATTAATTGTTATTGCGCTTAAAATAGTAAATTTACTTTACCTCGTAAAGGTTCGTAAAAAAGTAATTTTGTAAATTGACGGACGACTTAGTTCTGTGCGGAATAGAAACATGTTGTGGTCTGGTTGCATAATATAGCAACAATGTTACGTAATACCACAGCCTAACTAAAAACAGATAATGATACCAATTATTATTGTACCACCGCTGGGTAAAGAAATAGGCATGATCACCATACTTGCTTAAGGCGAATTGGCGATTTCTGACTAAGTTCAGGTGCTCTCGCGATGTTTTGCTTCACCAATGTTAGTGATGTTCAAGACAAACTTATAGAAAGTACAAATGAAATAGAGTCACATTGTTTTCTATCTTAACGTATCATGTTTCTATCTGTAATGTCCCGAGTTGCCCTTAGGAACTGTCAATGTCAATGACATTGCATTATTATGTGAAATACAAACGTACTCTGTGGCATCAGAAAGCCTGGTCTGTCGGATTTTTTATTTTGCGACAGTTCTTGTTTGATATTATTGATGTTCTTCTTACGATTGTGCTAATCAGTTAAAAGGATACTGTTACTACGGTTCGAGGTTAACACCTTCAAGTACGTTCCTTGATCTTTGTTAGTAGTATTTCCAAGTCAACAATGACGTGTTTAAAACTATTGTTATGCAGTTCTGCACATACAAGATGGGTACTTAGATTATGATTATAATGTTCTGAGTCAGCTTTGTAGGAAACGTTCTTAATTTTTTTATGAAGTTCTTATTAAATTTTAAGAGTAATAATCTTAGAGACGCTATTGCTCAACGGCTGAGTCAAGAGTCAAATGCAGAAAGCGGTTGTCTTGGACCCGGAAAGCTTTGTGAAAACGTTTCTCACTCTAGATCCCTAACCACCGTCAGCTTCTGTATTACCACCTCGCTGTAGGTAAAGTAATATTGTTTTACATATTTAAAGGAAAAAGAAACGGAGAAATAGACTGTATTAAGAATTAGGTTACATAAATGTTAATTTTTAAAATATTAAGGACAAAGGATAATATTCTAGTTTACTTTATAAAAGGTAAATAAAACCCTTATTCATTCCGTTAAATCTTAATTTTAAATTTCTTTTTCTTGGCATTGGAATTCTCTGTGGAGATTTTTCTTCTTTTGTTGTGTTAATCTGTATTAAAATGGCTCTTTGCTTTAATTATGAAAGGTGGCGTGTCTGCGAGCAATTGTGCTCTTATTGGAGGCTGAAGGTTCTTCCTTATCAGTCAAGCTAGTGAAACTGTCACGATCTATCTTGTGTGTTTTTACGTCATTACTAGCTAGGTACATAACGGTCACAGGGGCGTGTCGTGCCTCGTGATCTAAAGGGTATCTTGAATAATGACTTGTATGATTTATAATTATAATGTTAAACTTGTAATTTCTTATTACTTATTGACCAAAATATGAATAGACTAATTTTGTATGAAGTGCGCTGTACATAAAGTTAAGAGTTTCAGAAGCTGCAGGGATACGGAGAAATGGATGTTTCAATGATTAATTTTATTTAATAATCCGAAGCCAAAACCAACGCAAAGTAGCTAAAGATATTATTTTTCTTATGATGAACGTAAGACCAACAAAAGGCTTGTATGATTTATAATTATAATGTTAAACTTGTAATTTCTTATTACTTATTGACCAAAATATGAATAGACTAATTTTGTATGAAGTGCGCTGTACATAAAGTTAAAGAGTTTCAGAAGCTGCAGGGATACGGAGAAATGGATGCTTCAATAATTAATTTTATTTAATAATCCGAAGCCAAAACCAACGCAAAGTAGCTAAAGATATTATTTTTCTTATGATGAACGTAAGATCAACAAAAGGTAGTGATATCAATCAATAACGACATATTGAGAGCTTATATTTGCAAGCATCACCACATGACTATGAAATGTATGTGTGAGTAATCGATTCTCGGTAATCCAATATCCTGTGTTTGTAAGACCACGACGGTTGAGTGACTCGAAACAAAAACACTTCGTGAAGGAAAATAACTGTAATCGATACTAAGTTATTGCTATTCGTTTTTGCTCAAGAAAATTCTATGAAAAAATAAAAAGAAACTCATAAATAGAATTACAAAACATAGTAAATTTCGACAAAATAAGGTTCGCGATCCACTTATGCGGGTCGACACATTTGGTACGGCATGCTCATTACAACTTTTAATAACGTTCTATTAAAAATGACGAACTGAATGTACATAATTATACAAATAATCTATATCACGTATACAAATAATCCTATAAACAAATATTGTTAAACATTAATTTTTAAACAGAAAGTAGTTATGAAGTTTCTTGCCTCTTCTTCTCTTAAATCTATACGACACTACTTCTTGGAAAGGGCAACTAACACATACCATCACGCCTGTATTCCCCGAAGTGTTAGGCAGAGGTGTAACAATGTATACTAATAGTTCGCCGGTATGTTTAGGTCTCGTGTAATAGGGGGCGAGCCTATTGCCATACAACAACAACTAACTACAACAAAACAACTAGATTCAATTATTTTCCTTTCTCAAGTTTAAAAGTGCCTTTTAACGGTCTAATTGAAATAAATGATTCGGCTTTGTGCCGACCCGCTTATGTGTATAACGACCCTAAGAAAACTTCTCTTGAAATTGTTAATTTACGAAAGAACAACATTTGAAACAAAGCAATGTATTATTAGTAACTTGCCAAGTTTTGTAATAAGTCATAGCAATTATGCAGCAAATAACTCTGGACTAAGATACCAGTATATGAGGTGAAATGCAAAATACGGGTTTTTTTTTTTTTGGGGATGGGAAATCATCAAATAACTTATCCCGCCCTGGGTGGGGCGGAAGGTTGTGTCAGACTTTTACTGACTAAAACCCACCCATGTTCCTTCTTGTGCCCTTTGCGTTCCGGGGGCGCGGTATCTCTTACGAACAACCCGCAGCCCCGGAAAATACGGGCTGTGTTATACTTTTGGAGAAAAACAAATACGAATGGCCAATCTCGTTTTCAAAATCATTACATTTTACATCAATATAAGCATTATTGATCTTATATGAATATATGCCATGGTTGTGGTCGCTAAAGAGAAGAGCAAATTTAATAGAAAACTTCACAGTTTAATAGGATTGACTAACTAGATTGATATCCAAGTTTCCGCGGATAAATCCGACTTGCAAAACATCTTTTGTTAGACGATATTAATCCCGGCTTTTACGAAAATCCCAGGATGAACCAACATTTAACTGCGACGAGGAAATAATCCATATAAATAAATAAAATTAAAGTGTCCGTTTGTAATGTCAAAATAACATCTGTCTGTTTGTTCCGGCTAATCTCCGGAACGGCTGGACCGATTTTGACGGAACTTTCACTGGTACATATCTGATGTTATAAGAAGCAGCTTAAACACTAGAAAATACCGCGTATAATCGACTATCACGCAAACGAAGTAGCGAGCGTAAGCTAGTGTATACTAATATTTTAAAGAGGAAAGATTTGTTTGTTTGTATCGAATAGACTCCGAATCTATAGGACCGATTTTAACAATTTTTTCACCAATAGATAGCTACGTTAATCCTGAGTAAAAAAGGCTATTTAATATCACGCATCAAGCAGTAACCAAAGACGTTTCTGAAGGCGGGTAAAATAAGCCACGCGGACGACGTCGCGGGCAGATCGCTAGTGTTCCATAAAGCCTGACACACTTTTGCTATGAAAGAGTATAAAAGAATTATTATCCTTAGGTCCTTGGGCTATGAGAGGCGAGGAGAATTTTCACTACAATTGGAGCATGACGGTCTTAAATGTCTCAAGGGGGGCACTGTAACACGATTTTTAAGGAAAGACATTAAAAAGTAATTATTTAAATAGGGCTTAAACGTGTCTGTGTGCTTGGATGACAGTGGGTAGCAGCATCTGATGCTAAATGTCATGAAATGAAGCTTAGCAATTTTCGAGTGAAGCGAAAAATAAAGACAAGTTTTTTTTTTTTTAATAAAATGAAACGAGATCGTTCCTGTTTCAATATAAAAGGTTTTCTGTAAAATATATAACACACTTCCTGCGCTTCGAGATAAGTTTTTGAAGTAGGAAACAACGTGAATAAGTTTCAAGGATAAAGCTGAAATATTGCCATGTTGTTCACCAACTGAATCACAACTCCTGGAGGAGGGTAGAAACAGGTAACTTTGACACGCGATTTTAGTACTAAACGAAAAATAGAGCGCCCTTCAATCGGATCTTTATGTCTGCCTAACTAAAATATTGATGTCGAATACTACAAAACCGCTATTAGTAAGAATAATAGTCGGGTATTCGCAAAGGATTTAATAGATATGGAAACACGATAACAAGGGGGGGGGGGGGGGTTTAAATAAAAGCTTTGGGCAATACCATTAACTGAAGTGCCATTCAAACTTTTTTCGATTAAAATCGGTTACGCCTACATGTACACGAAACGACCACAAACCGATCGACAATCGACATGCAATCTAATTACCACTTTGGCTTATCTGAATTCTCGGATTTGTATTCATAAAAATATGCAGTGTCTATAAAGACTATATTTCTATATACTTGGTACAGACTATGTTTAAAAACATCTGACATCATTATTATATGATTATTATGTCAGATGCTACTTGAACTCTAAAAAATCCAGACACTTAAGTAAAAAAAAAAATTACTCACCTAAAAATAACTTCACGTATTTTATAATTCTCTTCCAATTAACCTAAATAAACGTTTTGGACGTGTCTCATTTTCCAAGTCACCATTACGTTAACGTCACCCAGTTTTGAATTCGGCTTGGGGTCAACAACCGGCAGTAATACGGTTCATAATTTGCACTGCAGTGCTTTTGCATACGTCTGTCGCCATAGCAACTGTGCCGTTGTGCATTGTCGGCAAACCTTTGTAAGATATAAAGAACGCATGAAATAGGTGTGTTGTTGAGCAATAGCGAAGGGTAAAACTTTGTAAGAGGGAAGCTGAAGCAAAAATTGTTTTTATTCTATTATATTTATAGTGAATAACGTACAAAATACAACAATGTCCAACAGTGATTTCATTATGTTCTTATTCGATGGTATAATATATATGACTGGATATGTAAAGATTAAAAAATATGGGTACAGTTTCCCTACACAAAGAAATTGTCCTGCTTCGTGGGTGCGTTCACAGACATAACTCACGTACACTAAAAGACCAGCCCTGGAACCTGATGGCTATTAAAATATTTACCTGCCACCTACAGCACAGTAGCTAATAGCTTTGCCACTGCGCCAACCGAGTCGTCAAATAACCGTATACTTAGCCATACATTTTTAACGTTAAGCAACGTTTTATAGGTGAGTTTAAACATCATTAGATGGCAAACAAGCCGACGCCCACCTAAGTTAAATGGTCACCGCTGCCTATAGACATCTGCAATACCAGAGGCCTTGCAAATGCGTTGCCTTCCAGAGACAAAGTTGCAATGTCTCATGTGCTTGTTTACACCGGCACCCATACCCATCAAACCGGAACACAGCAACGTTGCTTTGAGGTAGAAATAGGTATGGTGGTAGTACTTCCCCGGACGAGCTCCTTCGCAAAGGGCTGAGTGATTGGGTATCTTACCACAAACTTAAAATACTTATAGACGCAAGTCTCATGACAGTCTTACGTCAAGCTCCATAAGTACGTAGCCATTGTTATGCAGTTGTTTATCCAACTGATAAAGACGAATTTGGGGTAGTATTATCTCTTAATCCGTAAGGTATTACCAATATACGCAGTGTTGTTTAAGGATAAAATCAAAACATCTGTCTAACTGCAGACGATTGACCGATACCGGTATTGGAGATTGCAATGACAATGATATTAGTTGCAACCAGGGCTGCTAGGCGCCCGGATAAAACAGGAAAAAGCCGGAAATAATTAGGTTCTTTGGATGCGTGTCCGGGCAAAATTTACGGTCCAACGTGTCCAGCTTTTATTAGACTTTTTATATTTTAAGAGTCACGTAGTAATTTCTGTTAATATTTGATTAGAAGAGTTTATAATGAAAGAACAAAAAATAAAATACATTAATCTTATCATTTCAACACAGACAATTTTACTAAAAAAAATCCGGTTTACTGCCTAATCGACTATCTGGATTCATGATCTGCCAACCCTAGTTGCAACAGTGGCAAGTTCACTGATCTCATGCATTTGAGTTGACACTTATAAAGAGGCTGTATTACCGTTAATAGTTGAGCAAATATCATTATTATGACTCATACATATTCAACGGTTCCGTACGTATATGCCGCCCTTGTGTACTAGGCTTATTGCAATGTAAATAAATGCATAGAAAACTGTTTAATATTCATTCTATCAGTCTCGCATCACATGTGCGCCGATCAATATCTAGAGTTGAAAAAACTTGTTACTGGCGTTTTTCTTTGGATATGGAAATTGAGAAATATGTTGGAATGATGTGTGAGTTTGTTTAGGCTTGACGTCTTTGGATTTTTATGATATCTTGGACAGTAAAAACACCGGTTTGTCAGCTCTTTTGTTTAAACAGCAATTTGATGAAACTTTTCTGAGACCGCATTTAAAGTCACCATAACTTTCCGGACCGACAATTTCTGGTAAATTACGAAGTTCGGCTAAATATTGCAAAGCGGAAATTAAGACAAATGTTGTTATAACTTGAAATGGGGTTGAAGAAGACACTACAATTATTCTTGAAATCTATTCGCATTTCCTTAAGATGTTTCTGTATAGTAAAATCGATGTTTTCCATTTATTTGATGTTGTTTTGGCAACTTCATATCCAAGCATCAATGATTCAGGTGTTTTTTTTATTTTTACTACATACTTTCTTGCAACACTACGAATGGAAAACCCAACTACAATTATAAATGCAAAAATTTTGGAGGATGAATGTTTGTTACTCTTCAACGCATAAACGGCTGAACAGAATCAGCTTAAGTCAGTCATCATCAGTTCATTGTAGGATAATTAAGCAATTTGGCTTATTCTGAAGACTAACGCAGACAAAATAGAGGTCAGAAGCTGCCGCTCCACAATATTATTCAACACTAAAACTAGTTTCCGCCTAACCTCGTTCAGAGCCTTCTAATCCGTCATCAATATTAATAAGAAGCCTAAAATCCATTAACGCAGTAACCAATAAACAAACATTCGCGCATCTTAAGTTAATTCGCACTCGGTTACATAAATCTTTCTGTATTTATGGCTAGTTCCGGCGTGGTGGGGTCGCCAATATAATCACTTTTACTTGTCAACGACCGTGAAGATGAACACGCATCTTGAAAACATTATCTTTTGGCAGATGTGATTTATATAATTGTTCTGGTTTCTCTTTCCTCGTTGTGACTTCCGACATGTATTTCTTTTAGGAATATTCGAATCCGAAATGGCTAGTGTAAAATCGTCTTGAGTTTCCATAATTTATTTATTTATTTTAGTCTCATTATATCACGATTTTCCCTAACAAAAAATATTCTGATCAAGTTCCCAAGTCAATCATTATTGCTCAACTAGCTAAATACCCCGCGGTGTCACCCGCGTTCAGTTAGGTCTTTGGTTACTACTCCGCTCCTGTAAGCCGTAACGTGATGTTCTGTACGTATAAACCTTCCTCTTGAATAATTTTATCTATTGACTCCAAAATTAGGCAAATCGGTTCAGCCGTTCTCGAGTTTTAGCGAGACTAACGAACAGCAATTGATTTTTATATATATAGATATTGCTTTGTTTGACAGACAATATGCGTAGTAAACAGGTATCCGACGTTTCTTTTTACATCCGCTAAAAACGATTTCATTATCCGGACAGTAAAATATCTTACAGCAAGCCTATTTTCCTCCTAAAACATTTTCTGAATAAGAATTTTTCTGTTCAACACAAGTGAATTCTCTGACACGTCTACAAAGACTTGAATTTTATTTCTGATTCAAACAATACAGTCTTAATGAATAATATCAAAGATGTCTGTGTCAAGTGTTCCCCCGGCACTGGAACCTGCTCAACTAATAGACACTTGACACTTCCCATGATATTCTTTATTGTCTTGAATAGATCTGAATACAAACATTTTAGCGACAGTCTCGTTTGCTGTTGTACTTTGCGCGTTTCCCGTAGTTTTATTGTCCAATTTGCGTGTGATTGTTAAAAAGTTAACATATTTTTTTAAGCATATAGCCGACTGATCTTTTAGTCATGAATTCATGATCATAAATAAATAACAACATAACATACCATGACGTCTGTATTTCCCGAAGGGTTAGGCAGCGGTGTACTAATGTACACCCACAGTTCGCCGGCATGTTTAGGTCCCATGTAATAGGGGGGCGAGCCTATTGAAAATTAAATAAGGGACGCTAAACTAAGCCAAAGGCATTTTTTGAAATCGATGGCGTATATATTGCGAGCTATTGAGACTTAAAGCAGTTACTGAGAACTTTTGAATGGGACCGATCGGATTTCCCTTTAGTATGATACTTCTTTGGTTTTGACAACCAAGTTACCACATAAATCTTGAACATAGACACTACTGTTGTTGAAAAGATGAGTAATACCTAGACTATGCATTAGTCTTCATCTCACGACGGCATTAATTAAGATACGACATTCCAACATGCATTCAGTGTCAGATTACCAGTGATACAATTTCTCGTTATGATGATTGAAGATGCATTTATTTTGGCAACGCATTTTATTCAGTTTACTTTTCAAAACGTCAACGCTACGCTTTAAAAATACTAGACATCAATCAAGAGAGATGTGTCTCCAATACAACATTATACAATATCCATATGATTACTATCTGCCTATAAATACTTAGCATCAAAAGTGTGTAGCGTGATCTGATAAATATAGACGGCGTAGATTCGACCTTCGCGTTGCGGTGAGCGAGTCAACAGATATACGCATGTATGCTAAAGGGAGTTCAGGAGTAACGAGATTGAAGCGAAGTTCATAGAAATGGGAGTGAGGGGAATATCGGATATTTCGAGTTTCGAGGTCGATCTTCAGTTCCTTTTGGACTGAATTTTGTATTGTGTTGTGTTATATTTTTGTACTACGTTCTATTGTCTGAATTTCGAATGCTTGGCCTTCTAAATCAGAGAAATTGATTCAGATAGTTTATAGTAATTAGAGTCAGAATAAAAAATGTAGCTTTTGCATAGCCTCTAAAGGCAACAAAAAAAAATTCCGTACTACCTACAATCGTATTCAATGAGATAATTACTATCAACTGTAGAATAACGTCTAAAAACAATGGTACTACATTGATCCAACCTTCCTACGTACGGACATATATACCGCGGAAGCAGATCATGTAAAGTTTAATGAAGCTAGTTCATTGGGCTTGAAATACCCGGATACACAATGCATTCATTCAATTTTGCACCAACTGTTCTGAACAAGAAAGGTTCCCATTTATTGTCCACGAACTAACACTTTTAAGCCGGATTCAGTGCCCATCTGTTGAGCGGGGTTCACAGTCGGCTGAGCGTCTAATTAGATCAATCACCGAACTGAACCCGGCATGCAAATACGGGATAGGCTTAAAAAGTGCGAACTGTAACAGGAATGGGCCCACGAGGTAACAAAAAAGCCCGTATTCATATAAATTTTGTGTCTGGGAGAAGTGTTGTAGAAAATGTAACAATAAATTAAGTGTAGTAGGTCTCATTATTTTCATTCCTTTTTTTGACATAGTTAAATATTAGAAGCTCTTTGAGACAACAGTGTATTAGACAACACTTTGTTTTTATGTAAAATAATATTTTTGTTTATTTATCATACGATCTAGAGACGTAGCTCGTGTAGGTAAATATGTGTTATCAAGTGTATTTTTAGCTAGCATATAATCACCAAGTCCTTACAAATAAATATATTTGAATTGTATGTACATAATAGATTTTAAAATATACTTAAATTCAAGTTCTGCAACATTTAACAATGAGAGGGTGTAGGCTAAAAGTGGTATTGAAAATTGTGCCGAAAATAATCCGTGTACGAGACGAGATACTAAGCTTAATTAAAAACTCAACGTAAAAGTGCCAAAATATCAGACAGGGTCGGTCGTAACAGTAAGCCATACACGAAAATGTCATAAAATTCATGAGGTAGGTACTAATATAGCATCGTCTTCAGTTTCTATAGCCTGGAGGACATTCCAAGTTATTTTATGGTTATATTAATAGCTGTTCCAGACACATTAATCTAGACATCACAGAGCTATAGATATACCAGGCAATGTTTTTAATGTTCTGGCCATCTTTGATAGGGTGAAAGTACTCATGTATACGAACTACTTTTACTATTATAGCATATATTTTTTTTTACTGCCCCGTTGGTCTCGTGGTCCCAAGTGCGACTCATGACCGTGGGGTCCCGGGTTCGATTCCCAGGTCGGGCAAAAAAGTGTTATTGGGTTTGTATTAGGATTTGCTCATTAGCAGTCCAGAGTTTGGAAGTTGGTGGTGTGACACCCCCGTGCTTCGGAAAGCACGTAAAGTCGTTGGTCCCGGCTGTTATTCGTAGATTTTTGATAGTCGTTACGCATAATCAGAAGCCAGGAAATCTGACAACCAGTCTAACCAAGAGGTATCGTGTTGCCCAGTAATTGGGTTGTGGAGGTCAGATTGGTAGTCGCTCCATGTAAAACACTGGTACTCAGCTGTATCCGGTTATACTGGAAGCCGACCCCAACATAGTTGGGAAAAGGCTAAGTGGATGATAATGAGCACATTTTTTTTTTTAAAGGATATATGAAAAAAATCTGCTACATATTTGACATTTTGATCATGTTGTAGTGCATTTTTTATAGGGAACAGTTGATTTTTTATTTATTTTACAGAGTTGATCCGACTCTTAATATTCAATTAGACCATTAAAAGGTAATTTTGAAAGTAATTTACAAAAAGAAATGTTAAATCTAAAAAACTCCATATTTACTCTTTTTATTTTGTATTTCAATAATTTCTATTCGTATTCTTGTGTAGGTAGGTACCTCGCTTCTCCGTGTCCCGTGAAGATAGGCAAACGAATTAAAAGTGAGCCAGTATTCAAGCCTACTTAAAACAGACTTATGTAAAATTCTCTCGCAAAAACTTTCCCTATCTTTTTTCCTGTACTTGTGTTGGCGTGTTGTCAAATTCCGGTTTTCGACGCAGCAACTGCAGACAGGACTGGTTGTAAAGTTTTTTGGCATTATTTTTAAGAAGCTGTGTTGTAATATAAAAAGAATGTGACCAAAAACTTGTAACGTCTGGTTTTTGGGGGGCTTGTTATTTGGTAGTCAAGTAGCTATGAACACTATGCTGAGCTTGCAAAATACTATTTTAGACCATTTTATAAACCGTTATAATACATTAACATTTAAGAAACTTTTGGATGGGACAACTAGTTCCAATTTTTGCCGAGAAATTTCTTTAAAATCACATACAGGTATATTAATCGCCGTGAGTCTTGAGCACAAATGTCAAGTTAATTCTTGGGTTTCTGGGTTCCTGTCTAGGTTTTTTGGGGCGCGGACGCTGCACGCGACCGGTCCAACTGACGGATCAATCGCGTGCAGCGTCTACGGCCCAAAAAACCCAGAGAGGAACCCAAAACCCCAAAAATTTACTTGATATTTGTGCTCACGACTCGTGGCGACTATTGTACCAAGTTAGAAAAGCGGAATGTAACGAAGTACGTTTCAATCTTTAACACTAAAAGCGACTCACTGTCATAGACGTTTTATACATTAAACCAACGGCCGTTTGCCCCGACACAGGCACACTCGATTTTCCCTTGTAAATGACGTTCAGAAGTGCCGTTCAATAGTTTGATTAAAGTAAATGACCGGTTTTGGACTTTGGAAGATTTCTGAACGTTGTAATGCTTTGTACAAGTACAATATTATGATCCAAGATGTGTTTAAGACGGCTTTCACCACCATTGCCCTACTGCAACTAACATGGCGGTCGGTCTAGCATTCTAAATATTTCTATGGTATAGCCTTGACGGGCAGAAACCACACTTTGATACTTAAGTTAAGCGAGCTAAGCGATTAATCACACGCGGCCTTTTTGTTCAATACGTAATGAGTGCAGCAATGTTTTGTGTTCTATTTTTATCCGACCAAACAATTGTAAGCTGAAAATCAACATGTTCGAAGTATTTGCCATAGACATACCATCACGCCTGTATTCCCCGAAGGGTTAGGCAGAGGTGTACCAATGTACACCCACAGTTCGCCGGTATGTTTAGGTCCCGTGTAAAAGGGGGCGAGCCTATTGCCATTAACCGGGCAAAAAGTCTAGAGAATTTCATAGAAAAACCCAATAACACTTTTTACTCGACCTGGGAATCGAACCCAAGACCTATAGCGTAGCAGGCGCTCTTAGAACCACCACTGGGCTACCGAGGCAGTTCGAAGTATTTGGTTATCTTTTTATTCTAGTTGTAGACTCACCTATCGCGGCTACCGGTAAGCAGTTGAAGCAGTCTGTGAATGTTTTCCATAGCTTGATGTTATATCTCCGTTTGCATTCGTCGTAGAATCTGTTTGACAATAAAAAAAAAAATTGTTAACATACAGTTTTATATATGACTACCTTCTCCCAGCTGCTTTGTCTTTGCTTACTGCTCCTCCCCCGAGTTTCGTAGCGTGATGTTATGTAGTTAATTGCTGTAGCTATAGTCTTCCTTAATAAATGGACTATGCAACACAAAAAGAATTTTCCAATTCGCAGCAGCAGTTCCTGAGATTAGCGCGTTCAATCAACAAAACAAACAAACTCTTCATCTTTATAATATTAGTACAGATGTTGGTACCCACCCACCTACCTAATTGTTGCAGGTATAAAAGATCATCACTTGGGAG
The DNA here is from genome assembly GCA_947462355.1 of Caradrina kadenii. Classification (NCBI taxonomy): domain Eukaryota; kingdom Metazoa; phylum Arthropoda; class Insecta; order Lepidoptera; family Noctuidae; genus Caradrina; species Caradrina kadenii. The sequence continues at coordinate 1,711,101 of OX381693.1, read as the reverse complement.
AGGTACCTATGACCGAATTGGCTGTTTTCTGTTCGTGTTTCAGGACAAGGTTTGAAAACACATAGATAAAATAAATGTTTTGAAAAGGCGAGCTAAATAGAACAAGCATATTTTATAGTCTGACATCATCGTACAACATTATCAATACTCTCTGTATATGTTCGAGAAATGTACAAAATAATCAACTTTATTTAGTTTTTATTTTTATAAAATACACGTAGCCGAGTACATTGCATACAGTACATTGTGTTTGTTAAACATGTTCTGAAATATATACGGCGGTAAATAGATCAATTATTTGACACAAGACACATTTACAATTATATTGTATTTCAATATTGCGTTTAAAAGTTCTCGCTACAATTTATAATGCCTTTGCTGATTTTCCTCGTATCTATTTACGTTTATTTACAACGAGGTTGATGACCAGGCCCAAACTCTATTTAATAATTAATAAAACCGTTTGTATTATTTATTAAAGGTTTGTTTTCATGAGCGGAAACATGAAAAACCCTATTACAAATTAACGTGCATGTAACATGTTCTTTAGCAGAAACAGACATTAAATAAAAGTTCAGTTTTTTAACTGCCTCGTTGGCCTAGCGGTCCCAAGCATGACTGCTACGCTAGAGGTCTTGGCTTCAATTCCCAATAGCAGCTCGGAGTTAGGATTTATGCCCGGTTAATGGCAATAGGCTCGCCCCCTATTACATGGGATCTAAACGTACCGGCGAACTGTGGATGTGTACATTGTTACACCTCCGCCTAACCCTTCGGGGAATAGAGGCGTGATGGTATGTTGTTCAGTTTTTCCCTTCAAAGTACGGAACCCCCTTATAATAGTGAAGTGTCTACTAGTATAGTGTTAACGCCTCACATTGCAATTGATACTAATTTGTTGAAGTGGTGGCGAAGTTTCATCCAATTACCCTTTAATTATAATTTCCAAAAAAAAATAGCAGCAAAATTAATGAAGAACACTACCAGCTAAGGACGATACTGGTTACTTATTTTTTTTTGTTAACTGTACATAAGTTATGCGAACATTCACCTACAAGACCCCTCTGTCGTCACGACACCTGCTGCTCTTATCGTGTAATCCATCAGCTAGTTCAATACTATGGTCATGTCGTCATTCGTCGACCACAGGTTGGCAAGAGTCCAAAAAAAATGTTAGATCTACGTCACAGTTCATGTTTTGTGGCGTAATATCCCCGCAATCGTTACAGAGAAATAAACTTACTACATATTAGCAACTATTACTAATGTTTTCTTTCCTTGGGTATTCTTATTATGATTATATCAATGTAAATGGTCACCTTGCTGCCACTCAAAACTGATAAAATCTACCGCGGTTGTAAATTTGTAATCGTTAAACACAACATATATTGGGGTCAATTATTGTAAGAGGAAACTGAAGCAAAAATTTTTTCATTTTTTAATTAGAAAGAATAAGCAATATTTCAACTTTAGAATTAGCTCTAAACTTTACTTAAATAATGTAATATAGTCGAACCTCAAAACAAAGAAAATAAAATCGAAGTGGGATTATTTAAAATAAATGTATTTGATTTATATTTTTAAATCTAAGTGGTATTTCAACTACTACACATTAGAGTTTACTAATATTTCAAATAAAAACGGGCTGATTGATAGGAAATATATACCTTTAAAAATATACGTCTGAAGACGAAATATTGTCATAAAAAAGCACAAAATTCAAGTGAAACTGAAATCAAATTGGAGTTTCGTAAACATGAAACAGTTTGAGGCAATAAACCTCATTACCTCTACAGTTGCTTATTATACATAAATAAAATATACAAACACTGACTCATCCATATATTTATTGATGTTGGACACATGTTTACCACGAGATAACATTTTAAATTTTAATGTAAGGCTTAGAACACATCTACGACTTTGGTCTATCAACAGTCGCGAAACGTTGAGAGAACTTTTGACATTAGAATTCAAGATGGCGGCAAATCTGAGGTTAAGTTAACTCATTTTTGCCAAATGTCAAACAAAAATTCAATCGAATATTTTTTTTTTACGTCGATGAACAGTTAATAAAAGCCTTTGACTACAGTGTTGTCATTTTGCCTATCTGCCTCGTAATTATGGTAATACCCCAGAGGCCCATTGTTGGCATACTGCGGTCAGAGCCAATACACCGTTCAGTTCAATAAATGTCTCTTATTTATTAATTCATTACGAAGACAGCTAAGATACCTATGTTGATTCAACAAATAATTTCAACGTCATCATCAAGTGCAGTCGATCGCTTGCACTCGACCTTATTCGTGCTAGTTTAGATAGATAAAAGCAAAGTTTACGACTAAGCAATAACTGTAGGAAAACGTGAATTTTGAGAAACGTGGTACCAAGGACGCATTGGATAGACGTTTTCGATATAAACCTACAGAAAAAAAAAATTGGTATGATTGAATGACCGAGGCCTCATGTGTTCTGTATGTGCATATCATGGTGAATATATGTCATGGACGGGTCATAATTCGAATAACCACATATAAGACTATACAAGAGTAAATCATGATCCTTTATCGGAAAAACGTCATAACTTATTGTTCCTCAATCCGATCTTTATTTAGAGCTGATTTTTGAATCGTTAGATAACTTTTATCTGAAAAGTAAATATGGCGTTTGCACATATTATTTTCATACAAAAGCTGTCAAACTTTCATATTTCTTTAGATACTACATATTCTTCGCGGTTTCACCTGCGTTAAATTACGTCTTTGGTTACTAATCCGTCTATAACCTTGCTCGATAAACAGGCTAAATAACGAAAAAGGATTTCGCAAATCGAACCCTGAGTAATATTATAACGCTAAAGTGATTTAGCGTTATAATATTACTTTATAAATTAATTATTAATGTACAGACCTACATATAAACAACAAGAGAAATAAATACGTAAATACTAAAAAAACATTTTATTAAAATGAATTTGAACTTTAGATTAAAATATTTGAAGACAACAGCGCCTAAGGGCATTCCACTCTTGTGATCCAAAGCCCACAGTCACGTTTTCAAAAGAGAGAATACAAGCATATTTAATTATCGTATCCTTCAACATTCTACGTAAATGAAATATCACAGACAAAATAAAGTAGGTCGTTGTGCTGGGAGATTAATCTGAAATACGAATTTATTAAAATACTAGCTGTTGCCCGCGACTTCGTCCGCGTTTCCGCCGTTTTTCGTAAAAAAAAGTAGCCTATGTCCTTTCGTATTTCATGTATAACTTTGGTGTTTCTATACCGATTTCTATGATTCTTTTTTATGGAATAGTTAATAATGTTAACTGTTTTAATTAGGGATGACTGAGAGTGTTATAATCGTAAGAGTAGACAAATATAATTAGAAAGCTTCGAACTGCTAAGTTATCGGGAGTTACACGTGATATTGTGAGTTAACCATAACAGATAGACATATGCTGTCGTGGGATATTTTTTATATAATTTTAAGGAGCACATTTCCGTCATACATGATTTCTGTGTAGCTTTAACCATTAAGGTTGCACACGCGACGGAAGCTGAAAAAATGGAGTAACTTCTCCCGTTTTCTCAACATTTCCCTTCACTGCTCTGCTCCTATTGATTGTAGCGTGATGAAAAGTATACTATAACCAACTCAGGAGTATGAAAAATAATTGTACCAAGTTTCGTTAAAATCCGTCGAGTAGTTTTTGTTTCTATAACGGTTATACAGACAGACAGACAAAAATTTTTTTGATTGCATTTTTGGCATCAGTATCGATCCCTAATCACCCCCTGATAGTTATTTTGAAAATATATTTCATGTACAGAATTGACTTCTCTACAGATTTATTATAAGTATAGATTCCGGGTTACACATTTCACCTTCATTCGTTTTGTCGAGTACGAGTAGGTGCTTGGTTATTCTTCATCAAGCACTAGCTCTAACCTCCGACTTCGTCCGCGTAGAACGTATGGCACTCGGTGTAGCTACCTGTCAGTAAGATTTTTTGTAATCGGACTTAGTATAGTAGTCGCCACGAGTCGTGAGCACAAATGTCAAGATAATTCTCGGGTTTTCGGGTTCTTTTCTAGGTATTTTGGGGCGCCGACGCTGCACGCGATCGGTCCAACTGACGGACCAATAATATAGTACTTTCAAAGGCACTAAAAAAAAACAAAAAAAGTACTCAAGCTTGCTTTCTTTTTAAATACGTTGCCTCACACTTGAATTTTCTCCTGTATCGTGGGTGCTTTTACAAACAAACTGATAACAACAACCATTTTTTTTTTAGATTCACATATCGCTGGTCAACTTTGTGAGGTATTCGGCTGCTTAATCAATTTGCTATGGTGCTCGAAAAATTAAAGCTTCCAGTCAGCGTGTAGAATTTATATACTAAGTTACTACACGCTAAGGGAATCCACTGTGGGGTACGGACTACGGCTTTAAGAGTGTCTCAGGGGGAGGACACAAAGGGGGCAGACACACAAACTATGTAGTTTCAAGTCTCAAGTATTATTAAATTGGCAGACGTGTCTAGCACACTTGAATGCAGCAGTTGTACCTTCAATTTCTATAATTAAATTGTTTATGTAATGAAAGACGACTATCTGATATCTCAGGCGGCAACTACCTTCTATAAAAGCAAATTAATGGAAACCTAATCCTTCAATGCTTATTTAATCGTTGTTTTAACCTAAGGAAATCGTCAATTACTGTGTAGGTACCTACTGCTCAAACCATTTGATCTAGGAGGTTACTACCAACCAATTTATTCTACAAAAAATCTCGTTTGGTGGAGTAATGTGAAGCAAGTTGGAGGTGAGCTGTCATCCAACCCACACGCGGTATAGAATGGACTTGGTAGGCTTCCTTGAGCACTGACAAGACGTAGCGAAAAATCGCGATAGATGGAAGAAATGGAGGGACGCCTTTACCCAGCAGTGGGATACTAATTGCAAGTTATAATAATAATGAAGTTTCTTGTCCATTTTTCTCCATATGAAACTACCTTTTGGAACGGGCAACGAGTTTATTTTTTTAATTCTTGTCAATAACTTAAAGCGACTCATAATTGCGAACAAAAACTGTGTCATATCTCACACAATTTTTGTTCGTGCAAAGTTTACTTACACACTATTTGTTGAATTATGACATGTTTTTATACAATGGCGTACGATTGCAGACTACTGAGTCATTGACACAAATTATTAAAGTGCCAACGTACGGGAAATAGTTGTAAGCGATTTTGTTATTGCTCATTGTAATTATATTTATATTGGTGAAGTTGCTTTTTGAATGTAAACGCGTTTGAAATTCTTCTTCCGTGTTTACTAGTGTTCGGTATTGTTGTGTTGGGCAATCGTTTTAGAATTACGAAGTGCAGCAGAATGCTTGCAACCCGGAAGTAAGGCTTGTATTAATGAAGCAATCTAAACATTTGAAAGCGACGTTTCAAAAGAGCTGTCGTGAGGACCTATTTTTTTGGAATAACCAACGGAACGCTGTTTCTTAGGCATTGCTGTCTATCCGTTCGTCTGCCACAGGGTTGTTTATTTTAAAGCCTAATAGATACTGCCTCGTTGGCCTAGTGGTCCTAAGCGCGACTGCTACGCTAGAGGTCTTGGGTTCGATTCCCAGGTCGAGCAAAAAGTGTTATTGGGTTTTTCTATGAAATTCTCAGTAGCAGCTCGGAGTTAGGATTTGTGCCCGGTTAATGGCAATAGGCTCGCCCCCTATTGCATGGGACCTAAACATATCGGCGAACTGTGGGTGTACATTGTTACACCTCTGCCTAACCCTTCGGGGAATACAGGCCTGATGGTATGTTATAGATACATAAATTTAGTAGTGGAAACAATTTTTCCTACTCCTCCGCTAATCTTTTCTGATTAATTTCGTTGCGGGATCCAAGACAGTTTTATCGTTTCTTTTCGGGACTCACCGAGCTTCATTGCCTCGGCGCTCTTCTGGCGGTCTCCACTGTTGATTCTGACTTACAGAAGTTGCAGTGGTTGGGAATAGTGTGGCGGGCTTGTCCCATAAAAAAAAAAGATACTTAAATTTTTATAGTGTATATTAGACACTGTCACTATGGACATATAACAACAAACTTAAACATTAATAAATACCCCTTGGTATGCAAGAAACGTGTAAAATATTGTACGGTTGTGAGTTTAACTTGCACTTGTTTTATTCGGTATTAAGCAGACTTGCGATCAGGGATTACCCAAAGAGGTCCAATACCAAAATAGTCTACGTTTCAGTTCGGGACGTGTTTGTTTTACAAACCAACAAGTTGACATAGCTTTACGTAGGGTACAGACGCGACTAACGAACGTAGTTAGCTAGCCGAATCCGATTTGTTGTCCTTCACTGACCATTTATTCCAAGGCTAACAACATTATCGTAACGTTACGTTGGCCCCGCCTGAACTTAGCTTTTACAGAATTACTATCTGTCCACGTGAATGTCGGTTATCGTGGATGCAGACGAAATCGCTGATTAATAAGTAGCCTATGTCCTTTCTTGGGGTTCAAGCTTAATCTTTACCAATTTTTTTTCAAAATCGGTACAGTAGCTTAACAGTAAAAGCGCAACAAACAAACTCACTTATGCATTTATAATATTAAGTATGGATATGGATACTTTGTCTTGAATTAAACTGGAAAAGTCAAAGCATTTATTTCAATTAGATCATTTACAAGCAATTTTGAATTGTCAAGGAGTCGGTCAGTGAGTCAGGAAATTGAAGCTTGGTGCTCGTTCCAAAACGTGTGTGGGCCTCTATAGAGAAGAACGACCAAGAGAGATATGACCTGAATTCATATTAGCAACCACGACATTGCAAAGTAAACCAATGTGTAAATCATTTATCGTTACAGTTCAGTTCATATTTACTGGAGTGCTGAAAATAAATTGCTGCTTCACCATCCACAATTCACGCGGTTACAAAAGCTCACATTTTTTTTTTCTTATACATTCGGATTGAGTATCCTATTATTCAACCTCTTTTATCCGGTCGTTGGCGTGATTCAATGAATATTGGGTAGATCGGTTGGTATTTGGAGCACATCAAATTGTTGCGCTCCCTGAAAATGTTAAAAGCTTATTCAAAATATAAATCAATATTCTTATTTATTGAGATATTTCACGCACAATAACGTTTAGATATTTCATTACTTTATTGCAAACAAGTTTTAAATGCTATAAGCATAACTAATTTTTAAACATCCAACACTGCCGGGGTTGCGGGATTTGATCGAAAGTCACCGCGCCCTGGAACGCAAAGGGCATTAGAAGGAACACGGGTGGATTTTAGTCAGTAAAAGTCTGACTTCCTTTCGCTCCACCCAGTGTGGAGAAAAAAAAAACCCCAAGACCCCCGTACTGTTACTATAAACAGTGATTTATCGCCACAATAATTTTTGTTTAATGTTACTTAGTGTAATGGGCAATAACGGCTATGTGATGTGTCTTCTTACACCTATTATTTGTAGAGTAGCCGCCACGAGTCGTGAGCACAAACGTAAAGTTCATTTTTGGGTTTTTTGGGTCGCCAACGGTGCACGCGATTGGTCCATCAGTCCGACCGTTCGCGTGCAGCGTCGGCGACCCAAAAAAACCGAAAAAAGAACTTTACGTTTGTGCTCACGACTTGTGGTGACTACTTTACCTATCCTCAATATTAGAAAAATCATACATATCACTCACATATTGTCACACAATTGGATCATTCGTAACTACTAAACATTTTGTTGTTCAAATATAAATAAAAATGTCCGGAGATGTGATTTATTACTGGCCTATTTATTTCTGACGAAACCCGAATGGTGCTTAGTGATATATGAGATCTTGAGATATATATATATATTTTTTTTTTTTTTTTTTTTTTTCTTGGTGGGTGGGAAATCATCAAATAACTTCTCCCGCCCTGGGCGGGGCGGGAGGGAGTGTCAGACTTTTACTGACTAAAACCCACCCATGTTCCTTCTTGTGCCCTTTGCGTTCCGGGGGCGCGGTATCTCTTGCGAACAACCCGCAGCCCCGGCAGGCATCGGCCCTCAGTGGCCCCTTCCTTTTGCTGACATATCTTTGAGGCGCGCGTGGAACACGAACGCGCCGTCGACACGGCAGATCTTGAGATATGAGCACAATAATCTTACTATACTATTATAAATGCGAAAGTTTGGATGAATGGATGTTAGTTACTCAATTTGGATGTAATTTGGCACAGAGAGGCATTGTAGTAAGAATAGCAGATAGGCTTTTTATCCCGGAAAGAATTACTATATCAATTTTGACGCAGACGAATTCGCGGGCAGAAGCTAGTATAGTAATAAAATATTCAAGATGCCAAAACCGTTCCAAGAAATGGAAAGTAAAAGTTCATAGAGGCCATTCTTCTAGGAAGAATGTTTGTAATGACAAAGACTGGTCGCCTGCGCATCCATTTTCCTTAATAGAACTGAAGACATGCTCAGAATAGTTAGTAGTAGGCTACAATACGTTTTCTATGTGCGGAAGTCTAAGGCAAAAATGGACAGGGGCTTATCACCATTTTAAATTACACAATCGAAATCCCAACATAGGAAGTACTGTAGAACAAGCTATTTAGTATACACGCTTATATGAATCTTATTACTATAGTGTTAACATCATCATCTGCTTAGCCTTTTCCCAACTATGTTAGGGTCGGCTTCCAGTCCAACCGGATGCAGCTGAATACCAACGGAGCGACTGCCTAACTGACCTCCACAACCCAGTTAGTGGGCAACACGATACCTCTTGGTTAGACTGGTTGTCAGACTTCCTGGTTTCTGACTATGCGTAACGACCGTCAAAGATCTGCGAATAACAGCCGGGACCAACGGCTTTACGTGCTTTCCGAGACACGGGGGTGTCAGAGCACCAACTTCCAAACTCCGGGCTGCTCCGGGCAATCCTAATGGAAAAACCCAATAACACTTTTTGCCTGAGCTGGGAATCGAACACTTATCAGTCGCGCTTGCGACCACGAGACCAACGGAGCAGTAAACATTCATTTTTATTATTTGCATGATGGGTTACAAGGGTATGGGGTACTTAATAGTGTAAGGATTGGCTAGTCATTCAATATTGTTTAAACGTAGCAAACCTTTTTTTTGCTTTTGTAGGTCTCACAAGGTAAAGTAAAAAAAATCCTAGGAAAAACCTTATTCCTTATCTATTGTAATTTATAATAATATTATAAAGCTGAAGAATTTGTTTGGTTGAACGCGCTAATCTCAGGAACTACTCTGGTTTAAATTGAAAATTTCTTTTTGTGTCGGACAGTTAATTTATCGAGGAAGGCTATAGGCTATATAACATCACGCTACGACCAATAGGTGCGGAGCAGTAACCAAAAACGTAACGTAATGCGGGTGAAAAACTAAGCGGTCGAAGTCGCGAGCAGAAGCTAGTTATAGCTAGTATTATTATAAAGGTGTAGTTTGTTTTATTGTTTGAATGCGTTAATCTCCAGAACTGCTGGTCTGATTCTCACAATTTTCTACTAATAGGAAGCTTTGTTTTCCTTGAGTGCTATAAGCTATATTTTAAAACCGAAAACATTAGGCATCCGTAAGCGTCAATCATACGAGTATAAATAAATAGGTACAACTGTAAGATTCTTAAATATTCAAACAGTGCTAAAAATAAATTGCACAATACGACATCACTCTGTCGTTCAAGTCCGTCAAGATTAACCGTATCAATCAATGGAATTATCATGTTCAGCCAGCCTTATCTGGTGGATATCTCTTGATAAAAGAATGGCGTCATTAAAAGTATAACATAAGTACGTTATTACGCCTGAATTTTTGTACAGTGACCGTATTATACTTTGTATAAGGACCGGTTTCCCCAAAGGAGTTAAGCAGAGATAATTTTAATATCGTAAGTTTATCTAGAACTATAAAATAGTACACGGTTGTCAGTCTCACTGAAGGAAAAACACACAATTAAAATTTTTAAGTAACCCCCGACATCACTACCGCAGCTAGCAAGAGCTGATAACTTTGAAACCGCTGAACCAATTTCTATCAAACATAGCTAAGAATACACCCGACTAATACACCTTTCAAACAAAAAAAAAACAAAATCGAAATCGGTTCGTGCGTTCGGGAGCCACGATGCCACAGACGGGGACACACACAGACACGTCAAACTTATAAAATCCCGTCGTTTTTGCATCGGGGGTTGAAAACAATTAAAATGTCTTGGTGACTCAATAGGCAAGGCGTTCGTCTCTCATGCATGAGGTTGTGGGTTCCCACGCAGGTACGGGCAAGTACAAAAGTGACTATTTTCATTTCACATGTACTTTCCAAGTTTATCTTGGACATCACTGACATCGATGAAGGAATATAACGCGAGGAAGCCTGGACTTATAATAATTATAAATCTGAAATCGCAATCCGATTTGAGCAAAGCGTGCTCGCAAAATGCCATTGTCCTGCAGTACGACAATGATATGCTGATATTGTTATTAAAACAAAATTTCAATTAAGAGTAAAAACTGTGGGCCGTACCCCAAGTACATAACAATTTTTAAGGAACTTACTTTTTCATACACAATCGCCTTACATTTTTAATTTCAACAATAGGTTTTCATACGGATCGAAATCAGTCGTTACAATTCTAAGCACGTAGTTTCTGTCTCAAGTGGCCGCATGTCTGACTAGAATCTACAAAAACAGCTCCATCGATCAAATATAAAAATGTCCAATACTACATCTTTGTCAAACACTTTCTACATTCGCAATCAAAATGCATGAGATGACTGTCGCCATTCCATCAAATGGAACATGACATTCGGCGCGAGGAACGTCGTTTTAGAAGATAACATTTTATGATATATAAAAGTGGGATAGATGCCATTATATTTGCCAGTACAAAAATCAAAATATTATATTTGCAAAACTAGCAAGTGCTTTGGTTCTGTATGTACAAATTTGTGAAAAGTTAAAAAAAAATATCTTCGATATTATTAGTATTAGCTATTTTTGCGGACCGTCCTCTACTTTTTGGGACAGTTATCCCAAAGATGGGAAGTTTGATCGCACCTTGGCTTCCCATGCGATCGCACAGAGGCATGAGACTCGGTTCACTTAGTAGTAGTTGGAAAGTCTTCTGATAGACAAATGAAATAGAACGCGATTTTTTCGCGAAATTAGAGTAGTTACAATCGGGGCATCTATACTCCTGAGGCGTCTATCCTACTTTTACCCTAAAGGGAGTCTCAGATTCTTTAGTTTTTGGGTGAAAAGGAATACGCCAGATACGTAAATTATTATAAATTTCATTCATATACTCAGAAACTTGAGTAAAATACGGTCCGGCTAAAAGTTAGCTAAAACGCTTGCGAACAGAATTATGAGCAAAGATGGTGTGACGATCTGGTTCCATTAGAAAAGCAGACGATTTTTATTTTAGTTACATAGTCTTCACATTTACATAATTAATTGTAAGTTGTACTTGTACTCTTTTTTTTAAGTATGTACGGAAATTTTTACCAATTTTTCTCTCCACACAAAACTACATTTTAGAAGGGGCAATCAGATTCGATAATTTGTTTCTTGTAAATGGCGTTCAAGAGTGCCTTCTAATGGTCCAATTGAAATAAACGATTTGACTTTGACGTAGGTAACAATCGCGAGAGATTTTCGATGACGATAAGAAAGTCCTTTGCCAAGCAAGAGGACACAATTTAGAGCTGAATTTTAAATTGTCAAGTATCTTTTATCTGAAGAATTTATGTAGAAGTCTGTTTGACATGTTTTGTATAGAAAATAATGACTACTGCCACATTTGTTTTACAGATTTTGATCTTTATGGGTCAATGACTCACGACTTTTTCATTGCTGTAGTTTGTTATCGAACTTCTTAAGTGATCTAACGACGCCTTATGCCTCGAACTTGACTGCTTATCGACCCCGTACAGCATGAATCAGAGTTCTGACTCACTGGTGTTTACCACATACATGTGACGAGTGGCAGGGTAACTGATTACAATCGCTTGGGGGAACCAGTTGTTTGATTCATTGAGAATTGTGCTTTGTTTTAGGTACACGCTTATTTTAAAAGAATTTTAAAGTCACGTCGCTTCATACACAAAGAACATATTCATATTTTGGTCAATCTATGCTAATACTATGAAAAGAAGAAAGATTTTTTGTTAGTTTTTATGTTTGTAACGAAAAGGCTCCGAAACTACTGGACCGATTTGAACCGTTTTTTCACCAATATATAGCTACATTATTCCTTGGTAACATAGGCTATATAACATCATGCTACGACACACGGGAGCGGAGTTGTCACCATAGACATTACTTATAGCATGTGAAATAAGCCTCGCGAACGAAGTCGCGGGCAGTCCGCTAGTAAATAATAAAACTAGAAGAAAATTTTGCTTCTATCTAGTTAGCTTGTGGCTAGTCATTTTCTCGTCATTTATCTTAATTTTAAAATGATACGTGACTTAAAATTAGAAAGACGAGTACGTGTAGAGCACGCCGTCGGCCAAAGTCAAAGTCAAATAAATCAAACCACTAAAATCATTAAAAGGCACTTTTGAATTGTCAAGAAGTCGGATTTGATCAACACTTATCATTATTGTAACACGTATTATTTTAGTAATAACCTTGTTCCTATGTACTGGTCGCAAATGAATTAAAATTTATTAACGTCAGATGAACAATGTAATACCTGGTCTGTAGGTAGTGCAAATACTTCTAATTCAAAGCTTTTTTTCAACGAGATACCTTCATAAAAATACTTGTTATTGTTGAACTTAATGCCTCGGGTCAGGTTGGGGCTTTTTTGTTCAAAGTCCGTTGAACTCCGGTATTGTTTTTACCAGATACTTTATCTTTATAAAAATCTGCGTATTATTTTACTACACAGGCGTATTTTAAATTATTATTTTATAGAATAACCCAACCAACACGCCTGTACTCCCCAAAGGATTAGACAGAGGTGTGACAATGTACACCCACAGTTCGCCGGTATGTTTAGGTCTCATGTAATAGGGGGCGAACCTATTGCCATTAACCGAGCATAAATCCTAACTCCGAACTGCTACTGAAAATTTCATAGAAAAACCCAATAACAGTTTTTGCTCGACCTGGGAATCGAACCCAAGACCTTCTAGCGTAGCAGTCGCGCTATCATAAGCACCAAAACTAGTGTTCGTTCATCCAGTTTTGTTAGATGATGTCAGCCCACAGTCTTACTAATAAGCAACGGCGTTGACAGCGGCCTTATAAGGATTTTGGATTAGGATCTTAAATTAAAATGCGTCACTTCTTCATATTACGTAGTGTCCAATTAGTAAAGAGCCATGCTTTTGAGAAACCCTTGTTATGTATTCTTTTATGTTCTTGCAGGAAAACAAAGGAAATATGTTTTGGAAATTCATGACTCCTTTATCTTTTACCTAATTAATTTGGAGTCAACATCACATTTTTTTATCTCCCAAAAATTAAACAAGTCTTCAATGTAAAATTTTTGTTCAATCAAAATTCGGCCGAAACTGAGACATACAGAACCAACACAAGATAACATCGTTTATTATAAAAGCGAAAGGTCACTTATTAATTTACGCACAGACTAACCACGATATTTATGAAACTGAAATTTGGCAGCCTCGTTACTTGTGACTGCCTCGTTAGCCTAGTGGTCCTAAGCGCGACTGCTACGCTAGAAGGTCTTGGGTTCGATTCCCAGGTCGAGCAAAAAGTGTTATTGGGTTTTTCTATAAAATTCTCAGTAGCAGCTCGGAGTTAGGATTTGTGCCCGGTTAATGGCAATAGCCTGGCTCCCTATTACACGGTACCTAAACATACCGGCGAACTGTGGGTTTACACTAGTACACTTCTGCATAACCCTTCGGGGAATACAGGCGTGATGGTATGAAATTTGGCAGGTTGTTTACAAATATGAGACATCAGTGTATAACGAATTCTGCGATAGGGCCGGATTTAAAGGGTCTTATTCCTACGCCGACAATGTAGAGGACAAAAAGTGGTTAGATAAAGTTGAAATTACATTCAAAACAAATTGGAGTCAGACTCACTTGAAACCCCTCAAACTTATTCGAAGGACACGGTAAGAGTACCTACGTTCACAAAACACAGACAGCAAGCAGTCTGCCAGGTCAAGTTTTGTTAGAAAATCGTCGGAGCGTGACGGATGCGCCGTCGTGCTCGGTTCCCATGACTTACTAAACATATGCGACTGGATTCTTTACCCACATGAAGGGTGTAACAAGGAGAAGTATTTTTAGAACGGAAAGGTATCGCTTACGTACGATATACTATCGAATAAGGACGAGTGAGGGAAATTACTTTTTCCCCAGAAATAGAAATGTTTATGAAACGAAAATAGATCACGCCTGTATTCCCCAAAGGGTGAGGCAGAGGTGTATCAATTTACACCCACATTTCGCCGGTATATTTACGTCTCATGTTATAGAAAGTGAGCCTTATGCCAAATAGATACAATAAATTTTTTTAAAGAATATAAAAAAGATGCATTCGTTTTTTACCCAACTGCGCCAGAAGGATTATGTTTATCGAGTGTCTAAATGTATAAATTTGATTGTAGTATACCTAAATAAGTTCGGGGTTAAGGTTGATAATAAATTAAATATTTCTTTGGCAATATGTAACCCAAACGGCTTGATGGATTTAAGCTTGCTTTTCATACGAAACTACCCATTGGAAAAGGGCAATTAGATTCAATTGTTTTTTTTCTTGTATATGACGTTCTGAAGCGCATTTTAATGGCCTAAGAAATCAATGATTTGACTTTGAAATGGACGAGAGAAAACACTTGATTAAGGGGACGGAAACTATACAAAAAGTGGAATTCAAGCTGATGAATGTTGCCAAAGACAACTACGGCCACTCATTACAATGATGAAGTAGATATGAAAGTAGTGGTTAGCCATGTTTGGAGGTAGCTCGCTAGATAAGCTAGTATGGCCATCGATCACCTAACGCTTTAGAATGTTTCTCCTCATTTAGGCTTTCACACCACCAAGGTATCTGTCTAAGTGAATATTGATCAACATTATGAACAACGTAAGTCAGAACTGCGACTTGTCTTCTTGGAACACTGGTATCTCTGGAAATACCGATTGGATTGGAAAACTATTTTTGTATATGATAGCCAGAATTATGAGGGATAGTTAAAGCTATATAACATCACGCTACGTCACACGGGAGCGGAGCAGTAACCAAAGAAGTAACGCGGGAGAAAAATTTGTATGTTTAGTATTAACAAATCCGAAATAATATTTTACGAAAAGATAACGTTATACTACATTTCCTGAAACTCGAGACTAACGAGCAGCATGTTCTCTAGTAAAATCTCCAGCGGCTATTAGCACGAGCGCGTAAAAAACCGCCCGTGCGAATAACCGCTTAAGAACTTGCAGATGACGGGACTGTTGTTTATTTTCAAGTTTAACGTAAAACGACACGTTATGTCACGAGTCAGTAAACCGGTTACGTGTCGGTTCACGAAATATTTGCACAACAACGTACGTTTTGTTACTCTTTTTGGCAACTTAATCTCGCTATGCATAATCTTTTGACGTAATTTACTTACTTTACAATTTGATTTTACTAATTTCGTAACAATAACTGTTTCCTTAACAAAGGAATTAAATTAAAAAAAAAACGAATGGTACTAAAAGAGATAAGTAGGACATAATATATTGCATGCTATGTTTTATAACATATAACATGTTTGTGCCATATTTTGTATTTAATACCATGTTTCACGCAAATAAAAATTTTATTATTATTCTCATTTATTAGCTACTATACACATATAAATTACATTTTTAATCTTAATACCAAAGTAAAAACAATATTATTATTTAAAAAAAACAAACACTTTTTAAATCGATAGTTGCACGTACCTAATTGTTATCAAATCTGTTCTGGGTCAGAAACATTCTGACTTTCAATATTGAAAGTCAGAGTTCAAACTTTCTCTTACAAATTACATTATAAATACTTTTACTAAACTTTAATTACCCTCGACGCATCATAGCACTCTGTTCTGATCTTTCAGACCAAAAATAGTCGTTGCCATGCAAAATTTCTTGCTCAATATTACTTAGTTTGATTATCAGTATGCGTAGATAACTGCTATGTAACGTTATAGTGTTTTTTTACACCTCTATGTACCTAACTTTATAGCAGTTTGTCCTTCACATGACCGCCTTTTGTTCTTCGATTATGACCCTTAAGTTTGTGCTCCAAAGGATCACAAGCCTCTTGAAGTCATGAGTGAATTACTAAGACAATTAAATAGATTCAACTTCAACAATAAAGTTAATATTACGTTAAACGGTGAAGAGCTAAGGCTATTAATCCTAATCCCGTAGCAAGTAACTCTTGACCCTAATTAAAAACATTCGTTCAAGCCTAGGGTTGTCATCTCTAGAATCTACCAACGGGTACTGGAAGCGTGACGGACAATTCCGGATTTTGTAGATAAAATCTAGGACATACTACGCGCTTTTTTTACTTAACAGTTTAAAAAAAAAAAGTTTTAATTGTTATAAAACCCCGTCCGGACGCTTTCCGGACGCCCTGTAAATTAGGACAAATCCGGAGACATTCGGACGGATGGCAAGCCTATTCATACACTACAAAGGGTACAATGAACTAAGATTGGGATTATAATCTTGCATTTTAATTTCCCTTTCACGAACAATGAAGCTACTAGCATATTATTATTTTAGCACGTAAATATTGCATAAAAACTATACATTTTTAGTATTGCAGCTCTTCCATAATATATTTTTATAGGATCGCGATGACATTGCCGATTACACGAGACTTGATACATAATACGTTCGCACATTTGAATATATGCAAACTGTTTCAATCTGAATTTACATAAAAACTTCATTTTATGATACAACTAAAGACAGCTGTTAAAGAAGTTTGGCAATACAAGCATTTGTATCTATGATGGCTAGAAAAAAAAGTTATATAGGTTTCTTTTGTCTATGATGTTGGATCATGCAAGAGTTCAATAAACTAAAAGATGTTAATTTGGACATTTTAAATTGTTTGGTGTATATTTTGTTGCCTAATAGTAGATAAAATGTTGATAAAAAATGTAGTGATTCGGTGTTGATTAGAAGATAAAATAAGTCCTTTATCAAAGCACATGGTTTTTTTAAAATTTTATTGTAGATTGTTATAAATAGTTTAAGTACCTAGGTTTAATTTGTAACAGTAATGATAACGATCGACGTCCATTTTTGATAAAGTTGAGGCCTTTAAAAGGAAGGGCCGGGTTTTCCCCGGCCACAAAAGTTATGGTCGCGTTCAGCGAAATTTTGCAGGTAGTCAAATTAAGGGGTTGCCTTTGTGAGGTGAGTAATGGCGACCTCGGGGCCCGACATAGGCCTGTATCAACCATCAAATACGCGAGATTTGCACATGAAATATGACATATTTTTTCTTTTCCATTTACATTTTTTAGTAAATAGTAGAAGATGATACGTAATTTTAAATTAAAAGACTTTGGGGTATTTTTTTTACTTTGGCCTCAAAGGTAGTGCTTATAGCCTAGATAAACGTTTGGCAAAGGTTAGGCTAACCTCATTTTCGTATAATCTGTAGCCGTGACACTTGCCTGAACCGTCTTCATACGGTTCAGAGGGGATCTAAGATGAGATTGTTTGCTTAGGAATAAAAGAGAAAATTGTAAGAATTTTTGTGATTCTTTACGAAGACGGGAGTGACAAGATCTTCTTAGTTCTGCCTCCAAGACTTTCCGCTATCTTTACTAATAAAATAAAGTTGAAGAGATTGTTTGGAACGCGCTAATCTCTGGGACAGTTGGATTGAAAAAATCTTTTTGAGTATTCTTTTTTTATTCTTTAAAAAAGCGAAAGCTAGGAATTTCTCCTGTATCGTTGGTGTGTTTACAAACATATAAACTGACATACATAACCTGCAATATGATAGCCAGATTCATGAGGAATAGTATAGTATAGGCTATATATAATATCACACTACGACTCACGGGAACGGAGCAGTAACCAAAGACGTATCTTAACGCGAAAACCACGAAATCGCGGGAGGAAGCTAATACCTACTAAATAAATGATGTAAATACTATTAATAAAAAAATACTTACCCGTAAATCCTATTAATGCTAGCGCACTCATGATTGCCACGTAAAAGGAAGAAGTTCTCTGGGTACTTGATCTTGTATGCCAGTAGAAGACATATAGTCTCGAGCGACTGTTTCCCGCGGTCCACGTAGTCTCCGAGGAACAGGTAGTTCGACTCGGGGGGGAAGCCTCCGTATTCAAACAACCTCAGAAGATCGTAGTACTGGCCGTGAATGTCACCTGTGGAGGGAATGAGAGACTGCGATAATGAATGCTTCTTCTTCTTAGCGTAACGATGGTACTCTACATTGAGTGGTTGCCATTATTGATTTTGGCTTTTTGGAGTTGACAGCGATTGGGAATAGTGTGGCGGGCTTGTCGAATAAAAACCGGCCCAGTGCGGGTCAATTCCGTACCATTAGGTTTCTATAAAAATCAGGTCTGTTGTATGGGAGTCTCTTTTTTTGTTATTAGGTCCCGTTTTACCCTTTGGGTGTGAAACCCTAAAAAGGAAAGCTCAGAATTTAACTACTAGTTTGGCGACGTCAGTAGCATATCGATCAATTTCTGAAGCCGGCTGGCATCACGGCTCGCAAGACACGATAACCGCTGTACCATTGTTTGGAATAGATGTTAAATATTAGTTTACAGAAATACCAGTTTTTTTGCTGTGATCAGCTGTTAATAAGTGGAATTGCAATTATGACAGTGATACTTTAAATATTACATGATTTAGACTCTTTAAATAGGTTAAAAATATTTTTTTTATTTCCAATTTATTTTTCAGATGAATTTGATGTCACTAATGCAAACACAGCGGTCAGCTTTGATCGACCATAGTGTCTTGAAAGAGTCAGACCATATAAATTTAAAAGTGTGTCCATACTGCAGTTACTTTTTGTAGAACATTTCCAAATGTTACTGAGCAACATCCAATAGCATAACCTTATTTATTGTGAGTATGTTTTTGTTCAAGTTGCAGATAGTTACCTAATGTTACCATGTTGCACAGTGTTGCCCTAAAAATGTTAACTGCCTAGTAAATGCACCTTTTCATCTCAGGTGGTATTTTTAACAAAGAACAATACAGATGTGAGCAGACTTGTCCAGAGAGTGCAACCATGTGTCAGTTATCTTAACTCAAATCAGAAGTGAAGGTGCTCAAAACCTGACGAACATTACAAAAATATGGACAATACTTAGGGCCATTCATATCGGCTTTAGACCAGTACAATCATCTCATTTGTATGGACTCAAGTAAGTATAGACTGCCATTAATGTTGGATTATCAAAATAGTAAAACCAAATAATCAAAGTTTACCAGTTTATATTAATCTAACATTTTTTTATTATACTGTAAAGTAATGAATAGCAAAAATTATAAGCAAACATTCAAGATTGTTTCTGCAAATAAGGGTAACACATACGGAAATGACTGATTTCATTCAATTATACATTTTGGATAAGATAATAGCCAAACATTACTGATTAATTCACTTTTGTTTTAAAAGTTTGAAGGAATTTGTCTGTTATGTGATATTTAGGTATTTGCACAAAGTTTTGAAATAACCAGAATTAGCATTACCATACTCATACTATAATATATGGTAATGTTTTAAGCTTCTTGGGGGTTATTCTTAATATTTTTTGGAACATTTACATTCCAATTTATCTTAATGGTCTCTAATTTTCATGCATTTCAAAATGTATTTATTGATTATTTGTCACTGCGATAAGATAGCATATAGATTTTGAACATTATTTGATCAGGAAATTTGACTTCTGAGGATTAGTTTTGAAGTGCTATATGAATATATATCCTCTAACTCTGAAATAAGGATCCGAAATTACTTCTCATGACAATCTTAAAAACTGATTAATACTAAGAAAAGTACACAAACACAGATAACTTTGACTTTATCAAATGCATTTTAGTGAATATGACTTTAAAATACCAGTCTCAAATATTGTGAAATAGCAATTTTCTTATATTTTTGTGGATCATAGATTACTATCAAGTAGTTCTTAAGTATGTTAGAATATACATTTTGTTAAATCAGTCTCGAGAATGAACTCGGAAACAAACAAAATTGATTGCTACTAAATACGAACGCGCAATCTCAAAATTATAATCGTAATGAGGTTTATTCTCGATAGAATAACTTTACACAATAATGCTATACAACTATATTAACATTCTATAAAGTTAAACAAAGACTTCAACAGCTAAAAAAGCAGTATCACAATTTCGAAAGTGGAAGGTAGCATTGGAAAGTAGCTGTTTTTGGTTAGAAAATGTCCATACGACTATGTACTTACCACAAATTTTTAGCGGCGCTTCCAATTCAAGTAATATGGGTTGTGACAAGAATATTTCCCGCGATTTCAAGCATAGCCCTTTGATCTCAATTTCCGTTAACTGTACATTCATTCCAGGCTTTTCGCCTCGAACTGAAAACAAACGTAAACATAATCACCAACACTCCAAGAACACAACTTAAATTACACTTTTGCCACTTCTCCATACAAATATTGTAGTATTTCACTAATTTTAAAATAAAACACTTGTAACTTTGTTTATTTCATTCCGTATCAACATTTACCTTTTAACAATTTTTTTATTACATTATCAATGTTTAACTCATCTGTGTCTCTGTCTGCCATTTGATATAATTGTGGTGCACTGAATATAGCTAAATAGAACAGGCAAAGGAAGAAAGATTATGAAGATATTTGCCGATTTGTGAAAGGTACAACCTATTTCAATTCTCGGCTAAAATGAATTTCAATGGCGGAGACATGACATCACGTCACTCACACACACAAACAAGGGAACCGAAACACATCATCGGTGTTTCCAGCTTAAGGTTTTCGATTGCCCACAATTTTAGAATAATTTGTATCGCGCGGATATCATTGATTATTCTTTTTAAGGGCATGCTTTTACGTATTCGTGTAAAATTTTAAGAAATATAATTGTCGTACTAAGCACTACGAGAAAATAAAAATAAAAATGTGGTTTACAAATGTAAATACAGAATTAAATCAGAACCTGATGCTTCAATACAATGCAATGTATTTGAATATCCAGGTGGATTAAGTAAAAGGTTTGGAAATATCCAATTATTTTGATACTGATTAATCAGTAAATTAAAACATGTTTGCAAGACTTAGGGCACTTTTTTTCTTAGTGGAAACACATTCGCTTTACAGTGCTGCCAGTTAATTACAAAACATGTAATGTTGCAACTATACAAAAACTTCAAAATGTTGCCATCGCTTAAACATAATTTCTACCCTTCATTCAAATTCAAATTTTTTAACCGACGAAATAAAACGGAAGAGGTTTTCAATTCGACGGGTAAGTTTTTGTTTTTATATAATGATCACGCATAACTTTTTTATCGCTGCAGTTTGTGACGAATACAATTTTTTTACTGATTATGATTTTTGTCATAATAATTGGGAAATTGGAATAAGTAACAAACGTAGACCGCTAAATAAAAGCTTGTAAAAACCATAAAAACTTCACTTTAATTATTTATCACTTTTTATAAAATATTGTATACATCAGTATAATAAAATCATCGAATGTTCTAAAAAAATAATTGAATTATTTGCCAAAAATGTATATTAAAGTAATATTATATATGTTTAGTATACTAGATTTATTCATAACTGATTATAACATAAACATAAAATAGAAAAAAAATGATTGCACTTCTTTTTTTTTCTTATTTAGTCTTTCTTTCCTCGGTACGGGTGACGTTTACTGGAAAGCAAAAAAAAAAAAGCATAAAAATAAGTCCCTACCAATTTTAATACAGCTGTTGTGCTTCAGAAGCAAGCGCATGATAATAACAGAAGCATCGAATCGCGCACATAAAGCATTGTATTCGAATTCTAATTAAGCAGCCCGCCTAGTACCCGCCTAGTGATGGTCATACAGAAAGTATGAAGTAATTGTATATATTTTTTTAATTCACTTTGTATTGTCCCACTGCTTGGCGAAGGTCTCCCCATAACTTCCCACTCTTCCCTATTTATTTCATGCTTTAGAAGCTTAAAACGTTACCTACTTTAGCTCCATTTTCAAGTGAATACAATTATTTCAAAACAACAGAGCGTTGCGAAATTTTGCAGGTCACAATGCTGATAGATTTTGTTTAAACTTACGCGGGAATAGTGAGGGTATAGATTTCGAATCTCGTGTTGACAGCCTCGAGATGGAAAATGTAGTCGACGTATTCTTTGTCGGCTGGCACCGCTGGCGTCTCGAATACCAGGTTCATTATGTAGTCCTCTACGCAGCTAAAACGAAAAAACATTAATTTTATACCTACATAACGGTAGGTTCGCGGTAAGTACTGTGAAGGTTGTACACCAAGGCAACCTAGTTATAATAGTTTTATTTAAAACACGCCCGATTCCTTTTTATTAGGATTCGAATTTAGAATAAGATACGATAAGGTTTTTTTATATGGGCCTCTTGTTTGGGAACACTTGAGCCATGAGCATATAACTTCTAGTTTGATTCAATAAATAATTTAAAAACTACAACGGCTTTTAATTCACGTAATTGGAGCCCTATACGTAAAGTGTAGCATAACCCGGTGTATCGGTCACATCCAAAAGGTGACCACAGTACCTATTATATTGCCATCGGGCCATCGCGAACCATAGTGAGACCACACTTATTTTGAGAGTTTACGAGTTCATTAACGGCAAGTTCTTCTACTTACTATGCACAGGGCTGATAAGGCACTAGCTTATCAATCCTGTTCGGCTTTATGATCGTAACGCGTGGATCTGCAACAATTTTTGTAGGACCAGCTGAAAGTTTGCGGCCCTTAGGCGTCGGGGCTGGCGGCTGTAGAAGAAACAGAATAAAAATAAATTAATAAAAAAAATAACGCAGCTTCACAACAAAACTAGTTAAGGAGACCTACATTTAATTTTCAGGGTTGGCTACATTAACCAAAATCCGCCTAATGGAGTCTATCATAAGCCGAGGCCTCTGTCATATTGTACTTTGTAAATAGCTAGATAATTGTTTTTCTACATAATAGTCATATCCAAGCTGTTTCTTAAGTATTGGCTGTGTTGGACACAGTCAGAAAATACAAGCGCATTGAATTTGTTACTTATTTGATACTTTACTAATGAAAGAATATTGAAATACTTAATCTACGCTATATTAGGTTAGATGATAATCACAAATTCACAAACCTTGACAGCCCCATAAACAACTTGGATAAGACTCTTCACTTCAGTTTCAAGGATTCTTAAAAACTTAGGGACGTTCCATTTGGTCACTTCCTTGTGGTTACCGAGGAGTGGCAACACCGGGGTGAAGTCGCATCTCGCTAGTCTGTAAGAAATTTTCAATGCTTGGCGTTTTACACAAGATAGCTACGAACTTCACGATGTGAATCAGAACGAAACTTTAAAAGGGATTTCAGTGTTCAAATAATATACTTAGGTTGTTGCCAAAAAGCACTCAATTTTTTTTTACTGAATCATAATTAACGTTTTAAGAGTCCTTTTAGGCAACAGACTGTATATTATTTCAATGTTAAAATCCTAATCTGACTCGCCCCATTTGACAGTACAGTCTGAAAAACGAATTGTTTGTTTAAATAAATTTCATTAAAATTTTCGATTAGAAGCCGATAATTTCATGTTTTTGCCATTATTACCTACGATCATTATTTTGTTCTGGGCCTTAACTGGAAATCTTCTGGTTACGACCGATGTTGAAGTTAATGTTCTAATTGTTTTTATGTATTTTACGATAACAAGTATTAAAAGTTTGCCCCGCGTTCCCACACACCCTTAAGTGTACGTTACATTGCGCGTTTTCAAAAACTGATATTATTCACACAAACAAAAAAACATTTCCATGCAATAATTGTTGCTAAACGTTTTTGAGTTTGTTACTGTATTTAATGGCGGTGTGAGGTGTCTTGTCACATCCCGTATATTGAAATTACGCAACTTCAAGAGGGGTTGCTGAAATTCATGCCATCAGCATTGGTTTCATTAATTGTAGAACATGAGCCATATGCATGTGGATGCTGTTTATTATTCTAAAGTCGACTGCTCAAAACTACGATCGGGAAATCGAAGTCAATTCCAGATGAATATCTCAGTCTAGGTACCATTAAATTGTAAACGTAAACTTACCTAACAAGATCATCAATACCCTTGAGCACTTTTACTGTAGTTGCAACCGCCATATTGTTGTCTTCTAGCTGATGTTGGGTGACCGCACGTAGAGATTCTACAGTCTTTGTCATTTCAGCTAATCTTTTAGTTTGTTTCTCTTCTCGCGCCTCGTTTATATCGCGCTGATCAACTGGAATAATGAAGAGCATTTGTTAAATGAGATGTCGAAAGAACTGAGCAACGACTTTTTTTTTAAGAAAATAATCTTAACGTGTATGATGTAACCTCTCTTTCAGATCGGCATTACCTTGCCTTATCAGCTCGGCGTCAATTCGGTTCAGCATCTGCGAGCCATCGCTGGAGGATTGTGTGGCCATGGCTTGTGAGATACGTGTGTTGAAGTATGGAGTTTCATAGAAATAATGTTGCAAGGCTGATATATGTACCTTAATAGTTTCGATTTTCGAGTCACGTAAAACATTTTATTTTATTCTTTGAACATATACATATATCATCGTGTATATTCATAAATAAATCGAGATAAACAAAGTAAATTGGAATACAACGAGTAGTATGAAACTATTCAGTTAGTGGTTAGATATCTACCACAACTCCAATATTTTTTTGTATGGCAACTTATATTTATCTGCAGGTTGTACTGTACGAAAGAAGGAACGAAATAATTTCATGCGTTCGTTCGTTTTGTAGTTTCTATGACCTCAGACTTATAAAAAAGCAAAACTTACAAATCCTTTGTCTTAGCGTATCCACTTCCTTTCTGAGTATGATGGTCTCCTGTAGAACTTCACAGAGTAGGATGAAGTAGGAGAAGTTATTAATTTCACCCCTTTGAAAGCGGTTAACGATCCAACCCGTTTGATCGGAACCAGCGTAAGTCTAGAAAAAACAATTTAAATTATACAACGTGCAGTTTTGTATCCTGGTCAAATTCAAGGAGGTAACTAAGCTAGTGATTGCTCCGTCGGTTTCGTGGTCGCAAGCGCAACAGATGAGCGTGGGGTCCTAGGTACGTTTCCCAGGTCGGGCAAAAAGTGTATATTTTTCCATTAGGAATTTCTCAGCAACAGCCCGGAGTTTGTATATTGGTAGTGTGATACCGCTCTGTCTCGGAAACCACGTAAAGCCGTTGGTCCTGCGCCTGATATCTCCCCGGTTATGTTGGATTGCCGTCCCATCGGAATATGAGAGTTAGGGAAGAGGGAGTGCACCTGTGTTTGCGGACACACTTGTGCACTATAGTATCTCCTGCGTGCTTGGCTAGTCTGAGTAAAGATTAGCAATAGGAAGATGTCAGTAGCAACCCGGAGTTTGCAAGTTGGTGGTGTAACACTCCCGTGCATCGGAAAGCACGAAAGCTGTTGGTCCCGGCTGTCATTTGTAGATCTTTGACAGTCGTTACGAATAGTCAGAAGCCAGGAAGTCTGACAACCAGTCTAACCAAGAGGTATCGTGTTGCCTAGTAACTGGGTTGTGGAGGTCAGATAGGTAGTCGCTCCATGTAAAACACTGGTATTCAGCTGCATCCGGTTGAACTGGAAACCGACCTCAACATAGTTGAGAAAAGGCAAAGCAGATGATGATGAACTGTGCTAGGGATTCTCATTATAAATACTAAAATAAATAGGTATTTTTTTAGTATGTGGTTTTCGAATTCGATCTAGCCTTCTTGCTGCTAAGTTTAGGCAAGCGGAGCGATGAACCCGTAAAAACCTGGTATTTTGACATAACAAACAAACACTTCATGTTTATTTATTTGTATAGATTTCTAAAACAATCCATGTCCGATCCCTAAGAAGACCTAGTTTGGGGACGACTGCCTAAAATATCTGTTAATTTTAACAAGTTACTAAGTAACAAACATCCATCAATCCATCCATCCTTCATTAAAAAATGCGCCGCGTAAAATTTGATATATTATCCCACGGGAACCGTACATTTTTCCGGGATAAAAAGTATTCTATGTGTTATTCCACACTATTATCTATCTCAGTGCCAAATTTCATCCAGATCCGTTCAGATGCGAGAAAAAGTAACAATTATCTATCCATCTATCCTCACAAACTTTCATTTATTTTCTAAGACGTATACAAGTAATGATGATGAAAGAATAAAGAAGAAATAAGATATTATATAGAAGAAATTATGATAATTATGAACAAGTAAGACTATATATTACATTATTATAATTCTTAATGTAGGATTAGTAAAAAGTAGGACTTTTGTAGTAATGACTTACAAATATTTCGTCAAGCAAGGCGTCGTGTAAAGCTATGTTTTGCTCACAAGCCTGTATTTCCTCCAGGCGCTTTATCTCTTCCTTCTCATCTGCCTCACACATTCTTCGAGACCCTTTTACTCGCAGGAACTCCTCCAGTTTCGCGAGGTGATTCAGTTCACCTTCAAATGATTGCATCTCCTGCAAATACGGGATAAGGACTTTTTCTTTAAAAACCTTTGTCTACAGCTAAATAAAAAATACTAACGAGGTGAAAATTGCTTTGAAATTATAAATAGTTACTCAATTGTGTTGGCAAACAAGTGACGTCACAGTTTACTATTGCCATACAAAATCGAACAGCTGTAGTTGCAAAGAACATCGCATCGAAATTCGCAATGTGGGAAGGCCCCTCACAAGGTAGACCGACGACCTGGTAACGGTCGCGGGGAATCGTTGGATGCGGCCAGCGCAAGACCGATCATTATGGCTATATTTATGGGAGGCCTATGTCTAGCCGTGGAAATCGTTCGGCTGATACGATGATGATGAGAAACTACATTTGTCTCTTAAAATACGTACAGAAATATCTCTGTTTAATTGGAAGAGTCCTTTCCATTTCAAAGCCTCCACTTTTCGACACAACTCGTCTCTGCTACCAAAGACTACCGATGCGATCTCAAATATGTCCATGAGGTACAGCTTTCCATCTACCAGCTTGCCTATGGTGCGGTTCCATTGGATGTTGAAACTGTTCCTGGAAGAACCATAACATTTTGCATTAGTAGTAACCAGTGTTGCCAAAATTTTTCGAATGATAAATAGTAGTTTCTGGAATAAGCTATTAAAAATATAAAATTAGTAGCTGACCCAGCAAACGTTGTTTTGCCATAATTTTTTTTTATGAGTATGAAAAATAGATGTTTGCCGATTCTTAAACCTACCCGATATGCACACAAAATTTCATAAAAATCGGTCCAGCCGTTTCGGAGGAGTTTAGTAACAGACTGCGACACGAGAATTTTATATATTAGATATTTTGTTTTATAGTACTTGGCCTAGGCCCCAGTAGTTGGCCACATTCATGGCGGCATCAGTGGCATATTAAATGTAGTCCAAAGTGCAGGTGCAGGGACACCAAGGGCACTGTAGCAAGTGGGCCAACGAATAAGCACCGCACTTGCACGGGGTGTCGATACGGATACTTATAACTTTCGTTAATTTTGTGATTTATTTAGGTAGTTTTGACCCCAACCGGTACCATAACCTCAGGGCAACAAGAGAACTAACCTCTCAACTAGTAGTCTGTGTATCTCTTCTCTTACTCTTCGGTTATCTGTATTGACCAAACAGAATCTCTTGGTGGCCAGGTCCAGTCGGTTTTCCATACGCCGGAGACGGTTGTTGGCATTCTCAATCATTGCTAGTTCCTTTAAATTAATAACTTTAATTAACTTTAATCTATACTAATATAAAAAAGTAATTTTATGTTTGTTTGTTTAAACCCGCTACTCTCTGGAACTAGGTACCAGTCAGCTTGCAAAAATCTTTTTGTATATGATATTCAGATTAATGAGGAATAGTATATGCTATATTATTAACGTATTAAATATTAGCTGCTTTTGCCCGCGACTTCGTTCATCGGAAGCCAAGTATATAAAAACATAGTCTATGGTATTTGTTTGGTAGTTTCCTATTAGTACTTCCAGAGATTACCTCTTACAAACATAAACTTTCTCTCTTTATAATTATCAGTTTTCATGTAAATGAAGTGCCATCATGCAAGTGCAAGAGAGAGACATATACACACACACTATACATGGCCGGTAATACGTCCCTTTTTCGCAACGGAACCACCTACGACGATCCTTAACGGGTATTTTGTAATGTAATAAGTGAATTATATTTTTCAAGCTTGCTGCAGGTCTAAATGAAAACCAAAATATTTATTTTTGTCATTTATTAAATTGGGAATTTTAACATAACATTTACATTCTACCAAAGTAAGTTTGTAAGTATGTAGCTATAAAAAAAAAAGTAATGGTCAACTATAATTTTGAATTGGTAATAAACAGTAATTTGGTCAAAGATCGAGATAGGTATATTAAATTATTAATGTACGCTATCCTTCGTTCTATCGCTTTTTGCGCCGGGTACTCACATCAGCCTCTGTGGGAACTTTCTTGGACAGTTCGATGACATTCTTTTGCGCAAGATAGTTGAGGCAGTCCAGTTCTGCCTGCTGGGCCCTCTCATCCCTCAGTTCACTTTCCAACTGCTCATACTCCACAATGGACTTATGAGTCCCGCTCTTGACGTAGGCATCGCGGACAGCATGCTGGCCTTTTCTGGCAAGCTAAAGGGAAATGATAAGTTAAAGCCAAAGCTGGGACCAGGTTTGACAAGGAGCAGTCGTAGAGCTCGTTGGAAAGAAATTCGTACGAGGAAGCCACTATACCTATTTTCACTGCACAGCAGCGTTGCTGTGTTCCGGTTTGAAGGGTATGAATCTTTGTCTCTGGGATGGCAAGTCTGGTATTGCAGGTATCTATAGGCAGTGGTAACTATTTGAACCACCGGCTTGTTGGCCATACAATGACATAATAAAGGAAGTTCGTGGCTAAAGATATTTGCAGACCTAGTACCTATTTAGGATCAAAGTGTCCATATCAAGAAAATAACTGTCTCATGGACAGTGATCACATATAAAATTGTTAATCTGCAAGTATAGGAACATTCATACCTCCAAGTTGGTCGGCCAATCAGGCAAAGAGGTGTAACAGATCCTATTAAGATCATGCTACCGGGGGTAATTTATAGGACAAATCATCGTTTGATTTGTCCTATAAATTACCCCCGGGTATAAAAAAATACGATAATCCTCTTTAAAAAGTATATGTAGCAACTACATGCTTCTTGTACAACATTATTACTATCAATAGCATAGCTAGCAGTGACCTAAGTGATCATCAGGAACGACCGCTAATCTGTGACTTTTATAGCATACGAATAAAGAACATATTTGAACAACTAACATTGATGCAAAGCAGGGTTTCCTTGAGCTCATGCGTGAGGATGCTAAGTTGTTTCTCCTGTGGAGCTAGCTGCGGTATACCACCAGCTCGCTTCTCCACGCTGCATTCTGGTGAAAGTTTCAGGAACTGTGGGCAGCGTCAAGCAGTATATTAAGGACATGATGCTCGTGGAGTTTTATCTAAATTAATTTTAAAAGAAGAGAGTTTGTTAAATATTTTCGTCTGGGGAGGGCTAACGAAGACCCTGCCCGTAAAAAAAGTAGCAGTATTCAATCAATAGATTCGCTGTTGAATATGATCCCGTCTAAAGACGTCTATTCTATGTTCTGATCTAAGATGGAAATACTGCACCCAGAAGATACATGTCCCTCGTACGTTTTACAATTACAATTTTATTATTATGACCCCGTCGTGTCCCACTGCAAAGCAAAGAGATACCATCCTTCTTTAAATTG
This sequence comes from Caradrina kadenii, assembly GCA_947462355.1. Taxonomy (NCBI): domain Eukaryota; kingdom Metazoa; phylum Arthropoda; class Insecta; order Lepidoptera; family Noctuidae; genus Caradrina; species Caradrina kadenii. Next base: position 1,681,026 of record OX381693.1, on the reverse strand, counting down.
TTTACTCTTTATTTTGCAACCTGAGTCCAAACCTTTAGGCAGGAGTCCAACACTTTTCACCATCTCCTTCTGAACTTACCGCATCATCAGTTCCTGATGTCAGGAACATATGGATTTTTGTGGCTACTTTTAGCTAATTCTCTTACGGCAACCGGCATATACATGGCCTGCCCAGTACCATTTTAATTTGACAGCTATTTCGTCTTCTGCTATTTGGAACTATACTTACAACATACGAAAGTGTGCACTGAAGTACATTCTCAAACAATAGGACAGCTGTTGTAATACGATTCAAATCTAATGGCGGTTCGGAAATTAGCTGCAAGTGCAGGTTCGCGCAGGTTTATTCAAGTCAATAATAATTTAGGCCCCATTGAATTACTTCAATAGCTTCAATGTATGTCTAGAAATCACTAAATAGCCGCCATTAAGTTTGGATCGTACCATATTTACCTTGTCCTGCGAGCCCTTCAAGAATTGATGGACGCTACTTATGGCGCCAATCTCGTAACTACATTCTGGGCCAATTTAATACAGAGTGTCACCGACACGCTAAGAAGTGGAATTAAATGCGACTAATTTGCTGACGTGCTAATATGCCCTATAAGTACTTACAGTTCTGACGGCATTGCTGAGTTCCGCTTCGGGATCTGCAACCTTTTGTTCCACCTGATTAGGTTTCTTTTCCTCTTTAGGCGGCATTGTAATAAACGATTACTAAAATATAGGATTAGGATCAACAAAAGAAAATAATACTTTGAGTAATAATGATTATATCCAGTAAACAAAATTATGGTTTTCATAAGACGTCTACGGTGACGTCTGAGGTGATTTTGAAACATATTTTCTTCTTTATTGTTTTTGTTGGTTGCCATCAATTCTAGAAGAAAGGTTTCATTGTATTCTGGATGCTGTGTAGTGTTTCTAGCAAGTGATAATGAAATTAATATTCTGTAAAAAAAACTCTCACTAATTTTCCGTTAGGTGAGCTGGAGGTGATGATGATACTTCACTTAGGGAGAGTTTGCAGAATAACACTGTTCCTCTATCAATTATTATGTTCCCGCTATTATACATATTATGTATCTATATTATAACGCACAACATGCAAACTACACTGACGTTTCCTACAGCGCGCTATCAAATTCTCTGCATCTCTAACAATAACCGTAGCGCAATAATAGTCCATCAGAAACAACACCCGTCTGGTCCTCCCTTTTTCATGGAGGACGAGAAACTTTTCACCCTGAAATTGGCTGTCGCCGCTTAGTGACAGGAAGGTCGTATGGAAAATATAATTTATGGCATATGGGCGATACTGCGTCAATAGTTTTTAGTTTTTTGTTTATTTTCTATGGGAGTTTATATCGTAAATTATTCATGTATCATCGTCTACTTAGCCTTTTCCCAATTAAGTTGGGGTCGGCTTCCAGTCTAACCGGATGCAGCTGAATATTCAGTGTTTTACATGGAGCGACTGCCTATCTGACCTCCACAACCCAGTTACTGGGCAACACGATACCTCTTTGGCAAGACTGGTTGTCAGACTTTCTGGTTTCTGACTATCCGTAACAACTGTCAAAAATCTACGAATGACAGCCGGGACCAACGGCTTTACGTGCTTTCCGAGGCACGGGGGTGTCACACCACCAACTTCCAAACTCCGGGCTGCTACTTAGAAGTTCGTATTGGAAAAACCCAATAACACTTTTTGCCCGACCCGGGAATCCAACCCAGGACCCTGCGCTTATCAGTCACGCTTGCGACCACGAGACCAACGGGGCAGTCATGCATAAGTATGGAGAATTAAAATTATTTTGTACTTGTGTACTTTTCAATTTATTTATGTAATTGCTTTGAGATTAGTTTCAGTGTCCAATTGTGTTATTTTACTCTTGTACAATAGTTTGCACCTGCCATGTTATCTTGTTGCATAATAATTAGGTAAATAATAGAAAAGGTAGGTAATTAAAATACAAATTACAGTTTAAACTCATTCTTTATTTAATTTTATTAATTCCATAAACATAATTAATTATTTATAATGATATTTCTAGTCACTATTAAGATCTTATAAATTACGATTATTAAGTACTTATGAAAATGTGTTTATTAAGTACACTTGCACTGAATAAACGATTGATTGGTTCATGTAGTAAAAAAATTCAAATGGATTTATTACAAAAAAAAAACGACTTTTTTTTTCAATTTTCAATCAATCTTCTGATTGGTACTATTACACAAGTGTAGTACATACCTGCCCAGGTATTTAAGTAGATAAAAAAAACAAAGACGACATTCCTAGGTAGATACTTTTTAAATGTCGTATCTAGGAAAACAATCATTCATTCTTAAATGTCAAAAATGATAATGTTTCCCAGATTTTTTTTTTTTAATGTGGTATCTTATATTCTGTCGTTTCTGTAGGATATTGTAATAAGTCCAAAGAATTTACAGAAAAATGGAATGACTAAGAAGTTATACTCGCCATATCAGTGTTTTGTGCTAAATACAAAAAAAAATGTTTAAAAATACTTATAGAAAATTTATTATTGTTAATATAAATGTTTTGCAAATTAAATTTCGGATACAGCAACAATAAAATCAATATTTAAATTCAATAATTATTAGTTCAGTCTTAAAAATAAATTAAGTACAATAATATCTCTTCCGAATTAAAGTGAAAATGGTTTAGACTTTTAATTTTATTAAGTTGACATAAAGTGTAAAGTTGGTCGTGCAACTATATACATATAAATACATTATGCAATAAATTATATTGCTTTTGCATTATCCTATTGCATTGTTTGTTAAATAAAAATATTAATATCAAAGAATTTAGAAAAATAGAAAATAATACGTAGGTAAAATTTTGTACCTAGAATCCAATTTTTGCCCTTATATTAATCTAAACAAAAGGTGCAAATAAAATCATTTATTTTTATCAATCCATTGACAATTAATTTATTTCTTTTATAAGTTCATTTAAAATTCGAATTTAAAAAATAATTATTAACCATTAGTGACATATTTTTATTACTTAAGTATATATCTTTACAAAGTGACTTTATGTGTATAGAGGATCTGAACAGAGTAAAACATAAGACAATTTTTGTAAAATCAGAAAATAATCGTATTTTGCACGTTTTTGTATTTAAATGTGAAAACAAGAAGGTATACAGTATGTTAATGTGAGCAATATACGTATTATTTTATATACTTGAGCATGTTTATAATATTATTTGTAAAACAATATAAACATTATTTTTTCTGAACCTAATCTTACTGAAAAAAGTGCGGTAAGATTTTACACACATAGACAATATTCAGGTTTTTTATATGCATAAATGCACTGTTAAGAGAGCTTTATTAATTGATTCCCTTGGCTTTTATTGTTATTGAAGTAAGCATCGTTCATTTTTATATCTAATTAAATCTTTAGCAAACTCTTGTCCGACTTGGCTGGGCACTGCCATGCACGAAATTCGGATTGACCAAAGCTTTTTGTTGATAAAAAATAGATAGTTGCCTGTAATGTATACTTATAATTAGATATTTTTTAAAATTTAACTATTAAAGTCCATAAGCAGGTACCTAGGCGTCGACAAACAATTTAATTGTGTGTTATCTTAAAACTGTGTACAGTCATCGCGAGAGATACGCCGCGAGTGGTTCGCCATGCTCACTACAACACGGTTGGCGCAGTAGCCAAGCGTTTGGCTGCAGTGCGGCGTGTCGTTTGTTCGATTCCCGCACGGAATAAATATTTGTATAGCCTACAGATAGTTGTTCGGGGTCTGGCTGTTTCATGTGAGTTTAAACGTTTGTAAACTCAACTTTGATTCAATGGCTCGCTAAATCGCCAGTCAAATTCATTGGCTAATGCTTGAACTCCCCGTTGTCCACACAAACCATTCGCGGAACATAGCTCACGATGTACGCGGTTTAAGATTCCGTTTTCTTGATGACAGTGTGAAAATCCACCAGAGTAAATCTTATAAGGCTGTATGTAATGGTATTATATTATTAATAAATTGACAATTGACATTTCTATATAAAAGGCACTTTACAAGGCCAGGTACTTTTAAGGCACAGAACAATAATTAAGTACCAACTATGTTACTATTGCAAAACAATTCAATATATATAAATTATATAATAATATATATTTACATAAATAAGTGATATTTTTACTAATATTCGTGAATTAAACTACACACAAATTATTCTATAAATTCCACCAGATCATGTTAAATTCGCGTCTATTTATATGCTACTGGTAAATGTCGACATTGGCCGGAGAAATCGTGGTATTACCGTGGGACTTTTGTTGATAGATGTTTTAGTATTTACCTTTATTTTATTTTTTTAAACATCGTTGGATGGCAAGCAAACCGACGGCCTACCTGATCTTAAGTTTTCACTTCTGCCTATAAACATCTGCAATATTAGAGGCCTTGCAATACCAGAGACAAAGTTGAAATGTCTCATGGGCCTGTAATTACACCGGCACCCACATCCTTCGAAACGGAACTCAGTCACGCTGCTTTACCCACCCGTTTATTATAACGTAAGTAGATTATTGACAAGACAACATCAATATTCACCGGTCAATGTGAATAATAGACGTCAAAGTGGAGCCTACCAGTATTCTGCGTAAAATTAGTAATGTAAATAATATGGCTATTAAAATGTTCTTCATTATTTAGCAATCTAATCTATTATATCTAAAGGCCTGTTTTACCACTTTATAATAGCTTATTTTAGAAGAAACTGAGTATTACCAGAGTATAAAATAGTTATTTTTAAGGCAACCCTAATTTTTTGAAAAGCAGTTGAGATCGACTTCTGCTTTTAAAAAGGTATGAAAATACAGGAAGCTCTATAGCTACATCAATGGTACCTACGATTAGGGTCCCCACCAAATTTCCTTATTTTGATTTGATGGAAATTATTGGTAACAAATTAATGTCAGGGGTATCTATAGCCCCGCAAAGTCTATCGACATTTCGCTTGCTCACTATCAACTAAGATTTTTTCTAATAGAAAAATCCAATTATAATTTTGCCCAAACCAGGCTTTTAACCCTTCAAACTTGGAAAGCCACGCCAGACTAATCAATGATTTCTTTCAATCTTTTTAAGCAGGCAGGCAGTACCTACTCAGCTTCTTTTAAAAATATATTTGTATTAAATTATTGCAAAACTACCTAATTCGTATTCTCCGTGGTAGAAACAGGCAGTAAAACTAATTTTACACTTTAGGTGCACCAAACATATCACTTGAAGTGAACAATTTACGTATCTTATAAGTAGGTACCAACTATACACACATAGTTAAGGTAATCTCAATTATTAAAACGTTATTTACAAATAAAGCAATGGGTAGGTATGTTAAGTATTAAAATGGCTGACGTATTAAGATGGCGGATTATTATGACTTATTTTACGTTAGATTTCATTTTCGTTTCACATCGGATCGTATTTATAATTAGTCGTTAGTCGTGACACGGACCAAAGATGTTTAATCTCTTGGAATACTGGCCCTGTCTTAATCTACATATCTGTTGTACTAAATCCGCCCTACCGGGTAACAAGAATAGGTACCCAAATGCCAAATCATACCAGCCATTTTACAGTGAAAAACTAAAAAGACACAATAAAACATTAAAAATTAAACGTAAACTAACTATAAACAATCTAACTACGATACTAACTATCACTGCGATAGTGTAAAAATCACACGGTTTAGAAAATAAAATTAAAAAATAACCTAAAAACTCGGTGATTGCGCACGCGTCCGTACGGTAGGCCAAGATGGCGGTCGCTGCAATAAATTTTGATAGATTTTTGTACAAAAGTATTAAAAATAAACTGTAGGCAGCTGGTAATGTTGATGGATGGTAATATTTGATGATGATAAGGTAGAGAGTTGATATGGTAGAGTGGTCTATGGCTTCATAGAGGCGCACCAAGAGTGGGGTACAACAGATCACCGGTGAAAAAATCCGAGGAGTCGAGAGGTTCTGGTGGGTGGAGGCTGTTCTGGGAGCTTCCTTCGTTTCTCTTGCGTGGTCAGCTTGTGCTTCATCTGCTCGTCGATGAGTTCCTGCATGTCCATCTGGAATATTGAAGAGTTATTTTAATAAGACACAATAAAACACAAGAACTGCCTCGGTAGCCTAGTGGTCCTAAGCGCGACTGCTACGCTAGAGGTCTTGGGTTCGATTCCCAGGTCGAGCAAAAAGTGTTATTGGGTTTTTCTATGAAATTCTCAGTAGCAGCTCGGAGTTAGGATTTGTGCCCGGTTAATGGCCATAGGCTCGCCCCTTATTACATGGGACCCAAATATACCGGCGAACTGTGGGTGTACATTGTTACACCTCTGCCTAACCCTTCGGGGAATACAGGCGTGATGGTATATTATTATTATAAGATTTTAGAAATATGAACCTAATTGAGGTTTTAGAATAGGATTTAGCCATGTTTAAAATTGCAAGTATTGTTTCAAATGTTAATGTTACCGAAAGTTCAGATCTAATGTAACAAACAAATGATATAGGAAATCATCAAATGCCTTCCCCCGCCCTGGGCGGGGCGGGCCAAGGGGAGGAAGTGTCAGACTTTTGCTGACTAAAACCCATCTATGTTCCTTCTTGTGCCCTTTGCGTTCCAGGGGCGCGGTATATTTTTCGAACAACCTACATGATGCAGTGTACGTATCAAAGGACCAAAAATATATTCGGGCAATTTTAATATTTCGATAAATATTGATGCATATTTTGACTTTAAACTTGAAGAACACCGGCGCTGCACGGTGCTATATCATTTAGTTCCACAACTCATCGTTGGTATTTTAACGAATCTTCTAAAATTCGTCAAGCCTTTTCATAAAATAAAGACTTAAAGTTAATTTTGAGTAAAATGTCAGATCTCTTATTTATGGTTAGAAATTACTAGACCGTATCTGATTTAGGAAAGTGCTTATATTTTTATTATAAATAGTATGATTCACGAAATGAAACAAATTCTTTGCTAAAATATCTTAATGTTTGTCTTCCTTTTAATTATTTAGTTTATTTACATTTTAGGATATTATTTTGTGTGTATAATCTTGATATATTTAAATTCAGCTTCCGTATGTTTGTGTCTGCAAAACTTGGAAAGTAGCCGATGCAGCACAACATTGCATTTGAACAGAAGAGTGTTTATATTTTTTTAAGACTTCTAACTAAGCCACAGCTAAGCGTAGCCGGGTTTAGCTAGCAAATTATATCTAGAAAAGCGAATCGCGGTTGATGAATCACTATCACCTCTTCATCGATCGATGTCCACACTTTGCTACATACCTGCCACTGTTCCAGTTGCTGCCCAAGGTCCACCTTCTGGCGCACAGCCTCGTACAACTGACTGTTAGCTTGCATCAGCTCCACCCTCGTCTTGGCGAGGGCCACCTGGAAAAATACATACAGACATGTCATAATTTTGTTGTAGGTCAACATTTGTTCTTCAACTGGCAAAAGACTCAACTTAAACGTGTTTCTCAGAAAGCGGTAAGCCTAATCAATAAAAAAAACCAAGAGCTTTTTTTTATTCTCTAAGCCTGTTTGCTTACACAAAGAGGTACTGCTTACTAAAAGTATTAATGGATTAGGCAGTAGTACCTTGCAGACTACATTACCTTGTCTTTTTAGTCAAAATAACCATTTTGAACCTTCAAGTCTATATAAATAACGTTCAAATCCCTACCTCAGCAGCCTTCTTCCTCTCCATGGCCTCGTCTCTCTCCTGCCGTGCCTTGGTGACAGCTTCGTCGTTCTGAAGACTACTGTAGTTGGCATCATTGAGCAGCTTGTCGCGCTCCTCGGCAGCCGCGCGTAGTTCGACGTCAGCTACAGACAACTGGAAAAGGACAATTATTTTGATATTAGTCGTTGTTATTGTATGGCTTAAGTACAATATATACTTTGGGCATACAATTTTTTTGTATTTGTATTCGTACTTTTTCGAAGACGTTGTCGATGAAACAGTTTATTTCCATGAACAGCAACACTGACTATTCTTACAATATTTAAATTAATTGATAAGATAGATTTTCACAAAGGATCTACCTACCTTATTCAAATTAACGTCAGAAACATTCTTAAACTTGGAAAAGAAAAAGCGCGCGTGTTTGTTAATGAGTCCGTGACAGTCCTTGTAGAAAGCAGACTGTGACCAAGCAATCAAACTACAGAATGAGACAGAAGGAACATAGGTAAATGACAATTGGGTAATAGACACCAAAAACAATTGACATACTTTTGATAAGCTGTCAAAACAAGATTCCCCATAGATTTTGTATGGCAATTGTAAACTATGACGTATTTATTGATTTCAAAGTAGCTAATAATTTTACAGTTCATTAAAAAATAATTCTAAAATAAAGGGTTGTAAAAGGGTTGGTAAATTGTACCGTGTAGTACACATTAGTTACCTACTTAACCAACATAACAGATCTACATACATTTCATTCACAACAATGATATTTCATAAACTCCTCTCACATGTCATTGTTTTCTCCCAATTTCCCACGGTTAATTTCCGCATCAACCGATCGTTCCGCGAATTGCCCGGGCTCACTTCAGCCACTATTGTTTGTGTTTGCGTTCGCGCATCGTAAAGCATCGTATTGTGATTTTGTATGTATAATTATTTTATTCAAAAGTATTCCGCTACCATTACTTATGTATTATTTTTACTAGACTGCCCTGTAGAGTACAATGGTTTTTTCTTTATCATAGTTTAACTATGAGGAAATGCCACATAAAAACATAGGTGCTATAATTTTAATAATCTAAACTCTAAAAGTAATGATCATTGATAAAAAGGCAACATAAAACACTTTAATCACAAAATGGCTCTTAACTTTCAACCTTGAACAGAACAATAACAGAATATAACAAAAAAATGATCGCGGCGTTAATAAATGACCAAATAAAAAAAAGAAAGTGGGCCATTGCATGTTACCCACACATTTATGGTAGATCATAGCTAATGTGAGAACTAGCCTTAATACATAATTAAAAGTACGTGTAAAAAAGAGTAAATTGTCATTGTCGTAAGGCTTGGGATACATTAGAAGTACGGTTATGCGGTTTATGGTGTTACAAGAAGTTCATAATGTCGTTTAAATTAATGTCGATGTGTTAGCCAACGAGTGTTGATTGTAGTATACGGAAAAGGTTTTTCCCAGATTCAGAAACAATAATGAATCATTAGTTTCGGGAAATGAGTAAATCGAAAATAAGTTTTTCAGATCTAGGTAGTTAGTATTTATACTATTGTGTAAGTGAGAAGTTTTATTTGAATTGAATTTTAATAATCGCATAATGCGTCCCTACATCTGCGCTTTTGAGGATATTAAACGCCACTGATGCCGCGGTTAACGTAGCCAAGAGCTGAAAAAAAAATGAATTAACTTGAATCATCGACTAAACTACAATGCAAAATATTTAATAAAGTAAGGTATGTAGATGACTGGACTCACTATTTTTACTTTACGCTCGAAAGACCAACATTAAGTATCTAAATACCTATTATTATACCGTCGTCCTTTCGATGTTTTGCCTGCTCGATTTTTAAGTTCATCAACCTTTTTAATTGTTTTTACCTATTACTTATATAAAGTAATTATACCAAAAGGACCATAATATAAAACAAAATTAACAATACCGGATCAAAATGGCGTTGGTTCAAAAACGCGCGAATTGCTACAAAATGCCTACACTGCGTCCGAGCTGAGGTGATTGACCTTTGTGACGTGGGCCTACGTCACAAGGGTCACGCCATGCGGCTAGCTTGCAGTCTAGGCTACAACTAGATCGCTGACTTTAGCCTTTTATTTTTAGAACTGAGTAAGACTGAGTACTATTTATTAGTGGAATTGTTTCAAAGATAATTACATATTTTTGCTTTTCACGCTTAATTGTATTGGTTGTGGAAATCAGAGGTAGGAACAATACGTCGGTACTGTAAAGGTTGTATGCCAATGCAACCTGGCTGAAAAGTTTAGTTTTATCCAAACACTCAGGCGAATTCTAGGATGGATTTAAATAACAAATAATAGACTAGGTTTTTTGAAAAAAGCCTACCTTTAAATCAGGTATACACCCAGTTTCTATCTTGATAACGGCCGAGTGATCAGTACATAGCTCAAATATATTTGAGTGATTGACGCGTCTGCTCATGTCATAATTTGTATAGAATCCTGATCCAAAAAATTAACCAACGAGGAACACAAATACAATACGAGGCAGTTCACTTTGTCTTTGACTTCAAAATTACGTAAAGATTACAGAGCATCAAAGTAACAAAAATGAAATATTTAGGTGTTTTAAAGTATTCACGAAATTAAAGCAATGAGGTACATAATCTTTAATAAAAACAGCTAAGGTCGTTATGGTAATAAATATAATTATTTCGGTATATTATAAAAACTTTAGCACACTTTCTGCATTAGAATTTGACTTTAAAAATTGCTGATGTGTATAAAATGTACCTACTATGAAAATGTAATAAAGGGAAGTTACATAATAGTAAGCGAGTCATGACGAAATTGTTTGGAAGTTTTAATAGATTGCCCTTTTTGTGTGGTTAACTTAAGCCCACTGAGCTGAGACCATCGAAATATGAGCTTACTTAACTATCCTGAAGTGTTGAAACGTAAATTTTATATAGTAAACCGGCTCCGGTGCATCTGATGAAAAACCCGGGCATGTGCATGTCATAGTCAGACTAAATGATGGGGTCCATACCACCGAAAAAGACCAAAATCCCTTTTACACTTCCGTCCCGATTCAACCCTACATCTCTATTCATCACGTCATATTATGGCACTTAAAATTTTACACTTACACATTGTCGCTAAAACATGGCCTCTATAAGTTTGGCCATAATGTCACTGGTGGCATTTTAACGCATTTCTAGAGTTGTGTAATCGGTTATACATACAAAGTAACATTTATATACTCTTGATATTCCATGTTTAAAATCAATTGGTTTCGAGAAAATCCGTAACACAATTACATTTTCAGGGAACAGTTAAATTTTATTGACCCATCCTCTAAATATCTACATGCAGTAATACGATGCATACTATTCACACACATACATAAACTCAAGCCTTTTTCCCCAGACTATTTAATGATTTGAAAAAAAAAACCTAACGTATCATGTTAAAATCTAGATTTTTTTCATGTCCTCATTGTTCCACTACATGACCTCACCGATTTCCAAATGCTACCATAAAACAAGAACCAGTTTTATTGTACTCCTTACAAATGTTGATTGCTCAAGGATGGTCGTAAGAGGACATTATTGCCCACACGTGGGCGTGGGTAGGCGTGTTACTCACACGACATAAAGATCTAGACTTTTATTATGTTACTCTAACCTTGGTTAAGACGAAATTGGGTAAGAGGTTTTTAAGAACAACCTGTATTTAATGACAAATGGTTTTTTTGTAACTTACAAATATATAAGTTAAAACGAAAACAGATTTCGATTTACATTTTTTGTTTTTAAGTGTATTTAGTGTATTGTGTTGTACCTTATACCTATGGTGATAGGGTTAAAAGGACCATAAACCTTTAGTCCTTGGAGCCTAATTTAGCAAAAACATATTAGATGGTTATTTTTAGTCCATTATATTACAAAAGACTTATTATCTTACTAACTGGTAATTTTTCAGACTGTAAAAAATGTGCAAATTACAAATGGTGACCATTAAAAGTAAATGTAAGTTTGCAGTGACTGCCTCGGTAGCCTAGTGGTCCTTAGCACGACTGCTACGCTAGAGGTCTTGGGTTCGATTCCCAGGTCGAGCAAAAAGTGTTATTGGGTTTTTCTATGAAATTCTCAGTAGCAGCTCGGAGTTAGGATTTGTGCCCGGTTAATGGCAATAGGCTCGCCCCCTATTACATGGGACCTAAACATACCGGCGAAATGTGGGTGAATATTGTTACACCTCTGCCAACCCTTCGGGGAATACAGGCGTGATGGTATGTTATGTTACGTGTAAGTTTGCAGTATAAGTACTTCTGCATTGTGCTGACAATGCTTGATTTATATGCTGTTGGTCTACATTAACCCATATCATCCCAGTGTTCCATTTTTGAAACGGTTACTTTTTTATTTTTTTTATTATAATTTTTGAACGCATTTTTAAGTTAGTGTTTTTCAAAAATGGAACACTGGGATGATATGGGTTAATGAATAAATAAATACATAATTGAGTACGATCCATTAAATCTCACGTCAATGGGCGCGTAGCCCCAAATATGGTGACGTTCTAAACAAAAGAATATTTTTTACATAACGTATTTAAACAGCAAATGAGCTAAACACCTTATGCAACAAATTAATGTTCGTAACGGTGGGTGACGCAAAATGCATTGCACTGCCTTCGAATTCCGGGTCTTTCCTTATTGAACGTGTAATATTTTTGTAACAAGATAAATATGGAATTTAATAACCCCCCGACACAAACAAACCTCGAACAGACTTGTGTAAGGCATTGATGTTCAAACGGCTGAACTGATTTTCCTAAACTGGGAATTGAACCCAGACTTCACACCCAGCAGTCCTGGGTCTCATGATTCCAAACCATGACACTTTGTTGGTCTGCAAGAAATTAGCGACTTTTCTTTAAAAATACATATGGTTTGTTTTTTGGTGAAAAAACAATAATTCCTATATTCAAAATTTATACTGAAATAGTCAATCCTTTAATATCATAGCCACTTGCACAAAATTCTTCCATGGCAGGACGAAATTGGACCATTCACAGACTTACAAAAATCGACCGATTCAGCGTCACATTTTTCGCGAGACGACTCCCGGCCACCGTAGATACGGGCCTGTGGACGGTGAGCAATGGGTAGCTCACCGTCCTTACCTTGTATAACGACAGGCCGTGTCGACGGCGCGTTCGTGTTCCACGCGCGCCTCAAAGGGATGTCAGCAAAGGAAGGGGCCACTGAGGGCCGATGCCTGCCGGGGCTGCGGTTTGTTCGTAAGAGATACCGCGCCCCCGGAACGCAAAGGGCACAAGAAGGAACATGGGTGGGTTTTAGTCAGTAAAAGTCTGGCACTCCCTCCCGCCACGCCCTGGGCGGGAGAAGTTATTTGACGATTTCCCACCCCCCAACAAAAAAAAAGCGTCACATTTTTGCAGGTCTCAATCCCATTACCGCCCACAGGTAGGTTGACTACCTAGAGAAACCACTTAAATTCACAACAAGATAATCCTTATGAAGTCTATTAGACGATCACGTTTTACAAATTTATCTATAGCCTTGACGTTTGGTTCTGACGCACAAGTTGGGCAGGCATTTTTTTTGTTGAGACAAGCCCGCCACACTATTCCTAACCACTGCAACTTCTGTAAGCCAGAATCAACAGTGGAGACCGCCAGAAGAGCGCCGAGGCAATGAAGCTCGACGAGTCCCGGAGAAACGATATAACTGTGTAAATGTTGGGCAGCCTATAGGATATCTTAATGATTTCTTCATGTTATACGAGTATTTACACAGGTGCACTCCCTGTTCTTATAGTCCGATGGGACGACAATCCAATACGACCAGGAGGAAATCAGGCGCAGGACCAATACCTACTAAGAACAGTCACTTCATCAACTCTATTTAGAACTTGATTCAATCTATACTCAAGACGAAATCTAAGATTGAGCATTACCAGCCTTTTTCCCAAACAATATCGAAGTCGGCTTCGTTTAACCGGATGCTTTAACTGTATTGCATATCTGACTTCCATTACCCAGTGAACTGGTAACATGATGATGACTGTGCCACGAGTCGTAAGCACAGATGTCAAGTAAATTTTTGGGTAAACTTTTGTGCTCACGATACCCCTAGGTAAGACTGGTTGTCAGTGTTCGGTTTTCTGATTACCCGTAACGACAGTCCAAGATCATTATTAAATAATTATCTCTTAGTTCTACATTTTCAACTATCCATTTCAAACCACCAAAGTCTATTTACCTCAAAATACAAAATAAATGGATCAACTACTACGCTAACCGTTCATCGATCTAACCGAATCGATTTCGTATTAAATCGATTTAAATCGGTTTAGAGCACAAACGGTATTTCAATTAGTCTAACGTGTACAACTGTGCAGCCGGTACATTGCTATCGAAAGTTAACTGTATTGATGAAATCGACAGCTATCGGTCTATGGGGTTACGTGGTACTGAATGGGTTATGGGTGTACACAGTGGCCTAGCTTTGACAACAATGGTCAAGCTATAGGTCGTCTATAGCTTGAAGTTTGTACTTACGACTCGTGCCGGTTACGATATCAATCTATACTTTTCTACCGACTATCTATACTAATATAATAAAATTAAAGAGATTTTCTTTTTGTTTGTTGGTTTGTAATGAATAGGCTCCTAAACTACTGGATCGATTTTAACTATTTCTTTACCAATAGATAGCTACATTATTCCTGAGTAACATAGGCTATATAAATAACATCACGCTACCGGAGCATAACCAAAGACGTCACTAAACGCGGATGAAATAAGCGAGTGGAAAAAGTCGCGGGCAGCTCGCTAGTTATGTTTAAACACGCTAATCTCTTAAATTACCAAACGGATTGTTTATATCTTTTTGTATATGTTAGCTAGATTCATAAGAAATAGTATCGGCTATATAACATATCGCTACAACACACGGGAGCAGAGCAGAAACCAAGACGTAACCTAAAGTGAAAAAACAGTGCAGACGTTGTCGCTGCGTACTTTTGCTAGGTCCTTACGGTAAAATTCGATGCGTATTGTGTCAATGCTTTATTGAAAACGCTGTGCTGTACAAATTTTTTTGTTGGCCGACTACCGTTACTTGTTGAGTCATTATGTGCTGAATAATTTTAGCAGGTGGTTTATCGTTGTACTCAGAAGACCAATATCCAATATTCTTTTTATGGATGGCAAGCAAGCCTACGACTCACCTGATGTTAAGTGGTCACTGCTGCTTAGACAACTGCAATACCAGAAGCCAAAAGCAAATGCGCTGCCATTCTGGAGACAAAGTTGAAGTGTCTCATATGCCTGTAATTACACCGGCATCCATACCCTTGAATCCGGAACACAGCAACGCTGAGCTTTACTGGATAAAGGAAGGTTGTAGAAGAAACTTGAATACACTCACCTTAGAAGACAAATCAGCAATAATCTCATTCTTCTCATCGATCTGTCTCTCTCGCTCCAACACTCTACGCGCGTGAGACGCTATTGAGTCTCGTACGCGCGACCCCTCGAGCGTGGCGTACGCGGCGACTGCGTCTGCGCAGGCTGCGGCAAGCGCTCCGCGTCGGAGCGTCTCACCTTCTTCGCCGTCCAGTGACGTGAGGGATAAGTCGGAGTGAAGTCCTGGAAGAATCAACAGAGGAATTAAAAACTAAAATCGAACTAAAAAGCTTAAAACAAGAAAATGTACATGTCTGATAGTCGTAAATTCTTCTCATATCTTGTCGTGATACCTAGAGTTCATATCCGTGATAAGATGTTATCCTGGCGGACCGGATATTAGGAGAGTTTCTTCATTAGGTACCTTGTGTACCTCTCATTTTGCTTTTCTGATACCAGAAAAATATTGCAGCATTAAAACTAACAAGAACTCGATTAAGCATACCTATTTCCTATTCATACCATCGTACCTGTATTCCCCGAAGGGTTAGGCAGAGGTGTAACAATGTACACCCACAGTTCGCCGATATGTTTAGGTCCCATGTAATAGGGGGCGAGCCTATTGCCATTAACTGGGCACAAATCCTAACTCCGAGCTGCTACTGAGAATTTCATAGAAAAACCCATAAACACTTTTTGCTCGACCTGGGAATCGAAACCAAGACCTCTAGCGTAGCAGTCGCGCTTAGGACCACTAGGCTACCGAGGCAGTTACTTCCTAGTTAGTTTCCTATTCATATTTTTTAAATCTTTTAAGGAACCATGCTTAAATGACGTAGTCATCGCGACTGTGGGATCTTGGACTACGTGAACTCGTGGTTTACGCGCTGAAGACAAATCTCATAATTACACACACATCTGTATCTCAGGAAAATATAATAGCACATTGTAATGATAGCACTTTCACTATTAACCACTTTCCCCTTAGCTAAAGTGGTGAACAATTTCGCGTATTGTCCACGCCGCATCAGACATCGCGGAAGTATTACAACCAGATCAACTGACTTGAGAGATGATGACTTCTTAATAGTTAGAAAAGTAATGTGCTTTGTAATATTGCGGTTTAGAATTGGTCGTTTACTACAACTTTTATATTCTTTATTGTCCACAGCCCCATTCGTCTCGTGATGGCAAGCGCGAATGCGGAATATATTTCTAAGATTGACTCCCATATCGGGCAAAGTATTTTGGTTTTTTTCCGTTAGGATTTTTTTGGACCTCCCTGTGCCTCGGAAAGCTCGTAAAGCCGTTGGGCCTGCTCTTGAACGTTCTCGTCGCACCACATTATAAGAGTGAAGGAAGAAGTAGTGCACCTATATTTGCGCACACTCTTGTGCACTATAATATTTATTGTGTACTTGGCCAGTCTCCATTGATATTAGCTGCCCTAACCTAAATTCATTCGGGAGGATTTATAATTATATTTTTTAATTACCTTCGCCAAAGTATTCTAGATGTAAATTCGAAGCCTCTTAAACAGATATTTAAAATTGGCCAATAATGGTACTGTAATATATATCTGCACTATTCCTATCCTATCTACATACATGAACGCCGTTACTAACCTTCCAAACGTTAGTTTGTTTAGAGAAATGTCAAGCAAAAAGCTCCTGAAATAGTTATAGGTATGCGTTGCTTCGCGGAATGATGTCATATACCTCTTCACGTCAATTCAGTGCCTGGTACACCATGATACTTCGGCCCACGGCAGTCAAATACCGCGTGTTGGTAAATAATGCCGAAAATCCAAAAATAAAAGTATTTTCTGTTCACGACTTGAAAAGAGTGACGATTGATATTTACTGTAGGAATTTGAGAATTATGAAGTGACAAAAATCTGGCTAAGTTTCTTTTGAACTCGCATATGAAGGGTTCTGCTGTACAATATTTAACACTACTTACATACGAAATATAGGCTTTTTTGTATAAGCGACTCCCACAATTTTAACTTGGTTTAAGCTTTATTGTTTGTTGTTATAGCGGCCCGCAGACTATGAAGGTAAGGGAAGAGGGAGTGCCTCTGTGTTTGCATCCACACATGTGCACTATCGCATCTGCGGCTTTGGCTTGTCTCTATTGAGATTGGCCGCCGCGCGCCGTGATGAAAGTCGGTTAGGAGAATATAATTATTATCACCCATCGTCAATTAGCGCGTCACAAGCGTCACCAAGGATCTTGAGGAAACCTGAATTCAGTGATCTGGATTTGCCAACGGTTGTAATTGATAACTACTTATTACTTCTTTGCAAACTTTTTTCCAAATTAGTTTAAAACTTCAACATTTTACAACGTAGAGTTTAAAACAATGAAAATAATCTAACATCAAGACCGTGATTCGAATCGAATTGTAATGCTTTTCATACATCGTCTAATGCTCTAATGTTTCCGTAAGCCAACGATCCAGGAACCGATTACGAAGGTCGAACACAATTGTCTGCAGAATTGCGTATACTGCCGATGTATCGCCATTCAGCAGGTGAAATGCAGAAAATTAAATACAATACAATTTAAGAAAACATTTGAAAGATAAATGAAGAGAAAGGTGAGAAGAAGGAAAAGAAAACGAAAGAAGATGAAGATGTTGAAATGTCAATTAATTCATAGATTGCAACACTAACTTGAGGGTCACAAGTCACAACACTCATAGTCGGGACCAGTCGAGGATCGCGAATGGCGCGTACGGCCCCTGGATTTTCAGCGTAAGTGTGGGATTGGAACAACGAGGTTGTTTTTAGTCAGTAAGAGTCTAACATACTCCTCCCCCTCTCCCCCAGGACTAGAGGCATTGTTTTTTTATTCGGGATGGGTAAACTCTTGACTCTACTCTAGGTCAGAGGTGACATAGACAGAGTTGACGATGGAGTGAGCTTACCCAGAAGAAGCCTGTTCACTCTAACTTTGAAGAGATTAGGGTTAAATGCGTTCAAAAATACACCACTGCTTAGCAGTGCGCATTTTAAGACACGATTTGAAACGCTTAGTGCAAATTGATGGCATGGCAGCAAGGTGGGGGTGGTAACTTGAGGTGCGGCTAGATGTGCGATAAGGATTTGTTACCCCCGAATAATTAAAAGAGAGTTAGAGTCGTGAATCTAGATATAGTCCTGCTTTCTTTAAAAGTCCTGTCAGAGCAGTCGATTCTATAAAAGTTAGCGAAAGGTCACATCAGGGTGGAGCAGTGACTGATCAATGACTTCACCAACATTATTATTACCTCGTGTAGTAATGATGTCACATCAAGTTCAGTCAGTAACAGGTCCGCATGATGAGTTCATCGAGTGACCTAATGATTATAGACGGAACCAATAATATTACGATTGTTATCTCGTCGCTATCATTGTCTACCATTATAACATCCCCTTTGTCGAATCTTAGCTTGGAATAACTTAGGACGGGTTTCTAGGAAATCTTTTTAAATATGGAACGGGCAGTAAATTTAACAGAATACAATAGTTGATTCTTGTAATATTATGAACGCTTGGTTCTTCATTGCTGACGGCATATAGGTAAATCGCAATAAAAATATCGCCGGCGACGAATCCAATGTTTGAGAGAAATAGTGATATTTAATCCTTCGTCGATTGTTTAAATCCAACTAATCAAAATTATAATAATATTCTCCGGACTGAATATCAGTCACAGCATCCAATCTCAATGGAGCCAAGTACATAGAAGAACAAACACAGGTGGACTCCCTCTTCCCTCACTCTCATAGTCCGATGGGACGGCGATTTGACACGACCGGGGAGAGATTAGTCGTAGCGTAGGACCCACGGTATTACATACTGTCTGAGACACAGGGTTGTCACACCACCAACTTCAAAACTCCGGGAAGCTAAGAGAAATTCCTCATGGAAATACCCTTCCACGCTTGCTCAACCTGACTATCAAAACCAGGACCCCACGACGAGGTAGTGAAACCATCAAACTAAAAAAGAAAACGTGTGTTAAAACAGCATGGTGTCTTCCGAATTCTGTTCAAACTGAAACTTCTGCCTCTCACCTACAGTACCGTTGCCCTACAAAACGGTCACGCGAGCTGAGGCTACATTTTACTGGATATTTATGCCGTTTCGTGCAGGAAGTGTGCTTGTGGACCATTTATTTAGTTAACCAACTTTTTATGTAGAAGCAAATACTCAAGCTACTATATTCATTTAGCAAATTGGATCTTTTCAGGTAGATAATAAAGACAGAAAAAAATTGTGTGAAGGGAAAAAAAACCGTTTGTCGTCAATTTACACGTATTCACGTGTCACGTTAGACTTGCCGTCATATATAACGCTTAGGGGGTCTAGCGCTTTTTTCTTACGTTATTATTTCTGCCAGTTTACTTCTATAGCAAGCAGCGTTAAGAAATTTCGTACCAAAAGTTAAAATTTTAAGACTTTCTGGTCTTATTGTAGTTGTCAATAATGATACAGAATCCTGAAGATTTTCGTAGGTAAAATTTATGTGACAAATTGTCAAGCACGCTTATGCTGCTGAAGTAATTTGTTGCTAAGGTTAGGTTAGTAGTAGTTGTAGAGCTTTTTGTAAAGGAGCTCGTCCGGGGATGTACTACCACTACTATATCTGCCACAAAGCAGCATTGCTGTGTTCCTGTTTGAAGGGTATGGGTACCGGTGTAATTACAGTCACATGAGACATTTCAACTTTATCTTTGGGATGGCAGCGCATCTACAAGGTCTCTACTATTGCAGATTAGGCAGCGGTGATACCTTACCATCAAGTAGTCTTGTTTGCCATCCGATGATATAAAAAATAAAATCAACCAATCACAGTAGCTTCCACGCGTTTGACAATTTGTTACGTTAATTTTTCGGTTGTGAAACCAGGCTTGGCAATTATGGGCTTTTTTAAAACTGTGATAAAACAAACTATTCTAGTTAAAAGTGACGTAATAGCATGGGTGGTAGTTATTATTGCCTCTCCTTGAGTATGACGCACTTCAGAATTAAGTTCAGTGTTCACCTTTGAGACCTTTTTATCGTATTCAGTGATGGTATTTAGATAGTTTTTGACCCTTGTATTAATACACTTAGTTAGCTTGATTATATTAATATCAATACTTAAGCCGCATGGACAATATTGAGTGAAAATTAAAATGAAATCCGACTTTTCTCTAAGGAGGTAGACAGACCCGGCGCATCCACGTCTTAAAGTATCTTATATTATTACCGCGAGAAGTATTTGAAAAGGTGCCTGACCAGTAGGTGTGTTCTGTAAAAGTCTTTCTCTATAAAAGGTGACGTAAGCATCAAGTTACTTGCCCTCCCATACACTAGGGATCGACAGCTTATCTCAAGCTATCTCAAAATACCTAAATTTACAGGAGGAGATTTTGCAAAATAGACCGTCAGCCAGGTTAAACAAAATTGCCTGAACGCGGAACTAAGGACCAAAAAAAGAAAGTTTATTTTATAACTTTTCAAAGTTATTCGCGTATGTGTAAGATTATTACTCCATCAACACGTCATACAACTCAAAACGGATCGAAGGACAGAACAGTGCTTCGCTGAACCAAAATGTTTGACACAAAAAGCCATTTCCAAAGCTTCGATTTCATGTCATGCCCATAAATATATTTGTACACAGTTAATCCGAAAAGCCTGAACACAAAACAGTAGGTACCGATCGATTTGGTCGCGTGATGTCCAAACAGGTTATTGAGGTTATTAGGTATTCGTTTGACGTAGATACGTCTGAAAGCTTCGATTTTTACGTATAAACATGTAAAATTGGCGCTGATCACGACTTTTTGATATGAATACACCGAACCCTTTTATCCCAAGTGTAATATAAAAAAATATAGACAAGGCCAAAGGCCTCTTCCCATACAGAGAAGACACGAGCATTGACCACCAACCTCGCTCAAGACAATTTCTGATTTATATTAAATAGAACTAACTGCCTCGTTTACCTAGTGGCTCTAAACGCTACTGCTACGCTAGAGGTCTTGGGTTCGATTCCCAGGTCGAGCAAAAGTGGTATTTGGTTTTTCTATGAAATTCTCAGTAGCTTCTCTGAGTTAGGATCTGTGTCCGGTTAATGGCAATAGACTCGTCCCCTATTACATGGGACCTAAACATACTGGCGAACTGTGGGTGTACATTGGTACACCTCTGCCTAATACTTGGGGGAATACAGGCGTGATGGTATGTTATGTTATTAAATAGAAGTTCTGTTTTCCTTTACCTATGTCAGTGATGACCAAGATAAACTTAGAAACTACATATTCAGAAATTGAAAAAGTCACAACCACACGTCATCTCGACACTACAGTATAATATACCCGTATTCTACTTTTATTACTTTACTATCTTCATAATCTAAATATCAATTTCCTACATTATATTGCAAAGTGCAATTCGATGCGCGCTGGCGCATTCCATCAGAACTGAACCATACCTATTATACAATATGTAGTAAAAAAACCGACGAAGTGCGAGTCGGACATGCTTATGAAGGGTTCAGCACTACCGTACAATATTTAACACTACATACAAAAACACAAAATTAAAAATTTTAAGTAACCCCCGACAGAAGAATAGAATTCCGCAGCTAACAAAAGAGCTGATAACTTTGAAACCGCTGAACAATTTCTATCAAACAAAATCAAAATTGGTTCATGAGTTAGGGAGCTACGATGCCACAGACAGAGCCACACACACAGACACTTCAAACTTATAACACCCATTTTTGCGTCGGGGGTTAAAAATGAAATAGGTTTCTCGTATGGGGATCCCCTTGTATCTGTAAACTATATTTTGAACTATTTGGTGTTATAGAGGCTATAGTTATACAGATTCTGCTATTACGGTTCTCAAGATATATCCCTTCGACAGACGCAAGGACAGGAAGACAGACAAAAGAGTCTTAGTAATAAGGTTCCGTTTGCCACTCTTTGGATACAGAACCCTAAAAAATATTGCACTTGGTATTAAATGTTAAACACTCAGAACTATCTTAATCGAAATCTTTATCATGATCATCTTCCCTCGTCATTCCATTCTCAAACTCTTATTACGTCGTCACATACCTGAATCGTCATCATGTCCAGTATTTAGCTGTAGCGCCAGCGCTCTCAACTGCTTGTACACCTGAACAGCCTCGCTCCTCAGCCAGCCGTCGTTCTCGTCTTCTGGTTCAGATTCCATCTCCGCATGGAGGGACCTGGCAGTGTCTGTGGTGTCTGCAGGGTCTGGGACTCCGATCCTCTCGGCTAGAGTGTCGTGGGATCTCTGCAGGCGTTCCAGTTCCATCAGTGTGTTCTGGTAGAGATGTTCCTGGGGAAAATTGAGGATGAGTAAGATTTGGTATGATACTGTAATATAATGGAGAAGGTTAGGAGCTTTAACTTGGGATCTTCGGTGGAAGTGTGGGAAGGGAACACTGGGGTGGTTTTTAGACCCATCCACCTTCCATTGCGGGAGATGCTAGTGCAGATTTTCCACCAAGGATATTAGTCAATAAGAGTCAGCCTCAAGTAGGCCAAAAATTGAGCTTCAACTTTTTAACCAAATTTCAGACTCTGATAATTCAAACGTCTGGCTTTGATTTTGTTACTACTGTCAGCCCTTTATCATATTGAACAAAGGCTGTTGTAGGGACTTAAGCGCGCTTATATGTGATACATTTTGAAAATATGGTAATACGAAAAAGAAAAATCTAGTTCATAAGAATAATAATTTAACTTGTTCTAAAATAACTGCTACAATTAAAATTTTAAATTTCGAACCGTCGTCGACACATAGGACCAAAAGGAAATTGTTTCAAAAACTGCACAAAGACGTTAGTGGAGGTTGTGGACAGTACGTACAGAATAACAAACGTATTAATAAAAAACAGGTGTTCTGAAAACAAACAAGAAATCATTGGTAAACGTACCACCTGAGCAACGCATTGAGCAATTTATATCTACTGTGAATAGTCACGTTCATACGATTGTAAACTTAACGAAAATGCAAGCAACAAAAACCGACATATTTTTTTTTATCAAAATGATCTCATAAATGTTTATATTATGTTTTTGACTAGCGATATTTGTATGTAATTGGGCGTTATTAAGATCGTCAAATAATGTGCCAAAATTCAAATTCCTACGTTGCATAGATCTTGAAGAAATCTCCTTTGTGACGTTCGTTTTTCCCTTTTTCTATACGGATCACTGAAACGTAGCTCACTTTTCAGAAGAAAGAGGATTGATGTATCGTTTTCCATCAGTCATGTATAATATTAACTGTAAGTATGTCTAAAAGATGGATAGCCTATCTATAAGAAAAAAAAAACTAGTGTCTATAATAACGTAAACATATAATCACGCCTGTATTCCCCGAAGGGTTAGATGTTAAGCGTAGGTCCCAAGTAGTAGGGGGCGAGCCTATTGCCATTAACCGTGCACAAATCCCAACTCCGAGCTGCTACTGAGAATTTCATAGAAAAACCCAATACCACTTTTTACTCGACCTGGGAATTGAACCCAAGACCTCTAGCGTAGCTTTAGCGCTTAGGACCACTAGGCTAATGAGGCAGTTAGTGTCTACAACGTTTTGTTTTAAAAGATATTGATTAAAAAATCGACTGAGATGTAACAGCTTTTTGTCTACATCTTCACAATGATAAGATTAAAATCATACGCAAAAAACTCTACACCACAATAAAGAAATAACCTTGCTACAAATAAAACCACATACTAACCAACACAAAGAGACATACAAAGGGTTTCGTATACAAGGACCATGGCGGAAAGACCAGAGTCCAAAGCGTTGCCCAACAAAAAGACCTTCGAGCCGAGATTAGTTTTTAATTACTGTCCATTGTTCTTGACTAATCCGCCGGATATTGTGAAGTGAAAGGATCATTCTGTTTTCGGGTAAGAATTGAAATGTCTAAACAGGTAACGTGTTCATTGCCTGATTTGTTTCAATTTCAATCAATATTTCAACTCAATAATTCAAACCTTTTTTCTTGTATATGATGTTCGAAAGTGTCTTGTAATGGCCTAAATGAGATAAATGATTTCACTTTTAATGTTTGGGTTTAAATGACTTCTGACACTTGGTTAAATTAGCTTTTTTTTAAACCATTGTCCCATGCTAGGAATTTCTCCTGTACCTTGGGGGCGTTTACAAATACATAATGTCACATACACAAATAGCTAAACTCCGGAGTATAATCTGTAGGCCATGCAAACATTTATTCCGTGCAGGACCCGAGATCACGACACGCATCGCAGCAGCCAATCGCTCCGCCATTGCGTCAACCCTGTTGTCTCTTTTTTAAATTAAAGATTCGCTTTGTTGTTTTGTATATTTTAATTGCTCATTACATTCATTAAAACTTCAACTTTTTATTTTTATTTTCTTATTACATTCCTCTTATATTTTTTTTTTCAATGTAGCAGTCTAAAATGTATCTTGTTCGGAATACCACATCGTCGCCAACTACAAACCCTAAGCAAGGGCTTAGTACATAATGGCACTTCCCATACAACTACTTACGAAGCCATACAAAACTGATGATATTTCTCACAATTGAATTATAACGCAAGTTCCACAGGAAATCATATTACCATATTACGCAAGACAACCGCCAAGGTGCCAAATTGATTACGAAAACAGAACATTTCAAAACCGAAATTGAGCCTAATCTCTGGAACTAGCAGTTGGATTAGAAAAAATATTTTTTCTTTAAGTTAGCCTGATTT
Organism: Caradrina kadenii; assembly: GCA_947462355.1. Lineage (NCBI taxonomy): Eukaryota > Metazoa > Arthropoda > Insecta > Lepidoptera > Noctuidae > Caradrina > Caradrina kadenii. The sequence goes on along the minus strand of OX381693.1, from coordinate 1,656,071 downwards.
TATGACATCACCATAAGACCGGAGCAGTAACCAAAGACAAAACTTAACGCTACGTAGGTAGGAAGAAGTCGCGGGCAGAAGCTGGTATTGATATAAAATTAAAAATAATAATGCCAGCCCCCAAGTCCAAGTTGTTAAGATATGAATGCGATATTCATGACCATGATAATATTTAACAATGACTGGCATATTAATAAAGATTTATCCAGTATGAATGTACCATTCCATGAAAGCAGAAAACTATGTTACTAGTTATTACGGTGTCTTGGAACATTATATAATACGATACGATCAAATTCTAAACACGTACTTCCCAAAGGGTAGAACGTATTCCTTGAATTTACACCAGCCATTAGCTTGTACCTACACACTACTACTAATATTTCATTACATATATTTCACCCGCGTTTAGTGACGTTTTTGATTACTGCTCCGCTCCCGTGTATCGTAGCGTGATGTTATATAGCCTATGTTACTCAGGAATAATGTAGCTATCTATTGGTGAAGACAATGTTAGAATCGATCCAGTAGTTTCGGAGTCTTTTCATTAGAAACAAACAAAAAAAAAATCTTTCCTCTTTATAATATTAGTATAGATAAGAAATAAGGGAATAACTGAAATCTACGTTGTGAAAAAAAAAGTGCTAGGACACAATTTTGTGCACATTTAAACTAAAAGTTCATTATCACACCTAGTCCTAAATGGAAACTATCCTCTAATTACTCATTGACATATCGTTAACGACAGGGTTTAATTACATCCCTAACTGTCCATTGAATGGACGATGTCATTGAGGTCAAAAATATTGAAATACCTGTCCGGTACTTAAGAAATTATCTAGGAATGTTTTTTTGTTTAATTTTGTCCACTTATTTACTCAAACTATTTAAGATTATCGACAGCAGCAGTATGGTAGTGAATGACACATTTTTTACTGCCGTAATTAAGTTGGGTACTATTGGCTCGTTAGCCTAGTCTTAGCCTAGTCTAGTTAGAGGTCTTGGGTTTGATGCCTAGGTCGAAGCAAAGTGTTATTGGGTTTTTCTGTGAAATTCTCAGTAGCGCTCGAAGTAAAGTTAGGTACTAGCTAAACCCCGCAGATCCACCCGCGTTCAGTTACGGCTTTGGTTACTGCTCTTAAATCCGGCTAACATATTAATATCATAAAAAGATTTTTTTTCAATTTAAACAGAAAAAAAAAAACTATAGATTTGATAGGGTACTGACCTACTTCAAGCCTAGATATTAGTGTCATTAATTTATCTACAAAATTTCACAGAATTAAGTACTTATTGACCACAATTATTAGACTGCTAGATAATATCCTTTTAAAGTTATTTTGAAGACGTTTAATCGCTTCTATATCATTTCCTACATTTATTATGGTACTCTCAATGAAAAAAAAAACTCATGATCCATACCTGTTCCTTCAACTGCCTCTCCAACGCGACGATCCTATCGTTGGCCTCATCGAGCTGCTGCATTAGGTTATCCTTATCGTGTAGCGTTCCTGTCAACCTTTTCTCCAGGTCTGACTTCTTGTCTGTCACCATCGCCAGCTCAGCCTTCAAGGATTCCAGACTTTGTACATGATCCTGTTAGGAAATGAGATTGATTAGCGCATTAATGAAGTTTCCTGCAAGCAAAACTGTGCACCATATTTATCTATCCATTTGCAAAGTAATAACCACTCTATTCTAGCTGCATTCATGTTTCAATATTCAATTCTCGCCTCGCAAATGCATACCTTTCCAGACCTTACACACCAAAGATTGTTGTGACGTGAATTGAAATATTTGTTCGTACAACACTGAACTATATTGCTGCATGAGTAAAGTATTTATTACTTTGATTATACAAATTTTAATGAGGATAAATGGAGATGGAATCCAGCGAAAAGATGTATGGGATGTGTGAAGAATGATTTAAAAGAGATGGGAGTCAGTGATATCATGACGGTTGACAGGATGGCATGGAAGAAGAAAACGTGTTGCGCCGATCCCAAGGAACATAGACAGGAAGATGAAAAATTTTAATACTCCATCGAATTGACTCCTCAGTTTGCTAGTAAGAAATCACATTTAGTCTCCAATAAACAGATAACTTTTAGGCTAGCGTGTACCACCGTTGATCACATAACCACTAACTATCAGATTAGATACTTGTTTCTTAGAAACAAATGAAGACAGATTTACTACGCTTGCTCCGTGGATTGCGTAATTAGGCATACTGTGCACCCACTCACTAATTAACAGATTTTAAGGTTCAGATTTCAGGGTTATTAATTAAAGAAATGCAATTGCATTTATTAACTTTAGATTCTCTTGTTCCAGTTAGTTGGAACGAATTTGGTGAATTCGGGCTATTGTTGAAATACCAACACTGGATGTTTGACCGTGGAAATTATTTATTTATGGAACTAAATGCTTTAAGAGAGAAACAGGAGCGGAATACTAGTGCCTTGGGCAATAATCTACAAGTCAATTAAAAGTGGTGGAGAGCTAGTATAGTATATATCATTGTTATAGTGAATGAAAGATATAAGAGGAGACCAATCATGCAATTTCCATCGTAATTTTCAAGTATAATACAGTATGTAATAGATGCTTTAAGACACAAACCTGTAAGCTGGTTTTCCTCATAGAACATTGGTCCTTGAGCCCCTCGAGTTGGGCCAAGAGGAGGGCTTCTGTGGCTGATGACTCCTTTAGCTGTACAGTCAGTCTGGAGTTTTGAGCAGTCAAATCTGCTATTAAGTTGGCTTTCTCCTCATCGCGCTGTAGACAAAGATTACAAATTATTACAAAGCCTACTACAATAATAAAAATAACAGTTTATAATTATGCCACTGCAGGCCTAAGGCCTCTTCTCATACAAAGAAAGCACGAGCATTAATCACCACTCTTGCACAAGACATATTAGATATTTCAGATTTATTTTAACTATAAGTCCAGGTTTCCTCACGATGTCCAACATCTAAGAAAGTACATATGAATTGTAAAAGTGACATTCCCACTAGCTGGGAGTGGAACCGACAACCACATGAATGAGAGGCGGGAGCAACTGTTGGGCCATAGCGATAACTACGGTCCCCATAAAATTATTACGTCTTAAGTTATCAAATCAAAAGATTGTGCAATGGATGCTGATATAATGATTTTTTTTCACCCGAGGTCCGTGTTAAGAATTATCCACACACAAAAATCTAATTTGGTTGATTAAAATTACCAAACAATTAGTCACGATAGCTGGTACGGATAATTGGGTAACTGTATGCAATTATATTCTCCTTTCATTGTAGAAGAATAAAGAAAAGATTAACCATAATGAAAGGTGTAATCCGTGTGATTGACTGATTGTTTTGTGGTTAGGCTATTAAATCTTAGCAGCTTTTTGAACAATAAGTTGTACAGGGTTACTTTTCATTCACCTGCCATCTTTCAAGAGGTGTTAGTGGCACCAATCAATCGCAACAGCTTACGTGCGCTTTTAATTTTTTTATTCGAATAACCGTGGAAGTCACTTTATTAGTAGTAGAACTCTTTCTAAAGGACTTGACCCGGGGAAGTACTACCACCATACCCCAATTTGAAGGGTATGGTGGTAAGGCACATGAGACATCTCAACTTTGTCTTTGGGATGGCAACGCATTTGCAAGGCCTCTGGTATTGCAGATGTGTATCTATAGGCAGAGGTGGCCACTTAAAATCCGGAAGGCTGCAGGACCTGAGGACTCCTTAGGACTTACGCAAAACGACTTAAGCTTCAAGTGGAACCTTGTAATCATACAATACATAGGTATTGTGCTTCTGAGTCATATCTGGAAGTATTTATGTGATACATAAAGCCCAAGGCCAGAACATTTTCATGCTTGTGTTACGTGAAATCATAAAAAGCGCAAAATAGCAGTTCTGCTTACTTTATTTATAACCGTGGAATATTATTTTTATCAAGAACCGCCATGCAAATTACAATGCGTATCATTTTAGATGATTTGTATTTGAATGTTTGTTTTGTGCAAATATGTATCGGAATGTTCTAGTTGATATGGTGACAAGTAGAGTAAGTATGGAGTTCCTTGCCCGTTCTTCTTCATACGAAACTAACTTTTGGAATGGGTGACTAGATTCAATTACAATTATTCTAAATTTTTCGTTTCACACACTTCGGATACAAAGAGGGAAATGGTATTTTTTCATATTTTTCATTATAGCCTCGATAGCCTAGCGGTCCTAAGCACGACTGCTACATTAAAGGTCTTTGGTTCGATGCCCAGGTCGCGCAAGAAGTGTATTGGGTTTTTCTATGAAATTCTCAGTAGCAGCTCGGAGCTAGAATTTGTGACCGGTTAATGGCAATAGGCTCGCCCTTTATTACATGAGACCTAGACATACATAACCGGCGAACTGTGGGTGTACATTGGTACACCTCTGCCTAACCCTTCGGGGAATACAGGCTTGATGGTATGTGTATGTGTGTGTTTATCTGGAACTTTGCTTAAATTCTAGTTGTTATGGTGGTAGACGAGTAAAGAGTAAATATTGAGTTTCTTGCCCATTCTTCTCCATACGAATCTACCATTTGGAAGAGGCAACTAGATTCTATTATTTTTTTTTTCTCTTGGTAATGACGTTCAAAAGTGCCTATTAATGATCTAATTGAAATAAATTGATTTGACTTTGATTTTGACAAAGCATTTAAAAAATATGTAAGAATTGCAGCTGATGGTGTTCTGTTGTCTGCCTAACCTTGTTGGAAATAGGCATGAGTTCATTTTCATCATCCTCCTATCTTTATAACTACGTTTTTTTCAAGGCACATAAGACATTTTAACTTTGTCTCTGAGATGGTAACGGATTTGCGAGGCCCCTGGTGTTGCAGATGTCTGTAGGCAGCGGAGACCACTTAACATCAGGTGGGCCGTCGGCTTATTTTCCAAATAAATAAAATATAAAACACCATAAGTAATTATCCTCATATCAGTTATCAAATAACAACTTAGCTCTTAACTAAACAAACACCGATTAGTTTCATTTGTGTGTTTTCGCTATCTCCATTTTATGATCTGAGACCTATCTACCAACAATATACCCAGAACTACAACGCAAACATATCTAATCTAAATCCAGATAAAATATAAAAGCTGGTCCTCGACATTTCATAAAAACGAACGAGCGAAACAAATGACTAATCATTCATTTTACTGAGAATAACAATACCAGCCTATTATTGTCCTACTGCAACGCAAAGGCCTTCTCTCATACCGAGAAGGCATGAGCGTTGATCACCACGCCTACCAGGCGGATTATCGATTTCAGACATAATTATATTCATTATAAGTCTAGGGTTCCTCACGATGTTTTCCGTGCTTCGTCAACCTAGTGGTCCTAAGCGCGGCTACTACGCTAGAGGTCTTGGATTCGATCCCCAGGTCTAGCAAAGTTTCGCGGAGCATTTCCGACGTTTGGCCCCCAAACTGGAACGGGCCGGGGCTGCCTTTAGGCGGCTCCTACCCAACCTGGGGGGACCAAACGCCTCCTGCCGGAGGCTCTACGCGGGAGTCGTGCGGTCGATGGCCCTTTACGGGGCCCCGGTGTGGGCGCAGGGGTTAAGGCGACTTGCCGCCCACTACCTCATTGCGTCCCAACGGGTGATCGCCATAAGGGTCATCCGAGGATACCGCACGATCTCGGGGGAGGCGGCGAGCCTCCTTGCCGGATTGCCGCCGTGGGATCTGGAGGCGCTGGTCCTCGCGCGCCTGTACGAGTGGCGCGTGGAGGTACTAGGCCGGGGGGAGAGTCCGCCACCGCGGCAAATTGCCGCTCGGCGGGCCGACCTCCGGCTCGATCTCATGGCGACATGGAGACAGCGACTGTCGCAACCTCGTGCTGGGCACGCCTTAATAGAGGCGGTAAGTCCCCTCTTTGAGGAGTGGCTGGAGAGGCGCCACGGCGCCCTCACCTACCGCCTGACGCAGGTCCTCACCGGACACGGGTGTTTAGGGAGGTTCCTGCACCTCATCGGGCGGGAGGAAACGTCCGGGTGTCACCATTGTGTGGATCGCCCCGAGGACACGGTGGAGCACACCGTGGCGGTATGCCCCGCTTGGGCGGAGCATCGCCGAGTCCTCGTGGCGGCCATCGGCGGCGGCGAACTCTCGCGTCCGGCCCTGTTGCAAGCCATGGTCCGGAGCGAGAGGGAATGGGATGCAGTCGCCTCTTTCTGCGAGGCAGTAATGCTTGAGAAGGAGGCGGCGGGACGGTTGAGACAGCGGTTCTCCCGTCCCAGCCGCCGCGGTAGACGCTCCGGACGTCGGGAGCCGCGAGACGACTCCCGGCCACCGTAGATACTGGCCTGTGGACGGTGAGCAATGGGTAGCTCACCGTCCTTACGTTGCATAACGACAGGCCGTGTCGACGGCGCGTTCGTGTTCCACGCGCGCCTCAAAGAGATGTCAGCAAAAGGAAGGGGCCACTGAGGGCCGATGCCTGCCGGGGCTGCGGGTTGTTCGCAAGAGATACCGCGCCCCCGGAACGCAAAGGGCACAAGAAGGAACATGGGTGGGTTTTAGTCAGTAAAAGTCTGACACTCCCTCCCGCCCCGCCCAGGGCGGGAGAAGTTATTTGATGATTTCCCACCCACCAAAAAAAAAAAAAAAAGGTCTAGCAAAGTGTCATTGGGTTTTTCAATGAAATGCTCGGAGTTACAATTTGTGCCCAGTTAAAGGCAATAGGGTCGCCCCCTATTACATGGGACCTAAACATACCGGCGGACTGTGGGTGTACATTGGTACACATCTGCTTAACCCTTCGGGGAATATAAGCGTGGTATGTATTCTATGTATGTTTTCCTTCACCGATGTCGGAGATGTCCAAGATAAATTAATCAAGTACATATGAATTGAAAAAGTTCAGGACTTGCCCGGTATTCAACTCGCAACCAGCCGCATGAGAGGCGGGTGTCTTAACAACTGGGCCTTCATGATACTTTACTGATACTGTGATCAAACATTGAATCATGCTTCTAAACTACATTGTTCCCAACATCAAGCGTGGTTAATCCTCTTAATAGGTGTAACAGAATAAAGTTACAGCAATCTGGACTTTCATCCTCTAGTTTTAGAGATCATTATATCATCGTGGTACAGTTTACGAAAGAGATTTTCCGTGTGGATTTGGAAGGACGTTCAGATCGAGAGGCGTGACGGGTTTCAACATTGTCTTTGGCTGGAAGATGTTTGCTTATGTTGTTAAATCTGTATTTTTGTGATTATTAAGTAAATATTGATGATTTTTATAATATACTAGCTTAAGCCTGTGACTTGTTGCTTTTTTTTTTATTAAAATGTTTCAATAACGCTCGTACAAATGCTTTTTTTTATATCTTATTACCTAAGTGCCTAAATTTAAAGCCTTTATGGTTTCATCTTCAATAATGACGGACAAACAAGCGGTAATCTCCGGAAACACACTTAGATCCCCTTTTTTTTATTTTATCGTGGGGAAATCCTCATGGACTATCCCCCGTCTTGGGCGAAACTTTGATCCCCTATTTCAACCCCTTCAAGCCTTTTTTTCACGACAAACGGTTGACTTTGTCCTCCTTCCACGTCTAATCTATCTCTGTACTAAATTGCATCAAAATCGGTTCAGTGGTTTAGATGTGAAAATGGAACAAACAAGCAGAGTCACTTTCGCATATGATGTATTGGGATCTGATAATAACTTGTAGTATATTATATTCCAACAGGATTTAAATTTCTCATTACACTTAAATTGAGAAAATGCCAATTTTGTTTGGCCTTGTGTTAACACAACAATATCATTAGATATTATGTGTATCCGTTTGTAAAACGACAAGGTGAATACTCTGAGTAAGTATTCCATCGTTTAGTTTTTTGTGCGTCCTCTAGTGGTAAGTACGGAGGACAGGCCGCAAATGGTAAAGATGCCTGCCAAAGGCGGTACAATACCAGTCCGGGTCGCGGATCATGCGTGAAGCGAATACCGTGCTCCCAACTCATGGAAGCAGGAGGAACTATGGGGAAATCCCCACGAGAGTTGGTGAAAGTCGGTGATATCCCGACATTCTCCCCAGACGAGACAGAACTTCCATGAGGATTTCCCCATGAAAAGACACCAAGTTCTTTTAACAAGTTACGATGTTGATTTTCACCATCATAAATTACCAGTCAAGTTGAATGCATCTTTCAATCTGAATGATAGTTATCAAATCATTACGCAGAACAATATTTTCTTAACAACACACATCTTTGCTATGCTCGTTACCCAACTGTTTGGTGGGATGCCAATTGGCAACACAGGTAATTGTAGAGGATGTGATGGGACGGAAGCCAAGGTACGGCATCCTGGCAGGTAGACCACGAAGGTCTTCACATTATGTAGAACCATGAACTAGAAGAATGTGGTGTTTTTGTTTTTAGAGAAAAGGACATATTATTTTCATGGCCAGTTTTGAGGATGGGAAAGGTAATGGAGGTCATGAATGTTATTGTTTAGTGTTATAACATTTAAAATGAGCTTCTACCGGCGACTTCCTCCGTATGATGTTTTTCACCCGCGTTACGTTACGTTTTTGGTTATTGCTCTGCTCCTGTGAGTCATAGCGTGATGTTATATAGCGTATTCTATTACTTATGAATCTGGCTATCAAATACGAAAAGATTTTCCCCAATCTGACTGTTAGTTTTAGAGATTTGCGTGTTTAAACAAACAAAAAGAAACTTAAGCTTATACTGGTATAGATTTCGCATTAAATTAATTAATTTTTGTATATAACAGATTAATCTTAACTGCCTCGGTAGCCTTGTGGTCCTAAACGCGACTGCTACGCTAGAGGCCTTGGGTTCGATTCCCAGGTCGAGCAAAGTGTTATTGGGTTTTTCTATGATATTCTCAGTAGCAGCTCGGAGTTAGGATTTGTGCCCAGTTAATGGCAATAGGCTCGTCCCCTATTACATGGGACCTAAACATCCCGGCGAACTATGGGTATATATAGTTACACCTCTGCCTAACCCTTCGGGGAATACAGGCGTGATGGTACGTTTGTAATCTTCTTCGTGGAAGATTAAAAGAGAGAAAGAGAAGCACAAAAAGTGTTATATGTATTATAAATGCTAGATTAAAAAGGTCAAATTGTTTGCTGGTTTGCAAGAGGTCATTTCTGGAAGTACTAATCTGATTACCAAAAATCTGTCGCCAATAGAAAGCTACAATAATGCTTACTTTTAATATGTTTTAATATCCTAACTTCTTTTGCCCGATTTTAAGAAACTTTAAGGACTTTTGTAACAAAATAAAATCACGGGACCCAGTCATAAAGAGCCTATTCAAAATCCATTTCTCTAATCTTATATCGAGTCAAATGATAAAAACGATACATCATAATGACAAACGGCTGCAGACAATCAAATGAAAGGTGCTTCAACAGGGTGCGGTGCTAATTGGCTAATTGGCCCTGAAAGCTTTCAGGGGTCGGCCCTATGACTATAAATTCCGTAGAATTGCGTAATTTCAGCGTGTAATGTAACTGAGGCCTTGACATTCTAGCCATGTTGGCGTACCCTACGATTATTTTAATGATATATTACACGTTTCCTGGAAAAGGGTACTTTATTTTTGGTATTAGTTGGTTATGGACAATGTTCATGTTTCCCAATGGGAATATTTGTGTTGTCTTTGAAATTATTATTTTGTTTACATAACGGAAATAACCTATTTATCCCGTAAGTCTATTCAATAAAAAATGTATTCTCGCTCGTTGAATTTAGTTGAAGAGAATTTAAGTTCAGCTGGATGCTAGGACCGAGATAATTTTTTATAAAATAAACCGCAAAAAAATTATTCAGCTGAAAAACTTAAAAAAAAAAATGTAGCTGGTTTCATGATTTCATTGTTGATCCACAAGTAAAAGTTGTTCATGATGGTGACTACAAGGACCAGATTTCGGGTTTTCTGTTTTTGCAATTACATCTTGTATAATATTAACGTGGCTATATAACTATAATGAAACAAACGAAATCGACAAGAGAGCGAGGTTATCAAGATCAGATTGCTTGGAACCAAGGTTGATCGCTGGCTGGATTTGTTTGCAACTTCCCATGTATATGTAACTCAGATACTTATTGTGTAATAGTCACTTTGTCGTCCTCGTAAAATTAAGATTACCAAATGTATTGCCTGCGACTTTGTTCTTTTTTGGTCCTTTGATCTATTTATATTACTTGCGAATGTCAGTTAAAATAAAAGTAGTCTAAGTTACTCCTTATAACATCAGCTATATGCCAGTGAAAGTCCCATTAAAATTGATGCAGTCTTTTCGAAGATTGACCAGGGCAAACAGAAAGACACATAACATTTGAAAATTGGATTAATACCCTGTAATCGCAACCGTGTATATACACTTAGTAAATAGGTGTGATTTTGACAGTACATACAGACAATTTAATTTGATTTATTTGTAAAGATATAGATAAGAAACGAGGAAACACTAATGGTGAAGAAGGTAATTGGTCATCTTGTGGTTTCTAAACATTTCCTTCATGTCACTTTCAATCGATGAAACGTGATATTTTATGCAATTACTTATACCACTTTTAAGAACTTTGAACTTTGCTGTCATAAATAATCTGTTGTCCCAAATAAATCAAATTAAACATAATGGTCTCAGATCCAAGTGTCGCGTGATCTACATCATTATACATGACAAAAATTTTAAGGATAGAGAAAGGAATAAGTTGCGGTAAAGTCAGTATCAATGTAACATTTTCAATTCATATGTACTTTTCAAGTTTATCTTATACATTACTGACATAGATATCAGTGATGGAAAACGCGGTGATGAAACCTGGATTTATTATTAATATTAGTCTAAAATCACCAGTCTGCCTTGAGCAAATATGGTGGTCAATGCTCATGCCTTCTCTAGACGAGAGGCCTATGGGGCTACAGTAGGAAAACAATAGGCAGATGTTTTGTATTCTTAAAGACATGCTGAAATGATGTAGGTCTGGCGACACTGGGTTCTCAGTCTAAAACACGTACACATATTCTCATCAAAATTGGAGTTCCATCATCCAATTTAGAGAATTTGACATTTGACTTCTCACGTACACGAAGTTTTCAAGTATCGAGACGTTTTTGCTTAGTATCGCCGTGTAACGGAGTTTCATCACTCGTGTCGGTTACGTCCATTCACAATTGATTGGAGCAAAAAATAACCCTTTATTGATGCGGGCTTTTACGGAACTTATACCCGTAAGCGTGACCTGGTTCTTGAAGTTAATAAAAATAGATTAAAAACTTTTAAAATTAGCACGTTAAGTAAAAAGTGGAGTATGTTTATTTCTATTGCAGGTATGTTTGATAAAAAACTACTTCATGATACATTTGGTCCTTCGACCCGAAAAGGACTAATGAATTGAAACGCATAGTTATATTAGGGGACAACGCTCTTTTATAATCTTAATATAGTTGTTGTTGTTAAAATAATAATATAATAACTTATCTGATTTATAATAAGACTATTAAACTACAATGCCAAAACCTAAAGGCAATTGATTGTCGCATAGTTGAGAGAGACTAGATTTTGAACGTTTTCCTAAATCGACCTTCAGGGTATGGTCCCATCAACCGTGCATAAAAGGATTTATTTACCGCTCAGCCATTACCAACCCGATAATAACATAAGTTAGTTAACAACATGCACGTTAAACGAAACCTATTGAAGGACATTAGGGTAATCCTTCGCACGATAATAGGATTACGATCAACGAAATTAAGCTCTAGCACGTTTTTTGTGCAAAGTAAGGTTTCGGTTGAGGTATGGTGCTAGTGTTAGCGGTTTCATATATTCGGATTTTTAATGTGATTTTTTACGACAATAATCTTTGTCAACTATTTCGTTACGTCACTCATTTTCTTATTTTGATGTTTGATCTTTCAAAAAATCGGTATATGATTCTAGAATACAAGGGTTGAAATTTTTAATGGCTTTCTAAAAAACAACTGTTTTATAGAAATGTGTAATACCTACCAAGTCAACATGTTGCTTTTTTTGCGATCCTTGCTAAAAGTTTGTGTGTTGATGGCCCTTCCACCAATAACCCTCTAACCACGTCATGTATTAGTCAATGCCTTCATTCATGGCCACACACAAATCCTCGTGTTCTGTCGTGCATAACATTTTATTGGCACACACAATACTGTCAAAGGTATGTCAATAATTACAATTCCACACTACAAGGGCAGGACTTGTACCATTTGGCTTTGGGACGATGCAAATATTAGTCTCTTTTATCAACAGTCACATTATCATTCTCTCTCTTTTCATTCTAAAACTTCCTCACACAGAACTTTCATTGGTCCTTCTTCCCTGAAATAAATTTTATAGTCCCGCTATAGGGAAAAAGACTCTTTTCATACAGAGAATGCACGAGCATTAATCACCACGCTCGGTAAAGGAGGATTGGCGATTTCAGACTTATATTAACTGCTTAGCTTCAGGTAACTCCTCCTATTAAAAATAAATTATATAACTTATTTTCTCTTTATTTTTTTATTCCTAAACTCGCTAAGCTAACACAGGCACCCCATCCGAGCCTTGACTCAGTTCACTAATAGTGGTAATGTACGTTTTCAATGTTAATTACATTGAAACTACGAAGTTTGGACACAAAGCCTTTTTGTGCCAAATGTAGGGTCAAGGGGACTAGCTCATTGTTTTAAATTGTGGCCATTTTTGCATTATACACAGTGAAACAATGTAAAAAGCTAATGTTTGATGTTTGGATATCATTTATAGTCTGAAAAGGATACGATTTCTGAACGAAATACTGGAAAACTTGCTAACAATAAAGGTAAGTTCCCAATTCAGAGTTTAAAAAAAAAAATGCGTGGACTATTGCTACCAAATATACTTTAGCCCTGGTTAAAGTCGCACAAATGAAAATATGTGGTTGAAAGTAGACCACAATTTGTAGAAAAAAAAGTCAGAAAACATCGTGAGGAAACCTGGACTTTACCTAACAGAAGTCTAAAATTGCCAATCCACATTGAACAGGCGAGGTGATCAAAGCTCGTGCCTTCTCTCTATAAAAATAGGCCTTTGTCCAGCAATGAGACTATAATAAGCTGGTGGTATTTTATTATTATGAAGTAATTTTAGCAATGATATAAAAATTAAATAAAATAATTATTTCTATATTAATCTTTAAGATCTAAAATTCTAATAAGTCTTAAAACAAAAACATAAAAGAGCAATAAACATGGTAGTAATTCTCCACAACGACCGGTTGACAATCAAATGACATTACATTATATTGCAACACAGCCATTATGCGTAATGACCAAGTTATTACGGCAGGTGTTCGAACTGACTAGTTAAATGACACTATTTATTATCTACTTAAGTAAATGTCAAACTGAACAAGTACTAATGTTCTTAGAAATAGTTAAAAATTGTCTTTAATGTTCTAGGAAAAGGATTATTTGAAGGCTATTATGCTGTCTATTTTTATTGGAAACTTACATTTGCCCGCGTTGATTTTCTTTACGGAACTCTATTAAAAAATATCGCTGATAATGTAGCTTTTCATTAAACTTGGTTACATAAGTAGTTTTTGAGTTTGTCCATTACAAACAAATTTCAAATCTTTTCTCATAAAATATTGTTGTTTATACACCTATTTGATCTATGAAGCTGAAAATTTACAGGTTAGTAGTTTATAGGTATATTAGTCGCCACGAGTCGTAACCACAATTGTCAAGTTAATTTTTGGGTTCGTCTCGGGTTTTTTTGGGGCGCGGACGCTGCGCGCGATCGGTCCAACTCACGGATCAATCGCGTGCAGTGTCCGCGCTCCCCGAAAAACCTTATGCTCACGACTCGTGGCGACTACTATAGGAGACGTCAGTTAAGAAAGGATTTGACTTTCACTTGTTCAAAAAGTACCTAGTGTGTTTATTAATAATTTATTCAAATAAAAACGTTTATAAAAAGTGTACTACATCTAGCCAACAGTAAAAATATTTTCCATTTAATTATAGTGTCTAAAAACTAAGATATTGTAATTATAGGGGCGACTAATAATGGTTAGGAAATTGCAATGTTAGGGTTTCAGGCAAGCTATAATAGAAACAAAAGATGTAGAAAGAAGTCTAAAACTTCCGACATAGATCTACCAACCTTACTTGACTATCGGTACCTATTTACCACGCACTTTACCGAAAAAATGCAACGCAAATTGCCCATGAAATTGTACAAAAGCGTCTATGTCGTAACTCTCTCTAACTAGATATTAAAGGTGATAGGCCAACACGCTTCAATTGCTCATCGATCCGCTTTTCAAATTTACATTTATTTTTAAATACAATCTCAGCCCCACATTAGGAATTTCTCCTGTATTGTAGGTGCGTTTACAAACATATGAACTCTTTTACACAAACAGACAGGCCCAGAAGAACTGCTATAAACAGACAGATAGACAAACAGATATTTACATATCAAATAAACACCAATTGTAATAAAGCTGAAGAGTTTTTCCGTTTGTGATAGCCAGATTCATGAGAAATATTAAAGGAAATATAATATCACCCTATGACCGACGGGAGCGTCGCAGTAATCAAAGCTATACCTTCATCATTATCATTGTATCAGCCTATAGTCGTCCACTGCTGAAATTAGATCTCCCCCAACAGCGCCAACCATCGCGGTCCTAGACAGCCCGCATCCTTCCGCTGCCCGCCACCTTCTTTAAATCATTGGTCCATCGTGCAGCAGGGCTTAAGATGTACTTAACTTAACGCGTTGTAAAACAACACGGGCTGAAGCTAGCTAGCCTTATACAAGCACTTAGTCAGTCGATACAATGAAGTACTCTCCTTGCAACATAACTCTTACCCAATAAAGACCACACCGATCTCCCATGAATACATGATTAGGCAAATAGACCATAAATCTATTAGGTAAATACATACAAATACAAATGAGTCATACAAAAAGTGTTTAGGATGCGCAAGCCATTGGTCCCATGTAAGTGAACGAGTTTCGTTTGTAAATCATTTTGAGAATAGATTTAAAAGTTTACGTAAATGTGATGCAGTATTTTGTTTCTTATTACTATTGTGTTATGGGTGATAATGATGAGAGAAAGTCTGATTAATAGTATTATGCTTGAACGAATGCGTTAGAAGGACTAGCATGAGTGTTCGGAGTAAATGTGACGTAAATTCGAACGACTCTTAAATTGATAATACCCGTTTTGTAATGTTATGGTGGTTGCGGGTTCGATATCAGGCAAATACCAATGTGACTTTTTGAATTCAATTATGGACTTTCTAAGTTTTTTTTGGACAACACTTATGTTGGCGAAGGAAAATGTTGCAAGGAAACCTGAACTAACAATTAATATAAGTCTAAATTGCCTCTCCGCCTGACAAACGTGATCGTCAATGCTCGTGCCTTCTCTGTATGAGAAGAGGCTTTTGCCCTGCAGTGGGACAATATCAGGCTGGTATTGTTATTACTTCGAACTGTAATTAATTTTGACGTGTTTTCCAACTAACCTGTTTAACAGAAGTGTCTCTAGAGTCGATTTTCGCTGTGAGCTCTCTGATGTCATTCTGTAGTTCCAGCAGCCGCGCCTCGTACTCCCCTTGTGTCGTGTCTAACCGTCGTCTCAGCAGGTGTTTCTCTTGTTCTAATTCCTGGAGAGAGAAAGAGACAGAACAGTTAGTTGTGATGATACTTAACGAAGAACTCAAACAAGTGTTTTGGGCGGAGGATGTCATGTTTCGACGATTTTACAGAAGACTGTATTACACTAAGCCGTCACTTTATTTTTTGTTTTTAAGTTTTTTTTAAATATTTATTAAACTAATAAATATTATTATTTTAGCTAATTAGTATTTTATGTATTTTTTTTAAATGAGCCCTTGTTGTCTGAGCTAAAAAAATTGTGCGCGCAATTGGGCCTTAGCATCTTTATTTTACTTTTTTAACCCCCGACGCAAAAACGACGGGGTGTTATAAGTTTGTATGTATATTTGTGTATGTATAATTGTATATGTTGTATATAGTATGTGTGTGTGTGTGTGTGTTTGTGACATCATTGCTCCCGAATACGTGAACCGATCGGTAAATCGGTTCAGGGGTTGCAAAGTTATCAGCTCTTTTGTTAGCTGCGATAGGGATTTTTATCTTTCTGTCGTGGGTTACTTAAATTTTTTAATGTTGTGTTTTAAATACGGCAAAGCGCGTATAATGCTGGTTCAGAAAATAAAACTCGCCTAAAGACCACACAATTGCATGGAGAAAGGACCAATTTGTTTTAAACTCTTTACAACTTAATCCGTAAATGTCGTCATAATTTACTTATGACAATATAAAGTAAACAATTTAATGAAAAAGCACTGAACGGTTTAATTAAAACACAATAATTAACAAAAACTGCTTGAGCATTTCCGCGCCGGAAGAGCAATGTGAACGAAGCATTTCCGGCCGCCATCTTGATTCCCATCCATTGTCTCTGGGTGTAAAGTGGGCTATTAGAAAGCATAGTTTACACGTTATAGCAAATAACATAATTACTGTTGTCTATGAGAAATATTTGAATCACTTAAAATATTTAGTTTTATGAAAAGAATTCATTTTAATTTGAAACATTTTGTTTTAAGATTTCTGTAAAAGCGAACGTAATTTAATTAATCTGTGCGAGTTTCCAGTCCACTAGGTACAGACAACAGCAAAAGCAGGTAATAGACGATTGTACTTATAATTTAACTACCTTTTACCTGTGACTTCGTTCGCGTTTTTTTTTCACCCGCGTTTTGTTACGTCTTTGGTAACTGCTCCACACTCGTATGTCGTAGCGTGATGTTATATACCCTTTAATATTTCTCATGAATTTGGCTATCATATACAAAAAGGTTTTTTCCAATCCGACTGTTAGTTAGTATCCGAGATTAGCGCCTTCAAATAAACAAAAAAATTGTTCTGCTAAATAGTATAGAAATCGAAAAATCGATGCAGTAATTTACTTGTAGCGGCCAAGACGTTTAATTATCTATTGTCAAAAACAATAGTTCTTCACAACAATATAATGTTTAATTTATTGTGTATTAGTTTGTCCTTTTAAATAAGTATCTATATAGACGTACATAACAATAGGTACATCACAAAAGAATATTATAGGTAAATACATCGTCATTGCATACAGTTACATTTGTGTAAATAAGCGTTCTTAACAATTTTTTTTTTAAACTAGAACTCTAGACAGCTAACGACTGAGGGGTCATATTTTTTTTGTGAAACCTTTTTTGCAAATGTCATCACACTATTATGAGCATTTTGTCTAGTAGCCGCAACTTTGGGCTGCGGGTTGTTCGCAAGATATACCGCGCCCCCGAAACGCAAAGGGCACTAGAAGGAACATGGGTTAAAAAAAGCCGCAACTTTGGTTGATACTTTTCATGACCCAAAGGCTGGTTTTCACACTGATCAGATAATTAGCATTGCCATCCAACGTGGCAATGGCGCCAGTTTTTTGGCCACTTTTCCAGTTGACGGCGATGCGGAGGAATTTTCTGATGCCATTTAGTTTCAGTTCTTCTTTTTAACTAACTTGTTAGCCCAGTGGTCCTAAGCGTGACTGCTACGCTAGAGGTCTTGGGTTTGATTCCCAGGTCGAACAAAAAGTGTTATTGGGTTTTTTCTATGAAATTCTAAGTAGCAGCTCGGAGTTAGGATTTGTTCCCGATTAATGGCAATGAGCACGCCCCCTATTACATGGGACCTTAACATACCGGCGAACTGTGGGTATACATTGTTACACCTCTGCCTAACCCTTCGGGGAATACAAGCGTGATAGTCTTTTTTCTATTATTAATGTTTTTTTTATTTTTAAGATTATAAACATTTTATTATTGAATGATTGTGGGTTGGCTCATTTTGTCAGAGTAAGGTTCAATTCACTTTCGTCACTTATGCCTTCCTAATCGTCACAAGTGAGAGTGCCCTGAGCTGGTGACCGACGCTGAAAGTGAGTTGATGGGGGCTTTATCTTTATAAT
Organism: Caradrina kadenii; assembly: GCA_947462355.1. Lineage (NCBI taxonomy): Eukaryota > Metazoa > Arthropoda > Insecta > Lepidoptera > Noctuidae > Caradrina > Caradrina kadenii. The sequence goes on along the minus strand of OX381693.1, from coordinate 1,637,982 downwards.
GGGCGATTGGCAAAAACATAACGACCAAAAACTGGGGCGAGTGAAATAAAAACTGAAACTGTAGTCGTAAGTACAAAGCGCTTGTTGTATTGATGCTGAAACGAAGAATGTAGGTGATGAACCTGTTGCTATGCAAGCTTTTATTTTTAACATAACATACCCATCACGCCTGTATTCCCCGAAGGGTTAGGCAGAGGTGTACCAATGTACACTCACAGTTCGCCGGTGTGTTTAGGTCCCTTGTAATAGGGGGCGAGCCTATTGCCATTAACCGAGCACAAATCCTAACTCCGAGCTGCTACTGAGAATTTCATAGAAAAACCCCAATAACACGTTTTGCTCGACCTGGGAATCGTACCCAAGACCTTTAGTGTAGCAGTCGCGCTTAGGACCTAGGCTAACGAGGTAGTCAATCTCTCGTCTTCGTCGTCTTTTATTTTTATGAATTACAAAATTAAACGTATATCTAATTGAACAAGAATCCGATCCTACTTCCCACTAATGTTAGTAATATTATGAATGCAAAAAGTTTGTGAAGATGGATGGATGTTTGTTTGTCTTCCACGCTTAAAGGGCTGAACGGACCTGGATGAAATTGGCACGGAAATAGATTGTTGTGTGGAGTAACACATAGGTTACTTTTGATCCCGGAAAAATGTACGGTATCCGTAGGACAATAGACATACCTATTATCCTTCGGATACCGTACATTTTTGTCAAGTTGACATTAACTTTCATGCGAGCAAAGTCGCGGGCAGAAGTTAGTATTAGGGTAAAAGTGGAATAGATGCCACACTTTTTGAAATCATTTTATATCTGCCAGTACAAAAATCAAAATATTTTATTTGCAAAACTAGCAAGTACTTTGGTTCTTTATTTACAAATTTATGAAAAGTAAAAATCATTATCTTCTATATTTCCAGCGTATTAGCGATTTTTTCGGACCTCTAGTTTTTGCCTAGTCCATATAAATTACATTTAGGATAGTCGCCACGCTGAGAAACAAGGCATCAATCCCGAAAAAACTTTGATCGCTCCTTGCTTCCCCATGCGATCGCACAAAGACATGAGACACGGTCCACTATGTGGTAGTTGGAAAGTCTTTCAATAGATTAATGAAGTAGCAGGCAATTCATTCGCGAAACTAGAGTCATTACAATCGGGGCATTTATACTCCTGATGCGTCTATCCCACTGTTACCCAATTATAATATACTCCAGCCCAATTTCGGTCACTACAGCCAATCTCAATGGAGATCTTGTAATGTACAAGTGTGTGCACAAACACAGGTGCACTTCCTCTTTCCTCACTCTCATGATCCGATAGGACGGCAATCCGACACGACTAAAAACTGTTAAAATAGGGACATTTAAGTTAGAAAAAAAATTAACGTTCCGCGCAAAACAACATGTAGAACCTCTCAGAAAACTGAAATTTTCGTAGACAAGGTCGCGGGCTAAAGCTAGTAACAAATAATACTTAGTAACAAGACATAATAATTAACAATTTCCTTCAGTTAACACCGGATCAGTGAATCTACATAAATGGCTGGATCTAGCGTAATAATACAGATCAAGTCTTACTTACATTTAGAAGACATAAGCGCATTTAATAAGCCAACAAACAAACAAATAGTCTCTTTTGCTTTATTATACATTATAGCATGACTGCCTCGTCAGCCTAGTGGTCCAAAGCGCGACTGCTACGCCAAAGCTCTTGGGGTCAATTCCCAGGTCAAGCAAAATTTTTTATTGGGTTTTTCTATAAAATTCGCAGTAGCAGCTCGGAAATAGAATTTGTGCCCGGTTAATGGCAATAGGTTCGCCTCGTATTACATGGGACCTAAACATACCGGAGAACTGTGGGTGTACATTCGTACACCTCTGCCTAACTCTTTGGGGAATGTACAGTCGTGATGGTATGTTATGTAGTATAGCAAAGGTAGAAGATGAACATTATCTTTCAATATCGTGTTTTTGATATGGTTAATATAATATCGTTCTTCATCCTTAAAGATAGTAAGCTAGAGCAACTACAATTCCACTTTTTCATGGATGTCGTTTTTACTGTATTTGAGGGCAAAAAGAAAATCAAAGATGGCGGCTACAAAATTTGATCTTAAGTTTGATTGCCTCGTTGGCCTAGTGGTCCTAAGCGCGACTGCTACGCTAGAGGTCTTAGGTTCAATTCCCAGGTCGAGCAAAAAGTGTTATTGGGTTTTTCTATGAAATTCTCAGTAGCAGCTTGGAGTTAGGATTTGTGCCCGGTTAATGGCAATAGGCTCGCCCCCTATTACATGGGACCTAAACATACCGGCGAACTGTGGGTGTACATTGTTACACCTCTGCCTAACCCTTCGGGGAATACAGGCGTGATAGTATGTGTTTGATTAAAAGATTTGAAAAAAGAAAAATAACAAAAATAAAACTTTTTTGGAATTTCAAGCCAATATGGCATCGCTTAGATCCATTCTAAACAAAGCTAAGCTATCAAATAAAAAAAAAGTACTCTCAACAATATAATCTTCGCTCAAATTAATTACAGAGCAAAGAAACATTTTGACATTAGAAACTACATGGAAACAGGGTTGTCGAAAGTCATTGTTACGAAGCTCACTGACCTAGTTAGAAGGTAGCAAGTTGACAACTTATGTGAGCCCCTGAACCGTACCAGATAATGATCATTTATGATAGGCAAGTAGATGAACTGGGGCATTTTCACATCTCTACAACTTTTACTTGAACAATGGAACCTTTGGAAGGCCATTCTTTTAGAGTCACGGAGAAAATTTTATTGTTTTGTCTAGGATGAGTTGCGATTGTGATGGTAAAAATATAATTTTCTGACGTCAAATTGTGTGTTGTGATGAGGGATTCATTTTTGTGAGGAGATTAACGTTGACTAACAAAAAGTAACTGACATTCCCAAGATTTTTATCAATATTGTAAAGCTGAAGAGTTTGATGTTTGTTCGTAAATTCCTTGCTATATATGGAAGTCACGTTATCCCCGAATGCTATCAGAACCAGAATTTTTTTAAGGTCTACCTACCTATATTTTATTGTAATAAAAAAAAAATTATAACGGCCCCGTTGGTCTCGTGATAGCAAGCGCAACTGATGAGCATGGGGTCCTGGGTTCGATTCCCAGGTCGAGCAAAGTGTTATTGGGTTTTTCCATTAGGAATTTCTCAGTAGCAGCTCGGAGTTAGGATTTGTGCCCGGTTAATGGCAATAGGCTCGCCCCCTATTACATTGGACCTAAACATACCGGCAAACTGTGGGTGTACATTAATTCATTCATTAAGAAAGTACTTAAATCCTGTCTGTCTACAATCTTATTACGCCAAAACCGCTGAATCCTTATGAAATTGGTTAAAAAGGTAGCTTGCAACTTTAATAAAGACATAGGTTACTTTTTGATGTGAAAGATCTATAGCTGCACGTAAAACCGATTGTTGGCGTGACGACACACGCCGTGGCGATGCATCGCCACGCTATATGATGGTAGAATTGAGTTGCCACAATTTGTAATAAATTTTAGAATTTTTAATTTCTGTATTTAATAAAAATAAATGTTTATTAAATAAACAGTTATAATTTTCGGGAAAAATAAAAACGTATTATTTTTTTATCTTAGACGATCTGTGTTTACGATAATCGACATTCACGCGAAAGAAGTGTGGAATCTTATAGATCCAATTTTTTTTTAAACGTATCTTCTGGGGTCACGAAGCTTCTTATTAGCAGAAAGAAGTTTCAGAATCAGATTAGTAGTTCCGAAAATTAGCGTGTTCAAACAAAAAGACTATTCAGCTTTATTGCGAATTAGGACCAATTTGTGACTACATTTTGTATAACCTGTGGCATTGGTCTCTCAAATCTCAAAGCCATCGTTTTAGCACAAAAGTCAAGGTTAAAAGCTAAATAAACGTTCAGGAAATGTAACGATCAAAGTGGATCAATGTTTGTCAAACTTTTTTTTTGTTGTTTTTGGTTCACTTTCAAACCATAACATGCCTGCTAATATTCTGATGTGTTTTCGTAGGGTATTTAAAAATCGAAAGTCAAGTTTTAAGAAAATGTTTGAGCTAAGATTGTTCATAACCATGTCTTGTGTCTATTTACTAGTAGCGTACATGCCTCAACTGCCCCATTGGTCTCGTGGTGGCAAGCACGACTGTTAATCTCCATACTTATGGAGTTCGATTCCCAGGTCGGACAAAGTGTTACTGGGTTTTCCCATTATGAATTTCTCAATAACAACCCGGAATTTCTAAGTCGGTGGTGTGACACCCCCGTCTCTCGGAAATCACGTAAAACCGTTAGTCCTGATCTCTCCGTAGTTGTGTCGGATTGCCATCCCGTCGGACTATGGGAGTTAGGGAAGAGGGAGTGCACCTGTGTTTGCGCACCCACTTATGCACTTTAATTATCGCCTGCGTACTCGGTTAGTCTGCATTAAGATTAGCCGACGTGAACGGAATCGGTTTGGAATACACATATGCATGTTATCGTTTTCCTATTATCTAAAGACGAGGTCAAAGGCAAGCCCGTCGAAACCTAAAAAAAATATATTTTAATTTACAATTTAAATTGACCTACAGACCAGAACAACATTGAGAATCACTGCCATTTTAAAAATGACTAACTATACTTCTGCGTGATGCGTTGATGAGCTAACCCTTTTTTTTAATAATCGTGTCATGAAGTTATAAATAAGCATGTACTAATATCAAAATACTAGTCAGTTATTGTACCACTGCAAGAAAAAGGCGCTTCTCACATAGGGAAGGCCAATGCTCATTGATCACCACCCTTCCTGAACTCAGATAGGCGATTTAAGACATATATTAACTATCCAGGTTTCCTTACTATATTTCCTTCACCGATGTCAGTGATGTCAAGATAAATTTTGAAAGTACAAAGCACATATTAATTAAAAATTCTAATCATCATCTTCCTGCCCACAGCCCATGTTACTTGGGGTCGGCGCAACACGTTTTCTTCTTCAATACCGCCGTGTCAACCGTTATGCTATCAATGACACCCTTCTCTTTCATATCATTGTTCACACAATGCATCCCTCATTTCTTTGGCCTTCCTCTTTCTCTCCATACATCCACATTTGTATCCATAACTCCGTCGGGCACATGCTTCTCATCCCTCCTCTTCACATGTCCATGCCAAGACAAACTTATTTGTCACTGATGCTACTTTCAAACTTCCTCTAATATACTCATTCATGACCTTAATAATTAAAAATTCTAATATCATAAAAAGTGTTATTGGGTTTTTCTAAGAATTGCTCAGTAGCAGCACGAGTAAGGATTTGTGCCCGGTTAATGGCAATAGGCTCGCCCCCTATTACATGGGACCTAAAAACATACCGGCGAACTATGGGCCTACATTGGTACACCTCTGCCTAACCGTCTGGGGAATACAGGCGTGATGGTATGTTACGTGATGTCTAATATCATATTCAATTGTAACTTGTGCACACAAATAAATCAATCATTTACAAAGAAACAGAATAGACTCTTTCTTTCATTCACAAACTCGTTAACGTTCGCACTTAATCTATGTTACATCTCAATAACCACAGAGTATTTATTTCAGCGGAAATAATTTAAATTTTATACAGTCGAAAAAGAGTAGTTAAACTAACAGGCAACAGTAAAGAGCAGCTATAATTATGATTTACAACACACATGCTAAACAGTTATGTTCTAGACTAGCTTATGCTCGCGAGTTCATCATTCTTTTTCTATAAGCCCCGACAGAAGAAAAAAATCACTACCGTAACTAACAAAAGAGCTGATAACTTTGAAACCGCTGAATCACACACACGCACACAGACAATTCAACCACCCCTTCGTTTTTGCGTCATGGGTTAAAAATATAAGTAGCCTAAGTCCTTATAACATCCGCTATCTAGAAGTAAATGTCTCATCAAAATCGGCGCATTCCTTTCGAAGATCAGTCTGAACAAAGAAACAGAACGACAAATAAATATTTTCTGAATTGTTTTTTTCATCCCCTGTCTTATTTATTCATATACTTTTTTAAAGCATTTATTTTGACATTACAAACTGACACTTCTATTTCATTTATTAATATGAGTAAGTACAGTACATAAAATTAAATATGTTATGGTAGTTCGTTTATTAATAAATGTTAAATATTGTTTTTGCATGTGTCAAGTCAATCATAAAATGCTTAGAGTATTACTGCAACTACTTTATAACCTAATTGTGTGCCAAGTCTCACATTGTCGGCAGGGCCGGAGTATCCATGACGTAGTGTAAGTAACTGCTTAGGGGCCCCACATCGGGTGAGGGGCCCCGAACCCGGAAATAAAAAAGGAAAATTATTCTTCGAAATTTTTGATCGTTTAGAAAAATGCACAAATGTATTTATATTCCTTTCAATTGTTTCTATTAAATAAAATATATTTTCTAATAAATATAATGATAGCATACCTTCTTATTGTGGAAAACAAGGTAAGTATGAAACAGAATTGTTACAAAAAAAATTTTTTTTTAATGTTATAAAAGAGTGGAATGACCCCAAAACGTGCATTGCCTAGGGGCCTTGACACATTTAATCCGGCCCTGATCATCAGACTTCGCTCATCAAAAAAATAACCTTTTCACTCAATTAATTCTTCTCGCCTCCGTCCAACACATACGTCAGTTACTTAATTGCATTACAAATTATTTTGTTGACGGTACCACTCATAGTAACTGCACTTTCATCTTTAGAACTAGGCGGCCTACATTCCTGAGCATGAATTAGGGACACCACTGATTACAATCGGTGCTGCCAATACAATTAAAAGTCCACAAGTTATAAGCGATTGCTAGATTGAGAAACTGTGTCATTTTGAATTATTTCTTTTTATGGTTGTACGGTTTTTAAGCTCTGGCAGATAGATATAATTCGTAAATTATGGTAACTCTGTCTGTCTGTTTTTTTGTAACTTCATCATATCTAAACCACTGATTTGATGGAAATGGGATGTGTCAAAAAGGTAACTTGGGATCTGGTTAAGAGCATAGGCTACTTTTTAATCTGTGACTCAACCTGCGTCCGCAATAATCGACATTCACGCGTCTGTGGTCGCCGGCAAAACAAATACTACAAGATTATTGCATACAGAACCAATGTACTGTCATGAATAAGTCTATCAAGCTGGGTTCACCCCAAACGTAAATTCAGTTGGACAGTGAGCGTAATTCTCTGCCAACTGTATTAGTCACTAGCTTAAACTAACACAACTAACTTCCACATACTTCCTCATTACAGTACATAGACCCTTCTACATTAATTAGCTCAACTTTTCCGCATTATCCATTAACATTTTTACCTCATTCCGCTTAAAACAATCAAAATTCCATATTATTATGGAGCTTTAGTCTTTCACCATCAAATCTCCCATGCCTTACACCACAGTACAAAGGTCACACGAAACTCTTGGGCAATTGCTTCCGTAAAAACGAGGCATTGTTTGATTACAACATGCGTATGCGCATTGGATTCAGCTGTCTGGCTTGTGAGAAGCAGATTGGCCTATCGTAGTTATTGTATCAGTTTTAGCTTTGTTTTTCATTTTATATGCACACTTGTTGCACCCCGTGTAGCAGGGTTTGTTTGAAAGAGTTACCGCGGCCCTGGAACGCAAAGGACATTAGTAGGAACATGGATGGGTTTTAGTTAGTAAGAGTTAGTAATGCTTAAAAAAATCATCAGCAGTTTCATCAATGTTCTGCCACAACTTTGAGTACTGCTCCGCTCCGGTTGGTAATAGTGTGATGGAATTTAGCCTATACTATTCTTCATAAATCTGGCTTTCATATTCAAAAATAACATATCCAATCCGTAGGGTTTTAGTCAGTAAGAGTCCGATATAACCTTCCCTTCACCCCAAACAGAGGGCATCTTGAGAATTTTCCCAGGATAGACCATAATAGACGGGGATCCTATAGTCACCTGCCAGATTCAATACTGGGTCCTTTTTCAGGAATTACTCTTATTTCTTACGTTCAAATTTAAAGCCGTGCTAAACTTATGTATGTGTAGCGACTCTAGGATCCCATTGCATTAGATAGATCATTATCTACTGACTTCCCGTCCCCACTTCTGAAGTAACGCGACAATGTTCTCAGCGTACATAAGATAAACTCACTCAAGAACTAATCTTCATAACTGTCTCTCCGTTACAAGTTTAATTACTTTCTCACTTACTTAGCCGTTTCTGCAATTACTAGTGTAGCAGTGTTATTCTGGAAAAACCTTCCTGTGTGAATTTAGGTGAAGTGAGCTTGAGGTGAGGTGTCAATCCCATCGTGGGATAACAGCTCACTTCAAGCCCACTTCTGTCGAATTCACAGAGGGGCATTTTTACAGAACAGATCAGCTAAGTTGCTGCTGTTTAATAATGGTAAAAATCCCCAAACATTAGAACATATTAATCCGGATCATATGTGCCCAAAAACATGTTGCAAGTCGTCGATCTTACATTCCACATCACGAACTTATATGTACACTTACCCCGTCACACCACATCACAAAGCGTGTGTGACCGTCACACTATTTTTGCTGTTACACGTTTTAGCTTCCCGGATTTTGTAAAGTAATCTTAACGGACGAATGGATGACCCCTATAAATCAGGATCTTCCTGGCATTGGGGTCATTAACAACTAGCTTCAACTTCTAAATATAACTTCTTGACAATTCAAGAGTGCCTGTAAATGGTCTAATTGAAATAAATGTTTATTCACAAAATTGCGCACAAATGTAATATCATAACAATGTAAAATACATTCTTCTGTTTTGCTAGATCTACCCCGGTCAGGGAAGCTATTCTTCTAACTTCTAGGAGCGCCCGCAATCTAATCTCAGGCTCTATCTGTCAAAAATACATGGATTTATCTTCATTTTTTGACATTAATTATAGCTAGATTTTGTAAGTTTTTAAATAGTAGAATCAGCCTTCTAGTTGCTCCCTAAACAAAGACATCGTAACGCACTGTCTTGATGTACAATTAGCATTATCTTCATCAAAATATACGACAAAACCTAGCAAGATCTCATCTCCTTAACAGTTTGCCGTCGCAACAGTAATTACAGCCGCACAGACTATTAGCTGTGCCTGTAATTACTACTTATAATCGGCTAACGATCAGTGTTAACTGTTTGTAATAGATACGTGTAATATACAGTGCTTTATTAGATACAATATCAAGATGTTGGTGTCGAGGATGACTTCTTTATCTTGGCTAAAGAGATGGCAGTATAATCCGTGCCTTTTAAGAAACAAATGACAGACATGGCCTGCTAATTCCCACTTCAGTCTTGTAGCTTTTTGGTATTCGTCGACATTTTGCGTCTGTCAATTTAACATTAAGTACACTGCGATCCATCGCCCGTTGGCATACCTTAAGTTTGTTAATTTTTTTGTTTGGCCCAATATTCAGCTACTACAACACTAGGTTTTTAAAGATCCCCAGTCGTGGGGACCCGAACACAATCAACGTCAAGTCACATGAACACGGTACATAAGATTAGATAAGCAAATTTTCCATTAACTTTTTCATCGAACTACGTTAAGCATACGGCAGTGAGTGCAATAATCTACGTATTACAATGCGACACTAGCATTTTCCCATGATTTCCCCATTTTCTGCGAATGACAAACACTTTGACAAAGTGTTATAATTATCTTACATGCATGAGAATTACGTTACTTAACGTTGTGTAAAAAGATCTTAATTACTTCAGGATATGTACTAATCGATTCTTAGTAGGTTATGGTGAGTCTTCCGCGTCAAGTCTACTCCATCAACCGTCTCCAAGTTATTGGTCTACTTCTCAAAACGTTAACGTCTTCTTCGCTCATTCGTGGACGTTTCCCGTGAATTACATTCTTTGGAGTCGGTACTGAGAGAAAGTTTATAAACGATTTTGACTGACAGCTATTGCAGTCCTGATCTGGATGATACCAGAAAAATAGACATTTAGATATTTACTTCATCGTTTCTGTTAATTCAATGAAAGCCTTTTAAAAGGTGAAATTACTTATAATTCCGAGACACAGTTTGAAATATAAAAATGAACTTAGTTGTTTCATACATTTTGATCGCGTGTATTGCGTTTTTGTAAGAAACCGCTCTTTTCTTTCCATATTTCATAGTTGAACCTATTAGATATCAGGTTGGTTATATCAGATAGATATTGATTTGAAAAGGCATGTTGCGCTATCCTTATCAGTGAAAGGATGACTATCAGACCCTGATAATCTCAAAGACACCTTAGAAAGGCAAATAGGACCTTGACTGCATATAGCCAGGGCATTAACTCCAACACCACTGGTCACCAACCCCTTTTGCGACTTCCAAGGTGACCCAAGCTCTGAGGGCGGTCTGTACTTTACTGGGTAGCACAATACAATGCCTACATTCCTCAAGCCTGCATAGTTAAACAATTGACTATAACTTTAACATATAATGGATCCCACACAGCGTTCAATGTAGGTATTCATAAGTAAAGTGCATCCAAACTTGATGAGGAATTTAAGTAAATATAGGTACTAAGTATCAAGTACAATGGTTGAATAGAATTGGCAACAAATCTAACTATAATAGTACCAGCTTACGTAACATCGTGAGGAAGTCTGGATTTATGAGTCTGAAATCGCTACACCGCTTTGAGGAAGCGTGGTGATCAATGCTCGTGCCTTCTCTGTATGCGAAGAGGCCTTTGCCCTGGAGTGCCTGCCCTCCATACGTAACTACCTTTTGGAATGGGCATCTAGATTGAATAATATAATTTTATTTTCTTGTAAATGTCTTTCAAAAGTGTAAGTACTTGTCTCGTCTACCTTGTTAGCTTAGTGGTCCTAAGCGCGACTGCTACGCTAGAGGTCTTGGGATCGATTCCCAAGTCGAACAGAGTATTATTGGGTACTTCTATGAAATTCTCAGTAGCAGCTCGGAGTTAGGATTTGTGCCCGGTTAATGGCAAATAGCCTATTTACATGGGAACTAAACATACCGACGAATTGTGGGTGTACATTAATACACCTCAGTCAAACCCTTCGGGGAATACAGGTGTGATGGTATGCAAGTACCAAAAAGCAGTCCGCTGGCTAAGTATGGCAATAATGATATAACAGTCTGCATAATTGTAATATGGACATAAGAATACCATCACGTTTAGCAGTTTGACAACTTAAGTACCAGGAAACCAAGACCCAGGAACAGTTTACAGTGCAAACAAGTTTAATTATCAGCCACTTAACGGAGAGAGCTAAAATAATGTAGAAACAAGCTAATTTCATAAAAGGCTTCATTTAGCTCCGACTCACGTACACCCATCAACTCAAGCTGCAGACGCTATCACTGTAATCTCGGTGTGAAATCTGTGGCAACTTGAATGGACGAGTGTACGCACCGATTACGTCTTCTCTCACGTGTTACATAAAGTATAATGGGACATTAATGGGTGAACTTGTCCAAGTTATGAGGTTCCGGATAATTAGGGCATTCTATGATGACTTTGTAATTTCATTAGTGATTTTAGTCACTTCTCGAGAGTTTTAAGTTGGAACTTTACTACTGTGCCGACTATAATGTTTGACGTTGATGGGTTTTTGTTTATTTTTCCAGTGGAGAAATTATCAAATGATTTTCCTGCGGGGCGGGAGGGAGTGCCACATTCTTACTGACTAAAACCCACCCATGTTCCTCCTTGTGCCCTTTGCAGCCCTGGCAGACGTTGATGGATAGCCTGGGACTTAAGGAATATAGGCTACTCATCCTTCATCGAGGTTATTTTTTTGGCATACCATAACTAGTAAGAAATGTATTTATTATTCCGTAACCCCAGTCGTGGTAGTGCACGGAGCGTACAATTGCGGGTTCCCCGGCGTATGTGAGGGAAGGGGTCTCAGGGGTGGCTTTTAGTCGACAAGCGTCTGATAGACCTCCTTCACCCCATCCACGAAGATTTTCCACTCCGGAATAAAAAAAGTCTTACTAACTCGGTACGGACGCAGTACAATTTTTTAACTATTTTTGTAATTACTCGATTAAAAATAATTTAAAATAAAGACTACCGAGATCCCGTGCATCTCATCACTAATGAAACTAGATATTGATCAGTACTAATGAAGCGGCGCATACGCATACGTTAATCTCTGAAGTGAAAGTGAAAAACTTGCTATTTTCCGCTTTCTTGATCCCAATAGAAATAGTTTTGTGTAGCATCGTACAATTACTGAGATGTTCACACATGGTGTGTTGTGCAATTAATTTATTATCTACTAGCAAACTGCCCGCGACTTCGTCCGCGTGGCTTAGTTCACCTACGTTACGTTACGTCTTTGTTACTGATCCGCTCCCAAGAGCCGTAGCGTAAAGTTATATAGCCAGACTCGATAAACGGGCTATATAACGTAAATTCATTTTTCCAAATCGGTCCAGTAGTTCCTGAGATAAACGTGTTCAAACAAACAAACTCTTCAACTTTACAATATTAATATAGATTATGTGGTGTGTAATTATAAATCAATTAGAGATTATGTTGTTGTGTTGTTTTGTGTACAATTATTGTAAATATGGTCATTGGTCTGGCGCGCTTGTTAGGTGTTTCTGACGTTTTTTTTTTCAGTCTTAGGGTTCATTCAACTGAATACTAACGCTTCGATGCATGCACTTATTAAACTATTATTTAAGACTGTCTTGATTGAAGATTGTTCTATCGTACAAATAACGGGTGACTACCTCTTCAATCAGAAATAAGATGGGGAAAGGGGAAAGTTTTTTTTGTTTGGTAGTTTATTTTTAATCCCCGACGCAAAAACGACAGTGTTATAAGTTTGACGTGTCTGTCTGTGGCAACGTAGCTCCCGAACGCATGAACCGATTTTGATTTAGTATTTTTTGTTTGAAAGGTGACTTAGTCGGGAGTGTTCTTAGCTATGTTTGATGGATATCGGTTTAGCGGTTCCAAAGTTATCAGCTCTTTTGTATGCTACGGTTGTGAACTTTATTCTTCTGCCGGGAGTTACATAAAATTTTAAAAAAATTAAAAATTTAAATTAAAATTTTGTTACTGCTCCGGTCCCAAACCCAAAGCCGTAACCCCCAGTAACCAAAGCCGTAACTTAACGCGGGTGATTTAAGCCACTGCGGGCAATTCGCTAGTTATGTACCTATATAGAGAAAAGATTGGTATATTTGTTTGCAATAAACCCCACGGTGTCCCTCCAACTACCTTTGGTCTGAACACTTAGCATTCTTCAGCATTACCACTGATACCTATGTAATTAGAAATGACGTCATCCGACATAACTTACATCACTCGTTAATGATCTACCTCAAACAGTAAAAGTGTTACTAATTCTTACGCACAAACTATTCGGATTCAAGTGTAGTGCAATTATCTAAGGAAAGTTGAGAAACTCGTATTTTCCGAGATTGTAATGCTCTGAGGGTCTTGCATGAGCTCACTAAGTGAACGTAACGGAAATTCGATTCCATTTTTAAATTCAAAATACCCGTTTTGTACTTCTTTTTTTTTAACGGCTTTTTATATCAACCAGTACTTTTTGTGTTACTCGTATTTTGAATTTGAAAATGTGGTGCTCGCTAAAATATGCAAAAAAAGTTTGTTTGTTATTTTAAACGCGTAAACCTCTGGAACTACTTGACTGATTCTGAAAATGTATTGCTAATAGGAAGTTACATTATCCCTCAGTGTTTTTGAGTGCTTAATACATGGGACCTAAACGTACCGGCGAACTGTGGGTGTACATTGGTACACCTCTGTCTAACCCTTCGGGGAATACGGGCGTAATAGTATGTTTAATATCCAAAAAATTTTGCGGCCAAAGTGGCGGAAACAAGCTAGTAGGTGATTATAATATAAATCGATCGTTGATATATCACGAAAGAAGCAGATCCAGTTTTGATAGACACTTGAACAGTTAAAACATATCTTTTTTAGAGAAACTGAAAAAAAATACAAGAAAACCTAGTTTCTCAACCACATTTTAAAAGTCTTCCTCATTTAGCAACGAACACACATGCTCGAGAAGTTTCGACGTCCCTTCAACAATGAGATGTCGCAAAGCAATCAGCAGTTCGCAGCACGAGCGGCCTTAATTGAAGCTATCGTGTCATAGCGCAGTAAGGAATCCTATTATACGTGCTCTTCTCACGTTGTATCGTTAAAACACAAAATACTCAGGTTTTTAGCAAAACATTTAGAAAAGGATGACGTGTCTAAAGGATCCTTACCCAAAGGGTAAAACGGGACGTCGGGAGCCGCGAGACGACTCCCGGCCACCGTGGATACTGGCCTGTGGACGGTGAGCAATGGGTAGCTCACCGTCCTTACGTTGCATAACGACAGGCCGTGTCGACGGCGCGTTCGTGTTCCACGCGCGCCTCAAAGAGATGTCAGCAAAAGGAAGGGGCCACTGAGGGCCGATGCCTGCCGGGGCTTTTTTTTTTTTTTTTTTTTTTTTTTTTGTGGATGGGAAATCATCAAATAACTTCTCCCGCCCTGGGCGGGGCGGGAGGGAGTGTCAGACTTTTACTGACTAAAACCCACCCATGTTCCTTCTTGTGCCCTTTGCGTTCCGGGGGCGCGGTATCTCTTGCGAACAACCCGCAGCCCCGGCAGGCATCGGCCCTCAGTGGCCCCTTCCTTTTGCTGACATCTCTTTGAGGCGCGCGTGGAACACGAACGCGCCGTCGACACGGCCTGTCGTTATGCAACGTAAGGACGGTGAGCTACCCATTGCTCACCGTCCACAGGCCAGTATCTACGGTGGCCGGGAGTCGTCTCGCGGCTCCCGACGTCCGGAGCGTCTACCGCGGCGGCTGGGACGGGAGAACCGCTGTCTCAACCGTCCCGCCGCCTCCTTCTCAAGCATTACTGCCTCGCAGAAGGAGGCGACTGCATCCCATTCCCTCTCGCTCCGGACCATGGCTTGCACCAGGGCCGGACGCGAGAGTTCGCCGCCGCCGATGGCCGCCACGAGGACTCGGCGATGCTCCGCCCAAGCGGGGCATACCGCCACGGTATGCTCCACCGTGTCCTCGGGGCGATCCACACAATGGTGACACCCGGACGTTTCCTCCCGCCCGATGAGGTGCAGGAACCTCCCGAAACACCCGTGTCCGGTGAGGACCTGCGTCAGGCGGTAGGTGAGGGCGCCGTGGCGCCTCTCCAGCCACTCCTCAAAGAGGGGACTTACCGCCTCTATTAAGGCGTGCCCAGCCTGCCGGGGCTGCGGGTTGTTCGCAAGAGATACCGCGCCCCCGGAACGCAAAGGGCACACGAAGGAACATGGGTGGGTTTTAGTCAGTAAAAGTCTAACACTCCCTCCCTCCACTCAAAGGGTAAAACGGGACTCTAATACTAAGACTCCGCTGTCTGTCCGTCACCAGGCTGTATCTCATGAACTGTGATAGTTAGACCGTTAACATTTTCACAGATGATGTATTTCTGTTGCCGTTATAACAACATACCATCACGCCTGTATTCCCCGAAGGGTTAGGCAGAGGTGTAACAATTTACACCCACAGTTCGCTGGTATGTTTAGATCCCATGTAATAGAGGAGGTCTTGGGTTCGATTCTCAGGTCGAGCAAAGTGTTATTGGGTTTTTCTATGAATTTCTCAGTAGCAGCTCGGAGTTAGGATTTGTGCCCGGTTAATGGCAATAGGCTCGCCCCCTATTACATGGGATCTTAACATACCAGCTTACTGTGGGTGTACACTGATACACCTCTGCCTAACCCTTTGGGGAATAGAGGCGTGATGTTGTGTGTGTGTCAAGCCTACCTTAACTTTATTGTTTAAATTGTAAAAATATATACTGAGTGTGATTTCTTGTTATTTTGATAAACCATTTTCTTGTGAACACGATAACAACTTTTTTTTTTTTACCGATATCATCGATCAACTTTGTTTCTGGGATGGCAACGCATTTGCAAGGCCTCTGGTGTTGCTGATGTCTATAGGTAGTTGTGACCACTGAACATCAGGTGGGCCGTCGGCTTTTTTGCCATTCAATGATATATTTAAAAAAAATGTATGTGTACTTTGTAGAAAACGGCTTTTAATTTAATTATCCATTAAATTTAAGAGTAATCCATTTTAATTATGAGAATTTAGATTTTAAATAAGTTTATATGTATTGTCTTAACATTGGGGCTTTCCAAACGAGTAATTTTTTGTCTGACTTACGCAATTTTAATTGTAGATTGTGTGCTGGGTTACCTGTAATTAAACAAATATTTTGTTAATAAAGAAGCAACATTTTCAAATAGGTACATAAGTAGGCACATAATATAAGACCCGAATGAAGATATTCATTTTTTTATTTAATTACGATATCGTTAACCTAGTGGTCTTAAGCGCGACTGCTACGCTAGAGGTCTTAAGTTAGATTCCCAGGTCGAGCAAAGTGTTATTGGGTTTTTCTATGAAATTCTCAGTAGCAGCTCGGATTTGTGCCCGGTTAATGGCAACAGGCTCGCCCCCTATTACATGGTACCTAAAACATACCGGCGGACTGTGGGTGTACATTACACCTCTGCCTGCCTCTTCTGGGAATATAGGCGTGATGATATGTGTGATCAAAAGATTTACACAAATCATGGCATACAAACAATAAACAACAAAGTTATTACGTTGGCCTACTCCTTCTCTTATAGGAGACCACAGCATGCAAAGGAATATTAAGATAACAGCATACATATTTGACCACATACCGAGAAGGCACGAGCATTGATCACCATGCTTGCTCAAACATTTGTGCTACTGACTAGAAAGAAAGAAAAATCAGTTCTTCCCGCGAAAATGATGCAAATAACATAAAAATATTCTTTTTGACCATCCATAACCGGGACTCGGGGAGTCAGACTACCAACTTCCAGACCTCGGGAGTGCTACTAATAAAATTCGTAATGGAAATAGATACCCAATACCAATTACCATAGAGTAGTAACTCTATTAATTGATTTAAACTTTAATTACATATATTCTAAGCGGAACTACAGACTCAGAGCAAAAGGAATTAAGAACAAAGCGATGCCCTTGTATAACAAAGAAGTGCTTCGATTGTATCTACCTATAAATCGCTGAAGTTGTTCATTATTTTACATTGTTTATTTGTAAATTACTGGTAACGATTTCAGTATGATTTTAGAGAAATAGGAAGCTGTAAAAATGTACAAATTTATTTGCTCTTTTCGTGAATCTTTTGGAAAATAGTTTTTATACTAACATACCATCACGCCTGTATCCCCCGAAGGGTTAAGCAGAGTTGTACATAGGTACACCCACAATTCGCCGGTATATTTAGATCCCATGTAACAGGGGGCGAGCCTATAGCCTTTAACCGGGCACCAATCCTAACTCCGCGCTGCTACTGAGAATTTTAAAGAAAATCATTTATGCAATATTCTACCAACTCGATTTTCAAAAACCACAATTCAATTTGTAATTCGAATTCGATGATTTAAGATGGCATCAAAAAAAGATCAATACCATAAAGATTTACAGCATCTTCAAATGGTCACGATCTGCTAGCAACAGTTAGTTTATCAACAGTCGTGCTGGGAACAAGCTTATCTCGGAGAGTTGCGTTAACTGCGCCCGCGCATCTTACTGTTATTTCATTTTGATGATAAAAAAGTGGGCTCTTGTAATGTGTTATGTCATAAATACGGTTTTATTGTGATTGTGAAAATAGTTAAAGTCGTGACAAGTTTAATAGGGTAGATTTAATCAAGTTTTGTCAAAGCTATTTTGATTATATCAGTTTTCTTGTCTGTTGTTAATTTGGTAAATTGAGCCAACCATCAATGTTACCCTAATATAATGAATTACGGCAAACTAATTCATTGATTCGCGACTGCTTCGCTAGAGGTCTTGGGTTCGATTCCCAGGTCGAGCAAAATGTGTTATTGGGTTTTTCTATGAATTTCTCAGTAGCAGTTCGGAGTTAGGATTTGTGCCCGGTTAATGGCAATAAGCTCGCCCCCTATTACATGGGACCTAAAAACATACCGACGAAATGTGGGTGTACATTGGTACACCTCTGCCTAACCCTCTGGAGAATACAGGTGTGATGGTATGTAATTCATTATAAAAAAATGTTTTTAATTAGTCAAGGAGTGTAGGGACGGCCCTGTGGTTAAAACGCCCGCCTCTTATGCATGAAGTTGCGAGTTCGATACCGGGCAAGTAGCAATGAGAGTTTTTCATGTGCATTTTCTAAGTCTATCGTGGACATCAATGACATCGGTGAGGAAAAACATGGTGAGAAAACCTGATTTTTTTATATAAGTCCGAAATGGCCAAACCTTGAGCAAGCGCGGTGATCAATGCTCGTGTCTTCTCTGTATGAAAAGAGGCTTTTGCCCAGCTGTGGGACAACAAGACAACTTTTTCTGGGTACTTGTTTAGAACCCCCACAAAAAAAGAATAAACCTAGGCCCCTTTTTTCTACTGCTCATTATATCAGCCGATCGACGTCCACTGCTAGACATAGGCCTCCCCTAAAGATAGCCATAATGATCGGTCCTGCGGTGCCACCTCATGGGGGACGTTCCTATACTGCGCCTTCTGGAGTGTAGTAGCTAATCGGGAATCGTAAAACCCCAACGGCCGTCTGCTCTACGCGCTATATGCCACATCTACCTCTTTACTCTTCTTTCTCCCCACCTTCCTCATCTCCCATCTTCCCTCTTCCCATATTTCTAAAGGCAGTTGCACACAGCACTTCGTCACGTTATTTCAAGCGCACGTAGAACACGTTTCACTCGTGTACTTGGCCATTAAATGCCGATCGATAGCCTTATCAGCTAACAATACAATCACAATCACGCACAAACAGCATTGTTCGTGGTTTTTTGTGTTTTCTTGCGATATTTACAGCTGTGGGAGTGGTGTGTGGTACTGGGTTTAGAATAAGTTTACACCACATATATATCAATATATTTCATTGAACTATTGGTAGCGTAGGGTCCTGGGTTTAACGACCAGGTTGGGCAAAAGTGTATGAGTTCTTCCGTTAGCAAAATTCATTAACAGCATCCCAGAGTTTGGATGTTGGTGGTGTGACATCTCCTCGTAAGGCACGTAAAGCCATTGGTCCTGATCTCCACCCGGCAGTGTCGTATTGCCGTTCCATGGTACTATGAGAGTGGGAGAAGAGAGAGCACACACTCTTGCAATATAATAACTCCGCACTTGGCTAGTCGCCATTGAGATTGGCTGCCGATGCCGTGACCGAAATCGAACGAATATTATCAATATACTGACTAGAATACGATATACCGTTATGAAGTTCCAGTGCTAGCCCTCTATAGGTCCATCATCAGATCAGTTCGATGGTACAACATTATTGTTTGTTCATCAGAACAATATAAGCATGTTAATTAAAAATGGAATCATTCTAGTTAAAATAAGATGCATTTGGTGACCTTCGAGGACAATTCTTCTATTAAAAACGTTTAAAATCTAGTTGCAATTTCATATCAGAGACAATCAACGTCCCAGTTAGCAGAACTGCCCTACTTTACGTAGTTGGTCTCGCGACAGTGCTATTATGGTAGGTTACGATCCTTTTACTGCCAGAACCAGTAAGGTGTTTAAAGAATATCCTAAGGAAGCTGTTGGACATAAGCACCGGATAAGAAAGCCTTTGATGTATGGAAGCCGCCGGTAATCACGAGCTAATGGTTAGTTTCTAGATAAACGTTGAGTTAACTGCATTTTTAAAAGCGGTTTGTGAAGGCGGTTACTTTGTATTCTCTAGAATAGGTGCTAAAAAATAGTGAAATTGTACAAGGTTTGCGTAATTACGTAACTGCCTCGTTAATCTATTGGTCATAAGCGCGACTGCTACGCTAGAGGTCTTGGGTTCGATTCGCAGGTCGAGCAAAACGTGTTATTGTGTTTTTCTATGATATTCTCAGTAGCAGCTCGGAGTTAGGATTTGTGCCCGGTTAATGGCGATAGGCTCGTCCCCTATTACGTGGAACTGTGGGTGTACATTGGCACTCCTCTGCCCAACCCTTCTGGGAATACAGGTGTCATGGTATGATGGTTTTGCGTAATTGGTTAAAACGGATTATCATTTACAAGAAACAATTAAATGTTTTTGGATGATCTCACTATTTGTTTCTTTATACGCAAAATATTGATTTCCAGTTTACGTAATCTATGCTATAATGAACAATATTATAAAAACAAACAAACATTTGAAGAGATTTTTTGTTTGTTTGTTTGCTTTTTTGTTTCCCGAAAATAAGTGATTCGATCCGATTGTTATTTTTTATTATTTGAGAAAATTGGGAATGTGAACGAAGCTGGTAATAATATATTTCTGCAAACTAAATTTCGATCACTGTTGCTTATCTTAAAAAAGACTAGCGAAGTACGCACAATAGTGCACGAATATGTGCGCAAACACAGGTGCACTCTCTCTTTCCTCACTCTCGTAGTCGATGGGGTAGCAATACGACACGACTGTCGAGAGATCAGCAGAACCAACGGCTTTAAAATCTTTCCGTCAACCGACACCATCAACTTCCAAACCCAAGACTGCTACTATGAAATTACAACATACCATCACGCCTGTATTCCCCGAAGGGTTAAGCAGAGGTTTACGAATGTTCGCCGATATGTTTAAGTCCCATGTAATATGGGGCGAGCCTATTGCCATTAACCGGGCACAAATCCTTAACTCCGAGCTGCTACTGGGAATTTCATAGAAAACCCTTTATGCTCGACCTGGGAATCGAACCCAAGACTTCAAGCATAGCATTCGCACTTAGGATCACTAGGCTAACGAGGCAGTACCATAAAATTACTTACGGAAAAATCCAATAGCACTTTGGCCGACTTTGAAATCAAACCCAGGACCTCAGCTCATCAGTCGTGCTTGCGACCCGAGATGAACGGGTCAATCTATCCACATTACACGTACAGCACTGTGACTAATATTGGGTAACACAGTCTGTCCAATATTTGCGGAGTCAGGTGACGGAACTCCACACATAATATTACACAATGATGGATGAACTAGCAGAAGTAAGCTTGAAAGCTTGCTTATGTTAGGTATCGGTCAAAGTGTGAAGAGGAATTAGTCACACCAGCTTATCTTGATATGTTGCATGACACGTTTTGGCTAAGCAACCGTGGAAAATTGAACTTACAAATCCTTGATTTAGGATAGATTTTCTAAGATGTGATATTGGATTAAGATTTTCTGTTTGTAATGGCTTTTTTTTTTTTTTTTTTTGGTGGGTGGGAAATCATCAAATAACTTCTCCCGCCCTGGGCGGGGCGGGAGGGAGTGTCAGACTTTTTCTGACTAAAACCCACCCATGTTCCTTCTTGTGCCCTTTGCGTTCCGGGGGCGCGGTATCTCTTGCGAACAACCCGCAGCCCCGGCAGGCATCGGCCCTCAGTGGCCCCTTCCTTTTGCTGACATCTCTTTGAGGCGCGCGTGGAACACGAACGCGCCGTCGACACGGCCTGTCGTTATGCAACGTAAGGACGGTGATGAACGCATAATTATTTATCCAAATTGTACTGATGGGTTTTACAAGAGTCATTTTAGAGAGCAAGCCTCTAAGTCTCTCTTTTAGAGCGTCCTGTACCCATGGGTGCCAAACGGGACCCTATTGTTAAGACTCCACTGTCTGTCCGTCTGCCCCAGTTAAACACTATCGGAGACTAATATTACTGACCGTTTTAACAACAGATATTAAAAATAAATAAAGTTACAAATTAAAGGAGGTGCCCATAATTGAAACGTGTATTTTATTTTTATGTAGTGGTAAATATGAAAACCTATTTGTGTGAATTCGACGCGCATTTTTCCGGATTTGTTTTTCTTTCCTTTTGGCTAAATAAGCCAATTTCTAGGCTCTCAACTGCCTTGTAAGCGATGCTTTCTACCAAACACAACATTGGAACTACCCATATTACGTTGCCACTACAGACAGGCGTAGAGACAATATAATATTGCAGTTGCATAGAATTATGCAAGTCCCGACCAATTGATATCACATTACGGACATCGTCATTGGCGGATTGCGTTGCATAGGCTGCATTACGCATGCGCCAAGGGTTTTCATTTTCATAGTGCGGAGGTAGTTGACACCATAAATAAATCTACAAGATTTTTTCGTACAAATTGCTTCACATAGGTGACGGTGTCGTGTTTTCCGAAACTACCCGAGCTAAGCCGACGCGGCGTGCTTGTTACTTTAATTATTTTAACACTCAATAAACAAGATTTAAATAGACTATCGGTGTTGTTGTAACCGTTTGTTTTAACTACCAAAACACATGTTTTAAATACTTTTAACTTTCTAATCGTTCACCTGTTTATCTGTGTTTTGGGTTCCGTATTCAACAACGAACCGTTAAGAATATGGTGACTAACTAAACCACTTTTATAACGTCTGTAATTTCGCATCCTTTTTTTTTAATATCATTGGATGGCAAACAAGCCGACGGCCCACTTGACGTTAAGTGGTCACCACTGCCTATAGATATCTGCAATACCTGAGGCCTTGTAAATGCGTTGCCATCTCAGATACTCATCTCATCTCATGTGCCTGTAATTACACCAGCACCCATACTCTTCAAACTGGAACTTAGTTGCTTAGCGGCAGAAATAGGTACGACGGTAGTCCTTCCCCGGACGAGCTCCTCCACAAAGAGCTCTACTACTGATTGCCAAAGCCCTTTGCCCTTCGGAAGAAACAAAAAAATAATAATGAAACATCACACTCTAATTCCTAGGATAACCTTCGTAACTATGTAGGTCACTTTGTGATCGACTGAGCCACTGTATAAGGGAAACAACAGAAGGTTCACAATGTTGGTCTTTTGCTTTGCTCACGTGAACACAGTATAAAAAAGCCGTTTGTATATGTGAGTTTTGTTTCTAAACGCACCGACGATACAGGAGAAATCGCTAGTGTAGGGCAACGTTTTATAACAAAAAAAAAAAGAAAAAACTCGTTTATGTTTGATTAGGACTACGCTCGCAACTTTATCAGCGTAGATTTCGTCCTTTCCACTATAAATTAATCTCCTCCTAGACCTCCTTTGATGGGTACTTTAAAACTGATAACGTCAAACTATCTATTTAAGATAAGTGTTGTCCTTTTGTAATTATATTAAAGTACTAATTATAATTTTTAAGTTTCTGTTTATTAACCTTTGGATCCAGTTATGCCAAATAAATAATTTTGAATTTATTATTTACTTAATTTTATAGTCGTGCTAAATTTCAAGTTAAAGCCAAGAAATTAGATTTTTCATTTGGCGAAATCCTATTTTTCACCTCTCTTATCAAGAGTATTCAACCCTCTAAATCGTAAAGTAAAATCGTATTTCTGTGATATTTTATTCTTAAAAATTGCGGATTTGTTTGGACAAAAATTATCCGCCTATCCAATCCCTAGATAAAATCGCGGTTACTTACATACCTTATGACATAAAAATATCAATGTTAACCTTCTGTTTGTAACCTACACAGTGTCAAAAAGCATCTAGTATTTTATATAGACCTTAAAACGAGTTTTATGACCACGGCGCCCGCGCCGCTGCCGTTACATGGGATATACACTTCCCAACATGTTTTTTATGACCAATAGGATACAAGACTAGTTTGATACATCCGCTAGCTGTCAGAAACCGTAATTTGACTCCATTTTGTATCTATTACATGGTTTTTACGAGTAAAGAAAGGAAACACCACCGGTCTGAATACATACCATCATACCATCACGCCTGTATTCCCCGAAGGGTTAGGCAGAGGTGTAACAATGTACACTCACAGTTCGCCGGTATGTTTAGGTCCCATGTAATAGGGGGCGAGTCTATTGCCATTAACCGGGCACAAATCCTAACTCCGAGTTGCTACTGAGAATTTCATAGAAAAACCCTCAGAATCTGAATCTGTCTGAATACAATCTATACAATATCAAAATAAAACTGTACTGCCTCGTTAGCCTAGTGGTCCTTAGCGCGACTGCTACGCTAGTGGTCTTGGGTCCGATTCCCAGGTCATGCAAAGTGTTATTGGGTTTTTCTATAAGATTCTCAGTAGCAGCTCGGAGTTAAGATTTGTGCCTGGTTAATGGCAATAGACTTGCGATTACATGGGACCTAAAGCATACCGGCGAACTGTAAGTGTACATTGGTAAACCTCTGATTAACCCTTCGAGGGATACAGGTATGATGGTATGTTATGTTATAAATAATATTATATAAGTCTGAAATCGCTCATCCGCATTGAGCAACTGTGATAATTGATGCTCGTGCTTTTTTTGTATGAGAAGAGACCTTTTCACTGCCGTGGTACATTTATATACTGGTATTATTATTCCAAAACATACCGGCGAACTGTGGGTGTACATTGGTACACCTCTGCCTAACCCTTCGCGAAATACAGGCGTGATGGTGTGTTATGGTGATGGTGTTATTTTTATTCCTTAACACAATTATAAAAGGTTTGTATTAAGTGGTAATGGATAAAATATTATGATTGTCATCTCAAAGTTTTCTCATTCATAACAAAACATCCTTGTTCATTTAATCATAATATTATAAGAATACTAATACTAATATCTATTATTTTATATTATACATACTAGTTTCTGCCCGCGACTTCGTCCGCGAGACTTATTTCACGCGTTTAGTTACTGCTCCGCCCCCGTGTGTCGTAGCGTGATGTTATGTTGCCTATATTACTTAAGAATAATGTAGCTATATATTGGTGAAAGAATGGTTAAAATCGGTCCAGTAGTTTTGGAGCTTATTTCATACAAACAAACAAATAAAAAAAATTACTTTAGTGTAGACGTTTTAGTACTTATTCCAACTAATACGAAACACATTACATATCCGTTATCTACGCATGCTGCTTATCAAACCTAAGTACCATTGAGCTTTTTTTGATACATACCATCACGCCTATATTCCCCGAAGGGTTAGCCAGAGGTTTAAAAAACTAAAATTAAAAAATCTTCTGCCTTAATAGTAATTCTGATTAGTATGAAACGACATTCCAATACAACAAATTACTTGTTTATTTATCAGACCATTTCTTACTACCACTTAATAATCCTTACTTACAGATCAAGAATAAAATAATAAGGCAACCGCTCCAATTACGCTATACGCGTCAGACTAGAAACAAGATAAATACCAAAGCAATTACATGTAAAATATAATTGGTAGTACTTACATTCCTTGTAAATGTAGTAGGGAATAAAGTGAAGGGCTGGCATTTGTGGCTGTTACCTTAGTGAGTGGTCACTTTTGAATAATAAAATGTGACCTATTCTTGAGGTAAAGAGAATGTTCCTTCTTCGAGAGAAGGTATGATACAAGGCCATGTTCAACACTAAGGACAATTGTATCAATAGAAAAACTAGTAGTAATTTTAATAGTAGTAGAGCTCTTTGTGAAGGAGCTCGTCCGGGAAAGTACTACCACCATACATATTTCTGCCGCAAAGCAGCGTTGCTGTGTTCCGGTTTGAAGGGTATGGGTGCCGGTGTAATTACAGGCACATAAGACATTTCAACTTTGTCTCTGCGATGGCAACGCATTTGCAAGGCCTTTGGTATAGGAAACGTGGCGGCTTGTTTGCCATCCAAAGACATTAAAAACTGCATCGAAATCGGTCAAGCCGTTTGGGAGTAACGATGTCACATACAAACACACACAGAACGGTGCACCTGTTAAACTTAACCCTCTGTACTACGGGGATTAAAAAACAATTGCCCATCATAGCCCGTCGGTGTTACAGTTTCTGCCCTCATTATTCATTACATAATCTAACCATCAACAATGCTATTTGTTTATATACAAGTCAGAAAGAGACAAAAACGTCTTCCCTTTCATTTGATTGACGGGCCATTGTCGCAATTTTTCGAGATCACAAAGACTCGACTTTTCATAACATCTATTGTGTCAAAAATAAGGATGATATTTGAATGGCATACAAATTGACAAGACAATGTAACTGGGACAAGCGAAAGTGATCTGATGACAAGAAAATTGTTTCAAATTTTCGAAATCAGTTTATTTTATTATTTTTGGAGACATGAATGCAAGGTCAGGTATAATGGATGGTATTATATCTGATAAAGACGCCATTGTAATTTATAATAATGTTGTTTCTGAAGGATGAGTCGAAATTATAGAAATCGTGGGAAGTGACGAACGGGTACATAGGAAGTTTCATTTTTAATCTTTTAACTGGAGTTTTAATTGCCATGTTACTAGATTACAACCATCATTAAATTATGGACAACTTTAAACAATGCAGAAGCTAGAGTTTACGAGCACAATGAACTGGCAATGCCACGCCGTTTCACTCGTGGAAAGGTACGCCTTTGATTACTGTTACGCTCCCGTAGGTCATACCGCGATGTTATGTAGCATATAACCTCCCCTGATAAACAAGCTATATAATGCAAAAAGATTTTTTCAAATAGGTCCAGTAGTTCTTGAGATTAGCTCGTTCATACAAACAAATAATCTCATCAGCTTTTTAATATTAATAAGTACAGATAGATGGAAATGAAAAGCTTTGACATGTTATCTTTTCATTGCAATAAGTATCTAAAATAGCTAAACAGTCACATTTAGACGGACAAACATCCCAGTCCAATATTATAGTCTCAAGTAAAGACGTAAGTGTTACCAACCGTGTTATTCTCCCTAAATTAAAGTGAATTGATCTTGAGGTTATCTGTCAATCCCTAGTGGAATGAGAGCTCACTTGGATGTTTACAGAATAGTA
This sequence comes from Caradrina kadenii, assembly GCA_947462355.1. Classification (NCBI taxonomy): domain Eukaryota; kingdom Metazoa; phylum Arthropoda; class Insecta; order Lepidoptera; family Noctuidae; genus Caradrina; species Caradrina kadenii. Next base: position 1,611,118 of record OX381693.1, on the reverse strand, counting down.
CTACAGGATATAAGGAAACTTAATAATTAAATTACAAAAATGTACACTATATAAAAAAAGGGAAGCTCATATATGGCATCAAAAAACGAATCCGCCTCTCTATCAATGGGGGAACTGCCCACAGGCTGGCAGTATTGCCATGAGTTAAACTACAAAGTAGGTTAGAGTTTCAAACACGTATTAGGTTTCATCAGAATCCAGTATGACCATAGAAGCCAAAATAAAAGAGGTCGCCATTAACATTGTTTCCCAAAAGGACCTCCAACCATTATTCTATACTCTTCGCCATCCATAATCTAATCCCACAAGCACCAAATATTAAGCCTACGAGTCCACTACCAAACACAACTCCCCTTATTCAGCACAGTCGGGTAAACAACCTGTGTGTATGACTCACAGAGTCATAGACTATAGAATACTACAGAAGGGCCATACAATGAACAAACGCTCAACCATAGACACGCTTCATGAACAGCTGATGCAAGAGTACTCGCGACTATTCTAGCACGAGCACTATAACATAAAACGTAACATACCATCACACCTGTATTCCCAGAAGGGGTAGGCAGAGGTGTAATGTACACCCACAGTCCGCCGGTATGTTTTAGGTACCATGTAATAGGGGGCGAGCCTATTGCCATTAACCAGGCACAAATCCTAACTCCGAGCTGCTACTGAGAATTTCATAGAAAAACCCAATAACACTTTTCTCAACCTGAGAATCTCTACTCTGAAATCTGTACTGTAAATTACTTAAGTTTTGTTTTGTTTTATTTCTCCTTGTAAGTGATTTGTAATCTTTGAGAAATAAAGAATTTTAAACCGTCAAAACCTCTAGCGTAGCAGTCGCGCTTAGGACCACTATGTTTACGACATGCCGGCGAACTATAGGTGTACATTAATACACCTCTGCCTAACCTTTCGGGGAACACAGGCGTGATGGTATGTATAAAATGTTAGGATTGATTACAACAGTGTGGTCTCGAACCCTGCACTAGGACATTCTGTATGACAGGGCCCGAGCTCCCTCCGGTTACCTGACCTAAATGAGAGACTACAGAGATGCGCTAAAATATTTAAAAAAGGATAATAGATTCCTATTTCAAAATCAAGTCAAGTTTACTCCGTACACCTGCTAGGTCTTCTGTACTATTATAGTATTCTGTGCTCTATGGTTCACAGACGCATTAATTTAAGAACCGGGTCAGTTATACCAATCACTCGATACATAACTGTAGTTCGGCAATATTACACCTGGCTTTTGGTATTTTAGTTTTCGGTAGTTTTTGCTTTGTACTCTCTTGGTTGTTAAGAAACGGCTGTACATATCTTGAGGTGTTATCCTTGCTAGCATGCATAGCATACTTGCATTATGTACCTTTTTTTTTAAAGTTGGGAAATCATCAAATGACTTCTTCCGCTCTGGGCGAAGCTTAAATATTGCCTAAGTTAGTAAATTAAATTTAAAAAAGAATCTTTACTTTTTTTTATTTTTTATTTTTTTTTAAACGTTGCCTCACACTAGGAATTTGTCCTCACATACACAAACAGCCAGACCCGGAACAACTCTCTGTAGGCCATACAAATATTTGTTCCGTGCGGGAATCGAACCCGCGACACGCAGCGAAACTTATGTTAAATAAGATTTAGCAACACACACATGTTTGTAAAAACTACATTCATCTTTTATATTGTTAACGAGAACAACTGCCGACAAACTGCACTGACTGACTGACTGACTGCTATGCAGTCTGGCAGAATTCATGCAACTTTGTTTTGTGTAGATTTTGGATAAATAAAAATTTTGTATTTCTTTGTGCGTGGGCGCCATTTCGAAATGTCACAGTAAACTAGATAAGAGACTATGTATTATCTATACTAATATTATAAAGAGGAAAGATTTTTAGTTTGTTTGTTTGTACCAAATAAGCTTAGAAACTGCTGGACCAATTTAAACCACTATTCCACCAGTAGATAGCTACATTATTCCTGAGTCACATACGCTATGTAACATTACGCTACGGCACACGGAAGCAGGGCAGTAACAAACGACGTAACTTAACGCTGGTGAAATAAGCCACGCACGGACGAAGTCGGGGGAAGCAGCCAGTCTTTTATAAAGCAAAAATTAGCAAGCAACGTTGAGGCAAGTTTAAATTAAAATTGCCATTTTTGTTCGCACTATTATTGGAAGGACGTGATTTGTGCACGGTCTAAAGAATTAATTCAGCTTTTATTTATTCTTGTTTGTCTAAAGCAGGCGAGTTCTTGTAGAAAATACCAAACTGTTGCTTCAGACCGGTTTTATAAGATTAGAAAACTGACAATAATAGAGATTTGTTATTCAGCAATAATATTCTAAGTTGTGATAGAAATAAATGGCACAAATCTCGATGGGGCTAAAAGTGTAGTAGAGCTCTTTGTGAAGCAGCTCGTCCGGGAAGTACTACCACCGTACCTATTTCTGCTGCAAAGGAGCATTGACATTTCAACTTTGTCTCTGGGATGGCAACGCATTTGCAAGGCGTCTGGTATTGCAGATGTGTATAGGCAGCGGTGACCACTTGCCGTGTCGACGGCGCGTTCGTGTTCCACGCGCGCCTCAAAGAGATGTCAGCAAAAGGAAGGGGCCACTGAGGGCCGATGCCTGCCGGGGCTGCGGGTTGTTCGTAAGAAATACCGCGCCCCCGGAACGCTAAGGGCATAAGAAGGAACAAGGGTGGGTTTTAGTCAGTAAAAGTCTGACACTCCCTCCTGCCCGCCCAGGGCGGGAGAAGTTATTTGATGATTTCCCACCCCAAAAAAAAAAAAAAAAAAAGCGGTGACCACTTAACATCAGGTGGGCCGTCGGCTTCTCATCCAATGATATGTAAAAAGGGGTCAAAGAACGAGCTAAGAAAACTACATTTCATAAAAAAAAACTCAATTATCTACACACACATGCACACAAAAGATGAACTTTGTTCACAAACAAAGAGTCATTCAACTATATCACTAGCTTCATGGATGATATCGCCAAAAAAATTACCCGAAACAAAAACGGAACACCGCAACTAGTCAACCAAAAATCGATTCATGCGCAACCGATTCCTTAATCGATTAATCTAGGCTTTAGACAAACGGTACTAGAAACAGACCATCCGTGATGACTGCTCACCTAATAAAGTAACGGTTAACATGAACATACTAGAATTCTGAAATAGATAGCTACAGAAGCTTCACGCAATGAGCGAAAACTGGTGCACGCGTACATAGGCACGTATGTATAGAGCAGCGGTTCCCAAACTGTGCGTCGCAACGCCCTGGGGTCTTGTAGAGATATCCTGAGGGAGTCGCTCGACAGTAGGCAAGCACGCAATGTCCTTCTCATTAACGTTTTGACCGCCACTTAAAAAAAAGTGTTATTGGGTTTTTCTATGAAATTCTCAGTAGCAGCTTGGAGTTAGGATTTGAGCCCGGTTAATGGCAATAGGCTCGCCCCCTATTACATGGGACCTAAACATACCGGCGAACTGTGGGTGTACATTGTTACACCTCTGCCTAACCCTTTGGGGAATACAGGCGTGATGGTATGATGAATTAAAAAAGCAAAAACATACCTTCTGAACCAAGCTATAAATTTACTCTTTAATATCTACGAAGTAGCAGTGAATTTGTTTTGCGAGTTCAATTAGACGTATAAAAATCTGTCATGGGATATCCTGTGAAGGGGGTCGCAGTACAAAAAAGATTGGAAACCCCTGGTTTTGAGATCAAACAACTGCCAATTGCTAAAGTGCGCTTGCACTTGTTGTACGCGGGCTCGTGTGTATGTGTGCGTGTGTTTTCGACAGCTGTATAAAGTCAGCCTTCTGTTACTGTGTTTGTGCGTGAATGGTTCAAAGAAACCAGTACATCGCGTGAGAAATAAGGATTAAACTTTCGATTTTAGCCGACTGTATTGTTCTGTCTGTTAGTCGGATTATCACGCACAATTCGGAATAATATACTGTTGAATTGTGTTTGAATTCAGAGAGTTAAAATTCGTTGAGATGAAAACAGTATACCAGAAAAATTTCGATGATGGCGTGAAGTCCCTCAAACTGACGGACTAAAGGTTGAATATTAAGAATTACTTTATATTTCTTATTAGTAAACATAATATTTCATATTCTTTTGGTTTCATCTAAATCTACTTTAAGAATATCAGTAAATCTCACTAGCCGAAGAAGATTTTTCCATGACATCATCAATTTACATTGTGGTGGGACAATCCTTTTCACATTCATATATATTATTAATACGACAATCTCTTGGATTAGTCATAATATTATGATATGAAACCTGTTCACCATCATGTTTACCTTCGTGGCTTCACGCCTTTCTGAGGTGTTAGCAAAAATACCTATTCTGATGAAAAACTAAAATAATAACAAATAGGTTTAGGACTGGGTTTGGTTATTCTTTTATCATTTGTCTATTTATAACTCGTTTCTTTCTTAGAAAGGAGTCATCATCATTCAGCATAACCTTAACTTAAATGATCATTACCCCATTTTTTCCAAATACGGCTTTTACGTTGCTTTCCATATACAAATTCATTAAGATTGACCCAAAAGCTTACTTCCAATCTTTTTTATACTAATTTTGTGCAAACATACATACCATCACGCGTGTATTCCCCGAAGGGTTAGGCAGAGGTGTAACAATGTACACCCACAGTTCGCCAGGCACAAATCCTAACTCCGAGCTGCTACTGAGAATTTCATAGAATATCCAATAACAGTTTTTGCTTGAACTGGGAATCGAATCCAAGACCTCTAGCGTAGCAGGCGCGCCTAGGACCACTAGGCTAACGAGGCAGTTATGTGACTAATATTGTGAAAAGGTAAAATTTTGCTTGTAACAATTAATCGCTGTAATTACTGGTCTAAGTACAAAAGTCTTACTGATATACTATTGCTAAGTGGCATAGGAATCTAGTGCGATTGAGGAGCTTCTAATCTGATTAGGTCCCATATGCTGAAGTGTCCCTCCCGCCCCGCCCAGGGCATGGGTAGTGATTTGATGATTTCCCATTCGAAAAAGAACTGCACCCTTGATGACCTGTAAAACGCCTCTGACGCAGCAATAAACGTGACCACCTATTGGGCTCAATTATACACTAGACTTCCTCGTAGGCAAAGTTGAAGACAGAAGCCAGTATTTAATAAGTCAGGCTTATTAGTATCCAATTCAGAATAGTCTAATATCTATCTCTTCTTCAACTTAATCACAACATACAATGGCACTTCAAGATTTTTTCTGCGGTTTGTAAAGGTAAGCTAAGTTTACCTTGCGTCTGAATCATTTGTAACTCTTGCTTGAATGCCTACAGTTGCACACGGATGTACATGACCTCATACAGTCACAATCGTGATCATACAAGTGAGGCTGTGGAGGAAAATACAAGCCGACATAATAGTGATTTTAAATCAAGTAGTATGCCAATTTATCAATAGTCAATGAGCTCATCCACCCAAGCTGGAAGCCTTCCAAAGTCTTTTAAGGTTATGACTAATTTCCTAATTATATTTCGGTCTTAGAAATGGATAACGATAATAAAATTCATCATCACCTTAACAGCCGAACGACATAACATTTATATTCATACGAAACTGGCTTTTGGAATGGGCAACTAGGTTCAATTTTTTTTTCCTTGTAAATGTTGTTTACGAGTGCTTTTCTTCCATGTCATTGGATGGCAAACAAGTCGACGGCCCACCTCATGTTAAGTGGTCCCAGAGGCCTTGCAAATGCGTTGCCATCTCAGAGACGAAGTTGAAATGTCTCATGTGCCTGAAATTACACCGGCACCCATACCCTTCATACCGGAACACAGCAACGCTGCTTTGCGGCAGAAATAGGTATGGTGGAAGTACTTCCCCGGGCAAGCTCCTTCATAAAGAGCTCTACTACTACTGAATTTTTAATGGTCTAATTGAAATAATTGATTTGACTTTGGCTTTGATAGGAAAAATAACACCAACCTTTGTTAGAAAAGACCTGCGATAGCTTTGTGTGCTTTAAACACTTAGGAAGCAAAGACAGCGTCATTAACTGGTTACCCCTCTTGCATTAAAATTTGTATGAAAGGGGGTTGCCAGTTGATGACTGTGTGTACGATTTCTGATCCTCACAATGTGAAAATCGTTCACAAAAGTTATAATCATTGATATCATTGATAACAAAGACCTAGATAATCTCTGGTAAATCTCTGGTAATATCTGGTAGAAAATGCCAAAGGCATTAAGTCCGCCTTTGTACAATGTATTATTTACATTATGTGCAAAAAGTTTTAATAAATAAATAAAATAATCAATCGCGCAATAGCTGGGTCAAGAGTTAGATGCGGAAGACTGTCGTCTTGGACACGACACGTAATACCGACAAAGAACAAGAAGACAAAAATAAAGAACAGCAGGCGAAACATAAAGCAGACAGCAGCAAAAAGATAGACAGCGCTACAGACCAAATCTATACCTAATATAATACAGCTGAAGATTATTTTTTGTTTAAACGAGCCAATCTCTGGGACTACCAGTCAGATTTTAATAAATCTTTTATATATAATAGCTTATAATAGATTCATGAGAAATAGTATAGCCTATTAACATCACCCTACGATCTACGGGAGCGGAGCAGCAACCAAGGACGTAACTTAACTCGGGTGAAAAAAATCACGCGGTCGAATTTACGGGCCAAAGTAATAAATAGTTCCAAATATACAATTAAGGACACCAAAACATACCGCAGAAATTAATTAAGCAGCTAAGTAAACAATTTTTACAATTTCCACAAGATCCAATAAAATTAATGAAGTTACAAGTAATAAAATAAAAAATTTAAGTAACTCCCGACAGAAGAAGCGGCTAACAAAAGAGCTGATAACCTTGGAACGGCTAAACCGATTTTGATAAAACATATCTAAGAACCATAACTAGGAAACCTGCTTTAAAAAAAACTGCATTTAAATCAGTTTACCCATTTAAGAGCTACGGTGCCTCAGACAGACACAAAGCACGTCAAACTCATAAAAAGACCACGCGTTCTTTGCGGACAAAAGTTAGTTCCAAATATACAATTAAGGACACCAAAAAATACCGCAGAAATTAATTAAGCAGCTAAGTAAACAATTTTTACAATTTCCATTAGATCCATTAAATTTAATGAAGTTAAAACAGTTTACGTCATTCGCGAGCCTTGAGTTAAAAGCCTTGCACACACATTATATTAAAGGTATTATGTTATTACTCAGCCAATCAGCACTACTTCAAGTTTCGCAATACTATTTGTAATTATCATTTCATATCAAATGACTGTAATTAGTACCTACTATGTTCTTTACTGATGGAGTGTTGGGAAATGACAATGTAGTCGACGATATGGTGATGGTTTGGAGTTAATTTCAACATGTATTATAGTAAGGGTCAGCTCACACCGAGACGCGACGCTGCGCGCACATCGACTCAGAATATAACTTTATTTACTACATCAAAAGACACACATTTCATTGTGAGAATTTACACGACGCAGCACTATCCAGCACCGAATTCTCACAATGAAATGTGTGTAAATAAAGATATATTTTGAGTCGATGTGCACGCAGCGTCGCTTCGCGTCGCGTCTCGGTATGAACTGACCCTAAGAGTGGAGCTCTGTCCGGGGATGTACTACCACAGTGGCCGCCAAGGGTTGTGAGCACAACGTCAAGTTAATTTTTGGGTATTTGGGTTCCTTTCTGGCGTCCGTCAGTCGGGCAGTTACTTGACGTTTGTGCTCACGACTCGTGGTGGCTACTATACCTATTTCCGCCGCAAAGCAGCGTTGTTGTGTTCCGGTTTGAAGGGTATGGGTGCCTGTGTAATTACAGGCACATGAGACATTTCAACTTTGTCTCTGGGATAGTAACGCATTTGCAAGGCCTCTGGTATTGCAGATGTCTATAGGTAGCGGTGACCACTTAACATCAAGTGGACCGTCGGCTTGTTTGGCATCCAATGACATACAAAAAATGTGTTATGTGTTGTCCTATTTCTGGACATACCGGTTGGCTTATTATTGTACTGTATAAGACCATGACTGATAAACAGTTTATTATGTTTTAGTTCTAATATATACAGAAGTCGCTTCCTCACTCAAATACTTCGATGGGATACCAACCCGATACTATTTGGAAGGCGCAGGATCAACGGCTTCTCGTGATTTCTGAGGTACGGGAGTGTCACACCACCAAACTTAACTCTTGGTTGCTGAAAAATTTCTAATGGTAAACCCAATAACATTACCTGACCTGGGTCAGCTTATACTCTCGTTCGATAATTTGCCATGCCACCTGCCATGTTATCTCTTCACCACCTTTGGTTGATTGGTAGAGAAAGCCTAAGGCATTAGGTCTGCCTTCGTACCTACTTCATTTTGTTGCATAAAATTTAAATAAAGAAGTATAAGGCTTAATCGGTCGGAAGCTTGAGGTTCGATTCCCAGGCCGAGCAGTGTTATTGGGTTTTTCTTCGAAATTCTCAGTGGTAGCTCGGTGTTAGGATTTGTGCCCGGTTAATGGCAATAGGCTCGCCCCCTATTACATGGAACCTAAACATACCCGCGGACCATGTGTGTACATAAGTACACCTTTGCTTAACCCTTCAGGGACTACAGGCGTGATGGTATGCTAAAGCTTGATCAAGGTCATCGTGTATCTATGCCTACAAAATACCTCACAAAATCAGTACTGTTAACAATTAGAACATTTTATAAATGTCACGTATAGTCCAACGTAATCATATCCACGTGTTTCCCGCCCGTCGCTTCCGATTGCTCCACACACGAATTACAAAAGGCAATAATGTAACTTTGATTCTGAATGTGGTTAGTGTGACTAATACTGTGATGTAAGGTGTCATTGAAATGTGTATCTGTTATTCTATACTAATTTTATAGAAACCGAGGACCTGGTAAAGGTCGCGGGAAATCGCTGGATGTGGGCAGCGCAGGACCGGTAATGTGGCTATCTTTTGGGGAGGCCTGCCTCCACTGGATGTCATTCGTCTCATATGATGATGATGATCATGAAAGAGGTAAAAGTTGGTTTGTAAAGAAAGCTACACGACTGCCGATTGTCAAAGGATGTCAGTGGATGGCAAACAAGCCGACGGCCCACCTGATGTCAAGTGGTCATCGCTGCTTAGAGACATCTGCAATACAAGAGGCCTCGCAAATGCGTTGCCATTCCAGAGACAAAGTTGAAATGTCTTATGTGCCTGTAATTACACCGGCACCCACACCCTTCATACCGGAACACAGGTTTACAGCATTTTATGACATGTTAGACATATTATGTATAGTTTACTAACTCCTAACATACTGACAGAATGTTCTCCCATTCATTCGCAATCACATGACAGTATGGCTTAGCATCCAAGAGTTATCAATCATGCTGTGAGATCTCTACATCATGATTGATAAATTTGAGCCTTCTTGCGATTACAAAAGGTTTCGTAATGTTTTCTCGAAAAAAAAGAAAAGAATCAATCAATCATCTATGCAGCAAGATTCGCTGGTCAAGGCTTCCCGAAATGAGGTTACACTTTCAGTGATCATTATGTGGAATTCCATTTAATGATAGACATAAAGCCAGCTTCGCTTGACACTAAAGATAATGTTTCTCAGTTATTATTTTTTTAGCCAGTATGTCTAGAATATAGTTAACTGTCTACCCATTCAGAACTTCTTTATTCAGAAGGGAAGTTCTACTACTAATGAGTTATTTATACGGATTGAGATAAGATTGCGATCGATCCAATATGAATACATAAATAAAATTGCACTCCTGATTTCTCCTTTTTAGGGTTCCGTACCCAAAGGGTAAAACGGGACCCGGGGGACTAAGACTTCGCTGTCCGTCCGTCTGACTGTCCGTCTGTCAGCAGGCTGTATCTCATGAACCATGATAGCTAGACAGTTGAAATTTTCACAGATCATGTATTTCTAAAATCAGAAAATACCGGTTAGTATTAGAAAAAATCTTTTGTAAATAATAGCCAAATTCATGAGAAATAATACAGCTTATATAACATCATGCTACAATCCACAGAAGCGGAGCAGTAACCGAAGACGTAACAGGAATTCGCAGGCAGAAGCTAGTCTGTTACACATAATGTTTCGGATATGATCTCCGTGGCTTATGTTGCCTGGACTTTAAATAATACATACACATAAATACATGTGCTACTTTCAGAATTTAAAGCAAATGGTCAAATAAACAACAGTCATGATCATTCCGAAGCAACCTATCACGAACAAATAGAAAGTAAAGCTCTCAACACAATCTAATGTCATTGAGGACATCAGATCGAGATGTTAGATTTAGATTCCTATCTAAGAATGTGAACGATTGTAAACCAGTCACTTGTATATTTGAAAAACAAATGCAGCTATGCAAAATAAAGATGGCAGAATACGATACAACGTACAAAATATACCGACTTATTACTGGATTTAACAGTATTTTATAAAATTAAAGTTAAAAGATTTATTCCAATTAGAACATTTACAGGCATGGATGGATGGGTGGACGGATGGATGCGGGCTGTCCAGAACCGGGAAGGGGCTCTCGTTTGTGAGAGGCCTACATCCAACACTGGACGCAATAGGCCGAGATGATGGTGATGATTTACAAGCACTTTGAATTGTCAAGGAGTTGGTCTGTTAGACAGAATGTTGAAGCGGTTTGCTCGTTGTAAAACTTAGGTCGGTCTCTCTGGAGAAAAATGAGCAAGAAACTCTACAGAAAAACAAATCGTCCATTATTTTTTTTGCTGTTTGCATAATTACCAAAAAAAAAGCAGTTCTTCTTAAACATAGTCCACCTTCTTAGTAAAAGTTTGTAAAAAGTTTACAAGTTTTCCGACCACCGGTCAATATGACTATCTTTAGGGGGGGCTTATGGTCCGCAGTGGCGGTCATTGGGCTGAAATTATGACGATGATGAAATCGCGCAACATGCAAACTACAACAGACGTTTCCTTAAAGTTCTTAGCGACATTAGCATTATACAAAATCCCGATCACAAACGTCGGGCAGTAGCCTACCAGACACAACACCCATCGAGTCAGAGGATCCTCCCTTTTCAATGGAGGAAGAGAAACTTTACTCCCTGTTTAATACACCTCTACAAAAAATATGTTTTTTTTTATTCTCCTCCGCTACTTTTTTCTGATAATTTCGTTGCGGGATCCAAGACAGTTGTATCGTTTCTCCGGGACTCTTTGAGATACATTGCCTCGGCGCTCTTCTGGCGGTCTCCACTGTTGATTCTGGCTTACAGAAGTTGCAGTGGTTGGGAATAGTGTGTCCTATACCTCTACAAAATAACTACTAATCGAGACGATATTCCTTAAAACGAATCTTACTTAACAGCAGCAATCGAACATGAATTAGAAAGACGAAACATTTAAGTAGAAGTTGAAATGAAACAGCATTACAAAATCGGAACCCCAAAGTAAATCTTGTATTTTACTTAGTGTATTAACCGCAGAATTCGTAACAGCACCACTGAACATAAAAAGCAAGAGTTATCGATTTGGTGAAACAATGTATGAACAAGCTACTTGCCTCTGAATGATTGAGTTAAGTAAGCCTGAAGAGATATTGTTTTACGCAATACCAACTGGAGATACATATCTCTATTATGGAACAGTCAATCTTTATATTTATACTAGGTACGTACCATGTGGTGTCACCCGCGATCAGTTACGTCTTTGTTTACTGCTCCGCTCCCGTTGGTCATGGCGTGATGTTCTACACGTATAAACCTTCCTCTTGAATCATAGCCATCAAGCCCGTATTCCTCGAAGGGTTAGACAGGGGTGTACAATTGTACATCCGCAGTTCGCCGGTATGTTTTAGGTCCCATGTAATAGGGGGCGAGCCTATTCCGATTAACCGGGCAGAAATCCTAACTCCGAGCTGCTACTGAGAATTACATAGATAACCCAATCGCTTTTTGCTCGACCTGAGGATAGAACCCAAGACCTCTAGCGTAGCAGTTGCGCTTAGGACCACTAAGCCAACGAGGCAGTTAACCTCTTGAATCATTGTCTAATGAAGACAGCTACATTATCAGTGAATAACATAGGCCATATTTTATTTCAAAAATATTAGTGATGCGTGAAATCGTGGTGAAAAGCTAGGTTTATTATGTTTTGAAGAATTTGTTTGCTTGTTTGTTTAAACGCGCTACGCGCTAATCTCTGAAACTAAAAAGCCGATTTCAAAAAACCTTTTGCGCTTCCAATTACCCCATTTATCGACGAAGGTAATATGCTATATAACATCACGCTACGAACAATGAGAGCGAAGCAGTAACCGAAGACGTAACATAAAGCGGGTAAAACCACGGGGTACATTTAGCAAATAATTTTTATGAATGGTGAGAAGCATGCGACATGTTATGGATGTTAAAATTTTCCGCTGTGGGAAATGAAGCATTTCCTAGTTTACACATAATGAACAGTTCACTTCAATAACAAAATCATCGCACATGTAAAATGTATTCACCAGAAGGATTCCGGCTACGGCGGCTAATCTTAATGCAGACTCACCAAGTACGCAGGACATATTATAGTGCACAAGTGTGTGCGCAAACACAGGTGTACTTTCTCTTTCCTAACTCTCATAGTCCGATGGGACGGTAATCTGACACGACCGGGGAGAGATCAGGCGCAGGACCAACGGCTTTATGTGCTTTCCGAGACACGCGGGTGTCACACCACCAATATCCAAACTCCGGGCTGTTATTGAGAAATTCCTAATGGAATAACCCCTCCTGGGAATCGAACCATATGTTAGACCGGAGACATGCGAAGAATGTATCCGTTAGTAGTATAGCCACATCAGAAATGGAGGAGCCACTCAGGGCCGATGCCTGCCGGGACTGTGGGACGTTCGTAAGAGATACCGTGCTCCCGGAACGCAAAGGGCACAAGACAGAACGTGGGTGGGTTTTTAGTCAGTAAAACTCTGACACTTTATCCTGCCCCGCCCAGGGCGGGGGAAGTCATTTTATGATTTTTAAATCCTGATCAAAAAAACACACACAATTAAAAATTTTTAGCAACCCCCGACAGGAGAATAAAAATCCCTACCGCAGCTTACAAAAGAGCTGATAACTTTTAAACCGCTGAACCGATTTTCATCAAACATAGCTAAGAACACTCCCGACTAATTCACCTTTCAAACAAAAAAACTAAATCAAAATCGGTTCATGCGTTTGGGGGCTACGATGGCACAGACAAACACATACACAGACACGTCAAACTCGTCGTTATTGCGTCGGGGTTTAATAAAAGCCACATTTCAATGAGAGTATGTACAAACAGTAGCTGTATCTAGTAAGTTCGATATGATGGAAGGTGAAACTAGCTTTATAACAAACGGAATTCTGTTCGGAGCCGACGCTATTCGTTCTACATACGAACACGAAAGAAGGCCAAGCCAAAATTATAATTCGCAACGCCTTACCGAACTGGCCGCTGTTTTGGTAACTGTCTAGTTGAACACGATTAACTTTTACGGTAGTCACGGCGAGATTTCACGGAAGATATTAATCTGATTTAGAGTTGAGTTTTGCTTTGCCTTTCTTTTTTAGGGTTCCGTACCCAAAGGATAAAATGGGACCCTATTATTAAGACTCCGCTGTCCGTCCGTCTGACTGTTTGTCTGTCACCAGGCTGTATCTCATGGGCCGTGATAGTTAAACAGTTGAACTTTTCACAGATGATGTATTTCTTTTGCCGCTATAACAACGAATACTAAAAAACAGAATAAAATAAATATTTAAGGAGGCTTCCATACAACCGAGATGATTTTTTTGCCGTTTTTATAACTCTTCGTATGCGAGTCCGACTCGCACTTGGCCGGATTTTTTTGTTCCAACGCCCTTGAAGTTGGCGGGACGGAGGGGTCTGTGAGACACTTTCTGACTAAAAACCGCCCCGGAGTTTCCTTCCAACATTTACGCCGGGGTTCCCCGGCTAGTGCTGGCCTGCCACTGACCACCTCAGGTTAGAAGAGGTGTGAGGTATTTGAAGGTATTACAATCATAAAAACCATTTCAGAGAAAACAGAAGTGTGAAATGTGAACAGAATGTGGAAAACACTCGACAGAATCAAACATATTTCAATACCTATACAAATCTGACTAACAACATACAGCGAAAATCAAAGCAAAATCTACAATCAAAAGTGATACTCCTGACAACACATAGGACCAGTGGTTCTCCAACTTATTTATGACGCGTCCCCCCCCCCCCCCTCTCCCACCAGATAGTATAATAGTTTACTGTCAAAGATTTTTATTTCGAAAATCTTCAAATGTTTTGCTTTTAAACCTAAATATTATGCTACTAAGTTTATGTAAACATGCTCTTAATGCATAAAGGTTAGGTAAGGTTGTCGAATGGCGACCACGCACCGGAAGGCGCAGTGTAGGAAAGCCTCATACGAAGTGAACCGACGGCTGATAATTATGATTTTGATGATGATGAAGTCCTTAACTATACTGGTGCTCCACGCCCCCTACACTGGGAATTTCTCCTGTATCGTGGGTGCGTTTACAAACATTTAAACTCACATACACAAAGTACTTTGCTGGCCCCTGCCCCCACTTTGAGAACCCGTGCCATAGACAAACATGAACACATTAGCAACAGACTTCAAAGGACCACTCACACTGGCAGCATACGTAATGGTATTAGAAACACCGTCAGGCTATATGAATGCTAATACCAGACAGACTATTAATAAATGCATCGAGTTGCACTTACAGATGCCGAGTGCATTCATAATTTGGAGATTGTGATAGCTGTATTACTTATAACTTACATATGCGCCCATGCTTCGTATGTGATCTTTGGCGTCTTGTCAAAAAAAAAATTCTGGGTATTAAACTTACATTAGCCTGGATTAATTGTAAAAGCCGCATACATTGGCTAGTTCTGAAGAACACAGAACAGATTCTACGGACCATTACTTGAGATTACCCTTTACAAACGAACAAACAGTTTTAGCTCTTACATACACATACATAAACTCACGCCTTTTTCCCATGGGAATAGGCAGAAACCACAGAACGCCACCTGCTACGATCTTTACATAGGTACTTCCTTCGCCTCGTCCACGTTCATAAATCTGTTCATACAAGCACGCCGGTTATGAGTACTGCGCACCCGACCTTTCTGAAGAACCTCACCAATTAGGTCAGGATAGGTCTTTCTAGGGCGTCCTCTCCCGGCGTTGCCACTCACATCTGCCATATAAATGCCTTTTTGTTAGTCGCCTTTCTCTCATTCTCTCAACATGACCGAACCATCTAAGCATACTCTTTTCTACTTTTGTCACTACATCCTCTTTTAATCCGCAACGTTCTCGTATAATTTTAGCTCTTTATACACATTCATTTAGGTGTATCAGCGAAGATAGAGATTCTAAAAATCTAAACACACGTAGATGCTGCAAGCATTGCATACGTCCCATCATATTGCATTACAGAAAAAAATAGAAAACAATAAATATTTATGCAGTTTAGACAGTACACTCCAAACTAAAAATAAAACCAAACAGTTCGAATTGAATAGGTATAATACATGATAATATTGAAAAATAAAAATATTTTCTTTCCACAGCAGAAACAATTTTAAAAGCAACGATAAACAATCACTTGGAAATTACGAAACAAATCAACACTAATATTATAAAGAAGAAAGATTTTAAGTTTGTTTTTATGTTTGTAAATAAAACACTACTGGACCGATTTTAATCATTTTTTTACCAATAAATAGCTACATTATTCCTGAGTAACATATGCTATAACATTACGCTACGACACACAGGAGCGGAGCAGTAACAAAAGACGTAACTTAAGCGCGGGTGAACGAAGTCGCTAGTAAATTATAATGCGAACATTCTCACGTATTCAAAATGGCCGCTTTGTCCAAAACTAATGTAAATCAAGTTCCTATACCTCTGAACTTTCTCGGCCACTCCTCACTCTCCTCAAGGCTGCGTCCATAGATTCTATGGCAGTCTACTTAGCAGTGAGTAACAGATGATGTCATTCTATGACTCAGTCGGAGGCTGCCCTCACAACCGGACCTGAATCTGAATGAGGCATTATTCGGACAAGGAAAAGTGAGGCGCGATTTGTCGTGTGTTGTTATTGTTTTAATTCACGCTGCCGTTATAGTTGGAGGTTATGGACCTCCTCTTCCGGATAAATCTGACGAACAGGTATATATGATGGTGTTTATCTGTGTAACTGCCTCGTTAGCCTAATGGTCCTAAGCGCGACTGGTACGCTAAAGGTCTTGCGTTCGTTTCCCAGGTCGAGCAAATGTTATTGGGTTTTTTTAATACACCTCTGCCTAAACCTTCGGGGAATACAGGCGTGATAGTATGGATGTTCGTATGTATGTGAATATTTATATGTGGCTTCTTTTATTTTTCTGGTCGATGAATCATTAGTTTTTATGGCACACTAGCTACGAGATCTACCCCGTGGTGTTACCCACCTTAAGTTACGTCTTTGGTTACTGCTCCGCTCCCGTTTGTTGTAGTGTGATATTCTATACGTATTAATCTTCCTCTTGAATCACTCTATCTATTGATGAAAACCGCATTAAAATCCGTTGCGCAGTTTAAAAGATCTAAGCGGACATACAGCGGGAGCGACTTTGTTTTATACTACATATGTATAAGGATTGATCGTCAGTGTAGAAGATCAATAATGGTGAAGAATTCCTGCCGATAATGTCTTTAAATTCGTTTTTTTTTGTCTTGATTTTGTTACATTATATCCATGAAAGTTGTGCAAGCAAGTCTATGTATTATATAATAGCAAAAGGTCAGTCATTCGCTAACTGACTAAGCACGAAATATCGAAAACTACTTGAATGACTTGTGTGCATATACTTCTATCCTAATATTATAAAGAGGAAAGATTTGTTTGTTTGTTTGTAACGAATACGTTCCGAAACTACTGAACCGATTTTAATGATTTCTTCACCAATAGATAGGTACATTATTCCTGAGTAACATAGGCTATATAACATTACGCTACGGCGCACGGGAGCTGAGCAGTAACCAAAGACGTCACTCAACGCGGGTGGAATAATCCACGAGGACGAAGTCGCGGGCAGTTCGCTAGTATATTATAAAGAGGAAAACATTTTTTTTTTATTTGTTTATTTTGATTAGGCTCCGAAACTACTTAACCGATTTTAACAAATTTTTCACCAATAGATAGCTACATGATTCCTGAGTAACATAAGCTATTAACATCACGCTACGACCCACGGGAGCGGAGCAGTAACAAAAGACGTAATTTAATTCAGGTGAAATATGCCACGCGGACGAAGTGGCGGGCAGTTCGCTCGTAGTTTAATTAGTACCTGTAGTTTATTTGTAGGAGACGTCAGCTAAAAACGGATTTAATTTCGGCTATGACTCAAAGTTAGTTTTTTCGTAAACCGAAATTATTATTTTTTTATTACATTGGATGGCAAACAAGCCGACGGCCCACCTAATGTAAAGTGGTCACCGCTGCTTATAGACATCTGCAATACCAGAGGCCTCGCAAATGCATTGCCATCTCAAAGACATAGTTGAAATATGTCATGTGCCTGTAATTACACTGACACCCATACTTTTTAAACCGGAAACCAGCAACGCTGCTTTGCGGCAGAAATAGGTATGGTGGTAGTACTTCCCCGGACGAGCTCCCTCACAAAGAGCTCTACTATACTTTAAAATAAAAAAATAAAAGGAAACAGATGCACAACCCCCTAACTTATTATAACCATTTCAAATGTTCGCCATTAAAATTTGTCATAGACAAAACAGTACATCCTTCCGGTATATCAGCTGTTCTACCCACAAGGTTTTGATAAAAAATGCGCCACCAGGGAATTGAACCCTGATTCTTGTTGTGGGGTACCACGTGCTATTGATATAATGAACACAAAGAACAGTGTTGTTGTGTGTGTGTGGGGCGTAAAATGTTAATGCCATATGGTTTTAATCTTGCTGCAAATTTTTTTTTTTAGGGAAATATTTTTTTCTAATTTTTTTTTTTGACGTTCATTTTTGATCACTCTTTTACCACTAGGAATAGTACTTAAATATACATATTGTAACAACTGCCTCGTTAGCCTAGTGGTGCTAAGCGCGACTGCTACGCTAGAGGTCGAGCAAAAAGTGTTATTGGGTTTTTCTATGAAATTCTCAGTAGCAGCTCGAAGTTAGGATTTGTGCCCGGTTTTACACAGGACCTTAACTAACCGGCGAATTGTGGGTGTACACTCGTACACCTCTGCCTAACCCTTCGGGGAATACAGGCGTGATGGTATGTATGTATGTAACAAATGCAAAATTATAGGTAGGTACTTAAGTAGGTACCCTAATTACGTTTATAATAATTATACCGGCCTATTATTGTCCTACTGCAAGAAGGCCTCTTCTCATACAGAGAAAGCATGTGCAATTATGACGGATTGGCGATTTCAGACTTATATTTATTGTAACTCCGGGTATCCATCACCGATTACGTTTCTATTTCCTGAAACACAGGTTTTCATTAAACCTAGATCAGGCAGAACAAACACTACATTAAGAAAAATTGTACCTCTATTGTACTTATGTAATCTTTTATTTTGACTTAATTCTTGAATAAAAATTATTTATTTATTTATTTTATTTTACACATACAAATAATTGAAAAGTATTTTTGTAAGCACATAAATAACTGATGTTCATATATAGTTACAATAAATTATTTTTTTAATTACCTACCTGCTTACGATGTTAAAGTATTTAATAGCGCCATTTTAGGGGCCTTACGCCGGAAGCAACTTGAAGCTCAAGCGTTAACCGGAAGTTGTGAGAGGAAGCTAAAGGAAGGAGAGCTTTTATCTTAATTGGCACCCAAATAATACAGATTGAAGATAAGAAGATATAGTGGTACTTCCAGCTGCCAGTTATCCGTATATTAATTATGTTGATCTTAGGATTGGGGTGTTCTGTTTACTATATCGATGACTAGCTTTTACCCACCAATTTTATTACGGAACCCTAATCTTTGTGAAAATAAAATATAACCATTATTATTCGCTGATAATGTAGCTTTCCGTTTGTGAAATATTTTTTAAAATCGGTTGAACAATTTTTGAGTTAATCCATTACAAACAAAAATACAAATATTTTCATAACATAACACATACCATCACGCCTGTATTCCCCGAAGGGTTAGGCAGAGGTGTTGGTACACCTCTGCCTTCTTCTTCTGCCTTAACCCTTCTGTGGGTGTACACTGGCGTGTACACCCACAGTTCGCCGGTATGTTTAGGTCCCATGGTAGAGGGGGCAAGCCTATTGCCATTAACCGGGCACAAATCCTAACTCCGAGCTGCTTCTGAGAATTTCATAGAAAAACCAAATAACACTTTTTGCTCGACCTGGGAATCGAACCCAAGACCTCTAGCGTAGCAGTCACAAATCTTTCCTATTTATAATATTAAGTTAGATAAACAAAAAAACGTCATAGAATCACATAAATTGTACTCAAGTCAAAACTGACTGGCTATGTGCTGCAGGCTCGACTCCATATTGGATTAAAATATTTGTATAGCCTACTGTTGGTAGGTTGGTCCTTAATTGTTCTGAGTTATGTGAGACTAATTTTGTATTTTACATTTAAGATAACTACATGAAAAAACAGAACAGAACGTTGAAAAATATATCAGTTATTGCAAGTTGGCGAAACAGGCTCCAAATCACACTAGTTAATGCACAAAACATATTCTAAAAAAATCATTATGTAAACTGAATTTCCGTACCATTACGAAACTCAATGATTCATTAACTGATTTTCTTACAAGATGATTAATTGCCTATTGTGTAGATAGTACATAATACAGGCTGATTGTAATGTCAATTAAACAAGCAACATGGAAGCCATTAACTAAGATTATAAATGAAACGTCACATTAAAAAAATACTATTTACGTGGGAATGGTTCGGAAATCGACCGTAACTAAGTAAGAATAAAGAATAGATTAGAACTAAGATTAGATTGCGGTCGATTCTAAAAGTTGATAGAATTGGCTCACAGTGCTTCTTTTTCCTACTGAGTTGTTTAAGTTGCTTATCTGACGGAAAATGCGCTACTCATTTTCTGCCGCGTTATACCAGACCCTTAACTTGTGTCTGGTTGTAAAGTAAACTGCTTCGTTAGCCTAGTGGTCCTAAGCGCGACTGCTACGCTAGAGGTCTTGGGTTCGATCCCCAGGTCGAGCAAAAACTATTATTGGGTTTTTCTAATTAAATTCTCAGTGGCAATGGTCTCGCCCTCTATTACATGGGACCTAAACATACCGGCGAACTGTGGGTGTATACTGGTACACCTCTGCCTAACCCTTCGGGGAATACAGGCGTGATGGTATGTTATGTTATGCTGTAAAATTAAAATAACAGCTATTTACTGTAATGTAATGGAGAAGACTCCAGACCGATTCCGGCCACGGCGGCTAATCTTTATTCAGACTAGCCAAGAACGCAGGAGATATTCTAGTGCACAAGTGTGTGCGCAAACACAGGTGCACTCCCTCTTCCATAACTCTCATAGTCCGATAGAGCGGCAATTCGCCACAACCGGGGAGAGATCAGGCGCAGGACCAACGATTTTACGTGCTTTCCGAGACACGGGCGTGTCACACCACCAACATCTAAACTCCGGGCTGTTTCTGAGACATTCCTAATGGAAAAATAACACTTTGCCCAACTTGGAAATCGAACCCAGGACCCCACGCTCAAAAGTCGTACTCGCCACCACGAAATCAACGGGGCTATTTAATAAATGCATAGCATATACCAAAAAATCTACATTCAACATTTTTGTCTATCTGCCTATCTGTTTGTACCTGATTAATGGTAAAAGGAGTACCTTAGGCTACTTAGAATTTAAAAAAATATTTTGAGCTCCTTTTGGAAATGTATGGGGGAGGCCTGCTAGCAGTGGAAGTGCTGCTCCTGATATGATGATAATGAATTAGAGCTCGTAGTAATAATCACTCGCACAAGCTAGTACATAGTAAAACCTTTAACCGGTGATGCGTTTCTGAGATGGGCAAAATAACGACTATACGGCCGACGCATATTTCGTCAGATGTGCGTTCAGATTTAAACAATAAACCTCTTATTTTAAAACATTACTTAAAGTTAAGCCACGTTTGCTTGAACGTCAAATTTATGACACACTAACATTAATAACATTAATCATTGCTTAATTTTTAGCAATGATTTTTAGTAAGGAGGCAAAAGGTTAATGGTATTCTTGAAAGGACACGGCAAATTACGAAGCATGGCCAAACCTAGAAAGATAGGAACAAAAATTAATATGACAGGATGAAAGGCCAAATTCCTTTTTTAAAACGTGTCAGTTTCGAATAAAAAACTTAAACACAATTACACATAAGTTCAATGGAACACCTGACTTTTACAGCTATACAATTGAACCTAATTTCGCCAGCTGAATAATACAGTACAATTACACTACAAGTACTCTTTTAATCCCATTATAGTTTTCTCGGCATTATTAGGTAAAAACTTGGCAGCTGCATTACGCACGCGTCAAGGTGTATTTAGTGACATTTCAACAAAGGACCAACTTGATCTCGTGTGCAGCTGCCCTAAATTCCAAAAGGGTACGCATTTCATTCGATAGTACGCGAAAAAAAATTGCCCATATCTTAATACAAATGACTTTATGAAGATCATTAGTTATCTAAACTGGAAATGTATTCGGCCATTTTGAATTTTTACTGGGACCAATACGGCGGTATGGCTCATGGACACTGGGTCATTTGCCGAACTTGTTAGACTTCTTTTTTTTATTAGAATGTAAATTACTGATAAGATTACTTAATAGGTATTTAAACAACAAATGGTACTTATTTTAAAATATATGCTAATTTAAATGAATACTAGCACCCAAGGTAAGTAATAACCTGTGGGGCTAAAGCTCTCGCAACTGAATTTCCTCACCTAAGGACGTTCAGGAGAGTTTCAGTTTCCATGGAAACTTCAGCTACGACTTGAGTCGACAGACGTCTAGGGGTTTACACTGGGTCGACCTAGTGTAAAATGAGCCTTTAGATTTTACAAGATAACTACAACATAAAGCATTTTCCAAACAATTATTGAGAATTGGCAAACGATTTTCCCACCAAACCGTTTTCGAATAAATTATTCCACGCCTATAAAAGTGTTGAAATATTTTGATCGAAGGAATACCTAGGCATTAGTATTCTTTGCAGCTAATTATATTAGCATACAATTAGTTTGTTTGTCCTTGATGCTGGACTGGCTGGAGTATTTAATTATAATTCTACAGGGCTGGGTTTAGGCGATACGAAGTCAAAATAGGTAGGTTACGATCTGGAACACAGGAGAGGAAGACTTTTTTCTGCCATCCTACCCGCAGTAGACGCACCAGGCGCTGGGAGATTGCAGAACAATCTCCGGTGGACTCGTGGTCAGTACGTCGCCCGAACAGAGACAGAAAGAGGTGCGATTTGTGACCCCTACGGGTCCCATTTTGTGGTGGTGGCGAGTCAATACAGGGTACGGAAGAAAGATCAGACAACTCCCTTGTCCATGCCAACGTTAGATGGAGGAACACCTTGGAATTTTAATCGGTAGGAGTCCGACACCTCCTCCGCCATCCCCGAAGCGGAGGCAGCATATGAGGATTTCCCTTCGCATCAAAAACAAAAGGTACACGATAGTTATGTGGGATCCTAATACGTGTCTGTTACCCTATCTGATCGTATGCATAGCGTTTGTAATAATGTATGTAGATCATGTAAAGGTGTTTAGGAGCTAAACAATAAATTGATAGGAATTTATAGCCAGCGTCGAAGTTGAAGATTTATACCTGATTCTTATCAGTAGTGCCACGAATTATATATGGGACTTTGAATTCGTTTTTTAGTCTATCGTCAAATCATTGTTCATTAGTCGTGGCTCAAATACTTCTTTATATGAATATAATAATAATTGTTCTGTAGTATGTATGTCCAAACTCTTTCTAAATGGCTGGGCCAATGTTAATGATATTTTTTTGGGTGTAATCAGCACCCATTCATGTTCCTAGATGGATGGATGTTTGCTTCTCTTTCACGCCGTTTAGGCCGTTTAAGGCTGAATGGACTAAGCTATTTGGCACACATATTTAGCTTGATAGCATTGATCTAGCTTTTCTATTGGCTTTTTTTTAAAGGATGGGAAATCATCAAATGACTTCTTCCGCTCTGGGCGGAGCGGAAGGGAGTGTCATACTCTTACTGACGATAACCCATCCGTGTTCCTCTTAATGCCCTTTACGTTCCAGTGTCGCGGTGACTCTTTCGAACATATTCCGCAAACTTTGGCTTAAATCTGAAACCGTCTATGCAAACGAAGTCGAGCATAAACTAGCACCTAAAAATTTGTCTCTACAACAAATAATGTTGAATCATATTCATTTCACCGCCTTGTTATTGTGACACCTTGTCAAAACTATGTCATTATGCCCGTAACCGCGGACTTGACAATATAATCAAATTTCAATATCAAATAGATCAAATTATATCTAATTTACGACTGCGTGTAACCGGACCTCGGCAGAAATCAAGGTCTTGAAGTCTTGACTTACAAGTAGATAGACATTTTTTTGTTTGTTACTAGTTCCTGCCTGCGACTTTGCCTGCGTGGAATTTGGAATTCAAGTGATATGTATAAAGTGTAGAAAGGATGCTGTAATAAAAACTTTTACCAAGGATTCCGTGCATGATTCTTGCTTTGATCTATGAAATGTTGCGCCGTACAGTCAACATGTATTTCGATACATGTTGACTGTACAGCCATTTTTTTTTCTACTTATTTATAAATGCACATGTTTGTGAGGAGGGATGGATGTTTGTTACTCTTTCACGCTTCAACGGCTGATCGGATCTGAATGAAATTTGGCACTAATATAGATTGTAGTGTGAAATAACACATAGGATACTTTTTATCCCGGAAAAATGTACGGTTTCCGTGAAATAATAATTATATAAAATTTCAAGCCGACGAAGTTGCGGGCAGAAGCTAGTTTTTTTATAAACGGGGTAAATCTTAACTATGCGGGTTCTGGAATCTTCTGCTTCAGAATATCATAAAAAAATATAACCCATTGTGAAAAACCTACATCAATGGCATACAAACTAGAACAAGCATACGTTTCTTTAATTGTATTGTGAAAGTTTACGCTCATGCAGTAATGGTTCCTGTCACCATCGCTTATGGCCACCGTAACTACGCGTTTCTTTCTGATGACTGTCACTAGTTGCAACATGGACGCCTAACACATTTTTCATTTTATTCTAAGAGCGTAGATAAAATAAAATGTAAGAAAACCGGATTAAGTATAAGTAATTACTAATAATTAATATCTGTTTTCATTACAATTTTAGTGCCTCAATAGAGATAAGCCATAGCAACAATCAGTTCGAAATTCAAATGTCAAAACACGCGCCAAATACCAACTGTCAACTGTCAGTTTGACTTAACTTTTTTAATAACATTTATTAATTAATCTATAGTGCTGGCCAGTAACGATCCCATGCTTTTCCATTAAAAGTATTAAAACAAACAGGGCGGCTTAATGTCAACAGAGAAATGTCAAAACACGTGGCAAGTGACGTATGTATCTCTGTTATTTATATTCTGAAGTGGCAACGCTCTAATTATTTCAATGAAAATATAATATTCGTAGAAAGAGCAGGTCATTAAATTAGTTACCTCATCATAATGAACGATTGAGTCAGGAAATAATGTTTGCATTATCTTCGTCAAATATTTCGAAATAGAAAGGATGTCATTATACTCATTAAACGTACCTACCCAATAAAAATAACTGCAAACCAATAATAAAATGTCAAGATGATAAAATAACTGCACTTAACAGTTACTCTGTTGTATGAAACGTATTCTAGGAACACTTTAAAGAAAATATAGGTACGTTCTTATTATATTTACCGTTTTATTTCTTGCACAATTTGTATTTTATTTTAAAAGTCTTCTTGCGTCATCGTTTTTTTGTAACCTGCCTGCTGACTTTTTGTACTTTATAGATTATCAATTAACTTACGCAGTGAACTGTAATAGGAGGCTTAATAGAAGCATTGCCCTTACCTGGAAAAGAAAAAAGAAGATAAATTAAAATCATGCCACTTAACAAATTAGTAGTCACAAAATTGTACGCTATTTACAAATAAATTATACACTTCAATTAGTGTTCAATTTTATGAATACGTACTCCTTTAGAACCAATCAGGTCCCCTGTCACTTGGACGTTTAGTGTTAA
This sequence comes from Caradrina kadenii, assembly GCA_947462355.1. Lineage (NCBI taxonomy): Eukaryota > Metazoa > Arthropoda > Insecta > Lepidoptera > Noctuidae > Caradrina > Caradrina kadenii. Next base: position 1,585,662 of record OX381693.1, on the reverse strand, counting down.
AAATTGGAACCTATTTCATTACAGTCCGCTTTTCTGACTTGTTACCCGTATGTGATTATGAAGATGTCAAAAAAGCTATGCGTACTTGCTTAACAACGATATTATCACACACAAAACACAAAATTAAAAATTTCATCGCTACCGTAGCTAACAAAAGAGCTGATAACTTTGAAATCGCTGAACCGATTTCCATTAAACAACAGCTAAGAACACTCCCGACTAATTAACCTTTCAAATACAAAAAACAAAATCAAAATCGGTCCATGCGTTCGGGAGCTACGATGCCACAGACAGACACACACACACACACACATAGACACATGAAACTTATAACACCCCGTCGTTTTTGCGTCGGGGGTTAAAAACCACCACTTCAATTATCACACCAAGTCTCTTAAACCCGAGATAAGAGATGAAACGTAACCGCCGCAGTTAACGTTACGTTGCGTTACGTTAATCCAATAACGTAGTTATCTAGACAGGTTGACACGCAATAACTGCGGTTAGCCGCTAAACCTGACATAACTGAAGCATTTCTCGCAGTTTATTTAACTGCATTTTTTCTTACAAGATTTTTGTGGGGTAAAAATGCGGTCAAGTGCGTTTTTGATGAGGGCAACATTAGTTAATGGCGGCAAATACAATTGGATGTAAGTGACGGTGAAATTACTGGCACTTGTGTCTTTTCGTTTTTAACCCCCGACGCAAAAACGACGGGGTGTTATAAGTTTGACGTGTCTGTGTGTGTGTCTGTCTGTGGCATCGTAGCTCCCGAACGCATGAACCGATTTTGATTTTGTTTTTTGTGTTAGAAAGGTATATTAGTCGGGAGTGTTCTTAGCCTTGTTTGATTGAAATTAGTTCAGCGGTCCCAAAGTTATCAGCTCTTTTGTAAGCTGCGGTAATAACTTTTTCTTTTGTCGAGCGTTACATACAATTTTTTATTTTGATTCTTATGTTTTATCTTTAGGTGATAGGTGCAATGAAACATTATGTAAAATAATATATGTATTGCAGTTAAATATCTTGTGGTAAGAATTCATTTGACATCAAAATGATACCGAAAAGGCTTTATTAAGTAATTGACACAAATGGACAATTTTGACAGTTTTGACAAACTCTTATACTTTACAAAAAACAGTTTACAAAAAACTAATCTCAAAAACGGCTTTTGAGATTTTGCGAGATTTATGCACGGTAACTAATATTTATATAGATAAATACTACCTACCCACATAGGTACCTAAATGCTAGGCCTTATTTTTTCACTTCACAGAATCGAAAAATAGGTCAAGTTATCCTGATAAGGTCTATTCCGTCTACCAAAAAAGTTTCCATTCTTATGTAAAATACTGATTCTGAATGAACAAATCAGTTTGTTGAAAATTGACCAATAACATTGCATACTAAATACAAACGCACTGGTTACAATTCAGCAAAGTGACAGTGACATCGAGGTGTTTAACAATTTTACTTTTAAGAACAATGAAATCTCAACCTTGTTTACAAAACGAAAGAATTCTCTTTACTTTGTGTAATTACTGCTATAAAAAATCAAATGTCAAAGCTAATTTCAACTTTATCACAGTTCCAAAAGAGTAGTATTTGGTGTGTACCCTAAATCGTGCGTTTAATTTTACGATTGTTCAACACTCGTGTGAATATTGCATTATTTGATATGAAATATGATTTTTTAAAAGGAATAAAAAGTAATTTCTGTTTTGTTGTGTTTTTTCGCTAGCTAGTTGAATTGTTGAAATACGTTTTAACGATTATTAGAGTTTGTTTCAGAATCACCTAATAAAATTAAGACAAACAATTATGCAACTCTGTATTATGCAATATACAGAAAATCTGTCTCCAATATACAAATATAACATAACATACCATCACGCCTGTATTCCCCTAAGGGTTAGGCAGAGGTGTAACAATGTACACTCACAGTTCGCCGGTATGTTTAAGTCCCATGTAATAGGAGGCGAGCCTATTGCCATTAACCGGGCAGAAATCCTAACTCCGAGCTGCTACTGAGAATTTCATAGAAGAACCCAATAACACTTTTTGCATGACCTGGGAATCGAACCCAACTTATAAGTACAGGTTCCTCATAATGGATTTGTGCCCGGTTAATGGCAATAGGCTCGCCCACAATTACATGGGACCTAAAAGATACAGGCGAACTGTGGGTGTACATTGGTACACCTCTGCCTAACCCTCCGGGGAATACAGGCGTGATGGTATGTATGTATGTATGGAATAATGGAGATTGCCTCAAAGCTAATCCTGCAGTTCATTACAGCTGTTGGGTTTGATGGCTATCTCTAACCAAACAATAGGCGATCACAATAGATCAGCTATGGTCGTAGATAACAAAAAAAAATAGTACTTGCCCGTTCCGAACCCAAAACCTCGTGCCTATAAGACGCCTTAACTCCTGGGCCATCACTACATACCAATTCATCATGCCATATCCAATAAGGCAAAGCTAAATTGTAATGTTTACCTAACCTGTCATCGTAAATCGTTCATCATTGCCTGGTCTGCAGAAATAACAAACCACTAGTGCGAATACAAATATTTGCTGATTTATTGCTAATCTAATATTTGCCTAGATAACAAAATGGCTGTGTAAGTATTATTCTAGGTTTATATGTGCCAATAATAATTGGCGCGAGCAAACAATACCTACTCGAAGCTTAATGGAACATTATAATCTTAGGTACATATTGTATGTTACAAGTTGAAGCAATCTTGAGAGAAAATAATATATCGATACTAATACAGGGTGTTAGGGTAAACGAGGGACTTACTTTAGGGGCAGTACTCATGAAAATGAACAGCTTTTAACAGTCATTTGATGACTTCACGATGCCACCGACTTCCAAAGCTTTTTTTTTGTTTCGGATGAGAAATCATCAAATGACTTCTCCTCTAAACTCGTTGACTTCCAAAGTTAAAGTTATTTTTCACTTTTTAGTTTTTGAAGGAGGTTGATTTTTTAACCGACTTCAACAAGAAGGAGGTTATCAATTCGTCTGTATGTTTTTATGATAAAATTAATAGGGACCACCTTTGAACCTATAAAACAAAAAAAGGATCATTAAAATCGATTCATAATTCATAACCTCTTTCTTTTTCAAGTCGGTTAAAAAGTACACGTGAATTGAAAAAGTCACGTTGGTGGATTAGTCGCCACGAGTCGTGAGCACAAATGTCAAGTTAATTTTTGGGGTTTTGGGTCCAACTGACGGATCTCACGATTCGTGGCGACTGATATACCTACTTGTATTGGTATCGAACGCACAACCTCACGCAATTGGCCGTCACGACATATAATTAACTTAATTATGCTTATTGAATTTGATTTTATATCGCACTTAAGCATCATAAAATGTTATAGACACAGAAATAAATAAACAAATACAAAATAAACTACATCAATGGGCCGACGACAAAATAAGTGCAGGCACACAACACCGATTGCGACAGATAATGGCTACGATTGCAAACCATGAGGAAATAGACAAGAAATAAGCGCCCATTCACGTTTCCCACACGCCGCTGGTGCGACTAGAAATATAACAATAGCAGTTGACAAATGCAATTAGAAATATATAGTTTTTAGGCCGGCAATAAAACTATATGGCCTGTGGTTGAGCTACCCTCTCATACACTGGGTTTTAGTTTCGCAACCGGCCACAGGCCAAATATCAATGTATTTTTTTCTACTTCATATACTTACTTTCTAAGTTATATCCTGAATATCACTGACATATGTAAAGAAAACTGCATCGGTAGCCTAGTGGTCCTAAGCGCGACTGCTACGCTAGAGGTCTTGGGTTCGATTAAAAGTGTTATTGGGTTTTTCTATGAAATTCTCAGTGGCAGTTCGAAGTTAGGACTTGTGCCCGGTTAATGGCAATAGGCTCGCCCTCTATTACATGGGATCTAAACATACCGGCGAACTGTGGGTGTACATTGTTACACCTCTGCCTAACCGTTCACGGAATACAGGCGTGATGGTATGTTATGTAATCAATGCTCGAGCCTTCTCTGTACAAAATTAGGCCTTTGCCTTGCAATGAAACGATAATAGGTTAGTAATATTACAATAATAAAACTATTATTTAAGAGAGAAAATTAACTAAAATTAAACCTTACGAAATCAAACATCTAAATTGCATAAGTGAGTCACCTCTATTCAGGAAATAGGCAGTACTTTTTGTTCGGAAGTACAATTGGTTGAAACTATTTCAACATAAATAATAATCATGCGCAAGGGGTTTTCCACATTGTCATACATAGTGGGACAATGTCATCACTTGCACACAAAGGTTGACAAAGACCATGAGCCAGCAACCATGTATGGTGTACAGGAGACAGGATAATATGAAGGAAAACTGGAATAGATACTAGTGCTTGGTGTCTTTTGATCAGAAGATAGATAGGAAGGAATTGGAAGGGACTTTGAAAATTATTGGTTGGATGTGATAGAGCCCAACTTTGAAAAAAAAAATCCACGCGGACAAAGTCACGGTCAAAGTAAAAACAGATATACAGTATTTAGATAGTTACTCTTTGGAGGATTAAATGATATAGAGAAAGACACGGCGACAATCTTCATGAACCTTTCATCTCATCTGCTTAGCCTTTTCCCAATTATGTTGGGGTCGGCTTCCAGTCTAACCGGATGCAGCTGAATACCAGAGTTTTACATGGAGCGACTGCCTATCTGTCCTCCATAACACAGTTACTGGGCAACACGATACCTCTTGGTTAGACTGGTTGTCAGACTTCCTGGCTTCTGACTATCTGTAACGACTGCCAAAGATCCACGAATGACAGCCGGGACCAACGGCTTTACTTGCTTTCCGAGGCACGTGGGTGCCACACCACCAACTTCCAAACTCCGGGATGCTATTTAGTAAATTCTAATGTAAAAACCCAATAACACTTTTTGCCCGACCTAGGAATCGAACTCGGGACCCCGCGCTCTATAGTCGCGCTTGCGACCACGAGACCAACGGGGCAACCTTTATATAACATAAATACAATACAGAATACACACAAAAGCAAACGATTCAATACCATAGCCAAAAAACTACAATCCGATTGAATCACGACTTATTTCATCTATTTCTACATGTTTCCTATTCGATTATTTTATCCATTTACGTACAATCATTATTTATAGCTTAGTAATCTAAGGATACAGTTTTTGCCGTTTTCATTGCCACTAGAGGGTACTGTACCTACTAAAGTAATCGATTACTGGAATCGAAACGCTCACTCGACCTTGGCTATCGATTTGATCAAAACGATTATTCTAATCGTCATTAGGATATAATTTGTCCATTTCAGTTGTAACACCGGATTTGTTTTTTGTTACATCAGTATTAAGGTAATGCATATCTGTAATGATTGCGTTGAAATTGGTATTGTATAGTTTATTCAGATTATTCCTGTCTCGTTGGCCTAGTGGTCCTAAGCGCAACTGCTACACTAGAGGTTTTGGGTTCGATTCCCATTGTCCAGCCTAATGCAGATGAATCTCAAGCCAATCGACCGAAAGAACTCAATCATAATAATCTGAATAACATACCATCACGCCTATATTCTCCGAAGGGTTAGGCAGAGGTATAACAATGTACACCCACAGTTCGCCGGTATATTTAGGTCCCATGTAATAGGGGGCGAGCCTATTGCCATTAACCGGGCACAAATCCTAACTCCGAGCTGCTACTGAGTATTTCATAGAAAAACCCAATAGCTCTTTTTGCTCGACCTGGGAATCGAACTCAAGACCTCTACCGTAGCAGCCGCGCTTAGGACCATTAGGCTAACAAGGTAATCATTAATTGCGTAAACATAGTAAGTACCTAATTAATTACAAATGTACACCAGCACTAATGCCATAGCATGCATGAAATAACCATCAGTCATTGTAACTATAACTCGTTCTAGTTAACGTTCTTCCATCTTTTTAGTGGTACAGTTAAAACTAAGTTTTAGCTATTCCCTCTTTAAACTTTATGGATATTCTGGCTCCTGCCCGTGACATCACTCGCGTGGTGTTTTTCACCCGCGTTTGGTAACGTCTTTGGTAACTGCTCCGCTCCCGTAGGTCGTAACGTGATGTTAAATAGCCTTTAATCCTTAAGAATCTGGCTATCATATACAACAAGTTTTTTTTTAATCTGACTGGTATACTTCCAGAGATAAACGTGATAAACAAACGAACAAAATATCTCTCTATCTTCATTATAGCTATTTGTATTGTTAACTTAAATAAATGAAAATCTACCAAGCTGGTAGTGACTGGTCGACTCTTCACGTGATCAGAGGGCTGGCCTTTTCTTGACGACATGGTATTGCCAGCCTTTTGGGCACTTCTTCCATTGACAGCGATGCAGACGAGCGCTTTGATGCCTTCACAGCTTCCAAGATTCGTGTTTTGGTTAATGATGGATTTAGAGAATAGTAGTTATATTTTAAATACTAATACTGAAGCGTTTTATGTTTGTTAACAAAGAAACTTCAGCTTTATAAAATTAGTAGTATTGAGAAGAAATAAATATCGATATCCTTAAATGTTTCAACTTTCCCTCCAGACAGTGCCTGCCACAGGAAATGTCCATCCTTTACAAGCACTAGCTTGCATTCTAAGAGGTGCCAGTCCACTGCATTGATATGTTTAAAAGCTAATAACAATAGTACTCGAGGCTCTGGAGTGTGCTGCACTCAAGTTAGGTCAATAACCTTACAGTACAAGTTGCAAGTCACACCCACTGCGGACTCGCTTAAAATAATTAACTATATGGTTATTTTTATGCAGCTATTAAGTTTAGCTTGGGCTAACGTGTTGTTAACTTTGGAAGGTGCAAGAAATGAGAAGGGAATCCATATTTAATCTATACACATAAATTAAATTGAAGGGTCTGTTTGTAATATCAAATTACAAGCTTTTCACTAAGTGCATATGAAAGTATATACGGTACTAAAATAAAACAATTTCTAAACTTTTTGTCTGGCTATATGTCTGTTTGTTCCCGCTTATCTCCGAAACGGCTGGACCAATTTTGATGGGACTTTCACTCGCAGATAGCTGATGTTATAAGAAGTAGCTTAGGCTAATTTATTTTAATTTTTTTATTTACTTACATTTAAAAATATGCAAAAACAAAATTGAAACCAATACAATAGTGAACGCGAACGAAGTCGCGGGCAACAGCTAGTATTATATATGTATAAAGTAACTCTGTCTGTCCGCCTGTTACGCTTTCACGACTAAATCATTGAACTGATTTTGATAAAATTTGTAACGGGTTAAGTTTGAACTCCGAGAAATTGGTATAAGCATCTTTTTATTCCAAGTCCTCGATAACCGACATTTCTGCATACGAAGTCGGTGGCAAAAGCTTGTATGAGATACGACTTATTCTTAGACTATGCAAAGTGCACAAGCTATTATTGACTGTCACAAATCCGTTGTGGTACAACCGTCTACAAAGCAAGCCAGACAATCTGAAAGGTTATCAAAATCTAGGTCTTTGACTACATTCGTACAAAACAAGACAATTATGCACACGTAATATGAAACTGGAACACTTACAATAGCGTGAATATGTTTAGTTTGCGAACATGAGATAAGTTTAAACAAAAATATGCCTTTTATAGATAGAAGACGAGGCCAGTAAGGTCTCCTGACTTTAGATCAGCATATTTTAATAGTTTTAGCTTTTAGGTCGAGGGGTTTCCCTGGATGCGGGCAGCGCAAGACCGGTCATAGTGGCTATCTTTAAGTGGAGGGCTATGTCCAGCAGTAGACGTCGTTCGGCTGATATGATAATGATGTTGTTGATAGTTTTAATGTCCTTTGATATTTTCAGCGTACCACAAATGAAGCAACGTTGATTTCCAAGTTGCGGTAACTGGCAACTTGCAACTTACTACATGAATAAATGCGTAAGTTTATATGGATGGTTGTTTGTTACTAAATTACGCCAGAACGGCTGTACGGATTTGGATAAAATTTGGCATAGAGACTACTTTTCTTCGTGAAAAATGTAAGGTTCCCGTGAGAGATAATATATCAACTTTGAAGCAAATGACAACTGAAAGAACATGACAACAGAAGCATTGCATATTTTTAGACAACAACATACCATCACGCCTGTATTCCCCGAAGGGTTAGGCAGAGGTGTACTAATTTACACCTACAGTTCGCCGCTATGTTTAGGTCCCATGTAATAGGGGGCGAGCCTATTGCCATTAACCGGACACAAATCCTAACTCCGAGCTGATACTGAGAAATTCCAAATGGAAAAACCCAATAATACTTTTTGCTCGACCTGGGAATCGAACCCAGGACCCCATGCTCATCAGTCGCGCTTGCGACCACGAGACCAACGGGGCAGTCAGGTCTATTTGTTACATCTTTTTTTTAAAACAAGTCTCAAAAAACGACCACACGAACATAATAGTCTGTTAAAAAACTGTGCAACGGATAAAAGCATTTACATATTCTCATCTCATCGCCTAAAGCCCTGCCTGTTCTCACACCTACCTATAGCGTGAAGTATGCAACCAACCCTGTCCGCTCAGTGAACTGGACATGCGAACGAAATTAGCTAAAAGTTTATCGATAAAAATCTAGGTCTCTCTACCAATATACGAATATTGTTTAGCTGAAAATTAATTTTGGTAATTATTTTCATTTATGTTTATGTCCGAAACGAACTGCCCCGTTGGTTTCGTGGTCTCAAGCGCGACTGATATACGAGGGATCCCGGGTTCGATTCCCAGGTCGGGCAAAAAGTGTTATTGGGTTTTTCCATTAGGATTTGCTCAGTAGCAGTCCGAAGTTTGCAAGTTGGTGGTGCGACACCCCCGTGCCTCGGAAAGCACGTAAAGCCGTTGGCCTCGGCTGTCATTCGCATATCTTTGACCGTCCTTACGCATAGTCAGAAGCCAGGAAGTCTGACAACCAGTCTAACCAAGGGGTATCGTGTTGCCCACTAACTGGGTTGTGGCGGTCAGATAGGCAGTCGCTCAGTGTAAAACACTGGTATTCAGCTGCATCCGGCTAGACTGGAAGCCGAACCCAACATAGTTGGTTTTTAACGCGATTGGTACGGACCAATCGCGTTAAATACGCTGACGGCACTAGGGGAGTTACTTCACGTTTGTGCTTACGACTCATACTATACTTCCGCCGCATAGCAGCGTTGCTGTGTTCCGGTTAGTAGGGTATGGCTGCCGGTGTAATTACAGGCACATGAAACATTTCAAAGTCTCTGGGAAGGCAACGCATTTGCAAGGCCTCTGATATTTCAGATGTCTATAGGTAGCGGTGACCCCTTTACATCAGGTGCCCGTGGGCTTGTTTGCCATTAAAAAAAAAGCATTTGCAGGTTAGACGTTTTTGACGATTTTGAAGGGGCCACTGAGGGCCGATGCCTGCCGGGGCTGCGGGTTGTTCGTAAGAGATACCGCGCCCCCGGAGCGCAAAGGGCACAAGAAGGAACATGAATGGGTTTTAGTCACTCCCTCCCGCCTCGCCCAGGGCGGGGGAAGTCATTTGATGATTTCTCATCCCTAAAAGAAAAAAGACTAGTGGAACTGAACTCAAATCCGTCTTCATTTAAATATTTTATATTAATGACATCATGTTTGGAAGATCTTTAATAAATATTACTTAGAAACTGCACCTAGTAAGTGGGTAAAAGTTAACAATATCGACTTAACAATAAGGTGATAATAACTTAACACAGTTTGCGTCAGAGCAGACTTATTATAACTTCTGTTCATTGTTATGAGAACTTCGTAAGTATAATATTTAACACATTTTTTTCGTATGAAAACGCAAAACATGTTGCTTTTATTTCTTTGTTTTTAACCCACGACGCAAAAACAACGGGGTGTTGTTTGACGTGTCTGTCTGTGGCATCGTAGCTCCCGAACGCATAAACCGATTTTGATTTAGTTTTTTTGTTTGAAAGGTATATTAGTCGGGAGTGTTCTTAGCTATGTTTGATGGAAATCGGTTCAGCGGTTTCAAAGTTATCAGCTCTTTTGTTAACTGCGGTAGGGATTTTCATTTTTCTGTCGAGGGTTACTGAAAATTTTTAATTTTGTGTTTTTACAAAATTTTTTAAATTGACTATATAGGTCTTTGTACTTTTTAAAGGGAACTTCTTCAAAATTTACAGGGAACGTTGGTATGCAAGATATCTCTCAGATAAAGAACGAACCCTTATTAATATATACTTAGGATCGGTTTTACTCCTTCCCAATAAGTCCCGATTAAATTACTTGGCGGAATCATTTCATAAGAATTTGGTTCCACGTTTTTTACATAGATATTATGTTGTCAATAATGTCTTGTCATTAAAGTGTGGTGGAACAGACCGTAAAAAATACAACAACAAACTTAAAGTAAGTACAGTCACAAGCATACCTAAACATGTAACAATAATTTGGAATTTAAAAGCGATTTTTGCAAAAAAAAATTAAAAATTCTTTTGAATTTTGTGTTAGTTGCTTATGACTGTACTTTCACCACACAAACCTTATCACGACGAAGGAATTCTACAACCTACACTAGATACATCAATCATCATACATCCCACATTAACACTACATTATATCTGCTAACTCTTCCACCGACTGCCAATTTCATGAAAAAGGTCAAATGGCAAACAATAGCAAGCCTTCAATTCCAGCATTACAGATTGCCCGATAGTGCATGAGAAATAAACTAAAAACCTTTGTCGAGGTCATCGGACTGGTAACGCTAAATCACGATAAGTCCACTTATTCGCTTTTCCATTGTGAGTGTGGTTGTGTGTGTCAGTGAACCTCTGGGAATGAGGTGTGTGTGACTATGGTCTCCTAGTAACGGACCATATGTGTGTATTGTTCAGTATTTGGGTTTCCGCTTTTCATTTCTTTTATGGTGTTTGAACCTGAATATATATGTAGGTACACTGGAAAAATTTCAATTAAATAAAGCAGCAGTAATCTCGTGAAACGAACAACACAAAAACCTAAAAATGACTTTGTGCTCATCAAAACGTTTGTCGTTTGACGTTTACCTTGACGTTTGTGCTCACGACTCGTGGCAGCTACTATAGGTAAATGGACTTCGGGTAATTCACTCGATATGAACATGAACATGATCCAAATAATACCCCCTTTTTTTTGGATGGTAAGTAAATCATCTAATGACTTCCCCTGCTCTGCGTGGGGCAGGACGGGTGACTTTTACTGATTAAAACCCATCCATGTTCCTTCTTGTGCCCTTAGCTTTCCGGGGGCGCGGTATTATCTCTTTGATAATAGCTCCTAAGAGTTGGTTTTAGCTCCTCGTACGCCTTTCAAAGGTCCGCGACTATAGGGTCCCGAGTTACATATAGTACAATTATTAGCAACTTCAATCAATATAAAATAATAAGAGCTTAATATAATTCAACAGAGGATAATATGATTATTAGACTAAGATCAAGAAGAAATGATTATAAGTATCCAGAGGTATTTCTTACTTGGAACAGTGTCATAGTGAAAGTAACAGTAGTTTATCACTTACTGCCCCAGTTAGAGCGCGGTATGTGGAGTATCTTAGTGAAGTAGTTACTTCTTGTGATTGATGATTGATTACAATGTGCGAACATCAATCTCCCATTAATACCACTATTCAATTTACGTAAATACATCTAATTTATATTCTTGGAGCAAGAAATGTTTATCATGCAAGCCATTTGTAAACACCGCAAAGTAATCATGGGAAATTTCTGGCAAAAAAACTATTTATTTAGTTTTTTAAACTAGCAATACTACAAGTACGAAAAACTATTTTTTTGTTGTCAACATTTAAGTTTTCTGCATTTAAATTGACAGTAAAGTTCTATACTTAAACCTTAAAACAGAAAAAAAACTAACCAAATAAAAAAAAGACTAACAAGAACACATCATATCTATCGATTGGTCTAACAATAGTAATGACAGTGAAAGTAGAAGGTCAGAGGCGTGGCCAACTGACAGTTCTTTACCGTTTGACATCATCAATCGTTAACTATTAACCAATCGATACTTACAAAGAATAATAAAATTAGGTCCAACATGAACATGCTAACGTATAACGTAACGTATTCAATTCGAGTGGATTTTCAAATTTGGAAACACAACTATTCTATGGCTATTTTTTTTTTAAAAGCACAGAGTGCGGTACAGATTTTTTAAATTTAAAAATCGAATAACAGAAAAGGCGCCGTAATGAGGATAATTATGTCGTGTGGAGCATTCTAAATATGAATTTGAAAGAAAATAAGAGTTTGCGATAACCAAAGAAATAATGACAATATAATGTGACTACAAAGACAATTTAGATATTTGGAAAAAGAGGACATCAATTACCAACATACATCCAACCACAGATAAATCAAGATATATAAAAGTGGAAAACTTTATGCCTACATAAAGTACATTATCCTACAAACTACAGCCTAAGGAGACATAAATAAGAACTTATTTGGGTTAAATAAAATTGATGATATTCACGTCTAACTTTTGGGGTTAATGGAAGAAAACACTCCGTAATTTATGATAGAAGGCCATTGTCTATTAGGGCTGCGTTACGCGACTGTTCCTATTTTAGAGTCAAAATAGAAACGACGACACGGCTGGCGCAGTGCCTAAACCAAACCCATTGCTATTGAGATATTATAGTGCACAAGTGTGTGCGCAAACACAGGTGTACTCCCTTCTCCCTAACTTTCATAGTCCGATGGGACGGCAACTCGACGCAACCGGGGAGAGATCATGCGCATGACTAACGGCTTTACGTGTTTTCCAAGCCACGGGGGTGTCACACCACTAACTTCCAAACTCCAGGCTGTTAAACCCAATAACACTTTTGGCCCGACCTAGGAACCTAAGATCCCACGCTCATCAGTCGTGTTTGCCGCCGCAAGACCAACGGGGCAGTTTACTAGTATCAAATATTTGTATGACCTGCAGATGGTTGTCTCGAATCTGGTAGTTTGGGTAATGAGTATATCATAATAGTCCTGACTCCCGTTTTGGGTCACGGCGTTCAATCTATTAGTAGTAGTAGAGCTCTTTGTGAAGAAGCTCGTCCGTGGAAGTACTACCACCATACCTATTTCTGTCGCAAAGCAGGGTTCCTGTGTTCCGGTTTGAAGGATATGGGTGTCGGTGTAATTACAGGCACATAACACATTTCAACTGTGTCTGGGATGGCAACGTATTTGCAAGGCCTCTGGTATTGCAGATGTCTATAAGAAGCGGTGACCACTTACAATCAGGTGGCCCGTCAGTTTTTTTGCTATCCAATTATATACAAAGAAAACTTTTATTTTTGCTAGTGTCTTCTGTTCAGCTCCTTGAAAAGGGCCTCCCCGATTCCAACTATCAGGATGTTTCTTCACACTATCAATATTGGGGAAAACGTAATTACACTGTAATAAAATGTTACATTTGTAATACCCACCAAATATCAATTTCTGATAAGGGATACGATAAATTACTATACTACCCCTAATTACCTCAATATCGCGTGCAAATAATCGTAAATGCCGATATTGATACATATAATTTTAAACCTAAACTGGACACATTACGATTGCCAATTGCTTAACAATAGAGATTGATGTAACAATTATGTTATTTGTATCAAAACATGCGTGCTTGTGTTGGGCCTTGTGCGATTTTCCAATAATTCAAACGTCAGAAGGAAACTGTAAGTACTTTGGTACCTATTGTACTTAGATTTGGATAACTTGAAATATCTTCTAGCGTCTGTTTGATAATGTATGGGAGTTTATTCTATTTCCTACTATCCTACTAATAATTAATATTATCCTTCTTAATATTATATTACTTGATTCTGCTCGTGTCTTCGTCCGCGTAGTTTTTTCACCCACATTAGGTTACTGCTCCGCACCTTTTGGTCGTAGCGTGACGTTATATAAATAAAAGAATTTTGCAATTAAAAAAAAAGTTTCTGCGATTAGCGCGTTCAACCAAACAAACAAACTCTTTAGCTTTATAATATTAGTATAGATAAATGCGCAAGTTTGTGAGGATAGATAGATGGATGGATGGATGTTTGTTACTCTTTCACGCTTAAACGGCTGAACGGATCTGGATACAATTTGGCACTGAGATAGATTGTAGTGTGGAATAACACATAGATACTTTTTATCCCGGAAAAATGTACGGTCCCCGTGAGGATAAGACATCAAATTTGGAACGGGCAAGGTCGCGGGCTAAAGATAGTATGTTTAATAAATGCACCTACAATACAGGAGCTGGAAAAAAAAAAAGAATAATCCTAAATCTGTAATAATCTATCAGTATTCATACAACACACGGCAGCGAAGCAGTCCCCAAAGACGTAACGCAAAGCATATTATTATGAAGAAAAACCACGCGGACGAAGTCGCGGAGAGAAGCTACTAGCTCCATAAACACAAGCAAAAGAAACAACCCTTCAAACCGACCAAGAAACAACCTTAAAGGTTGCCGCCGGGGCTGCGGGTTGTTCGTAAGAGATACCGCGGCCCCGGAACGCAAACGGCACAAGAAGGAACATGGATGGGTTTTAGTCAGTAAAAGTCTGACACTCCCTCCCGCCCTGCCCAGGGCGGGAGAAGTTATTTGATGATTTTCCAACCCCCAAAAAAAAAAAAAACAAAATACCTTAAAGGTTAACTTACGTTCCAATACCAATTAAAAATACACCATTTAATTTTACAAGAAAATTACTAATACAAAATAACCTTCGTTCAAGGCTTATACCAGGTGTAAACCATGTCCTTGGACTCACCAGGGCCATAATATTCCTTCGTGAAATACCAACCTCGGTCATTACAATGGTCTATAAAGGCCACATCGTAAAAACTTGACTGATGCCTATAGGAGGTACAGTTAGCGAAAAAATTGGTATACAGGCCTAAATATGCATCATTCCACTAGTATGCAAATATTCATTTTTATCGTCTAAAGATTTATGGCAAATAGAGATTTTCAGAAGACCATTTTCTGCTACACTGCTGTCTACGTAGACTATAGAAGTAAACCATAGTTCAAAATTATTCCACGGAGATACAAAAATGGAACGATCTCAAATTTTAGGTAATACATTTCAACCGTTTAGGGTAACAAACGACTATCCATCCATCTAACCTTAGACCATTTTTGCATATAAAATAGTAGTAGGAATCTCAAATGCTGCACCGACCCCTTAATTTAACGACACGGTTGGTGTAGTGGCCGAACGATTGGCTGCTGCGCTACGTGTCGCGGGTTCGATCCCCGCACGGAACAAATATTTGTATAGCCTACAGATAGTTGTTCCGGGTCTGGCTGTTTGTGTATGTGAGTTTATGTATTTGTAAACGCACCCACGATACAGGAGAAGTTGTTAGTGTGGGGCGACTTTAAAAAATAATAATAATTGAGATGACGATAAATAATTTAAAAAAAAAAATAGAAGATGACGGTTTATACAAATCACCATATTATGTATTTATGTAAATAGTAGCACAATATATATTTTTTATACCACTATGATGGCCAACGGGTGTACGGAACACCTGATGATGAACGGTTATCGTAGCCTATGGACGCCTTGCCGACCCTTAAAAAACCTATATTCAGTCCCATCTTGAAGATCTCCATATTGCAAACATAACATTGTTTAAAAGCATGTAATTGTAAACTAGCCTCCCGTATATCTATGTGTTTGTTTCACTGTACCTAACAGGTATTACTTGTAGGGATGGAGTAGCCTGGGAACGCCCTGTAGGAATGTTGATTAGTGAGTAGGAGGTATGTGTGTTTTGCTATAAGCGATTACTGTTAAGAGATGAGAAGTGTCATACGGATGAGAAACATTAATCGGCTAATTAATAAGATTCAGATAAATATTTCGTTGGTTAATTTAACTACTAGAATATAACCCGCGGTGTCACCCGCGTTCAGTTACGTTTCTGGTTACTACTCTGCTTCCATTGTTTATTTATATATTATTAAAACTTTTTGCACATAATGTAAATAATACACTGTACAAAGGCGGACTTAATGCCTTTGGCATTTTCTACCAGTCAACCTTAGGGTGATGCAGAGATAAAACATAGTAGGTACAAGAAACAGAAAGTTTCCAGGAATAAAATATAATAAATACATATATACATACATACAAACAAAATATACAGAGTAGAGAAGCCAAAAAATATTATGCATTGTTCGTAGCATAATGTTCTATACGTATAAACCTTTATCTTGAATCACTCTACGTAATAAAGAAAACCGCATTAAAATCCGTTGCGCAGTTTAAAAGATCTAAGCGGACAGACGGCGCGAAGCGACTTCGTTTTATACTATGTAGAAATGATTATACTCATAGAAATCTTCAAGGATAAGAAGATCCGGGTCGTATTATATGGCGAATATTTAAGGGCTTGACAAGAAAATATTTAGAAGTAAGTACCTACCTATCTTAGTTATAATTATTCACCTATTATTTTAAAATTCTATTCTTTCTACTATTGATAGCAGTCAAGATTGAGTTGGCCTAGAACGTAGCCATGAATTTGGCGCCCTCAGTAGCTCATTTTAAAATCCGCAAGTTATTCTCAAAATTACTCAATGAATCGCTGAAAGTCTTTAAATATTTTTCGGGCAACGATGCAACAGCCTTTTTATTAGATCGAAACTTAAGGCCACGTTTGAATTATGACCTCGAACATATTTTTGAATGAACTAATCTGAAGAGACAATCATACAAATATCAAAAGTGATTTTACTATTCTAATTAAAAATATCTGTAGAAAGTGATATTATTCAAGTACTAGTTTATGCCCGCGATTTCGTCCGCGTAAATGTCGGTTCAGACAAACTCAATGAATAAAAGTATCCTATTTTCATGCTTAGGGATCAAACTTACTCCGTACCAAATTTCATCTAAATCGGTTCAGTGGTTTAGTCGTGAAATCGTAACAGACAGACAGAGTTATTTTCGCATTTATAATATTAGTATGGAAGTATTATTTTTACTACAAATCGATTTTACAACCCTGACCATGTGTGTAGCGAATCTCAAAAAAATAATAAATTATGAGGTCTTGAACACATGTCATGGCTACCTCTAGTTGTGGTGTGTGTGTGGTCTTGTCTCTGATACCAATAAAAAATCCTTAAAGCTGCGAACACACTGCACAGGTCCCTTCGTGCTATTACAGTCAGAAACAAAAAAGTTATGACTATTTCGAGATTTTGAACGATTACAAAAAGAATTCATTATCACGATACTTATCGTAAGAGATACCGCGCCCCCGGAACGCAAAGGGCACAAGAAGGAACATGGGTGGGTTTTAGTCAGTAAAAGCCTGACACTCCCTCCCGCCCCGCCCAGGGCGGGAGAAGTTATTTGATGATTTCCCACCCCCCCAAAAAAAAAAAATCACGAGACTTAATTCAAAATCAATAAGTAAGGGCGATGGACTAACTACAATAACTAATCCAAACATTACTAAGATTTGTAGGTCACCTCTGCAATCCTTAAGTAGGTGTACGATGCCAAATAGTTACCAATCCAATAATCTGATTAGTTTAGGTTACTTAGTAAACTTTTGGATATTTTTTCATCATCGCAAATCAAGCGAGAATATTGCAACAGTTGCTATTGACGACTTAACACAGTGAGTCGTGATGAAGTAACAAAGACGAGGTTTCGATTTTGAAAACCCTTTGTTCGGTATTTAATTGGAAATACTATTTTGTATTAGTTAGAAAGAGAGATATTTAGATTTAATCTCTTATTGAATATTAATGAATCGTGGAGTTTAAGTGGAAGGAGAAACGATCTGATTTAAAAATATAATAAGTTTTTGAAGTAATGACCAATTGAGAAACTGCCTCGGTGGCCTAGTGGTCCTAAGAGTGACTGCTACGCTAGAGGTCTTGGATTCGATTCCCAGGTCGAGCAAAAAGCGTTGTTGGGTTTTTCTATGAAATTCTCAGTACAGCTCGGAGTTAGGATTTGTGCCCGGTTAATGGCAATAGGCTCGCCCCCTGTTACATGGGACCTAAACATACCGGTGAACTGTGGGTGTACATTGCTACACCTCTGCTTAACCCCTCGGGAAAACAGGCGTGATGGTATGATGGGGTAAATTGAGAATATAGAATAAGTAGAATATAAAATTATTCGTTTTATTTGAGTGAAAATATTATGTAAAATATTCACACTACCAGTAGTATCTTACACTAACTTTTGCCTGCCACCTCTTCCGCTTGAATATTCGTACAGATCCCAATTTTTTTGATGCTTCATAGCTTTCCTTTTATTTTATACTATACGACCTGCCCACGACCTTGTCCGCGTAGCTTATTTCACCCGCGATAAGTTACGTCTTTCGTTACTGCTCCGCTCCCGTACCGTAGCGTGATGGTATATAGCCTATGTTACTCAGGGTGAATGTAGCTTTCTAATGCTGAAAGAATTTTTGAAATCGCCGCAGTAGTTTTTGAGTTTATTCATTACAAACATACACACACACAAAAGTACAAAAATTCAAATTTTTCCTCTTTATTATATTAGTGTAGATTTATTTAAATACATTTTGAATTGGACGAGTAGCTTATCTCTTTACTATTTAGCTTTATATATTAGTATAGCTAACTACATACCAACCACAAGATTCTACAGATTGACAATTAATGAATTAAACAAGAATAGTTCAAAGCATTTTAATTGATTGTTTATTCAACCTTTTTTTCTATTTTTGACAGAGAACCGCTCGCGAAGAAAACTATTTAACCGCGAAGTTACAGATAACATTTGTCTCGATTCATTCGGTGACTTTTAGTTAACAATCATACCATCATCACGCCTGTATTCCCCGAAGGGTTAGGCAGAGGTGTACCAATGTACACCCACAGTTCGCTGGTATGTTTATGTCCCATGTAATAGTAGGCGAGCCTATTGCCATTAACCGGGCACGAATCCCAACTCCGAGCTGCTACTGAGAATTTCATAGAAAAACCCAATACCACTTTTTGCTCGATCTAGGAATCGAACCCAAGACCTCTAAGGTAGTAGTCGCGCTTAGGACCACTAGGCCATCGAGGCAGTTATAACTATCAGAAATCTATAAACTGTATCGGAAACTTTCTTGGGAAAGTGACATTGAAATAATTCTAATGTTATTATAAATGCGCTTGTAACTATCTGTCTGGTTGTCTATTATGCTTTCACGACAAAATTACTGAACCGAATGTGATACAATTTGGTGCAAAGTAAATTTGAAGAAAAGACATCGGCTACTTTTTATTTCGCGACTTTTTATGCGTTCGCAATAACACACATTTACGCGGCCAAATTCGCGGGCAGGAACTAGTTCTGAATAAGAAACAGCTGTTATTTTACCGAACAAACCGACCCTAACGGAAAAAAACCAATCCTAACACAATTCAACTCAAAAACAGCTATATCCCATATTCCTACTCTCACCTAATTTATATTATTCCCTTTAAAGAAACGCAAGTAGTCCGTCCCTCCATATTGTTCGCCAGGTGTACCGTTAAGGGCGGCCGCACACTGCACTACAAACATCTGTTTCCGACACATGCGACTAAACGCACTTTTTTCTATGCAATTGGACTGCGCTTTTGGCAAGCGACCCTGGGTAGAATGCCTTAAGAGTTTTTAAATGATTTTTTATTGGCACACTTGAGTACAAGGCCTCGAGAGTACCGTCCATTGTAAATTGATTTTTAATGTCTTTTCATTACGTTTGGTTTTAAAAGGATTTTAATGTTTCTGGCTCGTACTTCTCCATAGAGGCCTACCTACGTTTTGTAACGAGCAACTAGATGAATCTTTCTGTTTGCGGTATTTGTTCAAAAGAGTCACCGCGGCTTTGGAACGCAAAGGCACTCCCTTCCGCTCCGCCCAGAGCTTAAGAAGTCAATATTCTTTCTGACTAACTGACCGACTCCCTGACAATTAAAAAGTGCCTGTAAATGGTCTAATCGAAAGAAATGCTTTGGCTTTGAATGTTGGGCTTTTTAAAGTTCTTTTTGTAGTTTTTTTCTTCGTTGGATTTTAATTCGACATCTGACTTAAAATACCCAAAAGCATCTCTAAGTAATTCAGCAGCATTTTTAATAATAACACACAAGGTTATTAATTAAAATGTAGTTTACAAAAATCTAGGTCAAAGTATTGCCAAAGTTGAGTACACTGCAATATTTTTGCACTGTGTACGTAAAAATATTAATATTTTATTACAGAAACTACATACATATTATCATTTTAAACAAATTAGCATGTTTTTATTATTTACGACATTTCTATTACATATCATTCTATACATTGACTAACCAAAAATATGCATATAAAAAAAATATGCTCTAAATATTTACTGAACCAAAAAAACGTTTACACTCAGACAATTTTACGACTAATATCCGCAGTCCGTACAAACTCACAAGGGCGACTAATTATTATAAAACATTATGAAAACTCACGGCCACGCCTTTCTCCCTTTAACACAGAAATAATGACGAGACTCAGTAGAACAATGGACTATAAGACATAATATGACCCGGTCATAGCAATTACAAGACATTGGCTTATATAAATGATGATGAGAGGGTGTACTAAGACATTTCTGCCAAGTGTCTGCCAATAAAAATGACTGGTCGTTGTGTTTAAAGGTCGTCACAATAAATATTAATTTTAATTTCGTTTATTAAGTGAATGTAAATGCAGTGCTTTGTTGATCATCCTTATTGAGTTATACTGATGGCCTAACACGAGTACACAAAAAAAAAACGCAATGTCATTCGATTAAAATTTTTAAAATATCTGTTTCGCACAAAATATTCATTTTGTTTGAATGCCTTATTCATGTCACTGAGTGACCCTTATTATGTTTATAATGCTATGGGGTAGTCGTATTACCAATTTAAAAATCGACTCGCATCGAATAGTTTTCAGCGCATTTGTACTAGGCCCTCTGGCCTTACAAATTAAAAAATGTTTTAATTATTAAGAAATACGGTAATTTTATGATTTTTGATTTAATTTAAGGTAAGCAAATGTTTGGGTAATTGACAATAACGCATCGCGACAGCAAATAAGGTTCAAAATACGGATACATTTGTTGTTAGTTGAATCGGATAAGCACAAAATTAACAGTAATTTGAAGTGTTCTTTAAATTGTGAAAAAAATACTATGCTACAGCTCAGTGAAATAATTTATATGTATATCTTTAGTTCATGAAATTCCCTATAATGTCATTACAGAAAATTATTAAAATTCTGAGATCTATGCGATGAAAAAAAAATTAGTATGCTCTCATTTACGATTTTTTTACCATGATACTCTTATACTTTCATGAAATATTTATAGATAAGTCTTTTCTTGAACCCTTGACAATACACAAAATTTTTAAATTCGCCAGAATATAAGACAAATATGTGTGTTTTACGATGTCCTGTGTTCGGATGGCCCCTTAAACTTAGATGGAAAAACTTGATATAAACTCGAAAGATTTCTGAAGTGATTGTACATTTCAAGCTGTAATTTTTTTAAACCAGTCCTTATAATCTGTCTCTTCTCTAAGGATTAAAATAATGCTCAACCTTACAGTACACCACAGTATACCCGAGGTCACAGTACAACAAGCAATCATTACATAAACTCAAAGCATCAAATAACACACTGACAGCAATATACAATGCTCACAAAAATAGAAATATCTGAACCAAAATCAAGGAAGGTAAATCATACAGATGCAACGATTATAACTGTTCATAACAGCCATTCGCACAATGAGCACAGGGTCCCTGACATCAAGGTTAGCCATGTGAAACATGCCCGGAAGTCTAAAACATGTGCCAGATTGATCTACTGGCAAAATTATCTAATGCATTTTTGTACACTGTGGTGAATTCTTTGAATACCCCCATGTCCTTGCTGAAATGAATTTTGATGAAAATATTTCTTACTTAAAGAACTTACTTAAATAATAATTAGATTACAAACTACGAGTATGTACAGTTAATATACAATACAAAAAAGGAAGCTTATAGGGCATCATAAAACTCATCCGCATTACCACGTTTACCATCAGCATTACCACGTTGACAATATTTAAATAGGGAACTATCAAATAGTACGTTAAGTTTATTTTTTGTGTTGTTACCCGACCCAAACCAAAAGGCAATTATATTTCAGAAATGTATATGTATATTTTGTATGTTCATTTGTGTGTGCACATTTCCTGCAGAATTCGTCGCATGTTGATAAATAAGGTATTAATGGAAGTGTCATTTTTAGCTGGTTAGAGGCTTTATGACGTCACAGAAAATTGACAGCAAAAAGGTCGCTTCAGGCGAACATAAATACGGGCCTGTGGACGGTGAGCAATGGGTAGCTCACCGTCCTTACGTTTAACATAACGACAGGCCGTGTGGACGGCGCGTTCCTGTTCCGCGCGCGCCTCAAAGAGATGTCAGCAAAAGGAAGGGGCCACTGAGGGCCGATCCCTGCCGGGGCTGCGGGTTGTTCGTAAGAAATACCGCGCTCCCGGAACGCAAGGGGCACAAGAAGGAATATGGGTGGGTTTTAGTCAGTAAAAGTCTGAC
Organism: Caradrina kadenii; assembly: GCA_947462355.1. Classification (NCBI taxonomy): domain Eukaryota; kingdom Metazoa; phylum Arthropoda; class Insecta; order Lepidoptera; family Noctuidae; genus Caradrina; species Caradrina kadenii. The sequence goes on along the minus strand of OX381693.1, from coordinate 1,562,981 downwards.
ACTCCCTTCCGCCCCGCCCAGGGCGGGAGAAGTTATTTTATGATTTCCCACCCCCCAAAAAAAAAAAAATTCAAGTTAGAAAATCACGTCTGGTTTCTAATGAAAGGTCTTATGTCAATAGCGTTAATTAAAAAAAAAAACATCTTTTGTAAGCGCTTAATTATCTAATTTCTTTGTAATATTTATCTAGTGAAACAATGATGTCATTGAGGTAGGTACGAAACCTTTCAACAAGGACATAGGGGCATTTTTTTTTCATGACGTCCGCGTCATGCGACGCGATTTTTCCATTATAAAAGAAACCTACATGAAGCTGCGATTGCCCGATTTATAAAAACAAATAAAATGGATACTCGATTTCTGATGATTTTTTTTATAAAAAACGTCGCTCCACTCTAGGAACTGCTCTTGTATCGTAAGTACGTTAACAAACATATTAACTCACATACACAAACAGCCAGACCCGGAACAGCTATCTGTAGGCCATACCAAACATTTGTTCCGTTCGGGAATTAAACCCGCAACACGCAGCGCGCCAACCGTGTTGTCAAAAACCTGTTTGCTGTGTTTCAAGTTGATATTCAATTCAATGGCCTACTATAACACTGGCGAATATCATCAAAAATCTGGATTAGATTACCAGCTTGACAAATTCACGAATAAACTAACGAGGTCGTTACTGCCTACCCCCATAACACTGTCTCGTTGGCCTAGTAATTGCCTCGTTAGCCTAGTGGTCCTAAGCGCGACTGCTACGCTAGAGGTCTTGGGCTCGATTCCCAGGCCGAGCAAAAAGTGTTATTGGGTTTTTCTATGAAATTCTCAGTAGCAGCTCGGAGTTTGGATTTGTGCCCGGTTAATGGAAACATGCACATTACATGGGACCTAAACCTACCGGCGAACTGTGGGTCTACATTGTAACACTTCCTAACCCTTCGGAGAATATAGGCATGATGGTATATTATGTAAATAAGTACACGCCAAATAATACTCTATAATAATAACACATTCAATTCAACGACGACCAACCTTTCACAGAACAAACAATTGACAGTTGATTGTCGTTCGATAAAACCATTAGAACGTCCACAGGTTTACCATAGCCATCGAGTATCGATATGTCTGTCAAACGCGGGCGACTAGTTCAAGGGTACATACATGATTAATGTGAAGCATTATCGACCTGGCTTGTCGCACACGGGTCACGCCACAGCCACAGAACACCGCCACAGAACTGGGTACTATGGCTGTCAAATAATTTATGTTGAACTTGGTGCACGCGGAAGAAGCTGGTGGTGGTCTGAGGATCGCCAGTGACACGGAGTCCGACGGACCCGGAGATTTTAAATTTAATTTGTCTAAGTTGGAGGCAGAAGCGTAACAGAAGACAAATGTATTAAATACAAGTGAACTGCCCGTGTATTCGTTCGCATGGCTAATTCCGCCCGCGTTTAATTACGTCTTTGGTTACTGCTCCGCTCCCGTGACTCGCATAGCCTGAGTATGTATGTAATCAGGAACAGCGAACCTGTGTATTGGTGAAAAAATAGTTAAAAAGTATTTTCGGCGCTTATTCGGTACAAACAAAAAATCTAAAATCAATTTGGTGTTCCGATCTTTCAAAGTCAAAATCATATCATTTGTTTCAATTAGACACTTTTGAAAAACAAGAATAATGAATTGAATCTAATTTCTCCTTCCAAAAGGTAGTTTCGTATGGAGAAGAATGGTGAAGAAACTCCTAACTTAATCTTTTAAAATACATGTGTTACAATATTTGTAGGTATATAGCATCTTAAACGATTACACTTGATTGCGATGCACCTTGCATAAAAGCTACTATCATAATACGTATAGTAGCCGCCACTGGGATTTTGGGTTTCTTTTGGGGTTTTTGGGGCGCGGACGCTGCACGCGATCGGTCCAACTGACGGATCAATCGCGTGCAGCGTCCGTGGCCGCAAATACCTAGAAAGGAAGCGAAATACCCAAAAATTAACTTGACATTTCTGCTCACGACTCGCGGCGACTACTATAACATGATTGTAAGCCAATAGATTTCACGGCCCCGACCATGTAGGGAACGCGGTGAAACCGGCGCGTGCGCCTGTGTTCCGAATAGTGATGGACGATAGACGCGCAAGCTTAGACTGTAGTGAGCAAGACAGGTATGTAACTATACATTTTATGAGACTACATGAAATAAAGAACGAAAGAAAAACCATTTATTCAAGCAAACGTGGCGCCCATAACATAAAAATTTTGTTTCAACAAGCCCAAGACAAACAAAAATTGGTAGTAAATAAATATATATAACCAAAAGAAAAAGAAAACTTAATAAAAATTGTCCTAAACGAAAATAATTATGCGCCACAGCCGAAAACCAAGGCGCAAGATCCGAATACCACATAGCCTGGAGAAGGTCGTGATCCAACGAACAAGAAGAAGGGGTAAGTGCAGAATTTACTGACGCAAATGATTTGGAAATTACGAAGACAATAAAAAAAGAATCAGCCAAATCCGTCCTGACGTTCTCGAGTTTTACGCAACACATTTAGCCATTCATTTTTATTTGTATAAATAGATTAAAAATATCAGCCTATTGATGTCCTCCAAGTCAATTATGCTTTTTAAAAATAATCCATATCAATTAAGAGAATTTAGATTTTATTGGTATTGTTTGAAACCAGTTATTTTTTGTCTGACTTACGCAATTTTAATTGTAGATTGTGTGTTGGTTTACCTGTAATGAAACAAATAATTCGTTAATAAATTAAAAATCAATATCATCAAAATAATATAAGACCCTAATGAAGAAAAGGTAAAGGCTTCTTCACATACAGAGAAGACACGAGCATTGATCACCACGCTTGCTTAAATCGGATTGGTTATTACAGACTAATTTTTAATTAAGTCCAGGTTTTCATACGATGTTATTTTTTCGCCGACATCAGTGATGTCCAAGAAAGTACATGTCATACAACATTTTCTAGATGACTCAAATATGCCAGATCTAAAAAAAACCATAAGTATTGAAAATCCTATCAAAATTGATCAAGCATTTTCGGAGATTAGCCGAAACAAACAGATAGACAGACAAACACAAAAAAAATCGTTTGAGTACCATGTTAACATTCATATTTGCTTAGTAAAAAGCTGTTATTTTGACACTACAAACAGACACTTCAATGTTATCTATTTGTATAGATTTTAATTCAATCAATGCTTACATCATCAATAAAACTAATCTTCGTAATAAAATAGCTATCGATGTTAATGTCATGGCCCCTCCATAAAAGGATACAATATAATATCAATATTATTACTATGACGAATAAAAAGCTGGGCGAGGTTATTATGAAGTCAATGTGACATTCGGAGCACCCACGCTATGCGTTGGTCATCTAATATAGCCTTTATCGGTTTAATGACTTCGTTATGAGATGTCATATTACTAGACATCATTAATCTTCGCGACGTATGGTAGATTTAGAATCAGATTACATGATGGTAGTTATAATAATTAGATTCTAGAATCTAATCTATATAAGGCTATCTAATTGGGCCGAGTATGCAACCTTGCGGGACCCCAAACATTGTTGCTTAGGAAATAAATGGAAGAATAATATGAAAAGAGAATTATCAAAGTGGACTAAAAAAAAGATACAAGAAATAATAAAATGACTTAATTTTAATACTAAATGATTTTATAGAAGAAACTAGAAGAATAATGTTACCAGGATTTTGTAGAAGCTTAATTTAAAATGAATGTTTGTGGAGATTCTTGCTCGTTCTTCTTGGAACGGGCAACTAGATTCAACTTTCTGACTTTCTAACCATCTCGTCGCCAATTCCAAACTGGCTGTAAATAGTTAGACTAGCTTCTTCGCGCAACTTATAGTTTATAATAATACCAGCTTATTGTTCCACTGCAGGGCAAAGGCGTCTTCTCATACAAAGAAGGCACGAACATTGATCACCACGCTTGCTCACAGCGGATTGGCGATTTTAGATTTTAATTAGTTAGAAGTCCAAGTTACCTCACGATGTTTTCCTTCACCGATGTCAGTGAAGTCCAAGATCAAGTTAGAAAGTACATATTGCTACTGTATTTTCTTGCAAGCGTTCCCATCCCTATTGGCACGCAATTACCTTTCCTGATTAACAATACCTATTAGCTTCACGCTATACAACAACATTTAGTTAGTTATGTAATGTGCTAACTGATGATTGTTTCCAATTCTGTACGAACGTTAAATTAGGTACTTTCTTTTTTTTGGTTACTTGAGTTCGTTTTAGTAAGAATGTTAATATTTTTAGGCAAAGTGTTTTGGATTTTTCGATTAGGATTTTTTTAGTAGCAGCCTTGGTTCTACCCCTGATCTCTATACCTGATTGGCTGACTGCCCCGTTGCTCGTGGTCGCAAGCGCGACTGCTGAGCGTGGGGTCCTGGGTTCGATTCCTATGTCGGGCAAAATGTGACTGGTTTTTTTTATTACGAATTTCTCAGTAGCACTAGCAGCCGTTTGGAAGTTGGTAGTGTGACCCCCGTGCCGCGAAAAGGGTATTATAAAGCAGTTGGTCTCTCCTGGTGATCTCTCCCCGGTCGTGTCGTATTGTCGTCACATTGGACTATGAGAGTTAGGGAAGAGGAATTGCCCCCTGTGTTTGCGTAAACACTTGTTAACAATAATATCTCCTGCGTACTTGGCTAGTCTCCATTGAGATTTGCCGCCGCCGCGACTTGACCAAAATTCGATCGGGACAATATTATTTCATGTTGTTTATCTACTTTCAACTCCATTGTATTATGTATTGGTACCAAATGATCTTTACATTCGTAACTGACACGCATCTAGCACTGCCCTACAAACAACTGTTACGCATTGCATGATCTACATGTACATTCTCATGTCGAGATAATACTGATTATTTCAAGTTTATCTAACTTTTATAGCTATCAGAGATGGAATCTATATTGTATGTATGTTTATCTTAGAAATGACGTTATTTTGTTCTCAGATGGGCGGTGCCTGTAGACTTTATTTCTGAATTGAGCACACGATTATTTTCACATAAACGATCTTGTTTTTAAACATCTTAGGAAAAGGAATCATATCATCAGTATAATCAATTTTAAGTATAAATAAATTATTTGTTTGAACCGAAAATGTTTTAGTAACATTAAGTCTCTTATTACTTTCATTTAATTTTTGGACTGGACACAGCCCTCTTCTCATACACAGAAGGGACGAGGATTGATCACCAGGCTTGCTCAAAACGGATTGACAATTACGGACTTAATTACCTCTGCCTAACCCTTCAGGGAATACAGACGTGATAGTATGTGTTATATTAATAACAAGTCCAGGTTTCCTCAGGATGTTTTCCGTCAACGATGTCAGCGTTGTCCAAGAAAAACTTAGAAGTTACATATGAATTGAAAAAATCACATTGGTACTGGTCCGGTATCAAACCTGCAACCTCATCCATGAGGAGCAAGCACCTTAACCACTGGGCCATCACACCCATGTGTAGGTAAGTAGCTATGCAATATTGCAAAAAGTACAATTGCACCACACTTAAACCCAAAACTCCGAAATCGGCCCTATTTCAGTTAACTTTCGCTGGACGGCTCATAAATTTTATATCTAACCGACTTAGTTTTACGCAAAGTATCTGGCTGACATGCAAGCCATTGTTTATTTAAATTTTATTCAAACGATTTTCCACTGCCGTGATCACATGAAGGTATGCGACGAATACTGTTCGTAAAAAAAGACTTTAGTTTATTAACTAGAAGATGCTCTTCAGTTTTCCAAATTACAATACCAATCTAAAAAAAAAAAATACCATCACGCCTGTATTCCCCGAAGGGTTAGGCAAAGGTGTAACAATGTACACCCACAGTTCGCCGCTAATACCTATCTATACTAATATTATCGCATAGGCTTCGAAACTGCTGGACCGATTTCAACCATTTTTTCACCAATAGATGGCTTTATTATTCCTGAATAACATAGGCTATATAACATCACGCTATGAGACACAGGAGCGGAGCAGTAACCAAAGACGTAAATTAAAATGGGTGAAAAAAAACTACGCGAACGAGGTCGCGGGCGGAAAAGATACTATAAAGTGTGTAAAAAGACACATAAAGCAGCCGAAAGTCACATTTGGTTCCCATCATTGGGAACAATGGTGGATCATACCTGGGAACCTTCCTTTTATACATCATGTCAAGCTGTAGCGTTTATTAATTGAATGCTAAATTGCCAACCATATGTTTGTTATAATTAGAGTCTCAAATACGATGTAAGCATATTTTTCATTTCCACAATATTATGAATCGAATGTGCATATGCCGCCAAGCCGAAGAAATCCGACTTTAAAACAACTGAAAAATTACAAACAAGATCACATTCCATACGAATTCAAGAAGTTGGTGGGAGGTATCTCTTTGAGTTTTAAAACTCCTTGTTTATGAAATAAATTCTACGGACTAGCTGGTCTCCAGCGCGGTTGCAGAGGTAGAAGTCCTGAGTTCGATTTCCAGGTCGGGTAAAATCAGGTCGAAATTGGAAGTTAGTGATGTCACACCTCTGTGCTGTTGAAAGCACGTGTCGCCAATCCTGTTGGACTGCTGTCCCAGAGAATAAACATGTCCTATATAATACATGTATTATAATCATATAATTTGAATAGGGCATCCCTACACCTGTGTTTGCGCACTCACTTGTGCACTATAATATCTCCTACGTAAGAAGTTAGGAAACTAATACCCATTAAGATTGGCAACCGTGAGAGTTGGGAAAAAATATTGTAATTATGAGAAAAAAAGGACTTTTATCAGCAGACTTTTAAAGTTATTCTTGTAAGTAATTGATAATGAAACTTCTATAGGTACAAAATAAGTATAACCCATAGTCTTCGTCTTACGAATGCAACTAGATAGTGTATGCGAAATGTTTGTATTTACATAGGAATTTCTTATTCAGTATCGACACACGCGATTTCTGAGATAATTTGCGTAAATTATCTGTAAATGGTTAGTTTTTTACTCTTTCCGTATTGAAGTGGTCTAATCGTTTCTTATTTGATAAATATCTTGAAAGATTGTACATTTTATGCCTGTAAGGCATCATCATCTACTTAGCCTTTTCCCAATTATTTTGGGATCGGCTTCCAGTTTAACCGGATGCAGCTGAATACCAGTGTTTTCCTGGAGCGACTGCCTATCTGACCTCCACAACCCAGTTAGTGGGCAACACGATACCTCTTGGTTAGACTGGTTGTCAGACTTCTTGGCTTCTTACTATCCATAACGACTGTCAAAGATCTACGAATTACAGCCGGGACCAACGGTTTTACGTGCTTTCCGAGGCACGGGGGTGTCACACCACCAATTTTATGCCTGTAAGGCAAATCATTTATTTCAATTAAAACGTTTGAATGTAATGTATAAGAAAGAAAGAATATTATTGTTAAATATATTATTTAAAACTTAGATTTGTCATTTAAAACTTGTCTTCGCGAAAAAAAGGGTGAACCTTGACCTTTACCATATATATCCGCCACCACACCATTCTAAGATAATTATGGAGCTGAATATTTCATCTTATATCTGGAATAATATAATTCTGACATGAATACTTATGGAAATACTAGCTTCTGCTCGCGACTTCGTCCGTGTAGTTTTTTCACCCGCATTAGGTTTGTCTTCGGTTACTGCTACGCACTTACACGCTTAGCGTGATGTTATACAGCCTACAGCCTTCTTCGATAAATGAACTATCCAACACAATAATATTTTTTCAGTAGTTCCTGAGATTAGCGAGTTGAACGAAACGAACAAACTCTTTAACTTTATAATATTAGTATAGATTTAAAAGAACAATAAATGATCACAATAATGGTGACAACACAGTTGGTACAGTGGCTGAGTGAGACGACAAAGAAAGAATATAACATGTAACTATCGGCTTTTTACACTCGTCATGAGGGTGTAGACTCTATCAAATAAATACATATTAGTAATAACCCATTTGTGGAATACATTAACCTGTAACTAAACAATAACAAGTCCAAACCACCAAAAAAAACAACAAAATTCATGAGCTGGTTAGCCTATAACGCCATACGCTGTCCGCCCACATGCACCATAAATGGACACTGGCAATATAGATAGACACTCCATATCTAGCAAATTGATCAGCCTATTTAAATGCCGGAACATTATGACATACAGATTTTTTATTTATATTTGGTATGCCCGCCACACCATTCCCAACCACTGCAACTTCTGTAAGCCAGAATCAACAGTGGAGACCGCCAGATGGGCGCAGAGGCAATGAAGCTCGACGAGTCCCGAAGAAACGATACAACTGTCTTGGATCCCGCAACGAAATGAATCAGAAAAGATTAGCGGAGAAGTAGGAAAAAAACATTATTTCCACTTCCCTCCAAACAAGAACCTCCAGACAGAACAGAACTAGGCTAATAGGCACAAGGGCATGTTTACAACTGGGAGAAGCCCAGATTGCCAAGCACCACAGATTGCAATTATTATTAACTTAATGGGTCCTAATGTGAGCTGTTACATTTGATTCCAGTAATAGGTATAGGTGTACATACACATTTGTCAAATATTGTATTAATTACTGGCTAAATATCGAGGTATCTCGGTTTCGCCCACGTTTAGTTAGTCTTTGGTTACTGCTTCGCTAGTTGCAGAGCGATTTGCTCAATTTATCCGATTGCGGAATTGGTCTGCAAGAATCACGGCCCTGGAAAGCAAAGGGCATTAGGAGGAACACGGATGAGTTTTAGTCATTAAGAGTCTGACATTCCCTTCCGTTCCGCCCTGGGCGGAAAACGTCACTTGATTTCACATCCCTAAAAAAAAGGTACACAAAAAAAATGCTACATAACGCGAAACGGAATTTTTCAAATCATACCGATAATTCTTGAGAATCAAAACATTATCGTGATTAAATGCCACTATTTCAGCAAGAGAATTGCGAAAGCGTGATAAAGTGATCAAACATGAAGTTATGCGCATCGTGCGATCACAGATAGTGATAAACTTTATCCGTTCCAAGATGGAAGTCATCTCGTGATGTCAAGCCGATGGAACTAGGTACAAAACATACTTTATTGATAAGATACGGATTAATGTTTCTGAAGTCCATTGAGATATAGTTTTCCTTCTGTTCTTGTTTAGTATTTAAAATACAACCGGTTTTTGAGGCGATTTTCGAGGAAATTTTAACCGGTTACCTACCATCACGCCTGTATTCGGTGTAACAATGTACATCTCTGTCTATGCCTATTGCCATTAACCGGGCACAAATCCTAACTCCGAGCTGCTACTAGAGTTAGGATTTGTGCTCGGTTAATGGCTCGCCTCCTATTACATGGGACCTAAACATATCGGCGAATGTGGGTGTACATTGGTGCACCTCTGCCTAACCCTTCGGGGAATACAGGCGTGATGGTATGTTATTTTTTTATAAATTTTTGTGATTATTTTTAATATGTCAAAATAAAGAATAATGCTTACCAATTGTATTAATTGCGAGGTTCAAACGAGGTCAATGGCGGTTGACCACTTTTCAGCCTCATTACTAAGCATGTAAGGGTGAAAAGTGATGGTCCGCTACTGTACACAATTAATCACCAAAATCTCTAGAAGATTTCCTAGGTTCGCATCAATGTTCTCCATATACAAGTGTATGATTCACCAGCTACTATAAAGTACAAAGTGAACAATTTATTGCGTACAACAAATACAATTTATGTGTGCAATCGTTGGATAACTACATAATATATGAAAGTAACCGCGCTTCCGATTTCTCTACGAAAAATACTAGTTTGTGTACTGTTAGCTGGTGAAACATGCGTTTTGGGAGCTCAAGTCTGCAATAAAACTATCTTAGAGTTGACTAATTATAAGATGTAGCTACTAATTGGGTTTAAATCAACGTTATACGAAGTGATTATTATTAAATACTAGTTTTTATTCTTGTTTATCCCACAGAATCGTTTCTTTTTCTGAGATATTTTGCAGCCTATGTAACTTTCCGGCATTTTTCCCATTATTCGAAGTACTTGAAATGATTTTTTTTTTGGGGAGGTGGGAAATCATCAAATAACTTCTCCCGCCCTCGGCGGGGCGGGAGGGAGTGTCAGCCTTTTACTGACTAAAACCCACCCATGTTCCTTCTTGTGCCCTTTGCGTTCCGGGGGCGCGGTATCTCTTACGAACAACCCGCAGCCCCGGCAGGCATCGGCCCTCAGTGGCCCCTTCCTTTTGCTGACATCTCTTTGAGGCGCGCGTGGAACACGAACGCGCCGTCGACACGGCCTGTCGTTATGCAACGTAAGGACGGTGAGCTACCCATTGCTCACCGTCCACAGGCCCGACTTGAAATGATTACGTTGGATATTTTATTCCAAGCATACAAGGGGTACTAAGTTCTGTTATTGTTAATTAAAAATGTACATTATGTGACTCAACAATTGTAATAGCTTTTTCATACCTTATTAGCTTTCTCCTTTTTTTTTATTAAATGTACTTACTTTAACTGCCTCGTTGGCCTAGTGGTCCTAAGCGCAACTGCTACGCTAGAGGTCTTGGGTTCGATTCCTAGGTCGAGCAAAGTGTTATTGGTATTTTCTATAAAATTCTCAGTAGCAGCTCGAATTTGTGCAACAATAGCAATAGGCTCGCCCCCTATTACATGGGACGTAATCATACCGGCAAACTGTAAGTGTACATTGGTACGCCTCTGCCTAACCCTTCGCGGAATACTGACGTGATGGTGTGTTGTTGTTGTACTTACTTTTAATTTAATTACTTATATTTATAAGTTATGTGTTTAAGTTAATTATATAGTAATATTAATGTAATTATTGAGAAAATGGTGTCTAGTTTTGTTACTAATTAAATCATATCTATGTAAAGAATATAGTCGATCTTAAACAAACATTGTTATTAAGTAAGTTCATTTACATTACCATAAAGTATCAAGTCTGTTCATAATGTGCTCTCGATATGACAATCAGACCTGACACTTTGCTGCGGGTTGTTCGTAAGAGATACCGCGCCCCCGGAACGCAAAGGGCACAATAAGGAACATGGGTGGGTTTTAGTCAGCAAAAGTCTGACACTCCCTCCCGCCCCGCCCAGGGCGGGAGAAGTTATTTCATAATGTCCCACACCCCAAAAAAAAAAAAAAGACTTGACACTTTATAAAAACAATGCTTTCTAGATCAAGGCAAATTCACAAACAAGTCATTATTTAGAACCGAGTCTTTTAATCCAGGCTGATTTTCGGCACATAGCTCTTTGGTTTTATGGATAGGAAACCATCAAATGATTTCTTCCGCAATGGGTAGTGCGGAAATGAGTGTCAGACTCTTATTGACTAACAGACTCAAACCCATCCGTGTTCCTTCTAATGCCCTTTACGTTCCAGAGACGCAGTGACACTTTCGAACAAATTCTGTAGCCCTGGCAGGCACTGGCCATAGCGGGCCCCGTCTACTAAACATATAGCTACATTAATGACAAACCCACGTAACATCCTTCAAGTAAAACCAGGCGACAAATACTTAAACTTTCTCGTTCGTGTAATAGATTTCTATTACCTAAGGGTTAGCGAGGTAACCTCAAGGGTACGCCTGCCTGACCCGCCTCAAGGGAAGGCTGTGACATTTAAACAAACATGTTTATCGTACACGTTTGCCGATTTTAACGCACATTTTTCACAAGTTAACTCGTTAGAATATCGTGAGGGGTTAATTTTGTGTGGCATTTTTAATTTGGCGTTGGAACTTCCTAATTGGGTACAGTTAAAATAAAATGAGCCTAACCTTGATCCTAGTAATCCTGCTACTACCATACCTATTTCTACCGCAAAGCAGAGTAGCTGTGTTCCGGTTTGAAGGGTATGGGTGACGGTGTAATTACAGGCACATGAGACATTTCAACTTTATCTCTGGGATGGCAACGCATTTGCAAGGCCTCTTGTATTCAGATGTCTATAGGTAACGATGGCCATTTAACATCAGGTGGCCTGTCAACTTGTTTGCCATCCAAAGACATTAAAAAAGAAACTTCCAACTAATATTATAAACTAGCTTCTGCCAGCGACTTGGTTCGCGTAGTTTTACCTCCCGCATGAAGTTACATTTTTGGTTACTGCTCACCACCTATTGGTCGTAGCGAGATGTGATATAGCCTTCCTCGATAAATGACCTATCCAACACAAAAAGACTTTTTCAATTCTAACCAGTAGTTCCTGAGATTAGCGCGTTCAACCAAACAAACAAACAAACTCTTCATCTTTATAATATTAGTATAGATGTTTATGAGGATGTATGTTTGTTATTCTTTCACACAAAACAGCTGAACTGATCTGGATGAAATTTGGCACTGAGATAGATTATAGTGTGGAATAACATATAAGATGATTTTTATTCCGGAAAAATGTGCGGTTCCAGTGGGATAATATATCAATTTTGACGTGGACGAGGTCGCTGGCAGAAGCTGGTTAAAAATAAAAGCTTCTAAGAGCATTGTATAAGACAGTCTCGTGTAGAATTCTAAAGCACGTTTAAAAACACGGGTCTGTTACCTAACACTTCAATTGTAACTAATTGGATAACCACGTAGTTTGATCTGTTAACGTTTATGTTGGTGAAATCGTTACACATTTTATTTAGATGTGACACGCCAAGGGTAGTCTATCTAGAGCAGTTCTCTGGTGAAAATGAATAAGTAGGTCGCTGGTATAAATATTATTATTTTAGTATTGGTAGGTATATCGGAAATCCACCAGACAGCAATGGCGAACCTGCTGATATGTCGCCATCGTAACGCGGTGAGTTCATCACCATGAATGTGTCACCCAAGATGGCTAACGCCTCTTCTCTTTAAAAATAACAATCCACGACACATGCATAGTGGCGACCACACCCAAGCAAACCTGCTTGACGTTGCCATACTTACAAAACCTCATTCAAATTTAACTAGTTTGTTACACCCCGATATGTATAATATGTATTCTCCAGACCGATTCCGGCCACAGCAGCTAAACTTAATGCATACTCGCCAAGGACGCAGGAGATATTATAGTGTACAAGTGTGTGCGCAAACACAGGTGCACTCCCTTTTCCCTAATTCTTAAATTCCTATGTGACGGCAGTCAGACAAGACCGGAGAGAGATCAAGCGCAGGACCAACGGCGTTACGTGCTTTCCGAGTCACGGGGGTGTCACACCACCAACTTTCAAACTCCGGGCTGTTACTGAGAAATTCCTAAAATAAAAACCCAATAACATTTTTTGCTCGGCTTGAGAATCGAACCCAGGACCTCGATATAAAAAAAAACGAAGACAAAGCTTTGAAGAAATAATGTTTGACGGAGCAATTTAAGTGCCTAAATTGAATTGGTGTCATTGTATGGCTACCGAAGTACAGTTAAAATGACACATAGTGTGTTTATCATTGTCCAAACAATAACCCATTATATGTGACGTCAGACTTAACTGCAGTTATGTCAAGTTCATCAGCTAACGACTTGTCATCACACGTGTTTGGAATCTCCCTAATTAACGTCTAGACACACTGAAGACTTGACCAACATAAGTTGACATTTGTGGAGGCGATGGCTGCCAAGGCAATTTATCTATACTAAAATTATAAAGCTGAAGAGTTTGTTTGGTTGAACGCGCTAATCTCGAGAACTACTGGTTTGAATTGAAAAATTCTTTTTGCGCTGGATAGTTCATTTTTCGAGGAAGGCTTTAGCCTCACGGGAGAGGAGCAGTAACCACGCGAACGAAGTCGCTGGCAGAAGCTAGTTTTTTTATATATTACTAGCTATATCCCGGTGTTCCACCGCTGCGTCTTTGGTTACTGCTCCGCTTCCGTGAGTCGTAGCTTGATGTTATAATGACCTATACTATTCTTCATTATGACTTACAAAATTAATTGTTTCAATACGACTGGTAGTTCCAGATATTTTCTTTTTGGCAGCCTGTCCTGTCCCACTCCTGGGCAAAGGCCTCCCAGAGATTAGCGTATTTAAATAATATAGATTGTTTAATAGAGTGGGTAGTCAACGAGCAGGCAGTCCGTCTAATCGTACGTCACCAATTAAATAATGGCAGCAGTGTTACCGTCTTAGAGATGAAGGTGAAATATATCAAGAGGTTACAATTATACTTGAATATAAATAGTAACTGTCCTTGATAGCAGAAATAGCTAGTATGGTAGTAGATACGTCCCTAGACGTGTTTCTTCACAACGAGCTAGCTCTACTACTAAAAAAACAACATAACATACCGTCACGTCTGTATTCCGCGAAGGGTTAAGCAGAGGTGTACTAATGTACACCCACAGTTCGCCGGTATGTTTAGGTCCCATGTAGTAGGGGGCGAGCCTATTGCCATTAACCGGGCACAATCTGAACTCCGAGCTGCTACTGAGAATGCTGCTATGAAATACTCAGTAGCAGCTCGGAGCTAGGATTTGTGGCCGGTTAATGGCAATAGGCTCGCCCCTTATTACATAGGACCTAAAACATACCGGCGAACTGTGGGTGTACATTGGTACACCACTGCCTAACCCTTCGGGGAATACAGGCGTCATGGTGTGTTTAAAATCACGTACGTTTGAAGGAGCTTCCCAAGTTCGCCGCGTGTCATGATACGCTAGACACTTCGTCAGTTCAATTATTTATAAGTAAGATGTAACCGCTAAAGGCTGCAGGTTCAAAGTCGTTAAAATGAAGATTATAAATACTGGTTTTATTGCTCTTAACATTGGTCTCTGTGAGTTGGACTATGCGCATGGTGGCGTTTTAAAAGCGATATAGAATTGTGAAATAATCACGTTAATCGAGATGCAATTATATCTAGTAAATACTTTACCGAAATGGCGAGACGGGGCCGCGGTAGACCACGAAGGAGATGGCGGAATGATTCAGTAGGATTTATTTAAACTTAATGCAACAAAAAATACAAAGACGGACTTAATGTCTCAGGCATTCTCTATCAGTCAACTAAACGAGGTGAAAAGATAACATGGCAGGTGAAAATTATTAAATCCTTGTAAAAAAAAAACTAAATTTGATATTTACTTAAAAAAATGGCCAAATTTCAACTTAATCGGTCTAGTAGATTCGGAGATAATTGGCCGTGACAGACGGACACACGAGTGATCCTATAAGGGTTCCGTTTTTTTTTCGGACGTACGGAACCCTAAAAATAACTCAATGCAATTATATAAATTAAGAAAGTTGTACAAAAGGAGGATACCTTGTGAATTGGAAAGACGCAGCGACGGTGTGAATGGAAGGACTCCTCCCACTAATGAGACAGTATGGGTTAATTATAAATAATATAGATCCCTTAATAGGGCATATAAAGACACATACATGGCCGAGCAAACTAAATAATATTATAAATATGCAAAACATTGATTGCTGAGAAACAATTTAAAATGGTGTACAAAATTACATAATACATTGTGCTACAGAATGCATGCAACAGTACAGGGGTCATGAAGTTAAAATATAACATTTAAGACTTGTTTGGTCAAATAAGAGAGAGCAGCTACCGAAAGACCATGTGACTAGGCTTCGTTAATGTCTTTTTTATAGTTCCGTACCGAAAGGGTAAAACGGGACCCTATTACTAAGAGTCCGCTGTCCGTTCGTCCATCTGCCACCAGGCTGTATCTCATGAACCGTGACAGTTAGACAGTTGAAATTTTCACAAATCATGTATTTTTGTTGCAACAGAACAAAATAAACATTTAAGGGGGCTCTCAATCCACAGACATTATTTTATTGCCGTTTTTATAGATTATAGTACGAAACCCTTCGTCGCACCACTCGCACTTGGCCGGTTCTTTTTACACCCAAGATACAGGCTCCGCCTAGTTTGGGGACCGCTGTTTTTACTAGAAATGCGTACCGCTAATTGCTACCGTTTTTTACTGTATGCTAACCTAATTATAAGGAACTTTTGTAACAATGGATAATAAACTTTTACTTTACTTTACCCGTCATATAACTTAAAACTTTTGCGACCAGCCACATCGCGACTTCCCCTGCCACTCGGTCGCGTTTCCTTCGTTTCTCAATCGCAACCTAACCACAGTACCTCGACAGGCGACCGTCACTGATTAGCATCGTTAACCATTCATTTTGTTCATCGACCTTGTGTCGCTAGTCTTGACAGAAGCGTGACTTTATTGAAGCAAAAAGTTGTCGAATCCATAAGGTCTTACGGCAATTCGTTGGTTATTTAGTCATTTTGCAGTCAAAGCCTTCTTTATCTTGTTGTAGCTAAAATCAAGAATATTAAGATATGAACTGCCTCGTTGGCCTAGTGGGCCTAGGCGCGACTGCTACGCTAGAGATCTTGGGTTCAATTCCCGGGTCGAGCAAAAAGTGTTATTGGGTTTGTCTATGAAATTCTCAGTAGCAGCTCGGAGTTAGGATTTGTGCCCGGTTAATGGTAATAGGCTAATGAATACAGGCGTGATGGTATGTGTATGTTATGATTCTAAACTCCCTAAATTTGTTGGTTATTAGGAAAATCTAGATGCGGGCAGCGCAGGACCGGTCATTATGGCTATGTTTTGGAGAGGCCTATGTCCAGCAGTGGACCGCGTTCGGACGATATGATGATTAGAAAAAATAAACGATAAACATAACATACTAGGCCAAAAAAATTTAAGATTATCATCGACTCGAGAAGACGAAGAAAAAACGCCTGTCCCACACGATTTGATAGATTAGACGTTGCACTTTTGTACTAGGAGGATTGCAAGATCCATTTGAAAGGATATAAGTAACGTGTTTTTTTTGTATTTACTGTAATTAAAGATGTCATGATGGCCCAGTGGTTAAAGCGCCTCTCATGCATGACACTCGGGCCTGTGGACGGTGAGCAATGGGTAGCTCACTGTCCTTACGTTTAAACAACGACAGGCCGGGTCGACGGCGCGTTCGTGTTCCACCCGCGCGCCTCAAAGAGATGTCATCAAAAGGAAGGAGCCACTGAGGGCCAAGAAGGAACATGGGTGGGTTTTAGTCAGTAAAAGTCTGACACTCCCTCCCGCCCCGCCCAGCGCGGGAGAAGTTATTTAATGATTTCCCACCCACAAAAAAAAAAAAATGCATGACGCTGCGGGTTCGATACCAGGCAAGTACCAATGTGACCTTTTAAATTCATATGTAATTTCTAAGTTCACTGAAGAAAATCATTGTGAGGGAACATGGACTTATATTGAATAGGAATCTGAAATCGCCAATCCGCCTTGAGCAAGAGTGGCGATCAATTCTCGTGCCTTCTATGAGAAAGAACCCTTGGCCTACAGTAGGACAATAACAGTCTGGTATTATTATTTTATTGTAACTCCACAATTTCATACAGAACCCATCGTGTACAAGTCTGATATACACTTACCCGGTTTTTCTCATGTCCTTTTGCATGATTAACCTCCTAAACATCTACGTTATTAATTCTAAACCCTCTTCAACACTTCCGATTAAAAGATATTAAACAAAAAGCTAATTACTCAAATGTATCAGATTCGTCGGCTGCGCTAGTTGTACAAGGTCGTGCCCTCAAAACGCCACTCTCACTTTGTAAGACAGACAAACAGATTGCTTCGTGGTTTTAAATACCAACGAAGTGTTGTATTTGGTCATGAAGAGTGAATTTCTCTTATGGAAACAGAATACACACCAACATACCGGCGAACTGTGGGTGTACGTTGGTGGGTACCAATGTACGTGTATGCGGCAGAGGTGTCTCTGTCTAACCCTTCGGGGAATAGTGGGATACAGGCGTGATGGTGATGGTATGCAAACAGAATATTAGAAGGAGAGAAGGAAAAAAAGTGAGTGAACAAGATCAGTAACGATACTAGACAACATTTCGTTTAGGATGCGCAAGAGTTTTTAAATGTGGCGTGGAAGGGATGTTGTAACTTTTACCATGATTTCAGTACATAATTCTAGATTCTAGTGTTAGCATTTTTCAGCACCAAAGCAACTTACCATCACGCCTGTATTCCCCGAACGGTTAGGCAGAGGTGTAGGTACCAATGTACACCCACAGCTCGCCGGTATGTTTAGGTCCCATGTAATAGGGGGCGAGCCTACTGCCATTGTTGCACAAATCCTAACTCCAAGCTGCCACTGAGAATTTCATATAAAAACCCAATAACACTTTTTGCTCGACCTGCGAATCGAACCCAAGACCTCTAGCGTAGCAGTCGCGCTTAGTACCACTAGGCTAACGAGGCATTTCATCTCTTAATATTTTTGATTTTAGATCTTCTATTTAACACTACAAAATGAAACATCCACGAGTTAGCTATATCGATAACAATCACTACACAACAGTGTTTCATTACTGACTCACCACAGTTTTACGTGCTTGTCGCAACATAGATCCCTCATGCATGCTGATGAGACAACATTGGATCTTAGGTCATGACGCGACTTAAGGATAATCAGCTCTTTGGCTTTGTATCTAGGTCAATATTCCAGTTAATTGTGTTGGTCAGGTTTGAGCTTAGTCTCTGGGACGAAATACAAGTTAGGTACTACTAGAAGACTTTTTGGACTTGCGAGTAGAATTCTAGGTCAACCATACTCAAAGTGTGCTCCGCGGAGCCTTAGGGCTTCACAAAGCCTCTGTGGGGGCACCACGAAAACACAAGACATCATAAAAAAAATCGACATACGACTTCAAGTCTCTCCTAATTTCATACTTCCCATTACATGCAAATATCAATTGTCAAGTAATAAGATTATTAATAAAAATACACATATAACCATGTTTGATTTTATTTTAGGGTTCCGTGAAATATTTTGTTGACCATAAGGGTTACGTCAACAAAATGCTCGAGAACCGCTGATCTAGGTAATAGTGAATAGTGAACTTTAGTAGTAGTATAGATCTTTGTGAAGGAGCTTATCCGGGCTGTGTTCCAGTTTGAAGGATATGAGTACCGATTTAATTACAGGCACATGAGACATTTCAACTTCGTCTCCAGGATGGCAACGCATCTGCAAGGCCTCTGGTATTACAGATGCCAGGTATGCCGTGTCAAAGTCAAAACATTTATTTCAATTAGACCATTTACAGGCACTTTCGAATTGTCAAGAAGTTACCCATACAAAAGTTGAAGCTAGTTGCTCGTTCCAAAACAACAGCAAGAAACTCCATGGACACTCTTTTTAAATTGGTTTTTACAAAATTGTGGTTACAATATTCTTGTTGCTTCTACATGTGAAAACAAGAAGATAAACATAAAAAAAAAATAGTACTGAAGATGTAAACCATGGCAGTTAAGAGATGACTAATCCCAACTGACAGCGCCCGTTCACGAACATGATGCGAGGATCAGCACTACTTAGTTCAATCGTCATGATGGGTACCAAATGATCCAACCCATGCGCCACCATCAGCGAGACATTAAGTGAGCATTAAAAAGCCCTCCAACACCATGCTCGTTGTGTCCAACACATAATAATTGAATAAATAAATGGCTCCATGGTAGTTAGCTTATTTACCTACCAATGATAAAAGAAAAACAAGATTATTCTCAAATAGACAAGATGGTCGCTTATCCATTCTGAGTAATCTATGAAATATTTTAATACCCAGTAATTTTATCGTCCAACTGAAAAATATTTACCAATCATACTCAACTTAGGTCTTTGTACTAAGCAAGACAATACAATACATCTCATTTTTTCTATTGAATACTAAAACAATAGAAGTACGAAACAGATATGTATGAATTATATCACAATTGTAGTCTGTCTGTCAGTTTATTTAAAACCAGTGAATTTTGAACCATTATATGCGCTTGGAAGAGAACATCGAAATAATAGGTTTAGGTAATATTATGCCATTTTCTGGCTGTTTGCGTATGTGTGTGTATATGTTTGCAAACGCACCCACGATACACGAGAGATTCCTGGTGTGAAGCAAGGCTTTAAAAAAAAAACTGGCCAAGCGCGAGTCGGACTCGCGTATAAAGGAATCCGACAAAAAAAAAATCATGTCTGCTGTACGAGACAACCCTTAAATATTTATTTTATTCTGTTTTTTTGTATTAGTTGTTATAGTGGCAACATAAATAAATCATTTGTAAAAATTTCAACTGTCCCGGTTCATGAGATACAGCCTGGTGACAGACGGACGGACGGACAGCGGAGTCTTAGCAATAGGGTCCCGTTTTACCCTTTTGGTACGGAGCCTTAAAAACCATATCAGATGGTCATACCTATATAAGGAACCAATTCCGTCCGTGGGTTTAATCCAGAGGTCAAAATCGCTATAATTTTTATACTGACCTCAAAAAGCCACATGTAATGGCTATAGTGTACCATTACCATGGTGAATTCTGATTGCTATGCGCTGTGCTTCCGTAGTAATCATTGGGCTACCACTATTTGGTGGTATTACCACATACCTTCGTGGTATGGTGCGTGCCTGCGTTGCTGTAATTGTCTTAGAGAACTTCTGAAGTTATATGACATGAGTTATTTTGCATATTAAAACAGTGACAGATTCTCGCAGCATTTGTTTTCCGACTCATAAAATTCTCAAGTTATAGTTGAATGTTGAAACTTATCTATATTTAACATAACATACCATCACGCCTGTATTCCCCGAAGGGTTAGGCAGAGGTGTACCAATGTACACCCACAGTTCGCCGGTATGTTTCGGTCCCATGTAATAGGGCGATCGCCTATTGCCATTAATCGGGCACAAATCCTAACTCTGAGCTGCTACTGAGAATTTCATAGAAAAACCCAATAACAGTTTTTGCTCGACCTGGGAATCGAACCAAAGACCTCTAGCGGAGCAGTCGCGCTTAGGACCACTAGGCTACCGAGGCAGTTACTACATACGTTATACGCATATATATATTTTTTAAATGTATGATCACGCATAACTTTTAAAAGAATAGTCCGATTTTGAAACTTTTGAATGTTTTAAAACTAGGAAACTACAAAAATTACCGTTTTTATCTACAAAACTTATTAAACAAACAGGAACCTCGTTTGTGACAGATAAACGAAAGTAACCATGGTGTTTTGTTTTTCCAAGAAACGGAACCCAATATACAAAGAAACACGATTTAATATTCAACAACGCCTTTCTAAACCACAGCAGTATTAATAACCACACAATGACCACAGCATACAAAAATAGCAACAAAAAACCAGTCCAACAAATCTGCACACATCTCCAGGAAGTGCTTGTGAGCGGGCAAGGGCTGCCGTAATGAAGAACCGGTCCCACCGGTCTCCGGGTCAAGCGATCAGGCTGTGGCAAGTTTAACATGTTTCGATGGACAGTATAGTAACATGTTTCAAAGACTAGACACATTCATTCGTGTCTGATTGCCATCCTATTGGATCGTGAGGGAAGAGGAAATGCAGCTATGTTTGCGCACACAATTGTACACTATATCTTCAGCTTACTTGGATAATCTCCCTTGAGGTGGCTACTGTGATCGAAATTCGGTTAAAAAATGCTGTAAAGTTTATTTGTTTTAACGCTATAATCTCAGAAAGTACTGGTCCAGTTTGCTCGTTTATCGAGGAAGGCTGCAGGCTATATAACATCACGCTACGACCTACCGAACCGAAGCAGTATCCGAAAACGTAACTTAACGCGTACAGGCTGACTATTAATGTACTATAAATTTTGGTACATTGTGTAACACAAAAAAAATCAGCTGATTCATTCATGGCTTGACAGAACTAAACCCCATTGAACAGACCGATGAGTGTCCCTGAATGGGAGCAAAACCGAGTAGGTAAGATTTTTGTCTGCGCATGATTCATGTAACGGTTTCTCTGACGGCTCTCACGGCGAAGTAAATAACATTTGACTTGTATATGGTATGTATGTTATCTTAACCTCAAACTTGATGTACTGGTACTTTATTAGAAGGGTCAGTTCAGACGTGGTCACGTGGCCATACCAGCCTGCTATTGTCCCACTGCGGACAGGGAGGGAGGGAGGAGGGGAGGCGGGAGGTCTCTTCTCATCTTTATGAGCCATCCACCAGCAATCCAGCAATCCACCTATTTAGGATTGCGATTTCAGACTTGAATTAATTACATGTCCAGGTTTCCCTGATGTCATTAATTCCTGAAGGCAGTGGCGGCTGATACTTCCTCTACCATATTAAGGCAATTTGTGAGAAGACTTATACCCTAGTGCCTACTTCTTTGTCTTTGCTGTAGTTGATGGGCGGTCTTCTCATTTATGCGTCTTTAGTTAAGTTACTAACAATAGTGTTTAAGTGAAAATCTGTTACTAACAATTTATGGATTTATTAGTTGTCCGAAATAAAATGATTTTATTTATTTATTTATTTATTAATGTCCAAAATAAAATTAGTATGTAAGCAGGCCTTGTATTGATCGCAAATTATTTTTATACCTTCTAGATGACTGAACTTTATAAACTCCTAATTACGCTTCAGCCTTAAGCATGTTATATAGCCAAAAGAACAATGAATTAGCGAGGTATTGCCCAATATGTGCAAACTTTAAACAAGCCGTCTACAGCCAGATGAGCCATTGAAGCACGTCGAGTTCCAGAACTTCATTCAACTGTCTTGGATTCCGCTTCCGATTCCGATTGTATCAGAAAAGAACAGAATAAGAGTAAGACAAAACATAATTTCCACTTCGATCATGCATCCATATCAATCGGGAGACAGAACAGAACTAGGCTAAATAAGCACAAAGGGACGTTTTCAACCGGGAAAGCCCAGTTGCAGCACCATGGATTAAAATGAAGGTGCGCTAGGACCACTAGGCTAACGAGGCAGTCAGAGTCAAGGTTTGCTTTCGTTGGATGGCAAACAAACCGACTACCCACCTGATGTTAAGCAGTAGTCAACTCTTCTTATAGACACCTGTAACACTATAGGCCTCGTAAATGGGTTGCCATCCCAGAGACAGAGTTGAAATGTTTCATGGTGCCTGTATTACACCGGCACCCATACCCTTCAAGCCGGAACACAACAACGCTGCTTTACAGCAGTAATAAGTATGGTGGTAGTACAGACAGCGTCATGAATTACCCCTCTTGCTTTCAAATTCGTTCGAAAAGGGAGTAACCAGTTGATGACGCTGTCTGTACCTGTGGGTTATCAGATCTTGACCGTGGTCAAGGCTTGATCGATATGTGGAAATTCTCCCAGTGCTGTAATAACTCACTGTAATCAGTGACAAATCAATGAATATTATCTTCTGATGAAAGTAATATCATGTTTAGCAACATTGTACCTACTTAGTTGATGAATTAATTTTTACGCCATGATTCAGAATATTACTCATATTGATAACAAACTGTTATCGGTCTCAGGTTACATTTATAGCACTTAGTGCATTCATTATCTATTGATTGAACTATTATCTATGTGTGTTTCAGGTTGGTGTCGAATAAATCGTTAAACTAAATACAAACTAAGTATAGGGTTTGGTAGAGGGTTAGGGGAACAGCCTCGTTAGCCTGGACCTAGCTCACCGTCCTTACGTTGCATAACGACAGGCCGTGTCGACGGCGCGTTCGTGTTCCACGCGCGCCTCAAAGAGATGTCAGCAAAAGGAAGGGGCCACTGAGGGCCGATGCCTGCCGGGGCTGCGGGTTGTTCGCAAGAGATACCGCGCCCCCGGAACGCAAAGGGCACAAGAAGGAACATGGGTGAGTCAGTAAAAGTCTGACACTCCCTCCCGCCCCGCCCAGGGCGGGAGAAGTTATTTGATGATTACCCACCCACCAAAAAAAAAACAAACAAAAAAAAAAAAAAAATGCCTGGACCTAAGCGCGACTGCTACTCTTGACGTTTTGGGTTCGATTTCCAGGTCGAGCAAAAAGTGTTATTGGATTTTTCTATGAAATTCTCAGTAGCAGCTCGGAGTTGAGATTTGTGCCCGGTTAATGACAATAGACTCGCCTCCTATTACATGGGACTTAAAACATGTCGGCGAACTGTGAGTGTACATTGGTACACAACTGCCTAACCCTTCGGGGAATACAGGCGTGATGGTATGTGTGTGTATAGGGTGTAAAAAGAGACATCACATAGCCGATAACTAGTAGTAGAGCTTTTTGGGAAGGAGCTCGTCCGGGGAATTACTACCATACCTATTTCTACCGCAAAGCCACGTTGCTGTGTTCCGGTTTAAAGGGTATGGGTGCCGATGCCGGTGTAATTACAGAGACCATCGGGGATCATCACGCTTGCTCAAGGTGGTTTGACGATTTCAGACTTATATTAATTATAAGTCCAGGTTTCCTCACGATGATTTTCTTCACCGATGACAGTGATGTCCAAGATAAAAGAAATTATATATGAATTGAAAAGTCACATTGGTATTGCCCGTGGCTGGTTACGAACCCACAGCCTAGTACGCCTTAACCACTGGGCTTAGACGGCATTGTAAAGAGGTCAAATTCATTCAATATCTGCATGTAACAAGCGTGGCTAATTGATCTTAAATAAATATACATACAACCGCGTGCCACAGTCAATCGATCTTATCATAGTAAAGATTAATTACCTCATTATTGAATATAAACCATTAATTAATTTTAATTAATTGTTTCCCGATAGAGCTGGGTTTAGCAAAGCTAATTGTATAGCAAAGGACACGGTTAGTGATTTTGGTGTGAGTATAGACCTCCATTGAAATATTGCTGTGAATCGGTTTAATGTGCAATGATAATGTTGATTCAAAACAAAAATATAACATACCATCACGCCTGTATTCCCCGAAGGGTTAGACAGAAGTGTACACCCATAGTTCGCCGATATGTTTTAGGTCCCATGTAATAGAGCGCGAGCCTATTGCCATTAACCGGGCACAAATCCTAATTCCGAGCTGCTACTGAGAAATTCCAAATGGAAAACCTAATAACACTTTGCTCGACCTGGGAATCGCACCCAGGACTCCATGCTGAGCACGAGACCAACGGGGCAGTTGAAATGATAACAAGCCAGGTACTTATTAGTTAAGTACTAATTCTAGCAAAATCCTATTAGCATCTTCGAAGATAACGTAGAGAAATCATAAATAGCCAGATATTGAGGTTAAAGCATACAATAGCCGTCTAGACGCGCCCGATTCGGCAAAATGATTGACCTGGTTATTGTGAACAATGACTTTAACTGTCGGACTCATAGATGTAGGGTTATTGCTACCATTGTAGGTTACTTCTGGCATTTGGAGCGAAAACGTGGAACTAGATTATTGACCAAAAATATTAGTACTATGTTCTCTGTGCCTCGTTAGCCTAGTAGTCCTAAGCACGACTGCTACGCTAAAGGTCTTGGGTTTGATTCCCAGGTCGCGCAAAGCGTTATCCAGTTTATCTATAAAATGCTCAGTAGCAGCTCGGAGTTAGGATTTGCCCGGTTAATGACAATAGGCTCGCCAGTCGCCTCCTATTATATGGGACCTAAACATACCGGCGAACTGTGGGTGTACACCTCTGCTTAATCCTTCGGGGAATATAGGCGTGGTGGTGTTCCGCAAACTATATGTTTTATCTATGAAGCTGAAAGGTAGTTAGTGAGCTAAAACAAATCTAAAGGGGTGATTTATATCTTTAACTCCTACACGTAGTCACACGTAGGGCAAAAGCTAGTCTCAAATACGATAGACCTAACTCCATTGACATATATATTTTAACTTCAACTTTTAAATGTAACTTCTTGACAATTCAAAAGTGCCTGTAAATGGTCTAATTGTAATAAATGCTTTGACTTTGACATAATTCTATTGTTAAATTTAATACGGGTGGAATCCCCAACACCTAAAACCCACAAGAACAGTCAGCTTCTAATTAAATCATCAACCTTTACGATCGAAAGGGAGCAAAAAATAACAAAAGGCGACTTCAAAGCAATCCAGGTAGTACAAGAAGTACGGCTTCTTTGTTGAAGGTGGCCACATTGGAGGAAGGGATTTTTTGTAGAAGATGCATCTTTTGTTATGTAGATTACTTTCTGTAAACTTTTTAACGAGTATTTTGTTTCACGCATTCAGTATAACATCAGTATTTTATCAGTATCTGACTTCCATAACCCAGTTACTGGGTAACACGATACTCATTGGGCTTCAAACTGGTTGTCAGACTTTTGATAAGTATCAGGCGATAGGTACAGGGCCGGGCTTAACCATCTAGGCGCCCCGGGCGAGAAAACGTTTATTTATTTAAATTTAATAAAAAAATTATAATTTGGTAAGTACATTTACAAATAGGTATTTTTATTGCGTTTAATATACTTAAATAAACGAAAGCTACGCGTTGGTGCCCGGGGCCCTTCCCGCCCCCTAAAGCCGGCCCTGGATAAAAAGATAGCATATTCCAATTTGATCAGCAGATCTCATCATCACATCTTGAACATCATCTTGATGATCATCTTGATCATCTGAACATCTTGCACGGATATCACCTTGGAACATATAGGTACATCTCGGTGTTATACAGAGGTATCAAGTCTTTGATAAGATAACCACATGATAATGATAACACAAATGTTAGCTTTGACTGACGCTAGAAATTCCGAAAGGTAAATATTGTATTATTTTATAAGTATGGTGTGAAAAAACACTTCATAATACTAGCTTATTATTAGCACATTGCAAGGTACCTGTACTGTCAGATGTACCTACTCTTAAGCATAATGTTTTACGTGTTACATTGCGCACTACTATAAAAACATATAAGAAAAAAAAAAAAAAATTAACCCCCGACAGAAGAATAAAGATCCTTACCGCAGCTAACAAAAGAGCTGATAACCTTGAAACGGCTAAAACGATTTTGATAAAACATATCTAAGAACTATCGAAAGGAAACTTGCTTTCAAATAAAAAATACCACATTCCAATCGGTTTACCCGTTAATGAGCTACGGTGCCGCGAATAGACACACAGACACGCAGACACGTCAAACAAAAAAAAAACCTCAATGTTACTTAATTACTCTCAATGTTACTTAGTTTGGACTATCAAGACTTACTTTGATGGACATTTTAAACGGCTATATAATGTGTGTTGTTCCACTCCGTATTTATTAAGCTGAAAGCCATTACTTTATTCATATGAATAAGTAATAAGTACTATATCCAAAATCATTACAATTACTTCGAAAACTAGAAGAAATTTTGACGTGTGTTAATTTTAGCAGAACTGCGCTCAATTATGCTACGCTACGCTACGCTAAAACTGGCCGTGTTTGGCAACCTTAAGCTTAGCATACTTATGATTCAGTACGTCCGTCGAGTGTTGGTATGAGCGCTATGGTGATGACGCACTCGTTGTAACTGCTTAGAGGTTAACGAGAATATAATTACTAAATGCTCGCGATTGCTATTTACTTGTGGGCTATACTTTCAAATAATGGTTTCGGTTCTTTTTTAGTCACACACACACCATCACACCTGTATTCCCCGAAGGGTTAGGCAGAGGTGTAACAAGGTACACCCACAGTTCGCCGGTATGGTTAGGTCCCATGTAATAGGGGGCGAGCCTAATGCCATTAACCGGGCACAAATCCTAACTCCGAGCTGCTACTGAGAATTTCATAGAAAAGCCCATAACACTTTTTGCTCGACCTGGGAATCAAATCCAAGACCTCTAGCGTAGCAGTCGCGCTTAGGACCACTAGGCTACTAAGGCAGTTTTCTTTTTTACAAATTGTGAATAAACGGTAATGGTTACTATCTATACTAATACTAGCCTTTGCTCGCGACTTCATCTGCATAGGATACGTCTTTGGTTACTGCTCCGCACCTTTTGGTCGTAGCGTGATGTTATGTAGCCTATAGCATCATCATCATCTACTTAGCCTTTTCCCAATTATGTTGGGGTCGGCTTCCAGTCTAACCTGATGCAGCTGAATACCAGTGTTTTACATGGAGCGACTGCCTATCTGACCTCCACAACCCAGTTACTGGGCAACACGATACCTTTTGGTTAGACTGGTTGTCAGACTGGCTTCTGACTATCCGTAACGTCTATTTTTTTAAATGGGACAAGCCTGCCGCACTATTCCCGTTCATTATTAAACTCCGAGCTGCTACTGAGCAAATCCGAATGGAAAAACCCAATAACACTTATTACCTGACCTGGGAATCGAACCCGGGACCTCACGCTCATCAGTCACACTTGCGACCAACGGGGCAGTTACATAGCCTTTCTCGAAAAATGGACTATCCAACACAATTTTTTTATTTTTTTTCAAACCAGTTGTTCCCGAGATTAGCGCGTTCAACCAAACAAGCAAACAAACTCTTCAACTTTATAATATTGGTATAGATATGGAAACAGACAGTTCACCCCTCTTAAGATAAAGAATACCTGCCTCATACATTCTTCACGTCATACAATCACGCCAAACGATAGTTGAAAATTGACACGATCAAGTGAAAACGTGCTCAAATCGTAAAAATTAATAATCGTGACTGTTCTGCTATTTAGATAAAAAATAAATTAATGTTAATTGTCTGATTTACATGATTTGTTATTTTATTTTTAACTGCCTCGTTACCTAGTGGTCCTAAGCGCGACTGTTACGCAAGAGGTGTTGGATTCGATTCCCAGGTCGAGCCAAGTGTTATTGGGTTTTTCTATAAAATTCTCAGTAGCAGCTCGGACTTATTTGTGCCCGGTTAATGGCAATAAGCTCGCCCGCTATTACATAGGACCTAAAACATACCGGCGCACTGTGGGTGTACATTGGTACTCCTCTGCCTAACCCTTTGGGGAATACAGGCGTGATGGTACGCAGTATTGCATGCATACGGTAGCACAATGTTTTGCGTGCATTGCATTCCGTGTTAAAGTGGCCGCCACGAGTCGTGAGCACAAACGCCAAGTTGATTTATATGTTTTTGGGTTACTTTCAGCGTTTTTTGGGGCGCCGATGCTGCACGCAATCGGTCCGTCAGACGGACCAATCTCATGCAGCGAAAATAAAAACCCAAAAATTAACTTGACGTTTGTGCTCACGATTTAGTTTTTCCATTAGGATTTGCTCAGTAGCAGCCCGGAGTTTGGAAGTTGGTGGTGTAACACACCCATGCCTCGGAAAGCACGTAAAGCCGTTGGTCCCGGCTGTCATTCGTAGATCTTTGACAGTCGTTACGGATAGTCAGAAGCCAGGAAATCTGACAACCAGTCCAACCAAGAGGTATCGTGTTGCCCAGTAACTGGGTTGTGAAGGTCAGATAGGCAGTCACTCCATATAAAACATTGGTAGTCAGCTGCATTTGGTTAGGCTGGAAGCCGAACCCAGCATAGTCGGGAAAAGGCTAAGCAGATGCTGAGTCCATATGCGTAGTTAAGCAATAAGCATCCCATTTTATCACCCCATATAACAGAACCAAAAAAGGCGAAAGTAATGACGTATGTATTGGCTAGTGCCTGCCAGGGTTGCGGAATTTGTTCGAAAGAGGCACCGCGGCCTTGGAACGCAAACGGCATTAGGAGGAACACGGATGGGTTTTAGTCAGTAAGAGTCTGTCACTCACTTCCGCACCGCCCAGAGTCGAATAAGTCATTTGACGATTTCCCAAACTTAAAAAGAAAAATAAAAGAAAATGTTTATTGGCTATTTATTACCCAACTTGAATTTATTGTAATTAAGACTATTAATTATTATAGTCATGCATCAAGTAACATGAACATATAGACAAACCCAATAGGTAAGTAGGTACGGCTATTTTCACAATACTGTAAACTATACTATCTACTATATTCAATATGATAAGACCTTTTGTATGTTTGTTTAATCTCTGGAACTACCAATCGAACTAGAAAACTTATTTTGTATAATATGATAGCCAGAGTCATAAATAATACTATAGGTATATAGGCTATCTATACAAGTCAAAAAAATTGTAGTGTCTGTTTGTAATTTCAAATTACAAGCTTTTCACTAAATGCATATGAAAATATATACGGTACTAACATAAAAAAAAAACAATTTTTAAAATTGTTGTCTGTTTGTCTGTTTGTTCCGGCTTATTTCCGAAACGGATGGATCGATTTTGACGGGACTTTCACTCGCAGATAGCTAATGTTATAAGAAGTAACTTAGGCTATATATTTTTTTTTATTTACTTAAGTTAAATGCGAAAACAAAATTGAAACCAATAAAATAATGAACGCGAACGAAGTCGCGGGCATCAGCTAGTAGGCTATGTAACATAACTAAAACAAATATTAAAAATGCGAAAGTTTGTGAGGATGTACAGATGGATGTTTGTTACTCTTTCACGCTTAAAAGGCTAAACTGATCTTGATGAAATTTGGCACAGAGATAGATTGTAGTGTGCAATAACACATAGGATACTTTTTATATAGGACAAATGTACGGTTCCCATGGGATAATACATCAATTTTGACGCGGACGAAGTCGCGGGCAGAAGGCTAGTGCATCATAACGCTACGACACACGGGAGATAAGCAGTAACCAAAGACGTAACTAAACACGAGTGAAATCGCGGGCTATATAGGTAGCCAGTATTTGTATATGAATGAAGATTAGAAGATGATAAACATGCAACTGATTAAACAAAACGAAAGTGCTCTAAATTCATCAAAAATTCACTTCATAAAAATAACTACTAAAAACATTAAAACCGGTCAATAAACAAAGAATAAATTGCACAATATCAAAAGCCGCACACCGACCAGTCTGTCTAAAAAATAGAACATCCACAACACAAACCTAACAAAACTTTAACCCTAAAGTATTAGAGCTGAAAATCGATTGTGTGTCACGTTGAACGACCGCAAAAATATTAGTGCACATCGCGTGTATTAGAAACAAACAGTGAAATTGATTGACTCACCTCAACTTTTTTGGAGTACTCTTCCGCCACTCGCTCCTGTTCCTTCTTCAACTCCTCATTCTTATCCAGGAGGGCCTTCCCTAGCTCCGCTGCGAGGAGTAGATCCGACTCCTTCTGCTGAAGTTGAGACCACAAGTCCTGCTCCTGGCCTGCGTCCATTGTCCCCGCTGTCTGCCTTGCTGTTGACATTTCTCTAACATACGCTTCTAAATCCTCAATAAAATGTTCGTCTGAAAAACTTAGTGGAACAGGGGTCTTCCTGGTACCACTTTTACTTCTACTCCTTCTATGTTTGTTTATGGGTGTCGAAGTTCTTATATCTCCCTTGCCAACGAATTCAGTTTCGTCTGATAAAAAGTTCGGTGAGGTGTTGCGGTCTGGCGGCACTGGTTCCGTATTGTGTTTTCTACTTCTACTAATATTTGCACTTACTTCACCGGCCATTTATCTAACCAGTCTATCCTCAGTAAATTTAGTGTAACTAACTTTGAACTATTTTAATGTAATTGTTCTTTTTGAATATTTTCTCGATGGCTTGTTGGAATTTCACCGTTTTAGGAAGTTTTATTTTGAATATGCTCTTGTTTATCTCGAATTCCTTTTTTAATGCCATTATAGCAATTGGTGTTTCACGATTGTAACATTTCCGTCTCACGGACACTCACTACACAGCACTGTTATGTCGATACACTCGCGGGAAGGCACTTCATAGATGTTGCCTCGACAACGGAGCGGACACAACAGACGGCCTGTGAAACCTTCGAGGTAGCACAGCCCGCGACGGGCATAGATTATGGACACTGTGAGAGGTGGAAGTAGGTAGAAATCAATTTTATTAAAAAAGTACAGTTCTGTAGGTATATTAAAAAAAGTCTTTTACATACTATTATTTATTAAAATAATAATTATTAAATTGTCAGTAATTTTAAAATTATTTGTTAATTACAAATAATTTCTTAGTTGCCAAAACTACGTAGGTATTCAGCGTGATATAAAAGCTATACAGTGTGTCATTAGTGAAGTGTATTAGTAAGGTAGGTGATTGATAAAAAAAAGCAATTAATATTTCTTAAATTACATCTAATTACAATTGCAATTAGTGATGATAAGTTTAAAATAATTAAGAACGACAAAAGGTTTTCATACCTTGAATAGCCGGAATATAATTAGGTACACTTAAAAATTTCTCATATTTTTTAAGTCATTCATAAGATTTTAGATATAACGCTGATTGATTAACACCCAACGCAAAAACAACGGGGTGTTATAAGCTTGACGTGTCTGTGTGTGTGTCTGCCTGTGGCATCGTAGCTCCCGAACGCATAACCGATTTTGATTTAGTTTTTTTTTTGAAAGGTGTATTAGTCGGGAGTGTTCTTAGCTATGTTTGACGGAAATCAGTTCAGCGGTTTCAAAGTTATCAGCTCTTTTGTTAGCTGCGGTAGGGATTTTTATTCTTCTGTCGGGGGTTACTTAAATATTTTTTAAATATGTTCGAAGCTTAAATTTTGGATGCATAATAAACTGGAATTTGACACATTAGGCATATTAAATTATTTTTAAACAATTTATTTAATTATTGAGAGATTGTAATTAGAGTTGATTTTGTAATACAATCATCAAAGTTAAAATAAAAAAGCAATGATATTAATAACTAGGTATCTACTCTTTGCTTAAAATAAAAGCCAGAATTATGGATTTCTCCAAATTCTAGCAACTAGTCTTACCAGTTCTAGTTATCATAAAACCCATCTATATATATATTTATATAAATGAATTGCTGTTCGTTAGTCTCGCTAAAACTCGAGAACGGCTGAACCGATTTGAATAATTTTGGTTTTGAAATATTTATAGAAGTCCAAGGAAGGTTTATACGTATATAACATAACGCTACGAGCAACGAGAGCGGAACAGTAACCAAAGGCGTAACTGCACGCGGGTGACACCGCGGGGTATGTAACTAGTTGTTAATAAAAACCGTCTGAGTATGTAGAAACAACACCGTCACGTAAAAACCTCTCTCGTATCTAATCTTTGGCGTAAATCAACACGTGCGTCAGAGCGAGACGCCAACAGAAAGGTAACGTCAAACCCGCACGCCAGACAAGGACAGCTATACATAATCAAGGTGATGCAAAGAGAGTGGTCATACAAAATGTCGAAACATTTATTTTTATTGTTAGTAAACGTCAGGAAATGATCTCATATTGATCCTATAAAATTCGCATCTAAATTAAACCAGTTTTTTTTTTTTGTTAACAGTAAACCTTGGATTATGTATTGAGTAGCTTTGAGAAACATGTGCGGATTGAGTTTCTTAAGCCTAATAAATTAACGTTGCTATAAAAAAGGATAACTGCCTCGGTAGCCTAGTGGTCCTAAGCGCGACTGCTACGCTAGAGGTCTTGTGTTTGATTCCCAGGTCGAGCAGAAAATGTTATTCGGTTTTTCTAGGAAATTCTCAGTAGCAGCTCGGAGTTGGGATTTGTGCCCGGTTAATGGCAATAGGCTCGCCCCCTATTACATGGACCTAAATATACCGGCGAACTGTGGGTGTACATTGTTACAACTCTGCCTAACCCTTCGGGGAATACAGGCGCGATGGTATGTAAGTATGTATAAAAAAGGAGGTAGGTATTTTCGTACACTTTACTTTTTATTATTTGTAACTAACTAAAATACAGGTCGGTTTTTTTTTCACTAGACTTGTCTTTACATTTCCGTGCATCCCAAATGGAGGCTATTAATGTACTTTTGGGTTTTGGGACAAGCCACACTGTTCCACTGTAACAGCGGAAAGCCACAGTCAAAAGTGGTGACCACCAGAAAGCGGCGAGATAATAAAGATCGGCGAGTTCCGAGATTCTACTGCATTAGGTCCCGTAACGAAATGATCGGTAAAGAACAGCTGAGGAGCAAGAAAAACTTAATTTCCACTTGACTGTTGGCTTGCTAATCAGATGTGCCTATGGGTGAGTAGCAGTCTGGAATCTGGTTTTGTTCCTGGTTCATGGCAATACGCTTTTGTAAATTTTATTTATTTATTTATTTACAAAATTCTTAATCTATTACATGGGACCTAAACATACCGGCGAACTGTGGGTGTGCATTGTTACACCTCTGCCTAACCCTTCGGGGAATACAGGCGTGATGGTATGTGTGTGTGTGTCTTAATCTACCATTACAGGTTTAGAAACATAATGCGATACCTAAGACTACTTATAATAATTAACTATTTTAAATAACACTATTACTGACAACTACACTAAATATAGTGTAGAACACATAACTAACTTTAGTATGTTTTACATAACAAAAGAAAATTTAAAAATAAAACAACAAAATGAACAATAATCATAAAATAAACAGTAAACATAAAATTAAACAAATTGTTGCTTTCGTAACATATTATATATAAGCTTGCTTTTTTTTTTTAATATCCTCTTGAGCAAATTCACGAGGCTTTATATTGCAAAAGTGTATTGCGCAAACACAGGTACACTCCCGGTTGCTTGACTCTCATAATCCGATAAGCCAGCAATTCAACAAGACCGGGAAGAGATCTACAGCTTAACGTGCTTTCCTAGGCACGTGGATTTCACACTACAAACTTCCAAACTGAGAAAATCATAGCTGAAATACCTAATAACATTTTGCTCGTTCTGATAATCGAACCCAGGACCTCACAGCAGTCACGTGTCTAACCACATGACCAACAGGGCAGTCAACCCCTTTCACAACATAACAACTGGGATACCAACACACCTGCTGACCCTTTTAAGGAATATAGTCATGATATTGCGTAAAACATCTACAAAGTTTACCAATCCGTTACCGAGCGACAGCAGGTATCGATCCAACGCAACTGAAATTACAAATGAACAAACACTCTTCAGTGTGTTATTTTAAAATATTAAAGTTTTCTTCATAAAGTATTCAAGAAGACTACATTCAAAATGGCCGCTTTGATAGCACCTGTTGATGATATGGAGATGGAGAAGATAGCGGAGGATGAGCTGTCCAAGCTGCAGAGACAGGTAAATTAGTCTTTGAATCTTCAGATTTTAAGATAAGGTTGGTATCCACCACCAGGGTTGCAGTAGTTTGAAAGAATAATAAAAAGCTACCACCAGGTATAGGATTTGCGACCATGAAAGCCATAATGACATCTGGATGCCATTAATACAGGCAAATAGCCGCTGGTTGGAATCCCATTACTCATAGGACTAGGCTCAAGGAAATGGCAATCTAGTCCTAACAGTGTAAGATAATGCCCTTCTGACTGCCAACCCTGAATGTGATGTGTTTGCAGATGAATGGAGTAAAATTAAGCGTATATGTTTTGTATTCTGTGAAAGAAAGAATGCAAGGATGTCCACTGTGCACATAAATAAATAAATGAACATAGATGTAGCTATATACGTAAGCGGTTCGGCGCATTCGGTTCGACATTTTTAAATACAACGCTTTCAAAGGTTGTTTTGCGAATGACGAACCGAAAAGCCGAATAAAACCACTTCAGTGTTTAAGGCTTGTAGCGACCCTAACACAAAATCCGGGCTATGAACCCTGGTCTGAAATGATACCCGGTTAATAGGAATTAGCTCGCCTCCCAGTCTAGAACTTTCCTAGAAAATATGTAACGTCACCGGTGCAACCTGATGGAAGTCAAAATTTAAATCGTCGACTTTGGCTTTAATCAGACTACGTCAATTAACTACAATACAGATTTTCTAGAAAGTCAAAGTTGTTGTAGAAAAATTTGTATATCATAACCTACATTCACCGCTTTAGGGAGTAGCTACAAGCGAGATAATGGTACCTTTGTGCTGTCACAGTTCAGGGTGATGGAAATAGACCGTGCTTCAGTGCTGAGCAGCGTCCAGCCCACCCTCCGGATGCAGAAGAACATTATCAACACCCTTAATGCTGACCTGGAGAAGATCATGATGGAACTCAAGGTAGACCACCGAATTCGTAGACTATGATTTTATATTTCGTTTTTCCTCAATACTGGGGTGATTTTTTTATTTTTTTTTTTCTTCTACCTCCATCATAATCGGAGCCTAAGGTAAGCTGTTCCGTTCATCCCAGTTCTCTCTTTTGTTCCTCTCGTACTTTCATCCTGCATACTTCATCTTTCTTTTATTCGTTCATCTTTTAAGGGTAGGACGCCCTTCTACTTTCTGTAGGATTAGAATAAAAAAATCTAGATAATACGAAGGCAAAAATTAAAAAATCCCTAAAATGCCACTAACAAAACTCTACAGACATCCATTAATTTACTAGAAAATAACCTTCAAACGAGTGGACAGATTTGATTAAATCATAGTTGCACTTGAATACCCCTGCTCAAGTCTCCTGCAAACCACAAACTAAATCACAATCGGCTCATCTATTTAGGAGCTAAGATGCCACAGACAGAAACCACAGAGATACAAGTTAAACTCAAAACGTGAAAATCGACGTGTAATCATGTCTTTGTCTGGGGTCAATAATCCTACTACAGAGGTTTGGCAGATAAAGGTCTCTTACAGACTATTTTAAAGTCAAAGTGAAAGAGTTCTGTAGTTATACTTATCTAATCAATATCAACAGTTTACCAGAAGCACGTCTAACCTCGTCGAAGGTGCCAGAAGCCGGGAGAAGCTGCTAGCTCTTCTGAAAGACCACGAGAAGTATTCCACAGAAGTGAAGGAACACAGAGAGACTACTAAGGAGCTGGACTTCTTGTTGAAACAAGTGCAGAAGGAGATCAAGATATTGAGAACCAAAGTCACTGGATTTGAAATAGTAAGTCATATACAATACTAGCGTCTGTCCGCGACTTTGTCTGTGCGAGATATCCCACGGGAACAGTACATTTTTCCGGGATAAAAAGTATTCTATGTGTTATTCCACACTATAATCTATCTCAGTTCCAAATTTCATTCACATCCGTTTAGCCGTTACGGGCCTGTGGACGGTGAGCAATGAGTAGCTCACCGTCCTTACGTTTCATAACGACAGGCCGTGTCGACGGCGTGTTCGTGTTCCACGCGCGCCTCAAAGAGATGTCACCAAAAGGAAGGGGGTCACTGAGGGCCGACGCCTGCCGGAGCTGCGGGTTGTTCGTAAGAGATACCGCGCCCCCGGAACGCAAAGGGCACAAGAAGGAACATGGGTGGGTTTTAGTCAGTAAAAGTCGGACACTCCCTCCCGCCCCGCCCAGGGCGGGAGAAGTTATTTGATGATTTCCCACCCCCCAAAAAAAAAAAACTAAAAAAAAAAAATCTGTTCAGCCGTTTAAGCGTGAAAGAATAACAAACATCCATCAATCCATCCTCAAAAACTTTCGCATTTATAATATTAGTATGATTAGTTAGAAGTAGGAGAGGATATAATATCATTGGATGGCAAACAAGCCGATGACCCTCCAGATGTTAAGTGTTGGTAGTGGCAATACCGTATTGCAGACATGTGCAATACCAGAAGCCTTGAAAATGCGTTGCCATCCCGGCGACAAAGTTGAAAAGTCTCATGTGCCTGTAATTAAAATGTTTCCGCCATACTAGGAATTTCCCCTGAATCATGGGTGCGTATACACATACCATCACGCCTGTATTCCCCGAAGGATTAGGCAGAGGTGTAAGAATGTACACCCACAGTTCGCCGGTATGTTTAGGTCCTACGTAATAGGGGGCGAGCCTATTGCCATTAACCGGGCACAAATCCTAACTCCGAGCTGCTACTGAGAATTTCATAGAAAAACCCAATAACACTTTTTGCTCGACCTGGAAATCGAACCCAAGACCTCTAGCGTAGCAGTCGCGCTTAGGACCACTAGGCTACCGAGGCAGTTCGAGGCATGGGTGCGTATATACACATATAAACTCACACACACAAACAGTCAGACACGCAACAACTATATTATCACGTATCGCTAGCTTCTACTCGTGACTTCGTCCGCGTATCATTTTTTCACTCGCGGTAAGTTAGGTCTGTCGTTACTGCTCCGCTCCAAAGTCAAAGTCAAAGCATTAATTTTAATTAGACCATTTACAGTCACTTTTAAATTGTCAAGAAGTTACAGTGAAAAGTTGAAGCTAGTTGCTCGTTCCAAAGCGTAGGTCTCTATGGAGAAGAACGAGCTAGAATCTAACAAGCAAGAAACTCCCTTAGGTCGTAGCGTGATGTTATATAGCCTCATTAATCTGGCTTACATATACAAAAAAAAAAATCCAATCCAGCTGATAGTTCCAGATATTCTTAAACATGTTTAATTAAACAAATAAAAACTCAAAGTCAAAGTCAAAGTCAAAACATTTATTTCAATTAGACCATTTACAGGCACTTTTGAATTGTCAAGAAGTTACTCACACAAAAAGTTGAAGCTAGTTGCTCGTTCCAAAACGTAGGTCTCTATGGAGAAGAACGAGCAAGAAACTCCATGGACACTCTTTTCAAATTGGTTTTTACAAAAACTTGGTTACAATATTCTTGTTGCTTCTACATGTGAAAACAATGAAGTTGAATATAAAACAATAAAAAAAGAAATATATGATAATAATAGTACTAAAGATGTAAGCCATGGCAGTTTAGAGTTGACCAATCCCAACTGACAGCGTCCGTTCACGAACATGACGCGAGGATCAGCACCACTTAGTTCAACCATCATGAAGGGAACCAAATGATCCAACCCACGCGCCACCATCAGCGAGACATTTAAGTGAGCATGACAAAGCCCTCAACCACCATGCTCGTAGTGTCCAACACATAATAATAAAATAAATAAATGGCTCCATGGTACTCACATTTACAAAATTGAAATAAATGATGATAGATTATATAAAACTAAGGCTTTAAGTAATTCTATTCGACAGATGACCTGTAGTATGTAAAAAAAAATAGAAATAATAATAACGGTACACGTTATTAAGGTCAATGAGAATACAAATAAAAAGGTGGCAAGAAACATCCCCCTGTATTAATATACATATGTAAGTATTAATTTGTGAACCCAAGTGACTATGGAGCAGGACCAGCATTAAGCCAAGCATTCTTGTCATTAATATAATCTTCTAACTTATAATATGCTTGACTACATAGTGTGCGTTTGATGCAAGTTTTAAATTTTCTCTCATTTAGTTCGAGAATATCGAGCGGTATTTTATTATAACATTTTACAGAGTACCCCATAAAAGAAGTGTGTACTTTAGACAATCTGAAACTTGGTTGATCTAATTTGTTCCTATTTCTAGTATTAAAATGATGTCTATCTCCAATTTTTTTGAAAAGATGAAGATTTTTTCGAACGTGCATAATGTTTTCATATATATATTGACATGGAACCGTCATGATATTAATTTTTTTGAACAATTCCCTTAGAGACTCACGACGGCAAAGATTATAGATAGCTCTGACAGCCCTCTTTTGCAAAATAAAGATAGAATCTATATCTGCAGCCCGCCCCCACTATTTAGCTTTATTATACATCTATCTATTATATAACTGCCTCGTTGGCCTAGTGGTCCTAAGCGCGACTGCTACGCTAGAGGTCTTGGGTTCGATTCCCAGCAAAAAGTGTTATTGGGTTTTTCTATGAAATTCTCAGTAGCAGCTCGGAGTTAGGATTTGTGCCCGGTTAATGGCAATAGGCTCGCCCCTTATTACATGGGACCTAAATATACCGGCGAACTGTGGGTGTACATTGTTACACCTCTGCCTAACCCTTCGGGGAATACAGGCGTGATGGTATATATATCTAGAATTCCAGACCTTACAAATATTTGTTCCATGCGAGAATTCAGAGATACCGCGCCCCCGAACGCGAAGGGCACAAGAAGGAACATGGATGAGTTTTACTCAGTATAAGTCTGACACTAATTGCGGGGAAAGTCATTAGATGATTGACCAACCGTAAAAAAAAATTAAATATGGGAATTGAACTCGCGACACACAGCGAAACAGTCAACCGCTCAACCACTGCGTTAATCGTGACATCACATCGTGTCAATTGCTGTCACACAAGATCAATGTTCATATCAATGAGCGTGATTGACGTTAACATAATTGACAATCGCAATTGAACCTTATGAATAGACCATGAGAATCCATTAAGTAATTTCATAATATTTTTCAGTCGAAGTACAACAATACTTGGCTGAAGAATGAGAGAAGGTTTAACATTCCTGGACGGACTTTTTCAATAAACCTCTGTTATGCCTATTTAAACACTCTTTTATTAGCTCCACGTGTTACAAAACAACTGCCAGTAGGATCCGTTCGTGTATTAAATCACGGCACGGTTGGCGCAGTGGCTGGGCGATCGGCTGCTGCGCTGTGTGTCGCGGGTTCGATTTCCGCACGGAACAAATATTTGTATCACCTACAGATAGTTGTTTCGGGTCTGGATGTTTGTGTATGTGAGTTTATATGTTTGTAAACGCACCCACGACACAGGAGAAATTCCTAGTGTGGGGCAAAGATTAAAAAAAAAAACAAAATATCAAATCAATTATTAAAACAGTGGGCTTATGCGGTAGGATTACAGCCACATTAAATATTTCAACTTTGTCTCTGGGATGGCTACGCATTGCATGGTCTCTGGGAATTTTATTTAAACTTTTTTTTTTGTAACTGTCTCGTTAGCCTAGTGATCCTACACGCAACTGCTACGCTAGAGGTCTTAGATTCGATTCCCAGCTCGAGCAAAAAGTGTTATTGGGTTTTTCTATGAAATTCTCAGTAGCAACTCTGGGTTAGGATTTGTGCCCTGATAATGGCAATAGGCTCGCCCTCTATTATATGAGACCTAAACAAACCGGCAAACTGTGGGTGTACCTTGGTACACCTCTGCCTAACCCCTCGGGGAATACAGGCGTGATGGTATGTATGTATACTATTTATTGTATTTATTCATACCGGGACTTCGTTCTTGACTGGGTTTTTTTATGCCACTATGGGGGCAACGATGCACACAGCCCACCTCATGGCGCGTTCGTGTTCTAGGCGCGTTCGTGTTCCACGCGCGCCTCAAAGAGATGTCAGCAAAAGGAAGGGGCCACTGAGGGCCGATGCCTGCCGGGGCTGCGGGTTGTTCGCAAGAGATACCGCGCCCCCGGAACGCAAAGGGCACAAGAAGGAACATGGGTGGGTTTTAGTCAGTAAAAGTCTGACACTCCCTCCCGCCCCGCCCAGGGCGGGAGAAGTTATTTGATGATTTCCCACCCACCAAAAAAAAAAAAAAAAAAAAGCCCACCTCATGGCGAGCGGTTACCGAAATCTACGGACGCCTGCATCATCAGGGGCATCACACGCGCTTTACCGACCCTTAAAATACCTATTTACTTGGGTCCTGGGTGCTCCGCTCGCACCATTTCTTTTGTTTTATTTTCAACCCCCCACTCAAAAAGAGGGATGTCATAAGTCTAACGCGTCTATGTGTCTGTCTGTGGCACCGTAGCTCTTAAACGGGTGATTTGAAGCCGATTTTTTTTATTTAAAGCAGGTATAAGTTTATCCAAATCGGTTCAACCGTTTCAAGGTTATCAGCTCTTTTGTTAGCTACGGTAGGGCTCTTTATTCTTCAGTTGGAGGTTAAGTATTTTTTTTTATTTATTACTTGTTAACACCAGGCTTACGCTAACGTGCTGTCCGGTCAGACGTTAATTAGTCAGTTGGAGAATCGACTGGACACTGCAATGAAGAAGTTCAACACGGTCAACAGTGAAAACTACTCCATGAGGCTGGAGATCGACCGGCTACTGAGGGACCGGTAACTATGGAAACATAACTTATTTAAGATGATAATGATGATGGATGATGGAAAGATAACTGGAGGAAACCTTCACTAGGGCCCACTTACTTAGAGTTAGTTGCTAACACACATACCATCACACCTATATTCCCCACAGGATTAGGTAGGGGTATCAATATACACCCACAGTTCGCCGGTATGTTTAGGTCCCATGTAATAGCGGGCGAGCCTATTGGCGTTAACCGGGCACAAATCCTGACTCCGAGCTGCTACTGAGAATTTCATAGAAAAACCCAATAACAGTTTCAGCTGGACCTGGGAATCGAACTCAAGACCTCTAGTATAGTAGTCACGCTTAGGACCACAAGGCTAAGAAGGCAACACAAATTATACAAAATAACAATAAAATACAAATCAAATAGTTTATTTGCATAATATAAATACAATGTGTTTGTAAGGTGTTACAAAAGAATAGGAGGCAGGAACACTGTGTAATAAGCTGCTGAGCACTAATTACAATTAAAAGTCAGTATAATAAAATTTATAAGTATATCCTATATTTTTTTTTAAACATCGTCGGAGTGCAAACAAGCCATCGTTCCAGCTGATGTTAAGTAATCACCTCTGCCTATAGACATCTGCAATAACCAGAGGCCTTGCAAATGCGGTGCCATCTCAGTGGCAAAGTTGAAGTGTCTCATGTGCCTGTAATTACACCGGCACCCATACCCTTCAAACCGGAACACAGCAACGCTGCTTTGCAGCAGAAATGGGTGGTATGGTGGGAGTACTTGCCTGGACGGGGTCCTTCACGAAGAGATCTTACTACTGCTAAAATTAACATAAAATATGGAAGAATGGAAGTGGTCCTCTGGTTAAAAAGCGTAACGACACATCTAGTTCTAGACTATTTACAGGATCATCTTAGCATTCGCTCAACGAGACACGCTCAGGTTCATTACAAATTGGATTTACATACTTGTTTTGTTACTCTGTCTAATTTTTTTGATAAGATCGGTAGGATAAGAATGTTGGCAATGTATCTGGTGAACTACAATTTTATTCTAAGTAACTTGAATAGCTAAAGCTATTTTATGACATTGCGACTAGATATTAAACATTTTTAATTAGCAGAATCATCGGCGTTCATATATATTCCTTATATTCCAGTCAATTCTTCAACACACTCTGGAAGAACCAGCTGAAGCGCTTGATGGACGGCAAGGCGATGATCATCGAGCTGCTAGAGCAAGCCATCTCCACGTACGATCAGCGTGAGGAGTGGTGCTCCAAGCTAGACGCGCTGAAGGAGAAGGCGGCTGTAGATTATAGGAAACATTGCTTGGTAAGCAAGACTGGGATTTAGAAGAAATTAGCTGTGTTAATTAACTGCCTCGTTGGCCTAGTGGTCCTAAGCGCGACTGCTACGCTAGAGGTCTTGGGTTCGATTCCCAGTTCGAGCAAAAAGTGTTATTGGGTTTTTCTATGAAATTCTCAGTAGCAGCTCGGAGTTAGGTTTTGTGCCCGGTTTATGGCAATAAGCTCGCCCCTTATTACATGGGACCTAAATATACCGGCGAACTGTGGGTGTACATTGTTACACCTCTGCATAACCCTTCGGGGAATACAGGCGTGATGGTATATTTTTTTTTTTTTAGCTGTGGCCCGACAAGTCTTTGTCTTAAAGTATATTAATGGTAGGGTATAGTAGCCGGCACAAGTCGTGAGCAAAAACTTCAATTTCATTTTTGGGTTCATTCTTGGGTATTTGGGTCGCTGACGCTGCATGCCATTGGGCCGACAGACGGAGTAATGGCAATGATTTCAATTAATCCATTTACACTTGTAAATGGTTTAATTGAAACCATGGGTTTGTGCCTGCTTAATATGCTCATGCTTCATGCTTTCAATCAGTGCTTTTCACAAAAAAATTACTACTTTTAAATGTTTAAGGAGTCTGTCAGTTACGTCAGAAAGTTAAAGCTAGTTGCAAAATTTAGCCTGTGAAGAGAATGAGAAAAAGAAAGAGAAACAGATTACCCATCACGAATAAAAAAAAAAGAAATATCAGTATGAAGAAGTATGAACAAGAAACTCCACGGACACTCTTTGCAGTGATTTGAGAAGCTTAGGTCCATCAGAGAGCCACTTATGCCCAGCAGTGGACAACTAAAGACTGATTACAATGATACTTAATTCTTTTTTTACCTTTTCACAGGAAGTTCGCGAACTCCAACGTCAGTTAGACCACAGTCTGAAGCTGGAGGAGTTCCTCCGAACTAAGGGCACTGTCCGACTGACGGCGGCCGACGCTAAGGCTGAGGCCAAGAAGTTGGAACAACAAGAGGAAGAGATGAGGATCTACAACAATTACGTCAATATCCTGGATGCTATAAGGGTAAGTAACAATGTGATTTAATACATATGTACTTTCTAAGTTTATCTGGGACATCAATTACATCGGCGAAGGAAAAAACATCGTGAGGAAACCTGGACTTCTAATAGCCTGAAGTCGCCCCTTTGAGCAACCGTGGTGATCAATACTCGTTTTCTCTGTATGAGAAGAGGCCATTGTCGTGCAGTAGGACTATGATAGACTGGTTTCTTTTTTTTTACAAGGGAACCATACAATAACATCACGCCTGTGACCAGTCTCCGCTTTGTTACCTGTTTTTTAACGACTGTCTGAAAAAAGACGGCATGACTACTGGCCTAGTGCTGTTATGTATCCTGTTTATTTTGGAGGGAAGTTAAAATTATAGTTATTTTTCTTACTTCTCTCTGTTCTTTTTTGATTAATTTCGTTGCAGGATCCAAGACAGTTGA
Organism: Caradrina kadenii; assembly: GCA_947462355.1. Classification (NCBI taxonomy): domain Eukaryota; kingdom Metazoa; phylum Arthropoda; class Insecta; order Lepidoptera; family Noctuidae; genus Caradrina; species Caradrina kadenii. The sequence goes on along the minus strand of OX381693.1, from coordinate 1,518,479 downwards.
ATCGTTTCTCCGGGACTCGTCGAGCTTCATTGCCTCGGCGCTTTTCTGGCGGTTTCTACTGCTGATTCTGGTTTTCAGGAGTTACAGTGACTTGTGAATAGAGTGGCAATCGTGTCGGAAAAATAATTAATTAATGTTAACAATAATTGTTTTTCAGGAATTTGCCGGCGAAGAAGACGTGGATAAGCTCATCCAAGAGTTCACGCGGCGCGAGGAAGAGAACTATGCTCTGTTCAACTACATCAACGAGGTGTGCACCGAGCTGAAGAACCTTAGCGATAACGTGAAGATGCTTCGTGTTAACATCGGTAAGATTTATTCTCATAACCTAAGGAATGGAATTTAAGGATGTGAAATATCAATCGACTTGCGGAAGAAGTCAATCGTGAAGTCTGGGCGGAGCGGAAGGAAGTGACGAACTCTTACTGACTAAAACACACCAGAGTTCTTTCTAATGCTCTATGCGTCCCAGTGCCGCGGTAACTCTTTTGAACAAATTCCACAACTCTCTCTGGATACTCATTACCTACCAATTTTTATTTTGGAATCAGCGCCTGCGCAGCATATCTTGTTCTTCCGTATAATATGAAGCTATACTAATATAAAGAAGTAAAGTTTGTTTGTTTTTGTTTGTTTTTTTTTTGTTTTTGTCTATTAATAGGTACTGGTCTAATTACCAAAATTCTTTCACTAATAGAAAGCTTAACTATTGCTGAGTGTCATAGGATAATGTTTAATGGTACCTACATTCGATTTCCAGTCGAACAAAGTCGCGGGCAGAAGCTAATCTCTAAAAGGGCAGACATTGTAGCACCTCCGATCTAGACAAGAGACAAGAGCAAACATATCTCAAATAAAAAAGGGACCAGCACGTAGGGTATAAGACTTCAAAACATTAATAGGCAATTGACTCCCTTTTTACCTCCACAGAGGAAGAGAATGCGAAGCACCAAGCAAAGCTGTTCCAACAGCAGGACAGCATCGAGTCCCTCCGCAGTACCCTGGAGGAAAAACGCCGCGCCACTGCGAGGGTGCGGGACACGTGCGACAAGAGCTCTCAAGTGCTGGCCACCCTGCTGCAGCAGATACATGCCTTGGCTCTGTTAGTAACATTACATCACGCTTGTATTACCTAGTAAGATTTGTCTTTTTCTTCTTTTCGAGTCGATGATAATCTTCTACCTCGACTGCCTCGTTAGCCTAGTGGTCCTAAGCGCGACTGCTACGCTAGAGGTCTTGGGTTCGATTCCCAGGTCGAGCAAAAAGTGTTATTGGGTTTTTCTATGAAATTCTCAGTAGCATTTCGGAGTTAGGATTTGTGCCCGGTTAATAGCAATAGGCTCGCCCCCTATTACATGGGACCTAAACATACTGGCGAAATGTGGGTGTACAATGGTACACCCCTGCCTAACCCTTCGGAGAATACAAGCTTAATGCTGTTTGTGTGTGTTTACAGATCTTCGGAGTGCGATTCCCTGCCTCTCCTGAAGCTACTGGGCAGGCGGTTTGATATCAACGTGAACAACGCGCGGCTGTACATTAAGAGCTTGGAGAAGAAAGTCTTGGAGATCATCGATATCATTAGAATTGATGAGGTAAGGGTCATTAGATCTCTTAGAAAAAACAAATGGGATCTTCTCCACAATCTTCCTTACATATTTTCTTACAATATATAAAACCTTTTATTTGCCAGTGAATATTATTCTGATTCTCGTAATTATTTTTAGCAACATTATGATTTTACATAATTACATAAAGGTGGTCCACTTTGTAACGGAAACTTTTACCAGTGAATTAGTCTCGAATCCTAGCGTTAATATTTATCGTCGGTTATTCAAAAAAAGAACATAGGTATTTATGTAATTACTATCGCCCTGACCGCGACTTTGTCCCCGTAGCTTATTTCACCCGCGTTAAGTTACATCTTTCGTTACTGCTCGGCTACCGTGTGTCACAGCGTGATGTTATATAGCCTGTGTTACTCAGGAATAATGTAGATATCTATTGGTGAAAAATAGTTAAAATCGGTCTAGTCGTTTGGGAGCCTATTCGTTACAAACAAACAAAAAAATCTTTCCTCTTTATAATATGATTAGTATATTATTGAAAAAAGTGTGTTGCACATTTGTATAGACCCGCTGTTTTTTTTTTAATAACCGACGATAACTTTCGTCGCTCGGGATGTACAATCAGGTTCTTAAGTCATGGGAAAAGGTACCATTTCCCTTTTATTTAACTACCTTTTACCTAACTAACGTTGTACATCTGTGTGTCCCGCAGCTGATCCAGCGTCACGCAGAGAACAAGGAACGCACACCGCCCTCCACACGTCGCCGCCGCGCGCGCAACAACACGCGCCCGCGCGACACTGTCACCGCGCAGTAGCGACTATCTGCGCAACAACACGCGCCCGCGCGACACTGTCACCGCGCAGTAGCGACTATCTGCGCAACAACACGCGCCCGCGGGACACTGTCACCGCGCAGTAGGGACCATCCGCGCAACAACACGCGCCCGCGCTACACTGTCACCGCGCAGTAGGGACCATCCGCGCAACAACACGCGCCCGCGCGACACTGTCACCGCGCAGTAGGGACCATCTGCGCAACAACACGCGCCCGCGCGACACTGTCACCGCGCAGTAGCGACTATCTGCGCAACAACACGCGCCCGCGGGACACTGTCACCGCGCAGTAGGGACCATCCGCGCAACAACACGCGCCCGCGCTACACTGTCACCGCGCAGTAGGGACCATCCGCGCAACAACACGCGCCCGCGCGACACTGTCACCGCGCAGTAGGGACCATCTGCGCAACAACACGCGCCCGCGCGACACTGTCACCGCGCAGTAGGGACCAACTGCGTAACAACACGCGCCCGCGGGACACTGTCACCGCGCAGTAGGGACCATCCGCGCAACAACACGCGCCCGCGCTACACTGTCACCGCGCAGTAGGGACCATCCGCGCAACAACACGCGCCCGCGCGACACTGTCACCGCGCAGTAGGGACCATCTGCGCAACAACACGCGCCCGCGCGACACTGTCACCGCGCAGTAGGGACCAACTGCGTAACAACACGCGCCTGCGGGACACTGTCACCGCGGAGTAGCGACCACACGCGCCCGTTCAATGCTGCCACCGCACAGTAGGGACCATGTGACCAGCCTATTATTGTCCCACTACAGGACAAAAGCCTCTTCACATACAGAAACGACATGAGTATTGATCACCACGCTTGGTTGAGGCGGATTGGCGGATTTCAGACAGTTTATTTTACACTGTAGCTTCAGGTTTCCTCAAAAGGTTTTCCTTCTCCCACACCTTTTCTTGAACGCACTTGTCGCAGAAACAATAAAAGTCAATAAACAAAATATGGTTTTATTGAACTTGTTTTAATCATAACAGAACATGCTGTTTAGAATATATTTACAAACGTTATAAATACATACAATTTTAGAATGACATTGCTTGGAAGAGAAGGTCCTTAAAGTCACATTAGCTTTATTGTTCTTATATTATTACTTAGAATAACAATTTGTTTGTCTTACAGTATAGTTAGACTAAATAGAGATGACATCTTACAACTACAATTATTTACATCAACCTTATACCCGTGACTTTCGTGTTCCGTGTGAATGTCGGTTATTAGCGGTGTTTTTTTTTTTTACGCAAATCTCTAGTTTTTTTATATATAAAAGTAACCTACGTTACTCCTTACAACGTCAGATAACAGACAGACAGAGAGACAATTTATTTGGACAGTTTTTCTATGAAATTCTCAGTAGCAGCTCGGAGTTAGAATTTGTGCCCGGTTAATGGCAATAGGCTCGCCCCCTATTACATGAGACCTAAACATACCGGCGAACTGTGGGTGTTCATTGGTACACCTCTGCCTAATCCTTCGGGGAATACAGGCGTGATGGTATGATGGTATGCGTGATATCTGAGATGGTCTTTTAAAGAAAGAACTGAGCAGATTCTAGTTGACTTGTCTAGTCAGTTGACGCATGTGCCAGTAATCGTGTAGTACAACACAGGTCAGATCAGGCGCAGGATCAACGGCTTTACATGCTTCCCTAGACATGGGGTTGTTTTCAAAGAAAAAACCCAATAACACTATGCCCCACCTAGGAATCGAACTCAGGGCCTCACGCCCCAGGACCACGAGACCAACGAGGCAGCCACATAACCGAGTACTTCAGGAAACCACATACCATCACGCCTATATTCCTTGAAGTGTTAGGCAGAGGTGTACCAATGTTCACCCACAGTTCGCCGGTATGTTTTAGGTCCCATGCAATAGGGGGCGAGACTATTGTCATCAACCGGGCACAAATCTTAACTCCGAGCTGCTACTGAGAAGAACACTAAAAACCCAATAACACTTTTTGCTTGAACTGGGAATAGAACCCAGGACCTCACACCCCAGGACCACGTGACCGACGGGGCAGCCGTATAATCGAATTAATCGAATACTTCAGGAAACCATCTCACCTTAAATTCCAGCTTTCTATTCAGTCTCGTATCCTGACCGGCAGTCCGCGCGCGACCACACTGCTGGCTATCATGACGTAGTTGGTGGAGCCGCGCGCGCGACACACACAGCGGAGCAGGTCTCGCTCCGGGACTAACTGGCCCTTCTGCTCCGATGATATCTCTGGAAATTATGAAGTTGAGTTAATAATACCAGCCTTTTAGGCACCTAAACATGACATGGGACCTAAATATACCGGCGAACTGTGGGTGTACATTGTTACACCTCTGCCTAACCCTTCGGGGAATACAGGCGTGATGGTATATATACTGTGCCACTGTTGAGCAAAAAGCCTCTTCTCATATAGAAAATGCACAAAAATTGATCATAACACTAGCTCATGGCGGATTGGCGATTTCTAACTTACATGTTTTCTTTACTGATGTCAGTGATGTCCAAGACCAACTTAGATAGGCATATGAATTAAAAAAACACAGACCCGAATTTGAACACTACCTTATATAAGAGAGGTGGGCGGCTTCTTCTCTACCGATTCTTTAGACTCGTGTATTTTGCGTACATGTATCAAAATATAAATAAAAACGTAACTGCCTCGTTAGCTTAGTGGTCCTAAACGCGACTGCTACACTAGAGGTCTAGGGTTCGATTCCCAGGTCGAGCAAAGTGTTTTTGGGTTTTTCTATTAAATTCTCAGTAGCAGCTCGGAGTTTGGATTTAAACATAAACATACCATCACGCCTGTATTCCCCGAAGGGTTAGGCAGAGGTGTACCAGTGTACACCCTCAGTTCGCCGGTATGTTTAGGTCCCATGTAATAGGGGGCGAGCCTATTGCCATTAATCGGGCACAAATCCTAATTCCGAGCAAGAGAGAATTTCATAGAAAAACCCAATAACACTTTTTGCTCGACCTAGGAATCGAACCCAAGACCTCTAGCGTAGCAGTCGCGCTTAGGACCACTAGGCTACCGAGGCAGTTTCGATTTGTGCCCGGTTAATGGCAATAGGCTCGCCCCCTACTACATGGGACCTAAAACATACCGGCGAACTGTGGGTGTACATTGGTACACCTCTGCCTAACCCTTCGGGGAATAAAGGCGTGATGGTGTGTCAAAAAAAAATCATTGTCCTATACCAGGAATTCCTCCAGTATTGTGGATGCTTTTACACACTTATAAACTCACATACACACCCCACCAAACACGGAACAAGTAGACCATACAAATATTTGTATGATTTCGACTTGAAAGTTTGCATGAAATACTTTCGACGCTTTTAAAAGTATTGATTCTTACCTAAAACCCGGTTGCTCCATTTAGCTTTGCCGACATAGTGCCAAGGTACCGGCGCCTGCGACGGCACGTACAGGGACACCAGGGTGCTTACCACCTTGTCCACCTCCAGATCAGTCACCTCCCACAGCATGCCCACTACCATCGGACTGAAAAATGTGAGATTAGTATTTTATTTATAAATCCTTTTTTTTAATCGAATTGAAGAAACAGGAACCGAGTACCAGACCTAGGAATCGCACCCAGGAGACGAGAGGAGTAAGGAGGAGGAGGCGTGTATGCGACCACGAGACCATAGGAGCAGTCAACTAAACAGGCATAGAGATCAATCAAAAATAGATCTTCATTCTGGCCGAAAGCGAAACTGTAATTTCGAGTAATTCACGTTTTTGGCCAAAAATCATTATTTTTATATTGCTATAGATTTTAGTTTCGTTACGACGACAATATAAATGACATTAATTAACGTTAATTGGGTAGAACTATAAAACATATGTCCACTCACCAGCCAGCGATGTGCAGGTGATGATGTGCGGCGGCAGGCGGCGCGCGGGGCGCGGGCGCGGTGAGGCGCACGGAGCCGCACCCCGACAGCACGCACACCGCCGCGCCCCCCGCGCCCTCCACGCCCGCGCCCCCGCCGCCCCCAGCTGCCAGCTGACACCCGTCACCATGGCCACAGTATCTGATTTATTTAAACTTTATGCAACACCAACTACAAAGGCCAACTTAATGCCTTTGGCATTCTCTACTAGTCAAAAAAGATGGTGAAGAAATAACATGGCAGGTGCAAATTAATGTACGAAAGAAAAACCAAAAAAATGAGATTAAAAAAAAAAAACAATATAAATAATGAAACGTTATGGCGATATTTTAAAACAGATTTCACATGAGAGCCTTCTGGAATCAATTCGCACTACTAATGGTGGTGAATCTTACTACTATGGATATGTATGTTTGTTAATCGATCACAGCATAAATTATAGTCTGCAATAACACATTGGCAATTTTTTTATGCCTGCAAAATATACGGTTTCCGTGGGATTTTAATTACATAACAATAACATGGAATTAACTGCCTCGTTGGCCTAGTGGTCCTAAGTGCGACTGCTACGCAGAGGTATTGGGTCCGATTCCCAGGTCGAGCAAAAAGTGTTTTTGGGTTTTTCTGTAAAATTCTCAGTAGCAGCTCGGAGTTAGGATTTGTGCCCGGATAATGGCAATAGGCTCGCCCTCTATTACATGGGACCTAAAACATATCGGCGAACTGTGGGTGTACATTGTTACACCTCTGCCTAACCCTTCGGGGAATACAGGCGTGATGGTATGTGTGTATAATTCTCAGTAGCAGCTCGGAGTTACGATTCGTGCCCGGTTAATGGCAATAGGCTCGCCCTCTATTACATGGGACTTAAACATTCCGGCGAACTGTGGATGTACATTGGTACATCTTTGCCTAACCGTTAGGGGAATAGAGGCGTGATAGTATGTTATGTTGTGTGTAATTACATGGACTTTGACCCGGACGAAATCGCGAGCAAAAGCTAGTAGGCCATAAAGTTCTTTGTAGACTTTAAAAAATCTGAGCGAGACATGAAACCGATCTTATTTCACACTATTTGTAGATAAAATATTACAGATACTATTTAAATATTTGTAAATAATTATTTTTACTAGTCATAGCACACTTACAAGAACACGTCAGCTTCACTAAGGTGCGAGATGAAGTCTGCAGCTGAAGGCGGCTCCCCGACGTGCCCCTTCCAGTCAGGACACCAATACTCCACGAATGACGTCATACGGTTCTCCATGCGATCCAGGTTCTTCTCTGTAAGCAGTCGTTTAATAATTTTAAATGTGGCGACATCTATTGCGCTACATGTGAACTACAACTGATCGCCATATTAAAGTTCTAAGAAGATATTATTATTTATACAGAATCCCAACAACAACTGTCGGGCTTCCTCGTCTTGGAAAGCTGTCGGTCCCGGCTGTCATTCGTACAGATTCTTGACAGCCGTTAAGGGTAGTCGGAAAGCCCCAAAAGTCTGACAACAAGTTTTACAAGGGGTATCGTGTTACCCAGTAACTGGTTTGTGAAAGTGAAGTAGGCAGTCATGTAAAATACTGGTATCTGGTTAGACTGGAAATCGATATTAATATAGTTGAAAAGTGAGGAATGAAAATGATCTAAATTCAAGGCATTAACTTAACGTAACTATTTACAAGTACTTTTGAATTGTCAAGGACTCGTTCAATTAGTCAGGAGGTTGAAGCTAGTTGCTCGTTCCAAAACGCAGGTTAAGAGTAAGGTCTCCACAGAGAAGAACGAGCAAGAAACCCCAAAGACACCATCAATCAAGTTTATAAAAAATCCAGATCTTATTTCTTCAAAAAAAAAACCTCTGAATTTCTCCTGTATCGTGGTTGCGTTTACAAACACATAAGCTCCACATACCCAAACAGCCAGACCCGGAACATATATGATCTGTAGGCTTGACATATTTGTTCCGTGTAGGAAACGGCCCTACGACACGCAGCATTATCTACGCTAATATTATAAAGAGGAAAGATTTGTAAAACGATTGCAGCAATTTCAAAAATTCTTTCACTATTAGAAAGCTACATTCACCCTGAGTTACATAGGCTATATAACATCACGCTACGACGCACGGGAGCGGAGCAGTAACGAAAGACGTAACGCGGGTGAAAATTGCCACGGGACGGTGTCGCGGGCAGGTCGTCTAGTTCTTTATATTTTTCTATTGTATTCTGCAGAACAAGATCTGGCTACTACTTACCAGGATTAATGACGTATCTGCCGACATCACACTTGGCTGCGAAGTACCCATCGATGACGTCACGCTCGTGTATCTTGTACAGGTAGTATAGGAAGTGAATATTCTCCATTCGGGAGACAGGGTGCTGGTTCAGTATGGGGAGAGACTCCCACGGAAATGTGTCTAGCATCTGAAATGTTAGGAAAATATTATTTACACTATGGTTAAGGAGTTTTCAATTAGAAGGGCAATGGGTGAGGCGGCCAACCGGATGGCAGTTTGGCGAATATTTTCATATTTGCCTAAGAATAATTCCAGTTACAAGGTCATTTATAATTAAGGGGTTTAATTAACTTATTCTATCCTAGTCTAGCTTGATAAGTCTAGAGGGAAAAAAGGTTTGTTTTACATCTAAAAAAGTTTCAACTAAAATAATATGATGACAATTTATTGACACCCGAATTAAAGCAATGAAACAAACAAAGGAATTGTATTATAAAATAGGTTTTACTGGCGACTTCGCCTGCTTTAATTTTCTTACAGATCCCTAATTCTTTAACCATAAAATAGCTTTAGCTTTTTTTTTAACTTAGTCGCGCTTAGGACCGCTAGGCCAACGACGCCTAGTGGTCCTAAGCGCGACTGCTACGCTAGAGGTTTTTTGTTCGATTCCCAGGTCGAGCAAAAAGTATTATTGGGTTTTTCTATGAAATTCTCAGCAGCAGCTCGGAGTTAGGATTCGTGCCCGGTTAATGGCAATAGGTATACCTTGGACGTCACTGGTATCAGTAAAGGAAAACATCGTGAGGAAACCTAGACTTATAATTATATGAGTGTAAAATCGCCAATCCGCCTTAAGCAAGCACGGTGATCAATGGTCAAGCCCCCTTCCTTCCTTCTTCTTCTGATTTTTCTTTATTTCTATTTCCTCGCCCCCTATTACATAAGACCCAAACATACCGGCGAACTGTGGGTATACATTGGTACACCTCTGCCTAACCCTTCGAGGAACACAGACATGATGGTATGTTATGTTAAAATGGCTTACAGCGCTCAGGGATAACGTAGCTTCCTATTAGGGTAAGAACTTTTAGAATCTAACCAGCAGTTCCGGAGATAGCGCGTTCAAAGGTACAAACAAACTCTTTAGTTTACATTATATTTTCATGTTAAAAAAAACCTTAGGATTTTGAATTTTATCGCTTTAGAAATAAGGCTGAAAACTCACCTCATCCACAATAAGTATGACTGGATGTCTCTTAGCCTTCTTCAGCCCCCATTCATCATTATCTTTGACCTGGGTCGCCGCCTGTGAGAACGCCCTAATACCATCAACTAAACCAAAATGATGGATCTTTTCAAAACTCTTCGACAAACATTTCAAACATAGTTCGTTAAGAAATCTAAACTCTTTGGTGCAACTACCACCACATTCTATATTCAAAACTTGTCGAACGTCCTCAATGTTGCCATGCTCGGTTAATATTCTTCTGATGCAGGATTTTATTTGTTGTGATTGCAACACTGGGCAACATTCTAATAGGTTGTAGAGAAGGACTTTTTGTTTTTGTGTGAGTCTTATAAAACTGTAAAAAAATAATAAAGATTAGAAATATTTAATACACTTGTGATCACGCAATGACACATTCAAAGAGCTCTATTACTACTAAACTACACTGATTGCTTAATTCAATACTATATCAATGGTTAATTAACATTAGAAGTAAAAAACTTACCCCCAATCCAATATAGTGGTGTCTACCAATTTGACTACTTTTTCCTTTAAAGTCTTGTCAACCAATTTGCCGGTAAGCAAACTGCCCCAGCCTCCAAGCCACTCTTTGTCCATCACATTGATCACACTCTGCAAATAAAAAAATATATTACTAGCTTATACCTACGACTTTGTCCGTGCGGATGTAGATTTCAGAATTAAGACGAAATCAAAAATAATCCAAACACTAAATAATAATGATTCTGCGTTAAACTAGACAACATCTACATATCCTCACGTGCGAGTCCACCCGCAACTCACTCCGCGCGCAGCAGAACCTCGCGCTGCGAAGAATCACAAAGTCCCGCTGGATCACCTTGTTCTTTACGTAGCGAGGAGCGCTGACTTTGTGGTCCGGCTAGCGAAAACTAAATTTGCGCGTGCGGACAAGTGGACCCTGGCTAGCCCCCCCCCCCCCCCCCCCCCCCGATAACCACACGATCAAAATGTATGAAACACCAATTATTATTTTTTTGTATTTCAGAGAAGGTTCCGTATTAAACGTTTTTCATATTTATAAGTACTATCACCCCTAAAGGATGTATAACGAATTAAAAGTCATGTTGTATTTATAGAATAGACTAGTCTGCATAACAATAGTCATGATAATAATGAACTAGAATCAATCCTACAGTGCATTGCACTTGCTAGTTGCGGGGAGGACGAATCAATTGTGTAAATGATGTCATTTAAACACGGAAGCCGCACCGGAGAATAATATTATTTTTGTATACATTTCAAGATTTGAACTGCTGTCAATTACCTACCCCGTTGGTCTCGTGGTCGCAAGACCGGATTCGATTCCCCAGGTAGGTCAAAAAGTGTTATTGATTTTTCCAATAGGATTTGCACAGTAGCAGCCTGGAATTTGGAAAATTTTTGATAGTCGATAGGGATAGTCAGAAGCCAGGAAGTCTGACAACCAGTCTTACCAAAAGGTATCGTGTTACCCAGTAACTGGCTTGTGGAGGACTGATAGGTAATCAGTCCATGTTTGGTATCAGTGTTTTACTGGTACTCAGCTGCATGCGGTTAGACTAGAGGCCGACCCCAACATAGTTAACAACTCAGTAAAAGTGACATTCGTTTTATTGAATATTTCTAATCAATAGTTCGAATTACAAATGCATGAGTAGAACTCTCAAGGGCCAATTTCTTTTTTAACTTGATGTTTTCGTGACCTTAAAGGTCTATTGACGTCACAAAATAAATCATACAAAAAAAAAATTTATAATTGAGTTTGTTGGTATTGGGGGTATCAAATAATTCTTGGAGTTGAGGGGTTTGGGGAGACTTCGACTTCCACACGGACATAACCACGGATTAGCTTGTGCCCGCGGTTGGATCCGTACTAATATAATTTTACATATTATTTCGCGTATTACCTTCATCCGTAAATCGATGTCCTCTCTCCGACTCCAATAGTTCTGAACGAGACGTTTGTTGTTTAGGAACTGAGCATTGTCTATGGTCTTGTAATTTTCATCTAGTAGCGAGTAAAGCTCTGTGAAAAGAGGTTTCTCGCCTTCTGAAATTGTTTAACAAGCAATTAATATTCAAATATAGAACAAACTAGCTAAGGCTTGCTAAGTTTTATTTTTGTTTTGTGTGGAACTCTAATTCTTTTCCTAAATTACAAGTGGCTTATATAACCCCTTTGTCAGCTATCTGCCAGCAAAACTCCCGTTAAAATTGGTCCAGCCGTTTCGGAGATTAGTAGGAACAAACAGACAGACTAAAATTATAAAAATGTCTTCGGTATAAGGGTTATAAGTACCATGTTAGCATTTAGTTAAAAGCTGTTATTTTGACATTACAAACAGACACTTCAATTTTATTTACATACACTCACACCTTTCTCCCGTGGGGGTAGGCAGAAACCACTGAACGCCACCTGATACGATCCTTACATACTCCTTTCGCCTCGTCCACATTCAATTTTATTTTTTGTATAGATATTCTGTCTTCTAAAACTTACCTTTGGTAACATTTGCAGGTATATGCACTGTCATAGGTACCAACCCTGCATCCTCCAAGTAATCATTGGTAAACATGCTTAAAAATATGGAGTCTACCTCTGTTCTATATTCAATTAAAGGCTTTAGGTTCTCATTAGGATTATACGGTACGGTCAATTGTACCACCGTCCATTCTGAAAAAGGAAACCAAAAAAACATTAATGTGAAAAAGAGGCTAAGCTTGTAAGAAACCACCTTACAAAACAAATTAATATATACATATTTTAGAGCTGTACCAAATATTATATGGTTGACTATGAGACTAAGCAGATACACTAGCCGGGCCAAAAAACCCCGAAAGGAACCAGTGCTCATGAGTCGTGCTGGCCTACTATACTTAGTGAGGTAACCACCATAAAAGACTACAGTATATTTTATTGGCAACTCAACCAAGATGCACCTTCATGGCGCTCAGGTCAGTTTTTTTTTTACAGATGGGAAATTATCTAATGACTTCCCCCACCCTGGGCGGAGCGGGAGGTTGTGTCAGACTTTTACTGAATAAAACCCATCCATGTTTCTTCTTGTGCCCTTTGCATTCGGTTGTTCGTTAGAGATAGCGCGCCCCCGAGGTATCTCTAACGAACAAACCGCAGCCCCGACAACTGGTCGTAAGTTAAGGTAAGCAGACTTAAAAGGGCCTTGATATCTGCTTCCCTTAGGCGATTAGAAGCAATATATTATAAATTTAAAAAATCAGACAATACCTTTGGGTAATTCTTTCAGAATCTGCTGAAAGTTGTCAACATTATTCTCTTTGGAGAATTGAAGATATTTCTTGTAGAAAGGAGGCTCGTCGTCTATGGCAAATGAGTCCAAAATACTTGTAACATCTTCTGTACCATCTGATAGCAAATCTAGAAACTTTGCCTCTTTCTTTGATCTAGAAAAATAATTTTTATTTTATACCTATTACTATCAAAATCAGTACACAAATACATTTAATTGTAGGTATATCACACACTAGCCCATGCCTGCTATTTTATACCCTACTAGCTTCTACTCTATTCCTGCTAGCTACTAGCAGCCCGCGACTTCGTCCGCGTGGACATTTTCACCCGCAGTAACGTCTTTGGTTACTGCCCGCTCCCATGATGACACTGTCAAATAATAAGGCTTAATATGGATAAAAGAATTTTCAAAATCGGTTCAGTAAATACTAGATCCAGAGATTAAACCTACAACCTCACAAACTTTACTTCTTCATAATATTATTTATTTCTTGTGAATCTGGCTATCAATAAAGAACATTTTTTTTTCCAATCCGACTGGTAGTTTCAGAAATTAGATTTAAACAAACAAACACATAACATACCATCACGCCTGTATTCCCTGAAGGGTTAGGCAGAGGTGTACCAATGTACATCCACAGTTCGCCGGTATGTTTAGGTCCCATGTAATAGGGGGCAAGCCATTAACCGCACAAATCCTTACTCCGAGCTGCTACTGAGAATTGCATAGAAAAACCCAATAACACTTTTTGCTCGACCTGGGAATCGAACCCAAGATCTCTAGCGTAGCAGTCGCGCTTAGGACCACAAGGCCAACAAGGCAATTCAATTTTTTTCATCAGGTTTATTAAGTTACATAAATAGACACAAAAAACAAATACTTACATAGGATTTGCATCAATTAAATCTTTTATAGGTTTTATGTAAGTTGTTATTTTGTGCAGTTTATTTCCTAAAAACAAAAAAATAATAATTTTAGATACAGTATGCCGTGCAATATTTGTAGTATTGCACAAAAACTTTGGTATTGTAGAGTGTTATTGCTATCACAAGTGGCTATGTTGGATGTGCCATGATATCCTGGTGTGAAACAACACTTAACAGAGCCAAAAGTGAACTTTCTGGTTACAGAAATAATAGTTATTTAAGTAAAACTTCTTTACACCTGCATGACTTAGGGAGTAAGGTAGTGAATGCTAGACGACAGCACAGAAATGAGTGTGATCGGGCGAATGGAAGTTGAGAGAAAGATATAAGTTAGTGAAGATAGAAAGAGAGAGAGTTAGTTTTCGTATATTACTGTAGAAGCAAGAGACCAGTGCGTGCACTCATTTTCTGTCTCTCTTCCTCAAGTGACACAACTGAAGTTTTTTTAAGAATATAGGTACTTTTTAAATATCGTAACATTAAACATGCACTGGTAAAACTAGTTATTTGCATGAATTACATTGTTCACTACCAAAAACAATGACTTTTCACACCAAACTAAGTATTTTCCAAGCAATCAACTTTGCTCAACTTCCCATATCTTGTGTAGTATACATTGGGAACTATATGATGCAGCTTTTAAACCCTGTAAGAAACCTTATGAAATAGTACGTACCAACAGCCTTCAACTGTTCATCTCTATAAATAGCCATAGTCCTCAATGAAGCTGACGATGCTTCACTTAAATGGAATGCACAACCAACCTCATCGCTGTCCGCTAAACATTCCTCGGCCATAAGTTTCCTACCACCTTGAAAGTTAGAATAAATAAAAATATCTTTACACATTACTCATGTCATACAGAACAAAGATCTTTTGTCTTGGAAGCGCCTGATTAATTTTTTCATTAGTTTGTGGTTATCTTTAGTATTAGATATTAAGTCTTAGGTGGATTTAAGCATAAAATAAAAATAAAAAGCAAAACTCCTGACACAAACAACACCCTGTCAGATCTGTGAAAGATGCTAATATCCATTAATCAACTAATAAAAGCTTTTAATATAATCAAACGGATGAAAAGATTTTTTAGAATCAAAGCTCGGATTTCAGTACACTCACTATAAAGTCGAGTTTCAAACAACAAATTACGAAATCAAAAAAGATTCAGCCGTTTACGAGCTACGATACCAGAGACAGATACACACATCAGTCTTTTTAACACCCTTATGTTTTTGTCGGGGTTTAAAATATACAACACTTTGTAAAAACTTACTTTGATAATTTGGTCCGTTAGGAGTCGATGGCACGTCCTGAACAGTTTTATTTAATATGTTTTTGAACAAAGGCTTCGTAAAATTGATCTCATTAGTAAATACATCGAAATCTTCCATGATTTATTTCACTTTTAAACTTTATATAAATTAGAAATAATTGGGTGCAATGTTTTCAAAATTCAAATTTACCATACCACCAGCATAAAACGCTTAGCATGACATACGAGTTTCTATTCCAAAACACCATTTTATTTGTTTTCTCTTTCATAATGCTCAAAGCCGACAAGGATAGAAGAGGAAGTGTTGATAGAAATGCTGAATACTGTATTATCGAAGCACGATCCTCATTTGACATTCAGAAATCCGTTAGGAATTGCGTTCCAATTTACATAAAGGCTGGTGATTCCGGTTCTTGCTTTGAAGCAGCGCTCAAATTTTTTTTTAAAATTTTTAAGGAAAATATTTTATTTTTAGCTTTGTTATATTTATCTAAAATTTTTGCAGTTTGTTAAGACAGTTAAATAAAAACATTACCATTTATAGAAATTGCGTGCTGATTAATTGCAATTAGCTTGTTCTTTGTATTTCTGTCGAACTTTCTATTTGCCGTATAATGAAGCTACGAAGACGTAAGAATATTAATTAGACAGCGCCATTGATATTCCATACTGTATTATGCAAACTGCATTGCTGTGTAGAACACACCTGTTGAACCTTGTATGAATATTTAAAACATCGTTTTATAATACTCTCGTCGTTCTTTGATGCTACATCGAATCTTATAGGTGTAAATGGGTACTCGACTACTGGTAAAAGTTTACATTTACAAAACCGGAAATATTTTTTATTTTTTTCGTAGTGGGTAGGCTAAGCAATAGATTAATTAAGCACATTTTTAGATGACAGTGGGTAGGCAAGATGCATCCATTACAATTCTATCACCTACCGTTACTTTTTTTTGGCTACTTTCCATTTCAAACTTAGAACAGCAACAGAGTTGCACCGAGGACCTTACGATTGCTAACCGCGTATGTACCTAACAGTTGAACCAACTGGCGCTATGAGTTCGTACTTTGCGCGTAGGCAAGGGTAGGTTGGCAATAATAGAACATAGGTATTTTACAACTTTTTATTTCGTAATAAACATAAACAATGCGCAAATGAGTTAACCGTCGATTTGCCACATTACAATATTACCGACTTTCACGTCGTAAGCAATTATACTCTTGGTAAGTAGGGTAAAATAAAAGTTTCTAAAGATTTAAGTTAAAAAATAACTGAATGTGTTTACGCTTATATTGACTAACAAAATGCTCCTTACAAATAGTACAAAAATTATTAGTGGCACTGATAAACATTCTACAAAACCATACAAAATGTGTTGAAGAACACAGAATATTTTAGTAAATTGTGCAAATGTATAAGGCACAAAATGTATAGGTAATTTCAAATGTCGAACAACAAATATGGCCGAAAAACTTTTAAAAATAGAATTCATTATGCTTATAAAAGTGCCTAATAATTTCATTGATACAAAAAAGGAGGTAATTTGTAAATGAGTATATTTGTAAATGTGACGGAAAAATGCAAACAATGGACGTTTTTTGCATTTACTAACAACTTGAACAGTGAATCTTCAAAATAAAGGATACAATACTGATGATTAATACATAACAGAGTATCTACACCGGATAATATTGCTTTATTTACTTACTGAGGCTTAACAAAATTGTTTTCTGAACGATTTGTATCACGGTGTGGTTGCTACATTATCCAAAAAAGAAACAAAAAAACATTATCACGTATTAAATTGCACTTTTACACGTAATCGCATACCGCTGGGTATCGCGACCTATTTGTTAAGCCTCATGTAATCAACGATAGTAAGCTGAACAGTAAACATGCCGCTGACTCGGTCTCGTAAAAATGAATGCCCGATGCGAGCCTATCGCATTGAGAATTCGTGTGGAGATCTATAAAAATTCGTTACCTAGCACAAAATAATTGACTTTTTTTATGGAAGATATGTTGTGTATTATGCTTTTTTTAATAATACCTATCTACATTATAATATATTTATTTTTATCACACAATTTTATTGCATATGTATTAAAACGAGTGCGCGTCGAGACCCCTTTCAGCGGCAAGTCCACAGTACTAGTTATAATCAATTCAGTGTAGAAAGAAAGGTACAAATTCAATACAAAGCAACAGTTTGCTGCAATAATAAGCAAAAAGCATTTTTAAAATATCACTTAACTTTTAACACATTTCTACTTAACCATAACACAATAATAAACTATTCGAATGAATTCAACATGTTTAGAAATATTTTCGTTTATCTATTACGAAGTTTTCGTGAACCATGTGTATGGATTGAGACGAAAACGTTCATAGATTCTGTGAAATACCTATCTAATTAGTGGTTCAGTGGTTTAGTTCATTTTAAATATAAATCTTGTATACAAAGTGTTATTCACAAACAACAAACCTCATCTAAACATCGTGTTACAGAATTACTAGGTACTAAATATGTATAAAAACCTACTAATTCATATATTAATTGAATATAAAGGCATTCGTCGGATATGACTCGAAGGCACATTTTTTAAATCAAAAGTTAGGTTATAACCGCAAAGGTTAATCATCACAAATACGTTATAACGTTAATTTGCATATCTACGTAACAATCTACCGTATGTCTCTTTAACATTCTACGTGAAATAAAGTTTTTAGTTGATTTCTCCAAGCACCTCAGACTACGATAAAACATCTCAATAACACTAACCCTATACCACTTTTTAATTTTTTTTTTTAAACGTGATTAATAATTAATCTACTAGTTAATCTAACTTTTTATAAATATTTTACAATCATAAAAAAAAAAACTATTGTATACACCTATTATTGCCCTTTTCGATATAGATTTAGTAGAGACAATGTCGATACTACCAAACAGCGTATAAATAAATAAATAGGTATATACACTTGACTTACTGATAACGGAAAGACGCTCGATCATATCGTGATTCGCAAGATTCAAAGATTATGCATGCTTATCAAAATTTATCTTATTTACAATTCAGAGTAGATCGAGAAAAAAGGCCTTGAAATCTATCACATTTAAGTTCGGGATACTTAACAGGCAATAGCCAACATAAAATAAATTACTATAAAACTTGATAAACAGCAAATACTGTCATTTCCAGGCGAAGGAATTAAGTAGCTGTTCTATTATGCGAATTACTGTTGCATTTATACGAGTGTACGCGTTCGTCTCCGCTCAAATGAACATATAGCGTAGGCGTCATACACTTGGCAAAGCACGACCTCACAACACTCTTTAATTTATTCTATCTCGCACAATCGCACCGCTATCATACCCCCGCAAAACTAGTCCAAAGTAATAAGTGATTTAAAACGCGCGGGGGCCGGGCGAAATACCATGAAACTTAAAAAAATATATAAAATGTTCACAATACATAAACAGTTCCGAAACTAAATTGTGGCACTCAGAAAATGGAAGTACAACAATAGAATGAGTGTCGATCAGGACATGTTGTTGATCCCCACCCTTTTGCTCAGGGGGGAAGCATCTAGGATCCTTTCGTTTGCTTTGTCTTCCTCCCTGAAGTGAATCCGCGTGATCACAATATCCCCCGTGCTAAGAGTTTGCGAGCCAACCTCGGTTTTCTTAGTTTCATTGAGATCATTGCACTTAATTTCTTCATACGTGGAATTATGGCATCTGCAGCTACAGCTTTTCTTATCTGGCTCTCCTAAGTTCAAAATTTGGCTTAGATTGGACCAATCCTTGTTTTTGAGCAATGGCAGTGTCTGTTCCATTGTTTGTGAGAACTTGTCTTCCAACTCTCCACTGAGGGGGGCGACAGCCGACAGAATAGCTTCAAGGCGATTAATTTTCTCAACTTTATCCATATTTGTGTCTGATAAGATTTCATCCATCATCTGCATGGATTCTGTGAGACTTGGAGGCTGTGTGGAGTGTGGGGATGATATTGGATCAGAAGGGTTGGACTCTAAGCTAGCCATTTCATTTTCCCTTTCATCATCTTCAGAATCAGAGTCCTTATCATGTCCAATAGCTTCCAGTTTCTCCAATTTCTTGGATATTTTGTGACAGCCCTTTAATTTCTCCTTTTCCTCTTCAGTAAGTTCAATGTATCTAAGTAGTCTAATTTCTCTGTTGCTTAGGACGATGTTTTTAGTTGTCTCAGCTAGTTTTTGCTTCAGTTCACCAACTTCCGTGTTAATCTTTCTTTGCCTTTTGCGCAATTTGACTTCAGTTGGCTGAATGTGCATAAATACTTGCTCATTGCTCAGTTCTTCAAAAAGCTGCTGATTGTCTGACCTAATGTTGCTGGACATGTAAGCATAAATTGCTGGATTGACCAAAGATAAAACATCTGAAGCAGAGTAAATTATCATATCTTTTGTCAATGGTCTCCTTGCCCAATAACGTTGGTCCCTGCGGTACACATTCTTCAATTGCTCCTTCATGGGGTTCATAGGTGCATTATACAATTCACACAAGGCATTAAGACTCAGATTCTTGACTTTGTAAACAGGCACACTTTGTTGTTGCAACTGTAACACAGCATGAGCAGCTTGTGTGTCAAAAACATTCTTCAAAACAATCTCAAATTGGTTGTGTAAATTGACTGAATCATTCCTACAGTCATGTATAATTTTTACAACATTTTCACTCTCTAATAATTCCTTAATTTTACCCTCAACAACCATGCCGGGACATGCCATTATATCTAGTATGTACACTTCACCGTTCATGGTGGCTATTTGACACAACGTCAACACACCTTTGAGGCCAAGGTTTATTCCTTCACAGTCAAAAGAAACAATGTTTTTCGTATTGCGTTTAGGCACCATAATGCTTTCAATTAGAGTGGCACATTCCCTAACGTTAGCTATGACAGTTGTGCACTGGAGCACCTTCTGACGCCATGCTTCACCCATCACGTTATTCCTTAAACTTGGAGTACCATTTGTTTCTTCAGCACTTCGCGCATTCAAATGATTGTTGACTCTATCACGGACCATATTCTCTGCCAAATTCTTTATAACAATAGAATTGATCCTTTGCTTCAGAGTCTGGTTTGCAATGTTAGCTTGGGGTCCTCGGGGAGATTCAATAGGACTGAGTATTCTGTTTGCGGGACTCTTTTTGCCATCTGATGGAGTTGGACTCTCAACTGTGGGGGGAATTGGGGACACAGGCTTTTCCTCGACCACAGGCTTTGGTACATCAGTCTTTGTTTTAGCTTTTGCGTTAAGATACATAACAGGTATTTTTGGTTTACTAATTAGTGTGACCAAGTTCGATTGAACATGGAATGAGTCTGAAAATATTTTTAAGAATGCACTCAAATCTGCGGGCGACTTGAACATTTGATACCAATACTCTTGTGGAAAACGTGACACAATTAAGTGGAAGAGCTGGTCGACCATCACGGGCCCTTTAGCCTCTATGCACTGTGCAACATAATCTAACAATTGTTGGGCAGTGTCGGTATTAATATTAGCTACAGGTAGATTGTGGAATTGTTCAGAATTTGTGTGTGCGTTACCTCTCCTATGATTCTCACTGACTAGAACGACGTTGTCATCGATGATCTGGAAGGTGTCAGGATGCTTCAGCAGGAAGTCCTTGAACTCCTTGATTCTCTGCCCGGAGATGTGACGCACCTGCGGGGAGGCCTGGCTCCTGTGGCCGAGGAGGCTCTTGATCGGCACCTCGGTGCCTTCGCCGTACTGGACCATCTTGCCCGCGAAGTACTCTTTCGCTTCCTCGATGTAGTCGTTGTTGGACGAGGCGCCAGCCCCACAAGGATGCTTCTGGAACGTGTTGATATCAACATAGTCCCCGTCTATGTTGAACAACGCCGGGTATTGAGCCAGGAACTTCTTCAAGCCCGACTGTGACCCGCCAGCGATCTGTCGCATCTCCTTGGTGAATCCTTTGGCACCAAACTGGCAGGAAAGATCGTGCAACGTGCGCGGCTCGCCTTTGTCGAGCAGGCGTTCCACAAAGAACAACAGAGTAAGGTTCCTAGCGAGCTCATATTCCATTGATTCCATTTCCCTGCAGTTGGTGCCAATTTGTGTTTAACTTAAACTAAATTTTTTCTACGTATATGTGTCACCCACAACACCATGAAATTTTTCTTTTCAATCCGCACCTGAACCATAGATTATAGACGAGAGTGAAGTGCACACTACACTGCGAGTAAAAAAACTGTCGAACTGATAAAACCCTTGGATAAAACCAAAACATTCTAAACAGCCATGACGTTGAAAAGAAATCAAAGTAAATGGTTACGTAACTGCAACGCAACGTTATCTATTCTGTTTAATCTTGATTACGTTTCATGATTTACGCTTCTACAATCGTTCAATCAGTAATCAGTTATTCGTTAAATAGAAATGTGATGCAACCAAAAATAGTTATTATATTTAATCGATTCATTTGGTTGCGATTAAAATACAATCAACGATAATCGAATGTTTTATTGAAGTCACCAAAACTTTAGTTTTCCAACAGTAAGTTGAACATGACATCACTGTTTCATAGAGTGTAAAGTTATTTTTCATAACGGTATAAATGCAAATAAGACTCGCAAATGGAAAAAAAAAACAAATGTTTACCAAAATACGTAACTAATATAAACGTTAGCAAAATAAAAAATAATGAGAACCCGAAATTAGAATACATTTTTAATTATTAGTTTCTTGAGGCCCCATCGCAGGATAACTAATTCATCGTCTTCGTCTAATAAAATTAAACGCAAAAGTCAGTTTCACAAAATTGACAGTGAATTGTCATACGTACCGCAACTGTCACAATTAATTATGGGATTGTATTGGTGCCTGATAGCTCGCGATTTCTGATTGCTGTAATCAGTAATAATTGCCTTTATTTCTTCTAAATCATATTTCCACGTATTGCAATTATTGCAGCGCTTTTATTACCGGTTTTCTTCAACAATATCTTGCTTTAACAACATCATGGTAAGCAGTCTTATTAGCATTAATTACTAACGGATATTGTACACCCACTTTTTACAATTGATTCACGTAAACCGCTCGGAATGCATGTAGTTTTTATTTACACTCCTTCAGAATATATACATATCTTCAATTTATTTAGCTATTTAAATAGGTTCAGGACAGATCTAAATTCTATAAAAATGTAAGTAAAGGAAACCTCAAAACAGAACGAGAAATATAGACAAAAGATGTTGATTTACGTGTTCAATGCCAGCTCTAGAGTCGACACTGACCTTTATGGTCTTAGGGCTAGCTAACTTAAAGAGAAAAAACCTGTAACACAACCCCAAATACAGGTTGCAAATTACCATTTTCAATTTTATGTCCAAATATTTATTCTTAATGATTTCCCCAGCTTGTCCTAGTGCTCGGTGACCTGCACATCCCTCACCGCTGTAGCAGCCTGCCTCCGAAGTTCAAGAAGCTTCTGCTACCTGGCAGGATACAACACATACTGTGTACTGGCAACCTCTGTACGAAGGAGTCATATGATTATCTGAAAACGTTAGCCAGTGATGTTCACGTTGTTCGAGGAGATTTTGATGAGGTTTGTGTAGTTTATAATAAGCTTTTTGGATAAACTTGGAACTGAAATCACTTGCATATCAAATTTTATCAAATAATGTGTTAGGCATAACTAATTGTTTGTTAACATTAATTTAAGTACTTTTTTAATCTACATTTTCCTTTTTACATATTTAATTTACAAACTGAAGGTTATCAGTAATAACTACTATTTATTAAATAATAAGCTTATTTATATAGCCATTTAAAAGGTTATTTCTAATTTCTCCCATAACTTCCCAACTCAATCACTCATTTTCGATTTGCAGAACACAACATACCCAGAACAGAAAGTGATAACCGTTGGTCAGTTCCGCATTGGTCTCATCCACGGTCACCAAGTTGTACCCTGGGGTGATGAAGAGTCCCTGGCACTCGTCCAGAGACAGTTAGATGTAGATATCCTGATTTCTGGCCACACGCACCACTTTGAGGCATACGAACATGAGAATAAGTTTTATATTAACCCAGGATCAGCTACCGGAGCTTACAGTCCATTGTTCAGGTAATTTTTTATATACTTTTGAATTCTACCTCATAATTCAAAAAATGGTGTCCTTGTCAAAGCAGTAATTATGTTCAATGATGCTCTGTTTCAAGTTACTTTCCCTATCTACAAAATTGCTTTCAAATATTATTAGAGGCCTTTTTAAAAATTTACAGAGGATTCGTCAGCCAGAGATTTGAATCCTCCTGCCCGTTTCAAAACATTAGTAGCTCTCTTTACATAGTCATATAATGTAATAGTTCACATATACAATGTTTCTGTTACAGGAATGCCACCCCATCATTTGTGTTAATGGACATCCAAAGCTCAACTGTGGTGACATACGTCTACAAACTGCTTGGAGACGAAGTCAAAGTGGAAAGAATTGAGTATAAGAAAGCTTAGTTATTAATTATATTGTTTATAGGTATAGTAGTAATAAATATATTAATTGTTAATACATAATCATAGATAAAACGTATTGTACTGAAAAACTATTAAAAACTCTTAAAAAATGAAAAGTAAAAGTGCAATTCACATATTATTTGAGACCCAGAAACATCTTTGTGAATGTAATGGCAGCGCCACTGTATTATAAACAGAATATTATGTCAAAAATCTGTCAAACTCGTTACTTGCCATGCAAGTTCTCTGTTACGCTCATAGAAGTATATGGAGATACCCCTTCAGAAGAACCTTTCAGAACGTGGCATTGAAATAAGGTTCAAATTCGTAAGATAAGCATCGAAGGCCATTTTGAGTCTCAGGGTGGCAGATTTCGTAGTTAGGGCCCGTGTACAAAAACGTAAGACACAGCTGTGATTTCGCTACATTTTATACTGCGTTGCATTATTAAGTCTCTCTTCGCGCGTTTTATTTCAAAGGCGTTCGATAAACATATTATTATGCGCAGCGTGAGGTCCACTCCTCCCCTAAAATAACTGCCACCTACGACGTCTTGTGGGCGAACCATTTGGAAGCCTTTACCATGTTGTGTCAGGTTGAGTTGATTGATTGATTGATTCAAATTTTAAAGGCAACTTATTTACTCTCCATTAATGTAAATTTCTCATACAGAGTGTTTGTTTATACAAACACTCTGTATACAGCTGCACGCAGACCGCACCGCTGCTGCAACTGTTACACTAGTAACTTACGTGACCGGTGTAACAGCTAGCAAACATCTCGAACATTCATGGCACCTATTGCGCAGGGACCTATGGCAACTCAAGAAAGAAATATTATGAATCTCACACACTGAAATAAAATTCAACAAAATTTGAGATCTAAGGAAATTTTTGTACATCGAATGTTCATGCTGAACACCTGTGCAGTACAATCTATTTTCAGTAATCGAGTTTTAGTATAATAATATCCATTTTTTTCTTTTTTATGTTGTGCAACAGATTAACTCTTGTACCATTAAGTCGAGTTTCAGGTAATTCGACTTAATGGTGCAAAAGATAGTCTCATTGTGGTATATTATTATGATAGGTATTTTGGGCCACCGGCGCGTCGGCGCCCCAAAAAACCCCGAAAGGAACCCAAAAACCGAAAAATTTACTTCACATTTGTGCTCACGACTCGTGGCGACTAATATATTCAGATTGTTATAAAGGCAAGAGTAGTGCCTTGTTATTTTCGACCAAACTGTATCGTTGTAAGTAGTTTATACATAATAATTATATATCGCAACTAAAGATAGGATATAATTTTAATTATAATTTTATTACATAAGAGAATGGCCGATTGTCAAAAAATAAATAATAAGTACCTACAGCTAAATCTATTTTTTGTTGTTTTTGATTAGTAAGTAAATAGGTATACGTATTTTTTAGGTATACGATTGGAAGCTTCATCGTACCTAACGAAAACTTACCATGGACTCAGCACCATAAAAGGGGGTGAATAGGAACGGATGGGGAGAATCAGAACGAAATTTCAAAAGGGATTTCAGTGTACAAATAATAGTTGGTTGCCAAAAAGCACTCAATTTTTATTTACTGAGTACCTTTTGGCAACTAACTAAAATTCCAACGTCAAAATCCCTTTTAAAAACTAGTTCTGATTGGACAGTACATGATTTTAGATCTAGATTCAAGACGACGTTTTTGGTTAGTTATGAAAAAAGAACATCTGTTCCCTATAGTTCTCTTTTCTAAATAATCGACCAAAAATGTTAGCGGTTGGGCGTCTAAAATTATATATTGAATCCATGGTAGAAGTTTTCCCCCTGCCCTGGGCGGGGCGGAAGGGAGTCTCAGACATTTACTGA
This sequence comes from Caradrina kadenii, assembly GCA_947462355.1. Classification (NCBI taxonomy): domain Eukaryota; kingdom Metazoa; phylum Arthropoda; class Insecta; order Lepidoptera; family Noctuidae; genus Caradrina; species Caradrina kadenii. The sequence continues at coordinate 1,492,773 of OX381693.1, read as the reverse complement.
CAAAAACCCACCTATGTTCCTTCCTGTGCCCTTTGCGTTCCGGTGGCGAACAACCCGCAGCTCCGTCAGGCATGAGAGTGACCCCTCCAATAATTGCTGACATCCCTTTGAGGCGCGTGTGGAACACGAACGCGCCGCCGACACTGTATAAGTTTTCGTTGCGATATTTTTTCCATCCCTTAAAATAGTCGGTTAATGTACACAAGTATACTGTACATTTGAATCACAATAGAATCAATCAATCACTTCAGCCTGTGGTAGAACAATCAGCATCTTTCTTTACGCACCCCAAAACTATCCAGAAACAAGTTAACTTACTTGTACTGTACTAGCACCAAGTCGACCTGTACATTTTATCATCTAAAGCTGCTTTTGGGGCAGCTAAGCGAAGCAAGAGTTAATATTGAATGGCTAGAATAGAATAAGTATTTATTCGCATCAACAGTACAGCTATTAACAATACATACTTGTTACACTTAAATATAGTGCAAGTAGACTTAAGTTATCGTAACTAGTACCCTTGCTAAGTTATCGGGATAACTTGTATTAAGGGCACCAGTCCCTACCCTTGTGAAGAAAACTTGTGAGATTGTTGAGCCCCAGTGCAGGGCAAAGGCCACCGCTTCTTCCGTTCCTCTCTGTCCGTTGCTACGTTTGACCAATCCTTTAGGTAGAAGTCTTAATTTCGTGTCGCCATCTTCTGCTGGGCCTACTGCATCACCGGTTCATAAGTGTTTAGTCATACAAAATTTAATAACCGTCTCGCTAGTGAAGTACCTCCTTAAGATCGCATTTGCCATTGATCCTAGTTAACATACATTGTACCTTATGCTACAAAGAGGTTTTCAACAGCATTTCCAGAAAACAATCTTGAATATTACCTTCTTGGTTTTACATAATATAAGTAAATAAAAAAATGGCAACAAGTATGCTTGTAAGCATAGTTATGTTATATTTTGTTTATGTAAAGGGTATGTAATAAACTATTTTTATTTATATAAATGTTTTTTGTTTATGCTTTCTTCAATTTATTTACCTACTAGCTGTTGCCTGCGACTTCGTCCGCGTTTCCGTCGTTTTTCGTAAAAAAAAGTACCTAGCCTATGTCCTTCCGTATTTCATGTATAACTTTGGTGTTTCTATACCGATTTCTATTATTCTTTTTTATGGAATAGTTAATAATGTTAACTTTTTTAATTAGGGATGACTGAGAGTGTTATAAACGTAAGAGTAGACAAATATAATCAGAAAGCTTCGAACTGCTAAGCTATCGGGAGTTACACGTGATATTGTGAGTCAACCATAAAAGATAGACATATGCTGTCGTGGGATGTTTTTTATATAATTTTAAGGATAACATTTCCGTCATACATGATTTCTGTGTAGCTTTAACCATTAAGGTTGCACACGCGACGAAAGCTTAAAAAATCGAGTAACTTCTCCCGTTTTCCCAACATTTCCCTTCACTGCTCTGCTCCTATTGATTGTAGCGTGATGAAAAGTATACTATAACCAACTCAGGAGTATGAAAAATAATTGTACCAAGATTCGTTAAAATTCGTCGAGTAGTTTTTGTTTCTATAACGGTTATACAGACAGACAGACAAAAATTTTACTGATTGCATTTTTGGCATCAGTATCGATCCCTAATCACCCCCTGATAGTTATTTTGGAAATATATTTCATGTACAGAATTGACCTCTCTACAGATTTATTATAAGTATAGATAGATTATAATATTTTATCCCTTGGCCGACACACATAAGAGCAGTGCGGTGCCACACCGCTAGACTCCGCGATGACGCATACATTTGCGACATGCAATGAACTGGATTACATACATACCATCACGCCTGTATTCCCCCGAAGGGTTAGGCAGAGGTAACGAGGCAGGTATGCACTGGATTACGGTACGAAAAAAGGTCACCTCACACTACGGCCATAAGACACTGAGGTTCAGCGCCGGAACGCAATGCCCAGAGGCGCGTTGAATTATGAATGCCTAAGTAATTAAGAAATATTCCCCAATACCAAAACTAGGCCGTTCGAAATTTGGAAAATGAAGCAATGTGATTGGTGGATAAAAAATACTGTACTGCGGAAAAGTCTTACATAACTCATAAGTATGTGTACCAACAAAACATCAATATTCAGTTCAACAGCAAATAAACAAAAGCTAAAGAAACGTTTTCACTTAATAATCTTCTTTAACAAATATCAGTAAAGCTCAGTTTCGCTTGCACAGTAATTTCTGCATAATAATGTGTGTACTTTGAACAAGGCCTAAAGTTCGTTGACATAAAGTTATGTAATGTTGCTAGTCAAAATAATGATTGCAATGGTGTCAACTTATCATCAATTTATTATCGAAGGGTGATGTTTATTTTACTTTGAATATCTTTTTAATTATAACACTGTTTTGATACTTAATAAAAGAGCCGCCATGATGCGGAATAGATACATCCTCAAGGTGCTAAGCTTTTGGTCTGAGGAGGATGCATGTCAAAACTTGGTGGGAGGTTTATATTTATTTTTCTACAGTAATATTTTCTAGACCAATTTCGGTCACGACGGCCAATCTCAATGGAGACTAGTTACGTACGCAGGAGATATTATAGTGCACAATTGTGTGCGCAAACACAGCTGGACTACCTCTTCCCTCACTCATAATCCGATGTGACAACAACGTGACAGAGTCTCTTTGAGGTTCATGGTACATGAGGGGACATGGTAGTGTCAACCCCCAACTTCCGAACTCCGCGCTGCTACTAAGAATTTCGTAATGATAAAACCCAATAACCTAGGACCCCACGCTCAATAGACGCGCATACAGCCACAAGATCAACGGGGTAGTCAAAGTCAGTAAGTCGAGGGTTTTCATAGTACGTATTCATAGTTACGTAACTTACCAGTTCAATGTATAAGCCCAGAAGTGGTAACCAGTCAGGGACAACTGCCAATCTATTCGAATAGGAACATCATTCACCAAAGATTTTGGTTCATAATAATATGAAATGCTTACTACGTTTAGCTGAATTAATTCCCAGTTCACTTTATAAAAATCAGCCAAAGCTTTTAAGTATCTATTTGAAAATCTCTAAACCTATACCTACATAACATTGAGAAAAGTGATGCTACTGACAACAGCCTTACTGCTTGATCTACTTTTACAACAGCGTTATGGTAGCACACTGTAAAGAACCTGAGACCTATCAACAGAAAGCGAACCTTTTATACGGAAAGCTACCATGCATTTCCATATCAGGTACAATAGCCACCACGAGACGTTAACACAAATGTCAAGTTAATTTTTGGGGTATTTTCTGTGTTTTTGAGTGTTCGACGCTGCACGCGATTGGTCGGACTGGTGGACCAATCGTATGTGGCGTCGGTGATCCAAAAAACACAGAAAAAAACCCAAAAATGAATTTGATATTTGTGCTCACTACTTGTGGCGGCTACTACCTATTTAAAGAGCCAATACATCAAAATAATGATGAGTAAAGGAAAAAGTTTTTATGCCCTTTTAGCCAACATACTGGCCATCATTTTGTTATCATTATTATTCCAAATTTGAATTCACACTTTCAAAGAGATTGATGGTAGTTGTTGTTTGTTGTTGGAACGTTGCGGATTAAAAGAGGATGTAGTGACAAAGGTTGAAAAGTGTATGCTTAGATGGTTCGGTCATGCTTGCTATGCTTGTATGAACGTGGACGAGGCGAGGGGAGTATGTAGGTAAGGATCGTAGCAGGTGGCGTTGTGTGGTTCCTGCCTACCCCCATGGGAAAACGGCGGAGTTTATGTATGTTGATGTTGGTGTAGGTTTTTTTTTGTGGGGAAATCTTCATGGGCCTCCGCCTCGGGAACGGAAGATATGTCAGACTCTTGCCCACTAAATCCTCAACGGTGTTCCTCCAACTCCCATTGGCAGAGATACGAGAGTCGTGTAGCCTTGATTTAGAAGTCCGGGTCCGGCAGTGTATTTTACTAATCCTTAATAAGTGACTAATTTGCCAGAAGGCTTCCTGTTCCTGTGTGAAGGTATATCCATGAACCGGACTCTCAAATAAATCAAAACAAAATACTACACACAGTAAACAAATAAACAAACGAACATCACAAATATAGTTAACGTGAGGCAAACCACGTTTCACTAATTACATAATAATTAAATAAATAAGGAAAAAATAAATCTGTCGTTATCGCTAAGAATAAGTGCAGACAATTAGTTAAGTGGTAAGTTCATAATTAACCTAAATTGCAATTGTTTGGCGTTTGGTGTACGTGTTGCCCAGTGCGTAGGGCCGGCAGTGGAAGATAACGCTGTGTACAGACGGGGCTAGCTGATTATGATTCTATTTGTTACTGCATATTTATGACTTGTTTTTTCTTATTCAAAACTAGCTTTTGCCTACGATTTCGGTGATGTGAGTGTCGGTTATCTGGAGTGATTTACGCAGAACCCTAATCCTTTTAGGGTACCCAAAGGGTAAAACAGGACCCTATTACTAAGACTCCGCTGTCCGTCTATCACCAAGTTGTATCTCATGAACCGTGATAGTTAGACAGTTAAAATTTTCACAGATGATGTATAATTTCCGTTGCCGTTATAACAACAGATACTAAAAAATAGAACAAAACAAACATTTAAGGAGGATTTCATACAACAAACGTGATTTTTTTGCCGTTTTTATAGATTATGGTATGGAACCATTCGTGGGCGAGTCCGACTCGCACTTGGCCGATTTTTCTAAAAATCGAGTTGCTGTGGATATATCGCCAATGTCACTTAATAACTTCAGGTAGGCCGCCGTCGGCTAGTTTGCAATCCATTCTCAAAAAAACCACCCGGAGGCGAGATCTAGGGACACTTTTCATTGCCTAAACTTGCTACATCTGAACACAGTCTTACAATCTCCTAATATTAGTTCAACTGTCAACTTCCTATCTCTTACGATATGACAGATTCACGTGTGGCTATTGGGGTTACTTAAATAACACCAAATAACTAAATAATACAGTACAAAATCGTGCGTTTTCTTTGTTATTGCGAGCGTTTGAATACTTAAAGCTGCAGCATCTGCATTTCAAGGATATAACTTTTTTTTTAACTGGATTATTCTGGCTTACCTTACCTTTCTTAAATGAGGGTTTACTATTTTTTAAATTTTTTAATCGGCTATTATTGTGAGACGTTGCATCCTACGCAATACCGACAGCAAAAACTGCGCATCCCTCCGGGGGCGATACAACATAATAGTATAAGAGAGATTTATTCTTGAAAATGAACAAAAAAAACACTGTTCCAACTGGTCTCCTTGTAGAAGTTGTTCGTATTCATGAGTCCTTTCAACTCCTGTAAGATGCGTTGTGAATTTAAAATAAGCCTGTGGAACTATACACAAGCCATTTTCATGATTTATTTATCTAATTATTTAAGTAATTTTTATTATGGTTTACACTAAAACAAAAATACCATACCATCACGCCTGTATTCCCCGAAGGGTTAGGCAGAGGTGTAACAATGTATACCTACAGTTCGCTGGTATATTTAGGTCCCATGTAATAAGGGGCGAGCCTATTGCCATTAACCGGGCACAAATCCTAACTCCGAGCTGCTACTGAGAAAAATATGTTGTTTAATACGCCATAATAGGGCAAAACATGCAGATCTGCCTGTTGTTTCTTAAAACAAAAGGCAGATCTGCATGTTTTGTTTAACATTAGTTAAATAAATATTCTATTTAATTCTATTCTATGATAAAATAAACGAAAGTTTGCAGTTTTGGGGTACCTACTTTGGTCTAGTTCAGGAAATGCAGGTTCTAGTTTCATGTTGTAGGCTTACTTGAACTCCAGTAGATCAATATCTGGCAATCTCCAGCTGAGAAGGATTAAGAAGTTAAAGTCATGCTAGAAAAGAGGAGGAGAGAGGGTTAGGTGAAAAAGAACTCCCATGGGAAGCCCCAAAGATCGCGTCTGTACCGGCACATTTTGAAATTTCTACTAGACTTCATTTAACTTAAAGCCCTTATTACTTATTATTTACATATAAAGCGCTGCACTTGCTGCACTGCTAAATGGTCATAGGCCACAAGCACATGGTATCCACTATCCAGCCGCTATCCGATATAAACACCTCTCCCTTCCTCCTCCAAAGGGCCACGACCCACGAATAAAACCGACCGCGCGTTCTAAATTCAATTCAGTCCAATCGCTATCGAGAACTGCATCGCGCGCGTTCGTATGCGTTAGAGATGTCGAAGTAATTTTTTGAAAAAGGAAAGTTTGTTTATTTAAGTGTTCTGTTTGAATTTGAATTAAGAACTGTGTGTCCAAAATGGCGATGTCTATTATGCGGTTGGGGTTGAGATCTGTTGTTAATTTCGAGAGGAACGCGGCTGTTTTGTCAGTGACCAGTGTCCCGAAACAATTTAAAGTAAGTACCTTATATGATAAGTGTTAAATTAAATATAGATTATTTATTTATTATTTATGTCAAGTGTCATTGACTTCTCCGCCCGATGCATTCTTGTTGCTTGGAGCGTAACTTTGCTCTGTTAGTGTATAGCTGGGACAAAAAGTAACGCAGGTCTGCTAAGTGTAATATAAAGAAAATTGTTGATTTTTGGACAACGTACCCATCAAGTTTATAGAAAACTAGCTTATACCCGCGACGGCGTCCGTGTGAATTCTGTTACAGATTCCTATTGTTTTTTTGTTATTAAATAAGTATAGCCGATACTCGTGTTTCTAAATCGGTTAAGTAGTTATTATTATTTTTTTAATTGCAAACAAACATACAAATTTTCTCTTTTTACAATATTAGTTACTTAAATGAAAATAAACACAACTTGCACGCGCACGTCATTATTTTATGCTAGCTACTTGATTGAACTCGATGCTTGAGTGAAGATGAAGTAGGACCTTTAACTTAAGCAGCTTTTGTCATTGAAATCGAGAAATCCCATTCTCTTTTAGCTTATTTATATATTAATTAAAACTTTTTGCACATAATGTAAAAAAAATACAATCCATTATTATTTTTCTACCAGTCTACCTTAGGGTGATGCAGAGACAAAACATAGTAGGTGCAAGGAACAGAAAGTTTCCAGGAATAAAATATAATAACAAACAAAATATACAAAGCAGGGAAAGATAAGTATACATAGGTGTAGAATTATTTTTATATATTATTACAAACTAATTACCTTAGGTATACATAACAGAAAAAACCCACCCCAATTTCAAACTTGGAAAATGAAAGTCTTTCGGTTCAGGTAATTAGCTCCTTTATCTTCCTGCCCTTACCCCAATTGGAGTCAAAGCAGACGGTATTACACAGTAGGTACCTATATAGAAATCAGACTTCCATGTTAACCCTTTCGAATCTGCCGGGGCTGCGGGTTGTTTGTAAGAGATACCGCGCCCCCGGAACGCAAAGGGCACAAGAAGGAACATGGGTGGGTTTTAGTCAGTTAAAGTCTGACACTCCCTCCCGCCCCGCCCAGGCGAGAAGACATTTGATGATTTCCCACCCCCCCCAAAAAAAAACCCTTCCGAATAAAAAAAAAGAATTTTGAAAATCGGTCGACAATTGGCGAAGACATCGGTGAACATACATAAAAAAAAGATACATACAGCCATACATAGAACCTCCTCCTTTTTTGAAGTCGGTTAATGAACTCCAAAGTTTTGTTGTTATCACCAAATATTTCACAGCCTTTATCGCGCTACGTTGTCATGTTATGGCGTGCAAAGGTCCCCCATGCACCGTCCCTATGGCCTTCTTATCAAGGAATGAGTAGAGCTACTTAATTTGTTGAGAATAGTCAAATGGGCATTTTTAAAATGGATTGAGAAGTTCCCTACCTAATTACCATTTTTTTAAATCGTTCTATTATTAGGTACTTAGTGAGTGGGTGTAGGCGGTGGTGAAACTGTCATATATATTTAAAGGATTCCAAGGTTTTCTTTCAAAAATGACTCCACCGATTAGAATTTTTTGTTATGTTCACCTCAATTCCGGGAGTTCACCGGGTTATCTAGTACCTACTTATTATAATAATATTGACAAATAATAATAAAACAAAAATTAAAGTCATAAAGTTTACTGACGCATAGTTTAAAGTATGTAGTAGGTAATTATTGTAGGGCCTTCATATGCCCAAAGATAGGCTAAAATGACGTAACTTCTGTTTAAATGGAAACCAATGGAAACTCAATGTTGTGCTACATCAACGGGACCAAACCATTGAACACAAAGTTCGGTCATTTCTCTATTTTATTATGCTGGTAACTTTGCAGAGATTTTATCCCGTAATGTAATCCCTCCAAATAAGAATGAACCAACCATGACTGAAATATCTATACCCGTCTCTTTTGCACTACGGTATTTGGTCTACAAGTGTCTCATGTGTGTCGTTTTACAAAGCATTCTTAATCGTTTGGTGTTTGAAACCATTCATTCGTTCAATTGTACGTCACTGTTACTATGGTTACGAAATGTAGTCTGCTATCTGATAATGATAAAGTCGCCAAGTAGATTGTTTGTTGTAGTAATTTTGGCAAAATTGTGGTGTTTTCCACAAAGCCAAGTTTACGTTTGAGATGTAAGTTAAGTTATATTAGATTGTAGTCATTCGTGGGAGTTGCGCAAAGGACATTATGGAGAAGAAATTGCGTTTACGTGGCCCTAATTTCACGAAGAGTGAAAATTTACTACTTTGCGATATAGTCACACAGTTCAAACATATAATAGAAAATAAGAAAACGGACAGCGGGCACCTCCAGCAAAAACACAAGGCTTGGCAGGAAGTTGTGCAGCTTTATAATTTCTCGACCACAGGCTGTCAGCGAACTCTTGAAAGCTTACAGCAAAATTATAAAAATTTGAAAAAGAAACTGAAAAAGAAAGCTATGTCTGATCCAAATGTTAATGTTCAAGGTAAGTCCCTTCATTAAATGACTTAGTTTATATACAAATGATAAGGCAAAAAGAAGCTTCATTAATTTTTTAATTTTAATCATTAGTAATTGAAAGTCTATCATAATACCTAAGTTAAATTGGCATTTGGAAATAGTTAATATAAATCTTTATCCAAAGATGGAGCTCAGAAAAGAGGATAAGTATTTAATTTAAAGAAAAACAAAAAAATTGTGAGGAAATTTACTAAAAAAAAATTGGAATGTTGGCCTGTATTGTTTTTTAAATTCAAAATTGGAATATATTTCTATCCTTCGGTAACTATAAATATTTTTTTTATTTCAGTTAAACGGAAACTGGAATCAGAAGTACCGCAGGTGTTCACAAAATTCAGTTCATTAGCTTCTGCAAAACTGGAACTGGTGGCTATGCAAAAGGAATTAATTCAGTGCCAATTAACAGAGGAAAGAGAGAAATTGGAACATAATCGATTGCTGAGGGCTATGGAAATTGACGATGCAAAAAAACATTTTGAACATAAAAAATATATTAGACAATTAGAATTAGATAATAAATAATAATTATGTATGATAAAAAATGATGTTGTTAATTAATATAAATTATTATACATACATAATATATGGATGCAATATAAATAATTAAAAAATATTGAATAATACAACTCTTAAAGTTTAACATACCATCACGCCTGTATTGCCTGAAAGGTAAGGCAGAGGTGTATCGAGGTCCACCCACAGTTCGCCAGTATGTGCCAATAACTGGGCACAAATCCTAACTCCGAGCTGCTACTGAGAATTTCATAGAAAAACCCAATAACACTGCTCGACCTGGGAATCGAACCTAAGACCTCTAGCATAGCAGTCGCGCTTAGGACCACTAGGCTATTTAGGCGATTTTACACCCATTTCGTATTTCAAATTCTGAAGTAAAGTAAAGGTAAATAATGCCTATTTAGTTTATGTACAATCAGTGACAAAATTCATTTAACAATTTTGTCACTGATTGTACATTAACTAAATAGGCAACTTTTAAAATATTTTACATTAATAGAGTTATCTTGATTTTAAATAATCAAATGCTCTCTTGCAGACAAAACAAGTTTTTATTATTTTGACTGGATCATAGGTTATCTCAATAAGTTTAACAAAGTTAGGGCTGCCATCACCTAAATTGCGCCACCGAACAAAAACTACAGAATCTCCGGATATTTGGGTGCAATTAATTACCGGACATCCTGATGAAATTATTATAAGTATACATTTTGTTTAACCTTTTTATTTAACCACGTCAAGAAATCAAAAATGTACCTCTAACGCCAAGCTTCGAATTTTATGCTTGAATACCTACAACATAGTAGTGACTTTGGAATTATATCAATGTTGTTGGATGAGTTTTATTTACGTACTAGCTGTTGCCCGCGATCTCGTTCGCGGTCACTATTTTATTGGTTTAAATTTTGTTTTAGCATAACCCTCTTTTTTTGAATTAAAGTAAATAAATATAGCCTAAGTTACTTCTTATAACATCAGCTATCTGCGAGTGAAAGTCCTGTCAAAATCGGTCCAGCCGTTTCGGAGATAAACCGGATATACTTTCATATGCATTTAGTGAAAAGCTTGTAATTTGAAATTACAAACAGACCCTTCAATTTTATTTATTTGTATAGATAACAGGCTGTCATGGTATCGTGACTGTGGCGTCTGGGCACATTTTGGTTTGTCATCTATACATGACTGTGGCGGTCGAAAGAATTATTCTAATGTATTGCATAACTTTCAATTAATTCGGGATTACCCCGTTACTATAAGTGTCCGGATTAACCCCTTAAAAACACTTCCGGACGACCCCCCAAACGTCTTCTAAGCTCAGACAAATTCTAAGAATCCTGGACGGGTAGCAGCCCTAAACAAAATGAACTTACATATCCTTGAAATATTTTTATGTTGTTATTGTATCTTTGTTTATGTACTGTTGTACCTACCCAGTATATGGCGTACGTGTGCGAGGCCGTTTTTTATATAAACAACTGTACCCATTACTGCTATGTTCGTTGTGAATGGCAATCGTAAGTACCAACCATTGGCCCTTTGCAAGGGCAGACAACCTGTTATGTAGGAGAGCGGATATACAGCGAGTTATGCAATAGATATTATGTATTTTGTTGTTAAAGAATTTGACTAGCGTTTTTGGGCTGTCAAAAACGATAGGGGGCGACCGCCATCTTGAAAGAGTCTGCCCAGTAGAAGGTACTATAACGTGACCGTGCTAGGAATGTCCTAGAAAATATATTCTTTGCATTGAAAAGTTTAAAACTACCCACTAGACCGTTCCATCACCGACCATCACCGTCGCGTGCCGTGCAGGGAGCGTCAACAATAATTCAGTAGATGACATCATTAAACAATAATTCCAAGACAACAACATCTCTAAAAAGCACTTTATTTTACCCCTGAAAACCCTGATTAATTTTTGAATAACTATAAAATTAGATTTTTAGTTGCTTTGAAAAGTGGCGTCATAATTTTGTATTGTCTTACAAAATCTATGGGGAATCGCGTTTTGACAGCTCATAAAAAGTATGTCAATTGATTAGTGGTGTCATCTACCTAATTATCAGTTGGGATTGGTCATCTCTTAACTGCCATGTCTTTAGTACTATTTTTTTTGTATTGTTTCATATTCATCTTCATTGTTTTTACGCAACAAGAATATTGTAACTAAAATTTTGTAAAAACCAAATTGGGAGAAAAGAGTGTCCATGGAGTTTCTTGCTCGTTCTTCTCCATAGAGACCTCCGTTTTGGAACGAGCTTCAACTTTTAAATGTAACTTCTTGACAATTCAAAAGTGCCTGTAAATGGTCTAGTTAAAATAAATGCTTTGACTTTGACTTTATTGGTTGACATGTTCTAGAGGGCATAGCACGGTCAGGGTATGGAACGTTGTAGTGAGCAGACTGAAGCTGTATAAAGCCTACCTGTGAGGCGCTGTGTGTGCAAAAACAGATGGATTCCTCTCTTCCCTCACTCTCATAGTCCGATGGGTCGGTAATCCGACACGACCGGCGAGAGATCAGGCGCAGGACCACCGGTTTTGCGTTCGTTGCGGTTTCGGGGCACAGGGGTGTCGCACAACCGACTTCCGAACTGTAGGCTGCTATTGAGAAATTCCTACAGACAGCTTGCCATAATTCCTCCAATCCTCTGTAATTTGCTAATTTGAAGTCTTACGTCGCAAAATGATTAAGGTTTTGTTGCCAAACAGTAACCAAAAAAGAAACTCTACAGCTGTTTGAATACAATAGCTTATTGTGTTTGTAAACTACCGTATCTCGCGTAGGTACACCTACACGTGAATAATGTGTTTTTATTATGTAGGTAGGTATATTATACAGATGTCAATAAAGCTGAAGAGTTTCGACTGCCCCGTTGGTCTTGTGGTCGCAAGCGCGACTGATGCACGGGGTCCTGGGTTCGATTCCCGGGTCGGGCAAAGTGTTATTGGGTTTTTCCATTACAATTTTGTGACACCCCCTTGCCTCGGAAAGCACGTAAAGCCGTTGGTCCCGGCTGTCATTCGTAGATCTTTGACAGTCGTTACGGATAGTCAGAAGCCAGAAAGTCTGACAAAACCAGTATTATCAAGAGGTATCGTAATGCCCAGTAACTGGGTTGTGGAGGTCAGATAGGCAGTCGCTCCATGTAAAACACTGGTATGCAGCTGCATCCGGTTAGACTGGAAGCCGAGCCCAACATAGTTGGGAAAAGGATAAGTAGATGACGATGATGAATAAAGCTGAAGAGTTCGTCTGTTTTATTGAACGCGCTAATCTTTGAAACTATTGGTCTGATTCTGAAAATTCTTTCGGTAATAAGAAGTTATGTTATCCCTGAGTGTGAGACTTTATTTAGTTACGAAAAAATAGGTATAGGTACGTAAAAATATCACGCGGACAAAGCCGCGGGCAAGAGTTAGTTAACAATAAAATTTATTTCCGTTAACATTGAGTAAAATAAAACTTGTGATCTATTTATTTACTTGTAAATACTTATTTTAATATTTAGGACATAGTTTTGTAATTTTTTTTATGAAGAATCAAAAATAAGTTTATTTTCTGTTATCAATACTAATATTGTAAAGCTGAAGAGTTTGTTTGTTTGGTTGAACGCGCTAATCTCAGGAACTGCTGGTTCGAATTGGAAAATTATTTTTGTGTTGGATAGTCCATTTATTGAGGAAGGCTATAGGCTATATAACATCACGTTACGACACACGGGACAGGAGCAGTAACCGAAGACGTAACTTAAAGCGGATAAAAAAAACACTGGCAGAAGCGAGTTTAATTAAAAAAATATTATTTATCCTACCTCGTCTTCTTATTAATGTCCAGTGTCCAAACTCCGTAACCCCACATTTATCGTTTTATCTCAATTTTGGTCAGAAGCATGATTTCTATTAGGTAAGTGTTACCCGCCTCTGCCGCTATAGGTCATCGACCCCGCCACTGATTATGTGTGTGGTAGAAAAATCGTATATACTACTGCGTGTAGGTACGTACCTATAGGGTCTTTTTTTGTTGATAACTAAGTAATGGTTTTCATACATAATTGTAGTAATAATTAGTCAGGTATAGGAGACGCCACGAGTCGTGAGCATAGACGTCAAGTCATTTTAGGGTTCCTTTCTGGGATTTTTGGTTCGGTCATGTTGAGGGGATGAGTGAAAGGTGACTAACAAAAGGGATTTATATGGCAGATGTGAGTGGCAACGCCGGGAGAGGACGCCCTAGAAAGTTCGCGTGCGCAGTACTCGTAACCGGCGTGCTTGTATGAACGTGGACGAGGCGAAAGAAGTATGTAAGGATCGTAGCAGGTGGCGGTCTGTGGTATCTGCCATGGGATAAAGGCGTGAGTTTATGTAGTAATGTGTATGTGAAAGGACATAGGCTACTTTTTATTCTGCAACTTTTTCTACGTTTGTGATAACCGAAATTTACGCGAACTTAAGCCATTTAAATATAAAAATGATATTCTTAGCTTTTATCACTCATTCCATCACATCGAGATCTACCATTTTTCTTAGTAGGTAACTATTTTACAGAGGGCCATTCTACCTGGGGCCCGCACCTACATAGGGACCGGTTGGACCGGAATATGGTATAAAATCTATCCCTTGAATGATTGGTACTATTCACTGTTGGTAGTTTGTAACATCGGTTGAAATTGCTATGTTGAATATTCGTGAAAATATTTCTAAAAACCCGTTTTTTAAATTAAGTAGGTAGGTTGATAGATTTAATGAAAATAAACCCGTAATATGAGACTAACAAGCGCAGTTTTTTTACCAAAGTATATACAATAGGTGACAATATTTAAAGGAGTTGCAAATTCAGAATAAGCTTTAAGCTAATTCAACATTTGGACAAAGTAATTTGTTCTGTAGTGTTATTCTTAAAATCTCTCTTATTGAATTTAGGTGAAGTGAGCTTGAGGTGAGTTGTTATCCTACCTATGCTGAGATTGACACATCGCCTCAGGCCCTCCGCCTACATCCTACTTTTTGTAGGACCGGTTATCGTACCGATTCAATAGATCCATATTTTCTTGGGACCGAACGGCTGTTTGTTGGACGTGTGCGTTGGTTATTCGAATTCATAAGTTCCATTCTCTTCGACAAAAAAATCGGTCACCGATTGTCTGATCCTCAAACTCACTTCATCTAAATTCACATACCATCACGCCTGTACCTGCCCCGAAGGGTTAAGCACAGGTGTACCAATGTACACCCACAGATCGCTATTATATTTAGGTCCCATGTAATAGGAGGCGAGCCTGTTGCCATTAACCGGGCACAAATCCTAACTCCGAGCTGCTACTGAAAACAAAAACCCAAAACACAATAACAAAACATTGAAAAACCCAATAACACTTTGTTCGACCTGGGAATCTAACCCAGGACCTCTAGCTTAGCAGCCGCGCTTAGGACCACTAGGCTAACGAGGCACTTATCATTACATCATCATCAAAATTTTCCACGGTGAATTTTTACCAACCGCCTGACTTTAAAAAAAATCGGAAATCTCAACATCTTTACTTATAGGAACAGTTGAATGACATTTAAGCTCCACAGATTAATTTGACCCTTTTAATTCTAAATATAAAACTTGCTACAGCTCACGTAGTAGGTACACAACAGACCCCTCTGCTCAATCAGAAATGATTTCTGTCCATGAACCAATTCGCAAATCGATCTGACGAGGCCGTCGCATGATCACCCGCATTGTCAAGACTGTATGACGATTTGTGTGTTCAATGAACTTTGTCGCTGATTGTACTGACCTACTGAAGGCTATTGACCTTAGTATAGTCAGCGATAAAAATCGATTAATAGGGCGGATCTTTCTATAGGCTTTTCAGGTGGCAATCAAGGGCTCTGTGAATATTATGGGATTTGAAGAAAAAATAAATTAAACATAACTGTATTTTATCACTGTACTTTGCTCCATTACGATTGTCTCCATTCAAAATTCAGTCTAGACTGTAATGAGAAACTTAGCTTAACTTAATTCAGTAGTATCACAAAGGATTATTATTGACCGAATTTGTTTTCTATACCTAACAACATTTTATTTTTTAAACAGCTTCTAACGTCTGTCTGTCATTGGATGGCTTACAAGCCGACGGCCCACCTGATGTTAAGTGTTCACACCTGCGTATAGACATCTGCAATACCAGAGGCCTTGCAAATGCGTTGCCATCCAAGAGACAAAGTTGAAATGAGCTTCTTCACAAAGAGCTCTACTACTACGTGCGAGCCTTCGAGTTTGATAACAGCTGATATAAATGGAGATCTTCATCAACAAACTTAATTATTTAGTGTTTGTTATCTATCTAAAATTATAAATACAGTGTAAACAGTATCAATCAACAGGAAAACGATATTGTCCCAGTTTCTTATTGACAAAACAACTTGTAAATATTATTCAACCTTTAAACGTGTTCTTGGTAGGTAAACAATATTTTAGGGGAAGACTTTGTTCATTTGTCGACATTATCATCACCATCACATCAGTCTATAGCCGTCTTGCTGAACGTAGGCCTCCTCCTGAAAGAGCGCCAACCAACTTACGATTCAATCGAAAAATTTATTAAAAAAAAATAATGGAAGTGTTCTTAATAATTTTAACCCCCGACGCAAAAACGACAGGGTGTTATAAGTTTGACGTGTCTGTGTGTGTGTGTGTGGCATTCTGTGGCATTGTAGATCGATTTTGATTTAGTTTTGGACTATTTAACCTTTCAAACACAAAATCAAAATCGGTTCATGCGTTCGGGAGCTACGACGCCACAGACAGACACACACACAGACACGTCAAACTTATAACACCCCGTCGTTTTTGCGTCGGAGGTTAAAAACAGTGGATACCTCGATAAAAACGTATAATGGAGATACATTATCAGTTTCGCTATCGACTATCGATGCCAAATGTCATACTGTGCACATAGACTGCGCTTGCACACGGCCGTTGTGCATAATGCGGTCGTTGATCTTAACTATCAATTTGTATGTGAACTGTCCAAGTTATATTATGTAGGTAGTTGTAATAAGTAGGTGATAAACTTTGTGGCGGTATTTATGAAGTCATACTTATTTACGCACGCTTGAATTGGGGAGTATGCTGGTGAATGCGAGACGAAAGCGTTACGGAAATGGGTGTGATCGGGCGAACGGAAGTTGAAAGGGAGATCTAAATTAGGGAAGATAAAAAGAGAGAGAGAGCTACGTTTGGTATATTACTGCAGGAGGAAGAGAGAGCAACGCGCGCGCCCATTTTCTTCGTCTCTTCCTGTCATAGCCAATATATACATATCTCGGTCAGTCATTGGATGGATGGATGGATTTTAAGAAGTCTTACTTCAATCGTGTGGTCTAAAGCACACGTGTCATTTGTTATTGTTGTGTCTACCTATGTATGCAATGAATATACTTTATTAGTTTTATGAAATAGCGTGCTCACTTTCTGAGCTCAATGTAAACCAGTACTGTGGTCACTCTTACGGTTAAACCACGGTACCGGGACGTAATGTACTTCAATATAGGGCTCCAACTATATAGATTAAAGCCACGAACTTTTTATAACTTTATTATACCTTCTCATTGATATGTCACTGACTCAAAGGTGGCCAAACAAGTGCCTTCACTTATAAAAAACTGTCTATTCTAATTCATTCGAATTCTAAAAAGGAATTCGACTGAGTGTTTGGATGTAAACTGATTCAGCCAGGTTGATACAGTAAACAACCTTCACAGTACCTTGCTCACCATATCTCAAAATTTCTTCTTGACATCTTCTCCTTTCAGTTAATCCACACAAAACCAGCATGCAACGGCAGTGTCTGCTACTTGGGCGAGCTGCCCCGAGACCGGGAACTACAGTCAGAGCGCGGCTCCATAATGCGCCGGTACAGCAAGCAACATGGCCGCCCCGAGGAGGACCGGCGGAAACAGTCTGACAGCGAGTCTGATTCTGACACTGATACACAATGTAAAGGATATGATCGGGTGAGTTCTTACTGAAGGAATAATGTTACTGCTCCCCGTTACTGCCTCGGTAGCCTAGTGGTCCTAAGCGCGACTGCTACGCTAGAGGTCTTGGGTTCGATTCCCAGGTCGAGCAAAAAGTGTTACTGGGTTTTTCTATGCAATTCTCAGTAGCAGCTCAGAGTTAGGATTTGTGCCCGGTTAATGGCAATAGGCTCGCCCCCTATTACATGGGACCTTATCATACCGGCGAACCGTGGGTGTACACTGGTACACCTCTGCCTAATCCTTCGGGGAATACAGGCGTGATGAAATGTTTGAATAATGTTATTTTGACAGAATTTCGTTCACGGTAGCCCATCTCAATGGAGACAAGCCAAGTGTGCAGGAGATGTTATAGTGCGGTTAAAACTTGAATTTTTTGTAACATTTTTGTGGGTTTTAAATGTTATAACTAATCTCAAAATACCCGCAGAACCCCTTTAATATTGCATGTATCCGTAACCACATTACACTGAGCACTACTATAAAAAAACACAATTATTGATTTCGACACAAAAAACAATTCAAAAACAATAATTTTTGTTCAATGTTAGATAGTCTGATGGTCAGTACGTGTAGTTAATAGCTCTGTGATGGCGTTTTACGCCTCGTGTTTTCATAAAATTCCTCCCATGATAAAATGACGAAGGAATTTTGGCGGTTCTAGGATCTTGGACCTTTAATCAATTATTCTGTTCATCTTCCAGTCGGAGTTCTGGCGCCGTAAGATGCGCACAGTGCACAACATCCTGGATGTTGACAAGGATGGTCTGATCTCATTCAACGACTTCTTACTGTTTGCTGAGCGGTTCAAGTCTCTGGGACATCTGACTGGACAGCAAGCTGAGGAGTTTAGCAGTATTATTAAGGTAATTTTTAACTTTGGAAAATCAAAACAGGAAATTCTTCATAGCATCCTATTTTTTTATTATTACTACGCCACGAGCTATTGTTTGCCTATCAAATGCCTATTAGGTCTTTGTAAATTTTTTGGGGGTGAAAGTACCTATTTGATTAATAATATGAACAACTTTTACTATAGAATCAACTCTGAAATATGAAAAAAACTACTGTGTACATTTTGATCACTCTCGTACTTTCAACCCTTAAAATATTGCCAAACTTTCACCCCCCGAAACATTTTCAAATTTTCAACCCCTAAAATATTGCAAACTTTTCAACCCCTAAAAGATTGCTAATTTCTTTCTAATAGAAGACTTGGGAGGAGCAATGGGGAGCTATCGACCCGTACAACTTCGTGACGGTGGAACAGTACCTGGAGGACATGCACCACGTGCTCAACGACAAGTCGCTCAAGAAGAAGGCACATCGCTGGCTGCCATACTTGTTCAAGGTAACGGCTATTTATGTAACTATTATGTGATTATTTTAATAGTTAGTGGCTGTGGCTGCTCTGGTAGATACCACCCACGTTTAATGATCATCGCTCTGACAGCTTATCAAGCCGTTGCGGTGTCGGAGCCAGAATTGCCTCTGAAAATCCAATCGTTAGCCGCCTGCAAGCCGTCACCTTTTTCATTTTGTCGCATAAGCCCGAAACGGGCAAATACGATCGGCAAATTATTGATTGTGTCTAGTCGTGTCTAGTTCACAACAATAAATCCTTTTTTTATTATACAAGATGTTAGTTTAAATAAGGGACATAATTTAAGGGAGTGTAGTGCTTATTAAAAATAAACCACTTTCACTATGAATCAAACTTAAAATGCAAAAAAAATAACTGCTATTCCTTACATGTTGTCGAGATGTATATTAATAAATGTATGGAGCAGTTGTTTTAGTTTAAGATTTTACTGTAGTACGAAATAGTCAAATCATTTATTTCAATTAGACCATTACAAGGCACTTATGAACGTCATTAAAAAAAAAATTAATCTAGTTGCCCATTCCAAAAGGTAGTTTCGTATGGAGAAGAACCGGTCAGAAACTCCATACATACTCTTTTACATAACAACATACCATCACGCCTGTATTCCCCGAAGGGTTAGTCAGAGGTGTAATAATGTACATCCACAGTTCGCTGGTATGTTTAGGTCCCATGTAATAGGGGGCGAGCCTATTGTCATTCCTCCAACCGGGCACAAATCCTAACTCCGAGCTGCTACTGAGAATTTCATAGAAAAACCCAATAACACTTCTTGCTCGACCTGGGAATCGAATCCAAGACCTCTAGCATAGCAGTCGCGGTTATGACCACTAGGCTACCGAGGCAGATACTCTTTAACAAAATGAGTATTGCACTCCCTTAAAGAAAGTCCTACGCTTACCCTATCAACCTGTATATCTGAAAATTTAACAATATTGGCCTACGGCTAAATGAATCTTCAATATTATTTATGTTTTACAGGCAGTGGACAAAGATAAGTCTGGCTACATTTCGGTGCATGAGTTCAAGCTATTCTTTCAGTGCTTAGGACTCGACAATGAGAAAGCAGCCGTCGCCTTCGCTGCCATAGACGTTAATGGGGTAAGCAGACACATAGTGTTCTTTAACAAAAAGATGTTGTTGGGTGTTTGAAAATTATGGCATAAATTAGTTTTTTAGTATTTTCGGGAGTTTGTGAATTTCCATTGAATGCTTATGTTATTATGGCTCATTTTTTGTTACAATAATTGCCCTCGCCCCTGTATCGTATTAGTACTGTGGAGTTTTTGGCGTGTTGAGCCATATACAACATTTTAACAAAGTTTAGCGTCTCCGCACACGACCGATTTCGAGATGCTTATTCTACCAAAGTCAAGTTTCTTTATTTATTTTTGGATTCCTATTTTGTGTCCCAATGCTGGGCAAAGGCCTTCTTTATAAAATTAAATTCCAATCATCTATTGTTAGACAAAAACTTGCGTTTGTGAAATAAGTAGTTTTATGTGTTAAATCTACTATTTTCTTTTTAGGATGGCAAGCTGTCCCAAAAGGAGTTTGTAAAACTCGGCAAAGAATTCTTCTGCACTGACGACGAGAAAAGAGTGTCCAAAATGTTCTGGGGACCCCTGATTCATTAAGTCATTGTAATATTAACTTTACGCTTAGGGTTTAAGAGTCATTATTGACTGTAATTTTAGTAGTTTTTGTAAGTGCGTGTAGTTCTTTTTATACTCTTGTATGTGTTTATCAAGACAGCTATTTTAAAAGTGTTCAGAAAAGTTGAATTTATCATAGTTCCTATAAGAAGGATATATACAGCAATTTTTATAGCTCCATCACTTTCTTGCACCACCCTTTAAAAGCCTTGATCAAGATGTTTTCTATAGATGGAAGCAATTCCAAATAAGGGGATAATAAGAATTTTCTACTAACGTTCGATTTTTGAAAATCTATTGAAATGTCTTTTAATTTGTTGTCACTTTGACATTTGGTTTGTATTAAATGAAGTTTGCGTTAATGTTGCCTGTGTAAAAAAATCTTCTGCTTTTTAGTAGAAAGTTTTAATTGGACTAAATCTAACCCTATTTTTGTGTCCCCACAATTGTATTTTTTCTGTTAAATTATGATGCCTATTGCAACTGCCAAGTTTTGTTACTATTATTAGGTAGTCGGTACCTGTAACCGCCTACGTGTTGACTTTTTATTTATGCAGGATGAAAGGGACATTGACACGCAACCTATTACCTAGAAATTAAAATGTAGACCCAAATTTTAGACCTACAAAGGGTTAAAATTTTAAGCTGATAAAAAAAATTGCTGTTCCATACATTTCGATACGATAAGTAATGCATTTTTGTGTTAAAGAGCTGATTTTGAGTAATAAAATATTTCAACCCTTGGGGGCGGTAGCGTCAATATCCCTTTTACCATGTGTACTATGTATTATTAAGTTTATTAAACAACTGTTATTACCTAGTGGTAGTTAATAGTTATAAAAAAGGTCTTAAGACGCTAAATAATAGTAATTATGTAAGTCATTCCTATATTACGGACCAACATTCATTATTTGAATGTATAAAAATATTATATTGAATCTTTGAATAAAATCTCAATTTTGTAAAAATATTATATTTGTTTCATTAGAATTTTAACAGTATAATCTATAATTATTCAGATATAGGTAGTGAATCCAACCATACCCTTTTTTTTTTGAGGATTTTAATGTAATTTGGTACGAGCTAAGTTTGAACCCTAAGAAATAACATAGGCAACTATGTGTTCCGAGATTTTGTCTGCGTCCACGATAACCGACACTTAGGACGAAGTTAGTCTCGCTAAAACTCGAGAACGGCTGAACCGATTTGCCTAATTTTGGAGTCAATAGATAAAATGATTCAAGAGGAAGGTTTATATGTATAGAACATCACGCTACGAGCAACGGGAGCGGAGCAGTAACCAAAGACGTAACTGCACGCGGGTGACACAGCGGGGTATGTAGCTAGTGTTTATATAAATATGTCGGAGAATGAAACTTTTTTGCTACAACGGCATCTGTTATTTAAAAGTGGAACTGAAACAATGAGGTTGTATTTCAACTGTGGATTGGCTTTGCATAGGCTGGTAGACGACGGAGGAGGCGGTGCTACAACTTGGCGGGCTTGTCAACTGAACCTGTCGCCGGTTCACTCTGAGAGTGGCATTTTTAAATTGTGCAAAGCTAAGTAACTAAAGTAAAACCATTGGAATCCAACCAATACCATATTTTGCTTGTCTGGGTTACCCAAAGAGTGAAGACTGAAGACCTCACACACGTTACCACATCCGTCATATAAAAATAAATAAATCGATGCCATAGGTGTTCCTATACCATTCATTCGATTGCGGTGAAACTTTAAAAAAATGTTTTAGAGTTCTTAAATGATTTTTTCCCCGACTGCCGGGCAAAGCCGCGGGGAAAACCTAATGTCCAAATAAAAAAAAAATCTTATTTTCTGGAAAAATCATGTCATCTTTATTGAGAAACAATACAAAATTAAACCAATTAAAGTCTAACAATCACATAAAGGATAGGCAGAGAATGTTTACATAGTATTTTGGCAACAAATTAAATCTTGATGTAATTCAAGTGTGGACGCAAATCTGACTGAAAATGCGTCAGCCGTATCGTCGCTTTTCATATGAATTACATAACATACCGTCACGCCTGTATTCTCTGAGGGATTAGGCAGAGGTGTACCAATGGACACCGACAGTTCGCCGGTATGTTTAGGTCCCATGAAATAGGGGGCGAGCGTATTGCCATTAACCGGGCACAAATCCTAACTCCGAGCAGCTACTGAGAATTTCATAGATAGATTACATACAGTAATCTAACCCCAAGACCTCTAGGGCAGCAGTCGCGAGGACTACTAGGCTTTTCTATGAATTTCTCAGTAGGAGCTCGGAGTTAGGATTTGTGCCCGGTTAATGGCAATATATGGGACCTAAAATCATATCGGCGAACTGTGGGTGTACATTGGTACACCTCTGCCTAACCCTCTGGGGAATACACGCGTGATGGTGTGTTATTATTATTTTAGATTTGACTGTTCTGGCATTAAGCCACCAGACGGTACGCAACTTGCGTCAGACATGAGTCCAAGCTAAAAACCAAGGTTAAAACAAAAACACAAAGAAAATATCCTCATATGTGTCGAGATGAAATGATAGAAAGATACAATTACAAACAAAAATAAAACAAGTACTTACTAATACCAATTAAAAATAAATCTAAACAATGCTGAGCTGGTCTTTGAGTAGCTTCGTTTCTTCAATGAGCGATGATATCTGACTGGTTCTGTAAGGACACGAAAATAAAAATTTAAGTCAAAATTGTATGAGACTACGGACTATTTTTGATTAGCTTGAGGAATCAGATATTGGTAAATAAAGAAGATAAAGAGATGACATCAAACAGCCTGTATTCTTACAGGACATAATATAAATGAAAATTGGTCCTTTTAGACGGTTGGTTCTATTGACTTTTTTGATTGGTCCATTTGGAGGGTTTGTTCTATTGGTCTTAATAAGGCAAATTGCTCTTTCTGTGGGCTTGGTCCTTATGGATCAATTAAGGTAAACTGGTCCTTCGCACCAATTATGAAGATTATGTATTTCATATTAATTATTATTGTTCTAATAAAATATAACTTACTGTTGTTGCAGTATGGAGGAGATCGTATCACTGTGAGACTTGCCGAGAGCTATGTCCTTCTTCTTGTACTCAGAGTGCCATTTCTCCAACTGAAAATAATCATTATGATAAATACATAACATAGCCATAAGTGCCTCGTTAGCCTAGTGGTCCTAAGCGCGACTGCTACGCTAGAGGTCTTGGGTTCGATTCCCAGGTCGAGAAAAAAATGTTATTGGGTTTTTCCATGAAATTCTCAGTTGCAGCTCGGAGTTAGGATTTGTGCCCGGTTAATGGTAATAGGCTCGCCCCCTATTACATGGGACCTAAACATACCGGCGAACTGTGGGTGTACATTGTTACACCTCTGCCTCACCCTTCGGGGAATACAGGCGTGATGGTATGTTATGTATGTTACATAACATAGCAACTATACATGCATATTCCCGTCATATACATATAGATGACGGGACATTCCTTAGAATGTCCCGTCTCTCTCTCTCTTTTTTTTCCCCATCCCATTTCAACAATATCGCTTATCGCATATTTCGCTTACCTCGACAGTCTTATGCTGCGCGTGTTGCTTGAGCATCAGTATCTGGTCGCTGAGGCGCTCGCCGCTGCGCTTGTACCGTTCGAGCTCGGCCAGCAGCTCGCGCTCGGCCGGGGTCGCGGATGCAGATGCGCGGATGTTACGGATTACTGCTGAGCATCTGTAAAAAGGCATGCATCTATTCATCTGGAATCGGATGACGTTGTCCGTTTACATGACAAAATGTGTTGGTCTTGTAGTGGTATCTATACTAATATTATAGAGCTGAAGAGTTTGTTTGTTTGGTTGAACGCGCTAATCTCAGGAACTACTGATTTGAATTGAAAAAAAAAAAAAAATTGTGTTGGATAGTTTATTTATCGAGAAAGGCTATATAATATAACGCTACGACCAATAGGGGTCGAGCAGTAACCAAAGACGTTACCCTAATGCAAGTGAAAAAAAAAACGCGGACGAAGTCGCGAGTAAAAGCTAGTTATTAATAATATACGAGGTGCAGAGACACAACGAAGGATCTTATATGCACTTCCCAATATTGCGATAATATTTTTGTTCTAGACCTTATCTGGAATCTTTTTAGCTGTGGAGATATTGAAAGTTAAAGTTCCAATTTTATTTTGTTACGAAAACATATTTCTTTCTAATAACTAATGATCGCTCAGTGGTCGAAATTAGACCGTAATATTATTTTTCCATAAATTGCTGCATTTCTCTTCCGTTCCATACCGTTCCGTTCCATTGAAATTCCTTCCTTCCCTTTGCGGTCTTTCTTATCGAACAATTCGACCTGGTCTTTTGGTCCTAAGAGGGTATAAAGTAAAGTAAAATAGTAATGATGTTGGTACCTGTATTTGAGATCATCTTGATGCTTCTCAGCTAGCATACACTTTTCTTTGAGCACCGTTGAATTGAGCTGCACGTCATCTATCTCTTTCTGAAATTATGAACAGTAAAAAAAAAGTAAATAATAATGTCATTATGTCAGGCTCAAGTATGGCTGTTCAGAGACTGCTGGGCAAAAGTCCCACGGCAATGGGTGCCTGAGGATGGTCGGTGTCGAAGCCAGCTGAGGAAGAGCTGGCGCAAGAGAATATTTGGGAGGCCTTTGCCCAGCAGTGGTATTTCATAGACTAGATAAAAGAAAAAAGGGTCAATTAAGAACTTATTTTTTATATAAACTTAGAAATTTTAAAATCAATCTATTAGATTGAACTGCCTCGTCGGCTTAGTGGTCCTAAGCGCGACAGCTACGCTAGAGGTCTTGGGTTCGATTCCCAGGTCGAGCAAAAAGTGTTACTGGGTTTTTCTATGAAATTCTCAGTAGCAGCTCGGAGTTTGGATTTGTGTCCGTTTAATGGCAATAGGCTCGCCCCCTATTACATGGGACCTAAACATACCGGCGAACTGTGGGTGTACATTGTTACACCTCTGCTAACCCTTCGGGGAATTTAGGCGTGACAAGCATCTGTTCCATACCAAAGCGCACGCGATCGAAGTGTATGGCGTGCAAGAAGTCAGCGAGCGCTGCTGTACCTGCAGGTCCCGCAGCCAGGCGTGGTGGCGCGCGGCGAGCGGGCGCAGCGCCCGCAGCTTGCGCGCGCCCGCCGCCGCCGCGCGCTGCTGCCGCGCCACGTACTGGCCGCGCAGCCGCAGCGTCGCCTGCGTCAGGAGCTGCGGGCGCCGCCACTACTTGTTAACCTTTATAAATAATCCTACAGGAAAGCACACGCAACGGCTAGACCGGAATCGCTTCGAAAATCCAACAGTTAGGTGAGAGCACGCCGAACGCGAGCCGTCACCTTTTTATCTTGTCATTATAAAAACTATTTTAACGCACACGATTTAAAGTTCTTATTTGAATGGCAAATTGTTTGCTATATGGGAGCCGTGTCTTTATGATATATTTGTTCTTTTCATATTTAAAAAAAAAGCTATACAAATTAGAAAAAAAAACAAAATGCATTTTTGAATGGGAGTTCATATATTCCGCAATGTTGCCTGCCTCTGGCAGTTCTGAAAGTTATTATTTTATGTTTACCTCTATGCACTCGACTGCCTCGTTGGTCTCATGATCGCAAGCGCGAGTTCGATTCCCGAGTCGGACAAAAAGTGTTATTAGGTTTTCCACTACGAATTTCTCAGCAACAGCCCGGAGTTTGGAAGTTGGTGGTGTGACACCACCTTGCCTCGGAAAGCACGTAAAGCCATTGGTCCCGGCTGTCATTCGTAAATCTTTGACAGTCGTTACGGATAGTCAGAAACCAGAAAGTCTGACAACCAGTCTTACCAAGAGGTATCGTGTTGCCCAGTAACTGGGTTGTGGAGGTCAGATAGGCAGTCGCTCCATGTAAAACACTGGTATGCAGCTGCATCCGGTTAGACTGGAAGCCGACCCCAACATAGTTGGGAAAAGGCTAAGTAGATGATGATGATGATGGTTACCTCTAAGCACTCCTTAGGACTAGGTTCCGTTTTCTTGCTTATCTGCAGGATCGGCTGAGACACATCACGCGTCAGAATCTCTTGCACAATGGACGTGAACGTCAGTTTCTGTCTCTGAAATATAATGAACACATAGTGAAAACATGTAAAAAAATGATTTGTTATTTTGGCTATGGTCAAGTGTAGACTTGACCATTCGACTAATTGGATAGAATCTAATATGATGATGACGTCACTTTTATGACATCACAATTCACTAATTATTTATTGATTTCAAAGCAACAAAAAATCTAATTTTATAGTTATTTAAATATTCATCGGGTTTTCAGGGGTAAAATAAACTGTTCTTTTTGTGAAGTTGTGTCTTGGAAAAATTATTTAATGGTGTCATCTACCCAATAGTGCGGCCATTTTTTTTTTCGAAACTTATTTATTTTATCGGGGTAGGTATAATTGCAGGCCGCTTCCAACCGGTCCCTTTTACGGGCCTGTGGGCGGTTAGCAATGGGTAGCTCACCGTCCTTACGTTGCATAACGACAGGCCGTGTCGACGGCGCGTTCGTGTTCCACGCGCGCCTCAAAGAGATGTCAGCAAAGGAAGGGGCCACTGAGGGCCGATGC
This sequence comes from Caradrina kadenii, assembly GCA_947462355.1. Lineage (NCBI taxonomy): Eukaryota > Metazoa > Arthropoda > Insecta > Lepidoptera > Noctuidae > Caradrina > Caradrina kadenii. Next base: position 1,465,566 of record OX381693.1, on the reverse strand, counting down.
CTGCCGGGGCTGCGGGTTGTTCGCAAGAGATACCGCGCCCCCGGAACGCAAAGGGCACAAGAAGGAACATGGGTGGGTTTTAGTCAGTAAAAGTCTGACACTCCCTCCCGCCCCGCCCAGGGTGGGAGAAGTTATTTGATGATTTCCCACCCCCCCCCAAAAAAAAAACCGGTCCCTTTGGAAATCTATGGGTAGGCCTATGTGCAGCAGTGGTCGTCCTGCGGCTGATGTGGTGATGATAAGATATATGGGTGATCTAAAGGTTCAATAACCTCTACTAGCTGGGCGGTAACGCTAACTGCTTCGGTAGCCTAGTGGTCCTAAGCGCGACTGCTACGCTAGAGGTCTCGGGTTCGATTCCCAGGTCAAGAAAAAAGTGTTATTGGGTTTTTCTATGAAATTCTCAGTAGCAGCTCGGAGTTAGGATTTGTGTCCGTTTAATGGCAATAGGCTCGTCACCTATTACATGGGACCTAAACATACCGGCAAACTGTGGGTATACGTACATTGTTACACCTCTGACTAACCCTTCGGGAAATACAGGCGTGATGGTATGTGTGTGTGCGTAGCTGGACGGTTTAAGGACCGTGTGTTTACCTCTTTCAGTATTTTGTTGATATCATCTTGTTCGAGCGCCGGGTTCTTCAGCTGCAGTTCTTTATACAATTGTTCTTCTAAATCGAATGGCTCCAATGTTCTAAAAGCAAGTTACATACTATTATTAGTTATTTTTTTATGTCATTGTACGGCAAACAAGCTGACGGTCTACCTGATGTTAAGTGGTCTCCGCTACCTATAGACATCTGCAATATTTTAAATTATAATAGTTTTTTTTTCTTTACCATAAATAAGTGAAAGTTATCTATATCAATATTATAAAGCTGAAGAGTTTGTTTGGTTGAATGCGGTAATTTTAGGAAGTACTGGTTTAAATTGACAATATATTTTTGTGTTGGATAGTCCATTTATCGAGGAAGGTTATAGGCTATATAACATCACGCTACGACTAAAAGGTGCGGAGCAGTAACCAAAGACTGATTTTAGTTTTTTCTGATTTTTAGTTACGTTCTGTAGCTACGTTATCTTTTAGTGCTATAAGCTATATTCTATTATCAAAGAATAGGGGTTCGCAGTATGTTGTTGACATAAACAGAATTCCACTGTCAACATCATAAATGGAGACATTAATCTGACCGATCTGACTAGATATACTTGTATGCCGAATCGATTGGACTGTTTATGTATCAGACTGAATTAAAAAGATGTGCTCACCTGGCGAGCAGGTTGTAGCCGGCACACAGCACCAGCAGCTTGGGCAGCGGCGGCGACGTGAGCGCCAGCCCCTGCGGGGGCGCGGGCGCGGCGCGCCGCCCCGTGCACACCAGGTGCCGCGCCACGCTCGCGCGGGAACACATGGCCGACAGCACGGACTCCATCTCCGCTGCACGCACGAAATTAATTCAACGATATACATAAATGTAACAAGTAATGCCGCTGCTTGTCGACATGAACTGTTGGAGAATATTTGAGTTTCTGTTGTCTATAATAACAACAGTTATACTATGAAAGCTAAAAAAATAAAAATTTTGAAAATGAAAATTTCGACAGAAGAAAAATATCTCTACCGCAGCTAACAAAAGAGCTGATAACTTTGAAACCGCTGAACCGATTTCCATCAAACAAAGTTAAGAACACTCCCGACTAATTACCCTTTTAAACCCAAAAAACAAAATCGACATCACTTCATGCGTTCGGGAGCTACGGTGCCACACACACACACGTCAAAATTATAACACCCCGTCATTTTTGCGTCGGGGGTTAAAAACTTAAGCTTAATACCAAATGTAAAAACAACATTTTAGGTTACCCCCGGCAGAAGAATAAAGATCCCTACCGCAGCTAACAAAAGAGCTGATAACCTTGAGACGGCTGAACCGATTTTGATAACACATATTTAAGAACTAGGAAACCTACTTTCAAATAAAAAAAAACCGCATTCAAATCGGTTCACCCGTTTAGGAGTTGCGGTGCCACACAGACTCGTCAAACTTGTGACACCCCTCATTTTGAGTCGAGGGTTAAAATCAGTCAAGAAACCCAAAAGGTACATGTTGTTTCCATCATTACAAATACGTTTTTGTTACATTACATATACATTTATTCGTCAGCACAATGTTGTGTTCGCATATTGCGTAATCTATACGAATATGATAAAACTGAAGAGTTAGTTTGTTTGGTTGAACGCGCTAATCTTCTTTTTGTGTGAGATAGTCAATTTATAGCGGAATATAATATCACGCTACGACCAATAGGTTCGGAGCAGTAACCAAAGACCTAAAGCGGGTGAAAAAACTACGCGGACGAAGTCGCGAGCAGAAGCTAGTCTACCATTTTTTTTTTTTTTTTTTTTTTTGGTGGGTGGGAAATCATCAAATAACTTCTCCCGCCCTGGGCGGGGCGGGAGGGAGTGTCAGACTTTTACTGACTAAAACCCACCCATGTTCCTTCTTGTGCCCTTTGCGTTCCGGGGGCGCGGTATCTCTTGCGAACAACCCGCAGCGCCGGCAGGCATCGGCCCTCAGTGGCCCCTTCCTTTTGCTGACATCTCTTTGAAACAGTGATTTTTACACCAAAAATAAAAGTCCTTACTCTCATCAGCCAGTGCATAGTCCACGAGATGTCCAAGCATAGGCAGAGTGATCGCATGTACACCACCTGCGTGCACGCATGCGTATGTGTTGTTTGTGCACTGAAAATATAAGCACTGAATTACAACTCTAGCTTCCTGTAAATAAAATTGATTTCAAACTAACTAGTACTGTTACAGAGGTCATAAAAATCAAGTCACAGTGAAAAACTAAACCTAATGTGTAAGTATTAAAGTTGCTTTTTAGAAATCACGTACTTTTTCAACTGAGCTTTTAAAATAAAGTTGATTTCAAAATTATTATTAAGATTGAAGAGGTCACAATAATATTTACGTTACAGTGGAAACTGAACCTTAAGTAACAGGTACAAAAGTAACTTTTCAGAAATTATGTAATCTTTCAACTTACCGGATACAAGTGTACTGGATAAGAAAACTCCATTTCATCGTCTGGGTTCAGAACGATGTTCAGTTCAACAGCTTCGACCACGTAGAGGGCGTGGCTGTCGCCATCTTCTTTTTCAGATGGCTGTGACCAGAGAAAACAGTACATCAACCTCAAATACAGCAACACATTGAAACATAAGCTGGATAGCAGTAATTGATTATTACAATATTAATTGTAGGTGAAAAATTTAGTGCAACATTTGTTTCTAATTCAGTTGTCAGTATCGATGCAATCATTCATATGACTGGAAACATGATTCCCGCGATACAGAGCATGTTCCTGAAACATTGTTGGGCAACTTTTGTTTCTTAGATTATTTGAGTAAGAAGATTTTCATCGTAAGCATTTGGCCAATTCTGTACGGTCAGGCGCAGTATTGGAACTGTAGTATAACAGTTATTTCCATTATTCGAAATTACTTCACAGTCGAAATTGTCCCATTCAACACTATTTTAAAAGTGGCCGGACTCTGATCTCTATCATGGGACCTAAATATACCGGCGAACTGTGAGTGTACATTGTTACACCTCTGCCTAACCCTTCGGGGAATACAGGCGTGATGGTATGTATGTCACCATGACTTCAGAACATGGTACTTCTTACTTACGTTAGGTAGCAACAGGCAATGGTACAGCGCCGCTGAGCAGGTAGCGACCACGACCAGTGGAGGGGTGTCCGCTCCCCCTAGAGCGGTGATGGAACACGACTCCGAGCCGTAGTTGTCGTCAGCAGGGGGATACATTGCCAGGGGACCCGACAGCTTCGGTTGAAGGGGACTGTAATGGAAAGTCCAAGTCAATGTATTTATTTCAATTAGACCATTAAAAGGGACTAACTGAATGCTATTTATACAAGAAAAAAGGATGATATCTGAATGGAAAAAGAAAAATTAGAAAATGTAGTTTCGTGTAGAGTAGAATGGAGAAGAAAAGAGAATCAGATATAATTAACCCTTAAATTGGCAGTGTACTCCACCAAAGCCATAACCTTTGAAAAAAGCAATTGTAGTGTTAATCTCCAAAAGAATACCATAACTAATAAGAATTATGATTAATAAGCTAAAGATTTCGATAAGATGATAATTTGAGTATGATTCAATGTACTCTAAAGAGTACATATTATACTTTCGCAAAAACTACATTAAGTTTTTATTTTTTCACGATTTTTTTTTCAGTTATCTAGAATCATATTACCACATTAAATTGTGGAAATAGATTAAGTTTCCAATTTAAGGGTTAAAGGTACTTAAAGTACGAACTACTTCCTAGTATAATTATAGTGCTTACAATATAGTATTTTTTAGCAGACTTCAAAAAAGGAAGTTTTTATGTTTGTTACCTCAGAACTCCTTCATTTATCAACCGATCTTTACTGTGTCGACAAGGTGCAATTGTCAACATTTAGGATTTCTAATATTAATAATTATGCACTTTATCTAAGGACACGTTAAAAAATGGCTGGGTTTACCCATTTCTATTAGCCAAAATTTCCCTTTGTAGTTAAAGCATATGTCCAAAAAAAAGTACGTATAAAATAACTCGATTTCTTTGTCTCACCTCTTACGATCCAGCTCACACTGCATCATGTACACGTCTCCATTCCCCCTCAATATCAGCAGCGTCTCGGAGTCCGGTAAAGGAGTGAAGTCTACCGCGGTATCACCAAGACTGTCCAGGATGTTCCTGCCGGCAATCTGGCCAGACGGCTTGATGCCGATGGTCAGGATCTGCACCAGTTTTGGCCCCTTCTTCAAGGCTATGTTGTAAAGCCTGCAAGAAGGAGACGCATCGTTAAAACCTCACACCATCGGAGCGCTTTCCTTTCGCAAACATTTAGGTCATTGGATGAGCATCCTGCTAAGATTTTCCCAAGGGTTTCCAATGAAGGGTACTCTAATCGGGGTCTGAATAGATTCTTCAAAGGTCGTAAAAAAGCACACGAAAAAAATAACGTGCTAACCGACCGGGGGTTTCCAAGAAAAAATTAAAATGTCAAATGCGTCAAATGGATTCATAATCATATCAGCCGAATGACGTCCACTGCAGGATATAGGTCTTCCCTAAAGATAACTACAATGATTGTTCCAATGACTTTTATCAGATTGGTTGTTGAAAGTGCAGTCTACCAGTGACCACAGTTTACGGAAGCTTGGCAATTTGTCACATTCAAGAAACCGGTCCTTTTAGAAATCTATGGGAGAGGCTTACGTCCAGCAGTGGACGTCCTAAGGCTGATATTATGATGATGAAGAAACCGGTGGTTAATGAATATACCAATACATAAATTTGAATGACCTTACCTGATAGTGTTATCAGATCCCAGTACGAACACATGTGACAGTGATCCTGGGTGCCAGTGCACGCGGCGCACCTCACCCTGGCAGTACAGGAATCTTTCATCGAGTGAGTAGCTCCTGTAGAGAAAAATGGGTAATGTTGTGACTGCTTGGTACAGCAAAGTTGATTTTAATACAGTAAGATAAAGTTTCCTTTCGCCAAACCGTCCATGTTAGTTTTATTAAGTAAGGATCAAGTATAGAGGATTGCCGGGGCTGCGGGTTGTTCGTAAGAGATACCGCGTCCCCGGAACGCAAAGGGCACAAGAAGGAACATGGGTGGGTTTTAGTCAGTAAATGTCTGACACTCCCTCCCGCCCCGCCCAGGGCGGGAGAAGTTGTTTGATGATTTCCCACGCCCCAAAAAAAAAAAAAAAGTATAGAGGATGGGTTTTGGGTATGTTTGCATTAGGGTCTAACCAAATTAACATCCGAATTCATTTAATACAAATTAGAAAAGTAAAAGCAACTCTGCTTGACTGTTTGTTACCTCATCACTGAAAAACCACTAAACCAATCGTAATGAAGAGGTAGCTTGATATCGGATTGAAGACATAAGCTGCTTTCTAAACTGCGTCTGCGTCTGTGATAACCGACATTTAGTAGTAGTAGAGCTCTTTCTGAAGGAGCTCGTTCGGGGTAGTACTATCACCATACCAATCTCTGCCCCAAAGCAGCGCTGCTGTGTTCAGATTCGAAGGTCATGGGTGCCGGTTTAATTAAAGACATGAGACGTTTCAACTTCGTCTCTGGGATGGCAAAGCATTTGCAAGGCTTCTGGTATTGCATATAAGCAGGGGTGACCACTTAACATCAGGTGGGCAGTCGGCCTGTTTGCCATCCAATGGTATAAAAAAAAAGTTTGATAAAAAAAAGGTAACATCCATAACATCTATGATAAATAAGCGGTAAGACCGCGGTGCCCTCACGTGGGCTTTCTAATAATTTGATTATTCGCCGGCCATTTTGTGTTTTTTCCTCTTTTTTGGCGGGAACGCGGTCTGGATTAATCGTGCGTTTAGAACTCGCCTTCTTGTCGGATTTACTTATTTAATATTAAAATAGGGTCTGTGATTTCGAACTGAAGGTAAGGTGAAATGAGCCACATTTTGCGGGTAGATTTATGTAGTACATTTTTGTGGTTGTTTTGACCATATTAAAAACATTGGTGAAATGTTGGATTTTTCTGTGAAATTTTTAGTAGCAGCTCGGAGTTAGAATTTGAGCCTGATTAATGGCAATAGGTTCGCCCCCTATTACACGGGACCTACATATACCGACAAACTGTGGGTATACATTGGCACACCTCTGCCTATTCCTTCTGGGAATACAGGCGTGATGGTATGATACATAAGTACATCCACTCAGAAATATGATCAAGATTAACATATTTATTTCAGCTGCCCCCTAAAAAATGTTTGAAAACATTTGGAGTATCTACTTGGGTCTTGTTAGCGCCTTAAGCGGAGCAGAAAAACCAGTTCTCCCAAAAAGCCGAGTACATCAAAAAGCGTTAACTTCAGTATTACAATGTCTATCAATAGGTCCCGCCGCTGGGGCACAGCTCGCATGCTACACGTCCAATTTGATGCTAATCCCATTGTCGGCCACGTTTGGGATTCAGTTACACCAGCCCGTTCATTGTGTACGACTTTGTATTCATAGTTGCTTGCTGTTTTTATAGAATTTTCGATGTTGGGAGAAGAACCCACTTTAAGATCGAAAATCGATAAATGCTGCTTGTAGGTTTTTTTTTAATTTCAGTTGTTTTTGGCCTTGTGATGAAGACAAAGATATATGTGTTTTGTAAAACATAAGTAATTAAATAAGTTCTTAGAAAAGTTTAAAGTTTTGCCATTTTCGTGTGGCGTTAATTTGTAACTGCCTCGTTAGCCTAGTGGTCCTAAGCGCGACTGCTATGCTAGAGGTCTTGGGTTCGATTCCCAGGTCGAGCAAAGTGTTATTGGGTTTATCTATGAAATTCTCAGCAGCAGCTCGGAGTTAGGACACCTCTGCCTAACCTTTCGGGAAATACGGTCTTGATGGTATGTTATGTTAATTTGTTATTATTTTGGCATATTATGGTACCCCTCAGGAGGTATATAACAGTAAAATTCTATATAAATAAAAATTTTAACCTTTAAAGTTCACAATTTACAAATCTAAAGAAATGTTGCAAATATATTTATTTCTCAGGCCAAAAGTTGTGTGCGCTAATTTCCACCTTTCTCAAAGAAACTGTGTAGCTTAGCTGCAAAGGTTTGACGGCATTCGATTGCAACTCAGTTCATGTATTAGAATCTGGCAATGATTGTGATCAGCAGTTATATTCTGTGAAAAATTCTTTCGATTTATTCAAATAATTGTAAAACTTTTTTTTTAGGAGTGTGTATGGAGTTTCTTGCCGATTCTTCTCTATACGAAACTACGTTTTGGAAAAGGCGTTCAGAAGCGCCTTTTAATGGTCTAATTGAACTTAATGATTTGATTTTGATCGTCTTCTCTATTGAATTTATTACTCAACTACACATAAGTAAAATGTGTCCTAAAAAACCTGCGTTTAAGGATGAATTTAGAATAAAATAGGATACAAAAGAAGTAGAGCCTAAAGAAAACTGCGGCTGGTCAGCTACCAGAATATAAATCAAACAATTTTTACATACCAAAGAAAAGGGTAACCATTAAGCGGTCAACTAAAAAAAAACACATACAGTGAAACGTAAAAATTACAAATGGGATGACATTAGAACAAACGGGGTATCCGACCCGGTCCGTAGTGTCTCCGGAACAAAAACCGATAAAAAACGGCGAAAAGGATCCGATCCGGTAAAAAATAAGAATCAGACAAAGCGGCCGGACGGCCGGTAACCTCTATACGTGTCCAGTTTTTTTACGAGCACCCCGCAGCCCTTTTGTCCTTCCGGGAGGCCTTTTTTTAAATAGATCAGGGGCTGGCAAGTAAAGACCGCGGCCGACGTCCACCCTGAAATATTATTGTGGATTTTTCTGCTTGGCATTCATAAATATTTCCCAGGGAGAGGCCCGCAACCCCCTCCGTCTACCCGCACTGTAGGGGATTTACTCGAATCGGCGTAGAATTATAAATTCGGTTAATAAAATATGATACGATAAAGCCGCTTTTTTCTCTGGCGGACCTCTATTATATTTTGTTTAATTTAAATATGAATAATTAAATTTAAAAAGGAAATCTCGGGGCTAATGAAATTTTTGTTTTCGAGATAATGAATTGAAAACACCGAGTGTCGCTCGCTCAGAGCTGTGTTATTCTTTTCTCGCTCATTCGGATTCATCCTCCGTAGTCTAAAAACGCCTGGAAAATATTATATTTTTTAAATGTATTAATTATGAATACGAATTATATTTTTTCCATGTTTATCTGACCCTTTATACTATCGTGGGGTCCTACACGAGCGAATTGTATTTTTTAAGGCCTACAGAGTAATTAGAATTAATTATTTTTTTATAACGCGCGTCGGAATTAGGAAATTTCGGTATTTTCAGTGCCTAGTTAAAGTTAGGGCCCGTTATGTCAACAATGAACTACTTTCATAACGGCCTCATCAGTGGTAATGGACGTGGAACAGGTAGTCACAGCATAATCACACTTTTAATATTCTATACACCCATCCCAATTGGCGGACACAAGTAAAAAGTAGAAAAAAGAAAGTGCGGTCGAGACATGGGTCCGCAAAACCTCGAACAACGCCTTTAATCAACACAAACGCACTCGGCGATCAAACGGCCGAGAATTAAAAAAAAAACATCGATCCAGTCTGCCACAACCACAAGGGATTAAAATCGTAACGAACGTATAAAAATATTCAAATACAATACTAACAAATTGATACAAACACTCATTAGGTGCGGATCGCGGAAGGCGCCCCCCGGTGGGGTGCTTGCGGCCCCGCCGGCCGATCTCTACCGACATTACAATCCACATCCAACGTACAAATATTATCTAAAATTCCTTCTCATTTATAATCCTTTTGTGTCCTCAGCGCGATGTCCTCCGTCAAATCCCCCCACTCCCCACAGGGGTCGGGTGGGGGTATTTTTATATTTTTAATCGCGTTGGGCATTATCCAAATGGACATTGGCGGGTGCGCCGACTGCCGGTGCCGTCTAGATGATAAATTCTCCTTTCGTTCGACACCGGGCGCAATGTTTTGTTTTGTCCCTTCAGTAATGTCTCCTTTATTGGTATCGGAGTGAAAAAAAAAAATACCCTCATAGTCATTAATTACAGTAGATTTGTCTGTTGGTGACTGGCGAGTTCTTGGCGACTTTTAAAAACGCTCCGCCATCTGTGGCTTCTCGTCGGCTGATTTTTTCGGCGTCTCGGCAAATGAGGATTGATTGTAGCAATCGTTTGATGCAGATTCTTATTGAATGCGATGACGGTTTCGTTCGTGATCGATGGTCTGTCTTTGTGGCTACAATTAGGTTACAATTTTTGTGGAGAGAGAAGACAAATTATCTCAGTTCAAGTCAGGGGGTCGAATGTTGTAAGGTTTTTGGTTTTGATCTTGAAGAAAGTTAAAGATTCTGGGTAAGATTCTGCACATTAAGATAGCAACAGCTACCTAAGTCGAAAATTGCCCCCAATCTATAAAGTAAGGACGTATCCCCACATATGTCCTAGGTACTTTTAATCAATGCTCAAACACTAACAAATGATCAGCAAAAATTCGCCCGAAAACCCGCCAGCTACGGAATCGTGAACGTACATAAATTTAGGTGCCGTGTAACCGGGTCCCACGACGGCTCGGCCCGAAGTTTCACACCATTAATTCTTGCGCGCAGTCCACTGCACTTTTTCCATCGTCCCTCAAAATGTTCCAGCAAAAAAAAGAATCGCTTTTCTATATGCAAAATAGGGTATACTCTGCTCATACCACCGTTATAATAGGGATAATCTATACAATATCAATTTTGGCTAATATATTGGGGTATTTTTATGTTTTATTGGAGCCAGGACTTTGGTCCCATTAAACTTTTTTTCGAATTTTATGTTACGGAAGATATTGTTCTTCTTGTTTGGGCTTTAAAAATGGGGTGGGTTTGTATAATGTATTGTTTTTTGAATTATGTTGTAAGTTATAGGAAAGTAATCCAAGTGGTTATGCTCAATGTTGCTATTTTGTATATTTTGTAAACATTTTGAAACGACATCAGCATCCTAATTGCGTAACACATTATGAATTTCAATGCGTTTTATTTTGACAAGTAAAGCATATTCACTGCGTTATTCACGTTGTCATACGAACGATCTTTTCAAATATGTAAAGCAATGGATATTACTTAACCAAAAACTTGTGTCTGGTGCAAACTGTAAGTATAGGTTGGTTATTTATAAATAAATAAACAAACTTATTATCGTCAATATCCTTCAAATTGACATAGTAAGTGCGTTACGGAATTACCCACAGATTTAGGTTCCATTTCCGATAATCGATTCAATAGTGTTACCACACTACTAGTGTTTTGGAACACTATTGTACTGAGAAAGGAATAGTTAGAAGACTATGTTAAAGGGTACATTTTCGAGTTACAAAAAATATCTGTCAGACCTTGTCTATTACTGAATTAATACTATGGTGCCCTAACACGGTCCATAACTGTACTTTAGTTTTAAGCCTTATGTAACATTTTTTATACACATGGTAGGTATGTAAATAAATGAATATGCATATACTTAATACTACATCTTATCTTTGACGCGCTGGGCAATACTTCCTGCCAATTCCAGATACACCACCACGTCTAAAGTCTGTCGTACCCAGTCTAATCGACCTTACTTTTTAAACTAGGGTTAATACAGAAATCACCTCAACATAATGTAATATGCTGCTCATTACGCGATCCAATGAGGTAATGGAAAGCCGTTCCCTGAAAAATATAGTGTATGGTAATGATGACGGCTGGGCGCTAGAAATAATTGACGCAAATCGTGTTCATTATCAGAATTTCGATAAGATTTGTATCAAGTAGAATAGCCATTATGTATTTGTTAAACTTTTTTATCGATTTTTTTACTTCTTCATAAATTACACTCGGGCAAAACCGGGGACGATCGCTAGTATTCACCAGCGACTCACCCCGGATTTACACCAGTGTAGATTTTAATAATAATCTTTTATAGTCTTTGTCCTGATAGTTAAGAACGAAACATGACAAAGTCAGCCAAATCGGTCAAGCCGTTTTCAAGTATTCCTTTGAAATAATTTATGACTTTGGCTGAATTCTGAAGACTTCACAAACGAAGTCACAGACAGATGTTAGTTAGCAGTACACATGACATACATTCAGCTCGTGGCTTGAAAAACGCGATTCTAAATTGTCACTGTAATTCCACTTACTCCATATGTAAACCAGAGCAGAAAATTTGCAAGTCAACCGTTTTCAATCACTCGATAAACTCTCTTTATGTAACTCTCTGTTGAATAAACAGTTGATTTGGAACACAGTGTACGTTTTCCAAACGTTTACAAAAGCGAATCGGCGAGTGTGTCGTTTACACACGTTTAGCAGGAAAACGCCGCGTCAAGTGTCGAACCAACGTGTGACGTAAAGTATTGGCTGTGGGAACTGTTGGACTAACGGTTTTGATACTTGGAATTCTTTTCTTTTTTTTAAGTTTATGTTAAGCTTATTCGCTTGGTTGACGTTTATGGTTTTGCTTTGTGTTTATTTTGTAGTGTTTGTATCTTGTAAGACACGTAAAATATTTTGGGAATAAGGGTATTACTTTGTCCACAGCTTTTCGCACTTGACCTGAATGTAACGGAAATAAGTATTGAAAACGATGCCATCACAAACCAAGTGATGTAATGCTCGCAAGCGAGACTGCAGGAAAGTAACAGTGGGTTGGGAAGTAAGGAATAAATTTTTCAGTTGGCCGTTCTAAATTACTTGCTTATTTATCCCTTTTAATTTAACTCAAACTACTTGGAAGGCTTCTCTCCTTCCTCTCTATCTCTGCCTCACTCATCTCACGTGTTTGATAGGAAAATTCAAACTTATATTCTTAAAAAATAATTGGTAAAGAAACAGCATCAACGACACCGAGTCACACTACATTATTATCGTGGCGAAACAACGATCACTTCGTCGCAGGCCAACGCTTCGCAATTTTTATCCCAGCTCCTTTTTTTGGCCACAAACCTCCTTTTTGGCCGCAACCGCGTCCGCGGTCGAAACTGTTTAATGATTTGAAAAACGTGTTCTATCAGCCTTTATTCGGAAACAACCGAAAAAAGGCGACAACAAAGGGTTCAGAGTGCAAATATAGACTCATCGGTAACCACTCTTCTATCCCTGAACAATTTTCGTATTCAATTTTCATCTTTATTCCCTTGACTTAGGATGCACGTTAGATTTTTGGGGACGCAGTTTTTTTTTGTTGAAGTGTACGCACAGATCTCATCGGCAATTTATTATATTTTGTCCGTTGTGAATTTACGATTATTTGAACGGCCGGTGGTCTGTGCGATTGGCTGTTTCTAACGCCGATAATACGTGGACGATATATCAAGGAACGGTGGAACAAAAGCTTTGTGTGTTATGGTGATGAAGCTCAATGAATATTGAAAGGCAAATACATACATAATTTTATTATTTTTTATTTTAAGGCCTGTGTTTTATGAACTGAAAAAATCAATGCAAAACGAGTGTATAACTCAAAGTATATTTATGTCGTATTCAAATGATTTTTACAGGTACTGATGCAGAAATTATAACAACCAAATTACCATTCAATTAAATTGTATAAGAAATTATGTTACACGCATTTCGATCGACATAATAAGGGCAATTAATCAAAAGTAAGTATTAAAATTACATAGGTAGGTAGCCAACGGACACTACGAGTAGTAAATACTGTGCTTACTTCTTTCATCACATTTTACAAGATACACAGTACTTAACAGATTAAGAATTCCGTAGTTTTCTGAACCATTTCCTAACAGGAATTATTGTAATGAGCACCCACTTTACCTTAATATCTTAATAACATTAATAAAAAATATTACCCAATACGACAGAGGTCAATATAACACGTACGTAAAATTTACGATATATTTACATATGTGATAAAAAATCGTGTTCTACACGGGGTCGTCGGTTCAATTCCCGTGCTCGCTTTAATTAAACAAACCGAATATAATATACGGCGGCAATTTTATACGTGTGCGGCTGGCCTAACGACACTTTATAGATGAGTTGTGAACACATACCATTTGTCGGCACATATTAATTTATTATTGTTCAAATTTATATGTGACGGGAATACGGGATATTTATGGTTTATAATAAATTTTGACACGTTTTTCGTACTCCAAATTGAAGGTAGAAGAGAAATGAATACTTGATTATAAAAAGGTCAATATTTTTTTGGGTTTTCATCAATCATCAACTATCTAATAAAAAGGAAAGAAGGAGTTTGTAAGGATCGCAGCAGAAACCACAGAACACCACTTCTGTGGTTTCTGCCTACACCCATTGGAAAAAAGGCGTGAGTTTATGTATGTATCAAATAACAAAGAAAAAACAAAACTACATAAAAAAAATCAAAGAAAAACAACTCATTTTAATAAGAACAAGGATCAAAACGTCTTAAACCAACTATAAACTTAGAAATGAAAACTCACACAAATATCTTAGAAATATTCACATTTCACAGACGCCACAACCGCGTGATACTCCATCGAGTTTCCGTAGTACCACCCAACTAATGAATAGGGGAGTTTGAATAGAAAAATAGAATTATTAATTTATTCTATTTTTGCGCGTGGTGGTTAATATGCATGCCCTGTTCGGCACAAGTCTCTGGGGTTTAAAACATGGTTTCTATTATTTACAACGCATTTGATGCTAGGGATCATCGTGTGTGAGCTATTTTTATTAAATATGCATGAGGACTGGACCATTTAAATGTGGTATGCAATGGTATCTAATTTTGGTAACGTACATTTTTTATGGTGCTCGCTGGTGGCGCTGTAGGAGAATGTATCAAGTTGAGATAAGAGTTCAAGCCGCCCGCCCTTAAACTAATACTTTAAGCTATGTGTAATTTCTTCTTTGAGAGGACTTTAGTCTCGTTTAGAAAATAATCTAGTCATATTTTGGTCAATAAGTAAATTTAATTTGATGAAGATTTCTATTTGGGATAAGGACACTAGCATTTATACTAATTTCAAATACGTGACTCCTAATCGACGGGACCGTGCAACTGACTAACTACAAGCCACAAGCGCGACTGCTACGCTAGAGGGTCTTGGGTTCGATTCCCAGGTCGAGCAAAAAGTTTTATTGGGTTTTTCTATGAAATTCTCAGTAGCAGCTCGGAGTTAGGATTTGTGCCCGGTTAATGGCAATAGGCTCGCCCCCTATTGCATGGGACCTAAACATACCGACGAACTGTGGGTGTACATTGTTACACCTCTGCCTCACCCTTCGGGTTATACAGGCGTGATGGTATGTTTAATGTTGTATGTTACTTTTACGCGGGAGAACCTTGGCAGTAGTGACTTATTAACTTAAATATGACTGAATTACTTTTGTATGGAGCATGCTGTGGGTTTAGTAAACTTAAAAGCCCAAATACGTATATTTTACTGAACAAGTCGGCTTCAAGTCAAACCCCCAGCTCTTTCATTTACACCTTAAAGCTTCTATCTCTACAACAGACTAGAAAATGCACGTGCTGTGTAAAATATTCTAGCCAGAACAGGACCGGGTTGTCTTGTCAAGAATATCTAAGAATGGGTGTCAGGGTTGAAGTAACGTTGTCATGGAAACGCCACTGTGGCGGATGAATGTTATCCTAAAGGATTGGCTAAGGAACAACAAAGAGATAGGTGTTGAGACATATGTGCGTGTAGGAGACGAAAAAACAGAAGGGCTTTTCTGGTAACTTTTAGTAGTAGCAATTTTAGTATCAATCTGTCAAAGACGCTCCTAATTTTACAATTTTTTTTTTGACATTGATTGTCGCTGGTGTGAGAATGCGTCTAAATTTTGAACGTTATTAATTAGTGAAATTGGCCTTTTTATTTTCCTATGAAATTTGGGTCAATTTGAACACATTTTTAGATACGATTCTCTTCCCCTTATAGTAGATATGAAACAATAGAAAAAAAGTCACATTGGTATAGTAACCGGTACGAGTCGTCAGCACAAAGGATAAGATCATTTTTGTGTTTTTGGGGTGCCGAGGATATACGCGATCGGTCCGACTGACGGGCTAATCGCGTGCAGTGTCGGCGACCCAAAAACTCAAAAGTGAACTTGACATGTGGTCACGACTCCTGCTGGTAGTAACCAGCAGGAGTCGTGACCAAATGTAATACTTGTCCGTACCCGGTTGCGAACCAACAGCCAACAGGCCAAATAGTATCAACTCCATCCACCGGTAATCAACGCACCGAACGAAATGATCACAATAAAATATTTGGGGTGAAAACGGCTTTCACCATCCGAACCCCGACTTTTCACCTTACGCCGGAAACAACAAACATTTTTCGCGAGCAACGACATGGATGTTGAAAATATGGAAGGGATTGCGTTTGAGTGTACGTGCTGTTTGATAAGAAGAAGAAGAATAAAAATTGATGTAAATTAAGTATTTTTTTTTTCTTTAATTGTTGCTTTTCATTTTCGACTAGCAACTGACTGATAATGATTTGTCATACCTAAGATCTGATGCAAACAGAAGCTGTTGGCAAACCTTAATAAATATTTTTTTTAGGAAACGGGCTGACGTGGGACCTTTTGCAAAGTCAAAAAAAAAACTACAGTTTTTTTTTTCTGTTTAGGAAATATTATATGTATGAGAGAAATAAAACAGATTTAATAGATATTTCTATGAAAATGGCTATTTTCGATTATAAATATGGGTTAAATAAAGTCTTACAACTTTTGGAGTTGGTGCCGTAAATTTAACCGATCCCCAGTTCAGAATATGCTATTAACTTATAAATTCTGTTATGTTTATTTTTAAAATAATGTTCTATATAACCATTGATCAATGTAGTTACCACTACATAGTATAAAACAAAGTCGCTTTCTCTGTCGCTATATCCCTATGTATACTTAAATCTTTAAAACTACGGAACGGATTTTGATGCGGTTTTTTTTAATAGATAGAATGATTGAAGAGGAAGGTTTATATGTATAATAACATCAGCATTGCACCCGTGCGAAGCCGGGGCGGGTCGCTAGTTAAAAATAAAATAAAAAAGCTATTGTTTGGTATGTCCAGTTTACCTATATCCGTGTAAACCTTTTAATAATTAAATGTATAGCGATGTGGGAGTCCGGTGTTACACGTAAATCGTCGATCCGGGATAATACTGATCAATATTAACGATCGTCGAACACTTCGTGCGTTTCCGCCTGTGTTCGGCCGCGTTCGCAAATTGAATTAGTTATGCCCTCTGATTGGCCCCGTGTTTTATTCGTCACTGATTGCGTGTACGTTGACGACGTAATAAGTTCGTTCGTTGTTTGAAATTGGGTGTTGATTAGCAAAGATCGGTTGTGTATTTGTGGGGAATTCGGTATGTTGTAACCTTGTAATAATCAAATGAGGAAAGGTAATACAAGCCATTAGAATTAAATTGTTTTTGCGTTTTCATAATAATTTACATTGAGAACTATGTGTGTTTTATGACCAGCGTAAACGTCCTGAGTCATTATCTACTTAGCCTTTTCCCAACTATGTTGGGGTCGGCTTCCAGTCTAACCGGATACAGCTGAGTACCAGTGTTTTACATGGAGCGACTGCCTATCTGACCTCCAAAACCCAGTTACTGGGCAACACGAGACGTCTTGGTTAGACTGGTTGTCAGACTTCCTGGCTTCTGACTATCCGTAACAACTGTCAAAGATCTACGAATGACAGCCGGGACCAACGGGTTTACGTGCGGCTAAACGTCCTGAGTACAAATGAATAAATCAGGAACACATTTTTATTTTAATATTTTTTTTTCCTTATACGTTAAATGTATAAATGATTCGATCTATACGTATGAAATTATGTATTTATGAGTACACGTTTGTACCATCTTGTCGTCCATTAGATCTCATAGCACATAAAACTTGTCATAACAAAAAGGTAATATTTACATACCACCACGCCTGTATTCCCCGAAGGGTTAGGCAGTGGTGTAACAATGTACACCCACAGTTCGCCGGTATGTTTTTTAGTCCCATGTAATAGGGGGCAAGCCTATTGCCATTAACCAGGCACAAATCTCAACTCCGAGCTGCTACTGAGAATTTTATAGAAAAACTCCATAACACTTTGCTCGACCTGGGAATCGAATCCAAGACCTCTAGCGTAGCGCTTATCAACGAGTTGGTTCATTTTTTTCCATTTTTAATAAATGACTCCAAAATAAAAACTAGACATGAGATAAGTACTTAATTCAACCCGTCCGTCCTAAAAAGGATCCAAGATTATTATAACAGTGTCTAAAAAGATCAAATTCCCTTACACGGTCCCGCCCACCCAAGACCATATTAGCGAAAAACGCAAAAAACGTCCACACGATTATAATACTAGAGGGGGTCAACTATCTGCCTTTTGAATTCACCCTAAATCGCGTTCATACGAACTGAGAGCTTAAAACTAATACATCTGGGTGGCGTGTGACTGGAGTGGGGGGGAGTCTGAGGGTGGCATGTAGAGGTGGGGGGGAGAGGTTGGTGTTAATTATTCACATTTTAATTTACGAAGCCCGGCACTGGCCAGTCGCAACGAGGAAAAATGTCTTGCGATCATTCGACGTATATGGAATATGTGGAGTCATGTTATGAAGCATTTTTGTTATAGTAATTAGTGTTTTAGATGTTAATTCTGATGGAGATTGTAGATAACAGTAAGAAAAAGGGGATAGTAAGGGAAATTAAGGTGTAAGTACTTTAGAAGACGATTGAAATTTGAATGGTCATGAAAACGATCGCGCTTTGTCAAAAATCTTGTATGTTTGTGGAGGACCAAAAAAAAAAATACTAGCACCAACTGTTGTCGCAGTGCAGGGAAAAGGCCTCTTCTCACACAGAGAAGGCACGAGCATTGATCACCACACTTGCTTCCAATCCGACTGGTAGTTCCAAAGATTATAAAGCGTTTAAAGAAACAATAACACTCTTCAGCTTTATTTTATCAGTAAATGCATATTTCTGCAACCACTGTACTAATCCATGTTTCCATTATCCAGAAGTCACTTCAGAACTACAAACCTCTGATCATTTACCGAAAATACTTCATGAAGTCGAGTTTTCCGACGTGCTAAGGTACATTATTCAGGCCAACATTCAAACGCTGCGCTCAACCCCAAACGTATTAGACATCACTTTCATGACACATGCTATGAATAAACGAAACAAAAGCAGCTCCACCTATGAATACAACCATCCCTCTCTATCACTATTGCGGAGAGAAGGACCGATATAGTGCTCCTATCCGATACCGATGAGAAAAACGATCAGAATACGGACCCACGATTGCTATCTAAATAATTCAAGCGTGTATTCAGTCTCTGTAGCACTTTGCAAAATTCTACACTCCATTTTTAAAAGCGCACCCAACCTTTATTTCTATCAGCGTAAGGGTTATATTCAAACGTGTGACAGTTTGGAGGTGCTAGTGAAAATACGGTGCAAACGTATGGAGTTTTTACAGGCTCTTATACGAAAATGTCGAACCGAATCGGTGTTCTCATAAGCAAAATGTATGGGACAGAAATTTAAATTCGTGCATGCAAGGTTCATGTTTAATTAGTTTACAGTTTTGGTGCAGAAGTGATTGAAACAAGACAATTAGTAGTCCTACTACTGTTATGAACGCGAAAGGTTGTGTAGTTAGATGGATGGATGAAAACTTCAATATGATAAACATTAAATCCGACGGATCTATTCTGTAAAATTCCGGGGCATGTGGTAAGCTGTTATCCCACTTAATGCTAAGGATTGTTAGCTCACCTCAACCTTACCAACATCATATCAGTCGAACGACGTCCACTGCTGGACATAGGTCTCTCCTAAAAATACCCACGATGACCGTTCCTGCACTGTCCGCATCCAGCGATTTCCCGCGACCTTCACCAGGTCACCTAAATTTGCCGAGGGAGATTTTTACAGAACAGCAGTACTGGTCCTTCTGTTATACCTCCAGCATCACTCTATACATTAACTCGGCGAGCACTCTCAAAAACAATGAATATGAATCGTAAAAACTGAATGACAAGATGCGGTGAGATAAGGCGCTCTAATAACGCGTCACTGTCGATCATTGTGTGAGATGAGGCCGATTTGTAATGTAGATGTGTACTGTGAGCCCTTTTACGACAGCTCTCTGCGAATTTATTACACACCTCAATGGAGTTATGAATATGGGTTTTTATTAGGTTTCTGTCTGATGTATTTTAATTGGGTGGTTTGATTCGTTCTAATGTCTCATCTAGTAGATAATAATATATGTATTCTTGTACTTTAACTACTGTTGAGGTTAGTATTATTGGGTAAATGTTTCTGGAATTCTTACTTAGACTGATGTAAGACTTACATTATCTATACGGGGTGGAACTTGGATTTGGCACATGACCTTAGACCCACAAGCGTTAATTTTCAGGTGGTCATTTTGACCGTGTAGGATTTACTATGAATTGCATCTATGGTAAAGCCTTTGTCGCAATGTTCCTTCCACTGTGTATTGTAAAACTATTTTCTAAATTGTTCATAATTGCTATATTGTCATTTGCGTGCATAAAACGATTGCTCTATCACCTTTTACGTTTCCACGGGTATCTATGCTAATTCTAAGATGATCTTGTCTCATCTAACAAGATAGTATACTACCACCATTATTAGCCGTAAATAAACGATCAAGATACTGGTCCCAACAAATAGTCCATAATATATAGCACTTACTCAAAAATGTTTACAAAACTAGTCAAGCTAAACCACTCCCAAAATAATAACTAAGAAAACACATCTTCCATGATCGGTGCATCAAAACATAGCCAGGTATCGAGCGGGTTCATTAAAAGGGCAGCGAGGGTGGGCCTTATCCAATATTTATTAACTTATTTCAAAGAAAATCGTATAATTAACACCATAGCTTCGCCCCTGGAGCTAACACCCCACGCGAGAACCTTCAACAGTAAGCAAGAGAGTTGGATACACAGATGCGACATGATAATGACTTGTGATATTAATACAAGAGATTCTATTGATACGTAAACATTTGAATTGCCCTCACTGTACTTATGACACGTGAAATATGGAAATAAAAAGAACAGTACGCATCTTGGTCAAATTAAATTTAATGAAACAGAACGAGACTGCCATCGTCAGGAGGGTCCTGCGGGCGGCGAACTTTGGGGCAGTTCTTCGCTAGACCACACGTAGACCTGTAACGTCTCTCTAGGAATGTGGCCTGTGGCCAATGGTGGTCTAATAACAGCCGGGAGCGCGGATCATGTGACAAGCGAATACCTGTCTCCCGACTTAAGGTAGCAGCAGTAGTAACCTTCGTTATCTCCAGACGGAGGGTATCCATGAGAGTAAAAGAAGTGTCCACCGTGTGACCATCATTTGTCGAGGTAGGCCACATCTAACGACTGAAATCTTTGTATATTCGCTGTGTCAACTCTGATCTGTGTTCCCCGATAGCTATAACCAGGGATTTTTGTATGTGTAGGTTAGAAAGAAAAGAAAGCGTTGCATCATTCTCGACCATCAGATAACACAAAAATAGCATCCGAGTTTCACAAATTTTACAAAACCGTTATTAAAAATGAAATTACTCTGAGATCACCCAAGTGTCTAAAGTGTCCAGAAAGCCAGACCATTCCCTTCAGAAGTCACAAAATATAATCCACAAAAAATCTTGTTCAAAAAAAAATTTTTACATAATTCTCCTCGCCAATCACCTCCCATCCTGCACTCAGTAGGTAGAAACAGCGCTCCGTAAGTTATTTGCCAATTATCCGTCTGTCGGATCTGGTCTCATCACTCTTAGCTCTCAATTAGTATTCAGTCTCTCTCCTTACGTGTTCCAAACTTAATGAGAGTATGTGTTGGAGTCGTATTTTTGAAATTCAGACCCTTTGAAACAACATGGCCATCGCAAAAATATGTTAATGTCACCTGTGAAGCGGCTATGCGAGCAAAATTGATTAAGTCTTGCTAAGTAATGTATTTTTGATGTTAGGTGTGGATTATGATTGCTTTAGATGGGGCTTTTTTAATAATTCAAGGGTTGTAGGACAAAGTAAGGGTAAGGAATAATGTAATTAGAAAGCCTTAAGAGAGGACCAATTAGTAAACTAATAGAGTTGTTTACTTTATCGATCCCAGGGAGACAGTATGTTAAAAATTGGAAGACAAAGAGGTATAAATTCACTGTTTGGCACAAGGAGGATTTTGTCTGTCAGAGAGCACAAGGATGATTGGTATTTTGAATAAACCTGTCTGCTATACCAATTAGATAAAGCTGAAAAGTGTTTGTTTGTTTAAATGCGCTAATCTCTGGAACTGTAAGTTGGATTAAAAAAAAAACTTGTATATGATAGCCAGATTTATGAGGAACATTATGTGCTATATAACATCACGCTACGACACACGGGAACAAAGGAGTAACCAAATACGTAACTTAGCGAGGGTAAAAAAAAACATGAAGACGAAGTCGCGCGCATAAGCTAGTCATTGATAAAAACGCAGCTTCACCTACAAATCCACACATAATCTCAAACAAAAACGAACACTCCACAAGCGAGAGGGTGCAAGATCGAGCTATCGATGCACCCCATTGCCCCCGCTTTGATCTCGCCGCCGCCGATCGGCTAACTGGATTATTTAACGAGTTCTCACCCAATTCCGTTAATTGGTCGGTAATCCGGTAGCTAAATGACAGGTACAGGGCTTACGCCGCGCTTGGTATAGCGGGCTTGATTAGATGCTTGTGTAAGTAGACTGTGTTACGTGAAGTTTTTGGTGCGACTTTTAATAGATTCTTCTTTATTGTAATGATAAGCCTAGTTTAGAAGAGTTTCTTTTTCTTCTTGAGTCATGTTCCGTTTTATCTTTTTAATGTTTGTTTCGAAGCGGTTTTGGGACGGTTTAAATCTAGGCAAATACCAATGTAAGTCACATTGGTTTTTGTATATACGTTCTAAGCTTATCTTGGACATTTGTGACGGTAACTGGGTTGTGGAGATTGTATAGGCAGTCGCTCCATGTAATTCACTGGTATTCAGCTGCATCCGGTTAGACTGGAAGCCGACCCCACCATAGTTGGGAAAAAGACTAAGCAGATGATGATGATCTGTGACATGGGCGAAGGATAACATCGTAAGGAAACCTGAACTTCTAAGTTAAGACTGAAATCGCCAATCCACCTTGAGTAAGCGTGGTTATAAATTCAAAGAGGCCTTCCCTCTGCAGTGGCACAATAATAGGCTGGTATTATTATTTCTTGTGTTAACCGGAAGGTCATTTCAATATTGAATGTGTTGTGGTTTCATACTTCTGTATGCTGAATAAACATAGTTATATTTACATTTATGGTGATTACACAAAATTAAATGAAAATCAATTTAAAAAATGTATCAAAAGTACACTTTGTAAACAAGCTTATTACAAATTAGAAGATTATATTCAAGATAACAATGCTTGGGAACATGCTGGTCCTGCTCCATAGGACAATTTAAATTCTTGACAAAATCAATTGGTTGCTAATTTAATTATATAAGTACTTTGTTTTGATTAATTATTTTTCTCTTCGACATTAATTCTACATTTGAGTATTCCTCACACACTGATTCTTTGTCTTTGAAATGTATAAATGTATTTAATATTACAATTAACTTAGCTTTCATTTCTAATTTGTGGCACTGAGTACGTATTGCAGTACTTTGAGTGACTTTTTTTAATAGATCGTTTTGACATCAGTATAATTTTATGGAATTGTACAACTTATTGTAATACATTTATTTTTTTTAAAAGAGTATGTATGGAGTTTCTTGCCCGTTCTTCTCCATACGAAACTACCTTTTGGAATGGGCAACTAGATTCAATATTTTTAATTTAACATGTGATTGACGTTCAAAAGTGCCTTTTAATGGTCTAATTGAAATAAATGATTTGACTTTGACTTTGAGTATTTAATCCAACATGAGCTATGAGTATAAACAAATAAACTTAGTTAAGCAAAGTCCCAAAAAAGGCACTAAGCAACAACAAAATAAGGAAACAAAAACCACAAACAAATAGAAGCAGTTACTACTCGCATCTATTCTACAGCAGATAAAACTTGTGTCCATTCTCTACGAACAAAACCTCTTTTTAATTCATCACTGGCTAAGCTAAGGGCGGCCACAGATCTAGGAGCTTACACAAGCAAGGCGACACACGCATGCATACGATTGTCGCAAAAGGTTGTTCCTGCAAGACACTGCGGGTTTGTGGGCACGCCTGGCGTGACGTACGGACTGACGTTGTGGCTTGTTACCGTGTTTCTTACGGGCTTTACGACTTGGGGCGTGACAACGCGTAGGTGAGAGAGAAATATTGGAGTGGTCAATTTTAGGGTAGTTCGTATTTTATGCGGACTTTCAGTAGAAGACACGAGCGTTTTGTCTGTCTGTTTGTGTACCGCTTTGAGCGTAAATTATTTGGTTAAGACCGCAATTTTTTGAAATGCCACCACCACACAGGAAAAAATCCTAGTGTCCTCACTAGGATTTTTTCCAGTGTGGTGGTGGCGTATACAAACATGCTGATTTGGATCCACTACCCGTGGGTCATACAAATATTTGTTCCGTGTAATCGAACCCGCGACACGCACACAGCAGCTAATCACTCAGCAACTGCATCAACCGTGTCGTCATCGTATCTTGATCAACGTGAAAATAGATACAGATATTGATAAATATAGTCTGATTCAAACTAAGTTCCACTAAGTTCTTCCACCTTGTACCAATAAAACTTTCTTTGCATTACCAACATGAAACTTGGAACATCATCAACCTGAACTCCATCCATTGTGCTAACAGTTCAAGAGTTCCTTACCGATATATTCCGAATGTAAGTTAGAAGCTAGTACGTAGCGAAATAACACTAAATCTAGACCAACTTCGCGCGTGTTGGCTGTATATTTTAGAACTTTCTTTGTGTAGAAATGGTTCTAGCATTAGAAGCTAGTAAGAGAGGATTTGGGCTGAAGAATTGTATTAGTCCACATTAGTTGACGGAAACAATGTAATAATTCTTTTTGTCAGAAAATTCATGTAACTGATGGTATGGTAAGAACGATAAACAGCGTCTTAACAAACCGTTTGTGTTAATAGTACTAGCTTATTATTAGCCCACTGCAGAGTAAAGGCCTCTTCTCATACAGAGAAGGCACGAGCATTGATCACCACACTTGGTCAAGGCGGGCTGGTGATTTCAGACTTATATTAATTCTAAGCTTAGAATTGCTTTCACCGTCAGTTGTGAGACTCTATATTGCGATATTCAATCAATAATTTGTAAAAATTTCTCGATATGAAATGAACCAACTAGAGCTAGTAGAAAAATTTAATGGTTCACTTAAAAAAATCATCATGCAGAAAAAGTATTTAACAAACATACCACCCACAGTCAAAAGGCACATCTCATCAGCAAACATGTGTTAATTAAAATTAATTCACACATGTCTGACTGTTAAATTATTCACAATTATAATTGTAATAATCAGGAGTCAGACCTAAGACCGTCCGAACCAAAAAGCCGGAGCGAGCCGTATTAATATTATCACATATCCGGACAGTGGAGCTCACTGGAAGAATTTTTAATGCTATGCTTTAATTATTTTGCCGTTGGCCCCGGTTGGGCGCCAGTCTTAGTTCCATTCACATTAGAGAATTCATTTTTGCTACGGCCGCGCCTACGTCCTGAATTATTAAGGTGCTTGCCGAAAACTGAAAATTGCTGAGATCACCGGGTGCCAGACGGTGTGTATTTATGAGTGCGTAAATTTTCTAGAGGTATTCTGTAACCGTTGGTACATTATGAAGGGGGCTAATTAACCGGCCGAGTTCGGGCCTTGTTAATAATGGAGGTGATGCTGCGTAGTTCTAATGTTAGATGGGTGTGAGGAAAAATCTACGGTCTGTTTAACTTGATGGTATTGACATCCGTTATTTGATCCTGACAAAGTTTGTCGCTCTTTTTTTCAATCTGCTTTTGCGATTGCTATAAATCGTGTGTGTCATTTTATTTGGAATTGATGAATACAAACCTATATTAACAGTTTGCACCGGACATAATATAAGTTATTGGTCAATATTAATATAAAAACATAAAATATAAGATTTGGTAGAATTACAGACAGTTAAACAAAGTTCACATTGATGGCATTGATGGATAGATTTTGTTTTAAGTCAAGGAGTTTATGCTGAGGTTGGCAATGGACTCTAAGTATTGATTAGCAGCATTAAGGAGTCTCAGTTCATATTCATATTCAGTACTTGTAAAGATCTACGATGATAATAAACAAGGTATATTGAGTATGCAAAGACCAGTTGGTTTGTACAGTTATTTGTGAAAAGTATCTGTCCCACATAGCGTAACAAAATCCGCAATATAAACACAGGTAAAAAATGTTAATTAAAATTAAATCTTACCTAGTGAAGCCGCATTACAAAGAAACAGACGAAACAAAAATGTAATATGATTAGAAACAAATTACACACGCGGCCACGATAAGTCCGGCTCGCGGGGGCTAACCAACCGTGGCCCCACGTTGGGCGCCACTCAGCCTTTGTCCGGCCACTTTCTTTGTATATTGTACCATTTCATGCAAAATTTAATTTCGTTTTCAAGACTCGTGCGGAATGATATTACGGTCGGCGGACGCCACCGCCGTTTGTAATTTCCCTCCTCAAGTGTGTGTGGACATCGTGCCTTTTTCATCGCATTCCGTTTCGGTGGGTGGGCACGGCACCGGTCCGGTACCGTTACGTTTATTGCGGCGTTGTTCGGAATTAAACAGTCGGATTGCAACCGCCGTTAATTACTATACACAACTACGGCCAGGTGGTTTATTGGCTGCTCTTTTAAAGCTACGTGCATGATTTTGCTGGTTAATCAAAGTTCCCGCTGGCGTTTTGATACTCCCATTTGTATTATTGCACCATTTTCTTTGTTAGAAATGAAATTGGAAATTAGCTTTGTGTCTGTCTACCATTTATACTGGAAATATAAAAACAGCGCTGCATAAAATATTGTACAGCGATTTGAATAGTGATTGGTAACAAGATATCTTGTCTCACTGCAGAGCAAAGGCGTTTTCTCATACAAAGAAAGCACGAGCTTTGCTCAAAGCTGATTGGCGATACTGATATCGCCAATCAGCCTTGAGCAATGCTCAATGCTTTGAGAAAAGCTGGACTTATAGCTTATTAAGTCTGAACTTAATAAGCTATAAGTCCAGCTTTCCTCACGATATTTTTCTTCACCGATGTCAGTGATGTCCAAAATAAAATTATAAAGTGCATATAAACTGAAAAAGTCATAATGGTTCTTGCCTGGTATTGAACCCATAACCTCTCCCTATTGGTACAACACAGCTTAAATCAAACGACATAGTACAAAAAACTAGAAGAGCAACAAGTTCCTATATTCAGAAAATTTCCGTGGCCTGAATCCGCAGGGACCTCACAAAAGATTCAATAACGCTTATCTTGTAAGAAACTCCCAAATCCTTTCAACCCTTTAAGAATTGCATCTCCAATTTGTTATCGATACCGGTAACACGGTCCAGTGGATCAGGGAGACTCCCTGAAGGGATAAAAAAGGGATTCTTTCTGTGATCTACCCGCAAATCGGTGTACACACAATAGGGGGCGATTAAGGTACTTAGGTTCGACGTGAGAAAGGGGTTTTCTTTTTCTTCAGTTTTTTATGGCGTTTGATCGGTTTTGGGGAGGAAGTGGCGTGATTTTATCTTGTATTATGTGGTTTGGACATTTTTAAGGGTTTGGGAAAATCTTTTGTAATCGAGAGATCGTTTTGCGACGTAAAAACTTAAGAAAAATAGGATATTTGGCATCACCATTCATTTGACATACTTTTTATGAGCTGTCAGAACGCAATTTCCCATAGATTTTATATAGCAATAGTAATCTGTGACGGCACTTATTTACCAAATCAAATAATTCACTATTTATTGTTTTCAAGAGGTCTAACATTACTGTTCAATGAAACAATGAGCAAGTGGATTAAGCGGATAAGAGCTAAAATGAAGTCTTTTTTATAAATAAATTGTGCCATAGATATATTGGTTGATGGTGTAAACTACCCTACTATATCAGTTCTTTCACATTTTCTGTTGAGTTTCATTATTCTAAGATAGCCTAGCCAGTAAACAGCTGACCATAATATATTAATATCTAACAGTATAAATTCATCATTTAATACTCCCCTAAGCAAAGACCAGCAAGTAACACCATACAAAGATATTTAGTGGTACACTCAATAACTACCCTAACATCCCTCAAACATGTTTACACTGGCGATCCATGTCCAGGCTTGTTCAAACAGTCTCGTACAAACTGGACGGGGGCTAGATATTTGCATATCGGTCTCTTACATGTTTATTGAGGCGTCCATGAGATTATGTTGTAGCAAAGTTTGACTAAGATGTGATGGTCATTTTGTGTCATAGTTTGGTTAAGGGTTTATGGTAAGATTGTATTTACTTTAGGATTAATTTGGGAAGCTAATTTGTTAGTGTATATCTTGATTAGGGATCGAAACGTAACGACAAATAGGAATTGTTGTTTTTGCGGTTGAGGTTGGGCATTGAGACAAGTCAAAGTTAAAACATTTATTTCAATTGGAACATTTACATGTAATTTTGAATTGTCAAGGAGTCGGTCAGTTACAAAGTTGAAGCTAGTTGCTCATTCCAAAACGTAGGTAGGCCTCTATAGAGAAGAACGATCTAGAAAAAGTAAGAATATTCATGTTGCTTCTATATATGTATGTGGGAAAGGCTAACCAAAACTAAACCTTTTTTCTAAATAGACTAAACAGATATTTGACGTTGACGATATGTGATATTTTTAAGGAGATAATGACGGGTGAAGTTAGTAGATACAAATATGACGGCTATGATAACATAGAGTTTTTCGGTGTGAAATAAAATAAAGAGAATCCGCTATTTTTCGAATGTAAAATCCCACATATATGTATGTAGTAAGGACATACTTCGGAAAAATCACACCCACCTCCAATCGGAGTGGCGAACAGCGTCAATCCGCTATACACACTAAAGGTATATTTCAACATACCCAAAGCCTATAACATTCAAGGATAAAAAAATTAAGCCACCCAGAATCACCGTTAAGAATAAAATCTCACGTAAAGACAAAGAATAAGGAGATATAAGCTGGGTGTATTGCTGGGGTCCCGAAGCGTCCGTACGTGTACCTCGGATTAACCGGCAAATTGGTTAAAGCCAAAAGCCCGGATCACGCCGCAAGAGAATCAATCCCGATCGTTGGAGACGTGAGGGCAAGGATGGAAGCGGTTAGAGGTAGAAAAATTAAAATGGAAGAGTTAGAGAGGAGTCAGAGTATACAAAAAAAAATCAGCCTTCTGTTGTCTCTTACAGAGGATAAACCAGCATTGATCACAAGGCTTACTGAAGCTGGATTGGTGATTTTAGACTTATGTATATTAATTTTAAGTCCAGGTCCTCTTATGATGTTTTTTATCGCCGATGTCAGCGTATGCTTAGTGGCAAGAAAAACTGCAAGGACGTGATTGAAATTTAAAATACAGTAACGTTCCACTTATCCTTAAAGTCTACAAAATTTAAAGAATAATAATATCATCCGATAATAGTACAACATCAATAGAATTTAGTTCAAGAACACAACATCCACTCCTTACTTTCTTGGCACGATTTCGATTCCAATAGATTCTAATAAGATTAGTGTTGTCACACGGGTGTTAGATAAAATAGTTTGTGGCCTATAATTGGGGTTCAGGACGCGCCGACCGATGTCAAACATGGCCATTCCAAAACGCACCCTAACCCCTCTAATGAAAGCGTAATTCGGTGCAAAAACATTGCTCATGGTCATCACTCGCATGACTAGACAATATCGACTTGGAAGGTGATCTTTCTGCACTGAATTCGAAAATTCGACTTTGTGTACTTCTGTTATAGTTGGTTTTAGATTGTGAATGTCGTGAATAGTTTTCTCCGATCGAGTCCCGTTTACAAATTGGATCGGTCGTCGGGTAAATCAGGGTTACCCAGTAATTGAGACTTACAGGATCGTTCGGTTTGTGGGTAGGTCGTCGCGGTTGAAGGATTAGTTGCGATATATCGCTATCTATCGATCTTGGGTTAATGTATGGGATTTGTCTTTGATGGTTATGGTAGTAGATTATGGTGCTTTGTTGATGCGAAGTTTGGAGTTATTTTGGCAGTGTTATTCTGCAGTCTTTCTCGATCAATACGTGTTAAGTGAGTTTAGTTAAATAAAATTATTATTATTGTCTGCACATGGTCTATTTCAATAAACGTATTTTCTTTCTCCCTTTCCAGCTTTTTTAAAGTCTCAAAAACTACTGTACAGTGTAGTATTCTGGGTTCCCTGTGTCGTGGTAAATTCTTATCATCAGGCTCACCTCTCAAACTCACTTCACTGAGGGAGTTTTTTATTTATTTATTTATTTTCTTCCACTTTTCATTTTCAGATATGGTTTTCAACAAACGCTCGTTTTTCTTATGTTTTCCTTTATTCACTGTTCTAGAACCTAGACACAAGGGCCTTTCCAGCCCAAACAAAATCAATCCTTCACTTTCGAACTAACACCAAACAAACTTCCTTGGACGTAGGTTCTATTCCCGTGCGAGATCTACTTGTTTCGTTTGTGTTTAAAGAGGATCGACTGCTGTTTGACGTCTGTCTGTGCCAATAATGGACGCTTAATTATTTGTTAGGTTTTAACTGTTTTTCGGTTTGGATGTTGTTTAACATACAGTAGTTTGGTAGATGGTGAATTACACAATAAAAATAAAATTGAAGTGTATGTAATGTCTAAATAACAGCTTTTTACTGCATGTATATGAATGTTAACATAGTACTTACAACAACAAAAGTTTTTATCTGTCTGTTTCTTACGGCTAATCTCCTAAACGGCTGGACCGACTTAAACGGGCGGGTTCCAAGCAGAAAAAAAATAACATTGCCGATATCGGACGAAGTCGTACGCATAAGCTAGTTTTAAATAAATCAAATCATTATTATTGTCTTCAAGGTGTTGTAAAGTTTTTGAGAATTTATTCAAATGTATACGCAAAGACAGGCGTAATCGGCTTTGGGTAAATCGGCCTATGGAAAATGATGATGAAATATTTGTCAATATGAATCCAAGACTGCCTTCGATTCCCAGGTCGAGCAAAGTGTTATTGGGTTTTTCTATAACATTCTCAGTAGTAGCTCGGAGTTAGGATTTGGGCCCGGTTAATGCAATAGGTTCGCCCCCTATTACATGGGACCTAAACGTACCGGACAACTGTAGGTGTACATCGGTACACCTCTGCCCAACCCTTCGGGTAATACAGGCGTGATGGTATGCCATGTTACGAATTCAACACAATATTAGTGTTGAAACACCTAATGACGTTACTAACAACGATACCTAAATCGATGAAGAAAATTAATCAGTTTTTAAAGAACATAATCTTCCCCACCAAATCATAATACTGTCTCCCCAAATTACCTGAACTTACATAATCAAAACAGAAGCAAACACAGTAAATATTCCAACATTATATTTAGCAGGAGATTCGCTTCGGAAGCTGGGAAATGCACCGAACGGGCGACGATAAGGGGTTATCAAAGAATATACGAGCCCAGTGTAGCTGAAGATGTTGCGACATAGAGTAAATTAGTTGGGGAAAATTGTGTTTAAAGATTATTATTATAAAGGTGAAGGCAATTTGTGATTGCTGATGTTTTAGAAGGGTTTGGTGGTATAGATTGCTTTGTGTTTTGTGCAATAAGGATTTTTTTTGTAGCGTTGCCCGCGGTTTTACACTTTGGGGAGTACATGTTTTGATTAAATGTCCCTTTAATGTCCAATATTTGAGAATTTTGAGTTAATTAGTGGCCCATATGGAAAGCTCTTAATAGACTACACACCCAGATGGCTCGCTGCAAACATAACTTAGCAGAATGGGGATTATAGATCCTATCGACACCCAGTGCGAGCGCGGTGCTCCTGACCAGACGATGGCCCAGTTACAGTGCTCAGAGTCCCTACACCTGCGCTATAGAGAACATTACAGACGCCACTGTTGCCGCGATAAACACAGCCGAGACCAGAGGCCAAGTACAAAAACAAAAAAAAAGAAAGTGATTTACTTAAATTATCAATTCGAAAAAAAAACAAAATCATTTTCAGTTAAATTTTAACGCCTACAAAAATGTCTTGTTATAAAGAGTTAATAACGCAGTTCTAACATTTAACAGCCAGTTTTTGAAACTTATATTTCCCAAGACTTCATCTTCTCTATTCTTCATCTCCATCTTCACCTAACTTCAACGCCTCGTAGCTACAATCACGCTATCATCCATGTACACTGCCGCATAAACAAAGTGTAAAACTCAAATCCTCGGTGCAGACGGCAAGACTGAACATCTTAGCATAATTAGTCGAAAGGGGCCGTTTATTGCTAATATTAGTAGTAAGGATTAATACCAACGGGTTCTGAGCAGTGCTGGGACTGCTAAGTGCAATTACCATAAGTCAGACGGGCATCGCGATGAATTTGGTGAACTTGTGCTTTTGCTACTTTTTGTAGACGGTGTTACTGAAATTATGTACTTAGTTTTCTACTTGTACCTTACCTATTCTTTCAAAGTACATATTTATATCGACGGTTTTCTACTTTCTTGTTCCTGTTTTTGTATTTTCTATCTGTGTATATCTTTTGGTTTTAATGCAAGTTTTCCGAAAAACATAATATGTGATTTTTTTTGTTCTTTAAATGATTTCAATATGGAAGATGTCAACGATAACTTGGTTCAAAATGAAAATAAAGAAAATTATATTTTTTTTGTGATGTATAATTCTAAGTCAATTTTAATACTGGTTACATATAAGTGAGACTTAACTGTGCAGTTATGACAAGAGTTTAGCCACAAAAGTAAGAAACAGCAATAAATACTGTAACAAAATTAGATTTATTTAACATTGCTTGTATTACTAATTGAATACAAACCCTGGATTTACCGATAATCTTCAACTTATAAGTTCAAAAGACAGCCAATATTTTATAGCAGCATTATCATTAATCGCAATCTTTGCCATCAAGAAAAAAAATCACTTGCTTCCCCCCTAACTGAATAAAAATTAAATCAATCCTCTAACCTACTTATCATAAACTTGGAAACAATTTTGATACTTGGTCGGCGCTCAATCGAAACACTTAATTGAAAGTCATCGACTCGTATAATACTCGTCTTAGGGACGAAGCCACAATAGGTATCGGTACGTATAAATTCTAATGCAGAAATCCAAAAACATTACAAAAGCCACCCCCTTGAGCACCCGTCTGGATGGTGGATGCGGGCAAATCTTCGAATTAATTTTACTGCCGAAATATGCAAATTTGGAGATATAGCTGCCTAATAACATGTACAAAAGAGTGGTGACTCCGAGCGCGAAAGACTTAGACTAGATTGTGGTGGGTTTTGGGGCAACTTTGTGCCTAATTGGTGCTAGCCTCTGAGAGGATTTTGTTTATGCACTATTTCTTTTAAACCCAAGCAATAAGTAAGACTTTGTTGTGGCACAAAATGTTATTATATATTTTTATTTTATTTTTAATGTAGACAAAGGTCCTGCCATACAGCTTTCCACTCTTCTCTGACTATTGCCTCCTCAGGCCAATATTGTAAAGTCAGAAAACGTTGGCCTAATGACTTAGGTCTCCAAGCCTGGTCGGTCACGCGAGCATTGCCTGGGCGTCATTTGTCATTCGTCGTTGTTGACATTCGTCTTCTGGTGTCAACGTATAATGTTTATAACTAAATTTTTGTAGAAAATACCGTATCGATAAAACACATAAGTTTGTTGCTCCTAGAGTGTGCCTATGGTGGTCATAACCGATGTAATGATTTATTTATTCAATTCTACAAATCGTATCTTTCTGCGGTAATGTTAAAAACCATCAAAAATCCTATAAATGCTTTAAAATCTATCATCCAAGGACATTTCCAAAACCTTGACCAACCAATTTCCATCAAAGAACAGTCCCATCTACAAGTTGTCATCTAAACAATATTCTTTGTCTTAATCGTTACCTCAGGCTAACATTATAGCCGCTTCGAGGAGCTTAATAGGTTACAAAATTTACCGTGATAGTAGAAAATACACGATGCTTACGTGCCAGCTTTCTGGGGAACTTATCAGGCTTTATTAGATTTCAGGTGTTTAGTTTCTTCACTAGACGTGGTTAAGCCTTCATTTTATAGTTAAAATTTGTTGCATTATATTGGCCTTTGTTTAAAACTTTGTTGGGCTATGGGGTTTTAGCACACTTTCGTTGCGTCGATTTGTCTTATGGGTGAAAATGATTTTCTATACTTGGTGGTAAGTCATCTTGGAGATGTGATGATGTCATTATTGATATACTGATTATTTGTTTGTAATCATAATCATATAATCCTTGTATGAATATTAAGTTTTGCCCGTTACGGTATTTTCAAATGTACCATTACACATATCGTATGACACTTGACAATAGTGTAGCTTTCTATCAATGAAAGTTTGTAATAGGATCAGCAATTCTAGAGATTGCCTCTTATAAACAAAGAAGAAATATAGTCAAATCACCGCAAACAAGCATCACTTACTTGCAAAGTACAGTCTCCTTGCCAGAATCAAAGAGGCCTGCCCTGCCCCATCTAGCAGGCAGCTCGGCGATGGTGACACCTCGGGATCCCCACACGCAGATCCTGCTGCCGCAGCTACTGGACATGATACGCTCCACATGGAATGACGGTGGAATAAGGAAGAGGAGTTTCTGGAAAATAAGGAAAAATATGGCTATTCAAAAATGACGGAAAAAATAAGAATTCGTCAATTCTAAGATTCAAAAACCGGTTTATAAAAGTACTAGCTTTTCCTCACAACGCCGGGAGGGGATGCCCTAGAAAGACTTACCCTGACCTTATTGGTGAGGTTCTTCAGAAAGGTCGGGTGCGCAGTACTCGTAACCGGCGTGCTTGTATGACCAGAAGTATGAACGTGGACGAGGTGAAAGAAGTATGTAAGGATCGTAGTAGGTGGTGTTCTCTGGTTTTTGGCTACCCCTATGGAAAACGGCGTGAGTTTATATATGTAGCTTTTCCTCGCGACTTTGTCGGCGTGGATTTTCCTTCTGGTTTGCTATTTTTTTCTTGAAATATATCAAGCCTATGATTCTCGCTGATAATGTAGCTTTCCATAAGTGGAAGAATTTTCAAAATCGATTAAGTAGTTTTTGGGTATATTCATTACAAACCAAAATTCAAATCTTTTTTCTTTGTAATATTGGTTTAGACGATGGCTAATTGAACTTCAGGATTGAAAAGCTTTTACAGGTATCGCAAATATTTGAAGATAATTAGCTTAAAAAAGGCCAATGTTCAACTTATCACATATGCCACATGTTTTAAGTACGTTCATAGCAGAATAGTTCAGTTAGATTATGTACATTCAAGCCTTAAAACAAGCCATCAAGTCCAACAAGCAGCGCTGAGGAGACTTGATCCCGATTCTATTTCACACTCCGCGATCAAGGCAACTTTTTCAATTTCCTTTAGAAATAAGCGCTGTGCGGACCGCGGGCGGCCGTCAAACGATAAATGATTATAACTATGACGTCAGGGGAAACGAGGCAAGGCGCCGGTGTAATGAGAAATAAGGCGAAAAAATCCGACCGAGCCAGGAAGCCGAGAACGCTTCCTACTTTATTTTTTGTTCCTTTTATTGATTAAAAAACTTTCCTAATCATATTTTTCCTTCGTCTCCGGAGATAGTTAGGTTATCGGTGCTGTTGTGGATTCTCATGTTGATTGTTTTTGTTTTTGATATATTTTTAGGGATTTCAATTTTGATGGATGGTCCTCTTTGCTTTGTTTTTAATTAACTGAGATTAACATTGTTAGAAAGGTCTATCTATAGGCAATAAACGTGGTAACCTGGGCTCAGATAGAACAAAAAGCTATGAATGTATCATGGATACGAAAAGAAGAAGGTCTATCGCATCTGTACTGCCAAGAGATAGATTTAGAAAACCATAATACCAGCCTATTATTGTCCCACGGCTGGGCAAAGTCCTCTTCCCATATAGACAAGCAACGAGCATTGATCACCACGCTAGCTCAAGACGGAATGGCGATTTTAGACTTATTAACTTTAAGTCTGGGTTTTCTCACGACGTTTTCCGTCACCGATGTCAGTGATCAGTGCCAATCTAGTTTCTACATATATTTTAGAACTAGCTTTTCCCGCGAGTTCGTCTGGGTAAACGTCGGACGTAGACGGAATCGCGAAATAATAAGTAGCCTATGTCCTTACTTAGGGTTAAAACTAACCCTGTACTAAATTTCATCAAAATTGGTTCAGTGGTTTAGTCGTGGAAGCACAACAGACAGAGTAACTTTTGCATTATTTTATAATACAAGTACAGATAATCTTTCACGCAATCTTGATGGTGGCATCTACGTCTTTCAAATCCTATATCCGGTTCCTAGTACCAATTATGGCTGCAGATTGACAGCCAACATTTTCGGCTCTCCGCGCACATCCGATATTTTGACCGATTTTAGGACTGATTTTTGACAGATTTCTTTGTCGGTGATAAGAAATCAGTCAAAAATCGGCACTGAACTGTACCTCGCTTTCCATGCAGAAAATTTCCCAAATTCTAAACAAAACACACCTAAATCAATGCACAACGAAGCGCGCCATCCAAACCAGATATTAATAGTCTAATCGCGATACTAACTATTGCACTGTTTCCAGTACATTAACCGCCGCGCTAACTTGCCAAGCACAGCCCTTGTTACAAACTGTTCAATGTACCAAAATGGTCTATTAATATTCGGATGGTCAAAGGATTGTCATTGGCGTTAGATTTGTATCTTTGTTGTCAAGTTTGTGGAGCGTGGTTTCTGTTAACTGTTCACTTAATTATTAGATAGTTAAATGATATATTAACTTTATTATTTCAAAGCTATGTCTCCTTCTTATTTTATTTGTATCTTTGTTTCATACTCTACATTTCTCCTGTTTTGTAGGTGCATTTACAAACGTACCGGAACAAGTATCTGTAGGCCATACAATTGTTTTTTATTGGGCAGGAATCGAACCAGCGCATCCGTCAATCACTCAGTCACTGTGCTAACCGTGCCGTGTATGTTATCTGCTTGTTTTTTTCCCAAACATGTTGGGTTTGCTTTCAGTCTAACCGATTACAAGTTATTACATGGAGCGACTGCCTATCTGACCTCTACAACTGCCTAATAAGATACCTTTAAGGGAGGCCTATGTTCAGCAGTGGACGTCGTTCGGTTGATCTGATGATGATGATCATATCACAAACGATTTTTTGAATAAATGTTATGATTATTTGAAGAATATCAACATTATATACCGTGAAAAAGTCAGTATATGCAAAAACACAACAAGTTACACAATGAATGAATGATGAATAAGTACATTCAAAGACAAACCACCCACAGAAATATATCTACCCAAAAAACAATAGAAGTTCACCCTCTTCGGCCGTTATTTAAAACATTGAAAAACCCGAAACGGCCACAGTGCATTAGCGGGTGATTATCGAAAAGAATCAAAGTGGGTTAACCCTACCGAATGGAACCCGGAACGTTTTGACCCACGCGGTAACATTCAGTTGGGGTCAAAGCGTCAGCGGCCATGGTTTAAAGTTTTGCTTAAGTATATTGTAGGAAAGAATTTTGTTATAATTACAAACAACATTTAATAGTTTCTGTTATGTTGAATCCAGACTAAGACCAATTTTTTTTTGTTCAGCAATTTTCTTGGATAGGACGAAGTAAAGGCTTGGCTCTGAAGCCTGATAGTAAATAGTCTACATCCCCTTTACACATATACAATACCTCAAGCATTCACAGATACGTTGCCATTCCAGAGAGTCGTGAAAGACTTGAAATTTCTCATGTATCTAATTAATTACATAATCTCAAATAACACTGCACTTTCATACCAACGACACTTATTCAAAAAAACATTTATTTCTTGACTTTTTCTTTAAATATATATTTTTGTTTGTTTGTAAGTTCGCCCCCGTCACTGGCACCCCACAGTGTGACCAACTCGCACGCTGTGGTCACAGCGGGGCGGGCATAAATTCAGACGACGAAGCCTCCGACAGTTCCGAAGCGTAGCCTACGCGACGCGATAATGGCTTCGAATTTCACGCCTAAAATATGGCCAAACAGTTCTTCGGAAAAAAAAGGAGTGTTATGGTTAAAAATATGGGTTATGGCGAATTTTTTTATTAAAATCATTGATGTTTATTGTAGTAGTAGTTTATACATTGTTAAAGTGCATGTGTTTCAGTAGAAGCTTGTATAAGGTCTACAATTTTGTATTTTTTAACGAGCACTGTTTTACGTTACCTGTAAGTTTCCCAAATAAAATAAAATGTACGCCTTTTCTGTTCCTTCTTATTTATTTGAATACACTGCATGCAACAAAAAGTACACAGGTGAACTGAATGCTTTATGCATTCTCTACCAGTCAACTAAAGGTGGTGAAGAGATAACATGACAGGTGCAAATTATTGTAGTAGAGCTAAGTAACATAACAAAAAAATAAACAAATACATAAACACCTACTTCTTATTTACTGTTTATATTGGTGTACATAAATGGTTGAAGAATAGGTGCCTATTGAACATTGAAAAATTTAATCCTCCTTAGCTAGTTTCTCAACAGAGAAGAAACCTACAGACCATCTAAACACAAAAACCTAAATACCAAAAAAATAAATTACATATTATGCAAATTAAGAAACAAATATAAAATAAAAATAAGAGCTAGGGATTACTGTGGTTACGTATTAAAATTCCTGATAGGTACACACATAGCTGAACCTCGAACAATTAAGCGAAGGTGGGTGTCTAAGGGGACCCCCGCGCGCGGCGGCAGGGTTATTCGCCATATTTAATAAAATAATAATATTATGAAAAAAAAAAAATTAAATTATTCAACCCGCGTACGTCCGTGTATCGCGATCGGTGTCCCAGCCAGATATGTATAAATTTTTTTTTTCGCCATTCCGTTTTACGTGACCGAGGAGGCTCGCAAAGATTGCCAGTGCGGTGCATGTATTCAAATAATTGTTTGTGTTTTTTCATTTTAATTCCTCCACGGGTGGAATTTTAATGATGCGTTTGTATAAAAGATTGGAGGATGCTAAGCGTTTATTTAAAATTTTCGCAGCAGGATTAAAAAGGAAAATCGCCTTTGGATTAACAGCGGGCGGTCAGTTTTTATAGGTAGGTACCGACGAGATTCGCGTTTTAGTTTATTTTTTTGCAATTTTGTTTAAATGGCTTACGTCGAATATGAAATAGGTGTGAAAGGTAAAGTCAAATTATTTATTTCAATCAAACTATTAAAAGGCATTATAGCAAGTCATTTACAAGAAAAAAAAAATTGCAAGGTAGATTTGTATGGAAAAGAATGGGCAAGAAACTATACATACTGTTTTTTTTACATTAATTAAATGATTACAGGAAAAAAAAATAATATGCGCGAAAATGTTTTTGGTAGTTTAGTATGAGTAATATAACACATTTCCATTAATTTTTAAATACGTTTTTATGTTTTATTTCTTACATTTCGGAGCTGACATTATAACTATTTAATTCGTAGGTAAGGAAACTGTCAGGTAAATATATTCATGTGGGAGTTATAACGAAATACTGACGACATTAATATATGATTAACATCGACAAAACGTCGATGAAGATACTATTATCAACCCTAACACAATCCCCTACAACACTTTTCTAAGTTTAAAAAAAACCAACACTATTTCAAAAACCACATTTTTTGACCCTATAATGATAATAAATTAATGGAAAGCAACACAACTTCACTCATAAACCGATCAGGGTGCAACGCTAGTAATTATGAATTAAATTCTGTAAGTCGACAGGTTATTAAAGTTAGTACCGCTACTCGACGCTAGATGGCGCCACGGGTCGTAAGTTTCGTTTAAGGGGATCTAGTCGGGAGGATGTTGTTAGAGGTAGATTTGGTTGGTTGTAAATAAATAATACCTGTACTAATATAATAAATCTGAAAAGTATTTTTGTTTATTTGCTTAACCGCGCTAAAAATATTTTTGTATTTGATAGCTAGATTCATGAGGAATAGTCAAAGGCTTTATTATAACATCACGCTGCGTCATACGGGAGCGGAGCAATAACCAAAGACATAACAAAACGCGGCTGAAAGAACGGACGAAGCGTAGAAGTTAGTTAAGCAATAATTATGCGTATTGATAGCTGAACGTCGCTTAGAAATTCACTTTGAAAAGTTTTCTTTTTAATTCCTGGTCACTGAAAATTTGAGTACAATAAGAACGTAGTAACTTATATGTTGCTTGTATACGATTCTTACCGCGAAGAAAGTAATCTTCATTGGAGTCATACAAATCAATTTTGGAAAGCTCGTGGGTACGACCTACGATCGCTACGGCGTAGACGTCGCGTAGCACTAATTGTGGACGCTACAAAAAATATTTCCAACAAAACTATTTAGCTGACGTAATCTATTTTCTTAAATCCTTTAATATTGTGCACAAGGATCTAAAATGTTAATTGACTTTTATCGCTGACCGTACCTCCAAAAAAAACAACAAAGGAAAAATTCGCAGCCACCATTAACGCCTCCTTCCCAACTTCTGAGGTCCACCTGTCCCAAAAACACCAGGGTGCGACATCGAACCGCGAATAGTTACAAAACTCCCGGCATAAATCAGCCAACTCCGGCGTAAGGTACTCTCTTCTGGACCATTAGCATTTTTTATGCATAGGAATCGATCCAGCGACCGGCTAATGCCTCCCACGATACATTAATATCTTAGTTTTTATGACTCTTCTGCAACAATTCGTCTCGTATCGCTGCGTATAACCACCTTCACATCCACGTGCGAAATTCAACTTTATGTGCCTTTCTTCTAGGTGTGAACTTCTTAAGCAATGGGGTGGTAGGACGAGGATTTGCTCGCGGATTAAGTCGCGTTTACAGTTTAGCTCAAAAGTTACGCTATAATTGTGAAGTGTACAAATATTTTGGCTAAGATTGGATTAAGGTGTGTGTGAGTCGTGATATTTGGTTGTTTTATAATTTATTTTTAAAGTTTTTGACTTACAATTCTGTAGGTGACTCGGTAACCTCGGACAGAGATATTTTACCGTAATGCTTACATAAATCTCAATTAACCCGTTTATGTAACAAGAGCTCTGCGTTTTAAAGAAGACCAAATTATTTGAATGGGCGCTGTAGAAAGAGACCAAGGTTATCTGCAACTCACAAACACATATCCAATCTGATATCAATAAAAATATCTTAAGGATAACTTTTCATTAACGTCACAACTACGTGGTCTTTAGGTTAAGAAAAGAGTTCTTGCCTGCTTACTAATAAGAAGATAGTAAAAATCGTATTAATCATCCAAAACTATCTTCGGTTAAATTTTGTATAAAAATACTATCACACCTGTATTCCCCGAAGGGTTAGGCAGAGATATACCAATGTACACCCATAGTTCGCCGGTATGTTTTTAGGACCCATGTATTCTTTCTATAAGTGTTCGTAATCACCCAAATTAAAAAAAAAAACCTGTCATTTGACCGGTTTATTAATTAGATATTCTTCTAGATGAGTAAAGAAGAACTGTAATACGATGAAATAAATATTTAAAATTACATACAATTTTTGGTCCTTAGATCCGTGAACACACCTTTATCCGAATCGGAGTTGATAATAGGTGGATCTGGCGATTTCCTTAACGCCGCCATTTTTCTTTCACGGCCACTTTGAGATTAAAAGTTTGGAAAATGAAACGTTCGGCGCCACTTCGCTATTTTTAACGTATCGGGCGTATTTAAAAACTTTCCGGGAGAAAATGTGTTTTTTTTTTCCGAAAGATTTTAAGAAGAGACGATTTGAATTTGGCAGTTTATAGCTTTGGTAATGATAGATGAAAAATGAATTATATAAGTTTACGAAGTGGATGAGTGGGGGGAGAGAAAGACCAAAAACCTGCCTACGTGTGAAATGACCTTGAACTTTTTAACTGAATGACTCTGACAAATCAAAAGTGCCTGTTGGCTCCATTGAAATAAATACTTTGTTCTATGTGATGTTACATAGCCCATAGGCGAAAAATACTAGATGACGAATAGTATACTATTTGTCATGAATCGGGCTATCATATACCAATCGAATTTAGATATTCTGGCTGGGACTTCCAGAGATTAGCCCGTTTATACATACACACAAACAAATAAACTCCTCAGCTTTATTGTATTAGTATAGATTACACCTATATTCCCAGCAGGATCCTTAACACACAGAACAGCGTTTGCTAAAAAGCCTGTAATTTGTTTGTTTCACATCTGGAACTCCATAACATTCATACCCTTAGTCAAGTTCCCACCATCCTCGACATCTTTACTG
The DNA here is from genome assembly GCA_947462355.1 of Caradrina kadenii. Lineage (NCBI taxonomy): Eukaryota > Metazoa > Arthropoda > Insecta > Lepidoptera > Noctuidae > Caradrina > Caradrina kadenii. Next base: position 1,423,309 of record OX381693.1, on the reverse strand, counting down.
CATCATCCTCTACTCATAACTTACTTGATCATCCATTTGCCTTTAAAGGAAAAATATGAACGATATTATGTTAATACACAATACACCACGTTCGTTCCACGCTGGCGGGCTGCCAAGCAACGTTATCGGGCGAGTCCTCTGAATATTATGACCAATACTTTAGCTGGGATTAAAAACTTATTTAGTTATTCTAATGGTGCACTTGGTTATTTTGGCACTCTGGGAATTTTGGGGGTAAGAAATGGTCGGTAGGATTTGTTTGGTTGCTATTGTGTTAGGAAGACATTAACAGCAGACAGGATTGAGTGTTATCTATCTCAAAATAAAATAAATAAACTGAACAACTATAGGGTTAGTTTTGTCGACATAGGGGTTTTTCGCAAGATCTATGCAATATAGGAATCTGAATTTAAGCGCAATATTAGATCTTGATACTGCTTGATAATGATTAGATTTTTTATAATCAATGTTTTTTGGTTAATAAAACGAAAGATTAAATATCTAGTAGATATGTTTGGTGGAATCATTGCTGTAAGGAGTAATAATTGTGCCTATTGTTTTAGTACTTTTAATTTGACATACACCCTAAATGCACCATTCTGTTAGTTTGCCAGGGTTGAAGCATTTGTTTGAAAGAGTCACCGCGGCCTTGGAACGCAAAGGGTAGTAAGAGGAACACAGATGGGTTTTAGTCAGTAAGAGTCTAACACTCCCTTCCGCGCCGCTCTGAGCGGAAAAAGTCATGTGATCATTTCCAATCCTTAATAAAGAAAGGAGTATTTCTTAATTTATTTTAACACTTCTAATTTGATATAACCCCTGAACTATTAATCTCGTTGATAATATGTGAGATCATGATATAGATCAAGTCCTAACCAAAAAATCCTCTCACAATATTTTTTATCACCCGCATTCAGATTGGCTATCAAATTATCTCATCGCACAGTTAATACGAGGGTATCTAAGCAGAGCACACGACCGCCAGAGCCGATATCCTGGCACGGAGCCATTTTGTCTACCCAAACCTAACATAACGCTGACGTACTGCTTTAAGGATTTTGTATCGTAATTTTGAAAGTAGTTTTCATTTTGTGGTGGTTGATGGATGAACAATGTGGTGTGACCTTTGGGAGAGGCATCACGGAATGAAGGAGGGAGGGGAGAGAGAAGGAATTTAGTACATGATTTTAAACTAATAATATAATTTATAAAAATATATACATACATAAACTTACGCCTTTTTCCAATAGGGGTGGCAGAAACCACAGAACGTCACCTGCTACGATCCTTACATACTTCTTTCGCCTCGTCTACGTTTATCCATCTGGTCATACAAGCACGCCGGTTACGAGTACTGCGCACCCGACCTTTCTGAAGAATCTCACCAATAAGGTCAGGGTATAAATCCAAATTTTATTTTTATTTATTTATTTATTAAAACTTTTTGCACATAATGTAAATAATACATTGTACAAAGGCGGACTTAATGAAATTTTCGTAGATGATTAAAAAAAACATCAGCTGTTCCATACATCTTTACCGTGTAGGTAGGCTTGTTTTATTTTTATAATTGACGAAAAATTTCATAGGGGTGCTGAATAAAATTCACGTCAGTGGTTTTCGTTATAAACTTCTCCTTCCGACCCGTATTTAAAGATTGGAAAAATGTAGGTCTGGGTCTTAAGTCAATGTCAAACTCCTCAATGTAAGACTGAAATAGGAATCTACTAGTTTTAGCTACAGCATCCAGCTGTCACTTGAGAAAAAATGAGAGGATGTGGACATCAAGGACATGAAATCTTTAGGACGTTTTATAACAACTTTCGAAGCCAATTTGAAGTCCGTAAGAGCCCAAGACATAGAAAAACAAAAACGCCATTTACTCCAAAACAATACAGCACAAACAAAATTTTCCACCAACTTGAACATGGGATATTATTTTTAATATGAAAAAAATAAAACGTTGAACCGTTCGCGAAATCGTTTCGGCCATCTTTCCATTACCGCAAATTACCGGGAGAGACCAGGGCTAAATAACGTCACGTATTTAATTACGAGCACTGCGGAGCCTCAAAAGTGACGCTTTTGAATTGAAAGCTAGAGTTTTGGGACACATTGGCAAGGGGGTCTGGGAACTGCGTATTGGGAGAAGGTCTCTCAATGTTCTATACTTTCAGAGTCAAAATCGTAAAACAATTGAGTCGAATTCTTAGGGTTTCGTTTTTAAGAAATATGTTACAGCAGTTGTGTAGGTCAATTATTCACTGATAAAATGACTAAGGAGTAGAGGTATGAAGTACATAAAATTACATGAAACAGCATGTTAAGTAATGGTGGCACTATGCTAATAGAAGAATATTGTCATGGGTGGTATCCGTTTTGGTGACAAAATATTCGCCAGATCGAACTTTGGTCACGGTGATCAATCACTCTGTAGACTAGTCGTAGTATAAAAAAAATATTGTAGTAAGCAAGGTGTGCGCAAACTGGTTCACTGTCTCAATCTCATTGTCCGATGGGACGGCAATCTATCACGACAGGCGAAAGAACAGGCGCAGTATCACAGGGGTGTCACACCATCTACTTCCAAACTCCGAGCAGCTATTGAGAAATTCCGATTGGAAAAAACCCAATAACATTGCCCAGCCTGGGAATTAAATCTAACCATACGCTCATCTATCACACTTGCGCCCACGAGGACCAGAGGCAGTCTGTGCATCTTGGTGATACAAGTACATACAACAACAAGCTAAACGTTTTCTCCATCCGTGTTTCACAACAGCCGGAGGTCAATCGAGTCGGCCACTCTAATGTTTACTGATAAAAAGAAAACCAATTTGTGTTCCCACCCCCGACCGCCCCCGCCACAAAGGAGCGCTATCTAGCGATAAATTATCGAAATTATTGCATTAAAAATTCCATCTAGTAAGTCAAAGCGAGCCATTATGGCCGCTCTACGCCGCGCTCAGAAGAAAAACGACGTAACTACATTGTTCTTAGTACACTTTGTGATGTTTTACTTACGTATATGTAATTTTTCTTGGTAAAACGTTATAGGAAACTGTTTTTCTCTCGGAGGAGAGGCGAGATACCTTGATATATATAGGTTGTCGGTTTACAGTTTTCTGTTTTAAGATTTGATGATTGTTTCGAATGAATTTTAAATTGTTTCTGTTGCTTTTTTTCCCGGAAAAGTGGGCGTTATTAGACTTTGTATGTTAATGGTGAAATTAGAACTTTGTATGAGTTAGGTTTCTGAGAAACGAACTGTTATTCTGTCTACAAAATTATGAAGTTCTTTTTGAAATGAGATGAACTTCATAATTTGGAGTGGAAATAATAAGTAGTTACTTGGGTATCTACTTATAATTTCCACTGCGGATAAAACTTCTGTAAAGGGCTGACTTCCATTATTTTTCGTATAATTAACTTCAAACAAATTATTCATTTTAATTAAACTATATGAATCACATTTCCGAGAATAAAAATATACAAAAAAAATCTTGTTGCCCATTCTAAAAGATTCCAATGGAAAAAAGTGGGCAAGGAACTCCATACTTATCAATTTGAAAATTAAGGTAAAGCACTTCGACGTATCAACAAATTCTTTTAGAATACTAAATTTGTCAAAAATTACCGTCCATAAATTCATCTGAGAATGGAAAAACCAACCTAATGTAGTACTACAATCGTAGCTAAATCATTAATTATACAATCCACGTGTACAGACACTAATACCTTCCATACATTCCCAGAAGATTCCACGAGTAATCTAGAATTCTAGTACAAAATCCTGCAACATCGATGTCTAACAACGTTGTAGCGTTAGTGTGGAGGTGCAGCCAATTTCCTGCAGCGCCTCATTCCAGCTAATTTTCATATTAACGAACACGTCTAGCCTGTCCCGAACGATATGACTTGTTCGTGTAATAAAGCTATTGTTTATTAACTTGCTAGTTTTCTTGCTAAAGAAAAGATGGTTAGGCATTGATGTTTTTATGTTTTTAGAGTAATTAGCTCCTGCCCACGACTTCAAATAGTTCCAGAGATTAGAGCGTTTAAACAAACAAAAAAATGTTCAGCATTTTTTATAAAAGCTTTTAAGTTTTGATTTTAGATTGAAAATTAACGGCTATGTGGATTTTATAAAATTACACAAACACGCGCTGCTAAACGTAGCGTACAAGAAAAAAAAAGATAATCGTGTTACTTCTTCCCGAAGCTCAATTACTTACTAACACTTTTGAAAATAAATATCAAACAATGTATGACAGCAATTAATGAATGTACCGCACGGAAAAAGATATTTAGTAGATTGGCATCCTACTTCAATTTACCATGTTAAAGACATTTCAAACAACTGTCAAAAAATGACAGTTGCGACTTAAATTACGGATTATTTAAAAATCAATTGCTATTTGAGATTTCTGGACTAATAGATACGCCATAATTTTCGTAAAGTTTACTTCGATATGTATCTCTATTATAACATAGCTACGGTTTATTTCCGAATACATTTATTACCCATCAGTTTCCTGATATTAAGTACATACTCGGAAAAGACCTTTCCGTTAGGAAACTGCTTTGGGAAACTACTGTGGTGATAACGATGAATGTAGCTCTCTTTTGAGATTTTTTATGACTAATATTTATTACTCAGTACCTTGTTTTATTCAACCTTGTTATAAATCAGTCTGTAATTATCTGGCAGTAGGACAAACGTTCCATATTTAAGCAATAAAAAAGTTCGTCAATCTGCCTTGAGGAAGCGTGGTTCAATGTGAAGAGGCCTTCGCCTTGCAGTGAGACAATAATAGGCTGATATTATTATTTATTAAAATTAATAATTATCTATATTACTTAGAAGGATATTCTTGACAGGGCGCTCTGTATTTTTAATGACGAGTTATTGAGTTATGTTCATTGCGAAATTAAGCTATTTACCGGTAAACTTATTAACCACCAACCTACATATTAGGGTCCTTATTTTATCTACAGAATTTCATCGAGTTCAATTACTTATAGGCGAAAATATGACTACACTTCCTTTTGTACAGTGCGTGCTGTCGACACAGTTCCAAAGAACCTTTCCATACAATATCTCTAATACCCCACTTCTCCTTTAACTTTCTGACCGCCAAATTAATTACAATGACCTACCAAGAACTGGCGGACAATTTAATTTAAAATAAGAACACCGAAAACGCCCGAACTCTCCCTATGATGTACTCCAATATAGCACGCCTTGTTAATATAAATTTTGCACGGGCCTTAGTCTCGTATAACGTGGAAACTGTAAAAATATAAATTAAATTCGCCTGTACTTTGTTTTTGGTTCTGTATGTTTTTTTGTTGAGTATTGGCTCAACTTTTTTATAGAACCAAGTAGTGATAGTATTTTTTTTTCTTTTCTTTGATTATATTGAAACGGTGTCGACTATTGTGCCAGCAGTAAGATGCTTGTGGGTAACAATTAGATTCTAACCTCTATATATAAATCTTATCACGATTGTTCCTTGTAAAAAAAAGTGCATTTCTTCGTTTTTATTTAAAAAGAAAAGTTTAAATATTTATTATTTATAGGAACGGCCTCGTTGGCCTAGTGGTCCTAAGCGCGACTGCTACGCTAGAGGTCTTGGGTTCGATTCCCAGGTCGAGCAAAAGTGTTATTGGGTTTTTCTATAAAATTCTTAGTAGCAGCTCGGGAGTTAGGATTTGTGCCAGGTTAATGGCAATAGGCTCCCCTATTACATGGGACCTAAACATACCGGCGAACTGTGGGTGTACATTGTTACACCTCTGCCTAACCCTTCGGGATTACAGGCGTGATGGTATGTTATAGGAACAGAAAAAAGTCTTAATTATGAAATCACTTGTAACAGAACAATATTATACTTTGACAATGAAAATAAAAATATAGTTGCACAAAAAAGTAGTTGAGTTCTTTATGAATGAGCTCCTCCGGGGAAGTACTACCTATACACCTACGTCTGCCGCAAAGCAGCGTTGCTGTGTTCCGGTTCGAGGCCCGAGCCGTGACCACTTACATCAGTCGGACTGTAGGCTTGTTCCCCGTCCAATGGCTTAAAAGAAAGCAATTAGCATACAATTAAAACAACGCTGTATAATTGGTTTCTAATTTCCAACAGATCCGACAAAAAATCGTTTGCGACTAATAAACGCGTCCTAACTAATTCATCATTGTTTTTCACTAAAAAAACACGACAGAAGCATATCTTTTCTAAGCTTCCCCTCTCGAGGGTGGCGACACCTACAGGTGAAATGTGGACTTTTTTTTTCGATTTGTTTGTTGCTTGTATTGGAGTATTTTTAAAAGCTTTTTTTTAGCTGACTTTTATATTTTATATCAAAAAGGAATTAGACTATTTAAGTTTGGCATGTCAGGTGAATATGACTCATTTTAGGAATCGTAAAGATTAATGGAGGCTCATTTATATTGGTGGATTTAGACGGGTTAAATTAGTGTTTATTTTTATACTCTATTAGCATCCGTTTCGGCTTCGCACGGGTGCAATTTACCAAACGTGTAATTATTTTACAGATTTTTTTTTATGAAATTCGTCAGACAAACTTTTCCCATGAATTTTCCACAACATTTCTTTCACACAAACCTTGTCCTGACAATTACGAATAAAACAAACAATCAACGTAATTGGTCGAACCATTCCCAAGTAATGATCTTTCATATATCATCATCATGATCATCACATCAGCCGAACGACGTCCGCTGGTGGACATATGTATCCCCTAAAGATAGCTACAATGACCGGTCCACCGCTGTCCGCATCATGTATGCGGCAATTTTATTATTGTTTATATACAAATTATCGTAACATCATCACTGAAAGCTTTAGTACAAAAGACCAAACGATTAAAATAATAAAAACAAAAGACAAAGCGTCAAGCATGAAAAAGCGAAATAACAAAAGGAGCGAAACCGTGAAAAAAGCACTAGTGGGTAATAACGGCCTCAACTCCTCGTGTTCGTATAGATTGAGAATATTTTAAAGTGATGTGCTCGTAGCAAATAATGAAATTATGCCGGGAGGGGAGAGTGGGGCGAGACGGCCCATCTTTCGCTTTTTCCTTCTTTTGTTTGTTTATTCGTTATTTATCGGTAGATCGAGGAGCCACGTTATAGATTAACATCAAAGGCATTTTACGGCGTATACGATCTCGTTAAAATTGAATGGGCTCCCGTAATGAGGGGGAATTGGTGTTTGGATCAGGTATATTTTTGGAGCTTTTTAATAATCTTGAAAGAAGTGGAAAATGTATGCGAGAGTTATGGCACAATTGCGTTAGAAAAATGTGATGTTGATATCGTGAGAAGTTAATCAAACATTTGCAAAAAGCAATGAATTAACAAGCAAAGGGACTAACTAATCGGTTACTTGGGTCATTGTAGTACCCACTACTACGTATAATTAGAACAGTGAATAATGATTAATCTAATTTTGCTATTTGTTATTCAATTATGCTTGTAATTTATTTTAATTAAATACTTATATCCTATTTCTGTTAAAACAAACTTAACTACGATTCTTCCATGTTCCTAAAAAGAGCATTGTATTTGAAAATTTTAATGCTGATTAATTTTAAATCTATTCCAAGCAAAGTTTGGAATGTACATTGAACTGTTGATGAAATATGCACATTCAGCATATTGAATTAGTTTAGAGTAATTAATGTTAAATTATTAAGTTTTGGCAGAATTTATGACCCGAATTACAAACCAACATTTTTCTCAACACCTACCACTAAAAACATCACATAAAATTTTTCAACACATACAAATACAAAAGCAAGAAAATATGATCAAAATCGTCCGCAGACCACCCGAACAGTCGTTATCGTGCTTATTGTTGTTTTTAATGAAATGTGACCGAAATGATGGCCGCCGAAGCTTTGTCCGTCGGATCGGTGTCCATTATCCCCCTTTTCCCTCTTAATATCGTGAAGGACCCGCAATAAAATTTGCTTCGCTATTTGGACGAGGTTGCGTGAAACTGATCGTGTGACAACTTTAGAGTCGGAGATAAAGTTTGTGATGCGTTTAATGTTTGATCCTATTGAGATTGGTTTGTTTTGGGATAAAGGACCAGTTGAAGTAATTGTTTAGGTAGATAGAGTGAGTGTGATTAAGCCATACTTGTGTACACGCTGGATGGGTAATATAGACATGGACTTTTAACATGAATTCAAAACATGATTCTAGACGCCCCAGAGTTACCAATTTTCATCTATTATACAAAAAGACATATCAGCAGCACTTGTTCATAGACCATCAGATTTAAAAAAAAACTTTAAAAAATTTCTTCGCTGGGGGATCTACAATCCATGGTAAAAGTCTGTCATGATGTTCCACTTTGTCTGTATTTCATAGGCATATTTAATAAGGAGGGCAATTAAATACAGTATTCTGTATCCACAAGAACCGAAGGAAAATAAAGCAAAACGCTAATACAATTCCAATGCAAACAAAAACTTCGGAACAAATACCCCAAATCTGTTTTCGACTATCGAAAAAAACCAAATGCAAATTCAAGGGACAACGACCGAAAAAACACGCAGAGGAAATTAATAAAACACCCACTAAAGCGAAAACAGGCGGAAAAATAGAGGCGGGGGACGAATAGAGGCAGAAAAAAAATGTCCACCAGCAACGTGCTCTTCATTACGACGCAATGGAAACACCGGATGAATTGATCAATCAGAAATTTTATGGCCGAGAATCACTCAACGGAAAATAATTCCCCGGCCGTTTCGTGCTTGGCTCATCGCCGCTGTTTTAATTTCGCCCTCTTGGGGAGATCGAGTGTCATCCAATCTATCTGACGACTTGAAAAAAAAAATGCCATCATCACCCCTCCCTCCCCTTTCGTGGAGACTGTCTTTAAGACCGACCGGCGATTATGTCCGTGGGAGCTTTGGAACGATTGTGTGATAGTTATTGTTATTGATACTTTTTGTTAGTTCGAGTACGGAAGAAGGTTCGGCGAAGGTCACAATGCATTCGAAGGTATCATATATTCACATTAATGGCCCAAAATCCCAGTCTCCAGGCCTATGTTATTTTTCAAGTACACAAGGTAACCTTGGACGACCAGATTTTATATAATTATGGTTTAAACCTTTATTTGTTATTGCTATAGATTTTCCGCGAGTCACCAACTGGCTGACAGTTGTCATATCACATCTCACATCAAGTCACTTCAACCAAATTCACTGAGGAAGATCTTTACAGAATAAACTTTACAGTACTTTTTTCTAACAACCACCCATTTTATTGATAAATAACGGTTAATATGTCTTAGTCTTGAATTTAATCCTACAGAAATGATCACAAGAGACTAAATCTTCATAATTGCAAACAAATTATTCAACACGCCCAAACAGCAATACATCGATGTTTAGATTAACGTGAACAAGTAATTTGACGAGTAATCACACCCCATCAGCGTCGTAATATCGCATTCTGTTTGCAATCACTAATTAATCAAGATCAAACGGAAATAACAATCACTTGCACATTCATCATCTAGACAGACATCTAATGTTTTATGGAAGAAAAAATAGACGATGGGTTGTGGAAAGATTTGATGATAACGCTGAGAAAAGTAGGAAGGAAATGAAACCACAAACGAAATATAAATTCAAGAAGAATTAGAAGATTTTTGTACTTAGTATCTTGTTTGTTCTTTTGACTAACGGTCACTTTTTTAACGCAATCTGTAGGTCAACTCTTGTCCACAATCCATTTCTATTAATTGGTTGCGGAAAGGGATCACTCTACAGATCACTTTATAAAATGTAGCGTAAGACACTTAGAAGTACGAACCTGAAAAGTTAACTGGAAAATATTTGTTTATTTATTTACAAAATAAACACCAAAATAAAAAAAAGTTATGTAATTCTAAAAAACAAATTCAACGCATCATTTAGCATCTTGACGATGTCTTGAAATATTCTTATTTACTTATCAACATTAACAAGCTGAATAAAAAAGATGCGTCAGCTGCCTCAGATTATTCCAAAAAATACACCGTCCATCGCTTATTATCCGAAAATTTGAAAGATAATTTTCCAAAGGAAAAGATGGGAGAACATTAAAATAGCAATCAAACTGGCAATTTTGGGGTGAAGTGTACGAATTCAAAAAAGAACTCCGTACCGATTTGCGATGCAAACCTGCTAAGATGGCGGCCTATATCAGATTTGAATAAAGATCTGCCGTGGACAGGGACTCGTTCCGAATTCGTGAATAATTGAAAGGCCGTTTCTCTATATTGAATTTGTTTTTTTTTTGACGGTCAATTTGTTATGCGGCTTGAATTGGAAGACTGGAGAAATTTTCGGCTGCCTATTTGCGTAAACATATCGGGAGCGAAGGACCAAAAATATGTTACATTGATTTTTGTAAGGATTTTTTTTAACAGCGTTCATTCAAAGTGTATTGATGAACAAGCTTGTTGAGCACTGTATTTAAAAGACAATATACTTACGTGGTTTTTGGGCTTCAAAATCAATAAAACACCTACGGTTTACTTTGCCTTCGTGGTCATTAGACTACCGTTTTTTATTCTCTTTGTTGATTAATATACACATACCATCACGCCTGTATTCACCGAAAGGTTAGGCAGAGGTGTAACAATATACCACCCACAGCTCGCCGATGTTGATTAAACCATCAGTAACAGACAATTTCGATTTTAATGAACGCAACTCCAGAATTATCGGAGCATACAAATTTGTATAAAAACACTAGGCTTAAAAACAATTGATTTCCATACCCCCGGGAGCATTCAAATGAGGAGTGCAATACCAACGCACAAGCAAGTTGCAATCTTAAAAAATAATAGGCATTAAACATCACCCCATGATCAAGGTTTACAGGGACTCGAACGATCAGCCCTGAAGCCATCTTCATTAATGAAAACCATAAAAGTGGGGTTCCGCGGCTCGAAGGACCGTAGCGTAAAAATTCGCGTCAAACGACCAACGCCTTATTAAGCCCGCGGGGGACAGGTGGGGATGGAAAAAAATTATAGTATTTAACGATATTAAGTTATTGAAGTTAGATTGGTAGCCTAATTGGTTTGGGCGGCGATCTGGATCAATATTTGTGAGTTAAAAAGGTTTTTGTTTTTATTGCTTTTGGGTGACGTTAAATTAGGATATCACGGCATTGTTCCTAGAAATACTTTTTGACTTTAGCAATGATATTAGTTTCTCTAGTGGGTACTTCTAAATGAATATAATACTTTTACTAGCTTTTGCTCGCAACTTATTCTGCGGGAATGTCGGTTATCGCGGACGTACACAAAATCGCGGATTAAAAAGAAGCCTGTTCTTGGGGTTCAAGCGTACTCTGTGCCAAATTTCATCACAAACTATTAAGTGGCTTAGCCGTAAAAGCGTAACAGACAGTCAAACAGTAACTTTCGCATTTATAATATGAGAGTAAATCTGTAACTGAATTATTTATCCCTCTTAAGACGATCAAATCTATCTAAAATCTAAGAACTTATACATTTGAAGAGAGTAGAAGTGGATTTAAAAAATACACTCACTAGAATAAGTGTCATCTCCATTACCTCATTCAGAACTAACTCATTACCGAACACAAAAAAAAACGATCCTGCAACAAAAATACTCAACAAAAAGCATTGAAAAATTCGCATTCCGATATTATAATGATACAGAGAACATTCGCGTTATTAAAACATACAAGTGGCTTATTAGTGACGAACATGTTTCAAATGAGGGTAGGCCAATGCGAAAAATTGTCGGGTAGGTAAATAATAAAGGTGGGTTCGCGAGTCGCGCCCATTAGTAAGCTACAACGTTCATCTCGACTGACATGTAGAAAGAAATGTTGGTATTACGTAAGTTCGGTTTGTGTTTGCTGTTACCATTTTTGAGGACGCCATCTTGAAGTAATGAAATGGCGCGAAATATTTTGGGTGTTGGAGAAGAATGTTTAATTTATAGGTAATCACTGGGTTTTATTCTATGTCGCGGAAGACTTATTCTTTTTATAAAATAAAATCAGGATAAATTATTCTTTATAATATTTGCTATCTGCCAGTACAAGTTGCTGTTTCGGAGATAAGTCGGAACAAACCAACGGATAAAAAATAATAAAGTTGGTTTCTTCGTGTATGTACCGTAATAATATCATAACTAATTACAAAACTCATTTAGTAAATTGGAGTTATTTTGACTTTAACATGAAACATATATTTTTAGTTATGCACCTTTTATCAGCTTTCGACCAAAAATATGAGAAAGCCATTCCATTAGAACCATCGCCATCATTTTTAACACCAATAAGAATTCCAGTCTCTTCTATTCCCACCACTTAATTAGAACGAAGCCAAAACACTGGTAATTATCCCTATACCCGATACACGTTATCACCACAACGATACGTAATAAAACCCCAAGTATCATGTTTTTGCGTAACAAGCAGGAGACTAAATTACGACAATTATTCAATGTAACCGTGTTATCGGCAGTTGTAAAATCGGGAGACAGTGGGGGGACCTCATTAAGGTGAAACACGGGGGGAGGCAACCTCCACAATTTTGATAATGTCGCCGGTATAAAAAGTCCGGGCAAAGTTGAATGATGTATTGGTAGGTTTGCCTGACTCGGGTCGGATGGGTTTGGCCGCTATCTCTCAGGAAAGGTGGGACTTTTCTAGAATTTGCAATTGTTGTGTTATCATGGCCCCGTGGAAGGGGACGAGGAATTTGTACAGGGTAATGACGAATGGCATCTTGGTTTGTTTTATTGCTCGAAAATGTTGCAGTTTATTTTACTTGTATACTTTGCGAGTCAAAACATTGGCAGTTAACTATTTCGTCAAAGCTTGAAGGGAAAAGATCCTATTGATGGCCAAGCTCTTGCAAACCCAGTACCTACAATCTGAACACACACCATCACGCCTGTATTCCCCGAAGGGTTAGGCAGTGGTGTAACAATGTACACCCACAGTTCGCCGTTATGTTTAGGTCCCATGTAATAGGGGGCGAGCCTATTGCCAGTAACCGGGCACAAGTCCTAACTCCGAGCTGCTACTGAGAATTTCATAGAAAAACCCAATAAAAATTTTTGCTTGACCTGGGAATCGAACCCAAGACCTCTAGCGTAGCAGTAGCGCTTGGGACCACTAGGCTAACGAGGCAGTCACAATCTATGTTCTCATAACTCGACAAAATACGGGGAGTAAAAAGACATATCACAAACGTTAACTACGCATATTGCTCATATTAATTAACATGTAGCGAACACTACTGCCGAGACACATTTTATTTTTTGGCGTGAAAAATCACTGTTTGTGATAGTACCGCGTAATGTAAAGACGTAAATTAGTATGTCTATGGATACGTCGGGAGCCGCGGAGACGACTCCCGGCCACCGTAGATACGGGCCTGTGGACGGTGAGCAATGGGTAGCTCACCGTCCTTACGTTGTATAACGACAGGCCGTGTCGACGGCGCGTTCGTGTTTCACGCGCGCCTCAAAGAGATGTCAGCACTTGGAAGGGGCCACTGAGGGCCGATGCCTGCCGGGGCTGCGGGTTGTTCGCAAGAGATACCGCGCCCCCGGAATGCAAAGGGCACAAGAAGGAACATGGGTGGGTTTTAGTCAGTAAAAGTCTGACACTCCCTCCCGCCCCGCCCAGGGCGGGAGAAGTTATTTGATGATTTCCCAACCACCAAAAAAAAAAAAAAAGTATGTCTATGGATGCATATAACCGTACAGGGGTTGTGGAGGTTTTGGATGTGAAAAACTTTAACTTTGACCTTGAGTATCCCCGTAACCAGAAGATTCCCACGTATGACACAATGACCGCAATTATTGACGACACGGTTAGCGCAGCGGCCGAGCGATCGACTGCTGCGCTGCGTGTCGCGGGTTCGATTCCCGCACGGAACGAATATTTGTATGACCTACAAATAGTTGTTTCGGGTCTGGCTGTTTGTGTATGTGAGTTTTTATGTTTGTTAACGCACCCACGATACAGGAGAAATTCCTAGTGTGAGGCAACGTTTTTTTTTTAATAAATAAGTAAAAATAAATAATTAGCAGAACATGTAAACAACTTTCCACTGCTTTAAGATGTATTGTATATGTCATACTAAAGTAACACGAAAAACTAAGTAACAAACAGCTACCAGTCCAAGCTTCGAAAATCAAACACAAATTGCTCACAAACCCCACTGAAAATTGCCATCTACTCCAAATATCTCCCAAATTACAACAAGCCAATCCATTCTTGTGATAATTTCAAAGAATATTTTGACCTAGTGATCTCACATGCAGCCGTCAGCCGGCAACCCATGTCATGGCATCCGCAACTATGATCAAAGGTTATAATTGACCGGGCTCCCGTCTGCATCACTGCCTATGGTACAATGTAAGAGGATTTGAATTAGCAGTATTAACGATTGAGTACTCAAAGGATTTGTTAGTGATAGTGGTTGTAATTTTGAAAGGGGTCGCAGGAATATGAATTTGTGGGATCATTTATTAGGAGTTAGGTAAATAGTTATGGCTGAAATGTGGAATATTGGTATATACCCAATATAAAGATTATAAGCAGGTATAGACTCATTGATTTGCTATGTTAATAGACGCCACCGAATGATAAACCAACAAGACTATAGGATACGGGACGGAGTATCCACAGGATGCAAAAGGGACGTTGTACCGCAAAAATTTACCATGGATTTACTTCATCATTCTAGACCTCACAGTGATGAAAATTTTCGCCAGATATCTAAAAAATCAATTTGAAGTCTATATTTTGCAAAGTTTCGGTCCAATGCTAATCTCAGTGGAGACTAGCCAAGTACGCAGAAGATATTATGGTGCACAAGTGTGTGCGCAAAGACAGGTGTACTCCCTCTTCCTCTACTCTCATAATACGTCATCATCGGGGAGATCTGGCGCAGAACCAACGGCTTTCCGAGACACGGGAGCGCCACACCACCTACTTGTAAACTCCGAGCCGATACCCATAAAAAACCCTAACAACACTTTGACTGACCTAAAAATCGAACCCAGGACCCCACGGTCAGCAGTTTAGTCGGACAAGCACATTAATATGTAGCATATCGGTCAGCTCTTTCATATTTGGATTTGTATTTAATTTTGTACTAAGCGTTTATTTAATATTTCATAGGATTCGCTCGTGAAGTGTCGTCTAAGTGACGAGTGGCTCTCGTGCTTAGACGCCGTTAACACTTGGAGGCTGGCTTGGATTTCCTATTCCTCTTTCAAGCCCACTCCATGATTAGTGGTTCTGTTTTTATGTAAATGTTACATTTTGTTGATAATTTAAAATATGCAGCTTCTGAAGCGTTGTTCTTGGTCAATTATTATTATATCATTAACATGGAATACTTCGGAGATAACGGCCTCGGTAGCCTAGCGGTCCTAAGCGCGACTGCTACGCTAGAGGTCTTGGGTTCGATTCCCAGGTCGAGCAAAAAGTGTTATTGGGTTTTTCTATGAATTTCTCAGTAGCAGCTCGGAGTTTGGATTTGTGCCCGGTTGATGGCAATAGGCTCGCCCCCTATTCCATTGGACTTAAACATACCGGCGAACTGTGGGTGTACATTGTTACACCTCTGCCTAACCCTTCGGGGAATACAGGCGTGATGGTGTGTACGTCGAAGATAAAAAAAAGCTAATTTTGTTGCTACTTTTAGGGTTCCTTTCTCAAAGGGTGCTAACTTGTTGAACTTTTTGTTATAAGAAGACACTTTTAAATTTATTGCTGTGTGTACATTGCTATGGCCGTAAGTAAGCACCAAGTACGTAGGTAATAGAATTAAAATAAAATTGACAATGATAAACCTGTCATTACACGTCTTAATTAAACTCCACCCCTATCAGAATTTATCCGAAACTTTTATATCAGATTCGGTTAGTTTCGGATCTGATGTTTATTGCGGATATTAGATAGTTACGAAGCTTCACAATAACCCTGCTTTAAAGATAATAGCGGTCTACATACTTAAGTAAATCAAGCTTACAATAAAGTTGCCACTTAAAAAGCCGACTTCCAGAACCGAACATTCTCACCGCGGCCAGAATAAATGCATCATCATTAGGCAGGGTCGCTTCATTAGATATTCATCAGGACTCTTCAGCGAAAACGCGCGTTGCCAATTTGCACATATATACAATATTTTTTTAACGAGCCCGTTTCATGCTAGTAGCAGGGTATTGAATATGAGATTTTTGTAAAGTTGGCAGGGTGGATACGATTATTTTGTTATGATACAAAGGAAGAAAAAGAACAAACTAACTAAAAAAGGGGTTCCGTACCAGTGTACATTATTTAACACTACATTCGAAAACATGCGTTTATTGTATAATAATAAACAAAAGTTTAAAAAATACTTAAAGGGGGATCCCTCTAATTTGATTTTTACTATTTATTGTTATATCGGCCATGGCCAACAAAACTTTTTATACCCCACAGTTGCACCAAACAGATCCAGATAGGTACTTGAATCATTTATAGTATTAAATTGGTTAATCAGTTTCTAGTTTGAAAAATAACCCCGGTTTAAGACAAATAAGTTTATTTCAAATGTATTCAACAAACCATTGCAATAAATTCGAAAAAATATTCCTAATCAGTTGTCAATTACAATTCAGTACTCAACTAGCTACCTATAGGAATCTGCTAATTACATCGTATCATACGATGATCGTGCTAAGAACGTGTCTCGCAAATATATATTATTTTTATTGAAGAGTTTGAGACTGTCCACTAGACCGTTCTGTCACCGACCAACAGCGTCAACAATTGTCAGTTTTTCTATTTGGCATAGTAATCCGAATCATGTTTATTTCCGTGTTTGATACGTTCATGGTATGGTCCGGTGTACAGAACAGAAACACAGTACACACCTAATTCACTTCCCAGTTTACCCAAGATCCATCAAAACATATTTATTCCTGCCCACATTTCAAACAAGAAATTCGCTCCTTGTACACAAATAAGGTTTTGCAAATAAGATGGCCGGTGTTACAAACACAAGGGTATCTTGGAAAAATAAATGAAACAACCACCTTGGAAGGCAGGGAATTGATCAGGGAGCGTTATTGTATCTATAAACATTTCAATTGCGGTGAGACACGCTTATCCGGGTAGCAGAGACGGCGAAGGGTCTGTGGAGATGCGGAATAAGGAGAAAAACCTTTGGGAGTTAAAGTTCGAAGGAAAAAGAATTATTAAATAACAAATGTTGTAGGTATATGTTTTTCTATGGATAGCTTATTATCGGGTACGCCAGGAGGTCGACGAAACTTTAGCTAGTTTTCAGTAGCAATTGGACAGGAGACATCGTTAACCAATAATTCCAAGACACTTCTAAAACAACCCTTCCCTAAAAACATGAGGAATTTTCAATTAATTGCAAAATTAGATTTTTAGCTGCTTTGAAATCAATAAGTAGTCAATTGAGTTGAAAAATAAGTGACGTCATAGTTTACTATTGCCATACAAAGCTATGGGTTAATCGCTTTTAGACAGCTCAAAAAAAAACATATCAATTGATTGTTGGGTGTCTAGTACCCAATTATTTATAAAATATAACTTATAATGGCTGAAGCTTCAATTGTCAAAGTAATATTCATTCGTTCGATACAAGTTTATTATGCTTCAGACAAATGAATTATTTACAATATTTCCACACAGTCCCTTAATCCTGTAAAACGTTTAGTTATTCAAAAAGATACCACCGAAATAATTTAACAAACATTTTTGTCAGGTCTTGAGTAGCAAAAGACGTATCTTTCACCCCGAATTTAACACAGAAAGGCCCAAAAAGCGGGCTTCAAGACAAAGTACTGCCGTTCTTATCCCTCAACAAATAATCTAT
This sequence comes from Caradrina kadenii, assembly GCA_947462355.1. Classification (NCBI taxonomy): domain Eukaryota; kingdom Metazoa; phylum Arthropoda; class Insecta; order Lepidoptera; family Noctuidae; genus Caradrina; species Caradrina kadenii. The sequence continues at coordinate 1,405,376 of OX381693.1, read as the reverse complement.
GTAAGGCCCGTTCTCACGGCCGATATATATGCAGATGGAAATATTACCGACGACGGTGTTAAATAAAACGCGAACACCGGCGTCGGGTCTCTTCAACAGGATTACTGCCTAGTGATGAAAAAGGGAAAATCATTTATTTTATTACCTGTGGAAAAATAATAAGCCTTCGGAGGCCGAGGTCAAAATATCTCCGGAATTACGTGAGGAATTTTGAAATATAATTAGAAGACTGTTATGTGTGCTGGAATATATTTTGTTTTTTTTTTCTTTGACAGGGAAATATTGAGGTATTCGGGCTTATGTTTACGAGGGAGCCATAAGATGAGTTTGGGCGTTCGCTTTGACCCTTATCTTACTAATATTGTCAAGTACTTCAAGCTGAAACTTGAAAACATTGGCACATATATCAAAACAGTTTTCAAATATAACCAACATCGCTAACTAAATCCCGAATCTGTAGATTTAAACTAATATAATAAAGAAAAATAAAATCTTGTAAAAAGATTTGGTGTAATGACTAAATTCAAAAACTTCCGAACCGGTTTACAAAACACTTTCACTTATAGAAAGCTACATTATCAGCGAGTAACATAGGATTTTAATTACTTTAAAAAAATATAGGATCTGTATAAAAAATTCAGCGGACGAAATAGCTGGATCTTTTTAAAAATTGATCTGAAAACTTTTCCTCCATAATTGGCAAAGAAAATATAAAAATATTGTGATTTCTACACTGACACCCCTTCCTCAGTCACTGCCAATCATAATATCCTTTACAAAGATACAATATTCATCCCTACTCTCGCATCGCCCCCGAGTATCATACGTTTCAATCAAAATTATACATGTATTACGAAGGTATAATGTTGGCACGTTCTTCTTGCAAATTTTGTTGGTATACAGATGATTATCGATTGAGTTGCTCAGTTTACAAGTTGAGGAGGTTGATAATACGATACCAGGAGCCACCTAACAGGTAGCGTGGGATTTGTATAGAGTGGTCGAGTGTGTGCTGATGCTTTTGGTGTGACAGTCGAACTTAATGTCTCTAAACTATTAATTATTATAAAGAAATACAATTGTTTTTTTTGTTTGTAAGAGGTACTGCTAGAAATCTACACTTTTTCGGAGTGGTATATGTAGAATATTTAAGGGTGTACTTGACCACTGCGCGGATGAAGGTGAGGGCAGAAGCCAGTCTTTTAAAACCGGTAATTTTGAATTTGAAAATGAGTTGATCAGTCAATAGAAATGTTAACGCTAATTTACGTGGATCAGATTAAAATCGAAATCAAAGCCCGGTTATGTATTGAGAGACTGAAAACAATACTAATTTATGCTTGCCTGTGCTTAAGGCACTTGTCACTTAAGAAAACTGACAAAATCATCAAAACAAATATTTAAGAAGTCTTTCTCATCTTCACTCAAGTATATTCCTAAATAAAAATAGATTGGCGGTAAGATCAACTCAATAACAATACACGGGGTGCGGTACCCGTGCGTTTTTCGCGGGGTATTATCAATTATTAAACATCAGCATGGAAATAGCACCCGTGAGTCCGTCTCTCCCCTACATTGCGTACTGGTATAAAATATTCCTGGATTACTGCTCAGCCCGCTTCGGCACCGTGAAATGGTTTTCGGTTTTGTGCATGTTATTAGCAGGATTTGCATGTTTTTGATTTATTGTATTTTTCAGTGCGGGGTGGAGTTTTGATTAAGATGTCAGTGTCTCCGCTGTTCTAAGTTTTGGGGAGGCGTGGAGATGGTTTTCGTAACATATTTTAATGTTATTGTATGACAGAGACACAAGTATTTCTCAAAAAGAAATTATCTCTCTTACGATAAGTGCAGACATAGCTGCAATAATTAGAGCAGCAATTTTCATCTATTTATTGTTAATGATCGGTGAAGGACAACGTCGTGAGGAAACCTGGACTTACAATGAATATAAGACTGAAATTGCGAATCCGTCTCGAGTAAATGTTGTGATCAGTGCTCGGGCCTTCTCTGTGTGAGAAGAAGCCTTTGCATAGCAGTGGGACAATAATAGACTGGTATTATTATTATTATAAATTGTTGATGAAACATCACAATAGAATCAAAAATTGTGTGCAAGATATGATTCTGCTCGGCGTTTATTATTTTGTACATATTTAAGCAATTTTGAAGTTTATTTCTGTTGAATTTCCATTAATAATTTATCAATTACAAGTAAAATTCTCTCTCTCTTCTCCATATTGCTGACGTTCATTTTATTTATTTCGCAACTTCGTCTGTTTCCGCCTTACCAAACATTAACGCGGACGAAGGCTCGGACAAAAGCTACATGTACAGTCAACAAAGCTCTTTGGTATACAGGCAAAATTAATCGTCCTTTTACTACACTGCCAATAATTATTTTTATTGTATGCGTCATAAGTTACGTAATAATAAGCACACACATAAAACAGTGATGTAAAATAATTGTCTGCTCAGCACACTCACAACATTGTTTAAAATTTTAAGTAACCCCCGACAGAAAAACAAAAATCCCTACCGTAGCTAACAAAAGAGCAGATAACTTTAAAACCGCTGAACCGATTTTCATCAAATATAGCTACCAAGACTCCCGAATAATTCACCTTTCACACAAAAAAAAAACAAACTAAATTAAAATTGGTTCATGAGTTCGGAAGCTATGATGCCACAGATAGACACACACACATACATATACGTCAAAATTATAACACCCCGTCGTTTTTCCGTCCGGGGTTAAAAAGTAATTGCAAGTAAACTGCCTGTATACCAAATAGCTTTGCTGACTGTACATATAAAAAACGGCTTAAAACCACAAGCTACATGAGCAGACCAAACCTCATTGCCACTAAGATTACAGCAAGAAACAAATTGTCGTGCAGACAATTTATCTCAGTATCAACTAAGGGAGTTAGTTCCTAAGATCCAACTGTACTTACTAATCTGTTGTGAGCTGCGATCAAGCGATAGTGAGGAACTGAAGTTAACAGATCGTTCGATGTTGTGGAGAACAAGAGTGTGGCTTTGGTAATAGTTTGAGTACTACATGTTTATGATTACTATACAGTGAGAATGCTCTAAGTGTTTGTGTGACTAAGGCAACTGAAAGTGAGTAAAAAATGGGTGTAAAAAGACAACATAATGGAGGCGAAAGTTACATCTTCTCGTCATTGTGATAATGTTTTTGTTTTGGTGCATACCTGGGAAACGGGTGTACTACGCCAAATCGAATGTCAAATAATCGAATATCAATTGATAGACCACTATAAATCGAACGTTTAAATTCTCGAACGTTCATAATATCGAATGGTAAATAAATTGAACACTCAATACATCGAGCGTTCAAAATATCGAATGTTTGTTTGATCGATCGCTCAACGCATCGCATATTTATTCCATCGAAATATCAATCTACTAAATTGTTTTTATATCTTTATACAATAAAAACACAAAATTTACTAATCAATCTCATTATAATTTATTATAGGTAAAATGTTGTGTGAATTGCAATTGCACGAAGAGATTCTAAGGGCATGGCAAAGGTGTCATCAATTTCATACATAACATGGTTACAGAGATATTGAGTTCAAACTGCTTCTTTATAAAACCAATCTACCCTTTTACTGTAGCTGCAACCGCTTTCGATAACGAGGTCTTGCCATAATTGAAAAAAAAAAAGAATAGGTAGTCGCGGGGACTGCCGATGGAAGTAACAACCTAACGTCACATTAGCAGAAAACTTACCAAAAAACATTCAAGGCTGTTAAAGAAGTTTTCACAAAAAAAAAAGAAAAAAAAAAGATTATTTAGTACAGAGAAGGAACACGGTATATCAAGATTACAAACTACAAAGATTAGAAAAAATACAGGATCATGTGTGCCTTAGGGCTGCGCCAAGAAGGTCTCTTGCAGCAACAAAGCCAGACAGATGCTGTCTAACACTGATTGACAAATAAATCTGTTGATTCAGAGTTGACTTTGGTGACGTATGATTTTAACACGCTTTTATTAGGTTGATCTGTATGTTACTATGTAATGGAATCTAAGGTAACTAATTCAACCATCTTCCAAGGATCGTAGCGTAATGAAAATTGGCAGCTGTATGAAGTTCTGATGACAATACAATAATATGGTACTGTCGAACTGATCTGAAGATGGAGCTGGGAGACATGAACTGGAACTTCATGATGGAAAATCGTACCATAGCTGTTTTGAATTGCTTAAAAAAGTCTTGTAATGAACTTTGACCACGATTAGGTTTCGAAGTCTGATGATGAAGCCGACATACCGTCCATCAAAGTTAATTTTACGTGCATTTATAAAAGCGTGTTTTCTAGTGTTTTTAAACTAATAATTTATATCTTAGCGAATCGATGGCAAATTCAGTTTAAATAATATTATTTTGTAAGTGGACTGTTTGACCATGAGGAAGGTAGATTAGAGCTTTGTACCATAGTGGTGAAAGGATTAGCCAATCGGCAGGAGGCGACTGTCCAGGATGCGCTGGACGTAACAGAGGTCGGAGAGTCGCTTTGGTAGGCTTCTTTCATGCATTGCATGTTTTATGAGATGATATAATTTAAATGCGAACATCCACAGTCTAGTTACACCCTAAGTACTAAACCTCAACAGGTAGACGAAATAGCTTCATACCTCCAGCTCAAGATGATACCATCGGGCTGGTATTCGCAGGAATTGGCTACCATTTCGTGCTCAAACCAGCGGGTGTAATCAAACGCATTGCGTAGCAGTTTGCCTTGCTTGGTATGTCAGCGGTGGAGAATTAGCTAGCAGGCTTGATTTACCCCATTTATCTTGGAACTGGTCAAACTCAATGGTGAACGTGATCATTAATATATTTATAGTAGTCGCCATGAGTCGTGAGCGTAAATGTCAAGTTATTTTTGGGTTCCTTTCCGGGTTTTTTGGGCCGCCGACGGTGCACGCGTCCGTGCCCCAAAAAACCCCGAAAGGAACCCAAAAATTTACTCGATATTTGTGCTCACGACTCGTGGCGTCTAATATAATTTATTTATTACTAGCTTTTGTTTGCGACATTATCCGCAGGAATTTTCAAAGCGGATCCCTATTTTTTTTTTATACTAAAATATAGCACTCAGAGATAACGTAGCTTCCTATTGGCAAAAGAATTTTCAGAATCAGACCAGCAAGTTCCAATTAGGTTAGGTTAGTTTCCGGTTAGGCAGAGGTGAACCAATGGTTAGGTCCCATGTAATAGGGGGCGAGTCTATTGCCATCAATCGGGCACCTTTATAATATTAGTATAGAATAGCCGCCTGCCCGCGACTTCGTCCTCGTGGTTTATTTCACCCGCGTTAACGTTACGTCTTTCGTTACTGCTCTGCTCCCGTTTGTCGTAGCGTGATGTTATATAGCCTATGATACAGAGAAATAATGTAGCTATTTATTGGTGAAAAAATTGTTAAAATGGGTCCAGTAGTTTCGGAGCCTATTTGTTACAAACAAAAGAAAAAAAAATAAAAAAAAACTCTTTAAAATGTTACTATAGATAACAAGCAGCCTATAACGGGTAGAAGGAACATCGTGAAGAAAACTTTTACAATGATTCAGAACATTATACTAGACCATAAAGCGATAACACTTTTCGCCGATTATTAAAAACAAAAAGTTGTTCCATATACAATATTGAACCAGCAACCTTATGCATGGGCCATCACGGAATCACGGCTAACATACAACTACTAATTAATTAAATTGCCCAGGTGTACGACGATCCGATACACCCGAACATCTACTGCGAATATTTCTACCCACCTTCCATTCAATTTTGTAGTCCATTTCCGAACGGCATAATTAAATTTGTCCGTTTTACCTTACGGGCGACCGTTCTTCCTGACAATCCCTGGCTGTGATATCAGGTGACTCTAATTTTATTGATTTATTAGATCTTTCGTTCAGGATTATGAAGCATCTATGCTAGATTTAATGGCAGGATCCAGGATGTTTTTGTTTCTATGACTGTGTGAAATAACCAGAAAAAAATATTTTTACTGACAATTTCAAAATATATTTTCTGACCGCGACATCGTGGAAGTCAAATATAGGTATCTTCTGATACTCAGGAATAGTAAACCTTTTATCAGTGAAAGATCTTTTGTAATTGGACCAGTACTTCTACAGACAAAAAACTTTACCTCATTACAATATTAACTGCCTCGTTAGCATAGTGGTCCTAAGCGCGACTGCTATGCTAGAAGTCATGGGTTCCATTCCCAGGTCGAGAAAAAAGTGTTATTGAGTTTTTCTATGAAAATCTTAGTAGCAGTTCGGAGTTAGGATTTGTGCCCGGTTAATGGCAATAGGCTCGCCCCCTATTACATGGGACCTAAACATACCGGCTAACTCTGGATGTACACTTGTACACCTCTGCCTAACCCTTCGGGGAATACAGGCGTGATAGTATGTTACAATATTAAGTACCAAAAAATTATTGTCATAGTAAAAATACAATATTCAGTTACTCTTTTCTTGCACGCTCTCACCCAATAAAATCAATAGCAACAGCCATTCAATCCATTTTTAGTAACTGTACACGTTTAAACTAAAACCCAATAAGCAATATTCTGTAGCAGCATCCCCAAAATCCATGGCATTTAATACCTCTAAGAACCATCTGTTCTGATATAATCAAATTAATCCATCTAAGAACAGATCGAAACGTCAGACTGGACCAGTAGTGAAAATAATTTCATCCGGAAACTGTCCATATTACTTGGACCTCTACATCCCTAAGCAAATACCTCAGAGCAGTCTAAAACGAGGAGAATTTCGAGAGGAGTGGGAGGTCTGTATAAAATGGTGTCGGGTGTGCGAAATGGGTATTATGATGGATTGTATACCGACCGAATGGTCTTTTGACGGGTCCATCGCTCAATCGTCGACAATCGCTCTTTGACATGGAGTGAGTGCTAAGAAACGATTGGGGCCATTATTTTCTATGTCACAGTAGGAGTTTCGAATTATTATGAAGAAAATGGGAAGTAGATTGATGTTTATCAAAATATCACAAATAATTTGTCATAATAAGTTTCTTGCTCGTTCTTCTCCATAGAGATCTACTTACGTTTTGGAACGACTAACTGACTGGACAACTCAAAAGTGCCTGTAAATTGTTTAATTGAAATAAATGTTTTGACATTAGCTTTCCATATCCTAGGACAATAATGCGTGGAAGATGAAATACAAATAATGAAAACGTGTGCCTTTAAACAGTTTACGATAAGCGGAACACGTGACCAGACCAAAGGTTAACAAACAACTCTAATAAAGCCGACGAGGACGTTCTACTTAATTAAGATCTCCCATCCAAAAAGGATTAACTATCAACCGATAACAATACATCAAAAAGAATATTACTACAACCAAAAACACGATTGAACCGGACAGGCAGATACAATCTACATTTAATTAACGGTCAAACCCAAACGCCACAAAACATCAAAGGCTATCTAAATACGCTCAGAGCAAAATCGTCTAAACATCGGCATTAGGGACCCTCTAACAATTTGTGTCTTCATACGAGGTGAAATTTTCACCCACGTTTGTCCAATAGTCTATTAAAACCTTACTACCAATAAGACTCTATCCTTTGTTTATAATAAACACTTTCCCTATCTACGTCCTACTCACGCAAGTCCTTCTTTCCATCTTGGCGTCTCGTTCTCCCGTTTGTTTTGTAGTAGCATTCTAGTGCATATCTAGGGTAGAGGAGTACAGAATACTCCCCAGGAACGTTAACGACGCACCCCGAGTATGCCTGAGGCCGATTCAATTACTACTGTCGTATTATTTCGACGAAAATATGTATGTGTGTTGTATGTTTGTTGCGGTGTATATTAAATTCTGTTTCGTGTTTATTGGTCACCGTCGGCGATGTTTGGATAAGGGTTGAATGTTACAACACCCGTATATTGGTACGAATTGTTGGTACCTGTTTAGATTAATTCTGGGTGCTCCGTATGTCCGAATTTCTCGATATTATGTTTGGTATTAAGTTTTGCTAAGTTATTGTTAATTTAAATTTTGCTGAAGTGAATTATGTTTCGATAGACACGCATTACAAAACTCAGGGTTTCTGGCTGGTTAACCCATTTCGAACCTTTTTTCATAAACATTAATATTTCTTTGACCTGAACTCTCTTCTAAATTTGAAAGAGCTTACGACAATCTGCCACGAGGGCTGATAAGACAGTTTTACCATTAAAAGAAACTGTAATATAACATTATTACTTTCCACATTCGAAGTAATAAGAAAACGTGTGTTTCAATCGAGTTCTGAATCAACTTACATAAAATATGCAGTAACTAATAAAATACGACTTTATTGACGTAACAGTTGAACATCGGCCATCACGATTCCCATTTACTTAGATCACAACGTCATTATAACTTAATTCTAAGGGCAATATCAGAGGCGAACTATAATAGGTTTGATTAACTACCGGCGGCCCGCAGGGTACAATCATCGGCCCGATATCGCCCTTAAACAACTCGATAAGGTGTTATCGGTGGCCCTTGCTGCTATTTATGGGGAGTTAATAGTTATCCCTCAATTTTGGGCGGGAGGGCTTTGATTTTCTTGATTGAACGATTTGGATAAGGTGGAATTTTATGTGATCGATATTTAAATTCAATTAGAATATTAAAAGGCAATTTTGAACGTCATATACAAGAATAAATACATTAATTATATGTATGGGAAGACTTCACTGGAAGTGAAATCAATAAAATATCCACGTTGCCTGTTACTAAACCCGTCCATTTTTGTTTCGGCGTAGTCGGGTCAAAACATAGTAAGTGAATTATGTAAAAGTAAGCTCGAGCTTAAAGTAAGAGACCTACGTTTTGGAAAGAGCAACTAGCTTCAACCTTCTTGACAATTGAAAAGCACCTGTAGTGGTCTATTTGAATTAAAGGCTTTGACTTTGACTCGAGGTGAGCTGTCACATTCTACTATCGCTGTGATCACACACGCTTCACCTCAAGCTCACATCACCGAAAAATTATTTTACAGAATAGCTAGAACAGTTTTCAGAAAAGAGTAAGCTTTTAAAATAAATCATCGTTACAGAAAAGTACCACAAAAAATCGCATTAAGACAACTTCCATTCACCATAATCCTATACACACTAAGTGACTACCAAACAAACATAGCCACATACAAAACATGACGACGATGCGTACGGTATATTAATTTTTCAACGAGTGCAGTGGTGCTCTTGAAAACGTCGCCGCTGGCGTCGCAGACAGTTGCCGAGTGTTGTAGACGCGTCTGTCTAGCCGATGAGCTACGGAGTCAGCGGAGCGAGAGCGAAGCTAAGCGGGACGAAATGCGAGGCTGCTTATTATACGACTGTTAGAATCTAATTGAACATGGTTTTATGCAAAACATTGTGTTCTAGTTCAATCTATACAGTTAAATGAAATTGAATTGTCTATTTGTAATGTAAAGTACGTTTTTTACTAAATATATGGTGCTATTGCCAAAAAACCAAGTCTGTTTGTGCCGACTAATCTCCGGAACGGCTGGACCGATTATGACGGGACTTTCACTAGAAGATAGCTGATGTCATAAGGAGTAACTTTAGCGTCATTTAAATTTTAGAAAAAAAGAAGGAGCTTGCGCAGAAAAAATAAAGACACCGCCGATTTTGTGAACCTTTCCTTCATGATTGGTAATTTTATGACAGTTTTGATTGAAATAAAAGATCTTAATTATCGTACTTTCTTTTAGTCAATTATCATCTAGACATCCTCATACCTCATAGTTTCATATATTTTAAAATCGCTTCTTTTATAGCCTTGTTACAGAGGACGTACAGATACAGTAAACGCAATGCGAGCAAAATATGGATTCACCGTGAAATTCTATTCCGAATAAAATTAATTATGCTATGTTAATTTTTCTGTTTCTGATATGTTATTTGGGCGTTGCTTATGTAATTAATTCGTTGGATATAATTGAAAAGGCTTATCAATAACTATAATAAATTATTTTCTCTTTAAGCTCCAAAACAGCTGCAAATCAATGTAGAAGTTGCACCTTTTACAAATAGACTCATTTCAGGCATGTCATCAAATCAAAACTCATCGCTAGTTTAACGCCAAAATACAATTACAAAATTAATATATTAATTTACCAATTTGAAAATTGCGCGAGGTTATCTAGGTACTACTAAATTGGGGTGAAATAAAATCAATTCCTTGATTAAATATTTAACTAAAGGCTAATAATAATCAACTCAGCCTATTATTGTCTCACTGCAGAGCAAAAGCTTCTACTTATACAGAGAAGGAAGGTTCGCTTTTTCAAGACGGATTGGCGATTTCCGACTTATATTAATTACTAGCTTCTGCTCGCGACTTCGTCCGCGTAGTTTTTTTACCCGCATTAGGTTACGTTTTTAGTTACTGCTCCGCACCTATTGGTTGTAGCGTGATGTTATATAGCCTGTAGCCTCCGTCGATAAATTAATTATCTAACACAAAAAGAATTTTCCGATTCAAACCAGTAGTTCCTGAGATTAGCGTGTTCAAACAATCAAACAAACACTTCAGCTTTATAATATTTGTATAGATAACTCCTGGTGTCCTCACGATGTATTCCTTCACCAATATCAATGTTACTATAAACTAAAAGTTTTTTTTTCAGTCTCGAATATGCTAGGAATAATCCTATACTTGCATTGAACATCGATAATACACCCTTTCATCACCAAAGTAATTATTAAAATATTTTTATAGAACCGCTCCATCCACGCGAGCGTAGCAAATAATAACACGGCTTGTTTTATTCTCTATCTGTTTTCCTGAGGCCTAATTTGTTTAGTCTTCTTCCCCCATCATTGTCTTCAACCGCGGGGGCCCACGAATGATCAATTATAGAGGTTTTCATATGCAAATGTCTCGGGAGCAATTTTAATTATGTGTTTTGATTGCATTATATATTGATCGTGTTCGTTACGAGAGGTAGATGGGGCTGAATATAAATGTATGGGATTATGTGTTGTATTGGATGGGACTTCTGTTAATCTATACTTCTATACAAATATTATAAAGAGGAAAGATTTTTTGTTTGTTTAATTGTAACGAATAGGCTCCGAAACTACTGGACCGATTTTAATCATTTATTTACCAGTAGATAGCTACAAATATTCCTGAGTCACATAGGCTATATAAAATCACGCTAGGACGAACGGGGCCAAGCAGTAACGAAAGACGTAACTTAATGCGGATGAAATAAGCCACGCGGGCGGAAGTCGCGGGCAGGTCGCTAGTTAAACATATGTTCGTATGTACTTTCTTCTTATCTAGATATATACCGCGCATTCACTTACGTTTTAGATTACTGTTTCGCTCCTGTTGGTCGTAGCGTGATATCGTGTAAACTTTTCTCTTAAATCACTCTATCTATTGATGAAAACCGCATTAAAATCCGTTGCGCAGTTTAAAAGAAGTAAGCGTACGGAGGAACAGACGGCTGGGAGCGAGTTTGTTTCATACTATGTAGAGATACTCTACTCAGAAGTGTATCAATATACACCCACAGATCGCCGGTATGTTTAGGTCCCATATAAAAGGGGGCGGGCCTATTGCCATTAACCGGGCACAAATCCTAACTCCGAGCTGCTACTGAGAATTTCATTGAAAAACCCAATAACACATTTTGCTCGACCTGGGAATCGAATCCAAGACCTCTAGCGTAGCAGTCGCGCTTAGGACCACTAGGCTAACGAGGCAATCTACGTCCTTTGATTTACATTGATATACAGTCCACAACGAATAGATTACAATTCGTACATGGGCAATCATAGTATTCAGTTTGAGATTAATCTTACAGTTTGGTTGAACATACCTACCTTTGTATCCGAAACATCAGACATTTGAGACAGATGATGGATGTAACATACCTGTAAACAATTACATTATCAGAATTAAAAGATCGTCGTCATACTAAGCAAAACTAAGCATAAATTATTGGTGGGATATGAATTTAATTTTTGGTGCGAAAAAATTCAGTAGTGGATCATGTGGGTACCCATTAAAACTTTATTTAGAACAAGTCAAACCCATTTTCGCAAAAAAAGAACGAAGTTAGACTTTCAATAATTTCGTAACCAGGTTTCCAAGTATGATCCAGAACCAGACATGATCGCAATGATAGCACTGCAAAGATTTTTACAACCTTTATATTTAACGAGCTTCTATCTGCGACTTTGCCCGCGTCAAACTTAAACTATTATTTCAAGGGAACACGTTACTGTGATAAAAAGTATCCAATGTGTTAATCCAGGAAATGGTCTACCTATGTGCCAATTTTCATCCAAATCTGTTCAACGGTAAACGCGTGATTGAGTTACAAACATCCATCCATCTTCGTAAACTTTTACATCTATAATATTAAGGGCCGACTTTTCAATCGCCTGATAACTTTTATCTGAAGAATATGTTTGATGTTTTGACAGCTTTTGTATAGAAAATATGTCAAACCGCCATATTTATTCCTCAGATAGAAATTAACTGTTGATTGTAAAATCGGGCCTAAGTAGGATAGGAAGTAAGATTTGTGAAATACGTCAAAGTCAAAGCATTTATTTCAATTAGACCATTTAAAGGCACTTTTGAATTGTCAAGAAGTTACATATAAAAGTGTAGTAATGTAGATAGGACGATGACTTTCATGTACAATATAGTTATATAAACAATGTAAAATTGAGTTCAACTTTTATTGCAGGCTTCTCCAATCATTCTGAATCAATCAACTTCAAGAACAATTTCTTCTCTCCGATTAAAACTGAAACTCAACAAATCAATTCCCCGTTAAAAGCTATCGCAAACTGGGGTTAACATTTAAATCAGTTTACTCAATTTATCCTTAAATCCTTTACTTTTCAACAAAAGGCAAACGTCTAAGATTAATATCATCCCAATATCGGATCAGTTGAAGTAACGGGTCTGAAAATCGAGAGCACCCCTTTGTGTCAAGTTGTGCGTAACGAATCGGTGAATTTTTGATCTTAAGGGGGGTGTCACCGGCATTATTAACACTTAATATTTAGTGGCGGGGTTGAAATGTGTTTAGTTACTGTTCTGCACTGTGTTGTGGATGTGTCTGATGTTGCTGGTGGTATGTTTTGTGGGACTAGAAGGTTTGTGTTCACAACTGGGATTTGTAGTTTAAAAGAAGTCAATATTACAATGTAACAGTTCAGATAATTTATTCTAACTGGATCTGTATTTCCGAACTCATTCAACCCTTTTCTCTTCAAAGTTCGTGTGAACAGGCTTCTTCTGGGTAAGCTAACTCGTCGACTTTGTCTCTGTCACCTCTCAACATAGACTAGAGCCAAGAGCAAACCCATTTTAAATTTAAAAAAATATATACTAGCTTTAATTAGCGGTTTCACCTGCTTTCAGTTACGTCTTTGGTTACTGCTTTGCTCTCTTGTATCGCAGCGTGATGTTATATAGCCTAGCCTAGCCTACAATGTCTCATGTACCTTTAAATACACCGCTACACTCTTCAAACCGGAATACAGCAACGTTGCCTTGCGGCAGAAATACGTATGATGGCAGTACTTTCTAGACGAGGTCCTTCAAAAAGAGCTCTACTACTATTCTATTAGTGCTTTAGGGTCTGAAGCTTTCTCCACTCATTTCAAAAACTTTTATTTAGATTTACTTGCAAGTATGGCCTGGAATTTAGCAATCAATATTTCACCCACTTCCACTGAATCTATTTTAGCATATTCTTCCCAACTACCGGCCCGTAAGTATAGATATGTATATCTTTTATGTCTACACTGACAGATGACACAGCTCCATCACGACACACATACAGAATCTAAAACCAAAAGCACTTACCGGGGGGTTAGACATTATTAGCGCCACGGAATTTATCGAGCAATATCAGCTAAGTAACAGCGCACAAAATGCCCAATTAAAATATTAATTACACTGAGTTGTGACACTTTGGCGGTCTGCGCCCGTTCTTACGCTTAATAGCAGGGGTGTTCTCCTGGAGGTTTAAACTTTAAGCTTTTATGTACTTATCGCCAGCCGAATATTTTCAACGTAATTTTACTGCGAAATATGTTATAGGTGTTTTTTCTTTCAAGTTTTTTAAGCGGTGTTGTGTATGTAGACCCAATTAGCGGGAAGGAGAGTTTGCCAAGTGTTATAGCAAAACTTTTCTAAACAGGTCACGATGATATTCAGGTAATCGTCGATCGGGAGTACAAGGGAAAAATTAAAATTAGTATTATCAAAGATTTTATTTCCATTAGACCATTTACGGGCACTTTTGAATTGTCAAGAAGTCGGTCGGTTAGTCAGAAAGTTGAAGTTGCTTGTTCCAAAACGTAGGCCTCTATGGAGAAGAACGAGCAAGAAACTTCACGGACACTCTTTTCAATTTTCTTCTAGCTAGCTTCTAGCTTCTATATGTGAAAATAAATATCGTTAAGACCATGCTACCGGTTTGGGGCGAACTGTAAATATAGACAATCATCATCAGCATCATCCTATCATTGACGTCCACTGTTGGACATAGGCCTTCCCTAAAGACAGATAAATGTTAGTGGCACTGGTATCTATGTTGGAATAATATCTTTAATTCTTCATATACAATATTACTTTTTTATCTCGGAAGAAAACTTTTTTTACAACCGCCCTTGAAGCATCCAATACCTTACTCACATTTCACGAGAATCCTAATCTTTAAGACAGATTAAAAGTAAATAAGCCCAAAATTGCATGAAAAATATTATCACCACCATGGATCGTATAAATGAACATTTGCAAATCAGAAAGTAGACGAGCTCTTCAGTACCATTTAAAAACCCACTCTTTACAAAGGGTTGAAAATGATTTCACCCTTCAATCGCTATAATCACCTAGCAATAACTGTGAAATCAAACATGCACATACAAAAACTATGCTTTGATCCGATACTTTTGTCGAGTCTAATGAGACACCTGAAGTGCGAAGGGCGATATGAGGCCATGAAATCAGTCGAATATTGTGATGATGTTGAAAATTATTGATGACTAGCTTCCGTCCGCGGCTCTGTCTGCGTAGATTTCACAATTCCACTCATACTCATATCAATTCTTGTATTCCACAATGTACATGTTAAACTGTTAACATATGTGTGGTAAGTGGTGAGTAGCTTAACCTTGGGGACAATCGTGGACCCTGTAGGGCATATCCTACATGTATAAAAAATATATTTAAAAAAGAAATAAGCCAAAATCCTAAATTATCCATGGAAACACAAAAACGAAATAAGAATTATCCAACGTAAGTTTAGCTAATTCCGTTCATCCGTTTAAGTAATGCCTCGCCTCGATGGTAAGGACCATTGTGTTTCTTCTTTAATTCAGGTATTGATCTTTCGATACGTGATTGGGTAACAGAGTAACATTATTAATTATAGGTCTTGTGGGAATAAACAGGATTAGGATTATCATTTTCCGTATTGCCTTACGGTATACGTTACACTACGATTATTCTTTCTCTATAATTGTTAGAAAGAATAACTGCACAATAATAGTTTCAACTTTGAAGTCATGGTAAAAACAGTACCAAAGAAAAGAAAGAAATTGCATTTCCATGTTGTCACTAGTGAGATTTTCAATACACTCTATCCTTTCTTTTATACTTTTCTGGTCATCATTTGAGAAACCATGATCATAACAGCAGCAATGTACGTATATTCGAGCGATGAATTCCCTCGAACCTAGGTGCCATACACAACACTTAACGCAGTTTACGATCCGCGGTAAGCGCGCATTAAAAAGCGGCAGCGATCGCGTCACATCGCCACTCTCACCTCCCTAATTGGTATCTTTGATCGCTTTACACTGACTTTTGACGGGAATTACGTCGAGTTCGGTAGTGTTTATAAGTTTATCTGATTCATTAGGGACGTATGGTTTGGTTTTTAATTGGGAGTCTTAGTGGCTAACGTGTACTTTTGTACGTTACAATTAATGATATTCGTTGGTCAGTTTTGCAGAGCCCTGTCTCTGTCACTCAAAGCTGTTTTCTGCGCCACCTAGGACCAGTTCTCTCGGTGCGCGTCTAGCTCATTTTGGCCTGCTATTATTTCTGAGCCGGCTTCGGCGACTCTGACCATCCTTAGGCACCAATTGCGTAAAGATGCCTAGCGATCGCTGTGCATGACGTGACCCGCCCAATCCCATTTGAGTTTACGCACATATATTCCCTGATCCAATTAGTGAGATGATAATGAAAAGGGCAAATCTAATCGCGAACTCTGCGATCCCGGGTGGTCGCTAGAATCAATAAATCATCTCGTCTCAAAATGTTGGTGGTTGTTCGTTGGATACACACGGATAGTTAATTTAAGGAACTTGATTAAATGTATTATCTTTTCTTGTATCGTTGATAACTATGCCAGATGAAATCATGCTGCGTTAAATGTATTAGCCAGTGAGTAAGGTGGTAGGTCTTGCATGCGTGGTCGTGTGTGCGCTTACAAACACATGGTTAACTCAACAACTAGACTCGGAACAAATACCTGTAGGCCATCACTTGCAGCGCTGCAGCCAATCATTTGGCGATCGTGTCGTGGAACATTTGAATAACCGTACCGATGGCAGAAGCTTGTCAAAGTTAGAACCAGTATCACATACATGTATTAATGAAACAAAGTTTCCAGCAAACACTTGTAGGCCTAAGTCAGTCGCAAGGGTAACCACAAAACGCCCTCTCGGGAGTGGCTCATACGTTGTACGCAATGGTACACTGTGCGTTTATGGTGTCATGTTTTTTATTACACATATTATGTACAAGAAGTAATGTTTGTATGTTCACAGATGAAATTTCAAAGATGACATTTTTTAAGGGATATTTTTGGTCCTTTGGTACAACAAGTTTTGATTGTGAATGAGTATCTGTCTATATACATATAGTGACATAACGTCGTTCGTATAATTGTGACAGTTTGGTTTGGTTTTTTGCGGTTTTTACCATAATTTGCAGAATTTATTTTGGTATATTCATTCGTAATTATTTAGCTTAGCCATAGCACAGAAATCTTTATATTTAGACATATCGCGACATTAGATCACACTCATAGCCGGTACGTTAGTGTCTTTCAAAGATAGAAGTAAAGCATTTTATTGTATTCTTAAGAATGATGTTATTTTATTTTTTTCTTTAAAAAAAAACGTTGCCCTACACTAGGAATTTCTCCTGTATCGTGGGTGCGTTTACAAACATATAAACACACATACACAAACCGCCAGACCCGAAACAACTATCTGTAGGCCATACAAATATTTGTTCCGTGCGGGTATCGAACCCGCGACACGCAGCGCAGCAGCCAATCGCTCAGCCACTGCGCCAACCGTGCCGTCAAAACTAACCGTGTAAACTGAGCCTGTTTGGTGCAGCTGTGAGATACACAATAAATTGTCTTTTTTCTGTATTTTTAATTAAATAACATTTATTAAATATTAATTTTGTGTACTGTATCAAATAATCTTTGAAAATAATATATAAATTAAAATGGATTATGAACTGACATATGGCGGTTATCGTTTTTAATTTCCTTTTTTTTACTCAAATATCTGAGTTTCAAATCTATAGTAGAACGTTAAGATGAACCGGAGGTAAATTTACAGCGACACAGTAATCTCTGTGTCTTACGTAGTTGGAAACGTATTGTGTTCGACGACGTTACACCATCGGCATCTTGACATAATTTCGACCCCCGTTGTGGCAAAAACCGAGTATGACCGAAACATTAGTGATGTAGGCATATCGATAGTTTTTATGGACGATTAAATATTTCATGTCATATCTACCGTTTACATTTTACCGACATTTTGTAGTATTCGTGATTTAATTTTTTTTTTTGCTTAATTTTGTTGTGTGAACTATTTACTGGAGCATATTAATGCAAATTAAGATTAGCCTAATAAAACAGTGCTTTTGGGAATTTCCAGACAAATTATTATAATGACAAACAACAATTGTTAGCAAGAATAGTTTATTCAAAAAGGAAAACATAGGTCAAAAGAAAATTAGGGTAGTAGGTAGTCCCATATTTGTTCAAAACATAAAAATAAATCCAAGCATCGATACAAAGCGTCCTCCCAGCGCTATCTCCTGTCCACATCGACACTTATTTACCAAAATCACCCCATCCCTAAACTGAGACAAAGTGTTGGTGTACATTAGCGGGTGGCAGGGTGTTTTTATTGCCTCCCACGCCTTAAAATATTGTCTGATTCATTAGAGGATATTTCACATTTAAGTTTCGTGTGTGCTCTTAGCTTCCCAGTGAGGATATTCCCAACTTTTGAGTGGCAAACGGAGGCGATCATTTAAAAAGGGGAAAGGCGGGGGGTTATAACGACACAGTTACAATTTTCTGAAAGGATACCGTTACGTTCGCGTAATAAGACGCTAAGATTCCGTTATACTCTTAATTATGGTGGGGGGTAGGGGGTGTAAGGTAATGACACATGTATGTAAATATTCGCTGTAACGACTCGAGGTGGCGACGTGTTCACGCCTTAATGGGCGCTCGGTTGTTTTCTTTGATTAAAGAATTTTATTACCGTATATAATTCACGATTAGACGTTAAAGGGTTTGGGAGGCGCTGCGTTTTCTTAAGATAAAATGTTCGCGTAATGACGGGTGCGTGATTCCGAATCGTAATTGTTATTGCCGACGGTTTGCGGGGCGGCTGTTTGAATTTAAGCTGCCGAACTGGATAGTGGTACTTATTTTAATATTAGAATTCGATAGAACTGGTAATCGCTGATGGCTCCGGTATTTGGAAATGCTGCACCTAGTAACTAGAAAAGGCGAAATTTGGTCTTTTGAGAATATACCGTGCAAAAGGACCAATATTCTTCAAAGAATTGGTTACAGAGTTCATTTTATTTTACTACTTCCATTTGATTTTATAACAGTTACGTATACTAATATTCAATAATACTGTTTTAAGTACATAAAAGCACTAGTTAATACATTGCATGTAAGTCAAGTATACCATAAAACACATCCTCGCCACTTGGCAATGATGTACCTTTCATTAGTGAAATGTTTTTGTAATCGGACCACCAGTTTCGGACATTACTTGTTACAAATAAACAAACAATTTTTTTTTAAATATTACTATATCAAAAAGTATAAATTATAAACCAAAAAGTTGAGTCCAGAAGTGTGACAAGCAAGTTACATGACCACGTTCCATTTTTGGACCAAAACCTCCTGTATTTTTTCTACTCTCGTATATAAATTAGCGTCCCATTTAAACTATGTATATATACAGGGTGTACACGCGTCCTCTACACCCTCCTTTTGAATCTTATAACCCGCTCGCGTTTTAAATTTTAATGAATATAGATATCTTTATTCGCTTTGAGCGAGCCTCGCCTGCTCACTGAGAGCGCTGATTAAGGTGTGGTTCTAATGTAGCAATATTTTTTTATAATTATCAAATATTTTTTTAGTAAAAAAGTAAATTTTTAATTATAAAGGTCCATTTGCAACCAAAAAAAATACAGTAAGTGCTAAACGAATTTAAAAAACCCATTGTTTTTAATTAGCAAATAATTTGCAATTATATGTTTAGACTTACGCATGTTCTCCTAGATTTTTGTGTGTAAAACATAAGGTGGAAAAAGATATCACATACCCGTTAACTAGGCATACTGTCTATCAAACTAAGTAAGTTTGAGAAAAATTATTAGTGTGAATTTATATTTTTGGTGTGAAAAATCATTATGTATGGTAGTGCACAATGTAACGGATGCAAAACATTAAGTTCAGTTAGAACATTTCAAACTAGTTTTCGTAAAAAAAAAAAATTGAACCTTGACCCAAAAAAATCCGTAACTAAAACAGAAAAATGATCACTAATAATGAATATTGGGAAGCACATGTAACTTTCGACTTCATTAAATGTGTTTTTACATCCATTATAAGAACAGTGCCAAGAACATTCGTCGCAACCCCGAACACCTATTCTTTTAGCGGGCACCCATCTTAAATTGTGATTAAAACATTCGGAGCGCGCCATTAAATCTAATATGCAACGGAATCATGTGCGATGTTTGTATGTAGCTTGCAGTTTTTTGGTGTAATAATCATAATTACTCATAACGGTTATGTCTTACTTTTGGCTCGTACCGAAATTGTTTCATGAATAGGGTTAGTTCATTATGTCACGATTAGAATCTGTTGGGTTGTGTCAAAACTGTGGGCTGATCGATTACTTTGAAGTCTTGCAGTGCTATTTTGTTGGGGACCACACCTGGGATGTTCTGGTCACGGATATATTAATTCTTTAAGTCAAAGTTCTAACGTTTTTTTGTCTTTACGGCCCAGAACTGTTGCATGCACCTGAAGCACAGTCCTTTGTGTGCTTTACATTTCGCAGTATGCTAAGAAATGATTTATCAGTCGTAACATGAAAAATCGCTTCCCAGCAATCATTTTTCCTTAATGTGACCTAGTTTGATGCGCAGTATGCGTTTTAAATTGTCAAAAATTACACAAACTAAAAATGAATAAACTTTTCGTACCCACATTTCATTATAGTTACATAACGTTATACAACGTTACAAACGATATCAGTAACAAGATGATTAAGCGTCCTACTTAGCGTTTCAAATGACTGCCATAATGACGTTCAATAACCGCTCCTGTCTCTAGACAAAAATTCTGTAAACATCGTTACAGTGTCGTCAATTAGTGGCAAGCCGTGGAAGCCATCACTAATTACTGGCTATCGCCGATGTGTAGCCGCGCCTTCACGTCAAACGCGTCATAGTAATTGATGGTACGCTTTCTAATTAAATTGCTTGTATTGAACTAGTATAGTTTATGGTTAAGTGGTTAGTTTTATAGGGCACGTCATAATGGTATTCAGCTATGTTCAATATACACGGTGGAAGCGACAATGTGACGAAAACTTTTACTGGTGGATTGAGATTTGGTCTTCCTTTTCCACGCGGATCTAAAGACCAAAAATATTATAAAAGTAAAAAAAAATAATAACTCTAAATGATTTCCATAGCTTTATACAGAATAGATTATGCTAAAGTATCGCTAAGTCGTGTCAGTCAATGTTTCGATAACGAAGAATTTTGACCAACTTCAGAGAAACTATTGCCTGTCTTAGACAGGACACGCATTATGAAAAGATTTCTCACTTTAGATCTCTAGCCACAATTAGCTCGGATCTTACCATCTCGCTGTGAGCAGAGTACTATTTCTAGACATATTAATATTTTATAGTATGAATAACTTTAAATAATGTAAAAAAATATACAGAAGGCACTCTTTACTTTCACATTGTCACACACACATTTATGTAACATACCATTACCATAAAACCAATCGTTTCCTATAACATTCAATAAACAAACAGAAATACAAACCTTAACGACATACAGTGACTTCGTGATGTCAGTCATTTAAACTCCACCCGATAGATTAGGGTGTAGCCTATGATTATCTAATAGAAACTATTAATTTTGTTGACAACAGCGATGTGATCGGCAATTGTCGTGGGGATTCGACCTTTCATGATATTAGTTATTAGAATGTAAGTGAATGGTGATAATACATGTTATTTGTATGGCTTTGTTTACTTGGAGGGTTTATTTTTAATGGAGGTATTATGGGTTGATGGTGTAGGTATTTTATATTGTGGGCTCAAAGTATTTTTTACTGTTTTAGGTCTGTAAGATAGAAGTGTACCTAAGGATCAAAATTATTAAGATCTAGCATATTTTATTCTTTGGTGCTTACTTTCTTATTGAGATAATGTAATAACTGTTAAATCCTGAGAAGCAAAAGCTCGCGTGGACTGCTTTTACGATATCATACGGCAGTGATTCGCATCCTTAGTCCGTAGGGTGTGGGCCAGCGCCAACAGATGCCCTGTGATTGCAAGTAGACTAGACTGTGCGTATGTGTACCACTGCTGTAAGGATTCAGCTCAGCCTTTTTGGTCTTTTTTGTAACTGTTTTACTTTATAAGTTAATTAGCTTCTGCCTGCGACCTCATACGTGTGGTATTTTTCACCCGCGTAAGGTTATGTCTTTGGTTAATGCTCCGCTCCCGTGTGTCTTAGCATGCTGTTATATGGCCTTTACTATTCCTCATGAATCTGGCAGTCATATACAAAAAAACTCAGTTAGGTAGTTCCAGAGATTAGCGCGTTTAAACAAAAAAACAAAAAACTCTTTAGCTTAATTATATTAGTATAGATTGTTATTAACACTATCGAGTCTTGGTCCTTGAAAATAAATGATTTATTATTTTGATGATCACGTCAGTTCACGTCACGAGACATCTCTCCCCCAACAGAACGTGTATCGAATTATTTAAACATATTTCCCTGGACGCAATGTTATTGTGTACTATTACTCACAGGGGTGGACAGAATTAAATACTCCAGATGAGGGATAAGTATAGGGCTGACACGTAAGTCCAGTTAAGTGATTACAGAATGGAGGCTAGATAAGTACCTAACAGGTAATGAATGTAGGAATCATCTCACAAACCCTAACTAATATTGTAAATGCAAAAGTAAGTTTGTTACCTTATCACACCTAAACCCCTGAACCGATCATCCTGAAATTTTGCATATACGTTGTCACATAAGATACCATCACGCCTATATTCCCCGAAGGGTTAGGCAGAGGTGTAACAATGTACACCCACAGTTCGCCGGTATGTTTAGGTCCCATGTAATAGGGGGCGAGGCTATTGCCATTAACCGGGCACAAATCCTAACTCTGAGCTGTTACTGAGAATTTCATAGAAAAACCCAATAACACTTTTTGGTCGACTTGGGAATCGAACCCAAACCTCTCGCGTAGCTGTCGCGCGTAGGACCACTAGGCCAACGAGGCAGTTCACGTGAGGTGATACGTTGTCAGGTGTACAGAAACGGACATATTGTACCTTGCATCCCGAAAAAAAGTACTGTTAAGGAGGAAAGTAACAAAAACGTTTTTTTGATAACAGATGGCGCCACGTGGCTTTCGAATCTTGGTTGAATTTAAAATTTTTGTACCTAAAGCATTTTGTGAGTCTAGAGTGTTCACTCAGACAGCTGTCGCGGGCGAAAGCTACATACATACATAAACTCACGGTATTTTCCCATGGGTGTAGACAGAAACCACAGAACGCCACCTGCTACAATCCTTACATACTTCTTTCGCCTTGTCCACGTTCATACATCTGTTCATACAAGCACGCCGGTTATGAGTACTGCGCACCTGACCTTTCTGAAGAACCTCACCAATAAGGTCAGGGTAGGTCTTTGTAGGGCGTCCTCTCCAGGCGTTGACACTCACATCTGCCATATAAACCCCTTTTGTTAGTCGCCTTTCACTCATCCTCTTAACATGACCGAACCATGTCGAAAGCTAGTATACTATAAATATTATAATTTAAAATGACTTTATTATACAAAATCTTTATCTTCTTGTGAAAGTCTCCAGGTGTGTGTGATTGGTTGACCGTCTAACGTTTTGAGAGCATATTAAAGATATGATTTACTCTCGATTATCTATAACTCTGTTTTAGGTTCTACCTACAATCGTTTTATAGCTATCTGACCATTGTCCTGTCAATGTATTATAGAAAAAATAACTTTAACGTTCACAAAAAACATTACCCTTGTCAACACAAACATATTGAGGGCGTAGCAATTTCTTCACAATCCCTGGAACAGTCATAGATATAAATTGTGTGTAAGAAACCGATATTTCCTCATAAGCTACGTAGGAGGTCACATCTAGATAAATAACATATGTCCAGCCGCCCTCTGTGGCGCCCCCTAGTGGCCGGCGGTGGCTAATCAAATATCTTTTCCTTTTCCCGAGTAGGTGACAATACGCGACACGAAGAGACGCTTGTCAAAGTTTCATGTATTATTTTTACATTGTGTAACTGGGGTACGTATACTGACCATCAAACTAAGTAACCTTAGCAAAAAATACTGCTGGTTTTCAGGTAAGGTCCAGAACAAAATTAAAAAAAAAACATATCGATGAGAAGAATACCGGCTTCGTTAGGTGTCATTTCACACCCGTTATTCAAAAAGTTGGAGAAACGTATGAAAGGTACCTGTATTATTCTGTTAAAAAAGCCATTTTGTGAGAGCTGTCAGTGTCGGTAACTTATCATCCCACATCTAATTTCACTGAAGGCGATTTTCACAAAATACACCGGCTAATTCAACTTATAATTAGGAAAGTTCTAGAAAAAAAAATGCTTATAACAACTATTCCTATTCTAATCAATACCTAAGTGGCGTTATAAAGTAGGTATCCCTTGTTCAAGCGATACAAACAAGCTAATAAATATTAGGTGAGTACGATTGACCATTTGTATAGAAAAAATTAAACAAAAGATTGAGTGCCGCTGTCCCACGTCTACGAGGAGCGAATGGCAAATGATTAATAAGGCTAATACCATTAGTGGTACGGACGACACATTCGATTACTATTGGTAACACTGTGTAGGTATTATGGCGGAAAATAACAACGCTATTGTAGCAAAGAATATCGCATTGAACATTGTGCATTTCGGTAATGGATGGAAACCACAGATTAAACAAAGACCACGCCTTCTAAATTTAAAAAACATCACATTCATCTGAAAAACCGTTAGCGGCTTTTCGTACGAATTGTTAATGTGTAAACTTTTAAGCGAGAGTGAGCTGTTGTGATTGTTTATCGATAATTCAGCCAACAAATCGTGCGCTTGACAATCTGTCACATTAATTTTCCGTTCGCGAAACCGACTCAACTATTCAAAATGATAAGCCATTATTTGTAGGCCATAGAAATATATTACAAAAAGGCAAATAACTGGAATGATGTTCCGTTAAATCAAACAACATAGAAGATAATTTAATAAAATCTAAATTAAACCGTAAAACACACAACAAAATAACACCAAGTAAATATTGAAGCTATGATAAATGATGGAACAATGAATGGAAAGTATCACCCGGGATCATATATTACGTGATCTTCGTCTTACTGCCTGTCGGGGACACAATTACTCAAAACTAAAGCCGTGTCACCGATATAATGGACAATGGACACGCGATGCAGGAAATAACCTGAGATGATAGAAGTGGTACCTACTGGCTATGTTGTGGAAACTCTTGATGAAAATAATGTTTTTGTAAAAGCAATAGCTGCGGAGGTAACAATAATAATACCAGCTTATTATTGTCCCACTGCAGGGTAAAGGCCTCTTACTGAGAAGGCACGAGGATGGATCACCACGCTTGCTCGGGGCGGATTGGCGATTTCAGATTATATTAATTGTAAGCCCAAGTTTCCTCACAATGTTTTCCTTTACCGATGTCTGTGATGGGCAAGATAAACTTAGAAAGTACATAATATATAATCTTAATAAAATTGAAATATTTTGCGTTGAGTTTAATAATTAAATTGGAAAAAATAAAATGCACGCGTATCAAAGGACCAATTTCTTAAAAAAAAAGGTTTTATAAATAATTTTTACTTTACCTATAATTCACAACATAAAGCTAGAAAGAATTTTCAATATTAGAATTAGGATAAACAACCTCGATAGCCGCTATCAATTACAAGGCCAATTTGCTACTTCAAATGCCAACATTTCCCTTCACGACATTCTTTTCTTCCGAGATCGACACGAAATACACCCTCTAATTCCTCAGAAAAATTCCACTTTCCTATTTTCGGCACACAGGGACAAACAAGGGACAGTCGACTGTATAATCATTTATCTCGAGTTTAATAAAAGGAAGATTATTTAGTGCTGTGGACGAGACAACACTAATGTCGCATGATTTAATCCCATTTCATTGGGAACTCTGCCAGGGATAGCTATCGGGGTGAGGATGGTAAAGACTGAATACGTATTTTTTCGTGTACGAAAGTTTATAAATATATTTCAGATGAATTGGTGTGGGGGAATTGGAAATAAGCCTGATTTAAAAGACCACTAACTAGCAGAGCTGACACCTTAAAAGACTAAACTAAAGCGTCGCGTCGTGGTGTCGCTTGAGAATTTTAGGGTTGATTTTTCTATAATTAGATTATTATTATACAGTCAGATCTGAATATGATATAGGTATTTTTTAAGAAAAGTTGTCCATCCGCCATAAAGTTATCAGATGATTAAAAATAGACCTTTAGGTACGTGATGGACGAAAGTTCTTGAATATAAAAATAATAAAGAAAAACAATTCATAGTTCCAAATGAATACCCGGTCGATCCCCTAGTATGTGTTGACAATAATCTCAAGACGACCACTAAACCAAGTCTCGGAGACAACAATAGGAAACCAAAACACAATTGAACGCGTGGTTATATTTCCGCTAAACCCCATTATATTAGTAGATTAAAGGCCACTTTACTCAATATTCCATAAAATATTGCCTCATAAATAGACGGGCAGCTGCAAAGACGTGATCAGACCAGGGGTCGGCGAGTGTAATCCCGTTAAAAATTGCCAAACAGAAAACAAACTGACAATGGCGGGTGGTTATACATCAAGTGCCTTAAAAAGAGAGACGGAAAAAAAGGAATTCGTCCGAAAGTAAACGGCAGATGACGTCCGAAGACGGATTCCGGGCGGTTCCGGACGACAGATACGAATGAAATCGGATGGGTGTAATAGAGACTGGCACGGTCAGGCTAAATGACCGACATCCGGCCGTAGACAAAAGCGAATCCGCCGTAATAAAGCAGGATTGATGAAAAAGCGCTAAGCCACGCCGATATAACGGTGTGACGTAAGATATAGGAGATAAGCGGCGGAGACTTGCTCTTCTTTGGGACAAGTTATTCTGACTGACTGCCTCCTTGACAATTCAAAAGTACCTGTAAATGGTGTAATGAAAATAAATAATTTTGATTATGATTAAGGTAACCCAAGAGTTATAGTTAAAATAAAGATTTTCCGAAGATTTCCATCAACGTGTGATGAAGCCTAGTAATAATTCACGTTATAATTAGCAAGTCGGACTCATTTCCAACCATATTAGTCAATTCTTGGATACTAGACACCACCAATCAACAGACATACTTTTATGAGCTGTCATAACGTGATTCTCCCATAGATTTTGTACGGCTGTAGTCATTTCATAAACTGTGGCATAATTTATTTGTCAATTCAATCCATTGATCACAAAGCAACAAAAAATCTGTTTTTACAGTTAATTGATAATAAATCTGGTTTTCGGAGCCAAAATGTTTTTTTAGAGAATTTGTGGCTTGAAAATATTGCTTAATAGTGTCAACTACCCAATTGCTCCTGGGCTGGAATCTTTAGAACGATTTAGACCTCAAACACAAATTCCTGAATTGAACACGGTTTACGATCTACAAATCCCACCAAACAACAGCAAATGTCTTCCAGTCCAACAAACAAGACATACGCCGATGTTTGCACCAAACAATGAGACTTCACTCCGGGCAGCTTTAACACAAAGCTATTGCTATTACAGAGATCGCGAGGAGCGGCCCATCGAACACTGCCAAGCTTTACCGGACTCACTTTACCGGGATTTCGGATATGACGTAAAGCACTCACTTAGATCCCCCTCCACCCCCTGACCGAGTTTTTCTCCTTCTATTTATTAGCTTAGGATACATTTGAGGATGAAAGGAGATTCGTCGAGATTATTTTTCGGCAATGCAATATGAGGGTTTGTGATGTCGTTAATTATGGTGCGCTGTTATTGGTGTATAGTTTTTGTCTTCAAGATGTTTGAAATGCAGTTTATGTCAGTAAACAATGGTTGTTCGGTTTTTGAATATCGAAACTTCATATGTGCAATTGAAGCGATACATATTTCTTATTAACATCGAAGAAGGGCATTATTACTACTATTAATGCAAAAGTCTGCGTGTATGGATGCATGGATGTTTCTTATTCTTTCACGCTTAAACTGCTGAACGAAATTAGAGGAAAGTTGCCGCACATATAGATGATCAAGTTTAACACATTTCTTTGATATCCCTTGTTTGTATTCCCCCGGGATAGTTTAGAAGCTAGCTTTAATTTTGAAGTCTACGTAGACAAAATCGCGGTCAAAAGATATTAAGTACATATACAACAGCACATAATAGATACTCATATTTCAATTGTGAATATTCTTAATTTAATGCGAGTAATCCAAAAACTGGAAGATACAGGAGAAGGTCATAAACACCATTTTTGAGAAATAGTACTTAGTACTGTAACTTAAAGTACACTATTCAACTACCACGGCTACCAGACGCTTTTCCAGCCTTTTCAAAGCACCCACAGATTTGTCTTTGAACGAGTCAAATGCTTCACAAAGATATCCCAACATAATGAGAGCAAAACAAACACGTCACCCAGCCATATTGTAAATTATTAACAACACAAAAAGCGGAATAGCTACAATATTTACAGTTGACCCGAAATTACTGTTTCTTAACTCATAACCTTTGTTGTAAAATGAAACAGAATAGAGAACGTACCCTGGAGGGACACCTGCCAACCATGGGGGTCACAGTAACATATATTAATAACGCGTTAATTTATTAACAAGCACTGTTTATCCAGGGATTAACTGAGAATAGTTTTAGTTGAACAACAAAGGGCTGAAAGGGTTCAAAGCGAATTTCTTGCCAACATATTTACCTAAGGTGTAGGTGATAGTAATTTTACGCGCGAGAGGTCCGAGGTTCGGACGATGGCAAACATGTTACCCGGGACATGCCTAAAATTTTCACGTACATTATAGAAGGTAATGTTTCAGAATCAAAATCCGTTGTTTGTTTGATGCTGCTAACGGTACATGTGATTGTTAATGAAAACTAACAAGTCTCAGAATCAAATACACGTAACTCATGTTAAATTCAAATGTTTGTTCGTGCGAAATGAGATTTTGTTACAACTTTTGTACGGTTTGCTAAACTGAAATCAGACGGTGTTTATTTGTTAACGTGTAACAATGAAACTAACTATGTTTTAGAAACGTTATTGTGGATAGTATTACGGGTTGTGTTAAAGGAGTCTGCTCAATACGCCGTATCGTATTATGACCGTATTAGAAACGTGTCCTTACAACAAAATAATTCTAAGTATTCATACTCCTTAATTATGAGATTATGTCTTCTATACCGTTTTGTCATCGACCAATAGCGTCGCGTGGCATGCATGAACATCAACGATTGTTGGTTTATAGGTTCTAGTGGACATAGTGGTCCGAGTTATGTTTCTTTCGTGTGATGTATTAGTCGATCAGTATTTTAGTCTTCTATAATATTTTTTTTAAATTAATTATATAATAAAGACAAATATTATTAATAAAAAAATAGCTTTATCATTTGACTGTCCTCAATTAATTTTGACATTTGCATGCCAACCCGTATTATCTTTTTAATGTGAGTAAAGAATTATGATTATTATGATTACCGATTATCCTCCCATTAAGTTAGTCACCTATAAAGATCTAGACTTCTGCAGATAAATTCAGTATCAAGAACCAGAGTATTAAATCTCGCAAAACTATCACAAAGAAGAATCGTTAACTTTGTTAAATTCAACGTTTTCACTATTTCATGTTTTATTTGCGAAGTCTCTAGTTACTGAACTTCTGAGAAAAAGTCTGGGGTATCGCAAAAAAGCTATCGCAGTGCCAGGGGGACAAAGAGTCGGTTCACTAACATAATTAAAATCTCCCGATTCCAACAGCGAGCGTCGCGAGCAATTCCCTACTTTTTAATTATGGAGAAATATCTAAAGATAACATGGTAGGTACTGCGTTTATTCACAGTGAGTACATTTCCCCGGGACTAGTCGAGGTGTAGCCAAAGAAAACACTGTCGGTATGCATTTCGTTTTTTTTCCGGTAAGGACTTTTTTATACTTTATTTTTGTAAAATTCTTAAATTGAATGTAAATAAATAAGGTAAAAAGACTGAACAGAGTATTATAGGCAGATCAGCTATAATATGGTAAAGTTGTGTATATTCTTTTAATGAGGATCTTTGGAAGTATTGGTTCAATAATAATAAAGCTACACTATGGCTGTGTCAAAGGTTATAGTATACTTGACTTCCATGAGGACATAGTCGAGGGCAGAATCTTGTAATTTATACAAAAAACGACCAAATTTATGACGTATACAAATGATCAATTACAAAAGTAAGGTTCGTTATACACATAAGCGAATCGGCGCATTTCGTTCTACCTTTTCAATACAAGGGTTGTATTGATAATGCCGGATAATGTTCGATCCACTCATATGTATGGAGACTCTAATAAAATGAAAAACGATAAGCAAGCAACGCGCAACAGTTGTTAATTTAGAAAAATATACCTTAATTTAACTTTCCTATCTTTATCTCTCTAAAAAAGACAACACAACACAAGAGGCAGAATTAACAACAATTCAATCCCGAAACACGGAACCAACTAAATATTAACACCAGTCGAAAAACCCCTTAAATCCTCACACAAGTCACTTTCGATACGGACAAGTCAAACATCCGCCCACATCGGTCCAGAAGGCGAAACCTTACAGAATCATTTACCATTCACATTAATTAATAGTACTTGTAACAATAGTTTTATTTGCACTGCCCGTGTGCTCCAACAAAGAGTTTTCCCAGTATTATTTTCTATACAATCGTTGTTAGACGAGTTTAATTTGGTACGAAATCCCCGTCGGGGTGGGTAGTTGTTAAATAGTGCACAATAGATGTGGCCGGTGGTTCATTAATGATGCATCGCTTCGGTTCGGACCTTCGAAGGCGGGACCGTTTGTGGATGCCTAAGGTTCGACGCATCGGGCGTTAGATGGTGGTGTTACGTTATAAAGATTTTAAGGAGATTTCAAATTCATTAGGTTTTGAATGGCGTGAAATATGGGGTGTGAAAAGACATACCACGTAGCCGTTATTGCTGGTAAACTATTTCTTTTGGCGTGAGAAAACTCTGTTCAAGGTACAATGCAATGTAACAAAAAAATTATTGAGCTTAAAGGTGCAAAGTTTAGCAACATTTCTAACTCGTTTAAAAAAAAAAAATGCTAGCACTAGGGATCTCGAATAATTTACTGAACTAACTGTTTCTTCCAACCAGTATTGTATTAGACTTGTGATATAAATAAAATTCGTATTATACAAGCTGGTATTTAAATGTAGATTATAAGTGTCTCATTCATTCAAAATTATATCTTAGCACCTATTAGCATGGCTGCCAAAATCATTATCCGAGGGAAAAAAAGCCCCGCGGGGAGAAATAGAGAAAGAATCAGATTTCCGAGTGGAAACCCTTCAGTTTCCAGTGAAGTGGCATGATAATTATCCTTTAATGATCCGTTCGGGAGTCACCATCGGTGAGGCCCGGTATTAATATTCCATGCATCTGGTGCTGGTACAGATTTTGTACTGATCGTGTTGACAAAATACGACTTTTTTACACGTAAATAAATATTTGATATTACTTCTGGATATGCTAACAATGCTTTACGTCACTTTACAAATCACTTAATCGAGAAATCTTATTAAACAATATATTATAAATATTCAACCTTTTTTTCGAGAGTTTCCTTTTTTTAATTGATATTGTTTAGTATTAAACCAATCATATCCAAATCTAGCCTAGAAGGAGCAGATTGAACAGACGTTTATATCATGATGTGGTCATTCCTAGGAATGTGTAAGTTTGTTCGTTGGTCTGGCCTTATTTTACTGAACAACGGAGAAACAGATTTACGCGAATTTTGCCATGAAGAAAGTTTCTGGTCCCAAAAAATTACACAATTCCTGTGGTGTAAACCACAAAAGTAAAGCCACGGATAAAACCTAGTCTAAAATAACTCCTACCTTAACTATAAATCCCGCCGATCCTGTCAACAAGTCTGTACATAGCCCGCGGAAGTGCGCTTTCAAGTCGATTGTTTCACGAGATTTTAATAACGGTGCAACGCAAAGAACAAGTCGGAACACCATTGTTGACTTCAAGATGGTCGGGCTCTCGTCAAACCCGACGCCACTCCGCTCCTCCCAGTTAGATTTTATTAGGTAATAATGTTGTTAAGCCCACAATTCATTCGATATTCGATAGGAAGGACATTTTAAATGCTTAAGAATTTATTAAGCGACGAAACTGTACAAGGACTGTGGATTTGGGGAAATCTAACAGACGATGTTTGGTTTGAACAACAAATAGACGAAATAAAAAAATATGTATAGTGTCACAGAAATACGTGCATTTTAAAGGACAACTTAGATGGGCGCCGGACATAAATGAATTGGCAGCTGCACGTCGTAACTGTGACGAGCAGGCTACCACTCAGCATAATGCTGTGCTACGGGGAACTGCAGCACAGTGCTGGTTTTCGGTGGTCACCTAAATAAGAGTGTAGTTAAACTACCAACATGTTTTAATTCTCTAATTATCCGCCTTTAAGGCACATAACATCGTGAACGCTTGGACGACGTAGTAGGTTACAAGCAAACCCACCCCAAATACCAACAAAGACATTCCCAAACTAACTAAAATGTCTATAAACTGAAGTTTCTTTTGATGAGATGCATATCTCTGGTATGTGGCCTCTTTATGAGCGAGGGTCGAATCAATGAAGGTGGCCATAACTCACATAGTTCCCAAACTATCATAACAAGAGCCTGCCAACTATTTGGACTCTTTGTCTTCAACCTCGATGCTCCTTTAGTGCCAATAAATAATGTCATTACCTGTTCATGAGCTGCTGTGAACCATATTCGGGAACAATAAGAAGATTTGGGACGCTATTATATGCATATAAACAGAGCGAGACATCGGTCGCGGTTTATTAAGGGATCCTTATGTTTCTGGAAGGGGTTAGGGCGTAAAATTAATGAATGGGACCTTCCATATCTTCAAGTTAGATGACCTTCAATGTCTTTGGGGAATAAACTAGTGTTGTATGAAGAAGTGCATTAATGTAAAGTGATTAGACTTAATTGTTGAAGTGATATTTAATTGAAAAGCGATATGACAAGGCTTTAAGTACATAGTATCAATATCATGATTTATAAGAGTTTTGATCTGAAGGGCAACTCTCGTGTTTTACGAACGTTCGCACCTCATCTCAGTAAATTTCAGTTTCAATCTGTAAAAATATGTCAACAAGTTTTTAGCATTGATTGTCGCTAATATGAGAGTGCGATTCGATTTAGAATATTTGTAATGATGGAAATTCGGTTTACGAGTAAAAAGTACTTATCATGTTACAACTTTCATCACAAATATGAAATTCAGTCTCCAAAAAAATTCAGCTTCACCAACTAAACAAATAAAAAAAACGTTTCTGTAGTAAAAATTCTCAATCGCATCCAGATTTTTTCCCTCCGAACGTAGGCAGCAGGGGCAATTACCAACATCTCGGACACAACGGCGCAGACGTCCTCGACTCACAATGGTCTCCACTAGACTCTCGCTGTAACGAATCCACTACTGCGTACTATCAACCAGTCCCTCGCGAAACTGGAGCGGGATTGTTTGTGTGACACTCCTACCACACAACAGATACCTACAGAAGACTGGCTTTAAACAACGGGCGAAAAGGCATACGCACGCACATATAGACACTCTTCACCTACGATAAGTGCAAGTTTACTTGCGAAGAGCATTTGTTTGTTTCGAGATCTCCTTACGCATACATCTCAATGTACGTACGCCTGTTTTTGCTCATCATCAGGAGTAGACCTTCTGTATCTATCTATCTGATGCTCCAACACTACCAGTTAATGATGTATGGGGGTTCATTACACGAACGGTTTTGTTTCGCACGCTTTTAGAATTTTTGAAAGATTATCTTACTGATGATAGTTGTTTGTTGTGATTATAATATTCTTTTTAACTTGGACAAAGGTGTGCTTGGTGATATTAATGATGATGCTGACTTGTTTAATGACGTTCTAATAAGTGTTACTGTTAATTAAGCACTTATTAAGTACAAGGACATTTTCTTAGCAGTCTATATTAAGGCGGCTCAAAACGTAGCCACGAGTTTAGCATTATCAGTAGAGTCCATCATTTACAGCATCAGGATTCGCAGGACACCAAAACAGCTGTAATATTGTTTATGGACCCGCACGACGTTTGGAGTACAAACGTCATAGAAGAAGAATCGTCAATAAATGTCCACTTGGGCAGGTTTTTGACCAACTTGTATCCGGACAAAGTATATTTTCAGCAGACCACACTTATGTTTAAAGGTGTACATAGAAAGTACCCTAAACTATTATGTTAATAGTGTACCTAATACCAATTAATCAGTTCATGTCGTGACAATATTCCCTCCAATAATTCACAAACATCAAACCCATATTGTATGTGGAAGGCGACAACTACACAAAGCCTTTATTGGCCCGTATCCCGCACAATCCATCACAACCCTTGTTTCCCCCGTCCAAGGGTCTCTTGTACCTTGATCATTATTTAAAATATAGATGAGTGTTTTCTTTCCGATAATCGAGACCACGATTGAGGGTTGAACACAATAGGCAAGGTCCTTTTAAAAGCGTCGCCTATAGCAGTTGTGGGGGACAAGAGGACCGGGTCGCGCTTATTTGTATTAGTAAATTGAAGGTACACTGTCCAGTCTATTGAGAACCCTGTCGTTACATTCTTCGTTTCCCTTTAGTTTGGCTTTTTGTATGGTGAATAGTTTGAATATTTGTTTTCTTTTATAAAGTATTCTGCGTTGAATTTAGTTTAGGAAAGAGGGTGTTATCCTTTAAATTATCCGTTTTAACTTCCTGAATATTTTCGGCAACACAATCCTCATAATACTTTGTCCTTAGAAACCGTTTTCATTAATTATTAGCGATTCACAGACTCGCTATTACGTCATTAACAATATGCAGTTATTAACGAAAGAAATTCCACCCCCAGTCTGACTTTTTTTCTTTTCAATAACCCTGGAACCATCAAAGTTCGTCCAACTCACACCTGACCGGTTTCATATATTTCAAAAGTGGAATGGGGCGCGGGGGGATCAATTAAGGTGGTCTTTGTGCACATTATATCGACGCTCATTGAAAAGAGTTGTGATTTTCTTTGATACCACGCAGACGTGGTTTGCCGAGTGAAAAATCAAAGGACCTGCTATGGTGATGCATGAAGGGATTTATTAAGATTTAATGTCGGCAACGACACTCCGAGGCGGGAAAAGAACGAGTTTCAAGTGCTCACCGCGATGTACGTTTTACATGACGCCATTTTAGATTTGTTCGTGTAAATGTGGAGTGGCAAGGTGAACGCGCTGCTACGCTCAACTGTGTTGGATTTAAAATAAATATTTATAGTTTGTGTGGCGTAATTATATGCTGGGATCGATTTGTTTGGAAGCCTTACGTTCTTTGGTTTGGGTATGTCTTAAAGTTATCAGATAAAAAAACCATTTCATTACTCTAGTTGATTAATTTTTTTTACAAGCACACGAAGACAAACTCGTTGATATAAAATTCCGAGCGAAATAAATGAAACTTTTTGACTTTAAAATTGCATTCCTTTTACATTTAATGGCCTTTTATATACAGCTGGTCCTTTGATCCGCCAAAGCGTCTTTTCTCAATCGGGCCCGATGGAGCGACCACAAACACTATCTACGATCATCGGCTTAACATGCTGAGTTAATGAACACCCGTGGGCTTACATATTCACACTAACCATGTACGGACATAGAGAAGGGTGGTAAGTGGGGAGGAGGGAGGTGGGAGGCGAGCCGTCTTAGAGAGCCTTGAGACACTCACACGGGTGTGCACGTTTTAAAGTTTTATTAGTAATTAATATGTTAGATAGAGATCTAGTGAGGAAAGGAGTATAAATTGTCTACTTGGCTCTTTGGTCTTTTAGGTTGTCTAGTCTTTTCGATTTCGTTTAAAAAGACAGCTAAATATTATAGAATTTATATAATTTTTCGTAGTCTATGTGAGTAATGAAAATATTTATTGAGGTTTAAGTTTGGAATAATAGTATAATTTTATAATTGTAAAATAATTTGACAAGTAATTTAACCAGAACTTATTTGAAGGTGGTGAAATGGGTCCTAAGCCCATAAAAGTATTACCAAAGCCAATCATAACAGTAACTACTTATGTGAATAAACTACAACTGTAAGCATAGTTTCGGCTTGCTAAAGCTAATTGTATCATGCTACCACATCCCGAAGACTTCGTTACCGCTTTGACCTCAGCTTATCGCCGAAGTTTCCCTAACTGAAACCCCTAAATATCGCTAGCTGTACAAATTAATCCAACTATTGGCACATCAGACAATACTCATGAGATACAACTAATAACTTATGACGTCAGCAATGTGCAGTTAATTCCAGAATGTTCGTTAGCAAAGGGCCCCAAGATATATCGTCTCGATGGGACTTGTTTATCTTCTGGTGGGTTATTAAGACCATTGTGTCGATATTTCGATGGTTCAAGTGAAACTTTGATGGCTTTTACCAAGTCGTATTGTTTATTTAGATGGGTGGATGATATTAGAAATATATAATTAATTAATATCTTTGATGTTAGAAATCTAGTTTTTAATTAAATATACCTTTCGACTTTAAAAAAAAAAAAATGGGGATATTTTATAGTTTTTAACCACAAAGGGTGTCCTAACATTACATTTATACTACATCCTACCGGCGACTAATCATAAATGCCTATTAAGTACTTTACAAATCTGCAATCACGAAAAATGTATTAACAGATTCAAAACAAAAACCGTTACAACTAATCCATTTTTCTTAGCTTAAGATCTTCTATTATCACAGTACACTAAACAAAGTTTACCATTCTACCCTTCTATAAATCAGCCACCCAACACCACACACTATCGAGACATTATTAATTAAAATCCTTGCAAGAACACACCTGTCCCAGGATACCTCCTTGGGGTACCCCGTAGCAATCGGTTTAGACAAAGAACCGATGTGCCTTGGGCCGGCACTTTGAGGGTAATCCGAGCAGGGCTATCGATACTGTATGTTTAATAGATTCTATGAGATTTACTTTGATTAGTTTTAGGATAGTAAGGTCCTTTTAGTTTGATCTTGGAGAAGTTTGATTAGTTTAATTAAACGTTATTCTGAAAACTTTATTGAGTGTAGGATAAAGTGTTGTTTTTTGTGGGTGCCAAAAGGACCCTAATACTAAGCCTCAGCTCTTCATAAAAACCGCTGAGGCTGCTTGTTGCTTGAGCTGTTTTGTGCTGTTGAAATTTTCACGTATGTATTTCTATGTATTATTTCTATAACAACAAATAATGAAAATTAAAGGCAGTCCCCTATACAAGAAAGGTATTTTTTTGTATGTAGTGTATATATTGTACGTGGGTACATAACCCTTAATGTGCGAGTCCGGTTCGCACATGGTTTTTAAAAGATTAATTGAAGATTCTTATCACTTACGTTTTCTTAAAACTAAACATTATGTTTCGTTTAAAACAAAAAGAAGCGATTCAATGTTTCCTTAGAATCCACGAATCCCTACGACACTTATTAGTAAACAGATGCAAAAATCAACACAAACCATTAATTACATACCAATGCTTGGTACACAATAAATAAGGCCACAATCGGAACAAATGGACAGGCGGCAAATTAAACCCACGCTGTTCAATCCACATACATTAGGCACATCGATCTAACACGTCTAAACAAAGGCCGCGGCGAAATGCTTCCGAACACGCGATTGTCTTAAGTTCACCTCCCAAATCTTTACCTTTATCCTATGTTTGAATTGAAACCTTGCTGATGAGACTTTTGAGTTTAGAATCGGTTGCAACCGTGTTAAGAACTTGTGGAAAGGTGTTGTTATACCGAAGCGTAATACATGTAATGATAATGATATTGCAAAATAACCGAATCTCTAGTAGGACATTATATTAAAAGACAAAAAAGGCAAGAATACAATATGAAGAGTACTTTGACTTTAAAAGGAAACTAAGATGATCGTCAAGAGAAGTCATTCAGAGTAGGTAACATAGTCAGTTATTATTTCGCTAATAGATATACATGTGACAAAATCGATAATGAAACAAAAGCTTTTCCAAAATACAATAACCTCATTTTCTTACCAAGTTACAAAGCGGTGTGATACACGGCCATCCTTAATGCGGCCCGACCAAAAACAAAACAATCCGATGCTCACCTCCTCGCGTCCGGTTCCGTACAGTAAATTTACATTCCCCACCATCCATCCCAGAAGTCCATCCGGGTTGGTAATAAAACGATCTTAAGGTACGGAGGAAAATATCTTAGAGTACGACCCTCAAGTTGTAGACTTTCAGCGCTATAAACTTCTTCACATAGCAAGGGTGCTAACGTTTGATTAATTATTAGGTATAGGGCATCACCTATATATATCCAGATTGTTTATATTATGGTTTATTTACCGATACACCTTGGCAAGACATGCAAACATTTGCGTGATTTTTTTATATCACTGTATGTCTAGAAACTTCAAATATGCTTGCTATGTGAAATAGACATCTAAATTATTTCAAGGTCGGTCCTAAAGCGAAAATAGTTCAAATTTAAAAGTACTATGACCTGAAAATGTATGTCCAGGTATTCTGTTTGGTTAATTTAGGTGAAGTCAATCTCCATTATTACATAAGATTAACAAGATCTCAAGCTCATTTAACCTATTTACTAAGGGAGATTATTACAGAATAGACCGGCAGTTCTTGATTTTATGAGACCTATTGTTCGTCGAAGAGCCTAAGATTTATCTCGCTTATTCTTAAGACTTACGCCTGTATCTCGATTGCCACACGGGCCTCCGGAGCCTCGAGATATACGCCGAAGGGTACCACTCTTCGTCCGTGTGTTTACAGGCTGATGCTATCGCGTAATTGTGACAATATTTGCTTTACACATTTATGTACCTATGGAAGGAGGGTCAAGTTAATTGTTCCGCCCAGGTGTAGTGCCCCCGAAATTACCTATTGAGTAACTGATTAAATCGAAGGTCTAAGTGGGTCACTTAAGTTGGTTTTAATTAAAATGTTACACGATGTATACTGTCTGGACAATAATGGACCCAGTTAAGGTCAATGCGATGTTTCTATAGGCTAAAGAAACGCGTGATTATAAGGTTTCCTTTTGGTCACGTTTTTGAGAAACCATCGAACAACCAAAAAACAACCCGTTCAAACAATTGAGTTTAATTGGAAAAATACTTTTCATGGTTCTACGCATAACAGAAGCCAGATAACAAAATGTCGTTATTCTTTTGTTTCTTTATTCACGGAAACAAACACAACGTGTTACAAGAAAAAACTGTTACAGGAAAGGGGAATAGAATGCTATTCAATAATATTGAAACAAACCAACGACACAATTCCCAACCACTGCAACTCATAAAACCCACAATTTAACCTGGCGACGACTAAAAAAGCGTCGATGCAATGAAGCTGGACGACCCCCGGAGAAACGCTTCAACCGTCTTAGATCCTGCAAAGAAATTAATTAGAAACGGACAGCGAAGGAGTGCTAAAAACAAAATTTCGAAACTATTCCAAAATGAACTTGTATCGGCATTTAGTCCAATTATTATTTAATCCTCGAACAAAAATCCAGTTCCGCATTAAAAGCTATTAGAGACCACCCCGTAAATGAACATTCTCAGCGATTTAAGACCGTCTTGCCCTGAAACAGCGAAGGTGAAAAGTACACCTAAGTTCAGATTAACAATCGGGCAGGGCAAAGGGCTACTCGGACCGAAGGACCGGATTCAAAACAATAAATCCGGCTAGAAAGACCATGGCAGTTAAACTATGTGTGTGTAGG
Organism: Caradrina kadenii; assembly: GCA_947462355.1. Classification (NCBI taxonomy): domain Eukaryota; kingdom Metazoa; phylum Arthropoda; class Insecta; order Lepidoptera; family Noctuidae; genus Caradrina; species Caradrina kadenii. The sequence continues at coordinate 1,365,478 of OX381693.1, read as the reverse complement.
GACGTATACATATACTTTTGCAAAGTGTCACAGTCTAAATAGTTCATATATTTTGGGCGCGAAAAATGTATTTTCTCAAAGTCAAATCGTTTAGTTCATTACAAGGTACTTTTTATAGATGGTAGAAAAAAAAATCTAGTTGCCTCTTCCAAAGGGTAGTTATTTTAAATAAAAAAATGTTTTGTAAAAATTTGTGCAGCTACATTCATTTAATAATTATAATTATGAATGTGTAGACGATTTACTTAAAATAAAAATCAGTTTTAGTACTGCAATACTTTATATACTAGGTATCAAGTCCGTATTTTCATTAGCCATATAAAAATTAGTTTTAATTTATATGCAAAAAAAACCTCGAGTCGGCCATATAGCTGTCTTGCTAAATTCAATCTTAAATAAGATTCACGAGTTTAAATAGGTACCTATTATTCTTCAGCACTTATCAAACCTACAGTAATATTTCTCTTCCCAAATGGTCCTTATCCAGCTCCTCCTAAATCTCGGGAACGCTGGTCACTATAAATCGGCCAATGAGATGTAGTGATTTAATCGGAAACCTCAGGGTCCCTCAGGACGCCCATTAAATCGTATGGTCAGAGGATAATTAATTCCGTGGTAACGTTTCAAGTGAGATTAATGGCGGTTGGATCGAAAGCTCTTTTCAATGGGCGTTTGTAACATGTTTATTGTTTTGTTTTGCTATTCATCAATTTGGTTAATTGATTTTCTTTGGTGTTTCAGCGTTTTTGGAGTATAATTGTTTGGAATAGGAAATAGTAGGTACGTATAGTTATTTGCATAGATCGTAGGACCAAAATAAAATATTTGATAAAAACATGTTTTTCAATGAATGTTTTCAATCAACAATGAAGATAACGATTATGGCGTCAAAGAATTATAATTATTTTCGAAAATCTATAACTAATATTTTTTTATAGGTTAATTAGGAATGCGATTAACGGAACGATTGGTGTAGTGACTGAGCTAATAGGCTGGTTGCGCTGAGTGTTGCGGCTTCGAATCCCGCACGAGAAAGATATGTATTTGCATGGCCTACAAATGGTTGTTCCGGATCTGGTTGTTTGTGTATAATGTATGCGATATACAGGACAAATTCCTAGTATGTTTAAAATAAAAAAAGAAAAATTTGTATGAACAAACAAATCGGATACCTGATAAGTATGTTTTCTCCAATAGATTCACTTGAGAGCGATTCGCGGGTGAATAATAATATGAATGAGGTAATTTAATAGACTTAAGGGTGCGTACACATTTGATGAACTCGAAGCCCGCGCGCATTTATTTCAACCGTGGGCCTAGAGTATGAGCGCCCTAAGGTGTTCGATTGGATTCGATTTAGTATTTGGAAGTAAGACTTCCTACAGCGTTTTGGTTTAATTTTATACGACAAGCACAATTAGTATCACCTATTTATAGAAATAAAGTCAATTCAGACTGAATAAATATTACGTAGAACATGGGTATTTTCAATTTAAAAATTAATTGAGTTACAAGCCTTTCGCAAACAGGCGCATTTACCAGATGTGTAAGATAGTACAATTATCAATTCCTAATACGCCGTTCAAGTGCGTGTTAAAAGCGCAGTAGTAGCCCGGAACCTGAATTTGTACCCAGTTGACGCAAATGGTTCACTATCTATGCATCATCATCATCACCGCAGCGAAGTCCACTGCAGGACACCGGCCCCCCTACAGATCGCCACAATGACCGGACGTGTGCTGCCCGCAACCAGTGGTTTCCCGCAACCTTCACCAGGTCATCGAATCACCTAGAGGGGGTCCTTTCTCCTCTCCCTACATTTACATGAGCTGGTAACTGGTAAACATAACTGGTAAAATGTGGACTGCCTCGTTAGCCTAGTGGTTCTAAGCGCGATGGCTACGCTAGAGGTCTTGTGGAAGTGTTGGGATTTTCTATGAAATTCTCAGTAGCAGCTTGAAGTTAGGATTTGTGCCCGGTTAATGGGAATAAGCTCGCCCCCTATTACATGGGGCCTTAACATACCGGCGACCTGTGAGTGTACTATATTCACACCTCTGCCTAACCATCTAGATAACACAGGCGTGCAATTGGAACTTGCACAGGAGGTTCTGTACCACCATACAATATTTAACACTACATAATAAAACTTATGTTTTTTTTTTGTACTTATAGCAACCAAAGAAATACGTACTCTGTGAAAGTTCCATCTGTCTACCTATTATTGTTCAAAAGATTCAGTACTGTGACATACAGACAGCGGAGCCTTCGGAAAACGGGTATGTTGGCACGCTTGGGATCTCAAACCATAACCTTAATTGATTTATTTTGTTACGCTTTATCATATGACATGGTTTCTAAAGACCAAGAAAGTACATTAAAGTTCAAGACATGATGTAAAATATTACTAAGTACGTATCCATTTAGTCATACAATGTAAAAGCGTTCCTTTTTTTTCCCACTTGCTTCATGGTAACCGAGCACATAGAAAATGCCTAGGGCATTCCGTTGACACATAGAAAGTCCGCCTTTTTACCGTGTATTTTTTACAATATGTACATAGAAGTTTAATAAATAAATAAGTAGAAAAAGAAGAATAAAAATGTTGCAGACTCACCAGTGGAACGGTTAATGTTTGTTTTGAACACAATAGAAATATAACGTACCTGTAAATAAATTACAAAATTATATCATCAAAAAATATTTTATTAAATCAGGTATAGTAGTCGCCGCTAGTCGTGAGCACATATGTCAAGTAAATTTTTGAGATTTTGAGTTCCTTTCTGGGTTTTTTGGGTGCCGATGCTGCACGCGATTGGACCGATTGACGAAGCAATCACGTGCAGCGTGGATGGCCCAAAAAAATCTTAAAGGAACCCAGTAACCCTAAAAATTAATTTGGAGTTTTTGCTTACGACTTGTGGCGGCTGCTGTATCTTCTTGTTTTATAAAAGTATGACATTTAGTATTGGCAGATCCACGTGGATCTCTGATTGATTGATTAGGATGTCTGATTTCATATGTTATATCAGACATCACATTAAATGTTAAGTCATGTTATGTGTAAGTGACAACACACCATACCACAATAATGTGTTCTAGGCTTTAAGGCCATTCGCCTTACATTCTGATTTAAGTAAATACCTGTCATACAAATTCAGTTCCAATTATGAACATATCCGGTCAATAGTGACTATTTAGAAGTGGTGAGACCGGCCCTTGCAAATGCAGATAATGACATCATAAATGAACTGCAAATGGCAATTATGTTCATATTTTGATTAGATGTACTTATTGCTTTTTTAAATACAGAGGTAACTTGACACTGTTTCTTTATTTGTTTTTAATATGTATTAAGCAATATTATGCAAGAATAAAGTTCCTTCAATTGTTTGAAGTTCCAGATATTAATGTTATTGTTTTAACAAGATATTATCTACCTTATCACATTGAGATTAGATTATTTACGCTTTAAAAGCGATGGCTTCGAAAATAACCAAAAACACAAGCCGTTGGAATGTTCAGGGAGAGTTCATAACAAAATAACATAACCTCAAAATGTTTTACTAAAAAAATCATGCCGGCGTCAATTACTTGGCTAAAACAACAAAACTATCTACAAAACAACAGATAAAATACCTGATAAGGAGTCTCATCACCGTTTTCTTCTAAAAGCTTCAGATTTAAACTCAGCAAACAGTTTTCTTTGGAGTTCCAAACATAAAACACATCATCCCTCAATTCGATCAAATTTCGCAACTTTCCACTAGGATCTTCACTCAAACTGTCTTCTAATACCTTAAATATTTTGTGGTTCGGTAATTTAGTTTCGTACAAACGGCTATCCATTGTAAAATAATTAAATTAACTCTTGTTTTGGCAAACGACAATTTTACAAGTTATCTTTGACAGTTGTTGTCGCGGTATTTTGTTACGTTTCGTTTCTGCAGTATCGTTTGAATAAAATACGTTTTGATATTTGAGTTTAAAATACGTTTATCGAATTTTATTAGATTCAACGACTTTATTTTTAGCACTTTCTTTGATAATAAATAAGTGAGTAAATAATAAAGGTGTAAGATGAAAACATGTGTTAAACTGGTTACATCATCTAATCGACCCGTATTGTTGTCTACATTTGTTTTAAATCTTTTTTTATTGGATAGGGGTATACCTCAAACTTTATCCAATAAATATTATTTATATAAATTTGGAAAAAAAAATCATAGCCTAAGGGTGGGAAAATAATTTTAATTTATTGTTTACTCACAGATTTCAATGCTGAGTTGTGTATTACAATAAAAGTAGGTAATCAAAAATTAAGCTTGTAGTAATTAGTAGATTATAGCCACAATAAATTATAAAATAGAAACTTTAACAAAAACATTGATCGATCGGTGGCTATACAAAACTGCAAACAGAACCAAAGCCGCCGACTTCCAAAGCTAAAGTTATTTTTCAGTTTTTAGTTATCGAAGGCGGTTGTTAAAAAAAGTTTTTTTTTACATTTTGTTACTACATAATATTTTAGCAGGTTCCAAGTGAACTTAGTTGGTCTAAGCCGTCATAAAGCGGTTCTGTGGTACACTGTGGAAGAAACCGATCTATTTCAACGTTTCTCATCCACCATTGCAAACAGCGTGATAATGAATAGCCTATAGTAGACTGATATACTGACTATAAGTTAAATTTGAACAAAATCCGTCCGATAGTACCTGATTGCATTGGTTTAACATACGTTATAGTACACCACTCGTGGCGGCTACTATACAATATTACTTCTACGTTTAGTTATGGATAAAAATGAATAGTTCTTCCACTGTACACGTAGATTTAACATGAATGATGTAACCATAGTTAATATTTTATTGATTTTATAAGAGTGTCCATGAAGTTTCTTGTTCTTTCTTCTCCATAGAAACACGGTTTGGTATGGTGCAACGCTTCATCTTTCTTTCTGACTGAACCCTTGACAATTTAAAAGTGCCTGTTAATGGTTTATTCTAAATAAATCATTTGAATAACAATAGGTTTATTTTTAAAACCCAAAACGTATATACAAAATTAAAATTAAAATTAATTTACAAACTAAGTAGGTACAATTTATAAAAAAAAGGAATCTCATCGGGCATCAAAAAACTTATCTGCATCGCTGTCAATGGGACAAGTGCTTAAAAGGCTGGCAGCATTGCCACGTTGTATGACAATGCTTATTCTTTGGCCCAAGAAAAGACCAGCCCCCTGGTCACGTGAAGAGTGGACCAGTCGCTTGACGATGTCCTGAAACACTAAATGGGCGCTCGGACCCCATTGTTTCAAGCTTCAAACCCAAACGGCTCAAGCAAATAGCTTCCAAGAAGGTTATAAGTATATTATATTTGCGTTTTTTGAGGTTTTCGGCATCAGTAGCACTGACCGCGGTGCGGAGTCCATCAAGGAGCGCCCAGGCGTTTTGTCATTTGATTTGATTTAAAATCATTTAGTGAATGAAGTCATGACTAGATATTTCTAAATCTTAAGACGTCGTCAATGCAATCGGCCGAGTAGGCTCGAATGTAAGAACGCACACACAGGTAACTGACTGCTACACACACAGAGCTGTATATCACTTTGATTCGCAATGGTATCACGTAATTTCATCTCCCTCAGCGCGGCCCATGCTTTCTTATAAATAAAACAACATATAGGAGGCAATAAATTCCATTCTACAAGATTTCGTACGTGAATTTTCGCTGTAATTTAATATTTTGTATGGTTTAAAGGTTTGTGGATTGTTCTTGGCATTGAATGAGTGGGAGCCGTTAGTCGTACTGCGATTAGGAATTCGCTTCGTTTTGACTGCATTCCTTTGAAACTATTTGTTATTATTAAGGCCCGCGTTTACCGACGTTTAACCAACCGGTTACCTACGTGGGTATCTATACAGTTGCTTATGTCAAAAGTTCTCTACAAAATTTGGAAAAAAAAAAATCTTAAGGAAATTTTAAAAATAGAACTCTTCCCTGTTTGACGGTTTGACCTGGTATTGGCAAAACTTTGGTGTCTTTGCCACAGAAGCCATTAATAAGAGTTGAACTTGATAAATAAGTATCGAATCGTTTGATCAAATGTTAGTCAGCACATGCCTAAGTGGTGTAGCGTTTATAATGATTACAGGTGTACAAGTTAATATAGTTTATCTGCCTAATTTACTTAGTAGCGACAAAAATATAACAATATCAGTTCATAGGTAATTTTCTCATTTAATGAAAGGCAAGCTCTTTGTGTTATAGGAATGAGTTGTAGTGTCATTGAATTTCTGGCTATGCCTTACCGCACCGGTGTCCTCAACTTTTTTGATTGTTTAGTTACACGTGCTACTCTTTGGAAGTACTAGTCGGATTCGGATTGAAAAAATAACCTTTGTATATGATAACCAGATTCATAACAAAAACCGCGCGGTCGAAGTTGCAGGCAGAAGCTAGTACTTAATTATTATTAATTCTAGCTTTTGCCAACGACTTCGTTCACGTGTTTTTTTTCACCCGCTTTAAGTTACGTTTTTGGTTACTGCTCCTCTCCCGTGTGTCGTAGCGTGATGTTATATAGCCTATAGCCTTCCTTAATAAATGAACTGTCCAACACAAAAATAATTTTCCGATTCGAACCAGCAGCTCCAGAGATTAGCACGTTAAACCAAAAGAACAAACAAACAAATAAACTCTTCAGCTTTATAATATTTGTATAGATGAGAATAGTATGTACAATAGACGTATGATTCGGGACGACGGAAAAAGAATATTGAACATACTCATATAGGGATTGCCGCAGGCATTTTGAAGTTTTTATAAGAACTGTCATGAGTGTTCATGTATAGAATTTCTCCAAACTATAGAGGATTTCCCTTGGAAACAAAGACCACAGTCTCCGTCGCAGACTGAATAAGTAATACAATGCCGAATGCCGGTCGCGATGTACTGCCATTGATAAATTTAGCAGAACTCTCACATGATATTAAAGGGTGGTGAATGTACGATATGCCTCCCTCTCCAATCTATTATTATGCTGGGCAGGCCTCCGGAATAGGGCTGCGGGTTAGTGTTGTTTTAATGCTAGTTTTGCGCGAATTAAAGACGGTTTTTTTATTGTATTTAATTGAAAGGAGCTCCCGTGGGTCCCTGGGACACTAGCGCCAAAAACCTATCATACGTATCAGTTAATGCAACTCGTAATTAAAGGATGGCGCAAGCGGGCCTGAGTACACATTAAGAACATCCAAATCAACACAAAACATCTCAAATTATTATTTTTTTGCCTCGAACTGCCTCGTTGGCTTAGTGGTCCTAAGCGCGACTGCTACGCTAGAGGTCTTGGGTTCGATTCCCAGGTCGAGCAAAAAGTGTTATTGCGTTTTTCTATGAAATTCTCAGTAGCAACTCGGAGTTTGGATTTGTGCCCAGTTAATGGCAATAGGCTCGACCCCTATTCCATGGGACCTAAACATACCGGCGAACTGTGGGTGTAAGTACATTGTTACACCTCTGCCTAACCCTTTGGGGAATACAGGCATGATGGTATGTGTGTATGAATTTTTTTTTTGTTATTTTGTTCTCAATGATTTTTTAATTTTGTATTTTTTATTCTTTTACTGTGCAATTTGTCAAATTTTATGTTTTATGCTTAGTTTTGTTTAGTGTGTATTAACCAAAAACTTGTATGTCTGGTGTAAACTGTATGTATAGGTTGGTTATTTATAAATAAATAAATAAACATTTTTATTTAAAAAATAGGTTATAGATTCTACCTTATACCGTAGTTCTACTAATTTCTCATTTCACCTTACGTTACAGACAGTAAGTGCCTGATTGTGATGAACAGAACCAATTGGTAGATACCCCCAATCAATTGACATACTTTAATGAGCTGCCAAAACGCGATCCTCCATTGACTTCGTATGGCAAATGCGCGTTTGGTAATAACAGGGCTAAAAATAAAGTGCTTTTAGAGAGAAGTTGTGTCTTAGAATTACTGGTTAATAAATAATCAATGTTGCTTTATTGTAATTTCAAAAAAAAATTCTGAGGAAATTAAATGATACTTAATCAGGTGCACATACAGGAACAATCCTCGTTTTATTATGCCTCTGTTAAATCCCATTGCTAAAACAAATAAATCTTCAAGAACCTTCTTCAAATTCCTGGCAGCCCTGAGTTTGTCCGCCGGGAGGACACCGATGACTTGTCATTAATAACGACAGTAGAAATGTATCAAAAGGTGACGCGTCCCGACGTCTGTCCCGGTCCTTATTTATGATACCAACAAACAATATTTATTCGCGTCTATATGCCGCGGGCATTAGTCTGTGATGGACGTGTGTTGTTTCAGATATGTTTGGGTATTAAGTTTAATAAGATACCTTATTGTGTTTGATTAAGGTGTTTTTTTCTCTGGGTCCAGCTGATGATTGAAACCATTCATACTTTTACTTTGGAAAAAATTGACACCCTCGATTGCATTGTCAGCCTAGGCTCGCCTCTTAATACATGGGACCTAAACATACCGGCGGCTGTGGGTGTACAATGGTACACCTCTGATTCTGCCTATCCTATCGGTGAATACAGGCGTGATGGTATGTTTTTTACATTTAAGGCTTTATTCATATCAATGGATTATATTTAATGTGCTTGTAGTATAAAATTAAACCAAAATGCTATCTAAAGGGTAGTCGTATTTCCAATTCGAAAATCGAGATGAATTTACTCTTTCGTAAGCGCACTTGTGCGTAGCCTAAGTACCTACATTGATATTTTTTTAACGTACAGCAACCTCATCATGAGCATATAGAGGTGCACTGCTGGATAGGGGGCTCTCCAATCGCACGCCATTCTACTTAATTTTCTTTGACTTACTTTCAGCTGCTATACTAAGTAAATATAGCGTCTTATTTCTGAACTAATTCATATTATGACAATCTTTGTTGCATCTAATAATGATGAGAATGTGACCTCTTTGGTAGGAAGTCACAAAAACCTTGAATTAGCCACGAACACAGCCTTCCTTCCCCGCAGCTAAAAAAAAGTAGGCAGCCTTTGGGACTGCCTTAGTGCCTTTGTTTTTTTTTCGGCTGCGTAATCATCAAATGACTTACCCCGTCCTAGGCGGGGCGGGAGCGAGTGTCAGACTGTTGCTGACTAACCCACCCATGTTCCTTCTCATGCCGTTTGCGTCCCGGTGGCGCGGTATTCCTTTCGAACAACCCGCGGTTGCCTTAGTGCCTGCCCGAGTGAAAACTAACCCTGACATTAGCATGTCAGTGACGCGTTTACTTCAGCACGCCGGCGACGCGGTACCATAAGTAAGTTTTGACTCAAACAAAAATCACTCAAGCAGCTAAAGAACTGTTCGCCTCAAAAACGGAGCATTATACCATAGTCCAAAATAGGGTAGCATCACCAGTTTCAGTCACGTACAAAATATGGGTATACAATTTACACAATATCGTCATATGTCAAGTGTGTCAGAGATCCTCACGAGGCATCTACCCCAATTACCGTTAGAATTGTTTCGCACCAGCTATCTATTACTTCCCTGGCTCCCGACTTGGGAATTGGGACAGCGTTGTATGATAAAAAATTGTTGGATCTGTCGTAGCTGTCGCATTTGTCGTAGGTGTCGTCTATTCTTGGGGAAACGTCGTCGTGAAGTAATTATTATGATTGATCTAACTGTGCGTATTGGATTACGAGCCGTTGTTTGGTGTGAGCTGAATCATCAATATTTTTGTGGGGGCGGTAATAGGGTCTAATGGATTTTTTTGTTTTTCGTGGTTCATATTTTTTCTTATATTATTTATGATTGATTAATTAAAAACCGCAATTTGTCCTTTTATACAATACGGTACGTACTTTAAAAAAAAATATTACGAATTGTGTGTCAAATACATATAATTTGTAATATTTCTTTTTGCCCTAATGTATAAATATAATATATTTTAATAGCTGTTTACATGTAAGTGATTTCTGTTTCCAATTTATCCGCGTGACAACCAAGTATCCCACAAAACATAGCACTCAGAAATAATGAAGTTTTTTAACAGTAAAAGATTGTTTATAATCGGCCCAGTATTTTCATAGATATTTATTTATTTATTATTTATTAAAACTTTTTGCACATAATGTAAATAATACATTGTACAAAGGCGGACTTAATGCCTTTGGCATTTTCTACCAGTCAACCTTAGGGTGATGCAGAGACAAAACATAGTAGGTGCAAGAAACAGAAAGTTTCCAGGAATAAAATATAATAAATACATATATACATACATACAAACAAAATATACAGAGTAGAGAAAGCCAAAAAAAAAATACATAGGTGAAGAAATATAAGAAACTAATTGTGAGACGAGTCTGCCAACTTCATAAGCAAGTGTTCACGAGCTTTTACTTTGAATATGAAACGACTGGTAGCCATCCTGATATTCTGAGGAAGCGCATTCCAAAGGAAAACCGCCTGGACAAGAAAAGAAGATTTAAGAAAACCAGTGCGGTGAAAAGGACATCGTAGAAGACGATTATTGGAGGAGCGAAGATGCTTACTGTGCGCAGAGCACAAGTATTGGAAGTGAGAAGTCAGATAGGAAGGAGAACTAGGTTTGTCTAGAAGAGAGAACAAAGTAGTCAAGGCCCTTAACGCCCTGCGCTGTCTGATGGGCAACCATTTTAAGAGAGACCGATGTGCGGACACATGGTCATATTTACGGAGATTAAATACGAATCGAATGCAGTTATTAAGAAGTCGGTCAAGTTTATTGAGAAGATCTGCATTCAGGTCATAGTAACACACATCGCCATAATCAATTACGGGGAGGATAAGGGACTGAACCAGCATTGCCTTTATGTGTAAACATACAAATTTTATCTCTCTTGAAGAAGATTTTAGTAAATGTTAATGGTTGATTTCCCGCAGCGTAATGACTTTGTCTTGGTAGTACAATTGTTTTAGATAGTTTTTTTTATTAGAATCAAAAATGGCAGATTAAGAATTGGGTAAACAAAACTCGAAAGCGACTTCGAATCAATGAATAGGTATTTCTTAATTATTTGAAAACAAAAAAATATGTTTTTTTATTTTTTATTTAACGCTATTTTCCTACATTACTACCTACTGAGGGCAAATCGTTCTACCGCGGAAAACATACCTAAAAATTTACCGTGCATTAATATCTATAGATTATCTCATGTTGACAATACATAAGCTTTAGGTACGAGGTACGGTAAAGACATAAAGTAGAGGTAGTACGTAGCGGGTAGTGTAGGTACCTACAACAGGGTAACCTAACGGAACCAATACAGTCCGCCTATAAATCCGACGGGACGTCCGAACACTTCAGCTGTCTTAACCACGTGCCCGTACGAGGTATCACTAGATCGCAGATGTGTGGATAAGAAATGGTGTAGTCACCTTACGAAAACGTTGAGACTTTGTAACATCCTCCTTTTCTACCATCAACTGTTGTGTAAAATGAAAAAAATATATATATCAGAGTTACGTCATTGTATAAAAATTATGGTTTATCATTTATCATTAATAGTAATAAAAAAAACTTATTTTTAATAAACGAATTTAAGAATGAGGATGTAAGTATGTAATATGTGTACTTACTTGCTTAAATGCTAGACCCTTCTTCAGGTGTCAACAATGGGGCAGGGGCTGAGCGATTGACTGCTGCAGTGCGTGTCTCCGGTTCGACTACCGAACGAACCAATATTTTTATGGCTTACAGGAAGTTTGTTCCGGGTAGTTGTTAGTGTAATTTAAGTGAGTTAATATATTTGTAAACGCACCCACTATTTGGGAACAATTCCTGGTATGGGGTCATCTATAAAAGATAAAAAAGTTTTTTTTTTTTTTTGTGATAAGGATACACAAAAAACCTACTTGTGCACACTGACAATTTGTAAGTACTCGTAGGTAATATGGCAGCAGAGAAAAAAATAACAAAACGAACTTATAAAATTAATATTCAACCATAAATTTTCCATATTATTACTGCAGTAAGATTTAAATTGCATAAAAATCCAAAGCACAGATACATAAGGTTAAACAAGATTAGATCATTATTATTTAACATAGGTAAGTCCCACAAATTGGCGCTACGTGAAAATACTAAATAAATAGGTCCTACCAATAATACTACGATAAAATCTGTATCTAAACATCTATACTTAAAATAAATAAAATTGAATTGTCCGTTTGTACTGAAAAAAATAATATTAATGTTTAGACAGTGCTTATTTTTAAAGTTTGTCTGTTTATCTATGCCTGCTAATTTCCGAAAAGGCTCAACTGATTTTGACTGGACTTTCACTAGTATAGCAAATGTTATAAAGAGTAAGTTCGGCTACTTTTATTTTACAGGCGTTCTTGCGAACAGTCGTGGGCATAGGTACTACTAAAAACACAAAATTAAAAATTTCAATTAATCCCCTACAAAAGTATAAAAATTCCTACTGCAGCTAACAAAAGAACTGATAACTTTGAAATCGCTGAACCGATTTCCATGAAACATAGTTAACAACACTCCTGACAAATTTACCTAACAAACGAAAAAACTAAATCAAAATCGGTTCATGCGTTCGAGAGCTACGATGCCACAGACACACATACACAACAAATATTAACAAACCATCGTTTCTGCGTCTGGGGTTAAAAAAAAAAAGATTGTTTACCTAATTGATATGCCTTTACCTAATACTAATATTTAAATTATAAATCAAGTACTGTCTACTTAGCTAGTCGCCAGTTTAAGTGCAGAATATAAAACACAGATGAATTATTTAAATAAGAAGTAAGAACACATAAATCCATGTCAATTAGGAATCAAGTCTTGCATATACAATGCTTTCGTTCTCAAGTCAAATTATTTATTACTATTACATCATTAACATGCACTTTTCAAAGTCATTTATGAGAAAAATGATTGACTTTTAATTACTTTTTTCTAAGAGGTAGTTTCTTATGGCGAAGAATGGGAAAGAACTCTTTTAAAATAAAAAAATTTCAAAATTTTAAATCCATTAATTTATATACAACAACTACCTCGTTGGCCTAGTGGTCCTAAGCGCGACTGCTACGCTAGAGGTCTTGGGTTCGATTCCCAGGTCGAGCAAAAAGTGTTATTGGGTTTTTCTATGAAGTTCTCGGTAGCAGCTCGGAGTTAGGATTTGTGCCCGGTTAATGGCAATAGGCTCGTCCACTATTACATGGGACCTAAAAACATACCGGCGAACTGTGGGTGTATATTGGCACACCTCTGCTTAACCCTCTGGGGAATACAGGCGTGATGGTATGTGTTGTTTATTTAAATATACCTAATATTTGTAGAAAATAAGTCTAACACCAAAACTTGTTATCCAGCACTTTCACTATTCTAAGTTGTACCAGCCATATGTTAGCCAAGAAAGGGTTGAGCAAGTGCTACCTGTGGGGTTTGGGGCAAGACGGGGCGGAGGGGGTGGAGGGTAGGATTTACACCCCTCATTTGTTTGCGATGACCCCCGAGCACTATCTCCTTAGAGCGTCTTGGTATCGCCTTGGCTTAAGCGTCGCTTATATTGTTATGTTTTTGGCGCATTTCGGTTCATTATGTTCAAACGGTGAGGTATTGGGTTTTTGGGTGGTCGATTCCAAGGTTTTGACTTAAGAGGAGATAACTAAGGGTTTCCTTGGTTATCCAGCGTGAAGGCCCAACGATAAGACCTAACTTAATTAAATAATAATATCAGCCTAATATTGTCCCACTGTACGGCAACGGCCTCTGAAGGCACGAGCATTGATTACCACGCTTGCTCAAGGCGGATTGGCGATTTCAGACTTAACAGCAGGTAATAGAGTTGAAGAGTTTTGTTCGTTTAAACGAGCTAATATGTGGAACAACCAATGGCATTGGAAAATATCTTGTGTTTGATAGCCAGATTCTTGAGGTATACAGGCTATATAACATCTCGCTACGAAACGAAGGAGCCCCGCAGGCAACGTCATAGGCAGAGGCTATGATTAATTATAAATCTAGGTTTCCCCATGATGTTCTTATAAGGAGCTGTCAGAAAATAACTCTTATCACTAGTTTTTTTTATGCACCAATCTGGGAGCTAAGTCTTCAGTACCCTTCAAATGTCCTTCTATAACCCTAAAAGCTAGAAGTTACACAATTAAGCAAGACATAATAACTATAAGGATACTCTGGCATAACACTAAAATTATCTAAAAGCCATACTTTTCAAAAGTAAAACCGCCATCTTGCTAACGTTCACTTAACATCGTTTTAATATTAAGTCTGTTGGCAATATTTACGTAGGTTATTAGCGAGGACGGCAACAGTACCACTTACCCTGACGCTTTTCTGCAAAGATTGGAGGCTCTTAAGCGATATAGTCTTGTGCAAGTTGGGATAATGGCCCTCTAAAAGTGCAGTTTTGAAGATTTTTATGCAAGTTTATCGGATCTTTGGGGGAGGTTACACTATTGCCTTTTATCAGGCACACGTCTAGTAGTAGTAGTAATGTCAGTAGGAGCCCGGAGTTTGGAAGTCGGTGGTGTGATACCCCCGTATCTCGGAAAGCACGTCGTAAAGCTGTTGGTCCCGGATGTCATTCGTAGATCTTTGTCAGTCATCGGATAGTCAGAAGCCGGGAAGTAAAGTAAAGTAAAGTAAAAATTTATTATCCACTGTTACAAAAGTTACATATTAGGTTAGTATACAGTAAAAAACAATTAGCGGTACGCATTTCTAGTAAAAAACAGCGGTCCCCAAACTAGGCGGAGCCTGTATCTTGGGGACCAGGACAAGTCTGACAACCAGTCTTACCTAGAGGTATCGTGTTGCCCAGTAACTAGGTTGTGGAGATCAGATAGGCAGTCGCTCCATTTAAAACGGTAGTATTGAGCAGCTGAATACCAGTGTTTTAAATGGAGCGACTGCCTGCCTGCATTCGGTTAGACTGGAAGCCGACCCCAACATGCCATGACCCGACACTGGATACAGGCCGCTTCCAACCGGTCCCTTTGGAAATTTATTGGGGAGGCCAATGTCCAGTGGTCGTCCTTTGGTGCATATGATATAAATATTGAAACATATAATTTTAATATGTGTGTAATGAACGAAGGAATTATAATGTAATAACATGTTCCGTGCAGGAATCGAAGCAAAAACACGCAATGCAGCAGCTGATGACTCAGCCACAACGTGAACCACCATTATCTGGTAACACCATAACAATATATTCTATTCAGACTTGTCTGCTTGTCTATTTTTTCAAAAGCTTGTTAAAAAGGTATTTACGTTTTTGTAACAATGGCTAATGGCATTTGAATACAGTCAAGTGATTAATTACAGCATTTTATGAAACTACTTTAATTATAATCGACGTAATGATTGCCTAGGTACGTACTAAATTATTTCCTTTAGCTGGAATGTTACGATAAAGTTGAGTAACAGAAGAACTATTTTATGCTGCGTTCACATTATTCTAGTAACATTCCTGTCTAGCAAACGAAACCAGCGCTAGAATTATGTGAATTCATTCCAGTTAGCAATTAACTATCCTAACAACTCGCCATTAGAATATTGTAGTCAGTCTATCGTTTGCCATTTCTTTTTAAAATCGTTGCCAATGTAGTATTTACACTCAGTGGTTTATAAATGTCTGTAATAATGTATACAAGGGCCATTCCAGTCCAGTACTGATTTAGATCGCTTGACTTGGCGACTTGAGTCTTGACTTTGATTGGTTGCTTTTGGATTCTAAACGATTAATTTAACCAATATTGTGTACCTAACAGTACATGAATCCGTGGAGTAAACAATGTGAATTCGATTAATTTAAAATTGCAAAATTAATCTGTTTCACACGCATTAAGTCATAATTACAATCAGCAAATCAAACTCCAAGAAAGGCATAGCAAACCTTTTGCAATAAGTAATTAAAATGCAATAAAAAAATGGCGTTTTTATTATAGGTACACTAAGCCTACATATTTATTAACTATTCTAAGATTTGCACGTGGTGACCTTGCGGTTACAGGATTTTGTTGGTAAAAAATTCAAACACGTTTACTGATTTATTTGTCTTGTCTTGTCACGTAACTGGCGATCCTTAAATACAACTGCATTTAGACCAATGCATAAGCCGCTTAGCCTTTAATACGTTACCAGTCCTCATACCTAACAGACGTGCAACATGAGCTTCAAGAATAAAGTGATCCTCATCACGGGAGGCAGTGCCGGCATCGGTGCGGCCACCGCTGAACAATTCGCTAAGGAAGGTGCTAGCATTGCTATCGTAGGGAGGAACGAAGCCGGGCTTAAAGCAGTAGCCCAACGCTGCGAGAAGTTCGGAGCACCAACCCTCATCATCAAAGCTGACGTCTCCAAAGACGCAGAAACGAAAACTATCGTCAAAAAAACAGTGGAGAAGTTCGGGAAACTCGATGTCCTCGTTAATAATGCTGCTATACTGAAGAACACGACACTCACAGGTCCAAATGTGATGGAAACGTACGATGAAGTGATGAGCATCAACCTGCGGGCTGCGGTCTACTTGACAAGCTTGGCGGCTCCATACTTAGCGAAGACTAAGGGAAATATCATCAACATATCCAGCATACTCGCGAAGACCTACGTACAATCTTCACAACTAATGATGTACTGTATTTCGAAGGCGGCCCTGAACCACTTCAATCACGGAGCAGCGTTGGAGCTGGCAGCTTCGGGTGTGAGAGTGAACCTCGTGAGTCCAGGCCCCGTCCGCACTAACATGCTGCAGGGACTAGTGACGGATAAGGTTTGGGAAGATAATAGCAACGCTACTGCTCTGCAGAGAATCTCGGAACCTGAGGAAGTAGCTGACGTGATAATGTTCTTGGCTAGTGATAAGGCTAAAGGTGTGACGGGATCTAATTATGGTGTTGACAATGGGGTGCTGTTGAAGTTTTAATCGGTTGTCTTCACGTTGTTTTGCAGTTTACACGTAGTTGTTAGTATCTATTTGGATAGCAAAAACATAAGTGAGTTTCAATCTTGACATAAAATGTTCAAAAAAAGACACAAAATTTGCCAAGATTTTAGTTTTCCATTTAAGCAAAAATAAACAAAATTTTATTCATGTTTTAATTGAGATGTTTTTTTTTATTGTATTGCTCCTAAGAGCTTCCGTTCACAACCGACTTTTTGTAGGACCAATTATCGGACCGTTCAATAAATCCATAGTTTCGACGACCGAGTTTTTGTTGGACGTGTGCGTTGATATATTTGTTGATGGTATATATTCCATTCTCACCGCCAAAATATCGGTCGTCGATTGTCTGACGTGGTACGGTAGCGTTAAATGGCAATGCAGCTAGCCACGATTCTAAGACATAACTCGATAAACAGTTAGTCAAATGAGTGGCATTTATGTGACGTCACAGCTTGCTGTTGCCATATAAAATAAGAGGAAAACGCGTTTTAACAACTCATAAAAAATCTGTTAATTGTTTGATGGCGTCAATTAACGGTTCAATAAGTCTTACAAGTAGTTGTTCCGGGTCTGATTTGTGTATGTGAGTTTTTATGTTTGTAAACACACTCACGATGCAGAAGAAATTCCTAGTCTGTGGCAACCTTTTTTTTTAAGAAAAAAAAAACAATTTAAAATGCACTAGCCAAGGCTAGTATTTATTCTAAAACAAAGCTTATCTTCTAATGTAAATACCTCTAAATATAATTATATTGTGGGTATGTCGGTAAGTACTGTTAAGATAATTTATCCAAGTTACCCATGCAGCAATTAATATACACTTAACTATTTGTCCTTGCACTGTCCTTATCTGATGGATTATGTATGGATACTCTGTTAGAAATATCTAGTGTTTTGCAATGATGCAGGATAATTAGTAGTCTTAATTACCATTCTAAAGGTAGTTTCATATCGGAAAGGCGAAAAGTGGAATGGATTTTTTTATGTATGGGAAATCATCAAATGACTTCTTTAGAACTTCTTCTTTAACCGTGTTGGGCGATTTAGGGGCCAAACTAGAGTACCGACATGCCGACGTGATTGCATCACTGACATGCTACTGCAGAAAAGTTCGCTACACTTTTATCTATATATTTTAATGTCACGCCCTGTCATATCTAGCTATAACAAAGATAATAACTAAGCTGATTACTTAATAATAAAATATAGCGTGAGGTTAAAACAATCAACCTATAATAAAGTTTGTTTTGAAGACTCTCTGTCTGTGGCATTGTCGCAAATGAAAAAAAGAATTCAAGTTACATAACATACCATCACGCCTGTATTCCCCAAAGGGTTACGCAGAGGTGTATAAACATTTTTGGTTTTCATAATTTATTTAATTAGGTATTTAAGTAACAGATTGACATCATTTCGAAGTAATAGGAAATAATGTATTTTTATGTAAAGCTACCTGATTAAAGAATACATCGAGGTGGAAAAAAAATCACAGAAGATGTCACGATTTTAAAATAGTCTCTTTATAAACGAAAGGAAGATAACAAAATGAATTAGGTATTAAATTATTATATTGAAGGTTGATTACAATTGAGAATTTTTCAACAGCAGTATTCTTTGTACCGCCAAACAAGTCGGCACTACTAACAACATGAGTTTTAAAAATAGAGTCGCTATAGTCACTGGTTCAGGGTCCGGCATGGGAGCAGCAGCAGCGAAACTCTTCGCTGAAGAAGGAGCCCACGTTGTAATAGTGGACAACAACGAAGCAAGGGCCAATACCATTGGAGAAGAATGCAAGCAATACGGTAACGGCGTCCTGGTCATAACTGCCGATGTGTCCATTAAAGAGGACGATGAGAAAATAATCAAACAAACAATTGACACTTTTGGAAGACTTGATATACTAGTGAACAATGCAGGCTTTGTCAAAGAAGCAAACATTCTAGATGGGACAATACTTGATTTTTACGATGAGATTATGAATACAAATCTACGTGCTGTGGTGGTACTAACGACTTTAGCTGCTCCTCATTTGGCGAAGACAAAAGGATGTATAATAAACATGTCAAGCGTCTGCAGTACAGAAATTAAAACTGGAATCGTGTTTCCAGCATACTGTGTCTCCAAAGCAGGTATTGACGCTTTCACTCGTGTATCTGCATTTCAACTTGCATCATCAGGTGTCAGAGTGAATGCTATTAATCCAGGACCGGTTCGCACAAATATACGGGTCCATTCGGGTGTCTCCGGTAGTTGGGATGAATCTGCTAAAATGACACTGTTGAAGAAAGCTTCCGATCCTAAAGAAGTGGCTAATCTTATTCTGTTTTTGGCCAGTGATAAGGCGAGTAGTATTACTGGAGCATGTTATTTAATTGATAACGGAATGGCGTTAGTGTAATAATTTTAACGTTTCGTTAATATTTATTCTACAGATTTAAAATTATATTTGTAAGATATTCTTTCAATTTTGATTAAAAGTGACGAATTTTAGAGATGTTGTTCTAAGATTAATAATTGGACTTTGCAGCGGTCCGGATTTTTACGATAACAAATATTGTATAATTGTATAAGAACATTTCTGATAAAAAATTATAATAATGAGATTTTGAAATATTGTTTCGGTTATTTTATTTTTAAATATAAATAGGTATAGTGTCCAACTTCCACTGATTATCGAGTACAGTTTAGAGCGCCTAAAATTGGATAAGCGTTCAATTGCTATTTTTATTCTAAAGGTTAATAACGGTTGTCTTGGCAAATTCCAAGGATCCCTATTTCCGATTTCTGTTCGGCCGGTACACGTTGTCAAGTTGGGTTAAGTATAAGTGCTGTTTATAACAATATATTTAACAAATCAAATCATTTATTTCAAATAAATCATTTACAGGCACTTTTGAATTGTCAAGAAGTCAGAAGGTTAAAGCGAATTGATTGCTCCAAACAGTAGATTTCTATAAAGAAGAACGAGCAAGAAACTCCATGAACACTTTTTATACACAAATAAAATTTTACAAGGTACTAATAATCATGTTGAATCTACGGGCACACTGTGAGGACATTCAAGTCGTGAGCGTTAAGAGGTCTGGAGTATAATGTGATAACAATAAAAACAAATATTATCTTAAAGCCGTCTTAGAGGCCTTTGCGTACCGGCTGGGTCCCGAGTCACATAAACTACAGTAATTACAAATAAATAACTTGATCAGGACGAAACTAAAAGAGGAGTTATGAAATACTAGCAAATGTCCGCGACTTCGTCCACGTGTCTTTTTTTACCCGCATTAACTTACGTCATTGGTTATTGCTCTGACTCCGTGTGTCGTAACGTGATGTTATACCGTTTATGTTACTCAGGAATAATGTCTATCCATTGGTGAACAAAATTATTAAAATCGGTCCAGTGGTTTTGTAACTGCCTCGGTAGGCTAGTGGTCCTTAGCGCGACTGTTACGCTAGAGATCTTGGGTCCAATCGAACCCGGGAATCCTGGAAATCCCCAGGTCAAGCAAAAAAGTTTTATTGGGTTTTTCTATGAAATTCTCAGTAGCAGCTCGGAGTTAGGATTTGTGCCCGGTTAAATGCAATAGGCTCGCCCCCTGGACATGCCCCCTAAACATACCGGACTGTGGGTGTACATTGTTACACCTCTGCTTAACCCTTCGGGGAATACAGGAGTGATGGTATGTTATATGTAGTTTTGAAGCTTATTCGGTACAAATTAACAAAAAAAACTATCCTCTTTGAGCATGGGGTCCTGGGTTCGATTCCCAGGTCGAGCAAAGTGTTATTGGGTTTTTCCATTAGGAATTTCTCAGTAGCAGTTCGGAGTTTGGATTTGTGCCCGGTTAATGGCAATAGGCTCGCCCCTATTACATGGGACCTAAAACATACCGGCGAACTGTGGGTGTACATTGGTATACCTCTGCCTAACCCTTCGGGGAATATAGGCGTGATGGTATGTTATGTTACTATCCTCTTTATATTAGGTACTAGTATCAAAATTAAAAATCATCATTAGTTGTCTCCACAATGACGGAATCGTAAACAGTTAAATAACTCATGCAGTAACTCCTAATAGGACTAATTAAATGGATAAATATTTGAGTTTTTTACTCATAAAACCTGTTTGTCAGCCAAACTAAACTACGGTAGAAGCATGACAGTGTAAATTGATGAGTCCTTGCAACTCAATTGGTGATGATTTTGCTATTTCACATGTTATAACCATATATTTAACTCGTCTTGGCTTAGTATACTAACAGATTTGAAGTTGAGAAGTCGTTTAACATGTTCGCCAACAAAGTGGTTTTAGTTACGGGTGGGAGCTCTGGCATCGGCGCAGCTACAGTGGAGTTGTTCGCTAAGGAAGGTGCTGCGGTTGCCTTCGTCGGAAGAAACGAAGGAAAACTAAAGGAAGTCGCTAATCGTTGCGAGCAACATGGAGCCAATACTCTCGCTATCAAAGCAGATATCTCCAAAGATGATGAAGCTAAGACTGTCGTCCAAAAAACTGTAGACAAGTTCGGAAAACTCGACGTACTCGTCAACAACGCTGGCATAGTACGGTTTAGGACTGTACAAGAACCTAATCTTTTAGAGAACTACGATGAGGTCATGAACACGAACTTGCGCCCCGTAATACACATCACCAACCTAGCAGTCCCATACCTCATAGAAACAAAAGGCAATGTCATAAATGTCTCAAGTGTTGCATCCCAATTTTTAAAAGTACCAGGACTTATGTCTTACGGCGTTTCAAAAATAGGTTTGGATCAGTTTACGAGGCATGCTGCAATGGAATTGGCTACTTCTGGTGTGCGAGTGAACTCTATCAATCCTGGACCAGTCATAACTGACATTATTGCAAATGCTGGAGGGTCTCCAGAAACACTGCAAGCTGAAAACTTGGCGAGTATGACTGCACTAGGAAGAGCTTCAGATGCCGATGAGATTGCTGATATGATCCTGTACCTAGCCAGTGATAAAGCAAGGAGTGTAACCGGTTCGTGTTATGTTATTGATAACGGTACTTTGCTGAAGTAGGCCCTTTGAAGCTTGGTTTGTTTGTTTCTGAGAATTCCGATTTCCTTCTTTGTATCTTGTTTTGAATGTGATTAAATGTTTCTGTATACTTGACTCTTGTAAAGTGTTGTTTCTTTGTCGAGGTTGTGGATAAAAAAAATATATTTCTGAGTCATCATTTAGCGCGTTTTGTCTAATTTTTATTTACTGTGATTTAATTAGCTACATGAAAATGATGAAACACATTCAAATTTTTTGCTTTATTGAAGAGTAAAAACCTAGTCCGCTTTTGTCCTTTGCATCTATAACTATGTTTATCTTCATCGTATTTTAGTGATCATAACTGTAATCTCCTATTCTGGAAGATTTATAATTTATTAATAAAATAATACTGCCTACTATTAATATCTTACTGCAAGGCCAAGTCCTTATTCACATACATAGATGCCACGAGCATTGTTCACTATGCTTGCTCAAGACGAACTGACGATTTTAGAATTATAAATCCAGGATTTCTCACGATGTTTTCCTTCACCGTGATGACCGAGACAAAGTAAGAATAAATAGAAACCACAATCTTAATATACACTGTATATTATGTGATACATATGAAGTTTACATCATACTAGCGAACTGCCCGCGACTTCGTCCGCGTGGCTTATTTCACCCGCGTTAAGTAACGTCTTTGGGTAGTGCTCCGCTCCAGTGGGTCGTAGCGTGATGATATAGCTTATGTGATTCAGGAATAATGTAGCTATCTATGGGTGAAAAAATGGTTAAAATCGGTCCAGTAATTTCGGAGCCTATTAATTATAAAAAAAAATCTTACCTCTTTATAACATTAGTACAGAAGTATAGACAAGGAGTCATAAGATTAATGTAAGCAGGTTCTACAGAACTATAGGGTACGCCGCTATAGCGGCGGTAAGTCCCGTGTTGAAGGTGTGGCTAGATAGGCGTCATGGTGCCCTCACCTTCCGGTTGACGCAGGTGCTTTCTGGACACGGATGCTTTAGGAAGTACTTTCGTCGCATAGGCCGGGAGACGGTGCCTAGGTGCCATCATTGTCAGGACTGCCTCGAACTCAGCGCCGTGAATTCGTCGCAGCGACAACTGCGGGTAGCCTCTCGCTCCAGGACGTTGTTCTGACCATGGTCGGGAGCGAGAGTGCTTGGGATGCCATCGCCTTCTTCTGCGAGGAGGTGATGGCCGCCAAGGAGGCGGCGGAACGGGAAAGGGAGGCTACTTCCTCCATCCCACCCGCAGAAGACGCACCAGGCGCCAGAGGGCGCGAGATGATCTCCGGCCACCGTAAAATGGGGCCTGCGGTACACAAAATCACTGGCAGAATGCTAGAGATAACTAATTAGCGATATACCCCGCGCTGTTACCCATGTTCAGTTACCTCTTTAGTTACTGCTCGACTCCCGTCTGTCGCTGCGTTACGTTTTATGATCCTTTCTCTTGAATCACTCTATCTATTGATGAAAACCATATTAAAATCCCTTGCGAAGTTTAAAAGATCTAAGCGTAAGGAAGGACAGACGGGAAGCGACTTTATTTTTTACTATGTACAGAAGTAAAATTCTTACAGCACGCTAACAAACACGACTCCCTTCAATGCCGAACTTTTCGTAAAACTATTTGTGTATGTGCTGTCAATTTTTGCTGAGTTAAATCAACATACCTTGATCTTTTTATAGTAGAGCTCGTTAAAAAAGAGCTCCATGATTTCTGACGCAAAGCAGCGTTGCTGTATTCCGGTAAAGGGTATGGGTGCTGGTGTAATTACAGGCATACTATATGAGACATTTCAATTTTGTCTCTAGGAAGGTAACGCCTTTGCAAGGGCTCTGGTATATCAGATACTTATAGGCAGCGGTAACCACTTAATATCAGGTGCGCTGTCCACTTGATAGCCATCAAAGACATTAAAAAAAATACCACTTACACGCTCTTAGCAGGAGATCAGCCGCGAGAGAAAAAAACAACTTTATCTTTTTAAACAACTGCATGATCTTCAAAAAGTAGATGATTGACTAATTATAGTATTACGTACATTTCTATCTTTTTTGCGCTTTCTCGCCCATAACATGAGCCAAAAAGTTGAGCCAGTCATGGTTTTGCCTTTATCACTGGATACATACAATATCTTATCAGCGATCTTATTAGGATCTGATAATCTACGCCTTGCAGTGCCATTGTATTGTAGATTAACTTTCAATCTTTTTAGCGCTGTGTCATTACCGTTTAAATTATCTTTAAAACTATTGAAAATTGCTTCATGTTCTGGAACAGGATCGATCATTGTGACTCTCACTTGATGAAGTGACAGTTCCAAAGCAACGGTTTTTGTAAAATCGGTCATTGCAGCCTTTGACGTTTCGTATGGTAAATTTAAAGTTCTTGTAGTGCTGATTCCAGCCATGCTCGATACGTTAACTATGTTTCCCTTAGTTTCGATGAGATAGGGTACAGCGAAGTAAGTGATGCGAATAGCACCCCGCACGTACACGTTCATCACTTTGTCGTACGTTTTCAAGAAGTGGTCTGATAGAATACCAGCTTCTTTAGATATTCCGGCATGGTTGACGAGCACGTCTAGTTTCCCAAATTTGTCGATAGTTTTCTTGACAATTAAGTCTGCTTCTTTGTCTTTGGACACATCCGATTTGATAATAAGTGTTGGTACTCCTAGTTCCTTACAACGCTCAGCAACTTCTTTTAGTTTGCCTTCGTTTCTACCAACGATGGCTATTGAAGCACCTTCTTTAGCAAATGACACCGCTGTGGTAGCACTAATATCGGAACTATCATCTGTGATTAAGACCACTTTTTCATAAAAACTCATTGTACTAACAGTTGCACATTTACGCCGTGAGAGCGATGTTGGGATAAAAATTCAATTCTTTATGAACGGCTTTTGTTGAAGAAACATCACAATTTTGTTAGGTTGACTGGTTACTTCGATGGACAATCAAATGTTGGAAAATATTCTCTGAATAATCTCCACTTTACAAATTAAATCAAATCACTTTTTATTTGTACTTGTTACTTTTTACACAATGGACATATGTTAACATTTTATGAATTGCAATAGATAATGCATTTTGTTGAGTGATAATATTATTGAAGATTTCATATTTGGTGGATATGATTGGTCTTAAAAATAACGTGCTGATGCACGTTCTTCCCAGGCATGTTATAATCATGTTGTTGTTGTTGATGTCATCTGAATACATACGCTCTTGATTTGTTGTTGTTGTAGAAATGTCACAAAATTGTCCAAGACACTCACTACATTCATTTAAAGATTTTTTATCTATTGTCTAGATTGGCCATTTCGAGACCAACAAAGTAGGATTTTCCCCTTGATTTTCCTGAAGATTTATCTTACGAACGTTACTTCTTGACAGGTAAGAATGAAACAATGGGTGAATGGAGCCTCATGGAAATAGTATGTACTAAGCCTCATAACGACTCGAGAGACGTCACTTTTCAAAATGATACATACATACATACATATATAAACACACGCCTGTAAGTAAAAAAAAAATGAAAATGATACGAGTAGTTAAGGATGTACTGAGAAAACAGCTGAACATGTAAACAAACTGACATACACATTCAACCTGTTAGCTTTGTTGCAATCGAGTAAGAAGTCTAAAAACACATACATCACTATAGTACTTGATTTACATCGTAGATACCGATTTCGATTCCCAGTTCGAACAAAGTGTTATTGGGTTTTTCGATGAAATTCTCAGTAGCTGCTGGGAGTTAGAAATTGTGCCCGGTTAATGTCAATAGACTCGCCCCCTATTACATGGGATCTAAAAAACATATCGGCGAACTGTGGCTTACATTGGTACACCTCTACCTATCCCTTCAGGGAATACAGGCGTGATGGTATGTTATACCGTTAGATAGTACTGTATATTTCGCACTATAATGATGGTGGCCCACTTATCATTTAAGCGCAAAACATACCGATGTGCGGGTCAGATGCGGGTCGGGTCTATTATCCAAGAACACACACTAAATGCAACAACCCGCGCTTGACCCGCTCTCACGTTTGTTGTGTATCTCGCAAGAGTTTGACTGCTTGCTATAACATTGTACTGATTTATTGTTGAGCCAACTTAAAAGCAGCTCCAACGGTTTTTTGACAAATTCACGACAGGCGCTGTTTACGGCTATTTAATCAGCAGTAGAGCTCTTTGTGAAGGAGCTCGTCCGGGGAAGTACTATCACCATACCTATTTTTGCCGCAAAGTAGCGTTGCTGTGTTCTGGTTTGAAGGGTACGCGTGCCGGTGAAGTTACAAGCACATGAGACAATTTCAACTTTGTTTGATGTCAACGCGTTTGCAATATATCTGGTATTGCAGATGTCTATAGGCAGAAGTGACCACTTAACATCAGGCGGGCCGTGGGCTTGTTTGCCATCCAAGAACGTTAAAAACACGGTTCTTGAGTTTCTGGTAGAAAACAGCGCTCCATGTGAAATACAAAATGCAGTTGATGCAATAGTAAAATAAGTGGGATTTGTTAGTACGAGAAAAAAAAGAACTATTTCTCTTTAAATATCTGCATGACTTTTAAGAGATGAAAATTGATCAATTAAAGAATTTCGTACTTCTATATTCTTTTTCTTATCACTCGTCCATAGTTTGAACCAGAAGTTAGAGCCGGTGATATTTCTACCTTTATCACTGGATACATACAGTATCATATCAGCGATCTCATGAGGATCTGATAGTCGTTGTGGCGCTGTGTCAGTGGTGCCTAAATTTATTTTCAAAGTATTGAAAATTGAATTACGGTCTGGACCAGGACTGATCATATTCACTCTCACTCCTTGAAGGGATAGTTCTAAAGCAACTCTTTTAGTAAAATCGATCATTGCAGCCTTTGATGTTCTGTATGCTATATTTAAAAATTTTGTTGTACTCATTTCAGTCATATTCGACACGTTAACTATGTTTCCTTTAGTTTTGATGAGATAGGGTACTGCAAAGTAGGTGACGCGGATAGCGCCTCGCATGTTTACGTTCATAACTTCGTCGTACGTTTTCAAGAAGTGATCTGACAGAATACTAGCTTCTTTATTTACTCCAGCATGGTTGACGAGTACATCTAGCTTTCCGAGTTTGTCGATAGTTTTCTTGACAATTGAGTCTGCTTCCTCGTCTTTGGACACATCTGCTTTGATAACGAGTGTTGCTACTCCTAGTTTTTCACAACGTTGAGCAACTTCTCTTAATTTATCTTCGTTTTTACCGACGATGGCTATTGAAGCACCTTCTTTAGCAAATGACACCGCTGTGGCAGCACCAATAGCGGAACTACCACCTGTGATTAAGACCACTTTTTGCTTGAATCTCATTTTGCCAACACTTGCTCAGTTACCGACATGAGAGCGCGTTCAACTCTTTAGGATGGCCTTTGTAGATAGATTATCAAATGCTGGAGATTAATCAGAGAATTTTAAACAAAAAAAATGAGATAAGATTATATGCAGTGCATTAAAATACCATGATGATGCCTTTAATAAGATGAAAGCGATAATATTATTGATTTTTCAATATTTGGTGGTTATGGTTTATCAGTAAACATACTCTTGATTTGTTGATGTTCTGGAGATGTGACAAAATCGTCCAATTCACGGATGGTCTAGTATTTGACCATCTTAACGACCATGAAAGTATTTGGTTTTTCTGAAGTTTTATCTTATGGACGTCACGACATGACAGATAAGATGGAAAGAATAAAGGAAGTTGTCGATGAATGGACAATCATGGACATAGTATGTACTAAACCTCATTAAAATCCGAAAGACAACATCTTTTTTTCATACCATCACGCCTGTATTCCCCGAAGGGTTAGGCGGGGGCGTAACAATGTACACCCACAGTTCGCCGGCACGTTAGGTCCCATATAAAAGGAGGCGAGCCTATTGCCATTAACCGGGCACAAATCCTAACACTGAGCTGCTACTGAGAAAGTCATAAAAAAACCCAATAACACTCTTACTCGACCTGGGATTCGAAACCAAGACCTCTAGTGTAGCAGTGGTGCTTAGGACCATTATGCTAACGAGGCAGTTATCTTTTTTTTTATTGATGACGCCTTACAAGAATGTAATGGCATGAAAAATTATAATGATTTTGCCACGTATGCGGTATGATTTTATTCTTGATACTTTATTTAGTAGTACATTGTTGATGTCCGACTGCCCCGTTGGTCTCGTGGTGGCAAGCACGACTGTTGATTTTTACATTAGGAATCAGGGTCTCAGTAACAGCCCGGAGTTTGGAAGTTGGTCCTGCGCCTGATCTCTCCCCGGTTGTGTCGGATTGCCGTCCCATTGGACTATGAGAGTTAGGTAAGAGGGAGAGCACCTGTCTTTGCGAACGCACTTGTGCACCATAATATCTCGTGCGTACTTGGTTAGTCCGAATAAAGATTAGCCTATATTGCCGGAATCGGTCTGGAGAATACACTTTGTTGATAGAAGAGTATAAAGGCAGGGTAGGATATGGTTTAGGATATAGTGAGGAAACAGCTGCACATACAAAGAAACAAATTTACATAGATATTTATAATTGTATAAAAGATGTTACATATGGCTTAAAGCTAAAGTACTGAGGGCATGACAATATAGCATAAACTTAAAATTAGGTTCAATGTTACAATTTTGAAAATAACTATACTTATCAATTTATATGAAGTTATAAAAACCTTTTGAATTGTTTTAGTTATTAAGATCAGTTATTTTTATTAATTAATAATTATTTAGATTTTAGAAATTATTTATAATTGAGATGATGCAATTTACGTATCCTTCCGTAGCTATGTTTGGTCGAGTAATTACATAATTACAAACTTTTGCACTTGATGTACATCAGATACCGTTAGATAGCACATACCACTTATCATTTTACCACAAACATACCGATGTGCGGGTCGGGTATATTATCCACACACGATATGCAACAATCCGAGCTTGATTCACTCTCGCCTTTATTGTGTTTCTCGCAAGAGTCGATCTGCTTGTTCACACATACCGCGGGTCGGCTATGTACTGCTCAAATCCAATTTTTTTTTGTAAATAATTACAACAGTTTTTTGATATGTTTACGACAGTCGCTGTTCTCGACTCGTGAGCTTGTAGTAAAAAACAGTGATCCATAAAAAGTGTATCTACGGTTTCTATAAAAATCAATACGGGGATGCCGCTGGGCGCAGTTACAGATGACATTGAATTCTGTGTCTACTTGCTAACAAAGGACATTCAGAAGGGTGTTGAATTTATTGAGGTGAATTATGAAATCCAAGCACACGATATCACCGGCAGAATGCTAGATATACATCAAAAGTAATATTCTTACAGCACGCTGATAAATACGACTCCTTTCAAAGTTGAAGTTTTCCTAAAACACTGTGTGTATGTACCGTCATTTATTGTTGAGGTAAAATCAACATACCTTGATAAATACCACTTAAACGCCACTCATGTAATAGATCAACTGTGTCAGAGACAGAACACCAACATCTTTTTAAATAAATGCTACTAATTATCAGAATAGAGAAGTCTAAAGAATGTATTACGTTCCTCCAACTTCTTTTTATTAACACTCGCCCATAGTTTAAGCCAGATATTTGTGCCAGAGAGGTCTTTACCTTTATCGCTGGCTATATACAATATCATTTCAACGACCTCGTTAGGATCTGACAACCGGCGCGGCGCAGTGTCATTTTCTGAATTTGATTTAAGACCATTGAAATGTGCTTTACGCTCTGGACTAGGACTGATCATATTCACTCTAACTCCATATGGGTCCAGTTCTACAGCAGTTCCTTTGGTATAATTAATCATTACAGCCTTTGATGTTCTGTATGCTGTACTTGAAGTTCTTGAAGTACTGATTTCAGCCATACTCGACACGTTAATTATGTTGCCTTTAGTTTTAATGAGATGGGGTACAGCGAAGTAGGTGACGCGGATAGCGCCTTGCATATTCACTTTCATCGCTTCGTCGTACGTTTTCAAGAAATTGTTTGACAGAATACCAGCTTCTTTAGATTCTCCAGCATGGTTGATGAGCACATCTAGCTTTCCAAATTTATTGATAGTTTTCTTGACAGTTAAATCTGCTTCTGCATCTTTGGACACATCTGCTTTGATAGCGAGTGTTGGTGCACCTAGTCGTTTACAACGGCGACCGATCTCTTTTAGTTTAGCTTCATTTCTACCGACGATGGCTAATGAAGCACCTTCTTTAGCAAATGCCACCGCTGTGATAGCACCAACATCAGAACAGCAGCCTATGATTAAGACCACTTTTTGCTCGAAACTCGTCGTACCAACACATACTGATATCGACATTTTTACAACTGTTTATAAATGGTCTATGTTTAAGAAACACTACAATATTATTACGATAGATTGGAATGCTGGATTTTTTTCAGAGAATTTTATACAAAGGAGATATGATAAGATTTTAGGAAGTGCAATATATGATGCAATTTATAGGATGGAAGTGATAATGTTATTGAAGATTTGATATTTGGTGGTTAAGATTGGGTTTGAAAATAACGCGCTGATGCACGTTACTTCCATACATGTTGTTGTCATGTCGCAGGTATCTGAATACATGAAGTCTGGATTTGTTGATGTTGTGGAGATATTGCAAGATTTTCCATGTTGCGCATACCGTAATTTAATCCATATTCTGTTTTGACTATTTTTAAAGACAAAGTATTTGGTTTTTCTGACATGTGAACTTACAAACGTCACGACTTGACAGAGAAAATGGAAAGAATGAATGTAGAATGGTTGAATGGAGAATCATGGAAATAGTATGTACTAAACCTCATTATAATAAAGCTCAAATTGTTTTGTTTAATAGTTTGTTTACTAGTGTTCTGAATTTAAGTCTACTGGAGTCATTTAAATAGAAACTAATAGATATATTTTCTTCTTGCCTCTAATATTCATTATATCATACATACCACACCACATACCACCACGCCTGTATTCCCCGAAGGGTTAGGCAGAGGTGTACCAATGTACACCCACAGTTCACCGGTATGTTTAAGTCCCATGTAATAGGGGGCGAGCCTATTTACTGAGAATTTCATAGAAAAACCCAATAACACCTTTTCCTCGACCTGGGAAACGAACCCAAGACCTCTAGCATAGCAGTCGCGCTTAGGACCACTAGGCTACCGAGGCAGTTAAACACACTTAGGCCACATAAAACACTTAGCCTACTAAAACGATTTCATTTCCTGGCTATGTTGTAGTCGAGTAAAAAGTCTATATACTCCTTGAAAATGTATTACGTTGTAATGTTATACATTAACAATCATTTTAGAATTTGAAGTGGCATAGATAAATCGATATTTAAATGTACAATATCATTACGAAGGTAGAATTTTACAATCTCTCGATATCATTTATCGGGCTGACTTTTAATTTACAAAATAGCTGTTCCATGCATTTTCATCGTGTTGTAGAACATTTTGATAAGGAATAAGCAGATCATACTGTAGTACGTTTTTGTAAAAACAAAGCCCTGAGATAATTATAATATTACCCTAGTGGGAATAAGTGTTTTTCGAATTTCCAAGTTAGTCAGTTTCGATGGATATTTGTTTGTAAATCAATCACGCCAGCATGGCTGAATGGATCTTGATGAAATTTGGCACAGAGATACATTATACCTGGGTAGTCTAGTGGTCCTAAGCGCGACTGCTACGCAAGAGGTCTTGGGTTCGATTCTCAGGTCGGGCAAAAAATGTTATTGGGTTTTTCTATGAAATTCTCAGTAGCAGCTCGGAGTTAGGATTTGTGCCCGGTTAATGACAATAGGCTCGCTCCCTATTACGTGGGACCTAAACATACCGGCGAACTGTGGGTGTACATTGTTACACCTCTGCCTAACCCTTCGGAGAATACAGGCGTGATGGTATGATACATAGGCTACTTACCCCCAGAAATGTACTGTTCTCGTGAGACGATATCAACTTAGATGTGGACGAAGTCGCGGCCAGAAGCTAGTGATACAAAAACGCTGATTCAACTAAATGTAATAATAGTATAATATTGGCGTCATAGCTCTAATCATTTGCCAATCATTCAGGTACCAGACGATGAGTTCGATAATTTTATACGATAAAAAGATATATATAAACGGCTTCCGCTTAGTTGGTTTACAAATCCTGTGACGTGAAGCCGAAAAATATGTTTGCTGACAAAGTGGTCTTAGTTACTGGTGGCAGCTCCGGCATCGGCGCGGCTACAGTCGAATTATTCGCTAAGGAGGGTGCTTCAGTCGCCTTCGTCGGAAGAAACGAAGCTAAATTGAAACAAGTCGCCAGCCGCTGCGAGGAACACGGTGCTAATATCCTGATCATCAAAGCCGACATCTCAAAAGATGAAGAAGCGAAGGTTGTTGTACAGAAAACTGTCGATAAATTTGGCAAACTCGACGTTCTAGTCAACAACGCTGGGATCTTACGACATGCGACCGTTGTGCAGCCCAATTTAATAGAGACCTTTGATGAAATCATGAACACAAACCTGCGTCCAGTCGTCCTAATCACCAACTTGGCCATCCCCCACCTTATAGCCTCAAAAGGCAATATTGTCAACGTGTCCAGCGTTCTATCAACCTGGATCAAAATTCCGGGAACAATCTCTTACTGCATGTCTAAAGCTGCTATGGACCATTTCACAAGAGGATCGGCAACGGAATTGGCTTCTTATGGCGTAAGAGTGAACTCTGTCAATCCTGGACCAGTGATAACGGATATAAGAACAAATTCACAGATGCCTGCAGATTTATCTCAGGATAAAATTGTTGAAAACTTGACTGCGTTGGGGAGATATTCTGATGCTGATGAAGTTGGTGATTTAATTCTGTATCTAGCCAGTGATAAGGCTAGAAGTGTAACTGGATCGTGTTATCTTATTGATAATGGTATGTACCTTAAGTAAAGTCTTTATTTTGTCATATTCGTTTATTTGCATCTCCTATTTTGTAAAAGATACATAAGTACAGTTATGGAACCTGTTAAGCACAGCAACATAGTAACCTTTTAATTCAACAGTAAATTTTGGAACATAACAATTATTTCTTATAATAAAAAATTATGTATAGATTACATATTATGTAGTACCCAATGTTAAGTATTATTCTTCAATGTTTTGGTATTTTTCTTTTTGTTATTCTTTTGATTCACATAACATACCATCACGCCTGTATTCCCCGAAGGGTTAGACAGAGGTGTACAAATGTACACCCACAGTTTGCCGGTATGTTTTAGGTCCTATGTAATAGGGGGTAAGCCTATTGCCATTAACCGAGTACAAATCCTAACTCCGAGCTATTACTGAGAATTTCATAAAAACCCAATAACACTTTTTGCTCGATCTTAGAATCGAACCCAAGACCTCTAGCGTAGCAGTCGTGCTTAGGACCACTAAGCGAGGCAGTTTTTTGATTCAACCTGTATTGTTACTCTATTTTTTTTTTACTTTTAAAAATTACGGAACTGTTTAATGTCATAATTTTATAAATACTGTGATTTTTAAGAGAATGCTTAGGATTATTGTTATTTATTTTGAAAAATTAACCAATACTTGGGATTATTTTCCCACTTTATTACGTAATTGTGATGTATTTGATTATAATCTATTCTGACCACAAGGATTGGATATACATTTAATTGCTAGGTATCACTGGATAGTAAAATAACATATTTGGCACATAAAATCAGCTTGACGTAATTAGTTTAATTATTTTGAGATTATTAACGTTATGTTTTGGCAGTACAAAGTTTTATTTTGATTTGATTTATAATTATTTGACATTATTTGTATCATTAATTTGGTCATCTTTCTTGTATTTACTTGCTTTGTATATATTTCATTATTGTGTAAAATAAACCGTGTTAAAATTTTATGGGTTGCCTATTTTTTTTAATATCTGAAACGGAAATACTTACCTTATGTATTAATTAGATATTTGTTAATAACCAGATAAGCAGTCGCTTCGTCCACACTTAACATTATATATGCGATAGTAACTGTCTGTCCGTCTGCTACGCTCTCACGACTAAAACACTAAACAGATTTTGATGAAATTTGGTCCGGGGTAAGTTTGAACCCCAAGAAAGGAAGGCTGCTTTTTATTCTATTCCGCGACTTCTGCGTCTTAGATAACCGACTTTGAATAAAAGTCGCAGTCAAAAGCTACTACGAAATAAAATAGTTACAAAGTATGACTTCTAGTAC
Organism: Caradrina kadenii; assembly: GCA_947462355.1. NCBI lineage: Eukaryota > Metazoa > Arthropoda > Insecta > Lepidoptera > Noctuidae > Caradrina > Caradrina kadenii. The sequence goes on along the minus strand of OX381693.1, from coordinate 1,331,153 downwards.
AGTGGTTTTAAAAGGTATATCTACTTACCCCTTCAATGGAAGCGAGCGAGTATGCATTACGCTACAATTTATCGATCTTTGTGGAACCCGGGACAAGGGACTTTTGACTATAAATTTAGTGTTCCCGTCACTTGGTGTAATTAAGAGCTCCTATGTATTATCTCTCATGCATGCCAGCTCAAGAAATATAACTTTACCTAATTCCTGTCGGTTAATATGTAAAAAGGTAAAGGCCGCGGGAAATTTTAGTAGTAGTAGAGCTCTTTGTGAGGGAGCTCGTCCGAGGAAGTACTACCACCATACCTATTTCTACCGCAAAGCAGCGTTGCTGTGTTCCGGTTTGAAGGGTATGGGTGCCGGTGTAATTACAGGCACATGAGACATTTCAACTTTGTCCCTGGAATGGCAACGCTTTTGAAAGGTCTCTGGAATTGCAGATGTTTATAGGTAACGGTGACTACTTAACATCAGGTGGACAGTAGGCTTGTTGGCCATCCAATGACAAAAAAAATGGATCGTCGAATGCGGGCAGCGCAGGACCGGTCATCGTGGATATCTTTATGGGAAGCCTATGTTTAGCAGTGGACGTCGATAATGATGAAAAATGCGAGTCTATTACGCTTTCACGACTATATCACTAAATCGATTTTGATGAAATTTGGCACGGAGTAGGGTAGAAGCCCAAGTAGATTAGGATAATTTTTAATCCGTGTCTCGTCTGCGTCCGCAATAATTGTCATTTGCGCGGACGAATTGGCGGGCATAAGCAAGTTCACGTTTATATGTATGAACTTTCTTGTTCATTCTTCTCCATACGAAACTACTGCCGCGTTAGCCTAGTGATCCTAAGCGCGACTGCAACGCTAGAGGTCTTGGGTTCGATGCCCAGGTCGAGCAAAAAGTGTTATTGGGTTTTTCTATGAAATTCTCAGTAGCAGCTCGGAGTTTAGATTTGTGTTCGGTTAATGGCAATAGGCTCGCCTCCTATTACATGGGACCTAATCATACCGGTGAACTGTGGGTGTACATTCGTACGCCTCTGCCTAGCCCTTCGGGGAATATAGGCGTGATGGTATGATGATGATGACATAAGTTAATTCTGTTTTTGGCTTTGACTTTACGTATCTTTATCTACAGGTATTCAATATTACAGTCTAGATTTATTAAATCTAGAGTATAAAAAACCGGTTCCTACCATTTATCCACTAGTAAAGGACGGTTTGACTGGATTCCAAATGAGAAAAGTTTGAACAAAATCCACTGTTGACGAGTCAATATTAACTAGAAAGCGGCCATTTTATTTTTCAGTCTGCAATATTGAGATGCCGATAAAATAGACCTAATATCATTAGCTTTAAGGGTCATGGAAGAGATTGTTTGATTTTTGTGGAGTTTCTAGTAAGTTGGTCGTTTCTCAGCTTTCCGATGAAGTTTTTTCTAATAAGGACGGTTGCAATGGTATGGTACTATTCTGCCTACGATATCTGTTTTGATTTTATTTATTTATTTTTATATTTCAACGTTTGCAGAATTACACACTTTTGACTAATAGTTTACCACAGCTTCAGTAGACTTCCTAAGTAAATTTTGTTTCTGTGTAGTCAAAATGTAAAATGTTAAAAGCCAGATAATAATCTATACTGATATTATAAAGCAAAAGAATTTGTTTGTTTGTACACGCTAATCTCTGAAACTACTGGTTTGAATTGAAAAATTGTTTTTGTGTTGGATAGTTTATTTATCAAGGAAGGCTATAGGCTATATAACATCACGCTACGACTAATAGGTGCGGAGCAGTAACCAAAGATGTAACCTAATGCGAGTGAAAAAACAACGCGGACGAAGTCGCGACCAGAAGCAGATAGTGAAAAAATAGATATTACATCCAAAAGTTTATAAAAATTGTATAAGTAAGTAACCTTTTTATAGATAAATGTGGGATTCTGGATATTGGTGAATTTGGATGTTTGTTAATAAACTATTTGAGCGACAGAACACCCGTACACCATGACATGATATTTGAGCAAAGACGGGCAAACTCACAATCTGTTTATATTTAAATTTAATATACCAAACTAATTCAATAATTATTATTTCAATTGAACCACTTTTTATTTTTTTTAAACTATTGACACCAATCAAACCTTTAATTGTCAAGGTGTTGGTCAGTCAGTCAGAAAGTTGAAGCTAGTTGCTTGTTCCAGATGCAAGAAACTCCACGGACACACTTTTCAATTACGTTTTCATTATTAGCAGAATTAAATCCGTTAGCTATCTGATTTGTACAGTTATATTTCCATGTACAGCTTTTCATCTTACTTATTATATCCTAACACCATTATCTTTAAGACGTCACCTAAATTCATAAACAGTTTACTTGTCTTATTGAAAGCCGTAGCCGCCATTGTGTTCGGATCACCGGGGTACAATATGGCGATATTACCGCGTATTGTTGTGGCATGACGGTCTGACCGACAGTAACCCATATATTCATCCCATTATGTGATCTTGAATAAGGCGCCCTGTGTTCAGGCTGACACACGGACGAAGGGGTGGGCGAACCGGGATTTTGGTAATGTTGGTTTTGACCAAATTGGTTTTAATGGCAATAGGTTCGCCCCTTATTACGTGGGAGCTATACATACCGGTGAACTGTGGGTGTATATTGGTACACCTCTGCCTAACCTTTTAGGGAATACAGGCGTGATGGTATCTATGTGGTTTTAACCAACTTGAGTCGGTAAGAATTGGTGATGCAAAAAGCGACCACTTATGTTCGAAGTTTTGCAGTTGTGGTATTTTTTGTCCATGATTCCTTGCAGCAGACCATTCAGCAGGTCATTTCAGCATGGCTGTTTTGAATGTGATTATAAAGAGATGTGTATCTGCAAGCTTGAATACTGGGCGTTTTTCGAGTATCAAGTCATCAATATCATTATATCAACCGCACGACGTCCACTGCTTGACCTAGGCCTCCCTAAAGATAGCCACAACGACCAGCGCTGCCCCCATCTAGCGATTTCTCGCGTTGGTTTACCTTGTGGTCATTATAGTATATGATCTCATTGTATTTTTAAGTTTAGACTTCAGAGCCCAATAGTTGTCAACTTGTCTTTCGATCTCACTATACGCTCTTCGATGAAATCATCAAATCAAGGAGTCACGACGTTATCGAAAGATTAAAGAGCTCGCCATTATTTTAACCCGTATGTCACTCTCTCTATTCGACAATTAAGATTCCTTAGCTCATTGTAATTACACCTATGCGGGTTTCTTAATGAAGTTAAAGGGAATTAATTATTTTAGGGGGCATAAATTTAATCTGGCCCGACCTTTACTTATGATGGCACAATGCAGACCTTAACTTGATTATTGTGTGTTATCTTTCAGAGTTAATCTCGTGAACGTAACAGGGACCCTGCGGCGAAATTAATTTTAGGCCGAAATTTTTAAACTGATTTTTTTTAGGTGCATCTTTTTCGGATTTTTTGGCAAGGGTTTGAGTGGGTTTGGGTGTTTAAGTTTTCAGAAATTCCACCAAAAATGTTTTCGATGAAATTCGTAAAACCTACCATTTAATTTAGAGAAATTCTAAGAGAGTGTATATCTTCTAACCATACCATTACGCCGTACACCCACAGTTCGCCGGTATGTTTAGGTCGCATGTAATAGGAGCCGAGCCTATTGCCATTAACCGGGCACAAATCCTAACTCCGAGCTGATACTGAAAATTGAATTGAAAAACCAAATAACACTTTTTGCTTGACCTGGGAAACGCACCGAAGACCTCTAGCGTAGCAGTCGCGCTTAGGACCACTAGGCTACCCAGCCAGGTTTATTATTTTCCAAAATTATGTCAATTTTTTTTTTATGAACTGACTTACCATTCTAAGGCACTGCTATTCGGAATCATGGAAATGTCTTGAAAGTAAAAGTCAAATTTCAGTTAGACCATCTACAGGCACTATTAATTTGTCAAGAATTTAGACAGAAAGTTGAAACTTGACCGACTCGGGAACCAAATCCAACAACGGCTCAGTAATCATGTTTGTAAATACCAGGCCAACAAGAGTCACAAAGAAACTCCAGGAAAACGACACACACATACAAAGCTTCACATCTATGTCAAGTTCCATATGTGTGTGGGATAACAAATAGGTGTATGTGTGCGGTTGATTTTTATTCATTTGCCCGCTGCCCGGAGATCGCTGGAGACATATTGGGTGGTCCGGCTAGGAAATTGCATTCTATGTCGCCCCTCAATAATTTGTTCTATTTTGTTGTAGAAATGGCTTGCGGTGACTTTATTCTCTAGATAATGGCCTGGATAGAGAGAAATATATGTATTTTAAGGTATAATGACCCATTTTTTTCCATTTTTCTAAGTATTCGTATTGTAATGATTTTGAATAGCATACCATCACGCCTGTATTTCCCAGAGGGTTTGGCAGAGGTGTACCAATGTACACCCACAGTTCGCAGGTATGTTTTTAGGTCCCATGTAATAGGGGGCGAGTCTATTTCCATTAACCCAACACAAATCCTAACTCCGAGCTGCTACTGAGAAATTCATAGAAAAACAAAAAAAATGATCGTAATAATAGGCAAAACATGAAGCTTAGAAGTTAAATGTCTTAACACCCTTTACCTCCTATTGTCACATAAGATATATTTTGAGAAATCCCCCCTCCTCATATCACCCCCCTCATCATTTTAATTTGTCATTCGACCACTTAAGCACAACATTGCGCGTCTGCAATCATTGAAAGATCTTATATAGCGCGACACGTTTCTTTGGACAATAGTAACAGTTGTCTATGGCGGCGCTACCCATTCAATTTCCCTGCATCTAGCGCAGTTAATACATTATTTATTCTACCAGAAAATAAGCAAAAATGTACCATATGTCCCTAGTAATAAGGTAGGGCACAACAGTAAAAATATCTTGGTACGTAAGCAAAAGAAGAGTCTACCAATGCGATGTTGCAATTCGAAAAATGAAAAAATTAAATGCTATACGTGGTGTTGTAAAAATGAGTTTCTTTTTGTTTATAGACAAGCGGATTGCTAACAAAAGCATTTAAAATATGGCAAATGCTTTACTTATAAATAAGTATTATATGACGAAGAGATGATGCAGTAGTAGCAGAGCTCTTTGTGAAGGAGCTCGTCCAAAGAAGTACTACCAGCATACCTATTTCTGCCGCAAAGCAGCGTTGCTGTGTTACGGTTTGAAGGGTATGGGTGCTGGTGTAATTACAGGCACATGAGACATTACAACTTTGTCTCTAGGATGGCAACGCATTTGCAAGGCCTCTGGTTTAGCGGGTGTCTATAGACAGAGTTGATCAATTTACATCAAGTGGGCCGTTAGCCGGTTAGCCTGACAATTAAGTTTAAAAAAAAAGCACAGCCACGCAAAACAGTGATGCAATCTGGCATATGTAAAAACTTTGTCTTTGGTACAAACATAATTTGAGGATGCTTTACATTTAGAGGCAAATCTATGTTCAGCGGTGAATTACAAATAGGCTGAGTTGATTGACTGACATAATCGCTTACTTCTTTACTCCACAATAGTCTACATCTAGAATACACGTAAATAATAAAAAAAATGAAATGAATAAAACAAACAAAATTTGTTTAATCAATACTAATTGGTCTCGTGGTCGCAAGCGCGACTGATGAGCGTGGGGTCCCGGGTTCGATTCCCAAGTCGGGCAAAAAGTGTTATTGGGTTTTTCCATTAGGATTTGCTCAGTAGCAGCCCGGAGTTTGGAAGTTGGTGGTGTGACACCCCCGTGCCTCGGAAAGCACGTAAAGCCGTTGGTCCCGGCTGTCATTCGTAGATCTTTGACAGTCGTTACGGATAGTCAGAAGCCAGGAAGTCTGACAACCAGTCTTACCAAGAGGTATCGTGTTGCCTAGTAAATGGGTTGTGGAGGTCAGATAGGCAGTCGCTCCATGTAAAGCACTGGTACTCAGCTGTGTCCGGTTAGACTGGGAGCCGACCCCAACATAGTTGGGAAAAGGCTAAGTAGATGATGATGAGTTTCATTGCTTGGTTGAACGCCCTAATCTCAGGAACTTCTGGTTTGAATTGTAAAAATAATATTGTGTTGGATAGTTTATTTCTCGAGGTAGGCTATATAACATCACGCTACAACCAATAGGTCTGAAGCAGTATCCAAAGACGTAACCTAATATGAGTGAAAAAACTACGCAAACGAAGTCGCTGGGAGAAGCCAGTTAAAAATAAAACAAAAAAAAAATCCCCTATTAATTGATTCAAAGGAGTTATTCAAGAAGGTATCTTCAACTGGTTTTCCATATTGTTAGTAAGAGGTTAGGGTCAGTCCCCTATTCAGCTTTTATTGCATGTTATTGAAAACATTCCAAAGATTTGGACAACACTTTGGGTTGTTACTATCACCCCAGCCCTATGGACCCCTTTATATGTTGATTTCGGTGCAAGTGGTGTTCCGTTTCTTTACGTACGATATATCTCGAACACATTTTATTTCTTGTAGTCCAAAATTGTTTTAGTCTAGTGGTAGATCAATGGGCTGCTGCGCTGCGTGTAGCGGGTTCTTTTTCCACACGAAACAAATATTTATATGGCCTACAAATAGTTGTTTCGGGTTTGACCACGATACAGGAGAAATTCCTAGTATTTTGGGAAATAATCACACTCAACATTGTCATATTGAGTGTGATTATTTCCCCAAGAAAAACATAAAAAAATTGTTCTTCAATGCCACCAGTATATACCATATACCAGTAAAATATAAATGGTTTTATTCATGCATCACGACATATATGCGTATCCCTTTAATTAATTGGCCCGCCACACCTTTCTCCAATAAAATATCTACGGTAATAAAGATTAAAAACAATGCAGAACAAATTACCTGTATGAACGGGCAACACTCACGCGTGATTAAAAAATGGCGCCCGAGGACGCATAATAAATTCTCGACAGCCATTTTTTCAGAAAGAGAAAACTGTCGTATTTCCCTCTACGCTCGTAAAATATCCTGATGCGGCGAAAATAGAACTGTATGCACACCAGATATTGTTTCTTTGAATTTTAAATATAAAATACATTCTGCGTTTGCCGCCGAAATTTCTAACCTCAAATTCTTATTGTTTGACAGTAAGGTCGATGTTGGCGCCAAAACTGTATCTATCAGCGATGTTTTACATTTGCAATGCATGATACGGTTTGGGGGACGAATGGTATTGGTATTTTAAACAATATTAACTTTAGCTGTTCATGTGAACTTTGTAGTGTCAGGAATAAAGTCGATATTTGTAGTTTTCAGGTTATGTTTAAGTTTGTTTGGCTGCGGCGCTTTCGTTTACGAAGGATGTTTGTAAATATTTTAAAATATGCAAATAAGGTTCTCAGTAAATGTGTCTGATGTTATTGTCGTTCTGTAAATTCATTGAATAATTGTATTTGTTTGTTTCTTTGTATCGCCTTTGAGGCGATTCTTCACGGCCATTTGCACAACTTGGAGTTTTCCCTATGAGCTTTCTCTTTTATAAATTGTACATACTTTGTAATTATATTATTATTCATAAGTTTTGTGTTTTTGTTAAATATGGACTTGAATAAAATCTAATTGTCACTATTACCTATATTATTAGAATAAATATAATTTTATAAAAATTCCAACCACGTCTCATAACTTAAAATCAATAAAATGGTCTCATAAGAAAGTAACTTCAAAAAACGTATGTTAGGACATGGCCCATTGTATTATCCGGTATGCTAGGTACTCTAAAAGCGATCATCATCATCATGTAATGATTATGACAATGCTATATTACATTCGCTTTCGCCAAGACAAGTGCCTTTTAATGTGCCTGTACCATCTCTACATAGTATAAAACAAAGACGCTTCCCATCACCTGTCCCTCTGTACGCTTAGATGTTTTAAACTACGCAATGCGATTTCATCAATAGATACAATGATTCAAGAGGAAGGTTTGTACGTATTTTACATCACACTATGACCGACGGGAGCGGAGCAGTAACCAAAGAAGTAACAGAACGGGGTATATTCACAGCTATAGTCAAAGTATTCGCGCAAATTCAGTTGCATCCATCAGGTCCGACGAACGTGGCTACCGATTCCCGAGGAACCGACAGAACGGTGCAAAGAAACGAACAACTACATAACTTGACGTGAGAGACTTGTACAAACAAAACCATGTGCACTGACCAAGGAGCGCTGAAGTAATGGATATGCCGTGTAGATAATCCACCTGTGGCCTCCATTCTGTTCACATTCAAGGTAAAACTTCGCGAGCATTTACATAAGAAGTTCGCAGGCTCGTCCCACAATTAGCTTGTTATATTTCTCCACCTATGCATTTTTATCTCTCTCAACTTTGTATATTTTGTTTGTATGTATGTATTTATTAATATATTTTATTCTTAAAAATTTTCTGTTCCTTTTCCTTGCACCTACTATGTTTTGTCGCTGCATCACCCTAAGGTAGACTGGTAGAAAATGCCCAAGGCATTAAGTCCGCCTTTGTACGGTGTATTTTTTTACATATATACCATAACGCCTGTATTCCCCGAAAGCAATGTACATCCACAGTTCGCCGGTATGTTAAGGTCCCAAGTAATAAGGAGCGAGCCTATTGCCTTCAACCGGGCACAAATCCAAACTCCTAATCCTAACTCCGAGCTGCTATTAAGAATTTCATAGAAAAACCCAATAACACTTTTTGCTCGACCTGGGAATCGAACCCAGGACCACTAGGCTAACGAGGCAGTTGTATATAGGCTTCTTAAATACCTTATCCACTGTTGCATGTAGATCCACACCATGCACATTACAGCAGTGAGTGGCTAGACAAGGCTGCCTCCCCATGGATTTCGCGGATTACTCTCATACCACGCAAAAAACGGAAAAAAGTACGTTTGTCTATCAAAGAAATTGAATTTGTTCCGTCAGTTTTAGTATATAATTGATTTTCTTTTATTCAGAAATTATGCAATTAGAGTTGCATAGTCTTTAAATGATTTTTCTATAGTGTACGCTTTTGGGAGTTAGAAGCCGGGAAGTCTGACAACCAGTCTTACTAGAAAGGTATCGTGTTGCCCAGTAACTGGATTGTGGAGGTCAAATAGGCAGTCGCTCCATGTAAAACACTGATATTCAGCTGCATCCGGATAGACTGGAAGCCGACCTCAACATAGTCGGGAAAAGGCTAAGTAGATGATGCATGCTTTTGGGATGATGGGTGGTCTTCTTCTAAGATCTACTTACCTACATGACGAGTGTAAAAATACACTTAACGATATTTTTTTTATTCGGGACCATACCTGGGATTTTTTTGGTTACGGATAAATTGACTGTCACAGTTAAAAAAAAAACCCTTTTTAGACGAAAATTGGTTTGAAATGGTACAACATAAGTTTAAATATTCCCACGACCCTGATACTGTTGCATGTACCTTTAAGCACAATGTTTGTACACCAACAATAAAAACTGTTAGGCAGCAGTAATTTTTGCTCCATGTTTTGGTAACAGGTATGTTACATGTCTTTTTACACCCCGTTTGTGATGTTAGTTCATGCTGGATTAACGAACGAGTAATGTGTTCATCATCGTCAGCCTATAACAGTTCACTGCTGGACATAAGCCTATCCAATCGCACGCCACTTACCAGTATGTCAACGAAGCTAAATGAAGTGTCTGTGTGTCATAAGTACGTCTTTATGAAGGAGCTCATGTTCAAGTAGAGTTGGCATGTCCAGTTCTGGCGAGTATGGCTTTTAGGTTGTGTGTCCGTGCAGTGAAACTTCCGGGTAAGCTCCCTCCATAGTCGACTTTGTCTTTATCACCTCTAACCTAGATTAGAGTCAAAAGCTTACCTTACAAAAAAAAAACTGATAATGCGGGCAATGTAACGCAAGTAAAATATTGTGGGTGCATTAAACAGTTCAGTAGAATATTTTTACTTTCACTTTTTCGTCTTAAACTTTGTATTGGTATTTGCTGTCAATCCTTATGAACAGTGTGTGATCTACATTATCAGCACTCAGCATCGTTTCTGAACGTCAATGTGCAGACGCCCTATGTTCGTCGTAATGCTTTATTAATGGACTAACTACATATTTTGGTAACCAAGAACCTTTTTTAATAAATTAATTATATGTGTGTCAAACTAATGTTTGTTTAAGAACTACCTGTGATAAAATGTACATTATACAAGGTGTTAGTTTAAACAAGGGAAATGCTTTAGGGGAGTGTACCTACTACTCATGAAAATAAAACGCTTTCACTATGAAATCAAAATTAAAATTGCAAAAAATTAGCTGTTCCCTACATGTTATCGAGTTATGCGAACAAAAATGTATGGAGCAGTTGATTTTTTTTTTTATTTTGCGGTTTGTACTATAGTTAAAATTTTTCATTTTCATGGGTACTGCACTCCGTTGAAGAAAGTCCCTCGTTTACCCTGTAGAGAACAAAATCTTTCATAGTAACTCTGTGTGTTACCTTATTGATCATGGCTAAATCACTGAACCGTTTGTGATAAAATTTGGTAAGGTGTAAGCTTGAACCCCAAGAAAGGACTTATGCTACTTTTTAATCCACGTTTTGGTCAGTGCCTGCAATAACCGACATATACACGGGCAAAGTCAGGCGCAAAAGCTAGTTTTTTAACTATTGTCAAACGTACTCATAAAAATGACTATACTACATATTATGTATAGTATTTTTTAGAATATTGCTAAAAGTCTTATTGGCTTTTTCTATGAAATTCTCAGTAGCAGCTCGGAGTTAGGATTTGTGCCCGGTTAATGGCAATAGGCTCGCCCCCTATTACATGGAACCTAAACATATCGGCGAACCGTAGCTGTACATAGGTACACCTCTGCTTAGCCCATCGGGGAATACAGGCGTGATGATATAGTTTTTACAATATTTTTTTTTAAGTACCATTATTTGTAATTTTTATTGACAATTTAGTAAATCGACCCGTCTAACCAGGGCTAGTAAGTCGAGTGTAATACTAATAACTAAAACCTGAACACATATCCGAATAAAACGCTAATAACCCACCCAGTATTGAGAGTTGAGGACTAACAGAAATCTCGCGACAAACAACCGTCACCTTTTTCTTAAGCCAAGTCTTATCTCCTTGGAATAGAGTTGAAAATCGGATTGGTAAATAGCAAAAAGAGAATTGTGAAGTCTGTAATGAAACATGAAATATTCAGAAAGGCGGACGTCGACTGATTTCTTTCGTCGTGTGTCGCTTCTAGTCATAATAGGGTAGTCTAATATTAATGTGAGGGGACTTTAAGAGTCGTATGTCGTATGGGTAACGTTTTTGATACGCGTATTTTTTTGTTGGGTATTGGAAATCGTCAAATGACTTTCCCCGGGCTGGGCGGGGCGAGAGGGAGTGTCAGACTTTTCCTGACTAAAACCCATCCATGTTCCTTCTTGCGCCCTTTGCGTTTCGATTGCGCGGTATCTCTTACGAACAACCCGCAGCCCTAGCAGGCAATAGCCCTGTGTGGCCCCTTCAAAAATTTGCTGACATGTCTTTGAGGCGCTCGTGAAACACGAACGCGCCGTCGACACGGCCATACGGATGGTGAGCTACCCTTTGCTCACCATCCACAGGCCCGCGTCTACGGTGGCCGGGAGTCGTCTCGCGGCTCCTGACGCCCGGAGCGTGTACCGCGGCGGCTGGGACGGGAGACTCTCTGCCTAAACCGTTCCACCGCCTCCTTGATACGCGAATGCCAATATGTTTATACTAGATCTTGCTTGCGTGAATTTTGTTACAGATCCTTCATTTTGTTCAAAGCAAATAATAGCTTATAGTATTAAGGAATAATGTAGCTTCCTTTAAGCGAGAGAATTTTTAGAATCAGACTAGTTTTTCCGAAGATTAACTCAATCAATTAGATCAATACGCTCGCCCCCTAATTAACTGCCTCGGTAGCCTAGTGGTCTTAAACGCGACTGCTACGCTAGAGGTCTTGGGTTAGATTCCCAGGTCGAGCAAAGTGTTATTGGATTTTTCTATGAAATTCTCAGTAGCAGCTCGGAGTTAGGATTTGTGCCCGGTTAATGGCAATAGGCTCGCCCCTTATTACATGGGACCTAAATATACCGGCGAACTGTGGGTGTACATTTGTTACACCTCTGCCTAACCCTTCGGGGAATACAGGCGTGATGGTATATATATAATATTACATGGGACCTAAATATATCGGCGAACTGTGGGTGAACATTGTTATACCTCTGCCTAACCCTTCGGGGAATACAGGCGTGATGGTATATTTATTATATTATATAACTCCTTCACAAAAAGTCTTCATCTTTATCATCCAAAGCTTCTGCCCGCGACTTCGTACGCGTGGTTTTTTTCACCCGCGTTTAGATACGTCTTTTGTTACTGCTTCTGTTCTGTATGTCGTAGCGTAATGTTATAAAGCCTAAAGCCATCCTCGATAAATGAACTATCCAACACAAAAATATTTTTTCAATTCAAACTAGTAGTTCTTGAGATTAGCGCGTTCAACCAAACCAACCAAAACAAACTCTTCAGCTTTATATATTAGTAAAGATTGTTACAGAGGTTCCTTATAATTGGTTAACATACTGTAAAAATTCGGTAATAGTTGGCGGTCCGCATTTCTAGTAAAAAACAGTGGTCCCCGAAATAGGCGGTACCTGTTTCTTGGGGACCAAAAAGTACTTTTAACTACTCTCCTTGATATCACAGGCCATAGATCATATCTGTACAACTATAGGTTCACTTACCTACATTAATTCTAAAATCATTAACAGTTAACAAAAAACAATCTACTAAAAAATAATGACAAACAAAATAGCCCTTTTTATTATCACAAACGGAATTATTAAATAGAAACTAATGATACACAAAATGTTTGTCACCATTACTAATAATTGTATGAAATCATACAGTTTGAATGGGAGCGGTCAGAACTAGGATTTTTTTGTAATAATAGATAGTTATCAAACGACTGGAAGGGGCGATTTTTTTTTTAATTTTCCTAATAGATTTAAATGTATGTGTTCTGGTATTTGGTTCGTGTAAGTCGACTGGTTTGGATACACCTCTAGTCGTTGGATCGTTTTGAGATTATTTATAATTTTAACTGTTATTCATTATGTCATCCATTGTTGCTGAATTGATAAGGTAGATAATGACCTAACGTAAGGTAAAAGCCTAAAAACAGCCAAAACACTATCATAATAATACACAATGAAAAATATCATTTACTATCATGAATATTATTAGACGCTGGATGCAGGCCACTTCCAATCAGTCCTTTTGGAAATCTCCTCGGCCTCGGTCAGCAGTGGACGTCCTGCGGCTGATATATTCCTTTCTGTCGGACCGATCGCGTGCAGTGTCGGCGCCCCAAACAAACCTAGAAACGAACTCTAAATCCCAAATCGAACTTGACATTTTTGATTACCACTCATAAAAAAGTAGTATTTATGATGATGATCATGAATTATTTTACATAAAATGGCTTACTTGTGCGCCAATATATATTTTTTTTATATTAAAGATCTTATTGTTTACGTGGTGTAAAAGGCAGAACATGATTTTGTAGTTTGTGTGACGCAAACAAGAAAGAAAAAATGTTTATTGACACGGACCATGCTCACAAAAAAATAATAATACTTATCTCTTTATTTGTGAATTTAGGAAAATAAGAAGTTGAAGTCATCTGTGCATTGTTACACGAGTTGGAATGACAGCTCACCTAAATTTACCGTGAGAGATTTTTAAAGAATAACACAGCAGCGGTCAATATGAAGCAGTACAGTTATATAACACATTAGCCATAATCTGACCACACCCGTCTATTGGCTGACCTCCATTTCTGGTCGCAGTTATAATAAATATGGAAGCATACTTTTAGGACAACATTTGTACGTGAAAGTGAATGTTTTTTAACCAAATATTGGGTGCATTAGAGCGAATAAAATGTTTTTTTTTTTGGACAGTCTCTACATAGTACAAAACAAAGTCGCTTCCCGTCTGTTTTCTGTACGCTTGATATTTTGAATCCAGCAACCGATTTTAATGCGTTTTCATCAATAGATAGAATGATTCAAGAGGAATGTTGCTTTGTTAGCCTAGTGGTCCTAAGCGCGGCTGCTACGCTAGAGGTCTTGGGTGCGATTCCCAGGTCGAGCAAAAAGTGTTATTGGGTTTTTTATCAAATTCGTAGTAGCAGCTCGGAGTTAGGATTTGTGCCTGGTTAATGGCAAGAGGCTCGCCCCCTATTACATGGGACTTAAACACACCGGCAAACTGTGGGTGTAAATTGGTACACCTCTGCCTAACTCTTCGGGGAATACAGGCGTGATGGTATGTATGTTTATGCGTTTAGAACATCAAGCTACGACCAACAGGAGCGGAGCAGTAACTAAAGACGTAACTGAACGCGAGTGACACCGTGGGGTATATAGCTAGCGAAAAATTCATGATTATAGGAAGATTTTTCCAATGCCATAATACTTAAAAGTCATCAATCAGGGTATTACGCAATCAAATGATTAATATATGGGTGAATTGGTCTTTATCTTTTGTTTTTGATTTACTTCAAACATATCGTTAAGATTATGGTTTGTTTCCTACTTAAAAATGTTATCTACTACTTATTTATCAATAGATTGCAAATACATATTTCTCATGTCATTGTTATTAAAAAATATTGTAATTCCCGTGACTTCACTCACTTTAAAATAATTATAATATGTATAAAAAGTATTGATCCGGTATCAGTACAGAAATGCCAGAGAATTTTTTTATTTTACCGATGGGAAATCATCAAATGATTTCCCCTGCCCTGAGCGGGGCGGGGGGACGTGTCAGACTTTTACTGACCCATCCATGTTCCTTTTTGTGCCTTTTGCGTTTCGAGAGCGCCGGCGGTAGCAAATGCTAGAGATATGAAATAACGTACTTAATTTAAAAAAATGTACGAGACGAATTAAAGGTAGGTTACAGTGATGTTTGCCATGGAGTCCCAAGCTCCTGTCTGGGTGTGAAAGAACCCTAAGCAATCTCCGTGCCCCGCCAAAAGTAGTCAGAGGAAAACCGTGTGGTTTTAGTCAGTAAGAGTCCGACACATACCTCCGCCTGCTCGGAGACGGAGACAGTCGATGAGCATTTCTCCACGAAAGCAAAATAGAAACTTAAGACACATGAGATGTGGTGATGGGAAACGTTCACCACATTATTTCCAACAATTGAAACTCTTCAAAGTCAGAATCAATAGATGGAGACCACCAGAAAAGCGCCGTCGCAAAGAAGCTCTACAAGTTCCGGAGAAACAATTGAATTAAATGTGGTATGTATTGTGTTACGAATGTGAGAGTATTTGATAAATCAAGATCACGTGACAAATACAGTTTTAAATTACAATTTGATTCCACAAACAGATATCACTACTACTAACACTATTTCAATGCCATTATTACGAACAGTCATACTGTATTTGATTAAACTCTTATCTCTGTCTACGCTGAGTGATAATATTATCACATCAGTTTAGTGTCTGGTAGTCTTACAGGTCAGACGTACGCTTGTAATTTACAACAATGAGTTTTGTGAATAAAGTGGTTCTGATCACAGGAGGTAGTGCCGGCATCGGTGCTACCACAGCGGAGTTGTTTGCTAAAGAAGGTGCTACAGTAGCCATCGTCGGCAGAAACGAAGCTAAACTGAAAGAAGTCGCTCAGCGTTGCGAGAAGCTAGGAGCAACAACACTCACTATCAAAGCAGATGTGTCCAAAGATGCAGAAGCAGACTTAATCGTCAAGAAAACCATTGACAAGTTTGGAAAACTGGATGTGCTTGTCAACAATGCTGGAGTATTGCGAGAGTCTGGTATTCTGAGTGACAATTTCTTGGAGACTTACGATGAAGTAATGGATATTAACATGAGAGGTGTTGTCCGCATAACCTACTTCGCTGCTCCTCACATCATCAAATCCAAAGGAAACATAATAAACGTGTCAAGTGTCGCCGCAACCAGTACCTCAAGGCCGAACAACATAGCATACAGGACGTCAAAGGCTGCAATGAACCATTTTACTAGATGCCTCGCTTTGGAACTTGCTCCTCACGAAATAAGGGTCAACTCTATCAGTCCTGGACCAGTCCGTACTGATATCTTCGCTGGTTTGGAAGTTACTGAAGAGGTTCTGACAAATCTTACTGCGCTGCGTAGAATCTCGGAGACTACTGAGATTGCTGATATGATTGTGTATATAGCGAGTGAGAAGGCCAAGGGTATTACTGGCTCAAATTACGTTATCGATAACGGGTACACTTTGACAGCATGAGCAAATGTCATTCATATCGTCAGTATACGGGGTGTAAAAAGATACATTACACAGCCGTTAACCTTGCCTACCTCCCATCAAATTAAGTACTATTTAGCAGAGTTTGCTGGGAGAAGACGTTTGTTTTTGGAGTTAAAATTCACTGATTTATAGTAACATTCAATGGAACGTACAGTTAACATTTAGCTTTTGAGTTTATGCAATAGTACATGTTATACAGGGGTATTAAAAGATTAGTTATAACCAGTTATAACATGAGAAACTGATTTTTGTAAAAAAAAATTGGATCTTTGACCCTCAATATCTCTGTAACCAGAAGGTTTCCAGGTAATGACAAGAATATAAGTAACCTTCGGCTTCGTAAAGTGTCTTTTTACGCCCTTTGTTAAGTTATTTTCAATGCCATGAAAGTCGTTTTCAATGACAATGTTATATAGTACCCGCCACGAGTCGCGAGCACAAACATCTATTTCATTTTTGGGTGTCTGCACGCGATTGGTCCATCAGTCCGACTGATCTTGTGCATCGTCGGCGACCCAAAAAACCCAGAAAGAAACCCAAACACCCAAAAATGAACTAGACGCATCATTAAATAAACAAGTAATAAGTATTCATCAGACGAGCCATTATTAGTACAAATAACTACGTTTGTTTATTTCCTACTTGAATAAATTATCATATCTTTTGCTTGCTTATCATTCATTTGCCATTTCGAATGGTTCGTTCCCAATAGTTCTACTAAACAGTTCTATGCATACGCAAAGGGTAATACGGGACCCTATTACTAAGACTCCGCTGTCGGTCCGTCTGTCACCAGGTTGTATCTCATGAACCGTGATAGTTAGATAGTTAAAATGTTTACAGATGATGTATTTCTGCTTTAGCCACAAATATTAAAAGAACATAATAAAATAAATGTAGGGGGCTCCCATACAACAGACATGATATTTTTGCCGTTTTTGTAGATAATGGTACGGAATCCGGAGTTCGACTCGCACTTGCCCGTTTTTTTTTTCTCAGTAATCCTTCAATATTACGCTGCTGCGCTGCGTGTCGCGGGTTCGATTCCCGCACGGAACAAATATTTGTATGACCTACAGATAGTTGCTTCGGGTCTGGCTGTTTGTATATGTGAGTTTATATGTTTGTAAACCCACCCACGATATAGGAGATGTTCCTAGTGTGTGGAAAAGTAAAAAAAAAAAGATTTTTTTACTGGGAATATTGGTTCTCACTAGTTTCGTTTTATTCCCGGACAGTAGATCTAGTGAAACTTTTACTTCCAAGTCGTTCACAACTACAAGCAATGTATTACCAAGTATGTTTTGCCCCCGTTGTAACGTATGCACCATTGACCTGCACCATCGATGGTGCAGAGGAGATTTGCCTCACATCAGGATCAAAGTAAACTTAAATATTGACTACTGACATTGCTGATATGATTTTGTATGTAGCGAGTGATAAGGAAGAAGCTACTAGCTTGAATTACGTCATTGATTGACGTGATGTAAAAGTCAACACATTTGTTCTCGAATAACACAATTTAAAATTTATAATCTATTCTTGTAGTCGCTTCAAAGATTACATAAAATAGGAAATTCTTGGAAGTCCTCAAGAACGGCTCCGATTTAGATTTTTTTTTAAGTTATTTAAAATCACCTTTTATTTTTATTTTTTTACTTTAGTCCCATTTTTGTAACAAATAGTGACTAACTGAAAATAATATCAACATCATCTACTTAGCCTTTTCCCAAATGTGTTGAGGTCGGCTTCCAGTCCAACCGGATTCAGCTGAGTACCAGTGTTTTACATGGAGCGACTGCCTATCTGACCTCCACAACCCAGTTAATGCGCAACGCGATAACTCTTGGTTAGACTGGTTGTTAGACTTCCTGGCTTCTGACTATCCGTAACGACTGTCAGAGATCTACGAATGACAGCCAGGACCAACGGCTTTATGTGCTTTCCGAGGCACAAGGGTTTCACACCACCAACTTCCAAACTCCGGGCTGCTACTGAGCAAATCCTAATAGAAAAACCCAATAACACTTTTTGTCCGACCTGGGAATCGAACCCGGGACCCCACGCTCATCAGTCGTCAAGTACTAGAAAAAAAATAACGGATTCTCATTAATGATAGAATGATTCAAGAGGAAAGTTTGTACGTATTGAACTTCACGCTACGACCGACAAGGTCGGAGCAGTAACTAAAGACGTAACTGAACGCGGGTGACACCGCGGGTTATAAATAAGCTAGCAAGTCACTTATATAAATATAATAACAAACACGTGATCAGAAATTATTAACACAAAATAAAGTACACTCGCAAACAGAACGCTCTCGATATTTAAATCAAACATCATGTGTCACCAAAGTCCACTAATTGTCCACACGCATGCGATGTAACCGTTATTAATATTACTACGCTAATATATTTCTGGCGGCGCGTGTACCTGTGGCATTTTAATGTTAATTGACTAGTGTTCGCGGTTGTACATGTATTTAATTATAAATCTTTTTTTGATTATGGATATTGTACTCGTATATGTTTCAGTCCGTGTTTGGCCCCTGTAAGGTGGGGTTATAATATGGGGGTTTATAAGGGCTGACATCCTTATCTCTGCATTCTTTTTCTCTGATATAAGACATGCAAGCTGTATTCTCATATTTTACATTTTTAAGTAATACCTGGGATTTTAATTGCCCCGTTGGTCTCGTGAGCGTGGGGTCCCGGGTTCTTGTGTTTGCTATGAAATTCTCAGTAGCAGCTCGGAGTTAGGATGTGTGCCCGGTTAATGGCAATAGGCTCGCCCCCTATTACATGGGACCCGAACCTACCGGCGTACTGTGAGTGAATATTGGTACACCTCTGCCTAACCCTTCAGAGAATACGTGCGTGATGGTATGTTATGTAAGATATCAGTCTGAAATCGTCAATCCACCTTTGAGTAAAGGTGGTAATTAATACTTGGGCTTCCTATGTATGAGAAGAGGCCCTTGCCCTGCGGTGGGACAATGACAAGCTGGTATTAATTCTTAATTCTCAGCACTCACAGAGTAATAAATTGCCATAATTGTAAACAAAAACAGAACAGTGTCACACACGAATCACATAAAATAATTTAGGTCAAAACAATAATAACAAATCATGCGGCAAAACAATCAAATCTAATACGAACGCATGCCCCCAATCCTCGCCCAGTAGTGGAGAGGACGTATTTTATTAATTACCTTACAACGTTATCACGAAATATTACCTTTATGTCTCATATTTGCATATCGTGTTAGTCTATACGAGAATGTGGGCGCGCCTGGCATGCGATGGCGAGGTTGAGTTAGGAGAGGCAGCGGGGATGAGGGTGGAAATAGTTTTTATAACACAAACGATATTTTTGTAATAGAACGGGATGGATAACTGACTCGTTAGCCTAGTGGTCCTAAGCACGACTGCTACGCTAGAGGTCTTGGGTTCGATTCCCAGGACGAGCTAAATGAGTTATTGGGTTTTTCTATGAAATTCTCAGTAGCAGCTCGGAGTCGGGATTTGTGCCCGGTTAATGGCAATAGGCTCGCCCCCTATTACATGGGACCTAAACATACCGGCGAACTGTGAGTATACATGGTTACACCTCTGCCTAACCCTTCGGGGAATACAGATGTGATGGTATGTTACGTTTGATGGGCTATTTAAAGAAAACTTTTACCGTAGATTCTAGCGACACACGATTTTTTTTAATGTATTTTTATATCATTGGATGCCAAACAAGCCGACTAATGATGTTAAGTGGTCACCGCTACCTATAGACATCTACAATACCAGAGGCCTTGCAAATGCGTTGCCATCCCAGAGACGAAGTTGAAATGTCTCATGTACCTGTAATTACACCGGCATCTATACCCTTCAAACCGGAACACAGCAACGCTGTACTACTTAAAAAGTATATATCGTCTGTTATAATTAAAGAATCAGTTGTTCCATACAAAAGTGCGATAACTACACGGTCGAAATGTAAGGAACTCCTGATGCTTATCATAATCGACGGAAATTCAGGAATTGGCTTATTAATCAAGTTTCCTTGATTTTTATACTTACATACATAAACTCACGCTTTATTCCCGTGTGGCTAGAAACCACAGAACGCCACCTGCTGCGATCCTTACATACTCCTTTCGCTTCGTCTAAGTTCATGCATATAATTTTATGGGTACCTATGTCTTTCTATTTAGAGGCTCAATGGTAATCTGTAATAAGTTACCCAGAATTTAGCCGTGACTTAGATGCCATCACAAGCAATGAAAGATGACAGGTATTTCTTTGAGAAACCGCACTACCATTTCCACTCTAGGCTATAAATTTCAACCTAGTTCCTTTTCTGCTGTAACTTGTAGCACTTATAACTTGGACCGTGTCATATATTTGATGGAAATTTGGGCGTATCCATCGAAATACGACCGCTACTGTCCTCGCGTTCATTTTAATGATTCTGATAGACGCGCGATTCAGTGCCACCATATTTATATAAAAGCTTTTTATTTGATTAATTTTTGGTTATTACTTTGGGCATCATTGGTTTACGTTCCGTATTATGTACAATATGTTATAGGTACATGAAAATACGGGGTAAAAAGATATCGAGTAGCCATAAAATACGTATAATCCCGATCAATCAAAGTAACTTGGAGCTGAAATTATTACTACTACTTTATATAACTCGGGACCCTAGCTCCCAGGATCTTTTAAAGGCGTATGAGGACCCGAAACCAACTCGCAGAGGCTTCTTAGACATCTTTAGGATGAAATAGAACACCAACTGACAATTGGGTAGATGACTCTGCTAATCAATTGACGTACTTTTTATAAGCTGTAAAAACGCGGTTCCCCCATAGATTTTGTATGATAATACTAAACTGTGAAGTCACTTTTTTGACATCTCAATTACCTATTTTATTAACTAAAAACCGAATTTTATAGTTATTTGGAAATTCATTGGGTTTTTAGGGTTAAAATGAACTGTCTTTTTTGTGGAATTAATGAATCTTCTTGGAATTAATGATGTCTTTTACCCAATTATCCCTGTATGCACTGTAAATGCTTCCAAGGACAACCCCCTGATGGTGCAGAGCTATTGCAGGATATGGAAATGAAAAATTGGGTAATGGCTTTAGGTGGCTATGTAGACTGGATACCTGGTACTATGGAAAGACTATGGCCCCTGCCTGACAATACACAAATACACACGCCACAAATACGCACTTTTCACTTTGATTACTAATACGAAAAGTCGACGACGTAGCCTAGTGGTGCTAAGCGCGACTGCTACGCTAGAGGTCTTGGGTTCGATTCCCAAGTCGAGCAAAAAGTGTTATTGAGTTTTTCTATGAAATTCTCAGTAGCAGCTCGGAGTTAGGATTTGTGCCCGGTTAATGGCAGTATGTTCGCCCCCTATTACATGGGACCTAAACATACCGGCGAACTGTGGGTGTACATTGTTACACCTCTGCCTAACCCTTCGGGGAATACAGGCGTGATGGTGTGTGTGTAAATAAATTAACCCTTAATATCTCAGTAACCAGAAAGTTCCAAGGTATGGTCCAGAACATAAAGAGTATCTCAATGATGGAAAGAACAAGTAACATTCGTCTGCATTTATCTATATTAATATTATGAAGAGGAGAGATTTGTTTGTATCGAATAGGCTCCGAAACTATTGGACCGATTTTAACCATTTTTTCACCAATAGATAGCTACATTATTCCTGAGTAACATAGGCTATATAACGTCACGCTACGGCCCACGGGAGCGGAGCAGTAACGAAAGACATAGCTGAAAGCGGGTGAAATATGGCACGCGGACGAAGATGCAGTTAATAATAACAAATAAGTTAGTTTAAAAAACGTTAATAATAACAAAAAAGAAACTAAAACTATTGGGCATCAAAACATTCTTGCGCTTCGCCGTCAAACGTAGTAGTGCCCAAAAGACTGGCAGCATTGCCACGTTGGATGGCAATGCTTAACCTCTGGCCAAAGTAAAAGCCAGCCTTTGGGTCACGGGCAGTGTCAACCAACCGTTTAAATAAATCCCTAAAAAGGCTATGGGCACACGGACCACGGCACACGGATTCCACCCCAAACGGCTCGAAAATATAGTTACCAATAAGGGTATTATACTTACGCCGTTTGAGGTTTTCTGCAGCCGCTGTTTATTATTATATTAATTACTCAACAGTACAAGTTTTGTGTGTATGTTTGCCAACATCCACGCGGCCGGAGTGGCGGTTCACGTGAGCTGTACCTTGGAAGTTCCTAACCCTATTACTGCTACCACAGCCACCTCAACTAGAAGCACACATCAATTAGATAGTGTTAATAACTCGAACTAACGTGTAGGAGCAATGGCGGGGCACAAATCGTTACTGTCAACAACGGACAGGAACTTGCTGTGCAAATACTCTACCTTTGGACCTGTCTTGGAGTAGTGCCTGTAATTTGTGGCAAGGAGGGAATTGTCCTGACAGTAATGACGGCTTGAAATAGTAATGTAAAGGTTGTGTGGTAATGCAACCTGGTGGGAAGTAGAATAGGCAAAAAAATAATAATTAAGACGAGGCAAATCTTTGAAGAGGTTTAAATTCAAAGAATAATCTATCGGTTTTTTTATATGGGTCTTAGGTTCTAACCGACGAAGGAGCCGTGGGATTTTAGTCGGTAAGAGTCCGACATAACCCTCCATTTTCCCAAAAAAGTTCCATTATTCTTTTTCTACCAATGCAGATTTTGTATGCCTTCGGAGCTTAAGCATACTGCCACGTTTACGTTGACCCCAGTTGTCCAAAAAACATTCCATTTGTACTTCATTTGGATCAGAAGGGATTTGAAAACTTAAAACAATGAAAACTGGTGTTGAATTATTTTTGAAGCTTTTTCTACCTAAATACACCCTTTTGCTTTTGTATGTAGTCTTCCTGACCAAATATCGGCAATAGCAACCAATTTCAGCGAAGACTAGCCATCGATGCAGAGGATTTTAGTTTCGGCTCACTTGGCTTCGTATTAAGCCACCAAAACGATGGTCACTCTACTCTTAAAACTCAAAATGTACAAGTTGGACATAGTTGCTCACAGGGCTGCCGCAAGGGTTATTGTTTGATCTCTAATCAATCCAGGGGTGGAGAAGTTTCCAGTGGTGGCTAATTAGGGATTATGCATGAATTTGTCTATTTGGACAAGATGTAGCGTTATGCTGGTATGGGAAACATATAAAGGGAGAAAGCATGGCCGGGTTACCAGATTCACCGATCATGATGTTTTTGGTCACCTATAAATAATTTGCAACTGGTAAGACAGACAAACCGGGATTGTAGTAGAGGCTTTTGTGATCTTCTTCATTCCCTTCGGATCCAAGTCGATATATTGCTCAGTCTAAAGTTCTAAATGAGATTTCGTCTTATACGTACCTACTATAAGTGAAGAAAATGTTGACACCCATCATTTATGTTCCAAATCCAAAGGTACGTGATACATTTTGACTTGGAAATTGTGAGCCGTCACAGGGTCGCCTGGCAAATGTGAAACATAGAAATTATTTTGAAATATATTTTTATAGAATTTTTTTTTTTTATTACAAGTAATATGCATAAAAGATCAGATTACGACAGGAACTAAATATGGCATGATGTAAAAATATGAGTTTTCTTAAATACAAAAAATAAAAATTCTATGTTTATTTTTAATTGTGTTAACTCGATTCTTTTAATTACCATCATAATTATAGCATGGTGACGTGTCGCCAAAAAATTTGTATACAATTATTAGCAAGATGGCAACCAGAGGCTTATTGTATATAAAGTGGTGTCTTCACCTAAAGAAAATACGTCCAAATTGAGTATAAGTACCTATTGTCTAAATAATAATAATCAAAGTTCCCTTGAAGGCGATACACGCAAACTGCGGACGAACCTAGTACCCTTACACAAGCAACAACTTACTCAATATGAGAGCGATGTAAGTTTGAGTCAATACTACACCCAGCAGATATGATGAGCTCAGAGACACAGACGCGATAGCAGATGGAGTGTCAAGCCAGCTCGACTTGTATTAAAGCACTGCGGTTGCGATAAAACCGTTCATATTCCCTTTTTTTTGGTATTCAATATAAACTTTAGGTGGGAATTGTGAGATGGTACAAGAGAAATAATTTTCTCTTATTTATTAGAAATCATTATAATTCGGTACTTAACGAGACAATGCTCGATCAACGATGCGATGTGTTTAAAAATTGAATAACAATTCAAGATGCAACATTTTCACAAAATAGTCGTTCATTAACACTAAAAGTAAAACTCATGGACCTAAATAGAGATGGTAGGTATACTTTTAACCAACAAATGGTAGAAGAGTACAAGCATGATAGCCAAATCAATGTCTCATACAAGTCTCTTACAAAGTCCAAAAACTGTTGTAAAGATCCTGGGATTTAAACTACGCGTCATGTTCGTGAACGGGCGCGGTCAGTTAGGATTGGTCATCTCTTGAATGCTATGGCTTAAGTACTTTATTATTAGGTATCAATTTTATTGTTTTTCTTTTATTAGAACCAACAATAATATTGTAACCAAGATTTTGTAAAAACCATTGTGAAAAGAGTGTCCATGGAGTTTCTTGCTCGTTCTTCTACAGAGAGACCTACGTTTTGGAACGAGCATCTAGCTTCAACTTTTTGTATGGGTTACTTCTTGAAAATCAAAAAGTGCATGTAAATAGTCTAATTGAAATAAATGTTTTGGCTTTAGTTACCCATAGAATAGCTTGGTTAATTAATTTCCATGATTTTGGAGTTAAGCATTTTTACTAGATACGGCGCCGCAAACGTTCTTGAACACTCCATTTTCTCACTATTCTGTGTCCATATTACTTCGCGATGATATAGCTGGGGAAACTTTCAATACGAAGCTATTGTGGAACACAAATATTGAAACTGAGCCTACGGAGTCGGACCACAGTTAGTTGAGCAACTGTTGCGCCACTATATTGGAAAGCGGGTAGTTGAGATAAATATTTACTCATATATCATTACCCATTATATGCTGCCTATCCTATGTAATATATGTTTTTTGACGAACTGTTATATGTACATTATTTACACACTTAATAAATAAGATAACAATATAAAAAACAATTAATAATAAAAACGAAACTTAAATAAAATGGCTACAAAAGAATTCTACACACCACTGTGAACTGCGCCCAAAAGACTGGTGGTATTGCCACGTTGGATGACAATGCTTAGCCTCTGACCAAGGTAAAGGCCAGCCCTTGGGTCATGGGAAGTCAACCAACCATTTGTACTTCATTTTTTATACGTTCATGAACCTTCAAAAACTGTTGAATACGTCCAAAATTCGAAAATGTTTGTGTAAGCAGACAAAAACAGAATCTTCCATCCCCTTTCAATAAGAAAAATCATATAAATCCCAGTTCACACATAAAATGGTGTCCACTAGTTCTAAGGCCTTTTCCAACTGGGATACCAAAAGTCGCAATCGCGGCTTTGAATGCAATGAATGCACCCTTATTAGGCTGTGTTTACACTGACCGGAAGACGTTTCTTTCAATGCCATGCTCGGACCGGCAAGTCAATAGGACATCATTACATGCCCGGGATGGAGGAGGAGCATTTAGATAGGGTAGTAGGCAAGTTACTTGGTTAAGTGACTGGCTTGAAGAAATGTGAGGTTGGTAGTTATGATAGAACTAATAAATGTAGGAGTCTTCCTGATATAAATGATGGATGAATGATGAATGGATTTAGGATTGTGAAATGAGTAATGTGGAAATACATGAGAGATGAGAATTTTTTTTTTTGGAGGGTTGGAAATCACCAAATAACTTCTCCCGCCCTGGGCGGGGCGGGAGGGAGTGTCAGACTTTTACTGACTAAAACCCACCCATGTTCCTTCTTGTGCCCTTTGCGTTCGGGGGGCGCGGTATCTCTTACGAACAACCCGCAGCCCTGGGGAATGAGAGATGAGACTATGTTAGAAAAATGGAATGGACATCGCTGTGTGAATTGAAAAAATAAGATGGATGATATGTGAAGACGTATATATTCTGTTGTAAAATAAAATAAACAGTAAAAGTCAGTCTATCTTTGATTTTCATCTATCTTACGTGAAAACATTGCACACATTGCTGATCATTTAAAGACTTAAGGGTTTTATTTTAAAAATTACGTTTGAGTGTTTATAAATTTACTTTGTCGTATGCAGCATGAGAAAAGGAAGTCCATGTATTAATTACGTCAATATGAGATTGTGTTAACGTAGTGCTAAGAAGCGTACGCCTGGGTAGAAATAAGCTAGTAAAAAGAGGGCAAGTCAACTATCCCACTCAAACACTCCTCCATTGGTATTCGCTCAGAGTCGGTCAACATTTGTCCAGCGCTGAAAGGTGCGGAATGACCATCTGTCTCTTATGACCACTGTGAATAACATGCAGTCATTGAAGCCAGGCTTTGATAGATTGAATACTCTATTGCGAAGGAATTGTAAAAGAGGGTATGTATCTACTTGCCTCGATGGCCCAAAGAGGTACTTAAGTGTAAAAAATATATTCTCCAGACCGATTCCAGCCATGGCAGTTAATCTTAATGCAGACTAGCCAAGTACGCAGGAGATATTATAGTGCACAAGTGTGTGCGCAAACACAAGTGCACTCCCTCTTCCCTCACTCTCATAGGCCGATGGGACGGTAATCCGACACAACCGGGGAGAGATCAGGCGCAGGACCTACGGCTTTACGTGTTTTCGGAGACACGGGGTGTCACACCACCAACTCCCAAACTCCGGGTCGTTACTGAGAAATTCCAAATGGAGAATGCAATAATACATTTTGCCCGACCTGAAAATCGAACCCGGGACGCCACGCTCATTACTCGTGCTTGCTACCATGAGACCAACAGGGCAGTTAGTTAGTGTTGGAACTAATTAGTATGTTTGCAAAATAGTTTCCCTAAACTGCTACCACCAGCTTGTATTCAAAATGTTCCATCGTTGTCAGTACTTCCGTGAATGAAACAAGATAATTAAGTTCGGGCCCTCGCGGGGTATCTATGGATATTAAAATATTGATTACAAGAAGGCGATAGCTTCCGTATCATTATTTGCATAACAACACTTTATTGCCTACCTTGGAGAACTCCCTAGCACCCTGCATATTTACGTGTCATGCTTAAAATTACCTTATTTTTATTGACGTAAGGTTTGATATTGTGTGAACATAATTTATGTTAGCGTAGTAGGTAGATATCGTTATTTAGCTGAACCCTAAAAATATTGAATTGTGTTGTAAAATGGATTTTTGACGAAAATTTTGGAAAACAGACTAAATTCACTATTGATATTTCAAGGAGCGAATGTACTCATAAATATGAACAACTTTTATTAGGGAACCAACTATGAAATACAAATAAAAATATATCAGCTGTTCCATATATTTCGTTTAACTGTCTCATTAGCCTTTTCGATTCCCGAAAAGTGTTATTGGGTAATCTATGGAGTTCTCAGTAGCAGCTCGGAGTTAGGATTTGTGCCCGGTAAATGGCAATAGGCTCGCCCCCTATTACATGGGACTTAAACATACCGGCAAACTGTGGGTGTATATTGGTACACCTCTGCCTAACGCTTCGGGAAATACGGGCGTGATGATATGTATTTCGATCTTATTACATTCTAGTACTTGTAGAGAACAGCTGTTTTTTTCCACATTTCAGAGTTGTTCCCATAATAAAAGTTTATCGTATTCATTAGTGATCGATCGTCAAGTATTTCAAAATTTTAATCAATAGTGTGAATTCGCCAACCCTGCATCTATAGGTACAAATAAATAAAATTGAAGGGTCTGTTTGTAATTTCAAATTACAAGCTATTCACTAAATGCATATTAAAGTATATACATTATACGGTACTAACACAAAATAATCAATTTTTAAAATTTTTGTATGTCTGTTTGTTAGCTTATCTCCTAAACGACTGGACCGATTTTGACGGGACTTTCACTCGCAGATAGCTAATCTTATAAGAAGTAACTTAGGCTATTTTTTATTTAAAAAAAGAGGATTATGCGAAAACAAAATTGAAATCAATAAATAGTGAACGCGAACGAAGTCGCCGGCAACAGCTAGTTTTAAAACACATACTTTTGCTCCCATTCTTCTTTAACACACAAAAACACAGTGTAGCTAGTTGGAAAGCCGACACGCTACAAAAGGGTTAGCCAACCCCCAACCCCCTCACTGTTTGTGTTAGGCAATTATTCTATTGTCATTTTATTTATATTCCTCCAAGTTATCGCGGGAATATCTCTTAATAAACTTGAAGATGGCGGCGACGGGAATCCTAAGTGTTGTTCTATGTAAATGTAAAATTATAGTTATCAACGTCTAAACTTTGATTTCGTTAATTTAAATACTTTTGAGTTATTGTGTCCGTTTGTTGTGGTTTTATTGTGAATTTTAATTTTTGTTTAAACTTTGTTTGTTACTGTTTCTTTAAATACATATTTATTTACTTTATTATACAGAAGGCATACAGACTAACAAACCAATTACATAAAGAGTGTAATATTAACAAAGAACTGATTACAAGCCTACAACTTCCTCGGTAGCCTAGTGGTCCTATGCGCGACTGCTACGCTAGAGGTCTTGGGTTCGATTCCCAGGTCGAGCAAAAAGTGTTATTGGGTTTTTCTATGAAATTCTCAGTAGCAGGTTGGAGTTACGATTTGTGCCCGGTTAATGGCAATAGGCTCGCCCCCTATTACATTTTTTTTTTTTTTTTTTTTTTTTGGTGGGTGGGAAATCATCAAATAACTTCTCCCGCCCTGGGCGGGGCGGGAGGGAGTGTCAGACTTTTACTGACTAAAACCCACCCATGTTCCTTCTTGTGCCCTTTGCGTTCCGGGGGCGCGGTATCTCTTGCGAACAACCCGCAGCCCCGGCAGGCATCGGCCCTCAGTGGCCCCTTCCTTTTGCTGACATCTCTTTGAGGCGCGCGTGGAACACGAACGCGCCGTCGACACGGCCTGTCGTTATGCAACGTAAGGACGGTAAGCTACCCATTGCTCACCGTCCACAGGCCAGTATCTACGGTGGCCGGGAGTCGTCTCGCGGCTCCCGACGTCCGGAGCGTCTACCGCGGCGGCTGGGACGGGAGAACCGCTGTCTCAACCGTCCCGCCGCCTCCTTCTCAAGCATTACTGCCTCGCAGAAGGAGGCGACTGCATCCCATTCCCTCTCGCTCCGGACCATGGCTTGCACCAGGGCCGGACGCGAGAGTTCGCCGCCGCCGATGGCCGCCACGAGGACTCGGCGATGCTCCGCCCAAGCGGGGCATACCGCCACGGTATGCTCCACCGTGTCCTCGGGGCGATCCACACAATGGTGACACCCGGACGTTTCCTCCCGCCCGATGAGGTGCAGGAACCTCCCGAAACACCCGTGTCCGGTGAGGACCTGCGTCAGGCGGTAGGTGAGGGCGCCGTGGCGCCTCTCCAGCCACTCCTCAAAGAGGGGACTTACCGCCTCTATTAAGGCGTGCCCAGCACGAGGTTGCGACAGTCGCTGTCTCCATGTCGCCATGAGATCGAGCCGGAGGTCGGCCCGCCGAGCGGCAATTTGCCGCGGTGGCGGACTCTCCCCCCGGCCTAGTACCTCCACGCGCCACTCGTACAGGCGCGCGAGGACCAGCGCCTCCAGATCCCACGGCGGCAATCCGGCAAGGAGGCTCGCCGCCTCCCCCGAGATCGTGCGGTATCCTCGGATGGCCCTTATGGCGATCACCCGTTGGGACGCAATGAGGTAGTGGGCGGCAAGTCGCCTTAACCCCTGCGCCCACACCGGGGCCCCGTAAAGGGCCATCGACCACACGACTCCCGCGTAGAGCCTCCGGCAGGAGGCGTTTGGTCCCCCCAGGTTGGGTAGAAGCCGCCTAAAGGCAGCCCCGGCCCGTTCCAGTTTGGGGGCCAAACGTCGGAAATGCTCCGCGAAGTTCCACCGACTGTCGAGGACAAGTCCCAGGTACTTCATCGTCGACCCGACGCCGATGTGAACCCCTCCTACCGTTAGTTGGGATCCCGACGGTGGCCTATTCCGAGGCCCATGAAAACACATGGCCTCAGATTTGTGCAAGGCCACCTCGAGACCCAACCGCCGGATCCTCTCAACGACTATCGCAACCCCGCGTGTCATTAAGTCGGCCGCCGCCTCGTGCGACCTTCCCTGCGCCCAGACCAGCGTGTCGTCGGCGTAGCATACTACGCCGACGCCCTCAGGGAGGTCGGCTCTCAGCACCCAGTCGTATCCGATGTTCCACAGGAGCGGCCCCAGAACCGAACCCTGTGGGACACCGCACGACATCTCTCGCCGGTTCCATTCTCCTGTGCGACCAGGGTAAATCACGGCCCTATCCGTCAGATAGGCCCCTTCGGGGAATACAGGTGTGATGGTATGTTACAAGCGTCCACACATAGGTAAAAAGTCGATAAAAAGAAAGTACATATAAGTTAATATAATTAGTTACTAGATTATTAGATAAGTTGACTATCCTTAAAAATGTTTGTGCCAATCGAGCCGTCTTAAGCTGTATGCTTTTAGAGTTTAGAGAGAATTTAGAGTTTGTGAACTTGAGGTAAATATCTAAACAAATCAAACATAAAAAAAAGATAGAAGTGTCTGTTTGTATACCATCACGCCTGTATTCCCCGAAGGGTTAGGCAGAGGTGTAACAATGTACACCCACAGTTCGCCGGTGTATTTGAGTGTCTGACCGGGCACAAATCCTAACTCCGAGCTGCCACTGTGAATTTCATAGAAAAACTTAATAACATTTTTTGCTCGACCTGGGAATCGAACCCAAGACCTCTAGCGTAGCAGTAGCGCTTGGGACCACTAGGCTACCAAAGTAGTTACTTTTAGTTTAGAAAAATTATTATAGTTCTGGTCAAAAAAAAACTCTAATAACGATATTGACACGGACGAAATCTAATAAGTACTATTTTATTTTATAAATAGGTTCAAAAAAACACTAAATATTACATTTCATTTTAATTTTAACTACACAAGGGATATGTTGGAAGAAGAATTTTTTAAAATATTATAAAAGATTAAAAAAAAAATAGGTTTTAAAAATATTTTGCCAAAACCCCTGCTCTACTGGCTCCAAAACAAACATAAGCTAATTAAAATAAACAGGTATAATGTACAGTTGACGGCGCAAGTGTTGCTTATAGCATAATGTATCAATTCAAAGACAACAAGAGTTAACAAAAAACTTCGAGAAAGTAACGTTAACAGCTCAACTCTGCTACTTTGTTTAACTTGTCACCGCTGGGTTTATTTAAGGCTAGTGTTAAGACGGTATTACATTAGGGGAATTGCCGCTGCGTTTTGCAAAAGTTAAGGAATTGTGACATCTATGACACAGGAGAAATGTGGTTCAACACTAAAAAAAAAGAACAGAAATATAAAATAAATTTGAAGGAATGGGGGGAGGCCTTGGCCTAGGAGTGTGACAGCAACGCCTGGCAAAAAAAAGAGGGTAAGTTGAAAAAAATATACATACCATAACGCCTGTATTCCCGAAGGGTAAGGTAGAGGTGATATGTTTAGGTCTCATGTAATAGGGTCAAACATAGAAGCAAGGATAAAACAAAGTCGCTCCCTCTGTATGTACGCTTATATCTTTTATACTACGCAACGGATTTTAGTGCAATTTTTATCAGTATATAGATTGATTCAAGAGGAAGGGTTACACGTATAGAACAGCAAGCTACGATCAACGGGAGCAAAGCAGTAACCAAAGACGTAACTAAACGCGGGTGACACCGCGGGGTAAATATGTAGCTAGTAATAAAATAAAAAACTTTCCACGTTTGATGACTACTTACCTTAAGCATAAGCTATCGCGAGACGACTCCCGGCCACCGTAGACGCAGGCCAGTAGACGGTGAGCAATGGGTAGCTTACCGTCCTCACGTTGCATAACGACAGGCCGTGTAAACGGCGCGTTCGTGTTCCACGCGCGCCTCAAAGAGATGTCAGCATATCTTGAAGAGTCCACTCAAGGCCGATGCCTGCCAGGGCTGCGGGTTGTACGTAAGAGATACCGCGCCTCCGGAACGCAAAGGGCACAATAAGGAACATAGATGGGTTTTAGTCAGTAAAAGTCTGACACTCCCTCCCGCCCCGCCCAGGGCGGGGGGAGTCATTTGATGATTTCCCATCCCTAAAAAAAAATAGCGTAAGCTATACCAGTAGTCACATTATAATGTCAGCAAGTGTACAGTGCTCCTAACAGGTTATGCTAATAAAATGATATTGTTTTCTTTAGAAAGTGCTATTAATTAAGAAGTGTGGCAGTCGCATTTTATTAATCCCCCCAAACTCGGGAAGACCTATTAATGTTGAGAACTTTGCCTCTTTAAGAGACACAAGGTGTTACTAGAGCAATAAAATACAATATTATTTATCTTAGATAATAATTCACAATTTTTATGGCAATTCTTGGAAGAAGTTTTGTATTTTTTAATGGAGTTATATTTTGTTGAGACGAGTGCCGCAGTTACTGCAATTGGGTTTGTTGGTAAGTGTCGTTCTATCTTCAGGAGATGGGTGTAAGTATTCATTTGAATTAGGTGTTGGTTCTCTTAAATAACTGGACGTTAAAGGCGGGCTGTGCCCATCGGTGCTTATTCTGTAAAAAATCCCTCTATGAAATGAGCTTAAAATAAGCTGTCAATCTCTAGTATCAGCAGAGTTATCTTGTAAAATATTTCCCTTAGTGAATTTTGGTGAAGTGACTAGGATGCAGGCCGCTTCTAACTGCTCCTTTTGGAAATCTATGGGGGAGGCATTTGTCCAGCAGTAGACGTCCTACGGCTGTTATGATAATAATTATAAATCCAAACTTTAGCATCGGTGTATATGACATCACTAATCAATTGATGTACTTTTTATGAGCTGTCAAAACGCGATTCCCCCATAGTTTTTGTATAGTAATACAAAACTATGACGTCACTTTTTTGACATCTCAATTCACTTACTATTTATAGATTTCAAAGCGGCTATAAATCGAATTTAAAAGTTATTTGAAAAAATATCGGGTTTCCAGGGCTAGAATAAACTGTATTATTTTGTTAAGTTGCTTGCGTCTTAGAATTATTGTTTAACGATGTCATCTATCAAATTTCAAAACTTGATTTTTTAGTGACACATCTTCACATTTCTAAGCAAGGACTGCTCTCAATTTTTTTACCCACTTAAGTAACTACCAACATAACCATTAACAGAACCAACTAATCTTATTATGGCCCAACTTCTCTGTCTAGGCCTTTTAGAAGCCATCTGTCCTAAGGGGCAATAATGCCCCATTAAGTACTATAAGAAGGTTGCCTAATGAATTTAAATATCCCTGAAGCCACTCCTGAAAGCTGACACATATTCTCTCAATAACATTACACAATTAGGCGCAGTCGGTTACAGCAAAAATCCATCTCGAACTTCGCACTTAAGGGCTATCCAGTTTCTAACTCGACCACTCGCTACGTTCTTGCTACGAGCTACGAATGCTACGCCGTAGAGCTTTCGTAGCAGTACTTTTGTGAGATGTAGGTCATCGCTCGTTAATGCATGCATGCAGTATGGTACCCTAAATTGCCATTCACTTTAGGACTCTAAATTGAGGACGATAAAAATATTTTTACAATGACATGATAAAAAGGTGACGGACTGGAGGGGGCGCGCGGAGGCCCGTGGCTGTGTGTAATGATCATAAAGCTCGAGTATACAAGGTCGCAATGAATCAGCTGGGGAAACTTTACAGATCTGACGGGTATTGAAATTTAAAAGAGTAAATAAAAAATAAATTTTATCACTTCATTATTTTGTTAAATACAGCTGATTACGAGGTCAACGTCTCTTGGTATTCTACTAACTTGAAATTATAACTTTAATGTTTTTTATTATTTTGTTGCCAAATTTCTTAACCGGAGAAGGCTTCAAAAAAAGTGATCACAATATTTTTTAATACGTAATATCTTGCTCAACACTACCACATCCAAAATCTTCCCAGCTCATCGCCGAAAAGGTGGCATTAGTGTTCCGTCAACGCATCCTCCCAGGGCTTCACTAGAAACAATAATGAGTCCCCCAGATTTCCCCAACGTGTACTACCGACCTACGAATTTGTAAAGTTATCAAAATTTCAAAACTGTATAACGCATTATGCCGCGTCGTCACGTTGGCTTGTATAATTATAATTGCAATTATTACTTTGCTTGTGACTGGATTTATTGTTGTTGAAGGAAAGTGGTTTCGAAATTTAGTTCATTTATTTTTTCTAACTGCCTCGTTGGCCTAGTGGTCCTAAGCGCGACTGCTACGCTAGAGGTCTTGGGTTCGATTCCCAGGTCGAGCAAAAAGTGTTATTGGGTTCTCTATGAAATTCTCAGTAACAGCTCGGAGTTAGGATTTGTGCCCGGTTAATGGCAATAGGCTCGCCCCCTATTACATGGGACCTAAACATACCGGCGAACTGTGGGTGTACATTGTTACACCTCTGCCTAACCCTTCAGGGAATACAGGCGTGATGGTATGTTATGTTATTTTTTCTAATGACACTTTGGCTGGTTTAGCTAAATTCAACATTTAAAATGACTATTAAATTAATTACGTTAATTAGAGTACATAATTATTTATTTAATCTGACATAATAAATAGTATAAAGTTATTTTGTCAATTATAATATTCAAACCTAACTTCCAATAGTTTAAGATTGATTTGTTTTAGAATTGAAGGACTTGACAGTCAGACGTGAGGGTTGACAGGCGGGTTTTTATATATCAACTAGATTTTCTGAAAATATCATAAAGCAATAAATTGAGCAGTATTTCCGTGACCTCGTCAGGGTCAAGACACGTGTCTGTCCATGTCCATGATACACGGAGATCAAAATGTCTGATAAGTGGAACAGGCAGCAGATTAGGCAGCATTAATTTACTAAAAAAGGTATTTTTTTCATAAACAATTTCTTAATTTTCGCTTGTTTACTTACATTAATACTTTTCAATTTGAAAAATGTGTCTACCCCATTTTTAAATCCAAAGTATTTAATTTAAAAAAAAGGTTCTAGAGAAAATACTTATTTCTAAAAAAATATCGGAATAATAAACTTATCCTAACAGTAACCACCAAAATTTCTACAAAATGTGTACCTAAATCTAATCTAAACAAGCTTACGTACGCTATAAGGCTGGCTACACACGTCGATACATGAATGTTGTAGCGCGCGACAAACGAAACTAGTCGCGCCACTCTAATACGTAATCATACGCGCGCTACCATCATTATTAAGCGCTGCCATGGCAGTGGTATTACACAGAGCTGTTAATACCAACCCTGTCGAAATTATGGAAGAGAATGTTTAAAAAAAAAAAACCATGTCAATTATTCATCGTATTATAAGCACGTCTCTTTTTTTTATTTATTTAAGATATCTAACAAAATACATACACAAATCTTGACATACAAATAATGGTAAAAGGTATCACGTAGGTGTACTCCTACACTTATAAGAGACCACTGCATGCACGATTTAGTTAACGACTAGCTAACAAAGTAATCACAAAATATCAAGAGATAAAATGTAAAACACAAAATGACATCAATAGTAACTTACATTCTATGCGACAAAGGTCAAGTCAAGTCTCTCGACTTAGGAAAACAAATTATATAACAACGTCAAAATATATTTATTGGAAATCCACCAAGCAGCAATGGCGAACCACCTGACATTTTGCCATCAGACATCATAAGTTTATAATTCGATGGTAACGCGGTGAGTATGAATGTGTCACCATGAATGTGTCACCCAAGATGGTTAACGCCTGTTCTCTTTAAAAATGACAATCCACGTCACATGTATAGTGGCGACCACACCCAAGCAAACCTGCTCCACGTTGTCATACTTACAAGACCTTATTCAACTTTAACTATTTTGTTACATCCCGATATATATCTGGTTTAAAAAAGCGGGAATGAAACTTGTATTACATATAGAGATATGGTTTAAAATCCAATAGCTGTTACACCAACGAGCATGTCATATTACCACGGTTGCAATTAGCATGATAAAAAAATATGTATGTATCTAGAGTATGCGTATTTGCTTATTCCAATACTCTGCTATTTTTCAGGTACCAAATACAAAAACACCTTACTAAATAGGTACTATCAACTCCTACAACTTCCACCTAATAATACCGTTTGACATGTACCAATTTTGAGTTCATTTGATATTAAAAGGTTTTCAGCGGCAACCCCGCGGAGGCAGTGTTCATGACACTAAATAGTGCGCTAGTTGTAACATTATCTTGTTTGTTCATTAGATTTTGTAATGTGATGTTAGGCTGGGCAACTACCTGAATTTGTAAGTCCGCGGATTTAGGTCGCCTCGTTTGTTGGGTGCCTGTGTTTTAGAAAATTAAGTGCCTGATGCTTATTTAACATAATTTTTTAAAAATTTATTCGGTTTAAAAGAATTTATTTTTATTCCTCAAAAATTACAAACAGTTCCTTTAAATATGAGACACTTAAAAAAAAAAAGAAATAAAAATAATGTTCTTAAGTATAAGTAATTGTCGTTCGATCTAACGAATTAATTTTTTCATTTCTAGATAAACAAATACAACTTAAACCTATTTTTAAAATTACGTAAACTAAGCAAGTTCATCTAAATATTTTTTCTTCCTTCATATTATGTTTTAATGGCCTCAATATCTGAAATATGGGTGTTCAGTTGTGGCGTAATTTTATGTCAATTGACTTTTTTTTGTCAGCTGAACATACAAATTATTATGTCATACATTATGTTGACTTAAGGAACGTTTGAGGCATTTATTTCTCTAAAAAAATAGGCATCAATTTCAGTTCTTCTCAAATTAACTCCCAAACTATAACTCCTTGTAAAACAATATCAATCAGTACCTAGTGTTATTTTGCAAAATTTCGTCCTATTATCACTCAAGTGAATTATAATATTTTTGTATCTACATGGTAGTAAAAAAAAAACAATAAAAAATCGTAGCCAAACAAAATCATTTCAATTCAACAAATGAATTCCGAAAGAGGCTTATTTAAATAAGTGAAATTAAAATTAATCTATAGACCGATTAAAATAAAAGCTGGTGAAATCCCCGAAGACGCTTAATATAAAATAATAGAAAAACTTATAAATATTCACAAAGCGGACTTAAACCTTTAGCTGGAGTGACGGATTCGTTTTTACTTATTCCACAGAAAATCTGCTT
This sequence comes from Caradrina kadenii, assembly GCA_947462355.1. NCBI lineage: Eukaryota > Metazoa > Arthropoda > Insecta > Lepidoptera > Noctuidae > Caradrina > Caradrina kadenii. The sequence goes on along the minus strand of OX381693.1, from coordinate 1,293,410 downwards.
AAAATCCGTATTAAAAGAATCACTCGGAATTTATTTGTTAAGCAGTCCAAGCTATGAGAGACAAGCGGGTTTTAGCAACGTCAAGTATCGACTACTTATTATACACAGCTGCTCTCTCTTACTACAAAATGACGTGGCTGGTAACGATCAAATATTTGTTCCATTTTGGCAGTTTGTTAAAAGAAACGTGGGGTCTAGTCTGTTGTTTTTTTAAATTGATATACTTCAAGTAATACATAGGTTTATACCCAACACACAACAACATTATTAATATATTGTTGTGTTTAGTATTTGTAATTCCAAGAAAATCTAAAATTTATCTGACATTTTAAGTATGTACTTGAAATTCGATATCGTGTCTACACTCGGTAGCGTGTCAAGACAAGTTCAAGCTAACAGAACTGGCTAGCAGCACCGTGTGTAATATTACACGGACCATAATATTGAATATTTTATCTTCTATAAAAAACCAATAAATTGGTTTTCTAACAGTGAACTTCTTTTTGTTATCAGACCAGTATTTCCAAATATAAGCGCTTACAAGCAAAAAAGAAATATAAAAACAAACAAACTTTACTTTTTTATAATCTATATATAGATATTGTCATACTAGTACTATGCTAAAATGCTATAGTTGGATCTACCATCCACAAACAACTTAAATAAACATCATGTTATCAATGCCAACCCTATTCCGTTTCCCTCCACTGCTTCTCACTTAAACCGCTCCATCGAGTTTTCTCCTTATCTCGTGGCAATGGTCGCGATTCAGAGTGGTTACCCTTTGGATGTTGTCGTAGCGAATGATTTTAAATGTAAAAATTATTCAAATACGCCTCGGATAAGACGCTCGGCGGTCGAATAGTTGACGTCTTCCAAAAACTGGATCGGGGATCGGCATTTTTGAGTAATAAGCCTGTATTTTCTGGCTCAAATGTTTCGGCATAATTTTTAGCGTGACAAATTTTGAATTTTATCATTCCAGTTCTGTATCTCAGTGGAATCGAGATAGGTAAATTAGGAGGAGATCTTTTTATTGGGTTTGTGTTAAATTCGCCTTTCACTCTGTGTTTAGGAATATATTTGAAGATAGTTTAGAGCTGACTGCCTTCGTGTGATAGTCGATTATAGTTCTAGTGCGTTAACACAAAACTATTAGGTCGAGTTGAATTTCGAATTGAATGACAAATCTTAGGAGCATAGCATTAAGGTTTCATTTTCTCCGACAAGCATAATCAGTATCACACATAGATACGAATGAAACAAAATAAATTAATATTACGTGTGAAACGGATATTTCCAAATTCAAATCGATCGTATTTATTTGACACTAGCTGATGCCCGCGAATTCGTTCGCGTTCACTATTTTATTAGTTTTAATTTGTTTTCGCATATCCTTCTTTTTTAAATTAAAGTAAATTTAAGTTACGTCTTATAACATCAGCTATCTGTTCATCCCCTATTATATCCCCTTAGGGGTGGAATTTATCAGAATCCTTTCTTAGGGGATGCCTACGTCATAGTAGCTTTATGCATGCAAAGTCTCAGCCCGATGGGTTTAAAATTGACAAAGTTTCCTACAAATTTTCATCCCCTATTTTATTCCCTTGGGGGTAGAATTGATCAAAATCCTTTCTTAGCGGATGCCTACGTCATAATATCTACCTGCCAAATTTCAGTTCGATCCGTCCAGTGGTTTGGGCTGTCCGTTGATAGATCACTATGTCAGTCAGTCAGTCACCTTTGAGTTTTATATATTTAGATGTTTGCGGTCATGGTAGACTCTCCGATTTGTAAACTAGCCTTGTATCATTAGCCTATTTAAACTAGTTTTATACAAATCAAAAACTACGTTAAAGGCGATTTAAAAAATTCTTACACCTATGGCAACCGACATTATCAACAAGGAAAATAGGATATTACTAAATAGGTATCCGTTAAGAAAATTTACGTGGCCGAAGTCGCTAGTAAAAGGTTATTAATGATATTAAATATCTTCCTTTTTAAGTGTGACCAGTTTCTGCCCGCGACTTCGTCCCATCACACGGGAATCACACATTTTTCCGGGATAAAAAGTAGCCTATGTATTATTCCACACCACAATCTGCCTCAGTGCCATATTTCATCTAGATTCGTTCAGCCGTATTGGCGTGAAATAATTACAAACATCTATCCATCCATCCTCCCAAACTTTCGCACTTATAATATTAATTGGACTGTATTCTCTGACATAGCTAGAAAGAGGTAAGGTTCAAAACAAAAAGTTCAAAACAAATGACAGTCAGGATAAAATTTAACACATAGCAACAATTATCACATTGTATTAGAGCTCGGCGATTCGTCACGAAGACTTCAATTAGTGAATGTACGAACAGTTAGCACCCCTCTAGTGGAGTACACCTCTAGTGACTTGTATGTCACAGCTAATTAATACGAGAACCAGAATGCATTGTTTAATGTCTATGGTACGGAAAATAGTACGGTTTTTTTTTAAGGATTTAACTTTGGTTTTAGCTAATGGTGTAAAACTGAGCGGTTCTGAAGGGTGCTTGAAAAATATTCTGTTTCAATATTCTGTCGGATTGTGTTTATTTTGCGACATGTACTTACCATAGACAGCATAGAGCAGTGGGGGTGAAAAAGGTGTTTTTTATCGTGTTGAAATATGAATTATACTTGTTTAGTTTTATGATGATAATTTAGGTCTTCCAAAGACTTTTTGTAAAAGATAGTGAGGCTTATATCAATTGCTATGAATTTTAAATTAAAAAAAAATAAAAATCTGTTTTGTATTCTTTAGTTTTACATAACATACCATCTCACCTATATTCCCAGGTTAGGCAGAGGTGTACCAATTTACATACACAGTTCACCGGTATTTTTAGGTCCCATGTGATAGGGGGCGAGCCTATTGACATTAATCGGGTACAAATCCTAACTCCGACCGGCTACTCAGAATTTCATAGAAAAAACCAATAACACTATGCTCGACCTGGGAATCGAACCCAAGACCTCTAGCGTAGCAGTCGCGCTTAGGACCACTAGACTAACAAGGCAGTTAGTCCGTAGATTATTCGGTGCTCCCGACCAGATGATGGCCCACTTGCTGCAATACCCTAGTTGTACCTACATTTCCACTTTAGGGGATATCAAAATGCCACTGATGCCGCTATAAACGTGGCCACGTACTGGGGGTAAGTACAGTAAAATAATAGAAAAAATAAAAAACTTAATATTGATTCGAAAATGAGGGGAAGAAAGTCCGTTTGTCTATGTTTAAGAAGCCATTACTTAATCCTTTTCTCTATATTGTGTTGAGTTTTCTAATTTTTATAATTAGCAAATAAAACTAAAGCTGGATCTTTAATTACTTTCATTAACAATTAGGCCAAATTAAAAATCTAAATAAAACAAATTGAATCAAGAACAAACAAAAACAACTCTTTACATTTAGGAAACGTCAAAACATCAAACATAACCTGTCATTTCAAAAATAGAACGGAAATTCCCGCCAAAACGACGCCATCTTGTTTTTCACCGAGAAACATTAGAGGCGCGACATTTGAAAAAAGAACACTTTTTTGAACGTAATCGAATCGTTAACCCTAAATTGGCATCTCGATAACAAATTCAATTTAAAACCGTCGTTCATTGCCTTCATCTTTGACAATTCTGTTGCCGATATAGCAAAGGAAGGGGTTAAGATGGCTGCCGATAAACAAAAAAGGCGAAAAAAAAGTTAATTTAACTTCGAGCGAGGAAACGAAGTCGCGGCAAAGAATTTTTTTTTTATATTTATTTGTTTTGTTACGATGATAGGTGGTGTGTTTCTTGAAGCTTTAAGTGTGACAATTTATAAGGTCACTATGATTGTATAAATATTGAATTATTTAGCATGTTTTCAAAGTTATCTATTTACCTACCAATTATAGAGGATAATAAATCCATTCACATTATCTTACAATATTAATGTTGCTCTGTCTGTCTGTATGTCTGTTTGTTACCTTATGACAACAAAATCACAAGATCACCGGCATCTGAGTAAAGATATAATCTTTTTAATCTATGATGTCACCTGCCATGTCCGACAATCACGCGGACAAAGTCTCCAACAAAAGAAAGTAGAAAAAAATAATCACCAACAAGTTCAAGTAAATTCAAAAAACAAAACAACAGCTCTATACGATTACCGATGATCTCCAAAGACCAAAGAAAAAAGAAGGCCCAGAGACAATACAACAGGACATTCTTCTAGCCAACTCACCATTATAATTTACTCCTGATTGGGATCAAGTTGAAATTAAGAAAAAATAAAAGAGACAAAGGGGGCGAAGGGACGTGATTGTCTTTTTTTTTATCTGTAAGACTTGATTTAACAAACAACCCCTTTTTATTTTGATCTCTTTGTGTCGGATTGTTGATTAACGGGCTCAAATTGGGTGGGTTCCGATAATGAATGTGTAATTACCGTCGCTCTCTCTGTTTTGTTTGACTACTCTGATTTATTTTCTTCTTCATTGTACTTACGTGTAGTCTGAATTGTTGGAATTCCTTACGGTAGGTACTATTTCGGGCTACAGGTACTGCCGACTGCGCGTGCCGCGGCCACGGCGTGACTTTGAGAACTATATAATAATCTGTAGGCCACACAAATATTCGTTCTTTATAAGAATGGAACTCCCGAGACGCAGTTCAGGAGCCAATTCTTCAGCCTGCACCAACTCTGTTGTTAAAACAGTGCACTAATGGTTTGCATGTATTTATATGGAATAAGTTCTCTGTCCTGATGGCCCAATGGTTAAGAAACCCACCTCCCATGCTGGACACCGTGTAAGTATCAATGTGATTCGTTTCATTTATCTTGGACATTACTTACATTGATGAAAAAAAAACGTTTTGAGGAAACCTTGCATAATAAGCCTGAAATTGCCAATCCGACTTGAGCAAGCGTGGTGATCAATGCTCGTGCCTTCTGTGTATGAGAAGAGGCCTTTGCTCAGTGGGACAATAATAGGCTCGTATTATTATTATTTTTTTAAATAAGTTGTTATTTATGCAATTTGTTTTCAACAATCTCTTGAAATGGAACTAGACTCACCGACACCCATTAAAGTGGAGCAATCAAAAGTCAACATATACACGCCCGGTGATCGAACCTGCGACCCTCCCTAAGACTTATTTGTTCCCACTGTAATTCCGTGTTCGTAATGGCTAACGACACGATGGTATTGAGTGGACATGGGCTATATTAAATTTAACAAATAAGACTTTTTTTAGAATAGACTCCTTTGAGTACTCTGGTGGCTATACTTGGAATGCCCGGTTAATCTCGGGGTCATAAGTGTGAGTGCAGAATGTGGAGTCCTGGATTTTTCCATTACGAATTTTTCAGTAGCAGCCTGGAGTTTGGATGTTGGTGGTGTGCCATCCCCGTGCCTCGGAAAGCATGAAAAGCCGTTGGTTATTCGCGGAGTTTCCGAATACGTCGTAAAAATACATGATGATTATAAATTTGCGGATCTAGGCTGTAAAAACCTCTCTCGGTGAATTTGGGTGAAGTGTACTTGAGTTAAGCTGTAAGGCCTTATTATAAAGTCGGATAAGACCTCACCTCAAGTTTTCAATTCATACGATTTTTTCCAGAATAGACCAGCTAAATATTCTTTAGCAAAACGTCACACAAAGCTGTATCCACACTAAGCCATCATCGTAAGTCTAAGGGGCGTCGTACACTGGCTAGTTTTCACATTAAACAGTTTCCACTCGCCCCGGCCAGTTGTCCGAAGACAATTAAATTCGGTCGTGTACGGCCCATTGGGTGGCCAGGGCCGGACTCGGGGTTATGTCTCAGAATTTGTGGTGCATGACAAATTGAAGGAGTCGAGTCGGTCGTTGGTAAAATCTTTGCATTTGGCCTCTATTTTCCAATTTTGATCGAATTAATTTAAAGTGTTCTTAATTTTATAAGGAAAATTTATGTTAACATTTCTTTAAAAAATGTAACAGGCTCATAATTATAATGTTGGTGTATACGCTTCAAATAAACGATATTTGAAGCAGCTGATTTAACCTTAAAGTTATCTAATACATGAATAAGCAGGTAGAATATTTTTATTAAAAAAAAAACTTGGCAAATGCATGAAGTAGTTTTATGATGAGATATTTAAAAAAAAATACATCCTTATCTATATCTTATGTATATTTTTAACGAACATCTATAAAATGTATTTGTATTTATGATTCTCAATACGTCCCCCAGTAGGTCAGTTCATCAGAGGTCGGATATCGTAAAGATATCGGCGCGCGGACACTAAACCGAAAGGGTCGCTCTCCGCCCTACGGTTTACGAGAACGCACTCGGACGTGTACGTACATACACCACCTACTATTCAATATCGTGGTATTGCAAAACAAACGTGTGTTAAATAAATTATTGAAAAAATATCTTACCTTTAAAAATATCTAGGTATAATAAAAAAGCGGAATCACGATAAACACATTTTTTTAAGTCTTGTTAAATTTTTACAGTCCCACTGTTGGGTAAAGGCGTCTTTTTTCATATTGAGAAGGCAAGACCACCAGTCCTGTTGCAGGCAGATGTAATAAAAAATCCCGAATAAAAGGCATTTTTAGGTTCTAAAAAAAATTGGTTGTTCTTTTGAATCGCATTAAGGTGCTCCCTCACCGGGAGCATTTGCCTGTAATGTAACGATAAAGATTCGCTTTTGAGCATTACGTTACAATACTGCCTCCTTGACTGACGAGCGTTCGTTTATAATGTAACATTTCAGGTTACAAGTGGCGCGCATTGATGTTCCAAGTTGTATCAAAATATTACAGACATTAATGACCGGTTCTACTCTCTCACTAATGTAATGTTCGACTTGTATCATTACTACGTTACATTACACGCGAATGCTCTTGGTGAGGGAGCACCTTTAGGTAGACCCTTGAAATTTTGTTATAAAAAAAAGGGAAAATGTAATGTATATTTTTTTATACCAACATACATACATAAACTCACACCTTCTTCCCATGGCGGTAGGCAGAGACCACAGAACGCCACCTGCTACGATCCTTACATCATGCAGACAGACGTTTTTTTTTGTAAAAAGTATTGTAAGGTGGATACGAAACCTTTCGTGTAGGAGTTCGGCTTGCACTTGACCAGTTTCTTTTTTACTGCTCTAAGACTGTACATACACTAGGTCAGTGTAAACTACATCAGCTGTAGTATAGTTCACAAATCGAGCTCACGATCGACCGTCACTCGGGCCTTACAAATAACCATTAAATGCCCCCAAGTACCCTACGCAACAATATAACGTAAGCAGGGATGAAATCTTCAAGAGAACGTATGAAGATTGTACTTAGTATGCTTTGATTATGATGTAAGTATGATTGTAGATGATCTATAAACAATTAAATATAATTGAATGATAAAAATAACAACTATGTTATAAAAGCTCCTAAATGGTCCTAAGCACGACTGCTACGCTAGAGGTCTTGGGTCTATTCCCAGGTCGAGCAAAGTGTCAGGAAATTCTCAGTAGCAGCTCGAAGTTAGCATTCAGGTCCCGTTAGTGCAATAGACTCGCCACCTATTACGTGTGACCTACAACATGCCGGCGACCTGTGGGTGTACATTGGTGCACCTCTGCCTAATCCTTCGGGGAATACAGGCGTATGTATGTTATAAATTTGCTATGTAATAATATTTACTTTCAGCTTACCAAACTTAACCCTATCAATACCACGGCAGCAATAAGAAACTTAGTTGCCACAAAATTCGGTACGTAATGAAAACATAAATAACTGAGCTCAGTTAATACACTAATAATGGCTTATAACAATAATTAGTTTGGCGATTTGGGTCCCTATCCCCTGGGGGTCAAGTGGACCGATTGTCCTTTGAAGGGTTGATTAAGATGACCGGTGGGGTTCGGTTCGATTAAAGATTAAAATGTAGATAGGACACATGTCTGCTTGTTGGTAAGTAAGGACAGTTTTTTTTAATATTTGGAATTACTATATCCCGCCATATTTTTTTCTTCAGATTATAAGTTACGTACAATTTTGAACCATCATACCATCACGCCTGTATTCCCCGAAGGGTTAAGCAGAGGTTTAACGATGTACACCCACAGTTCACCGGTATGTTTAGGTCCCATGTAATAGGGGGCGAGCCTATTGACATTAACTGGGCACAAATCTTAACCCCGAGCTGATACTGAGAATTTCATAGAAAAACTTAATAACACTTTTTGCTCGACCTGAGAATCGAACCCAAGACCTCTAGCGTAGTAGTCGTGCATAGGACCACTAGGCCAACAAGGCAGTTACAAAAATTCAAAATTTCAAAATTTCAAAATTGTTAGTGCAACTTTGAAATTAACGTATTTTACGGAAAGCCGACTTATCATAAGCCTAGATAGTATTATATATTTTATTTTAAGTATGTTTTAGAAAGCTTATGGACTATAAACTCAAGAACATAAGACATATAATATTAACAACTAGCTTATAGCGAGCAGCGCAGGACCGGTTATTTTGGCTATCGTTAGGGGAGGTCTGTGTCCAAAATTGTCCACTGCTGGACGTTGTCCATCTGACATAATGGCAATGATAATGAAAATCGATTACAAAAAGAAAGATAACAAAAAATTACAAAACTACAATTGAATTAACTCCCTCCTTAGCCTAATGGTCCTAAGCGCGACTGCTACTCTAAAGGTCTTGGGTTCGATTCCCAGGTCGATCAAAAAGTGTTAATGGGTTTTTCGATGAAATTCTCAGTGGCAGCTTGGAGTTGGGATTTGTGCCCGGTTAATGGCAATAGACTCGTTCCCTATTACATGGGACCTAAACATACCGGCGAACTGTGGGCGTACATTGGTACACCTCTGCCTAACCCTTCGGGGAATACAGAGTGATGGTATGTGGTACAATTTATCTGAATTCGGAATCAACAAAATATAAGTTCTTTTCAATCTACAACATTAAGTTTTTTATTGACTATATACTATACAACTGCATATGAATCAACCACATTTTGTACGTACCTCGCTGCCTTGTCGTACCTCTTAATCTTTGGTATCCTGTAATGACCAGAGAAAGTAAGGGGGCAGAAGTGTAGGACACAAGTTTAATGCGGGCCCTACCTGTCTCCGGGATTAACGCAACTCCGCTATTTGTTCTAAAAGGGGTTTTTATAAAAGTGCTAATTACACCCCCGACCTTTGATGTGTCGGTTTTTATGTCCTCAAGTGTAGACATGGTTTATGGGTTTTTTTGTAAAAGGAATCGTTGTGATCTAGATCTTTTATTTTTTAAAGTGCTTTGCTCTAGGAGTTTCTCCTATATTGAACTGTTTTTAACCCCCGACGCAAAAACGACGGGGTGTTATAAGTTTGACGTGTCTGTTTGTGTGTCTGTGGCATCGTAGCTCCCGAACGCACGAACCGATTTTGTTTTTTTTTTACTTGAATGGTGAATTAGTCGGGAGTGTTCTTGGCTATGTTTGATGGAAATCGGTTCAGCGGTTTCAAAGTTATAAGCTCTTTTGTTAGCTGCGCTAGGGATTTCTATTCTTCTGTCGGGGGTTACTTGAAATTTGACTTAATTTCCAACCTTTGGCTTTCATATTCATATTTATTTATTTGCACACCTCTGTGCATAAAGATGTTACATTAAGCTAAAATACAGTTTATGGACTCTGGAAGGGCACAGCAATATAGTGTTTAGCTTTCTGGTACGGAGATAACGTCTTCTGTGTTATGATATAGATCAAAAACCCATTCAGTTTTGAGAGCAGGTCTTTGTCTTCTTTTATTCGAATCGATTGCAAGTTCTGTTGGCAGGTTGGTAGGTTGGTTGTAGGGACATTTTGGGCACTAGGTGGATAGTAAATGGGCCATCCCGTCATAGCTATGACGTCTAAGTGTCTAAGGATCCCGTAATTCCCCATTTAGGCATAAGATAAGATTACTTGCTTACCAGCTTCCCACGCACGTTTTTATAAAATTATAACTATGTTATACTATTTTTTCGCGGACATTTGTGTGGGTTACACGTTCACCTAGTTTTTATATGTATTATGTAATAACATAATTGTAATGTGTAACTGTTTAATGTCCCAATAAAGTAAAATAAAATAAAAAGATAATATCATTCTCTAAATTGCCAATATCTATACCCAAGATCAAACATCAACAAAGCTGTCGTCACAGACTCACTCTATTCTCGTGGCAAATGCACGCGCGATACGAAAATCAAAAACAATAAGACATTCTCATTTAAAAATGAGCACAATGGCGGCACGACAATAGTCCAACGAGTGAATTAGACAAACTGATTATATGTTCGTCTTTTTTCTTTATCTTTATTTCGCTTAAAGGATAAAAATAATTACAAGATGAAAGATATTTCCTAGCAGGCGCTCTTTTTTTCGCTTTTTTAGCTTTTTCTTTGGCCCGAGACGCGATCTGTCGCCGTCTCATTGTGTTATCCATTGGCCGGTCGTTGGAGTAGTGTGGATTGTGAGAAAAAAATATATTTCTTTTTTTTTATAAATTTATTCTAAACTAGCGACCTCCCCTCGACTACGTGCACGTAGACGTATTTCACGGCTTATTTCACCAGCGTTAAGTTACGTCTTTGGTTAATGCTCCGCTCCCGTGTGACATAGCGTGATGTTATAATAACCTATGTTACTCAAAAATAATGTGGCTATCTATTGGTGAAAAATAGTTAAAATCGGTCCAGTAGTTTCGGAGTCTATTCGTTACAAACAAACAAAAAAAAAATCCTCTTTATAATATTACCAGCGACCTGCCCGCGACTTCGTCTGCGTAGCTTAATTCACCCGCGTTAAGTTACGTCTTTTGTTACTGCAGGCTCCGCTCCCGTGTGACATAGCGTGATGTTATAATAGCCTATGTTACTCAGGAATAATGTAGCTATCTATTGGTAAAAGAATGGTTAAAATCGGTCTAGTAGTTTCGGAGCCTATTCGTTACAAGAAAACAAAAAAAAAAAACTCTTTATGATATTATTATAGTATAGATTACGTATTACTAGATTTTTTTTTATGAAACACACATTAACAACTTATTTTAAAGTCTCATCCACAATATTCAATCGTTATGATTTAATTCAATTCTTAGTCCATAGTAATTAACCCTTTTGAGACAATTCTTTGCTAAGGGACAATAATAATAAGCTGACAAACGAACATTAATGCTGTGAGCATACTTCTACGTGACGCGCGTCTCTTATAGAACGGGGATCAGCAGACCCGTTATTATTTAAGAAGATTTTTAAAATTACCTTCTGCCCGCGACTTTGTCTAGAATACCAAAAAACGTATCCTATGACACTCGATAATAATGTAGCTTACTACCGTTGAAAGATTTTTTTAAGTCGGACCAGAGAAAACGTCTTACAAACAAAATTTACAAACTTTATCTCTTAATATTATTAATTTATATATCACTCATTTCTGTCCGCGACTTCGTCCACGCCAAATTAGATATATATATTATTCCACGGGAACCGTACATTTTTCCTGTATAAAAAGTAACCTATGTGTTATTCCACACTACAATCTATCTCGGTGCCAAATTTCATCCAGATCCATTCAGCCGTTTAAGCGTGGAAGACTAACAAACATCTATCCATTCATCTACACAAACTTTCGCATTTATAAGTATGTATATAGTAGAATAGTAGGATACCAAGACAAGCAATCGAACCTACGCTCCGCAGTCACACTTGCAAAGATTAGATAGAGGCAGCCTACACGTATATATCAACAGCAAAAAAGTACTTTTTACCATAACATCATCACGCCTGTATTACTCGAAGGGTTACGCAGAGGTGTAACAATGTACACCCACAGTCCACTTTTTGCTCGACCTGGGAATCGAACCCAAGATCTCTAGCGTAGCAGTCGCGCTTAGTACCATTAGTCTACCGAGGCAGTTAAAGTACTTTTTTTTTCATCAATAAACAACATTACAAATACTTTGAAAAGCACGAAGAAATTTGACTCTGGTTTTAAAGTTCATTTTGGCAAAATTTTACCATTCATGCTAAAAAAATATTTCATTATAATCATTAAAAATGTTCACCTCACACGAGAACGGGCTATCTCCTTTAAATCTAAAGCTACAACTCCCAGACAAACATTACCATATAATAGAGCCTTCGTATAAAAAGTCACGTCGTCCGCCCGCCCATCGGCGACCGGAAGCGGGCGTTAGGCGGTTATCGGTTATCGATTGGTTTCCGATCAACCAACCGGAGGGGAGGCCGGCACGCCCGCGTACACACGCCTTGGTACGGGACATGTGGGAGGGAATTGGTAAAGATTTTGTGCAAAAAATTAAGTTCAATATCGATTTCTTGACATAGTATAAAATAAAGTCGCTTCCCGCCGTCTATCCCGTTAGATCTTTAAGCTTCGCAACGGATTTTAAGGCGGTATTTATCAGTAGATAGAACACTAATAATATCCGACCGAATTTCGGTCACGGCGGCTTAATGGACACTAGCCAAGTACGCAGGAAGAAATTATAGTGCACGAGTGTGTGCGCAAACACAGGTGCACTCCCTCTCTCTCATAAGGACGGCAATCTGACACGAGCGGGGGAGAGATGAGGATATGTCGCTTACAAACATTAATAATAATATATCAATCTTTATCCATATTCAATATATAATAAGAAGTACTGTTAGGAGATTCCTATCTCAGAATCCCTGACCAACGGTAGCTTGGATCCTGTTCCGTTACCGGTGACCTAGTATTTTTAATATTTTTCTACAAATATTTAAAAATGTATTTAATATACACCATTACGCCTGTATTCCCAGAAGGGTTAGGCAGAGGTGTACCAATGTACGCCCACAGTTCGCCGGTATGTTTAGGTCCCATAAAATAGGGGGCGAGCCTATTGCCATTAACCGGTCACAAATCCTAACTCCGAGCTGCTACTGAGAATTTCATAGAAAAACCCAATAACACTCTTTGCTTGACCTGGGAATCGAACCCAAGACCTATAGCGTAGCAGTCGCGCTTAGGACTTCTAGGCTACCGAGGCAGTTAATATATATAGGTATTAAATATATATTATAAATATATAAGTGAAATAAGAATAATAATAAAATGAAAAATTATAAACATGTCTTAAATTTTGCTAGAGTATTGCAAATTTATGTATCGTTTGTGCTAGGCCATCAGCAGCCTCATCTCGCCACCTATCGTATCTTCGAACCGATCAGACCTGACATGCGCGCATTGGTGTATTTTTTTTCAATGGGGCGTGGCCATCGATACTTCGATAGCTATCAATACACCACGCCTTGCGACCTGTCGATACGTTGATGTGTGTTCACGCCCATTAAACAGTAGCTCTATAGTTTATGCAATGTAGGATGGGGAATAGCGGTCATTGCCCTATTCCTAATCTTTTGCCTTCGACTTTTATTTTTATTTTATAATAAAATATAGCCTATGTAAGGACATAGGCTATATTTAATATATAAATAAGCCTAAGAAAGGTCTTAGGGTTCAAACTCAAGGCATTAAACCCGCCTTTGTACTTTTTTGTTTCATAAAGTTTAAATAAATCAATAAACTTAACTCGTGAAAAAATGTCATCAAAATCGGTTCAGTAGTTTGGTGTCGAAAGCGTAACAGACAGATAGACAGCGTCAGTTTCACATTTTTTTTATTAGTATGGATGGCACTTTGGCATAACGTAGCTTACTATAAACCTAAGAATTTTTTGTATCAGACCAGTACTTCAAGAAATCTAAAAAATAAGAGAAATAAATAAAAACTTTACCTTTTTATAATATTACAGGCACATGAGACATTTCAACTTTGTCTCTAGGATGGCAACGCATTTGCAAGGCCTCTGGTATTGCAGAAATCTATAGTTAGCGGTGACCACCTAACATCAGGTGGGCCGTCGGCTTGTTTGCCATCCAATGACTTAAAAAAATATTACAATAGATGTATGAATGACTAAAGTGACAAATTGAGAAGCACTAAGCATTAGACACTAAGATCGTGTAAACTACTTACACAAGCTGTCAATATAGACAAGTCCACGGGGCGTAAGCAGGCTGCGTTGGAACCCAATACGCCTACTGCGCAGACTCGAACCGATAGATACTACAAACCGATACGTCGGTGGGCGGAGCATCCAATGAACATACCTACTAAATATTAGGAAAACTAAAAGAACTTTTCCAATTTATAAGTGGTTTTTTTCCTTGTATTAGTAGTAGTAGAGCTCTTTGTGAAGGAGCTCGTCCGGGGAAGTACTACCACCATACCTATTTCTGTCGCAAAGCAGCGTTGTTGTGATCCGGTTTGAAGGGTACAGGTACCGGTGTAATTACAGACACATGAGGCATTTCAACTTTGTCTCTGGGATGGCAACGCGTTTGCAAGACCTCTGATGTTGCAGATGTCTGTAGGCAGCGGTGACCGCTTAAAGCATCTAAAGAAATAAAAAAATATATGTACTGGGTGTTAGGGTAAACGAGGGACTTGCTGTAAGGGAGTGTAGTACTACTCATGAAAATGATCAATTTTTACTATAGTACGAACCGTGAAATCGAGAAAAAAAACAACTGCTCCATACATTTATGTTCGTATAACTCGACAACATGTAAGGAACAGCTAATTGTCCTTCACAATTTTAAATTTAACTTCATAGTGAAAGTGGTTTCATAAGCACTCCTTTACAGTATGCCCCTTATTCAAACTAACAGCTTGTATACATCAGAATAATTTGACATAATTTATAAAATTATTAAAAAGACCTGCCTCGTTAGCCTAGTGGTCCTAAACGCGACTGCTACGCTAGAGGTCTTGGGTTCAGTACCCAGGTCGAGCAAAAAGTGTTATTGGGTTTTTCTATGAAATTCTCAGTAGCAGCTCGGAGTTAGGATTTGTGCCCGGTTTATGGCAATGGGCTCGCCCCCTATTACATGGGACCTTAACATACCGGTGAACTGTGGGTGTACATTAGTACACTGCTGCCAAACCCTTCGGGGAATACAGGCGGAAAGAGACTGTGGTTTGACTCGTTTTAACAGTCAATCTCAATCTCCTATAAATCACAATCAACCCATATTATCTAACCACCTCAAAAACGACCTTTAAATAAAAGCGCAGAGCACAAAACAAACTTATTAATATAAATAATAATGAAGAGGTGTCGTGGACGGGTTAAAACGAAAATGCTGTAACTGAAATGAGTAAGGAAGTGATATTTATGGGCTTGAACCTGTCTCATTACTTAATGAGAGTGTCATGGGATAGTACCGGGCTTACTTAAAGGGGTCGAAAAATACACACATTAGCACATTGAAGCTTGAAGTCTGAGATAACTAAGTTTTTAAAAATTTTATCCGTGTTGAGTTATGTCTTTGATTATTGCTGTGCTCCCCTGTGCTGTAGCGTGACGTTTTGTAGCAGATATTATTACTTATGAATCTAGCTTTCATATGCAAAAAGATTTTTTCGAATCCGACTGGTAGTTCTGGAGATTAGCGCGGTTTAACAAACCAAAAATACTCTTAAGCTTTATTATAGTATTAGTATTGGAAAATACTACGTGCTTTTAAATTAACGTGTATATTTTTTTTTTTTAAACGACATTGTGTTAGAGCCTCTTGTTTAGATATAAGTGTCTGTATCCTGTCTGTAATTTTAGCGATTTTAGTTAGTTACATAGTTACCATAGTCTTCCCCAAAGGGTTAGGCAGAGGTGTACCAATGTACATTCACAGTTCGCCGGTATGTTTAGGATCCATGTAATAGGGGGCAAGCCTATTGCAAGGCACAAATCCTAACTCCAAGCTGCTACTGAGAATTTCGTAGAAAAACCCAGTAACACTTTTTGCTCGACTTGGGAATCGAACCCGAGACCTCAAGCATAGCAGTCGCGCTTAGGACCACTAGGCTACCGAGGAGTCAATATTTAATTTTACAAGCTTAATAAAAATGATTTGTCTTATAAAATATGAGGAAAAAGATATATTTAAAGAAGCAGGAAAGAATTAAGTAAAAACAACTACAAATAAAATTCTAATTGGTCTCTTATAAGATGTCATTCGAGGAGAATGTAGCGCGTAGCCTCGTAGGCCGTAGCGCCGGCTACGGCTACGCGTCTACGAATGTGGCTACGCCATGTTACTGGATAAATTTTCAATTTTTTTTTATTTAAAACTATGTTTGTATGATAGCATTTATTTCGTACAAATATTGTTAAAACAGTATATGACATTTTGGTTCATTTGCAAATTTAAATAAATTAAAATCTTAATGTAAATAAAGTCTTCGCCTCAATACTTAGCTTAAAAAATATTAATTAAGGTTAAAACAAAATTATTTGTTTAGTAAATGTTGTCCTGAAACTTTCACATGAACGAGTTTTTATTTCGTCTACTCGACGCTAGATGGCGTTAAGTGCTGCAATGTTGGACTGACTACAATTGAAACCAAATATTACTAATGATTTTTAAAATAATAACTACGTCATTTTTCTAACAAAAAACAAAGTTACAAATAAGTAATGAATATTTATTATTTTAGTCTGATATATTATTTAAATATTACTTAAATTTATTTATCTACACTCTAAGTAAGTAAGAAAGGTCAGTAGGAAGAGACAATAGCATACAGCTTTCAACCTTAATATTTTAACCTTTAATATTTTGTAATAATTAATGTTAAATCTCTATTTCATTTCACATTTAGATATTTTCAATTTTAATAATTATAATTACATGAAATCGGCCTATTATCATCTCACTGGAAGACAGAGGCCTCTTCTTATACATAGAAGGCACGGGTAATAATCACCACGCTTGCTCAAGGCGGATTGGCGATGTCAGACTGATATTACTCAAGGCCTGTCTAAGATAAATATAGAAGGTAACACATACATCACCACACCTGTATTCTCGATTAAGGGTTAGGCAGAGGTGTTAAAGAAAGAACATATAAAATTGAAAATGTCACATTGGTACTTGAAATCTGTTTTCTTACCATATTTCGAATCAATTTGCTCATCAATTGGCACTAAACACAACGAATCTATTCCCCATACGCAATTTCAAATTGCATTTTGTAAGGCAATTATAAAATGTTGCGTCATCTATTTACCAATTCAATTGACTAACTATTTATTAATTTCTAAGCAACTTAAAATCTAATTGTACAGCTATACCATCATCACGCCTGTATTCCCGAAGGGTTAGGCAGAGGTCTACCAATGTACACCCGCCGTTCGCCGGGATGTTTAGGTCCCATGTTATACGGGGGGATCCTATTGCCATTAAGCGGGCACAAATCCTAACTCCGAGCTGCTACTGAGAAATTAGTAGAAAAATTCAAAAACACTTTTGCTCGACCTGGGAATTGAACTCAAGATATCTAGCGTAGCAGACGTGCTTAGAACCACTAGGCAGTCAATATATAAAGCTATGTACTTTAAAATTAACTAGGTTTTCAGAAAAGTTTTTTTTCTTTCTGATTTGCAATCGGCTTAGTAGCGATAGCCAGAAAATATCTAGGATGTTTTTTTAAACGGCACCATAAACTGGCCGAAACCGGTTACTTTCGTGGCGGCCATCGGCGGCGGCGAACTCTCGCGTCCGGCCCTGGTGCAAGCCATGGTCCGGAGCGAGAGGGAATGGGATGCAGTCGCCTCCTTCTGCGAGGCAGTAATGCTTGAGAGAAGGAGAAGGAGGCGGCGGGACGGTTGAGACAGCGGTTCTCCCGTCCCAGCCGCCCCGGTAGACGCTCCGGACGTCGGGAGCCGCGAGACGACTCCCGGCCACCGTAGATACTGGCCTGTGGACGGTGAGCAATGGGTAGCTCACCGTCCTTACGTTGCATAACGACAGGCCGTGTCGACGGCGCGTTCGTGTTCCACGCGCGCCTCAAAGAGATGTCAGCAAAAGGAAGGGGCCACTGAGGGCCGATGCCTGCCGGGGCTGCGGGTTGTTCGCAAGAGATACCGCGCCCCCGGAACGCAAAGGGCACAAGAAGGAACATGGGTGGGTTTTAGTCAGTAAAAGTCTGACACTCCCTCCCGCCCCACCCAGGGCGGGAGAAGTTATTTGATGATTTCCCACCCACCAAAAAAAAAAAAAAAAAAAAAAAAACCGGTTACTTTTTCTAGTCTAGTTCCAGTATTGGTCATCTCTTAAGACGTATTACACTATCTTGTATGTTGAGTAAATTTTTAGCCAGTTCATTTGTATACTTATGTATATTAATCCTGTTTTTGTATCTCTTGCAAATGGTAACTTCTTCAGAGCTAAGTTTGAGAAGTTAGAATGATTGGTAAATGGTAACAAATCCCCAATTCATGCATAGTGAAGACATAGCTTTATACCTTCTTGAACAAATATAAAATAAATTAATTGTAGGTACGTAAGTCGTACGCTGAAAGTGCGTAGAGTGTAGACGTCCACAATTATTTATGTGTGTTGGCGTGAACAAGTGATATATACGTTGCGAAGATGTATTTATTGCCCAAATAATAGGAGCACCGGTTCTTTACAGTGGTTCAGTACAATGTTTAAGAAAATAATTATTGTAACACAAGCATTTTTTATCGAAATCTATTTTTAACTCCCGATGCAATAACGACACCGTCCGTCTGTTTGTCCCTCTGTCATAGTGCTGTATCTTTTAAACCGATATTTTACACTGAGTGGGTAAACGGATGCTCTTACAAGAAACAATAAAAATAAAAATTAATGGGGAGCCCGATTCATGGAATGTGTTTTTTGAAGTGTTTGTTGGTCGATCTTATTATTTATTGATTTATTTAAACTATATGCAACAAAAAGTACAAAGGTGGACTTAATGCCGTAGGCATTCTCTACCAGTCAGCCAAAGACGAAAGTCAACCAAAGATGGAAGGCGCGATTAGCGCAGTGGCTGAGCATCGGCTGCTGCGCTGCGTGTCGCGGGTTAAATATTTTTCACGGAACAAATATTTTTATGACCTACAGATAGTTGTTCCGGGTCTGGCTGTTTGTGTATGTGAGCTTATATGTTTGTCGACGCATCCAAGATACAGGAGATATTCCTAGTGTGGGGCAACGTTTAAAAAAAAAAAAAGATGGTGAAGAAATAACACGCCAGGTGAAAATAAATGTACCAAGGAAGAACAACTAAATTTGAGATTTATCATAAAAATAACGGAACTCGAAACAATATATAAATACATAGAAATGTACTCGAGTACAAACAACTTAAATTCTATAAACTTAAAAGACAACCACCTTCTACAACTAAAAAGTTGAAAATAACTTTAGCTTTAGAAGTCAACGAGCTCAGGGGAGAAGTCATTTGATGATTTCCCATCCGAAACAAAATAAAGCTTTGGAAGTCGACGGCTTTGGTTCTGTTTGTTGTTCTGTATTGAGTGCTGTATTAGTTACTATGTTTTGGACACTATAAGCATGGTGGTTGAGAGCTTTGTCATGCTCACTTAAATGTCTCGTTGACGGTGGCGCGTGCGTTGGATCGTTCGGCTCCCTTCAAGATGGTTGAGCTAAATGGTGCTGATGCACGCGTCATGTTCGTGAACGGGCGCTGTCAGTTGGGATTGGTCATCTCTTAACTGCCATGGCTTACATCTTTAGTACAATTTTTTTTGTATTGTTTTATATTCATCTTGATTGTTTTCACATATAGAAGCAACAAGAATATTGTAACCAAGATTTTGTAAAAACCAAATTGGAAGAAAAGAGTGTCCATGGAGTTTCTTGCTCGTTCTTCTCCATAGAGACCTACGCTTAGGAACGAGCAACTAGCTTCAACTTTGAAATGTAACTTCTTGACAATTCAAAAGTGCCTGTAAATGGTCTGATTGAAATAAATGATTTGACACCGACTTCCAAAGCTTTTCTTTTTTGTTCCTTTTTTTTTGAAGTCGGTTAAAAATATAGAAATTTATGTATATTGTATGGTGGTAAGTACGAAACACTTACATGGCTGGTGTTTTTTGTGTAGTAATAAATATAATTATATTGAGTGATTGTTATCACATTTTACAACTGTGATAATAAAAATACATGAAACCAAAATGTTTACATTACTTTTCTATGCGTTTCATAAGACTGATTTGTGCAGGATAAACCAGTTTTTTACAAATTAAATGTAACAGAAATAAGAGCCCCAGCAGAGCCCTCCCATTGGAGGGCAAAGGCTTATATGTTCAGTTTATTACAAGTAAAAGAAAAATGTAAAGTTAAAAGGGTAATTTAAAGTAATATTTCGAAAAGGTAATAAATAAAATAGCACCGAGTTTTTTTATACGTCCGAAGGAACTCTAAAAATAAAGGTACCTAAAGAAAAGCATCCATAAAGATGTCAAGGTGCACAGTGAGACAACGTGATGCATGGGTGTGGTAAGTATTAATTATTTTTTTGCGGTATTTAGGGGACGTCACAATCGTCCCACATGGCAAAAAAATAAAACGTAGATGAATTTATTGGTACAGGTGTGTTTTATTTTTTAAATAACGTATAGTTACTTGTGGAAGATAGTAAAATTTGCCAAAATATGTATTTTTTAAATGGCACACATGCCGACAGCTCCATCATGACCATCAAATCAGACAACGTCCACTGCTGGACATAGGCCTCCACTAAAGATAGCCACAATGACCGGTCCTGCGCTGTCTGCAATCAGAGTTTCCCCGCGATCTTTACCAGGGCATCGGCTAACACCACAAGCCTTGCAGATGCATTCAAATAACAGAGACAAAGCTGAAATGTCTCATGTGCCTGTAATTACACCTGCACCCATAACCTTCTAATTGGAACACATCAACGCTGGTTTGCAGCATACATAGGTTGGGGGGTAGTGATGGTATATCTATACCATCACTCCCCACTACCATAGATATAGTGGATGTAAATGTTGGTATAGTAGATGGTAATCTATCAATTTTTTTACCTATTGCGTGGATGAGAATCAAACACACCTCCATCTATCCTCATAATTTTTTTTAATACCTACTATAAAAGTCTTAAATTTGGATGTTATTTTTTTCATTGAAACCAACATACAGGCCATCCATCCATCGTCACAAACTCTCTCGTTTATATTAATCGTAGAATTGCCCTGCATTGTTTTATCATGAAAATTATTAAATAACTAAACAAAGTTAACAGGTAAAACCCAGTAAGTAACCATTAACCATGACAGTTAAATAGTGTTATGTCCATTACACGTTAGAATGCGAAGTAATTTGAGTTTAATTGTGCTCTCATAACTTAAGCATATACAAATTGTACAATTATCACGATTCTTTCCAAAGAGTACCTACACACTGGGGGGAATTTTAATTAAAGATATTACGTACAGTCAGCGTCTTGTGTACCTGACCCCTTTTTCTTCCTTCTGAAAGGGGTCAGGTAATGTATGGCACTGACTGTATGTACTGTTGCTATAGAGGTACAATCGTCTACTTTTGTGACGTCTTTATCATAAGCTAAATTCAAACCTGGAGATGCGGGCCTGTGGACGGTGAGGAATGGGTAGCTCACCGTCCGTACGATGCATAACGACAGGCCGTGCCGACGGCGCTTTCGTGTTCCACGCGCGCCTCAAAGAGATGTTAGCAAATCGAAGGAGCCACTCAGTCTGTTGTTCGTAAGAGATACCGCGCCCCTGGAACGCAAACGGCACAAGAAAAAACATGGACGGGTTTTAGTCAGTAAAAGTCTGACACTCCCTCCCGTCCCGCCCAAGGTGGGGGAAGTCATATGATGACTTCCCATCCAAGAACAAATAAATATACTATTGATTGCAGCAAAAGTAATGATTAGGTTCGGCTAGAATACAACTACCTTCAATTGGAGTGACATATATAGGGTTAAAAAAAACCTGGCAAGTGTGAGCCGGACACGCAAATGGAGGGTTATATCTTAAAATACACGCGAAGGCATGTAAAGTAAAAGTGATGACCACGCTAATCTTTACACGTGGAACCGTGCCTTTGCTGCGTCAGCTTTTCCTCCACATTGCTACTCTTCTAGATCCTAATAAGCGGTGTGGATTTGTACGTCGGCGCGGATACGTACTTTTATTGTGCTTTTCTTAAAATTAAACACATAACATAACATCATGCCTGTCTTTCCCGAAGGGTTAGGCAGAGGTGTAACAAATGTACACCCACAGTTCGCCGGTATGTTTAGTCCCATGTAATAGGGGGCGAGCCTATTGCCAATATCCGGGCACAAATCCTAACTCCGAGCTGCCACTGAGAATTTCATAGAAAAACTCAATAAGACTTTTTGCTCGACCTGGGAATCGAACCCAAGACCTCTAGCGTAGCAGTCGCGCTTGGGACCACTAGACTACCGAAGCAGTTAAAATTAAATTAAAGTTTTATTCTAATGTCCAATTACCAACTGCCACGGTTTGATCGATTTAAAACACGGCCCGTAACAGTTCCGTAACACCATACAATATCTTGTATGGGAACCCCCTTTAATAGTGGTCATAGTAATACTAACACACTCTGGCAAAATATCAGTTCTCTACCTATTACGTTTTAATAGATACAGCCCTGTAGCAGACCGACGGACAGACAGCTGACTCTTAGTTATAGGCTTTCATTTGGCTCCCTTTGGGTTTGAAGACCTAGAAGAAGAAAACAAACTATACAGGAGTTTCAACATTGAGCGCTAGTAAAAAAAAAACTACAAAAATTTAGTTAAACAAATCACAAAAACTATCATTCACTCATCACCCGAACCGGTTCAAACCAGCCAAATCCGGTTCCAACCAGTTTCCCCCGCTGCATCGAAGCTACTTTGTTCCGCGGCCATTTTTCCTGAGCATCCGGCTTCCCCCGGACACAGAGCGCAATAACTCTAAGTATTGTTCTCTCGGAGTCTCGGCTCCTTGAAGAAACCTGTACCAAAACTTGGTGAAGCCAAGTCCTTTTGTGCCTCCTTGAGTTATTGCCACAGAAACGGATAAGTTATACCAAGTATTGTTTGACGATTTTTGCGTTGTGATACATTGTTTATTATGTTAATGGTGTATTTGCATGTTAGTGGGTGTGAATGGATGATGTGGTGTTGCTTTTGTGGGAATTTACTTTGAATAAGAACATTTTTGCGGGATTTGTAATTTTGAAAATCGAAGCACGTTTTATTTTGCTTTTTTGTTTTGAATTTTTTTTTTTTCACTTCCCGCTGTGTCACTTGCGTCCTGTGACGTCTTTGTCCCTGTATAACCTGGTCCCTGTTGCTTATAGCGTGATGTTCTACAAGTATAAAATGTCCTCTTGAATTACTAGTAATAAAAATCTAAGCGTACAGACGGCGGGAGCGACTTTGTTTTATACTATGTAGGGTTTTTGAAAATCAAATCTCTTGTAGGGCCACTTTGATATATAGACATTATGCCTGTAGTCAGTTTCACTTGTTTCCTTAAGTTAAGAACGTATAATTTTGAAATTACACACGAACGTTTGAATATTAGTGAACTTATCTACAGAGGTGTACCAATATACACCCACAGTTCGCCAGTATGTTTAGGTCCCATGTAATAGGGGGCGAGCCTATTGCCTTTAACCGGGCACAAATTCTAACTCCGAGCTGCTACTGAGAATTTCATAGAAAAACCCAATAACACTGCTCGACCTGGGGTTCGAACCCAAGATCTCTAGCGTAGCTGTCGCGCTTATCACCACTTGGTTAACGAGGCAGTCAGAGGCAGAACTGTGGGTGTACATTGGTACACCTTTGCCCAACCCTTCGGGGAATACAGACGTGATTTTAATTACTTATTGACCAAAATATGACGAGACCAAATGTTGTACAGATCAAGCTGTTGTAACAGTCCTCTTAAAATTAACTAAAACAAACATAGATGACTAATTAAAGTTGAGACAACGCACAAGATTGCGGGCAAACGCTAGACATAAACAGAATTAAGTCCCACGTCTTCATTCTCGATTATAATTTATAACGAATAAATGAAATATTATAAACGCATCGGCGCACCGCTCCGACAACGCCAGTGGCAATGGCGTTTGCTTTGTTGGGTGCGGGAGGGGACACCGGACTTGTCGATAGTTCTTCGTGTCGTATCGATGATATATATATGCTTCCTCTCTCCTAACCCTATGTTGCTGTGCCCAATTTACCACCTAAGTATACATATGGAAAAGCAATAAAGATATTACATAAGGTATTTTACTGCACCAATGGTCTCGTGGTTGCAAGCGCGACTGCTGAGCATGACGGCCATGGGTTTGATTCCCAGGTCGGGCAAAAAGTGTTGTTGAGTTTATCAATAACGAAATTCTTAGAAGCAGCCCGTAGTATGTAAGTGATGGTTAGTGGTGGTCAATGGAGACTAGGCAAGTACGCAGGAGATGTTATATGCAAAAGTACGTGCGGAAACACAGATGCATTCTCCTTCTTTTTCCTCTTTCTCATAGTCTGATGGAACTGCAATCCGGCATGACCAGGGAGAGATTAGGTGCAGGACCAACAGCTTTACGTGCTATCAGAGGCATGAGGGTGTTAGGTGTAACATCCTCATGCCCTCATGGGTCACCACCCTTTTCCATACTTCCAGCTGCTACTGAGAAATTCCTAATGGATTTTTTTTTGCCCGACCTAGGAATTGAACCCAGGGCCCCATGCTCAACGAGTGAGTGACCTACCTACTGCGTCTGTTACAAGAACTATATCTTAATAAACATTAGTCTTTAATTCCAAATTGTCGACAAAAACTTACAAAATAAACTTTAAAATTACATATCAGTATTTATCGACAATTCCCGCTCATCCTTACGCCCCCCAGCTACCGACTTCCTTCATACTCGCGCTCACTCGCTCGAGCCTTGCCTTTGTCGGGAACAATTGTCGACAAATTACAAACGAATTGAGTTATTTAATATCAACCAGTAATTCGCAGGTTATTGTTTATTAAGAACACATAATGAACGCCTCTGTTTACGTTATTATGTTCTGTATATACTTTGATGTTTTAAAAGGAATTTGATTTGTTTAGATTGTCTTGTAATCACATTTGTCTTTTCACGGCATTTTCCTACACGTACACAGGAACACACACAAATGGGAAACAAATTGTCAATTTAAGAAGTTGGTAAATGGTATGATGTTTTAATCGTCAATCAACTTAGAGATTATTTTATATACAGAAGCTGTCAAAATGATATATTTATTGGTTAATGATATATAACAACAACATAACATACCATCACGCCTATATTCCCCGAAGGGTTAGGTAGAGGTGTGCCAATGTACACCCACAGTTCGCCGGTATGTTTAGGTCCCATGTAATAGGGGGCGAGCCTATTGCCATTAATCATTAATTATATATAAATTATCTATAAAAAAAGCCAGCCTTCAAAAAAATTTAATAAAAGCTTTGAATTTAAAGAATGCTAAAGTTTAGTAGCCGCTAGTAAATAAACTAGAACCAGGAAAGAACTTCAAGTAATTGAAAATGGGTCGAAGTAATGATACCTATACCAAGTAATTATACTGACCAATTGAAAGAGCTCAATAGACTGCACATCCAAGTAGGCCGCTGCAAACATAACCTAGCGATCTATTGAATTATAGACCCCACCGATCCCGTGCGAGTGCTGTGCTCCTGACCATACCATTGCTTACTTACTACAGTGCCCAAAGTGTCCCACACCTGCACTTTGGAGGACATTAAAAATGCCACTTTTTTGTTTGTTCGTGTCGAATAGGGTCTGAAAATACTGGACCGATTTTAACCAGTTGTTCACCAATAGATAGCCACATTTAAAAAAAGTTGTAAAAGTTGGAAGGGAACTGTTTGTCTAGGTATGGGCATGTGAAGAAGAGGAATGAGACGTATGTGACGGAAAGAGTTATGAATATAAATGTGGATGGATGGAGGGGAAGAGGGAGGCCAAAGAAAAGATGGATGGATTGTGTGAAGAATGAATGAAAGAGGAGGGAGTCAGCGGTGACGGTTGACAGGACAGCATGGAAGAAGAAAACGTGTTGCGCCAACCCCAAGTAACATGGGATAAGGGCAGGAAGATGATGATACGATAGCCACATTATTCTTGAGAGAAAAGGGCTTTACGTAGGCGGCTAGTGAGAATTCATTCTGTATTTTAAAATAATTCCTTCAGTTTAAATTTAAATGATATTAATATTGTAATTGACCGAAAATTTGTGTCATTTTCATGTCATATGGTTTGATGAAGTATGCTAAGCTACTTTTAGACATTGTAAGAACTTTTGTAACTATATTTACCTGCAAAAAAAATGATTTGATTTGATTTCAGTATTATAGGCTATATAACATCACGCTGCAACCCATTGGGACAGAGCAGTAACTTAACGAGGGTGAAATAAGCCACGCGGACGAAGTCGGGGGTAGTTCGCTAGTCATCCAATCAATTTTCTCTCAAAAAAACCTAAACTAAAATAAAGTACTTGCAGAAAAAAAAGGGTCAGAGTAACCAACAATATAAAAAAAAGAAAAAAATAATACATCCCACACACTTCCGTGCAAGAAAAAGGGATCATTCTATCACTACCCATAAACCACCGTGATTTATGTAACAAATTTTATTGACAGCCAGTGTACGGTTGATATTGAGAGATCATATTTTATACTTTATTTGGCATATCTGTACCCTTTTTGCCGTAGGGTAGAAAAAATATTGTGTCGTTTTACTGAAACCATTTGAATATTGTACCTGAGAATTATTTGTTTTTAGATAAAATGGCGGCTAGGGTAGGAAACTGTTGGATGAAATGGGTTTAAGATAGTCTGATGTTATAGAATTTTTAGTTTGAATCAGTTTTTTAAATAATATGACTTTTAATAACTGCCTCGGTAGCCTAGTGGTCCTAAGCGCGACTGCTACGCTGGAGGTCTTGGGTTCGATTCCCAGGTCGAGGAAAAAGTGTTATTGGATTTTTTTATGAAATTCTCAGTAGCAGCTCGGAGTTAGGATTTGTGCCCGGTTAATGGCAATAGGTTCGCCCCTGTTACATGGGACTTTAATATACCGGCGAACTGTGGGTGTATATTGTTATACCTCTGCCTAACCCTTCGGGAACACAGCCGTGATGGTATGTTTTGTGATGACTTTTAATATTAGGTAGGCATCAAGATTTGGCTTGGGCAAGATCAAGCCCACGTGAATATCGGTTATTGCAAATGTAGACAAAGTTGCAAATACAGAAGTAACTTACGTACAGGACATACGTAGCTGTTCAAACATTTCCATTTTTCCTACTCCTTCGCTAATCTTTTCTGATTAATTTCGTTGCGGGATCCAACACAGTTGTATCGTTTCTCCGGGACTCGTCGAGCTTCATTGCCTCGGCGCTCTTCTGGCGGTCTCCACTGGTGATTCTGGCTTACAGAAGTTGTAGTGGTTGGTAATAGTGTGGCGGGCTTGTCCCATTTAAAAAAAAACTGTTCAAACATAGTTTATATGTACCAAATTTCATGAAAGTCGTTTCGGTAGTTTAGCCGTGTCAAAGTGTGAATCCTCTTCATCATCTACTTAGCCTTTTCACAACTATGTTGGGGTCGGTTTCCAGCCTAACCGAATGCAGCTGGATACCAGTGTTGTACATGGAGCGACTGCCTATCTGACCTCCACAACCCAGTTACTAGGCAACACGATACCTCTTGGTTAGACTGGTTGTCAGACTTCCTGGCTTCTGACTATCCGTCAAAGACGGTCAAAGGTCTACGAATGACAGCCGGGACCAACGGCTTTACTTGCTTTCCGAGGCACGGGGGTGTCACATCACCAACTTCCAAACTCCGGGCTGCTACTGAGCGAATCCTAATGGAAAATCCCAATAACAAAAAGTGTGTATCCTCTTGGCTAACTTTAAAAAAGTAAGTGGTTACGTGTTGACGTTCATTTTACTAAGGTTCAAAATAAACGTTACAGAATAGCAAAACTGGTACCATGAACTCGTAAGATGTAAAATAAAGGAAAACATAAAAAAAAAACTTTCGTAAAACATCTAACTATCGAGAAATACTTTGTCCCAACTTCTTGGGGTTAAAACTACCCCTGTCGATGTAAACACCCCCTTGAGGGCAGTCGGTACCGATTTATCCGCAGTATATCATATTCAGAGCACTTCCAAGGAATATGGAGCGAAAATATATATATTATTATCCGATTGCCAACTACTGGGGCCTCTACCCTTTGGTAGAACGATCGACTTGGGAGTAAGGATGTGTTTTGATTTGTTTTGTCTCTTTTTTTTTGGCTAGAAGTGTAACTTTCAACTGCAGATAAAGACAATTTAGTGACACTGAATCTAGGTATAATGTGTTACAAATTACAAATAATTTGGCAAAATCGTTGACAGAATTATTATTATTATTTATTAGAAAGAGATATACCTGAAATGGCTTACAACCGAATTCACAAATCAAACAAATCAATTGATATAATTTTGTGAGCTGTCTAAACGTGAATACCTCATAGGTTTTGAGTAGTAAAGGTGAAGTGTGACGTCACAATATTGTCAACTCAAGTCTAACACTAAAGATCTTATAATACAAAAAACTAAAATTTCAGAGACTTTTAGTTTCTTTTGGATTTATTGATTACCAGCTTAGATACCCCGCGGTGTCACCCGCGTTCAGTTACGTCTTTGGTTACTGATCCGCTCCCGTTGGCCGTAGCGTGATGATTGAAACGTATAAACCTTTCTTATGAATCATTAATCTATTGTTGAAAACGGTATTAGAATCCGTTGCGTAGTTTAAAACATCTAAGCGTACAGAGGGAGAGACTTTGTTTTGTGCTATATAGTGAACATTTTTTTTCTCATAGTCTAGCGTATTGGTACATATTACAAGCCTGAAAATTTTTTTGTGTACTCGTATTGTCAAAAGTTCAAAGAAAATACTTACCTATAAATAATTTATGAAAGTATAATACTGTCAAATCGTAAAGGAGTGCGTAAAAACATTTTTTCGTCGTTTTCATCTCAGAATCTTGAGCGTAAACTATATAATTTTATGTAATGGCATTATAGGGAATTTCATGAACTAAAGACATACCTATAAATTATTCCACTGAGCCGTGTAATTTTTTCACATTTTAAAGAAAACTTCAAAATTACTGTTACTGTTGTGGCTACCCGATTCAACAAACATCAAACGTATCGCTATTTTGAACCTTATTTGTTGTCGCGATGCATTATTGTCAATTACATAAACAATTGCTTACGACAAGGTCTTAAGGTTAAATTCATTTGATACGGCAGCACCACCGTAACTGTAAAAACTGAACCGGCTCTAAAATATATACATGCAACCTGGCCAATCGATGCACCCCGCCAGACGTAGGAAACAGAACTAATTCCCCATAAACTACCGCCAAAACAGGGGAACCCGCAGCGTTGAACTAAACTAAAGTACGCTAAATAGGGGACCAGGAAATACAGAAGTTAGATTTAGTGAAAGCGTTCTTATGTCGTACGTTGATAAGAATCATTTTACTGTGAATTTGGTTTGTTTTGTTATTGTAGGGTTTGACTACTGAAGGTAGTTATTATCAAGGTATCAATGTAACAGGTATCCTAGACTAAACGTTATGTAGGTATTTATACAAACTATTGAACTTTTTATGCAAAAACATACATACTATCACGCTTGTAATTTGAAATTACAAACAGACCCTTCAATTTTATTGATTTGTATAGATGCAGGGTTGGCCAATTCACACTATTGATTCAAAATTTTGAAATACTTGACGACCGATCACTAATGAATACGATAAACTTTTATTATGGGAACAACTCTGAAATGTGGAAAAATCAGCTGTTCTCTACAAGTACTAGAATGTAATAAGATCGAAATACATATCATCACGCCCGTATTTCCCGAAGCGTTAGGCAGAGGTGTAACAATGTACACCCACAGTTCGCCGGTATGTTTAGGTCCCATGTAATAGGGGGCGAGCCAATTGCCATTAACCGGGCACAAACCCTAACTTCGAGCTTTTTTTTTTTTTTGGGGGGCATTGGGCAATTGGCGATGAGCATTGCCATTAATCGGGCGCAAATCTAAACTCCGAGCTGCTACTGAGAATTTCATAGAAAAACCTAATAACACTTTTTGCTCGACCTGGAAATCGAACCCAAGACTTCTAGCATAGCAGTCGCGCTTAGGACCACTAGGCCAACGAGGCAGTTATGCAAAAAGTAATTATGTATGTAATTTTTTGCCCATAACTACTTTTTTGAAGGAACAAGTAGATTCAATAAAAACATACCTTATATAATTATGACGTCTGAAACTGCCTTTCAATAGTCTTATTGAAATGAATGAAAAAGTGCATTTTGGTTTAATTGAAACAATTTAACTTTGAGTTTGACTTTGGCTTTGTTACGAAGTCATTGAGAGTCAAACCATTACAACGGTTTTGTGGGGCTTAGTACTTATATAAGTTGTTTAACATTTTGTGAAATTATATATTAATAGTATCTGCCTCGTTAGCCTAGTGGTCCTAAGTACTACTGCTACGCTTGGGTTCGATTCCCAGGTCGAGCAAAAAGTTTTATTGGGTTTTTCTATGAAATTCTCAGTAGCAGCTCGGAGTTAGAATTTGTGCCCGGTTAATGGCAATAGGCTCGCCTCTTATTACATGGGACCTAAACATATCGGCGAACTGTGGGTGTACATTTGTTTATCTCTGCCTAACCCTTCGGGGAATATAGGCGTGATGCTATGTTATGGTATGTAATAGTAAAGCTTCATTTTTTTTTAAGTTTTAAAATAAAAGTCGTTTCCCAGCAATAAATATTACACAATGTTGCTTAGTTGGATAGGCAGTATGCGTAGTTAACGGCTATATCAAAATATACATACATAAACTCACGCCTTTTTCCCATTGGCGTAGGCAGAAACCACAGAACGCCACCTGCTGCGATCCTTACATACGTCTTCCGCCTCGTCCGCGTTCATACATCTGGTCATACAAGCACGCCAGTTACGAGTACTGCGCACCGACCATAATATGTCATCAAAAATATATTTTTTAAATGTCTTCTCGCCCTATTTGCATTGATTTTAATATAACGTCCTTTTATAAATTATCTTCACCTTTATTCAAACGTGACCCATACATGAAATTCACAGACTTTCCGGCGACAAGTTTTATAATAAACGTAAGTTGTCAAAGGAAAGTTAATTTTAAAACTCGGGGAATAACGTTCAAATTCATGTAAAGTCTATATCAAAGAATGTATATTTAGAGATCCGTAGGTTATTAGGAAAATTGTGATTTTCATCTATCTATTAAGGACTTCAACATTGTATGCCTTGGTGACTGAAAACAAAAGTTTTAATAATAGTGATATGAAAACAATATTTTCATTTCCGACCTACTCTGTTGATTTTTTATGGGATATTAAAATAATTCAATAATATGTCGCTTCAAAAAAGCGACATTTTATTGATAAACCATTTTTCTAATTTTAAGAAAATTTATAAATAACTATTAAAAAAAAACTGTGTCTGCAATAACGGTATTCAAATTCACTTAATAACAGTAAAAAATACTGAGATATTATTTTCCAAAAATACTAAAATGGAAATAATAAAGCGTGTAGACGGAACCTTCAAAAAATCGCAGTACGTGTCTGACCTCTTCCATAGTGTGACCATATTAATTTATATTATAATGTAATTTATACCCGGGTCTTCCTTTTAAAGGTCTTTTTTACTTGATTCCGTTCTTTGTGTCCCAACACTGGGCAGCGCGCGTGAAATTATGAAAAATTACAAACGACCCCCCGCGACCCTGCGCATTTAAAGGGTTCATATCAACTTCGAATAGGTGGGGAAAAATTTAAAAGGGTTGGTGGGTATTTCCTTCACGTTTTTTTGGTAGTAGGTAGCTATGTGTTTTTAAAGATTTTTGTAATTTCCATAGCATAAAATAGCGACTTTGTCAATATTTATCTATACCTAAATAAAGTTGAAGAGTGTGTTTGTTTATTTGTGTATGTTTAAACGCGCTGAACTCTGCTTCTACCTGACAGATTGGAAAAAATATTTTTCTATAGAATAAGCTATATAACATCACGCTACGACAATTGACAAAATCAACTGGTTGCTAATTTAATTATATAAGTACTTTGTTTTGATTAATTATTTTTCTCTTCGACATTAATTCTACATTTGAGTATTCCTCACACACTGATTCTTTGTCTTTGAAATGTATAAATGTATTTAATATTACAATTAACTTAGCTTTCATATCTAATTTGTGGCACTGAGTACGTATTGCAATACTTTGAGTGACTTTTTTAATAGATTGTTTTGACATCAGTATAATTCATACCATCACGCCTGTATTCCCCAGAGGGTTAGGCAGAGGTGTACCAATGTACACCCACAGTTCGCCGGTATGTTTTTAGGTCCCATGTAATAGGGGGCGAGCCTATTGTCATTAACCGGGCACAAATCCTAACTCCGAGCTGCTACTGAGAAATTCATAGAAAAACCCAATAACACTTTTTGCTCGACCTGGGAATCGAACCCAAGACCTCTAGCGTAGCAGTCGCGCTAAGGACCACTAGGCTACCGAGGCAGTCAGGCACCAGTATAATTTTATGGAATAATACATAATAATAAATAATATAATACTTATTGTAATACATTTTTTTTTTAAAGAGTATGTATGGAGTTTCTTGCCCGTTCTTCTCCATACGAAACTACCTATTGGAATGGGCAACTAGATTCAATATTTTTAATTTAACATGTAATTGACGTTCAAAAGTGCCTTTTAATGGTCTAATTGAAATAAATGATTTCACTTTGACTTTGACACACGGGAGCAGAGCAGTAACCAAAAAGGTAACTCAAAGCGTGTGACAAAAATTACTCGAACGGAACTATTGTAGGTACTGAGTATATGGTCGTAGGCTTTCTATTCCATAAGTATGACAAACGTCTTACAGTCTTGATTTGTACCCACTTTAGCAGTAGACACCCCCCATATAACATGAAATACAAATGAATACACTGATTAGGTCTTCAAGGAATTTATCCGTGATGTTTTGTTACATCATCCCGTGGTCACATTACAATGAATAGCCGTTCTGTAATGTGTCCTTGAGCTGAGCTGGAAATCTCTACCATCAAGTGGGATGACCACTCACCTTATTCACTTCACCTTCACTCATTGAGAAATAGTTTTAGATAGAATAGCACTGCAGGTGGGTTAATACAGGTCACTTCTAACTCACTTCACCTAAATTTACAGCGGGAGATTTTGACAGAATCATTATCATTTTTCTGCTCTTATTTCATGCTACTGGGTTTTCTTCCTGTATGCCGTCCTGTTGACCGTCATGGTATCACTGACACTCTTCTCTTTCATGTCGTTCTTCACACAATCCATCCATATTTTCTTTAGGCGGGATAACACTGCCTCTTCACTGAAGCAGGTACCAAGTAAGCAAACTAATAAACAAATCCACAGCTCTAACATCGAGCTATATATCCTATGCCTCGGATTTACACCGAGGGAAACAACCCCATTCTTATCCATCCCCGTACAATTATAATTATTTTAATATGCAAATAATGATAATAAAATTTCGTAGGTTTTTGCTTTTGTTTGTGGCAAAAGGCTTATTGGGTTATACTTAATTATATTTAGAGGGGTTAAGGGTTACCCCCCTACCTGGGTAACCCTTAATTTTTATTTATGTCTACACGTTAATTCACTCTTTGTGCATATTTTAAATTATGAAGTCTTTACTTTTAGTCATAATTTGATATTACTTATGCCTGTTTTTGTACCCTTTCGTGTTATGGATTGTCGCCGGATCGGGTGAGTGCTTAATAAGATTTAATTTGTGTTTTTTAAGTTGTTACTGCGGTATGGGTCGTTTATAATATAAATTTAAAGGAACACTTTTTCCATTACTATATAACTCTTATTGGAGGAATAAAAATGGCTGTTTGGTAGCTCTAATTATGTGAAACGTTCATATCGTTCATTTTAAATAAAAAATTCATAACCCATACAACTAGTTGCTTTGCCAACTAGTATATTAGAACACCCTTGATTGTAAAATTATCGAGTCCGAAATAAAACAGGGAACATATATTGATTTCATAGTAAGTATACGAGTCATACTTGCATAAGTCAATTATCAATAGAAGTAATTTAAAAAGATACTTAAAATTTACCATTGCCATTACGCTTGTATTCCCCGAAGGGTGAGGCAGAGGTGTACCAATGTACACCCTCAGTTCGCCGGTATGTTCAGGTCCCATGTAATAGGGGGCGAGTCTATTGCCATTAACCGGGCACAAATTCATGTAGTGTTCTGCCTATCACAAATCAAATAGTAAATACTTTCCCAAAAGACATAAAACCACATTAAAACCAACATTTTAAACCAAATCTAAACTCGAGACTAAATAAGAAAAAAATATAGCAGACAGCCTAACCCTTTACACCATAAACTCTTCAACATTAATGAAATCGCCCCCAATCGTCCGGGAGGAGGGGGCAGCCATTTTTCTAAGATAACATTTTTAATCGTTTCACACGGATCACTTGGTATTTCACCAACCCTCAGCCACAGTTGGGTGAACAGATTAGAGATTATTTCTTCTTTTAAAACCCCTTTTCTATGTGACTTGATTTTTGGTCAGTTTGACTCAAAAAGTTAAAATTTATTGTCCTCAGTTTCTGTGAATTTTGATAGGAGATAAGTATTGGAGGTTCTTTTTTGTAATTCAATTTGGTGTGCTATGTTTTTCGTGGGTGGTGAAGGGTTGATTTGAAAGAATTCGCAGCTGTTAAGTACAGTCGAACAAGCAATTTGATACATAGTTAGCGAACTTGTAACTGCTCTTGTAATGCAGGCATGCTTCTTGTCTTTCTTTTTTTAGGGATGGAAAACCATCGAATGACTTCCCCCGTCCTGGGCGGGGCGGGAGGGAGTGTCAGACTTTTACTGACTAAAACCCATCTATATTCCTTCATGTGCCCTTAGCTTTCCGAGGGCGCGGTATCTCTTACGAACAACCCGCTGCCCCGGCAGGCATTGGCCCTAAGTGGCCCCTTCAAAATTTGCTGACATCT
Source organism: Caradrina kadenii (assembly GCA_947462355.1). Classification (NCBI taxonomy): domain Eukaryota; kingdom Metazoa; phylum Arthropoda; class Insecta; order Lepidoptera; family Noctuidae; genus Caradrina; species Caradrina kadenii. The sequence goes on along the minus strand of OX381693.1, from coordinate 1,258,226 downwards.
CTTTGAGGCGCGCGTGGAACACGAACGCGCCGTCGACACGGCCTGTCGCTATGCAACGTACGAACGGTGAGCTACCTATTGCTCACCGTCCACAGGCCCGATTGCAGGTATTGTGGAAGATATTTATTTAGACATTTTATGTATGTATAACGGAGTGACCTAAAGGTGTAAGTACCATATTGGATTATGTACAAAGTACTTATTACAAACGAGACATAGAGAGGTTAAGTTAACCCTTTTCCTGGCCTGTAATCACAAACTATGATTCTCAGCGATTATTTTGAATGTTAGACCGCAAACCTGTTAGAAAACAGTGTGTGAAGTAGCTGTTATCTACGGTTACTGCCTATCAAACTAAGCATCATCATCATACCATTACGCCTGTATTCCAAGAAGGGTTAGGCAGACATGTAACAATGTAAACCCACAGTTCGCCGGTGTGTTTAGGTCCCATGTATTAGGGGGCGAGCCTATTGCCATTAACCGGGCGCAAATCCTAACTCCGAGCTGCTACTGACAATTTCATAGCAAAACCCAATAACACTTTTGCTTCACCTGGGAATCGAACCCAAGACCTCTAGCGTAGCAGTCGCGCTTAGGACCACTAGGCTAACGAGGCAGTTAACAAAGCAGGCAGCAAAACAAAGCAGCAGGCAGTTAGGCAAACTAAGCAACATTGAACACAAGTATTTCTGGGAAACAACTCTTTTTTTGGTGTGAAAAAGTCACAGTTTTTGATAGCGCGTAATGTCACGGACTAAGAACATGGTCCTTATGGTCACATGTAACAATATAGTGGTCCTAGGGGTATTTAAAGAAGGAATCTTGTAAGGCATGATGACCTTTCACGTGGTTATTATGAGGTCAATTAAGACAAAAGTAACTAAATGACCAACTCTTGTTGATTGGCTGTCACATTTTGAGTCAGCCAATCCCAATAGAAGATCAATTTCTACTAATTGAAAACGTCCAAAATCTAGGCGCAATTTCATCTCAGTGAGAATGAATGTCAAATCAATCAAATCAATGTGTGTTGTTAAGCATTTTTGACCGATAAAAAATAAGTTTCAATTTCTAAAAGTTTGTGGAATCGCCTCCTATACTGTACCAATCTATCACCATTAATTTCATGAGCATTGTGAAAAACAAAATGAGAATGTCTAATTAAGTACTTCAGGGGTTGAAAATATACAAGTGAATTTACTCACAATTATTAAGACTAGAGTAATGTTTTGATTATTAATTAACAGCGTTAATTGATCTGACGAGCACTACATCGCAAGCAAACAGCTGCAAAACTGGAGGTCGTCCGTGATTGCACCCAACGGCTATTAGTGACTGACTCGTGTGAATGTACTGCGCGCTAGGAGTCTTGATACTTGTATAATATATAAATATTTTATACTATAGAAACATGGAAATCGAAGAATTGAGTATGTGCATTTGAATAAAATATGGTTCATAAAAGGTCTTAAATATAAATAAATGGTTTTACATATTTGGCTGACTTAATTCATAAAATAATACCAGCCTATTATTGTCCCACTGCACAGGCCAGGCCTCAGGCCTCAGGCACAGGCATCTTCTCATATTGATAAAGCACAATCTGGATTTTAGACTTGTGTCATATCTAGGTTTCCTCACAATATTTTCCTTCACCGATGTCAGTGACGTCCTAGATAAACTTAGAAATTACATATGAAATAGAAAAAGTCACTTTGGTATTTGCTCGGTATCGAACCCACAACCTCACATCGCCTTGCAACATTTTTTTCCTGAATGTTTGTTTACTTTTATGAACAAAATGTGATGTGTATTTTGTAGTCCTGATATTTCACATGATATCTATAAATATATGCCTTAAAAAAAATTACAACTATCAAAACCGTATATCAGCGTATACGCCAGGATGCAGACTCATGACCCAAATGTTGTGATAGCTCCCAATAACAGCCGGCGGCGGTCAATGATTGCTGTTATTAATTAAGAGCCCACCTTACCCAACTTTGGACATATCTACTAAGATATTGGGCGAAACTTAGTTAAGATATTGTAGGTAATTGAAGGGCGTTGAGAGGTAGAATCAATTTACAAGGTGGACTATAAGTAACTCGTTTCTATGTTGTACTAATAGTTTTACCGTGAACATATTTCAGTCGATCAGCTTTACAATTTTTTTTTATTGTTTTATATTCATCTTCATTGTTTTCACATAATATAGAAGCAAGAAGAATATTGTAACCAGGATTTTGTAAAAACCATATTGGAAGAAAAGAGTGTTCATTGAGTTTCTTCTTACCTACGCTTTGGAACGAGCAACTAGCTTCAACTTTTAAATGTAACTTCTTAAAAATTCAAAAGTGCCTGTAAATGATCTAATTGAAATAAATGCTTTGACTTTGATTAATTTTACTTGTAAAATGTAAAATGTTATCTTTTTGATAGTGTCGAAAAGCTTTTGAAATAAAATAATCAGAAAGTTTCATGATCAACTTCTTTAAGACCGCTACGAAGGTTTCGTAGGCTGCTACGAGGATTTCGTAGACTGCTACAGAGGATTCGTAGCAAGCTACGAAGATGGTAAGAAGGTTTTGTGGACTATTATGATGTGTACGAAAATTTCGTAGGCGGCGTAGCACATGGCCCAATGTATCTATTACACTTTTGTATTTGTATGTAATGGCTTTTTCATAACTTGTGTTATATACACATTTAATCTCCTATGACGTCGGATTACTGACTGCCCCGTTGGTCTCGTGGTCGCAAGCGCGAGTGATAATCGTGGGGTCCCGGGTTCGATTCTCAGGTCGGGCAAATAGTGTTTTTCTATTAGGATTTGCTCAGTAGCAGCCCGGAGTTTGGAAGTTGGTGGTGTGACACCTCCGTGCCTTGGAAAGCACGTAAAGCCGTTGGTCCCGGCTGTCATTCGTAGATCTTTGACAGTCGTTATGGATAGTCAGAAACCAGGACCTCTGACAACCAGTTTAACCAAGAGGTATGGTGTTGCCCAGTAACTGGGTTGTGGAGGTCAGATAGACAGTCGCTCCAATTAAAACACTGGTATTCAGCTGCATCCGGTTAGACTGGAAGCCGACCCCAACATAGTTGGGAAAATTCTAAGCAGATAATGATGATGACGTCGGATTACCACAGCATAATCAAAATTACAATTTCGAAAATCTAGACAAATACCAATTCAAGCCGCCCGTAGGAAACACCGTTTAAAAAAATATAAAATAACACACCGTACAATTCAAACTGGCCAAAATTTATTATCGGCAATAAAGCTGGAACACTCCTAAAGCATTGCTAATTAATGTAAACATAGAACGATTAGGACTACGAATAAACACGCCAAATGGCCTTCTGCAGTAATAAATACCTATAATAATTTTAATTACCCCAGAAAAAAGACATTAAACTGTATAAAAGATAAAAAATACGCCATATTGCAAATGAGAGAAACAATAAGGGGAATGAGATAAAATTATATTTTTTTAAACGTATTATATTAATATATATATTAGGTGGGACAGGGCCGCACTCGGCGAGGTCATCAGAATAAATAAATTATGATATAGTGGGCGGGTGTTAGCCGCTCGTCGCGCTGGATGCTGCACAGAGGTCTTTTCATTAGAAGGGGCTGTTTATCATTATTATGTTTGGATAATGTTTATTTTGGCCATTTTTTTTTAAGGAATGTGATCTGTTATTTTAACATTACCTAAGTGTTTTTTAAGAATAAAGTTTTTAATAATTTTGAAGGTTATTTTTATTGATATCAAATGAAAAAAAACTTCCCCATCGGCCATTTTGATTTATGTGTAAAAATTGTTTAACAACCAAGACTGTCTTATTGGTTTAGTAGATGCAAGTGCGACAGCTAAGAGTAAGGTCACAGGTTCCATTTCCAGGTCACACGTATATTAAAAATATCTTAGCAGCGTAGTGTAGTCCAGATTTGTGCCCGGTTGATGATACATCGCGCATGTTATTTCGCACAAAGAAGTCAACCTTAAATTAAAGATAAATAAAATAATGAATAAAAAGCATTTACATACATACATAAACTCACGCTTTTTTCCCATGGGGGTAAGCAGATCGCCACCTGTTACGATCCTTACATACTCCTTTCGCCTCGTCCACGTTCATACATTTAATTCTTTTAAATCAAATATCTATTCATACTTGCTTTGGTAACTTAAAACTCTATCCAACTTGTATGTATGGTGCAAACTGTAATTTTTTTTTTTTAAATTTAATTAACTGTTAAATTAAATTATTCCAAATTATGTTAGTTTTAAATAAAAAAAAAATAATAAATTTTATTTTGCCTGCCACTTCCAGCCTTACCACAGACAACACGGACGTGAGTTTAAAAAAAAATGTCGTTGGTGTCTAATGAATTTATGGTCAGGAACTTGGTCGGTGGTCGCGCCATTTTTTCTCCTGGGAAAAGATAAAGACTGATAACCGTGCGCGTGACGAATAGTGCGGAAATGTTGCGATAATATTCACGTTGAGGTAATTATTTTGTTTTAAAACATCATTGTGATGGCGTAGTGGCTAGGGCGCCTGCCTCTCATGCATGAGGTTGCGTGTTTGTTACCGGGCGAGTAGAGATGTGATTTTTTCAATTCATTATGTACTGTCTAAGTCTTGGACATAACTGACATCTGTAAAGGAAAATATTATGACGATACCGGGATTAACAATTCATAATTTTGGAAATCTGTGGAAGAGGCTTATGTCCAGCAGTGGATGTCCTAAGGCTGATATGATAATGATGAAAGTCTAAAGTCTCTAATCGTCAATTTTCCAATAATCAAAAGTGTACAATACATATTAAAATAATTAACAGGTTTTGAAAAATAACAGCTGTATAGATGCATTTGATTTGGCCCAACTGTTTTCTTCACACTCTAAACTTGGTCCCATGAGGTATTTTTTTTTTTATATTAGATAGTATTTCCGTTGGCCTCGTGGTCGCAAGCGCGACTGATGAGCGTGGGGTTCGATTCTCAGGTCGGACAAAAAGTATTATTGAGTTTTTCCATTAGGATTTACTAAGTAGCAGCCCAGAGTTTGGAAGTTGGTTACCCGCGTACCTCGGAAAGCACGTAAAGCCGTTGGTCCCGGCTGTCATTCGTGGATCTTTGGCAGTCGTTACGGACAGTCAGAAGCCAGGAAGTTTGAGTACCAGTCTAACCAAGAGGTATCGTGTTGCCCAGTAACTGGGTTGTGGAGGTCAGATAGGCAGTCGCTCCATGTACAACACTGGTATTCAGCTGCATCCAGATAGACTGGAAACCACAACATAGTTGGGAAAAGCCTAAGCAGATGAGATGTATATTTTTACCACCGTAGGGATTGCTAATGAATTTAATGTTAACTGGTTACAGTGCTGTTATGTAAAAATCTGTTTCAGTGAATTCGAATGGAATGAGCTTGAGCTCCTGCATCTCTTGAGTCCCTAGCATCAGGCGACATGACAGTTCACCTCATTTCAAGTCCATTTCACCTAAACTAACCGAGAGAGATTTTTAGAGAAAATATCGACTGATTAGCTTCTTCTTCAGTGGCGTGTTAACCAACACAGCCGATGGTTACGTTCAGTGCTTTTCATAGAACAGCCATGAAGGACAGAACCTCAATAACAGTAAAGAACAAGGCTGACCTTATTATCGGTTCGACTTTGATATATGATAACTTAAGACAATATAATTAAAGTCGATTTTCGTTAATAATTTTGGGGGAAAGTGTGCATCTTGTTGGAGCTATAAGGTTCTGAAAATGATGCCTTCTTTTGATTGAATATTTTATGTGTTTTTGTGTGTACAGATAGTCAAGTCCTATTTTGGTCAATAAGTAACCTATAAAACTTTATCCAGTTTCATAATTATCATATTGACCAGAATATGACTGGACAGTTTTTGTATGAAGGGCGTTGTCAGAAAAGTCGCCTTAAATTGTTCTTTCTTTGTATGTCGGTCTCGTTGGTCTGGTGGTCACAGGCGGAATTGCCGAGTATTAGGTCCTGTCATCGATTCCCTGATTTATTTCCTTTTTTTACTGTGCATAAGATTCTTAAGTCAAGTTAATGATGTAATGTGGCCAAGGGTACACAAGAAATCGAGTTATGCTTGCTTCACTGCATGTATAGGACTCCAATCATATTAAATGAAAGCTAACGTTCTTATTAAATAATTTATTGCAACCAGCTAGCAGTTAGTGTTGTTCATGGCTCAACCAACTGCCCAATATACAAAAAACTAAATCCCTAAAACGGAATTCTTCTGTAATTGTGTTCATTTACAAAAATGTACACACTGTTCATCCAAATCGACTTGTAAATTATTTTTTATTTATTTAAGCTTTTTTATTTATTTATTTTAATTCGACTGAGTATTTGGCACAGCTTCACAGCTTTTTAGTTTATCATAAAAGAAGATAAATGTAATCACTTAAATCTATACTAATATTATAAAGCTGAAGAGTTTGTTTGTTTGGTTGAACGCGCTAATCACAGGTTTGAATTGAAAAATTATTTTTGTATTGGATAGTCCATTTATCAAGGATATAATATTAAGCTACGACCAATAGGTGCGGAACAGTAACCAAAAACGTAACCTAATGCGGGTGAAAAAACTACGCGAACGAAGTTGCGAGCAGAAGCTAATAGATTAATAGTTTCAAACTACCTTTAGTAATCTCTTTTCTATAACTAAATTGAACGGCTACTAAACCTTTTTATTATTAAGACAAATAAACAAACCTAGCTGGCTTCAGAGCCTCAAGTCCACAGCCTCAGTAGCCACCCACACCGATCTTCGGCCGCCGTATTAACGAAAAAGGCACCATCACACAATTCCGGTCGGATATATTTTCCACTTGGTTAGCCGATTTTACGGGCAATTGGGCTTAGGGGGCGTCCAAAGGTCGGCACTCGAACCCTGGACAATGGCCCGATAGTTTGTCTAGTGCCATTTTGATGGAGCAGTCCTGATAATGTTAACGGCTTTGTTCGGTATGTGTTTGTGGAATCAATTTGTTCAATGGGTTTGTAGGACTTGTTCAGTTGAGGGCAAAATGTCGTATATAATACTAGCTTACGCCCGCTTCGTTCGCGTGAATATCGCTTTTCAATGGAGATACAGAAGATAAGGCGAAACAAAAAAAAAAAAAAAATTGGTTTCCGTTTATATTTGTTGTAAACATTCACATTGTCACTTCGTTAATGTGTCCTTGTTTATACGAGATGTAAAAACACACATCACATAGCAGTTAACTTAGCATCCTGCCCGGCAAACTAGTTTAATTAATTTATGGAAATTATACATACATACCTACATAATCTCACGCCTTTTTCCCATGGGGGTAGGCATAAACCACAGAACGCCACCTGCTATGATCTTTACATACTTCTTTTGCCACGTCCATACTTCTGTTCATAGAAGCATGCCGGTTACGAATACTGCGTACCAGACCTTTTTGAAGAACCTCACCAATCCTTATTGGTGAGGTTCTTCAGAAAGGTCTGGTACGTAGGTCGCCCTAGCAAGACTTACCCTGACCTTTCAGGGTAAGTCTTTCTAGGGCGACCTCTTCCGGCGTTGCCACTCACATCTGCCATCTGCCTTTCACTCATCCTCTCAACACGACCGAACCATCTAAGCATACTCTTTTCAACCTTTGTCACTACATCCTCTATTAATCCGCAACGTCTTTCGTATAATTTCATTCCTCACTCTATCGTTATATTGTAATTATTGAAGTTATAATAATTGAATTAGCAAAAACCATTGCACTCAAATTAGGATAATATATAAACTTTGATGCGGATGACGTCGCAAGTAGAAACTAGTATTGAATATAATAAATTAATAGTAATTATTTTGCTGTAATGTTTATTGCTATATTGTCCGTATCGCAGGTTTGCAATTACAGAGTGCTCGTAAAGTCAAACGGTAGATATAAAACTTGTAGCCCCTTATCGGTGCAACATTTAATTGTTCAGCAAAGAATGCCTTCTTTCCACGTAGGGGAAAAATTTAATTAAAATCAACATAGAAGGTATTGTGGTCACCTTCTGGGTGTGACCGACTTCACTTTATCTTTATTCTTGGGACAAGCCCGCCACACTATTCCCAACCACTGCAACTTCTGTAAGCCAGAATCAACAGTGAAGACCGCCAGAAGAGCGCCGAGGCAATGAAGCTCGACGAGTCCCGGCGAAACGATAAAACTGTCTTGGATCCCGCAACGAAATTAATCAGAAAAGATTAGCGGAGGAGTAGGAAAAAATATTGTTTCCACTTCCCTCCAATCACTTTATCTGTAGGAATCTAATTATATTTATTAAAAGCAGATGCTAGAGGTCTCAGGTTCGATTCCCAGGTCGGGCCAATTGTTATTGGGTTTTTCTGTGAAATTCTCAAATGCTCAGAATTAGGATTTGTGCCGGTTAATGGTAACAGGCTCGCCCCCTATTACATGGGACCTAAACGTACCGGCGAACTGTGGGTGTACATAGGTACACCTCTGCCTAACCCGTCAGGAAATACAGGCGTGATGGTATGTATGTATTTATCAAAACATTTATTGCAACTTCATGTTAATGTTCATGACTCGAGTGTGGCCAAACAAGAGCGTCATATTAAAAAAAAAACCTAATTGTTTCTCTTTCTAGTGAGTGTTTGAAATAAATGTTTTTCAGCCAGGTTGCAGCGGCGTACGAACCTTCCTTCATCATTATATTAGCCTATAGTCGTCCACTGCTGTACGTGCCACATTCCTGGCACGGTCATGGTATGATTCGGTGTAGTAGACAGACTCCCTTAGCCACATTTGAGCCACGCAAACCATACATCATCATAATAATCCGCCATTTAATGAACCTAATCGAAACTCCGAACAACGGGGTGAATATTTCGTTAATCTTGTACAAAATGGTGATAATATGCGGCGCGGTTTCTTGCGAGTTACAACGTTAATTTATGCCACAACACGAAACATAGCATTTTAACTCCTTCGGAGATAGTGGCTGGAGGCAAAAGTGGCCATGCCACATTTTGAAATTTTTGTATTTTTTAACCCCCGACGCAAAAACGACAAGGTGTTATAAGTTTGACGTGTCTGTGTGTTTCTGTCTGTGGCATCGTAGCTCCCGAATGCATGAACCAATTTTTTTTTTTTTTGTGTTTTAATGGTTAATTTACTTTTTAAACACAGTGTCGAGAGTGTTCTTCTTTTTTTCGAGTTTGATTGAAATCGGTTCAGCGGTTTCAAAGTTATCAGCTCTTTTGTTAGCTATGGTAGTGGTTTTTTTCTTCTGTCGGGAGTTACATATTATTATTTTTTTTTTTTTGGCGTTTTGGAGAAGTTATAAAATATGTTGCTGTGTTTTATTAGTGTCTAGATTTATCCCATAATATGTAAAATATTAAAAGACCTAATAAATAAGATTACCCATAAAAAAAAATTACTTCTGAACAGCATAAAAAAATCCTGGTGGCATCGCCACATTGGATGGCAATGCTAGCCTCTAGCTAAGGTAAGCCAGCTCTTGGGTCATGGAAAGTGTAAATAATGAAATAAGTGTTTTAATACCTTTATCAAGATAACTTAAAAAAAACTCCTTCATAAATGTATACATCTTAGCTGATCAGTTCACGAGGAATTTTAGTTTTTGTATTTTGTATGTATGCAGATATCACACAGGCAGCAGTGACGACATACCACTAGACAAACCGTGTCTTGCTTACCATCAGAATATATTAAAAGTTCAAAAAATAGGTATTATTTTGACCTTAGACGAAAAAAATCTAAATCTATACTTACCCCTTTTTCCCATCAGTGGTTAGTGGCGATCCGACTTAACCGAAGCCAAAAAGTGTACAGTCACGCCTCACGCCCCCCGCGACACCCCCGCGCTACCCCCCACGACCCCCTCCACCCCCTGTCCGGGCTAACTTCATAAGACTATGAATTTAAATACGTTAGTCGATGTCAAAGGGTCGTCTTGTTGCATCCGTTAGGGGTGGTAAAATGGCGCTTTCAGGAGAACAGCGGCAAAGGTGAATCAGACATTGGTTAATAAAAACTGCAAAACAAAAAAAATATTTTTTTATTTATATGAATTCAAAGGTGTTTCTATAAATAAAAAAAGGTAACTGTAGTAATGATTTCTGTAAACGGAAATTCGATAATGCAAAAAAAACGATGTTAAAATCAATAAATTTTTAATGATGTGCTTATAATTTTAATATAACAAATCATAAGACAAGAAATTATAAAAATAGGCACCTTTATATATTTATCCACTTCTGTAAAAAACACTCATCATCATCTTCCTGCCTTTACCCCATGTTACTTGGGGTTGGCGCAACACGTTTTCTTCTTCCACGCTGTCCTGTCAACCGTCATGCTATCGCTGACTCCCTTCTCTTTCATATCTTTCTTCACGCAATCCATCCATCTTTTCTTTGGCCTCCCTCTGTAAATGCTATTACTATCACTATTCACTAAAAAAAGACGTTGACAGGCAATAAATAATATTTAAAAATAAAACTGAATAGATTACTTGATATTGTCCTGCGTGGACTGATGTCTGTATGTTACAGAACTAGTAAATGCTACTATTCATAGCGCCAAACCCCGACTAAACCCTGACTCCATATAGATTATCATAGATGTGGTATCTATCACACGCTAAGATAAATAAAAAACAAACACCAATAAGAGTAACAGTAGCTATGACCAAGTGCAACATTTTAGCGGCCCATCGCCACCAACTTTCCTTATCACAAGCGGATTGTTAGTACAGTGAGTAAAAATATTCGGAACACGACCCCCACTTGATGTTTGTTAATTAGTAATTACTAAACTTTCACCACTAGCGATGACTTTGATGGCAATGAATTAGAATTAGGAATCGTTTTGAAGTGAATTAGAAATTTTATGGAAGGACTTTTGGTTTTGAAGTATTTCTTTTTTTAATATCATTGGATGGCAAACTAGCCGACGACCCACCTGATGTTATATACATCTACAATACTAGAGGCCTTTCAAATGCTTTGCCACCCTAGAGACAGAGTTGAAATGTTTCATGGTGCCTGTATTACACCGGCACCCATACCATTCAAACGGAAACACAGCAATGCTGCTTTGCAGCAGAAATATGCATGGTGGTTGTACTTTATCAGACGGGCTCCTTCACAAAGCGCTTTACTACTAAAACCTTTATTCTACATGACAGATCACCTACTCACTTCACCGCACCGATTTTTTCAAAAAAGTACAATACACGCCCAATTTTAAAGTAGTTACTAACACACGCACATTTCAAAGTACAGTCAGTCATCGACAAAAACAACTGTCCCATTGCATGTCTAAGCCACACAGGGGAGCGCAAATTGATTTTTCACCACTAATCGTGGAGGTTAGGTACGTGGACCAAGGGAGGCCAATAAACGGTGGGGATGTCTTTATGGGGCAACAACTAGCAAACCGCCATTACGAGATCGCTATTAACTTAAGATGCCAGACGATTTTGATGCGGTGCTTTTTTTTAATTCCCTGATAGCTCTGCGGTTAAGGCGTCTGCTTCTCATGCATGAAGCTGCTGGTTCGCAACCAGGAACGGGTGACCAATGTAAATTTTTCTATTTCATATGAACTTTTTAACTACCTCGTTAGCCTAGTGGTCCTAAGCGCGACTGCTACGCTAGAGGTCTTGGGTTCGATTCCCAGGTCAAGCTAAAAGTGTTATTGGGTTTTTCTGTGAAATTCTCAGTAGCAGCTCGGAGTTAGGATATGTGCACGGTTAAAGGCAATAGGCTCGCTCCCTATTACATGGGGCTTAAACATACCGGCGAACTGTGGGTGTACATTGGCACACCTCTGCCTAACCTTTCGGGGAACACAGGCATGATGGTATGTATGTTTGCAATTTTTAAGTTCATCTTGGACATCACTGACATTGGGGACCGCAAACATCGTGAAGTAACCTGGAATTATAATTAGTATAAGCTTGAAATCGCTAATCCGTCTTGAGCAACCGTGTAGTGATTCATTCTCATGTCTTCTATGTATAAGAAGAAGCCTTTTCCTTGTAGTGGGATAATAATAGGTGTTGATATATTTGCTCGCGGGAACCGTAAATTCCGGGATAAAAAGTAGCCTATGTATTATTCCACACTATAATCTATAAAATTATGTGCCAAATTTCATCCAGATCCGTTCAGCAGTTTAAGCGTAAAAAAGTAACAAACGTCCATACATCCTCACATACTTTCGCATTTATAATATTCCAGGTATAGACATCTGCAATTCCACTTGCTAAGCCGAAAATATATATGAAATGTCTCATGTACAATATTTGCCACCTCCAAAACAAATCAATAGGTTCCCACATCGCTCCTATCGTCCGTATCTTCGCGAAACACGTAAACAGCGGTGTGCGATCGTAAAAGAAAATGCGTTCGACTGTACTGAGCAATTTGCGCTGCCGTATGTATTGATCAGTGTACATTGTTGGCAGCTGGACGCAGTATTGGGAAGTTCTTTTTGTATTTCCTTATAAACATACATACCATCGCCCCTGTATTCCCGGAAAGGTTAGGCAGAGGTGTACCAATATACACCCATAGTTCGCTAGTACGTTACCAAATAAACAACGTAGATATTGTAAACTTTTTTAGTTTTTCTATGATATTCTCAGTAGCAGCTCGGAGTTAGGATTTGTGCCCGGTTCATGGCAATAGGCTCGCCCCCCTATTACATGAAACCTTAACATACCGGCGAACTGTGGGTGTACATTGGTACACCTCTGTCTAACCCTCTGGGGAATACAGGCATGGTGGTATATTTCTACTAACTTTTAGAAACGAAAATAATCTTCCTGCGTTTGTCTCATTGTGCTTGGGGTTCCTCCATTCCGTCCTTAGTGACATGCTATTACTGACTCCCTAATCTTTGACATCATTCTTCGCACAATCATCAAATTTTGGCCTTTGTCTCCCTCTGCATAAGATATAAGTTTTTAAGATAAATCAATTTGATTAACAATATATGTATTAGTTTATAGTTATTGTTTTGATACGTATATACTGTATTCTGGTTTATGGTCCTTATTTGCCTGAAATAAAGGAATAAATAATTAAATATAATCCATCTACATTATAATTATAAAGAGGTAAAGTTTGTGAGGTTGTAGGGGGTAATCTCTGGACCTACTAAACGAATTTTGAAAATTATCTTACCCAAAGAATGCTACGTTATTTGTGAGTGTCATAGACTACATAACGTCACTACGCCACACGGGAGCGGAGCAGTAACCTTAACTCGGGTGAAAATATCCAAGAAGTCGCGAGCAGAGGCTAGTACTTTATGAAGAGGTAAAATTCTTTGTTCGTTTGAGAAAGGAAATCTCCGAGAGTACAGGGTCCGATACCAAAAAATATTTCACTGAAATATTTTAGTACTCGTAACCGGCGTGCTTGTATAAATATATGTATGAACGTCGAGGAGGCGAAAGAAGTATATAAGGATCGTAGCAGGTTGCGTTCTGTGGTTTCTGCCTACCCCCATGGGAAAAAGGCGTGAGTTCATGTATGTATGTATTTTACTAAAAAAAGATACACTATTACTGTCTTATGACATGTTTGTGACACTTGACTGCCACTTGAACAAAGTCGCGTGCACTAGCTAGTATAACTTCACCAGTAATCGACCAACTTAATGACAAAAATAAATCAACAATCCAATCAAAGGGAACTATAAAGACGATCACCGCCACACCAGAGATGTGGCGATACCTCATAATAATTACGAGTTACGTCCATAAAATCCCAGCACATTATTTTTATATCCTAATAAAAATATTACGGTTATATCTTGTCCAAAGGAACGGTATATTGATGGCTATCATCTAATTTGGATTAAGATATTATTATGGGGTGTAAGTGGGGTGTAAAAATATTGATTTAATGGGTTGTGTTATAACCATGCTGGGGTAGACGGTAGTAAATAATTCTATGAGACTAGCACTTTGCTCACGACTTCGTACTACCAAACACCCCTCTGGCCCCCTTTGAGGGGTAGTTATAAAAAAAATAAATCAAACTTTAGTTTAAGTTCAGATTCCTGGCAAATGTTGATTAATCTGAGAAATAACATTCTTCGTGCAGTCGAACTCCCCCGAAATATTCACCCCTTTAAAATTAGCCATGTCAAAAAATATTAGCCAATCAGCAACCTGCTGCAATGTTAATTGTTTGTTTGTATGTATTCCTCAGAAACCGCATTGCTTTAATTGTCCAAAAAAGAAATTATGTACAGTTAACAAAAGAGATTAGTGACCAGGGAAATTACATTTAGTTGAAGTTTTCTTAAAAAACCAAAGAATGTTTTCGAATAAAACTTTTAACAGATAGAAAATAAACGATTCATCATTTATATATTTCTTATTGAGAAAAAAATAAAAAAATGAATTAAAACCAGCCTACTTTTGTCCGACAGCAGGGCAAAGGCCTCTTCTCATGCAGAGAAGGTGGTGATCGGGTAAGGAATAGGCGATTTCAGACTTATTTATCACTACATAGTATAAAACAAAGTCGCTTTCTCTGTCCCTATATCCCTATGTTACATTCTTAAATCTTTAAAACTACGCAACGGATTTTGATGCGGTTTTTTAATAGATAGAGTGATTGAAAAGGAAGGTTTATACGTATAATAACATCAGCATTGCACCCGTGCGAAGCCGGGGCGGGTCGCTATTTAATTATAAGTCCAGGTTTCGTCTATTGATATTGGTAGAGCTATAACGGGCTGGTGTCCGCAACTCCATGTCCTAGCGCGTATTTTGCGTACGGTCTATAATAATATGTGTCATGCCCAATTAAAAAATAATTCAAATACATCTATCAGTTAATTAAACATCAGCATCTAACAACGCTACCCACTAATCGCTGTTGTTGACAGTACAACGAAAGACCTTCCATAAAAAAAAAAACAAGAAAAGTTGACAGCCATTTTGCCAATTTTCTCGACACAAGATTCTCGACAAAGATATGGAGAAACAACCTAATTCTCCTTACAATCATAACTCCTAATCGATGTTATATAAAGCGCTGAGTTACAAGGACCGCCTTATTACGCCAAAAAAAAGAATTTTTTTACTGAGGTGATCTTGTGGTAAATTAAAAACGCTTCAGGGCGATCGAGTAATATTCTCTTTCATTACTGAAAGGGAACGATTGCCCGTTTCAGGTGTATTGTGTAAAAATTGTGGGGGCGAAATGGGGATATGTGGTGCAAGTGTTTAGTGGAACTTTGGGTTGGTGTTCGATTTTTGGGTGGTGCGTTTTTTCCAAACAAATTTTATTAAGAGAATAGATTTGTTTTTTGTTTGTAATGGATAAGCTCAAAAACTACTTAGCCGATTTAAAAAATTGTTTCAGTTATCAATGGAAAGCTACATTATTATCGGTTAACATAGCAGTAAGACAATTCATTCAGAAGAAGTTGCAGGTAAAGGTTACTTGTCAATACAACACTATTTTTGTAGAATATTTTAATTTTTAGTATCTCGTCATAGTAAGTTAATTAATTTCTCCTGTATCTTGGGTACATATTATCTAAACAAATATTATAAAGCTGAAGAGTTTGTTTGGTTAGTTGAACGCGCTAATCTCAGGAACTACTGGTTTGAATTGAAAAATTCTTTTTGTGTTGAATACTTCATTTATCGAGGAAGGCTATAGGCTATATAACATCACGCTACGTCAGACGGGAGTGGAGTAGTAACCAAAAAAATAACCTAATACGGGTGAAAAAACTACGCGGACGAAGTCGCTAGCAAAAGCTAGTTATATATAAACTCACATACACACACAACCAGACCCGGAAGTTAGACGTATAGACCATACAAATATTTGTTTCGTGGGAGAATCGAACGCTGTCTGTCTGTCCGTCTGTTACCTGTTTATGACTAAATCACTGAACTGCTTTGGACAAAAGGTACGGGGTAAGTTGGAACCCCAAGAAAGGACATAGACTACATTTCGTCGACTTCATCTCATTTATATTAGTCGCCACGAGTCGTGAGCGCAAATGTTAAGTTAATTTTTCGGTTTTTGGGTTCCGTTCGGGGTATTTTGTGGAAAATACCCAGAAGGTATTTTATGTGCTCACGACTCGTGGCGACTACTATACGCGGACGAAGTCGTGAGCTAAAGCTAGTTAATAGATAAAGTATAGTCGTAAAACCACAGGTCCTACAGTGAAGCTACCCCTGGTTCATAAGCGTCGCGTCGGTGCGAGGTTACCTAGAATAAATTCAGGTTCGTTTCTGCGCCATAATGAATGCTAAGATTAAGATTTGTGCGCTGTTGGGTTGCGCTATTGTTTGCATTGTGCTTGACTGTACCTCTATGTACAGTCGTGTGCAAAGGTTATTATTTTTCTTTGTATATGTTGGGAGTTTTCGATTATGGGAGGACAGTCGAGGCGAGATTATCTTTCTGTATTTTTCAGTGGGGTTTTTTCAGAAATTACGATCTCTTGTTTTCTTTATTTTTTGTATTTTAAGGCACACTGGTACTGAAAATTTGGCCCAGAGTTACTGACACGAGGTTATAATTAATAAATGTGTTATATTTACATACATGGCCGTGTAAGCAACTTCCTCGGAGTTAAAAAATAACCATGGCTGGTGTTAGCGGTTTCAAATTTATTAGGGCTTAAAAGTTATTTTTTTTAAATTGATGCTGTTTTTTTGTTTTCGTCAATCTGATGGAATTGTCTTCAGAATTATTTTTATTATCCACAAAACGCTTTTTTTGGATTTAATTGTATTTCCATACTTCATGTTTTGTACTCACCAAAGATCGAATTTATAATTTTCTACTTTACTGTTTCCACAAGGAAAAAAAAGTGAATTTTATTTTTATAACCTACAAAAGGTGAGTAATTTTCCGTCCCGACTGTACTAAGAACCGCTCGGGGCACACTTCTTGTAATGCACGTGGGACGACAACGCTTGACAGTCCCCGAGATATACACACTTGCGACTTTATACTTAGACTTGCGACTATTTTGTCGCAAGTAAGCCTATCTACTATTTTGGCATTTGTTGTTATAACGGCAAGAAAAATACACCATCTGTGAAAATGGCAACAGTCTAGCTATCACGGTTCATGAGATACAGCCTGGTGACAGACGGCCGGACGAGCAGCCGAGTCTTAGTAATAGGGTCCCGTTTTACCTTTTGGGTACGCAACCCTAAAAACACCAAATAATAATTATCTAAATAAATTACATACTTATACAAGTATCTACAAAATAAGAATAAAAACATACATAGTACATAAAAGTATGCAGAAGCTAGTATACAATATGTGCAATATACTGTTGCACATATTGTATACTAGCTTCTGCCAGCGACTCGGTTCGCGTAGTTTTTTTATCTCACATTAAGTTACATTTTTGGTTACTGCTCACCACCTATTGGTCGTAGCGTGATATTATATAGCCTTCTCTTCTTAGTATAAGTAACACCCTGTATACTAACATGAGCTACCTTAGTTTTACATACCATCACACCAGTATTTCCCGAAGGGTGCAATGTACGTCCATACTATGCCGGTATGTTTAGGTCTCAGTCTAGTCAGTTCTGGCATCAGTTATATAATGTAGGTACCTTACTCACTTTTATTAAAGGAAACGGCTGGTTTTTATATGATGATGAATAGTCAATAAAAGATATTGTTAAGGACTATTGGCTATGACATAATATAACATACCATCACGCCTGTATTTCCCGAAGGGTTATGCAGAGGTGTACCAATGTACACCCACAGTTCACCGGTATGTTTAGATTCAACTCCGAGCTGCTACTGAGAATTTCATAGAAAAACCTAATAACATTTTGCTCAACCTTGGAATCGAAAGCAAAGCATTAGACCTCTAGCATAGCAGTGGCGCTTAGGACTACTAGGCTAACGAGGCTGTTAGGCCTTTATTCTATTCGCCACATATTTTCAGTTCGCCGGAAATTTCTCTCTTTTCCAACTAAAATAAGAGACTTTTCCTTTAACAAATCTATCTATACCCGCGCTCACTGACCAAGTGTACTTAACACAGATCGCCAATAGTCGACAACGGCTAATGGCCGCCATTTCTATTAGTTTTTATTATTGTACGCCCTCTGTGGGGAACTGTTTTCCTTATTGCGATGTATTTCGTGTTTTTGCTGGATTTGGCTATTGATTGCGCGGCATGGTAAGGTAGTTTGGAGTTGGTGATGTTTTTATCATCTAACTAGCTATTTCTCAAAACTTTGGAGTCGGATTCCAGTCCATTGGGCTGTAACTCAATAAAAAGTTTAATAAGATACCAGTTCGAATATGTAGCTAATCTCTATCTAACCTCCTTGACCCAGTTACTGGGTTAGACGATATACCCTATTGAAAAAGTTCCTTTCGTTAAGTATTATGTCTAAAGATCTATCTAAATAAATGATAGTATAAAAATGAACGCTAAATAAATGTTTTGCTAAGTGTAAAAATCAAAAACGGCTTTACCGAATTGCCTTGTTCATATTTTTTTATTGTGTTTATATTGACCCAGACATGGATTGAAAAAAAGAATATTATTGGATTTACAGGAAAAGTTGGAAATACGCACTCGTACGAAACCGGTTCCCTAGTATTTAAAATATTTTAGCAAAAGTGTTGTGATGGTCAAAGTCTTACACTTATTCGGTCTAACTCGCATTCGCTTAATATAAAAAAAAACACAAAATTAAAAATTTTAAGTAACCCCCGACAGAAGAATAGAAATCCCTACCGCAGCTAACAAAAGCACTGATAACTTTGAAACCGCTGAACCGATTTCCATCAAACATAGCTAAGAACACTAGCGACTAATTCAACTGTCAAACAGAAAAGAAACAAAATCAAAATCGGTTCGTGCATTCGGGAGCTGCGATGCCACAGACAGACACAAACGCACACACACAGACACGTCATACTTCTAACACCACGTCGTTTTTGCGTCGGGGGTTAAAAATAGCATGCTATGCCCACTAAAAGGTAACAGTTAAGATAAAATAAAATGAAGAAATATAAAATAAAAAAATACAATGTAAAAAAATACCACCTCATACGAAAAAAAACGATCCAAAAAACACGAAAATGCATTTCGCCAAACGATTGGCGACCATTCAATCAAACGAGTGACATAACGAAACAAAACAAACAATGGCGGTAAACTTCCCAAAATGGCGATGCGCGGAATAAAATCACCATTAATTCGTGTTGCCGACGTAGGTAATGTGCCACTCGGTATTGAAACAACCTGTATAAGCGAAAGGATGGCCAACACTCGATTAAACCACTGCTGGGTGAATTAATCGAGTGTTTTTATCGATGTTTTGGACCTCCAGAGTATTCTCCAAACCGATTCCGGTCACAGCAGCTAATCTTAATGCAGACTAGCCAAGTATGCAGGACATATTATAGTGCACAAGTGTGTGCGTAAACACAGGTGCACTTCCTCTTCCATAACTCTCATAGTCCGATGGAACGGCAATCCGACACAACCTCGGAGAGATCAAGCGCAGGACCAGCAGGTTTATGTACTTTCCGAGGCACTGGAGTGTCCCACCATCAACTTCCAAACTCCGAGCTGTTTCTGAGAATTCCCTACTGGAAAAACACAACAACACTTTTTGCCCGACCGGGGAATCGAACCCAGGAAACCACGCTCAAGAGTCGTGGTTGCCACCACGAGACTAACGAGGCATTTAACCTACAGAGTTTATGTCTAGTAAAGACGATAGCTTTAATGTACTGACAATTTTCTGTGGAGAATTTCGGCCATTTTGAAATGACGTGCCTTAAGTCAGTTTAGCATGGTCTTTTGCTAGTTTTAATACTTGGACCTTTTTCAGGTTTTAGGTATAAAAGGTACCATTCTCACTACGATTAAGATTTATAGATAATAATTAATAGTCCTTATCAATGAAATATATTGTTAAATAAAACATGATCTTTAGGATCACTTTTTGTCCATTCATCACTAATTCTTTTTTTATCGAAAATGATAATCGTCTCCTCTCCTCCCTAAAACAATAGCCATAACAGAACAATTTGTGGCGATACGATGCGGCAATCGTGTTAATTATTCAACCAATATTATAATTGCGTTGCGAGCCATCGCCACCGAATTCATATGCCATCAGAACGTCATTGCCATGACGGGCTGACAATGATTCTGTCATTTATGAACAGGATATAAAAGCAAATTGAAATATCAAACTGATCTCGGTAAGTATTGGTTTTATATTTACATATTTGGAGCTTTTCTGCAAATTGATTTCATTAATTAGTAAAAGCCGGTTCTCGGCGTTTATTTTAATGTACTATTAACACGCCTGCATTCCCCGAAGGGTTAGGCAGAGGTGTACTAATGTACACCCACAGTTCGCCGGTATGTTTAGGTCCCACGTATTAGGGGGCCAAGCTGCTACTGAGAATTTCATAGGAAAACCAAGGAATCAAACCCAAGATCTCTAGCGAAGCAATCAAACACCTCTAATGTAAAAATAATAGTCTATAAATAATTAAAATATTAAAGTACAATTATTATTATAATAATATTCCAAATAATTATAGAAATCATAAAGCTACAAACACAATTAGTTACCTAAATAATAGTGTAGTAAACAAACATGGCCAAATGACGGGAATCAATAAGCCGGCAGTCGACATTATGGGAGATTTATTATCGTAGTGTGGGCTTATTAGTCCGCCAGACGTATTCGCGTTAAACAATGTAGACTTAGGAACATTTAGAAGTGACATCTTAATCAATTATGGGAAATTGCTGTGTGATTTTTTCTTAAAAAAAGAACTCAAAGTGTCGATCAGGTACCTTACTTTTTTAATTTTTTTAAAGGTAGTTAGTTATGTCCCATTTTGTTTGGTCAACTAAAACATGGACTTAAAATATGGACCTCAATTTTTTTTAATGAAATTCATTGACTTCTTTTTAACTTTAACATAACGTATCCGTTTTTTAATAACAATTTGTTTTGTCAATATTTAATTTATATTTTTTTGTAAATAGGTTCAATATTTTTACAAACAAAGGCAGCCTTGTTGTGTCCTACTGTGTTGGGTCTGAATGACGCTGTAATTAAAGACACACGATACATTTGACCTTTGTTTTTAGAATGACAAGGCTTCGCTTCTGGTATTTATTAAAAAATATCTACAAACACCATCTGTAGAGCCGTCTGTCGGTTTGTTCGCCATTGAAAATGTATGTTGTTGTACGCCCAGCCAGGTCTATTCAATCTTATGCCTGCAGCATCCAATATACAAAAGTCGGCAAGAATGCGACAAAGTATTGGTGTATAAAAACCAAATGCTGGCGAGCTCTGGCGGCTCCTCCGACGTTTAATATACTCCTGGGTACAACCAGGGAGAAAAGTGTAGAGGAAAATTGGGAGTGCATTTAAATAGAGTATGGAATTGTTGATGTTGGTAAAGTAAAGGTAAGTTGTGAGCTTTATTGGAAAGAACATAATACATTTGTAGTGATGTTATTTGACGTAAATGTGTGTTGTGGCTTATTTAAAAAAATATGTATATATTTTGTAATTGTTATGTAATAAATGCCTTGTTGGCTTAGTGGTCCTAAGCGCGACTGCTACGCTAGAGGTCTTGGGTTCGATTCCCAGGGCGAGCAAAAAGTGTTATTGAGTTTTTCTATGAAATTCGCAGTAGCAGCTCGGAGTTTGAAATTGTGCCCGGTTAATGGCAATAGGCTCGCCCCCTATTACATGGGACCTAAAACATTCTAGCGAACTGCGGGTGTACATTGTTACACCTCTCCCTAACCCTTCGGGGAATATAGGCGTGATGGTATGTGTGTTTTGTAATTATTTTATCAAATTATTTTTAATTTTATGGTTGGTACAAAAGATTGTTAAAATGAATAATAAGTTATTAAGTTAACGTAATTGAAAAAAATTCTAAGTACTGGTGCATTGTAATCTTGTTAAACGTGACATTTTTTTCTTTAACCTACGCCATCGCACCTTCCTTCTAGAAACTTTTTCCGCCCCTAATTCAAACCAGCCCTAGTAACACGCATTTCATTACATTAAAACATTTTAAACATCAATATTTATTCAAATAACCAATTTCATCTTAAAAAAAAAACAACAAAATAAAAATATTCCAAATAATTTTCCGAAAAATAGGCAACCACTTTTGTCCCCATATACCCGTAACATATGTCACTGGCTAGCCACGACACAATAAATAAATAGCGCAAATTCCGAAGTGACCAGTCCCGTCCCTATAAAACCTGACTACTATCCGGGGGTAGATAAATATTGCACCCCCCTAGCAAACATTTGTTACTACTACTTACTGTTGCGTGGTTCTACATACTCCGAAGGGAATTTGATTGTACCCGAATTATACTTGGCGTATTCGTAGGGATTAGATTTTCTGAAAATTCCTACTTCGATGTACCGATTGTATTAGGAATAATACAAGCCTATTATTGTTTCACTGCAGACCAATAGCCTCTTCTCATATAGAGAAGGCACGAGATTTGATCCCCACGTTTCCTCACAGCGGATTATCGGTTTTAGACTTCTTCTTTTCCAATCGATTTTAGGTAAATCCTTTTTATTTATAGTACCTGGCCCTAGAAGACTAACGGTCTAAGGTATATTAATTTAGAAAGTACATAATTATGAATTGGAAAAGTCATATTGGTACTTACCCGTTATTGAACCCGCCACCTTATGCGTGTGTGGCGGGCGCCTTAACTACTAGGCCGTCGCGACACGTACTAGGTAACTGAGGTAAAAATCGAAAACTATAATTTTGGATGTACTTACTGTTAAACAGTTATTGCTGAATAGTAATTCAGCACACTGAATTAAGTAGTTTAACGTTATTCATTGAAAGACTGTGGGTTGACTCATTTTATCAGAATTAAGATAAATTTTTAGTCACAAAAATGCATAGAACTATGAGTGTACCTTTAAAAATGTCATGTTGCAACTTATCTATCAAATCTGCTGATATACCTCCGGCTATAAACTCCGTGGTGCCTCGGAACCAGTTCAGCACCCATAAATCCAGGGTAGAAGGTCATGTCAGCGACTTCCCGCCAATACAAGATAAGACAATATGAATGCAACTTGTCGTGACATTCTTGTGATATTACCGGTTACACTGTATGGAATAGACTTCTTTAAATTGTTTGAATGACAAACATGTCATACAAGGAGGGGCCTTGTGGCAAGTGGTCACCCCGCCTATATGGGGTGTAAAAAGACATATCACATCGACAGTCATTAACTACACATAATGTTTGATTTTTGTTATTGGTCTGATAAAATATGTTTATGGCAAACTGGCATTGTAACGTGCGTAAAAATTTGTGCTTATTATGGGACAAGGAACAGTGCAGGGGTGGTTGATCACTAAAGATCACTAATAGCATTTAAAACGTCCAAAAATAGTTGAACTTTAATATCTTAGTAACTCGATGATAAGCACAAAATTCTAACTTTTTTCTGCACCTACTTTTTTAGAACACATTTTTTCCTAAATCTGTCTCCACACTACTCCACTCAACCCTTAACATGCCATCGTAAATCAATTTCTGCGAGCGTCCGTTTTGAATGCAGTCGATACGGCACGCCACCGACTAGCGATCGCGTGCCGGCGGCGTGCCGGTCGCGTCGATTGCGACCCGATACCAAACCGATACGGTTTTGTTTTAAGTGCAGGTCTTGTACAGGGTAGGGGACTTTTAATTGATATAGGGATTAGTCATAGTTTGTAATAATAAATCTCTAGATAGTATAAAACAAAGCCGCTTCCCGCCGTCTGTACGCTTACACCTTTTAAAATACACAACGGATCTTAATCCGGTTTTCATCAATAGATAGAGTGATTCAAGAGGAATGTTCTTTTGTTAGAACATCACGCTACGAATGACGGGAGTGGAGCAGTAGCAATAAACGTAACCGAATGAGGGTGATAACGCGGGTTTTAAGGCTAGTAAATAATATAAGGTGAATGATAAAATCGATCAAGCTATCTAAGCCAATATTATAAAAAGTTAAGGTATGTTGATAATGTTTGTCTGTCAGTCTGTTTTTTCCGTCTAATCTCCGAAATGGCTGGTCGATTTTGACGGGGCTTTCACAGGCAGATAAGTGATTATAAGGAGTAACTTAAGCTTTTATTTTATTTAAAATAAAACTTTCTTAAAAACTGCAGCTCTAGTACCTTACTCCGAACATACAGTACAGTCAGCAAACAAAACGGAAGGCCGTATCGTGACCTTATTAGACCGGCTCGAGTACAATCGATTTCAGTCTACGTACCATTTACCTAGACATAAATCTTTTGTCTAGATCGATATTTCATGTCAACTGCAATGACAGACTGGAATCTAAATTGGTTCGAAGAATTTAATAACTGTTTTGCTATCGCATGCAATATCTTTCTTGGGTAGTTGGGTTTTTAGTGATAGAAAGAACAAATAATGGTATTTAAGCCTGCCCTGACCTTATTAGTGTGGTTCTTCCGAAAGGTCGGGTGCACAGTACCCGTAACCGGCGTACTTCTGTCTACCCCCTCCCCCCCGCCCCCCCCCAATGGAGTCAAAAAGGCGTGAGTTTATGTATGTATGTACGTATTTAAGATTTCTAGTCCCGAAACATAAAAGTCCAGGTTTTCTTACGTTGGGTTCCTTTACCGACCGTATATCCCACCTCTTATTTTGTGTCGCATGCGCTGTCACCTGCACACCTGAGGACTGACTGCGTCCGTAAATGGTGTTATCGTAGCTGAATTCTGGGTCAAACATGGCCGCGAAGCAGCGTGGCTGTGTTCCGGTTTGAAGAATATGGGTGCCGGTGTAATTACAGGCACATGAGACATTTCAACTTTGTCTCTGGGATGGCAACGCGTATGCAAGGCCTCTGGTATTGCAGATGCCAATAGCTAGCTGTGTTTTTTTTTTTTTTTTCTACTCCTCCGCTAATCTTTTCTGATTAATTTCGTTGCGGGATCCAAGACAGTTTTATCGTTTCTCCGGGACTCGTCGAGCTTCATTGCCTCGGCGCTCTTCTGGCGGTCTCCACTGTTGATTCTGGCTTACAGAAGTTGCAGTGGTTGGGAATAGTGTGGCGGGCTTGTCCCATTAAAAAAAAAAAGGTAGCTGTGTCCACATAACATCAAGTTGCCCTTCGGCCATCCAATGTCATAAAAAAAAGCATCAAAAAATTTTTGCTGGGAAATTTTTTTATTGTTTTTGTAACGGAAAATTACTGTTTATACGTAATGTAATGTACATAAAACATTGCGATATGCGAACGTGAACAGTTACCGCAATTTGACTTGATGCTAGAACATTAGTCAGTACTTGCGTTACAAGTACCTACTGTACTCCAAAAATTCTGATAATTAACATCTATAAGTAATTTCTTTTCTTTTTTATTGCCATTTTCTGTTAATAATAGTGAAAATCAATTCCACCCATATTTCTAAGTATAAAACCCCAATATTCAAGACTAAATAATCCAAAATAATTACACCCCGCTCTCATATGCAAGTGATGCGTGATCACGGCGCAAAACTCAAGTGTCCCTTTAAAACATGGGTCAGGTTGCCATTACCGAGGGATTTACCACCTCAGCAGTGCGACAATAAGGTTGGTTTTGGTTCGGAGATGTATGGCCAGAAAGTCCGCGAAATGAACACAGTCGCGAGTTTTTTCGCGACGCCGTTATTCAGATCTAGCCAATACTTGTATACAGGATGTTGGTAAATGTGAAATAGAAAAAAATATGCTTTTCGTTCAAGTGAAGGTCATTAAAATAATTTTGATATTGCTAGCATATTTTTATTTTTTGAAGGTTTTAAATTTGATAGTCAATGTAGATGGAATCTGATTTTCTCTTGAATATTTTTTTTCACATTTATAAACTCACGCATTTCTCCCATGGGGGGTGTGCAGAAATCACAGAACGCCACCTGCTACGATCCTTACATACTTCTTTCGCCTCATCCACAAATCCATCCATTTTTAAATGATTCAAGTATGTTCTTTTTTTTTCATTTCTTTATTATAGTTATTAACATACTTCTGTTTACCAGTAAGAACATAAGTTCAATAATAATAGTGCCTATGACTGTCCCACTGTATTGTAAAGCCCTCTTCTTATACAAATAAGGTATAATTATTGATCATAACGCTTGTTACAGGCGGATTGGCGTGCCGGGGCTGCGGGTTGTTCGCAAGAGATACCGCGCCCCCGGAACGCAAAGGGCACAAGAAGAAACATGGGTGGGTTTTAGTCAGTAAAAGTCTGACACTTCCTCCCGTCCCGCCCAGGGCGGGAGAAGTTATTTGATGATTTCCCACACACCAAAAAAAAAAAAAAAAGGCGGATTTCAGATTTACACTAAAGTCTTACTTAATTATCCTCTTAATATTATTTTAATACTCATAATTATGACATGCTTCTTTTGTATTTTTAGAAATTCTCTCCTAGTAGTAACTACATTCTGTATCCACATCCGATAGATATCACCGTACCAAGTAGATAGTTCGCCTTTTCTTCAAGCCACTTGCACTAACGATGTCATTCGCGTTCCGCGCTGTCGAGTTATTGAGACTTTTTCAAGAGACAAACCACCCTGGAATCCCTCCCTCAACCCCCTCAGCATCGCCTAAGGGTGGTTGTTTAAGGAGCTAGTTGGATAGAAGTGACTAGAGAATTGTGAAGATGTTCATTAGTGGTAGATCTGTACGTCAGAAAAAGTACTTCTTGTGCCTTACACTATAGGTATTTTTTTGCTACAATGCGCATGGCTGAGTTTGCGTCGAGCGTAATTATTATATCTTAGTTTAACGTTAGCATTGCAGTAAGGGGAGTTTATTATTAAAAAAAAAACATCTAAGTAAACGAGACACTAAAATCTGTCAGTTTTTCACGATTGACAGTTTTAGTTTTCTACACGACAGTTTAAGTTTGCATAGTACTACCGATGGGCAACTTTCTGATTAACTGATCACCTCCTTAACAATTCAAAAGTGCCTGTAAATAATTTAATTGAAATAAGTTCTATGATTTAGTCTACGCCGACTGCATGACTCACTCACAAAACTCTACCCCATAAACAAAATTCAAACTACACTCACTCATCCCCCAAAACCACGTCTCAAGCTCTTCCACATTCAGTACATCTGCGTAAAACTTGAAAGTGGATATCTGACGATAATTATGTCGGTTCAAAGATTGAATACCTACACTTGAAGCTGCGCATTTTTTCTGTTCATCCACCGCTGGCGCCCCCTTGGGGTCACGGATGATTGGTGATACGGGTTTAGAGCATTGAGGTCTGTCATAATTAAATGAATGGAAAACATCAATTTTAACTTTTTTGTCGACCCGTTTTCCAGTATTTGCGAGACTAACGCACGACAATTGATTTATAAAGAGGACCAATATTATAAAGAGGAAAGATTTTTTGTCTGGTTGTTTGTTTGTTTCGAATAGCCTGCGAAACTATTAGAACGATTGGAACCATTTTTACACCAAAAATAGCTACATTATTCCTGAGTAACATAGGCTATATAACATCACGCTACGACCTACGGGAGCGGAGGAGTAACTAAAGACGTAACTTAAGGCGGGTGAAATAATCCACGCGGATGAAGTCATGGGCAGTTCGCTAGTATAGGTATATATGTAGAAGATAATAGTAATAGTTTTTGTCTCTTGGTTGAAATTGTTTCGTATATTTTAACTGCCTCGGTAGCCTAGTGGTCCTAAGCGCGACTGCTACGCTAGAGGTCTTGGGTTCGATTCCCAGGTCGAGCAAAAAGTGTTATTGGGTTTTTCTATGAAATTCTCAGTAGCAGCTCGGAGTTAGGATTTGTGCCCGATTAATGGCAATAGGCTCGCCCCTTATTACATGGGACCTAAATATACCGGCGAACTGTGGGTGTACATTGTTACACCTCTGCATAACCCTTCGGGGAATACAGGCGTGATGGTATATTTATTTATTTTATATTTTACATTGGAAAGAATAACAAAAAGTTACAGGAACACAAATACTTATACAAAATATTTTGAATAATTTTCTATTTTTACGCAAGTACCTTTTCTTCTTTGATATCGTACCTTTTTTGCTATCCCTACTATGCTTGAAATATTATCCTGTTACATTTAAATAGTTATCCTTCACCGTTGATGTGTCTAAGAAAATATATACTTAGGCTACCGTCTACAATCAACATACCATCACGCTTGTATTCCCCGAAGGGCTAGGCAGAGGTGTACCAATGTATCTCTACAGTTTCGCCGGTATGTTTAGGTCCCACGTAATAGGGGGCGAGCCTATTGACATTAACCGTGCACAAATCCTAACTCCCAGCTGCTACTAACAGTTTTATAGAAAAACCCAATAACACTACTGCACAACTATTCTCCCTGCTGCCTCTGCTAGCTACTGTATATTGTTTAAAATTCCATTTTTTTAGTTCCAACTTCTTTTTATGGAATCAATAATTTTTAATAAGCTTTGGTGTCAATTTGACAAAGTTACTAAAAATTACTTGATCAGAACATTACAAGCTTAAAACGCACTTACAACTTACCTCGTCCACATTTACAAACCAATATACGGTCTCCTAAACCCTTGTACACACAGACTAACATTTTATGAATACGTCCCATTTCTAATTGGGGCTATAACCTCCCTTGGAGGGAGTCACGGGCGATTTCACTGGCGGGACCGATACGTGGTGTGTTATAGTATCGCTTGGGTGTGGGTCCTAGGCTTTAGCGAGAATGTAAGTAGCTATTGAAGAATAGGTAGGTGTATATTTTGTTAGAGAACGTACTCCGTTTAGGTATTTATCTCTACGTAGTATAAAAAAGCTGCCCTGTTGGTCTCGTGGTCGCAAGCGACTGATGAGCATGGGGTCCTGCGTTCGATTCCCAGGTCGCGCAAAGTGTTATTGGGTTTTTCCATTAGGAATTTCTCAGTAGCAACTCGAAGTTAGAATTTGTGCCCAGATATTGGAAATAAGCTCGCCCCCTATTACATGGTACCTAAAACATATTGGCGAACTGTGGGTGTACATTGGTACACCTCTGCTTAACCCATCGGCGAATACAGGCGTGATGGTATGTTGCTGTTGATGGTAGTATAAAAAAAAAAGTCGTTTCCCGCCGTCTGTCCCTCTGTACGCTTAGATCTTTTAAACTTCGCATCGGATTTTAATGCAGTTTACTTCATTAAATAGAGTGATTCCAGAAGACATACCATCAACATACCATCGCGCCTGTATTCCCCGAAGGGTTAAGCAGAGGTGTACCAATGTATCGTGTATGTAATCGCCGGTATGTTTAGGACCCATGTAATAGGGGGTGAGCCTATTGCCATTAACCGGGCACAAATCCTAACTCCGAGCTGCTACTGAGAATTTCCAGAAGAGTTGTAAGAAGGCTCTTTCGTATATAATATCACACTACGACTAATGGGAGCGGATCAGTAAACAAAGACGTAAATGAACGCGGGTGACACCAAGGGGTGTGTAGCTAATTCTTATACAATGTTGTTGTGGAAACTGTGCCCTAAAAGAAAGATTTAAAACAGGATCATGTATGTATAGTCAGGATCGTGTATGTATAGTCTAGGTAATATAGTATAGAAGTATTTTTTGTTGTTTTTATGTTTGTACAACTGTATGTAAGTTCTGAAAGTACTGATCCGGTAAATATTATTTTTTTACTAAACAGAAAGCTACACTATACGCATATGTTTTACTAACTTCTGCCCGCGAGTCCGTCCGCATCAAATTTGATTATTATACCACGGGAACCGTACTTTTTTCTGGGATAAAAAGTATACTATATATTATTCTATACTAAAATCTATCTCAGTGTAAAATTTCATCCAGATCCGTTTTGCCGTTTAAGCATGATTGAGTAATAAACATCCAACTATCCTCACAAACTTTCGCATTTATAAACTAATTTATATATCCACGATTTCTATGGCGTGGTATTTTTGACGTTAAGTTACATATTTGATTACTGCTCCACTCCTATTGGTCGTAGCGTGATGTCATATAGCCTATAGCCTTCCTAGATAAATGGACTATCCAACACACAAAAGAAATTTTCAATTCGAACCAGTAGTACCTGAGATTAGCGCGTTCAACCAAACAAACAAAGTCTTCAGGTTTATATATTATTATAGATTAGTAAGTCCCGAAAATATACAAAACATTTTTTCATTGTTATGTTGCTCTAAACGCAAAATAACATACAATAACAATGCTCCCCAGTGTCGAGTACCTATGGCATCCAGTCCAATGATTGATCAGTACCGATTACGAGCTGATTTCAAGTTAGCGTGTTCACGGGCAATGTTCAGGAGTTGAGGCAAGATCGATTGGGTGCCATCGATTTTTGGGCAATTACGTGTAATTACTGTGGTGTTGTGTGTCTTTGTTACAGTATTCGCATGAACTTCTTTGTGAATGGCTTCTGTGGAAGAGACACCACTATTTTGCCAAGATAATCATGTAGGGACTATGGCAGACTATCTGGAAATTATTGTTACAATAACGGAAATTATTCGCCGAATTTTAGACAACGAAACCAGATTTTGACTGCCTCGGTAGCCTAATGGTCCTAAGCGCGACTGCTACGCTAGAGGTCTTGGGTTCGATTCCCAGGTCGAGCAAAAAGTGTTATTGGGTTTTTCTATGAAATTCTCAGTAGCAGCTCGGAGTTAGGATTTGTGCCCGGTTAATGGCAATGGGCTCGCCCCCTATTACATGGGACCTTAACATACCGGCGAACTGTGGATGTATATTGTTACACCTCTGCCTAACCCTTCGGGGAATACAGGCGTGATGGTCTGTTATGTTATGTGAAACCAGATTTTTTTTATAATTTTATATCCATCTTTGGGGTTGAAATAGTCATGAAAGGAAATAAATTACGATATTGTTGATCACTAACTATTGGTATATCAAACAACGACTGCTACGCTTAAGGTCTTGGGTTCGATTACCAGGTCGAGCAAAGTGAAATTGGATTCTCAGTAGCTACTCGGAGTTACGATTTGGCAATAGGCTTGCTCCCTATTACATGGGACCTAAACATTCCGGCGAACTGTGGGTGTACATTGTAACACCTCTGCCTAACCCTTCGAGAAACAGGCGTGTTGGTATATATGTTATGTATATCACTATTTAAAATTTACACGAGCATAATATGATTCCTGTTTCTTTATAAAATCAAACTTAAAAAAACACACACATAACCTTTTCTTTTTTTTAAATGGCTGAAAAAAAACCATAACAGTACAGTAAATAAATCATGATTTAACACAAATTGACATGTCCGGTGTCGGAAAAAAAGCAAATCAAAGTTGTCGAAAGGCCCTGCTGTCGAAAAGCCGGCAAAATATGGAAAAAGCCGGTTTTTCACTTAGCGTCCTTTGTAATTGAGAGATGTATATCGGCACATTTTTCAGCCGATATGCTGTTGTCAAAATCGGGACAAACGACGCCTGTGGTGTGGGCCAGAACGAGGTATGTGCGTGTCGGGGTTGGATTTTTTGTGTGATGAAAATTGTAAGTAATGGTTTTGTTAGTAGAGAAATGTTGTCTACGTACAGGGGGGCAATTCTACTATCTTGCTTTACGTTTGCCATCTATCTCATTCTCAATCTGCCAAAAATGTAGGTAAATTAAAGTTACCAAGTTTTTAACCCCCGACGCAAAAATGACAGGGTGTTATAAGTTTGACGTGTCTCTGTGTGTCTGTCTGTGTCTGCCTATGGCATCGTAGCTTCCGAACGCATGAACCGATTTTGATTTTCTTTTTTTGTTTGAATGGTATATTAGTCGGGAGTGTCTTAGCTATGTTTGATCGAAATGGGTTCAGCAGTTTCAAAGTAAACAGCACTTTTGTTAGCTGCGGTAGGGATTTCTATTTTTCTGTCGGGGGTTAATGAAAATTTTTAATTTTGTGTTTTTAATTAGTAGAATTGGCCTTATGTTGGTTACTCCATCACACTAGAACGACACAACGGATTTGAATGTGGCACAGAGATAGACAGTCTGCCATAGCACATGATGGGCTATTTTTATCCTACAAAATCAACGGTTCTCGCAAGATATCATATTAACTTTGAAGCGAAGGAAGTCGAGGGCAGAGGCTAGCAAATAATATAAATTGTTATTTCGACTCTCAACTAACAAAATGCATTTCCCACGTTCTGCGTCTGATCAGTGGCATCCATTAGTATCGAGGATCGGAAAGTGCGTGTGATAGGTAAAAATGTTGCCTCTCACTAATGCTTCATCGGGCTGCTGTGATCGTTCAGTGTACGAGACTTTTAAAATATTCTGTTTTTAGTCAAAAAACTCGCACCTATAGGCAGACGTGTTTAGGCACATTTTCCTAGATGATGTCGTTAACCTTTTATCATTTACTATCTGGGTTCAAATTCAGGTTCTATGAACATAGTTAGTAGTTAGTTAGTAGTTAGGAAAAACCAAATTTAAAAACACTTATCCGATCTGGATATCAAATTTTAAGACTTAACAATATTAGAGGCGATTCCGACCACCAGAGTAACGAAGCAGTAATTATTTTGTTTATTTCACATATTTATTTTATAGTTGCATTGATCAAATCATGGATTGATAAAATAAGGGTTGATTATTCAGTTGTGAGATAATTAATTCCTTAGCTAAAATTTGCCTAATTATTGAAAAATCTACCTTAAGTCAATCAAGCACATTTAAGTTTTCCAAAATTCAGTAAACCGCTCCTATATTTTGAGCAAAAACTAACTCCACATCTATTTCAAAGCAAAAAATTCAACCTCAAAAATCCTCCAACTATGTACACAGATCCATAAATCCAGATTAGTCAAGTGTTTGGGCGTACACCGCGCACAAGGTTGTCGGTCCCTGATTTATTCGCCACATCAATTCTTATGAAGATACCGCGAGTGGCCTGCCTTCGATTTTGAAGGGGACAAGCTTGATTTACTGGTTCCACTGTTGCCTTATTTTGTGTTATTGATTTTTGAAGAGGGATGGTATTCATTTATTAGGTATTGGTTAGCTTCTGCCCGCGACATCGTCAGCGTTTAATGTAATATAATATCCCACGGAAACAGTACATTTTTTCAGGATAAAAAGTGTCTTAAATCTTATTCCACACTACAATCTACCTCAGTGCAAAATTTCGTAGACTGTTTAGCCGTTTAAGAGTTTCAAACATCCATACGTACATCTTTACAAACTATCGCATTTATAATATTAAAAGTAAGTACCAGCTTCTAACCCGCGATTATCCCATGGGAACTAAAAAAAGGGATAAAAAATAGTAGATGACAAACAAGCTGACGGCCCACCTGAGGCTAAGTAGTCACCGCTGCCTATAGACATCTGCATTACCAGACACCTTGCAAATGCGTTGCCATCCCAGAGACAAAGTTGAAATGTGTCATGTGCCTGTAATTACACCGGCACCCATACCCTTCAAAGCGGAACACAGCAACGCTGCTTTGTGGAATAAAAAGGTATGGTGGTAGTACTTCCCTGGACGAGCTAATTTACAAAAAGCTCTAACACTACTAACTGTCCATCAAACTGAGTAAGTTTGACCAATTTTTTTGCCGGGAGTTGTTTTTTTTTTGGTATGAAAAATCACTTAAGGCGCAATGGTATAAAAAGGGGTCATGGTCAAAAGTTGCTTGACCTTATTTTTGATAAATTTTGTTATAAGATAGAGAAATGTTGATTTGGATATTTAAAGCCGATTAATTTTAGATCACGCATACATTTTGGGACGTAAATTGAACTGTTATTCCTGGATAGTTATTGTATTAAGTACTTTAGCTGAATTAATGAAAAGTTGTGGCATTCTAGCAAAACTAAGCTCAATATTGTTGTACTGTACGACCAACATAAACAAAACGTTTTTATGACTAAAACGACCTTCCCGATTGCAATAAACTAAACGTAGGTAAAATATAACAGAATTAAATATTTTATGAACCTCTACAATAATATTAGGAGCCATAGCGTGTCACCAACACGTTATCGACCATAACGATCTGTTGGTATACGAATTAAAAATTCTTAATAGCTAACTTGGGAGCGCAGGACTAGCTCGCTGTCTAGGGACCTCGCAACGATAGCCAGGATGTAGAGGAAATGGAAGAGATTTTGAAGAACTGGTGTAAATTGAAAGGGGTACACAATATTTTGCGGTGACAAGTGACATGGATAGATAGGAGAAGGAAGATATAATGTTGTCACCATTTATAGTTCTTGGTCGTAAAATTATTAAAAAAAAAAAGAAAAACAAAAAAGATTTATTTATTTGGTACAGACGTGAAACATGGTTTAGTAAGGTTAACATTATTTTACATTATACGATTTAAAAAAACTGGTTAAGTATGTGTGGTTGCATCAAATAGGTTCAAATTCAATTGCTGATCTTTTATTGGGTTCGATTTCTTTAATCAAGTCAAGAATTATCTTATTTTTCTGTCAAAAATATCTCAGGATTTATACCTACAACTGGCAATAGCCTCGCCTCGTATTACTTGAGACTTACCCGGCAAATTAAAAGCCTAGTTTTTTGAAATTCGAACGTATGTCTTCGAACTTCAAACTCAAACTGCGCTCAATATTACCGTTATACTACACCCATGAACACTTCCATGAAGTCTTTCTCTTTGTTCTCCATAACATTTTGAATATTAACCCGTACTAACCGAGGTCTGTATTGACATAAAGGAAAATAGTAACAACCTCTAATATTGATATAGTTTGTTTATTTTGGCCTATTTCAGAAATAACCTGCGTGTGTTGCCGCTATTTGATATTATTTGAACGTTTTACAATTTGATAACAACATTCTTATACCTGTAAGGTTTTGGGTTCATTCCTCGGGTGTTATTTGGTTTTTTCGTTATGAATTTGAAGTCCAGGTTTTTTGTGCCCGAAGACAAGTCAAGTTTGTAAGAGATATGGTGCACAAGTTTGTGCGCAAATACAGCTGTAATATCTCTTTTGTCACTTTCATAGTCCAAAGAGAAAGCAATAAGACATGATGTTAATATTTATATATGTCCTACAAGTAGTGGTTCTGGTTTGTGTGTTTGTAAATATACCGACGATGCAGAAGAAATATCAAGTCCCTAACTTAAACAACGTTAAAAAAATATAGACAGTCGACAAGAGAAACTTTTAAAATAATTGATGCCAGTCTGGCACAGCACGTCGAAAAAACATGTTGATAACGCTGTCACATTAGCATGTCGGTGATGCGGACAAAGTCAAAGTCAAATAATTTATTTCAATGAGATCATTAAAAGGCACTTTTGAACGTCAATTACATGTTATAATAAAAACATTGAATCTAGTTGCCCATTCCAAAAGGTAGTTTCGTGTGGAAAAGAACGGACAAGAAACTCCATACCAAACTCTTTTAAAAACATGTATTACAATAAGTTGTACAGTTACAATTTCATAAAATTATAGTAATGTCAAATCGATCTATAAAAAATAAAAGTCACTCAAAGTACTGCAATACGTAATCAGTGCTACAAATTAGAAATGAAAGCTAAATTAATTGTTATATTTAATAGCAATATACATTTCAAAGACAAGGAATAATGTGTGAGTCATACTTAAATGTAGAATTAATGTCGAAGAAAAAAATCATTAATCAAAATAAATTAGCAACCAGTTGATTTTGTCAACAACAAATAAGGATTTCAGTGACGCGTCGCATAAGCTTGGCAGTGACGCGGCCACATTTGCTTGTCGGTAACGCGGTCGCATTAGCATGTTGGTGACGCGATCCCATAAGTTTCACCCTTACCAACCAAAGAAGTTTTTTACTTCGAAAAATGCTACATCACAAATGACTTAGCACCAAACACACCAATAGTTTAAATAACAAAGCAAGTAATTTTCCTAATTCGAAGGGCTCGGTCCAATCATTATCAGCGCTTAACCCTTGCGATGAAGCCGTTATGTATTGGTAGTTAACTTAATGGGTTAACTTAAACCGCGGGTAACACGCGATCGAACGTTTTAAATGGTGTAGTTGTTGTGATTTTGATGATTAAAGGGTTAATGGAAACTGGTACGCGTATCGGTTTGGAGTGAGAAAAAACTAATTCAGATCGTAGTTTGTAATGATAAATTAGTTTTTTTTTAAGGCCACGGGATATCATTGGATGTGGGCAGCGCAAGACCGGTATTGTGGCTATTTAGGGGAGGCCTATGTCCAGTAGTGGATTTCATTTGGCTGATAGAATAGTGATGAATAAAGAATACTAGTCTGTTATTGTCCCATTGCAAGTCAAACGCTTCTTCTCATACAAAGAAGGCGAGAGCATTTATGACCTTGCTTGTTCGAGGCACATTGGCGATTTCAGACTTGTATGAATTACAAATCTCCGTTCCTTCACGACGTTAACCCTCGCCAATGTCAGTGATGTCTAAAATAAATTTGGAAAGTACACATGAATTTAAAAAGTGTTATTTGGTTTTTTTATGAATTTCTCAGTAGCAGGTCGGAGTTCGGATTTGTGCCCGGTTAATGGCATTAGGCTCGCCCCCTATTATATGGGACCTAAAAATATACCGGCGAACTGTGGGTGTACATTGGTACACCTCTGTCTAACCCTCTGGGAAATACAGGCGTGATGATATGTGTTTTTGTGTTCTTGAATTTAAAAAATCATATTGGTTAAGTTATATACGACTTGGTTCCTTGAGGATTTTCAAGACTTAGCGCAAAACCGCGGTAGATGTAAGAAATGGAGTCAGGGTTTAGCAACAGGCCAGTACGGGCTAGTTATATAATAATAATGTTGATGCTTGCCCGGTATCGAAGTAGCAACTTCATGCTTAACCACTGGGCTGTCGCGACGTTATACTATTTATTACAGGATAAATAAATATAACTTATCAATGTGTCACACTCACACACACCTCACACACACTCCATCAAAACACTGTTTTTTCTGAAACATCAACACTCCCCCTACCCAGATACAGTCAGGCGTTTATTTCCAATATGTTTTCCTTTTTATTATTGCTGTTTTTTTATTATTACTTTTATATTTTATTTTTGTTGCTTTATGTAAGGCCCAAAATCCTGCGAACATAAAACTTTTCATAAAATTGTTTAAGGATAAACCTTCCATACTGGTACCCAAGATACAGGCTTGCCTAGTTTGGGGCCAGAGCAAAAACTGTATGTAACTTTACTGCAATATTTTTTTTTTTTTTTTATTATTATTATCCATGTTTCTACCAAAAGAAACACCCTATTGACCCTTAAAAAAATTGTTACATCAAACTAACCAGGTAACCCTTTATTCATGCAACCTTCAAAGTAACAGTTTAACTACCTCACAAATGAACTTGTGACCGCTATTCCCAGGAACCGAACTAAGCAAACAGGTTGCGTGGTGCGTAGTGTGGGATAAATAATAAAACATTGTATGACAGTTGGTGGCAACGAAGGGCTGCCCCGAGGGCTACATACGTTAACGCAGCTTGACCAACATGGGGCATGCAGCGAGGAGAGGGTTGGATGTGGTAATACCGTATGTATGTTAGAATTTGTTAAGCAATAGATCTGTCAATGTATTTTGTTCTTTCGTTGTAGATCAGACTCATTTGTTCATGTTTGACTTACAAAAAAGTAATTTTAAATAATTGTTTTTTTTTCTTCTGATTGAAGAGTAAAAAAAATATTTTCAATAATTCTCATCTATAAATTAGGCCAAAAGTGTTTGTAGAAGGAATACATGTGACCTGCATATTTTAGCAATATTTTTTTCTCACAAACATTAAGTATTGAGCTTGGAGCTACCGAAATTAACCCATCTAAAATTTCTAAATAATTAAATTAATGACGTCACACTAATTCAATAAACCATATGTATTCATTAATATCCAGAAACAACAGTTCAATGTATGTATCTTAAACTTATGCTTATTTATAAAATTTATCAGCATTCATGAATATCCAAAAAAATCATTACAATTGTTCATTGACCCGAATTGTTATTTAAACCATATCCAAAATACCGTATCCATATCTCCCTATCTTCCCCATCCACGTTTTGACCCAATAGTGGACAGTTTCAGGCCTTTAATAAATATTTATCCCCATATTGTACAGAACCCTACAATATTATTACATGAGCCGCTAATTTAGCTTAATTACATTATTTATTTGTTTGCTTAGGTTTATACGGTCATTGAAAAATTATAATTTAAAGTGGGGATAAGAGGTGGTGATTAAGATGGGGATTTACTGTAATGGTTGTCGGTTTTGATGGGAAAATTATAAGGGACTTGAACTAAATGTATGTGAGTTATAGTGGAGTATATTGGTTATGAGGTAGTTGGTACAAATTTATAAAGCCAGTGAAAGTCGTATGATGAACAAATAGTAATAGCAGAGTTCTTTGTGAAGCAGCTCGTCCGGGGAAGTATTACCACCATACCTATTTCTGCCGCAAAGCAGCGTTGCTGTGTTCCAGTTTGAAGGGTATGGAGGTTGGTGTAATTATAGGTACATGAGATGTTCAACTTTGTCTCTGAGATGGCTACGCATTTGCAAGGCTTCTGGTATTGCAGATGTCTATAGGCAGAAGCGACCACTTAACAGCAATTGGGCCGTCGACCTGTCTGCCATTAAAAAAATGTAAGGACAGCTCACTTATATGCTCACTTCACCTAAATACACTGAGGAAGATTGTTACAGAATAGCATTGCTATTACAGTCAGAGATACAGGTGCGATAAGAAGAAGAATGCACGTTTTTATGTCACAAATCAATTTAAAAAAGAACAATACCACTATATTCGATTAGTCATCACAACCCAACTAAAACAAACGGTATCATTGCCCAACCCTCCAGTACTCACGCAATTAAATCAAAAACACACGCCTAGCGATCGTTTATTAAAATTGACAGGCGCGCCACACCTGTGCCGCAGCCGAAGGGTTAAACTACAAATTGATTCGTTGGTACACACGTCGTTATTAAAACATTATAGGGTTAAATGTTGCCTTTGTGTTGCCGGGCTTTTTAGGGTTGATTGTGAGTTGTATCGAATGTTCGGCGTTGAGTGGAAAATATCTGAAAAAGTATGCGTTAAAAATTGACTGCGTTGTTTTTTTTCTCATGTCATGAATTTTTGTATGAAAATCTATACAAATATAATAAAGCTGGAAAAATTCAAGTTATATTTTGTGTTTGTTTATCTAGATAGGAAAAGTTATTAGATGGTAGCCAGATTCATGAGACATAGGCTATATATAACATCACGAAAGAAAAGGCCAACCCTTTGGTCACGTCAAGAGTCGACCAGTTGCTTGGCGATGTCCCGAAGAACAAGGTTAGCGCTCGAACCCCATGGCCCTAGTGTTTCCTCCCTAAACGGCTCAAATATATAGCTTCCAAGAAGTTTGCGAGGTTTGAGGTTTATAAAAAAATGCTATTCCATACATATTGATCATGTAAGTATTGCACTTTTGTATGTTACAGTCGATGAAAAATGTTAACTGAATCCATTAAATAAGTCTATGTCAGGATATCCCTTCGACTTCCACAAGACAACACAAATTCTATCCAGATTACGCCAGTCCCCCACTGGGCAAGCGATCAACCGAAAGCCATAAGTTTGGCAGAGAGTCCGATACGAACTTCAGCGATACTGTTATTGTATTACAAAATATTATAGCACTTATAACGAAAAACAATAACAAAGTTTACTCCATAAATAATGTACGAGAGATTGGTGAGGGTTAACCGAAGCGGTACTACTGTAACTAGAAACGTCTATTTTTAAGACAAATTTGCCACCAAAAAAGCCAAGGTCGAGCAAAAAGTGTTATTGGGTTTTTCTATGAAATTCTCAGTAGCAGCTCGGAATTAGGATTTGTGCCCGGTTAATGGCAATAGGCTTGCCTCCTATTACATGGGATCTAAATATACCGGCGAACTTTGTACATTGTTACACCTCTGCCTAACCCTTCGGGGAATTCAGGCGTGATGGTATGTATGCTAACTGATAATCTAATATGAAAAAATAAGCCCTTTATCCCTTCGTTTCATATACTCTGAGAAAATAACTGTTACAAACGGACAGACAAAAAATAATCTTGTTTTACTGTTCTTCTTCCTTATTTTTTCTTTAAAAAAAACGTTGCCCCACACTAGGAATTTCTCCTGTATCGTGGGTGCTTTTACAAACATATAAACTCACATACACAAACAGCCAGACCCGGAACAACTATCTGTAGGCCATACTAATATTTGTTTCGAGCGGAAATCGAACCCGTGACATGCAGCGCAACAGCCAATCGCTCAGCCATTGCGCCAACCGTGTCATCAACAAAACTGTTACAAAACTACTATTGTGCTAGGTTAGGTTGTGTCTGATACAAAACGATTACAATCCATTTCCAATACTCACTGTCGAGTTGGTAACCTTAGTATAGCGGTAGTATAGTTAACTTTAGTCCCAACGTTTTCCCCGTCGATTAAGATACGTTTACTACTCGATAATGATGTAAGTTTACTTACTATGTCGCGGTTCTACTGTAGGGTAAGTAGAAAAGGTGCTACGATAAAAAAGAAATATTAATTTCTTTCGAAAATCTTGATAACTTTTTTTTATCGTTTTTAGAGGATGGAGGGGATATAAACAACATTACTATTTGCTTAGCTACTGAACCGATTTTGATAAAATTTCTACGGGACTAATCTGAGAGTATTTCTTCAAAAATAAATCTAAATCGATTGATAAATGTAAACATAGTACCAAGGCAAGTAACATTTTAAAAAAAGCATTTTTAAAGGCTGTTAATAATAAGTTAAATTGTTTTTAAATGTTCCACATCCTTTTATGTCGAAGACCATTCATATGCAAAAGAAATTTGTTGAAAAGCAATATAAAAATATGCTTGTCAATACATTATGTAAAAATTAACTGGCGAATTTTTTTTGCAACTTTTTCTGCTGACGGTACGAGTACTATTGAAGCGTGTGGTTACAGTCAGCATATACAGCAAATGATAAACGATTGTTTCAAACTATTGTCGTTAGTGGGTCCTTTTATCTTTTCTTACTGAAATTGTAGGGACCCGTACATCGAAGGTTTAGTGTCTAGGTTCTGTTCGGCTTCGATTAGGTTGGATGAGGTTATTTTTTATTGGTAAAAGAAATATAAAATATTGCTGCATTATCAATATGATCTCGTCGTCGCAAGTACGACTGTTGAAAGTGGGATTCTAGGTTCAATTCTCACGTCGGGATTTTTTTAATGGGTTTGTTAAAGCACGTAAAGCTATGAGTCTGATCTCTCCCCGGTTGTGACGGATTGCCGTCAATCGGACTATGTGAATTAGGGAAGAGGTGCATCTGAGCGCACACACTTGTGCACTATAATATCTCCTGTGTACTTGGCACCGCATAATTGGTCTGGTCATTATTAGTGCTTATAAAGTTTCAAGTAAACATATCAAATAATTAATATATTTTGTTATATAATGTACACAATGTTCTTAATAATTACCATCACGAAGCCAATGAGAAAAATTAAACCAAAAAAATATATACAAAAAAAAGTACTATTATCAACACCACTCGCTATTCCCATTACCGATTAATGACATCGGTGAAAAAAATCGCATGCTAAATAAATTCTCTTTTTAAAAAGAAATGCTGAGCAACGTTGATGAGCGTAATATTTTTCCCAACTGATATTAAGTCATGTTTAAGAAGGTTCGTCATTATCCTTAATAGTAATAGATATTTTATTTTGTCGCGTTTCGCTTTGGGGTGTTTACACAATATTCGTGGGGTGCTATTGCGGTAATGCTCTATAAACAGACGTTTTTTTAGGCATGTGTTGTAACTTTTTTAGTAAAATTTAATTAAAGCTGATTCTAGTGGTTTAATTTTATTAACACAAATTATTTTTAATTGCTTTTTTTAATGTCATTGGATGGCTAACAAGTCCATGGACCACTTGAAGTTAAATGGTCACCGCCACCTATGGACATCTACAAAAATAGTAGCTTTGCAGATGCTTTACTAACTCGGAGATAAAACTGAAATGTCACAAGACAAAGATATACTTAATAGCGGACTAACGTACCCTACGTATTCAGTTATATCGTGTCCGATCGTATCGTGTATCGATGTACTAAAATAAAATAAGGTACTATAATTACAAATTTTCTCTTTGAATTGAATAAAAAATCCCGTCCCACATAAATCAATTAAAATATCGCACACTCAAATCGTAATCGCTAAAATATCGATCGATTTCACAATACACCCCTTGATACATTTGCCGTTCGTTAATAGGTTTTTCCTTCATAAAGGGAATGTTAACCTATTTATTATACAGCTGATATTAAAAACGAGGGGCTCAGTGTTGTCATAGCATTACAAGATTAAGAATGTACGTCCGCTTGTTTGTATGGTTGTATCTTGAAAATTGATGAGCAGAATTTGATGGGCAGTGGCTAGAAAGTCAAGTTTCGTAATTATTTTTTAATAAAATGGGGAATTTTGACTTAAATCTCCCCCTTTACCTGAATGTAAAGGATATTAT
Organism: Caradrina kadenii; assembly: GCA_947462355.1. Lineage (NCBI taxonomy): Eukaryota > Metazoa > Arthropoda > Insecta > Lepidoptera > Noctuidae > Caradrina > Caradrina kadenii. The sequence goes on along the minus strand of OX381693.1, from coordinate 1,215,459 downwards.
TATATTTTGACAAATTGTTCACCAATAGATAGCTACATTATTCCTGAGTCACATACGCTATCTAACATCACGCTACGACACACGGGAGAGGAGCAGTAGACGCAACATAACGGGGGTGAATTAAACCACGCGGACGAAGTCGCGGGCCGGTCGTCTAGTAAATAAATAGAACAATTTTATTTCGGAAAATTTCAATACATACAATTTCATTTTTTGATTCCGGTGAATGTAGCTTTCTAATGGTGAAAGAATTTTTGAAATCGCCGCAGTAGTTTTTGAGTTTATTTATTTTTATTCATACACACACAAAAATATTTTTTTTTCCTCTTTATAATATTACTGTAGATTTAATAGGGTAAAAACTTAACTGGGGTTTTTTGAAACCTTAATGACTTACTTACTGGTGCCCAAATAATTTTTGGTTGCTTCATTTTTCTTCTTACTAATATTGGCACTTAAAACAGGAAAATTCGGAGTATTTTCCTAGTGTTGTCTGTATGTTCGACGATGTCTTTGTGTCATTATGGGTCTGTCACGGATTGTTTGGCGATCTTAATGGGGGGTTAAAAGTATATTTTTATTAAAATTTCGAACTGTGTACTTTGGCACTTTGGGGATGTAGATATTAATATAAGATGAGATGAGGGGAGAATGGCAGTATTAAATGGGTATTAGCAGTATTGAAATAACTGCCTCGTTATTCTAGTGGTCCTAAACGCGACTGCTACACTAGACGTTTAGGGTTCGATTCCTAGATCGAGCAAAATGTTTTTGGGCTTTTCTACGAAATTCTCAATAGCAGCTCCGTGTTAGTGTTTGTGCCTGGTTAATGGCAATAGGCTTGCCTCCTTTTACATAAGACCTAAAGACATGCCGACGTACTGTGGGTGTCCAAGTTTAACATTGCAGCCAACTTTCCGAAATAAAGATTTATGAACGAAATGGCAGCTATTTCACAAATACCATCACGCCTGTATTCCCCGATGGGTGAGGCAGAGGTGTACCAATGTACAATCACAGTTGGTCGGTATATTTTTAAGTCCCATGTAATAGGGGTCGAACCTATAGCCATTAACCGGGCACAAATTCTAGCTGACTGAAACTCCGAGCTGCTACTAAAATTTCATAGACTAACCCAATAACACTTTGCTCGACCTGGGTTTTGAACCTAAGATCACTAGTGTAGCAGTCGCGCTTAGGACCATTAGGCTAACGAGGAAGTTTCACAACATAAAAATTCTAAAATAAAAATAACACACTCACCATCTAACCCTAAAAAGCGAGCGCATTTAAAATTCCCGATACGTACCACACCGGGTACTTGAGACCGTCACATTCGCACCATATTTATCACTGGATCAAAGTCGGATCCGGGTAATGCTTGCGACCAATATTTCATCCGTTCGCGTCTCAATAAGCGAAGCAGAGGGTTGTATATCATGTGTTATTCGGAAGGAATATGAGAAGAATGTGGTAGTTTAATTTATGGATAATTACCGGTAAAAGTGGAGTGGTCGGTTAGTATCGTTGGGACTTCTTTTGCCCTTATATTTGTGTCTATTGGCTTAGTCAGAACTAAGCCAATAGGCCAATAGGCTTGTTCTGTTTCCTGCTTGTTTGGGGGGAAGTGGAAATCATATTTTTTTTCTACTCCTCCGCTAATCATTTCTGATTAATTTCGTTGCGGGATCCAAGACAGTTATATCGTTCTCCGGGACTTGTCGAGCTTCATTGCCATGGCGCTTTTCTGGCGGTCTCCACTGTTGATTCTGGCTTACAGAAGTTGCAGTGGATGGGAATAGTATAGCGGGATTGTCCCATTTAAAAAAAATACCATACCGGAAACAAAAATTATCCTGTATGTTAATCTAGAACTATATCTATGTGTGTGCTTTTCAGTTAAGCCCGTTTAACTGTTAAAGTCAAGGTCAAAGTTAAAGCATTTATTTCAATTAGACCGTTTACAGGCACTTTTGAATTGTCAAGTAGTTACATTTAAAAATTGAAGCTAGTTGCTCGTTCCAAAGCATACATCTCTATGGAGAAGAACGAGCAAAAAACTACATTGTCACTCTTTTCTTCCAATTTGGTTCAACTTCCAACTTAAGAAGTAAATGGCTCCGTGGTACTCACAGTTACAACATTGAAATAAATTATGTTAAATTATACAAAACTAAGGTTTTCAGTGAACATATTATATATATAAAGTGTCTAAGCGTGCCAAACAAACATACATATTCTATCCTCACAAACTTTTTAGTTAATAGCAGTATATAGTAAAAGCAGGATGAATTGGGTTTTGACATCAGTCGTTAATTCAAGAACATTAAAAGTACTTAAATCCAATAATCGAGAAGAACTCAAACTATACAGTTCTATTTTCATGTAACAAGGAATGTTACAAGTTGCCGCATCCAATAAAATAAACAGTTTCAACCCCTCTTCACAATTGGAATACATTTTTAAAAAGGAGTTTAAACTTTGACAGTAGGAAGAGAGTAAGAGGGTTTGGTACAAATCAAATGCAGAAGCGGTTAAGGCTAATTGCGTTGTTCACAGGAAAATAATATTTAGTCCAGTCCTAAAATACTATGAGAATAAGCAGACAGTGGATATCAACCAAATTAGGAATTCTTTAATGAAAGTAAGGACTATGTATAAAACGCCTAGCGTTAGTACTTTCATGTTATTTCCCGGGGTGCTGATAATTATCTTAAATCAAAATGTATATATTTCATTTTGATTTAAGATAATTATCACCACCTCGGGAAATAATAAACATTGGTTGTAGACAATCTCACTATTTTTATCGTTACATGGCAAAGAGGCCAACAGCCCACCCGATGTTAAGCGGTCATCGCTGCCTATAGACAACTACAATGTCAGAGGCTTTGGAAATATGTTGTTATCCCAGAGACAAAGTAGAAATATCTCATGTACCCGTAATTACACCGGCCTTAGCCTTCAAACCGGAACACAGCAACGTTGCTTTGCTGTAGAAATAGGTATAGTAGCAGTACTTCCCGGACGAGCTCCTTCACAAAGAGCTCTAATGCTACTACTAAAATCTAGTTTTGACGATTGAATTGAAATGATTGGATGAAACTGTAGTCATGAACATGTACAAATGCAAACACCTCTACTCGCTCATAACTTGCACCCCATCCAGTATTAAGACAGTAATAAAACAACGTCAAGCGTGCGAGTGTAAAATTTGTCACGATCTATTTGAGCCGAGCCGATCGATGACTCTGATCTGTCATTCGCGGGTTTTCAGAGAAATGATCGCGATTACTATTGAGTGGAAACTTTTTTTGAAAGTGAGCTCGGAGACTTTAATTTTAATATGTATATTTACAGACATTTAAATTTATTTATGTATACAGGGTTATTTATAAAACACAGACAACCTGTCAGGACCATGTTACTAACATCATAATCAACAACTTTTGTTCTATGACATTTAAAGGAAGCGGAGGAGCGGAGCGGAGGGGAGCGGGGTTAGGGCGGCGGGGGTGTTTGTACATGACCTATTTACAATTTTACGGAAATCCTTCAGTCGGTCATTCGCTTCAATGCGCTTGCGTTGCTTGATTCTGTAAAAAAATATAGAACAAAATTTGTTGTTTATGATGATAGTAATACAGTCCTGCAAGGTTGTCATTGTTTTACAAATAACCCTGTATACATTTAAATATATGTTAAATGACACGACCAATTACGGGTTAAATGACTGCAAGTTCGTATTTTCTTAGTTTTTTTTTGTAAACACTAGTACGTTGACTATTTTCTACTACAGTTGACTAATTAACTTAAGAAACAATGAAATTACAGGCATATGAGATATTTCAACTTTTGTCTGTATTGTAGAGATCCTTAGGCGGTGATGACCACTCCTAAGCAGGACCGTCGGCTTATTTACCATCGAGCTCGACATAATAATAGAGTTATTTGTATATTTGGGGGCTGTACACTCTCCCCAACGCAAAGATATACACTTCCGGGGCTGCGGGTTGTTCGCAAGAGATACCGCGCCCCCGGAACGCAAAGGGCACAAGAAGGAACATGGGTGGGTTTTAGTCAGTAAAAGTCTGACACTCCCTCCCGCCCCGCCTAGGGCGGGAGAGGTTATTTGATGATTTACCACCCACCAAAAAAAAAAAAAAGATATACACTTACATACACTTACATACAACTTTTAAGCAGAAAAAACTTAATCACATCGGTTTATGCGTTCGAGAGCTACGATGGGACAGACACACACACACCGATACGTCAAACTTATAACACCCCATCGTTTTGGGATTAAAAGGAGCACAATAAAAAAAAAACATTCACATTAATAAACTACTCATATTGCTTAGCAAAAAGGTTAGTACTACTGTTACCGCCGTTAATGCCATACTGCTTTGATATTTAATTCATTTAATAAATATACAATTAATTTGTTATTCCAGTGACTCAATTAATGAACCATAACCACTAATCACTCAAACAATCGTAACCTTTGATACGACCATAAAATAACAGATTCACTACCACTGAATTACATATCACAATCAACAATATAAAGCCTGATTAACAACACATTACGCGATTGTTAGACGCGAGATATGTCAATTTAAACGCACAAATCCGATTCGCATCCATCACCGATCGCGGCATTAGCATTAGCACATTAATTAACAATTAGGTGGACGCGCGTCGACGCGTCAACGCGTCCGCGACACGCGCGGCTTGACGGGTTAGGAGGGTTGGTTGCAGTGTGAGCGGGTAACTGGATTTATTTTGTTTTTTTTTTTGAAGTTTTCAGGTAGCAGCCCAGAGTTAAGAAGTTGGTTGTTGCTGTAAGTGAAGCCGTTGGTAAATCTTTGACAGTCGTTATGACTTACCAAGGCTGGTACACCTAGTTAGACTGAAAGATAACCCCAACTTTGGGAAAAGGCTAGGCAGATGACGAAATATTTAAGGTAACTTTACCTACCTCAGTGATCCAAGATCCCAGACTCGTCAGACTTACGTCATCTTGGCATAGCTAAAATTTTGAGAATAGCTATAAGTTGTTAAAAAGGTCTGCGAATTTACTAGATTCAATGCTGGACCCATTTTCAGATGTCAGGTACAAGAGTTACTTTACTTATTTTGAAGTAAGCAAGAGATGACCTAACAAGCGATTAATTTAGCAAAATAAACTTACTGTCTTCCCTCGTCTCCCGCTCCCCGCTGTCAGGGTGACCACCTCTCCCTTTGACGTTTGGGACGCGTAATGAAGTTTGTGGCGTGAGGTTGTCAACGCAACATGGCACTGTCACTCGGACACAACCCTGTTTAGAACATGTCGTTTGTTATGGAAAAATAATAATATCAAAACATAGAAATAATTATGTATAACCTCTGTGGCATATAAATATATTTTTCTAACTTAACACAAAAGATTGGATCAAGAATTGTTCGATAATTAAGAGCTTAGTCTTAATTCTATAGTCTATGCAGTCGAAGCCGCGGGTAAAAGCTAGTATTACACAATACAGGCTTAGCAGTATCAATCTGTAAGATGTTTTTTTAACGGGCCAAGGCCGCGACACTATTCCCATACACTGCAACTTCTGAAAGCCAGAGAGAGAGAAACGAGTTTCGGAGAAAGAATTCAACTGACTTGAATCCTGCAACGATGATTTTAAGTGAAGTCACTTTGACGTGGCTTATGAATCTCTATGTGGAATAACTGCTCATCTTAAGCAAACTCACCTAAACTCATCCAGAGAGATTTTCACAAAACAAACCATCTATTCCTCGTTATACGCTGACTATCTTGAATATTAAAAAATAAACTTTTCTCATTTCCATATTGAGTTTAGAAAAAAAAAGTATCAATTTTAGATATGAAAACCACCAATATCCACCCTCTTACGCGCCATAGAATTATTATTAAATGTTGCATGTATTAAAATTTATATCGCTAGTAACCCCAAAGTTATTGACAACGCAGTTTTATTGAGGAGTATGTGTACGTGTTGTATAGTAGGTATCTATTGTGGATTATTAATTTTTACTAGGAAACTGGCTCGTTGGCCTAGTGGTCCTAAGCGCGACTGCTACGCTAGAGGTCTTGGGTTAGATTCCCAGGTCGAGCAAAAAGTGTTATTGGGTTTTACTATGATATTCTCAGTAGCAGCTCGGAGTTAGGATTTGTGCCCGGTTAATGGCAATAGGCTCGCCCCCCTATTACATGAAACCTTAACATACCGGCGAACTGTGGGTGTACATTGTTACACCTCTGCCTAACCCTTCGGGGAATATAGGGGTGATGGTATGTATGTACCTACGATGTTTTGTCTTGTGTCATCTTAAAGACAAGTATACCAGCCTATTATTGTCCCACTGCAAGGCAAAAGCCTCTTCTCATACAGAGAAGGGAAAAGCATTGATCACCACAAGGTGAATTGCTCACTTGATTTTAAGAGGTCACACACAACTGCCTATAGCCATCTGCAATACCGGAGGCCTTGTAAATGCGTTGCCATCCCAGAGACAAAGTTGAACCCAAAGTCAAAGCATTTATATCAATTAGAATATTTACAGGCACTTTTGAATTGTCAAGAAGTTACGGATTAAAGTTGAAGCTAGCTCACAACGTAGGTCTCTATGAAGAAGAAGTGCCTCATGTGCCTGTAATGACACCGGCACCCACACCCTTCAAACCGGAACACAGCAACGCTGCTTTGCGGCAGAAATACTAATAATACTTCCCTAGACAAACTCCTTCACAAAGACTTTATATATAAAAGTAGCCCCACTCCCTAAATCAAAGAAAAAAAAGCACAAAAAACAAACACATTTCCATACAAACAGTTTCCCTATCTATGATCAAATAAAATCTATTCCCAATTTAAGTGGAATAAAGACCGTTAGCACATTTTTTATAGCATCTTATCTTGCAGAACGATTGTCGAAGATTGAACCAATTTCGCGAGCAAATGTATGTGTTGCCTCGTTTTTTATTCGATACATATCTATATGGTTCGATGGCAGTAAGGGGAAGATTGGTGGGGGAGAGGAAATGCGTGTGTATGGAAACTTGTTTGTTAGGAAAAATATATTAAGGGGGTAGACAGACACTTAACGAAGACGGAAGTTAAATGTGCTTGCGAGTATCATTATTATCATCATCGCATCCAGCGATTTCCTACCCATTTCCAGACTCCGGGCTGCTACTGAGAAATCACCTAAAGAAAAATACAATAACACTTTTTGCATTACCTGAGAATTGAACACAGGACACCACACTCGGCGATCGTGTTTGCGACCACGATACCAAATGGGGCAGTAGATATTTCAAATACCATTTACAAATAGGTAAAGATTGAACAAGACAAGTTAAAATACCTACTCATCATAAAAATGAAAGGAATATAAATCCGCCATTCCGTTTAAAACTTCCATCTCGTAAAATCTTCAAGTTTCCGCTCCGGAAGTAGTCGGAGTTCGGAATTCAAATTCGAAAAATACGTTCCTTTCCGCTTCCGGCGTTTGATTCCTTCAGTGATACGACGTTTCCTTCGCGCGGTGATATTTGTGTTTATGTCACTGTATTAGATACTACAAACATTTACTACAAAATATTTGTCTTCTTCTGCATCAATGACTAACTTAAGTACGTTTAAGTTTTTTTTTTTAAGTTAACTTCACCATCTACTCTACGCGAGGTGATTATTAAGTACTTAATCTAAGTTTGATTATAAGTCGACATGGTTGTATAATAATATTTTTGGTTTCATTGTTTTTTTTTTAATTCCTGATTTAGTTTCGGACCTTAGGACCAACTCTACTAGGGTCTATTCCATCAACTGTACCGCGAATAACAGTACACAACCAGCTTTGCATACACGCCTTTCACAACGAGACATTTGTTCAGAAAATTGGAAAATTATATCGCACATAAGTCTATGTTGCAAACAATAATGTCTTATGTTGACGCTGTGGACGGCTGGGGGTTGGCAGGAGTGTGGAGTTGATGGGGCAGCCATTACAGGAGTATTGGGTCCTTAATTCTATTGATTTTTCCTTGATTTGTACTGACAATTTTGCAGGCCGCTTAGAATCGCTGTACGCTTTTCTTCTAACCTTTAGGAAAGATTATAATCAAATCTAAATTCAGTCATTAATTGTCACTGACATGAGATTACGACAAAATTTAAAACATTTTCAATTAACAGAATTGGCTTTCTTATTTTTAATATAATAATAATAATAATAAATTTATTTATTTTCAATAAAATTACACACAATTACAATATTTATTACAATAAGTGACTCTATTTCAAAGATTTATGGTAATTCGTAACTGGATTTGGGAACCACTGCATCCGAACTAGGTGGTAACCTGTATCTCGGAGTACAGTCCATCCCCGTAAAAAATTGTACTATTTTAAAGCCATTATTAATCATTGACACTATAAAATTACCACTGTCACGTGTGTTTAGTTAAGTATCTCTATCTCTAGTTATCTCTATCTATTGACGAAAACCGTATTAAAATCCGTTCAGATTCAGATATTTATTTGTTATTTTTTTTAGTGTAGGTACAGGTATAAGATGATACATGGTTGAAGGTTTCCGCTACATTCTACCTTACGGCATGCAAATTTACAGAAATAAATAATAAATCAATACTTTAACATTAATTACAAATATCATGTCGTTCTAATTAACATCAATAAATACAATAGAAATAGTCACTGAAATGAAGAGTGTGGAGCCACCGTTGTGGAGTTTATAAGATCTAAGCGTATAGGCTGCGGATAGCGACTTTGTTTTATACTTTGACAGAGATAACACTATATACCCTACATGAGACCATAACATACCATCACGCCTGTATTCCCCGAAGGGTTAGGCAGAGGTGTATCAATGTACACCCACAGTCCGCCGATATGTTTAGGTCCCATGCAATAGGGGGCGAGCCTATTTCCATTAACCGGGCATAGATCCTTAATCCGAGCTGCTATTGAGAATTTCATAGAAAAACCCGATAACATTTTTCGTTCGACCTGGGAATCGAACCCACGACCTCTAGCATAACAGTCGCATTTAGGACCACTAGGATAATGAGACTAATCTATAGTAATCACAAATCATCTTTTAAATTATCCATGAAATATGGTACAATATATTCCTCTTCAAACCTAAGCTCTTCAGACATCAAACTACCATTGGTTCTGTGAGCAGAATACGCTATATTTTTACAATATTTTCAGAATAATATGACGTAATACCTCCACCGCCGTCATACGTGACATTGATTTGCTTCTTTTAAATTGTGGATGGTGTCTACTGGAGTAACTCAAGAAATTATCAATACTAATATTATAAATACGAAAGTAACTCTGTCTGTAACGCTTTCTTGACTAAACTGCTGAACCGATTTTGATGGAATTTTATATGGAGTACACTTGAACCCCAAGAAAGGACATACGCTCCTTTTTATTCTGCGACTTCGTCTGCGTCCCTGGTAACTGGCATTTACGCGGACAAAGACGCGGGTAAAAGCTAGTAAGATTATAAATCGGATCGAGTTCTAATGGCTACTATAAAAGGTCGTCCAACTTGATAGAATATGGCAGGACATGTTTGAAGAAATTGTGGGCCCAAGTAGCACAGAGCTGGTGTCCTAAAACAGTCAGACGCGGTCATGAAAGTCTATGAAAGAGATGGTCGGACGAGCTAGTTGGATTTTTCCAAAACTGTAGGGGGACGAAGTACAGAATAACGGATCAGAATCGGAGAGAGACCTTTGCCCAGGAGTGGGACAGACGAGCTAATAGCTACACCATCACGTCTGTATTCCCCGAAGGGTTAGGCAGAGGTGTACCAATGTACACCCACAGTTCGCCTGTACGTATAGGTCCAATGTAATATGGGGCGAGCGTATTGCCATTAACCAGTCACAAATCCTAACTCCGAGCTGCTACTGAGAATTTCATAGAAATACTCGATAATAATAGTACATTCTGATATAAGTGGGTAAAGTGGTGGTGGGTTTTCTTTGCGCTCGAGGGTTAAAGTGGATAGTATTATAGTGAAAGTGTTCTTTGGAGAATTTTGTTGAAGTAAGCTATCAAATCCTAGTATAACTCGTAGGTCGGAGAACAGCTCAGCCTAAATAATTAACTGAGGCAGATTTTTACAGAATACCAAGACTTGTAATGTACAAAACTTGTGAATAAGAAGAATAATAATTGTACCAGACAAATAATTGCCCACAGCGATATATTCTGTAAAAATCTGCCTCAGTTAATTATTTAGGCTGAGCTGTTCTCCGACCTACGAGTTATATACTACTATGTGATAGCATAGCTATCAGCATACAAAAAAATCTTATAAACTGAAGTTCTTAAACATTCTTAGCTACCTACAGCATAACTCCTGCCATCCCTAATGCAGATAGATGTAGTGTAGAAGAGGGATTTTTGATAGCGCTCCGACTGGGAGGGACGCAACTATTTATATTGAATTTGTTATGTTAAACAATTTATTATTTCGCGTTTGCCAAACGATTTCCTGCATACGTCTCTGGTTTTTTTGTCATTTGTTTTGCTGACTTATTTCTAAAGGTAAACGATCGATGTTCTATTGTACTGACAAGGAGGCAATGAGGTTTTGTGTAGATTCGATTCAATATTATTAATTTTAACATGTAATTGACGTTCAGGAGTTCCGCATATTGGTCTGATTGAAATAAATTATGTGAAGATATAGATTTTTTTTTCGTTTTTTTTTTGTAGTTCCTCTAACTTTATTTAAATCAGTAGTCGTTTCTAATAATTAGACAAAAGTATGGAGTAAATAATGTATAGATTCTTTTTCCATACGGATTAGTCTGTAGTTTCTTACCCATTCTTCTACGTATGAAACTACCTTTAGGGGCAATCTGATTTAATCATATTTTCTCTTCTAAATGAAGTTCATAATGGTCTAATTAAAATTACTGATTTGACTTAAAGGTTTCATTGACATAAAAATTAGGAGGAAAGAGGAAAAAGGGATTTATATGGCAGATGTGAGTGGAAACGCCAGGAGAGGACGTCCTAGAAAGACCTACCATGACCTAATTGGTAAGGTTCTTCAGAAAGGTCGGGTGCGCAGTACTCGTAACCGGCGTGCTTGTATGAACAGATACATAAACGTGGACGAGGCGAAGGAAGTATGTAAGGATCGTGGCGGGTGGCGTTCTTTGGTTTCTGCCTACCCCCATGGGAAAAGGGCGTGAGTTTATTATGTATGTATGTATGTAAAAATAAGGCCTAAAAAAATGCCTTACTTTCAACATAAACCCGACTAAACTACTTCAAACAAACAGCATTGGAAGCAAAGAACATCTTGCTTCTTAAAAAAATTGCTCACTTAAGGAAAACCATACAAATATAGGGAAATCTTTCCAAAACCGGTAACGCAATATCTGCCACAGCTCAATTCCCACAATATTTGGTAACAAGACAACGTAAACACGACCAATTCAATCTCACTTAAGGCGAATACAGTAAAGGGAATACCCCTATACACACGCCTCAGGCAAACGACACCAGCATTTTCACCAAATTGAGAAAGAACAAATTACATTTGATTTTATTTTACAATTTCTTTTCGATAGCTTCGCCTTAACAATGACTTATGTGAGGTTTGAGGGAGTTTGGACTTAATGGGAAATTTTTTATGGTTGATATTTGAATGTGTGGTGGAGATCGAGATTTTTATGTGTGGTGAAAATATAAGGGATTTAGTTTTAGTTAGAAAAGTAATATGGTCTTTCTATTTTAGGAAATATAATCATCATTGTCGTTTGAAACGCTTTAATATCTTACAATTAGCTGGTCGATACTGTATAAATCTACCTCGGTATATATATTATGTAAGTTGACATTCCTATTATTTGACATTGACAGCTTACCTCAAGCTCGTCCATATTCATCGAGGGTTATTTTCACAGAATAGCACGACATCTTCCTTTTGGTACTTATTTTGGACATCAAGCAGCGTTGTTGTATTCCTATTTATAAGTCCAGTACGTGCTTTCTAGCTTCTTCCATGATGGTTACAAGGCCAATTCAACTAATTTGAAATGTTCAAATCTATTTGTAACCGATTGTTATTGAGATGTTCAATAACAATCAGTGTAAAAAAAATTGACACATTGAGACTGACATTAGATAACGATCGTTCCTTAAAGTTAGTAGGATTCCCGCTCTTGTAACATTGGTATGTTTTGTCGTCTGCTTAACCGTTCAGGGACTACAGGCGTGATGGTTCACGCCTGTATTCCCTGAACGGTTAAGCAGAGGTGTACCAATATACATCCACAGTTCGCCGGTATGTTTAGGTTCTATATAATAGGAGGCGAGCCTCTCTATCCCTGTTCTTCTGACATTTTTTTTTTAATTTTTGTTTAAATTTGTAGCATTGTTTTTTTAATGGGGCATGCGGTGCTAACCTTTAAGAAATTGTAGTACTAACCTTAGATATAATCTTATTTTTTATAGAAATGTAACAGTATATACAATTGTTGGTTGGCCAGAAATAATAAATAAAATAATAAAATAAATATTTACAGCAGGCGGTGAACCGGCCGTTATTATAAAAAACGTACAAATTTTAGTCCCGTATATTCCACACTCGGGCCTAATGTTCAATACTTGATGTACACCAAATGTGATCTTCTGACAACAGGGGTGTTCGTTATTGATGTCTCTTTCAGATCAACATGTCTGATCTCGGTAACAGCCGTGATTTAGCAACACCCTTTATGTATGCAGATGGCTTCTAAGTGATTCGCGGTATGTTTGTGAGAGATGGAATTTGAATGGTAGGATGGATTAATGGATGAAAAATATTGGAAGACTATGTAGGGTATGTCCGCCGTTGTTGTGTATTGAGTTGAAGAATTATTTGCACATGAGACATTTAGCTTTGTCTCTGAAAATCAAGGCACCCATGCTGCCTCTTATCGCAGATATCTTATAATTAACACAAATGTTCAAGATCACATCATGATGTATTTAGTCATTATTCTTTGAATTATCAGCATATAAATAATTTGCATACAAACGTATATCACCTACTACTGTGTAATCCAGTATAATTCTGTGTAACAAATATTGCCAAATATTTATTTTAAACAGGTAATAAAATTAAAAATGTTTAGTTACCCCCGACAGAAGAATAGATATCTCTACCGCAGCTAATAAAAGATCTGATAACTTTTACGCGGCTGAACCGATTTTGTTAAAACATATCTAAGAACCGTCGCTAGAAGATCTGCTTTCAAATTAAAAAAATCGCATTCAAATCAGTTCACCCGTTTAAGAGCTACGGTGCCACAGAAAGACACACAGACACGTCAAAGTTAAAACTTCCCTCGTTTTGAGTCGAGGGATAAAGAGTATGTATGGAGTTTCTTGGTCATTCCTCTCCATACGAAACTACCTTTTGGAATTTGCAACTTAATTTAATTATTTGCACTTTTGAACGTATTAACGTTCAAAAGTGCCTCTTAATAGTCTAATTGAAATAAAAGATTTGATTTTCATAACATTAGTTCCTACCTACATACACACCTGTCAAAATCTGAACCAACTCTACAATTTCATCTCTACCAAATGACCAAGAGCCCTTATTCCGTACACGTCTCGCTGTGATTCGTCATGTCTCTACATCTCTACAATATATCTCTATACGGACGTATATCCTTCAAACAGTGGGTCGTATTCGTCACTTTTATACCTTTATATTTACCTAGGTACGCGTAAAAGCCGATACGTAGACTTAGGAAGAGGTAGAGGGGGTATGAAAATGGGCTGTGATTTCTGTTGGTGGAAGAAAAATTTAGTAAATTAATCTGTAACTGAAAGGTAATATCTCTTTGTAACACATATTTAAAGAAGTGTCAAAACGGTAAAAGGTTATTATTTACAACAGCCTAAATCCAGAAATAACAAAAAATACTATTTCGAAACATTTTATTTACATATCTAATGATATTTGTGTGTATAATTTACAAAAAAAAGTGGGGAAGTTTGTAGCTCGAAATGGTTGGTTGACATTTGCCGTGATCCATGGTGTTGCGACTGATAAGCTTTTGAATTAAATTCCAAGATTGTGCAAAAAATTTTGGGTTTTTCCAACAGCAATTTTTGGGTAGCATGACTGCCCCGTTGGTCTCGTGGTCGCAAGCGCGGCTAAAGAGCGTGGGGCAAAAAGTGTTATTGGGTTTTTCCATTAGGATGTGCTCAATAGCAGCCCGGAGTTTGGAAGTTGGTGGTGTTTCACCCCCGTGCCTCGGAAAGCACGTGAAGCCGTTGGTCCCGGCTATCATTCGCAGATCTCTGACAGTCGTTGCGCATAGTCAGAAGCCAGGACGTCTGATAACCAGTCTAACCAAGAGGTATCGTGTTGCCCAGTAACTGGGATGTAGAGGTCAGGTAGGCAGTCACTCCATGTAAAACACTGGTACTCAGGTGTATCTGGTTAGACTGGAAGCCGACCCCAACGTAGTTGGGAAAAGGCTAAGTAGATGATGATGAATTTCTGGGTAGCATGCCGAAATTCGAATTCGTGGCCGGTTACTTGCTTTAAACATGGTATTAAAAACATATCTGGTGCAATGTAGGTTTATTACCCAAACACGTCTTTTCGCTCGTCCCCTCAGGAATATCTAATAGTTTTTGTTTTTTTTTAAGTCTTCCAGAAATGTCAGGTCTATACATCCCTAAGTCTATTCACAATAACATTCGCAGGATCACGTACGCGTCATTTGCAGCGCAGCCGCGGCCTGTACGTCTTATTGTGGCAGATCGTGACGGATTTTTACGAGAAGTCGCGACATCGCGCGTCTTGGACACTGATGCCTAATGAGAGATTTTTTTACGAGTTCACGCGGTTGTGTGTTCTGTGTTTATAGCGAATTACTGGCTTGGTCTGTGTTGGTGTCTCTTAATATATTATCTGCAGAAAGGCTCGGAAGAAAATTATAATTCTTTACTTATGCTTATTTGTTTATTCTGCAGTTTAGATGTAATAACAGACAGACATAATTATAAAGCAAAAAAAGGAAAAAAACTGCCTCGTTAGCCTAGTGGTCCTAAGCACGACTGCTACGCTAGAGGTCTTGGGTTCGATTCCCAGGTCAAGTAAAGTGTTATTGGGTTTTTCTATGTAATTCTCAGTAGCAGCTCGGAGTTAGGATTTGTGCCCGGTTAATGGCAATAGGCTCGCCAACTATTACATGGAACCAAAACATACCGGCGAGCTGTTGGTGTACATTGGTACACCTCTGCCTAATCCTTCGGGGAATACAAGCGTGATGGTATATATATGTTGATGTATTAGAAATCTAAAAATATCTGTTAATTTTGCCTAATTTTTCCCTGATAGGAAGCTACGTTATCTCCGAAAGTAAAAGCTATATTTTATTACCTAAAAATATATATTATCCGTAAGAAAATGGGCACGAACGAAGTCACAGGTAAAATCTAGTATTAAAATAATCAAAGAGGAGTCACTTGTAAATTTACCAAATATGACAACACTTTGGCCCTCCTATGATTTTATTTTACTTCACCACATAGAAAAATCGTTGTGGCAACCCCTTAATAACTTTATTTGGCTTCGACAGATTACCCAATAAAACATGCGATGGACAATTTGTGAGCAATACCCTACCTTTAAGGAAGTAGGGTGCCCAAGTTATGGGCCACATAAAACGGGACACCCCCTATATGCGACAACTGGATTGACCACATTTTACGGCCGGAAAATAGGGATAGTAAAATTTTTATTCTGTCCTTTACTTACGGCGGAATGTTAAATGATTGGTAAAATTATTTTTTATGAATAATTCAAAATGGCGGATTTAAGTGTTGCCAGATTTTAGTTCGATGTAATGTTGTGGGAAATGAAAACAATTTATGAAAATTAATGTATCTTTTCTTGCTTGCGTGTTTAGTTGCTGTCAATATTTTGACAGGCGTTAGTTAACGGGCTGCTGTTTACAATAGTTCTATTGTAAAAATTGTGATTGTTTTATTTTTAATTTTGTCAATGCATTTAAGTAGTCAGCAATTAAAAAAATAATATTTATCAAAAGTAACAGTTAAATCTAATCATATGGTTTAGTAATATTGATAAACATGGCACAAACATGGATTACGTTTAAAAAAACTTAAAACTTAAGGTCAGTTATTGTAGTATAAACTTTATTTCGATATCTGTTAAGTTACTAGTACGAAAACTGAATTTAGAAATCATTCTAAATTGTCAATTTTGAATAAAGAACTTTCGAACCTTCGAACACATTTGAAATGAGACCGTAAGAATTCGAGTACCTCTCAGAAAACCGCCTTTATTACCACACAGATACATAAAATACACTCCATACCACAGAACCCCATAACAAATAATGTTCGGAAATAATACTATGATTCCAAAGGTAAACAATGAAATAATTGAAGGTAGTGCTTCGGCCCATAAGCGAGAGGTGTGGACTATAAAAGCACCACAAACTCGGGAAGCTGCGGATTGACAGTCGCATAAAACTGAGTCAGAATGTTTGAGGTGACGTTTTATCTCCTGCGGGAGCTGTGATCCTGGTACATTGTGTGTGGTATGAGCAGATTTCTTACACGAATTATAATGGATATAGTTAATTGTTAATAAAGGGTTTTTTCTAAAAACTTTTTTCGGTTTATTCGATACTAGGTTCCGCCCGCACCTTCGTTTGCTTGGCTGATTTACCACAGTGAAGTTACATCTTTGGTTACTGTTACCCTATTTTACTCCAGAATAATGGAGAAATCTAATGGTTAAAATCAGTCCAGTACTTACGGAGCTTATTAGGTACAAACAAACAAACAAATCTTTCTTTTTTGTTATATTATCAGCTTCTGCCCGCGAGTTCGTCCGCGTCAAATTTGATATACTATCCCATGGAAACAGTACATTTTTCCGGGATTAAAAGCATCCTATGTGTTATACCACACTACAATCTATCTCAGTGCCAAATTTCATCCAGATCCGTTCAGTCGTTTAAGCGTGAAAGAGTAACAAACAAACAAACATCCATCCATCCATCCATCCTCACAAACTTTCGCATTTGTAATATTAGTAGGATGTCAAAAGCATTAGGGACCAGTAACAAAATTCACGCGAACGAAGTAGCAGGCAACAACTAGTCAATAATAAATATACATAAATGAGAACTCTTGCATCATTGGTAGCATTGCATCATTATTTACAACATATAATAAATATATTTTCTAGATCAAAATTCATCACGGTTATCTATCTCAATGAGCACTAGACAAGTAGTCCAACTAAGCAATAGATATCTTAGTGAGCAAACATAATTACACTCCCTCTTTCCTCACTCTCACGAACGGAAGGACATCAGGCGCCAGACCAACGGCTTTACTTGCTTTCCGAGACACGAAATTCACACCACCGACTTTTAAACTACATACATACATAAACTCACGACTTTTTCCCATGGGGGTAGGCAGAAACCACAGAACGCCACCTGCTACGATATTTTTTTTTTTTTTTTTTTTATGGGACAAGCCCGCCACACTATTCCCAACCACTGCAACTTCTGTAAGCCAGAATCAACAGTGGAGACCGCCAGAAGAGCGCCGAGGCAATGAAGCTCGACGAGTCCCGGAGAAACGATAAAACTGTCTTGGATCCCGCAACGAAATTAATCAGAAAAGATTAGCGGAGGAGTAGGAAAAAATATTGTTTCCACTACCTGCTACGATACACTGCTGCTGCTTACATACTTCCTTCGCCTCGTCCACGTTCATACATCTGTTCATACAAGCACGCCGGTTACGAGTACTGCGCACCCGACCTTTCTGATGAACCTCACCATTTAGGCCATGGTAGGTCTTTCTAGGGCTAGGCGACTTTTAAACTCCGGGCTGGAAATCCCAAGAATTCTTTTCCTGACATGAGAATCAAATACAAGACCCTACAAGAGACGACGACATCAACCAGGCACTCAATGAGACAGTAATCAACTGCTAACTGATAAGAATAGAACGAAAAATCATTTTTAGGGTTTCAGGTACTTTCCTGGGTGTTTAGGGTCGCTGAAGCATCACGCCCATCAGTCCGACAGAACGCGAGCAGCGTCGTAAAAAAAAGCCAGAAAGGAAACCAAAACTGAACTCAATTTACGTTTGTGCTCACGACTTGTGGCGGTTACTATACCCGTCTAATCATCTACCTAAACTAGAATCCATTTGACACGCTCACTTAAACTAACTTTTTTTCTAAAGAAGAAGGGTTCTTTATTCAACCCCCTCAATGCTAAAGAGTCACGTCTTCGTCTAATTTAACACCCAATTTGTGTTGGTACCACTTCTGCGAGGAAAGGGTTAAAAAAGGATCCCTTTTGAAATAAGTGGGTAATGATGACGTATTTGAGATACTTATTGAACTTCTGAAGACTAATTCTAACCCCCGACAGAAGAATAAATATCCCTACCGCAGCTAACAAAAGAGCTGATAACTTTGAAACCGCTGAACCAATTTCCATCAAACATAGCTAAGAACACTCCCGACTAATTTACCATTCAAACAAAAAAAAATAAATCAAAATCGATTCATGCGTTCGGGTGCTATGGTTCCACAGACAGACACACACACACACAGACAAGTCAAACTTATAACACCCCGTCGTTTTTGCGTCGTGTGTAGTGTGTAGTGTTGTTAGCTATGTTTGATGGAAATCGGTTTAGCGGTTTCAAAGTAATCAGCTCTTTTGATAGCTGCGGTAGGAATTTTTATTTTTCTGTCGGGGGTTACTTAAAATCTTTATCATATTTGATAAAACACAGTAATAATGCATTCAGGTTAGTTACAAAATAGTAATAATAATGCACTCTTGATTGAAAATCGACACGCACAAAATGTACCGCACGCAAAACATGAATGCATGTAACGGTACAGATATCGTACAGGTATTTAGAGTTATTAAAAAAGAATTTGTTTTTTTGTAAAAATACGTTCAAAAAGATAGAAAGTTAACATTTACGGGCTGCCCCGTTGGTCTCGTGGTCGCAAGTGCGACTAATGTGCGTGGGGTTCGATTCTCAGGTCGGGCAAAAATTGTTATTGGGTTTTTCCATTAACATTTGCTCAGTAGCAGCCCAGAGTTTGGAAGTGGGTGGTATAACATCCCCGTGCCTGGGAAAGCACGTAAAGTCGTTGGTCCCGGCTGTCATTCGTAGATCTTTGACAGTCGTTACGGATAGTCAAAAGCCAGGATGTCTGACAACCAGTCTAACCAAGAGGTACTTATTGTGTTGCCCAGTAGCTGAATTGTGGAGATCAGATAGGCAGTCGCTCCATGAAAAACTCCGGTATTCAGTTGCATCAGGTTAGGCTGGAAGCTGACCCCAACATAATTGGGAAAAGGCTAGGCAGATGATTATGAGAAATTTGACCTTCAATATCTCCCAGAAATAATCCAGAAGAATGTAACTTTTGAACAGCTTAGCAACAGAGGGGGAGTGGGGGGGAGGCTCTTATCTACAATGTATACGTAACAAACGAATATTTATTTCTAGGTATTTCCCCGACTACAAACTATTATGAAGTATTCTGATAACTAGGCCGGGCAGACTGTTTAAGGAAAGCCATACTTACCGTTTTATCGTGACGTATTGTACTCTAAACTATTATAATGTATGTATATCCGGCCTGTTATTATATACCATAAGAGTACGTTTTTATTTTTTAACGCGCATAACTCCAGAAGTACTGGTCCAATTTTGATTTTTGAAGTTTACTCCGTAAGAATCGGTTTTCATATTTATGCCCGGGGCATGAAAATGTATGGGAGTAAAATCAAATGTTACGCATTTTGCGTTACAGGCTACATTTTGTCCATTGCCCACCACAGAGTTTGCACGACTGCATGTACTAAATATATAATTATATTAAGGAGTAAACTCCAGTCGTGAGTCAGAGCTACACACACATTTTTTTAAGCTAATATTAATCTATGTTCTCCCTGTGTGCTACAGACTACAATTTTATTATCAAAATAATTTGGGATCGGCAAGATACATAATGCGGATAAACTTACAGGCAAATGCTAGTACTTATACTGACATTAGCCATTGATACGCTATGAAGAATGCCAGAGGCTGGCATGTTGGCTGGTATGTTTAGGCCCCATGTAATAGGGGGCGAGCCTATTGCCATTAACCGGGCACAAATAAACTCCTAACTGCCACTGAGAATTTCATAGAAAAACCCAATAACACTTTGCTCGACCTGGGAAGCAAACCCACGACCTCTGACGTAGCAGTCGCGCTTTGGACTACTAAGTTAACGAGGCACTTTTTTAAATAATACCAAATGAATACCAGCTTTATACTGTCCCACTGCAGGGCTAAAAGCCTCTTCTCATACAGAGAAGGCACGAACGAGTATTGATCACCACCCATGCTCATGAAGGATTGGCGATTTCAAACCATTAATTAAAGTTTAGGTTTAGGTTCCAGATAAACTTAGAAAGCACATAATTATTAAATAGAAAATGTCACATCGGCACTTACCGTGTCCGGTTGCGAACTAACAGCCTTGTGTTTGAAAGGTAGGTGATTTAACCACTGGGCACAACTCATATTTCTGCCATAGTTACCATCTTCTATTACCACATAGTTTCAAATCTCACATCACGAGTCCAAACTGACCATGTTTAGTAAGACAAAGCGTTAAGGCGAAGTTTCTTGCGCGTCCACGCGTCATAATCTGGTGAACGGAACCGCGGTCCGGCTACTTGAGAACTTGCCCTTAAGTTGGCCGGACTTTGCAGAAGTTTGTCATACACGCCAAGTTCTAGATAATAGAAGTTATGAACAATGCACTGTGGTGATTTATTGAGAATTATGTCGTTAGGACGATTAAGTCCCCGTGGTACACATATAGTAATGGGAAGTAAAAATCGATATGCAATATTTGCGGCCGGGAATGGTTAAATAATTCGTATATAATCTTGCAATAGGAGAAAGTAGTAGGTAACTATTAAAGTGCATGCCAGGGTTGCGGAGTTTTAGCTCACCGTCCTTACGTTTAACAAAACGACAGGCCGTGTCGACGGCGCGTTCGTGTTCCACGCGCGCCTCAAAGAGATGTCAGCATATGGAAGGGGCCACTGAGGGCCGATGCCTGCCGGGGCTGCGGGTTGTTCGTAAGAGATACCGCGCCCCCGGAATGCAAAGGGCACAAGAAGGAACATGGGTGGGTTTTAGTCAGTAAAAGTCCGACACTCTCTCCCGCCCCGCCCAGGGCGGGAGAAGTTATTTGATGATTTCCCACCCAACAAAAAAAAAAAAAAAAAAAGGGTTGCGGAGTTTGTTAAGAGTCACCACGGCCCAGAAACGCAAAGGGCATTAGGAGGAACACGATTGGGTTTTAGTCAGTAAGAATCTGACACTCCCTACCGCTCCGCTCAGAGCGTAAGAAGTTATACTGTATTCCTCAAAGGATTAGGCAGAGGTGTACCAATGTACACCCATAGTTCGCCGGTATGTTTTGGTCCCTTGTAATAGGGGACGAGCCTATTGCCATTAACCGGACACAAATCCTAACTTCGAGCTGCTACTGCGAATTTCATAGAAAAACCCAATAACACTTTTTGCTCGACCTGGGAATCGATCAATGTACACTTTCTTACTTTAACAAAATCAGCTGATCCATAAATGGGATCTATAAAAATAAATAATTTAACTGAGCTTGTTGTTTTCCATTTTTTTTTTATTTTGGCAAACAAGCCGACTGCCCACCTGATGTTAATTGGTCACCTCTGCCTATAGATATCTGCAATACCAGAGGCCTTGCAAATGCATTGCTATCTCAGAAACAAAGTTAAATGGCTGATATGCCTGAAATCGGAACACAGAAACGCTGCTGCTGAAAATTAATAAACTTAGTTTTCTATTAATAAAAATAAATATCATTTAAAAAGATCTGTAGGTTTTTAAAAAACTTTCAATTTATTAGGCGACCCTGGCTACTTATTTCTTTTGTTGCCTGTACATTTATCAATATATAATGTTGACCGCTTTTAGCCAATAAGGGCAAAGTGATATCATTGTGTTTAAATGGTTCATAATAATGTAAAATAATCATTCCTTGAACTTATTTAAACATTATTCATTAATTTAATTCAAATACCAATTAATAAGGGGTTTCCCTTTGGACTTTGTCCAAGGCTAAATTGTGGGTAGGAATGTACCTGTCTATTGGTAAGAAGAAAATCATTGATTTCTACAAATTTGAAATGCGTACGATGATATTACATTTTGTGTGTGTTGTAAAACTAACTTTAATTAGGGCTAGAGGTGTAACAATGTACACCCACAGTTCGCCGGTATGTTTAGGTCCCATGTAATAGGAGGCGAGCCTATGGCCATTAACCGGGCACAAATCCTAACTCCGAGCTGCTACTAAGAATTTCATAGAAAAACCCAATAATACTTTTTGCTCGACCTGGGAATCGAACCCAAGACCTCTAGCGTAGCAGTCGCGCTTAGGACCACTAGGCTAACGAGGCAGTCATACAAACAATATTTGACAGAGGTATTACGTAGGTGTACTCCTCCACTTATAGGAGACCACTGCATGCACAAGGAGGTTAACAACTAGCTATCAAAGTAATTAAAAACATGTAAAGGAACCCCCGACAGAATAAAAAAACCTCTACCATAGCTAACAAAAGAGCTGATAACTTTGAATCCGCTGAACCGATTTCAATCAAACAAAGCTAAGAACACTCCTGACTAATTATCCTTTTAAACACAAGAAAAAAACAAAATCAAAATCGGTTCATGCGTTCGGGAGTTGCGATGCCACAGATAGACAGACACACACACACAGACACGTCAACCTTATATCACCTCGTTGCTTTTGCTTCGGGGGTTACGAATAAAATTATTAGATTTTTATTTTTAGAACTAGCTGTTGCCCCCGACTTCGTCCGCGTTTCCGTCGTTTCTCGTAAAAAAAAGTAGCCTATGTCCTTCCTCACGGTTCAGTGGTTTTGATGTAACAGACAGATTAACTTTCATATTTTAGTAGGGAAATATAATATGTCAATCTACAATACTGTTGAAAAATATCGCAATACGGAACCGCACAATATTATTGTTAATAGCTGTGCCCGCGACTCCGTCAGCGTGTAGTAAGAGTAGACAAATATAATCAGAGAGCTTCGAACTGCTAAGCTATCGGGAGTTACACGTGATATTGTGAGTCAACCATAAAAGATAGACATATGCTGTCGTGGGATATTTTTTATATAATTTTAAGAAAAATATTTCCGTCATACATGATTTCTGTGTAGCTTTAACCATTTAGGTTGCACACGCAACGGAAGCTTAAAAAATGGAGTAACTTCTCCCGTTTTCCCAACATTTCCCTTCACTGCTCTGATCCTATTGATTGTAGCGTGATGAAAAGTATACTATAACCTACTCAGGAGTATAAAAAATAATTGTACTAAGTTTCGTTAAAATCCGTCGAGTAGTTTTTGTTTCTATAACGGTTATACAGACAGACAGACAGACAAAAATTTTACTGATTGCATTTTTGGCATCAGTATCGATCCCAAATCACCCCCTGATAGTTATTTTGGAAATATATTTCATGTACAGAATTGACCTCTCTACAGATTTATTATAAGTATATAGATTTTCAGATGAGATAGATTTAGAAGCAGAATAAAATATAAATAATAATAAACTGAGTAAAAGAAATAATAATACTAAGAACAGTTATTTATAATCTATATTAATATTATAAAGCTGAAGAGTTTGATTGTTTGGTTGAACGCGCTAATCTCAGGAACTACTGGTTTGAATTGAATAAATATTTTTTTGTAGGGTAGTTCATTTATCGAGGAAGCCTTTATTATAATAACATGACGCTACGACCAATAGGTGCGGAGCAGTAACCAAAGACGTAACTTAATGCGGGCGATAAAACTTCGCGACGAAGTCGCGAGCAGAAGCTAGTTTATAATAAATATATATATTGACGGCACGGTTGGCGCAGTGGCTGAGCGATCGACTGCTGCGCTGCGTGTCGCGGGTTCGACTCCCGCACGGAACAAATATTTGTATGGCGTACAGATAGTTGTTTCGGGTCTGGCTGTTTGTGTATGTGAATTTATATGTTTGTAACCGCACCCACGATACAGGAGAAATTCCTAGTGTGGGGCAACGTTTTTTAACAAAAAAAAAAATCTATGCAACATTTTTTAAACATTGTGTTTTTTATTATTATTTTATGTTGTGCAACATTCTGTCTTAATGGTTACGTGGCCTGATGCTTTAGGCTTTTTGGTGACACTTCAACTTTATGTTGGTGTTTTCCTAGAAAACGTTAGCACGTCACGGTCTATGAAGTGTACCCAACTATAAGCATTATTTATTAATTAAAACTTTATGAAACAGTTAAAAAAACAAAACCGGATTTTATACCTCATGCACTCTCTACCAGTCAATCGAAGGTGGTGAAAAAATAACATGGCTGGTGCATTTTAAGCTACTGTCTTTCAATGTATCCTGCCTCTGTTGAGAGTATGGGACTTCTGCCCGACCTTGGAATCGAAATCTGGGTTCGATTCCAAGGTGGGGCAAAAATGTTATTGGGTTTTTCTATTACGAGTTTCTCAGTAGTTTTTTTTAAATGGGACAAGCCCGCCACACTATTCCCAACCACTGCAACTTCTGTAAGCTAGAATCAACAGTGGAGACCACCAGAAGAGCGCCGAGGCAATGAAGCTCGACGAGTCCCGGAGAAACGATATATCTGTCTTGGAACTTTCTCAGTAGTTGTACGAAGTCGTGACACCACCGTGTCTCGCAAAGCACGTAAAGCCATCAGTCCTGATCTCACCCCGGTTGTGTCGGACTACCGTTCCATCGGACTTTGAGAGTTAGGGAAGAGGGAGTGCATCTGTGTTTGCGCATACCTGTGTTTTAGTATGAGAGCTCTTTGTGAAGGAGCTCGTCCGGGGAAGTACTACCACCATACCTATTTCTGTCGCAAAGCAGCGTTGCTGTGTTCCGGTTTGAAGCGTATGAACATATAGCGCATTTGAACTTTGTATCTGGGATGGCAACGCATTTGCAAGGCTTCTGGTATTGTAGATGTCTACAGGTAACGGTAACCACGCGGTGGCCGTCGTCATACTATGACATTTAAAAACACACACACTTGTGGACTCTCATATCTCTTGCGTACTTGGCTAGTCTCCATTAAGATTAGCATAATGTAACCTAGTCATGGACATCGTCATCAAGATTTTAAACTTTCCCTAAAATCATTACTAGGATGATGAAATTACATCATGAATACGTTGATGTCATTTAGATAAGTACATATTGATACGAAAATTAGGAAATGGTTTTGTATTTTTTGTAATATTATGAAATGTCCAGGTAAATTATACTTTTATCTGAGAAAACTGCGACGTAGAGATATTAAAAAAACATTTTCTTTTTCGGGTAAATTGGGTAATCTTGATATTAATTATGAAAACAATAAGTATTAATTTCGTAATGCAACTGACATATGCCTATATTGAGCTTGCAAGTCACCTCCTGCCATTTTATCGTATCATATAAACATTGATCTGACACGGGCCATAGTCTTTCCATAGACCCAGATAACAGGTCCACTTATGTGAAAAATATTTTGAATGACTTTTGTAATTTTGACTTTTGAATTTGTAATTTGGATTTTGTTATTTCAAAAATGAGTAATGCATACCTACACAAAAAAAAAATAGTATGCAAGTTGTTAAAAATATTACAAATAGGTCGTCATGTTTGCCTTAAACAAAGGCATACAAATGTTTAAGTAAGTATATATCCAAAAATTTTACAGCTTTTGAAATTATTTAAATAGTAATACATAGTCCTATGTCCTCTTCTCTGTTTGCATATCTCGCAAAATCCCTGCGCAAAGAAGGAACGTGGATGGGTTTTAGTCAGCAAAAGTCTGACACTCCCTACCGCTTCGCATAGTGTGTGGAAAGTCATTTAATGATTTCCCATCCTAAAAAAAGGGGTTATCCGTAGATGCATGCATAGTGCATACAGGGATAATTGCCGGTTGGTGTTCCATACCATTATAAAACTGCCTAAGGGCCTCTGCTAGTTGGCTTGTTCCCGAGTTCATCAAGTGCATATAAACAATACATAATAATAATAATAAATAATTTTGTCAGTCCAAGGCCACATTTAGTAAATAGGAATATGACCACCACCACCATCACAACTGTATTCCCCGAAGGGTTAGGCAGAGGTGTAACAATGTACACCCACAGTTCGCCGGTATATTTAGGTCCCATGTATTAAGGAGCGAGCCTATTGCCATTAACCGGGCACAAATCCTAACTCCGAGCTGCTACTGAGAATTTCATAGAAAAACACAATAACACTTTTTGCTCGACCTGGGAATCGAACCCAAGACCTCTAGCGTAGCAGTCGCGCTTAGGACCACTAGGCTACCGAGGCAGTTAATATGCAATATTATGTTATTAATTATTGTTATTTATGTTATATGTATGTTAATATGCAGGAATATGAAATAAGGCTAAATGGTTTTTTTATTAAAAAATTCAAACAAAACATTGTGTTTGAACTTTTTTGTTTATAAAAACCTGCGTCGATCGAATACTTCTGATTAATCATTGCTTGAGTCACTCTAAAAAAGGAGGTACTGAAATATTCTGATAGTTGTCAAGAACTATCGATACACAACATTGAATAATTTACGTTATCATTTCAAATTTATAATAGATAAATGCGCACTTGAATTTGAATACAGTCCGCGACAAAAGGAAATAGCAAAAAAATAAGTAGAATAAAAAAAAAACGTTTATTTTTTTTGTCAAGTAACCTGTGCCTTCAACATGTCGTCCTGACCAATATACGTCTTACACTAAACTTTTACAGTTATTAGATTAGGTTCAAATTCCTTGAATTGCAAACAAGCCGACCTGATGCTAAGTGGTGACCGCTGCCTATAGGTATCTGTAATACCAGAGGCCTTGCAAATGCGTTGGCACCCCAGAGACAAAGCTGAAATGTTTTATGTACCTGTAATTTTGCCAGCACCCATACCCTTTAAACCGGAACACATCACCGCTGCTTCGACGCTGCTGCCGGACGAGCTCGTTCACAAAGATAATATTTCACAAAATAATTAACTTCTCCACATACTTAGTTGCTTGCATACCAAATAACTTGTTTAACGGTACAATTACAGTCAATATTTTATAACATCACAAAATTATATAAAGCAATGACATTTTTCCCCAATGAAATCTAATTTTCAAAATGTTCATCAGCTTCCGGTGATGACTGTACATTGTGTGGTACGATATAAGTGATTCCTTTCGTCATTTTCAGCCAGTATTCACTCACAGAAGGAAGAGAACACACTTCTATATAATATAATATAATTGGTTTAAAAAAAAAGGAAAATAGACTAGAGAGGAAGCATAGCAACCAATGGACGGGAGTTGTTTTCGATTGCCATTGAATTAGCAAGAAATATTTGCCATACCCTAAGGAGGTTGTGACAATGAATAGCAATGAAGATCCTTTCCCAAGATTGGATCCTGGTGAAGGAGTGTTGCCCCGGAAAAAATTTCAAAGTAAGTTTTTAAATAATATTTTTTTTTATATTTCTTGTTATCCGACTGCCGAAAAGGATTGTTTTTCGCGTATATGTGTAAGTAGGTATGTGTGTTTGTAATATTCTTTATGAGCTCATGTCCTCCAAACGTCTAGACGGATTTCTAGAATAAATGTATCGATGAATTTTTTTGTGCAACCTAATTGTCCCAGGATAGGTGATGTCAAAAAGAAACAAACGACAAATGATAATTATGTACCTAGCTTCCATAACACTGGATTCCCATCTGTGAAAAAAAATGCACAATTGTCACAAAAGTGCATAAAACAATTGAGTGTCAATACCCTTCAATATGTCGTAGTACCTACAGTCAGCAAAAGAGATAAGTAACCACGGTCACCTAATAAACTCAAAGTTTTTCTAAAAACCGATAGATGTATTTGAATTAAATTTATTTTTAATAATATAAAGAGAACAGTTTATTAAATAAATTAAATTTCCACTACCAGTTTAAAAGAAAATTTTAACTGTATTTGTCGATCTAGTTACTTATCTCTTTTGTTGACCGTACATAAATGTATTTGTACTTCCCTTTAGTAATAAATCATTATGATTCAAAGCTTTGTGACAAGGTAATTCCCTGGTACCTTCAATGTTATATTTATATTCTTAACCTACTTACTATAATTTTTAATTAACAGAAATTCCTCCGCATCGCCCTCTACCGGAAAAGTGCCCAAAAGACTGGCGGCATTGCCACGTTGGATGGTAATGCTTAAACGTCTGGTAAAGGTAAAGCCAGTCTTTGGGTCACGAGAAGTGTCAACTAACCGTTTAGATAAATCATGCGATGCGGATGAATTTTTTGATGTCACTTAGTTTTAGTTTCTTTTTTGTTATTATTAAGGGTTTGTCTAATTTTAAGGCTGTAAATATTTAATCTATATATTAATTATTACTATTATTTATTAATTAATAAATACAGAAATTTGTAA
Source organism: Caradrina kadenii (assembly GCA_947462355.1). Lineage (NCBI taxonomy): Eukaryota > Metazoa > Arthropoda > Insecta > Lepidoptera > Noctuidae > Caradrina > Caradrina kadenii. Next base: position 1,186,753 of record OX381693.1, on the reverse strand, counting down.
ATTGTCAATCGAAATAGCCAAAGAAGTTTGATCATATCTACACGATTGACTTACTAAAGTCTGTTTTAGCTGATAAGTGAATTGGAGGTGAGCTGACCATTTCATCGTCTGGCTCACTTTGTAGTAATAAATAACTAATAGTCACCATTTCATCTACTCATATTTCTGCCCGCGACTTTGTCCGCATCAATGTCGAAAGCTAGCTGGACATACGATCGGTATTAAAAGTATCCAATGAGCTTATTAAAGTCATGGTCAAAAAGTAACTCAAATTTCATCCAAATACGTTCAGCCGTTGAGGCCTAATTCTTTAACAAACAAGCATCTAAACATACACACTTTTATGGTAAATAATAATACCAGCCTATATAATTAATATCCCACGGAAGGGCAAAGATCTCTTCTCATACCATCTCCACGCATTCTCATGGCGGATTGGAGATTTCAGGCTTGTATAATGTCCAAGTTTACTCACTATGTTTTCCTTCACCGATATCAGTGATGTCCAAAATAAACTTAAAAAGTACATAAGTACATAATAAAGTGAATTATATAAAATCATTTTGGTTCTTGCTTTTGTCTCGTTCTGAACTCATGGATGGCCATCACGAAAGAATTTCATATTTTAAATAATTTATTTTTTACCACAAGCAACGCCATTCGGTCTACAAGCACACGCCTTCCAAGAATTTTAGTACATACCTATGAATATAATCGGACATACCTAGTCGAATACTAGGAATTCTGATAAAAAATCTTGCTACTTCAGTAAGGATATCAAGGGGCTTGCATTGATAACACAATTACAGTCAAAGTCATTTCATGAATATCTTTTGCATTTTTGCATCTACAATTTGATAAAATCCTTTTTTTGATAACGATAAAATGGCGACTATGATACATTTTTTTTTAACTCATAACATACCATCACGCCTGTATTCCCCAAAGGGTTAGGCAGAGGTACCGATGTACCTACACCCACAGATTGCCGGTATATTTAGGTCCCATGTAATAGGGGACGAGCCTATTGCTATTAACCGGGCACAATCCTAACTCCGAGCTGCTACTGAGAATTGGTCATCTCTTATCTGCCATGGCTTACATCTTTATTATTATTTTTATTGCTTTATATCCACCTTCAGTGTTTTTACATACAGAAGCAACAAGAAAATTGTAACCACGATGTTTGTAAAAACCAAATTGAAGGAAAAGAGTGTCGGTTGAGTTTCTTGCTCGTTACATTACCTACATTTTGGAACGAGGAACTAGCTTCAACTTTAAACTGTAACTTCTTGACAATTCAAAAGTACCCACTCCGAGCTGCTACTGAGAATTTCATAAAAAACCTAATAACACATTTTACTGGACCTGCTAATTGAACTCAATACCTCTAGCGTAGCAGTTGCGCTTAGGACCACTTGGCTAACGAGGCAGCTTTTCTTAAGTTGTCTGTTGTTTTCTGAGAACACTAGAATTGATACTACAAAATTCTTTATGATCACCATTATTATATCAGCAGAACGACGGCCACATCTGGCCTCTACTAAAAATAGCCACAATGACAGGTCCTGCGCTATCCGCATCTAACGGTTTCCTGCAACATTCATCAGGTCGTCGGTTCACCTCGTGTGAGGTCTTCCCACACTGCCGTCTGCAGGTGCCGTTCCTCAATGGCCGTATATTCTACGAGTTAGGTGCCCTGCCCATTGCCACTTGAATGCACAAGTCTAATTTCTACTTCCTATTAACATTATTAATGCAAAAGTTTGTGAGGGTTGTATGGATGTTTTTTACTCTTTTACGCTTAAACGGCTGAATAGATCTTGGTGAAATTTGGCACATAGACAGATATAGTCTGGAATAACACATAGGCCACTTTTTATCCCGAAAAAATGTACGTTTCCCGTAGTAACTTTGACGCGTACGAAGTCAGGGGCAGAAGCTGGTTCTTAATTAATTCGGAAAATTTCTGTATAGTTTAAAATATGTATTTTATTTTGAAATAATATATTTTCCATGGGGGCCGGTGACCATACTTCACAACATCAGAGCTCTTGAGTTGCCCAAAGTAATATAAAGCGTTTTATTTACAGGCTTGAAAATGGACGCAAATGTGTACCAACAGGCAACGAACCTGCTGCCTCTTGACCCGCCCCAGCCCCAGGACCCACCCCAGCCTCCTGAGGAAACAGTGATAGCCCCTTGGATAAAACATCATTTCTGCGCTGTCGCTGCAAAAAAACGTCAGGCAACTTTCGACCTTACTCCGCGGACTTCCGGACCTAAGGACCACGCACCCAGGGACCCAGCACCTAAAGACCCCGCAACCAAGGACTCAGCACTCGAAGACTTCCCAGCAGAAACCCGTTTATGTTAACATTAATGGCCACCAAGGATAAATAGAAAGATCCATTAAATTTGCAGTCGTGTCTTCGCTGAATAAGGCACATGTTTAATTGAAAATGAAGGAGCAAGGATCTTTAAGAACAGCAGGGAAATAAATGAATGGAGGGATCTCAAAACTAAATCAATATGAAGCTACTATGACCCCAGTCAGTTCTTGAATTTTAATCTCAAGTCAAAAGTGTTTTGAATTTACCAAATTCTGTGTCATTAATTGTCTCTGAAATAAGATTTTCTCGTTAGCCTAGTGGTCCTAAGCGCGACTGGTACGCTAGAGGTCTTGGGTTCGATTCCCGGGTCGAGCAAAAAGTGTTATTGGGTTTTTCTATAAAAAAATCTCGGTAGAAGCTCGGAGTTAGGTTTTGTGCCCAGTTAATGGCAATAGGCTTACCCCTTATTACATGGAACCTAAACCTACTGGCGAACTGTGGGTGTACATTGGCACACCTCTGTCTAACCCTTCGGGGAATACAGGCGTGATGGTATGTTATGAAATAAGATTTCCACTAGATTTTGAATGTTTTTACTAACAGGAATTTGCTTTCTGATCTCGCGTCATGTTATTCCATTTATTAGCTATTCTGTGTCTATATTTTATTTCTAGTATTTTTTTGCTCATAAAATTGCATTTATAATCTCTAATCAGTATTTGAATATATTGTATAGTTCTAAAGTAATATCAAAAATTGACCAAAACATATAAGTAATGTTGCTTATGTCTTGTTTTTTATTTGTATAAGTTAGTTTGTACAGAGGACAGCACATCAAGCGATCCCAATCTGCCAAAATTCCTTAGTAATTCAATTTTATTACAAAAGGATAAGGTTCATGTTCGATTGGGAAAATTTGACAGTTTGTTATGTTTAGCATCTGTATTTATTGTAGGTACGTAAGTTGTGTACTGTTATTAATTTTAAGAACGAGTAATTTCCAGCACTATGACGTAGTTAAGTGATTATGAATAAATATGATTAATCGATCTAAGAATATTTTCATGATTTGATCTAACCATTTTTTGTCAATTAATTATCCCAAAACATATAAACAATAATAAAATAATAAGGTACGTATAATTTATGATTAGAAAGGAAGAAGCTCTTTGGACAACGAGGATAAGAAAAAATCTGTGTCTAATACGTTTAATCTTTATGAAGTAGATTCAGACCTACTAACGTTCTTATCTCAAAAGGGGGATACATGTGTCTATTAGGTACCGCAATAATTGTATGTTGTGTTGTCAACGCCATCTATTGTTGAAAGTCGTGCAACTTGCAGACTGGTCAAAGTGCAGTGATGACGGAACAGATGGTGGCGCTAGTCGCTTTATCGGCGCATGCGCAACATGTGCCAAAACTCTTGAATGTCATCGTCACAGGTCGCGTTCTATCTTTAAATGTATTATATGGCTGACTGTATGGTAATAATCCCACATTAAGAATTCATAAATTACCGTTTGTTTATCATAAAAATTTGAAATTGGAACAATATTTTATTTGTACAATCGATTTCAAAATTCGGAAACGTTTATCGGCTGCTGTTTCTGACGTACATTATTTTCTGCTATTTCTGTTCATAGTATAAAACAAAGTTGCTTCCCGCCGTGTGTCTCTGTGTACGCTTAAATCTTTTAAACTACACAACGGATTTTAATGCGGTCTTCATCAATAGATAGAGTGATTTAAGAGTAAGCTTATACGCATAGAACATCACGCTATAACCTAAGGGAGCGGAGCTGTAACTAAACACGTAACTGAACGCGAGTGACACCGCGGGGGTATATAACTAGAAAACTATAAATAATTCTCTCCGCTATTTTCGACCAGTATTTATGTACTCAAGAAAAAGACTAAACGTTCTAATATAGGAATTAGTATTATAGAAAAAAAATCAATTTTACATTGAAATACGTTAAGAGAATTTGGGAAAAAATCTCAAAAAAAGAAGGATTGCACTCAAGAGGAAAAGTGAGATTGTATTCAAGAAGAATTTGCCAAACCCAAGGGACTGTGACAATGGACGAGCAAGATGCCTTGCCATACTCCGAATTATGTGACAGAATGGTTGCTGATGAGAAAAGTAAGTTTCTTAGTTAAAATGTTTATTATAATTAGAACATTAAAAGAGACATTTAAATATCATTTCCAAGAATAAATAAATTAATATAGTTGCCTTTTTGATATGAAAGTTTCGAAGGGAGTAAAATGTGCAAGAAACTCCTTTAATAATTTTACGTTATATACAGTGATTATATTATTACACACAAATATGCTGTACCTTGTATGTATGTGTAAGTGCCTCGTTAGCCTAGTGGTCCTAAGCGCGATTGCTACGCTAGAGGCCTTGGGTTCGATTCCCAGGTCGAGTAAAGTGGAATTGGGTTTTTCTATGAAATTCTCAGTAGCACTTCGGAGTTACGATGTGTACCAGGTTAATGGCAATAGGCTCGCCTCCTATTACATGGGACCTAAACATACCGGCGACCTGTGGGTGTACGTACACCTCTGTCGAACCCTTCGGGGAATACAGGCGCGATGGTATGTAATGTTATGATGTACCTTGTTTAAACACAAGTATATTAAAATAAGTACAGTAGAACTTTCAAAACGAGGCAATGCACATTAACCTTACATACCTTTGGACGTACATAGATTACATTGAACAGTTATTACTGGTTAATAATAAAACACATTTAATTTTAACGTATTGAATTAATTGAAAAAATATATACCATCACGCCTGTATTCCCCGAAGGGTTAGGCAGAGGTGTAACAATGTACACCAACAGTTCGCCGGGTTATTTAGGGTAATTAATTGAATTAATGAGAAATAGAGGATAAGGATGTTTCGGCAAAACTAAGACCAATTGTTCGTTTTAGTTCCAGCTTTAAAGATGGCAGCGACAGTGTATCAGCCGGCAACGAACCTGCAGCCTCCTCTCGACCCTCCGCAACCTCCGCCTACACAGCCATCGGGCCCTGTAGCACTTGAACCTGTTCCGAAAAAATCTTCTGAGCCATTGGACCCAGAAATCGTTTAGTATATAAAAAGAAAAGATCTCACTCCCTATTCCCTCACTCATATTCCGATGGGACGGCAAACCTACACGACTGAGGAGAGATCAGGGAAAGGACCAAGAGCTTTATTTACATGCTTACCGAGACGCGGGTGTCACACTAGTAACGTCCAAACTTCGGGCTGCTATTGAGAAATTCCTATTGGGAAACCTCGACATCACCAAGACTAAGTCAATGTCATAGCATTTATTTTAATTAGGTAAACCATTTACAGGCACTTTTGAATTGTTACGTTAGTTAGAAAGTTGAAGCTCGTTGCTCGTTCCGAAACGTAGGTAGGCAGGCCTCTACGTTGCCGCGGCTCTGGAAAGCAAAGGGCATTAGGAGGAACACGTATGGGTTTTATTTAGTCAGTAAGAGTCTGAAACTTACTTCCGCTCCATCTAAAGTGGAAGAAGACATTTGATAACATCACATCCTTTAAAAAAAAGGAAGGCCTCTATGGGGAAGAACGAGCAAGAAACTCCACCGTCACTGCTTTCAATTATGTTTTACAAAATTCTGGTTACACTTTTTGACAGGCCTGGGAAACAAACCACCCAATGCTCAACAGCCGTGCTTTCGACCATGACACCCAGCGGTACAGTCACAAACGTCAAACATTCAACCGCAAAAGATAATACTTGATTGATAATAAATTCTTTAAATAGCTTTTTATCGTACGGTATTTATTACTCACCTAGTTATTTTATAATGTGTACGAAAATCCTGGACATGATAAACTAGTTTCAGCACTTTGTCCGCGTGAAAGTCAAGTATCCCATAACAAAATAGCCTATGATACTCGACAATGGTGTAGCCTTATTATCAGTGAAATAAATTTATATTCGAAAGTATTATATTAATATCACTTTGCTTTGGGATATGGGCAGGAAGAAGAAGTAAAAGACTGTGCTTTGCGCACTGTTGGATTTTCAACGTTCGGCTCAGCGCTGAGAGTTAAAAATCCAACAAGTAAAAGTATTATTAAAATGGTGCTATTTTAAAAGATGGTGGTAGGCCTTCAGCACTCCCAGAGATTATATCTTATGGGAAGGAATTGTCTATTTATGTAGTAGGTAATGTAGTTCAAAGTTACACGAACAAATATGTCTGTTCTCGCCTCACATGTCGTCGTTCATCCAACATTTTCTACACTAAAGATCGAGACTAGAATTGAAATATTTCTTCGTACAACATTGAACTATATTGCGGCAGGTACATACCTACCATCACCGCTGTATTCTACGACGGGTTACGCAGGGGTGAACCAATGTACACCCACACTTCGCCGGTATAAACATACCGGTTCTATGTAATAGGGAGCGAGCCTATTGCCATTAACCAGGCACAAATCCTAACTCCGAGCGGCTACTGAGAATTGCATAGAAAAACCCATTAACACTTTTTGCTTGTAGCAGTGGCGCTTAGGACCACTAGGCTAACGAAGCAGTTCTAACTTCTCCACCCACTTTACAGGTCCGCGACTCACGGCATGACTGGACTGTTGACCTTTAGGGACCTACCTACCTATCTACAATCATTCAAACTAATTTATATTAGACTATTAACGTAAAACCTTGCAAGGGTGAGTAATTATTACCTAATTAAAACAAATGAATAATCTTCACCTTGTACAAAAAGTAGGGCATGTGCGGGCTACTGTGGAAATATAGGTACATAATAATGGTCATTGACGATGAGTCTATCTACCAATTTACTTGTCACTTAATGAAGACGAAAGTTACCCTTTGGACCGCCTCAGTCATGTATAGATGACAAACCAAAATATGCCCAGCGTAGCGCGGTCACGATCCCACGATAGACTTTTATATACAAATAAAAATTATAAAATAATATCGCTATAATTCCGAACTCACTACTATTTTGTAGATATTAATGGATGAATTCGTAGCTTGGTGCTGAACTTTGTGCTTTTTTTACATGGCGGTCAAAAGGTCGGCTATGTGATGTATCTTTTTAAGCTAACTATATAAGGAACTGTCAAATTTAATATCTTCCTCTTGATCTAACCGAATTTCGGTTACTCACTGCCAACGAGGGTCGCCAAAGTAGGAAATCAGTAGTGCTATTCTGTGAGGAATCTTACACGGTGAAAGAGAGCTGTCATCATGGGGTGACAACTCACCTCAAGTTAGAATGTCGCAAGTCTAACCAGGATTCATCAAGCTGGGTTTTCTAATCTGACTAACCATGCCTCCAAGCAACTAACTAAACTACTTACACATACATACATAAGATCACGCTTTTTTCCCATGGGGGTAGGCAGAAACCATACATTGCCACCTGCTTCGATTCTTACATACTCCTTTCGCCTCGTCCTTGTTTATACATTTGGTCACACAAACACGTCGGTTAAGAATACTGCGCACCCGACCTTTCCGAAGAACCTCAAAGCACTCAAAAACCACTAATAAACCCAAAAAATCAACCAGAAAACTACCCAATCTTAATAATATCTCCTAATTTGTACCTACACTCACTATTTAACACTTCCTTAAAACATTAGAAAGTAAGTACTTTTTCTAAAATAAAATGGCTGAAGAAATTACGGTCATGCTCCATAGAAATCTTTACAGCAAAACTTTAATTGACAACAATTAATGACTGACCACATCTAACCAATTTCTCTGTGACACACACGATAAATGTATCTATCTCTTTCATTCTTTGTTAATTTTAATAGGCCGTCTCGCTTCCGCGAATTTATCTTACAGAAAAAAGACGTCACTGACCTCAATACTCGCTTGGACAGTTGCACATAGTACTAGAGCATACCGCCGTATTGAATTGTGGACTTTATTGAACCGTGTTATAGTTCATTTTCAAGTGTGGATGAAATGGCGCTTCTTTCGAAGTGAATATAGCTATCAGTCGCAAAATGTTTAGTTGCTCTGTCAGTTGGTCATCGAACGCTGTTTTGAATACAGTTCATTGTTTAAATTTTTAAATATCGAATGATTTATTTTTTTAATTCGTGTTGTCGAGCTGTGTGGTTATCTTTTTGAATTTGGATTTGGTTGCCGCCACCTACCTCTTTGGTATGTTTTATAAATTATTTTTATTTTTAGTCTGCGCGGGAGTCCTTTCCGTATGACTACATTTATTTTGTTACTTCTTTTTTATCTATTTGTTTATTTATTTTAACAGAATGTTCTTTTTACAATTACGATGACAAAAGGGTTTTACAATGGCGTTACTTAATACCTTTTGAATTGATTTCAAGTGTGCTCTCAACAAGTCTCAATTACTTTAGAAAATAACAATAATAAATTACCTAGTCACCAAGTACTTACACCTAAAGCAAAGCAAGTGATTCGACCAGCTGTTACTGATATCATAAGTCATAACAAGCTACATTATTATGTTTATGATTACATTAGCATTACTGTTTCTGTTTAGACAATAATGTTATTGTGTGTGTCCATGATCGGGTATTGTGTAAAAACAATTAAACTTATCTAAAATTAAATGAGACAGCGTGTAATTTTACACTGTATTTTTTAACTTAAAAATAAATATTATAAATATATTTTTATTATGTCAAGTATTTGTGACAATTCATGAATTTTTAAAAGGAGATTGGGCGATTCCGTTTCTATTGTTGTACCACTTCAGGACGTTAATTCTTTCAAAGGTTATGCTATAAATGCACTGTATTTTTGTGTCACACTAACAGTATGACACGTGCAGGAAACTATGATCTATTTTCTGTATGTTTACTAAATAAAATATTAAATTATTTACTTCAAAGCACTAACACACGTCAGTAAAATCATAGTAAAGTAGCCGCCACGAGTTGTGAGCAGAAATGTCAAGTTGATTTTTGGGTTAATTTCTGGGTTTTTTGGGTTGCCAACGCTGCACGCCATCGATCAGACTGATGGACCAATAGCGTGCAGCGTCGGTGACCCAAAAAATCCAGAAAGGAACCCAAAAATGGACTTGGGGTTTGTGCTCACGACTCGTGGCGGCCACTATACCTATGTTCTTTTGTTGAAGAACATTCTAAACATACATAAACTCATGCCTTTTTCTCATGGGGGTAGGCAAAAACAACAGAACGCCACCTACTACGGTCCTTACATACTCCTTTCGCCTCGTCCACGTTCATACATCTGGTCATACAAGCACGCCGGTTACGAGTACTGCGCACCTGGCAACATAATATATTTTATTATATCTATGTTCTTTTTTTTAATTCATGAAAACAACAACCCGAAGGGTTGGGCAGAGGTGTACAAATGTACACCCACAGGTAGCCGCTATGTTTAGGTCCTAGATAATAGTGGGCGAGCCTATTGACATTAACCGGGCACAAATCCTAACTCCGAGCTGCTACTGAGAATTTCATAAAAAAACCCAATAACACTTTTTGCTCGACCTGGGAATCGAACCCAAAACCTCTAGCGTAGCAGTCGCGCTTAGGACCACTAGGCTACCTAGCACTTCATGCAAACTAAATTATAAAAATTTGATTTACAAATAATAACATCTTTTTTTAAAACACTATGTCAAATATGTTTGCATTTTAAAAATATGTATGTCTTTTGTGTGATAGTCTCTTATCTATTCAAGGCTACGCATTAACAATAAAGGATTTGGTAATAATCTATAACATAATTATTAATAATGCACTTACCACTTATTATTATCCATTGTCAACATGGAGTCGTAGACGGCATGACTTCATTTGTTTTTCAAGTTTAATACTTATCTTGGTACTTAGTGACGTCACATGAATTTATTTTTTTAATGGGTCAAGCCCGCCACACTTTTCCCAACCACTGCAACTTCTGTAAGCCAGAATCAACAGTGGAGACCTCCAGAAGAGCGCCGAGGCAATGAAGCTCGACAAGTCCCGGAGAAACGATATAACTGTCTTGGATCCCGCAACGAAATTAATCAGTAAAAATATAGTTGCCACTTCCCTCCAAACAAGCAGTAGACAGAACAGAACTAGGCCAATAGGCGCAAGGGGATGTTTACAACTGGGAGAAGCCCAGATTGCCAACTTTGATTGGTTGTGACGTCATATGAATATAATCTATAAGTAATCAAATGAACTGCCTCGTTAGCCTAGTGGTCCTAAGCGCGACTGTTACGCTAGAGATTTTGGATTCAATTTCCAGGTCGAGCAAAGTGTTATTGGGTTTTAGTATGAAATCCTCAGTCGCAGCTCGGAGTTAGGATTTGCGCCCGATTAATGGCAATGCTCACCGCCAATTACATGGGGATCTAAACACACCGGCGAAACATACCTTCGGGGAATACAGGCGTGATGATATGTGTTTAGCTGCATACGTTAAGACTAGAAGCCGACTCCTTTGGAAAATCGCCATTACCCGACTATGTCGGAGTAAAAACCCAACAACACTTTACCCGACCTGGGAATCCAACCCCACGCCAAGCAATTATACATGGGATCAATACCAAAGAGGCAATTTTTCATACTCGATGTTAAATACAATAATATGAACATAAATAGTATAGGATTTTCCTGTTGACCTATTTAAGTTCGTTTGAAATTAATGTGTGATACTGATAGCCTATATTATAGCTTAGGTATTGTGAAATAGGCCACAATCACGGGCTATAAATATATTAAAGTTAAGCATCTTAATAGGGCATTACTGTATCATATTTATGCCCATGAATTTATGGGGTCAATAACACAAATAAATGTCATTTTGACAAATAACAAAAATTATGAGCACGAGGTCCTGTAAAATGTTATTGGGTTTTTCTATTACGAATTTGTCAGTAACAGCTCGGAGTTTGGAAGTTGGTGGCGTGACACCCCCGTGCCTCGGAAAGCACGTAAAGCCGTTGTTCCCGGCTGTCATTCGTAGATCTTTGACATTCAGCTGTATCCGGTTAGGTTAGACTGGAAGCCGACCCTAACATAGTTGGGAAAAGGCTGAGCAGATGAAGAACTGTTTTCAAAAATAATGTACTCCAGAATAGGTTATTTTTTAATTCACAATATGGTTCATTATTATCAATGGGGGACAGAAGCCCTTAATATCTTTAGGGCTCTGGGCTGCAGCCTCTATAGCCTATATTTAGATCTCAGTGTCTCCAGAACTATGTCATTTAAGCACGCCATGATTCTGGCAATAACGTAATTTTAACAGCAAAAGACGTTCTTAAATATACGTAAGTAAGGTTCCTTTTTAACCCCCGACGCAAAAACGACGGGGTGTTATAAATTTTACGTGTCTGTGTGTGTGTGTCTGTGGCATCGTAACTCCCGAACGCATGAACCGACTTTTTATTTGAAACGCGAATTAGTCGGGATTGTTCTTAGCTATGTTTGATGGAAATCGGTTTAGCGGTTTCAAAGTTATCAGCTCTTTTGTTAGCAGCGGTAGGGATTACTATTTTTTTTTAATTTTGTGTTTTTTAGCCCTCTAAAAGGGCTTAGTATTGAAGCTAGCAATTACGCATACCTTTCATAATTTGCAACTTTTGAAAAAGCACCTATTGTATAATTAAGTGCCTATAGTCTGGAATATCTATACTAATATTGAAAAGCGAAGGAGTTTGTTTGTTTGTTTGTCTATTTGAACGCGCTTATCTCAGAAAATACTAATCCGATTTTAATAAAGTCTTTTTGGGTTATATAGCCCGTTTATCGAGAAGTTATGGGCTACATAACATCACGCTACGACACATAGGAGCGGAGCAGTAATAAAAAAACCTAACGTAACCGCGGGGTAGGTATAGCTTTTTTTTAAGGATAGCAACTCATCAATTGACTTATTTTTCTCTCTGGGTGGAGCGGAAGGGAGTGTCAGACTCTTACTGACTAAAATTCATCCGTGTTCCTCCTAGTCCTACTCTATTTTAAAACTTTAAAAGTAGAATAAATTGTTACAAAATATCGTGTTAAATAATATCTTATTCTATATGACAGCAAAAAAATAAACTTATCCAAAACGAAACTAGTTCAAATCAAGTACCAGTTATCAAGAATGGTAAGTATGCAGTAGAAAACAGATAAAGCGGTAACATACAGCTGATAACAATGTAACTGGTCGCTGTTTAGCTGATTAAGTTGTACATAAGTTTCGCACTAAAGTATAAAATACATGACATACCATCACGCCTGTATTCCCCAATGTACACCCACAGTTCGCCGGTATGTTTAGGTCTCGTGTAATAGGGGGCGAGCCTATTGCCGACTGCTACGCTAGAGGTCTTGGGTTCGATTCCCAGGTCGAGCAAAGTGTTATTGGGTTTTTCTATGAAATTCTCAGTAGCAGCTCGGAGTTCGGATTTATGCCCCGTTAATAGCAATAGGCTCGCTACTACATGGGACCTAAACATACCGGCGAACTATGGGTGTACATTGTTACACCTCTGCCTCTCCTTTGGGGAATACAGGCGTGATGGTATGTTACGCACGAATTAAAAAAGTCACATTGGTACTTACCCGATATTGAACATCACAATTACTGTATTTAAAAAACTAGCTTTGGCCATTGTACCCGTGTAAATTGTATAATTTTTGTGATGCCTCACTTTTTGGGGCCTATTGGGTCCTGCGTTTGGTCCAATACGATAACTTTAAGTAGCGTTACCGGTAACTAATCAGTTATTTTTTTTTAAATAATCATGACATATCACGCTATCATAATACTAGATCGCAATAACATAATATGGATTAGTTTTATCTAAACGACAATTTATGACATTTGGATTATGTCTGTCAGTGCGTACCTACTTACATTATTTAGGTTAAAGATATATTATTTAGGTTCGCGTAACATTGAGACAAGATAGTATTATCTTGTCTCAATGTTACGCGAACTATACGATATTATTTGCAAACAATTTTTTTTTATGTCAGGCTAGCTTCTGGCCGCGACTTTGTCCGCCTTGAATAAGTATAACTTAACACATATTCGATGACAATCAAAAGTGTAGCTTTCAAACAGGGATAAAATGTTTGTAATTGAACCACAGAACCAGTACTTCCAGAGATTACATACCATCACGCCTGTATTCCCCTAAGGGTTAGGCAGAGGTGTACCAATGTACACCCACAGTTCGCTGTTACGTTTTTAGGTCCCATGTAATAGGTGGCGAGCCTATTGCCATCAACCGGGTACAAATCCTAACTCCGAGCTGCTACTGAGAATTTCATAGAAAAACCGAATAATACTTTTTGCTCGACCTGGGAATCGAACCCAAGAGCTCTAGCGTAGCAGTCACGCTTCGGACCACTAGGCCAACGAGGCAGTTACTTCTAGAGATTACCTCTTATAAATAAAAAGCAAACAAACTTTACTCCTTTATTATATTAATTAAGATAGATAGCAAACAAGTCGACGGCCTACCTTGAAGCAATTGGGTACATGACACCAATAAATAAAATTCCAAGACACCACTTCACAAAAAAAAAATACAGTTTATTTTAGCTCTGTAAACCCGATGAGTATTAAAATAACTACAAAGTCGATTTTAAGTTGCTTCGAAATCAATAAATAGGGAGTGAATTGAGATGACAAAAAAGTGACGTCATAGTTTTGTATTGTCTTACAAAATTTATGGGGGAATCGCGTTTTGACAGCTCATAAAAGGTACGTTAATTGACTATAGTGTCGTCTACCCAATTTTACTAACTTTAAGGAACGATTGTAATCTGATGTCAGTCTCAATCTGACAGAAATCCTTCCATTTACCTACATTTTTGACATTGATTATCGCTGAGATGAGATTGTGACTAGTTTTTGAACGTTTTCAAACAGCAATCGGGTGATGGTAAAAATGCCAGACACCTCGCCCCCAAGTCCCAGAGATAAAGCTGAAATTTCTTATGTACGAAAGTCAAAGTCTATAGTATTTATTTCAATCAAACCAAGTGGATTAATTGAAATACTCTTTGGCAATGTAAAATTGCCTATAAATACAGGCACTTTTACACTATCAAGGAGTCGGTTAGATAGTCAGAAAGTTGACCAAAAAATAAAACATCAAAATTCTCAGCTGTTTTGAACATAACATTTTTATTTCTGGCGTAATTCTGTCTAGGAAAAACGAAGGGTTATGTCAGACTTTTACTGTCTGAAACTCCACGTTTCCTCCTGCCGGTATTCGCTTGACGCATAATCCGCGCTCCCGACGGAGTTGTTTTGAAACTAACCTAAACGGATCTACTAATACTGATGCAATTGATAGGCCGATAGGTTATCTAACGATCAGAATTTCTGACCGTGATTCATGAACCAAACGCGTGTACACTGGGTTGTCCGAATTCCTTTCACTACGTCATGAGGTATGCACTTTCTCTCAGCCATAACGGCCATTGCTATGGCTAGTGATGTTCGCGAATTGTATCCTGGTGTCGAAATATAAATCTTTTTAAAAGTCGTCTTTATTAAACAGGTTTTCTTAAAGCCTATCCATATTTAGGTGCGATATTATCGATAGGGCTTCTACCTTCGTGAATATTTTCATTCGTGTTAAGTAACATATTTGGTTACTGCTCCGCTCCCATGTCTCGTAGCGTGATATTTTATAGCCTATGATACTTACAAATAAAGTGACTTTCTATGACTAAAAGAATTTTCAAAATCGGTTCAAGTTTGTGAGGTTGTAGGGGTAATTATGTAATAATAATATTAGTATAGAAGTATTGATAATAGGGGGGATAATGAGATATTTGTAGAACAATGTCTATGATATCTCGCATGACCTTTTACAGTTTAAAAGATTTTATGGATGTGAGATGTTGATTCCTTTTGTCAAAATATGTATAAATTTTTGCATGCTATGTTATATCTTAGCGAAACATGTTGAGCTACTGTAACAATATTAACATCAATGTATACCATGTTTTACGCAAATAAATAATTTACTTACTTACTTACTTACATAATTATAGGCGATATACACAATCTGGGATATTATCTCGCTTTGTAATAATATCAGACGTGTGTGAAGTGTTTAAGCTATTTTAAGTATATATACAAGTAAGTGGGTAACCCCCTTACTTATAAATTAGCTTAAAATTTAAATGAATATGAATTATGTAAAGATAAACGTCTGCTTAGCTAAACATATTTAATGTTTAAGCGCGTCTTAATTTTAAGCAATTTTTATTTGAGTATTGTATTGCCTTGACGAGCCCAATCCTATTGCCACTGACTTCCAAAACTAAAATTATTTTACACTTTGTAGTTTTTCAGTTATTTTGATTTAACATCCAACCTAGTAAACCGATTTAGATAAAATGTGTCAAAGACCAATCTAAAAGAAAAACCCAATTACACTTTTTGCCCGACCAGGGAATCGAACCCGGGAACCACGCTTAATAGTCGCGCTCGCGACCACGAGACCAATGGGGCAGTTTTGTAAAGTAATGTATCGTCGAAAACATAAATTACAAATACCAATTTCAAAAAGGTTTTATGACCTGTAATCTGCCATCAGTGATTGACAAAATATGTAAATGACAAGTTGTTTTTATGTTATTCGACCAATCACAGAAGACCAGACACTTGAATAAGCTCCCAGATTGCAAAGAACTATCTTATCTATTTGATAAAATTGACACCAGTTTCAATTCGTGTTTGTAAAAACAGTGTCGAAGGAACTATGTTTTAAGTAATCTTTGATATTGTACTGCTTCGTTGGCCTAGTGGTCCTAAGCGCGACTGCTACGCTAGAGGTCTTGGGTTCGATTTCAGGTCGAGCAAAAAGTGTTATTGGGTTTTCCTGTGAAATTCTCAGTATCAGCTCGTAATTAGGATTTGTGCCCAGTTAATGGCAATAAGCTCGCCCCCTATTACATGGGACCTAAACATACCGGCGAACTGTGGATGTACATTGATACACCTCTGCCTTTATCTTCGTGGAATACGGGCGTGATAGTATGGTATGGCTTTGATAGGACCTTATCGTATACGTGTGTTGCACAAACAGGGTAGAAAAATAAGTCACATAGCCGATAAGTACACATTCTGTCTATCAAACTAAGTAAAATTAGGGAAAAAATATTCTTGGGAATCTTAGAACTTTTATTATTATAAAAATGTAAGAATAGTTCGATTTATTTATTTAAGTACTATGGAAGATTTACAGGTACACAAGCCAGAAGAGAAAATAGCAAATTTGATGTTTTTTTTTTTAAGTTTGTCGCAATAGATAGATACAGTCAACAAAAAAGATAAGTAACCACGCCGTCACATATAATAGACATTTTTTTAGACGGTGAAGACCGGTTTCGAATAAAATTTGTTTAAATGACTAGACAACAAACAGTTCATTAATTAAAATTTAATTTAATTCGCAGACATCCATTAGTTTGGAAAGAAATATCAACTATAGTTGACAATCTACTTTCTTACTTTTTTTAGGTCACGAATTTTTCAGTAAGATATACTTCTCCAGACCGATTTTGGCCATTCGGGTAATCTCCACGGAGACTAGCCAAGTACGCAGGAGATATTGTAGAACATAAGATGCATTCCCTCTTCCCTCACTCTCATAGTCCGATGGGTCGGCAATCCGACACTACTGGGGAGAGATCAGGCGCACTACCAACGACTTTGCATGCTTTTCGAAGCACGGGGATGTCCCACCACCAACTTCCAGACTCCGTCTGCTACTGAGTAATTTGTAATGAAAAATCCGAGTATCTCTTGGTCGACTTGGGAATCGAATCCAATTTTTCGTAGTAAAGTGTGGTAAGTAAGTGATGCTGTTAGGGATCGGTCTGACTGACGGACCAATCGCGTGTAGCGTTGGCGCCCCAAAAACCAAAAAAATTACTTGAGGTTTGTGCTGACGACTCGTGGCGGCTACTATACTGATAATGTAAGCAACTTGAAACTTAAACATTCTTAAACAAAGCTATCCTTGGCACTAATCCAAGAAAATACACACAATACATCATGCGAGGAACGATAAACAAACACTGGATTTTGATAACTATCCATATCGAATGTCAACTAATAAACTTACTTAGAAATTCTAATATTATTGTTTCAAAGGACACTGGGCACAATTAAAATACAATGCAGTCTGTTGTAGGTACAGACGATGACATTAAGGGTCAGTTGACACTGAGACGCGACGCGACGCGATAAGACAAGCTTTTTTTTTAAGATAGGAATGAAAATAGGAACATTTTTTTTTATTAAACATCGTTTGATGGCAAAAAAGCTGACGGCCCACCTGATTTTAAGTGGTCGCCGCTACCTATAGACACCTGCAATATGAGAAGCCTTGCAAATATGTTGCCGTCCCAGAGACAAAGATGAAATGTCTCATGTGCCTGTAATTTCATCGGCACCCATACCCTTCAAACACAGCAACACTGCTTTAGGTATGGTGGTAGTACTTGCCCGGAGGAGCTCCTTCACAAAGAGCTCTGCTGCTACCAAATGGAAAAAATCTGTTGTTCCATACAAACGTGTAACAATACACAGTCAAAATGTAAGCAACAGCTGACTTTTTTAAAGTCGTGGGTCTAGAATTTCTTACCGTATCCATGATGTCGTCAGATGTCCCGTCTACTCCATTTAGAACTCTATTAACTACCCCAAAAAGTTTATACTTCAGTGAGAGAATTCAACTACTCGTGGTACAGGGAAGTTTCCTGATTATTCTATTAGCTTTTAGGAACGACCGGAATCTAAAATCAGTCTTAATCTGTCAAAAATGCCTTTAATTTACCTACATTTTTGATATTGATTGTCACTGTCACATTTTTACCTCTCGTCGCGACGCATCGCATCTCAGTGTGAGCAGATCTTAGCAAGCTACTTACACATTACCAGTTAAAGCTGACCTCACATTGTACAAAAATTCTATACGATACGAGGTCACCGTGTGGCGTGTGTACTACAAATATTTGCGTAGTCAACAAATACATTCTGATCACGTCCCTTTTATTACCAATTGTAAGACCTACTACTTAGAATCGCACATTCTTGGACGGCTGAATAACTTAGGCACGTATTTACGGGGAATACGGAAAAATGCTTGCTCGACAATAGAAATAATGTTTGGTTTGGTTAGGGTTACTGCTGCCAGCAGTAATGTGAATACAACATTGATAACAAAATGAATTTTAATACAACAGAGACTTGAGTTGAAAATTGGTTAGCGAAGAAATGGCAGCTTATTGCTTGAGCAGTTTTCATTGATCATTAATTGTATTTTAAAATAACATACAAAGAATTCAAAATTGCGTAATTGCGTGCAATATGTACACAAATTATTATGTGAACCGTGTCTTTGATTTCTTATATTTAATTATAAATTAGCGACTAGTTTATCATACTCTATGCTCGATATTTACGTTATGTGATATGAGTCATTGGGCAGGACAGGTAATTGTGGCTATATTTACGAGAGGCCTATGTCCAGCAGTGAATGTCGATGTATTTTATATTTATAACATACCATCACGCCTGTATTCCCCGAAGGGTAAGGCAGAGGTGTACCACAGTGTACACCCGAAGTTCGCCGGTATGTTTAGGTCCCATGTAATAGGGGGCAAGCCTATTGCCATTAACCGGGCACAAATCCTAATTCCGAGCTGCTACTGAGAAAATCGTAGAAAAACCCAATAACACTTTTTGCTCGACCTGGCAATCGAACTCAAGACCTCTAGCGTAGCAGTCGGGCTTAGGTCTACTAGGCTACCGAGGCAGTTTACTGTATTAAATATTTCTATTTAGAAAAACAATACGATTTGCGAGATATTTACGCATCGTCAACAGTAAGTACTAAGAAAGCCCCTCACCGACTCGCCCACGACCGAGACAGTGCATAAGAATGTCCACAGCGCACCAGTCAGGCGGCGACATCTTCTTGTATTTTTTTTATGTCATTGGACGGCAAATAAGTCCACGGGCCACCGGATGTTAGATCACTGCCACCTATAGCCATCTGCAATACCAGGGGCCTTGCAAATGCTTTGCCAACCCAAAGACAAAGTAGATTATGTCTCATGTGCCTGTAATTACGCCTGTGCCTGTAGTTGCGGCAGAAATAGGTATGACTATACTTCCTCGGACGAGTTCCTTCACAAAGAGCTATTTTACTACTGTTGTTCCTTCTACATATGAAAGAAAACTGCTTCGTGTAAATCTCATCGTTGAATTTAGGTAAAGTGAACTTGAGATGAGCTCTCATAATCCTAGGGATTGACAACTTATCTCAAACCTACCAAGGGAGTTTTTAACAGGCATTGCAGGTCTTACCTACCGAGTAATATATTTACAAATTGACATCAATCGATTCTATGCTGTGTAGTCTAGTTACGTCATCAATATCGACAATCGATTATGTTTTTTACCAATATCGATTAGCGAATTTCCATCGATTGCAATCTATTACTTCAATCACAATGGCACAATCTACATCGATATCATTTTCCTGTTTAATTTTTTGCTAGTGTCTGCCCGCCACTTCCTTAGCGTGACTTATTTAAGGTCTAATTCAGGTGTTATTTTTTCACCCGCGTTAATTCACGTTTTGAATTCCTGCTCCGCTCCTGTCGGTCGTAGCGTGATGTTATATAGCATCAGCATAGCTTATGAATCTGGGTATCATATACGAATACAATTTTTTCCAATCCGACTGGTAGTTCTAGAGATTTGCGCGTTTAAACAAACAAAAAAAATTCTTCAGCTTTATTATATCAATTATAGTTAAATATGCACTTAGTGTTTTCCTCTGAATATGTCACTAAATTAGGAAACCTAAACAAAAGCGTATCACAGAATTTTATACTCTTTCCCGCTAAACTCTACTCTCATTTTTGATCTCACCGAATCACGAGTTATTCTTAGAACTAAAACAAAGAGGAAAGGGAACAGTAGGTATGAGTAATTGCTCAAACAGTAATTTGGTGTGCGGCAGAATCTCTTAAAATGGTTTTTTTTAAATTACAAGATAACATTATGTACGATAAGTAGAGATTTTATCTAGAGAAAGATATGATGAAACCATGTTTAAATTTAATTCATTAGGTACTATATTTTGCTCGTAGGTTCACTCGCGTGAGTATTTTTTAAGGATTCCTCAGTTATATTAAATAAAGAATTGCTGATAGTAATTAGGGATAAAGTAACTTCCTAATAGCGTAAGAATTTTAAAAATCGGACCTGTAGTTCCGGAGATTAGCTCATACAAACAAAAACTCGTTTGATGTATAATATAAGTATAAAAAGACTGCTAAAAATATCGTGGGAAACAATATATTTTTGCACAACGTTGTGTAGTCGAATTGAAATTTTCGGACTGTCACAGGCAATCTTGATTGCAATCTGGCAATCAAAATTAATGATCGCGATCCGATTTACAATCGTCTTTCTTTCCATTGGCCTGATGACTTTTTTAATCAGCGAGTAACCTACTCCACATCTCCACGATTCATACCAGCGTATAAATATTACACGTCACTTGAAATATCTAATTCATTCACTCATACTACCACGCCTCTATTCCTCGAAGGGTTAACCAGAGGTGTACCAATGTACACCCACAGTTCAGCAGTAATAGGGGGCGAGCCTATTGCCATTAACCGGGCACCAATCCTAACTTTGAGTTGCTACTGATAATTTCATGGAAAAACCCAATAACACACTTTGCTCAACCTGGGAATCGAACCCTAGACCTCTAGCGTAGTACTCTGCCTATCCCTTCGGAGAATGGTATGTATGTTTAAAGAAATTGTGTCTTGGAATTTTACCCATTTTTTTGTGTTTTTACATATCCTAGAATATAATTACTTCGTAGAATTTGTTATAAGAATAACCAACTCATTTATTATTTTTTTTAATTCTTCCCTAACACTTTACAATGAATCAACTAACTACATTCTTGATGTGGACCCTTTGTGAACTTGTAAATTGAAAGCGGGATTTTATGGTATCGTTTTTGGTTCTTAGAACAAATACAAAGGTGGACTCGATAGTGAATCATGCGCAGGTAGAAAGCAAGCTCATTAGTTGACTCAACCTTACTGTGGTTTAAAAGATTAGGTGGCATGTTATGACGAAGATAAAGAGCCGGTAATACACGTACAAGTAGTAAAAATTTGATAGAAAAGAGTGTCCATGGAGTTTCTTGCTCGATCTTTCCCATAGAGACATATACGACATATCTACGACATATCTACGTTTTGAAACGAACAACAAGCTTCAACTTTCAGACTAATTGACTCGAGTTCAAAAGTGCCTGTAAATGGTTTAATTGAAATAAATGCTTGGACTAGGTCCTTTGACGCGCTGCGGGTTGTTCGTAAGAGATACCGCGCCCCCGTAACTCAAAAGGCACAAGAAGGAACATGGATGACGTCGGGAGCCGCGAGACGACTTCCGGCCACCGTAGATACGGGCCTGTGGACGGTGAGCAATGGGTAACTCACCTTCCTTACGTTGCATAACGACAGGCCGTGTAAACGGCGCGTTCGTGTTCCACGCGCGCCTCAAAGAGACGTCAGCATAAGGAAGGGGCCACTGAAGGCCGATGCCTGCCGGGGCTACGGGTTGTTCGTAAGAGATATGGCGCCCCCGGAACGAAAAGGGCACAAGAAGGAACATGGATAGGTTTTAGTCAGTAAAAGTCTGACACTCCCTCCCGCCCCGCCCAGGGCGGGGGAAGTCATTTGATGATTTCCCATCCGACAAAAAAAATGCTCCTATGACGCCCATTGAATAGTTTGGTTTTAATAGAGGTTAGACAAAGGACGAAAATGATGAGCTGTTTCATGGGTTTTATGCATAAAACAGTACTAAGGCGTAAGTATATTTTATATGTCGTTAGATAGAAAACCAACCGGCGCCCGGCCGGCCCACCTGTGTCACCGCTGCCTATAGACATCTGCAATACTAGAGGTCTTGCGTTGTCATTCCAAAAACAAAGTTGAAATGTTTCATGTGCCTGCAATTACACCGACACCCATACCCTTCAAACCGGAACACAGCAATGCTAGTTTGCGGCAGCAATAGATGATGGTGGTTATACTGTCTTGGACGAGATTAGGAAATCTATACAAATAATATTAAGCTGAACAGTTTGTTCGTTTGTTTGAACGCGCTCAGGAACTACTAGTTGGATATGAAAAAATCTTTATGCGTTATATAGGCCGTTTGTCTAGGAAGTTTGTAGGCTACATATATCATCACGCTACGATCTACAGGAGCGAAGCAATAACAAAAAACGTAACTCGAATTTGTATATTTTTTTTTATTAGGACCCATAGTAAATATTCTTAGCATTCAAGTGTACTTTACCTGCTGAAAAAAGAGAAGTAAATGAAAAGTCACCCTTTAAGTATGACATGTGTACATCGCTGGTTATGTATCCTGCCGGGGCTGCGGGTTGTTCGTAAAAGATTCCGCGCCCCCGGAACGCAAGGGGCACAAGAAGGAACATGGGTGGGTTTTAGTCAGTAAAAGTCTGACTACCTCCCGCCCCGCCCAGGGCGGAGGAAGTCATTTGCTGGTTTCCCATCCTTACAAAAAAAAATGTATCTATGTATGCAAAAGGATACTGGAAAAACCGCTTTTTAAACACCGTTAGTTTGTTTTTTGTACAAATGTAGTAGGTGCCGTTATGTGCGTGTAGGTGTCTTGTGCTATCGTAGTCACGCTGATAAGTAGGTACATATTGGCTGACGGTATGTGGGTGGACAGTGACCTTAAATACTGCTGACCCAGTTTTTGTGGTTGTGGTGTGAAGTTTTGCGCAGTTAGTGTGTGGCTAAAGAAACGCAATTTTATGAGTTGCGTTTTCGGTAACTTAAAATGCATTTTTTTAAAGATACTTTGCCTACTAGGATTTTTTTTCTGTATCGTGGGTGTGTTTACAAACATACAAACTCACACACACAAACAGCCAGACCCGGAGCAACTATCGTAGCTATCTATTCATATTAAGGTCCCAAAGGCCAATTTGAAAAACTAAAAATGTTTAAAATCTAGGAAGAATAATTCATCTCAGCGACGCTCAATGTCAAAAACACAGACATACATACCATGACGCCTGTATTCCCTGAAGGGTTAGGCAGAGGTGTACCAATGTACACCCATTAACCGGGCACAAATTCTAACTCCGAGCTGCTACTGAGAATTACGATACATTTTTGTCAGATTCCTATTTTATAATAACATTTCACATACAAAAGCAACAAGAATATTGTAACCAAGATTCTGTAAAAACCAAATTGGAAGAAAAGAGAGTCCATGGAGTTTCTTGCTCGTTCTTCTCCATAGAGACGTACGCTTTGGAACGAGCAACTAGCTTCAACTTTTAAATATAACTTCTTGACAATTCAAAAGTGCCTGTAAATGGTCTAATTGAAATAAATGCTTTGACTCTGACTTTGACATTAAAAAAACACACGCTTACACACAAAGCATATAGTACGCATAACATAGCATTTGTAGTATTTACAAAACTTCTCTTATCAGTATTGTTTAAATTTTGCCTCTTACTATTGAGTAATATTATCATAATAACCTTTCAACTGTATTTTCATAATAATCACTGAAGCATTATACTTTGTTACTCTTTGTTTTGTACACAAAAGAAGTACAATTCTATTGATGTATGCAAGTCCTCCTACTAATATTATAAATACAAAAGTTTTTGAGGATGTTTGTTACTATTTCACGCGTAAACGGCTGAACGGATCTGGATGAAATTTAGCACTAAGATAGATTGTAGTGTGGAATAACATTTATGACACTTTTTAGCCTGGAATTATTTACAGTTTCCGTGAGGTAATATATCAGCTTTAGCTTTAGCAGCAGAAGATAATTGTAGTCATAATTGACCAAGATCCCATAGTCGTTAGACCTGAGTCCTTGCACCTGTGTATGACTGAAATTTTGAAGATAGATAAAAGAAGATATGTGGACTTGCTAGTTAATTTCAATGCTGGGCCCTATTCCCAGATATCTGTCTGGTAAAAGTTAAGTTTCTCAGCAAAAAGATTAGCAGTTTTTATTTTATATATTGGAAATCATTGGAGAAAGCCACATTGGTACTGGCCCGGTCTCGAACTTACAATCATGCATGAGAGGCAGTTTAACCACTGGGACATCACGACGTGTTTACATTCCTCCATCTATTTTTAAACCCCGAATTAAAAAAAGGGGTGTTCTAAGGTTGTCGTGTCTGTGTGTGTCTGTGGCACCGTAGCTCTTAAACGGGTGAATCGATTTGAATGCGGTTTATTTTATTTGAAAGCAGGTTTCCTGGCGATTGTTCTTAGATACATTTTATCAAAATCGGTTCAGCCGTTTCAACATTATCGGCTCTTTTGATAGCTGTGGTAGGGATTTTTATTATTCTGTCGAGGGTTGCTTAATTTTTGTATTTCAGCGATGCTAACATGACGTAGAGCAAGCGACTGTGGGATCTCAGACTATAATGATAGATATAGTAGCCGCCACGAGTCGTGAAGACAAACGCCAAGTATTTTTTTTGGGTTTATGGGTGTGTTCTGGGTTTTTTAGGGAACCGACGCCGCACGCAATCGGTCCGACTAAGGGCCTAATCGCATGCAGCGTCAGCACCCCATAAAACCCTGAAAAAAACCCAAAAATTTAACAAAAGACGAATTTGACGTCAGCACAACCGTCAAATACCACTTCCGTATAATAACCGAAACTGACCAAATAATAATCGACACATTATCATTCAAAAACAATGTCTAGGTTGTAACCGTGAACAAATATCGTGTAAATAATAATAACTAATTATTGTTAATTGGTTACTAATGATTTAACCTTCGTATTTTCTTGTTATCAATATCACGGCTGTATTCCCCGAAAGGTTAGGAAGAGGTGTAACAATGTACACCCACAGTTCGCCGGTATATTTAGGTCCCATGTAATAGGGGGCGAGCCTATTGCCATTAACCGGGCACAAATCCAAACTCCGAGCTGCTACTGAGAATTTCATAGAAAAACCCAATAACATTTTGCTCGACCTGGGAATCGAACCCAAGACCTCTAGCGTAGCAGTCGCGCTTAAGACCACTAGGCTAACGAGGCAGTATTAGTATTAAAATATCCCATACATTGCTAAAGAAATCAGGAAAACGTACTAAAATAAATGAAGGTTGGAAAAAAATTGCCATATGTGTTGTTTTAAGAATGTAATGTGTTCATTGAAATCTGTCGTGTTTCCTCAGTAACGCTATGAATCATCGAGGTCATGAGGTCGATGACTTAACTGCTGTTCAGAATGTTTGTAGGTATATTAGTATTCACCATCTCGGTTTTAATAGGTAGAATCTATATATATATAATACTTTTCCTAACTAAAATTATAAATGCGAAAGTAAGGTTTGTTTGTTTATTACCTTTTCACGTATAAACTATTGAACTGATAATTCTGAAATTATGCATACATGTCGTCAAGAGTACAGAAACGGACACAGAGTACCTTTAATCCAAACAACAATAAGGATCTTTTGATAATTGATGGCGCCACGTGTATTTCGAATCATGATTGAAATTTTAAATATAACCGACATTTACGCTGACGGAATCGCAGGCAAAAGCTAGTATGATAATAAAATTAAAAGATTTTTGTTGGTTTGTTTAAACGCGCGAATCTCTGGAACTGCCAGTCGGATTGGAAAAAAATCTTCTGTCTATGATAGCCAGATTTACGAAGAATAGGTAGTATAGGTTGTACCACGCTGTGACTCACGGGAGCAGTGCAGTAACCAAAGACGTAAAAGCTTGTATGTTATATTTACTTATTTACGCCATTGCTAGCCTGTTAAGGTTATTGATATTTTTTGGAGATTTAAGTACGCTATCTAATATTTTTCTACAGATTTCAAGTTTTATTTGATCTTACAAATCCATTCCACATTTCCTACTTATTAATTAATATTATAAAATGCGAAAGTTTGTGAGGATGGATACATAGATAAATGGATGGAGGTTCGTTACTCTTTCACATTAAAACGGCTGAACGGATCTTTATAAAACTTTGCACTGAGATAAATTGTAGTATAGGATAATGTACATTGATACCATATAGATAAATTGTATATGGTTCCCGTAGAATCATAATACCAAACTTGACGCGGACGAAGGCGCGGGCAGAAACTAGTTACAATAATAAACCCCATGGTAACCGACATTAGAACGAGTGAAGTAGGGGGTATACGCTAGTTATTATTATGATGATAAAATAGCGAGACAATCCATTAATTCCCACGAAATAAAAGTGCTTCAATACTCGTACTCTTAAAAAGTCTTCTAGGCCCGACACTACCAATCTCAGCGCCCAATTAAAGGACAACAGGACTAAAGAGTCTGAAATAAAAAATAGGGATTTATAGCGCTGTCTTAACTTTAACTAACACGAATTTATCTAAATCCACATTTATTCCTCACCCCTCATTAGTTAGGCGGAAAAAAATAATTTAATTCGCTTGCGCCTATTGGCGGATTCCCTCCCCCCTCCCCCCCTTCCATACACCGACAGACAATCACTAATTACCCCCGGAGTAAGCCATACAAATCGCCGAAAATGTTTACTAATTTATAAAAAGGCGAAAAAAAAAAAATTTTTTTTTTCACTCTGCAAATGAACTTATTTAGCTCAAGAGGGATTTAATAAAGATTTTTCACGGGTTCTCTCGGCTTCGACGAAGTTTTTGGGGTTCCGGCGGGCGTGGGGCTTGTTGAACCATGAATAAAAATATAAAAAAATATTTATTTTAAATAATTTCCTAGTTTTCTAAAATAAATAGTGCAACAATGGCTAAGCCATCTAGAACCAAGCCATGATTAGACTGAGAAATATATCAAAAGTACTAGGTGGTGCATTTAAGCATAGGGGTCAAATATATTCATTTTGACACTCAGCCTGCAATTATGAACAGAATATAACCCCTGCAATCTCTCTTTTTAACAAGAGCATTCAATATGCAAACAAGTGGCCACTGTTCCTTGCACTATTTTGACTACAATTTTTTCATATGGTTTAAAATTAGCAAAAAGAAAACCCAGTACGGAACCATCATTAAATAAGCGACTCTATTAACTTTTCTTATAGCGACTTTTTTCACCGGCGACTAATCTCAACGATATTTCTCGTGTCGCAGATTGAATTAGTGCACGACAAACGCACCTCATTTCGATGAAAAAATACGTTAAAATTATTTATTTACCCTCCTGTTTGGCTGTTGGAATAGATGAAAATTTGTTTATACCTAATGATTAAAAAAAAAATCTTTCTTATCTAGATATATCTCTTGTATCGAAGGTTCGTTTACAAACATTTAGATTTACACACACAAACAGCCAGACCAGTACAACTATGTATAAGCCATACAAATATTTTGATCCGTGCGCAAATCGAACCCCCGTCCCGCAGCCCAGCGGCTAATTTCTCAGCCACGGCGCCAACAGTGTCTTCAAAACATGATTTAAGTACATCTAGATGTGGGGTGACCACTTGGATGTGGTTACGGTACTAAGGAGTCAATCTACTTGATTGAAACACAATTATTACTTTGTATAGAGCTAATTGTCTAACGTAAAATCTTTTGTCAGTCCTCGAGGCGAATTGTCAAGTCTTCCTTTAAATTTAGAACAGATTTTTTCTCGAACTATTAAAATAAGGTTGAATGTGGCTGAACCAGCCAAGTCTTTATTCTCGTGGGGGTAAATATTGGCTTGGTTTTTTTTCTTATATAAGTCAATCAAAAGTGTTATAATTATTATGTCGACTACGATTGTGGTGTCTAATGAAGCGTTTATTAACCTTCACATACTGGCGCTAAATAGAAATAGTAGGTAAGTGTTTCCGCTGCTTCCAGCGCAAGAAGTCATTTGACGATTTCTCATAAAAAAAAAAAATTATAGTGTTTTGTTTTGAGACTGCCTCGTTAGCCTAGTGGTCCTAAGCGCGACTGCTACTCTAGAGGTCTTGGGATTGATTCCCAGGACGAGCGAAAAGTGTTATTGGGTTATCCTATGCAATTCTCAGTAGCAGCTCGGATTTCGGATTTGTGCCCGGTTAATGATAATAGGCTCGCCTCCTATTACATGGGACCTAAGCATATCGACGAATTGTTGGTGTACATTGGTACACCTCTGCCTAATCCTTGGTCCCGAATACAGGCGTGATAGTATGTTATGTTTGTTTTAATTTTTCGGCAATATGATAAAGGTCGCGGGAAATCGCTGAATGCAGGCAGAGTAATCAAGATTGCAGGATTTTTTCCGTTAACCAGATTATAAGTAATGTTTTAAACTCCTTATGTATTATTTTACTTAAAATTATTAATTAATAAAAATTATTTTACTTTAAATTTTTAATTAATAAAAAAATATTTACATAAATTTAAAAAAAACAAATCTTAGACATTTTTTTAATTCCAGGATCGAGAACAAAACATTAAAAGACACAAAAGAAAGGGGTAGTCTACCTTCCACGTAGACCCAATGATCCTAAATTAACGTCGGAAGGGGCCTAATCGACCATTTTTTTCCCGCCTGATTACGAAAGGCTAATATTGAACCCCCTACCCCATTGGCTCAAACAAATGTTAACCCTTTATTCGCGCTTACCCCTTTCGAAAAAAAAGCCCATAAAATATATCTAATTAAAAAATATCCGCGTCTAAGGACTGACGCTCATAAAGAATGTCAATTAAGCTTGCGACGTTTTTTTTTTTTTCTTTTGGCGAGTATAATTTTTTTTTCGTAATATTTTCTGTCGTTCCGCGGCCGGCGAGGGTTAAGATAGCGAAATTAGTATCGGTATGAAATATTGAGTAATTTAATATTTGTAAGGTGGGTGGCGACTCCAACCCTTTTCTGTTCTGTTTGATGTTCGTATTTTTTTAATCAAGATTAACAACGGTATGGTGTTTAAATATTATATCTGATATTTTGTAATTTGGGGCATCTGTCCTTTATGGTACTTATTTGGTAGAATAGCAATGCTCCGGTATTGTTTCCATTAGTTATCGTTATTATTAATTTCACTGCCTCGTTAGCCTAGTGGTACTAAGCGCGACTGCTACGCTAGGGGTTCGATTCCCAGGTCGAGAAAAAAGTGCTATTGGGTTTTTCTATGAAATTCGCAGTAGCAGCTCGGAGTTAGGATTTGTGCCCGGTTAATGGCAATAGGCTCGCCCCTATTACATGGGACCTAAACATACCGACGAACTGTGGGTGTACATTGGTGCACCACTGCCTAATCCTTCGCGGAATACAGGCGTGATTCTTGACCTAATATGTTAGAGTGTTAGATATTACGCAAACGATCAAAATGAATATTGGCAATGTAGTGGAAAACCGAATACACGATGTATACCAAATAGTTGGCCCGACTGTATATACTAGAATTTTATTTAAAAAAAAACAGCTGTGCAGTACATTTTACACTTTTGTATAGAACAAGAAAAAGATAATTTTGGGGGTCTAGAATTATGTCCAGACAGTTTCATCAACTGATAACCCCCTTTTCAAATAAATTTGAATGCAAGAAGGGTAACCAATTGATGTCGCTGTCTGTAAAAAACGTAACAGTTTTCGTAACGATATTACCTCGTGTTACAAGAGAATTATATTTATTACTAGCTAAATACCCCGCGGTGTCATCCGCGTTCAGTTATGTCTTTGATTACTACTCCGCTCCTGTTAGTCGTAGCGTGATGGTCTATACGTATAAACCTTCCTCTTGAATCGTTTTACCTATTGACTCCAAAATTAGGCAAATCGGTTCAGCCGTTCTCGAGTTTTAGCGAGACTAACGAACAGCAATTCATTTTTATATATATTATAGATGGGCGAGTCTGACAGACCTAGTCATCGATGACGGGTTAATTTCAATAGCGCGGTCATTAACATTGATCAATAAGGAAAGAGTACCTCTCAATAAACAGTAAAGATTACACCATAATTGTTCAAGTTATGTTACTATCAGTATACATTTATTACAAGTAGTTACATCATTAAGGATGCCCCGTTGGTCTCGTGGTGGCAAGCAACATCAGCGTGGGGTCCCGGGTTCGATTCCCAGGTCGCGCAAAAAGTGTTATTGGGTTTTTCCATTAGGATTTGCTCAGTAGCAGCCCGGAGTTTGGAAGTTGGTGGTGTGACACCCCCGTGCCTCGGAAAGCACGTAAAGCCGTTGTTCCCGACTGTCTTTCGTAGATCTTTGACAGGTACGGACACGTCGTTACGGATAGTCAGAAGCCAGGAAATCGGACAACCAGTCTAACCATAAGGTATCGTGTTGCCTAGTAACTGGGTTGTGGAGGTCAGATAGGAAGTCGCTCCATGTAAAACACTGGTATTCAGCTGCATCCGTTTAGACTGGAAGCCGACCTCAACCTAAGTTGTGAAAAGGCTAAGCAGCAGATGAGTTACATCATTAAGGAGTCTGTAATAAAAGTGGTTTAGTCATAATTATTATGTTACTAGCTTTTGCCCGTGACTTCGTCCGTGTACAAGTCAAGTACACAATAGCACATAGCCTATGTATGATATTTGGCAGATACTCGCCGAAAAACAAAAAAATATCCTTAAACACTGAATTTCTTGAAATTCAGTGTTTAAGGATATTTTTTTTTGGCTTGCCAAACAAAAAATATAAAAAATACATACCATCATACCATCACTCTTGTATTCCCCGGAGGATTAGGCAGAGGTGTACCAATGTACACCAACAGTTCGCCGGTATGTTCTAGGTCCCATGTAATAGACGGCGAGCCTATTGCCATTAACCGGGCACAAGTCCTAACTCCGAGCTGCTACTGAGAATTTCTTAGAAAAACCCAATAACACTTTTTACTCGACCTGGGAATCGAACCCAAGACCTTTAGTGTAGCAGTCGCACTTAGCACCGCTAGGCTACCGAGGCAGTTAAAATAAAAAATATTTTATATATTTAGTTTTTATATTTGTTATGAATAAGTTACGAAGAAGAGTAGCCAGAAGCTTGAAGAAGAAGAATAATAATAGCGAGCTATCATCTTTTTAATCTTGTAATTCTAAAAAATATTTTAAAATAACACCCCTTAAAGTTCTAACTTGAATGGCAGATTATTTGCCGTGTCGGAGTGGTGCACTTGTAATGTGCAATGGATGTGTTCATTTATTACCAAGTAGTCATTGTTAAACACAAGTGGAAAATAACTCAATGTCATCCAAATTCGTTATCAATGATAAAATTATTGCGATACCTCTGATTGCGAAGAAACAAATAAATTCAGCGTTGTACTGTTGGAATTTAATGCAATACGGGTAAAGAACCTTAAAATTTTTTACAGCCACACACATACATACCATCACGCCTGTATTCCCCGAAGGGTTAGGCAGAGGTATATCAATGTACACCCACACTTCGCCGGTATGTCTAGTTCCCATCTATTGGGGTAAATATTTACAGGCGTATCTGAAAAAGAAGATTTTCATGATAGATTTAGTAAAACATGTTGTTGAAAAAAAGTGGTATTTAAAAATGCATTTTACAAATCAATACTTATGTTACAGAGGTCCTATTCATTTGTAGATCTTTAACAGTCGTTACCAGTAGTCAGAAGTCTGAAAGTCAGACAACCAGTCTTACCTAGGGTACCTAGTAACTGACTTGTAGACGTCAGATAAGCAGTCCATCCATGTAAATTACTGGTATTCAGCTGCCTCCACCGGTTAGACTGGGAGGTCGGCTTTCGAAACCAACACTATTGGAAAAAGGTTATGCAAATGAATAATGACAAAATGTCGTGATGGCCCAGTGATTAAGGCGCCCGCATCTCGTGCGCAAGGCTGTGGGTTTGGAACCGTTCATGAGCATGACTGTTTCTAATTTATAGTTATTTTCATATCATTGATCCATTGACATCGGTGAAGGAAAACATCGTAAGGAAACCTGGAATGATTAATATTATAAAGAGGTAAAGTGTGAGGCAGGGGGTAATCTCTGAATCTACAGAACCGATTTTGTAAATTCTTTTACCCATAAAAAGTCAAGTTATTTGTGAGTGTCATAGGCTATATAACATCATGCTACGACATACGGGAGCGGAGCAGTAACTAAAGACTTTATTAAAGACGGGTGAAAATATTGACAATATAAGTCTAAAATCGCCAACCTACCTTGAGCAAGCTTGGTGATCAATGCTCGTGCCATTTCTGTATGAGAAGAGGCCTTTGCCTTACAGTGGGGCAATCATAGGCTGGTATATTTATACGAGTATAAGTATAAAAAGATATTACAAACAAAAAGCAGGTACATTTCCGTATCTTCTCCTACCTCGAGAAACACTTTAATTTTGAACTAACTATATCATACATTGACAACAATCAAACATCTCTGTAGCGATGCACAAACATGCAGAACGTCAGTTGATAAACAAAATGGCTGTCACCGATGTTAGGTGGGTGAATAAATAAATACATACACTACTGCATCTAGGACGTACAATGTGGTGCACGTTGTCAATAGAGGGGATAAGACTTATATTATTAACCCCCGACGCAAAACCGACGAGGTGTCATAAGTTTAACGTGTCTGTGTGTGTATGTCTGTCTGTGGCATCGTAGCTCCCGAACGCATGAACCGATTTTGATTTTGTTTGGAAGGTGAATTAGTCGGGAGTGTTCTTAGCTATGTTTGATGGAAATCTGTTCAGTGGTTTTTAAGTTTTCTTTTTTTTTTAACTCCCGTAGGGATTTTTAATTTTCAAAACCTACACTTATTGGATTTGATATGGAGAATTACGTCGTCGTGTAACTAAGCGATGGCTGCTACGGTGCGGGTCGTGGGTTCAATTCTTGTAAGGCCTACAGGTCCAGATCTGGTTGTTTGTTTTGTGTATATATTTTTGTAAACTCTTCCAAGACACATGAGAAATTTTGGAGAATAGGGGGAATTTTTTTTTTTTTTTGTCTAAAACACATGTTTGTCGTACCTTTTTCTTTTAAGGATGGACAACCATCAAATGACTTCTTCCTCCCCGGGCGGAGCGAAAGGGAGTGTCAGACTCTTACTGACTACAACCGGCATTTTAAGGATTTTACACTATTGTGTTGTTTATACCCGATTACAACTTATACACGGCATGTGGGCCGTTATTACCGCTGGAATAAGACTTCAAGGTGAAAAAAAAATCCTGTCACCATGCCAACAGGATAAACAATGATACTATAAGTAATCATTAGCAACAATCATATTATAAGACGTTTACCGAAAGAAAAGATAGTATCGATTGCTACTAGTAGTACTAAAAATAGACGTATCAGTAAATTTTTCAAATCCCTATATTGGTCATTGTATAACTGATATGTTATCAATATTCGTTATCAGGGGTTTTGTTAGCTTCTGGGTTGCGTGTACCTACTTAAAGGTGTTATTGTTTTGGCAGACCAGTCTTTGTGGATAGCAAAAAATTACGTGTGCAAGGTCGTTATTCGATAAAAAATGCGAATGATTCAAGTTGGATTTTAGAACGTAATTTCTTTGAATGCGTAAGTTTGTGTTGAAGATCATGTGTTGTTTTAATCTGATGAATAATGATATAAGCATTTAAAACTATGAATTACATACCGATTAGACAAAGAAATCCACTGAACATGAACTGTGACGTCACATAACACTACGGCCATGTAAACTCCGTATTAAATTTCGTTTTGCTAGAAAGAGATAGAAACAATTCTAATTAATAAAAAAATACATGCATAGGGAATATGCATTTTAACATAATATGGTTCTTAAATTCACCTTCATTTTTTTTCACATCTGCAACAAGAATATTGTAACCAGGATTTTATAAGAACCTAATTGAAAAGAGTGTTTGTGGAGTTTCTCGCTTGTTCTTCTCCATAGAGGCCTACATATATTTTGGAACATGCAACTAGCTTCAAGTTTCTGACTGACCGATTCCTTGACAATTCAAAAATGTCTGTCAATGGTCTAATTGAAACAAATCCTTTCACTTTGACAGAACACGAACATTAATCCTGCTGTACACTTGGAAGTTTATAAATATGGTTATCTGTTTGTTTGTTACTCTTTCTAGCTTAAACGGCTGAATGGAATTAGCTGGAATTTGATACACAAATAGATATTTATATCTAGCTTATCACACTTATTATCCCGTTTCTGTGTGCCTGTGGTTAGGACTTAGCTTAACTCTGAAGTGTACGCAGAAAAAGTCGCTGCGGGTTGATACTAGTATTGACTTTCATTGCAACAGAAAAAGTTGTGTAATTTCAGAAGTACAGAGAGAAAATAATTCTATTTTATTCTATTCTCGACACATACATATATAAACTCACGCCTTTTTCCCATGGGGGTAGCAGAAACCACAGAACGCCACCTGGCTACGATCCTTATATACTTCTTTCGCCACGTCCACGTTCATACAAACATGCCGGTTACGAGTACTGCACACTCGACCTTTCTGAACGACCTCACCAATAATGTTAGGGTAGGTCTTTCTAAGGCGTCCTCTCCTGGCGTTGCCACTCACATCTGCCATATAAATCCCTTTTTTCGCTTTTCACTCATCCTCTCACCGTGACCGAACCATCTAAGCATATTCTTTTCAACCTTTGTTACTACATCCTCTTCAAAAACTCTCTCTTTTTCTCTCCTTAAGTATAAAAAAAATATTATTTTCTAACTCTAAAGGCATGTCCACACTACTCTACACACGCTCGCGTCGCTCAAACTATGGCGAACTTTCCACACGCTGTGCTCGGTGTGAAAGCGCCGTTCCGATACAGTTGCTATCTTACACAAATATACAACTACCATGCCGTGACTCGCTGTGTGTTTGTATGTTGTGCTTCTATTTTAGACATGAGATATATTAAAAAAGTTGTGTATGAAGCCAATTTATGACGAGAACAAATTGTGTCGTGACTCAAACAAAAACATACGTATAATATTTATCTATACTAATATCATAAAGCTGAAGAGTTTGTTTGGTTGAACGCGCTAATCTCAGGAACTACTGGTTTGAATTGAAAAGTATTTTTGTGTTGTTATAGCTCATTTATCGAGGAAGGCTTTAGGCTTTATAACATCACGTTACGACACACGGGAGAGGAGCAGTATCTAACCAAAGACGTAACTTAACGCGGATGAAAAAAACCACGAGAACGAAGTCGCCGGCTATAGCTAGTAATAATATACGTACATATCCTCAAAATTAATCTCCAAAATAGCTAAACTGCTAGACGAATTGTCAGTACAAGGATAGTATGAAAAAATTTTTTTGGAAACCAACGAAAGAAATTATTGGTATGAAAGATTTTTATTGGAAAATCCGACGCTAAAGTTAAAAATTACAAGTCTGATTGGGTCGCTAGTAATAAATATAATATGATAAGATTAGCAAACCAGTATTTTTTAGTTAAAGAGCTCGTCCGGGGAAGTACTACCAAAGCTATATATTTCTGCCTCAACGAAGCATCGCTGTGTTTTCGTGGTAACAATTATCTAATCTATGTCTGTATACTAAATTATACATAATATAAATATGTACAATTTTAATTATTTTGTACTTGTGTACATTTCAATTTATGCTTGCTTATAGTTTTGCTATACTACCACCACACCTATTTCTGCTGCAAAGCAGCGTTGCTGTGTTCCGGTTTGAAGGGATTTAGGTGTCGGTGTATCACAGGAGACATTTCAACATTGTCTCTGGGATGGTAACGCATTTGCAAGGACTCTGGTATTGCAGATGTCTATAGGCAGCGGGGACCACTTAACATCAGGTGGGCCGTCAGCTTATTTGCCATCCACAGATGTCTAAAAAAAAATCTAAAATCTGGTGGGATGCCGGATTGTGTGCCATCAAATGATAATTTAAAATAAAAAATAATTTGACACAAAGCGATTTGTACTATGATTCAAATCAATTACGATTTATAATCAATTGTGAGTTTTTTTATTATCAGAATCGTGATCTAGATAGGTATTATATTTATTTTAATAGCGCATTAAATAATTGAAATGACGTAGGTAGGGTTTATATCCTCAATAAAAAATAGAACAAAGAATATTTTGTATACACAGAGTGTAAAAAGATGCATCACATAGCAAAACTTATTGCTAGAAAACCTCTTTTATATTGGGCATACCATCACGCCTGTATTCCGCGAAGGGTTAGGCAGAGGTGTACCAATGTACACTCACAGTTCGCCGGTATGTATAGGTCCCATATAATACGGGGCGAGCCTATCGCCATTAACTGGGTACAAATCCAAACTCCGAGCTGCTACTGAGAATTTCATAGAAATACCCAATAACACTTTTTGCTCGACTTGGGAATCGAACCCAAGAACTCTAGCGTAGCAGTCCCGCTTAGGACCACTAGGCCAACGAGGCAGTTATAACATTTAAAACGTCCTAAAAAAAGTTTGACATCCTCAATCTCTCCGTAACCACCACTTTCCCAGGTATAGTCAAGAACAAAAACATACACACAATGACGGGAAAAATATGTAACTATTAGCTTGTTTACCAAAATAATGTGCACAAATACAATTATACGTGGAACGAACCAAAATGGTGAGACCATTAAGAAAAAGTTTAAAATGGCGGTGTGGTACATACGTGTCGTACTTACATATGCATATAAATTTCTTGTGTGTGTCAACTGTTCCTAAAAACGCCTTTTCGTTGAAATTTACCTCTAAAATCAAACATACATAAACTCACACCTTTTTCCCATGGGGATAGGCAGAAACCACAGAAAGGCACCTGCTCCGATCATACAAGCATGCCGATTACGAGTACTGCGCACCCAACCTGTCTGAATAACCTCACCAATAAGGTCAAGGTAGGTCTGAATGTAGCAGTAACCAAAGAGGTAACGCGAGTGAAATAAGCCAATACATAAATCTGGTGTGAAATACATTAATTGACATTATTTTGTATTGTTGGGAACGTTTTTTAAAACACATACCTGTTCTACGCATTATTGCCAGCAACATGTTTCAAAACACATAAAACATGTTACATCAACAATGTTGTTCAACTTTTGTTTATAGCAAATTCGGGACAAAAAACCAGCCTGCTTAATAATACCTTTGTGTACAGAAACAGATAATCGTCAAAAGCTTCCAAAATCAAAGCCTTGAACAGAATTAAATTAAAACCAATCGCCTGTTTCATATTCAAAGGGATGCCATCAAAAGAACGTCAAAGATAATCAATTTTACAAATATCCTCCCCTCCACTTCCCCCCCAACGTACGTCTTTTTCTTTTCCTATGAAATAAATCTTTTCAGACAACGCTTGAGGATAGATGTGGTTACACCTGACACGTCATATCTCTACATTACTGCACACGAAATTGAACTTTAGTCCTTCTACATAAAGTTAAAATTAGATTGCGTTTCAATAGGGTTGTACATAAAATGTTTCGAAAAACAAAAATATGATAACACTGTGTGAAAGTATCGAACTCAACTTTATTAATACTGGATGCAGAGCATAATCCACCGTATAACCTACCGATAAGCTTCATTTTCGCGTGATGTATGTTAACATACGTCTTTTCGAAGTCGGATAGTTATCATCAATACCGTAACGTCTGCATTATCGTTATATCAGAGTATTAAGACTGAACCGTTCAAGGGAAAAATTGGTTAATAAATGTTCTATTAAGGTGCTTACACATCGCTTCATGGTGAGGTTTTTTTCGTTATTAAATTTTGTTAAGGATGGAGGTGCAATCGATAGATAAATATGTTACAGTTTTGAGACTGGTGACCATTTTAATGGTTCCTTACCCAAAGGGTAAAACGGGACCCTATTACTAAGACTCCGCTGTCCGCCCGTCCGTCTGTCACCAGGTTGTAACTCATGAACCGTCATAGTTGGACAGTTTAAATTTTCAGTTTAAGTTCACAGATGATGCATTTATTTCTGTTGCCACTATAACTCCAAGTATTCTTCTGTCGAGGGTTATTTCTAATTTTTGATTTAAGTGAAGTATGCAGTCAAGATCATTGGTTGTGTTATCAACGTAGCTTATCTCTAATTATCTCTAATTTTATCGAAAATAATGAATGGTTGTATAACATCGACCGATACGCTCAATTGGTAATTCCCTCGAAATCATTTACATTGAACTTCGGGAAATACCGCGTTTATTTACATTTGTAAGTTCACAACTGGGCATGTGACCTCCTTTGCTACTTATCTGATAACACCAGATAACGTAACTTTTTTTCTGTCTACCCCGTTGGTTCCGTGGTCGCAATTGCAACTGTTGCGCAAAGTGATATTATTAGGTTCTTAATACGTCAGAAGCAACCCTCAGTTTGAAAGTTGATGGTGTGACAACCCTGTGCCTAGAAACGCACGTAAAACCGTAGGTCTTGCTCCTGATCACTCTCCGATCATTTTGGACTGTGGTCCCTTCGAACTGTAAGTGTTGAAGACGGAGGGAATGCACCTGCGATTGCACGCATTCTTGTGCACTTCAATATATTTTACATACTTAACAGTCCCCATTCAAATTTGCTAACTCATTTTGAGTGTTAAAACTACATGTAAATCGAATAAGCTGTTTACAAGTTAGCTCCTAGACATATGAACTGACAAGGAGAATATCTTTTTGTTTATGACTGTAGAATGTATTGATGTCACTGGGTAGATAGGTAGGTAATTAGGTATATTTTGTTAACGTGTTACTTATAATAATTCGGCTACGTAATTGTTTATAAATTACGTTGTTATTGTGCACTTGGGATATTTTAAATGTATTTAATTGAGGTATGATGTTAATTTAATGATTTTAATTATGATTACGTACTTACCCACACTTTGAAATAACAATTGAAAGAAAAATAACGAGATAATATAATATCATGACAATTTTTTTTGTATAATGTTGTACCAAAAAAAAAATGTAATTAGCCAAAAAAAAAATGGCAGATACACAACAGATAAACACATTTATATTAGCTTAACTTGACAAAATGTCAAGAAATCAAATCAGATGTCTTCAGTTGTTTTTTTTTCGCAACTTCAGGGTTGATCCCCATAGTTAATGTTCAAAATTATCAGTACAATTAAATAATGAGTATCTACAATAGTAAGGTACAAAAGCCATTTTTTGGACAGAAATTCTACTAAAATAATAAATAATTTAATTATTTCTTTATACCTAATTTACCTATTCTGTTTTTTACTTAGACAGTCGCTACGATGACGTTAGGACTAGATTCAAAATTGAGTCCTAGTAAATTCTATACCAATATTATAAAGCTGAAGAGTTTGTTTGTTTGTTTGGTTGAACGCGCTAATCTCACGAACTGGTTTGAATTGAAATTTCTTTTTATGTTAGATACTTCATTTATCTAGGAAGGCATTTAGGCTTTATAACATCAAGCTATGACACACGGGAGAGGAGTAGTGTGAAAAAGTAGAAGTAACAGTAGGGTGAAAAAAACCACGTGAACGAATTCGCTGGAGAAGCTAGTGTTAAATTAGTAGATTTATCGGCCTTCAGATTTCCAATAAACATAATATAATCTCGTATAAGATAATCCAGTGAGTAGAGACCTTAACCAGTGATCACATTACGGCTTGCACCCTTCGAGTGCAAGAGATAAATACGACCATTTATTATTAATGGCTGCTGTATTATCTTGATTCGATGCTAGTTACAATTCAAATTTATATTCTTACGTAGGTATATCTATTACTGCCTCGTTAGCCTAGTAGTCCTAAGTGCGACAGCCACGCTAGAGGTCTTGGTTTCGATTCCCAGGTCAAAAAGTAATAATGTGTTTTTCTACGAAATTAGCAGTAGCAGCTCGGAGTAAGGATTTGTGCCCGGTTAAAGGCAATAGGCTCGCCCCGTATTACATGGGACCTAAACATACCGGCAAACTGTGTGTGTACATTGCTACACCTCTGCCTAACCCTCGGGCGATACAGGCGTGATGGTATGTGTGTATATCTATTGGTTACTAAGCATATGCCCGAGACTTTGTTTTTTCACCAGCAGCGTTATTTTATGTCTTTGATTACTGCTCCGATCCCGTAAGTCGTAGCGTGATGTTCTATAGAACATAACGCAACAGTACGCGCTATCTATGTATATCTAATCTGGCTATTATATATAAAAATAATATTTCTCATGCGAGTGGTAGTTTTAACTTAGATTACTTTAAAATAAAACGTTGCCCACACTAGAAATGTCTCCTGTATCGTGGGTGCGTTTACAAATATTATACACTTGCATACACCAACAGCCAGGTCGGAACATTTATCTGTAGGCTATACAAATATTTGCCAACCAAAGGCATTAAAAGAGACAAAAATATTAAGTAACCCCCGACAGAAGAATATATAATATCCCTACTGCAGCTAATAAAAGAGCTGATAACTTTGAAACCGTTGAACCGACTTCCATCAAACAAAGCTAAGAACACTCCCGATTAATTCACCTTTCAAACACAAAAAACAAAATCAAAATCGGTTCATGCGTTCGGGAACTACGATGCCACAAACAGACACACACACAGACGCGCCAAACTTATAACACCCCGTCGTTTTTTCGTCGGGGGTTAAAAATAAAGAAAATGTTTTTTAGAAGACTTGATTCTTGACTTTTTTCAGGGATCAAATAATAAGAAATAGACGTATTTTTTGACATTTGTATTGTTTTATTACCGTTGCTATAAAATTCGTTTCTTTTGTTACAGACTTCAAAATGCCTCCTTCCAAAGACTACAGCACCAAACAAACCTATGGCAGGTCTAATTCTAATAGTAAGTATCGTTCATTCGTTCTTTTCATTCATTCATTCATTCAATTTCAGTAGTATCTGGGCCTATTTCAACATCTTTAAAAAACTTTCCATAACATTACATGACAGATAATAAAAATAAATCTGTTCTATTTTTGTATTTATGAGCAACGGTTATCATGATTATAACATACCATCACACCCATATTCCCCGAGAGTTAGGCAGAGGTGTACCAATGTACACCCACAGCTCTCCGGTATATTTAGGTCCCATGTCGATAATAGGGAGCGAGCCTATTGCCATTAACCGGGCACAAATCCGAATTCCGAGCTGCTACTGAGAATTTCATAGAAAATCCCAATACCACTTTGCTCGACCTGGGAATCGAAGCCAAGACCTTTAGCGTAACAATCACTCTTATAATTATAATGTTTTTCGCAAATAATCATCTGTACGATTAAATATAAAATAGCTGAGTTTTTTTGTTTGTTCGTATGTATGTTTAAACGCGCTAATCTCTAGAACTTGTAATCGGATTGAATAGTTTGTTTTGTATGTAATAGCCAGATTCAAGAAGAATAGTATTGTTTAAATAACGTCACGCTACGACTCATAGGAGTGAAGCAGTAACCAATGACGTAACTTGAAGCGGGTGAAGAAACCACGCTGTAAATATAATAAAAAAAATGTGTGTGTGCTCACGACTCGTGGTGTACATACAGTCGTGAAAACTCTGTGGTGGGGAATGGACAACATGAAGCTCGTAACGCATAACGCGTTACATTTGATTCTACTTCCATACATTTTCATACCTCGGGCATGAATATGAAAATCGATTCTTAAGGCGTAAACTCTTATAATTATTCAATATGGCTACTAATCCAAGATGAAGCACAATGGAATCAGTATTCTTAGTGCTTCTCTAACACAAATGTATAAATACATTCTAGATAAGACTGGAAAAACCAAGTAATACGACACAGTGGCCAGTACAGTTTGAAGATAGGTGGCCTAATGCCAACTAGGTCTTTGTTCCTCTAACCTTCCTTACCGTAGATACTTACCTATTAAATAATGTGTAGGGAAGGTCATTTTGTTCTTAATAATGTATGAAAAAAGACATTTATAGAAGTCAAAAGTTAACATACCATCACGCCTGTATTCTTTGAAGGGTTATGCAGAGATGTACCCATGTACACCAATAAAAACCCAATAACACTTTTTGCTCGACCTGGGAACCGAACCCAAGACCTCTAGCGTAGCAGTCGCGCTTAGGACCACTAGGCTAACATAGCGGGTTAGATTTTTTTTTGTATATTCGTCCCATTATTGCGATATTTTTGTTTGTTTGTGACCATAACTGGGAAGTTTTTGGTGTTGGAGATATTGAAGGTAATTTTCAGAACTAGCTCCTGGTTCGATTTCAAAATTCTTTCGCTAAGAGGAAACTATTCCTGAGTGCTATAATATCATCATCATTACCATATCAGCGACAAGACGTCCACTGCTGGACATAGGCCTCCCCCATAGATTTCCAAAAGAACCGGTTAGAAACGGCCTGTATTCAGCGCCTTCCTGCGCTCTTGATCAGGTCGTCCGTCCACCTTGTGGATGGACGTCATACGCTGCGCTTGCCGGTGCGTGGTCTCCATTCAATGCTATACTTTTTTTTTAATGAGTGATTCTGTCTAGAACAAAAATTCTGTCTACAAAGGCTTGTCTAGGTATCTTGTTAGACTGTTCTCATTTAAGATGTTCGTATACTAATGGCTGATTTACATTGTGAACTAATTATTTTTTCTTTTAATTTCAGGTGGTATGTCGATGTCAGCAAAGGTCTACCACCCAGCGACGAATCTCATGCCATTGACCCCTCCCCAGTCCCCAATAGGGGCGGCCCCCACTTTCGGCTCCGGGAAATCCAACACTTCGGGCTGGGGAAGACAGAACAGCACTGGAAAGTACTCGTGATAAACCTCCCGACTCGCCCGGAATACGACAGTGGTGGGTTTGACGCTTCCGAGCCCGGAAACCTCGGAAGGTCTGACATTTCAGACCCGATATTATCGATATCTCGATTTGGTTTTGTTAAGATTTGCAGAGAAAGGTTTGTTCAGACAGAGCAACTTTTTGTTGAAAGCAACTTTATTGTGATTTGTATTTTATTTAAAATTGTAAATAGAAAATTACTAACAATTTAAAACGGGTATCAGAATGTAGGTTTAGTATTTTATTTTTAACAATTTATTTTCATTGGTATCTATTTTTATCATCATACCATCACGCCTGTATTCTCCAAAGGGTTAGGCAGAGTTGTACCAATGTACATCCACAGTTCGCCGATATGTTCAGGGGGCGAGTCTATTGCCAGTAACCGGGCACAAATTCTAACTCCGAGCTGCTACAGAGAATTTCAAAGAAAAACCCAATAACACTTTTTGTTCGAGCGGGGAATCGAACCCAAGAAAGACCTCTAGCGTAGCAGTCACGCTTAGGACCACTAGCTAACGAGGCAGTCCAGTATCTATTTATTTAAACGTATATTTGTGTGCCTATACAAAAGAGGTAGACATTTATGTTGTTACCACATGTCACTAAACCACAAAAGGAATATACGTTTACGTTGTACGCATTGATTAATATAGATAGGTACCTACCTACTGGCATCATTCAAGGCAATAATTTAACTAAAGTACTACAAAAAAAAATACAAATACATATAATGAAAGTGTTTGTTATAATATCATAATAACAGCTTTCTACAGAATAAATACATGAAATTTACAAGGTAAAATGTAAATAAAAATATTTTCGTATTTTTGTCTGTCTTTCTGTCTGACAGGACAAATTTTGACAGGACTTTTATTGGCTAGCTGCTGCTGACGCTTTAAGAAGAAAATAAGGCTACTTTTATTTTACAAAACAACTCGTAATCTGCTCTTTGTATGTATAATTCTGTCGCTGTGTCTGAACAAGTCCTTAGGTTGGAGCACAAAAAAAGTAAAAAAAAAGTATAAGGTACTTAAAACCACTTATGTTTTTAAACTTGTGTACCTAGGTATCATTATTGTTTGTAATTTATTGTAAATATTGTAAAATAAGTGACGTATTACCTGCTGTAAAAGGAAAATAAATACTCCTAAATCCTGTAATGTATTTGTGCTTTTATTCCAATTTCCTTATTATTAAAAAAAATTAGTGAAACATTATCCTCAGAACAAAATGACGTGTAATTGATAACAATTTGTAACAAGTTTTATATCTGCATATGGTTTTCCCTGTGGTATTTATGAATGCTTGTCTCAACAGGCATTTAATCCGATTCGGTCGAAACCTGGCATAAGGTCTTTTTTTAAATGTAGGCGAAGCGGAAGGGAGTGTCAGACTCTTACTGACTAAAACTCATCTGTATTCCTCCTAATGCCCTTTGCGCTTAAAGGTCCCGGTAACTCTTTCGAACAAACTCCGCAACCTTTGCAGGGCATAAGCATACAATCTGTTCTACCTTTAAATCCGTCTGATTGTTTTCACTATAGCATTTTATAGAAATGATACTTACACCGGGAGCACCAAACACTTTTTCTTTTCAGTGCTCGGTGGAAATCCTCATG
Organism: Caradrina kadenii; assembly: GCA_947462355.1. Taxonomy (NCBI): domain Eukaryota; kingdom Metazoa; phylum Arthropoda; class Insecta; order Lepidoptera; family Noctuidae; genus Caradrina; species Caradrina kadenii. Next base: position 1,141,924 of record OX381693.1, on the reverse strand, counting down.
GACTTCTACCGTCGTGGGGGTGACGGAGGCGCATGCCGGACTCTTACCGGCTAAAACCACCACGGTGTTCCACCTCTGCCTATGGTCGGGGGTGCGGGATTCGCATAAGCATTTACCGCTCCCCCGACAGGCGGAGCAGTAAGTAAACTCGTTACTGTCCGGACCAAATGACTGCATCAGCAGATGGTGTTGCTCTAACAAAATAAAAATTAAAAAAGAAAATATTTAGTACCTACAACAGGGTGTTAGGTCAAACGAGGGACTTGTTTTAAGGGAGTGCGATACTTATGAAAATTAACAACTTTTACTATAGACAAACTGTAAAATAGTGAATAAAAATCAACTGCTCCATACATTTATGTTCGCATAACTAGACAAAATGTAAGGAATAGCTGTTTTTTTCTCGGAATATTATGGTTGATTTCTTAGTGAAAGTGGTTTATTTCCTTCGCTACACTTCCTTAAAGTACGCCTCTTGTTTAACACCTTGTATTTATAGTAGGTCAAAGAGGAATGAAAAGGGCTTATGTTCGGGGACGGAAATCTGGACGGAAGAATAATAAATATTGTCACAATATTTGTGGAGCTTACATCGCCATCTACAAATTTAGTCTCTCTATTGATCTATCTAAAAAAAACGATAAGCTTTAAAAACTGCACCACAGATGGCGTTGTTATTAAAGCGCCACCTATGAGTTTTTATTGTGACTATTTATAAATTAATCAATACGTGTTTGTATTAGTGTTGTCACAAATATGTAGATGTCGCTTTGCTTAACCACAATTTCACATAAAAATTCTGCGATTTACTGTACTATGTACTTGACTGGAAGAAAACATTCATTCGAGATTTTAAAATTCCCATCTACCTAGAAATTCAGACTCTACTCAGGTTGTTGAACCTACTTTAATTTTTGTATGTGTGTCTGTCTGATTGTTCCGGCTAATTTCCGAAACGGCTAGACCGATTTTGATAAGCCTTTCTCGATGTTGTTGTAACAAGAAACTTAGGCTATCCTTTTATATTTGAAAAATAATAGAAGCTAGTTGAAGTTATTTATGGCAATAGGTTCGGCCTCTATTACATGGGAGCTAAACATACCGGCAAACTGTGATTGTACAGTGGTAGACCTCTGCCCAACCCTTCGGGGAATGCTGGCGTGATGTTATGTTATGTTGTGTGGTATGTGAACGACGTCACAAGCTTACGGTAGCACCAAATAAGTACGTCTTTTCTTCTGATAAAAGCATGTTTAAAAATAATAATTATAATTAATTAAAACCTGTACCTATTTACTTCCTATTAAAACAGAATTAATGAGTCAATGAATCGAATTCTTAAGAATTCTGTCATGTTTTTTATTACATCCTATTGGATGTAATAAAAAACATGACAGAATTATGAAAATATTTTTGTTTATTTGATCAAGCTATTCTCAGGAACTGCTGGTCCGAATTGAAAAAGCTTTTTGCGTTATTTATCATTGTAACATTACTTCAGGACCTATGGGGGCGGAACAGTAATTAAAGTCATAATGCGGGTGAAACCGCGAAGTATTGATAGGTGTTTTAAGGTTGTGATATATGCGTGCTTGTCTGGTGTTCTGTGAGAGACAGTATGCGAGGGTGTCCACTGTTACATGCTAGTTTATGTTAATTTGTAATGTGTTTAATTGATTTAATCATTTACTCAAGTAATTATTAATTATTCTGTCCACAAATTGTATATAATTGAATTTAATTCTTGTATTGTATGTTACTTTAATGCTTATTTTATTTTAAAATTCATAAATCTATGTTAATTAATGTAATTGGACCTGTGCCGTTTTAATTAACTATAAATAAATAAATATAAATAAAAATAAATAAATACCTACCTATTTTTTTATTTTTTTTGGTGGGTGGGACATCTTCAAATAACTTCCCCCGCCCTGGGCGGGGCGGGAGGGAGTGTCAGACTTTTACTGACTAAAACCCACCCATGTTCCTTCTTGTGCCCTTTGCGTTCCGGGGGCGCGGTATCTTTTACGAACAACCCGCAGCCCCGGCAGGCATCGGCCCTCAGTGGCCCCTTCCCTATGCTGACATCTCTTTGAGGCGCGCGTGGAACACGGACGCGCCGTCGACACGGCCTGTCGTTTTGTTAAACGTAAGGACGGTGAGCTACCCTGAATTTTACCTACCTATTAATTTTACATAGACAAAACTGGGAGTATATTCCTATGTCTCAGTCGATGCCTCTTCAAAAATCACAGTCAAAATTAAATCATTTATTTCAATTTGACAACTAAAAGGCACTTTTGAACGTAAAAAAATAGATATATTTAATCTAGTTGTCTCTTCATAATATTGGCATTAGACATTAATTTAGCTTAATTTGTGGTAGTTGGTACTTTAAATTACTTTTATTTTAGGTACTTTGTCTTCAAATTCGTATAATCTAACGAATTAATGTACCTGTACAACTTATTGTAACACATTTTCACCACCGTCTTAAAAGAGGGGTGTTATAAGTTTGACGTGTCTGTCTGTGGCACCGTAGCTCTTAAACGGGTGAACTGATTTCAATGCAGTTTTTTTTATTTGAAAGCAAGTTTTCTAGCGATGGTTCTTAGATGAGTTTTATCAAAATCGGTTTAGCCGTTTTAAGGTTATCAGCTCTTTTGTGAGTTACGGTAGGGATCTTTATTCTTCTATCGGAGGTAAATTATTTTTTTTTAAATTGTTTTTAAGAGTTTGTATGGAGCTTCTTGCCCCATTACTTTCCATACAACAGTAATATTTGAAATGGGCAACTGGATTAATTACTTTTTTTTTTCATACTATAAATTACGTTCAAGTGTTTTCTGACGCAATTTCATCTCAGCGATAATCTATGTCAAGGTTTGGACAGAAATAAACTAATTAAGTTAACTAGTTTTAGCATGCGACATCGAATATCCTACTATAAAGGTACTGTTCCACTGCGGCAAACGTGCACGCTTCTCATGAAAAAATTCAAATTTTAAGTTCATTTTTGGGTCTCTTTGGCGGAATGAACGAGGCGAGGGGACAAAATATATGACGACATAGTTGGCTGAGAGATTGGCTGCCGCCTTCGTCCGGCTTCGATTCCCACACGGTGGAAATATGTGCATGGCCTACAGATAGTTGTTTTGGGTATGGCTGTTTGTGTATGTGAGTTTATATGTTTGATAAAGCCCCTACGATATAGGAAAAATTCTTAGTATGGGGAATTTTTTTTTAAATAACGCAATATCCTATGACACTCGTCAACAGTGTAGCTTTCGATCAACTGTATAAATTGGAAAGAGGCCTTTTCAACAAATTAAGATTGAGGATAAAATGAAGGCTTTTTATAAATAAATCATTACTTATAATTATACGAGAATTGTCCTCCCTCCCCCTTTAAACCGGCTTCGACCAGTAACCTGAATATAGCAGTCACTCTTGAAGTTAAGACGTGTCAAAGGACTTTAGGTTTTTGACCCTTCTATGAATTACCTTAAAATACCCTTATTGACGAGTTTTGACTTGACGATGACAGCCTACTAACAAAGAAAATATTAAAAATAGATTTTTTTATCGAATTGCCAAATAAATCAATTAATTTGAAAGATAAGATAAATACTATATTAAAGTTAAAGTGATTCTTCAATCGAACTGCAGTTGCGAAGTGATTTGGTGCGATATGGAAGATTATGAGTTAGAAGAACGTGTGGAAAGAGCAAATAAATGGGAGAAAAGGAAATTTTTCTTTAGACAGGTTTGATCATTTTTTATTATTACATCACCATTGATCACTACACTCATTTACGGCTTATTTTATAGCCAAAGTCAAAAGTCAAATCATTTATTTCAATTAGACCATTAAAAGGTACTTTTGAACGTCATTTACAAGAAAGAATTTTTTTTAGATCTAGTTGCAAATTTTTTATTATACAAAATTTAACTCTAATTTTTATTCTAATTAGTTACTTTGTTAGATAGTTGGTAACTTTTTGTGCATGCTGTGGTCTCCTATAAGTGAAGGCGTACACCAAAGCGATATCGTTAGCCGACTATCGTTTATATGTATAAATAAATAATTCCCAAAAGGTACCTGGTTTTGCATAGAGAAGAATGGGCAAGAAACTCCAGCATTAGAACTTACTAACTATTTAGAACATCATTTCATCTCTGCCAAATTGTTTATAGACGATATCCCAAAGAATGATGTTCATTCGTATGTAAACGTATTTACTAATTTTCGCCATTTATTTTCCGATTTAGAAAATTCTTTTTTATTCTAAGAATATGCTTACAGATACCCATACAAATTTCACCAAATTTAGTAACTAGACTTTTAAATCAAAATAACTGAAAAAGAAATATCATTCTTGTAAACGAAATTGCATATTGTACTGGCTTGTTACTTTTCAGTGTTATTTATTTTGTTAATTTACGGAGTGTTATCGTTTCTTCATGGAATTTTGTGATAGGAAGTACTTAGATCTTAAAAAATGTAAATAACTTAAGTTTAGGAAGTTGTTTGGAAGTTTAGAAGTTGGCTTAGGTTCTGATTGTGGTCTTGTAGTGCTACTGACTTCCAAAACAAAAGTTATTTTTTTCTTTGTAGTTTTTTTTCTAAGAACCTTGAAGAAATTATATTACCCACCACACCGTATCAAACCATGACCATACTAGGAACGTGTCATGCAAAAATATCCTAAGTAATAAAGAATATGAGATCACCAACTAACACTATACTATCACGCCGGTATTCCCCGAAGGGTTAGGCAGAGGTGTACCAATGTACACCCACAGTTCGCCGGTATGTTTAGGTCCCACGTAATAGGGACCGAGCCTATTGCCATTGACCAGGGACAAATTTTTACTCCAAGCTGCTACAGAGAATTTTATTAAAAACCTCAATAACACTTCGCACGACCTGAGAATCGAACCAAATCAAAAGCAAACAAAAAAATACTATTTATTTTATCATTGACTCATATTGAGAGTCACTGGCATAGTTACCCTCTTGAATTTGGCGAAAATTCAAAACTGCACTTTGTATAAATTAAAAAAAAAATTGACCTCATTTTCACGATGACAGCAACTAGGCCATTTAAAAAAAAAAACATACAAAGCGGCACCACAACATCCAATCATGATACGATATCTAATCTTTTTAACTTTTGTAGCACATATGATTATTATTATCCTACTTTCCTAATTTAAATTATAAAGGCGAAAGTATATGAGGATGGATGGATGGATGTGTGTTACTCCTTCACGCTTAAGCGGCTGTACGGATCTGGATGAGGCACTGAGATAGATTGTAGTGTGGAATAACACATATAACACTTTTTATCCCGGAAAAAAGATACGGCTTAAGTAACTGACTCGTTAGTCTAGTGATCCTTAGTACGACTGCTACGCTAGAGGAATTGGGTTCAATTCTCAGGTCGAGCAAAAAGTGTTATTGGGTTTTTCTATGAAATTCTCAGTAGCAGCTCGGAGTTAGGATTTGTGCCCGGTTAATGGCAATAAGCTCGCCCCCTATTACATGGGACATAAACATACCGGCGAACTGTGGGTGTACATTGGTACGTCTTTGCCTAATTCTTAGGGGAATACAGGCGTGACGGTATGTAAAAATGTATGGTTCCCGTAGTACATATTATATATAATTAACAAGTTTGACGCAGACGAAGTCGCGGGAAGACGCTAACTATGCAAACTTTTAACCCCTTCAAGCTCTTTTCTCGCGACAATTTGTGTCTAATCTATCTCTGTGCCAAATTTCATCAAAATTGATGTAGCAGTTTAAGTGTGAAAGCGTAACAGACAAACAGAGTTACTTTCGCATTTATAATACACTCGGGAGCAATGTATAACAGCAGCATTTTTAGGTAAAAAATCAAGGCGCTTAGGCAGACTCTTTAAACCAGTACGTTAAATCGTTGACCTCAAACTCTAAATACAGTAAGTCGACAATTGCATGACAAACCACTAATATAGTCTTTATCATTCTCAGCTTACGAACAAACGGGACAGCGACAAAAAAAATAAATCATTGAATTTCTTCAGTATCGTGGGTGCGTTTACAAACACAAACAGCCAGACCTCCGCGGAACAACTATCTTTAGGCCATACATATGTTTGTTCGGAATCGAACTCGCGACACGCAGCGCAGCAGCCAATCGCTCAGCTACTGCGCCCACCATGGCGACAAATAACAACAATCATCGTGTAGCATTCCTATCTGTCTTTTTTAATCATATCAGGATTTGCGGTAGCAACAATAGTGTTGTTACGATTTACGATGGCAGTACAATTAATTGATAAAGTAGAAATAATTATTAATTGATTTTGGCTGGGTAGGTACTGTAGTAGTTGTGCAGCTGCCATCCAATTTGTCCCTTTTCATTTGTGATTTAGCATTGTCTCATCATCTACTTAGCCTTTTCACAACTATATTGGAGTCGGCTTCCAGTCTAACCGGATGCAGCTGAGTACCAATGTTTTACATGGAGCGACTGCCTATCTGAACTCCACAACCCAGTTACTAGGCAACACGATACCTCTTGCTTAGACTGGTTGTCAGACTTCCTGACTTCTGACTATCCGTAACGACTGTCAAAGATCTACGAATGACAACCGGGACCAACAGCTTTACGTGCTTTCCGAGTCACGGGGGTGACACACCACCAACTTCCAAATACCGGGCTACTACTGAGCAAATGCTAATGGAAAAACCCAATAACGCAGTTCAGTTCGGGATTTAGCATTGTATACAAAATCATAACACCAGCTTATTTCTGTCCCACTACAGAGCAAAGGACTCTTCTCTTACAGAGAAGGCACTGTTGATTGGCGGTTTCAGACGGATTTCCCCTGGGCCATTACGACATTTAGCAAAGTACTAAAATTGTTATAAAGCTCGTCTTCTTATTTCAGGTGACGATCAGCAGTGGAGGATGGACTTGCTATTTCATCATGGGCATGTCCTTCGGAGCCTCCACAGTGTTCATCCCACAAATAAGGAAGGAGGCTAATTCATTTCATGCTGTTAGTGAATCGACTGCCTCTTGGATTCGTAAGTAATTTTTGGGATCACCAACATTTCCTTTTCGTGCACAGTGGAAATCTTTATGGAATTTCTTAGTCGAAGGGGCATGTCAGACTCTTACCGGGTAAAACCACAGGGAAAAGCTACTAATATAGTAGTAGAGAAAGAATGAGAGTTTTAGTAGTGGTAGAGTTCTTTGTGAAGGAGCTCGTCCGGAGAAGTACTACTACCATACCTATTTCTGCCGCAAAGCTGCGTTACTGTGTTCCGGTTTGAAGGGATTTAAGTGTCGGTGTATCACAGGAGACATTTCAACATTGTCTCTGGGATGGCAAGGCATTTGCAAGGCGTCTCGTATTGCAGATGTCTATAGGCAGCGGTGACCACTTAATATCAGGTCAAAAGAAACAAGACTTAACAAAGCTGAAAGTCACAATGTTTTTTCGCATAATTTTTTGTAGTACAACGTCTTTATGATATGCTATTTACAGACTTATTGATGATGAAAGTTCCAAAATTTAGAAAAAAATACGTTTAAAATTTTAAGTTATAAATGTAGATACTAAACATACCGGCGAACTGTGGGTGTACGTTGTTACACCTCTGCCTAATCCTCCGTGGAATACAGGCGTGATGGTATGTAAATATACGTACTTTAAACACAATGGTACACAATGACACAATGTTGTGTGTACATAACATTGCGCGCTCTTAATACAGTGATTTTTCCACCATAAATAAAAAAATGTTAGCCAGCTATATTATTTGCTCACTGTTATTTTGTATGATAAGCAGTGTGTGTACATAATGGCTATAGATGGATATTTAGTGACAGTGCCTGGTCATTGTAAAAGAGCAACAGTACTTACAAGACGTACTAGCAACATTGCATGTTGTTGAAACTACAAAACTACAGGCGTTAGCTTGGGAGAAAGCTGTCACCACCAATGTACAGTTCGCCGGTATGTTTAGGTCCCATGTAATAGGGGGCGAGCCTATTGTCATTAGCCGGGCACAAATAATAACTCCGAGCTGCTACTGAGAATTTCATAGAAAAACCCAATAACACTTTTTGCTCGACCTGGGAATCGAACCCAAGACATCTAGTATAGCAGTCGCGCATAGGACCACTAGGCTACCGAGGCAGTTCAGGCTTGGGAGAAAGAAATAAAATATTCACATTGACTTTATTGTCAAGAGTACTAGTAATATTTATTTGCTCTAAAACATGGTATACAGAGATCTTACACTTAAATATGGCACACATAAAGACACAATATAAAAATAAAAATCCTTAATGCTATAAAAATTACATTTGTTCTGAGTCTTCTTCTACTTAGCGTATCGATGGCAAATATATGAAGATATTAAGTGATTTATTGGGTAACAAAACTTATATTGGAATGTTGACCTTCAATGTCTCCATATTTAGTAGGTTTCAGGTATCGTCCGGAAAAAAATAGTGATCGCGATGATGTGAATAATGTCGTTGAGTGTCTTTTTACACCCGTTTTGTTAAATGTTAGGCCAATTCACCTCAATTTTGTCCTTTACTTTCCAGCTGCCATCATGGTCTACTCAGGCCTGCCCTGGACCTTCATCCTGCCAATCTTCATGAAGTATATCGGAAGAAAATATACGTTTATGTTCGTCACTATCAGCAATCTGATTAGCTTTTTAGTTTTCTACTTCAGCGTTACTGTCAATCAAATCATTATCAGCCAAGTGATTAACGGCATCAATACAGGCTCCCACTTCACTGTGTCTGTCATGATCATCACCGAATATACCTCACCTAAGCACAGAGGATTTTTCTTGACCGTGAAATCTGCCACTCTCTACTGGGGAATCTTTATGTCGAATGCCATTGGGACGTTTTTCCATTGGAGAAACATTGGAATCGCTGGTATTGTATGTAGTGCGTACGGGTTATTAATAGCAATCGTATTGCCAGAATCTCCATTTTGGTTGGCCACAAAACAACGCTATGAAAAATGCTCTTTCACACATAGATGGATGATGGGGCAAGGCGTGCAAGCTGAAGGAGACTTGGAAAAATTGATAAACTACCAAAAGAATGTCAATTTGGAGGCAAAATCAAAAAATTTCGAGCTCAAAGCGGTGGTAGCTGGCTATTTAAGAATAATATCCTCAAGGCAGTTCTATAAACCGTTGCTTTTATGTTTGATAGTACACTCATTGTATATATTTTCCGGAAAGGTAGTATTTAGTGTATATGCGATAGATATAATTAGTAAAATTACTGCTGGACATCATATATCGCCGTATACAGCAATGTTAGTGTTAGATGGTGTGACAGTATTGTGTATGTACTTAGGATGTTTGGCGGCAAAAGTAATGCCAAGAAAGAAATTACTGATAGGCTCTTCTTTAGCAGGAATTTTCTTTCTCCTATCGATATCTCTGTACGCATATTTAATTAAATTATCGCTTGTAGTTGAGAATAATTATTTTGCTATATTTTTACTAATCGGTTATTCTATAGGACTTTGTTTTGGACCTGTAATATTGACTCAAACTATTTCTGGAGAATTAGTTTCTATTGAAGCTCGAGGATTATCATCTTGCTGTATGGATCTATCGTCAAAGATACTTTTAGGTACTTTAGTTAAAATGTCGCCATTTTTATTTAAATCATGGGGTACCCATGGTGCTTTCCTATTCTTTGGTTTATCTACTTCACTTTTCTCTTTTTTGATATACGTATTCTTGCCTGAAACTAAAGATATGACTTTGCAAGAAATTTCTGAATGGATGAAGGGAAATAAGAAGAGTTCTGTACAGCAAGAAGAGGTTAACTTCTTAACTTCTGAGAAGAGTTAGCAGGTAAACATGAGAAAATGGTTTATGTATGATGTCTAGTCATTATCTTCAATTTTATAGATTTGTTTGTAAGAAAATATCGTACAGTCGTACTCGTGTGAGTGAGCAATGTCGTCTTTTACTAGAAATTCTGAACACATACCATCACGCCTGTATTCCCAGAAGGGTTAGACAGAGGTGTACTAATATACACCCATATTTCGCCGGTATGTTTAGGTCCCATATAATATGGGGCGGGCCTATTGCCCTCAACTGGGCACAAATCCTAACTCCAAGCTTCTACTGAGAATTTCATAGGAATACCTAATAACACTTTTTGCTTTTTTTTTAAATACTGAAATGCAGTGTTGTAAAAAATTTGAAACTTTTTAGAATATTACGTAATAGTAACAGTATTACTTGACTCTTGTCGCTGACTGTAAGTACTTGTGCTTGTCTAGAATAATTTTGCTGTATTTTTTCTGGGTGCTCTGTAAATTTGAGATACGCCTTAAAAGTATGTATTTGCTGACATTAAAATTAAAGTTCTGAAAATTATTATTGGTTTTGTTTTATTTTACATACAATTTCATCCCGTTTTTCTTATTTTCATTATATATTCAGAAGATCATTTTTAGCAATCAAATTGTCAATTAGATTTGTTATCTCATATACTTTTTTTTTTTAGTTTGCAAGTCCCCTGTGTGTTTTATTTTGAATGAGTGATAGATGGATGGATGCAAGCCGCTTCTCACAGGTCCTTGTGGAAATCTATGAGGGAGGCCTATGTCTAGCATTGGACGTCCTGCGGCTGATGTGATGGTTATGAGTGATAGATTATTCGTTTTACTAGACAATTTCCATGGGTCATAAATTCAGCCAGGCACTAAAGTTCCAGTCTTTTGGGAGTCTGGCTGAAACTATGGCCTTCTTGGAAGTGTCTGGCAATAAGAATGTAAAACCAACAGCTACACTTGAATGAAAGGTCTATAGTGCCTTGTATGGTTTTCCAAAACACTATTGACAACATTCTAGTTTACATCCAACGTTTGCCATGCTGTTTCACAAACAAATTAATACTCTATTTCTTTTATTTTGTAAATACTCGCTTTACAAACATTTATCTGGAAAATTCTTCCTTTTGCAAATGTTTCGGTTGATTTTTAATTATTAATACATTTTTCATTTAATATTTAGATTCTGTTGGAAGAATTTGGGTCTAACAATTAACAAGCAAGTAGGTACTGGAGTTCTTTAAACGTACAAAAGATTTTGTATTTTGTATATTTTATAATCTAGTCGTTTGTAGCACACTTACAGTTTTAACCTAAACTAACCTAACCATTTTTTAGGGTTCCGTACCCTAAGGGTAAAACGGGACCCTATTTCTAAGACTCCGCTGTCCGTCTGTCCGTCTGACACCAGGCCGTATCTCATGAATCGTGATAGTTAGACAGTCGAAATTTTCACAGATAATGTATTTCTGTTGCCGCTATAACAACAAATACTACCCCCATTGTTTTTTTTTTATATCATACAATAAACGTTATTTTTTGCTCGTTTTTATAGATAATAGTAAGTAGGTTCCGAAAGGTTCCACCCTTCGAGTGCGAGGCCGACTTGCACTTGACCGTTTTTTTTTTTTAATAATTAACCTAATCTAACGTTTTAAGTGCCAAAATTTACTACAAACTTAAAAAAAAAACAGTTTATCGGATTACTATAGTGAATGAATTATTTGCCAAACTTGTTCTTGTATAACGATAAAATGACAAATCAAGTTTTTGCCAAACCTTGCTTGTCAAGTAATGTAAATTATTTTTTGGTGAACCGACGGGTCACCTACCTTTTATACCAGATACCTTTAAAAGGGTCAATCCTGAGTGCATCGAAGCTTACCTTCTTAACGACATTTGTTACTTTTATATTATGACATCATTTATCTCATTAAAAAATGATGTATGCATGTATATATGTATGCGATTGGAACATTATCTCGAAAACAGAGTAATAAATAGGACAAAAAAGGTCTAAACAATAAAATCTGAATTAGCATTCTTGTGTCTCTTGTTAGTGATAAAATAAGCCAAAAATTTGTGAGAGTACCGTATGTTTTAGTAGCACCATCAAAATGGCGGCTAAACCAAAGGGATCGTCATGCTATTTCACTCGCACAATATAGCGAGCGAGTGAGAGGAGACGATAAGCGCCCCTATTACATCACATAGCTCTTAACTACTCATGAGTACGTCACGATTGCCCGATGTTCTCTTGCCCGAAGAATGTTTGCCCGAATGAACGGTTGCCCGAGGAACGTTTGCCCAAATGAACGCTTACCCGAAGAACGTCAATCTAGATAATTTTTGACCGATAAGGACTTTAGTAGACGATTAATACTATCTGATAATTAATTTTTACATTAAACATTGTATAAAAGTGCATTATGGCGGAGAAATAATCTAAAATACCTATGAACTAAAATTGATCATGTTACTTTTTATAGAAGCACTGGCTTCGGGCAGTGTATCATTCGGGCAAACGTTCTTCAGGCAAGTAAAGAACGGGCAATCGCGATACTAAAAAACTGGCGCCACGTTCGGCTGATCTATAGGACCGTTCTTTTGTTGGATGGTTTTTAAATTTTCATGCAGTACCCTAACTTAAATCTTTAAGACATAGAAGATTAACATAAACAGTTGCATTATGCTTTTATAGTTTGTGTTGCCATCACGTGAGTTTTGTAGTTGGTTTTAAAAATGAGTGAAACAAACATATCAAGAGATGGTTTTGAATGGACGTGTTTCTGGAGACAGGTAAGTTACAAAATATTAATAATAATACCAGTCTTGTATTGTCCCATTGCAGGATAAAGACCTCTTCTCATACAGAGAATGCACGAGTATGAATCAGCAAGCTTGCACAAGGCGGATTGGCGGTTTCAGACTTGTGTATTGCTATAAGTCCAATTTTCCTCGTGATGTGCCTGCCAGGGTTGCGGAATTTGTTTGAAAGAATCATCGCGGCTCTGGAACGCAAAGGGGAATTAGGAGGAACACTGATTGGTTTTAGTCAGTAAGAGACTGACACCGCTCCGCCCAGAGCGGATAAACTAATTTCCTATCTAAAAAAAATAGGTTGCCTCACGATATTTTCCTTCAGTGATGTCCAAGCAAACTAAGACAGTACATAAAGAAATTGAATAAAAAGTTCTTTTGCTATTTAACCAGCTTCTGCCCGCACTTATTGTCACCCACTTTAAGTTACATCTTCGGTTATTACACCCCTGCTTTAGTTCATAGCGTGATGTTATATTGCCTTTACTATTCCTCATGAATCTAGCTATAATATATATAAATAATTTTGATATTTCAATTTGCAGTATCCAGAGATTACGCCGTTTAAACAAACATACAAATACACTTTTTTTAAATATACTAATATTTTAAAGCTGAAGAGTTTGTTTGTTTGGTTGAACGCACTAATCTCAGGAACTACTGGTTAGAATTGAATTGAAACAAATTTTGTGTTGGATAGTCTATTTATCGAGGAAGGATATAGGCTATATAACATCACGCTACGGCACACGGGAGTGGAGCAGTAACCAAAAATGGAACCTAATTCGGGTGAAAAAACTACGCCGACGAAGTCGCAAGCAGAAGCTAGTTTATTATATTAGTATAACTAGCTTCTGCCCACGACTTTGCTCACATCAAATGTGATATATTATCCCACGGGAACCGTACATTTTTCCGGGATAAAAAGTATCCTATATATTATTCCACACTACAACATATCGCAGTGCCAAATTCCAGATCCGAATAGCGTGAAAGAGTTACAAACATCCATCCATCCATCCATCCATCCTTACAAACCTTCGTATTTATTATAATAGTACAGATACATACTTACTGGCAATATAAACAAACTGGATTGAGGGTCACTTTACATAATGTCGTTAAAATAAATTTACATAAACGGTAAAAACTAAACGACCTACCAATATTAACTAAATAAACATGTGTTGTTATGTAGGTAACGGTTACATCAAAACGGCTGAACTGATTTTGATGGACTCACAAATTCAAATCTTTGTTATAAAAAAAAAATAGTACTAATGTAAAACAAACAGGTGGTGTTAATAAATAGAAACAATTGCACTCTGTCGGGCATAGCAACATTTTTTGAAAACTAGGAGAATGGAAGAGCGCTTTAACAGATTGTAATTGGGTATATGACGCCATTAAACAATAATTCCAAGACATAACTTCTCTAAAAATAACTTTATTTTACCCCTGAAAACCCGATTAATTTATATTTTTTTTTCACAATTGTTTACATATTTTAGAGAAAACATATTTTTTTAAAAATTAGGTTTGCAACATAGCAAGTAATGTTTTTTTTTTTATATTTAAAAAAAATAATTTCCTGCTCAATAGAAACTTGAAGTTTAATGAAAACAAAATTAAAGAACGTAGGTGTATGTATTTTGTACCTTTCCTAAAAACACCGGTGTGATATCATAAAACAACAATTATTTTCATTTCAGCTACTGATCAGCAGTGGGTCATGGTCGTGTTTCTTCATGCTGGGTCTCAGCTGCGGGTCTCCAACAGTGCTGGTTCCTCAACTCCGGAAAGAAGCCAATTCTACTGATGCTGTCAGCCCAGAGATGGCATCCTGGTTACGTAGGTATTTTCAGTAACTATTCAAGAAATCTTTGAAATTCTGACAGATGTCACTGATAAATGATGAGCAGTTGTTACTTAGTGTCTCTGACTTGTATGACAGTATCACTGAGTCAGTAATACTGTCTCAGTCTACACTGACTCGTTAGCCTAGCGCGATTGCTACGCTAGAGGTCTTCGGTTCGATTCCCAGGTCGAGCAAAAAGTGTTATTGGGTTTTTCTATGAAATCCTCCTTAGCAGCTCGGAGTTACGATTTGTGCCCGGTTAATGGCAATAGGCTCGAACTCTATTAGATGGGACCTTAACATCGGTATGTTTTCTTTTTTTTTTAGTGGGTGGGAAATCATCAAATAACTTCTCCTGCCCTGGGCGGGGCGGGAGGGAGTGTCAGACTTTTACTGACTAAAACCCACCAATGTTCCTTCTTGTGCCCTTTGCGTTCCGGGGGCGCGGTATCTCTTGCGAACAACCCGCAGCCCCGGCAGGCATCGGCCCTCAGTGGCCCCTTCCATATGCTGATATCTCTTTGAGGCGCGCGTGGAGCACGAACGCGCCGTTGACACGGCAACATCGGTATGTTAAGGTCCCATCTAGGTACACCTCTGCCTAACCCTTCGGGGGAATGCAGGCGTGATAGGATGTATGTATGTATGTAATACTCTCAATTCTACCACTACTTATGTGTTATTATTTTGTTTCCAGCTGCCATCTTCAGCTACAGCGGCTTGCCCTGGGTCTTCATCTTACCCATCTTAGCAGCGCTTATGGGCAGGAAGATCACACACAGTGTCATCTGTGCGTCCACTCTCATCGGCTTCATCATCTTCTACAACAGTAACGACGTTTACATGGTCATTATCAGTGAGATATTCCAAGGACTCGTCACTGCTTCGTACCTAACCGTAGCCATTGTTATCATTACTGAGTATACATCTGCAAAGCACAGAGGCCTCTTCTTAACCATCAAATCTGCAACATTCTTTTGGGGCATATTAGCCTCAAATCTTATAGGAACTTTCTTCAACTGGAGGAAGATAGCCCTGTGTGGATTTGTATGTTCTATGTACAGTCTGGGCACACTGTATTTCTGGCCAGAGTCTCCATTTTGGTTGGCAACTAAAGGTCGCTTTGACAAATGCGCAGAAGCACATAGATGGTTAAAAGGATCGGAGATGACGTCTGAAAAAGAACTTGAAAAACTGATAGCTGATCATCAATACGATAGACGTAAAATATCTGTGAGGAATCAGATTATCGAGTCTATTAAAGTGGTAATAAAGAAAGAATTTTATAAGCCAATGTTGCTCTCTGTATTACTGTTATCATTGTATATTTTTTCTGGCAAATTAGTATGTACAGTGTACGCCATAGATATACTAAAGAAGATAACAAGCAATGAGTCTACTGCTTACGCTGGTATGTTAATATTGGATGCTGTGACAGTATCCACAATGTACGTAGGATGTGCTTTATCTAAAGTATTCAAAAGACGCACTTTGTTACTTAGCTCTTCTTCAGCCGCCATTGTATTTATGTTTATACTATCACTTTATTTGTATTTAGTAAAAGTATCGGTAGTATTGGAAAATAAATATTTATCAATTGTATTATTAATTGGTTATTCAGTAGCAATAAGTTGTGGACCGATGATTCTGTCTACTTCAATCTGTGGTGAATTATTACCATTAGAATCCAGAAGTTGGTCAATGTGTGTAGTTTTTTTTTTTTTTTTTTTTTTTTTTTTTTTTTTTTTTTTTTTTTTTTTTTTTTTTTTGGTGGGTGGGAAATCATCAAATAACTTCTCCCGCCCTGGGCGGGGCGGGAGGGAGTGTCAGACTTTTAATGACTAAAACCCACCCATGTTCCTTCTTGTGCCCTTTGCGTTCCGGGGGCGCGGTATCTCTTGCGAAAAACCCGCAGCCCCGGCAGGCATCGGCCCTCAGTGGCCCCTTCCTTTTGCTGACATCTCTTTGAGGCGCGCGTGGAACACGAACGCGCCGTCGACACGGCCTGTCGTTATGCAACGTAAGGACGGTGAGCTACCCATTGCTCACCGTCCACAGGCCAGTATCTACGGTGGCCGGGAGTCGTCTCGCGGCTCCCGACGTCCGGAGCGTCTACCGCGGCGGCTGGGACGGGAGAACCGCTGTCTCAACCGTCCCGCCGCCTCCTTCTCAAGCATTACTGCCTCGCAGAAGGAGGCGACTGCATCCCATTCCCTCTCGCTCCGAACCATGGCTCGCACCAGGGCCGGACGCGAGAGTTCGCCGCCGCCGATGGCCGCCACGAGGACTCGGCGATGCTCCGCCCAAGCGGGGCATACCGCCACGGTGTGCTCCACCGTGTCCTCGGGGCGATCCACACAATGGTGACACCCGGACGTTTCCTCCCGCCCGATGAGGTGCAGGAACCTCCCGAAACACCCGTGTCCGGTGAGGACCTGCGTCAGGCGGTAGGTTAAAGGAACTTACGTGTAAGGAACTTACCGCCTCTATTAAGGCGTGCCCAGCACGAGGTTGCGACAGTCGATGTCTCCATGTCGCCATGAGATCGAGCCGGAGGTCGGCCCGCCGAGCGGCAATTTGCCGCGGTGGCGGACTCTCCCCCCGGCCTAGTACCTCCACGCGCCACACGTACAGGCGCGCGAGGACCAGCGCCTCC
The DNA here is from genome assembly GCA_947462355.1 of Caradrina kadenii. Classification (NCBI taxonomy): domain Eukaryota; kingdom Metazoa; phylum Arthropoda; class Insecta; order Lepidoptera; family Noctuidae; genus Caradrina; species Caradrina kadenii. Next base: position 1,124,699 of record OX381693.1, on the reverse strand, counting down.
AGATCCCACGGCGGCAATCCGGCAAGGAGGCTCGCCGCCTCCCCCGAGATCGTGCGATATCCTCGGATGACCCTTATGGCGATCACCCGTTGGGACGCAATGAGGTAGTGGGCGGCAAGTCGCCTTAACCCCTGCGCCCACACCGGGGCCCCGTAAAGGGCCATCGACCGCACGACTCCCGCGTAGAGCCTCCGGCAGGAGGCGTTTGGTCCCCCCAGGTTGGGTAGGAGCCGCCTAAAGGCAGCCCCGGCCCGTTCCAGTTTGGGGGCCAAACGTCGGAAATGCTCCGCGAAGTTCCACCGGCTGTCGAGGACGAGTCCCAGGTACTTCATCGTCGACCCGACGCCGATGTGAACCCCTCCTACCGTTAGTTGGGATCCCGACGGTGGCCTATTCCGAGGCCCATGAAAACACATGGCCTCAGATTTGTGCAAGGCCACCTCGAGACCCAACCGCCGGATCCTCTCCAATGTGTGTAGTAGCCTTATCTTTTAAGATTATCTACGGTACATTTGTAAAGGTATGCCCGTATTCCTTTAAAGCTTTTGGAATGCATGGTACATTCTTGTTATTTGCCGTGTCGTCCTCCATATGTTTGGTGTTGATATATTTGTATGTACCAGAGACTAAGGATAAGAGTTTGCAAGAAATTTCTGACTTTATAAAGGGTTTGAAACCTGTGGATGAGGCGAAGGAATTGCTACCAATTATGTCAAAAGATGTAACTATCGTACCTATGAATAAAAGAGTTGTGGACTAATGAAATACAAATAATGGTTGTAATCTCCTTTTAGGGCGTGTTTTACGTTCCGATTATATTTTCTATGGAAATTAAAATGTAAACAGTTACTGTTTAAAATCTGAAGAAATGTTGCTAATATAATTATTTATTACATGGGTATTAAGAATAAGGATATAGTATAAAATAATAATAGTAGGAAATAAGATAAGTAAGATCTTTAAATTGATGTATGCAAATGTATCAATCCAAGGTTGAAATTCGACATCAAAATGGTGTAATTTATTTCTCAGTTTTAATCAATAATGATGATGAATAAACATAATTATCGATTACTATTTATTCGATTAACAGGTCGAGCAAAGTGTTATTGGGTTTTTAATGGAATTCTTAAAAAAAAAAAGTAGTATCTCGGAGTTAGCATTTGAATTACAGATAACTGAACATAAATGGGGTTTAAAAGTTTACAGTGGGTTCAACCCCTAAAGGAGCTCATTCATTGTCCTTCACATTATGGGAAAAAAATCTGTAGATAACGAGGAATTTTTCCTAATTTATAGCTCGCGGCGGTATCGCTCCGCGCGGTCGTCGGTTCAATGCCCGGGTTATCTTTCAAAGCGAAGTGTTCCTTTTCCGTTTTATTAATTAGATTTCAGCGGAAATTAAGAAATGGAAAAGCGCAGTTTTTGTCGTTTTTCTGGTATGTTTCTGCGAACACCGCTAATTGAGTTCTGAAATGTTTTGTAAATTATTAAACTTTAAATTATTGTGTTGTTGAAGAGTCGTCCGAATATATATATTTTTTTAATTCACTTATAATAATACCAGCTTATTGTTGTCTTACTGCAGGGCATTGGCCATACAGAGAAGGCACGAACATTGATCGCCATTCACCAAGCTTGTGCTGAAATCACCAATCCATCTTGAACTCATATTAATAATTGTAAGTTCAGGTTTACTCGCGATGTTTTCCTTTACAGACGTCTGTGACGTCCAAGATAAACTTAGAAAATAAAAAATTATGTATTGCATAAATCACATTGGACTTTGCCTTGACTGGCACTTCTTTGTAATGATCATGGTCACCATTCAATCAAAACCAACATGAAGTGCGATTCCCGTTTTTCAGTTACATTCACAGTGTATTCTTAATCTGAGTCTGTCAAGAATACTACTGACTTACATTTTTTTTGTCCATATATCTTGATAGCCAGTGAGATAAGATTCCAAATAGATTTCAAATGTTTTTAATAACGGGAACTGGGCTACTGACCTCTACAGTTCTGTTATTGAATTCCAGCCACTATTTAGTAGATACCTACTCTATCCACGAGTACTTGTAATTAACTAGTTGTTGAAAGAAATCACATGACAAGCCGATATATCATGTAATACGTGTCGTTTCTTAATTGTGCAGAAGTTAGTTATGATTTGATGCGTGTCTTCATTGCTGTAACGAGTCTAATGTTGATCGCTATCGATTTCAAACGGTCTATTCCTGCTTGGGGTCTTTTTGTTTAGGTACCTGCAATTTATTTTTTATAACAATCTTTTCCCAGCCTCTGTAACTCACACTGTAACAGTGAAAGCAAGAATTACCTATGGCTATCAGATGAATACGAGTCCCAAAGAAACGAGGTAATGGTCTAGGATCCCGTATCGAAGTGAATGAGAAAATAACAATGTTAATTATATAGCTGTTATCTTTTATTTGACAACTCAATTGATTGCCTATTATTGGTTTAATAGTAACTAAAGATCTAGTAATAAAAAAATAATGTTACTTTTAATAGAAAATTAAGGTTTACAAAGTTAAAATAAAAGGTTTTTTTTTAATGTGTCTTAGAATTTCTGGTTATTAGTGTCAACTACGTAACTTACAATAAAATAGAATTTGTCTTAATTGTTTTCATTTAATAGAGTTATTATGCTAAGGCTATTAGGCTAAGGCGCCCACCTCTCATGCACGAGGCTGAGGGTTGGCAACGGGCACGGGCAAGTACCAATGTGACTTTTTCCATTTCATATGTACTTTCTAAGTTTATCTTTGACATCACTGACATCGGTGAAGGAAAACATCGTGACTTATAATTAATATAAATTTAGAAATCGCCAATTTACCTTGGTGATTACTGCTCGTACCTTCTCTGTATGAAAAAAGGCCTTTGCCCTGCAGTGGGACCATATTATTCTAATATTGGTTTTGGCCGAAAAGCGCAGGTACCCGACACCTCGCAGCATAACACGACGCCGTCACTTCGTGTGCAGGAGTTTAAATGTTTGTAATCTAAGATATGTATTAGTTTATAGTTACTGTTTTTATACTTATTTATGGAATTATGTTTTATGGGCCTTAGTTGCCTGAAATAAAGAATTGTTATTATTATTTATAGAAGATTCTTTCCCAAAAGGTCCACAGCCGAACCAGTAACAATCCTTAGGCCCACCATCAATATAACGCCACGCGGCGCTCGCGTGTCCCTGATGCATTTTCTATTATTAGATTCAGTTGATCATTGCTATCAACGAGGTATTGACCATCTCTAAAAATAGCGGTGATCGCACAACGAACGTTACTCAATGAATCGATTACTCCTGAATGGGGTTGTGACTCTCAGTGATTCCTGAACGATTTATAATAGTCATTTGAATAAGTGCTGGTATGTAGGACATGAGTTTCGCGTTTTTATTTTCTAGATGCTTTGGAGAAAACAGACATCTGTACGGATTACAATAGAGTGATTATCTTAACAGCCCGGAGTTTGGAAGTTGGTTGTGTAACACCCTCGTGCTTCGGAAAGCACGTAAATGCCGTTGGTCCTACGCCTGATCTCTCCCCGGTTGTGTCAGATTGCCGTCACGTCGGACTATGAGAGTTAGGGAACAGGGAGTGCGCCTGAGTTAGCGCACACACTTGTGCACTATAATATCTCCTGCGTACTTGGCTAGTCTGCATTAGGATTATATATTAGAGAATACATACACATCTTAAAATAAATTTTAATTTCCTCTGTATGTCGTGATAGCCCTGTGGTTCAGCCACCTATCTCTTGTGCATGTGCTTTTAGGTTCGACACCGAGCAAGTACCAATGTGACTTTTTCAATTTATAGGTACTATTTAAGTTTATCTTGGACATCTCTGACACCGGTGAAGGAAAACATCGTGTGGAAACCTGGACTCATTAATATAAGTCCGAAATTACCAATCCGCCTTGGATAAGCGTGGTGATCAATATTCGGGTCTTCTCTGTAAGAGAAGAGGCTTTTGCTCAGCAATGATACAGTAATAGACTAGTTTTATTATTTTGTAACTACCTCGTTGGCCTAGTGGTCCTAAACGCGATTGCTACGCTAGAGGTCTTGGGTTTGATTCCCAGGTCGAGCAAAAAGTGTTATTGGGTTTTTCTATGATATTCTCAGTAGCAGCTCGGAGTTAGGATTTGTGCCCGGTTAATGGCAACAGGCTCGCCCCTTATTACATGGAACCTAAACATACTGGCGAACTGTGGGTGTACATTGTTACAGCTCTGCCTAATCCTTCGGGGAATACAGGCGTGATGATATTATGTAATGTTATTAGTTTGTGTGACAACATCCATGATTTCATTGGGTTTCCACATTCATACTTAAAAATTTTCAGAGACTTCTCAGACCTCTGCACCACGTATGAACAAGCAAGTATTTATCTTGAATGATGTAAATTGAACTTCATCATCATCTACTTAGCCTTTTTCCCAACTATGTTGGGGTCGGCTTCCAGTCTAACCGGATGCAGCTGAGTACCAGTGTTTTACATGGAGCGACTGCCTATCTGACCTCTACAACCCAGTTACTAGGCAACACGATACCTCTTGGTTAAACTGGTTGTCATACTTCCTGGCTTCTGACTATCCGTAACGACTGTCAAAGATCTACGAATGACAGCCGGGACCAACGGCTTTACGTGCTTTCCGAGGCACGGGGGTGTCATACCACCAACTTCCAAACTCCGGGCTGCTACTGAGCAAATCCTAATGGAAAAACCCAATAACACTTTTTGCCCGACCTGGGAATCGAACCCGGAACCCCACGCTCATCAGTCGCGCTTGCAACCACGAGACCAACGGGGCAGTTGTGATGTAAATTGAACTTAATCATGTTTAACCCCAAAAGTGCGAGATAATATTTGTACAGCTTATCATTCTTACATTTGTATTTGTACGATGTACCTAATAACTTGATTGACAAGTGTAATTCGTTTTGTAATGAGGTGTTTTTTCCTCGTCTATACTAATATTACAAAGAGGAACGATTTGTATTTTTATGTGTGTGTGTATTTGTAATGAATAAATTAAAAAACTCCTGCGCTGATTTCTAAAAATTCGTTCACCATTACAAAGCTACAGTATTCCTGAGTAACATAGGCTATATACCATCACGCTACGACTCACGGGAGCGGAGCAGTAACGAAAGGCGTAACTTAACGCGGGTGAAATAAGCCACGCTGACAAAGTCGCGGGCAGTTCGTCTAGTGTTACATATTTTGATAGGTGCCTTAACTTATTTTAATTCACACAAACAGACAGACTAATTAACATTTGTAATTCTTAAGGCACTCAGAGTAGGTGTTCTCCTACCTACGTTCGCGTATACTATGATTTAATTATGTTTTTCTATTATCAAAAACAATCTATTATACTTTTTATCCAATTTTTAACCGACTTCAAAAAAGCAGGAGGTTATCAATTCGATTGTATGTTTTTTTTCTATGTGTGTTACGCGTTAACTCCGCCAATTATTAATCTATTTTGATGATAGGTCATACTTCAAAGGTATATAAATTATATCGAAATTAGTTTAGCAGTTTGGTAAAAAATATATGTCATCCAAGTAAACGAATTAGCTTCTTGTGATTTTTAAGTAGTGTCTTGTTAATTTACGCAGTATTACTGTGCCTTCAAGGATTTGGACGAAAGGAAACTAAAAAAGCGAAAAATAGAAACCTTTTCACAAAAAAACTAAAAAATGAAAAAAGCTTTGGAAGTCGGCGGCTTTGGATCTGTTTGTTGTTTTCTATCGCCACCGACTTGCACAGCTGAAATTATTTTTCACTTTTTAGATTTTAAAGAAGTTTGATGTTTTTATTGTAAAACAGTTTTTTTTTAGATGGACAATCGCGTATGACAGTTTCAGGGACCCTTTTTGACCTGTATGCTGAACCAAACATATTGCTACTTACTGCTATTATTTTAATCGCGAAAGTTTGTGAGCATGGATGAATGTTTAGTTACGGAGGGGAATACTTAGGGAATTTGCTGAAATTTAGTACTCATGCATGTATCATATATATATTCTGATCTAGTTTAGCAAACAGTTCGCCGGTATGTTTAGGTCCCATGTAATAGGGGGCGAGCCTATTGCCATTAACCGGGCACAAATCCTAACTCCGAGATGCTACTGAGAATTTCATAGAAAAACCCAATAACACTTTTTGCTCGACCTGGGAATCGAAACCCAAGACCTCTAGCGTAGCAATAATAAAGTAAAGTAAATAAAGTATTAATTTAGGAATTTGACTTAATTATTTAGTCGGGGCAGACGCAGTTAGAAGCAAGTACATACATAATTCTTACGTCACACCAATTTTTTCCCACAATTGTCAACAAAACTTCATTTTCTTACAGTGCACAAAAAAGTAGCCGATGATCAAACTAATTTTCAACTGGGTCACGTATAACATTTGTTACTTGGTTCACACACCAATTATTTCGTGTTTAGACAATGACTCATATCAATTGATTTAGAGCTTAATAATTCGATTGATGCCTCTATGGATGTATGGGAACGATGAGACGGTTCAAGGACATTATTTGGTGTAAATTTTATAGCTTTTAATTCTATTGTTTTATTTTGGTCGTTGTTATTGGCCTGAAGTGTTTTGTACGTTTTTGAACAATGGAGCTGATATTTTTTTTTAAAATAAAATGTAACTTACAGGTACATAAATTATAATACGAAATAGCTTATAGGGTACATGAACGCAAACTACGAAATACTTTCATTACCTATGAGACCAACCCTGAAATATTACAAGAGAAAAAAAAACAATCAGCTGTTCTCTAGTAACGTGCAATAGGTACATATACGATTGAAATGTACTAAACAGCTGATGGTTTTAGTCATATTTAAGGATTGGTTCCACAATCACTTTAAAGATGCTCAACGCCCTTCTGACTGCCAACTATGAATGTGATGTGTTTGCAGATGAATGGAGTAAAATTAAGCGTATATGTCTTGTGTTCTGTGAAAGAAAGAATGCAAGGATGTCCACTGTTCCTTCTTAATATTATTCAAATTATACATAATTATATACAAGTATACAACACAATAGTCAATAAAAGTCAAATCATTTATTTCAGTTAGACCATTAAAAGGCACTTTTGAACGTCAATTACATGTTAAAATTAAACATATTGAATCTAGTTGCCCATTCCAAAAGGTAGTTTCGTGTAGAGAAGAACAGGCAAGAAACTCCATACGTACTCTTTTAAAAAAATGTATTACAATAAGTTGTACAATTCCATAAAACTATACTGATGTCAAAACGATCTATCAAAAATAAAAGTCACTCAAAGTACTGCAATACGCACTCAGTGGTATAAATTAGAAATGAAAGCTAAATTAATTAATACCAATATACATTTCAATGACAAGGAATCAGTGTGTGAGGCATACTCAAATGTAGAATGAATGTCGAAGAGAAAAATAATTAATCAAAATAACCATACCATCACGTCTGTATTCTCCGAAGGGTTAGGCAGAGGTGTACCAATGCACACCCACAGTTCGCCGGTATGTTTAGGTCCCATGTGATAGGGGGCAAGCTTATTGCCATTAACCGGGCACAAATCCTAACTCTGAACTGCTGAGAATTACATACAAAAACCTAGTAACACTTTTTGCTCGACCTGGGAATGGAACCCAAGACCTCTATCATAGCAGTCGCGCTTAGGACCACTAAGCCAACGAGGCAGTTACAAATCAAAATAAAGTACTAATTTAATTAGCAATCAGTTGATTTTGTAAATACTAATAAATACCTTTCCTTCTATTTATGTGTCTATATTAATTTATGTCATTGGTACTGCGCCGTTTTAATTAACTATAAATAAATAAATAATGAAAGTTGTTCGAATTCATGAATACAATGTAGCCTTACAATATTTTACATAAAAATGAATGTTATGAGTACCTGAAGCCAATGTTAAAGAAGCAAAGTAAATGTTACCTACTTACAAAGTTTTTTTATACCTATGTTTAGTTTCTGTTCCAAGCAAATATATTTCTTAAATTTTCCTTTCTGTTACTTCCCATCTGATACTCGTAGTAAATGAAAAATAAATACAAATATAAAAATCTGCGGTAAATAACTATTAAAAAAATATATCATTGAACTTCAAAATTAATACAGCGACTAGGTAAACATAATAATATTTATCAAAAGCATAAAAAAAACTGATAAGGAACACAAAAAGCTATGCCCCGGGTGAGGATCGAACTCACGACCTTAAGATTATGAGACTTACGCGCTGCCTACTGCGCTACCGAGGCTACGGGAGTGGCGCGCGAAATTAGCGACCACTAATTGACGTCATCTATTTTTATAAAACGAAGAATGAGAAATTCCAAATGTTTCAGTTTTTAGCATGAGCAGGGTCAAGTTTCTATCCTTATCCTGTAACGTAGGTAAATGAAAACCAACTATTTCATCTAAAATGTTTGACTACTCAAGTATCTTCGACCATAGGTGTAACCTACTTGCCGGGGCTGCGGGTTGTTCGCAAGAGATACCGCGCCCCCGGAACGCAAAGGGCACAAGAAGGAACATGGGTGGGTTTTAGTCAGTAAAAGTCTGACACTCCCTCCCGCCCCGCCCAGGGCGGGAGAAGTTATTTGATGGTTTCCCACCCACCAAAAAAAAAAAAAAAAAACAAAAAAAGGTGTAACCTACTAGGTAAGTAACAAAATAATAAGGTATTATGAAACATGAAAAAATATATGCAGGCGGCATTAGTTTAGGCACCAACGTTTCTCAAATTAAATGGGGTCTGTAGATTATTAATAATTCATCATCTGCTTAGCCTTTTCCCAACTATGTTGGGGTCGGCTTCCAGTCCAACCGAATGCAGCTGAATATCAGTGTTTTACATGAAGCGACTGCCTATCTGACCTCCACAACCCAGTTACTGGGCAACACGATACCTCTTGGTTAGACTGGTTGTCAGACTTTCTGGGTTCTGACTATCCGTAACGACTGTTAAAGTTCTACAAATGACAGCTGGGACCAACGGCTTTACGTGCTTTCCGAGACACGGGGGTGTCACACCAGATTATTAATAATAATAAACAATACATTTATTTAGTAATTATAAACTATATTAACTGCCTCGGTAGCCTAGTGTTCCTAAGCGCGACTGCTACGCTAGAGGTCTTGGGTTCGATTCCCAGGTCGAGCAAAAAGTGTTATTGGGTTTTTCTGTGAAATTCTCCGTAGCAGCTCGGAGTTAGGATTTGTGCCCGGTTAAAGGCAATAGGCTCGCCCCCTATTACATGGGACCTAAACATACCGGCGAACTGTGGGTGTACATTGTTACACCTCTGCCTAACCCTTAGGGGAATACAGGCGTGATGGTATGTTATGTTATAAACTATAATAAAATTAATTTGTGTTCATCTGCAACCCAAATGGGTACCACACAATAATGTCAATACCTTTTTTATGACAAAGAAAAGAAACTCTTTTTCTTATTTACGTTGTCAGACAGACCAACTTTTAAAACATAATTAACAAGCAATTAATTATTAATTTCCTATACTATCCTTCGAATTGGCATTGCAAGTTGACCTACACAATTACCCTATCAGTTCGTTACAATATTAATAATATTTTTTTAATTACCTAAGTGGGAACGGAAGTAAAAAAAAAAATTGTAAAAAAAAATTACGCCAATATGTCTTATTTAATTATTTTTAATTTATACAGTATATTTAAGAACTTACTCCTTCAATATACTATCAAGAAAACTCCAAACAAAAAAAAATAAAAGCAATAATTCAACGCCATTTAAAATATCAAAAAGTGAACAAAAAAGGCCAAAATGTCATGTAAAATTTGTTCGGCCACCGCACATGCACGGCCCGGCGTCGAACCGCAACTATTGGTGGACGGGTGCAATTGACAGCACACCTCAATTTATGGCCCCACTGTCTACCGGGCTATGCCATAGACTGGGCTTACTAGATGTGGCCTGACTCGCAAATCGGGTGTCGGTTTTTTTGTGTTTAGGATTATAAACAAAAATAAATAATCTAAAAATACCAAAGAATAAATAAATAATCGTAAATATAATTAATAAATACATACAAGTTTATACTTGATACAGATGAACTTTATAGTTCATCTGTAAACATAGTGTAAATAATGATTTTTGGGTTAGATTCGTTCTGTTTGCTGCGTGATTAGAAAAAATATCATATTCAACAAAGATTAGCTACGTTATGTTGCCAAAAACATAGAAGTCATAAAAATAATATTTTATCAAATCTCTTAAGTAATACTAACACCTGCAAACGTAAGAAAGTTAACACAGATGAAAGCTGGTAAATAATAACCTGAAAAAATAACTTCTCATCATCTTCCTGCCCTTATCCCATGTTACTTGGGGTCAGCGCAGCACGTTTTCTTCTTCAATGCCGTGCTGTCAATCACCATGCCATCACTGACTCCCTTCTCTTTCATATAATTCTTTACACAACCCATCCATCTTTGGCCTCTCTTTCCTCTAAATCCAACCACATTTATATTCAAAAAAATATAAGTTTATCATGGAAGCCATATCTAGGATCTTTATAAATAGCAACAGAGGCAGTATTTAATTAATTCTCCCATTGGAATAGTGTGAATTCTGACTGCAACTGAAGTCTACGGTTATTTTGTTTTGTCGTTTTAATTAATGCCTAGCCCCGTATTGGGGCTGCGCTATAAATAGATTATAGCGTAGCTAACTGGTGGGTGACTAGTTTTAGAGTTATCATGACGTTTGCTTCTGTTAGTGACTTCGGCCGCGTGATGTTTTTTACTCGTATTATATTATGTCTTTGGTTACTGCTCCGCTCCTGTGTGTCGTAGCGCGATGTTATATAGCTTATAATATTGCTTATGAATCTGGCTATCAGATACAAAGAGATTTTTTCCAATCAGACTGGTAGTTCCAGAGATTAGCGTGTTTAAACAAACAAACTCATCAGCTTTATTATTAGTGTAGTTATAGACGTTTCAGAAACCCAAAGTGGTCGTTCGTGATTGTTAATATTTCAACAATTGTAAGCGATTGAAGTGCTTCAATTGGTTTGGTAAATGATAAATATTGACATCAATGATTGTTATTGAGAAGCGCAATTTATTGTTTCTGGTAGTAGGTCACGGTGATACGTAGGTATGTACCAGTTTCTGAAAATATTTTGATTACAACAAACATAACATACCATCACGCCTGTATTCCCCGAAGAGTTAGGCAGAGGTGTACCAATGTACACCCACAGTTCGCCGGTATGGTATATTTTGATTAATAGTTTAAAATCACCTTGTTCGAATTTTATTATGTAATCGTTACTTAAAACAGTTATATAAAAAACTAGTATTCTTAATTTTTTAATAATAATTAATTTGTTTACAAAATTAATTAAAAAAGGGATTTTTAAACATTGGTATGTATTTAAATAATAGGGCACTTAATAATAAAGCTTTATCAAAAGTCAAGATATCTACTGAAGTACTGACCTTTCTTTAGTAAAACGCCTTTTCGACTTTTATTTTATTGATACTTTAAAAGTAGAATATTAATATGAAGGTCACAAGTACTACCATTAACTCAAAATCTATACAAGTACATAGAAACATCTAAGTACCTAGGTAGGTACTAACTACCCTCTCATTCCAAAACTTAACCAATATTTTTTCGTTATCATGCAGAAATAATTTATAAGTAATTAAATTAATGAACCACCCTACAGCTATCTATCCTCAAACCGAATAAAAAAAGGTTCTCAGCAGAATCCGTGAATGAATAAATCATTTGCTAAGATAACCAACAAAATAATTAGCTATGATGGGGAATGGCGCCTTTTTTCTTAATTAAAAATAAATATCAAATGAAGACGTAATCAGGAGGATGGAAGTTCGATTCGAAAAAATGGGAGGTGCGATTCTTTTTTTACGTTTGAGGTTCCGTAGGTACTTTTTTATCAACATTGCTACCTAAATTAATGTTTATTGTTATAAAATAGCTGTTGGGTCCATAATTTTACATGAATTGATAATTAAAGCTCTCTTGAAGAGAGAACTGCCTCGTTGGCTTAGTGGTCCTAAGCGCGACTGCTACGCTAGAGGTCTTGGGTTCGATTCCCAGGTCGAGCAAAAAGTGTTATTGGGTTTTTCTATGAAATTCTCAGTAGCAGCTCGGAGTTTGGATTTGTGCCCAGTATATGGCAATAGGCTCGCCCCCTATTACATGGGACCTAAACATACTGGCGAACTGTGGGTGTACATTGTTACACCTCTGCCTAACCCTTCGGGGAATATAGGCGTGATGGTATGTGTGCGTGTTGAAGAGTTTAAAAAGAAAAAGAAGCAGGTACGTTTTTTTTTTTGGTGAGTGGGAATTTCATCAAATAACTTCTCCCGCCCTGGGCAGGGCGGGAGGCAGTGTAAGACTTTTACTGACTAAAACCCACCTATGTTCCTTCTTGTCCCCTTTGCGTTCCGGGGGCGCGGTATCTCTTACGAACAACCCGCAGCAAGAAGTAGGTACTTGTAGATAAGTCTTAAATGTTAGACTCAAAACAATAGCTAGAGGTCTTTGGTCGGCAATGGCAACCAATTGTATTGAAACAAATTCCGATATTAGGTACATAAACCATTTAGTAAATTTGGCTGTTTTATTATTTTTAAAGAAAAGTCACTGTAGGTTCAAAATATTCAATTTGCTAACCTTTCACTTAGGCAGGTGCTAATTTCATACATAAATTACAATCCTTTTTTATTTCGTCTGCCCAGCCCTAATTTACAAGCACTCACAGTACGATCAAGCCTCCGTAATAAAACATGTCATTTATATTTCTTTAACGGAACCCTAAAAATAAAATCGCACCTAAGGCGAGTCGCCATTTTGTAATCGATTTTTCATTAAGAATCTACTAACGAACTTAGGGTGGATCGAGACGAGATGTTGTGTTTTTTATCTTATTCTTCTGTAAATAAACTGAATAAGTGCTAACAATGTTCTTTTAAAGTTTTACTAAATTACATTAATAAAATAAAATGACCTGATACTAACATTTTTCAGAGCGATTTCAGTCACGTCGGCCAATCTCAATGTAGACTAGCCAAGTTCGCAAGAGGTATTATAGTGCACAAGTGTGTGCACAAACACAAGTAGCACTTTCTCTTCCGTCACTCTTATAGTGAACCAGAATTAATCTCAATTTTTTTAAGTATTTTTTACAATTTAATTTAAAAAACAAATAAAAAATATCGCGTTAATTTATCGTTTTTTTACTTTAACTTACTATTTATTACGCTAGAGGTCTTGGGTACGATTCCCAGTTAAAGCAAAGTGTTATTAGGTTTTTTTATGAAGTTCTCAGTAGCAGCTCGGAGTTAGGATTTGTACCCGGTTAATGGCAATAGGCTCGCCCCCTATTTCTGTGGGTGTACTTTGGTACACCTCTGCCTAACCCTAAGGGGAATACAGGCGTGATGTTGCGTACTATTTGCTAATAATTTTCTGCCAATAGTGAAGTACAAAAACCTCATACAGATAGACTTCACGACCTTCAGCTATATTATAAACCTAATTATAAAAAACAAAGTTTCAAGAAATCTTGATAAATAAAAATTGACATCAGTAATTTTGTTCGGTCCAAACAATTCCCAACGAAGTAATTATAAGCGTGATAATGGGAAAACTACTTAACTAAGTAAAGAATAGGACACTTTTTAGACTAACATAAATAATAACTCGTCTACGAAACCTAGTTATTATCGCAACATTTGGTCGTCTAAATTGAAGCATAAAAATTTTACACATCGTCGGGAGAAGTCTGGTCGCTCACTAGTGAAGTGAATCAGATATGAATCTTTAATTTTCCAAATTTATTAAAACGCTAAGCGAACTCTGCGTTCAAACAGCAATATTTTTAACGACGGAGGTTAGGTCTAGTGATGTGCAAGTGTTGTATGAAAACTATCGATAGAACTAAGTTGGCTGCTTGTAATAAAAAGTGTAAATGTGAGTAAGTATGTCTATTTAAATTTTTATGTAATATAAAAAGGCCCCTTATCTTGAAAAAGTGAAAAGAATCGAGTGGTGTTCACTACACTTGAGGCAGATTGGGGATTACAAATTATAATTATATTATATTTATATTGATTATAAGTCTAAGTTTCATCACGATGTTTTCCTTTATCGATGTCACTGACATCCAAGATAAACTTAGAAATTATCATGTTGATTAAATAAGTCACACTTATACGAGCACTTAGAGACTTTTCAATCATCAATCACAAACATTGGTTTAAATGTACTTACCCATTTAGAAAATAGTACGTCTTTCTCATCTTAGAAATTGAAAAACACTAGTTACAAGTATTTTTACTATTTTATAGTGTCACCTAATTCGTAACACACGTCCTAATTGATAGTGAAACATAATGAATGAAACAATTGATCGCTAATTAAAGTACTTACTCATCGATAAAAACGAAAGTCACGTACACGATGACTGCATCGACCATTCATTCACCATCGCCCAAAGTAAGGATGGCGCCACGCAATTAAAAATCAATAAATGCCAATAAAACGATGACACTATATGGCACAAACATGATAAGATACATAAATGGAGTGCTGAAATGCATGCTATTAATAAGTACTTGAAATTCATCTACAATCTCATTTTTTTATCCTAATTTTACGTACCAACATGACAGGCATGTTGGTACGTAAAATTAGGATGAAAAAATATCAAAATTTGGGGAATACAGATTCCCCAAAGGGTTAGGCCAAGGTGTGCCAATGTACAGCCACCTTTCCCCGGTATATTTAGGTCTCATGTAATAGGTGGCGAGCCTATTGCCATTAACGGGGCACAAACCCTAACTCCGAGCTGCTACTGAGAATTTCATAGAAAAACCCAATAACACTTTGCTCGACCTGGGAATGGAATCTAAGACCTCTATCTAGCGTAGTAGTCGCGCTTAGGACCACTAGGCTAACGAGGCACTTATCTAAATTTTAAATACTTTTTTTAATGAAATCGTTGCATCACACTAGGAATTTCTTCTGTATCGTGTGTGGGTGTATTATGAAATTAACGCTGAAATCGAGAAACAAAAACTTCTAAATATCTGTACTATATATCATACACGTCTGTTCACATAAAATGACAAAATATTGGAGCTACAATAGCAGTGTAATTACAGGCACATGAGACGTTGTCTCTGGGATGGCAACGCATTTGCAAGGCCTCTGGTATTGCAGATGGCTATAGGCAGCGGTGGCCGCCTAGCATCAGGTGGGTAGTCGGTTTGTTTGCCATCCAATGATATAAAAAAAGCTAATGCCCAGAACCCGGGGATTCTTGGATTCGAATCCCAGGTCGGGCAAATTGTTATAGGGGTTTTCTTTTAGGAATTTCTCAATATCTGGTAGCTTGGGGTTTGAAAGAAGGTGGTTTAAAACCCCCGTGCTTCCACAAATATATAATCTGTTGATTGTACACTTGATCTCTCTTCGTTGGTGTCGGATTGCCGTCCCATTGGACCATGAGGATGGGAAAGAACACCTGTGTTTACCCACACACTTGTGCACTACAATATCTCCTGCGTACTTCGTTAGTCTTGGTTAGTGAAAAAAATTACCAACTGAAAAATTGACAGCATCGCCTTTTCATTTTCTTCTCACTCCATGTACAGTTGCAAATGCATACAAATTGATATGTGCACAATACTATCGACTCAATTCAATATGACATCATCATAGTTATGCAAACAGTTTAAATGAGTGATTCAATTATTTTGTGTTATTGTCACATTGATTGCTCACACGTTCTAGTCGTGATAAATTAATATTGAATTAGTTCGCCGTTTATTTTATGGAACTGGTATTTTATAGAAACAGATATTTCAGTAGTTTATTATTTTACTATAAGTGGTGAGGAACAGTTCCTATGCCGGAAAATAGAATTCCGTATGGATTTTTGTGGAAAATAATATGAATTACAAAGTAATTATTGTGCTGCTTGTGTGTTTGAGTCAATGTTTATGTGCAGTGAATAGACTTGTCAAGTTATATTATGCGGGGAAGAAATTCAGTGATGGAAACTCCCATTTTAGATGTGCTTGCGAATCTCCACCTGAATACCAGGACAAGTCAGAATGGTTCTATCCTAGTTTTAAGAGAGTGTATCCGCGCAAGCCAGATCTTAAAGTAAACGCGGATGTACAAGAATTTTTCTGAGGTGTTGAATTTTTTGCTTCTGAAAGGCAAACGTAAAAACCAAATATAATATTAGAAAAATAGTAGCATATCCTTTTTCTGCGTGAAAAGAGGCCTTTAAAATACAGTTACAGAACAATTAAAGGCTGGTATTTTTTTAATTTTATGTACGAAGATGACAAGGGCAACCCATCTTGTCGGATTCTGGGTGCCCTCGCGCTTACATCCTAGGTTATCTCAATTACATTCACTCGTTACTCGCTCGCAAGCTGCGAAGGTACTACCTAATTATACATAAGTGTTGTAAATGAATACATTATACAAAAATCACAGAGCATTTTAATTTATCTACAATCATTATCTTCCTGAAATTACCCTATTTTACTTGAGAACGGCGCAACACATTTTCTTCTTCCATGCCGTCCTGTCAACTGTCATGATTTCACTGACTCCCTTCTCTTTCATGACATTCTTCACACAATCCATTCAAATTTTCATTGGTCTCCCTTTTCCTCTCCATCCATCCACATTTTGTATTCATAACAATTTTGGTTACATGCGTTTCATCCTTCTTCTTCACGAATTTATCGACAACAAAGAAAAAATATCGACACGGCACTACCCCATCCCTAGGGTTGGTTCGCGATAGGAAATTAAAATTTTCCTCTTCATTTAAAAAGAAGCAGTGCCCCAGGCTAACTCCTTAATGCGGTTCTACATCTATTTCAGAATATACTTTAATACCCATCGATGTAGTCCCCACTTTATGTAGGTATACTGTTTATGCATAGTCTGTGTAATAGCCTGTTTTGAGGTGAATATAATATTTTCCTCTTATATTTGCGTTAAGGAGAGAAAGAAGATGGATTTATTTATTTGTGTAATTTACAGAGTAAATTTTAGAGCTTGTGTTTTATCTTCGCCCGCTTCTCATGGATAAGGATGTGGGTTCGATACTGGGCAAGTACAAATTACTTTTTCAATTAATTTGTACTTTCTTTGTCTTGGACATCGCTGAAAAAATATCGTGACTGTACTTACAGTTCATATAAGTTTGAAATGACTTATCCGCCTTAAGCAAGGGTGGAATATCATTATCTGATAATATTATCTATTATATTATTTGTCGAAATCTTGAGTGGTGATGACGGTGGACTGGTAAAGGTAAGATAAAACACTCACAGGTTAGGTGGAGCGATGATCTTTGCAGTGTGGCTGAGAGTAACCTAGGATCAACCAAAATGGGCTGTGATTAGAGAGGCCTTTGTCCAGCAGTGGACTGCTAGTGATTTCCGCTATTGGGCTACGAGACTATTAAGTTAGGGATCCTGGGTTTGATACCCAGGTTGGAAAAAAGTGTTGTTAGGCTTTTTCATTACCTACCATTTTTTTAGTTGCTGCCCGTAGTTAGGAAACAGGTGGTTGAAACTAGCCAGTACTCTATACCTTCTTGACGACACACTTATGCCTCCACATATCCTCAAAATTTCAGTCATACCAAAATGACGTGAGTACATCTGACTACTGGGTTCTCGGACCATTCAAAGAGATGTTAGCACTACAGACGTTGCGGAATTTGTATGAATAAGTCGCCGCGGCCCTGGAACGCAAAGGGCATTAGGAGGAACACAGATGGGTTTTCAGTAAGAGTCACTCCCTTCTGCTCCATCCAGAGCGGAAGAAGTCATGGGTTCTCGGACCATTATTGAAAATTCAGAATAATAACTCAGACATAAAGCTCAGTATAACATACAATACAAAAAAAAAAAAACATGATTTTCAAAGTCTTAGCAAAGCCCTAAGACCAGACGGAAACTTAACTATAATTCAAGCATACAATTTTAGCCGAAAAAACGAATTCAAACGTTCTTTGCGAGCGAAACTTTAAAATCTGCGTGTTTAGGGTTATTTTAGACTTTAATTTTGGGAAATAAGGTTCAATTTTCAATGTTAAACGTGGTTTCTTTGAAACGTACTCCTGCTTCAATTAATTTCTTGCGCGTTTTACGGTTTCAATACAGTGAGAGCTGCATATGAGATTATTATAAGTTTAGGAAGTCGAAGCTGCCGTAGCAATTTTTGTGGCTTTGGTCAAAGTCAAAGTCAAATCTTTTATTTCAATTAGACCAATAAAAGGCACTTTTGTACTCCATATATAAGAAAAAACAAAAAATTAAAAATTTTAAGTAACACCCGACAGAAGAATAAAAATTCAGCCAACAAAAGAGCTGATAATTCTGAAACCGCTGAACCGATTTCCATCAAACGGAGACTAAGAACATTCCCGACTAATTCACCTAAGAAGCACAAAAAACAAAATCAAAATCGGTTCATGCGGTCGGGAGCTACAACGCCACAGACAGATACACACACACATACACACATACAGACACGTCAAACTTATAACACCCCGTAGTTTTTGCGTCAGGGGTTAAAAAGAAACGTATCTACTTTCCCGTTCCAAAAGGTAGTTTCGTATGGAGAAGAATGGGCAAGAAACTCCTTATAATTTTTACCCGACTGCGCCAGAAGGAGGGTTTATTTTTTTAGAATATTTTGCATTTTGTTTTGTATGAATATTGTTACATGGGGGAGAAATGTAACAGATGTAGGTAGGTGTTTACATAAAAAAGCATACATTGTGGTGATTGGTAATATTATAAATTCCTTGAAAGGGATTAACTAATTTTATAAGGGATTTAGACCTTGAAATCTTAGGATCTTACTGGGCTGACTTAGAGTTATATCAAATTTTAAGCGTTTTTTCGTTTTCCAAAAAACAGTTTACTTGATGCATTGGATTTCAGAAGATTTCCTAAAGGAACAATCCGATAACTCTTTGCCGGAACTGGGAATCAAGGTCAGGACCTCACGCTCAGCAGTCACGCTTGAGATCACGTGACCATTATGACAGTCAATTAGGGTTACATAACAATAACACCAAAACACAGTCGTGTTTCGTGACAAACTATGCATCAAGACATTGATTATTGTAATTTAGGGTTCCGCAGTATAAATCGAAGAAACAGAACGGTTCGGTAGGTGTCAGAGCGACGCGCAGCTGATTGAAGCTCGCTCACTCCATTGCTTTCGTAAGTGAAGATAGTCACAGGATTTGTATAGAGTGGTTGATACCATATCTTAAATTTATTTTAAATTAATTTTTTGTATAAGTGTTGTTTTTTGTTTTTGTTTTTTGGTATAAGCGTATCAGGATATCGTGATAGTCCAAAGGTGTAGGCGCTGTCTCGTACACGAGGTTGTAGATTCACAACCGGGCAGGGGCACGTATCAATGTGACTTTTTACCCGACTACAGGCAAGCCAAAGCAGGGTTATGATTTCGACAAGCTATGTATGTATGTATATATGTGTGTGTGTATGTTCATCTGTTCCCTCATAGCTTCTAAACTACTTATCGGAATTGAAACCAAATAAAAAAACTCAATGTGGCGCCCTTTAGCGGACAAAAATCATTGAGTTAAAAAATATATAAATTGTTTGGTATCATTTGAAAGGGCTTCAATTGTATATTTCCAAAATATTCCTCTTATTTAAAGTGGCGCCAACTAGCGGACAAAAAGTCATGTGTTCAAAAAACAACGTTAAGATAAATACACGTGTTTGATATTATTTAAAAGGGCTTCACTTGTACTTATCAAAAATATTATCAAAATTCAATGTGGCATCCTCAAACGGTTCAAAAATTCAACAGAACACCAAAAAAGTTAAAAAAAAAAGTAAAAAAAAGTAAAAGCCAACTACGACAAAAAAAATTGACACTGGAAAACAAAAGAAAAAAGGAACAAATAGAAAAGCCGTAGTCACACGTCATCAAGCTACCAACCGTAACACTTGAATAACGTGTGACTACGGCTTTTATTTTGGTTCTGTTCATGTTTCTCCAGTAACCTTGTTTATTTCAGCATCCTGAAAATCTTGTTTCATACTTCTTCAGCGTCGTTTTTTTTTGTCATAATCACGTTTCAGGCTTTTTTACTTTTTCTATTTCATATAATAGGTATGAACTTTCTAACAGTTCAATCGTTTCTCCACCTCTCCGGGACTCGTCAAACTTCATTGCTTCGGCATTTTCTGGTATTCGCCGCTGTTGATTCTGGCTTTCAAGTGTGGCAGCGGTCTGAGAAAAGTATGGCAGACCTTTTCCGAAAAAATAATTTTCTAAGTTTATCTTAGGTCACCCACTGGCGAAGCGTCCCGCCGTGGGGCGCCTTGCTCGGTACAAAAATCCCGCGCGTAGACTTGTCGGCAGTGTGTGGACCTAGACGTGTTTTCTATACAAATTGAAACTCTTGTATACAATGTTATAATCTGCCACCCAGCGCTACGCGTCGGGGCGCGGTGCAGTGGATGACCGCCTTAGACATTACTAACAGTCATTGTCTAAAATGGCCCATCCGTCTTGAGCAAGCGTGGTGATCATTGCTTATGCCTTCTGTGCATGCGGAGAGGCGGTAGTTGATGTATAAATACTACCGCATCATCTGACAGCGTCCACAATCACAACTTGTCCCCTTCACTGTGGAACAAAAATGAGATATTCTGGACTATCCAACCCCTCTATATACATCCACAGCCCGAAGACAAGCATCTTGGCAGATAATTTGATTTGTATTTAATTAAATAGTGACATCGATTCGTTGACGGAGGCACCTCGAAGCCTGCCTATCCCCTATCGGAATTCTCGTTAAGGCTGACGGAGGTCCGTGTAGTTTGTCTGTTTGTTTACATTGATATTGAAATTAGTTATCGATTACATTTGTAGAATATATTGTGTTTTGGGTTGTATATATGCCATCTTTTAACGACTTTTTGAAATTATTCTAACTTTGTACACGTAGATTTAACATGAATTGACATTGCAAGGCAAAATCCCATTGGCAAAAAGGCATTGTAAGGTGTGCTGTATCGGCGTTTCCGCGGCCGGCTACGCGACACCTCGCTGTGTAACACGACACCGTCACTTCGTGTGCAGTAGTTTTTAAGTTTGTTATATGTATTAGTTTATACTTATTGTTCTTATGTTATATATGTAATGTGTTTTATGGGCCTAAGTTGCCTGAAATAAAGGTTATTATTATTATTAAAATGCCTCTTTTTATACAGAAATTTCACGAGCATTGATCACCACGCTTGCTTAAGTCTGATTGGGCGATTTAAAACTTATAACAAAACTTGCTTCTGCCCGCGACTTCGTTTGTACATTTTTCCGGGATTAAAAGTATCGTATGTGTTGTTCCACACTACTATTTATCTCAGTGCTACATTTCATCTAGATCTATTGAGTCAAAGTATAGTTATCGACATAAATTAAACTGTTATTAATTTAACTGCCTCGTTAGCCTGGTGGTCCTAAGCGTGATTGCTACGCTAGAGGTCTTGGGTTCGATTCCCAGGTCGAGCAAAAAGTGTTATTCTGTTTTTCTTTGAAATTCTCAGTAGCAGCTCTGAATTAGGATTTGTGCCCAGTTAATGGCAAAAGGCTCGCCCCCTATGACATAGGACCTAAACATACCGGCGAACTATCGGTGTATACATTGTTACACCTCTGCCTAACCCTTCGGGGGATACAGGCGTGATATTATGTTATGTAGTAGGATAGCTTTAGCTTTAGCTCGCCAATTCGCTCGCTTCAATTTTAAGTATATAAGTTCCGGCTTCCTCACGATGTTTTCCTATACCGATGACAACGATAATCTTGGAAAGTTCATGTGTAATGAAAATATCAGACAGGTACGCAACCATGCGTGAGAGGTTCCCTTAACCACAGCCATACCCACACGAGCAAGATCCACGAAAAAAAAAACAAATACACATCGCATATTTTATCTAATCATCGAATTATTTCCACCTGCTTCCCTTCACTTGCAAGTAAACCGCCTTATGACAAAAACAACACTACCGTAATAAACTATACCCCACTAAGCCAGAGCTCTACTTACCCCTAAATCATATATTAGCGGCAAAATGAGACTAATGCGAGACTTATAATCAAAGAAAGAAATTTCTGGCTAGCCACACGTGATAATAAGGGAGCGGTTTTAGTAGGGAAGAGTAGCGGGCAAGGCGTTCAAAAGAATCGTGAAAGAATCAAAGAAAGAAAAATTGGATATACACTCTTTGGAATCAAGATGATACGATTAGACATACATACATAAACTAACACCTTTTTCCCATGGACCTAGGCAATACCACACAACACCACCTGCTACGATTCTTACATACTTCTTTCGCCTCGTCCACGTCCATACATCTGGTCATACAAGCACGCCGGTTACGAGTACTGCGCACCCGACCTTTCTGATACTATTAAAGTTGGTTATAAATCGCTTACCCGCTACCACCTCCACAATAACCAGTACCTTCCAAATAAAGGGGAGGTAGTACAGGGTGGACATCAAAGCGTTAAGTGCTCCTTTTGCTCATCGAATCCCATTTAGGCCGGACCTACCCTCGCGATAAATAAGATTATGTTTGGTTACACGTTATATCTCGGTTTTCTTATAGCTTCCAAAGTTCCAAGTAATGGTGTTACTTCGTTTTTGACTTATTTAATGGTTCCTTGGTTATGGGATTTGTAATGGAAGTTATGGGGATTTTGATCCTCTGTGAATTCTCTGTGGGCTTTGGGAGATGGATGTGAGGTTTTTGATTTGAGGGTTTGTTTATTCAAAGTTAAACTATTTATTTGAACCAGTTCATTCACAGGCACTTTTGAATTGTCGAGGAGTCTGCAGAAAAAAAAACATGTTTTTTTTAAACATCTGTGGATGGTAAATAAGCTGACTGCCAACCTGATGTTAAGTGGTCACCGCTGCCTATAGACATTTGCAATACGAGAGGCCTTGCAAATGCGTTGCCCTTCCAGAGACTAAGCTAAAATGTCTTATATGCCTGTAATTACACCGACATCCAAACCTTTCAAACCGGAACACAGCAACGCTGCTTTGTGGCAGAAATAGGTATGGTGGTAGTACTTCCCCGGACGAACTTCTTCACAAAGAGCTCTACTACTGCTAAAACAATATAAAACTTATACAAAATATAGATCAAAAACTACTTCAATGAATGTTTAATCTAGGCAGAGTACACACACAAAAGTAATTCCTACAAATACTGCTTTAATAACGTAGCAGCACAAATGATTTATATTTAGGAAACATTGCGAGCGAATAATCTAAAAGCCATAAGCTTCCAACGAAAAATGTTCTCGTATTCACGAGTGGACGTGGAACGGAATGGAATAAACCCTGGTCTGCAATAGCGAGGAATACCTAATTAGGGTAAATTAGGAAGTTTGTTGTAGGCGCTTATTTTTGATTGAAACATGCTCTACAGCTGTTTGACAATGCTATTGTTATTTGTCATCGTCTTGTTTCAAGTCATGATATAATTTGCCTAGCGCACTGCTTATGAAAAATGGCCTTATTATTGCAAAAAATCAATATTACAGTTACTTTATTAATGTTATAAAGCTAAAAAGCTTTCCGTTTGTTTGTTTGTTTTAACGCGCTAAACTATGGAACTATTAGAAGGATTTGAAAAAAGAACGTTTTGTGTATATATCCAGATTTATGAGGAATAGAACTGTGGATTATATAGCATCACGCAGTAACCAAAGCCGTAACTTAAAACGGGTGTCAAAAAAACCACGCGGATGACGTACAGACAGTATCTAGTCTTGTAATATTGTTTGAAACACTTCTACACCTCATTATTGACGGGAAACTATTGTAGTAGTAGTAATTTAAACCCTAGGCGTTCCCTAGTAGTTTTCCGCCGATGTACTCTCGGCCTTATCTAAAACCAAACACTAATCCTTCTATATACACATTAACGGATCTGTGAGGCAGTCGTACAGGGATTTTCTCCATTCGAACTGAACCAAGCTATTCCTCTCTGAAAATACAACATTTAAATGAATATGTACGTACGTGTGTACTGCGCTTAATTATTTTAGAAGTTTTTTTTTGTTTTAATTATGCAATTTGATACGTAATAGTTTTTAAATTAGTACATACACATACAATTACGCCTGTATTCCCCAAATGGTTAGGCAGAGGTGTATCAACATACACCCATAGTTCGCCGATATGTTTAGGTCCCATGTAATAGGGGGCGAGCCTATTGTCATAAATCACAAATACTGAGAATTTCCTAATGGAAAAACCCAATAAAACTTTGCTCGACCTGGGAATAGAACCCAAGACTTCGTCCGTCGCGCTGGCGACCACGAGACCAACGGGGCAGTTAAATTATTACTGTGGTGTTATTAAAAAATAATAAGGCTTTTATTTTGACAAAATAGTCTGGCAATGGCGGGGCAATTTTAATTGTAGGGTAATTCAAAATCAAAGCATTTCTGTTTCAATTAAACCATTTACAGGCACTTTTTAATTGTTAAAAAATCGGTCAGTTAGTTGGAAAGTTGAAGCTAGTTGCTTGTTCCAAAACATAGAAAAACGAGCAAGAAACTCCACGGACACTCTTTTCAATTTGATTTTTACAAGTTCCTGGTTACAATATTCTTGTTGCTTCTATATCTGAAAACAATGATGCCTCGGTAGCCTAGTGGTCTTAAGCGCGACTGCTACGCTAGAGGTCTTGGGTTCGATTCCCAGGTCGAGCAAAGTGTTATTGGGTTTTTCTGTGAAATTCTCAGTAGCAGCTCGGAGTTAGGATTTGTGCCCGGTTAATGGCAATAGGCTCGCCCCTTATTACATGGGACCTAAATATACCGGCAACCTGTGGGTGTACATTGTTACACCTCTGCCTAACCCTTCGGGGAATACAGGCGTGATGATGGTATGATGGTGAAAATAAATAATAAAGGCTATGGCAGTAAAGAGATGACAAATCCCAACTGACAGCGCCCGTTCACGAACATGACTTCTGGAATTATCCTAAAAAGCGAACGCCTGAGCCATAAACAACTAATTTAAAGTATTTTTAACCGACTTCAAAAAGAAGGTGGTTATCAATTCGTCTGTATGTTTTTTTTTGTATGTGTGCGATAACTTCACAATAATGAATCGATTTTCATGATTATTTTTTGCTTGACAGGTCATACTTCAAAGGTGGTCCCATATAAATTTTATCGAAATTGGTTTAGTAGTTTGGTAAAAAAAAACTGAAAAAAATATGTCTTCCAAGTCAACAAATTAGCGTATCTTGCTTTCTTGTGACTTTTAAGTGGTGTCTGGTTAATTTACGTAGTATAACTGTTCCTTCATGGATGACAGGAAATTGATACTAAAAAACGAAAAAAAAAACAAAAAACACAACCTTCTTCAAAAACTAAAAAGTGAAAAATAACTTTAGTATAATTTATCAGTGCGCAACATCCAAACATCCACAATCCATACTCACAACAAACTTCCACAATTCCCATTTTCCCTGAAAATGGCAAAAAAATACCCTTCAGTACAATATCCCATCAATTCTCATATTCCAGATCATTACACTCATATCGAAAAGAGGGCCTATTATCTTATTAGAAATTACTGCTGCACCCCACAGGCGATTATCGACCTTATTACATGGGGGTGCGAAGCGGATGGGGGCGTTATTCCCGTGGAACGCTACAGCTGTTTATGTAGCATGCTGTTGTTATTACTCGTATTGGATTACTGTTTGCTGGATGTGGCAAGGAAAGTTGTTTGATATTTTATTTGTAAGATTGTCTCGTCTTTGAGAAACTGTACAATTTTTTTTTATTGCTGCTTCCTCATACAGATGCTCTCTTTTGGACTTTAAAAGATTTTTGGATATTGAATAAATGTTTAATTTCTATTTTTTTGAATACTTTTTTTTGTATTCTGTGTTATTGTTATTGAATTTGTAAAGATCCGTATTACCTAAATATATTTAAATAAATAGATAATCATGCTTAAAAATAGTCCAGAATTATCTTCAATCTGCCCAGAACCTAAAACAAGTACTATACTTCATTATAGTTATCTGATTGTCTGTGCTGTAAATTAGAATCGCCACGGTGACAGTTGATACTCGAGTCAGTTGCCCTATTCCTTCTAGTTAGCGTTCTCACCCTACGGCTTTACCACGGATATATTACTCTGTGCTGACTCGTGAAACGAAGAAGAATATTCTTCTTAACGTGCCTCTTCCAGTTGCTCTAATTCTTCATTAAACATTGTGTGTGTACGTCTGTTATTACGTACTATCTGCTCACAACACTCCTTGCTAATGGTATTTCTTTACATCGATGCCGTTTTATGGGACATGTGGTGTTATTATTTTGGTAATAATTAATCTTAGACAATAATCTTCTGTTGGCTGTTTGTGGTGTAAGGAAATTTGTGGTTTTGAGAGGAATATTTAAGTGTAGGCACGTCATGAGATGTTTCTGAAATTTCTGCTTTACGTTTGTAGGTGACGGTGAGCGATTGAGAAGCCTAGGTGAAAAAAATGAAGCTAAATTTTTCATTTCTCAAAATCGTTGCCCATATATATATATAAAGTCCGATACACAAACAAATAGACACGGAACATCAACCTGTAGGTTACAAAAATATTTGTTCAGTGCGGGAATGGAACCCGAGACACACACCACGCGCATGGGCAGAGAGTTTGATTTAGAGAATAAAAACCCAATAAAATTTAGCCCTGGGGTTCACATCCAGTTCTTTTTTATGTAATAATTAGTAATTTAACTAATAACAAATGGTAACATTTACTAGTATAGATTTACATATCTGTAATAATAATATTTAAAATCTCCGGAACTGATCAGATTCGGTAAATTCGGAAACAACCTAATCTCTGACGGCTATAAGCGGTTAACTGTCAAATTTTGATTAGACTATTATTATTGCCCTTTAGAATTCTGCCCGACTGTTGAGAGGACAAGCTATATTTTATCTTCAATGAAATTAGGGATCAATAAAAAAATTCACGCCCACAAAATTACTGAAAAACCTAGTTTTATATCCACTAATATCATGGCCAAGATTCGTGCCAAATGGAACGCAAAACAAAGAAAATCTCCTCTCATATGCGTCATCGGCATCGGTTCATATCCCAGGGGGTGTAATGCCAATATTTTCCAATAACATCGTAATCGACTGTGGGTGTCATTACTGTCTGTGTGGACATAAATTAATAGACGCTTCCTTCCCTTCCGAGGGGGGTTAATAAGGGATGTGTTCGCCTTCGATTATTTGTGTTTAGTTTTGCCAAAATGAAGCAAAGTCTCTCCCATTTTGAGATATAATTCTTGTGTGATATTTAACAAGGCGGTTGCGGGTTTGATACATGATAAGTACCAATGTAACGTTTTCCATTCACAATATAAGGAGTTTTTTGTAATGTATGAAAATTGATATAAGTAAAAGAACCGCGGGAGCCGCTCCGGGCGTCAGGCGCCGCGAAACGGCTCCCGGCCACCTTAGTCGCGGGCCTGTGGACGGTGAGCAATGATTACCTCACCATCCGTAAGTTGTATACCGACAGGCCGTGTCGACGGCGCGTTTGTGATCCACGCGTGTCAAATAGCTTCAGCAAATTGATGCCTGCCGGGGCTGCGGGTTGTTTGAAAGAGATTCCGCGCCCCCGGAACGCAAAGGGCAAAAGAAGGAACATGGATAGGTTTTAGTCAGTAAAAATCTGACACTCCCTCCCACCCCGCCCAGGGCGCGAGAAGATATTTGACGATTTGCCATAAGAAAAAAAATAGGTAAAGGAAAACATTGAGAGGAAGGCTTGACTTATGACAAACCAGCTTTCACCCGCGACTGGTCCTCGTAAATGTCGGTTATCGCGGATTCAGAAGAAGATCCAAGGACCAAGAAAGGTTGCCCCGTACCAAATTTCATTAAAATCGTTTCAGTGGTTTAGTTGTGAAAGCGTAACAGACAGACAGACTTTGTTACTTTCGCATTTAGACCTAACGATGTTTAGATGAAGCACAACGGGTTTCGGGAAAATGTTCTTTCGGGCGAACGTTCT
This sequence comes from Caradrina kadenii, assembly GCA_947462355.1. Classification (NCBI taxonomy): domain Eukaryota; kingdom Metazoa; phylum Arthropoda; class Insecta; order Lepidoptera; family Noctuidae; genus Caradrina; species Caradrina kadenii. The sequence continues at coordinate 1,096,436 of OX381693.1, read as the reverse complement.
TCGGGCAAGTGAGTTTTGGAAACTTTTTTGGGAGAGTACAGGTCATCTTTACTTCTACAATTTTGCCAATGACATGGCAGGAGGACCGCCAAACAAAGACGTTTGTCATAGAAAAATTAAAAAAAAATATTGTGAATCTACATACATACCATCACGCATTCCCCGAAGGGTTAGGCAGAGGTGTACCATTGTACACCCACAGTTCGCCGGTGTGTGTAGGTCCCATGTAATAGTGGGCGAGCCTATTGCCATTAACCGGGCACAAATCCTAACTCCAAGCTGCTACTGAGAATTTCATAAAAAAACCCAATAACACTGCTGGAACTGGGAATCGAATCCAAGAAATTTAGCGTAGCAGTCGCGCTTAGGACAACTAGGCTAACGAGGCAGAAAATGTGAATCTAAAAACCCACAACATTATCTCTCAAAACACATTCATAGATTTTTAGCAATAAAATGCACTTACCCATAAAACAATCAATCTAATTAATGACAAAACGAATGAAATTTAATGAGCACCAGTAAAACGCACAATTAGCTTCTGCCAAGTCGGGAAAAATCCATTAATTCCATCGTTAAATCTTATATCAGTCACCCTTAATTAAAAGTCACCCCCCTGAACACTGAGGTATCAGTTTTAAGTGTCGGAAAGTGATGGTAAGTTGGTCGCCGATTGGGGTGTACGTGGTTCGATTCTTAGGTCGGTGTCTGATATTTGTAGGGGCAGTTTTCTTTACTTTTTTGACCATAAATCTTTAATTTTGCGTGGTGTTTCTAGGAGAATTTGTTAATAGTTTTATTTCACGTGGGTTCTTCAATTACCTGAATAGTATTTTGACCGTAAAACTTATTTTATTTATATTGTCATGTTTAATCTATTAGGGTCATAAACTAACTTAAATAATAATAAGTTTACAAACTACGAGTATGTACAGTTAATGTAAAATGCAAAAAAGGAAGCTTATAGGGCATCAAAAAACTCATCCGCATCGCTGTCAATGGGACAAGTGCTCAAAAGGCTGGCAGCGTTGCCACGTTGTATGGCAATGCTGGTCATAAAATGGATTGATTTGTTTTATAGATTTAAGATGCGCTCATACGCACCAATTGAAAGTGCAATTCTTAGCAAATGACTTAGTTACACACAATGTCTCGGCAACAGCGAGGAATTTACGCCAACACCATCATCATTAGATCAGCCGAACGAGGTCCACTGTTGGACATAGGCTTCCCTAAAGATAGCCACATTGGCCGGCGACGTTGCCCGCATCCAGCGGATTCCCGCGACTTGAATTTCATTTTATTAATAATGTTTAATTGTGTATCAATTTTACTAACACTACAATATAAGCTGTTTCTTATATAAGTTGTTTGTGTTTCTCTGCTAGACATGTTCCTTGCCCAAAGTAATGTTGGCTAAAATTATCTTGCCCAAAATCATCTTGCTCCCATTTACTCGGACAAAAATATCACCTCAGTAACATCAGAGTGAGACAGTAGGGAGGATACGCCATTTTGCTTAATGCCCATTGCTCACGAGATAAACTTCGTCCCGAGGGAGTGAGATCTGAAGAATCAATGCGGTGAGGCCGAGAGGTGACTACTGTTTGTTCTCGACAATGAAATGACGCCCATAAAATTGTTATGTGTTCTATTTTTACGATGTCACGATACGATTAGTGCTGTTGGTGAAGTGTGGTAGTGCATGTGGGTATAAAAACGAGGAAATGATAGTCTATTTTCAATATAAAAACAATAGAATAGTTTAAAAAAATGTAGTCAAAAGGCAACCTAATGGTTAGGTGATTAAGTACAAAGTTGAATATCATCTGTTTAGTAGTTTTTAGTGTTCGAAGCGCAAGAGACGTCCACTAAAGGTAATTAATAATATTTCACTGTTTTAATTCTAGGTTACACGACATATGAATAGTTAAATTAAGGATACTTTAACATTTTATTTCTCAATTAAAAATTAGGTATAGGAATATAAAGCAATGTAATGTTGCTATGTTCCGTTTTAAAGATTATGGGTGCCGGTGTAATTTCAAACATTATGAGATTTTTTATGTTTGTCTCTGGGATTGCAAGGCATACATGTACGAGGCCTCTTGTATTGCAACCGACTTGTAGCAGTAGTGATCACTTAACATCAGGTGGGCCGTCCCGTCGGCTTGGTTATCATCTCATGACATAAAATATATAGGCTTGTATTTAACTATCGAGTTCTTCTCACATTCATCTCACGCCTACCACTAGTACCTACCGCGGTAGTAATTTAGTCACAGATGTTTTCTATGCTAATTCTATTGTTTTTTTGTTAATTTTTATGTTCTTTTTCATGCTCGATTTATTCCGTTCGTCCGTTCGTTTTAGGATTAATGATAATGCTGCTCTGGACAAAAACCTTCGGCTTAATTTCCTTCTTGAGATTGAATGCTGTCTTGAAGAAATTGCCGATAAAAATTAATGGTTGATAATTAGAATTAATTTAATTGATAAGGCTTTTTTTGTCATTTGGTTGCTTTTTTTCGTTTTATGTAAATTGTGTTTCATGTATTTGTCATTCTAGTTGTTTGCGTGTACCTAGTTTTTAACAAATTGGGCAGTAGTTTTTTAAGAAGGAAAAAAAAATTACTTTATTACCAATAAAATTGGGTTTTTAGTTGCTTTGAAATCAACAAACAGTTAATCAATTGACTTAGTTAAATTAGTGCCTTCACAGTTCACTATTGTCATACAAAATCTATGGAGGAATTGCGTTTTGACATCTCATAAAGAGTATGTGAATTGATCATCCATCATCAATAGTTATTTCATTTACGACGAAGAATCTGCTTATTAAGCATTAAAAATCCATCTTCACAACAAATAAATTAACCTGCCACACTCAAAACCTATTTGAAAATGGCAATCGAGACTTTCTCTTTTTAAAAGTATTCGAAATTCAACCTTCCAAATATTGAATACTGTCCCACCCTTTAAAATCCATCTCGCGAATTAGCGTTTGAAAAAAAATACTGGCATAAATAAAAATTCATAAAATGCAAGACGCTGGGGACCGGGGTGGTTCGAAATTCGAAAGTTTTTGTCTCGATACGAATTCATTTCGGCTAATATTCGGTTTTGTTTCAGACCAGTATAAGATGACATTTTGTAACAACAGCTTGATGATATTCTGTCATTTGTGAAAACGATCACTTTTGACGAAAATTAAATAAAATGTGAACTTTCCTTTAACATAAAAATATTGCTTTTGCTAATTCCAAAAGGACTTTCGTAATTTTAGTTCATGTAGGTAAGTAAGTAAGTAAAAATACATTTTGTAAATTCTATACAGATTTTTAATAAAAAAGGCTATTATTTATCTGGCTTTGGTAAAAAAAAACAAGGACATAATCCTTGCGTTAGTTAGGACCTTACAGGAGCAATAGTAATAGGTCTGTACAATATTGTGCGTGAACAGATTTTTTTAACAATGTTATATGTACCGAGGAAGCTTAAAAATTAATTAAAAATAAACCATTTTTAAATTTCGAATACTGAGCAACTACTAATGGAAACTGAGTAGTGACGTCACAAATAATGACATGCAACGAAACAGTGACAGTTCTTTCTAAATTGGTGCATTACACATCGTTGCCCTGAAGCTAACTAAAAAAAAATTAAGCTGTCATTAATTCGGAGTATTCACCCCCTGCCCCCCATCCTGTGGGATTGGGGGGCGATTAATCTGTGTTTAATGTCACCCCCAAAAATATAAAAGTAGCTAATCAACAGATTGGCAACGTTTTTCGCCTGAGGGTGTGTGAAGGATGCTTTGTAGATTTTTTTTTAAGATTTCTGAACTGATTTTTTAAATTGGGACCGTAGTTTCATTTAATACTAGCTTCCGCCCGCGACTTCGTCTGTGTGGTTTATTTCGCCCGCGGTATGTCTATGGTTACTGCTCCACTCCCGTGGGCCGTAACGTGATGATATATTTTATAACGACAACTTGATGACATTTTGTCATTTATTACATTCACAACGTTTAACCAAAATTAAAAAATATAATTATGAACTTTCCTGAATTAATTAAATGTAAAACATAAACCTACTTCTTGCTTTTGCTAATGCCAAAAGATAATTTATGTCTTTATATATATTTAAATAATTTTAGGCCATAATGATCGCATCAGGCGATTTCCCGCGACCTTTACCAGGTCGTCGATCCACCTCGTGTGGTGCCTTCCCACACTGCACGTTCCGGTGCGTGGTCGCCACACGCGAAATTTACGACCCCAACGGCCATCCGCTCTTAGAGCTACATGCTCTGCCCATTGCCACGACACAATGGTCATAATTATCCTAAATTGCAATTTTAAAAATTACAATGCGAAAATATAAGACTTTTTTAATTCAACACACAGCGAACCAAATATTCGTAACATCGCAAATAATTTTCAAGTCGGATTAGCATAGCTAATAAAATTATCTGACATCAAACAGGCAATCAATATTAAAGAGCATTGAAATCGCATCGTTACGGAGCACTGGTTTGATCACCAGTCAGATTGCCCTCAACCGTCCAGGGCTGGGAAAAAATTAAATTTGCCAAGTCGATTTCATTTTTCATTAATTCATTGCGGAGGGTCGGTTAGAGATATACAGAAAATGGAAGCGATAGTACTAGATCTAGGGATTTTTCAGTATAATATTGAGGTATAGGACGTAGTGGCTTTTTTAACTTTACTTTCTCACTTTTTAAGTGAGAAATTAAAACAATTCTATGAGAAACGGATTGACTTATTTTTATTTGTCTTACTCACAATTGAGCTTAGTGCTGCCAATTGAACCAACCCCCAATCTCTCAATAATTCGATTAATTACATTAAACTATTAATATATTAATTTAAACAAAACGCGTTACTTTACTATCCAGCAATCACTTCAATTTACATTCAAAACTATTGCTTTTTAGCAGAGATTTAAAACGAATTAGCGTTACCTATCAAAAAACATTACAACTACTTCGAAAATGGCGGAATATCGTGGGTTAGTTCGTTTTGGCAGAACTACTCCCCAAATGAAAAGTAGATTGTCTACTTCTTTGCAGGGAAATAGGTAAACTAAGGGCTGATTTATCAATCGTCATATACTTAACTCGTGGAGGAATAGGTATGGTAACTTGACAGCTTTTGCATAAAAAGAATATTTAACTGTCACATTTATTCTTCAAATAAAAGTAATTAAAGACAGTAGTTTATCGCTAACTCTGCAGGAACCACAATTGCCAGACTACATTGCGAGATCATCAAATCAGTATCTTTGTATGTGTAGTTTATTATGCTTTCCAATTACCTTTCTCTGCAAATTAAAAGTAGGTATTTCTACTCGTGGCACATCCAGTACTCCAACATCTCTGTGTCCCTAGTCGATACCGAGTTCCTATATAAAAATTTCCCTCAGGGTTCTCTTGCTCAAAAAATACGTTTTTTTTTCTTTACACAAGACTGTTTAACCCTCAAATGGTGGCTAATTTCGAGACGAGATGGCTGATTAATTATTGATAGACGCTTGAGAGATCGCAAGTCGAACTGCTGTTTGTCTTAAATGTTAATTTTTCTCTTTTTAATCCCTCGGCGGCCATGTTTTTTTTATTAGGGATGATATTGTTTTGCGTCGATATTTTTTAAAAAGAGAAATGTCTTGAATTTTTATGGCATGTCTTTGTTTGTTTATTAAATTGTTGGAAGTTCTTTTTTGTCTATGATATGCGGGTGTTTTGAGTTGGTGACAAAGCAATTGTCGCTATATTTTGTCGTTACCGTTAACTTTAAATATAGAGAGCTAGTCCCTATTGAGTTTTTTTTTAATGTCATTGGATGACAAACAAGCCGACGGCCCACCTGATGTTAAGTACTGGTCACCGCTACCTAAAAAAAATGTATTCTCCAGACCGATTCCGACCACAGCAGCTAATCTTAATGCAGACTAGCCAATTACGCAGGAGATAATTATTATAGTGCACAAGTGTGTGCGCAAACACAGGTGCAGTCCCTTTTCCCTCACTCTCATAGTCCGATGGGACAGCAATCCGACACAACCGGGGAGAGATCAAGCGCAGGACCAACGGCTTTACGGGCTTTCCGAGGCACGGGGGTGTCACACCACCAACTTCCAAACTCCGGGCTGTTACTGAGAAATACCGAATAGAAAAATCCAATATCACTTTTTGCCCGACCTGGGAATCGAACCCAGGACCCCACGCTCAGCCGTCACACTTGCGACCACGAGACCAACGGGGCAGTCACCGCTACCTAAAGACATCTGGAATACCAGAGGCCTTGCAAATGCGTTACCATCCCAGAGACAAAGTTAAAATGTATCATGTGCCTGTAATTAACACCGTCACCCATACCCTTTAAAACGGAACACAGCAACGCTGCTTTGCGGAAGAAATGGGTATGGTGGTAGTACCTACTTCACTACTACTAAAAGACTGACCGCCATCACCAAAATCGGGACCATTAATTACCACATAAAGTCGCCACCAAACAAGTAATTCAGACCACACAACAATCGAACTCAATCCGAGCACCTAACCACATTGGACGGAAGCCTACCATCCTACCACCTCCGATGCACGGGCGGCCGAGCGCGGCCATCACAATGACAGCCCGTCACGATGGCGACCGCGGACAATGCTCGCGTGTCGCGTGACAGATACACAATCGGAGACGTGACCCGTTTATGTACAGCGTGTTGTTTAGTTGGGGAGGATTTAGTTGGGTGAAAAGCTTAAATGACTTTTTAATAATACCAGCCTACAACTGTCGAACTCTGCGACGGTGGGACAGTTAAAAAAAGAAAAATAAGTTTCAAAGCCTATATGTTACAAACAAACATACAAAAAAAACTTTCCTCTTTATAATAATACAATAGTAGTACAAAACACAAAACTGTAAGTAAACCCCGACAGAAGAATAAAAATTCCATCAAACATAGCTAAGAACTCTCCCCACTAATTCACCTTTCAAACAAAAATAACTAAATCAAAATCCTTTAGGTTCGGGAGCTACGATGCCACACACACACACACAGACACGTCAAACTTATAACACCCTGTCGTTTTTGCGTCGGGGTTTAATGAGTAAAAAAAAAGATAATCCCGTTGCATGCATAAATACAATATTTTGCATGTCGAAAAAAAGTTGTTTCCCAGCAAATTTACCCCAATATTCTTCGTTGTTAACGGCAATATGTAGTATTTCCTACACCTCAAGAACTTAGACACGAGTCTAATGAACCATCATCATCTACTTAGCCTTTTCCCAACTATGTTGGGGTCGGCTTCCAGTTTAACTGGATGCAGCTGAATATCAGTGTTTTACATGGAGCGACTGCCTATCTGACCTCCACAAACCATTTACTAGCAACACGATACCTCTTGGTAAGACTGGTTGTCAGACTTTCTGGCTTCTGACTATCCATAACGACTGTCAAAGATCTACGAATGACAGCCGGGACCAACGTCCTTTCCGAGGCACGGGGGTATCACACCACCAACTTCCAAACTCCGGTCTGCTACTGAGAAATTCGTAATGGAAATCCCAATAACACTTTTTTCCCGACCCGGGAATCGAACCCAGGACTCCGTGCTCATCAGTCGCGCTTGCGACCACGAGACCAACGGGGCAGTCCGACACGAGTCTAATGAACCGAATCACTCAAAAAAGTAAACATCAACTTTGAAAATGAGGGCAAATAGGTGTTGTTTAGTTAAAACAATAACTAATTAAACAATAAAAGAATAACGTTGACGTCAACAATAAGAAGCCAACTGACTGTTACCAAGGTGTTTTCAATAGAGTTTCGCAAGTTCTTCGGGAACAAATCAACCCCATTCTTTAGAATATTTTTTTGTTGTTATTGCTATTTGTTTATCGAGTTACGCCCCTTAGGGTGAAGGTAACACGCCCATAGCTTACCATGATGATGTTGGACGTAATGGAAAGTTTACAGACGTCTACCATAATTGTATTGTTTTTAAATATTTGCGTAGGTATTACTTCTGTGCGACAGAGTACGCGAAGTCTATGAAGTGTCTTGAACGGTAACTGGTGAATTATTGTTTTCTGACTAAGGATGATTATGATTTTGGCAGTCTGAGTATATTTTTGTGATTGGTTATCATTATTTTATTGACATCGGTGAAGGAAAATATCGTGAGGAAGCCTGTAATTATTTATACTCATACTAGCTGACCCAGTAAACGATGCTATGCCATTTTTTTTAGGTGTATGCAAAATAGATATTTGCCAATCCTCAGACCTACCCGTTATGCACACAAAGTTTCATAAAAATCGGTCAAGCTATTTCGGAGAAGTATGGTAACTAATATTGTGACACGAGAATTTTATATATAAGATTATAAAGCTGAAGAGTTTGTTCGTTTGGTTGGTTGAACGCGCTAATCTCAGGAACTCGGTTTGAATTGAAAAAATATTTTTGTGTTGGATAGTTCATTTATTGAGGAAGGCTTTAGGCTTTATAACATCACGCTACGACACACGGAAGAGTAGCCAACCAAAGACGTAATTTAATGCGTGTGAAAAAACCACGCGATCAAAGTCGCGGACACAAGCTTGTAGTAAATATAAGTTTAGAATCGTCAATCCGCCTTGAGCAAATGTGGCGATCAAAGCCCGTGTGTTGCTAAGCTGGTATTATATTATTATGTCATATACGGTGTTAGGTTAGATATAAAATGACATCACAAGTACATGAGGCATTTTAACTTAGGCTCGCCCCCTTTTACATGGGGCCTGAACAGACCGACGGACTGTGGGTGTACATTGTTACACCTCTGCCTATCCCTTCGGGGAATACAGGTGATGGTATGTACGTATGTATAAAGTCAACCAATTTCGATAAATCCTATTTATTTTGAGAGACAACCTCTGAAGTATCGCCTATCAAACAAGAAAATAATTATCAAAATCGATTCATGATTAGCGGAGTTATCGCGCAACATACTTACAAAAAGAAACATACAGACGAATTGAGAACCTTCTCCTTGTTGAAGTCGGTTAAAAATACGAATATTAATTTAAATACACCAATTTGAAGGACGGTGATCTCAAAACTAGATGGAGACCTATATCTCGGGGTTCGTAAAGAAAAAGAGATGTGAAAACTTGAAGTCACATTAGCATGTCGGTGACGCTTTTTTTTTTTTTTTTTTTTTGGTGGGTGGGAAATCATCAAATAACTTCTCCCGCCCTGGGCGGGGCGGGAGGGAGTGTCAGACTTTTACTGACTAAAACCCACCCATGTTCCTTCTTGTGCCCTTTGCGTTCCGGGGGCGCGGTATCTCTTGCGAACAACCCGCAGCCCCGGCAGGCATCGGCCCTCAGTGGCCCCTTCCTTTTGCTGACATCTCTTTGAGGCGCGGGTGGAACACGAACGCGCCGTCGACACGGCCTGTCGTTATGCAACGTAAGGACGGTGAGCTACCCATTGCTCACCGTCCACAGGCCAGTATCTACGGTGGCCGGGAGTCGTCTCGCAGCTCCCGACGTCCGGAGCGTCTACCGCGGCGGCTGGGACGGGAGAACCGCTGTCTCAAACGTCCCGCCGCCTCCTTCTCAAGCATTACTGCCTCGCAGAAGGAGGCGACTGCATCCCATTCCCTCTCGCTCCGAACCATGGCTCGCACCAGGGCCGGACGCGAGAGTTCGCCGCCGCCGATGGCCGCCACGAGGACTCGGCGATGCTCCGCCCAAGCGGGGCATACCGCCACGGTGTGCTCCACCGTGTCCTCGGGATGTCGGTGACGCTATCCCATAAGTTTTGCCCCTACCAAAAATCGAGGCTAAAGAAATTTTCAACTTAAAAAACATCAGCCTATAAGTAAAACAGGTAGGTACAGCAATCTAAGCGTCCATTCAATAAAACAAGAACAAGTCACACTCCGCATCGGTCATACATCGCTAACTGTATTCAAGTTATTTGTATAGTTCAGCGCCGGACAAAACATCTAGACGCTATTGGGTTACCCAACTATTATCTGGGTCAGTAACCAGGAAATGGAATAATGGGTGAACAGACAAAAGTATCGTTATCAGGGGTTTTTGTGAGGAATTGTGTGTCCTTTTGATATTGAGAAGCTTTTTTGAATATATTGTGAAATAAATAATATATTTGTTGTTATAGTGCGGTGTAAATAATTCCATATGAATTTTTTTCCTTTATTTCTTTTAAAATAATGTACTCATTTACTGTATGTAAGGTTCGTAGCAGGTGGCGTTCTGTGGTTTCTGCCTACCCCTATCGGAAAAAGGCGTGAATTTATATGTGTATGTTAACCTATACTTTATTGACATATTTAATAAGGCACAAGGGACAGATTTTTTTTTCCATCTGAACTGCTTCAAAATTTTTGACTGAATTATCAACCATTTACCTACTGTTTGTAACCAGTAATTAACATTAAATTTCTGTCTGATCGACTCCTTGAAAATTTATTGAAATAAATGTTTTTTGTTTGATTTAAAAATAATGCCCGAAAACTAATCCTCTATTGAGTCCAACAGTTTAACGAAATGTTTCAGATTTAAAAAAGTACTGAAAGGACTTTCCAATTTTGCCCAACAACATATCTATGGTAGATAAAAGAAGCAAGGAAATAAAAGCTTGTAAGCTAGATTTAAATAGTGCATAGCGGAGTAGCACAGGAAACATCATTCTACGATCCGGTTGTCAAGCGCCTTCACTGATAACGCTGGTTTCCTTCCTCCATTACCATAGAGCCTAAGGTCACACGTCGGTCTACCATCTGGAATGACATATCTTCCAACTGCAAATATGACATTATGACCTTTGCAGTCGTATAAATAACTTGATTTAGGTACTCCACAGTTTCACTGACTTTGATTTATGCCTTCGGTTGCTGCTCTGCTCTCAAGTGACGTAGCGTGATGTTATATAGCCTATTCTGTTCCTCTTGAATCAGGCTATCGTATATAAACAGATTTTTTTAATCGGGCCAAAAGTTTCTGAGATTTGCGCGTTCAAACAAACAAACTCATTATCATCATCATAACATCACGCCGGTATTCCCCGAAGGGTTAGGCAGAGGTGTAACAATGTACACCCGCAGTTTGCCGGTATGTTTAGGTCCCATGTAATAGGGGGTGAGTCTATTGCCATTAACAGGACACAAATCCTAACTCCGAGCTGCTACTGAGAATTTCATAAAAAAACCCAATAACACTTTTTGCTCGACCTGGGAATCGAACCGAAGACCTCTAGCGTAGCAGTCGTGCTTAGGACCACTAGGCTAACGAGGCACAAACAAACTCTTAAGCTTATATATTCAGAACTTATTAAATAATAATATTAGTGGGGATAAATTTTAATAATACTAACCTATTCTTGTCCCACTGTAAAGCAATAGACTCTTCTCGTACAGAGAAGCCACAAGCATTAATCAGCACGCTCGCTCAAAGCGGATGGCGATTTTAGATTTATATCAATTATTAGTCTAGGTTTCCTCACGATGTTTTCCGTGACTGATTTCAGTGATGTCCAAGATAAATTTAGAAAGTACATTGAGAATTAGTTAATAACAAAATTATCAGTCTAAGATTCAAAGAAAATGTTAAAAATATAATTTAGATTAAATACAAAAATAGCATTAATTCTTACACCCATAAAACTCAAAATAATTAACAAAATCCAAAAAAATATAGCTACAAATATAACCAACAACACAACATCAAGAAGAATCGATCTAACCCAACCCACTAAATTATGAAGCTACCAACATAAAAAAATACCCACAGAGGCATTGAAAGATTGAAAAGGGGAAATCACTTAACTTAGGCAATTTATAGCTAAATCTTGCCCGTGGGAGAGTCGTGGTCAGACTAACAACATTAGGCGGTGGAAAACTTATAAGCCGGTGGAAATGTGCCCAGTTGGGGCCAAATTGATGCGCTTCAGTTGGGGCGATTTTTTTTCTTTTTGAAAAGGGAACTCTATTGATTTAAATGGATTGAGGAGTTAGGGTTTTTTAAATTGAGTGTTTTCAGAAAATTCATGAAGTTAGTTTTGTATGTTGTAGAGACAATGCAGTAGGGAGTAATTAAGTCAATGTCATTACTGTACATAGGAGTGACGTTATATTTTTCAGTAAAGGATCCATTGTTATATTAATTCGGCTTAATTAAATAATATCCAACTACACTCTAATAATACTGTACATATCAGTTGAAATTACTGATATAAAGAATTTCGAATCAAGATGCGTGCATTCAAACACAAATTCAACTAAAACACAAATTATTTAAAATCAAATTTGTGATTTTGTGTCAGTAAGTTGGGTCAGTCAAAAAGTGTAAGCTGGTTGCTCGTTCGAATTCTTTATTTTAGTAATTTTTTGTTTCGGTTCGTATGGAGAAGAATGAGCAAAAACTTTCAGTTTACATCATTCATCTATGGAAAAGTAAAAAAAAAAAAAATGACATACACATAACATGACGCCTGTACTCCCCGAAGGGTTAGGCAGAGGTGTAACAACGCACACCCACATTTCGCTGGTATGATTAGGTCCCATGTAATAGGGGGCGAGCCTATTGCTATTTATTATTAAAATAAAAATGAATATATATATAAATATGAAAATATGAATATGATGTCCAATCCGGATTAAGTAAATAGCAATAAAATACACCCATTGTAGAAGAATAAAATTTATTTAAAAATTTTTTGACGTGGTTGTATCCAATTAATACCAATTTCAATAGACTATCAAACAACAAAATGATTCAAAACCCTAAATTTTTCCAAAATTACCACCATCCGTACTCAAACAAGGTCATCTTAAAAACAATCTCCGACTTATTCGAAGATATTTTTTATCCTCGGACGGGTCCGCGTGTCCCTGCGAGCACGTCTTCCGCCCAATTTGGGGGTAGTGGCAAATCGTTGGCTATTGACGGGATAAGTGTTATCAACCCCTTCGGGAATGGGGTAGATTTATTTTTCTGCATTAGTGTCGATGTATTTGTAAGATAAAGTGGTAGTTCGTGTTGTTGTTTTGTTAGGTTTTAAATATTTACGTAGGTAGGAATGTTTTGTGTTTTATGAAGGAAATCTAGACATTTTTTTTTTGTTTTCAACAGTTAGTGAGCAAGCTTGTTGTAGTAGTAGAGCTCTTTGTGAAGGAGCTCGTCCAGGGAAGTACTACCACCATACCTAATTCTGCTGTAAAGCAGCGTTACTGTGTTCCAGTGTGAAGGCTATGGGTGCCGGTGTAATTACAGGCACATGAGACATTTCAACTTTGCCTCTGGGATGGCAACGCATTTAAAAGGCCTCTGGTATTGCAGTGGTGCATGTTTAAAATTTAATAAATCAATTAATCAAGTAAAGAAGAAAGAAAAATAGACCGTTATAACAGAATAAAAAGCATTCAAAAACAACTTAGGTGGACTACCAACACAAATTAGTTGTCGACACAAGTTTGACCTTCAATATCACCGCAACCAGAAGCTTTCCAGATATGATCCAAAGATGGGAAGAACTTGGCAACTTTCGGCTTTGTTAGGTGTCTCTTAAGCTGGTAAATATAAGCTAAAACAATAGGCGACAAGAAACATAACATACCAGCACGCCTGCCTGTATTCCCCGAAGGGTTAGGCAGAGGTGTACCAATTTACACCCACAGTTCGCCGGTATGCTTAGGTCCCATGTAATGGGGGGCGAGCCTATTGCCATTAACCGGGCAAAAATCCTAAATCCGAACTGCTACTGAGAATTTAATAGAAAAACCCAATAACACTTTGCTCGACCTGGGAATCGAACCACGTAGCAGACGCGCTTAGGACTACTAGGCTAACGAGGCAGTCCAAACAAATCCAGTCACCATTATTTGCCAGTATCATTACTAAAATCACATAAAAAGAGAATGGACCTGGCAGAAATAATGGTGTAGCGAGACAATATGCTTGTATCTATGAGGATCACCTTATCGCCCTGAGGGAAGGCACTCACGAATAAATATACAGATAAAAATAAACTTATTTTTTCAAACGTCGAATAACATGGCTGAGTGTCACACCGATTTGTAATTTTTAATGCACTATTTCTTTTGTTATTTTTTGCACAATTTTTTGACGTTTCAGACTGTGTGGTCGATGTATTGCAGTAAAAAAAAACATAAACAAATTCTACATAATTTAATATTTTACTGCGTAATCAAATTATATAAGCTTTGTTTAATAGTAAGTAGGATTTTTTCATTAAAATCTTAATAACCACTAACCGACTGATTTAATAGGCTGAGTGTGCGGATGGTGCGTTTACTGGTGTTGAAAAAAATAAATATGATATTAACTTTTCGGATTCGCCTTGTGTCGTATCGATTATATCATAACATGTGTTAAATTAATATTATTTTTATATTTCGGTATCTCATATGTAAGTTTCAACATAAACATAAAGCTTAAAATTGGAATTTTTCGATGGAGATTATATAAAATAATGGCATTCCTTCGCGGTAACATGTGCGAAATAAAATATTCGTTTGTTTATGTTATAATATTATTACTAATACTTATTTAGTGCCTCTTTATTATCCTGTTTGCTTTTAGAAAAAAGTTTCTGTTTCCTAAAGTTTCATTTCTTTTACTTATTTTTCAAATATCCAGTTTTTTTATCCAATATTGTTATAATTAATAAAACAAGGGAAGAGCGAGACAACACTAGTGCACCAACTCAACACAAGTGTCACTACACCAACACAAGTGTTATTAACTACTTCTGAGGCTGCCTTGATATTATATGTAATGCAATATTCGAGATAATAAAAACATTTTTAAATATATTTTTTTTTATATTAATACAGAAATTATTGATTTAAACTACTTTCTAAAATTATATAGTAACTACTGTAATTTATTTTTCTCGTAATGTACAAATTTCAGTTCATAAACAGCACCACTCACCTTATAAAAACCAAAATCCGCTACTGTACGGTCTGAACGCACTATAAAGTGTGGACGGCCGGGGGCAAGTGGGTTAAAATGGAACACAGCGCAATAAAACACCCCTTCTGTCCATAAATATCCGAGTTCGGAAGTTGCTCTGTTAGCGGTCGGATATTTTTTCTCTCGGTCCACTCTATTTTACGGATACTCAATGGGGTGTCCTTATTTATTTGTTTCGAAAGTATCGGGAATTTGTGAAGAAATTTGGGATATGTTTATGAGGGCGCGATTTGGAATTTTCTATTGAAGAAAACAGTCAAGATTGCTGATTTAAATATTATGTTTTCGTTGTTATTTAGCAGCAATTATAATACCAAAATATCATTGTCCCACTGCTGGGCAAAACCCTCTTCTTATACGAGAAGGCACGAGTATTGATCATCACGGTTGCTCAAGGCGGATCAGTGATTTCAGGCTTAACTTAAGTTCAGGTTTCCTCACGATGCTTTCCTTCATCCATGCCCAAAATAAATTTCACATGATGTTTTCCTTCACTGATGACACTGATCTCCTAGATAAACTTCATAATAATGAATTGAATAAGTCACTTTGATACGTGCCCGGTAATGTAATTTGTTTGATAATTGGCAACTCAATTACATATTTGATACCTAAGATTAAGAAAAATCGAGTAGTCAACTGTACATTACGCATAATGCATAGTTTTTTCTGTTAACGTCATACCTAAGTTCCTATACGTATTATTTTACGTCTACCAAAGCAATATTCTGTAGCGACATCTATCTTCAATGGAGGATGAGAGATTTTACCCCCTGTTTCTCATACCTCCACAATTCAAATAAATACTAAGGTACATAAAACGCTTATACTTCAATAGACATTCCTATCTTATCCTATCATATTTCGTGGCCATTACTTCCTTTTCCGGCGACCCTTCGAGTTGACATTCAAATTGCCACTATTTTTCACAAACATATTTTATTATATTGCAAGATCCCAATAAAGATATAAAAATATCGTCTTGGAAAGCCCATTGGCCCTGGGCATTGTGTAAATCTGTCTCAATAGAAAGAAGGGAAATAGCCATTTAACCCTCTCCCACCCTTGCGAACAAATGTATCTTTTTATCCCCCCCGATATTCGGGAAAAAAGGAACGGTGGCTTTTAAATTAAAAACTTTGTTAAAAAAGTTTCCCCTGATTTGTGAATGTGGTTAATTTAGAGTATTGAACCAATTTAAATAAATTATTTTTGTTGTAAAAGTGAGATGCGTTTTTGTTAAGTCATAATTGTGATTGCATTGTATTCAGATCTGTCAAAAGTGTTTAGATGTTTTTTTTTTTAATGAGTTTGGTAAGGCAGTTGTTAACAGTTACTGAAATTAAAATTGATAGATATTTTACAGTCTTCTTCTTTTGAGTCAATTGTTGTTAGTCCCAGTGGGTGGCCACGTTAATGTGGCATCAGTAGCGTTTTTAATGTCCTCTAAAGTCCAAGTGCAGGGACGCTTTGGACACTATGGTAAGTAAAAGATCAGCTCTGAACAGCTAGCACTCAATAACGTAGAGTGTAACCGACCAATTCTTTCACCGCGATGATAAATACATTCTACAGTCGTAAACAAAGGAAATGATATATTATTTTTTAATTTCATCCATACATTTCAAACCATGTTTCATTAGTTTAAAACTCCCATCCTTAAACAAGAAGACTTTAATCAGTCTAAGAAAAGTCACGTATAAAATTAAGAACCACAATTCCAATGAGCGCATCGGAACACCAATAAAGACAGAACGAGTGAAGAATGTTAGCAATTTAAATTTTTGATTCCAACTCCGATGGAATGCTCGTGACTTTCCAGCGCTGCAATATCTGAGCCCTTTTTAATAAAGTTAGACGTTATATAAGAATAAATTCGCTGAAAGCGCTACTAGTGACAGGGGCACGGAAGTCATAAACCACTGAAGATGTTGATTGAGTGAGAAACGGTAGGAGCAATTACAGGTTTATTGGGAAAAATTGCTAATGTCACCGATAGGAGGAAGTAAGCCGTTCTGTCACTTTTCAAAGAGTTAATTAGTTATTGGGGTTGGGAAATTAAGAAAGTGATAGGTAGGGAAGCCCTATTTATGTTCGAGGAATTGTGTGTAATTTGTCGTTTTTTTTTTTTAAGATTGACGAGGATGATTATGCTTTCATTGGTAATAGTAGTAATATAGAGTAGTAACGAGGACAGAAAATAAGAATTTAAGAAAATAGCTGCTTCATCATTGGTGACATTAAAAAATTAAAAAACTTCTATATCTAAATAAGGTTTTGAACTACTATAAAAAATATTTTCCCAAGTAATATTTTTAATTAATTTAATTCCAATAAATCAATGGCATTAAACACTGTACCAAGCCAGGAACAAAATTTTAATTTAATAAATTCCTAACAAAAATAATTCAAATAATATTGAACCCACATTGAACATAAAGTAAAACAGGTAACGTAAACAGGTGGGCACCAAACACAAATACAAGTAAGTCTAACAAAAGAAAAGCCCGGCTTTTATAAAATTAAAAACGCAGCACAAGTAATGATATTAAAATTCAACGCTTGCGTTGTGGCCATAAACTTAGCGGGAGCGAGCGGAGTGATTGTCATATACTATCAAACAAACGACCTACCTTGTAATAGAAAGAGCGTATGTTGAGCAAGGGTTCTGGGTATGCCTTCTTTTGGTAGATAAAGAGTGACTTTCCATCAGGAATTGAATAGCCTGGAGTCTGGATTTCAATAAGGTTGATAGAATTAAGCTCGCCCTGCTGTATAACACTTAAAAATAACAGACAAATAGTACTTTACACCTGCACCTATTATTTTGGAGATAAAGGTCTAATACCTATACAAAACTTAAGGTACGAGGGCACTTCCAATGTTAGGTTCTTCTTCATTCTTTTTCCATTTTTCTGACAGAACAGCAAGGAGCACCACCATGCTCCCAAGACATCCCATCTGAATTTATACAGAAAAAAATGTGACAACTTTCAAAGCATCTTCACTTTCGATTCTAAATCGCTGCCTTCACAGCCACACCTAACGTACAGTGCAAATGGACATAATATTTGTTTTAAACAGAGCCAGCGTGCCCACGTAAACTTATTAAAATATTTCCAGTTATATTTAATTAGTGTTTCTGTGCCATTCGTCCCCTTTCTCCTCTAGCTCAGGTGTATCGCAGATTCGGCTTTGGCTGTTAATTTTTTTATTAGAATTAATTAATTTCTCTAATTATGTTTTCTTGTCGACCTTATTATTAGGAGGTAATAAAGTTTTGAAATGGGTTCTTTTATTTTTTATTTTTTTACGACGACAAAGTCCTTATTTCTTGACATGCTGAAGTAACTATTTCAAATAAAATGCTTAGACATGAAAAAATCTCGTATTCTTGACGTTTTTAACAGAAGAATTGACATTCAAAAGTACCATAATAATGGTCTAATTGAAATAAACGATTAGACTATGACTTTGAATAATTTTAATCCCTATTTTCAATTTTGTTGACGCCAGACGATTAAGTCATAAATAAAAAATAAAAAGTAATAATACCAGTCTATTATTATATGTATTTCGTAATCGACCATTTAGAAACCAATCATTCATCACTATCCATATATATTTTGAGGCGAAAAATATTGACTAGCCGACGTCGATGTACTGTCATCAAAACAATGCAGTCATCAAGGAACAAGAAACCTCTTATAGACAGGAAAACACACGTTACTATAAAATCATATCGCTATTCCACTGCGGGGCAAAGACTTCTTTTTTCATACGAACTGAGAAGGCACATTGATCACCACGCTTGCTAAAGGCGGGTTGGAGTATAAGTACTTTCATAAAATCACAACTTTTAAATAAATATTCCTTTCTCAAAAACTAAATAAAAATCATAACCCTCTCCTACTACTGATATAAATTAAACATTACTAAATGAAGATATGCAAGCAACGAGTCACCGGTTATTATTTGTGAAACAGCGGAAACTCCCGACGGAACAACGGAATCGTACGTGTAACTTTAGAAAAATGTAAAATAATGTGAAAATTACAAATAAACAGTGCGCTGTGGACATGTATATGCATTAATAAGTAGGAAACTGGTTCCGTATATTATTTTTAACAAACTACTTTCCTATGTATGTTTTCTCATGTAAATAATGTTGTGCTGATTGCCGATCTATCGATGAATTACTGATACAGGTTACTTTGTAGTCTCTTGAATTTGTAACTAACAGTACCAGTAACAGTCTGTACCAAATTTATTTATTTATTCAATTTATAAATGAATAATAAGTTAATAAACTTATTCATCAATTGCATTTAAAAACTGTTTTTTTTTTACAAATGTGACAATTAATTACAGATTTTTTAAAGTTTGTATTATATTTAAAAAAAACCCAGAAATTAAAGATTTTTCAAGATATTGCAAAACCTCAGTGCATTCAATTACTAGCATACAAGAGTAGTATGAAAGTAATTTCAAATAAGCGTCTCTTTCAAATATCCAAATTTCTCTACGCAACCCTAAAAATACGAGAAAAAAGCAAAAGTACAATAGGAGCGCAGGTCACACCTGCGCGCGTATTATTTCATAATTTAGAGAGCGGACCGCAAAGCTAATGATGTTTTTATTTTATGTTACATTACGTTGTGATTGAGGACCTGCATAGGGCGGCCCGCTTCCGTGTAAAGGTGTAAAAATTGTGTAATTAAATTAATGTTATTTGCATGTGTACATTGTTTGTTATGCTATGAATATACAGGTGGGTAAAAAATCATGGATCAAACGAAACGGGGCGATAGTTGGAGTTATTTGTAGTAAATAGAAAGTTACAAATAATATTGCGTGAGACTCAAAAGATATTGAAAAAAATGTCTGAAATCATAACTCATGGATCATGGATCATAGACCAGAGAGGGATGGCGAACTAACAGCATAGATAGACACGGATTTGTCAATCTATGTATTTGATCGAAACTAATTTTCAACAGCAAAAATAACACAAAAGATTTTATGTTTAAATAAATATAAAATTAATGAATTAATGTATATTTACGTCTCGTGATGGCCCAGTGATTAAGACACTCGCATGTCATGCATGAGGTTGCGGGTTCGAAACCGGGCAAGTACCAATGTGACTTTTTAAATCCATATGTACTTTCTAAGTTTATCGTAGACATCTCTAACATCGGTGAAGGAAAACATCGTCAGGAAACCTGGACTTATAATTAACTAGCAAACTGCCCGCGACTTCGTTCGCGTGGCTGATTTCACCTGCGTTAAGTGACGTCTTTGTTTACTGCTCCGCTGCCGTGGGTCGTAGCGTGATGTTATATAGCCTGTGTTACTTAGGAATAATGTAGCTATCTATTGGTTATAATCGGCCTAATAGTTTCGGAGCCTATTCATTATAAACAAAAAAATCTGTCTTCTTTATAATATTAGATATTTCATAAAATGTATGTTAACTATAAGTCCAGGTTCCATCACAACGTAGTCTTCTTTTTATTCCGCGCCTTTGTCCATTTACACGGACCAAGTCGTGGACAAAAGCTAGTCATTATATAATAAACCTCCATCTACTTACTAAAACGACCTCAACCAAAGACTTTTAAAAGAACTTTGGTTTAAAAAGAAGACTACTTAAAAAAGTGGTAGTATCAAAAACGCATCAAAGATTGCGCAGCACCATAGGGCGCAAACGCAAATAAATGAGCTTAAAATTTAAAATTATAATGGGATTGTGTATCCGGTGACACAAATGTGTGGAGTTTGTTACTAACGACTTGGGCTGAGACGAAGAGCTGTTGGACAGAGCGGTGGAGTCGATGTTGATTGGAGATTTTTTTGAAAATGATTTTGGCTTGATGGCAATTGAAACTAGGCCTGACCAGAACTTAGGTACGAGTTTAGCATTATCAGTATAGTATGGCCAATGATAGAGCTGAACATATTGGTCAACACTGGTCGGAAAAAAATAGTTAATCGACAAAAAAATGAAGTATGATGCGTGTGAATGATGTATGTTAATTCCTATATAAGATGTCAAGGGAATGGTGTCTCTGAAATAGCGCCACATTTACACGCTGAAATCGCCTGGCAATATCTAACAGATCTTGTTTTCTTTACATGGCTTTGGGCTTCTTTTTCCAGCCATACCAAATTTGCATGAACCTTATATCTTTTACAAACATTTTTTTATTTGTAAAATCAATGAGGATGGGTTTAGCACGGAAGTAGGTATCTATAAAGTCAGAGCATTTATTTCAATTAGACCATTAACAGGTGCTTTTCAATTGTCTAGAAGTTATAGTTTAAGGTAGAAGATAGTATATAATATCCTCCACAGGTGGAGTGCACCTGTGGCCTCAGTTTCATAGTCCGATGGGGCGGCAATCTGTTACAAACGGGGAGAGGTCAGGCGCAGGACCATCGGCTTTACGCGCTTGACGAAGCAGGGGGTGTCACACCACCTACTTTTAAACTCCTGGGTGGTACTACGAATTTCCTAATGATATTTTTAACCAGTCCTGGGAATCGAACCCGAGACCACAAGACTAACAGGGCTATACTATATACTATATTGATTTAAGCATATCCCTAAATTACACCATACCTAACGGTCTGCAGAGACTTCCTAAGCTGTAACCCATCAAATATTAAACATTGACGACTCCATGCTTCCCCTGTCGTATAGTTTTACCTGCCATCTCGTGGCAACTAATTGTGAGTGCGGATAAAGTATGGTGTGTAAGACGGCCTTAGTGGGGCGATTGCATCACCGCAGTGTGTAACTACCCTATGCGTCTGGTGCTCGTATTACGGCACTAGTTTGAAAATTAACTCGTTTATTATAATTTTCAGCAGAAGATAAGTTTGTTGGAGACAAAAGAAAGCTCAGGAACTATTTTTGGGACTTATAATATTATTATTAATTATAATGAATATAAGTTTAAAATCTAAAATCCGCCTTGAGCAAGCGTGGCGATCAATGCTCGTGGCTTCTCTGTATAAGAAGATGCCTTTTCATATCTGTGGAACAGTTATAGTCTGATATAACAATTTAGTAGGAAATAGCAATAAGATACTACCTTTTGGAGTGGGCAACAAGATTCAATATTATAAATTTCCATTATCATGTATTTGACGTTCAAAAGTGCCATATAATGGTCTAATTGAAATAAATGATTTGACTTTCACTTTGAAGAATCAATGGTTATTTTGTTAGAAAAAAAACACACTTTGTCGTAAATATGCCCATTAAACATCGTTTTATTTATTTTTCCAATGTGATTTTCTAATACCAACGGAATTAAAAAAATCAAATTAATTTTCTCCTTAGTGACATTTTGAATAAATCAACCAAAAAAAAACAACACTCTTGGTAGCGGGAAAGACCGCCATGTATATAATAACCAGTAATTAAAAAAAAATAAGGCTTCTTCGGCAAAGCTAAGTCCATCGTCGACTTTGTTCCTGTCACCTCTGACCTAGACTAGAACAAACCAATCTGAAACAAAAAAGGTCAAAAATACATACTTAAACTCACGCCTTTTTCCCATGGGGATGCGATCCTTACATACTCCTTTCGCCTCCTCCACTTCATACATCTAGTCATTACAAGCACGCCGGTTACGAGTACTGCGCACCCGACCTTTCTGAAGAACCTCACCAATAAGATCAGGGCTGGCTTTTCTAGGGTGTCCCCTCCCGGCGTTGCCAGTCACATCTGTCGTATAAATTCCTTTTGTCAGTCGACTTTCAACATGACCGAACCATTTAAGCATACTCTTCTCAATC
Source organism: Caradrina kadenii (assembly GCA_947462355.1). Classification (NCBI taxonomy): domain Eukaryota; kingdom Metazoa; phylum Arthropoda; class Insecta; order Lepidoptera; family Noctuidae; genus Caradrina; species Caradrina kadenii. The sequence goes on along the minus strand of OX381693.1, from coordinate 1,073,592 downwards.
TTTGTCACTACATCCTCTTTTAATCTCTTTTGATCAAAAATACTGAATTAAGAAAATATTTATAGTCTCTTTCTTTGAACAGAGCAGCATCAATGGCTTGTACGAACACATTACAGCTCCGTGACTTAAAAACATGCAGCCAGGGAAGACATATGTAAGTGCAGTTCTAGCAACTGTAGTCTTAGTCGGGTAAGATGGCGCAGTAAGAAGTTTTGTTAGGCGTAGGTTTAGGAAATGATTCAGCAAGCAGATTATAGTTAAGTCATCATAGTGGTGGGAACCGTGGGTTTGGTTGGTGGTAGTCCGAAATACCCTTTAGCTATCCTCAGATGGATAAAATCCATGAGAACGCAGCATCGTAAAAAAAATTGACCAAAGCGTTATGGAGAATTTCAGCCAAGATTTTTTTAGTATTCCGAAGTCTTGGTTAGTATTACTATGCCGGTTACTACCGGCAAGAGTCATGAGCACAAAAGTCAAGTCGTTTTTGGGTTCATTCTTCGATTCCAAGTTCGATTGGTCCGTCGGTCGGACCAATAGTATGCAGTATCGATGACCCAAAAACCCCCTGAAAGAGCCCACAATCGAACTTAAAGTTTGTGGTCACGACTCGTGCCGGTCACTATACCTGTTTACACAGAAACTCACTCCATATTACATGGAATATAATATAACCCGTAATGGAGTGAAATTATCTCCTCTTAATCTCGATTTCTAGATTTTCAGAAGTATAGCATGGTATACTTCAATAAGCCTTTTGAGAAATCGCCCCCCCCATCTGCCCACTCTTTGGAAAAATGGTCAAAATCTCTCATCAAACAAAAGCGTCAAAGCATTGAACAAATAAAGTCATTATAATATCAACAGTATCATAATACAAGTTATTAAACATATATTTATTGATAAAGTACGGAGTTCTTTCCCGGCTGAGGCAATAAATGTAGAAGTGGACGCGGCGCGTGAGTTGTGACCACTGCATCGCTCCATTAGTGATTATTGTACAAGTTTTCGGCTAACAAACTGGACGATCGTAGATGTTGAGTAGATAGAAGTGGCTCCCCCACTCCTTGATTCGATGTAGACGATGATCGAAGTTCACATTTATTTATTTATCACAAAACAATATATTGCATTGATTACACAGAGTATTAATGTTCAAAACGAGACTGTATTCCTAAATATGTGTTCACAACATAACTATTATAAACAAAAACACATGACATGACTATAACTATGATATTAATAGATATTGGAATAAGTTGAAAAAAATTGTGCGGTCTTTCATAATTTATTTTTAAGTTAATATGGCGCAATAAAACCTAACTTTTTTAAAATAATTCTAGCATATTAGAAGGCACTATCATTTACCGACGAAACGTTATACTGAGAGTGGTTTCCCTACCAAATTTGATGCCTAACATCGTGTTGATGACATTTATTTTATTAAAATCACCATCATGCGAATAATTATTTACAGTCTAAACATAAACCACTTCAGCAGCGAACCTTCTTATTCAAACGCCATGTCCCATCCAGCACGACTACATCTTCGCCACCGGACATAACTCTGCCAAATTCTTTGTACGTATTTACTTCTATTATTTATTGCTTTCGTATCGACTGCGCTCCTAGCGTGCCAAGCGCGCTATTACTTCGCCAGTTAAGCCACTTCCAGTTCTCGCGTTTCTTTGTTCTTGTTACAAAATTAACTTTGAGTTTTTGAATTAGAGTGCCAATTTTGTTTTCATATTGAAATTTGTCTGGCGAGTCCTGTGTTGGATTATGTCGTGGAAATATCAAATAGTGTATTGCGTATTCATAATGATAAACATTCATAACTACCCACCCTATTGTATTAGGTAAAACCTTTTTTTTTAGGGATGGGAAATCATCAAATGATTTCCCCCGCCCTGGGCGGGGCGGGAGGTAGTGTCAGACTATTTCTGACTAAGACCCACCCATGTTCCTTCTTGTGCCCTTTGTGTTCTAGGGATGCGGTATCTCTTACGAACAACACGCTGCTCCGGCAGATTAGGTACACCCTGCAAGTATAGTTTTGTGTGGTTTAAAATAAATAAATATTATCCTTAGAGTAATTATATTTCGTTATCCTATGTTTTTTTGTTTTACCATCACGCCTGTATTCCCCAGAGAGTTAGGCAGAGGTGTACCAATGTACACCCACAGTTCGCCGGTATGTTTAGGTCCCATGTAATAGTGGGCGAGCCTATTGCCATTAATCGGGCACAAAACCTAACTCCGTGCTGCTACTGAGAATTTAATAGAAAAACCCAATAACACTTTGCTCGACCTGGGAGTCGAACCCAAGACCTCTAGGCCAACGAGGCAGCTTTCTGAAGAACCTCATCAATAAGGTCAGGGTAGGTCTTTCTGTCTGTACATTTGGCCGCACTACTCATTCCCATCTAAGTGTACTAAGGTAGATGATTACCAATACGCAAAATACCCCTACGTCACTCAATCGTAGCGTAATACGAACAACATGTGACGTCACGGCCCAATACCTCACAATATCAATCCTGTATTTCAAACCAAGTTTTTATGCTGTCACAATCATCCTTAATCCCTTTACGATAAGGTGAAATTTCAGTTGTCGCGTTGTATATATGAGTAGTGAATGAGATGCATTGCTCGTTCATTGGTTTGAATTCGAATTTCGAATAATGTTAAGGTGATTGCATATATGCGGTTTTAATTTCAGAATTCTGTTGTTTTTTTTTTAACGACTTTATAACTATAAGCATATAGTTGTAATTAGATAAATATAGAAAGCATAAGGTTTGAAACTTTTTGCTAAAAATCTGGCCAAAGGTCGTTTATGACTATCCTCTAATTGTATAAAGTAGTCAAAAGTAAGCGTATTAAGCGTTATTATAAGCTTAATCATACCATCACGCTCGCAGTCCTCAAGGATTAGGCAGAGATGTACCAATGTACACCCACAGTCCGCCGGTATGTTTAGGTTCCATGTTGTAGGGGGCGAGCCTATTGCCATTAACCGGGTTCAAATCCTAACTTCGAGCTGCTACTGAGAATTTCATTGAAAATCTCAAAAACACTTTGCTCGACCTGGGAATCCAGCCCAAGACTTCTAGCGTATTGTGGTATTGTAGTTTCCTAATTTTTAAAGGATTTTCAAAGCAGTCCAGTAGTTCGGGAGATGACCGCGTTTAAACAAAAAATACTGATACTAAGTAATACTTGGCTAAATAATAATTTGTCTAGATTTTAAACTAATCAATGTCCAATTGATATACTGGAATAAAAAAAAATTGAATCTAAATAATACTCAAGGCAATCCTCCAATAAAAATTAGCTTTAAAATCAACCAGTAACAGTGTACAATGTACTTTATCGGCCACGCAATTGTCCGGTCGACCGGCGGCCGTTCGATGTCCGGCCGGCCGGCCGTCCGGAATGATCCGGGACACGTGGCGTATTCACCGTTATTCCGATATCGATACGTATCGAGTTTAACTTGTTTAATTACGTAACACATTTCAGATTTCTGTACTTATGATTTTGAAACTGCTTCGTTGGCCTAGTGACCATAAGCGAGACAGCTAAACTAGAGGTCTTGGGTTCGGTTCCCAGGTCGAGCAAAAAGTGTTATTGAGTTTTTCTATGAAATTCTCAGTAGCAGCTCGGAGTTAGGATTCGTGCCCAGTTAATGGGAATAGGCTCGCCCCCTAATACATGGGACCAGAATATACCGGCGAACTGTGGGTGTACATTGTTACTCCTCTGCCTAACCTTTCGGGGAATACAGGCGTGATGGTATGTATGTCAAGTGATTTTGAAAAATAGATACAGGTTCAGGCCTAGAAGGGGGTTTGAATTAGGGGGGGGGGGGCAATTTTAGTAACTTTTAGGAATGTCCATTCTAATCACAGTCCGAATCAAATTCAAAGCATTTATTTCAAATAAACCATTTACAGGCACTTTTAAATTGGATAAATGACACCATTAAACAATAAATTCAAGACACATATTCACAAAAAACAGTTTATTTTGGCCCTGAAAAACCGATGAATTTTTAAATTACTATAAAATTGCTTTGAAATCAATAAATAGGGAATTGAGATGACAACAAAGTGACGTCATACTTTAGTATCGTCATACAAAATCTATGGGGGAATCGCGTTATGACAGATCATAAAAAGTACATCAATTGATTAGTAGTGTCATCTACCTAATTGTCAATTGTCGGTTAGTTACTCAGAAACTTGAAACTGGTTGCTCGTTCCAAAGCCTCTATGGTTAAGGACTTTTTTTGAATTGTTTTTTACAAGAACTTGGTTACAATATTCTTGTTGCTTCTATTTGTGAGAACAATGAAGGTGAATATAAACTAATGTTTTGTATTTTTTTTTTTTTCTTGTAGTTTGTTTTAGCATGGCTAAAATTTAAAACTACGCGTAATTCAAAATTTTCATGCAGGCAGAAAGACTCTGACACAATAATAAACAGCGACCACCCATCCAAAACTTGACCCAACCACATCACCTTAACCCCCACTTCCACCCTCACTCCTCTAATCACATGACATACGACCATAATATACAATAGGGTTGTCCATCACTCAAAACGTACAGATACGAGTGAGGACACGACACAGTAATTCCATTCTCCGATATATTTGACGCAAATAAATTATAGTTAGTGTGACAACCCTCGGAGACATGCAAATCGGGGGTGACCTGTCTTTTGAAGTTGGTTATTTATTTGGGAAATATTATGTAGTGTGGTATCATTTTGGAGATTTTTTCAAATTGTTTGCGTATTGTAAAATACACCTGAGGATACGGTAGGCGGAGTGGAAGAGCGATTAGCTGCTGCAATGCACATCACAGATTCGATTCTCGCATGAAACAAATATTTGTATGGCTTACGGGTAGTTGTTCCGGTTCTGGTAATGATTGTGTATGTGAGTTTATATGTTCTGTTTTGTGTTCCACGAAACGACTTCTACTTTTGGTGTGAAACAAAAATAAATCACCTGCATTTTTTTAAATTACTTATTGTACTAACGTGTTTGAAAAAAAAAACAGGGTTTGTGTTAAAGTAAAAATTATTTATAAGCACAATGATCCCTTTCGTATTATGTTTGTTATAAACAAAATGAACACCTTGTAGACTTGACTTAACTCCCAAATAAAAACTGAAAATTAAAAAAAAAATGCTCAAATAAAAAACTCGGTCGCTCAACCATCAATTTAGGGCTATCTCTAGAAAGGGTACCCAGAACTGACCCGGTTAGCCTTAAGTCCGCCAGTCGCCTTTCATTTATCACACCCGATTACCAACCCTTGCAACGTCACTACCGGGGATTTTGTAAGAAAAATGAATGTCAATTGGTTCGTAAATATGTAAAGGATTGGGTCAATTTGCGGTTACCCAGTTAGGTTGTAGTCTATGTGGGATAGATTGATTGAAGAAAAGTAAAGTCTAGGGAGCCTGGGAAAACAGTTTTTGCTAAGCAGGCTTTTACAATAGTGGTGAATTATTTAGAATTGAACAGAAAATCTGTTTCAGGAAAAGTTGACCTGTAGATGATCTTAATAACTAAAAAAAATATCGTTAACTAGTTGCAGGTTCGATACCAGCCAAGTTCTTCTCTGACTCTTTCAGTCGATTGTCACTCGCCCTCTGGAGAGCACCATATTAGTACGCACAGTACGCCCACCCCTGACTGATTGTATATAATTTTGAAAACATAATTATGTTGAATTTTGAAATTAGAGAAAACGATGCTGTGGAAAATTTAATTTACATAAAAAACTACATACTACAATAATGGTTTTTCATTACACATTCTCATAGCGACAATATAATTTATTATAACGCCATCTAGTGAATTATTGGCTTAACAAGTCTGTTAGTCAGTAATCAGTAATCAGTAGTCAGTAATCTAGTCAGATTCAAATAAGCATGTACTTCTGCCATCTTCGATTAGCATTACATATTATGAGAGAATTAATATCGCCTACAATCTCATAAAACACAACACATCTTCTAAAACTCCTTCCATATAATATTTACAAAACCTATTGATTCTTCAAAACCGTATAACAATTCGATACAAAACATCGGAGGCTCACATTTAGGAGCTTCCTAAAGGCTGACATTAGGGAAGGACGAGGGGTGTGCATGACCGATGGAGCCAATAAGTCAGGCCGTATTAACACCCCATACTTTAATGGGTCACATATGAATAATGGTCAAAGGAAATTTCGTCTATTAGAGAGGATTCCGTGATTTCAATGATGTTTTCGAGTTGTAAGGGAATGAAGTGTGTTCACGTAAAGCGTGTTTTGAGAGTGTATTAAAGATTTTGTGTGATTATTTTCTTTGTTGGTAGTCAATTAACGGTGATTTAGTTTTTGGAGAAATTCAATGAATTCTTTATTGTAATTTTTCAGGTCGACGCGATAAGAACATAGTCATTAGAGTTTGAAGTGGGTTGCACTGTAAGCGTTCTGCATATAACAAGCATAGTCCGGGTTGTTACTGACAAATTCTTAACCAAAAATCTCAAAAATACGGCTTGACTTTTGACACCATTCCAGTCAAGAAAATCGTTCTATAATGATTCAGGTGAAGTGAGCGTGAGGTTAGCCGTCACTCCTTATAATTGAGTGACATGACAGCTCACCTCAAACTCTGTCTTGTCTTCTGTCTTCGTAATTGTTCGTTACCTGATCCGGTCTGTCACCTGGTAGAGAGTGGCGCTGATAAGTACGTCCAGCTGTTACGAGATCTGGTCGAACCATCTCTCTACGGGCTACGATCTCTGGATCTTTTGCCTTCCACCTTTCCCGTCACTACCAACCTACTTCAAGCTTTTTGTTTTTGTGAGGAAATCTTCATGGACAGCCTCCTCCTCAGAGAAGGGAGAGGGATGTGTCGGACTCCTACCAAATAAAACCCCACAGTGTTCCTTCAACTACCATTGGCCGGGACACGGGTGTCGCGCTGAGCATTCATCCTCACCCCGGCAGAGTCCCTCAAGCTGACTTAACATAATTTCACCGAGGAAGATTTTTACAGAAAAGCAATACCCACACTTGAAATCCACAATTCCTTAAACAAGAACGTTCTAATTCCCAACTACAACACTGCCACTAAAACTGAAGACCAACTTAACCCTCCGAATGATCAACAACACGAAAAATACAACAAACAACTATCAATCACTAACCACATACATATAACGCTAACCCTTTGCTGCCCATCGCATCGTACGTCATTTATTACTCGCAAATCCTCCGAGCTCCTTCCTTGATATCTCTTATTTATTGTCAAAATGCCAACCGGGATGAAGCGAGAACTATTTGTCATTGACAAAGCTTTTTGGATATGTGCGACCCTTGGATATTGGTAGTCCTGGGGTTGAGTTGGATGGTTGTTACATCATGTTTTAGTATTTGGATATTGTATTTTTTAAGGGTCCTTCTGTGGAGTGCTTTGGGAGTGACCAGAAGGGGTAGTATGGACAGTTTTTATTGTACCGTTGATGAGTAGGTACTTAAATAAATTGGAAATATTTGCGCACAGCGTATATTTCTTTTAATTGAAGACTTCATTTATTTTTCTCAGTGATTTCGTTCACGATTAATCAAGTACTACATAAAACATATCCTACAAGACTCGTGAATAATGTAGATTTGTTTGGCGATCATTTGTAATCTTATCGGTACTTACAGAGATGACCTCTTACAAACAAACAATTTTACCTCCTTTTAATATTAGTATTAGGACTGCCTCCTCGGCCTAGTGGTCCTAAGCGTGACTGCTACGCTAGAGGTCTTGGGTTCGAATCCCAGGTCGAGCAAAAAGTGTTATTGGGTTTTCCTATTAAATTCTCAGTAGCAGCTCGGAGTTAGGATTTGTGCCCGGTTCATGGCAATAGGCTCGCCCCCTATTACATGGGACCTTAACATACCGGCGAACTGTGGGTGTACTCTGGTACACCTCTGCCTAACCCTTCGGGGAATACAGGCGTCATGGTATGTATGTATGTATGTAATTATCTCTAAAATATGTTACAAATTGATTGCAATTGAAACATTTTTCATGCGTAAACTATATGTAACGTCGAAATTAATAATTCCTGCTCTTTATGGAATATATTATCATCATAGCCTTTCGGGTTTTTGTGAACGTATAAAACTGCCTCGGTTTCCATTTTCGTGTCCGGTCAAAAGCCCAAAAAGTATAAAGGCCTATCAACTCTTATCTCATCAATATCGCACAGTAGCTGGTCCAGATTAGCATTACAAAACACACTTGAAATTCAGTACCGTCTTGACTTCTCCAGTAACTTGACGTGAATCAACTATATTCTTCTTAAAATATTTTGCACATTATCATGATATTTATAAGTAGGTACGTATTGTATAAGGCAGGGGTTGCCAATGTCCTATTTCTCGATCAGATAAGACGTGTATTTAAGTAATGGCAGGCTGGATATTGAACGTCAACGTTTGGACAGGAGGAGGCGTCCGGTTTTTGAACGATTGTCATCTGTTGATGGCTGGTAGGGTTGGCGCAGGTAATGATGGTTGGTACTGTATTATTTGTAAAGAAAAACAAGCAATTAACAAGAATGTAGGTATATAAAAACTAGCTTATGCTTGAGACTTTGTCCACGCAGATGTCGGCTATCGGCGGTCTGTCTTTTACAACATCAAAGTAGCCTAAGTTACTTATTATAACTTCAGCTATCTACCAGTGAATGTCCCGTCAAAATCAGTCGAGCTGTTTAGGACATCAGCCGGAACAAACAAACAGACAGACAATTTTGTTTTGGTGTCAGTGAAATTTAAACCAATAGTTTCTAAAAATAAACAATTTTAAATGGATTTATCAATAAAAAGTAGGTCTTCCCACTGACAAGTACTTTCAAAGAAACCTTTCACTAATCAATTACTTAACAACATTCCGTCGTAACCGTCTCTCCATTAACAAAACCCACACGGACCAATTCCGCCCGATTTACTAAACCAAACTCGACCTTTTCAGTTTAAAAAACAATTTATTTTCCACGCCAAAAAAAAGGAGCCAAAGAATTTTCCCCGATAAATATTTGTTGTTGGCAACCCTGGAATTGCTGGCATGTCATGTCCGAGCCCTTTTCAAAATGGCTGTCAACTCCGTAGGGTGGCGGTCAGTATCCCGGATTGTGTCTGTTGGCAAAATTATATTATTTATTGATATGCTTAAACGTGTATGTTTGGTAACTAATTTTGGCATAAGGATGTAGTGTCGTCCTTTGTATGTTCAAAGTTTTGGTTTGGTGATGTCGGAAAAGGGAAATGGATCGTATTTGATAGGTTTTGGTTTTCATAAGTTTTTTTCTTTATGTTTTAGGGGCGTAAGGTACGAAACTGGCCAAGTACCAATGTGAGATTTTCAATCCTTTACATTCTAAGTTTATCTTGGACACCACTGGTATCGATGAAGGAAAATATCATGGGGTGACCTGGAGTTACAATTTATATAAATCTGGAATCGCCTACCCACCTTGAGTAAGCGTGGTGATTCTCTGTATGAAAAAAGGTCTTTGCTCTAAAGTCTGACAATAATAGGCTGGTATATTTAATTAATATTTTTGTAATTAAGTTAAAAACAGTGTGTTTCCTTTAGTAACCTGGCTTACTGCTGGCTTTGGCTGGAATTACCTCATCATCGTCATTATCAGTCATAAATCAAATCAATCTACTATAGTCCCCAATTTCCAGGGTCTTTGTTTGTTCTTTCTTTGCACCATCCAAGATCTAAGCGAGGCCAATGATAGAGCTGTACAGGTTGCTCCATATTGGCCGGACAAAATTTAATGCGTCAATCGACATGAAAAGTAGAAGTGTATTTATTGCAAACTCAAGTTTATCTCATTCCCATCAGCCATCACACCTGTATTCCCTAAGGGATAGGCAGAGGTTTACCAATGTATACCCACAGTTTGCCGGTATGTTTGGGTCCCATGTAATAGGGGGTGACCCTATTGACATTAACTGGGCACAAATCCTAACTACGAGCTGCTACTGAGAATTTCATAGAAAAACCCAATAACACTTTGCGCAACCTAGGAATAGAACTCAAGACCTCTAGCGTAGCAGTCGCGCTTAAGACCACTCGGCTAACGAAGCATCTCATTACCAAACACTATAAAGTGCATTTAACTGCCAAAAACACGCACCCATCCAATAACCAACCTCCAATACACAAACACTGCTCCAATATTTATGAATCAACTCATTAACATTGTATTACTGTTAACACATCACTCAACAGTGCCAATCAAAGCCGATACACAAATAAATTATGGACGGCACTAAATACTAGTGAGGGGCGTTCGACATCGATGTCTGCGGTCTGGATCGCGTTGGGCTTACATTATTAATGATTCATTTAGTTCACACTAACCGGGCGGCTGTGCTGATCCCTTTGGGTTTTGAGTAGTGATGTGGCTGGTGTTGTGGTTTGTATCGATAGTTTGTTTGTATTGTTGTTTGTTCGATTGATCTAATTAAGATATTAACTTTGTGATTTCCACTGAAAAACTTTTTTAGCATGATTTACATTAGAATATCTTCTACATTAGATCCAATATAAATAAGCCTATAGTTAGACATTGGCTTCTAAATGAGTATGATAAGTAAAAAATATTCTCATAATATTCTCATCTTTGAATGAACGCAATCTGCCTCAACACTTATCAAAGCAACCATTTCTTACAACTAATTTTTTAAAATTCTTCAGGGTCGAATATAGAAACAGTTTTGTTTTGTAGTTTTTGCCTAATAAGTCAACTCGTATCGATATCGACCAAACATACCACTCCCACATCCCTAAACTGATGTTTAGTCAGTGCAATCGGCGATCTGATTAATAGTGCTCCCGCGAAATGTTTAATCTTTCGTAGCTCGGGAGACGGGACCCTTTGCTCGGCGACGAAGCAACAACACTCATATATTATGCATTACAACTATCGATTGTTTAGTTTACAGCACTATAGTGTGTGACATTTACGTGTACCTAGATTTTGATTATTGTTTGTGTCTTTACAGAACACGTAACTGGAGTGCTTGTATGACCAGATATATGGACGCGGACGAGGCGAAAGGAGTATGTAAGGATCGTAGCAGGTGGCGTTCTTTGGTTTCTGCCTGCCCCCATGGGAAAAGGCGTGGATTCCGACACTAATAATTGTTGTATTTGAGTTTTTAATGACTGTAAACTGTACAAAGCTTTAAAAAAAGCGATATTCATCATTAGGCTAGCCTTTTCCTTTTGGGATTGGCTCCCAATATAACAGAATAGAAATAAATACCAGATTCTTTTTTTTTTTGAGGATGTAGTAACAAAAATAGAAAAGAGTATGCTTAGATGGTTCGGTCATGTTGAGAGGATGAGTGAAAGGCGACTAACGAAAGGGATTTATATGGCAGATGTGAGTGGCAACGCCGGGAGAGGACGCCCTAGAAAGACCTACCCTGACCTTATTGGTGGGGTTCTTCAGAAAGGACGTGTGCGCAGTACTCGTAACCGGCGTGCTTGTATGAACAGATGTATGAACGTGGTCGAGGCGAAAGAAGTATGTAAGGATCGTAGCAGGTGGCGTTCTGTGGTTTCTGCCTACCCCCATGGGAAAAAGGCGTGAGTTTATGTATTCTTTTTCTTTTTATAACTGCCTCGTTAGCCTTGTGGTCCTAAGTGCGACTGCTACGTTAGAGGTATTGGGTTCGATTCCCAAGTCAAGCAAAAAATGTTATTGGGTTTTTCTACGAAATTACCAGTAGCAGCTCGGAGTTAGGATTTTTGCCCGGTTAATGGCAATAGGCTCGTCACCTATTACGTAGGACTGTAGGTGTACATTAGTACACCTCTGCCTAACCCTTTGGGGAATACAGGCGTGGTGGTATGTTTATTCCTTTCAATCTAACTAAAAATCATTTCCTTTGACCATTGACATCCTCCACTGATAACCTCACGTGATGGATCACGACGCAGTTGGCTCGTTTTAGGCCCATAAGGTAACATTTTCTTCCATCTTCATCTCCCATTTTTATCGCCATTCAATTGTTTTACCCAATTGAATGCAAAAAGTCATGTAGACACGTGTTTTAAGTTTTAAATGATTAGACAAACATCGCGGCGTCTTGTTAGACTCGGGATCAAACGGCAGGGAGCGCCTAACGTGGGGTATCTTCGACTACCCCTCTTGAGGTTAGAGGGCTGTAAGATGGCGCTTTTGTAATGAAATTATTTCAATTTCTTAGTTTTTTTTTATTGGTTTGAAAGTTAGTAAGTCTTTGCAAAAACTTGATTGGAAAGAGTGTCTATGGAGTTTCTTGCTCGTTCTTCTCCATAGAGACATGCAGGCCTACGTTTTGGAACGAGCTACTAGCTTCAGCTTTCTGATTGACTATTCGAATCCAATCCAAAATTGTCTGAATCTGTGATAACCGAACGAAGTTAATAGAAAATATAAGTGAGTGTTCTTAATTAAAAACTCAACAAAAGCCAGCGAAAGACGTCAGAAGTTTTCAAATTGCCAGAACATTCACAGAAAGCAAATATCTTTTATATAACTCGATGATTCGTAACATTTCCATGGTCTTGTATTGCTAAATGAAAAGAAACAGAACTAACCTCTGGGTGCATAATTGATCCAATCAATAGACTATATTTTTCTATAATTTATAAGCTGTCTCGACTGGGGCTATCGTACAGTGCCGTTCGAGCGCCATTTTACCGCCCCGATTTGTTCAGACAATCGGGAGTCTTACCAATGTTTTCTTTGTTCGAACCGGCGCAAATATTTGAGCTAATTATACGCTTGATTTAACACTCGCGTTCAATTTACAAGCGTTTGTCTTTCCTAACAATGGCTGTTCTCTGTTCTGCTGATGGGGAAGATTTCGAGATATACGGGATTCATTTTTTTTTTCATGAAAATTTTGTAGACACAGGTTTTTTTATTGGTGCGGTTCTTTACAGAAATCGGGTGATAGGCACTCTTAACCGGTGTGCTTTTATAACCTGAAGTATGAACGTGGAGGAGTCGAAAGGACTATGTAAGGACTGTATAACTAGTAGAAGTCTCAAACTGGCAATCTGCCTTGAGCAAGCGTAGACATCAATGCTCTGTGCCTTTTCTGTTAAAGAAGAGGCCTGCGCCCTCCAATGGAACAATAATAGGCTGGTATTATTATTACTGTCTCTCTGCAGGGCAAAGGGCTTGTTCTCGTACAGAGAAGTTACGAGCATTGATCACCACACTTGCTCAAGGCGGTTGACATGTATATTTGTTTTTATTTTAAAATGTCGTGCATATTATTACCACAATACCAAAATCCAAAAATATTACCCAAAATTCAATATGCCAAAACACTAACCCGAAAACGCCGCATCATTTGTCACAGTAACTTTCAATAAGGGTACAATGTACCAACTTCATATTGTACCTCAAAAAATATTCCAATATTATGATTTATGACATAATACCGAATGGCATGTGACTATTTGCTGCCTCCAATGTAAGAAGACCTCTACATTTTTGACGGTAACAGTAAAATGTGGGTTTTAGTACGTTGGTTTGTATTAAGATAAATATTTTTTCTCCCCCTAAGGTATGCAAAAATGTCGCTCAGATATGCCCCGTTCGGGATAATACTAAAATAGCGGGAAGCAGTTTTTGTTCATATAAATCTTCAATAGACTTAATACACTGGAGTGCTATTGGATTTTGGTAAAAAAAGGGTAAAAAGAAAAAAGGGAATGAAATATTTCATATTATATGAAGCTGTAAAAAGAATGGTGTATTTTGGATGGCTATTTGCATGCATTTCGTCATCCATACAAAACCATACTAATATATATGCTATAAATGTGAAAGTAATTCTGTCTGTCTGACTTTTACGCTTCAACCGCTAAGCCGATTTTGATGAAATTTGGTACAGAGATAGATTAAGCCTTAGAAAAGGACATAGGCTAACTTTGTCGCGAAAAAAGGACTTGAAGGGGTTGAAATACGGGATGAAAGTTTGTATGAGAGTCAGTCATTATTTAAGACAAAACCATGCAACTTTTTATTCAGGCACTTGATAAAAAATGAACAAACATTTGTTTTAAGCATACCTTACGACATTGATCTATTTTTAAATTCCATCACGTCTGTATTCCCCGAAGGGTTAGGCATAGGTGTACCAATGTACACCCACAGTTCGCCGGTATGTTTAGATCCCATGTAATAGGGGGCAACCCTATTGCCATTAACCGGGCACAAATCCTAACTCCAAGCTGCTACTGAGAATTTCATAGAAAATCCCAATAATACTTTTTGCTCGACCTGGGAATCGAATCCAAGTCCTCTAGCGTAGTTATTGATATATTTTTACAGAACTAGTAAGGTTTCAGCATTTTATTTTGCCTGCAGTACGCCGCAAGTTTTTCCAAGAGTAAATTACCTATGCGCTGGACTGCAGCTGCACGCACAGCCTGAGGTGTCACACTGCTAAACTCTTTGCTCACCCAGCACATCTCCTTGATCAGGCTGGGTGAACATGGATCTGGATATCTTCCACGATAAACCATGTCATGTTGTCATTTGATGATTTCCCATCACTAAAATAAAAACTGTTACTGACTTAAACCCATCCGTTGTTCCTTCTAATGCCCTTTGCGTTCTAGGGCCAAGGTGACTCTTTTGAACATATTTCGCAACACTGGCAATTTGTATCTATACAAATTTTTGTTCCGTACAAGAATCGAACAAGCGACAGCCAATCGCTGAGCTGCTGCGCCAAGGGTGTCGCCACGTTCATTTAGGGTAATACCACATACATACCATGACAAATTCTCCGAAGGTTAGGCAGAGGTGTACCAATATACACCCACAGTTCGCCAGTATAGGTCCCATGTAGTAGGGGGAGAGCCTATTGCCATTAACCGGGCACAAATCCTAACTCCGAGCTGCTACTGAGAATTATATAGAAAAAAACAAAAACACTTTTTGCTCGATCTGCGAATGGCGACCACGAGGACAACGCCACGGGGTAGTTGTGTACGTTGACACTAATAATACTAATAACCATAATCTATTACCCTCATCAAAAATTATATTCAAAACAAAACACAGCTCTCTCGATCACTCCCAAAGCCTCCAGTTAAAATATTACATGTACCATACAAATATAAAGCGAATATGTGCGTTATTTATTAGGTGCGAAATACTTTGATAAATCACCACCTCCTCGAGGGGTACAAATGTACCCCCTTCGCATTGTAAGGGTTAAAATTGCTCTGACTATAGAAATGAGAGTGTGTATAAGAAATATATCGCAGTATTAGAGACAAATATGATTGAAGAAAATTGGTGTGTTTCATATTTCTTATCAGTTTGTGTACAGGCTTTCTTTGTTTGTTTTCGGGGTAGGCAGACTTCTAAGTAGAGGGGGATTTATTTATTTATCTAATTTCCTTACAGGCCTTAACCTGGCGCAGTGGTTGAGTGATTGACTGCTGCGTTGCGTGTTGCGGGTTCAATTCCCACACGTACCCACTTTTTGTATAGCCTACAGGTAGTTGTTCCGGGTCTGGCTGTTTGTGTATGTGAGTTTATATGTTTCTAAATACACTCACGGTACAGGAGAAATTATTAGGGTAGGGTAACCCGACGTTGGTATCGAACCTAGTACTAAGAAAGTCACAAGGTCAGGTCGCGAGTCCAACTGCTGTACTACTACATTTAGCATGCGTGTTTGCGACCTTAATGGTTGCCTGTTGATGAGGCAGTACTGTGACATCGTCGGTGTATAATTGCAACTGCGCCATTACTGTAGATATTAACTCTCTAACACCATCAGTTATCAATACTTTGTGTTAGAGATATTTCTAGTGACAACATCTCCGTAAGGGTCAGTTCACGCCGAGACGCGACGCGACGCTGCGAGCACTTTGAATCAAATGATAACTTTATTTACTACACAAAAAGATACACATTTAGTTGTGAGAATTCGCGTCTCCGTGTGAACTGACCCTAATACGTCTAATTCCCAGATGTGACTGCATTTTTAAATCAAGTTTCTGAGTTCTACGAACATGAACCATTCCTTAATTTCTCAACGATTTAATTAATAACAGTAAACTAATTCAATATGCAAACTGTGTTACATTACTATCCAGAAATAACAGTTTCATTTACAATATAAACTTATGCTTTAAATAGATTTAAAGTAATGGACATAGATAAAGAAATTGTTATTTTTTTGCATACTTAATCCGAAATCAATCACTTAAAAATATAGGAGAAATTTTGTCATATTTACAACGCAGTACTGAAATTCCGGTCTGATACATAGCAACGACTTGAAAGGAAATCGAACCGGCCAATAAATAGTAATACTAAATTTTATTATCAAAAAAATATATATCATTCTTTTGTCACTGATATAATTGAATCAATGAATACAGTTCTTTCCTAAGACTTCTTCGTCGTTCTTTCGTCTTCTTTCCTATCCCTCAAAAGTGACAAACATACCATCATCACGCCTATATTCCACAAAGGGTTAAGCAGAGGTGTAACAATGTACACCCACAGTTCGCCGGTATGTTTAGGTTCCATGAAATAGGGGGCGAGCCTATTGCCATTAACCGGGCACAAATCCTAACTCCGAGCTGCTACTGAGAATTTCATAGAAAAACCCAATAACACCTTTTATTTGATCTGGGAATCGAACCCAAGACCTCTAGCATAGCAGTCGCGCTTAGGACCACTAGGCCAACGAGGCAGGTAAAAATGACAAATGACAATCGATATCTAGCCAATTTTCGCACCCACCCATTGCTTTCCCACCCACACAAAAACTCACAATTACAGACGAAACAGTGCAAATAAACATCAATACACGATGATAAAGTACACAAAACACAGGGTACCCACCCCTCGGGGACGGGGCGCTCTAAGAATAAATGCCCTACATAAACCGGAGTGCTAGAAAATGTACGTGAGCGTTCTTAGCACACCATATGCGGGGATTTATATGGAGCTGATAATGCGAAAGTTTAGGGTTTTAAGGGTTCAATGGTTCTATGTCCGTATGACCTGCCGTGAGGTTCCATAGTCGCGGCTTACCTCAAAGACTCTTATTACTCATCTTAATATCAGCTGAATGACGTCCATAGGCTTCTCTTAGAGATAGCCACAATGACCGGTCCTGCACTGCCCGCATCCAGCGATTTCCCGCGACCTTTACCAGGTCATCGGTCTACCTCGTGGGGCGCCTTCCTTCACTGCGCCTTCCCGTGCGCGGTCGCCACTAGAGAGCCTTATGATGCCAACGGCAGTCCGCTCTACGAGCTGTGTGCCCTGCCCATTGCCACTTGACTTTCGCAATTGTCAGAGCTATGTCGCTTACTTTAGTTCTTCCGAGGATGTCCTCATTTCTGATTAAATCTCAAGCAGACTCCTAAAAAGCTGTAATTTGGCACAAGTAGGTGTGATTAGGCAGACGCAGTCGAAATCGCGGGTAGAAACTAGCATCTACATTATAAGACTCATTTTCAATATATATTTTATACATAAGTTTGTAATGATAGTAATGTGAAACATTTGGTTAATTGAGAGATGGTTAGTTAACTCGTTCTTACAGTTTTAAGCTCAATCAATCTAATTTTTTTTTCCGGAAGATATTATATAATTTAGGGTATCAGCAGCTCTATATGAATACCGAAGTCCTCGTTACAAAGACGGTTTTCTGTGGCGTAACGCGCGAGTATCGCATTATATCATTTATAAACAAAATGTGTTAAAATAAATCGCTACGTCGCGCCAGGAGCCTCAGATACGCGGTTTTAATGGCCACACACGATGTGTATATATTTTATGTCGCCGTTTATTAGAGGATCATTTTCGAGATGATTTGAGTACGAAATGAAAACGGGTTCTGTGGTTGTGTTTACGTATTATTGTTTAGGATTTGTATGTTGGGGTTCTTGAAGGACTTGGTGGCCTAGTGGTTAAGGCGTCCGCCTCTAATGCATAAGGGTCGGGGGTTCCATTGAGTATTTTCTAAGTTTTCACTGGCATCGGTGTAGGAAGACGTTGCAAAAAAAATTTTTATAAAACTAAAATTTGTCAAATCACCTCGAGCAAGCGTGGTTATCAATGTTCGTACCTTCTCTGTATGAGAAGAGGCCTTTATGAATGAGAAGCTACATTATCCTAGTCCAACACAAACTGCAGTGTAATTCTGCAAATAAAATTCACGGTCAAAGATGAAGTGAGCGTGAATAGACCTGTTATCTCCCGCTTCGATAGGATAACAGCAACTGTACACCTCTAGCTCACTTCACCTACATTCACCGAGGGAAATATCTGCAGAATAGACCGTCCACCCTTAGGCTTCGTTAACATAATGACACTCACCGACACGTTGCCCGTCGAAACAATGGCTGTAGGTACAATTTTCTTCCACATCCTGACGCGCCAGGCACCCAGTGATACCTAGGTAGTTCGACAGCCCACCCGGCAGCTAGAAAGGTGCTCCGCAGTGCGATAGGAAATTGTGCGAAAGCTTAGATTCATAGCCGTGGGCACTGCCCATCTGGGTGCCTTGGATAGAATAGAGTGGATGTGGCGCGATGTTTGCTTGGGAGTTGTTTATTTATATATTTATGTTACACATAAAATAGTTTGTAAAGAAAATTACATAAAGATAAAAAAGCATATCCTGGTTGTTTTGTTATAAGAAGGGAGTGGTGGCTGGTGAGTTGAGACTCATGTAAAACTAATTTACTATGATTAAGTATTAAGTTGAAGAGTGAATTAAAAAACTTTACCAAAAGCCATCTATTTCGCTAAAATATAGATTAGATTTATATATCATTTTATCTGTAAATGGAGTCCGCAACGGTCCATGATATCTCACTAAAATGAAAGGTTTTTACATACTTGCAACTGGATATTAAAATCTAAACTAATATTAAAAGATGAACAGTTTGTTTGAACGCGCATATCCAAACTACTGGTTCGATTTAAATATATATATATATATATGGCTAGTAGAAATTAAAGATAACATATCTCCTAAGTTTGAGTTCTATAGACTATACTATATTACCAAAAAAAAAATTGGATTTCGTAAGAAAATTCACACAGACAAAGTCACGGGTATTAGCTAGTCTTTATATAAAATAACAAACACAATATGGAATCAACTTACACTAGCCGGCCACCTCCGAAAAGACATAACAAGTTCTCACACAAGTAGAAAAAAATAGCTTGAACCTGCAAGTCTTATCCACACAATTCCATCGCAACATTCAAAACACCAGAGGCGTTATTACAGGTTGGCACTCGACGCTCACTATTGAATATCGGACAAAGAGCTCTAATTGTTCGTGCGCTGACATTGCTGCAATGCGGCTCTGGACACTCTCTAATATCCAGGGCTA
This sequence comes from Caradrina kadenii, assembly GCA_947462355.1. Lineage (NCBI taxonomy): Eukaryota > Metazoa > Arthropoda > Insecta > Lepidoptera > Noctuidae > Caradrina > Caradrina kadenii. The sequence continues at coordinate 1,054,110 of OX381693.1, read as the reverse complement.
GGAGCTCCATAAATTCTACGTCTCCAGGAATGGGGATAAATAGTTTTATCGGTCTGCAAATGGAGAAATGGGATACTGATTTGTTTTCAAAGGGGATGGTGGCTGTTCTTCATATTTTAGAAGCAATTTGGAATCTGGAGCTAGGTTGGCGCAGTGGTTGTGAGTTTAGCTGCTGCAATGTGTGTTGTGGGTTCGATTCCTGCGTGAAACAAAAACTTGTACGGCCTGCCGGTAGCTGTTTCGGAATGGGTTCTGGGTATTTGTGTATGTGAGTTTATATGTTCGTAATGGATCGACAAAACTGGAGAAATTCCCAGTGTGGGACAACGTGTTTTTTATATTATTCATCATCTGCCTAGCCTTGTCCGAAATATGTTGGGATCGGCTTCTAGTATAACCAAATGAAGATAAATACCAGTCAAAATACTAGAATATTCAGCGACTGCCAATCGCAAATTTTTTGTCAATCTGACATATGTCAGATCTGTACAATTATACCAAACTGACAGATGACAGGTCTCGACAAATCGCAGTTTTGTGATAACATGTAATACGCTTTGATTAACACAGTTAAGTTAAAGTTATGCGAACTATCGTCCAATGTCCGCTCACAAAGAACTTAGCCACACATCACTTAGCATAATAGTGAGATCAAACGACTATAGACCTAACAATACATAGAAATGGCAAAACACAATTCATTTATCATTAAAAACACAAAATTAAATTTTTTAAGTAACCCCGGACAGAAGAAAAAAAATCACTATCGCAGCTAACAGAGCTAAAAGAGTTGATAACTTTGAAACCGCTGAACCGATTTCCATCAAACATAGCTAAGAACACTCCCGACTAATTCGCGTTTCAAACACAATGAACAAAATCAAAGCAATAGGCAGTAGGCTCGCCCCCTATTACATGAGATCTAAACATTCCGGCGAACTGTGGGTGTACATTGTTACACCTCTACCTAATCCTTCCGGGAATACAGGTGTGATGGTATGCATTAAAAAATATAAGAAGTACGTACAAATAGGGCAACAAAAGAATGAAAAATATAAAGTTTAGTGACTTCTGTCCACGACTTCGTCCGCGTCAAATTTACCATTTATTATCCCACGGGAACCGTACATCTTTCCGCAATAAAAAATATCCTATGAGTTCTTCCACACTACAATCCATCTCAGTGCCAAATTTCATCTAGATCCGTTCAGCCGTTTAAGCGTGAAAGAGTAACAAACATCAATCCATCCATCCAAACTTTCGCATTTTTAATAGTAGCAATATTACATCAAAAACGCGGTTATTTTTTTACCGATTTGAAATCATCAAGTGACATTGCCCTGGGCGGAGTGGGGGGTGTTTCAGACTTTTACTGACTAAAAGACATCCATGTTTCTTCTAGTGCCCTTTGCACATCTCGCAGCCCCGGCAGGTATTGCAGTCCTGGCAAGCATCAAAAACACGGTGCCGCGTCTATTCTTCCACTAAGTCTACAATTCCCACCCCGCGGCCATATTTCTCTGCAAAGGTCTGTACAAAGGCGATACGTGGCAGAAGCATCGTTGAAAGTTATCTATCCTATTCGTGGTTAGTTAAACAATAGTCTAGTACAACTAATAACATGGAGTTCAGCCAACGTGTGGGATCAAAGAGTATTTTGATTTCTGACTGACGTTCTTTGCGGTTGGTAGCATGGTACTACAGGTACTTACTTATTGAAAAAATTATACCTAGTAAGCGTTTTACAAGCTTACTTTTTATCCGACGGAAAAATACTGAAGAGTTTTTCAATTATATATTTTTTGTATGTATGATCACGCTTAACTATTTACAGAGTAGTCCGATTTTGATAATTATTTTTATTGGATAGAGTATACCTTGAAGTTTATCGCATTTGGAAAAATAAACTTACTCTAAGGGTGGGAATATAGGGGTGATTTATTGTATACTCACAGAGTTCAATGCTGAGTTGTGTATTACAATAAAAATGATCAAAAATTAAGTATGTAGTAATTAGAAGATTATAGCCACGAAAAATTATTGAAGGGGCCACTCAGGCCCGATGCCTGCCGGGGCTGCGGGTTGTTCGTAAGAGATACCGCACCCCCGGAACGCAAAGGGCACAAGAAGAAACATCGATGGGTTTCAGTCAGAAAAAGGCTGACACTCTCTCCCGCCACGCCCAGGGCGGGGGAAGTCATTTGATGATTTCCCATTAGTGAAACAAAACCCCTACACCTATTTTTAAAATCGGTGTGTATGTAAGTTTGTGGCAGGTTAAACATATTTATAGATGAAAATAAATGAAGTAAGCTTGAGGTGAGCCATCAATCCCTAGCATAGCTGGGCTGACAGCTGTATTATTATAGCACAAAATAACGTCACTGAAAGTAAAAATTGAATCAATAAAATTGTGTAAGACGACCTAGCATAGCCGATAGGCTAACCGTCCTGTTTTACATCAATTCCCTTTAATCCATCTACAAGCCCTAGGGCAAGAAAGGTCTATAATAAAATGCACTTTTCATAGTGAATCACAGAGAGGTAACAATTTTATCAAACAACTGTAAAATCGATATGGCATAGCCAATCGCTGATGGTGCACATGAAAGTAATGACGAAGGTAATGATAATATTGCATGATGTTATTACCATGAGAAATCGATGGCTTCGGGCGGTGGCGTACCTACGTGGAATATTGTATCAGTATTGGAAGAATGAAGAATCAGGTGTTGCAATTTGTTACTTGCTGTTGTTGACAATTAATTGCCCAATAACTAAGATGTGGAGGTCAAATAGGCAGTCGCTCCATGTAAAACACTAACTGTATTCAGCTGCATTTGGTTAGACTGGAAGCCGACCCCAACACAGTTGGGAAAAAGGCTAAGCAGATAATGTTAACAATGAATTGAATATTGTGATCCTCATACGTGAGGTTGTGGGTTCCAATCCCGGCAAGTAACAGTGTGACTTTTTCAATTCATTATGTAGTTACTTAGACATCAGTAACATCGTGAGGTAGCCTAAACTTTTAATTAAAATAAGTTTAAAATCGCCAAACCGTCATGAGCAATCGTGATGATCAATGCTCGTGCCTTCTCCGTATAAAAAGAGGCCCTGAATCATGTCCTTCACTCCGTATTATTATAGAGATTACCTCTCACAAATTCGCTTCTCTAGCAAAAAGCAAAGAAAAAGTATAAAATAATAAAGACCGGTTATACCAAAGCCGAAATTCAAAACTAGTAACTATCTATTCCCGTATAAAATCACATACTACCCCAACTTAAACCCTACACTTCTCACTTAACCCACTCTCGACAAAACTTAACCTTCCAAAGTTCACTTGACGTTATGGTCACTTATCGGAAGGATGCGGTCTGATCGACCTGTACCTACTAAGGTATAGAACAGATAGATACAGAAGGTTAGCTTTAACGAAAATAGGCGATACACACGTACATGTATGTACAGAATTTTTTAATTTATGTGCACTTTTTATTATGTGTTTTATTGTGTCTTGAGATGAAGAAAAATTTAGCGATGAAACCTAGACTAAAAAGTCTAGGTTTCATCGCTAAATTTTTCTTAAAACCAAAAACACAAATGTATGCATTTTTGTTTTGTTCAAACAAAAATGTAGCTATACATGCTCGTGCCTTCTCTGTATGAAAGGCGTTTGCCTTGCTGTAGGACAATAATAGGCGGGTATTATTCAACGCAGCCTTGGTGTTCTTAAGTATAAAGTACTTTTTCGCACGTTAAATAAAAACGCATTAAGGAAGTAAAAATGTAATATACGTAACGGATATGCTCACAATAGGTAATTGTTTGAATACATTTTTTGAGAATTTGTTAAAAACCAAAAAAATAACAGTTCCAAACAAGAGCCCACGTCAAGTGCATGTACGTACATTGATGCATGTCTATGTGCTCGCACGGTTTCGCCCGTCGTATAAAACTGACCTTCTGTACCTCTATGTTCTGTGGCGAAGGTCAAGGTGAAAAGGGACGAGTATTGGGCGTGATCGATGGGTTGAGTGGGATTTATTGAGTAAGGGTTAAATGTTTGATGTAAGGGATGAAAGGTGTTGATAGACTGTTATTGGCTCTTAAACAAAATTGGTTGTTCGGTTTGCTGTTAAACTATCTTAGGGCGAATTTCATCAAAATGTTGTCCCTAGTACCTATAGGTTGCCGGGGCTGCGGGTTGTTCGAGAGAGATACCGCGCCCCCGAAAAGCAAAGGCACAATAAGGAACATGGATGGGTTTTAGCTAGTGAAAGTCTGACACTATCTCTCGCTCCGCCCAAGGTGGGGAAAGTCATTTGATGATTTCCCATCGGAAAAAAAAAATAGATTTATTTTATAAGCCCAAGTTTCCCCTACGAAGTATTCCTTCACCGATGTTAATGATGTTCAAGATAAACTTAGAAAGTACATACGAAATTGAAAAGTCAAAGTCAAGTCAAAGCATTCATTTTAATTAGACATTTTCAGGCACTTTTAAATTGTCAAGAAGTTACCCATACAAAAAGTTGAAGCTAGTTGCTCGTTCCGAAACGTAGGCGGGGGCGTAGTATTTATTTGTACCATGGGCGGGTCGTTCTTTTTTTGGTGACAATGAATTTATGTTTTTCAGTTTTTCGAGTCTTTCAAGTAACTATATTTTGATTTCAGTGTTAGATATTTCATGGCCCTAGGGTAGACTCGTACAAAATGCCTAAGGCATTAAGTCCGCCTTTGTACAGTGTATTTTTTTACATTATGTGCATCAAGTTTAATAAATATTTTTTTTTTTTTCAAATGCATTTAATTTTTATTTGGATCATTTAATCTTTGTCTTCATGTCCACAATATTCTTTGTTTTGTGGCGATTTCCAAGAAAATACTGTGACAGAGTGGTTCTTTATAGGTAGGACATCATTATGAAGTTCTACTCTGTCACGGTATTTAATGAAAAATAAACACATGCTAAAAAAATATTGGCTAGAGAAAGTTAAAGGTCATTTAGTATTAAAAGGTATACAGCGATGAGGATGTAAATTCAAACAATGAATCTATAATAATCCACACTGTAATATGACACAAAATGAAGTGAGTGACAGACCACTGTCACGAAAAAAGAAGAACGACCAAGGCCCCTATGGAGAAGTCACGTTGGTACTTGCCCATGCCCGGTTGCGAATCCACAACCTCCTGCAAGACTTCGCCATCACATTACCTCAAAATTGTTTTTGTTTCATTGATATTCTATTGTTTTTAAATCTTATCTACAGTCAATAATAGTTAGGCTATAATTCACTTTCTAACTCCGTTCAAAACATATAAACAAACAGTGATAATCCTAAAAACCTGAACTCTTTAGAACTTGTAAGTAACAAACATAAAAAGTGTCGGGACACGACGTAACCCTCAACTGCTGTGTGGTACAAAAATCCCCCACGCTCGCTTCGCACCTGTTAACGTATCAATAACAGATATCCCGGTACGGGCCGTCGAACGTCCCGGCACGGAACTGAAAAACGATAAGTCGGTGCAGGGTTGACTCTGCACTTTAATAAATTAATGTTAAAATTTTATAAAAGACGAACAGAATAATATGAATGAACAAAAAAATATACATCAAAGAATAGCTGCAAGAAAAAATTGAAAATTTTACTAATTAATTTATTATTGTTTTTTTTACATAAAATTTGCGTAGACGTATAGATTACCAATTTAATAGAATTAATTCATTTCTAAATTGGTTTAAGTCATGGTAACATCTAGATAAACTAGCCGCAAGATAAAATGGTGGGCAGGTAGGTACCTAATTGATTGTCTTACTGATAAGCATGAGGAACCACTGAAGAGTCAAATTCATAGAAATTGGTAGGTTTATTTCGTTAGTGTAAATTTATGAACGAAAGAGTTTCATAAGCGGCAATGTGAATGGGAAATATCAATTCAAAATACATTTTAGTCTCCTTTCAAACACATCAATGAAGATGTAGTCTTCTTTTCCATGTAAACGACTAAGAGAAAAAACATTTTTACAAATAAAAAATTTAAATTAACGGAAACCAATCAAACTACCAACCCTATTCCTGAAGCCGATCAACCTGTTGCGCCGAACATTCGATACCCTTCAATGGCATGCTAGACGAAGCTGGCACTATACGACCGGACCAGTGAGCGAGTGAGACGGGACACAAGTGTGAGGGGCCCACTTGAGCCCACACGTTCCAATGGTTTCAGCGGACCTATAAATATATGTTCGAACTTTGGTGTCGATGATGTGGAGTGGAAGATACTCTACATAGAATTTTGTCGATTTTTTTTTAACAGAGTTATTTTGTTAGCATACCCATTAACAGAAGACTAATTCAAAAATATTCAAAAGCTGGTTGCAATCTCATCTCAGCGACAGTCTCTTGTCAAAAATGCAGAAAAATTGAGGCGATTGTGACTACCCCTAATATTATGTAAATTCTTAATTCTCCATGTTTTATACATGTAGTTGTACGCTCGGTTTGCTAAAGACTTGTAACTGCAGTAATCAGCAACATCTGATTGTAAAAAAAAATATCTATCTTTAATGAAAATCAGCATCATTTGCCTAGACTTTTCCTAACTATGTTAGGGTTGGCGCCCAGTCTAACCAGATGCAGCAAAAAATTAAGACAAATAAATGTCAAAATAATCATTGAAAATATGTAATTTAAGTATGTATTTGTATAGGTATTAACTAATTAATAAATTAATTAATAATAACTTAATTAGTTAGAATAATAAAAAACTAAAATAATCTTTAAGTTTTTGGTGGTCAAGGTTAAAAAAGGGTACCTATTTTTAACAATATAGGTACTGATGTGACAATTTTAAAGTCAAAACTAATTACCATCACGCTTGTTTTCCCCGAAGGGTTAGGCAGAGGTGTGCCAATAAACACCCACAGTTCGCCGGTATGTTTAGGTCCCATGTAATAAGGGGCGAGCCTATTGCCATTAACCGGGCACAAATCTCAACTCCGAGCTGCTACTGAGAATTTCATAGAAAAACCCAATAACACTTTTTGCTCGACCTGTGAATCGAACCCAAGACAAAACGTACGTTACGTTCAACACTTTTTAATAGAATGGTAAATAAAATAAACAGAAACAATTTTCCAAGTGTTATTATTTTGTTTATCCTTTTTTATAAAGTGAAATATCTAAAACAGAGCATCTTACCAATCACTACCATGGGAAAAAAAATCCGCAAAGCGTCGTTAAAAAGAATCCTTTGGCCGTCCCGTTCGCGGAAGCTATCGATGTCCGGAGACTAGGGCCGTCCCGCGCGGGACTTTATTGAACACCGGGATCGCATTTGCATATCGACAAGTGATTTTAAATTCTCTCCTGTGTCCCGTAATTGATATCCGAGGTTTTAAACGGAAATTGAATTTTGATTTTTTAACCAATGCTGTTGGGTGTGATTTTTGAATTCTGCTGCATTTTCGCTGTTGAATATTTTTTGTTGGTAAAATGTAGAAGTTATGTTTATAGGTTGGAAAGCAAACATGTTTCGGAAAATTCATTATGAATTATTGAAATGTGGTTAATAGGTTGGTGCCTAACGATGGTCGGCAACGCCAAGGCCGGCCCAGGAATAGATGGCGAGATGACCTAGACTACCATTGAAGGGGTTGATTCGAGGTGACGGTAGAAAATGATATTTGGACTTAGGGGATGCCTTTTCCCGGCAGTGGGACATTATAGGACAGATTAAAAATATAATATTAAATGGTGGAATTACTGATCCTTGCGACATGCTTCGTGGACAGACGCCATCAATTGGGACAGGTCAGCTGCCGTGACTATTTAAGTTTTCTTTATAATTTTTCTTTTTTTTACTTTGAGCTTCTTTTAATTTGCACGACTTGTTACATTGTACCCATAAATTCAACGCCTGATGTTTGTGCTTGCCTGGTATCGAACGAGCAACTTTATGCATGAGAGGCGGACCTTAACCACAGGGCAATCACGAAAGACGAAGAAAGCTACTACCGATGGTTTCAGGGGTAAAAGGACCAAAATGAATAACTTTTAAGGACCAAGTCAGAAATTTGAAAAATAAAATCAGCTGTTCTACAAATTGTGACAGATTTGCAAGTAGTGCATTTTTGTCAAGTTATACTAATAAATGTGTGTTGAGTTGATTTTTTTTCATGTTTCAGATAAACTACAAACTAGCTTCATCTGATGAAAGGCATTAAGCTTTTGGAGACGTTCCAGTTCACCATGAAGACATTACTTACAAAGTTTTCTGTGAGTAGAACTTTATACAAAAATAAACTTCCGGAATATTTCATTGAAAAACTGTATAAGTAAAAGGTGTACACATACAATTAACGATGCCCAAAGTTACAAATTGACCCCATTATTGCGATCTTATTTTTTCTGCGGAACATATCTTGGAACCGTCTGGTTACGAAGATAGGTATTGAAGACCAAACTTCCAACTTTTGGGCAAGTTTTTATGAAAACCTTACTTACTTTATTGCGTACTAGCAGAAATAGTGATTTCTCACACCAAAAATTAAAGTCGTATCCCAGCAATATTTTTGCTTAAAGCTACTTACGAGTAGTTTGATGGGCAGTATGCATAGTTAACGGCTATGTAATGTTTCTCTCTCTTTACACCACTGTTAACTAAACCTGGGTTACAATGGTACTGAGTTTTATATTAGCCCAAAAGGACCAATATTATTTCGTAAAAGAAATACGTAGGTATTATTAAATTGAAATTATTAATTCAGATACCAATATAATGGCAATTACTTTTGTAATACAATCAGCCAATATTAACGTAAAGCGATCCCAATGAACGGTGAAAATATTAACGGCTGCCTGTCACACCAGAGTGTAAAGTGGTCGTTTATTTTATGGGTGAGCTGATTAATTAATTTTTATTTTACATGGTAAACATAATTATAACGAGAAGGATACAATTCATTTGAGCACTGACTTGATTGCAAATTAATATTTGATCTATACCTACTAATATTATAGAGAACGAAAGTATTTTTTGTAAGAGTTTTATGAACACTGGGTTGGCAACATAATGTAAGCACGTAGAAACCAATCGGAAGACTTCCAACAAGCCGATTTATATTTGCACACAAGTATGTCTCTGGATATCATGACACGGTCAGTACATGGCCAACTACCTTATTAGAAACATTTTTTTCAGTTTTTTATCTACTAAATACTTTGATACATAAACTTTTATATTCATTTCAATTTCTAGTGAATCTTCATTTTTTTCATTATGAATGATTCTTTGGTGTAATGCTTTTTGGGATGATAATAATATAGCGAAGATTTGTATGCACTCCAAATAGTCTATTATACAAAAAAATAAATTGCTGTGCGTTAGTCTCGTACAAACTCGAAACTTGAATATTTTATTTTTTATTATTTACAACTCCTAAAAAACACTAGCTTGCCGCATAGTAACGGTGTAACAACCACCCACCAAACATTTGAAACCTCGTTCAAACATCGCTGTCGCTTAAAGGAGCGTTTACAAAAAAACCACCACCGACCGAAAATTAAATAATGAAAAAATATAGCCCCCACTTCCCTTGTACAGATGAAATTTGATTAAAAAATCACGATTATTACACGACCACCCCATTGCGGAATTTGAAGACACCCTTTACACACCAGAATTGGCAAAACAAGCGATTTTGGTCCTTATTCTCCGGCTGTAAGGACCAATTTTTCGTAGGTAACAGTAAATTTATCGATGTATTTTTGAAACAGTCGATCTCCCCCCACCCCCCATCCTTCAGCTAGGCCCCCCTTTCAATAATTTTTCATCGTTTTGATCCGCTCTCTTTGCGGCCGACTCTTTATACTTAGATTAACAAAGTTTTTAAATTAAAATCGGCGTAACAAATATCGGCTTTGTTCGTGAAAGAGGTTTTTTTATTAATTTTTTGGAGACTTATTGATGCTGGGTTGAATTAATGTCTGGTTTGTTTAATATTACAGAGTATTTTTAAAAGTTCAATGTATGCGATTCCTTTGTTTTTATAACTACGAGCTACATTGAAATTAGTTCTGGAAAAATGAGTCAAGTCAGAATGTCTCAATAACTAATATAATTATAATAGCTTATTATTATCTCAAAGGGCAAAGACCTCATCTCATACAAAGAAGACACGAGCATTTATCATCACGTTTGCTAAAGGCGGATTGGCGATTTCAGACGTATAATAATAAAAACCCCAGGTTTCCACTTTATTTTTCCAAATATTTTCATCCCAAACTTACAGAGATAATAGATTTAGACTTAATACAGAGAATAGATTTAAAATGACCAGCGTTAATATAAAAAAACAATTAGAAATTCAACTTTGTCTTGGAATGGCAACGCATTTGCAAGGTCTCTGGTAATGCAGATGTCTATAGGCAGCAATGATCACTTAACATCAGGTGGGCAGACGGCTTATTTGCCAGCCAACAATGTTAAAAATTGGTTTAGGGAGAAATTTTGACGACTGCTATTTATTTCAGCAGAACTAAAACCAATTACAATAATTATGCATTATATATTATACTATATTATCTATTTAGTTACTCCGTTGCTGATAAATAAAACGTAAAATTGTATCCAACGTGGCGTTTTCCATAACATTTTTGCCGTCAAAGTTTTCACCCCCACTCTAATCCATTCCCATTGTCATCAAAAGCATATTTCGCTCATCGCACACAAAAAAAACTACAAAAAACAACATTGGTTGTCCAGTACATCATTTTTAATCAACTAACAAAGGGTCCTATTCAAAACAATACACATATTAGGCACCCTTGATGTACTCGAAGCTACTTTTGAAGATCAAAGAGTAATATCGGCGACCGAGTCAACAATACGTTGCATGGGTGCACGGATGCATATGCATGGAACAGCGTCGCGTGGAATATGTATGAGGGTGGAATGAGGTCGCGGTGGGTGTGGGTATAGCGGAATGCAGTTATTGAGGGTTTTTTTGTGGCAGGTCGAAACTTTAAAGTTAGGTGATTGATAAATGATATTTTTTCTGTAGATAGGGTAAAAATAACACCTGAAGGGCGCGAACTGGATCCGATTACTAAGCCTGTGCTATACGTCTATTCATCGGTACGTGTGTCTGTCAGTGGACTCTTGAACTTCATTCACATTGAGTCATAATATAAAATGCTGTTAAGCTTTTCTCTTAATTACCTAATCTAGGTAACTAAGAAATCTACAAGAGATAGTAATTGAGTACCCACCTACTTCTCTTCACCTACTAGGTCATCATACTTCGATAAACTATTTTCATAAATTGTTTAATTTTTACAACTTTCAATTAGTTTTACAGAACCAGCTAGTATTTTGCCAGTTACCAAAAAATCTAGATAAAAAGTAAACTGTAATGTAAAGAAAGAAACTTATGTTTTCAGTTTTTTTCTTACTGGTGAATTATCTGTTTATCCAATGGTAGATAGATAATTTCTTAACAAAAAAAACGATGTGAGAAATCTTCACAAACAATAGTAAAATATTCTTTCTCTCACTTCCCTTCACCCTCTTATAACAATCCTTATAATAGTGACAATCCTTTTGATCTGATGATTACTAATGATGATCAGTGGCAGTCGTATTCAATCACCGATATGAGTATTCATGACGTTGTGAATTTGTAATCGTTTTACCCTCGCGAATGTAGGGTTGGCAATAAAATTCTACTGGAAAGTTAATGTCAATCATTAACATAAATAGAAATATTTGACTTCATAATACATGATCTTCTAAAATTTAGTTTTGTACGGAGAAAAATGTTCAAGAAACTCTGTACATACTTAAAAAAAGTGTGAAGCAAAACTATGTAAACCTACATTAATTTTTAATTCAATAATTAGCGCTTTAAAGAGGTTTGAGAGACTGATTTTATCCTTGAATTAAAGATACTGATATATATAACAAATCACCTCGCCTGTATTCCTCTCACATATCTCTTCCAGATACGATTAATCCCTTGTAACGAGGGATTAGCTTTTACCAATAACCGGACAGAAATCCTGACATGTGGCTACTGAAAAAGTTCTAGTTAAAAATTGGAATCGAATCTTCATACCTTCTAATACCTGCTTTTTTTAAACATTGTGTTATATTTTAGATATGAGACAGCCCTGCTTAAAAACCAGTACTAGATGCACTGATACAAGGGTTAGGCTAAGTGCAATGAAAGAGTTGTATGTTGTCTAGATGCTGTTGTAGCTTATGATTATCTTGTTAGTAAAAGGAGCATATGATTCAAGAATTATCAGTATTAAGCAAAATATTGAGAAGGGTTAAACGAAAATGCATCTTATTGTGTTCTGTTATGGCAAGATTTAAGAGGCACTTTTGCAAGTCAAATTCGTGAATAGTTTAATTGAAATAGATGCTTTAAAGTTGACTTAGAAATTTTAAGAATGAATTTTTATTTAAAAGTTAAAAAAGGATGTTCTATAATCGACTTTTGTTTATTTTGGTAATTATGATGGCGATTATCTAAAAAGCTCATAAATCAATTTAGGTAATTATTTAACTAAGGTAATCAACTCAATCAAAACAATCAGGAACTGCCTCGTTGGCCTAGTGGTCCTAAGTGCGACTGGTAGGTTAGAGGTCTTGTGTTCGATTCCCAGGTGGAACAAAAAGTGTTATTGGGTTTTTCTATGAAATTCTCAGTAGCAGCTCGGAGTTAGGATTTGTGCCCGGTTAGTGGCAATAGGCTCGCCCCCTATTATATGGGACCTATACACACTGGCGAACTGTGGGTGTACATTGTTATACCTCTGCCTAACCCTTCGGGGAATATAGGCGTGATGGTATGAGTAAACAATATACTAGAAAGGCGTTTTAAATTTCAAATAGCCTTTCCTAATAATAAGAACTCCTCTATTACTTCTTGGTATAAAATTAAATCATTTCATTGCAAGAGTGACTCATTTCAATAGCTGTATTGAGTCAAATTTTCTTAGACTTGAACAATATAATGACCAAATGACCAAAAACCAGATGAGTTGTTATTGTATATCCTACGTAATGTCTCATTTAAACGGACAATAAAAATAATGCGTTGTCCAAATGTTATAAACCTGAACAATAATACAATGTGAACGATCAAGATTTAAGACTAAAATGACAGTTTGTAATTGCCGTTTGTTCTACTGATTCGAGGAAGTTGGAACTATCCTGTGAGAGTTTGGTTCGGTATACAATATTGCTTTTAATTAAGCCAAAGTCTTAAATTATATTATATCACAATAACAAAAAAAAAACAGGAAAAATGATATTTTATTTTTTAAGCTCTATCAATATCTATGTGTGTCAAATTTCAGATAATTATAAGTTTCCGTGCATCGACCCCCACTAACTTTCGTGTTTATAATAATATTAAAATTTTAAGTACACAATACTAAATACTGTGATCCCAAGTAGGGGGTCGCTTATAACAACGAAACTATTTGCTTTGAGTGTATAATTGGATTTAAAAAAATATTTGGTCAGTATTGTACCTATAGATGGAGGGATTCTACTGCAATTGCCGCTATTATGAAATACATGTATTTTAAACTTAGTTTTTTGGATTATTAACAATTATTACATTACATTTTATGCTTTGCTGACAGCCGTAGTCACATTCTGTCACGTCTTTCCTCTTCATTGTAAAATGGCGTTTATCTCACGGCATAAACTTCCAAAAAGAGTTTGTATTCGGCTCATTCAACCAGAGCTTCTACGGTACTGAGCATTTGTTCTAAAAGATTTAAAATTTTTTGGTCCTTAGGTACGGAACTCTAAAACAGCGTTACTCATACAAGTTTGGTCTCTCATCGTTCAGGATATGATGATGTTTTATTGTCTATTTCTATAGAAGTAGTTTATTGTCTCGACGGGAGATAAGGAGCGGCCATTTTGGTAGATTATGACCGCTAAAGTTAATGCTTCATCATTTCGTTTTTGAATGAGTTAAATTTAAAGAGTGGTTACGTAATGCATTCATATGTATTTTCTAGGTTTGTCTTGGCTATCACTGACATTGGTGAAGGAAAACATCGTGAGGAAACATAGACTTCTATACAAATAAATAAAATTGAAATGTCTGTTTGTAATATCAAAATGCTAGCATGCATGCATGTAGCTTTTTACTACGTGCATGTATAAGCATAAACGATACTTAGAAAAAAAATCTGTCTGTCTGTTCGTCGTCTGGCTAATCTCCAAAATGGCTGGACTGATTTTGATGGGACTTTAACTGGCAGATAACTAACGACGTAAAGAGTTCCTTACGTAGGCTAATTTTATTAAAAAAAAAAGAAATAGGGTTCGACGGAGAAAGTCGCGGGCATAAACTAGTATTTAATTTAAGTCTGAAATTATCAATCCGCCTTGAGCAAACGTGGTGACCAGCACTCCTGCCTTATCTGGTATTAAATGGTATCTGGTACTAAATACAAAAGTATTTTTCACCACACTTCGATTAAACTGAAAAACGTTTCTCATTCCATACAAACTCCCATAATCTCATTTACACCATCGATTATAATATAAATCGGCGAATTTAAATGTCCCCACTGACATTACTGAAGGGAAAATATGAGAAATGTCATAAAAAGCAATAAAGGGTGTTCATAAAGTCTTGTCGATATGTAAAAATGTTGGATATAAAATATATATATTTGAATGTGAGAGTTCCCGTTACGATGAAATGTTTCCGTTGGCTGAGAATAATATTATAGAGTTGCAGATGTTAGTTGTTCAAAAGTACTGTCGACAACACTGGTAGTTAATGATATTTTGAATGGCAATTGTTAAACATCACTATTTAAAGTATGTAGATTAAAAACTCATTCATTATTGTCATCATCATTTCAGCTGAAAGCCGTCCACTGCTGGACATGGGCCTCCCTTCCTGGACCAACGACCTGGTAAAGGTCGCGGGAAATCGTTTACAATAAACGATAGTCAGTAGTGTACCAATGAAACAATTAACACTCAATATCATATCAAATATTTATTGATCCTTAAGACACAGTTAACAACAGATTTCACGAACTGATTTTATCAACACTTTCCTAAATTTCTTTAACTTCAATATCTCTTCACTTTTCTCACCGGTCGGTGTCACTACACGAATAATAATCTTCAATATGGCCGACCGCAGTAAGTGTTAGTATATTATTATTATAAAACAATTAGTTTAGATCTTGCTAATTAAATTATTTTAAATATTTTTAGATGAAATAAGTAGCAAAAGCTTACACGTTGACTGCGGGCAGCGTATGACCGATCATCATGGCTATCTTTAAGGGAGGTTTGAGTCCAGCAGTGGACGTCGTTTGGCTGATTTGATAACGATGATGAACGTAGATCTAACAACAAACTTTGAACGATAAACTGCATACTAATAGAAATAATACCAGGCTATTTTTGTCCTACTGCAGGGCAAAGGCCTCTTCTCATACAGAGAGGGCACCAGCATTGATCACCACGCTTGTTCAAGGCGAATTAATTATAAGTCCAGGTTTCCTCACAATATTTTTCATTCAACGAGGTCAGGGATGTCTAACATACACTTAAAAAGTACATATTAAATAGAAAAAGTCACATTGGTAATTGCCCGTGCCCTGTTACGAACCCATAGCCTCCTGCATTAGAGGCGGGCGACTTAACCACTGGATCATTGCAATATACTATAGACTATTATTCTAAAAATCTTTCGTTAAAGGTCTTCCATAGGAACTTAAACGCAGTATTTTCTTTTATAATATATACGTTACCATCTCTAGAATCTCAACTCGGTACCAAAGTCTGGAATATTTTATCCGGCACGGAAACGGATATTGCAGCGGGGCCGATGTCTCAGTCGTTCCATTTGTCAAGTTGCCCGTTTGGTAACAAAGAGGGCGCCACAAAGAAGTGTGAAGAATTGCAGCCCAGTGACAGTTTTGTTTGTCTGTTTGTCTGTCTGTTTGCATGCGTGGAAGATGTTTCTTTAATGTTTGGATAGATATGTAGAATGAATATTCTTGATGTTTTCTATTAAGTTACATTTTAACTTTACTTAATTATCTTTATTAATTATCTTATTATTATTTAACTGCCTCGGTGGTATAGTGGTCCTAAGAGCGACTGCTACGCTAGAGGTCTTGGGTTCGATTCCCAGGTCGAGCAAAAAATGTTATTGGGTTTTTCTATGAAATTCTCAGTAGCAGCTCGGAGTTAGGATTTGTGCCCGGTTAGTGGCAATAGGCTCGCCCCCTATTACATGGGACCTAAACATACCGGCGAACTGTGGGTGTACATTGTTACACCTCTGCCTAACCCTTCGGGGAATACAGGCGTGACGGTATGTTATGTGTGTTAATTATCACCACATACTGATTTAATGAATCCATTATAAATGTAAGAATTTTTTATTGTTATTTGTAATTTTTATTAATGTTTGAACTGTGGGTGTACATTGGTACGCCTCTGCCTAACCCTTCGTTAAATACAGGTGTATTTGTTTTAAGGTTTTCGTACAAAAAGATTGTAAATCAGGACCCTATTACTAAGATTCAGTTATCTGTCTATTTGTCCGTCTGTAACAGGGCTATACCTGTTCGACAGTATTAGGTAGACACTTGGAATTTTGATGAAGTCTTAATTACTAAGGGTGCTATAACAATAAGCTAACTAAACTTCATTTTACCGTACCATTTACACAATAAACGTTTTTTTTTACTGAACTATTTTAAAATATATGTAGTCTTAAATACTTTACGGAACCCTTCTTGTGTTATTTAAAACAACACACCTACATCAGAGTAGGTACTATTACTTATCTGCTTCAGCATTCATATAAAAAACTACACAAAAATATTTTTAAAGAAAAATAAAATACCAACGCACACGTGAACATAAAAATCGAAAATCCCGCGACTTATCCGCGTAAAATATGGCGAATGAATATAAACGTCTTCAAATACGACGTTACGGGGTAGTATCGGTTGAAATATGTTTACAATAACGGTAACTTAAAGATACACTGCCACTTTGGGGATGAAAGAAGGGGGTAGAAAGAAAATATTCAATGTTTTTTCTGCATATTGTTCATTTTTTTTGTATTTCATATTTTAATGTTCATCTGTGTTTGTGTTTCTATTGAGATTTACTTTGATAATAATCTCGAAACACACTTATCGTAATAAAATAAATGGAACATATTTTTAGACAGTATAGTATGGAGTCTCTTGTGCATTCTTCGCCATACGAAACTACCTTTTGGAGAAGTTCAAAAGTGTCTTCTAATGGTCTAATTGAAATTAATGATTTGACTTTGCAACGAGAAATTAAAGATAGGTATCATCTTGAAAAAAAATACACTGGTCCTTTCACCGATTCACGTGGCTTAAGAAAACGAATGGAGCAACTTTTTTCATGATTTCAGGGTTACTTCCATAGTAAAAGTCGTTAATAATGTTTAAAAACATTCTTTTCAGAGTTTCAGTTATTTCAATCACACATTCTATAGTGGGTATTCTTTAAATTCAAACTTGCACCTGACATAGAAGTTTGAAAAAAAAAAAAAAAACCTTTGCCCAAAAATAGCATTATATCAGGTTCTCGCCATGTAAGTACTTCTGCAATAATTCCCTATTCAATGAAACTGAAAAACGATTGAAAAACTGAAAGTCAAAATATTATTACCAATTTTTTCTCACTACCATGTTCATACTACGACATCTTTCAAAACCTACACAACAATTCCACCTCAACTACCTACCAATAACACCAAGCAACTACACAATACTTCACCGAACAATTCAAAAGACATATCACGGAAAAATCTATTAGAGCTCACACACTGCACACATTCACACTTCTTTCTCCACACAGTGTCTCTGTGTGTCAGGGGGGGAGAGGGAGAACGGAGTGAAATCTTCAGTAGATGGATGCTCTAATATTCAAATGGAATACGGAACTATTATTGTAGGAGCTACTGTCGATATGTATGTAGTGAAAGCAGTCTTGATCGTTGTGAAAGAAAATAGTAGATCTTTTTAAAAAAAGTTGTTTTTTTTATGTGGAAAGACTTAATTTAAAAGTGGTTTTGAAGGTATTATATAATAATATATAACTATGTCGTAGTTCTGTCCTACTTCCTACTAATATTATAAATGCGAAAGTTTGTGAGGATGGATGGGTCTTTGTTACTATTTCACGCTTAAACGGCTGAACGGATCAGGACGAAAATAGAACAGAAACAGATTGCAGTGTGGAATAATACACAGAATACTTTTTATCTCAAAATAATGCCCGTGGGTAATATATTAAATTTATAATAAAGTCGAGGGCAGATCCCAGTTCACGATAAAAATAAAAAGGAGATATCGTTTTTATTCACATAGCCAAAATAATTTGAGGTAGTTACTTAAAATTTAACGCTTAAAAATGTATATAACACCATTAGAACATCATAACGCGTTTGTCAGTCTACCTAAAAGTAACCTTAAACATATCAAAACACAAACACACACAAAATTTAATCTCAAAACACGACACATTACACATAACGCAAAATAAATCAAAACAGAACCTAAAATCTAAAACTCCAAGTCAAAATGAGCTGTCAAAAGTTATGTGCCCCGAGGCGGCTTCAAGTATCAAGACTGTAGGGGCGGCATAGCGGCAACTTCTTTGCATACTTCCCGGGAAGCGCGGGTGTTGGTGTGCGATACGTCACTTATATTATATTGTCTGCCTACACATATTGCTTGGCTAGTGAGGGGGTACTATCGGTGGAAGTGATGGGGTGATAAATTGCTGTATAGCATATCGATAAAGTTGAAAAAAGGATGCTAGTAATTATAGCGAGATAATTAAGTAAACCTATAAAAGTTTGATGCTTATAAAAAAAATAGTGAAAACAAGGGTCATTGGAAGTGAGATTTTTCGTTTTTTGTTGGTTTCAAACTTATCGTTAGGTAATAGTTTTTCATAGATAGACGTCGAAATGGCTAATTGAATTAGGCAAGCATCTATTTAATTTGACTCGATTCATTTCATAAGGTTTTACAGTCAGGTTTACCAATCTTAAACTGTTGAATCTGTAATTGAAAGCTGTATGAAATCCCATCGATAACCAAACTACCCACTTCATAATATATCGATAAACCCCATCACTACGAGATATATCAGCTCACTTCATTTACCCGCGTTGCCGTATCTTTTGTTTGCTATATTTTTGACAAGTACAAAGCGAAATCTGCGCTTGTCATATGTTTGACAGACGACAGGGTGGAGGGGGGCGGAAGGGGGGAAATAGGGGTGATAAGTTGTTATTAACTGCACTTGAAGACCTATGGATGCATAGTTTTGTGTTTTTTGGTGAGATGGAAATGAAACACCCTGTGTATTGTTATAAGCTTGATGGGGTTTGAAGAAAAGAGTTTACAGGATAATGGAGAACAGTTTGCAGTGTGAAGACAGCTTTAGAAACTTTTTTTTCAGGATATATTAATTTACAAAAAAAATTGGAAAAATTCAAATATTTCCAGATCTTAATATATCCATTTTGCCTTATGGAAGACTTTACTAAGAAAGAAGAAATTGGTAATTACATACATAATATCACGCCTGTATGCCCTGAAGGGTAAGGCAGAGGTGTACCAATGTACACCCACAGTTCACCGGTATGTTTAGGTCCCATGTAATAGGGGGCGAGCCTATTGCCATTAACCGGGCACAAATCCTAACTCCGAGCTGCTATTGAGAATTTCATAAAAACATCCAAAAAAGCTTTTGCTCAACCTGAGAATCGAACCCAAGACCTCTAGCGTAGCTGCCTAGCTTAGGACCAACAGGCCAACGAGGCAGATCAGAAAAATTGTGTTGAGAAAAATTTAGACTTTACTAAGAAAGAAGAAACAGATAATTTTAACTTAAAAATAAACCACAAGGTTGCAACATTTGTAAATGCGGTATTTTTCATGATTCATATCCCTCGTGGGGTGCTGAGTTCGATTCCCAGGTCGGGCAAAAACTGTTATTGGGTTTTTCCATAAGGAATTCCTCAGTAACATCCCGGAGTTTTGAAGTTGGTGGTGAGACACCCCCATGCCTCGGAACTCACGAAGAGCTGTTAGTCCTGTGCCTGATCTCTCCGGTTGTGTCGGATTGCCATCCCACTATGAGAGTGAGGGAAGAGGGAGTGCACCTGTGTTAGCGCACACACTTGTGCACTATAATATGTCCTGGTACTTGTCTAGTCTACATTAAGATTAGCTGCTGTGGCCGGCATCGATCTGGAGAATTTATTTATTATTTATTTATTTCCTTACAACTATATTACAGGCCTTAACCTAATGCGACAGTGTAGTTTACATCTAACCCATAGTTAAGAGAAAATTCTAAATACTAATTACCTACCTACTAACAATATTATTTAACTTAAAAATAAAAATAACAACTTATTTATTCTTAAATATCTGACAACAAACACAATGTTTTACTCTAATTACCTTACATAACTAACTACATTTAAATACAACAAACACAACACAACACAATATTCCGGGATTTTTCGTTTTTAGAATACAACATTCCGCGACTAGTTTTTTAGCTGATTACAGACGATAGCAACCATTACCATTGCTTGTATATAATAATACCAACCTATTAATATCTCACAGCAATACAACGACATGAGTGAAATAAGTAAAGCCTCAGTCGCTTAGCATTTACGAATATATTTCATAAAAGCTGTGAGGAGTAGGAACTGTAACAATTTGACATATTACGTAGTGGTGTTAAGTTATCCCTCTCCTCCCCTCGATACTAGCTTCCTTTAAGACACCTTTCCAATGGCAAGTGTTATGTCGTATTAAGTAATTGTGTTCATAATTTATTAATTATGTTTTTTTTTAATTATACAAATGCCTCGTTAGCCTAGCGGCCCTAAGCGCGACTGCTACGCTAGAGGTCTTGGGTTCGATTCCCAGGTCGAGCAAAAAGTGTTATTAGGTTCTCTATAAAGTTTTCAGTAGCCGCTCGGAGTTAGGATTTGTGTCTGGTTTATGGCAATAGGCTCGCCCCCTATTACATACCGGCGAACTGTGGGTGTACATCGGTAGACCTCTGCCTAACTCTTCGGGGGAATACAGGCGTGATGGTATGTTATGTTATTATAAAGCTGAAAAGTTGGTTTGTTTGGATGCTCTAAAATTAGGAACTCCTAGACCGATTCAAAAAAATCCTTTTGCATTATATAGCGCGTTTACCGAAGAAGGATGTAGGATTTACAACATCAAACCACGACATAAGGAAGCGGAGCAGTAACCAAAGACGTAAGGGTAGTAAACCAAAACTTGAACAAAATCTAAGGCAAGAATTATTGGAATTGGCTGCCTTCTAATGCTTTAGTACATCACACCATCCAAACGGGTTCGCCTGAAACGTACATAATTTGATTAATTTTCGACTGGCACAAAATGCGAGCTGTAATTAAAACTAGTGTAAGTGGTTGCCGCGATAAGGGTAGTTTCGGGGTGTCTCCCCGCTCAGATGTGGCGTATCGGGTTTCGTAAGTATTGCCTGTACGGAGATAAAGGGTGCGTTCTTTCGAACTTGCTTTGAAAGACACATAATATAAAAAAAACTGTTGTTCCGTAAATTGGGAAAATAATAACAGAAGTCTCTGACGGACTAAAGTGGACCACAATCTCCAAATACATACCATCACGCCTGTATTCCCCAGAGGATTAGGCAGAGGTGTACCAATGTACACCCACAGTTCGCCGGTATGATTTTAGGTTCCATGTTATAGGGGGCGAGCCTATTGCCAGTAACCGGGCACAAATCCTAACCCCTAGCTGCTACGTAGAAATTCATAGAAACACCCAATAACACTTTTTGCTCGACCTGGGAATCGAACCCAAGACCTGTAGCGTAGCAGTCCCGCTTAGGAACACTAGGCCAACGAGGCAGTTAAAAATCAGTTAATCTCCAAATAATTAAATTAATAACGTCAAACTACATACAACACTATGAAGTAGAAACTGATAGCAATTTTGCTAACTTTTTAATTAAGTAATCTAATCTTAGTCTCAATACGTCAAAAAAGCCTCTAATGTAACTTTGATTAACCTTAACTTTTTCGACATTGATTATCGCTGAAATTTGAGATGGGTTTCAAATTCTCGATGAGATTGCGACTTTTTTTTTTTAAAACATTGCCCCACACTAGGAATTTCTCCTGTATCGTGGGTGCGTTTACAAACATATAAACTCACATACACAAACAGCCAGACCTGGAACAACTATCTGTAGGCCATACAAATATTTGTTAATTTGACTAGATTTTGAATGTTTTAAATTAGTAGAATCGGACTTCTATTTCATCCACAACTCACATATACATTTAAACTTAATTTATTATCAATAAAATACCATTAATAATTTACCACTATCGGTTAATTTCCAAAATCATTTATAATTATTTCGAAAAATGGAACTAATTTTGACGTGTGAATTCGTTTTGGCAGAACTAAACCCAATTGTAATAACAGTGATGTTGATGATAAAACTTCTTGTTATATTCTATTACATCTGAAAATTAATTATTGTACTCAATACAAAACAACTTTAATTACTAAACCAACACTGAAATCGCGAAAAAATACCAGCTGATCCATACATTTTGTTGAAACTCAAACCGCGCACACTAATCCGTCGCACGCGCAACCCATGTGTGTTGCGACCACTTTTCCCTAAGTACTCATATCAAGCGTTTGACTTTGACAAGACATACTTAACTTATACTTAACTATGACTTGTGTTAGCTTATTATTTCGCTAACTACTTTTAACACCCGGTATGTGTAAAGCTAATATAAAGTTGGTGCTGAATTGGGGTTCGGTTGGTGGTACTGTCACTTGTGGCATGCATTGAAAGGGTTGATATTTGAGCTATCTAGCTTTTATCCACTTGCCTCTCTGTTCCCTGATAAGTGTAATCTGAGTGTCTTCAAGGTACGAGTGAACCGGATCATATTAGGAAAGCGTGTTCCACCGTAGGCCGGATCATCACTTAAGATCAGGAGAATAGCGGTCAAATGCGAAGCCTATTAGAATATACTAAAAAAAATTGGTTTGAAACAATTTGTACTATATGATTAACCCCCGAAGCAAAAACGGCGGGGTGTAATTAGTTTGACGTGTCTGTGTGTGTGTATGCGTGTGTGTGTGTGTGTGTATGTGTCTGTCTGTGGTGTCGTAGCTCCCGAACGCATAAACCGATTTTGATTTTGTTTTTTTGTGTTTGAAAGGGTAATTAGTCGGGAGTGCTCTTAGCTATGTTTGATGGAAATCAATTCAGAGGTTTCAAAGTTATCAGCTCTTTTGTTAGCTGCGGTAGGGATTATTGTTATTCTGTCGGGGGTTACTTACAATTTTTAATTTTGTGCTTTGTACCAATTTATTGAAAATACCTTATATGGTATAAAACAAAGTCGCTTCCCGCCATCCGTATCCGGATTTTAATGCGATATAGTGATTCAAGATGAGGGTTTATACGTATAGAACATCACGCTACGACCAATGGGAGTTGAGCAGTACCTAACCAAAGACACAGATGAATGCGTATGATACCGCGGGGTGTTTAGCTAGTTAATCGTAATTAGGCAAGAGTCTCGACCTATACCTGGAGAGGATCTCGTTGGCAGTTCGATCAAGGTCTTGATTCAGAAAGTGGTACTCCTGGACACGGCGCGTATTGTTAGGAGATTTCTCTCCAATAGCTTGGACCCTGTTCTCGATCCTACAATTTTTTAATGTTTTTTTTAGAAACATTAGAAAGTAATTTGTGTGGATGTAAAATAAATAACTGAAATAGTTGAAATAGTTTTCGTATAGAGAAGGCACGAGCATTGATCACCACGCTTCCTCAAGGCAGATTTAAAACTAATTTTAATTATAAGTCCAAGTTTCTTCATGATGTTTTTCTTCTTGACATCGGAGAAAATGGACATCGCAATAAGGTTTAATTTTATATAACAAGCACGATTAGTATCACACATTAATAAAAGACTCATTGGTTAAAGCCTTCAAACATTTTCTTTTTTTTTTTTAAACCAAATTCAACCTTCCGGCACGCCAATCATTCCGACACAACATTTAAAACTAAACCCCACCAGAGCCTAGTTACTCAATCCACATAAACCCCAGAGTACAAGGTTTCACGAAAATAGACAACAGCAACATTACTCCGTCTGTCAGCTGTTATCTCCGAAACTCTCGCATCGGACGCGTGACAAAGATATGTTCATTTTCTAAAATAATCAACCCATAAATCCGAGAGAATGACAGCGGAATCGGTATGAGACGACTCGTGTACACACAGCCTTATTTATTTTGTAGACTTGAGCTTCACTTGGCGTTGCTTGTTTTAATTATAAGCTAAAGAACACATACCTATATTTATATCTGTATCCTTCTTTAATAACATTATTAAGAGATAATGTCTGTTTATAAATCTTCAAATATACTTGTCCGATTAGATAAATTCTTTCACGAACAGATAGCTACTCTATTGCCGAGTGCTACAGGTGTATACTTGACTTCTACGTGGGTGAAACCGCGGGCAGAAGCTAGCTTGCAATAAGATTATAAAGTTTTAAAAAAATAATGGCAAATATTTCAACGTTTTACGCGATGGTAGCTAGTCACCGCAGCGTATGGACATCTGGAATTACGAAGAAGCCTTCGTCATCATAGAGGCAAAACTGAAATGCCTCATGTGTCTGTAACAACTTTAAACCAGAACACAGCAACGCTGCTTGACGTAGAAATAGTGTGGTGATAGTACTTCTCCGGACCATCTCCTCTAGTATAACTCCAAAGACCTTAATACAAGTGTTTATAAGGTCTATATTCCTCATCACAGTAAATTCTAAAGATTATTTAGGATACAATGTTTGAATTAAGAACACAAATTGTCAGATCATATATTAATAATAAAACATTCATTTTTTCGCAACGACTTTTGACTCGATCCCTTACAGCTGACAGTGCGGACACGGAAGTGACATTCCTAGAATAGCCTGATTGGTCAATGAAAGGTTCAAATACAAGTGACATACATACAAAACCACATACAAACGCTAACTTAAACTAAGTTATCGTGGAGTGCGAACCGACGACACACAGACGAGAATAATTCATCGAACAAATGCATAAATCAAAGGCAATACACACTTCCAAACATATCATACAGTTTCAAAACTTAAAAACGGACCCATTCCCAACCTTATTCTAAGGAGCAGAAGGTTGTTAAATTTAAAATGGGCACTTTCGCAACGGTATTTCTAAGTTGGTAGGTCTAGCAATTCGAAATTCAAACGGGCGCCTATCGCAACCCGGTGATTGGTCAGGGCGCGCGTGGCTGTGATATAAATAGTGCGGTTGGTGCTTACTGCTGGGCTAATATGGAATATGGGATTGATTAATTGGGGAAAATGGAACACGTGTGAACGTTCGGTTTTATTGGATCGAGAGGGGGAGGTTGGGAATCAGGAAGAGGACTTATTTTTCCAAAAGAAAATTGGTATTTTTTTATTAGGGTTCCGTACCCAAAGGGTAAAACGGGACACTAATACTAAGACTCCGCTGTCCGTCCGTCCGTCTGTCACCAAGCACTATCTCATGAACCGTGATAGTTAGACAGTTTAAATTTTCACAGATGATGATTGTATTTCTGTTGCCGCTATAACAACAAATACTAAAAAACTGAATAAAACAATTATTTAAGGGGGGCTCTATACAATTAAACGTGATTTTTTTGCTCGTTTTATAGATAATAGTACTGGAACCTTCGTGCGCGAGACCGACTCGAAATTGGGCGATTTATTAACTTGCAATGCATTTTGGCAAAAATCAAATTTGGAACAACAGTCATATAATATATTTTTTTTTGGGAGGTGGGAAATCATGAAATAACTTCTCCCGCCCTGGGCGGGGCGGGAGGGAGTGTCAGACTTTTACTGACTAAAACCACCCATGTTCCTTCTTGTGCCCTTTGCGTTCCGGGGGCGCGGTATCTCTTACGAACAACCCGCAGCCCCGGCAGGCATCGGCCCTCAGTGGCCCCTTCCATTTGCTGACATCTCTTTGAGGCGCGCGTGGAACACGAACGCGCCATCGACATGACCTGTCGTTATGAAACGTAAGGACGGTGAGCTGCCCATTGCTCACCGTCTACAGGCCCGTATCTACGCTGGCCGGGAGTCGTCTCGCGGCTCCTGACGTCCGGAGCGTCTACCGCGGCGGCTGGGAGGTGAGAACCTCACTCATATAATATTGATTTCTACATTTCTATTATGAAAAGGAAGTAGGTACCTAGCGGGTTTGTTGTCTTTGACCGAATATAAAAATGTCAGCTAAAAGACATTTTCCACGATAAAGCACGAAAGTACTTATTGTGTAAAACAATAGCCTAACGCAATGTTCGCAACGCAATTTTCAGACCCCCTAAATTTTTCAAAAAACCGTCAACTTCAAAACAATCGCACCAGTTTTCCATCCCACTACTATTAAACACACATACCACCACGCCTGTATTCCCGGAAGGGTAAGGCAGAGGTGTACCAATAAACACCCACAGGTCGCCGGTTTGTTTAGGTCCCATGTAATAAGGGGCGAGCCTATTGCCATTAACCGGGCACAAATCTTAACTCCGAGCTTCTACTGAAAATTTCATAGAAAAAGCCAATAACACTTTGCTCGTAGCAGTGGCGCTTAGGACCACTAGGCTAACGAGGCAGTTACTATTATAAATACGAACGTCTATGATAATGTATGGATGGATGGTTGTTCGTCTTATCGCGTAACGGAATTAGCTGAAATTTGGCACTCATTGATCTATATTACTCGTTTTTGTGTGCCTGGCAGACAAAGACAGGAAACAGAAGCTTGTATTCCGCACAAAACCGTAAATAGCCCTTTAAACTGAAGTCTATCTCCATACTAACGCATCGGATGCTGTAAAATATGCAGAAGGCTTCACTCGGATACCGGAGCGACACGTTACTAGTCCATGCTAGCACCCCCATACTCCGTGCTTAGCTATTGATTGAGACATGTGCTGCTCAAGGTACTTTATAGCTTGGATGGTATAGATTAGCGGTTCCTACACTTGAAGGCCAACGGAACTCTCAACAAAGCTTTTTTGTTTTGTGGAACCCCGCGAAAAAAAATTGAATGGAACACATACCATCACGCCTGTATTCCCCGAAAGGTTAGGCAGAGGTGTACCAATGTACACCCACAGTTCGCCGGTATGTTTAGGTCCCATGTAATAGGGGCGAGCCTATTGCCATTAACCGGGCACAAATCCTAACTCCGAGCTGCTACTGAGAATTCCATAGAAAAACCCAATAACACTTTTTGCTCGACCTGGGAATCGAACACAAGAGCTCTAGCGTAGCAGTCGCGCTTAGGACCACTAGGCTATCGAGGCAGTATGAATGGAAGACATGGGATTTTTTTTCAACCTTTGTTACAAGACTGCTGGTCTCCCCCATAGCGTTTCACTCATCCCTATGCCTTCTCTGGCCAATCTCCAATAAACGTCTCTAATTATAATTTAAAATGGGAAGGAAAAGTGATAGGTGCGAAAAAGAGGTGCTGGTATGATCTGGACGGGTACTACGAAAGCTTGTTATATTGTAACTCCTATGTCATAAGGGCGATTATTTAAAATCAGACGCAGATGTAAACTGAGCTGCTAAAAAGTTATTCCTAATATAAATCTTCAACAATATGCCATTGAAGTTAGGGCTTTAAATTGTGTGCGTTAAAGTAATGTTTGTAATGACAAGTAAAGAAGGTGACGATTTGAGGGCGGCGCGCTGGCTGCAACGGTTTATTTTTTCCAGGCAATAACGATCGTTATTTTGCAAAAATTACAAAAAACATGCATGTTTGAAAAATATAAGTGTATCAGTAATATAGTTCTAAAAAAGAGTCTTAATTTTTCCAAATCCCCTAAAACTAATCAAATTAGAAAACACGAGCACATAGCCTACGATTGCTGGACGCTAACGCGAATCTGTCATGCGATTATCCTACGTTTGTAAGCCGGACAAGTGGACACGGAACAGATTTATAGTTGTCGTAAATCACTATTTCAATATTAGAGACGTGAGCCACACGATTGTTGCAGCGGTCTTATTAGTAGCATGTCGCTCGCGTGTAATCAACCTAATGTAATTGATGCGAAGATGCTGTAAGGATGGGATGATAGTAAATTAATGTTAGCTTTAGTTAGTGATAATTATCGTGTTTCGTGATTAGCTGTGTTTAGAGATTAGCGTTATGTTTAACTTTACCCTGTAAAACTTATCATACAAGCAGAATTTTTCATTTACAACTCATGTTTCAGAGAGGAAAATTCATGAAAGCAAGCAGTATTCATTATGGGACCAACCCTGAAATGTCAAAATCTAAACCAAATTATTTATTTCAATTAGACAACAACATACATAATATACCATCACGCCTGTATTCCCCTGAGGGTTAGGCAGAGGTGTACCAACTTACACCCACAGTTCGCCGTTATGTTTTAGGTCAATGTAATAGGGGGCAAGCCTAGGATTTGTGCCCGGTTATTGGCAATAACCGGGCACAAATCCTAACTCGGAGCTGCAACTGAGAAATTCCTAATGGGAAAACCCAATAACACTTTGCTCGACCTGAGAATCGAACCCCATGCCCATCAGTCGCGCTTGCGACCACGAGACCAACGGGGCAGGTATTTCAATTAGAGTCAAGTCAAAATCAAAGCATGTTTTGAATTGTCTATCTCGGTCAGTTGGTCAGAATGTTGAACCTACTTACTCGTTCCCCAAACGTAGATCTTTGGAGAAGAACGAGTAAGATACTCCAAGAACACTTTTTCAATCAAGTTTCTCCAAAATCCTGGGTACATTATATGTTGTTTATACAGCGTGTAACGGAAAGGGTATATATATATATATATCAAAGGCACGGATTCTCTTGGTGTTAACAAACCACATAGCAATATTTTTCTAATACCAATACTCACAAAATTATTAAAGTTAAGAAACATTTAACTAAAAAAAACAAATGTTTCCATTTTAATTCTACACATTACTACGCCAAGTCAGCTGATCAGTGTCAATAAACTACACACAAAGAAACAAATTCGTAAAAAATTTGTTTCGTATGACACGTTTGTTAAGATTTAATCTTAATAAACTGCCGAAAAAAAATATATTATGAATTTTCGAAGTTTTTCTAGAGAATTAGTACCGGATACACTCTTCACCTCGTTTGTATGGATATTCCCTTTCCGTAACACGCTGTATATGAAGACAATTCCATACTATATTAATGTATTGTTACAAATTCGAAAGTAACTCTGTTTGTCTGTCTGTTACGCCTTCGAGACTAAACCACTGAACCGATTTTGATGAAATTTGATTCGGGGTACAAAGTTAGAACCACAAGAAAGGACATAGGCTACTTTTTATTCCGAGATTTTGTCTTCGTCCGCGTTACCTTATATTTTTATAATTACAGCAAAATTTGGTATGTCATCATCTACTTAGCCTTTTTCCCAACTATGTTGGGGTCGGCTTCCACTCTAACCGGATTACATGGAGCGACTGCCTGTCTGACCTTTACAACCCAGTTACTGGGCAACACGATACCTATTGGTTAGATTGGTTGTCAGACTTCCTGGCTGTACGAATAAGATGTACGAATGACAGCCGGGACCAACGGCTTTACATGCTTTCCGAGGCACGGGGGTGTCCCACCACTAACTTACAAGACCAACGAGTCAGTCAAAAGTTGGTATGTAATACTTAAAAAATATTGTTATATTTATGACACAGACTAACTAAATCTCACCACAGCTTAACAACACGGGTCTACCCATCGAAACAGAACCATAATAATTATGTAAAACGACAATATAATGACAATACAATACAGGTTCGATGCCAATGGCGTATTGATTATGTTCAACGGATGTGTGTCGCATGATTTATCACGTCACAACATTGGATCCTGACTGTCAAACTGATTGAATTATTAATTCATTAGGGGGTAAGTAGGATGCGGAAGGGGAGATGGGTTTTTGCTTAGTTACATGATATCTATGTTATGTAAAAGAGAAAGGTCACTCATTCTCTGACTAAACATCAAATCTTGAAATTAATTGATCTATGAAGCTGTTTGGCAATTTATAGGTGAAAACAATTTGACTTCCATGTGGGAGAAGAGATGAAGACGTGAGAAATAGCTAGTCATTTATAAGCTCAAGTATAGAGTAGTCCAGCAACTGCTTCCTCGGCCTAGTGGTCCTAAGCGCGCCTGCTACGCTAGAGGTCTTGGGTTCGATTTCCAGGTCGAGCAAAAAGTGTTGCTGGGATTTTCTACGAAAATCTAGGCTCGCCCGTATTACATGGGACCAAAAACATACCGGCGGTGTACATTGGTACACCTCTGCCTAACCCTTCGGGGTATGTTATTGTGAAGACATACCCGGCTGCGGAATGTTGGGTCAAGAGTTCGATTCCCAGGTCGGACTAGGTGTTATTGAGTGTTTCGAATAAGATGTTCTCAGAAGCAGCCCGAAGCTTAGAAGTTGATGGTGTGACACCCTCGTGGCTTGAAAAACACGTAAAGCCGTTGGTCTTGCACCTGATATCTCCCCACTTGTCACCGATAGCTAATAAATTGGCATATGAGACTTATAGGTGATGTCGGAGGACTGCCGTCCCATCGGACTATGAGAGTGAGGGCAGAGAGGGTATAACTATGTTTACGCACACACTTGTACCTATAATATCTCCTGCGTACTAAGCTAGTGTTTATTGTCCACGATGACTGTTACTCGATCGGAAGACTAGTACTGTAATGAGTTGATTACTTAAACATACCATCACGCCTGATTTTCCCGAACGGTTAGGCAAAGGTGTAACCAATGTACACCCACAGTTCGCCTGTTAGTTTAGTTCCCATGTAATAGGGCGCGAGCCCATTGACATTAACCGGGCACAAATCCCAACTCCTCTGTAGTGCTACTGCCCGCGGTAGCCTAGTGGTCCTAAGCACGACTGCTACGCTAGAGGCGTGGGGTTTGATTCCCAGGTCGAGCAAAAAGTGTTATTAGGTTTTTCTATGAAACTCTCAGTGGAGTTAGGATTTGTGTCCGGTTAATGGCAATAGGCTCGCCCACTATTACTTATGACCTAAAAAAAATACCGGCGAACTGTGGGCGTACATTTCTACACCTCTTCCTTACCCTTCGGGGAATACAGGCGTGATGGTATGTTACGTTAAATCCCAACTCTGAGCTGCTAATGACAATTTCATTGAAAAACCAAGAAAGAACGAGCGAAAGAGCTGATTACAATAACCTAAGTATGACTTGCACCACTGATCATCACGCACGCATTCTCTCAAAACTTACGGAAATACCCCCCTTCACCTCCCCTCCCTCACCTGCATACAATCCGATAATAACACAAGATTATTAGACATGAATTATAGTCGCAATTAGACGCGACAGTTAGGGAAACGGCACTGTCGCGACAAAGCGCAGGACGCGCGGCGGACAGTTGCTAACGTAAATCAATCAACGAGCTTGAATGGAGCTTCTGTTATGATAATGTTATAAGAACTGTGTTATGTATAGATTATAGGGTTCTAATTAGATTGATGATGTCATAAAAGAAGATGTTCGCAATCCCTAAAGAATCGGTGCTTCCCTTCCAATAAAAGTAATTATTTACATTGTCTCACACTTGGAATTTCTGCGGTATCGTGTGTAAGTTTTCAAACATATATAAACTTACATACACAAACAGACAGACCGGGAACAACTATCGGGACACGCAGCTAGCAGCCAATCTCTTAAAATCATTCGTTCGGTAAACAGATTAAAAATAACACTTACTCGTCATTTTTTCTTAAATAGGCGGTTAACCTCAAGGATGAGGTTGCGCGTTTGAGACCAGTCAAGTACCAATGTGTTGTGTATACTTAGTTATGTGCTTTTCAAGTTTATTATGAATATTACTGAAATAGGTGGAGGAAAACATCTTGAGGAAACCTGAACAATAAGTATTCCTTCTCTGCCTTTTTCCTGCAGTGAAACAATATTAGCAAATAGGCTGGTATTTTTAATTGACATGTTGATAAATAACTGCCTCGTTAGTCTAGTGGTCCTAAGCGCGACTGTTACGCTAGAGGCCCTGGCTTCGATTCAGGTCGAGCATAGTACTATTCGGTTTTTTTATAAAAATTTCAGTAGCAGCTCGGAGTTAGTATCTATGTCCGGTTAATGGCATTAGGCTCGCCACCTATTACATGGGACCTAAATACAAGCGAACTGTGGGTGTATATTGGTACATACACCAGCTCTGCCTAAACCTTCGGGGAATACAGACGTGATGGTAGTTATGTAGTTTATGAGTACCATGGAGCCATTTATTTATTCAATTATTATGTGTTGGACACAACGAGCATGGTGGTTGAGGGCTTTGTCATGCTCACTTAAATGTCTCGCTGATGGTGGCGCGTGGGTTGGAGCATTTGGTTCCCTTCATGATGGTTGAGCTAAGTAGTGCTGATCCTCGCGCCACGTTCGTGAATGAGCGCTGTCAGTTGGGGTTGTTCATCTCTTAACTGCCATGGCTTACATCTTTAGTACTATTTTTTTTTTTATTGTTTTATATTCATCTTCATTGTTTTCACATATAGAAGCACCAAGAATATTATAACCAAGATTTTGATGAAACCAAATTGGAAGAAAAGAGTGTCCATGGAGTTTCTTGCTCGTTCTTCTTCATAGAGACCTATGTTTTGGAACGAGCAACGAGCTTCAACTTTTTCTATGGGTAACTTCTTGACAATTCAAAAGTGCCTGTAAATGGTCTAATTGAAATAAATATTTTGACTTTGACTTTATAAACAATAATTATTGCAGTTACACAGAGGCCTTTCAAAGTATCTAGATTATTCCAGTAGTGCTCACGGGAGGTAGTGTGAGCACAGATCGTGAAGCGTAGTTATCTGGACAGCGGCCACCACCGATATGTTTTGTAGTCTCGCAGGCGGAGCTGTACCGCTGTGGACGCGTGTTTGTAGACGTGGGAATGAATAGAGGTGGCGGTTTCAAATGTGATTAGAAATTGTGGGTACTTGATAAAGAACAATAAAGTCTTCTGCTACAAAATACTTAAAAAGACTTCTACAATGTTTTTAGTAAAACCTGAAAAAGAAGTTGGACATTCAAACTAACTTCAAAAATTTGGAACCTGCTCTAAACAACTGTAATAATACAATCCTCCTGATGGAATTTCCGTCTTGGCGGCCAATCTAAATAGAGAAATCAAAATCAAAAAATACAGGTGCACTCCCTTTTCCCTCTCTCTCTTAGTCCGATGGAACGACGAATCTTACACAACCAGGGAGAGATCAGCCGCAGGATCAACGGATTTACGTGCTTTCCGAGTCGCGGGGGTGTCACTCCACCAACTTTCAAATTCTGGGCTGCCACCTAGAAATTCCCGGTGATTTTCCAACAACACTTTGCCCAACCTGGGAATCGAACCCAGAACCCAACGCTCAGCAGTCGCGCTTGCTAGACCAACGGGTAAGTCAATGAAACTATATAAAAACGAATTAACAATTTATATTCTAATTTCGAATTCAAAAAAATAAAAAAAATTCAAACCGTCCATTCTAACATAAGGCTAGCTCCACACCGCACCATACCATGTGGCTAGCCGAAATTTAGATGTCACAAGTGTAGCTCTTCTGGCTAATGTCCGGCCACCGAGTTGTTTGTTACTGCCGTGTGGCGCGCAAGATGGAAGATAGTAGCGAATTATACGCTCTTGTGCGAGCCTAATGGGTTCGCTTTACTTTGTGATGCGCTACAATTTGCATGGATGGCAATTTGATTGATAGCTGTGATTTTAGTTGCGTAGGAATTGTGTTTTGGGGTTTTTGGGAACGCTTTGCTGTGGTGCTTGTTGAAAATAGTGGTGGGTTTTATAATAGTTAATTGTTTTAAAACTGATTAGGAAATCTTAAGGTTATCACATGAGCGATATTATCACCATGGCAATATTTATAAATTTACGCTATACAATTATTTGTTACGTGCAGGAATCGAACCCTATACACCAAACCAAGCAGCCATTTGCTCAGCCGCTGCGCCAACCGTGTTAAACAGCTGTTCCTCAAACGATGACTGCACGTTTCAGGTGTTGGTGGACACTACTAATGACGCTAAACTCATGGCTTCGTTCAGGATCGACTCAATATCGACTGCTAATAACACGCTAAGAAATTGTTGAATAGATTTTTAGTCCTTATAAAATACGGTACCTATCTAGTACTTGACCTGTTTGTATCGTGGAACACTATATTGCCATATATTTATATTCATACCTAACTTCTGCCCTTAAATTTGTACGCATAAAAGTCAAGTATACCATAAACCATGAATCTCTACAATAGTCTAGCTTTCTATCAATGAAGAATCTTTTTATTGAACCAGACACACTTACGACCAAAAAATAACTACCTATTACATTTTTATAAGGTGTATACTGAATAGAATTATTAAAAAAAAAACAACTTGTGAAATCAACATACAAACACACACGCGAACAAAAAATCGCCCACACTAAATAATCAATCTGAAAACATAATAAGGCAGTACACACACCGAACGACAAAGCGCCACAAATGACGCGCGCTGCGATCAACAAGCCACGCTTGTTATTCAATAACCGTCCCGGGCGATATCAATTTATCACAGGTTCAATGAAGGCGAAACTATATTTCATAGCTGTACTGCATGACATTGAATCTGCGATGTTATCTGCGAATACATTATGAAATTCCAACCGACTGGATAGCCAACCCTAAAACTTGCAACTAAAGTTCAATTTCAAATGGAAATGTTTACGTAGATAGGACGTTTGGTGGGATGGTGAAGGTTGCATATTGACGTCATCCTAAAGGGAGGTAGGCAGTCGAATGCAAAACGGTTGAACCATGGATTTGGCATATGTTATAGGGTGGTAACTATTGTCTGACACACGGTTCAATTAATATTTAAAACTAACATAATAATTTCTAGAAATGTCAATGGTTGCTAGAATTGCATCCGCAACCTCATGAATGAATTGGAAAAGGATATATATATTGACAGGTCACTTCAGTAAAATTATCACTGCAAGTAATTTTTACAGCATATCACTTCAGAAGACGGAATCTATTAATGAAATTAAAAACATTCAAAATCTAGTTGCAATCTCCTCTCAGCGACAGTCAATGTCAAAACATGCAGGTATATTTATTTATTTATTTCATTTAGGTTAACCAACAATAAATTGTTTACACTATATACATTTCTGATCTAATGACTAGAGTAACATTTGCAAGTGCAACAATTAATTACAGGTTATCACCACATGCACAGAAAACGGCTTTACATAACACATTTATAAATTATTGAAATTACAACTTTTACATACAATGAATAAGTATTTCAAAACAATAATAAAGAAAAAATTTCGTAACATTCAATGCTGTATACAACATATAAAAATTAAAGAAATTAAATAAAAAAAAGAAAAACCGTATATAAAAGTCATTTTTGACAGATTCACACAAGGATTTATAACTGCATCATCAGCCTAGTAGTCCTAATTGCAACTGCTAGGCTAGAGGTCTTGAGTTTAATTCCCAAATCGAGCAAAGTGTTATTGCGGTTTTCTAATTAATTCGTAGTGCTCGGAATTAGGATTTGTGCCCGGTTAATAACAATAGGCTCGTCCCCATACATTAGACCTAAACATGCCGGCGATCTGTGGGTGTACTTTGACACACCTTTGCCTAGCCCTTTGGGGAATACAGGCGTGACGGTATGTTTTATGTGACACTGGGATTAAATTGCAATCGTTCCTAAAACTTAGTAGAATTGCCATTGTCAGGAAAACTGCACTCGCACTAGGTTAGAAATTAGAAGTATCTAAAATCTCCCATTACTTAATTAGGTTTGAAGCCAGCGGGTACTACAAAAAAAACAATTGAATAACACCCCACTGAAACAAATCGTCCGTGTGTATCACACCTAATCTATATGTCTTAGCTGATTCGGGCGGCTGTATGTCATATCGAAACTAGTGAGCATGCTACTAATTGCCGGCCGCGCGCGTATTGCGACAATTCCATTTGTCTGTCTGTCTGTACGAACCCTTTGATTGAGCCTGGGTGTGGCGGTTATTGATACATTTGTACTGTATTCGGGATTATGGGAGATTATTGTTTGAGTGTAAGCTGTGGAGGTAAATAAGGCATGATTTGAAGCGTTTATGGCGACATTGATAGATGTTTCAATGTTTCTGTTTTGATAATAGGGTTTAAAATTATAGTGTTGACTAGTAACTAGGGCAACTAGAATCATGTACCTGTACTAGTTATTTTGAACCGTATTTTTTTAACAAAGAAATTTTATGGCAGATGTCACAGGCAACTACGGAAGGGGACGCCCTAGAAGGACCTACCCTGACCTTATTGGTGAGGTTCTTCAGAAAGGTCGGGTGCGCAGTACTCGTAACCGGCGTGCTTGTATGACCAGATGTATGAACGTGGACGAGGCGAAAGGAGTATGTAAGGATTGTAGCGTGGTGGCGTTATGTGCTTTCTGCCTAATCCAATGGGAAAAAGGCGTATGTACTTTTTTAACAGTAGGTCTATGGTATTCTTTACCCTTTCTTCTCTATACGAAAGAGCGGCACTATTTTTTTTTCTTGCATTTCATTAATAAGTTATACGTGAATGTGCTAGTTCCAATTCTGAGTTCCTTTTCTGGCATCAAGAGGGCAATTCTCATAACATTTAGGAACGTTTACCATTTAATCTCAGTTTTTATCTGTTAAAAGTGCTATTTGACTAGTTATGGCAGCAATTGTCGCTAAAGTGACTAAAATTGACCTTCAGGTGTAAAAAAAAATTGATACCGACGCAATTAATTTACATTTCGAGATATTGTGGATTAGCTTGTTTTAGCAGAACTAAGATCAATATTGTAGAAATATCTATTCCCAAAGCCATATCATTTAAAGAATGCTCCAGACATTCCATGAGGTCCATCAATCATCACTTCCTACTTTTATAGATTCATACAAAAAGGAATGTTTAATCTAACCCCCCCAATGCCATCAAACGCCACAAATTAACAATTCCAACTTTCAATATACGTCATAACCCTAAAAAGCGGGTGGCGGGCAAAAACGACCAACTTAATAGGATTGACAAGATTCCCGACGACCAATAAAAGATGGGGGCCGATCCCATAAAACTATAAGGAGAAAATATGTCTAGAGGATATTTTTCTGAGCTATAACCGTGACCATTGGAACCCCGAATGTCATACCAATGAATTCATGTCCCGTCATTTTTTTGCGCGGTTTATCGCGTTTCTTTATTACGGTCGGTCGTTTTTGGCTTGTTGGGTATGTATTTTTATGGGCAGCATTCGAGGGGTTAGCCAGCTTTACCGCGAATTTGTTTATAGCACACATATTGGTTTCGGTGATCGCATTGTCTGTTTTATTTTTTAATAATGCTGTAATAGGGGATCTCTTACTTTTATTTCTAGTTGTAAAAGTGAATATTGGGGATAAGTTCTTAAGCCATAAGCTGTTATGTTAGATGGTTCATTTGGTGATCTTTTATACGAGTTATATCTAGATCAGATACCAGTAAGTCTATTCTGTTAAAGCCTCACTTGGTGAATTTGCATGAAATAAGCTTGAGATAAGCTGTTGTAATAGCAGAGCTCTTTGCGAAGGAGCTCGTCCGGGGAAATACTACCACCATACCTATTTCTGCCTCAAATCAGCGTTGCTGTGTTCCGGTGTGAAGGGTATGGGTGCCGGTGTAATTACAGGCACATGAGGCATTTTAACTTTGTCTCTGTGATGGCTACGCATTTGCAAGGCCTCTGGTATTGCAGATGTCTATAGGTAGCGGTGACCTCTTAACATCAGGTGGGCCGTCCGCTTGTTTGCCATCCAATGATATAAAAACAGAAGCTGTCATGATTTCTGATGATAGGAATACGGCTCATCAGGTGTTCTCTTTTTCAATTTTACTTAAGAAGAATAAACAAAATAGCACTACCCTTTCTGTGTTGGATAGTGATTTAAGCCTGTTATGTTTGGTGATGACGAGCGATAAAAAAAAGTATTGTGTGTAGTATTCCAAGTAACTATGTCTTGTAGTCATGAGGTTGCGATGAAGGGCGCCATTCCTATTAAAACTAGGTTACTCATCAGTTGTTGGGTTTATGTATTTATTTATTTTTTACACATAAAACTTACTTTTGAATAATAATTAAATTACAAACTAAGTAAGGTTAATAAAAGAAATGGCTAGCTAGATAAAAGTTTTAAGGAATCACACGAAAAATAAAATAAAAATGGACATTAACGAAGAATATAATAAAACAATATATTGACGAGAAATAAAATAAATATCAAACTAAAATAAAAAATAAAAACTCAATGCCAAAGGAAAGTAAAGTAAAACTGGACACTGACAAAGAATTAAATAAAAGTAAAACTGGACACTGACAAAGAATTAAATAAAAGTAAAACTGGACACTGACAAAGAATTAAATAAAACAGGACACCAATAAAAGTTAAACACATACCATCACGCCTGTATTCGCCGAAGGGTACACCCACAGTTCGCCGGTATGTATAGGTCCCATGTAATAGGGGGCGAGCCTATTGCCATTAACCGGGCACAAATCCTAACTCCGAACTGCTACTGAGAATTCTATAGAAAAACCCAATAACACTTTTTGCTCCACCTGGGAATCGAGCCCAAGACCTCAAACGTAGCAGTCGCGCTTAGGACCACTAGGCCAACGAGGCAGAAAAAAAAGTAAAATAAAACTAAGGGCATTACAAAACTCATCCCAAACCAATCAATTGTCAAGTATAAATTAATGCATCCTCCAATATCATAGAAATGACATAATTGTGACACTCCAAGACTAGGGCGCCATCAAACACTCGAATAATAAGACAAAGCATTGAATACAAAGAGCTGTATTAAAAACACGAGCATTGTGGCCTCCCCCCCGATATGGAGGGCTTTCGACTCGATCTCGGGAAGACATCCATTAGGTATTATTGAAAATTTTAATATCAAAAATTGCGAAGAGGGTTTTTTGCGTCACGATACGATTGGCAAGGCTTCCTAAATGACATAGCAGTAATATAGCACACTTTAGTAACTTCTAATAATCTTCTTCCTTCGACTTAGTCCGCGCCATAGGCTATGTTTATGCTACTATGGAATATTGTAGTTTTCTTTCAGAAGAAGATGAAAGATTTATTGATTGATTGATTGCGTGACCTTTTCTTTTGTACCCATATTCGCAAATTAATATGATTATGAGATTTTTTTGTAATCTGACTAGTACTTCCAGAAATTACCTCTTACAAACATAACATACTATCATGTTTTCCCCGAAGGGTTAGGCAGAGGTGTACCAATGTACACCCACAGTTTGCCGGTATGTTTAGGTCCCATGTAATAGGGGGCGAGCCTATTGTCATTAACCGAGCACACATCCTAACTCCGAGCTGCTACTGAGAATTTAACAGAAAAACCCAATAACACTCAAACACACAAACACTCAAAAAAATTAGGTACCTCTTAATAATATTTGTACAGTCTATCAATATACCCCGCGGTATCACCCGCATTCAGTTACATCTTTGGTTACTGCTCCGCTCCCGTTGGTCGTAGCGTGATGTTATATACGTATGAACCTTCCTTTTGAATCTTTCTATCTAATGATAAAAACCGCATTAAAATTTAAAAGATCTAAACGTACCTACAGCCCGCGGGATGCATTTTTGTTTTATACTATTCATGTAAAGATGTATCTTTTCAGTTGCTTTTACAATACTAGTACCACGGACATACGACACTGCTACGACATCGTCACGACTGGAATCGTCGCCACTAAATCTGGTCGGAAACGTTTCAAGAAATATCATTTGGTATCGCGAGTGAGCCACTTCTGTTTTATAGCCTTCTCTATATTGTGCGATTTGAATGTTACATTCTTGATATTTAGATCAATATCTGTGTGAATGTTTTGCAATTTCTATAGGTAGTCGTATATGATTTCTGTCTTTCTTACCTAGGTACATCTATGAGACGTAGAAGTATTCTCCAAACCGATTCCAGCCACAACGGCTAATCTTAATGCAGACTAGCCAAGTGCGCAGAAGATATTACAGAGAACAAGTGTGTGCGCAAACACAGGTGCACTCCCTCTTCCCTAACTCTTATTGTCCGATTGGACGGCAATCCGACACTGCCGGGGAGATATCAGGCGCAGGACCAACGGTTCTACGTGCTTTCCGAGACACGGGGGTGTGACACCACCAAATTCTAAACTCCGAGCTGTTAATGAGAAATTTCTAATGGAAAATCCAACATCACTGTTTGCCCAACCTGGTCATCGAACCCAGGACCCCACGCTCAACAGTCATGCTTGCCGCCACGAGACCAACGGGGCAGTCTAATATAATCAATTTTAAGAGATTTTAGGTTTGTGTGTTTGTTTAAATACGTAAATCTCTGAAACTGACAGTCGGATTGGAAAAAATATTTTGTAAATGATAGCCAGATTCATGAGGAATAGCTATATAATATCACGCTACAACACACGAGCGAAAAGCAGTACCTAACCAAAGACGTAACTTAACGTGGTTGAAAAATACCACATCAAAGCATCTGACATTGACTTTGAATGACAGTAAAATTATATTTTTAGTTGTTTTAAAATCAACTCAATTGAGCTGGCAAAAAAGTGACGTCATAATTTGCTATTACTATACAAAATCTATGGAGTAATCTCGATTTGATTATTAAAAATAAGTCAATTGATTGGTGGTCGTAATGACACAATGGTTAAGGCGCCCGCGTCTCATGCACGAGGCTGTGGGTTCATAACCGGACACAAGCCATAACCGGACCAGACGCTGCACCCGATTGGCCCGTCAGTCGGGACGTTGGCGTGCAACGTCGGCGCCCAATAAAACCCAGAAAGGAACCAAAAACCCAAAAATAAACTTGATGTCTGTGTTCACAACTCGTGGCGGCTGCTACACTAATGTGACTTTTTCTATGTCATATTATTGTGCACCTACTTTCTAAGTTTATTCTGGACATCACTGACATCGGAGATGTCATTGTGAGGAAACCTAGACTTATTATAAATACAAGTTTAAAATCGCCAATCCGCCGTTAGCAAGCGTGGTGTTCAATGCTTGTGCCTTCTCTGTATGAGAAGAGGTTTTTGCCTTGCAATGGGACAATAATAGGCTGGTATTATTATCTAATACCAACTTCTTAAAACCAGCTAAGTTTCACACTGATCTCATTGACAACCGCATCCAGATATTGTACGGCTTTCAAAATTCACACAGGCAACATCTGTCCTACAATTTTTTTTACAGATCTTAATCCAAGCTGATCAAAGATCGGAAAAAAGTCGAATGTTGAAGATTTTGTTATAAAATTATAAAGCGTAACGTATCCAGCTGAGTACGTATCGAGTTTGATTGTGAAGTATGTGAGATGATTAGGGTTCTGTAGTGCGAAGTGGAAGATGGTTTTGAAAATGGTGATTTTAGATCATTTATTGAGTTGTCGAGGTAAGCTATGGCTGGTGATTATTCGGTATCATTTTCATTTCAAGTGCCACTTTTGAATTTAGGAAACTGGTTCATATAATGTTACCAGTCTCCTAAATTGAATAAAAACGAACGTATGGGAGAGGTACCATAAGTATTACGAAAATAAAGATTGCCACTAAATTGCATTCTATTGCAATATTTTGGATTAGGAAAAGCTTAAAGAATAATCGATGTTTGCGTTTTGACGAAACTGTGAGATAAAAAAATTAAATGGACCCAAAATAAAGTTTTCGTTTTTCTTCTCGTTTGCAAGTACACAAAACACTTTGTTATTGATTTAGATAATTAATTAATTGTATACAACCCCAGTTAAGTAATTTAACCACTGTCCTCAAAAATTGCTTTGCGGCCAAACCTATTTGTTTGTTTCAATATTAAACAAACAAAAATACACAATAAAAAATTTAAGTACCAATAAAATTAATCAATAAACGTACGGAATCTTTAATACATCAAAAAATCAACAACACACCCCTGATACAATTTTGAAAAAGGAATAAAAAACTACCTTTCGCGATTCGACCTGTGTTTAACCGCTGTCAAGGGTTGTCAATCATACAGCTTCAGCCCCGCCCGCCGCCTCGCGTTTGACAGCCCTAGTCTGATATTATTTTACTTGTTTTTGATTTTGTTTCGTCTGTTAGTTGTTATTGTTTCTTATTAATTAGGGTTTTTATTGTTTTTGTTAACAATATAATAATGAATACCAATCTATTATTGTCCTACTGCAGGGCAAAGGCCTCTTCTCATACAGAGAAAGCACGAGCAGTGATCACTACCCTCGTTCAAAGCGTATAGCTTATTTCAGACTTATATTAATAATAAACTGCCTCGGTAGCCTAGCGGTCCTAAGCGCGACTGCTACGCTAGAGGTCTTGGGTTCGATTCCCAGGTCGAGCAAAAAGTGTTATTGTGTTTTTCTATGAAATTCTCAGTAGTAGCTCGGAGTTAGGATTTGTGCCCGGTTAATGGCAATAGGCTCGCCCCTTATTACATGGGACCTAAATATACCGGCGAACTGTGGGTGTACATTGTTACACCTCTGCCTAACCCTTCGGGGAATACAGGCGTGATGGTATATTTTTTTTTTTTATTAATAATAAAATATGATATTATTTTCATTTTTTATTATAATGATATGATATCATATTATTTATAAGTGAGTTTCAAATTCACGAGAATAATAAAATTCAAAATGGTGTCACCTCTATCAAAGATTTGTGTAATGGAAAAATCATACTAAAAACGAAAGTGTCTGTCCATCTGTTTGTTACGCTATCAGGTCTAAACCACTGAGCTGATTTTGATAAGATTTGGTATAGAGTAAGTTTGAACACCAAGAAAGAACATAAGCTACGTAAAAGGTAGCCTATGTTCTTTGTTGGCAAATGCTAGTATTATTTTTGAAAATAAAAGTACCATCATCATACCATCACGCCTGTATTCCCCGTAGGGTTAGGCAGAGGTGTATCAATGTACACTCACAGTTCGCCGGTATGTTTAGGTCTCATGAAATAGGGAGCGAGCCTATTGCCATTAACCGGGCACAGATCCTAACTCCGAGCTGCTACTGAAAATTTCATAGAAAAACCCAATAACAATTTTCTCGACGTGGGAATCGAATCCAAGACCTCTAGCGTAGCAGTCGCGATTAGGACCACTAGGCTACGGAGGCAGTCAAAAGTAACTTGAATATCAATACCGACATTATAATGACTAAATAATATTTTAATACTAAATGTGTACACTTAAAAAATTACTATTATTTACAAACAAAATAATCAAATTTCTTACACCAATAAATTTTACAAAAATATTGTGTAAGACATTTCAATAAATTTTGACACTAATCATAATACATATAATAAAAGATATGCTTCGAAATTATTCGACCACATTGACATGAAACTGACAGATGACAGACGGACAGACAAACCGATATTTATACACGTAGCATCAGTTATTATTAAATCATCAATCAGAATTAAATGCGGCTTAGAATCCTTGCTTAATTACTGGTTGCATGTTATTGATTAATTTCCACCATTATGTTATGGATCTTAAGGCAACTTTTTATAATTTCAGTAAAAAAGTAAGAATTTGAATACTTATAAGTTTGATTTTTAAAGTCGTGTTGGATCAGTGCTTAAGGCCCACCTCTCATGCACGAGGCTGTGGGTTCGCAACCGGGCACGGGCAAGCACCAATGTGACTTTTTCTGTTTCATTTGTACTTTCTAAGTTTAACTTGGACATCACTGAGATCAG
Organism: Caradrina kadenii; assembly: GCA_947462355.1. Classification (NCBI taxonomy): domain Eukaryota; kingdom Metazoa; phylum Arthropoda; class Insecta; order Lepidoptera; family Noctuidae; genus Caradrina; species Caradrina kadenii. Next base: position 1,009,977 of record OX381693.1, on the reverse strand, counting down.
TGAAGAAAAACATAGTGAGTAAACCTGGAATTGTAATGAATTTAAGTCTGAAATCGCCAATATTGTCATGAGCAAGCGTAGTGATCAATGCTCGTGCCTTCTCTGTATGAGAAGAAGCCTTTGGCCAGCAATATGATAATAATATTTTTGTTTTATTTTTTTGATATAAATAATTTGGAATCTCCGAGTCACAACAATTTATTGACAGATTGTACCAAACAAGCGGGTTCACATAGATTTCATCTAAATACCACACAAAGGAGCTCAATATATCAAAATCGATTTCTCAAGTACGGTTTTTTGTGCAACACTATTGTAGTCCATTCGATAATCTTGATACTTTGAGTATCATTGAGAAGGGTTATTCGCAAACCAGTGTTCAGTAAATACGTGAATAATCGGATCAACACAGGTAGGGAATGACATCCATCAAAATTACCGCAAGCGATTTTTTTTTCCACTTTTTTTGGGATGCTTTTGTCACATGTTCCCGTTTAAAAAAATGTTTTTGAAGAGCACCGAATTTTGTGGGATGTTTGCCGATTGATATAGTGTATTTTAGTTGACCAAGGCCTCCTCGGAGAGGGTAGTTAAAATACTAATCGAAATCAAATCAAAATGTTTTTTAATTTTTTAACAAGCTTTGACTTGCATGCTAGTGATTGGAGCCTCTTTTTAAGCAAATAAAGCCTGTGTTAGAAGACCCCAGAACGTAATAACTGATAACTTTGTCATTTAATTCGCATTCGTGTTAAGTCTCAAGTTGATTCCAAGACATTCATTTAAAATAATTTCCCCCTTTCTGTGGGAGAAATTAGGGGTTGAATTTCCGAAAAAAAATATTTCGATTTCAATTCCAGTACTTTCGGCTGATACTTTTTCGGTCAGTCAGGTTCTTCTCTTATTGTAGAATTGCGAAAAAATATTTCAATGTCTTTCTATTTAACGATATTCCTCTTACTAATTATCACCATCATACAAATTCTACGACCTCCCATAATTATTTCTTATTTTCAAAGTCTTACAACTTCTATTTTCGATAATCGAATGATTGGCAGCCTCATACTTGAATTGACTTGAGATGTAAGTTGCTCGGCTTGAGATCATCTTCATGAGATGCGACGAACTGTGAATGATAGTGTGTGGCCACGATAAGATAAGTGATGATGGTTTAGATGTTAGATGGTGCGGAACGTAGAAGGATGATGCCCCGCTGGTCTCATGATCAAAATGCAACTGCAGAGTGTGGCGCCCTAAATTCGATTCCTAAGTAGGGTAAAGTTCCGCTTCCGTTCATTGCTGTGATTAGGTTTGAAGCGTATAGGTGCAGACACATGAGACATTTCAGCTTCGTCTCTGGAATGGCAACGCATTTGCAAGAGCTCTGGTATTGCAGACGTCTATAGGCAGTGGTGACCACTTAAAATCAGGTGAGCCGATGGCCTATTTGCCATCCAACGATATAAAAAAAGTGTTATTGGGTGTTTCCATTAAGAACTTCTCAGTAGCGAGTCAAGCACCTCCGTGTCTCGTATAGCAAGTAAAGCCGCTGGTGCTGCGCCTCATCTCTTCCCGATCGTGTCGGATTGACGTCCCGTCAGACTATGAGAGTAAGGGAAGAGGGAGTGCACCTGTGCTTGCATACACACTTCTCACACATTATAATATCTCCTGCGTACTTGGTTAGCCTTGACTGAAATTTGCTCGTGAGTATAAATGTTAAATGTGGCGATGCAGTGCTAACTTTTCTATCATATAACATAATATACCATCACGCCTGTGTTCCCCGAAGGGTTATGCAGAGGTGTACCAATGTACACCGACAGTTCGCCGGTAAGTTTAAGTCCCATGTAATAGGGGGCGAGCCTATTGCCATTGCAGAATTTCATAGAAAAACTTTACAACAATTTTTGCTCCACCTGGGAATCGAACCCAAGACCTCTAGCGTAGCAGTCGCGCTCAAGAACACTAGGCTAACGAGGCAGTCTATTATAATTTTAAGTTAAAGAGAATCCGCTTTTTTTTTCAGTTTTCATCTTGTTCTTTAAATTTCCTTACTTTCTTTTTCTTTATAACTATTTGTTACTGCTGAATGATGCTAATGCTTGTAACCATTAAACGGAGCGTCTAACTTTAATAGTTGTTTTTTAGAAAATGCCAAAGAATTTTTTTCAATCACATCAATGTCAAATTTTATACCAAAATCAAATCATTAAAAAATTCTTTAGTACTCCGAACTTTACAAGGAAAAATTGAATTTAATGTCAAAGTCAAAACATTTATTTCAATTAGACCATGTACAGGCACTTTTGAATTGTCAAGAAGTTACCCATAGAAAAAGTTGAAGCTAGTTGCTCGTTCCAAAACATAGTGCTCTACGGAGAAGAACGAGCAAGAAACTCCATGGACACTCTTTTCAAATTGGTTTTTACAAAATCTTGTTTACAATATTCTTGTTGTTACCCCTTTCCAAAAGGTACTTAGAAGTTAGCCGAATCATAACTAATCCATTTTTTTATGCAGCCTAACCACCAGACATGCACGCTAGAATGTAAAAATCAGAATTCACACAGAACGACAGTCGTTGACCCAAATCTCCATAAACCGAGAGAATGTGAAACTCCTAGTCGATATAAGCATTGAGAATTCAATGAATATCGTTTGCTACATGTAAAACAATCTTCCATATTGGCTGTAAGTTATTCAAAGCTGTACCAGTTCAACTTTCTCGTGTTTTATTTGCTCATTGAGTTGCGATACTCTTTGTGTGGACTATGTCTTAAGATGAAGAGAGTGAGTTGGAAGATCGAAATTATAATCTTCTTTCTCTTTCTTTTTTGGCCTGCAAAGGCCCCCCCCCTTGTCCTTATATATATTATTTTCTTGCGCGGAACCATCTCTCTCCACTAATATAATAAAGCTGAACAGTTTGCTAGTTTATCTCAAAGTCAAAAGTCAAAGCATATACATTATTTTAATTAGACTATTTACACGCACCTTTGAATTGTCAGGAAATCGGTCAAAAAGTTGAAGCTGGTTGCTTGTTCCAAAACTTAGGGCTGTATCTGTATATCTTAAAATCACGTGTTAGCCCAATTATCGAGGAGGCTTCATAACGTCATGCTACGACGTACCGGAGCGAAGTATTAATCAAAGACACAAGCGTAAAACCGTGAGGTATTGCTAGTTATACATAATTTCAATCCGAAAGTAACTGTGTCTATTCTGTTTGTCTGCTTATAATCTCATTATCACAAAAGCCAACGATAATGATAGAAAAGTGAAATGATGAAACCGATGCATTAAAATACACATACCATACCATCACGCCTGTATTCCCTGAAGGGATAGGCAGAGGTGTACCAATGAACATCCACCGTTCACCGGTAGATTTCGGTCCCATGTCATGAGGGGCGAACCTATTGCCAATAACCTGTCACAAATCTTAACTCCGAGCTGCTACTGAGAATGTCATAGAAAAACCCAAAAAAAAAATTGAAATAATACTTTGAAAAAAAAAAAAAAAAGTTGACTAAACCTTTGTTTTATTTTTGGCACACCGCCATTTAATTCGCCCTAATTTTTCCACTTGTACCACATTATAAAGGGGATGTCAGAATATACGTCAAACGTCATCGGCCTGGTAGACAGCTCTTCGGTTTTGATATAACCGTGTCTTATAAATATTATATCCATGTACCCTGGACCTTATATCGACAATGCCGTTACTGGAATTTGAACTTAGCACCACTCATTTTATAGTAGGTTTTTGATTGGAAACTAAAAAATCATAAGGGTGAATTACCCATCAGTTTGTCAGGATGAGCAACCAATTATAAGTCAAGTTTGATATTTCTCTTTAGAATTTTGATTTCTTTCAATTCTTTTTGTATCGGTTTGACGAGCGAAGTGGTTATTTATAATTAAAATGGCGATTCCTGATCTCTTAGCGTGTGATACGATTTTTTAATTTGGTGTCGATCAAAAGGATTATGTGATTCTAATTTAGGATTCAATTTTATGTGAAGATTTGCATTGCGTAGCTGTGAGATGAAAATGTCAAGGATATTAACAAGCTTAAATTCCTTTGCGTAAACTAACAAAAAATAATTAGGTATCTGTTTGAAAGGTCTTAATTACAGCTTTTTACAAAATAAATTACAAATGTATACAAGGTGCACATTACCATCACGCCTGTATTCCCCAAAGGGTTAGGCAGAGGTGTAAGTATCGATGTACACCCACTTCACCGGTATGTGTAAGTCCCATGTAATAGGGGGCGAGCCCAGAATCAGAAGCAAGTATGCTAAAAAATACTTAATCTATTAAAGTCTCTATTGAGGTACATATTAATTGATGATCTTAAAATATTGTACTACTTAGTAGATGTAAGCCATTAAATAAATTCCCTTACTTTCATGCGATATCTACTTGAAAGAGGTGGGTGGTCTATGGCTCGAAGGGACCACACATTTTGCGTACGCGCATTGAGTAATGCTGGAGGAGAATGTTTTGACTGGAAGGTCAACATAGACTTCCATTAGCTTCTGTCTGGTATTGAAACAGATTTAAGGGGAGATCAGAAGAAATAAAAAAATTGAGGAACTGACTCCGTTCTCACTAGCATTAACAAAATACATGACACACCATGCAACTGTATTCCCCCAAGGTTTAGGTAGAGGTGCACCAATGTACACCCACAGTTCGCCGGTATGTTTAGGACCCATGTAATAGGGGCTAGTCTTTTGCCCTTAACCGGGCACAAATCTCAACTCTGAGCTGCTACTGAGAATTTCACAGAAAAACCCAATAGCACATTTTGCTCCACCTGGGAGTCGAACGCAAGATCTCTAGCGTAGCAGTCGCTCTTAAGACCAATCAGTCTAAGTAACAAAATACATTTAGCGCTAAACAAAATAATGCATCGTTCTATTTCAGTCAATCATTTGAAGTTGATAGAGACAGAATGATGATTTAGATACGTTTAGCACTAAACGTACTTAATGACTTTAGGTGCAAGGGTAAACCGTGTTGGCCCAACAATGGTTAAGACACCTGTTTCCCATGCATGGTTACCGGTTCAATACCGGACCAATAAGAATTTTTGCAAAGCATAACGCACTAAGTTTATCTTGGACACCACTGACATCGGTGAAAAAACCCGAACTTTTATCTGGTTTTAGTCTGACTAGTGACTTCTCTGGATGAGAAGAGGCCTCTACCGTGCAGAGGGATAATAATAGGCTGGTATATTAGGTGCAAGCAGGCCTACCAAAAATTCTCTCGAAAATCTAAAGACAAAACTATCAAGACGACAGTTTAAAAGAATAATACCAGAGTACACTACAATCATCGTAAACATCGATTTAAGAATACTTAATCAAATGTTCCCATTCAAAATCAATTTCAAAACAAAAGAACAGCAGTGCCCACTATTATTAGTCATTTATTTTCCAAATGACAATAACGCTGCTACCATAAAAGATCAGGCCAATAAAAATCAATACAAACTCGAACGGGCATAAAGTCTCTGGTCGATTGTCTGAGGATGTTGTACGGGAAGTGGTCAGCTACTTACGGCCCAATACGTCTTGTAAATATGGGTAGGAGCAAAAAGATTATCCGTGATTGTTTATTGTATTGAATCGTTTATGTATGGTCGGGAAAAATATTGTAGGATAATTCTTTAAAAAAAACAATCGTGCTTGTTTTTCGATTTCTGGGGCTATTGATAGAAAAATACACAGCTTCATTATACCTAGATCCCCCAAGAGTTTAAATTTGGTGTCGCTGATTAAAAAAAAACAGTTTACCACACAACAGTGCAATGTTTACAAGGCCAAAATGTATAGAACAGCTAATTTTATTTATAATCCATGATAAGTAGCGCGTCAATGTTCCTAATACAAAACATCTAAGAGCTAATTTCTGGCAATCCATAACAGATTACAATAATAAATGTTTTATTGTATCTTAACTTCTAAGTACCATCATACCATCACGCCTGTATTCCCCGAAGGGTTAGGCAGAGTTGTAACAATGTACACCCACAGTTCGCCGGTATGTTTCAGTCCCATGTAATAGGGGGCGAGCCTATTGCCATTAATCGGGCACAAATCCTAACTCCGAGTTGCTACTGAGAATTTCCAAGTGGATGAAGTCGCTAGCCAGTTAATTTTATAACCAAAAGTTGAAATCATCAATGACATCTTTTGAAATTTACAGAACAGTTTCAAACCAGGCAAGGATTAATATCGGCAAGCCTGCCACACTATTCCCATCCACTGTATCTCCTGAAAGGCAGAATCAACAGTGGAGAGCGCCAGAAAAGCGCCGAGGCAATGAAGCTCGACGAGTCCCGGAGAAATGATCCAACAGTCTTGGATCCCGCAACAAAATTAGTCGGAAGTTAGAAAAAACTAATCTCGGCAATAATTATTAGAAGATAAAAGATATTAAAAAGACATCTGCTGACCGTACATAAAATGGTAGGCAAATGAGTTGTGCGAGTGCCGATACCTGCGGTGGAGAACTTATTTTCATATTTGTCCCTCTACATTATTTATTACATTTGCTTCAGGGCTGTCCCTGAAACTAAATTTATTGATTTGTTCTTAAGACCTATTTCATAATAGTATAATGTTTTTGTTTAGGGATGGGACGTCATCGAATTACTTCCCCCGCCCTGGACGGGGCGGAAGGGAGTGTCAGACTTTTACTGACTAAAAACCATTCATGTTCCTTCTTAATTAGGCTCATTATTGCACTGACTCGTTAGTAGTTAGGTACCCGATGTGTCATATTAATGCCCCCACCAAATTGTTAATATGGTATCCATGTACCATCCATCATAATGAATAATACAGCATATTTACTTTATTACCTTCCAAAATTTCCAGTAAAGAACATTGAAGAGCCGATAGACAATTAAGATAAAATTTAACGAGCCCCCATAAGGGGCAACCATGAGATTTGACGTGACCACGCGTATTGTTCATATTTTTTAGTCTGCCGATTGTCCCATAAGCAAGGTATTCAAATTAGGAACGAGCATTGTGCTCAAGGAATACATCGCCGATGCTTGCGCCGATCTAAAGGTGAGGTTATGTTAGAGGCTGCTGCAGTATCTATCTTGTTTATGGGCGAATTGCACGAAAGTTTATGGTGGTAAAAAATCAAAAGATTTCTTCCGCTCTTACAGACTAAAACTCATCCGTGTTTCTCTAAATGCTATTTGCGTTCCAAGGCCGCAATAACTCTTTCGAACAAATTCCACAAACCTGTCAAAGTTTTATCCCTAGCATCTGTAAAATCAGATTGATTATCTATATACCTCGCGGTGTCACCCGCGTTCAGTTACGTCTATGGTTACTGCTTCGCTCCGATTGGTAGTAGCATGATGTTCTACATACAAACCTTCTTGAATCGTTCTATCTATTGATGAAAACCGCATTAATATCCGTTGCGTAGTTTATTTAAGTCCGACAATTAATTATTAGTAAAAAAATAATTGTACGTTATGTACATAAAAAAATCAATACAAAAAAAAACAAAAGAGATAAATGTAAAGAATATTTACAGGCATCGTTAGAAATACATAACATCTCATTATAACAGCGGCACGACACAGCAAATAATTTGCTATTCAAATTAGGACTTTAAATAGTGCGCGTTAAAATAACTTTCATTATGACAAGATAAAAAGGTGACAGCTCGCGGGCGGCGGTTTTGTCGAAGTGATTCCGGCTGTTATAACCATGACCATTATTTTACAAAGCAACGGCAAACAAATAGCTATCCAGAAAATTATTCGGTAGTGTGTCCTCAGCTTAGGATCTTGAATAATTATCCTAGTATGTATCGCATTCTAAGCAGATAGCTCTATTTGTGCGGGTAGGTACGCTTAATCTTTGTTTTTCTTCAAGATCATATTTTTTATGAGAATTTCAGACTGTTCACGCATAGTAACACTCTTGTATTTTAATGTCTTATAAACCAATAAATATAATATCAGCCTATTATTGTCCCACTGCAGGGCAAAGGCCTCTCCTCATACGGAGAAGGCACGAGCATTGATCTCCAAGCTAGCTCAAGGCGGATTAGCGATTTCACACTATATTAATTAAAAGTCCAGATTTCTTAAAAATGTTTTCCTTTGTCTGTGTCGATATAAACAATATAGATAGGAGAGGTATCTGTGATTACAATGATTCTGGATATTTAACGCTGACTAGTTTTAAATCTTTTCTAAGAACCTACATGGAATGTTATTACTGGATAGTAATCTAATACATTTGATATTTTAAACTACTCTTACACTATAAAAAAAATAATTAACCCCCGATAGAAGAATAGCACCGCAGCTAACAAAAGAGCTGATAATTTTGAAACCGCTGAATCGATTACCATCAAACATAGCTAAAAACACTCCCGACTAATTCACATTTCAAACAAAAACAAACAAAATCAAAATCGGTTCATGCGTTCGAGAGCTACGATGCCACAGACAGACACACACACACAGAGACACGTCAAACTTTTAACACCCCGTCGTTTTTGCGTCGGGGGTTAAAAACTAGTTATCGGTAGATTGTGGGATGGGTCGTTTTGGCAGAACTAAGCCTATAAACTTAGACCACCCAAGTCTTTATTTCGTGTAATAATAATATCCAAGTACGCAGGAGAAATTGTAGCGTACAAGACAGGTGCACTCCCTCTTCCCTTACTCTCATAATAGTCCAATAACTATTTCGTATAAGTACATGAAAACTACAGGTGTAGGTACCTTTCTTCAATGTAATCTTCATCGTAAAATAACATGAAGGGTTTTTAATAAAGCATGCCCGAAATATTGGAAATGTGAGGTTTTTTGTTCATCCTTCTCTATAGAGACTTTCTGACTAACTGACTTAAAGTCAAAGTCAAAGCATTTATTTCAATCAGACCATTTACAGGCACTTTTGCATTGTCAAAAAGTTACATTTAAAAGTTGAAGCTAGTTACTCCTTCCAAAGCGTAGGTCTCTATGGAAAAGAACGAGCAAGAAACTCCATGCACACTCTTTTCTTCCAATTTGGTTTTTACAAAATCTTGGTTACAATATTCTTGTTGCTTCTATACGTATAAACAATGAAGATAAATATAAAACAATAAAAAAAAATTGTAGGCACTAAAGATGTAAGCCAGTTAAGAGATGACCAATCTCAACTGACAGCGCCCGTTCACGAACATGACGCGTACATCAGCACCATTTAGCTCAACCATATAGGAGGGAGCCTAACGATCCAACGCACGCGCCACCATCGGCGAGACATTTATGTGACTGACTCCTTGACCATTTAAAATTGCCTGTTATTGAAATAAATGGTTTGACTGCTTCCTTTTTTGGTTTTTACCGTTCCTGTTGAAGCCAGGACCCTGTCCGTTGATCTTCGTAAACGTACACCACAAATATGTACCAGAAAATTTTAGGAAAAATTCAGCTGTTCGCCAATTCACATCAAAGACCCAATGTAGGTACCATCACTTTTTACAACAACGAAAAAATGGACAAACACACAGTGGTACACAACCTTTTCTTACCGCAAAAAAGTTTTCCGTGGGCCAACCGGGCATTTTTCCCTCCGCCATACAAACGAACCGCAGCGTTTAAAATACAGAAAAAAAAAGTTGCCGGCACTCGCCTCGACCGACAAAAGAGGATTTTTTATTTTATATTCCAAATATTAAAGGACATCGTTAGCGGTTAGCATTTGTTAAATATCTGAAATATTTTCGTGAGCTTTTAAGGCTCGAGTTTGTTATTTTTTTTTTAGCAACGGCACGCGAGCGAGTTGTCTTGTTTAAGTGGGGTGTTTAAAAAATAAAGTTTTTTTTTCCTCCCAGCGGTTATTGTTTCGAGAGAGTTGCAACCTTTCACCGCAAAGGGTGTTATAAGTTCTTAAAAGGAAAGTTTTTAATATTTTTTTTTTGTCCAGATGCTCGGACGTTTTGTCGCACTGTGCGGTTGAAGATTTGTTCTATTTCTGCTGTCTTACGTTTGTGGTTAATTGAATGTTCTGTACTATTACTTTTATTTAATCATGTGATGGTTCCCACAAACATACCATTTTGTTTCTATCCCCAAAAGTGCCAAAAGGTGTTCTTTTATAGGTATTAAGCAAGCCTGAAAGGCACATACTATAATCATGGGGAAACCGATTATTTCGATGCCTATTCGGTGGTACAAAAAGCGTAACATATTAATTGATCGTAAACCGCTATACTCAGGTTAAAAATAATTCACCATGAGTGTTTAAAAAACCTAATTAAAAATAGATTGTACAAGAATCACAATTTTTTAAGTAAAGTTCGCGTCACCAAAATGCTAATGTGACGTGTTGTTCTAGAGTGGGGACAGTTATTCCAAAAAAAAAAACAGTCCTGTCAGCAGTCCCGGTACAAATAAAAATCTATTCTATTCTCAAACACATCAAACCTCTAAACAATAATTTACAAAAAAAAATAAAAGAAAGAAACTTAAATACTCTTTCCCTTCCCGCAACACTGAAACACACAAAGTTCTAAATCAATTAGCCCCAAACTAAAACGATTAAATATTAACACTAGTACCTCTGAAATTCAATGAACTATATCAACATTCCCGATTGAACCCTCGGGGCGTGTTGGGCACGTGCGAATGTCATGCAATATGTTGACAATTGCACCTTCACTTGCCAACAGGTGGGAGCGTTCGATCTGGAGTGTTCAGATTGTTCTAGTAGCTGGAGTGAGTACTTGGCTTAGTGACTGTAGCAAGGGAGTTTGATATCCTCCTAAAATTGCTTTTGAAGATATGAGGTTTCTGTAATAAGGTTTGTGCTAATTAAGGCTTTCGGATTTTATTGGAATTATAGCGTTGCTATCCGCAATATGCATCGGGCATATTTATTATTACAACACGTCTTAATCCGAGTGGTCGAATGGCCAGTGACACAAAATTCAAAAACTACATTCCACCATTTTCTGCATTCTAATCCAGTAGCTAGCTTGATCTAAACACAGCACAGTGCACACCATCTAATTCTCAAAGGAGCGTCTATGCAACGACATTAGACATTACATTACAACTTAGTTCAACTAGTCTCTGATTTGTTCACACTTAAACATTACTTGAATAGCATTTGTCACTTTCAGAATTTGACTTAGGATTTCGAGAATTTTGGAGTTGGTGTATGACTGTTTGATGTGAATCTAAGATCGCTTGCCTCGTTAGCCTAGAGGTCTTGGGTTCGATTTCCTGGTCGAGCAAAAAGTGTTATTGGGTTTTTCTATGAAATTCTCAGTAGCAGCTCGGAGTTAGGATTTGTGCCCGGTTAATGGCAATAGGCTCGCCCCCTATTTCTTGGGACTTAAACATACCGGTGAATTGTGGGTGTACATTGGTAAACCTCTGCCGAACTCTTCAGGGAATATAGGCGTGATGGTATGTATATATAATCTAAGATCTAAGAAAGTAAGTGTGTTATTTGCTGCCTTTAGAAAATTACTTTTTTTATCTTTGATTACTATTCAATCAAAACGGGGTGTAACAAGACACATCATATAGCCGCTAACTATGCACGCCACCCATTAAACTAAGTAATGTTGAGCTAAGATATTGCTGGGAAACGATTTTTATTTTTGATTTGAGAAGTCACTGGTAGTGCGCAATGTAAAAAATTGTGTTTATGCAACAGAACAGGAGTCTTAGGGGTATCTAAACTTTGGTTTACAAGAAAAACTTGTTTTGCGTAATTTGGCATAAATAAGATGAAACTTTGACCTTCAATATCTCTGGACCAGAAGCTTCTCAAGTATAGTTCAGAACGAAAAATGATCGCAATAATGGGAACCACAAATTCTTAACTTTCAGCTTCGTTATAAAAGTGTTTTTTATACCTTTTTGTTTTTTTTTTATATACAGATTGTGCATAGTTTGTTTAATTATTATTTAAGTAAAATTTTATGTTTGAAAAATAAAGCATTTGAATTTAAAACGATAAACACCATTTAACTCCCAGCAAAAATCGCGTAACTGGCCACCGAACTGTTGCAAAAATGTTCTACAAATACATCAATAATATCTTTCTCTCTTTACAAAACCCAAAAGTGAACCAAACCACAGGCGCACACTTAAATATACGTCTCTATCAATGTCTCCGATCTTAAAAAAGCATAATCCAGAAATATGTCGCTCAGATAACATGTCATTACGCTGTTCACGCTCGGCTAGCGTAGCGAGCGTAATTTTTATCGTTCTGCTCACATCTGAAACTTCAGGATTAATGATCCAGCGCGTCTAGTCATACGGTTCCGCCGAATGCCGTAAAAACGCTATGCGCAATTCAGTTTTGGTGAAGGATTTGTAAAGAGTTTTGGAGGCGGTACTTTTATATTTGGACTTCGTTGTGAAAATATTTATCAGAAACATAAAAAGGGGTCGGTGAACTGTTCATCACGACAACAACAACTTTTATTATGCAATCGACTTTAAACTCGTGTAAAAAAACACTTGATCCATACTGCTGCTGGTACTGCTGCTAAAGTAACTCGACAAAATGTTGAATCAGATGATTTTTATTTTAAGTATTTCATAGTAGTTAAGAGTTCTGACAGCAACGGTATGGGTTGCAGTCATATCCAGGCCAAACTACCACCAGGTGACCAGGCCAAACTAGTAAACTGAAAAAAATACAAAAATAATTTCGACCATCCAGTTCAGTGAAAACTACTTTTGATTAACCTGTTTTGACTGCAACACATACAATGACTCGTTCTCAGATCTCTTCGTAAACACGAACCAAAGTTATATACCACATCCACCAATCCCTCACAAACATCCACGACATCCGACCTTTAATTGCTCTCATCCTGATACGGCTGGTATATCGAGCGAGAAAATGGGTTTTTCGCTGTGGTAAACGGCAGCAACTTTGTACTACGGCACATTATCGGATTTGCTAGCAGCTCTATGCTTTCGCATGTAAACTTGTCGCGAATTGGTGCTGTGACATAATTGTCAAATGTGATTTGGTTTTGCGATATAGTTGTCAGATTTGATTTATTTGGATTTGAGTGTCTGTTGTTTTCAATAGATTTGTTAGTGCTTTGAAGACTTTGTATGTATTTTCCAGACCGTTTCCGGTCACGGCATCTAATCTTAATGCAAACTAACCAAGCAGGTAGGAGATATTATAGTGCATTAGTGTGCACTCCCTCTTACCTAACTGTCCTAGTCCGATGGGACGGCAATCCGATGCAACCGGGGAGAGATCAGGCGTGGGATCCGGCTTTACATGCTTACCGAGGCACGAGGATGTCATACTACCAATTTTCAAACTCCGGCTTGTTACTGAGAAATTTCTATTGGAAAACTCAATAGCACTTTTTGCCAGATCTAGTAATCGAACCTAGGAGCCCACGAAACACACCAGCCCCCAGCCGCCCTGGACTAACGAACGTATTGAAACTTACATCATATTTTATTGGATTGGCTACATATATAAGTGACTAGCTTTTGCCCCCGACTTCATACGCTTGAAAGTGAAAGAATTCCTTAATTTGGCTCTGTCGGAAAATTTGTTCTTAGCTGCCGTCTCCTAACAATAAATGATAGTGGTCAAGTTGTTTTTGAGATTACATGTTTAATCAGTGAGTGAATTAGTGACCCTTCGCTTTTATGTACTGGTTTTTGCCTGCAATTTCGTCCGCAAGAAAGTCTGTAATACCATAAAACAGTCTACGGCAATCGGCAATGGCGTTGATATCAATTAGTGAAACGATTTATTGAAATCGTAGCTTTATGCATCAAATAACTTAGCATCAAATAACTTCTCCCGCCATGGGCGGGGCGGGAGGGAGTGTCAGACTTTTACTGACTAAAACCCACCCATGTTCCTTCTTATGCCCTTTGCGTTCCGGGGGCGCGGTATCTCTTACGAACAACCCGCAGCCCCGGCAGGCATCGGCCCTCAGTGGCCCCTTCCTTTTGCTGACATCTCTTTGAGGCGCGCGTGGAACACGAACGCGCCGTCGACACGGCCTGTCGTTATGCAATAGTATTGTATTAACTACACACTTTTATTGTAGCTGATAATTTTGGTACAGTAAATAGCAAATTCCTCATCAATATTTGGAAGTCTCTAGCTTTATATTACTCTGTGCAAATACGAAATAGCCTGCAGCAACCCATCTGAACCGTATAGACGAGAGTATCGAACAAAACCTTAAAAAAAACACTGTTATTAAATGTTCATTAAGCTGCGATAACAAACTTAAAAACAAATTACCATCAAGCAATAATCAGTCTTACGACCGTTGAAATAGAATTTAAGTCAACTGCATTAGCAACTTCGTCACTTACTTTACATAAATGATGAAGTTATTTGCAGTTTGATTAGAGGAAATTCAACCTTATTGCGGGGTGGGAATTGTGGAAGCTGTGGTTTTATTTGTTGGTGTAATAAAGGCCGCAATTGAACGAAACGTAACTAGTGATTTCGAGGTGAACCGATTTGGATTAATGAATTAAATACACTTGTGTGCCTGTGTTTATGTCTGGGTAAAAATATTTAAGCATACACTTTTAACATTAGTAAAGTTAAAAGGGTATTGGGAGATGTGAAGGTCAATATGGGAGCTGGAAATCAAGGTGATGAGCATAACCACAGGCATAAAGCATATTTTTTTGGGTTTCGAGAAAAACTACAAGTCATAGTATGTAAGAACTGCGAGTGTTCTAACAGTAATAGAAAAGAATACAGTACTGGAAATTATGTTGCTGCGGGATCCAAGACTGTTGAATCGTTTCTCCAGAACTCGTTGAGCTTCATTACCTCGGCGATTTTTTGGTGGTCTCCAATGTTTATTCTGGCTTTCAGAAGTTGCAGTGGATGCAAAATGAATGGCGGGCTTGTCCTAAAAAAAAATTGGAATAGTATCTACGTTTTAAAAAAAATTGATAAAATTGGAATGGTTTAATGGTATAGGTTCTTCTGAATTACATTAAAAGAACAATAATTACAAACTTCTTTGAAAATATTAAATTTGGCATATGTTTTTAAACATTTTAAGTCTGGAATTCCCATGGTGCGATAATGAGCCCCATACGGTTTTGGTATTTTTTACAAAAAATAAGATAAGTTAGAGAACCTTTAATTTAAAAAATAACATGGTACCTCGTCTAACGTCTCAGTGAGTAAAAGATTTAATATTCTAAAGCGCAATCTTCTCAAATCTATAGAACAAAAATCCAAAATTAATGAAGCTATTTCATCCGCATATTAGCATCGAACCAAAAGATATTTTAGGGCAATTAAAATATGGTCTGTTTTTTGTTGCAAAAGGGACAAAAAATAACGCGTGACGCCTCGGGAGAGGGGTGGGCAGGATAGCAGCGTGCATATCTAAATAATTATATGGCGTTAACGGATAATGATTGAAAGGTCTTCAGATGTGGCCAGAGTAGTGTGTGAGACAGAGGCTACGAAAGTTTTATTTAGTTAGGTTTTAAGCGTGATGTAGGTAGCAGTCACGGCTAGAGATCTTGGGTTCAATTCCCAGGTCGAGCATAGTGTTATTTAGTTACTATTACATGGGACCTAAAAGCATACCGGCAAACTGTGGGTGGACATTGTTGTCTAAACCTTCGGGAAATACAGGCGTGATGATATGTTATGCTATTTAGTACTAGCTATGCTCCGCGGTTTTACCTTTGTAGTGTAGCTTTATATCAATGAAGGTTTCATGTTATTGGTTCAGTACTTCCCCCTGGAAGTATTAATCCAGCACGTACATCTCTATGTACATAGATGGTGCCACCAATGATGCTCTGGAAGTGGTGATTCCGAGGTGTTTTAAGCCAACCAAAACCAAAAATCTGTCGTGCCAGCGACATGAAAATTACCTTTTACAAACAAACAATCACTTTTACTGCTTCATAATAGTAGCTTAGAAGTTTCGAGTCATAGATAAATTATTTTTGTTTTTACGTGATTGTCATGTCTGAGACTAAAATTCGACATTTTCGCAATCCATAAAACTTTACATACATTTTATGATAAGCATCTTAAAACAAAAATAAACAGTTACGTTTCAAAATGTGTACAGATTTTTGTAACTGAGCATTCTTCTAAGTATTTTTTTATCTCTCAATTCAATCAATTTACATAAGACAAACTGCTTCCATACATCTTTATTTTTCGTTTTAAATTACGCAACCAGTAGCAATATTACAAGGAACCAGTGCAATAAAACATTCATGCAACATACAGTAATAATCTGGTTAAAAAATCAAAATACACGCAATAATAATAATTGTGCCGTATCAACACGTACCACTGGGCTATTACACGGTACATAATATTCTAAAAACAACACACTGTCCACTTTCTTGTTCCGAGAAAATACATAGACGCTCGCGCACTTCATTGGAATCGATCGGGCGTAACGTTTCCTCTCTCTCTCACACCCACACTGCCCAACGGAGAAGCCACAGGAGCGAGGAACACAGATATAAATCCTACCGATCTATAAGCCACGCCCCACAATCGATCTGATAAATGAAAAACCCGTTTGAGTGCGCGGGCGCAATGATTTGAATCTCGTCATGACTTGATGTTCGTTTCGCGATTACTCGTGCTCTTCGTTGCTTTGTATTTAAAATTATCTTTATTACCCCATCCGTGGGAGTCTTAAATCTCGCATTTAAATGTTTATTACAACATGAGTCATAATTATGTACGTTTTAAATGTTCAAACGTGAATCTCTCTCTTCTAGGCGGTGTGTGGGGTCAATGTTAATTCGTCGACTTGTCTATTGAGTTATTTTTGCTATTATGTACGCTTTTTTCCCAAGTCTTAATAGCCTCCTAAATAGGCGATGAGTCATTTTTTGGTTGCACGAAAAAATGGTAAAGATCATTAAGATTCCGCGATGCACGATCTGCAATAGCTAATTTTATTATTACAGAAACAATGTTAATGTTTTTCCTTCTAAATTGTAGGTATCTATTGCTTCTGTCACTTACCCATTTCTTTTTTGTAGATTTAAAACTGATTTTGTAGGTAATTAAAAAGAATCATTATTGGGCGTACAATGTATTTTTGCAGTTGTCAATTTGAAAGAAACTGTGTGTAAAATATCATTGGTACCAATATTGAATGACACCTTATATACAAATGTAGCACCAATATTTGTACCAACATAATTATTATTATATTGCATCAATTATTAAGTGACATATAGACAGGTAACTAACACATTTTCATCAGTAAAAAAAGCTTTTAAATATAACTTTACGCTACTCTACGATAGATGGCGCAGCTAACCTCAAAACTCAACATTCGACTCTTGCGCATCGCTCACCAACGCCATCTCTTGTCAAACTTTAGAAAGCCAAGATCAACAACCTAAGACCAATTTGATTAGAACTCCGATCCGTGAACGTTCTTATGGAAACAGAGTTCGTCTATGCTTGGTCATCAATAATTCGATTTTAATAGCAGCTGAAGAGGTTTGATACATTCGTGCCGTCTGTACAATTACTTTTACCTCGAATGATTGCTTGAATGATGGCTGATAATTCGTATGAGCATGCGCAGCCTGATTGCGTTATTTCTTATAGCATATTTTATTGATGTTCCCTTTGAAGATATTTATTACTTGGAGATGTGTCGTGTTCCTACGTCTATCGTCAGGTGTATGTCTGCTTGTGTCTGGATCCGGTTGATTTTTATGAGCAGGATCAGTCATTCTTTCTTTTTTTCTGAAATATTACAAACGTTTTTTGCAATAAAGCTCATTTTTCTTCAATTCTTGGATAGATTTGATTTGTTCTACTTCATGATTCTTCAGCTGTCAGTTGTAATTAGGTAGATAGGTACGTATATATTTAGTAGTCATGTCTTATTTCTTTAGCTTTATTGTTATTTATTGTACAACATTTATCTCTTCCATTTTAATTAATATTTATATGTAGGTACGATATTTAAAAAAAAACTAAAAATAAAATGGCATCAAAAAATTCCTCCACATCGCAGTCAACTGGAAATATGCCCAAAAGACTAAGGGCATTTTCACAAGCTAAGCCTCTGGCCAGAGAGTCTTGGGTCAGCGGAAGTATCAACCAACCGTTTGGACAATTCTTTAGAAAACGAAGCTTAGCCTACCAAAGTTTTATTTCCTATCTGTAGTTGTCACTAGTACTGAGTATTGACATTTCTTTAAATTTTAAAATGGTGGTCGATCCAGGACCCTTATTGCATTGAGCTGAAGAAAATGTGATTATAATCGTTTCATCGTGTTTCAACCATACAGGGTTAATATGGACTATTTGTGAATTGTCCGGGTAAAGCGCTGAATTATTAGGTTATGAAAGATACGAATGAGGAGTAAGTTACTTTGAATTGAAAGCTTATGTAATAATCGTGAGATTTGGATAAGCACGATTTTCAGTACACCATATCATAGTACTTAATTTTTTGCTTTTTATTAGTATATTTCTTGCCCCGGCTCAGGATTTTGTAAAACTTAATAAATAAGAGTGTCCGTGGAGTTTCTTGCCTGTTCTTTTCCATTGAAATCTTTCTTTTTCAAAAGAACAGGCCCTAGCATCTTTTTTTTTAAGCGAAAGCGAAATCATCAAATAACTTCTTCCGCTTTGGGTGAAGCGGAAGGGAGTGTCAGACTCGTACTGACTAAAACTTATCCGTGTTCCCTCTAATGCCCTTTGCGTTTCGGAACAGGCACCTAGCCACAACTTTCTGACAAACTGACCGATTCCATGACAATTTAAAAGTGTCTGTAAAATTATGTTTTAATTGAAATACATGCTTTAACTTTAGCTTTGCTCGTCGGTCGTTATAAAACAGATTAGTTAAGATAAGATCGATACCAAATTGACGAAAAATACGTCACAGATCAAAAATAAATATGAAACATGAAAAGGCTGTAAAGTAGACTTAGTAGGTACCCAAATAATTAAAAAGGATCACACTCATCGGATCAAAAATCCAAAAAGTCATCAATTTATCAATAAATAAAAAACCCCGGACTCAACCCAACGTCGCCATGACACAGCAGATTCGACTGCTTTACGATAAAAAATCGTCCGGCTGTCATTGAGGTCAATAAAAGATTAATTTTGACGTTCAGTAGCTGACGGGTGGAGGGCTACTGGTGTCGACAGATTAGGAAGGTATTAGAATCAGGGTATTTAGAAAAAAGAGGTTGATTTTATTGCAGTATAGTGGGTATACAAGTATACGTGTGTCTTATGATATAGAGAGACTTGTTCTGAAAGTGCTCGTAGGTGAAGCACTAAAAAAATATAGGAAAAAGCGTATAATCTATAGAAATATTGTAAATATTCATAGAAAAGTAAAACCAGTAGGTAAGGGTAAAGGCTCCTATAAATGTAGCAGCCGCATTCGTCCTATGAGCCTTGGTCTGTCCTGTCTCCTGTTCTGTATGTAGGAAAGTGGAAATTATATTTATTCTTACTCCTTCGCTGTTCTTTTCATATATATAGATTATAAATTTCTGTGGTAGGGAATAGTGAGACAGAGTCATTCTAACTAAACACCACGTCAAGATACTTGCAATGAGAATAATAGCCTTGAAATGCTAACTACGTCTGTATAGTTTACGCGGATACCAGATGTCACTGTTTTAATTAAAGAGAAAGAATCCAGCCATAGGTTTTAACTACAACAAGCAAAGACCGTAAGGCAGTGACGTCAGTCAGATACCGCCTTAATATTCATAAAACTAATACTATCAAAGGTCGACGACAGTAGCAAACTCCAAAACCCACGCACAACCAAAAGCTTATCGCTAACTATAAAACTAACAATTAACACTGTCAACAGGATGCAGTCCAATGGACCAATTTCCTCTCCTCTCGGTCCTTTGTACCTAAACACATCGTTACCATACAATGGAGGACCAAATCGACGCTCTGATCCCCATAATGTATCGATTTGAATATTTTAACGGTTAATTTTTGAGGTTAAGAATGGTGTAGATAATAACTCTATTGATGGTAAATTGGTACGTTAATGGTGTATTCAATTGAGATCTTGCGATGTTTTTTTTACTTTAGATCTTTATCTGTTCTACACAAATTCATTTTGATATAGCTTCAACACTTGGTAAAATGTTTTTGTTATTGGGTTTCTCATTGTGTAATTTATTTTTGCAAAAAAAACATAGTCATAAAATGTTTATTTAATTTATGAAAGTACATAAATTAAATAAACATTTTATGACTATGTTTCTAAGAGGGAGAAAAAAAGTTATTTTGCAGTAAAAAAAAATAGGCAGTCATGGGGGCTGCCGACAGAAGTGAATACTTAACGTCACGTTATCATGTCAGTGACACGAACCTGTAAGTTTTGACCCTACAAAAAATCAGGTTGGGCGATATTTGGTAAAAAAAAAGAATTAGAAAGTAAAAACGTACGAAAGTTCGTACATTTTTAGTTTTCACAATCAGCTGTTCCTATAATAAGCGACGAAAAATTATAACCCTGGTCGGTCCTGAATTATGTCCTGAGAGTCTTTAGCACCGTATACAAGTCTGTGATCTCAATACATCGAGCAGTGACAGCAGTTCATCTAATTTAAAACGTGTCACAATTGACCCTAACGGCGCCACAATAGATCATAACAAACTGACCAACGTTGAACCTAATAGGGCCAAGATAACCACAATTAGAGGAAAGGGAAGTCATAAAACAGAAGCCATACCAATCAACATGGCCAAACACGTCAAAGAGACAATGAAAATTAAGAGAGTCACGTGATAAAATTTAAAACATCTCAATTCTTTTATCGAACTAAACGTTGATCTTGCTGATGATTGACTTCCTCGGCGTGGGCTGCTCAGCATCGGATTATGTTAACAAGATTAGATTGCTCTTAATGGCTGTGAGACGAGTGAGGCGTCGATTGTTATAATTAATGAGTCACGCCGTTATCAGGTCACGAGGGTTGGAGATATGGGCTTTTGTCTTAGCTAGTAGCTGACGCCTATGTACAATAGTAACTAGTGTAATAGTCAGCTGGAATTGAAAATACATTTTCTTTTTAGCTCGTGCTGTTCCAATGTAAGACAAAGGCTTCTCTTTCTCCTGTCCAATCCTTTACATCTTGAGCTTGTATTGACCAATTCTACCTGTAAGCGTCAAACTCGTCCCGTCATCATTGCTTCGGTCTGCCTCGTATATCAGCCTGACCTGGAATGCTGGAATTATGGCAATGAATTTTACAGTTAAGTAAAAAGAAAGTTATTTCAATTCCAATGTTAATAAACTAATTAACCATGTTAGAAAGTGTCTGATCTACTTTCTTACAGCAAATATTTACGAAGGATTTTTCTCGCAGTTCTTCGCGCTAATTACACTTATCTACAAATACTTGCACTAATTGTTCTATTTCAATTACTTTTACTTAATTAGAAATTCAATCATTAGTATTCCTTCATCTATCTGTTACTTCACTAATGTTTGTCTTTTAGTCTAAGTTTCATTGTTCAATGGCAACGTCTTTCATACCTCCTATAACATCTATCCTATGTCAAACCTCAAAAGACTATTCAAATATAGTTTATAAGAATAATTAATTACAAGCAGCGATACTGTTAATATCTAAATCAACAAATAGAAATAGATGAAATGATCTGTCATCATGCATTGAAGAGATGTATGGATGATGGATGATATTAATAAAATTATAAAAGACTTGCAAAGAGCGGTGGATCGACTTTCAGTGTGGAGACAAATTGTGACTCTTTAACCATAAACATATGTGATGATTTTTGTTCTGGTTAGAACGTAAGTAGTATACGGGAAAATGTTAGATGTTCATTCGGTGATATTCGTGATGTATCTTTATTTTGATCGTTTTGTCCTAATATCGTTGTTTCTTATAGTCCGTGCTTCACAAAAGCAGAAAAGATTAAACACTGAATTTTTATCAGTTGTTCCAAAATGTTTTATAGCTTGCTCAAGTATTATATATATTTCTTGGAAAATAAGAACATTGAGATATGTAAATTATTACCAATTATTCTTTAAAAATCAATTTTTGGCATAGATTTTTGCCTTCGAAGTCGTTTTTTCCGTCCACCTACGCACTTACATTTTGATCTCTAAACTCACCATATACTATCAAAAAGAGAATTAAATATGAAAACTCTTAAAGGATTAGAGGCGGTGACAGATACGTTTCCACAATAAAGGTGGCTGCTCACAATTGATTTATGATTTCCAGGCGAATAAAGCCTCGTATGCAATAGCCTTATTTCTTGTTTTATTTTGGATATGAATGGAATTGTTGGAGTCATTGGCTTGAATATATGTCTATATTGTAGCTGCTTCGATGGGTATTAAATCCGTTTACGTCTCAAGTGTGTCCTAAGACTTAGCGACTGTATTGTTGGAATTATCGCATATGACTTTATTCTCGTTGATATTTCAGCCATTGCCTAATAAGTCATTCAAATATAGACAAACATGACTGACGTCATTAAGTTTTAAAAAAACTAGTCGTTAAACGTCTGTGGCATTAATTTTTAATACATTTGAAACTACTGGGTCTAATCTATAAGCCATACCTGAGAAGCTTCTGGTTATGATTGTGTTGAAGGTCAAATTTTCAACTACCTATTAAGTTTTGTTATGTAAACAGGTTTTAAATATTGTAACATAGTTTCAAATACCTCCACAACTCTTTGTACTGTTGCATGCACCCATGGCGCACTACAGTGAAATGATTTTTCCACATCAAAAATACAAAAAATTTAATAACCCCCAACTAAGAATAAATATCCCTACCGCAGCTAGCAAAAGAGCTGATAACTTTGAAACGGCTGAACCGATTTTGATAAAACATATATAAGAACCATCGCTAGGAAACCTGTTTTCATTACCCGCATTCAAATCGATTCACCCGTTTAAGAGCTACAGTGCCATAGACAAACACAGACACGTCAAACTTATAACACTCATATTTTTGAGTCGGGGGTTAAAAATAAAAGTCGTTTCCCAGAAAATATTTTTGATCAATGTTACTTAGTTTATTTGTCAGTACGCCTAGTTAACGTCTATGAAAGATTTTTTTACGCCTGGTATATAAATACAAAAGTCACTCAATCACATATTGGCTAAACACGAAATCTCAAAAACAACTTGACCTATAAAGATAAAATTTATAGTTATAAACTAGCTATCTGCCAAATTTTATCTTTATCGTTGCCTAACTAGGCAACGTTATGATGTTCTATATCTTCACTAGATGTACAGATAATTAGTTACGTCTATGGTTACAGCTCCACTCCCGAGAGCCTTAGCGTGAAGTAATATAGCTTAAACGATTCCTCGTAAATCTGGCTATCATATGCAAAAATAATGCCAATTCGACTGATAGTTCTAGAGATAAACGCTCGTCAGATTTATTATGACGGAACAGCTAGTGCAGTGGCTGTGCGATTGGCTGCTGCGCTGCATGTCGCTGGTTCGATTCCTGCACGGAACAAATGTTTGGTCTACAGATACTTGTTCCGGGTCTGGCTATTTGTGTATATAAGTTTATATATTTGTAAAACCAGTCACGAAACAGGAGATGTTCCTTATGTGGAGCAACATTTTTTTTTAGAAGTGCTTATTTTAACAATTTAGTTTTCAAATCTACCTCCATCTTTCTTATTGGCCATATTCCCTTCACGGTCGATACCATATACGCAATAGACGAAACAAAAATCTGTATCAAAACAGCGAATTTGAATTTATCATACAAAAAGCAGTGGTCGCATTACTGGACTGGTATTGTTAACTGGTCCACAATGGAGTTTGAATCAAAGCGTATAGTTGTGGGCAAAAATATCGCCGGGTATGCAGACCAGGTGATGTATAGGGCTGTAGGGTTGCTAGTTCACTTAGATAGGAGCTTTAAAGATTATTATTCGTAATTAAAAAATATGATGCGTGAGGCTACGGTCATTTTTAGATGTTCAATGTTTTAAAAGGTTGATACAAGTTGTTTGTCTGTCTGTAAAGAAGTTCGTTTCGATCCTCATTTATCATAAATTCTCATTGTTGCTATATGGTTGTTTGTTTTCATACCATCACGCCTGTATTCCCCGAAAAGTTAGGCAGAGGTGTACCAATGTACATCCACTGTTCGCCGGTATGTTTAGGTCCCATGTAATAGGGGGCGAGTCTATTGCCATTAACCGGGAAAAAATCCAAAATTCAAGCTGCTACTGAGAATTTCATGAAAAACTCAATGACACTTTTTGCTCGACCTGGGAATCGAACCCAAGACCTCTAGCATAGCAGTCGCGCTTATGCCCACTAAGCTAACGAGGCAGTTTGTTTTAAATTGTTTTTATATTACGTTGGCTTACTGTTTTGTAATTAAACTAGATTTTTTTTAAACCATCATGATGGCAGTCCTACTAACTTTTAGGAACGATCGTGTTCTCTGTCTTATTCTGTTAAAAAGTCCTCTGATTTTTGGACACAGATGATTGCTAAGATGAGATTGTGAATAGATTTCTCTTTCTTTTTTTTCCTTTCCTCTATTTATAGACATGTCTTCATTTCTTTCTTAAAATTCGTCAGATTTTAATATTAGATCGTTCGCATACACAACCAACATGAATGTCCATTATTGCTAATAATTTATAAACAATAATCGGCCAGTGACAATCCTGCAGGGTGCGTAGGCGATAACACAGCGAGAAGACATCGCCTTGTGAATGGACCCCTGAACATGCAGGAGTTGTAAACATTGGGATAGTTTTTAAATATAAACAATTTTTGGTAATATTTACAAAGACATATAATTAAAAAACCTAGTTAAAGTTTAGGCCGATAACATAAACTTTGAAAAACATCTACCTTGATATGTAAATGTGGAAATGGAAGTGATTAACTAAGTAATAGCTGTAGTACAAGGTAACTTAAACGGGGCCAGTGACACACAGCACATTACAAAATAAGACCAGTATCCAAAAGATTAACAAAAGATGATAACAGTCTGACTGTCAAACTATTCCACCTACAGAAAACAATTTACTATCGATCATGATACTTAGTACTAAACTTATAAAGCAGCTGTTATATTCTGTAAGAATTAATAATCAGTAAATCAGCTCAGTCAATTAGCTGAACCTAATTAGAGTTGACAATATTTGTTCTAATGTTACCGATTAACTCACTTCAACATTACATACATACATACCATCACGCCTGTATTTCCCGTAGGGTTAAGCAAAGGTGTAACTACCAATGTACACCCACAGTTCGCCGGTACGTTTAGGTTCCATGTAATAGGGGGCGAGTCTAGTTCCATTAACCGGACACAAATCTTAACTCTGAGCTGCTACTGAAAATTTTTGAGAAAACCCCAATAACACTTTTTTCTCGACCTGGGAATCGAACCCAAGACCTCTAGTGTAGCATTAGCGCTTGGGACCACTAGGCAAACGAGGCAGCTCAACCTTATCTTACAGAATAGTACTTCAGGGCCCTGAATATGAAGACGATTTTTAAATCGAATAAAAAATTAACTAGGTAGATATAGAAACCGAACCAAATGTTGACAACAACGCCAAGCTTACTCAGAGTCATAAAGAAATCATAAATTACATTACAATACAAACAGCCACGAGATGTACTAATTTCAATGGTGTGGGATTCAATTTTATATGAATTAAAAGTCGCCTCAGAAAGCCTCTTTGTAAGTATTGTTTGGCGTGAAGAAAATAATAGCCTTTTTTTAAGTACCAAGGAGTTTCAATGTAAGATTTGAATGTCAACTTACTGGTTGAGGATAAGGACCTTACGATATAGATAAAAGATGAGACACACAGTAGGAGTGACAGAGACAATGAAGAACTAAACTTTATCTAAGACACGTTGTGACATTTAAAGACCGGGTACTGTAATTTTTTTTATTGTTAACTTTGTTTTGCCTGTGGCTTTGCTCGTGTTTGAGTCTTTTTTGTATCCATAACGAACAGTATTTAAGTATGTTCTTTTCTATACTTATGACAAAGTGTATGCAAATTTTCATGATGATCGTTTTAGTAGTTATGGCGTGAAAGCGTAACAAACAAATGAACAAATTCACTTTTACAATTATTAATAGTTATTAAAAATTCCTACTAAAAGTAATACTATACCAAGCGCGACTGCTACGCTAGAGGTCTTGGGCTCGATTCCCAGGTCGAGCAAAAATTATTATTGAGTTTTTCTATGAAATTCTCAGTGGCAGCTCAGACCTAGGATTGGTGCCCGGTTAATGGCAATAGGCTCGCCCCCTATGACATGGGACCTAAACATACCGGCGAAGTGTGGGTGTACATAGATACACCTCTGCCTAACCTTTCGGGGAATACAGGCGTGATGGTATGATGGTAGTAATACTATACATCTAATTATTAGCTGTAGTATTGTCTTTTAAATAATCATCAATGTCAACATATTTAATTTTAGAATGAATGTCTTTCAAGATAGTTCACGTCACAGCGTAAAAAATATTCATTAAAAAAACAGTATATCCACTTCGAGAAACGTTGGTAAGTCCTTCCATACAAACCATTACTTTTGTATTGCCCGGACTTTTTGTTTGCCAACAACATTTGACTGGCATTGTATCACACGTCCGAACTGTTGATTTATTATATGAATTTATTTGAACTATTAATTAGAAAATTGAATGAAAAGGAATGTGTCATCAAGTTTTATATCTTCTGTTATGTATGTGGTGACCAATGCTGTGTTCTAAATAGGCATTTTTGAATTGTCAAGAAATTAGAAAAATGAAGCTAGGTGCGGGCTGTATTAACATAAAATGGTTTCAAAGTGACTTTGATATAAGTTCAATGAACTGTAATGAGAGTGCAGTTGGTGGTTTTAATTTGAATTAGAAATCTGTAGTCGGATCTGGGTATCTGTGTCCTAAGCGGGACTGCTACGCTAGCGGTCTTGGGTTCGATTCCCAGGTCGAGCTAAAAGTGTTATTAGGTTTTTCTATGAAATTCTCAGTAGCAGCTCGGTGTTAGAATTTGTGCCCGGTTAATGGCAACAGGCTAGCCCCCTATTACATGGGACCTAAATATACCAGAGAACTGTGGGTGTACATTGTTACATCTCCGCCTAACCCTTCGTTGAATACAGGCGTGATGGATGGTCGTATCTGAGTAGACAGTAAAATTAACCTAATGCACGTGGGAATAAGATAGGTTGTCAAAGCTCTCCTAGATTTTTAGGGTACCCAAGAGGTAAAACGGGACCCTAATACTAAGACTCCGCTGGCTGTATCTCATGAACCGTGATAGCTAGACAGTTAAAATTTTCACAGATGATGTATTTCTGTAGCAGCTTTAACAACAAAAACAAAAAAAAACAGAATAAAATAAATGTTGAAGGGGGCTCCAATACAACAAACATGATTTATTTGCCATTTTTATAGATAATGGCACGGACCCTTAGGACCCTGTGGACTACGTTAGTGATATATTCCATGTCAGACATGTACTTGAACTTCAAGTAATCGTTTAAGAAATGACAACTATTGTAACCTAAGTACATACCAACACAACAAAACTAAGGGTGTCGCCACACTAATGTCATTGACACGATATTGCGTGAACGGATGTCAAACGTATTTAATAATTAAGACTTTGTAACTATCAGCTGTAATTACCGTACCTCCTTCACCCAAAACAATGAATTTACAACCTTGAATCTTTTAGGCAAAGACTCAAAATCATTTGGTAAAAGATAGGTTTGTAGTTTCTTTTGGTATGTGAAGAGTATTGATGACCAAAGTCATTCGTATGAATATAGGATCATGCAGTCAATTATGTGCGCCGGCGATCATCGCACGGATAGTATTAATACTAATTGGTTGTTTTTGAGTTTGTCTGTCTGTTCTGTTTGTTCGTTTGTTTAACAATGAGTGTTGTAATGTTTAATTTTTAGTTGACTTAAATTGTTCGGCTAAATCGGCGTGGTCAGTATTAGGATTAATTTGAGATCGTGAGATGTGCTAAGCTCTCTTTTTTTATGATATAATTGCGTTAATTACTTCTGAAACTACAGATTCTACGGCAGTTTTATCAGATTTTTTCATATCGGACCCAGAAGTTTTTGAGATTAGCGCTTAAAAACATACAAACTCTTCAGTTTTATAATGTGAGCATAGATGCAAAACTAAAATACATTATATCAAATTTATTTCAGGCTAATATTGTTGTAACAATAGGTATAATATTTCGTGTGTCCGTTGTAGTGATGGCCAAATAGTCAAGCCATCTCTCATCTCTCATGCACCGGCCACGGGCAAGTCTTATACCGATTTGACTTTTCCGATTACATTTGTACTTTCTAAATTCATCGTGGACATCACTGACATCGGTGAAGGAAAATATCGTGAGGAAATCTGGACTAATAATTAACATAAGTCAATAATTGCCAATCCGCCTTGAGCAAGCATTGTGATCAATGCTCGTGCCTTCTTCCAGGAAGAGGCCTTTAATTACCCAACATTTGCATACAGTCTTCATCTTTGACAGCTATTAATATCATAAATAACTTGACGCACCTGCTGATAACTTAATTCCGATCGATGTGTTGTTGTCTTTGTTTCTCTTTTGTACAAATCAATATGTTTGTCTTCCTCTAACGGGTGAACGGAGCTGTCAAATGTCAAATAAAATTAGGCTAAAGATGGTCAAAGATTAAGTACGCAGGAATTGTTGCAGGAAAGATAATTATGTTTTTGAGATTCATAGGTTAACTTGACACTGTTTAACTCAGGTACAAGTTTCACATAAATAGTTGAAAACAACATGAATCTACATCCATTTTTTTACTACATTTGTAAATGATTGTTCGATTCTCAAGTCGGGCAAAAACTGTTTTGAGGTTTTTCCATTACGAATACATTACGGGGCCATAACTGTACTTTAGTTTTAAGCGTTTTTTGTAACATCTTTTATACACATTATGGTATGCAAATAAATGAATATGAATTTCTGACTAGCAGGCCAGAATTTGAAAGTTGGTGGTGTGGCCTTACGTACGAACCATTGAATGCAACTCATAAATAATTGTCCAATAAAATCATCTTATCAGTAAAGCTGTAACTAAAGTTCTAAAACAATCCGGCCCTGGTGCAAGCCATGGTCCGGAGCGAGAAGGAATGGGATGCAGTCGCCTCCTTCTGCGAGGCAGTAATGCTTGAGAAGGAGGCGGCGGGACGGTTGAGACAGCGGTTCTCCCGTCCCAGCCGCCGCGGTAGACGCTCCGGACGTCGGGAGCCGCGAGACGACTCCCGGCCACCGTAGATACTGGCCTGTGGACGGTGAGCAATGGGTAGCTCACCGTCCTTACGTTGCATAACGACAGGCCGTGTCGACGGCGCGTTCGTGTTCCACGCGGTCCAGTCTCAAAGAGATGTCAGCAAAAGGAAGGGGCCACTGAGGGCCGATCCCTGCCGGGGCTGCGGGTTGTTCGCAAGAGATACCGCGCCCCCGGAACGCAAAGGGCACAAGAAGAAACATGGGTGGGTTTTAGTCAGTAAAAGTCTGACACTCCCTCCCGCCCCGCCCAGGGCGCTAGAAGTTATTTGATGATTTCCCACCCACCAAAAAAAAAAAAAAGTTCTAAAACAATTAGCCTGTCTGCATCAAATAAACTCTTTGACGCAACCGATCGGAAAATCGCTTCAGTTGGTAATTAATTGAGACGCTAAGTAATTTGACGACAAACTTGATATTTGGGGGAATCGCTTAACGGTCAATTAATTTTGCTTCACTCTTCTCTGATCAGTAATTTTGTTCATTAAATTAAAGTCTGTATTTTGAAGACGTCGGTTGCAGTACTGTAATCGGATTTGATGGTTCTCTTCTTATTATCGAACTAGCTTCTGCTAGCGACTTCGTTCGCGTGGTCTTTTTCAGCTGCGTTAAGTTATATCTTTGGTTACTGCTCCTTTCCCGTGTATCGTAGCGTGATGTTATAAAGCCTAAAGCTGAGATTATCGCGTTCAACCAAACAAACATTTTTGCTGAAGAAAGAAAATATGTTTAACATCATTCTACTCTTCCGATTAAGAGATCGATTCTCCCAAAAAAGAACACAATATTTTCCTAACAAAATCATTTTCACTAATTATCAAGGCTTTGTGCTTCTCGGAATTTAAGAGAAACATATCAAAGTATACCTATTGACACAAGACAAGTTTATAATTTGGTTTCACCTTAAATTTATCCAGAAAAATATCCCTTACTTATATCAACGGAATTTCCAATTACCATAAAGCATTAAACTTTTTCTCTCCAAATAACAAATGACAGATAAAAATAAAAACTTTAATAAAACCCGTTGCGACAAATCGCCCGTTCGCTGCGATTAGTCGCCACATTTTTACGACATATCTGTCAGAGTTCGTTCGATGCCAATCTAACTTTGTCGAGACGAAGTAACACATTCATAGCATTTACATGATGTGTTGCGGGTGTTGTTGGAATTAGGGAAATTTAAAAATGACTAGTATCTATAAAATAATAATACATCTAAGGGTTGGAGTGGGTTGGGTCTAAGGGGTGGAATACATTTTTTAAGATATTTTATTTTGTAAATAAGGGTACAAGGCATGCTGACAATATAATAATCCAATCAACAGGTAAACCACAGCCGTATATTACCATATGGCATATAAAAATTAAAAATTACACTACAAATGCTTACTACATAAAATTAAAATTATTAATGAACAGTATTCTTTTGTACGGAGTATCTGTCAAAAATTTTAAATTTATTTGGGTTTTTAAGTCTAGAATTATGTACTCAACCGTGGTAAAAGTTTATTATATTATTTATTAAGTTTAATATTCCATAAAAACGATACATTTACAAAAGAGGTCAATTGCTCCTTCTAGCTGCAACACAGTACAGATACAACTTATTTTAAGTTTTTAATGAAATATCCTTTGGCGGAGTTGATCTCAAGCAAAAGAATTATTTAGTGAGTTTAGCAAATTTCTACCTAACCTATGAAGAGTCAGGAGTTTAGGTATTGTCTATATTAGTTCATAAAATAATTTATCAGCTGTTTTAGCTATTGTATATTTATCTATTATTATAATTGTGTTTCAAAGTCAAAGTGAAAACATTTATTTCAATTAGACCATTTACAGGCACTTTTTACAGTTTAAAGTTAAAGCTAGTTACTCGTCCCAAAACGTAGGGGGTTCGCCCAAAATGAACCGAACCACATTTTTTTTTCTCGATGTAAATGTATAAATTACTTTTTCAGGTTTGGCGTAGATTTGAATTATGAATTGGATTATCAAGAGACTGTAGGTTGGCTCATCTTACCAGAACTAAACTCATTTAAAATTTGGTAACGATAATCTATTCAATTTTGGTCACATCAACTGCAATTTTGTAAGTTTTCAAAGTAATAAAAATTAAACTATTGTCATGTCTCAAATTTAACTTATTTTTTTAACATAACATACCATCACGCCTGTATGCCCCGAAGGGTTAGGCAGAGGTGTACCTGTACACCCACAGCTCGCCGGTATGTTTAAGTCATATGTAATAGCTCGCCCCGAGCTAAGTAATTAAAAAAAACCTTCCAAATATAGAAAATATTTTGAAATAAGAATCATTGAAATAAAATGACATTTTATAGGTCAACAATAAATCACTACATGTATATTTGGAGGCCCAACACCTCCAAAGAGAACGAAATCTCAGCAAAAAGTTTGCCAAAGCAAACAACTAGACAACAGAACAATTTGATGTACCCAATCATCTACTGATGTATAGTCAAACAAATTGTGAATACATTGCCATGGATAAGCAAATACACAGCTCGCGTCATTGCCGTCAAAATATCTATATATTTACTAATAACATTGAAGTGTCTGTTTGTAATGACTGGCAAAATAACAGTTATTTACTAAATACTTAATCTATGCTTATAATTATTATCAAGAGAAAAGATTTTTTTGTTTGTTTGTTTGTATCGAATAGGCTTCGGAACTACTGGACCGATTTTAACCATTTTTCCTCCAATAGATAGCTACATTATTCCTGAGTAACAAAGGCTTTATAATATCATGCTACGACACACAGGAGCGGGGCAGTAACTAATGACGTAACTTAACGCTATTGAAATAAGCCATGCGAACGAAGTCGCAGGCAGTTCGCTAGTTATAATATTACATGGTAATACGAAAAAAAACATATTTGATTTTTTTGTCTGTCTGTTCCGACTAATCTCCAAAAGAGCTTGACCGATTTTGACGCGACATTTACTGGCAGATAGCTGATGTTATAAAGAGTAACTTTGGCTACTTTTATTTTAGAAAAATAATTAGTGTACAGTGCATAAAAAGCCCTTGATATCCGACTCTCACGCGATCGAACTCGAGGGTATTAGATAGTTCAGCAATAAATGGAATCGAATTTTTCGTCAACAATCAGATTACGATAGTCGTTGTGTGTTCTCTGTTTTCTGTAACGCTTTACTTTTCGGGTTTGCTTGTGCATTATTAAAAGGATTTATCATTAACGGAGTCACATGGTTTCGCTAGTATTTTACCACTACATATTCTATATGTGGTTTTTTGGATATTCCAGAATCAATCAGCGACCTTGGAGATTTCATAACGTTTTAAAACATTGTATTGCATATTCTTTTTTTTTTTATATGCCAGAAACGAAATACTAAATGATATCAGCTAATTATAGTCCAACACGTTTCCTGAAGACGGATTGACGATTATATTGAATATAAGTCCAGTATCGATATCAGTGATGTCCAAGATAAACTCAGAAAACACCTATGAATTTAAAAGGTCACGTTGTTACTTGCCCGTTATTGAACGCAAAACATTATCCATGGAAAGCGGGTACCATAATCAAATTCAAAGTCAAAGTCAAAGCATTTATTTCAATGAGACCATTTACTGGCACTTTTGAACTGTTAAGAAGTTATATTTAAAAGTTGAAGCTAGTTGCTCGTTCCAAAGCGTAGGTCTCTATGGAGAAGAACGAGCAAGAAACTCCATGGACACTCTTTTCTTTTAATTTGGTTTTTACAAAATCTTGGTTACTTACAATATCCTAGTTGCTTGTACGTTTATGTGAAAACAATGAAGGTGAATATAAAACAATAATAATAAAGATGTAAGCCATGGCAGTTAAGAGAATACCAATCCTAACTGACATCGCCCGTTCACGAACATGTAATAAATAACTAAATACAAATTCCCGCAAAATTGCTAACAAAGTTTTGTAAGAGTTCTTTGGCTGAAATTTCAAGTCCTCTATCCGTCGATATCATCCCCTCCTTTCACATAAATACAAACAAACAGACAGATAAACTCACTACGTGTTCCTATAACAGCATTTCGTATTTCCTTGTTTTCCTCCAATCTTATTTATGGCTTGTTTTTATTCCGAATCTTTTGGATACAATCAAAAGTTCTGTTCATCTCAATCAAACTTTTTTAAATGTGCCTCTTACGTCACGGAACCCCTCACAATAATTCCGTTTTGTATTATCGCCTTTTTATTTCGCGATATATTTTTATGGACAATTTTAAAAAGTTTGATTGTCATATTTTGTGGTTCATTTATAATTGTAATGATGATAAGTTATGGGAGGCTTTGAAGCTGTTCGATTAACGATTAGAATAAAGTATTTGAATACTGGCTTCAGTCTGCGACTTTGTCAGCGAGGACAAAAGCGAGATCAATATTATATTCTATGTGTACGCTAATTCCGTTCAGTCCAACCTCACAAATGAAAAAGCAGGCACCTATTTCAAAGTTGCAATCCAAAATTATCATCATAAAATATAACATGCAGTACAAATAATAAAATTAAAATCAATATCGGCATAAGTATAAATTTAAAGAACAGAAATCCACTCTAAAGTATAGAGCCCAGCTGCTAGGTAAATTCCTCTTCTCATACAGAGAAGGTTTCTCAAGGCAAATTGGCGGTTTCAAACTTATTTATACAATTAAAAATATTTTTTTTTTGTTTGTAGTATTAATATAACTTTCTATTTCTAAATGCTACTTTTATTAGCGACCTGCCCGCGACTTCGTCCGCGTAACTTATTTCACCCGCGTTAAGTTACGTCTTTTGTTACTGCGGGCTCCGCTCCCGTGTGACGTAGCGTGATGTTATTAGCCTATGTTAGAAGGAACATGGGTGGGTTTTAGTCAGTAAAAGTCTGACACTCCCTCCCGCCCCGCCCAGGGCGGGAGAAGTTATTTGATGATTTCCCACCCACCAAAAAAAAAAAAAAACTCAGGAATAATGTAGCTATCTTTTGGTAAAAGAATGGTTAAAATCGGTCCTGTAGTTTTGGAGCCTATTCGTTACAAACAAACAAATCTTTCCTCGTTATAATATTAGTATAGAAAAAGAAATTAGGGATCCACACAAAAAAAAAACGTTGAAAACTGACATTTACGTCGACAAAAAAGCAGTCCTAATAAGCTAGAAATAATAAGTACACTACACAACACAAAAACAACACAAATAATTAAGTTATAAACACAATTAACAGAAAACATAAGTACAAGACATCATCACAAAAAAGTCCATAAGAAAATTGTCGCGTCGCCTTACAAACTTATGTGCGTACATAACTTTATTTTTAAAACCGTTTTAAAAATAAATTGCGAAATACAAATTACCAAATACAACATCAATATCACATTCAGGCAATAATCGTCAGTTTGTAGTCGAAATGACCTTCGGTGGATGGTGCAAGGAGTAAGAGAGTAGAGGTTTCTAAACTAATCCTTTTTTAAAAGCGAAAGAAACTGAAATTGTTTACCAATAGTCGGTTGTTCTATGAACCATTGGTCAACATCCAAAGGACTTTTCCATACGAAACTACCTTTTGGAATAGGTAACTATATTCAATATTAATAATTTTGACATGTAATTGACGTTAAAAAGCCATATAATAGTCTGATTGAAATAAATGATTTTACTTTAAAACGTTCATGAGTGAAAAATCCTTTGGGTAAAAAAATAATAATGTTGGTTCATGGACCAATCGACTGCGTCAAGCCCGCCACACTATTCCCAACCACTGCAACTTCTGTAAGCCAGAATCAACAGTGGAGACCGCCAGAAAAGCGCCGAGGCAATGAAGCTCGACGAGTCCCGGAGAAACGATATAACTGTCTTGGATCCCGCAACGAAATTAATCAGAAAAGATTAGCGGAGGAGTAGGAAAAAATATAGTTTCCACTTCCCTTCAAACAAGCAGGAGACAGAACAGAACTAGGCCAATAGGCACAAGGGGATGTTTACAACTGGGAGAAGCCCAGATTGCCAAGCACCACGGTTTGCAATTATTATTAACTTAATGGGTCCTAATGTGAGCTGTTACATTTGATTCCAGTAATAGGTAAAGCAAAAACGCCTGAACGCACGGAAATTAGTTCTAGTTTCTACGAGGTCCGCGTAATAAACTGCGACTGCGTCAGATTGAAAGCGAAACATCACTTATTGACTAAACACGAAATCTCGCGAACCACTTGACCTATGAAGTTAAAATTTGACAGGTAGTTTCCAGTAAAAAAAATAAAGTTTTCGTGTAATGAAAGCAAAGGTTAGACTGAATCGCAAAAAATTGTAGCAATATTATGATTTGACGAAATACTCTTCCCGCTGCCTCTCATCACTTTGCCCGGCTACAAACAGTAATGTCCACTTTGAATTATAATTATTGCCCGGTTAATGTATGTCTTCTTCAGTTTAAGCATTGGGTGTCCCTATTTTTTGTTGTCAAGTCACAATATGAATGGCCGACCCGCTGCTGCGATATTGGAAAAAAATATTTTTTCTTACTTTTTTTTTAACTGATGTCCCCAATGTGTTTCCGATTATGGCCGCTTTTTGTTCTGTTTAATGGTTATTGCGTTTCTATATTACATATTTGGGTAATTAAATTTTATTTGGGATCGTTTGTCCGGGTTATATTCTTATTGGGATGCATACTTCATTGGTGTGTGCAATATGGAAGAGATTGCAATTAAAATTTCTGTAGCTTTGTTATTTTGTTTTTGGTGATGAAATAAGTACCTATTTTTAAAAGGTTTTTAATTAAAATATTTTACTGAAATTACTAACGAACTAACATATATTTTAGATTTCCAGGTCAAGTAAAGGTCATAAACAAAATAATGGTTATAAAAACTATTTTGCTTCTAGGAATACCAGCTGTGTGTTAAAAAAATACTTTTCAAATATAATCGAATTCCTTTATCAGAAAACCAGTGTCGAATTGACACATTTGAATTTGAATTTCGAATTCGATTGACGCGTTCGAACATGGCCGAATGAGCAGCGCGCGTTCGACTGGAAAAAATATTAAAAATATTTATTTACAACGTTTAGATTACTGTTTTTTAAATATACTATAGTTTTTAAAGCAAAGGGTTACGATTTAAAATTGTAGTGAATGTTCTTTTGGGGCTGCAAATACATTGGCGAGTTCGACGGGTTCGGTAGCAAGTTCTATCGATCGGAAAGATATCTTATAAACACATTCCGATGAAACAACGCGGATAACAAATGTTTTTGAATGCAATAAATAAAATAAAACAATATGGTATCCATATCATTTAAAGGTCCGATTTAATCCGTGATTGGAACCGAAAAAGATATTCTAAAAAGGTTGATACCTACCTTCACCGTATTAGCAACCCTCGTGCGCTGACGGCAATGACAGAAACTGAAATATATGCTTTCTTGATGCATTGAAGTCAATGTGGAGTGGAAATATTCAAACACACTGGCACTACTCTGGTCTCTGGGATGGCAATGCATTTGCAAGGCCTATGGTAGTGGAAATGTGTATAGGCAGCGGTAGCCACTTAACATCAGGCGGGTTTGTTTACCATCTAATGATATTTAAGAAAAAACTACCTAAGATGACAAGGCAATATTTTCAATATTTTTCGATAACATGATTATCATATGAATCTATAGTAGTCGCAATAGACTCGCCCCCTATTACATGGGACCTAAACATACCGGCAAACTGTGGGTGTACATTGTTACACCTCTGCCTAACCCTTCGGGGAATACTGGCGTGATGGATGTATGTCTATAGTAGTCGCCACGAGCCGTGAGCAAAAATATCAAGTTAATTTTCGGGATTTCGTGTTCCTTTCTCGGTATTTTGGGCCGCTGACGCTGCACGCGTTTGGTCCGTCAGTCGGACCTATCGTGTACAACGTTGGCACCCCAAAAAACTCCGAAAGGAACCCAAAAACTAAAAAAAAAATTGACATTCGTGCGCACGACTACTGGCGACTTACATACCTTTTGGAAGGAGGTAAATTCTGTATTGTTTCTTCTTATATATGACTGTCAAAAGTGCCTCTTCATAGTCTAATTGAAATCAATCATTTGACTTTGACTTTTGACTTTCTAACGAAGAAGGTAAAAAAAAAAAATACTGCGGTTATCACCACATCAACCATCAAATTAATGAAAAAACACGCTATTCTTTTAGCACAAAAGACACCAGCTACCTAAAACCACAGGAACAAACAACAATCAAACAAGATCTACTTACCTAATTAAACAAAAATAAAAACAATTGACCAAAAAACAAAAATCTAAAAACCTCCAGCGGTAGTTCGTGCACCAAGCAAGTACGTGACGTTGACATCGAGATGGGAGTATCACCCGACTCCATCGGAGGCCCGAGTTCATTTGTTTCTCGGAAGCCTGACCTCCAGGAACATTGGAAACCGTACGTGCTTGCATTATGGGTAAGGAAAGGGTTATTATATGGGTTTTCACCGAAGACGGTAGGTAGATGTAATTTATGACCGTTTAGGAATCACACAAAGTCGTGTTAGCTCAGTGGGTAAAGTGGCTCTCTTGGATGAGATCGTGGGTTCGCAACCGGACACGAACCAATACCAATGTGACCCTTTCTGTGTCAAAATGTACATTCTAAATGTATCATGAATATCATCGACATCGGTGAAGGAAAACATCGTAAGTCCTTGTAATTATTTTAAGTCTAAAATCACCAATCTGCCTTGAGCAAGCCTGGTGATCAATACTTGTGCCTTCTCGGTTTAAGAAGAGACCTGTGCTCTGTAGTAGGTCATTTTTCTTCATAGAGACCTTCCTACGTTTTGGAATACGCAACAAGCTTGAACTTTCCGAATAACTGAACGACTTCTTGACAATTCAAAAGCGCCTGTAAATGGTTGAATTGATATACCACATTCATACATACTATCACACCTGTATTCCCCAAAAGGGTTAGGCAGAGGTGTACCAATGTACACCCACAGTTCGCCGGTATGTTTTTAGGTCCCATGTAATAGGGAGCGAGCCTATTGCCGTAAACCGGGCACAAATCCTAACTCCGAGCTGCTACTGAGAATTTCATAGAAAACCCCAATAACACTTTTTGCTCGACCTGGGAATCGAACCCAAGACCTCTAGCGTAGCAGTCACGCTTCGGACCACTAAGCCAACGAGGCAGTTATGGTTGAATTGAAACAGTTAATAACAGATGAAATAAAGAAGATACCTAGTTCTTCCCCAGACGAAGTCTTCAACAAACATCCCAACAAACTACTCCTGAATGTAAGAAAGAAACTCTAGACAAACAAAAGCAATTTCTTCAAAACATACATACTACATCACAATATGGATTAAGATGTATGTTATTCGCGCGCCAAGTTATTAGTTATGCCCGGTTTTGCTCGCATCTTATTCCCGGAATGACACCCACGCTTGCAACGTATAGGAAAGTTACATATTAATGCCACTAGATGTACTCACACGAAACTACTAGATGTGTGCATGAGATGTGGGGACTTTTGAAAATATGCGTTTGAATTTACCGTGGAGTGAAGCTGTTTAAAGATTTGCTAGGTGAATTTAAATATGACACATCTCATTTTGAAATTAAGTTAAAAAAAAAAATACTGACTGTCATGGAATCGCCAATCCGCCTTGAGCTAGCGTGGTGATCAATGCTCGTGCCTTCTCTGTATGAAAAGAGGCCTTTGCCCTACAGTAGGACAATAGTATTATTACTGATTAACATTAGTGCTCTACCTACATCTAACCATGATAGCCCAGTGAATAACGTCCTGCCACTCATGCATCAGATTGACACAAGTGCCAATGCGACTTTTCCAGCTTCCTAGTTTTAACTTAGATATCACTGACATCGTGAAGGAACCCTGGACATATAAGTAAGTAAGTCCGAAATCGCCAATCCGCCTTGAGCAACCGTGGTGATCAATCCTCGTGCCTTATGACAAGAGGCCTTTACCTTGCAGAGGATTAATTATAGGCTGATAATTAATACCAGACTACATTTGTCCCTGTATATTATTACAGAGGACCTCCAAACGGTACATGAGATCTTGTCCAATGTCATTGTAGTTTTCAGGATTTCATTACGGCTGCAATGCATTCTACATATCAGGGATACCGTTAGGGTGTGAATAAAAAAATCCCTGATATGTATAATGCAATCAGAAAAAATGAATGAAATGAAAAAAAAAATGGATTAAAAAAATGAACGTAAAATGAATGAATGTTAAATGGAAATCGGTTCAGCGGTTTCAAAGTTATCAGCTCTTTTTTATATGCAGTAGAGATTTCTATTCGTCTGTCCACAGAACCAATTTCCATCAAACATAGCTAACAACACTCCCGGCTAATTCACCTTTCCAACAAAATAAAAACAAAATCAGTTCACGCGTTCGTGAGCTACGATGCCACAAACAGACACACACA
Organism: Caradrina kadenii; assembly: GCA_947462355.1. NCBI lineage: Eukaryota > Metazoa > Arthropoda > Insecta > Lepidoptera > Noctuidae > Caradrina > Caradrina kadenii. Next base: position 970,109 of record OX381693.1, on the reverse strand, counting down.
CACAGACACGTCAAACTTATAACACCCCGTCGTTTTTGCGTCGGGGGTTAAAAAGGCCGTCAGTTCGAAAAATAAATCGCATTCCATAATCAGTATTTAGATTAGAATCCTTCCATGTAACTCTACGTCTATGGTTCCCCGTCTGTGGTCGGTCGTCGTGTGGTCAAACCGCTCGCTCTTTATCCTTTGTCTATGCTTTATGCCCGCTATTAGTTTGTACAACTATTGTGCTAGAATTGATTAACATTCGACCATTATCCTACAAAGAAAATGAACAACAAATTGTAATATGGAAGGCTTTTGAGAGAATACTGTCGTTTTTGATTTTATACTGAAGTGGTAGCTAGTAAATATGAACATTGTAATGGGGTACCTAAGTTATATTTTGACGTTTCTTAGCATTGTATTGACAGGGTCTCTTGGCCTCGTGGTCGCAAGCGCGACTGTTGAACTCCACGAGTTCAGGATTCGGTAAACAGATCAAATAAAAAAAAATGTTATTGATTTCCATTGCTCAAGGTGGATTGGCGATTTCAGCCTTATAATGATTACCTAATGATTAGGCCAGATTTCCTTACGATATTACCCACTATGAATTTCTCAGTAGCAGTTCTTTTCTGGTGTTCACCACTGTTGATTATGGCTTTCAGAAGTTGAGTGGTTGGAAACAGTGAAGAGGGCTTCTCCTAATAAAACGAATAATCAAGTGGGACTGTGTCGGGGCGCACGACGTGAAACATCTATGTCAGCGAATCGCTTTTAGTGTGGCAGATTGAAACCTATTTCATTACAATCCTCTTTTCAGATTTTAAAGACGTTTGACTTCAAAAAATGCATAAGCAGCCGTGTTTTTCTGACGAAAGATGTTATAGATTTTATCAGAATACAAGTAAGCACACAGATTATAAATTATTATAAACGACTAATAACCCGTAAAGAATGAAGCTATAAAATACAGAAAAATCGAAAAAGGTTTTAATCTATTAACACTCAAAAACAGTGGCCCGGTCGAAACGACCCGCGTATAGATTTTAAATTTATTTATGTTTACAATACCAACTTATTTATACTATTATTTTAAGAAAAATTAAACGAAATAAGTGTTTATTTTTAAAGCAATAAGGATTAAAATTTCATTTTTAGAAGTATAAATAAAAAGTTGTCAAGTGAATAAATAACCAATCTTAAAGTTAACTTTTGCGTTTATTCAGCTTTTTTGTAAGTGGATATTGATTCTTATTGCGAACAGAATAGGGCTGTATGTGGAGTTTTATAAATGAAAATAAATGGTTTTAAAGTCAGGTATTTCTTACGTGCGGAGGGTCTGTGATAAATAAATATCCACACGGTTTGACAAATGAGTGAACACTGGCTTTATAGAGGCGGCTTGTCCGAGAAACAGTGAAGTATTAAATGGTATGCATCGTTTTAAATATCTTTTTAAATTAAATTAGAGAAACATTTCTTTGAAATCGAGCTTTGGATAGATAAACATTAATTATTTTGTGGTAAAATACAATAAATTAAATAGTACTTTTTATTAAATAAAAGAACATTTTCTCTGATCAGCCTACCTACAGCAGTTATGCATATTAATATTTCAAAAACAAAAATGACCTTACACTTTTTTAAACAAATGAATTTTTAAACAAGGTTTTGCACTTCAACTTGACATAACAGCATGAATAATTCTTACACGAACAGAATAACCAATCATCCATTTATCACAAACAACTGCTAAACTAACACTTAAATCAATACAAGCCATAAAAAGATAAAAAAAAACCAAAAAGACATATCAGATTCCTCTCTCAACGTTGTAAAACACAAACGGAATTCATATTAGCCGATTAATAAATTCCCAGAAACTGAAAATAAGACATAAATTTAAATAAAATACACCATAATATATTTATCGGTCGGTTTAATCTAAAGTGTCCACGTTCGTGTTCTTAGCATTGTTTTAGATGAACAAGATTCCAGTTTGCGTGATGTGTTATGAAAGATGAGTTTCAAAGTTTTGAATATTGTTTTTTTGGGCAGCGCGGCGCGGATAGGGTTAAACGTCATCGAGGGCGTTGACTTGTGGTAGTTAGTGCACGGATTTTGATGTACTTACTTGTGTATTTTGTAAGATTTACTTAACGAGAATATCCTCATACTTAATTCGTTTTTGGAGGTCAGTCAGAAGTTTCAGTCTTAATTCTAACAATCAGTAGCATCCGATAAGACAAGTCTTGCGTGTAGAGAAGCTTATATATAGTGAAAACTGAAAACCAATTGATAATGATGGGTGAGGTCTTAACATGGGAATGCGAAGACCTCTTATTGGGTTCTTCTCTGCTAGGAAAGAAGTGAATAGGGGGCGGAACTTTAAAAGGGATTTTAACGTTACCATTGTGCGTTTGAAATCTTAATAATAAAAACATTTAAGTCTTTTTGAAAACAAACCTTATTATTTCAACGTTAAAATTTCGTCCCCTACATCCCTATTTACTCCACCAACACACACTTTCGTACACTCGAATGTACACCCATCTATCTAACAGAAACAAAAGAAAACCCCACACTTTTCAACCCAACATTGTCTGTACGATAAAAATAGCGCAGCAGCATCCCAATCTCATTCTCTATTAGCGAATCGCACTCGGAATAATCAAAATAATGACGACAGACCACCGCATACGATTCGATTAACAAAACTACCTAATTAAGAAGACGATAGAAATACGAAGGAAATTGCCTTGGCACCATGATCACTATAATTGCAAGCGTTCAGCTACCGGTCTTACGTATCTTCTATCACTTTCACTCCCACCAAAAACCGTACAGCCATCTCATTCCTACTTTTAGATTTATAAATCCCATTTTGAAATCAAAAACTCTTATGATTTTGTTTTGGTTTTTTTAATTTTCAATTTTGTGTGTTTGTGATTGGGTTGGTTTTTGAATGTTGCTGTTTTTGGATATCGGATATTTGTGATATGTGATCGTGGGTCGATTATTGAGGTAATAATACACTGATACTGGGTAATGATATGCAATACCAATGCGATTTGTTAATTTTTCTCGTGATAAAGTTAGATTTGATAAAATAATATCAACATAAAACATTATGGATACTATCTTCAAGCTTATTACGATTAGTAAGTAGGTACCTATATATTTTTAAGAAAACACAGATTAACCAACTATGTAATTCAGAAATTGTTGTGAGAAAAAACGCTTTATTTGGAAATGGTATATGAAATTAATTTTGGCAGCTAATTTGTTATTATTTGATATAATTTTTAAAAGGTTATTTTAAAATAGTTATCAGAATTAAAAAAGCGTTCTAAAAATTATGCAATAAATTCTTTCAGTTAAATTAAGGTATCAAGGAACTGCGATATAGCGAGGACACTGGTACAAATTCTTTTATAATCAGTAAGTAATCAGGCAATCTCGTAGTGAAACTGTGAGCCAAGTCCGTAAGCGCTGACGTAAAAGTATAAGATCTATATCGATCTTCCATTTCAAAATACGACTATTCCTTAGCTTTAACCTAGAACGTTTTGATTCTATTTAAATGCGTTATTAGTATCGCCAGTTGACATGACCAAGGCCTTCAAACGAAAAGAAAATTATTTACGGGTATTTCAATTTAAAAGTTAACCCCTCCAGTTAAGATACTTAACACGAGCCAATTCAATAAATAAAAAAATATATGATAAAAGTCAAAAAGAAAAATATTATATACAAGTAACATAATCTTCGCCAAACCCTTAACCAGTTACATCAATGGACTCTTACCTTAAAATAAGTTAACTCGAGTCATCGGTGTTCATCAAAGGCGGCATCGATGCTCGTTCCACTCGATTTACAATCGTATGTAATTACTCTATAAATCGAGTTATAATCGGTATAAGTATATTGAAGGTGAAGTTTCAATTTTATTGACTACTTACATTTTATGAATGGTAATTGGTAGGTAATGGCCAAAAATACACTTCTCTTCTTATTCAATGAGTATTTGGAGCACGAGAAAAAATATATTACGCAAAAAACTAAACAAAATTAAATTCAAAAAGAAGTACTTAATAGAAAACGAATGACTGAACTGATAACTTAATCAATTAATCATTTGATAGATTAATAATTGTCCCACTGCAGAGCAGATACCTCATTTCATACAGAGAAGGTACGAGCCTTAGTCATCACGCTTGCTGAAGGCGGATTGGCGGTTTGAAACTTATAATTATTATAAGTCATGTTTTCGTTCACCGATGCAAGAGATGTCCAAGATAAACTGAGAAAGTACATTTTATGAATTGAAAAAGTCACATTGGTACTTGCCCGGTATTACACCCGCAACCTCATGTATGAGAGGTGGGCGCCTCAACCACTGGACTATGACTACGACAATTATTGTAAGTAAATTTCCTTTTTTAATTCTTTTTATTTTTTTTTTATAAGATGTTGTTAATTCTAAACAGGTACGGATTGTATTTACAACAGAACTTAAAAATATTTCTAGATATATAAAAATTACTTAGTAATAGGCTTTAGTACTTGGGGAGTTTTACATCAGGTAAAGAGTAAAATTCTACAATACAAAATTGCAACACAGACACACAAAGTTTCCTTCTTATTCTTGAATACAAATCAAATATTATTTCCCATCAACATTAGCAATGATACAAATGGAAAATAAACCAACAAAACATAATTACTGAAGGTGGCACAGTAGCTGAGTGGCCGGTGGTTCTAATAGATGGCGCTAGCGGCGCGGCTCAATTTACAAATTAAAGAGTGCGCCGGCGCACGCTCGCCGCCGCTGTGGCGGTTGCCGTATTCTGATCAAAGTGAATTAAGTATAAGTTTATTATTTAAATTGTGAATTGGATTATGAAGGATTTGATGATGTAGGATTTGAAAAGTGAAAGAAATAGGATGAATGTGTTTAGACAAAGGAGATATTTACAGTTTAATTTTTTTAAACGGTGTATCAAATACCGAATAATATAGACGTATTAATGATGTGTGTTAAAATGTCTACTTCCAGGAATTAATCATTTTAATAAAGATTAGGATTAGAACCAGAAAAAAACGACCAACACGGCGCTGAAAAAGCATTTTTAATGATTAAATGGGGGACAGTTGTAATGCCATTGTTAAATAAAAAAAATCCCTTGCTGTTGATCACTATAGAAAAAATCATCAGTAACTAGGTAATACTTACATTCAAAACAGTTGTATGCCACGTTATTCCAATATCAAACCGATTTTAAATTACAACAATCAACAGTGACTAATCTTCTCCATCCCAGAATAGGTCGTCAGCTTCCGAGATTGAACTTTTATAGCTTACAGGCGCATCATCAGGCCGATTGCATATAATATTGATTTTACATTTTTTTATCGTTCACAATGAAATGACTTCGATAATGGAAGGTTGACTTCCAGTTTAGATTGAAATTCTGAGTACTTACAATTATTGATAAATGGGACCTGTAGACTGGCCCGTTGGTGTCGTGGTCGCAAGCGTGACTGATGAGCACGGGGTCCTAGATTCGATTCCCGGGTCGGGCAAAAAGTGTTATTGGGTTTTTCTATTACGAATTTAACAGCAGCAGCTCGAAGTTTAGAAGTTGGTGGTGTGACATCCCCGTGCCTCGGAAAGCACGGAAAGCCGTTGGTCCCGGCCGTCATTCGTAGATCTTTGACAGTCGTTACGGATAGTCAGAAGCCAGAAAGTCTGACAACCAGGCTTACTAAGAGTTATGTTGCTCAGTAACTGGGTTGTGGACGTCAAATAGGCAGCCGCTCCATGTAAAACACTGGTATTCAGCTGCATCCGGTTTGACTGGAAGCCGACCCCAACATAGTTGGGAAAGGGAGAAGGGTAAGTAGATGATGGGACCTGTAGTTTGAATTTGGAATTAACAACTGCAGAAAAATATTCCTTAAAATACATACTATACCGTACTATAGATACTAATATAATAAACCTAGAGAGTATTTTGTTTGTTTGTTTAAACGCGCTAATCTCTAAAACTAACAGTAGTCGGTTTGGAAAAACTCTTTTTAACCCCCGACGCACGACGAACGACGGGGTTTTATAAGATTGACGTGCCTGCGTCCCTGTGGCATCGTAGCTCCCGAACGGATGAACCGATTTGCATTTAGTTTTTTTTTATAGAAATCGGTTCAGCGGTTTCAAAGTTATCAGCTCTTTTGTTAGCTGCGCTAGGGATTTTTATTTTTTATATGATAGCTAGATTGATGAGGAATAGTAAAGGCTATTTAACATCATGCTAAGAATCACTGCGTCGTTAACCTAATGGTCATAAGTGCGACTGCTACGCTATAGATCCTGAGTTCGATTCCCAGGCCGAGCAAAAAGTAATATTGGGTTTTTCTATAAAATTCTCAGTAGCTGCTCGTAGTTAGGATTTGTGCCCGGTTAATGGCAATAGGCTCGCCTCCTATTATATGGGGCCTAAACATACCGGCGAACTGTGGGTGTACATTGGTGGACCTCTGCCTAACCCTTCGGGGAATACAGACGTGATGGTATGGTATGCCTAAGAATCACGGGAGCGGAGCAGTATCCAAAGATGTGATTTAAAGCGGGTGAAAAAACTACTCTGCCGAAATCGTGGGCAGAATTTGGGTTATATAGAAACAAAAATGTATTAGGATAACAAGTCAGGAAATTAAGGTGCCTTCTAAAGAGTCCTGTTGCCATGGATACATAGGATTAGGTGACACATGCAGAATTATAAAACACGGAGAATACGGTAACTCAAGCATAAGAACAGATAAAAATATACAGTCATGTACCCTCTACAACACAGCCTGATCCCAACAATTTCACAACTGACTCGATCCAAACAAAAATATCGATAAAAAATCCCAACTCTAAAAAACCGTCAAAGAATCGATACAACAAGCACTGACGAAAGTCACAATCGATACCTGTTGACGACTCCCACGATTTTTTTTTTTACATCACTGGCAATGTCAACCTCCTTGTAGGTTCAAATAAAAAAAAGTCTTATTGTTGATGTCCCTTTGTCTGTTGAGTTTTATTCAAAAGAGGATTGTAATCGGGTATCAGGCTTATTGAAGGTTATTCGTGAAGAAATCTTTGATATCATTTGTTTCGTAACGTTATATATATTTGTAGTATTTTTTGGCAGTGTTATCATCAAATCTTGTGGTTTGATCTTTGCTGTTGTACACGATTCTGTGCGCATTGTGGTCATTTTACGCCGCGTTAAGTTACGTCTTTCGTTACTGCTCCGCTCCCGAGTGTTGTAGCGTGATGTTATATAGCCTATGTTACGCAGGAATAATGTAGCTATCTATTGGTGAAGCAATGGTTAAAATCGATCTAGTAGTTTCGGAGCCTTTTCGTTACAAAGAAACAAACAAAATATAAATATAGACTAGCTTTTGCCATCGATTTCGTCCGCATGAATCAGTTGTCACAGATGCAGACAAAGTTACAGATTACAAAGTAGCATATGTCCTTCTTCAGATAATAAACATGTTTTGCCATGATTAGGTAACAAACATACAAAGCTCCGTTCGCATTTATAACTAGCTGTAGTCCGCGAATTCGTTCGCGTTCACTATTTTTTTGGTTTCAATTATGTTTTCGCATAAACCTCTTTTTTTAAATTAAAGTAAATAAAAAATAAAAATAAAAATAGTCCTGTCAAAATCGGTCCAGCCGTTTCGGATATAAGCCAGAACAAACAGACCGACAGACAAAAATTTTAAAAATTGTTTTTTTTTATGTTAGTTTCGTATATACTTCCATAATAATATGCACTTAGTGTAAAGCTTGTAATTTGAAATTACAAACAGACCCTTAAATTTTATTTATTTGTATGGATTTGCTTTATTTATTTGCTTTTGCTCGCGACTTCGGTAAATGTCGGTTACCCGGAAATAAAGAATAAAGCAGCCTATGTCCTTTCTTGGGTTTCTATTAAGATAGTACCTACAAATTTTATAAAAAATCGGTTCAGTGGTTAAGTCCTGGTTACTTTCTCATTTATAATATAACTATGGTTTAAGTGTGTATAATTAAACAATTAACCTGAGTCCGGGGCGTGGTTACAGGCGATTCCTTCCCCTCACCTGGGCACTCTATTGGACGATGACTCTTTGCGTGTGGCGGTGGCTCTCCGCCTGGGCTGTAAGGTGTGCGAACCCCACATATGCACCTGCGGTTCCATGGTCGAGGCCGATGGCCATCACGCATTGAGCTGTCGCCGTTGCACAGGGAGGTTCCCGTGTCACCATGCCCTGAACGACATACTCCGCAGAGCCCTTATATCGGCAAACGTCCCCTGCGTGCTTGAGCCTGCAGGTCTTAGCAGGTGTGATGGTAAGAGGCCGGACGGGCTGACTCTAGTGCCATGGAAGAATGGGAAGTGCCTGATCTGGGACGCAACTTGCGTCAGCACTGTCGCTGCCAGTCACCTGAGTCGCACCTTGCACACTGCCTCTGCCGCAGCTGAGGACGCTTGCTCTGCAAAAAGGCTCAAGTACGCTTCCTTGGAGCGGCCTTACTATTTTGTGCCGGTAGCGGTGGAGACCCTGGGTAGTTGGAGTAGGGCAGCGAAGGGTTTTGTGGCGGAATTGGGCCGCAAACTCGGGGAAGCAACCGGTGACTCCCGCTCGGGGTCGTTCTTGGTGCAAAGGTTGGCCATCGCTATTCAGCGAGGTAACGCGGCGAGTGTTATGGGTACCTTTGCACCGGGAACGATTAGGGGCGGGTTATTTTGTGACCTTTAACTATTAAGTTAATAATCATATGAAATAAGTTAGATAGTAATTAAAATTAAAATGTATATATTTTATAAAAAGGCATTAAACAATTATTGGTTATTATTTAACACCGTATTTATGCAAGAGGCACAGCATATTTAGACTCATCTAAATGGCATCTTCCATAAAAAATCCTATAAGAATCAATCCATTGTATCTTTCCATTTTTCAAATTAATACACAAAACACTTGCAAACAATTTCTTTACAAGCCCATGGAATGATTTGTTCATCAACCAACTTCAGTTTGCCATTTTAAAACAACCCACTATCAGCTTTATATCAGACAGTAAAAGAGTCAAATTGAAATGACAAAAAATATCCAACAGCACTTAAAAAAAAATTGCGTTCGAAAGATTGTAAGGGTGGATTGGTTTTTAGCAAAGTTTAAAGCCTCAAAGCGTTACTTTCTGTAAGTCTTAAGTCTAAGGCAGAAGGTTTAAAGTCCTTTGGCTTAGATGATGATGATAGCATAGAAGAGTTGGTACTAAAAAGTGTCGTATCCCTCCCATTTCTTTATCAATCACGTAGACAGACAAAAAACGTCTGCACATCGAACTGAGAGTCACTTACGTTAATGGACGCAGCCCTGGAGTGCAATGCTGAGGTTTGCCAAAGACTAAACGAGGCATCAGTAGTACTTCGTTGATTAAGCCGAAATAAGCTAAATTGAGTTCAATAATTATAATATCGACTAGCTAATGTCTACAAATGTCGACAAAAGAAACACTATATTTTTTCTAAAATTAAAAATAACCTATATTGCTCCATAAAATGATAGCTATTTACCTTTGAAGTCCCGTCAAAATCTGTCCAGTCGTTTAGGAGTTTAGCTGAAACAAAAGGACAGACAAAAGAAAAAATATATTGTTTTTTAAACCCCCACGGGGTGTTATAAGTTTGACGTGTCTGTGTGTGTGTGTTTGTGTGTGTGCGTGCGTATCTGTGGCATCGTAGCTCCCGAACGCATGAACCGATTTTGATTTAGTTTTTTGTGTTTGCGAGGCCTATATCCAGCAGTGGACGTCGTTCTGCTGATATGCTGTTGATGTATAAAAGACTAGCAACCTCCCGCGACTTCGTACGCGTGGTGTATTTCACCCCCATTAAATTACGTCTTTCGTTTCTGCTCCGCTCCCGTATGTAGTAGCGTGATGTAATATAGCCTATATTACTCAGGAATAATGTAGCCATCTATTGGTGAAAGATAAAAATATTAGTGTAGATTTGCTTTACTTTACATCGTATCCTCTTAGACTCAAAACTGCTGTAGGCAGAATTCTCAGTCTCATTTTTCATGTCCTATCTACAGCTGCCTTATCTACATCCAATAGTCATTTGGTATTAGCTGTCATCATTTGCCGATTGTCTCGCAATGACTAGAGTGACGGGGATCATGTCTGTGAGCTCTTTGTGGTATTGTGTGTGCATGTGTGTGTTCAATGGTTTGCTCTCCGAGGAGTATTTAGTACTGGGAGGGTATGAAGTGATTAGAATGTGGATATTTTGAATAGATGTTTGGTGACGGTTTGGATTCATATAAGACTTAGATATTTTTGATTTAGTTTTCTTTTATGTTCAAGTGTTGTTCAAGTGTCAATTAATTTTTTACCATGATTAGCTGTAGTGATATAATTATATTTTTTACGGTCTGTGAATGTCTATTTTACTATGATGTTTGTTTTTAGTATGGAAAACTAACAGAATTTTTTTTAACAACAAATAATGAAACAATAGTCGATAGAAAGCCAATGACATTTAGACTTATAACAGAATTTGTGCTACAGCTAAAATAGTTATAACAATTTTAACAACCATAGTTATTAATCTGCAAACTGCCTCGTTAGCCGAGTGGTCCTAAGCGCGACTGCTACGCAAGAGGTCTTGGGTTCGATTCCCATGTCGAGCAAAAAGTGTTATTGAGTTTTTCTATGAATTTCTCAGTAGCAGCTCGGAGTTAGGATTTGTGCCCGGTTAATGGCAATAGTCTCGCCCTCTATTTCATGGGACCTAAACATACCGGCGAACTGTGGGTGTACATTGTTACGCCTCTGCCTAACTCTTCGGGGAATACCGGCGTGATGGTATGTATGTATGTATTTATTAATCTAACTTTTTCCCCATCATCACGCCTGTATTCCCCGAAGGGTTAGGCAGAGGTGTAACAATGTACACCCACAGTTCGCCGGTATATTTAGGTCCCATGTAATAGGGGGCGAGCCTATTGCCATTAACCGGGCACAAATCCTAACTCCGAGCTGCTACTGTGAATTTCATAGAAAAACCCAATAACACTTTTTGCTCGACCTGGGAATCGAACCCAAGACCTCTAGCGTAGCAGTCGCGCTTAGGACCACTAGGCTACCGAGGCAGTTCTTCATTCACTTTTTCATTTCTTTTTTTTTTTTTAAAAACGTTGCCCATCACTAGGAATTTCTTCTGTGTCGTAGGTGCGTTTACAAACATATAAACTCACATACTCAAACAGCCAGACCCGGAACAACTATCTGTAGGCCATACAAATATTTGTTCCGTGCGGGAATCGAACCCGCGACACGCAACGCAGCAGCCAATCGCTCAGCCACTGCGCCAACCGTGCCGTCAACTATAATGAAGATCAGTAAAAAAATATATCTAAATCATTGTCAATCAATATCTAAATCGATGTGTTTCTGTTAATTCCGTTTAGCTGTATAAACGTGAAGGCGTAACACACATCGTCATATTTTAATAGCAGTAGTCTGTTATGGGATTCAATCACACATTCGCATGGTATCTGACCTCTGCGGGTTGTTCGTAAGAGATACCGCGCCCCCGGAACGCAAAGGGCACAAGAAGGAACATGGGTGGGTTTTAGTCAGTAAAAGTCTGACACTCCCTCCCTCCCCGCCCAGGGCGGGAGAAGTTATTTGATGATTTCCCAACCCCCAAAAAACAAAAATAAAATGGTATCTGACCTCAAAATACGTCATAAGACCTATTAACCAATAGATTTAAGGTTTAGGAGATAAAGTAAGTACCTAATCCCTCTACCCAAATTTTTCTTAGCTCCAATAAATCAAATTAGGGACACACGGCACAGTAATCGTGTCATCTGGCATCAAACTGGAATCGAACCCATTGTCTCGCGACTGACGGATATCTCAATACGATGGTTTATGGCAGTCGATCAGTATTGTCGGCTTATGCTGGCCCATCTGGATTGGGCTTTGAATAATTTTAAGTAGGGTGGATGCACCAATTGTTGGTTGTAATTTTTTACAGACAAATTAGTTATTGACGGATTAAATTTCGAAAATTGCGTTAATTTTCTGAGTAAATACCATCATGTAATTTTGTCTAATTCAAGGAGGTAACATAGTTACCTCCTTTATTATTGAGAATCGTGTCACTGGGAACCGAACCTAAGACCTCTAGTGTAGCAGGGCCACTAGGCTAATGTTCACCAATTTTAATACTGCCTATATTAAAATTTGTTAACATTAGCGTGTCAGATAAGTCAACTACTTACTCTTTCAGCTTGAATAAATGATGAAACTGGATTAGCAGATTTCTTTTTGATCTTCATGAACATCGACAGTGTCCTCCACCCTACTCCCTATCCACACCACATACAATACCCGCAATATTTTATTGTCAATGGTAAATAAAGTCATTATATTGATTGAACGTCGTATCTGACATTTTTTGTAGCTTTGCTCGCGTTCGGGACAAATCGATTGTGATGGACGACGCACCTTATTGAGAGACTACCAAATTACCAATACACCTCCTTGCAAACACCATCACCCTTAACGCAAATAAATAGAGTATATTTTTAAATGGATTTAAGTTTATCACTAATATGGTTATGGTATAGTTTGTTAGTGGTGTAATATAGAGAAATAGCCGTAGTAATCGCATAGAAATTGTATAGTAATACAGAATTTCTAATATTTTGGATACATTGGATGTATGACGTAAACATATGTTTGTCATTAGTTTGTGTCGATTGGGATTGAGTTGTCGGTGTGAAGGCGATTGAGATGATTCGACGTGGTTGATTGGTGAAGGTCGGTGAATACAATGGACGGTATGTCATGATGGGAGGATGTTCTTTTTGTATAGTATCGAAATCTTGCATCGGTTGGATCTTACGTTTGTGTCCCCTTGACCCATAGACTCGTAGCACGGGGTTTTGATCTCAGTTTTGTCAAATTAAGTCAAGTTTCAATTTCAAATGTAACTGGCTATATCATCAACCTTTTAAATAAAACATACATACATACCATCATGCGTGTATTCCCCGAAGGGTTAGGCAGAGGTGTAACAATGTACACCCACAGTTCCAGTTCCAGTAGTTTAGGTCCCATGCAATAGGGGGCGAGCCTATTGCCATTAACCGGGCACAAATCCTAAATCCGAGCTGCTACTGAGAATTTCATAGAAAAACCCAATATCACTTTTTGCTCGACCTGGGAATCGAACCCAAGACCTCTAGCGTAGCAGTCGCGCTTAGGACCATAAAAATGCCATTAAAGTGACAATCAATATCATGAACGTGTCAAACATAAGAGGTATTTTTGGCAGATTGAGATTGAGTTAAGAATGCATACTGACCGTCTTAATAACCAAGAATTGCACCTCTAAGCTTCAGTCCAAGCAAACGACAGGGTAGTACAGACCACCAAAATTCTAACTGCGGGCTACACTGAGAAAGTCAAAATGGAAAACCCCAATGACATTTTTATCAGCCTAGGAATCGAATTCAGGACCGTACGCTCAGCAGTCGTGCATGTGTTTATAAGGATAACGAGGCGGTCTATAGAACAAAAGGCACACTTATTAACCAAATAAAAGCTTCTTTAATTTTCATTGGATGGCAAACAAGCCGACGGCCCGGCTGATGTTAAGTGGTCACCGCTGCCTATACACATCTGCAATACCAGAGGCCTTGCAAATGCGTTGCCATCCAAGAGACAAAGTTGAGATGTCTCATGTGCCTGTAATTACACCGTCACCCATACCTTTCAAACCGGAACGCAGCAACGCTGCTTCGTGCCAGAAATAGGTGGTAGTACTTTCCCGTACGAGCTCCTTCACAAATAGCTCTACTTAAGCTACCTAAACCTTCTCAATTACCCACAACTTACAAGCAAAAGTTACAAATATCGGTTCTCTCAAGTCATCCATCAGTGCTGTACTTCCGAGGGAAGCGAGATAGATAGATAAAAATGATTATGCTCGCCTACTAGATCAAGATAATCGGTATATTGAGTTGATAGACGCGATCGGTTTAAGCCGATCGGTTGCCACTGCGCATGACGTACAGGATGATTTCAAAATTGGAATGCTACTTACCGTACCAACGTGAAAACGACCATAGACCATGTTTATAAAGTAACACTAAGCTTAAGCAGATTTTATTGGTTATTGATAATGGACTAAAATGCTTTACGTATACAGTTGAAAATTGTTTGCAGAAGTTTGTAAATTCCGCGTGGCATTTATTATATTTCACGCTACACGGTCAGTCATAATACCTACTTACTAGCAATTTGAATACATACACACATACCATCACGCCTGTATTCCCCGACGGGTTAGGCAGAGGTGTACTAATAATTATACACCCACAGTTCGCCGGTATGTTTAGGTCCCATGTAATAGGAGGCGACACTTTGAATACTTGAAACTAAAATATGATTTATCATTATTAGTACAAAATATAATATTGGTATTGTTTGTCTAAGGGTTATCTTAAAAGGACAATACTTTTACTGCAATAGTAGCTGTATGGCCTAGCCACACATCGCCAATAAAAGTTGTCTGTGGAAGAGCGAAAATCTATAGCCCGTGGATTAATCTAGTGTATTCGTTAGCAATACTGGCCACACTGAAAATATAGCCAAGTATGGTATGGTCGGACCAGACGGCAATATATTCCAGCTACATATTGTCTAGAAAATATCCGCCGAGTTTAACAAGAACAAAATTCTGACCAATATAAAATCAATTTACCTATACATGGGACATATTATACTGCCTATTACATGTGAACTAAACATAGCGGCAAACTGTGGTTGTATGTACACCTATGCCTTACCTTTCGGGGAATACAGGCGTGATGGTATGTATGTTTGAAATATTTTCAATGCTGTTCTGTTTTATTATTAGTTTGATTGTTATAGCTTATCTTGTTATTTTAATTATTAGTGTTGATGAAGGAAGAGAGTAATTAAAACAATAATCTAAGAGCACAGGGCTAAAACTGTAAAATATGAATATGTTATTTGCCTTTTTATTTAGAGATGTTTGTCTGCTTGATTTACAGGCGTGATGGTATGTTATGTTATGTCTTAAATCAATTTTCTTCTTACCTTCAAATTATTCCCAAATTGAACACTCCCTGTATAAAACGTTGCGGCGAACGGAAGATCCCGGTGCCGCGATACTGTCTTAGTGATAGATAATCTTTGAAATCGAACATCGTTCGACGGCTGCACCAGGTTAATGTGGCATTAATTTATTGGACATGCTTGCGCAGCCAGCCTGTATGAACCTCAGGTTATGTAGCTTTGTTTTGGAGGAATCAAGACTGTACTGGTTGAGTTGTGAAAACTGTTTTCTCGGAAGTGATTCATCAATCTATGGTTTCTCGGTTAAATAGCTATGATTTGGCACTGTTCTCGTTGCGTGTAATCATAGCATAGACAGTAAACAGACTTGATTGAATTGTCTGTGGAGTTTCTTGCTCTTTCTCCATAGTCTCTATGGAGGTAATGAAGGTGGCGGTCATGTAATAAGAAATTAGCTTCAACTTTTTGACTAACTGACTTGGCAGTTCAAAAATGATTAGTTGGTTTAATTGAAGTAATTGCTTTGACTTTGACTTGAGGAGTCAAAAGACCAAATGTCTGACAGGTGGTTTGACTGTACAATATTGGTGCAGTTGGTTGTGAACTTATGAAGATCTAAACTATGGGACAAAATCATCTGCGTCTGAACCCACTAGTCAGTTTGAAAATGGCTAAACGGAATATGGCATTTAAAAATTGCAACATCCGAACTTTGCTTTAGCTGAAGACATGACGGCATAAAATATTCCAGAAATTATTAATGACTAACTTCTACTTGCGGCTTCGTCTGCGTCAAAATTGATATGATAATTTTATCTCATGGAAACCGTATATTTTACCCGGGATAAAAACTAGCCTATATGTTATTCCAAACTTGAATAGTCTGTGCCATATTTAATCCAAATCCGTTTAGCCGTTTTGGTGTGATTGACTAACAAACATTCATCCATCCAAATGTTTTGCATTTTTGACAGTAGTAAGATGTATAAAACTCTGCTATATAAAACATCTACTTTTGAACCTACCCACACCGTAGATTTGAAATCGTGATGAACACATTTGAATCGAGTAGCAACGATTCCATTCACACATTCCTACGCGCTTACTAATGCTTACCATTCATAAAAATAAACGATTCATACTGATTCAAATAAAAGTATCGATATTAAAATATCCGAATCGATTTGATCCTTTGGAAGTTTGATAAATGAATCGAATACAAAAGCGGCCAGTCACCGGACGTTCGAAATATAAAAATTAAAAAAGTATACAGCTACTGTCCGCTTGTACTATTAATCAAGTTCTTTTAGAATCGACAATATTAATGCCGCTATTGCTTTGATCTTTATTCGTAAAGTATTAAGGCTTATTATTATTAGATATAGCTGTTACGTAAAGTTTGTTAGTAGTGGTCATTGATAAAATAAAATAGTCGATTTTTTTCCGCATCTACTAATAGTTTGGACCAAGTCATTTTAGTTTACTGTAGGTCTTTAGAGGATGGAGGTTCCATTAATGTTCCAGTGGCAAGGATTCCATACTCCTAGATTTCTACCTGCTTCCGTTCGGAGGTTAGGAGCAACAGCTACTCTGCAATCTATTGGTTTGACGATAAATAGTTGTAACCTAATACAACTCAGCAATATTTGCTTCAGCTTCAAAAATAAAAAATTACCCTTCGCCTCTGTAATGTTCGGAACGAAACTCAAACACAACTCATGATTTATATTTTTTTGGGATAAGCCCGCCACTCCATTCCTAAAAACTGCAACTTCTGTAAGCCAGAATCAACAGTGGAGACCGCCAGAAAAGCGCCAAGACAATGAAGCTCGACGGGTCTGGAGAAACGATACAGCTGTCTTGGATCCCGCAACGAAATTAATCAGAAAAGATTAGCGAACTGCCTCGGTAGCCTAGTGGTCCTAAGCGCGACTGTTACGCTAGAGGTCTTGGGTTCGATTCCCAGGTCGAGCAAAAAGTGGTATTGGGTTTTTCTATGAAATTCTCAGTAGCAGCTCGGAGTTAGGATTTGTGCCCGGTTAATGGCAATAGGCTCGCCCCCTATTACATGGGACCTAAACATACCGGCGAACTGTGGGTGTACATTGGTACACCTCTGCCTAACCTTTCGGGGAATACAGGCGTGATAATATGTGTGTATTAGCGAAGGAGTAGGAAAAAAACGTAATTTCCACTTCACATGATTTATAATATATCAGCCTATTATTGTCCCAGTGCAAGGTCAAGACCTCTTCTCATACAGAGAAGGCACGAGCATTG
Organism: Caradrina kadenii; assembly: GCA_947462355.1. Classification (NCBI taxonomy): domain Eukaryota; kingdom Metazoa; phylum Arthropoda; class Insecta; order Lepidoptera; family Noctuidae; genus Caradrina; species Caradrina kadenii. Next base: position 952,666 of record OX381693.1, on the reverse strand, counting down.
ATCACCACGCTGCTCACATTGCTCAAGGAGGATTGGCGATTTCAGACTTATATTTATTATAAGTCCATGTCATCTTTCACCGATGTCAGCGACGCCCAAGATAAACTTAAAAATCCACAAAAAATGCCTAAGAGGCGGGAGTCTAAATCAACAAGAAACTACTTATAATATTGACTAAAATAATACAAATCGATTTATTACCTTTGTGAACTAAACAAACACCACGACGCTAGCTATGAGTAAGGAGCTAAGCAGCAATTATACAGACGCATCGTCCATCAATTGATTTAGTGCGGCTCATCTTATTTATTGTCGGTAAATATTATTTATAGACGTCAGACGAATGGTATAAGTATGGAAGTTGAGAAAATGGTACGGCGAGGGTAGGGTTATCTTAAAATCAAGTCGTTTTAATTTATCGTAGACTAGCTGTGCTTTCGGTTCTGTTTGTCTATACATTACACACCACTACCTTTACCCTCCGGTTGCACCCGCACTAAGTTACGTTTTTCGTTACTGCTCCGCTCCCATAGATCCTAGCGTGATGTTGTATAGCTTATAACCTTCCTTGATAAACGGTCTGTGTAAAGCAAAAACATTTTTTCTATCAAAATCGAAATTGCTGAGATTAAGGCGTTCAAGCAAACAAACAAGCGAACAATTCAGTTTAATATTATGAGAATATACAAACTTCGAGCTTCAAAGAGTGGGCGCTTTGGTCGACAAATCGTGTGCAGCGTTATCAACCCCCGCCTCCTTCATTCCGCCAAAAGACCCCAAAATTCACTTGAGGTTTGTGCTCACGACTCGTGCTGGTTATTACACATTAAATAGACTACGTAAATATGATTAACAACTATCAAAAACTTTATAAAAACCTCAGTAATCAGTTTAGTTATTCTCGAGTTATAAGCACAATAACGGACAGAGAGAGCAATTTAGTTAACGAGTAGGCGAATTTCCCAATAATATGGAGCTTTAGTGCTATTGGCAGATTGCCAATGCGATCCTGAGAGTGTTACGTAATTAGCGATCGTCGAGAATTCGGTTTAGTGCAAATACTAAACAATTTTGAACTCTTTTTTGAAGAAATTAACATTTATTATACCTCAAGCAAAACTTTCATAAATGAAAATTTTACTTTACCATGTAAAGAGCCCGTATTTTTGTTATTATGCTTCGAAGCATTTGCAAGACTAAAAAGTCAAATAATAACACACGCCACCATCACGCCTGTATTCCCCGAAGGGTTAGGCAGAGGTGTAACAATGTACACCCACAGTTCGCCGGTATCTTTAGTCCCATGTAATAGGGGGCGAGCCTATTGCCATTAACCGGGCATAAATCCTAACTCCGAGCTGTCACTGAGAATTTTATAGAAAAACTCAATACCAGTTTTTGCTGGACCTGAGAAGTCAAATAATAGTAATACCGTTAATCCTTATGTCACTTTTACCATACACAGTGCACCTTTATTCTGGTAAACAAAGCATTAATTAATTCATTAAAATCGTAAGTCTTTCAAACGATGAAAAAAAATCAATGATCTCTATTGTTTTAAAATAATAAGTTCTTAACTTACACACATTTACCAATCGACCACACAAATAATAATATTATTAATTCGAATACGGAATCCGGTCCTGGAGCGTCGCCCCATGAATCTTCGACATCCGCCAGGGAGGCATTCAATTTGTCACTCCTGTCAAAATAATGTAAACTGCTTAAAATAATCGGACATTATCGGCTCGGTGTGAATCGGGTGGTATCGGGGATGTGACGTAAAGCTTGCCCGATTTTAGATCGATTAAATTAAAAAGCTTGGCCGAGTGCGACTCAGAACAGCATATGAAGGGTTCCGTACTACCGTATAATATTAAGATACATACAAAAATAATTAAACAACACGTTTACTGTATGGAGACTTCTTTTAATTTTAATGTTTGGTTACGAAAAGCTAACAAATAATTAATATTGTTTATTAACAGAAGCATTTTATATTTTTTAAGTCGTATGTCAATCAATTTATAAATCAATCAGACAATCATCTCTAAATAAAAAGGCAAATAACGTATTCATATTTTACAGTTTTAGCCCTGTGCTCTTAGATTATTGTTTTAATTACTCTCTTCCTTCATCAACACTAATAATTAAAATAACAAGATAAGCTATAACAATCAAACTAATAATAAAACAGAACAGTATTGAAAATATTTCAAACATATATCCCATCACGCCTGCATTCCCCAAAGGGTTAGGCAGAGGTGTACCAATGTACACCCACAGTTTGCCGGTATGTTAAGGCCCCATGTAATAGGGGCGAGCCTGATGCTATTAACCGGGCACAAATCCTAACTCCGAGCTGCTACTAAGAATTTCATATAAAAACCCAATAACACTCTTTGCTCGACCTAGGAATCGAACCCAAGACCTCTAGCGTAACAGTCGCGCTTAGTACCACTAGGGTAAAGAGGCAGCATTTCAAACATGTTTTACAATCAAAAGCATCATTAACGGAAATTGTCTGTTACTTTTAGTAGGTAGGTTAATAATATCGATAATATCCAATGATAAAATCAAGACCTGTCACAGTAAAATATTCATATTGCATAGTTATTTAAATCAAACTCAGTTATTTTTGCGTTCAAAAGAATACTTATCATTTGTTGACGCTACCGCCCACGTACTGTCGCTCGCAAAAGTACATTACTGACACAAAAAGATGCCTTTTTTGGGCCCTAAAATGTTGCCAAAGGTAAACTTTGATTTTTTGATTCCATAAGTGTATGTGCAGAATGTCAGTGGTTTACCTAATAGCCAGAATACAGTATACGAGGACTATAACCGTATTTAATAGTAATATTTCAGCAGTTTTTTTTTTTTTTTTTAATTTTTGTAAGTATATATATCTTTCCTGTGAGATTTCAAATACTGTTTATAGTTGTACCCGGGTATAATACGAATTTAGTGACCAAAAATTCAAAATGGGCTCCAATTATTTCAGATTCTTTAAAAATAGAACTAGTGATTAAAAAAAACATCAGTAGTTCCATCATGGAACTGTTAATGGTACTTAGTGACACCAAAGAGGACATAGTAATCTATTTTTTATTGTCATTTGCACCTACACTTAAACTTTTACATTTAAAATACGGCTCTAAAACGTGCTTTCTACAGCCTACCAAACATCCCCAAAAACAGCAGCATCTTAGCACCATATTGTCAGCATCGATAAAATATGGTCTGCCGAGTCAAAGGCCGCGAGGTCCCTGAATGGTGCCTCCCAAGGATTATGTCCGTATCGGCACCCGTTGAAAAGTTAGATCGCTCCTAATTATGATTTATCGAGATCCTGTCGAGTCGCCTCAGAGGTCTTTAACGATTTTTTGTTTACAGTATACTATCGATCGACAGTTTTGAGGATTTAAAACCAGTTTGGTCAAGCTTTGGAAGTGTTTAATAATAATTGAATTATTAGACAAATAGGATTGCTTTGATTATGTGTTTGTTATTAGCTTTGTCGTGGACTATTTTTGTACATCTATCATTATTCTGAGCAAGTTACCGGATTGTTAATTTCTTTCAATTTGAATCTGAATTTAGAAAGGCTGGTAGTGACGGGAATGGTCGAAGGTAAATTACCCAGCGGATGAAGCCCGAAGAGATGGTCGAAACAGATATCCGAACAGCTGGAGTTACCTGTCAGCGCTGCCCTCTACCAGGCAACCGACCGGATCAGGTGAATACAGACCATTGATCATCTAAGAAGGAGTCAAAATTCTTAGCAATAGAGAAACGATTATGAAGAAAAATATGGAATGGATGAATGGCTTATATGAATGGATCGACAAATTAAAGCAACACATACCATCACACCTGTATTCCCCGAAGGGTTAGACAGAGGTGTACCGATGTACACCCAAAGTTCGCCGGTATGTTTAGGTCCCATGTAATAGGGGGGCGAGCTTATTACCAGTAGCCGGGCACAAATCCTAACTCCGAGCTGCTACTGAGAATTTAATAGAAAAACCCAATAACACTTTTTGCTCGACCTGGGGATCGAACCCAAGACCTCTAGCGTAGCAGTCACGCTTAGGACCACTAGGCTAACAAGGTAGTTAAATTAAAGAAACCAAATAAATCTCAAGCATTATCTTCCTGCCAGTACCTACGAACATAGTATGTAAATTATGGTCGGTATTTCGATATATTGAATTACTGATGAACGTAAATGTATAAGTATAGAAGAAAGATAAAGTAAGTACTTGTTATGGGAATAAAAAATAAAACAATTGAACTACGTTCTTATAATTCACCCAAAATAAGCAGGTTCTGTGATAGTGTCAAACTCCTGGCAGACAAACGTCCCACTATTCGTGAAGGCTTCTGCTCGCCACAACACTCTTCCGTACGGCATGGTCGACACCCAAATGTGCTGCAACAGATTCACGTCCAAATTCTTGAAAGTGTAAACACCCTAAAAAGACAAAGGGTTCATGAGTTCTTTTTGTGGCTGTCATAATAATTGTAGGACCTTGTTTTTTCGTCTGTAAATCCTCATAACCTCTGGTTCGGCAAAGGCAACGGGTTGAGCAGGTTTCTACTGATAAAAATCCCACGGTGTTACTCCAACTGCCATCGATTGCTCGTGTCTCGCCACCACTACAAGGCGGGACACAGCCACAGCCAGGTTTGGCCGTCACTCACCTGCCGCACTAACTCCACAGAAAGGGGAACACATCGCGCGCTTTACTCTCGGGCCTGTCTTTATTAGGGCGACGGACTGACCTTTAGTCCTAGATCTGTACCTAACTAGGTTCAATCTACCTGCAGCGATTCCAAAATGACTGAGTTTTCGCGCTAAAGTGGAGTGGAGTGCTGAGGTTCGCAGACAGTTTTGCTTAGATTCTAGTCGTATTTAAAACTCAACCTTACCTTGATGAACTTACAGTTCTTTTTGTCATACTCGACCTTGATAGCTCGAAAGGTGAGGTGTATCAGCAGTCCATGGCAGTTTAAGTTGGTAAACATATGGGCTTGGTGCCACTGATCATCGCGCCACACGTAACTCTTAATTTTCATCTAAAATAAGTAAAATGTAATGAAACAGCTTCATCATCATCCTTCGAGTATCATTCAGGCCACCAAGTACGTAATGAGTGTACACTTAACGAAGACGTAAGTAAATTTTTTCTTTATTACGATATTTTTTTTGCTCTATACTGGGAACGTTCTCGATAACGAGATATTGAAGGTCAAAGTTCCTACTGCTCTGCCATTTTAGAAAGATTTAGACAAACTCGCGCCAAATTAAAAGATTTCGGTCTACATGCTATCAAATGTTTTACGTTTCAACAATCACATACCTTAACATCTACAGTGTCTTTCAAAACTGTAAGGTTACCGTCTAGGGTGTTCTTTCCATCAACATATTGGATTGTTGCAAGAAAGATTATTGTTGGATTCTTCGAGTAAGGTTTGAAAGGATTACTGCAGTTCTTGACACTGACGATAGACGTTTTGAAAGTACCCTGAAAAATTTGAATGTTTTCAAGTAGAAGCTGAAATTATTTTTAATTAAAACCCGTTAATTTGTCAAAGAGATAGAACGTACAGCAATTTCAATTCATAATGTCAAGTGTTGTGATAAGTCAAAATAATTATATTCACTACTTACATTAGACAGATCAGGAGCGCACGTTTATGTGTTGACCATCTAAGCAATACGTAAAATAATTAACCGATCAACTTACCGATGTTGGAACAGGTTCAGAAACACAACAGCACATTAATAATACATTTAATATAATCACAAATACTAGAAAGAAAACCTGAATACTCATTTCCAGTCGTCAAATATCCTAGTCAGTTAAAATCACATTAACTGTAGTTGGGTGTCGGGTAGAAAATATATGTACTATATATAGCAAATGAGGCAGATAATGAGGCTTTAAATAGAAATAATTGTTATTATCTATTCCATGTAAATTGTAGTTTTAGACAAGTGGGAAAATCTAATTATGTTCATGGGAGTAAAGTGTTTCTATGGATGGTTTTAATACTAAAAACATGCATACGCATGTGAGACCAGCTGAGACGATATTCAATCAAATTAAGCGGGTTCCGTGTTAGTATCAAACTCCTTGCATACGATCGTTCCACTATTTAAGAAGGTCTCTGTTCGCCACAACAGCCTCCCATATGTCAAAGATGAAACCCAGATGTGTTGCATCTGATTTAAGTCCATATTATTGAAGGGGTAAATACCCTGAAAAAAGAAAGGATTAAAAAGTGTATAGGTCTGTGATAATATCTGTTTTCTAGGTTTTACCCAGAGCATCTCCTAGATTGGTAAAGTTTTCATGGATAAGTGTAGCTGAGTGTTATAGTAGTGGAGGCCCTAAGCTATAAAGTGTGTGATGCTTGTGAGGTTTCAGGATTCGTTGATGTGTATATCACTAGTATCACCAGTCACAGTGTGTCCATAACAGTACAGCCAAAAATGTAGGAAGACAAGGTTGGGTATTGCGATTCTACTGGTGTCTCATACAGCAATTACTGACTTACTGAGGACTTCAGATTTCAAGCAGAGTCATTGGAAACGTAATTCTAGAAAAGTACAGCAATCTAGAGATCTATCCTGCAAGAGATTTAGAAAATTTGATAAGATTTCAATTGTATTTAAATCTCAGTCTTACCTTGGAGAACATACAGTCCTTTTTGTCGTACTTGAGTCCGATAGCTGCAAAGGTGAGACGTATCACCAGTCCGTGGCAGTTCAGGTTGTTAAAGGTGTGGTATAGACGCCATTGACCGTTGCGCCATCCGTAAGCTTTAATTGTTATCTAAAATAAATTGTAACAAAGAAGCGCAGCTTCATCATCATTCTTTTCTTTTATTTTAATTATTCAATTTCGTTTTCATGTATTTTTGTTGCTAATTATGCTATATTATTATGTACTTATATAATTGTTATGACTTAGAATACGTAAGTGCTGTAAGTGACAAATACACTCTCGATTTTAAGTTTAACTGTTATAGTACCCTAAAAATGTATTATTAGTGAATAGGTCGTTGAAGTGCCATAATTAAATAAATCATCTTTTGAGAGCACAACTATTGTAGACACTCAGTTTTTTTTTTATCATTGGAAGGCAAATAATTCCTGATGTTAAGTGGTCACCACTGCCTATATGAGACAAATTCTGCAATACTGGAGGCCTAGCAAATGCATTGCCATCCCAAAGACAAAGTTGAAATCTCTCATGTGCATGTAATTACACCGGCACCCATACCCTTCAAACCGGAACACAACAACATAAAATACGAGCCCCACGGTTTCTTCTCATACATAGAAGCCACGAGCATTGATCATTACGTTTGTTCAAGGAGAATTGGCGATTTCAGGCTTATATTCATCATAAGTCCAGGTTTCCTCACGTTTTCTTCCTTCACCGATGTCAGAAATGTCCAAGATAAACTTAGAAGGTACTACATATGACTGTCTCAATGCTTAATACCAATTATTGTACCATCACGTACCATCACGCCTGTATTCCCCGAAGGGTTAGGCAGAGGAGTCACAATGTACACCCACAGTTTGCCGGTATGTTTAGGCCCCATGTAATAGGGGGCGAGCCTATTGCCAATAACCGGGCACAAATCCTAACTCCGAGCTGTTACTGAGAATTTCATAGAAAAACCCTATAACACTTTTTGCTCGACCTGGGAATCGAACCCAAGACCTCTAGCGTAGCAGTCGCGCGTAGGACTACTAGGCCAACGAGGCAGTTGTGTGTGTAATACCAATTGTGTGTATGATAAACCGCTCGAAACAATATGGTCTTCGACTTCTTTAATTTAAACGTTTCGGTCACCAAATAGAACAATCATACATACCTTTACATCCTTTGTGTCCCTCAAAATGGTAATGTTCCCGCTAAATAAGTTCTTTCCGTCGGTATTGTGGATCAATGCGTAGAAGAATATTGGTGGATTCTTTAAATATGGTTTGGTAGGATTATTGCAGTCTTTAATACTGACTATTGTAGTTTTAAAAGGACCCTGGAAGATTAAATGTTTTGGCTCCATCATCAAGACCTTGGTCATCAACTAGAAGAAGGGTACTTGTAAAGACAAATTGAATGAGACCAAACTCTAATCATCGTCGCCTCGATACAGAATTGGAAGTTGACCATGGGGGTGACCTACCATTTCCATCATCAGACAAGCTCATTGTCATTCGACTTCCATGTGTATGCAAATTTTCAGCTTAATTTAGGAAGTGGATTTTTAACTTGTAAAATTTGATTCTCCAAAGACACCAGGATAGGAGAAACGAATAAAGACAATAATAATGAAATGCTTACCGAAGTGGGGACAGGATTAGAAACACAACAGCACATTGATAATAAATATATTGTGAACAAAAATACAAGAAAGAAATCCTGAATAATCATTTTCAGTGGTCAGAGATCCTAGTCAGTTAAAATCACATTAACTTTAGATGTTCAGTGCTTTGTTGTAGTTCAGTGAAGCAGTTATAGGTACTATTTGATGCAAATGAGGTAGATAATGAGGGTTTAATAGACATAACATTTATTATTTGTTCTATGAAAATCGCAATTTCAGATAAATGGGAATATCTAGACATGTTCATGGAACTAGACTATTCGTAAGAAAAGTCTTACATATGAATGTGAATACCTGAGAGACTAGCGGAAGGCCTAAGATACCAGTCCCGTTAAAAGATGATACAAAAATTGGGTGATTAAAGAGATGAAGACTTTAGTTCCTAACTAAATTAGAATAAGGGCAGAAGGATGATATAAAATCTAAGCAGGTTCAACTAGAGTTTCGAAATCTTTGCAGTAGAACGTTCCAGCTGGGGAATATGTTTCTGTTCGCCAAATGATGTGCCCGTATTGCACCTTAGAAAACCAAAGATGTACTAATTGATTCACGTCCACATTTTCGAAGACGTACGAACCCTGAAAGTTTTGATTAAATTGTACTCTTGTAAAAACAATCTCAGAAATAAAGTTGGAAAAGAAAACTACCATCACTACAGTAATCTCACACACTGGTTTTTCATAGCTGGCGTTTCATCGCCAGCTCGACAATTCATTGGTGGATAAATTCTCTCCAAATCATTGCCATTTACCTCGATTCTAGGCTACCAAAAGTGTGAGAGTACTAATGCATGATTTCATAAGCTAGTCAATCTTTCCCAGTCTTACCTTGAAGTATGTGCAGCTTTTCCTGTCATGTTTTACGGTCACGGCAGTACATAGGAAGTGCAGTACCATACCATGGCAGTCCAGGTTGTTTATAAGTAAATTAGGCTCCCAATTTTCATTGCGTATTATGAAACTTCTGAGTTTTAACTGGAAAACAAAAATTGAAGGTGTTTTTTTTTTTTTACTTTTATATTAATTTCTGTTTCATGCTCGCGTAAATTTACAGTTTCTGAAGTTTCTGAAACTCGCAATTTGGGATACTCAAATCCTAAAATTGTAAAGAATGAGACAATCCAACTTAAGTAATACTATGAGTCTAAGAGATTGGCGAATTGGAGCATGATATAATCGTAACATAAATGAGTTGATCGTTCGGATCGCAGGCCGGTCACGTAAGTAGATCTAACGTGGTATTTAAGGCGATATTCGGCAATTTAGTTACAAAACCTTACCTTCATATTTCTCGTGTCCTTTAAAACGGTAATATTTCCACTCAGTGTGCCGTTGGAAGTTCTAGATTCAAATAAAATGGGAGGATTCTTCATGTATGGCTTGCTTGGGTTGCTGCAATCCTTGATGCTAGTAACTGCAAGTTTGAACGGACCCTAAAATAATCGTTAGTTAAAGACTTCATTACATCAGAAAGAGACACCCAGTTTTTAGAAAGACTGATCTATCGGTGTATATGTTCTGAGAAAATCCTACTCGTTGGACTTACGTGCCATCTCACTTCACCTAAATTAATTAATTTCAGCTGTGGATAGTTTTATTAGCTATGATGTCCAGCTGACCTAAACTCGCTAAGGGACATCTTGAAGGAATAGTACTCCTAGTTTCATGACAATGTTACATGAGTACAGGTGAAACGAAAACACCAAATTAAAAAATAATATAAAATAACAAATCACTTACCGCAGTTGGAACAGGATCAGAAACACAACAGCACATTGATAATAAATACAATATAAACAGAAATACTAGAAAGAAATCTTGAATAATCATTTCCAGCTGTCACAGATCCTAGTCAGTTCAAATCACATTAACTTTAGTCAGGTATCAGGGCACCAAATACTCGTATACCTCTGTACTATGTGTAGCCACTGAGGCAGATAATGAGGCTTTAATAGACGTATCTATTATTCTCTGTACTTACTATTTAAATTATAGTTTTAGACAAATGCGGAAATCTAGGCATGTTCATGGGAGTAGAGTATTTGAAAGGAAAGATTTGGGATGACCAAGCCTACCCGACCTTGACGGAGTTTCATTTGTTTTGCGGGAAACCCATTAGGATTCCGCGCAAAACAAAGAAAGTAACTTCTTACAATATTGTCAGGTATCTGTCAGTCAAAGAAATGAAAATCGGCCTAACAAGTTTTGGCGAAACTTTGATTAACTGAACTAAGATTAGTTGGAACAAACAGACAGACTATAATTCTAAAATTTATGTTTTTGGTATAAGTAACATGTAAACATTCATACAGATTTATTAAAAAGTTATTATTTTGACATTATTAACAAACAGACTTCAATTTAATTTATAGATGTAATTTTTTTTGACGTTATTTTATAGTTGTTTTTTTTTGTAATTTCTCCTACCAAAGGCTGGGTTTTGTCATGCGTAATTGCCGTGACTTCCGAACGTCCCTTAGTATCAAAGTAATACATATTGCACTCGTTCGCAGCAAATGGGAGTCCAACTCAATTGGAATCCCCACGAACCTATGCGGTTTTGTTGAAAAAGGTACAAAAGCGTTCCTTAGGTTTATCTATAAGCGTTTACATGGCTACTACCCTTACCTATATCTGACGAAATTTCTTCTGGGATGTCTCGGATATAATTCGCTAGAGGTAAGGCGAGCACGAGATCAGCTCACCATAGCCTGCAAAACCTTACGTGGCGCTATTGACGCCCCTGATCTGCAGACAGCACTGGCTCGTTTTTTTGGCCCGAGCAATTACTGCCACAGCAGAAAGCACAGGCTATTTGCTGTGCCTTCTTGTCGCACCGTTGCGCGCGCTGAGTCCGCGGCACCTCGCACTCTGTCTGCACTTAATGAATGTACTGTGAGAGGAGTGTATAAAAGGAATCACTTTGTATTGTTTTGTTTTAAATTTATATTTATGTTTTCTTTTTAAATGTCTTTAATTACTGTAATTGGTAACTGTAACCGTGGTAATTAAAGAAAAATAAATAAATAATTTATTTTATAGATGCGATAGGTTGTAAGGCCAGTTGAAGGTATTCAACCAAAATAAGCAGGTTCCGCGTTAGTATCAAACTCCTTGCAGACGAACGTTCCACTATTTGCGTAAGCTTCTGCTCGCCACAACATTCTGCCGTATGCCAGTGTTGGAACCCAGATATGCTGCATCTGATTCACGTCTAAATTTTGGAAGGGGTAGACTCCCTGAAAACAATCAAGTATTAAAGAGTACTTTGGCCAAAACTCAGACACATTGATAGCGTTTGCTGTTGCCTCGCATAGGTAACAATGCCTGTATCTAATAAGGTTCTGCCTGCAGCAGCCCCAAGATTGGCTCAAATTTTAGAGTTCGCCCTGGATCTTAACCGTGTGATGATTGTAAACTTCCAGGATACGTTGATGCTAGCTTAGATGCCGAGGTGAGTATCTCTAATCTGCTGGTATCCTTAACAGCAATGACTGAGGACTTAAAATTTAAACCAGTAACAAAGCAGGAAGCTATTGGGAGCCTGATTCCAACAACGGACACCTATCTGATAACCATAATGAAAGTCGTCCAATCCTGCAACAAACTTCGACAGCTTGATAAGATTCTGATCGTATTTAAATGACAATCTTACCTTGAAGAACATACAGCTCTTTTTGTCATACTTGATTTGGATAGCTGCAAAGGTGAGATGTATCAGCAGTCCGTGGCAGTTTAGGTTGTTAAACGTTTGGTATACGCGCCATTGACCATTGCGCCATTCGGAAATTTTCATTTTTATCTAAAATAAAAGTGTCAAGGACAAGGACAAGTGACAAGGAGCCGCTTCATCATCATCTTTCGAGTATTACTCAGGCTAAAGAGTTTTCATAAATATTGCCGAATAAGTACTTCAGTGAACATCTGCTCAGAAGAACTAAGGCAACCATATTACCATTAACCACATAATTCTCAAAATTGTGACACTCGAAGTGGCAATGGGCAGGGCACATAGCTACGAGAGCGAACGGCCATTGGGGTCGTAAGATTCTCGAGTAGCGGCCAAGTACCGGAAGGCGCAGTGTGGCAAGGCCCCACACGACGTAGACCGACGACCTGATTAAGGTCGCAGGAAAACGTTGGATGCGGGCAGCGCAGGACCAGTCATTGTGGCTATCTTTAGGCCTATGTCCTACAGCAGCCGTCTTCCGGCTGATATGATGATGATGATGACTTCTACTGTATATTTATCAGCCTTACTATCATCTTACTGATCAGTTAATATTTTGACTGATACGACCTATCTTAATAAAGTTTGCAACAGAGAAGAAGAAGTATTGGAGAAATTCGCATCAGATAGTGTAACATGCGATTCAAGTAAGGAGGCGTTTGAGAACCCCGTGCCATCCAAGAGAGACAACTGCCCGCGGAAAGCTAGTACCGAACTGATCGGCCATTTTGCTTTTACTATTGGAGCCTGCTTATCGTATTTCCTGCTGTGCTGTATATTGTGATCTAAAATTAGTATCCCAATGCTTAATGCAAAAGCAGTCATCGACTTTTTGTAATGAAACATTTTGGTTATCAAAAAGAATATAATATATACATACCTTTACATCCTTAGTGTCTTTTAAAATGGTAAGGTTACCGTAAAGCATGTTTTTCCCATCGATAGTGTGGATCGCTGGGAAGAAGACTATTGGTGAATTCTTCAAATACGGTTTAGTAGGACTACTGCAGTCCTTGACACTGACTATAGAAGTTTTAAAAGAACCCTGGAAGATTAAATATTCTGGCTCCATCATCAGGATCCTAGTCGTGACCAGGTTGCTCGTAAAGACAAATCGAACTAACATACAATTGATGGGGTTACGTAGTTCATTTGTAGAGTTTTTACGACCACCTTCTGGCTCTATCTTCAGGACCTTGGACGTCATGGGACCATGGCACTTTTTTTTTTTTGAGGGTGGGAAATCATCAAATAACTTCTCCCGCCCTGGGCGGGGCGGGAGGGAGTGTCAGACTTTTACTGACTAAAACCCACCCATTTTCCTTCTTGTGCCCTTTGCGTTCCGGAGGCGCGGTATCTCTTACGAACAACCCGCAGCCCCGGCAGGTAACGGCCCTCAGTGGCCCCTTCCCTATGCTGACAACTCTTTGAGGCGCGCGTGGAACACGAACGCGTCGTCGACACGGCCTGTCGTTATGCAACGTAAGGACGGTGAGCTACCCATTGCTCACCGTCCACAGGTCCGTATCTACGGTGGCCGGGAGTCGTCTCGCGATGGACCAGGGCACTTGGAAAAATAATTCAAATGAGCTCAACCTCGACTCGTTGTCGTTTCATCACAAAACTCCCATGATCTCCTTGCTGTTTCATCATCAGATGACATATTTATATTTTATTGTCATATAATTTCCATATCTGTGCAAATAATTCTCAGCACAATCGAGTGCCGGGAAGTTGATCAAATCTAACTTATAATAAATAGTTGTTATCCCATAGACACCGGGTGGGGTGAAAAGAAAAAACTAATCAATAATCAAATTCTTACCGAATTTGGAACAGGATCAGAAACACAACAGCACATTGGTAATAAATATAATATAAACAAAAATACAAGAAGAAAATCCTGAACAATCATTTCGAACCGGGCAGGTCCTAGACAGTTAAAATCACATTAACTTTGGTTGGGTGTTAGGGGAGCAAATATAGGTACAATTTGTAGCAAATGAGACGGATAATGAGGCTTCAAATAGACATAATATAACTACTATTATCTGTTCCATGGAAATTACAGTTTTATATAAATTTGAAATTACATTTAAGCATGCTTGTTAGAGAAAAATATTTGGTGGGGAAAGGAAAGGTAAGTGTGAATTTGAATATCTGAGAGACTAACCAAAAGCCCAAGATGTGACACTCGTTAAAACATGATACAAGACATTTGGTGATTAACGAGATGACGACTAAAGATGACAGCAAAAAAATACCGCATCAAGTCCTAACTTAATTGCAATAATATTACATCTAAGCAGGTTCAGATATGGTTTCGAAATCTTTGCAGTAGAACGTTCCAGCTGAGTAATATGTTTCTGTTCGCCATATGATGTGCCCGTACTGCACCTTAGGAAGCCAATAATGTATTAATTGATTTACGTCCACATTTTCGAAGGCGTAGGAACCCTGAAAGTTTTGATTACAATATAGTCTTCGTAAAAGTAACCTCAGATACTACTAACAATTAAATTTGTAAAGTAAACACTACCATACACACATACAATCACGCCTGTATTCCTCGTAGGGTTAGGCAGACGTGTACCAATGTACACCCACAGCTCGCCGGTATGTTAATGTCCGATGTAATAGGGGGCGAGCCTGTTGCCATTAACCGGGCACAAATCTTAACTCTGAGCTAAAAAACTAGCATCATCACGGCCATTCTGTTAGTTGGCTTTATCGACACTCTTTACTTTTTAGTTTATCTTGGACATCACTGACATCAGTGAAGGAGCACATCTAGAGTAAACCCGGACTTATAGTACCTACTTTTTCTCTGGGATGGCAACGTATCTGTAAGGCCTGTGGTTTTGCATATATCTATGGATGTCGATGAACATTAAGTGTTCATAATTCAATAATATTAAAAAAAAAATAGAATCTCATACAACATGCATACACTGGTTTATCATGAAATCGTTAGTGTTTCATCACTAGCTCGGCAGTTCATTTCCGGAGGCATTCTTTCCAAAACATCGCGATTCACCTCAATTCTAGGCTTCCAAGTGTATAAAAATACTAATGCATGACGTCATACACAAGTCAATCTTTCCCTGTCTTACCTTGAAGTATGTGCAGCTTTTCCTGTCATACTTTACAGTCACGGCAAGACATAGGAAATGCAGTACCATACCGTGGCAGTCCAGGTTATTTAGCAGTAAGTAAGGCTCCCACTTTCCTTTGCGTAATATGATACTTCTGAGTTTTACCTGGAAAACAACAACCAAAGATAAAAAAAAAAATCTTAAATGTTTAATTCATTTCCTGTTCAATTCTCACATAAATTAATAGAATCTAACATTTTTGGTGCTCTTATCTCTCTGTCTGGTATAATTATGACCAATGTTTGTAACGAATTAGTAAATCCAACTTTTACTCTTAGAGATATTAAGATTTCTATCTTCAGATTGTCGTCTCACATAATCATGTGATAGTTCAAATTGCAGCTAGATCCGTTTGTGGATCTACCATAGTAGTTTGAGGCGAAATCGAGTAGTGGACTTCAATCAACAGCAATGTAGTTACAAAATCCTACCTTCAAATTTCTCGTGTCCTTTAAAAAAGTTATATTTCCACTCAGTGTGCCGTTGTGAATTCTAGATTGGAAAAACACTGTAGGATTCTTCATGTATGGCTTGCTTGGGTCGCGGCATTCCTTGATGCTGATGATTGAAACTTTGAACTGACCCTAAAATAGAAGTAAGTTGAAGACTTCATTCTGTCAGATAGAGACTTATACCTAGTTTTTGCAACGAGTGAGGTAAGCTGCCATCCCACCGATACTGCGTATTGGAAGCTCACCTCATACTCACTTTACCTAAATTCATTAATTTCGGCTGTTGATAATTTTATCAGCCATGATATCAAACTGATCTAAATTGACTGAGGGAGATTTTTAGAGAACAGCATTGCTAGTTTTGCTACGAAATCACATTATCATCATAGCAGCCGTACGACGTCCACTGATGGATATAGGCCTCCCTTAAAAATAGCCACAATGACCGGTCCTGCGCTACCCGCATCTAGCGATTTCCGTCGACCTTTACCAGGTCCTCGGTCCACTTCATGGGGGGCCTTCCTGCACGGCGCCTTTCGGTGCGTGGTCGTCACTAGAGAACCTTACGACTTCAACGGCCGTCCACTCTACGAGTTAAGTGCCCTGCCCATTGCCACTTGCCTTTAACAATTTTGAGAGCTATGTCGGTTACCTTAGTTCTTATGCGGATCTCCTCATTTCTGATAGGAGATCCCGAGCATAGCAGCCATTGTTGTTTGCGCGACTTTGAAATTTAACATCACTACTTAAATATAACAGAAGCAATGGTTTAAAACTTACGGAAGAAGGAGTAGGCCCAGGGTCCGAACAGCAGACGAATTGTTGCATATAGACCCACAGAAATATGCAAACAAAACATGAAGTAGTCATCTCCGCCTGTGATAGGACTAAGTTAAAATAACATTATCTTGCTTGTTAGGTATTAACGGATATAGTTTATGGTAAATGAGCCGTCAGTAATGAGGGTTTTCAAACTAAGTATATTTGTAATTTGTTTTTTTAGCTTCGAATTTTGACATTGCTTTTTAATCTGTGCATGCTACTTCGCATCTGGCAGCTCTTGATTCAGTAGATAATTCCAGATTAACTTTGAAATTTTCAGAAAGAAAACAGCTGTTTCATGAAAAGTATTCCTTAAACGACAAAATTAATGGTACAAGGAATTTCTCTTCTAAATCTTAAAACACAGGTGCACTTCCTCTTCCTTCACTCTCTTAGTGCGATTGAACGGCAACTGGACACGACAGTGGAGAGATCAGGCTCAGGACCAACGGCTTTATGTGCTTTCTAAGGCACGGTGATGTTACACCACTAACTTTCATACTGCGGGCTGCTACTGAGAAATTCCTAATGGAAAAACACAATAACACTTTGCCCGATCTGGCAATTGAACCCAAAACCGCATGCCTAGTAGTAGCAGTAGTATATACTTTTTATAATTCATTTGAAAAATGACAAAGACACGTCTTAAAAACATTCCCGTACTCTGAAATAATAACGATATTTGTATGAAAAGGTTACGCTCTAAATAATTATTACGTAATTATTCCTTGGAACTCTGTCAGTTTATTTAATTCCAACCTACATATCTGCTTACCTACATGTTAATCTGGTGCATAGAACAGGGAATCAGTTTTAGCGTGCTATAAATCCATAAAGAATTTGCTTTAATCCGAGTAAACACGTTAGGTGTGATACGAACTTGCGACAAAATATTGCGATTTTGTGATAATGTTTGATAACATTTGATATTAATTAAAAATGTAAAATGTTTAAAAAGACACTTACACAGTAAATCCTTTTCCTGGTCTGTGTATACTAAACATAAACAAAGAACAATGGACTTTTGGCATTACCTTGTGAGGTCACGTGACGTCTACGGAGCTAATGTCATTTCATTATCGCATTTATTATACTTAGGCATTAGTGTAAATGTTAACAGAAAAATGTGAGTAGAGTGATTTTGATTCTTGCCTAGATCTGGAATAAGACCTTAGCCTCACAAAAGGCTTGGCTCGATAGAATTAATGCCTAATCACTAAATTGGCTACCAGAAATGTCTTGCGGCAAAATAATCGTAGCGTGTACGTAAAGCCTAAAGGTAATTAAATTAAACGCTCGCTGACCTACAATGAGATGAAAACAATTTATTCGCAATAATAATAAAACGAGTGCATCGCATTATACTGGTGATGATACTGGGTTTTCTTGTGTATTATTGAATGGGATTCATGATTTGTTGGCTCAAAAGATTTGTGTGAAGTGCGGGTTAAATTACGTTTTATCTAGCCTCTTTTCATACTTTAAATGGACAGCGATCAATCAAAAACTTTACTCAAGACAATAGTATCAATATGACTTTCTTGATTCATATGTATTTTCTAAGAGTCTTGGACATCACTGACATCGATGAAGGAAAACATCGCGGGGAAGCCTGCACTTATAATTATTATAATTTTGAAATCGCTAATCCGCCTTGAAATCTTGAAATTTGACTTAGTCAATGCTCGTGCCTTATATGTTTGAGAAGAGAACATTTCTCTACAGTGGGACTATAATAAGCTGGTATTATTTTCATTATAAATATTGTAAGGATTTTGTGAAAGTCAATTCAAAACACGGACACATCTTCATTATAATAATTATGAATATATTATTAGACTCTGGACACACTGATGTAGCTAACAAATACTAAAGCTGGATGTTGAGAGCGCAGGATCGATTGTATTGATATTCAATACTAGACGTATTTCGGTGAAAACGATGATGTAGTAAAGTCCGTGGAGTTTCTTGCTCGTTCTTCTCCATAGAGACCTACTCTTTGGAATGAACAACTAGCTTCAACTTTTAAATGTAACTTCTTGTTATCAAAAGTGCCTGTAAATAGTCTAACTGTAATAAATGCTTTGACTTTGACCAATGTTCTTTTTTAGGGTTCCGTACCCAAAAGGTATCAAATGAGATCCTATTATACTTCGTTATCTATGTTCGTTTATCTGTCACAGGGCTATGTATTTTGACCCGTAATAGGTAGAAAATTTCAGTCTGTATGATAATAGCTGCTGTAATAAACGAAAAGTTGAGCATTGAAGGGCTTCATTAGCCTAGTGGTCCTAAGCGCGACTGCTACGCTAGAGGTCTTGGGTTCGATTCCCAGGTAAAGCAAAAAGTGTTATTGGGTTTTTCTATGAAATTCTCAGTAGTAGCTCGGAGTTAGGATTTGTGCCCGGTTAATGGCAATAGGCTAGCCCCCTATTACATGGGTCTAAAACATACCGGCGAACTGTGGGTGTACAGTGGTACACTTGCCTAACCCTTTTGGGAATACAGGCGTGATGGTATGTTGTTGTATTATAATATTGAACATTAAAGGGGGTCTATACAAGATCCCAGTTTTTTTTCATGTAGAGTTGTGACTCTATGTGGTGTGCCACATAGACGGTTTTTACAGAAGTTTCACCAATATACATAGTACAGTAAGCAAGAACTACCAGCCAAATGGCAGTGTATAAGTTTATCTGCCTCCTTCTCACTCGAATCTGAACATTCGCTTACACACCAATGCCCAACAACCCTAGCTCCCTATTGGACCAGTTCCAATAACCTTGTCAGTCTGATATGAGTCACAATGTTGTCGCGATGTACAGTAGGTGTGTTATTATTACGTGTGATCCCGCAAATAAGAGCACATTGTTCTTAAAACGAGTGGAGTGTTAAACTATTAGCAAAATAATGTCGTTAAATTATCTTTAACAATTAATTTCGTGGGATTTTGAGAGCAACGGCGAGTGATGAGACTTTAGTATCTTCGGTGAAATCTAAGCTAAGGTGACTCACAGTATTATAGGGATTTTTCATTAGGAATTTCTAAGTAGCAGCCAGGAGTTTGGAGGTTGGCGGTGTGACACCCCCGTGCCTCGGAAAGCACGTAAAACCGTTGGTCCTGATCTGTCCCCCATATGCCTCGGATTGCCGTCCCATCAACAAATGCACTCGCATTTGCGCACACACTTGTACACT
Source organism: Caradrina kadenii (assembly GCA_947462355.1). Classification (NCBI taxonomy): domain Eukaryota; kingdom Metazoa; phylum Arthropoda; class Insecta; order Lepidoptera; family Noctuidae; genus Caradrina; species Caradrina kadenii. The sequence goes on along the minus strand of OX381693.1, from coordinate 932,898 downwards.
ATAATAATTATCTCCTGCGTACTTGATTAGTTTGCATTAAGATTAGCCGCCGTGGCCGAAATTGGTCTAGAGAATAAATATTATTGTAACTGGCCCGTTGGTCTTGTTATCAAAAGCTCGACTGCTGAGCATCGACTGACCTGAGAATGGAATTCAGATATGCCCATCTGGATTTGATTCTCATCGGTCTATTATAGTAAGGGAAAAAGGAGTGGTCCTGTGTTTGCAAAGTCTCTTGTCGACTATAATAGCTCCTCCTCGGTTTCTGCGGTCTTGGGATATATCTGTATGAGCCGTGTTATTTCTGCAGAAAGCCAAAGAGTCAAGATGTAAAGTTATTAGCACTATCCAATAAATAAATCAGGACTTGAAATTACCTCTAACAAACAAATAAATAATTCCACCTCTTTATAATATCAGTTTAAATAATCCATAGATTTCTCCTACTTAAAATAAATCATAATTTTTATCCTAATAGTAATTGATTTGTACTCTCTCTTTCATTCTCTCATTTTATTTCTTCCTTGCTTTGAGCAAGGGTCGTGATCAATGTTCGAGCTTTCTTTGTATGGGAAGAGGCTTTTGCTCTGCAGTGGGACAGTTGGGTATAGTAGTCGCCACGAATCGTGAGCACAGATGTCAAGTTAATTTGTGGGTTTTTCTGTTCCTTTTCGGGTTTTTTGGGGCGCCGACGCTGCAGGCAATCGGTCGGACAGATGGACAAATGGCGTGCAGCGTCGGCTGCCCAAAAAACCCAGAAAGGAAAACTAAAAACACACAAATTAACTTGATATTATTTTGTGCTCACGACTCGTGGCGACTACTATTGTAGACACTATTAAACAATAATTCCAAGACACAACTTCACAAAAAAATAGCTTTATTTTAGCTCTGAAAACCCGATGAATTTTTAACATAACATAACATATTATCACGCCTATATTCCCCGAAGGGTTAGGCAGAGGTGTAACAATGTACACCCACAGTTCGCCGGTATGTTTAGGTCCCATGTAATAGGGGGCGAGCCTATTGCCATTAACCGGGCACAAATCCTAACTCCGAGCTGTTACTGAGAATTTCATAGAAAAACCCAATAACACTTTGCTCGACCTGGGAATCGAACCCAAGACCTCTAGCGTAGCAGTCGCGCTTAGGACCACTAGGCCACCGAGGCAGTTGAATTTTTAAATAGCTATAAAATTAGATTTTTTGCTTTTAAATTAATAAATAGGGAATTGAGATGACAAAAAAGTGTCGTCATAGTTTAGTAATCATACAAAATCTATGGGCGAATCGTATTTTGACAGCTCATAAAAAGTACGTCAATTGATTATTGGTGTCCCAATTGACCTGGTATTATTACTCTTTCATTGATGTTTTTTGATATTCAATGCTGATTAATTTAAACTTTGTCTAAGTATTAGTTTTAAATTATACGTTGAACAGTACTATTGTCGGACATTAATTCTGTGGTTTCTGCCTACCCCCGTGGGAAAAACGCGTGAGTTTATGTAACGTGACACATTTAGCATATTGCATCTGTAGTTAATTAAATAATTAAGAAATTGTGGGTTGGCTCATATTGGTAGAATTGCACTCAATTGAACAAAATAACAGAGCGCAATAGAGATACAATTCCGTGAACCGACTGCACAGAGATAATTGTGTTGCCCACATTAAAATTAAAATTAACATCGGCATCACGAGCTTCGAATAGCTTGCAGATATTGTGTTGAACATTTCTATTTACGTAAATATACATAGTATTTGTGTAAGTATTTTTTTTATGTTAATCAATGTGTGCTTGTATGACCAGATGTATGAACGTGGACGAAGCTTAAGGAGTATGTGAGGATCGTAGCAGGTGGCTTTCTGAGGTTTCTGCCTTCCCCCATGGGAAAAAGCGTGAGTTTATGTATGTATGAACATATGTGAAATGAAACCGACAGGCTTCCTGAAGGTATGTGATCACTGCCACACGAAGGGTACGTATTTTTTTTTTTCAATAAGTGATTTGTAATTATGTTTTGTCATATACAAGAAACAATAATTGATTCTAGTTGCCCATTCCAAAAGGTAGGTTTGTATGGAGAGGAAAGAGCCTGAAACTCCATACATGTATTTTAAAAGAAAAATGTATTTTGATATGCCGGCTATATATCATATATAGCCGGTATATCAAAATACATTTTCAACCAGCCTGGTAATTCCAGAGATTAGCGCGTTTAAACTAACAAACATCAGCTTTAGTATATTAGGATATACTTAGATTTCTATTAAGAATTCTGTGGTTTTTGCCTACCCCCAAGTGAAAAAAGCGTGAGTTTATGTATGTATTAAAAATCCAATAGCCAATAACTCGCCCGATATTACATAAGACCTAAACATACCGGCGAACATTGGTACACCTCTGCTTAACCCTTCGGGGAATACAGGCGTGATGGTATGTGTATTAATACAAATTAAATAGAGTATTAACACTTCCATCTTGGGTGGTAATGTTAAGATCAAAGGACAGAGGGACGGACAAAGACACTGTCCTGTTGGATTAGCGGATCCCTGTCGTTATAAACAAGTAATATGACAGTGGTAATGATGGAACTGCACGCTACCATAAGTTTCCGAACTCGATTTAGTTACGAGTTTATCACACAAGCTTATGCCTGCTACTCTACGAATGACAACCGGGACCAACGGCTTTACGTGCTTTCCGACCCACGGGGCTGTCACATCACCAACTTCCAAACTGCGGGCTGCTACTGAGCAAATCCTAATGGAAAAACCCAATAACACTTTTTGCCCGACCTGGGGATCGAACCCGGGACCTCACGCTCATCAGACTCGCTTGCGACCACGAGATCAACGGGGCAGTCTTGTTCACTAGCCAATAATACAGCTTGCCCTGATTGAATAAACTATTCTGTAGTAAATAAATACGAAAGTTTACTCTCCAAATAATAGTGCGAAACATAGTAGTGTCCCTGGACACAATCCAAAAAGGCCACGCGGTCTTCTTAAAGTGAACTCTCTAATTATAACCCACTGAATTGTGTTTTGAGTGTCCAATTAACAGCACTTGATATTCAACGTATTTATTTATTTATAAGGGCATGTTTACACTCTCACTTACCTACTTTCACAAGTTATAATTTGTACTTGTATAGAGATACCGCGCCTCCGGAACAGAAAGGGTACAAAAAGGAACATGGATGAGTTTTAGTCAGTAAAAGTCTGACATTTCCTGCCGCCCCGCCCAGGGCGGGGGAAGTCATTTGATGATTTCCCATCCCTAAAGAAAAGGTGTATTTCAGCACAAGAAAAAATACCGTAACGATAGGAGGATCATTTAACGTTGTCCACCTGTTATTTTCTTGCGCAAAGAACTTTAGCACAAACTGTTGTGCAACCAAATTGCTGCGTGTAGCTAGGCCCTTATAAAATTAATCATAAATACAAACGCCCCTCGTAATTTCTAAATAATAATTAGTCCATATTTAGTCAACTTCAAGACCATACCAAGAATTTGAACACTATAAATTCTAGTGCTAGATTTGATCTATTTGCTAATTTATATTTCCTAGAAAATAATATTCATCTTTCTTTACTTCACTTAGGAAATAGTGTTTTTGAATTCCCAAGTGATTGATTTAGAGTTTCCTTAAGTTGCTCGTACTTTATCTACCTGACGTAATTAAAATTAGCTGCAGTAATTAATACTGAATTCCTGATCAACCTTGTTCTTAGTAGCCGTACATTTAATATTCCCTAGTTCAAGTAATTATGCTAATGGTGTTAATTTTAATATTCTTATAAATGTACTTTTTAGAAGTGGACAGCAATACTATTCAGTAAAATTATCCCTCGGTGAATTTGTGTGAAGTGAGTGTGAGGTGATATGTCATCCCACTAGATGCTTGGGATTTTACAACTCACCTCAAGCTAACTTCACCTGAATTCACGGAGAAAGTTAATTTGAGATGTGTTTGCTCTTGACTCTAGTCCAGGTCAGAGGTGACATAGACAAAGTCGACAATCGAGTGAACTTACAGAAGAAGAAACCTGTGTATAATCAAACGCATACCTCAATCTAAAACGAGCAAAATAAAATACTAGTACCTATCGAATAAGCTTGTGAGCACCTAGTTAAAAGAATACAAGATAAAGCAATATTGTTTGCTCAAAATAACGAAAGAATACACACGAAAAAAGAAGTTAATAAACAACAATAGAAAACCAATAAACACAATCACAAAGCCCTCAAAGCCGATAACAAAAAACAATCAAACGAGAGTCCCAAAGAAACACAACACCACACCAAGTTGCGAAACGAAAGCAATAAAGTTGTACCATCGACGATCATAAAGCAGTGCGCACAGCACGCACCGTGCCTATCTCATGTCTTAATTTGTACAGTGGGACCGAAACAGTATAAATAATATAAAAACAATGAATACATACACTGACAACGATGTAGGATCGTGAGGAGACAGACTTATAAATTGAGAGAGGTGAATCATCTGGGGAGTTGAAAGAGAAGGCATAGTTGGTAATGAAAATATTTTGAAAGTTGATGAAGTTCTTTACATCGACCACTCTGCTAATACGTTAGGGGATAAATAATTGCCATAGCATACATTACCTATATTTGATTGAAAATAACCTAAATACCTAACTGCCTCGGTAGCCTAGTGGTCCTAAGCGCGACTGCTACGCTAGAGGTCTTGGGTTCGATTCCCAGGTCGAGCAAAAAGTGTTATTGGGTTTTTCTATGAAATTCTCAGTAGCAGCTCGGAGTTAGGATTTGTGCCCGGTTAATGGCAATAGGCTCGCCCCTTATTACATGGGACCTAAATATACCGGCGAACTGTGGGTGTACATTGTTACACCTCTGCCTAACCCTTCGAGGAATACAGGCGTGAGTGTATATATATATATATTTTTTTTTTTTTTAATAACCTTAGGAGAATTATAAACGCACTTTTCGCTGTATCGGTACTGGTCCGATTTGAAAAAATCATTTTGCATTACATAGGATTTTTACTAAGGAAGGTTATAGGTTATATAACGCGCTACAACATATGGGAGCAGAGCAGATATCGAAGACGTTACTTAGCGTTGATAACGCAGATGACCAAAAATAAATAAAAAAATGTCGGTGAAAAATTGGTAAAATGTCATTCCAAAAAAAAAAAAATCTAAACTTTTCACAAATTAACATGAACAATCTAATCCCTTCTTAAGCTGCGCAGACGCACGCAGCGGCGAGTTTGACGTTTAACAGAAAAATCTAAAACCATAAAGCACTAACACGGGCTTGTCATATCGGGTTGCGATTGCTGCCTGCATGCTAATGTCTCTTGGACCTGTGCGGTACACATTGCCAGAGGAATTTCTTCCTTATTGCTTACAGATTAAAGTTCTTTAGTTATGAGAAGATCAATATTGTGTTCGATGATATTGGTTCTTAGTATTGAGAATCTTTGATGCGAATGATCTTCTTTATTAAAAGAAAGGATAATGACGATTTTATTGGCAATGTTATGTTGTAGTGATTAAGATTCTAGAATTAATAAGGGTATTAAGACATTAATATTACGAACTAAGGTCACTAACTTAGGTTCCCTCCAAAACTGGAGGACTGAAACAAGGCTTTTGCCCAGAAGTGGAACAGAACAGGCTTACAAAAGAAAAAAACACAAATATCAATTTTTGTACCACTACTGCAGATAAGGTTTATATATATTATGAAATTGTTTTCAGGTTAAATTAAAACATAATAGATAATTATAACTACATAGACCAAAAGAAAAGAAACTTTTCGCACAAGAGACATTTATTATTTAACACCATAATAACCACTGGATTATAAAACAGGGAACCACAAGAAAGTAATCGATATACACAAATAAATCAACAAACAAACAGAAAACGACATTCATCTTTAATCGGTAGAGAATTAACAAGTCATGTACACCACCATTTTATTGGCGGTCACAGAAGAATATCAATAAACTGCGCACGCGGCGACGTTTAATATTTCGCTATACAAGATTCCACAGATAACCTCGACGGATTTGTGAACAAGCTAGTCATTGTGGCTTTGCAATGTTACGCATAATTGTTCTTCGTTATCTCTGATGAGAGTATAAAATTCAACAGTTGAAATATAAATGAAGTGAGTGGAATAGAGAAGAAGTTGGAAAGTTTTATGGGCCACGGATATTTGTTTTTATCACGCCTGTATTCTTCCAAGAGTTACGCAGAGGCGTAACAATGTACACCCACAGTCCGCCGGAATGTTTTAGGTCCCATCTAATAGGAGGCGAGCCCATTGCCATTCACTGGGCACAAATCCTAACTCCAAACTGCTACTGAGAATTTCATAGAAAAACCCAATAATACTTTGCTCGACCTGGGATTCGAACTCAAGAGCTCAAGCGTGGCAGTTGCACTTAGGATCGCTAGGCTAAAGAGACAGTCAAAGTTTTTTATGTCATTGGATGGCAAACAAGCCGAGGGCCCACCTGATGTTAACTGGCCACCGCTCCCTATAGACATGTTCATTTGTGCAACACCAGAGGCCTTGTAGATGCGTAGCCATCGCAGAGTCAAAGTTAAAATGTCTCATGTGCCTGTAATTACACCGGCACCCATACCCTTTAAACTAGAACACAGCAAGGCTGCTTTGCGGTAGAAATAGGTATGGTAGTAGTACTTTCTCGGACGAGCTCCATCAGCCTGATTCCCCTATAGAATCATAATAATCACCAAAAACATTAAATTCAAAACCAAATTGCGACATCCGAAACCGTCCAGATATGGTCATTGTAACAGTCGGGTAATATTAATAGACAAAACGAGTACTGTGTTTAGCATTCACGGCATTCATTCGCTGCTCGGTCACCTTTCATCTCGCTGATAGACATCGCATGCGTGTGCGCATATGAAACAAGTAGATATGGGAAATGGAAGATGTGGCTTTGAGAGTATAGCTAGGAATTGTTTTGTTACTTTGTTTAATTTATGTAATGTCTGAAAATCTGCTGGTATGGTAATTGAATAAATAATACTGTACGGACCAAATGCAGTTATAGAAGTTAATTTGTGAAATACAACTGAAGTTCGGAAATTAATTAAAGTAATCAATGTTTATTTGTTTCTAAACAAAATAATAATTACAATTCAAGCTTAGCTATTAATAAATTATTTTCGTATTTACCCTTAAAAAAAAAGGTTGCCTCTCACTGGGAACTTCTCCTGTATCATAGGTTGCAAACATATAAACTCACATACCAAACAACCAGACCCGGAACAACTATGAGTCGGCCATTCTTCCATACGGGAATCGAACCCGCGACATACAGCGCAACAGCCAATCGACCGATTAGCTACTACGCCAACCGAAATACGTCAAATTAATTTAAAATACCGTCTGTTTTATGTTACTATCCAGCATAAACCAATTCAAATAGTGTCCAAAAATTATGCTTAGAATTGATTTAAAAGTATCCAGTGTTAAACATCCAAAATCATTACAATTAGGTAGTTTAACAAATGGGATATTATCGTAGGTTGGTTATATACGGCCAGTTTTAACCCAATCAGCAAAATACGTTACTTTACGATTACGAACAGAAAGAAATCAAAAGAAAAGTACAACATGATAAATTATTCATCAAGTTCTGAGAATGGACACAAAACAAAGAAACATCAACAAGAGCCGACTCACCCTTGACTAGTGAGAACCAGTGTGAACAGAGACACCGTATCGTATCGCCTCACCAAACTCATAACTTCTTTATTTATGTCTTACTTTGCCCGAGGCTCCCGAATCGGATTGGGTTACAAAGTCTTTGTTTATGAGCTACCTTCGATTCCTTCTGATGTATCGGTTTTTGGGTTTAGGGGTCCGTAGAGAAGAGGCTTAAAAATCTTTTAAAAAGTACCTATCGTTTGATTTCGAAGAAAACTGGGCTTATTAAATTATTTGTCTTTTAAGCTGCTTCGTTGTTCTCGTGGTCTGCTGAGCGTGGAGTCCTAGGTTCGTTGCTCAGGTCGGGCAAAAAATGGTATTGAGTTTGTTCCTTGGGAATTTCTTATTAGCAGCCCGGAGTTTGGAAGTTGGTGGTATAACCCTCCCATGCCTATGAAAGCAAATAAATCCATCCCCGGTCGTTTTGGATTGCCGTACCATCGGACTATAATATGAGTGAGGGAAGAGGGAGTGCACCTGCATTTGTGCACACACTTGTGCACTATAATATCTCCTGCTTACTTGGCCAGTTTCCGGGCACAAATCCTAACTCCGAGCTGCTACTAAGAATTTCATAAAAAAACCTAATAACACTTTTTGCTCGACCTGAAAATCGAACCCAAGACCTCTAGCGTAGCAGTAGCGCTTAGGACCACTAGGCTACCGAGGCAATGTAGGCCGGTTAATGGCAATAGGCTCGCCCCCTATTACATGCGACCTAAACATACCCGTAAACTCTGGGTTTGCATTGGTACACCTCTGCCTAACTCTTTGGGGAATACAGGCCTGATGGTATGTGTTGGCCAGTTTCCATTGGGATTGGCCGCTGTGATGGAAATTCGGTCAAGAGGATATTAATGACAAGAAGTTCACTACGCAAGTCTATGCTTTCCTTCTTGTAAATATACAAGACATAGGATTTTCGAAAGTCTGATTCCACATTAGATTTTGTTATCAGGTAGTACTAAGGTTAACGCAGATCTAGAATATTAAAGGTATAAGGAAACAAGATTTCTTGAACACAGGAGATATCATGAACGTCGATCACTATTATCCTCAAATGGGTTAAACCAAACTGACGGTTTAAAGATATTAATGTTATTATTGTCGTTTCATAGCCAAGTTTAAAACGTAATTTATAAAATACATACCATCACGCCTGTATTCCTCCAAGAGTTAGGCAGAGGTGTAACAATGTACACCCACAGTTCGCCGGTATGTTTAGGTCCCATGTAATCGGGAGCGAGCCTATTGCCATTAACCGGGCACAAGTCCTAACTCCCAGCTGCTACTGAGAAATTCATAGAAAAACTCAAAAACAGTTTTTGCTCGACCGAGAATCAAACCCAAGATCTCTAGCGTAGCAGTCGCGCTTAGGACCACTAGGCTAACGAGGCAGTTACTTTATAAAATTATCTAGTATTATATTGTTTTAAGATCGTTTATCTCAGATGTAGACGAAATCGCGGATTATGAGTAGCTCGGAGTAGCCTATGTCTGTTCTTGGGGCTCAATCATTCTTTGTACAGAAAATCAAAACCGGTTCAGGAGTTTAAATTTTGTTATCAAATGAAAAATCTCATTATAATATTTATATTACGTAGGTACTAGCAAACTGCCTTCGACTTTATCCGCGTGGCTTATATTACCCGCCTTACGTTACGTGTTTAGTTACTGCTCCACTCCCGTGTATCGTTGCGTGATATTATATAGCCTATGTCACCTCACAAATAACGTGGCTTTCTATGGGTAAAAGAATTTTCAAAATTGGTTCAGTAGATTAGATTAGAGAGTACTCCCTACAACCTCACAAAGTTTACCTCTTTATAATATCAGCATAAATTACTATTAAATTATATGCTGCTTATGTTTCTAACGTTTTAGTTTCAATCGATACTGTGTTCAAAGCTAGTTGTACTTAATCATTGAAAAAAAAAAAATATCAATTTTATATGTAATCAGGTAAAGATTGATTTCCTTTGAACTAATAAAATGCTCTCTCTTCGGAAGATTAAATCGAGTCCAATAAACACTAGTTTGCGACTACTTTTAGCTTAAACTATGAGTATTTATTGTAATATTAGAATATCTCATAATCTTAATAGCTTCAAGCTACCAAACCAAAGCAGTGACGTAATTCATAAACTGATTCCACTATGACTCACTAATTACAACATTCTCATGGCAATATAAACACAAATAAGTTATTTCTAACGTCACGAACCCATAACTTAAAGGAAACTACCCGAAAACGTTCCATACGAGTCGACCAAGACAATATTGTACCATAAATGACCATAACTTCTTTGAAAAGATAAAGTTTTTGGGCCAATTATGGGACGGGAGCGGTGTTTCCAAAAATCCCCTATATACAGCTTTTTATCAGACATCAGACAATATACTTACGTGGACGATGTTATCTTTTTAATTTACAAAGATTTTTGGAAACTTTGACCTCTGAAAATGACACTACTGACACTCGTACGTGCGTTCCAATAAGGTTTAAAATCGTAAGTAAGTTTTGTTCAGTGGTGTAGATTTTAATGTTGTTTTTCACTAAAATTGTTAGTCACGACCACGATGGCCAGTGTCTTTTACTGTGTACAAGGTGATATTAAAAGTTGACACGCCATTTTGGTTTCGATAGTTTTTTTTTAATGCTGTGACGAAATAATGTTTATTTTATAATTGAATATTTTATGATTTGATATATACCCTCGTATATATCAAATAGTAAAGATAGGCAGTAAGTATTTTATTTTGAAAATATGAATCAATCCTCTTTGCCCAAACTCTTATTTACTACTTAGATAAATAGATAAACCATTTATTTAGTGAACACATAATACATAGCGCAACACAATTAAAATATAAAAACTAGGTGCCAACATAAAAAAAATTGACAAAGAACAAAAAAAAAATGAATGGTTGTGCGATGTGCTTCGCAAATTTTCACTAAATGGGAGTCCGGCTCAGCATGTGTCAAGGAACCTCACGCCGATATTCTGCTGGATCCTTGCAGTGACATACGGACTTTAAAAAAATGGACCAATCTATCATTGCCCCGCTGCTGGATAAAGGCCTTTTCTCACACAGAGAAGGCACGAGAATTGGCATTGGAATTGGCAATTTCAGGCTTATAAGTTTTGTAAGTTTAGGTTTCCTCACGATTACTTAGAAAGTACATAATGAATTGAGAAAGTCACATTATTACTTTCCCGGTATTGAACCGGCAACCCCATGCATGGGAGGCTTGAACCACTGGGCCATCACGAAATTGCAACAGTAAAAATATTAAGTTTATTCTGCTATTTTATTGAATCAAACAAAAATCTGTAGGTACCCTAAGGTATCGACAACAAACAATCAAGTACAGTCGGAAAAACAATTTTAATTGCTGGTGATCTCAAACAAAAATACGGAACAGCTCACTGCGCGCCGAATTTCCACATCGACAGCCAAAAGAAAGAAAGACACGGAAAAATAATAATAACAAAAAAAACATTTCAGTTTTCCAACAAGTTAATGATGACGCACGAGAAACAATTCGGTTCGCCACTGAAAAGGCTGAAAAATGAACGGAATCGTTTACTGGAAGAAAGCCTTCGAAATAATGCGGAATTGTGAAAAGAATGGTAGAGACAAAAGGGCAATTGAAGTCGAAAATAATGAAGAACAAACAATTAACACACGACGTACCCGCGGCACTGGCCACGGAGATAGACCGGGAGTGTGGGTCGCAAATTGTTAAATCCATATTTTTTTTTATTCTGTCCGGAATTGTAAGTGGCAGTGATATTATATAATTCAAATATATACTATACAGAAACTCACGCTTTTTTGCCATGGGGGTAGGCAGAAAAACGCCACCTTCTACGATCTTTACATACTCCTTTCGCCTTGTCCACATTCATAATTATAAGTACGCCGGTTACGAGTACAGCGCACCCGACCTTTCTTAAGACCCCAATAAATAAAAAATAGAATAATTCAAATAAATTCTCTAAAATATTATTGAATTCTGGATTGAACAAAAAAACTTATTTGTGTTTTTTTTTAAAGGAGAAAAACAGCGAATAAAGTTGACTATTTTTAAGAAACGACTGACATTTACTTTTTATCTTAATTGATTGATTAAAACAGTGTAACTGACATGTTTTATGCTCTGATATATCATGGGTAGGTGACTAACTATTGTTTACACATACCATCACGCCTATATTCCCCGAAGAGTTAGGCAGAGGTGTACCATTGTACGCCCACAGTTCGCCGGCATGTTTTAGGTCTCACGTAATAGGGGGCGAGCCTATTGCCATTAACCGGCACCAATCCTAAATCCGTTAATCAGTTGGTGATTTTGAATTGAATTTAAAATAAGTGCAGCTCTTCAATTTTGTTATTTATGAAGCCACTTACAAACATTAACACGTCTACTCCCGTTCTATAATATGGTTCTTCGAGAAAAAAAACCTCATGTATTGTTTTGGCTTTACTTCTCCCTTTAAACATAAAGGGTTGTGAAATCCGCCCTAAGAAAAAATTCAACTCGAATGGAAGAAGAATGCGAACATTTTTTTGTTTAACCCATTATAATACTTTTTTATTTGTTTGTTTTTTAAAATGTTTCATAATTGTTTCCCTTTGATCGAGATGGACGGGCTTGGGAGGTCAGTCATACTTCTCGTTTTTATTTTAATTTTTTTGATCAAATATTTTTCTCTTTTTGATTAAGTTTACCTACGCACTTTTAAGACAAAGAGGTGAATATTTTATTTGGCTTTTGAGTTGAAGGTAATAAATCTCATAGAATATTTAATTATTTATGTCAATAGCGATTTTCTGGAAGAAAACAGTAATGTGTGTGTATAGATTACGCTTTAGTATCAAGGTATCTTATCTATACTAGTATATACTTATATCAGAAAAAGGTAAAGTTTGCTTGTTGTTTTTTGTATGTAGGAAGTCCTTGTTCGATTACAAAGATCTTTAACTGATAGAAAGTTACTATTGCTGTCAAAGAACTACACTCCGTAGTCGCTTCCAGTCGGCTATACACTTAGATCTTTTAAATTACACAAAGAATTTAAATGCAGTTTTCATCAATAAATAGAGCTGTTCAAAAGGAAGGTTTACACGTATAGAACACCCGCTACAACCACCGGGAGCGGAGCAGTATCCAAAGTCGTTACTAAACGCGGAGGACCCCGCAGGGCAAAGCTAGTTTTACAAAACTAAAAAAAATATTCAATCAGACTATGATTTGTAACACCTACAAAAAGGTAAAATAATTACTTGAAATAATTAAAATAGGTAGGTACTACTAACATTTAAAACGAAAAGTTGAAAGAAAAAAAAATTAATACTGATTGGAAAGCAGCCATTTCACGGTATTACCGTTTGGGGATGGGCACGTTAAGTAGCTCCCCAGAGACGAACGTTTGGCATTTGAAAAAAAAATGCGTAAAAACAAAATGGCGAGGGCTAATCTAAATTAGTAGCGTGAGACAAACAAGCTATTGTTTTTGTTGAGAATTAATAAAAACAATTCTTATGCCGTTGAAAATTAAAATGTTGATGATTTTCTTTTTTTTTGGAAATCTTGAATTTAGCACTTTTTTATTATTAAACCTGTAGTGGTTATAATTATGATAGTATATTTATTAAGTCTTCAAGGTAAGGTTGGTGTTTATCGTCCGACGTCACTCCGTTTTTTTTACACTAGCTATATCCCGCAGTTTCACCCGTAACGTCTTTATTACTGCTCCGCTCCTATAGGTTGTAACGTGATGAGTCCAATTGCAAATCAGTTTTAGGAAAACTGTTGCAGATTCAACCTATAACTATCCTCGATAATTTTGATCGGTCTATTATATTGTAAAAGGCTTTTTACCAAATCGGTCTAGTAGTTCTTGAGATTAATTAGACAAAAAATAAAGAAACAAATTTTTTAGCGTCATAATATTAATACAGATGCATGTCCTTATATATTTAATATTTTAAGTAAAATGTTTGTGTTCTTAATATAACTATATATTTTTTAAATCAAACATACAATAATTATCTACTGCTTTTGCCGACGCTACACAAATCGGTACCAATCGAGAATTGTCGTAATTTTTTATTTCGTAATTAGTATTAGCAGAAGTAGTCCATTAAGATTATATATTTTTAAATGCAGGGTGTGAGGCAGAAGGTACCAAATAAGAGAGGGTTTTTAGGATTACGTAGAATTAACGTTTGTTCCCCTTGTCATTGATTTGGTAAAAAAAATAGCAAGTTTCTATTTTGTAATAATACCAGCCTATTATTGTCTTAAAAAAGACCTCTTCTCATAAAGAGAAGGCATGAGCATGGACCACCACGCTTGTTCAAGGCAGATTGTCGGTTCCAGAGTTTTTATAAGTCCAGGTTCCCTCACAAAGTTTTCCTTCACCGATGTTATTAATATCCAGAATAATTACACAAAACAAGCACAATATTAAATGAAAAAATCATATAGGTACTCATGTCCAGTTGCTAGCCCATAATGTGTTAGGACTTATAAAATGTAATTCTGAAATTACCAAACCTTGAGCAAGCAGCAGTAGCATAATACCTTACTTGTATAACTTATTCTACTGCCCTCGTTGGCCCAGTGGTCCTAAGCGCGACTGCTACGCTAGAGGTCTTATGTTCGATTCCCAGGACGATCAAAAAGTGTTATTGAGTTTTTCTATGAATTTCTTAGTAGCTCGGAGTTAGGATTTGTGCCCGGTTATTGGCAATAGGCTCGCCCCCTATTACATGGTACCTAAAAACATACCGGCGCAATGTGGGTGTATATTGGTACACCTCTGCCTAACCCCCTGGGGAATATAGGCGTAATGGTGTGTTATAATTTATTTAATCATCCAAAATCAACACAATAACTATAAAAAATACGAGATATTTCGACATGGGTCTTTTCGTATTGGGCGGAATTAAAAACCAAATTATATCATCCCTGTTCTCACAAACCAGCATTTCATGAACAGACAATGCAATACAAGAATAATTAATTAAAAATTCTCAAAGTATCCTAGGAAGTCGATAGTGGGGACAATAAGGGCCCACTCGAACTTGGGGCAGCGTCTGTAGTCTGAAGGGTCCTCCAGCTGAAAGGGTTGTTACAGTCTACAGTTACTGCTGCTCCTCGGAAATTTTCAAACTGTTGATTTGTAGAATTTTCCAATTGGCCACGGATGTTATTACGTGTCGTGATGGAGATTGATTGCTATTGTTATGAAAGGATGATACGGTAGGCATTATGGCTGAGAGAATGGCTGCTGCGCTGTGTGTCGAGTGTTCGATTATCATTTTATGGCATAAAAAAAAAACAGGTAGCGTTGTGTCGTTTCTGCTTACTACATTGACAAAGGCCTAATTTTATGAAATTCGTTTATGTATAGGTGTAATAAATAAACACCGCTGCCTATTTGCTAAAAATACAATAAAATTCAATGGCTAATTACTTTAGTTAAAGACGTATATTTAATTCCACGACCTTCACACGCTCATCTCGCAATATTCTAAACATACTGACAATATCTTCTTCTATACGGCCGCGAGCATATTACACGTCTAGCTGACTGACTGACTAAGGAGCCTGGGCATAAACACAGGGCTGGACCAGGGCGAGTCTAGACTGGTTTTCTTCCAAAATAATTTCAAAATCGATAGCAATAGCCTCCACCAACACGTAATATTCAGTTCGATGGTGATTCGTGACAAAGGTTTGTTTTTCTCTCGTCATTTTCCGACAGATTGTCCCTAGGGTACTACATTCGATGGCACTCGAGCACTCGAAGTGCTTCGGAGTACTTCGGAGAGGTTCGGGAAAGACTCGATCACTCTTCAGCGATGTCTCTGGCGAGATGTTTTTGTTAAGAATTGATATGTTTTATTGTTTTGTCTGTGATATTGATGTGAGAAAGGAAATAATATCTCAAAGGACAATGCTTCAATTTGGGCCCGTTTTCCGTCTGGCTCGTTTGGTCATCCAAAGTCATCTGCCGGGGCTGCGGGTTGTTCGTAAGAGATACCGCGCCCCCGGAACGCAAAGGGCACAAGAAGGAACATGGGTGGGTTTTAGTCAGTAAAAGTCTGACACTCCCTCCCGCCCCGCCCAGGGCGGGAGAAGTTATTCGATAATTTTCCCACCGCCCAAAAAAAAAAAACCCAAAGTCATACATAATTCAAATCATTTATTTTAAGTAGACTATTAAAACAACATTGTAAACGTCATTTATAAGAAAGTCGGGTGTGCAGTACTCGTAACCGGCGTGCTTGTATGACCAGATGGAAGAACATGGACGACGCGAAAGGAGTATGTAAGGATCGTAGCAGGCGGCGTTCTGTGGTTTCTGCCTACCCCCATGGGGAAAAGGCGTGAGTTTATGTATGTATATGTATGTTTATAGGAAATAAAAAAAATTAAATCTATTTCCCCAATCCAAAAGGTAATTTCGTATGGAGAAGAATGGGCAAGAAACTCAACACAAACCTTTTAAAATTTTTTTACCATAAGTTTTACGAAAGCTTGCATAACAGAGCTAATGCGAATCATCCTACCAGAACATAAAAACGAAATGAAAATTATCCAATGTGTTACACCAATAGACCAATACCCTAAATGCCCTTTTGAGCTAATTCCATTCAGCTGTGAAGCATCCATTCATTCATACACACAAACTTTTACTTGAGAGAATTTAAATAGGTTAATCGATCAGCTGTTCCACACGGCACATAAATTGTAAACGTCCCAAAGAATTGTATCGAATCAAAACCTACGAGAAATTAATAAACTCATCAAAATATAGTCAATTAGACCATTACAAGGTACTTTTGAACGTCATAATACCTACATATATACACCTCCAACAGTATACACTCCAATAAAACGAAGTTCTTATCTAAACTTGACTTCTCATGTCCAAGAATACAGTACAAAGACACCCTAAGAACAAAAATGTTTAAAAATAATCAACATAAAATCTCATTCACAATCAATAATCCATCACAACTCAATTACATTCACAAACTCAACAACTCTTATTCAGAAGCCGATAATTGGAAAACTGAATTTGTAATTTCAATCATTTGTACCCATTAAACAAAGGAACAAACAAACAAACAAATCGAATCGGGCAATTTCGGCCTCAGCCGATCGCTGCCGAAATCAATTAGCTCCTTGTAATCTGCAAAGCAAAAATATACCTACCAATCTTCACCTCAAAAAGCAGTTCTATATGCGTAAAAATAAGTCTGAAATTCGCTTTCGCATCACCCAACATAACCTTGCCAAACATAATCGTAGGATGTACCCAGAGGTTTTGGATTACCGAAAATTGCTACCAAACGAAAATACCAACATACTATCATTATAACTTTTTTTCTTAGTTTTCGATATGAAAAAAAACAAAGCGAATAACTTATGCGATGCAATGACCGCGGGCGGCGACATCAAAAGGGTTACTGGCGAGATGTTTTGTCCTTGTCTGGCTTGTTTATCCATCAATATCTGAGTGAGATGGATGTATGATGTTGAAGATAAAAAATGCCCTTTAAGTTGGTATGAAGCGATGCCGCCACATTTGTAAGTACGTTCTGTAGTGTCAAATGAACGAAAGCATAGCGGTTGCTTGTGCGCATAAAATTGCAAATGTAGTTGTTTGTTCAGGGTTTTAAATGATGGACTTATTGGTTTAGCAAGTGTCAAGTATGTCAGGTTTTAAGAAAACGACAATACAATGTCAATATTGGGCTGGTGAGTCAACAATATATAGAAAGCGTTGAAAATTGTTCAAGGTCATTTCAAACACATACATTTCATTTTTGGATTCTTCTCCGTTGTGGTTAGTCTTCGTCGGCGACCCAAAAATCCCAGAAAGGAACACAAAAACCAAAAATGATCTTGACGTGTGTGCTCACGTCATATAAGGGTTTTAGAGTGTCATAAACAGTTGTAGGTGATCGTCGGCGAGCTGTACCTGTAACTGGTCTATTCAAATCCAGCGCTGGGCTGGATATTCATATTCATTTATTTGCATATCGTAATATCAATAAAAGTGTTACAGTAGGCTTGAAGCTAAGCTACCATTATGGTCTGGATACTAGATGATAGACTGAACTGAAAAGTGTTTATCAAATACCGTTGTAATCGTACCGGCTTCCAGAGTCTGAGACAACATAGATCAACCATAAATATCAGTAAATATGTCAAAAAACGTGATATAAATATAAAATAAAAAAAACATCTCTGTGTCTGTCTGTGTCTGGTAAGAATTTTCCAAAAAATATGAAGATGTCGTGGAACGCCTTGATTATAATAGTCGAGAAACATACATAGGGATATTTTGGGGAGCCCATGGAGTTAGGCTCCTTTCTTTAAGACGTCGTTTCACGGTCCATCCTGTATCACTTATTAAACCCTCTTTACTATTCGATGTTTTATTAGATCCTCTTCGAGTATTGCCCAAAATACCCTTTCAACACTCGTTGTCTCTCAACCACGATCACCATTGGAAAGCCTGCCTCCAATCCTTCTTCCAACGCAATCTATTATTTTGTTTAATAAGGATGTTTCAAAGAAAACAAATTAAACTATTGTAAAAAGTGTTGTAAATCTGGCTACGAAAGGGCAGAACATCAATGATAAAGTAAAACGAATTCCTTCACGACTTATCCCTTTGAATATAAAAAGGTTTTACAGCAAAACTTTTAATCAGGGTCCATCGCTGCTACCAGGAGTTCACGAGCTCTGTTTAACTCGCTATTATGAATATCTTTATTTAAGAAATTGTGGGCAGTAGCTCCTGGTGTCAGGTTTTTGGTTATGTCATCTAATACTCCATAGATAATTTTGATGGCGCAACGATAAACGAGGCTGTGGGTTCGCAATCGAGCACGAGCAAGTACTAACGTGACTTTTACTATTTCATTATGTACTTCCTAAGCTTACGTGGGACATCGATGTTACCAAAAAATTATGAGGACACTTGGAATTATAATTAATATAAATCTGAAATCGCCAATCCATCTTGAGCAAGAAGCGTGGTACCGCGGTGGTGGCAGCGTGGTATCGTGGTGCGGTGGGTGGTGGTGGCGTGGTGGTGGATACCCGTGCCTTCTTTGTATAAGAAGAGGCCTTGGCCCTGCAGTGGGGTAGGCTGGCATTATTATTTTTTACTGCCTCATTAGACTCGGATTTGTTTTATCTATACGTTGAAATTGAAATTTGAATAAATGCGGCCAATTTTTCTGTACTTTTTCTATAAAACAATTGAATTAACTGACATACTTTTTTAATGCAACTAGACAAATGAGAATTAGTGAATATTCTTCGAGTATACCCGTGGTAGGACATTCGGGGACATCGAGCTTAAAAATGAAAGCATAAATCACGATCTTTGGCCCTAATTAATTCCTCGAGGCTTCGCAGGGGAGTGTGCTATGGGGTTGAATTATTTGAAAAACTTTCAACCTCTTTTGTACGTACTCTTTCATTATCTTTTGGTCACCTGCGTTCGGGTTTATGGTCCTAAGTTATGAGGTAACGTTTTGATTCGTGTCCAATTTTTAACCAACTTCAGAAATGGAGGAGGTGTTCAATTCGTTTGTTTTTTATACTAAAAAGATGCGGTTGACCTTTTTAATAATAAAGTGATTTGACATAATCTTAAGCAGTACTACAGTCCAGTGGTAAAGGCGCCCGACTCTCATGCATAAGGTGACGGGCTCGGTACGGCCAAGGGCCAATGTGGCTTTTTCAATTCATAATTAGTAGTTGGTAGTTAATTGTTGATTGTAATTTTTGTTCGTATTTTATTTTGTATTTTAATTTTAGGATTAATACCATGTTGTTGTGCCCTAACAGGGTCCAAAACTGCACTTTAGCTTTAAGCTTTATGTAACATCTTTTTGCACATTATGGTATGCAAATATACATACCATCACGCCTGTATTCCCCGAAGGGTTAGGCAGAGGTGTAACATGTACACCCACAGTTCGCCGATATGCTTTAGGTCCGATGGAGGCGAGCCTATTACCATTAACCTGTCACAAATCCTAACTCCAAGCTGCTACTGAGAAATCCCTAATGGAAAACCCCAATTACACTTTGCTCATCCTGGGAATCGAACCGAGGACCCCATGCTCATTAGTCGTGCTTGCGACCACCAGACCAACGGGGCAGTTGCAAATAAAAATGAATATAAAAAAGAACTTACGTAAATGCAATTACTTGACTTAAGTCTAACATTGCAAATCCGGCTTGAGCCTATTAAAGTTATTAAAAACTTTTATTAATATCTTATCTGTAAACGTAAGCAGCTGATCGATTCCAAAACGTCAAAGAATGCAAAATTATCGCGATTCATAAATGTATGGGACATATTGTTACGGCTATTATAGGCTATTTAGATAATATCAGTAATCTGTCTTTTTCATACTCCATATTTTAATAAAATAAATAAAAACACACTATTTTATTTCCTTGCCTCTGCGAGGAACTACCTCGTTAGCGTAGTGGTCCTAAGCACGACTGCCAAGCTAGAGGTCTTGGGTTCGATTCCCAGGTCGAGCAAAGTGTTATTAGGTTTCTCTATGAAAGTTGGGATTTGTGCCCGGTTAATGGCAATAAGCTAGCCCCCATTACATGGGAACTAAACATAGTGGCGAACTGTAGGTGGACATTGGTACACTTCAGCCTAACCCTTCGGGGAATACAGGCGTGATTGTATTTATGTATTTTATTTTCAATATTTTTTTAACCTTGGAATTTCTGTTGTATCATTGGTGCTTTTACAAACATAAATTCAACAACAGCCAGACCAGAAGCAAAGTACTATCTGTAGGCCATACATATATAAATTTTGTTCCGTGCAGGAATCGAATCCACGACACGCAGCGCAGTAGCCGATCGCTCAGCCGCTGAGCCAACCGTGTCATTATAACACAGAAAGATACATTATTTAAGAAACACTTTGATCAAGGCGCCTAGCTTTTTTACAGGTCAACTTTACTTCAATGCTCTCGTCACAGTAATTTAATTTCTATAAATCGAATTCGGATCATCGCACTCCACAAAAACCTAATCCAAATCTCACAGTTCGGAGAAGCATTTTATTCAAAGACATCTATGGGAACCACTCGAAGAAACTACGAATCATCAAACCTTTTTGTGGCCAAACTTTTAATAGAAAATCATCTGTAGATTGACAATGTATTTTACGGATGCTAAACTCCCAACCAACCTAAATACAGCCTGTATTTTAAGGGCATAAGAATTAGAATCTTTCAAATTATGAATTGAAAGACCGCAAATGTTAAAATTGTAATCTCCAAATATCAAAATTCTAATTTAGACTTTACAACACAATTTTTAAGATTGAAATTCCATCGTATTTTGTTAGTTAGTAAGAAGTGATATTTTGGACAATAGATAAAGAATCGATGAGCACAGCTTTGGAATTGATTTCAATCAGTGGGACGGTAGGTGGCAACTGTATTACGATGACCATTCGACTGGTAATTTACGAAGGAAAGATGCTCTACATCTATAAAATGTAATATTCAAGTTTTGTGTAATGAAATTAAGCTGAAAGTGCATATAAATCCAACTGTGCTATGCAATAATATCATGCATTATTTATTTTAATTGAATGTGAATAAACAAGTTTAAGAATTGAGTAAATTATTTATGTAAAAGAAAAAAAAAATACATTATTGTTTTTAACTGCCTCATTAGCCTAGTGGTCCTTAGCGCGACAGCTACGCTAGAGCTCTTGGGTTCGATTCCCAGGTCGAGCAAAAAGTGTTATAGGGTTTTTCTATGAAATTCTCAATAGCAGCTCAGAGTTAGGATCTGTGCCCGGTTAATGGTAATAGGCTCGCCCCCTATTACATGGAACCAAAAACATACCGGCGAACTGTGGATGTACGTTGGCACACCTCTGCCTAACCCTTCGAGGAATATAGGCGTATTGGTATGTTATTTTTTCCTATTAAAAATCTTCTTGGAAGTCTTAACAAAGACAGATCAAAACAAAAAATAATTATCGATCTCATTAATTAATTATAAACACATCTATTACTTGAATATAGTACCAATATCAATTTTTCCACTTTTAATTTACTTCGTAAGGTTATCTTGTAACAACGCTAAAAGAAGAAGAAACCTGGACTTAATAATATTATTAGGTAGTCTAGTCTCTGTGTGTGTAGTATTTTTTTATGAAGAGGCCCTTGCCTTGCAAGTGGGATAATAATAGACTAGTACTATTATATAATTTTTGATTTATATTAAAGTAGAGCAACTTACCGACCGTGTCCGTACACTGACAGTCAATCAATAGTCCAATTTAATTATGAATGGATTTATTTTTTGTATTGTAATAAGTAATAACATTATGTCAATGCCATCTTGTAAGTTCATTCCCCGGGACATGTTGTGGTAGCTTGGCTCATTACTGCCTCAGTTTAGAAGTACTAAGAGAAACATTTTATTCTAAAAGACTAGGTATTAATATTTCGCAACGTAATTTTGTAAAATAATATAGATTTGAGTACATTGTCACCTATTTTTCAACGTTATTTGCTGCCCCGTTGGTCTCGTGGTCGCAAACGCGACTGATGAGCGTGGAGTCTCGGGTTCGATTCCCCAGGTCGGGGAAAAAGTGTTATTGGGAATTTCCATTAAGATTTGCTCAGTGCTCCCCCGTGCCTCGGAAAGTTCGTAAAGCCGTTGGTCCCGGCTGTCATTAGTAGATCTTTGACAGTCATTACGGATGGTCAGCAGCCAGGAAGTCTGACAACTAGTCTTACCAAGAGGTATTGTGTTGCCCCGTAACTGGGTTGTGGAGGTCAGTCAGGCAGCTGATCCATGTAAAACACTAGTATTTAGCTGCATCTGGTTAGACTGGAAGCCGACCCCAACATAGTCGGGAAATGGCTTGGCAAAGATTTTTAATGTTATTTCGCGGACAATGGTGCGGGTTACACGTTTATCTAGTTTTATTATTAAACGATAAGTTCAAGACGAAAAAGAAAAATGTTGTCTGTCTCGTTGTTCCGGCTAATCTGCGAAACGGTCAGACCGAATTTGACGAGACTTTCACTGGCATATAGCTGATTTTATAGAGAGTAAGTAAGGCTAATTTTATTTAAAAAAAGATTTAGGGTTCTGCGTAATAGAGAAACCCTGATACCGACAGTATATATACTAGTATACATATTGATATAGATTATGTCTATACTAATATTATAGAGCTGAAACGTTTGTTTGTTTGGTTGAACGCGCTAATCTTAGGAACTACTGGTTTGAAACAAAAAAAATATTTTTGTGTTGAATAGTCAATATGTCGGGAAGGCTATAGGCTATATAACATCACGCTACGACCAAAAGGTGCGCACCAGTAATCAAAGAAGTAACTTAGTGCGGGTGATAAAACTACGAGGTAGGAGGTAAGTAGAAGCTAGTTTTAGATAATTGATGACAAGAATTTGAGAGGCAATATGTCGCTTGATAGTTGATTAATGAATAGACTTTCCATTTAAATATCTCAATGCGTAAGTATGTCTCAAAGATATAAACAAAAGGTGAGACCAAAGAGTAATTATTAATTAAATGCAAAAGGAAGTCATTACGTCGGCATGTTCTCGATGCAGGCAATGGCAGATTTGGACTCTTTTGACTTAAAACCGTATCCTATTGGGCTTATTTATTGGCATTGGATTTTTGTGGATGCGGTTTTTAATATATTTGACTTAGTTTTTTATTAAAATTGTTTATGAATAAAACTGGAGGAGTTTCGAAAGTTCTAATGTATTTTTAAATTTGGAAAGCAATGGTTGGTGTTGGCAACTCTATCAATGTCATAAGTCTATTGGACTTTTTTTAAGAACAGAAAGGATTTAAAATCAAAACAAATGACATTAGAAGATATTAATGTTTTTTTTAACAATTAGTTTTTTTAATTATTTAATAAAGACACATTTTTCGTGACATAATCAACATTCTATTTTAGTTATAAATGTTTGCTTTTACGTCTCAACATATTTCATAAAATGCTACGAAGACGCAGCCACACTACTTCCAACGCAACGCATACGCATCGAAGGCAGGTGATCGGACACAGCGCATGCCCAACATTATTCATCGGTTAACCGTCCAACACAAGCACGCGACTCAGTAATATAATTCAATTCGCTAATTGTTCGTGTGATAATGCCTTTAATCCGTATAGAGGCGGCACCATTGGCATGAGGTTTTTCAAGAAACTCTTCAAGAACTTTAACTCTTCAATTATTTTGATGAAAGTGATTCTGTGAGATCAGATGTGAAGATTAAGGATAGGAAATGTCATACAGTTTTGCCAACATATTACTGTCACCAAGTAGCATTGCTGGGTTTCAGTTTAAAAATTGCGGGAGTTCTAGAGAAATTACGAGGGCGTTTAAACTTTTCTCAGACATGGTCAACGCATTCTCTTGATATTGCAGATGTCACCGTTTTATTGGTTTCTGGAAAAGCATGATATCGTTGAAGGAAAATATCGTGAGAAAACCTTTACTTATAATCATTCTAAGTCTCCAAGTCCAACCCGGCTTTAGCAAGAGTGGTGATCTATGCTTGTGCTTGTCTACATAGTATAAAACAAATAAGATCGCTTTCCCGCCGTCTATACGCTTCAACCTTTAAACTCCGCAACGAATTTTAATGCGGGTTTCATTCTTAGATACACTGGTACAACCAACTGGAGCCGATCAGTTAACCAAAGACTTAACTGAACGCGTGTGTCACTGCAGGGTAAATCGTTCTTTGTATAAGAATAGGCCTTTGTCCTGCAGTAGGACAATTCAAGTCTATCTAAATCTATTATTGTGTACTTCATCATCATGTACTTAGCCTTTTTGCAACTATATTGGGGTCGACTTCCGGTCTAATGCAGCTGAATATCAGTGTTTTACATGGAGCAACTGCCTATCTGACCTCCACAACCCAGTTACTGGGCAACACGATACCTCTTGGTAAGACTGGTTGTCAGACTTTCTGGCTTCTAACTATCCGTAACGACTATCAAAGATCTACGAATGACAGCCGGGACCAACGGCTTTACGTGCTCTCCGAGGCACGGGGCTGTCACACCACCAACTTCCAAACTCCGGGCTGCTACTGAGATATTCGTCATGGAAAAACCCAATACGACTCTTTGCCCGACCCGGGAATCTAACCCAGGACCCCGTGTTCATCAGTCGTGCTTGCGACCACGAGACCAACGGTGCAGTCCATCAGTCATCGACACCATCAGTCTATTATTGTGTACTTATTAATATGAAATTGGAAAGCGACATTGTAAGCTCCGCGTGCGCTAAAAGCTTAACTCAGCGTTAGGTACTATCATGAGGTTTATGGGTAAATGCATAATGTCATATTTAATAGTCCTGTATTAGCAACTTAGTAGTCACGATTAGCACAGTGCCAGCGCGATTGGGTTCGATTCTCGCAAATATTTGTATGGTCTATAGATAGTTGGTCTGGGTGTAGCTGATTATGTATGTAAGGTTATGTGTTTATAAACGCATCCACGATAAAGAAAAAATTCCAAGTGTGGGTTTTCAACTTTTCTTAATTTTTTTAATAAAAAAAGGCAACTAACTCAAATTTAAACAAAATTGATTTCCAAGATTCCCGCAACAAACATAATGACATACATAGCAAGTAAAATAATATGCCTGACACATTATTACAAATATTATGTTCACAAAACCCTTCATTTTCATTACGCCCAGTCTAAACCTTCCTAAGCTCAAATCATTCAGTAACATTTCGCCCAGCATTGGCTTCAGTTGCCTAATTGAAGTCCTAATTAGTCAACGAGTCACAAAAACAAGTTAAAAACGTATCGCCAATGCTTCGTTTCCCGGATACGCCTGCAATAATGTGGCTGTACCATAAACATGGCTTATGTCACATATTTAAGGTACAACCACATGTACCTATAATTTTCTTTCTTTTTAAATTTAATAGTCTTGGTGTAATAATAAAGTTTAGTTCATTTTATTATAACACTAGCTACAAGCCGCGACGTCGTCCAATTTAAGGTACGTCTTTGGCTATTGCTCCGCTCCAGTGTATCGTAGCGTGAAGTTTTAAACCCTATGAAATTTCTCATGAATCTGGCTATTATACACAAAAAGACTTTTCAAATCCGACTGATATTTCCAGAGATTAGCGCGTTTAAACAAACAAACAAAAAACTTTCAACTTTATTTTATTAATATACCTATAGATGGGTTTAAAACGACTGCTTGTAAAGTTAAGTTACTTAAAACTATAACTTGTTTTAGTTCGTTATGATAATTTAAGAGCTAATTCTCTGTGATGATGTCTTTGGGTAAATATAAAACCTAGCCAACTTTGTATGAAACCACTTGTTAAAATTTTATTATGAACATGGTCATTAACATTTTTATACAGATCAGTCACATGCGCAAGCATGTACCTTTCTTAATGAACGATAGTTTAACACACATAAATGTATTGAATAATAAAAATAATTGCATGGTAATAATTATGACATTATAAATAATTAATTGTACGCTTGCTTGTAGGCAGAATACAGTGACTTTTAGGTTCTAAGATCTGTTCTTTGTAAACGATTTATTATATCGCAAATAAACATAAATAAAATATGTAAACAATCCAATAGTCTTTGGCAGTAATTTTCATAGTTTTGCCATTTCATTTTTAAATAAGTATTGATTTTCTTCCCCATTTTTCTCCATAAAAAACTACATTTTGGAAGGGGCAATTAGATTCAATTTTACATAAACATACATACCATCATGCCAGACCATATTCCAGGAAGGCTTAGGCAGAGGTGTAACAATGTTCACCCACAGTTCGCCGGTATGTTTAGGTCCCACGTAATAGCCTATTACTATTAACCGGGCACAAATCCTAACTCCGAGCAGCTGCTGAAAATTTCATAGAAAAACCCAATAACACTTGTTTCTCGACCTGGTAATCGAACTCAAGACCTCAGTAGACCTCCTCAGTGGCCTCCTAGACAGTCGCGCATAGGAACACTAGGCCAACGAGGCATTTCAATTTTATTTCTTTATAAATTTCATAATTTCAAAATTGACTCTTAATGATGTAATAGAAATAAATTACCCTAATCTAGTCTATAATTATTATAATTCAGTTCCGTCCACAATAATATTCCAAATAAAACAAACAAATCAAAAACAAACATTATCACTACATTAATGTTTTATAATCGCCATTGTTAATTACAAGTGACATGGTATTAGTCAACTCACGCGCAGGCATTAATATCGGAAACTGGAATGTGGACCCGTTTGGCCATGTTCGATGTTAACGAGATAAATTATCGATATAATCGATTGTTTATCGAGTAAGACACACTAGAGATCATTGAGTTGGTCTCATTTAGGAAATGAAATAGGAACTCATAAAATTATGTGTCATCTTAATTGCATACGTTTGATAAAATTTGGTTTAATTGACAGTCAAAGTTATATAAATTTAAGTGTGCCTAATCGGGCATAGCATAACAAGATTCTAGTGTCTCGGAGGGTATCGAGGGTTCCATACAAACTAATACAGAATTGTGTAGATAGTTCGTCCATCACGGGAATCGAGTCTCGAAAATATTTACCCGTTTTTTCTGATCCGTTAATAAATATTATCATCATATTCATTTCACATTTAGTTAAGACCTTAACAGACTCCATCGAGTTTCATGGTCAAGTATTGCGAGTATCAAAGTCAAATGTCACGCTTGTCACATTAAAATGTCCCGAGTGTTAGTATCCGAGTGTCACGAGTGTCAGGATCGGGAATCACGGTAACAGAGTCAACTCACTCTCTAGAAGGATATTATAGTCTCAGAATTGATTCTACATGAATCCCAACAAGCTACTCTTCAAGAATCAACTCTATTGACAGCTCCCAATCCCCGATCGACAGACCTGACACAAAAGGCGCTAACCGCATCTATCATCACTCCATCTTTAAAAACAAATAAAAACAACATCACTCCAGACTGCACTAGCATTCATAACCCTACAAGTACGAGAGGATGATTTAAGGCGCGCGCACACGACGCATTGTAAGGGCGAGCGCACACCGCCCACAGTAGCGGCCCACGACCCGATCGGCCGCTAGATCGGCCCGCCCGCCTCGCCAGGCGAAGCTGGGTGATTGTGAGGAAATGGCTTTTCGAAATATCCTTGGTTGAGGAGATTGATGTAGTACCTATCCATTTGCAGTAACGTAATGAGAAGAAAATATAGAGAAGACCTACCCTGACCGTATTGGTGAGGTTCTTCAGAAAGGTGGAGTGTACTCGTAACCGGCGTGCTTGTATGACCAGATGTATGAACGTGGACGAGGCGAAAGAAGTATGTAAGGAGGATTTTGTCAATATTCTATATTCCAACCGTTTTTTCCAAATTACAAAAAAAAAATATATTATTCTATTATTATTTATAAGCCTTGTGTTAAGTATAAATACTATTGTAGGTACTTTTGTAGATAGTGTTCAAAATAAATAAAGATTTAAGACATAAAGTAAAAATTGAATCACTTCTTGTACGCTTTGAAAGCCCAGGTTGATGATGTCTTCAGCACAAAATCCCTAACAAAAAGCCTCCTCCACACTCCTCAACAGCAACATTAACATAGAATAGCTAAAAGCGAAGTAACAAATAAGGGTACATCCATTCACTTATTGTGCACAGCATTTTAAATAATAATTGAATCAATTCTCCGGCTATCGGTCATTGATTAATATGCGGCTAAAAAATAATGCTTTATTGAATTATAAGTTATGGGGCACCTTTGTGGCGGTTTATTTATGAACTTGTAACGTGGGTGTACCTTTATGTTGAGATGTGTTAGTACTGTGATTCTAGGGTAATAAATCGGTATTTTTGTATTGGTTTTGTATAGTATATGATCTACTACGGGACCCGTCCATTTCTCCGGCATAAAGAGTTAAGGTGCTATTCCAGACTACAATATATCTCTGTGCCAAATTTCACCCAGATTCGTCCAGCCGTTCTTGCGAGTAACAAACATCCATCTATCCAACTTTCGCATTTATTTTGGTAGAAAGATATTGTCCTACCATATCATTTTATCGCAAGTACAAAACAAAGTAGAAGTGGCTTCGACGCCCAAATTTTTATTATGGATTCAGTAACAAATTTTAGACCCTCAAACGTATCAAAAAAGTCAGCAGTTCTATGCAAAGTGCTATATTTATGGATAAATATAGCACTTTTAAATTAGCATAAACACAAAATGTAAAGAATGGCATATGTTTATCTAAAGTCAACTAGTTTCTACCCGCGTCTAACTCCACATGGCAGTCAAAAATACACAAAAAAACATAGCTGATGACGCTTGGCAATAGTGTATATTTATTTTCTGTGATTTTTTTTTTTAATCCGTCATAGCATATGTAACTGTCTTGTTAGCCTAGTGGTCCTAAGCGCGACTGCTACGCTACAAGTCTTGGGTTCGATTCCCAGGTCGAGCAAAAGTGTTATTGGGTTTTTTTATTAAATTCTCAGTAGTAGCTCGGAGTTGGGATTTGTGCCCGGTTAATGGCAATAGGCTCGCCCCCTATTACATGGGACCTAAACATACCGGCGAACTGTGGGTGTACATTGGTACACCTCTGCTTAACCCTTCGGGGGATACAGGCGTGATGATATGTTCATAGGATATATTTTTGTATTTAATTTCTAAGCGGACGATGTCGCGGACCGAAGCTAGTCTTACATACAGCTACAAATTTCCTAGCACCAAATAATCTTTGGATATCAAAGAACAAGTATTTTGATTTGCAGCCAAGATAGGCACGGTAATAGTACTTTTAGACGATCTCATGTACGTCTGATAAAAGATAAGAACCTATTTCTTAAAAACCCATAAAAAAATACATCAGAAATGTGATAACCTATACGGCGATTATCATAGAATTTTAATTAACGGTCTATAATAAATTGATACGGCTGTTTGTCTGTCTATGTGAGTGATTGGGGAGCCATTACAATTTATTAGTGGATGTTGTCTAATGACCAGTCGATCGCAGATAAGTTATAGACGTGTATAGAGTATGGATTTTGAAAAGATGAGACTATTGAAGAAGGTTAAATGTGGTGATTTCTTGATTTAAACTTAACTAGAGTGGTGATAGGCTCGCCCCATATTACACTGGACCTTAACGAACCAGCGAAATGTGGGTGTACATTGGTACACTTCTGCCTAACCCTTCGGGGAATACAGGCATGGTGGTATGTATGTTTTATGTAGAGTGGTGATCAATGAAATTTCTATGCTATCTCTGTTTGAGATGAGACCATTTATAGTGGAATCAATAGCGGATCCTGGGGTAAAGAGCATAAGCCGCCTCCCCATCAGATGCATCTGTGTACAATGATGGCAAATAAGCGCTTCGCTCACCTGATGTTAAGTGGTCACCGCTGCCTATAGACATCTGCAATACCAGAGAACTTGCAAATGCGTTGCCAAACCAGAGACAAAGTTGAAATGTCTCATGTGGCTGTAATTACACCGGCAGCCATACGCTTCAAACCAGGACACGGCGACGCTGCTACCTCACGTGCCTACAAATCCACCATAGGTAGAAAACTTAGTCGTACCTTTTACAACGTCTCCTCTGATCGATAACATAATCAGTGGCAGGTGTATACATGATTATGTTAATAACTGAACTATTAATTAAAACAGTCGATACTCGTTTGTAAGCGACACCGGTCGTCTTGTCGCTGTTTATCGTAACATTATCGAGATTTCCGATAATTTATTAAATTAGTCTAGTTCTTGGTTCAAAGTCCGTTTTATTGGAATCGGAAGACGGGTTTTTGGTATCGATGTACTTTATCGATATGGGTATATGTCATTGTGTGGATGTAGCAGCTGTGTCTTGCGACTTACTAAGTACTTTTATTGGACTGTAGACTTTATTGGACAGAGATTAAAAGCTTATATCTTATTGGGTAGATGGATTGTTGAATGATTTAAAGTTTAAGTTACCTACACTGACAAGCAAGAGCTGTAGTATAGATGCTTCAATAGACACTATTGGATAATAGAATTTATTAAAAGAACTAATGGGCATCAAAAAGAGCTTCTAATGATATGATGAACACACACACAAATGCACACACGCATTATGTGCCACATAATGCTGACACGAACTAGGGAGATAACATTAAATATTATTTTACATACCATCACGCCTGTATTCCTCGAAGGGTAAGGCAGAGGTATACCAATGTACACTCACAGTTCGCCGGTATGTTTAGGTCCCATGTAATAGGGGCGAGCGTATTGCCATTAACCGGGCACAAATCCGACACGACCGGGGAGAGATCAGGCGCAGGAGCAGGGCTGCTAATGATAAATTCCTAAACGAAAATTCAACACCACTATGTCAGACCTGGAATTCTACCGAAACCAACGGGGCAGTCGACAGGATCGAACGGAAGAGAAAACATTACACTTTGCTAAATAATTACCACCCGTTACATTTTGTAAGAATTTCCTCAACACCCCAAATTTCATTTTAACGATTTTAAATACTTCTTTAATATGTAAAACAAAAAGTTAAAAATAAAAAGTTTCGAACACTAAATGTCACACTCATGCACTTACGATTGTGAACAGTATCGGCGCGCGCGCATTAATTTGCGCCCAAAATGGAGTAGCGAGCATTACGTGTAGGGTTACCATAAGTGATGTCTTCAAGAGAGACAAAATCATAGTACATAATTAAATTATATTACAAATTATATTACAAAACATAACATACCATCACACCTGTATTCCTCGAAGGGTTAGGCAGAGGTGTAACAATGTACACCCACAGTTCGCCGGCATGTTTAGGTCCCATGTAATAGAGGGCGAGCCTATTGACATTAACCGGGCACAAATCCTAACTCAGAGCTGCTACTGAGAATTTCATAGAAAAACCCAATAACACTTTTTGCTCGACCTGGGAATCGAACCCAAGACCTCTTAAGACCACTAGGTTACCGAAGCAGTTATAAATTATATTACATAATTAAATTTGGTGTAATTGACATCTGCAGCAATCTATACTAAGAATAAAATAAAGCAAAAGAGCAGAATCGGTATTCGTGGCTATGTTTAGGGGAGGCCTATATCCAGTAGTGGGCGTCTATCGACTGATATGAATGATGATGAATCTCTGTAACTACCAGGTGGATGGGAAAAATCTTATCGTATATAAAAGCCAGACTCATGAGGTATATGTTAGTATGAATAGTACATGTTATTTTACACCACGACACACGAGAGCGGAACAGAAGCTAAAGACGTACCTGAACGCGGGTGAAACCGAGGGGCGCATCTACTTATACAACTTGCTAGGTAAATCTACAGACACAGTATCACAGATGGATATTAAATTTCTGGAGTATACCTTGGCGAGAAGCTAAGCATTGATATCCAAATTTTAGTTTATTTTCTATTATTATTGATTCTTTTCATGGAGTCGCTTTCAAATGACTTAAAAAAAAGATTATTCTCTATTACAGCATGGTCACCTTACAGGTAACATATCGTTCAAATCTCGGGTGCCATACGGCAATATAGCGCTACCGTTTCACGGCATTTTTATTAAAACTGTTTAAACACTTGGAAATTCAAGCGGATCGGTATTTTGCGCAAGATTATAATCTATTAGGGTGTGTCTATATTGGTTTTTAATGAAAAAAGCACTGTCTACTTACTATCTATTTTTATTTGTTACTAACTTCGCTTTGACGTGGTTTACCAAATTCACCCGCAATAAGTTGCATCACACTGGTACTCGGCTGTACCCGGTTAGACTGGAAGCCGACCCCAACATAGTTGGGAAAAGGCTAAGTAGATGATGATAATGATGTTAAGTGACGTCTTTGGTTACTGCTCCTCTCCCGTGTGTCGTAGCGTGTTGTTATAAAGCCTTCTTTGTTAAGTGATCTATCTAATACAAAAATATTTTTTCAATTCAATACATCCTGAGATTAGCGCGTTCAACCAAACAAACTCTTCAGCTTTATAATATTAGTATAGATTAATATCAGCCTATTACTGTCTCCACTGCAGAGCAAAGTTCCCTTTTCATACTAAAAAGGTACGAGAAATGATGATCACGCCTGCTCCAGGCGGATTGAACATTTGAGCAGTTGGCTGACAAAATATAAAAAACAACAAATACTATCTATTGAATTCCTCAAACATATTTATCTACTGCAAGGTCCAAGATCCGTAGAAGGTCCGTCAGAAGTTTGATTCCCTAGTTTGGCAAAGTGTTATTGGGTTTTCCATAAAGACAATTCCTACAGCATAGAGTCTGAACTTGACGCCGGTTTAAGACCGCAAGAAGACACTGGAAACAGGCCGCTTTCAACCAGTCTCTTTAGAAATATATGGGGGAGGCCTATGTCCTCCTGTGGCTGATATGATGATGGCAAGAGCCCCCTATTCTTCTTCTTCTTTTTTTTCGTGTCGATTGACTCGCTTCAAATTATGTTCGACAAGTATTGAGCAACCTGTACAGCTCTATCATTTCCCTCGTTTAGGTCTTAGATGATGCAGGTGGTGGTGGTGCAGGTGCAGGACCCATATTTACAAGGACAACCTCGTGTGTGAGAGGCGGGCGCCTGAACAACTGGGCCACCACAATACATTTTTTTAAGTAACATTCCTAACAGGAATATCTCCTGAATCGTGAAACATCAATTGTGAACAGAGCTTAAGTAAATGCTGTCATTAGTTTAAATGTGTATCTTTCACACTAAAATCCATCTCATACGGAATCGCACTAATTTCTCGAATATCTATCGAAGCAGTAATTAATTTTGTTTGATAGTGCAATTTTTTATACTGCACTGGAATCTGTTTTTGGTCTCAAATTGATTGATATGGGGGCGAGATTTTATTTTTTATATACATAAATAAATTTCAACCTTTATACTTATAATTACTAATTAGAATATGAGTGTAAAAAAAACTTAAATAGTAGTTTTCGAAAGTCAATAAAATGTTACTATTTAAAAACGTCCAAAATCTATTTGCAACCGAATCGTAGCGAAAACGAATGTAAAAAGAAATTGTAAAATTAAAGACGTTTTGACAGATTGAGACAGACTAAACTGCGATCGTTCCTAGTGGTGCCTTCACACGATACATCCGACTTTTCCAATACACCGACATTTGTCTGCAGTGCAATTACCCCGTAGATATGGTTCCTCAATACAAACGCACACTAGAACAAATACACAATATTGTGAACTATTGAATTCTCGAAACACAGAAAGCGCTTACACGAAGCTAACTTGCCATAACTCACAGAAAACATCTCCTAATTTATCAGTACCGCATAAATTTATGCGCAAGAGTTCTCGCCTTGCAATCGAACATTTAGCTTTTTATCGAGTGTTTGATTTAGTGTCCACTGGCAAGCCAATCCCTCAAGTCGATATGTACCGCGACGTGATCGGGTGGCTGTATTCTGGCGAAAACAGTATAAGAAAGATCGTTTTTTTTTTCTTACTTCAGGCAAAAGATCTCATAGAAAAAACATTGAGAATAAATATAAATAAAAATTACTGACCTATAAACTAATAAAGCTATGCAAATAAATAAATTGAATATAAAAATATCAGCTTTAAAAAAATATAAATACGGCATTTACAAGTTTTTTTGTCTGTTTACCTGCCTTTCTATATTCAACTAATCTCCGAAACGCCGGGACTGATAGTAACGGGACTTTCGGTAGCTTTATCTTTATTTTAGACTAGCGAACTGCCCGCGATTTCGTCCGCGTGGCTTGTTATTCCAGCTACCAAGCTATCTAGTGGTGAAAAAATTGTTAAAATGGATCCACTAGTTTCAGAGCCTATTCTTTGCAAACAAACAAACAAATAAATCTTTTCTCTTTATAATATTAGTATAGAAAAAGAATTAGGGGTCCGCAAAAAAAATCCCCGTGATGACCGACATTTACGCGAACGAAATCGCGAGCATAAACTAGTAATCTATATAAATAAATAAAATTGAAGGGTCTGTTTGTAATTTCAAATTACAAGCTTTTCACTAAATGCATATGAAAGTATATACGGTACTAACATAAAAAAAGTCAATTTTTAAATTTTTTGTCTGTTTGTTCCGTCTTATCTCCGAAACGGCTGGACCGATTTTGACAGGACTTTCACTCGCAGATAGCTAATGTTATAAGAAGTAACTAGGCTATTTTTTTCACTTTAATTTAAAAAAGAGGTTTATATGCGAAAACAAAATTGAAACCAATAAAATAGTGAACGCGAACGAAGTCGCGGGCAACAGCTGTAAATATATAAACTTAAAATTGGCGTGAACAAAAATATATCTTCCAATACACACTTAAACAATAAAATATCAATTTATTAAATTGTAGCATAATTACTCTATTTCGCAAGACAAGTTTTAATTAAATAGATTCTTAGATTGTTATTAGGTTTTTCTATGAAATTCTGAGTAGCAGCTCGGAGTTAGGATTTGTGCCCGGTTAATGACAATAGGCTCGCCCCCTATTACATGGGACCTAACCATACCGGCGAACTGTGGGTGTTCATTGTTACACCTCTGCCTAATCTTTCGGAGAATACAGGCGTGATGGTATGTATGTATGTAGATTCTGAGAAAACAAATTACTTCAAAAACAATAATGGATGCACTGCTGCATAATAAATTAATAATTAAAGCATTTTTAAAACCAGTTTTTCTACAATAATATATAAAGAGGAAAGATTATTCTGTTTGTCTTTATGTTTGTAACGCATAGGCTCCGAAACTACTGGACCGATTTTAACCATTTTTGCACCAATAGATAGCTACATTATTCCTGAGTAACCTATGCTATACAAGATAAGGCTACGACACACGGGAGCGGAGCAGTCACCCAAGACATAACTTGGATAAAATAAGCCACGCAAACGAATTCGCCGGCAGTTCAGTATAATTAAATTGTTAATAATTTCAACACACTAATTTGTATGGATATAAAAATTAATGTATCGTATTAAGAACTTTTATTTGCATAATTACGAATAGTTATATCAAGGAAGAATTTTAAACGATTTTTTCTCTTGGAAATACCAGTGCTTTGTACGTATTATGTATTTTTTTATGACAAAAGCTACGATTCGTGGGTTAGCAATTTGAATTGCCAATTGATTGACGATGTGGTTGGTGCAATGGTTGAGCGGTAAGCTGCTGCGCTGCATGTTGCAAGTTCGATTCCGAAAAAAATCATAACGAATTTTTACCATGGATTTAGTACATGATGCTAGACCCAACATGGAGGCCATTTTTCGTCGGCTATTAAATATCTGCTGTTCCCACATATGCAACACCTACACAGTCAAAATGTCTGAAACAGCTGTTTCTGAATCATCATAATCATCAAGATGATTATTAAAAAAAAAACTTTCTTAGAAAATGATTTCTTTTCTTTTTGTTATACATTTTTAAAAAGAGTAGGGTAAGCATGGATTTTGTTACCCATTGTTCTCCTTACGAAATTACCTTTTGGAAGGGGTCAAATGGCACTAGATACAATTTATTATGATTTTTTTCTAACGATCAAACGTGTCTTACTTTTCAAAGTCAGAAAAAAAATTATTGATGTAATTGAAATAAATAATTTGTCCCTAACGTAGTTCAAGTTAACGCCACCAATCATCATCATCTGCTTAGCTTTTTCCCAACTATGTTGGGGTCGGCTTCCAGTCTAACCGGATGCAGCTGAATACCAGTGTTTTACATGGAGCGACTGCCTATCTGACCTCCACAACCCAGTTACTGGGCAACACGATACCTCTTGGTTAGACTGGTTTTCAGACTTCCTGGCTTCTGACTGTCCGCAACGACTGTCAAAGAGCTACGAATGACAGCCAGGACCAACGCCTTTACGTGCTTTCCGAGGTACGGGGGTGTCACACCACCAACTTCCAAACTCCGGGCTGCTACTGAGCAAATCCTAAAGGAAAACCCCTATAATACTTTTTGCCCGACTTAGAATTCGAACCCGCGACCCCACGCTCATCAGTCGCGCTTGCGACCACGAGACCAACGGGGCAGTTCGAATGCAACCAATGAAGTTTGCAATCACAAAGTTCTCTTTCAAATAAACACATAAAAAAATCTGTCCACAAATCCAGAATAGGTCCACCGGTCCACTGCCCGTAGGTGTAACAGGGCTCGCTAAAATTATAGCTCGCATATCGAATCCCCGTGTTTCGCCTGTTCGTCCGCTTGTCTGTTTGTTCGTTTGTCGCATGCGCGCTGTTCAAGAACTATCGGCAATTAATCTTGCACTATGGGTTCTGCCGTTGTTCGTTTTTGTCGCTTGAGAAACAAGGCTATGTTTTACATATTGTATGCTTTCGTCACGTTTTTGGTATCGTCAGTTGACAATTCGTGAGTGATTTATTTTGTGGCCTTTTTCGTTGGGGGTCAACAGGATCTAGTAAACATGTTGTACTGCGAGGCTTAGGGTCGGTTCACACGGAGATGTGACGCGTCGTGGCAATGTCGAATGTATCTACTATGCTATAAGGTATACTTAATCGTAATAGGTAAGTTTTATAGGTGTATCTAATGTAAATATGACTATGTTTTGGAGTGCCACAACTAATAAATAAATACGCCAGTGAACTTTGACACGCTGTCGGACGAATACCTACCTTATCGTGTCGTTGTATACGTTTGGTATTGGGTTGTTATTTTATAGAGTGCGCGTCTCGTCGCGTCACCTCGCGTGTCGGTGTGACCTTACTCTGTGACACTCGTTTTGTATCATCCATTCTGCTTTCACTTTTAGACAAACTCTAGACTCTAGAACTACTAACTAAAATCTAGACTCCAAGCTATTCAGGACTTCCTGATGAAACCCATCAAAAACATTGCCCGATCCAAGAATCAAACCCGGACCCCAATCTTAGTAGTCACAAAAACATTCTCAAAAATCTAAAACTACCCACACAATATTAAAATAATGATGATCAGTCCCATCAAATGATTCCAATCCTCATGCAAGACGGGTAGGTATGCGCCCGCGCCATTAGTCACGCATTAGACCACGATTACACCGTTTACTGGCTCAGACGGTGTCATATTCAACAATTTGACATCACACGGGTTTCCTCTATCAATTCACATCATCACTTGTTTACGCTTAATTTTGGAGGTTACCTAGCGGTGTGTAGTGGCGGACAGAATTAGCGACCCATGCAAAAACAATATGACATTATTTTAAAATGAAATGAGAATTTTTTGGTGTACCCCTTAGGTGTCCCAAAGAAAGAGCATCAGAATTCATAATGTTAAAATATGTGAATGTTTGTGTTTAAAATGTTTCAGAGATTACTGATTTTGCTAGAAAAGAAGTGTGACGTCTCTAGCTCATACCTACTTATATCATTTCAAGCTAAATTAACTGGATAGTCGTGGCTTGAAATTTAATGAAAATGATAACAGAAATAAATAGTTAAAGTCCTCTTTTGAGCATAAAACATAAACAACGACAAAGCACATTACTTTTAAATACCTCACTTATCTAAACAAACAATTAATTCGACACCACACGATCCGCCAGTGTACAGATAAGCAGCAAATACCAGTCGGCTATAAAATTGATTGCGAACTAACTGGGCATCCTGCGATCTGCGCCTACGCAGCGCCGTCCCACAACACTGTCGATTCAATGAATTTATTCATATCTTATTGGCCTATTTGTTTTTGGATTTGGGAGGAGAATTTGTCATTGTTAGACGTGACTCGTGAGTGAGTTGTTGTGGGTTGATCTGGGAAGTCGGGCTTTAGAAAAAAAGCAATACAAAACCGTCTTTACTAAAATAAGTCTATGATTATTTTATGTTATTTATTTTTAGGCTGGTCTTTAACCACTACTAGCTTCCCAATTGATTTGTAATTAAGACAGACTAAGGAGCTTTGGTTGTCGCCGACAACCGATGAACTTGAACTGCCCCGTTGGTCTCGTGGTCGCAAGCGCGACTGATAAGCATGGGGTCCTGGGTTCGATTCCCAGGTAGGGAAAAAAGTGTAATTGGGTTTTTCCATTAGGATTTGCTCAGTAGCAGCCCGGAGTTTGGAAGTTGGTGGTGTGACAACCTCGTGTCTCGGAAAGCACGCAAAGCCGTTGGTCCCGGCTGTCATTCGAAGATCTTTGATAGTCGTTACCAGAAGCCAGGAAATCTGACAACCAGTCTAACCAAAAAGTATCGTGTTGTCCAGTAACTGGGTTGTGGAGGTCAGATAGACAGTCGCTCCATGTAAAACACTGGTAATCAGCTGCATCCGGTTGGACTGGAAGCCGACCCCAACGTAGTTGGGAAAAGGCTACGCAGATGAGATGATGATGGTTGTCGCCGACATGTCGCATCGTCAAGATGTCGTTTTCAATAATGGGAGTACTAGTTACCCGTAATTTAGAATAAAATAATGTTTTTTTTTTTAAATTAAACCCTTAATTTCAATTTTATTAAACGATTTACTCATTCTAAAATGTAGCTAGGTATCTGCGGCGAAGAACAAGGAAGTATACTGACACTTTCTTCATCAGGTGCTTACAAAATCAAGGTTATTATTATGTTTGATGATTCTATTTGCGATAACAATATAGAAAAAGACATTTTTAAATGAAAATAGCAAATATGAGAGGTCTAATCTCAATAGACATAGCCCGTTCACGAACATGACGCGTGGATCCGCATCATCATTTTGCGGGAAAGTTACAAGTTACAAGAATATACAATATCGGAACATTAAAAGAAATTACATTAATCTACAGATAACAACAATGACTTTTAAAAATATCGTTGACGAAATAACAAGAACGTCCGTCATGTTTAAGATCTTGTATACAAGTCACATTACACACACAAGAAATTGATCACCACTCCGCTAAAGGAAGCAAGGAAGAACATACATCACGGTAATTGGTATCGAACATTAACTTTATTTATCTTTGCTGAGAAGTGATACATGTAATGCAGTAATGCACTTATTTGTCAACGCACTCATTTGTCACTGCTTACACTTATTTGCGCTATGGTTGTGTCAGCTGATTGTCAGGGACTTGTTCCTAAGATTATTGGAACTGGATCGGTACATGAAAGCCTCCCCGACTGATGTAAATTTTATATCGTGCTGCAAAAGATGGCATTAGATCGTTCGGTTCCCTTTAATTTGTTAAAGTGCTGATCCACACGTCATGTTTGTGAACGCTGTCAGTTAGGATTGGTCGTCTCTTAACTGCCATAGCTTATATATCAATGTATTTATTTTGTTTTATATTGATATTTAGGTGACATTGTTATCAATTTTAGGCGCAACAAGAATGTAACCATGAGTCTGTACAAATATAATTCGAAAGAGTGTTCATAGATATTCTTGCTCGTTCCATCTCCTTGAAGACCTTCCCACGATTTGAAACAAGCTACTGGTTTCTGCTTTCTGACTAATTGTTAAACTGCTTGACAATTCAAAAGTGTCCATAAATGCTTTGACTTTGACATACGGACAATTTTCACAATATGATTTAAGTTTTGGTTAGTTTGGTAGGTTTGCTAACTGCTAATCTGACCATCTCCAATCAGAACAGTACCATAAGCAATTAGGAATTCAAATAATAGATTAACATTGATCCTGTATTAATTCTAACTACACCGTTACAAGCGGGAATTTCCAGGTCTGACAGTTTATTTGCTCTTCCCATTTTGGAGTTCAGAAGTTGGTGCTCCACAACTCCTTTGCCTCGGAAAGTTAGCAAATCCCTTGATCTGACTTCTCCCTGTCGGATTGCCATTCCATTGGACTATGAAAATGAGGAAAGAGGGTGTGCACTATACTTGCTTGACTAGTCTCTAATTAGATTCATTGACGTGACTGACACTTGTTGAAAAGGATAATGTTATTATTTCTAACATATCCAATATAAATAAGAGGCAGATGAAGTGGAGAACAAAGATT
Organism: Caradrina kadenii; assembly: GCA_947462355.1. Classification (NCBI taxonomy): domain Eukaryota; kingdom Metazoa; phylum Arthropoda; class Insecta; order Lepidoptera; family Noctuidae; genus Caradrina; species Caradrina kadenii. The sequence continues at coordinate 892,024 of OX381693.1, read as the reverse complement.
ATCAATAATCTTTAATGTCTTTACCTGTCTATAAAGCAGTAATTTACTGAACTAACAATTTGTATCGACCGTCACAATCAATCCTGTATTTCTACCTTTATCGGTTCCATACGCGTGAGGCCAAGAATTCTGTACATACCACTAATTTTATAATTCGGCATGACGAACGAGATCTCAAAACACCTCCGTCCCCGTATCAATACTCGGTTATCGGGGATCAGGGAGACACCGAAACTCATTGATTTATATGAGAAATCATCTTAAAAATTCAAACGATTTCAAACTTTATAATCTCGTAGTTAGGTTGAAATTTCTTTGACAGGTATCAGAAAATTTAAGTTAAATGTATTTTAGGGATAATGGACGTTGTTTCAAAAGAGATAAGGTTGGGTTTCGGGTAAGTTAATTCAAGATAGCATACCACCAAAGACGAATACGCCACTTTCGAGTGATTTATACCCGATATGGAGTATTAAATGTTTTGTTTTCGTTTTTATAAAATGTAAAAATCTGTTATTTATGATACCAAAATCGAGAGGTCCCGATTAAATTATGTCCGATACTATTTAGATTTATAGCGCCTTGATGTTTTGTGCTTCCTCTTATTTGTAAGAAGTAAGTTTTTTTGTTTTGCGGCTTTAAATGGTGGTATGTTTTTTTGAACCGCATTGTACAGTGACAGATTTTTGATAGAGGTTTTAATTGATATACTTTTTTTATTAATTTTAATCTTATTGTTGGAACAAATGTCATAAATTCGTTTAGGGTCAATTCAATTCAAAAATAAAATGTGTAAGTAGCTAAGATGACCTCTCTATTGTAGACTGTACCTACTTGGAGATAGGTCACATCATTCGGGTCACTTTTTTTGTATGACTGAATAACGGGTGTCAAAAGAAACTTACCTAGCTGAGCCAAAACTTACAGCTTCCTCCCATCATCGCGATAATTTTTTTTGGTTATGAAGAAATTGAAGATCAAAATTTTATGATTTTTTTACGTCAACAGTTTTAATTAAAAATTTTAAAAGCTATATATCTGCTGCGCTAAGCACAATGTTTTCCGTGAGTTGCAAATAAACAGTGAATTGTCACATCAAAAATAAAAGTCGTTTATCAGCAATACTTTTAGTCCAATGATACTTATTGTATTGGATGTGTCTTTTTCCATCCCTACACACGCCTGTATTTCCCGAAGGGTTAGGCAAAGGTGTAACAATGTACACCCACAGTTCGCCGATATGTTTAGGTCCCACGTAATAGGGGGCGAACCTATTGCCATTAACCGGGCACAAATCCTAACTCTGCGCTGCTACGAGAATTTCATAGACGAACCCAACAATATTTCTTCCTCGACCTGGGAATCGAACTCAAGACCTCTAGCGTAGCAGTCGCGCTTAGGACCACTAGGTAAGTAGTTGTAACCTGTAGACCATCATCATCATCTGCTTAGCCTTTCCCAACTATATTAGGGTGGACCTGAAGACCAATATACTATATAAAAACGTTGGATATGATGTCAAAATCTCATCTCAGCAACAATCTATGTAGAGGGAGTTTTGACAGGTTGAAATAAGATTATGAACCTTCGTAAGTGTTAATAGAATTGCCTCCCTGATAGTTTTTAAGAAGGACTTAATAAAAAAATTGTTCTAACTTTATTATGTTTTAAGTATAGACCTGAGTATGGTCGGCGTCTCCGAGGCCGGCCTAGGATGAGGTGGCGAGATGACTTAGACGCACACCGATAGGACTGGTCCTAGATGGCGCAAGAATAATTAGAAGGAGCTGAGGCCTTTACCCAGCAGTCATATCAGTCAGTTTGAACATAATATACTCGTAGATCTATGAACGTACACTACAAAAGAACGAAGAAAATCAAACGAAAGTAACAGATCCAAATTGCATTGAAGATATGTTTACAAGAACAATACTAACACCATATATACGGCTAAAAATAACCATTTCACTAATAGAATTAATACGGAAGCGAACAATAAATGAAAGTTTTTCAAAACGCCATAACACTGCGCCTGCGCATCGACAAAGCAAACAAGTGTAGCGGCAACATGCTTGATTAAACACACATTCGGTGCACGGCCGATGCCTTAATTAGAACTGGGAATTGGGGTGGGGTGATGATGAATCGTGGATAGTATCGATATCGATAAAGTGGGTTGTCGAAGTTGGCACAGAAAAAATCGAGGGTTACGACAGCTGAGATGTTTTTTTTTAAACGTAATCAAAAGGCATGTACAGAAATGTAACTGTCCCAGTAAAAATTTACTTAAAAAATGTATTTAAAAGGTTACGTCAATTATTATGAAAAATAGTGTTGCATATAGGTAGGCAAGTAAAAGAGTAAAACAAGAATTCTGAATTTTATTTAAATTGTTCATATTAATAGACACAGGTTGAAATAATAAAGACATAATTACACAAACATTCCACGATCCCAACATCACACAGTCGGACTAACACGCTCTACAAATCTATCGATACATTGTCGCACTTGTCCCAACCCTAAAGTGTTAATAGCAGTAACACCAGAGTCATTGAATATGGTCGTAATCGTAATTATTTTTAATTAATAATCAACACGCTTAGAACGGTGCACATAATAAGGATGTTCGTGTCGATGTCCTGACGATCGCCCCATGTTTGAACTTGTGTGTGTAACACACATTACAAGTCGACTTTTCTTTGTTTACTAATATTATTTTGTACGTAGATATTCTATAGGTACCAATGTGCCTTTTTCAATTCGTAATCTATATTTTGATCTAGTCTTCGACATCACTGACATTGATAAACAATACATAGTGAGAAAACTTGGAAAACTTATTGGGTTTTTCATCAGGATTCAAGATTCCAGGATGTTATTGTAGTCTCCCGAAGTTTGAATGTGTTTCTTTAAACACGAGTATTGGTCACCACGCTTGCTCAAGGTGGACTGGCGATTTAAGACTAATATTGGAGGACTAAAAGGAGAAATTTCGAGCTTCAGCCCGCGACTTTGTCCCTGTCTAATCAGAAATATTAACAATCGGGAACCGTACATTCCTGGATAAAAAGTATCCTATGCGTTGATCTAACTACGTGCCAATTTTCATTAAAACCTGTTCAGCGGTTTACGCGTGTGTGAGTAACAAATATATAAACATCTTTACAAACGTTCGCATGTATAATATTAGTAGGATAGGAAGTAGGATAAGTCCAGATTTCGTCACAACATTTTCCTTCACCGATGTCAGTGATGTCCAAGATAAAGGAGATGTCATGTAAGTACTTGCTCAGGTGCCTTAACCACAGGGCCCCCACAATTGCCGGGGCTGCGGGTTGTTCGTAAGAGATACCGCGCCCCCGGAACGCAAAGGGCACAAGAAGGAACATGGGTAGGTTTTAGTCAGTAAAAGTCTGACACTCCCTTCCGCCCCGCCAAAGGCGGGAGAAGTTTTTGATGATTTCCCACCCCCCCCCCCCCCCCCCCAAAAAAAAGGACCCCCCCACAAGACCTCCAAAATCACATATTATTCGGTAGAAATTATTATATCTAGAGCAAAGTTTGTATGGTCACAACCAATCCTTAAATATAATCTCCACAAACAAACGCACAACTTTCACTATTCATACTATTATTAGCCGCTGAATACTACGTATATCAGTATAAGTCTAATTTAGAGAGGAGACGCCAGGTAAAACGATATAAATACGATTAACGATTGTATTTCTGTTCTTTCGATCGTTAATAACGTTATAACGACCGATAATAACGATAACGATAAATATAACGATGTGGTGTTGTCCGTGTATCGTTTATTATTATTAGTTACTTTGTATGTTTGTATCTGATAGGTACGAAGTGTGAGTTTAATCTGTAAGTAATAATGCTATTACTATTAAAAAAAAAGTTTTCTCACAATAGGAATTTCTCCTGTATCGTTGGTGCATTTACAAACATATAAACTCATACAAAAATAGCCAGGCACGTGATCACTACATGTAGGCCATACATTTGCTCCGTGTAGGAATCGAACCTGCGACACGCAGCACAGCAGCCAATCACTAAACCACTTCGCCACTGTCATTATTTTTAATCAGACTCCATATAATAAGTGCTTCACTTGAAGTGAAGTACCTATCATTTACATTTTTTTTCAAATTGCTTCTCCCAATCGTCTCAACAAAAACCTAAAATGGAACACGCATCAAAAAATAAACACCTGTGGAAATAACAATAAAAAACAAGAACCGCCGTGACAAAAACTAGTCACCTTAAATACAACGATAACCGTAAACTAAACCAATAGTCGTACAAAACAATAACTTAACCCCCCAAACGCGGCGTTTCCAAAACGAAAATCGATATTTATCGATAAAAAAAATCGGTTTTCGTTTCTCGACGATCGTAAAACGGAATTTATACACGTGTTTATTGGTACCATAACGTATTTTGGAGTTTTTGAGTATTTGGGAACGATGAGTTTGTTAGAAACCGGGATTTTAGTAGATTAGACGGTAAAATATTTATTACTTAATTAGGTTAGTATCGGTAGTGGATTATCGGTGATTGGAGGACCAATAATTTTAATAAGAAGATTGGAATTTTATGGGAAAGGTGTTTGATTTTAGATATTTTACATTGTATTCGGAGTTTTGACCACTTGAATAGAAGTGAACTCTTTATTTGCATAGTCAGTATTACAAATGAGATGATACAGATTATTGTTGAATCGGTGTACATTTAGCACGTCTAGTACGTGCAAAAAAATAGTCCTCAAGGACCACATTTTTAATTAAACAACTAAGACATCCCATAACATAGAATCGAAATAACCCTTTTCACATTACTAAAATCAGCCATAAAGATTCCAAAGACAAAGATCTGTCCCATAATAGACAGTTATAATAATACTACATTTGCATTTGTTCGATTAAGGCCCCTTACATCTAGACGTAACAAAGACGCCCCATTAGGGGTGGTCGAGACTCTAGATTTATGTGTGCAAGGGTTGTACCACCCTTCTTCGATTTATGTGCAGTGGTTAAGATACTTTTGATTCGGGATGGGTTTTAAAGTGTTAATGGGTAACTGTTAATGTTGACGTTATGTTGTTTGGTACATTCGATTGCGGACCGAAGGACCAGATTGGTGCTTTAAACGTATGTTGAGTCGTATTTTTAAATAATTAAAATTTTAAAAGTATGACACAAGTAAAAATTTTTTTTTCTTTTGTTTAGCCAAAAATTCTGTCTGTGTCTTAGCTATAAACGTTTCAAATACATAATATCTATCTCATAATGCACTAATAGTAATGGTAGCAGGACGATTTTAAAGAACATCGAAGATGCGTATATAATCCACCGTTTATATTGCTTTAATGAATAAATACGACATTACGCAATATCTTCCCAAATAAGTAAACCGACCTTTTCAATCCAATACAAAAATACGACCAAACCAAAGAAAAAACGGATATAAAACAATATACAATTTACGACACAATAAAAACTCATGCACATGACACTTCAGACGCGCGAAATACGAAAAATGTAATATAATCCAATCGATTTAATTCAAAATTGTAAAGTATTGAGGATTCGAGAATTAATATATAAATAATGGACCATAAAGTTTAAGCTGAAGACAAATGTGCGAGAATTTATGAAATTAAAAATGTGACAGAATTTTATATTGGAAGGATTCCATTATAGCGACGGCTTTAAGGGATTGCCGGTATTGTATCTGCAACAGCTGTTCTCAATTCTCGTGACCGAAGAGGTGACTTTTTACATTGGCCAGAGGCTTAGCATTGCCATCCAACGTGGCAATATCACCAGTCTTTTGGGCACATTTCCAGTTGACAACGATGCGGCGGAATTTCAGTATTTCTTTTTATATAGGCTATGTCGCTCAGGAGTAATGTAGTTATCTATAGGTGAAAAATTGGTTAAAATCGGTCCAGTAGTTTCGGAGCTTATTCGGTACAAACAAAAAATATTCCCTCGTTATAATATTACTATTATGTAAATATAATCTTAAGAGTGAACATACAATCATGTCACTTAATATTCTTGAAAAAAATCAAATACCGATAATGATTTAAATTCGAACAAGATATTTTTTTCTTACATTTTTATGTCCCCGGTAATAATATTGACTTTCACAACACCGTGACCAGATTCTTAGCCCTCCTGCGGAGCCTCACACATAATTTAACGCCATATCTTTAATTTTGATACTTTGATAAAATACGGCAACTTTCTTTGTACACTACATTCAAGTAAGTGTATCCTGAGTACCTTAGGACCAGCGCAGAAAAAACAGCTTATTAAATAGTAACAACAGCCTAATTACTGTCTGCGGGTTGTTCGAAAGATATACCGCGCCTCCGGAACGCAAAGAGCATAAGCAGGAACATAGGTGGGTTTAATTAAGTCAGTAAAAGTCTGACACTAAGGGCAGGGGAAGTTTTTTGATAATTTCCCATCCGGAAAAAAAAGCCTAATTTTATTACTGTCCCACTGCTTGGCAAAGATCTGTTCATATACATATAAAGAGCGAGCATTGATCACTACGCTTGCTCCAAGCGAATCGGCTATTCGAGACTTATATTAATGATGAGCCTAGATTTCCTCATGATGTTTTCTTTAAAGATTATTTTTATTTTCTTCGCCATTTTCGTCAAAAAATACAGCATCAAATTCTTCGGAAATTGCAGTCTTTCTATCTTCTTCTAATTCCCGAACCCTCAGTACCCACTGTTCAATATTCAGCCCATAAGTCACAGATGCCTCTTACAGGACTCTTCATTTTAATTCGCAGTTCCTGATCGGCCCTGGAATGCTGCGGCGTAATTATATGAACCCTTTCGGTACTAAATTTGTGCCGTGGCGCAATTTAACTCAATGTTTGAACATGTCCCGTTTTATTGCCCTCCACGAATTAATAGCGTTAAGGTCAATTATTAAAATAATTAAAGGATTTTTGGAATTTCTTCGCTTTAAGAGAACTTTTGTTCGAAATTGATATGTCGTGTCGTGATGGCCCAATGGAGGACTGTCTCATCCTAGACCAGTAACGACTGACATCAATGTCAGTCTTTACTGAAGATTTTGACAATTATCATGATTATAGTGGTGACGATAGTCTTTAGAAGCTACTCGATTTTATTAACTGACTTCAAAAAGGAGGTAGTGATCAATTATCAATTCGGATGTTTTTTTTTAGTATGTATGTTCTGGGATAACTCTGTCAGATACAGACGGATTTGCAAAATTATTTTTTGTTTGAAGGAAGTTTATTCCGAAGTAGTCTCATACAAATTTCATTAAAATCGATTTAGTAAAGCTACTACCAACCACCACAACGCTACTACCAGTAACAACATACCAGTAACATAACTGAAAAAACATACAAGTACACGAAATTGCATATTTTGCTTTCTTGTGACTTTTTAGTGGTATTTATCTGGTTAATCTACCTAGTGTTACCGGTTCTTCATGGATTTTGGATGATAGGAAGTAGAAACTAAAAAGTCACAAAAGAAATTTTTCCTACCACCTACTCATTAACATATTATAAATCAATATCTAAAAACAAACAAATATTTAGTTACTCCCATAGATTGGACAGAATATCAAAAGCTAATCTTAATACCGACATCTTCGATAGTTATATTTCAAATAATAACGATCGTCACTAATTAGTGAGGTCTTCTCAGATCATTCGATATTATCTCGATATACTCGGAACCGACACCAAACACACACACAGACAAATACGACAATATTTTTTACATTATAATGTCAGTTGTTAGATATTCATCGCTTCATTGCATAGTGGTGCCGCTCCTGATTGCTACTGTTCTTGAATTTTATATATTCTTGAGTCATTTATGAGATTAGGTCAATATCTTGATTTCGTAGCAGTAGAACTCTCTTGTAAAGGAGCTCGACCGGGGAACTACTACCACCATACCTATTTCTGCCGCAAAGCAGCGTTGCTGTGTTCCGGTTTGAAGGGTATGGGTGCCGGTGTAATTACAGACACATGTGACATTTCAAATTTATCTCTGAGATGGTAAAGCATTTGCAAGACCTTATCCAGTTTTTTTTTTATTTGGACAAGCCTGCCTCGTTGGTCTCGTGGTCGCAAGCACGACTGATGAGCGTGGGGTCCCGGGTTCGATTCCCAGGTCGGGTAAAAAGTGGTATGGGTGTTTCCATTACGATTTGCTCAGTAGTAGCCCGGAGTTGGTGGTGTGACACCCCCGTGTCACGGAAAGCACGTAAAGCAGTTGGTCATCCGTAGATCTTTGGCAGTAGTTACGGATAGTCTGAAGCCAGGAAGTCTGACAACCAGTCTAACAAAGAGGTATCGTGTTGGTAACTGGGTTGTCGAGGTTAGATAGGCAGTCCCTCCATGTAAAACACTGGTACTCAGCTGTATCCGGTTGGACTGGAAGCCGACCCCAACATAGTTGGAAAAAGGCTAAATAGATGATGATGGACAAGCCCGCCACCCTGTTCAAATCCACTGCATCTCCTGAAAGCCAGAATGAACAGCGAAGACCCCCAGAAAAGCGCCGAAGTAATGAAGCTTGACAAGTCCCGGAGAAACGATTGGACTGTTCAACAATTCTTTATTCAGACCATAAGGCAATTTTAAATTGATAAATTCAATTACGATCGGTTTTATGATTTTTTCATCACGAAGTAGAGATGGGTCTTCTTACAAACCGTACTTTTTAGCAACTTCCTTACAATCAAAACAGTTTCAAATTACATACAACTTAAACACAAACTACCATCTTCACCAAAAATAACAACACTCACCCCTTTTAGGGGGCTGATATTTATCGCAGGGTGTTTATTACTGCGAAAATTATACCCCTAATGAGTTCCCGAATTCTCCCTGTGGTGCCGAGCGAGGACAGAAAATCCTATCGGCTATTAACAGTCAAGAAATGGTAAATTATTGTGTCTGTAGAGCAAAGTTTTGCCCCGCAAAGTCCTTATGGTAATGCGCGCTTTGTAGAATGGCTCCTTACGTTTTTGTTTAGGTGATTTTGTTAACTGTGTAAGTGTAAATCGTAGGTTGAGGGTTGGGTTGTGTTGTTGCGGTTTTTATGACCTTTGAGCATGGCAACTGGGAGGTTATGGGAAAATCTGAGGATCATTTCCAGTAAGGAAAAAGATAAAGTATTTATTTATTTTGGATAATTTCGAAACTGGGCAACTACCTATTTGACTTTTTCAATTCCTATGGTAAAGTAAAACATCGTTAAGAAACCTGGTCTATTATCAATTGAGCTAAGTCTGAAACCGCCTTGAGCAAGCGTGGTGGTCAATAATAGGCTGGTATTATTATTAAGCCTATATTGTCTCACTATAGGGCAAAGGCCCCATGGCTTTACAGCTTTCCAAAGCACGGTGGTGACACACCACCAAGTTCCAAACTCCAGGTCGCTACTGAGAAATTTACAAGGAAAAACATAATAACCGGACCCCACGGTCAGCAGTCGGACTTACAACCTTCGAAGCAGTCATCCAGACCAGTCACAACAACTGTAGTAAATTACTAATTCTACATCAATAAATAAATGGTCACGTAATCCCATAAAACATTTAACCATGTATTTGACATCAGTAGTAATAGCTATAGTATTTAATAATCTCAACTTGTCGATCAACCCATTACGAGGCCCATAGCCGGCCGCGTTGCATTTCAAATCAATTACAGAACTCCTCACGCCTCCTACCAACCTCTCTTTATATTCCGTACTCCAAGATATCGACTGTTTCCGAGAACTTTGTGTACGTGCATCGGCTGTTTACCGATTTTTATCGAAATTTTATCAAACTGGTATTTTTTTTGGTCTGAAGGTTCCAGGTTTCGGAGGGTCATAAAATTTTATGTCTATATATTTGATGGCTGATCGGTTGGGATAGGTTTCGGGTTGGTGGCGACGACTTTGATGAGTCGTTACTGCTTGTGGGTAGCTCGAAGTATTTGTTGATGGTTTGTTATGGTTTAATTAACAAGCTGAATCGGTAACCATTGATTGCTATACTATTGGAGAGGTTCAAGATTGTGTATCGGATTTTTAGTATGGCATCTTTTTTATATATAACATCGCATACAATTTCCTAAAACAATGTAAAGTACCATAATGATTCAATATTTAGAATTCCCGCCTGTCATGAACGAGATTAACAACCGGGCACGGGCAAGTATCAAAGTGGCTGTTTCAATTTCATATCTATTTTCTAAGTTTATCTTTGACTACACTAATAATATAAGTCTGAAATCACCAATCCGCCTAGAGAAAGCGCGGTGATCAATGCCTGAGCCTTCTTTGTATGAGGAGAGGCCTTAGCCCTGAAGTAGGACATTTAATTTTATAAAGGAAACATGATGGTAGGGCTTACTAAAATGACGTCAGCAAATAGAAACAAAAGCGGTTAGAATTGGACTAACAATGACGTCACTGTAGAAGAATCTGACTCACAATATCATCAATACAAAATTAGGTAAAACAAAACAATTCACTGTAAAACAAGAATAAACTAAACACAATTATCACAAATTATGTCTATTAAAAATAATAAAAAACCCGACGCGAAATATCAAAGGCGAAAGAAAATGGCGTACGAATTTTGCAATTTTACAGCTGTCATTATAATAGGTGTCGATTTGGACTATCGAGATGATACCGATAAAGTTTAACGATCGATATAATGAGTTCGCCTGTCAAATGTCAAGTGTTCCTCTTTAATGTGTACCGGCTTTAAAACATAAATCAGCGTGATATTCATATTTAATACAAGAGTGGAGGATTTTGTTCAGAATTATTGCCGTTTCTCGGAATACTTGAGTTGTGATGTGTCGTTGTTTGTACTGGTGAGTACAGATGTGGTTTGTGTGTATCTATTGGTTTTTATGCCAGAAAAAAATCAATGGATTTTTTGGCTCTTGCAAAACACAGTTCTTTTTTACAGTGTATGTTGATCAAAATTCACAAGTGACAATTATAAGGACATATATTTAAATGAAACCCTCTTTAATCTCCTAATTTATTCACATGTTCCATTAAACATATAGTTCTTAATAAAATAAATAATAATGTAAGGTTCCGGCAAAGAATTTCATCCCAAAAATAATTATTTGGTATTTTGTTGGTATCTGTGTTTTATGCCCTGCCGACAGACAAACAGCATATTTTTTTAATCAGTTAAGATTTTGGACAGGAAAGGCTGCCAGGGTGAGAAAGGACTGAGCTGGTCAGCTCTGCCGCATGCACCGCTGGGCAAAATTCTTCACGCAATAGGTGCCTAAAATGGAAATCGTTGCCAAGATCGGCCAAAAAATAGATGGTGAAATGACATAGACGCATACCACGAGGACTTGTAGAACCGCAAACAGAATCAAAATAACTCATTCGTAACCAAGGACCAAACTGTAATTACAGCTACTACCCAAAATAAATCCAAAACCCACCAAGTCACCACTGTCCCCGTCTACCCACGAGTTCAACACGTCCGCGCGTGCAGTACTTTCAAGATGCCGAAACCAGATAGAGGCATACGACCGTACGATACCCATGTCTTATTGCCTTTATAGCGGTTACTGTAAAATTGTAACCGTTCGGTTTAAACGCTTCACACTGGTAGCTAGTAGTTAATGGCGTTGGTTACTTTTTTTTTCCTCTTTTACTCATAAAAATGGTAGTTATGTGCATCTGTTTTGATTCTAGGAAGTTCAGGTGTATATCCGATATGGGCCGAGGATAGTGCCCTGAGGAACTTCTGACAAACGTGTCAAAGACACGGATGGGAAAATCTGCATTCATTTATAGTTTTGACGGACAGTGCTTGAGTGGATGACTGCTAAGCTCCGTGTCTTGGGTAGGATTTCCGCACGGAACACATATTTGTATGGCTTACAGCTTCTTCTGGTTGTTCGTGTATGTAAGTTAATATTGTGTTTGTAAACACAATGCGATTTTTCTTTATAATATAAAATCAAACACTATCATGTACTTTGACATAACTTAGTTACAGAGCTCTTTGTGAAGGAGCTCGTCCCTCCGGGAAAGTACTACCACCATACCTATTTCTGCCGCAAAGCAGCGTTGCGGTGTTCCGGTTGAAAGGGAAGGGGGTGCCAGTGTAATTACAGACACATGAGACATTTTAGCCTTGTCTCTAGTTTGGCAACGCATTTGCAAGCCTTCTGGTATTCCAGATGTCTATAAGCAGCGGCGACCACTTAACATCAGGTGAGCCGTCGGCTTGATTGCCATCCAGTGATATAAAAAAAAGCTTTCTAGGTTGAAATAAAATTCGCTCAAATAAATAGTACTGCACGTCCAGTTCCAACTACCTCCTAACTTGCGTTTCAAAGAACTCACTTGTATCTAGACATCTGCAGACACTCCTATCTTCCAAAGAGGTACATACAACGCCACGTAGTGTGAAACAGTTCCATAACCTTATAACAGCTATTACTAGACCAATTACAAGTAAGATTATGATCGCTAGGCTGAGATAGCCAATTAAACTGTCGTTGTAGACACCTCCTGTGTTTGCTTAGTTGATAACTATAGCTACACTTGTTATTGTGGCTGTACCATTGAGCTGAATTAGGAAGTTATTAGGATTATTAAGGTTTAGGTGAAATTTGTGGTGGAGAAAATAATTATGAAGAACAGAAGGGAAAATTTGCACAGAATCATTCAAATTTGAAGTTAATTCTAGTTAATAAAACTTGTTTGGTTCATGAAATAAAGCACCACGTAACAGGCCCATGGTTACGTAAAAGCAGCTGGATTCATTCAATCCATCTTTTATAGCTTACTGCGGTCGGTCCATGGCCCACCAGACCTCGCATTATATATAGAGACCCCTTTTCACCCTCGGAAAGCAAGTAGATCTGACAGTCGTTACGGGTAGTCAGAAGCCTGAAACTCAACCAGTCCTACCAAGGAAAATCGTGTTACGCAACAACTAGGCAGTGGAAGTCAGTGAGACGGTCGCTTCATGCGTGATGATTAATGCCTTCTATAATGAGTAGAGGCCCTTGCTCTACAGTGAGGCAATAATAGGCTGGTATTCTTATTATTATTTAAATCTGTAGTAACAGATGGAAATTGTTGAACAATTTAAACTATCCTTAGAGGTAAACTTCTCAATTTGGCCCCAGCCTCACAATCTTAAGAAACACGATCACATTTTCAAGCGTCAATAGCTAAGAGCGTGGGTAAGGCAAGCCGCAGCATTTAGTAATCAACCAGTAGTTTGCAATCACAGCGATACTATCACGAGTTGGCTGCCATTACGTAAAAATTACGATTACCGTAATGAAATAGTGGTGCGTGGTGATGATGCTGGATGTGGCGAGGACTTTAGGATGTCAAAATGATAACAAAAACATGAAATTTCAGCCTTTTTCTTTCCTCCAGAAATTCTAGACTGTTATTAAAGCAATGGTGTCTTGTATTCTAACCAATTTTATAATGCATCTTTTCATCAATTCAGTCAAGTTTTTTTACAGGTACTTCATTACCTTAGACGTGTTTATATTTAGGAAGTCGGAATATAGAACAGAACTTACTCTATACTACTGTACTGGATCATGTGTCAGGCGAAGTTCTATGGCTTATACTAAGTGAAACTCATACCGTAACCACGCTCATATCTCTCCACAAACTACACCCATCCCATTCACATCTATATTCTCTAAATCATCACGGAGACAGCGAGCCGCTTGAAATAATTACGGCGAACTGTAATCATTACAGGCGACGATTAGAGCACAGATAGCTTCGCTCCTCTGAACTCGCACTTTAATAAAAATTATATTAAACATTGCATCCATGTTTGTGCAACTATCATGGCGGTTTGGTGGATTTTAGACGTTGATTCAAGGTGATAAGGTGGAGTTTAGAATGCAAGTTGAAGAATTTTGGATTGAAGAAAAAAAAAGTTGTTAGTGTTGATATCCTGTTGGTGTGAGCTAGACGTATGACTATCTGATATCATCATTAGCTATGTTAAACTTAAAAAAACATTATTAAAATGAAATTAAATAATAAAGGACTATGGGCATCTTTGTATGAAACCTGGGCCAATTTTTTAACATTGCCCTACAGTGATGAATTCAGTGATCCAATCATTTGACTTTATGGCAACTAAGTTCAAAACCAGCTCGAAATGGTAATGATGTAAATGTTTTCTTGATATTACTTGGTTATTTTTGGTACATGGAGTGTTTAGAAAGTATCAACATAAAATAAAACAAGGAGCATAATATATTATAGTACTATAGGTACACAAATTATTGGATGAATCCCTGTTCTCTTAGCGCTTATGTGTATCAATTTTGTTCTTCTTATTGAATTGCTTTCTAGCAATAGACTTGAAATTAACCTTTTCCTTATAATCAAAAGCTTTGCCAGAGGTGGCACCATGTCACCATAGGAACCTTCATTTGTCGAGTATGTTAAAGTATACTCCTCATGCACGGCATGTTACTGAAAATTCAACGATAAGTAAGTATCGCTAAAACTCTATCTTGCTTGTTTTTCCTTACACCCTAATTTAACCTGTTCTTCAGGTATTACGTCCAAAGTCACATAATTATTACCATTACTCTAAACACCGTCATCACCTACAGATTCGCGATTTGGACTAGAGAAATTTCAACCTAATTCACCCTTAAAAAATTTTGCATTAGCACACTGTAACTAAGAAGAAATTATGCCATACATTTACAGATAAAATCAGCCCTGTAGATCCAAAATTACAATACACCAATAAATCAATAAGAACTTCCGAATCTCCACCAATAGATGGCGCCATTTGCAGCAGACGAATACAGTCGCAATTACGTTTGTTCACGCACCGCTAACACGGGTCTAAATTTATACCGAGGGTAGATTTCGATCTAAACGGCTGCATATCGACGTGGATCGGGGCCATCTTACTAGCCATAAGTATTGGAGTTTTTTGTTTGTCGTTCATTTTGGTAGTTCCTAGTAGTTTAACGGATACAAGTCATTGTTAAAATGTTTATTTTTTTAAATATATTTTTTGCTGTTGGTTTGAGACTGATTCCGCTCAATAAAGTCATAAATTTCTTTTGGGATTTTGTGACAATATTAGGAGATGTGACTCTCTCAATAATTTGGTTTCAACTAGCTAATGCCCCCAACTTTGTCCACCTAAATATCGGTTATCGTAGACGCAGATAAAGTCGCGGAATAAAAAGTAGTCTATGTCCATTCTTGGGGTTCAAACTTACTCCGTACTAAATTTCATCAAAATCGGTCCAGTGGTTTAGTCGTGGAAGCGTAACAAACAGACAGACACGAGTTACTTTCGCATTTACCATATTATTTACCATTCTTTGAAGTATGCCCAATGTTTAATTCATTACTTATGGTTTTACGGATTAACTCAATGACCCTGAATTAATTATATTACAAAAAACTCATTAAAATATTACCTCGCAAAACATGCGTATACGCAGCTCGTTTATTGCTCCGTAGCTCAATCACTTATAGCAGTAATAAGCCTTACCACACACTAACTTCCAACGGAAAGCCGAGGTTAAGGCTTCAACCCAATGTCAAAAGCGTTGCCCAAAAGAAATCAAATCAACAAATTGCCCAACCTACGAGCTATTCAGACAATAGCCCCTTCGTGACGTGTCGTGATGTTTTGCAAGTTGTTCAATTTTATTGTGCGTTCACTTTGACAATGGATTGCACTGTCGCTGTTTGAAACTTACCAATTGTTATGTATTTTGCGAAATAATTTGAGTTGAAGATATGTAATGTCACTATTACCTTTATTATTGCGATGGAAATCTGAGGAACCAGGGGTAAGGCGTGGCAGTCGGTTAAAAGGGACTTTAAAAAATATCAATAATAAAAATGCAGGCAAATTCAACTTAATTTATTTTCATTCCTTAATGTGTACAAAACATATTAGATAAGGCTTATAATTAAAACATTATTAACTCTGTTGGGGTGTTTAAAAATCACTATTTTTTTGGAACATTAAGTGCTTATAAATTACTGTGATCAACATTAGTAATCTAGCAATTATTAATAGTTGAAATCGCTGATAAAAATAACAGAAAACATCACTACATTTTTTTGTTTTTCTTTTTCAAAGAAACAACCTTTTTATTATTTTTGTGTATCAAATAGACAGTGTCTAATAACGGACGGTATCCTTTATTTTAGCTCAGTTTTGCCACAACGAGTCAATCAATTAATTACGTCAAACTTATTCAATATGCCAAATATGTTACATTACAATCAAATAACTGCCTCGTTAGCCTAGTGGTCCTAAGCACGACTGCTACGCTAGAGGTCTTGGGTTCGATTCCCAGGTCGAGCAAAAAGTGTTATTGGGTTTTTCTATGAAATTCTCAGTAGCATCTCGGAGTTAGGATTCGTGTCTGGTTAATGGCAATAGGCTCGCCCCCTATTACATGGGACCTAAACATACTGGCGAACTGTGGGTGTACATTGTTACACCTCTGCCTAACCCTTTGGGGAATACCAGCGTGATGGTATGATGACAATCCAATACAAACAAGCCAATATACATTCAAAACTTATCAAAATCCTTACAATTACTTCTACTACAAAATTTTGTAAAGTGTTCGTTGGTTTTGATACAACTAAACCCATTTTCAAGATAACAGTTATTCCACCTTTCAAACCTGAATAATTGGCCATCAAACCCACAACTAACAACAATACAAGAATGAACAACACTAATGCATAACAACGCTTCATACACCATCAACTCAACTGACCTACTCGAACAGAAACCGCAGCGCACACAATAGATGTAGAGGATACGACACATTTCAATAAACACGAGAACATCAATCAATTCGTCGCCAACCCATCATCAGGTATGAATGAGCTATGAATGGAGTGCTGTGAACTGTGACTAGCAGGCGGTCAGTACGTTGGTTATGCAGATATGACTGTTGTTCCATGAGGTTTTGAATTTAGTAGGGCAAAGAGTTTTAAAAGATAAAGAGGTGAAATTAGATTGTCTATTGATGATCGAAAGTGAAAGAGATTTAAAAAGTAAGGAAGATTTTAGAGAAGATTTGCTTAAAATTATAATGAGGGTGTTAATTTTACAGGTGTTTTCAAAAGATACAAATACAAACTGAGCTAATTGCACTGTTATTCAAAATTATTTGTAGATAAATAACCAACGTCTAATAGAGATTCTGTTTCTGTATACAAGATCCCATAGTCATCAGACCTGACGTACATAGGTCTAGGCGTAGTTAAGAGGGTTTGCGTACTTCATAATTATATTCTGTAAAACATGTGCATCCATAAAAAAAACAGCAAACAGCAACTTAAGGTAAGTAAGGACCCTTTGATAGATTATAGAAAAGTCTATCATTAAAACCAATATCTACATTTTCAACTATTATATTCCTCTATCTGTTCTCAAAATTTTAGACATGCTAAAAAGATGGAGGTCTAGCAAATTTAATAGAAATAAGGAGATGAGGAGAGAATTGTTAGCTGTAAGTGTATTGCAGAACCTAACATCTGAAACAGGAACCAATCAAGACTCATTTCCCAAAATTCCAAATTCAAACTTCGACAAATCAACGCCAATATTAGTAACAAGTCAACCAAATCATGTTATTCTAAGTCGTACAAATTCAGTGGTGAGGTAGTGGTTAGCCACGGTCCGCTGGTGGCCGATAATTGTCTACCTGATTGACAGGACCAATGTGCATTGTCATGGAGAGCAGCCTATGGATGTAGCCAACAGATTTTAGGATATTTGCATATGTGCATAAAATGACTAGCTGATGAATCGGTGTCAGTTTGGACTTTATTTCTAAGCGTTTGTCATTGACTGGTATATTATTGTTATTGCCTACATATTTGTTGTTATTAAAAATAATAGTAGTCTATTGTTGGTTCCACTGCAAGGCAAAGGCCTCTTCTCAAGAACACGCGAGCATTGATCACCACGCTTGTTTAAGAACGATTGGCGATTTATAATTTATATTAAATACTATTTGTGCTTGCTCACGGGGATCTAAGTATAACTTAAGGAAATTAAAATTCAATGCTTTGTTATCATATTAAATACAGAAGTGCGGGTTTCCTCTGATTAATATAATTAGGAACCTAATTGTTTCTGTACTATTTATTTCTTTCTATCTTATATGTTTTTTCAATCAGAATTGCCTTTGAACATCAAATATGTGTATCCAGTTATGTTCTCCCATTCATTCAAATATTGAATCAATGTGATTAACAATCGGCCAGCCACATCGTCTATTCGTCTGTCGCCAGCCCTTAGCACATGTGAACCGCTCGACCGAAACCACAGCGTGTTTAAAATTCCGACTCCACCATCATTTGTATTCATTTTACAATACAATACAAATTCGATACTTGTTCATACACGTCCCAAGAATACGTTTTATGGCTATACTCTGGTTGTTTATCATTATATTTACAGTTAGAGTCCTTGAGGTCGTGCAGTTAGGGATTGATAGGAATTTTAATAAAATCAGTCTTTTTGTCACCTTTGCATATGGATTATATGGTAATTGTAGTATTTTAGTATCTTCTTTCCGAGTAAGCATAACACCTGGCGTCGTTTGCTTTTTATTCATAACACTTACCTGTTATATTCCTACTATAGGGCAAAGGCTTCTTCTTATACAGATAAGGGACGAGCTTTGATCACCACGCCTGCTGAAGGCGGATTGTCGGATTCAAAGAATTATTAATAATTTATAAGTTCAGATGTCAGTGATGACCACGATAAACTTAGAAAGTACTCATGAATTGAAAAATGTCACATTGGTACTTGCCCGGAATCGTACTTACAATCTTATTTATGCCTTAAATGCAATCTTAACATTGCAATATAGGTAGCTTTATTTTTTTAAGGATGGGAAATCATCGACTGCCTTCTTCCGCTCTGGGCTTCGGACTAATACCCATCTGTGTTCCTCCTAATGCCCTTTGCGTTCCAGGGCCGCGGTAACTCTTTTGAACATTATAAATACTACATACAGCCTATCATTTTAAAGTATAATACTCACACAACCAGGTCGAAATATTTGCCAAAACAATCAAAATGACAAAACAACAACTAAAATCATCAGGTTCTCACACAGCAAAGCCATTCAATAGTCAATCTACATGGCAACAAAGTTGACCACTTTCTTTCTTCCTCAGCTACTGTCAGTCATATCATCAAGCCTTCATAATGCGAGGGGTGACAGCAGTAATATCGGTACTACTGACGTTTCTGTAATCATTTCACTGTCACGTATTTTTCTCAATAGAATTCAATAAGGCGCCTTTGTCGTATAAAAACCTTCCAGTAAATATGGATGGTTGTTACACCGAAGTGAACTAAAAATGTTAACTGCGTAAACGCCTTTCGCCCCTTATTAAAAAAGTCTGGTGTTCCATACATTTCTTTTTAACCGTGACGTAGTTTCTTTCCACATTGTTAATTGGTATTAAACTAGTTTTACTAAAATTTTAATAAAATACAAATATATAGGACGCTTTTGAATGACAATAACGGGTGTCTGTAATCATGGTTGAAAGATTCAGACTATTAAAGAGTATTAGCCTCGTTAGCCCAGTAGTCCTGGGTTCGATTCCCAGGTCAAGGAAAAAGTGTTATTGGGTTATTCTATGAATTTTTTTAGTAGCTGCTCGGACTTAGGATCGGTGCCCGGTTAATAGCAATAGGCTCGCCTCCTATTACATGGGACCTATCTTAACCCCTTGGGAAATACAGGCTTGATGGTATGTTATATCGATAGTTTATCATAGTTAGTCTAAATGACACAATGCTTAGATGGCAATACGAGTGTAGACACCATTAACCAATTTTTTAAGTTTATATTTGCTTCGAAATCAATAGAGTTGGCAAATTAGTGACGTCACAGTATCCTATTGCAATACAAAACCTATGAGAGAATTTCGTTTTGACAACTCATAAAGAGTATGTCAATTGATAAGTGGTTTCTTCACCTGCTTGCTAGTGTATCTAAATCCAAACGCCTATATCCGCACTTAGCACCTCGCACCAAGTATCTCGCACCAAGGCAACTGGTTCTTTGTCCAAAAATTTAGTTTCTTCTTCTGTTTCTGCGCGGTTCGGTGTGACAGTCACCCGTTGTCGTTTAATAGCGTTTCTATTGTAACACAAAACGCAAACGACAGGAAGGCAGACATCTAATTTGACGTTTGACATAATTCCACCACCCATTATGCTTTGACAAAGATATTGTTTGACACACCATTAATTATACTTCTTTCTTATTGTCCAAAGAATAGAGTTGCAAATTGACTGGCATCGAGTTCAGGTTTCCATGGAGTAGGGACAAATAACGTGGAAATTGTGGTCGTATGAAAGTTATTTTGATTTTCTTGCTAGTGTTGTAATATGATCTTTATTTGATTCATTGAAAGAATCATAGTATCTATCGATTAAGGTACTACAATATTTAAAATCATTGAAAGATTTTTTACTAACTTCTGCTCGCGACTTCGCCTGCTGAAACACAAAAAAACCGGCCAAGTGCGAGTCGGACTAGCGCACGAAGGGTACCGTACTATTATCATAAACATGCCAAAGAAAAATGATGTCTGTTGTATTTATTTATTTATTTATTAAAACTTTTTGCACATAATGTAAATAATACATTGTACAAAGGCGGACTTAATGCCTTTGGCATTTTCTACCAGTCAACCTTAGGGTGATGCAGAGACAAAACATAGTAGGTGCAAGAAACAGAAAGTTTCCAGGAATAAAATATAATAAATACATATATACATACATACAAACAAAATATACAGAGTAGAGAAAGCCAAAAAAAAAATACATAGGTGAAGAAATATAAGAAACTAATTGTGAGACGAGTCTGCCAACTTCATAAGCAAGTGTTCACGAGCTTTTACTTTGAATATGAAACGACTGGTAGCCATCCTGATATTCTGAGGAAGCGCATTCCAAAGGAAAACCGCCTGGACAAGAAAAGAAGATTTAAGAAAACCAGTGCGGTGAAAAGGACATCGTAGAAGACGATTATTGGAGGAGCGAAGATGCTTACTGTGCGCAGAGCACAAGTATTGGAAGTGAGAAGTCAGATAGGAAGGAGAACTAGGTTTGTCTAGAAGAGAGAACAAAGTAGTCAAGGCCCTTAACGCCCTGCGCTGTCTGATGGGCAACCATTTTAAGAGAGACCGATGTGCGGACACATGGTCATATTTACGGAGATTAAATACGAATCGAATGCAGTTATTAAGAAGTCGGTCAAGTTTATTGAGAAGATCTGCATTCAGGTCATAGTAACACACATCGCCATAATCAATTATGGGGAGGATAAGGGACTGAACCAGCATTGCCTTTATGTGTGACGGGAGAATATTTTTAAATCGGTAAAGCGACCGCAACGTCCCCGTGACTTTTTTGCTCACAATCGCGACCTGCTTACGCCAGTCCAAGCAAGAGTCAACGTACAAACCCAGATCCTTGACGTCCCCCTTAAATATTTGTTTTATTTTAATTTAATTATTTATTTTTAAAGTAAATATATAACTAAATATTCTATGAATATTTCAAGCGTCTACCTGTCACCAAAATCAAAAAATCAATCAAAAAAATCACGTTTGTTGTATGGAAACCCCTTAAATATTAATTTTATTCTGTTTTTTAGTATTTGTTGTTATAGCGGCAAAAGAAATACATCATCTGTTAAAATTTCAACTGGCTAATTGTTACGGTTCACGAGATACAGCCTGGTTACAGACGGACGGACAGCGGAGTCTTAGTAATAGGGCCCCGTTTTACCCTTTGGGTACAAAACCCTGAAAATGAAATAAAAAATATCTAGGTGTGTCGCAGTTAATTCCGTTTAAGCGTGACAGAGTAACAAAAGTCCATTTACCGACTCATACATCATCCATCCTCACAAATTTTTACATTTATTTATAATAGCAATAATAAGTGTATTTATATTAACATTTCTAACAACTATAACAGCAGGAACCCGAGTATTTTTTTTATAGTCTTTTTTTGAACTCTAGTTCTGATCCAGTACCGATGAATTACTGTAAGTCCATCTAGTCCATTATTACGCATAACTGTCTGGTCCTCTGTGTCATCAACTCCACCATCTAATCGTCAATGTTGCTGAGCAGATGTCAGAAAGTTACTTAACTAACAAAATACGTCCTTGTACCTGATTGACCTACCAGACAAAATCTGACTGACTCACCCTAAATTTTTATTAAGGAACTCTCGAAAATGACCCCACAATTTCAAATCTGCACACTGTTCTAACAATTGTAGACTTTATTGCTTGTAGTTTAAAGGTCATGTAAGATTTGAAGTAGGTGATGATAAGTTTGTTGGAAGTGTGAGTCAGAAGGACCTAGACACAACAGCTTAAAGTCGCCAGTTCCGCTTGCAATGACTTCAATTTACATTAAGATCTTTAAGACTGGTATGTTAGTCATCATATTAATACTTGCGGCATACAAACAACTGGAATGTGTACTTATACATAGATATACATTGATGAAGAATTATTAATGTATTGTCCAGTGGTTGTGCCTGATATATACAATGTAATAATAATACATATAAATAATAATACACATACAATGCTATTCCGTTAAAATCTCCGTCGTTGAATTTAGGGGAAATGAGGCTGTTTATCTTCAGCATCCAAAAAGATAGCCAGCTTACTTCACCTAATTTTTTACAGAATAACACTTCAAAACATATTTACTTTGATCCTAAGGGAGACTTAGGATCAAAAACTTTAATGTTTGTGTATTTAATTAGTAAATGTGGCAAAACAAATATCATTATCTGCTTAGCCTTTTCTGAACTCTTTTTTGGTGTCGGCTTCCAGTCTAACCAGATGCAGCTGAATATCAGTGTTTTACATGGAGCGACTGCCTATCTGACCTCCACAACCCAGTAACTGGGCACCACGATACCTCTTGGTTAGACTGGTTTTCAGATTTCCTGGCTGCAGACTATCCGTAACAACTGTCAAAGATCTACGAATGACAACCGGGATCAACTGCTTTACGTGCTTTCCGAGGCACGGGGGTCTCACACCACCAATTTTCAAACTCCAAGCTGCTACTGAGAAATTCGTAATGGAAAAACCCAATAACACTTTTTGTCCGACCCGGGAAACCCAGGACCCCGTGCTCATCAGTCGTGCTTGCTACCACGAGACCAACGGGGCAGTCAAAACAAATAGAGACATATAAATGAGGCATCCTTCCATTCCATACCTGGCAGTTTAAAAAGAAGCTTCAGCTGACTGCTGCTGCTAGTAAGCAAGTTTACACCCATAATACGGTGCAAGTAAAAGTCTAGTTAAAACCCAGCGTTATGTATGAAAAAAAGTGGAAGGAATGGGGAGGCCTTTGCCCAGGAGTGGGATAGTAATGTCTAGCAAAAACAAAAGAGGTGTGATGTGGATTTTTTGCTGAACTGGTCCTGATTGGCGCAGCTGTAAGGCACATTCGTTTTCTGTATTTTGAGTATTTTTAACCCCCGACGCAAAAAATAACGTGTCTGTGTGTGTGTCTGTCTTTGGTATCGTAGCTCCCGAACGAATGAACCGATTTTGATTTTGTTTTTTGTGTTTGAAAGGTGAATTAGTCGGGAGTGGTTTTAGCTATGTTTGATGGAAATCGGTTCAGCGCTTTCAAAGTTATTAGCTTTTTTGTTGGCTACGGTAGGGATTTCTATTCTTCTGTCGGGGGTTAGATACTTAATTTTTTTATTTAATTATTTTGTGTACCGCAAAGACTGTATCAAGTATTTAAAACATTTTTCTCTCTTTTAGACTAACAATATAATGTAAGAAACATACAACTGTTATATACTTACTATTGTTACATATATGTACACAGAGTGAACACCAGACTTCATTTCTCCAGAAAAAGACACATTCATCCCGGCTAGTACATATGTATGCCACACGCTAATTCTAATCTAAGATTCGTATCCGCAGCCGACGTTCCCACGACTCGTCACTGAAACCACAACTCTTAAGAAGTGGCCGAGACAGGTGAAGGTGGATGCAAGTAAGATGTTACCTGGGTATTGTGATGGCATATCGAGTTTTGAAATGATAGTACCTCCCCTAAAGATAGCTACAATGACCGTTTTATGCTGCCCTTCCGATTTATTTGCATGATTGAAAATAAAGTCTAGTATTAGTAATCAGATACTATAATATAATAAAGCTGAAGAGATTTGTTGTTTGTTTAAGCGTAATAATATCAAACCAACAGGTCCGATTTGAAAAAAAAATGCCGTAAATACGCTATTTATCGAGAAAGATAATAGGCTCTATAACAACACGCTACGGCTAAAGGGATCACAGCAATAATCAAAGACGTATAGCTAAACTATACTAATATTATAAAGAGGTGAAGTTTGTGAGTTTGTGAGGTTGTAGGGGGTAATCTCTGGATCTACTAAACCGATTTTGAAAATTCTTTAACCCATAGAAAGCCACGTTATTTGTGAGTGTCATACGCATGCGGACGAAGTCACAGGTAAAAGGTAGCGATAAATAAATATGTTTCTGTATTTAAAGAAAATCATCATAAAGGGTCATTTGTGCAACTTTGTGATTGTGTCCACCTCAAAAATAAAGGTGATACGTGCAAATTGAGCCGCAACTATGAGTGAATTAGCGCAATTTGCGCCGCTGCGTGTTACCTTACATAATAGCATGAGTAAACGCCACCGTTCAAGAGCTTGGGTTAATCTTCAGGCATATTTATTTTCAGGACATGATCTTTCATATCGCTGAATCTTCTACAATTCTTGATATTTTTTCAAATCGTCTTGGCTGTAATTCTGGTTAGAAATATATATTTTTTAATTAGAAGCAAGATATATATATGAGTAAACGATTGACTTTTTCTTCTTCTGAGCGTATCGATAATATGAATAAATAAATAAAAAATGTGTTAAATATTAACGAATGATTGTTTTGTGTTCATTTTCATAAACAGCTAAAGCCGTAGCCAATATAGTACTCCACATGGATATGAATCCAGATTGTATTTATCGTGAATTCAATATTAAATTATTCTCTCTCCAACGCCTGTTTTTTTACGAAACTAAGTTACGTACGTCATCAGCCATTTTTACCTCTTTCTCAAGTAAATCATAAAAGTTATTAGCATACCTACCCAAAGGCGGCTTCTAGCTATTGACAGCACCATCCAGGTGTCCCGCACATTAGTTACTCAGAAAAGAAACGTTGACCGTGAGAACTTGAAACACGTCCGAATATGAATATTAACGACTTCAAAAGAGGTGCTAAATGTTGACACTTAATATACCACAGATATTCATGACACGAGACTTAAGCTACCATAAAAACGAACATAACAAACCTGAACTTTACGATCTAGAAGCTAAGGTTTCATTTGGAGAAGAAGATAGTTTTGTAGATGCAAATAACTTTGGTAGTTGCAAGTTATTTTTTGAAGACATGAGATTTTAAAACAAAGATACGGCTGAAGTTCAAGGGAAATACTAGATGTTATCAATAAATTATTCCGATGTGGTACGATGAGTCAGAGTGTAAAATATCATTGGGTATGGCTGTAGACTATATGGCAGCAGGTTGCGAGATGGCAAACAGGTGTCCTTGTTTGGATTACTGCAATTTGAAGTGTGGATTGCGAGATTGTAAAAGTGATTGATATTAATCGTTGTAAAATCTTTAACAGTATCATATTTCCAAAGGCTAGCGTATAATATAGTCTGAATATTATATTAGTTATGGGCCTAAGGATCTAAATCTGCGCATGACTCTGGAAGAGTCATGCGCAGATTTAGATCCCGCAGAATATTTACGCATGTTTATAGTCACTGAAAACAGATGCATTACTTGTCTTATTGCCTATTTATTAAAAGTACTTAGACGAAAGTTAAATGCGCTATGTTCTATGTTGTTTCAGTTCCTATGTATTTAGATGCATAGGAACTGAAAAACATCTACGATTCTTACATCTCCTTAAGTTATTAGCGGTATGTTTTTTTTTAATTATGTCCTACTGTTTGGAAAGAGCAACTAGCTTCATCTTTCTGACTTACTGACTCTTTGACAATTCAAAAGTTTCTGTAAATGGTTTTAATTTTTTTTGTCTCTTGAAATATAATTCTGCAACTTATTTAAAAAACTCGAAAGTTTTGTAACGTTTCATTCAGTTTAACTGTTGACATATTACGGAAGAACTTGACGATTGATGTTATTACCAAAAAGGAGAAATATCCAAATAAAGCCATTGTTGATCAGGAAATTACTTTTTATATAAGAAATTGATGAGTTTTATCACAGACGGCCATGTCCATACTGATCGTCATACAAAAACAATTCTCTTTCACACCCAATAGCCTTAACATGCTAATAGGAATAATCGAAATGACTAAAATACCGATCTAATAGCAAAACCCTATTTTGTCATGGACAAACTTCTATTTGCAACTACCAAGATAGATATTAACAAACCTTGAATCGTAAGCTAAACGAATAAGTTCCAAATTCATGCAAATAAAATATTCAGAACGGCAAAATATAAAATTGTCGAAACAAAAAATACAAAAATTGTTTTGCATTTACAGAACAATAGTCTTCGAAAATCAAACCTTAGTTACATGGAATAAGCCTCAAAAAAGAATAGTCATACAAATAATAAAGGCAAGCACGATTCTACGCGATACAAATATGCAAATAGTGGCGGGAAGTTCGCATGGACACAAGTCAATTGTTCCACGGTGTGAACGAATGTCGATAAATGGAGTGTTACACAACCATGTCACAATAGACATATATTTAGAGCTTGATGATAATCAAACATGTTTGTCACTACACTATGTAAATATAAAACTGGATACGATTTGGCAATGAGGGCGAAACTTAAACCAATGAAGAAACTTGTTGCAGATAAATCAGATGAACACTGAACCAGTTTTGGAAGTCAATTGTGAAGGAATATTGTGACACTCGTAATGCTACTTCATCACTTATCAGTCATGCACATCATGATTGGTCTACTAATGTTATTGTATGTTAGTACTTTGGTAATCTGTATCACATTGAACATATCATATCAAGTCATTCTGAAGTGGGCCTGTTTGGCGCAACAGTGGGGCACACATCGCATTTTATTTTATTTCTTTTGTTATTTTTAATAAGCTGTTTTTAGAGCCTCAAGCTGTGCCAATAAATGTTTTTTCTTTCTTATCTTTTACATATTCTTAGCTCAAGAAGATTTGATCGATAGTTGCAAAATGGACTGAGATCCCGGTATCAAGCATGGTAAGCATGGCTTAAATGTAGTTCTTTGAACTTAAGTGAGTAAGGTACCTTTTATACTGAATAGCTAAAAAAGAGCTCAACATTGAGTCTAGTAAGTGAGCATACCTTCTTAGCTTCATTTTCCTCTATTTATTACCATATTTTCAGCCATGAGTACAGCTACTCGGGAATCTTTGACTTAGGCTTTATGCTTCCCATCATTGCAATAATTTTTCACTGTGAAAGGGACATCGTGACACAATTATTTTTTAAGTTCAGTACATAACTCTAAACTCCCAGCGATAACGATTATTGTCGGCCATTTAAAAAAAAAGTTAGTTGTGTCGTACATTTTACCCTTATAGGATCGATGGCATTTTTGTACAAGCAACTATCATGAACTTTTAATATCCATGGTAAAAGCTTGCGTCATACTGTCGCTTCCACTTTTAATACTAATAACCAAAATACCCGCAATTCATATTTTATTAATACCACAAAATGCCAGCACTACGTTCCCAATACCTGCATGGTTCAATATAACAACAATTTGGACCAATCATGGTTTCCCTCGGTAAGTATGTGAACGTTGCCGGTTGGTTGAGCCGGGTAACGAGCCACCGGACGACAGGCTTCACACTGATCAATCACCAGCCTTAAGGTCAGGGGCTTGATGGCACTCAAATCAATGACAGTCTTTGTTTGTGGTGGTTGGTACTGGTTTGAGGATGAAGGCGTTTGGTTTATTAGAGTTATGTTTGATGGAGGCTGTTTAGAAGAAGTTCATAATCGTTAAGCAAATTATACATAATCAATGGTCACATAACATACCATCACGCCTGTATTTCCCGAATGGTTAGGCAGAGGTGTACCAATGTACACGCACAGTTCGCCGGTATGTTTTAGGTCCTTTGTAATAGGGGGCTAGCAGCACAGATCTTAACTTCGAGCTGCTTCTGAGAATTTCATAGAAAAACCCAATAAAAATTTGCTCGACCTGGGATTCGAACCCAAGACCTTTAGCGTAGCAGTCGCGTTTAGGACCACAAAGATAACGAGGCACTTTCAATAATCAACGGCGTCTCAGAAATATTGGCTTAATGTGCGTGTATTGGCTAAAGGTCGTTGGAGGAACACTGTGGGGTTTTAGTCAGTAGGAGTTCGTCACACTCCTTTGCCTTCTCGAGGCGAAGGTCCAGTCCATGAGGATTTCCCGAAGATAAACTAAGCTGGATATTTAGAGAAAAATCTGATAACCCTTTATTGGATAAATATATTATGATCGTAATTGCAAAGGAGACAATCCAGTTCTCACAGAAACAACCGAAGCCCATCCCAATAGTTTTGTATATAGAAATATAATTAATAATAAATTTCATATAGTTTATATATGGGTACAGCTGTAGATGTATATGATAAATATCTCTTCACCACCTTTGTTTGACTGGTAAAGAATGCCTGACGCATTTTTTTTTTTTTTTTGGTGGGTGGGAAATCATCAAATAACTTCTCCCGCCCTCGCATTAAGTCTGCCTTTGTATTTTTTCTTGAATAAAGTTTAAATAAATGTATGTCTACAAAGATTATAAAATCTGTATTAAACATCACGAACAAGCAAAATGAAAAATCAAAACTATCCACCACAAGGAGTCAACAGCTCAAACACACAATTCGATACGTCGAGTGAGGGCGTCACGCCTGGCGGCCCACTTTGGCACAGGCGTGATGATATAATGGCGATTGTCGCGACGCCAATGAAATGTCTTTCTTCCTTCCTGTCTGTCCTTTTGTGCGATGCCATCTCGGAAATATGTTGATGGTAAGACGGTGCTTCTTGCTAATGGGGTTTGGATGTCGTTATTCTTTAATGGGGTATTTTGGCGTCAATTTGATTATTTATATCTTCATGGATATTTTTTGACTGCCTCGTTAGCCTGGTCCTAAGCTCGACTGCTATGCTAAAGGTCTTGGGTTCAATTCCCAGGTCGAGCATAATGTTTTTGGGTTTTTCTATTAAATTCTCAGTAGCAGCTCGGAGTTAGGATTTGTGCCCGGTTAATGGCAATAGGCTCGCCCCCTATTACATGGGACCTTAACATACTGGCGAACTGTGGGTGTACTCTGGTACACCTCTGCTTAACCCTTCGGGGAATACAGGCGTGACGGTGTGTACGTTGTGTTGATACAGGCTGAGAAAAAATCACTTCGTCATCATTCATCGAAAAACTCATAAATTCTCACCAAAAACCCGTGCCTCCCTTTGTCCCCTGACTCTTAACACGTCAATCACTTGGTTGGTTGCACACCTAAATGACATGTATTGAATCAATCAACCCCCCACCTGCTTGTTTGGGACCTAATGACCCGTGGCTGGTCGTGCTTAATTTAACATCATTGTTTCCACCGCGAGGTGACGGGTTAAATGGAGTACGACGAATATATTGAAGATATGGATTGATGCTTCTGGGCTTTTAAATATTCCCTTTGAAATTTAATTCTGCACCGAGTGATAGAGTTGAATATATTTGTGGTCATTTTGCGAATAAAATATCATGTATGTCATGTATGTCTTGTTTCGTCATTTTGAAATACAATAAAAAAAGAACTTTATTTCAGAAAAGCAACATGCAATCATATGGGTTAGTAAACAAAAAGATGACTTATACCTTTGTTAGTAAACTTATTATCTATTTAGAAAAAAAACTGTTGTTTGAAATAAATTTTCGAACAACATCAACAAATATCCTTCCTTATTCAAAAAAAAAATTGCCAACTGAATGCATTAACTATTTATTAAATTCAAAGCAACGAAGAATATAATTTAACAAATAATAAGTAATTAAGTTTTCAGCTCACACCATTAAGTAATAATTCCAAGACACACTTTAAATAAGCCCTTTTTTAAAAGAAAAAGAAGAACAGAAAATAGATTGTTTGCAATTTTTACAACCCAATAAAGTATATTTTAACTGTAAAAAAAATCACTACCGTAGCTAACAAAAGAGCTGATAACTTTGAACCTATTTCCATCAAACAAAGCTAAGAACATTCCTGATTAATTAACCTTTCAAACACAAAAACAAAATCAAAATCGGTCCATGCGTTCGGTAGCTACGATGCCACAGACGGACACACACACACATCAAACTTATAACACCCCGTCGTTTTTGCGTCGGGGGTTAAAAAAGCAAAATGGAAACTATTTAGAGAACATCAATTTTAGCAGGCCTAGAAGAGTCTCAATCTTGTCTTAACGGTAATCAATGTCCAAAAATTAGGGGCATTTTTGACAGATTGAGACACATTAAATTGTGAAGACATTAGACTTACATCCAGAAGTAATTTACATATTAAAGTTAGTTCAAACCAACACTATACATCACATCACCATGTCTGAAAAAAGCTGATAACCAATAAAATTGTCAACACACACATCGGAAAGAGAAACATCTCTTAAATAATATATACGAGTTGGAACAGCAATCAAATATTTTTTTCTAACCATTATTAGCCTATTTAATAACTTAACTACATCCTCATTCGTGTTCGTCTTACCTATAAGATGTGTGTTATCTCCACATCTGTCCCTAGTCAATGGTTTACGTAATAACACATATCCATGTAATTTGTCCGCTGCTACTGTTTGTCATGTACCGTGCGTTTAATTGTGCATGATTGCTGTGACTACTTGCTTTTTATAATTGGATTTTGTATTTTTATGTCAAGGAGTTGTGTTGTGTTTCGTTGTTGGAGGATCTTTGGTTTCCAGTTCATCTTTATTTTAATTTTTAACCCCTTAATCAAAAAGAGGGAGTTATAAACGTTTCACGTGTCTGTGTGTCTGTCTGTGCACCGTAACTTTTAAAAGAGTGATTTGTATGCAGTTTCTTTTTTATTTGAAAACAAGTTTAATAGCGATGTTCCTGAGATATGTTTTATCAAAATCGGTTCAGCCGATTTAATGTTATCAGCTCTTTTGTAAGCTTTGGTTATTATCTTGATTCTTCTATTATATTATCTTGATTCTTCTGTCGGGGGTTACGTAAAACGTTTAATTATATTACTTGTCTCTGTTATCTTTGGTGTTATTAGATATATGGTAGAAATTGTTAGATCTATTAAGAATTAAAAAAAAATAAAAATAAAGGATCTTTGTCCTCAGAAAAGGCCAGTCCTCTGTTCACGTTAAGAGTCGACCAGTCGCTTGGCGATGTTCCGAAAAACAATAATGTTATAGTTGGACTTACCATCGACATCGATTTAATTATTTCAGATAGATTATACCTCAGTTAATTCAAGTCAGAGCTAGCTAAGCTAATCTCATCTACGAACACCAATCCAATTTGTTAATTTTACCGTCAAGCAAAAAAGCAGACAGCGGTACAAAATCTAACATTATCAGTAACATCGTTTACTTTTCGCTTGAAGCGGATTAATTGCAAACTATTAACAGTGCTATAGTAAATAAACAAATTGTTGTTTTTTTCGTTCGCTGGCCAGCGGAGCGCGGCTGCGAAGATCTTGATGGCGGCTAGACTCATAGTTACCACTACTATGAAGAAGTTACAGGAAATATAGATATTTTGCTACCAAAAAAAATGAACAGTCATGGAGACTGCCGGCAGAAGTGAAAACTTAACGTTTCATTAGCATGATGGTGACAGGAACCTATAAGATTTGCTCTTACTAAAAATTGGTCAAGACTTGAAAAACTGCATGATGAAAAACCGAGTCTAAGAAAGAAATCAACACATAGTAGACACAAGACATAGTGGATAGGATGTATAATGTGTGCTAATAATGTCTCTAGACAAGAAAAAACACATAATTAACATTTTTAAGTATCCCCCGACAGAAAAATAAAAATCCAGCTAACAAAAGAACTGATAAATTTAAAACCGCTGAACCGATTTCCATCAAACATAGCTAAGAACACTCACGAGTAATATACCTTTCAAACAAAAAAACTAAATCAAAATCGGTTTATGCGTTCGGGAGCTACGGTGCCACTGACAGACACACACACACAGACACGTCGAACTTATAACACCCCGTCGTTTTTGCGTCGGGGGTTAGAAATTACATGTGTATTTTTTTCAATTGAGGTCAAAAAGGCGTTCAATTTATTTGAAAAGCTACCTACCGAGGTACAGATTAAAATAAATAATAATTTCGAAAATAAAAACTACATAATATACCATCACACCTGTATTCCCCGAAGTGTTAGGCAGAGGTGTACCAATGTATGTAAAATCCCAATAACACTTTTTGCTCGACCTAGGAATCAAACTCAAGACCTAATATAAAACTAGTTTTATTGAAAATTGCGTTGGTCACCTTTCTGATTGGAACAACAATGCTTTACATAAAAACTGACTGACCGATTAATTAATTTATTCATGTTGAATGATAATGGTATTTGCCCGGTATGGAACCCACAACTTCATGCATAAGAGGCGCCTCAACCACTGGGCCATCACGATAAACTGTTACCAAAAGAATTTTCTCTACAGAAATCCTCAAACCCAGGGTGACTTCTACCCGAGTCCCACATCATCGAGATCCATTGGTACGTTCATTTACGTACTAGTAAGTACTAGTGTCTTCCTACCCACAACAATGGTAAGCCATGTCTAATCAGGAAGAGATGTTATCAGCAACCGCGGCCTAAGGTGTTGGATTGTTCTGAAGTTCTGCTGGAAAATTGTTACTGCACCATATAATCCAAGTTAGGAAGACCCCTAAGGGTCTATGGGAACTAGACCTAGTAAGTAATTGACTTAGGTATTAAAATACTAGCTTAAACCTGCGGCTTCATTCGCGCGGAAAACTCAGTTTTTACCTTTTTTATTTAAAAAACGCTTGCTCACGTGTTTAATTTTTTTCGATCAAGTGCCTAAATACAAAGTTTCATGGTTTTATCTTCCATTAATGACGGATAAAGATAAAAAAATTCATCCCCTATTTTAACCCCTTCAAGCCATTTTTTCGCTACAAAAGTCGACCTATGGTCTTCTCCAAGGTCTAATCTATCTCTGTACTAAATTTTATCAAAAACTGGTTTAACTGTTTAGGCGTGAAAGCGCCACAAACAGACAGACAGAGTTATTTTCGCATTTATATTATTATTATGGATAAACGAAATTCTAAGATGTAAATCTCGGAAGCAACATTTTGGAAGATCGGTCTTCTATAAACGCAAAAGTTTATAAGGATGGTTGGATGGATGGATGTTTGTTACTTCTTCACGCTAGATTTTAATTGTATCCTGTAATGTATCTACTAACATTAGATATTCACTAAATTGCCATTAACACAACGCACCTTGTCTAAAGTTAATTTATTATTATTCAACGGTTGAACAGAATCAGCTGAAATTTGGCACACACATACATAAATTTTCTATTCTGTTTTTGTGTTCCTGTGAGATAATTTAGGGCTTCGGCCAAATTCAATACTGAAATCTACGTAAGAGACGTCACAGGCAGTAGCTAGTTAACTATAATTCAAGATTTTTTTTGTTTGTTCTTTATAAGGTAATTATTTGAAATAACCTAAATTATGTCACGGTAAATTGTATTACCGTGACATAATTTAGGACCTCAGCTTAATTCCTAGGTACGCTAATTAAAGTTTTTAATACAAAATCATTAATGTCGTACTTAAACGGACTCAATCAGTAACAACGTAAATGATCGTTGACATGAACATATCTAACAACAATTATAAAAATCAAAATGGCCGAAATCACCTCCCTGAACAAGCGCAGACCACACGCAGTAAAACTATTTACAACATTGATACTTATAAAATAAATTGAAGTGTCTGTTTGAAAATATTTACTAAATGCACACTTTCTATGAATGTTTACGTGGTATGTACAAAAAATATTTGTCTATCTGTCTCTTCCGGCTAATAACTAAATCAGCTGACTCGATTTTGACAGGACTTATTTTTGGCAGATAGTTAAAAGTCAATTCTGCTAATTCTCAATATCTAGTCGCAATCTCTTCTTGTCAAGATTCAATGTCAAACAATGTAGGTATTTTTGATAGATTTTATTCACAGATTTAGACTGAGAGAAGATTGCGATCATCTTTTTATGATCATTATAATACCCCCCTAATGTTATAAGGAGTAATTTTTATTTTAGAAAAATTAAAACTGTAGACAACAAACATTCACGCAGACGAACTCGCGGACATAAGCAAGTCTATTTTAATAGTACTTATCTAGGTATTTTAATGCTCTCTACAAAATCACTGAACCAATTTCGATAAGCCTTACATTGTCGAGTACATCCGCTTAATTAGTGGCCCCAAGTCGTGTGAAGCCAGTAAGATATTCGTTGAGATATAACACAATACGTGCGTGAGAGTGCGTACGCGCACTTTCTAATGCACAATTATGTACGTAACGCTGCGACTTTTTAATCATGGTGTGTTGGTGAAAATATTATTTTGATGATCATTTTTATACCTACAAATTTTCGTGGTTGTTTGGTCCGTTGTTCAAATTTTTCAAGCTTGGGAAATATAATGGCGATTTTCAGAAGAAAATAAACTAATTTTGCCTTATTTAATGATATACATGTTAGAAAATAAAACATTTAATTAGGCGTCTACTTAATCATACATACATACATAAAGTCACGCCTTTTTCCCATGCAGGAACCTAATCAATTAATTAATTTTAGATATAAATCTATAAGTAAATAGTACATATATCATAATTACAAACTTGTATAAATTAAAATTTCTTCTCCAAACGAAACTACCTTTTGGAAGGACAACTAGATTCAATTCTTGTTTCTTGTAAATGACGTTTAAACACACCATTTGATGATAAAATTAAAATGAATAACTTGTCTGTGTCTTCACTTGAAGTATTCCAAAATAACCACCATTTGATAGATAGAATGATAATTAAAGTTTCTGTATCATCAGACAAGAGGTAACTGATACCCGTTTCTGTCGAGCTAATCTGGAAAAATCTCCTTCGGTAAATTTAGGTGAAATGTGTGTGAGGTGAGCTGTCATCCCGCCATGAGCATCTAAGATTACCAAGGGAAGTTTTTTCAAAGGCACTTCAAGAAGTTCTTCTTCAGGTAATGTAAACGCTCCAAGCTGAAATCAAGTAACATTTCAGATTCTGCATCGAAACCCACATTCCTACCTGGACATTCCAGTACTACTTCAACCTATCTCCGATCCAATAAACATACAGTTACTGATACAAACCAAGTAAATTGAGTCACTACTACACCAAACGACCACAACACATAAACCATGCAACAATGAACTTTAAAGTGATGCAGATAAGGACGGGCAAGGTAACTTGGTATGTAGACATATATTTGCCAAGTTGCCAGGACATGTTAATCGTGATACGACAGAGTGATCTGTGAATAGGCTGGCTACAAGCTGACGACTAACAAACAGTTAATCTGCGACTGGATAGAACTTCTGACTCAGTATTCTAGAGCAAATCAAGACAGGATTATTTCTTTTGGCTTCGGAATTAATTAATGTATCTCATCGGTATTATTTGAGCTTATTTCTATTCAATGGGTCACTTATAGATTAGAAATGATATTTATGAAATTGTCATTATCATCTAAGTTGTATTGCTAGCGGATAGGCAATGATTGGGTTATGTTCTACTCGAACTTTGCCGGCAACTTTGACTGTTTAGATTCTGTATTTCTCCTACAACTCCAATACCCATAGTATTATTTTATAAATTTTGAAACCTTGGGTTACATTATTAAAATTTTCGAATGGATCTCTTATAAAATATAAGTTTCTCGATAATAATGTAGCTCTCCATAGATGAAAGAATTTTTAAAATCGCTTAAGTTATAGAATTTTTTCTTTACAAACCAAAATACAAATCTTTACTCTTTATAATCATCATTTATCAGCCAAACGACGTCCACTGCTGGACTTAAGTCTCCCTTAAATATAGCCACAAAATATTAGTATGTAATTACACTACGATATTAGTTTGGATAAAAAGTTCTTCTAGCATTCATCGACTGATTGACCAATACGACCATCTTGACCATTTACAAGTAATCGTAAGCATACAGCGACCCTTAAAGGGCTAATTAAATGCGGATGAGCGTATCTCGGTCGTGCATAGCGCCGAATGATTTAAGGTGGTGCAAAAACTTAAGGAATTATAGTCGGTTTCCTAGTATATGAAGTAACACAGCATAAGAATAATGTCCCTGGTATAAATGGTACTAGATGAGAGGAACACGGAATCTTGGAAACGGTAACACATAGTGACATAA
The DNA here is from genome assembly GCA_947462355.1 of Caradrina kadenii. NCBI lineage: Eukaryota > Metazoa > Arthropoda > Insecta > Lepidoptera > Noctuidae > Caradrina > Caradrina kadenii. The sequence continues at coordinate 855,327 of OX381693.1, read as the reverse complement.
TTGCTAAGTGTTATTCATGAGTTCAAGAGATTTGTTGCAACGGTGCAAACTAAACAGATTGAAATATCTGTGAGCAACAAACATCCAATATTAAATATCTAGGAGTCTTTACTATATTATTCCAACATCAATCAAAACGGTACTTGTGGCAAACACGAGAGCAGATAAAAGTAAATGAGCAAAGGATAAAGGACGTTATTGATCATGCTTAGGTGGATGAAGAAATAATGGCAGACATTTTACTAAGATTATAAACTGGACTGACGCATGCTTGCTCTCATACAGAAACAAAACTATTATATACTTTTAAATATTCATATGAAGCTTATCTCTTTGAATATGCAAATCTCAGGAAGCCTAGTATATTTGAAAAAAAAATTATAGTGTATATTCTCGCCAAGATACATTGGAGCGAAGCAGTAACCAAAGACGCAGACTGAACGAGGGTGAAAGCGCGGGGTAAAGCTAGTCAGAGATAAAATCAGCAGAATACTGTTACAGGTTACTCAGTCTATCTCTATTGCAGTTCAATTCCTAGACAAATGGCAAAGAAGCATCTGTACATCCCGTTCTCCATCATCCGCTTCTCCCTCTCAACTCCCTGCATCACTCCTTCAATAGACTTGGCCAGGTGCTAAACAACAAAGTTCAATTTAAACGATGCCAATCGATCATCTTGGCTTGTCTCAAACTCTGATCCTGGAATCACGCCAGAAGCATCGACATTTATAAGAAAATATTATTAATAACTCGTTGTATTAGAATAGATTGTAACACGGTGAATGTGTGCGTAATTACACGTTCTATGTAGCGTGTGTTGATTCTATACTTTGTTATTATCACACTGTTTGTGCCTTGTGATCTCGACTGCTAACAAATTTCTATCTTTGAAAGAAACGTCTAAGAGATGCTTAAACATTTTACATATACTGTTACTATGTATAAAATATTCTCTAACAGAATCGCTTATATTTATCTCTCGACAAGTGACGACATCGATTTTAGGAAGAAATTAGTAGCTAGACTATACAAGCTCAATTTAAGACAGCCTAAATAAGGTTGACGCCATGACCATAAAGTTGAGGAGGTAAATTTTTAAAGACAAATGAAACACAACTATTATTAAAATGCAAATCAAAGTTAAACCAATTTGGCAATTTAAATTATCAAGGAGTTGATCAGTTAGGAGTTTAAAACTAATTACTATTTAAGTTGGAAAATAATGAGAAAGAAACTCAACGGACATTCTTTTGAATTAATAGTGTTTGCTAATGAACATTTTTGCATATAAACGTATTCCCAATTTTTCTTTCTTGACTTCAAGAAAAAAATCTGTAAATATAATAATAAGTTAGAGCAATAATATTTAGACCCAAAATAGATATCAATTATAGCAATGATGGAACGTGACGTTTTTTTTGGATAAACTGACTTTATAGAAGTTATAACCAATCAAATTTCTAGTAGTCATGCTACTAACTCTTTATCAACATAACTATAAACTAACAACACCGTTCAAGCCACAAAAACAACAAACTCCACCCAAACAGCAGCGAAACCAACATTTCCTAATCCTTAATGTCTCAATCTTTGCCTACATATGTCTTATTAAAATAACGAGTCGGATTATAAATCTCAAGTGCCGGTAGATTGTAGGAGATATATTATGCGTTTGGACACATTTTTGATATAGCTCCGAATACCTGGGATAGTTCATGATTTGTAGTGTCACTGAAAAATATGACCATGTTTGTGTTTCACTGAATTAGTAGAATATTTTAAGTTACAAGTTGGTTAGCAGGATTTACACGCCTTTAAATTGACACTGGTAGTGCTTCCAGTCTAGGAAAGGATCCGGAAAGAAAAATAGCAGACAAATAGTGATGATTGATCACAGTAAATGATTGTAGAAACTCTTTGCCAATTGGGAAAGTCTATTTTCAACTTCTATTATCTGTCTATTTTCAACAAAAATAATATCATTGGTACCGGACATACTGATTCGGACTAAATTTTCAGCTATAATATTCTAATTGATAATCATATCATATGAGCAGAATGACGTCCACTACCTCCTCTAAAGATAGCCACAATGACCGGTACACAAAATATTTCTTCTATATTATCATTTTCCAAAGTCTAGTCTACCTAGACAACAGTACCCATCAAATATCAAAACAACCATAAAAACAAAAGATCATCAAAATATACTTTATAAATCGCCAATAGCGATCGTCTTCTGCGCACCGACGCGTGAGTTTCCGCACATTGTTCTCTGCGCTTGCGCACCTACGCGTTATTTGTGAAGCGACGTTACACTTTGATCTTGGGCTGGTAAACGATCATTGGACGATTGAAGTATGCAGAAGATATTATAGCAGAAAAAATAAAGAGGGTTTTATGCATGTATTTATTTGGCGAATTTAGCATTTTAAAAGAATCTTGTGTTATTACAATTTAATAATATCATCATCATCATAATAATATTAGCCGTAGGAGGTCCACTGCTGGACATAAGCCTCCCCCATAGTTTTCCAAAAGGACCGGTTGGAAGCGGCCGGCATCCAGACCAGCGTGTTCCTGCGGTCTTAATCAGGTCGTCTGTCCACCTTGTATGCATATGGTTTTATTTAATAATTAATGTAAAATATCTACAGACTTAAAATAAAATAACATAAAATAAAGAGAAAACAATATGTCATCAAGAAATTTCTCCGCATCGCCGTCGACTGGAAATGTGCCTAAAAGACTGGCGGCATTGCCACGTTGGATAGCAATGCTAAGCTTCTGGCCCTGGTAAAAAAAGCTAGAAAATTTTGAAACTTGAGAATATTTTGTGAAATATCTATATGGACGGCAACTAGATACGAATTAGTTCAGAAAGAGCAGCTAAAAATAAAAATTATAACGTAGTTCTAAAAATAGAAACATCGTCTAAACATTAGGACAGTTTCGCTTTTGTAGATCAAAACAAAAACTCCGCACGTGTTAAGGTACATAAATGAATGGAAGATCTCCAGAGGGAAATCGGAGATCGTTTAAAAAACCATTAAAACCCTGGTTTCACCATAAGCTACTTGAAATGAACGCCATCGTTTAGATATAAAAACAAAAAACTTATTGTCACCTATTCAGAAACAATCGAGCGATTTCTGCGATCACCTACTTTTATTTACCTTCCAATTATGTTTATATTTTGTAAAGTCTGTCTTATTGTAATAGACATAAAGAAAGTCTAGCATTTGTATAACTGTAAATCTATTATTGTCACAATCAGTTTCGACCGTTATGCAAATTTCATCTTTATTATTTAACACAAATAGATCATTTTTTCTTATAGCACCGCGACAATTCTTCACACTTCACAAATAATTTAGATTGTTAAAAAAACTGTCAATCTTGCAAATTGAACCTTAGCCCTCAGTAATAAAGTACAAGGAAATGTTAATGAAGAGAACGATGATGATGGTTCCGAAGTGGTTGGTGATAATGACGTCACGGTAAGTAACCTCTGTCGTATTAAAATGACATTACTAGACGTACGGAACAGTTATAATAATTCACGCCTTCGAGCTTCGGATATTCAGATTTATTTTGATTTGAACACCAATGAGGTCGAAGCACTGGGTAATTTGTTATAAATTATACGTGTAATTAAAGTACATTGACAGTAGCATCGTTATAAAAACAGAATACAATTTAAAATTCTGACGAGCAGCAACTGGATATGTGAAGGAAAGCACCGTGAGGAAACGTGAACTTATTTAGTACAGACCAGAAACCGCCAATCCTCCTCATGCAAGCGTGGTGATCAAAGTTCGTGCCTTTTCTGTATGAGAAAAGGCTTTTGTCTTGCAGTGGGACAATAATAGGCTGGTGATGTTAAAATTAACAAGAAGTTTTCTTTCAGCAATCGATGAACAGAATAATAACATGACAATTGTTTTAACATAACAATTTCAAACAACAGCCCACAATTATCAAAACAAACCCTAACCAAACACAGGTTGACTTGAACAAATCAGATGACACCAAATCTTTTGATGTGCTCATCTTAAATATCAATCCGATATAACACGTCGAAACTCATAATGTGATAAATATAGAGTATCAATGATGCGTCAACTATGTAATGCAGAATTGCGCCTGCGATTAATGATTCGTGCCAAGACATCTGGTATATTACCATCAATATCTGTCTGTCATATGTACACGATAAATTTACGAACGATATGCTTCGATATTCGGAGGAGCTCGGACTTGTAGATCATGTTTGTAATTGCAATGTTTTTCCATGTTGATTGCGACACCTGTGGTGGACATCAATCAGGATGAAATGCTTGGTGTGCTACTTGGAATTGCAAAAAACTAAATGATTGAGGAAGCGAATGGAGAGCACTACTGGAATTTGTTGAAAGGTGAAATAGAGGAGAAAAAATTTGAACCCAGAGAAGAAAGCTGAAGAAGCCATGCTTAAAAGCACAAAGAAGATTTGATCACAAACTGTATGTCTGGTTTTATTTTAAACACTTTCATTATATTTTGTAAAATGTTTATAGTAACGGTAATTATCACAACTTTCAAAATAATCCTGATACTTGAGCCAACCGTTTTACTTGAGAATGGGATTCCAATATTTTTATCATCAAAATTAAAATCTTTACCAAGAAACTCTTCACCAAACTCACAATTGCACCACATATCTCAGTATCTAATAATATACCGTTAAAAATCTCTCAGTGGTTCGATGATGCATCGTGGGGCAGTACTATGATTTGTGAGAAGACAGGTGTTCGACGCAAATACATTGCAACCGGTTCGGTTTCGCCATCTCAATTGGCATTTTGACGTGGTACTCAAAGTTTATTAATTGCATTTAATTCGGGTTCAGTAATGTGACGTTTGACATGCGGCAGTGGCCCGATAGGCTTGACAACTGTTTGTTTTGGAGCCACTTCAACACTCGACGCTTCACGTGTTTTACAAAAGGTCGTATAAATCTTAATAGGTGTCGAAGTATATTCTGGGCGCGACGTTGTTTTTTTCGTATGGCGTCTGGCGGTTACTTCCTTGCTGGTTTGTTTCCTGATAGCTCTAATTTAAGACTTCAAATCACGAGGAAATGTTTTATTTCTAGACAACTGTATTAAGTATAGCAATACCCCATGGTTATACCCGCGTTACGTGTTTAGTTATTACTCCACTGATAATATAGCTTTTCTTTTTTCTTTTATTGTAAAAAAATCTGTTATGTAGGTTTTGAGTGCATCCATTATAAAAACATTTTTTTTTCTCTTTGTAGTACAAGTTTAGATATTTGATTTTTAGTCATCTGCATCATTAGCAGGGCAAATCTATTAGCAAGACAATCATACTATGTTTGGGATAGGTACCTGGAATTACTAATTAACTGTTTTGCATACATTCCTGAACTATTACATCTCCTCAATCAATTACGCCACCCTACCATAAAGTTGACAATTAAAAATGGGCCATAAAAAGAAAGTAATAAACTAGGCATCGATGGACAATGTTCCGGTAAACTTTTTTGCCAATAGGTACTTGCCGCAATCTACGGTTATCTCCAAAGGCCACAAATTCTCAAAGATGAAATGTGTCATGTGCCTGTAATAACACCGGCGCCTCTTAAACACATCAAAACACAGCAAGGCAGATGACAATTCTATTGCAGTAAACACACCATTGAAAATAAACTAGAAGCTCAAAGTTTGAGCACCGCACTGCAATAAGTTCGGTCCGTCGATAAATCTATGAAAATGTACGTGCTCCTAATGTCACTGGAATGCTTTCATGATCTGACCGATCCAGAGACGGATTGAGAAGGTTATTATTTTGATTTTAAATATTTATTTAAATAAAGGTAAAAATACTTTGCTATGAAGAACGAGATACTAAGGGACTAGCTTCTGCCTGTGACTTCGTCCGTGTTAAAGTTGATATATCACGGGAACTACATTTTTTTCGGGATAATAAGTATAGTTCTAGTGTCTGTAATGGCCTATGTACTATTCCAGACTGTAATCTATTTCTGTGCTAAACGTCATCCAAATTCGCTCAGCCGTTTTGACGTGATTTAGTAACAAATCATCCATCCATACATCCAAACACACATTTAAAATAATAGTACTAAGATTTCTAATGGCAGTTCTGGGTTAGCAGGACAATTTTTAACATCCAATTTATTTTAATCCTGACCAAAACAAACAACACAGTCAAACCAAAAACATTTCAAATTATTCCAAGATTGTGTGAATATGGAGTGATAATCATAAAAAAGTCGTTGGATAATAAAAGTCAAACTTTCGTTGAACTAAACAAAAAATTGGCAGAAATCATGAAAAATAATGTACGATACGATCTTATTTACGATACCAATTCACCTGAATCCGTTCACCCAGTCATAACTAACGACCGAACGGTATAAGATCGAAGTGCAAGAATCTAAATATACCAGAACACCAACACCCATCAATTTGAGAGGAATTAATCGTTCACGAGACATTGTCGCCGGAATGTGGCTGTTTGGCGAATTGGCAGTTTTACAACGAATGTTATTGATTTGCAACTAGTTTTTGAGCCAATGAAATTCTTTGGCGCAAATAAAATTGCGTGTATAGGAATGTCGATTTTTGAAGGCTACAGCTATATTTTTAGCTATTTACATAACATAACATATCATCACGCCAGTATTCCCCGAAGGATTAGGCAGAGGTGTACCAATGTACACCCACAGTTCGCCGGTATGTTTATGTCTCATGTAATAGGGGGCGAGCCTATTGCCATTAATCGGGCACCGATCCTAACTCCGAGCCGCTACTGAGAATTTCATAGATAAAATCAATAACACTTTTTGCTTAACTTGGGAATCGAACCCAACGACCTTTAGCGTCGCAGTCGCCTTTCAAAGGACACCTAGACTTTCGAGGCAGTTAAGCGGTGCAGTTGAGTTTGGCTATTTCTCAATAGTTACCAATAATAATAAAAATGTTCTTCAGACCCATTACGGTCTTCGCGGCCAGTCTCACTTGGGACTAGCCAAATACGCAGGAGATATTATAGCACACAAAGTTACTCACGCAAAAAAAAATGTGCTTACGGGTACATACAAAGTGCAGGGGGGTCGTGAGGGTATTCAAAGTTAAACTATATTATTTAAACCTGGTTATCGTAAAAAAATAGTTGGACTTTTGACCTTCAATATCTCCGTAACCAGACGGTTCCCAGGAACAAAACAGTGATCGCAATGATGGGAGAGACATGGAACTTTCGGTTTTGTTTAGTGGTATTTTAAGCTCTGTTACATGCAATAGGCAGCTCACCGTCCGTACGTTGCATAACGACATGACAGGCCGTGTCAACGGAGCATTCGCGTTCCACGCGAGCCTCAAAGAGATGTCAGCAATTGGAGGGGCCACTCAGGGGCGATGCCTGGCGGGGCTGCGGATTGTTCGAAAGAGATACCGCGTCCCCGGAACGCAAAAGGTACAAGAAGGAACATAGGTAGGTTTTAGTCAGTAAAAGTCTGACTACCTCCCGCCCCGCCCAGGGCGAGGGGAGACATTTGATGATTTCCCATCCGGAAAAAAAATTCCTGTTACATACATACATAAACTCACGCTTTTTTTGCATAGCGGTAGGCAGAAACCACTGAACGCCACCTGCTACGATCCTTACATACTCCTTTCGCCTCGTCCACGTTCATACATCTGGTCAAACAAGCACGCCGGTTACGATTACTGCGCACCCGAGATTTTTGAAGAACCTCACCAATAAGGTCAGGTTAGGTCTTTCTAGGGCGTCCCCGGTCCCCTACCTGGATTGCCACTTACATCTGCATTAAAAAAATCTTCTGTTGGTCGCCTTTCACTCGTCCTCTTGTAGGTACCTATTAAGGGGCAGAAAAATCATGAATTTGGGATAGGTACCTAATTAATATAAAATTTGCAATCTCCTAAGTCCATCACCCAGTTAATAACTAACTCGACCGACTGCCATAAGATCGAAGTGCACCGGCTAAATATAGCGCGCATTGCCGACACGCACATCAATGTGCGACAAATTAATCGCAAGTGTGTGCTTACACTACTTTGTAGAGGAAATCATTTTGATAACTAAGCTGTGATTTCCGCGTTTATTGACAGTGTCAGTGCTTAAGAACTTTAAGGACTTCAGATTTTTTTTTAATCGTGATGGTTCTGTGGTCTTCAGGGTGCTAGGCAATTTCAAATGTGATAAGTTTATATTGGACCTTACTGACATCGGTGTAGGAAAGCATCGTGAGGAAACCTGGACTTATCCTACTTCCTACTAATTCCTACTATAATAATTTTATAAATGCGAAAGTTAGTGAGGATGGATGGATGTTCGTTACTCTTTCACGCTAAAGTCATCCCTGCACACTTTAACGGCTGAACGGATCTGGATGAAATTCGGCACGGAGAAAGATTGTAGTGTGGAATAATACATAGGATAGTTTGTATTCTGGATAAATGTACGGTTTCGGTAATATAATTCTGAAATCGCCAATCTAATTTGAACAAGTGCTCAGTAAGTGGTGATCAGTGCTCGTGCCTTCTCTGTACGAAAAGAGGTCATTACCTTTCAGTGGGACTATAATAGGCTGGTATTATTATCAAACCTTACTAACACAAATCACAACTTCACGACCCATTTGCTTTAACTTAAAAATACACCTAGTCTACTTACCTATAAGTTTCACTTTTATTTACCTCTCAGAGTACATAACGCTGTATTTACCTCCACCAAGACTTACCTATACACCCCCCATCTAGGCTACGGTAAAATGCAATCTTCCTAATGGAATTTCAATTTTCGCAGCAAAGTTAACTAAAAATCCGACTTGTAGCAATATTGCCACCCAGGGAAGACGCCGGCTATTTTATACATAGCGTGTCTGTTTGTCTGTCTGTTACTCACGTTATTAATGTAAGGAGAAAATAATGTACTTTTTTATGTGTAAGAGAAGAATGAATCAACGGTTAGTAGTTAACTTACTGTATCAGATAGTTTAGTGTTTTGCTAGATTGTTCTTTTAACTAGATTCAACTTTCTGACTAACTGACAATATCGCTGACAAGTTAAAAGTGCTTGTAAATGAAACCATTTACAAGCACTTTTGACTTGTAATTGAGATAAATGCTTTGACTTTATACAAATCTTTCATGGCTCACGTCTTATAGGTAAATGGCCACGGGCTGTAAATATTTGCATTTGCAAGGTGTAACCAATTTTGGAATCAAATTTGAAATTCCTCATTATTAATGAGTAATACCTAAGTTAGCAGAAAGAAAATACATGAGAAATACTACATGACAAAAATAAAACATTTTAGGAGGAGGAGATGTCGTAAGGAGTGCTGCAAAGCACGATGTTCTGGGTTCAATTTCCATGTCAAGTAAATTATTACTTGATTATTCATCAGGAATTTCTCAGTAGTAGCCTGAGAAATGGATTTGGCAATAGGTTCTTCTCCTAATAAGGACTTAAATATAACCTGTAAAATGTAGATGTCCCTCTGCCTAACCCTTTAGACAAAACGGGGGTGGTGGTATGTTCTTTAATGTCTAGTGATAGTGCAAGCTGCTACTTACTGCCCTTGACAAGTAGTTCAGTAGATAGGTACTCTTGTCGTACTAACACTTTCTAAGAATTGGAAGGATCGTCTGAATTTTAAGGGCATCTAATAACCTCAGAGACTAATTTGATAGCTTCTTTGTCCAACTTGACAATACTGTGCTTTATGTTCATGTACCGAAAGCACCTTATATTTATGTTTGACGTATGAAACTGTCAAATAAGTCTCTGAGATTAAAAAATACACTTTAGGTAAATTGATATTCTCTGGTTTTAAATGAAAGACATCCCCAAATCCAATACAGAACCCTGCAAATCCCAAGCTCCCGACAACATCACTATAGTTTCTCACGAACACAACAGAACAAAAAAAACCAAAAGAAAAACGAGTTATTTGATTCAATAAGCAAAGTTGGGAGCGAGACACTAGTATTTAATATCAAGAACGGAGCTCCGAGGAAAAATAAAAAATCTATACAGGGTGGCAGCGCCCCCCCCCCCCCCCCCATCTCATCGTAACGTCTTGGGGACGCTTTCCAACTGCAACCATTATAGACACTGTGCACCTGACCTTGTATGTGTTTATGTGTTGTGTTGACACAGTGCGACACTGTGTTTACGGTTTTAGATTAATTAGTGTTTGTTTGATAGAAAAATGTTTGTGCCTTCTTAATTATTAGTAGGTATAGAGGGTGGTTTGAAGTGTGAAGTTACCTCTGTATGAACAATGTTATAATTATAATTTGTGTGTAATTATTAATTAATTAAGAACCCTCGGTAGTGCCTACTTAGATTTTTCAAGAAATCATTAAAAATAATCAATCTCATTAACTTGACCCTATATTATACATTGCTGAATACATTTTCTTACAGATCCTTAATTATTTAGATTATTACCTATAATACTCAGGGATAACGTAGCTTCTTAACAGCGAAAGAATGTTCAGATTCAGACCAGTAATTCTGGAGATTAGCCCATTTAAACATACTAAACTCTTGAGCTTTATAATATTAGTATAGATGACCATTAACCACGGTTTATAGGTTTCCTTTACCTTACAAAACAACGTTACAAAACCAGACAACATTATTCCCAACCAAGCACAGCATACTCCACAAAATAGTCCTAAAAAATGCAGCTGAAATACACGACACGCGGCCACGAAGTACATACGAAAGCAATACCAATCAGACGGTTCAGCGCCCATCTATGTCCGTAAGCGAGCACTCCCATTTACGAGAGAAAAAACCTCGGAAAATCTACGTGACGTAACATAGAACCGATAGCCAATGGCGTATCGAACCTTCGGCGATTAACGGCCAGCGCATCAAGACCTCCCCAACCTCCCGTTCCCGTTCAAAAATCGAAGCTGCGACGGGTGATGTCGAGCAACAGTGAAGCTCTAGCAAAAACAGTCGGTGAGTATCGAGAACGGAACACGCCTCCTGATTGGTTGATCGGTTCTGCGCGATTGGGCACAACGGCGCACACTCGAACCGATATCTCGTATTTACTACGTTCGACGTTTGTGTGTTAGTGTGCGTGCATGAAACCGCCTTCGATAGGTATTTACCGATGTGTTCGTGTAGGTATTGATTTGATTTGTGACGCCTGCCTCGGCGATCGGTCAATCGCGATGCGTCGCTGTCGATTTAAATTTGGAACGTGATATTTAAATTTGGTATGCATTCGTTGACCGTTAACGTGCTGTAACGCTGTCTGATTGGATGAAAGCTCTTGTTATAGATGCGTTCGTAATTAAACTATCGCTCTGATTTGATGTTTCAGTAACGTATTGTTGAGTTGAGTGTAGAAATGGCCAAATCAAAGAAATTTAGGTTTATATTGCATAGAAAACTTATTAAATTAAAAATAAAGTCTACTAGATAATTATCATGAACAGACGTATTTAAATAACTTATGAAACTTCCAAAAATAATTGAAACTCTTTATTAATACTCAAAGGCTTACAGCCAAGTAAGCGACTTCCTCATAATCATCAACGCATACACAAAATAGTTCCCTACAACATGCCTATAAAAAAAAAAAACAAAAAAAAATCCGCAACCCACCGTTAATTAAAACGCAACAAAATAAGTCCATAATTCACTACTATAGCGAATCTTCACAAATGTCAGTCAGTGCAAAAAAACCGGGCGCGTTTCGACAAATTAAAAAAGCACGTTCCACTCCATTTCTGGATACAAAAAAAAAGTTTCACAGATAAAAAATGGCGAAACATCCTCATCAGCTCCAGCTATTAATAGGGAAAAAGTGCGCAATCCGGGGGTTTACTGTTCACCACCTACTAATATTTAACGAACTTCTAGATAAAGTAAATATATATGCTTTCCCGTGTACTTATTTAAAATGGAAAAATATTTTTCCTGCGTCCCGTCGTCGCTTCCGCTGCAGATAGCCGTAACTGCATTATGTTTGATGTTTTTCTTTTTTATAATGCGGGTGGCTAAAGATAGATGGCCTTTATTTTTCTAGCTTATGCAGACCGATAGGATAGATGGGCTGAGTAATGGGGTCTGCTTAATTGGATAATCTGGTTAAATCCACGGTCTGTAATGCCTTACTGCGAACACTTAATACCTTTCCTGAAAATTCGCACTACAAGGAAGCAAACCTAAACATTTGAGAATTACTTATTACTTTCAAACAACATCTTTAGATTTTTGAGTTTCGTGTTGTGTTAGAACCAATAACCAGTCATCAGTAGTCATCACACTAAGCAAAAGGTTTGAAAAATACGAATTCAGTTTAACACACTTTTCTTTACCTTTCACCTCAATAAACAAGTAAAATAACCTTCCAGGAGGAGGTGATTCTGTCCAAAAGCTTCGCAAATGATCACTCCATTATTCCTCGTGCGAGTGATGTATAAAATTCTCAGTAGCGCACATACGAGTCGAGCAGAATTACTACAAAATCGAGTATCGCCACAGCGAGATATCCGCCATTCGGCCGGCGGAGGCGTCGTATGTTCAGTTCATATGAGACACACTGGGAGAGGAAATAATACCAATTTTATTTAGAAAATATATCATCATCATCTTCCTGCCCTTATCCCATATTACTTAAAGTTCGGCACAAAACGTTTTCTTCTTCTTTCATTCCGTCCTGTCAACCGTCATGATATCACTGACTCCCTTCTCTTTCATATCATTCTTCACAAATAAATACTTAGAAAATATATACTACATACATACCATTACACCTGTATTCCTCAGAGGGTTAGGCAGAGGTGTACCAATTGCACACCCACAGTTCGCCGGTATGTTTAAGGTCCCATGTAATAGGGGGCGAGCCTTTATTAACCGCGCACAAATCCTAACTCCGAGCTGCTATTAAGAATTTTATAGAAATATCCAATAACACTTTGCTCGACCTGGGAATCGAACCCAAGACCTCTAACGTAGCAGTCGCGCTTAGGACCGCTAGGCTAACGAGGCAGTACAAATAAAAAAATCTATTAAAATAGCAAAAGTGTGCATTACATTTTAAAATCAGTCATTTGCACTTAAACCTTTCTTCATTTGTGACTTTACCTGCATCTTACGGATAAAGTCGTAGGCGCAAGCTTGTTTCCAATATTTTGGACTACAAAATTTTACACCAGACTAGCGAACTGTCCAGAACTTCTTCCGCGAGGCTTGTTTCACCTGCCTTTAGTTACTGCTCTGCCCCCGTGGGTCGTAGTGTGATGTTGTATAGCCTAAGTTACTCAGAAATAATGTAGCTATCTATTGGTGAAAAAATGGTTAAAATCGGTCTAGTACTTTTGGACCCTATTCGATACAAACAAACAAACAAAAGATCTTTCCTCTTTACAATCCTAATAATATTATATACTAATATTATAGATGCGAAAGTTTGTGAGGTGGATGGATGTTTGTTACTCTTTCAGGCTTAAACGGCTGAACGGATCTGGATGAAATTTTGCACCGATATAGATTGTAGTACTTTTTATCCAGGAACGATGTGCGGTTGCCGTAGAATAGTACATAAAATTTGACGCGGACGAAGTCTCGGGCAGAAGCTAGTATTACTATAGATAAGGTGCGGCGAAAATGTCTCTGTACTAAATATTTATTTACTTGTAATAAGATTTCTATGTATATTGAAAAAGAAATTATGCCATCCATCCTCCATGTGTGTAATAACTTTACCATATACGGTACATAGTCGGTGGCAGTGCGCTCGGAATATGCTCGATATAGAGCACGTCGCCTCCACTCGATCCCGGTGAAACATTGCTCTAGTTAGTGATGTCCTATATGGCAATTTATCGATATGTTTTGCTACACTAACTGAGAACTATTGTTTATGCCGCTGGATGGCATGGGCGTAGAATTTTCTTCTGCCGTATTAAAATGGACTTCAAAAATATATAGAGAATAGTTAATTGGGTATGGAATTCTTTGTATAGACTCTCGTGATGATTCGGTAGGAAAAGCTTTTCGATTATTGTATAGTGTACCCTTGATAGAGTAAAAGATGAAGAAGATAAATTTTAATAATAAGATAAGTAATGATTTAATTAGAGTGATATTATGATAAGAAAATTCTATTCGTTTTTTTTTATTTACATCATTGGTTGGCATACAAGCCGACGGCCCACCTGGTGTTAAATGGTCGCCGCTGGCTATCTGCAATACCAGAGGCCTTGCAAATGCGTTGCCATCCCAGAGACAGAGTTGAAATGTCTCAAATGATTGTAATTACCTGCACTTAATAATAAAAAACATGTAAGTGTGTCAGATCCGACACACGACTGGAGTTTACTCCTTAATATATATATTTTGTCCATGCAGTCGTGTAAACTGTGTGGTGGCGGATGGGTAATATGTAGCTTCTAGCGTATAACGCGTAACATTTGATTTTCCTCCCATAAATTTTCATGAAATATGACAATCGATTCTTAAGGAGTAAACTCCAATATTAATGCAAGCCTACTATTGTCCTACTAAAGTGTAAAAGCTATTTTTATGCAGAGAAGGCACAAGTATTAATTACAACGTTAAGCTTACGGCAGATTGGATTTTTGAAACTTACATTAATTATAAGTCCTAGTTTTCTCACGATATCTTCCTTTACCGATGCCACTGATGTCAAATGAATATAGTTTACTAAAAAAATAAAGTAGTGTTATTCAAATTAGGATAAGAAAAATTCTCGTCCAAACTATCGATAACCCGTTCCCCCATCTCTAACAGCACTTCCGATATAATATTTCATATTTAATAGTGATGCACCACGAAAAATCCTTCGCATATGACTCTCGGCTTATATTTTACATAAATTGGATATTATTGCATACATATTGAATTCGTGAATGACTATTATATTTCGTACGAACTATTTCCTTTATTCCAGTCTGTGTTCAAATATAAATGTGTCTTTGAAATACCTTCCTACATTACCTACCTGTACACGCCATTTTGCATTTCGGAATGAAACGTAATGAAATTACTAGATTTTAACACAACGTGACAAAAAATTATACTAATAATATTATTAGGAGGTAAAGTTTGTTTGATTTTATTTTTTCTATGTAAAAGATTATCTCTGGAAGTCATAGTATTCATAGTTATAGCGTTTAATGGTATCTATACTTAACTTCCACGCAGACGCAGTCGCGGGCACAAGCTAGTATCCTGCTTTTGGTCATTAGATAACCAATGTAGATAATTATATGGTGTGAGGTGCAGTAAGGTAGGTGAAAGTGTAAAGAAATAATAAAAGCTTTGGCAATAGGCTCGCTCCCTATTACATAGTACCTAAACATACCGGCGACCTGTGGGTGTAGGTACATTGGTACACCTCTGCTTAACCCTTCAGAAAATACAGGCGTGATGATATATTATTATGTATATTCAATCACCTTATCCTATCTTTACATTTAACAGTAAAACGAATCATAAAAACTGCATAAACCAAGGTACGTTGTATAAACCTGCCCACCCATCCAAGCATACTACAAAAACATAAATAAATTCTAGAATTTTGAAAAATTTTCAATATTCCCCCAAGGTAAGCTAACTGAAAGTTATACTCACCTTGTTTTTAAATAAAATCAAAGTGTACGTTGGCTGCAAGTTCCCCGGCTCGTTCTTTATGAACTTCATAAAAATGGTCGTATTTACTGGCAAAGAACGGAACCCCTACTATGACTACTCAGCTTAAAACTAGTGCAATACCTTGGTAGTGCCTCTGGGAGGTGACCTGGCATGTTAGCATAGAAAAAATTGTTCCGTTATCAATAAATCTACACTAATAATAAAGCTGAAGTGTTTTTCGTCAGTCCATTAAGACGTGCTAAGCTCAGAAACCACCAGTTGGTTTGGCAAAATAATGTTTATTTTTGATAGCCAGATTCATGAAAAATAGTATATCATCACCCTAATAAGTCACCTAGTAACTGTGTTGTGAAGGTCAGATAGGCAGTCGCTCCATGTAAAACGGGAATAGGCTAAGCAGATGATGAGTACAATCCCTTAAAAAAAAAAACATGATATTTTTTTTAACTAAAGCCAATTTCCTCGACGAACGTGCTTATACACCATCGAAACACCCATTCAGAAAACGTACTCCAACACCATTTCATACAATAAACCCTGCACTCCTGTTCACCAAAATTCAAAACTTAGAAACTTCTTCAAAGGTAAGCAAGTTACACCCTTTGATACCTCACCGCGTTCAGAACGTTGCATTTTAACCAGTTTTAAATACTTTATGCGCAGACATTACGGCAAGCTTTCTGTACTAGAGAAATTCCCAATGCTGCGAAGAACTGGTTGGACGTGGATAGGGGATAAACTGGAGTTCGGAGGTTTATGAGCTTCGGTAGACTGGACGGTCGTAGTGATCAGTAGGTTTTAGAATATCGATGCGTAAACCATGGATTTTGTAGTACATGATACCAGATCACTCAGCGGTGAAGTTTTAGTTACGCACTGTATAAAAAAAAACAAGGGCAAAATTACATCATACATTAACATGTTGGTGACGCGAAACTATAAGTTTTGCCGTTACCCATCGCTCAGAAGTTCACGTACCATCACGCCTGTATTCCTCGAAGGGTTAAGCAGAGGTGTACCAATGTTCTGTGCGCCGGAATGTTTCTTCTAAAAACAGCTGTTCCAAAGCTGCTAGCTGTTTCTAAAAAAAACTCAATTATACAAGCGGCTAGCCTGATTGAGGTATAAATAATACTGTATTTGCAAACACTATTCACAATATTTTGTCGGAAAAAGTAAAGATTTAAAAGATAAATATTTCTCCACTCAATTCTTAACAATTCTCAAATACCTTTCCTTATTCAGAGAAGCCACGAGTATTGATTTCCTCACGATATTTTTTTTTACCTATATCAATGATAAAATGTACAAACAATTTTAAATACTTTTATCTCAATAATTCAACATATAAAACACAAGAAGTCAAACAAACCCGTATCCAGTATTTCATAGTTTCACGGATGTAAAATACCACCCAGCGGCAGCCAATAGCGGCGGCCAATTTGAATATAGAACGCCCGCTCGGAATTTATAACGGACACACGAAACTTAAATGTTCGGCTACTGTATTGTGTACTTTGCAACTGGTTTCTGTAGCAGTAGCTTTTGCGTGTGACCTGACAAAATTAAAAGGAAAAGTATTTGCCAACTATTTTCGGTTCCGTCGTGGTGGTTTATTCTGAAAAAATGAAAGCTTTGTTGAACAAAAATTGAAGCAAATATTTTAAATTGGTCATTCCTTTTTTATTTAAATCATTAATAGATTTGACTGTCAAGTTCTCATCAGTAATGAATTAGTGAAAAAAAACATGCTTAGTTTTTACCCTGTTCACGTTATTAAATTTTAAATGTAATTTAGTTATATGTAAATACATACCACCACGCCTGTATTCCCCGAAAGGTTTGGCAGAGGTGTACCAACGTACACCTACAGTTCACCACGGTATGCTTAGGTCCCATGTAATATAGGACGAGCCTATTGCCATTAACCGGGCACAAATCCTACCTCCGAGCTACTACTGAGAATTTCCTAGAAAAATCCAACAACACTTTTCGGCCTGGCAATCAAACCCAAGACCTTTAGCATAGCAGTCGCACTTTGGACCACTAGGCTAATAAGGCAGTAAATTTAGTTATCTATCTTTACTTTTCTTTCCAAAATCTCATAGCAATTGCAACTGAACAATTCCTAACAGTCGTTCATTTACACAATACGTTACCATTTTCGTTCGAATTTTTGAGAGCAATATTCGTACTCGTACGGAATCAAGAGGAACATCTGCAGTTCGGGAGCAACGGAGCGAGTGTTACAGCTTCCTTACCAGAGAATATGTTATAGAAAATATGATTTCGTTCGGCTATATCGTCTGCCTTTGTTTTCTTTTGAATGTGATGTGAATTTCTGAAGAGTTTTGGCGTTTCTGAAACTGTTATCTTTTGTATCAAGATTTTTTATAGTATTTCTAACAAAAGCATAGTTACAAAATCAGTCAATCCCCTAAAATTCTATAGAGATTCTACAATACTTTTCATTTGGATCGAATTTGTGCAATAGCCCCGACAACTGACATATCACAAACAAACACTGCCTAACCACAATCTATACTAATACGAGTATTAATATGACAAAGCGGAATACTTTTATTGTTCGTTTGTTGTGTTAAACTACCAGTCGGATTGGAAAAAAATATGTATGGTATAATTATGATAGAGATATTGGGATATTGGTGAGGTTCTTCAGAAAAGTCGGGTGCGCAGTACTCGTAACCGGCGTGCTTGTATGAACAGATGTATAAACGTGGACGAGGCGAAGGAAGTATGTAAGGATCGTAGCAGGTGGCGTTCTGTGGTTTCTGACTACCCCCATGGGAAAAAGGCGTGAGTTTATGTATGTAGGTATGTGTAATTATGATAGAGCAGTAACTTAAGACGCAGGTTTGGTTACTGCTACGCTCCTGTGGTTCTACAGCACCATATATTCCTCATAAATTGAAAAAAAACACGCAGCCAAAGTCGTATGCTGAAGGTAGTATATTATTTATTTACTTATTTATATAACGCCACCATCAGCACTGTCACTTACAATTCAAATAATATATAGTAATATATTGCGTATAGCCACTAGCCTGGAATTGGTAAAAAGAATCAAAGAATTCGATCCTTTTTCCAGCTTTGGAATAGTGCCCAAACTGTCCAATAAATGGAACTAACGATGTCTCTTATCACCGCTCGTATTCGGTACGTTGTCCATTATAGCTGAGACTTATATCTTTATCGTGGACTAGTCTCTGTCCGCGACTTCGTCCTTGTAGTATTTTTCATCCGCGTTCAGTAACGTCTTTGGTTACTGCTCTGCTCCCGTGGGTTGTAGCGTGAAATTATACCACTATTTCCTCATAAATTTGGCGACTCTAAAATATTTTTTACAACATGTTTTTCAGTTTTAGAGAATATCGCGTCACTGCTTTACCTTTTGAGTAACTTATTGTGAAGACAGTTGTATTTTTTGTAGTTCAGACCGAATAACCCCAGTCGATAATAACAGACCATAAAACAGTCGTTATTTCCACCTATCTTCACAACAATTTTCTCCAAAACTACCATAATTATAATAACCCATCCCCATCGATTTCCCACATATTTCCCACCACTAAAATACCAGAATTTAACCCTAAAATTAATAAGAAACCCGGTACAGAAACGTTAAAACTAATAATGCAACAGAGGACCAGATTGCACCAATACATTGCACCTGCCCGTAGTAGCACTGGGCTCTTGTCACCCCGGGGGCGCACCACCCCCTTGCCTCCCCGAAAGGGGGGAGGGAGACTGCTGTACGTGTGAAACGGTTTTTTTATATATATTATATTATATTGAACTGTGGAAATTGCGGGATGTATTGAGGATTTTATGTTTTTGTAGTATCTTGGAGAAGGATGGTTCGAGATGGAGGTGCTGGACGCCTTATGGCAGGAGTAAGTTCCAGAATGTAGGTAAAGTATATTCCAGTTAACAGAATATTCATTATCCGTGTGTCGTTTATTCGTGTTGGTAGTCAGCCAGGTAGGAAGCTAGACCATCGGTCCACATGCACCGAACATATTCAAGTATCTTATAGAACTCTTAAGTACATCCTAAACTCGTCTTCCAAGATATGCCTGAAACCATCTGGCTATAAGACAGTGGCTCCAAATCTATTTCCTTAATTCTCATCACACCTTAGATCTTCGCAACTTAAACAGGACTCAGTCAAACAAATCTTGATTTACATGAGCTGTTCCAGTTGACCCAGAAAATCCCCCGAGCGATAACCTCAAGAAAAAATACTCCATGGTTCGCAAGAAGGTTTCAACAAGAAATCACCAGACTTGACTAGCAGGCTGATGATTACTGATAGCAGACAAAGAAACTCCACTGGAAATCCTTTGGAGCAAGTCCCAGTGACGTGCCAGTAATGAAAGCCCGACTACTTTCCAACCAGAAGACCTATAAAAAACTTCAAAACAGTCTCCAGCCCAGCCTCAAAAATCTATCCTAAAACAACAATACAATATGCGGACGATAATCTATTTGTCCCTAAGGCCGACATTGTAGGCGAGGATAAAAAACTTAAAGCCTTACAGCGGGGCGGGCGGGATCATAAGGCATTTTTCCGAACACACACGAACCACTACCTCACCCCCTTCGCCCCCACCCCGGTGATCTGCGCCCGATACCGTAGAGTAACGCGAGAATTTTTAGCAGAGACTTTTTGTAGTACTTTGCTTGTATTTTATAATGTTTAGTTTTCTATGAAAAGTGTCTAGAAGTTACCTATAACGATGTGTCCGGAAGCATCTATTTTAGGGATTTAAATTACTACCATGATTTCCATAAGTACTTCGTTAATATTCGATTATGCCATATAAGATACTGGATTTATCGAAAAAAAAAACTGCTATTAAATTGCTTATTTTGGCGTTAAAATTTTCTATTGAAAATGTATATGCATAAAAGTTTGAGAAGGAAAAGATGGTTAACAAACTCCCAATCAATCGTATTTACTATGAATACTCAATGATTATAACTATAAAATCTTATAGGAGCATAATCATCACATCTTTAAACCAATCGCCAACTGAAAACCAGCATCAAAGCCTCCCTGAAAACCCGTCTCCTCTAAACTGCGAACTAACCTACAGCCACTCTTTGCTTCTTCGTCTCGCCGATAGCCTGCGATGTGTGCGGCATTGGAACGCTGAAAGACGCCCTGTGACGCCGAAGCCTTCCTGAAAATGTATGCTACCCCCCCATCCCCACGCTCAAGCAAAAACACACACAACGACACGGAAAAAACCTCACGAATGTACGGAAGAGACGGCTGTGTGCGTCAATGAAAGATTACTCCTATGTAGTAGCAATACATATTCGTCGAGCGAAAGGTTTCTTGTCTGTGTGCGTTCTGTGTCAACGCTGTTTCGTATTACTATGTCGTAGTGTGGGTGTTTTATTGACATTTTTATACATGAAATTTTATGTGCACGATTTAGATGTTTTTGTATATAAGCTTGTGTGTCGGGTGTATGTGTGTGTGAGAATTATTTGCGGTCGCTTTCGATGTTCGTAGAATACTGAATGGGTGTAATTAATTCGTTTCAGATGAAACTGTTCGGGTTGGTTTCCGTGAGGAATATTCAGGATTTGCTGAAACTGTAGGATTTCGTTCAACGGTCTGCACTATTCGTTGTATCGTGAGGGATTTGATTTCGAGAAATACTTTGTGCTTAATAAATCTGTGTTGGTGTGTTCAAGCGGGGCTATGTTGTCGTTCGCCTGCTTTACTATGTTCCTTTTTCAATTTGTTTTTAACGTTGCATTGAGATGAGAACGTTTTACGATAAGTAGTCTTGTGCAAGCAAACATTTTCATTTTCAGTATTCTGTATAATATGAGATCATTTAGGAATTAAATATAAACCACTCCCAGAGTGGATCAGCTGACACGCGGCTTGTGTGGTTCTTGGTTCGAATCCCGAAATGACCAAAATCGAGAAGAACCGAGATAGAACGTGACTTAGTATCAGTAACAAGCTGTTATTAACTTCATACTAAAACAAATCTGTTGACGGTGAAACGTCAAGTGTTAGAACCTCCACTTCCATCTGTAAGCCAAGTACGAACGTGCCGATGTAAATGTATTAGATTGTTGGTGAAGTGGATTTTTGAAGTGGAGTTACGAGTATCCTATAGCGTTTTAGTTAATTTTATATCTACGACAAGCACAATTAGTATCACCTATTGATATGATAGTGTCCAAAATAAACAAATATTATGCGTGGGGCAAGTATTCCTAAATCAAAAATCTATCGTATTTGCGTTTTTATTGACACGCGCGTATATCCGTAATTCCGTCAGTTTTCCTTTCTGATTTATTAACAGAAATATTTCTAGGCTAGAATAAACAAGTCTGGAAATCTCTATATTTCCACCGACCATCTTAAAACAACATCAAAAGTGACCACCATAAAGCGATGCCATCTAAAAGAAAGAAAACTAACCAAAAAAGCTATTCGCTGGACCGCCCGAGTCCGAAATTTACATAGTTAATAGGAATCGACACCCACACATGCATACGTTGGTACACAGACAGTGAATCTTATACACACATGGACGTAGAATTTTCCTCTGCTGTATTAAAATGCACTTCAAAAATATAGAGAATAGTTAATTGGGTATGGAATACTTTGTATGGACTCTTGTGATGGTTCGGTAGAAAAGCTTTTTTATTATTGTATGGTGAACCCTTGATAGGGTAAAAGATGAAGAAGAAGATAGATTCCAATAGATTGCAGTAATGATCTAACTAGAGTGATATTACGGTAAGAAAATTCTGTAATTTTTTTTTTTATTTACATCATTGGTTGGCATACAAGCCGACAGCCCACCTGATGTTAAATGGTTGCCGCTGCCTATCTGCAATACCAGAGGCCTTGCAAATGAGTTGCCATCCCAGAGACAGAGTTGAAATGTCTCATGTGCCTGGTAATATATATTTCATACATTTATTATTTTTTAGTTAGAGGACAAATTTTAGAAGAAGTTAAACCAGCTTATTATTGTCTCTCTGCAAGGCAAAGACCTCTTTGCATACAGAGAAAGAAAGAGCATTGATCATCACGCTTGCTCAAGGTGGATTGGCGTTATCAGACTTATGTTTTTGAGGTTGATTCACCATATTTTCCTTCATTGTTGTCATTGATGTTTCTTTTATATTAAAAGTCATATTATCATAATCAAAACATAAATCACCATACTTACTTTGCATTCTAGTAAAATTTGCCTTCACCAGATTTGATATCACATTCTGGCAAACCACTTTACGAAAACGTTAATAATCTTCGAACCTTGTCATTTTAAGCTCGTTACTAGTCCATTTTGATGTTATCATCAGCGCTTCATCATTTTTGAGGTCATCACTAGAATCGTGGAATACGACAAGGTTCTAAATACGGTCAAGCTTTTCATATATCAACTGTTCGTGTTGTTACTATGCCGAATAGTACATAGCTATCACATATTTACAATGTATGTATGTCCTGACGTTTGCTGCATCCCCAAGGTACGTGTGTGTCTTATATCTTTATTTTCTTACTGTGCAACATGTCAGGAGTCTATGTGCTGTCATTGAAAGTCGCGCGACTAGAAAATTACGACTTTGTTCTAATCTGTTGCTTCTCGACCTGCTTTCTGGTAAGGGGGACGTGTATTGTTGTGAATTAGTTTAAATTGTATTTACTGTGAATAAACCCACTTTGTTTTTTTATAAAATATCTAGCTTCTGTCCGCGATTTCGACGACTTTACTTGCATTAAGTTACGTGTGTGGTTATTGCTTCCCTCCTGTGCGTTGTACCGTGTTGTTATACAGCCTATTCCTCATGAATCTAACGAAAGAATTGGCTAATGTGACGTTTCCAATTTTAAATATATTTTATAAGTTTATGTTTTACATCACTGACATCGGTGAAGGATAACATCGTTAGGAAACCTGGACTTAAAATTGATATTAGTCTAAAATTGCATTCCTCCTTTGACCTAGCGGGGTGATCAATACTTGTGCCTTTCCTCTGTGAAAAGAGGTATTTGCCCTCAGTGGAACAGTAGCTG
The DNA here is from genome assembly GCA_947462355.1 of Caradrina kadenii. NCBI lineage: Eukaryota > Metazoa > Arthropoda > Insecta > Lepidoptera > Noctuidae > Caradrina > Caradrina kadenii. Next base: position 831,539 of record OX381693.1, on the reverse strand, counting down.
GTATTATTGTTAATTTATATTAGTTTTCATTAGAAAAGGCGTGATAAAGTACCCCATGTGTTTTTCACCTCATTAGTCATAACATCGTACAAAAACCTAATTTCAATAAAACAATAAAATTACGTATTCACTGCAATAACCGTTCTTCAGGAACCAATTGATCTGTAACCAATGAAGACATATTTAAAAAAACCCATTCAATAATGCAAAGTGGCGCTAACACTCAATGAAGTTACAACAATTCATCGATGATTACAATTGTGAACTTTTTCTACTCTACAATAAGAACTAAAAATGAATTGTGCAGAAAATTATTCATACTTACATCCCTAACTGATGACAGTACATTACCATACAAATTACTACCATCTTCGCGTGCAAAACAAGCGAAAATGAACCATATTTCCACTCGTGTAACGTTCAAGAAAACTGTATAAAAATACCGTTTGGTAAGACGTAAGAAGTGTACATAAAAAAAGGAGGATGTCCTTACTTTTATTGAAGATCATAATGTAAGAATTAATTAGAATAAAAAATTTAATTAACATATTGGATAAAAACTACCCACAGCTGATTAAGAAGTAATGTTTCTAATAGTAGGGTTCAATGAAGAGTTAGACGTTGAATAAGCAATGAGCTGGTTGTCTGTCGACACCTTGTCGGGAGGTGTGTTTTATTGAATAATTAGTATTTAATTATGTGTTATTGTGACCATTACATACACCTATAGTAATTAGCTTTAAAGGTGGCGCACGGTTTTATTCGCAAAAAATGTATTTGCCGTTGAATCTTTTCTGATGGAGTAAGTGATATCGAAATGAGCAAAGATTTCTTGTGTTTGTCTGTTTGGCGGCTCAATTTTTAAAACCATATGCCTTGCCTGATTTGTTACATACTATTTTCACCATCAAATAAATAACGTTTTTCCACTTTAGAAATTTCTCTTGTATCGTGCACCAGGCGGAGCATTGGGTGGATAGTATTAGGTAAATGGAAAAAAAGCTTTGCTGTATTCTGGATTTTTTAGTTACAATCTTTTTCCTGTGGCTTCGTCCTCGTGGTAGTCAAAGATGAATCCGTTCTTTGCTAATGTCTCCTATCTATAAACGACCTAGTACCTACCTGCCAAAATTCTGATTCATACCTACATAAGTCCAGTTTTCGAGATTTCATATTTAGTCAATGAGTGGACTTTCCCTTGTACAATGTGAGGCTGAATATTGGAGAAAAATATCGTAATTTTGTATTCCTTGGAATCTTAACGATGTCAGAAGATTACACCATACAGTGTAACAAATTAAGACATGATTCCAAAAACTTAAAAACCTGCTAACACCAAAAACCTCTAGGAACCTTCACCAAACTAAAATGTAAAGAGCATATGAATCCCTCAATTATCATGAGCTGGAACAAAGTTCTGGGATCGAGATGTATGACGTGACCTCCCCCCTCCCCCTAAAGGGGGGAAATGGGGGTCGCGACCCACTTATCCCTGTAATATAGTAATGGCGGAGTGGCATTTATTAAATTGTAAAAATCTTATTGATTTCCTAGTTGTGGGTGGCTTGAGTGATGGGTAGTGTCTGAGGAGGGGGGAAAGGGGGGAATGGGTAGGATTTGTGATTTTTCCGTTCAATGTATATGTAAGTGGGACGATATTACTTTGTGGTTCTCGGAAAAATGGGATTTCTTCTGCTACCTGTGGTTGGCTGGAGGACTAGTTTAAGAAATCAGTATTTCATAATATTTCCAAGATTCTCATAAGTCAGTGAAAATTAGTGGCAACAAAAAGTTGGTAAATTAGAGGTATTGCGAGAAGGCTAGACTGCCCCTTTCTCCGGCATTGTTCCAGCAGACATGTTGCTGTACCAGTGTCGGAAAGAAGGTATTAATTTTATTGTTGTGTATTTATTTTTATTAATTTGATTTAATTCTGATAATTAATGTAATTTTGTACGATTTATTTCTTTTGACTTAATTTTATTTCAATTTATCTGGTAATCTAATTTTATTTATTTATTTTTATTTCATTTTATCTGGTAATCTAATTTGATGTGTTGGTATTTATTATGATTTAAAACTATTTTATTTGTATTTGAATTATATATGCAATGCAATGGGTGTAATTTACCTGAGAATAAAAAAAAAAAGATCTTGTTGACAGATTGAGATTAGGTCGCAATCGTTATTAAAAGGTGTAAAGGATTGCCTCACTGGTTAGATCACAAAATGTTAAACATAATCAAACTAACCCAGAAGTAACTGCCTCGTTGGACTAGTGGTCCCGAGCGCGACTGCCACGCTAGAGGCCTTGGGTTCGATTCCCAGGTCGAGCAAAAAGTATTATTGGGTTTTTCTACGAATTTCTCAGTAGCAGCTTGGAGTTAGGATTTGTGCCCGGTTAATGGCAATAGGCTCGCCCCCTATTACATGGGACCTAAAAAACATACCGGCGAACTGTGGGTGTACATTGGTACACCTCTGCCTAACCCTTCGGGGAATACAGGCGTGATGGGATGTTGTGGTATAAGCGGCTCTTAAAATCACATCCAAATGAGCCAACTACCCTTTTTTAACACATACATATTAAGTCACTCGTCAACGCATCTAAGATTACGAGATCATCGCGAGTGGTGACAAAAACAGCAATATTTACGTCTGTGCCGTTCAAGGGTCGTATCTTGCCGTTCTGTGCCGTACTGTGCCGTTCAAGGGCCCGCCGTGCCAGCGTACAGCTCGATGGCTCTTACACAGACAGACACTCCATTTTGTGTAGACATGGTGGAGTTTCTTGCATTTTTTTTTGGTTGTGGTTAAGGTGCAGTTTTTGATCGGAAATGTGTGTGACCAAGACCCGTCTTTATTTATATCTATACTAATATTATAAAGAGGAAAGATTTTTTGTTTGTTTGTAATGAATAGCCTCCGAAACTGCTGGACCGATTTTAACCATTTTTTCACCAATAGATAGCTACTTTATTCCTGAGTAACATAGGCTAGATTACGTATCGCTACGATATACGGGAGCGGAGCAGTAACCAAAGACGCTACTTAACGCGGGTGAAATAAGTCACGCGGACGAAGTCGCGGGCTATTCGCTAGTATTTGATATAATTTTAATAATAATATTAAAAAAGATATTTATTTTGTGTTGTGGCACTTCATTAATGACTCGGTTGCCGCTGTGGCTGAGAGATAAGCTGCGGCGCTGCGTGTCGAGGGTTCGATTCCAGCACGAAATAAATCTGCATTACCTGTAGGTAATTTCTCAGAGTCTGGTAATTCGTGTCTGTGCGTTTATAAGTTTGTAAGGGCATGCACGATACCAGCTGCAGGGCAAAGGCCACTTCTCATACAGAGAAGGCACGAGCATTGACCAATTGAGCTCAAAGCGTATTGGTGGTTTTCGACTTATATTTGTACTACAAATCCTTCACGATGTTTTCCTTGCGAAATATAGGGGAAATTCCTAGTACGATGCAGTTTACCCAAGAACAATACTAATTTACACATGGGTAAAAGAGGCCATTCATAATTTTAATTCCTAATTTTTTTTCCGGAAATCCATGGACATGGTAGAATATCTACAAAACGGTCCACATATTTTTACATAACATGTTACACAATTAATACTTCTATTGTTACGAGTAACTATAGTACTGTGACACATTGAGACCGCTCATTACATTTGTATGTCATTTGCGCAACGCTGTCATTTCTTACATGGGAAATTTTATATGCAGCCTTTTTATAAGATACTAGCTAATGCCCGCGAGTTCATTCGCGTGAATATTAGCTTCAATTTTCAGTCTAAGTTACTCCTTACACAACAGTTATATGCCAGTGAAAGTCCCGTGAAAATCGGTAGCTATTTGGGAGATAAGCCTGAACAAACAGGCAGACGGACGAAAATTTAATAATTGGTTGTTTAAAATGACACTGTTATTAGTTTCTACTACATCTAATAATGTAATCAAACTGCAGGTATTTTATTACACTGAAACATTACGACTACTAAAAATAACAGCTGTTCCATATACATATTTTGACCAGCTGATTTTTTTTGACGGAATATTTCATCGCAAGGATCTAGTATCATACATACATAAACTCACGCCTTTTCCCAATGGGGGTAGGCAGAAACCACAGAACGCCATCTGCTACGATCCTTGCATACTTCTTTCGCCTCGTCCACATTCATATATCTGGACATACAAGCACGCCGGTTACGAGTACTGCACACCCGACCTTTCTGAAGAACCTCACCAATACGATCAAGCTAGGTCTTTCTAGGGCGTCCCCTCCCGCCTATGTCTAGGATCATGTGCTGATTATCCCTTCCACCCCAAACTCAGCTGTAATAAATTATCTCTCTTTAATTCACAACCATTCTACACAAAAATTACTTATCGAAAGACACCTTTAAAAAATAAAAACCCAACTCCAACAAAAACAGTAGCTACACAAATCCAAACGAAACACAGATTTATATCCTCTGCTTTCGGAGACAATAGAAAACCTAACCTGCCTCCGTTCTATCGTACGGTGTACAAAACAACACCTAACGACTAACTCCGCTATACGTAGGAGGCAGCACTCCTAACAAAACCCGGGGACTCTGCTCAAAGCGTGCGAAAGTAGAGCCCTCTTTATCTAAGAGCCGTCTAGGGGGGGCGGGGAGGGAGAGGACAAGTGCATCTCAAAGAAATGCAGATTTTACACGTCGCTACTCTTCGGGTGTGTCGGATGTATCGCGGAGACTGTTGCGTACGGTCGGCATATGTGGGTGAGGACGCAAATATATTTTGGAATAAATCAAGATTATATTTTTGTGCTTAGGTTAATATGATTGGTATATCGGTAAGTAGTGAGACCACAGACAGACTCTTAAAGTATTTTTAGATCTAGAATACTGCTAAATAGCTATAAAAGTTTAAGATTCTAATAAAAAATGGACTAAAACTTTTAACGTGGCATGGATCGGGTCAGATCTCCAATAATGTGAATTACCAGACGTTTGATGTAAGCGACAAGCCACAATTTTTATAGACACCTCAAAGATAGGTCTTATTCACCAACTAGAACTGAAAAAGTCTTGGACTAAATTCTGCAGAAAGTTAATATTTGAGGGAGTATCATCACATGTTACATTCAACAATACAACCTTATGTATAAATGTACACTGATTCGATGTATTCAATAATCAATTAAACCAATACTAATTTAAAAAAATATATAAATAAATAAACTAATAAACAGGGACGAACTCGATGTTATAATTATAACAACGAGTTCAGTTCGGTTCAGTTCAGTTTCAAAATTTTACTAACTTATTAAAAAAAAAACTAATTAGGTTTTTTTAATTTGCATATTTTTTTTAGATGCTTCAAACTTACAATGCAACCTTTACAATTGATATGAACTTTCTGAGTTTATCTTGGATATCACTGATATGGGTGATAGAAAACATCGTGAGGAAACTTGGATAATTAATATAATATATAAAGCTGAAGAGTTTGTTTGTTTGATTGAACACGCTTAGTTTGAGTTGAAAAAATCTTTTTGTGTTGGATAGTTCATTTATCGAGGAAGGCTATAAGCTATATAACATCTCGGTACGACCAATAGGTGCGGGGCAGTAACCAAAGACGTAACCTGAGGCGAGTAAAAATACTACGCGGACGACGTCGCGAGCAGTAGCTAGTTATTAATATAAATAAAATATATAAATATACCATCACGCCTATATTACCCGAAGGGTTAGGCAGAGGTGTAACATTGTACACCCACAGTTCGCCGGTATATTTAGGTCCCATGTAATAGGGGGCGAGCCTATTGCCATTAACCGGGCACAAATCCAAACTCCGAGCTGCTACTGAGAATTTCATAAAAAAACCCAATAACACTTTTTGCTCGACCTGGGAATCGAACCCAAGACCTCTAGCGTAGCAGTCGCACTTAGGACCACTAGGCCAACGAGGCAGTTACTTATTAATATATATCGCCAATCCTTCTAGCGATCAATGCTTGGGCCTTTACTGTATTAAAAAATGCCTTTGCTCTGTACTGGAACAATCATAGGCTGATATTATTCTTAAAAATGAAAAGCACTTCACATATTTCCGTATTTCCATTTATCAAAACTTTGATCAAACATTTTTAATTATTTTCCTTCACCAGCTTGGCGTCTACAGTAATAATACATATTTTTAACTTCTTGCCTATTATGTGACAAGATATTGCAACATGTAATTCGCGTAGACGTTGCGTGACAGATACGTATCTAAGTACATTTTTATACAATACGCTGCGTTGCTCGCTGGATTTATCATATCTACGTATTTTATATTAAAGGAATGGTTTTATAAAAACTAGATATTAGACTATTATAAAGTCTAACCTGGAGTTGGTCGCTGGTTGACACGCGATTACGGCTTTTGTATTTTGTGGAAGTTGTTTTCATAGTAAAATGGTTTATTGACAAGATCTGTTCGTTTAGACTATAAAGTTGTACTCGAAGTGATGTCTGAGTAGTGGTGACTAGCTAAAATGGTCTTATTTAAAGAAAAAATCTGACATCAAGAGACCCGTGGGCTTGTTTGCCATCCAATGATATTTAAAAAAAATGCAGTTTCGACTCTCTTCTATCAAGTGACGTCATACAATAAATTGATTAAAACTGAAAAAACATTAATACTTTCCATTATTTTCAAATATAATGAAAATAATTAATAAAAAAACCATATGTACAAAAAAAAACAATCTCTTTAAAAAATTAAAAAGTGAAAAATAACTTTAGCTTTGGAAGTCGACGAGCTCAGGGGAGAAGTCATTTGATGATTTCCCATCCGGAACAAAAAGCTTTTGGAAGTCGGCGGTTTTGTTTCTGTTTGTTTTTTTGTATTGCCACCGACTTCCAAAGCTTTTCGTTTCATAGTTGGCGGAGTTATCGCGTAACACACATACAAAAAAAACATACAGACGAATTGATAAGCACCTTCTTTTTGTAGTTGGTTAAAAATACACATAAAACCAGTTTTTGGTTGGACTATTATTACCTAGACTTAGAATATAGTAGGTACTAGAACTAGGTATTAGCTTAGTTAATTCCTCTCTAGTAACATCACTCGTATATCTATTACTTCGGTAGGCAATTTATATTAGTACTAGCTTCCGTCCAAGATTTCGATGTCCGCGTCAAAGTTAATATACCACGGAAACCATACATACACACACATACCATCATCACGCCTGTATTCCCCGAAGGGTTAGGCAGAGGTGTAACAATGTACACCCACAGTTCGCCGGTATGTTTAGATCCCATGTAATAGGGGCGAGCCTATTGCCCTTGACCGGGCACAAATCCTAACTTCGAGCTGCTACTGAGAATTTCATGGGAAAACCCAATAACACTTTTTGCTCGACCTGGGAATTGAACCCAAGACCTCGACAAGGCAGTTACATACACATACGTACATTTTTCCGGAAAAAAAATTCTAAATTGCCAAATTGTGTCTAGACCCATTTAACCGTTACTAGCATAATTGAGCAACAAACAAACATCCACCCAAACTTTCGCATTTATAGTAGTAGCAAGATTGAAAAATTTGATGACTTTACGAGTCGTATCTACGAAAAAATGTTTTCTTACATAATTTGCTTTGCAGACCGTACACCGAATATGACACTCATTATAGCGTGCCGGTAGGATTTCTGTAAAATATGTCAAACGTAAGTAGGCGACGGTATGTCTCGCCGATCTTAGCTCTAATACTCTTTGTCTAATTGTAGCAATGTGCGACAACTTATACATTAAGAAAATAATATTAAAAAACTCGACCATTCATATTGAAACATAAACTTTTTTGGGAGTTGCTGTAAAATTTATTTAGCATCAAAATTAGTTGGATGAGTCACAAACATAAACGACAGTATTCTCCTATCTACTTATTTAACAAAAATATGTTATCAATAAATACTGTTAGTTGGCATGGAAATAATGGCAATATTGTACACATTTTAACAGACACTAAGATATGTATACTTTGTTCATTCTGTTTATTATACACTACCTATATACCCTGCGGTATCACCCGCTCCCGTTGGCCGTAGCGAGATGGTGTATACGTGTAAAGCTTGTTCTTGAATCATACTATATATCTCGGTAGCCTAATGGTCCTACGCGCGACTGCTACGCTAGAGGTCATGGGTTCGATTCCCATGTCGAGCAAAAAGTGTTATTGGGTTTTTCTATAAAATTCTCAGTAGCAGTCCAGAGTTAGGATTTGTGGCCGGTTAAAGGCAATAGGCGCGCCCCTTATTACATGGGACCTAAATATACCGGCGAACTCTAGGTGTACATTATTACACCTCTGCCTAACCCTTCGGGAAATACAGACGTGATGGTCTATATATAGATGAAAACCGCATTAAACTCTGTTGCGGAGTTAAAACGATCTAAGCGTACAGACGCATTGGAAACGACTGTGTTCATTACTATGTAGAGATATCAAATTACAACCATGAACTCTATGCAATAAAACATTAAATTGAATAACCCTATTCCTAACATCATGTCTCAAGAAACACGATTAAAAACAAAATGAATCAACAAACAATATGGTACACTATTAGTTAACCCTCCAATAGTCTTAAAGGGGTAAGTCCAATAATCTTTACGGTATAAGTCCAATATTCGGTATAGTTCGATCTCGGTTCAATCCGGGGCGAAAACTTAGCACATTATGATTGTAACGCGCGGCGATTAAGAGAAAAGTTTTTACAAAAGGGTGTGGTTTGGGGACGGAAAAGAAGTATACAGAGATGATACTTTATTTTATTTTGTAGAAAGTATTGGCGACAAAATAACGTAATTGTTTGCGATGACGTTTCGCAATAAGCTTGGATAAAATATGGCACATAATAAGTAAGACTTTGAGTATCTGCTAATTCGCGGTAACGTGTCGCAGGTGTCTGCGGTATAATATCGTGATCGTGTGCGGCAACATGACGCAATTGTCTGCCTTTTTATCAGTCTATCTAAGAAAGATAAAAAATTGGAACTACAGATTAATGACGTGGACATTTATTTGGAATTTGTTTCACAGTCTCAGTTGATTCTTTGACAATTATTTTTTAATCTTTAATACATAACATTCAAAATTGTCACATCGAAACCGTCAAAAGTCACACTTAGATCACTCTGTACAGTTCAACAATTAGACAATCGGCGCATCGGTGGCCCATGAGCCATTAGGACTTTAATTGAAAATAGCGTAAAAGCTGTAAATCGTACAGTGCAGCCCGGTGGCTCTGCCCCTTCCGATATCATCAAGCTTGGTGCTATGCGTTGAGTGCTAGATATTTAATTGAAACATAAAAAATTTAGTAATTAAGTAATTATTTCTGACAATTTAGGTCACCTCTAGTGCATAAGGGGTTCAATATCCGGTATTTACTTCCTGGGCTACACGATACCCCTTGGTAAGACTTTTGGGCCTTCTACCTATAATAACTGTCAAGGATCTACAAACAACACCCGAGACCAACGGCTTTACGTGCTTTCCAAGACACGAAAAAACATGTACCATCCATACCATCACAACTGTATACCCCGAAGGGTTAGGCAGAGGTGTACCAATGTACACCCACAGTTCGCCGGAATGTTTAGGTCCCATGTAATACGGGGCGAGCCTATTGCCATTAACCGGGCACAAATCCTGACTCCGAGCTGCTGCTGAGAATTTCATAAACAAACCTAATAACACTTTTGCCCGTTCAGAAAATCGAACCCAGACCACACGCTCAGCTAAAGAACATTGTATTAATTAACCACATCGAAACAGCTAAACATACCAATAATTCTTCTACTAATATCACCAAAGAATCTCTGTCCAATTAGACCTTTCAATCATTGACCGCTGACCTGTCTTATCACTTCAATATCACAAAAAAAACCAGTCTAATCGATAGCTGCACTAAAATATGGTGGACGTAGAAATAGTGACCATACATTAAAAGAAATTATGTATATTAAATTCTCAACCGACTTTCTTATCGACATCAAAATGTATCGGCTGAAGGGGAGATAGCAGTCTTGATACTTGATAGTAAGTAATTTAAATTTTTTAATTGCTTTTTACTTGAATTTGGTATTTGGCTTGTAATAACCCAAATAGTGGGTGTAATGTAACTAAAACCAGTGGTCCGTCAGAAAAGCAACATGGTTACTTTAGTTAAGTATATCAATTGATCAACTTTGTCCTAGAAAAATGTGAAAATTACTTCTTTGTTATGTAATTGGATAGTAAACCTGATGTTAGGTGTTCACCTCTGCCTACAGACATCTGCAATACCAGAGGTCTTGCAAATGCGTTGCCATCCCAGAGACAAAGTTGAAATGTCTCATGTGTCTGTAATTACCCCGTCACTCATACCCCTCAAACCGGAACACAGCGACTTTGCTTTGCGACAGAAATGTGTATGGTGGTAGTACTTACCCGGACGAGCTTCTTCACAAAGAGCTCTCTGGCTCCTGGTTTTTGGTGCAAAAATTGACAAGTGAAGATCAGCTGCTGTGATTGGTTGACTGAATGATCAATACCCAATCAGAGTACTAAACTTGCGTTGAATTTTGACACATGGGTCAATATTTTTTATGAAACCAGGTTTTAGTTTAACAACCTGTTTCATTGAAGAGAAAAGAGGTCACATTCCCTAAACGACAGCATTTGCTTATAAGACCTTTATCATTGCATCATAGACATTGCAAATACGACTTTAATACAGGGGTTGTTAAAGTTTAGTCAAAACATTTCAAACTTGCAAAATAATGTTGGAACTTTGAGCTTTAAAGTGTGGAACCTACGAAAAAAAGGCAATGTTGAAGAACGTCTAATTTGTCACCTTTTGAAGTAGGTACAAGTAGCATTTGACAAAAATAAAGATATCTAACCACCAAGTACCAAGACCATTTCCCTAACAACATAACACGTTAATATCGCATGCGACTAACAATCTAATTACAACCCGCGGGAATCGAACCGCGATCGACTGCCCGATAGGAACCGATTACACTCCCACCGGCCGATACACTGCGTTAGTTAAATGAGTGTAAAAGGGTCCCTTTTCAACGATAATTGTGGCTTTTTTCTGGTGAATTTTGCTGTCAACTTTTGTTTGGAGCTACCTACTTTTGTTTGAAACCCGCTAGTCGATTGAGTAATTAAAAAATCGAAAAACCCGAACGCGTATAACATGAAAATTGGCCGCGTATTGAAGCCAAGTACTGTAAAGTTCTGTGGTTTCTGCCTACCCCCATGGGAAAAAGATGTAATTTTATGTATGTATTATAAAGTAATAAAAACAAAATCGATTCGAAAAGAATAAAAACTAAAAGAAAATGGCAAGTTCAGTTAGTCTGGAATCTCTCACAATTAAAATGAATCTAACGACACCTCTTAAGCTTACTCCGGAATAAAAAGTATCCTATGTATTATTCCACACTACAATCTACATCAGAGTCAAATTTCATTCAGATTCGTTTAACCGTTTAAGCGTGAAAGAGTAACAAACCTTCATCCATCCATGTATCCATCCTTACAAACTATTACACTTATAATATTAGTAGGATCCATTATATTATCAATTATTAGTTTATGGAGTCTGAATTTTAAAATGCAAACGTTTTAAAAAATACAGGTATTACCCCTCTGATTAAAACAATGTCTCACCCAATGCATGAACAAAGTCTACGTACAAAAGTGATATGAGTCACTTCTTCAACCCCATTACTAATCAGTATACAACACACCCCCTAGTACTACCATATCTATCAATACATAAGCTATAAGACAGTAACAATATCGGTAACCCCCCCATCCAGAAAGACTACAACTCATTGCAATCAGATTGAAATAAATTAAGTTTGCCTTTCGGTAATTGATTCAGCACTGATCAGAATGGCGCTATCGACTTGGTAATAAAGCTGGGAACACTGGTATGACCAAGCCTTTTTTTTTTTTTTGGTGGGTGGGAAATCATCAAATAACTTCTCCCGCCCTGGGCGGGGCGGGAGGGAGTGTCAGACTTTTACTGACTAAAACCCACCCATGTTCCTTCTTGTGCCCTTTGCGTTCCGGGGGCGCGGTATCTCTTGCGAACAACCCGCAGCGCCATGACCAAGCCTGCTGTAGCCAGATTCTCGAGGACGCAGAAAAAATTGGGAAATAAAAAGTAGCCTATATCTTTTCTTAGAGTTCAAACTTACCCCGTACCAAAATTCATCAAAATCGTTTCAGTGGTTTAATCGTGAAATCGTAACAAACAGACAGACAGAGTTACTTACAAATTTATAATCTTAGTATGGAGTATAAGTCTAGGTTTCTTCACAATAATTTCCTTTGACGATGTCAGCGATGTCCAAGATAAACTTAGAAAATACATAATTATGAAATTAAAGTCACATTGGTTCTTGTGTGCTATCGAACCTCCCATCACGACCATCAGGTGTGGTTGTTCTAGAATATTTCAAACAATAATTTGTATATAAAGAACATATTTTTCAACATCTGATTCCCAATCATTTGATTGAACGAAACAACAAAAGACCAGTTACTTTACCCATTCAATTCTTAGACCAAGGTTCCGCATCGTTACAAAGGGACTTCCTTAACTCAACCACACACTTTTACATGTGTGGTGCCCCTAATTACATTCATATTGGTGACCGTCTTGCAGGTGCACAGCCAGGCGTAACGGGCATCAGTCAAGCGCGGAAACAAAGTAAAGAAGACCATACTGCAAATGAAACAGAGTTTAAAGTAGATTGCGGAAATTTCAAGGATGAAGACACGATCAACGATCGATGTATGATTCGTATTAAGAAAGAAATAGAGGTTATTATTGAATGTTGGAATAAATTCGGTAACAATGATACTGGCTTTGCGTAAGGTCAATAGCATGGTCGAATTCAGCATCGTTAATTACTGACCGATGGTCGAATGGTTTTTTATTAGTAAAAGGTGGTTGTCGATCGTAATTTGAATTTGATGGACGGGGAAGCGGTTGATTGTTCCGATAGCGCTTCCGAGTGGAACCTACCTGAACCATCAGTTACAATTTTGGATTAGGTGGTTGTATTATGAATTTTGTATCAATTATTGTTTGTAACATCAACAAATTGTTTGTCACACCGAACGATGTACCCATGCTGTCTCGCGCCGGCCAACGCGATTTGTAAATCCATTTGGCAAAATAATAACTACTCCATTCCTGTAGCAATATAGTTAACTGTTGTATGCCTCGGAGATTCTCGCGCATCCAGACATTTCACACCAAAGATTGGCGAGACGAGAATTGATAAAGTTCATACTATATTGAAGTATGTATATTGCTTCATAAATAAAGTATTAGTACTGCTTTTAATTCGTGCCCATTTCATTCACTTTTCCCTTCGCTGGTGTGTAAACACCTTGAGAATAACATTGTCAAGGTTTTTGAGTCTAGTTTTAACATTAAAGATTTCTTCATTTATTTCGGCAGGTTAATATATAGCATTGTTTGTCTAAAACAAGTAACATTCCAGTCCAATTCTGATTCCTATTTTTAATTTCTTTATCAACTGTAAATTTCCTCCGGCACACTCTGGGCAATCAACTCCTGTCGAATGGCTAAACCTTTCACCACGATGGTAAATTTAACGTCTAATCACCCCTCGTCAAACAGTCCACTGACAAAATAATATTATTTGCTATCGATATTTGCCATCGATATGCAAAGAAGCAGAAGATCCTACTTAATATTATACGTACAAACGTTTGTGGGGATGGATGGATGTTTGTTACTCAGTCACGCTAGAGCAGTTGAACGGATCTGTATAGATTTTGGCACAGAGATAGATTACAGACTGGAATAGGCTATTTTTTACCCTGGATAAATGTACGGTTCCCTTTTCTTGTTAAATTTGAAACGGACGAAGTCGCGAGCAGAAGCTAGTACCTATATTATAATTTGGTAATAACAGCCTATATTCTGTTGATTATTATATTTTACTTGACCATGTTACTATAATTACACCATTCAAGGTCCATTTGTGTTCGTGTCAAACGTCATATGAGCAGAAAATTATTGCAACTTTGAAATAACTGTTACATTGCTATACAAAAACGTTGTAGCTCCAGTATTCAATTACAAGAAGCTCAATAATAAATCAATTATTTGACTTTAACTGCTTGCACGAGATGCCAACTTGCTTATATAAACTTGTTCCATTTTTCTTCCCTTATTCGATGTAACTTATTAGACTTTTTTGATATGATTCATGCTGTGAATTATTTTAAAAAACGGCTAATATGTTACACTTCAACTACTCAACAAGCTCGCAACATTCTATCGAACTCAGCTCATACACCAGGAAAAAGATTTTGACTTATGGTGTACTCTTCTAAACGGGCCATATTTTCCTGGCAATTTGTAGCTTGGTTCAGCCATACTTATAATGGTGCTGAAATACTGGACGATATCTTCAGTGTGGCCCAGACACTCTGTATTGCTGAAAAACTTTTTTTATGATCATTGCACGACTGTGAGACAGTTACTAGTGTCAAGTATTTCCAAATATACTCACACTGCAGATTTAAATAGTTTACTTGATGGTAACCTGGTAAATATTACAGATACGCCAGTTCTTTCTGTCTATAATTTTGAATAACATAAAGAATTTTCAGAAATTTTGGATCGGCATCCTTCTTTCGACCATTGTCCCTTCGCCACTGCTGCACGTGCCAAATTTTTCGGTGCTCCTACACAGGCACTATTTCCCCGACAATATTTTGAGTGTAGCTGAGCCATTCTCAAGATATTTAAGACTATGACAGCCACATATTGTAGTAAAAAAATTGCCCGTATAAGACCACCTTTAGCCAACCATCATACGCAAAAAAAGCTTTTACTTCCAATACATCTATCATTGTTTTTTTTGGTTTTTGCTACCCACAATTATGTAAAAAGAATGAATATAGAATACTACCAACGGTTATGGCGGCCATAAAAACGTCACTGCTACGTATAAATGACCACTTTCTAATAAGAATGCTGTTGGTCTTAAGAATGCCTCTTGGTGAACTTCGCGTGTCAAAGTTGAATTTTACATAATCTGTCATTGTATCCATACTTGCATAGGAGTAATTTATAAGTGTTCGCTGTAGGCCGTTACGTCTTATAAGGGGTAAAGAAAGTGAAGTAAAAGCTTGCGTAATATATTGCAATACTGCTGTAGTTTTTGCAATTATGTTCGATCGTACAAGGTTAGATTAATCTTTGTTTTAATTCAATTATAACCCTTAGTACAAACTGGTTAGGTACTTATTTATGCATAACAATGTTACTTACTAGCCTTTTCCCCCGTCATCGTCCGCAGAACCGTAAACTAAACCGGAATATAATGTACCCTATGTGAAATTCATCCAGATCCGTTCAGCTGTTTTGGTGTGATTGAGTAACACATTGCATTCATTCATCCATCCTAACCAACTTTGGTATTTATAATATTATTAGGATAGTAGCAAGATTGTAAATCAATCAGCATAATTGCTTGACAAATATAAGTACGTCTTCATTCCAAAGTCAAAGTCAAATCACTCATTTCAATTATCTATTCAAAGTCACTATTGAACGTTATTTACCTCAATCAAGGTTGGATAAGAACACCTAAACTAATTTTAAAAATAAATGCGAAATCCAATGTTATAAATACAAAATTTACTCTGTCTATCTGTTACGCTTTAACGACTCAACCACTGAACCAATTTTGATGAAATTTCGTACGAGGTTAGTTTGAACCCTAAGAAAGGACTTAATCTACTTTTTATTCTGCGTCCGTGAAAACCCACCTTTACGCGGACGTAGTCACAGGCAATATATTTATAATCTAAAACCCATTCAAAATAATTCATAACCTTTTAGACGTTTGGGGTTGAAACACTAGGGCCATGGGGTCCGAGGGCTCATCTAGTTTTTGGGACATTACCAAGCGACTGGTCGACTCTTCACGTGACCAAAGGGCTGGGCTTTTCTTGGGGCAAAGAATCAGCATTGCCATACAACGTGGAAATGCTGTCAGCCTTTTGGGCACTTGACCCATTGACAGCGATGCGGATGAGTTTTTTGATTCCCTATAGACAAAAAAACAAAAGGAAGCTTATAAGCTTCCTTTTGTTTTTTTGTTTATATTAAGTGTACATACTCGTAGTTTGCAGTCTAAATAATTAGACTGTAATTAAACTGTTATTTACGTACTGTTATTTAAGTAAGTTTTATGATTGAAATTAATAAATAAATACAATCAAATAAAAAATTATTACAAGGCTGAACCTTTTCAAAATGCATGAATAAAATAGTCATTCTTAAAACATGATATTTTCAACGCAAATAAAAAAACCGTTACAACCAACAAATCTACGTCGAACACTGCTATATATAATCCCACTATTTCACTTTCTACGACATTCCAAGTAATAGCCCGACCACCATTAATTACAGAAGTCGGTACAAGGGATGTAGTCATTACGATCGCGGTACATCGATACCCTATCGATACCATCGAATCGTTAAAAAAACTGCCCATAATTAACAGTTGGTAACAGACGCCACATGTCATTCTAAACAAAACCTCTATACATGAGAAACTAATTACTAAAGCGGGGTGAATGAGATAGAGGTATGTGGAACTTGTAAGTGGGAGTGAAAGGTCAGAAAGTCCAAGATCGGAAGCAGATTGCAACGCACCACTGCGCACTGTCCGAATATGTTTTTTACTAATTAAAAATGCAGGCGGCAGTTTGATAAATGGTATCCCGGTCGATTTATTTAGCTTTTGTGTTTTTGAGGTTATGTGCGTGAGCGCAGATCGTAATGAAATTGTTCAGTGGCCACCGATTGAACCGCCATTGTTAATTTTTTGTGGATTGAATTTAAAAAGTAAACAGAACTGTGTGTGGAAATCTTTTTTATTGTTTTGGCTAATAACGCACGGTTTGGATGTATTACAGAAATGTATGAGTAATTGTTTCATTGGCTGATGAGTAAAGGGAAATAAAAAATAATAATACCAGCCTTATGTTGTCCATCTGCAATATGATAATAAAATCTATTAAGGCCATACAAGGCAAAGGCCTCTTCCCATTCAGAGAAGACACAAGACTTAAGACGGATTAGCGATTCGGCACTAAGTCCCAAATCGCCAATTCCTTAAGCCTAGGTTTTCTCACGATATTTTCCTCAGGAAAAGGGATTGATTGATTGATTTACGTCAGTGATGCCCAAGATAATCTTAAAAAGTACATATTATGGAATAGAAAAATTCACATTGATGCTTGCCATTACGTGGTTGCGAAGCTTCGAAGGGAAATAAGTTAAAAAAAAATTATTGGTTGGATTTTAGATATTATTATGTACTTCCAATATGTCATGATTTATATATTTCTTGCCTTGTTAATCCATCTACGGATCCTCCGCCTTCTTTGTCTCTTTTACTCATGGCCAAGTTTTCTGCTCCAATGGCCATATGTTCTTGCCCTCCATTTTGCTAGTTCCACGAGCTATATCACTAACTCTAGTTACATTTCCTGTTTTTTCTCTCCTCATTCAATCACTCCGTTAATTTATAGGCGTTAAGGTCTCTTTATTAGCAAAAAGTATACCAGCCATTAGATACTGATTGATCTATCATGATCGTAAACTTTATCATGCTTCACGGGTTCGCTGAAGACCCTTAAGTAGTTAACTGTTTTTGGTGTAATAAGTTTAACTTTATTAACTACATCACTGACTTCTGCTATAGTAGTATTACCTTCCACAAGCTTATTTTTTGTTTTGCAGAAACCTGAAGAGGGGTCATTGTTATAAACAACTTTTGCTACGGGTTTAACCCTGAAATCGCAAAAAAATCTAGTCATGTGAACGTATAGTGTGAATCAATCGATTTTGATTTCTAAAATTGGTCCCATCGTGAAAGATGCACATAATGATAGCACAATGACCCATTTTAAGGTTTCTGGTAAACAAAAAATAAAGTTGAGAAAATACCTCGTCATTATCATCAAAGTTTCTGAACCAAATACCATTTAGAATTTGCTACAAACAAAATGGTTTCCAAGTAAACTCGTCACGTGCATTTAGCATTATCATCACCAATTTCCATGCCATTTTAACCTCTTACCACATTATGCGAACCGAAACGGCCCATTCATAGATTAAGTGCATTTGAACGTAAACCATAAATCCACATCATATCTCATACAAAAATAAATACTAAATCACAATCATGCAAATAAGGTTCAAAAATTCAAATGATGCCCATAAAATCGGTCGCGACACAATATGTAGAGGAGAACCATGGATCACGAACAATATCGGCTTTGCCCAATGCCACTTACGGACCGATAGCTACACACTAATGAGCTATTGAAAAATGATAGCAAAAATAATTCAAGGAAAAATTATCATAAGCCATTTGAGGGTTGTGTGTTCCCATGGATTATAATCACAAACGAAATTGTACCCTAAGTTATAAATATAGAGAGCAAAATGTATTGGCATGTCGATGAAAACTCTTTCAAAAGAGCATTCGAATCTTACGCATCACCCTTCCATTCACATTCAACTTTATGCCCATCAAAACACAGATCAAAATCAAGCGGAATGGACTGGCAAAGTAATCATATGATAATTTTTTCTAACCCTTAAATGGCGTATGCAAATTTCCGCATTGTCAATCGGATGCGTGTGCAAGGATTGAGGAGCGTTCGGGGGTTGACTCAATATGCGTTGACAGATGCGAAGTCGGGACACAAACATGATATCGAGTTACTTTACTTTTGAGGAGCAGAGCGAATCTGGAATGGGATTTTCCATGGTTCTTGTTTATGTTATTGGTTGTAAATGTTAAATGGTGAATAATTATTAAAATTTCTCACGCCTACATACGACCAATTCTAATTAATTGTTAATATTGTAATACTTACTGTCACGCTTAGAAATGTCAATAACTAATACCAATAATTAACTAATCTAGTCTCGTTAGCCTAGTGGTCCTAAGCGCGACTGCTACGCTAGAGGTCTTGGGTTCGAATCCCAGGTCGAGCAAAAAGTGTTGTTGGGTTTTTCTATGAAATTCTCAGTAGAAGCTCGGAGTAAGAATTTGTGCCCAAATGGCAAAAGGCTCGCCACTTATTACATGGGACCTAAACATACCAGCGAACTGTGGTTGTACATTGTTACACCTCTGACTAACCCTTCGGGGAATTCAGGCGTGATGGTATGTTACGTAACTAAACTAATAAAAATAATTAACTAGAACACTTACTGCAACTTTTGTTGACAAAAAATGTAATTGAAATTTAACTTCAAATACCCAGCATCTTAATACAACTGCCAAAAAACGTTTTCAATCTGTCGTGATATTTTAGACACTTGGCGTTCATATATTATTTCAATACACTAGTCTAATTTAAGTTAATTCTAGCCTTACTGCGAGTGTCGTTGACAATCGTTTTCAGGATCATCAAATGCGCAATTTTATTTTGTCTTCTGCTTGGTGATTTTTTTTCTGCTTTTTGAGCAACGTTTTCTTCAGCAACAGTGCCATCTTTCTACTGTCTACTTATACTTTATGCGCATGAGCATTCATCTGAGTCACAGTCATTAAACGCTGTCTATCCAACCAAAGTAGGCCCATAAGCTAATCCATAATTTCCATAGCTAGTTCTGGTCTATAACTATCTTCAATATCACGTTTATGCGCTATCACGATTTTTAAATCCAAACCATTTTGCTATCGTTCGTCATCTTCATGCATCGCTGGAGCTGTTCCTATATCATCAGACTTCAAACCGTTGGTAGATTTTTTAATGGATTAGTCTAGATCTTCGATAAACCTTTGTTTATCTTAAAAGCGTTCGGAAAAACTAAAAATAACTTCGGCAAGATTAAATATATCGAATTCTTTATTAAAGATGCGTTCAACTTCTCACAATTCTTCATATAAAAACGCTGATGCACACTTCCCCATCGGATTCGCTTGAACGCAAAAAAGTTGCGGTTACTACAGACGGACAGACAATCGATAAGTAATAATATCGATAGTGGTGATCTAAACGAGCGGGGAGTAATCGAGTTATTACACTGTAATTATTAACCGACATTTTACTTTCTTCGTTTTGTTAGCTTGGATAGTGTGGAGAAGGCTTTTGTTGAAATTGTGTAAATACACTTTATCAGCTTTAGTGTTTCTCATATTTATTAAAAGACTTATAGTATAACATTAGTTTCTCTACAAGTCTTTTACTGTTATGTATTTTATTGCGACAGCATATTCCATACGATTCTTAATTATTTTTATTGATTGCTTATTTGTGATTAGACCGTAATTTTGTACAATTTAGTTTTAAACTTGATGTATTTCCTTTTCAGATTCGCCACGCCAATGTAAAGACTAGCTCAATAGAGATTAAACAAAGATACAGTTAGATAAAATAATGCTAATAATCAAATGATCTGATACCCAAAGCTTTCACCTCCAACACTATCCAAACCGAAGCCGTCTCCCCAGCACCCAGGGTGCCGCGAGATGTTCGCAGGTGTCGCCGCGCTTCATCGCCCACCACGCACGACGGCGCAAGATAAAAGCCTCTATGTCCGTCGCCGACAGCATTTTATACACTATTTGCTGTTTTAATTGAGAAAAACTTACTTTAAAAGTTTTGCTTCCAAAACTTTTTCATCTATAAGTATCGATTTTGATTGAATGAATTATTGATGAAGAACTATTTCCTTTTGTATGATAGATGGAATGTTTGTTGTATTTGTTGCTATCCTGTCAATATCGTCTGTTTTTATTTCTGTATTTATTAATTTTAAGTGTGGATCGTAATTATGGTCGGGAGATTTATTAGTATTATTATATTTATTCGGTGTACCATGACAGGTGTTGGAATCGAACACGCCACTTTCTGCAAAATGCGAATGGAATAGTGCATTGAATAAGTTGTCTAACGCACTTAAGTTGTCCGGGAACTTTCCTTCATATTGAAGTCTGATCATAAAAGTTTACGGCATGTATCTACCAAAATCTAAAAAGTGGACATTACACCCACAATAATGAACATCTTTTACTATAGAACCAATATGGAAATCACGACGAAGAATCAGCTGATTCATAATTTTTGTCAAGTTATGTGAACAAAAAATTAAGGAACGGATGGTTTTTATTCCGCGATTTCAGGTTTGTTGGCATAGTTGATATTGTTTATAATTATGAATACAAAACCCTTATATATGATTAAAAGTTTAGTGTTGAAAAGAAACAACATGACTGCTCTTGATACTTGATTTTGATACTATCCTGAACGTTACCCTAAAATATTCACAGAGCTAAAGTAACAAAAATACAATCATCTTTGTCCGAATCGTAAAACACCAATTATTTTTGCATCAATTACTACCGCACTATCGTTGTCAAGTTTTTGAGAACGGGTTCCCGAAAATATAGATTAATGAACTATCATTAATCTATATTTTCGGGACTATTTTTGCGCACTAGCGCGCATTAAGTTTGACAAGCAAATCGATACATTTGTGAATCGATTTGATCATCAATATGAATTATACGGTACGATTGCTGAGATACGTAGCGTATACGTGTAATTCATACTGTATTGAAGATGTGGGACATCTGCAGATAAAGAGTTAACATAATTATATTACTATTTTTTCCCTCAGAGAATCGGAAAAATAAAGCTAAATTAATGACTATATTTCGATTTTGGTCAATAAAATTTCTCTACCTTCTTTCTTATCACAACTCATATCGCAAATATGTAAATTATTTTGACCATTAAATGCCAACCTATAATTTATACTTTTACAATAATTAAGTATTACTGATAAAACCACCTCCATCCGGCCCACCAGCGGTACAATGACAGGCCCTAACCAAAATCCGGAAGCCCAAACCATAATATCGAACGTATTACATTCAAAAAAAGAACTTCACAACGAACTTTCATATTCAAATTTGAAATTCGAACGAACCGAACCGAACCAAAAAAAAAACGAACGGAGAGCACCGATCAATTAGAGTAACTCAATACTCTGTCACATTAAAATGACGAGTCGCACTAATGGATTTCCAAATTTGAATTTCAAATATGAATGGGATCGGAAGGATCAGTCGGGCGTCCTCGGGTGATTCCGTATGATGATTCCGTTCGCCTGATCCATCAGGCGAACTATTGGTCGTGTGTTCGAAATATGTTTTTTTTTTCTCAATTTTAAGTTATCCATTTATATCAATGGTATTGTACACCGTTAAGGTGATATTAGACGAACCGTTATTTTCATACAACATTAAGCATTATTAATTTAGGTGAAGGTTCTTACGACAAAATCGGATTACTCTGTCTAGACATAATACAAGTATCAACGTCCGAAAACTGAACTACAGTATCTGATGAATTAAATACTGTAAGCAGTTTACCTATCTAATTTTAAGCATTATTCTAAGTTGGTCAGTATCTAGCAATAGGCCGTTAGCAAAAACAATGATGGCTGCATTCTATTCTTGTTTAAAAAAAAGTAACGTTCCTAATTCAAAAATTATACCATCGATACTCCTTGATACACCGACACTCTGTCAGTCTCACTTTGATCAGTCTCCGTGACGGCCGCACTTTTTGCGTCGCCTATAATATCTACTTACAACGATGGACGTAATTGGTTATATTACACGATGGTGATTAATTGATGAGGATATTATGACGAAGGCTTAATGCTTGACGCCTACGATGAGTGGTAGTTACAGATCGGTTATTGTCTGTGGGACTTTTTGTGGCGCATCTCTATTGTTTATGCTACCAGTCTTTATTTGCTGTCGATAGTGTGTCTATGGTGCAGCCAAGTAATGATGTGTTGCTATAGTGTCCAACCTTTGGTGAGAACCGGGATGACTCTGGATGTCAAAGTCAAAGTCAAATCCATATTAAACCATTAAAAGACACTTGAATGACATATACAAGAAAAATAATTGAATCTAGTTGGCTCTTCTAAAAGGTACTTTCGTTCAAATGTTTGGATGAGGATGGCACAGGAGTATGGAAATTGACAATGTAGAGAGGCCTATACCCAGCAGTGAATGAAGTCGGACCTAAACATATCGGCGAACTGTGGGTCTACATTGGTACACCTCTGCCTAACCCTTCGGGGAATACAAGCGTGATGGTATGTGTGAGATATTCCAACTTTTTTCTCTGGGTAGGCAATGCATTTGCAAGGCCTCTGCTATTGTAGATGTCTATAGGCTACGATGATCACTTAACATCAGGTGGGTTGTCGGCAAGTTTGCCATGCAATAATAAAAGAAAAAAAACGTACTATAGTACGTTGTAATGTCCTAAAAAAAGTTCGAAGTCAAAGATACCAAGTCCATACTGCTCCCCTTTACTTTGATTTCCATCATTTACAACTCCGATAACTATCGAATACTTAACAAGTATATCCTCTCGGTTGGTTGCGTTTACCAAATCCCTGCAACCAGATAAATCTGTCTGTATTCGCCACGCGTCTCGCGAACCATTTGTCACTCACTAATGATTTGGTACCCCTTTGAAATGTTTGGGGGTAAGTAGATCAAGGTGGTCGTATGGGATTTTGGAGTATTGAGTGCTCTAAATCTTTTCGCAGATGTAGTAAAAGTGGTGCTAACACGGAACCAAATCATGTTGTTTGATGTGCTTTTTGGGGTAAACGAAATCAAAGAAGAGTAAGTATGGAGCTTTCTTGCCCATTCTGCTCCGTACGAAACTACCTTTTGGAAGAGGTAACTAGATTCTTTTCCTTGTCTATAATTTTCAAAAAATGCTTTGAATGGTCTAATTGAAAAAAATGATCTGGCTCTGACTTTGACTTTCAGTGTTTCATAGAAGTCATACTTGACTTGAGTTAATGCTGGCGGTTCATCATCATCATATCAGCATAGGCCTCCCCTAAAGTTAGCAATGACCGGTCCTGCGCTGCCCACTGCTGATTTGCTGGCGGTTGCCAGCCTATTCATCTTCTTTTCGTGTCGTTTGACTTTTATTAAATTTTGTCCGACCAGTACTAAGTACAACTAAGTACAGCTCTATCATTGGCCTCGTTTAGATCTTATCTTTGACAGCCTATAAACCTATCAAAGAAAAGCACATATATTGCATAATGTAAAGGAAAAAATCAATGGTCAAAAGTTTACTTGAAGAAGCATGCAGTATTTACCAAGAGAGCACTTATTTAAAAAATCCCAGCTATAAAATATAAAATCTAAATTTAAACGCACCAAGAACCGTAGAATTTCATATCAAAAAATAATTTAATTCACGTACACTATTTAAAGAACGCGTGCGCAAGTCCGCCCACGGACGAACAGACACACAAACCGATCTCGTTACTAACAATGCACCATATATTACGCTGTTTCCGGTGAGATATCACATCTTTCTTCTCTCTCTAGCTTGTGTGGTTTGTATCTTCTTTCTCTGTCTGCAATCATCGCGAGACATCAAGATCATTAACAGGCGATACTGTGATTTGTATTGTGTGTTTTTTTATAAAGTATTCCCCTTTGTGGGTAATTTTTCGATTTGGCGAGTTAATTTTGAATTTACTTGAGTAGATATGGGCTTCAGGTATCTTGTCATCTGTTAAGGAGTTAATGGTTTTCTGTGTGTGTGTGTGTGTGTGTAGTTTAGTGCCTACGTGTTTAGGTTCTCCGATTGAATCGATAGGTACTAAGTTTTGAGGGCTTTTATTAAAAATGTTCTCTATTATACGAGTCTTTAGAAAGTCTTTTCAGAGACATGGAACTTAAATACGTTTATTCGCGAAATTAAATTACAAAATGCATATTCAGGGCAGATTTTTTAAAGTTGGATACTTATTTTATCTGAAGAATAACAAGTCAAAATGACAGCTTTTAACTAAATGCAAAAGTAAACAATAATAACTTCGTAAAAATGTTTACTCGGTACTTATACCAAATATTTTTTTTACGTTTTTGTTTAATCTGTTTGTTAGTTCCGGCTATTCTCTGAAACGGCTGAGCCAATTCTGACGCGAACTTTAACTAGCTGATATTTTAAGGAAAACGTAGACGGAGTTGTTTTTGACTAACAATTAGTATACCGCACCTAAAATCCTGCAATTAAAATTCCGCAGATACCAGAAATTCGCGCAGACATATCGCGATCATAAGCTAGTCATTAGTAAATGTATTAATATTTGAGATCGAGTAGCCGCCAGCTATATTAATTTTGTTTTTTACAATAATAATAAATAGACCATTATCAAAGAGTTCGATGATACCAACACCAAAGATAGCTTTTGTCTATGATTTCAATAGACCTCTATTATAACACGATCCATCTTTTATGGATATGTCAAAAATATAAACCCTGCTTTGCATATCAACAGAATTTTTGCCCTGCATTGTTGCTTTGGTTTTTGGGGTTTTAGGGTTCCGTAGTGCACTCTTGAAAACTTTAGTAATCTTACAAGTTTTATGGGATTATCTGTCGGTTGTCGGTATTCTGTTATCCTCTGCTGTCATGCTCCTGATTTGCATATCAGATATCCGCTAATATAATTGATGTTCAGGGCTGAGGGCATTTCTACTAACTTTTAGGAACAGTTGGAAATTAATCTCAATCTGTCAAAAATGCCTCTAATTTAAAATCGATTTTATTTAATAGAATTAGCCTACAGATTAGATTAAATTTACTAGAAAAAGAACTTACCTTTAGTTACAGCAACAGCACATCCTGAAAAAAAATAAAAACTATTTTATTTTTATTACGGAACCCAGTCCAAACACCACGTTCAAACATGTGTTTCTGTCACTATTACTAGAAGTTGACACAGACAGCGATGCAGATAAACTGTCACTAAATATTTTACGCTTATCTTGTGAAGATTTTAATAGAAATGGTTATATTGTTTATTTATTGTCACTGTAGAATTGTCAAGTTTTTAAGGTCATTTTTTGTTGAATAAAATTTTGTTGGCCTAAGAACAATTTAAATGCACAAAATTTTACTTAAATCAAATTAAATCTATTACATACTTGGCTTATATTTTAAATCATAATCGTCATCATATCATCAGTAGGACGTCCACTGCTGGACATAGACCTCCCCCATACATTTCCAAAGGGACCGATTGGAAGGGGCCTACATCTAGCGTCTTCCTGCGGACTGAATCAAGTTCAGAACAGACTTTTAAGCAATCGAGCAGTTTTCGTTGATTCCTTAATAATTAACTGAAATGCAACAGAAATAGACTCGAAAATTGAGTGCATATTGCTGCTGTGTTTGCGCTGATCGTTATAAACGAAATAGGTACATACCTACTACTACAGTCCTACATGGTCCTACATAATAAAAATTCCTAAACAACAAAAGAGAAAAACAAACACAGATTTTTATTACACAATGCTTCATACCAAATCTATTATCTGTGCTCTATTTTTTTTAATAATGGCAAAGGATCCGATCAAACATCCTTTAACAAAAGCCCCAGTCATTACTAGATTTGAATAATAAAAAAAAGTTTTCAACCAAAAGGGAGAAACTCAGCCTTGCATAAGTAATTAGAACAATTATTTTTTGATAGATAATAAATTATTTTTGACATCGACTTGTCTGTTGGGGTGTTTTGATGGTACATGGATCGCCATTTTGCATTTGCGATTGCATTTTTCTAAACATAATGTTTTTATTCAGAAAGTCGCAGTGAAAACTACACACTTAAAGTCTGAGTCAAATCATTTCAGTATTTCAAATATACCATTATAGTTTCTCATGGAGAATTTTAAAAAAGTAATAAAATTAAAAATGTTAAGTAATCCCCGTCAGAAAAATAAAGATCCCTGCTCCGCAGCTAAGAAAAGAACTGATAACCTTGAAACAAAAAAAAAATCGCATCCAAATCGGTTTACCTGTTTAAGAGCTTCGGTGCCACGGACAGACACACAGACACGTTAAACTAATAACACCGCTGTTTTTGAGTCGGGGGTTAATTAATTATAATAAGATATATAATATAATATTAATTATGCACGTAATTTACAACTGTTTTTAGATTGGGTTTTAGTTCATTATCAATTAATCGATGAAAACTGGTCGACCATACTTATTGTAAAAAAGAAAAGATGAATAATATTTTCGACCGAATTTCGATAATGGCGGCCGAATGAAGACTAGCCAAGTACGCATATTATAGTGAACAAGTGCGCGCAAATACAGGTGCACTCTCATTTTCCCCACTATCATAGTCCGCAACACAGTGCCCGACCTGAGAATCAAACCCAGGACTAGATATTGCAAATCAAAACTAAAGTATAAAATAAAATAGCTAATTAAGCAACAGAAAATATCAAATTTATAAAAACAGCAAATAAACCATTCCTTGTTTTTACCATACAATAAAACTTTCATTTTTACCCCATAGAAAGTGAGTTGTCACAAAAACGTCGCACCTTGACTGCAGGAAATATTTGAATATGACATCCGATCCCCGCTGTCGATAAATATCGGATGTGTCGGAATTATACGAGGGAGAGACGCAGTCGGTATGTTTGTACTTTCTTTAGTTATGCATATTTTTGAGGATCCCTAAATTGTCAGCCTGTTATTGTCCTAATCTGTAGTAGGACAGACTCTGGACTCCGGGTAGAGATCTTTTCTCTGCGGCAAAGATCTCTTCCCATACAGAGAAGACACGAGCACCGGTCACATCACCACGCTTGCTGAAGGTGGATTGGTGTCTGTAAAAGTCCAGGTTCCTCACGATGTTTTGAAAAATCCCATTTCTACTTGCGCCCAAGCCATAGCCACATTTGTGATTTAGATTTCGGGTAAGATAAATGCTAAACTCTTCGGTTTCCATCAAAAAAAATTTTTGATTACCTCGGAAAAATAAAAACTGAGATTCTGAAGTCAAAAAATAAAACCAACACAATATATTCAAACCACAATAAAATTATTATTAAAAGTACTCAAACCTCATAATGTAAATTAATTAACATCGAAATGATAAATCAACCTCCCTCGCTTATATTTTTTGTTGTACATCGTCACTTCCTCCAGGACAGATGTCATCCATTCATATACAAATCTTTGTATTATTATATTTAGATCAACCCTTTTTTACAATCACAATGAAGAAAGGGAAACTGTATCGTCGCATGCCATCGTCTTTGTACAAGACTTTGGTATTATTCATTGAAGTTTACCAAGATGTAAAAAGTAAAGCCGTTAACTAGGTATGCATACTGCCCAATAGACTAAGTAAAATTAAGCAAAAATTATTGCTAAATGTTCATAATAATTATGTTTTTATTTAATTATTAAGGTGGTGTGAAACCCCTGTGCCTCGGAAAGCTCGTAAAGCCATTGGTCCCGGCTGTCATTCGTAGATCTTTGACAGTCGTTACGGATCATCAGAAGCCAGGAAGTCTTACAACCAGTCTTACCAAGCGGTGTCGTGTTGCCCAGTAACTAGGTTGTGGAGGTCAGATAGGCAGTCGCTTCATATAAAACACTGGTATTCAACTTTCGATTAGACTGGAAGCCGACCCCAACATTGCAAAAAAGGCTTAGCAGATATTTAATTATTTAGGTAAAAGATACAAATTTATTGTTTTATAAATAAATGGCAAATGAATTATGATGACGACAAACTCGTGGCTAAATTCGGCTCCAACTCAATATAGACTGTCATCAACACGCTAAGTAAAAGTTAAAGTTGTGAAAAGTCACTGCTGCAAAATGGCTTACCCATTTCTATGAGGAAGCCATTTTGCAGCATTGACTTTTGCATCTCTGTGTAAAGAAACAATAACTTACAATACTTAGCAATTACTTTGCAATACTTGTGAAATTAAACAGTTTACTAAGTAACCCCTACAGGACACCCATAGTTATTCCCTGATTCCCTTTTTTAACAGTCAACCATAAAGCTATCGCCACACTTGCCAAATTTCACCAGCACCAAATAAGTGCCGCAAGCCCTTTAAAAGTGAAAGTAAATACAAGTGGCAACAGGTCAGTACACGCACAAATGCAGGCGACGTCGCGGGGCGAGTGCAGTTTATATTGGAGAGAACAGAGCGCCCGCATCATCAAATTTTAATTGTTCAAATGACGCCATTACTTATACAGAGTTACGAGTGCGTGTAGAGGTGGCCAGTTCACTAACCTCCGCAAATAGTGGTAGCTGATGATTTGTTGTCCTATGAATATAACTTGATGATATTTGAGTACATATTTCTTATTTTTTATAGAATTTTATTAAGGGTCTGATTAG
This sequence comes from Caradrina kadenii, assembly GCA_947462355.1. Taxonomy (NCBI): domain Eukaryota; kingdom Metazoa; phylum Arthropoda; class Insecta; order Lepidoptera; family Noctuidae; genus Caradrina; species Caradrina kadenii. Next base: position 802,148 of record OX381693.1, on the reverse strand, counting down.
ATCTTCATGTAATAGCTCTAGGAGCTGATGATCCTTCGATCATCAGCTCCTGCTAGGTTTTATACACAAAACTACCATGCTGAAATAGGGCGTTCAAGTTAGCATAACCAAACAAATATAATGAATGAGGTGTATTTTTTTCGTAATTACTAGGTTGGTCCTACCGTGAAAGTCGTTTACAATGATGAGTGCAATGACCTCTTTTTATATTTATGATGAAGAAAAACTAAGTTATAAATAGTTGGTTGACACTTGTCGTGACCCAAAGGCTGGCTTTTACCTTGGCATTGCCATCCAACGTGGCAATGCCGCCAGTCTTTTGGGCACTTTTTCAGTTGACGGCGATGCGGAGGAATTTTTTGATGCGATATAGTTTTAGTTCCTTTTTTTAATTAATAATGTTTTTTTTCTAATTTGAAGGTTGTAAATATTTAATAATGTTAAAGATAAATAAGTTATTTAAGTTACAATCATATGATACACAAACAGCCAGACCCGGAACCACTATCTATAGGACATACAAATATTTGTTCCGTGCGTTAATCGAACCCGCGACACGCAGCGCAGCAGCCAATCCAAAACAAAAGATTATTTTAACGGCACATCTAACTAACTCCTAACTCTATGCCAAACTCATTTCACATGTATCCATCAATTCTAGAGCAATTTTTTGAAGAATATAATAGTGTTGATTAATTAATTATGGTGATTGTGGTAAAACAATGCGTCAGCGGTGAACGACTCCTCATCAAGCATGGGGGCTGAGCAGGGGATCCGGTGTTTTATGACTATTAATGATTATTGGCTATGCTTATTGGTACGATCAGTGATATGTATATAACTGTAAAATATTGCTGTTTCTCTACATAGAATACTCGCTTCCACACGCGACTCTGCCCGCGTGGCTAATTTCACCCGCGTCAAGATACGTCTTTGATTAGTGCTCCGCTTCCATGTGTCGTAGCGTGAAGTTCTATGGCCTATGTTAATGAGGAATAAAGTTAATTAAATCTTTTGGTGAAAAACATCTTAAAATTGGACCAGTAGTTTCAGAGCTTAGAAGAAAAAATCTTTTCTTTTTATAATACAAATTAGTATAAATAACAAAGTTACTTCCCGCTGTTTGCACGCTTAGATCTTTTAAACTACGGAACGGATTTTAATGCGGTTTTCATTAATAGATAGAGTGATTGAAGAGAATGTTTTATGAGGAATCGAAAATCACGCTACGACCAACGGGAGCGGAGCAGCAACCAAACATGTACCTAAACGCGGGTGACACCTCGGGGTAGATTGCTAGCTAATGATACAAAAACGATTAATAAAGGGTTTTTTATTTTTGAATTTTTTAGATTAAAATATTTGAATATTTTTTTAAAATAAAATATAATAAATGTAATATAGTATATATAAAGAAGAAACTTGTGCCCTAGTTTGACTTAAGCTTTAGTTTTACGAGTATAACTATACAATGATAACGGTAACAATGAATTTAATTCTCCATATAATACTTCCAAATGAAGATACAAGAAAGCTTTTATCCTAAAAAAATCGTAAAAACAAACATCGTAATAACATTCGATACAAAGATACATACACCAATGATATCGAGTCACTGTAAAAGAGTACAATTTCGGTAAGTACTTTGCCGAACAGTAAATACTAAACAACAATCTTAAACATACACTTGCGATAGACGAAAATGATCATTATAACGCTCTGCAGAAGGTGTCAGTCATGTGTAGCGTTATGTTTGTAAGTGTGGTACAAAAATATTCAACCCTTACGAAACCGCGATGTGCATTTCGATAATAGGTCACAGAGTAGTGTAGGTACAGAGGCAATAGAACAAAGAATATTGACAAGAATATTTTAATTTTTTTATTAAATGTGAATCTGTGTAATGAAAATTAAGTTTTAATCATCAAAATTTTATAACAAAAATATAGGTATAATTATTTTAAATAAAAAATTAAGTTAGGAATCTAGAACATAGAACAACAGGCGTAAATAGGAGATCCATTACTGAAACAATAAAAAATTACCATTTTAATTTTTTCATTCGACTTTCTCCTTACTTACTCCATTTATGCCACTGATACAAGACCGCAGTCGCCATAAATTTTTACTCTAACATAATTTCTAAACACACACTTCACTATCCCATCCACACACCTGTTCATAAACCACTTAATTCCAGCAATCATCACATCATAAGTAACGCCCATCATATGTAAGTAAATACAAACATTTGACCACCTGTGTGGTCTGACCACCGTACACAATGGTCCAGCCACAGTACACAAAACATTACATGGAGCCTCTACATGTGACACTACTCTGTGACAAAGATGGCGGTCATCAAAGATTCAGAGACATGGACTATTGAATTGCATTTCTTAGATTTTGTTTTGTGTGGTTATGGATGTTTTGGTAAATAAAATACGCTTAAAGATTCATTAGTCAATTATTTTGCTATAATTCCATCACGCGTGTATTCCCCAAAGTTTAAGTGAAATAAAACATTATAATTTTCTAACCTGTGTTGAACTCGACACATTATAAGAAGATTTAAGAGAATATATGACCTTTTTATACTATTTATAAGGTCACGACTACCTTTCCACAATGATTACCTTATACAGCAATCGATCGCCAAAAACAAGGCCAGATAAGTAACATATTATCTATCTAAATCTTTACAAATAAATTAAATTGAAGCATCTATTTGTAATCTCAAACTAACAGATTATTACAAAAGAAATATGACATACAAAAAAAAACTTTTGTCTGTTTGTTTCGGCTAATCTCCGAAACGGCTGGACCGATTTTGACGGGACTTCCACTGACAAATAGATAGCTCATGTAACAAGGAGTAACTAACTTCTACTTTTGAAAAAATAATTAGAGATTCGCGCTGAAAAAAAAGCCCGTGAGAGCAACATTCTCGCGAACGGAGTCACAGTCATAAGCTAGTAAAAGAATATTTTTGGTCCAAATATCCTAGAGCTACTGATACAAAAACACAATCATTTTGATGTAACAGCGTGTATTAGCATACGACGATAGACGTCAGTAATAAAGACTTCACGACTCATAAATAATTAATGTAAGAAGAGAATTCTTATAACAGAAGACGGTAGCTGCTTTGATGTTGGCTCGTGGGGTAAGCGATAAGCTGAAGCGATTTTGAGAACCTAATAATGGTTTTACATATGCATATAGTTTTTACGTTCACACACATACCATCACGCCTGTATTCCCCAAAGGGTTAGGCATAGGTGTTACAATGTACAGCTACATTTCGCTGGTATGTTTAGGTAAGACCACTAGGCTACCGCTAGGTTTTTACGTTTATTCGAGTAAAATCGAGGCTTATAGTTCAGAATTGAACTAAAATATCTACACACGCAACGTCATAGGCAGTTGAAACCTCATGTCGGCTTGTAGCCGCGACGGTTCCGCACGTAATAAGTATTTGAATGGTCTACAGTTATTCTATTTCTAATGTCTGTTTGTAAACATAGGAGATATTCCTAGTTAAAAAAAATCAATAATTCTAATATTTAAACGATCCATGGCTAAAAAAAGAAGGACATATTTTTGAATAATCCTATATCATAAACACAGAATATGATAGTAACGTATTATTCCTTAATAGAAAACTCACACATGCCAATAATGATGTTCACAATATTTCAACGAGGATAATATCCATTACTTGGCTGCTTAAATGCAGAACGCACATAGAACTAACTCAAGAACCGATGTACATAATTCTGTCTGGCTTTGGCGATCGTGCATTGATATCCACAACGCCTTTACTTCCCCGAACATATCGAGGAAGCTCAACAATAAAGGTAATCTAATCCATGGCTCTCTTCCAACTGTGCTCTATAAACTGGGAATATCAATGATAGGAAAATCCCTATTAGTTATTTCTACGTCGCCCTTGGTTTAAACAGAGTTAGCTAACTTCAGATTCCAAGAATTACCAAAAAGACAGTAAAAAAAGCATCACCTCTCAATAGACACAATTCATCAGATATATATTAAAAAAAACTAGCTTCTGCCCCCGACTTCGTCCGCTTAGAAACCAAGTATAGTACTAGACAATAGTAAACAATTTTATCATTTTAAAATAATTAGTTATGAAGGAACAGAATTTATGTGAAATAATCTGCTTAGTTATTTAATTGGAAATCATTAGAAGATGGCAAAACTTACACGCACTTTATATTTGCAAAATCGCTAAGCCAACACACTATTACAGAGTTCGTCAATGCATAATTTGTTATTCATATATACCTACAAATTTCCCTTGACCTACAACAGCTATTTAGCTAATTAGAAGCCGGTAAAGTAGCCCCGATGAAAAAAGCTAAAAAAAAAAAATCTTTTCAAAGAACATTTTCCTAAGGTGGACCGTATGTCCGCTAATCTCTCATCTCCCGTCCCACACGGTCCACCTATGCAGTCAGTAGTGGGTGACTATTGTCACCAAACACGTGGCCGACATTGTCTGCGGAACAAGGGTGACGATGTACCACAGAACATGTAACTGGTTAAAGATAAGTTGTGCTAGTTCTGTTAGATTGAATGATCTTCACATTGTGTGGTGAACTGTATTTAAATTAGCTTTTGCCTTCGACTTTGTCCGCTTAACTTTGACTGTCTCGTTAGCCTAAACGTCCTTAACGCGACTGCTACGATAGAGGTCTTGGTTGGATTCCCAGGTCGAGCAAAGTGTTCTTGGGGTTTTCAATAAAATTCTCAGTATCAGCTCGGGGTTAGGATTTGTGCCCGGTTAATGGCAATAGACTCGCTCCCTATTACATGAGACCTAAATATACCCGCGAACTGTGGGTGTACTTTGGTATACCTCTGCCTAACACTTCGGGGAATACAGGCGTGATTGTATATTTCTCCGCGTAAATGTTGGTGTTGGGAGGCACACCAAGTGACGTAATAAAATATAGTCAATATCCTCTCTTGGGGTTCAAATTTCATCAAAATTGGTTCAGTGGTTTAGTTGTGAAAGTGTAACACAGACTGACAGACAGAGTTACTCACGCATTTTATTTAAAAAACTTATTTGTAATGAAAAAAAATTTTTAAAGTCAAAATCATTTTTAACAGTAAAACCATTGACAAGGGACTTTTGTATTATCAAGATGTCGGTCAGTTAGAAAGTTGAACACAGTTGCTTGTTCCAAAATGCAGGTAGGTCTCTATAGAGAAGAAAAAGCAAGAAGCTCGACAGACACTCTTTGCAATTAAGATTTTATAAAACGGATTTTGTTATATATTCTTGTTGCTTCAAAACTTGTTAAAAACAATGTAGGTTTATTTAAAGTAGGTACTTTTAGTACCAATAAAGCACGTAGTGAGTATATTATATCATAATAATAATACCAGCATATTATTGTCCCACTACAGTGCAAAGGCCTCTTCTCATTTAGAAAACGCATGCACGAGTATTTACAGCAAGGAGATTTCAAACTTATATGTATTGTTTGTAGGTCCAGGTTTCCTCACGATGTTTCTCTTCAAAGTATATATTGGTCAAAAAGATATGTTCAAAGTTACATAATTGAATCTAGACAAATCTACCGACCTTCCATCGAAGCCGACTATGAATTGCAAAGAAAATTTAAACCGTTTTCGTGTAGGTAAATCGTATGACGTCCAAAAGGTGAGGTTACACGTAACAACGTAGCATAGGTATATATGTAATTATAAAATAATAATCATAACATACCATCACGCCTGAATTCCCCGAAGGGTTAGGCAGAGGTGTACCAATGTACACCCATAGTTCGCTGATATGTTTAGGTCCCATGTAATAGGGGGCGAGCCTATTTCCATTAACCGGATACAAATCCTAGCTCCGAGCTGCTACTGAGAATTTCATAGAAACCCCAATAACACTTTTTGCCCGACCCGGGAATCGAACCCAGGACCCCGTCCCCGTAAGTCGCGCTTGCGACCACGAGACCAACGGGGCAGTTAATTAGCACTAAACTAAGATACTTAATTAGATTTTATTAATTAGTTTTAAATTTAAACCGAGTATAATTGTATAACTAAACACATTTAAATATGAATAACCTCTACAATAACTCAAGAAAAATCAGAAATACTTCTATCAACCTACCACCGGACCCAATCCGGAATTCTGATTACAGAAATATAAAAACAAAAGGACAATTTACACTTCAAAAAACCTCGATTTTCTTTCGCGTTAATTAATTCTATTGAACGAAAAAGTCGAGAAACATTCGTAACCCTTTGAAAGGCGCGTCAGAAAAAGTAGGTACCATTCCGAATTCGGAATTTTTCATAAATCGTTCCGAACAAAAAAAAATGCTAATAAATCACTTGGAAATTAATAATTAATATAGCAACACTCGGAGGCGACGGCCCGCTAAAATCAAACGTAAATTCTAAGGAGTTATTTGCATAAGAAGGGATTTTTTTTTCGTTACCGTTTTTTTACTTTTTAGCGCTCACTTTCCGATTTTTGAAGTACGATTAGAGAGGATATGCTTGGGGTAACTTTAAAAAGTTTTTGTTGAATGAAGATTAGTTGGAAATTAAGTATTTATTGGTAAATTAAGCTGTGAGGCATACCTACATTGGTGGTATCTAGATTGTAATTTGTTTAAAAATATCACATTCTGCTTTATAAGATAAAAATTATAGCACAAATTCTATATACGAATTGTTAAATATTAACTGCAACCGTTCACCCGAGTGTTAATTTACATCTTTGCTTAGTTACTGCTCCGCTCCCATGTGTCGTAGCGTCATGTTACTGTAACTTTCTTCACAAAGATATATAATGCATTTTTTTTAAATACGACCACTAGTCTCTGAGTTTATTAGCACCTTCAAACCACTAAATTCTTTAGCTTTTCATTTTAAAATGATAAAATTCCTCAACATTTTAAAAGCTAGAAGAACGTCCACAATAATTCCCTTTAACCCTTCACCGGCGGAGGGTATCGGAGGGATCGGAACAGATGTTTTTAATATCGGAGAGACACCCCATAGCCGCTGTTTACATTCAGCCATTGTTGCTGCGTCTTAACTCCCAATATTCCAAGGTTTTGATTGTATAAGCGATGCGCTTGTTTAACAAATGTTTGTGATGTGTCAGGTAGATCCAAGTGCATTGAGAGTATCTCGGTAAAAAACGTCAGTAATATGGATCAATGGATAAAGGAAGTATGTATTTATGGCAGAATCTTTAAATATTTACTTTTAAATACTCAACTACACTAGATTATTAGAAAATAAAATGAAAGTCAAATTATTTATTTTAATTTGGCCATTAAAAGGCACTTTTGAATGTTATATACAAGAAAAAAGAATTGAATCTAGTTGCTAATTCCAAGAGGTAGTTTCGTATGGTGAAGAATGTACAAGAAACTGCAAACTTACCTAAACAAAGTTAAGTTTAAGATCAATTCATCAAAGATTATGTACATTCCCAACGGTTTGAATCTGCGCAATTAAAGTACACTATAGCTGGACCAGGTCAAGATAGACCGAGTGATGTTACCAAAGAATTAAAAAATACAAATTTGAAACAGACTCCTGTTGATTTTTTCGTATGAATGGTGTCATTTATTGTTAATGAAAACATTTCATCTGCGGCCCCAAGCACACTGCAGCAGTAATTAAGAGTGCAGGTAAAAAAAATGTCTAAAATGATCTGTTACCAAAACATTCAGATAGGTATTACCAAAAGTTAGTTACAATTACGCTACTGAACAAAATGAAGAAAACTGCATTAATCTAGCCAGACTTGCCCAATGATAACAATGATGTTCAAATAATACAATTTCCTAACCATCCTACAATTATACGGAGGGGTTCAAACCACAAGAGGGGGCGGTAGCGATTGTGGAGTGGAAAAACAAAAATAATAATAGGATATACATAATTTCATTAAGACTTTCAGTAATAATGTATACGGACAAAGCTGCGAGCAAGAAGTTAGTTGACTGATTATCACAAAGTAATAAGCCAGAGGGTCTTTTTACTGTACCAATGTATTTTTACCCGAATACACGCCATGACCCCGTCGAGGTCAAAATCAAATTAATTTAATCCAAATAAACCAATTGCAGACACTTTTTAATTGTCAAGAAGTCAGTCAGAATGTTGATGTTAGTTGCTCGCTCCAACCAGTAGATCACTATGAAGAAGAACGAGCAAGAGACTTCGTGGACACTGTTTTAAAATTATTAAAATATTATAGCGCTATCATCAGCAAGACATTACACAACTGCACCTCCTGAAGGAGTACGTCCTAAAATATCCTAAACTTGCTTCTGCCTGCGATTTTTCCCGCATGGTTTTTTTCACCCACGTTACGTTACGTCTTTGGTTACTGCGCCTCTCTCATGAGTTGTAGCGTGATGTCATATAGCTTATACTATTCCGGATGAATCTGGCTATCATTCAAAAAAATATTTTTCCAATACGATTGATAGTTCAAGAGATTAGCGCGTTTAAACATACAAACAAAAAATCTTCAGCTTTATTATATTAGTACTAGCTTCTATCCGCGAATTCGTCAAAGTCAAATTTGACATATTATCCCACGGAAACCGTACATTTTCGGAGATAAAAAGTATCCTACGTGTTATTCCACACTACAAATCTATCTCAGTACCAAATTTCAGTTTAAGCGTGAAAGAGTAACAAACAACCATCCATCAATTCAGTCATCCTCACAAACTTTTGCATTTATAATATTACTTAGAAGAGGATCCTCTAACACCCGCTGCTCGCTCTAAGCAGTCTCCGCGCTTTTCAGATGTCGTCACAAAGCTTGCGCGAGCGCTGAGCTATAATACCTAATTGCGTTCGCACGATCGACTCGCGCGCAATTATTTTGTCACAAATTTCATGAATCTTAATTTCTTCTTTTGTTTTCGATGCAATTTTGAATGGTTGGAGACGATGAGGTTTATTTATGTAATTTAGATTATTTTTTTATATCTAGGTAGATAAGTACTTATGTGATAAAACAATTCATAATTATGAACTTTCTAAGTTTAGCTTTGACATCTCTGACATCGTTAAAGGAAAACATCGTGCGGGAATCTGGATTTAAAATTGATATAAGTCTGAAATCGCCATTCCGCGTTTCGTAAGCGTGGTGATCAATCCTCGTGCCTTCTCTGTATGGGAAGAGGCCTTTGCCCTGCAGAGTGACAATAATAGGATGGTATTTTTTTTCTAGACAGAAGATATTCTAGTCAAAATAAGAAACTATTACATCTGAATCATAATAGTAATCTAAAAACAAATATTTGTCTCAAAACCCAATCACCACTCTTCATGTAAAAGTAACTTAGAGAACGCCCAAAATAAAAACTCAAATAATAAAGCTACAATTTCTAAAATAAACAATGCTGTAGTGAAGTACAACTATCATACAGCTTCAATTACGTGTGTTTAATAGATAAAAGCGACGTAATTAGGTACAGATATGGCGGTTAAAGTACATACCAGCGGCACATGACACTTTGCAGTTGAGTCAAAGTATAGAATGTCATAGGTTGCCAATATATTGGCAACTCATAAATATATAGATACTGTTGGCCTATCTAAAATCAAAACCAAACACAAATACTCAGACACAAATCTATCATATTTTATATTCACACTTCAATATTATTTAAGTGCCTCGGTAGCCTAGTGGTCCTAAGTGCGACTGGTATGCTAGAGGTCTTGGGTTCGATTCCCCAGGTCGAGCAAAAAGTGTTATTGGGTTTTTCTATGAAAATGTCAGTAGCAGCTCGGAGTTAGGATTTGTACCCGGTTAATGGCGTGATGGTATGATGTTAGTCTGGTTTTACTCAATTCAGAAAATCAGTTTTGTATGTCTAGAAATAGGTATTCTGTCATAAACTACGATAGGTAGCCTTCACGTATCCCATGTATAGAAATAAAAATGAAAAGTCTTGTTAATAAAAACCCAAAATATTACCAACCACAAAACCGAACTCCTTAAAAACACACAAACATTTTAAAAATACCAAACCGCTCTAAATAAAATACACACATTTATTTCTTTTACTCGAAATCTTAAATGTAACTACCGTTACTAAGTAAATTCACTATCTGTAAGAACCTTAGAACTTGTAACTAAATGTAACATCTATTCCTTTGGTCACGACGGTCGGAAAATGTTGGGAAAATGAAGAAAAGCGCCGCTTAACGCCATCTAGCGGCGAGAGGAACGCGGCAACTTATTGCAATTTTTTTCCCAGGGAATCGTGAGTATTTGGTAAATTGAAAATATGTAAGTTTGGTTTTTTAAATTGAATAAAACCTTCGATTTGTTCTTTGTCCTTTTATTTTGAAATAAAAGAAATAGATTTTTCTTTCTTATGGTAATTTTTTTGCGTCAATTTGTACAATATCAAAAAACATGAATGCTTTAAAAATGTGCACTTAAAATTTAAGATGCAAAACATGTAAAAGAAAATATCAATGAACAATGTAATTACTTTGAATATTAATTACGCAGTAATTCTTTATTTACTTGATAACATAACTTACGCTTTTTCTAGCATCGCCAAAAAGTGAGGTAAAAACACCAATAATCGGCCCCGTTAAAGATTAATACCCAAACGAAACACGAATGAACCTAGTAACCGAATTTCGGGTGGCGCGAAACAAAAACTGACCTACATCGGCGCCCTACGGAGTTCACCCACCCCTGCCGACGACGATGAGACGATCACCCTACGCGTCTTGCCCTTACAGTTGTGTTCATGCACTTTCAATTATTTCAAGGTGATGCCCGATGTCGGATCCCCCTTTATTATTCTTTTCAACCGCCGATATTGACAGTGCAATAAAAATCAAGCTTCATTTTTTTATCGTCTGTGATGACTTAAAAAGTGCAGAAAAAAAATGCTGTACAGTTGAGGACATGTATGATAATGTGGTAGCTCCTGAGGCGCGGAGCTTAGATCAGTACATTTTTAACAGACAGAACAAATCAGGTAGGCGTGTTTGTTGTGGTCACAAGTGGAAGCAGTAGAGTAAATGTAAACAAATGAATGGCAACACAAACAGCCGCCGAGCGGTCCAAGAAACGGGCAGTCGATCGCGCCGCAAAAAAGCGCATCCTATTATCGACTACAACAAAAGGACTTGTGCAGTGATACCTAAGTACACATCTCGATTCATCGTCTCGACTCGATCCGCCGAACCGATCCTATTGGCGCGCCCCACTGTCGCCGCGGGGGAAAGGGACGAGAAGCGTGGAACAGAGCGCGAGTGATAAAGAGGGAGACGGTCATCTTAGCTACCGAGTGGCGTCCCACTGGGCGGGGCCGCGCCAAGGAGTGAGCCTCAGATGCGCGTAGAGTTGGTGGGGCTTCGTCCGAAGGATCGCACTGCAGTCGTGTGTCGCGCCAACGACGCGCGCCCGCCGTCACGCCGCGCTCCGCGATCAGGATCACCTTACGTAATAATAACTAATCGGATCGAAACCGTTTGTCCGATAATCGATTGTGATTGTAAACTGTCGATAATCCCACACTGATTTTTATTAATTTAATTATTATTTTTCTTGCGTACCGGCCGTTTGTGAACTTGAGTTTTGTGTACACTGTGTCATGTTTTTGTTTTGTTTTCGCTCGGACTTAAGATTATTTTTGGGCGTAGCTGACTGTGCTGCGCTTTTATAATTTAGTAACTACATTGTTACTAGTGCGTGTGATACTGAACAACATTTTTAAAAACAGTTCTTGTGAAGTATTTTGACTTAGAAGTGTTATGTTGACGTACATTGAAATTATATTGTGATTTTACAAATCTCGTCTGAGAACACACGTAAGTGATAATTAATTAAGTGTTTTTGTTTATTTAATTTCAAGGAAGTGTCATTTTTTAGTGTCTTGGTCTGGTATCAGTTAATTTTCAAAGTGTCAATAAGATAAGATCTTATTAGACCGACAAAGTTATCTTAGACACAGAACATTATTTCTAAATTCCAACAAGATTTAGGCCAACTGGACAAGACAATAATTTACAAGCAAATACACAAAACATTGTAAAAGTTACCGGTCATATTGAACTGGCGAAAAAATTGTTTTCCGCAGAGATCTGGCAAAACTTTATGATCATGCAGCAGTCATTAAATTAACACTGAAACTCTCAACAATAAATTAGTTAAAAAGAAAAAATCAAAATTGCTCAACACATCGTTAAAGAATGCATTTCTCATTAAAAAATAAAAAGTTGGAAATAGAGCAGAGTGGAGTCGATCGGTAAATCAAATGATCAATTGCAATCGAAAGTTTAATTATCTGTGCCGCGTCGCGACGGTGACTTGCCGGCGAGCGACGATACGGATGATTCTGTGATTGATTGGACAATTGTTGGTGCTCTCACCTTACAATCTTCCTTCGTAGATTTAGTGGGTTCAAATTGAAGAGGCTTACGGACTTAAATAGTACTCCTGTGTTCACTAGAGTTGATTTTAATTGAGTGGTCAACTTGAGAAATGTTTTGGAAATGTATTTTTTTAATACCCGAGTGTTGGTTAAATTTTGTGGTATTGAAATGGAGATATAAAATTATACCTACTTAGGTCTATTTATGTCGAAATATTTTAATCGCATAGACAAGATAAAATATTTTATTTTTGGAATGTCGAGAATAGTTTTCCCACAGCAAAACTAGAATGCGTTGAGATAAATTTATGATTTCATAGCCTGTCATTTAAAGGTGTTAATAAATTCTTATGATAAAATTTTACAATCAGATCGTTGAAATTGTTTTGTATGTTTGTTGATAATATTTTTTACGTGTCCAGTTGGTTAAATAAATTGTTAGAAAAAAAAAATGTTTTAGTTGGTACCGAACGATTACAAAAATTCAAAAACAGTGTTTGCTGTAAAAAATAGTTTTAAACTAATTACCAAGATAAAACTGCCAAGTCACTTAGATATTTAATTAATTATTTATTCAACAAAACCTAAGGCAGTTAATTTATTATTGTATTTAAATGACGAAAATGAATTTCAAAAAATCTAAAAAATATCCTACTGTATTTTAAGATTTTATTTGATAAAAAAAATGAATTATTTAAAAAATATGAACAATTACAATGTACAAAATAAGGTAGGTAACTCGATTCTGTCACAGATGGCGCCCTCGGGTCATTGACCCCAGGAGTTTACTGTTGAATTAAACAGAACAGTTTCCGGCCTATAATTAATATATTATTATAAATAATGTCGATGTCATAATAATTATTATAGTTTAAGATCCATATTTTGGGACAAGTTATGAGGTGACTATTAATAAAAAGCCTACCTTTAACAATATTTTAATAAGTTTGAATAATATTATGGCTTGGATTGAAAGTTTAAAATAAATGAGTAGGTGTCTAATCCGATCCCATAAAATACACAGGGAAATAAATAATATTATACATGTATGTTAGGGAAAACAACGCCATCTTTAAAAAACCCTTAGTATAATGAAGGTAGCTTTTTTTTTTTTTGGTGGGTGGGAAATCATCAAATAACTTCTCCCGCCCTGGGCGGGGTGGGAGGGAGTGTCAGACTTTTACTGACTAAAACCCACCCATGTTCCTTCTTGTGCCCTTTGCGTTCCGGGGGCGCGGTATCTCTTGCGAACAACCCGCAGCCCCGGCAAATGAAGGTAGCTAAGAATTAGTTTTTAACACAAACCCGTCAAAGCGATAATTGATACTTTACAGTTTGCTGTTTAAGATAATAAAACTCAGAAATTGGATTGCAAAAGGAGAAATCAGGTAGACGATGGCATTTCTGTCTACTAAATATGTAGAGGTTATTGTGAATAGAGGTGCTACAAAAATCAAAAAAGAATTTAAATCAATACAATAGACAAAATTTGTTTTTCGGAAAAAAATCGGAGTGTTAGTTTGATTGAATATTTAAAAGCATTCTTACCGGCCAGTGACTACCCAAACCTTCACAAATACTGTCCAGAAATATGCCAATATTGTCCTTACAACTTAATATTAAAAAATATTTATCGCCTGAAGAAAACAGAGATCGACGACTACGAATAATGAATATTGAATAAAGTCAAGTGTTTTTCCAACTATATCAATTACAGTGAATACTAATTAGAATGCCGATAAAAACCTAATCGATTCTAAACAGTATCGATTAACAGTGAATCGAATAACGCGAATAAGTGATAATGTGAGATTTTTCTATTGTTGTCAAGAAATATCGAGTTTTTTTCCCTGTGAGAGAATAATGTTTATTGCATTCGTTTCAATGTATTGCAAATAGACTGCTGTTATAATTATAATGAGCAAGACATTTTTATTTAACAATTAATTTAAGCATTTAATAAAAGTGTTTGTTTAATTTTCCCATATTTTTATTTTTATTTTATATGTAAAAATATTTAACTAAAAAAAATAATGTTATTGTATTGTTAGTTGTTATGTAACTAAATGTAATCATAGCGATAATTACTTAGGAACGTGAATTTCATTAAAATAATTATATTATTGAGATTGAAAAATAATTATTAGAAGTCATTATTAATAAGTTAATCAATAATGAAAGAACGAATTACAAACACAGTATTTTGTATGTTTTGCGATATGACTAGACATTTTAAAATAAGAAAATATTTAATTCGTAAAAGCTGTTAAGAGATTGTTTCTTTTAGCTACATAATAGTATTCGTAAGTACAGAAGGGTAACAACTTAATAGGTACATAAGTACTTACCTACCTACTTATACAGATACCTATCTGATCAATTTAACCGAAGTTGTTCAGGTATTTTTTATATGTTCTGTAAATCAAATACCTTATTTAGCAATAACTAAATCATTATCTATTTATAACTTAGTCTGGTATTTTTTTAAAGTTACAAAAATACCAACGGAACTAATACATAATATTTACCTTATATAATAATATAGCTAGCTTATTATCACCCCCCGGCAAGACAAAGGCGTCCTCTAACACAGAGAAGGCACGAGCATTGATCACCACGTTTCCTCAAGGCGGACAGGCGATTACAGACTCATATTAACTATAAATCCAGATGTCCTCACAATGTTTTCTCTAAGAAACGTTAAAGATGGCTACAATAATAATAATATATTTGAGTCTAAACTCATAACAATATATTATCAGTCGTTTGATATTATTAAGAAGAGGAATATCAATAACATGGCTTGTTACTGCTGAATACTTTGTAACACAATGTATAAACTTTGATCTGAATTAACGATGATACTCGAACCATGTGCTGTAATCGTTTAAACACTGTTCCAAACGTTGTGAAGAAATTTATTGATGTAGAGGACAAACAAACAGACATATTATGTCGGACGAGTACCTACTGGCTTCGACTTTGTTACTTTGTGAATCTCTGATGTTTGAAAAATATAAAGTCCTATTACTGATAATGCTATAAATGTTGATTTTTGTGAGGATGGATGGATTTATGAAAGGGTGTTTGTTACTCGTTCACGCTTAAACGGCTGAACGGATCTGGTTGAAATTTGGCACTGAGATAGATTGTAGTATGGAATTACACATAGGATACTTTCTCTTCCGGAGGAATAATATATCAACTTTCACGCGGACGAAGTCGCGGGCAGATCCTAGTCTTTCATATTTTTTATCTTCAATAGTTTAAGCTGTGTTGTCTGTCGGTTTGTTTGTCCCAAAACTGTAGCATCTATACTTCTGTACTACCAATCTATACAAATATAATAATTAATTCGTTTGTGTGTGTGTGTGTTTTAACGCTAATCTCTGGAACAGCTAGTCAGTCAGTCCAGTATAACAATGCTACCACACACGGGAGCGGGAGCTCTTGGGTTCGATTCCCAGGTCGAGCAAAATGTGATTGAATTTTTCTATGAAATTCTCAGTAGCAGCTCGGAGTTAGGATTTGTGCTCGGTTAATGGCAATAGGCTCGCCCCCTATTACATGGGACCTAAAACATTCCGGCGAACTGTACTTAGGTGTACATCGGTACACCTCTGCCTAACCCTTCGGGAAATACAGGCGTGATTGTATGTATGTATGTATTCTCTGGGAATCTGACTATTAGTGCTTATATTAACATCATTATTTATTAACTTTGCCAATCGAAAACAAAACTAAATAAATTATTATCTTAAACTGAATGAAAATTAAGTTTGCTTGTTATACCGTGCTTATCTCCGGAACTACTAATCCGATTTTGAAAATTCTATTGCTAATAAGAAGCTACGTTCCCCCTGAATGCCATAGCCTAGGTTTTATGCTACAAGTACTTAGCGGTCAGACGCTAATTGCCCTTTAAAAACGTATCAATATTTTTAACAATACATTGACCTCTTAATAACGCGACTATAAGTTTCAAAGCAATTAAGTCAATTTTTGTTTTAAATCATTGTTATTTGTCTAATGTAATAATAGCCTATTATTGTCCCACTGCAGGGCAAAGCCCTCTTCTCATACAGGGATGGCACGACTATTGATCACCACGCTTACTCAAGGCGGATTGGCGATTTCAGACTTATATTTATTGGGACTATTGGAAGTTCAGCTTTCCTCCTGATGTTAGAGATATCCAAGAGAACCTTAGAAAGTACATGTGAAATTGAAAAAGTCATATTGGTAATTTCACCCTAAGGTAGGCTGGTAGAAAATGCCTAAGGCATTAAGTCCGCCTTTGTACGGTGTATTTTGTTTTACATTTGTGCATAAAGCTTTAATAAATAAATAAATAAATAAATAATTTGGTACTTGCCCGTGCCCGGTTACGAACCCACAGCCTCGTACATGAGAGGCGGACATCTCAACCATTGGGCCATCACTGGACAAAATATAAAACAGTAAAATCTATTGTAAATACTATTTATAGCACTGATCACAGGCCATATGGCAATTCATCAATTATTTACGTCTTTTTTTTAAACAAAGAAAGTATTAACTTTCAAATGTCAATCAAATGGGTTCTAAGTACCAGTTATTTTGCTGATCATAGGTACAGATAACAAATAGCGGGTACAGCTACACGGCGTGGGACGCGGCCTGCCGAGGTGCTCCCATATTGTTCGATTTCTGACGTCATTATTAGTGTTTGCTTGTACAGGGTGTGACCTGTATGTTAATATATGAACGAGTATTTATAGATGAGGAATGGCATTGATTCTGGTGTTTATTGATGGAATTATAATCTTTATTTTGTAATATTTATTGACTATTTTTATTATAGTTTCAAAATTATACAAAAAATAACGTTTTTGTAATAAAATTGATAATTTCTTTTCGCAATTTTAGATTGATAAATAAACAAATCATCTACGTGCAGTGTCCATCAACCGTTTAGCAAATAGACGGGAAATAGTAAAAAAAGACTTTCATTTTTAATGTATCCTATTAATGCATTAGAGTTGAAATTAAAATGAAAAATGAGGATAGATTATAAGTAATGAGGCAGGGGTGTAACTAGTCATTTATATGAAAAGGAAATAGATTAATGCTTTCGCCATTAATTAATATAACTATAATCAGTCAATATTAAGACCGCTATTTATAATTTATAAACACTTAAAGATCACACAATGGTTAAATGACCAGCGTAATTTGTATCTTAATAGAACCGCTGCTTAAAATAGCAAAATGTCAACAATACGTCATAATTATTACATTTATAATTAGTTCCTTGTTTCACCACGTGCCAAGATATACTAGATACTCTACATTATAGGTACAAACTAGTATAAACAACATTAGAACTACAATAAAATCATTTACTTAAATGAAAATTTTCGAATGTTCCAAAAATAAAACGAATCGTCCATCAAAATGGCCACGAAAATATCTTCCATCAATTACTTAAATACACACACACACACACATTTAAAGGAATTTCAAGTAATAAAACTAATAAAATTATACTCTAGAAATACGAAATCGTTTAAATAAACAAATATTTGAACGTTTCAGTTAGATTTTGAACGTAAATACGCAATCAAATAGGTTTATTAGTGGATAGATACGGGGATACGTAATTATTACGGATACGCATTTCAGTAAATATTTATAAACAGACGTTAAAATAGAATTACGTTTTTATGTTGATCCGGTATCGACAGGCCAAATCAGACATATTGAAATTCTGACCTCCACGCAGCGCAAGCAAAAATCTAGTTAAAGCTATTTTTGTTTCAAAATATTTACTAAAAAATTTCATCGGTTTTAACAAAAAAAAAATGCTTTAATATAAAATGATTCATTTATTTTCTTATTTCGCAATCTTTATACCGACATCCTGTATAAACACAGCGTCCAATATTGTTTACTTTAAGTTTTATCTGCAGGACGGTAAACCGAGCCGCCACTCGACTCTTGCGCAGATCGATAAATACGAGAGATCTATAGATCTAACACAGGATGTCTGTGGGAAGAAAGAAGAGATCGTCATTTTTATTGGTGTATTTAATTGGCTATTGTTATGGAGTTATTTTGTTAATAAAATATGTACTAACTACCATAGGTAGGTAGTGTTGAGAAGATGTTGATGATTTTGACTGCTATAGTATTGTATTAGTTTGCCCGGGCCGGGCAAAAAGTGTTATCGGGTTTTTCTAT
This sequence comes from Caradrina kadenii, assembly GCA_947462355.1. NCBI lineage: Eukaryota > Metazoa > Arthropoda > Insecta > Lepidoptera > Noctuidae > Caradrina > Caradrina kadenii. Next base: position 783,495 of record OX381693.1, on the reverse strand, counting down.
TAAGAATATCTCAGTAGCAGCCCGAAGTTAGGAAGTCGGTGGTGTGATACCCCCGTGTCACGGAAAGCACCTAAAGCCGTTGCTCCCGGCTGTCATTCGTAGATCTTTGACAGTCGTTACGGATAGTCGGAAGCCAGAAAATCTGACAACCAGTCTTACCAAGAGGTATCGTGTTGCCCAGTAACTGGGTTATGGAGATCAGATAGGCAGTCGCTCAATGTAAAACACTGATATTCAGCTGCATCCGGTTTGACTGGAAGCCGACCCTAACATAGTTGGGAAAAGGCTAAGTTGATGATGAGTATTGTATTAGATTACAATCTGGTTAAACGTAGGTTTATTATTTTAACAGCCAAATTCGCAAAGTCGCCTGTAAGTTTTACGCTATCTCTGTCACTTTAAGATGTATTGTAGCGACAGAACTACATTCAGGAACGTCTTGAAGTTATGTAATTTGTATTTCGAGGGAAAGTTTTTTAGTTAGTTTCAAAATAAACTTAAAATTGTTATTTGCAGTTAATCGGAAAAAGAAAACAATACTGACAAATTATTATCTTAAAGTATTGGATTTTATTAATGATTAATCAATATACTTGATGCGTTCATATCATTAATACGTTTGTATGAGAAGAAGAGTCTAGCTTCATCGTGAAACAAAATACAGGCTGATATTTTTATTTTCGCAATCCATTTGATTGAATATGTAACACCGACAGACCAATCTAGTTTAAAAAAGGTGCGATTTATTTTATTATTATTTATTTACAGCATAAATATAATTTAATGAGGAGACGGTTTATAAAAACGCTCATGTAGGTGTTGTGGCATTTTTATAAAATATATATACTTTGTAATTTAATTATTATTTTATAAGTTTTGTGTTTAGACTAACTATAAAACATAGCCAAGTAAACAAACAACCAATTGTTATTGTAATTTCTCAATTATTGGAATAGTTCTAGTAATAACAAAGTATCAATAACAGTTACCTATATTCAAACAACAAGCTTGTCTTAAAGAAATTAAAATGTTTACATATTAAAAACGTCTTAGTATCACATTACGCCAATCATCACCTTCTTATCATATTGTGATGTATTGACATATTTTCTCACGGTTGCGATAGGGGAATTTAAGCTTTATTGTTTTAGAATAAGGTACGTTATTGATTGGGTTGTTTGTTTGAGGAAGTAAGATTGGTGCAAGGTGTGAGGTGAAGCGACTGAAATATATGTGGGTTGTAAAGTTAATGCGAAAGAGTCCAATACTTCTTTCTCTTGTAATTATATAAGTAACCACATTTTTTAGAACGTATCAAACTATTGTTTTTTTGTTGGTTTTTCGTTTACTCAAACCTGTTGGAAAAATCTATGAATCAAATTAATCCTCGGCTATTTGGTGCGAAAATTTTGATATCATACCTACCACCTTTTAGTAAATTGATTGACTTTTGAGCATGGTTATTCTCGATAATCTTACTTATCGAGAATAACCATGCTCAAAAGTAATTCCAAAATAGCATCCTCATCAAATTAAGAATAACGTAACAATATTTTTATTTAAGGCACCACGGGACTATTATACGTATTGCAATCACAGTAGTCTATAAGTCAATTTAAAAAAATACCATTGCCACAAATCAAACCTTGACAGGCTTGGACTTGGGTCCATAAACTAACGAAACGCAATAATATCAGAATAAACACTAAAGTTTTATTATTAGTTTAAAACATACGTTTGATACAGACAGTAAATAGTTTTGTTCCTCTACAATAATCATGTTATTATAACAAAACTGTCACTTATTATTATTGTCATTTGCCATTTTGAAGCCCGCTCCCGCCTCCGCCTCTCCCCCACACCGCACGGTGTAGCATATCACTAACAAACGCAGTCACGGGGCGTATGGATCAATTAATGGTGTATTATTACCGTAACCGTCCCATGAATGACTATCGGTCGTCTCGAATCATACGATACGGTGCGAATCAACGGTTTTTCTGAATGGGATGAGGTGACATGGAGGATGCAAGGATGGGTGAAATAAATAGTCTAGATGTGGTAGGGGTATAAGCAGGGTTATAGGTCTTGTATATATATAGGTTGTTGATATCTAAAAGATACATTCTTGGGCAAAAGAGTGGCAATGCTGTCAAACTTTTGGGCACTTGTCCTGTTGACAACGATGCTGACTTTATTGATGCCCTATAGTCATAGATGGGGGAGGGGTAGTCACCTCTCCCCCATAATAAAGACAACACCATGCTGTAACATAATTAGGAAAACCGATTTTTTTTATCAGCCTAGGGTTAAAAGAAACAGTCACATGGGGTGCCGTATTAAATGTTGGTTTTAAGTTGTTAAATAGTAGAAGATGGAATGTTAAGTGTTTTCTTTGGATATTAATTGGTTTGATTCTCGGTTTGCAAATTCAATAAGAAACGGCATTATATTGATTGGACCTTGACGATAAATTACAACTATATTTTGCAACAGCTAATCAAGACTTAGATGAAAATTGAGAAGACTTCAATTGATTTAAATCTTCATCTCCCAAACTACACAAAAACAGCAAAAACAAACTCAAGGCAAACAAATAATAATCACACCAATAACTTCTTAGTATCAACCCGTTATTAAAACTATTCGAAAAAAAGGACAATATCCATTGATCCCAGACTGGAAACACATGTGGAGGAAGATAGGGACGAAGCTATACGCCAAAAGGGGACAGAGAACATTTTTCTTTTTTTTCAGCCATCGGAGGCACCGATTTCGCCATATGTTCGAAGCTTCGATGGTAATAAAATTGGTTAGTTGGGCTTTGTACAAATAAAGGATTGGAGTAACATCGGTTTTGAATTGACTCTGAAACGACCATGATGAAGTTTTAGCGACAATTTTTACGCCAACAGTTTTGAGTGTGAGTCTCTGTACGGAATCAGTTTAGGATTTTTTTCAGGAATTTATATTTTTAGTTCTGATTGATTTGGATATATTTTTCGTGTAATAGTCTCTCTTTCTATCCTGTAAGACGAATTAGTGATGAGCTCTTGGACTTGCCAAACAGGAGCATTATACTGTGAATCCTCTTGATGCATCTAAGAGGTGTGAAAATATACTTATTGAAGACAATAGTTACAAGTTCTTACTATGATTGCGTTAATTTATAAAAGTTGTTCGTAAGTTGTTAGATGTATGAACTTGGTCGAGGCGAAAGAAGTATGTAAGTATGCGTAACAGGTGGCGTTCTGTGGTTTCTGCCTACCCCCATGGGAAAAAGGCGTGAGTTTATGTATGTTATTGGTCGTTTCCCAGCAACAGTTTTCGCTCAATTTTATGTATATGATCTACCTTTTAACACCCTGTGTAGTATCTTTTTCTCACACCTAAACAAAAGGATATTCATTCCTCAATCGTAGCTCTCACTAATCTCTACATAAGATATAACAAAGTCTCTTAGGCTTAGATCTTTAAAACATCGCATCGGATTTTAATGCGGTTTCCATCAAGATATAGAGTAATTCAAGGGGAAGGTTCAGACGTAAAGAACATCACGCTACGGCTAACAGGAGCGTAGCTGTAACCAAAGATGTATCTAAATGCGGGTGACACCGCTGGATAGCTAGTCATTCAATATTCGCTAATCTAAACTCCCACAGTACATTCATAATAATGAGATATAAATCAATATCTTTAGACAGTACCACTAACTACACCACTAACTCACCGTCAAAGTTGAACCAATTATTTAACAACGCGTTATGACAACTACAATGTAACCGCAGTTAAAATAACTTGCCATTCTTATCTCACAAGTCATTGGTCAAAATAGTTGTGTAATTCTCAGTGACCTGCCAATAGCCAATAGATTTGATACTCTGCCAGACTTCATGATGTCATGCAGTATTGAATATGATAACAAGAGACATGATGATATGCATTCGATACCGAGCAAGCACCAATGTAACCATTACAATTCGTAATGTTCTTTCTAAGTTTATCTCGGACGTCTCTGACATCGGTGAAGGAAAACATCGTGAAGAAACCTGGAGTTACAATTATTACCATCGCGCCTGTATTCCCCGAAGGGTTAAGCAGAGGTGTACCAATGTACACCCACAGTTCGCCGGTATATTTTTAGGTCCCATGTAATAGGGGGCGAGCCTATTACCATTAACCGGGCACAAATCCTAACTCCGAGCTGCTACTGAGAATTTCATAGAAAAACCCCATAACACTTTACTCGACCTGGGAATCGAACCCAAGACCTCTAGCATAGCAGTCGCGCTTAGGACCACTAGTCTAATGACGCAGTTATAATTAATGTAAGCCTGAAATCACCAATCTGCCTCGAGCAAGCGTGAGCGAGCAATGTTCGTGCCTTCTCTGTATAAGAAGAAGCCTTTGCCCTGGAGTGGGACAATAATAAGCTGGTATTGTTGTAGAAGTTATTAATAAAGAAAGTAAAGCAGTATTCTGATGTTATGGTATTATATAACGAGCATTATCTTTAAATAATCCGTACATAAATATTGTTTTAACTGTGACCAATAAAATGCAGCAACTAAAGCTGGGAACGAATCAAAGAGATCGACAGAATCTCTAAACTACATACGTTGTAAAAGCAGCCAATCATAAATTGATTACGCAGTAACCTCATCTATCAATGCGCACATCCCTAAATCAGGCCTAAATATATCCCCTTCGGTCACCTGTTCTTCATTACATCACGTACTATCATCTTCTGTCTGTATGATCGTATATGTATGTATGAGATGCAGTCAGTTTGTCATTGTCATGCAACCAGCCAGCATTGTCGATATTAATGTCATTGGAGTTATGAAGACTATCTGTGCAGATTACGTGAGAATTTGATTGGTTGGGTCTATAATTAGTAGCTTGATGATACTGAGGAAGGCTTTGAAGTCAAAGTTAAATCATTTATTTCAATTAGGCCATTACAAGGAACTTCTGAACATCATTCACAAGAAAAAACAGTTGAAAACAGTTGCCTATTCCAAAAGGTAGTTTAGTAAAGAGAAGAATGAAACTTACTAACTTCCTGTGTCCTGCAATTCTTAGAAAGACATTATCTTTTCTTTAATTTACATTAATCACCCACTCAGTAATATCTAAAAGACTTTTACCATCAATATCTTTCTCCCACAGTCCCATCGTATTGACGTAGGCGTAATTCCCGAAATCGACAGCTATCCCGAAATATACCGTCCCACGCGAGGGTGTAATGACATAGTGCCTCAGATCTTTAGGGTGGACACAATATGGGAGATAGCAGGACAGTTCCTTTACGTGTTAATCTTTGCGGAATTTCATTGCAATAGGTCTTATGCAGACAAAAATTTCTAAAAGAAACATTATTCATCTTTACAAATAAATATTAAGTGAATAACAGCTTTTTACTCAATGTAAATTATGTTTTACATGGTGACTGGATATGGTGGAATTTACACTAAAAATAAAATTGTCTGTCAGTCTGATTATTCTCTGTCGTCTGTGTTCGGACACTGACGTGAACAAAGCCGCACACATAAGCTAGTAGTTCTGAATATAATGAAGGCCCTTTATTGTAAATATTGTGTCTTGCAATACATTCACTAGGTTGATTTGTTTGTCAATACATTGCAAGTAGCCAAGCCCGTTTTCTACCATAAGTGGTAATGTAACCACCAACTTTCTCCTAAGACATAGTACATAGAAATACTTGTTCATATAAATTAATGCCCTTATGACCTTTACAGGTTAATATGCAAATAACCAATTAGTGTTTAAGTGAATACTTTGCATAAGAACGATATTTAACATTAATATCGTTGAGTGAAAGTTGTTAGGGCTTCTACGTGCCATTAGGTCATCATGCAGTTCTTAAAAAAGGACTCCAGGTCTATTGATGTTCATAGGTTAATAATGCATTTAGAAGAAGGATTACAGTTTGATAAAAAAAAAGAGTGAAGCTCCTGAAGCTATCATTTGGGAGTCTTTCAGGCTTAGATGAAAAGGTTGCGCCATCAGCTTATCACCAGATAAGTTGATGGTTAAACACGAGCCTATGAAATACTAAATTATGATGAATATCATGATGGTCCAGTGAATAAAACGCCCGCCTCTAATGTATGAGGCGGATGCGCAACCGGGGACGGGCAATAGCCAATGAGACTGTTTCTCTTGACACTTCACTGGACATCACTGATTTCGGTGAAGGAAAACATATTTAGAAAACCTGGACTTGTAATAAATATAAGTCTGAAATCGCCAACCCGCCTTGAATAAGCATGGTGATCAATGTTCATGCCTTTTTGATATGAGAAGAGGGCTTTGTTCAGCAGTGAGATAATACTAGACTGGTATTATACAATATCTTGCCCTTCGGCGTTCGCTACGGAAGAAGAAACGGTACCAACTGTATTCTTTGCCACAAAAAAATATAGAAATATCATTCATAATAACTACAGAATTCATAGTCACCCTACAAAGCAGGATGACAAAAAACAGTAGTGGATACAATATTACATATTCGGATGTAATTTTTTGTCTTCTTAAGGCGATAGCGTGAAGTTATGTGAGATGCGTGTACAGATAATTGAACATACTATTATCTCAGTCAATCGTGTGTTAGCCCGTCTATTGGAAGGAAATCGATCTGTCCTACCGTGACAAGAGTTACTCATAGAAAATAGGATACATGTCACCGCGTTCTACGGAATAGTCCTGTAGATGTAAAAGTCATAGCTTTGAATTGTGGTCTCATTCTTATTCTGTAGGGATAGCAAAATGCTGTGCAAAAATCGTAAAATTTAGGTAAAGTAAGCTTGAATTAAGATGTTATACCTCCCCCCCCCCCCCCCGAGACTAGGAATTGAAAGCTCATTTCAAGCTCACTTAACCGGCGGTTATTTTTTAAAAATAATTGCAATAGTGGGTATTTAGTAAAATCATTTCTAATGGTTGTATTTCTGTATGGTCTCTGGCAATTTTTTAAGTACATCAAGCATTTAAGTTATCACTAAATTGTTTCGTCTAGGGCTTTTGCCTGTTAAACCGTTCCAGTTATTTTATGATTGTCTTTTTTTTACTCTTAACTTACAATTAGAAAACTGTTCTGCTATGACAGCTCTCATATCATCTGCTTCCAACTCTTCGTTTATCACACGCTAAATCATACTAAGCATTACTTATGAAGCCCTCCTCCATTTTTTCTCATCCTCATTTCATTGAAAGTTCATTAACACATGAACATTATTTTGTTTTTGTCATAAACTATTTTTTCATAGTTATCTCCCCTTCGATTGAGTTTTTAAGCACACTATTATGTCGGCTCACACTACGTTAAATCCCAAATGAATTTTAAATTACCCTATAACTATACCTGAGTGTATATTTAGTATTTTAATTATTTTACTTTTTTGTTAATTTAGGGAAGTGTAGTTTATTTTGTGGGACAACATTGTGACACTTAAAATGGGTAGTGTTGTTACAAATGTGAAAGTTAAATGGTCGAAAAAAATATTGATATGTTTTTTATTTTTTTACAGTGGCAAGTTATGAGTATGACTTGGATAAATAGACTTAAAGTTCACTGAATTAATAGATATAATGGCAGCTTTCTTCACTGGAAGACGCCTACTTTGTGACAATCTGAACGTATCACATATGCTTATAGTTTTTGACTGAACGGCAATCCAAAAAGAGGAAAAAAAATCTCGTGAAGATAAATATTCTAGGTAGATCAAGGCGTTCAAGTTTCTACCCAGTCAGTAATTTTTTTTTGAATTAAGACAACAAAATAAGTAATTAATAAAAGTAGTTCAACATGTCTCATCAAGCCCTAATTCCGTAGGTCATAGTTTCCATCGCTTAGATAACGGGTGATCGATCATCATAAACATTTGAGCGACGGCATAAGTAATGCGATAGTCGGTCGCGAGTCGCGTGTGAAGCCTATAGGTGCAGTCGGGGAGACAAGTGATTAAAGAAAGAAAAAATGATTTTTATTTTTTTATTATTATTTTTTTTCTCATTTTTAATAATAATGTGTGGTGTGATGTGTGGTAAGGTGATGAAAACACTGCAAAAAAATCTTATGAAAATATTTTATTTTTTCTTTGAATTATTCTGTAATTTCTAGCTTACCATGCTGTTAGATATTACGAATGAGTTATGTTAAGCAGTACACTGCAATGTTTCAACTACTTTGACATGCTTCAATGTCGACTTGAAGGATTTATTACACAAAATAGATTTGCAAAGCAGAAGTTTGCAATCCAATAAATTATAGCAACTGTGTATGCAGATTTTAGCATTGTCTTTGAGATTTTAACTTGAAAGTAAAGCTTTTTAGATAAAGACTATAAGTTAAAAGTTCCTATAGTTACGAATAAACTGTGGGCATATTAAATTTTAACACTCTCGCCTACCAGTAGTCGTTTTGCATACAAATGTGTTCATAAACAGCCATTGGAAATGCAATAATGCACTGTACATTACTCATATTTAATTAATTACCTGTTCAAATACGCGATACTTTTTGTAATTAATGTAACTCGATGACAGCTTCTTGCTTCATAGACATATTTATTATATTATAGTTTTTTTTTTATTTATAGTCGTTGTAGAATTGTGTTCCTAAACTATGGCACCAATATTTCTTTATGAATAACGTTTATTCGGTGTTAATGTTCTATAGAATAAGGCCATTGTTCTGAATAAATATAATTACACTTACTATTCCCCGTGTCTTGCACTTTTGTAGGTACTCATTTAATTAGTCACTAGGGTCCAAATTAAAAAGATAAGCTAACAAATTAAAAAATATTTTTTTTAACAAACACTTGTCTACCGAACGATACATTTTTTTCTACTTGACTCATTCATGACAATGCTATTTTTTCTCGTCCATTCAACAAGCTCCAGTAATTGTTGCTAATTATTAATTCCGATAGATTACACCTATTAGTGCATGTCGTTCGTTTTGTCTGTAATATTCTTCTATAAGTCTCTGTTATTAGAACTTCGCCAACTTAAAATATAACTATCTACCTATTACAAAAAAAAATTGTAAAATTGCTTATCAGATATATTACATATTCAAAATATTTGTAGTATATGCTGTCAAAAACTTCATAAGTAAAAGTACTTTGTTTGTTAGTGTTGTAACATTAAAATATGTCTTGACACTGCTCAAGCAAGCAATTAAATAAGTATGAAACTGTTAGAATAACACATCTTGACGTTACAAACTACTCCTTCTGACCTATAATAAAAAATAAATTAACCGCAACATCAAAACGTTCGACATATTACGATCACACACAAGACCTTTCCAAAGTGACACACAATATTTATACTATTATACAATTTTAATAAAGAAAACTATGACAATAACATAATGGCGGTCAAAAAAAAAGAAATTTACCACAGCACCTGCCAGTGACAAACACACACGCGACTCGATACAACTGTATCGATAATCGACCATTTAATAATCGAATGGCGCGTCACTATCGTGATAGTTGGACGTTAAAAAGTGATGTACCTCATCGCAAGTGAAATTGAAATTGATCATTTCATAGAATTAACGTTTATTGGAGTGATAACCGTTATTTGTCGAACGGTCAAGTAATTGGATCAAAATATTTTTTGTCGATGACATAGGTACATGTTTTAGTGTTAAGGCATCGTTTAATGTCTATTTTTAATTAGACGTAAATTACAGTTTTTATTAAGCGTATTGATTAACATTATGAGCTTCAGAAAGGTTTGTAGTTACCTATAAACACGAAGATGGCATTAAATGTGTCTTACAAGCACCAACAGTTTATCGATAGATACGTACGTTCATATTAGCAAGTTCACTTCACTAAAAACTATCAAACACAGCTCACTGCACTGAATCGAACACAAATCCTAAAAAACGGTAACTCCATTCAATAAAAGAACACTCGTTTTAAACCAATACGACAAAAGGGCACTTAGCACACGTTCGGAAACCGCTCCGCTCTAAAAAGAGAAAACAAAAACGCATCAATCAAAGAACAGAAATGAAATAATCGAATTTCAGAACGTCGAGCGTAGTTCAAAGAGCACAAGCGAAGACCGCAACAGATTTAAAAGTGGAAATAAAAAACTAAAATGGCCGAACATGACTAATATCTGGCACAAAGTTCGGTGTCGATATGAACAAAAGAAAGCGGAAGGGGAAGGTATTTAGAAATGGAACGTTCAGAGCGCGCTGGGAATTGATTATTTTTGAAAAATCGAAGTCATTTTGCTGAATTTGATTGTTTGAATTTGGACTGGCAATGAATATTCTTTTTTTTGAATTCTCATTTTGATTGCATTTTATCGAACTGATCTCTTTGACTTTATGGTATTGAATTGATAGTATACAAGTGTAGGTTTTTCTAAAAAAAATCTCGAAACAGGATTAAAAAAAACGACCACTGGAATTTAACCCTCAATTTTTTTCTTCTAAACCGTTGCATGTGAACAAATAATTAGGTTAGAAAGTTAGTAAAAAAACGCTAAACTAAAAGGCATCGATTGAATGGCTAGTAGCAAACTTTTCCGTCACGAACCCAACGATTTCGATGCACGATAGATTTTACTACAGCCAGGTTCAGCTATCGACTGTTCGCGCGCCAAAACTTAATTTACATCTCAAAAACTGAAATTTACGCGAAAACATACCTTATTCCTTGAAAGCTGAGAGCGTTAAGGTGTTTAATGGGATGATTTGTGTGTATTGTATTAGATTTCTTCGATGTATTTTAGAATTTGAGGGTATTTTTTATTTACAACAGTGATAAAAATGTTTGCGGGCATGTTTTCGTTCGTTTTTGTTGAGTAGTCTTTGGATAGTCGTAAAATAGTTTTTAATGGTTTACTAAATCATTATAATGATGCGCCTAAGGTCTGGTATGAAGGAAGAAAGTATTATAAGAGCAATTTCTTTAATAGATATTAAAATCTTTTATGTTAGTGGTTTATCATTGAGACAGTTCACTTTCCGTGTTTGTGAGTATCGTAAAATTTAAAAAATGCCTTGATCTGGAAAGAATTCTTTAAAAACACGTGTCTATTGGACGTCATTACCAAAAGGACGTTTCATGGATTGCCCCACTTTAGTTTATTTTTTACAAATCTAGAAACAAGCACAGCACTAGTCAACGTTTCCTTCAACAGTTTTCAATTACCCGCCAATTTTGAAAGAACAAGTACACGACACAAACCACTTAGCCACACGACAAATTTACAATTCTAATTCACAGTTAATTTATATTATATTCCAACGTAGACATATTTTAAGATTTTGTCGAAAAATAAAGTTGTTAGAAGCCATTGTAGTATGGGGGGGACAGAGAACGGGCGAGCAGCACGCGACCAAAGATTACTATCGATGACAAACTTACCAAGTTACCAATATCTATTGGAATAATCAAAATTTCTAACAAAGTCATCCTTATACCTGTGCCTTAAAGTTCGATGAAAAATAGTTCAGCTGTCAAACGTCAACATTCAAATGTTGACGTTCGATTTTTTAAATTGAGAAGTGTATTTTTTGTTAGCTTTGGTAATTAATTCAAAGGGCCAATTTATTTCTTTTTTTTTTTTAAGATAGCTGATTCGATGCTTGCCTCCGTTTTTATTATAGTTCTAGGATAAATTAATTACAGTCTAGCTATCCTTTTATTTTACTTTTTAATAAAAAATAACCTATTCCATAAATTAACATTTAGTATAAAACTGTCAGCGTCGTTAAAAGTGACATTTGCTGTCAAAATCATGTCAATTACAGTCACCGTCAAAAGTGTGTTTAGAAAAAAATACTATAGAGCCAATTTTTAACACTTTTGTTATTGTAAGCCAGTTTATACACGTATTAATACGTTTTGTGTAATATGTAACACAAATTTAACAATACGTGGGGTAAAGCGTTACTAATAACGAGTGCAGCTTATCTGTAGCATCTGACCTCCCTCGCTAATGAATATTAACTAATACGAACTGCTGCAAAGTGGATGGTTACAGCTAAGTATGTATATATTTTGTCAGACTCGGTGACTCATTTTAAAATAGGGAAATCAGTTTATTATCATTTTTTTTGTATTGCTTTTATTCTATTTGGACAATAAGTAAGGGATACTAGCTTTTTGGAAGGGGTAATTAGTTATTATTTTCTTTGTATGTATGATTTTGAAAATTGCCTTTTAAAGGGGCTAATTTAAATTCGACTTTTTGACAAACAAAACATACTTTTTACTTAATATTTTACACTTTAATCTTTCTTAACAACGCGATACTTATACCTAGTCTTTTGCATATATTGAAAGTCCATAACTTCATGCGAATTGGCATCCCCCAACTACATAATCCATCTGACATCATTGTCTCTGCTTTACTTAAAACAAGCACAGACATCTAATCACACAGCCTATAGTGTTGTCGCATTTAATTTCAACTAATTAACATTACCAATCGATTCGTACAATCGCCTAATCGATTCAACGCGTGTAGAGTTCGTGCGGGCGTGTAATCCTGTTTGCATATCAGGTAGCACGAAAGTCCCGCACTTATCATGTTTATTGATTGACACGGCAGTAATTCAACCTACCAACCCCACCGGCTAACTTACGGGTTGCCGTGCAATTTGGGAGTTGGTGGCGGGAATAAACTAAAAAAAATATATTTATCTAATTAAAATAGATACTATTTCCATTAAATTAGTTTACATTTATTTATTAAACAATGGTAGTATAATTTTATAATTATAAAAATTAGAATGGTATTTTTTTCTATGGCAATATCTCTCAAGCTCTTTACATATGTTTTGAGTTTGTTATTTAAAAGTAAATAATTCAAAATTAAATAAATTGCGCTCAAAACATTTAGAAAAAAAATCAGCTACATGTCACCACAGTGTATGCCTTGGGCCGAGCTCACAAATTCACAGGTAGCAGTTTACGGCTCTTTGTTTGGGTGGCGATAAGTTTTTACATGTTTTATTATACTATTTAGTATTTACTATAACATGAACTAAATAAAGAAACAAACGACTTCGTGTAAGGAGGTAAAAACCGTTTTCCCGCTAAAATAACGACTTCTTTATTCGAATGTGTAATGCGTTTGACTTGTAGATGGTTAATATTCAAATTTTGTGTTCCATTTTTGAAATATTATCGTTGACAGCTTTTGTTTTTATTTTTTATGAAGAACTGTATTTTTGGCCAGTCTTTCAGAACTACAGACGAAATAACATGTTTAGCTTAGTTTAAGTTTCACAATGGTGGCGACAAGTTGCTAGACATTCGCCTACGCACTTTAACCTATTTCCCTGAACTGACAATTACAACTTAAGTAGAATAGCAAACAGTTAATACAGGCCATAATTATCGTCAAAACAAGACCGCCACAGAAGTAATATTTGTCTTTTGACCAATACTAACGAGTTGCGTCATTGACAGCCCACTCCCATTTTTCATACTTTACGTCTTTTGTGTTTCACAATCGTCTGCGACCCGATTGTTCTTTTCGATCTACGAACCTGTCAATTTACTTTTTCGTAAGCTATCGCTTTGATCAAACTTCGCAACCAAATTAGTTTCGACACGAAAACCGAGTGGCCGATTGTCTACAGACAATAGAATCGATGTAAAACCTTCCCCTTTCAATCGTCTTTTTCTGTTTCAGGCTGAACAGCGCAACAATAAGAAAGTAAAGAAAAAAATATTTGACACGCGAGGAAAAGGAAAGAACAATCGATTTAGTCGAGTCAAGAATCAATGGTGAAGCTCTATTTTTAAAAATAGAATGTGTGGTGGTGCACGAGGGATGTCCAAATGTCACGCGCGATGTTGATGTGGTCAGTATGAGCCGAGCGTGAGACTAGGACGGATGCACCCCACGGGCGCGGCAAGCCTGCCCGCCGCACCAGAGGCGGAGGTGCAAGCTATGCACTCGATGGACTGGCTCTTCAAGAAAGAGAGAATATATCTACTTGCGCAGTTCTGGCAACAGGTAAGACTAGAAACACTAAGAAACTACCTCAAAAAAAAAATGGATCATAGTACCACGCAGAAAAACCCCAGTGCCTAGAAAACGAGCAATAATTACTTAACTACCAATCAAAGCACACACACAACTACCAACATAACAACACCTTTTCAAATTACGAACATAATTACCTAACCCTATAAATGCGACACGGGGTCTTCATGCCCCAACCCGGACTATTCGAAACAATTGAATACCGATAGTTATTAGACAATGTAGCAACAAAATCAATTAATAGTTGAACATTAGAGGCACAATTAACCTGCAGAAACCCACAGGTCGGGCCGACCATCGAGACGTGATTATTGTATTGTCTCGTATGGTAATTGTGATTGGTGTATTAGCAATTTCTGTGTAGACGTTGAGGTTAGTGTACTTTGTAGGTAGAGAGGGTTATTCTAAAAGGATTGCTGTGATAAATGTTGTGTTAATAAAATTGGTTTAAAGAAAGCAAGCTAAGTCTTTTAAAAAGCCTTTAGTTTTTTAACGAAAAACTATTTTTTAAGGGATAATATATTTAGAGACATAATTTAGAAAAAATCTAAAAAAATAAAGAAAAATAATACAAAATATATTACACACCCCTAATGCTGCATCGAATCAACAATTATAACAAAACAATACAATAGTTCTAAGACTTTAGATCTGATCTATTGCGATATTCAGATCTGTATCGTCAATAGTAAGGTCGCAGGATGTTACGCCACAAAGGAAACGCGTTGATGAGTCGAAATCATTATGTAGGAATTGCTATAAAAAGTATTTATTGAAAGATTAATCGTCTGTAATGGCCTGTAATTACAGGTTATGTAAATAAGCTCTTTACTTATGAACTTTAAAGATTATCAACTCATAGGAATCATTTTACCAACCAATTTGTTATTTCTGAGAAAGAAACAAAAACATGCACTATATTCCTTTTTCAAAAACAACAAAATTCGAAATACTAACAGAAATATCGTATAAATCTTCGAGTGAATATCACAGATAATGAGTTGTGATCTGTGACACGGCATTGGCTATGTCAAACGCCATTCAATTATTACACGTCGCATTATCGTCTAATGTGTGTAATATTGAATAATAACATCGATCCTGAATGGGAGACACGTTTAAATTAACATGTAAAATGGCGGCGATGGAGGGTCAAAATGGCTTCTTGAAGAATGCTAAATGATTTTCTGGGTAATTTGTGATTAGATGTTTGTAGGTAGATTTGATTTAATTTAAGAAACTAGTTACTTAAACGTTTCTACTTGTGTGACACTGTTTTTGAAAGATAATTATTATTACTCTCGTTCTTTTTTAATTTAGTTAATTTTACAATAGACAGTGATTGGCATTACTTTTAAATTAAGAACTAGGTATTTGAATTTAGAACTAACAATAAAGAAACAAATTCAAACGTGATCGAAACTTTTATTCAAACACATTCCTTTTTCAAACAAAAGCATATTTAAAATAAGAACCCTCACTAGCATTTTAAATCCAGACCAATAAAAACAAATGCAAGTTCAATTTCGAATCCCTATTCTAGATTCTGATACGACATTTACCGACAAATTACGAACAATAGTATCATATACACTGCTATGCGAAATAAATATTCATTCGCGTTCAAGGAACGGCTACCGATTCGTCCCAGTGATACTGAACACATTTGAATGCTGCCTTCCGATAGTATTGTTAGTACACTAAGCCTTAACATTGATTAAAAAGCATATTTACATATATAATTTGCATACGCCGTGCCTCGAATTGCACTTATCGATTAGAACTTCGCAAGGACGTTTTGCTTTAATTTCATAGTTAATTTTATGATGTTTCTCTACTATTTTGCATATAAATATGCATTTTAAAGCTGTGTTCGCGTGTTCGTGTAGTATGTCACTATATATTGCGGGACTTCATTAATATGGATTTCTGTGGACTTGGAGGAATTACAAGTTGCGTTCAAAAGTGAAGGACGACATTGTCAGCTGACCTTATACCTACTTACTTAAATATAGTACATTATACTTTATCATCATTAATTAAAAACGTTTCCGTTTTATGAAAATTACATTGCAAAGTAACGAGTAATAAGTATGATCAGTACTTAATTTTATTTAGATTTTTAGCTTTAAGTTTTAGTAAAAAAAAAATATTCTAAGAAACGTGTGGTTAAAAACCTCATTAATGTAACAACAACGAATCTAGCTACATATAAAACTTAAATAAAAGAAACATTCCTAAGTTATGGTAATCACCTGCGCTAGTGAAGCGCCAATGTTAAAGTTACATAAAATAATCGTAAAATTTTAAAAGTTTTAGTAAATAGATTTGTAATAAAATAACAAAACAGTAATTAATATGGACATAAAACTCCATTTCTGTTTGCAAAAACATGTTACAACGAAAAAATTGCTTTCAACATTCACAATCAAGCATAATTATATTAGATTAACAACAGCAATTTCTTCTGCAGCTATAATAATAACCGAGATGCAGTATTCAGATTGGCTCTACTTACAATCTTGTTTTCCACATCACTAATCAAATATAATACCGTAATGCCACAAGTAATAAAGAACACAATTTAATTAAATATTCAATTAAAGTTTCCATCACATCACTATTCCATCTCAAAGACGTCATTTGCAGTCATATAATTTGTGTAATCGCTATCAAAACCAATAATAATAAATGAAAGATTAGCCACCCATCTTGTTTGAACGAAAGACCGAACGAAGAGGCCGACGACAGATTCACTCCTGTTAGATTCACCTGTCAACTGTCATTTTTCGCGGCAAATGCAACTTTTTTTTCATCATATTATCTTTATGAAACATTTCACGACCCGCGACGGCCAGGTAGGTAGATACTCAAAGGAGGTTGTAAATAAAACTAACAATTAACATCAATAAAATCGCGGCGGCCTATAGCTTCGCATCATTTTATTGTCACTATAATTGAATAAGGTCGGGCGAGCTTCGATTCAATCGTTTTTACATCGTTTAGCGGCGTGAGTAGCAAAAAATAAGGATGTTGAGGACAGAGAGGTCTTGAAAAAGCCTTCTGTAGTCTAGACTGTATTGTCTGATGAGACTTTAGTTGCAAAAAGTTGCATTGACAGTCAGAATTCGTTGATCTACGCAGTAGGACTATACGTATTATTCATGCTTCGTTGAGTTTTGGCACGAATGATCATTAGCGTAATTAATCAAAATTCTTCATCATTATAATTATTTGCATTACTGTCTTTATTTGATTTAGTTTTTGTTTCAATCGCTGATAATAAATGCTTGGTAACTCATTAGCAGATATAATAACGTTTGCATACAAAAACTATTCACGGTAAGCAAAACAAGTTCGCCTTTTTCAAAATAACTTTAAAAATTAAACTTCGAACGTCGCGTCCCGAAAGTTAATTAGTGTTGGCCAAGGAACGTCACCGCAAACATTCGAATTTCAACGCCGTAATTAATCGACTCGATTCATCGGCCGATCGTATCGGTTTGGATCGTAAAAAGAGCATTTCCCTACGAGTCGCAAACGGAATGCAATCGGTTCCCACAGCCTTGATGCCCCGAAGAATTTGTCCCGTGTCCCGTTTAGAGCAAAAAATCGCGTGCTTTCCCATGCCTACGTCAGTTCTGGGTCAAATAGTGACGCCAGCAAGGACGTAGACACCATAAAAATAAAACGGAACGCTGCCTCCTTTTCTTTAAGCAAATGAGCACTAAGTGTCCGAAGTTTATTTTTAGAAACTTTTTTACTCCAATTATCTTATTATCGTGCAAAAAGCGAAAGCTTCAAGTCTCCAAAAACGTGGAATCTTGTGGCGCGAATGCGGCTCGGGCAAAAACTGTAACCTGTATTTAAAAATCGATTGCAACCAAAAAATTGTCACTGACAAATGATTCGAACGCCTTGTGGTTGAAATTACGAATTCAAATCTTCGAATTTCGAACAAAAACCGCCATTAACCGACGGTTGTTACCTTTTTTCGGCTGTCAATGATTTTCGGGGCTAATCGTGTTTTTTGCCGATACGTTCGAGGCTAATCGATGCATCGGACTCACTAATTCGATTTGCGCCCCTCCCTCTGCATCTATAAGTGGGCGTGACCTATCGATCGTCTAGCTCGATCATTACCATAGACTCATCAACTTCTTCTAACAACAATCCCACGATATACAGGTTGATATTTATTTTTTCTTACCATTGGAAAATAAAAGTCTATATCTCGTTAATGTTGGGCGTAATTTTCGGTAGCGCAAAATCGAACGTTAAAAACCGCGAACCATAAACGAGCGCTCCTCACGACGTAGCTCAATAATTTAATAAAAATACTAAGAAAAAAAATAAAGAATCGATTGTGGTTGATGGCCAGCCGCACGAATCATCTGTGGAACATTCAAATCATCAAGCGCTGATGGTTTTTTAATGATATTTTTCACAATCGGCCCGATCATTGATGGTTATTAGGTATAGGCGAGTGCCCCGAGACATGAATGTTAAGACTTCGACACAGTTACCACCGCCTTACGAATGTTATATACGCTAATCTGATCTTTAACGCGACTAGATAAAGGGCAAAATCCTGTATAAATCATCAGCTATTAGTGGCATTTCCATGTGGTCGTATAGTTCAGCTGTGGTGAGAACGTCTCCAGAGGCATGGTGCGTCATACAAAAATTATAAGAATTGTGAATGTCGTACAAAATAGAAAACTTATGGCGTGTTCTGTTGCAAGCTACTTATTTTTCATTTTTGCATTTGATTGAAATAAAATCAACAGTTTAGTGCAGCTAGACCACTGTGGTAAATACGGACACTTTTTATTAATATTTTATTCTGAATAATTTAGGTCAATACAATGTCTAAATCAATTCAACATTTTTTCATCACATAATTTTCAAAGCACCTCATTTGACAACCAACTTTTCTTTTAAACCCACACTATATTATTTTGAAATGCAAAATCGATAGGTACACCGTTTAAAATCGACTAAACTAACGAACAATAGCGAACACGGGTAGCATCCCAACGGGCGGCGGGAGTCGAGTGCTCATTATCATAATCTTAACCGCTTTCAACTGGTTTCGACTAATTTCCCGCTCGCCGCTCGCGTGTTTAGCCGACTCGCTAATGCACCGCACTGATGTTTGTAAACATACCTTTATGAATGAATGTATCGATGTCTGATTGGTTGCACGTCACTATTGATGGAGTGAGTGAATGATTTGATTGAACTGATGAATGGGTAGATTCTGACGCAAGGGTTTAGAAATGGACAAGAAAATTTAATTTGTAATTTAAACATTTTTTGGTGCAATTACAAGATGATTTAGTCAAGAGTATGCTGTGCATGAATAACTAATACAAAGAGGATTATTTTTGTTTGTTTGTTTATACCGAATAAGCTCCAAAATTACTGGACCGATTTTAACCATTTTTTCAACAAACACTAGATAGCTAAAATATCAGGAAGTAACATAGGCTAAGGCTTCATAACATCACGCTACGACATACAAAGGCGGAGCAGTAACAAAAGACATAACTCAATGCGGTTGAAAATATCCACGCGGACAAAGTCGCGGGCAGTTTGCTAGTAGATAATAAAAATAAAACATTATGTACTTACCTATTCCCAGTAAATTGTTTAATGAGTAATATTGATTACTTTAACGTTAAATTATATGCCAGCTATTACTTTTCACTTACACGACAATAAATTTTAAAGCCAGCTTTCTTTCTGAAGTCGTTAATAGAGCAGATGTTTTGTATGGAAGAGGATTCAATGACACCATGACACCTGTAACGAATATTAAACGAGAATTATGATTTAACCGCTGCAGTAATAGACAAGTATAAAACTGTCTTTGGATTTTTGTCACGAGGTTTTGAACCCTTGTTGTTCTTTAGTATTTTAACCTTAAGGTAACACGTGGATTAAGCTTTATCTACGATACAATAAATTAAAAAGTCGCAAGATAGCAAAATACGAAATCTTGTTTGTTTCGATCGATTTTTTTGGTCAATCTGAAAGAATCCTTTAAAGTGACAAAATAATGTTCCAAATCGGTTGATAAATGGCTGAGTTGTCAAGCAACAAACATAGAAAAAAACACAACCGAATTGATAAACTCGTCCTTTTTGTTTTATATACTATATTCTACTGAAGACTAGTCCTGTAAAAGACTAATTGATTAATTGAGTCAGAAAGTCTAAAACAACACAACCATGGCTAAATGTTAAAACGAAGCCAATAAACCGCAAACATAAGTTTAAAACAGCTCATAAAGCAGTTAGCAGTCAATAATTGCTATAATATGTACATAGGTATTTCCGTTTATGGCTGTGTCAGTAGTAACATAGCTCGGCCTATTGAACGAAGTAATAAGTGAGCTGGTGCCCTTGAACTATTTGCCAGCTCTTTTGTGAGGCACAACTGATGTTTTTCCTAATATTATTGGAAAATAAACAATAACTTTTAACTGAAAATAACCTCGAGACAGCGACCTTTCCTTAATAGATTGTTGTTATTCATAATTTAAATTAATAACGTCTCAACAATTAACAATAAAAACAAAGATTAATGAACAGCCAATGACAACAGACTTTAATAACATCATTACCACATTCGAACGTGGAACACAAAAATTTGAATATAGAATGCGCCTGCATTCCAAATTCAAAACAAACACGACACGAATCAAAGATTAAGTTTGACGGACACATTTGAATTTGGAATTCTTAAACGTGCGAGTGTTGTATCGGCACCTAATTAATCGATTACGTTAAATCGATGGTTTAACCGATTAATTGTGTATCGATAACACATCGAGTTACAGATACAAATAGCTTGTGTTCGTGATTTACGGTACCATTATAGTAAGCGACAGCTAAGCGATGTCGCACAAACTTAAAAGGTTAATTGGATACTCCTTACGCCTAAAATAACCAATCGTAAAGTTTTATGTAGAGTGCTCAGATATCGAGCGGTGATAAATATGAAGCTAATGCATTATAATTTAGAGGATTTCATTAGAAATCGTATTAATGTCGAACGTATATCACGGACAGGAAATGATGACTATGGATCGAGATTTGGAGTCGATCGGCGATAAAAATTGGAGAAACGAAGTAATGAAAGATTTTTACATAAACCATGCACCTAAACCTTTCCATTAGAAATCCTAGCATTTAACAAATACCTCCTAGTTGCCTAAGCGAGAACAATTTATACGTCGTTGGGTAAAACTTACAAACTTAAAAACGCAGTTCCCAAACAACCTGCCAAGCGATTTCAAACTTACTATCATTAGAACAAGACGCCAAATTATGCTAAGTGTGTGAAAAAGAAAAGTTGTAAAAAGTCCAACTGAAATGTCATTCATGTTTGACTGATTGCTATCGAACTGCAAAATGTTGCCGTGTACGGATAGCAAAAAAATTGCATGACTTCAACAAAGGTTTATTGTTTGAAAGGAGATCCAACCAGGAGATAGTAAACGTTTCTTGTAATACAGTTTATTGCACAATAATGTCAATAAATAGAGGCGAGGCAAGGCATTGCCTCGTGCACTGTCGGTACATTAAATTTTAAACAGCTAGTTTGATTTTCAAAATTAAAGCAACGATTTGAATGTTTGCCAGATTTTCTAAGCATGCTTCGGAAGATAGATGTTTCAATTTGTGACTGCCGGTGCAGTATCGAGAATACCTATTCCATATAAATATTTATTGGTGACACTTCATTTATAAATTCCTTTACATATAATGCAGCTGTACCTCTCAGTTTCACATGTCGTTCGTCGTTGGTTACTGCTCGGCTCCCGTGTGACGTAGCGTGATGTAATATAGCTTAAACTGTTCCTCATAGATCCAGCTCTCGTATCAAAAATATTTTTTTCAGTCGGTCAAGTAATTCCAGAGATTGACACTTATAAACACACAAACAAGAATCTCTCTTGTTTTCTTTTATTAGTATAGATTACGTGCTGCAATTTATTGTCAGCAGCTTTTTGACACTGTGAAATACATAATTCATGAATATTAGAATGTCTTTCCAATATTTCTATCTATCCAACAATACACATTTAAAATTCTCGCCACGTCAAATCTCAGAAGTCATTCTAGAGAAATCGATACCAAAAAGCCACGGAACGCGTTGTTTTTGCCAAACTTTCCTCATCTGCTGACGGTACAGGCCAAGCTGCCCATTGTTTGCGGTGATACGCATCGCAGTTAGAATTGCTCACGCGCTGCCGGTGAGAAATGGCTTTATAAAGCTGGACCTGATGCTTCAAATACATCTTTAGGTGAACTACAGTCAAGGAATAGTACACTAGCTTCTAACAAGAAAAGAGAAAATCAGAAAGTATAGCAAATTAATATAATTATCCTCGATATTTCTCAAGCTAAAAAGACAATTCAAAAATGTAACATCATAAAAATACAATTTTCATCATCAGCCAATCGTGATCGACATTCACTGCTGGACATAATCGTACCCCAAAGATAGCAATGACCAATCCTACGGTGCCCACATCCAGCGATTTCCCGCGACTTTCACTAAGTCGTCAGTCAACCCTATGGGTCAATCTCCTTTCGCACCACTCAAGGCCTTGAGACGCTAACGGCCGTCTGCTCTACGAGCTATGTGCTCTGCCCATTGCCAAAATACACTACGAGTTTAAATCGTACTGGCGAATGAAAACAATACTATTAAAAAAATAACTGTACCAGAAGAAAGAGTAAATCATCATCAAAGTCATGTAGATTGACTAAAGAAGGAATCATCAAAGAATAGCGTACCTACCTTCAAGAACAGTGGAACTTGGCAAAAACCCGTGGAAAGATCAAGCATGAAAGATTTACAGAATCATGTTGCAATCAAATGACAAGCAGAAAGTCATATCACTTATGACGAAACCAGTTTTCCCGTACAATTACCTAAATAGCAAATAACTTGTATTCAAGACACGTAACAATGAATTGTTTTATTTTGTAATATGAGATTTGCATCATTGGGGCTTTCCCGGATGCCATGATTTAGCAAGCCCTAATGATTAATGTGACGACAAAAAATACATATATATTGTTTAAAGAAACATTTGGGCACGAGGGAGGAAAACTGTGTTTGTTTTAATGATCTTGTGGAAATGAGTCAGCTTTTTAGATTTCTTGAAAGGATTCCGCGAACATTTTTTATTATTTAACTTCTCTCTTAATCATTTGTTACGCAAGCTTGGGATTCTTACACGACGTGCCCTATTTCATTGTAATATTCAAGCTAAACAAAAAACGAGGAAAATCAACCATTATGTCACTGCAAACAATAAAAATAAGAAACAAACGCATTTCATAACTCCTGCGCAATTTTTCACGGCGCCGCCATTGACGCGTCCCGGCAGCCGTTCGAAAATCGAAAACATTTCAAATTTAGAACACCCCCGCCCGTGTTCGAACTCTTTCAAAATACGCGCGGGAATCGAAAACAGCGATTAGTTTTAAATGTCGCCGTTCGAACTTTAAAAATATGTCGTATTCTTAATTTTAAATATAAACCGACGAACGCGTTCTATTTCGTCGCCACTTTACGATGTTTGTCAGTTTAATGATTTTCGTTACGAAACATTTCGAGATTGGTAATATTAAATTTATTTGCGCTTTTAACAATTTTTCTTTTTGTTTTTATGCCCGTGGGCGGGGTTTATTTTCATATATTCTACTTTACTGATGGGCGATTATCGTAACTAAGACGTTATGTCATAATGGTAAAGCTTTCAATGATGGAGCAGAGCTTACTAGACATTATATCTTCCATAATTAACTTAAGAAAATTCTTAACGTTAAACATGCCAACAGCTTTTGCCAACCAAACTCCAAAGTCAAAGCATTTATTTAAATTAGACCACTTACAAGCACTTTTCAATTGTCAAGGTGATAAATAACCTTTGAATCAATGGCAATATCAACATTCCCAACGGTCATTTCAAATTTCGAATCAAGAACATCTTTCTTATCATTTCAAAGTCAAATAAAGTACCTAGGTACCTACATCAAGGCTACAGCTCATTTAATTCTATCTCCAATTTACCAAAACACAGTCTAATCAATACTTAAGTCCTTTATAAATCCGAGTCCATCTTCCTCCGCCTTCTGTCATCTGTAGGAGACGTCACTTTGACATCTCGGACGCTAGGATTTGTACTGTCTGTGATCGCAGCGAAACCCAGGGGACGATTGGACCGAAGATATTAGGATATTAGAATAAGGAAATTAATTATTTGAATATTACTAAACGATGTTTGTTGATGACACCTGTAATCGTGGTAACGGTAGATGAGGATATCTGTAGCGTAAAATGATTGTTAATGCTTTTGGTTAAAAAAAAGTTGCCCCGCAATATAATTTTCTCCTGTACCGTAATGTACATTTTTCAGTAACATATAAACTAACATATCTACACACTTGGAACTACCTGTAGGCCTCACAAAGGTTTGTTCGGGGCGGAAATCGAACCTACAACACGTAGCGTAGCAGCCTGTGTCTCAGCCACTGCACCAGCCGTGTGGAATACAGGAGAAACTTTCCTAGATTTTCTTGATAATGTGGTACAAAATGATGTGTCAATTGATAGGAACCGGCCAAAGAAGCAACTAGAACAGGATTTTCAACTTCTTAATTGAATCAAACTGAACAAAAACATGGTTTTTATCGAATTACATTGAACAAGACATCACGATCGTTATCATGTCTTGTCATGTAGTTTACATTCAGAAATGCCAATAAAGTTTTATTGTTACAAATACCTTTACAACACAACGACGCCCTTTTTCACAATTTATTGATTTATTCAACAAGTATTGAAAATATCTCATTATTATTCAATTCGTAAATAAAGATTAAATAATAATATGAAATAGGCCATTATGATAAGTTTAATTATTCTGTTCCGTGTATTTAATTTATAAAGTCATAAAAATCGATGAAATATACTTTATTAATCTTATTCAAATCCGGTTTTATTACTGATTAAGTACGTATGTTGGAAACATATTTTTATAGCTTTATTAATTATTCAAAATATTTTATTTAATGTTGATGTGTAGGACTGGTATTTATCAAATTCGTCAGATACCAAATAACAAGAAAAAAACAAAAAAAGAGAAATTAAAAAGAAGCTTTTAAAAAAGGAACGATTTTCAAATTTCGAACAGTGATTTGAAATCCTTGTCTTGTCTGACAGGCTGACTCACAGACACTCATTCATCTGGTGATACCAAGAATTTCAAACAGAACCCTTCATTTCACTCATCTTTAATCGCGACAACAATGTCTCGCCGATAGTGTGAACACATGTAACGCTATAAAAAAAATAATCTCCAACATTCCGTAAAATGGAGCGGTGTTGTAACCGATTTTGTAACGGTCACAAAAATAAATTCGGTTTTATGACATTAATTTCTTTGACAATGTATTATTGTAATGTTTAAACGAAAAAAGTCTAAAAATACGGTACATTGTGTTTTGTATCATTGACACTCACCCACTTGGCACGTGTTTTTGGGATAATGACGCTTTTACTTACGAAAACATTGGAGTTTTTCATATTTTTGGTGATGTATTTATTTACTTATAACGTAGTAGCATTTGTAAATGACGTTTACGCAGACGGAGTCCTTTCTTGGGGTTCAAACTTACCCCATACTGAATTTCATCAATATCGGTGTAGTGGTTTAGTTTTCAAAGCGTAGGTACCTAACAGACACACTGAGTTATTTTCGCATTTATAATATGAGTGTGGATAACAATTAATGTTGCACGATTTTTAAATACAAGATGCAGTTTTTCTTAGTTAAATATTCGTCAATCTTGATAAAATATAGCTCCTAAATGTATCGTAAGACTGTCATCCTAACAAATAAAGAAATCATTCAATGAAAGAGAAAAATTATAAAGCATATTAATAACCGAACAGTTCGTAATACACGCATTATTAACTTAACACGTGCCATAACTTGTGTATCAATTTAGCTTAGCCAATAATTAATAAACGTATTTTAACGCACTTTGTTAATTACTCATAACAACTCCCACTGAGCAATTCCAATTAATAACCATATTTACTGAACTAATAAACGTTAAAAATAATTCGTTCTTAATAATCGTTAATTAAAAATGGAAATCATCCATCAAATATTGAAGCAAACACCGATGTCTCGCGCAAATATCGGACTTTGCTCTTTATTGCTTTTCCGAATGTGAAAAGCATGTCAAATGACGTCACAGAGACACTTCGCTCAATATGAACAGGACATAAGCAATAACACGAAATGAAAACGTTAAAAGAAATAAAAGAATGTTCTAATTTTAAAATCGTAACGATATCCCCCTCGTGGTTCGATGGAGTTCGATTTTTGAATGCCGTTTCGTTCGGAAATAGCGCGCGACAGCTGAGAGACGACATCGGACTGTTTTTTATTACCTCCTTCGTGTTTATGAGCACTTTATGAGTTTTTATAGATTTTATTTTTCTAATCCAATGAAAGTCACACCGGGTTCGTGATCGGATACATTCTGAACGTTAGGAAATTTACGACGGAGACCTGTTCGCACGTTATTTATTGAAGAGTTTAACGAATGACACTTTTTCTGAGCATTGAAGCTAGAAAAGTAATTCTTAATAACAGACTACTCGAAAGAAATGGTCGTTATTATTTAGATAGGAATAAACAGCCAATTCAATTATTAAACGTTATTGCCTGTGCCTTGGTGTTAATGTGCTAAACCCCCCTGACCACATGTTTTGCAATAAATACGCGAAGATATCGACAGATCTTAGATAATTATGCAGTGATATGCAAACCTAACGAACTGTGTTTATTATGATATTTTTATCAAGTCTCCGGTTTAAAATTAGTGTAATTAAAATAAAAAGTCCCTTTTGATTAGATCATTCAATGGCCCGATCGATAAAATAAGCAATATCCTTTAAACGAGGTCACTTATCGAAATTCGAATCTCATTCGGTATTCAAATTACCGATCGAGTTCCGCACTCTATGCTCATTCAGAATTCGAAAAGAAATAAAAACCTATTTAAAAGAAGCTTCTGTTTGAATTAAGAACGGAAATCAACCGTCGCGGCCGCTTGTTCCAAGTGTGAAAGGATCGATTCGAAATTTAAAAAGGGGTTATTTTTTTAAACCAGCTTTTATTGACATGTTGCGTGTTGTTTTTAAAAAAAAAGCCATTGTCTTAAGGTCTGACATTTGCGTTTCGAAAACGCGCATAAATTACTCGGGTTTCGACGAGTTTTGTTTTAAATTGCACTAGTATTTTTCACGTCTGTACTTACGCACATAATTGAGATTATAAAGAATGCAATGAAGTCAACAGGAGGCTTCATTTAACTTACACTGTGGTATTCACTTTATCTGAATTGTAGCTTTATTAGTAAACACCGTTCCATAGACACTTAATAGTAAAACTTTAACCAGAAAATAAGCTTTTTATATGTAAATATATCGATTCATTACACAGATTATATCCAGGGTGGATATTTTCCAACCTGTTAAATATAATTTTATTGTTTTTCGAGCACTTAATGAAGTCAAATTAGGCATTTTCGGCTTCCCATCGGCTCATAAAAATGGTAGTAAAATTGTTGGTATTGATCGCGACCGAGTAAACTATTTTATGTTGTTTTTATTGTTATTTATAGTGGTATAAAATCGTTTTATGAATGTCATCGGTTCCTGAGGGCGGTGGAACTATTAATGTATCGATAATTAAAGGTTTATTTGGTTACGAGCAGGTAGGTCCTTTGAGGGACGGACTCGAGGGACCCACGGACTGGATTTTTAAAGTATTATTTTAATCTATTTTTTACATTTTTGAGATTCAGACTTCAAAGCTTATTGATTTGATTACCTACTTGTTTATTTAATTGAGATTTATGAATGTTTACTTAATTAATTGAATACTTCTGAATCATAACCTTATCAATTCACTTAGGTATACCTATGCAAATAAAAACATTTATTTCAAAACCCAATTAGGTTCGAAAAACAAATGAACAACCCATACATAGCTACTCTAGATTTAAAAACTGAAAAGAAAAATAAAATTCTTTATCTATGGTTTTTAATTCTACAAATCAAACGACATTTCCACGATCAGAGACAAGCGTCAGCCTCCATTTATCGGTGGTCGGCAAACGCAATAGACATTTAGCTATCTTTGCAACCAGTTTGCTTACATGTTTTTACGTACTTGGTTCTTTTTATTAATTTGATCAGCTGTACGTATTAATGTTACACGATAAATAAACCCTTAAATATAAAAAAATAAAACAACCTAAAATATTAACGTACCCTTTGAAAAAGGAGTTGGTCTTTTTTTGAAAATAAAAAAACCAAGTAATTAGATTTGGGGGAAGAAAAAACATTTTTAATCTGTCACAGTTTGACAGATAACTGTAAATGGTGTAGATTCTTGCTTATTATTTTTAATTAAGTATATTTTTAATTTGAAAAATCAAAAGAAGATGATGCTTCTATTATTATGATTCAATACAAGTTTTAATGGTGGCTGTAAAAATTATTCTAGGCTCGTAAAGAAATATAGTATAATGTGTTTGTGTGTAATTTTATGACGACGCCCGCATGATCTACTTGATGCTAATAATCCTTTATTTAAAATAATATATTTACCCCACCCTTTGATGAAGCGTGATACTATGATCTAATTTTCACTAAAACCATTCGATAAATAGTTTGGGCAGAACCCTGGTGTGATAGCTTTTAAAAATACTGTTTTTATTTTCAGGTAAATTAAGTTCCCGTATGAAACGCTCCAGTGAGTACCTACACCTTATTTTATGTTTAAAACAAATAAACTGCAAAGTAAACGACATCTCGACAACGACAATCAAAATCTAAATTCGAAAACAATATTATACATCGATCACAAACGCTGCCAGTAACAATTGATTCATAAAAAGGAACACGTTTTCAAATTTAGAACACCGATGAATTTTGTGTTTGGAACAAAAAGAGCGCCCCCTACTGCAAATTAATTATTAATTTGTTACCATTGGCCACCGTGTAGATCGTATGCATTTTAGGGTACCGTAAATCATTGTGTAGCTCTCTTGTCTGTTTTCATGGCACAATTTTGATGTACACTGATAGATTACTAACTACTTTGACGAACGTTGCGCGTACAAATGCAACGATGGACAGTGATATGTGGATAACATATGTCATTGTGAACAAGAGCCTTAATAGGTATTATGTGTAGTGTCTGGGATGAAACACTGTTTGTACACTGTTATGATTAGCCGGAGATCTATGTCTAAACATGTTGTGCCTCATATTAGCACACAGAATACTGAATAGGTACAACGGGTATTATTGTCATGTCATTTTCGGTTATGACAGTGTAAAACCAAAATAATCATCACAAGTAGCGAGTAGGTCCCTATTTACAGTAGCTAATTTACTTAGTCATCATGCTTTTTTTATCAGCGCATTTCCCCAAACAACATCCATACAGAAATCTACCTCTCCTTGCATTCCACTTTCAATAAATGATGCTTCTTTAAAATCTGTAAATTTTCTATACAGAACCATTTCCTTGCGTTCTGCCTTCGCCACTTCTGTTATTTTTGTTAGTTTAACGCTTCAATTCGGCAAAAGTTGATTAATGCAATATTCGTTTGTCTAAATAAATTCGGGAGAGATTCTTCCAATTAGAAAAAAAAAACAATAATTGACATTGACATTGTCTGTGTAAATAAATGACAGCAAAAGTTAAAAAAAGAATTTGATTTATCAAGTACATAAATTCAAAAATAGAAACAGGCAATGTAAAAGTTATGGTGACCACAAGTTAGCGTCAATAGACAAATTATTGTTCGTAGACCAAGTACACTTAGTAGCAGAATATATTGCAAATAAATGCATCGATATACGCAATGTTGAAATGTAGCCAAGGCAATAAAAATAACTACGTAGTGACAGAACAAAGACTACTTTACAATCAAACATAAAAAAAAAAATCTTCGTAACAAAAGAAACGCTAATATTTGAAAATGCGCCAAAATGGATGACTATTGGAAACTGACAAATTCATACTTCATATTATAAACGCAAAAATAACTGTATATCTGTTACGCCTTCACGGTTAAACCACTAACTAGATTTTAATGAAATTTGGCAAGTAAACTTAGCTTAGGTTTCAAGGAAGGACATAGGCTTCTTTTAAATCCGCGATAACCGATATTCGATCGAAGATGGGGCCAGAAGCAATCGACAAACTTTTGTTTTGTCAATCAATGATGACGTAACATGGTCAGTACTGAGCCATCACGCGCCAATTTTGAAAAATGTTTGAAAATCGAGTTTAAGATCTCCAAAGACATGCAACATTTAATAAAACACATTGCTTCGTAATTCTTATCAAAGTTTTTTAAAAGAATTTCTCACCTATCTAAACCTAACTCCAAAAAGCGCTTTAAAATGTTAAAACAAATATTTGAAAATCAATTTTCTATCAATGCCATCGCTCCATCAATCAACCCCACGTCGTACAGGGGTGGATGATGCTATAAAATTGATTAGCATCGACAGTTGGAACACGTAGGTAACACCCTCGTGTCGTAAACTGGCGCACCATTCTAGCACTTTACAAGACATTTGAGGGGAGGCGAAAAAACATGTGGTGAAAAAAGAAATTGAGGTATTGAGATTTTTTTTGTAGTCAATCAAAGAATATAAAAAGATAACCAAATGTTAAAAAAATCGAATTTTAAAACACTAAGCTTTAAAATTCGATTATCTTTTTTTTATTTCACCCAAAAATAGTTTTTGCTAACTGTTATTTCATAAGTGTTGCCTAGCTAACTGTTTTATGCTTTGTGGCTGTACTTTTCCATAACTTCGATCTTATCAAAGTACGTTACGTACACTGCTACCTCATAAATAACATTAAAACAGCGGCACTAATTAATAACTTTCTAGTACAAAAGCAACAATATAAAAATTCAAAAAAAATATTAAACTCGCCTTAAATTCACACTACATTCATTTATTACATAAATTGGATATTATGACAGCGTTTTTTGAAAATGTATTACTTATCCCTTTCGCGGTGAAATTTTTAACATTTGCGCGTGAGCCGCTGCGAATTATAATTCAAAATGGCGGAATTCTGCACATAACGCGACTTTTCTTTGTCCGGGACCAAATTTAGTACCTAAATGTATAATACATTTATGATAATTTCGACCGTAAATTGTTTAAAATAAGAGCTAAAAACGCGTAATTTTTAAGTTGCGTGAAGCAAGGGATGGTAGTTTTGAAAATGATTCGCAAAAACTTGGAGACAATGATCTTGCTTCTCTGCGTATTATGAAATTAACAAATTACTTTAGGACCATAAACGACGCGGTGTTTTCACAAAATATATGTTTTTGGACACTCAAACAGCTTTTAAGCCAAATCTTGGATGAGATTTTGGACTTGGATGGTTTTGGAGAAAAACATAAAAATATGACTTGCAATCCTTTTGTCTTAACACTGTTTCAAGACTGTAACCACGTTAGGTATGGTTTGCGTTGCTGCTGAACCTGCACTGTTGGATTTTCAACGTTAGGCTCAGCGCCAAGAGTTGAAAGTCGAACACTACGCAAGCTAAAATGGAACTGTTTTAAGAGATTTTGGTAGGCCACCTAATATTTAATCAAATTTGAACACCAATAACAACATCGCCAACGTTTGAATGAAAAAAAATAAAAACAAAGCTTGTTCGATTTCTTACAAACACCAAAAGTAACAAAGTGAAACAAATAAAGGCAATCGAACTTTAACCGCAAAGATTTCCCGACATCTTTCAGCCGATGTTTACAAGTTCAAAAGAAAACTCCCGGCGTTCCCCTCGAAGGGTCCGGGAGACCGGGACACAGGTAAAGAGGTGCTTAAAGGTATTTTTTGCAAACAGATCACGTTCGATGTCCTTAAGTGAGACATCTTTGTTTCCCCTCCGTAGCGATTTGAACGTGCAGCTAAATCGAACGCGCTTTATTGATTCTCGAGCGGTGTTCCAAGTTTAAAAGTTTGTTAATTTTTTAATTTTGGATTGGAGACTTTGAGATTTGGGGGTTTATTAGCATGCCATTCAATTTTATTTTCGATGTAATGGTCGTTGATGTTTTTCGATGATTATTCAAAAAAAAACTACTGTTCCTTATAGAAGTGTACCACCTACTCTAACAAAATGAATCTAACAGCTTTGGTTTATTTTGGGGGTATCAGAATCATTAATTGATTCTATGGTAAAAGTCTTGATTACATTGTCCCATCCACCATGTATGTAGTATGTAGGTATCAATCAAATATAGCTATTTCCCCTCTTATCAACCGTGTCATCACTTGACATAAAGCTGAAGGTAACCTTGCCTTGTACACGTTTAGTTTCTGCGCACGTCGCTCCGTCGTGTCCGCTCCGACTGCACTGCTCGGCAATTGTCCGCCTATTATCCGATAATGCCGATCAATCTGTTTTGATTGAATAATCAATCGTTAGTCAATTGAACTCGATTTAGTTCGTTCGAGATGTTGTGTTGTGAGCGTGGCATAGATTCGCTGAGAATTTAGAGTGAGATATGTTACAAGTACTATTGAAAACTTTGGTGGTAAGTGAAGACGGTGGAATGTTGGCGCGTTTGCGCTTATTCCATACTCCCCGTATCTACTCTGTTTGTCTGTTACGCTTTCATGATTAAACCACTGAACCGGTTTTAATGAAATTTGGTACGGGGTGAGTTTAAACCCCAAGCAAGGTCATAGATAAATTAAGATAAATTATTAACTTATGTATATCGTAAAACACTAGGCTGCTATTAACCAGCCCAGTGTTTTCCACTGCAAGGCAAAGGCCTCTTCTCATACAGAGTAGGATTCCCGCGCTTGCTCAAGACGGATTGGCGATTTTAGACTTATATTAATTTATAAGCACAGGTTTCCTTACAATGTTTTCCTTTACCTATGGTCAGTAATGCCCAAGATAAACTTAGAAAATTCATATTACTTATAATGATTTCCATTGGAGTATTCAGTTCGACGGGATCACAAATCAAACATTTATTAAAAAGCCGAAATGAGTTTTTTGACAAATATTTATAGTGTCTCGCTCACTCAATTTACGATTTAAGAAGATTATAATCTTTTAATTAAAATCTTTTTTTTTTCGACCATTATCATCCAATATTCGATACGTAAAATCGATTTGAAGAATAGAGTCACCTACCAGAGGTCCTAAATTTTTACGACCAATAAAAACTTGACTTATTGGAGACCTCACTCGCCACGTAGGTACCTCCACTAAAAAATCCTACACATTAAAAATTCGATATTACGACCGAAAGTTCTAATTTACGATGGTTTAAAACTAAACGATAGGGCTTTTTCTGACTAATATATAGATACTCAACAAATTGATGATTTTTATTACGTATATACGATTTGATGAAAACACAGTCGTAAAATTTTACAGTATCGTTATGGGACGTTGATTGCGGCACGTAATTCAGAATCAGATGATCGTAAAATGACATTTTGTAATGTGAAATATTGACCGAAACGTGTTTTCCTCTAATTAAAACCAGAGATGGGGTTCAGTGTTACACATCCCATTTGTAGAAATTAAAAGGATAAATAAAAGACGTAAGTGCGTACAAATGAGACCGGTTCCCTATTCTGTAAAAAAGTGGGTTTTGCTCTGTGGATTCTTGGCAAGGACACGCGACTGGTAAGCGGGCGATGCGCGCGATGCTCAGCGCTTTAATTGTCAAAATTGCGCTCGCGTCGCGTCTGATGTCGCCGACAAGCCCCCGCTGTGAGACTTGTGGATTCCAAAACATACGAGCAATTATCGAGCCGAGTCATATTTGCTAATGAAGTGCAGATGTGCTTTTGTTTTCTTTTCATAAATACTAATACAGATGAAAGAAGTGTAGCTGAGTGTTTTTGGGAAAACCCTTTTGATGAAATCAAAATGGCTGTCGTTTTAACTAGCCAAATGTATTGTTTTCTAACTAGCATACTAGAAATAAACAGCGACAATTGTTAGACTTAATTAACAAAATTTATTATCATTATTATCCTAATTTTATTGTAGAAGCTACTGTAAGCAAAAAATTAACGCCATTTAAATTATTTGTGACCTGTTTGCAAACAAGGAATCACGTTGATTGCGACTTTAAGTCTACTTACTCAAGAAGATTTTTGAATCTTTTAGAACATTCTAGCATGTAAACTTTCACCATCAATGTCAAAATCTCCACACATAGCACATTATACAATACACACTGAACACTACTCACGCGGCGCTCGGCCCTGACCTCAACGCATCGCCGACGGGAACGCGCCAGCGAAGGGGATACTAACATGCGCGGACGCACTTGTGCAGCGAAAACTGTGTTAATACTGATGTTAGTTAGAGTGAACAGGCTTCTTCTGGGTAAGCTCACTCCATCGTCAACTTTGTCTTTATCACCTTCGACCTAAAGAGAGAGAGTTAAGAGGAAACCCATCTCAAATTTAAAAAAAGTACTGGAATATCTACTAATAATGTTTTTGTTTTAATGGGGATGCTGTTTGGTTTTGAATTTGTTAATTAAAAATGTCAATTCTAAGTCTACCTTCAGTCTTTGAAAAATCAGTAATTAGGTTTTTAGTGTCTCGATGTACGAAAAAGTAGCTTGATTGGATTTAGGAAAATAGCTGTTAAACCAATCATAAGTTTTCACACTATGACGTATTGCTTTTTGGTAGGTTTAGTTAGACTGTAATATTTTTCCATATAAACTGGGCCACTTTTAATAAGCAGTGTTCTAACAGACAAATCAGAGTCTTAATAATTAGCAGTTAGATTTAATACTGAATAGCTAAAGTTTATAAATAAGTACAGTTACTCTTTAGACTGAGTAAAGTGTTTACTATTGTTATTAGCTGAAGTCATACACAGCGATGACGCAAACAAACTGTAAAATTCATTAATAAACTTCAGGATCCGTGACCCATTTACACCGGACAGACAATGAAATGCATTTTCAGAAGCCAGCTAAGTACTGGATTTCACCTGAAACTTAATTAATAATACCTACGTTCGTACCGTTTAACGTAAAAGTATTCACATACATTCCTAGCAAGTCTTTGTCTGAAATTCAGTGCAATAATCACAGCCAATCACAGGCAAACAACACTCAAAATGTTGCGATTTTAAATACACTATTATTATTATTGAAAGGGTTTAAATGTGACGCTTCTCGCAAAGGAAGAAAGCTCAAAATTAACTGTCAATCAATTCAGACGTCCGCAATTATAAAAAGGTTGATCTCAAAACATCCACAGGCCACTTTTTGCACGGATACCGATTATTCGACGTGACGTTCCCACAGCGCTCCCGAGCGATCGCCGGAATAGGCCCCGCGGTGGAATTAAGACGAATTCTTTTTACGAATTAGCGAATCACCTGTCTAATTACGCGCAAATCCAACTTTGAACTTGGAATCTGGAATTCTTTCCTCTCAACGGTCACCGTTCAAAATTTGAATTTTCAATCCGATAACGAAAGTGATGCAACCGCAAAAAAATAAAAACGGTGTAAGAAAACAATGATTAACATAACAAAAGTGACGAAGAGGAGCGTTTGTTGTGAATTGACAATCTGACAAATTTACAACCGATCGCTGAGCAAAACACACAAAAGTGCCCTTTCGAATGCAAATTTGTCAGAGGGATTCTTTTCCGAATTTTTTCTCCCCGGCGCGAAACTTCCGCCTATTTTCCCGCTCAACGCACATCCGGCAGGGGGCGCCGCTTCCGCTATCGGTGCTCGTTCGGAAATCGGATGAGTTTCACCGACAAAGATACGTCTATTCTCAACCCTCGCCCCATTGATTCTGTGTAAAGTGGTCATATTTTCTATTTCATATTTTTTATTGACTTTCAATGATTCTATTGTGTCGGAATTCGCAACTTTCAAAATTGGGAACATTTTACGGCGTGAAAACAGTTTCTATTCTATTGTGGAGCGGAATTTTCACTGCTGATAGTTTTGAGAGCAACTAAACCACCTCTTCATTAGTTAAAACCCTCAA
The DNA here is from genome assembly GCA_947462355.1 of Caradrina kadenii. Lineage (NCBI taxonomy): Eukaryota > Metazoa > Arthropoda > Insecta > Lepidoptera > Noctuidae > Caradrina > Caradrina kadenii. The sequence continues at coordinate 747,262 of OX381693.1, read as the reverse complement.
TTAAGTTTAACAGTCGCCGCCAATTGGCTTCCTATCGGCTATAAAGTGAAACGGCCGATGGTGTTTGGTTCAGACCACATAACTGGTGATCCTTATCGTGGTCCCGTGGGTCGGGTATCGGCGACCGCAAATCGGCCGACGATTGTCAGCGGCCATCGATGGCAGAGGAAACGATACCGCACCGAAGATATAGTTACAGAATTTAATAGGGGACCTATCCTGTGCTACGACAATTTAATAGAGGTTCAGTGATAAATCTATCAATTTGATATAACTGAGAAATATTGTTTTATTAACAGTCTGTAGTCTGCATATGTTTGAAAGTAGAACCTGACTGGTATATCAGTTTGAGCCGAAACTACTGGAACTAGAGACGTGAAATTTTGCACACGACTGTTTTTATGATGAAGGTGAGCATTTAGAAAGAATTTTTGGAAAGACAACCCCAAAGGGGTTGAAAGGGGGGGAGTGTAAAAAAAAAATATTTCTCAGATTAATAGACACGTATTTGAACCTCAGTAAACAATAAAGTTTGACATTATTCGTTTTTTTTTTGTCTTAAGGGGTGTTGGATTTTTAGAGTAAGTATTAGATCTACGCAGACAAAGTCGCGGGATAAGTGCTAGTAAATATTAAAACATTACCTAACAACTTTCCATATCAATACTTGGAAACTATGTCTTGTTTGCAGGTATAGAGATATCGTTTATCAGGTCATTAAAATACTGCAGTATGATTAAACTCAATAGGTATTATAAAATGAAAAAAATACGTCGTAACTAGCACATAAGTTGGTGATAACGATACTATATAGATAACTAGAACAAACATCAGTTGTCAAGACTTTTTAATAAGCCAATGGCGTTCACTTATTGACAGGATATTTAAGTAAAAAAAAAAAAACAGCTAGTTTTACTGATCCTGAATACAAAAATGCAAATGATGTCCATTGAATATTTTTTTACAGAGATAATGTACATACAGAGACATCAATACTTCATAATCTGTCAATGTATTGCAATGTTCCAAAATTAACATTTCAATTCTAGCTTCTCAAATGTGAGTTTTAAGCACTTATTCCGTGTCATCAACCTAACCAACTATTCGGAGTACAGAACATAAAACCCAATAGTATTAAATATCGAGCCAGTCTCGCTAATGGGTCGTAATCGAAGAGTTTGAAAACAACAGGTGCCGAGAATCAAACCGGCTGACAGTTACGACAAGCATCTGCTCAACTATCGGGATAACTCCAGCGGGATTTGGCTAAATATAATTTTCTAATTTCTTTTTTTAATATACTTCGGGGAAAATGTTTTACATTTGCTTTATTTACTGATCGTACATCTCACTTATCTGACGACCTATTTTTGTGACAGAAAAAATAAATGGAGACGAGGTTGTATAAATAATAAATGATATTTTTTATTATGCAGATTTTTCATATAGGTAACTACGTGATATAAAGAGCTTAAAATATTCCCGAAATATTCCGTTTAAAAAGCTCGTTTGCCACATTAATAGTTTCTTCATTCTATTCCTATCTTCGAAAGCTATAGCAGGTGTAATTTGACTCAGACACCCCCCCCCCCCCCCCAGTCATAAACTAATCACCATAAGAAAATTACAATAAACAAAAACTTACAACAATACGAAGAATTAACACAAACTAACAAACGAAAACATTTCAAAGTCCAATTAATACAAATATAACACCTTGCAACTGACGCTCTGACCCTTACTAGCACAATTGAAATTCTACTTAAACGTCACAAAGACAGAGTTGAAAATTGCGTGTGTGAAAACCAAGACACAAAGGGTGCTGGGCAAAAGGGTATATCTCAACAATAAAATACTTTTGGTGAGCCGCAACTCAATAAATACTTCATAGTATCGGTTTGAGGGCGACTTGACCGGATGTCCGGCCTTCGATCTTTTGCCCTCCGGGAGGGTAAGAGGGTAAGGGTTTACATGCTTTGAATGTATTTTAGTTATTTGTAGTGGGAAATTTTATGGCAGAGGCAGTTAATGCGGCTTTTGGTTTATAAATGTTAGTTAATTTGGAAGTCTCGGCTGGCATAGCTATTTGGTTCTCTGTTTATTCTGTTAGATTTGGAAAACAATGTTTTTGTTATGCTAGAGTTTGCATATTAATAACTTATGGATAATTATTATCTTAAAAATATATCTACCAACCTACAAATATATACTGAAAAGTAAACAAATCACACTCCAATTTCAATTACAAGAATTAATAATTTAAAAAAAATAAAGAACTGCAACTATATCTATATATTCAAGTTAACACCGAAATCCATTTGTTCAACAAAAGATTATAACAAAATTAATTTAAATTAACTTACGAAATCCAAAGTTAAAATATCACCATGTAACATCACATAATTCAGGACTAGAAGGCAAAGGTCGCTTTAAATAATAGAAGAGAAGGGGTTCCGTCGGCGAGAAAAGTCCGGTCCGAACCGACGCGAAGCAGTTTGATCTAGTTATTTGCCAACATAACTTGAGCTCTGTTAACCATCTTTTGTTAATTTTGTTGGGTAATTTATTGATATTTTTCGACTATTTATGGGTGAATTGAATTCAACCATCTAAGTTTAAATTTAACGTCTTTTGAATTATTAGTTTCTGCCAATTTTGGATTGTTAGTTTAAGTTTTTGCAAAATTGACAGGGGTCATTTTATAAAAGTTAACAGCAAAGATGTTAGTGGACTCGGTCAAGAGGTGTTTTATTGGGATAATCCCGGATTACCATTGTATCCTGTCACGGGCCATCGCCTTAATTAGGGTCAATAGTTCCGAGTTCAGTGTAAACTGTCGGTTACTTTAACCAACACCCCTATTGGTTTATTTGTTATCGAATAGTTTATTGAGTTAGGAGCAGACATAAACAACCCATTGATTGAACCGCTATTGAAAGTTTTGACTTTACTGTTACCGTTAAATTGTATTAACACTGGTATTTCATCAGCTACTGTAAGAGTGAAATAACAAACAAATTTACTTTTAAGCTGTCAATAGTCACATAGAATAATCTTTTCATACAGTGGACAGAGAAGACACGTGATTTGGTCACCACCCTTGCTTAAAGTGGATGGCGGTTTCTGACTTATATCCCCCTAATGATGTATGGATGTTTGTTACTCTTTTACGCTTAAACGCCTGAACGGATCTAGATGAAATTTAGCACATAGATAGATTATAGTCTGGAATAACGACTAATAATAATATAGACTACTTTTTATCCCGGAAAAATGTACCGATCTGGTGTGATAATATATCAACTATGACGCGCACGAAGTCGCAGGCAGAAGCTAGTTTGATAAAACCTCGGATTTCCTCACGATGTCTTCCTTTACCGATGTCCGCGATGTCCAAGTCAAACTTAGAAAGTACATAAGAACTGGAAAATGTCACATTGGTTGCAAACCCACAGCCTTCTGCATGAGAGGTGGGCCTTAACCATTTGGCCATCACAGCTACTTAGAAAAATCCCCTTAATAAATAAGACATTGAAATTAATGTGTATTGTACTCAGTAATAGACTAATGCAATAACTAATAAAGTAGATTATGTCATTACGAATTTGATCACCTTGACATCACCTGCTTAAGTCAGGACAGACGAACAAAAAACTAATCCCTGTGACGAATTCCATCCATTGATCTCTTTCATCTATTGATCGATCGAGATACAAAGCACAAACAATTCTAAAACGATAAAAAACTTCACGTCTACTGATCGAAAAAGAACTCTATTCTAGACGAGGCAGCGTTCATATTGGAATGTCTTTTTCTTAACACGTGCAATCTGTTTACGAAAGGTTAGCGGATATTGCTTATTAATGTTATGACTGAATCAGACTATTGGCAATAAAGATGATTGAGTCGGCTAAAGGTACGGCTGCGTAGGAACTGTTATTGTTATGATACTCACATGTAACCATGATATGGAACAGTTTAATACACTTTAAATAAACAACGCTACATAATCTAGGTATACTCGAGAATAAAAATAGTCTCGCCTCCATAGAAACGATTCAAGTGAAGTAGTAATTCAACAAGCAATTATTAGAATCTGTTTAGATTTTTAGCAACTTTGAACATCAGACGTCTAAATAAATATTATGAGTAGTTACACATACAGTTAGTCCATTGTTCTGACTCACACATAATCAAACACGCCATTTGATGTGATTGAACTCAGTTTTTCAATGCCACACCAAAAAATCTATATTTGAATTTATACCCGCCGTAAAATATGACAAAAAGATTAAAAACAGTGTTTTTAACGATACAAAATATATTTTCTAAATAAACAAAGCCCCATTAATATCTTTCTGACTAATTACCGCCATGAGAAAAGACCAGGATTAAAGATATACCTACATAAATAATCATAACATAAATACATCTCTATGAACAAAATCAAACAAAACTCCACACGATTGAGACGCCACATGTATCATATTTATGTTTTGAAAAGTTATTTCTAGTTGAATCTAAATAACGAGTTAACTGGCTTATACAAATATCCTTACTAAACTAAGACAACATAATAAAAATTATTCTGAACATTTGACGGTTCGTATTATTTATGTTTTATTTCTCTCGGATTTTTGACTTAGGTGTAGTTTAGTATTCGGATGACATATGTAGTTGACAGTTCTGTAATTTGAATAGAGAATAATTTAAAATGTCAAATTTGGAAACATTGGTATTTGAGGGTTTTGCAAAGCTAAGTTTTTAAATTTTTTAAGCCTTTGTAAATCTTGTGTCAAAGACATGATTGGTGTTATCAGCAAAGTGATAACTGCGATCTATCTATATTTATTTATATTCATACATATATTATCTAACCTTTTTTTTATATAAAGTAGACCACGAGAACACAACCCCGTTAATAATAACTTGTTGGATTGCATTATCACCATAAAATCATGTGAATCTGTGAAAAATAAAACTTGTTGCTCCTTAGAGAAAAACACTTGAAAAGTCAAATAATAAGCCATCAGATCTAATATACGGGGTATTTAATGTACCTCACCCGTTGTAATTATAGTCACGCGAAATAAAGGATATTGTATCATTCTGTTCATAGACAACTTGGGACAAAAGCCTTCACAATTGTCAACCAGCCTCGAAAGTCGGATATTACGTAAATTTTGACAGCCCTAAGACAATTTGACATGTCTAAAACTCATCAAATGTCAACAAAATCTGTTTAGTTTTTTTATAAAACAAAGCTATTTTGTAAAACTAAAACGTATCGCCCTCTAAACTCCCACAACACTTAATTTACATAAAATGTGAAACAAACAAGAATATTTCAATTAAACAAAGTACCAGGCATTCATAAACGGTTAGCATTTTAATACATTTTATTTGCCCATTATTGCTTGCTTGATAAGAAAGAATGCGCAGAGTAAGAGCCGGTCCTCATCTCAGGACGACCTGCGCCGCTGAAAAGGACGCATATATGGAAAAAACTCGGGAGCGAAAGAGACACCACCACCTCCGATAACACGTCAATACATTCCTTACGGCACCCACACACGAGAATCGTCCGTAACTCCACAGCATAGAGTCGAATATCGTTTATTTGGGTTAATGGAAAACCGATACGACATCAATATGTTTTACTGCGCCATTCTGCAACCGAATCTATATTTTAAAACGGTACAAATAAGGTTGAATTTGGACTTTTAGTGGTTTTCTTGGAAGGCGTACTCGATATCTTGTAAGATAGTCTGGGCGTTCGGAACCGATCGAACGCCGATATAACGTTATTGGAAAAACACCTCTATAGAGCAAGCGTAAAGGTTTTAGTCGACAAGGCGTTCCCGTATTGGGACACGCCCAAGTCTTATATGGAAAAATGAGGAGTGACTTTTTTTATTTCCCTCGATCGTACCCGCAATATATCGAGATAAGACGTATATTATTTTATTTCATTGTTGATAATGTTTTCTTTATCTCATTCTGCTTTGATTTTTCCAGGTACGTTAAGATGCTGTGTCTCTATCAGGTAAATATAGATAACCTAAATGTACAGTCAATAAGGAATGAGTAATCCCTTCGTTTGAACAGCGTCGAGATTTTTTATTGGCGTTTAAAATAATACCCCTACTTGAAGCCTGTGATACTTAGTAAGAAGATAATTCAAATTGGAAAGATAACGGCCATAATTGGAACACACAAACAAGACCTACCTACCTACAAGCGAATTTAAATAAAGAACTCAATTCGAATTGTAGTCGCAAATCGCGCGTACCGTTAATTCGTATTGAATTTCACGCTAGTGTTCTAGAACAATCCCAATTTGAACAACAATTAGAGCTCCTATAGGTGAACAAATCGAATGAGGCTGAACGCGATCCCGCCGCAGGCACAATGCGATTAAAACTGCGATCGAAACAAATGAAGTGAAAGAGCTCGATTAACGATTTCAAAAAACGAACGCGTTCATTATGCGTTAGTATTTTAAAACAATACGCCATTCAGCCATTGGCCCGTTTGAATATGGAACGTGATGGACAGATCCACGGGTTCCTTTTAACTGTTTATTTCGGGTGCGTTCAATTTCGCTACCTGTGTCAAGGATTTCATTATTTTTTACGAATTGATTGACACGGATCGCCGGTAAAATGTCTATCAATATGACGTTTTAAGTGTTGCCGCTGCACACTGACGGATTCTGCTTCATCCAATTTTGAATTTGATGCCGTTTCGGTTGTATCTATTTGTTTTTATGACAACAAAATTGGCTGGAATAGTTTCTGACGTTTTATTTTAGGGTCTAAAATTCAACTTCAACTTGAAAACTTATCAAAGTGGCCGCGTTCAATGGAAGGTAAATCATCGATATTAAAAAGCGATTGGGCAATCCACATTGTTCTAAATAATCCAAGCTATTTGTACACAACAGACATCTGTTCCACCGACATCAGAGCAAACAAAAAGCTATAATCAAAGGTGGCCGGTTTCTTGTCGGGCGCGCTATCGGCCCATTTGTCCGCCGCGCCTACGATCCGATAGCCGGCTCGCCACAAACAACAATTTAGCCCCAACAGTGATTGATACAACCGATACATCACTAAACGCGTTTTTCTATGAAAAATTGCTATAATCGACTTAAAAACTCATTAGGCCGAAGACAAAGAAATCTTCCGACCGCCATTCGTCTAATTTGAGTTTCTCGATCGAGACGAATTTCAGTCGTGATTACCGTTCCCCTTTTTTGTGTTATTAAATGCCATCAAAGAATTTTAATACCATCATCCTTAATATTTGATGTTTTAGTATCATTGAGTGATAATGTCCTTGTGTTAGTGTCTCGTGTTCGTACGCAACGCTTGCGTGTCTGCGTGCGCATGTCCTACGTCACCGGCGTCACATTCATTAGTGTTGACAGCACAGGAAATAGTAATAAAGCGTGTACGCCGCACAAAAATCATAAACAAGAATAAATAATTTAAATAAAGCATCCATATTTGAATGCGACTCGACAGACTCCGTTCGGGGGGAACTCTTTCATAGTTCCGAAAAAAAAAAATCGATCACAATGCACACGATATTAAAAAAAGTGTGTCACCGTCACCATTCAAATTAAACGACAAGATAATTTTTGAATATGTATCGTGGTATATTTGAATAAGTGTTACATTAATATTCTTTTGTGATAATTTCGAATTCGGAACGCCCACGCCGTCCCATTGTCTCGCAAGTTATTGGCTCATTAGGCAACGTGTCGCTTTGTCTCGAACGATTTGAATTTTTGATTTTCGAATCGAACGTAATTGATTTGTGGCTCTTGTTCGAATAACGAATTGTGTAAAATAACCCTTAGAATAATTTCATTAATCTAATAAAATATTAATGTCACAGCAGTTTGAATTAAACCGCTCAATGTTGGCATAACAACTCATTATTTCAATTCCAACAACAATGAGTTATCTAAATAAAAAATCTCGAAATGTCAAATTGACAGTTACAACTTCCGTATTACTCGCGCGCGTTATCTCAAATCAAAATGCGATTCGAACGTATACAAAGGAGCGAAATGATATATTTGAACAATAAGAAAGCGAGAGTCGCCCACGTGTGAGCTTGGGACAGATGTGCTCACAAATTACGTATGCTAATGTATCTTGTAATCCTTCCGTCGGACCTCCCTGCGCCGCGTCACCTTGTCTCGCGGTATAATCGATCGATTATGAATGCGGGCAATGATTCTCGATTATAGTTTTGAGATGTCGCGTCACTCAAAAACTTGACGCGCCTACAGTTTCAAACTCCGAACACAAAATGGCTGTAACTGTGTACCTTCGTATATTTGAATATCGAAATCGTCGTAAACAAAGTTTTTCTGTCAACAAATCAGGGGTATGTTCTTTTTATTAGGCGCCGGTTCGAATGGCATTTGTCGGTAACGGTACCCCCAAATATGAAAAGGAATAACGTCAAAAATGAACGAATCCTCGCGACATTACCGGTAATCATGCTTTATGAGTTTCCCCTGACGGAATACGCCGCCCCCATCGGTGACACGTATACTTGTAAAAAGTTAAAATTGCGTAATATTACGCTCACGTACTTATTATTGGCATTCATCGTAATAAACGCTCAAATTATCAGCCGAGGCGAAATAACATGTTGCTCTTCAACTGGAAACTGTACACACGCGGTACATCCACCTACCGCATTTGCATAGAACGGCCTATTATAAGTCATTATCGTAAATTTCCGTTCAATATAATAACATGCGTTGTGTCCCGCAACAAAATTTTATCAATAGAAACGTTGCGATATTTCGTTTGAAATTAGAATCAGTACCGTTTCCGCTTCCGTTCGATATTTGAACTCGCGCGTGTGAATTAAGAACGCCGTTCTAAATAAATGATAACTGTCAATATATTTCAAATGGAGAACGCGACTGTTTGAATCGGGAACAATTTGAGGAATTTAATTTTTCTGAGACACCTGAACCGTTGGTTCGGGAACAGATAGCAAGGGAAGAGGCAATAACCATTAAAAGCTTGCGGAGGGCCGTTCCGAAAGTTTTCTTTTCAATAACGCGTCTAATATTCAAATTAGAGGCACTAAGGCGAGGAATTCTCAGCGATATATCATCGAAGCTAATCAGATTTTTTCCTTGCTCCGTACATTTGGTAAAATGTTTCGGGGATTAAATAGGGTACGTTGAGACGAGGATAATTTAGTAGTTTCGTTGCAAGATTTCATTTTTATGCGAATACTTATTGTGTTTTTGTTGGATCCATCATTTATCTTTTTGCACACCTCGGTGAATTTAGAATCTATTGGAAGTGTTTTGGAAATATGTGTATATGTTATGTTCTAACAAGATATAAATCTTCAATAAAGCATCTACCTACTCCTACCCTAAGATGGAATTATTAAGAAATATTCATATAACATCATCCCCTACAAAAATCCATCCATATTGGCATCCATAACTTTTTTTTTATTCCAACCATAATCTCGAACACACGCATTAAATCTATCACACATACAATTTAAATTTGGAACGCGTCTCTATACTCACGAGTGGAGACAGAATCTATTCAAATATGGCGTCTTCCATATCAAATGTGTCGGTTCATATAAAATTTACGAAGAACGGAGGCAATTCCTCGATGCCGTCAGTTGGCGAACTCTCAATACACTCGGGCGCTATAAAAAATAATTTAAATTGCTCTTACAGTGACTCGCTATCGCTCCGAACATTTGCATACTAAAATAATGCAAAAATCTATGCGCGGAACGCACTTGAGGCGCGTTCGCATTTGCACACGATAATTTTATGTCGTGTCGTCTATTAAGAGAAGACTGATCTGCTGGGCTACGTGAAGTGATTACTTACATGTATAGTTTTTTTTTACATTCTAATTGGCACGTTCTAGTTAGAATTTTTAGTATGCTAAAATCGATCTATTATCACTGACAGGACTCATTTTATTGTAGCTAGTAAGAATACGTTTTTTTTTTCACATTTCATTTTATTGCGTAAATATATGCATTTAAAAGACGTTGATCCCCAACTAGGTGTATACCTATGTTGGGATTGGGATAAGCGTAATACAGTAGTGAATGATCAAGTACTTACATCGCCGCGATATGACTGTTAATATTCATATTATTAGTATAATTGCTTTTTGAGCTGGGTTAAGTGTTTCGCTTCGCCAAGTGTTTCCAAATACTTGTACTTTTCTTCGCGCCACCTCGATCCAGCCCTCCCGGTGCGAGTCTAGGTCGTTGATAATATTATCCCGAGTCAACGTTTTCTACCCCTCCGTACCTGTAGCACATCTCCCGTCACGAGAACATCCTGGGACATTGGAAACGCACACAAACATTAGACGCGTGGGGCAAAGAAATTTTTATGTGTTATTTTTTTTTCTTGTTTTGAAATATGTACGCCGTTAGGTTATTTATGGGCTCCATAGAGGTTATATTTCGGGAAGTAATGAGGTTTCGTTCGGAAAGGGCAATTTAAATGTGCGTAGATTGAGTCGTTAGGGGGCGCATCGGTCGCTCTCCCCGCGTAAGTAACTCGCGAGCGATCACGCGTGGCCCCGATCAAATTGTGGCTTTTAAAGAAATGCGTAAAGCGCGTAAGATTGAGAAAATTGTCAGAATATATTAAATGTAGGAAAATAGGTAGTGTGGTGCTTTCAAGAATCTAAAATCATCATCATGATTATCAGCCGAATGAAGTCCACTGCTGGATAAAGGGTCAGTGGGTCTTCTTAGGGGAAAGGCCTTCCCTAAAGATAGCCACAATGGCTGGACCTGCGATGCCCGCATCCAGTGAAATGATTTTTATTTAACATAATTTTCAAACTTGTCTGAATAATCTGCAACAATATTGGCACAAAATGGAAAAGAATGTAAAATGCTAATGAAATGAAGAATTACCCAATTTAATACAAAGAAAATACTTTAAAAGTACCTACTTACACTTACACGAGCCAAAAGCAAAAAGTTCGAGCAAAAAGTGTTATTGGGTTTTTTCTATGAAATTCTCAGTAGCAGCGCGGAGTTAGGATTTGTGCCCGGTTAATGGCAAACTGTAGGTGTACACTGGTACATCTCTGCCTAAACCTTCAGGAAATACAGGCGTGATGGTATGTGTGTTCCGAATTAGACTTTTAACGAGTACAACAATTCTCTGTAAATACCAGCAAATCTCCAAAAAACCTCGATTAATTGATAAATGTATGAAACCAAAAAGCACAATGCTAACGTTCGCCAAACGGAGCGAATACAACATTTACGTGTTCAAATACACTGGACACGGTAGATAAATTAAAAAATTCACCAACTACCTGTACACCGCTACGTTTGAAATCTGATAATGAGAGCGGTTCATAAAAACTCTTTTATTCATAATTTTTATTTATATTAATTAAACATGCGCCAAGTGTACTGTGACGGGGTTAACGCACGTTTTCGTTGAGACCGGCCCCCGATATCGGAACACCAGAAGGTACCTAATAAGTAGGAAGTACTTAATTGCCATAACTGGCCATTCAAAATTTTTAATTTCTTCTTTTTTTTTGTTTCCATATAAAAGTTTAATTGTCTTTTTATTATTATCTATGTCTCAATTTTTTTTTGTAGGGATGTCATGATTATCTAAATTCGAATTTCGAATAATAAGGCATTCGATTATTCCAGAACCAATTTAAAAATTTCCCATATTTTACTTCAGTCAATTTTACGCAATGTTTTTTAAATGTTAATCACTTGACCAGCTCTCAACTATATATTCTAATATGCCATTTTTACCATGTTCTACCAGAATAAGTAAAGTTTAACAACCTTAACTTCATAATAAAATGTGCGTAGGTAACTCAAGTTATTCTTAATTAAAGTTCATTAATTCCAAACTTATCAAAACCGGTAAACAATCTAAACTCCACCAACTAGCAAAGAGGTCAATTGCGGTACCGAAAATAATAATTCGAACGAATTAATATGAATTATTGTTTACGGCGCACAATTACTAAATAAATTCAAATTGCACTAATCCAACGCTCATTCATTGGACAAAACAATAATATTTTCTCATACAAAGTAGATCATAACATAATTTTTTTTAGACTTTACTACTTTGGTAATAAGCGTGATTTTCCTATGGCAGCTGATGTTTTTAATAGTGATAATTAATTAAAAAGATTATATATCCAGTAAAACATTTCCAAATTCTTTCGGAGTCAACGGATCGTTGGACGTGAGACCGGCACTTACAGCTATTGTTTAATTTTTATTATTCGGACCGTTACCACGATATACTTTTACAATTAGCTTTTTATTGATGACCGTTAAAGCTACTTAGGTTTCGGTATTCGAATTTCGTTTTAATTTGGAATAATTATGATTTTATTTTTCTATTCGTATATTTTATTCAAGATTTTTACTTTGAATTTAAAATCTTGGATACATTCTGATAAGTTATATATTTTTTTATCTAATATCAATGTTAATACTAACAAGTCTTAATATAATAAATCCTTGTAGGAAACAGAAAGATTTTCACAGCATTCGAATAATCAGACGAGTCATAATAACAACTACAATTCAGACATCTACAAAACACAATATTTGCCAATAATATCTCGCGAACTAGGACGAGCGTTAATTATAATGTCCTCCATTGAAACGTGTCAAAAGTTATTACAATTAGAGCGACTGAATCATCGGCTAATTTATTTTTAATTTTACTCTTTTTTTCACAACGGAAATCGCTAAATATGTTCTTCCTGCATATGTAGATACGTTTATTAGAAATTGCGGAAATAGGGATTGTGGATAATTAAAAAGTACTACTGTTAGTATTAAGGGAGCATAAATAATGTATGGTCTAGTTTTATTATAGATGTTAGTATTCCATATAAATTGATAACAAATAAATTAGGGCCTATAATTGGATTATTTTTAATGTGTAAATAAAAACGCATTTTATAATAACAGCCACACGACTATAAAAAAAGAAAAGTTTAAAATCCGTTAGCTACAATTCTACATTTGAAAAATAATAAAAATAAAATCACATCAACCAACAAATTCAAATTAAGAATTAAAATGCATCAAGAAATTCGATCATCCGTAAAAATAATAAATCAAAATCGAACCCACGGTGTGAGTCAAAGATTCTCACAAAAAACGAAACCAGTTGAAGACATTCGGGGATTCTTAATATGCAAATAATTAACCAGAGTATCGCTCAACCCTTAACCCGACACATGTAGGTCATTAAATTAAAAAAAGTAAAATAGAAAAAATAATTCAGTAAACCGGTTCTTACCGATCTTAACCCCCTCAATTGTTCTATGATTTATACCGATCGATCTGCATATGGTAATTCGAATAATTATTACGGAGGTCGAAACTACTTAATATGCGAATAACAATTAGTGTTTCCTTATTTTTCTTGAGTCACTTTCTCACGAATGGGGTTGATTGATCGGATACTCGTATTTTGTTATCGGGGTAGCCGTTTTATTTAAATCTGTCCTGTTTTTCGAATAATTAACCTAAAATTTTCGAACAATCCAATTGTGACTTGAAGAAATTATAAATTGTTATGACTAGGCATATATTATATATTTTTCCTCAAAACCTGGATGAGGAGGCCTGATAGATATTCTTCTCTATTTGAAAAAAAATCATGGTCACAAACTGCTAGGTAGTTTAGTAGAAAAAATCCGTATCTACCCAAACTCCACTGTGCACCTATCTCACGACTTAACAGATCAAAAAAAAGAAAGTTTGTATTCAAAACATCATTTTTCTCCACACTGATTATTGTAAACGACATAAATCGTCAATGCTGAATACTGAGACATTAATGCACACAAGCGATCGCATCGCATTATAAAAAACCCATTTCCGAATTTTTTGAGTCGAACAATGAACTAAATATCAATACTCCGAATGCGACACTGACATCTGGGTCGAAGGGTTAAAAAGTCTTAACCCTAATCCTATCTCAGGACGAACAAAAGCCCATCACATATATTTAAACCTGTTTTACCGATTGATAGCTCGATTTTGATATAAAACGTCGTGCAACAAAAGCGTAAGATGCACGGTCGCATCGATTTGCATACATCTTCTTTGTATATGCAAATGATTTGATACGATTTTTACAAGGAGCCGATAGTATGGGAAACTGTGGTGTTCGGGTGCGTATGTATGTAAATGAGGCGATAACGCGGCGAGATGGGCGCTTTATCTAACTTGCTGAGTTAGTTGGTCGCGCGCTTCGGATCTGTAAACGTCACGCGCGGCAATATCGCAGTGTTTAACATTTCAAGTGTAAACGAAGCGTTCGATGTTTGAAAGATGTTTCACTTATAATTATTGTTCGATTCGGAAAAAATCTATTCTTATTTATAAATTTTTCGTAAACATTTTGGGGTTATTTTTTTTAAGAGAATAGTTCTTTTTTAAATCTTTCGAACAATAATTATAAGTTTCTTTCAAACAGAACGTTATTTATTTTTTTCTTTTTTTCAGGGTTTAAGTTTTCAGTGTAAATAAATTTATGTTTAATTTAACTTTTTCAAGAATAACTATTAATAAAAACAGTGCACATGAATGACATTTACTGTGACAGGCTCAAGATAACATTTTTCGAAATTATGAAAATTCGGAATTATTATCATGAGGTAAGGGTAAGGTAAAATTATTTACTAATTATTAGAATTTTTACTATTTTATTTATTATATTTTTACTCGATTATTACTGTATTTGTGAAGTAAAACAATATTTTTCCAAACACAACTCATTTCATTATCGGAAAAAAAATGCAAACCGAAATGTACCTAATTACTTATTTGTTAATTAGTAATTAGGTACATTTCGGTTTGCAATTTTATTCCGGACTGTTGTTAGAATTGTTGTCCAACCCTATCTAGTTAACACGATAAATAAAGCAAAGTAGCGACTGATGAGTAGTTAGTGGTACATTTGTACCCCGGCTCAAACTTCTGCAGGAGCAAATTAAAAGAGAATCTATAATTGAGGAGGTCAACCTCAATCACGGACACACGGGTAGAAGGATGCGGCGTATAAGAAATTAGGAATTCAATTGTTTTAATTAGGACCCTAATTACTATCTTACTGTAAAGGAAAGGACTGCTCTTACAGAAAAAGAACAAGCATTTAACCCTACGCTAGCTAATAGACTGTTTGTTGTTTTAATTTTTTTAATCTGTGCTTTTTTTAAGTTGTTTTTCTATCTGTTATGTGTTAGGTATTTTATTATCTATTAAATAAATATTGCTAATTCAATAAATTACGATTTAAAACAATTTTTTTGCTGAATTACACTCGTTTGTCTATAGACAGTAGTCTATGATTCGAATTCTTCTTTAAATGACGCAGAGTTCCTCTGTAGAACTTATCACATTGTTTTCCGTATGATGTCATGCTGATCTAGAATCCCAGCACATAATTGATATCGGTTGTAGACGACATAAAATTGAGTCATTATAATATCAAGATGTTATTTTCATTCTTTTAAGACTTCATTATGTGTGTTATCAATTAAAATGTAATAATAGACAAGTCATTAGTAGTTTATTAGAATTACAGCACCTACGAGTACATAATTGTTAATTAAATGAAACATATAGGTTATAATTATGAAGCCAAAATAATTATCAAGAAAATTTGTATACTATTAATAAACAAAAACAATTACTATTTACGAATAATTATAATTTACGTTTACAAAAAATTCAAATAAATTTTCAAACTTTACGCTACAAATAAAATAAAAATCCAAACAATAATTCGAACTTTAAGCTGCAAAAAAAAAATGCAAATTAATTATTCGAACTACACGGTACAAACAGAAAAAAATACAAATAATGAACAATAAAAGGAAGGAAAATAACTTAATTTCAAATGTAGAATACCGCATCAAACGCAACGTTCCTAGCGCCACACGTCCCGCCGCTGGTAATTAAGAGGCGAAAATTAGCAACACGAGCGAAAGACGAGTGTTTTTCTTTTATCCGCCCGTATGCGGCCATCCTACGTGCCCTGAGGTTTCACGCGACGCGTTTGTAGCCTGCCTAACATTTATTTGTCTCTTTTCCAATGGTTTTGGAGAAATACGATTCTAATTATAACACTTTTTTGGTCCTTTTGATTAACTTATTCCTTACTGCGTTATTTTAATTGGATTTGTTGATAAAACTCGCGGTTTCCTGTGAATCATTGATAGCGTCATGTTTTATTGTTAGCTAATTAGATTAATGTTTCGTTTAGGTAAACTTTCGCACATTGTACAAATATGCGTTATAGTTTTGGAACGAGCAACTAGCTTCAACTTTCTGTAAAACTTCTTGACAATTCAAAAGTGCCTGTAAATGGTCTAATTGTAATTAATGTTTTGACTTTGATTTTATGGGGATCGGAGTAGACGGAGCGTTGGTCGTCTTTAAAAATTCCTTTTTGAAATGCTCTAATCTAATCTGTTATCAAGCCTAAACATCTGCAAATGTTTTTTTTTTACTGCACTTATTAAGTCAATAGTAGGTATTTAAAATCAAACCATGATAACGATGAGTCAATTTGTATTAAACCAAAACATTTATAAATGCGAAAGTTTGGATGGATGGATGTTTGTTACTTAATCACGCCAAAACAGTTGAACAGATCTGGATGAAATTTGACACAGAGATAGATTATAATCTCGAATAGCACTAAGGCTCCCTTTTATCCCGGGAAAATGTACGACTCCCGTGGAATAGTATATTAACTTTGACGCGGGCAAAGTCGCGGCCGGAAACTAGGCAATTATGTCTACTAATAATTTGACCAGCCAAAAAAAATCTTATTTTTAACAAAAATGTTCAGTTTCCATTCATGCAAATAGAGATTTGTACCTATCGATAATGCAAGCAAAAAAATTAAAAAAAAAAAACATCCATCTTATTCAACTTCGCGTACGCTGACGCTACACATTAAAATTGATCAACACATAACGACGTTATCCATATAATACGACCCGACTCAGCGGTCACTTCGACAGCGGCCAACCTTGCCCCAACACCCCCCCTTTCGCCCCTTTCACCCCTTTTCAACCCACTTTTTACGTCAATGTTTTTCTATAGAAACACGGAGGGACGGTATAAGTATACGAATAAGTGAATGATGGGGGCTATCAAAACATCTCCCTTATCAGGAGGACCAAGGGTACAGTTTTTAGGGAAAAGGATTAGGTAATACATGACGAGAAGGTTTTAATCGCGATGGCGGGATCAATTTTGCGTGACTTGACATTTTGGAGCGATTGTGCTGATGCCAGAGTGTGTCGTTAATCTAGGGATATTTAAAATTTCTTTACTTTAGTTTGTAGTAACCTAAACCATGCGAAAGTAACTCTGTCTGTCTGTTACGCTTTTATGACTAAACCACTGAACCCATTATGATGTAGGGTACCTAAGGGGTAAGTTTGTCAAAATAAGCATTGTTTGATACTCAAAAACATGCTTTTTTTAAACAAGTCGGGCTTATAATTTACCAACTTAAAACAAATCCATAAAAGCCACCAAAAAATTCTTCATATAAACCTTATTAGATATTGAACTCAAAGCTACCACTACTTATTGGATACTCACTGATCATGATTGACATAGACACATAAATGGAGAAAAGTAATCAAAAGCTAGCTAATAACCAATAAGTAGAGTATTTAAATAATCTTAATCCTTATACAAATAAGGTTAAAAATTCCAATTTGCAACACAATAGCTCATCATTGATCAACACAACCCTTTAAACGGTAATAATCAACCCAGAAGCCCCCCCTCCCATCAAAATACATGGACATTTCTAAACACAAACGACCCGACCATCACCTTCTAAGCCAAAATTATCCTTACATCCTTACCCATCGGACACTCAGAGCTTTATAATTTTTCCACTCATATTAATTCCTTAATATCGACGGGGAGGGTAAGCAGGGAGGCAAGGGGTAGATAACGGGAGACATAAAGCGTAGGAGATCGCTAATTCATCATAAGTTAAAGGGTTTTTATGTACGGAACCTTTCCTCTTTGTACGGTGCGCAAAAAGCCCGATGTCTGGCGATACAGTTTAAAAAATTACCATCAAAGGCTGTGATATTAATTAACTTTTTAAAAGGTGATTTTGTTAATAGATTCTTGTTGGAGAGATGTAAGAGATACGCGTAGCTTACACGTGGAAGCTGGAGTGGGCGGTTTTATTTCAATACGATTTTTTTGAGCAAAGTTAAAGCTTATGCCTTTAGGTGGTTTCCTTGTTCAAATAATACATTTGAACAATTTAAGAATAAAAATTAGGGTAAATACTAAGATTACGTCTCTCCTTAAAATTAAATCAAAAACAAGCAATGTCTAAGTAAAATTAGCACCATACACACGTACCATCTTTAACATAATTACTGTATCTATTTACAAAATACATTTAAACTTTTAAACCATTTAAAAGTTGGGCAAAGTTGCGAATATTGACAGACGTCGGGCGCTGGAATCCGTTCGGATATTAATTGTATTCTATTAAAAGTTCACTTTTAATCTTATCGATCCCTTTGAATTCGCCGAGGGGGTGTAAACAAATGATAATTCAGTTATACAGTATTGATCTGGTTAAAAAGGATTTGGTTCTAAATACTTATTAACAGTAAATAGGGTTTTTGTGGATAGAGGCAGAAGTTTTGAGAAGAAAATGTCTGCACATAAAAAACTGAATGAAGTCGATTTTGATCTACTTCTTTTTGATTGTTACTTATCCAGCAATAAATATATAAACATCTCTTTTCTCTGGTATTGAAATGATTATTTAAAATAGATATATGCCGCGCGGTTTCACTCACGCCTAGTTACGTTACTTCTTCAGTTACCACTACACTCCCGTGTGTCGTGTAATATTATATAAGTATGTAACCTTCCTTCGATAAACAGGCTAATAACGCAAAAGATTTTTTTCAAATCGGATCAGTGTTTTCTGAGATTCGCGCGTTCATACTAACAAAAAAACAAAGGTATAGATTACAGAGACTAATACAGCTAATACTATACCAATACACCATCACATTAAAGAAATGCAATTGAGTTTACATTCCAAGAGCCCCTGAAACATCGCATAATGCAACATTTTGCCAAAAAAAAAAGCTCAAGTGTTGCGCGAAAATTCCCCATTTTCGCCAACCATTGGCAAAGTAAAAGTTACACACTCGTACATCCCTTCGAGTTAAATCAATTAAGGCCTGTTTTAAAATCGTGTGAGGGCCAGAGGGCGGGCTTAGAAAAACTTCTAACGAATGGCTCTGAACCCTTTTTAATCAATTAATTACTCAATACGAGCACATTGTACTGATTCGATGTTTTAGTTACTTTTACGAAGGTTATTGGGTTTTCTCGTCAGACGTCGCTAAAGGCGTTGTTTTTTGAGTGGAACCCTTATCATTTTACTAAAATAAACGTTACTCCTTATAACGTCAGCTATCTGGCAGTGAACGCCGCATAAAAAATGTTCTAGCCGTTTAGGAGATTATTCGAAACAAATAGACAGACAGAAACTCTTTTAAAGAGAAATTATCACAATCAAAATTATTTCATGGTAAGAAAATATTGTATTTCTTAAATTTCTTTGCCTGGATAAGGACACATCTAGCTTATTAACAGCAGTGCAGAAACAATAGCTCACTCTCCCGTCACGACTCACAGCATTCGATACATATTGCAATCGATTTGAATCGATTATAAATGAAGTGCGAATCGATTGTTAATGTTGCACCCGAGTTAAACGATGCGACTAATTCGTTCTGATCGAATGATAGATGTAGCAATCAGTCTAATAGGAATCAATTCGAAGATTCGTTTCTGATTGATTGAGAGTGTAATGTTACAATGAAGTCATTCAATTAGGACTGTGATGTACTGAGCTAGTTGTAGTTTGGCTATTTCAAAACTTTAATTAAAGTATTTGATTGTACTTAATATCTTGATAAAAATTAACTACTTCTATGTGTAGTTAAAATAAATTGCAGCCTTATAATTAGTCTGCAGTATATCTTCATACCAGAGTCCAAATGGAGGGTAATGTTTTTCTAACAGTATTTAAATATTCGGCCATTGTGGCTATCTTTAGGGGAGGCATACGTCCAGTAGTGCTGATATGATGATGATGATTTAAATATTTATAACAGTCAACTAGAAAAAAGAAACATCTTGTTGGTGTCGTTCAAAAGTGCTTTTTATGGGTCTATTTAAAATATATATTTTTTTACTTTGACTTTGGTTTTGAGTAGCGTATCTTACGATGATTGAAGCGACAAGTCAAGAAAAGGAATTTGCACAAATTATTTTTTTGAGCATCAAAATTGATCTTGCTTTATTTCTCCGTTATCCCCAAAACATATGTACTACGCACATTATAACCAATTAACAGTAATTATAAATTAACGTAGCGAGCACCATAAAAGTCGTGGATTGCAAATATTACCGAAGCGACAGACGGGCCGGGGCGTCGGGCAAACTTGGCGCAACTTGGCACAACTTGGGCAAAGTTGGCACAACTTGAGGAACTTGGTCCGAACTCGATGAGCTACAAATAGGCATCGGAATTAAGTTTCTGTCGGTTTTCTGTGCGCCTTTTAATTATTTCTTGGTACCCCCTTCAGGTACTTTGATCAGACCCTTCCAGCCTCTTGATTTTCTTCGGAATTGACTGATAGGCACTTATAAATTGTAATTACGTTTGCATTACGACTTTCCCTTGAACTTGTTTTAAAAATGTCATTTTTAAATAAACCTCAGAAAAAGGGTTGGACTTTTTAACTTTTGGGGTAAGGGCGTCAGTGATTGTTTTGTAATGGGGTCAGAAGTGTCACTGTTGACAGAAAGATTAAGAAAAACCGACAAAAGATAAGAAATGTAGGACAGTAGAAATAAAACTGTAACAATCATATTTAGACTAATTAAAATATTTTCGTATGTATCTCCAAAAAATGGCATAGCTCCAAAAGATGCGCCTGCGCCGTTTCAATGGGCCAACCCCATTCACTCGTCAGCGATCAATCAGCGCGCATGGATCATTACGAGGATCTCTCGCCGATCTATAGATCTACGCCATCTTACCCGACTGCGCATAAATCAAGATAGTATGATGTTTTATTTTTATGTCTGCACTTAATATAGTCGTTTGATCGCGGAAGAGTCGTGTTTTTGACTTTTTTTCTATAATTAACGTCTGGAACACGTCTCGAGAAATATGTCGATCAAATGTCAGACATAAGTCAAGTTTATTGACTTAAAAAGGATGCTGTGTGGTTCTTATTTCATTAGAGAGGATTGCTTTTGTAAGTTCACACAATTGTGACTAATGTGTGCTTAAGTAGATCAAGTAGTTGGATCCTGAAAGCATTGCTACCTAAACGTACCTCTGATGTATCGTTTTGTAACTCCTTTGTCAACCTTTATCCTCCCACTGCTGGGCAAAGGTCTCGCCCATAGCCTTCCGCTCTTACCTATGTGTTGTCTTCTCCGGCAATGGCAATCTCCCATTAATATCTTCAAGTCATCACGCCAGCGTTTCCTAGGCCTCTCTTGGCGATGACCCCCGTCTCCAGGCTTTGTGACTCTGGCCCATCTGTTCTTATGAAATCTTGATTGTTTAAGGACATGCATTACATTTTGCATTGCATAGGCACTTTTAGGCATTTGACTCTCTATGGTTTTATCGCCTTCCATGATACGTTTTCTACATCAAGTCTATCCAAAGTCTTTTCTTGAAGCCCACAACCTAACACTATAAAAAGCTGTACCCATCTTTCTTCTCCTGAAAAATTCAATATTTCACCTAGTTATTGGAGAAAAACGTCCCGAGATTTCCCCAATAACTTTTCGCCTTGCAAACTTTTCAAAAGATTCTCCCCATAACGTGATGTTTATTACATGTGAGGTGTAATATTGTGCGTCGGTTTGTTTCGCGCCCCGCGAGCATCGGTAGTCGCCAATAAACGTCCCGCTTTTGAGGTGCTTGCTTCAAAGACTAAGTGTTAATATAAAAGAAGACGAGACACTTAATTGATGTTATCTTAAGTTTTAAAATCAAAAGGTAACAAAAAAAAAACTACTACCTACCTATGAAACTGAAATTTAAGTAGGTAGAAAGTGACGTCAGCTTAGCACGGATTTGAAGCTAGTTCTATAAGGTGATTCAATTTGAATAATGTGATTTTTCTGAAAAGTCGTGAATAATTGTTTTGGTTTAATATAATTGTCATTTTAATAAGATGTAGTTAGTATATCAGTAACTGCCTTGATCTTAGATCTCTTATCTAAAGTAGGCTTAGCAAAAACTTTGAAAAAAATTTGAATTTACGTAACCAAAATATTTTTCAATTGTTAATTTTTAATTTTTAATTGACTTATTATGAGCCTTTGCTTTGTAGCCTCATAATAAGTCAATTGTCATTGAATTTAATTTAGAATCTTGCAATTTAATCTTAATATTAAGGTCATAGGCTCGATTACTATCTGTAGCCTTCCGCTCAAGTTTCATGTCACATCTGCCATAATCACGGCGTATCCAGCATCCCTAACAAGTACCTCATTTTGAACACGATTGAAGATAAAAGCCTAGCTAATAACGCGCCAATAAAGCCTTTATTGAGCCGAACAGAATTAAGAGGCGACGGAAATTACCGATGTTAGCCGAACGTCGCCGAATTTAATAACCCACGTTCAGTTTTTAATGTACTTTCGTAGGGGGAGCCCGTGTAGGGAGTAATTAATTGAAACATTATATTAGACGATATTACTTACTGATTTATTGGATGTTTCTGATGGACGTGCAAATATACAAATAGAAATATTTCTTAATAAAATTGCAAGGTTAAAAATTTTAATTGAGTTCAAAACTAGACAAAAGTACGTAATGTTTGATTGAGCAAACGAAATCACACCTTAATACACATTTAACAAGCGCCAACCTGTTACAGTTAATTCCGCCATTAACACCATTCCCAGTTGACCGGACCAATAACAAGACAATGTAAATCATTGCAGCGTACGAACGCTTCCGAACTGCTCCGAACAATGCCGACGATACAGATCTAAATGAGGCGAGTTAAATATTGTTTAAATGCGCTCTTTTGGCTTAATCATAGGCTCGAGTGGATAGCAGGTGATCAGAGATAGTCGAGAGCGTTGACTTCGCATAGACCGGGGCTTCCTTGATGATTCTAATTGCGTGGTTACGCAACTATCTACAGAACCGAAAGCGTGACAGATTTCTGCGATGTGTATAGAAGTTAGTTTTTGTGCGCAAGAGTTTCGTACTTAAATAAAGATGATATAAGCCTATTACCGTCCTATGGTAGGGCAAAGGCCTCTTCTCATACAGAGAAGGAATGACCATCGATCTCCACGTCTGCTATCTAGGTTTTCTCGCGAAGTTTTTCCTCTCCGATGTTAGTAACGTCCAAGATAAACTTAGAAATCAATGCTTCATACTCACCATGTTTAAAATGATTAAGGACTTATTTAATACTTTAAATATTTGATCAGATTTTTTCATTCATACATATTTCCACAGCAACAGTAGATTGTTGTCTTCTACTTGTCACACACACATACCATCACGCCTTTATTCCCCGAAGGGTTTGGCAGAGGTGTACCAGTGTACACCCACAGTTCGCCGGTATGTTAAGATCCCATAAAATAGGGGGAGAACCTATTGCCATTAATCGGGCATAAATCCTAACGCCGAGCTGCTACTGAGAATTTCATAGAAAAACCCAATAACACTTTTTGCTCGACCTGGGAATCGAACCCAAGACTTCTAGCATAGCAGTCACGCTTAGGACCACTAGGCTAACGAGGCAGTTACAGGCAATCAGCAGCGAGGCAGTTAGTCTTCTACTTGTGTCTGTTTAGCGTTAACATGGCTAGACGATCTAGCTCAGCTCAGCTTACCTACGCAGACTAAACATTGTCAGAAAACGCAGGACAAAAGTTTCAAACGCCCTTGAACAAATTACTAACGATTCACAGAATTCGCGTGTAACCGAACAAACGGTCAATAAGCGAACAATGCGCCCCACAAGTGTGTCTGTATGTAAAGTTCGCACAACAAGCGAATAAACGTCCCGCTAAGGCACAACTTGCGAGCTACGCTGTACACCCATACTTGATTTGTGAACTTCGAACATTGGACACAGAATAGGTAGCAGGTAAGGGAAGGTTTTATGCCTACGAGTACATTGAAGTCAAAGTAAAATATGGTATCACTTTTCAATGTAAGAAAACTAACCTACCTAAGAAAATGGAGATATAATATGAGTACAGAAGATCATGATGCCCAGCTGATATTAAAAAGAATCTTGACTAAGTGTGAAATCTCGAACTATTGACAAAAGTAGAAATTTGGCAAACAGATACCTAATTAATATTACATAGGAGACGTCAGCTAAGCTTAGACAGATTTAAGTTCGAACGAAGTAGCGGGAAAAGTTTGCTTGCTATAAGATTGAAGAAATGACAATTGTACTACATCATACAAATCACGTAAAAGCCGACACTAACCTCACAGAAGAAGAACAAAGATAGGCATAAAACGTAGCCTTAAACTTGTCACTTCTATCTTCAATATCTGCTCACTATCAAAGTTACAGGTGCGAATATTGAGTTTTATTGGCGCCCCGCCCGCCGGGTGCTGAGCACAAGTTTTTGATTTAGTTTGCCAACAACTACATCAAAAACCTAATCATATTTCCTATAGTCTGTGTAAAAACAAAATTTCACGTGTGTTTTTGACATTGACTTTGACTTTGCGTCTTAAGATGGAGAATCAACAGTAAATAGGCACTAACAAGTAGTTGGTAGGTACGTCATGCTGCATATTAAAGCTAACATTTCTTAAAATTACACATATTAAACATAGGCAGTCTTATTACAAAACAAGATCTACTCCTAGCTTAAAAAATTGAGCCAGGTGTTACATTTTAAACTTTAATCAAACGACAAAGTTCTGAATACTAAATTGACAACTTAGACTCGGTGTTAAAGGCAGGTTTTGTAATAAAAAGTTCATTGAAATCAGAATAAAGTCCAAAATACAATAACAGGGACTAAGGTTTAAGCTCAGACTAAAGTAAGAACTAGTATTGTAATGAGACTGAGCTAGTTTAAGAAAGAATAGATGCAGATAAAACAGTAAGGACAACAGAAATTAGAATTGGTCTTAAAATAAATGATCATTAATGATTTATAATGATATTCTAGCTCCATCAACCGTTAATGACATTGATGATGATGATACAGATGACTATAACACAGAGCCAAATTCATCACAAGTCTCTCGTAATTCCCCCAATCAGTCTAACATTCCTTACATCAAAAATGGCGACAGTCTAAATCAAAAAGTAATCAGTTTTCTCAAAGAAATAGGTTAATTGAAGATATTTCATACTCAGTCTTAGTGCCAAGTTGTCACTTCCAATCTAGTAATATGATTGTCCGAACACCGTGGATGACTGTCCGACATCTTGGAAATATGTATTTTGAAGAAAAAAGTCGCTGGATTTCACAAAAAATGGCATTTTTGGTACCTTGTATCGGTTCTCATAACAAATGTCAAAAATTATTGTACTATAACATTTCTCTACGGCACCTTTTTTTTAATGTTTGGCAAACAAGCTTACTGCCCACCTGATGCTAAGTGGTCACCGCTACCTATAGGCAATACCAGAGGCCTTGCAAATGCGTTGCCATCCCAGAGACGAAGTTGAAATGTCTCATGTGTGTAATTACAGCCATACCCTTCGATCTACTGCTGCTAAAACTAGTCCATATTCAAAGAGACACATCTATAGATAATCCCCCAGATAAAGATTCACTGGACGCACGAGTACGTATAGAAGTGATCACAAGAGGCACTTATTACCAAAACAACAAGATTCTACATAAATTCTAATCGCGTTCCTGAATTAACGGGAACACACGAAAATTCAAATGTGGAACGCCGGAATCACCAATCGGATTATCGTTCTACATGTATAAAAGACGAAAATTCCCGTTCTTACCCCTTTGCCCGACACCCCACGAGGACGCGAGAGGGGGCCGGGAGGGAGGGGGACCAGGGTGTAGCTAATGGCAGTACCACTCGGATTCATTAGTAAATTAGAAAGCGGATGAGTCCAAAGTTACGAAAATTCAATATCTAATAATGATCAACTCTTACCTGCCTATAGTCGATAGAAGGGTGTTTGAACGAAAATTTCGCCTTTCGAACGTTTCTATTTGAATTTGTCAATCCGACTTTGTTGAGAATTGAATTATTTAGTTTTCGATTCGACTCTGTTTGGGTTTTGTGTTTGTCTATCTGAGGTGTTCATGCTCTGAGGGTTTTGTTTTGTCGAGCGATTTCATCAATAAGGACCCTTTTTGGATGTGGAAAAATAGGTCGGTGACATGGATTTTATTTAGGAGCTCTCACTCGAATTAATTACTTAAATAAACTTAAACATGATTATTTTTTAGATAATCTGGTATCTAACCTAAAAACCTAAATTAACCAACCGATTACGACCTACCAGATCACCGTCCAAGGTATACATAAGACCCCTAAAAAAATCTTCAAAACAAAATTGAAAATCTAAGGGCCTAATCAAATTACTATGTAGACGTTATTAAAAACACGGGTTTTTTTTTCGTTTAAATCTATTGAACGGCGCTTAATATCTCAATGTCGGTTTTAATTTGGAAGCATCGTGTTACCTCCCAACAGTTTTATTTTCAGAAGTAAGACAAGGAAACACGTTTCGACAGCCTACGTGGAAAATAAATATGTTGATCTCGCGATGAAATGAAAATCTAACGAGTTTTATTTACGTTTTGTTGTTTTTTGACAGGTGTTTTTTCTTATTATTATTTAACTTAGTCTCACATCGATTCTTGATGAGCAGTTAAAAAACTTGTTTCCTAATAAATTGACGAAACTGTGCGCAAAAAAAAAAATATCGATACATTCAAGAATAGCCTGAATCCTACTTCCTACCATAATTCATTAATCCTAGTAATATTCTAAATGCGAAAGTTTGAGAGGATGGATGAATGGATGCTTATTTTGTTTTCACACTTAAACGGCTGAACTGATCTGGATGAAATTTGGTACTGAGATAGATTGTAGTGTGGTATAACACGTAGGACACTTTTTATCGCGGAAAATTGTACAGGTCTCATGAGATAATATATCAAATTTGGCGCAGACGAAGTCGCGGGTAGAAGCTAGTATTATAAAATTCTCAATACACCAGTGGACATGTACAAATTAATAGGCAAATTATCTGACAATGGTCAGGCGGGCGAAGACGGGAGGGTTGTGAGGGACGAATGAGGGTAAATAAAGTTAAAAAAATATAGATCACAAACATTCGTAGAACTGGCGCATATTTCACTTGAGTTTTTTGTACAATAATCATATGTTTTCATTTGCTTGTTAAATAAAATAAATTAATAATAAAATAATAATAATTATTATTATTAATTAATTAATTGTTAATAAGTTGTTGTAAAATTCTAACGTCACGTTAGAATTATACTTAAATGAGAATAGATGACAAAATAAAAGTTTTTTTTACGAATTTGATTTCAAAAAGTTACTAAGTAGTTAGTTTAGTTACTATTACTACAAACTATTTCTAGTACCTAACTTTTACCTAACACAGAATCAGTAGGTACTTCAGACCGCTCACTTGATTTTTCGTTTTACTCAAAAACAGCCAAAATCACGCACATTTAATATACCGAAGGAAAACTGATGGAACGCCAATTATAGAATCTAACTTTTGCCGGCGACTTGGTTCGTCTAAATGTCGATTATTGCGGTAGCAAACCAAGTCGCGAAATAGAAAGTAGCCTTTGTCCTTTCTTGGGGTTCAAACTTGCCCCATACCAATTTTTATCAAAATCGGTCCAGTGGTTTAGTCATGGAAGCGTAACAGACAGACCTTACCTTCGCATTTTAAATATTAATAAATATTGATTATCCGCATCACTAATCTTACCAGATCATTGTCAAAGATCGCATTATTTTATTTCCATAACATATCTACATATCTGTTATCCTGGTAAATGAGTTCCTCTAACAAATAAAAATTAATCGATATGAACCAAAACAAACAATGTCTGCGTCATATTGACGTTCTAATCCTTCAGCTACTGGGTACCGAAAAAAAACAAAACCCCGAAGCCCTTCGACCGAGGCAAGAAGGGCGTCCTTTATCATATTTATTTTATTTCAATTCGGTCCGAATTTAATCCTTTTCCATTAATTAGTGACCGCTCCCCGTATAATGCGGGGTCTGACCGACCCCTCGCGAGGATGCGTTAATTTTTCTTGGCGGCTGCCGCAGGGTTATGGTTTGGGGTAAGTAATAAGCGATCGATAATTTTTATTATCATACAAGTAAAATTTTCGGGCTATAAAATAAAAAAGGAACATCTTTCAATACCTTTAATTTTAAAACCCAAAAATATTTTATATTTAAATAAAATCTATATATACAAAACTTCTAAATATACCTATGGTACAATATATAGAAGGAGGAGGGGGGGGAGCTTTTAAGGTAACTTATTACTTATTTCATCATCATTATAATCATGATATCAGCCGCACGACGTCTGCTGCTGGACATAGGCCTCCCCTAAAGATAGCCACAGTGACCGGTCCTGCGCTGTCCGCATCCAACGATTTCTGAAACGCAATTAATACTCATATTAAACAATAATTCTATATATCTGCCTACTTAGGTCTAAAGGCTGTCAGCCTCGTGTACTTTCAAAAAGTAAAAAAAACAATATTCATAAGTGTTGCCCCGCGACCGCTGGGCTGCAACGCTCTCACCGAAACACATATATGTATTCCTTCATTATCTTCACATTTTATAATGTTCTAGAAAACGGATGCGTTACTCATTGAGATTCACCTTTCGGTTATCAGATCTAACGTACCATGTATCATATTAATTGGTCGTTTCATGTTCATTGTAATTAAATCTTAATTTTTCGGCTCCATGTTTTTTGTTAATACGTTTTTACTGTTAGGCTTTATAATTTTATTGTTTTAGGTGGGTCGGTTACACGTGGATTCGATTAGTGCCAACGTTCTTTGTTATCTGTATTCGGTTGTGCTTATCGGGAAAGTGTTTGTGGAAACCTTGGACAAAACTAATATTTTTATTTTAATACTAGCTTTTGTCTACGACTTTGTCTGTTTACATTTTTTTACAGATCTCAAATACAATACTACCTTTCACTATCATATCAGCCGAACGACGTCCACTACTGGACATGGGGCACCCCTAAAAATAACCACAATGAAACCCTCCCCCTCCCTCCACGGACCTTGTGAAGGTCGCTGAATATAGCTTGTAGCACTCAAGAATAATGTAGCTTATTATGAACTAAACAATTTTCAGAATCGGATCAGTAGTTCCGGATAAAACGCGTTTAAACAAAACAGCAAACAGCTCTACCTTCATAATATTAGTATAGATTCTTTGAATTTCTTCAAACATTTTTATATCAACCTTAGAATCTTGAACTGGTTTCAAAATATCACTGTGATGATTCTGAGTTAGTCTTTCTTCAACTACCTTACACCGATGCTCATCTAATGTACTCCAACCTTTGTAAAGAATATTAAGTGTCGACATATCTATACGACATGCAGTGATAAAAGTCAGTTTGGCAGTTTAGCCATCGTAAACAAAGGAATAGTCATACTTTTAGTCATCATTTCTTTTCTGTTGTAGTCATTAACAGTCATTAGGATACACGAAATGCCGAAGTAGTTGCAGACGGACAGACTTGTATACTTTGACTCATAGATACAAGACTGTGCCAATACACGGCGATGTCTAGTCGCGTATTAATATTATTGCATAAATTCTTGTCCCAAATTATATATATGACACAAGCAATATCGTTGAAATGTAAATTATGGATTTTTAAGTTGTTTTGCTGTATTTTTACGTGTGATGATTCAGGTAGTGGAGATGGAAGAAGTCGTAATGGTTCAGGAGACTGAAGTATCGTTTCAGGATGATTGTCATCGGCAAAAACGTAGGTCGTTCTTGAATGATTACGTTTCTATGTACAATCCATTCGAAATACTAATTTATACTGATATCATAAAGCTAAAGAGTAAATTTGGTTTGCGCTAATCTGTGGAATAACTGGGCCGTTTTGAAAAAATATCGAGGTAGGTTATAGGCTATATAACATCACGCTACAACATACGGAACCGAAGCAGCAACCAAAGACGTAACTGATCGCGGATAAAACCGCGGGGTGTGGCTATTTTATACAACATTCAATTGCAAATAATTTTTTGTCTTACGCTACTCGTTGAAATAACTCATCAGGGAAACGTAATAGTGATAGTTATAGACGTGGTTACTCTTAATGTCTTTAAATGTGTCAAGGCTATTTGCAGCACCCATTTTGCTCTTTCACGTTATTTCTAAGAATGTTTCCTTTTAATTATTTAGACGGAAAAATTCAAACTCCATAGACATTGCGAAACCTTTCAAAATAAAGACAAACTTACAACCCTTAAAGTCAAAACAATAACAACGACTGTAACCGCTTTACAAAACAAATTCTATACCATAAACAAAATAACATTCGATTGAAAACAAAAGAGTTTCGAGACAATAAGCTTTCAATACAATCCTCTGATTCCTACCCTCTCGATTATATTGATTGGTTACGACACCAAAGAAATTAATGAGTTTGATTGATTTTACTGTTGTCAAGAAAATAATTTCGGAGGTTTCGCAAAGAGACGTAACCACAGCTTTTGTTATAAATAAGAACAGTAGAAAGAGTAGATGAGGAAAGGATGCTTTCAAGAAATAACAGTTTCCAGAAAACAAACAGTTAAAACAACAATGAACTAACATGAACAGGTGACTAACCCATTGCCAGAATTTCCAGCAATTAACCACATTGATCAACAAGATCTGATTGAAGCAAGTTATTTTCCAAATCTAACAGCGCAATAACTCATTGAATCATTAAGCTTACAACCGTTACTGTAATTGTTAGCCGTGAGAGTTCAATTACTAAAATTACACCGACTTAATCTATTGCACAAACATACTAAAATTTAGAATCAGATGACTTGAATAGATAAGTGTTCTTTGTTGGTTAGTCGCCATCGCTTTAATTGTTGGTTTAGAACCGTGCACTTCGACTAGACTCTTTTTGAATAACGGATCGTCATTGATTGCTATCTTTGGTAATGTAAGTTCGGGTAGACAGCTTTACGCTAGGATTTAATCTTCAGAATTAATTACCTTTTGTTCGGAACCAATATGTTAATTTCTTACTGGTTTTTCTTCAATATCAATTTTAAGATCAATGTCAAAATAATTAATATACAAAAAGACCTCGTGGACGTCATTCAGAAGATTATCAACTTCTTTTTACATTTTCGCGAATATTTTTAGAACAATGATACCTATAATTCGTCGCGTCAATCCGTCCCCGTTTCACAGTCGTCAAAGTTTCCCATCTCTTTCATGTTCAAAGCTATAATTCATCAATGTCGAGTGCGACTCACCTTTCTTGTCCACACAATCGAAAAAAATCTTCTTTCTCACATTATGTTCATCTGAAATGTCTCTTGAGCTATTATAAAAACATTTTTGATGACATCGACGGTTTTTAATTATTCAGAATTATTACATTCTCATTACACTTCACACAATGCTGATAATTCTCCCTCTATTTTAATTGAATGTGCTACTTCCTCTTTAATGACTACTTTCATATTTTCGTGTGTTTCGACTTTCTAGTTGTAAACATAATATTATTCGGTCGAAGTACATAGTCTCTGTTTAATTTGAATTACGCACTTTACGATGGCGGTTTTCTATAGTCTGAGTAGATAACTAGTAATGGTCGGCTTCGTGGCTGGCTGAGCAGAGATGACACGATAAATGTACATATTATGCCGGCAACTATGTTTTGGGTCCGATGTATTGCTGGAAAACAGATACGTATGAATAAGAATGTTAGTGTTCTTTTCTAAACCTCAACTTTCGTGTTTCTGCGGGTTGTTCGCGAGAGATACCGCGCCCCCGGAACGCAAAGGGCACAAGAAGGAACATGGGTGGGTTTTGGTCAGTAAAAGTCTGACACTCCCTCCCGCCCCGCCCAGGACGGGAGAAGTTATTTGACGATTTCCCACCCACCAAAAAAAATTAAAAAAAAAAACTTTCGTGTTTCCAACAAACGTGGCGACATCTTTTTGTTACTTCTTCCTCGTCATCTGCATCATTCCCTCCTCCTTCTTTAGCACCTCCTGGACCTTTGTCCTTCACCTTCTGCCCACAATGTCACCACACTAAGGTCTCGATGACGACAGTCTCCAAGGGCGTTTATTCTTAAAACACTGCACTGAGTCAGTCAACGAGCGTGAGTGATCAATCTTGTTCAATTGAGCGAACGTTACGTAATCGGGACACCGTCAATTTGATACTAGGTGATAGGAATTATCCGATATTTGGTTACAAGTAAATTTGGGATTGAATCTATGATTTTTAGTGATGATAGCGAATGCTAAAGAATGGTAATGGCTAAAATGACTCTTAAGACTAAAAAAAATGAAATGAATTAACGAAAGCGTCTTTATAATGTAAGAAAGTTCACAAGAATCTTGAGTTTAGTTTCTAAAATCTCAATGAGTGATTACTAAACGTATAATTTATCTCTTAGAACATCAACGTGATCCTACACTCATTAACATAATACCTTCAGGATTTAACATAATATTTAAAGCAATAACTAATTCTGTAGCAAAGCATTTAGACTCGGAGGCACACAAATATTTACCTATCGCTGTATTGGAACACTTTCCTGGAAGCCTGATCGTTACGAGATGTCGTGCCATGTTCCAGTTACTCCGCCATTAGTATCTCCTGTTTATATTTCATATAGCATGTATAGATATGCTCTAAACCTAACTACTTCTGAATATAAGGGTCTTCTGAAATTGAAGATTGGTGTGTTTATGTGTTTATCTACGACTAGCTACTGCGTGGACTTCGTCCGTGTGGTTTCTTTCACCCACGTTAAGCAGCTACCTCTCTGGGTACAGTTCCGCCCCCGTGGATCTTAGCGTGATGTTAGATAGCCTATACTGTTTCTTAATAATCTGGCTACCATTTACATGTAGAGAATTATTCCAATCTGTCTAGTAGTTCCAGAGATTAGATTATTCAAACAAACAAACCAAAATCTCTTCAGCTTTATTATAATTATTCATATAGATACATGAAGAACATATTGGCAAAAAGGCGATGGCTTTTTGACTTACAATAATTATTAATTACTTTGTGGATTAATTTAGCTCTAATGGTTTCTTTGCTAAACATCTTAAGTGTATATTCTTAATTACTAATTAACAAACTTACAATTAAATTCATTAATGGAAACAACGAGAGTGTACAATGACTTTCAAATACAAGTTTAGACTTAGCTGATACAAAAGAAAGTTGAGTAGCTAATATAATTGGACAAGTATGGAGTATAATCCAGTGATCTTTGGTTTCATCAGAAACATGGGTGTAGTGCGTAAACTATCGTGCGTGTTGGAAAGGAGTTTCAGATGAGATATACACGCTGCGTTAACGCTGAATCTACTGAACGAAGCTTGTAATTATATCTTTATCGAACACGCAATTTTTTCTTTTACATATTTCTGATTAATAAATTAACTAATAAACGACATTCTGTGTCTACTTGTTACCACGCAAAACTTTCAAAGAACTTTTACAGTAATTGCATGCCCTAAATCAAATCTCGACAATGAAAAACCAATCCTATTTTTAATACCATAAGCTTCGTTACCGCAAAAGCAAATGTCAAATCTGATATAACTGCTAATATTACCAAAAATTGCGTACATGTTTGTCTGTGCAGGTTCCTGCTAGTCATTGTCTTCGTAAGGTGTGTCTGAATAACCGAAAACCGCAGCGAAACCGCCGTAGTTCTGGCACCACCCTTCTAATCTGCGTCCATATCATCGCGCTGATAACATCTGTGCAGGGGCCGTGCAGTCACGCGTGTGTTCACTCAGTTTTATACTTTAGCTTTCTTTAACTAATGACTCATTATTTCAGTTTTAGTCATTTCGAAAATAGATATATTTTTTTTTGTTGTACCGTTTCGAGTGTAATTGGAAACGTTTTTAATTTTATTTATGACTGGCTTTGGCCCGCGGCTTACATACGTACATAACACACGCCTTTTGGGGTAGGCAGATACCACAAAACGCCACCTGCTACGATCCTTACATACTTCTTTTGCCTCGTCCACGTTCATACATCTGGTCATACAAGTACACCGGTTACGAGTACTGTGCACCAGACCTGTCTGAAGAACCTCTCGTCCGCGTAAATGTCGCGAACAAAGTCGCGGAATGGGAAAGGTAGGAAAAGGCGTATATGTCCTTTCTTAGGAATCAAACTTACCCCGTACCAAATTTCATCAAAACCGGTTCAATGGTTAACTAGTAAGTGTAACAGACAGACAGATAGAGCTTTTAATATTAGTATGGATTTCTACTTCATTCGTGTGTTGTTTCACAGCATCTACGTTATTCAAAACTAGTTTTTTATCGTTAATTAAACAAATTCCATTGTTTTATTCCACATCGATTATATCTACAGCAACTACCTATATTTGCTCTAACCTACCTAAAAATATATGTCGAAACAAAACCAACCCATCATTAATAATTTAAATTCCACAATACATTGATGGCCTTTTATAAACAATAAAGCAAACAACACCTTTTCATTATTTCACCGATCTAACCGCCAATAGCCATGTACTTCCGGCGATCGCTGATAGCCCCAATGATGTTACCGGAAGTACGTCACTATGGGAACTGGTAATTAGATTACATTAATTCATTCGCGCTCGCGCTTGTGAAAAATTTACTTCCTCTAGAATGTTATTGTTGTAGTTTTAATTGAGGATATTGATGGACTTCAAATTGTTAGGTTTACCTAAATGTATGAGTTCTATTGTATGCATACCTTTATCTCTCTCGAAGGCTAATCCTTCATTGACATATAGCATTCATCATTCACCTTTATCTTTATTTATTATTGTCGCAGTAAAGATTTGGCAGTAATAATCTTGTAACTAATTAGCTTCAGCCCGCGACATCGTCCGCGTCAAACTTGATTATTCCACTGGAGCCATACATTTGTCCGGGATGGTAAAGTAGCCTATGTGCTATTCCAGACTATCTACCAGACTATCTCTGTGCCAAATTTTATCCTGATCTGTTCAGCCGTTTTAACGTGGCGAAAGATAACCTACGGGTACATTATGAGCTGAACTTACACGTATTAAAAAGTCCTTAATAAAATACAATATGTGTCCCAAGTAGCAACATAAACAAAATTCTCAAAATCCTTTCTCCCTTGTTCTAGCGAGCCACACTGGCTGAAAAAGAAGTGACCACGTTGAAAGAACAACTGGCCACAACCAGCCCGACCCCTCTCCAGGCCACAGTCCCCAAAACCAATGGCTCCCACATAGAACCCACGAGGGACCAAGCCACGGAGACGAGGATCGACAGGTTCAGTCCTGACATCAAAGAAGAGAAGCACGACGTTGATGACGACGTAGAACAGAAGATGGAGATGGCAGCCACCGGGAGGAGTAATAGCAACTCCTCGAGGAGTAGCCCCGTGGTTCACCAGCCCAATTTGGAGGGCGAACTTGCTGCTAAGGAGAAAGAGGTACGTAGACTTTTAGTTGAGAACGTTCAGGTAGCCAGAGATGTAATGTTTATGAGTCTAATAATGATGGACTGGACAATACAAGATTCAACACAACTATGTCTATCATTCGTGCTATAAATTTTAATCAAATCAAGTCATATACCTATGTACTACAGACACATTACATGTCCTATTAATGTACATGAATCTTTCCATATATCACTGCCATTATCCACGATCATACGTCCATGTGGGCGGCCGGCTACCAGTTATGACAACACAAGCGATTGACTCAAACGCTGTATCACCGCTCTATTGCTCTCAATTAGAGTTGCGCTCAGCCGAGTTGCGTTAATTGACTGTATCGATAATATTGATTGATCGATTGGTGGGCGCCCAACATTTGTTATCGACGCTTAAATGAATAGGTGATTATGTACATTATAGGGAATTAAATGACTCAGGAATTTTTGAAAAATACGGGTCCATTCCAAAGATGCAAGTAATAAATAATATTTCATTTAAATTGCCCGAAGAAATGTGAACAATTGAACGTCATGTACAAGAGAAGCCGTAACGATGGTGCGTTCGTGTTCCACCCGCGCCTCAAAGAGATGTCAGCAATTTTTTGAAGGGGCCTCTCAGGGCCGATGCCTGCCGGGGCTGCGGGTTGTTCGTAAGAGATACCGCGCTCCCGGAACGCAAAGGGCACAAGAAGGAACATGGATGAGTTTTAGCCAGTAAAAGTCTGACACTACCTCCCGCCGGGGCCCAGGGCGGGGGAAGTTATTTGATGATTTGCCATCGGTAAAAATAAAGGAAAGCCTAACTAGGTGGTAGGTACGTAACTTTTTCGAAGAACTTTCAAAACAAAACCTTTTAAAAGAGCTTGTTAACAACACAGCAATAAAACAGTTACAAAACGCAACTGGGCCAGTTAAATGTCTAAGAAAATCGATTTCACAAAAATTTGCGAACACATTCACGTGTTGGACATGAAAACTCAATTTAGAAGTAGCGTCACGTGACAACGCCACTCTTAAGAGGTGCGGAAAAAACTTATCATGTCTTGTCGACATTTCAACATCGGCGTTGGCACAACACTAATTGAAATTAGCAGCGCGCTCTGATCGCTTGCCAATGCCAATTAAGACAGAAAAGATAATGTCGTATTAGATAACTATAGCTCTTCGTGGCATATGTTCAATGGTAGATTTAAATCTAATTCTGGGATTTCCGGTGGGGGGAAAGAAATTTGTATCAGTTGATAATCTAGTTGCAAAATGGGTTAATGAGTACAAAGTATTCTAATATTCATATTCTTATTATCGGAAGAAAATATCGCTAGTAAAATAAAATACAAAAAATCCCGGATCATAATTTAATCACTGTAAGCAATGAAAAAGATTTATTTACACGTAAATTTCGTTAGGTATCCCTAATATCTTTTTCATAGTAAGATATAGCCGACCTTACGGCAGACCACGGAGAAGATAGCGGGACAACTGGTTCAAGTTCCTTGAGGATTAGCAAGACGTAGCGCAAAGTCACGACAGATGGAAGGAATGGAGGAAGGCCTTTGCCTAGCAATGGGACAGTACTAGTAGGGCTAGTTATAATAATAATATAAGGTAAAGCCAATGACACTCAGGAATAACATAGCTTCCTATTAGTACAAGAATTTTCAGAATCAGACTAGCTGCTAGTCTGATCCAGAGATTTTCGCGTTTAAACAAAATAACAAACAAACTGTTTAGCTGGTAGTATATTGGTATAGATAGAATAGATTAAAATAACCTCAATTATTTCAATACAGGTAGAGATTAAATCGTAATATTCATCAGTTTCTTCCTGCCCATGTTACTTGGGATCGGCGCAACACGTTGTCTTCTTCCATTTCGTCCTGTCGATCGTCATGCTATCACTGACTCCGTTCTCTATCATATCATTCTTCATACAATCTTTCTTTTTTTTGGCCTCCCACTTCCTCTCCATCTATCCACATTCATATTCATTACTCTTTTGGTCACATACTTGTACAAAGTATGAAAGCTTGATAGAGTATAAGAAGTTCGAAGTAGAACGCTCTAGTACATTTTTCCTAAATAGCAAGCATTATTTCAATGCTGTTCCGATTAGGCAGAATCCTATAAATAACGGTTGTGTCGCGTGTCTTACAGCGTGGTTCATAAACGGTGATATTTATTTAGTGCAAGGATTACGTTCGTTCGGTACCGATCAATCATCCCATTGAACGTATCCTGTTTCCTCTGACTAGTGATGTGCAAGCCGATTAGGTATCGATAGATCGCCATCATTGATATCGATAAAAATTTAATCTTTATTTGAATTCTTTGCTTGATTAAAGTGAATGAAATAGTTTCCTTTAATAAAACCGTCATATACAATTTTATTTCGTCATAACCTCTACGACTATAACCATGAATGGTTGACTAGACGATCCTAATGGCTAGTTGTGGGCTTCCTGTTTCAGTTAATAAAATAACTTCCTCATTATTATTGTGCTAAGTAACCTCAGCAGTTACTTCTGTACTATTCAACCTTAGTGTTTAGTGGCTTCCGCTGTATTTAACTTGCTACTGTTCTAATTAATCAAAATCTATCAACGAACTTACTACTTAATCTAATAATGAAATTCAATTTTATTTTAAGATTCTATCGATAAAATCCCACCCACAGTTCGCCAAACACATCCCTAGATCTAACCGACTGTCAAACCCAATTCAGCATTGCCCCCGCACACGTAATTGATTTATTGATCGTACGTTACATTCGATACAAGATGAGCTGCGCTGGCGCTGCATCCTTTACTAACAATTTCTAACCAGTTGACCGGCTGACCTCGATCGCATAAGTCATGTGGATGCTAGGGGACGATCGCGATTGAGTATTGGGTTTTAAGGCCAAACGTATGATAAGAAATACTGGGCATGTGGCTAGTAGATACACTAGAGGATTAAAGATGTTTCTCGGGTGGTGTACTAACACATCCTTATCTAAAGCCATCAATAATTAGGTCACGCGTAAAATGCTTAAAGCATATGCTGATGTAATTGGCAGAACTGTAATCAGACATTTAGTCGATGAAATCTATAGCCTTGAAGATATTGTAGCATATACAAATGAGTACAAAGTAAACATAGCCATGTGCAAAAATTCAGAAGTGGTTATTGTAATAAATGTAAAAGAAATAATAGTCAATGTGTTAATAAAGGTTGTAGTTTGTTATGAGAGTCACACATCTTTGCATGCTGAGAAACATATTACAATGTCTGCTGATGACGAGATAGCAGCTGTCGCTACTATGTGCGTAGAAAGTATTATATCTTAGATATTATTGATGGCTGCCTTCATTTAAGATATAAAAACCATTTCAATTGAGATCTTGAGTTTGATTGGGAACAGACAATTAAAAGTGCTTTTATGAACTTGTCATGATGGCAGAGTGGTTAAAGCGTCCGCTTCTCATATGTGAAATTGCAGGGTCGACACCGCGCAAGTGCCAATATAAATTTTCAATTCATATGTACTTTCTAAGTTTATTTTGGACATCTATGAAGGAAAACATCGTGAGGAAACTTGGACTTATAATGAATATAAGTCGGAAATCGCCAATTCGCCTTGCGCAATCATGTTGATCAATGCTTATGCCTTCTCTGTAAGAGAAGAGGCCTTTGCCCTAGAGTGGGACAATAATAGGCTGGTATTTTTTATAAACTTATTAGTGTAGACTAAACTAAATGTTGAACATATTCGGCAGTAGGTGAGTAAGTATATAAAGCCATGTATAAAGTTACATAAGCCAAGCTTACTGAAGATATCAAACACACAGTATCAACAAAAACCAACATTTACATGAAAGAAACTACACAAACAATTCATGAGTCAAAAACAGACCCCCATCCATTTGAAGTGGTACTCATCGCCAATGCGGCCGAAATTCAAAGAAGCCTAGTTGCAAGCGAGGCCTTTCAGAATGCACCCATTCATGCTTCAGAATCATTAGTCCATTGAATCACCGAATTTAAAGCAAGCGAAAACGCGGATTTGAAACGAATTTTCATCTCTTTGTTGGGGATTCAATAGCTCTATATAATTACAAGTATGTTTGAGTATATTGGTGGAAATTGCATGCTGCTTTTTTGGGTCCTAATGGGGATGAGAATTTAGATGTTGAATATATGAAAAGAATATTGTGTGAAATAAGAAGAAAAACAAATCGATAAACAATTTAATTACAGAACAAATTGAT
Organism: Caradrina kadenii; assembly: GCA_947462355.1. Lineage (NCBI taxonomy): Eukaryota > Metazoa > Arthropoda > Insecta > Lepidoptera > Noctuidae > Caradrina > Caradrina kadenii. The sequence goes on along the minus strand of OX381693.1, from coordinate 707,131 downwards.
GAGACAAAAAAAGACAAAAATGGAAAACACGAAAGCATCAATAGTGTTGAACGCAGTCCTCGTGAACACTTGCACAGTGTCGAAACTCAATGAGTTCGCGATATAAAAGCTGTTATTTGCCGTAACGAACGCCTTTGTGCAGAGGAATGCCTTTACAAGCACTATCTTAAAGACGAATTACCGTACAACGCTGCGCGAGCTCCGGCCGCTGCAGACACAAAGTACTATGACGCCGCAATGCAAACAATCCCCAGCAATAGTTCCGCGTACAAACTAGCCATAAACAATCCGATAAAGGTACCGAACGAACAACTTTTGATAGTACGCCGCTTTTTATGCAAATTGCATGGCGTTGCGAAATATCGATGTATTCAGCGAGCTTCAGTCTTGTCTTCCGTATTTATCGTGTTGTTCACTTTTCAATTTCTTCTATTGTACTTTTAAGTTAAGAGTTCGAGGAGAGTTTATTTTCTTCGTTTGCAAGAATTGTACCAGTAAAAATCGTCTTCGAACAACAGAAATTCCTGTAAGCCGCAGAGCAATCAATAACATTTTAAAAACTTTCTTAAATCAAAAACTCGTGCAATCAAATCCAAAGGAAAGTTATCAAACGAGAAAGAGGACCTATTATCGGAATGTCATCAAAAAGGAATAACACAGCGTCACCCTTTCGGCAACTCAATTAAAATCTTCGCAAAAAATCCCCGAAGGAAAAACTTTGACCCTTCGATAAGGTTAATAAGTTCCTGACTGGCTCTGCAGACTGAAAATTGTTTCTTTTCTCAAAATTTGTCGAACAATCAAGGAGTATCAAAGAATACATACCCAGGGGGCCGTTGTCACGATTTCTCGACTTACGAACCCTTTTGTGGTTTTTTTTTTGTAAAAATGCTTTATATTTTTGTTCAAATTTCAACGTACGCTTACTAGGTAAGGTTAGAAGTGCGTTACCTTCGAAGCATGGTCCTCGTTTACGCAGATCTAAAACGAATAAAAACATTCACTGTGCCGTACAAATATTTGTGGCTTCTTTCCTAAGTTCACCTGATCCATTAGGTTTCTACCAACCCGTAGTGTTGCCAACCAAATAAATAAAATTTCTCATTTCTACACGATGACCATTCCTGTCAATTGGCTTGTTAGAATTAACGAAATAAGATTTACCACGTGTCACTGTTATTATTATGATAAATGATGGGCGGTGATATTTCTTTTTTTATAAATTGTCTATTTATTACTATAACTCATATTTCCGTCTAGTCCGACGGGCAGCACTAGTAGCTAATGCCCTACCTACCTACCTAACAAGATTTTTCATGGATGATGAATTTCTTGCTAAAATGAAAATGGCATGTACCATTTTCATTTTAGCAAGTAAAACATTTAATGATGAATGAGATAATGAAATAAGAATAACTACATGAATTTGTTGTCAAGAATTATTAACTTTGTCCACCGCAACGGATTACTCATCGGCAACATAAGTATAAAGACTTTACATTATTTACTTATACATACATTGCGACAAAAGATAAAGAGATCTGACATGTTTTTCTTTCACAATCAAATCAACAGACAACTTGCTTTATTCTTCATAAAGTTATTAAATCATAAACAAGCAGTTAGTAACGTCATTACGCCGACAGATAGCGCCCTTTTGTAATAAAAACTTTTTTTAGAAATGTACCCTTTTTACATCTAATGCATACAGGCACCTGTCATTAAATATACGCAGCCAGACACCTGACATCAAAACTAGGTAAACATCACAATAGGTACGTAGATATAACGATGCTATTATTTAATTTCAGAAAGCAATAATGGTCCTACATAAATCATAAACACCTTTCTTTTTAGGTAGTAAAAATGTTACTTTCATCTCATAGATGGCGCTGTACTAAAATCCAACTGTAAATTATAGTTTAATGTCACTTCACGGCGCGACATGAAAGAGTGACGAAGCTATTTTTGTGCACACCAAAACGAAAACACTCGAAATTAGTTTATGACGTTTGTCTGTAGTTCGATTTATTTTAATTTTGTTATTTTCGGGGGCCGTGCTCTTATTATGTGTCGGTCGTCGTAAATTGCTGTAGTTCGACACTGAATTATCTCCCGCCTGACTTGACTAATGATGGCGGCGGTATTACTAATTTAGACTTTATTGACATTTATCGATGATCGGCCACTCTTGCACCGGAAACGGGACTTGGTACAATCATATTGATGTAACACATTCCGACGTTCTAATTTCAAATTCGTTTGACATAACGTTGATAATTTTTCGTTTCCTTCATTTGCATTACTTATTTAGTTTTGATATTTTTTTTTGCTTTCCTTCATTTCTGTCAACAACATCAAAGATGCTATGAGTATTAGATATCACATATGAATCGGCTCCATCAAACTCTTATTTATCAAAGTTTTTAACACTGACAAGTCCTCTAAATTCTAGTCATGCAGTCTCACTCACAACGTTCATATATGACTGTACCTACAGTACAGTCAAGTACAGTGTTGTCAACCCCGCCCCGGTTAGTTATTTATTGTTATCCATCGCACTATACGGCTAATGATAAATTTTCTTAACAACTGGAGCGATCTATCGACATTAATTTGCAGTGGTCTATTCACTGATAATTTATGTAACGAACACGATGCCAAAACGCGACCGTCTGACACCGTGAGGAATGACAATATATCGACCGATAGATTCATATCGATAGATATACGAGTACCGATAAACATGACTAACCTCAAGCTTGTTAAAATAACATATTTGAAATAGAAATTATACACGCAATACACTTTCAAAAGATCATCAACATAAACAAGCCTTTGCTTGACATTAACATTGAGCTCTCTATTGCAACTGAATCGGCTCTAACAACACTAAAGAATGTAAATAATAATGTTTTCGGTAACGTAAATCCATGTTTGATTATAGATATGCGAGCTCAGACAAACACACATGACCTTTACGTTCTGATTTCCAAGCAAATCAAAGAGAAAGCATCGAGGGATGTCGACAAGAGAAGCAATCAGATGCCCCATCAAACGCAACCTATCATCTTGTCAGAAATCGGCACGCACGTTAATTTAATAACAAAAAAAGCCTAGAGTTACATTAGAAAAAAGGACAAAAATAAATGGTAAGTAGTGTGCGCGTGGGCTCTCTCGCTCGCTCGGCGGCGACGCCCGTAATTACGCTCCAAACACGCGAGCGCAACTTGAAAGCAAATGTCAAACTCACATATTTATTTCTTAGTATTGAATGCTGCGCTCGCTTCTCGGAAGATCCGATGTAAACATCATCGTGTCGATGATGAAAGCGATCTGCTTCTTTGTACTGGATGCTGATTAGTCTAATTTTATCCGACAAAAAAGATCACAAATATGTAATTTGTGTGTACCGTGACAACGCGTGGCGTGACTCGGGACTCAATAATGACCGGAAAGTGTTCCGTACATCTCACCCGAGTGGAAACTTTGTTAGTCAGTCAGCAATGTTACTTTAATAACCTCATAATTAACTAAAACGAAGACGGCTCGTCGAATTCGTCCCGGTTTATTTATACACGGTCCCGCGTCGATATTCAGAAGCCAACTTGATAGATTCATAGCAGCGAACATCAAAGAGCGTACATTAATCATAACTCACATCAATCGCCGGTGAAACATTTCTGTTTTTATTGTAAATCAGTATTAAAAAGCGACAACGTAAGCATATGAATCAAACGTGCGCCTCCAGACGTCGACTATGTGCAATAAATTCGTGAAAACGTAAATAAAAAAGTGTAGCGGCCCGATCGGACCACCCTGCGGTACACCTGTTGAATCTATTAACGTGTGCGCGGCCCGCACCATATACTATCGAACTCGTCGCCGGTTGCGAGCTGATGTGTCGTACATCATAGTACGCGATGCGTTCACAAAAATCAGCGTCGGTCACATCTGTGGAACGTCGGCGTCGATGGCACCGCGCGATGGCTCCGCGAGCTAATCGTGCGTTTCGTTTCGTTTTTTAAATTACAGCCGGTGTAAGTGCGCCTCAACTGCGCCAAACTAATAAAAGTTATACTTCCTACGAAGTGATATTTATGTATGTACTACGTCTGGCTTCCATCTTTTACGATCGTCAACAGTTACATATTTAATGTTCGATGTTTATCAACATTTCTTTCTTATGCAGGTTTTAGTGGGGCGATAAATTATTTATCATCAAAGACTTGCTTATTTTCAAACTTTTGTTTCTTTAGCGCGGTAATGCCTGGCTTTACAACAGACGTCACTGGCATTATTAAGTAAACGTCAGTATTCTTTTATCATAGATTTGATGTATTAAGAACGGATCATAAATTCAAAGATAGCGGATGGTATGATAACAGTTTGGCAGGACTCGAAGAGGTTGGGTCGTGATGTCAGTGTGTACATAGATGTGAACGTGTATTAGTCAGTAGTTTACTAATTGACTCATTCTGAAAATCTATGAAACACTGACGCACCGTCGGTCGTAATACTTAACAACGATTTTGAATTAAAACATTACCCGACCCTGCTCCTGACACGACCTGCTTTATAACGTATGATTCAATGAAACCTTTGATACTACATCATCACAATTGGCAGATATTGTCACACAAAAAATCGTCACCTCCAAACGGATTACGCTTCAGATTTCATGGCCAAGTCAAACGGTAGTGGCATCGTTACCTTTGTTTAGACTTTCATATCATGATTCAGCCCTCGATCTTACAACAAGTCCGTGGAATCTGGTTGCTATACAACTCTCGGTGGACTTTTTATATTTAAAAGCTCTCTTTGTCTTACAAGAGTGGTTCACGTTTAATAAGATACATCTGTTACTACTATATTTTGGGGACATCGTCTTCAAACGTCATATAGTGGAGAGCGTAGATATTTGGTTACAGGAGCTCTCTGTCACCAATTTTAAACCTTATACCCTGCTAATAAGGATTGTGGTTTCAAGAAATATTTACACCTTTGATGTATTTCGATTTCTTTTTGTGGGAGCAGAGAATTTTCGATGGCTCATCGAGACACGACACGATGAGTAGAAGAGATATCAATATTTTTAACGACTTATTCATAACGTGTCTCACGGAATTGTTTTGTTGAACTAATTTTGTTTCTGAATAAGAGCGTTGACTGAAACCAACGTGTATTTGTTTATTTAGCTCAGGCAACAAGGGTTCACTGGAAAAAATATATACAATGCCTATGTGAACACAATGTACAATGTTTACGTGGGCTGTAGATTTAAATAATGTACTGTACATGAAAAAAGTCTTTATGAATCTCCCAATTCATTGCAAAAACCTAAAACTCCTTCTATGTGGACAATTACTGTACTAGCCGGATAAAGTAACCCCAATAAGACAACATTATCTCCCATCGGTGATATTCTCCTACAAGCACGTTAATCAGTATCGTATTGCCAAGAGGTTCCAACTATTCCTCAACATTACACATCACTTGATCATTCGTTTGATCCCCTAATGTTGTATGTATGTCGTCGTAATTAGTTCGATCTTCTGATCATCAATATTAATTTGCAATTACAATATCACGCCTCTGTACCTGATTAGGTTCATTCCCGTCTGATTAAACTTTAATATGTTTTGTTTATTCATGATTTACTATCAATGTTTTTGTTCAATATTGAACGTTTCATCTTTCAACTTTTTATAAGGACGCCATTTTAATGGAGGATTAAATTTTTTGCTCTTGTTAATAAATTATGGTTTATGGGCGTCTGGTGATAATTAATCTTAATTATTTGATTAAGCTACGGATATGGCAGTCATTTCTGGTCTAGTGAAGTTAAATTACTACAGTTTGATGGCATGTTAGACACTAATACATCTACACATGAATGGATAAGAAACAGCTACATATAAGACCATATTGATGACCACGCCACACACAACATGATCGAACGTGAAAGAAATAAAGAAAAAGATAATCCCGTATTACATTAATCCACAGTCCCAATAAAAAGCCAATCTTCTAAACTCAATTGCGTTTTATAAAAAGAAGTAATTACATATGAAAATAGCTTCAATACATAGGCAATTATCGTCGCATCCAACGATCAAGTAGTATTACACTTATCGGAACTACTGCCATATTACCTCAACTAAAACCTTATTGGGTTTCAATAAGAACCAATTTGTTCCCCGGCTACCGAAATCCACCAAAATCCGAAATTGGACTTAACATCGAACCTTGTAGAGTCTAATATTGTTTGTTAGTCAAGTGCCTCCATATGTAGGGACGTGTTAGTTGGAAGTGAACACGTGTGCGGAATATGTCAATTCATTATAAACTTTGTGTCGTATAGAAGATGATTTGTGACATATTATAGAATAATGCGGTATCTGTTAGTACATGCATCCATTAAGGACTTATTGTTTCGTGTGTAGATACCGCCGAATTCTGAGTAATTGACGAAATTTGTCGGTGTGTGCCTGTCATTATGTATTTAATTAGTTTCTGTCTGTTGATTGTTCGTATTATCGATTCTAGTTACGTTATCGTCGAGAAAGTTTCGGTTTTGGATGAATGGGTAGATTTGTGTGATTCATTTAATACTTAGAAGTTTAGTTAGAAGAAAGGGTCATTTAGAGTCTGTAGTTTTTTATATTTATCAGTTACATAGGATTGTCTAATATACATCTTTGTGATTGAAAATTAATTCAAGAAACAAAAAAGCTTCCTTATTTCGTTGATGTCTTGTTCATCAAAAATTATAAAACTTTTTCGTCCTCCCTACCTGCAACTTCGTCCAAATGCAATTACAGTCCGTCGAAAACATTCTACTATTGTTTTTATTAAAATTAATTCTGAAAATCAATCAATTCAGAAGTTTCTTGTCGTCCCCTGTTGCTGGGACCATTTTTCTCTACCCCCGGTCCTCTCCCAGACAATAGAAAATGGTTATTAATATTCCTTGTAAAAAAACAGTGGTGCTAAACAATAGGTGTTGTTAATTTACTCATTAAGGATTCATGGGGTGTGCCGCCCCGGGGAGAAGGGTGGCAGATTCAGAATGATATTGGCTTCCTTTGATACATTTGGTTTTGGTACAAATTGAAATTTAATTTTATATCATTTGGGATGTGTCGAATTGTGGGTACCGGTACTGAAAATTATGAGTTTTATATTACATCCGAACCTTTTCAGATCTTTCTTTTACTACTAACTTAGGATAAAAATACAATGGCATTATTTTCTATTCAAATAATAAGCGGTCAAGCCGCAAAATAATTAATAATAAACATAAAGTTTTGGCTATAAATCACAGATTTTAAGAGAACACAATAGAACACACCATAGCTGATAATTTTAATAATACTTTGAATGACAAAACGTATGACCACGTGGCGGGGGTCAAAACCGGTCGCAACCGGTTCTTAATAAAACACCATTCAATCGAATTTCGTACAATCCACCACAAATGTAAAGAAACTCCACAATAACATGTCATGCTATTCTGACCTTTATTAATGAACTGTAAGGGCGAGAATTTTGTAAAAAATCCACGTTGAAGAAAGGTAGTGATTGGTACATTTGATCGTCTATTCATTCGGCAGATTTGAATCTACGCAGATGTCCAGCTGGTCACATTAAATCGAACGAGATCTATTGATACGATTTTTTATTGTTGAATTAATGGTCAAGTAAGTCTGAATGGGGCATCGCGTGACGATTTCAATGTAATTTCGAGCCTAGGGCGTTTGGCATGGAAGATTCTATTACTGTGTTTATTTCAGTCAGTCTGTTTAAGCAAACCTTCGAAACCGATCGTCACGATATCGTGATTTCTAAAATGTCAGGTAAAGTTCTTGGTGTATTTGAACATTGCAAACGATATCCCAAACTGTTACTACCTACTATGCAAATTCATTCAGATTTTGGTTTATTTAAGGATATCTTTAGAAAGTTCGCTCTATATTTAGTCTTCAGTTTTACTCATATATTTTGAGATTTCCTTATTATCATTTCCATATCCGTGGTGAGGCCTTGAATACTATTCGGGAACTTAGAAAAAATAACCGTAAAGTTATCCCATAAAAAGTATACATTTATAAAACACAGTACTCCCGTTCAACAGAACACTAGAATGATTAGCATGTCATCCCTCTCTTACAGGGGACACTTTAATTGAACGTTTTCTGCGGGCCTCATCGAAACAAAGGCGTCAAAAGGAATATTTCGCATAAATTATTTTTTCTCTTTTTTACAACACTTCATTGTGAAGATATCGTTAATATTAATTTTTTGACACGGAAACACCAGGCTTTAATATTCGTGATATAGCCCTTTGTTATTTTAATGGCTACCGATACTCCGTTTGCTATCTATAGCTGCGTCAAACAAGTTTTCCATTTGTTCTCATTGCAATTCATCGGCCGATTTGGGGTTGGGATTCGTTCTGTTTCGATAAATAATTAAAACAAATGACTCGAGTCTGCTGTTTGAAATAGATTCTTGTTGGAAAGGTGTAGTAGACAATAGTGGATAGATATTAGATGGTACGGAAGAGCAAGGCAAACCTGAACGCAAATGAAATTAATGAGAAGATAACGCTACCTTGGATACTAACTATCTACAAAAATACTGCAATTAAGTAAATAATTATAATAATTAAAGCTTGAGATAAATAAGGAGTAAGAGAGACAGCTTCCGATGAATAAGAGCTAATGACGCAATATGGAGCACGTGTAAGCAAAAATTGATCGTTAAACAATCGATAATGGCGACGATTTAGACGGTAAGTCAATGGCCTGCTTATCGCAGGTCAATAATTCAGTGTAGTTTAGTTGAGCGAACTCACGATTATCTGAACTGTTGCTCAGGGATATGGTTGTCAAAGTTTGAAATTGGGAATTGTGGAGTTTTGTTGATGATTTTTTTAATTACGAATTTCGATGATTGTAATGACTGTTTTGGAAATCTCATTTAAAATTTTACTACTAAGATATTTAATGAAGAAAAGAACACAAATGTAGAAAATCCAAAATTATCTATATTACTTAAACTAAAGATTAAATCTTAGAATGAAACACAGATAAGACGTGCAAGATAAGACAAACTACCAAAGAAACCTCTTAAAGCTAATGAGAATGTATCACAGAAACTTTGAGCACCACTACCTACAGATCGATATACGCATTTTGACAAAAACAATGTTCCCGATACTGTTGATAAAGAGGTGTTTATATAATATTTTTGTTTTACACATATCAGTACATGTAAGCCGACGGTGGTGCGATAGAGACCTGCATCCGTCCGCGAGTGATAGTGCCCGCGCTGATGCCTATCGGGAATATTTGGTGATGAGGTCGGTTCTGTACATTCTGATATTTTATCATCTACAACTTTGATATCTTTAAGATCTTCATTAATAGATGAAGTGGTATCTATACGATGACATGGTATTAATGTAAGTAAAACCATATCGTTTACCAAGATGTTGTGTGTTTTCTTGATAATATATTATTTTGAAAATCTTTATTTCATGTGAAAGGCTGTTAGCGAAATTCCATCATATTTATAATAACGCTTCAAATTGTATAAATTATAGGAAGATAATTAAAGTTGTACATTATCATGTATTATAATCTTCTGAAGTATTAAGAATCAAGAAAGTAACAAGAGAATATATCCAAGAAGCCTACCGAGAAGTAGACAGTTTCCATCTCTGCCTCAATAGACGGCTTAATAATATACAAACACAAGCAACAACAAACATGACAATAGTTACGGAGAAACAAAACGTTTCCACCATCCGTTTAGAACACATTAAGCGATTTACTTAATGTCTTATCACAGGCAACCAACAACAAACTTAAAGCACTAATCAATAAGATTGATATTCGATTGGGGATCCAACCGTCCTTGAAAACATCCGATCTAAGCGCGGTACGTGAAGGATACTATTCTCAAAGTACAATAAACTCTATATCGACACGGCTCGGTCGACAGTGAGTCGATTCCGTCTTCCGAGTTACGTCACTCCGAAGAGGATTGTTACCAATCTATCGGAATAGTTCTCTTAGGAAGGAGGTCTAATGCATTGTCGTTAAATTAATGCCACGATTTATGACAGTCGGAATTAGCCCCAAACGAGGGCCAGCAATGGATCACTGTTTAGTTTTATTGATGAATGTATTTGAATACAAATAACTGTGACATTATCCGCGGCGGGTGATGTACGAGCGATTCTGGTGTTTACTGTTTTGATAATAGTGTGCGTTTTGGCTGGTATAGAAAATTGTTTGATAGTAATTTGTAATGTTGATGGACTTGCGAATAATTTTGTTATCTATCAGAATACGGAGGTAAAAGACGTTACCATGACGACTTAAATATCAATTGGTACCGAAAACGATTGTAAGTCTGTCAAACGTAACTTCAAAAACAGAAAAGTCAAATGCATGTCAACGTAAACATAACTAGGCTCCCATGAACATTGCTTGTCGCCGCACCGATCCATCACGAGCTAATATAAAAATGTCAACGATTCGAGTTACTCAATTTGCAATAATTTTCAGTACCGCGGCATGGTTGAGCAAATCCACCATGCAGCCACAGTCTGCCGTGGATAATGAGGTTCGATTCCGCGGGAAGCAATTTTCTTCTATATTACGCCGATTTTTATTTTATGGTCGTCTCGGAACAACGACATGTGTGACTACTTGACAATACATTGTTTCGCGAGGCTATGTTTACAATAACCGGTGTTTGGCAAACGCTTGATCAAATTCTTCAAATACGACAAATATTTGATGCCAGCTAACTGTTTCGAAAAATAAAATGCTTTTGTTATCACAAACATGTTGTTTGAATAAGATATTGGCAAGTTTACACAAATGTTTGGTCAGGTTAGTACAAAATTTCGCAGTTGATTGTTAATTTTTATCTGAAGCGCCTTCGTCTCAAATTACACGAATATCATAATATTTATCTATCATTGTACATTTATGGTTCTCTTCTAAATCTTACACTTAGGTATTACTGATATCTTTGTTCGGATTCGTATATTTATCATCAAACACAACATTTTTGGGTAGAATCGTCGCGAATTTTCCTTTAACGCCACCTCCAACTAAGTCTGGAAAAACCCCTGTAAAGGTCAATCGATGTCTTGAATGCTCCAAAAGTTTGACCAAAACGATCGACAAATTGTTCAGCACCAGCCACTGTTTATTTATTTTACAAAAGAGGGTATTTGTCTCCAAAGACAATAGCTATTGGTGCGCAAGGGGGCTCTCGATAATTGAGAGGGGCTCTTTAATAACCTTCGATTATTTATTTAGGAGTTTCGCCACCTGAGGCTTTGGCGGCTGACAAAAAAAAAACTCCTACTAATTATTTTACATTTCCTTCAATTTCAAACTCATTTTCATCTTTATTGTGATCATGTGTAGGTTCAGAATTGTTCGACGAAGCTAGTGTTTTCCGTAAAGGATTTGAATCTGGGAGTAAGCTGTGGCTTGCATTATTTTTCTCCACAACTTCCCTCGTGTCTGTAATTAAAGGTTTCTGTTTGACAAATCCTTTGATGCACTTTACTTGTGTTTCTTTAATATTTCTTCTGTTTTAGTTGTTGAAATATTATTATTTATCTTTTCTTCACAAAACTTATCAAAGATGTACTTAGCAGGTACCTTCAAGTAGTTAAAAATTTGTAATCCAAATCACAATTCAAAAGATGTCTACGTTTTTGTTAATATAAAATGTATATGAATACATATATGTACACAAAGAGGCGGTCGGGCCAAACCGATACACAATTAAAGAGGAAAACAAGAATACTTATAAGTACTAATGCTAAGACGAATGTTGCGTAAAATCGACGCGTCTCTCATTCCCCCAACCTCCCCATGGCCGTAGGGACGTCTGATTTACGATATCTAGAGGAGAATGGGGTTTTGTTTTTTGTATTTTTTTATAAATATTCAAGATTGTAACGTCCTTCGGTTTAATGTCTTAGAAGAGTGACTTCGAAAATAAACTTAACCTTCTAGATTTTTTAAATTTAAATCTAATTGTATTGTTAAGGCTAAAATATAATAACATCATTAATATACAAATTAAGGATACTAAATTTTTATTACCAAATATTTTTTGCTCGCAAAAAAATCTTTTCTAGGTAATAGACAAAATAATCAACATATAATTCGAAAAATAATTCCCAGTCTCAATTAGCATCTAAATTTATACTAATTCTATGCTTTAATCTAAAAGAGCTAAAACAAATAAAAATTAGGATTTATTCTTTGCATTTTACATACAACAAATTGTATTTCGTCTGAAGCACAGCCCTGCGCCCCCCGAATTCGGCGTTTTCTTTCTCTAATTGATAATTCTTGCGCGATCCCTCATCGGAGCTCCTACAATAATACAATTAATTCCCTTATGCCGAGACCTACTTATAAATTTCTTACGCACAACCCTTATTGGGGAGCATTTACATTAGACGATGTTTTAGTTTATCATGCTTATCAGCTTCTTGTGTTGTTTTAAAATCAATGGCTAGCTTTCATAATCAAAGATTTGTAAAAAGAAAAAAAAAAAAAAAATTTAATCATCATCTTGCGTGTTTTGGCTCCGAAATCGGTTTCTATGTTACCAAATCAAACTTGAACTAAATAGTAGTAATTTATTTTCGTCCAAACTTTCGTCTGTACAACAGAAATTGTTTTCTTTCATCCAATTTTACTCATTGCAACTTCATTCACGAAGTTCTAGCTGAGCCTCACATTCACGAAACTAAACCATTTGTTTTATACCAATAGCTTATTATTCTTTACTTAAACTGAAACTATACTTTGAAAATAAATTTTAGAGTACTTACAAGCAATAATACGCAATTTTTTTTTAAGTTACTTTATACAATGACACAAAACACACGTTATAACACAAAAAATGCACTTAATTTAAATATACTATTTACAGGCACTTTTAAATAGTCTAGGAGACAGTCAATCAGAAAAAAGAAACTTTAAAATTTACCAAATATTATTATCATCAGTAACATCGAGGCTTGTTACTGCCGTAAAATTTTCAAACCGGATTTTCAGTTCCCTTATCCCGATTGCTCTGATTCCAGTCTCGTCCAGTGTATCGTCTCCTTAACCCAGTCCTGTATGTGTCGTGTTCACCCTTCAGTTCAGACACCGGAGACTCGGTAGTAATTGCTTCCCCGATCCGAAGAGCGCATCTTTTGTTATCCGCTACACAACACAAAAACATATTTATAATACCGCGATATATTCGTGACTGTACTTATTTGAGATGTTTCTGTGCGTGTATTGGTATTACCCCTTTCTGAAGCGATTTTGACTTAAGTAGCAGTAAGAGGGTCTTCTGTTTTCTTATAATTTGAAATCTTATAGACGATTTTGAGTATTTCTAATTCGACGTATTTTTGGTATCCATTTTGAATTGAAAAAAATTTGTCGAACGACTTTGTATAATTTTTTTACCCATACATACTTATGCGTAATTATAAAAAATATTTTACTAATTTTATCGACCAATTAAATTGAAACGTGTGACCTATATTCTGACCTTATGACCTTACCAATCACAATTTTTATCTAACTTAACAAATAACTGTGAGTCACGCTGATAAAGCTAATAATAATGCAATTGATTCGAAAAAACGGATTTTTTATTGGCGTTAAAATTAAACACACCTACTGTACGTTTATTTATATTAATATAAAATTGGTTAGCATACAACATTTTCTCAGTACATACCTACCTATTCAAGAAATTCCAACCCCCTATTGGTAAATAAAACTTTTTAAGTCTACAAAATGATTGTAAGTTCTCCTAAAACATGACTCATTACAAACCTTTCAACTACTATCAATGATTTAGTAACAAATTGTGCGATTCTCCCCAACCTCCCCGTTTCCAGATGGTTTGCCGATTTGGCCGGCGCGACTCTGTACATTTAAATATGGCGGCTTAATGTTCAAATACAGATATAGATATTTTGTTACTTTATTTTGTAGATAATGAAAGAAACTGCCAGTCTTTGAACTGTTACATAGGACCTAATAATATTAGTATGATATTAGTTTTTTATTCGTAAGATACTCGTAGAAACTGATTGATTGCTTAATTTATCTAATGTGTTGCCAGCGGTTTTTGAACTCATAAACTAATGATCTCCTTTTTTGTTTCAGGTAAGATCAACACAACCTGTCTAGACACAGAATTAAATCTAGATAAATGCTGATTATTTTGAAGTAGGTAAGGTGAAACAGAATAACATTTAAGGCATAAAATGAATTGAAGGAAACGAAACGTGTTGGTTTTTTTTCTTTGCCCATTGACATTTAAAAAAGGAAACGTCATCCGTTGGCGCCAACTGTCATTTACACATCAAAGTCAAACAATTCAACAGATATCAAAACAATTGCCATTAAACCCACTCGATTACCAGCAGTTTGTCAATATTCGAACCGAGCAGCCATTAATAGCGTTAATCTTTAAACGTCATACGATTAAAAAGTCGCGTGACTATAAAAAGGCACCATTTTTAAACACGACTTATCGACTGTCACTTGTAGACGATAAGACGTTTGAGTAGCCGTTAGTTAAGAGCTTTCTACATCGAACGAAGGTAAAGCGAGCCGTATCGCGCCGCGTTTAGTCTGGCCACAGATATAGAAAACCTAATCGCGTGGCCGCGTTACTGTAGACAGTCCTTATTGGCTGTATAGATAGTTGTCTTGAGACTTTATCTTTCGATTCGAAATTCAAGAAGTAATTCTATTGTGACATGAACGGTCACGAAAGTTTTTGAACAAAAAAAGTAAGCGTGGTACCTTTAGGGTTGCTAATTACTTCTACGGAGTAACTTATTCAAATGGTGTGCGTAGGTACTATAATTAATAAACCATTTCATGGTAACTGATTTGATGTGAAAATATGTAAAAGTCCATCAAATGCCAAGCTGGATTAAAGTAGCTACATGTATAAAAAAGGGCTAAACAAACACTTAGAAAGTGTAAGTGTGTATAACACTAATTTACGATCCGGTAGCATTATATAAAAAAACGTTTGCCCTTTTTAAAGTAATTGCGTAATAAAACTACAGGCGAGTAATAAAGTCACAAAATAACGTAAAATCGATAATCTCAAGTGAAACAAACGGAACAAATATAAATAGCTTTGAACGGGTTATTAATTTTTCTTTCGTATTTAATTTTTTTAACTGCGTAAATATTCAAATGGGGCTTTTAACGATTATTTTTATTGACACTTTATGGTTCGGAAACTGAAAATGACTTAGATATGATCCAATGCTCGGACGTTTAACGACTGCACGCGAAACGACATTTTGGAAAATGGCGCGTCTAAGAATGAGTTACAACCGTCTTGCGAATTGAATAATGATTTTTCTTATTGCATTTCAAAGTACCAGCTATTCCTGTAGCTCCGTAAATAATATAAAATTTAACCCTTTTACTCGTACGTGCAAAATTTAACCCTTCACTGGCTAGAAATATACAAAGTCATCAAAAATCAATGAGGCGTCTTCTCGCCAAAAGATGAGCGCATTAATCATCTCACACGATGTTACGACAATGGACAGAATCTATAAACACACCCCCCTTACGAGCCACCCTCCACCCCCACACACGTAATTAATTAAAATTATTAATGACAGCGCATAATAATGGATAATCAATATTCTCGAGTTACAATTATGAGGGAATTAAGTATGCGGTGAACGGGTTAAGCTACCCGCCAAATTGTTTGAAAAAGGGACAATTTGAAAAGTAAAGCTGCTTGTCATTCAACTGACAAAATATTTTCTTTTTTAAAAAGGTGGTTAGGTTGCCAGTGGTAGGTCAACTCGAGAAAAGGTTGATGTTATTTTACGTTGTCTATGTCTGAAAACGTATCTCGTGTTACTAGAAAAGACTGAAAATCTAACTTATGCAATTTCTTTAGATTTCTCAGTACTGCCGTTTTGTTAAGCCGAGTGGGATCGGTCTATATTCGTCAGAAATATCATATTACTTTTATGGAAAAATAACTTTCCTAGAAATATAACATGACTAGTTTAATTTCTATTACTAATTTTCTATTCAGTTTTTACAACACACACGAACCCATATTTATATGATTAATTATACACATTTATTAGCAAAACTGAGGGTAGGTACATCCTACGTAGTGAAGGGGTGTAAGAAAGGGTTGTGTGCTATTAATATTTATTTCGTATGCATAAGTTATACTAAGGATTGATTGCCAAGCGCCGAGAATTCGCCATTTTGATTGATTCGGTTAGTAAAATGATTCATACTTTTTGTTCGTGTATTAATGACTAGGTGTACTGTAATAGTAATTATTGTAGCTTATGTAATAGTAATTATTGTAGCTTATGTAGATTTCTAAATAACGTCAGGTATTTTTTTTCAAGCTCGAATGGAATTAAAGAGTTGAAAATAAAACTCAAATTGTTTAACCAGAAATCGAACAGACACTATCACTTGAGACAGACACCTAAATCGCTTACCTACTTCCAAAGCCACAATTATTACAGAAATATATTTAAAAATTGCCACTTAAAACCTCGGTGCCTAGTTACGAACAAAAGTAACAATACAAAACAAGATAACAATCACTAATTGCACACCAAAAAGCAAGCCTTTAAACGCGAAAATTTGAGTGTGAAAAGTACGGACGATGCCGTGTCAAATACTATGGGGGTAGTCACGCGACGATCGCGAACTGTACTCCAACTACCCGACACTGTGTCTAAAACCCCCTACTTTGCACCACCAGTCTGGAACACAGTGTCACTGCTGTGTGTAAGTGGGGTGAGCTCAAAATGTTATCATAGTTCGCCTGGATCCCAAGTATCGCATGTCGCAGCACAATAAAAGTGCATTTGGCAAAACATTATATAAAAGTTTTTGCACAAATACGCCTAACTACGTAATAATGCGAAATTAGCAGTCACTCATTGTGGTTATAGATAGAGATTCATTCTGAACAATGGCTATTGATAGAACTTCAAATAAATCATAGAATTGCACTATGAGGCCAAGAACTGGAAGTATATCGGCTAGGCAAATTTGTTGTATCGTCGACGAATATCTGGTCCAACGACAAGACACAGAATTTAAAAAAGGAACTCTATATTAACATGGAGATTCTAATTAATATACATAGCTTATAAAACCTGACATTATCATCCACAGACCGTATCCAAACTGCAGCTGAAATAAATTCGTACTTTTAAATCATTCTCTAAGTCCAAATCTCTACACAAATAAGGACAAACAAACATACATACTACACACATACAGTATCAGTCGATCCCCCAGCAATATTTTAAACTAACCCTTCGTTTCAACCCTTTGATTGCGACTTTGCGATCAATCGATTGGGTCCTAACCACCCCATATTATTTACCGATACCTTCAATATATAAAAACACACTATATATCGAATCATAATTACATGTAGACAATTTGACAACCCTATAAAAAACCCTTTAGTTACGCCATGTATAAAAATTGCGAAGAGTTAATACGTTTGTGAAAGATAATCTCAGAAATTGCTGTACCAATTTGGATAATTCTGTCTATAAGTATGTTTCGTTGGTTAATAATTCGTGTTGGTACTCGTATCGTCACGCTATGCCAATGAGAAGTCAAATGGGACTTATGTATGTGTCTTTAAGTGTTCAATTGTTCATTATTCTTCAGACACGTGTATGTCAAAGACGTTTGTCAGTTAATTAACATACATTATTAGCACACAATGTACAAAACTTATCTTACATTGCTCTCATACGGCTATCGTTTTGGGGAAACAACCATTTTAATTACGAGTATTATTAATGAGGATACATATCTTCCTTCTTTGTTCTATTACATCTTTTCTTATGGTCATTATGGGTTACGACCTCCAAAACATGCGTGAAGATAAATCCTAGTCTTCACAAGAACTATCAAAGTACTCCACACGATAGCCGATGAAAGTCCAATACCATCATAACGATGTCCAAAAAATCACCCCCTGATTTGTCACCCCTGACGCACACACACAAACTCGTACACACTAAGACACGTAAGTTTTCGATAGGGTTCAATCGCGATTTTTGATCCCCATCTCAAATTTGGTCCCGAGAGAACCCACCCTTTTTGATCCTACTATGTACAAGAATTATACATTATAGTTGCATACATACAAATTAAAACTGCACCCTTGGGTGTTACTTTTGGGGCAGTTCCATTTAACTATAAACTCGCAGGTTCGAAAGACATTTTGGTTATAATTTTTGGGGAATAAAACAGCATCAACTGTCGTACCTATCATGAAGAAAAAATCGTATATTCCAACTAACTTTCGAAAGGCATAAAATCAACTCGCCATCCCATAGACTCATTATTAAAAACACTAAAATACAACAACCCTTCACTTGCCTTCGCAAGACTCTAAAAAAACATTTTTTCCAACCTCACTACCCCAGTTACCACAAAAACCCGAAACGATCAACAAAATATCCCAAAATGATTCAAAATATTGCAAATAAAAACAAAAGCAGACGACAGTACCATCCAACCCTCAAAAAACAATAAAAACATATAGTACGCACCTCAGACGGACATGCGGAACCCTCTCGCATAGAATTAACCCTTTCGATACAGAAAGGTGAACAACCCAGTTAAAAACGGGACTTTCTTGTACCGCGTTAAGTTAGGAGCGAATCGCGATTTTTGGAGACGAATCGATTGTAAAATAGTGCTTTGATATTTTTGCATATTTATGTGCACATCGTCCTTTTGAGCAAACGTGGCGATCATTGCGCAATGCTTATACCTTCTCTGTATGAGAGAGGCCTTTGTCCTGCAATGGGACAGTAACAGGCTAGTATTTTTTTAACCTTTGTTTTTCAAATGGTTCTGATTTTACTTAATTACAAGACTTTCTTTATTACAATTACCCTTCATTCAAACGTCTCCTCAGTCAAATTAAACCAAATTATTGACATCGATCACTCATTTATCAGTCGAACCCGCTTGCTCCCCTAACTTGCTCCATGTACTCGTATTTTATCCGCAGGGTGACACGCACGCAAACGAATATTCATATCGAACTTAAAAAAAACGATCGTTCATTTAGAAATAATCTGGAACGCGTCCAAAATGTCCGCTTCGTTATTAATTTCTAGATCAAAAGGTTTTGTTTTAATTGTTGTAATATTGATATCTGGACAGTACTTCATAATATTACTTTTTTATTTGAGTACGTAGGAAAACAAGGAATTTCTTACTGTTATGCCAATCCTACTAATGTCCTATACTTACATATTGATACGGCCTCCTAAAATTACTTTCAAAGCTCTCTTTCAAAGATTGAACTCCAAAAATCTGTAACAAATCATCTTAAGATAGAACAGAACTAAAAATACCCCACCCCAAGTCAATGCATCACATAGAATTAATATAATTCTTGTCATTAGACGTCCGATCGCCGCGACGTCCTCGCTACAACTGACAGTTGACATTGACAGCTCGTTAATGATGGCTGACAAGAGGCGCCCTCTGACGGCCATCTTGCCAATTTTGTTGTGCGTTCTTGACACGTCTCGATGTCAACTTGGTATATTAAAATATGTTTAATTATCTGTACAGCAGTGTTGCAAATATGCTGAATTGGCATTCGAAAAATTGTATTTAGGGATGGTGATAATATGCGAGATAATGATAAAAATAACTTTCGAAATATCCTATCAAATTTTCGCAGAAGCAAATAATCATTAAGTATGATAACATCACCATCCGATCAGTGCCAAAATCTCAAAACCGTGGACCAAAACCTTACAAACTCCGTGTAATCAAAACAAAACGTACATCATTAAATATCTGCGTACGATCGCTGGCAACTGAAAAGTAAATTAATTCTGGAAGTGGAACAAAAAAACTGCAAAACAATAAGACTTCGGAGGAAACCGCACAATTCGACCGCCATTAATTATTCAGTGTCATCATCCAACGACGGATATCAACGCTCATAATAAACTCGTATTTTGTATTATATATAATATGTAAGAAATACTTGAGAATATTCGAGAATTCTGTGGTTTTTTTTCATTAGCTGTGTCGAACTTACTAAATTTATTAGCGGAATATGAGAAGAAAACCAAAAAAAAAGCTCATTTAAAAGTACAGCCAAACTAAGTATTTTCTTTAAATTCTGAATTTCCAATAATAGAATACGTCTGCAAAGTTGCCTATATCCAATCCTCTAATTCTAAATTCAAAATAAAAAACTTCGTACCAAGCTTAGCATTCATACAATGAGCACAATTTATTACAATCAATACACACACACATAAACAATTATAAATTCGGCACACACACACACAAGTTTTAACGAAACTCATGCATATTTATAAACTTAATGTGTATATTATTTTATATCTGCGTCTGTGTGGGTACGGAGGGTCTTAATAACAGATATTCAATCAAAATCAACCCCTTTTCCTGTCCGATATCTTTGCACTGTGCATCTCCCCTTGTCGGTTTTGTTTTGGTAGCAGTATGTATGCTTATGTTGACAATTGGTTTCATCATATTAATATAGCAAAAGTCGAAGAAAGTTACTCTTAAAACATTCATATTGTATAAGAAGAAAACTATTTTGTGAAGTTATTTCATATTTCACAAATCCTACAACTCAATTCTTTGGCACACTGCAGTCTGTTTGGAATAGAGTTTCTTGTTATCAAAGTGATGAAAGAATACAATAGAGTAACCTACTATAGTAACAACTACGCACCGTGTAATTTAAAAACCTTCCCCGTCATTAATATTTGTAAAGATTCCTGTGGATCTAACGTCGAGTTCCTTTCATATTTCTACATAACATTTGCATATGAATACCTCCATCTTTCGTCACACAACTATAAAAAAGAATAATACTGCGATAACTAATCAAGGCTCACGAATAAAGTCCCCCAGTTTGTGATCTCATAAAAGTAAGTAACATGGCGTCTTCAATAAGAACAAAACAATTTTACCTAGTTGATTTACTCATTTTTCTCAAACACCTTTCGTGTTTTCATGCAAAAAGTCCCCCTGCCTTAAAAGTAATGTCCATTTCAATGAAACAGGAGCAAAACTCCATCGCTTCACGCAAGAAAAAATCTGCACTCCAATAAGATATTAGAAACACCAATTGCGTATCAGAAATTTACAATTAATAACGAGTCGGCCAAAACAAAAGCGTGGGTAGACGCCAAAAAAACGGGCAAACATATAATGCATCAGTGAATCGTAGAATTTGAACAGTATCGTGGAACGGGGTGTATAAAATGTATAAATCTTTCGGGGTGGCCGTCTGGCAGGACTAGCCATGCCTGTGTGTAGATATTTAAAATTATTCCCTTTGATACGAAAGATAATTTTATTCGCAGACTAGCAGCGTCAACAGAAACATCTATTAGAATGTTCCTAATTTAAACTTATTGAATTGATTCGTAGTGTGCGATACTGAAATGAATGAAAACTTAAAAATCCTAACTCAGCTAACTGTTTGGAAGTCGCTGTAGACCTAACTATGATTCTCTTTTAGATTAGTTTTAGCAAAAATGTAGTTTAGTACTCCAAAGAAAGCTGTACAAGTTTTGAATTGTGTATAATTAATGCTTTGACTAATTACTTACTTTATGTTATTCGAAATCAATTTATTTTTAAACCTTATGAAACTTGTCTTTAAACCAAATTATTTTCAACGTTACTATAGAAAATTACACATCAGTGTTACATTTAAACCTTCAGCATCAAAACTAAAAGTAGTCATCATTAGGAATTTGAATTTGGAAGCAAACATTCTGAAATCAAATGGTTCGATGGTACGGCCAGCACGTGACACACGGCGTAGTCGCGAAACTTTTTCCCGACGCAACGAGTTCGCTCTGAAAGTTGCTCGGGCCTTTGTTTCGCGCAATCATACGCTACGTTGTAAGGATGCGTTGCGAACCGCGATCTCCACTCATCCTTTTGCCAACAGTACTTTGATTTCCGAACCGCTTTGATTCAAACTTTTAAGCATCCCGTGTTTTGACGTCGAATATTGCATTTCCGTGTGTGTTTAATTTGATATTTGTTTGGAACTACACCGCCCGTATATCATCTATATTTGAAATTCAAAACTTCAAACGGCGATTCCGATGAACGTTATTTAAAATGTTCCGACGCGCTGTGATCGGGCCAATAACACTCAGTTTCTAGTTATTCTCATTGTATACAATCTCACCCTACGTAGACCGCGACCCTCCGAAAAAAATAATAAATTATTTTAGTTAGTATGCAAATAAGAGCGGACCGATATTTTAACCTACACCCCATTGAAATAGCGCATTTTTTTAAATATCTGTTCTTTATGGTACGGAAGAATGTGCTTGTTTTTAACATTTGAAATTGGAATCATAAATAGTTGTAGTGCAAGTACCCGCAGGTTTAGAATTGCTAAGGGATTCTGGATTTGGAATAGTGATTCTAAATGCGAATTCAACGATGGTTTTAAATGATGGCGCTACACAAGGCCCCTTCAACATTAATCTAGATCTTAACGCGTGCGGCTGTGTGTGTGCATTGTGTGTGTGAGACGGGGCAATGATATTTAATTCGAAGGGTAGAATTTCTCATCGATTTTAATTTTATGCGCGCATCCCGTCTCTGCGTGTATTATTTGTTTTTTATGTAAATATTCTCGATCTCTTATTCAGACGAGTGGCGTCCATTTTGCGATTTTTTTCCCTTTTCACATATTTAGACGTTGGAATATTTTAATATAATGGGTTTTGTGTCTGCATATTGGCATAACTTATTTGGAAAATTCTAATTTGTTCTATCTATCTGTGTGTTGCCCCGATCTTTCCCTTGGTGTGGTCGGGCACTTTTTGCGAGGTGCAGAATGAACAGATTGACATTTCATTTTTTATATATATTTTTCATATGGGTATTTAAACGTAAATTGAAATAAAAAGGACTTTTCAGACGAACAAAGAAGGCAGTAGGTATCGGTAGACAGTTTAAATATAGACCCATTCCTAAACAAACAGATACATGATAGACCCAGTATCTATCTTATATTCTAATGAAGAGGTCAATGACGTAATTAAGGCGCCCCCACACACACACACACAAATACCTGTCGATATATCAGACCCACCCCTATAAACCCACAAAATTAATATAGCCGAGAGCTACGTCAAAAATCATTATATTTTATGGGCGGCCAAAATAAATGACGCTTATACGGTACTGGTGGAAAGTTTATATTCAAATTTCACTCAGTCCGTCGGTCCGGCATCTCCAAGGATCAATTTACATATTTTCACAGGTTTCCACGATTACATTTAATGTTAGATATGTATGCGGAACCGTGGGCGTTAAAGATACTTTCCTGTTTTCGAGCTCACATGCTGTTAGATTGCCTGGCTGTTGGGATAGTTTCCTTCGCGTAGTTTATATGATGGCGGATATTAAAATAAAATTTGACAATTTTCATGTTTTCCAAATTCAAATGTTCAACTGGTAAAATTCAAATAAAGAACGCTCTGACATACAAAGGAACACGAAAGCCATAAACAAAAAAAAACATAGACACGTGTTACGTGGCATGATGTATTTTCTTCGTCAAACTTAACGTATTTTCTAATTACACGTGTGTTTTATACAATGTAAATTCCAATTAATTCTTGCGAATACTAAATAATGAAAACAAAGGTTTAAACGTATGGCGTCTGTACAGAGGACCATAGAACACGCAAATTAATTCCGAAGAAGGAGAATGTCAAAAATAAGTTAACGTCAAAGTATATTCAATTAAAATAATGATAGGGATGTGTTTGTTACGTAAATAATGATGTCGGTTTGTGTGTTGGTTTGCTTATTTTTGGGGGAGATGGCAACATGTTGTGTTAGAGTAACACCTTGTGCTCACCATACGTACCATTCCTAAGTATTTTATTCGCGTGTTATTCTTCGCTTAAACGATGTTTGAGGAAGCCCGAACTTTGGCGAACTTACACGAGAAGTCTGAACTAACTACAACGAATGTGAGATTGATATGCATAAATGTTTAGTCTGTATGAAAATTAAGTATGTTTTCGGTTCTGCACTGTTCGAATAAATTCGGTCCAACTCTCCAAGAGTACCTATTGAAGCCCCTCAAATCTGAAGCACACACTTCATTCGATGCATGTATGAAGCGCCCGAAAATCATAACAAGTAATATTTTAAATTGAACACGGAGCAGGAGCAGCCACAGAAACTAAACGCCACAGAATCAATTCCCGTCTACGAATTAAAAGCATTAATAATACAAAATTTGATTATCCCATAAAAGATTCGGGCCATAAAACTCATAGTTGCTATAGTGTGCACCGTTGCCGAATGTACGAATTAGGAACCCTTTTGATCGTATCCCACCCTCCACCACGGCCGCCCGTCGCCCGCTCTCGCCTGCCATTCATTTTCATAATAAAATCGTAACAAACGGCGCAGGTAACAAAATATGGAGAGAGATCCAAAATTTATGTGAACGCAATGTGATTATTTATGTCGAAACTTGAGATTTCGCTAGAGATATTGTCGGCAAGTTGGATGTATGGCCGCTGGGATGACGGACGCGAGATTTCGATGATATACTGTTTCCATGTTGGGCTACTTCGTGTTATCGCTGTATTATGGACTATAAACATAAATATGAAATTGCTAGTTTCCAAGATTGTGCTATTGTGCCTCCTCTTTTAAAATCACCACTAGACACAAAACTAATCGGTTTGCGTCAGAAAAGAATAACCAGCAAAACTTCTTAAAATGAAATATTTCATAAGTAGTTATATCATAAAACAATAGTGTAACCGCATCCTCACCTCCGCATCTGTAGGAAGGGCCCAATCAATCTGTCTGTACGAGATACAGCCTCCAAATCTAACTATTGTTCACGAATAGGGAAATTTCCATTTGGATTTATTCATTTGTCTAACTATTGTCGGGCTTTCCTATTTTGTATATTAAAATAATTGTTTTGCCGCCAACATTTCGATGTTCTAAATTCAAACTGGTGAATTTGCGTATGTGTTTTATGCCAGTGTTGAACTCTATGGTTAACCAACCATAGAGTTCAAATATCTAATTTTAGTTGATTTATATTTAGTAAGTTTCGCATTTCAATTAAATGTCATTTGTAATTAATTTCTCAGCCGTAAAATCGACGTCTTATTAATACTTAAATCCGAAGCCTCAATAAACGTTCCATTTCACATCGAAACCGAAAAGCCGTTGTATAATAAATTTAACGACAAATTCCGATAAGAATCGGCGACGCACAGACGCAATTTTCATAGATATAGCTCAATTAACAATTGGTTTCAATCGCGAAGACATTTCGTATAATAAAGTGTCCCCCCACGCGGGGGTGCCTTCAGGCAATCTTATTTCTGTTTGTAATATTGCGGTGTCAATTTCGCATATTGAAGTGTGAGCACGAATATGGAACGCCATTGTTTGAATCTATATTGTCTATGAACTTGCTTGTCTCTGATCTGGTAAATTGGATCCTGAGGCTTCGTTGAAATTGGAACGGGTTGAAGAGTATTTTAAAATTCAAGGCGTTTTCTTTGTTGGAGGATAAAGTGGATAGTAACAGCAGGTTTCAAAGGGGATGATTAACAAAGGAGATGTTGTTTTTTAAAATCAAACACGAGCTGACCCAATTAGATCACTCATCACACAAATCTGTACAAACACAATATCCGCTCGTTTCAAACGTTTGTAAGCAAACAATCAATGAAATAAAAAAGCAAACATGTAAATAAAAACGCCAATAATCAACCAACACAAAACGATAAAAAAATAAAACCATTGTGTGCAAAAGAATTACACACAATATCCAATTGTGGTTTCGTCAACGAGGTCTGTAATAAAAAAACCGCCACCCCACGGAACCCGAGCATTTATATCAATCTATCAATAGCTCTCAATACAGAGGCGTGAGTAATCAATAAACGATAACAAAAAAATACCCTATTTTTTTCGTCCCCCCCTCTATTACTATTTTATCGATGATTCGTATCGTCTGTTTTGATTGGACCCTCTACAGCGTTGTCTATTGAATTATCGAGTATCGCATTTTAATTCCTCAATGTGATTTATTCCGATTCAGTTTAATTTATTCCGATTGAATAATTCGATTTCGGTAATTGTTTACGGTTATGACTTAATTTTTGATAATCGAATGTGTCTGGGTGCCTCTACAATGAGTTGTCACTTAAGTTTTAATCAATTGAATTTAATGTAGCGAATGGATAAAAATATGTCTATGATTTTATTGAATTATATCAGTCGTAATTTTTTTAGCTTTAATAAAATATGTAGGTCATCAATCAAATGCTCAACTTTTACAAAACAATATTGAACTAACTTCAATACAGCGAACACGAATTCTCTTTAATCTTGTTCCGTCATCAAATGTTAAAGCCTCACACAGACGTATCAAAAGCTCAAAAACAGTCGTAACTTCAAAATGTTCAATAAATACACATCTTGGCAAAACTTGGTACATTTTAAACTCCATTACTTATCACTCTCTCAATCCACATGTACTTAATTACACTTGGCAAATACAATGACGTCACATCGATAGATAGATAGGTAGCGCCGAAGACGGGGGAGACTCGGGGAAGATAGAAATCGTATGTTTTCGGATTAATTCGTTCGTGAAATCGTCTCGTCCCGATAAGAATGGTAACTGCTCTGTACTAATTGAATCTACAATTGCGTTGGCATGTCTGATTTCATTAGACGGTTGTGTGTGTGAGGGGGGTAGGGGGGCGTAAGTATCCGAACTGATGGATGCTCTTGAAAGTTTTGCAGCGAAATTTTTGGCGATATTGGTTTCGTGGTTTGGTTTGTTTCCATTTATTTTTTTCTGTTGTTGGAGCAGTTTGATCAGGTGAGGGGTTAAGAGAAGATACTTTTTTTTGGAATAACTGATACGGTTGTTAACAGACATGTGTGCAAGATTTTCTACACGAGACACACACATGCCATTGTACTAAAATCGAAACTTTATGAATACATCACCTCCATAACTTAGTTTTACTTCAAAATATACGAAATCTCAAAAGTTGTCTGTTCGTACACAAACGTCTTATTGAATACCCTCGTTCAATCCAAAACAACGGAACGGTTCTAAAGCGTGAATTGTTTCAGAATAATGGTATTTATATGCTACATTGGTTTCAAGGGAAATCACTCTTTGGAATAGTCCATAAGGTCTGTTGGCATCGCCGCGAAGAATAGCTACACAAGGATCCCTTTACTACGTTGTACGTGAAAATGCGATGCCAGAATTCGATATTACTTAAACTCGTATTGAAACCGGTGGGGGGAAGATTCGGAATATTAAACATTCACGTTTATTAGTTTGTCCTCAACGTATTTGGTAGTCTAAACGGGGGTAGTTTTCGATGGGAAACTTGGAAAGTGTGTTAACGAGTTCACCCCAGCGAGTGTACTCGATTTTCCTAATGGGTATAACATTTTAGTCGATTGTGTCAGTTTTGAACTAACTTTTGATGTAAGTTAAGTAAGTAGAGGTGACGGCTCACTGCACTAACGGGCTTGATTCGGGTATCGAAAGGAAACTGTCGTATTTGTCGTTACAGATCTGTTACATTCACTGACACGTTATAAGGGAGAATAAAATTAACTAGCTACCTTTAAAACTAGCTGTGATTGTTTCCCAGTCGATAGTGGATATACTCCAACATCAAGGGCTCAAGAAAACCCAAAGCGTAGTGGTACTTAAAGTAATATTCGGTCCTCGACTAAAGGCAAGTCCTCCACCGTCCACCCATCTCAATAAGCAACCACCGCTGCTTATCCATTAAAATAAATCAAAAATTCAATATCACAAACTCTTTATGAGAAAAAATGCGCTCTTAATCGATGGCTCTCGAAAAAAATCGTCAAAAGAAAATTGGTATCGTATGATCTCGGCTGCACAGATAGCTAAAGGGGCCCACAAAGGCAGCTATCGGAAGGAAAACGAAAGGGTAATGCGGGCATAAGATGCGCATCGACACACACGGCCTAATCACGACACTCCCCTCCACCCACCGCCCAACTTTTGCATATTGCCCAAATTGCCCCTACCTCCCTTAGCTTCGCCGCTAAGCGTACATTTTTGCTGGCCGGATAACTCTTTAGTTTACCGTTTTTTTAGCCTGTCCCATTGAATTTTCGACCTTATTTCGCTTGGACAAGAATGTATGATAATTTGAACATGTGTGCCAATGTTTTGTTTGTAGTGTAAGGGTGTCATGACGTTTGAGGGATGTTTCGACTCAGAGGACTTCTTAATTGTGAGCGTGCAGTTTTGCTATTGATTTTTTAATGTGTCTCTTGTATGATGGGATGGGGGTCGGCTAAGCACGTTTTCGTATATTCATTTAGTTATAAAGTATGGATGTATTGTTTGGAGGACAGAGGGAATACGCGACTGTTTGATCTTTGTTACGTTTCTAAATGAGAAGTAAACATTCGAGCATTGAAGATGTTCTTTATAATTCATAAAGTCCAAACTGGCTCCTAAGCTATTAAACTAATTGGTTAAACTACACCTCTGACTAGCAATTATGACAAAAAATTGTAATTCATATAAACAAAGATTAAACAAAACACGCTCATTGGTAGTTCGTTAAAACGCTCAAAGTATATAATTATGGTACAAAATAGTACCAAAGACGCCGCTCTTTAGCGAACCTGTCTATAATGCCTTCTCAACCATAGAGTAAGATGTAGACTGGCATTTAAACTTGGAACGAAAAATAAAGCCCGAGAAACAAATTAAATTAATGTCGTTTCATCGTTTGTGATTTATGTTTTTGTTGTATGTGTATCCAAACGTTCGTATTACAGGGATTTTTTGTCCATTCGTAATAGGGCATTTCCTCTTATTAAGAAGATAAGTTTAAGATTACGTTAGGGATTTTCCCAAGTAGGTAGATATTACTGAAAAACTGGTCACATGGTAGATCGTCAATATTTAATTTTGTTTAAAGTAAAACCCCCTAATGAGTGAGTTGATTCTCGTCTATTTGTGTTTAAATGTTACAAGTGTCCCTACTGCATACCTCGCTCCTCTCCGACATTAATCTCTATCTTGTTAAATTATAATAATTGCATCAACATTTAATAACTGCGTTTCATTACACGCATTTACCTTTTCTCGTATTAAAAGGAATTATTTTCTAGAAATTGCTAACCCACTTTGAAAAAACATGGAGACTTGTAATTAATGTCAATTTTATTTATAATTACCCGTCGAGGGCCGCCAGATGGCGGTATTCGCGTAAAAACGAGACCGGCCCATGAGCTATGCGATAATATAAATATTTCTTACAATATTAGACTTTAGTATCTGTTCTACAATTTTATTATTTTAATCTATGGCCGCATTCTTTGCTAAACGTACTTGCTTTGTACTAATATGGAATCATTTTGTCCTTAATTATTTAATAGAAGTACAAACTTCATATTGCCATTATAAAAAAAATTAAGTATTTACAGCATTTTTCTATAATCCGCTCAGTAGTCTTGGACTAAAAACGTCATACGCCTATCTTCATTCAAAAGAACGTATCTGCCTTCTCAGTAAAGATCAATACGTGCTTTTACGACCTTAATTTCTTGCCATCAGTGTCCAACTGTCTTATGGAGTGATATGAGCAACAATTCAGTACAATTAGCTGCATTATTACAACAATAGTAACGATTCTGTGCATTGTGGGCTGTCCTTGCGCGCACAATGGTGCAGGTGACGATCTTACGATATAAATAGGTTACGTTAACTTCCTTGATTACTCTAATGGCTACAGGTTGACTGGCAAGGTTTATATTGTCTTGAATTAGTTGTAAGCTGTAATTATATGTAATAGCTCCTTCGGAAATTGTTAGGTTGCTTCTCTTTTCAATACAACATCTTGGTACTGGTTTGAAATTAATAAGAATGAAAGAAGAGAGATCTAAATAAACACATACATTACTTTTGCCACTAAATGAGTACTGTCTGAAGAAATAAGACTCGGCTACTCAAATAAATCTCTGATAAAAATCGGACTTAGAGACATTTTCACTTCTACCTATCCCCTTTCTTTTTACGAACTACTTATTTACATTCAGTATAGTTAGTCTACCCCTAATAGACAAGAGAATTAACAATATTTGTCGAGTACAAAACAAAATATCGTTTTCCATTCTCTTTATCTTGTCATATTATTTGCTTACGAAGCCTGCATACGGGCGACAGCGAAGTATGGCAACACTGGATGTTCGAGGCTCATTGTAAGCGCGTTTGAAAATGGAGAGCGAGCGCAATTTGAATTTGGAATCGGTTCGAGGTTCGATGTTTATTTTAGATTTTTTAGGAAAGTGTGGGGAAAATTTTTATATTGAATGTACTTACGACTTTTTATTACAAAATTCTAATGTTGTATAATATTTGAAAAAAAGTTACAATATTTTGTTTTTTTTTCAAAAAAAAACACATAACTAAAAATAAATAAAGGGAAAGCTTAAAGCCTCTATTAGCAAACCTCCGCATTAAGTTTTATCGTCATACAGTGCCCGATTCTAGTAACATTACATCTGCACTCATTCCCCCTTCTTCCATTCTATTTGCACAACTCCTTAATGCTTTATTTCGTTTGTGTGCTTAGTCTAATTAGAAAACTCCGAATCAACTAATGGCTAATATCGAATTTTAGCTCCTTTTTGTTTTTCTATGTCTTCGTATTATCAAATTATGTTCTTTAGACAGCCCATACGTGTTCATACTGTGAAGTCAATTAAAAAAGAGGTTTGTTTTAAATTACGTCGAATTTCATTTAGTACAGCTTTTTACATGAGTGTGTAGTCTATGGCATTACTTTGACAGATGACATTTGAAATAAAAAAGATTTAAATGTCAAATAGATATCCCGCCTCTTTTCGGAAGCTTCGTTCCAAGTTTGACGTATCGAAGTATCATAGGATCATTGCGACAGGCACAATTTCGTCAATCTCCGGCTCGTTCCGGCGAATTGGAACGTGTTCCGATTAAGTAAGACGTGATTCAGGGCCGGAACACTTTAGGAAGACATCGGAACATGCTTGAATTGAACCAGCTTCCGACTTTCTTCAATTAAGACTGGAATAGATATTGTAATCTGAAATCATGTTTAGGAAAATTACAAAAAGTTGCAATAGGTATTAAGAATAATAAAGAAAACAATATTTTAAACTAGTAGTAGTTATTTCTAGTTAGAGCACCATTGAATTAATAACAAATTTTATAAAATTTCATATATAGGTATTCAACTAAATTAGTTACAATACCTAATCATACTATAATGATTTGAAGGAACCTTCTGTATCAAGTGTATCAGCTTCTAATATCTTGCAATTCAAAAGTCAACACACGGCAAGGGGTTGAAAATGTATCCGCGATGAGTAAGCATTTCTCTTTATTTCTACCCCCAATTTAAATCCTAACACCTTATCGCACGAAAACGTAGAAATTCTTGAAAAATAAATGTGATAGGAGCGAGCGATACGTAACTATAAATTAAAATAATTATCGCCTCCTTTTCGGGGGTAGAATGCAAAGCGTTCGCGATCAGCTGTCCGCCTCACACTGCACGAAGGCGTTACATTCTCTTTTGTACGGATTGTAGTGATTTGTTTCTTTGACTTGTTCTTTTTTTCTAGAAAATCTTATGTTTTTCAGCCAGGTACAAATCTTGCTAAGAACAAAACTCGGGAAAGCTATCTTTACCTTAACTATGGTGTACAAAATAAATCAGTTGAATTTCTTTTTTGTGTAATAATGTAGGCGCCTCGATAATTTAATTTTTTTAGCAAAATACTGAATTGTTTTCTAACAATATAGTTTAACTCTAAATATTATAGTTAATTGTCAAAATACTAAAAACATTGTTGCATTTTATTACATTTACACCCAAAAATAGATTCATTGCAGACATATAAAAAGAACACAACACCTTCCCACCGTTCTTGAACGAAACAATTTTAATTGCAACACAAAACGATATTTTATCCATGGTATGCATTTTTTCCGACCAACCCCGACAGCCGGCCGTTACTCAAAATAATCTAGGCTAGATATCGCACACCCCATGTGATCTACTGCCTCTGCCACGGAAGAAACATGTTTCACTTGATATTTTTCTTTTAATCCCGAATGACGTCTGTAGGTACGTAATTGGCGGTTATTTTCGAGTCGCGTGAGGTTGGTAGCATGCGATGTTTATAGTGGGTATGCCCGAATTTAAAAATGTGTAGCAAAAAAAGTGTCTTACAATATAATTAGTATTAGGAACACACATAGACTTCAGCTTACTAAACATCTGCCATTTCCAAATAAAGACTCAATTAATCATAAGCATAAAGTTCTAAACTAAACTCCAATCAAACGTCTCGCTTCACAGAACCCTCACGTGCAATACGCAAACCCAATCAACCTTCAACAATCGGTATCCAATAGCTTCCACACGTACAGACCGAACTTATCATCGAAATCAAAACAGCGACACCCCAATAACGCGGAGTAGAGACCACAACAAGCGAAACTTAGTTTTCCATTCGGTTTTATAACGCGAACGATAGACAGGCAATAAATGAGCTCCCACAACTTATAATTGCTTCATTTCGTTGTCGACTCAAACTGAACTATGCAGTTTGCATTCGGCTTGTCTGTTTCGTGTTTCAAAACGATAATTGGATTTGTCAATATAAAGTATCGCTGAAATCGCATGGCAGGTATCTAATTGGAATTTGTTTGAAATTTTTCAGAATATGTTGTCATATCAAAGTCTGCTTTGAGGCATTGATATTAAAAATTAGAGACCTAATTAGGAGCGTATCATTTTTAACTCGAAAAGAAAAATCTCAAAGCTTTTCATTAAACCTAGTCCTGAAATTAAGAGAGAACAAAAAACTGATAAAGCGCCGTCAATCCCGAGTATTAAATTCGCCCGGCGTTCCACAAAAATATCATTCATTCAACGTTAATCACGTCTGTTATACGGTTCATTAAAAACTATCTACTATTTAATACTGACAGAATCTCCGCGAGTAAAGTTCCCAAACACGAACTGACAGCGTCGAAAAAGTAATAATCGAAATGATCACGATTCATCGCTATGTTTATCCGAACGCCACCGACGTATCATGTCAAAAGTGCATGGACAAGTTCCATGTCAGCGTTTGCCGTTAAAATATGCTCCAAAATCAAATTACCAAGCCAAACTCAACTCTAATGCCCACACAATAATAGAAGTTATAATGTTGTACAATCCACCGTTGTCCGTATTTATTAATTTTTACCATTTTCACGCCGCACGTTCGATATGACACGTGATTGATGATCGCGACGTTCATTGTCAATCAAACAGTTACTGTAAAAGCATTTGCCGAAATGTGAATATTTATGAATTCCAAATGTTTGTCCCGTGCAATACGTTAAAATAATAATGTTCATTCGGCTGTTTTAATTCCGATAGATGCGATGACAGATGAAGAGCACGTAATAAACGGATAGTAGGAATCTTTTTGAAACTCGCGTCCAACTGTTCAATCATTCGCGTCGTTTATCATCTTTTTTCGAAACGAAACGAAACTCGTCGCGTCAAACTAGACAGACTATAGATGACGTAAAAAGAAAAACCTCCGTCCCGCCGTAGAAGCTTTCCGAACGTCTTTTTGTTCGTTCAGTTGGTATTGCTCGCGCGTTCGAATACGGAATTTGAAATTTCCCGCTTAAACGTCGGCCTAATAAATGTTTCCCGACGATTCGAGATTTTCGTAGGGTCACCACCTACAACCGAAGACTTAGGACATGATTTAAGCGTTTAATTAATGGATTAATAG
Source organism: Caradrina kadenii (assembly GCA_947462355.1). Taxonomy (NCBI): domain Eukaryota; kingdom Metazoa; phylum Arthropoda; class Insecta; order Lepidoptera; family Noctuidae; genus Caradrina; species Caradrina kadenii. Next base: position 673,115 of record OX381693.1, on the reverse strand, counting down.
GTTTAATTTATCATTTTAGCCTTAATACTCTATTGCAGATATTCAGTGCGGTGTTCTTTAACAAAATGACTGACATTGAGGGGCACTGCAGGTAAATATAACAGAAAAAACGTTTTAACGGCCTGATAGGCACCTTTTCTTTAAATATACCTAATATGGGGTAGGTCAACCATAATAATAGCCTATTAGTTGATCGGGTAGCTATACAATACATAAATTGTACAAAATTCTTAAAAATCATCCTCCCTGAACAAATCGGGACAAATCCTACGAATCTCGCACAGATATTTCCTTTAAACTGTTGTGACCACTTTGACAGATCGCCAACATGAACTCTTTCCGTCGTCAAAATGGCGTATTAGATTTTTTACTCTGTTGTCTGTCATCACTTCCTTTGTGATTGAGCGCTGCATTGACGCATTGTGCACCAAATTGAGTCTGTTTTGTTACTTTATTGAGCTTTAGACAATCGACGTGGACTACATCTTTGTTGCTTTTTAATCGATCTTGGGCAGATAAAAGAGGTTATGGTTTTGGGAAAAAGAATAAAAATCGATCGTCCTTTGTAGCTCAATTTTGCGGATTGGCTTTTAGCTTGCTATTCTCATTTCATTCTTCTTTGTTTCGTTCCGCTTATATTCAAGTGAGTAGCTACTGAATTTTCATACTGATATTTGGTTAAAAGTAGCATAAACAATGGTAAAAAAAAATCTCAACGAAGAAGTCACTTTACTGTAACACTTCCCAAGTATCATCAGCGCCATAAATAAGTGTAAGCATATTATCACCATATAAAAGTAGGTGTAAGGTAGAATCGAGCACGTCTGATAAACCGCCGGGGACGGTGGCGGATTTATGGCCCAAGACTCGACCATTTGCATCGGACGGAACACGGGTAAGAATGCGAAGCGACGCACGCAGGCCGTGTGTGTGGCTTGACAACTCTAGCCTGAAAAATGAATTGCCTTGACGGAGTTTCCCTTTAAAGTAAGCCCGAAAGGGCGATGATATCAAGAGTTTTGAACTAAAGCTGCAATAATAATCCACAGCACTAAAATAAATTCTCTCATTTCCCCGTCATCAAAGAAAGTAGAGTCAGACAAATTAACAACTGTCTACCTAACATCACCGAATAAACTAGCAACTACTGCGAATTAAGTCCCAAAAAATCCCATCTGGAGCTCAAAACAAAGTTGCTAACACATGTAAATCTCACCAAATTGTGCAAAAGGTCTTTTTTAAACGATCCACACGAGAGAGGTATTCGAGTTAATCGGCGTCACAGTGGGGTGATCACAGACCCAGGCGGCCACGCTGTAATTATACTAAAAATGTGGTAGACTTCAATAAAAAGCTGAAACTGTGACGGGCGGCGGTCGAAAACATAATTGTCCATAGTAATGATTGTAGGTAATTGTGCGAGGGTTACCCTTAACCCTTCGCTGAAGGAACAACCCTTGGCTGCTGGGTAAGATGCGGGCGGACAGCGGTCTAACAACTGCTGATAACGATCACTCGTAAAAAAGGCTTCAGTCAACTAAGCATTAAATACCAAGAGCGTTTCATCAATTTTCATCATCATCATTTCATCATTTTCGTTATATTAGTTTCATCAATTTTCATCCAAATTTAAAAAAGTTGGCTCGCCCTACAAACAACCGCTACCGCTTATAATTTAAAACTAAGTTAATAGCGGTCAGTGCAGGTCCGAATTAAGACAATAATTACTCGCGGTGCCGTCCGCCAAAATTTTCGTTTCGGCTAATACTTTTTATGGTGGACTGTACTATTCTGAATGTTGGGATGCGTGTTTACATAGCCTTTATTGTGACGTCCAGGATTAGTAGGAATTGACAGTGACATAAATTTGACATTTGTCCCATCGTTTAACATTAGAAGGTAAAAGTTTATACATACTATAGAAAATTAAGTTTCGTTGTGATATTTTCTAAAAAGATAAACATAACTAGAAAAATATAATATTACTTAATTGATAAATAAAAAAAACAATGTCAAAAGAATAAGGAAAAAATGGCGCGAAAAGAGTTAACATGTTCCTGCATACATTTTTTATAAGCACGTTCTCTATGTCAAACTATTCCATTTGTTCTCTTTAGCTATTCTATATTATTGTAAGCATTACAATCATAATGATGTCTGAAGGTTATTTTTTAGTTTTTTTACAACATTCTATAAAGACGCCGAGTAGTAATGAAAGATTATTTACGACAGTTCTTCAAGGCTGCGTCAAACAAAACTGACAATATTTACTGAAGTATTATTATACTGATATGTATTAAGATATCGATGTCAAGGTGTGATATTAATTAAAGTGATTTTTAACCTTATTTTGGAGGTGATAAGAAATATATTGGGAGAACAACACCCGCTTTTAACAATTTTTATGTTTTCCTAAAACTGTCATTGTATCATTATAATAACTAAAAATGAGTGATAGGTAATCATTCAAATCTGTTTCTTTCTTAATTAATTTACAAGGAAAACCGATATCTATACCGAAAATTATAAAGCTGACGGGACTTTTTTTTGTTTTTTAAATGCGTTAACCTATGGAGCTACCAGTCGGCTTGGAAAAACATTCTTTTACATATAAGATAGCCAGATTCATGAGGAATAGTACCTACAGACTATCTAACATCACGCTACGACTCGCGGGAGCAGAGCAGAAACCAAGGATGTACCTTGACGTGAGTGACAAGTACCACGCGAACTAGGTCGCGGACAGAAGTTAGTATTACTATAATGTGTTTAAGTTGCAGTCAATTTAAGCCAACACCATTGCAGTCTAGACGATAAAAGAACCATCAAAATTGAACAAAAATCCCTGTAATTGTTTACTCACTACAGATACCTACTATCCACTTATTCGTTGACGTGTTTAATTTTAAATTATTATTGTATCCTGTCTGCTTATCTACAATTACCACGAAGTTATTATTATAACTATCATAAAACTCTAAAGTAAATAAACAAAATGGAAAATAACTGCGGAAAATTTTCGCGAAATAATATTTATGAGAAAAGTCTAGTTCACCGAATGGTCTTTATTAATAACGAGATAGAAATACAGACACTTCAATTAAATGTTACCAGACTTATTATTAACGACAGTCTATTTATGGATTTCATTAAAAAATGCAGAGAAGAATCCTGAAATGAAGCCGGACTTTATCGCGGTTTTCCTGCCTGTATCAGGGAATTTTCCAACAATAAAAATATAACTATACCTATACCAATACTAATATTGCTAATAATTGCATTCATTTCATTATTATTGACATTTAATCTGACATAACATGTAATTTCCCAATTAGTAGTAATTTAAGGAAAATAATTAAGTAATGATAATGTTTAATGCACGCTAATTATAATGATAAGGGCAGGCTAATTGCAATGCTTGTAAAAGGCTTCTAAGTCCTAACTTAAGGTGACGCCAATATTTGACATTTACTTTGACTGTACCATAACCATACATATTGTACTATAAGAAATACAAGTATAATATTTTTTCTTTTACGAGAACAAACATATCAGAAGTCATCAGCAATAACAATCAGAAAATGGCTCCATAAAACTTGAATTGGAAAAACGGCCGTCTCAAGGCATCCAGGGTCATGTGCCGTCCGTGATTTCCGTCGCATCTATCTAGACGATACGCATCTTCACGCCCGAGCGCCGGCGACACCCCACCTGACGGCTGCGCCAACAATTGATATCTTCCGAAGGTCGGGTAATAACATGCTGAGAGTTATCCGACCAACACACGCCAGCACCGACACAGAACTCCAGTAACTCGTATCACAAAGCAATAAGGTCCACATTAGAACAATGGAGGCGTGGGGTGCGACACAGATAGCCTTGCGTTGTCGGGTGCTGATTTTATGAATAGATCGTCAATTGTCGAACGGAAACGCGAACTAAAATTAGTTTTTCGAGTTTTGTTTCTAAATAATACGATTGGAAGTTCTTTGATTTACTCAATTGCTACAGTTTAATTGTTATTTCTTTTTTACGCTGTTATTAAGTCGATAACCGCGGGAAAACCCGAAATTGTAAAGCAATAAACTTGTTCACAATTATATTTTGTGTTGGAACGCGAATGTTTAAAAAACAAAGCAACATTTACACGTGTTCCAACGCTCATAAAAAAAATGTGAATTGTTTTACATATCAAATGTCATGGAGCTATTTATTATGAGAAACTTATAATAATTGTTAATGAATAAAACTAAGTATTGCTTTAACAAGGAACGAGGGTAACTTGATGGCGCAATTTTAAATATTTATTTTATTATTAAAATGTTTGATAGCGTCACCCATCTTTATCGTTAAAGATTGATCTACATAATTACAGAGTTAGATGTTTTTATTGTGCACACAGATAACATAAGATAATTATTATAGCAATTAAATTCTTTAGAAAATATTTTACTGGCGACATTTTTAATGTCGTAATGTTATTATTTTAATGTTGGTAGTTTCGTCTCAGGAGTTATAAGAATGTGTTCTTGTAGGTTCTGGGTTTTGTTCGAATTTTGAATACATCATAATTATACTAGTGATGAGACTGATTCAACAAAATTGTATTGCACTGGTTATCAGAGAGAGAGAGTATGTATATATATATCAATATAAATAGTATATAATATATCATCAACAAATTACACTTTAGAAAATAAAAAATCTTCAATAACTTAATTATTTCTTCCCCAGATCGCCCAACTAGTGGAAGACGTGCGCCGTCTCCAAGCATCGCTTACAGCGCTGCAGGAAGCGCACGCGCAGCAGCTGCAGCGGCTAGAAGAGAGGCTGGATGAGAAGAAGCAGCACATCGCCAGGCTGGAAGCGAGGCTAGACACGCAAAGAGACTATGATGATATCAAAAGAGAAATCAGGTGAGTATCCGTCGTTCCGATTAAACAATTGGGACGACTATGGGTTAATACTAAGTTTAAAATATATTTAAATCACTTACCTACATAGGTCACAGCTTACAGGCCGTTGTAGAAATCACTAGTAAGATAAATTACATGAGAATTAGAAATGAAATGTATAATAATAGTAATATATATCACACAGAAGCTGAGAGTAGAAATAGCAATTTTCTCTCTCTTCAAAAAGAAAAAGGAAAATTCACAAAAAAAAGAGCATACAAGCCTGAAACTGAACAAAGATCGAAACAAAAATGGAACACTGTAATCGACCAAACTTTCCTAAACAAATATGTTTAAGCACATCCCTACAGCTACAAGTACAGGCTGCACAAAAATTAAAAAGTCTACAATAGAGCACGTGTTAATAAACTTGATAAGACGCGTATCTCGGTCATTCACCTGCGCACAGATTATAATATTGTTTGTAGAACAAGCCTTGAATGTGGTCGAGGTACTAGCGCGAATGATCTTGGCGCAACGACGCTCCTAGGAAACTTCGCTGCATTTCCTTATTTGACTTGGTTTAGATGAAACATAACAGGTTTATATTGCAGTCGTGATTAAATATGTGCAAAGATAATATTGTAATGTTAATATGTAAAGCAAGTAAGAAATTCTTGCTTTCTTGGAGTGACACATCTGACACAAAATGTCAAAAAGTACTATTTTCCCTCTTACATTTCCAGAAAAACAATTGCCACATGACGTAATTCCTTTTTCAAGTATTCATTGAATGTCAATTGTTTATTCTCAATCAAATCGAAGAGCGAATAGAATGCTGCTTTTAGCCGTTGAATCTATCGCGTAGAGTAATATAATGCTGCAACTTATAGCCAGACATTTTAAAGGCCCAAAGGTACAACATTAAAGTCGTTGTCATCACTACAGGAGGGATTAACTCTTTCGCCATAGAACAAACATTAAAGCTAGAAACGGTATGATAATCCAAGTTAACTTAATGTCACTTGAGTACATACGTTCAATGTATCATTGTGTGCTTTGAGCGCATTTGTTTGTTGAACGTACCTTTGACTGATAAAGAGGCGCCTTGCAGCACACCCTGTCTTTGTTTGATTAGTTCGTTAGTCGATTATATGATGTTGGGAGATATAGCTTCTAGTTATACATGACTAAGACATAAAGCTGCTTATTTTTTGGCATCTTTCGGGATTACATCATCTTGACTCTTAATTTCAATTATCATGGTTAATAGAAGAATAGGTAACCACAGGCGGCTGAAGAGTTTGAAAATCAACAATTTATCACTCTTATAAAGGGTTTAAAAAACATTTAACGAAGCCAAAACACACATGTTCTTCCCATATTAACATCACTGTTAATAAATAAATAAATAAAAATCGTTTCCGAGCATAAAATATTGCTCAATGTTGCTTAGTTCGATAAGCAGTATTCATAGTTAATAGGTATGTGATGTATGGTGATGTGTATTTGTACGCCCCGTACATATTGCTAAACATGAGCATGAACACATCCGAACTGACAGAATCGAAATCACAACAATCGGCTGCTCTAAGCATTAGGTGCATTAATCTTGACCAGACAGTATCCAAAACTTTTTCTTTGACAAGTCCTTCAAGTCCTTGCCACACAGCACGACATACCCCTATAACTGCTGTCACCCTGTTGTTTAGACAGCCTGCTCCAACAAGTACCAGTTAATTACCAACAGCCATCTTAGAGGATCTTTTATGGAGTTCCGAGTATTTAATGTTGTTTTTCAAACAAGGATTGACTCGTCACTTTGAGATCTGACGCCCGTGGTTTTGGTGCCGTCTGTGATATTTGAGATACTTCCTCCTTCGGTACTTGTGTTGTGACTTTACGTAAACATGTACCACTTATGTCATTGTCATGTCTGTTAAGATTTACGTTTCACGAAAAAATCTCCAGCACATAACTGCCAGTTACATCCCTCAAGTATTTGAGCACTTATCGACATAAAGTACTTACTTAAAAATCTTAAAATCAACTAACAAAACATGACCATAAACTGAACAAACTTCCAAATTCAAAATAGTACGCATTGGTGAACGACACACATTCGGCAGTAAACAGAATACACCCATCGGCTCCCAGAAACTCACCGAGGAGGTCCGAACACCATTTTTTTTTTTCCACCACAAATCGAAAACCACTTGTCCCGCCGAAGCTGTCCCACCTCGCACTCCTACGCTAAACGTTCGAGATAAGGAATTCAGCGGCCTCCCCTAAGTTTACACTATATATTGATACAAAAATCGCTCCCTGAGAACTTTAAAAGGTGCCTTTTTTATTTTTCCTGTCGCATCAGTGGGAAATATAAATAGAATTATCGAGGGATGTTAATATTTTGACGCGATAGTGGGATGAATGGGAAATTATTTCGGTTTGGAAACAAAAGTCGCAGGCGCAGGCGGAAGTTCTTATTATGTTATATTGGGGTGTTAATTCTACAAACTTTTCATTTTTATGAAGTTTTGCATGGGTGACAATCTGCTCCGTTGTCCCATTCGATTATTTTTTATCATCTACTTAAATGAAATCACTGACATCTGTCATTTTAGTTATTACATCATCGTGATATATTAAGTCAAACTTTGATCTTCAATAACCACTTCATGATAAAATCATCTTACCTATTATACCAGCTTCTTAGAATCTCCTCAGTGCCGACTCAAGCCATTGTTATCTTCCCAAAATCCTTCCTCCTTCCTGCAACCTCCTTTCCAACCAATCCATGTTCCCCACCATCGATGCCCTCTGTTCCCACGTAGTAAAGTAATCAGGCGATCAGTCAACAGTCTTGAGAACAATCTATCACCTGCGCCGCTGATAACTGATAAGTGATAACGTTAATTAGCAGTCTACAAAGTTTCACACCAGGTGCTTTCGTCATCTCAGTTACAGGATGTTGGGAGATTGACGGTGACACTAAGTGCTGATATTGGTGTAAATTAGGAATATTAGAATCGATAAATTTAAGTGGTAATTCCCAAATGATCCCAAGATATAGAGAAGTCGGAAGAATCCCCAGACAGAATCCAGACTATGAAATGGTGAGATGATAGGTGTCTTACAGTGCATCAAGGATTTAGGAAGATTTTAATTCTGTCATCATAATAGACCGTAAAGGAATACTGAACAATTTTCCGATTGCGTACCTTTATTTGCTTATACAAAAGCTTAAAAAAATATATGAGAATATCTATGATTTCCGAAAATAACACTATTGTTTTCTCAACATTTCTTCTCCACAGTCCCTACGTCCCTTGTTAAGACAAAGTTCTAACAATAAATGCATCTTGTGCTATAGAATGGCAGGCCACATCACAAAGGCACTCAAGTCTATTAATATATCGCAACAACATCCCAAAACCGATGGTTTGAACAGTTTAATGTGTTGCTCCACCAATACGGTGTCATACCGGCGGCGCCTTTGATCCACCGTCAAAGATCACATCACAGGCGCCGACATCGCGACATAAAATCAAGACTGTGCAAACACGATAAAAAGCGTTTTTTAACTTTAATAAAATGTCGATCGATTACAGTTTACGACAGGAAATCGGAAATTGGAACGAGTTATATATAATTTTAACATCAGCTGACTGCATGTGAAAAGTTATTCGTAAATAATTATAGCGGTATTTATAGGAGTTTTAGATGAAAGGCCGCAGATGAGAAAAATCTCTTAGATGTGACAATCATCTTCTGCCGAGCTTTATTGTAAAACATTGAATATACTGGAAAACATGCTTCAAGATCTAAGTCCTCAATTCTTTTGTAAAGGAGTGCAGCAGGCAAACTACGCTAGCGTATGTCATAGAAAATATTCTAGAAACACAATCGGACCCCCTCAAATAGCAAGAAACAAAAATCCGTCCACATCCCAATAATAAAGCACACATAACTGACACATTAGCTGTCCACACGACACAATATGATAGAAAAATAAACGGAAAACACCCATTTCAATTATTGCTACCAGCACGCGAATGGACGCCATTTGGTATCTTTCCCATGATCGCTTTCCTTTGCCAACAAAAGATAAGTTCTAATCCTATAAGATCTATAATTCCCGATATAAACATAGAAGGCACCTGCACTGGTTTATTGCTTATTTATTCCGGTTCTCAAGTAAGGATTAAGTTATAGCCAGCCCCCGAAGATTAAAGCTTAATGGAGGGAGCAATGGATTGATTTCTGAACGCGGTTCCCGCCAAATCTCCGCTTAACTGGGCTTGGGCGTCATTACGTTCGATTTATTTGTTGTTTGTGCTTCTTTGAGGGTTTTGGTTAAGCTGTGGTTTCATTTTATATTAAATTCTTAGTTATTTTTAAATATAATACAGATTACGTATAGTTCAAAAAAACAATATTTTGGAATGTTTTTTGACACGTCTGAAGTAAAACGCTCAAACAAACTTTTATCACAAATTCTAATCATGGTGACACAAGATGGTGACTTTATGGGGTTTCGATATAATTAAAAGAAACTAAAATTCACTAAAACCCAAATACAACGGGCTCTGTGTTGACACGTCTAAGATGAAATGTAAAAAAGTCAAATAAAGAGTGGAGCTGGTTATCTCATGTTTAATTAACATCTAAGCACACGAGATTTACATAATTTCAAAGAAAAGTTCTCTTATATGATGTGTCGTGTGTTTGTGCCTATATATCAATATGCGAGCCTATCGCAGCCACCTGTTCTCATTTGCTTAGGCGATGTTTGTCTTACATTTAACGCAAGTTTAGCCTAACACTGTCGCACACAAATTATCAACTAATTTACGTTGCCCGACGATTTTTGATGCCATAAAGAATGCCCGACGGGTCCTAAGCTTTTTACTGTGTTTGTTGAACATACGTCTGCAGCTTAGTCTAAATATCTGAGAGCGGGAAAGTTTGTGTCAATAACACTTTGTTTAGACTTAGCCAATGGATGTTTCTGAGATTTTCAAGTATTTGGTCGGTGTGTATAGGCGTTAGTGACCAATCGATCAGTGATTGGTCAGCGCCGCGGGGGCGGGGCGACGTTATCGGCGATCGCGTTGATACTATGCAGTGACGTCACGTTTATTGTCAGACATTGATGGGAGCAAGTAAGAGCGTATTCGATAATATTTGAGTACAATTGAATTCGTTACACGTGGAGACTGTCACGAATCGTTGAGATTTCAATGTCATTCTTTTTTTGTCTAACAGTTTTGTTTTTACACCTAACAAAAGAATATTTTTATCACTAGTTTAATAAATTAACTAGTGATATTTAAAATCATGTGAATATAAATTACAATACTTTGTTTGAAGTAATACAATCGCAGTAAACTTCGTCAACTAAAAAATGGCTGTAACAGCATCTAACCTGGAGTCTTGTTATCTCCAAGATGATCTCCTAAAGTCTATTGGTAATCAAACCGCTGAGCTCCCCACTGACACACAGTACAATAAAACAAGGTAAAGAACTCGACAGGAATTCCTAATTCGCTAATCAATATTGAAACATCCCTTTACTGAACAACCCCTTTGGAAATATGTCTTTGAAATATTCCCTTTAAAGGGTTGTACAGTGTAGGGATGATCAATCGACATTTTGTCGCAGATTTTGAAATATGATCGTCATTCGCGGGTTATTTGTGTATTGAAGTACGGCGGAAAATATTCTTGAGAATATCTGTGTATTTTCTTTTAGGAAATCTTTAATTACTGATCCAGTCTTTGGCTGTTTATATTCTACCATAATATCTTTTTATAGTATAAAACAAAGTCGCTTACCGCCGTCCGTAGGCTTAGATCTTTTAAACAGCACAACGGATTGTAATGCGGTTTTCATCAATAGATAGAGTGATTCTAGAGGAAGGTGTATACAAGGGTATATTATATATATATTGAACACAACGCTACAACCATCGGGAGCAGAGCAGTAACCAAAGACGTAACTGAACGCAGGGGACACCGCGGGTTATATAGTTACTTCTTTAATAAAACAGTTAAAAAGTGCTGAGCTTTCCTTAGCAGAATTCGTTAAAGAATATATCTTACACGAAGATAGTTAAAGTTTTTAAATCAATAAACAAACTAATTCTAAAATCAGAGTTAACCCTAACGACAATGATAGCAGAATATTTAAAGCCTAAACACACAATGTTTTAAAAGTTAACCCACTAATTAATTCAAAGTTAGGTGAGCTCACATCGGTTTCATTCGGCGCATCAAATATTCAGTGTGTACACGCCTTATACTGAAGGCTTTTGGCCAAAGACAAAGATGCTTTTAAGCTTTCGTTCAGAACAAAGGAAAGGTGTTGAGTAGCTTACTAGTTTTTTTTAGTACAGATAAATGCATTAACCTAGTCTTGTCAATGTAATTAGGTCAGTTTTTAAAACATGACTTACATATTGAAAAGTCATATTCCCAACAATGTATATCTAGCTTTAACGTCAACAATAAAAAGCGAATTGAGTTCTCTATTGAAAATATTCGAATTAGATTAAATGGCTGCCGCGACATCTTCTAAATTCAAACTAGAGCTGCATCATCAAACCATAGACATAAAAAGATAAAAACCTTCACACCCGGCGCCACTCCACTCCACTAAAGTAAGCTGGGATGTCGTCACTTCCCAACTGTGTCATCGCTGTTTATAATGTATCAGTTTTAAAACCCTCGTAAACATTAGCCGCCGGTCTTCCTCGTGAAGGTAGTTACATTTTGTGGGAGTTTCAGAACTTTTCACGTATATTTTGCTCACTTACCTCTACGAGCTTTCATAGCTTTCTGCTATACGATTTAGAGTGAAACAAAATGTAGGCAAAGGTACAAAACTAAATGGCCTTTAGTGTCAAAAGTAATTCCAATTTTAAAATAACATTCTTGTTTTAAATAAAACTTTTTGCTAGACCCAAAAATGTTCACAGGGTCTCTTTAGACTCTAGGAAGAAATACTACAATACAGTTTCATTTCAAATAGCAATATCCACTATTAAATTGTTTAAACACAGATGAACGGCAAAGGGAGTCAACACTAGTTATCTGTATTCCCTGTGAGACAGTCGCTTCAACGAACTCGACTAAGCTCCGAACAATACCAGTACGTGCGATTATATGAATCATTTTGATACTGGCGTTTAAATTGTTTTTATTAAGTTGTGGTATGGAATCTATTTCTAGATCTTGGTACTAGGTAAGATTTTTTTTATGTATAACAAAAATACATTACTTTATCACAATTAACGTTAAATGATTAATTTAAAGGAAAAAAACAATTATAATCATCATATTATTTTGTATCTAGGCAAGCCGCCTATTGTTCAAAAACTCGCAAAAAATAACAAATTTAAAACGACTTTGCAAATAGTTAAGAATACAAAAAAAGAAATGTTCTTATAATAAAGAACAAAAAATGGCCCCTTTCGCTTATTACCTATGCATGTCAGGATACCTTAAATTCAGTGTTTATTGCCGCAAAAACTGTATCATTAGGTACACGTTATGACGCCATGTTTGAAAAAAACTTCAAAGCTTCGATTACTTGCAGGTGCATCGTAGTCACGCTTTGAACACTGCTTACCTAACATAATCGTAATTATTAGTAAACTTTTCCTATGAATACTTACTATGGAATAACGGTGATATACTGTCACACTGGAAACTGGATAGATCATCGCAATTTGATTTGCATCTGTCAGTTATCCAATAAAATTTTGTAGCGCCTTAGTCAAAGTATTTTTTTATTTCGTTTAGACCATTAAGAGGCACTTTTGAACGGCATTTACAAGAAACATAATTAAATCTAGTTGCCCCTGCCAAAAGCTTGTTTCGTATGAGAAGAATGGGCAAGAAATTCCAAAACTCTATTAAAATAAATTATGTTTTACGGTATTCTCTATAGGTAAAGAATCATACAGAATTACAAATGCGCAAATAAAGAATAAATTCGATTAAAACAAGTATCGCCGTCAATTAAGACGATACCTTTATTACCAAAAGTCGTATAATACACCTTCCTATTACACAATAAAGTTGGCAACACCTCCGAGATTCGGCACTACCGATCAACGATTTAATTGGCGATATATTAAATTGTAATTAAGGTGCAACCCTATTGTGCCGGAGGTAACACCGATGTGTCGCTTCACTAGTCTACCGACCGATCGGTATCTTAAGGCGAAGTCAGTCGACCATTTGAGAGATTCTGACCAAAAGTTTGGAGCAGTTGTACGATTTGTCTGAAGTTAGATCGTACGTCGTAAGTTACCTTAACAATATGTTGTTGATAGTTTTATTGGTAGGTAGTTAGGTACCTAAGTTTCGGTCCCTCGTGGGCGCTTAAAAAGAATTCAGCTGTAATTTTGGTCTTGTACTAATCATTTAAACAATTTTGACAAAAGGTGGCATTGAGGAAATGTCAAGCTGAGATTTTTGCAAAAAACTGTTTTATTTGCGTGTCAGCAAGGTCGAAGATTAGCATCCACAATCCACATTGTTATATTTAGGTATTATTTCCGTCTTCCCAGTAAATAATCCTTCGAAAGTAACCAAATTACTACACGTGTATGCTAAAATTAATAATTATGGAGGACAATTTAATACCAACCGTCAAATGATGTATCATTTATGATAGTAATTAATTTTATTGTTTATATTTTTGGTATATAAGACAATTAAAAATACACGTCAATACAGAGACACTAACACAATTAAGTATAAAGGATACCAAATCTGCAGGTAAATTAAAATTATTATGTAATACTGTTATTTTGGCAAAAATGTTTATCTAATTAAAATGTTGTATAACTATTAAACCAATGGAAGAAAATTCTTAGCAAAAGCTTATCTACAGGAAAATCTATATTAAAATAAATAAAATTGAAGTGTCTGTTTGTTATGTCAACTTAACAGGTTACTCTGAATTTAAAAGATTTTTTTAATGTTGTTTGTATCTGTTTGTTCCGGCTAATCTCCGAAACGGCTGAACCTATTATGGCGGGACTTTTACTAGATGTTATACGGAATAACATTTATTTTAGAAAAGGAAAAGTCGCAAAAAAAATAACCTCCTGTCCTGTATACAAAGTCGCGGGCATAAGCTAGTTAAACTACCAACTAACCCTTCTAAAATACACATAAAATAATACCAATAAATGAACAGGTACTGGTACACGGGGGTCTTATCTCTCTAATAGCCATAAGATACCGTTCAAAGGGGACCAATCTCAATAAATTTATTAAAGGAATATTGCCAATAGAGACCCAGCACATCCTATTAATTAAAATACTTAATTAATTCACCTGGAAATTGTTTAATCAATTCACTTTTGACCCAATTTATTGGGGTCAATCGAACTGTGAGTCTGTGACCCGCCTTGTGATAATTAAAAGCTTAATATTAGAATCAGGTAATCTATAGGTTTGTGTTTTAATTATGATTACGGTGGGAGGGGATTTGGGGCAAATGAAGAGGGATACTTATGAGTCCTTATTTTAACGCTGTCCGATGTGCGCTTTGCGCATTTACCTGAGTGCAGTCTTTCATTGAAACGAACTAGTTTTCACACCGTTCTATATCTTGTTCTCATAGTACGATGACCTATTTTTTTTTTTAACTTGAAATACAATTAAGCTAATTTCGTTCCTTATGACTTGTTTCTATGTTTATTTTTGTAGGGGTGTGGACCAAACTCAAATGAAGATGTTTATTAAGTGCCAGTTTTCAGTAGATTCTTTTCGTATCAAATCCGGTCGTTGTCCATCAATAATAACATCATATTTTCTTTGTTCCAGCATGCTCCGAGCGCTCGACCTAGGCGGTGGAGAGCGATCTTTAGAACGTTCCTTAGAGCGAAAGCCTGAGATTCGCTCGCCAAGCACTGCACCTTCGCTACGAGACCACTCGGCCGAGCGGGAACGAAGCGCTGAGCGTCGGGATACAGGTACGTCACTAGTGTTGAGCCACGAGTTTGTTGAGTGGACGATCCAACTTGAACTAGTAAAGTTTAGGATTGGTTCCACTCAGTTGAGTCGTGTTGGTTGCAGACTCCATGCATTCGGCCCGAATGATGACGTCATGTACCAAAAGGTGACCGTTTAAAGTATCGTGTGTTCGCGCCGGATGCTCGCTATCATCGTCGTCAAGTGAACATTGGAAGTCGATCGCGGCTGTCTGCTATGCACGTTCGATGTTTCAAACCTTGTGTATGTCCGTAGCTAGTTCGTGTTCGCTTCACTTTTCTGTCCGCAAAAACAACAATTCGCAAAAAACGCGCGGAGTACGAGGAATATCCAGTTCCCACCACCTCAGCCATGCCGCTCACGGACGCGCGTAATCGTTTCAAACTTAGGCTTTAGAATTCGGAACATGCCATGATGCCGACATGAGAGACGCCGCGCGCGCATTAAAGATTCGTACGCCGTTGCCGAATGATTGCGACGCTTACGAGCGTGCGTGCTAGCCCTCCCTCGCCCCCCGTCCCCCGCCCCGCCGTCCCCTCCTCGTGTTCCCGCGTAACCGTGCTCTCACCGCAGGTGTGGAGGAGTGGCCCAGCACGCCACCGCCGCTCAACAACAACACCACGCACCACAACAACAACGGCCCCACGCCGTTGCTGCCGCTGCCGCCGCCGAGCCCCTTCCGCTTCGAGGAGCACCGCACCTACAGGTTCGCCGAGGACATGGGGCCGCTGCCGCCCGGCGCTTTGGTCGGACGCCTCGGCGACTCCCTCATTCCCAAAGGCGACCCTATGGAGGCGCGGCTACAAGAGATGTTAAGATACAACATCGACAAATATGCGAATACCAACCTGGACACGTTGCATATAAGCCGGAGAGTGCGAGAGCTGCTGTCAGTCCACAACATCGGACAGAGGCTGTTCGCTAAGTACGTGCTGGGCCTGTCTCAAGGCACGGTGTCGGAACTGCTGTCGAAGCCGAAGCCCTGGGACAAGCTGACGGAGAAGGGCCGCGACTCGTACAGGAAGATGCACGCGTGGGCCTGCGACGAGGCCGCCATCATGCTGCTCAAGTCACTGATCCCTAAAAAAGGTATTTTTCTAAACACATTCATGATTTTATTACGGACAAATTCCACAACGTCCTACGTGGTGAATGATTTTTTGGGTAAATCGCGTCGTGCGAATTTCCCGGCTTGGCTTGATGCGAATACCATTGTATCGACAAATGGTTTTGTTACTATATGTGGTCACAAATTAATGATATTTCTTTTCGTTCTAAACTCTAAAGTCCTCCATAATCGGTGCATCTGATAGCCAAACTTCCATGTGGCCACCTGTTTTCAATAACAGATTCATTGGTATTCGCAATTTTGCACAATCTAGCTTTGAACGTATCAAAAGTGATAACAATTCGTTCAAAATACTTCCAGAATAACATTAATGACAAAATTATCTAATCATGTTTGGTACGTCGGGCCATGATCATCAATTCCTTTTACACGAATCATCTGAACCGTTTGACGCGTCGGTTATCTTAGCTTGTCAAGTTTACCTGACAATACAACTCATCAATCACGGCACCACTCGCCCACGAACACAAAAGATGTTTACATTTTCCGTCAATTACTTGAAACGTGAATATTGATCAATCATTACGTATTATGGTCAATCAGTGCGTATGTAAGGAAAATTCAAAATTAGATTTTTTAATTTAACGGTTTAGAACGCACTCAAAGCTTCTTCATATAGTTCCGCACTCTTTTTTGTTTTTTTTTTAACATTATTATTTTATTTTTTGTTTTGTTCCTTTTAGACCTGTTCCTCAATCCTTTTCCTCTGTCCCTATACCCCTTCGCGTGCGGAAATATCAGGAACTGCCCAGTTGGAAGCGAGGGGCGAATAAACATCTCCTACACTTTCGATCGCAAAATTCTAATTTACTTTTTTCCGACTTACAATCTTTTATGTATATCTCAAACATTTTCTAAATTTTAGCTACATTTACTTATGATTTCGTACAGGTTCTATTTAATGTTACAAGCGGCAATTCACGGGAGTCATTTTTTCTACATTAGATAAAGATTTCACCTGATAAAAGATTTCATTATTAGCCAAATATTTCGAAGCAACTTATCTGACAATACGAGTCCATTTGTTACATAAATGTGTGTGGAAATGGAAAAGCGGAGCGGACACGCACTCGGTGCTGACTATGAACTTGCCGCAAAGCGATAGCGTTCACGTTCAGTAACTTAGCATAGCAACTGCAACTGTCACTCGTACTGCTTTGTATAGTTGCATGGCATAAGTTTAACAAGTATATGTACGCTAAAGCTAAACTTTAACATATACGGACTGGACTATTGCTTAGATACGTATAATAATGAAGCATTCAATATGTTTTACGTATTTAAAATCTTTCGGAATATTCGTAAGAATTAATTTTGCAATGATTTTAATTTAAACGTTCATTGAACTTTACCTTTCCATTGACAATCGCTATTTCTATCTATCAATTTCTTTCCATAAAAACTCGAAAATTTTAAAACCAACACGTAATTCGACCACAATAGGTACAGAAATTCGGTGGAATTAAAAAGAACGTACTCATTGTAAGGCTGTGTACACATTAACGACAATGCACGACAAAGTATAAATCTGCGAATACAATGGACTCTTGTGTATTAGCCTTTGTCCCCATCGATAGGGATGAGCTCAAATAGATTGAATTTCAGATAATTCCCGGAAGGGTTACGGTTTTCTTATTTCGCTGCGATGTTATGCGGTTCTTGTTTTTATATTCTGGTTATTGCTGATTGGTGTTTTGGCCACGTTTATGGAGTTATTATGCAAGGAAGATGGATGCATTTCCCCTTTTTAGCGGATTTCGTTTGTTCACGAAAATGTTAATCGCTATAATTCGTCGAAATGAAAACAATGGCTCGGGAGGTTTTTTTTACTTATTTCTTCTGTACCACGGGTATGTTTATCGATAGATTAGATTTTATGAGACATTGGGTACATCCGAGAGTAATAACTATATACTTATAATGGCAGCTCATCCGTCACGCTACATAGGTAATCAATCTAGCCGGCTATCGTGGGAAGCAAGTTCTTCCGATTGCTAATAAATTTCCAAGTTCAATCAAGACATTCGAATTAGACCTGGTTAATATAGACTTATTCTTTTAGAATATTTATATAAGAGAAAAGTTTTTCTCGTAAACGACACAGCTCAAAGAAAAATGCTTTTGTTTCGACGATAAGATTTAAAATAAAATTGCGTAATGAGTAGTAGCCCCAAGATTATTTCAAGTGTAGCTTAAAAAAACAACTGCTTTCCTGGAAAATCGTTTTTAAAAGGAAGAAAGGAAAAGTCCTTCCCAAACCTAACTGTTGCGTCCACTTCCAGAAAGCGTACTACACAAAACAGGGTACAATAACGTCAATACTGTTACGTAACTACTAAGCAGCAACGTATCATTTCGCTGCAACGTTATGGGTGTCGGCTATTTCCCAGTTCCCACGATACACATGCATAATGTCCGTTCGTCCGTCCGTTGCGAAACGATTGTTGTTCGACGTTCACACGCGACAGCGTTGTGGCAATGGTAGGCTGTAGTTTGCGTTCAAAATAAGAATAGAACCTTACCGCCATTTTGTGACGTTTGACAGTCAAACTCATTTGGAACGCGTTGAGCAAGATTTGAAACGTGCACGTCAATGTGTTATGTGAGTTATGCTTATGGAAATAGTATGTACCTACCTACTTTACTCTGGGAACATCTTATATTTGGTTAGACAGTCTTAATATTTTAATGGGATAAGCAATTAATACAAGGTACCCAGTAGGAATTGGTAAAAAAATAATAATTAAAATGTTACTACTTTACCCACGGTAAACGGGAATATCAGTGATTGAAACTACTAGGTATATTTTTTTCTATATTATTATAATATTATTTGAACTGAACTGATCTTACGACCTTTAGGAATACCATTTCCACGTATTTTCATTTTTCTGGTCATGTTTGCTTGTAAACCTGTTCTTAAAACTGTTTCTATTAATTAGTTATCTGTTGTTTCTTTTGCTAGTATACGTTACTTTACATCCACGTACTTCCAAGTCGACACAACATAAAAATAATTGGATAAACGTCGCACGCGCCGTATAACAATGGCGGATCAATTAAAACTAGCTACCTACACTAACTTCCCGCCCTTCGAAATACAATGCGAAAAAACTGTTAAGAATATTTATTAAGACAGTAGTCTATGCTGAATAATCTACAGTTTTTGCAATTTGTCTATGGTTTATGACGCAATAATACTGTTGAGTTCTAACAATTTTATTGTTTATATATTTTTTACATACGTATATACGTATAACTAGTCTTCCCTTAATTAACTGACTATTTTTGTCTTTTATTTTTAATTTTAACAATATAATTATGTGTAAATGCATATTTTATAACTTAACGTTATTCAAACGTCCATACCTATTTATAGTTTAATACCTAATACGTACACCATTATTTATTTGCACGTCTAGCAACATTTTCTTAATCAATTAATAGAGAAAAACCAACAAATTTACAACAATTTTTTTGATATTCTATGATCCAAGCTCACGATTATCTGTCTAATTGCATGTAAATAGTGATGTACAAATTTTACGGTATTAAACTAATAACGCTGTCGTGACTGAATTCAATTTCCGAACGTGCACATAGGAAATAAATCGGTAAACTATCGTCGTACATCGAGTGTACACAAGACCATCATATTATATTATTTTTCACGGACACTAAACTTCGAAATAAGTTCGCTACGTTCTTTATTCATATAATCCTTCATTCCAATTACGTTTAATAATGGTGGTCGTAATTATTGCTCTTATTACTTGTACGGTTCAGTGACGAAATGCTATAACGTAGACGACTTGTTATTTATGATCACTAAAATCGATTTAAAAGCTTATTGGTCGAGATAAGTATCGTGTTTCGTATGTGCTCAATAAATCCTTAGCGCGCTCTTTTTGTTTAAATCAAAAAAATATAATCTTATCTCTAAAACATTTAATTTCAACACTTCTAAAATAAATGCTTTCAAAAAATCTCAAGTTTAAGATATGCAAAGTTTTCCAAGTAATCTCGTGTAATCTTATCCTTGGCGTTTAATAAAAACCGATATTGTTATCATAATTAGAGCTCTATATCTAAATGTCAAAACCAATGACACCAACATTCCAAAAAGTCGTTGGTAAATAGAACACGAGTACATTCGGACACACGCAGAGAATGTTGAGATCCCAATATTTAGACGAAGTTTGCCTCTCAAAAGCATTTCAAGCGTAGCGTGAAAATCTATTTTCAATGGGCCACTATCGGCCGGCACAGGACACCCGCCAAAGGCTTTATGCCCGAAGTTAAGCGTCCTCGATGCTCCTATACTGTAAACTCCCCTTGTAGAGCTCTTAGTTTAACGCTAAGCAAATTTTAATATTCAATTGTGCTTTTGCATGTTCGGGATTTGTTTTACAATTGGTGCTTGATACTTGAAACTTTTGAAACTCTTGTGGTTATCTAAATAGTTGTCCGATATTACAGATCTGACTATAGTTATGGTTAGTATCAAGCATGACGTGCAGTTAATTTATTGTTTTCCATAATACCACATGCAATTAAGAATAATTATCTTCTTTAATGAGCCATTTATTATCTGTCGACAATATTCTTGTCTAGCCCATCCCTGTTCGTTTTAATGCCAATTATTCACAACTGAAGTCGCCACACATCTCTAATAACGATTATAGTTCAAATGTAAACTTTCCTTTTACTTGAACGCATTGCTAATAAGTTATCGATGCGGCGGACACGTACGGCAGCCCGGACGGGGGACTGTCAAAGGCGTTTAAAACTGAACGGAGTTGGGAACTTCGCAAGTGTATTAGCCGGCCGGCTAATGCGCGCGGACAGCGCATCGAGCGCAAAGGAACACGACTCGCCGTCTTCATTCGCGAACTTTAAACCGAACAGTGTCTTCCCTATTCATTTGAATGCATTCTATTATCAAATTAATTGACTCATTATTTTATCAGCTCTAAATTTTGGATTAAAACACATTCTGGATTGGAATTTTACAATAACGTGTAAATGCGTTTTTATAAGAAATTGGAAATTTAATGCTTCTTAGCGTTATTTGACATGATGCCAAGTTTTCTTCGGGATTTCTTTAATATATTTAAATTTTAATACGATGGTGGTTCTTAAATATATCCACAAATAACAAAATACATTAGTCAAATGACACAGTAATCAGTATTTTCCTGTACAGTCGGCAAAACAGATGGGACTTGAATTGCTACCTACCTACCCATACATTACTCTAGACAATTATTTGCCAATAAGACAGATTTTCTAATGATAACAAATGTTTTCGCTAACTTTGCCTAATACTGAAAATTTTCCAATCCATTACACAAAACTACCAGGGAGGGTATATCGATTCCTCTACAAAATAAATAGGTACCCAAACGAGGGCGTATCAGCTAAAAGTAGCTAACAAACGAGACCATAACACATAAATCATAAACTTTGAAACACGAAAATTCGTGTTGATAATCACATAATAATTACCGACCCGATAAAACCCACCGGGATCGAAGGGATCGAAAGGGATTAGCTCGTAATGAGAATAAAATTGGCAACATATTTGTTCATTAATACCAATTGTAATTTAAACGTATAAAGTTTTTGATAAATCGGTTCATTGACGTGAATACGAACAAAGAACATTACGAGAGACGTTGCAATGTAGCGCCATCTTGTAGCAAGCGGCGAAACTAAGAAAAAATATGTTTATTTTAAAACAACAGACTTCAGCAGTAGGTAAGTGACATAAACTGGATGCGTCTTACAAACACTTATGAAATTACGATGACTGAGACAAACATTTAATTTACGATGCAATTATCGCTAAAGTATTATTACAAAGGACATTTCCAGCAAAAACTTTTGCGACGGCCACTTAGAAAGCACCTTTGAAAAACTAAATGCTCGTTTAAGAACGTTTAAGCAGAAATAACTTGGAAAGAAGCGTGGTATGCACGCAACAATGTGTACGTAACGCCATCTGTCGCCGAGTAGCGTAAAGCTAGTGTAGAGGTCAAGAAATTATTTTGCGAAGAATGTTCGTCGTCCCGCGGCCGCTTTGATGGCTTCCGACGAAGCAATCAGACCTCTTTACGGGCATATTTATGATTATAATACCGTGTCTCATTATATACTTTATGATTTTATACCTAAACGACTGTCCAAGATAATAATACCTAAGTAATTGTTACGGTCGAACGCGTAAACGACTTAACAAGCGAGACAACTGTTTTCTGTCTTTGTCTAACTAATAGTAATCCGAGCCAATAATATCGTAGACAATGTTCATCACACAGTAGACTATTGTTAGTGACTAATGTTTAAGTTGATACCTAGTGTTTTATTTTCCTTATTAAAAACATAAAAATAGAACTACAATTGGTTTTTACCAACGAGCAAATATTATTTCGTAAGTTAATTGTTTAATTATGCCTGCTTAATTGTGATAATAAGAAATTTTAATTACCAAATTACTAAACATGCTTGAAATCTAAATAGAAGAACGATCTTTTAATATTCCGACTTTATAATTCAATTGTTTTTTCAAACGTCCAAGATTTTGTTTTTGGAATTGCAGATTAAAAATCTGACTATGAAATAATATATGTTATTCAGCCAGTAATGTCAAATGGCCGTCAAACTATTAAACTTCACTGTGATGACATTAAATTCAAACTGCACCTAATGTATTCATATAATGTGGACTCACTTCATAGTCCTTAACACAATTAGCTTTTAATAGCCAAACTAAAATAAGATGGCGTTAAATTATTGCAATCAAGAGCTCTTGTTATAAAGCGTTCCGTTGCAATAATTTTGTTGGGTTTTACATTTGAACAGACAAATATATTTTAATGTATATCAGTTGACACACGTGAATTAACTTTAGAGAAATATCGGGGCTAGCAATTTTCATCTACGATGTTAAAAAATATTTTACGAGCTTGCATATTATATTGCTCGTCGTTCTGTCTGTTGGGCATTCATTGATAGCTTTAATTCTTGTAGCTATAGAGTGTTTACTATAGACTTGGAACCTCATTAAACATAGTTTAAATCAGGAAATACTTACTCTGGATTACATTTAAAACTTGAATAACCCGTAAGCTTCCCCAATCAAGTGAACAAATCAATTAAAAAATCGAACGCGCTCAAAACCTGCACAGATTATCCAAAAAAGGTCTTAATTCGTCAACAATACGTAGGAAAAATAATAAAAGAAGGGCATTCCGTTCGTCAAGCAAACGACCGAAGCGCGGGTAATTATTTTAATAAAGCCGCGGTTGCACCGGCGCTCGTAAACACGTCGCACGACAGTCGCTACGTCAACGCCCACCGTTCACTTTCAAACGTTTCGATTTTCGCGCAAATGTGATCGAGAATGCACCCGGGTTGTCGCTGTTCCGGCCAAAATAATGATGTGGTTTAGCTGGATTGATGACTGAAGTGCGAGGCGAAGTGTTCATAGTCTGGATCTCTGTTGAATGTTTGATTGATCTAGAGAATGTTGGGCGCCATTAATTGCGCGTTGCGATTCTTAATTGGCATCTATGTTTAGACTAGTGTTTAGCACTTAGCTGTTAGTGATCGCTAAGTTTTGGTGGCGCCTTGCTCATGTGCCTCCCGCGTGGCAATTTAGTCAAATGAGTACCTTTTAGTTGTAACTAAATGGGGCAAATCAGCGATTGCAGCTAAGCTTGCTGCTGTAGATACCATCTTGACCAAACTTCAACAGAAACTACACAAGCATTTCAGAGAAAAGATCAAAATTGTCTCGCGCCAAATCGCGGGCGCCATTTTGCGAACCGTTTTCACAACAGTTTAATAGGAAATTAAGTGCATCCTGACGTATTATTCGTCGTAATTAATTACACACGTTTCCTTAGCAAACCCCGAGTTATATATCAGGGATCTGTCTCACAAGATGGGTTGTTTAAACTGTCAGTTCGGACGCGATTTGTGACCGACCATTTTACATCTTTGCTCCCCGTCTTGCATAATTAGTAAGGATTAATGTGTAGCTATGAATGACTCGTCATTGTGCCGCGAAATAGTTTTAATCCACCACACTCGCAAATTAAATCAAGCTCTAGATTTATCTATATAAGTCGCATAATTTATGACTGCGAATTGTGCAGCATGTTGAAAATATTTCCAGTTGTTAAAAAATGTGACTGCGTATTCGATGGCGGAGGTTTTGACAGATACGCCATGTCCATGTAACGCGCTCTAGTGACGAATAAATTTGTTTGTAATGATTGCCAAGATCATATTTTGACCTTTTGTCACTTACCTATTTTTAATGCACCACATTTCCGCACTTACGATGCCAAAAGAACGTTTACCTACACAGCAAAAACTGTAATGTTCTTTGAGGTAAGCTTATTCCTGGAAATTTGTACGACTAAGGTCGTTCATGTCAAATGTTGATACATCTCAATATTATTTCGTACAAACATGCTCTATTTTTTCAACGCCATATCAATGAAGCGATCAATTCGGTCTAATTCTTTGATCTTGAGAATGTTTGACAAGGATTTTGACATTAATGTTCTGTTTTATCATGTATTTATTCTTAGCCACCACCGTGTCTGTGGAAAGTGTTGTAACTCATCGCTTTATTGTAGAAGTGCTATTGTCGGGAACACTAATCTTTCATACTTGACTGTGGACTATATAGACTTGCCATTGATCTTCTTTTTTTTCAATTTTCACGCAACAAAAGCCCTCTCGCATAGCGCGTGTTTGCGTGCCACGCCGCAATCAATCGCCGCCACAATCAATAAAGCAACTGTGCGAAATCAATGCATTAATAACAGCTATTAATGCGGTACACGTGAAAAATCGTTACATTATCACGTTCCCTATATTTTATATTTTGAAAAAAGAACAGCAGTTTGACATTTCGAAGATAGCGGCAAATGATTCAAATTAGACGCCATTGTTTAGTCATCAATTACGTGTTTAACGGTTAAAAGAAATTAAGTAAATTGAACACATAAACAGCATTTGCGTGAAACTTTAAACTATGAAGACGAAATTCGTTAAATTAGAGGTTGTTCGTAAGTAATAACTGTAAACAAAGACGAGGCACAGACCTTAAAATCAATTAAAAACAGCACATGAAGCGGCAGACGCGATCGGCACTAACCGCGTTACTCCGCCTGTAGTTAACGGGAATTCGGTTATTTCGTTAAAAAACTTCGCTGCGCTATCGTTAAAAGTTATACAGATAAGCTCCGGGGAGACGCCAGGGTGTAGTCTGCAGTTTTTGTGCTGTCATCCCACTATGCAGGTACAGCAAATAGGATCAAATAGGTGCTAAAGTCTGTCCAGGTTAGTTTGTAAACTAATGGAAGTTCGAAGAGATAATCTTTCCCGGCATGAAAGATAAATAAATAGTCTTGTTACACAGTATTTCCTGTAAAACAAAGAAATTACTTTAAAATGCATAGAAACGTGTGTGAATAGAGAATAGCAGTGTGTGTGGAACTGTAGGTACACGGTCCTACACATTGTTTCTGTGTGCGTGAGGCAGCTCGGCCAATACTGAGCACTCCTGAGCTTGCACACGTAGAAAAACTTGCATGTGGATCACACACATACGCACACAATGAAGTCATAACCGCCTTCATGATATAAAACAACTGTACTAAGAACCATGACCTAGTAGCTGTCAAAATCCAAGTTCCAAGTCGACGTTAGCTGATGAATTTCATCTATATTCCACGACGTAGTGATAGCACTTACTCAGTTTAATCTATATGGGCGACTCCCTGAGCGGAGCCCGCAAAATTGATTATTGAATCTAGTTACAAACTAGCGGGGGCCGAGATTTTAACTCCCGAGGGAGAATAAGCAAAGACTTTTTTGTTTGGTCCTCTCCTTAAAATGTACGAAATATTTACAATAAGTGACACTTTTTTATTTGGTCCTCCCGCGTACATAGGTAGGTAATCTATGTACGCGGGAGGACCAAATAAAAAAGTGTCACTTATTGTAAATATTTCGCACATTTTCATCAAGTAACGAAGCTAATATTCGACGTCTAGCATTCACAGAGAATGTGACAAGAATATGTAATAAATAAACTGCGGAATTTATATTATGACACGAACATTGTTTCATATACTAATCATATCGAAAACAAAGAATATTGCCAGCTCTAGAAACTAAGCAATATTAAACACACACACGAGCTTCAATGTATATAGGTAGGTAGATATTAAGTCGCTGGAATTATTACAGTGTGTTGACAAAACACAGGGATCGTTCAAATAAATTGATCTATAAAAAATATTTAAATACCAAACTCAACCTACGATGTAATCTCTCCAATAATAATTTAAATTTTAATACTCCATCGTAAATCTTTAAAATTATTTCACCATTATAACGCGACACATTTTAATACGTTTATACTACTGAAGAATAAAAAACTTACCTCAATATTATAGTTCTAAACGGAATCGTGTCATTTTCGCGCTCGTGACGTCTACGCAGTTTAGCCATCAGCCAATCAAATGCACGCAATTTGAAATTCGGTAATTTTCGGCTCAATCAACGAACGTGATTGTCCATTATGTGTAACTGCGTGATCACCGAAAGCGGATCGCATGTTTACATAACATAGATTCAGTGAAGGTAGGTAGGTAAAGCCACTTAAATGGCTACTGTTAGATTTCTCCCGTGTTCGGAGCGCACAAACAAATCATTCCTAGAATTGTCTTGCTTGTCCTTATCTTAATTTCATGAGCTCGCTTCCTCCGGCGCACGTAGTTCGTGTAGCTGTATGCGGCGCTCGTCACATGCACAGGACCATTCTGTTTCTCTCTTGTGTGGAATCAATTGTGGTCGGTGCCCCCGTCGCAGCAGATTGCCATCTAGCACGCGATCCCGATCACCCGACCCTACGCACGCGACGTCGAACAAAAGAAACTTACCAATCGAAAATTGTATCATTCCAGACTTTACCTCTTCATTGTCGACGCTATCGTGTTATTCGAAACAAAAATTTATGTTGTGTCGTTATCGAACAGATTGGAAGTATTAGGGGCTCCTCGTTGGAATACTTCCGACACATGCGATGCTATTTGTACCATTTCAGTGTTGCAGCACTTAGCACCTAATTTTAACTCAGATGCCCGTTTATGCAACTATTTCTTTTGCATATAATTAACAATTCAAATGCGGTATTTTTTTCCGTGCTCTGCAACACTTTCGAGCGGCCCTGACGTCCGCTCGCGACGACGACTCGAATGCAAATGAGCATCGATCGCTTGTGTGACGTATAGAGCGCGCACTTCTCACCCCTTTCTTGCGACTACCCGCCAACTTGATTTACAATCCCGGATACGAGTTCCCCGTTCGAATCCAACCTATACGGTTAAATTACGAACGTTACTTTTTTCACTATGTCACAGTGACACTATAATTTAGGGCACCGCCCCTTTACTTTCCAAAGCCTTTGAATATTCATACGACTATAGCAATCAATAACGGCCACAAAGAAAATAGTTTTCGCGTGCACGCACGCGATATAATGTCGCATAAACAAATAATTTCTTCGTTTTTATTGTTATCCTTGAATTATGTTATTGCCACTCGAATTTACACGGCCCCTTTCCCGCCATCGGTCAGAAGCGATCAAACGGCGTCCGATAAATTCTAAACTTCCGTGACTGGGCGACGTTAATTGAGCGCGTTTTTTAAAAATATCCATCAAAAATGCACATCTTAATGGCCTACAATAAAAACTGATATCGTTACATACTTTATAGTCTACCAGATAAGAAATGCGAATGAAACTAGATTAATAAAAATGTAATTTTTAGAGTAGCTGGTGCCCGTGGGACGCCATTTTGATGAGTTTGACGTGTACACAAAATGGCGCGACCTGCGTTACGTCGCTCGCCTGTGGAAATAACCTCAGTTTTTTGACAATATTTCGAAGCACGTCGCAGTAATTGCCCGCGTGCCGTTTACAGAATAACAAAATGTCTGCAACAAGATCAAAGGCATTAATAGACGTGTGTTGAAATTTATCGACGGCCCGTATGTCGAAGGATGAATATATACATACAAATCGCGTCGAACCGTTTGTCTGTGATTTCAAAATTATCTACACAATGTATATTTGCGAGACGTTTTATTTATAGATTACTTTTATAGTTTTGTATTTACGTCCGTCCGTTTGCACTGAACAATAAATTACTCGGTTCATAAGAGATAACTGCGTGCTTCTCATTTTGATTCGCTACGATACGTCAAGCGGTTTTGAAGTTATAAAAGAAAAACCGCGAAGACCGCCCCGAGGCGAGCCGCGACTTTGAAATAAACTAAATAATCAGCTAGTCGACGGCGGACGAGACACGGGTGACATTCTAATTATGTTTTGATCGGTACTTTTATTGACATAACGGCTGCCTTTTCGATACTAAATTAGAATTTTGAAGGAGACCTATTTTATCTGTGTCGTATAAATAAAGAAATTACCTCATTCGCATTTAATACGGTATTTGCGCTCTACAGACAGATGACTAAATACATTTATATCGCTGTTTGAAAAGATGTCGCTGCTCATTTGTTTAAAATAAAAATGTGACAGATTATGCGTCGATTTAAAATTGGAACGCCACCGTGATTCAATATTTTTCAGTTTGAACACAGAGTAGATATAGCCAGCCAGCCAGCCAGGATTTTGTGTTTGCAGTCCATAAACTTTAAGTGGCAATTTACGCAAACATTAGAAATGTAATTAATTTATAAACGAATCACGTATATAGAGTTATTGTCTAACATTATGGTCACACAAGATCATAATCTGGAATATGTTTTAAAATATTTGTATCACGTTCGCTCAGTCATAAGTCGTTAAGGTCGTGTACAGTTGGTTTCACAAAAAAAATATTGTCTATAGAAGGACATAACAGCGTTTATTGTATGATTTGGAACGTGAGAATCACCAGAAAGTGACAACACTGCCAATGAAATTTTCGAAAGTGAAAACAATACGGTTTTACTTGAGATACGAAAAAAACTCATAAATCTGGTGAAAGTTGAAAAAGGCCTTTTGACTGCCGAAACACTGAGATATTGCTCTACTATTATCTTGACATCTAGTATTTAGTTTGACACTAGTAACTTTTTCTAATCGAGGTTGTATGTAACTGTGAAGATAATTTTAAACTTGGGTAAACATCAATTAATGCATTTAAACAAAGCGAATAAACAATGTCGCTGCGCTTTATCTTAATTCATTTTTAACTCTCAATAAATAAAATACACTTTACGTTCCAATAAAAGCCCGTTGAAAGTTTTCGAAGAAAAACAATTGCAACACACACCAATACGCTTTTTACTGTCAAATAATTAGAGGCCAACCAGCGCAACAACAGACACATCTAAAATAAACCAAGTGGAAATACTTGCGAGGAAATTAGCGTACATATTGTCGGTTTTAAAATAAAATTTAAGGACGCAATTAAGTCTTTGTGATCCTTGAAAATTAATACGTCAACTCACAAACGATCCCTTTTCGGAGTCGTTAAAATACCGCAAAGCAAATAACATTATCGTTTTTCTTTAAACACTTGACGGATGTGGCCGAATTTTAACGTACATTGGCATACAATATGTACTTACCTACAGACATAATAAGAGTATAGTTATCTAAAGAGATGGCGTCCAATTATTATCATGTTCATAAGATAAAATAAATGAGGGCGCCGCGCTAACGCCCGCTCGGATTTAACACCAAAAATTCTTTGAACTCGAAATATACTGTAACAAATATTACCCGCAAGAGATCCGAGTATCCGAACATTATGCGCGCACTTTAATTCTATAATCATCTCGGCGAACGTCTAAAACTAATTACGCGACTTAATTAAACTAATTCTGTGCGTACATCACCATCTAAATAGTGTCGTTTCATTGTGAGAGCGGAGACAATATGTTGACAGGATGAATGACCACAGTATGGCGGACGGGATTCACGCGTAACTTCACTTGTTTATGAGTGCGCGGGCGCAGTTTTAGGATTACTGGGCTTAGGCGATGAGTGCACGTTCCCATTCAGCGATTATCTCTAAAGCGCTATGCATCGCTGTAGAGTAAATGAAGCGCCTAATTTCAATTGTACCAAATATAACTCGCGTATTTATTACTTGGCAACAGTAAACGCTGCTAACACGGATATACGCAGCCCTATAGGTGTGTGCGTGAGGAACAATTTAGCAGCAATTAAAATTGTTCGTGTGCGGATTCGAATGCAAAACAATTGCAATATATTTCGTAGAAATATAGCTGTTTACATTGTATAATTAACTACATCACAACTTTTGTACCCTAATAATTATGCACCACTGTATTGTTTCTGCTCCGATTTCACGGTTCACAAACAAGCTATCATAACGAAAAAACCAATAAAACTAATTTTGTAATTCGCAGTCATAAAAATTTCGTGGAAATCTCGAACGAGTCACGAGCAATCATGAATATTTACTCAACCTAATTTTAGGTTAAATAGCTATGTAGTTATGCTGAATTCTAATTGATTTGAGCGTAACAATATTTTTGATTTTTTTCTAGTTGGGACAAAGGATGGGACCGGCGCTGTGTTCGGCCGACCGGAGGGTGAGGGTGACGACAGGCTTACTCACGCGATCCTGAGTGAAGCGCATCTGATGAAGACGCCCAGCGGACCTCCACACAACGATGACTCCAGAAGCAATGAGGACTCTAGCTCGCCGAGGACTCAGTGTCCCTCACCTTTCTCCAATAAGGTAGGACATTTTTTTTAAATTACGGAATAAAAGATACACATATACATACATCACATGAAATTAAGCTTACCTCAAACAAAATAGGCAATGTCTAATAGCTATATTTTTACGTCTTCAGGACGGGAGTCAAAACAGAAGACTCAAGAAGTATGAAAACGATGACATTCCTCAAGAGAAGGTGGCACGCATATACCAGGAGGAGCTTGCCAAAATCATGACCAGGAGAGTAGAAGATATTCGCCGCGAAGGTTTCCCTGGGTAAGTCTTCATTTTTTTCCCATACAACAACTCTTTAATATCTAAAATTTATAGTTGCTAAAAATTTAAACGAGAACAGCAAATCTAAAACTAACGAATAGCATGTTTCCTCCTTTTTTCAGCGGCGGTATGCCACCCCACATGGAGAGGCCACCGGAAGACATCCGCATGGCTCTGGAAGCGTACCACAGAGAACTTGCCAAGATCCAGCCAGCGGGCAACATTCCCAACCTCCATAACTTACCAGCCATGCCGCCCTTTCCAAACCTCCTCGCGTTGCAGCAACAGGCGATGCAACAAGCACAAAACCAGCAAATGAACGGCTCAGGAGCGGTCCAAGATCTCTCTTTGCCTAAAGATAAAAACGCCAAAATGAATGGAATGACTGATAGTGATAAGGATAGGTCAATGGATGCCGAAGAGGCTATTAGGCACGCTGGAAGTGCATTCTCTTTAGTAAGGCCAAAGCTAGAGCCGGGACAGCAATCAACGGGATCGTCTGCGTCCAGTCCACTGGGAAACGCGATACTGCCGCCAGCAATTACTCCAAATGAGGACTTCAGTAATTCAGCGGCAGCAAGTCCACTACAACGGATGGCATCGATAACGAACAGCCTGATCTCCCAGCCGTCAAATCCTCCTCATCATCCCCCTGTACAAAGGTCGATGAAAGCTGTACTTCCACCAATCACACAACAGCAATTTGATCTCTTTAACAATTTGAACACAGAAGATATAGTGAGAAGAGTGAAGGAGGCTTTAAGCCAGTACTCCATTAGCCAAAGACTGTTCGGAGAATCAGTCCTTGGTCTATCGCAAGGTTCTGTGAGTGACTTGCTAGCGAGGCCAAAGCCCTGGCACATGCTAACGCAGAAGGGACGAGAGCCTTTCATCCGCATGAAGATGTTCTTAGAGGATGACAATGCTGTTCACAAGTTGGTTGCATCACAGTATAAAATCGCGCCGGAAAAACTAATGAGAACTGGCAACTATAGCGGAGCACCTCGTAAGTATCATCTCTATATGAAAACATGTTATCAACTTTTTATATTCAATAAAATAGTAGATTAATTGTATTTTCTATTTTTGTTCTTACAGCATGTCCGCCGAATATGAACAAACCTATGCCGCCAACACAAAAGATGATTTCCGACGCGACCTCCCTGCTGAGCAAGATGCAACAGGAGCAACTCCTGGGTGCCGGCCACCTTGGTCACCTGGGGCAGCCTACGCCCTTACTGCTGACACCCCCTGGCTTCCCCCCGCACCACGCAGTCACGCTGCCGCCGCAGCACCACGACAATAACAACAAAGAGCGTAAGCCCCCACCACCACCACAGCCGCACCACCAGCCCCCCGTCATGCGCAACCTGCACCAACACATATCACCGAGCGTCTATGAGATGGCCGCACTCACACAAGACTTAGACACTCAAACCATAACGACCAAAATTAAGGAAGCGCTGCTGGCAAACAACATTGGCCAGAAAATCTTCGGAGAAGCTGTCCTAGGTCTATCACAGGGTTCGGTCAGTGAATTGCTATCAAAACCGAAACCCTGGCATATGCTTAGCATCAAGGGAAGAGAACCATTCATTCGCATGCAGCTGTGGTTAAGCGATGCCCATAATATTGATCGCCTACAGGCTTTAAAGAATGAGCGACGTGAAGCGAGTAAACGACGGCGGTCAAGTGGCCCCGGACAAGATAACTCGTCTGACACATCGTCGAATGATACGTCAGAGTTCTACCACTCCAGCTCGCCGGGCCCCACCGCAGGAGCGCCGTGCGCCAAGAAACAACGAGTATTATTCTCTGAAGAGCAGAAGGAAGCACTCAGATTAGCATTCGCACTTGACCCTTACCCAAACATGCCAACGATCGAATTCCTCGCCGCAGAATTGGGTCTGTCATCGCGAACTATTACAAACTGGTTCCACAATCACCGCATGCGGCTAAAACAACAAGCGCCGCATGGCTTGCCGGCGGAACCTCCCGCACGGGACCAGTCGTCCGCGCCTTTCGACCCAGTCCAGTTCCGTCTTCTCCTCAATCAAAGACTACTGGAACTTCAAAAGGAGAGGATGGGTCTCGCAGGCGTTCCTCTACCGTACCCGCCGTACTTCGCGGCGAACTCCAACTTAGCGGCGCTGATAGGTCGCGGGCTAATACCCCCCGAAGACCAGGTGAAGGACCAGTCTGGGGGCCTCGACCTCTCGATGCCGCTGAAACGGGAACCCGACGTTGATGACTTCGAGGACGATGACGTCGAGAGCAACCTCGGCTCCGAGGACTCGTTGGACGAGGAATCTAAGACTGAGCCGAAGGCAGCGTCGACGCCGCATGCTACAGGTCGATCCAGCAGACGAAAGCCTGCAGCGCCGCAGTGGGTCAACCCTGACTGGCAGGATGAGAAGCCACGTAATCCCGACGAAGTTATAATTAACGGAGTATGTGTGATGCGAAGTGATGACTTCCGGAGAGAAGCAGAAGAGACGGTGCGTGTGGAGCCGTCGCCGGTGGCGCGTGAGGGCTCGCCGGCCGCGTCGCCCGCGCCCCGCACGCCGCACACGCCCCACACGCCGCACACGCCGCATACGCCGCGCCCACCACACACGCCCGACGATGTGATCCCCGAAGACAAAATCAAATCCGAGACCGATGACGGCTGGGAGTACTAAGACTTTACTTGCTCGTACTCTTGCCGAGTGTGATAAAACGGGTCCCGAACTGTGAGGTGTTGACTGTACCATATCACGTTCGAACGATTATTTATTGTGTGACAAGTGTCCGTCGGGGCGTCGCGTCGGTCCGGTGGCGACGTTCAGTGCAAATGTTACTGTGTAGCTAGTGTTTGTTGTAATTTGATTGTAAGGCCAAAGACTTTGTACATAATACCCTCGTAGCTTCTCGTGATACGCCAGGCGCGTCCCCGCCCGGGACGAGGTAAACTTGCGATACAAAAAGATGCATTTTTGCTTTAATTTTTTAACGTAAACACGTACCCTGATTAGGTACAAATATCTGAGTATTTTTAAGTTATGGCTTTTTAATTCGAGTGTAAATAAATATACCAAATATGTGTCGAATATTGCCTGTGAACCAGACCCTGTATATAAGTAGGATAGAAACTATTTGTGTAAGATAAACTCAGTTGCTGATAAATTTAGGGATAGGGAAGGTTCATTTAATTGTTAATGAAAAAATTATAAAGTGCAATCAGATGTAAATTTAAGCTATGGTTTAACGAGCCCCAGTTGAAAAGTATTATTATGTTTATTAGAACCGGCGAGGTTTAAAATATTATAATCGGGTTATATAAGTTTAACATTTAAATTATTAATGTTTATTTTATACTATTGTATGTTTTTTCTATTGCATTATTTTATAAAAGCCGCGGGACCGCTCAACTTTGTGATTTTAGCTGTCATTTGATAACGTTTAGTAATCATCATCTGTCAATTTAATTCCGTACAATAGCTATATTGTTTGTTTCTTTTCATTTTTATATATTTTTTAGAAAATGTACAAATCAAGACACAAAAGTACGATTAAGCAAGTAATGTACTGCTTATGGTTTATAGTTTTATTTTATTTTAGCAATAAATTTGCTTTTAATCTTATTTTTCTTTATTTTATTTTACCTCCTTATTTTTATCCTTTTTTTTCTTAGGATATAAGTAAAAGAAAATGTAAATTTTAAAGGAACCATACTCCTTGCATCACGTTGTACATAGTTATATTCAGTTAAAATGTAAATATCTAATTGAAATGCCACGTTAGCGTAAAAAATAGTTAAGTAGAAAAATAGTTTATACCCAAAAAAAAATTAACTTCGTAAAAGGGTAAATCATAAATAATCGAAATTATTGTCATTCTAAAAGTGTATCGAAATTGTAACGAAATTATGTCAGAATAGATTTAGGCCTCCAGGTTTCAATAAAAAATGAACAGTTTGAAAAATTTCAATTTTACATGAGAATATAAACTCTTAATAAAAATACATCCATTTTTAGAAATACCAACATACATATCGATGTTATATATAAACAGTAAGTTAGATAAGAAATAGCGTGTAATAGTCAATATAAAAAAAAAACTTAGGCTGTTTAACAGTTACAAAAAACAGTTATTTTAACTCTCCGACTCCGTTGTAAGAAGTGAAGGAAATTTTTTAACTTGTAAAAAAATTGATTTTAGAATCATTTCATAGCTTTTTGCTTTTAAAAGAATAATATATACGTATATTATGAATATGATTGTTATTTGAAATAGATGCTTCGAATATTTTTAATATTTATGACAGTTACTTACATACAGTCATGCCTCCACGCATTTTTTACTTTTTTGAAGTTGGCCAGCCTGGGTAATTATTGGTAAAATCCCACAAAAGTTTGCCACATCAGAACAATAATGTTGTCACAAGACACACACACATTTTTGTATTATTATAACGAAATCTTCCAGTAAAGCAAATATTTACATTAAGTTTAGCGAATTATTAATTTATTTAATATT
Organism: Caradrina kadenii; assembly: GCA_947462355.1. Taxonomy (NCBI): domain Eukaryota; kingdom Metazoa; phylum Arthropoda; class Insecta; order Lepidoptera; family Noctuidae; genus Caradrina; species Caradrina kadenii. The sequence goes on along the minus strand of OX381693.1, from coordinate 637,491 downwards.
CATTTAGGTTAAGAATAAGAATACTTACATACATAGGTTCTTTTTGTAGTTTGTTTGTATTTCGTATTCATTTTCCAGTTTTTTTATTTAAATCACGCCGTTTCCAATTAAAAAACATCATGTCTTTTACAGTCGTTTATAAATAAGTAACGAAGAAATGTAGACATAGCAGTACCACATCTTTATATATTGTATTAAAAAATCAGAAAATGATTGGTGGACGTAAATTGTTAGTGTTACCAGCAGCCAAACGTTTCCTGTATACTAAAGAAGACGTTATCATATCAATGATATTGAGTAGGCCTACCGAGGTATCATTCTACCTACTCAGTTCAGGGTTGTTCATATGAACAGCACAAGAGCGGCTTGTCTTTATAAACAGCTGCAGATAATAGAGGCTGTAAAATATAGTACTGTTAGTATAAAAATATTAGAAGCACCTATCATTAAAGATACGCCATCTCGTATTTTATATTGTTACGTTGAGTGTTGCCAGGTTAGAATGTAAATAGTAATCCGGTAGTGAATAGATTATTATTATGCGTTATATCCATTATAATAATGAATAGTATTAAAAATTATAGCGATAATTATTATTGTTCATATCATAATATTAATTAATAATGATGCTGAAAACCATTGTCTTCTTTCTGAACAATTTCTAAAGTTATTAAAATTAAAAATAAAGAAATTGCTAATCAGATTTTGTTTTATTGTGATTCTCTTAAATTTAGAACATTCGCACAGCTTACCTGAGAATTGCTTCAATGGATCGCTCAGGTGCCCACCACATGGAGAAATCTGCACATCATTACGTAAAGGTAGACGGAGTGCAAAAGATGTAGCCTTTGCTACGCTGAATGCCCTTCAAACTAAGTAACATTTGGCAAAAATGCGAAACTCACCGCAAAATGTGCTTATGAGCGCACGCGCCAGTACAGGGGTGGTGGGCGTATTTAAACTTCAAAATCTCCGCAACCACAAGATTCCCAGTTGATGTCGCAATGATTAAAAAAACATTTAACTCTCGGTTTCGACTAGTCTTTGTACACCCGGCATGGCCGGCATTCAGCACGGCATCATCTAATGGTGAACATTTGCCTACCATGATCAATCTACATACCTAAATACCGTATGCGTTAATTATTGCCATAATCCCACTTATTCGCCTTTACAATGGCTCCTTGACAGCCTGTGATGACTTCAGTGCGATCCAGTGTGTTTTCAAATCTACACTGTTTAGTGTCTCCAAAACGCATCTAAAGAATGAAGTCAGAGAAGTTCTGGAAGGTAAACGATTGCAATTCGATCGTAAAGGAAAAATGTTTAAGTCGTCTGCGCTTTGCTTTGCCTACACCTTCCAAATTGTACCTTTGTGTTTAATTTACCACGTTAGGTCTCCGTTAGGCAATTCGAGCAATTACCACCTACTTTTATCCCTGGTATATTACCAACTGTTCTCTTATAAAATACTTCAAAATCGTTGGAAAATGCCATGGTGGACTTCAGTATGACCAACAGAAATACCACAGCCCTGAGGACCTCCTGGTAGGACAAAGAAGTATGTCCACGACAAAACACCCTATATTATATACTTATCGAAACCATAATGAAGAAAGACATCTAAATAATTATGTAAATCATTTATTAATAAACCAAACAAAACTTAAGCATTATTTCTCAAAACATTTATTCAACTTCTTCAATGACTGGTTCATCGCTGCCACCTTGACCAGTCTTGGAGCGAGTTGCATTAATTTTCTTCATAAGAGGGGCGAACTCTTTGCTCAGCTCCTTAAATTTGCTGTCGTACTCATCCTTTTCGGCCAAGGAGTTGCTATCCAACCAGCGCAAAGTATCGTTGCATTTACGAGAAATCTTCGCGCAATCAACTCCTGCTAGTTGGTGTCCTGAACCCTCAACAGCCTGCTTAACACTAAACACAAAAGTCTCTAATTTATTCCTGGATGTTACTCGGCTTCTCTGCCTGTCATCTTCACCCTTATATTTATCAGCATCAGATAACATTCTGTCAATCTCTGCTTGAGATAAACGGCCCTTATCATTATTTATGACTATATTCTTGCTTTTCCCGGTACTGTTTTCTTTGGCAGAAACGTTAAGTATGCCATTAGCGTCTAAATCAAATGCCACATCTATTTGCGGCACGCCACGTGGAGCTGGGGGAATACCAGTAAGGTCGAATGTTCCCAGCAAATTGTTATCCTTTGTCATTGCTCTTTCACCTTCGTAAACTTGAATAGTGACTGCTTGCTGATTGTCTGAATACGTGGTAAACGTTTGAGAATGTTTGCAAGGTATCTTTGCGTTACGTTCAACTATAGCCGCCATCACACCACCCGCTGTTTCGATACCCAATGATAAAGGGGCCACGTCAACTAATAGAACGTCTTGGATCTTAGAATGACGATCTCCACTAAGTATAGCAGCTTGCACTGCTGCTCCGTATGCCACTGCCTCATCAGGATTTATAGATAAATTCAACTTTCTTCCGTTAAAGAAATTCTGCAACAAGCTCTGTATTTTAGGAATACGAGTAGATCCTCCGACTAACACGATATCGTGTATAGAGCTCTTATCTAGCTTGGCATCAGTCAAAGCTTTCTCAACGGGCTGTAAAGTAGCGCGGAACAAATCAGAGTTCAATTCTTCAAATCGTGCTCTAGAAATTCGTGAGAAGAAATCTATGCCTTCGTAAAGAGCATCAATTTCAATGCTCGCCTCAGTACTGGAAGACAACGTTCGTTTTGCCCTCTCGGCTGCTGTTCGAAGACGTCGAAGTGACTTTGGATTGGAATCCAAAGCTTTATGGTGCTTTCTCTTGAATTCATCGGCAAGGAAATTAACAAGCCTGCTGTCAAAATCTTCGCCACCAAGATGTGTATCCCCAGCAGTTGATTTGACTTCAAAAAGTGAGCCTTCATCAATAGTCAATATTGATACGTCGAATGTTCCTCCGCCAAGATCAAAAATTAATACGTTACGCTCACCTTTGAGGTCTTTATCCAAACCATATGCTAATGCAGCAGCCGTTGGTTCATTTATAATACGAAGGACATTCAGCCCAGCAATGGCTCCAGCGTCTTTAGTGGCCTGTCTTTGAGAGTCATTAAAGTAAGCCGGCACTGTTATAACCGCTTTCTTCACTGGTTTACCTAAATAAGCTTCAGCGATATCCTTCATTTTGATAAGTACCATACTGCTGATTTCTTCAGGGGCAAACCGTTTACTCTTACCTTTATATTCAACCTGTATTTTTGGTTTCCCACCTTCATTAACAATTTTAAATGGCCAATGTTTAAGATCTTGTTGTATCTTGGGATCGTCATATTTTCGCCCAATAAGACGTTTTGCGTCAAAAATTGTGTTACTTGGATTCATAGCCACCTGATTTTTTGCACCGTCTCCTATGAGTCGCTCAGTGTCCGTAAACGCGACATAGGAGGGAGTTGTTCGATTCCCTTGATCATTAGCTATGATGTCCACATTACCGTGCTGCCAGACACCAACACAAGAATAAGTTGTTCCCAAATCAATTCCCACTGCAGCCATTGTTATATTTTAAATTATTAGATTTCGTAGCTTTTTGTAAGTATGTATATTATGACAATTAAATATTATGATTTCTGTTCACAAAATTCAAATCGTTGTCAATATTTAGTTCTGTCAGGCAGTATTTTATTTTATAAAAAAGGTTCGGTTTCGATAATTATTTTTTTATTATCCAGTATATCTAAATATACACAATTTCGGAAAGTACCCAAAAATATATCCTTTCGTTGTCTTGTCAGTTATGCATGTGTCAATGTCATTGAGCAGCCGTCAAAAAAGTGTTAATATTCTGTCTGTAAAAATCAAAAGTCAAAACATTCTCAGGTGGCTTTCAGGAGCATACCGCGTAGTATTTAAATTATAAAACGAAATATCTCTATTTTCGTAGTCAGAACACAGTCTTCTGAACATGTCGATGTATTCTTCTATGTAATTTCTTTGCTAGATTTGCATAAAGCTTCAACGGTATATAAAAAATAAATACTGTGTTATTGTCACTTAACCTACAAGAATATTTGTTTTCTATTTAATTTTAAATACACAATGCGTTACGCACAATTAGTAGTAGGACCCGCTGGCAGTGGAAAGGTAAGGGTTTATAGTATTCTTTGTTTTCGTTTGGAACAGTTTTTTCAGTACTTCCTAGAAAAATAAAATTAAGAAAATTTTGTAGTACCTCCTTTTCGTAAGCGAGTTCCTTTAAGTAAAAGGAACTTAACGCAAACTTGCATTACTAATCACTACCCTCTGACTAGGTTGAAAAGCTATTCGAATATCTCGGGAAAACCAAATAGTCATATGAACTTGTCCATGTCATAAAGCTAGATACTTTTTAGACTAACAGTGGACATCTTTTTACTTTTAAATAACAATAACTGCATATTCTTTCAGTCCACATATTGCTCAACTATAGTAAAACACGCAAGTGATGCAAAGAGAATAGTTGAGGTGGTGAACCTAGACCCAGCAGCGGAACATTTTGACTATGAGCCACTTGTTGACATCCGGGAGCTGATACATCTAGATGATGCAATGGAGGATGAGGAGTTGCAGTTTGGACCCAATGGCGGACTTGTGTTTTGTATAGAGTATGTTTTTGTTTAAATATGGCTAATCCCATAAATTCTTTTCACATTTTTAATACTGTTTGCATTCTACTTCTTTAAATACATTTTTAACTGTATCTGTCGCTAAGATAAGATGGTGTCTCGATTTTGAATATTTTTATTTACTGGAGTTAGTCTTCTGCCATGATCACCATCTCACAAAGGACACCTAGTCTAAATACCTCAAAGACTAATGCTATTGTAGGTGAATTTATATTTTTTTCTTTTTTACTTTAAATATTAGAAGTTTTTATGCATGGGGGAACACCATCGTATTATATATACATGTAAATGGTGCTCAGTTTTGCATATCTATTTCTACTCTGTATTAAAACACTTTATGTTTTCCTAATAAAAAAAATGAAAAATATTCATGTGTAATCCCTGTATACAAAATATTGCAAAAAAATTATTATAAGAGTAAGTAACATGCGAGTTTCTTACTCATGTCTCTTCATAAATAACTAACTTTTGGAAAAGACAACTAAATTCAATTCTTTTTCTTGTATAATTATGATATTCCAAAATGCGGTTGAAATTGAAATAAATTATTTGACTTTGAGGTATATAATAAGTATGTAAATAATGTCTCAAAACACCTTTAACTGTGTCATTTGGTTTCAGCAGTATTAATAAAACATCAGCTGATATTTTCAGAACTCTTCTAGAAAACTGTGATTGGCTAGAAGAACAGCTGGGTGATGTTGATGATGACTACCTACTGTTTGACTGTCCCGGCCAGATAGAGCTGTACACCCACCTGCCCGTCATGAGGAAGTTGGTGGATGTGCTGCAGAAGTGGAACTTCAGGATATGTGTTGTCTTCATGGTAGACTCCCAGTTCATGATTGATGGCGCAAAATTTTTATCAGGTGAAGAGATTATTACGGTTATTGCTTTTTAAAACTAAGTTTAAGTTTGGAAATCAATAATTGGTGCAGCACCACGGTGTTAGCCACACGGCTGACTTCAGACTTGCCAAAATACGTAGGCAAACTTAAACTTAACACATGACTGAGATGGCACATTATATTTGAATTTTCTTTATATTCCCAGGCACAATGGCAGCGCTTAGTGTGATGGTTAATTTGGAACTCCCACATGTAAATATTCTCACTAAAATGGATCTGCTCAGTAAAAGCGCAAGAAGACAGATTGATGAGTAAGTTGCAATAGTAAACTTGCAAGCTAGCAAGTAGAGACATGTTCTTGTAGTAAAAAAATGACCTGATGAAAATATGAATATCACTTCATAATGAGCGCTGAGGGGGTCTAGGAAACAAGGCAGTAAAAATGTGCATGAATAATAATTATTCATGTGGAAAAAAGAGAATTAATCTTCTCAAAGAAATACTTTGAATATTTAAAGCGGCCGTTGATATCGTGGTCGCAAGCGCGACTGATGAGCATGGGGTCCTAAGATCGATTCCCAGGTCGAGCAGTGTTATTGGGTTTTTCCATTAGGAATTTCTTAGTAGCAGCTCGGAGTTAGGATTTGTGCTCGGTTAAAAGCAATAGGTACGCCTATTGCATTGACAGAAAAACATACCGGCGAACTGTGGGTGTAGATACACCTCTGTACACCTCTGCCAAATTGGCTACGCCTGCGGAGCCGAATACTGTAATTTTGAAATAGTTACTAGCAGGCTCTACATTCTGGAATCATGTACTTATTTCATTACTTTATAATACATATTTGCCATTGTTTTCCAGCTACCTGGATCCAGATCCTCATGTGTTACTCGCAGACATGAGAAACGCAAAATCAAAATGGCATGAAAAGTATGCAAAATTGACAGAAGCTATCGGAGAAGTCATAGAGAACTTCAGCTTAGTGCGGTTCTACCCTCTCAACATAAAAGATGAGGAAAGTGTGGAGAATATCTTAATAACCATAGATAATATTATTCAGTATGGAGAAGACGCTGATGTGAAGATCCGGGACTTTGATGAAGAAGACCCAAATGATGAGAACTGTGATTAAATATCTGTTTTTAATAATTGGTGTTTATTTCAATACAATTTTCTTAACGGTTGGTTGACACGGGCCTGTGGACGGTGAGCAATGGGTAGCTCACCGTCCTTACGTTGCATAACGACAGGCCGTGTCGACGGCGCGTTCGTGTTCCACGCGCGCCTCAAAGAGATGTCAGCACTTGGAAGGGGCCACTGAGGGCCGATGCCTGCCGGGGCTGCGGGTTGTTCGTAAGAGATACCGCGCCCCCGGAACGCAAAGGGCACAAGAAGGAACATGGGTGGGTTTTAGTCAGTAAAAGTCTGACACTCCCTCCCGCCCCGCCCAGGGCGGGAGAAGTTATTTGATGATTTCCCACCCCCCAAAAAAAAAAAAAAGGTTGGTTGACACTTCTCGTGACCCAATAGCTGGGTTTTACCTTGGCCCGAGGTTAATTACCATCCAACGTGGCAACGCCGCCAGTCTTCTGGACACTTCCGGAGGAAGTTTTCCTGTTTTTTAATGCCGTATAGTTTGTTTCTTCTTTTTTGTTATAATTAAGGTGTTTTATCTAATTTTACGGTTGTAAATATTCAATTTACATCAAATGCATTAAGTTAAAACATTACAGTCTTTAAATACAGATATACATTTTCCTGAGCAAATTTTACTTACCCATGTTGTGATAAACTTGAATTTGTTATGCCTGTTGGCTTTGTTAGATCTAAGAGACAAGTGTGCACTTTAGGTCAACTAATGCGAGGTTGATTTTGAACTATTAATAAACTTCGAATAAAGAACCATTGTGCTTGCACCAAGCGGGGTTTCGCTCTATGAAACGAAGTATTCTGTTATAATAATAATATTCTCGAGACCGATTTCGGTCACGACGACTAATCTCAATGGAGGCTACCCAAGGACGCAGGAGATATTATTGTGCGCAAACACAGATGTACTCTCTCTTTTCTCAACTCTCAAAGTCAGAAGGGATAGCAATCCGACACTACCGGGGAAAGATCAGGTGCAGGAATCTTCTGTAGAAAATTTTACTCAAAATGAATAAGGAACCAATATTTCTTAATTAACCTTTATTTGACAAACATAAACATCATTATCCTAGTTCACGCTACATTACTGATACACGCATAACGCTACACATGTAATGCATCATTAGTCTATATTAACTATAAACACCTCTATAAGAGGACCGAGAACGAACGAGCATTCCTTTACATAAGCTTTATACAAATTGAAAGTACCATTATTTATACTAGGCAAAGGAAAAATGTAAATGTAAATTATCCTAATTAGTACTGGGTTCTTGGCAAAATTGCGAGGTTGGAAGACTTTCTGAAGAGTACAATAGATTTGTAAAAGACCCACGAAGGCCATTGGAACAAGCAACTATTTTCAGCTTTCTAACTGACCGACTTCTCGATAATTTAATTAAAATAAATGCTTTGACTTTTATAACTGAATGCCCAACAGCAGGCACTACGATAGAGAGAGACCCGTGAACTATTAACAAAATACATTATACATAGGTAACATTACAAATATAGTAGAGCTAAATATAATATGCTTAGAGTGTTTACACCTCAAAGTATTTCATATAAACATTGAAGTCCCAAACACAATTAATACAAAAAGACACAAAAGTGTATAGAATGAGCAGAAAACCATTTTGAAAAAAGAGTTTTTTAAATAATGTAAAATGATAAGTATTCTAGAGGTTCTCTTTAAAACCCTTTTTACTCGATTGCAGCGACGCCCAAATGGAGGGTAATGTGCTTGATTTTAAAAGTACGAGAACCATAAAAAAAATTAGACGCGCGTCCCAATGTGGGGCCCGCCTGTGAAAATCTAGACGTGCAGTGCTTAAAGACTAGAGTACCTGCTTTTTTTTATTTACTTTTTCAAAAATATTATCTGCTATTATTCTTTAGACTTATTATTAAGTTGCGTATAGATATCAAGTTTCATTAAAATCGAATAATAATTTTACTAAATGTTGGACTTGGTAGTTTTGTATAAGATGGTGTACTGCGTTAATACTTTTAAGCAAAGTGACTGAAGTAGATACGCCAAGCGTATCCCATTGAACTACATTTGAAATTGTCATGGTGAAAATAACTTGGTCAAAACCGGCAATATTTTTTATTAACTTGAGTTGTGAGTCTAGTTATATTAGACGTACTCTGCAAAGGGGAATTAACTTACTGTTAGTTACAATGTACACAGATGGTAGGTTACTTAAAAATACAGTATGCTCGTTCATTCTGTGGCAGTGGACACACTTCTGCGTTCTGGTTTCTTTAACTCTTCACATTTGGGGTTGTTGATCCCTAATTAGTTAATTACAGCAGATTAGTTCTGTTTTTTTTTTTAAGTTAGTGAAGTTTCACCGGCTTAATTAATTTGCCCGTTTATTATGCTACGCTAGCGTCGCGTAGATGTGGTGGTATAAAAGATACAAAGTGTGGAAGCTGCAATGGTACGTTTAAGTAGCGTCTACGCTGCGACTGTATATACGTTCTACAAAAGACTATTCTGGACGAAGAGATTCTGCACACTAAAACAATTGACATTGTAGTTTTGATACAGTTACCATGATTTAATATGAGAGCTAATATTTCTTTAGCATTTTGTTTTATTTGAAAACCAGAACACAAAAGTTTAGGACCATGGCTGATTTGTGATAAAAATTACATAGTTGAAAAATACCGTTACAATGCTATCGTTATTTTAATGTTAGCGAATAAGCTCCGGAATTTCATAATAAACACAAAACAATGACTATCACCAAAAATGCAGGAATTTTAACAATATCACAAAAAACGGGTGTTACTTTTTAATGGATTACTAGTACATGTGGTTAACGCAACAGTAATATTGATTGTGTAAATTAATTTGAAGAAGGAGAAGGAGCACCTCTCCTTCATAGTCAGTACTTGAAATGTGTCATAAACTTGCTAAAAAAATATGTTTTATTTTTAACTCCAAATCAACCATATACCCTTACAGTAGGTACCACAAGTATACGCATAATATTCTACAATAATATGTAGTTATAAAGTCGGCCAATATCTATAAGTGATCTGTTTCAGCCTAAAATAACTAATGATTAATTTATATCAGTAGTCCCTTCACACTGTGATACATAAATAAATGAAACAAATCACAAATATCGGACCAGCCATGGTAAATACCAACAATATTTTGTTTAATTTTACATGGGCATTTTATTAGTCTTATTTGAATACAATTTTAAGTCATTAAATTATTGCCTAACAATATGTGAACATATCATTATTATTCCCGCTAAAATAGCTTGTATAAAGAAGGGAAATGGATTAAAATTTGAAATCACAACCGATTGCCAGATGGCGTTAGCTAAAGAAATCTATTTTATTGGTGAATGAGAGTCGTGTAACCAGCACAGGGTTAGTACATCGTAATGCCGTTTACACGTTCCATTCACTGGAAGATAAGGGTTTACGACTAAGTCTTTGCAACCAGATTAATGAAAGCAATCCCTATACCACCTAAACCATAAAAAAGAGAATTTAAAAGTAATGTTTCCTTGTTAAACATACATAAGATCCATAATGAAAAGCGCCCACCAATTATTTTATGATCTAAGTATTTACAATCACCGCCCATGACACGCCAACATGCAATGCGTATAGAATAACACCTATTTATGATATAATACTAAATTAACTATTAACCCCTGGTTCCTGAACGAAAAATTAATGCGGCAAATTGTCAAACGCGCGTAAGTTGCTGATTGGCTGTTGATGATTCAGACGACCAATCACAGAGCACATACGCACGCTTGACGATTTGTCACATTTAAATTTGTTCTCGAACCGCGAGTTGTAATGTTGCTACAGGCATTTGTACATAAAATCTAAACAACAAACATGTACATAAATACATTGTAAACAACAAACTTATACATTGTTGTCTTATGCTTATGCCAGTAAAAAATAAGGGATGGTCAGTATATCAATAAATACAAATAAATGGTAAATACATAATTATAATATGTTTATTTTGCATCAAAAGAAAATACTTAATAAAAGGTACGCTTTACATGCCATTGTATTAAAATAAATTAATCCTGGTTGTGGACTGAGTACCATAACCATATGATTGAGAACCGCCCGTATGACGATGGAAAATTGGGTAGTAGACTCCACCAATCACTTGAATTATATTTAATGCACTGTCAAAACGCGATTCCCCTAACGATTTTTTACGACAATAGCAAACTTCGACGTCATTTATTTGCCAACTCAATTGACTATTCATATATTTCAATGAAAATTAATCAGGTTTACAGGGTTAAAATGAGAGTATTTTTTAGGGAAGTTGTGTCTTGGAATTATTGGTAAATGCGTGTCTACCACTCAATTAACAATGAACGAAACAAAGCATGCGTCGTCCTGGTAAGATGGTACGGAATTAAAAACGATGTCATATTGTATGAATGAAAGTCACATACTGGTATTTGAGAATTAGTGGTCAATCTCCGAGCTCACATTTATATGAATATTCAATTTAGGAAACCACCGATAGATATGTTCTCTTACGCCTCATTTTTCAATCTTCAAAGAGATTTAGAAAATATTTTAAACCGGCATATTTATTCTTCTGATAAAAGCTGCTGTAATCGATTGACTGAATTATCAACAATCAATCAACGTGCGCTTGACAACTTGTCACATTAATTTCGTGTTAATGAGAAAGCAGGTGGAAGTTATAAAAGTTAAAGGGATGCAAGAAAATGCTGGTACGTGACTTCACCGTATTAACTTGTTATCGAATCTCTAATACGAAAATGCAGTTCTATAATTCTTTATTCGGCTATGAAAATTGACCTAACGAATCGTCATATTGGCGTTACAACTGTAAAACTAAAGTATAATTAAGTAGATAAAAAGTTCCAACTGACTGTGTGTGTGTGTATAATGTACAACATAATAACATAAAGTATTGCGTATATACTTGAGACATTGCATTAGAACCGTAGTACAACTACACAAATAGAGTAAACATAATAATATGTTACATGTTACAGTGAACAGAGTGCATTGATATAACTAATTTATATTGTGAAGGTAAGTGTAGACCGTTAAATTCTCTCTTGATGCTAATTCTTTAATAAAATAAAAATACCAGCCTATTACTGTCCCACCAAACGCCTCTTCTCATACAGAGAAGGCATTGAATTACCGCAGAGTGATGATTTCAGACCTATATTTATACAAGTCTAGTTTTCAGACAATGTTTTCCTTCAACAATGCCAATGATGTTCAAGATAGTATTAGAAAGTACATATGAAATTGATAAAGCCCCATTGGTACTGCCCATGCGTCTCAATCACTGGGTCATTACAAATTATTTAGTATTTAGGAGGTAAAATTATACCGTAAATGATGATAGAGTGTCATCTACAAGTAAATATTTTTCTGGGCGAGTGTGGTCTATTCTATACACTCAGAAAGTACCACATTACCCTATCCTATTATATCTAAACTAACATTAAAAGGAGGTAAAACTGTTTCTTTGTTTGTTTGAGGTAATCTCTGGAAGCACTGATCAAATTACAAAACATCTCTCATTGATTGAAAGCTACACTATTATAGAGTGCCATAATATATGTTTTATAGTATGCTGGACTTCCACGCGAACAAAGTCGCGGGTAAAAGCTAGCGGGTACAATATAGCTCATGCATTACACATTGCCGATTAAATAATTCAGCATTTGAAAAAATCTCAATTATTATTTACAACAATTTCAGCTGCAGAAAGAGGTCTACACTTAACTTCAGCCCCTAAAATGACACCAACATATTCAGTATTCTATTGTTTCTCTGGGCTATAGAGCTGGTTCCTCCGTGGTCACCTCGTAGGGGAAGGCGAGGGCGTCTGTGATGCTGAACACGAAGGCCTGGCAGCCGAACTGCAGGAGAGCTCCGTGAGGGACGAGGGCGGAACCCTCCCACGCCCCGGCTGTGAGGGAGGTGTTGGAAGGACAGCGGCAAGTAGGCTCGTTCGGTAGGGGGGCGGTTAGGTTGCCGTTTATTCTGTGGATAAAGAAAAAGTGACCGTTGTAGCACTTTTCTACAAAAAAAATAACCATATTTGTAGTTGCCTACGTAGAATTGATTGCATACACGTCACGTGTCCAGCCTGTCCCTCACCTGAGCGGTTCCCTCATGCGGTAGCTCACGATGTCCCGTAGCGCGGCGGCCCTGACGTCGGCGGCGGGCTGCGCGGCGTCGTCGGAGGGCGCGGCTCTGTGCTGCACGTCACACGCGTACAGCACGCCGTTGACGCAGCTGCCCCACTCCGAGTAGTTGATCAGCTCGAAGTGGCGGCTCACCTGGGGAAGAGGGTAGACGATGTTTTGTTAATTAAAATATTTATATGGTAGAGTTTTCATCTAGAAATAGAATTTTAGTAGATAAATATGAAATGTGTAATAATTTTTTGGCTAATTTCCTGTGGAAATTGTTATGCCACGGGGTGAAGCTAGTATTACAATAAATAAGAAAAGTAGACTGCATGCATGGATGCCGAAAAAATAGTTACGCACATACTACCTTGAGTGCACAGGCGTCGCCTGGAACCAAAAAGAAACCTTGGATTTACTAAAGACTCTTGCGTATACCCTGAGTAGTCTGGAAGGTCCAATCTCCTTCTGGAAAGTGGGCTGGATAGATAACAGCTGCCATGGCTCACCATCGAGGATTAAGCACGGAAACCCATACCCTTCATTATGATAGAGATAAGTAGACTCACCTCGTCCATGAATATGACGGCGTGGTTGCGCGACACGTGCCTGCAGGCAGCGGAGTCCAGTCGCACGTCACAGCCGCTGTCTGTGCCGATGGTGAGCGATGAGAGGCGCATGGGAATCGGTCGGCCCAGGCCGTCGCCTACTCCGTTTCTGGGAAATGAAGGTTTATGGTTAGATTGCTGTTAATTTTAGTATAGACTACGGCTGTTAAGGTTACCTTTGTAATACTTTGCGCATATTATAATATAGTAGTTTTTATGCAAGGTACATTGAATTCACGTGTAATTTTTTGTGATGCCGTATGTAAAATATTTATTTATACTACTATAATTTTCGACCGCTTCCCGACATCCAGGCAGGCTGACATTTTGCACACACTCTTGGTTATGAAGACAATGCAATATAGTATATTCAATACCATGGTACATCCAACATGGACGCTATAACAAAATAGCGGACTACGTGTTTTATTACAACCCCATCGATATACTGCGCGTTTGGTCTATTTTAGCTACTTTCACAGCATTATGTCGTATGGCATCCTACTATGGGGTCGGGCTGCTGACATTGAATCCATTTTAATTTTACAAAAGAGAGCTGTCAGAGCCATTTATAATCTCCGTCGCTGCGAATCTCTTAGAGAACTTTTTAAAAATATTAATATTATGACAGTGGCTTGTCAATACATTTATGAAAATATTATGTTTGTAAGAAAAAATGTACATCTTTTTGATAAAATAAGTGATAGACATAATTTTAATACTAGAAATAAGGACAAAATAGCGCAGCCATTTTTTAGATTATCTAAAGTGCACACATCTTTCATGGGGTACTGTGTCAAATGTTACAACAAAATACCTTGTGATATACTAAAATTAAATGAAAATCAATTTAAAAAATGTATCAAAAGTACACTTTGTAAACAAGCTTATTACAAATTAGAAGATTATATTCGCGATAACAATGCTTGGGAACATGCTGGTCCTGCTCCATAGGACAATTTAAATTCTTGACAAAATCAACTGGTTGCTAATTTAATTATATAAGTACTTTGTTTTGATTAATTATTTTTCTCTTCGACATTAATTCTACATTTGAGTATTCCTCACACACTGATTCTTTGTCTTTGAAATGTATAAATGTATTTAATATTACAATTAACTTAGCTTTCATTTCTAATTTGTGGCACTGAGTACGTATTGCAGTACTTTGAGCGACTTTTTTTAATAGATCGTTTTGACATCAGTATAATTTTATGGAATTGTACAACTTATTGTAATACATTTTTTTTTTTAAAGAGTATGTATGGAGTTTCTTGCCCGTTCTTCTCCATACGAAACTACCTTTTGGAATGGGCAACTAGATTCAATATTTTTAATTTAACATGTGATTGACGTTCAAAAGTGCCTTTTAATGGTCTAATTGAAATAAATGATTTGACTTTGATATGGATATCAAGGACATGACGAGTAGAATACAATATGCTATATTACGTTTCTTAATATTCAATATGGCGGCCTTTACGAAATGGCGAACTTCTTTCTTTGTTACAACCCCATCGATATGGGTATCAAGTGAATAGGCACGGTGGGTAGAATATAGCTATATTACGTTATTCTAAAAAAATGGAGGATGAATCAAAATGGCGGATTAATTTTTCTATTAACACTCATTCGTTAGATAACATTTTCATTACAGCCTTCTCGTTATAAATATAAAAGGATCTGAAAAGTCGTTTACCTATATGACTACATATTTGAAATCTATTACGGCGACTAAGAACTGAGGTTTTGATTATTTGTAAGACAGATTAAAAATTAAGAAATAAATAAATTCAATAAAAAAAACAAGCTTTTATTGCACGAAATAGTATAGAATTATTTTTAAGCCACTGGTATGTAACTACAAGTAAAAGCTTGGGGCTTTCAGGTTAGAGTATCCTATGAATCTCGATACGTTGTAGACAATAATACTATGTATACTTATTATACTTATGTTTCGTACAACAATTGTTTAAAAAAAAAAAATATTTTTTCTACGTATAAAACTGCCTTTTGGGAAAGCAATTACATTTAATTTTTTTTTTCGTATATAATGTTCGAGGGTGCCTTTTAACGGTCCAATTTAAATAATTGATTTGATTTAGACATGAAAGTTCGGATGGGGTCTCTCCGAGTCACCTGTCGGGCCTGGTGATGGCGCAGAGCGTGGCGCGCACGGTGGCGTCGCACGGGTGGGGCGCGGGGGCGCGGGGCGCGGGCGTGCGCGGGCGCGGCAGCTGCCCCCACACGGCGGCGGCGATGCGCGCGCGGTCGGCGCCGGACAGCAGCTCGGACGGCAGCGCGCGCCGCAGCACGCCCAGGCGCTGCAGGCGCGCGCGGTCCACGCCGCGCCGCACGGCCGCCAGCAGCGCCGCCGACACCAGCGCGCCGCGCCGCGCGTCGCGCGCCTGCTCGCCCGCCAGCACCTGCGCGCGCACACTCGACTCGGACATCGTTTGCATTGCAACGTGACAGATCACATCGCACAGTATTGTACAGGAAAAACG
The DNA here is from genome assembly GCA_947462355.1 of Caradrina kadenii. NCBI lineage: Eukaryota > Metazoa > Arthropoda > Insecta > Lepidoptera > Noctuidae > Caradrina > Caradrina kadenii. The sequence goes on along the minus strand of OX381693.1, from coordinate 621,499 downwards.
ACACCCGAGGACATAACATGAACAACAGTACGGTTTCACCAAAGGGCGTTGTACAACCTAAACGCTAGCGTCTCCTTAATAAAAAAACATTTATAACTCCTGGGAGGAACCACAAGCTGCTATTGGAATCTTTTGCGACCTCTCAAAGGCTTTCGATTGTGTGGACCATAGACACTATTATTGAAACTGGAGCACTATGAAATGAAAAAACACGTGTCGTGATTTACTAAGATCATACCTGAAAAATGGACGGGTTAAAGTTCAGGTAAACTCATTGCGGTCTGAAATAGCAATGAACGCTCCTCAAGGTCCAATATTGGGTCCATTCCTCTTTTTAGCTTAAATAAATGATTTGCCACAATTACTCTGAAATTAACCTAAAATGGTGTTATTTTGCAGATTATTCATCTTTTAACATAGAAAGACGTTCTCAAAATCTTGACAACGTGAATAACTAAATTCTTCAGATCCAAAATTGGTTCACGGTTATCAATTTGGTACGGAATGAAACCAAAACATGTATTAGATATATTTTACCAAACGTTAGAAGTAGCGCTTGTGACCTCATATAAAAGGGCGGAAAACTGGCTTTTATCAATCCAACGGATTTCTCCTATAAAAAGAGTATGTGTAAGGTTTCTTGCCCATTCTTCTCCATATAAAAATACCTTTTGGAATGGGCAACTAGATTCAACATTTTTAATTTTTTATCTTGTAATTGACGTTCAAAAGTGCCTTTTAATGGCACAAATGAAATGATTCATCTTGACTTGAAAAGACACATCACAGTGCAACCGATACCACGATAAAATCAATAGCTGAAGAATAGACTCCCTTAGCATAACAACTGGTCCTGTAATTCGCGCATGGAGTAAATTCCCCCAAACATTACCAAATCGTCAGTCTACTATTTTAGAATAAGTTACACTCTACTGAGACAGAGACAAACATAACAAAAAAGAAAAATACAGGTATCTAAGAATCATTAGTTAAACTTCACATCACATTTCCCCTCCACATATGTCGGTCGATTCCTGCTCACGATCTCTCTGCCTGTGAAGGTTTCAGCCTAACAATTGAAAAAGGATCTACATATTTTCCTATCCATACCTGCTGCAGTCTCTGCCACGCCAGCAGCTTCACAAGCCTCTCATCCAACTTCTTCAGCTGCTCATCCACGACTGCCAGCAACTCCTCGACGTTCGCCTCGGGCCTCAGCTCCAGGCGCTCACTCTTGCCTCGTTTATTGGGACTCTTGTCTTCAGATTGTGAGACCTTGCGCTTCTTCACAGTGGCGGTGAGGTATTCGAAGTCCGAGTCCGACAGGTCGCTTGAGGAATCTGTGTGGCGGTCAGGCTGGAGGGGAAATGGTACAAGTTAATTGAAGATGCGTGATAGATGGAAGGAGCAATTTCTATGTTAATAAGGGATAGTATTGTTTACCAATGGTATGTAAGGCAAGAAATACTGGTCCTTAGATAAAATCTTAAGTAGCTTTTCTAATTTTTGAAAAGTTTTTCCTTCGAAACTCGTGTCTGATTGCCGCCCCATCAAACAAATAAAAGTGAAGAAAGAGGGAATGCTAGTATTTTCTCACATTCTTGTACACTATAATATCTCCTGTATATTTGGGTAGTGTTGGGGTTTTTGCTCACGCCTACACTTAGATGATAAATAATAGGTGACTGCTTGTCGTTGATATAGGCAGGAAGATCGCGTATTATATGATGAACCAACACAACCTTCTGCAACGAACGTTTAACCGACCTTTTTAGATGCTAATGATAAAGTGCAGTGATACGTAGTGCGACAGTTACAGTTTAAATACCGTATAAAAGTGTTGACGTGCGCCGCGACAATAATTATGTATATAAAATAAAATTAGACCTGTACAGTTGTCTGTACTTTTGTACCATTAAAATTGGCCGCACCGTTCATTCAATCAGAATAATATTATATATTGAATATTATGTTGTACTCCAGTAACGGTTGAGCTTGAGTTTCCAAAAAAAGAAGTGTCTACAAATTATAACAATCTCATAATGACGGCTTTCATGAAAAGGTGTTTGATTTTAAATTATCAAAAACTTTAGCCGAGAATTTATGAATCAGTTCCAATCATAACCGAGCTTCACTGTTGTATTGTGAATTGTTACCTTAATGCTGGGCTCTGAGCTGATGGCGTGCAGGTCATCGGCTGCGTCTTCCTCGGTCACGCCCCTCAGAGCCTCGTCACAGTTGCCGCTGCTGTACTGCGGGCAGGTCAGGTTCATGCAGATCTTGTGCTTGGGGGCGTCCTCGTCATCTTCGCTGGCGTCGTAGCAACCGCTGGCTTTCTGCTTGTTGATGACTGTGGGGGACACAAGTATCTTAAAAAGGAGGTTTGTGGTTTTAGTAAAATAAATTTCTGGCTTGTGTTTATTTATTTATTTCTAAAACATTTAATTCTATTTTTACATTATTTTGCCATACACTCAAACGAACAGGCTTGTCTGTGTGCTGGCGAGTCGTTCAATTAATCCTAATTTATGCATAGTTGCTGTTAAACTTTTGTGATTGTTTAAGGATGAAGCCTATAGGTTTAGTCCTGCCAAATCCGATGCAACCAACAGCTTCCAGTTATCGAAGTTATGCAAAACCTATTCTACACAGTTTGGGATGTACATTGAACTGTAGAATTGAATTTGTAAAATCTCGGAGTCGGCTCGGTGTTAGGATTTGTGCCCGGTTAATGGCAATAGGCTCGCCCCCTATTACATGGGACCTAAACATACCGTCGAACTGTGGGTGTGCATTGGTACACCTCTGCCTAACCCTTCGGGCGTGATAGTATGTAATGTAACACATTTGCCAAATTAAGGAGCTTTGACATTACTTATGTAGTTATTGAGAGACTGTGCGTTGGCTAGTTTTGGCAGAACCAGACTCAATGTATAGTCGACATTCAACTATGTTTTTATGTGACAATGACGACAATGTTTGACGAGAACGTTATAATTTTATTACATTTATATTATATTATATGTTAATGGCAATGGGCTCGCCCCCTATTTCATGGGCCCCAAACATACCGGCGAACTGTGGGTGTATATTGGTACACCTCTGCCTAACCCTTCGGGGATAACAAGCGTGATGGTATGTTGTTATAATTCTCACCATTTTTACAGCGCACATACTCTCTACGGCTGGGCAGCAAGGGCGGCGGGTGCTGGTAGTGATGCCGCACCATGTCCGGCACCACCACGCGCCCGCGGAGAGCCACCGGCACTTTGATGCTGGAGTGAAAATAAGAAATTGTTATGTGGATGATAGGGATGTTATTATGTTGTGAGAATGCAAAACTTGTCGCGAGATTTTTCTGTATACATTTTTACTCAGAATCACTTGTGTCGAGATATATACTCGCGAGTTCGCGACAAGCTTTTATATCATAATTAATTTATATGATGTTACAAAATGAAGGGTTCGATTAACTTGATTTTCTTTTTTTTTTTAAAAAGGACCTAGATGGGCAACCTTGCATGATTCTTAGGCCCACTTTTGTCATATGGAAGCTCTTAATGAGTACTTCATTTAATTCTATGGCAGCTTAGTTCAGGAAGTGGTGTTTTAGTACTCGTCGGATTTACACGAAAATGACAGAATGTACCAAAACACCATTTTCGCGCTGGATTTGAACTTAGCTGCCAAAGAATGAAATAAAGTACTCTATATGAGGTTTCATATGACATGGGTCTCATCACTGTTGAGCAATGTTGAAAAAAGTATGTCCAAATTGTCGCATGCTCCTTTACCAATATAAAAGATTGTTCTAATTTAATTTTTTTTGTTTTTTTTTATCCTGTTTTTGTGTTCCTCTGGACTTTGGCTTAATTCTAAAGTCTAAGTAAACGAAGGCGTGCATAGAAGCTGGAGAGGATTTCTCGTAATTTAAATTTACGTCTGCAGACCACACACACAGTAACAATTATTTCTTGTATATTTCATGTCGGTACTCGTCTTCGTTCACTATGATTCATGTCGGACTATAAACTCACCGGAACGCAGGCCGGGTCTTCCTAGCTCTCCGAATAAAGTCCACCTTGACGGCTTGCTGGTCCACCGGGCCCGAGAACTTCTCCCAGAGAGCCACGCGCTCAGTGGCAGATATAGAGTTTACTAGCTTCCAATCCTGATGAAAAACCAAGATATAATTGTTATATTCGTATTGGCCGCCATAATACAGGATGTAACACGTAAAAAAAATTAAAATTCTAAGCAACCCCAGCTAACAAAACAGCTGATAACTTTGGAACGGCTAAACCGATTTGAATAAAACATGTCTATGAACCATTGCTAGGAGACCTGCTTTTAAATAATAAAAAAACCGCATTCTAATCCGTTGACCCGTTTAATAGTTACGGTGCCACATACCACATACACACACATCAAACTTATAATACCCCTCTTTTTGAGTCAGTAGGGTTAAAAAGACACATGACATAGTCATTACTCATACTGCCCATCAAACTTGAGCAGAAATTGTAGATGGAAATGACCTCTATTTGTCAGTAAATAATCACTGTTCATGCAAGTGCCCAATGCAATGTAATCCACATTATGTACAAAGGAGTATTCAAGTAAAAAAATTAAAACTTTGACCTTCAATATCTCTTCTACCAGAAGGTTCTCAGGTATAGTCCAGAACCAAAACCTGACTGTGATGATGGGAATAAGATTTTACTTTCGATTTCTTGTCTTTTTACACCTTATCTATGGTTGAGTGTAAATATTGCTGTTGAACTGACTGCTTATAGGCTCCTTAAGACTTGCTTGAGAGATGTTGGAGGACGAAATTCATAAGAAGACACTTTGGACGTGGACGAAGACATGTGTGTCATGCAAGGCTTTAGGAGATCTTGGTATTTGTATTACTTCGGTTTCCAAGTTAGTATGAGGTATTTTTTGTCACAGTATGTATGTCCTATATTGACAGGACTTTTACTTAACAATTTCGAAGTGTTTCAATATACTAGTATAGTTGAGGAATATGAAAGTAGGCTGACATTACACTCACAATATATTGCTCCACATGATTGGGGCACATCCAGCGTCCAGTCGGCAGAGCAGTCAGAGGTGGGTCCAGGCAATCCTGCAACAAAAAGATGTCAGTTATTATAAACTTCCTTGTACAATGTGCTCTCCTGAAAAACCTAGGAAGGCAAGTGGCCTGCAAAATTATATTAGGAAATGCATCTCAACTTCTTTTAGTTAATTTATGACAGTGGTAACTGATACTATAAATCCTCTGCCTTAACTCAGTTACACTAACTCCTCTTTGCAAAACAATTATCCTAACTCCGCCCTCCTAAATTCACCCTTTTATCTCTATTATCCTAACTCCTTTCTGCTAACGTAACTCTCGTAACTTGTCTCTCTTAACGTAATTCTCTTATTTCCTCTGTGTTAAAATATTTCTCTAACTCCTCTTTCCTACTATAATCAATCTAATTCCTCAGTCCTAACTGCTTACTCCTATCCACATTTTTCTCCTGCTCCCTACTACTCCTACTTAATGCGCGCTCTAGAACTTAAAAAAACTGCAAATGCTGCCAAACCAATAAACAAAATTAAGGTAACCATGGAAGATATATAATACCTGATGGAACAGCAGGGGGCAGTAGTCACACTGCAGCAGCGGTGCGTGCTTACAGGTCCCCTGGCACACAAAGCAGCTCTTGGCAGGCAGCGGCACGCAGCCCCACGCGTCCACAGTCACTAAAGAACCGTTGCCGTTCTTACCAGGATCTGAGAACAGAAAGTAGATTTCAGAGTTTTCTTGTATGATAAAATTACGTCCTATTAGAAAGTAATTTTATGAGAAATTGTTGTACAGCTCCAAGTATTTTTCTATGGCTTGGGGTCCACTAAAAGTTTGGTACGATCTGGTAGATGGATGTATGCCAGGATCAGCCTGGATTTTTGCAGATTTATACAACAAAAGTCTACCTTTATCAGTTCCTGGAAATATGCAAGGTATTCTCATCTCTCGGGGCAATTCGAACTGCGTGGGGTTCATGATCTTGGCAGCCTTCACAAGGATCTCCATGGGACTCAGTTCCTTCTCCACTTCCTTCTTGATTTCATCATCTTCTTCTTTGCTCTTCTTTTTGGCAGAGTTTGAGCGGTTACTGCGAAGGCTAAGCATATAGGTATTGTGATTCAAATATGTACATTTATTTTTGTTTTATGTAATGCAATGTTATGCTAAAAACCACAACTATTGGTGTGGAGCTTGAAATATGATTTGCAAGTTTTTTTAATTTAGACTTCAGATTTTCTAATTTACTCATTCTCTTACTTTACTTACAAAACAAATTATTTGGGAGGTGAATTTGATTACCCAGACTTCTTCTCAGTATCTGACTTGCTATCAACCGGTGACTGAGCTCTGCTGCTCCGTGAACTTGCTGGTTTGTTCTCATCCGAGGCCTTGCATTCCCTACACAGCCATAGCCCCGCAGGAATATCATTCTCATCCAGCGGGGGATCACTGTCAGGCAAAGACCATTGTAATGTACTTAGGGCTATTTTATACCTATTATTATATTTTATACCTATTTTTAACCAACTGACAAAACACATGGACACGATTATACGTATGTGATAAATGTGTTTTGAAACATTATGGCAACATTTATTAAATGCAAACTGTATGAAAAATAATTGTTTTTTGACAATTTGATATTACTTTTACAGTTAGTGTGTCAATTGTTATTTCCCTAAAAAAAATAAGTCTTATAGTGGAGATCCTGTGACAAATCCAAAGTTACTTTACGGAAAGCCTGTAGTCTATTTTCTTAAAGAGGATTTGTGCTAGGAGTTTCTTGCACCGCTACACCTTTCCAGCTATGATGATAGAAAGACTTTTGGGGCCTGTTTTTTGTAACTTTCGCATTTAAGAAAAAGATTTTCGATTCTGATTGTATCATGTTGGTATGAAAAATAAAGTCCTTTGAAAATAAACAGCAATAAGTTGTACAGAATAGAGATATGGAATTGACTTTTTTATCTAGACACATAACAGAGCAGTTCTAAAGATAAAATAGTTGCCATTCGGGTTTTACTGTATTCTACTGGTTGTAAGACTGAAAGTAGCTTTTTAATTATATTAGACCACATGAAAACAGATTCAAATGATTATGAAAGATTGTTGAGAATGCTATTAGGGGTAATCACTTCTACTTAATTGTAATTGTTTTATGAACTTTTTTAAACCTTTCCTATGTTAAACCTGTATTACCTTAAACTGTCTGTAACTGTGTTGAAAGAAGGACTGCACCAATGTTTGCACGCATACTTGTGTACTGTTATATCTCCTGCGGACTTGGCTATTTATTATTTTATTCGGATTGCCCATTATGATCGAAATTTGATCAGAAATATATTATCTTATATTATATATGTACATAACAGACTATTTTTTTCATACTTAGTATTCATGCATCCACCAAGTTACTTACTAGCACCCAAGGTGGAAGCTAGCAGGGCAGCGATCACAGCATATGAGATCGCCGCCTTCCCCACACGCGTCGCAAGAATCATGGTTGTGACCTTTACCAGGCCTCTTATAATAAGGATGCTGGGGTTTCTTCGGCTTCTGCACGTTCAAATCCTCGTCGGGCGGCTTTATCAGCGCGCGTATGAGCTAAAAGACATCCCAAAACCTTCATAAGTATCCTTTTATTCATACCAAGGCTCTGGCTCTTACAATCTCGACTAGCTTAAAATGGCGCCAGCTACCAAGATGAAGTAGAAGCATTCAAACTTTTTTAAAAACAATTTTAAACAACAAACCGGCATAAGCCCGCCCGAAGTATCGAGGTCGTAGCCAACGCTAGACATTGTTATACTTCACGGTAACTTCAATTATTATTTATAATAAACAATAAAGACAAAATATGTATTTGTAAAAGAGTACACTGAAATTGAATAAATTCTCAGTTTAACCAAACGAAATTGGGTTTTAGGAGTGCATTTTCATTGAAACTGTAACGGATGCAGAAAATATATGGATTTGAAGAGTAGATAAAGGAAACGAGAGTTATTTTGTTAAGAAATACGTTATACAGAAAGAACACCGACGACCGTCTACAAAAATGAAAATGGCCGAAAGGTCAATTTCCATAGTTCGTAAACTATACATCTGTAGCATGGCAAAAACTCAATACCACGGAATTTTACTGTTGTGAGAAAGAAAAGAAGTAAATTTTATGAGAATTATGTAGTGTTATTAATATTGGAACGCTACAAAGCGTGCGTTTTGACAATTGACACTAGAGATGCGAAACCGGTAAAATCTATTTTGGAAAAAAGCGTTTAATTTGTCATTTGTTTTTTTCTTTCTATTACAAAAACTAAATAATCATCAAGATTTCTAAAATATTGCCTGTTAATAATATTTTGTAAGAATAAGAAGTTATGTCAAGTGAAATGAAACCCAGGGACAAATTCAAAGATAATAGTATTTTTTGGTCTCAAAGTGCACTACGCTGTAAACCAGTTTAGTTGAAAAATCTACTAAATCTGTGTTTTGTTCAAATAAGATTGTTTTGTTACATTTTTTTTTTCTACAATATTATTATAACCAGCACCCGAAGAAGGCAACAGAAAGAAAAAATGTGAGTCGTCACGGGACGCCTGCAGATGTGAAACAAACAATATACCATCATATAGGCATTTGTCGTAACGCCAGCAATCGGTATTACGTGCGGCTATAGATATTTTATATAAAAAATGTGGCTGTACATACGAAAAACCTTTGTCCTGGTCCACACCAGGACAAAGGTTTTTTCTACTTATGCTGTTATGGAATAGCATTTGGCATACTTATTGTTTAAAGCACACAACAACAATTATCGGAATCCATTTAAAATCACCTCAATACTAGCCAGCTAATGGATATACTGCAGCTTACACTTCTTAGTTCCGTAATTACATTGCCTCGCCCCGCTCTGAGAACTGAACAGTTGCCACAAGTATCTTTGCTTGACTACCACCAAGCTGAAGTTTTAAGATGTCTAGGGCCTATTTTAAAACTTCAAGTCAAACTAAATAAAATTATGATTAATTTTAACTGATCTTGTTGAACAGTTTAAAAATTCGAATAACTCGTAGTAATTTTTTGAAAATAAAGTCTTTTTTTTTTCAATAAACCGCGGCGCAATCTTGTAAAATAGCAAGTCAGACGGAATAGTACATCACTATGTAAAAAAGCAAAATGAAACAGTCTAGGACTAGTCTATACCAAGATTTTGACATTAAACAAAAATTTTAAAAAATCTACTAATTTAGTACGATATTGATATTTTTTGATTATCTATCAAAATAATATTTTTGGAACAGAAGCTAAGGCATAATGTTTACCTGAAAACATTATTGGACACTAGAGCACAAAAAAAATTTTTATTTTTTTATTTGTTAGTTTTTGATATAATTGCTTTATTTCGAAATCCATAGTTCAATTAAAATGTTATGAATTGTATTACTTTTCTTATAATAAAGAAAATTGTTACGGTTGAGAACGATCTAGACTGTCTTGTAATTTTTTTTTGCATTCGAATATTACTAAATATAGAAGTAAATTATCTAAACTATATGGCAATAATATGGTAGCGGAAGTTGCCATTTTCATGACGTCATGGGCGGAGTTTAGTTGAAGATCGAATTCGGATTCGGTTGGCGGGCGCGGCCATCTTGGTGAATTAGTGACCTGGCGATTCGGTTTTAGTTAGTGAAAAATCATTTGTCATCCACAATGTCGGAAAGGGAAGATAATGTGTATAAAGCTAAGTTAGCCGAGCAGGCTGAGCGCTATGACGGTGAGTACATATTTTAGTTGTATCTTCTGTAATAGGATGAAAAATCTATCGTATTTTCGCCGACAGTTGAAAGACGATTTGGTGATAGTTGAGGAAATTTCTAGATCAAAGTAACCAGTAACCCTTCGTTTTGTAGATTTTTGTAGGGAAACCCGCATTATACATTCAATTACATTGCTATATCGGCGTACTAACAAATCAATGGCATTCGTTAGGCTTGGTCAGCGATCGATGCGTCATCCGCCGGTGGGATGTCCTTTGGTTTTTTTACGCTGATAAAATCCATGAAAGACTTGGCAAGCACTGTAGAAACCTACGTTGTAGAGTAATTTCCCATTTTGCAATCGTAAAAACTGATGTCATTGGGAGTAACAATCGATACTTGTAAGATGTGAGAGGAAAAAAATTGTCTCCTCTTTTTCCCGTCTAAGGGAAGTAAAATGCGATCGATGTCATTGGGTTCGGTCATGCATGTCGTACCTTGGGCAAATATCTTGATTAGACCAAGTGGAATGTTCTGGGTTTATTAGGCAGCGTAATTTTATGTCGCCTCCGATTTCACCTATTGTTCACGATTTAGTTGCACGGGAATCTTACCTGAGAGCTCTTGACGTTATCGCGTTCATCTTTTTCGAATCGACGCGGTCATTGTGAACATTATCACTAGGTTTTTTATAGTTCTTTATTTTACACCTTTAGCCCATTTTATCTGAGATGAACAGTTCAATGACCTTTATTAGAATTATCGTTGAAATATACCAATTGCTATCTTATCATGACTGCTACTGAATTCAGGAAGGTTATTTGACCCAATTATCAGTAAAAAGAAAAAAAAATGAAGTATTAATTACCTTTTTTAGCTTTTTTTAATCAAGTATTACATTAATAGATGATTGTCATTCAGAATTTATCAATAAGTCAAAAAATGACACATGTCATAATTATATTAAATAAATAAATAATTATTTTATTTAGTACCTACATTTCTTGACTTGCACTGTAGCCTGTTCCAAAGGCTTCTATAGCTTAGACCTATAGTTTCATGACATAAAATTGTATCATAACCATGTAAAATTTACCTAAAGGTTAACAGACCACACCCTTTTAGGTGGGGTTGCAAATATTTTAAATACTGTTTAATGCAGTGAGACAGAAATAAATCAATAAGTCATCAGGCTATCAATTGACACATTTTAATTCTGAACATGAAAAATTGGACTTATTAGAATGCTGAATTAGTAACACTGAGCAAGCAGGCCACTTATGAAGGGGTTACTCATGCAATGTAGTCATGAAAAGCAAATATTGATTATCTGTCTGTCATGCACACACACACAAGTCCTGAGTATACCATAGAGCCAGTACTTTCTTTATTGTAAATTAAAGGCAATAGCACTAGTTTTACTGAAAGTTTTGTTTTCCAACTAAAGATGAACTACCTACTTATCTATTTGGACCAAAGTAATTACAAATTATAATTTTATGCTCTTGGAGAACTGTTATAATAATGAGAGGCTCCCATTCTCAGCACATTTTCATAATGTTGCTAAGCGAGCTTGGGTTTTAATTACCACTTTCTATTACTCATGATGGTATGAATTAAGCTGAAGATAATAAGCATCATGGTGGGCCGAAGTACATTTCTAAGTCATTTAAATTAATATTTATGCTACACCCCTGCTTTTAACCTTCACAGTTTTTAAGGGAAATATTAGTTATCTTTCCATAACTGAATAAAATTACCACAATTTTGCAAAATACCCAATCACACTTAAAATAATTGCTGTGTAGTTAAGTGTAGTGATAAAGTCATCCTGCCAGGTTGTGCACCTGTTCTTACTTAGGCATTCACATTTTATTAAAAGTAGGGGAAGTAGGTATGTAAGGGCAGGCTGTTTTGTCATATGAAACTATTAAAAGCCGTGTGGTGTTTGACCACTGCAAGTGAGTTTTTATCATTACTTCCTGTCTAATTCGTTGTAATCCGGATAGTCGTACAATTGCGCATGCAGAGCAAATTTGCTACTGCAGATAGTACCAAGTGACGACCTTCAAAGCTTACGCAAGGCTCAGTGGATACTACACAGGTCACCTTTTTTTGTATTGGAAACTCCGTATCGACAAAATGGTCCGGTTCCGTGACGCGTTCCATTTACTCAGTGACAAGTCGGCGTTATTAGCGTACACATAGGTAGGTACTAGGTACTAATTGCAATTTTCGCGTAGACTACGTCATTGCGCAAATGGCCGGAAAAATGTAGAGAATTAAAAGGATACTGTCCTAAATAGGGGTGCAAAATCAACGGGACGCAGCTGGCGTGACCTGATTCTTAAGATGGCGTCTGCACGCCCGCAAACATATCCCTAAATAATTTCATAACTTGGGACCTCCCTTTTTGTTTTACGATCACTCAGTGCCGCCTGAATAATACAACAGTGTCCCAAGGTTTTTTGTTAAAACAGGCCTCAACAAAATCTAGGATGTTATTTTATTTCAGTATCCCAATTTTATAATTCTAATATATTCTGGAAGTGAAAAGAAACGCGATGTACCAGCTGTGTGTCGCCGAGTTGAGGAAAACCGCATGGGTCGTGAGGCGACGCTTTAGCACCTGTTACATCGCAGGCCCTGCCGCGATCGCTAAAATCGATTAGAACGACCCCGCATTGAACGAGCGCTAAACGTAATATAGGGAACCTTGCCTTTAAGATCTCCTGAATGAGGAATGAGCAGTGTGCGAACGTTTCCGGGATTACGTCTGCATTGCATGTTCTAATGCGCCAGTTATATTGCAGGACGATCGTAAATGTCAAAATTAAAGCACATGGTGAAACATTAGGTTGGCTCGCTACAACGTCTGAGCGTCGCCCATTTCCCCTCCCCTACACTAAGCAGAGACAGCTCCCATCGGCAAAATAATAATTTTTATCTAAGCCGTCGGACATTCCGAGATAGCGGAGAAGTTTGTAAAGTATGTAAAGTACTTTGCTACTAAACTGGTGGAAGTAATCAGGTCGTCCCTTTTATGCAACTCAAAAATGAAATCCGTTTCTAGTGGTAAAAGAGCTTTAAAGCCCTGGATTACTACAGGAGCACTACGTTGCATAAGGCTTAGAAACAAAATGCAGCAGCAAACTAGATTAGAACCCTTTAACATAATTTTAATAATAACTTATAAACGCTTCCGTAACTTTTGTTCCAACTTGATGAAAAAGATAAAAAGACAATACTATAGAAAACAAATAGAAGATTCAACCAAAAGTCCGAGACATCTTTGGTCAACAATCAATGAAATCACACAGTTTAAAAACCCTAAAACTTCAAATACCCACCTTCTTAATATTACCGCACATCCTTTAAACTCACTAAATAGAGTCAACTTGTTCTTTATCACCGTGGGCAAATCTTTAGCGGAAAATATCGTTACTCAGACTGAGACGCCAGTGGTGAACAGCTCCTGTAGTAACTCTTGGGCTTCCTCGTTCGTATTGTTGGAGACTGATCCACTGGAAGTGGACGGTATTCTAATGAGTCTTGACTCTGACAGTGCACCAGGTTGGGACGGCATACCGACAAAATACTTAAAATTGTCCAGAGATTTTGTGGTTCCCCTGATAAGCCAGCTAGCTAATTTATGTATCAGAACGGGAATTTTCCCGAAAGACTTAAAGCGTTCCGTGGTCACTCCTGTGCACAAGGGCGGGGACGTTAATGATGTTAACAATTATCGCCCCATATCTGTGCTGTCATCAATTTCAAAAATTTTAGAAAAAATAATAAATAAGAGACTAATTAACTACTTAGAAAAATACAGTATTCTATCAAATGCACAGTATGGGTTTAGAAGAGGACGTTCAACTCAAGACGCTATTACGGCTTTGACATCTGACATTGTTAATAAAGTGGATAAGGGTCATAAATGCTTAACAGTGTTCTTAGATCTTAAGAAAGCTTTTGATACCGTTTCCGTCCCGATCCTTCTGCACAGGCTAGAAAGCATAGGTATAAGAGGTGCGGCTCTCTCCCTTTTTGAAAGTTATCTTAAAGATAGACAGCAAATGGTTAAACTAAATAGCTTATGCAGTGCCGAGGAGGACGTCTCCTACGGAGTCCCACAGGGGAGTGTCTTGGGTCCGCCGCTCTTTTTGATCTATATTAACAGCCTATGCAATATGCAGATCAATGGAGGGCAAATTTACTCATACGCAGACGACACTGCGGTTGTTTTCTCAGGAACGTCATGGCAACATGTAAAAGCTGTCGCTGAAGAGGGTCTGGCTGAGATAGCTGGCTGGCTTAAAGCGAATCTATTAACCCTTAACACCACTAAAACTAATTTCATCTGCTTTTCCCCAGACCAGAGGTCACAGCCCGGACCTGATTTTGGCATTGCGATTCATGATTGCCAAAATTATGCAGTCCGTAACCATAATTGTGCCTGTCAAACCATTCAACAAGTCAGCTCCACAAAATATTTGGGCATAATTGTTGATCGAAGACTGTCATGGCACCCACACATCGAGATCCTTATGAAAAGGATCAGGAAGCTCATTTGGGTGTTTAAAACATTACGACATGTTATGTCTGCGCAACTTCTAAACAAGATCTATATAGCTCTGGCGCAATCTGTAATAACTTACTGCATTCCAATTTGGGGTGGAGCAACCAAAATTAAATTCCTTGATCTGGAAAGAGCACAGCGATCACTTATAAAGGTGATGTACTTCAAACCATTTAGGTACCCTACAACTGACCTCTATAAAGTTAGCAACTTGCTCTCAATTAGAAAACTTTATATTCTTTACGTGTCCTTAACTCTGCATAAGTGTCTTCCTTTTGACGCAGCATCTCAAAGCAGAAGGCGCAGAGATATAGTGGCCTACTCCCCAGGGATTCGAACTGCCTTTGCTAGACGTCAATATGTTACACAATCCACCTACATCTATAATAAACTGAACCGTAAATTAGATATATATCCCCTGTTGTTATACGATTGTAAAAAAACAATCATTATTTGGTTGGGATCCCTAACGTATGACGAAACAGAAAATATTCTGACCAGGAGTAGCTGAAATAAAAAAAAATAAATAAAATGGGTACACTCACACACGTACACACACACACACCCTCAACACACACACTTACATACATACACAAACACACTGAGAGCTGCTAAATTAATGTTTTATTTTTACTTTTATTTTTTAAAAACCTTTTACGCCTCATCATTGTTAAGATACCACTTATGGGAAGTGCGAGACAGCTCCGACACAAGTACATTTGTAACTTACTGGGGCTGCCTCAATTTATGTATGACACAATGTATAAGTTGAAATAAATATTTTTGTATTTTTTGTATTTTTTGTATTTTTTAGTATCGGCATTTAAGTATTTAGTCTCAGTGTCGTCTTGCCATCTTGCCATCAACTTATTTCTTCCGAATGGCTCGGCAGTTTCAAACTTCTAGATGAGGCGTACTTGCGCTAATACTTTATCGATCCAGCCATGACTAACCTTTCGTCGCAGATATTTTTGCAATCTTTTCGTTCTTTGGGGACGAGCTACTTACATAAATCTCTTCACATTTCAGCCTTTTATTTTACAACAAACTAGTGAACTACCCGCGACTTCGTCCGCCTGGCTTATTTCACCCGCATCAAGTTACGTCTTTGGTTACTGCTCCGATCCCGTGTATCGTAGCGTGATGTTATATATAGATGTGCCTATGACACTCACACATAACGTGGCTTTCTATGGCTAAAAGAATTTTTAAAATCGGTTCAGTAGATCCAGAGATTACCCCCTACAACCTCACACACTTTACCTCTTTTATGATATTTGTGAAATGTCTTGGACTTATCGAAAATTTTAATAAGGTTTTATGGAAACCGTGATAAAGCCATGACATCATTAAATATCCTCATTTATTGGTAACAAGATAACAGATTCATTAAAATCGTATCGTTCATACCAGTTACAAAGAAGCCACTATAAATGCATTGTTACAAGCACGTAATCGTTATTCACCTCTCAAAAATGTTAATAGCTTTCCGGTACCAATCCCTAATTGATTTCACTCGAGTCATTCTAGTTCAAAAGTTTCGTAAAAGGTAGTAAGGGTACTAATTTGCAAAAGGAAATCTACGCGTGTATTGGTGTAAAATGAGTATAACTACTCAAGATCTGGACTCTACGGAAAATTGCATTACATAAGGGTTAAGTGTCAATGTTCAATAGGTTCCAGACTACTTCCAGCTTGTTCCAGGCTAACAAAATCAATACTAACGTAACTTCGTTCTGTGTTTCAGAAATGGTTGAGGCGATGAAGAATGTGGCCTCACGAAACGTGTCCGACAATGAACTTACAGTGGAGGAGAGGAACCTGCTCTCCGTCGCCTACAAAAACGTGATAGGTGCCCGCCGCGCCTCGTGGCGGATCATATCCTCCATCGAACAGAAGGAGGAAACCAAGGTAAGACGCGCTATGTACAAACTAACGCCCTTTAGGATGGACATTACTGCAGTGAATTACAAGTTCCGCTGTACAAGTAACTTCACTTCAGTACATTCAACGCCGCAACTACGCAATGAATCTAGCTGACTAGCCATTTTTTTTTGCTCCACACTATATTCTATTACTCTTGCAGCACGTCTCCAGATAAGTTAAAAAAATAAAGTTTATAATAGGTAGTGTAGACCTCGGCTGTTTACGCAACCGTAAAGTAACGATCGTGAATTTGAGCGTATTTGCGCGTCAATGTGACCGTCTCCTTATAATGTCTGGAGTCTATCGATTGGTATGAGTGACGCGCGAGTATTACTACTCTGTGGTCGGACGAACGGGACGCGACTTAGTTTTTCTAATGAATAGGCACCTATTATTATGACAATCTCTTGTAAATTGACCCCATTTGTATAGTATAGAGGGAAAAGTGATTTATCTCTCATTCAACGTATTGATAGAAAAGATATTCTTCTATTTGCTTTATAAAAGGATGGTATGGTACAATATTGTAACTCAAAAGCGCCCCCAACTGAGTAATAAAGTACTTCTAACTAAATCAATATCAACCCTGTGAGCTTTCATTAGGTGTTAGTGATTCAGCCTCTATGCGAAGGTCCCGGGTGATTGATGACATTATAGCTTCAAGGAGAGCTTTTACGTTTTGCAGCTATAAAATTGCTAACAGTAATAGACCCTTTGTAGTCTTTTACTTGGGTGCAATCAATATTAGGGATACACAGTGCAGTTGGCTGGTTCCGCACGACTCGCTAGCTTGACTTACCGGTTTTTTTTAGGCACGAGCTTCTGTGGTCCCGTGCCGACATACTTAGGGGTTATAGTCTAGCTAGCGCCCAGCGGGCTACCCGCGCGGCCCCATTTAGCGCAGTAGGTAAGAGTCGGTCTGGGCGTTGCAGTTAGGGACACGTGTTTGAGCAATATTTGCATAGCTCTAAGGTATTGTTTCATTTGTGGCTTTATATTAATGATTTGATTATTTATTATAGTTTAAACTCGATGTAAATTTTGTATTTTTTTATGAAATCTCGCTAGTTCTTGTATGGGTGAGTAAGTATGGGTTTCTGTGAAAGCACAGTAATATTTGACTATAAATGTTTTTACAGAGCATATAGTCCACAGCCCACGCTATCGGGTCAAATACTTTTACTGAAAGCACGTGCTCAATTATATAAACAAATGCTTCAACAAAAGCTGTGTTTTAATAATTTTCTCATGTTCTGCTTCAAATGCTGGGACCGAGAATGCAGTAACAGCGATCTTAGTTCATTTCCTTTCGACAGGTGTTCGAGTTTCTGATGCATAGTGGTGTCTCACGAGTCAGTGACGTACGGGGCGACTCTCAATCTATGCCAACTATCCATAGTTTAGAAATAGCAGATCGTAAAACTAATACACAGTCTCGCACGTGGCGTTTCTCTGTCATGGCCAACATTATGGCCACTTCCCACCTACAGTTTCTACCGAAACAGTGAGGACATACGTGTACTTGCATAAATGACTGATTGCTATCGAAGTTACCAAACTCGGTTTTAGTGCTGCCCTAATGGCCGATCGATATGTCTGAACGTTTGTATAGAATAAAATTAGCAACCCGTCTCCCACAGTGGAACAAAGTAATGTATACTAACTGTGACTTTCCACGTGTGAAGTCGCCGTGATCTGAATGACGTAATTTACGACGTATGCCTTACTCATGCAATTAAAGGTTCAACGACCAATGATAACTTTCATAGTAACCTTGTTGGAGCTCGACCAAAATCGTCCAGCTCTGCGATAATGAGATAATAGGATAACGGCCTGTCTGACCATCCTATTGTTGCGGAAAAACTTGGCGTACAATACAATAGCCCAGACTTCGTGTCCCAATTTTTTTTTATGCGGTCGTCATGTATTGATTTTAAAACTTGAATTCAAGGCAACGTACGAATAGTTAGCAAAAAGGTCACTAGTATGACGTGTTGTCTAGGGAAAACAGCGCTATGGTTAGCCCAGTGTCCCTGTACGAGTGAGTCATTTTCCTTGTTATGCCGTATTTCGGCGTCATCACAATTTCGTTTGTGTGTCGGTGTCGCAACTCGACGAAAACATACTTATCTAGTTAAATCACATTGAGGGACTGTTCTATGACTAGATTTACACAGCAATTTAATTTAAAATGAAAATCATGTATCTAGCCTGTTTCAGAGCTGTACGTTTAGTCCTACCTCCAGCCACGCAGAATGCTACTGAAAATCAGTATGAAATTATTTTTCACAAGGCTGCAAAGGTCATTACTTAATTGACTAAAATCCATATTAGACCTCAGTACTTTGTAAACAGTTACGTTTCCGATATTATTAGCAATAGCAAAATATTTTATAGAAACAAATCTAAGACATCATCAAAAGAAACGGCACAGGGAGCAGAAAAGAACATGTTAAATAGGACCATTTTTTTATATCTTTTGGGCAAAGGTCAATTACCATGATTTTAACATATTAAGATCGAACAGAAGTCAGTCAAACAACAATGACCTCCAAGTTAATTGTTGTAATACATTTGTCATTTTACACTGTCAATGCCTACGCAGACGGACACTTTCTGCAACTGCACATTGCCGAGACCGCGAAGATATTGTGTGACGTACTGTACTTTACAGTACTGAATTATGATGCCATGGAAAAGTCGCCGCTTAGGTCATGTGCCTCGGTCATTTTTGTATCTTAAAAAGCTTTTAAAAAGAACTATGTGAGTCTTCATTGAATACCGTTTATGGCATGCACGCTAAATAGTGCATTAAACTTTATTTTGTATTGAAGCTGTGAAAAGAAATTTAGCAGTTCCCTACAGTCAAGTTGTCACTTGGTTGGTCGTGCGAAGTATAATGAGCAATCTGGACTGGCAAAAAGGCATCGGAACCGCATCAAGTTTTCCAGCCAAAAGAACTGGTTGCATTCGTTTAGCGAACTATCAGCTATACCAAATACGAGCAAAACTGTAAAATCGTATGAGTGTGTAGTAACATTTCATTATGTATTCATATCTCTACTATAAGCTTTCCATTATTATATATTGACACGGAATCACGTAACCTGCACACAACTGGGTACAAAGTGGGCATACGTTTGAAAGTGAACGATGAATTAAATCGGTTGATTTCCATTTGCCCAAGTTACATAATTAAAATACTAACTTAAACAAAACATTTATGCTGCTAGCATAAATGTTTTGTTTAAGTGTTTATTTGTAATAAAAACAAAGATTGCCATCCCTTAGGCTATGCATAATTGCATTAGTTAATCAACTCTTAGTATAGTAGGTACTGTAAAGAAACCTCATTAAACTTTATAACTTAGAAGTTTAGCTGCGTTCCGTAAGAGCACCTGCTTCCAAGCTCGATCCAATATGTTACATAATAAGTTTCAGAGTCGCCGCGATATTTCAAGCTTATTGATCAAATACGTCCAATGCAACGCAGCGGTCTTTGAGAAAGATGCATCCATTCGAGTCTTTAGAAAACTTTCTCTTTGATACTCTCACATAAACTAAGATCAAATAAAATTGAGCTGCAATTCTATTAAACTCATTTCTTTATTTTTTAGTGGCAAGAAATGTGAAGAGTGAAAATAATAAATGTCTACAGAATTACACCGAAATGTCTGTGATAAACTCGTTAGCTTTTACAGTTTAGTTAGACTACAGACAGATTTACCGTAGCATGTCGTAGACTAAGCGTAGCTTTCAGTAACGGTATAGGATTCCGCAAGTGAAATTGGATCATTCGTCAAGGTTTTGTTTTTTAGGTTGTATTTAAATGTACAAAGGTTGCATCAGCGAGTGGTTTTTCTAAATCGTGTCGATTCAGTGTCTCTTGTGGGTGTAGGTTGGGTAAACTGGAATAAAAGGATGTATTGTGTAACGAAAGGGCGTGGCACCGACACACATGCCTCTAAATAACCTATTTTTAGCTCAACCGCATCAAAAACAACAGGTCTCGTGTGAATATGGGCTAACTAATACGGAGATATTAAAAGTAATTAAAATTAATAATATTTCTTCATGAACACAACAGAACATGCGTCATTCTGTCATCCCTGCAGGACAATGCCGAGGTATTCTCGTACACCCATACCTCGCATATAAACTATGTTCGGTCCCAAGTCAAATAGGACAAGCCTAATAAAAACTAATCCCATTATGATAAGTTTTGGCCAACCGAAAACGTCTAAACGAGTCATTACGAGGATAATCGAGCGGTTACATGAACCATAACAGCAGGTCGAAAAACTAATAATATTAATCGAAAACAATATCATTTGATGTGACGTAAAAACGACAAATGAAATCGATTCAGTTTTGCTTTCAGAGCTACACTCGTTCGTGCACTAGTCAATTTAAATCTCAGGGGTCGAGCCACAAAGGAACAACACAATGAGATGTATATTGATATTTCTTTAGGCAAATCCACTTATCAAACATAAATAATTCACAAGTTACCATTAGGAAACTTGTTTCGGTAAAAATAGTAGGCTTCTACATGTATTAAACCAGACCGAGGATTGGAATCACGTTCATACAGCGTGTGACGATTTAAAACGCATACTGCATACGAAATCATGATAACTCTGACCGTACACGCTTATCAGTCAAAATCCTTTTAGTTTCTACGTGAGCATGACATCAACCGTATAGTCACGCCGATTCCCCGGAAGGAATTGCAGAGATATATATAGGTGTCGTCCGCACGTCCTGAGCACGCGTGACGCTACGTAACCGCGATTATTGATTGATTCGTTTAGGTTCGCATATTCGTTACCACGAACTTAGGAATTGTAATGGTGACATTAGTGTTACTATCCCAATACAATGTTATTAAGAATAGATATTGTGAATGAATCCATTTTACTGATTCAGTTATGAACAATAATATTTTACATCGGAAATCCGATTAGCTACTATCCAATGGTAGACAATGCAAGATCTGCATCATCTGATCCATATTTGTAACAAAAAGGACCTACTATCGCTTGGTGTTTACCGCGCAATTGTTACAATAAAATCATATTTGTTTCAGGGGGCGGAAGATAAACTTAACATGATAAGGGCGTACCGCAGCCAGGTGGAGAAGGAGCTCCGTGACATCTGCTCAGACATCCTTAGCGTTCTGGACAAACACCTTATACCCAGCTCACAAACCGGCGAGTCCAAAGTCTTCTATTACAAAATGAAGGTAAGAACAACACTTATTTGTCAGCGTAACAGACAGACCTCTTTACCTAATCATGTCCCTGATGTTAAAATTGAACCGATACAGTTCACAACAGGGTTTTAGGTTTTCTTTTTGTATAAGTAATGTTGCTATTACAAAAACAAAGAAGACCTAAAACCCTGGTTAATAAATTATTAAAGCAAACAAATCTCTTACAATGAGATAAATACATTTTCCCCGAAGCATTAAACCGGCAGCTTATAAATAAGGCAGGCTACATGTTACAAGTGAAGTCATTGCATTGGTAATATCAAATCTACCCTGATGTTTGTCCAGCTAACCAACACTTTTTGAAGATACCTTATTCGTGTCCCGATGACGTAATTGCGGCCTACAGAGTTTCGTAATATCTTTATACACAAGTAATGGTTTTCTTAGAATTCAGCTATGAAGTTTTTAAGGAAAAGAAAGGGCGTTTACATGGTTTCGTTACGTACATTTCAACGTGACGAATTTTCTTTGATGTCGAAATGTAAAGTGGAATGAATTAAGATCATTACTCATTAAAACCCGCTAACATTGATACACATAATCGAACGTCCTGCAAATCTTCAAGTAGTTTAAATATACACATAGAAGGATAAAGAACACGACAATACCGTCAATTTGATATTTCGATTACGATTGTCATTAGGCTTGTAAAGAAGCCCATTATGATGATTGTATCGTGCATTTATTAGGGACTGTTAAGTCCCAAGGGTGAGTCAGTACGCACCCTCAAAATGGCACACCTAGTTCTAGAAAAAGGTGAGCTTTATAGAGCGTCTCTGCTTCTATAACGTAAGTACATTATTGTTGTGTCGTGTGCTGATGTGTGTGTTGTGTACTCCAGGGCGACTACCACCGGTACCTGGCCGAGTTCGCGACCGGCAACGACCGCAAGGAGGCGGCCGAAAACTCGCTGGTCGCGTACAAGGCCGCCTCCGACATCGCCATGACGGAACTGCCCCCCACCCACCCCATACGTCTCGGCCTCGCGCTTAACTTCTCAGTAAGTACACTAGTTTGTAAGGCTCATAGATGTGGAGACCGCGTGTTGAAGAGGTTATACTGTGACCTAATACATGCTGTTGTCAAGAAGACTCGGATTGTTGGGACGGAAGAAGGAGAGAAGGCCCCTCTAGTTAAATTAGATAATTTTTTATGGTCTAGGGACGAAGATGAAGCTGGCAACCTAACTGACTACCATTACAGTTTATTACTTGGTTATACTTTAATACCAATGTTATTATTCAACGATTTGATGAAAAAGTTTTCAATAGTGTTGCTACAATGTACATACATAGTAGGAAGGTACTTGATAATATATTAATCTACATTTTATATGTTGTACAAGTACCGTCCCTTTTGAATTACAAAGCATGCACTTAACCATGAGAAAATAGCTGCATTTCCGATCCTGACCAAGGCAATACATTGTACGACGTTTGTAAGGAGTTACGACGCATAGCTCTCGAGTGACGCGCTGCTCGTGTGCATAAACATATTTACCGAGTTAATCACGGCGACACGTCAACGCGTGTGATGTCACGGTATGAAGAGTAACATGACAACGACTAAGCAGGGATACGTGGATAGATTTACGAACTAATTTATAATTAACATACAAATTACGTGTCGAAAGTTTTACGCTAAAAAGTAATTGGTCATATTTTATAGCTTAGCTGAAAAAGATAAGCACTAACAGCATCTAATTGTGTCCAATGTAGACTTGTAGAAACTCTGCAACACTGGTTTTAGGCGTCACGAACTTCCTGTAACGTTAGACAAGGCTTTTATTGTTTAAAAACAAGCAGACCACGCTCAGTGCTTCCTAATTGAACCCCGACTAGTAGTTTGGTTTTTTCAATTCAGGAAGGCCAAGATTGTCTAGAGCCGACATTGAAAGTGGAATTAGTAGTAAAGTAGACAATAAAAAAGGTTATTTTATCCTTGCGACTTCGTAACACCCTAGCAGCTAGGTTGCGGAAAAGCCGGATTGAGCTAGGGCCTAGCTCAACCCGGATTTGCCGCCGGCAATTTCAGATAATAACATTTCTACTTCACCTACATTATTAAAAAAAAATCTGTCCAATATTATGTGAATGTATATCGACAAAAATTTGCATGTGGGTCGTAAATCTTCCAAAATTTATTTGCCGGTCAGGACATACTGCCATACCTATTGCCTGAGCTAGAATTGCTCGTAAATACGTAATAAAGACGCAACGACCACAGCTTTATGAGATTTCTATGGCACTGTCTACTTGTTTTGAACAGCGGTATACCTACCATCCGTTATATTGATTTGGTGACATGGGATTCCACCATTTTACCATATCTGCAGTATATTAGAGTTCTTTGAAAAAATTCTAACTTAAATACGTGTGACTGCATTACTTACATAAAATAGAAAAATGCGTATGCATATATGAATACGTAATTATAAGAAATAATGAAATATAAATGTAGAGGACATGCCGAGTTGTGCCATCTGTGCTTAATGCTCTGTAATTTATTCGGCATAACAACGTTAGTGCCGCTGTCTGACTAATTTATGCAGTACCCAGATATTTGACAGTTAACGACTGATTGTTTGGGATCGACTCAGTTATCTACGTGGAGTAGCAAATCGCGACCGGTAGCGTTCAAAATGCAGCTCCGTCTCTGTCGTGCGAGGTCACAAACGCGAACATTACGCTTAAGTGCCATTATTAATTTCTTCTTGTCCGCCCTCAGGAATTCAAAACAGTTTGCTTCAAGTCCTTCCCAAGGTCTAACAATTTTAACATTAGTATACTGTATGGTAATGTAACGCGCGGTTGAATTAATGAGCCCCTGAATACATTGACGACCTTCAAATAATGTACATATTTATTTATGTATCATACGCAGTTTTCTCCGAACTGTGAAACTTAGCTATCGCCTCGCCGCGCGGTGTACGCTGACGTAATTGAATCGTAATAATGTGAGATAAAGGACATTGTAACTATTTTAGGATCTGATTAGAACATGTTTCCCTTTAAATTGAACGTAGTATTTGTTAAATCTTATCGCGTCTCCATAGCGTAACGAAGTAAACAAGTCTTAGTACCTTAGAGTTATAGAAAAGACAACCTAGTGCATGTACCGTAACTTAGTTCTATTTGCAGAAGTGCGTCATACATGCATCGAGCTCCTCTCAACTTATCGATTTCATTCAAAACCGGGCCGTCTAATATTGAAACTGGATGAGTTTAAAATTAACCGCTTTCTACGAATTCAGTAAAACTATTTGGGAGCCAGCGTCGCTGGTGATATCAATAATCTGTTGGATGGCGCGTCATGCGATAACTTATCTCGTATTTATCTAGCCAACTTGAGTTCAAGGTCGCCGGACATTCCGAATTTTTACGAATTGGAAATTATTTTTTTTTTTTACGTAAGTATCGCTTACGATTGTGAATAGATACTTTGGAGCACAAATCGGGATTGGACTGTTTCAGTTATGTCATATTATCACATTTGTATAAAAAAAAATTCAGTTAGTATTATTAAATGCCGTTAGTTCAATTTACATGAAAAAGTCGACATAATTATTACTTATTATGTTAAAAGATTACATAATTAATAATTGATGTTCCTAATGAGTTTGCCTTCCGAACCGAACATAATTTAATTTTAATATTCTTAAACGGTAAAATCATTATCTCATCATAACTATCAAACTGTCACCTGGCAACAGTAATGGCGGCAACGAATTCTTTGAATACCTTGCGTGCAAGTATTACTTAAGTTATATGTATCTATAAGGCTAATAATAACAATGTGTTTCTATCCAGGTATTCTATTACGAAATCCTGAACAGTCCGGACCGCGCGTGTCGGCTCGCGAAAGCCGCGTTCGACGACGCGATCGCCGAGTTGGACACGTTGTCGGAGGAGAGCTACAAGGACTCGACGCTCATCATGCAGCTGCTGCGGGACAATCTCACGCTGTGGACCTCCGACATGCAGGGCGACGGAGAGTCCGGTCAGTAGCAAGTCAGCACCGCATGCCCTGCTTCCTCTCAACGCATCTCATCCTGTCATCCCTTTTTTTTTCTATCCAGTGCATGAATTGGATCGTCATCCTCCCACTTCTATACTATTGTTTGTACGTAGTTGGCCGAACAAGCCCCAAATTAAGGGGGTATAAGTATTTGCAAATAAACGGAGTGCCAAAATTGTTTGTAACTGCGCATTTTGATAGCTTGAATTTTCACTAGTTTACACAAGTATGGATTGTCGTTTGTATCTGCGTAGTTTGTTGTTGAATGGCTTCCAATAGATAAAAATCTTATCACATTTTGGATAATAGAGTATGTCTGATTACAATCTGTGTCATAAACATGGCGAATTGTCGTCTCCAAATAATGTCATGTGATAATAGATAGAAAACTTTTAAAAAACTCATTAGTGCTGCAGCATGTCCAGTGCTTCAGTTGTAGCCATTTTGTAGATCGTCGTAAATGCTTGCCTCTAGCAAAGATTCTCTAAGATATGCAAGATTATGAATCTACCACTAGGCCTATTATTTTGTAGTAGTAACTCAAATCAATATGCTCTGCTATATGTAGCAACCCCACTAACTAGAATGTTTGTCGCATTTCAGGTGAAACGGAACAAAAAGAGCAACCGCAGGATGTGGAAGATCAGGATGTGTCGTAATACTTTTTAACATTCTATTTAAATATAATAAAAAAAATAACTATAGTATCACGTAAGACCCAGCCCCCAATGACAACCGGTTGTATGGTACTCCTCCACACAGCTCGCCCCCGACGTAAATTGTCAGTCCCAGCCCCGTTGTAACACAACACGCATATGTATACATGGTAACGTTTCGTTTATGTATCGTGTCAAATTATCTACGCGTTATATACATTCATATATGTACTTCTTTTGATATATTTGTTTTCAATTACGAAAAAAAAAATAATGTTTAAGAAAAACGTACTTTGGTATTGCATTTTAACTGTATGTTGTATGATGTATTTTCATAACTAAGCAGCCGGCGGCCCTCTCGCCGCCGCCTAGCGCGCTCCGCTGCGCCTAGCGTGTCACTCACTTCCGACTTCCGTGCGGCTACTTCTTAACGTGGGAATTGTAAATTTTCTAAGTATTTTATACCGTGTGTAAAATTAATGTATTTAAACTCTGTTGATACTTGAAACAAGCACCGTAGCGTCGAGGATGTTTAATGAGATATACAAACAAATATGATAACGATTTAATAGTTGGATACATTAGCGCGTTGCGTATCGTCATGTATGTCGATATAGTGTTTACTTTGTAATCGCATCTCCGTGTTGATTCGGTCTGCACAAATAGTAGTTTTATACAATGGACGTTTAATCTCGTGGCTAGGTTGTTGTTTTGAGACTGTTGCTAGTTCGTAGCCGGTCCGGCGGGCCCGCCGGCGCGGTCCGGCGCCGGTGCCGCCGGCCTCTGCGAGCGAGTCTTCCGCGCCCTCGCTGCATTTGTATACATTTGAATCATTTATTGATATATTTTAATTAAACGATAAACGTAACATTATTAGGGTGGTAATGATGTAGTAACTTGCAATATTTAGCTAAGTGATAGCGGCGTCACCCTGTTGGTCTTTGTGTATCTATCTCCTATGTATCGTACATGTATTTATTGCAAACGGATAAGTTGGTGTAACTTGTGACTACTGTGTAGTACACGCGCTCGCGAGTCGTCACTACACCGCTCGAGCCGGTCCGGAGCCGCCGGCGCGGACCGTGGCTGAGCTTAATAGAATTAAAGACATGTCGATGTACCCGCGCTTCGTTCGTATTACAACATTTGGAGTATTCACATTTGAATTGCTTTAATTACTTACGAGTATTGTGATAGAGATTTTGTATATTTTAATTTATTTTTTTTAATTTCGCAAGTTCTCGAAAATTGCTGTAGCGCTACATCTCTTACGATTTTTACAGGACAAACAGTAGTTCTAAAAGTTGTGCTAGGTTAAGGTAATGCACTTGGGGAAATTATTTATTTGATGCGCGTCGCGGCCGGGCGCGACCGCGACAGTAATGCCTACTCGAAGACATTCCATCTTCACGATACCTGTTAACTAAATATCTGGCCGATGTTCGCTGAACTCCAAATTGTAGTGTGGCATAGCGGCGTGGAGCAAGTGCGTGCCCGAGTAAGATATTAGCGTTATTTTTATTTGAATTTGTAATATTGCATATATTTTGTTAATTTATCCACAAAAATACTAATGCAATTAGCCTTAGTGTTATGCAATATTGATTTATGTCCTACCAACTACATGGAAATTTATTGTAAATGACAGTGTAAATCTAATAATAAAAATTCAAAAGTCCATATATTTGGTTTTATTGGTTTTACTTTCACACCCAAAAGATAAATATGTTCATGATACGCACGAAGGCATTATCAAACTACACATTTCCAGTATGCACAGACCCATTTTACGGAAATACAATGATATATACAATGCCAGGTCGGTCAGCTTGTGGCTACTAAACATGTTGTACAGGTTCATAGTGTCGTCGTGTCATATGTGCCTATTACAGGGCGAACGCAGGTATATTTTTCAAAACGTTTTTAGCAATGAATTAATTTAAATGGTTTTCGGTTAATAAAACGTTTAAACCTTTTTTAATGGAATCTGCGCTGCACTCAACGAAACTACGACACTATTATGCCTGTATTCCCCGAAGGGTTAGGCAGAGGTGTACCAATGTACACCTACGAAAATTAAAAATTTTATTCAGTTTGTATTTGGCAGCGTGGTAAATGAAAACATACCCTATGGAACTTAATAGGCAATAATCATTGTTCATGATTGTCGCCGCACACTATGTGCGGCTGCGTCCTGCAGATAAACCGGAAACCGGGTTTTAAAAACGTTATTTTAACGTTAAGTTCGGCCAATAAAATGTTCTGTTGTCCGCTGAAGAAAGCTGTTTTCACTACAAACACCCTTTCGGATTCCTACGGAAATATAGACATTGTGAGATACCTAAAACATTATTAGTACACTAGTTACCATATAACGGGATGAATCGGTACAAAACTTACAAGGGGTTTTTACGTAGAAATATATAGGACTCTTGTTTTTACTAAATCATAAATAACAATATAATGTCCTTGTTCGCAACAACATAAATTATTGCAACGTTATAATCTTTTTTCAATTTACCCCTGCATTCCTATCTACCCCATTTTACACTAGTGCGTTAATGGTAAGTGTTAATGTGCCAACCATACTACATGATAAAAAAAAAACAACGGGTAGAAGTCGAATATAATATTTAGAGGGAGGAAGCCATTAATATTATAAACAGAAGAGATAAGACCGTTTCACTTATAATAATTGTTCACTTTGTTAAGTTCTGTCGTAATCAAAATTTCCAGCTCCAGACACGCAAGTCAGAAGTTTTCATTTTTTACAACTTATTACTAAAATATTAATAATTCATTACAGTTGAGTAAACAACGCTATCACAAATATTCGGTAAGTACCTACATTGGATAAAATGATTGAAATACTTAACTACTAAACAAACGTTCCAGCTGTTAGGTCTAATCATTTTTTTTTTCCTGGGCATATTTTACCAAAGTAAGTGAAAATAGACCAAAATCTTTTCCGCCTATTTCCAAATTATCTTATTAAGTGGAGTTTTATGTCCAACCAAAACTTGTTGTGTTAATTTTCTAGCTTCGGAAGGTCTATGACCTTAATACTAATAGGTAACTTGTTTACAAAATAGAAGTAATTTTTGAATAAAAGGCACCAGTAGAAATAATAGTCTAAAATTGTCAATACGCAAATAACAAACTGGTGATTAAAAAGCGTCCTGTATTTGTATGTGGGAAGACTTCAGCCCTGCAATTTCACATTGTATAATCAAGGCTACATAAGCATCCAGTGGTCATGAGACAATAATACGACGTGTCATCATTGTTCTAATGCAAGAGAAAGATGAATCTATAAAAGACGTAGAGCGCGGTTTTCTTCGCTTCGGAACAGTGTTTCTGTATTTATACAATCAAATTGACTAAAAATAACAACGTAATAATCGATGTAGTGCAAGAGGTAGGTTTTGATAAGAAGAAAATCTCCAATTATCTTTGGGTCCTATACCCCACCCCCGTATGTCTCTAGTGCCAACAAGGGGGTTTTATCGCCCACTTTAAGGGACTGGCGTATGCGGAAGTATACATGCTTCCGCACTTTCCTTCACCGCGTGTAGAATGCTTTGTAATTAAACCGCCATGGTACAGTTTGCACGCAGCAACTGTCTGGGGGTTTATGTGTGACCAACGTGCTAATGCACAGTAAAAACAAAGCCACAAAGTATTTGAGCAAGCTTGGTAGGTACAGATAGATAAAAATATCTAGGACTTTACACACCCTGGAAATTGTTATTATTATAAGTTGTACCTGTTATAGGAATATCTATTTTTTTTATAGATTACACCAACATCGATATGGTATTGACAATTATACTAAAACTATTATATTATAATTTTATAACACCTTGCAATGAAATCTGCCACCATTTTTTTTTGTTCATTTTATATATTTGATTGGTCTCCGTTTAGGAGTAAGAAGATTTAAGAGGCTTTTGTAGTAATCTATTATGTCAATTAAGTATTATTATTTTTGTTAATGTGTGTTTTTCTTTTAAACGCCGTCAATGTCGGGTATATATTTAGATAGATATATTCTATTTGGGTAATTTAAACATCACATACAGTGCCTACCTAACAATAGAGTACAAGACGGTCCTACACTAATCTAAGAAATAAAATTCTACATTAATTTGGTTTACTTTACTTATGATTATAACATTCATACATTGTTAGGCGCATTAGGCAATGTTTGATTCATCACGTTTGGGCCTAGCAGGGTCTGATAGACCACACTAATGTAATAAGTTTACATACACTCATATAAGGTTAAATGCTAATCTTAATATTGTTACATAAATGCCATACATGGTCTATAAAAAAATATTTCTTAAATGTCAAATAACTCTAAATAATTAATTATTGCAATTCATTAGAGTATGTTAATGAAGCATGTTCAGAACTTCAGATAGCTTTCAACAAACAATTCTGACGGTCGAGGGGCAGATACTCTGTACACACATATTTAAATTTATAGCTACGAGGACCGACCCAGTCCGATATTTACCGCAAAACACACTCCGTCTCATTACAAAACGAGCTGCAATCTTAGTTATTGAACTTTATTCCGTCTACAGTAAAGACTAGTACAAAAGCTGACTTAGGACAAGTCTAACTTGTCCCAAGTAAGTTGTTATCAAATCAAATAATTTCTTTATTTTTCAGATTAAAATCCATATGTAAATAGAATTTGATATTAAATTAATGTACATAATTAATTTAATACCAAATAAAAAATAAAACAGACGTACATAAAATTCATCCACAATAAAATATAGAAATACAAATTAAGAAAAAAAAAACAATTCTAATTACTGTTAAAGATCAGTAAAATAAAACTAATATAATTGAAAGAAATTAACTTAAAACCGACATAGCTGACCTCAGACGGAATAACATTCAAAATACAATAACTGCCTCTTAAGCTGGGTACTGACCGGCGCTCGGGGCGTAATGTAACATTAGCAGCGAGCATGTTACGTTACGTCGTGTTCTAATTTCCGCGTAACATGCTCGTTTCGAACTCTTTGCTCGCCCGTACTTCAGATTCAACAAATAATCACAACTAATAAACTTAAGGCCCGAAGTACCTAGAATCGACGCCTACGTGCGGTCACTCGTGACGAGTCGCTGCGACCTACTGACTGAAGCGCGTAACACTCAAAGAATTCGCCAAAAAACCGACACCGGGGTGAGGCGCTCGGAGCGAGCGCCTCGTATCCCCGTACTGACTGAACAAAGCTCGCTGTGTAACACGTTACATTACGCCTTGTAACGTCTTTAGGACGCTTGGCATGTGTCAATTCGTTTTGTAATGAATCTGTAAGGCCCCATTTTTTATCGACATTAGCAAAAGTTGTGACAACTGTCAAGTGACTCATCTCCACTATGTTCGACTGTCCACACCCTGTGCTGCACAAACGCGAATATTACCTCAAGAAGCAAAATAAGGCACAAATTAACAACAAATTGTAAATAATAAATAAAATTATACTATGAATACTTACTTGAATTCAGAATCATAAATAAAACTTTATTTTGGAGTGAACATTTTCAAATAATATAAATTTTGGTTTCAATAGAATTTAAACTGCTTATGATGTAGTAGTTCACAAACGTGATAATTTAATAACATTCTGAATTCAAGTTCTGGCAGTATTCGTTAGAGACTAGGATGAATATAGCACACTAAGATCATATTAAGAATCATCCATTTAAAATGCTTAGCTAATAATTAATAATGTATTCGGACCGGAAGATACCTCAGTGAATTTAGGTGAAGTGAGCTTGAGCTGAGCTGCCATCTCAACTATTGTTCAGGTTAGGTTCAACCTAGTTCAGGCAAATATGCAACTGTGTTCTATTTTAAACGGTAAGATATTTATTGTAAATGTGACTTTTTTAAATTAAATAATGTAATATTATTATTATATTGTTAGAAATGGACAGGTCACCTCATACAGCAGTTGGTATGTTAACAAATTCGTTCAGCGAACCTGGGCAGTATAAATACAAATCACCCACTCTCCTTATTACTACAGCACGGAATCGCACGGTACATAGCTGCCCAGTATAAAGCTATGACTAAACACTTAGAAGCAACGTCTAGGTACACAATAATGTGATAATACATTGATATACTTGATCGAAGATTTAAAATCACTGTTCACAGTCATCGGTAGTTTAAAATACTTAAGTACGAACGAGACTTGGAATATAATCCTAATATTCATAATAATGGTCGTGGATTAAAATATTGGCTCCGACAATCGATTGTAAGCGTATTACACATTCCCTATCGATAGTGACTTATAATAAATACATAGGGTTATTTTTTTAAATAACAACTAATGCTATTGTTCAATTCATCTTGTCGAGCTGGGAGGCCATAATCGCATGGAACAGTTGTGGCTGTACTCTTATAACATGGATAAATAAAAAACTATGCTACTCCCTGTGTCACTAAGATTAACTGCAAAAAGTATAGAATATAAAATATGCATAATACGTTAGCTGATAAAGTTAATGGTTCGCTTTATAAATTGAACTAACACTACAGCTACAATATCTAGATTCAACGCCATTATCTTACCACAACAATGAAGTTCGACATTGAATATACAATATACCCATTTAGCCTATGCTACCCTGATTCTATTCTACCATGTACCTCGTCCATGACGGCCCATAGACCTCGACAAATCAGCCGTACGATAAAAGAACCCAGCTGTTCACAAGTCTACGTTGTTTAGATTAGATCCGGAGTGCGTGGGCAGGTCGTCGTGGACCAGCAGCGTCCCTATAGGGACCACAGCATCATCCCTTTCACGCAGCTTTCTCATCTCGTTGCGCAGCTTGTCCAGTACTGCGTAGTTGGGCTCGTTGTGGCGCGCCTGGTCTTGCAGAAGGGTGATCTGCTGTTCTTCTAATTTCTTCTCCTTGCAGCTCTTAACGGAGCGGGAGCCGTATAAGCGGAGTAAAGAGCCCCACGAACGGACGTGAGGGTGCAGCGCCTGAGAGGAGAGGGGGGAAGGGTGTGAATTATCGTCGTGCTGTTTTTGGAAATTGTCGTATTTGGATCGACATAAGACACATGCAACTGATAAAATATCTATTGCATTTACAAGCGGAACTACTTACCTTTGCATTTTTAAATACTTTGAGAATCATTACTTATTACTATACTGCAAGATCAGGTTTACTAACCAAGTAAATCACTGTTATTCCAATAACAAAAATATAAAGAAATTGTAAGAATACTATGAATAAATAGTAAGAGTTAGAACATTTGGTTCCGTGTCTACCTGCAGTATGGCCTGCGAGGCGCGTTGCTTGGCTGTCTTCTTGTTCTTGCTGACGACGGTGGCGCTGTGCTTGCCCACCGTCATGGTCAGCTCCATCTTCTGATACTCCAACTTCTTCATCTGCACATTCATGTTATTAAGTACCAGTCTAATAAATGACAAGCGCAGTCAGAGGTGGAAGTATTTGCAGTAGCTTGCACAAAAGAACTATACTATTTCTTTGACTACAATTGAAATGCTTATCATACTAACTTTGAAATAAACACTAAAATAATAGTTTATGCTTTTTTACATTACATCATAATTATTTAAAACTAGATGACCCATTAAAGTTTGTACCACTAAAACGTGTTTTTCCTAAAGTCTAACAAAACGGTATTTCCGAGTATATAGACGGATATGTTGTAGTGCGTTACCTCGGTATGTATGTGTCGGTCGCCGGCGCCGAAGTTCCGCAGCAGACAAGTCCGCAGGATGGCGTGCGGCGAGGGCTCGCACGTGGCGGCGCAGAACTCGGTGATGCGCGGGTCCTCGATGCCCACGTAGTCGAAGAACTGGCAACATAACTGCGACAACTCGTCATTCGAACGCACCGACCAGCCGAGGTGGTGGGAACCGACGATACATCATCATTACCGTGCGTTTGGGAGTCAAGTATACTATAGCCTATATGAAACTCATAGTGTAGTTTCCTACCGGCGAAAGAATTTTTCTAATTGGAACAGTGCTTACAGAAATGACCTTTACTTACAAATAAAATGAAAAACCAATTTTATAATATAAGCATAAATAAGTCGTCGGCACAGTATGACTTCTATTCTCTATTAGCCGTCGTCTCAGTATTAGTACACGTCTAGCCATATTATTTATTGTCATCATTCACACAATCGGTTTATCGATGGCTCGGTCTTCCGCTACTCACTAATCGACTTTCCCACTCAAAATGTTCTCGTCTTACTCTGACGTGTCTGTTGCGCCAAAATAGTTATTTCAAATCGTAACAGTAACGTTTAAAATTTGAATTTCGTGGCCTACCATAGTGAACCCCTCTTCGGTATCTTTAATATCGGTACTAAGTTATATATACACTTACAGTGAAATCCGGTTCGTTCTGGTCGTTGGTCGGGGCGTGGTGCGGCGCATGCGCGTCGAGATCGTCCTTCATTTCGGGTATGAGGATATGTATGGAGTTGCGCGCGGCCGCGGACTTGGCCTGGCGCTTGCTGGAGCCGTGGCCCACGCCGTACTGCATGCCGCCGATGAACACGGTGGCTTGGTATGGCGTCGAAGCGTTCTCTGTGTAGCACCAGGACATTTAGTGCTTATCATCTTACAGCTTTGCCTAACCTGGTGTACGCTAACAAAGAGCTGGCCGTACGTGCCATGGACAAAGTAGAAGAACAATGCTTTTTAAAGGTTTTATGTGAGGATAGCAGATAGTATCTCAATACCAAAATAAAACATGATTACAAAGTACAGTTATTTATCGCGTGTTATATTTTTTCTCATCTATTTTAAGTATTGTGTCTTTAATTATTATAGTTGGTTTCAACGGTAACCGTTGTAGTTAAAGTAAAATAAATAATACAAATAATGAATAATCGTGGTATTGTTAGTTTTCAAGCCCAAAATGTTTAAACGTAGGGGTGCTGTTCAGCGTCCTCACCGAGCTGCCGGAACTCGTACACCGGCTGCTTCTGCAGCGCGCGCCGCACGTACTCGTGGAACACGGACAGGTAGCTGCGCCCGTTCATGTTCATCACCCAGTCGCGCTTGTTCACCTTGCCCGCTACAACAATTCACCTTTTTAATTTGCCTGTTTTACACCAACCATAAGACATATTCTTAACCAGAACTACTAAGTTATACTGCCATCTTTTTATTCTGCAAAAAGAGGTGACAATTAATATGGCTGACATAAGCAAAACAAAATGGATGCGGCTACAAATACTGCATACCCCCCGGTAATGGACAACTTACCAGCGTTCTCTTCGCCCGGGGTGGCCGGCTGGGCAGGGATGGTGATCAGTTTGGTACCCTCAGGTAACGTGGGGTATTGAAGCGTCTTCCTCGCCTTGGTATACTTGCGGCGGTCGGCCCAACGCCTAAGGACACGTTCATAGAGTGTTAAAAGAATGAAGGGTAATGTTTAAAAATCTTTTTGTGCATTTTCATGAAAATATTACTCCGCGAATTATCTTATGTCCACGTAAATTCGAAGCCAGTAATAAATACTCACTTGAAATGCATGATATTAACTGTTTTGAACTTGAACAGTCTCTTGCAGTAATTGTTGATCTGTTCGGCGGTGAGGTGCTGCGTCTTCCAGCTGGTATTGATCGTCTCGACCCGCGGGGGCGGCATCACGATGCCCCCGGGCAGCACAACTGGCTGTCGATTCTGCGAGGTTTCCGGATCTCCGTTAGCTTCTGTGTAGATAGCTATATCGCTTTTAATATCCCCATTCGTGGCAACCGTTCCTTCATTACCTTCCACAACCAATCCTTCCGGCTTGTCTTCCCGTCGTTCTTCAGGATTTTCTATAGCTGATTGTTCGAACTTTTCAACTTGAACTAACCTTCTATTACTTTCATCGGTCGATTCTCCATGCCCATTAACTACAGTTTCTTCAGGCTTCCCCCCGAACCTGACATGGCCGTTAAGATAAGGACACTGGCCCTCAAGAACTTCTTCTTTGATTGCCAACTCCTTGTAGTCAGACTCTTTAACAGCACCAGTAAAGTCACTGCTGTCCGGGCTGTTCTCAAATT
The DNA here is from genome assembly GCA_947462355.1 of Caradrina kadenii. Classification (NCBI taxonomy): domain Eukaryota; kingdom Metazoa; phylum Arthropoda; class Insecta; order Lepidoptera; family Noctuidae; genus Caradrina; species Caradrina kadenii. The sequence continues at coordinate 585,113 of OX381693.1, read as the reverse complement.
TTGTGTCTTGGGGACAAACCCAGTTGCCGCTGCGGATTTGTTCCGCGATTCGCTTGTCGATCTCAGACTGCTTGTTCTCCTCTTCAAGCGCCCGGCGGTACGCTAAGCATGGTATAGCACTGATTGGTATTTCGTGACGCTGCAAATGAAGGGCCTTGTTATCATCTAATACATGATTGTACAAAATAATTGTAATTGTACAACACCCCAGAGTTTTCGTTCCTTACCCGAGTATTCCCCTTGCCAAGGAAGTAAGGTTTGGAGAGTGTGCACACCCGGGACGCACGGTGCATGTAGATGGGCATGCCGCTGATGTGACGCACCATGATCCAGTCTAGAGGCAGGACTTCGAAGTGGTTCACGCCCTTCTCTGTAGAGCGGGAAGGTATGAGTGGACATCGCGTGGTTTATGCGTCTGCTATTAAATATACAGGAAAGTTGTTGTTAAACGAATGTCAGCAGAATACGTGCTATAAAAGCTCATCATTCGGTTCAGGATGGTTGATATAAATGAGGCTGATCTACGCGTCATGTGTGTGAATGGGCGCTGTCAGTTGGGATTGGTCATCCCGTAACTGACTGGCACATATCTTTATTATTTTATATTTCTTTTGTATTTAAATATAGAAGCAACAAGAATAATGTGACCAACATTTTACAAATGCTTGATTGAAAAGACTGGCCGTGGAGTTTCTTGGTCGTGCTTCTCCAGAGATTTACCTACTTTTTTAAACAAACAATTAGGTTCAACTTTCTGAGTAACCGATCGACTTTTGGACAGTTCAAAAGTACCTGTAGATAGTTTAATTGAAATACGACAATGCATTGACTTTTATACCTTAGGATACTGAAAGTTTGTATTGCACCTTCCAGTTCCCTCTGAAGTTGTCGCAAGGTACAGACTTGTTTTTTTGTGACGTCGAACCAACGCCTCTCAAGAATATAATGCCTACCTTCTAGAACAATCTTCTGTGTAGTTATGTAAGCTTTTTCCTTCAGCTTGGGAGCTCCTTTGAAGTCCTCTGGGAGATCCTCGTCTAGCATTCTCTCGATTTCCTCTTCTGGGAGACCTTAGGATAAATCTATGAATTTTAGTAGCCAATCTTGTTATTTCTACATAAATTTGTGTCAGACCTACAAGCCTTAGGTGGCTCTTACAGGCATTAGACCAGGGGGTATGTTTAGAAAGCACTAGTTGCAGACAGAATATAAAAAGATAAACAAAAAAAAAATTCTGCACAAAGTCAATCTTTCCTAGCAGACTAATACTTTGAAAAAATAAAATAAAAATAGTTTATTAGTTTGTGCTCGGGGTATTCTTGAAGAATTACAGTAAGTAGGTAATTTGATATATATCGGATACTAATGGCGGGAACAGAAAGTATTTAGAGCTTTTTATAATAAGATAAAATAAAAAAGTACAATATTACCTTATATTCGAACAAAGGATTGTATGGGGATGTTTGATAAAAATAAATATTAATAATAAAATTTGTCTTTTCTTTCCCCCTCTTGATTATTGAGTAATGGCAATAGCAGACATTAAATAATAGCAGATTGATAAGATTTTAGTCAATATTTGTGAGAATTTGAATAACCAAATAACTCTTCACCAAGTAAATCTATACTAATATTACAAAGCTAAAGAGTTTGTTTGTTTGGCTGAACGCGCTAATTTCAGGAACTACTGGTTTGAATTGAAAAAATCTTCTCTTTGTGTGTCTCTATAGGCTATATAACATCACGCTACGACCAATAGGTGCGGAGCAGTAACCAAAGATGTAACGTAATGCGAGTGAAAAAACTACGCAGACGCAGTCGCGAGCAGAAGCTAGTTAAATTATAATTGTATTCCTTATTGCATGAATCAGTTATGTACATAGTTACAAGAGAGAAGGACACAATAAATAAGTCATACCATGCAAGAAGGAAAAAACTCAACACACAACTACCCTCAGAGCTCTCGGATTCTTCCTCGTTGGTGTCCTCGTCATTGGACTTCACTTCATCCAGCACTTTGAACTCCTTCAGTCTCTCCAGCTCTTCGGGATTTACAAAGTTACCGTAACTATCTTCGCTACCAAACTTGTCATCTCCATTTTCGGCATCATTATCTGTTTCCATACCAGGTGTATTTGAAGCTTCACCATTATTTAGCTTTTGCTTTTTAGCAGCCGGCATCTCCAATTGAGTTTCTTCACTCATGTTATTCTGTCTAAAAATAGTTATTAGTTTAAAATGCTTATACCTTCTTAATGAGCGAAGCCAGGATCCTGCATTATAACATTAATGACTGATAATATTTTAATATGCACCTGTATTTTAACTTTTTATCAAGTAATGAATTGGTTAATTATTTATAGTGCTGCTCTAAATGTTAAAACTTTTAAAAGCAGATAATATCACAGACTCCTGGCTTAACTCATCTTACACAACAACAGCAAAATGTTAGTACATCAATATTACACCAACAACTAAGCACTCAATAATAATTCATCATCATCTACAAATTTCAACTAGCTATTGCTGCAAATACTGTGGCTGAAGAGGACTGTGATGGCTGACAAAAACAAAAAGAAACCTAATGTAAAATGACCCTTTATGTCACTAGGAAGGTATTGATTAAATAATACTCTATGTTGAAAATGAGGACGCAACTTTAATATGGGTTCATGGAACACTTGAATATTTATATAGGAATTACAAAGGTTATTATGACAAAGTGTAATTTTAATCATAACAGTATTCCAGCAATAATGGTGTCAACAAACACCTGCAGGCTTTTACCTTTGAGGTTATTCACATGAACTAAGCCCAAAAGTTGTTGTAAGATCGTCCACAACTAGCGATGGCACTGAAAATCCAATGTGCAACAACAGTTGGATTCCAACCATCGCTCGATGTAAACTTTCGTTAATTCTGTGACCGCGTGTAAGGCGTGCTCTACGGCCGCGAAGATGTGGCAGAGTTGCGACAGACTAGGGCTCCGACCGTATATACAGAGTCTAGTCTGTAGCAAAACCGCTTTAAACACCCGCAGGATACCACCTCGGGCAACGCTGCTTATGCATTCCTGTGTTCTCTGCAAAGATAACTTGAGACTTCGGACTTGCAAAAGGGTCAAATTCAATAAAAAAATCACTTGCCAACAATACAAGAAATAAAATAAGAATATCATTAAAATCAGACCGTTTTGCAAGCGTGCAATGAATAGTTTTACTTACGTGACCCAAATGCACTCAAATAAAATAGGCAAAAAAGGAGTATAAAAAAGTTTGTTTTTGTATAATTCCACTAATTCTGTGAGTGCTTAACTTAACTTATAACAATTAACAGTTTAAATACTTCTACACCAAAATATAATTAGAAATGAAAGATTTTGACAATTTAACACAGCCTTGTCTTATGAATATGATTTGACTTTACTGAATTACATTCCGTTTACGGAATTTGTGGGTGTCACATTACCACAGACCATTAAGTCCGCACTTCAGTCATCAAATTGAATCACAAGTTCAATACGCAAAAAGCTGTGTAAATTGGCAATTTTAAAATTAATGACCTTAGTTGTGGCGTTAAGGCTAGCTCCAAAATTGTTTCAAATTTACCTAACTATCTTGAATGACTTAAAGCCACGTGAAATGAAACGTATAGATTTTGTTTGTTTGGTGCTCCCACACAAAACATTACCATTTTAGATGGAAAAATTTGGAGAGAATTAAATGGAGGAATCCCATTTATCTGCTCTACTATTTTATTTAAAAGTACTCATAAATTTTTTTAATGGAATTTGATGTAAGCATCTACTAATCAGTGTGTATTCATAGTTCGTTAATTTGTTGCACTCGTGCAATCAAACCACAGGCATAAATTTACAGTGAAATAACTGGCACTTAAAATGCTCTGTTACCGGGATCATTATTATTCGTTTCCGTCCACATAAAATTAGGGTAAAACATAACGGAATATGGAAACACTCGGAGGGCATTATTCGGAGACTAGCTTTAGGTTGATATAGATAGAGTCCCTAACTCCCGAATCAATCAATAGTCGCAGAACGAAAGGGGAAGGGGTGACCAGATGAAAAGACGAGGGTGCATCTCTCTCTAACTACAGTGCAGTTGTTTTCACATCTGCATTGCAAAACCTATCTATAGCAATTATACCAAACCTGTCTATCGATTGAAATCTGTACGTTAGTGGCTACCATGGTGTAATATGTGGCCACGACGACAGATTATTGAGTGCGTGAGTAAGCATCAGAAACTTACAACTATGACCGAGGCAAAATATTATACATTAATTAATTGCTATCATACAACACGCATCCGATTGTAGATTGCCTAAAATATACGTCAGATAATGTTTCGCTAATATTATCTGACGATTCTCGACGATATTTAATTTGAAATTAAATGTCCTGCGCGAGGATTTAGAGATTTCGTAGAGATTTCATTTAAAAATAACATAAGATATTTTTAAAACCAGGATAAATAAATGTAATTTAATTATAATACACGATGTTATATGATGATGAATCTCTGTATTTTACTTAAATAAACCAAAATCACGATTTGCCTGAAATAAAATCTGGCATCGCTGCCACAGCATGAGACAAGCGCAGCAGGCCCAATTGTTTTAGTACCTAGTAGGGTTGTTAGGTACTTAGGAGGTATAACGTTATACGGGCAACGCTACACAAGTGCCGCAAATGGTTTGCTAAACCTGCTTTTCAATCAATTGCATAATGGCGGCACGTCATTCGCGGTGCACGCCTTGCGATCTATTTTCAGTCTAGTGGCTTTAGAAAAAGGGCACAGGAAAATTAAAATTGTCGGATTATTTTAAAATCACCTTTATTTTCCACAGAGTAGTTGAAATATTTTAGATTTATTTACCAAGTAGTACACACCATAAGTCCTTAGATTTATTATAACCTGTAAGCACAGACATTTAGACACAAACAAAATACATCGAAATAATATTTTCACTTACAACCTATGAACATTATCACAGTGGTTTGCAGCAGTCGAGACATTCGAAGAAAGCTGCATACATTATTTTTACCCTCATATTAATTAAAAATGTGACAACCTTAATCATTTTTTAGTCACACAGAATAGTAAACTAATGGAGTCTGTACTGAATTCTTAATTAGGCTATTTTTGATTGAATGCCTGCCTGCCATCGGCGTTAACATATTGCTTTATTCAGTATTATTTGAGGTATTCGATGGACATGAAGGGCGAAAAGCAGTTTGAAGGACTTGCCTTCGAATCGATTTTGATAATGATTTGTAGAGTAGAAAAATATGCTTGAATTAATCCGTTTGCACTCCATTAACTTACTAATCCATGGTTTAGTAATTTTTTGTTGTTTCTCTAGACATTTTGTACGTGTGGGTTTGATGTCAACAATATAGCCACATTTTTATTACACTATTTATATAAACTACGCTTATATGAAGGCTACGCAGTGAATAGAAAACACTGAGTGCTTTTGTTACAGTACATTTATAGGACACAATCACGAATTAAAACATGTACTACAAAAATATATTATGTTACTTATTTATAGTTGTGAAGGGTGTCGTCCACGAGTGTACCTGTGTACGTAGTATAGTAGCAATGTAGCAGCTGTGGGAGAAGCTCACTAAGTATATCAATTTTATGTGGTGGACGAAACGCCAGCAATTAAATAATTATGGAAAGTACAAGAAAATATTGTAGCCGCCACGAGTCGTGAGCAAAAACGTCAAGTTAATTTTTGGGTCACTTTCTGGGTTTTTTTGGTCACCGACGCTGTACGCGATTGGTCTGTCAGTCGGACCGACTGCTTAACTTGACGTTTATGCTCACGACTCGTGGCGGCTACTATACAGTTTTCTTTATAAAATCAAAACCATTGGCCAGGTGTCCACATTTTGTACAGAACATACACACTAGTAATTAAATTAGGGCGTTTTAAGTGTCGAGCCTACTTACTTTCTTATCCAGGAAATTACCCCCCGGCCCCCTCCACCCCCGCAGCCTAGACTCTATAGTATCTTACTAGCTTACTATTTATTACATTAAACAAGCATGCGGGCCAACCCGTGTGACAATACAAAACGCCCTAGAGAAGGGAAACTAGATACAACACTGCTAAGCTAGAAAGATGGTAGGCAGATAAAAGAGAAGCCACACAGGCGTAGCGTCGTGGGGCCGCTAGCGCTTCCTGCGGCGCGGCTTGGGCGGCGGCGCCACACTGACGCGCGCGCTAGCCAGCTCGTCCGGCGACGCGCCGGCTTGCTGCTGCAGCTGGCCGCGCGCCTCCACGAAGAACATCACGTCGCGGAGTTGTTCTTTTAATTCAGTTACCTGGGGAGAAAAGTACAGTTAACAGGGAGGGTTTAAGTTGAATGATAAATCTCACAGGTTAAAAAGAACGATGATAAAGCGAAGATGTACGAGTTTAATTACTCATTTACCAAAACATGACTAGACTACTTTTCTTTCTGATCTCTTCAAAGCTTTACCTCTTTGACGAAACTCTCTTCTCGTATCTTGGCCCTGGCTTGCCACTCGGCCTGGCTACTTGCCAGAGCCGCTGCCAGGCCTCTCTCTTCAGACAACTCATTTTGCAGTATTGAAAGTCTAAAATGATAAAAAAAATTACATTGAATAAGTGGGTTTAGTTCTATATATTTTTCGGAGCAATTGCAATGATTTTGGATATTTAACGCTGATTAATTGAAATTTTCCAAGTATAAGTTTTCGATGTATATTATTTAACTGTTACTGCTGGATAGTAATGTAAAATATTAGCCATAAATCGAATTAGTGTGACGTCATTAATTGAATTATTGAGATGTTGGGGTCGGCTTGTTTTGTCAGAAATAAGGTCAAATAATCGGATGACCAAGTGTAATATTTCCAATTGTTAACTGATTATTGCTAAGCATTGGATCAAGGAGAAAATTAAGAGAAAAGTGTAAAATGTAGTTTGTATTAAACGAGTGTGTGCATGTAAGCTAGGGTGGAGGTGTGGGGGGTGTTACACTGCCTGTGTTAAATAACGTGGAAAACAAGCTCATTAGAACAAGTAATACTTGTTGGTAACTTGTAGCAGCTTCCTCTCAAGGGTCTTGTTCTCCCTGGTGAGGGCGCACAGCTGCTCGCTCAGCTTGGACGAGCTGGCTTCAGCCTCGGACGCACGGAACCGAAGCTTCTCCACCTCGTTTATATGTTCTGCTTCTTTTCTGTAGAAGAATTAGTCAAGTTTGAGTTTATGAGATATGCCATGAGTGTAAAACGAGAAAGAGAAAGAGATTTTTGTACGAAAATACCCATTTGAAATAAATTAAAGGCTTCATTCATATCAATAGATGATATTAATTGTGTTTGTCATTTAAAATGAAACCAAAATGTCATACAATAGTCTGACTTCCTATTAGGTATTTGACACGATTAACTTATAATTTCAAAATACAATTTCTCTACAAAAATCACTTAGTTGTAGACCCTGAAAAATCCATTAATCTTCAATTAACAGTAATTAATGATTTTTAGCTGGTTTGACTCAACAGTTAGTATATAAGTGACGTCACAGTTTACTATTTTTACCGGACTACGGCAAAGCCAAAGGAGGGTTATGATTTTGACAGGCTATGTATGTATGTATGTGTGTTCATCTGTTCCCTCATAGCTCCTAACCTACTTATTGGAACTCGACAAATGAGGTAGCGTTAGAACCGTCTTGATCGTTCGCTGAACATAGGCTACGTGACGTGTCACAAAACTTAATGTGGAGCTTTTTAGCAGACAAAAAGTAAAAAAGAAAGATAAATACGCCGTGTTTAGTATCATTTGAAAGGGCTTCACTTGTATATTTACAAAATATTGTTCAAATTTCAAGTGGCGCCCTCAAGCGGAAGAAAAGTCACGTGTTAAAAAAAAACGTTAAGATAAATACACCGTGTTTGATAATTGATATCATTTGAAAGAACTTTACTAGTACGTGCCAACAATATCGCCATTATCCTTCTAGCAGATAACATCGTGCGCAACTAAATCGAAATAATAACATGCGCTGGGAGTACCTCCACGCGGTGAATTAAACAATTTAGCTTTTGCAAGTAAATAGTATAGAAGTACAGTGATTTAACACCAAAATAGTTTAAATAGTAAATGTAATAATGTAGTCACACGTTATATATATTAGCTACCAACCGTAACAGTTTAATAACGTGTGACTACGGCTTTTCTTTCTTTTTTCTTTTTTTAAAACGTTGCCCCACACTAGGAATATCTCCTGTATCGTGGATGCGTCTACAAACATATAAACTCACATACACAAATAGCCAGACCCGGAACAACTATCTGTAGGTCATACAAATATTTGTTCCGTGCGGGAATCGAACCCGCGACACGCAGCGCAGCAGCCGATCGCTCAGCCACTGCGCCAACCGTGCCGTCGTTTTATTTTGGTTCTGTTCTTATTTCTCCAGTACCTAACCTTGATTATTTCATCATCCTAAAATTCTTGTTTTATACTTTTTCAGAGTCGTTTTTTTTGTCGTAGTCGGGTACCTATCTGTTTTTATCACATAAAATGTATAGGGGGAATCGCGTTTTGAAAATACATAAAAAGTATGTCAATTGATTATTAGTGTCAACTAGACAATTTGCACGTTACGTTCGCGTGTTGGTGGTTGTTGTATTTGACAAAAAAAACTAGTTTAAGAAATGGTAACTAGTCCTGCAGTACGCCGTGGCTACTAACTTGTTCATCCTCTCCTCGTAGAACATCCTCTGGCGGTCGAGCTGCTGCGTGAGGATATAGGTAAACTCCAGCTGCGCAGAGTCCAGCTTCTCCCCGCCGCAGGCCGAGTCTTCGGAGGTGAAGCCTCCTTCAGCGGCCACCAGCTTGCCGTCGGCTTTGTTCTGGACTAGGCGGTGGACGAAGTTGTCTCCTGGCAGTAAATTGGTGACATACAATATTACATTGGAGCATAGTTGTGCCACAACGAGGAGACCTCTCATTTAATTAAATAATTACTTTTAACTATTTCATATGTAGCAATATGCCAAATGTGATACGTTACTACCCATCAATAACAATCCAATGTACATTTCAAACTTATGCTTACAATAGATGTTAAATTATTACTATTACATATCCACAATAAAACAGTTACTTCCAAAAATGGGAGAAATTTTCACGTTCATAGACAATCTGTCACAGATATCGATTTACCTACTATGCTGAAATATGCAGAGAGGTATAAAGATGTAATTACCTGCATAATCCCAGACCCGGTTTGATCCCAACTGCAAAGCGTATGTATGATTGGATGCTAAGAAATGTTTCGCCGCATGACCACCTTCGTACCTGTAGAGGAATTCAACCATCGTTTAACAAACAGCACTATAAGATTGAATAAATATCATGTTTGATTTGAAAATTGAAGGTAGGAAGGATTTTGAATCAGAAAAGGTTTTGTTGTGTAGTTTACGTTTATGCTTAAGAATTAAAAACATTATTGAATATGCCTCCATGGCCAGCAATGGTTGTAAGGCTGTACTGACCTGCCACATCCCACGTTGCCGCAGATGAGACAGATCCAAAGCGTGCCAGCTTCCAAGCCCTCCAGCAAGCCCTCAGCTACACCACTTATGTTCTCCCGCGTTTCGTCTCCGTCTTCTTCTGTACGCGAGATAAAATACAGATAATTACCGTTTCTTTTCTTACTTACGAGTTTATTAGCATACAATAAAACTTATTCATATACAATTATTGCAGGTATAAAGAGTAAGTGACTAATTCACCCCGGATACCGATTTGCAGTGAAGGTAAGAAAGGTTTTACCCTATAATCAAGGTGTCATGTTCTCTTTTTAAAATGTATAAAGCAAGAAACATTATCATTAAGTCTTTACTGAAAAAAGAGAACTGGTCCTCAAATTGAGTCTTGAGGCACGTCGGTTAGTACTAATTGGCAGGGTTGAAATACTGGTTTATAAACTATGGATTATGTTCTGCAGTTCAGTTAATACACCAGAAAAGTCAAGTTATATGACCTTCATTTTTCACCAACAAAGAGTGTTGTTGTAGGAACAATTGCTTACCAGCGAGTGAGGCTCGCTCACACTGGAAGCACGTGGCCTGGCCGCGCGGCTCGGGCGTCTGCGCGCAGCGGCACACGGGGCAGCGCGCGTCGCGCCAGCGCACGAGGCACTCCGCGTGGAACGCGTGGGCGCACTGCACGCTCAGCACGCCGGCCACGCTCTCGTCCATGCGCTCTAAGAGGAACAAAGATCAGTTGATCGTCTTGTAAAGATGAGTCAGAAATGAGTATGGCACTGAGAATATTAATGTAAGAAGTGATACTTACTCATCACCAAAGAAAATAAAAAAATTCTAGAAAGAACACAATTTGTGTTTTTTATATTATTGAGCAGCCTTTTATATTACTAACCTAGACACACAGGGCAAGTGGGCAGTTCAGTGTGCGAAGGTGGGGGAGTGCCATCGCGGGCCCACTCGACGCGCGACACCCACGCCATGTGGCACAGAGCGTTGGGCTCTAGGCTGCTGTAGGGAACCCCGTCGAAGGTTTCGTGGAACTCCTGGGCTGCGTGGCTTGTGCGGAACCTGATAAAATATACAATATGGATTATTATTTTTGAACATATATTTTTTGTGAGATAGTGGATAAATCAAACTTGTTGTTACAATTTATATCCATTGCATCGTGACAATTTCATAATCATAATGTGGATGTGACCACAACAGAGACTCAGGTTAATTTTTTTTTCATAAAATAATGATTCACTTACGTAAATAAAGCCATGTAATGATCAGGCGAGCCATCCCTCAGTACCCTCACATGGGCAATGTCCTGCTGGCAGGCAGCTGCAAAGGCCAGAAGATCTGGAGCTCCAAGTGCTCCTGGTACAGAGAGCAAGCACAGGGTCTTGGCTTCTTCTGCTTCTTTCATTTCACTGGAATATGAGTTGGTAATGAGGTGTTTGGAGGATATAAGTACAATTTATTGCAAATTCTTGGCAAAGGTTTTGAAATAATGAATATGTGAAAAAAAAAATTCTCTTGTAACTTTACCCCACTCTATTTATTTCTCTTGTATCATGGGTGTATTGAAACACATAATAAATTCACATACACAAACAACCAACCAGTACCTGACATGCTGGGCAGAAGCCAGTCATGCTGTCAAGTCAATTGAAGCTGTACATGTATGTCGTAGCCATGTGGGTAAGTATTCTTTTAATTTAAATCTTACTTTTCTTTATAAAGATGCAAGACCCCCTTAGTGACTTCAACGAGAGGGTTTCCACAAAAGAAGCTGATGGTACCCTCATCCTCCGACATGCTATTGTCTGGAGGGGACCTCCTAGAGCTTGTCGGCAGGATCCCAGTGTCTGTGTTAGGGCCTGTGAGGATACTGGCATATGTCTCCACTGTAATGGTCTTGGACTCACGAGCTCCACGGTCTTTCTTCTTCTGTTCTTTAGCAGCTTCTAAAAAAGGGTTTAGTTATTCAGAAACATACAGTAGGTTCAGGATTCACTACTAATTGGTTTAGGGATAGATGTTTGTTTAAATTGGTGATGTTGGCAACCAACTTAATACCTAAGTGTGACAATTACATTAGTTTCACATACATTATTACATTACCATAATTATCAACACCATACAGATAGCTAAAACAAAAATATAATAATGTGGTAATTTTTACGATAAACATTATTAGGAGTGTTATGATCTTAAAATATCTGATACTCTGATGGCCGTGTATTGTAAACACCACGTCGATGTTTTCTAAAAGTACAGCTGTTGCTTTGTTTGCCTCAACTTTTGGCAACATCATCGAGTCGATCAAGTGTTGTGTAAATAGGTCACTTAAATATGTCTTACCCATTTCGGAAGAATTATCACCCATTTCGGGCAAATCTTCGTCAATTTCGATACGTAGAACACACAAAGACACGGACATTTACAATCCAATTATTTATTTATTCAAAATAAAAAAGACAGAGACGGTTTCGTTGAACCTTTAAACATCACTCTTGTATTTATTAAAATACTCTATCTATTGCGAAATTAGCATGATAATGCAAACAAAGCAATAAACTCGATAATTTTTTGGAAACAGCCACAATCTGACAATAACTCGTAAAAATAAAAAATATTTATGTCGGATGATTCCAGGGATATTAAAATTGAGATAACGTATGCAAAGTACTATTTGAGGGAAGGAGATGCAAGAGCAAAGGTGTGCTAAAGATACGAAACATGAACATTTTAACCAGTTTGCCTCTTTTTGACATGAACTGGCAATGGCCGTCCCTGTTGCTGTCACATTGACATTTGAGAGACTATCAGAGAAAAATAAAAGATTTTTTTTTTAAATTTCAACCTGCAAATTATTCTCACCTTTGAAAATCTAGATCGTAATAACAGCTGAGAGAAAATTACAATTTTTTAATTATTTATTCAGTATTATTGCAATTCGTCCAACGGATGACAAATGTCAAACAGAAAATTTTCTGAACGTATCCGAATATAGTTTGTTGTCCAAAAAAAAAAACACAGTACGTTGTTTCCTTTTTTCAATGTACATTGCGGATTTCAAAGATAGTAAAGACTCATTACCTGATACAAAAAACGCAATTTGTATCAATCGTCACAAAAGTCGATTTTATTTGATGAGAAATATTGAAGTAGAAGAAAAAAATATTCAATATGGCTACAGATCATACGACGTGAGCTGTCAGCTGTAATAAATTTGTTTCTTTGTGTTTATTACGCCTTTAAAAATGTTATGATCGCTACGTACTCGCGAATATGGGTGCGAAAGACTCAAAACCATCGTTTATATCATACGAGGATGCAGTGAAACGAGGTACGACAAGTGCATAAAGTTGATCTAAGTGCGTTGTAGGAATGTGATGAATATCGGTTTATTTTATTTGCAGTGACTGACAGTGAGTTGAGACGTATACGCGAAGCATTCAAAAGATGTGCCGGTGCAAACGGGACGGCCTTGAGCTTGGAGGCGTTCGTCCACGAAGTGCTGTGTGATGGAGTTCCCTACGAGGTGGCGGAGTGGCTCTACCAGGCTTGTGGCGGCACCAAGCGAGGCATCGCCTTCCGAGAGCTGCTGTGCGGGATCGTGGTCCTCACCAAGGGCAACATCGAGGAGAAAATAAAGTGAGTTGCATTCTGTGTTCATAGTTAGTTGTAAAAAATTACATCACGACAGTTATCAGATGATGTTTTAATGTGTTGTGTTAGCGCGAAAATATTCACTCTCTTATTATTGCGAGGCGTAAGATTCCGATCAGCATGAAGCAAGTATTTACATAATTAAAGGAGATAACAGGTAGTTGTTTTTTAATATTAGTAATTAAGTAAATAATGGTTTAAATTTATGGCATTTAGTGGCAGCTACTAATTTAAATGATATGGTTGAGTGAAGATTTAAATACTTATAATGATTTGTGAGTTTGTTGCAGTAATTTTCCGAGATTGTATTCATCATCTTGATACAATTGAATGAGCACCTAGGAATAATGAAAATATATTGGTCAGTGGGTTGTGTTAGGGGCACATTGTGTGGTTTAGCTTATTAGTAAGATGAGATCAGGGTGCTTTGTGACATTGAAGATGTAAAGATACATTACAATAGTTGAATTCAAATGACACTTGTATGTAATGTAAGAATAATATTTTTACACAAATATAAAATGTAGGAATTAATTAGTTAATTATTGTGAATTCAATTCAATTTATTTATTTTGTGAACATAGGTCTACTCTTTAGGTTGTAGTATTCATTAGCTTCAGATCAATTAATTCTAGTAATTCTTAAATTCAATTTAAAAAATCAATGCTTTCTTCATCTCTGTTCACTCTGTTCTTTGAAATATAAAATAATGCCATTATTTAATAATTTTAATAATGTTATTATAATTCTTGAAATAACGTATACATACGTGTATGTATGTATGAGTTTGTATTCCTCACAAAATATGTCTTGTTCATTCAGTTGGCAATTTTTCCATTTTTCTTTTACTTTTTGTTACTAAAAATAATACACACAATAGAATGTATTCATGATGTGATATTATTGTAGGTGTAAATATGACAATGATTGGCAGCTTATACTGCCATACAAAACTAAATTAGCATAATGCAAAATATTGTTATTTGTCAGCATAAGATTGAAATCCATTCAGTAATGAAGTAACCATGCTAAAATCAGCGATTTACTAACCCATGTATATTAATTCTAAGTCAAAAATAAAATATCAAAGAAAAAACTTATTCCAACAAAACATAGAATTAAGTGTGATTTTCCTCAATTTATTGGTAAAGTGTATCAAAATAATTCAGGTCCTATTGTGTGGTATTCATATTAATCTATCTCGGACTTCCTGCCTGTTTAATCACAAAAACATTGCATATCTCCTGGTTAATTATTTACATGACATCATCAATTTTGCTTACTTCACGTCTTTGTCTCCTACTAATGTTTAATCATACTTATTTTGTGTTACAATGTCTCTTTAGAGATACCTATTTTCTACTTATAGTATTGATGATTTGTTCAGTGTTGTTTGTTGATGAATCATTGATTTTGGTGTAGAGTTTAAATGCCAATATTATGATGATTTGGCTGGAAATTAATAGGGTATATCAATTGAATTTGATGATGCCATAAATGTAACTTGTGTGTGGTCTTTCAGTAATAGATTTTATTTCATTTGTAAACTGAGTAGATAAAGATTTTATTGCTATGCAGGCAGTGAGACTGGTGAGGTGTCTCTTCTTGATTTAGTAATACTGGAAATAGCTTCCCACCTCAGGGAAGCTATTTCACTAAACTATGCTCAAGATAACCTTAATCACTAGATAAACAATCAATGAGACAAAAAGAGCAAATTGAGAAAAAGATGATAACCACTTCATTTAATTTTAGGTTCCTCTGGACACTCTATGTAAATAATCAAGGAGACAATGGCACATACATATACAAGAGAGATTTTGCAAGGAACCTCCATCTGGAGTACACATCCCTCCCCCTCACTGGGTCTCAGAGGAATGCTGAAATCCTCCTCAGCCTCTTTGGGCCTGCAGAAAAGGTCACCTTCGACCAGTTCAGGTCATGGTTGTTGATACACAAGGACGCGACTGTCCTGTCCAAATGGCTGCTCTCGGAAGTCAATGTGGCTCAGGATCTAGAAACGCCGACCTTCTATCAAAGTCTGGCTGGAGTTACGCATTTGGAGGAGAGGGTGAGTGGAGATTATGCTTTATTTTATATTAGATAAGGTTGGGTTTCGTTTTGTATGTTCTTAAACTCATTTCCTTCATAGTATGATAAACAATTTCGTAAGTTATGCGGTAGAGAAGGTTTTACATCAATCACCAAGTGCAGATGTCACAACTAAATTCCAAAACGAAGCTTTCTTTGGAACAATAATCCAATAGGTACAAATCGCTTGATTCTGCAACATTATCTATGTCCAAAACAGTGTAAAATCGCGCTCACTTATCACAAAAATCTTTTGCTATCATGATCATCAACCATGCGAGATAACTGCTCGTCCTAAATACACGATATGTCCGACCTATCGGACAATATAGCAGATATACGATATAGCCGGGATCGATTCGGGACCCGATTGTCAACAAGCTATCGATAACACGGAACAATTTGTCGTTTACATCCAGTTTATTGATAGGTATAGGTAGAGATACGTTATCAATCGAATCGC
This sequence comes from Caradrina kadenii, assembly GCA_947462355.1. Classification (NCBI taxonomy): domain Eukaryota; kingdom Metazoa; phylum Arthropoda; class Insecta; order Lepidoptera; family Noctuidae; genus Caradrina; species Caradrina kadenii. The sequence goes on along the minus strand of OX381693.1, from coordinate 569,330 downwards.
TAGACATGTTGTGACGTTAAATGAACTGGAAAAGCCTCTGGGAACTGGCCGAAAGTCGGTCAGAATTAAATTGAGTTCGAACATATTTCTAAACTCGAATGTATGGAATTAAGAATGACATGCCAAAAAGAATGTTTATAAAGAAATGTTTAATTTTTTTTCAAGATTGATTTTTTTCCCCTGTGTAATGCGATTACGTTCTTGACATCTGTCAAATAAGGTACCAGATCATTAGCTATATCCCGCGGTTTCACCCGTCTTCAGCCACGTCATTGGTTATTGCTCTGCTCCTGGGGGTCGTAGTATGATGTTATAAAGCCAAATGTCATAGATCTAATCATTCAGAAATTAGCGCATATAAACAAACAAAAAAATCTCTTCAGCTATATTAGTAGAGCTTCCCACAGTTGAAATGTGGGCTTCGTAACATCGAAATTAGACCAAACAAAACTAATTAAAATATATAATCTTTATAAGTAAGATTGCGTAAGTAGTTTTATCTTATTTTACGCTCTGATTAAGTAAATTAATGTGCACAATTGAATTTGTTTAATCGGCCTTTAATTGCACGCATGGAGCTAGGCTTGCATATTGATTGTTCTTTGGATCGTATGTATGATTAGAACCTATATGAATTTCTGTCTCCGTCAGTAAGGCTTTTGTGTCTTGAAAGAAATGGGATTAACCATCGACCAAGAATCAGTGCTAACCGAACAACAATATATTATTATGGTCCAGCAGTTATCATTTATGAATTAATAATAAGCCACAAAAAAACATGAATAGAGTTGAAAATTATGTGCAAGATTATTTTCACGCGACACTTATTATCTTGTACGCAATTTCGAAATCTTCGACTCTATTTCTATTGAGTTCATTATCAATTGATAAATCAAAACTGTCTTACGTTGACTGTATATCTATTGTCCCCGGTTACGTTAAGGGAAGGAGGGATAAGTAGATGTATCTGCTAAAACAATTCTGAACATGTCTTTGTGTAACGTGAAAACGCAATTAGTTGTATCATTATCTGAATAATGCAGCTGTTAGATCAATATCGCCCAAAACACAATAGGTTTATGACACCTAGGTGCAACAAAGAATATGACTAACAAACAACAAATGCGTCTTGCGCACTTAGCACATACTCATATTAATCTTTACATATAATGCAATCGTAACAACGTTATGTATGTTGGAGCATCACGCAATTACTACCGAATATATTCTGTTGTAATTTTTTCATGAAAATTCTCTACTAGTCTGGTTAATCTATCACGCGCCGTTTGCTATGGGAGGTGAGAAATGTTGTGTTGTTGTTATAATTTGTTTTCTACCACGGGACTTAGGTCCACGTGAGTGAAGCTGCGAACGCACCTTGTATCTCAATACTGTACACCTGTCAGATGTAAACAAGACATCTTGTGGTATTTATGTTTAAGTATGAAAAGATATATCCGAGGATCGGGTAGTGACAACCTATTGGGCGATGTAACTATTTAAATAAATTACTCATGTAATATTATTACTAACTAATTATTATTTTTAATCCCCGACGCAAAAACAACGGGGTGTTATAAGTTTGACGTGTCTGTGTGTGTGTCTGTCTGTGGCATCGTAGCTCCCGAACGCATGAACCGATATTGATTTTATTTGTTTTGTTTGAAAGATGAATTAGTCGGGAGTATTCTTAGCTATGTTTGATGTAAATCGGTTCAGCGGTTTCAAAGTTATCGGTTCTTTTGTTAGCTACGGTATGGTTTTTTTTCCTTCTGTTGGGGGTTAATAAAAATATTAATTTTGTGTTTTTTAATAAAACATAGCCTACTACTAGCTTTTGCCCGCGACTTTGTTCTTGTAAATGTCGGTTATCGCTGACGCAAGCGAAGTTGCTGATAAAAAGTAGCTAATGTCCTCTCTTAGAGTTCAAACTTATCTACTCCGTACCAAGTTTCATCAAAATCGGTTTAGTGGTTTAGTTGCTAAAGCGTAACGGACATACAAACAGACGGACAGAGTTACTTTCGCATTTGTGATATTATTATGTATGGATAGCACTCAGGGATAAGGTAGTTTCCTATTAGCAAAAACATTTTCAGGGCCGTAACATCAGCTGCTTCATAGCACCTAACCCTTTAAGCGTCTGGCTGTCCTTATGAACCACATAAAAGTCTGACAATAACGAATAACGGGTAGTACAATATCCTGTAAAACCTAATATAATAACCAGCCGTCTCACTTGAAGAGTGAATGGGTAAGGTACTTTTTAAACCTGATACCCATTATGGAAGCTAATGGACCACATCAGATAATATAGGAAAATCTTCCACGCCTCGTAGGGAAACCCCGTGCGCAGTTATATCAACTTCAGTGCCTATTGAAAGTAGTGAAATGTTGAAACCGCACAGATTACTTGCGACACACTTTTAACTGGCATTATTATAAAATAGTACCTTATTACTGATATCGTCATGATGTAGTTGATTAGTCACTTGAACTAATGTACTGACGTACTTACGGTTAGTTTTCCTAGGTTTGCTATATGAAGAAGCTATTTATGTATTCAGCTAGTCTAGGTCATAATTCCAGTGGACCTACCGAACCTCGACTGACGAGGGAAAAGGTTCGCTGGTCGGCTGGGTATAAGAGCCTTTCAATGTATAATTTTGGTTTCGGACTGCACACAGACGGTTCTTTCTAGTGTTCCGTACCTGAAGGGTATTAGCGGAATCCTATTTTAAGTTTGTAAAAAACGTGTTTTTTTTTTAAATGTAGTGTTAATATTTTACTGTGGCACGGAACCCTTCCTATGCTAGTCCGACTCGCATTTGGACAGTTGACATGTGGCGTTTGTCGTTCTGCCATTGTGCGGGTACTAAAGACAGCCTAGGGGCCTACCACCATTTCTTAAAACAGTATTATTTTAATATAACTTTATAGTTTCAGTTGTTGGATTTTCAAATGTCGGCGCTGAGCAGTGTTGAAAATCCAACAGTGCACAAGACAAAATTTTATTAAAACAACACTGTTATAAGAGATGGTGATAGAGCCCTAAGATCTAGAGGACATTTAGTTTGAAGTTCAATGTTCAATGTCAAGAAACTATCTCACGTCGACATCCGTTAAAAAGTATTTATTCTTGATAGCGGCGTCAGTGTACCTGCTATCAAAATATTCGTTGTTTACCGCCAATGTTTTTACAGAGTCTGTCACTTATTTACTATCTGTTTGAGTGCGTTATCTTGGCTGTACTAGCACATTTTACTTGATATCTTGCATGTAAATATTGTACTTAAATAGGTACGTGCATTTTGTTCTCGTATATTCGGATTGCGTAGTTGCGAAACCGCAAAAGGTGTTTGTTAAAAATGTCCTCACGGTTTTCCTTTACGGTTATTTTTGTTACGACTGTTGTATGTTATATAATATTAATATTCGTACTCCTAACTAATACAATAAATGCAAAAGTACCTACCTCTCTGTCTGTATATCAAGCCTGACACTAATTTTCTAAAAACTGATTTTCTAGGCAGGTTATATTTTTTATAACCTGGCGGAGCCGGGCTTATCGTGATTTGATTGATTTGTAGTTTAAAAATCGTCAGTTTTGAAACCAATGTCTGGTAAATTAAAATGTCTTGGCGGGCCGCGTGTCGGGGTTAGCCAGCGTTGGTCTATGTCATTGTTACCTCATCATGGCGAAACCACTATACCGATTGTATTAAAACACAAAGAGGTACCCGAGAATCTGAATAGGAAATGGACTACTTTTTAATCCGCGACTTCATCTACGTCCGTGTTAACTTCGAGCGAACGAAGTCGCGGGCAAAGGCTAGTCATTATTATGTTAGCAGTAATGGTTCACATAGCCCTCCCCCAGTAGGTGGTCCTATTGATTACCTCTAGGTCGTTGGAATACAGCTCCCCACGACCTTGCCAAGGTCGCCACTTAGGGCATGGCTCTTCGATAGTATCGTACTGGTACCATGCTGTGTTTGGCGTTCATTCCGATACTTGCAAGATACGATGGATAAGACACATTTCGAAGAATATGCAGATATTTTTTCTTCACATAATACTGATGGTTGAATATCGAACAAAGAGGACAATTCTACTAACTAAGAACGGTCGCAATCTAATCTGTCTCAATCTGTTAAAAATACTTATTTACCTAAATTTTTTGACATTGATTATCGCTGATATGAAATTGTGACTAGACTTTTCACGATTTTAATATGTAGAATTGTCCTTCAGCTTCTAATTACGTAAACAAAACAATGCCTTGAACTTGTCCAGTTTAATTTACGATCCAAACTTATCCAGTTCATATTTGGGAAGTAAATATAACTCGTGTTTGATCGCTTTCCTAATGTCAACAGAAAATGATTATCGAACAATTCCATAGAGCGTCTTCTTTATATTGTTGGTAAATGTATTTAAAACCTACTATACCGTACTAGAGTTGAATAATATTTGTTCAACAGTATCTTTAACGGCAGCAATAACAATAATGAACCAATTTTATGCTTTGTTTATTTTCATTCAGGTCAAGTGATAATTTGTTCAATGATTACTATCTAAACACATCGGTAATGTTAATGGAATTTTAAGTATTCCGAATGTAATGAAGGAACAGATAGTGTAATCCTGATAACCTGCAATAAATGATAAGGTGAATTATCAGCAATTATGTTACACTTTCATTACTAAATCATTAGATTTAGTAATGAAAGTGCTTTGCTGGTGTAGACGTAAAAAAGGCTTGTGACTGTAGGTATTATCATTTTGTATGAAAGGGACAATATCATGTTATGATAAAGTCGGTGGAAGGGACACTTACCATGGATTCAGTACATTATGTTAGACCCTACAGCGTTACCAGTTTTTGTCTGCTAGCTGTTCCATAGAAAAATGTGTGAAAGCTGATTTTTTAAAATTGAAATGACCTTTCTAAACCTTTGTAATCCATACATTGGTGCAACAGCGGTAAAACCTAGACGCGCGTCAGCGTAGTACCCAGGCTCATTTCAAAAAGTAAAAAAACTTTTTTATCCTAATATGAGTATCTACCTACACAATAGATAAAGGACAAACAGAAGGAAGTGGCCTATTACCGTGTTGACGGACAATGGGATAGGAACCTGTTGCTACTCATGAATCGTGATCTTTGAACCCGGTAGAGAGTGTACGAGGCATTTAAAGGAACACTCGACAAACTTTTCCATAGACAGCAATGATTTGTCTTTCTAGACAAAGTAACTAGTTGGCGCGATATTTCCTCGTGATACAGTAGTTCAGCAGATTCTGTTGTTTTTTTCCTGTAAGCTAAATAATGTATTCGTCGGCCATCTCTTCATTTATTATTTATGTATTTTATTTAAACTTTATTTATTTATTAAAACTTTATGCACAAATGTAAAAAAATACACCCTACATAGGAGAACTTAATGCCTTCGGCTTTACCCTACTAAGTTAGGGCTTAGACTTCAGACTAGACTAAAGCGAATCAATATCAATCTATCTTCGCTATCGCAGTCCACTGCAGACAGCCCTCATAAGTGTTGCCACTGTTATTGCACTCAGCTTATCAATTGACGATATAAGCAAGTGATAGAAGCCAGCAATTTAATCGTCGAGTTAAAAAATAATCTGATTTTAATCCAAAGATTCGTATCAACAATAATTCAACATATGTTTGACCCGCTTTATCGTCAACAATTATTATCGGATGTTATGTATCTTGGTTTTACTTCAACATCGCAGCTTTTACCGCTTTCAAAGCGAGTTCAACAGCGCATGACGTAAAAGTTAAGCGCTTTTTTCATTTGCGGCTTTCAGTGGAACTGAAAATCTTTTTAAGTGGTTTCCCCGCAATGGATGATGTTTTTGCGTCGTTATTTTGTTGCTATTGAAAATAGTTTTACAGTGGTGTGGGTCGAAATTCGATCCATTCGTTTGATGTCAAGTCATTTTCGGAAATTCAACTTATCCCGTTTATGTTACGTGCTGTATTGAACACTGAACGGTTGAATGAAATGAGGTTGTTAATAGCTCTGACATGTATAACGGCGACCTATAAGTACGAAAAAAAAATTGCTGCCTTGAGATGCAAAATGGCAAAATGCATTTCATACTACATTTATGAACCTTATTTCAATCGATAACTGATGCTAAAAATGGCGGACTTGCCACGATCTGACACTTGACAGGTATATTATATCCATATCATATAACCATATATCATATAGCAAATATTATAGCCATATCTCTATGGTTAATAGTTGTGTGATCTTGTTGAACGTGAACTGAATCCTTCATGTTTTTCATGCCCTTTTCGCCCAAAACTATAAAAACTTATCTATCTACTAAGGAGTCTTTCATTTTAGGATAGGGCAGGTGTTTGTTCACTTAAATATTCTGAGATCAATGCTCCAGCATAGATTTGTCAATGCCATTAATCCGTATTTGGGCCTCCACTTCCTCTTAATTAAGTACCAATACTCTGTAATTGCAAGTGTAACTAGCAAATTATATGGCCGAATCGGAATTACGACTACAGTTACATCGTAGGTACTTGGTTATTTGAATAACATGTTATGCAACTAGTATAGAGGAGGGAGGGTCAATAGATATGCGCAAGAATGAAATCTGTGATTTTCGAAAGGTTTTGTTTAAGTATTTCAGGAGGTGTAAATGACTCTGCTGAGATCAACTCTTTTTTTTTCCTTGCTAGCTTGTACTGTCCCAATCCTGGGCAAAGGTCTTCTTTCATTCCTTCCACTTCCCTTGATGTTTTGCTTCCTCTCGCCAGTTTTTGAGGATAGCTATCAAACCTTGAATATAAAAAAAAACAATTGTTCCTACAAAAGATACTTACTTATTAATAATGTATGGAACAGCTGATGTATGTTGAGTTGGTTCCATATTAAAAGTTGACTATATTACAAATACCTTTACCCCCCGAAAGATTACCAATAAACTAACAATTAACCTTGTTATGTTCAACTGTTCCCGTGATTTAATGATGGTTTTTAATTAGTAATCAATAATTTTATCTTTTTTAATAGTATGCTTATTACTATTACCACTCGACGGATCCATGGAGTATGGTTGACTGATAAAAATGTACGCGCACTTGAGTGTAGGTGTTAACTTGCCACCAGTTTAATTGGGTGTTACGCAATATTTGTGATAAGCTCGCTATCTGTGGCGCTTAGCGTTCAGTGTCGGTCTTTCAACCTACTACTGAAAATGTTTTTTCTTGCAAAATAAAGATGACACGGTCCAAAAAAAAAAAAAAGTGTTTTTCTTGTTGGGTCATGCAAAAAAATATGTCATCATATCAACCTATACTTAGCCGTCCAATGCTGAACATTGGCCTTCCCCTTAAAATCACCAACCATCACTGTCCTGGAGGCCAGCAATCATCGGCTGCCCGCCACCTTCTTTGCCCAAACGTGGTCTCTACTGTAACACGTGTCTTCTAAAAAGATGAATAAAGAATGAAGTAGATAATATTAATGTATTAGAGATGATAAAAAGGACTTAAGGAAGGAAGACAGTTACGTGAAGCGGAGTGCACTTATGTTTGCGCACACACTTATGCACGTTATCAGTATCCTGCTTATTCAATCGAGATTGATCACGGGGGATGGAGAGGTTACAGTTTACCTTGTTATACGTTATCCAAGTTCGTTAACGAATATTATGGCCATGAATAAGGAAACTTCAAACATCTGCAATAATTTATGTGGAAAAGTTATTACATAAACGCGAGTTATGGAGTTTTCCTTGACTATTTACATATCAAAAGAATACTTAACTTTGTTAAATTAATGTTATTGGTAGAAGAAAATAATTTGTTACAGTCGATGGACATAAAAAAATAAAATTAGACGTCGTTTTCGTGTGTTTCGCTTAGATCATGCTGTTCCATTGATATGAAATTATACCAATATCGCATTAGGTTACATAACCTGGAATTTGAGTACCAACCAAAATATTTTCCATGGCTTCTATTTGTAGGAAGGAATTCAAGCGTATTATACCTGATTACCAAAACATGTTTTAGGGATGTTAAAAATTATCAATAGGTCTATTCTGTAGAAATCTTGCTTGGTGAATTAGGGTAAAGTTCCTTGAAGTAGGCTGTCCTATCCTTAGCATGGGTGGTATAACTCATGTCAAACTCACTTTACAGTATAGTACTGCACTCATTATAACTTTTATCTCTGATAATATATTTGTTCAAATGTTGATCGAACAAAAAACCTTGGAATTTCGTGTATGAATTTTTTGTAGGCACTTACTTGCAACCCCTTTTTCAGGATATAATAGAGTTAGAGAAATGTTTCTGGACTCTCCGCAACGCTGCGCCCACTGGCCAGTTGGATGCGGAGAGCCTGTCGCCACTCCTGTCGCCCCCGCTACCAGCAGCGGCGGTCGCTGGGGCCTTCCTAGCGTTCGATGAGAACAGGGACGGACATGTTGACTTCAAGGAACTGTGCTGTGGCCTCAGTGCGGCTTGCAGGGGGCCCAGGACCGAGAGGTTAAAGTGTGAGTAGTCTTGATGTTGTTTTGTTTTAACCATTGGCGTTTGTTGTATCTCTCCAGATACGAGCGCTCACGCGAGAAAATGTTATACAGTTTTTCCATGTTTTTTGGTGGTTTACTCTATGGTTCATGTTCAGTATTTTATTTCAACAGTATCGGTACATACTTGACGACTTGTGCCATCTACAACAGTTGCCAATTATTGGAAACTTTGTATTTAATTGTTCTATTGTGTACTCTTGTATCTTTATATTGCGGCCAATTTACCGGCATTGCCTTCCCGCCATTGTTAATTAGATTCTGATTGCCATAGTAGACTATAAACAAGTATCAAATATCTTGATTCAGTAATAGTACTTTTGCTTCATACAAATAGACATTGAGCATTAATGCTGCCTTTCGAACGAAGGCGAAGAATGTCAGTGACGGTGGCTAAGAGTATTTACAAATCGATTCCTACCGGCGGTTTCCCTGATCGGGACAACTGTTATTCTGCCTCCATTGGAAATTGGCACAGTCAGTAATGTTGGTAATGTCTACTGCCTTATATTGCGTAATAAGTCACACTGTAGGTATTTGAATAAACCGTCAAATAAAAACATCTTTCGGTTTGATGATAGATGATGTTAAATACAGAGTAGTAAACTCGTACACCTTATTGTACCCATCGGTTTCCCTGTTACGAAAATGGATCCTCTGCCACTGGAGTATGAAACCAACCAATCACAGCGCTAGCTTTACTCAAGTTATGAAAATAAAGAGATCTTATTGGTTAATTTCATACACATCCCTGAACAGTTTTGGGTTTCAAGGCTACAGGCTTTGAAACCCAAAACTGTAAGCACAAAAGCCAAAGATAGAGCTTTCGTGCTTAGATTACCGAAAAGTTATTTTAAATTCAAAGAGAGTGGTGGTCTTATATGGAACGACACCCTCTACAACTCAAACAAACAGTAGTTTGTAGCTTACGTTCTCTCAGGAGTTGGTTTCCTATGTATTGTTGCTTTACGTTTTGCCGGAGACGAAGTTGAAAGGGCCATGCGATGTTTTGGGGCCACTTTTCAACATTGCCCACCAGTGATAACGCTCATCTCATATGAAAGCTGTAGTAAGTGTAAAAATCACAATTATTATGAAGTTACTATTTTTGTTTGGTTATTTAGAATTATTTTATATTATGTCTTCATATGAAATGGGTTTCATTACAGTTGGGAAATGTTGAAAAATTGGCCTAGGTTTAATATAAAAATGCCCGTAGTCCTCTTTTATAGGTACCTTTCTAATCACATTATGATCAAGTAAATGTAGTTTTTTGTTCTTCAATCATCTTTGAATGCAAATATCATGTAAATCTAACTTATTTAGTTCTCCCATCAATCCTTTTAGGTCCTAACTAACTCTTTAAAAGTTTCCCCTTTTAATGTGTTACGTTAACTTACGTATATTAACGAATATTTATGTCAAATACAAGTGAATACAGTAATATCGGTAAGAAACCAGTTTGGTCACGTGCTTCTTTCCTTATCCGCGCTTCGAAAGTTTTCGAGCGCTGGCGACCGATACGAAGGCATGTCAAAGTAAATAATATTGGTCTCGTGGTCGCAAGCGCGACTGCTGATTGCGTGGGTTGTGTTACTGGGTTTTTCCATTAGGAATTTCTTAGTAGCAGCTTAGAGTTTTGAAGTTGTTTGTGTGCAGGCCCGTGTCTCAGAAAGCACGTAAAGCCGTTGGTGCTGCGCCTAAACTCTCCCCGGTTGCCTCGGATTGCCATCCCATCGGACTACGAGAGTGAGGGAAGAGGGAGTGCACACAACCCTTGTGCTTTATCTCCTGCGTACTTAGCTAGTCTCCATTGAGATTGGCCGCTGTGACCGAAATTCCGTCGGGAGGGTATTATCATGCCACGGGATGATAAATTGACGTTGTAGAAAACACTAGCCTTTTTCGGCAGTCGGGTGAAAACGGGTGGTCCTTTGTGATACACGGTGTAGGTACATCACGCCTGTGCTAATCAGTTATACAAGTTTAAAAACATGCAGGGTTACTATGACGTAGGTTCGTGTTTATTATGCCTTAAACTTGTGTTTCGGAATAAACTAACCGCAGAAAACCCAATTCGGCTTTGAACTTAAACATTGAAATGTATCCTTCATCATCAAGCTTATTCTGGTAATTTATTTATTAATCTTTGCCAGAAGCTTCTTCATACAATAGTAATACTAGACTTTTATTGTCTCACTGCAGGAAAAGTTCTCTTCTCATTCAGAGAAGGCACGAGCAATAATCATTATGCTTGCTCAAGGCGGAATGGCGATTTCAGACTTGTATTCATTTGAAGTCCAGGTTTCCTCACGATGCTTCCCTTTATCGATGTCCAAGATACAATTATAAATTGTATTTTATTACAGTACAATTGAACAAGTCACATGGTTACCTATCAGATCTCAAATATAACTCATAATCAGTCTCGAACTTATTTATACAGTCGCCAACTAGCAAGGCTAGAAATAAGATAACACATGGTACAATGAACAGAACTAGTAAACTATTAATTTACATAGTAGGTACTGTATCATCGATATTGTCCGATTGTCCGTACCCAACAATGGCAGATGATACAGCGGTATTAACACGCTAAGCAGTAGATTATGACAGAATAATAGTCATTATGATGACGACGATAATGTTGATACCATTCAATTTACATCATCAATCAAGTTTGATTTACCTAATTGGTTGTAAATTATGATAATGGAAATGATTTTATTCGCAATTAATGTACACGCAAACTATCAGATTGGTATACAGGCTTGCAATTACATTTTGGCAATGTTGTGTTGTGAGTGTGCTGAATAGTCAATTCTTTTACATCGCTCTTTTAGATGGCTTAGAAAGTTATTACAAACACAATCTAGGTATGCCTAGGTTTACCTATACTGCTAAAGAGTTTTTGTTTGAACGCGATAATCTCCGGAACTACAGGTCCGAAGGAAGCTACGTTGTACTTGAGTGTTATAGGCTATTTTTTATTAGTAGTTAGTAAGAAAATTCTGATTGAATATTTGGCAAAGTCGCAGGCAAAAAAAAAAGTAGATAGTGTAGCCAAGAGAATTTTGCCTGTATACCAATCAGTTTGTTCGAGTGTACGATCTAAATAAAAAACAACATGACTTAAACTGACTTTCATAATTTGCCATATCTGTTGGAGTTCAATGTTAATGACGATAATATTTAATTAACATTTTAACTGGCTATCTCTTGTTTACTGATGACGTCACGACATGAAATTTAAGTGTCTGTGTGTCACGTAACGACTGGGGACCCGGCCCAATGATTTATTCATTTGATGGAGAATCGATAGCACGGTACAGTTTGAGCTACATTAAATATACAACGGGTTCCTAGGCCACGACACACGATGTCGTCAGGATGTCACAAATATTTGTGAATTTGATATTGTCGTGATGATTGAAGTATTTATTATACCGTTCATAAACGGTGTTACGTAATTTTTTCTAGACTAGATTGGTAAGATGAGCTAACATGTGTTTGTGGTGCTAATTAAAATGTTTTTTCATGAGCACCATTTTGAACATATGGCAATTACTAGCAATACTCCACGGTGTTACCCGCGACACGTTACGTCTTTGGTTGACTGATACTGATACGCCCCGTAGGTCGTAGCGTAATGTATAGCCTGTAACTTTCCTCGATAAACAGGCTATATACCGCAAAAAGAATTCAAATCAGACGAGTAGTTCCTGACATAATCGCGTTCAAACAAATTCAAAGGTAATTTTCCATTCACCTGCCATCTTTGTATTCATGAGTACTATCACCTCCTGAAATATGGCAGGTAAATGAAAAGTAAGTTTGAAACCTGACTCTTTAATATGGACGCAACATTTTTGTCACCAAAATGGACGCAGTAGTTTTTGTGGTTTGAAAGTCCTACAAACACAGGCGTTTGGACATTTTGCCTTATCATACGTACTTTTAACAGTGAATAATGAATATGTAAAAAGCGGGAAGGAAGGAAAACACTGAATTAATGACGTGAGCAAGAGTTTATTCAATGGTTTATACAAAGGACCAGGTAAACATGTAATCGCAGAAATGCTGACGTAGTAATATATTTAATAATAATAATACCAGCCGATTATTGTCCTACTGCAGGACAAAAGCCTCTTCTCATACAATAAGACACGAGCATTGATCACCACGTTTGCTCAAGGCAGATTGACGATTTCAGACGTACATTAATTATAAGTTCAGGTTACCTCACGATGTTTTTCTTTTTTTTAGCCTTGTTTACCTAGTGGTCCTAAGCGCGTTTGCTACACTAGAGGTCTTGAGTTCGAATCCCAGATCAAGCAAAGTTTTATTGGGTTTTTCTATGAAATTCTCAGTAGCAGCTTGGTGTTAGGATTAATGCCCCGTTAATGGCAATAGGCTCGTCCCCTGTTACACGGGACCTTAAAACATACCGGCAAACACCTTTACCTAATCCTTCCGGGATACTGGCGTGACGGTATGTGTGTGTATAGGTATGTGTTTCTCTTTCATCGTCGTCAGTGATGTCCAGGATAATGTTAAAAAGTGCATAGTTATGAATTGAATTGCTTTGTACAAAAATAATATCGCTAATTATATTTAGTTAGAGTAATTTAGAACGGAAGTGCAGCTTTAAACAAGAAGGGTCCTTGACTGCTGACATAATAAACTGTGAAGGAGACATAAAAAGCGTAGTTTAGTACGTCTGCGCCGCCTGCCCCCGCGGGGTCATTAGATCAAGGTGATTTACATACGTCACTAGGTTTTGCTTTCTGTTTATATTGCTGGAGTAAAAATAAAACCGATTCACTACGTATATACTGTTTGTGGTCGGAAGGTGACATAAATAAAAAAAGGGTTGTTTGACCCCAATTTTTCGGGGCCTTTGTAATTATCTCGAGTATGTCCTCTTTCAGAGAATGTATCGAAGTATCAAACCTCTCTCTTTTGTCTCCACATGTGTGAACATACAGGGTGATCTTGTACGTTTCAGTAATAGAGAGCATTTAAAGTGGTCGTCATATATATGTTTCACCCCACTGCATACTTGCGAGCTTTCTTCTCTAATAGTTGTCAGCCCTCAAAGTGATGATTAGTCTTTGACCTCCGTCCAAAGCCGAAGTTCCTACAGCACGCGCTAGATTTAGAACAATACTAGTCTATTATTGATGATGATGACTAGTCTATTATTGTCCCACTGCAGGGCAAAGGCATCTTTTCATACCTACAGAGACCTTTTTTGCATGGAAACACACTTGCGCGCTTGATCACTACGCTTAACATACCATCATCATCATCATCTACGCTTACTTGTAACGAATTGGCGATTTATTTTTTGTTCCAGATATCTTCGCCATGTTTTTCTTCACCGATGTCAGTGATGTCCAAGATAATAATGATAATATATATTCAACTTTATTTACCGACGTAGCTAACACAACTGACCATCTAAGTAAAAGCCCCTTACACCACAAGCATACAAATCCACTTCCGACTTCCTCACAGGATGAGTGTGTCAGTCAGCGGTAAAAACAGTTGACGCGGGGTTGTCACCGTACTTCCCGGCGGCCGTCCTCGTAATCATTGGCCCAAGTTACACTTCCGTGTTGGCAGTCTTCGTGAACTCCTTTATTTGTTTTACTTACATAGTCAAATATAAAGAAGGTTTTTTTTAAGGGGTAGCATACCTTGTAAGTTGTCTTCTTTGAGCATTATTTCGAGGACAAAATCTGGACTTAAAAAATAATATGTGTATGGAGGTTCTTTCCCATTCTTCTCCAAACTAATCTACTTTTTGAAAGACGCTTTAAATTCTTCTATCTCTAAATGGCTTAGAAAAATGCAATACAATGGTTTAATTGATTGGACTGTGACTTAGACGTAGCAGCTAATTCCTACTACTATTCCTACCTTTTGGAATGGGCAACTAGATTCAATATTTTTAATTTTAAAATTGACGTTCAAAAGTGCCTTCTAATGGTCTAATTGAAATAAATGATTTGACTTTGACTTTAAAGGAAAAGCTTTCTTCGTGTCACCGTAGAATATGTGTTAAACATTGTTTTTTTTCCAACTTCTTGGCTTACTCATTAAATTATCTTGACTTAATGTAAGAAGCCTCATCTTCCTGTTTCTGTTTACAGTTACCCTCACAGATTAATTTAATGAGGCTTTCCTGACTTCTGGAAGAAATCCAATTAACATCGCCACATGTTTAGTATCTTTGTTGTCTTATTACAATTCCGATATTCGAGAAGAAAAATATTTTTATGTTTCGGGACCGGTCGACGACAGCTTGCTCTTGCGGGGAAAGAGTTTCAGCGTAATACGGCCGCCGCAGATATTAGCGTGGAGATAATTTAACCCGGTTTCGGGGTCAAGTTAATTAAGATTTGACTCAGACCTTACATTGATGAGAATGAGACGTTTCCTTCTACTGCTTGTCAAGGTCAACGGTCAATGTCTAACTCTTATCAAGTTGTCACTTTTTTTGGGAAATAAACAACTTAATTTTGTCTATGACGACTACATACTGGCTACTACATTGGACGCGGTCACGAATCTAACGTAGACGTCAGTAGCGTGTATACGCGACGCTAGCGCAGTTGACAGCAAGCTTTAAAATAGCTCTCAAACAAGTCTTCATATAAAATTCCTGTGCCACAGTAATGTTGTGCATACAATTGAAGTGAAATGTCCGCACGATTAGACGAAGGTCGTCTCAGCATTGTTCATCTCTCACGCCGCGACTAATTACGTTTTAAATGAAGCACGTGCCGACTGTACCGTCAGTGGCAAACTTGAATGATTGAAACCGCCTCTTTTGCTTCGAAGTAAAGGCGTTGTCGGTATCAAATTGAGTGTTATTAAAAGTGCAGTTGGCTGTACTCCGTCAAGCCTTCACTTGTTTGTTGTTACGCACTTCCGACTATTGTCAGTTGATTCGTCTTTATGCGGGCGGGTGACAGGTTTGTTTAATAGTAGTCGATTATGCGATTAAGATTAAGTGCCGTAGTTTGGATTGCCAGGCGGTATGTGTGTCCAGCCAAATAAGACGGTGTCCGACTTATCCGGGTTTATTAGCCTTTTTACATTTTACCAGTGTATTTTACTAGCTGGTCTGTTCGGCCATACCAGCCGTAGAACGTCCACGGCTGGACATAAGCTTCCCGCATAAATAAAAAAATCTATTTATAGGGGGGAAGTATATTTCGTCTTACATATTATAATAAATGTTCCCGAAGAATCGGGGCAGACGGTTCAAGACTTCAAGTAAGACGTTATTAAGTTGACCCAAAACCGTATTCTGAATAATTTCATTATGAATTCGAGACGGTTATCTGATTTTCATTCGTATGACGTTATGTGCTAAATCCTTGTCCAATTTCGTTGCAGATTTAATCATGCTATTCTGGAGCATGGCCTTGATGTCGTTTTCTGGGATTTCGTTTTGGTAGCTCTTTCAAATATTTTGGAAATATGAATGGAAAGGCTTTTGAGCCCAAGAGATAATTATTATTAGTTAATTTAAAATGAACTAAGCAATCTTAATTACATTGATGGATGCGGGCGGCGGATGACCGGTCATTGTGGCCATCTTTAGGGGAGGCCTATGTGTGGCAGTGAAGGTCGTTCGGCCTATATAGAGATGATGATAATGAATTAAAATGGCCCTCAACCAGGGAACAACCTCTCTGTAACATAAACGTCGACTGTCGATGTGTGAACGTTTCAAGAATCAACAAAAACTAAGCAGGCATGTTAAGATAAAGTCCAATTGTCTACGATTCTAATTTAAAAAAAACTCCCACATATGCGTGCTATCATAAATAATGAAGATAAGACTTTTAACAGATGCTATACAACTGACAAAATTCCCTCGCTGTTTAATTAGATAATTTGTATTCATATAATTCAGCTGAGATAATGATAAACTGTGTGTATCTGGTCTGGGCCGGTGTTATTGCGAATTTATTGCATTTAATATATTCTTAGGGCCTTGGTGTCGAGTCCGTTGAAAGGTTATTAGAACACCAATGAGATTCGTATATGGACGGCGTTTGAATGTTATGTAAGCGGCATCTCGTCTTCTGTGGAGCGGGTTCGAGGTCCTGGCAGTAGGCTACTGGCTGGTGTTATTAAGCATGATCTAAAAAGCATGTTTCGTTTAAGTGTACAATGGTTCTGGAATCCTATGAGTGGAAGACAACCGTATCTTCCGTAAAATATAACCAACTAGCTTTTGCCCGCATGTTCATTCGCGTAAATGTAGAAAAAAGTAGCCTGTGTCCTTTCTTGGGGTTCAAACTAACCCATACCAAATTTTATCAAAATCGGTTCAGTTCTTTAGCCGTGAAACCGTAACAGACAGACTGAGTTGCCTTTGCATTTTGTATAATATTAGTGTGGATAGTCCAGCAAAAGCAGTCTATCAGTGAAAAAACAAATTGTTTTCAGTCCAGTACTTCCAGAGACTACCTCTTGCAAAAACAAATATAAATATTTTTTACCTCTTTACAATATTAGCATAGATAGGACTAGGATATAGATTATTAATAGGACGTTTTGCTAGTGTCGCTTTGATATGGAAGGTATATGACTTGCACATTTTGACTTGCCGGCTCGCGCTGTCAACATGATTATCTATTGGGAATAGGTACCTACTGATTAAATATAAGTATGCAGGTGCACTCAATCTGAAATCGCCTGGGGAGTAGCCCAAGCACGTTGTGCATGTTTGTTGTTCGGCAGCTAAAATCACATCACATCTAGATTGTATACTTACTAAACAAAGGAGTGATTTCATAGAAAGTTCTAGTTACACTTATTTTGCACTCGTTTCGTCCTTCAAAAAGCCTCTACATGCGTATTTACATGTGCGACCAGCGCCTTATCTCCCGATACTATTAATAGATAAGGAAGGACAGAAATACGTTTATCTAGAGTTTGAGATTACAGTTGAGAACCGAATAATTGTGACGATTCTATCATAATATATCTTTTATAGAATCTGTGTCATGTTTTACCCGACTTAGGAAAGATATTTGATAGATAAGAATAAGATTCAGTTTTTTTATTATGTTTTTCTGTTGTTATCTCCCTTTCTCAAAACACCGTGTCTTCTAGAATTTCCCATTCAACATAGAGTTATGCTCTATTACTAAAAGGTATTTATGTTTATCAAGAAACAACCTGCTTATTACTAAAACATGTTCTAATCGGGAAAGCAAATGAGCTTTCGATAGTGATTAATTAATTATTGATCAATTGACATACCATCACATACCATCACGCCTGTATTCCCCGAAGGGTTAGGCAGAGGTGTAACAATGTACACCCACAGTTCGCCGGTATATTTAGGTCCCATGTAATAAGGGGCGAGCCTATTGCCATTAACCGGGCACAAATCCTAACTCCGAGCTGCTACTGAGAATTTCATAGAAAAACCCAATAACACTTTTTGCTCGACCTGGGAATCGAACCCAAGACCTCTAGCGTAGCAGTCGCGCTTAGGACCACTAGGCCAACGAGGTAGTTCAATCAATTGACTTCTTTAATATGAAGAGAAATTATGTTTGACAAAGATTTTTTGAATTCGTTAACTTTTTCATAGCCATGACCATTACATTATAGGCGAAAAGAGATACATAAAACACAATACGCGACGTTTTGGTACCTAGTCTTGACTGTTGTAAACTCGTTTTTCAACTGGTTTGTACTGTGTTTAGTCTCCAAGAATGTATATTTGGAAAAAATACTGTAAAAAATACAAGTTTAGTTTAAGCTACATCTTCAAAAAAAAAACTGTTACTTTTCGTTTTAAAACTAACTGAATTTATATTAGTGTGAAGGTGATATCTGTTGAAATAGAAAAGGCAAGTCTATTCAAAATTCTGTACACGTAAAATACTGAACATGAGCCTTTTAATAAAATTGACACCAACTGAGATCTGTTATCTATTATCTTGTCAATCTATTATCTTTGGATAATCAATTTGGTGATATCCCAACATTCCACTCACCATATATTGGGATCACTGAAGATTGCGACTGCTTATCCTCAAAGCATCAACACTAATTCCACAATCCTCTTCCAGTCTGCTTCAAGATCTTCGACCTGGATAGCGATGGGGTCCTCAACAAGAAGGAGCTCATCGACATGGTCGGCATCCTCAGTACGGTTGCCAACGAGAGCCTCAAGAACCAGAGCTCTCGGGCCTCCACGCCTTCGGACAGCAACGACTCTGAAGGGTTGGAGAAAGGGTTCGATCCTGAAGTGATTCTGGTGAACTTGAGAGACAAGCTGGTGACTGTGGCTAAGAATGGACGGAAGCCGATCTTCCAGTTAGGACCTAATGGAGACAATAAGGAGGATATTGGTTATTTAAAGGAGGTGAGATTGATTTATATTAAAAAAAAAAAACCAAATAGCGGGTATATTGTCAACATAGATTCGAGTTTTCTGTTCTGTGACTAATTTTAATTTATAAATGAAATACTAAACTCAATGTTTCCCACTGGTCATGGTTACAACAACAACAGATTTTTTTTATATGTTTGCGTAATTGAGATTCCTGTCTAATATTTATTCTTTAAGGTAGCCACACCAAAACGACCCATGTTTAAAGTCATAGTCAAATTTATTATTCATTGTAAATAGACCATGAAAATGCACTTTTTGATGTAATTCACTAGAAGAAAGAGTTGAATCTAATCGCTCCTTCGATAAGGTGGTTTCGTTTGGGCAATTTTCATACTTACTTATTTAAAATCAATGTTTTGTTAAAAAATGTAAGCTAAGTATCGTTGTTTTCTGTTACATAACATACCTTTACGCCTGTATTCCCCAAGGGATAGGCAGAGGTGTACCAATATACATCCACAGTTCGCCGGTATATTCAGGTCCTATGTAATAGGGGGCGAGCCTATTGCCATTATCTGGGCACGGATCCTAACTCCGAGCAGCTACTAAGAATTAAATAGAAAAACCCAATAACACTTTTTGCTCGACGTGGGAATCGAACACAAGACCTCTAGCGTAGCAGTCGCGCTTAGGACCACTAGGCTAACGAGGCAGTTGTTTGTGTTACCTTACAGAATATTTCCTTCTCTTTCCAGCAACAACAACAACAACAACAGCAAGAACAAGAAGAAGGAGATACACAGAACGAAGGTCTCATAGCCAACGACATGGCCCTCACGCTCGAAGACTTCTTGATATGGAGCGTGGAGAGCGCGGAGGCGCTGGTGACGCCCTTCCTCGACCTGGTGTTTGAGGTGTGCCATATCGTGCTGGGCTTGCGGCCGCAGTGCAAGCATCAGGAGAGGGATATTGGTAAGTGACACCTGTACTTGGTAGAGAGAATAAATTATGACTTGATTGACTATCCGACCATGCCACAC
This sequence comes from Caradrina kadenii, assembly GCA_947462355.1. Classification (NCBI taxonomy): domain Eukaryota; kingdom Metazoa; phylum Arthropoda; class Insecta; order Lepidoptera; family Noctuidae; genus Caradrina; species Caradrina kadenii. The sequence goes on along the minus strand of OX381693.1, from coordinate 549,320 downwards.
AATTGCTAGGCATAACGGATTTGATGGGGCTCAAGTGAACATGAGGTCTGGCTCGTGTTCCATCCATGGGCTAATCAATTTGACTTTGACTGACGTTTAGTTCAATTAAACAATTCACAGACACTTTTGAATTGTCAAGGAGTCGGTCAGTTAGTCAGAAAGTTAAAGCTAGGTGCTCGTTCCATAACCTAGGTAGGTCTCTATGGAGCTGAACGAGTAAAAAAACTCTACAGCCAACACTTCTGGATTAACTTTTGAGAACAGTCTGGTTGTATTGTTCGTGTTCTGTATGTACTTCTTTCTACAGTATTTCAAAATGTATAAAAACATAAACTGCTTCAAAGTTACAAAATTCTTTCTACATAGAATCAATCAGCAATGCACCATGAAAGCTCTCAATAAATTAATTTCTGTCTGATGTTGCTGCACATTGGTCAGTTGGTAATTGCGCCGCAACCTAGGAAGGTCTAACTGTTTCCAGTTTTATCCAGTTTCTTCTCCTATCACTTACAAACTCTTGTTGCTTAGAGTAGTCTCCAAACGTCAAGTAGACTTGCATAATTATTATCAAAAGATAGAGATGAATAATTGATCTACTTGCGTCATACAGAACTGTGTATTCTAGAAATGATTACTTTCTCCTCAATGTCGGTGCGTAATCTCCAAGCCGCGGCGCGACGCACAAGATTCTCCGAGAACAATATATTGTTATACAACAATTACATAACAAAACTATAATTAATTCCATCTTCATTCAAGTGCTTGCAATCACAAATGTGCTATAATTAGCCAGCACTCGGTACATTGCGGAGTTGCCAATGCACAAATAAACTTACAGTAAACATCTTATGCAATACTTAAGTAACTAACAGATGTAGCAATTTACGCAAGTATCAACTTTCAAGCCTAGGAATAAAGTAAATTTTACAATGGCAAAAAAATTCAAAATTAAATTCAGACATTCCAAACTAAATTGAGCCTTCTGTTGGAGACATTAAGGTATCAAAACTTTGTGTTTTTTGTTTATATTAAAATTGTCTCGTATCCATTGCGTAGTGGCTCCTGCCAGTATAAAAATGCTTGTAAACAATGTTATCTATGGATATCAGTGTCGCGATACACTTGACTTACAGCGGACGATGGACGTACACTTATCAACCGCTATCGGACATGTAAACCACAATTTTCATAATATTTAAATACTAGATTGACATTGTAATATGAAAGTATAATTAACAAGTTCTTTTGTAGCAACAAATATTATGACGCATTTTTTTTAGGGTTCCTTTCGTATCCAAACCCTGTCAAATCAAAACTACTAACTTTCTGCTGTCTGTCTGTCTGTCTTTCTCAGCGCTGTATCGTATAAACCGTAATAGAAAGACACTTAAAATCTTCAGAATGTGTATTACATACTAATATTAATTTAAAAAAAGAAGTTCAAGGAGGTGCAGGGAGTCAGTCGTTTACTGTTTTCTTGATTGACAATCAACGCAACAATTTGCTGACAAATTGTCCTGCGTACGCAAACTGCTGTGATTGGTTGTCTGAATTATCAACAGCCAATCGGATCACTTGACTTGCATTTAATTCTGACACATCCATAATGTTCGTCCAAGAAACGACGATATAGACTTATTTGTTGCGCCTTTTTTCTTGTTTTGTCCGTAAGCAAAAATCTCCATGTAAAGGACAGTCTAAATATTACTTGAAATCAAGAATATTGCTTTTTTTATGGATGGTAAATCATTAAATGAGTTGTTCCACTCTTGGGCGGAGCGGAAGGGAGTATCAGGCTCTTACTGACTAGAACCTATCCGTGTTCCGCCTAATGCTTTCTGTGTTTTTCGAACATATTCCGCAACCCTGCCAGGCACTGGACCTAGCGGGCCCCGTCTAAATCGATAAACCTATCGCTCAAAATACTCGGTAATTGTTTCCTGCTACCAATTCACGTGAAACACATACAAAGTACTTCATGTTTTATTGTTAAATACTTGCTACAGTATGTTATTTGTGATAACAAGGCTCACCAAGTGTTAGTTACTGAAACATGAGTACTTTACATGAGTACATGTCGATTACGAGTAGAGCTACTTGCTGCCGATGGTGGACTAGTACACATTGATTGTGTTTCGTTACACTCACGTTTGTATTGCAATGATTGGTGTAATGAGTGTCATTACTTTGTATTTGATGATGCACTTGTGTATTTGAACTTTTAGATCAGAACAGAATCGTAGACAAAGTCAAAATATTTAATTTAGGGCCGATTTTTCAATAGTTATATAACCTTTATCTTATAGTTATAACACACATAAGACACATTTGAACGCCATGTACGAGAGAAAATAATTGTTTTTAGTTGTTTCTTTAAAAGGGTAGTTTCATGTGGAGAAGAATTGGAAATCAACTCCATACTTACTCTTGAAAAAGAAATGTTTTACAATAATTTGTATTGATAAGACGATGTACAAATAAAAACTAGTATAGGTACTGCTACCATATAAATAAAGCGTTACAAATGACATTACATTGTCATATTTCATTGTTTAAAGAACAGTTTTTTCCATAGGATATTGATATCAGCAGGTTGTATGTAGGTAATAAAGAAAATGCAAGTCTCTGTCCAACAGTAGATAATAATAATATTTAGTCTAAAGGTTGTGGAGGTCAGATAGGCAGTCGCTCCATGTTAAACACCGGCATTCATCTGACTCCCACATAGTTGGGAAAAGGCTAGGCAGTTTTTTTTTTTTAAAGAAAGTTGGATATGATATAACTGAAGTCTCATTAGCCATCGTTGTTATACTTGACAACACAACAGTAGTAAGTCCGTCTTGTAACAGTTGACATGTCAGGGCTCCTACTTAGCAGATAACGCATGTTTGAATGTAATTACATTAATTGCCGCGGTAGGTGCGTCGTAAGTAGGTCGTGTGCTTGTACGACGCACTGCTTTTGGCGCATGCGTTTGTTTGCGTTTTACAATCATTGGGATAGATGACATTGGACACAAAAAATAATACCTACCAGCCTTTTATTGGCTTTGATCATGACGCTTGATCGAGGCGGATTGTCGATTTCAGAGTTATTATAAATTCAAGTTTCTTTACTATGTTTTCCTTCACCGACGTCACTGCTTTCCAAAAAACAGACTATTCTAAAATTACAAATTACAGTAATTTTATTTATGAAACGGGTTTATTCGTATGGAAATGAAAAAAATGTGTTTTTAGGCACGATATTGTTCTTGACGTACTCATATTTATTTATCAAGCACAAGATAACCAATAGTGTAATGACAAATATTATTATAATAGTATAAAAATAACAGGCTCAAGCAATATTCATGAAATTTGATGTATCGTGAAAATTACATAATCCATACTTCTACACTAATATAGTCAATGTAAAAGTAACATCTGTCTGTTAGTCACGCTTTCACGGCTAAGCCACTAAACCCATTTTAATACTTTATTTAATACTGTATTCACTGATATTGGAAGTCGCGGGTAAAAGCCAGTTATTTTATAAGGCCAAAATCAAATACAAGCAAAAATAGTACTTAATTGGTTCCGTGTCCTATTTGTTTAAAACTAGATAACACTAGTTTTCAGTTAGTGAACCGAAATCAGGTCATACTATGCGAGTGCTAAACGTTCTATATTGCCCACTGACGATCGCAAATATTCAGACTAGCAGCAAATTAATGTGTGTGTAGGCCGTGCTAATAATTGTCCTCGTTATTATATGGAGCTGATTGATCAGCTCAAATGTGTGTCCTATTTAGACGACCACGTGCTTCGCTCACTTATATTACATAGCGCTCTGGAAATGAATCTAGTATTTGACGGTTATTTAGGGTATTTCTTTTGACACTAAATAATAACATGGAACAGGTTATTTATCTTATTTGAGAATATAATGGGTGGAAGGGGCTCCCAGGGAAGGAAGTGAAAACGTTTACCATGGATTCAGTCGTCTACCAGGAGATAATATTGTTCGTAGCTTTAAAAAAAAATCCGTTGTTTTATGCCCTGTAGTTATTGTACTCTTGCATGGAACTGCTGTTTTTTTTAATATCCCTTATAAGGTGAAAAGGACACACGTGCAACCTATCAATATGGATTTGGTACATAATTTAGACCTCACAGCGCTGTGATAGTAGCTTATTAAGACAAAACCAGCCATACCTTTGACCTTGTTGGTATTGTTTATTGGCATAGAACAGGTAATTTTTTAGTAATCTCATGGTCACAATTTGCTTATCAATGTCCCTTGCAACGTATATTCTAAAATGATGTCCCGTCCATATTTTCCAAATAGTCTTTTGCTAATCATAATACTTTTGAATGACTCTTCCCAGTGTTGGGTTGGCTCCGGCGCTCTGTCCAGCGCGGGTACTCGGTGGGGCAGTTCTGGTACCTGGTGGCGGCGGAGTGGTGGGGCAGCTGGCTCGCCTACACCTCCGGCGCCAGCGCCGACAACTGCTGCCGCGCGCCGCAGCGGCACATCGACGAGGCCATCGTGTGCGACGAGAGCTTCACCAGCAACTCTACAGGTTGGTGACGGTGAATGTCAAATGAAAGGGAAAGGATGCTGGAAAACCAAACCGCTTACTCAAAATGCTGTTTAATTTCTATTTATTTTGACGGAAAATGAAACAACCTGTGTATGTTTCTCATGTATTTTTCAAAACACTCTGTTATACAGGTTGTTGGCTATTTCAAATTTTTTGTGTGGTTCGTGATCTTTTCAGGCTCTATAAATAATCTTTGCGGTATGTTTGGAGTATTTTAAGAAGAACGTGTGAATATATGGCTTTAACCAGTGGCCGTTTCGAGTTAAAGTAAAAAAAATGAATTAAGAGAATGGAATAGAACACCTAATGAGATAGATATTCCGTATTAGGGACTGACTTGTGTCTATCCTGATATTCCAGAATCAATGGGGTCCCTGCTGTGGCGCGCGGAGACGGCGTCTGTGGGCAGCGCGGGCAGCAGCAGCGGCGTCAGCAGCGCCGCCGCCGCGCGCGGCCATCGCCACCCCGGGCCCGTCGACAACAAGCGGCTGCTGGCGCCCAACCTGCTCAAGGTCACCTATGTATATTTTATCCAGAATTTTAGGGATCACCAGGGTTTTGAAATACTTCAAGTAAAATAATCGGGATTTATTCTACAAAGTCGGGACAAAACAATGAAATGAGAAGTTTTCTAGACCTACATTTATTATTTAAATATGTTTTGTAGGTACATTCTGATTTAAAGGTCCCTTCTGTTGCTTCCTCCCCGCTGCTTCGTTGAAGAACCAATAAAAGTAAGCGTAGATTTTTGGGATGTTTTTTTTTGTGTCTACCGAAAAACGCCTGCGACTGTGCAACGACATTCGATCGTTAGTACTGGGTGATGGTGGCTGTTGAATGCTTCATAAATGGTCAATATCGAGTCCCCGGCAGGTCCGCACGCTGACGGGCGAGGGCGGGCACCTGCGGCGCGACGTGACGCTGGCGCAGCACCGCGACTTCGAGCTCGTGCCCGACGCGCTGTGGCGCGCGCTCGCGCTGTGGTACGGCGGGCCCGACCCGCTGCCGCGCCAGGTACCTTCAGCTTATACAACGCACTTTCTTATTTGCCAACCGACTTTTAATCTTGTGCTCTCCAGTGCATAAGGTTGAAAATCGTTTGACAATTCACATTCTTCATTTTCCATAATATATAGCCTTGCTATGCTATAAGACTGTATGGTTAAGACTTCCTAATAGACGCCAATGTTCGCAGTAGGCGTGGTCATAGAATGCGAGAGCGAGATGGCACAAGACTTAGTTGGTATCTTTTTTTAAACACGTTGTTCACGTCCTACTCACACTTTATATGACCGCGGACTGACTTGGCGTTAAATATTATTATCAAATAATTTAGCTTAACAATATGGATACTTCTAAACCTTTTATTATTGTATATTTGTTATTTGACGTTTTTTACTGTAACTGCAGAACGGGCTGTTACTATAAATTATATTGTTTCATTCATCAATGTGTGTTTTAGGTTATCCGCCCTCCGAATTCTGACGTCGAGTTGGAGTTGTATCCTCTACATTTGAAGCTTTTACGACATGTACAGAGCACACAGAGTATGTATAGCAGATTGTATTAATTGCTCAACAAGATCTACGTAGGAGTTTAATTTTAACTTATTGAGAGGCCTTGTTGACGCACAAAAAATCACATTTGAAAATTCAATAGTATATTTTTTAAATTCATTTAAAAGGTCAATTCAATACTTTGAAAATGTAAGCTTTTAATAAAATAAACAGTTTATACTCAGTTGGTTACTACAGTAACTAGGGAGCCGTTCTATAGATGGGTCAGTGTAATTTGGTTCCGTGGTGTTATTGGTCGGTTTCAGTTGCAGGTAGAGGGAGGTTGCATGGTAGCGAGGCCGGGCCGGCGCTGGGCGGCGCGGCGCTGTACAGCGCGGTGCCGGCGCCGCCCGAGCGCCAGCTCGCCTACACCGCCGCCTTCTCGCGCCTCGCCACCGTGCGACAGGTACACCCACTGTGATGATACCAGCCTTTTATTGTCCCACTGCAGAGCAAAGACCTCTTTTTCATACAGAGATAGCACGAGCAATAATCACCCCTCTCCTGCTCAAGTCGGATTAGCGATTTCAAGTCTATATTAACAAGACACCGACTTACGTAATAATTATATTAAAAATACTATCTTTAAATAAATGTAACCTATACAAGCATCTATGTAACGTTTCTTAGGTGTGCGAATTCCTCTGCGCGGCTCTCGGCCTGGCCCGCGAGGACATGCGCGTGTGGTTGGTCGGGAACACAGCGGTACTGCTGGACGACGAGCGGCCCACGCTGCACGAGCTGGGGCTGGACGAGCGAGCCAGGCTGCTGCTGGAGGTGCGCAACTCCGACCTCACCTGGCCTGAAGAAATTGGAGCACTCAGGTAAATAACTCGTCCTAATCCGCTACTGATTTATTTTAAAATAATTTTACAGAAATTTAGTGTATCCGTTGCGTATTTTTTGCTGTCTTACATAGACTTCTTTAATTATATAAAACAATGGATTGAACAGATGTCCAAATATAGCTAAGATGCTAGTGATGCCACGCATAAAAGCGTCTTCCCAGTCGCGCTACAACACTATTTCCCGGTCTGCGGAACATTACTTTTCGGACTAATTAGTCAGTCGAGAATAATCGTGTTAAAACAGCACGGCATGCTTATCAAAAGGAAACATTGTTCATTTTGCTACGTAGTTCCCCGAATTATTATATGCATATACTAAAATCATTTCATGTCTATCAAGTTAATAACAGTGATCATGGTGGTTCAAATGGGTACTATACTGTATCACAAAAATAAAAGTCCGTTCTTCGTGGTAATGTGTTTTTTTCGCTAGTAGTGCTTTTCCGCGCGTTTTTCTAAAACAATATCATTGTTATTGTGTGTATGTTGCTTGTCTTTTCCTGAGAGCGTAAAGTTACCAATAAACGAGGAATTCTTGATGTATTATCAAATTACTGGACGTGGGTAACTAAGGCTTGATGCCAAGTGTTGGATTTTGGTAAACAAAAACAAATTAATAGATGTAATGGTGTGGGCTAACAGTGAATGAAACCAAAATTTATATAACTGCTTCGCTAGCCTAGTGGTCCAAAGCGCGACGGCGCTACTTCTTCTTGGGTTCGATTCCCAGGGTTGAGCAAAAAGTGTTATTGGGATTTTCAATGAAATTCTCAGTAGCATCTCGGATTTAGGATTTGTGCCCGGTTAATGGCAAAAGGCTCGCTTCCTATTACATGGGATCTAAACATACCGGCGAACTGTGGTACATTGGTAGAACTCTGCCTAACCCTTCGGATAATACAGGCGTAATTATGGTATATAACGTGAATGACTGTTTATTATTGGCACACAATAGTATTAACACACAACAATTTGTAGAACTATAAAATCATATTATTTTACACATTCCTGACGAGAGCGTGCGGCTCGCGCTTTACGAGTTCAAACGTGTGTGTGTGATACAGAGATTTTAATCAACCGCTAAGATAATTAATTGATCATATCATAATTAATAGAATCAGGTTTTTGCATCCGATAAAATAATGTAATGTGTTTGTTTGAAATGTTTCGTATTTGTCCGTGGTAGTATGAGCAGCGGATCGAGCCGAGCCACGGAGCGCCGCGAGACGCTGGTCGCGCCCAACCTGCCGGGCGCCACGGGGCTGCACAACCTGGGCAACACCTGCTTCATGAACGCCGCCTTGCAGTCTGTGAGTGTCTCTAGTGCCTTTAAAATTACATTTCTTTTCCTGCAATTTCTTCTATTTTTTGTGTTGTCAAAAAAGGGTTTTATAAATAGAATAGTTTAAGCCTGGAATCTCATCCTCGTGGAAGTTGAAGCCCCCTTTAATTCGGTCCTCTCGCATAATTCGATTTTATCCGACTAAGTATGTGACTTCATTTTTAACTCCCGACGCAAAAACAACGGGGTGTTATAAGTTTGACGGTTCTGTGTGTGTTTGTCTGTGGCTTCGTAGCTCCCGAACGCATGAACGGATTTTAATTTTGTTTTTTGTGTTTAAAAGGTGTTAGTCGGAAGTGTTCTTAGCTATTTTTAATGGAATTTGGTTCAGCAGTTTCAAAGTTATCCGCGCTTTTGTTAGCTGCGGTAGGGATTTTTATTCTTCTGTCGGGGCCAATTTTTTTTTATTTTGTGTTATTATATTTAAAGATAACATTAAATATTGTGGTTTTCTTAGGTATGGAACACGGGTCCTCTGACGAGATACTTCAACTCCGGTATGCATCTGTACGAGGTGAACACGACCAACCCGCTCGGTACTAAAGGAGTGTTAGCGTTAAGATACGGAGAACTATGTAAAGAGGTAAATACGCATGTATGGTATGTTTTTGATTGCTGCTTCGTTGGCGTGTGTCGTAGCGCAGTGTACCGTAACTCCCGCAGGTGTGGTCGTGCTCGGCGCGCTCGGTGGCGCCGCTGCGCGTGCGCTGGTGCGTGTCGCGGTGGGCGCGCGCGCTGGCGGGCGGCGGCCAACAGGACGCGCAGGAGCTGCTGGCGTGGCTGCTGGACGCGCTGCACGAGGACCTCAACCGCGCGCGCCCGCGCCCCGCGCCCGCCGCCGCGCCCGCGCCCGACTCGGCCGGCAGGCCCGACCAGGTCACTACTCACAGTTCCTACCGTGTCGACTGAATCTATTACCGAATGCCCATACGGTCATGAGAAACTTCATAACGAGAAACGTTCCCCACGTCCAGGTGGTGGCTGCGGAGGCGTGGCAGCAGCACACGGCGCGCAACGCCTCCATCATGACGGAGCTGTTCTACGGGCAGCTCAAGTCCAAGGTGGTGTGCGACACGTGCGCGCGCGAGTCCGTGCGCTTCGACGCCTTCAACATGCTCAGCCTGCCGCTGCCCATGGAGTCCTACGTCTGCTGCGAGATCCGAGGCACGTGAAACAACGCTTTACCTGTACCACTGTCAACACAGTTCAATTTTATAAAGCAACTCCATTTTAAGTCACTGTTATAGTCATGCTGTCTCTTTCACTTAAAAGTATATTATTGCGAAATAATGACTATATAATATTTGAGAACTAAATCTCCAAAAATGTGATATCAATAATGCAAGAAAAAAGACATCCTGTCTATAGAAAAAAAACAAATGGAATATATTCGATTGAACGAGAAGAAGCTTACATTTAGTTGACGATAGCAAATTACGGCTTGTTAACTTAAATATTATGTCATGTCAATGAAAAATATAGTATTTATTTCGGTTTATTGTTCACAGTGATGCTGCTAGACGGGTCAGTACCTATCAAGTACGGAGTGAGAGTGAACTCGGAGGGAACTTATCTAGAGCTCAAAAAGAAGCTGTCGGAGCTGTGCGGACTCGCGCCTGAGTCGTAAGTGTTGCTCATTATTAACTAACAGTATAGCGTTGCAGAATTAAATAACTGTTTTAATGTGGCGATAATTAATGTTGACTAACTCCTCATTGTTTTTAAAGATAGATTCGATCAGTATTCGGAAATCGCTTAATAATTTTGTGAATGATCTATCGGTCCCTGTTATTACGTGATTACGTAAACTGCCTCGTTAGCCTAGTGGTCCCAAGCGCGACTGCTACGCTAGAGGTCTTGGATTCGATTCCCAGGTCGAGCAATTGTTATTGGTTTTTTCTATGAAATTCTCAGTAGTAGGATTTGAGCCCGGTTAATGGCAATAGGCTCGCCCCCTATTACATGGGACCTAAACATACCGGCGAACTGTGGGTGTACATTGTTACACCTCTGCCTAATCCTTCGGGAATACAGGCTTGACGGTATGTTGTGACGTAATAATAGGGACCGTTAATTTTACGGGAAACATTCAATAGTGAATGCTAATGAGTCGAGATAAAGTGTTAAATGTTTTGCTACCTTCCAGAATGTTGATCGTGGAGCTGTCGGGCGCGATGATCGGGCGGGTGTTCGACGACAACTCGAAGATATCGGCCGCGACGGCGACCGAGCTGTACGCGTACGAGATCCCGCACGACGAGTGCGACACCGACACCAGCGACTGTGACGACTACACGCACGAAACTAACGGTACCTAGCAGCTATAGGCCTACGTGTGTTTTAGGAATCATCCATTAATCACGTGAGGTTCGAACGGGGGCCGGTGGGGGTAGTGAGAAAACACATGTATTAATTTTTAATTAAACGCGCGATCTGTAAACCGAAATTAATTACTAGAATAAAATAAAATTATATCTGATATATTAAAAAATATATTTGATAAAAGTAGTTAAGAAACAGCACGTGATTAATGGATGACCCCTTAGAAGAATGGCCAGCTTTTTCCCCACCAAAGCTAGACCCTCGGCTAACACACGCGGCGTGCCCTCGTGTGTCGCATGCCGGACGGTGCAGCTCCGCGCGAGCTCGTCCGGTGCGGGTTCGACAGGTTGGTGAGTGCTTATCAGGGGTACAGGAACAATTTATATAGCCCTGGGCTTTACGTTGGTTAAAACAAAGACCTGAATAATTTGGATTCTTTGCAACTACTGTAACGTTGTTATTATAAAAATAAAAACTAACTTTTGATGTAGTATTGTGCCATTCTTCTTTTCTAATAATTTAGTATGTCATTTGTAAAGCCGAGCTTCCACTGTGAGTGAGATCGACTCTGTATAGATAGGTTCCCCCTCGCAGTGGAAGCGTAGGCTGACAGTCCCCCCCCCGCAGGCTGGTGCTCGGAGGCGCAGCAGTGGGCGGAGGTGAGTGTGGGCGGCGCCAATACTTCCTCACTCTGCATGCCAGCACTCTTCTGCTTCAAGGTTAGCTACGCGCACACCACACACACACCCCACACCTACACACACACAGACGGGAAATATTCATGTAAAGCTTTCTGATACATAGTTCATGAAAAAAACTCCTAATAGTACAGACTTTATGAAGGAACTCATCCTACTTTTGTCAGCCACATATCAAAGAGTGCTGTGTTCCATTTTGTAGGTTGTAGTTGGGGTAACTATAAGTGATAATTATAATCGTGTTCTGAAGTGGTCCTAGTTTCAGAAGTATTTTGCCTTTAATTTTCTCTCTAGAGGCAACTTCTGTTCATTTGGCGACTGTAAAGTCCGAAAGCTGATTATGAGTTATACTTGAGAACTAATGTATACAGGAGCTGTAGGTAAATCTGTAATGAATAAATAAGGACAACAACACGAGTAAGACAAGTATTACAGATATCTATAATTAGTGAAAAACATTTACAATTAGATGGTTCGCTTTAATTCAGTTTTGCTGCACAAAAGCATAAAGAAAAAAATTTAAGCAAATTACATCAATGGCGTATGCATCAGAAAGCTGTAAATGTAACAGAAACATACATGACACTGCCGTAGCGACTCATTAAAATTGTCTGCCTATAATATAAAAACGTTTTCGGCTGCACATGGGCTGAATGGGTTCTCTAAGAATATAAAATCCATAAAAATATATACTTTACTTAAATTATTTGAGTAACTGATAATAGAGGGGGTTGTTAACAGCATTAGAATTTTGATCTAGATAATGTTTATGCAGGCTGACTTTTATTTGACTATTAGTTTTTCAGAGGGAACTTAGTTTATGTTTATTTTATTGAAATTGAACAACAGACAGCAACTATAGACAACAATAAAGTAAATACATATACACGACTTATGGACAATAATGTATCTCACAATTTGCTGTAGAATAATGAAACATGTGTTCACTAGATTACAAATACATTTAATACAATTTTACTAAATATACCTCTGAAAACCCTCTTAAAAATGTCAAGTAGGTACATTGAAAGTCCGCCCGTATAATTTACATCTTCTTTGGCAATATTTCCATGATATTAATAACAGGAATACCATTCACTATGTTATTTCAGTTAGGTTTAAATATCGAAAATTATAATAACTCTGACTTTGACAGTGAAAACGTTTTTACTTCCCCGTTCGGTGATGGCATGTAAGTGTAAGTGAAATATTCAACTACCTTACAGAACATAACACATGTAAATAAGAACATACTGTATTATATATGACGTCATAATGTAAAGTGCTGACTAACTTAACTGTGTACATATTTTGGTGTTATTTCTTTTGTGTGCCAACTAAACATAGCGGTATTGCTATATCTTTCTAACTGATACAGCGAGAAAGGGACAGTGAGATTTTGGAACGGTCAAGTTAAGTTATGATAAAACGTAACTTAGTGTAAAAAAGTCTGTTTCATCACTCCTAGATAAGTTCTATCGTAACTTATCTGATGGTTAATTTGTAACTACTATCCAGACTCTGAAAAACGACCTTTTAATTGTATTCAACTAAACCTTATTTGATGGTTCCTAATAATTTCCGTCTTTTTCTTTCTTCACCAGCGTGTGAGAGATAGCAATAGTATCACGTTAGTTGGTGCGCAATAGAATGCGGGCCGTTGTTCGTTTGTTTGTGTTGAGCATAGCAAGTCGTGACGGAGTGTTGACGTGGGCAGGTAACAGATAACACTAGATACTGCACTGTAAAGCCATTTTAGTTTTTTTTCTCATATACATTTTTTTTTTACTTAGAAAGTGATGTTTTCTCATCATTTTGATTGTCATTCATCATTTTGATTAAAGTAGCTGTAGACATTAAAATTTGCCAGGAAATTATTTAAAAAAACACTTTGTACAAACGATATAATTTGACTATCGTTTTTTTGCTATGTCTTAGACCGCAGTCAGTTTAACATTACCACGAAACGAAATTCATCCATAGTGCGTGTTTACTATAATTATTTGCTATTTGTACCGTTTTTAGAAGAATTATCACCATTTTCTAAAAGCCTTATGATTGGTTAGCTGTGTGATTGGTTGATAGAAATAACAACAACCAATAAAACACTGCATAAGATTTGAAAATAAAATCGTTGGCTTTCAGAATCTGTTTGTCAGTCAGGTATAACTAAATGTTCTGTGTTTGTGTCTATGTGAATATAAAATGTATGGTAGAGGTTACTTTTGTACAAATTGGCTTCCATATTATTTTAGATATTTTGTTGTAGCTGGCAGTCCCTGTTATATTAAGCCTTTGCTTAAAGTTCAGAAGTGCAGATTATAGCATTTCAGATAAAAAAATCAATCTTCATGTCCGGAATAAATATGGCGGACTTATAAAATGGTTTACCAATATTGTCAAAATGGCCTTTGACATAACATATCTTGTTACAAAACAATTTGGATAAAAATAATTAGTTGAGCCAATGTTGCTCTCACAACAAAGAATTAATCCTAAAATTGGCAAATTACTTCCAGTCACCTTGCAAGCTTGTTTCAGGCGGTCCAAAGGCTAGGGAAACACACCCACAATCTACATTATAATCGAACAACGGTTTCAGCGCTCGAGATCGGAAATTCTTATGTCCCAGAGTCCACCGACTACGCTCTACAACCACGCGGTGTTCACGGACACCGACTATCGGAGCAGCACGCTGCCGAAGGATATCGGCAAAGAGAACGGCAGCAGCTCGCCCACCCTGAGCGTGCGCTCGCTGAACCTGAAGCCGTCGAGCCCGCACCTGCCCAAGGTCAAGTTCGGCTCGTCGCCGTCCAACATGTGCAAGATGAACGACAGTAGAGATGTGCCCGTCGGCAAGATACAGTATCTGGTGGCGGTTCATAGGTGAGTGTGTGCTCAGGTGTTGTAGTTGTGTAAATATTGTGACAATATGTAATCAGGGTTTCAGTATATATTGTAAGACTTAGATATTTAAGTTTGGCTAAAATTAATGTCGTGTTGAAACTCTTATCACGTAGCTTAATAAGATATTCTGTGTCGAGTCAAATTAAGCACGGCTCTCCATAATTGTTTAGTTTGGTGTTCGTAGGAAGCAGTGCCGCTCGGACGCGTACTTCCTGCCGTGGCAGCGCAGCCGCTCGTCGGTGTTCGGCGTGCCCGTGCTGGTGGGCGTGCGCGACGCGCGCTCGGGGCGCCAGCTGTACGCGCGCGTGTGGGCGCAGGTGGCGCGCCTGCTCAGCGCGCGCCCGCCCGCGCACGACCAGCACAACCACGCCACGGACTGGTGAGGCCATGCGGCTTCCTAGTTCTCTCTGCGGATGATCTGCGCCGTTTTGCGGTGTCCTTTGATACTTCATACACAGATTAGCACGTGGGCCCTTTTTACGCAGCAGAACGCTTAAATGTTGTGTGAAAACAAACATGGAAAAGTGAAAAATGTCTCAATAACTGCGTAACTATACGTATATCACACTTACAACTGTGTAGGTATCTGCAACTGTGTCTGACGGCTGTACTACGCTAAATAATCGAAAATCAATTGATCGACTACTATAAATCGAACATCTAAATGCTCGAACGTTCATAATATCGAATGGTTAATAAATCGGACATTCAAGATATCGTACACTCAATACATCGAGTGCTCAAAATATTGAACGTTTGCTTGGCGTAATACAGCCGTGTCTGACATGGGTTCGCAATCAGAATGTCCCGTCCGCAGTGACGACAGCCTGGGCTACGAGTTCCCGTTCCTGCTGCGCGTGGTGCGCGCGCGCGGCGCGTGGTGCGCGCGCTGCGCGTGGCCGGCGCTGTGCCGCGGCTGTGCGCTGCCGTCCGACGACACGCCGCTGCTGTTCCACACCAGTGAGTGGCACCTACTATACCAACTTAAATGCTTTTCTCAGCATTGCGATGGTTTTTTTTATTCTGGACCATACTGGGGAACTTTCATGCCAAACAGTAATTTTTCACACTCAAAATAAAACTCGTTTCCCAGCAACATTTTTTGATCAATGTCACTAAGTTTAATGGGCAGTATACATAGTTAAGGAGTGTGTAATGTGTATTATACGCCCTGTATACACTCTATGTAATAATTTTCGTAATAACCGCGCAGGTAAGCGTCGGCGGCCCCGCAAGCGCTCGAGCGTGGCCCCCTCCTCGCTGGACGACGACATCCCCAACACCAACTCTCCCATCGCCAAGAACAAGCTCAACCGACACGCCTCCACGCGACTCTCCACCGACGTATCCGTGAGTACAACACTATATTTTGACTTCATTAACATCAACTAGCTCATAATTTTTCAGGTACTTAATTATTTAAATCTAAAGGAACAGATTTCACTTGTATGTACCTATTTATTAATTTGCACTACCCTTACTAAGGAAAAGTCGGACCTTGTAACACTGAAATACTACTAATAACATACCATCACGCCTGTATTCCCCGAAGGGTTAGGCAGAGGTGTACCAATGTACACCCACAGTTCGTCGGCATGTTTTAGGTCCCATGTAATATTGCCATTAACCGGGCACAAATCCAAACTCCGAGTTGCTACTGAAAAATTCCTAATGGAAAAACCCAATAACACTTTGCTCGACCTGGGAATCGAACCCAGGATCCCATGCTCATCAGTCGCGCTTGTGACCATGAGACCAACGGGGCACACTACAAATATTCAGCTAAATTTAAAATATCGTTCTATCTCTATCAACTTCAAACGATTGACAAAGAGATAACGATGTTTAAATTAGTTTAGAACCAAAGCAAAGTGGTATTTGACGTAAATATTAACTTGTTCATATCTAATTAACTAGTCGTTGTTTGTGTTCAGGGTGAGACGGAGTGCGGGGAGATGCGAGCGCTGGAGCTGGGCGAACTGCTGGCGGGCTCGCGCAGGGCCGGCGTCATGCTGGCCATCGACTGGGACCCCACCGCCCTGCATCTCAGATACCAGTCCACACGGGAGAAGGTGACGGGAATGCTATATCTATAGTTATATAGAGAGCGAGATGATATCGAAAGTGATAGCAAGAAAAGAATGCGATAAAACGAATGTTGATGTGGGTGTAGGTGATAGGCGTGTATGGTTGTATTGCTGAAACGTATTCGTGCTTCGTTATGTAGTAGTAGTTGTAGTAAGCTCAGTCGCGCGTTCCCCGTGCAGGCGTGGGCGGAGCACGCGTCGGTGCGCGCGGCGCGCGCGGCGGCGGCGCGGGCCGTGGACCTGGCCAGCTGCCTGCGCGCCTTCACCGGCCGCGAGCGCCTCGAGCAGCGCTACCACTGCGCGCACTGCCGCGCCGCGCAGCCCGCCACCAAGAAGCTGCAGATCTGGAGCCTGCCGCCCATCCTCGTGCGTACTCGCCGCGACCGTATTCTGTTGGCACCCGAATCTCACGAAAGCACCGTCCGAACCATATTTTCTATGTACCTCCTATACAATCTTCCTCTATATAATCCCCCTATATAATCTCCTCCGAAACATGTTATTATCCTTACCTAACACCGGCATACAATTTTAAACAATAGAAGACTCATGAAAATCATATTAGTATTTTACCACAAATAATGATCTCCCACAGATAGTCCACCTCAAACGTTTCCAATACGTGAACAACAAATGGATAAAGTCACAGAAGGTCGTGAACTTCCCGTTCCAAGACTTCGACCCCACGGCCTACCTAGCATCAGTGCCACAGGAGACCATCCTCAGGCACACAGAGATACTCAACTCTAAGAGAAGATCGTCCATCTTCGTCGACGACACTATCTCGGAGTCAGAAAGTGAAGATGACGAGAACGCTGAGCCCAAAGCTCAGAGCAAGCCTAAAGTGGAGAGGAAACGGAAAGGCTCAATTGAGGTTAATATTAAGTTTCATTTTTTTACTGTCTTAATTTTGTTTTAAAGGACTTACGTTTCCTATCAGAGCAGTCGGGAACTCGGGACCCAATGTTACATCAATAAAAAAAAATATTTATCTCGTGTTATTATTTTAACAACATATTAATATTTATTTTTAGTTGCGTTTTTATTTCCATGTGCGTTAATTCTACACGTACATATGTGGTACTTTTACCTTTTTTATAGGTGAGAGGGAGAGAGAGGCTAGAGTCGACGAGTTTGGTGACGACGCCGGTGACGGATGATAACCTGATAGATTACCATCAGCACCATCTACTGAAGGATCAGGACCCGTTCGATTTAAAGTACAGACTGTATGCGGTTGTGGTGAGTCTATTGTGATATTAACTAAATGTCTGATTCCGACAAATTTTTTTGTTCTTATGTGTTTCTAATGTATTTTATGCCTAAAGCCGAGTGAAATGTTTTGATGCTTCACGAAGAGGTTAACGTTGACCAACTGTAAAGAATAAAGGGATTAAGCGACACTAACGTCACTATATTGTCTACCTTAATTGATTTTTGAAAGTATTCGCTGGTGACTAGTAGTGTTTAACACCTTAAAAAGTGAGGCTCCCTCTGTGCCTAGTCTCACTCGGGGCAGCTGTCGGGCGGGCACTACGTGGCGTACTGCCGCAACCCGTCGGGCGCGTGGCTGTGCTACAACGACTCCATGTGCCGCGAGCTGGCGCCCGCGCCCGCGCCGCCCATCGACCCCGCCGCCGCCTACCTGCTGTTCTACGAGCGCCAGGGGCTCGACTACGAGAGGTGACCCACACGCTCACTTATTTTTACATTTGTTCGTGTCGCTGGCACGACAGTGTCTTAGATTCGGGTTTTTTGTATGTCATTGGGTGGCAAACAAGCCGACGGCCCACCTGATGTTAAGCGATCACCGCTACCTGTAGACATCTGCAATACCAGACGCCTTGCAAATGCGTTGCCATCCCAGATACAAAATCGAGATGTCTCTTTGCCGATGTGCCTGTGACTACACCGGCCGCGGCACCCACACTCTTCAAACCGGAACACAGCAACGCTGCTTTGCGGCAGCGGTAGGTATGGTGGTAGTAATTCCCCGGACGAGCTACTTCACACGGAGCTACTGGGTGACCCAATACATTGCCACTTGCACATAAGTCACTTTGGCTGCATGTTTTGGGACACTTGGAAGTCCCTGAACCGCTTCAGAACGCAAGTAGGAAGGTGTAATTCCGACCTCGCAAAGTGGGGGTACCGTGACGGAACAACTGCATGTTGTGGATATGAAGCCGAATCACAAGTCATGCTCCATCTCCTATTTCACACTTGAACCCGTTGAACTTACCAGCTAGAATCTCTTGTCTCCTAATTTTTTTTCCACCCTCTTCTTCAGGTATCTCCCCGACATAGCTGGCAAGGAACCTGTGGTTAGAGACGCGGAGGTGTTGGACCCCGACGAGAACGACCTCAAAAAGATGTGCTCTATCATGTAGGACCTTGTGATAACTTGCAAAGGGTGGCAACACCAGGCTGGCAGCACGGGAAGCTACCCGACAGTGGCTGGAGGATGACTTGTGTGTTAGTCAGAACTGTTGGCGAGATTCGGTTTTAATTGGTGACGCGAGTGTAAAGAATTGTTGGTACAGCCAAACGTATATCAGTAGGGACACTTGAAATACAAAAACCGCCCTTATTGCTAAGAAATAGAGGTACTGTCAAAGGCAAAACGATGCCGTGGACGTGCGGTTGTCTGTACTACTCTATTATACGTCCAGTGTTATGGAGCTCGCATGTACACAGCTTCATTTAACCCAAAAATGGTGTTCGTACACGCGCGCTTGTATATCTACTTATTTGCCGACCTTACTCAAGCTTTCACCCAGTGTCCCGCTACATTGTGTGCGGTCACGAACGCTCAAGTGAATAAGCACCTAATTGGAAATAGTAAGGGTCTATATTCTATTGCTCTTCAAAGAGCGTCGCGTCGCCAAGATGCCGATTGCAAGTAAATAAAATGCAGTTATGAATATTATGGCCCAAACATTCTGTGTATAGTTTTGAAAATCGAAAATATTATTATAAAGAAAATACTAAGATTATTGTGAAATACAATGTGGTCTGTCTCAATATATGTACTACAGACAATACAACTGCGGTGGGACCACAGAGAAACGCTCAAATTTTAATTATTTTACTATATCTGAGTAACATTATTCAATAATCAATAATTTATGAAGTTTACATTGACAATCAATTATAATAATGAAAAGTTATTTCAAATGTATCAAGTATTCGTCATTGTGAACGGTACATACCGAGATGGCGCTATTGAGAACGCAAGACCTAGATAGCGCGATATGACAACATAGCGTTAGAAAGAGAGCCAGCGCCACTCGGTGCCATCATCAAATAATATCTACACATGTTATAGACGGCTATAACCAATACCAAAACGTATACAGACAAATTAAAATAAATCCAATAATATATTGAAAATAATCGTGAAACAAACATTTTCTTTTGTTAATAGTTTATGTAAATTATAATGTTGATTTTGTATGTGGAGTATTTGCCATGATATCGCAGGAAGGTTTGCTGAAAGAGCAGTTGTATAAGTACATTTACTTCACTGCTTTCTACACAAAGTTTGCTAAACCACAGAGTAATAGTCAATGGAGTGCTAACTACGCTTTTAGTAATGTACCAATCGTCGATACACAGTATAAGTCTCGATATTTTTCTGAGTCATATGAGTTTTCCAATACTACTTACATACAAGTCAAAGCCCCCTAAAACGCATTCTGTTTTGACGTTTACAAGTACACGCGTCACATTTGTGTGAGCGACAAGTTTAGGTACAGTACGGCAGACGTGTCCTGGCGATCCTGAAGTTAGCCGATTAGCTATGCCGTTAAAAATTTTGTTCCGAAAAGATTTATTGCACAGCTCAGCTGACTAGTGTAGTACTATAGTGAAGTATCTGTAGTCATATATATTCTGTGTTCCCAGCTCAAGGTAACGTTACACTGTTTTGTTAGTTATTATGGTTGCGTGGTTGTAATGCATTCCTATTGTTGGTTCTGTGTAAGCGTTGGAGCAACATACGGGTCTGTATATGGTTCGAAGCTTTACAGCTAATGTGGAGGGACACTTGTCAACATTACATAATCATTTTATTTGTTCATAACTACCAAGTTTTAGAGTCTGGCCAACGAAAGCTGACTACATGAAAGTGTCAATTTTAATAGTCGACTTTATTGGTAGCGTAATAACACAGACAATGCACTGAATAATGAAATAGATACTAGATAAAAAAGGTTTAATATCAATGGAAAATGAAACATCAGAATCAGTTTGTTGTTTTCTGTCGCGATATTTTTAAATGTCCGCCATTTTGTGTGGAAAGCTTTCGTTGGCCAGACTGAGATCGCAGGTGCGACAGTTCAATTAGTGGTGATAAGTGCTCCTCCATCTTTATACGTTATATTTTTTATTGTTAAAAGGTTGGCAACGCGTCCCTCTGTAAATATTATTCGTTGGTGAGATATACCAGTGCTGACATTTCATAAACGAATCTTATCTAGTGTGTAATCCGTAAGTCAGGGCTAGTGTGATATTGTTTTCTGTTATTAAAATTTATTAGTTTTATTGGTGTCTTTGCCTAATATGTGTTTATGGGTGTACTGTAGTATTTAAACTGTAAATATGATCCCTTATGATCACGTTGTGATCGGGAAAGTATGAAATTATATATCAGTGTATGCCATATTTTGTTCCTTGTGATGTCAGAATGACTTATGAGACATGGTTCAGTATTTTTGACTGTACGAGGAAACAAAAACCCTTCCTTTTGTAGTTCCCACAGTTGGTGAGCTAAAGCTTAAATAAATAAACATAACAGTAAGTAAATGTAACTGATACTCAAAATGGCGGAGGTGCCACGTTCTGACAGGTATCTGCATACATTTAGAAGTTAAAGCACCTCCATATGTATATCTCTATGATACAAGGTCATAGGGATCATATTTCCGCCGGTTGCTTTGGCAACGCGTTGTCAATCCCCAAGTTTTGTTGTAAGCTACTTCGCCGGCGAGCAATGCAAGTACGTCGGTGTCGCCTGTTGCGTTAATATTGGAGACTGATGTGATTGTAATATATAAACGTGTAAGCGTGATGTGCTATATTTTACTCATTGGAATATTTTGTATTTAATTAATTAATTATTGTAGATAGTCTGTTCTATGTGTTTTGTGCCAGATGACCGCGTTTGTGAACTTTGTCTTGTAATCTTCGGTCGAAGCGTTCATAGCAAGTCATACAAACATGTCGAAATGTGTAAGGCACAAAGCTTATGCCGTATTACAAACGATTTACTGTAACATATAAATTGAAATGATGATATTCCGTTAGTTTGGTACAAAACACGAAGAACGTTATAATAAAATAATATATTCTTCTAGCGCGGAAAGTATTTAGTGTTATATAACGTGTTGTTGGCGGTTTACGTTAACAGCTATCAGTTATTAACTAAAACGGTCGACCTGGCCCCGGTCCCTCACGTATGCACACGTGTACAATATGGCACGCGTGCGTGCAGATACGTGTAAAAATCCCCGTGCATAAGTGAGTGGCGAGGCGTAACGCGAGCTCTAGCATCCAAACAGCTCACTATAATTATCTTTTTTATAATTATTATAATTATCGTACGGCTTAGGGCACAATGTCGTGATGCTTAATAAATTCTAGTGAGATACGATATATAAGTATTAGACACATATGATTAAGTAATATATTATTATTATTATTGATATTATGAGCCGGTGTGCACGATCCTAGTTAATCTTCTATTATTATTTGTATACATTTTATTCGAAATAATTTAATACAAGTAGCTTTTATACCGCGACATTATAAGTTAGCCATGTTAGCTACCGAGGCGGGTAGTAAGCTGAGGACTGCGGTCCTCGCTGATGTAGTCCATATTATTATTTATTCGGTCGTGTGCACCAAGTTATTCGTTATTTGGTTGAATATGTACTATTGTGGTCACAGGTATATTACATTAAAATATGTTCTTATGATATTATGGCGGAGTAGCCGCGCCACGCCTGTGGGGACAGTAGTGCTGCCGACCCGCGCCCAGTGCGCACGCAGGGAACCTACGTAACGTGTGGAGTGCCGCCGTGCGCGTACCGTGCCATCGATCGATTCGCTTTCCTCTTCTATACCAAAGCACTTCTTTCTCACTCTGTTCAAGCTTTACAAGTATACAACGATGTCACACGTCGTACCTGCCGTGTCCACACATACAGCCCCTGCTGATTCGCTTCTAGTAGATTATGTAGGGCGCTGAATTCTACTGGTATTCAAGTACCAATAACACGGTTGCGTTGAGTGTAATATCAAATTGTTATCCAATTAAGTATTTTGAATATCCCTGTGCAATAAAGAATTTCTTTTGTATGTATTCTTGGATTTTTTTTAACTCCCCAATTTTTTACTGACAGTTTGAGACTGTGCGAGTATGTCTGATTCCTACCTTAATGTTAAATTAACAAGTTTAATTAAACAAAAAAAAAAAACAATTGTGTACAAACACATTTATTGTGTAAAAAAATACTTATCTAATAGCTAACATAAATTATACATTTGCTGCCAAAATTATGGCATCCAGTGTTAAAAAAATATTAATAAATATCTTACTGTGCAATAATTTTGTCTTCAAATGTAGACTACACCAATGGACGGAATTAAATTAAATACAAATAAATACTAATTTGTACAATAACGCAATGCGCTCACAAGTTATAATGAAATAGTAACCATAACTGATGCCACACAACTTTACAATTATAAAAAGTCTTGGCCCATATCTTTGAACGAAGATATTAAACATTTAGAAATAGTTTTATGTTTAAGATCCTAAATGTAAATAAACCTTTTTTTTTTAAATAATTTTGTCAAAGTTAGTCTGACAGGCTAGGCTATTTATTCTGGCCTAATTTCTATTGCACTAAATGTGACAAATAACAAATTCATAGGAAATGGTTATTTGACATTTAGTGCAGGCATCCTGTGCCACCGTCTGAAACTTGTAATCTAAATATTTACACTATGTACCTATACCTACCACAGCGCTTAGCTCTATCTAGTGCCGTGATGTCGTCACAGCCACCGCCGCCATAAGCTCTGCTGGTTGGACTCGCTCGCTTGGAGGACGTTAGAGAGACCCCCGTGCGAGGCTGAGACCGGGGCCTGGAAAAATGGGAATAAACTCATAAATAAAAGAAGGCATAAAAACAAGAAATATTGAAGGTAAACTTCCAACTTTTTTTTGAAATATTACGAAATCAAATTTTAAATGTTCCAACTACCTAATGTTTTAGTAACCCCACGACTTCTGTACGGTTGGATGTACCCGAAACCACAATGTTTTGCGTGAGCAACATTACGCTATAGGTACCACGATCAGTGATTTTTCGTACCAACAAGAAAAGTCCTAGAAATAATATTTTTGCTTAATGCAACTCCGTTTTATGGGCAGTATGTGTGGTTAAAGGCTATGTGTTGTGTGTTGTTACACCCCGTATATTACTTGTTATGGAATATGCCAGGATGCGTAACGAGAGCTGGATATCCATTAGGATTACTTCATTATCCTTGTCTCTCGCAGCGCAGCTCTAGTGGAACAGGGGCCCACCATCTCTTAATTATTTTAACCCTAGAAAGCTAACCTCCGTCGAATCGACGGATAACGTAAAGAAATATCGCAGTATCTTTTTTTCTAAGCTTTCAGAAAAGTTACTGGAGTAATAAAAAAAGTAAGTAAATAAGGCCAATTTGGAAAACGTATTTTTATTGCTAAACCTATGTACAACTGTCATTAAAAACAACAGGATTGAATTTACATTTCATGGTAAAAAAATAGTTTTTCAAATACCCGTCGTTTCGACAGATAGTTAGTTAGCTTTTAGAGGATAGGTACCCCATTAAAGCCAACCATCCATCCAAATCAAATTGTTTATTGCATCCATAACTTGCACTTACAGGTGGTAAATAATAAAAAATACAGAACAATTATGGACCCTGTTGGGCACAGCAAATTTTAAATAAGAAGAGATAGGAAGAGCGCTTATTAATTTTTCCTTGTAATTAGGTTACATTTATTTTATATTTCTATTTATCTATAATTTTTTTTTTATTTAATTATATTTAATATTTATTAATTAGCTATTTATATAATTATACTTATTCATTAATTATTTATTTAATTATATTCATTTTTTAATATCCGTCAGTCCAACCATCAGAAGGTTAGCTTTCAAGGGTTAATACGAGCTTCTGCTTGCGACTTTGTCCGCGTCAAATTATTATTATATTACCCCACGGGAACCGTACATTTTTCCGAGATATTAAGGAGTATACCAACTCACATTGTAAGTGTCTAGCCATCGCTTCTTGATGAAGTCGGCGACCCTCTCACCGATCATGATGACGGGCGCGTTAGTGTTGCCTGAAGTCACGGACGGCATCACGCTCGCGTCCGCCACGCGCAGCCGGTCTATGCCTTGCACCTGAATACAACTTAATGATAGTTAAAAGATCCTGTCCATTATAACTGCTTCTCCTGAGATGCTGAATTAATGTATTACAACCATATGTTCAAGCTAGTTTCTTGTTAGGCGAACTTCCTAACAGATCTCTAATGTCGTATGTCACAGGGTTTAAGTTATCTAAGAAGAACATTGAGCCGCTGCTACGTCATTAAAGAAACCGCCACCAGTCCTGGTTGAAAAGCTTACCTGCAATAAGTTATCAACGACGGCGCTGTCGTCTCCCCGCGGCCCCATCTTGCAGGAGCCGGCCTGATGATTCTCTGGAGCCGTCTGCATCCTCACTGCGCACTCCCAGTACGCGTCGCATCCGAACTTTATCTTCTCACATCCCTTCTCTGGGGTCTTGTCTAGTTTCACCCCGTAACGCTTCAGAGCTTTAGTCTCCGCCAACTTGAGAGCAAATTTGATGCCTTCCACTAAGGTTTTCACGTCATCTGGGTGGGTTAGGTAGCTGGAATTGTGGCAGAAGTTAAATTATTAAAGAGCTTAAGCTAACATTGGACTGACATCCACATTTCAAAAAGGAAATGTCTCATGACTAATATTAGCAGCAAATTAGCTCATTCAACTACTATTTTTGTAACGAAAATGGTACCTACCAATTTACATATTAGCACGATGTTAATCCTGAACCAGTTAGTCAAGGTTACAGTACCGGTGTACCAGTGACCCTTCCCTTTTCATACTTATTTCGATCTCTAGGTTGTTTGCTCGTTTGATCTTACAAATTTTAACGCAACGCTTGGATCAAACCATCACGCCTGTATTCCCCGAAGGGTTAGGCAGAGGTGTAACAATGTACACACCACAGTTCGCCGGTATATTTAGGTCTCATGTCATAAGGGGCGAGCCTATAGCCATTAACCGGGCACAAATCCTAACTCCGAGCTGCTACTGAGAATTTCATAGAAAAACCAACTAACACTTTTTGCTCGACCTGGGAATCGAACCCAAGACCTCTAGCGTAGCAGTCGTTTTGTCGTTTCGTAGTCGTGGTTTTTGTTTTTTTGGTGGCTTGGATCAAACCTTTAAAATGTCTTTACCACTTGAGACATCAACTCCCCACAACCGTTGACAAGGTAGTCAGTACAGCGGGGAAGGTTACATTAGGCAGGTGCGGACAATTATATCTACGTAAACTCACTTGGCAAATATTTTGGGGTGTGCAAACGGATCAGCAGACGCGAGCTCGAGCTTTCCTCTACTCTTGGGACGCAGCACGGTGGGTATGATCTGGATAGTCCTAGAGCCGTTATCGAGCCTCTCACCGACCATGCCGGTCTTCGCGCAGTCAGCCAGGAAGCCGGCGAAGAACAGCTGGATGTCAGGATTGTCTGCCGCGGGGTTGGAGTACTTCGTGTTTATGAAGGCGGTCACTTCGGATACGCCTGATAAATCAAGGAAAATTATGTTTGGGGAGGTAAAATAAAGAGTTGGTAAGTTTAGGAGACAAACAACGTGAAATCGTCATGTATTTTGTCACTTACCAGTCCCAGACATAAGTCCATCTCTAAACAACAGGTACTCCATGGCGGTCGCCCAGTTCAGAGGTGCGGTGTTGTTGTCATTGACGCGGAAGTTGAGGAAGTACGCCACGTGATTATGCAGGTTGCGCCCCACTGGCAGCCGGTGCATCACACGCACACCCGCGGCCGACAGCACGTCCGGAGGGCCCACGCCGCTCAGCATAAGTATTTGAGGAGAAGCCACCGCGCCAGCACTGTACACCAACATTCAAACGGTTTTTTATTCTAGTTTTAGGTAAACGATAATGTGACTTATAGCCAATAAAAAAAATAACTTATAACTCACCTCAAAACAATTTCATTATTCGCGAAAATAACTTCAGTGCCACCGAAACTGTTCCTGACCTCCACAGCATACGCCTGCCTGGTGGTTTGATTGATTAGTATCCTGGTGACGGTGGCGTTCAGCATTACATGGAGGTTTGACCGGTTCTTGGCAGGCCGGAGGAAGGCGCGGGCCGCGGATAGACGGGAACCGTTGCGGTTCGTGGTCTGGGCTATCGCGAAACCGGTATGGTAGGCGCCATTGAGATCTCGCTGTTTGTAGCCTGGAATGTGCAGGAGTTTTGTTAAGTTTCGATGTTGAAGTTGTTTTTATTTCCCCTTTTAAAATTTTGGAATACTGTGTTTATGATGTGATTGATAGCTCGTCATATGATTACAAGCATACCATCTTATGTGCCGCTCAGCAGTACCTAACACTACATGTTTAAAAGTATGTATTTACGGGACAAGGTCAGGTCCGATTGTGGATTACACTGCTACAACCTCCACATTCTACGATTTACTCCGCACACGAGGAGTAGCAGCAATGTGGGTTTAGTATAATGCTTGAAGTATAAAACTAACCTAATTCCTCTCCAGCCTTCACCAAGCTGTGGCTGAGCGGGGGGTGGTAAGGGAACTGCGCGACGGTGAGCGGTCCTCCAGTCGCGTGGTAGCTACTGTCCATCTCCTTGAGCTGCTTGTTGTCTTCCGACTTCAGGAAGTACGGCAGCACTTCCTCGTACGACCAGCCCTCGTTGCCGGCTGCGGCCCAGCTGTCGTAGTCATGACGGGAGCCTCGGATGTACATCATGCCGTTCATCACTGAGGTTCCACCGAGGACCTGGGAATGAGGTATTATTATATAAAAGTAAATAATGTGTACGTGCTCGTTTAAATTTAGTCTACATTTATGGACCCTTGCAGTACATCGAAATCATCTTTTAATATCGTAAAAAAATGAAATAAGTGGGTAAATCGAAAATCGTTTAAATAACGCTGGGATTTGATATTTTAATTGTTTTGTGGTCTACAAGCCCCAGATCTAATGTAAATTATAATTAATATGGCATGCAACTTTTGCTTTTTCTACCAGTAAGAGCAGAGCAGGAAACTATTTAAACATAGTCGACGCCCCGTTAGCTTACCTTCCCCCTAGGCCAGTAGCACTTCCGATCGGTCTTTCCAAGACAAGCAGCAGGCTCTGACTCGGTCTGGTAGCCCCAGTCTATGCTGGAGCCGATGAAGTTCAGGAACATGGATGGCACTTGAGCACCAGTCGGTTCATCGAAACCTGGAACGTGTTCATCATTGACATCAGATGTTAAAATATTTATGAAGTGATGAAGGATTATATAAAATAAATATTAAATTAGCTGTGTCCTTTACCGCGACATACTTATTATTTATAGTGTAAAAGAAGTAAAAATATAAAAACAAATACACAATGTCACCATAAAGATGTCTACCTGTCCATGTCTGTCTGTGTATATAGCTTCCTACAATTTGCCAAACTTTATACTAAATACAGTTTTTCGCCTGTATCGTGGGTGCGTTTACAAACACAAACTTACATACACAAACAGCCAGACCCGGGGCAACTATGTGTAGGCCATACAAATATTTGTACGGGAATCGAACCCATGACACGAAGCACAGCAGCCAATCGCCCAGCCACTGCGCCAACCGTGACGACAATTTTTTATAAGTTGTTTAAGTTCTTGTTTCTAATAGTTTTATTTAATTTCGTCCCTATAGGTCAAGGTTAAAGGTATCATCATGTTACCTGCTTCCAACAGTAGCACCCTCCACTCCGGCACCTCTGACAGCCGCGCGGCCACGACGGAGCCTGCTGAGCCCCCCCCTATCACGATGAAGTCGTACACGGAGTCCATGTGGCGACGGTACTGGGGAAAACGATTTAAGATAGTTCATGCTAATTTCTAAAACATGTGAGTAAACAATAAAACATCAAAAACATATATTGAGCAGTCTTTCGTATCAAAGGACCAGAAAATAAAAGAAAAATTGTGTACTAAATATAAAGAAATAATTGTATTAGGTGATTTTAACCTTTATTCGTGTCCCACAAAAGTGAGGAATTATTATGAATTTTTTCTGTCCTATTGCGGATTCACTCAAAACAATAACGTGTCTAACTGTTTAAATAGACAACTAGATCTGATATTGAGTTTAGGTTTTGGCGAGGTGTCAGTGGTGATGGCGGATGGGTGGCTTGTGCCCGTGGATGCACATCCCCGCCGCTCGTGGCGAGCATGCGGCTCGCGGGTGCAAGTACGTCGCGCCCCGCGCCCGCCTGCGCAGTCGGCACACGCACTGCTACGAGACCGCGTTGGAATTTTTTTTAAAGCGGATAATGAATTGCTTTACTCTATGTTAGCATCTACTGATTGGGCCTATATGTTTGAGCAGAGCGATGTGGAAGATATATTAATTTTCTTTTATGATAAACTTTATAATATTTTAGATGCAAGTGTTCCCAGGAAAACATTTATGGTCAAGCAGCGATATATTTACCCCAAATGGTACACGAATGATATAATAAAAAACTTAAAAAATTAATGCAAGAGTACATACAATACATAAAACAACTAAATTAAATAGTAATTACGACAAATATTCGAAATATAGATCACATATTAAAAAATCAATGGAGATTGCACGCAAACTGCATGAAAATAAGATTCAATGTCAGTTCGCGAAAGACCCTAAGTCATTTTGGCAATACATACAATCGCAGAAAAATACAGTAACTAGACAGGACATTATAAAGGACGGTAAGCATCTGTTAGACGAGGAGTGTGCTGAGCAGTTTGCGACTTATTTTAAGTCGGTATACAGTAATGCGCCGCCACTACTAGACTCAGAAGCGGCGGCCGCGGAAACGGGGAACACGGGTAGTGCATACAAATTAATAATCTTAGTCTTAGGGACGTTAGAAGTGCAAAGAAAACAATTTACTCTTAAAGTTGCTGTGAATTGAAAGAAATTGGGCTGCTGTTAAAGAAATTAGGCTACACAGTGGTCCACCTACATGTTCTGGCCAGCCGTTCACGAACTGAAGGAAAGAACTGATGGAGGTGTTGACGTCACAGTTTACTATTGCCATACAAAATCCATGGAGGAACAGCGTTTTGACAGGTCATAAAAAGTACGTCAAATGATTGACGTAGTATCCGTTTCCGTAGGTAGAATCCTTCGTAAGTTACAAATTGTTTTGATTTTATAAACATTTCTTTTTGCACATTTTTTATTGCAAATGCAGATTATGTAACGCAGTCTGATGCCGAAACTGACCGCAAATCTGATGGGGAAGTGATTTCATTTCGGTGGCCTCTTGCGGTCGTAATGAGTGCGGTGGACACAAGATGTTTAGGGTTGAAGTAACCGCGGTGTTACTGTGAGACACTTGCAGTCAACCATGGACGGCAGACTAGTAGCTAAGTACTAGCGAGGTGTAGTAGCCGCCACGAGCCGTGAGCACAAACGTCAAGTTAGTTTTTGAGTTTTTGGGTTCCTTTCTGGGTATTTTGGGGCGCCGACGCTGCATGTGACCGGTCCGACTGACGGACCAATTGTGTGCAGCGTCAGCGCCCCAAAAAACCCAGAAAATAACCCAAAAATTAACTTAATGTGTGTGCTCACGACTCGTGGCGGCTATTATACTAGTCGCTAGGTACCTACCAGTCTATAATAATATTCTCTCGATGGATGTTGTGTTATGGCGGCCAATCTAAATGTAGACTGGCCAAGTACAAGTAGATACGACGTGGCAATGCTGCCAGTCTTATAAGCACATTTTTAGTTGAAGGCGATGTGGAACAGATTTGGAAAGAACCTGTCGGTCATATAAAATGTATGTATTCTCCACACCGATTCCGGCCACGGCGGCTAATCTTAATGCAGACTAACTAAGTACGCTGGAGATATTATAGTGTACAAGTGTGTGCGCAAACACAGGTGCACTCCGTCTTTCTTAGCTCTCATAGTACGATGGGACGGCAATCCGACACAATCGGGGGGAGATCAGGTAGTCAGGAGGTCAGGACAAACGGCTTTACGTGCTTTCCATATAAGTATTTGTACAGTACGGGAATCAAACCTGCGACACGCAACGTAGCAGCGAATTACTCAGCTACTGCGCCAGCCATGTCGTTGTCGTCTAATTTATTAAATAATAATACATCACCATAACAGCGGTACTTCGTGACTGTAAGCCGTCATCTCACAGTGTTCCTAACTACAGGAAAATTGAATGGAGCTATGACAAGAAAACTAATTCCCATAGTTGGGAAAACGATCGACTGAACGTTTTGTAACATATTAGATGATAACATGCAAAGTAAATAACGTGCGAGTGTAATGAGAACATGAAGTATCCGTAAGTCATTATTGCTACATTAACCTAACACTTGTTCTATTAATGTTCCAATAACGACACGCTTGGTGATGTGACTGAGTAATTAAGAAATAATCTCTTACAGAAAATAACTTTTACCTTTTTATCAATTTAGAAGGCCAAATAAAAATGTTGGAAGCCTCTTCTTATAAGCTTTCCAAAATACTCCCTAGTACTCGTATGCTCTGCAATTCTTTTAGTTTAAGAGCTAGAAGTTTTTTAACAAAATTGGGAAATTATTACCTGATTTCAGATTTTGATAATTTTCACTTTTTTTTGTGTAGTGTTTTGGGAGTCCCATGAATAGAGGCTTCCACAATTTTCATTTGGCTGTCGTGAACTGGTGAATTATTTTATTTTATAATTATAACTACACCAGATAGGATAAGCCGTTCAGGATTATGACATGACTAATGCCTTGCTATGCCTTCCCGGCTCTACTTAATCTTGCTCCAAGACTGATAAGATTCATCAGCGTCTATCGGAGGATCGCAGAAAAAGCGATGGATAGATCAGATATGTATGTCAGGCACGTGTCAAACTCAGTGGAGTGTTGCCAGTGCGTCAGCTTGCCTGTGCCATTCTGCAGTCAATCACTTTTTTTGCCTGCTGCCATCGTGGGAGTTTAGAGAGGCGTTATTTTTGTTTATTAATATTATGTACGTAAATTGAGCAGTACAAATTGTATTTTCGCACAAAAGGTGAAGTTAACAATTACAGTTTTTGTGACGTTCTACAGATTAATTAAGTATATTTATCTCATGCCAATCATGTCAAGTTTCTCTCTGCCTATCGTATAAGTAAGTTTTCTTTATTCTATAATGAATTGATCACGAATACAACTCTTACTGAAGTCTTTCGTGACGTGTCACTCCAACTAACACGCACTGAGGGTCACGCGACATGAAGGGTATAATATACGTGGAAACTTATTTACCAGAAAAGTTAAACGGTGGCAATAGGCTCGCCCCCTATTACATCGGACCTAAAACATACCGGCAAACTGTGGGTGTACATTGGTATCCCTCTGCACTAAACCATTCGGGGACTACAGGAGACATGCCATCATGTAAGTTAAACGGTAGTTATCCAGAGATAGCCACGCAGGTTATGGCTATGTACCTAAATGATGTTCAATATATCTTACTATAGTTATGAGTACCATACCTGTGCCCTCCCACACGGGTCCTCCAGATCGCACTGGCTCCTAAGGAACACCTCGAGCAGCCCCATGAACAGCATGAAGGCGCCTCCCCCGCAGGTGGAGGCCAGGGTCGGGCCCGGCTGCGTCATCGGGCAGTCGCATGTTATCGCCATCTGGTGGACAAGAAAGGAACATGATTACGTAAGTTTAATCAGTATTTAATAAAAAAATTGATAACCTTTTATTTATTGTATGTTATATTGTCTTATCTGTCTGCAAGCATCTTGATAATAGCTGAAATTTTGAAGATCTTTACAGACAGATGTTAATAAACAATAACTGAGTGTAACACCGTCTTGTTCAAGTTAACTTGATCAAGCACGACGTCGGGAATCTCCATAGACATTAAGTGGCATGCGTTCCCATGCACGCTATAGTGGTAAATTAAATCATATATTCAATCATTTATATTCTTTAAAGATCAGAACATATTTTCCTTGGCAACTCTCACTCCAAAAATTGTTGATTAAAAACTTCATCGTCATCATATCAGCCGTAAGACGTCCACTGCTGGACATAGGCCTCTCCCATAGATGTCCAAATAGACCGGTTGGAAGCGACCTGCACAAGTAAAAACTTACGATGAATTAAAAATCATGCAAAAGTTTAACATACCTATGTATTAAAATAGGTAAAGGTACCTATTTTAATAGACATTTAAATTGGTAGATAATTTTAGTAGGTGATTTCTTAAGAAATAACTATAATTACGTACCAATAAAATATGTAACGCATTACGTTTACATGCGCGCACATCCGCTACATGGCAGGCCGGTAAACCACATAAATTAGTCAAATTAATGTTATGTATAAACTGCTCAGGATATAGTTGATTTAAATAGCTTCAGACTTAACGTAAACGTAGGTTACATAGTCACGAATTTAAGAGAATGCCTAGAAGGTGCAAAGTAAAAATTAATATTATTATGTAAAAAAAAAATACCCACCTACTGGTCATTTTACCTCATTTTATAATATTTTACTGGTGATTCTATTTTTCTTTTGCTTTTTTTAACGTTTAGGCATTTCTCATACATTCATTCCTCATACTCTTACACCTCTTTGCACTATAGCTGTATGGATTGTATGAGAGACATTATGGTACTGTGACGCTTCATTTTTTACTATGCGAGTGATCAGATCAAAAACCAGTTGTTTCATAAAATACTGTAAAATATAATGCCGAGTGCACAAGTCCAGTTATCGGATTAGTCTCGGTCATGCAAATGTTAACTCAGTGTGTAATAGCCTAATAGCCATAATACTTCGATAAATTGATGTTACGTAAAGCGTAGTGAGCACTGACCCCGCCAGTAATTGCAAATCATTCAAATATTATCTGGAGTAGAATAGATGGATATTGTATAAGTAACATGTTTCTGTTGTGGGTATGTCTGTTCATGTGGATGAGTCATCGTCATCAAATCAGCCGGCCGACGTGCACTGCTGGTCAGGCCTCCCCCAAAATCTTTTCCAGTAATCTTTGCTAGATAGCCACAGTGACCGGTCCGGCACACGCACTTCACGGAGGCGGTTCCACATTGACGAACGAATCAGAACTTTAATCAGTGCAAGTAGACCGATGTCGTAACGCCAGCTGAGCTGCAAAAATCAGAGAAAACTAACCTCATCAGACCACCTGTCCTGAGTTCGTAACACACTTAGCGTCGATTAAGGCACGCTCGCGCAATCAGGAAAATTCACCAGTGTGCATTGCCTCATATGTATAAACTAGATAAGCTGTCTGTCTGTCTGACTGAGATCTTTTAGATGGTTCCGAAGTGTAAAGGTGGGTCCATTTAGTCACAAGATAGATGTCTACTGAGAAATAAAAAGAGGGGTATTATGGTAAAACGGGTGAAAGGGTTATCGTAATGAAAACTTTTCATGGAAATAGGCTTCTACATCACGAGTGTCACAAATAAATTTAAAATTAAATATATATTTTTAACAAAACGAATTTAAAATAAATCATCATGAATCATCATCGTATTAGCCGTAGGACATCTACTGCTGGGCATAGAGTAATTACGTAACTCATAATGAGATATAGTTTTATAATGATAGCAAGTTACCTTGCTCACAACTGAACAATACTGGCTGCCTACCTACTAACTTCTCACCTAAAAGGTCGTAAGGTCAAACGCACAAAGATATAAGTTACCTTCAAAAGTTTATCAGTTAGTTAACCTTATGTGTAATTAAAGGTTAATCTGATGTTGTATTGAGTTGAGGAGGTTTGTATGATTGTTCTTATGATAAGGTAGGTATAGGCAGGCTGATAGACGATCAGCGTTGGTCAAAGTTCTGTTTGATCTAAAGAGATACCAAAACCAACATAAAATACAAAGCAAATAACGGTTAACAGATGGCCAATTTTACTATTTAAAACGTTTCAAATGTATCACAGTGACAATCAATGTCAAGAAAATCAAATTAATAAGTTTACAAAGTAAGACATGTGCAAAAACTACAAAGTGAAAAAAAGTAAATAAAAAAACTGGCTAAGTACAAGTCGGACGCGCGCACGAAGCGTTCCGTACTATTATTTGTAAAAAAAACGAGCAAAAAATGACGTGTGTTGTTTGGGAGTACCCTGAAATATTCATTTTATTCTGTTTTTTAGTATTTGTTGTTATAGCAGCAATAGAAATACATCATCTGTGGAAATTTCGGACAGCGGAGTCTTAGTAATAGTAATTAAAAAACCCAATTGCATAAAAGAATACTTAAATGAAGAACTAAAAAGACAAATCAAGTACTTCTAGTGTTTTAGTACTGTAGTCTAGAATTTCACAGACGGGATCCATTATTGGGAAGCCGGTCTAGATATTTGAAGTTGCCACTACACAGGCAACTGTTGCTGCTGATGTCGGCACTATTGCACAAGTTAAACATGGAGCTTGACCACAAATGTCAAGGTTCTTCAGTTGCGATTTACGTCCTGTCAGACATACTGACGGTTTGACATGATAATACATTACTTGGAGTTTATTACCCTCAGGTCAAAATATTACAATATCTTTCTCAACTGTTTCTTTGATGACTTTGATTGACTTATTCATAACATTATTTTTACTCCTTAGTAAATGCTTTTGTTTTATCAGAAATGTGTCTCGTGATTATGGCTTGGAGTACATTTTGAGCAGGAACGAGAATGTCTTTGTGAATACGATCGATGGCTGGATTGTGTGACGGATGATAGGCTTAGAAAGGGGATGACCACTGAGATGACGGGATAATAAAGATGTATGGAAGACGAATTGTCTCCATTTTTTCCATCACTGGGCTGACTAGGTAGTTTAACTTTGAAAAACTTAAAAAAACGGTTGGGTTCTTTGTAACTTTCGGCTTTATTAAGTTTCTTTTTATTTAACACATAACACACCATCACGCCTGTATTCCCCGAAGTGATAGGCAGAAGTGTACGAATGTACAGTAGGTTTCTTTTTAGACTCGGTTACCATGTTCTGATGCTGTGTATGTCGACGAGTGTGCTCAGTGAGACAGCATCCGCAGTCTCCTGATAACTAGGTAACCTACAATATACATTATACAATCTCAAATACGTAAAATTGTGCTTACAACAAAACTCTAAAATCTGATTTTACATAAGTTGCATTTATCTTACTCTCTTGGATACAGTGAATCTGATAAAACAATTATCAAAACAAAAGGAAAGTTTTTAAATGAGCTGTACCAGGATTTTACTAATCTGGTGACCATCAGCTGTTTAAGACGTCACGTTTATGCGCTTGCGTACACTGATCACGAGCTCGCCAATGTTTGGCTAAAGATGATTCGGCTGAGTCGGGTGCGAACGATGGTGTTTCGGGGTATGCCTTATTTCTAGACGATTATTCATGATCTCATGATAATGACAAAATTGGGGGAAATCCTGAAATTGCGTCTCACTCAATATTACTTAAGTAGTTTTTTGTAACATCCCCGGAGTCATAAAGGGTGGGTTGAAAATAAAATGTTTCATGTAATTATTCATTGTAAAGTTCTTACAGACGACGGCCAAGTATAAGTGGATCACAATATCCAGTGTATACTATACCCATCTCTAAAATACCAGAATATGATGTTTGTCCACTTGATGACGTAACAGTACCGTGTGGGTAGGTAATACAATTTTACACACCTTGAAAAGAGTTCATTTCTGTATTAAACAATAGCACCACAGGTGTTATCTCACTGGGCCACCCGGCCGCCCGGCCGGTGGGAATCGTGTCGCGGGAATAGAACCTGCTATTATGCGGTGCTTGCGAATTCATAACATATTTTGAACTAAGCAGAAGAGAGCATTTTGGAGTTATATGTAAGACTGGTATTTTAACGATGATGGTGTTTTGTAACTGAGGCGTGATGTTGTGGGAGTGCCGGTAGGCCTGCTTCCTGTGTTTGTGTCATCGAGTTTCCGCCTTGATTGTTTCTGTTATTTTGTATGGGGTTCTATTAAGATTACCCTCGAATGACAATTAACCTATAAAAACTATTTAAATCTCTTGTAGGTAACGTCCGCTTCGAGTTTTACATGGACCGGCTTTCGGAGAGCAATTTTCGTGTTTATAAGTGATGTTCTCTCATACTCAAACCATTTATTTCAAATAAACCATTTACTGGCACGTTTGAATTGTCGAGGATTCAGTCAGACAGTTGAAGCTTATTGCTCGTTCCAAACACTAGGTTCATATCGAGGGGAGCGAACAAGAAACTCCATCAACGCGGAAAGTTAGGGCCTCGCCACATCGAAGAGGACAATTTGCGCGGGCGCGAATGTAGTAACCACATCAACGCGAGCAGCTAAGCTGTCCGAAATACTATTGCACACGCAGGTTGTTCGCTCCTGTGTGGTCGGGCCTTAAGTTCACGAGTTGGGAGTATCTATGAGTATGACGATGAGAAATAATTGCAGACAATAGCTTTAACTACCAAGTACACAACGCAACGAAGGCCAGTTGAACGAAGATACACAGACCATACTTAACTAATGTAGGACAGCTTACAACTCCTAGAAACAGCAACTCCCAACCCAGCACCAAGTTATAATAGAGGCAACAATTATAGTGATAATGAGGCGACAATTGCCACTTGTGGCACTGTAGTGGCAATAGACAATGAGTCAGTGTTTTGCGGTTAGTGTTAGGTGCTATTATGTAGTTTCAATTGTACTGTAGATAGTCACGGCTGGTAGTTTGGTGGCCTTCTGTAGTTAGACGGGAAGAGGTCAGATGTTTAGTGGTAGAATAATTTTGATTGGACAATTTGACTGCCTCGATTCCCAGGTCGGGCAAAGTGTTCTTGGATGATCTATCCATTAGGAACTACTCTGGGACGTGTGACACTCTCGTGGATCGGAAAGAGCATAAAGCCGTTGTTATTGCGTTTAGTCTTTCCCCGGATTTGTCAAATTGCCGTACCATCGGACTTTGAGATTAAGGGAAGAGGAAGTGCACCTACTTTTGCACACACACTTGTATTGTATTGTATACCTACTTGTGTACATATTTCCTGTGTCTAAAAATAATGGATAAAGGTATTAACTACTTCGTTACCTATGTCCATACATATAGTCAATTACACTATTCAAGGCCATACATGAAAGCTCACTTTAACCAACTGAAAATTACATTTTTGTGGTAAACAGCTAATGTTTCATTAGTCAGTATACAAATATGAAACATCTAACAAACAACAAGAGGGATTCCGAGCTAGTAAAACAATAACTGCGGCCGATTGTTGCATAAATTGTTTAACTACAGTGGAAGGCGTTCAACAGCCTAACTGTAGCTATTAATATTTACTACGAACTCAAAGTTATTGCTCCGGGCAAGAATGCACCTCTTGTCGGGTTTATTATTTCGTGAAATCGTGCTTTGGCCTTTTAAGAGTTTGCTAGTTTTAAATTAAGATTAATTTTTCCATTTTCTCGCCTAAAAATTTTATAGATTGAAAATATGAAATATGTTAATGAAATATGGAGTTTCTATGTTCGTCTGTATGTATCTTTATTTTTGGTATGTTCACCGGTGTATTCCTCAATGGTGGACCAATGTAAAAAAAATCTTTTGTGTTTGAAAAAGTATTAGTCAGTAAGGTCACCATCTACAACTTAGCTTTAGTTGGTGATAAAAGCACAAGTGATACAGAACTTGTGATAAAGTCAAAGTATTAATTTTAATTATACCATTAAAAAGCACTCATGTACAAGACAAAAATATTGATTTTAGTTGCCTGTTCTCAGTACTTTATGTAACCATGTAATTAAGCTTTTTTTAAACATAATTACATGGTTACATATCCGTTCTATATTCAAATTCTCCACTAACGTAGTTCATTCGTTCCTTGACATATTCGAAGATGCCCTCCTGGCGAGCCGTTCACTCGCTCTTGAAACTCCGCAGAAAGGGAAGGCGCCGGAGCCTTTGTTTGTGCGCAAGGACAAGCGTTGTCAACGAATCATATCGTTTAATTTAAAGAAATAATTATACTTCGACTGTGTTGTTACAGATCTTGAATGTTTGTTATTTGTAATTGAGTTAGGCGTTGTTGACAGGCCAATGGCTGTACAGATTACGTGAGGATTTCGCAAGTGTTTATCAAGTTTAACTTTGTTAGTTAAAGCCGCGGTTAAGGTTACCTACTACCGTTATATCTTTGCACCACACATATCTGTTACAAACAAGTTTTCGATTTTCGTTAATTTTTGAGTCGAAGTCGATAGAATGGCTTTTGGCAAGGTCAAAAACTAAGCCTAATTATAAAATAATGTACACTAAATTAATAAAAAACTTGACGACTAATCATCACCTCTCTCTAGAGTTGTCTAAACTGTATAAATAAAGAAACAACTGTTTCTTTATAAAGATCTCTACAACAATTCCAGTCAGCCACACAACATCATCTATCAAATGATTGCTACAAGCCGTCGTAGAGTGACAGATGACAGACAATCATCCGTGGATGTTGCGCCATGGTCAATGTCGGTCATTGTGTCCCAACCGCAGGGTAGTGGGTCAAGGTGACAAGCGCAGTATGACTACGGATTAACTGCAACTCATACATGAGTAGGCTATGGTATTATTCGAAAATGTCGAATTGCGATTGTTAATTATTTGACTGCCTCGTTAGCTTAGTGGTCCTAAGCGCGACTGCTACGCTAGAGGTCTTGGGTTCGATTCCCAGGTCGAGCAAAAAGTGTTATTGGGTTTTTCTATGAAATTCTCAGTAGCAGCTTGGAGTTAGGATTTGTGCCCGGTTAATGGCAATAGGTTCACCCCCTATTACATGAGACCTAAACATACCGGCGAACTGTGGGTGTATTGTTACACCTCTGCCTAACCCTTCGGGGAATACAGGCGTGATGGTATGTGTGTAATTATTTGACATAAAAACAAAAGTAGTTCTATATTTAAAAGTGACAATAAAATTATGTCGCCATCATTGTTTTAATTTCAACTTTGGAACCATTTAAAGCTCTTGGAAATAGAATATGGAACGTAAATTCCCTTAAATGTTTAAAAGATGAGATACTCGTAAGAATTAGGATTTGTGTCAACATATGCGAAATTATTTTCGAAATACAGAAACGTAATAATTGCAATGCCGTTTGTACGCAACAATTAAAACAAGTTCATGTAAGACGG
The DNA here is from genome assembly GCA_947462355.1 of Caradrina kadenii. Lineage (NCBI taxonomy): Eukaryota > Metazoa > Arthropoda > Insecta > Lepidoptera > Noctuidae > Caradrina > Caradrina kadenii. The sequence goes on along the minus strand of OX381693.1, from coordinate 509,396 downwards.
AGGCTTTATGAATGTCAATTAGCATTAACGAGATGTGCCCCGAGCTACGTGTGTTACAGCTTCACATACTAATTAGCTCACATCGTTATACTTATAATTGCAAATGGCAATAATTTCATACAAGTCGCTAAAACTAATTGAGTGGTTGACATTTTAGTGTTGAAACAATACGCGTGAATGACATTACAAGACATCTAGTGCGTGTAGGCACGAGTAGCTACTGTAGAGGTTGTATGATAATGTAATCTGGACGCAAAGTTTTATACGTTTTATTTACCAATTCTGGCAAATTCTAGAGCGGGTTTAATGTTTTGGAATAGTCGATTGGCTCTCGGTTGTCCCGGCAGAGAGAGTGATCATAGTAGTGACATCAATCGTCCTTATTTTTATAGAAAAGAAGTTGAGGAAATCCTAATGAGGGATTAAGAATTTTTCATATAAACAAACATATAAACTAACAGACAGACACATCTCACCAGACTCGGAACAACTACCTATAGGCCATACAAATATTTGTTCCAAACGGAAATTGAACCCGCGACACGTAGCCCTACAGCAAATCACTCAGCTACTACGCCAATCGTAAAATCGAAAAGTTATTTTTCCAAACTTTATTTACAATTTTAAGTTGAGTAAAATTGCTCAAGAGTTTGAATACTCCTGGACAATGGTAAATTTTGAAAATTAATCTAAAATCGAAATAAGTACAAGGAAACCGGCTATTAGAGTATGTAGTAACGCTATAAAAAGCAATGCTCGTGAGGTATTTAAACGCACGTTCTTGTAAATTCTTTACAAAGTTACATTTCCGTGTTGTGCCGGCCGGTGAGTACTTGAATTTCTTGTTGACACAGGAGGGCACTCGCACGTAGCATTACTAGGTAGCTTTGCAGATTTTAAGTATGTAGTTGAAATAAACTATGAAGGTTAGTAAAAGCACGGATTTTGACAAAATGTATAAAATAATGTATGTGATTAACGAACGGATCTGAATGGCACTAAGATAGAATGTAGTGTGGAAGAACACATGCTTTTTAACCAGGAAAAATGTACGGTTTCCGTGGGAGTTTTATATCAAATTTGAACCGGAAGAATTCACGGCCAGAAGCTAATAATAAATACATTTTAATCTTTATCTGATAATTCTACTGAAATTGATTTGACAGCTAAAACTTATTTTGTTTGCATTTAACTTGATGTAAAAAGCTCTTGAAATGATCTGACATTCTTCCTCCTGACATTAAGCCGATGTATCATTCCCAGGCGTGGGGTAATCTTGTGGCAGGGTAAATATCACGGCCCGTATTACAATCTGTCGCAACGTTTAATAATAGACGTCATAGTAATATTATGGTGTTTTAGGCTACATCGCTCGTGATGGTAGACATTATCCTGTCGTTAGATTTTGTAATAGAGTCGTGGGAGATGGGCTTAAGGATTTTTTTAATATAGGTACTTACCTAGTATATGATTTTGACAGTATTCTCAATTATGTATGCTCAATGCCCATAGATATAAGAAAGTTTTTTGTATTTCGGTGTGTAATATTTCTTGTCGCGAAATCTTATTCTGATCCAGGTGGACTTTAAAAATGGTAAATAATAATATTTTATTTAATCTTATACAGTTCAGAAAGTAATTAGGAACCGCAGACTAAATAAATCAGTTCAATGGAATTAAACTGGAAGAATCACGATTGATATTTGACTATCTAGTGATGTTACTCGAAGTATATCGATATATTTCTGACCCAAGGCCGGCCGTTCCTATAGAGTAATGAGTAACAGTCAAATACTAAAGCAATTACAGTTTTGCAATGGGTTTAAAACTTTACAACATTAAATGGAGTCAGACCTACCGCAGACGTAAATATTGAATAGAAGTATTCTGTAGTATTTCTAGTGAATTAAAATAATTACGTTTCTCAGATGTAAATTATGTTATTATTCATAGGTTATTTATAGAGTTTATAGATTTTATATACACACATAAATAAACTCACGCCTTTTTCCCATTGGGATTGGCAGAAACTACAGAACGCCACCTGCTACGATTCTTACATACTCCTTTAGCCTCGACCACGTTCATACATCTGTTCATACAAGCACGCCGGTTACGAGTACTGCGCACCCGACTTTTCTGAAGAACCCCACCAATAAAGTCAGGGTAAGTCTTTCAAGGGCGTCCCGTCCTGGCGTTGCCACTCACATCTGTTATAATTATAAATCCCTTTTGTTAATCGCCTTTCATTCATCCTTTCAATATGAGTTTCGACACAAATATTAAAGTGCATTTGTATGAAAACATAGGTGCATTTCCTCTTTCCTCACTCTTATAGTCGATTGACAGGGACGGGACGGTCGTCCAAAACTACCGCACAGAGATCAGGCGCAGGATCAATAGCTTTACATGCTTTTCGGGACACGGGAGAATTGCACCACAAACTTCCAAACTCCGGGATAGTTTAAGACATTTCTAATGTAAAGCCCAATAACTCTTTGCCCGACCGGGGAATTGAACTCAGGCCCCACACTCAGCAATCACGTATTATATGACTAGACCCAATGCAAACAAATTATTGTAACGATTACTGACATCTCTGAAATATTATCGACAAAGAAGGTTACATCACTAACTTTCCAGTCGTGGGTAACAATAGTATTGTTAGTTTATATCGATTGTCACGGTATTGTTGTATGGAAGATGATAATGATAGGAAAGTGGTGCAATTACTTATATTATGAGAGTAACAATACGTGTCATGCATGATATTACGCGTCAGTTTTGTGTAGTTAACAAACGACTGCTGATTTGTGGAAGGAATGAAGTCTATACTATTTATTTAGTCATCTTTTTTTTTTTTTTATGCTGTTAACATGAGTCGATTGAGGTTTATGTTAGGCATGTCTGGTAGTAGTAGAGCTCTTTGTGAACGAGATCGTCCAGCGAAGTACTACCACCATACCTATTGCTGCCGCAAAGCAGCGTTGCTGTGTTCCGGTTTGAAGGGTATGGGGTGTCAGTGAAATTTCAGGCACATGCGCATTGAATGATTATCAATATTAGTATTTCATTGTTAGTAACTGCAATAACCTTGATTTTACTTACAGGTACGGTTCAGGCACTCGACACTTCAAAATACTTGAATGACCATTCAGTCTCACAATATTTACTTAAGTGCTTAAAAAAGTCGTGATGTTCCGATAAAGACCAGCTCTCCAAGCCTTGAACAAATCAACATTGCTTAATATATCGATTGATCTTCGCCGTTCTAATATTATAACCCCATAGAGTATTTATAACATGTTTCAACAACGTATCGAAAACATGATTAATCACTGGGTTGCAACACTAGCTATCTAGTGTCGTTATTAGATGACAATGGTGGTGAACTTATGGAATGTCTGTCATGTCATGATGTCATCATGGGATATTGATTATAGAAACGGTCTATCCACTTTACTGTTATATACATACACGAAAGTTCGTGAGGTTGGACGTTTGTTACTGTTTCACGCTTAAATGAATGAATGTGATTAGCTGAAATTTTGGCACACAAATAGATATTGATCTATCTTAATATGTAGGTTAATTTTAATCTTGTTTTTGTATTCCCGTGGGATAATAAAGACATGGTGTGCGCAATGGCCGAGTGATTGGCTGCTGCGCTGCTCTCAATAATTTTATAGTTTACAGATAGTTGTACCGGGTCTAGTTGTTGAAGTATGTGAATATATATCCCCACGATACTGGAGGAATTCCTTGAGTGGGGTAAGAAAATGGACTTTGTTTTCATTCTACAAATTACATACCATCACGCCTGTATTCCCCGAAGGGTAAGCAGAGGTGTACCAATGTACACCCACAGTTCGCTGGTATGTTTAGGCCCCATGTAATAAGAAGCGAGCCTATTGCCTTCAACCGGGCACAAATCCTAACTCCGAGCTGCTAAAATCTACGTAAACGAAGTCAGGGGCTGAAAACTAGTAAATTCACAAGACCGTGGTCATTCATCTGTTGACAATAAAATCGATTTCATTAAGATAGGTACGTTTTGTAAGCGCAATCACGATAATTACATCATTCGTTTATTTATACGGTGTTAGCTGTACAATAGGCCTATCGTACTGATTATCTTTTGTGGAATGGGCAACACGCAAGATCCGGCCAAGTTTAAATTGAACAAATATCATTTTTTACTTGAATTCTTGGGCGGACATTAATTATGTTAGCATTCATTCAATATACCTGGCTCGCTAGCCTAGTGGTCCTAAGCGCGACTGCTACGCTAAAGGTCTTGAGTTCGATTCCCAGGTCAAGCAAAAAGTGTTATTGGGTTATTCTATGAAATTCTCAGTAGCAGTTAGGAGTTAAGATTTGTGCCCGGTTAATGGCTATAGGCTCGCCCCCAATTTCATGGGACCTGAACATACCGGCGAACTGTGGGTGTACATTGGTACACCTCTGCCTAACCCTTCGGGGAGCCTGCCGGGGCTGCGGGTTGTTCGCAAGAGATACCGCGCCCCCGGAACGCAAAGGGCACAAGAAGGAACATGGGTGGGTTTTAGTCAGTAAAAGTCTGACACTCCCTCCCGCCCCGCCCAGGGCGGGAGAAGTTATTTGACGATTTCCCACCCACCAAAAAAAAAAAAGACCCTTCGGGGAATACAGGCGTGTTGGTATGTATGTTATTCAATATACCTACGGTGGTGGGGACAGCTACGAGCAAAGTTTTACCACGGATACATATGCACATGATTCTAGATTTTCCAAAGGGTTAATTGTCGTTTATTCTACTGTTTGTGAGGCCATCCTCACAAACAGTAGAATAAACGACAATTAACCCTTTCACCCATGTGAACGGATTAAAAATTGTGGCTACTTCATGCTTTTATGGCACACATATGTACTTGTATAGATAAATGTTGATTTAGCTTAATTGATGTATTCTCGTGGGATACAGGAGGATGCTGGATTAATTTTAAAGTCGCGGGCAGAAGGTGGTTAAAAATAAATGTCTCATGTGCCTGTAATTACACTGGCACTCAAACGCTTTCAACACAGCAACGCTGCTTTACGGCAGAAATAGGTATAGTGGTAGTACTTCCCCGGACGAGTTCCTACACAAAAAGCTCTATATTAATTTACTTTTGGTGGCCAGTTGCTTATGGTAGACACAAGACACTAAAGTGTCTACGTTTGTACAGCACCTTAAAAGTAAAGGTATGATTAGACTACGACATTATACACTGTACACTCAGTGTATACACCGAGTAACTACGTACGTAGGTACAGTATCTATCACGAAGGACATAACACATTGTATTTCTTCCTGTCTCAATCGTGAGTTTTTTGCCGATCTTAATGCATACAACCTTTTTATATCAAACGTTATAAGTGCTTTATAATATAACTGAACTTTAATAGTCGCGTGCGCATTGAATGCGAACGACATTAATAATATAAACGACTAAAAATAAACTGAAAAGCGACACATACAACATAAATATCAGTTTTATTAACTGAGCGTCTAAACGAATGTATTGTGTTTCAGAACTTCATAATAATTATGTGTGCCAAGTTGAACAGGTGATTAATGTCTCTTCTCGAGTCTTATTTTTGTGCTATAGGGGTGAAATTTAGTTTTCAATTTTAAATCAGATCAGTTTCTAAAATATCAAATCCATATTCAATCAAGTAGTGCGTGGTAGCTAAAATAGGTTAGCAGGTATAAATTCAGAGGCTGAGTAATCCAACATCTCAGAGGTTAATTTCATTTTTAAAATTTAAACAGAATCAATTTAAACGTTCCAATAAAGAAAAAATATTAATCGACTTAAATAGTAATGCGTGGACAAAATAAATAAATATTATACGCTGACTTGATCACCTCCTCTTTATGTTAGTTAAAAAAACCTCATTCGGAGCGACACGACTGCGAACATGAAGGTATTTCAGTAAAGAAAGTACTGCATTGTCACCGCTCTGGCCTTTAGCCGACAGAACAATCAAATAATTTATTAAAAAAATCTAAACATTTTATAAAAGTGACAACGACAAATATGTTACAAGAAAACACATTTAAGTTTGAACAATATAACTACAGATTTAAATAGGTAACCTTGCTGTGAATCGTGAGTATATTTCGCGCAACCTCACTAAGATTGTTATGTCTAGTCTAAAATGGCAGACGAACACTAAAGAGAAGTAGGTACTTTCGATAACTATTAGCACCGTGTCAAGGAAAACTCCTGGATCCACTGCTCACCTGGTACCTATTAGCTGGCTTAAGTAAGAGCAAGGGAGACTTGTTAATACAGGTTAAACCGAATTAATTGGTTGTCATGCATTCAATTGTGGGCAAGTACCAATATGACTTCTTCAAGTCATATTTTCTTTGTAAGTTTATCTTGGACAGCACTGACATCCGAAAAGGAAAATAACGTGAGGAAACCCGAAATTAGTCTGGAATCGCTAATCGTGGCAAGCAAGCGTGGTAATCACAGTCGGTGCCTTCTTTGTACGAGAAGAAGCCATGGGCTATTATTATAATTAGTTTATTGATTGGTAGGTTTGATTATTACAATTGAACGAAAGGCAAAATTGAAAAATCAGCTGTGACTGAAACTTTAGCATCTATCTTTGGAGGGCTAGAAACGGTGATAAAGGCTTCTACAGTACTTTCCATACAAATTGCATGTTGTCACTCAAGTAAACGTAGTTTTAGAACTGTTGGTTTGGGTGAATGTAACGCTAACTACAGAACTAGTTGCCAACAATGCGACACACTCGTAATTACCTTAATTAGGGAAACCACTAGGAAGTAAACCGTTAATTGTAAACAAGCCCCTTATAGCAAGCAAGTCAAATACTGAAGAAATTGAGACGCACAAACCTTTCATTTCTTTCATAGCTGAAGAAAAAACACGGCTTTTCCATACATTTTGACTATCGGTTCTAATAAAGGTTCGAAATTTTATATGAAAAAATACCTATTCAGTATTTTTACAAAAAGGCAATAAACAAAGAACCTTTGAATCGAAATGAGAACCTTCTCCTTTTCAAGTTGGTTGAAAAGAAACAACAGCATTTTTTTAGAAGAGAAGGGGCAACTAGAATTCATATTTTTTCTTGTAAATGTCGTTCAAAAGTGCCTTTTAATGGTCTTATTTGAAATAAATTATTTGACTTTGATTTTATACTACGCAGCAGTCACTTTAATCACCACACTGTTTGCTAAGCAAATATCTACCCTGGTCTACTAGAAATTGGCTCCAAACTGGATCCTCGGTGTCTGCCTTAGATTTACAAGTACCAATTGAAACGTGGGGTCAACTACTACGACATTGCAGTTTGTTCGTAACGTTCAGGGTCAGGGCAGACACTACCGTCATGTAGAGTATACTTGTTCATTTATTGATTGACAGTAAAAGTCACGTCCGTCTAGTTTAATTATCGCAATCAGTCGAGGAACTACTTACGAACTACACTTGAGGTAAATAGCTAGTCTTGTTAAAGTGTAGGTCCAATTAAGCGTGTCGATGCAGTTTTTTATTGGCAAATTAACTTAAATACCTAAATATTCTAGTGTATGTATAAATTGATTTAATTTAAGTGTCTGTGTTAACGTTAAAATATCAACTTATTACTAAATGCATATGAATTTTTACCAAGAAACCAATTAATTAATTATTCGTCCGACAAATCTGCGAAATGGTTGGACTTATTTCATTGGATCTTCACTTACAGATAGCTGATGTTATAAGGAGTAACTAAGGCTACTTTTAATTTGGAAAAAGAAACATTAACTAATAGGGATCCCGCGCAAAAAAAAAAATAATCGCACCAAATTGTTAACAATATCTAATTCAATGGTCAGTTTTTATGGCGAGTATCGTCTGCATTCGTGATAACCGAAATTTTTGCGGACGAAATCACGTGCATACACTAGTTACTTTATCATTAAGTACTTCTATACTCTAGTTCTTTTTCTGTTGTGGCCTCTAACACGTTTGGGACCAGTAGCCAGCCTGCGGCCTTCACAGTCACAAAGCGTGTAAACTTATGAATATGGACTTTTAAGCGATTTGCCGTACGTAGGTACATGCACCTTTCATTTATGTGACATTATCTTTATCTTTAGATTCAATGGTGTCTATTTGAAGTGGACTACTGGTGAACTATTCCATTACTCACTACCCCAATGCTCCTAGTTCGATTCCGGTAAAAAGTGTTATTGGATTTTGCCATTAGGCATATCTCACTAGCAGCCCGAAGTTTGTAAGTTGTGTGTTTGGCTCGGGTACGGCTCCCCGGTTGTGTCGAAATGCTGTCCTATCCGACTATGAGATTTAGGGAAGAGTAAGTGCACCAGTTTTTGTACACATTTCGCCACTCTTCAATAAGATTGGCTGCCGTGACCGAAATTGGGTCGTGAATATATTTATAATATATCTGTTTAGTCGTGTGTATCACTACCTGTTGTGATCTCATTACATTTTTCCTTTGTAAAATTCAAAATGTCATGTCATGCAGAACAGTAGTTCCTGAGTCAATTCATGGAGCATTTCCTTTCCTAGGTCGTGATAGGTCTCTCGGCATTCCACTTAGGTTAGTGTCGACATATCCCTTCGGCATTCTTTCGACACGTTCAAAGCAAGTCAATGATTTTTGTAGCAAAAAAATGTCGTTCGGAAACAGCAAACCGCTGTTGTAGAGTGTTGACAGAGATTGGTTATAAGTTGACGCACTATGAAGTTATGTGGTGGCGTTTTTGGGGATGGTATCATGATAAATCTCGTTTAGTGTACAACGACAAGATTATGACAGCGGGATTTGTCATCACTTACTTACAGATTATTGAGTCCACATTACTTTACAATGATTGTCTTCGGTGTAATGGTCAGCGCAGATATGGCAGACATATATTATTATTTATAGTAAGATAACGATCTAAAATACAACAGAAATGAAAAAAAAATAAGTTTCCTTTTAAACAATTTTAAACTCTATTTGTACAACATTTTAGTTCATTTTCAATTTATAAATAAAAACTGCCCAGTAGTTACTCAGATCAACTTTTCCAGGCTTCAAATCACGTAACAGCTGACAACTCTCGTCTAAAGTCAATGATCCAAGTAATCTTTTAAAACACTTAGGTCTGAGTTGAGAAATAAGGACAAGCGCTAACCGGATTAGTTTTTGTCGTAGGCAAGTGTGTGCGATGTCGCACTGCGTTTTTGTCGCTCGTGTGAATGCGGCCTGTCGCAATAAAGATTGCCATGGGTATGTATGAGGGAAAGGTTTGGCAATGCGTTCTAAATATCGTAGACACTTGGATCGGTTTCGTACGAGTGATGGATTTAAGCCTCGTGGGTGACGTGAGATAGTGATCTTGCATTTTTTCCTCATTGCATAGTGGAAGATCAATGGTGATTCATAGATGACAGTAAATATAAACAACGATATTATCAAATCATAAAACTCGTCCGCATTGCTGTCTGTGACACAAGTGCTCAAATCGTTTGTAACATTGCCATCATCCTATTGCCACCTTACTTGGCTCTTCACTTTTGCTCACCTTATTGGACCACACTATTTTTGGGACCAAGGTCCCATTAATAGTGATCAGAGTACCACCCTATTAATGGGACCTCCCAAGCTGACGTCGACTATATTTGTAGTCGACGTCAGCTTGGCGATGTCCCGAAATACAAGTTAAGCACTTGGACTGCATGGTCCTATTATTTGAACCCGCGACGGCTCATCTTCGGGAGAATGTTCATTCGGGCGAACTTTCTTCGGGCAAGTAAACATCGCGCTATCGTGACGCACTGCTAACATACAGCGTCCAGAAACGTTAGGTATTGTAGGTACTTCTTTTCTTCTTCATTTTTTTTTAAAGTTAATAAGATTTTTTTGTATCAAGTATTAGTATGCGGGCAGCGAATGACCGGTCATTGCGGCTATCTTTAGGGGAGGTCTATGTCCTGCAGTGGACGTCTTTCAGCTGATATGTTGGTGATAATGATGACGATCCTGTTTGTGTGCCCAGCTAATAACAAGGCTAACTAAGTCAATGTCTCATTCTCATGTGTGATATTTAGATGAAGTACAGATAGGCTTTGAACAAGAATTATATCATAATTTCATCACGAGCCTCAAAATATTGGTCATCGAAGCAGCTTTTTATTTCCCTCTCAAACCACAGTTTCGTCACGAGTGAGTGAACGTGTATATAATTTGCGTTACTTAATCAAAAGCTATTCTAATTAAACAACTAACACAAAGCGTCCCACGGCTGTGAGAATGTTGGTTTTAAGATTTTAGGACACCTATTGTAGATGAGATCACTGTTATGACTTCAGAGAATGGCGGTGGCGATCAAAATGGTTAATTAAAGATAATTGAGTTAACAGTTGGTGTGTGGTCTCTACTGTTGACACGGATGCATTCAGTTGTCATAGAGGAGTTTTTATCTTTCTTCATCACTCAATGCTGCGTATATAATAAACGCGAAAGTTTGCGTAGATGGATGGATGCTTTTGTTACGCGTTTACGCTTAACTGGACGGAATTAACTAAAATTTGGCACACGTATTGCTACTAATCTAGCGTAATGTATAAAGTTATTATCTCCGTTTTTGTATTCCCCTGGGGTAATCCAGAACTTTAGCTTAATTCTGAAGCTTAAGCAAACGAAAGTATAAGTTACTATCCTTTCGGTATTTCCGTGTGACATGAGAAGCGGTAACTACAGCACTAAACCATGTTGATGGTTTATCGAATCAAAAGCACACAGGTATATGAGCTAAATTGTACCACTTACAACCACTGGTTTCAATATTAAATTCAGACATTTTCCGTAATTTTATGTATTTTGAAATACACCAGCAATAGTGTCATGTAAGTGTCAGCGTATTCCTACTAGCATGCTATTGCGACGCGTGTAAACGGCATATGTTATGAGTGTTTGGCTTCGAGCGACATACAGTACTACACGCCTGCAGCCTAATGAAATTAAATGTGTTTCATAAGAAAAGCAGTGTGTGCAATATTGTGGTACTAGTTTGGTTACATATTTATACATCTATGTATATTGTAGGACTATTGGCGAATTTGTGAGATTATGTAGATTTGGTTTTGATTCATTTGTTTTAATTTCTTACTAGCGTGTTAAATGCTACGGATTGACAACTCACGTCAATCTCACTTCGTCTTACCGAAAGTGATTTATCCCGAAGAATCCTGCTGGTATGGTTTTGACCGTATTAAAAGTGTCTCAATCGTCTACCAATTATTTTAATAACAAAGTCCTCTCTCATGATCATAATAGGCCGAAAATAGACAATCTTCTAACAAATTAACAAGAAAAAACATTCAACGGGTTTTCGAGAACATCTTCTTTAAAAAAATAAAGTTTCGTTTTGCTTCCAATTGTTATAATTCCACGCTCGAGTAACTGCACTAGTAAAGTGATTAACTGTTAATAAATAAGAATAAGAATCAACCCGTGAGCGGTCACGGTGGTTGCGCCAACCAGAGCCACGCAGCTACGCAACCACGGAACCGGCGCGAATGGGTTACGAATAACCGTGGAGTTTTGACCTTAGTTTTGTGTTCTAATTGTAGATTCTGTTTTGTAAGCTTTTTTTAGTGTGAGAATCTTGTGATGTGTTCTGTCATCATCATCATCACTTTAAGCCATTCAAGTTTTCTATGGAATTTGTTATTTTACTCATTTAAATAGCTGTGAAAGATTACGAGGGAATAATGTGTTAATCAACAGTAATGAGTGCTGTAATCTGCCAGTCTATTCTGGAAACATCTGCTGATGCTGCGGGTGAGCTGTCAATCTATCAGATAATAGATGGTTTGCCACCTCACCTCAAACACATTTTGCCTAAATTCACCGAGAGCGACTATCTATATAATACCCATATAATAATGCTAAAGCTTTTTTAGTTTTATTTTTAATTAAATGTGTAAATCATATACAAAAATCCTTTTTGTATATGATAGCCAGATTATATGGAGAGCCAGATTCATGAGGAGTCGTATATGCTATATAACATCACGCTACAACCTACGGTAGCGGAGCAGTAAGCAAAAACGTAGCATAAAGCAGGTGAAAAAATCTTGCGGGGGGATTCGTGGGCATAGAACGAGATACAGAATAACACTGCTAGTCTTTTTAAGTACAGACGGAAATATGAAAGGAGCGGTTCATTGGTAGGCTTCATACGTGGTTAAGTGGCAATAAAATGTGGTGGTCAGTGGTAGATTAATGGCTCGTAATTCAATTATTGATTGCTTCATGTTTTAGGAAGTTCGTAAGTCTTTAATTAAATTAGTAACTGTTCCTAGTTTTTTTTAGACGATAGTTGAAAAATGTTTGGTGGACATTATAAAGCAAGTAGATAACATCAAACTAGCTCTTGGCCGCGAGTTCGTCCGCGAAAAAGTCGGTTATCGACGAAGTCGCGAAATAAAAAGTAGCTCCGTAGTAGTTCCTTTCTTGGAGTTCAAACTTAGTAAAATGTCATCAAAATCGGTTTAGTAGTTTAGTCGTGAAAGCGTAACAGACGGACAGAGTTACTTTTGCATTTATAATACTATCCATTACTATGTATAACAATACTTTGGTGGTAAAAGTAGAATACTTCTAAATGTTTTAATACAAAACTGAATTTCATACTTTCTCGAAATATTTAGTAATATTCATAGTCTACATTTGATGTGGGTTACTGGTATTCAAATTGGACTTTTTTCTTTGTTAATAACATTCTAAATGCAGTGGCATGAATGTGTCACATACATAGTGTAACATGTTACTAGAGTAATAGGTATTTGCATCTGTTATAACATTATAATGTCTTCACGACAAGATGTGTGCGCATGCGCATGATTCGATTTAAACAGACCAGATAGTGTATCATGTTGATTTATTGCAAGTTGGTTAAGTAGAAATGAGGAATTCTGAAAATGATAGTTCAAGAGTCGAGGATAATCGTATTTATCCCAGAGTCGTAAAACAATGCGCGCATCGAGTCAATACGAGTAAGACCTATTCACAAAACAATATGTACTCAAATATAAATAATACCAGATTCTTATTGTCCCACTGCCCCGTTGGTCTCGTGGTCGCAAGCGCGACTGATGAGCATGAGGTCCTGGGTTCGATTCCCAGGTCGAGCAAAAAGTATTATTGGGTTTTTCCATTTGGAATTTCTCAGTAGCAGCTCGGAGTTAGGATTTGTGCCCGGTTAATGGCAATAGGCTCGCCCCCTATTACATGGGACCTAACCATACCGGCGGACTGTGGGTGTAAATTAGTACACCTCTGCCAAACCCTTCGGGGAATACAGGCGTGATGGTATGTTGTATGGTATTATTGTCCCACTGCAGGACAAAGGCCTCTTCTCATACAGAGAAGGCACGAGCATAAATCACCACGCTTGCTCAAGGCGGGTTGACGATTGGAGACTTTTATTAATTTCTAGCTTCTTCGACGTCATCCGCGTCAAAGTTAATTATACTACCCCAAGGGAACAATTAATTTTTACGGCCTGTATGCTATTCCAAACTATAATCTATATCTGCCTGCCTCGTTAGCCTAGTGGTCCTAAGCGCGACTGCTACGCTAGAGGTCTTGGGTTCGATTCCCAGGTCGAGCAAGATGTGTTATTGAGGTTTTCTATGAACTTTTCAGTAGCAGCTCGGAGTTAGGATTTGTGCCCAGTTAATGGCTCGCCCCCTATTACATAGGACCTAAACGTACCGGCGAACTGTGGGTGTACATTGCTACACCTCTGCCTAACCCTGCCTGCGCCTGCTACGCCTGTATTCCCGAAGGGTATGATGGGGTAGGTATGATGGTAATCTATGTCTGTGCCAAATTTCATCTAGATCCGTTCAGCCGTGCCACCGTGATCGAGTAACAAACATCCATCCGTTTAACTTTCGCATTTATACCTAATAGCAGTAAGATACATCCAGGTTTGCTCTCGACGCGACGTGTTTCTTCACCGAAGCCAGTGATAATAAAATATATGTATTATTTAAATACATTACCTACTTTCTTTTGTTTTGTGCTGAACTCAAATCTCCGAAACAAAAGAAAGTGACATACCAAGTCGTGGAGTGAAATAAACTAAACAGCATCTAATGAGGGAACATCTATCATTTAACGAATATTAAGATTGCAGATAAGTTTAATGCAATTTTTATTCGCGTTAACTGTAGTATTATTTACGCTAAGACAGGTTTTTATTGAAGGAAATTAGAGGGTAGACTGTTTAGGAGATGGCTGATGTTTGTGAAAGTTTTAGGGAGACCCCTTGATTATGTAAGAATTACTTCTGTTATGTAGTATTGTATAATGTTCAATTTCAGTTGGTATGTAATAAGAAGACATGCATAATGGTCAAAGACTCCAGCCTCTTCAGACCTACGTCATTTAAGAATGGCTGTTTTTTTCACAATCACATCTCGGAGGCAATCGATGTCAAAAAATTTCGTGAATTACAGGCATTTTTGACAGGGTAAGACTCAGATTATATTACGATCTTTTCTAAAAGTCAGTAGAATTGCCCTCTAAGATTTTATGTTTCTAAGAACTTGTAAAGGTACATAAAGTACATGCTGGAAGCTGTACGTGTAGGTCAGTTTGCTTTATGTAATAGACGATTGAAAGTACATATAAGCGATATCTTGTATTAACATGAATTCAGTACATTATCCTAGACTCTCTAGAATCGAAATGTTTGGTCGCTTATAAAAAAATCTGTTATTTCATACAAAAGGAAAATGGAAAAGGCTAAGCAGATGATGATGATACAAAAGTGCACCTTTTTTTTTAAACGTAGGAAATCATCTAATGACTTCTTCCGCCCTGTGTAGAGCGGAAGTCAGTGTCAGACTCTTACTGACTAAACCTACCAGTGTTCTTCTTAATGCCCTTTGCGTTAAAGGGACAAAAGTGAAACTACAAGGTAAAAATGAATTAAACAGCAGACGTAATATGCCGCTTATTTAAAAAAACATTTTTAAATAAGCGGCATATTACTTATTTACTGTTATTGCAGTAAATTATGTAACGACCATTCTATGAACGGAAATTTTCTAATCTCATCTCAATAGATATTTGTCATCAATAACCTCGAGGAGCTCATGTTTAGACCCTCTCACTTAACCTGCGGAGATTTACCCACACGATGTTCATTAATGGTTATATTGTGCGAAGACAATGGACATCGCTAACTCGGTGCGCAATGGAACGGGAAACATTGCGTTAATAAAAATACGCAAAAACAAGTTGTGTCAGGTAATTATGGCGATATAGTTCTATGCATTGGTAACTTTGCCCTCTCGCTAAATGTCTAGATAGATAGTTCATCATTTATATAGGTAATTAAGTTGTGCTGTGTCGCCAATCATTTCAAATCGAAAGTTATTTTAGTACTTATCGTACTTGTGAGGTAATCTTGCATCTTTATTCGTGTCGTGACCGTAAATCGGAGTCGTCTTTAAATTTATACTAATATTATAAAGTTGAAGAATTTGTTTATTTTTCTGATCGTGCTAATCTCCGGAACTACTGCACCGATTCTGAAAATTCTGTTCGCTAATAGGGAGCTACGAGATCTGAAAAATTACGCGGACGAAGTCGCGGATATAATTATGAATATAGTCAACTATAAAAATGATGCTTTGCTTAGAAAAAAGAGGATTATCTTTTTTCTTTTTTAACCCCCGATGCATAAACGGAGGGGTGTTATAAGTTTGACGTGTCTGTCTGTCTGTGGCATCGTAGCTCCGGAACGCATGAACTGATTTTGATTTCGTTTTTTTTTGTTTGAAAGGAGTGTTAGTCGGGAGTGTTCTGTGTGATGGTTATCGGTTTATCGGTTTCAAAGTTATCTGCTTTTTTGTTAGCTGCGGTAGGGATTCCTATTTTTCTGTTGGGGGTTACTTAAAAAAATTAGTTTTGTTTTTTTTTTCGATCCTTTTTATTTGTAAAATTTATATCTAAAGCGTTCTAGCAATAACAGGCTTGTGTTTAAGGAGAATTTAACTAAAAAGTAGCTTAGAGACTTTGCATTAAACCGGATTTCGTTCTAAACCGAAAACAAACAATAGCCGGATCTACACCATCAAGATGTAGATAGTGTTGATGGTGAAGATATGGTGATATGGTAGGTACATGGTCTTGTGAAGGACGGTTGCCGTAAGCCGCCATCATCAATAGCGCATCCTTCACGGTTCCCTTACGTTCAATGGGCAGAATTAGATGCGCTATTGATGCAAGAGAGCTGTAAATTGTACTTGAAAGCACTTTTTATAAAGCCGTACTGAAGGCTATCTTTGCGGAACCTAGGACCTGAGCTCAGTATAATATCTCCATGAATGTAAAATTATGATTGGTTTATCATTACATATAAATATAATACTGCACTAAGTATACGTAACTAACTCCATTTTATTTTAGCAGAAATTATTATTTAAGGTCGATAGATACCAAATAATATCATTCCAAGTTGTATAAGTTTAAATTGTTCAATTATTACGGTACATAGAGAACAGATAAGTTAAGAAGTTCAAATCCAAGTAATGAACGACAATCTGTTGACTGTAAGGACCAGCAAAATCCTTGATATTGAAGAATTGTGAAGGGATAACAACGATCTTCCGCCCAAAACCATTGCGTAAAAATACTGCGCACCCGATTTTTAAAATTACTAATCCTAAAAACTGGTCCTTCTGTGCACAGTTAACTTGCATCAGTTCTTAGTCATACAGACCTCCAGTACTTGGTCTTGGTCCTCTATTCATACACATATAGGAAAACGAAAGGTTCACCCAACGTACAGCGAGGTCAATCTAAATGGTCTGTGCTCTTCTTAATGGCATAGATCGAATTATTTTATTATTAATTTAGTGTGTTACATTGCAAGATAGGGTAACCGTAAACATAGCAACAACCGTAGCGATTTTTATTAAAGTTGGGTTAAAATATAATGAACGAAAATATATCACCGATAACGTTGAAAATTGTATGCAAAATTTTCTGCGCGATATTTATTACAGCACGCAATTACGCAATTTTCAAAGCGAGATCTGCTGCATTTTAATTAATTATCGACTATTCAGCTAAAACTACATATTTTTGCTCTGTCTGTCTGCGCTAACCGTTAGAAGGCCCGGTAATGATTTCCACAGTCACGATAATGTTATTGTTAAATATTGTAATAGTTACACATAGCAAGCACCGTACATAGCTTTTTTCTTGCACACACAAACTATTGTCACTTTAGGTGCTTTTGGGACGCAAGAAGATGGGAGAGAAAAAGGTGTTTTTTTTTAGCTTCGTAGACTTAAAATACCTCCTTAAATATGTAAAGGCACCTGAGCTTGTAAATAAAAAAGTAGCTACCTCCATGCTTTTAAAATACAAAAAATTAAACAGAAAATCAAGTCAAGAAAATTTCTGGGAAAAAGAAACAAAAATTATTTAACGATTATGTTGTATTCTACTTGATTGTATGGCGGAAACGCGCTGAGGAGAAGTTTTCACGCATTTTAAAAGCATTTCCTTCTTGCTTTTACGACACAAGATCTGCACAGGCATTGCTAGTATTGTTTAAAACCACACACGTAACAACATAGAAAAACATTCGCCAAGTTAGAGATGCGACTTGGTTCTAAATGTTCGGAAGACGGAAGTAATATTAAATTATTCGAAAACCAGATGTACGGAAAAGCGCAACACATCGGTGGCCTAACGAAATAGGGTCGTAGGTATGTACCTCAGACAAAATATAGATCGTTTGCCTAGAACTTCATTTAGGGGTCAGAGGTCAAACGGGCGGTTAGTAAAAATACTTTGGTAATATTCGTTAATAATATCGAGTTAAATGGACATATTTTATGAATGGATTTTTCTCTTGAATAATTCAAGTAAATCATTTAGAGTCCAATTGGATTACACAGACAAATAAATAAGTCGATTGAACTCGCAAATAAAATTATTATTATCGATGTACGGCAAAATTCATCTTGTAATTGCCCGTAATCGAAAGAAGAAAAGTTTTTGTTCAGACTTTTGACCAGATCATTTTTTAAATGCATTTATTTATTTTTGTGCAGATATATTTTTACTTAAAATGAGACTCCCATTGTAAGATATATGGTAGAAGTGAATTTTAGTTACATAAATAAATAATTATTAATTTAGATAGCGATTAGTGTATTAAAAAAAAAGTGAAATATTGGGCTAAATATTAGTTTTTTTTATCAACTCTGGAAAAAAAATTAAACTAATTTATACAGTAACTAACCTTTAAAAACTCCCCAGCTAACACCAAAAAAACACAAATATTTTACGAAAACAAAAATAAATTCGCCTTACAACCGATCACTGTACACCAAGTCTTTGCGCGTCTATATTTCGCGCCGGTCGTGAGGTTACTGCTAACAGCGCATGCGCGAGATGTCAGATAGGCTTGCGCTTGACAACTTAAAAAGTTCTTGTTCGCAACAGTTTTATAAATAATCTGCAGTGATATAAGCCAGTTAGGCGTTATCATTGGATACAAGTATGAATGGGTATTGTTTCATCGATTAATAAAATGTGTACTAGAAATATGTCATAGTATTATTGTAGTCTTTGAAAAAGCTAAACTATGGTTATTGTTCACGTGACGGGTCGTTTGTTTTTCTTTTACAATCAGCTAGAATAGAATATATTATTTATTTTCTGGTTAACATGTAGGTGTTGTCATACGATGGAGACAGTATACCGGTTGTAACAAAACACATAACGTGATCGTTAAGTAAGTATACTGCCCATCAAAGTAAATAGCGTTTAGCAAAAATTATTGTTGATAACGACTTTTTTATGGCTCAAAATGTTTTATGGGGTAAAAATGATTTTTTTCGAAACTGTTTTGAGAAATACTTACAATTATTTATTGTTTAGCGGTACAGAACCCTACGTGTGTGAGCCCGACTACCACTTGGCCAGTTTTTATAGGATTATACAGTGTAAACGCCGAAACCGATCGCGAAGACCTTCCCAAATATAGCAGGTTAGAATTTATCAGCAAAATGTTTCGCTACAGTAAACTTATCGTCCATCAATCGACTGGACTCAAGGCGAAGGCTAAACCTAAAAGGTAAAAACCCTTTGCCATCAACTTGAAGATCAGTTTTTATTATCACAAAAAGTTTAAAGGGTAACTTTTAGTACCAAAATGCGTATTACCTTAACTTTTCTCCACTCAGACTTTTTTTCCAATGGTTCAACCTATAACATATTTTTAGTAAAAGAAGAGGTTTGAGAATTCTCACTAAGTGCACCCCGTAGGAGCAAAACCCAAGAAGACTTGTTTCAAAAACTAAGCTTGTGAAAAAAATATTAGTTTAAAAGTTATTATTGAATTAATTTGTTCACTGGCTTAGCTTCTGAATAAAATTTTCTTGTTAAGTTTTGGTCCTGCTAGACGTACAAGTAACTGTCTAATATTTTGAAATCCTAAGCATTCGACGTATTGTACACTTTACGCCTCTGCCTATCCTCTTGATAGTAAGGTTAAGCGTTATGTTTTCTTAAAATTTTGTTTTGGCAGACCTATCTTCTAAAACAAAACAAATTACTAACTTTTTTATTATTTTTTACTCGAGTAGTGTCCATCGCCATAGCTCATTAATTACTTAACGCGCTGCTAATCAAGTTTGAATAATTTGGAAGCTTCTATCACCTTTGACACACAGTGGGTACCCAATTATTTTCTGGAACTACTAATAGTGTCATGAAAATATTGAAGCAGACAAGAGGCGGGGTCCACTTTCTACCTTCCCCCATACCTGGAAAAAAGGCATAATTTGATATCTGTATTCGGATTTGATGTCGTGCAGCAACTCTAGTACACTAGTGTCACATCGACTTTAGTGAACATGTTACCTACAAATGCTGCCGACGCATGCGCTACGATCTACGTGTCACCTGTAAATCTTGGATTGAGTTTGAAACTACATTCATAAGATAATGATATCTAAGTCTCGCGCACGCGATATTATTAAGTCTTCTAATATATCAGGTCCCATTCTTTAAAATTGATAACTGTATATTATTTTGTACCTATCTATGTATGAAAAATAATAAGTGACTTGATTTAACCTTGCTAAAAAAAACGGACAAGTGCGAGTCGGATTCGGCCACCGAGGGTTCCGTACGTAGGATCATTATAAATTACTGAAATAAATAAATAAAAATAAAATTTCTTTATTTTCGGCAAGTCATCATTGTTCACATACACCCATAGATTTCAGTTTATGAATAATTTTTTAATTATTATTGCAGTGTTATTTTAGTTTTTGTTAAATAAAATTAAAGTTAAAATTATATTAAATTAAATTAAATATAATTAATTAAATAAATAGTATATTAATTTATCTATTAAAATTTACTTAGAAATACCTAATACCTAGATAAGTAATTATAATTCTTTTAATTTTTTCGTCTCAACTCGTACTCTCTCGGTCTATAACGATGTTACTTGCCAAATTTATATACTTATAAGGGTTCCGTTTTTTTTTTGAGATACGGAACCCTAAAATGTAGATTTTTAGAGGAAGGAACCCAACAATGTTGTGATGACATTATTATATTGACCGGAGACGAGTCACCATCGTGATAGTGCATTTATAAATCAATATCGATTTATTGAAGCTCGTAATGAAGATAGCTATCGATCTGTTTAATTGACTGAATACAATAATTAATTACAATGCTTTAGTTAATGCATTTCATACAGTTGTAATGTCTTGTGTTCAGTCGACCAGGGACGCTATATCAACCATTGCTGCTAATAATTGCACGGAAATAATAAATTTTAATAGGTACAGATATTTAATCAATTAATGTCGTACTAGTAGCGATGCCACGATATAACTATTAATGAAACATTTCTCTTTTGTATTATGTTATTTTATGGAAGAGCATTAAGAACATTCTCTTCTTAATGACTTTAATTTGAGTAGAAATTAATAGTCTGATGAGAGCGGTGTTCTAGCGCATAATTTTACGTTTATATTATTTTTTATAATTGCGTTATTTTAAACGGTGATTTGATGCTCTATGGGCTCTTGCCGCCCTGTGTAATAACTAATAATATTATTAATATTTCTTAAGTTTAAATTTCATTATCACGAGGTCGCGGGCAAAATCTAGTAAGATATGTAAGAAAGGACCAAACACGGAAAAAACTGGTCTTTTATCATCTTTTACATGCCACTTATTAGAATTATATTTATTTTAGCAATTTCACACTAGTGACATTTGTGTTCATGATGTTGAAGACACTTGGTTTCACTTGTTCGAGTTGGTTTAACTCAAGCTATCTCTAAGTCGACTTATACGTGACTAAAGATAAGCCAATCAGTCATCATGACATTTAAAAGTTAACTCGTTTTATGTAACTCGTCAATATTCGTAGTAGAAAGTTCCTCTGAACATTAGAATTATAACCGTTTATGTACATCACGAATCGTCCTGGCAGTTTTATGAGTTCGTTTTTTTAAATTGTGTTTTACTCGTATATGTGGTTACGTAAATAATAAATACCTATTTGTGTTTAATATCTGAAAGTGGTATAAAATATGGTATTATGTCCGTCTATTAATGTGTGGTTATGAAACTGTTTACAACGAGTACCACGTGGCGTCTGAACGCATTAATCTCCTGACCTATACCCACGCTATTCTGAAAAATTTTCGCTAATAGGAATCTATGCGAGCAAAATCTATATTTGTAAGTATAAGCTGTGACTTGAATCAATGAAACATATTTTATGTAAGATGTAGGTGATCATTATTTGCATAAAACGATCGGCACAGTAAAACAAAATGTTAAAGTGTATTCGTGCTGGAAGGAAATTATAATGAAAAACACATCTACTACATACATCACACCGTCACATCCGTGTAGACATACATGTCTACACGGTCAAAATGTATGTGCCATGTGTAACAATCTCGAGCAAAGGCTTAATGTTTAATGCTCCTACAATTTGGAGCGTACCAAAATGTATGTACCATGTGTGTACCATCACGCCTGTATTCTCCAAAAGTTAAGGCAGAGGTATCACAATGTACACACAGTCTGCCGGTATGTTTTAAGTGTAATAGGGGGCGAGCCTTTTGCCATTACCCGGGTACAAATCCTAACTCCGAGCTGCTACTGAGAATTTCATTGAGAATCCCATTAACACATGCTCAACCTGCGAATCAAACCCAAGACCTCTAACGTAGCAGTCGCACTTAGGAACACTAGGTTAACGAGGCAGTTAGATCGTGTAGATATTGCATTTTATAATGGAACGAAGATTTTTAAATTACCAATGAGAAATGTACTAAATCCATGGTAGAAGTTATCGTTACAGTATCCCATTTACCCGTTTATTTAAATGTAAAAATAACTCTGTGGTTGATCCAGGAACTTCAAACCTCTGTAGAAGTAAAAAATATATGTAAACGAGTTAGTATAATGAATGGCCTTCAATACTTTACACATAATGCCGTGTAGATTTAGCTTCAAGATCAGTTCAGATCAGGACCGGACAACTTTTTAATCACTTCCGAATTCATCTGACTCTATAACCCTGTCTTAATTTAAACAGTTGCCAAAACAAATTCATATGAAATATTTAACAATCATGTACTACCTACTACTACCTACAGCTCCACGTTTTATTCATAACTTGTTCTCCTAGAGACCACGTTTTGGAACGAGCAACTAGCTTCAACTTTTGAACTGCCACTTCTTGACAATTCAAAAGTGTCTGTAAATGGCCTAATTGAAATTAGCCATTGAATTGGCTTGGTTTGATTTGGGTTTGAATTTGACAACTAGCTAATTCTCGCGGTTTCACCCGCGTTAAGCTACATTTTCGTTAGTGCTTCGCATCCGTGGGTCATCAATCGGAACAGTTTGTTTATTCAAACTTGATCAGGAGCTATCCTGATCATGTTTAAATAAACAAACTCTACAGTTTGACAATATTAGTATGTAGATGGAAGGTAATTAGTGAATGCCTACTTATCCTGTTTATGTGCGTTTTGGTTGTAAAACTAAAAAAAAATACTATAACTAGTATCTGTTTGTGAAACAATTTACAAGACTTATTTGTTGGTTCTCTTTCTCTGTGTTCTAGCGAAGCAAAAATTGCTTAATTTTTTGAGTAGGTAGTTTCAAATTATTTTTGTTGATGGTGTATTTTAATTATCTGTAGTGGGACTTTACACATTTTTGGTACCTGACTCACTCCTGATTGTGGTATTATTAAATGGCGGTAAAATAGCTGTTACTCCGAACTTTGGCAGAGAAGCAGGTAGACATCGATTTGTCCTTCATAAAATATCCATCGAACGATTACACTATCCAGACCACCGGCGAAACGTATCAGCATCTAATACTATTATGATATCTAATTATCGCCACCTCGACACTCCTTAGACTTTACACCAGAAGTCTAGTTTTGGCTTCATAAAATGGCTAGCCCTTTCTATATAATTACTGCGCGACTGATAAGCTGCATACACGCAGGTGTGATTCGATGCAACTTTCCATGTTGCGTCATATGTGACCCAAGTAGGTACGGACAGCAGTGACACACTGATAAGGTTCGGCTTCGGTTTCGGTTCGGTTATGGTGTATGTTAAATTGGCTGTTTGACAGAAATCTGGAAGATCTAAAAGCCTGACTTGCTAAAGATGACCTGCAATTTTTAGGACACATTTGGTTATGTCGCCGACGCAACCACGAAACATGGTAGAAGGAAACGGAGGCCTAAACACGGCTGTGGATAATAACAGGATCGAATAAAATCAAAGTGAAATCGTTTATTTCAATCAAACCATAACAGTCACTTTAGAATTGACAAAAAGTCGGTTAGTTAGTCAGAAAGTTGAAGTTGGTTGCTCGTTCCAAAACTTAGGTAAATCTATTAGGAGATACACGAGCAAGAAACTCCTTGAGCACGCTTTTCAATTAACTTTTTTTTTAATAAAATTAGTCATGGACCCAAGGACCATGTCGCAAAACAATACGAGGTGGTCTTTTGATGTGGTGGCGAGCAGGGTTAGTCAGATTACTAACTAATCTAAGATTTTTTTTCTGACGGTACCAATACTAATACAGATAAACGAAACCGTATCGCGTATGTGCATTTGATTAATACGGTTGCACTTTTTAGCACAATCTACAATACTTCATAGTTCTACAATGAATCTTATTCAGTTGTGATACAGGTCATAATGCCACCGAGCAAGTACGCAGTAGAAATGGCCTGAGATTGGACGTTGATTTACCTGGTTGTCAGCCGGTTTTGGTTTCTGAGAAAGATATGATAAAGACTAGAAAATTGATTAAGAATTCACTGCACAATGCGACTCCCTTGTCTGACAAAATTTATTAAAAAGTTGATACTGTGTTCTTGAACACAAACTCGCTAGATACTAATTTAACTTTAAACTGATAAATTGATTGACATTTAATTTGTGGTAACAAAATAAACATCTAGTTATTCTATTCTGTTCTATTATTCCTAATCCTTGAGTTACACAACAGAATATTTTGGTCTCTTACCTGATTGATTAACCTCAGTCAAAAGGAACTACCTTATACAATCTAGGTACAGATGCAAACCAAATGTCCTTTCTGCATCTCATTTGCGATACTCAATATTTATCTTGACTTTTAAGCCATAGATAACATTATTGATGATTGAATAACCTCCACAATCTGGAGCAAAGGCTTAATGTTTAATGCTTCTACAAATTTGGAGCGACGCGATAATGTTCAATGATCACCGTGACATTTGTGGTCCTTTCGCCCACTCTCACGTTTGTTTGACAGCAGTACGCAGAGATTGCAAAGAGTATCAAGTATAGTAGCCGCCACGAGACGTGAGAAAGGAACACAAACACCCAAAAAAATACTTGACGTTTGTGCTCACGACTCGTGGCGGCTACTATAAGTAGTTTGTATTTAAAAAGATAATTATCGAGTGGATCTGTGTTACGAGAATGTGAACACTATTTATTCTTAAATTAACGGCTCCGTTGGTCTCGCGGTTATGAGAGTGTGGGTGCAAATAAAGTATAGTTGCGTTTACCCATAAAAAGAGTTACAGTAACGGCCCTGTTTAAGGAACGCTGGGTGTAGTTACAAGAACGAAGAAAACAAAACCGTTTTCGTCACAAATATATATCACAGAACAGAAATTACGTAGGACGTAACCGTGACAAGCAAGCTAGTACTCAGCATGAGACCCGGTCTCCACCAAAGAGGAGAAGACAAACGATGTCCCTGCAATTAATAGGCTTGCGTTATTTCACATCTCACCGCTTAGCCTCAGTACAACACAGTTTCCTATTGGTTAATTACGAGATATCTCCTTTCCTCTTTGCTTTGTTAGAGTCCGGTCCTAATGTCCTAGTGTCCTAAGGGAGATCATAGCACAAAGTTATTTCTCAGTGGTCAACAAAAAAGAAAATCTAGTGAGATAGAGAGATATAGAGATCAGGGAGATATCTAGCAGTTTTGTTGTTCCCCAGCATCATTATGTGATGTTATTACATACAATGTGGAATGTGGAGCGATGCAAACACTGGATAAAAGCGATGTTTTACATAATGCGCGCTTCCGCTTACAGGCTCGCACTCCGCGCTACAATGTATGATAGGTTACATTGATATCAAACGATAACTAGTTTCCTAGCTGTTAGCGTGTCTTGTATGAGATTTGTCTGCAACGTCTGCACTTAGTACATACTAGGTGTGAGATGCACCGGTACAGGTAAGTAGGGCTTCGAGCTGATTTCCGATTTGGTATTACGACTATCCTATAGCATTGTGGTTTAGTTTTATATGACAAGCATAATGAGTACCTATTATTCATTGACATTAATAAAGTTTTTAAACAAATTAAATATTATACGTGTCACAGGTGTTCCCAATTCGCTCTCGTGGTAGACCCTCAGAAAGCTAATTCCGACCAAATCTTAGCAACAATCAATGTTGAATATTTAGGAAAATTTGCAGTATTTTTGACAGAATGACGCTAAGATTACTGTGTGAAAGTTCTTAAAATATATTGGTTTCTTCAGATAGCTGTCGTTTGGTACCAATAATTATTTTAGTCGCTCCTTATTGCGCTAAGCAGGTCCTTAAGTTAGGAAAAGCACATGACATTTTGTATCAAAAACTGTTTTCTTACTTCCTAATTTAGAATTTTCTAGTTTCTTCAAAGTCAAAGTCAAAGTATTTATTTCAATTAGACCATTTACAGGCACTTTTGAATTGTCAAGAAGTTACATTTAAAAGTTGAAGCTAGTTGCTCGTTCCAAAGCGTAGGTCTCTATGGAGAAGAACGAGCAAGAAACTCCATGGACACTCTTTTCTTTCAATTTGGTTTTTACAAAATCTTGGTTACAATATTCTTGTTGCTTCTATATGTGAAAACAATGAAGATGTATATAAAACAATACAACAAAAAAAAAAAAAAATAGTACCTACTAAAGATGTAAGCCCTAGCAGTTAAGAGATGACCAATCCCAACTGACAGCGCCCGTTCACGAACATGACGCGCGCATTAGCACCATTTAGCTCAACCATCTTAAAGGGAGCCGAACAATCCAACGCACGCGCCACCGTCATTTATGTGAGCATGACATAGCTCTCAACCACCATATATATAGCTTATAGTGTCCAAAACATAGTAACTTAACAAGTAAATGGCTCCATGGTACTAAAATAAACGTAATATCTCTTTACAAGTAACATTATAGCCCATAGTTAAGAGCTCGTCCGTGCGCTTCTGACCCTGTTCCCACGACGCATCACTTTCGGTTTCTGCCAGACGTTACATTCACGACCTCTAGGGATGTGCTGCCCTGCCTAATCTGTACACAATATCGATAGTTTAACAAATTATTTAAATAGGTCTACGTTACTTTGTATCAGTGTCTTTTTAAAATCTGTTTGCTTGTGCACCTGAATAATATTTTTACGATTAATTACTCTCATAGTAATAATTATCTGTGTTGCGGACTATGGTTTTTTTTACAGACTTTTAAATTTGATAGAGTGGTTCTTAGGTTTTACAGTCATAGTCAAAGCATTTATATCAATTAGATTATTTACAGGCACTATTACTATTATTTACTATACTCGTTTCAAAACGTACCTAGCTCTCTATGGAGAAACTCCGCGGAGACCATATCAGATAAATTTCCATTTTTATCTATAGACGAAAAATGATATCTACCAACCAATGTAAAAAAAAACAAGAAGTGGCGAAATTATTAGATTCACCCTCTAGCATTCTCGGGTAAAAAATGTCCTGTAATAAAAAAAATATTAATAAAAAAACAATACCAAATATAATGTTACTAACGGTATCATCAATGTACACAACACTAGCGTCGTGATTCCATTGATAGATCACCGAGTTCACGATTGTACCTAGACATAGCCAATATCTGTTACTAATACGCGGGCCACAATTTTTAGAAACCTAGGACAGTCAATTTAGCTCTATCTATCCTATATTCGGAATTTAAAAAAATATTCTAGTAATGAGGACTACAGGACAACTTTGTCTTGCATGACGTCAAGATTTCTTAAATTTTTTCGAAATAACTGATTGAATCTGATTCATATATCATTATAAATCTATTCTAAGAATAAGTTTGAGAAGGACATCAACATAGTACTCACATATTAATGTGAATTCTTTAAATAGTTTTCCGTGATTTATAAATTTATTGAGAGCTTGTTTTGGCAAAATTAAGCGTAACTATCAAAAAAGTCTTCGCGACTGCTAAGAACATTCTTGGACAAGAAGACATCATGTTAATGTGACTTATTAATATTGTATTAATCCATCAAAGCGCAAGTGGATCGTCAACCTACTGACAATAGAACTCGTTTTAATGGCAAATTATACTAATAGGCGCTTTTGTAATAAAAGTGGTGTACCAGCGGTCAATCTCAAAAATAATAAAACGTTATTGCTGTGAGCCTTTGTTTTCAACTGAGCATGGTTTGGATTGTGAAGAGAGTCAAATTATACGGTAGTTTTGATGGTTCAATAATATTAACCGACTAAAGAAAAGAAGGAGGTTGTCATCCTGACCCGTATGGTTTTCCTTTTCGCAACACAATCCTTCCATGCTAAAAACGTTGTGAGATTTTACTCCATAACGAAGTTGAGATGTTAGGGTCATCAGTGCCCTAAGTGATTTCGAGAAAAAATTTGCTCCCCATGCTGTTCTGCTCGATTTGGCGGGGGTACTGCCGTGGCTGCAGATTACGAGGGTAACAATATCAAATGGATAAGCCGGAATAGTCTTCTTGTCTGGCGATATTAGGTACCTACTTATATTGAAGTCCTCTTAGCAATTACATATTATTTGTAGTCATCACTAAGACGTGGCCAGATCTAAGAATAGATTCTTCAAGACCCAATCTTCTTGAGCTGTACTCATTCGGGTGTTTCATAAAACCTAATATTTTTTTTATAAAGATGATTGAAGAGATTGAAGTAGGTACTAGTTTTCAATGCTTATGGCGCCATCTCTTGGAAAGTAAATACAACACATTCCATTAAGTTTCCAGTTATTGGAAATAGATGGCAGTACTCTATGGATGAATTGGTGATTCATGTAATAACTGTCTAAAGGTTAATTAATCTGGTTAATAATTTAAATGATAAAAGCATAATATTAGTACCTATAAAAGTTTAATACTAATAATTTTTTTAGTACCTTCCTGTAGTGGTGCTTCAGGTCGGTACCTATTCATTTAATCAGATAGAGGCTAGAGGCCTTATTTTGTGATCTTTTTAACTTAATCAAAAATATGTTCGATTACACATAGACACAATAATAAGTCCAATTACGCATGTTGCGGATATCAGTCAATAATTTCGACTATTATTGACAAGTTTCCGTAGTGTAGCGGTTATCACGTGTGCTTCACACGCACAAGGCCCCCGGTTCGATCCCGGGCGGAAACAGTTACTTTTTGCTATAAAACTTAAAAATAAGCGATAACGTTTTTTAGTTACTAGACATTGTTACTCTTCGGATTAATTTGCTTTTAAATAGTTGTTAAAATGATTGTTATGAAAACAAAAGCGCCTGGATGTAAACAAGCCGCAACGTGTAATGTATGTGGTAGGAAAGTATTATATTTCTCTTTTGTATTTTTTTTTCCGAGTCCCATAGTTCATGTAACTCAGATTTTTAGCTGACAGTCCAAAAATGAACCAATCATCTTATAAACGAATAAACTAGGAATATTTGTAATATACACGATGAATGAGGCATTGGGTCAGTTAAAAAAAGCGGAAACAATTAGCGAGTATAAAACATCTGTGGAATCACGTCGAAAAAAACAAAAAGATAATATAATTAATGACGCTATACAATTTTATTTTTATTAGATAATTAACTTTAATTAGGTACCCTTGCAAGGTATGTAGATGGATTGGGAAACTCCTGTTCACAATTTTGATTTTGTTCCTTGAACAAATCAATGCCATTCTTGACTTATTAAAATCATTCTTTCAACCAAATTCGACCAAATTACTAACACTATTATCAATAACTTTGGTTTATATAGGTACTGTTATCCACAATAATTTATATTATTAATGCGAAAGTAACTCTGTCTATCAGTCTGTCTATGACGCTTTCTAGGCTAAGCTGCTGAACCGACTTTAATGAAATTTGGTATGGGGCGAGTTTGCCCCAAATAAGGACATGCTACTTTTTATCCTGCTATTTGGTCTGGCTCCGCGATAACCGACATTTACGCGGACAAAGTCGCAGGCAAAAGCTAGTTAAACATAGTGTATTTGATCGTGAACTTTACGCAATACCAAAAGAAAACCTTAGATAATTAACAAACACTTATTACAAATTACAAACCAAAAAGGTATTAAAAGTTTATTTAACAAAAACTCCGAAGACTATTTTTAGCCGATTTATTATGATTTGTTATTTAAAGTATGAACAAAAGTTGTTGTTTATCATAGTAACATAATCCTACAAGGTTATAACTAACTACCCCGTTGGTCTCGTGGTCGATGAGCGTTCGATTCCCAGCTCTGGCAAAAAGAGTTATTCGGTTTTTCCATTAGGATCTGCTCAGTAGCAGCCCGGAATTTGAAAGTTGGCGGTGTGACACCCCCGTGTCTCGGAAAGCATGTAAAGCCTTTGGTCCTGACTGTCATTCGTAAATCTTTGACCGTCGTTACGAATAGTCAGAACCCGAGAAGACTGACAACTAGTATAACCAACAGGTTATCGTGTTGCCCAGTAACTGGGTTGTGGAGGTCAGATAGGCAGTCGCTCCATGTAAAACACTGGTATTCAGCTCCATCCGGTTAGACTGGAAGCCGATCCCAACATAGTTGGGAAAAAAGGCTAAGCAGTCGATGAAAGTTATTTAAGTGTTATAAAAGTAATTCTGTATAAAATTCAAAGGATTTGCCTGCCTCGTTAGCCTAGTGATCCTAAGCGCGACCACTACGCTAGAGGTCTTGATTTCCAGGTCGAGCAAAAAGTGTTATTGGGTTTTTCTATGAAATTCTTAGTAGCAGCTCGGAGTTAGGATTTGTGCCCGGCTATAGGCTCACCCCCTATTACATGAGACTTAAACAACATACTGGCGAACTGTAAGTTGACACCTTAACCTAACCTTCAGGGAATACAGTCATGATGATATGTGTGTGTGTGGTAACTACACACAAAATCTCGAAAACTGCTTCACCGGCTATGCTGAAATTTAGCAGACAGGTAGTTAATAGTTGCCAGTGTTGTGGAATTTGTTAGAAAGAGTTACCGCGGTCCTGGAACGCTAAGGACATTAGGAGGAACATGGATGGGTTTTAGTCAGTAAGAGTCTGACACTTCCTTTAGCTTCGCCCAGAGCAGAAGATCAATTAATGATTTTATGAAAGAAAAAAGGTAGTTAATAGTTAGGAGACGTCAACTAACAAAGGTTTTTACTTTGACTTTGAATTCCATGCGGGTGAAGTCGCCGGCTGCAACTAGAAACGAACGAACCAAGTCATGGCAAGAGGCTAATGTTAAACACTTAGTCTAATGAGGAGCTCGGTTTATTTTTTTTTCTAGCTTTTTATACAAAGTTCAACAGACGATGTATTTTTTAATAAATGTTTACAAGTTTTTGTTAACTTGGCGTCGGCTACAAGATAAATCACAATTCGTGTACGTTTTGTCCTTTAGCCAATTTGGATGACGTTATTGTACTGTGTTATGACGTGCAATATGTTGGTGCAGCAAAAACAACTAGTGGGAAGTGGATATTTTGCACAGGGTACAATAACTATACGTTTGGTCGGCCTTCATTGTCATTCATTTTAATTAAACAGTGCAACAAAATGTATATAAATACTTATGTACATATTAGTTATGCAATTTTTTAGGTGTAACTTAATTAATTTGATTGTTATATTACTCTAACATAACAAACAAATTAATTGAGTAATAAGTTCTAAATGCTGTATTACTGAACTGTTTTGATTAACGCGGTTTTCTGAAAAAACCGGTCAAGTGCGAGTCGGTTTCGCGCAAGGGGTCCGGACCATTATCTATAAAAACGGCAAAAAAATCATGTCTGGGTATGGGAGCTCCCTTAAATATTTATTTTATTCTGTTTTTTTAGTATTATTTTGTTGTTACTTATAGTGGCAACAGAAATACATCATCTGCAAACATTTCAAGTATCTAACTATCACGGTCCATGCCAGGTGACAGACAGACGAACGAGCAGCGGAGTATTAGTAATAGGGTCCCGTTTTACCCTTTGGGTACGGAACCCTAAAGATTTAATAAAAAGATATAGAAATTTTGACAGACAGACAGTTGTGTACGTACATAAAATTAAGGATGAGTGAGAAACTCCACGGACACTTTTTCTTTATACTTTTCAGGGTAAAGATCATTATTTTCAGGTTTGACAAAGTTAAAACCAACATAATAATGATTTTTGCGGAAAGTTCAAACTAATATGACTCATGTGTGTGACGTACGAGTAGTTTTATTTGTTTCTTTGACTTTCCCTAAGTTCGAAGGACGGTCTAATTTAAAATAAACAGATATACCTACGTCCTCCAGAACTCAATGTCACGTACCTGCCCTGCAGCGGTAGGTAGGCAGAACGGCAAGAATGGAGTATTGATATAATTATTTAGTTGTATTCTCTTTTGACGATTTTTAATACTTTATGATTGCCTACACAAAATCGTTAGTTTAAAAAAACAACGTAAGAAGGTTAATGCACCAATGATCGGTTTACCTCATAAACAAATTGTAGGTTATGAAAAATATAAACAAAATGAAATGTCAATATCATGTGTGTAGGTAATTGGGTTTTAACATCAAGAAGTTCTCAATAGCAGCCAGGTAATCTGGATTTGAGCCTGGCTTCTGTTATCCTAATATTTGATAATAACAAAATCAATATTATTTATTTCAAGTAAACCATTTACAAGTAACTTTGAGTTGTCGAGAAGTCAGTCAGACAGTTGAAGCTAGTTGCTCGCTGCATACAGTAGGTTTCCCTGGATAAGATCAAGCAGGCAAAATGTGTATGTAGGTATTAAAAGTACATCTTTTCCTTAAATCATCGAGGAAATAACACTCAAACAGATGATTATCATCACTGAGTGATATCATTCACGTCTGGGAAGTTCGGCAGGCAATTTGATTTGACCTTGGACATTAGAATGTAGATGCGTTATTAAATATGATTAGGTTTGTAACTTAGATAAGTCACAACCGATCTTCCAAGTAGCAAACGTATTAATAAATAGTACTGTTCCAAACAAAAATTCGCCACAACAGCATCAAAATGTCTGAAACAAAGGTTTGTTTTCATATTTCAGAGTTGGTATTCATGTAACTGGTTTGTGGAGGTCCGATCGCTCCATGTAAAATACTGCATCCGGTTAGACTGGAAGCCTAACTCAACATAGTTGGTATTCATGAGTGATTTCGCCCTTTCAAAGTCAAATCATTTATTTCAATTAGACCATTAAAAGGCACTTTTGATAGTCAATTACATGTTAAAATTAATAATATTGAATCTAGTTGCCCATTTCAAAAGGTAGTTTCGTATGGAGAAGAACGGGAAAGAAACAATACATTACTCTTAAAAAAAATGTATTACAATAAGTAAGTTGTTACAATTCCATACTTATGTCAAAACGATCTATCAAAAATAAAAGTACCGCAATACGAACTCAGTGCTACAAATACAATAATTTCAGACTGGTTTTTTAATGGTCAAAAAAACATACACTTAAACATTAAAACAAGATAAAATTCTCCATAAAACTAAAAATTGTGATAAAAAAATCAGTTTAGAGCTTTTTTAGGGTTCCGTAGTCAACAAGAAACCCTTATAGTTTCGCCATGTCCGTCTGTCTGTCTGTCTGTCCGCGGTTTAGCTCAAAAACTATTGGGACTAGAAAGTTGTAATTTGGCATGAGTATACACGGAAGTGACGCCGCAAAAGGGGTAAAATAAAATAAAAAAAAAACAATTGAGTAGGGTACCTCCTCTATATGTAAAGTGAGGATAATATATATTTTTTTTCCTTCCCATAGTGTGGGATACAATATCGTTGGATAGGTCTTTTAAAACATTAGGGCTTTGGGAAGGCCGTTTTTTGATTATGTAAACCGTTCGTGAATTATCAAGCTTTAAAGTTAAGCTTGTAGAATATTATTATTTACACGGTGCAATTCATAAGTCGTTTAAAAAAGTCAATATACTAAGGTGATCCTGCCGATGTCTACGGGAGTTCGATAAAAGGATGGACGATTCACGCTTGTGCGAAACGACTGTGCTGCGACACCAGCTTGTGTGACCCATTGAAGCTCGGCATCATCATAGTACACGGAATTTTCTATCTTAGATTTCGTGGTTCTAATGATTGTACGCCGAAGGCTACAGGCAGTTCTATTTCAGGCACACAACTGGTTTGCCATTTCTCATTTCCGCGAAACGCAAACCACACGATTACAATAATATTTTCCGTTACTGCAAGGTTCTATTTAGATATTATTAAACGGAACACACAAATTACACGTTTTGGGTTCTACCCGTATAATGCAGTGTTTAATAATCATTATTTAGTTCACGTTGAGCTCTTGGAATCTAAATCAGGTATTATATAAATGATACTATTACTATGCACAATACTTCCGCGTGAAATACGTTGAATTTTTAGAAATGATATTTGAACATTGGTTGATTGACAGATGTTTCTAGAGAGGTCTTATTTAAATACTTATTTATATTTTACTATGTCTTACATACTAATAATATTAAATTGACTACAATACTAAACTAACTAGTTAATATTATGTAAATGACGATCCCTGGTGCTTGGCAATCTGGCCTTCCCCCCGTTGTAAATATCCCTTTGTACCTATTGGCCTAGCTCTGTTGTGTCTCCTGCTCGTTTGGAGGGAAGTAGAAATTATGTTTTTTCTGACTTTCCACGAAATTGATCAAATAGCGGACTGTTTGATCAATTTCGTTGCGGGATCCAAGACAGTTGAATCGATTCTCCGGAACTCATCGAGTTTCGTTGTGCGGCGCTTTTCTCATTGTCGCCACTACTTTTCTGGCCTTAAGGAGTTGCAGTGGTTTTGAAATAGTGTGGTTGGCTTATCGCAGTAAAAAACATACTCATCTATGTAGATTGCTAATTACAAGGCTTCGCAGATAGATACAGAATCGATTTAGCAACATGACTAAAAAAAAATAAATAATGTAGACAAATACAGATTAAGTGCACCTAGCCGGTTTTATAAAAAAAAAAACCTATTTCTGTCAACCAGCTTCCCTCATTAATAATTTTGTAGTTACCTACGTTACGTTAGTAGGTACCTTTGGTCTCGTTGATAAAATTAATTAGATTTATAACGACGCGTTGCTATCGAGTAGGGATTAAAAAAACAATAGATGTCGGACAGCTTGTTTTTTTCGTGGGAAATATAAACCAGTATTTTTTGTTTATCTACATAATTTTACATGTGATTGAATTAACTAAAAACCCCAAAAAGTGTCAGTTTGTTCATCATTATAAATAACTTTTACTTTGACCAATAGGGAATATATGCATGGTTTTGTTTTATCACATTTATTAATATAATATGAAAATACCGTAGTAGAGATGGCAAAAAGTGAAATAAAAATCAGCCAAAAAATACGGACGGTGTAGGTGTTTCAAAAGATTAATTACGCACCGATTAGACAGAGAGATCCGACACGGACTGTGACGTCACATAACAATACGGCAAAATCTACGTGTTCAATTTCGTTTTGCTAGAAACAAATGGAATGAATTGGTACAAAGATAGTCCACCTGAATCTCTACAGTAGTGTATCAATATCTTGATCATGGTTCAGTTAATAAATAAAACATCGATAATTTAAATTACTATATTTGTACTCCCATCCCTAAATTACCTCGAGCGAAAATAATGGCCACAGGTAATGTGGTTCGACAACCATGTGCAGCTACCATTTGGAGAGAAACCTCTCGCGCGTTCCCGCGTCTCTCTAGACCTGTAAATTTAAAATATTGCTTTTATTCATTTTATCTTAAATTTAAATTTAAAGTTGAAGTATTGATGGCTGTGTTTTTAAACTTTATTTTTTAAGTAACTAATTAAATTATGTTTTTGAGTGTCTGATGCATTGCTTTTGAGTTCTTTTTCGATATATTTCGAAGTTTCGGTAATTTTTTTTGGATTTTTATTTTTCTGGTGAGTTGTTTTGTTTTATTTTTTTCTTTTACGTTAAATATTTGGTTTTAATTGATGAACATGAAAGACTACTTTACATATCCGTTGCTCTCTATTTGTTTAAGTATATATTTTCTCGACTTTTAAAATATGTGGAATTTACTAAAAAACGAACTTTAAAAATATCTTTTTGTCTATTATTACGAAAAATATGAAAAGGAAAGTATACAAGTACTTACCTACATCAAAAGGAAATTTCGAATAAGGATGTTACAAAGCAGGTACATGAATCTGTGGTTAGAGAAATATTATATGAGGTCGTAGCTAATTTATTTCTCTATAAGTTGATAATACGCTTGAATTTGCGAAAATTGCTAGTAAGCAGAATTAATGACCGCCTTATAAATAACAGTTTTTGGCTAACTGAATTTACTTTTAATTTTTAATTACCTACGTTACAATATTTGAAAATCTAGAATTCCCAGTTAAATACTTTTATGATTGCAATTCCAAAAATTTAAGCATGACATATCTACACCCACACAATAAGTAAGCGATACAAACATAAATAAACTAATATATTAATTCATAAAACAGAGAACCGGAATGAATGACATTACATAACTATAATTAAGTCAAATTCAAGCTTGAAAGAATTATGACTCAAAACAAGCCGAACTCAATTAGGAAATGAAACGCTTGACTTGCAACCCTAAATAGCTTGCAATGTTTCACCATGATATAACCGCAGACAACAATGTTTCAACTTCACACAAAGTACTTCAACTTCACGACTCCTAAGCTAAAATTATCAGGTAATAGATAATCTATTACTACCCGTAATTAGGTACTGAACTGTGTGATGCCTGATATTAGCTTACAAACCTACAATCTTCTTGTAAGCCTAACGTGTGATTATCATCGGAAACCATTCATAAGGTTTTCCTTGGTGATGAAACTTGACAAATTTAAGTATTTAATAATGGAGTGTTCAGGAAACGTGGTGAAGAGCGCCTTTGGACTGGGTGCAGGGACTGTCTAAGCAGGGTGGCTGATGAATGGATGAGAAGCTGAAGAAGACGTGTTATTGGAGAGGCTCATATCCAGCAGTGGACTCCTATAGACTCGTGTATAGGAGTCCACTTCTGGATATCTGTAGTTTGTTTCACGATGAGTCTATACTCATCGTCTATACTCGTAACTGAGACTACAAGAATTATTTTATTTAAACAGAAGAGCAAATCAAATTGTTCATGACGAGAATGAATTGTTCTTTATATTTGAGAATCAAACACGTTAAAATTCATTGAGATTATCTACTTACTATAGGAATTGCAGAAATGCGTATTACACAACAAAAGATAAAGTTAACATTCCATGGGCACCGTTAAATGTTATTATAATGCCCTAGAAATACAATACTTATGTATAAGGTAACAGATAAGGGGACCGTTATGTATTATGTAGTGCAGATTCAATGCAATTTATTTCCTTATAACGCGCTTCTTCTTTAATGCGATTGAAAAGCCAGTCAAGTGCGAGGCTGCCTTCAGTCAAGTACGAGGCTGCCTTCAGTTCATTGGCTTGTTCTATTTTTTATACGTTTTTTAAAGAAACTAGTTTCAACTTTTAGTTATTTTGGTCTTTAAAGATATCTATGGAGGGGATGTATTATGTTTCGCCTACCTACTTCAGTTACGTTTGGCAAAATCAAAACGTGCAAATGATATTATACTAGCTTCCGCCCGCGACTTTCCCGCGTCACCCACGGGAATATGTACATTTTTGCGGGTTATAAAGACAGACTATAATATAAAATATGTCAGTGCCAAATTTTATCGAGATCCATTCCGGCGTCATTAAGTAACAAACGTCCATCCATCCAAAGTTACGCATTCATGTAAGTAAGATTTACGCATCTATTCAAACATTACAATAAGTCTTATCTGTTTCATTAAAATGATAAGTGCATCACATACGTCTTAACGTTTTCTAAAATTACGAAAAAATGCATTGAGTGGAAACTCAATCACAAAAATGTAAACAAATTCGTAATTTTATATCAAAAACTTGTAACCTCACAAGTGCTTTGTACACACTGTATTTTGCATAATAATTTGTATTGGAAACGATGTACCTATTATTTACAAAATAATCCCAGTAAATTGAGCTGGCAAGTTGTCAAGTGCGTGCTTACAGTAGCCGCATTTAAACTTGAGAGGACCTACTTAATACCTCGCCCTGACTTAGGAAAACAAATATGAACAAACTTGAATAAAACAGCAAAATATACACACTTCAATAAAACATGCATTACCTAAAATATGGATTTTACGGTATTTTCTTGTCTATGGATAAGTTTTCCCAGATTGTGTATCTTTGCAATATTTACGGATAGCAACATTCATACCTACGTTGTCCCTGCTAGCCTGGTCCTTATACTAGTGAGACTCTCAACTACTTATTTCAAGAATGTAATATTTTACTGTTTTCTTATGACTATCCATCATTTGTAAATAAAGTCAATATCATCATGACCCATTTCAATCATAGACATATATATAGACTTATTTACCATTTACATGACTTACCATAGATAACTTACCTAGTATTCTACTATTCAGTTCTATCATGCATTTATACAAATGAAATTCCATTTTTTTCCTTAATGTTATACTTCTTTTAAGAAAACAAATACAAGTTATACAAATAAGTACACGATTTTTTCTTTTCCTCATTTTGATTTGCATTTTTTATACAGACTTGGTGTTTGCTTTTGTATATTCTAGTAACGTGTAGCAATTAATTAGACCAATGTTAATTAATGATAATTTCGATTAAGATAAGCTATTCGAAGACGTGTCCTTGGCCTTTGATAAGGTTGTCCTCAAAATAATCATGAAAAAAACTTTAAGTATTGCGACAAAAGCAATTTCCACATTTTTGATGATTATATCAGATATTAAAACATACATAACAATCAGATATGCCAACGTGGGAGTTAAGTTTCTTGCATCCTAATTGTATGTAACTTGGGGTTTCCCAAGGTCATATCATAAGCCCATTTTTTTCGTTAATTAATTTGTATTCATTTAAATGTTTTTATTTTTTATTTTAATTGAATTCAAATGCCACGATTCAATTAAGATAAGTGTTGCAGGAAGCCAAGAAGATGTAAAGTTTTTTATTTGAATTGTTAAATATTTTACTAACAGATGTTTCTAACAATTTAGAAATCATTAATTACATAATTTATTCTGTAGAAAGGTTTTAAAGCTTTTATATTTTGTGAAGTTTTTTTTTGTAAAATCAGACGAGGTCTGTGTTTTCTAGCCGACTAATGTGAAGATACACCGACATAAACTCGACAGGTCAAATTATCTTGTAAATCTTGTTTTTTTTACACTTTCAATTAATAAGAGCGTCGGACTTATGGTTGCAAAACACGAATATTCGGTAGTTTTCTTCTTCTAATTTAAATAGTTACGAGTATAAAAATTACGTAGTAATAGAACTCCTCACGACAAACGTCAAAGTCCTCCATTATCCCATGGGAATACAAATTGGGATGAATATCACGTGTTTAGCTAGAAGTGCCGTTTAAGCGTGTAACAGTAACAAACATCCATCATCCATCCATTGGTACATGATAACAAAGTTTTGCGTTTATGATAGTAGTATGATTGGTTTATCTTTCAAAAGGACGTATTGTGTTCGTATTGCATTTTCCCACCAGGTTTAATAACAAACTTGAAAAATAATAATACATGGAACGTTTCATTATTTCTACTCAACTATTATTACAAGTGCATAGATTATAGGTTCATGTCATTAGAGTACATATCAATAGATATGATTATATTCTATTATTCTATATGCAATTATTGCCTGTATCGTTATCGACATAACTCGCATGCTAAGCTAATTGTACTTGTTACTTACTACCTTCTGCCAGCGTTGTGTCTTTACTTACTACTCCTCCTCGTAGGTCATAAAATGTGGTATAACCTATATCATTCTTCATAAATTCTTCTAGTCTATGGCTGTAGATTTTTTCCAATCCGCCTGGTAGTTCCGCAGAGCATTTGAACAAACGAACAAACACAATAACTCCTTAGCTTTATGATATTATAGATTATTGAATATAGATTTTATTGTTATAGGTAGGTTATCAGAATCTGTTCCTTACTTAACCATGTCAGGCGAGGCAAGTGACATTGTCTCATGCCTGTCGCTATCAGCTTGTTTGTCAAATGTGTTGTCAATGTGACATTGACAGAGAGGTTCTGGGTGACCCATTTTAATTTAGCCGTCGTTTATTATATTATGGGTTTTCCACAATTTTGTGGGGTGTTGGTGTAGCTTTACTGCCACATATGGGACACTTCATGTTTGTGAACGGGCGCTGTCAGTTGAGATTGATCATCTCTTAACTGCCGTGACCTATATCCTAACTTGTTTGAAATATTTCATATTGCCCTTTAGGGTCTCTCTGCTATACATTTGAACGGTTCGACCAATTTGGGTCGGCGTTCTCAATACAACCTCTTAAAACGCTGTATTGAAAATGACGAACCGAGTGCGCACCCGCTTGAAGTGTATAGCGACCATTACCTGTTGCTTCTTTAAGTTGTCACATATATAAGCAACAAAGTAATCAAGATTATCTAAAAAACTTATTGCAAAGAGTGTCGGTGGGCTTTTTATTTTACATTAGATAAAATTACTTACTACATACTATTACTCTTTGTCATGCAAATTAAAATAATGAGTTTTCAAAATTTTATTTATTTTGATTTGGTACTAAATCTTCTAACCTTCGGCTTTTGGCCTTCGGCCTTCCTCGTAATTCTCGTTCGGCATGTGTAAAATAGTGGATTGATCTGGTTAGCCTTGAAGAGGTAAATCTGATCGACATCAGTTCGAGTTAATCAAATATTTTTATCAGAAATTAGCAGAACCACTTTTCCCGTACGAGAGGATAGTTTCCAAACCTGAAATTTGACACTATGACCTTTATAAAGCACGAATGTGGTTTTGCATGAATCAGAGATTGTCGAGCTTTTGTTTAAAAGATAATAATGAATTAATTAACGGTTTTAAAGAGGAAGGCCTATTCAAGACCTGTCCGGATTTTTTAAAATATATTAGTAATGCTTACAATGACAGTTGCATTCGGCAAGGTTAGCTGGTATATTACTAAAAATATAATTACTTATAAAAAAACACACAATTTTGAAACCGGTATGTTTTATATTTTCAAAATTGCGTATAATTTTTTGTAATTTTCCGGTTCTGTAACTAATTGCATCGGGACGAATGTTTATACAATAGGTACCTATTATGAAAAAGATAGTATCTATTACTACAGATACCACCTTTTAAATAATGAATAACATTACATATTACAATAATAAATCTACCAAATAACATTGATATACTTATCGATTTTTATTTTTTTTTATTTTATTTTATTTGTAAGGGACAAAAAACAGTTACATGTTAAAAGCTGTACAATAAGTCCTTAAGATTAAATTACAAACATGTAACCCACTACATTGTCCACATATTAACAAAAAAAAAAAGTAGAAGTTACAAGGAAACAAAACGTATACAAGCACAATTCTGTGTGTAGTATTATTAAATTTAAACTAACCTACATTTACATTACCATTACACTATTCCATTTTAGAGAGTAAATCTATGGCCTTTTTCTTAAAAAGATGGTTTGAGAGGGTAAATATGTCCAACTCCATGAAATAAATGTTGTATGCCTCTACTAGGCGACGAAGAGGCGCACGCTCCCCGGCGTTGGTTTTGCACATATCTGTGTGGAACAGTCGAGGAACGCGCGCCCCTCGTCGGATAACAGTTCTAGGCACTATGTAACGTATTTTATTTACTAAGTGAGGACAGTCGAAACTATTGTTACATAAGCCATGCAGTGTCATTACGCCCAAAAGAATTCGCCTGGATTTCAGACTCAAAATACCGTGACGATCCAGTAACTGCACGTAACGAGCTTTCGATAAACGACATTTGTAATTCATGGATCGCAGGAACTTTTTTTGTACCATTTCTATTTGATGGCAGTATTTATCATAGAAAGGGTTCCAAACCTGAACAGCGTACTCCAATTGGGACCGTATCAAGAGTTATCATTATGGTCATATTTTGGACTTTTATATTTAATAAGCGAAGTGGGGTTTACTGATTGCTGTGCGTGTGGTACGGGTGACTTTTTTTTAAACTTCTATTAATTCCTTAAAAAAAAGATATGTTTTAGTAAAACGTGATCGTAAAATAAAAAAATTTTAGAACTTGCACTAAAAAAGTTATGGCGGAAAAACTAGATCACTCAATCTGCCCATCGGCTCAATCGGCGGTCATTCAAAAATCACTCAGATCGGCACGTGTGTGTATTGAGTGATCCAGATAAAGCGTTCCAACTTTGCAAAACGACATTCCAATGAAACGAATAATTGTTAATAGCTTTCACAATTTTTTTACTAAAATTTGAGATGAAAATTAGAGCCACAAAGTTGGTATATTCTGAGATACGTGATATGGCATTTTCTTCAAACGAGCAGATTGAGTGATCTAGTTTTTTCGCCACAACTTTTTTAGTTCAAGTTTTACAATTTTTTTATTTAACCATCACGTTTTTCAATTTTTTACTAAATCATACCTTTTTTTGAACGGATTAGATAAACTTTAAAAAAAGATCACGTACAAGTACATTACTGATTGTTATCAAAATAATAATGATTACTTGCATGTTCTGTTCCTACAATTTTGATGAGGGCTAATTGAAAAACTAAATACACATACCCTATCACGCATGTATTCCCCGAAGGGTTAGGCAGAGGTGTACCAATGTACACCCACAGTTCGGTGGTATGTTTAGGTCCCATGTAATAGGGGGCGAGCCTATTGCCATTAACCGGGTACAGATTCTAACTCCGAGTTACTACTGAGAATTTTATACAACAAAAACTAAATACCTAAATTAAACTCTCGATTTTGTCGTCTTCCCTTATTAAAGAGCCCCGTAAGGCCAAGGAACGTTCTTCCCTAGTCCTTACTGTTCCATATCACTTGAACAGCAAATGCTGTTGACCGAGCGCTACCTTAACTATTGGCCAACAACCTACAAGCCCCAGGTCAACGCATAACCTTAAGTAAGATATTTATAGAGTAGATATTATTCACACTTACCTGACAATATTATTTATGTGAAGATGTGGTATACATAAGCGTAGTATTTTTTTACTCTGCGGAGCTTATTCTAGTGTATTCAAGGTCAGCAGTGCCTGACTGTGTCTCGTACATCAGTTTCCGCAGTTTGTTGTGATCTTTGATGGCTCCAGACGGATTAAGTTTAAAGTGAGTCGAATGTGCTCTTCAATGAAGGATGGCCAAACAATCCTAAACTGGCTTAAAAATGCATTTATTTGGATTGACTGGTTCCAATTCAAAAGTGGCTGTAAACGGGTTATTAATGGAAATAATTGATTTGATTGTATAATATTAAACGTGAAATTGGTGTCCTAAAAAAATAATCACTATAACTCAGCGCAATTGTTTTTTCATTGTTATCTACATGGGGTTTCTTGCCCATAGTTTTCTAAGCATTCTTCTTGCATGGTAATAAAAATATAATTGTCGACTATACTAATAATGGTAATAGGCTCGCCCCCTATTACATGGGGCCTGGACATACTGGCGAACTGTGGGTGAACATTATTACACCTCTGCCTAACCCTTCGAGGAGTATAGGCGTGATGGTATGTTATGAAAAGAATCTATTATTTAAATAAATCGGTATTAAAATCATCATTTTTTAAATCGTTATCTTGAATATACGAATTTAGTGATGTAACGAATATTCTCATTCATATTAGCAGTCGCATCCGCGTATATTCGCGTATTTCTTGACATTTACATTTGTAAACTTGATCTGAATATTAACGTCAGAAAAACACTCGCTCTAATCTCAAATTCTTTGTTTCTATTTGACCTCTGTCGGTAGGAAAAAAATTGGCATCATTTTTATTCTGGATTTCTCGAAATGAGATGCAGACTGTGAAAAATGTATGCTTATGTTTCGAGTGGCAAGTCAGCTATCAAATTAAAGCCATGGATAAATGGCGAAAGATTAAAAAATCGAACACATTTGCATATGTAAAAAAATCAATTAAATATCCCTTTTCATTGATAAAGTAAGGTAGTGTAGCCTCCTCTGAAGAATGACAAATAGGTACGCTGTTTGTCATTCTTCAGAGGAGTTTTATTATTATCTCAATTTAATACTTGTTGATTTTTTTTTGCTGCATTATTTATTTCGAGGTCGAAGATGACGTATCATAAAGGTGTCATGGATCCTGTTTTAAATGGCCAAACGAGAAAAAAATAGACTGTTGCTTTGCCATTTCAGGTTTTTCGGAATTGAGACTAGAAGGCTATTTAATCTGTATATATAGGAATGTCTTTGTGTATATTTTATACTAGCTTTTGCTCGTGACTTCATCCTGGAAGTCAAATATTCCATGAAAAATGTTACTTAAATGACTCTCAGCTATAGTGTAGCTTTCTATCAGTGAATTAAGTTTTGTGATCGAACCAGAACTTTCAGTCAAAACAGGCAAACAAACAATACCTCTTTATAATATTGGTATACGACGTGGAAGGGAGAAAGGTGATGAAAATTTCAATTAAAATAAATTCATTACAATCATGTCTTTGTCTCTGGGTTGGCAACGCATTTAGCGCAGGGAGCGGTGACCACGTAACATCAGGTGGGCCGCCGCTTGTTTGCCATACAATGACATAAAAAAAACATTATTCTAGACCCCATAGCGCTGCAATTTTTTCTAGGTTATAAAAAAAAAGTAACTGCCCAAGCTTTTTAAAGGTGCAGGCACTTTTTAATGGAACAGCACTGTTTTTTAATAACCGGTGCACTACGGTGCTTGGAATGGTCAAATTTTACAATGTCCCTTCTACCTATTAGATTATAAACCTCATAATGATTTAAATATCAGACTGATATCAGTCAGACATAGCTAAATGTCGC
This sequence comes from Caradrina kadenii, assembly GCA_947462355.1. NCBI lineage: Eukaryota > Metazoa > Arthropoda > Insecta > Lepidoptera > Noctuidae > Caradrina > Caradrina kadenii. Next base: position 464,467 of record OX381693.1, on the reverse strand, counting down.
TAAATAAAAAAGAAGACCAAAATTATTTGAATATACCCTTGCCATCTTTCAGAAAGAAAATGTCGAAACCAGTGCGGCCGATGACCATAGAGAAGGAGTACGAGAAGAACCCGGACATCTCGCCAGAAGAGATCAAGAAGCTACGCGACTGGCTAAAGACACAGCCGCATCTGCCTGAGAAATATCTAACAGGTTACAATGATGATTAGATTCTTTTTTACGACGTATAAGCGAGTATTCGTAGATACCTGTTTTGTTCCGAAAGTTCGCGTATTTAGAGTGTGTGACAAAATATCGTCAATCCATAAGTAGTAGAAGAGCTCTTTGTGGAGGAGCTCGTCCGGGGAAGTACTATCACTACTCCTATATCTCCGCAAAGCCGCGTTGCTGTGTTTCGGTTTGAAGGGTATGGGTGGCGGTGAAATTACAGATACATGAGACATTTCAAATTTGTCTCTGGAACGACAACGCATTCGCAATGCCTCTGGTATTGCTGGCGTCTATACGCAGAGGTGACTAGGCTTGAAAAAAAAACAGTACACTTTAGAATAACGTACCGTAAAGGTTGATTTTGAAAACGAAACTACCGAATTCAAAAATCTAGTACATTCTAGGCCCATTAGGTACACTTCAGCAACAAGACATTCAATCAAAATCTAGGAGTAAAACTACACCCTAGAAGCGTTCTAGCGCTGCATGTTTATATGCGTTTAGTTAGACGACTAATTATTGTTTCAGCGCTGAAACGAACTTTTGTTTAAACTCTTAACAAAATGGAGTCTGACCCTTACTTAGGATAGCTTCTATAGTACGTATTACCTTAATGAATAGATCTAGGTAATTCAATTGTAAAGGTCAGATAGCAGTTGCTCCAGGAAAATATTTAACAATGTTAGTTGGACCTGTTCGACTAGTTTTTTCAGAAAGTCCGAATTTTGAAATCAAATCTTATTAGCCACCACAGTTTGCAATGCCGAGGTGCATGTGCAATACTATCCCAGAGACAAAGCTAAAATGTCTGATGTCAGATTTTGTCCAAGATTTTGTAAAAACCAAATTAAAAGACAACAGTGTCCGTGGAGTTTCTTGCTCGTTCTTCTTCATAGAGACACACGTTTTGGAACGAGCAACTAGCTTCAACTTTTTGTATAACTTCATGACAATTCAAAAATGCTTGTAAATGGTCTAATTGAAATAAATGCTTTGACTTCGATGTTCCTGTTATTACATGCAAACGTCTGTACCTACATGTTGTCGCACTTACTTTATGCGCTATGGGCCCTTTCTTGGAAGTAGTTTTTAGATTAAATGATTCTTTGTTTTCTTTATTTATTTACATAACTGATAAACTTAACTGTAAAAATACAGTTTAGTTTAGCAGTTGATACTTAGACTCTAGGTATGAACCATCACGTTCAGTTCAAACGTACCTACGATTTTTATGAATCTTTTACAACCAGATAGTTATCGCTCTCGGTCTGTCCCGTTCTATTATCTATAATGCAAATTATAGTATCTTACTGTATTATTAGCATACATACTTAAAATATCGTTAAAAGATCGTCTAGAGATGTAACCGCAGCTTAAGCATTTAATTTTAGCAAAATAATTATCATCATTTGAAACCACCAAGGTTTCATTTCATGTTTTGTTCGTTATTGTAAGTTCAATTATTGGATAGCAACATCTCCAGTGCATATATGATTATGTAAATTGCATTGAATCTTAGAAAGCGTGTAACTGTGATGATCGTGACTATTTGAGGCAGTGTATTAAATTCAAATGGAATTGAGGCAAAAGTCGCAGCAGATTTTGACGTAACTCGACCAAATCAAGATAACAAGGTTAGTTCCATAGTAAAAGTTTTTCAGTTTCATGAGCACTACACATACTCCTTCAAACCAGGTCCCTAGTTTAACCAATAGACAGTATACTGAGTAAAAGTCCCACGACTCAATATTCTCCACCTGTGTTCCAGATGTAGACCTCTTAATCGTGTACCACTGCTGTCAGAAAAGCATTGAGGTGTCGAAGCAAGTCCTGGACCTGCACTTCACGCTAAGGACACTCTTCACACCTTACTTTACCAATCGAGTATTTGACAAGAAAGCTAAGTTCGCCTTATCTACAGTGTAAGTTAAAGTAATTCTATTGCTCAAGGTTAGTCACCCAAACGAGATGAAGTATATGGTGTGTATATATGTATGTGTATGTATGTGTGTATGTATAGGAGTATATGGTGCTATTCCTCAAACAATGGAGCACCTGTTATCGTGTACGGTGTGCCCTGATGTCTGCACGCTTCTGGACCTTATAGACGCTACTGATGGCGCCCAACTCGTGACTAATCACTGGTCCATCATAATGTTCACTGCCAATGACACGATAAGAAGACGAGGACAGTTTATAATCATCCTTCTATCGTTAGACCAATTATTTTGTGGAGGACGTGTATGTTTTTTTCTCCCATAAAATCTATTGTTACTATCAATTCCTCTATCTTCTCTTCGGCTTGCCTCCTTGGTTGTAGCAACAATGAGAACTTCATGCCGTGGTATAGTTAACCACGACAGCCCGTCAACCAGCTTCATCGAACATCGTTTGCTCCCTTTGAATGACAATAAACCATTATTTTTGTTTCATATTTCCAGATTATGTGCCCCACTATCTACCCCCGCGTATGACGGTTCCCGTGTGATGTACTTTCGTCTGCTGGACTCAGATCCTCGTAACTTCAACCTGTTAGAGTCTGTGAGAGCTCTCATGATAATCTTTGATTTGTGGCAGTACGAGGAAGGGACCTGGCCTGGGTATGTGTCAAAAATGTCCAAACTTAGACATACGATTTTAAGTAGCAATGTGGTGCTAGTCCATCTGATATTTGCTAGTACTGCAATACTAGAAGCATGGTAGATGCATTGCTATCCTAAATGCAAAGTTGAACTGTCACATGTAGTAAAAGCCTTACACCAGGATCCGTCAAACCGGAACAAAGTAACGTTTCCTGGCAATGGGAATTGCTATAGTGTTAGTGCTTTCTGAGACGGGCTCCTTCGCAAACAGCTCTACTAAAATTAAGCATTCTTCATGAAGAACCAATCGTCTTTCAAAGAGTGACTATTGTATAGCCACGGTCAGCAGGTCGTCGATCCAAGTATTTATAATCCACAATAGCCGGAAAGATATAATTTATTACAGTGACTTGACCATCAACGGTGTGCTTATTACTGTAATCTTTAACCCGGATCAACAATGCCTGTAATGTCTTAGACAAACAAGTTTGCACTTGTAATAGGTACGCTTATGATAAGACCAAAATACCTTATTAGTCATAATGGTTGAAGGTCTTTGAGTCGCCAGAGCTGTGCCAGAGAATGGCTGACATTTTGAGAACAGATAGAAAAATATGTCGATAGGAAAGCATGCGTACTTACCAACTTCAATCCTGGGTCCTTTTTTAGGTATCCGGTTGAAAAGGGACCTTGTCCTCAAAAGATCAAGTTAGTTTTTATGTTCTACACCCTTCCTGACAACATCCTGTCAAGCCATGCGATATTACCGAATCTTACATCTCACTAACTTCTGAGCCAACCGTCAAAGTTTATACACATACTTAGGTACTACAGAACTTTTTGCCCGCACGTTGAAAATCTAATTAAATTAGCTTTTTCCCGTGACATTGTTCGCGTAAAGGTCGGTTATCGCAGACTTTCTTGACTACATTCTTGGGGTTCAAGCTTACTATCACGTACCAAATTTCATAAAAATCAGTTCAGTGGCTTAGTCGTAAAAGCGTAACCGACAGACTGACAGTCACTATCGCATATTAGAATTAACCAATCAAATAAACTCTAAAAGGAAGATTAAAAATAGTATGCTTGCTTTATTGTTCCTAGGATTCGCAAGATATGATTACAGAAGACATGAGTGGGTTTCTTTGCGTGAATTTAAAGAAATTGTGTGTTTACAGTTTCGTGATTGTAATCGATATGGACACGGCGACCCTGGGCCACGTCGCGAGGCTGGACATCATGGTATTGAAGAAGATGTTATATTTCTTACAGGTTGGTACAGATTTCATTAAATTGTTATTCAACTCATTTTTAAAGAAAGCAAACTGTAAAAACTTCTTAAATAGTAGATACTTAAGATAGCCAAAATTTACATCTACTTCACATTATTACGTTCTTGGTTACTGCTTCGCTCCCGTGTGTCGTAGCGTGATTATATATAGCCTATATTATTCCCCATGAACCTGGCTGTAATATACAAACAGTTGTTTTTAAAATCCGACTAGCAGTTCTAGAAATTAGCTCATTTAAAGGAACCAACTAAAAACCTTTCAGTTTTATTATATTTACCATCATACCATCACGCCTGTATTCCCCGAAGGGTTAGGCAGAGGTGTAACTATATTCACCCACAGTTCGCCGGTATGTTTAGGTCCCATGTAATAGGGGGCGAGCCTATTGCCATTAACCGGGCACAAATCCTAACTCCGAGCTGCTACTGAGAATTTCATAGAAAAATCCAATAACACTTTTTGCTCGACCTGGGAATCGAACCCAAGACCTCTAGCGTAGCAGTCGCGCTAAGAACCACTAGGCTACCGAGGCAGTCATTATATTCGAGGCAGTTATTATATTTGTATTTTTCTTTAAGTATTCGAAATCATAAAATGCTCTCATTCGCTCTGGGCGAAGCAGAAGGGAGTGTCCTACTCTTACTGATTAAAATCCACCCGTGTTCCGCCTATACCCTTTGCGTTCCAGGGCCACGGTGAGTCTTTCGAACAAATTCCGCAGGCACTGGCCCAAGTAGGCCCCATCTAATTATATTAGTATAGATTTAACAATATGATAAACTAATTCCAGGAATGCATGTTCTGCAAGCTTAAAGCCGTGCACTTCATAAACGCTACGTACTTCATCGACAAAGTGATGATGCTGATCAAGCCCTACCTCAAGAAGGAACTAATGAACTTGGTACACATACACCAAGTCGGGACTGACTCGATTTACAAGCTATTACCCAAAAAGGCCCTGCCTAAGGAGGACGGTGGAGAGTATAAGGACCGCATTACTATAAGAGGTGAGTCAAATTAATTCGAGCCAACGTTACCATATTACTCAGCCTCCACTATCCGTCCGTCTATCAGTCAGTGGGCTGTATCTCATGAACTGTAATACGTACAGAGTTGAATGTTGAAATTTCACAAAATAACAACAATTAATTAAAAAATAAAATAAAGTTCGTTTGTGACGTCTGTAGGTACTCGGATGATAACGTAATCCTTTGGTACAGCACTATCTAGTGGCAGTATTGTGAAACTTATGATAACTTATTAAGTTTTTTTATTTCATATTTTATTTATGAATGCAAGGCTTCTTCCCGTTATAAACAATCAACTTCTTCAACTTAGTCACTTTAAAGGATTAATTAATGAATGCTAAGGATTTTGTATTTGGTACAAAATGATCTAACACTCAAGTTCAACGACTATTACCTACTGCTAAACTAATAAAGTTATCATAAGCGCTATAAAATTCTATACCGCTATAATATTTCCTTTAAAGTTCACGAAATGCACTATCATTGTGAATTCCTATTCAAGGCTGCCCCACACGATGGGGTACACGACGAAAACAATATTCATCCCAACTTCACATGTAGGGGAGGTATCCTAAAAGAAATATTTGTCAAAATTTAATTTTACTACTTTGTCGGCGTAATGGATATACACGCTTCTACAAAATTATGGCTTTCTAACAATACTGGCGGTCTCATAACTAGACCTCGGACAGACAGACGGACATGACAAAACTATAAGGGTTCCTTGTCAGAACTACGAAACCCTAAAAACCAAGATGGCGAATTTCAAAATGGCAGCGCAATTTATTCACAAACAAGTTGAAAAAGTTACTATTGAGCAAATGGTTTACAGTGTCGACGAATATTTAATGGATCATTCCTTAAAACTTGTAAACTGTTGATTTTTGTATGTGTTTAGAATAAGTTAGATTATAAGATACTTAAATGATAAGTTCTCTCCACATATATTATGTCTGCTGTGCCCGACAGGGTCCACGATTGTTTCCAATGAAATGTTTATCACCTAAGAATTGAATTAAATTGATTTGAATATCTGGCTGGCGTGTTCAGTCCTATTAACAATAATAATTTTAATATTTTCGCTTCATCGGAATTTCTTTATTGTTCTTTGATGAAAATGTTGCCTAATTTCTATACTCCCATTGTTTCCAGATGACCTGTTCCAGCGTATACAAGCAAACTCAGAGTTCATTCGAGATGAGAACAAGCGTCGAGTGAACGAGTCTCTGCGGCCGAAGGACAAGCCTTCTCCAGCAGAGAAGGAGTTCGGCCTCCAAGGCAGCTTCAAGAAGTTAGAACTAGATTAAATAGGGATGTAGCAATAAATATTTTATTTTTAAACAGTGATGTTTGATTAAACCTGGACGTAAACTTCTTATCTATATTTTTAATCAAAATCTTCTGGCGCAGTCGGATAAAAAAATTAGGCATCCATCGGTGACGTAGTCGCTGGAAAAAGCTAGTAAATAGTAATGCTACCTATATAACAGTGATACTTTGATACTTATAAAATTATTTACAGGAACATACTTTGGGTAGTTCTTCCAAAACAAACCAAAACCCTCACAATTTGCCCTCTCGCTTTGGTAGAACTAGGTATAATGTATGATCTGCCACAAATTCGCCGCCATGTTTAATAGTGGCGACACATATCGCTAAAGTACACATCATCGTTATCGTAGAAATTTTCGCTTTGAATTGCAATAATTATGATCATTTGCCATAGGCCACCGGAACAACACATTTGTACCTTTTGTATGTTTTTATTTTTATCTACATTTTCTATATAAAATGAGTGGACTGTGGCAGTTGTCAGTACTTTGAGCAGCGCCAAGGTTTTAAGATGAACTTCGTCGGAGTATTGTTGGCTGTGATGGCTATGGCATTTGCTTTTGTGGTAAGTTACTGTTTGTAAGATCCATAAAAAAAGTTAGCCATCCTTGTAAACTATAACTATACATATCACTGTATATCTTATACACTCTTGCCGTCGTAATAAATAATGAAATTCGATCCAGGTAGTTCATTTTGAACTTTATTTCGTTCTACTCGTTTACTTCTAAATTGTCAAATTTGTAATGTGAGCATCGAAGTGAAAAAAGTTTGTAAGTAAAAATTATGGTCAGCCTAAGTGAGCGGCGCGGCGCGCGGCGCGGCAAAAGCGGATATTAACAAATATATTGAAATCGGGAAGAAACACCATTTTTGAGCTATTAAAGAGAAGTAGAGTAATATTTCTGTGCTCTCAGACTCCATGTTTTTATCATCTGAGATTTTAATATTTACAGAATGGCATGGCCACAGCTGGACAGTCTGCCGGCTGCCACGGCGGCGGTGGCCGGCCACCTCGTCCACCGCCGGCTGACGCCACCACCGCAGCACCAACTAGTAAGTATACTTTTACAAAGTATTGTAAAACTTTCATATTAAATGATAATTATACAGTTTCTGGTCCATTCTTCTCCGTATAAAACTACCTTTTGGAAGGGGCAACTAGATGCTACTCTATTTTCTTAAATGGTCTAATTGGAAAAAAGAGGTTTCTTTCAAAGTTGCATATGGCAAACCAATGGATGTAGTCGTTTGATGTTTTAATAAAATCTGAGAATCTGTAGGTGATACATGTACAAGCGATCTTTTTCATCTATGCTTGTTTTACCCTAAGTAGGTACCTTCACAATTTTGTATGAGAAACATTGGCAAGAACGTACGTATGGTAAGTACATGTATCGCTCACTTGTCTGGGAGGTTGCAGGCTGCCAGCAAACAATAGTGATAGTTTACACATTATCATGCTGTAACTTTGATTTTATCCTAATTTGCCTTTCCTCGGTTACAGATGCGACGAGCAGCCGATAAACCTCCACTGAACACTGGCAGGCGATGAAACACGACACGTGATTTACCTATAGCAAAATATACTAACATTATAATATTACTATTACAAGTTATTTACAAATAAAGAGTTTAATCCCATGTTTTATGTGTTTAATGTCCCATGTAGCCGACTGCCCAATAATCTATGCCTGTAGTGCTAATTTCTTAATTACTGGGAACTATCTTTAGTTCATAATTGTTCATGATATAAAAACTATTGAAACTTTACCCAAAAGGAAGGAAATACTAACGCGTTATAAATACACAATTGGGTAGATGACACCACTAATCAATTGACGTACTTTTTATGTGCTGTCAAAACCCGATTCCCCCATAGAATTGGGATGACATTACTAAACCATGATGTTACTGTTTTGTCATCTCAATTCACTAACTATTTATTGATTTCAAAGAAACTAAAAATCGAATTTTATAGTTATTTGAAAATTCATCAGGTTTTTTAGGGTTAAAATAAACTGCGTTTTTCGTGATGTTGTGTTTTGGAATTAAGGTTTAATGTTGTCATCTACCCAATTCAATTCTGAAGGTTGGGTTATTGCACAATTGTATAAGATGAGTAGTCACAAGATATCATGTAGGGCGGTCACACTCACACTGTGTTGGGATGCGCCGATGATCCTCCGTTTGGACAGATTGAATCTACAGCAGCCAACCCGAGCCAGCAACCACAGGTTCCGGGGTTTCTAAAACGGCTACACAGGTCGTAGGGCACAAGTTGGTTTTATTACCATTAAGAATTTCTCAGAAGCAGCTCGGAGTTTGGTAGTTGGTGGTCTTAAACCTCCTTGCCTCAGAAAGCACATAAAGGTGTTATTCCTATTTCCTAGACACGGTGAGCTTACATTGTCAAGAGAATACTGCCGTCATATTAGCACGTGAATGATTGACGGAGATGGCTTACTGCCACACATAAACACTTACACGCTGATTACAAAAAGATAATGCACCTAGATAGCTGTTTACCTTGATAGAATAGTTTATAATGATAATGATTTCTACGTAAATTGCAGATGAATACTTGTAATAGAAGCAGTGCTTACCTATTCTGTTAGAATGTCCTTGGATGACTGTAGGTGAGCTTGGGGTGAGTTGTCACCTGTCTGGGGCTAGGCATTGATTACCTGAAGTTTCAACTTCTTTTCAATTCGTCTAGGAAGATTTTTAGAGAATAAACGCTAATTGAGGTAAATAAAAAAAATTGGCATATATGACAAAATGTTTATCCTATCTATAACAGGGTGCAGCTAACTAACTATATAGGCAGCTTTGCCCAACAGTGGGGCTATATGACATTATAAGAACAAAAAAAGACATACCCATGTAATCATGACAAAACGACTTTTAGAACAAGTTCGGCGATATAGAACGCCTGCGACGTTGGCTTATAAACTTACTTGAAAACCATTTCTACTAATTCAAATCGTTCAAAATCTAGACGCAATCTCATCTCAGCGATAATCAATGTCAAAAAATATAGCTCAATTAAATGCATTTTTGACAGATTGAGATTAGATTGCGTTCATTCTTACAAGTTAGTGGATTGTCTCCTAGAGAGCGTTCGTAAACGTACCGTAAAAACAGTTTTGAATTTTTTATTTACTCGTCTGTAATTATTATTTAGTCTGAAGGATTTAGTCACATCAATGGACAATACTTACAGTGTTTGTCGTAGAAACTAAAATGTTATAGGACATAGAAGAATTTACAATTCGAAAATCGACCTTAGAGGGCTCATGGTAAGGCTTCTGTGTGACTCTCTTTTTTCAAAATATACAATAGCTATGCATGTGCCTCCTGATGCTGTTTTATACGCTATGAATGCCGAATAACAAAATGGTCACTAATTTATAATTTACTGTTACCACGGTGGCATAAATATTTAAATTACTTCATTTTTTTTTTATCACAGCAATTTCCACAATTTCCAGTACAAATTAGTGTTTGTCCTAGTTTCGGCTTCCAGTGTCACCTGAGTGTTATTTATCTGTCTAAATATTGTAAAGCTGAAGAGTTTGTTTGTTTATTTTGAACTCGGTAATCTGCGTAATTACAGGGCCGATTGTGAAAATTACTTCACTAATACGAAGCTATCCCTGTGCACTACGTTCAATATTTAATTGCACTTAAAAGAATTAGGGATCCGTAAATTCACACAATCTAGTCGTTTGATAAAACCCATTAGGAATTATGGATAGATAGTATATTCATGCTTGCTCATGCATCCACGATATGTGACTGCGACTAAGATAGGGAGGAGAAATCTGTAATTGATCAAAGATAGGTAATGAAGGGGTCCTCACTAGTGTTGGCGCAGCAGTGGCGTGTCTTTACATGCCTCTGGTCTATTGTTCTTTGATTATCACGAAAGAATATGTCCCCACTAACACCACAGGTAATGCGCGGTCGAAGACTTAACGACACGAGAGTCCATCATCAGCGCAGGCGTAAGAACCAATTTACCAAAGTAACAAACTATCACGTGACTACACAAGATGACTTCTTACTCCTCGTGTATTCCTGGCAGGACGTGAAAGTGCGACAACAATGGAGCATCCTATATATTACAGTCTAGCCGGGGCGGCGTAATGATCGGCGTTGTATGTACTCGTAAAATCAAAACTACCCACCTGCATATAATATGTTCCAAACAGGCAGATCATATTTCTTATTTTTTTTTATATTAACAACCCACGTGTTAGTAAATCAAAATAAGGAACAAAAAAAATGTAGCAATGTAAAGCGGGTTACCCACGTGTGTGCGACAGCCATACCATCGAAATTTGTTTCTTCGAAAAAAACACAAAATTAAAAATTTTAAGTAACCCCCGACAGAAGAAATAAATACCTACCGTAGCTTACAAAAGATAACTGATGGTTACTAAGGAAAACTTACTTCGGAAGATCTTACTTAATAATACTTGATCTTACTTGATAATCAAGTACATTGATTTTCTGTTTCGAAACAATGCCTACGTTTTTTTGGTAATATTCATAGAACTTCTTTGTTTTTTTTTTATTCATAAGATCGTCCGAAGTAAGTTTTCCTTAGCAACATAACATCGCAGTAACTAGTCGTCGATTGAATAAGGCTTCGCAGTATGATATAAAATCGTTCGCAGTACAGGTTTTCGATGTCAACGTAATATCGCAGTAACAAGGCGTCGACTTAACAAGGCATCGCATTACAGAGATGTCGGCGTAAGGTTTTCGAAGAAACAAAATTCGATGGTACGGCTGTCGCACTCACATCGGTATCCCATGTAAAGCTATTATGTCTAAAGAAATCACATAAATATGATATTGTACGTACGTAGGTCCTGCTTTGCCGGGGCTGCGGGTTGTTCGCAAGAGATACCGCGCCCCCGGAACGCAAAGGGCACAAGAAGGAACATGGGTGGGTTTTAGTCAGTAAAAGTCTGACACTCCCTCCCGCCCCGCCCAGGGCGGGAGAAGTTATTTGATGATTTCCCACCCACCAAAAAAAAAAAAAAAGGTCCTGCTTCGACGACGTAGTCTTTGGGTAGTTTTAGATTAAGTGATTTGCTTAGAAGCTGAAGTTAAGCTAACCTTTTCATTCAGGATTATAGTAACAACAACACATACATACAGTTAAACTTTGCTTTATCCACATAATTAGCTAAGCTGTAATTTAGTCGCATCGCCACGTACGAATCACAAAATAATAGTAAGCGGAAGGTTATATTTATAATAATTGTTATTATATAGCTCACCGGATGGACAATTGTCACAAATGGTCAATTTCCTAGATTTCCTTCAGTATATAAGCTGGGACCACACAGCAGTTCGTCAGTTCGTGATCATTCGCTGAAACATGAAGTTTTTTGGAGCACTCTTGGCCATCATGGGCATTGCCTTCGCTGCAGTGGTAAGTGAAACTTTCATTCTTTTTCTGATCATAAATAACATGTAACTATTTCGTGAACGTTTAGTTGATAAAGAGCTATTCTGAACCATCAAACTGATTATTGCACGTTTGCTCAAGGCAGCTTAATATAGAATTAAGATTAAGATTGATTTCAGCCTGAATTCATTATAAGTTCAGTTTTCCTCTCGATGTTTTCTTATGCCGATGTTACTGATGTCCAAGATAAACTTAAAAAGTACTTAATATATGATGGTAATATTTTCCAGAGCGGGATGACAGTCGTCCCCAAGGCTGGGTGCAATGGTGGCGGCCCCGGCGGTCCCGGCGGACCACCCCCACCACCACCAACCAGTGAGTATACGGGATTCAAAGATACATCTCAGAGGCGTTAAATTGCTAGAAAACGACTTTTATTTTAGAGTTTAATGTTTTTTAACTTTTGCTTTTTGGTGTGAAAATGTTTACCATAAACATTTAGCTAGGTTTATTCAACAGTACGGGGTCGTAGGAGCATTCAAAGTTTAGTTATAACATTTAAATATTGACTTTAACACCCTTTGATATCTTCGTTACCAGATCATTCCCAGGTATAGCTCAAAACAAAAAAAGAAAACGCAATGATGCGAAGTTTAGTGTCCTTTTGATGTTTTAGATTCGAACCATATTTTATGCCAATGCTGGTAATTTCCCTCATGATAAAAGCATACTATCATTGTTATGAGTGCATTTACATGTTCTATATAACAATAGGCTACGTAAATCGATGGTAGATAACATAATAAGTGCAGTTAGGCACTCCAAATAACGTCACAAATATGAATCTGCTTCGTCAAATGATACTGGCTTATTTTCGTCATTACGCAAGTTATTTTATTACTGCCCCGGGCGGCCTAGTGGTCCTAAGCACGACTGCTACGCTAGAGGTCTTGGGTTCGATTCCCAGGTCGAGCAAAAATTGTTATTGAGTTTTTCAATGACATTCTCAGTAGCAGCTCGGAGTTCGGATTTGTGCCCGGTTAATGGCAATAGGCTCGCCCCCTATTACATAGGACCTAAACATATCGGCGAACTGTGGGTGTACATTGTTACACCTCTGCCTAACCCTTCGGGGAATACAGGCGTTATGGTATGTTGATGGTATGTATTATTACTTTTTTCTTTTTCCTTTCAGACTCGACCAGCTAAAGAACAACGCGGCAAACCCTTTCTAGGACTTCGGCTAACATGACTCACAAATAAACAATTGCACCGGTTATCAATTTCTACTTTTATTTTTTCCGTTTAAAACTGTACCCGCTTCCTAGGCATTACCAGGCAAAGTCTAATTCATATTATTTATTTCAATTAGCCCATCTAAAGGCTCTTTTGAACGTCATATACAAAAAAAAGAAGAATTGAATCTAGTTGCCCCTTCTAAAAGTAGTTTCTTATGAAGGAGTGGGCAAGAAACTCATTACTTACTGTTAAAACCTTTTTTACATAACAGACAACCGCCTTCAGAAACTCCAATGTGAAAAATAACTTGAGCACCTTTAGCAACTGTAGCACTTTAAAAACCTTTTTTTTTAAGTTTTTCGCTTTTTAGTATCAACTTCCTGTCATCCAAATCCATGAAGGAACAGTAATTCTATGTAAATTAACAAGACACCACTTAAAAGTAACAAGAAAGCAGAATACGCTAATTCGTTTACTTGGATGACATAATTTTTGAGTTATTTTAATTTTTTTACCAAACTACTTAACCAATTTCGATAAAATTGAGACTACCTCTGAAGTATGATGACCCATCAAACAAAAATACATATTCATGCGATAGCAGCAATCACGGTTGATTTGCTGTAGTTTTTTGAAGAGTTCCGTTGTCTGTCTCCGGAATCCATCTTCAGTTCTATATGAAATTTAAATATTATTTCGGAATAACCGTCTTTCAAACAAAAAAAGAATTTTGCAAATCAGTCCACATACGACGAAGCTATGCCCGAACATACATAAAAAAATATATATAAACATCCGAATTGATAACCTCCTACTTTTGAAGTCGGTTAAAAAATGTATTCCTACCTTAATATTGTTATAAGTGTGATCATAACATAACACTACATTATTGTGGTGATTAGAAAAAGGTTAATTAGAAGTGCCATAGAAATTGAGTGTTAAGGCGAATGGACGTTGGTTGGAGTTGCACTTCATCTCTGTTACACACGAGCTTACACAAGTGGCAGGCTTTTTAAGCCATCAAGTCTGCGAAGAGCAGTCGACCAGCTTTTAGCGCATCGTGTGTGTTATGACAGACAACTCGTGCTACAGTTTTACTTACTCCCAAAAAAAGAATAAATAATAAAAACCGGACGGAATTCTGTAAATTATAATGATCTTACGTACGGAACCCTCGGTGGGCGAGTTCGACTTGCACTTGTTTGATTTATATAGGTAGACAGATTAAAACCTGGTCTAGGATAGGTAAGTAGAAGTACAACTAAATGTAGACATGAATGTAATAAATAAATTTGATTTGATTTGAAAACTAAACAGAACTTAAGGAGAAACCAAACGACCGGTATAAGGAAAGTTTTTACTTTATAATGAGATTAAAAATAAATACTTACTACGAGTATAGTTGTGTGCATTTAGAGGACAATGTTTAAAAACACAGTCGATTTTTGTACAAAATAAAAGGTATACGCCCCAAGATATATCTAATTGGGACGGCCATGCTTTCTTTGTCCTTGTGGAGTCTATTTTATAACTTCTTAAATACATGTTTAGCACTTGAACTGATAACTAATCGGCGTCTCATGTTACACTTTCCACAGATATTTCATGAAGATCTTTTTGGGACACAATATCTCAAGTAGGTCTGTCTAGGGGCAAACACGGTTGCCGTCTTTCTTCTCTGATCTTCTTCATCTTTGTAGGTTGAATAAATATCTTGATTAACTACACTACGCTGATGTTCTGTGCATGCTCGGCCACGTCGACAAGCTAGCCAATCTAGATAATTTACAGGGTGAGGCTTTCCTTGATGGCCTCAAAATCAATCCTCAGCAGACCCAGGAAATGCGTACCGAAGGAAGAAACTCATTCCTATAGTCTTTTATTTTTCTCGTGCACAAAACTGCCTCCGCCTCGGGGAAGGCGGGGGGGTGTGTTGGACTCCTGCTGAATAACCAACCACCAACTCCTAACGGCCGACACGCACACGGGTGTCGCTTCGGGCATTCTTTTGCACCCTCCGGGACTGTCCGTGGGCTCGGAACTCATTGAGAAGTTTACTTACTTTGCCAGTGTCGTGTCAGATACCGGAGGGTCAGATGTCAGATA
The DNA here is from genome assembly GCA_947462355.1 of Caradrina kadenii. Taxonomy (NCBI): domain Eukaryota; kingdom Metazoa; phylum Arthropoda; class Insecta; order Lepidoptera; family Noctuidae; genus Caradrina; species Caradrina kadenii. The sequence goes on along the minus strand of OX381693.1, from coordinate 449,250 downwards.
CCGGTCCTGCGCTGCCCGCATCCATTTCCCGCAACCTATACCAGGTCGTCGGTCCACCTTATGGAGGGCCTTACCACCCTGCGCTCTCCGGTGCGTGGTCAGAGAGCCTTATGACAGCAACGGTCATCTGCTCTATATGATGCTCTCTATTATCTCATATTTAATGTAATGAAGCGACAGAGGTCTACAGTGAGCGGCTCTCTCTCTTCACGATACTGTGCTAAAGTATGACGTTATTCTATTTCCAGAGTGGAATGAACACTCTTCCGAAGGCGGCGGGCTGCGATGGTGGCCCGCCAAATGGCCCACCACCTGGACCACCACCCAGCGGAGAGCCTCCGGGACCACCACCGTCAAGTGAGTATACTTTAACAATATAAGGTGCTATTGAAAACATTACAAGGTTAATGCTAATTCTAGCTACATAAGTAGAAACGAGTTCAGAAAAAAGTAGAATCATTGTATACGACATTTGTGTAGGAGACAGCAATAGTTTTTGTAATTCTATTTATGCCTCTTATACAAGGTCCTCTGTGGACCTCTTGTGCATGAGGTTATCAAGTACTAAGGTGACTTTGAAAAGATGAAACCGCTGTAATCCTTGAAGGAAAACATCATAAAGAAACCTGGACTGATAATTAATCGAAACATAAATCCCCCTTGAGCAATCTTGGTGAGTAATGCTTGTGCCTTCTGTGTATAAGAAGAGTTTTATGACCTGCAGTAGGACAATAGTAGGCTGGTATTGTTAATAATTATGGTGGTAAGTAAAACAAAATAGAATACTGACGTCTATCTTATAAGAACTGCAGCTTTGGTGTTAAGTAACTTTTACAAGTTTTTGTCTTTACTTTTTATTTACAGATTCGACTCGCTGAACAACAACGCGGGAAATACCTACATCGGCTATCATTACTCTTTAATGAACAGTTGCACCAGTAATTTGTTCTTTTATTATTATTTCGAATAAGGAGCTGAAAATAATGTAGGTGTAGGTACATTAGGTACACATGAACAAATGTTAAACTGACTGGCAAACTAATAAAAAAATGATAACTAGGATGTTGGAATATCTTTACTAGTTAAAAAAACGCTGATTAAATTATTACTATTTATTTATGTTTATTATTTTAGTTGAGATGTTTTGATATGAAAAAAAACATACAAAAATACAAAATTTCTTCTTAATACATACAAGTACTAGAAATAATATCAAATTGGTATTAATATGGCAATTCGAGAGAGTATTATTAAAATACTTATATTTAATATTTTATATACAATCTTACATAATTATTATTCACAGGTAAAGGTAACTATACAGATTATTAGATTCTTGTTTTTCAATAAAACATGGATGTTTAGAACAATCTTCGATTGTACCTACACAACATCGTGTCTATACAAAACGTGTGTTAGATAAACATTACTATGAATGATTGGTATTCATAGTTACTTACTGTAACTTTGTTAAGACGATCACAATAAAAATAGTATCAAAATCATATAAAAAAGCCGTAAAAAGTGTAAAAGTTTTCGAAAAATGTACTTCGGTACATAAATAGTTAAAAATACGTAACAGTTTTGTATTAATTTTGGATAGTACAGTCATTATAATTGCCAAATATGGATAGCAGGAAACCAAAAATATAGTAATTTAGTTTGCTTGTCTATTTTCAACCTTAAGCCAACACAATAAACGCAGATTTTGTCTTCGGAAATATTTTAAAGCATTAATCGACTTTATAGTAGGCATATATTGATCAAAAATGTAGTAAGTATCACTTATTTACAAGTGATTAGGTTTTCACCTATGTTCATCTTTACTTTCTTTTGACGTATGGCTAAAATCTGGCGTTTTAACTTAGGTATGCGTTAAAGTTAAAGTTGAAGAAGAAAAATGAAGATGATGTGTTCGAGTATGTTTTTGCTTATGTTTCGACCCTTTTCATTATATTTTATTACGTCAGTGTACGATCACTAACAACAGAGACAATATTTATACAAGCAACTGAAATGTCACTATTTGAGACAACGTTTAGTTGCCTGCACACCAATCTCTTTTGCAACTAGTACCCTTTAAGTACATTTTGTCATTAAAGCTCTTTCCATCTGCTATTCCATATTTGATGATCAACAAGTCTGTTAGAAGTCAAGAGTAAGTCTACTGGCCCAGCTCCTGGAGGTGCTGCTTCTCCTCTTCTTCCCTCAGGAGCAGTTCCCTCTCTGCTGCGATGCGAGCGTGCTGCTCGGCTATTACTCGGAATAGTTCGGCATGCTTCGCCCGAGCTTGTGCTACCGCTTGTGTCTCTAGAGGCGCGTTGATTACTGAAACTGAGAGAAAAATAATTATTTACTGAATTCAGTATTGCTGAAGTTTTGCCTAATTACTTTGAATAAAGTGTATTTTTTAATCATCATCTTCCTGCCCTTATCCCATGTTACTAGGGGTCGGCGCAACACGTTTTCTTCTTCCACTCAGTCCTGTAAACCGTCATGCTATCACTGACTCCCTTCTCTTTCATTTCATTCTTCACACAATTCATCCATCTTTTATTTGGCCTCTCTCTTCCTCTTCTTCTCACATTTGCAGTCACACACAGTTTCACAGTTTCTGAGATTAACAAACATCATTCCCCAGCTCATGCAAAGCTACTGATGAACCTCAAGTGAAGTCAAGCTGTCTACATTGTACGGGGTTATTCCTTGAGCTTCGTCAAGCTTAAGTATAATTATGTCTAGCCACGAAAAAATACATACATACAATGCATTTCGTATCAAAAGACCAAAGCAACTCACGTTCAGGGTGAGGGTGTGTGGCGTGTTCCTCTGCGATCTTGGCATAAAGCTGGTAGTGACGGTTTTTGGCCTGGGCCACCGACTCGGAGTCCGAAGGGTGCTCCGGAGGGACGTCGCTGAGGATCGGGTGGAAGCCCTGCTTGTCAGCTATGTAGTCCACGGTGCGGATCTTGTTACGAGGGTCCACGTACGAGAAGGAACCTGGAAAGTTAAGAAGAAAGAAAGTATTTAAAAAGTGAGCTTACTTATAAATATTCCAATTCCTGTTAATTTCCTCATTTGAGTTAAATCTTTTTTTTTTACGAATGGGATATCATCAAATCACTTCCCCCGCCCTGGGCGGAGCGGGAGGGAGTGTCAGTCTTATACTGGCTAAAACCCATCTATTTTCCTTCTTGTGTACAACACGCAGTTCCGGCAGGCATCGGCGCTGAGTAGCTCCTTCAAAAAATTGCTGACATCTCTTTGTGGCGTGGCTGGAACACGAACGCGCCGTCGACACGGCCTGTCGTTATGCAACGTACGGACGGTGAGCTACCCGTTGCTCACCGTCCACAATTGCTCACTGTCCACGAGTTAAATGCTTGTGGTCACGTTTATGTCAATTCGATTAAAAATGGGGTCAAATTGAAACCTACTCGCTCGTCAGTTGTGTGATGGAGGAAGCAAGTGTATGGATAATGGATATTGAGGAACTTGTATGGTAAGCAGGAATCGGATGCATAATTACCTTAACTTCCGGTGTGGGCGTAGTGTGAAATCTTTGATTTTTTGACACGAAAATTCATTCGATTTTTTTATTTCTATGTAATATGCATACAATTTTCCCATCCTCGATAATCATAGAACATGCTACCCCTAACCTACCCCTTCTAGGGACATGTAAAAGCGTAACGGTAATTAATAAATTAATTACAGAATTTTATTCGTACTTTGACGCCAAGGTAAATGCTCAAGGTGGAAAGCTTTGAAACAAATACAGTGAAGGGCCGTTCTATTTTGTGGGTGCTGCCAAGTCTCGGTAATATCAAGAGTGCGTACTTACTATATTTTTTGTTCAGAATTTAAAAGAAAATTAAATGAGCAGAATTACAAAATGGGAACATAAAGGTCCTTCGCTTACACAATATATATATAGGTATATATTTTTTTAAGAAAATTATTTCATTTTTAACCGACTTTAAAAAGAAGGAGGTTATCAATTCGTATGTATGTTTTGATAACTCCGCCAGGTATGAATCCACTTTGATGATTCTTTTTTTGTTTGCTAGGTCATACTTCAAAAGTGGTTCCATATAATTTTTTTTTTTTAATTGGATCAGTAGTTTCGTGAATAAAATTAAGTAACTGTAAAAGATATGTCATCCAAGGAAACGAATTAGCGTATTCTGCTTTCTTGCGACTTTTAAGTAGTGCCTGTTAATTTACGAAGTATAACTGTTCCTTCATGGCTTTGGATGACAGAAAATTGATACTAAAAAGCGAAAAACAAAACTTTTTTACAAAAAGAAAGACAACCTTCGAAAACTAAAAAGTGAAAAATAACTTCAGCAAAAAAAAAGCTTTGGAAGTCGGGGGCAATACAAAACACCAAATAGAACCAAAGCCGCCGACTTCCAAAGCTTTTTTTGCTAAAGTTATTTTTTTTGTTTTTGAAGGAGGTTGTCTTTTTTTGTAAAAAAGAGTTTAGATATTAATTTTTTAAATAAATTATTTGAGTAAGAGTAAGCTCTAATCCGTTAACCACTTGTAGTGATCTCATTTTCAATACCAACGAGTCAGGTTAGGTTAGGTCAGTAAGAGTATTGAGGAAACACAGGCATCTGTAATTATATCAGTATTCTTCTGTAAAACTACATCACGCACTTTATACAAACACGAGCATAGAATCAGTAATAAAGCCGTAAATAAACAAATTTCCTAATTGGTCTTAACTTGCCTATATTTAAGTCTTTACATACGTGATTAGAATAGTCTGTCAACAAAACCTGGTCATAAAACAGAGTTTAGCTTAGATTTCTCTTCCTTATGGGCGCTCTAAGGTATCAGGTCCGTAAATCTAGAGCAAGGGAATTTACGCAAATTCCTTGTTAATATCGTAGCATTAGAAAGTGTAATTGTAGTGAATGTTACTTCATTTGTGATGTATTATCTAGCTGATGTTGTAACGTGTGAAGAGGGGATCCTATACCAGCAGTGGTTGGTACTGTATTTAGAAGGAAAGATTTTCTCTCTTATTTCACTGGCACTCTAAAAAGTAGCCGGTATACAATGTCTTTCTCGGCGAATTTAGGCCAAGTGAGGGTGAGGTGAGCTGCCATCCCAAGTCATGCTAACGATAGACAGCTTAGCTCACTCTTTCTTCACTATTCATTTTACATAATTTTTTTTGCAATTTTCAATGTTATGGAACATGTTTTCAGATTTTAATCATCTTCCTGGGCACCCAATATATGTTTATTGTGCAGTTTAAGATTGCTGGATTGCGATGCCGTTTTTGTTTGTGATAATGACTGTTAACATCGATGACTAAATCAAGTCTGTCTGGACAAGGTTTGTAAAAATAATAATTCTATTCTTATTGCCCCTAATATTACCTTACACATTGTAACGTGTCTATGGTATTTTACACACTTATTAAGATTTTTGAATAGCTATGTAATCACGGTTACCCATAAACAATTATAAGCGTTCGTAGAACTGGTTTATGACATTTTAATGGACAAGGTCAAATAACAATAAAATTTGCTTGAAAGCATTCTTAATGTGTGTAAAAAATTTGTGAGTTGTATCAATAATTAAAATCTGCGACATTTTTTTATTAAATTGGAACATAATCGGACTTAGTGCTGTACTTATTTTCAATTCACTTATTTGCTAACCAGCTGGCCAACTCTATCCTTTAATGTCTCTACACTTGTAAACAAGTATATCTAATGATTTGTGTGTCATCAGTTGTCTCAAGCCAGAGGTAAGCACTCATTCAGTTTTCCTGGCAGATTTAAGGCTTTATCATGGTATGCACGTGAACATGCTATAATATCAAACTTATCATTGCATAAATGATAAGTTTAGATTGTCTACGTTCAATTACGCCGCCGCCATGACAAGAAGAGAATGTATAAGACCATCCGACTTTTAAGGGTTGCTTAAAAATCTTAAGGTCCATTTGGCCCAAGGTATGTAAAAGTAAGCCATCAAAAAAAATACCTTTAATAACACCACTGCCATCGCTGACCTCAGTGTGTGTCCTGTCAGCGTGACCAGGGTACCTTCCAGCAGTGTAAGAGAACAGGTAGGGCTTCGGTGGCGGTTCTGGCGTTGTGGTAGCCTCCAGGAGATGTGACACGTCACAGCTGACCAGAGCCAGCGACACAAGGAACAGCGTGGGACACAGCATCTGGAACATTTAAAGATTGGTTATAATAGTGTGCTTGGAACCTGGTCTAAGAATAGAGTCCTCGACGCAAGAGTGGTAATCGATGATCGTTTATTGCTGGTTGAGATGAGGTCTCACTTACTTCACATTTGAATAGTCAGAGTTTGTATTATAACTTAAGTGTGGGGTTGATAACTTGTTTTGATTACCTCTCATTAATTTGAAACAGAATCGTTCCGTTGAAACATAGGTAATTTGTCTCAATAATTGACAGCATTTTTGAGTTTATGTACTACCTCTTTCACATTTTTTTTCCTTATTACCTACTAGTACTTCGACGAGTTACTCACGGATTTTCAAAAACGTGTGGGCTTTATTAGTAATAACTTGTTTTGAGCCACTTAATGTGTTAAAACAAACCAAATATTATTTTTTTACAATTCAAATTTAAATTCATAATTCAAAGACAGTATGATAATATTTCGACGCAAACGACTTAAACATAGCTTTGTTTCACTTAGGAATGTTTTCTTTAAGTAGCAAAAAATAAATGAATCAATCTATCGCTCAATACCTATAACCGACGGTAGAGGATTTGTGCTTGTGTTAGTCTACCAGTAACCAGTTCCCCTGACCTTTGCATAGCGTCGCCGATGCACACGCAGGAGAGCCGCAAAAACATTTATGATGATATTTCTTATTTTTGAACTTTTCAAGTTCGTTAACCATCATGCCTAGCACGGGGATTATGATATTATCTTTATAGACATTTGCGGTTCCGCCAGCAGACAATTTTGTTTCTACTGTTATAAAATGGCGTTTTTGAGATGAATTTACTCGTTTATTTTGAGTTATTTATATACTATTACACAATATTAACTTTCAGCCGATACCCAAATTTCAGCAATTCTGTCAATTGCCAATTCAGACTCAGATAATGACCAATTTATTACAGGAGGTGGAAAAATGCTAGGTATCATCAAATAATACATCACAGCATCGCCACAAGGAAACATGATTTGGTTAAGTGCACAGGTTTAGATATTAATACAATATTATGTGTTTGATTATTTCCATTGTTTTTCTATTAGACGCAGGTGATTCGCGCATTATTTTAATAGCTTCTTGATATGGTAATTTAATAGGAACTGCGAAGTATGTAGTCATCGTCAGTTTTAGAGCCCTATAAATAACTGATAGATTGTAAGTAACGTCATCAATTGATAGTTGTCGTCGTAAATACCTTTATGTTTGTCGTAAATTCTTTGATTTTATTATAAGTGATGGTTAAGGGCGAATAGTCATTGTTGTTAACGGAAGGTTGCTAAGATTTAGTTACGTAAATACTTAAAAGTATTAGAACTTTGAGTTAAAAAGATGATGAAATGCCAAAACTCTGTGGGACAGTCGGATCTTCGAATTACAAATCTTATCACTGCTACCAACAAAAATAACACGATTAATAGTAAACAGCCTTCGATAACGTGCGAATAAACGGTTCGACAAGTGACCTTAACACGCGGATTTCCTTCATTCTTTAACGTGCTCCCAAAGAAATTCCGATCGCGTTGTTTTTCTGTTGTTCGAACAGTTGCAGTGCCTTTATCGGAATGAAAAGAATAAATAAGTGCATCATAAAAATACCAAAGTCAATCGTAATTAACATAATTTGAGCTGCAGCCAGTATTGACCACATATTATAAATTAACAAATGAATTGATAGTAGTCGGACAGGATTCGGCCGCGTTATATTAAATGGAATTTTAAACGACTATGCAGAATAAAAACAATGTCTACGTATCGACTTTGAGATGGATTTGCAGTGAATTAACGCTGATGAAGTGTGGACCGAGGAACACCACACATCATCAATATGCAGCACACGATGCTTCAAATCTCCTCATTTACTTTACGAGATCACTTGTAGAGAGTTTCTTGCGCACTGAAGGACCAAGCAAGATGCATCTTAACAACCCTTTCTAACCATTGCTAAGCCCCAATTTAGCAACAGTAAGACCATCTCGTCCACAATTGGGCGCTGTATCGAGATCATTCGGCGGACGGCCTTGACCGAAGCGCTCACTTTTGTTCGAGCTCAATATAATAATAACTTTGAAAGATTTAACAAGTTTTTGGTTCGACGTCTACTGGTCGATGTGTGATTGGAATTTGAGCGGGTGTTGTAAGATGAGAGTGAGTTGTTATATCAGTAGTAGTGTCTACGTGTGTTTAGTCATTATTCTTGGGAAATCTGGCTTTTCGTTTTCCTGGTTATTCAGCTGCCTTCATCATCTATTACTTTTTAACTAAAATCAATCGCTAAACTTTCTTTTATGTGGTTAATAAATTAGAATATCTTGCATGTACCGTTCAGTTCCTGTCTTCTATTTTATATAACGCCAAATATTCACAACACACATTCATAATGATACGATTAATTACGATGATACCAACTCAGATTATTAAATGGATACTGATAATGTACTTAAGAAATTTACGTTTTATATTCGAGGTGTTGAAATTCGAGCTGAAGCAAGCTATGTATGTAATAATAGAATTTTTACAATGTTACAAATACCACGCAGTATGGACAATACTATCAGACGAGATCTTTAGAAAGATAACAATTCATTACGTATTTTTCTAGCACTACATAAATTGGTTGCCGTTGGAAAGAGAGATGTATTGTGTGTGATCAAATTGTGGGTAGGTGGTGTGGGTGGGTATGATGGCTTGGTATCGTCTTTATCTTACGATACATATATCGTAGAATAAAAACGATACCAAACCATGTTTGTTCATTCTAACAGCACCAACATATTGAACAATAGACACAACATGTTTAGGTTATTGAATTACATTTCTACAAGGACAGCCAAACATTACTCCTTCTTCATCAGCATCAAAATTATCATTCCTACTAAAACTGCAATGGACACCGTTCAGTGATAAAGCATCTATCGATCTACAGGTTGTATGCAACAATTGTATGCTTGTATTCGGAACAGCTGTATGAACTGCAGAGGGTTGCGACAGTCGACCGAGATTCGTTTGTTATTGAAACAGTTAGCGAATCGATTGGAACCAGCTGATAGGCAGCTGATCTGGGAGTGAGCTTTTGTAAGCCCCTCTACGTATGACCACTACAAACTATGCGTAAAAGTAACCGACAGTAAGAATAATAGATAATAACTTAACTTTAAGGTTTCGTGGCACTTAGCAGAAGATAGACATATGTCCGAGGAAAGTCATACTAATGGGTAAGTATTAAATAGGAAAATAATTCAAGATGTCATAGGATCGTTAAAAACTGTAAAAAATCATAAGTAACATCTTTAAAGAAAGGAACTTTGAGATAATTTGCACCAAGACACTACCCATCTCTCATTATATAGGTACTGTTTGAATTATTTTATTGATTTGCACAGAGGTGTGTCGAGTGTGTGGATTTGGCATTGATTACATATACAATGTCAAGTTGTCATACAATGTTTGATACACAATTTCTCGCCGGAAATCCTTAAGAAATTAAAACTTGGAACCTTTTTGGTAACATTTGGAACGTGGGAATGGAATGCCGGAGGGCTAAGGCTGATTATTACTATCCAGTTCATATATTTGAGAGCTGCAGAAAAATTGCGAGAGTCATAATAATCTTTGGATAAAGATTTTGTCCATAGTGTACAATCAGCATCACCTGACACAATAGCCTTGCCTTATGTCTAGCTTGTTTTACAAAGATTTGAATAAGTTCCCATCAAATTCCATGGCCGATCTTTTTAATACAAATTCGGTTCCATTTTTGATTATGTTTGGTTTATCATATCTTCTCAGAAATGATGAAATAAGTCGCAGATTTAGATATTTGTAGAGGAAACTGTTACTTTTTTAATTAGTCTGTTATGTCTCTTGTGTAATGGGTCTCGTGTAATGGAACTTTTACTTCTGGATAAATAATTATGTTGTCTTCAACATATTATTTTCTTTTGTTGTATGAACACTTCCACCTTTAGTTCAATACCCAGCATACTAATCAATTTTCCTTCAACTAATCAATTCACTATTCAAAGCATTATTCTAACATTTCGACAGCCACTTATTGAGTCCGACACTAACGCTACTTTTTTTCACAGCATTTAATTGGTTTAGTATCGTAACTCTACCGTTTACGTGAGGTGCGCGTGCGCGCGTATGTTCGCTTCGTAAACGCATCAACGCATGTGGGGGATTTAACAGCTCAATAATTCTAGTTCCTCATTCTTTATATACATGTTGGTAATAACTTACATCCGCGGAGCTATTTCTATAATTGATGCATGTGTTTGTTTTCTTTCCTTTCTGATAATATTCATTGCCCGACATTTTCAAAGAATGTGGCGGTATTAAGAAACCAGGAAAAAATACTACTATGTGAGAGGTTTTTGATCTTTATGATGTTTGCCTTTACAAGCAGTGGCCATCTAGGTTCATGTTAAGCTATATTGGACTGCATCCGTCTAATGCACTGCCACATTCTACTCTATTTCCTATACTTAAGGTTGTTATTGAATTGAAAATGCTTAAATTGTAATAAAATATTACTGTGTAAATGCTTAAGCGTATTTTATTTTGTGTTTATGTTGGGTATGGCAAACGAGGCATGAAAGTAGGATTAATGCTGCGGAGATGCGTTCCTTGCGAAGTAAGTGTGGTGTAACTTTGAACGATAGAGTGAGTAATGAAATTATAGGAGAACGTTGCGGATTAAAAGAGGATGTAGTGACAAAGGCTAAAAAGAGTATGCTTAGATGGTTCGGTCATGTTGAGAGGATGAGTGAAAGGCGACTAACAAAAAGGATTTATATGGCAGATGTGAGGGGCAATGCCGGGAGAGGACGCCCTAGAAAGACCTACCCTGGCCTTATTGGTGAGGTTCTTTAGAAAGGTCGGGTGCGCAGTACGTTGTATGACCAGATGTATGAATGTGGTCGAGGCGAAAGTAGTATGTTAGGATCGTAGCAGGTGGCGTTCTGTGATTTCTGCCTACCCCCTATGAGAAAAAGACGTTAGTTTATGTATGTATGTATGTTTATTTTGAGATTCAAGTCAATCATTTATATACTTAATCAATTTTTAAGGTGCCAGGCATATGTTATTTGAAATACTACGAAAATTATATTATGATTGCAGAGATAATGAACTTTATTGATTGTTTTACATTACTAATTACAGAGAGATATGCTTCATGATCATTGATCGATTTAATGGACAGGAGGTAAATCTTATCTGACCGAGTTCTTCGAATTTGCAACAACTTCGGACTATCTATCTTTTCTGTCTATTAGGAATCTTCAAGGATATTGAAAGGACAATTTGGGGTTAAAGTTGAATCATAGTTTGTAGCCGTTTCTTGGAACTACTAGCATTAAGACTATTTTCCTTATTTAGTTTAATAAAATTATATGCAAAAGATGCTAACGTGAGGTAGATTGTGGTAAATATGTGGTATTCAATTTAAACGCACGTTTATTCAGTTTCCGGGGTCATATTTATGTACCTACGGCTTTAACAATATGAGTAATAATAACTTTCCAATAACTACCGATAGGTCATAATAATAATAATAAACATCATCAGGACCATCTTGCCCTAGTCCTACGAGTCCCCAGAAATGTTCAAGTTCGGGACGAGCCTTCAAGCAAATACCTGATAGAAAAGCCCAATAAATCTTTCCCTACTTAAGGATCAAAACCAGGATCACATTGTAAGCAGTTGCAGTAGCAGTAGCAGTGAGCGGACAGTCAGGACTGACCTTTGAAATTACAAATTTTAAACCATCTTCTTAGACGCTAGCATACTAGAACCGAGCGGAATTCCGGACTAATTAATTAAAATAATTTATTTAAATAAGCAATTTCTATGACTAAACTTCATATTTCACCTTGCAATACCAATATGCAAATCTGTTAGACAACTAGTCAAACATCTGTTATTACAGCGTATGACGAATCCTGCGCATCCTACTGTTGTGATGGGCGTACGTTACCATACAAATGAGCTGGTGACAGACAGGTGGGCGAGCCCACTTTCTATTTATAATTGTTTGTTTAGATTTATTTGGATTTGCACCTTTGTAGATGTGATTAGTTGAGGTTATGTTGTAGGTGAAATATTTTATTTATGAGGTACGTTTTAGTCGATCTCAGCTCGTCTTGCGTGGGTGTAGTGATAATCTAAGAAAATGGGAGACAGTATATAAAATAAGTAAATTATTTTGTAAAGATTTTTATAGAAAAAGTGGCTTAGGTCAACGGATCAATTAAGTGAATTAAGTAAATCATCGTGGGTTTGTAAATAAAACCAATTTGGACAAGGCTATTCATTATAGTAACAGCACATAAAACTTAAAAAAAGACTTAATTTGCCTCACTTCAATAAACGGTCTAGTTATAAGCGTCTACAGAAATGTACAATAAAGTGCAAAAAAACCGACACAACAATGCAATAATTATCATGCTATCTCACTCCACGAAGCGAGCCGTGTGCAAGAGCCTTAGGATATCAAAATTACGATACCTGGTACATAAATATTGACGGCTTAATTTACCAAGTACACTACCAGTACAGCTAGCAATACAGTAATCGTTTGAATTCGAAGTGGTCGTAAATCTGTAAGGCACTGTTGTAAAGTTTAGAAACCGTCAGTACAAATTAGCTTATGTATTGATTCGTTAAATTATTAAATACTAGCTTTTGCGTGTGACTGGGCCTGCGTAAACTTCAGAATTAAGCCGAAGTCCTAAACACCCTACGGGAACACTAAAACGGACAAAAATATTCTATGTGTGCTGTATAAGCTTTAAGAGTAACAAACAACCATCCATTCATCTGTCTCCATAAATTTTCGCGTATTAAATAGTCGGTAGTAAAAAATATTATGACAAAAGCAGGGATGGAAAGTTCTGCACTCAACCAATCAACCGTCCATTAGTAATTTTTTTGGTTCGAGAAACTGGGAGCACGATGTTGCCAGTCGTGACATAATTATAGAAGCACATTAGAACACCTTACACCCAACGCACTTTTTCTTTTACAGTGTGATATACCTTGTTACTAGCTTTTAAATTACAGCCCATTATTATTGTGTTATCGATAACATTACATTAACTAACTCAATTCTCTCAAGAATGTTAATTTTGTTCCGGCCGTTCGCGGATACGTGCAGTGTAGTGCAAAAAAATCTGCTCACAATAGTTGCAACACGCGTATTAGATGTTATCGCGGCGCTTGCCTCACTGCGTTGGGCAACGATCCTCACTGGCGGCCATTTTCGCGCATCATTCGTATAGGGCTGATAGAAATTTAAAAAAGTCTGAAGATTATTCTGTGGACATTTAAAGCGACGCAAGGCCTCGCCCTAATGGAGGCGGTAAGTCCCCTCTTTGAGGAGTGGCTAGAGAGGCGCCACGGCGCCGTCGCCTACCTCCTGACGCTGGTCCTCACCGAATATCGGTGCTTCGGGTAGTTCCTGCACCTCATCGGGCGGGGGGAAACGTCCGGGTATTACCATTGCGTCAATCGCCCCGAGGACACGGTGAAGCCACCATAGCGGTGTGACTCGCTTGGGCGGAGCATCGCCGGGTCCTCGTGGCGACCATCGGCGGAAGCAAACTCTCGCGTCCGGCCCTGTTGCAAGCCATGGTACAGAGCGAGGGGGAATGGGAAGCAGTCGCCTCCTTCTGCGAGGCAGTTAGAGAAGGAGGCGGCGGGACGGTTGAGGCAGAGAGTCTCCCGTCCCAACCGCCGCGGTAGATGCTCCAGGCGTCGGGAGACGCGATACGATTCCCGGCCACAGCAGACGCGGGCCTGTGGACGGTGAGCAATGGGTAGCCCACCGTCCGTACGTTGCATAACGATACAGGCCGTGTCGACGGCGCGTTCGCGTTCCACGCGCGCCTCAAAGAGATGTCAGAAATTTTTTGAAGGGGCCACTCAGGGCCGATGCCTGCCGGGGCTGCGGGTTGTTCTTAAGAGATACCGCGGCCCCGGAACGCAAAGAGCACAAGAAGGAACATGGATGGGTTTTAGTTAGTAAAAGTCAGACACCCCCTCCCGCACCGCCCTGGGCGGGGATGTTTTCCCATACCTAAAAACGGAACGACTAAAGAAGGTGTCTACGTGAAACCTGGCAGTCTCTCTCGGTATGTTTCCAACACTTCTGTCAATTGCACTTATAAAGGGTACAATTGCCATTAACGAGGCTGTTGACATGTTCTTCTTCCCAGTTAGTTAACGGGCATGGGATGTGTCTTTTTACACCATGTATATAAAGAAGGTGAGCCATAGACATGTTGACTATGAGGCTAACTTCTTCTTTATTCGTGTATCATACAATGGCATCTAACGAGCCGTGATGACATACGGATAGGTACTAACTAAGGAAGCAGGATATTATGCTTATCTGAACCTGTTTTACTCCCTCCAAAGCACTGAACACACACCTGACTATATAAAGAAAAACGTGAGCAAACCCACGTGCTACAATAATTATTCAACATGTGTAATAGGTTGATAATGACGCCAGATAGCGCCACCTGTCACGATCATCACGAACCATTTAAAACGTGGGTAGAAAAAGAAGCGTGTTCCACGATGACTGTAGGCATAATTATTAGTATTGATAAGATGATGATGGTAGGCTGGGGTCGGGTGATGCAAAAATATTCACAACATAGGTACGTACGCGTTCAGAATGTTTTACAAGTATAATTGGTACAGAATGATGAGTAGGTTTTCAAGGTTTTGTTTTGGTACTTATTATATTTTTGTCGGTTGTACATACTCGTACTTCTATAGTATAGGTGCCTAAAATTGAATAGTCTGACTGTAATGTCAAAATAACAGGGTTTTACTAAATACGAGTACAACAATATTTCAAACACCGGCAGTCAGACGAAAAACCAATTCTTAAAATCTTTGCTTGTCCGTATATTTGGTGTGGCTAATCTCCGGAACGTCTGGACCGTTTTTGACGGAACTTTCACTGACTGATAGCCGATTTAATAAAGAGTAAACAAGTACATAAGTACTTGTTTACTCTTTATTAAATCGGCTCAACATCGGAACATAAGTTCTGGTTAAAGAATTGGAGTTAGGCTTAGGTAGGGTTAAAACTTAAAACTTCGCAGATGTTACTAACGCGGGCGAAGTCACCTGCATACATTACTTTCATTAATTGAGTTAGCCTTTTATTTTTACAGAAGTCATCGTCAATCTTAGCATCTATATTAACGACCAGTTTCAACTAAAACTAAACCAATAACAACTCCAAATACACTCAATTAACGCAACAATCGGCCAAAAACCTAAGAATCATAATAACTATCAACAACATTTATCTTGATATTTTATAAACAAGCGGTTCTCCGCGTGAATGTCGGTTATCGCGGACGCAAGCAAGCCAACCCTATACCAATTTTCATCAAAATCAGTTCAGCGGTTTAGTCGTGAAAGCGGCACAGACAAACAGTTACTTTTACGTTTGTAATATTACATCGTTTTCGACAGCCCTGGCCAGGAATGATCGAGCCCCGTTCGTTATGCTCGCTAGAACAAATTGCCCTGCACTCGGCCATAATGTAACGTTGTTTGATTTTACATCAATAAGCCAGTAAGCGATTCCCACGGCTATTTGGCTGATATGTATGATGCGTGTTGCATTTGCTTGCTCCATAGTGGTTCTTATTGTACAGAGATTTAGATCAAAAACATTATTGTGCCCTATTGTTCATGGGACTGTCTGTTAAAATATTATAGGTACTATTCAGTTCGTTTTAGTATCAAGGATAGTGCATATAGATAGACAGTTAATTGACAGTACTATCGAGCAATATTGTTAATAAAAAAGAAACATTGCACCTAAAAACAGAGTAAAATAAATATACATATTAACGAATCATAACTTAATATTTACCACCTCAAACAATTTGTTTTTGCCATAAGATGCATTTATAGGTACCAGTAATCAAAATAACACACAAATAATCCTTTAGGTGACATTTATAATATTTCCATTGACTTTTAAATATTAAGGTCAAATATTGGTCCTTTGAGACGTGGTCTATAGAATATTTGGGTTTTACCAACATTTTTAATAAATTTGTATTTTATCAAATGATGATCTTTTTAACTCTCTTTTTAATATTAGTTATTCGTTTTCGATTCCGAGAATTTTATATTTCTGCAGATTGTGGATAATATATTCTGATACACACAAATGTATTTATTATTCAGCTTAAATTTATCATTATTATATTTAAGAGAATCTTTAAATAATAAAATACCCTGAAAAGCCGTATTTGATAGAGACCCCTTATTTAATTGAGAAAATAGTTTTCACAATTCTAATTTTGGTTGAAAATATTTTACAGTTCAATGAATAAAATTGGTAACTATCGCTGTGTAGAAATTCTAGGTATTGCAAATGAAATGGCGGATGTCAGCAATCAGTTTTACAAAGGACAAATAAATTCAAGAATTTATTACGCAGTAATAGAACTGGTTATTTTAAAGAAAGTAAACGAGGTGGACCAGTTGACAATTATGTTGCAGGGGATTGAAACATTCAAGGATGTTATGAATAGTTTTTAGCATGAAGGCAAACAACCTAATAAAAGCCTACTTTTTAAAGAAAGATGGACTTGGAAACAGAAGATTGTTTTTTGGGACAGCCGACTACATAAACTGGACAAATGATGAACTTTAAGAGAGACTGTAACTGCCATTGTTGCTCTCTTTAGAGACAGAATCCATAAAGTTGTTCCCTCTAGAATACCAGTTAACCCTGAGACATCTTATACTAAAAATAGTAAAGAATGCACGCCTGTTAATAAACGTAAATCGAGAAAGGCGACAACCATGTAAACAGGTTACCCGTGTAATGTTTCCACATAATTTAGTTCTGCGGTTGGCAAAGTGTTATAGTCTCGTCTGTCTTTCCCTCAAATATAAGAAACTAAGATTCGACAAAGAAATACATTAGGAAAGATAGAACGATAGATAATCCAATTACAGAAAGCAATTATCCACCAGAGAAACAGTAGAATGCCATGTTATAGTGGGTAGCTGTAATTTTAAGTACCTAGATATTATCAAAGCAAGACTTGAAGAAGTCGCCTACAGTGCAATTGCTACAAAAAACCGAGCAACTGGTGTTAAAGTTTTTATTTAAAAAACGTGTTTAACTTCTTAACCATAGATAACTATCAGCTGTTTGCCCCGCTTTTTAATGTGTTCAAGTTATGATTTGTTGTGTTTAACGTTCCTTCCTTATACATTTTGATATGTTTATTATATCATCATTGGGAGGTGACTCATAAGACGACTATGTTAAGTTGTAAACAAAGTTTGGTTATTAGCCAGTTTATGGATATTAGCCATCCAAGACCCTTTGTCATTATTTTTATTATTTATGCTATGACTGGAAATTTGAGTTCCTGGAAAATGCAGGTGTGAGTATATTCTGTAAAAATCTTCCTGAACTATTGAAAGTTTACTTCACCAAGCGTGATTTCTGCATAATATCAACTAACATCACTCTTGGTCTAAAAGATTAATTACTGTAGTCACGAAATTCAACCCGTATTCTCAGATATCTACTATCATCACTCCCAGTTAGACTTGTAATTGAAGTCCACAGGATTTAGAACGTTAGCCTATTGCTACTAACCGCGTCCATACCGAGATTTTAGACTGCTCCTGAGATATATAACCCATGTCTTATGTCCAATAACACTGGCCGAGCGACGGCCCTTGCCACAACGAAGCAATTGGATCACCGTCAGATCACTGACTATTCCTCAATAGCTCTTTCTGTGTTTCTCAATTCATCAGTATGTTCTCAATGGACGTCACCACACAATTTTTACCAGATGCGGTTAGAAAAATGATGTCTTAAAATGCCTTCTGCAAACATCTGTGACGGCAACATGTGCTAAGTTTGGGAAGCACATGAAGCTCATGTCGCAAGTAGCCGGATGCGCGGCTGCTTTACGTAAACGGTTCACTTGTGGCGTGACCTTGACTACCGAACGATATTTTGCGCCTTTTTTTTTCGTCAGACATTCTTTGTACGGTTTGGATCGGGTAGAATTGATTTTTTCTTCGATTTGTGGGAAATGTTGGATAATTATGTTTTTATCAGCCTCTGATGGTTCTGTTGCAGGATGCCTTTTAGGTCATTTATTATAGACGACTTTTCGTACAGCCTAATAGCGAATACTGATCACATATTTAGGCAAGTTGGTCAAAGTAACATGTGCCTTTTTAAGGATTTCTCATCTGAAAATATAATGACCGGGCACAGTGCACAGGCTTAGGGCAAAGGCTGGGGATAGGGCTTATAGTTTTGCGGTGACTGACTACTTGTATTCACAGATCCACTTGATTCTAAGTGGTTATCCTGTCAATGGCACCTGCATAGGCAGGTACCACGTAGGTCATTTCCACTTACAACAAGCCCTTGAAAAGGTCGTTGATATTTAAGTTACTGCAGACCTAAGATAATGTCACTACATGACCTGGGGAGCACACCTAAACACATGGAAACCAGTCTCCTTTATGAGGCAACGTTAAATACTAAGTAAATTAAATTAGTTAAGTATTGCTTTTAGTTACTTAATTTCAAGCTAATTGACCTGGTATTTACTAGATTTTCATTGTAACTAATGCATAAATTAATTATTAGAGTAGAATTCCCACGATTGAATTGCGTCGTCCTCGTAAAGATAGAGGTCATCCTACTATGACCAGAAGGTTGGAGGAAACGACTTAGTTTTCCAAAAGAACATACCAGAAGCTTAGCACAGAAGGAATACCAAAATATATGTAAGTTTGACATAGCCAGATACTTTCTTTATTGGAAGATTTGCCTTTGACCACTGTGTCACCTGATGGTAAGCGAGGACGTACTTCGAAGTAACCTATTCACCCTGGACAGTCACCCAGGTTAGAGTCTGCGACATGTGCTGGTAATAATCACTTATTCAAGAAGAACCTCAAACGTAAGAAATGCAGGTTCTACTCTTTAAGTTTAAGCTAGCGTTAAAGAACAAAAGAATAATTGGAATCTCGATTCTGAGACAAGAAATGGACATTCAAATTTTACTCGTCCATTTTGTAGTAGGCGTAGAAGTCGAAAGAGTATCATACATAGAACTATTAAATGAAGTAGCACAGTCTTGCGCAACGCTTAGAAGTAGAGTAAGGGAAAGGGTTTCTAATGTGCCGATTTGTAACTCGTTACTAGATTATCAACTTAACCTGTAATAGTTTGCAATCTTAATAACTTTATTAATTAACGTGAAGTGTGATGTTAGGTATCGACCCACTTGTAGTTGGCCTTTGAACATATGAAAGACCTATGTAGTTAGTAGGTCACCTAGACCATAAGTCTACGGGTCATTGCACTTATAACCCAGACATGACGTTGAAAACTTTTGTATGCATAGAATTTGAACGGCACCTGTACTGTTTTAACTTGTAGAAATGGCGAAACTAAAATAGTCTTCTATCAATGACAGACTCGACGCATGCACAGTGTGACCAAAAAAGAAAAAGGCCTTCTTCTCAAACAGAGAAAGCAGTAAGCATTGATCACAACGCTTGCTTACGACGTGTTGGCGATTTCAGACTTATAATAACTATAAATTCAGGTTTCCTCACGATATTTTCCTTTACTAACGTCAAATATGTCAAAGATAAAAAGAAATTCAATGCAACAAACGTCCAATTTATCTTAAATAGCAAACGCCTAGTTCTGGCACAAAAGGCCTACGGCCAATAATTATGAAAGAAAATGTGCTAACAGTTGACACGATGTGATGTAGTGATAGTGACCGCAAGTGTATTAGATATACATACAATCCTTGAAACATAAGTAACAGTGTAAGGCCATACAAATGCATGACATTCGGCACATGTGCGAACGAGTGCACTTAATTCGAACATTTTTACCGTTTCAATTAAAATAATTAAGCGAAATCAATTTTGATTTTTATTGAAATAATATAAAGCGGCTTTCGTAACGATGTTGTTATATACCGTTGATGTAATAAAATAAAGTTGATTGAGATTTTATTTGGTCTTGTTTATAACTTAATTTGAATTGTAAATACCTCAATATCGGTCACTTTTTAGATATAGTCTATTAAAATTTAAATCGATAAGAAATTAAATTGGGAATTGTGAAGAAAATAGTACATTTTCCACTAGGTACCAAAGATTTGAAGAGGAAGATCGTATCTATCTACTCCTTGAAAAATACTTAGTCACTTGATTTGCAATATTAAAATGCTACCATTTCCACCTAAAATAGGGAGACCAATTATAGATTTTTACAATTTTAACGAGACTAGTCATGGTAGGGACCTATATTTGTTTTAAGTACCCCTTGGTTTCTGTACACCCCGTATAGAGCAACGGTTTCTAAACTGGTGAAATAACCAATTTGACATTTTATTAAATTACGTTGCATCGGATAGTCGAGTACAAAACGTTAATTGAAGTTTTGATGCAATAGCATTCATGTTACTTGTTTTATGTAACTTGGCGTTATTGCATGTATTAGCACAAAAATATACAATAGAGGTCTGTCATTTATATTTATTGACAATGGATACGTCCACATTGAATTTGAATTAATCGACTGAAGACAGGTTTTAAGTTTATCGATGTTTTAATAATTTTTTAAATAGGTATAAATGCTTTAAAATAAACTAGTTTTTTTTAAAATAAATGAGCGTGTCGTAAAACCGCTCTTGTTCTGACTTAAAATGGCGAATCTTTAAATAAAATGCAAATTAGGTTGAATTATAAAACATTATTGGCTAGTCCGCCTACTTATTAAATAAAATCAATCAAGTTATTAAAGTTACTGATATTTTTTTTATGTAGAGTCTTCTACATTAAAAAAAAATCCGTTAAAAGTTATCTCTTGTCAATTCAGATCAGCGCAAAAGCTTTCTGCTACAAACTATTAAAGTCAAATTATGCAAACACAACCTATTTGACATTTGACACATGTCAAAAATCAAACATACATTTTGATACACATTATTAAAAAGTCCAAACAACACAAAATGAAAACCAGACAAAAAAAGAACAACAAATAGAAAAAAATACATCACAGGAAAACTAAATAAATATTTGAATTAAATCGAAAATGTCACTCACTTTTTTTAAATTTCTGTGACTGTAACCACACAGGTCCGCTCGTGTGAATGCACGATACTGACTGACTGACTGAACAAGTGAACAGATTCTACCATTCACTTTAAACGAAACAACAGGTTCTATTCGACAACTTTGTTGTGGCAAAGCTAGGTCTGTAGCTACGGTGAAGCAATTTAGCGTCTATTGGAATAGTTATAGAGTGGCTTGGGAGTTGGAGACTGAATTGGTGGTGGGATGGTGGTACTATAGGTGCAAATCTCACAAGAATTTAATTTTGTGAGATTATAAGTGAAAAGAGTTTTTGGAATAGAGACTACACTCTGCAAAATAATAACGTCATTCCCCTATGCTCTTAGCTTTGCCAGAATCAAGTAAAGTGAAAAGGTGAATTGTTTTGTAAATGGTCTTGTTAACCATGGGTCAAGTAATAGGTGTAGAAAAAACATGGGTGCAACAAAGCCGAAAGTTACGATGTTCTTCTCATCATTGCGATCATGTTTTTTCTGTAGAAGTCTAGACCATGGGAACCTCTTAATAACGGAAATTTTGAAGGTCCAGCTTTATGATTATTTAACTTTTTACCAAAACCAGTTTTATAAAAATGTTTTAACTTAACTTTAAATACCTTGTGATATTGCGTGTATCCTTATGCACAATGTTTTGCATGTTTTGATATCAAAAATAAAAGTAGTTTTCTTCTCAGCAATATTTTTATGCAATATTACTCAGTTTGATGGACATAATGTTACACCCCGTAATTTATTTACTTAACAATAAAATATATACTAAAAGTACTTTGCATAGTAAGCAGGCAAGCATAGCCCTACTTTCCGACTTTATCTTCTTAAATTCTTTAATGACATCCACCAAGAAGTGAGGTGACAATTGAGTGAATTTACGACCAACAGTACCTCTCCAGCATCGACTACGTCACTGTGACGTACCACACTCGTCGACCTTGCCACCGACCGCGTTCCCTCACATTATGTGATGCTCGTTGCATCATCAGGTAGGTGATTACTCCATGTGACTTTGGAAGCGTCTTCAAAACTTCCTGTACTGCACGTAGCGTAAAGTTCAGGGCTTCATTCTTTAATGAACGGTTTGGTGAATGGAGTGAGGTGATCTAATCTTAAGAGCTTTTTAATTATTTGGATTTGGAATATTGAAGGTTTTTAAGACGTGTGTGTGCTCTGGATGTTACGAAATGCTGTAGAACAAAAAACTATTTTGTCATTTTTTTTTTGATATATGGACCTTACTTTTTTAGAATACATGGTTAGTGTGGAGTGGTAGTATTGACCAATTCTACCAAAACTTTCGAATATTCCAAATACAGATATTAATTCTATTTTAATTTTCGAATCTGAAATTTCACGCCCATGACTATTGTCATAATCAATTTGGTTACAAGAACTTGAATTTTATAGTTTCCTAAATAGTGCAAAGGTTGTTTGGTAGTCAGACAATGATATACAAACAAGTACATAAAAGTAAGACCTCTAGCGAAAAACTGTAGCACAGCCTTCCAGCTCGATAAAAATGGAGGTCTTTATTACCATTTGACTTCTGATTCATCTAACTGTGATACCCATAACTCTCACTTTATGTCGCGAGATGGCGCTAGTGGCAACACGCAGTTAATTTATGTAAAGTGAAAAATTATGTATAACAGTTCTATTGTTGGAAGATTCAAACGACAGTTTAAGTACCTGCGATAAATTGTCTCTCAACTAGCTCACACGCGTCAGTCGGATAAAAATACATAATTATGTTGACACATAATTATGTATTTTTATCCGACTACGGCAAAGCCAAAGGAGGGTTATGATTTTGACAGGCTATGTATGTATGTGTGTTCATCTGTTCCCTCATAGCTCCTAAACTACTTATTGGAACTCGACAAATGAGGTATCGTTAGAACCGTCTTAATCTTCCGCTGAACATAGTCACACGTTATATATATTAGCTATCAACCGTAACACTTTAATAACGTGTGACTACGGCTTTTATTTGGTTCTGT
Source organism: Caradrina kadenii (assembly GCA_947462355.1). Taxonomy (NCBI): domain Eukaryota; kingdom Metazoa; phylum Arthropoda; class Insecta; order Lepidoptera; family Noctuidae; genus Caradrina; species Caradrina kadenii. The sequence goes on along the minus strand of OX381693.1, from coordinate 425,839 downwards.
TCTTATTTCTCCAGTACCTAACCTTGTTTATGTCAGCATCTTGAAAATCTTGTTTCATACTTTTTCAGCGTCGTTATTTTTTTTGTCGTAGTCGGGTTTTAGTTTTTTTTACTTTTTTTTATAATATGGAGTGGACTACTCTCGCTACGATGGATAAGTGCTTGGTCGTGTTATGTTACCCTAATAGGTACTTAAATACAAAATGCCACACACGATCATCTGGTCTATTTTTTAAATATCTCACTGCCAGTAAATTCACCGGCAGTGAACTGAAAACCCTTTCGGTGGGATGGCAGCTCTTCTAACTCACTTCAGGAAAGTTCACCGAGTGAGGCTTTTGCAGAACAGCACTACAGGTTAAGAAATTTTTTGAGATTTGAAATCTTAGGGGCTTGAAATCAATGAACAACTTTTCACATCATTTGTACCTACCAAGGCACTGAATTCAGATTTCACCCAGAAGGACAAGATCTTGGAAGGCCCTAAGGGCCTAAGCCATAACTAAAAATTATCATTATGACAAAGCTTGCTTTATCAAGTAAATGCGGTAACATTAGCTCACAAGGAAAAAAAATAGGTACCTATTAATTATAAGAACAAAAGCGGAATGTTGACCATTCTTCGCACTAGTGATAATTTTAATAAATTAAAAACCAGATTGTACTATAGGTGCGCTCCATTTATGTTTTTATTTCTACTTCTAAGAAAATTTATCATTATACATAAAATCTACACAGTGAATGTCAAGATACATCGCATGGCCGCATAACTACGTCTACTCATAAATCTAAACCATCATTGATTAAAATGATTGCTGGAAAACAACTTATATTTTTGGTTTAAAAATTTCTTGTTTATGGTAGCGCACAATAACGCACACAAAACGTTGTGCTTACATGCATGAAATAACACAGGGTTCGTGGGAGTATTCAGAGTTGTTTAAAACTTTGAAATTTCTTAGTTAAGATTCTGATTTTTTTTCTCCGTCATCAGAATGTTCTCAGATTTCATTTTATTATCATTATCATAATGACCTATTCTATGAAAAGATACCTGTACAATTTTTAATTGTCAAGGTATCAACTCACGAGTATAAATCTAATAATAATAATTAATTACTTAGTCGGTGTCTGTCGGTGAATTTGCAGTTTTGTTTAAATATTTTGATGGGCGACTCTGGTCTCAGAAATAATATGCTTTACTCAAATCTCATGACGTTCAGAACCCTTCATGTTGAAGTTAATTTAAATACTTTCTATCCTTTCGAAAATTGGTAGAAGTATTTCATGTTGTAGCTACCTATGAGCCCATGTTAAGCTTCCAAAATCAAATTTGTAGTGGGACATAGAGATTGCAAGGTTCTATTCTTAAAATATAATAAAAAAACAATTACCATTGATTGCATAGACAATAATTATATGAATCACAACATTATTCCCGCAATTATATCAATTTTCTTGAATGTTGTATTAAAAATAGTAATTTATATAAATTGTTTAATAACGTGGTGTACCTACTGTTGCTGTTACCTTGATGCCAATCTGTGCGTGACGCGCCACTGTCATCTAGTAACATGTATACCTATATACATTATAATATATTAGAATTACAATAGCTATTAACTGCCTCGTTAGTCTAGTGGACCCAAGCGCGACTGCTACGCTAGAGGTGTTGGGTTCGATTCCCAGGAAGAGCAAATGTTATTAGGTTTTTCTATGAAATTCTCAGTAGTAATTTGGAGTTAGGATTTGTGCCCGGTTAATGGCAAAAGGCTCGCCCCTATTACACAGGACCTAATATATAGCGGCGGACTGTGGGTGTTAATTAGCACACCTCTGCCTAACCCTTCGAGGAATACAGGCGTGATTGTATGTATGTAATAATAGCTATTATAAAGCTAACGAGTTTGTTTGTTTGGAGGCGCTAATCTCAGAAAATACTGGTTTAATTTGAAAAAATCCTTTCGTATTTATAAATGTTTCTCTAGGAAAGTTATCAATTAGGTTATAGGAAATTATTTTGATGTGATTACAATCACTAATTAAAAATGGCGACTACTTCTGAATGCGACATCAGCGCCAAATGTTTGACAAAGGTACATGGAATAAAGTTATCAGGATTTTGTCGATTGAATCGGATGTTCTCGATTGGGAAGAGTGTTCGTGAAATTTCTTGCTGGTTCTTTTCTATAGAGACTAACTCCTCGACAATTAAAAAATGCTTGAATGGTTTAATTAAACTAAATGCTTTGACTTTGACTTTGACTAAGGTCAGAAGAATGACAATTAAAATTGTCACGCGAGAACTAACTCATGTGTAACAGGCAAGATGGTAGATAATTAAATATTAATTGAGTTCCAATTGAAAGTACTTAGAGTTTTTAGTTTACAAAAACCTATAACAATATATTGTTATTTGGTTCAAAAATTGCAATTTGAAAGATTCAACCAAGATTTTTAGTATTAATAATCGTCCGAATTTGGGTCACGGCGGCCAAGTCATTGGAGACTACCCAAGTACACAGGATATAATAATAGTGTGCAAGTGTGTGCACAACAAACACGCGTGCACTCCCTCTTCCTTCACTCTCATAGTGTAATTAGACGTCACTCTGACACGACCGGGGAGATGTTGGGCGTAGGACCAACAGCTTCACCGGCTTTCTAAGGCATGAGGAGGTAACACACCACCAACTACCAAACTCCAGCCTTGTACCAAGAATTAACACACGCACATACCATCATGCCTGTATTCCCCAAAGGATTGGCAGGGGTGTACCGATGTAAGGTCAACAATAGCGATAAATAACCAGATCGCCTAATATATTTGAAGTTGTCTTTGAAACCGGTGGTCGTGTTTAAATAAAATTTAATTTAACTAATAAACTATTCATTTTCTATTCATAAAAATAATTTTCATTCAAAAACATCTATCGGTTTTTAAAAAACTTTGATTTTATTAGGCGACTCTGGTTACTTATCTCTTTTGCTGACTGTACACCCACAGTTCGCCGGTATTTTTAAGTCCCATGTAATAGGGGGCGAGCCTATTGCCATCAACCGGGCACAAATCCTAACACCGAGCTGCTACTGAGAATTTCCTAGAAAAATCCAATAAGACTTTTTGCTCGTCCTGGGAATCGAACCCAAGGTCTCTAGCGTAGGAGTAGCGCTTAGGACCACTAAGCTAACGAGGCAGTCCTAATGGAAGAACCTAATAACAAAATAATGTTAAGATTTTATAGTATACTCTCGGTAAATATGAGGGTGTAGGTATCATTCTTATAGACATCGTCGTCAGCGTCGACTGCCGTTTATCGGATGCAAATCAAGAATCCAGACTGTATGGTTTGGTTTGTTGACTCCTAACGTCAAAACCCGAACATCCAACCAAGAGCAAGGGCACTAAAGACGTGCCTGCCTACCTGTTCACACAACCTTTAACAGACACATTATGGTCACATCAAAACAAGACATAGTTTACCTAATGGATTTTTTAATAAGGTCAGTGTGTCTATATGAATCTCGTTACCATAGTATATGAGAATGACGTAGGTACAGTGGCGACCAAAAGTGGTATAACCGGCTATTGTTGAACAGGTTTAAAAAAATTCAAGGACTAATTTAAGCCTGTTCTGAAAAAGTTAGGTATGTTTGTTTAAGCTTTTCCGACACCTAATGAATAATATACTTACCTGTCAAGATTTTAATCATTAAATAAGTGAACTAGCGAACTGTCCGCGACTTCGTTCGCGTGGTTTTTTTCACCCGAGTTAGGTTACGTTTTGGGTTACTGCTCCTCTCCCGTGTGTCGTAGCGTGATGTTATAAAGCCTAACTCGGTAAATGGACTATGGATAATCTATTTACCTAGTGTGACTGTTGGAACACAAAAAGGATTTTTTTAATTCTATCCAGTAGTTCATGAGATAAGCGCGTTCAATCAAACGAACAAACAAACTCTTCAGCTTTACAATATTAGTTTAGATTTCAGCGAGGGTTCCGTATATAGGATCATTATAAATTACAGAATTAAATAAATAGGAAATTAAATATTATATATAATATATATTACATTACAATAAATAATATTATATAATAGTATATTTATTCCCCACCCTTATTACATGGGACCTAAATATACCGGCGAACTGTGGGTGTACATTGTTACACCTCTGCCTAACCCTTCGGGGAATACAGGCGTGAGTGTATATTTATTTTTATTTTTTTTAATAGTATATTTATTTATCTACTACCAGTATAATTTACTGAGATATGTTTCACAGACTTTGGAGACAAAGAGGGGAACGCTATTTTTTATATTTTTCATTACAAATAAGAAATAATGAGTCGGAAAAAATAAATAAAATATATTTCGCAATGTGCACATCAAGCCCTTTTATATGATACCTCATTTAAACTAGTAGGCACAATTTTAAATTCAGACCCCCTATAAAAAGCCACGCGCGCCTCAAAGAGATGTCAGCAAAGGGAAGGGGCCACTGAGGGCCGATGCCTGCCGGGGCTGCGGGTTGTTCGTAAGAGATACCGCGCCCCCGGAACGCAAAGGGCACAAGAAGGAACATGGGAGAAGTTATTTGATGATTTCCCAACCCTAAAAAAAAAGACCCCCTATAAAAAATATAGACCCACTATCTTTAAAGATTTAATTACAAATGTAAAGTTTTGAGACATTTTCTTGTACTATTGGTCTATAACGACGTTACTTGCCAAATTTCATAGTTCTAGGTCAACGGGAAGTATGGGTTTTGATTCCCTTGATAGTGTCGAAATATATGCGTTTTTTGCTGAATAAACGGCCGTATCTTCTTTTTACGTAAACTTAGAAGTTTTTTTTTTTTTGCAACTTCATGGGACCGTCGACCGCAGTATACAGTTTAAATTTCAACTTGATACAGACAGACAGACGGATGGATAACAAAGTGATCTTATAAGGATTTCGGTTTTTCCTTTTGAGGTACGTATCTCTAAAAATTGCAAAAAATTGTTACCAAACTAGTGTTACAAGTCGTGTTTAAGGTAAACAAACATGTCGTTTTGTTCTTAATATTGTTAATATTGCACACCCTACGGATCAGAGTTACTTTCTAATTTTGCAACTTGCACTTGGGGAATGAGCCCCATAATGTCCAGAACTCGACGGACGAAGCAGTCAATGAAAAAATTATAACTACTACTCCAAAGTAAGTACCCAAAAGTGAAGTGAGTGCATGTGTCCCGTCTGTAACAGTTTAACTCACAGTTCTTATGAACGCTATTCTGTATTCACGATCGACGTGCACCGTGATAGCATAGGTAAAATTTAGTAAAATCATTATTAAATACTATACACACAACTAATACTTAATCTAAATTATTCGTTTGTTTATTTATCTACATACCTATTTTAGTGTTATTTAATTCAATTTTTAATTATTATACAATGCTAAACCAAATATTGTCCTTAGTTGTATATTGGTTCAATTTTATTAATTCATCTATTTTATATAACACATAACATACATACCATCACGCCTGTATTCCCCGAAGGGTTAGGCAGAGGTGTAACGATGTACACCCACAGTTCGCCGGTATGGTTATATCCCATGTAATAGGGGGCGAGCTTATTGCCATTAACCGGGCACAAATCCTAACTCCGAGCTGCTATTGAGGATTTCATAGAAAAACCCAATAACACTTTACTCGACTTGGGAATCGAACCCATGACCTCTAGCGTAGCAGTCGAGCTTAGGACCACTAGGCTACCGAGGCGGTTATTAGTTATTGGCAGGTGTTAGCTATTTTATACAATATTTTTTATTTAATTTAGGGCTGATTTTTTTATTGTCAGATACTTCTTAACAGAGGAGTAAATATGGGAGGTTGACAGTTTTTGTATAAACAATATGTCAAACTGTCACATTTATTCTTCAAATAAAAGTTATCTGAATAACGAAAAATCAGCGCTTAAATTGAGTATAACCTAAATACAATAGTGCATGCGGTGTTAGCCTGTCAGTGATTGTTGCACTCACAAATGTGTATTGCGCACTATACTATATTAAAATGAATTGTGAGAACAACTGTAGGCTAACCTATTAATAAATAATAAAAAAATCTCCCTCGCAGATTATAAGTCAACTCTAATCCCACTGATGCTAAATACCTCACCAACCTCACCTCAAACGACTTTACCTTAAAAATATAAGGTAAATTATAGAATTACACTTTAAAAACCCCGGTCATTTGGGTAAAAATTAGTAATTTTTTCCTGCATTCGGTCGTCGGCCGATTATGAATGACTTTTAAACTAAGAAGTATCGCTAAAAATCTTTTAAATAATCAGGATTACCCTGACACAAAAAGAAAACCACTTTCGGACGACCCCCGGATACCCTCTAAATTTTTAACAATCCCGGGGAATTCCGGACGGATGAAAGCCCTAGTGTAAGGCACACATCGTCCAAAACAAATCAGTATCATCTTGTCTAATATTCTCTTAGAAGAACGTGATGAGATTATTTTCGAAATATGAATGTACCGAGAGCTTTAACCCTATATTCAAGATCTTAAACCTGATGACATCCTTACGTACTGTTACTTACCGTTATAAAACATGTTTGGCAAGTAGAATTTCTGACGAAGGCGTTTCTTTTTTCTGTCCATAAAGTGTAGTTTGCGAATAAATGGCCACCGTTGATATGAATACAGAGAAGGCACAGGGCCAGTCTGAGCAGATTATATACATCTGTAACATTTAAAGGTGGCCTTACACTATGTCATTGTATTTTGCTATCAGAAAATACAGTGTCGACAGAGTCAGAAAACAGGAGAATATTTTTGTGTGTGATAAAAATAAAAAGAAAGAAAGAAAATACTTGAATTGAACACAGACATACGGGTCGAAAATATTTGTAAAATCCTCCACCCCCCAAGGTCTCGAGCTGAAGTCAAGTTGTAGTGACCGAAGAGTTTAAGGGTGGAACATGATTTAAGATATAGCAAATGAGAAAAACATAAAAACACTTGTGTATGCTGTACAAATGTATTTGGCATTTCATGCTGTGATCTATGCCACTGCATTATTTTTAATTATATTGACGCGTACTGCTTCGTAACTCAGCTCATCTTTCCGATTCCTTGTTGCATTATACACGTAGTAGGTTGTAATTATCTAAAAACATTAGTTGCAATAATGTGTTGTTAAATAAATAAACTGCGCTGTGTAAACAGTTGTCAGTAAGCCTATTAATGAATAAAAAATATTTGCCAAAACGGGTTCTAAATTATTTCCGGTGAATAATTGATGTGTCCGCCATTATTTGTGTATTTATTCGTAAGATCTTGAATCCGGTGCAGTGTCACGCATCCTTAACAGAGCCTGCTTACACTTTACGTGGAATTATATCGCGTAGTAGTGATGTGATACCGTGGGGTGCGGACGTGGCTCTAGTAGTACATAAATTTATAATTTTATTTTATAAAAGTGTAGTGTTGCGTGTCACACGAAAATATTTAGTAAGTATATCGTTTTTGGATTCCAAATTAAATAGGATATTAAATCTATTATTTTCGTAACAAGCATAATACATAGTATTATTGTATCCTCGAGCCTGCTAAAGACTATAAATTAATGTCTTACGAGTCGCGAAAGATAAAAAAAATGCTATTCTATAGATTAAGCGACTTAACCTACTAGAGAGATAAATCTATACCTACCTATTTCGTAGCTCATGGGTGACCTTTAGACAACAGAACTTGGTGGTAGCAGTGGCACAATACCTAGCTAGCACCATTATATCATCAGTACTCTCTAGATCAATGCTCTACAATTGTCAAATTATGACAAAAATACATTTTAATAACATACCATCACGCCTGTATTCCCCGAAGGGCTAGGCAGAGGTGTACACCCACAGTTCGCCGGCATGTTTTAGGTCCCATGTAATAGAGGGCGAGCCTATTGCCATTAACCGGGTACAAATCCTAACTCCGAGCTGCTACTGAGAAATTCCTAATGGAAAAACCCAATAACACTTTGCTCGACCTGGGAATCGAACCCAGGACCCCATGCTCATCAGTCGCGCTTGCGACCACGAGACCAACGGGGCAGTATACATTTTAATATTATTTAATAACAACCAACAAAAGAGCTATACAATTGCCGACGCCAAAAATAACAGCCGCAAAAACTTTGAATTTGATACCTAATTAAAATAATTAAGAAGGTATTAAGTCAACAATTACGTAATTTAATTAAAATAATGGATCTAGTTTCTTTGTATGTTTTAGTAGGTAAGCACAGACTCTGCGTGATTATTCCTAATTTACCAAAAACCGCTGACTTGACGGGCAATATCTAGATGTATGTACTGCTAATAATGGGTATACTTCTGGGAAGCAACTCACGTATTTTTAAGAAAATCGGTTTACAATCTCAGTATAAACCTATCAAACATAGCTTTATTTTTAATTTTATGAGAATCGGTCAAAGTCAAATCATTTATTTAAATTGTTAAAAAATTTATGGACTACTTACATATACAAGAAAAAAAGAATTGAATTTAGTTACGCCTTCCAAAAAGTAGTTATTGGGGTTCCGTATCTCAAAAAAAAACAGAACCCTTCTAAGATCGTTCTGTTGTCTGTCTGTCAAGACCCTTTATTTCGGGAATGCGTGGAGGTATCAAGTTGAAATTTAAACCGTATACTCAGATCTACGGTTCCATGAATTTGTGAAAAAAAAACAAACTTCTAAGTTTACATAAAAAAAAAGATACGGCCTTTTATTCAGCAAAAAACGCATATTTCGACACTCTCAAGAGAATCAAAACCCATAGGGTAGTTCCCGTTGACCTAGAACTATGAAGTTTGACAAGTAGCATCGTTATAGACCAATAGTACAAGAAAAAGTTTTAAAACCAAGCATTTTTAATTCAATCGTAAAAAATAGGGGGTCTATATTTTTTATAGGGGTCGGAATTTCAAATTGAAGCTACTAGTACAAATGGGATATCATTTAAAAGGGCTTTTTCGGACTTATTTCTAATGAAAAATATTAAAAAAAACCTTTCCTCTCTGTTTCCAAAGTCTTAGAAACGATTTTTTTTTATTTAATTTACCATTTATTTATTTCAATAAGTTATTTATTTAATTATGTAAATTGTAATGTTCTTACGAACATAACCCTCGGTGTGCGAGTCCGACTCGCACTTGTTTTTATGGAGAAGACTTATCTTACTCTTTTTAAATAAGTGTTTCACATTAATGTACCTATACAAGATTACAAGTAAAGAAGACGTTCCTGGCATAAAAACTATTTTATCATAATACGTTTGTTTTATATGAACTATTTTATCATTACATTAAGAATACATTAATGTATTCAGCTCAATTAAATAACTGCAAAGTATAATTCGTTAATTAATTACACAGAATACCTATTTTAAAACACAAAACCATGCGTGTGATTTTTACCTGCCGCTGATGACGTCATGATATTATAGAAACGAGTGAACCGTTCTCACCTGTCACACAATCCTCAAAATGACAGCCTATCCTACTGCAGGGCAAAGGCCTCTTTTCATACAGAAAAGGCACGAGTATTGATCACCACGCTTGCTCAAGGCGGATAGGCGATTTCGGGCTTATATTTATTCCAAGTTCAGGTTTCGTCACGATGTTCCCATCACCAATGTCAGCGATGTCGACGTCACATTGGTACTTGCTCGGTATCGAACCCGCTACCTCTTTGTCTTTACCACTAAACCATCAACCGCAACCGTTTCATGGGTTTTAAAATGTTTTTTCTTTCTTTGCACAACCATGCCCTCCATTATAATGGGCTAAAAAACAAACGAGGATAATATTCAAAAAGTTCAACACTACTCAATTAGTTTCTTACAAGGGTCATGCACATTACAGGTCCATTGGCACTTAATATGTGTAACAGACAAGTGGCGTTTGAAGGTTGTTTCTGGAAAGACACTCAAAGTAACATATACCTTTTTTACTTATTTTTTATAAAAATTTAAAGAACTAAAGCCCGTGCCGGCACCGCTTGGGGTGGCACTGGGCTGTGAAGACGACGCCTTAGTCGAGGAGAACGTTATAATAATCTTCATTTTTGATGAAAAGTAATCGTCAATGAAAATTCCATTACCTGCTCTTATCAAGATGATCAGCCATGTGTACCAGCTGTGTGTATTTTTAACCCACTTTCCTGTAGTTTTCAATACCACGATCAGTTGTTAGTGTTATCAAAATCTAGATAAATATAAAAAAAGCATTGACCCAAACGGATTTACATTAAAAATAACTTTGAATAACGAAAAAAAAATGAACTCATAAAAATTCAAACGCATGAATTAAACAATAAACTGTTTATTTTCAAGGTCAACTTATGTTCCAAAGAAATGCTGGTTATAAAAATGGGTGTTAAAAACATACGACCTTTTGTTTTGTCACTGAGAACTACTGACATAACTATCTTAGGCACTAGGTATGTAAAAAAGTCTAAACACTAAGTTCGATAATATGAACGGTGTACTTAATATAGCTAAGGTATCTACTAAATAACTAAATTAGAAGTAAATACCACGGTTTACTCACTAAGCATGGACTGTTTGACATATGTAATAATCACCGGACAGTAGGTCTGTACGGGAGGGTCAAGGATGCGCACACGCATGGCACAAAATCACATAACACTTCACTTTTTGTCTAACATTAGGGTTGACACCCGTACTGTTATATATATACTTACCTACTAACTTTTGCCCGCGTAAATGTAGGTGATCGGATCGCAGACGAAGTCGTCAAATAAATAGTAGCATATGTAAATTCTTGTAGTTCAAACTTACCCCGTACCAAATGTCATCAAAATCAGTTCAGTGGTTCAGTAGTGAAATCGTAATAGAGTTATTTTGCATTCATAATATTAAATAATATATTAGTATGGATTGTAGGTAATACGTATATATTTTTTATGTCATTGGATGGCAATCGAGCCGACGGCCCACCTGATATATTATAGTAAAATAATGTAGGTACTACTAAAAATACTATTTTTTGCTGTCATAGTTATAATGGCGAGCAGAAAAAAATAGCGGATCAATTAATTTAATTTTAAATGAATTGTTAATTTATTTGAATAAGGATTTAATAAATTGCTCTGACTCCATCTATATTAAAAATAATACAGCTTTGATGGCCAAGGCAAAGAGTACAAATACACACAGAAAATAAACAATTCAATTAAAAAAATCAATGTGTACTAGTTCTTTTTTCCACATTTTCACAAAAAATTCATAGATTTATACAAAAATAACTATTTTTTTTTCATGATAAGGTGGAAACCCTATCTAATACAGACCTGCCAACAGGTGTTTGCTAACCGCTTCGGACATTATTGTGGGTACTTACTGTGATTACTCTGACGTGATCGCGGTTTCGGAGTTTCATTTTTCATTTATTTAAAAATTGTGGCCTCCCACTAGGATTATCTCCTATATCGTGAGTGCCAAACATACAATTTCACATAATACAAACAGCCACACCCAAAATAACGGTTGTAGGACTAGAGCTCCGTGTGAAGGCGCTCGTCCGGGGAAGTACTACCACCGTTCCTACTTCTGCCCCAAAGCTGCCTTGTTGTGTCCCGGTTTGAAGGGTATGAATGCTGCGCTGGTGAAATTACAGACACATGAGACATTTCTACGTTGTCTCCGGGATGGCAACGCATTTGCAAGGTCTCTGGTATTGCAGATGTCTATGGCAGCGGTGACCACTTAACACTCCACTTGACCGTCAAGTCCGAGCCTTTTTTTATTTTTATAAGTATTTATCACATGACTCGCTTGAAGTACTAAACCTAAATACCTATGTCTATTGTTGCTTGTGTCTGTGGTGGAGATATGAAAAGGAGGGAACCCTAGTGCAGCCAAATATTTTGGATTGTCAATATTGCCGCACTAGGTTTCCCCTGACGGCGTCAAATTAAATAAACTAGATGATGAACTAGAGATTACGTTTGGCGAAACTTTACTTCATACTAAGGAACCGCTCCGGCTTTTCCATTTCTTTTTTCATATACATTTTGTCCGGAAAATTAGGAAGACAACAAAAAAAGAATCAGTCAAATCGGTCCAGCCGTTCTCGAGTTAATCTCTGGAACTGCTAGTCCAATTACAAAATATCTTTCACTGATAGACAGCTACACTTTTGCGGAGCGTCATAGGTTATGTTTTATGGCAGCTTGACTTCTACGTAGGCAAAGTCGCGAGCAGAATCTAGTATTCACTAAAGTATACTAACGGCATATATGTACATTCAAATTAATTGGATTGTTATTCGATAACCTAATAGCAACTTGAGTATTGCAACGAAGTATCAATGCTATTCCTATTCGATATCAGCTGGAGTCATTACGGCTATTGTACAGTCACGAGCAAAAACATGTATTCACTTAGCAACACCCGAAAGCAATTTCTTCCCAAAAGATTGATTAGAATGTCATGGTGTTACGAAGATCATATTCTGGACCCCATCCTACTATGAACTCGGTCTTATATCGACGTTGCAATCGTTCATTTCCGAGCAAATCGAAAAAAAATTGCTCAGTGTGTACATATTTATGCTTGTGACTGTACATATATTATGTAACCATACTTCTATGTGTAGAAGCCATGAAGGCTAGCCGACGATGACATTAACATACAGAATATGTGCGTTGACAGTGTTCGCTTGTTTAGCCAGATTCCAGGGAAATGAGTCAGTGACGACTGGTGAATATTTTAGTAATTTTCTTAAAAGCACTAAGTTTGTACACGTACACTGGGCGGATTTTGAACTTACAGTTATGTTTTATGTGTAAGCGGCTTTTACATGCATCACACATTTGTAATCTTTATGTAGTTTGACTGCTCTGTTAGTTTCGTGGTAAGCATGACGAAAGAGCGTGGGATCCTGGGTTCGATTCCCAGGTCAGGCATAGTGTTATCGGGTTTTTCTTAATAGGAAGCCTGGAGCCTGAAATTTGGTGGTGTGATACCCCCGTGTCTCGGAAAGCGGATAAAGCCGTTAGTCCTGAGTCTGTTCTCTCCGCGGTCATCCCGGATTGCCATCCCATTCTACTATGAGAGTGAGGAAACCGTGTACACACTTACGCATTATATCACTTTACTGACCTGCATTGAGATTGGCCTCGACCGAAGTTCGTTAAGAAGAACATATCTCAAGAACAATGAAAGACAGGCTAGAAAAAGGCTTTCTTTTAGGCTAGAAATTCACAAGACATGATCATAGCTGCTAATACTAAGGTGTATCTTTTACAGAACAATGTCGGGTCCAGTCCAGCAGTTCTCCATAGAGAAGGAATACAACAAGAAGAACATGATCACACCTGAAGATATCAAGAAGTTTAGAGACTGGGTGCACACGCAGCCGCATCTACCTGCAGAACATATTACTGGTGTGTATTAGGCGGTTATCACACTGCACAGCGCCCCGACAAGTAGCGCGGGCCGGCAGATTTTAACATCGTATGTACAAGACACACTCACGCCTGTATTCCCCGAAGGGTTAGGCAGAGGTGTAACAATGTACACCCACAGTTCGCCGGTATATTTAGGTCCCATGTAATAAGGGGCGAGCCTATTGCCATTAACCGGGCACAAATCCTAACTCCGAGCTGCTACTGAGAATTTCATAGAAAAACCCAATAACACTTTTTGCTCGACCTGGGAATCGAACCCAAGACCTCTAGCGTAGCAGTCGCGCTTAGGACCACTAGGCTACCGAGGCAGTATGTACAAGAGTTTCAATATATGTAGAAAACACGTCTCGCACAACACACAGCCGACGCGCCGACTCGCCAGTGGGTGAACCGCCTTAGACCTTTTTAACCTACGTCAAAACGAAGGAGGTTCTTCAAATCACAATAAGTGTATTGTTTGTTATTAATTAGTTTGATATTTTATCTTTGACGGTCTACGACTACATCAGATCTTTACAAAATTAATGGGTTCAGCTCCGGAGTTCATCTACCTTTTCAAATAAAATTCATAATTAGTTGAATAATCGAGTAACAAACATTTTAAAACCTTTTTGCAAAAAGGACATCCGCCGAGAAGCCTTTACTTTGGAAGATGGCGGCTTTGGTTTGTTTGTTGTTTGTGTTGGAGCGAATGTTTTTATTATTGTTTTTCACTTTGCAGTTTTTGAAGGTGGTTGTCTTTTTTGTAAAAAAGTTTGTCGTGCTGTTTTTCATAAACAAAGTTTTTTATCAAATGGCTTTTTAAACTAGATTTTTATGCTATTTTTATTATTTTGGACACGCGCGTGTTTTATAAATCAATATAATGTCCTTCATTTTTTAAATTTGAAAATGAGTTTGTGTTTGTAAGTATTTAGTTATGTAAGAGTTCAGTCAATAGTAAATTACAAAAGTTATTAGATTTTGCCCGCGTCTCGCCGTGCGTTTTCTGCGTTCTGGATGAAAACTATATCTTGTACTCCTCTCCTGGACACCGTATATATGTGTAATTTCAAGATGATTGATTGTGGAGGTAATGCATGAAAGCGCAACCAACATACAAACTCACTTTCGTATTTATACAGCTACAATAGAGCTGATACTTTGTTAATGTTTTTTTTATTATCAGGACCTGGTTAAACACTGTTTTCCCTTTTTATATTTTACTTTATTCTCTGGTACCTTGTCAATAATAGATTTCAAAGTGTATGAGGTAGGTAGTAGATACTACAATTGTTTTTCAACAAAAACCTAAGTGACATGCCAGGGGCAAAACACTGTCCAGGTAATTAATTTAATTACACGTGTAGTCAATGGAGGCTGTAGTTGGCAGCTTCCTCAATTACGGAAATTACATAATATGTCGCTTTGTTGCAATCAAAACATAATATTATCAGCAGTTAGACATTAACTGAGGTTGCTAGTCAACCATTTGTAATATAATAATGATAATGTTATAAGGATGAGCGTATTACCATTAACCGGATAGATTGAGCTTGACTTTGTGATTAATCTGTCATTATGCTAACGATGATTTCATACTGCTACTGATATCGTCATTTCGTAATGATCTAGGTGCAGCGCACGCTGGGTTGATGCTCTGTTCCTTACACTTTGCAGGATTTGTTTAAAATTGTATCACCACATTAAGATGTTCACCTGTGCCGTGGGTGCGTTTACAAACTGTAGACCCAAACTAGTGGACCCGGAACAACTCTTGCAACGCTCAGCGGCGCATTGGGTTGCGTTGCGGCTCTGCTTTTATGTTTATCGACCCCAAGAGAACATTTACAAATTTTCTTCACATCACATGAATTAGTTTTGGTTTCCGGAATTATAGTTTAATTTAATTATTTATTGTACTGTGGTACTTTGTGTGCTAGTCCGACTCGCACTTGACCGGAATTTATACATACTAATAACAATTATTAATTATTATTAGTTCATAAATAGCTATTCCTAAAAAGTCAGGGTAAATAAACTAGATGCATTGACGTAAATAAATAGAGGAAATCCTTGACTGTACGCTCGATGGAAGGCTGTAGCGCAGGCCGATGTGGAGCGCGTGTTGGTAAACGACAATTAGTGGACACGACACGATAGCAGGTATGATTACTGTATGATTAGTCGGCTCGTATAATGAGCGTGACGTCATAACTAGCCTGTGTTTGCGTACAAATGCAGGCGTTTAAGTTGTGTTAAGTGAAACGCCCTCCGACCTACGGTGAGATTTTAATCTGTGCTCTCTGAGTTATTGTTATTTCTTTTTAATTTGAACAGCTTATGTAGTTATGTGATGGACTGATCCATATTCCCCACGAGAAATTAAGATAATTTTAGGCATTAAGAGAGCGGTATCTTACACAAGTTAGGAACTTTAAAAAATGAGAACCAATATAAAATGAACTTGCTACTTAAACGAAAGATATTATGAACATGTACAACAACATGTGCGGCCGCTGTCAGCTGGGATTGGTCATCTCTAAACTGCCATGGCTTTATTGTTTTATATTCATCTTCATTGTTTTCACATATAGAAGCAACAAGAATATTGTGACCAAGATTTTGTAAAAACCAAAGTGGAAGAAAAGAGTGTCCATGGAGTTTCTTGCTCATTCTTCTCCATACCACCTACGCTTTGGAACGAGCAACTAGCTTCAACTTTAAACTGTAACTTCTTGACAATTCAAAAGTGCCTGTAAATGGTCTAATTGAAATAAATGCTTTAACTTTACAGAGACGGTGGGGAATATTTTTTTAAATCGCTTCAATTATTTAAAACATTGACTTGAAAGTTTATATCAGATATCGTGTTTCGTAAATTCTCTTAACCGCAGATAAACTAAAAAGAAGAAAAACAAAATTTACTTTAGAAGATTACTAAGAATTTAACAAATGACAGATACGCTGTAGGTAGGTTAGGTAGGTTTCTCAGCTAGGTAAGTGCCAGTTATGCCACTGCAACCTTGAAATGTTACCTGTTGATGCTCTTACAAAATCTTTATCTACATCAATGTAAAAAATCGAATTCAAAATTTTTATTGTACTTTTTTGATCTGTCGTTTTTTGTCTTGTTCTTGGTTTTGGCAAATAATATAGACTAGTTAGCGTAGTATAAATCGCGAAGTTTCAGTTGCCTTTGCTGGAGTACCTAGGAGAGCTAGCAAAAAGTTCGATGAAGCGCTTGAACGGGGTTTAAAGCTTTTGTGAAACGAGGGTTTAATAAATGAGGAATTTCAGACTCACCACACCCACGTCAATAAAGCGTGGCTGTTTTAGGACTATATAGAGAGGAATGTATCGTTAAGATTACATATGCGTACTGGCTAGCTTGAATGCTAGGCCCTTTTATTCAAGTTTCAGGTATTAATCTGTCACATAACATTTTGGCCATACTCAAATGACGTACTATTTCTGGCGATTCTGAGATTTTGGACCAAAAATCCGTTTACATGAGTTATTCCTAGTTGGTCGTTGGTTTAGTTTGAAACGATTTCAATTCACAACTGATTTAAAAATTCGTCGTATTTAATATCGCTCTGTGATGCCCTTTCGTTATCAAAACAGTCTGTCATTTAATCCAACAATTTTGACTAAATAGTTTGTGTTATATTGCAGACCTGGACCTCATTCTGACCTACCACTGCTGCAACCGAAGCTCCGAGGTGTCGAAGCAGGTGCTAGACCTCCACTACACGCTAAAGACGCTCTTCAACAACTTCTTCAAAGACAGGATCGTGGAACCTAAGATCCTGAAGACTTTAAGTTTTTAGTGAGTAGTGAATTTTAAAGATTTCAGGCAAGTAATGAATGGCGACATTTGGAGTTACGAAAATATGGCTAGTTAAAGTATGTCCAATTGGTTCCTGAAAATCTAGGTTCTAGCTTTGAACGACGTTACAGGGAGGTCGAAAGTGCCCTGTGTGGCGTCGATAAAATGATGATACGACTGCTTTGTTCGACTTGGCGGAGAAACTGCCGTGCTCCCAGATATTGACTTGATATTCAGTACCTATTATTATATTGACACGTTTTATATTGAGTAAGATGACCAGATCCCTCCTCCTTTGAGCACAACAAACCTTCTGCCATTGTGGTTAACCCATTACGACATAACCACGTATATTTATAAGTTTCTTAAAGAATACTGTTTAACATCCGAATTACAAATCATGCGTGCTAAAATTCTTGTCCTTGATACCCACCCCCTCAAAAGTCAAACCCTTAGTATCTTATGACGATCTAGTATTAATATTGTTATCTGGATAAACTGCGTCTGCAAGAACTGGTTCGCTTATAACTTTACATTTAAATCTCTCATTGCAGTGTACTAACTCCTCTAGAAGTGCGGGGTTACGATGAATCCGCCATTTTCTTCTGTAGACTGCTTGACTACGACGCAAAGAACTTCGTCTTTGCTGATGCTATCAGGTAATATTTATTTTTTATCTAACGCATTGTTACTATTATCTTAAGACATTCCAAAGTTGATAAAGGTGACCTTTATCAACTTTGGAATGTGTACTAAAAAATTGCCTGATGAAACTTTAAGAGCAAAACTAGCAACGGAAATTATTGCTCTTAATATTTCATCAGGCACTGATTATTAGTGCAAACCAGACAGGTCGGTGCAGCAGTACATGTTCGTCATCTTATGTCGTGATTCAAATAAAAGAGGTCTTCTAATCAGCTCTTTCTTATTTTGCAGGGCTTGCCTGATGCTTGTGGATCTCTGGCAGTACGAAGAGGGCACTTGGCCAGGGTTCATGATCCTCATTGACCTGGACCGCTGCACCTTGTCACACATCGCCAAGCTCGACCTTCAGTCTGTGCAGCAGTTCCTATATTTCCTGCAGGTAATGCAAGAGGATATGATGTGACTCCTTCTAGCCGATAAAACCTTTTACTTTATTGTAATCCTCCATGTTGATGTACTTACATAGTATTTATTTATTGTACCATCCTTTACATTTCAGGAAGCCATGTTGCTAAAAATCAAAAGTCTACACTTCCTCAACGCACCATCGTTCATGGATAAGCTCATGATGATTCTGCGGCCGTTCTTGAAGAAGGAACTCCTCGACATGCTGAGCATCCACCAGATTGGAGCCAAGACACTCGAGAAGTACATGCCGATGGAAGGACTTCCGAAGGGAGCTGGTGGGGAGTTCAAGAGTTTGGAGCAATGTAAAGGTGAAATTAAGAACTTTGTTGATTACTGAATTTCATAATTAAACTGCAATTATTTATTAGTCCTTCACAAACAATAACAAATAATTCATTCCACCATTTTCTTCAAACCACGTGAGCTTTGTTTCGTTTCACACTTTCAACTATTTAAAGTGTTTCAACCGTTCCATTTCAAATTAAATTATTTGGAATTAATTAATTAATTATTTGGCATTATTTTAATAATTACCGGTCTTTCAGATGACGTGATAGCAAAAATAAAAAATTCGAAACACTTCTTCGCGGAGGAGAACATGAAACGCGTGGTGGAAGCCAAGAGACCTGGCAAGCCGAAGACCATATCCGACATCTTTGGTGGGGTGGAAGGATCCTTCAAGAAGCTGGATATTGATTGACGAAGATACCATAGCATAAGAAGTAGAAGAGTTGTATGAGAGTACCACATTGTTTGGTGGGTTCATTTAGGAATGTTATTATAATGTTAAGTATTGTAGGCGATGAGTGGAGTATGTATTTTTGTTGAAATTAAGAAAAATAAAGCTTTGAAAATTCAATGAACACAATGTCATGTGTTAAAGGAAAGTAGGTATCATGAAAAAGAATACTTCAACAAAACATAACACTTCTACGCTGTTGGGTAAAAGTCATAATAATATAAAAACCAGAAGCTAAAGCGTTCGGAACAAGTAGGTACAAAGCATTTTTCTTATGCACTGGTTCTGATACTTTCTATCTTGGACATCGTTCAAGGGTCCATTAGGATCCAGTAGTTATTTTTGTTCCTGACAGTTTACCAAAGGCGAGGGAAACCACTCAGTTTTAAAATCTATTTCCTGTCCTAATCTATCTCCGTCTAGTCATCTCTGGAAAAAGCCATGTTTAGACAGATGTGAACTACTCCATTTCTAGACAATGATTGTATCAATCAAAACCCAGAATAATATCTTTAATATCAACAGGCTATCTGTCAGCCTGTAGATCAAATCTTGATTGAATTGTAACAACATTCGAGTACAAGTGAGTATAAATGCGAAAGTAAGTTGGTTTGTTTGTGATTTTTTTATGGCTAAACCACTGAACCAATCATCCTAAAATTTTGCATTATCAGGTGTACAGAAACGGACATAGTGGTACCTTTAATCCCAAAAAAGTGCTGTTCAATTCCTGAGGAAAAGAATGTTCTTATGGTAATGGATGGCGCCACATGTCTACCGAATCATGATTGAATTATAAATATAACATTTACGTGGACGAAGTCGCGGGCAAAAGCTAGTGTATTAATATTAGTTATACTAAACCACTAGTTTATAGACAAGTACATCTATTCTTCCTAATTATTCTCAAGGTGATCTTGGCAGCGTTAAAACAATAACATCTGGCCATCACCACCGCAGTTTGCTTGATCTATCCCAAGCTTCTCTGTTGATTGTTTTAATTTTTCATATTAATAGTTCATTCGAAAAACAAAACAACGAACAAAAGTCGACAGAAAGCCAATGACAAGTCTTCGCGTTTAGACTTATAATAGAATTTGTGTAAATTTTAAGTTCAATAATCTTCAGTAAACATACATATTTAAAGTGGAAATTAAAAGCCTCTCGGTATTTATAGATAAAACGAAGGTTAATAATAATGCTTTGAATAAAATTTTCAAAAAAAAAAGTAATTCAAACACTGTCGTTAGTCATTTGAATTTCAAATGATTACAAGGACTCAAGCACCGGATAATACCTAACCAGAATTTAAAAAAAAATTATACGGATGCGGTCGTGTTATTAAAAGATATTTAATATTTATCTTGAGCTTATCATTTTTCATCCGGTATTAAGTACATATAAATCGTAAGAGCAAAGATCAAGTAATCACCTGCTCGTAGAGCCATGGATTTACCGTGGTTTTTACGAGATGGATGATTTATTACTAGCATGCCAATATCGCCAATAGTTTCGATGAATCACTCGACACCAAAGAATTATACAAATCTCTATATAGTCAACTGAACCTACCCTGAAATTTTCTATTTCAATAACACCAATAAAAATTTTTAACGTCATTTACGAGAAAAAGTAATTGAATCTAGTTGCTCCTGCTAAAAGATAGTTTTGTATGAAGGAGAAAGGGCAAGAAACATCATACTTCCTTTTTTCAAAAATATGTATTACAATTTATTTATTTATTTTTAATTACAACGACCTGCGCCAATTACAGTAATTAATAGGTAAACACATAACAACCAAAAACATATTTCTAAAACAAATAACAAGTCAGAGGTAAAACGTACCTACTAAACAATAACTTTAATATTTTGTGTAAATGAATTGTAATTTTGAACACGTGAAGATGATGAGCACAACCATTATATTCTGCGAATGGAAACGGAGTACAATATGTGGTCTACCTTTAAAATATCCATACAATATTGTAGTACATTTATTCAATGTCTTCTCGAACTCTGGTTTCCACTCTGTGATTCGCCGAAAATTATACCTGGTTCAAAATAGTTATATAAATTCAAGTTATGTCAAAATTTAAAGGTCAGCACAACCTAAAAACTGAGAGAAATCGCCGAATCATAAATACGTAGACTTATAAAAAAACAAGCAGTAGGTCAACCGCTTGTCATGCTGAGTTGCAATATTTTTTCTCTAGTATTCTAGGCACGTTTTAAGTCAAGCACTAAAAGGCTGCTAAGTTTCCTAATTCCACAGTGTAAAAACTAATTAGTACCCTGTGAGTGCATACATAAGACCTTGATTATGACGACGTAATTGATCTGTCAATCAATCAACTCCGCGTTGCAGTTCACTGTTGGACAAAAACATATAACCCAACAACACGTAATCCTCTTCTTTTGGTAATCAAAGCGGTTTTCTTCAGGATTGCAGTCCGTTCCACGTAACGTTTGATTTGCGTAATGGAGAAACTGAGGAGATGTGGTGCCTGATATACCTTTTTTCTTGTTGCCGAGGTGGGAAATCCTCATGGATGTCCTAAGCCCCGGGGGTGGGTGGAGGTGTTTGTCAGACTCTTACTGATTAAAAACCACCCCGGTGTTCCTTTAAACCCTTACCGTGGGGATTTCAGAATTTCAGGAGCGTACGCGCCTACCTCGTTCGCCGACTGTTGCTGGTCTATCTCTGCGCGTCTCCTCAGGTACCCTGATATACATACAGGAACCCTCAAGGAGTCGGCGGTTTTGGAAAGGGGCCTTAGCTAGTTGATTCTTCAGCATGCAGTCAGCAGATATCCATGTAATGACCCATATGTATCCATGTTCTTCGTAATAAATCACTACAATAGTCGTATCATTCGTTTTCCTTTAACATCGAGAAGAAGGGATGCCAAGCTAAGTCTTTAAGTATAACAACTTAATAAATCCGCCATACGATTAATTTTGTATCTAATGTTTGTCACGACACGGTCATGAAATCATATTGTAGAAAAAAGGAACGCGGATGTACAGAATTTGTTATCATTGTTCAAAATGTTAGACATTACGTAATACGTTGATTAAACGCTTCATACCATCACACCTGTATTCCCCGAAAGATTAGGCAGAGGTGTACCAATGTACACCCACAGTTCGGTATGTTTAGGTCCCATGTAAAAGGGGGCGAGCCTATTGCCATTAACCGGGCACAAATCCTAACTCCGAGCTATTACTGAGAATTTCTAGAAAAACCCAATAACTCTTTTTGCTCGACCCGGGAATCGAACCCAAGACCTCTAGCGTAGCAGTCGCACTGGGCTAACGAGGCAGTCTAAACGCTTCGTGTTATGTAAATTATCCACTACAATAAAAGACAAAATTAAACAACACTTCTTTAAGCTGCTTATTTGGGAAGGTGTGCTTTCTCAGTTATACATTTAAAATAGACTGGATTCTGCATGGGACTTCGCCCGCGTGTTTTTTTCACCTGCGTTTAGTTACGTCTTGCGATACTGCTCTGTCCCTGTGCGTTTTAGTGTGATGTTATATAGCCTGTTTCTCAGAAATAATGTAACTATCTATTGGTGCAAAAATTTTTCAAATCGGTCCAGTGTTTTGAAGCTTGTTGGGTACGAACAAGCAAAAATGATTTCCTCTTAATAATAATAGTTTAAAAGTACAGATAACTTGGTTGCGGGAAGCGAGCACACCTCGGTAGCTATAATATCTTTTTTATTAAGATTACTATCAAAACATGACGTATAACACAAGTGAAACTACTCAGAACTTTGAACCATAAAATGTTACAAAGGACCTACCTGTGTCACCTTCAAACACGTTACTCGACTACTTTGTCGTTACAGAAGCGACCAGCTCGGTGGATGATGTGCACCCGACAATATTACACACTATTGTTTACTTTGTTTATAAATCATACCCTCGTTGGAACTTTCGTAATAAAGTATAAGTCTATCTTGTATTTGTTTTTTCGTGTGATCGATAATTGTAACGTACGGTACAACGTAATAATGGAAACTGGTGAAAGGTGACGCGTTGATGTCTTTCTCAAGTTCAAATGCTCAGTGAAAAGAGAACGTTCAGTCGAATTGCAGTTCACAGAAAAAGGCTAAACTTATTGGAAATTGCTCAAAAGGACCAAAAAGTAATTTCACTATGCTGAAGATTATTTATAAAAAGATAATAATATAAATAGAGAATTACCCAAGCACGCAAGAGATGTCGTGGTGCACAACCATGTATCAAAACCATATTTTCCTTTACTTTCTTATTACGAATATGGGATGGCAATCAGACACAAGAGATCATGCCCAGGACCAACGGATTTACGTGTTTTCCCAGACACATGGTGTCACACCATAAACTTCCAAAATCCGGGCTTATTAAAAAAATCCCATTGGAAAACCCCGCTAGCACTGGCCTAAGAATGACCAATGAGGCTTTTGTCTCTATTTGAGATAATAAACCAAACGCAAGTGACTTTCTTTCTGATCAATGAGCATTTTCACTTTTTAAGCCGAACTTTAAAATGTTGTCACCACTTACGTCAGCTCAGCCGCCGCAGTTTACTTGTCCCGTGCGTAGCCTGTCAAAGCCTTTTATAGCGGTACATAGCTTTTGGAGCAACTCAACCGACTTAGTAGTATATGTGAGCCCGCGGCGACAACACGCGTGCAGTGACTTTATATAAATTAATGACAACAGAATTGTAGGACGTAATCAATTAATAAATATTTAGTTTTATGTGAGTATCGATATTATCGTGCTTGTGGTGTTGGTTCGTTTCAGGAGTATTTAGAAATGTAAGGAGAATTTTATATTACTATTTACTCGCTTTTGCCCGCAACTTCGTCTGCGTGGATATTTTCACCCGTGTCTAAACTACTACTACTTACTAGACTATACTAATATAGTCTTTGGTTACTGCTCCGCACCCGTGTGTTGTAGCGTGATGTTGTATAGCCTATGACACTCAGAAATCGGTTCAGTAGATCCAGAGATTACCCTCTGTAACCTCACACCTTTATAATATTACTAACGATATGGTGGGAGGAGCAGGTATAGGTTTTGGTTAGGCTAGTGTTTTGTTATCGAATAAATGCTGAATGGGCCACGTTGACGTTAACATTTTGTTTTTATTGAGCAAAGGCTGGTCAATCCCAGGCCCGCGGACTACAATGTGGCTTACCAAGGCATTTTAATTTGCCCGTATTAAATTTGACGATTTACATATTAAACGACATTCAGTATGCATTCATATTTATAGTTTTTGTAGATATACTTAGCTAGCTATTCATTTTTATCGGTTTTTAAAAACGTACAATACAGGGTGGGACATGGTGACGCAAACATTTACAATACCAAAAACAAAACTATTGTTTCATACATTGTATATTTGGAATAGGTGTTTTTGTTTCAAACCCGCATTGTGACCCTACTGGACAAAGGCCAATAGCCTTCCAATCATCCCTATGCGTTGCCTTCTCTATTCAATTACCTACGAAAAATGTTAACGCTTCAGGGTCTAGAATCATGTGCTGTATTCATGGTTAAAGTTTGTGGTGGAAAATCCTGTAGCAATCCGAAAACAAAACAAATTAAACAATAAACCATAGAATAAGTGAGTAAGTACACCTATTACTTGCAGAATAAGTGTCTTTTAAGTATGGAATAATTACACCTGAATTATATTTAATGGCCGGCCGCTTGATGTAAGCACATAATATACGCAACATTGAGGAGAAGTATAAATTGCTAGTTATATACCCAGCGAAATCATCCGCCGTCAGTTACGTCTTTGGTTACTGCTCCGCTCCTATTGGTCGTAGCGTGATGTTCTGTACGCATAAACCTTCCTCTTGAATCTGTTAATGAAACCGCATTCGCATCTGTTGCGTATGTTAAAAGACGTAAGCGTACATACAGCGGGAGGGACTTTGTTTATACTATGTAATGATGACGTGAAGTATTTACATAGGATGCTCTATTGGGCTATAAACTATAAAAACGGTTTTATTATCAACGTAAGTACTACTTAATTGTACCGTAAATGGGTGCCTCTTCATTGATTACCTTCGGTTTCAGTGGATTTCAATGGTTAGTTAATAAAAACGTATTTAATTTATCAATAGAGTTGGAAATTCCTTTATCACGTGCATACACATAATTTTAAACTCTATTTGAAATGTATTTTAGTTTATTATCAATTAATAAATGGAAAATGCCCGAGTGTTAGTGTTATTATAAAACCACAGTATCTTGCCCGTGACTAACAACAACCCAACATAACTAATTGATAGTTTATAGCAATACTACATCTCCTAGCTCTATGAGCCTGCATGGCGTAAGGTAGAATGTAGTTATGTATTACCTTATGCGTACCTACATTGTTAGCATATAACCAAATCTGAATCTATATATCAGTTGGTTCTAAAAATATTTTTCCACTTTCTGATCATACGATCGTCTCCTAATTTGTCTACATAATATCGTCTAAACGTATTCTTATCTGCAACGATATACACACACAATAGTACAGCAGTCTGTGATAGTGCGGACAGATATGCATGACGGGTTTATATTATGATTAAATATTTATTATGTAAATACAACTAATATAGATTATAGATAAATTAAATTACTTAAATAAAATTACGGTCGACCGACACGTGTAGGCAGCCATGGATGATCCGGTCTTCTAATAAAACATCGCTAAGGTACCATTTAAAACGTAGTCTAGACATATTTTTGTTAAAATAACGCCAACTCGATTACTCGTAATGGACAAAACAAGTTTGAAATTAAGGTATTTAGTGAAAAACTAACTAACTACATGCCTAGATATTAGTGCCCTTATTCTATACACAAAAAATATCTCGTGAAAATATGAGAAGCATATATGTTATATGGAGCTATGTGCACCAAGGAATATGTTTGGTGGATATCAAACGCATCCATAGCAACGTAGCATAGCACATCCCTGGTGGAAAAGCACCCTTAGTCCCGTCCTGCCTGCCTGTCGGCTATTTTATGCCAGGTTGTTAGTGTACCTGCACCTACGAAACAGAAGATATTGCTAGTATAGGGAAACGTTCTTATTTTTTACAGAAGAAATTCTGTTCCCGAGAAATTGAAGTAATTCTTGAAATGAAACACAAAGGCAGTTTTTCTACAGTAGAAGATACCTTGATATCTGTCTATTTTAGAAAGGCCTACCAAACTTTTCTTCACTATAAAAAAATTAATTGGCCTCAGCTCGCAGGCGGGACAAGTTTCGAGCATCCAAGGCCATCCACATGTTTGTGTGATTGGGTAACCAGCGCTAGATAGTATCTTGTGCCTTTTTCGGAACTTTAGGCTTGGTTTGTGAATTTCAATATTTACGTCTCATGATACGAAACTTCTCCAAATTAAGTTAATGAACAAAATGTTATCATTCAGGTAGCTTAAAATTTGTATTTTTGCAAGTTAGAATGCGAAAAGTTAGTAAGTAGCTTCCTAACCGTTGGTTTTCAAAGAAAATCGACGCATTGTCAAGCGCGTGTAACGATCGGCAGTTGACAATTCAGTTGACCAATCAGAGCAGCTTACGCACGCATGTCAAAAACACCATTTATTATTCCAGAACAATGGCAATAAAAGGAATATCGCTAGAAGATGAGTACAAGAAGAACACGGGCACAACCCCAGACGACATTAAGAAGCTACGCGACTGGCTGGGCACGCAGCCGCATTTACCCGGAGAACACATGACAGGTAGATAAGATCTATCTTTATGATTCTTTTTTGTTTTGTTTTTGAATAAATCCTTTGTTCATCCATATTCATATTGACATTTACGGTCTAATGGAGGTATGGTTCAATGACCGGTTCGGGTTAAATGTAGACTTTTCTAACAGAAAAATCTCTGTAGTTGTCGCTGGAATTTGAAGGCTCGCCATGGATGCATGAGACTCATAACTGGTTAAGTGTGGTGACGTATCACCACATTTAACCAGTTAGTACTAGTTCAGTTAGTACAGTGTTACTAAGTCCGTAGACTACCGGATCTACCGCTGGGATTTCCAAACTTGAGCAGTAGTACCTCTTTTTTGAGAAATATTGGAAGCCATTATTTAATGCAGAAATTGAGTGTCTGGAACCAATCTTGTGATTAAATAACGGTTTAAAAACCTCACTTGATTTCTGTCAATGATTTCCAGTAGTTGTTTAGCCGTTGTTATGCAAATTTTACGTATAATTTAATACATAATTCAATGCACCGATAAATCAATATTGAATTAACTATGCGCAAATAAAAATGACCATAGATATTCATAAAAAATACTTGAAATAATAAATCATAGACCTCGCAAAAAATAAGCAGAATAATATAATTGAGCAAAAAAACGTTGAGGATTAGTCCCGTTACATTTATTAATTGCTTATGTCTACTGTTGTTGGTTCCGACGCTGTATAGCGAATTATTTAACAAGTACATGTTGTCAAGAAGTACCTACAGTACCTAAGTATCTATTTTCGTCCGGATAGTTTTTCTGTTTTTGTTACTTGTGTTTTATAAAATTTGTATTTGCGCGTGTCAACGTCATTATTTGGTTGTTATGTCAGTTGGTTACACGTAAAAGTTCGTTGTCACAAAATCCGTCTAGACAGGACAGTACCGCGACATACCGGGAAGTCATTCATCCGTCTCTACGCAGACCATGGTCCTCCTTTCATCTTGCGCCGCATGCCCTGTCACCTGCATACGTGAGGACCTACTGACTGCGTCAGCGGATGGCGTTTTAGCTGAATACTGGGCCAAATAGTTTTCTAAAAGTATATTATTCAATATCAAAGTCATCAATACGCTAAGATAAGAAAGAGGACCTTATAGCTAGGTATCGTAGTCGTTTTGATATTGACTTGTTTAATATATGAGAATTAGAAACATAAACATGTTCAGAAGGTGAAACTTTGCGGAAGGTGGCTAGCAAAAACAACGTCACCACCGAATATCCGTATAGTTACATTTGTTGATACTTATGCTCCTTCTCCTGAAGAAGTAGGTCAATGGAATTGGCCCAGAACCTCGTACCACAAATTGGGCGCCATTAGTGACGTCCACCAATTCCTCAGGAGTGAAGGGCACACGCGATACGATAACAAGTGTGCTATTATTGAAGCAACAGACCACATTTCCACGCTGGAATCCTTTACAAATGTTCATCTGAACAGGTTTCTTGATTCGATCATCTTGTGTTCGGACTCTGTTTATAGATTTCCAGGTTAGCCAAAGATACTAATGACCTGGTGGAATTTTTCCAATAGATGTACCTACGTTCTAACTGAACGTCCACGAATGTGTCTAGCTTTAAGCCATTGCACGCCTTGATATAGTGTGCAAAAAAATAAAATGGAATGCATTAAATGACACGAGTATGAACAGTAAGAAAAATGGCAAACAGCGTAACTACATGAACTACCTGCTGTGGTAACAACCGATACTTACCGTCATCTCAGTAAAGATTACACTAATTAAAACACACAGTAATTTACTGCACAAGGAAGTTACCATTTGAACCTACCATTATATAATAACGGTAATGACACCCAACCTTGATCTGTGCCTACCTACCTACAAAACAAGTTTTTTTTAATTCTGATTTTGTCAAGATAATTATTGGATAAGTACACATAGCACAAGCGTTAAGTGTGCAGGGAAGAAATAAACATGTATGAGCTATTAGAGTAGTGAATGTCAATGTTATTAATTTATTTATTTGAACTGTATTGGTCGATGGAAAAGAGAGCTCCGGCTCTGAGACTAATGTTATAAAGAAAAATAATGTATTCTACGCGAACAATACGCACGATAGACGAAACATAAAAATAATATTACAAAGTGTCGACTAACATGACATTAGTCTCATGTAGTATGAGGCGACTTTATTGAGACAAAATCAAAGAAAGAAAGTGCTACTGAAAATTTTCTCCTCGAACCTCAATAACAGTAATTCCGTTCTCGGGATCAAACCAGCTGTCTCGCTTGTGGCTACAAAATCTAACAATAAAAATATCACCAACTTTTTTAAGCACTGAAAATATTTAGGTAAGAATGTACCAAGCGACAAGTACATATGTATTTATTTATTTATAGTCAGCGCGAATCATGTTTAGTTTGTACTGTTACATCAAATTGCTGCATAATGATTTCAGAAATCAATTTAAATCGCATTATTGTTTTGCATGTATTAAATGAATCGTTTTACCGTAAAATAATTTGCTACACAACTGAAATATAAAATTATTAGACGTATACGTAGGAAGCGATGCGGAATTAGTTTTTCATAAACGTTGTCTCTAGTCATACATACTTACATAATCTCATGCCTTTTTCCCATGGAAGTAGACAAAAACCATAGAACCCCACCTGCTACGATCCTTACATACTTAGATCAATAAGTTTTTAAACTTAGTTTGTCAGTTTTCTGTCAAATAACTTACATAATTTAAAAATGATGAACGGTAACTCAAAACTTATTATTTTCCATTACAGGTTATTGAAAACATAAACCAATGGAAAATATCGTTTCCCATCAAAAGGATTGATTTCAAAATAATTTGTAACCACATACATTATCATTTTAAAATTAATCTATTTGACGGGAAACTAACAAACCACAAGCCTTCAGAAATAGTGCCCTTGTTCTCAGATTTAATCGAGCTTAGTTACTTATTGACAAAAATATGATAAGATTAAATGTTAGTGTGGACCGCGCTATCACTACAGGTGTTTAGAGTTTCGCAAGTTTTTTTAAATTGATTTTGTACTACCTATGTACAGAGAAGAAACGAGGATCGTTCACTACGCTTGCTGACTGCGACTGAGCTATTTTAACTCACGTAACTATTTTCAAAACAAACGGTACCTACTTACCTGTACAGGTAGTCGGATTCCGGACCCAAACTAAAAATAACCATATGTTGCTGGTACCTAAGGTGTAATTCACTTATCATAACAAGGTCGCAACTGTGGGGCCGCAAATTGCACAATCCATGTAAAATTATAATGACAGCAAATACAAAAATAAGATTATTATAAAAACCTGCAAGGTTGCCGTACAAAAACGAGATAAGAATCAAGTTTTAAGAGCGTACCTATCCAAAAATAAAATAAACTTAATAAAACCTGTAAAAAAAATATTTTGTACCTACTTTTTGGCAATGAACGGTTTTTTAAATATTAAGAATAACACAGCCATTCTTTTTTTGTATTCTGATAATCCTGCCTGTAGAATCAGTTAATGGGGAAAATTATGTTTGGCTTTTAACATTAACCTACCTATGAAAAGATTTGTGCCCATGCTATTAAAGTCAAAGTCAAAGCGTTTATTACAATTAGAGCGTTCACAGGTGCTTTTGAATTGTCATGAAGTTACATTTAAAGTTGAAGCTAGTTGCTCGCTCCAAAGCGTAGGTCTCTATGGAGAAGAACGAGCAAGAAACTCCACGGACACTCTTTTCAAAAAACGCATTTTTCCATTACCTAAGCATCAGAACACTAAACATCATATAAAACTTTACATATCTATGCAAATTCCAGCTGAATCGAAAACTGAAAAGTAGGCCAAATTTCACTCGTAAGATTTGATTGCACACAAAGACGCACTGACAAAGATGAAATGAAAGCTTTTTAAAATATTGTATTTTGAACCAGCCTCTGATGGATACGTAGGTATTTTTCATAAACAATCAACTCAGCGGATCGCAGTTCATTGTGAGACCGGCCTGCCCCAAGTTGCACCTGTCCCCAATGGGGTCAAAGGCCTTGCTATAAAATATTACAGTGAAACAATTCAATCGCAAACTCAACTGTGCTACACAGACAAACAAAACGTTCTCTTTAAAGCTGGTCAGCATGTAAATTACCATTGTTCCATAATTGGCACCTATGGAACAATAATAATAGACTCATTCAATAAATATAGGTAACAATGTAAGTCAAGTTATCTGTACGATCTGTCATTGCCCAATAAATTGAAATGCGGCGAAAAAACGATCTAAATAATACATATACATTCCAATCCATACATATACATTCATATATATCCGTACATAATGTATTTCCATTTTATTCTACGAACCTACAATTCCAATTGGGTAAATGTCACCATTAAACAATGATTCCAAGACACAACACACAATCCGATTTATTTTTAAATAACAATAAAATTAGATTTGTAGTTGCTTTGAAATCAATAAATAGTGAGTGAATGTAGATGTTAAAACAGTGACGTTACGGTTTAGTATTGTCGTACACAATTTATGAACAAAATTAAAACTACTTTATTTATGTATGTAAAAATGTTGAGGTTTTTTTTAATGTTGTTGTTTTACGCTAGCACTAAAATTGGCACCGGCATTTTATTTCTACGCCGATATTGGTTAACTGGGAGAGAGTGCATTAAGCCTTTGTACCTTTTGTTGCTTAAAGTTTAAATTAATTAATTCTGAATGTATTTACCTACTAAATATAAAATACTTCTAGGTGTGTTCCCGGGTTTTCCTATTCTAAAGAACATTAGTATTCATAAATTAGCCACCTTAGTATTCAAGTCACAAAGCTTAGGTACTCTTGGTTTGCATAAGGTTGAATGATAAGTCATCTTATAAGACAACAATGATGTACCCGCGTAGGTGAGTGTTACTTAACTACTCCTTTGGTCCCATGGTCGCTCGAGTGTGGAGCCCTGGGTTCGACTTCTAAGTGTGGCAAAGGATTACTAGGTTTTTTCTTTAGAAATTTCTCAGTAGCGGCCCAAAGTTTGGAAGTCGGTGGTGTAAACAACCCCTATGAAGCGGAAAGTACGTAAAGCTGTATGTATAAGTATGTAAAGCTGCGGAAAGTACGTTGGTCTTGTGACTGATCTCTCCCCGGCCGTGCCTGATTGCGGTCCCATCGGACTAAGAGAGTAAGGGAAGAGGGAGTGCAACTGTGTTTGTGTACACACTTATAATAATATCCTACGTACTTGGCTAGTTTTCATTAAGATAGAAGAAGAGAGTATTAAAGAAAGTAAGTGCAGATTCATCTTAGCTTTATTATTATTAAATATTTACAACCTTAAAATTAGTTTAAAAACCTTAATATCTTTAATAAGTGCCCAAAAGACTGGCGGCATTGCTACGTTGGATGGCAATGCTTAACCTCTGGCCAAGGTAAAAGCCAGCCTTTGGGTCAAGAGAAGTGTCAATCAACCATTTAGATAAACCAATAAAAAGGCTATGGGCACACCGACCCCACGGCCCGAGGGTTTCCACCCCAAACGGCTCGAAAATATTTTTATAAACAAGGGTACTTACGCCGGTTGAGGTATTCTGCAGCCGCAGCAACTTAGAAAAAAAAATGAAAAACATTTGACCATTAAACAACATTATCATACAATCGTGGAGCTATTTAGTACACAATGTTTAATCACACCTTCGTGAGATTCATCATTATCTGATGACAGCTTAACAGTTTCTAATTCAATTTAATTAACTCCACGATAACTTCCGCTATAGCCCATTAGCTCAGTCCTCTATAACGTCAGATTCCCGTTCAAGTCCCATATTGGTCATTAGTGAATAATGAGTACATTTTATCGTGACTTAATAGTTATCTAATCTGTTATCAAACTATTGCTGGATAAATATATGTCTGAATTCGTCTTCATAACAAATAAGAATAACACTTTAAGTTATCTTTAGTTCCACCGGTTTTTCGATAATTCCCAATATCATGCACACAAAATAAAATGTTTACCTGAACAACACTGACATCGGTAAAGAAAAACATCGTGAGGATACCTGGACTTATAATTAATAAATGTAAGTCTGACATCGTTAATCCGTTTTTTTCAAAGGCAGTGATCAATGCTCGTGCCTTCTCTGATGAAAGGAGGCCTTTGGCCTGCAGTAGAACAGTGATGGGCGGTGGGGTGGGATATATAAGAAAGAAATGCCTTAAATGATCTCACGGAAACATACAAATTATCGTGTGTTAAGTTACATCAAAACGTACGTATAGGTTACACATGTGGCTAGTTAAATTCCATTTAGGCGTTAAAGTGTGAATGAATAACAAACATCCAAACGTATTTAAACCTTCCCCTATATAATATTAAAGTAAGAAAGTTAAACTAGTAACTGCTAATAGTCCATACTAACCCTAAGTCCTAGGTAGGTATTATTATCTGTTACTTTCTTAGTAAGCACTAGACCGCTTACAAACAAGATTTTTAATTCAGTAGATAATATTTTATTTTAGAGTGGAGTTACAGCTAGTTTATTTTAGAGTGGAGTTACAGCTAGTTTATTTATTATTAGTAGGTCTTTATAAGAGCTAATCGTGTTTTGCTATGTTTTTATCAATAACTTCTTTTTGTTCCCTCACTAGCCGGGACGCTAAGTTTTTGTAAAAGTTTTTGTCGGTGGCGATGGCGACCTTCGGATTACATTATTATCTATTATTAATCAAGTGTGTAGCTTATCTAATAATACGCAATCTGCACCTTGCCCTGTTTGTACTTTACAGAGTAATACTGCAATACAGGAAGTTTTTTTAATCATCACCTTCCTGCCCGTATCCCCATGTTACTTGGGGTCGGCGCAACACGTTCTCTTCTCCCATGCCGTCCTGTCCGCATTTTTCTCAATGCGCAAATGTTCAATAGGTACTTACATAGTCTTTTGAGAATTCTAATAAATACGTATTTTTTATTTTGATATGGTTTAGTAATTAAAAATGTAAGGTATCGTTTAGGAAAGATGTTTACATTGAAACCTAATTTATGAGTACTTGCCGCCGCCGGCAAGCGACTGTGGCGCGGTACCTAGGTAGGTATTTAGGTACCGAGCAGGTATGGTCCACGCGTCGAGTCGGGTTACTGACCGATAATTTCATTAGCTTATGACCTAAACAATTTCAGTTCCAAAATGCAAAAAAATAAAACATAAAAAAGTATTGAACAATTAATGGAAATGTGTTCTATTACCAATACTGAACTACCAAAAAAATAATTCCGTACAATATTTTAAAAACTTTTATGTATTGTTTTTCAAAGGTGTACCTTTACCATATTGCTTCATTACATGGCAATACATTCACAGTAATTACTACTCTTGGCCGATTGCCATGGTCGGCGGCTAGGTTGTGACGTCATCATTTAAAAATGTGACGGGTATGTTGGTGCCAAGTGAAATAGAAGGCTTGAGTTGCTAAGAGGACGGGTGGGCCGTACATCCCAGGACACGACCATAAATTCTTTGCTAAGATTCACACCATCAAAATACAGGCCGAGTTGTAATTCACTGGCCATCTGCAGGGGGTAAACGATAAAACACGATCAAAATGTATCGAACAGCTGATTGTTTCCATATTAATTTAGAATTGGTCCCATAGCAAAAATTGTTCATATTTATAAGTTCTATGACCCCTTGAAAAATGGCCACTAAATCAACCTTTACGACCGAATGAAAGCCGGGTCACGTCACGTTACACACCTAACGTTTAGTATGCTATTCGTATTACAGTTTAGCAAGATGTACAATATTGTAGTAGCTAATCAGTATGCTAGACACATTGTCTACGCTCAAGAGTATCGACCTGATAAACTTGGACACGGATTTTGCAATCGTCAATCAATAGGCTAGGCAGATTGTCTAGTGTGATGGTTAGCAAAGAAAATATTACTCATGCCGATTATGGTAACAAGATTGAGGAATCACCAAGAGTTAGGCAAAAGATTGTATAGGTACCTATATTTTGTCAGATATGTTCCAAGTCCCCAATAATCGAGCTCAATTCTTCTGGGCGGCTTATGAGGTCCCGACCCGACGAAATAACCCAAGGTCAGCTGACACACTTGTTACCACTAGACCAATGAGGCCAAGTCCACGACATAACAACTAAGCAATCTTTTTATATTTCCTAGATCTGGATCTGATCCTCATCTACCACTGCTGCGACCACAGCGCGGAGGTGTCGAAGCAAGTTCTGGACCTCCACTACACCCTCAGGACATTGTTCACCAATTTCTTTAAAGACAGGGCCGTGGATAACAAGACTGAACAAAATCTGCATATGGTGTAAGTACCTGGAACATCTAAAGATGATTCCATTCTTCTCTCCATATCTATTTTTACTATTATCTTTGAACCGGAATCTTGGGATAACTCAAATAATCAGCTGATCGTGTATGTTCCAGTTTACTCCAGCCATTACCGACTCGGTCCAGGGATGGTGATGCCGTGTTCTACTGCCGTCTACTGGACTACGAGCCTAAGAACTTTGAGTTCGCCAAGTCACTCAGGTTCGTCAAATGTAGACTAATAAACCAAGAGAATTACTACGATTAGAAATTTGTATCATCTACTACTACTATAAATACAATGACAGGTCAGTGCTGATGATCCTGGACCTATGGCAGTTTGAGGAAGGCACATGGCCAGGCTTCGTGCTGATCTTCGACCTGGAGGGCCTTAGGCTGGGCCATCTCACCAAGCTTGATGTGCAGACTATTCAACAGTTTTTGTACTATTTGCAGGTTAGAGAACTACACATTATTTTCTATTGACAGCGATCTGTTAATTGTTGGACATCTCGGATTATAACTAGTGCCTAAAGGCATTTTCCGACTGTTAGTTCCCGACGTCGCAAATACATAATTAAAAGTAAATAAATTAAACCGTAATTCAATAGAAAATTGGTAGAGACCGCCATGACAGTACGTGTTGACCCGAACAATTTTTACTATGGGACCAACTCTTAATGAAAAAGAAATCAGCTGTTCATTACATTTAGATCGTGTTGTGGTGCATTTTTTAAGGAAACAGGTTTTCCCATTATTTTATCTTTGACATTTATTACTACTACTTGTCTTTCAGGAAGCTATGTTAGTAAAAATAAAAGGTCTGCACTTCCTCAACGCGCCGTCCTTCATGGACCGTCTCATGATGATGATCAAGCCGTTCATGAAGAAGGAACTTTTGGAAGTGCTGATCATTCACCAGATTGGAGCCAAGAGTTTGGATAAGTACGTCCCGATGGCGGCACTGCCGAAGGAAGCGGGTGGAGAGTTCAAAGGCTTTGAAGAATGCAGAGGTAATAAAAACAATGCTCCTTTTATTATCTATCAGCCAGTATCCACATTATCTATCTGGGCACCAGATTCGAGTTACCCCAAACTTGTCTGGGGTTGAAACTCCACTATAATTTCTAACAAAGTGTACCTTGAAATGACGGTTTTCTGAACCTATTATACATGAAAATAAACAACTCTATCTTATTTTCAGATGCAATGCTAGCAAGGTTGCGAGCTAACAAAGATTTCTTCGTGCAAGAGAACAAGAAGCGCGTGGTAGAAGCGAAGCGGCCAGGAAAGCCGAAGACGATCTCGGATATATTCGGAAGTGTGGAAGGGTCCTTCAAGAAACTCGATATTGATTAGTTATTATAATAATTAGGGTATTGTTGGATAATGCTTGTAAGAAAAAAAAACTGAAATTAACGCCATCTATTCATAAATTTAGTGACTAACAACTTCTGAGGGTGTTATTTTCGAGTTGGCGTCACTATTTGTAAGAATATTTTTCTGTACAGTGGCCATTTATCAAAATTAAAAATATTTTAAATTTACTAACATTTGAATCCATTACTACTAATGGCGGCAAGACCTTGAATGAACAGCAATGCAATAAAATCGCTAGAACTTACAACCTATTAAAAAAAACACTCCAATTTGAACATAATTGACTCAAGCTTCCTCTTATAGTTACATATCATATTTCAATAAAACTTATATTAGGGTAATATTAGGGTTTAGTAGTTAACAAAAAAATTAAAATTCCATTTACGTTTATTAGCAATATATTTCATAGAAACATAAATGCTGACATTTTACGCTTACACCATACAAAATGGAATAACGACCAGCGCCGCGCAAACTGAAACAATGAAGAAAACGAATCATAATTGTCTATGTTCATTGTAATAAGGTTGTATAGGTGGTTTATGGTATGCATCAGATTAGGTAAGTAGCATCAAAGGCTCTCAGTCGAAAGATGGTGTTATTTGAAATCATCATAAAAATACAAGAATTCTTTGATAATGCTAGTACTTCATGTAAATAAATAAAGACACAACATAAATTCTTTGAAATTGAATTGGTATGAAAAGCACATTTTTATTCACTGGCGGCTCATTATTTTGTCTATTACATAGAAGTGGAATTAAAAATTTTACTGGCAAAACGCAAGTTTTCACTTTTTTATAATTCCTTGTGGGATTCAAGTATGATGTCATGTAAAGTTATCTTAAAGCCATATCTCCTAGAAAAACCCTAAAAAAAAAATTACTGTTGAAACTCACCTGCGAAGTGCATTTAGTCAAATAGACCGAAGCCCATGTCCTCATCTTCTGATTCGGTCTCTTCTTTCTTGGTCTCTTTTTCTTCTGCAATAGAAAATACAACAGTTAGCGGAGTAGAGAAGTAATGGGAAGGGAGTATGGTAAATGAGAAATGTCAGATATGGTAGTTAGCAGCACAGGCTCTCAGTCGAAAGATGGTGTTGTTTGAAATCATCATTGTAACAATATACTATTTAAATACTGGTGCAAGATTTGATAATATACAAATAAAACTTAATATTTGTTGTAGTTATATAAAAACTGCTTATCAAATCATTAAATAATATTGAATTTTTCTTAAGACAGCGTTTTGTATAGTATTAGCAGTGTGGCATACCTTTCTTTTCTTCAGCGGCGGCAGCAGCGGGCGCAGCTCCACCCACAGCAGCTGGGGCTGCACCACCAGCTGGCATAGACGACAGCTTATCGCGACCTGTGCAGAGATAGAGACAACATCAATAATGATATGCTTCGTGCGTATAGTCATTCTGCAGTGTACATAAATGCCACCTAAGAGAAAATGTTATCAGAATACTATAAACTTAATTGAAATAGTTATTTGCATTGTTGGTCTACAAGCCACAAGACTTATTGCTAAGTATGAGGCACTTTGTCCAATCACTGGATTTGTATTGCTATCAATATGTAGAAGTTTAGGTTATAACAAATATGTATTGGTGTTAACAACCAAAGTACTAGAAAACATAACACAGTAATGCTTACCCTGCTCAATCAGCTCCTCAACACTCTTGCCGTTAAGCTCAGAGATGACTTTCTTAAGCTTCTCTCCATCAGCTTCGATGCCCACAGAGCTGAGGATCTTTTCTACGTCCGCTGCTGCCGGGGACGCCTTGCCGCCGAGCACAGCCAGTAAATACGCGGCCACGTAACGCATTCTGTAAATTATTGACAAAAACATAAGCAACAAACTGCCTTGGTAGCCTAGTGGTCCAAAGTGCGACTGCTACGCTAGAGGTTTGGGTTCGATTCGCAGGTCGAGCAAAGTGTTATTGGGTTTTTCTATGGAATTCTCACTAGCAGCTCGGAGTTAGGATTTGTGTCCAGTTAATGGCAATAGTCCAGCCTCCTATTACATGGGACCTAAACATACCACTGTGGGTGGACATTGGTACACCTCTGCTTAACCTTTCGGGGAATATTGGCGTGATGGTATGTGTGATGGTAACATAAGCAAATCTTGATTGACATTACAATTTTTAGGTACCAAGATTTAATCTCTTGGTCAGTTGGTAGTCTTATGGGCTTACATAGCTTACACTTAAGTTTATGGGGCTCGATAACAAACAATCGATATCAAAGATGCTGTCAGTAAGTATTGATTACTTACCTGGTGGTGGCACCAGGTAGGTAATCAATACTTACTGACAGCTTATCGAGCTTTGCAGTAAAGTCAATAATGCAAGTGGTTGCATTATTGACTTTACTGCAAAGCTCGGATATGAATCAAAAACGAAACTCACGTTCATTCACTGTTTATAATGATCGAAAGTTTAGAATTTGAGGTTATTTCCACATTGCAACTAAGTGCAACTATACCAAGTTAGAATTAGTTTTTTAACTAGAATTTATATCTAGTGCGTGCATTCAATCACTAATAATGTGCAGGATAAACTTGTAGTCTGGATTAGGGTGTAATTAAACGGAATATTTACGAAAACAGAATAAGTATCAACACATGGACAAATCCAAATCAGATTTCTTGTCAGTGTTTATAGGGAAGTCTAAAACAAGATAAATACCTGTAACTGGAAGCGAGAAATACAATTTTTAAACATAATATTCACGATAAATGGTTAAAAACTTAGCAAACACAGATAATACCGCCAGACTTGCTGTCTGGCGCGCGTTACCATAATCCAACTTTATCTCACAATATTCAATATCATCGTGCAACAAACGGTAAACCACACATTCCTGAATCACTTAACAATGGAAACACAAGAATATTTATGAATAATAACTTACTTTTAAGTCGTTTGACACGAAACGTGTGATGCCGAAAAATAAACGTTCGCCTTGAACAAAATGTCAAGAGGAAAGAGGGCGGGGGAGCGTCGTTGATTTGACAGATTGTGTGTTGACCACAGACGTTACTAGAGTTGATAAAAAAAAAATAACGTTACTAAACTAATCAATTGCGTTCGAATCAATTAATCTACTAAAACAAAAAAAACTAAATAAACTTCTTCCAACTTAAATATGTAGGTTCTTATGATAATCAATACCTATGATTAATACCTAACGTAATAATTTAGAAATGCAATTTATTTGGATAAGCAGCGGGTAAGCATGGTTCATAATTGTAAGTAACGCAGATACTTTACCAATTGTACCAGAAGTTCAAACTCGTGTTGATAGATGGCGCTGTGTGTCGCGAAAAATGGCATAATTAAAATGTTAATCATTTTAAGTAATTAATACAAAATCATATAATAATATTCATACATACATACATAAACTCACGCCTTTTTCCCATGGAGGCAGAAACCACAGAACGCCACCTGCTACGATTCTTACATACTTCTTTCGCCTCGACCACGTTCATACATCTGTTCATACAAGCACGCCGGTTACGAGTACTGCGCACCCGACCTGTCTGAAGAACTTCACCAATTAGGTCATGGTAGGTCTTTCTAGGGCATCCTCTCCCGGCGTTGCCACTCACATATGCCATTTCAATCCATTTTGTTAGTCGCCTTTCACTCATTCTCTCAACATGACTGAACCATCTAAGCATACTCTTTTCTACTTTTGTCACTATATCCTCTTTTAATCCGCAACGTTCTCGTATAATTTCATTCCTCACTCTATCGTTCAAAGTTACACCACACATACTTCGCAAGGAACGCATCTCCACAGCATTAATCCTACTTTCATGCCTCGTTTGCCATACTCTACATTCACTTCCATATAAAAGTGTAGGCACCAACACACCACTGTGTACAGCCAGTCGAGCCTTTTTGGACATCGATTGATTGGTTACAACCGCATGTGTGGCACCATTCTCTTTATTTCCCGCATTTACTCTCTTTTCCACATCAGCATCAGTCTTTCCATCTCTTGTAAACATACTGCCCAAGTACACAAACTCGTTCGTTTGCTCCACACTCACATCATTTATTTTCACATCACATGTTCATCCCTTTTCTCTTAAACGCTGCATTCATTAATGTTACCATGTCTTGCAACTGCTCCGCCGACGACGCAAGAAGAACTTGATCATCTGCGTATAAGAGGATTTTGACAGGCAACTCATTCATTCTTAATCCATACTCACTTTCTCTCAAATCCGCCAAAACAACTATCCATATATAGGTTGAACAGCCAAGGAAACGCTACACATCCCTGTCTTACACCTTTTGAGATATAAAACCAGTTAGTGTATGCCCCATTTATCCTAACACAAGCACTGGAATCTTTATATAAAGACTTCAGTGCTCGTATCAAGCGCCCGTCCACACCATACATGGATAGAGTCGACCATAGCTCTTCCCTACACACATTGTCATAGGCCTTCTCCAAGTCTACGAAAGCACTGTAGACTTTCTTGTGCTTTGCCAGATGTTTTTCGGCTATTCACCTTAAGGAGAAGATCTGATCCATACTGCCCATTCCCTCTCTAAATCCAGCTTGTACATCCCATATTTTCTCATCAGTCACTCCTATCACCCTATTCTTTAAAACTTTCGCATACAGTTTGCCGACAACGCCTAAAAGACTAATGCCGCGGTAGTTTTTACACTCCTGCTGAGAGCCTTTTCCAGTATATAGTGGAACAATAACCGCCTTGCACCAATCACCCGGCACACGGCCATACCTCCGATTAGATACATCAGGCCTGCTACCACCCCGTCACCGTTCTTTAGCATTTCGACAGACACTATCATAGCCTGCAGCTTTGCCAACTTTCATACCCCTCAATGCTCTTACAATCACATCCATCTTTATTTCATTCTCTTCATCTAAATCTGAGGTTGGGTCTTCAGAACTAGCTTCCGCCCAGTTGCCCACTCCTTTCATGCTATCCTGATCACTAAACAAACTTTCAAAATATCCCTTCCAGCGTTCCAAAACCTTACATTCTTCACTTAATAGTCATCCATCTTCTGCTCTTACAACGTTCATACTTGATGTTCCTGTCACCCCTCGAGCCAATCTTACCTGTTTCCAGAACAGCTTAACATTGGCTCTGAAGTTATCAGCGAACTTTCTGCTACACTTTTCTTCCTTCTTATCCTTCTTCTTTTTTACCATCTCTTTCACTTTCGCTTTCATTTCGGTGTATCTTTTCTTCACTTTTTCTAAATCATTTGTCATATCCGTTGCCTGATTCATCCTACTTTGGGCCTTACAGGCTAACACGTTAAGCCATGCCTCTTTCTTCTTGTTCACAACCTCTTTTACTTCACCATCCACCCAAGAATCATTCTTCCTACTACCACATCCTTCGTGCTAGACCACATACCATCGTGGCCACTTGCACCATACTATCCCTAGCCAAATCTCAGACTCCTTCTAAGCTGTAATCATTCATGCTATCAAATACCTTATCCGTCTTCTCTTTAACTTTTCTCTTATATTCTTCTTTTACTTGTTCGTCTTTCAGTCTTTCTACTTTTATTCCTTCTAGAGTGGTCACAGGAACTGGAACTCGATGACGCCAATGCTTGAACAAACCCGGCACATTACTAGATAATAGTCAGTTCCAACATTAACACCCCGATAAGCTCTTGTATCTGTAACCTTACTCTTCAATCTTATATCTACAATTACAAAATCAATTGATTTTGTAATTGTAGATATAAGATTGAAGATATACGTGGGAAAGGCATGATAGTAGAAGTATAATTATACTTCTACTATCATGCCTTTCCCACGTATATCTGTGAATCTTCCTGTGATTAAACATACTGTTGATCACAGAAAGGTTCTTCTCCACACAAATCTCTAGCAAATCCATACCATTCTCATTCACTCTATCATCTCCAAATGCACCTAACACTTTCTCGTATCCATTCCTTCATCCATAATAATATTCGAAAATAATAGTTACGTTGTAACAACAGCACATTAATTACAAGGTCAAAAATGAAACATAACAAAGTTGGAATGATACTAATCCGAAACCATTTGATGA
Organism: Caradrina kadenii; assembly: GCA_947462355.1. NCBI lineage: Eukaryota > Metazoa > Arthropoda > Insecta > Lepidoptera > Noctuidae > Caradrina > Caradrina kadenii. Next base: position 383,081 of record OX381693.1, on the reverse strand, counting down.
TTTCCAATACCTAACAAAAAAATCCTTGAGAATACAGACTTCAAGCCACGTTTGAAAATGTTAAACGAAAACATGGGGTGATCTTGGTCGTTTTTTTGTCATGACATTATCAGGATTTCTTAACAGGTTAGATAATAATTGTAATCATTTGTTTTTCTCTAGCCTGTAATGTTCCACTGCTGAGAAAAGGTCTTTCCCTAAGTCCTTTATTTTTTTGAATATCGAATGTGGTCTTAAAATTAATTTTGATGCAACAAGAACATCATAAATTATGAAAAGTGCATCTGTAATAATCTGAGTATTATTACTCATTAAAACGAATAAATTTAAATAACCGGTACACTCGTAAACACTCGTTAAGTATTACATGATTGCGCCAGAAGGAGGGTTATTTTTATAGGGTGCCTAGGCAAGTGTACAAGATATTTAATTCAGTAGTAATATGTAGGTAAATAGGTAGTTAGTAGTAATAACAATCTATGACGAGTTATCGATTTTCATTTCTAGCTGTTTCTCTAAGACAGATGACGGTTTTGGCACCACTCAAATTCAAAAGCAGAACAATCGAGTATTTCCGCAATACAAAGGTTACCTACCAGTCAATCAACAATAACAGCAGCTCTACTTTCCATTTTCCTGACAATTGTTTTTAGAGTAGGTACAAATAAACATAATATTTCTCTTTGAAAATGATTTAACGTACTTTACCTTTACGAAGTTATCTTATGATACAAAATTGTTTGTTTAGTTAAAATAAAAATTTCGAGTAGATATCAAAAAGGTATCCATTGTTTCATTAGATAAAACGAAGCATCATCATTAAGTAACCCCCGACAGTAGAATACAAATAACTATCGCAGCTATAAAAGAGCTAATAACCGCTGAACCGATTTACATCAAACATAGCTCAGAACACGGCCAACTAATTCACCTTTCAAACAAAAAAAATCTAAATCGGCTCATGCTTTCGGGAGTTACGATGCCACAGACAGACACACACACACAGTAATTATGTCAAATTTATAACACACAGTCGTTTATGCGTCAGGGGTAAAAAAGATTTTTTTGAGAACAGCAATGAAAACAGTCAATGTCAATAGTCATCAATTGTCTGGAATAATAACCTTTACAGCTGTTAAAATCAACAATTCCAAATAATAGACAGACGCCTAATTTTAGTTTCATATACTACTTGCGTCTCTTCTGTCGGAGCGATGAGTTTGATTAGAGATTATTAAGTGGGGTATTGTAGACTGGACAGGAAACGGATTATAAACAACAGAGAACAGAAACAAACACGTAAAAGACAACATCTGATTAGAAAATGTTTTTTTTTTTGTTCTGTACAACTTTCGATTCTCCGCTGTATGTAAAATACGTAATAAAAGTAAACATAATCCGCAACGCGCAGTACTCGTAACTGGCGTGCTTGTATGAACAGACGTATGAACGTAGACGAGGCGAAAGAAGTATGTAAGGATAGTAGCAGGTGGCGTTCTGTGGTTTCTGTCTACCCTCATGGGAAAAAAGCGTGAGTTTTGTTTTATGTAGTAAACATAATTTCATGTCATGTATCCCGACATTTTGTACGCTTTATCAGTCCCAAAATCTGACAAGTTCTAACAGATAGATTTGGTTATCCGGAACAAACTCTGGATAGGCCACATAAATAAACTCAATTGGAACAGCGGGTCTCGTGATCCGTAAAACAGAAGCCAATCAATTAACGCTACCGCACCGTCCAACAGTGACGTCATATTATGATAAAGCTGCAAAATATAAATTATCAATAATTAGAGTGTGTCACGCAATTAGGGCGCGAGAGCAATAAAATTTTAATAACAATGAATATATAGGTACGGTACGATCCTAGTTTTTACCTTTTAGTGCCATAGCAGCATAGAATCTTATTATTTTCAGCTACTTTATGCAATTGTTATATTATTATTGTATAAATGATATTTATTTGAAACAGTTTTGAGTAACTTTTATCGGCGCGACACCATATTCGTTAATCACAACAATTTCCTGATATAACAAACAGTTTCGGGATACGGACAATATTTGTTTAGGTAGAAACAATCAATGAAATATTGTTTAACGTATTTGTTTGCAGATATATCCTGTTTAAACATAACATACTATCACTCCTGTATTCCCCGAAGGATTACGCTGTTAATAATTATTATCCAGAATTATTATTCGAGTTAAGTGAACATATGCATAGTTTCATTGTCATTATGACATACATAACATTATTAGGTTAACACATTATCAATTTGTATGAGTGAGGACAGCTTTAAGTATGTTTTGGTATTCCAAAGAAACAATAGATGGATTGTCTGAAAGATGATATTAAGACTAAAAATAAGAACTAAGTTGAAGTGATATTGAAGTTAACTATTTGCGACATTTTTAGTGATAGTCACCACGAGAACTGTAATCTAAATTTTCTAGACTTTAATAAATAATAATAGAGATCAATATCTGACCTAGCGGACTTCCTTTATTTGCTATTTTACGATCTGAGTGAGAAAAGCGGAAGTGCGTTTATCATGCCAAAATCGCAGTCTGCCGTAGCTGTATTTAGTCATCAGATTAAATTTTGTCCCATTATTGTCCATCTAGCCTGGCCTTCTCGCAATCAAGTCTGATTGATTTGGCTTTTAGGCCATTTTTACTGGTCAACTGTCTCTGCGAGTTTGTATTTCTGATGAAAGCTGAAAATCCTCAATTGAATATTTTATTACACTTCAAGCGTGCGCATCATGGATCGCATCATTGGTAATTACCATGATGTGAGGTCAAAAGCAAAATTATAATGAAACATACTGGCGTTGATCTCCAACACAACAGCTAAATACGTGCAATTACTACAAAGATTTACTATCAGACTTTCTGACTTACCATTTTTATTATCAATGGTAATTAGGGTTTAAGCTTTAACATAGAATACTCTTCTGGTCATGGAAGGGTCTCTATTATATATTTCAAACAACGTATAATATACTCTGGACTGACCACCGCAAGCCCAGTGATACTTTGTAGCTCATCACTATGACATCAGCAAAACTATCACAATTCGTATGAAGTCAGTCCATAGCGCTAGCGCGGTCTCCTGACCGTAAAGTCGAGTAGTCCCGAAATACACCGGACGGCGCGCAGCGCGGCGTACAATAAAAACTAAAACTGATACGCAACGACCGCCGTCGCACGCGCACCTAATATTAGACCAGACAGGCCAAAGAATATGGATGTAAAGATGCGGCGGAGTTTTGTGCCTAAGAACGATATCGAGATTTATTGAAGTGCTGTCAATCATTTGTCAATCAGTACTGTTATTGGAGCAGAACAGGCATCCAAAGGACGACTCGGAAAGTTTTTTCTCTGTTAATTTATTACTATCCAAGTTCAATTTTCGACTTCGTAGTCATTAAAGCGCTAACACTATGGGACCATGTCTGAAATAAAGAATTTGAATTTAAATAATGCGAATGATGCGAAGAATGATGATACTTTGTAATAATCCCAGATTACTTTTAGCCAGTAACCTAAGGCATACCATCTAACGAAAAATCGTAGGCATTCATTAACATTACATTATGCAAGCGATTTTAAACATTAGTGTTGTTGAAGTCGAGGTTCGATTCAGTCTGGTACAGACTTGAAATCAGTAACAAAATATGTATAAGACAAATATTTTTATGAATGTAATAACGGCGGTGTTTGTACTTAGACAAAAGGTTGTCGGAAACCTGTCAAGTCTTGTAGGTATATTTCGTGTTAGTTCCTTATTTCACCACATGTATTATTATTGTGTCAGGATATAGTAAAAATGAGTCTAGACTTTTTTATCATCTTTGTCGGAGTATAAACCAACCCCGATACAGGCGGTTTATTGGTTAGTTGGCGAGCGAGCTACATATCAATAGAACATTCCTCACGTTTTACCTGTTACTGGCACGAATCGTACACTCAAATCGTAAATATTATTTAAGAAATTAAAATTCCCATAAATATTAACAGTGCGACTATAAATTTTACAACAGTATAAATAAAATGGCATTTATTCGAGAGAGCAGAATATTATAATCGATTTAAATAATGTTGCGGAATGATGTTGAGTGTGTTGTGAAATCGACTAAATTTTAGTGGTGTGCAAAATATAAACAAATGTTTTAAAATTGGAACATTACAGGTTTTATAAAAATATATTTATTTTGTGATGGAAACTTGTATTGTGAATCGGGAAATAAAAGTGAATACAATAACAATAAAGCTACAAAAATAGGTGAGTTTATTTTATTAATGTGCAGATTTCACTTCTTTAATCAGACACATTCACTTCTTCCCCGGCAGCAGAGGTAAGAAGGTACCTAACTAATCAAATTTTTTGTTCATAAATCAAACCTATTTAAAAAAAGAGAAGTTATGAATTTAATAGCATTTTTTTTCTATTGAAACCCTTTAAATAATTGATCATTGTTTAGATTTATTTTATTTTATTTGATTTCCAAACAAAATTGAAATATTTGGTAAGTATTTATTAATACGACTTAAATTGTATTTTTTTTAATTCTTACTTTTGATACAAAAAAGCGTAATGCCCTTCCTTTATAAGCCAGTAGGTAAGTAGTTATGTTGTTAGGTACCTAACTACATTCCTTTTCAATAATAATTTGAAAGGCATTATGCTCAGGGCATCAATCAGTTTCTTATAATAAGACATGGTCGGTCATGGCGTCGTTTTGGCATTGTTTTATTTCCGTCATGACTGAAATATATAAAATACGATTCTTTTCCTATTGTTTAAAAAAGTAATAAACTGTTACTTTTAAATTTTATTTTGTAGCAACGAATTTCACATTCAACTCTATAAATTTAATAATGCCTCATTCATTCAAATGTTTCAAACTTTTATTATGAATATAATATGAAAAAAATGTTAACAAGATTTTTAATAATATATATTATGCGCCTACGCTGCCCAAGTTTCGCCAAAGTATCAATGTGTCACATAAATCATAACTGATTATGTCAAAATGGCGGAAGTACGGCAATCCGCGCGCGCTTTGCACCACCGAAGTGCTTGTTACTGGAGTTTTTATATTTATTTTAGTGTTTTTATGATAAGTGGGGATTTGCAGATATACATTATTATTTTTTTCTTTGTTTGATAATAATGATTTTTTGTTCTTATAAAATCTTATGAAGAAAAGAGTGTTTTTCAAGTTTGGATGATGATAGTCGTTGATTCAAAATGGCCGATACATTCTTGAATTTAGTAGGTATTTTTCATCACTGACTAGCTCCACGAACTATAGGATTACATTGTAATATAAGTAGATTATTATGACCCACTTATTATGAATAAATCTCCCGGTCAACTTTCCTAATTATTTTTATTCCAGCATGATGAGCAAAAATTGTATGGGGTTTGGTTTGGGTTCTCTAAAATACACATAGTTTCACGTAGCTATCTCTATAATTGAGACGGCGCTGTGGAATTGGTACATATTCATTATTTAATTAATTCTAAATGGAACACATACCTAGACATAATTATTATTATCTCATCGCCTGTCGGGATGATCCCATTTTGTTTTTAAGATGTAAACTTAAACGTGCAAAGTGAATTCTGTGTCTTAGTAACGTCACATGGACGGAAATGCAAACATGCACATAATGGCAAGTCAAAGACAGATATGCACTAACTATTAGGCCTCCCGTCCACGTCCGACCTTTTGTACCGGACCGTTCAATAGATTCATAGTTTCGTGGCGACTTTTTGTGGGACGTCAGCGTTGGTATATTAGAATTCATAATTACGTTCCATTCTCTCCGACAAAAAATTGGTGTCTGACGAAACAGCTTTAGAAATAAGAAGTCACGACAAGAAAGCAATGATATTAACATTAGTTGTTTTTAATAAGTAAGCATTTCTAGTTGGATCGATTACCATTAATATACTATTAATTGACTCTAATTAAATAAGTCTAATAAGACCTGTTTACCCATTAGGCTCAGTAAGTGACATAGCTCAGTTGATTAGGTAAAGAGTTCAGACGATAGGAAATAGGAAACTGTTGTTCTTTCAACGAGTAGGAAATTGTTGTTCTTTCATGAGACTTTGTGCTAAGCCGAGTCTTGTGCGCTGACTAACATTGCTCGAGTCACTTTCCTCAATCAACGCTAACATGTAGCACTTAGTTCAACACCTGGAACCAAGTTTCAACGAAACATTATTCATTTCAACAAGAAAGCCCACTTTTCCATTATACAATACCAATCAGAATTCTCATAAAATTACCTAACAATTCCCTCTTTCTATTCTATTTCACGTTACTAGGTGCTGGTCCTAAGTGGCGCGGGCATTTATTGCCAAAAGTCCAGTAAATAATGGGTTGGGAATAAATCCTTGGTTTCGCCACAAACATGTTTTATTACACCGTGCAACGTAGGCATACGTCATTGTTACTTACTATAGATACATTCGGGAGCGGCGACACGGAAAGCGGGCAGCGACTTTTCTTGTACAAAGTACGAGCTAATTGAAATAAATAAACAAACAGGGCAAACTAAATAAAACCGTTTAAAAAGTACACGGTTCCAAACTCATTACAGGATTTTTGTATTATTTAAAATAAACTAATAAGTTGTTTTTATGTTATATTTCATGGTTTTTACTTCAAATACCTATATTAAATTAATTAGAACTTATTTAAATGCATTGCAAAATAAACACCTGAAGAATACTCTTACAAGGACCAAAGTGTTGTGACACAAAAAAATTGTTGAAAGCTGGTTCTAAGAGCTCGGAAATTGAAGAGGTTATTATTGTCACCGAAACGTTGAGAAAAAGATTGCTCAGGGAAGCGGTTACGGTTACGTACCTACCTGGGCGATAACGTTCACTTTTCAAACTAAATGACACTCTTAGGCTCAATTTACACCGCCGTGGAATTCGTCGGAAAAGAAATTTATGTACATTGAATAATGAACTTTATCTTAACGTACAAAAGAAAAAACTTATAGCTCGTTTCCTGGCAAATTGGGGTTAGTTTTTCGAAAACCAACCAAAACACATAAAAATTCGTGCTGTTTATTCAAAGAAATTATAGTGATCATTGATATTTTACGACGCACATTGAACTGTTATAACTGGAAAGTAATGAAACACATTTGGAATATTTGAATCTGTTTGATGTAATTAATAACTATTGAAAGTGCGTTTTAGCAGAACTCAGCTCAATTTACCTTCACAAGCCTTTTCTCGCTGTAATTTTTTTTTCTGGTTCAAAATCCGAAACTTTTTGAATAAAGAAACTAGCGAATCATTCAAAAAGTATTGAACATTTTCTTTTGATCTTTATACATTGAAAAATGACAAACAGACATTTTGAAATCTTAGCCATAAAAAATGATCATATACATTAGCCACTGATCGCGAATTTCGTAGGCTGACGTCAAAACCGTATCGAACGTTAACGTTGTGCGTAGGCGCAGGTGACGTTTACATCAAAGCTCAATGATTCAATTTTACAATATGTACGTAATGACGGTAGTTTCAACGTATCTATTACAGTCTTAAAGCATTGTCTGAGTCGAATGCTTCGGGACGCGACCTTCGGGGTGATTGATTGAGATTCTCGATATTGTTATGAAATCATGCATTGTTTAGATATCTACTGTTAATCATAATTAAAGCAGATTCGTCTAGACCTGATATTGATGAAAGAGCAGGGTGTAATAAAGTATTAATAGCTGTTGTTTTAGTAATTTTAGAATTACTAGATTATATACTACTTTAAGCAGAATTACCCTGTACATTGTGTGAAAATCAGTCGTGATAGAAACCTTTCCGGTCACTGAACGCCCGCATTCTCCCCCTCTCTTACATGACCCGTTTAAAAAAGGGAACCCAATTAAAACAGGCGACTGGACACAATAACTCATTCATTAAACTGACCAGTTACTTTAACTTCACCGACCAAAGAGGATTAATACGTAGCATAACCTACCTACGCATTCCCTTAAGGGGAATTAGTGGCATAAGCTATGGCCATGTTAGACCAACTTCAATAATTCCAAAGCCGCTGAACTTATGTGTATGCAATTAAACAGTTCCATCTTACCAGCTAGTTGTTAATACAGTTTCAACGTTGAGCCAGTCAATTTAATACGTGCACGAAGTTTCAAAGGCTCACTGGCTATTTTGGCTCTCAAATGTCAAAGATTTTACTAACATTTTTGACATTGACAGCTCGAACTTCTGATTTATTATCTGTGGACAATAGAGCCGCGGTTGTCATTTTGATTGACAAGGCGAAGTCGTTACGAAGGAGGTTTCATTAAAAAGTTTCATTAATTATTCTTTCAGGGCTACTTTTGTAATTAAAATGTAAGAAAACTGGGCAAAATATTTCTGGAATCTGGAAATATTCAAGAATGCAATTAAAAATGTAAATTCTTATTTTTTTCGTGAAAATTCAAACATTGTTTGGCTATTGTTTTTTTGTAATTAGAACTCTCTAAATAAATCGGTATCTACCTACGCTAGCCTATCTTCATTTTTAACGCGATTTCTTAGCGCTTAAACTTCAGGAAGTTATACGAGTAGTCATTATCTTACAATCAATAGAATCATCACATCAGCTTCCATGAGTATGGTAACTGACATTCAAAGGGTTAACTTAACTAAGAGGTAGATAATAGGTAGGTTGTGGTACTAGGCCAATGTCATCATGTGATTACTTACGCGGCCTGTTTGCCATACCATTCACAGATTTAAAAAAGCATTGCTTTTTAAACGTACGATTTCCAATTCATACTCAAAAACCATTTAACCAATTACCAGCAATAATGTTAGGCATCTACAATAATTTATTTCAAGTGCAATAATGTATTCTCAGAACAATCATTACTCGCTAAACTGCGCGTGTCGAATAATTCTATACTTTGTTATTAGTAATTTAGTTCTAGACTCGTTAATTATTACTTTATCGTTCATTTATATTATTATGCGAAGTCGTAATGTTCTACAATCTTTACTCGTACTTTGTAATTGTTCGTTGTTAATGTTAAATTACCTATTTTAATGATGATTCTATGATGGTTCTACAAACCAAAATATTTTATAGTTTTTTCTTTTACCGGTAATTATCATGAAAACCCTAATGCCAAAAACTCCAGACTTATCACAATCTACGAGAAGTACAAAACTTTCTAATGTCTGTACCATCTACAACACAAAATGTCATCTTATTCCAAATTCCAAGAAATGTCCTTAAGTATTCCATCACATAGAAACATTTTCAAGCAAAACTCGTAATTATTCGAATTTATGAGCAATATAAAGTTAAATCATAACGTTTATGTGACACCAGTTGCGTGGTTTTAATGATAGATACGTCTAACATTGCGTATTTCTTGAGACATGTTCAGTAAATGGTCTTTTGAGGCGCCTACTTGGTCCTTTAGGGCGAAAAGCGAAAAAGATTGTATCTTTTCAGACACAAATTGTTAAGACGACATTAAATTTTTATGGTTCATAAAATACATGGGAGCAAGATAAATGAATTGACTTCACAGAGACGTGATTGAAATTAAAAGACATCGTTACTGCGAGTTGGTTATGCTATTTCTCTTTAATTAGTCTTAGTGGTGGTTTATAGGATAGTGAAAGTTTACTGAGAAGCTTTAATTCACAAAATAGTAATTATTTAAGTAAAAAAAACATCAGGTGGGCCGTTAGCTTGTTTGTCACCTTCTGTGGTATAAAAAAAATATATATTTACATTTTTTTAAGTTCTCTTTTTCCAAATAAATCGTGGGAAACTAGAATCAACAAACTAAGAGAACGTGCCGTCCAATTATTCCGTGTTTGACTCTAAATACCGTTGCTGACTAAAACTCTATATTCAAAATCGTAGGAATTTTCAAATGCCCAGCAATAACCAAAACATGGAAATAAACCACAGTATAGTAACGAACAGCGTTTCAATACGTTTCGTTTGTGCAAACCAATTTTTTTACACTGCAGAATTGGTGCCTAATGGTTTTTAGGCTACCTGCTATTTTATTTTCCTTTTCTACGCAAACATTTTTGCCAGGTTCGCTTTACTGGTTAGGTTTTCACACTAGGTATACCTGCATTATTACGAAAAGCGACTGAAATGTCATAGCGTAATTTTGGATCTAATGGAGTATCATCCTACTTTATCAGGCGTTAATGTAACTGCTAAGCGTAGGGTATATGTTTTAAGCTTAACTGCCCTACTACAAAGAAAAGCCCTGGTCTCATGTAGACGAAGGACGAGCATGGATCATACGCTTGCTCTAGTACTGCGGATTAACAAAATTATAACAAGCAAATCTTTAGGATAAGCAAGTTAATAAAGAATTCATGTTTTTAATAAGCAAAGTCTTATAATATTACAACCTCTTTGGCAATAGCAAACACGGTTGTATACCTTTATAAGTAAGGATTAACCAGCAATATCTTGGCCAATTTTTACCGTAATCTTGCCCTGGATAAGGCTGATAATTTTTCCACGGTTGTTGATAGAGGTGCCTAAAAGAATAAGGTATACGAGAATTAAAACTAGAAAGCCTACTTACATTTTATTCACATAAACTTGAACTGTTTTTTAATGTTTTATTTATTTATCTTTAAATCAAGAACATTTCCATGAATTTGTTATTATTGACTTTATATTTGGTTTTATTTATGGTTCACAAATGTATACAATTACAAAGAAAAACGTAAATAATAATATAACTAGATTTTTGATTAAAAAATTAAATGATAACTCTACAAAGTGAAGTAAAAAACTACCAAAAAAGTAAAATAACGCCATACTGTTACTTTAAAGTCGAACAAAAAGAGTCGTTGAAAAAGTAAAACAATAGTCCCTGCGTACACTTTTTAGTCTCAGTAGATTTAGGTTACATAATAAATTATATTTTGTAGTCTGTCGCGTCTTTCGAAAGTATAATTTAAGGGTCTAGGCAAGTCTGTTGAATTTTCTAGATTTAATAAAAATATTTTTTATCCCACGAAGTGCTTTAGGTTACTTTTAGAAATTAATTTTCCGTCGTGGGCTCTCCTGAAAAGTGGTACAAAAACAAAATGGCTGAGCCTTCAATCAAGTACTACCTACAAACAACGTAACTTAGTAATATGGTGAGTATTGTTCGTTTTTATAGTAAAAACAATCCAGTGACATGAGATGAGATATTATATTGAAATACCAAATAGTGTAAGAAATTTAAACTCATCCGAAGTTTTGTACTAAATTGCTTTTATAGAGGAGTGAAAAATCACGTGATACTGAAATTTTGGAGTCTCATATAACGCTATGCACCATAACCTTGATTGTGATGTTTCTTTTAGACTTCGGATCAAATCGTCAAACATTTTCCCGGAAAAGAATCAGTTGTTAATGCAAACTCATCCGTATAAATATTCGTACATTACTAAAAATTCTTTCTTCACAAGAAACAATTAATTTTCAGTTTGCAAACGTCTTAATCCTAAGTTCCGCGCCGAGGTCGCTGCACGGTAGTAATAGTCTTTTAAGACTGACGTACCACGGACACAAAAAATTCATTTCACAATCCATTACCCGTTTACCTCAACAAAAACAAAAGAACATTCTCATTATACGCGCAATGTATTTCGAATTACTCTTTTGTTTTTTACATCGTCATCTTGTTTTCCACGTCCGAATTTCACCTGTATTGTGTGCATGCCAATAATTCTTGCGCCTGGTTTATTATTATCCGTAGTTATGTCAGCCACATCCGTCACAAATATTAGCTGGTGTTCGTAATGTAAACAGTAGCAGGATATATAGACGTGCAGATGGTCCGACGCTACATAACTATATGTATAAGTAGATGGATACGTATTAACTGATGCATTGTTGATTTGTTGCTAAGCAGATAATAACTAGAGATCTCTCTATGCTAATGTTTCCTTGACTTGGACTTTAGACAGAAACGATACAGCCAGTAGGCGAACAGAGCGAATAGTTTGTGTTAATTTTTGACTAATAGAAAATTACTAAATGGCTGTTTGATTTCGACTGCCTCATTAGTTTAGTCAGAGGTCACCAGTTTGACTTCAGGTCTGGTATAGTGTTATTGGGTTTTCTATTAAAAAATACTCAATAAAAGCGTTTGAATTTGTTACCCGGTTTATGGCAATAGCCTATCTTAACACATCTGGCAAATACGGGTGTACTATAAATCTCTGCCTACCCTTTCGAAGAATATAAAGTTCATGTTGTTTTACAGTTTAAGGCTATTCGATTTAAAATTATACTTGGTTTAAAATAGAGTACTTCTTATAAAACAAGAAAAATAATAATAACGAGTGTTGATTTTATTAGATATTCGGCTTATTCCCTACAAATCAGTCTATCTGTATGTGTAATAGTGGATCAAAGGCACCTTAAGCTGCAATAAGTAGGTAATAAGCATCTAAGTCAAGATATATTGGAAAAATAAATTGTACCTTACCTGTACCCCGATAGATATGATATTAGGTATTCTGAGCAAGCTGTGATAAATTCTATACATATTTCTTCTCTTAATCCCAGATTAGATGAAAGAGATCAATGAAAGCATTTGCAGATCATTTATCAAAGCAGTGTTACATTTATCATTTTAAATATTGTGACAGTAGATTTTTAGTTTTAAAATAAATCTATTTCAATGCTTCATATTTCTTAATAAACATTGATATATGTAATTTAATGAACACTCGGAGGGAATATATCAGAATTAAATGAATAAAACCAGTTTATATAGTTGTCTTGCTAAAAGAATTTTGAGACAAAAGTTTTGAATGGTAACAACTATTGTTTTAAGTTATTCTGGAAAGTACAACTTGTTTTAATGTAAGTACATTATTATGTTTTCATGAAACAAAGAACATTGTTTTCTCCAGTAATTCCGTACAGCAAATTACTTGTATACCGCGACCCTTTTTTACATGCACGCTATCCCTCCACAATTTTGGTCCTTCCACCCGCGCCCAGCCCAGCCCTCTCAGGTATCTCCCTACATCTCGTCAACATCCATAATAATACGCTTACGATGTACCAAATCACTTTATATGATAATCACTACAGATACGGCAAATGTAATAAATTCAAATACGCATGTTTTGCATCTACACAACTTTTATACAGCTACTTTTCGTAAAAGTCGGCAACATTATTGGAACTGTAAAGATTGATAAATTTACCGTTAACAAGATTTACAGTCCTGTAAAACAGTTTTTAGAAAGTGCACATCGACACTTAGACATACACCAGACCAGGATTAAACAAACAAGGTATTAGAATATATTGCAAAACTATTTTATAGTGGTACAACTCAAAATTTGTAATTGCCTTAGTAACGGATTCATGGTTCTACATCGCATTACAGTTTACCAGGTGCTTTATAGATATTTTTAATTGTAGCTATTTATTTAGTCAGAATAAGAATGAAGTGTTACATAAACGCCAGGAATTAGTACCCGGTTTATTTCTTTAAGAGAGAAAACATCGCGTGGTTTTTTCGTTAGACCGTCCCAAAATGAAGCAATTTATTAAATTTAACAGATTGACGTCTATGGTGTCACTCGGAGGCGATTTAATTAGTGTTATTTTTATTCTCTTTCATCTAGAAACCAAATTAATACTTTCTGTTTTAGTTCCCTGTTTAATTGTTATAGGATATTTATTAAGTGTGTATACAATAAACTAAACTAAGACTACTACTAGAACTAACTTACAAAAAGACCAATAATTACTCGTGGAAAAGTCTGATGGACGAGGACGCGTTGATTGGATTTTCGAACCCAATCAGTGCTGACACATTTTTGATTCTAAAATGTCATCTAAATTTCAAATCCTGTCATGTATCACAACACTATCCATGCTCAGTAGTCACAAGTGTCAATAAAATAGTCATTCCATATTACTAACTGCGTATGTGTGTTAATATGTTGTTTTTGATTCTGTCCCAACTTCAGCAATCTGTCATCGTTAATCCGTCAGTCGTTACTGTTCAGTGTTATGAAAATATAAATGTTTATGAAGCAGAGATCCGAATCTGTTGAAGTATAGTATTATTATAATGTATATGTTAAGGAAATAGTGTATTAATCATCGAAGTAATATTGTGAACGGAGACATCGGGTGAATAGGGTTGCGAGGATTGAGTATCGATACTTATCTGTGAGTTTATTCTTTGCGATGTGAGCCGGTGTATTCACAGCCTTTCCCATCCCATTTTGTCCCCGTTGGCCTCTTTACTGAGTGTGGTTCCTGTAACTGGTTCTATAGTGGTCAGATAGGGAGTTATTACTCAATATCAGTTGCATCTGCTTAGACTAAAAGCCGGCCCCAATATAGTTGGGCCTAGGGACAATAGGGTTGAGTTGGGACTAGGCGGATGACGATGGTTAGCAGGTCTGGTCATTCTTTAAAAATCAACCTCGCTCGGTGAATTTAGATAAAAAATTAGTTTAAGCCGAGCTGCCATCCCACCTGATGGCAGGGTTTGACAACTCACCACAAGGTCACTTTTCACTTAAGCGGTTTTTTTTTCAAATTATCACTGCCGTGCGTTTAATTATGCACAAGTCGGTCGCACTCATAACCTAAATTGTTCCTCACAAGGTCGGGTTAATTTACTTACGCAAACCCGTTTTTCACGACATTTTGTTAACATATTTAAATGGTTTGGGATGACCTCTGAGACTACCTTTTGCCCTTCTCTGAAGTTAGATTGCATTTACATGTTTGTACATTATGTGTATGATATTTATTATGTAATAGGTTTTCAAGGAGCATTTGGTATTACCCCACGTTTGGTTTGCTAAATTCAATGATGATTAAATTATTCACTAACATTGAGTCGACAAAGTTCTTAATGTTGAAAAACGGTAAATAGTTTCCATTTTGTGGTCCGTTAGCAAATTTAAGACACGAAAATGTAAAACGCTGTGTACCTAAATGAATTTTGGTCCTTTGTCCTTTATTAGATAAAGATAATAGAAACTGCGTGTTTCCCATTTTTTCTCCGTCCTCGTTGTTTTTCTAACTGATAATTAGCTATGAAAGCCTCTGGTTACTGTTTCATAAATTACAGTCAGTTTATATTTACGTCTTTTGCCTAATAAAACCCGCGAGGCAGTTAAAATAACAGTAAATGGTTTTTGTGACAATATTATGGTAACAAGAGCATGTGGTTTACTAGCAATTTATCATCCGGGAGTTACAGAAGTTAACTGGTTGAAATAAAATAGCGCCGCCATTTTCACAATAGCCTTTTAAATTGTAAAAGTGTGGTTAAACTGAATTCTGTCGCAGTCATTGTGGGCGGGCGGGTTGATGTTCATCTCGTTTAATTCATTTTTATACAGTAACATCAGCGCTATTTTTGTTGCTTTATTTGCTTATTTTGTGTCAGACTGCTGGGCAAAGACAAGATAGAGAGCTTTCTCCTTTTAAACTTGTCTGAAGCGATTCGAAGGTGGGTAAATCTGAAATTGCCAAGCTGCCTTGAGCAAACGTGATGATTAATTCTCATGCCTCCTCTGTATGGGAAGAGGCCTTTACTGTGTAGTGGAATATTAACAGGCTGATATTATTAAGTACCTACCAAGGCTACAACAAACTTCTTTTAGGGGATATACTCAATATATACAGTGTAAAAGTATCGCTATACCTAATCGATATCGATACATTTTCCCAATCCCTAGTCTTAATCGAGGTTTCCTATTTGCTCGTAGTTTGAATTCGCAGATCGTATTGACTCGGTGTTGAGGTGCCGACTAAATATGTAATCCTTAATAGGTAGGATGAACCTGCGGAGTCGGGATGTTCGATAAGAACAAGTTTTGGTTTCATCAACGTATTCGGTATTGATATAATAACAGATGCAGTATTCGATTGGTTGATTTAGGCACTAGTTACAGTTAGTTTGTCTACGTTAAATACTGTCATCTGATTTCTTTTCAGCATAATTGATTGTTTTTCTTTATTTATGAACTGGGCTACTTCTACAGCCTGAAAAATATTTTAAAATTTTGCATTCAGCCGGTTCTTCTATGTCTATCTGATTAAAACCATTTAGGTTTTTGTGTACTTATATAATAACCAAACCTCCTGGTTTGGTTATTATATAAGTCCTCTTCATGCACTCTTTTTTAGTTTTCCAAGCCTGTTCATAATACAAGTGCATAAATGATAGTCATACCTATCCTTAATATAAATGTTATTAAACTCAATTGATTTATTTTATAAACAGCTGATACAGTCCATCATTCCGAGATTAGCGCGGAAACAAATGTCAGCGAGCTGCAAGAAAATATATAAGTGCAAAACAGACATATTTATATATCCTTTTATAATAACTGTGTGATTTGTGACCGAGCAGCCATTTTGATATATGTGTATTTCCTGTCAAATATTGCGCTGTGTGACTGAAATCTTGTGATATGTAAGTACCTACGTGACATACATATGCAACGATTTTATTCTCACAGCATCCTGATGATAAGATAATAAAAGAAGAATTATTTATCTTTCTGCCAAATCTCATTCATAAAACTGAAAGCTATAGGTACGACATACCTGACTTAGTTTAGTCTGAGTGATGCTGTGTGGTCTCAAAATAAGTACATCTGTAGAAGCGCACTAATGTAGATGTATTCGACGCGAGTCGATTTTCAAATTAAATTTACGACTACCGTATAGCATTTTGGTTTAATTTTATGACAACAAGCACGATTAAGTATGATAATAATTGATGGGACTAATAAATAGCCTTCAAATTAAATAAATATTAATAATATGTGTGAAAAATAAATTTTCATTTTAATGTGGTAGGCTTTTTCTGGTAACTGCCTCGTTGGCCTAGTGGTCCTAAACGCGACTGCTACGTCTTGGGTTCGATTCCCAGGTCGAGCAAAAAGTGTTATTGGGTTTTTCTGTGAAATTCTCAGCCGTAGTTTGGAATTAGGATTTGTTCCCGGTTTATGGCAATAGGCTCGCCCTCTATTACATGTGACCTAACACATACCGGTAGGCTGTAGGTGTACTTTGGTACGCCTCTGCCTAACCCTTCGGGGAATACAAGTGTGATGGTATATATGTGTAAGCTTCTTCCGTGTTTGATTTAAATCACACGGTTGTACTGTGTACATAAACAGAGGGTTCTCGTGTCACGTATTTGGCACATCACCTTGAACATTGTAATTACCTATTACAGTCTCCTCCAAGGACTTTTTTTATCACATCATGTGAGTTAACTTTAGCAGTGATAATAAATCAGCTCCATAAAATTGGTCCTCGGCGTCGGATTCAATACAATTAATTCATCATTGTCACACAGACATAGTGAAATGTGGAGAGCTTTCACACGATCTAGACAATGAGACATTATTGAATGTATCATGCATTTCGGCCATGCACACAAGTTTGTAGAGCTATAGTTTGAAGGCCTTGTGACTCATAGCAATTGTTGTACTAGACAATTATGTACTAACACCAAACTAATTTAATTGGACATATAGAAATGATATCTGCATAATTATTATGTTATGTCCAAATGAAAAGAATCCAGGTGTTTGAAGCGTATTATGGCAGCTTTATTTCATTGCGTTTGCGCATCCTTTAAACACATTTGTTGTTGTGCGTTCCGGGGGCGCGGTATCTCTTGCGAATAACCCGCGGCCCCGGATCCTTTGAACACTGTATACTACTATTGTCTACTATACCGTCATACCATCACGCCTATATTCCACGAAGGGTTAGGCAGAGGTGTAATAATGTACACCCACAGTTCGCCGGTATGTGGAGGTCCCATGAAATAGGGGGCGAGCCTATTGCCATTAACCGGGCACAAATCCTAACTCCGAGCTGCTACTGAGAATTTCATAGAAAAACCCAATAACACTTTTTGCTTGACTTGGGAATCGAACCCAAGACCTCTAGCGTAGCAGTCACGCTTAGGACCACTAGGCTACCGAGGCAAATAATTGTGTACTATAGTAACCAAAAACACTTTTATTCCAGACCCTCAGATGCCATAGAGCCGGCCCAATGCGCTGCGACAGAGGCGAGGGGGAGGGGCCTCACGATGCGCGGTGAATGATGCCCCGTCGCAAGCGCAGGCTCGCGTCCCGCATCCGGGACTACCTGCGCGGTGTACTCGCGTTCCTCTTCAGTAATGTTGGAGTCATTGTGCTTGTCGTCGCTTACACGATTGCAGGTACGACTGGGTGCGAACAGGTTTATTGGGTTACGTTTGTAGTACCTGTCTTAAAACTGTAACAAATTGTTTCTGTGAGAGACATACATAATAAAACAATATGAATACCGTTTGTACTACGATTTGTAAAAATACATTTTTACCAACTGTGTATTCAGCCTGTAACTGCTGATAATCCAGCTACTTTTTAAAACAAACAACACGCTTGTAACTAAAAATTTCAATTGTCCGCCAGATTCAGGCGTGACAAACATTTGATCAAAAGTTGGTCGTCCAAATCGAGTTACTAAAGCCAATTACTTGGTTTCTGATTAGAAAATAATTATAATCTTTGAATTAATAATGCTATTTCCGGACCTTTTGAGCACAACGTCAGTTTTAATTAAGGGTGAGGCTTCGAATGAGGTCGCGTTTGATTCATTATCGTGAATACGGCTAATTAATGGCTTTAACATGATTGGTTATGCTGAGTTTGCTCTTTGATTCATTGTAGATCACTTTATCCGTCAAGCGTCAAGCGTGCGTTTATCCATACGCTTGTGTCTACGCGGTGACATGCTACACTCTTAAAAGAGATTTGTGCAAATAATTATTTAAAAGGTGTGTTTTTCAAAATGGATATTTTTGAGTCTAATTCATCATTTATAGGGTCATCATTTTTAGGGTTCCGTACCCAAATGGTTAAATGGGACCCTGTTACTTAAGACTCCGCTGTCCCTCCTTCCATTTGCCACCAGGGTGTATCTCCTAAACGGTGGTAGTTGAAATTTTCACAGACGATGTGTTTCTGTTGCCGCTATAACAACAAATACTAAAAAAAACAGAATAAAATAAATATTTAAGGGGGCTCCTATACAACAGATTACAGACATGATATTTTTGCCGTTTTATAGATAATGGTACGGAATCCTTCGTGCGCGAGTCCACCTCGCACTTGGCCGTTTTTTTTTTATGTCATAGCACACCGCGGACTTCTGTGGTATGACTAGGCAGTACAAAATTGTAGTACGTAAGAATATCTTTCCTCAGTCTTTGTGGTAATCTTTAAAAACGTGATCTTAAACGACTGCTTACGTCTTCCATTCCATTCCTAGTCAACGGTGCAATCAATCGCATCAAAGGTTTTACACGCGACGGGCGTCAAAGCCAGTAATCAGTTTCAGTTGCTCCGGGTTCGACAGAGGATTGTGATCACTTCGGAAACCGGGGTGCATTACTTTTACCAATTATATAGATACTTTTTTGTTGAGTTGTGTATGGATTATGTCTATTTATAGTCGGCAAAGATAATTAAATAAATATACCGAAAAATATTTATTTCAGGTTCTAAAACTCCTATTCAAATATTAAATTTTAATTGTAATACGTTATAATTACAATAAACTCAGAATAAATTAATAAAACTCATATAATAATCAATTAAATGAAATAAGAATTTAATAAATGAAAGGTTAGATGTAGACAGATATAAGATTGTAAAAGAAGAAACAATTGGATTTAGTAGTCGTTACAATTATCTATATCCCAAGTAACTACTCGAGAGACTTCCACTATCCCAACAGATAATTAAACAGCAGTGTTATCAATCCCGATGTAGTTAACAAACCTATTTCATCATTAAGGTCTTCTAATTCCGAAGCGAAACTCTATAAATACAATATGGAAACCGCAACAAAGGCATTAAATGGAATCAAAACCGCAGCAGTTGTTAGAAAGTGTTTGCCAATCGATAATTCAGATGACGACCTTTTTGGTACACCACAAACGATTGTACATCGGTTGTTGCCAAATGCTATAAAACATGATGAATCGAGGGGAGTTTTGTGTCGGATGGTGGGCGTACCTCTGATGTTGTTATGGCAATGTGGCACAATTTTATGACACACTTTTTTGTTATGGGACCTATTATGGTGCCTTGTGGCATTACATCACGATCCCGATTAACGTTATTTACGATTTTTACATGTTTCGTGTCCGTAATGTCCGCCATCACTCATTAACCTGTCGTTGTACACAAAGATGTAAACTCGTTGTAGCTGTATAGTAAAACATGATATTCGACACGAGTTATAAAAACTAATTTGGTTAACTTCAAGCTGTTGGACAAAGTAAGAAGCCTCACTTAGAAGTTGCATCTACTAACTTAGCTCACGAACACCGCCTCAATTTTGGCGGGAAACCAACCAACCACTAACTACCAACAAAACTAAGTTAACCGATGTACATAAATGGTTATTACGTAGTTGTTACGGTATCAAGTACTTGAGTTTGTACCACAACTATTGAGGAAATGATTCTGTTGACATAGCCTCACATAGAAGGATTAACAAAGTGTAAGGCCGCGGTCGAATAATCACAACACATTATCAATAATTACTGTTATTCCGCAAACGTTATCGCTCTTCCGTTCCAAATCAAAGGGTATCGATTGTTCCACAATAATAGAATTATGCTTGTCGCTCCACGTCATTAGATGGCTTGAAAGCCTGAACTTTTCACTTGACTGAGCACTTTTAACTTTTATAACATCTCTGCTGGGTATTTCCTTTGTCATTTTGATGAAGAGCGTGGGGCTGTGGGGCTCTGCGTTATCGCGTTAGGCCGATGCACACGATCAGGGAATTCGAGATCGATTGATGCAAATGAGAAAGGCTCCATAGTCTATCTTTCTAAGCGGAATAAATAAAAGTTTTGTTTTATTTTTAGGTCCTTCATTTACGTTTTTGCCATACCTATTACTGGAATCAAATGTAACAGCTCACATTAGGACCCACTAAGTTAGTAACAATTGCAAACCGTGGTGCTTGGCAATCTGGGCTTCTCCCAGTTGTAAATATCCCCTTGTGCCTATTGGCCTAGTTCTGTTCTGTCTCCTGCTTGTTTGGAGGGAAGTGGAAACAATATTTTTTCCTACTCCTCCGCTAATCTTTTCTGATTAATTTCGTTGCGGGATCCAAGACAGTTTTATCGTTTCTCCGGGACTCGTCGAGCTTCATTGCCTCGGCGCTCTTCTGGCGGTCTCCACTGTTGATTCTGGCTTACAGAAGTTGCAGTGGTTGGGAATAGTGTGGCGGGCTTGTCCCATTAAAAAAAAAAAAAAAAAAGGTCCTTCATTTAAAAATATCTTACGTTAATTGTGGCCATATTTTTTGTCTAATTATCTCTGAGTAAAGTAAGA
The DNA here is from genome assembly GCA_947462355.1 of Caradrina kadenii. Classification (NCBI taxonomy): domain Eukaryota; kingdom Metazoa; phylum Arthropoda; class Insecta; order Lepidoptera; family Noctuidae; genus Caradrina; species Caradrina kadenii. Next base: position 361,627 of record OX381693.1, on the reverse strand, counting down.
CGCTAAAAAAAGAATACCGTAAGTTAAATTGTTGATACATTAGTCTATACCGGTGGTGGCTAATGGATCCTTTGTAAATAAAGATACTTTTGATCAGCCGTACTAACAGCTAGGTATTTAATCATAACTCCTGCTTGGTATTCAAAAGGCTTTCATCTGAGGTAAGGTTGTATGTGCCTGCGGAAAGGCCCGCGGCCTTCGTTGAATAGGTTCCTAATTATGCTTGGAATGTAGACAAAGATGACTACAATTTGTTTATGGACTAAACGGAATTTCTGTATCGCTACAATGTTATTTAGTTTTGCTTATTATGCGAAAAACTGGATATTTTCCTTAGTCTAACATTGTGAAGATATATAAACAACTTATATCTTTTTATTTTAAAACATGTTTTTGTTGAGTTGTATAGAAAATCAATTGAAAATAACCATCAAATAAAATGTTGTATTGCAATCAATCCCTTCATGTCATTGCGTCCCGACATTGTGCACGCCGCCTTCTCCACGACTTCAAAGAGAATATTAAACTCGTGTTTTTCTTGACGACATTATGATGCTCTGTAATTTATGTTCGTCCGTCGTCCTCGGTAAATTAAAAGGAATCTGTCTTCGTGGCTCATTCTCGTGATAAATTAATAATAAGGCAATGTTTGGCATGAGATAAAAGTGATATAGTACCAACGGCAAACGCGCAAGCTCAACTAATGAACACATAATCCATTAAAAAGACATAATTATGTTTGGTTTGACATACTTCTCATGTCTATGCGATGGTATGATCATCAAAGAATGTTATGGAATTTGCTTTAATTATGTATATGCCATTTAAGTCATTCGTGATGGCCCAGTGATTAAGACATCCGCCTTTCATGTATGAGGCTGTGGGTATAACACCGAGCGAGGACTAATGTGATTTTTTCAATTTATATAAGTAATTATTATGTATTTTCTCCTTCACCCTTATAGTCAATACTAAAGTATCAGATCCACAAGAAATTATCCGGTTCAAAGGACCAACATTTTAGAATAAACAATTTATCTATCCACAGGTGCATTCATGTTTAAAGCGATAGAGGGCGGTAGCGAGAAGAAGATAGATGATCAAATGACGCTCGAGCGCGAGAACCTCACGGGGTATCTGTGGCAAAACGTCACTCTTGACCTGAACCTCTTCAATGAGACGGCTGTGATAGAGAGGTGCGTATCGCAGGACCAATAAATACTTGTACATTTAGCACTTTGTTGGCTAAAACTACAAGCGGGCAGACTATTACGAATCGCAGGGTCCTTAAAGCCCTTAAGTGGGCTTTATGAAGGTTTTACAAATATAATGAACCCGTCTGTGTAATTTCATATTCATTTATTTGTATACCATGTGTGTAATGTATTTTTTATTTATTTGGTCAAGCTACTTTAATCTATTGATTATTATAACTATTGTTGTTACTAAGGATCAGCACAGAGTTGCACAACTATCAAAGCAAGATAGTGAGGGCGGTGCACAAAGGCTGGGACGGAGGCAGGTCCTCGGGACAGTGGAGCTTCTCCTCTGCCTTCCTGTATTCCCTCACCGTCATCACCACTATAGGTAAACATTTATATAATCCAGCCAAATCGGAGAGTTCACAAAATAAGACAAATTGTTAGCAAGCTGTTCAGAGAATCAATCGTTTTTTTCTGTGTATGAAGTAATCAGATAAATATCTAGTTGACACAAATTATGTCTAAAGTCCTTTGGCAAGCCCAGCCCAGGGATTTGTTTGATTTGGACTCATTTATCTGTGCACTATCATGTTGCACGCATCTGGATGAGAAAGACGTTTTGGATTTTATCCCCCACAGAAACAGGAGTTTCATTAAATGGTCTGTCTGCCAGGTTACGGCCACCTCTCTCCGAAGACGAACTGGGGCAAGGTGGTCACAATCCTGTACGCGCTGCTGGGAATGCCGCTGTTCCTGCTCTATCTTACTAATGTTGGTAAGATTTGCATCAGTTTCTTTAGTGCTTTTTTTTGTTTCCTCAGTTTCTCGGGTTAAAAAGTACATTTTCCTAATTAGAAATTTGTTCAGCAGTACGTAATCAGTGTGTAGGCGTGGCTTTGGCTAGTTCGTATTGCACAGATTATTAATAAATGAATTCTTATAAAATAATTTTAATCGAATACGAAAACGGATTACAAAAATAAAGAAATAAATGTATACCTAAAATATGTGATCTAATTTGCTGGCGTGTGCCATTATGATTAACCGTTGATGTGGACTAATCTGAAAGTAATGAAGGGTCATAATTACTCAAATGGATTTCTGCAAAGTAAGACAGCTCATTAAGATTGAAAAGAAAGAATGATTAGTAAATCTCGATTAGATGTTGGCATACATTGAATCATTGCAATTAAATTTAATGGATCCATTTCGGATAGGAACATTTTATTATTAGTCATTGTTATTCTATAATAAAAACATCACGTAAATACAAGTCGCTTAAATGAAATAAGTGCCATAAAAAATTACAAACAATTTATTCTAAACACACTTATTTATTCTAAATGTGTTGAAAACGAGCATTATTCGAACGACAAAACAACTTTAGACAGTTCTCAAGTGAGCCCACCCTTCACCGTTATAAGAACAGCCTTCGGGCGCTACAAACTCCTCGCAACGCGACATGTCTTCGTTTGTTTTATTGTATTACAACAAAAAACCTAAATATAAGAGAATAGATATTTTCTGTGAAACTGTTGAAAGTGTCGGAAGGATATTATTACTTCAACACCAAATAGTTTTTAACCCTTTTCTTGATTCAACTCTAAGTGGGTGAAATTCTGATATAATAAAAAGTGTATTTTCGTTTATTCGCTTCGTTTTTTGGCTAAATACAGATCACTGGTGTGTTCTGTTTATTGTTATTTTGGAAGGAAGTTGTCATTTTTCTAAACACATCCAACAAATGGATATGTTTACTAAACAACTAAGCTTATAAATTTTATTTTGTATGTATCAGACAGCCACGTGTTTTGTTGTTGTATCAACTTGTCCATTCATTTTGTTTGAGCTCGCCATTTGCGAGTGATACTTTTTGTTACTCGTACGACCCTTAGAAACCCAAGTTCACAGGATCTAGCAGATGTCACTTTACCGTTATTAAATATTATTTTACCGAAATGAATGATTTATGAAGCCACGCTTATTTCTTGATATTCTTATGAGACAAGATATTTTTTGTCTTTTATTATCTGAATCAATTACCTCCACCTACCGTCGCTTTTTGCGAACGTTATTCTCTACTTAATAACATTTTTGCGTACTTTAATTGATAATCTGAGAATCGTATGACTTAATTTGCTTCGTTTATTGTAACAATTAATTGTTTCTTTTTCCGGTAAACCACTTGGGAACTAACTTGACGTTTGAGGGCAGAAACAGTTAGACTGGATAAATAACCTAATTAACTTTAAGGATTTTCTATATAGAGGACAAAGCAGTACACACATACTTGTAGTTAATTGGATTTAAGTTTTTATCCCGCAGAGACCTTTATAGGTTGGTCTACTCAAACAAACTTTTTCAAGTTCGTTTAAAAAAGGGTTTTGTTTTATGAGAAAGTTGATACCTGAAGTACGAGCTACTTTAATTTAATCGACCATCCTTAGCTATGAAGGTTATCATTCAAATTGTTTCCAACTGATTTAAAAACCACACTAAACCTGCCTATGAAATAAAAATAATGATACCAGTCCTCTTACACTAGTCATAAATCAGAAAAAACGGGAAATATCAATAAATAAACTGGTTCTTTGTCACTTGCCGCCAACGCGAAGCACCAGAATAGTACAATTGTGTTTATATTTACAACAAACTGGTACAATTGCAGGTGAGCTCCTGGCGCGTTGGTTCAAGTGCATATATGCGCTCATCTGCCTCTGTAGAGGATGCCCAGGGTTCACGAGAAGAAGGACCGCCAGGTTACGACTACAGGTTAATTGACACATTTATTTAAACATTAATAAAATAATTAGTCATATTGAACTCGCATAATGAAAGCCTAACTACCACCGGTTTTAATTTCTAGTTCCACACTGTATGTTTAACCCTGTTAAGTAAGTGTGTTGTAATGCTTCTTCTCTCGAAAAGAAGACACCAGAATCAACAAACAAATTGACTTCAGAAGAAGAAGACAAATAAAACGATGCAACGCTTTAATGAACAGCCCAAATTAAATACTCTGTTCTTCACACCCAGCAGTCTTACAAAACAAACAGTAAAGGTACACCATCAATTATCAGGTCCATATCTGATAGACAGAATCACTCCGTACCGAGTGGGCGGTATATTTACTATGAATTAGACTCAATGTTTGAACTAACCTACAGATAGAAATGTTCTGTCACGGGCCCGAGCTGAGCGCGAACGAGAGTTGACCGACGTGTGTAGACGAGCGTAAATATTTATCAATATCTACTGAACGAAGCCCACATGTTGGTTATTAATTCTCACTGCCGTTAAACTTTATGCAGTTATGCATACGTAATATATTGTGGTTTCGAACAGCTGTTTGTATGGCATTGGCTTGTAGACAACCAGGCAGTAGTTAACTGAGCGGCAGGTGATGAGTCTCTTACAAGTACACTCAGTCAGTTCAGTTCTCGCGCTGTTATCTATGATGCCTAGATGCAACGTTAGCAGAAAGCTCCTGTCTGTGTGTTTTCTAATTCCTGGTCAAACGTTTTCAATATAATCTCTTGGCAATTTTTGTCATTATTTTGATCATCCAATTGAAGCAACATTATAATTTGATAACTATGTCAATTTGAATGGCATGTGCACTTATGATCGATTTTTTTATTAGTCTCTAAGGTGTATAGTTTGCACCGAATTTTCTTCAAAATCCCCAGGCTTGAATGCAGTTTTGTTATTTTGTTTCCAGTATGATTTAAGTGAAGCAGAGAGCATAGAACGGCCTCAAGCATGGAGAGGACGGTATCCGGAGTCAGATGTCACTCCAGACTTCGTGATACCTCCAGTGGAAAGGTATCCACCTCCTCGAGGGAACCCCAGGTGAGTGCCAGCCGTTATTCTTTCCATGATTTTTTTATTTTAGTGTTGCTACCCTACCCTGACAACGCATGCAATAGTTTCACAAGCTCTCGTTGGCAATGCCTGATCCAGCAAATGCGTTATATCTGCAGTATTAATGTAGTGCGTGTAAACGTCAATATTGCCAGGCATGTTTACGATAGCGGTTTATTTAAAGCCGTCACTGACCATTCGCGGTGGAAGACATTGCGATAAGTGCCAATGCTATTTACAAGATTAAATCCACTGCTGTCTATCAATATCTGGATTCCTGTTAAAGCAAAACCATTCCTTGTTCCGCTTGTGGGTGTTGTCCATGTGAATGAGGGATTCTGTTAAAAGTATTCCTGTTCATCGCAATCACTATGCCGAAGGCCAGACACGGTTATGGCGATAATGTAGATCTGTACTGTCCCCGGGTACCTTCTAGATACTAAAATATTGAAGGTCAAATTTCTAACTTCTTTAGAGCATTTATTAGGAAAACAAACTTTACTAGTTCTTATTAAACTTTAATATCCCATGACCCCGGTACTGTTGGCTGCACTCGTAAGCACATTGTTTTGCGTGCTTTACATTGCGCACTAAATATTTTAATAAGTAATTTTTCACACAAAAATAAAAGTCGTTTTAATGCAACATTTTTGCTCAAAACTTAGTGGGATGGGCAGTATGTGATGTGCCTTTTTGTGACCCGTATCTACTAAATCAATATATTCACACAAACAGTTTAAATTAAATTTTGTACCAAACGATAACTTGTATTCATAAACAGCCATTTATGTCGAGGTATAACATCCAAGCTGTCATATGGAACCTCTTACCATTCTGAATAACCCAATGACATAAAACAAATGAATGTCTTGTCAATGAACCCTACTCTCAAGTAAAAGAACAATGTTCTATCGGCATGTAGGTACTAAAACAGGGGTGGCAAACCTCCAGTGGTGAACGTATTATTTTTAATGAAAATATAATAATGTGGCTCTGGCATGCAAGAATCAGCATCTGGCATGAAGAATCTGGCATGTAAGATCTTTATAATGGAGAAAATAAAACGAAAATTGTACAGACAATGTCATCAATTGATGACCCCTCTTGCATTTAAATTTGTTCGAAAAGGGGGTTGGCAGTTGATGACGCTGTACAATAATCGTAACGTTTATTTTTTTTTGTTTATTCGAATAAATAATAGATTTCTGCTTTTCCAATTTAAATTAGGTAAGTAGGTAGTTCAAATACATGAATTTGACAATTATTTTCTCGTGTGCCACCACTGGCGCGCATGACGATGGTGCGCCACCCCTGTGCCAGTACTTTACTACAGCTCCTAATTCTACAGTGCAATTTGATTCGGAATCTAGAACGGGATTGCGCTGAGATTCTACAATCTGCATGCTCATTACGAACGGAATTCCTGACTTGCTAACTATGTTATTTCTTGCCGTTTGGCAGCACTCAAAACTATGTAAAGTTAGATTAGTTAAGGAAGTAGGTACCCATGTTTAAGAGTTGTTGTTTGTACCGAGAGTAAGACTGCAGAAATTACAGTAAATAGAGTTGTGGCTGAGTGCACGTCGTAACATCAGCGTCTCAACAGAGTTAGTCGTGGAGCTTGCTTCGTAAAAGTAGAAAATGTTTTATAATGAAACTTTTTTAATGATGATAACAATTGGCAAGTAAGTCGTACATACTTTTGTTTTTATTTTGTACATCAGATTTGTTGAATTATTGAAGGCAGAAATAAAGTCGGTTTTTTGAATTCGTTGTAATACTTTTGTTATCTTATTTCTATAAAATTTAGTCCCACAACTAAGAAGTATATACATATACAAGGCAGATAGAGATCCAAGAATCTCCAGACCTTTGTTATTTCAACGATTACTAAAAGTTTAAAGATCCTTGATAGAAAAATATGTAAAAGGGTATGTAAAGGTCGACAATTTAACCAAACGGTATGTTGGTTTTGTATAATGTCCTGTAAAAAGTATATAAAAGAACAGTCATCACATTTAAACATAATGTAGTACAGTAACTTTAGTACCTGACAACAAAAAAATGCGTCAGCATTGAAACTCGCTCGTACTACAGATATCTCCTTCACTGTATTTAGTTCTACCTGTTGTCAAAATGTCAGGCGTGCTATAATTGACATGTCAACAGTACACAGGGAACTCAATATCCTGGATGTGAGGTTACAATTAATTCCTGCTTACGTTAGCACGGACTAATGGTAATTAGAGATCTAATATCTGATTACATTGTGCTTGAACTGCCTCTTGTGTGGCTAAGCACAAATTGACGCCTTTGTTAGAAATTGATATTGCAGTATGCGTAATGATGTATATTAACTATACAGAGGAATACCTGTATTATATAATCCTACTAATATTTTAAATGTGAAAGTTTGTATGTTTCCTAGTCAATCAACCGTTGAACAGATATGGGTGAAAATAGGCACATAGATAAGCTATTTTCTGGTTTAACACATAAGATACCTTTTATCCCTTGGGATAAAAGTTATATTTTACGCAGGCGTAGCCGCGGGCAGAAACTAGTATTTTAAATACAAGAGTATTTTTAACACTGCTTTACGTCTGTAGTCTTAGAAAGACAGTGATGTACATAATAATATATTGCTGTCCACTCTCTCAATGTGTAAATATTTTGTCTATTATGTTAAAGTCTTGTAGAGTAGACTCTTGTAGAGTAAAATGTATTATTTAATAAGACTGATATAGATATCAGTCTTATTAAATAATACATGTTTAAAATCAACGCACATAATTTCTTCCGTTGTTCGAAATCTTTGTTCCGTCTTTAGATATATTATACTGATTAATTTTAAATCTATTGAACAATGAACTGTTATTACTGGTAAATAATGTAGCACATTAGTTATTACAAGTAATATTTAATTCACTTAATGTAATTATTAGAGCTTGTGGGTTCGCTTGTTTGGTCGGAACTAAGGTCAGTTTAAAGGTTATTTTAATTCCTTAAGATCAAAGCTATGGTTGCGGTTAGGACTCTTAAGAGCTTACAAACCAAAACAACTATTATATATCTATCAAATACTAATGATGTTTCACCACATCATTCGTATTTGGTAGATATAATTACTAGAGATCACACGACCCCCATTATAAAACCTACTTCAAACTCTATATACCTAAGATATTATTATAAACGTGAAGAGTTCTTTGTTTGTTTGTTTTAACGCGCTAACCTCTGAAACTACCAATCGGATTGAATAAATATTTTTTGTTTATGATAGCGAGCTTCATGAGGAATAATATTATATACCGGTTATTATATACCGGCTATATACCGTCACGCTACGACATATGGAAGCGGAGCAGTAACCAAAGACCTTAACGCGAGTGAAACTACGCGGACTAACGTGTGGGCAGAAGCTAGTTTAAAATATTTTGAGAGATGAGAAAATTTAGATATTGGTCACACCAGTTATGTTAGTGTTAAACCATAAAGCATTAATGTTGATGTAGCCGACGAATCCATTTACAAAAAGCCCACAGCGTTTTTCTTAAATAATTCTTTGACGGTTTAATTAGATAGACATCTTTAATTAATTATATTCCGTCCCTAATAAAGTTCTGCAGCTGTGTGTAAGACACTTAATTTTACAAGCTTCGCGGTGGTTAATGAAATATTATTTAATGATGTAGGAATAAAATAAAAACGAAAAAGATTTTTATAGTAGCCGTCACTTGTAAAATACGAAATGAAGGGATTTCATCTAGATTTCATCTGAGTTGTTTTGGAGAATTAAATTGTAAAGAGGCATTTGGTCTGAACTCAGCAATACAGAGATAGCTTTGTACTGCTCGCAGATTTTATTTTGGATCTAAAATCTTTGCCCCACACTACCAACATGTGTACGAAAATATGCCCGGTACCTTGTAGATGTACATACAATTACCTGCCGGTTTGAATTGATGTCTAAATACCCTGCTATACAATTTCTAGGAGGCCAGAGTACATCCGAAGCATATCAATGCCGCAGCCGTGCGACCCGCGCCTGGCCCGCGTGGACCCGCGGCTGACCCGCGCGGACCCGCGGCGCGGCTGGTCGGAGCCGGCGCACCACGTCAGCCCCGCCTCCAGTGACTTCAGCTACGTCACCTTCGACGCGCAGACTATCACAGTGCCGATCAGCGTGTGTGTCACTATACTGGTTGGGTATGTACCTGTCATTACCACTATACTAGCTGGTAGTCCCCCTGGTTTCCAGTTGCTTTGGTTTGGTTTCCCGTATTGAAACACCTAGAACATTCAGTAATCTGAAATCATAACAACAATAAAACATTCAAGTGCCCTTGTACTAAAAGTTCTGTATAACTACGGTAACTTACTAAGTATAGTTTACCTTCTTTAATTAAAACCGACACCGCAAGAAATGAAAGCCCGGCTTCCAATAATTCATGTTGTTTAACCATTGATTAAAGCTATCATTGTATAAAGTTAATATTCCGGGAATAAATCAAGCTAATTTATAGAACCTTGATTGCTTTTATGTTGAGTACATTTCGTGAAAGGTATAAGATTTCTGTCTTATATTAATATCAATTGTATTTCTATTTCAAGAATTAATTTGCAAATGTTTTGATGGGTAAGAAGCTTTATTTGGTAGATAACATTCTAAATAGGTTTTGTTATTTTCCCTTAAGCGACGTTAGACATTTAATAAATACAATTAGAGAGCCTATTTCTGGTCCACGGTGACGGCTAAATATTAATTTGAACATTATTTGAAAGGCTATAGTAATAAGCGAGTCTTTGAATTTATTAATCTTTGAAATTATTTGTGGCTTAACGTGGATCGTACGGGAAACGTACTAAAACCTTATTGATTTCGAAGATTTCAATGAAAGTGAGATGAGACGTGTTTGTCTCTTTCATGTCCATACGTATTTGCTCAAGAAGGTTAACGATAATATCGAATGACAACGAGAGATATTTAGGTAATATTCTTGTGTTTCAGGTACATAATGTTTGGTTCGATGATCTTCGGCATGTGGGAGAAGTGGGACCAGCTCGACGGAGCGTACTTCTGCTTTATATCTCTTAGCAGGTATGAAAACTAGTTTATCATTATTACTTACTTAGACTTACTTACTTAGACATGAAGTTAAGGTATTATTTTTAGGCGGCAAACCAAAGCTTAATCTGCTTTGTATGGCCCGAATTAGTGCCAAGATAAATGGACATTACTTAAGAGAAATTACTTTCCGGTCTCTGTCTTCCACAAGTAGATTGCATGACGCATGTCGACTTCTTATTTCAATCAGTGACTTTTATAAAACTTCTATTTATACACTGTGATCTCTTTTTGGTCCTTTTGGGATTCTAAGTCCCACCTATAAAATATAATTTCAGCATAAAGGTGCAACCACATTGCGATCGATTCATGACATCAGTCGTTCAGATCGAGCCAGTGTGCATCACGGACCGCCTTATTATGTTTACAGGCAATCAATAGATTGAAGTCGTTAAGGGATTATCAGTTTGGTTATATTCGATATTTGTTGGTCCCCTTATATTATGGCAAGCGACATCGCGGCAGATACAAGTGGAGATGGCGGGATGAGCTGGATTCCATCGATAAAGACTCTTCTCGAATAGTCCTAAATAGAGAGAATTGGACCTAGAGTACAGAGGCCTTTGCCCTGCAGTGGAATAATTTAGTCCTATAATTAGGATAATAATTATTTTTGTCCAGTATCGGATTCGGCGACTTCGTGCCGGGCGAGCGCGTGTACTCGGAGCGAATAAAGACGTCCTTCATCGTGTGCTCCATGTACCTCATGCTGGGCATGGCGCTAGTGGCCATGTGCTTCAACCTCATGCAGGTTTGTGAGGTCCTTTATAAAAGTTAGAGGAAGACTTTTTTCTTCCGATGGGAAATCACCAAATGATTTCCTCCGCCCTGGGCGGGACAAATCATCAAATGATATCCCCCGCGGGACGGAAGGGAGTGTCAGACTTTTACTGACTAAAACCCATTCATGTTCCTTCTTGTGTCCTTTGCGTTCCGGGGGACCCCTTCAAGAAATTACTGACACCTCTTTGAGGCGCGCGTGGAACACGAACGCGCCGTCACACGGCCTGTCGTTATGCAACGTACGGATGGTGAGCTACCCTTTGCCCACCGTCCACAGGTCCGCGTCTACGGTGGCCGGAAGTTGTCTTGCGGTTCCCGACGCCCGGAGCGTCTACCGCGGCGGCTGGGACTTTCTGCCTCAACCGTCCCGCCACCTTCTCTAGCATAACTGCTTCGTAGAAGGAGGCGACTGCTTCCCATTCCCGAGATCAGATTCAGATACCACGGCGGCAATCCGGCAAGGAGGCTCGCTGCCTCTCCGGAGAAAGGGAAGGCTAGGGCGACTGTCTAATTAGGTGGGGTTAATTTGGACTTTCTTGTGTTTATCTATAGTTATGTAGACTAGTTACGCTAGTCTATATAACTGTAGATGAAAGGTATCGGAACCTTGAATTGCACACAACATTACTATTGTGTGCATTTAAAGGTTCCGATACCTTTTATTTATACTGTGTAAAGTGTGTTACAATTGATTACTTTTTGCTAAATTCAGCTCACCGTAATAACACCATTACTATAACTTTATCCCACAAAACGCAGCTAGCTCGTGAGTGTCATCTGCAATCCTAAACACTATTCTGCGCAGAGTACAACATTAATTCCGACACTAATTCTCATTTCAAGAGATAATTCTCTCACAGATGTCACAACAAAAATGTCAGAAATTCAGATAAACCCTAGAAATAGAGGAATTTACGCACGGCTCTGCGCGGTTGTATTGTATTTGTCAAAAATATTTAGCGTTTCAAACAAAGTGAATAACTTACACGACACATGTATCATTTAATTTATTTTTTATTAAAAATTGGAATTCGGCTGTATTTTTGTACCACCTCTGTGGAATTGCTATTTTAGTTTAAAGTAAAACCAGATATAAGTATAAGATCGCCAATCCTTTATTTTTTTTAAACGTTGCCCCACCCACATATAAGCTCACATACACAATCAGCTTGACCCGGTACAAGTATCTGTAGGTCATAAAAATATTTGTTCCGTGCGGTAATCGAACCTGCGACACGCAGTGCAGCAGGCACTACGCCAACCGTGCTGACCGCAGTGAATAGTGAGCAAGAGTGGTGATCAATGCCTTCTCTACATGAGACTAGGCCTTTGCCCTGAAGTGGGAAAATATAGTCGATTATGTTGTAGTATGTAATACATTCCTTTCCATGCTATTTAATTTTTTTATTCGATTATTAAGATAATGAACCTTGAAGACCAATTCTACTAACTCTCATAATGTAGTCATAAACTCAGCGACAATAAAATGTATTGTAAAAATGGTATTTTCGCCAGATTGGATAGGACCGTTCCCAAAAGTTAGTGGCAATGCCCCCCTGGTGTTATTGTTATCCTAATATTTTCCTGTAAGGATGAGAAGTAATCTTCCCCTTTTCTCAAGAATTAAGTTCTCTGCTCCAAAAAGTACTCTCTCATTCAGTGCTCCAAAAAAAGAAGAAATAACAAAAGAACCATAACATTTGTTCCAGGAACAAGTGATGCATTACTACGCGGGCCTCAAGCGAGTCGTGAAGCGTCTCGGTCGCTGCAAGAGATGACAGCACCCTGTATATACTGTACATAGACTAGTATACGATAAATGATATATTACACCTAATAAAGACTTATTTGCTATGTTATTGCATGTTTTATTGAAAGCCATAAAACTAAGAAATATAACATTATCCATACAACAGCCTTGCATGCTGGTTATCAAAAGATTCCGTAGGACCGAAAGCAAATAATATTATTTATTTTTAAAAACGTTCAAAATCCATTAATGTCATATCTCAGCTAATCTTAAAACTGTTTTGGTGAATGAGAGGTATTTTTGATAGATTGAGACTGAGATAAGATTGTGATCGTCCCTAAACCTTTGTCGAATTGCATTTTTTAATAAATCATTAAATTTTGAAAGCTTTAAGTTGAATTACCTAAAAACTTTAAGCGAAACTCACAGCTACAAGTTAACTACATACATACAATGTATAAGAGTTGACTCCCCGACGCGCTATTTACACTCTCACGTTTCATCCTTATGTAGTACATTTTTCGTACAAACTGCCTCAAACTATTTCAATAACTTTCACGTTTCGATAGTTTGACCCAATTAGGAAGACATTCCTGAACTTCGGAGTTATTTTCAGATACTGTTAAGGTAATAACAGACTATGAACGTGACTTACGAGAAATGAGAATTATTAACTGGACTATAAACAAAAAACGAGACACTACTCCATTTGAAACCCATTTTGAATATTAATAGGGTTGAAATTAGCCCAGTACCTATTAGTGTTTTTTTTAACATTTACCCTGGTTGTGACCCTGTTACTTTACACTTTTCGAAAGAAAGCCATTTGCTTTGAAGAAAAGAAGTAAATTACACAGCAAAATGAAACACCTAATACGATTCCACCACAAAACCGAGATTGGTCCAAGAAAATCTCACACCGGAACTAACAAAGGTTCATTTTAAGAAAAACCCCGCAATTCTTAGTCCGACCACCACTTACTAACATTAGGTGCTTAAGAATGCACTGCATTCGTTCTGCTTAGCACTCCTTGCCAGGATTCAGTGGAACGTGAAACCGTACTGAATGGTCCCTTTTATACGAGGTCTTTTTTCCGTCGACGTATGAAAGCGTGCAGAAATGTAAAGGAACGGAGGGTATTTATAAGAGCGCTTGCTTTATTAATATTTTTAACGCGTGTTGACATTTTTAATCATTTTGTTATGAGTGTGTTACGTGCTTAAGAGCTTTGTGTAAAGGTCAACGCGTTTGCTATTGTTAGCTCTTGTACTTTAGGGTTTCCATTTTCGTCCGTCCTGTTTTGTTTTAAACACGAATGTAATTTTGTTTTCTTCTGAAGACGTTTATCACTGTGGATCAAAAGACCAATTTCATTTTGAAAAAAATCTGGCCTAAGAATTACTCGCCGAATGAAGTACTGAAAGTAACATTACAACAAAATAAAAACTAAAAGTTAGGTTAACCAAATCCCTAAAACTTCTCTTTACACAATAACATACTTAACCAAGAGTCAACAGCCTCAGGGCTACATGTAACTCAACTAAACAAGTTCAAGTCGTAACTGACGAATTTCTCCGACAACATGTCGTCAAGTATTAATTCTAGTAGGTACGGAACCGTTAGTATGTTAGTATGGTATAGTGCAAAGTTTATGTTCAGCGCTTTTTGCTAGCGTGAGGTGCACTTGAATGCATTAGGTCGGTTGGGGCCATAGGAACAGCGGAGGTGATATGCAAGTAGGGCGCGCAGAACGGCGCGGCGTTGAGGTTAGAGTCAAGAAACCTTGCAAAACACGTAAGAAATAAACAATTTGTGAACCTAATGGCAAGTTTATTACATTGCCGATGTATTTCTCAGCTAGGACAACTGCAAGAATGTATTCACTAGTCAAAATAATTAACGAGTTTACTTGAATAAGGCTTAAATTATTTTTAATCTGTCCAATAAAATTATAAGCAGGTTTATTATCGTATCATTAAGCTACATTTAACATTACATAGTATGTTTCGTGTGGCCTCGACATTATTTACCCTTCATTGCCAAGAAACCTTTCACCCTAATAATATAACTTAGTACTTTGGCCGGATTTTACAACTGTTTTATTGGCCACTGCATATTATGTCTACATAAACCAAAACCTTCGTGTCCAACAAAACGACGTGTATAAAAAATACGTTTTATATTTAAATATAAAACACTATCGTCAAATTTTTAACTCTCGCTGGTTTTATGGCCCGACAAGAAGAGGGTGTGCTATAAACTTTGGCGCTCAGTAGAATTGCTCGCACAAATTAAAGAGGTTAGTAGAGGAACTTGGCGATTACTCCACCGCACTGCCATACGTTTTGGTCGGTTAAAAACTTTCACCATTATGAGAATAGCTGGTTATTTATTTTATTGAAGGCTCTCTTTTTGGGTTTAGCAGATTTTTCTTGGAAGATCAATGTTTACGTTGACGGTAACTGGCTGTGAAGATAATTTTTCTTGTAGTTCTGGTAGACGGAAAATAGGATTGTGTCTGTCCTAAGATATATTTGGGGTTTGTTTGGTAATCATTCAAATTAAATAGAACGGTTTTATAGTCTTAATATTCTAATACCTCCTTGTAAGACGATGTCTGAAGTTAAATGCGAGCCGAGGATTACCTACGTCTGAAATACGATCTTGTAACGGACAAACTGCGGTCACCAGTTCACCCACTAAGCGCTGCAATTATGGCATTCTGTCTCTTGACTGCACTATTCTATGGTTTATTTAGCAGTGGACATTTAGCAGTAGTCTCTAATTATCTAACACAATATTATACTTAATTGATGCATTAAAAGAGGCTCCATGTGTGATGTTTCACTGTCTGCTGCTTTTGACTATATTATTTTTTCATCCGATTTGATATGATCTATTTTCTATCTCCGGCCAAAATAAACGGAGATGGAAAACAAATTATCCAGATTTTTGCTGCTCCTATGTTTTATGGAGTTCGTTCATCATTTCAAAGCGGTCATAACTTTAGAAGAACTTGTTTAAAATCCATACTTTAAACCCGTACGGTCGGAACTACTGCTTCGTATAAAAATTACGAACTTCTTCCGACACTTGGGATGACTTTATGAAGTTCTTAAATAACATTGAGATAGTTTCTGTTCGGATAATGTTCAGTAGTTACCTAGCTTACGACACTTCTTACATTCAGCACTGTGTCGCTGAAAAGTATATTCATTCCATTTATATATTATGATTATAGCGCAGTGTCTTAATATTTGCGGAGAACTGAGGAACTTGAGCACAACAGAGTCCAGCAGGTTTTAAGAAGCTTCGATTTTTTGAATCATTACTAGTCCTAATGCGTACCAGTGGACCATTAATATTTAACAAATTCCCATGATAATATTTACTGTGTCAAGTATTATCATGGGCCTTTGATAACTATTAATATTATTGTGTGTTCACAATCATTTAGTAAAAGGTTACCAATCAATCTCCGAAACGGTTATTGTGTATAAATAGAGGTGGTTAGTTTATTGTGCGGTACCTTTAGTGTCTCGTTATAGTTGATGTGTATGGTGCTTTCGGTACCGGCCACTTATTTTAAGAGAAGGGCCGATTTACTTGATGGAGCGTAGTTTATTGTTTGTTTGAGTTAGTGATAGTGTGTGATTAATGATTTAGTATTATTATTTAGATTCTCATTTATTCATTACTATATACATATAAATTACATTTTTAAATATTGTTATAAAAGTAAAAACATTTAAAAATATAAAAAATAGTAGCCCACCGGCGACGGGAACAGGGTCCAAGCCACCGGCGGTCAGGGCTCCTGAGAAAGGAATCTCCTAACAATACGCGCCGTGTCTAGGAGTACCGCTTTCTGAATCCAGCTGCCTAACGTGAGCCTCCTTAGATGTTGGTCGAGGCTCTTGGCAATTAAGCCATTGGCTGTAACAACAATCGGCACAATGATCGCTGAGTCCACAGTCCTTTATTTAGATTATTATTATTTTTTATTATTACTACGCGTAGCTTGGAAAGAAAAAATGCTGTAATCGTAGATCTATAACAGTCGATACAGATAACTAGATGCCGAGAAGTCTGACGACCAGTCTTACCAAGAGGTATCGTGTTGCCCAGTAACTGGGTTGTGGAGATCAGATAGGCAGTCGTTCCATGTACAACACTGGTATTCAGCTGCATCTGGTTAGACTGAAAGCTGACCCCAACATAGTTGGGACAAGGCTGGGCAGTATTTACATTATTTATTGCGAGCATGAAATATAATACTACCTTTTTTCAGAAGTTAGTTTTAAATAAAAAATATTTTATTTAGCCTTGACAGGCAGCGTTGCCAACTGGCACATGAGTAGCTCTGCTTACATTTTGCATGAACATCATTGTTTGAATTCGTAACTAAGAGGTTGCGGCATACCCACAGACAAATCTACACTTCTAACTTTATTCATATCTCTGGTAAAACATACATTTTTCAAACCACAGCAGATACGCACGACGTTCTTTATTGTTAAAAACGTACCCTCTTTTACGAGCCCAATCGGGTAAATGGCACATAACGGAGCGGACGCGGTCATATAAAATGTATCACTCATACGGACTCGGGACTTGTTACGATATGTTGGAGTGTTGGCGGATGTCGTGTGTCCAATACTGGGCGGATTTAAATAATTGTGTCAGTTTTCTTTGACACCTAGACGGTGTATTTGGTTCAAAAGCCTTTACTATTTCTAGGTATTGTGAATATTCAGAATACCTAGAAATAGTAAAAGCTCTAGGAGGAGGATATCTAGAACTCCTAGAGCCTAAAATATAATATTAAATATGTACAAGTTTTTATCTGTAAAGCCTCCTAGAGAAAACCTAAATACTCCATTTGACATAACATTAGAACAATAACGTTATTTCAGTGTTAATGTATAAGCTCTGTTATTTCACGATCAATGTAAAGTAATCTAGTGTGTTAGCCATTAACAAAAAAAAATACAAATGCTGTCATCCAAGCCGTACAAAACCAAACTGCCGTTATTTGGTCGTAGTTCTTCTAAATAATAAATGGAGTGTAAGAACCGATGACCGTTCAGCACGACAATTAATTAATTCGCTTTACGATCAATGGACATTGTTCAATGGCCAATGTTGGCTCCAATACTGAGTCTTAAGTAACGCGGGGATTAGGGTCGGGCCACACCTCACGGCGGGCGTAAGGATAACTGACTGTGACATATTTCTTTCTTCATTTCCATAGCGCGTGATATTTTGAAGCAAAATGGTTCTGGAAGGGTTTCCTTGTACAGTTATAGTGTCAACTTGTCATTTAGTGCGAAAGTGGAGGTGACGGATTTGAACGATGTTCGTTTGTTTTTTGGAAAAAGAATACCTACTTTTTATACTTGAGTAAAAATGTGATAAATGAATGATGATGATGTATGAAGAAGAGGTTTAGCGCTTAGCTTTTCAGCTCAACCTGACAATAATAAATGGTTGTGCTTAACCTTAACTTATTGATGTCATTAAAATAAAATACTTTAAATAATTTTAGATAGCACAACGAATGGTCATGTTATAGCGTGTCCACACCCTAACCTTTTATGAACATTAACCTACAAACAAAATAATGGAACACTCGGTACAGTAAAGTGGAGTGTTGTGTATGTCAGTGTATGTCATTTGGTGCTAACTGCGTGCGAGCACGACACTAAAAACCTGTTCAAATAACTAGTGTCTTTTTTGGTTAGCTTATTTCTTATTTTTTTTAGGTATGGGAAATCATCAAATGACTTCTTCCGCTCTGGGCGGAGCAGAAAGGAGTTTAAATGGGACAAGCCCGCCACACTATTCCCAACCACTGTAACTTCTGTAAGCCAGAATCAACAGAAAAGCAGAAAGGAGTGTCAGACTCTTACTGACTAAAACCTATGTAAAATCTATGTTCCTCCTAATGCCCTTTGCGTTCCAGGGCCGCGGTAACTCTTTTGAACAAATTCCGTATCCCTGGCAGGTCTTTAGTACCTAGTTTCGGATATAAAAATACTCGTAGTAACAGAGTGTTTTTTATCTGGAACGAAGTTTATAGTGGACTTTTATGGGACAGTTGTAATCCCTAGAGGAGACGAGATCAAAGAAAAAATGACTCTATTGATAGTAGGTACTAAGTGATGTCCATCACTCCTAGGGCTATCAATGTTAGAAGAATTCTCTATGGACATCCACTAACTTAATACCAAGTCGTTTCTTTCAAAGAATAAGCAAAGTTTTCACCCCTTCGGAAGACGTCTGAGGGATTCAGCCAAGAAACTGCTGACCACTATTCCGTTATGAAATTGCATGAAAGTGCATTTTCCATTCCCCATTTTTATAGTACAGATGTCGCATGATAAGACGTACTAATGTGACCACGTTGGTGAATAAACGATGAATTTTATTATAATCATGTGTATGACAAGTAGTGGTTGTTTGTACATTAAATGGATTCCCCATTTCGAGAAGAAACCATCAATTCTTATAACCAATAATTCAATATATTATATTATTATTTGGAAAACTTACAGCTATATACAGAAACAGGATTGGATGAGTAACAAAGCTAAGACCAATCACAAATTTCCACAGATACAAAATACATATAGGTAGGTACAAAAAGATAAGGATTTGGAGTAGTAGCATTTAAATATACTTCGAATATATCTCACCAGTCAAACCCCTTTCTCTCCATCCCATAAACAACACCACCGAAACAGAAAGTGAACTAAACAGTATTAGTAACACAAACAGAGTGCATACGTCAGCTATTTCTCGGCTATTCTTCCCAATTCTCTGTAACAACTCCGCTGTGTTCGACAGTAATATATTCGGTATCGACGCGACGTAGGCCGCTTCCTATTTGGCGGTGGATTTATGCTTTCCGCTCCATGGCGTATGGGTGCGGCCTTAGGAACAGCGATAAGATAGGCGGGGAGGAGGGAACACTGTAGGGTCCAAGATCCTGCGGATGCCAGACCTGCGTGAGCGCAAGGTTCTGATATATAAAGTGCCATCGGAAAAATGCAATGATGTTGTTTTCTAACAATATCTTAAAAATCATGAACCAGTTGTCACAGCTTCAATAAAGGGCTCTTTTTCAGGTATGAAGTAAAAATATTATTTAACTCACTTTTCTTCAAGTGTGACAACTGGTACATGATTTTTAAATATTCATTTCTTCGTAAATTACAAACTCCTCCTCATCTATATTCAAAATGTAAGCCGTGATGAAATGACGTAGATCTAGCGAGTTTGGGATCTCAGTCTAGCAGGGTGAAGAGAGATACAGCTTGCTGTTTTGTGCATGATACCTTCAGTATGGAAAACATAATAAGAGGTGGCGAAGCAGAGAGTCTGCAACACCGTAATGTGTATTTTATAAGTCACTAGCTTCCACCCGTGACTTCGTCTGCGTGGCTTATTTCACCCGCATTAAGTTACGTCTTTGGTTACTGCTCCGTTCCCGTAGGTCGTAGCGTGATGTTATATGGCCTATCTTACTCAGTAATAGTGTACATAGCTATCTACAGGTAAAATTTTTAAAATCGGACAATAGTTTTAGGTCCTTTTCGGTACAAACAAACAAAAAAATATTTCCTCATTATAATATAAGTACAGAATTATAGATGAGTATGACTTACCTACCTATAACTCGTACATGTCATATTTCGTTATACTTCGTGGCCAGATAAAAATAATACTAAAGAGTAAAGTCAAATGTCTCTGTGACATATTTTATTATCCGCGTGAGCATATACATAACATAATCACGTTGTGTTTTCACTAATAATATATAATGTATGTTTGTATCTAAACTTTTCCTCATCAGTATTTTTATTAACAAACATTATTTAATTGCACTCTCGAAGAGCTGAGCGAGCGTTAAATAATTGAGCGATGTCCTCCGTCGGGAGAGGACACGGTTGTTGGCGGCTTCGGGAAAAATGCGGTGTCAGAGGGAACATCTAGACTTAGCTGAGAACAGTAATGTATTTAGATGACTTACTGAATAGATTTAGGGATTTAGTTAAACTATTCGAGGTTCGATGTTTGGAGGATTGTAGAATTGAGTATCTTTCATTTGTTGTTATGAACTCCCCCGTTGGTCTCGTGATGGCGAGCACGATTGTTGAGCGTGGGGTCGTGGATTCGATTCCTAGGTCGGGCAAAAAGTGTTATTGGATTTTTCCATTAGGAATTTCTCATTAACAGCCCGGAGTTTGGAAGTTGGTGGACTGACACCCCCGTGCCTTGGAAAGCACGTAAAGCCGTTAGTGTTTGTGGATGGGGGTGCTCCCGTGTTTACGCACACACTTGTGCACTATAATATTTCCTGCGTACTTGGCTAGGCTGAATAAAGATTAGTCGCCGTGGCCCGAATCGGTGTGGAGAAGACATGTACTGGTTAGCCAATCATTATAACATGCTTTAATGTGAATTGATAATCTGTCCACCTGATAAAACTGTTCGTTGATAAAACTTAGCAGGTATTTTGCTTTTAAATAAAACGTAAAAGGGTTAAGAAAATAAAAATAAAATTTAAAAAAATATATGTTGCATTCAATTTAAAGTGCAGAATAAATATTCAGTTTCATTAAAATTTCAAACCCCTGACCGCCGCGTTCACTGTATTTGCTCACAATGTAGATAATAATTATTTTTGAATCTTTATTTTCATTCAATTTATTTCAGACACACACGTGTCTTTTTTAGATTTCGTACAGGGTTGTCAGTCACGAGATATGACATTTACTCAGAGTGACAACTTTCATTCTTGCTTGATATTAGAATATTGAATTTTGAAGAGTTGACATACCAATCTTAAAATAGCAAGGCTTTGATGTAATAGAAATTCTGTCCTCTGAAGGACACAAGACATTTTTGGCTGTAACGTTATAGGTGGTCACTATTATTTACTCACACATAAATGTCATCTTTTTTACGCACAAAGCGGAAAATCGTACGCTAATGTTACCTACAACATTGTCATGTAACACAACAAAAACTAACGATCTAACTACAATCGTTTTTATGTACATCGCAGAATGTAGAAAGCTTAGAATAGTCAATTTTACACATGAAAATTTAGGAACCCGTTTCAAATTAAAAGCTTAGAGAATACAATGAAGAAGAAAAAATGCTTGTAAAATAAATTGAATTCGTTGGCCAGCCCATAGCCCGTGAACATGATGGAAGATCAGGTTCCCCTTTTTTAACTTGAAGGACTATTTATGCCACTAAAAACGTTACATGAACAAAAAAGTACATTGGACAGAAACATGTATAAAGCATAATTCAAATTACTTTCCTGTTAGCCGATTATAAAAGGTTTAAAACAGACACTTTCAAACACAAACCCTTCTCAACTTGAACAAAATGAAATAAACGTGTAGGTACAAAAAACATTATACCTACCCATAATCCGTACAACCCTAAACAAAATGTTCCAGGCAAGAACAAAATTTTAATAAAAGAATTCCAATAAAAAGGTTCACATTAGATTCGAATAACGTTTGGGTGTGAATGTACTCATTATAACACCCGTGTGCGTGTATGTACAAGACATTTAATTTTGTGCGTGCCAGTACTCTTTGTCCTTAATAATTCTGTCTGACATTGTACTCGCTGTATTTTTATTCCTTCGGTAAATAATTTCTCGTATCACTGACATGCAAACATTAGCACAAGAACAAAGCCGATTTCGAAATAAAATGGAAAAGGATTGTTGCATGTGTATTGTTCCTTGTCAGTGTACTTAATGTATTTCTTTGTCTAGTGGTGTCTGTTTTGAGCATTTTTAAACGGTTTTTATTACAATAAAGTACCTAATTATTTAGAGGCTTGCGTTTCCCTACCCCAATATATTTGATTTGATTAATTAAAGAACTGATATTTAAATAGCATGTCCTCTTATTCACTCATTATGCTATACGAGTAAATAGGCATGAGAAGCTTCTTTGTTTCGCCGCCATTTTTAATTAATTTGTCATAATGTAAACATGCGGGTAACTATGAAGCGTGCTTGTCTAAATAATTTAATACAACTAATTAAAGTGGTTTTAAAAGCTACTAGCTCCTCTAGGCCACGATTTTTGTAGCTCTGTAGGCCTATCAGTGAATGACTTGTGTAATTGAAGCACTACTTCTTACTTTACTTTTAATCGTACTATACTAGTTCCTACTAATATTTATAAATGCGAAAGTTTGTGAGGACGAATGAATGGATAGATGGATGTTTTTTTTAGGAGCAGCTCGGAGTTAATATTTTTGCCAGGCTAATAGCAATAGGCTCGCCCCCATTACATGGGATCTAAAAACTATCGGCGGGCGGGCTGTGGGTGTATATTGGTACACCTCTGTCTTACCCTTCGGGGAATACAGGCGTGATGGTGTGTTGTTGTTATACTTTTTATCCCGGAAAAATGTAGGGTTCCCGTGGGACAATATATCAAATTTGACGCGGACGAAGTCGCGGGCCGAGGCTAGTATTGTAGTATAAGTATATAGCATAGATTGCCCTGTTGTCTTACAAGGTGTTTATCACAAAGATAAAGCTGTTACGTAACACGGCAAATGCTTTCAACACGGTAACTGATATTAGGTACTTATTTGATTCCCCGGATTGACTCTTTCGGGGCACGATAAGCGTCTAATATATCTCATTTCTGGGTCACGGTCCTAATTTAATAAATGTCTGTCTCAATTCGATTACTGGAGATATATTCAATCCTCGATCGTGAGAAATTGAATTAACAATCTATTGGAACGTAGAAGAGGCAAGTGATATTTTTTTATAAAATTAATATTTTACCTTATTTTTATACAAATACTCGTAAAATGGATTTGTTTATTTCCAGAATTATGAACTTACTGAATAAAAAAAAGAATAAATGAATTAAAAATAAAATCAGAAAAATAAAACAACTTTTAGAAAAACTCAAAAGTGAAAAATAATTTGAGCTTTGGAAGTCGGTGTCAATACAAAACAACAAACAGAACCAAACAGACGACTTCCAAAGCTCAAGTTATTTTTCACTTTTGAGTTTTTCAAGGCGGTTGTCTTTTTTGTATAAACGTTTTTACTTTTCGCTTCTTAGTATCAACTTCCTGTCATCCAAATCCATGAAGGTATAGTAATTCTATGTAAATTAACAAGACACCACTTAAAAGTCACAAGAAAGCAGAATACGCTTATTCGTTTACTTCGATGACATGTTTTATTTTAGGAATTTTTTTTACCAAACTACTTAGCCAATGTCGAGAAAATGTATATGGGACCACCTCTGAAGTATGATGACCCATCAAACAACAATGCATATTAATTATGCGATGGCAGCAATCGCGGTTGATTTGCTGTAATTTTTTGAAGAGTTCCGTTGTCTGTCTCCGGAATTCATCATCAGATCTATATAAAATTTTAATCTATAATAATTTTTGACTGCCTCGTTGGCCTAGTGGTCCTAAGCGCGACTGCTACACTAGAGGTCTTGGGTTCGATTCCCAAGTCGAGCAAAAAGTGTTATTGGGTTTTTCTATGAATTTCTCAGTAGTAGCAGCTCGGAGTTAAGATTTGTGCCCGAGTAATGGCAATAAGCTCGCCCCCTATTACATGGGACCTAAAAACATACTGGCGAACTGTGGGTGTACATTGGTACACCTTTGCCTATCCCTCTGGGGAATACAGGCGTGATGGTGTGTATAAAATTTTAATGGGACCGTTTCGGAATAAACCTTATATATATACACACGACGGAGTTATGCCCGAACAAACATAAAAAAATAAAAATATATAAACATCCGAATTGATAACCCCCTACTTTTTGAGGTCGGTTTTAAATCAGCAACCACTGCCGCGGGTCTTTCGGAATGTCCTCTTTTCCCACTAGGAATTTATCCTGGGTCGTGGGTGCGTATATAACTCACATACACAGACGCGCAACAACTAAAGGTCATACAAATATTAGTTCCGTGTGGGAATCGAACCCGCGACACGTAGCGCAGCAGCCAATCGCTCAGTTACCGCGCCAACCGTGTCATCCAACCGTAATGTAATTGAAAATTATTCGGTCTAAGATCTCAGACTCGCCCGACCTATGTCACTTTAGCATGGCTGGAAATTTGAGGGTACCTACGTAGATGTCGTTAAAACGGTATGCGTCCTTGCTACTTTTTCAGGTACCTTTAGGTATAAGTAGTACCTTACTCTCTTATGTTCAAGTGGTTGGTTTTTATGTACGTTTGAGGATTGCTAAAAACGATTACCTATTTGTTTCGATGACCGTTGAGATAGACGTGTTCTTGTGTGAGTCGGCAAGCGTAAGGTGGGACGCCCTCACGCTCGGCGGAGCGATGCGACGAGCCCCATCACCGGGTATTATCTGGGAGCAACTGGATGAAAGTTGCAGAAAGTCGAGCTAAGTGGCGTGCGATTGGAGAGGCCTATGTCCAGCAGTGGACTGTTGCAGGCTGATGATGACCTATTCGTTATTGCTAGGCCCACTTTCCGTGGGCCACTAGGTACTTCATCCAACGCTTTGGAGTCTACACTGTGCTCATTTTTCACTCAAGTCTATCCATACATCTACATAAGTATAATCTGTTCAAATAGTTAAAAAAAACAAGTACATATCACGAACAGAAACAGTTCAATATCACAACACAGCGCTTTATATTTCCCGAATCCAATAAATCTCGCAATATATTCATGAAAGCCACTATTGACTGTTCCGCTGCGATTATTACAGAAAAGATTATTGTATTTGCATTCAACAAATACGAATAGCTTTACTTTGAAGAAACTTATTGACGAAGCCTTCTGACCGGCGCGCGGCGGACTGGGGGCGTAAAGCGTTGTGTACATGCGATGAAGGCGCTTGTATATTTACAGTAAAAATACTTAGCTGTGTTCTTGGATTTAGTTAATCATGTCATAGTATCACTTACTGTGATTATTATGGACTGATTCTATCTGTCTATCACAGGATTGTATATTTTGAATCTTATACAAAAGAAGTGTTATTTTCAAAGCCATTCATAAAATATATGTCGTTTTAAATATCGTAGGGTGGGACGGATCACTTGGCCTGTTTCTAAACTCTGAACTACCTTTAGCGTCTTTCACGAAAGTGCGACACAAACACACATTCGCGTTATTGTACATAATGAGGCTGGAGTGGGCAGGGTGGATAACAAACAAAATAATAGTAGTAGAGCTCATTGTGAAGGAGCTCGTCCGGGCAAATACTACCATCATACCTATTTCTGCTGCCAAACAGCGTTGCTGTGTTCTGATTTTAAGGGTCTGGGTGCCGGTGTAGTTACAGGCACATGAGATATTTCAACTTTGTCTTACGGATGGCAACGCATTGGCAAGGCTTCTGGTATTGCAGATGTCTATAGGCAGCGGTGACTTACTGTCAGGTGGGCCGTCGGTTTATCTAGTGATATAAAAAAAAGAGTGTTAATAACCAAGTCTGTTATTTAATAACAAAATCAATTCCCCCGTAATCAATGTAAACGCTTCCTAACAATAACAGCTTGCAGGCATCCCTTTGACCTGAGCACAATAAAATGGCCGCCCATTGTAGCAATTTCTTATTCAACTTAATTTTATATAAGTAAGGAAAATACAGTTTGTTCTTAGGAACCTAACTAGCAACCTAAGAAACGTTACTTTGATCATAACAAACACTGTACTATGTAAAGGAATTTCACACTAAGTAAGCGGGTAACAGTTTACTTATAAGTTTCAGCGCTTCATTGAAAATTAATTCTATTAACCTAAATTAATTTCAGTTAGGATATTCAATTATTACTGAAACACTATTTCAGGGCATTTCATCTACGTTACCGTGAAATGTTAGCGTTCATTTTGTACGTAATCATTTTGACAGCTTATTAGAATCAACCTCGGATTAAATAGCTCTTTCAAATTTAATTATTATCAATTAGGTTTTTGACACAAGTGGTTAATTAGTTTGTAGTCGTGATGGTTTAGTGGTTTAGGTGCCTGCCTCTCATGCATGAGGTTGTGGGTTCGCAACCTGGCTCAGGCAAGTACTAATGTTGATATTTCTTTCTCATAATTATGTGCTTTCTTAGACATCATCGTGAGGAAACCAGGACTTGTATTATAAATATAGGTCTGAAATCGCCAATCCACCTCGAACAAGTGTAGTGACCAATGCTGATGCCTTCTCTGCTTGAGTAGAATCCTTTGCTCTGCATGGGGGCAATAACAGGCTGGTATTATTATTAGTTAATACATCGTTTTTTTGTTTATTTGAATTACGTTCGCCAATCATAATTATCGCTAATTAGTGACGCGTCCATTTACATTTATTTAAAAAAAAAATAGTTTCTTCCACCAATAAACACCTGCTTCTGATCTTGAACTATATCAGTCTAAGCTTACAAGTAGTAGTTGAGCAAGTGAACTAAGTTAGTGCTTAGTAAGAGCTTAGGAACTAACTTGTGGTAATTATGTCGATGATACTCGATACCTACTCCTGGGGGGTCAGGCGGTGGAGGAGGCTGGCTATCTACCGGGAGCCTAGCTGAAGATATTGTACGAGTGATCAATAGTTCAGATATATCTGAACTATTGATCACTCGTACAATATCTTCCGTAATTATATTACGTAATTATTATTTATTGCGTAATTATTCCGTATTTCTTTCTTTCATAATTATATCTTTGTTTTACAAATAACCCTGTATACAGGGTTATTTGTAAAACATAGACAACCTCTCAGGACTATGTTACTAACATCATAATCAACAACTTTTGTTCTATGACATTTAAAAATTTATCATATTTTAGTTCATCAGATTTTCATACAAAAATAACAACATTTAAATTGAACGCTCTAAATGTCACGAAGTCTATGTGAAGCAAACGGAAGCGATAGTAAAATAGCGAGGGGAGCGGGGTTAGGGCGGCGGGGGTGTTTGTACTTGACCTATTTACAATTTTACGGAAATCCTTCAGTCGGTCGGTCATTCACTTCAATGCGCTTGCGTCGCTTGATTCTGTAAAAAATCATAGAACAAAAGTTGTTGTTTATGATGATAGTAATACAGTCCTGCAAGGTTGTCATTGTTTTACAAATGACCCTGTATACGTAATAAAACCAGCCTATTATTGTCCCACTGCAGAGAGGTCTCTACTCACGCAGAGGAGGCACGAGCATTGATCATCGCGCTTACTCAAAGCGCATTGACTTGCTGATTTGAATTATAAAGTCCAGGTTTCCTCTCGAAGTTATTCCTTAATCGATGTCAGTGATAAATAGTACATATTAATTATTAACTTTTGAAAAATTGTGAAATGCATGTCTGTACTAATATTGTAAAGCTGAGAGGTTTGAACGCGCTAATATCCGGTACTACTAGTCCGATGCTGAAACGTCTTTCGATAATAGAAAGCTTTGTTATCTCTTGAAGCTATTAGCTACAATTTAGTATCAACAAAATTAAGTATCCGTAAAGAACATTACGCGGACAACGTCGCAAGCAAGAGCGAGTATCCAATACGGTGTTGGTGTATGCCTATAATTGCAACGGCAATATTCCAAGTGCGAATTGTAATACGAGTTGATGTTTCTACTAGACTTAAAACACATCATTGTCAGCAGAGAGCCTAACACAAGTGCGCTTAAAATTGGTAATAACTATTTTGCACATAATATTTCTTCTGTTTGAAGACTTTCTACATTTTAATGGTGGCTAATACATTGTGTAGTACATTGTGCGCTATAAATATAATAAATACAGTACTAAACATAGCATCACGCTAGTTTTCCCCGAAGGCTTAGGCAGAGTTGTACCAGTGTACACCCACAGTTGGCCGACATGTTGCTTATATTACTAGTTAAAGTAAAGTGTAGCCCAGTAGCTAATAGTGTTATATTTAATGTACATAAGTAGTAAGTCGACCGAGTACGTTCATTAGCATTACTAATTATAATACTTTATATGTAAGACCGGCGCTGTAGTTACGTTAATCACGTTGTATTGTTAGTGACGCACTGAGTTTGGCATTGAATATGTTAACGGAACATGTGCCCCAACTAATTTAGCTTTCATTTCTTAAATTGTCGTTAGCCTAGTGGAACAGCCTTGTTTGCCTAGGTATTGGGTTCGATTCCCAGCCTCCCAGGTTGATAAAAGTGTTTATGAGCTTTTTACGAAATTCTCAGTAGCAGCTCGAAGCAAGGATTTGTGTCCGGTTAATGGCAATAGGCTCGCCCTTATTACATGGGACCTAAACATACCGGCAAACTGGAGGTTTACATTGGGACACCTCTGCCTGACTCTTTAGGGAATACAGGCGTGATGGTATCTTATGTGATAATTATATTTTTTCAAAGAGTATTGGGTTCCTTACCCATTTTTCTTCATACGAAACTACCTTTTGGAATGGACAGACTCAATATTCTTTTTCTTGTAAATGACGTTCATACGTGCCTTTTATTGGTCTAATTGAATAAATGATTTGATTTTGAGATCTGCCGGTAGATTATTATAAAGTTGCCCGCCTTCGTATTTCACCCTATACCATAATTTCTATTCTAAAGTCGACTCGAAGCGAGTACGAAGCGAGTTCTACATGAGCGTGCTCGCGGTAGACCCTCTGAGAGTTAAATGGAAGCAGTTGTCAAATGAAGCGCTTGGTCGTAATTGTGGTGAAACATAACACTGTCGTGATTATCGAGCTCTCAAATGTGCTCGCCAGTGTAGTAGAGTTGTTTAAGAATCGGTTTGTATTGACGAGTGGTAGCGGAAGCGGGCACGATGTAATAATATGTTTGATATTTATGTAAGCATCATCGACCAGCCTAAACATAATTATGTATCTGTCGTAGAAAAGTCTAGCTATAAAATAATGTGGAGCTTTCATGTGGCCGGTACGCCGACATCACAGACACGGCGACAGCACCTTACCTAGAGGCTGGGCATTGCCATCTAATACGGCAATGCCGCCAGTCTCTGTCAGTCTAAGTGACAGCGAGAGACAGCGTGGCCGAAGAATTATTTGTTTCCACTCCGTTCGAATTTAATCCTAAGAATATCATTTATTCTTTGGACATACATACCTATATAATAAGTTTGAAAATATTGCATCCATTTCGCATAAAAAAAAATCGAAGCGGGTTTTATACGATAATAATATTTAGCCCTGTGTGTCCCGCGCCTCCTGTGCTCGTAAACCAGCGGTATCGTATAAACCGCTACATACACACGTATTGTTCGCGCTTCGCAAATTCACAAATATCACAAATTGACAACATTAATTAAGTAGCGAAGTAATGATTATTCCGCGGTTGGCGGCTGGCAGCGGTATGGATACAGTTACGTTGGATGTGGCGCGGGTAATGAACGGTAACGTGTGTCTAAAAGTTAATTATAAACGTTGGATAGTTTATAATTGATTAAAAGTTATCTCGGTAGCGAAACGGTCAGGGTCTCAAGAACAGAGCTGGTTTGTACATGGTGCAAGGGTCATCGTAACGAGCACTTGCACCATCGATTCAGTACAGTATTCTAGACCCTCTGGAAATGAAATGTATCGTCAATTATTTTAAAAACATCAGCTGTCCCATACAAAAGTGTAACACCTACACGGTCAGAATTCATGAAGTAACTAGCTAATTTTTAAAGTAGCAATTTTCTTTTGTGTTTTTACCAACAGTCTGCCGCCATACACAGGCTCACTGACAGAGAATGATATTAGTAGGCGTGAGGTCTGCAGATGCTGTCTATACTAGTGGCTTAACTTCCTACTCTCTTTTACTCCAACACAGTCTCAAACCCACGTTATACGCAGAGAAACCTAATGATTTGATAGTACAAATAGATCGCCCTAACATACTTGTGTGATTGTCGTTGTAATAAGGTCTATTTCATAAGACGCACGTCTGTTAGTAGGTAACAGTGATACGGCGCACAATTGTAGATCTAATCCCCATCCTCTCAATTTGCTTATTTTGACGCCTCAGCCATTTCGCCACTGTGTAATTACATTGTATACTTGTTAACAGATTGAAACAGCCAATTAATTTAATAGCCAACTATATAAGCTTAACTTAAACCAGTCGTAAGCAGATGAGCGTCTTTGTAGGGCTTGAATTTAACTTTACAAGTTTAAGCCTGGATTAATCCTGAAAACTTGGTAATAACAACTTATGCTAGGTGTAAAGCCTCATTCGTCTAACTTTACAACTTTTAAGTAATAATCTTTAAATAATTCTCTTTGAAAAACTTGTCGGTGATAATATTTCAAAGCTGACACATTCTTAATTGCTTGTCAACGATATAAGACGAATAAAAGTGTCTATTATGTTGGAAATATCGCAGTGACCTTGTACAGGCGCTGTTATTGAAAATGGGACGTCGTTACAAAGTCACTTTGCGGCCTACGTGACGGCAAAGTTTGTAGACGAAGCTGGGTCTTGAAAAATATGTTTTGAAATGTGAAAATATGACTTGTATTATGTTTTTAATTTTGGTTAAGATTTGAAGTGTTGTTGGTAAGTTGTGACGTGGCGAGACAGGCGGGCTCGGTTTTAATTTCAGTTGTTGCCCTAAAAGTTGTACATTACTTACACTTGCTATCCCCGAAGGGTTCGCCAGAGGTTTGGTTACACCAACTTTACTAATGGCTAAAAAGCTTCTAAAAATATGACATTTGTTTTATTGTTTCGCTGAATTCGAGTGACAAATTCTTGTAAACTTTCTCCAGTCCTCAAAAGATTTTAAAACTCTCTCAAACACGTTTCCCTGTAGCTATTCACTAGCGAACCGTCCTGGTTTTATTTGCGTGATTAAATTAACTGCCTCGTTTGCCTAGTGGTCCTAACCGCGATTGCTACGCTAGAGGTCTTGGGTTCGATTCCCAGGTCGAACAGTGTTATTGGGTTTTTCTATGTAATTCTCAGTAGCAGCTCGGAGTTAGGATTTGTGCCCGGTTAATGGCAATATGCTCGCCCCCTATAACATGGGACCTTAACATACCGGCGAACTGTGGGTTTAGACTGGTACACCCCTGCCTAACCCTTCAGGGATTATAGGCGTGCTGATGGTGTTATTAAATTTGTTCTTAGAAAATTATCAAAATCATGATTAAATTACATTAAAAATTTCGGTCTCCAAAATTTAACCTGCAGATTATTTCAAAACTATGTATTAATTTAGGGCTTTCATCACTATCCACAAGATAAACATTCAAACATTCAATTGAATTAATCTGCCAGATATGTTTATCGAAACTTATGAAGGGTAGGTACACAGAGCCCAAGAATCTATTATTAACACAACATAACTTGAACTCGTAAAGCCACAATCACAGCTCCGATAATAATAATAATAGTGGTGGATATCAGCGGCACATACACGTATCAATTAAACACACAAGTGAATAGAGCTACTGTTTACTGTTGTTTCAATACACACTGCTGAACACATCAATTAGGTGAGCGTGAATATGCATGAGAGGCTTTCTGGTGCCGCGGGAAGCTGAAATGTGGGGGTTAATGGTGGTGGGGTAAATTGATTTGTAGTTATATTAAGTAGGATTTTGTTGTTCTCGTTTTAAAGAAATATTTCTAAGTACCTAAATGCTACAATAGCATCGAAGTTGACAGAACCACAATTATACCTCACTTAATAATCTATACTTATATAAAAAAGGTGTTTTTGTTAAGATGTTTATTTTATCTCTGGAACTACGAGTCAGCTTGGAAAAAATATGTTTGTACGTATTAGCCAGATTCTTGAGGAGTTTCGTCAATTGTCTAGGCTAATCAAGATAATAGACAAGCATCGGGAAAAACGTATGATGTTTACCAGCTGCAGTTCCATCATACTAGTTACAACAAATAAAAAAATTAGCTCCGTTGTTTTACAATAAATATAAAAAAATGTGATGTTGCCATTTACAAAAACAAAACAGCAATATGCAGTTATTTCAACAATATGCAGTTATTTCAACAATATGCAGTTATTTCAACAATATGCAGTTATTTCAACAATATGCAGTTATTTCAACAATATGCAGTTATTTCAACAAAAGTTATTTTTCACTTTCCGACGGTTAAATTTTTTTAATTAAAAAGATTTTATTTTATAATTTGATTCTCGCTATGATCTTCTAATTACTATCCGTAGGGTAGGATTATTCTTTCCAAATTTATATGAAATAAAAACAGCATAATTAAAATTGGACTACTCTGTAAGAAGTTACTTGTGGTTACACATTACAATCAGTAAGTAAAAAAATCAATCATCCCATGTTTTTCTACCCTTAGGGCTGGAATTTTTTTCTTAATTTATATGGGATCACCTTCGGGGTAAATAAACCCTTTCGAATAAAAAAGAATTATTAAAATCGGACCACTCTGTAAAAAGTTACATACATTAAAAATAAATTTATATATATGCATCGAATTGACAACCTCTTCCGTTATTTTTCGTCGGTTAAAACCACCTCTTATTGGTCAATTATTTTTTAATGCTATAATAAGTGCTAAATAACAAAACTACAAACAATACATGCGTATTTTATTAATTCGACAATAAGCAACGTATTCAAGTTATGTCTAGTTGTGAATATTAAAGATGTACGAATGACAGCCGGGACCAACGGCTTTACGTGCTTTCCGAGGCACGGCGATGTTACACTACCAATTTCCAAACTCCGGGCTGCTACTGAGCAAATCTCAAATCACTTTTTGCCCGACCTGGGATTCGAACCCGGGACCCCACGCTTATCAGTCGCGCTTGCGACCACGAGACCAACGGGGCAGTTCATCATGAGTACACGGAGTAAATGGAAATCTTACCAGACAATTCGTGCTCTGTGGAAAGGGATGTTATAATATGTTACAATCATGTTATATTATCTTTTAATTAGGAAAAGTAAAAGATAACAGTATCTACACAAGATGAAATAACCATGTGTTTAAAATAATACTCTGCTTCCATTTGCTTAATCACCTTTAAAATATACAGTTCATTAATTAAATCATCCTTTGAATTAGAGAAAATTAAACTCATACAATCAATTTAATCCAATTAGCATATTCAATTTAATTTAACAATTAAATGAACCGGCAAATGTTACAAAATTTAATTATAGAATAAAAGTAAGTGAATGTCAGCTTGAGGCAGTTTTGTGAACAAGAAATGAATTTCTTAAAGGTCACCACATCCAGGGTATTTGTCAAAGGGAACCTTTTTGTCTCGTCTTGTGGGTGCGACCCCCGGCGATGTCAGTGGTGTGTTGGTCCACAATCGATTTCCGCCTTTTTTATGCTATTATGTTATTTCGTATTAATGTCGATTTGTGTAGTGAGGGTGACAGATAAAGAGGTAGAGTTGAGGAAATAATTTGGTAATGTAAAGTAAATATTTTCTGGGTCGGGATATAACATAACATACACTTTTATTACGTCCAATGTTGACATAAAACAATATCATTGTTGGATGGAATAGTGATCAAGACAATATAAAGTAGAACACGATTACTGTTGTAACTGAAATATAATAAAAAATATAAAAGTAAAAGTGAAATAACACAACAGTGAAAGTGGCAATACTAAATGTAATCTATTTTATTTATTTATTTATTAAAACTTTTGGACATAATGTAAATAATACACTGTACGAGGGCGGACTTCATGCCTTAGCCATTTTCTACCAGTCAAGCTTAGGGTGATGCAGAGACAAAACATAGTAGGTGCAAGGAACAGTAAGTTTCCAGGAATAAAATATAATAAATACATATATACATACATACAAACAAAATATACAGAGTAGAGAAAGCTAAAAAATACATAGGTGGAGAAATATAAGAAACTAATTGTGAGACGAGTCTGCCAACTTCATAAGCAAGTGTTCACGAGCTTTTACTTTGAATAATTTTATAATCTATCTAGTCTGTATTTTGTTAATTATTCAATCCTACTAATATTATAAATGCAAAAGTTTGTGAGGATGGATGGATAGATGGATGTTTGTTACTCTTTCACGCTTAAATTTCTTAACGGATATGGATGAAATTTGGCACTGAGATTGTAGTGTGGAATAACACATAACTTCGATTCCCGCTCTCATCAAATATTTGTATGACTTATAGGTAGTTGTTCCAGGTCTGGTTGTGACTTTATATCTCTGTAAACGCACCCACGATACAAAAGAAATTAACGGCAACGTTTTACAAACAAATCCTCCGAACACACAGGTATTTTAATGAACTTGTCGTTTGGTATTCACAACAAAAGATACCTGAAGGATAAAGAGAGCCTGAATAAAGTACATCTACACTGCGTTTATATTTCGTACGAACACAACAATACGTTTTACTTCAAATCTGAATAAATGTGTTTATAAAATAAGAGACCTGTTATTTTTTCGTACAAATGAAAAAATAACAAATTCGACTTTAATATCAAACTCATTGTTTGCAGTTCGTTCGCGTTTTACTTATTCATCTAACTATATAAGACTGTAAGATATTGGAAGAAGAAGCTCTGGTATTCAGATAATCTAGTCTCATCTCAGTCTTATCCCATTGAGAAAGATAAATTATTACAGGCTTCAAGGAGTTTGTAACTTTTTAATCCTAACTGAGTATAAAAAGATATTGTTAATACCTCCGCGGCTGATTTATGACGCGCTTTTAGACTCAATTTATATTTAATTTAATAAAAACAATATGATTAACGTACATGGTTTTTTTTGAGAGGTTAGAATGCGGTTAGAAAACATATTAATATTTTTTAGGAGATACATAACGGGTGGAGTGGATATCACACAAATCAGCTGTTCCATACATGCTTTTGTATGAACATCAACATCATGTATTGAATCCGTCAAGTTTACGTTTGCAAACGTTTACCATGACAAGGCACATGGAACGTCCATTATCAGCATCGGTTACGGTGTCCCTTCCTCTCCGTATACTTAACAGCTCTACACACAATTATCATTACCCAATCGTTATAATTTGACTAGGCTTTTAATGTGTGTGAAGAAAATTAAATTAAAACATAATATTTGACTTACATTTACTTTCCATTATTAATTTCATTATTATCTTATTCATGATAAAAGTTCTTCCAACAAATTTAAAAACATTTTTAACTGCACACAACTACTTCTAAAAAAGTGATCAATACATCAGTATCACTTAAATGAAACCATCTCTCTCCGAGCCTCGGCACGGATAGCTCCCTCCGATCGCTCGAGCACATACGAGTAGATAGTACCCGGGTTATATAAGTACGTGTAAAAAGTAGCCGCGATTGAACTACTACTTGAGGGGGGCAGTCGGACTGCCGGGGAGCTGGGAATGTGAGAGTGAACTCTTCTGATATGGTTTAATGTATCTAGTACTGATCTGATCTACTGAATCCGGGATTTTTTAAATGGCAGTGCCATAAACAGTGCCTAAATTAGCGATACGTGACTTAATTAGAGCACAAATGATTACTGTAGGTATATTTTTTATTGAAAATAAAATTATTTATTTGTAAACATCGGTGTGGTGGGGTGTAAAAAATTGCATAGATAGAAATCTCCACACTTCTCTGGTAATATTATTTTTTCAAAGAATCTGCATAGATTGTCCAATCAATTCCAAATTCGTACCTCCACGGGCTCCGTGTGGCGAGCAGCGACACTGATCGATGTTCCACCGCAATCTCTTCACTGATGGATCGCGCCGAATTCACTGGCTACGTACCGCTACGAGCCGCTACGAGGCTACGATGTAACACTACTACGCGGCTACGGGACCATTCAACGGCCTATAGGCAGTTTGCTGACGTATTGATGATTTACTTAAGCCATTAATTTGAGCGGGCAGTGATTTACAGCCGTGTACGTTAAAATTTAAGGTCTGTGTTAGTAAACCGTTGTTGTAATCTTTACAGCCAATGTAACATCTTTTGTGATGCTCATTTGATTAATCAATGCAATTAATTTAATGTCTACCAACCGCAGTATAGTTCTAATGGAGTCCGAAGATTAAGCTAATAAGTGCGCACTGTATCTCTGTGAGTTATAACTCTTATAGCTACACATGGCTGTACAACGGCTGATATATTATTATTTCATGTTGAATTACACTAAAACCAGAGCAGTTCAGATAAAACTTTAAGCAGTACTTGGCAATACTAAGACCGCAACATACTGTTTGAACCGACTTCTATTCACAACGCGCAATATTACATCCATTGATTCTAAAGTTTAACGTGTATTTATTTTGTAAATCAAATCTAAGTCCACAATTACGTTTTAAATATCTTAAACTTTTGCCCGAGCTACTCAGGATAAGGTTTTAAAAATAAAAGCGTCTCTACACGTGAGCTATATTTTCACCGGGCCGATAATGTCGCAGGTACAATACAACCAGAAATTATTCTACGAATAGATATATGTCACTCCGGTGGTAGCATCGCTTGACTGTGTGTGTCTCGAAAGTTCGGTAGCAATAAAACCATTCTGGCTGACAACTGAAATCTCGTCACTCGCTTATATTTCAATACTGGCAAAAATCTTCATTTTATGTCAGGGATGGCGAACCGATGGAACTTCACTAAGAATTTATGAACCTACATTTAGATGGTGCATACAAAAAATGTATATCTAAGTATTATAAAACAAAGTCGCCTTCGGCCGTCTGTATTCTTAGGTCTTTTAAACTACGTAACGGATTTTCATACAGTTTTCTTAATTAGATGAAGAGGGATGAGTGATTCAAGAGGAAAGAAAGAAATAGGAATAGGATATAGGAAGAAAGTTAGGTTATCACAACAATTTACGAAATAGATAGATGGTTACGCGGTGAAGCGATTTTTACTTGAACTTTTAATATTAACAAAGGAGCGCCACCCCTGCTCCATACCGGCGGAGATCTCTCGGAGACGAGTCCCGAACGTTGCGAGCTCGACTCGATACGGCCCGGGCATTTGACTTGCATCTGTTGACGTTATGCAATCCCTAGGAATGCTTAAAGGCTACCCACACTTGTACTACGCTATTTTTTTCATCACTTATTTATTCATGGAAATTATGAATACATAAATGTTTCTGATTTGGACAGCTGTGTGAAAAATCAGAACGAGAAATTAATTTTCATTTTATTCCTGAATAAATTATAAAACATAGTTTTAAATGTTTCCATTTTCATTGAATCTGTTTTAATTGCTGATTTAATAACTGTCAACTCAATGTTACACAAATGAAATATTAATAAATATTTGGAAATTATAATAAACAACTGAAATAAAGTGGCGTGTTTTAAACAATCGATTTGAATAGCTCTTTTCATTAGTATTGTTTGTCAAGTACAACGTCAAATACCAATTAATTATTAACTTATTTACTTTGGCATCAAATACACATACGCAAATAATAACAAGTTTAGTTAAATATCAAATAAACTTAACATATTTTGTGATAATAAATTTCAGTGAACTTTGGGACCGTTCATCGCAATTAATTTATTGTATCAATGTTATCACAATGACTCCAATATGCAAATTATGTTTCATAGTGGTAGTTATAATTAAACCGATTCCAATTGAAACAGCGATAGTTAATCTGTAATAGGGCCCATTGTTTTTGGCTATAACTAATATCAACCGTCAAAATAATTTGTAAATCGAATTAAATATAGAACACTGGCGGCACAAAACCATATTTTTCAGTGTTTTTACAGATACATCATAACATAACAGCGTCTGTATTTCTCTAAAGTTCAAGTCGTAGTGCGGCTATAACCATATATATTTTTCCAGTTATTCATTACCTATGCTTATGAGAGCCAAACAATAGGGGACTAGCCTGGACTATGCAAACTAATATTATAAATGCGAAAGGCTGTCCGTCTGTCTGTTTGTTTGTTACTTCATCACGACAAAACCACTGAACCGATCATAATAAAATTTGACATTTACCTTGAGATTTTAATAAGACTTCTTTTTATTTTGTACCCGCGATAACCGACACTCACGTGGTAAAAGTCGTGGGCAAAAGCACACACTATACACATAATCATAAAAAGCTGCTTTATAACAATTGTTGTTTTGTTTTCGAATTCAATAGTAGTAATGTAAGTCGTCCCTAACGGTCCCTGATCCGGCAGCCGAGCTCCGAAATGCAATAGATTTAGCGTTTGTGCGACGAATCGCGATATAATCTAATGCAGACTAACCCCGCTGTCTCCGTGCGACGTTTATTACACCGGCATCCACTGCCACTGCGACTCCACACACTACTTTGAAAATAAAACAGCTTTTGTGAAAAAAATATAATTCGAGAACGAATTTAAACAATGCAGTGTACAAATGAGATCAATAAAAAGTAATTAAAGTAAAATTCGTGTTTGATTGCCGCCTCCAGTCGATAACCTACCTGAACCAGCTTCATAGGTCTAGCTATCCTAGTAACCCTCAGGATTGTTGATGGTGATACCGGCTCATTATCACTCCGTTGCTCGGCAAACGTATTTTCTCATACAGGGAAGGCACGAGCATTGATCACCACGCTAGCTCACGGTGGATTAGGTATAACTTCCAGGTTTCCTCATACTATTTTCTTCCACGGCTGTCAGTAATTATTTAAAAAACTTATTAACTATTGGGATTTCACGATAAAACCCACCTTATAACCTATATAATTTTTATTTTAAATAATGTTACTTGTAGATAAATAAGAATAAAGCTATAAAACAAGAACTTAGATACAAAATAATAACTATACGATCTATTTCCGAGTAAACAGTAAAACAAACTAGTAAAGTAATTTATATCTTTATTTAATTGTACTTTGACATAATTAAATTATGTATTTGGCGTAGTACACAAAACAAGCATAATATATTTCTAGTAATATAATTTTAACAAGATTCGT
Source organism: Caradrina kadenii (assembly GCA_947462355.1). Classification (NCBI taxonomy): domain Eukaryota; kingdom Metazoa; phylum Arthropoda; class Insecta; order Lepidoptera; family Noctuidae; genus Caradrina; species Caradrina kadenii. Next base: position 321,953 of record OX381693.1, on the reverse strand, counting down.
AGAATTTGAGTTACAATTGAACATCATTGAAGATTTCTCTAATTAATTAATTATTTGAGCATGGTTTGGCAACAAGATGATTATTATTAATAATTTTATTACTCGTAATTTCATTAGATGAAGGAGAGTTATTCAAGGTATTGAATTATATTTGTTCAATATTAAATTGTAGGGAAGGTAATTGTATTGATGTTTGAAGTACTCGTAAAAGGCATTACGCAGGATTAATGTGTGGCTTGTACGTATAATTAAATAATTTAAGGACTGTCAGTAAGACTATGAAGTTGTGAAGGGTGGAGAGGACATCAAAAGAAATATTTTTTTCATAAATTCAGTATAATTTATAATACTAGAGTGAAAAGCGCTGAAAACAAATTGCGGTTTTAAACAAAAGTGCAATCTGTACTATCAACATGTATGGAACAGCAGGTTTTTCTAAATTATCTGCAAAAATGTTAGATCTAGAAAAGCCTGGATCGATGGCGTGTTGTGCTTCACGGGCGCCTCTAAGAGAGGTCAGCATAGTAGACGGGGCCCGGTAGGGCCAGTACTTGCTAGAGTTGTTTTTTCGAAAAAATCACCGCGGCTATGGAACGCAAATAGCATTAGAAGGATCACGGATAGGTTTTAGTCAGTAAAAGTCTGACGCCCCCTTTCGAACCGCCCAGAGCGGAAGAGTCATTAGATGATTTCCCATCCTTAAAAAAGGGGTCTAGCATACTGTACTGTATCCATGGTAAAAGTTTGCGTGTGTCAACGATAATTGTAAACATGCTACATTAGTCCCCCTGTGACCCTAAGCCAAATCTGTTGTATGAAGTAAACATTCTATTTATCTCACTTCGACATCAAACCCGTAATTTCCTCGAAACATCCTTATAACACTAGCACCCTCCGGAGCTAAGTGCGTCAGCACTCTCTCCTCAGTTAAACCAGTTAAGAAGCACTTAAGTGCTTACTCTTCCCTTTGTGTAAGTTTCTTATCGAACAGTCCGAAGGCTTCATCTTATTTGACAATATAACGTTACGTTTTCAAGGAGTCGCCAAGTTTACTGCCGCGACCCCGGCGTTGGTGAAGTTTCAAATGTCAACTTAATTAAATGTTACCAACAAGTTATGTTTATTTAATCGTTAGCAAAAGGTCAGAAAATTGTTAAATTTCTTAAAAACGATTATTCGTTTTTTTTTAATGATTGTGCGAAACTGATCGTGATTCGTCGCCGAACAACAATCCTACGTACAATAATTATTCGATAATTGGTTGAAGATAAAATTGAACCTAGGGGTATTGAACCAATTCTACTAACTTTAGGAACGATTACAATCTCTCAATCCTTCAGAATATTTTGACATTGATTGACACTGAGATGAGATTGTGACGAGATTTTTAACGTTTTTAACTAGTTGAATTAGCCTTCTGATTTGTAATTAATTGTTAAAAGCAAGAAATTAATATAAACCATTTCAAATGTAAGTCTTTCAGTAAATTTCAATAATTTCGTGATACTTTGAAAACGGCAGGATAAGCACTTGATGTATAATATTAAATTTAACCAAAAATTGGCATTACGGACTTGAATTACTAAATTCAATGAATAGGTAGTTCTTTGAAATATAATTAATTAATTATGGTCGTTAAAGAGATTGAATTAATAATGATGTAAATATTGAGGTCGGTGTTAATAATTAAGATATGATGAGGTTACATTCTTAGACATGATGCCAGTAGGTGTTTAGATCTGGTACTCCTTGTAGTTCCAGCTCCAGGTCTTGTTGACGCTGTTGTACTCGCTGTTCGGACTCATCTGTAGCTTTATCGTGAGGTCGGGCTGCAACAAACGTACTGTGTCATTTACACTGTGTCGTTTTTTTATCACGCTGCTGGTTTGCGAAGGGCTATGCAGAAGTGTACAAGTCAACCATACTGCGCAAGTACATATTAGTTAATTAGTTTAATAGTGTAAAGTAAGTATTAGTAGATAGAGAATGAGCCTGTTTCCATTATCGGTTTCCATGACACTAAATTATCACTACTCTCCTGATTTGGGGCAAGAAACCCACTCTAATAATCAGACGAGGCAATAGAGATTTATTTATTTGTTCAAGATCTTCAACAAAGGATACATAGTGACGTGACAGAGAGAGAGGTAAAATAAAAAATCAGCTGATCAGTACAGGTTGTTACCTACTTAATTCAGTTCTTAGATTGACAGAGATGTGCAGAATTTTCAGTGAAAGTTGATGAATATATAAGCCAATAATTGACACCACTTTGATCATTTTATAACGCTGGCCTAAGATTATATGAAAGCGTATCCATCTCCTTTGTGATACTGTTCTGTTGTATAGTACAAACACTGTTACAAAGAAACTTATTAAAATAATGTTCAATTTTCAACTCAACATAATAATATACACCGGTGCTTTGTTCTACTTCGCTTTAACTTTTAATAATCTAGTCCAGGATATTGTTCCCTGCCTTGTGCCAGTGAAAACAATTCAAGTTGTAACGCCAAGAAGAACATCTTTGTAATTACTTTCACTTGGAATAACCTCGTCAGAAAAACTGATTAAAATAAGATTGGATAAGCCAAGTAGAAATTTGAAAATTAACAATAATAATGTGCTTTCATTATCTTCTTAACATAATCTATACTAATATTATAAAGATGACAGATTTTTTTGTTTGTGGAGGGTGGAATTAACCAAGTGGACGAAGCCACGGGCAGTTTGCTAGTATAAAATAGAGGGCGCTTCCCGCCATCTGGACGCTTAGATCTCTTAATCTCGGGGTATAAAGCTAGTAGGTAGATACGTTAGAATATTATTTGTACATTATTGTTGTCCAAAATAACAATGTAATAAAGATTTTACATACACACCATCGCGCCTGTATTCCACGAAGGGTTAGACAGTGGTGTACGATGTACACCTACACTATGTTCGCGGGTATGTTTAGGTAAATAAATATAATGATAGGGGGCGAGCCTAGTACCATTAACTATACACAACTTCTTACTTCAGCTGCTACTGAGAATTTCGTAGAAAAACCGAATAACAATTTGCTCGAGTTGGGAATCGAAACCAAGACCTCTAGCGTAACAGCCGCACTTAGGACCACTAGGCTAATGAGTAAATTTTTTCTCAATTTCAGTCCAACAGAAATATGAAGCTATTCACTGTTCAGCCACAGTAACATGTAGCCATCTCCGTTCAAACAGAGGTTCGCAACTCGACAAAAACGTGCGACTCCATAAACAAAATGCGGTGTGATGTATCGCCATGCTGCACCCTGGCGCGGCACAGACGTGACGTATCGCCATGCTGCACGCCAGCACGGCACACCACCGCATAAATCCTTGCTCCACTCAAGTTTGCCGTGGTTGTCCGAGCTGCTGTGTTTATCAATGTCGACATTGTTTTTAAAAGTGTTGTTTTTGCGTGACTTGCTTTATTACATTTCCTGTATATAGAATACAATGTGCAGGAAGAGTTATTGCTAGATTATCTTTTTGTCGTCATGTTCTTGTTATCCATAAGTACCCACTTCACGCTTTCGTAGCGTTTGGGTGAGATTGATTAATTTTACAATAAAACCTACGTATTTTTTACGTATTTTAAAAGTTTTACACAAAGTCTTCGAAATTAAACGAATAACGTTACTTAATTAAAAACGGTAAATACATTTTGGAGAAAAACATATAACCTATTAGTTAACTAACTTTGAAAATGGAGCTGCTTTGATAACTTTCACTTTTTTATTGCCATTTACAGTCACCCCGATATAAAACGTATTTTTAACAAATATTCAGGTTTAACTTTGAAACATTATTTTTCCACTCCGAACTAACTTAAACGTGTTGGAAAAATATGGCTTAACGACTTGAATTTTTAACAGAAGAAAAAAAGGAATTGGCTTCGTCTTATTATACGGGTATATAAGTAAAACATTTGAATTACGGGTAAATGACGAAGGTTGCATGATTATCATCATCTATTTTTATTATACACCTTATAGTCTGACCGCTCAGGTTCAAAATGCTTCTCACTTCCAATACTTGTGCTCTGCGCACAGTAAGCATCTTCGCTCCTCCAATAATCGTCTTCTACGATGTCCTTTTCACCGCACTGGTTTTCTTAAATCTTCTTTTCTTGTCCAGGCGGTTTTCCTTTGGAATGCGCTTCCTCAGAATATCAGGATGGCTACCAGTCGTTTCATATTCAAAGTAAAAGCTCGTGAACACTTGCTTATGAAGTTGGCAGACTCGTCTCACAATTAGTTTCTTATATTTCTTCACCTATGTATTTTTTTTTTGGCTTTCTCTACTCTGTATATTTTGTTTGTATGTATGTATATATGTATTTATTATATTTTATTCCTGGAAACTTTCTGTTTCTTGCACCTACTATGTTTTGTCTCTGCATCACCCTAAGGTTGACTGGTAGAAAATGCCAAAGGCATTAAGTCCGCCTTTGTACAATGTATTATTTACATTATGTGCAAAAAGTTTTAATAAATAAATAAATAATAAAATGCTTTGAATGTTACATCATTTTCATTCAATAGGTACTGTGAAGGTGGTTCACCGCATCAACCTGGGTAAATTAGTTTGCATCCAAACATTTAGTCGAATTCCTTTTTGGAATTCGAATGAATTAGAAAATACAGTTTTTATAAGTGAAGGCACTTGTTTGGCCACCTTCGTGTCAGTGACATGTCAATGAAAATATATAATAAGGTTGTAAACGTTCGTGTCTTTAATTCATATAGTTAGAGTGAAGTAAATTACGTCCCGGTACCGCGGTTCAACCGTAAGAGTGACCACAGTACACAATGACACGATCATCAATATGTATTTAGCTAATAACCTGAATCCCATCGTTAGCCTCTCTATAAGGAGCATTAGTATTAGTCGATAGTGCTCTCAAAGTTGTGTCATTAAAGGGACGCCTGGCCGACATTATCCCTCCCAGTTTTACAAACGTTTTCAACAGGGTGGCAAGGCAATGTGAACGCTATGTAGGACATTCTTTGGGTTTCATTATAAAAAGGCCATGTCATTACATTTTTTTGTTAGTTTAGTCCAATGTTAGTGAATATTTTTAAACTTTCACTATCATTATATATTTGAATAAAAAAATTTACTACGAATCGAAAAGGACCTACCAAAAAAGTTTTAAGTATTCAAAGCTTATTCTTTTGAGGAAAGAGAGAACAAAGTAAATCGAATTCAAAATTATTAGGTCCCACATTTTATATTTTTTTGAAAATATAAAATGTGTATTTAATTTATTTGTGTGTGTAATAATTTATAATTAAGTAATATTTTCTTGTGACTCCAAAACAAAATCCTGTGTTTATCGAGCCATCTGGCCACCATACATACTCTGCTAATGCCGCAAGCTTCTTACCTAGTACTTCTTTCAGTAAATTTGAAATTTAAACTCCGTCTGCCATTAGTAGTACGCAAAGTGTTATACCAAAGGATTATTTTAAATGGCCTCTCAGCTAGATTGACTTTAATTTTTCAAACACTTACTGCCATTATTTTAAGGCTTTTCCATGTAAATTACTTTAATGTACTTTACACGATATGCTTTAGTGTGTAATGGAATAATAATATTAGGTCCGGTTAATGGTCTTTGATTTAAAATCGGGTTATGAAAAAGGCATTGAACTTTTTAAAGCTCTCTAAAACCGACACGGTCGGAATTAAAATTTGTTTAAAAAGTCCATTAACGAATTTGGGAGGCGAATTATTTTAGTGGAATGGCGATAATTTAGAAAGGCTTTATAGGAACGGGGGTTCTACAACCTGCTGCGAAGTTATGTCAAAGATTTACCTGGTCTGTAGAAAGTTTGGCAATCGTGCTCACAAATTCTTTTTACATTTTTTTTAAAGTCACATTTCCTCTACTCGCTCTGTAAACATTGAGCACTGCTCATTTATTGCATTGACATCTTTAAAATTGGAACAGCAATGGTGCTTGGATGCAGAAACAAACATCTTGGATTTACAACCAAATCTCTCACCTGAGGCATACACATGATTCCAGGCGGCATCGTGTCCTGCATGACTCGCGGCAGCTCCGGCTGAGGTCCCGCAGGCTCCAGGTTGAGGGGCTCGTACTCATCGGAGAGCCCGCTGTCCGGGGAGTCAGGCTGCTGCAGGTTGTTCACGTAGCCCTTGGGGCCGGCCCTGCTCTTGTGCACGCAGTAGTCGCCTGTGAACGGGTTCTGGTACGCTACCACTGTTCTGGAAATGAAGAATAGGAAGTTGATTTGTGGAAATAGTTAAGAAGTTCACTACTTAGATAATATTAGTAGTAATTCTGTCGCTGATAGAAGGCTATTTCATGGTGTAATAATAAGTTGAAACAGAGGTTTTTACATAATTGCGTAAAAGCATTTTACAAGAACACTTTTCATGTCGCCAGTCTGTGCAAGCTAGTTTGTCTGCTGTGTTAGAAGAAATCAAGTTTGCTTAATTTATATCAAATCATATTTCAAGTGAATGCATTCGTAAAGTCTAGAGGAGTTACCTGAGTTCTTCAGTAGATTCTCCCTCTTTTTTATGCGAAAACACAACTTTAGTTGGTCTCAGCAATATTGCGATCTGAAATCAAAAAGCGAATCTAAAGTTCTTAATTTTGATATCCCAATACAACTTGTTTAATTAATTCTGACGGAGACAAAGCTAAGTCCAACATTTTGGAAGATTTAGATTGATTTTAAATTAAATTAGCAAAATAATTACAATTTGTAATTGTTTAATTTGTTTGGTATTGTGAAACTGGGGAATAAAGTGGAAAATTATCGCGTAATTTGTCATTATGTTATATTTAGCAACACATAGATTACTCATCACTAAATCAAGAGTACAGTAATCTTTAATTTAAACCTTAAAATATATAGCCAGTTTAGTAACGTTAGCCCGGGTTTATTGATGATAGATTTTATTACATAGCGTTCTTTTCTCATAATTGTTGACTTTAGGTTGAATATACTGTTGCCAGGGTCCATGTTTTTAAATGAATAAAGGAACGTTTAAGCCAAGGTAAGCTAACTTCAATGGCAGTATAAATAAAGGTGCTGATTTGAAATTCTATTGAGTCGGCGTCGACTCACTAATAATAATCCATAATTTATCTATAAATATACAGTCCGAAAATAGACGTCAAAGTCTGAAACATACCAAATCACAAATATGCAAATATTTATTCTGTTTATCATTGAAATATCCCAAACTCGGGATGGACAATAATATTTGATATTTTTCCGATTCGAATTGGGCTTATGTGGGCGCTCAGCGGTTTGGATTGAGCTGAGCCGATGCTCGGGGCTTATACTGTATTTTGCTCTCGAAATTATAATAATTATGAGCTTTTACCACGCGGTGTAGTGAATCCATTTTAATTGTACTGTATAAAGTAATTTCCTTAAGTTTTAAACTAATGTAAAGTTGAGTATTTAAATAGTTTTTTACCAACATGTAATAACAATAACGAGCAGGAAGCAGAATATATCGTCGTCACCTTCTCTTGTTCCTATCTGTTAGGGTAGCGGAGTTTCATTGTAGTTATAATAAAGTAGAAGGAAACATTACAGTTACTTACCGTTGAACTACTCTACGAGAATTATTCATTGTATCGAAATCAATGTTAATTGATTGATTGTTTAATAAATATACTGAATTGAGTGTAAACATAGATACTGAAAAAGTGAAATATTTATCTATTTATCTAAGTAATATGGAAGACCTACAGCAAACAGAAACATGACAGTACTAGCAGTAAATTAGACTGACGGCCAATGACAGGTCTTTACTTATAAAATACAGAACGATAGCAAGTATAGTATTGTGCTATATAAGTGAATAACTGTATATATACCTATTAGGGTACATGGGTACATTTTCAGATGGTAGATGAAGATGTAACGATGTTCTATTAATATGTTTAACTGGTACCTCTCCGTTCCGCCGCATTCTGTTGACCCGGTAGAAGCAGTAGCCGCACATGAATAATGTCAGACATAACTGTAACAAAACATTCTAACTTGAGAGCCGTTCACTAACTACCTACTTTTTTAGCTTTTAGCTCTCTTTTGTTTTATTTATTTGCACTTACGGTGAGGTAAAAGGCTTTCTACGTTAATAATTGAGCTGCGGTGTACTCAAACGACCTCACCCACAATCTTTCAAGTAATCGCCAAATTAAAAATAGTTACATCCGAAACTTATGCAATCATGGTTAACAATATATCAGCGTTAAATATCCAAAATCAATACAATTGCTTCCGAAAAAGGGTATAAATTTTCCCACACTTGCTTTTTTGCTGAGCAGAACTAACTTTAATTGAATATTAGAACACCATGAGTTTATTTTTGCATAAATTGGGACTCTTAGAACAAAACATCGGCACGGTAATCATAAAGACATTGTTTATAGCGCTTTCTTCGTACGTGCACTCGACAGCAGCGCAGCAGCTGCTGTTCGTATTTCTTTCTCAGCCGATCTAGAAAATGGCACATTTAAATAAACTAGCCAGGTGAACAGGTGTCGCAAACGACAAGACGTTTGTAAACGAAAAACAATGCGAATTGGATCCCAACTGAGCTGAAATAAACAGAGAATCAGCTGTTCTTATAACCCTCTTCACGCTGTCGCAGTAATGCTCTTACATTAGCGATGGTAAATGGCAAATAATAAGCAACGATTCCAGTACAACGAAGACCAGTAGGTCCATGTTGGTCAATTGTTGCGCCACTATCGCTGAAACTATAAGTAACTAACGACTGCCCCCGACTTTGCCCGCATGCAAGTGAAATATACAACAAAATGTGTTTGCCTATGTTACGTGGCTATCCTTCTAGTATTTTTCTGAAAGAATTTTTATAGTCGGACCAGTACTACCAGAGATAACCACTTATAAAAAAACAAATAAACAAACTTTACCCCTTCAAAATTTTAGGTGTAGATACATTATTTTGAGTGCTGTGGTAGCAACTAACAGTTGTTGTATTACCGACCTGTGGATAAGTAAGTGTTAGAAAGTCTTATCACCTTAAGTAGGTATTTTAAGTACTTGACACCAGACCGTCCTTCTACCACTAGCGCGAAGTGTTTTCACAGAAAGGCTCTACTGGCTCACTAAACCAATGTAAACTCGACTTTAACTTCAGAAACTTGTAAGAACTCTATCCCAGCGTTTTCTAGTTCTAATGCTAAGGCTTAGAGGAACTGGTCAAGCGCGCACAGAGTTTTTATATCCGTAAGATTTAAGATTTAAAGTTAGCCTTTGAATCTAGTCGAGTTTTGTAAGGAACGTACAATTATTACGATGCCCATCCGTTGCACCTATGTTGTGTTAGAAAACCTTTTTTGAACAATCAACACGCACGCCAAGTACTACGTTTTAAGCTGATCCTCAAGTGGAAGGTACAAATTGATGTACCCCAATAAAGTGTCTCTAGTTACTGGTCAGAAGGGCTGCTTGCTATATTGAACACTGCTTGCCATCAATATTAAAACAGAACACTTGTTATTCAAGACGTTCATTTGTTTCTCGACTTTAACACCACATCATATCTTGGTATTTACTTCATTTATTCATAAACACAACGGTATTTACAAGTACGAAACAGAACACAGGAACAATAAAACAAATGACGTCAGAACTAACTTACCAATATGATTAACAGCAATATGTCAATGTAAATTATGACCATGTTTCACTGCAACACTTGACACTAGCAAACATTCACCTTATCATTATGTTATAACAAAAATAAACTATTTTCTTAAACATAACACTGGCTGATTTCAAATATTCTTCTCTGAAACTCTCTGAGAGACGGTTGGTTCTCCGAAAGAATGTTGGTATTTTTTTCGTTCATGATTGGTTAGAATATTTTTTGGCTTCGTGCTCATTGGTCGGTCATCGATGTGAGTCTGTGGATGCCAATGGGGTTCCTCTATAAACAAGGGATGATTCGTCTGCAGCGAGTTCAATACGGAGCATTTGAAAATGCAGGAGAGATTATTGCCTACACTGAGAAGAGCTTCTCTGAGGACAGCTTTAGGAGTAATTGTTTGGTGAAGTATTTTTATAATAGCCACAAACATTTTGTAATTATCTACCTACACTCGTTGTGATCTCAAACGATAAAATACGTGGGGATGTTTCTGGAACACCACAGAAAGAAGAATTCAATATTTAGGTTTGAACTTTCTTTTTAAGGGCCTTACTGTATCATCATCTCATCTACTACTGTCATCTTGTCCAGCCTCTTTCTACCTCCTGTCTAATCTGCCCCAAAATCCTATTCTGTGGTATGCCAGTGGGTGCTGGCGCCAGCACTGTCGCGACGTCTGCCGCCTCAACCGCGACCTATTTACGGACTCGCCTGCTCACGACCTCTGCTTATACCTTTAATGAGATAGCGCAAGGATACGAAAGTGTTTAGATAAGGTTCGAATTAAACTTCGGGAGCAATGAACTTTCTTTATTTAATTTCGTTGTAACACAACGTTGTGGTAATTTTGAAGTTATGAATATTGTAGGAAAGTTTAATTTAATCTAAATTGTGTGGTGACAATTTAATATAAGTTGTTTTTCCAATGAATGTTTGCAACACAGTATTTTACCTAATGAATCTGTAAAAGCTACAAAGCGAAACAAAAAGCAAAATGGTAAACAATGTTTATTGACACAGACATGTGCACACAACAATAACAATAAAAAAGCTATTCAATAAAAATGCTTGAAAATAGCTCCACGTCAAAGTTAAACATTTCAAACTTTTCAATAGCACCTATACCAATATCATAAAAATGTATTTACAACCCGAAAACAATATTCAAAGCCCGCAGGCTCCGAAACAGCCATAACACACGTCAACCTGTTACAATATATCCACAAAAGAAAAAGTTTCAGGGCGAGCGAGTTCCCCTCACCTCGGGAGTAAGGCGACCGGACCGAAAGTGTTAACTAAAACAAAACATTGTCGTCTTAAATGGCAGGCACAGGGAGAGCAATCGGGGCCCTTGGCGGCAAGCGTGGTCCAGAAGTACCACTCAATGTATGAAGTTGGTGGGATATAATCAAACTATACTATGTAGAAGAGTCGGGCAGTTCGTCGCTTGACCAGACATAGGCTTGTCACGCAGAAGCGCAGTGTTCCTTGTGCGGCGGTCTAGTGGAATGTGTGCTCGCAGGACCGGCCGCATATGGTGAAGGGGCCCGCCAATAGCGGTCCAATACCAGTCGGGAGCGCGGATCATTCGTCAAGCGGGTAGCGGGCTGCCGACTCACGGCAATAGGAGCTTATAGTCCTTTTAACTAATCGAAGGGCTCTAATTAGTTAATTTTCTTGTCTTGTTTTATAGACTCAATATTATGATTACTAATATATGTTACTCTTATTTTGCTATCTGGATGTTTCCTTAAGACACCGATTTTCTGCTGAGAATCAAAAGGGTTTTTTATTGTTACCAATCAAAATACAGTATTTTTCTGGAGTTTCAAGAGTACCTTATCTAGTGAGACATTAATGAATCACTTTAATTCCATGATTTCAAACGAGTAAACCTTCTGTCCTGTACTCTGAACTACGAAGACAAACAGCGTCCCGAATCCCCGATAACTTTAAGTTGGTGCTCGGCTACCTGCACGAAGGTACGAGCTTGCTCAGGCGCCGTGTGCTGTTGGATCTGCTCAATAATACAACAGCCAACTAGACGCATATTATTTACTGTAAGCTACCAGTACAGTTCACGTATGAATTAGTTATTGAACTAATTAAACAAACCTGAGCATTGGTTCAGGTTTGTTTAACAGAGTTGCTTGAACTGAGAAAAGCGGTCAAGCGTGATCGATATGGTAATATTTGATTACCTAGCTGGTTTTATTAATTAAGTAGTTGCAAACTCTAGCCCCTTACAATTTACCGATTTTGTATACAACAAGCCAATAACTGGTATATTTTGCTGTATGCTGATATTATTATTAATTGATGATGATATTCTCTAAAAGAAATAGGTATGGTAATGATTCCTTAAATGAGTGAATGTTTATTTCCCCCTCTGCTTATTCTTTAAAAGTTAAAGCCGTGATGAATACGTTCTCATAATTAAAAGCGTCGCCCAGCCTCAGGTGTTGGTTACATAACATTGTTAATTTCCTCCTGCCGCAAACGACGCCTAAATTAGACTTCATTAATAAAGCGCCAAAAATAATGTTTATTTTTGGATTCTTTTTTGGTTTGCTTACGCAGTGTAAGTGCTTTTTACAAAAGAGGGTCAAAGGATTGCAACACAAATGAGGGTGAGGTTAAGCCACGTAAATAATTATGTGACCTACTTTATAAGCAACAAATAGTTCCTGAGGATTTTATGTAGATATCGAATAAGTATTTTCCTAATTTAACGTGATCCCTCAGGCAGCCGAAAGTAACTATCACCAAATAGAACAATATAAAACATTGTAAAGTTATTCATCGACGAGATCCAAACTCAACAACTAACACAAAACAATCGCTTTACATTCAGAATAAAGTTAGAATTAGCTAACACTTACATAACAAAACACAAACACGGCTTGAATAGACCTAGACCGAATCCCAATTAGATTTTAATCTATTTTATTGTCCTACTTCGCCTCTTGTGCCTCTAAGTTTTAATTGATCGTAGGAATTAATGGCGTAATAAGCTGAGGTAAGATTTATCGGTACTGGTATAATGTTTAGTACATTACTGGGACTGGTGCCGGGATCTGGGACTAAGTATGATGGCACGTCGGGACTTAGGTCTTGTGATTTGTTGTGTCTTCTGAGTTAGTGGCAGCAGGTAATAGTGCTAAGAGTAATGTAGGTGTGAGTAATGGTTTCTAGGGACAAGGGGCATTACTGTATGCTTTAGTATGTCGTGAAAAATATAAGTACCTACCTATGTAACAATCTCCATCGAAATACATGAAAACGTTTTTTAAATCTTAGTTTCTTTTCGTCTAAACTTATTGGTGGGATGTAAAAATAAATAATAATACTAGCTGATTATTGTCGCGTTGCAGGGCAAAAGCCCCTTCCAATACAAAGAAGGAACGAGGCTTGACTACTACGGTTGTTCAAGGTGGATTGGTGATTTTAGACATATATAGGTATTTATTAAACATCCAGGTTTCCTCGTGATGTTTTCCTTCACGGACGTCAGAGATGTCCAAGATAAAGAAAGAAAGTATTTGAATTGAAAGATGTCACATTGTTACTTACCCGGTATCGAAACCGCAACCTCATGCAGGAGAGGCGGGCGGGGATACTCTTTATTTTTTCTTAATGTGTAATGGATTTAGGTATGCACCTTCTTTAAAACAAGAGTGACCGATTAAGGGACTACGAAGCGAGATCGAGTTTGTATTGTCGTGTTAGTACTGTCTAGCTTATTCCTGAGGGTCCTCGATAGACTGCAGCCAAAACTAATTATATCAGACCAATAACACAAGACCAAAACCGTGTCCGCTATAATTACAAACGACCCATTTTGACTTCACGAGTACCAGGTAAAAAAGTATCTTTTTCAAACAAAATGTTCAACAAAAAGGGTTCATTTCAGGAATAAATTAAGCAGGATATGAAATAATTAAGGGTAGCTTTTTCAGGGATTAATTAAAGATAATTTTTAAATTGCTGTTCTAATTGTAATGAGGTAGAGTTACTGATTGCTCTTTGCTTTCAAGATTTCTCATGACATTTTTTTTTTACACAGAAGCACTTAGTTACTTAAATCATGGATTTGCCTTTATAAAAACACTTCTAAAATAAAGATAAATAAACTATTTATAAAACAAATGTGAAGATTAAAAAAGTTAATTAACTAATTAGCTAAATTCTGGGCCAAACGCGAGATTTAACAAACTGATTTTTCTATGTAGTTTTTTAATTTTGCTATTGATACGCTAAGAAGAATTCATTTATTAAATAAATTAAATCATTAATTAATTACGTTTAAATTCATAATACTTATTAACTGGAGATCTCCAGTAAAAAAAATAAAAATAACAATTGAATTATTATTTTTATAGAATAATAATAATAATAATATAATATACATAATTCTATAAAAAAAAGCATAATTCAATAATTATTTTTATTTCTTTTAATGTAATCTATTGATATACCCCATTAGTTATAATTGCTAGTTTTATGTTGTTTTTGTACGCAATATCTTGGCAAGGCATAGCGAACATATTTTAGCCAAAATACTATCTGTTACCATACCTATGTTTTACAAAATAAATGATTGATTGAAATACTGTTCTTTTTTCAGTATTTTTTAAAGCTTTGATTACGTTAACGTTGCACTTTTTCCCCTTTAAGGACAATTGTCATAAAAATCTTTTTAAAAAGTCTCCTAAATCCATTTAATTTCTTTCTGAACATCGTAAAGTATCGGTTTCCTACAGGCTTCAAAAGTCGACCTTTTATCTTTATTTACAAATATAAAGTATTTAGTTAAGAGCAGACCCTTAACAGTTGGACCCAAAGAAACTCGATCAGCCCACTAACAACTTCCCTGGGGACCTCGCAACACGATATTATTTGAAAAGTAATCCTTTTGATAACAGCGGGGTGAAATTTACCGGCACCGGGATGTTTATAGAGGTGCCTATAGCTCCCTTTACGGGGTATTTTTTACAGTCGGGTTTATTTGATTACGGTTTGGAGGTACTGCTGTTAGGTAGCAGACATGAATTAATATCGTGTTATTGCTTTACAAAACATCTGAAGATTTATTCGTCTTCGAGTTTGTCTTTATTAAAATGTAAGCAAGCAATAAGTCATTCCAACAGAATGATGTCAACCTGAACTTACATTCGGAAGAGTTTATGTGTGTTGCTCTGGAAAGATGTTTTATTTGCTTACTTTTTTATTTTATACCCAAACAATAAGTAAAAGGAATCGTTCTCTAAAGAGAAACCATAAAAGACGTGCAACTTAAGAAGTATCAGCAGCAATAGGCGTTCTAACATTTTTACGATAACCGATGATAACGCAAATGGAAACTTTTCCATTTCAAGCATAATGTTACCAACTCAAATAAACATCCAACTTTTAAAATTACGTTTTATCTGTCGTGCCCTCAGCTTGCCAAGGTTTACGACAAAATCTCCCGAAAAAAAGGCAAAACGTTTCACGTCGATGTAAAGTTATACCCTTAATTATTTTCTCATTTCGGCACATCGGGGAAATTCGCGGAAAATTCGAGTTGAAGAACAATTTTCTTAAAATATTCTTATATACGTTTATTTAATACGGGTCCTCTCTGAGACACTAATTGGAATGTAAGAAGGAAGTGGTTTATGAATAATTTCATGTATGGAGGGCACTTGGACGCAGCTTTGATGTGCGAATATCTCATATACAAATACCATATGACTATTAAATAACAGAGTTGTAATGGGAACCTGTCATGGTTAGAATATAATTAAACAAAAAGCAAATCTCTCTTTATCTAGGGATTTACTACCACGTCTCTTTTTGTATCAATTAGCATAGCAACAATATGAGCCATCTCCTGACACATATTTCCATAAACTATAAACGTAAAAAAGGTAGCAACGTCACACTCAATATGACGTCAAATAGATAATGGCAATTCAATCACTAACTAAAGACTGGCCCAAATAAACATACAAACTGTAATATCAATAAAATTGACTTGTAAAGCAGCGTGATCAAGCCCGGCTAAGAAAATTGATTACCTAACAGAATAAGATTTATAGGGAAAAGGATATTAGCAAATTATGATGGATGACGCGGAGAGACTTACTTACGAGGGTTTTATGTGTCGGTTACGCGAGATTGATATGTTGCCAGTTAACCTTGAAATTATAATGTTATGATATCATCAGTATTCATACGCAGGAGTTAAGCGCGCCAAGCGGCTACACTCACCAGAACATTGGAGCGGAGACAATTAAGTTACTTCTGACTTCGAAATAGGTTTCATTTTGCCAAAACGAATAAATTCTTGTAGTTAGTAGTAGTGTGTTAGTTTTTGACAAAGAAAGAGTCAAATCATTTATTTCAAATAAACCAATTACAGGTACTCTCGAATTGTCATGGAGTAAGTCAGTCAGAGAACACAAGCTAGTTGCTCGTTCAAAACAGTAGGTATGGGATAGGGGGGAGAAAGATATTTAACGCTGATTGATTTTAAATGTAAGCGTAAGTTTTGAATGTCCATTAAACTGTTATTTACGGAAAGTAATACGTTTACGTTATATATATACGTTACATACGTATACGCATACGTTTGGCATATTGAGTTAGTCCGACTTAATATTTATTTTATTAAAAGAAAAAGAATATTAGGTCTATCTGTTTTGCTGTGATTAGAAACAATTATAATCTGTTGTTCTGATACCACTTTAATTTGAATGAAAGTAATCTTAAATCTTCTTTAAAGGTGACCTCACACATTGCATGTGTGTCTAGTTCATTTATAACAGTCTGTTAGAGCGAGACTGTAATAACTTACCAGTGAGTTATCGTGTCATGCAATTTAACCATTACTCGTCATATCTTACTTCTACTATAAACGAAAAACAAGTTTATACTTTTATCTTCAGGTTAATAAATAATTCCAAACCAATAACAAATTCATTGTATGAAATGAGAAAAAATAAAACCAAAAAAACGGCAATCCTTTTAGCATGATTACTCAATACGAAGGCTGGGTCCTAATTCATTTGACCGCATACTGTACCCCTTTGGGGCAGCTTTATAAAAACGCTATATCTACCGCAAATAATTGCTAAACATATTATACCCTGATACAAGGTACCAGGGAACAGGGGTGTTCCGAAAAGGGTGTAAATATACACACGTATAATATATTTCGGACACAGGACACTTCCCCAAGGGATGACCACGACCATAGAAGGAGAGGGTATTACAAGGATGTGTTACATTGTTTCAAATTATAAACATTTTGGCAGTAATTTCAAAGATCTTACAAAGTAATTGTTTTTTGTTCAGGCGAAAATCCTATCTAAGTCCTAATGAACAAAAGCATGAATCACTGTTTTATCTGTTTTAAGAAACATCTTGATTGTTAAGTTCTGGGTCCTATTTATTAAATAAAATTGTTGTTTCAGTTCCTTAAGTAAAGTACTTATTAAGTTTTCACATCGGTGAAGGAAAATATCGTGAGAAAATCTGGAACTATAATAATGAATACAAGTCTAAAATGGACAACCCGCCCTGAGCAGGCACGACTATATGTGGTGGATTAATGTTCATACCTTTTCTGTATGAGACGTGGTCTTTGCCCTGCAGTGGGACAGTAAGTGCCTGTTAGTATTATTATTTTATTATAAAGTAATGAAATGAGTAAATCAAGAGCTGATACATAGCACTATCGTTACTATCACTTCTATCTGGAAGCTCTTGTACGTCTTACGTTTACCTGTTCAATAGACAAAAATACTCGGGGAAATTGCAACATACAATCTACCGCCAAAACACCTTTGTTTTCTTCTGAATTCATGATCAGTTGTGTAGAGCTTTTGCTCTCTCGAGAGGCCATCAACTACGTAATCGGAAAATGTGGCGCGAAATTAAATATTAGGAGTTGTTTAGCGAATCAGCTTCAAGGTTATCTCCCTGAAGGGCAAGTGGAGGTCAACCGTCACAGCGGCGTTGTGTTGTAATGAAATAGATACTATTTATGACCGAAATGAGAAAGGATTCGGTTAAGGATGATATCAATTTTAAAGTATACCACGGTATACTGTAAGGTTTGTATGGGGCGGTCGAGAGTTCGCTTCCCTCACGGCGCAAATATTTGTATGGCTTACAGATAGTGGTCCGGGTCTGGTTGTTTGTTGGTGTATAGATAGACACTCCTAGCTAGGGGCTACGTTTTTTAAATAACTAATAGAAATATTGATTGTTTATAATAGAAGGTAAAAGCTACATGAAAGATACAATTTTACCGAAAAAAGGTGAAAAGGAAAATCAGTTGCACAAAAGATCGCAGTTCAAATAACTGAGAGTCAGCAGAGATGTCATAAGTTAGTGACGATAGTAACGAGAACTTGTCCTCCAGCCTCCGACCCGTAGCAGATGTAATGGCTTGTTATGTGACGGACGTGACGTCACACGACGTAGGATATGGCGCTAGTATTATTAGGTACCAATATAAACAATATTTTTTGTAATCCTTCCCGCTATCCTACTAATTTATTAAATGCAAGAGTTTGTGAGGATGGATGGACGTTTGTTAGTCTTTCACGTTTATACGGCTAAACGGATCTAGATCAAATTTGGCAGTGAAATAGATTATAGTGTGAAATAGCACATAGGCTACTTTTTATCTTGGAAAAATGTACCGTTCCCGCGGGGTAATTATTAAATTTACACGCACAAAGTCGCGGGCGGGAGCTAGTTATACATAAGTCTTGTATAGAAACGCAATTATTTATATCAGAAGGCCAATTTTATTAATTTAAAACGTTCAAAATGTAGTCGCCGTCTCATTGACAATCATGTAAAAAAAAGTAATTTGTAATTTAGAGTTATTTTTGTCAAATTGAGGCTACAATTAGATTGCGATCGTTCGTGGAAGTTAGTAGAATTGCCGCCTGATGTCTTTTTGTCGGTGTATAAAGTGTGGGTGAGCTTTTTTCCGTGAGCCATAAGGAAAACCTTTTATCAGTGCAAGTTCTTGTGAGTTACATCAATACACGGACACTTTACGTAATTGAAAGCAATATATATTATACGCTTTGATGTTTCTATTTTCGTAATTTCCTCTTTGTGTCTGACGAGGGGATGGTTTTTGCCAGCAGCGGACATTAGGCAACATTTTTTTTATTAAATCTCTTTAGTATGTCTTCTAACTACTTCATCAGTCGGCTCAACTTCCAGTCTAACCGGATGCATCTGAATACCAGTGTTTTACATGGAGTGACTGCCTATTCACAACCCAGTTACTGGGCAACCGGTTAGATACCTTTTGGTAAGACTGGTTGTCAGACTTCCCTGCTTCTGACTATCCGCAACGACTGTGACAGCCGGGACCAACGGCTTTACGTGCTATCCAAATTACGGGGTCTTTACACCACCAAATTTCGAACTCCGGGCTGCTACTGAGAGATTCGTAATGGAAAACCCACTTACACTTTTTGTCCGACCCGGGAATGGAATCCAGGACTCCACGCTCATCAGTCGCGCTTGTGACCGCGAAGCCAACAAGGCAGTTCAGGGCTACTGACTACTTCAGCTGTATGAAATTGTAATTAGCCTTTAAAGTGTCGTCCTAATAGTCCATTCGATCTACAAAGGACCACTTCCATAACTTTGCTGAAAATTACCTCTATAAAGAGAAGTTTTATGAGGTTCACCACTGTGCTTGGCAGACGGACGGTGAACTCAGTTAGTTCATATTATACGAGGTGGAAAGGAAATGGATTCAGTACTTAATTCTAAGATAAATCATATCTAATAAGATAAAGACATATTTTGCGTAGGTTATTAAAAAAAAATGCTGTTCAATTTATTTTGACCATGCACATACCTATTGAATCCGTGGTAAAAAAGTTTCTTCCACCCGTTATAGAAGTCAGAAGAACGCTAAAATTGCCCATTTTCTGGAAGTAAACCGCAACACAAGATTGAGTGAGGAGTAATCTAGTCTCTTCTTAAAATTATGGAGATATTCTCCTTGTCTAAATAAAACCGTGTAGGTGGACACAGACGAGCGAAGCGCGCCTCGATTCAACACCTCCGATCTACATAAGCAAACGGAGTTCCCAGCTGAACTTACATTCAGGGTTCAGCAAGATAAAGTGGCCAAAATAAAAATCTTTCGCAGTTGTCAAATGAGGGTAGTTTGTCAGCCGGCAGAAACACGGTTCCGTATATATCATTACGGGGACAACGAATTGGGAATATTATTAAAAGTCCCGACTAACAGCGAGTACAATTTGTTACTTACTTTTTGGACCTTTTTGTTGAACATTCGTGTCATTGTTTAATATGAAAATTGTAGTTTTGTTACAGTTCCTACTGTTCGTATATTTTGCTTTTTTTATTAGGTTAGCATTGGTGGACATAACATATGTTTACCATGTTTGTTTGTTCATCTGTGTGCGTATATCTCTTAACTTAAACTATTTCTTGAATATTAACGATTGAGGTATCGTTTAAAGGATCATGTTAAAACAAGGGAGAAAAAACACGAAAATACCAAATTAAATCAATGTTATTGTTCTAATGTCTGGGTCTCATGGAAGGTGTTAAAGTCTTCTTTACAGCTTTTTGATAGACGTTTCTGTCCAAGATGGAAGAGTTTTCAATAAACTTACTATGCTTAGACAACTACAATAATATCGTATGGTTACCACACTTATAGTTCTTATTATAAACATTATCCTCCTTCTAAGGCCTATCTTTACCAGTTGAATTAATCACATAAACAGCAAACATTTCTTTTAAAATCGCTCACGTTGGTCATAATGTTTTGAACCAGCGTTAGTTGTGCATAGTGGTGAAACAGCTCTGATTAAAGGGCATGCCACTGGGACAGTTAACATGACGCCCACACTCCGCGAGCCGTCATATCTACTACAAAGATTGTCGAAGTGTGGAATAGAAACCAAAATACGTACTAATTTGATTTATGTTACGACTTAAGAAAATAGATGAAACATGAGTGATATACATAAAGAGAGAGTGAACGGACGTGATAGTTGATAAAGGGGGCCTAGCCAAGTAACGTGGGAAATGAACACGTGCTAGAAGGAGTTTTTAATCACCTTAAAGTCATTTTTCCCAAAGAGGCACAGGCTCAAAGAATACAAAAAGTATATGTAAACAAACAATATGATTCTCAATCCGTTTACCACAGATAGTAATAAAAAAAGTCCTATTTACTTGTCACGAAAAGAAAATGAATACATCGTCATTTTGTTACCGACATAATCAAATCTGCAATTTAAAGGTCCTATGGTGCGGAACAGACGATCCTAAGGGAGTAATAATTTACCGCTTCTGGCATTTTTAGGGCACGTTAGAATAATGTGCTCAACCCACAAACGAAAGCGACGTAAAAAGATGAAACCTGCTGATCTTTTCCTTAAGATCTGATATAAATCTTTGGATGATTCTCTGCGAATCATGTAAACGGATTTGAAATATAGCTGTTTCTTATCCTATTTGCGGTCATGGTTTTTATTTATGTCGGTATTATTAGTTTCATTATTTTGGTTGACCAAAATTTTTGCCAAAAATTGTTGACCTGAATACACAAAAACGTTGAAGAATGTTTGTATTGTTTTTACTTTGCTATAAGAATATTTAGTAGGTATTTAATTTACGTAAGTAATGATTTTTATTCGAGTCTACATTTTCACTAATCTAAGTAAATGTATCTACACAATAGTGTTGCAATCAGTGTTGTGGTCACAGCTCACTGTATCGAATGTTTGTGTAATTTTATTTATTTATGGGGACATTATTTAATAAATCTAATACATTAGTAGCGAGTTTTGAGAAGCGATGAGAAGTAATTTGTTCATCTACATCAAACTTATAAAAGCTGAGCATTATTTTAAATGATTACTAGCTTATCCTTACCTTTATCATAGTGAAACAATAAACGTAAAAACTGCAGCTCTCTTACGGTAAAACCTTGGAACATCCGCACTGACATCGCTAGTAATAAAAAGCCGTAAACTGACAGAACGTTAGTTATAAAAACATGCAAATGTACAATCACAACCACATAATAACCTGTAGAAGTCCCACTTCTAGCCACGCGTGGATCACAACAGACGCCTTTTAATGTAATTGCCAATTTACAGGTTAAACGGTTGAATTTCTAACAAGTGCATTCGCCATAAGCAAAAGGCTGATATGGACTACGTTTTAAAGTCGGACATAAAGTAGAGTTAAACCAGAAGCCTTTGACTATTAGTACCGGGATCATTACGTAGGTAATAGTTGCAGCGGCAGTAGGTACTATTGTCTGTTTACACTAAAACATAAACTGCAATCAGAATATACGACATGCATCTTCAAATTCATGAAAATAGCCTTCTCTGTATGTAAGTAAACCCGTGCAGCTGGCGGGTATTCATTGAAATTTAAAGCTTCTGCTCACGACTTCGTCCGCGTCAAATTGGTTACCCCATGGAAACGTACATTTTTCAGGGATAATAAGTATCCTATGTGTTATTTCATACTACAATCTATCTCGGTGTCAAATTTCATCCAGATCCGTTCAGACGTTTAAGCGTGAAAGAGTAACAAAAATCCATCCATCCATCCTCACAAACTTTCATATTTATAATATTAGTAGGATTTATCTATCTCAAACGTTCAGTTTCTCAAAGATCGAGTGTGTTCGTTATTATTTCGACACTACATTATGTTTTTTGTTTTTTTACCCGACTGCGGTGATATGATAATAATTCACCGCATTTCCTATGACCCTTTTCGTTCTTCCTTGTTTGGTGACATCAACCCCTTTTTGCTGGCTCAATGCCAAGCTGTAACCGAATGAGGCACGCACAAGATTCCCCTAAATATATCACTAGCCTTCTAATAAAACTAGTAATCATAATAAAATATCGCTAATAGTATAACTGCAATACGGAAATGTATAGTAATTGCTGTCATTTGGGGTATCATTGATAGAGTAAGGGGGTTCGTTTTATATTATACTAGCGACCTGCCCGCGACTTCGTCCGCGTAGCTTATTTCACCCGCGTTAAGTTACGTCTTTTGTTCGGTCGTAGCGTGATGTTATATAGCCTATGTTACTCCGGAATAATGTAGCTATCTATTGGTAAAAGAATGGTTAAAATCGGTCCAGTAGTTTCGGAGCCTATTCGTTACAAACAAACAAATCTTTTCTCTGTATAATATTAGTATAGATTGAATGATAATGTCAGTCTATGATATGCCTGATTTCAGAATTTTCTAGTAACGTTACTAATGTTGGTCCTACTGTACTAATAGATATTATTTATGCTTAAATTAGAAAATTTGCAGTCAGGATCTCCCGTGCACCTGTACCCTTAACCTCCCCATATCGGTTTTATAATTTAGTGTAAGTATGAGAAGTCGGAAGAATTATATTAATCTGGGATCAAAAACGAGGAAATAATAATAAATATTGGCCAACGCAATTGACTTCGTCGTATGTCAAATAAGTGGTTGGAATGAATCAAAGTTCGCGGAGTGATGAGAGAAACCAAATAACACGATAATGATGTTTTACAACTTTCTCTCCGTTGCTAAGGTGCTTATATAAATTTATTATTTCTTAATACAAACAAAAATGTCTCCTATCGTCATCCGCTTAGAGTCGCATTTCCGTAATTCGTGACAGATAACTCTGTAAGATTAGTTTGCAGGCTTTTATATCTTTGTAAAATATTCGCGGGCAGCAGAAAATTGCATGAAACTGTTGATGCCAACACATAAAAGTATAATGTCTACAATAAACGGAACTGACGGGGTTCCTTGTATATTCGATGTACAGTTATGGTTCCGTATGTATTTTTTTGGGAACTTACTACCTATATCTGTAAATTGTTATTAGCGGCAGTTAATTAGACTTACGCTGTTTTGTCTATTCATAACGAATTAATTGACTGTAACTTACTATTACAGTCCAACATACAGGTATTATTTTAATGAAATGACAAATAAATGGGAATGGCTGACGCAGTACGAATATTTCCACGCAGTAATATAATTTCGGGTGATAAAGTAGGGTGTAACCTCCCCGTACGAGAGGCCCCGCTCAAGACTCCCGTGTATCGCAACAGCCATTACGAACACAAATCACATACACTCACATCCTCTCATGAATATTAATGGTTTTAAAGTCTATCAGCCTAAACTCTACTGCTGGATTACTAGTCGCTATAATATTTACACACGTGTGGTGTTTGCGCTGAAGCGGGCGGTTCCTTGTTTAGATTGCCCGACGTTTTCGCAAACGATGAACAAGGGATTATGAACTTCAAGAGCTTGTACCTACTTATAACAAAACGTAAAAATCCAACGTCTACCTCGAGCACATCCACAGGCAGAACCTGTTGTATCAATAAATTAACGTGAAACGGATCGCCGGCGCGGGCCGCGAACAAAGCGACGAAATAACTCAGCGGCGACGTCTGAAATGTGAAAAATTTAAATATTTTACAAAGAAAACTAGCGGTTTTTTTCGCGAAATGGGTTACTTTTGTTCCTATTGTAGTTGTTATTTATAGCGAGGAAGATGCGACGGAATGCTAACGTTACTCATTGTGGACCCAAGTAGTTCACTGAAGACGAGGAAGATTAATGGTTTATTGAGGTTTTGTTTACAATATTACTTAACTTAATAAACTGTTTGTCTGTTTGTTCCGTTTTCATCAGCGAACTGCCCATCAATTACCACGAAACTTAGCAGAGTGGTCAATTATTATTTACCTGGAAAACAAGAAACGGTAGATCCTTCCTAGAAAGTCTTCAATGTCAGTAGCCAACTTGAGCTTTACTAAGTGAACCTTTAGTCGACTGGTGGCGGATGAACAGATTACAGTTTTACTTCAGAATACTCGTATATTGTCTCTTAACTTAGTTGTTTATTGCATTTATATCTTCATTGAATAGAATTGAGTTCGCTCCATATTAATATCTGAGCTTTCTCATCAAAAATAAATAGGGGAAGTCAAAAATCTAGTGCTATAGCATTCTCACAACTCCTTATTTATTGTTATGAGATTTTATTTTCTGTGATTCATGGTGTTTGCTTGTCATTAATTTTATTTAAGGTTCGCAATAACTAGAAGACACAATTTAATAAGAATAAAAGATGTTTACGTATTGTGCATAAGTAAAGCAATAAAATCCATCTCCCAAACATTCCTCCAAGTAATTCAATCATATCCCTTCAGACAGTTTACGGTTATCGGTGCGGTTGATGTGTACAATAATATAGTTCTCCTAAACTACAAGTCGTGTGGTCGAGCTCTAGCCACAACTATGTAGCATCGTACAAACTTTGCTCCGAACGTTAAGGTCAACAGATAGTCTGTTTCAGAGGGTAAATTGACCCGTTATGGGGTGCGGTCAGATATGGTAGCTGTAGGTTAAATGATTTTGGGGGCTGTTTATGGGCTCTTTGAGTTATAGTTTGTGGGTTGCTGTGATTCGGAGCTGACCATGTGGTTTCCTAGTGGACCGCCCTTGCTCCAGCCGAAATACTCTACTGTGTCTGGAATAGCAGTGGTATGTGGTCTTGTTTTGTACATCATGGTAAATTTTGCAATTTTTTTCCTATTTCCATTATGCTGGACGTAGAATAGAGGTTCTAAAATTCTCTTCTAAATACATAGAAGGCGACCTCCTAATCCTAATCATCATTACAACCCTCTTTAATTTATTCTTTCTCGATACTAATTAAGGAAGCGTTCGATCTCAATCCATTGAGCGCTTCACCCGCAGTCTGTTTAAAAACTAATCTTTGGGAGCCATTCGGAATAATACAGCAATCACTGTGAGAGGCCAGCTCGCTTCTTTATTGCAGCTCCAAAGAGGAAGGGTCAAAAATTTCGATTGCAAAATTGTCGACTTTCGCTCAAGTTTGAAGTTGGACGAAACGATTTGTTTGGCGCGAGACAGAGTCGGTAGCGTTTTAGAATCTCGTCGAAATTATGATTATCTGTGTGTCAGTTTGCTAGTAGTGACGAATTTACTAATATTGTAATACTGTTGTACTGTTGTGTATGTATTGTAATACTGTTGACCCGCACTTAGGTAGCACTCGTGCGGTTATGGTCGAGCCAATAGTGTTAATCTGAACAAAAGTAGTGCAATAAAGTGGTCAAACATAGGTACAGACCAAGACATACAGACATTTTAAGCATAATCAAAAACTAAAATGTGTCAGTGTTTAGAGATAATTTTACATTTAAGCAAACCGTTTACCAATGTTTCCTCACCTAACAGACATCTATTACTCCACTCTATTGACTCCGAAGCTTAGTAGTTTCATTTATTTCACTGTCGAAGGCTAATTTATTATGTCTTTAACTCAGAGAACTGTAATTGATTGCGAACAAATGGCTTGAACACGTTCGTCTTACATTTCTTATCTTAAACCAAGGCTATATAGAAAGCGGAGCGTAACAGTTGTAGTTATGGTAATATAGAGCGAAGTCGCACTACAAAAGGAGCGGTACAGCGGGCGGTAGGTGCTTACTGTGCTTACAGCCACGTATATCGGAAAAAGCAAAATGGCCTCGCCGCCCGCTACTGCCATCTACAAAGCATAAACCTTAGTTAACAAAATAGAATGTCTTCACCAAATAATCACGATATATCGTATCCAGCCATCTTATCTAAGCTGTTTTTGTTTGAAACGATTCAATTGGAGGAGGCTCAGACATTTCAAGACGATATTTGGTTTACCAAAAATCACGAGTTTGCTTACATTGAATTGTTTCATTTAGGCGATGGTCCAAATAATAGCAGTTGGCAAAGATGGCTATCTTTAAAGTTGTATTATATAGAGATTGTTGATATCTTTTGCCTGAAGTTGTACCTTAAATTCTGTAGAATTTAGCCTATTAAAGGTTTATTTCATCGGAGTCAGTCTTTTATTGGCCATATGAAATATTCAGAGATGTGTTTTTTTTTTTTTTTGGTGGGTGGGAAATCATCAAATAACTTCTCCCGCCCAGGGTGGAGCGGGAGGGAGTGTCAGACTTTTACTGACTAAAACCCACCCATGTTCCTTCTTGTGCCCTTTGCGTTCCGGGGGCGCGGTATCTCTTGCGAACAACCCGCAGCCCCGGCAGGCATCGGCCCTCAGTGGCCCCTCCCCTTTGCTGACATCTCTTTGAGGCGCGCGTGGAACACGAACGCGCCGTCGACACGGCCTGTCGTTACGTAACGTAAGGACGGTGAGCTACCCATTGCTCACCGTCCACAGGCTAGTATCTACGGTGGCCGGGAGTCGTCTCGCGGCTCCCGACGTCCGGAGCGTCTACCGCGGCGGCTGGGACGGGAGAACCGCTGTCTCAACCGTCCCGCCGCCTCCTTCTCAAGCATTACTGCCTCGCAGAA
This sequence comes from Caradrina kadenii, assembly GCA_947462355.1. Classification (NCBI taxonomy): domain Eukaryota; kingdom Metazoa; phylum Arthropoda; class Insecta; order Lepidoptera; family Noctuidae; genus Caradrina; species Caradrina kadenii. The sequence goes on along the minus strand of OX381693.1, from coordinate 294,822 downwards.
GGAGGCGACTGCATCCCATTCCCTCTCGCTCCGGACCATGGCTTGCACCAGGGCCGGCCGCGAGTGTTCGCCGCCGCCGATGGCCGCCACAAGGACAGAGATGTGTTATGTTATAAGTTTCAAGGGAACTTAGATATGTTTGAGCTCAACACCACAGTTGGAATGAACGACGTTCTATGTGTAAGTGGTATACAGATTGTTATAAGCAAGAGCGTTTTGAGTGAAATCATCAGGTTTTGAATCTTAAAGCCTTTCACTTAGTTACTACTAATACTACTACTTTATTGCAGACCTAGAAAATAAAATCGCAGTTTCTCAAAACGCTTTACGCATATGACTTGCACGGTACTCAATCGAGTAATGTTCAGACGCGGCCCACTGACTCATGAAACGGATATTTTGTTTGAGGCAACTCTTTGTGGACTCAACATTGTGTGACGGCAACGTTCCGATATTTTCTCTTTAGCTGTCTTTAATGGCGGCAAGTTATCGGCTTTTGAATTCGTTGAGTAAATGGAGCTTGCGGTCAGTTGAGATGAGTCATGTTGAAATTAAGATTATGATATGTATGGAACGAAGTAGGCATCTCTCACGTGGGGGATGCACCGGGTGATGTGTTTATTGATGTTGGAATTATGTGAGACTTGTGCTCATTTTTATTATATATCATTTGATGGTAAATAAGCCGACAGCCCATCTTATGTTAAGTGGTCACCGCTGCCAAAGACAATACCAGAGGCTTTGCAAGTGCGTTGCCATCCCAGAAGTTGAAACGTCTCATGTGCCTGTAATTACACCGTGCTTCCCAGACGGACTCCTTCACAAAGAGCTTTACTACTACTCTGCTACTTGTATTCCTGGCTATGATAAATATGTTTGTCTGATGAACAAGTTGACGGCTATTCACGATAGCTTCAACTTTAGTTATTACCATCTCTATGGCTATAGAGTTGAATAACGAAACTGAGTGTATAACATAAACGGTAGATATTACAAAAAGTATAAAGGTAAAGGAATACACGAAAGCATGTTTCATATTCATATTGCTATTAAAAGGTACCTATAACCAACAATGGCTACAAATATTTGAAAAAAAAAGAGATACAAACAGTATATTGGTCTAACATTATTCGGAGACTGTTTCGTAAACATCCCAAAACATTGTATACCAAAACTTATGCGGAGTTTCGGAGCAAAATAGGGTCACCCTACAAATAAAATTGAAGTTTTATGTAACAAAATAAGAATATCGAAGAGAAAGGTTGTATTTTTCCCCTATGTGTTTTGTGAGATATTTAGCCGGAGCGGAAGGGACAGCGACTACTAAATAATCAAGGGGTAGCCACACGAACTGCGGACAGCCCTGACCGGACAATACCTCGCTCGTCCTCGGGTAGGGTTGCACCACAAAAAAGTTCGTTACAGAAAATTGGCTCCCTGCAAAGAACAGAAGCTCACTCATTGATAGTCATGCGACTACGTAGAGTAGCTTCGTGACTCAGCACTCGTTCGACATTGTCTGAGACCGCCCTACGTACACGCGTATCTATCTGTTTTTGCGTTTTTTGCTCATTGTTTGGAACCGGCCTTCTGTTCCTATCTACATATTCCATGTCCTCGGTAGGGTTGAACCGCATTTTTAGGGTTGCCCCTGACTATAAGATAAGTTGGATGCGTGCTGTAAGTCGGTGCGTAATGGGCGGCGGCGTTTAGGCTTGATTGGAATTTGTCGATTGTGTGTTTCGAGTTGTTGAGAGAATTGTTTCTGATTTGTTTTTTCGATCTGCGGGGTCTTATTCTATCAACATTCTCTTTGTTCTAGGTAAGAAACAATGGTGAGGTTTGAAGGTGAAGATCCAAAGAGTCTTATTTCTGTACATCGACTCTTGTACCTTATAGGAAATAATAGTAGTAATATAAAAAAAAACATAATATTTTAAATAAACATAACATCAGAAATTTGTTAAAACATCATCTTAATGTTATAGAAACATTTTCATATTTTCACAATCCTTTGAATACCATGACACGCTCAGAAACTTTAAGAATATACTTTAGATTTGACAGCTGTCAAATAAAACTGGCTTATGAGTGTTGGATAAAAATTATTACTAGAGGAAAATATGTAGTTCTAAAAACGTCTTACAAAGTCGTAAAACGTAGTACAATTCTCGAAAAATTAAGTAGGTTTTATCTAACTAAACGGCAGAGTTCTAAATTTGGGTCGATGGCTTTAACAAAGATTAATTATACATTTTAAGTGAGAAAAAGTATCGAAGCCTGCGCAAGCTTGATGGTTTAGCGGTGCCGCCGCTTACCTTTGATGGCACAGTCATTCCGTTTAGCTCTGACGTCAAGGATCTGGGTTTGTACGTTGACTCTTGCTTGGACTGGCGTAAGCAGGTCGCGATTGTGAGCAAAAAAGTCACGGGGACGTTGCGGTCGCTTTACCGATTTAAAAATATTCTCCCGTCACACATAAAGGCAATGCTGGTTCAGTCCCTTATCCTCCCCATAATTGATTATGGCGATGTGTGTTACTATGACCTGAATGCAGATCTTCTCAATAAACTTGACCGACTTCTTAATAACTGCATTCGATTCGTATTTAATCTCCGTAAATATGACCATGTGTCCGCACATCGGTCTCTCTTAAAATGGTTGCCCATCAGACAGCGCAGGGCGTTAAGGGCCTTGACTACTTTGTTCTCTCTTCTAGACAAACCTAGTTCTCCTTCCTATCTGACTTCTCACTTCCAATACTTGTGCTCTGCGCACAGTAAGCATCTTCGCTCCTCCAATAATCGTCTTCTACGATGTCCTTTTCACCGCACTGGTTTTCTTAAATCTTCTTTTCTTGTCCAGGCGGTTTTCCTTTGGAATGCGCTTCCTCAGAATATCAGGATGGCTACCAGTCGTTTCATATTCAAAGTAAAAGCTCGTGAACACTTGCTTATGAAGTTGGCAGACTCGTCTCACAATTAGTTTCTTATATTTCTTCACCTATGTATTTTTTTTTTTTTTGGCTTTCTCTACTCTGTATATTTTGTTTGTATGTATGTATATATGTATTTATTATATTTTATTCCTGGAAACTTTCTGTTTCTTGCACCTACTATGTTTTGTCTCTGCATCACCCTAAGGTTGACTGGTAGAAAATGCCAAAGGCATTAAGTCCGCCTTTGTACAATGTATTATTTACATTATGTGCAAAAAGTTTTAATAAATAAATAAATAAATAAATAAAAAGTAACACATTATTTTAATTTGCTTTCACGCCATATAATATTTAATGGTCTAAAATGTAGTTAACTGTATTGTTATTGGGAATGACTGTGTTTATGGTACACATTTAAAAGTGTCGGACATTGCCAGTTCAAAAGTTGAACTGCAAAAACTATTCTTATTACTACGAAATAAAGTCGATGCAAATTAAAAACAGAGCATTTCTGAACCACGGATTAACTAACACAATACGCCCCCCGACGTTCTACATGTAGTGAAACTATCCACTGTGCAATACATTTCCAGCATAACTTTGTTCACTTTATTCCGACTACCCGCAATTTGCAAGACAAATTACACAAAGGCGATCTCGCTGAGAGCCAGGTGAACTTCGGCTTTTAAATAAATAAAACTGCTGTCCCGACTCTCGGTTCACTATACATACAAAAACGCGGCCATTTTTTGTTGCGGTCGGGACGCGCGGTCCGACCGCGCAGTGTACTCCAACCCTTTTTAATTTCATATCTGTTCTGTGTTTTGCGAACAGTGAATAATATGGTTTTTTATCACGTTTTGCAATAAATGTGTGGTTTTGAATATGATACTTTGTAATAGGAGATCAAGGTTATTTCTCATACGGATTATGTTTTAGTGAAAATATTTATTTTTCCTTTTATTTGTTAAAATTCTTCTGTATCATGGCGTGTCCGCGTGGGTGTGACTACAGATAAGACATTTACATGCACAAACTCAGCTAATGACTATAAAAAATGTAATCCGTGACCTCCGACGGAACCGTAGGATAAGTAGGATTATGTAACAGCTAAGTATTTTACGTACGAAAGTAGGTAGGGACGTTTTATTCACAGTCCGAAATTAGAACTCAGTCTTGAAAAGTAACTTTAATGAGTTTATCCATATAAATTGTGCGCGAAACTGTTCCCATCGATGTCGACACACGCTGTACATGAAATGACAGCGTCGGCACATAATTGACGCTCAACTTTACACTTAGTCGAAAGCCAAGTTCGTACTGTGTTAGAATAACTTATGTGTCGGGAAATATGGTAATATAGTGACAAGTATGGGGTTAGCTTTGTCAAAACGAACCAAGACAACGAGACAAGCTATTTGTCGAACTACATATGTAATTGCAATGATTTTGGATATTTAACGCTGAGTTATTGTTGGCTAATAAATTGTTAATACATTTGGCATATTTAATTGATTTGACATAACTAATTTAATTACTGAGACATGGTGGGTTGGTTCTAGCAGAAGTAAGCTCAGTTATACCTTCACCATTGAGTGGATCGCTCCGAGGATACGGTGGAGCACACCGTGGCGGTGTGCCCCGCTTGGGCGGAGCATCGCCGGCTCTGGTGCAAGTTATGGTCCGGAGCGAGAGGGAATGGGATGCAGTCGCCTCCTTCTGTGAGGCAGTAATGCCAGAGAAGGAGGCGGCGGGACGGCTGAGACAGAGGTTCTCGCGTCCCAGCCGCCGCGGTACACGCTCCGGACGTCGGGAGCCGAGTGACGACTCCCGGCCACCGTAAATACGGGCCTGTGGACGGTGAGCAATGGGTAGCTCACCGTCCTTACGTTGCATAACGACAGGCCGTGTCGACGGCGCGTTCGTGTTTCCACGCGGGCCTCAAAGAGATGTCAGCAAAAGGAAGGGGCCACTGAGGGCCGATGCCTGCCGGGGCTGCGGGTTGTTCGTAAGAGATACCGCGCCCCCGGAACGCAAAGGGCACAAGAAGGAACATGGGTGGGTTTTAGTCAGTAAAAGTCTGACACTCCCTCCCGCCCCGCCCAGGGCGGGAGAAGTTATTTGATGATTTCCCATCCCCCCCCAAAAAAAAAAGCTCAGTTATACCTACAGTATACATAGGTATATAGCTTGAAGACGTAAAAAAGGTTTTGTAGGTTATAATGTACAAACGTAATTGAATTGTACTATCATTTACATGGGCATTTTCTAAGATAATTCTGAACATTCACGGTAAAGGATGACATCGTGTGTTGCACTGAGCTTCTTGAGCTTGTTGATTATATATCAATACAACTGATAGAACTTAGGCATGATTAGGTTTATTTCTGTACAAGAAGAATTGTATTTGTTGCCACGCAGCACGACGTGCACTAAACTGATATTGTTATCAATTATTTAATATTATCGATATGTTTTCTACACGCCTGTACAGTGTATTGTAAATCCCCAACAGAAATGACTAAAAAATTCCACGTAAATATTTATTATTTATTTTCATCTGTAATAAAATAAAATCAATGTGTCATTTCAGGCGAAGCACGCGAGCAAACGAGTAATATAATGGTACATTAAAAGCGATAATAAATGAACAGTAATGAAGTGGTGTACGGTCAGTCGCGGGCGTAATTGTTTGCAGGGCGTTTCGAATAACTGGCATAATGTTCGTATAACTCGAATAAACGGTGTCACTCCATTGGGTACCTATTTGAATGTCGAACATTAAAATACCTACGTTTAAAATGGCAACGTTCAAAATATCAATAATTTAAATATCGATTGTTTCGTATTATCGAATCGTCGTCATTGTACTTAAGTTTAAATTGTCGACTTTAGATACACTTTAGTTCATTATATTTACGTTAAGAATACCTACTAGTAAAAATATTAATTACTAACTAAAAGATTAGAAATTAACACAATCTGCCAACTCATAAGTCAACATGCAGCGTGCAAGCATGCACCAAGCAAGCAAGCATGCAGCTGATGCAGCATGCAAGCAAACATGCAAAATGCAAGCGAGCATGGAACATGCATAAAGCATGGTTTCCGTCACGGCTCCGGCGCTGCGGGGCTCTGGCGGTTCCACGCGAGCTTCTCGTCGTCGATGGTTTCAACGCTCCCCACTGTAGCTTCGGCAATTTTATTTGTAATACCTAATAATAATTTTATAAAAAGGTAAACATTGTTTGTTTTTTTTGCCTGTAAGAAGTAAGCTCTGCAAGTGCCGGGCGGGTCACACAAGTTCATTCACTCATAGAAAGCTTAAATATTGCCGAGCGTCCGAGGATACGTTTTAAGGTATATATGACTTCCACGCGGACAAAGTCGCGGGTAGAAGCTAGTTAATGATATGAGTGGTTCGGTCTTAGACTACTTTGAATCGCTACTCAGTAATATAACTGTACAATTTACCTTCAAAATGTTCACCTATTACGTAGTGTGTATAGACGTCGATAGCAAAAATATCTTCGATCATAAACGATTGACCTTCGCAATTAAAATCCATTATAAAGTTAGTACACGTAAGGGCGAAATCAAATCAATCAAAGTGCGAGCGAACGCGCAGTGTAATGAGAACTTTCAACTAACGACTCAAATTGAACACGGCCTTAATTAACGGATCTTGGTGTTTAAGTTGTTGATAATGATGGATGGGTGCGCGTGCAGGTCAGGGGATCGTGCAGGTCAGGGGATCGTGCAGGTCAGGGGATCGTGCAGGTCAGGGGATCGTGCAGGTCAGGGGATCGTGCAGGTCAGGCGATGCACGCATGTCAGGGGATGCATGCAGGTCAGGGGATGCGTTGACATCTACATTGTTTTAGGTGTGACTTTGAATTTGAATCTGCAATTTTTTGTTAGGTTTTCACTTTGTCAGGTAATTAACCAAGAAACTAATTCTCTCTTCTTCTTTTTTCTTATATTGACTCTAACTTCTACTTCTATCATCTCTCTTATTTTAGAAAAACTGAAAAAATACTGAAGTAAAAATGCGAGAATATTGCCTACCTTTCCCCGAACCTCTAGAGTATTCAGCAGTTATAAATGTCTGCCTCATTTCAAATTCGCTCACTGAATAACTTTTAAACTTGCCTAAAATAATTATAATTTAGTACTAAATACTAAAATATCTTTACTTTAGAAGCCCAAAAGGTTTTTAACTAACTTAGAAATCTCGGAAGCTAACAGAATTTACTCTGGAGTTTAGTTCACAAATGCCATTAATGTGAGAGCAGTTTGTGTTTGGACGAACGCTTTCAATTTGATAAATTAAAGCTTCTGTGGACCGGAGATTAATACCAATGAGCCTTTTAAATTATTATGTTTGTTTGTTGAAAATTAATAATACGTCTGAACTTTCAGCCCCATGGAGTATAGATTGGCGAAGGGTTTGTTGAACAAACGCCCGAAAGTGTAAACCGCCCGCTTTATACAAACCTCCGACTCTCAGAATAATAAGTACCTAATACAATATCAGCCCGGCCGACACTTGCTCGATCTAACTATGTTGGTAAGCAGACCGCTAAGTTCTACTGCGAATGTTTTCCTTCAACTTAGTGGGTGTCTTCGATTCACTTAGAAAGTACTTAGTTAAGACGTTGGTGGGTACATGCCAATAAGTTAGTACCTACTAAGTACTTTTTAAGTTAGGAACTACTTAACCCCCGCATGCGCGACCGTATAAATATTCAAAATATGAACTACATTTCTAAATTTTATTTTAATAAAATTAGAAAAAAAAATTAAAGTAATATTTCTACACAAACTTATTTCTACAATCACGAAAATCTGTTCAGATTTCTGAATAAAAATCCAGTATTTAATCATTCAAAAATATATCTTGTACGATAAAAACCATTTTAATAACAAGGTAGAAATCAGGTTTACATGCCAGTAACTGTTTGGTATATACCAAGAATTGCACGTCTTTACAATTTCAGTGATAAACAAAATACATCTTTTCTCTGCATACAACAAATAAACGTAGGGAATACTTTGTGTGATTTGACCTCAACACGGAATAAACGTCCACCAGGTCCCAACATTATCTATTCATTCGTTAGTAAAAGCATTGCGGATTATTCTGAACTAATTTGTCATACGATTCCGATACCGCACGCGTGAATTAATAGGTACATTATGAATGTGCTTCGTATTATTTTATTCTAGATACAGTGCAGACCATTTGTAACCGACTTTAAAAAGGAGGAGGTTCTATGATCGACCGTATTAATAATTTCTTATATGTATTCACCGATTACTCCGCCGACTGAGGACCGACTTTAATTTTGTTTTTGTTCTAAAACCTATACTTCTGAGGTGGTCCCATTGTCACTAAGTCAGTATCTGATGATTGGAACTTGAAGAAATCGAGGACCGAGCAACCCTCAAATTTTGTAGGCACGTACATATATTTCTCATTAAGTATTTTAAAACAACACAATTTAATGCAGGTCTTGATTCTATCTGATGATGGAGCCGAGAGACAGTTGAGGGAACTCAGACAGCCAAAAGACAGTCGGTTACTCTGTGTTTGGGCTTGATTAATTTGTATTGATGAGAACTTGACACCCAGGTGGGGTGTGACTGTCATGAGGGGTCTGAGGATGAAGAAGTAGGACAGTTAGGGAACGTCTCAGCGGTTTACAGTATTGATGCGAACTTTGCTCCCATGTGGGTTATAAATGCTATTGTTTTGTATTGTTGATTTACGTAGTAGGTCCTTCATGGATTTGTATGACAGGAAGTAGATACGAAAAAGCAAAAAAAAAACAAAACTGTTTTACAAAAATAAACAACCGCTTTCAAAAACTTAAAAGTAAAAAAATAACTTTAGCTGTGGAAGTCGGCGGCAATACAAAACAATAAACAGAACTAAAGCAGACGACTTTCAAAGCTTAAGTTATTTTTCAATTTTAAATTTTTAATGGCAGGTGTCTCATTTGTAAAAAAAAGCTTTCATGATTAAAAAATATATATATTATTCCAAATTATTACAATTGTAAAAACTGTTTTGATACCTAGAGGCAGTGCGGGTAAAATGTTACTTTTCGTTCCAGAAAAGTATATAAATAACATAGCAAATTATTGTCGCTTTTAACAGACTGTAGGCGTATCATTGTTTCACAGGTGAATGACTACTTGGAGCGAGTAGCCCGCGAGTTTGGTAGCCTGGTCCCTCTAGTGGACGCTAAAACAAGCTTCGAGTGTCGTGACATCAATTATTTATCACATTCTTCTTAATGTATTTCCCTAAAATAAACCTTTCGGGGACAAGGCCTTTAATTCAATTATATCAGAAGGGCTTGGGCAATTCCCGTATTTTATAAAACGTTCGCATTCTATATCTCTCAATAATGTAAGTGATTTCACCTACATTATTGACATTCATTATTCTGGAGGAGATTGCGACAAGATGGTCGACTCATTTTCCAACTTTGCTTCCAGAGAGTGACTTTTAATTATTCCTTTATTTCATGCTACTATCACGCATAAAACAAAATACATCTTACGTATAAAAACAATAACTATAAACTAATAGATGTTTTATGTAACTAACCTAGAAACTACTCCCAAGCCCAAGACATTTGGACTCAGGATTTTGCTCAGGTAAGTTGTGCAAAGGCTGGGACCGATGGCAACATAGAAAGCCCTGGAACAACGTCGGGGCCAATCCTGAAGGATTCCATAACAAGGATATTACAAATAATTTAAATCAGATTTTTGTTTTATTTCACAATTCTTTTAATTGCTTTATGTAGCAAGCGTGTAATGTACAGTCGGTGCAGTACACAAGTCCGGTCTACAGTGGGGACTACTGGCACGTTCAATGTGGCAGTCGGCTTGCTTCAAGTGTCGCCCCTCAGCCCTTACCTCTTCCTGGTAATAATGGACGCTTTGACGTCGGACATCTAGGAAGAGGCTCCCTGGTGCATGCTGTTTGCCGCTGACATTGTGCTGGTTGCTGAGAGCGGCCTAGAGGTCCACAGCAGATTGGAGGTGTGGTGGCAAAGATTAAAGAGTGTCGGTTTGAAATTGAGCAGAACCAAGACGGAGTACTTGTTTTGCGATTTGGCGGCCTCTCTAGTCCTGTGTCAATATGTCTCGCCGGAACGCCCATACGTATGTATGGGCGTGGGGTTGGTTTAGCGTGGTGGTCTCGGGTCGCTTGTCCAAGGAGATGGCGGTGTAAACCATGACGTAACGCACCGGATCAACTTCGGGTGGATGAAATGGCGACAGGTCACTGGAATAAATTGCGACACACGGATGCCCGTGATCAGATCTGTCGTATTGTATGGATCGGAATGTTGGGCCGTGAAGAAGACGGATGAAAAAAGATTGCATGTAGCGGAGATCAGAATGTTGAGGTGGATGTGTGGTGTGACTAGAATGGATAAGGTAAGGAATGACTATATTTGAGTTTGAAAGTAGCGCCAGTGACAAAAAAGTTAAAAGGGAACTGTTTGTCTTGGTATGGGCATGTGAAGAGGAGGGATGAGACGCATGTGACCCAAAGAGTTATGAATATGAATGTGGATGGATGGAGGGGAAGAGCGAGGCCAAAGAAAAGATGGATGGACTGCGTGAAGAATAATATGAAAGAGAAGGGAGTCAGCGATAGCATGACGGTTGACAGGACAGCGTGGAAGAAGAAAACGTGTTGCGCCCCCCAAGTAACATGGGATAAGGGCAGGAAGATGATGATGATGTAGCAAGTGTGTATTCAAGCGTGTCAAACAAGCGAGGCACTTTACCTGTTCTGCTAAATGATTATCGTTTTAATGTTCATATATTCATTTATAGTGTTTCAATTTAAATATTTTTAATAAAAACATGTTTTTGGAATTTTAATTCTGATGTTTTGATATTTCTCTCGGCAATAGTAGCATTTTCTTTTGCTTGGTAGGTTACGTAAATAAAGTCGGTTGTTAAAAGACCAATTACAATACTATGCACCTGACCACTGCATCTCTCTCTTACCAAAGTTTACATATAGTACAGCCCACCAATATCACCTGTCATTATAATTACCAAAAACAAAGAAATGTCTACAAGAACCGTGCTACAGATAATAAACGTAAGGTAAGTGCGTGTGCAGGTAGACCTGTTAAAAATGACGTATGCGCGCGACGTTGCCGCTCCGTGCAGTGACATAGTGTCACGTAGGTACCGTTTTCCAACTAATGTCGTAACAGAGAGGTACAGTGTCACAATCCTCATAACAGACCTTTCAGTGTGATTGAGTGTGTCGCTGATAGAGATAAAAAGGATTTTCATGCATCAACAATATTTTTATCACAGTGAACTGCTTATCTTGAAAATGCAAAGCACGTAGTGGAGGACGGAAATACCTATACTATCTGTCTCTTTTTCTCGTATAAATTCATCTCTTACTCGCATGACAAGGAATGTGAACAGTCGGTTGTTTCCTCTCTCCATGTTTGTACGTGACGCTGGTGACACACCTGTACACAGTGTTTCTGTGTGTTACAGTTCATTCTGTCAGTTTTTAGTGAGTGAACAGTCGCGTGCGCACCAAATGTTTACATTTTTTATTTAGATTTGTTGTGTTTTGACAAGTAATTGTTCAAAATGTTTATGTCATATGAAGTGTTCGCTACTTTTGGGATATCTGCGGTAATTACCCACTTACATTGTTCTATGTGAATTTGTTTTTGGCTATCTTTATTTCAATACATTGGTTAGCATGTTATTGGTTCTGAACAGTAATGACGTTCTAATTGATGACTTGATCACGTTGTCTTCTTGGTCGAATATGTCAATAGAATACAGATTTAGTAACGCCCGTATCATCGGAATTGTTTTATTTAAAAATAGTATGTAAGAAAAGGAATCATATATAATTATTTTAATTTTAAGCACGTATTTGTTAGATGACGTATATTATTGTGTTGATTTGATGTTTACACCCACATTTGCTAGTCGCATATTGTAAGTACTCATAATTGCGATAGGAAGGCTTTAGCCTAATCAGATATATATAATGATACACTGCAGGCTCGATTGCACATAATTACTCTATAATTTGCTCCCAAACTCTCTTTACTTATTATTTTTGCTGTGCCCGACAGGGTTCATAATTGTCTCTATTTATTAACACCCACCACCTGTATGCTCACATTATGGATTGCAATAAAGATTTAAGATTTGATTTGAACTAGGAAGGGAATATATCCCTACCAAAAATAAAACTTGCGCCTTCCAATTTCAGATCCTGTCATTCACATTATCAGTGATCCTGCTACTGATAGTGGCGGCCAAACGTGGTCTGCTCCGCGTGGGTGCCAGCAGTAAGCCCGACAAGTTCAACCCGCTACTGCTGCCAAGCGCACCAATCAAGCCTAAGATCGTGGAGCTAACTCCGCTGAAAGATCAAGCTATTTAGATGTTTCTGTGTAGAAAGAGAGTCATCTAATAAGTGAATCTGTAGAAAAATGCAAAATTTTCAGACCTGAAATTTATAATCGTTTTTCAAGTTTACAATAAACATAACTTAAAAAAATCTGGTACGATATCTAGCTGTAAGGTATGATCAACTTTCCGTCCATGTCAGAATAGTCACAAAGCATTCCAAAAATGATAGTATTATCTTTAAATAAACCTTCACTCGTTTTGTCGGGGTGAAGAGATATTGTATTTTTGTTACCGTTTTATTATTACTAGTACGATTATTGTTTTTCTGAAAAGTTTTCAGAACAAAACATTAATTTTAATAAATTTCTATATGAATAAGTTGCGAATCTCTTGTATACTGCTTTAGTAACCATATTTCATTTAGAATATCAAATAAGTTTAATTAATTCATTACGTTAAATCTCCGTCTATCCAATTTCGTGGTTATCGTGGTTAGCAAACATGTGATATATTTAAATTAACTAGGTACATCTATTTTCTAGTTTTAGTTCAGAATATTTTGACATGAATAGTCAAAATAGTTAAAGCAAAGTATTAAAACCACGTAAGTCTGTAACCTTACAGAAATTGCGATTCATCATTATAGTATTATTTGTCATCGTACTTAAAACATAAGAAATTGACAACATAGACTTAGAATATAAACATACAAGCATGTTCCGAAAAAAACCGTGAGTAAATAGAAACTTATCTAGTTATATTTAAGAATCAAATTGCCTAATATAATATCCAATATTATGTTAATTACAATCAGTATTCAATATATGTAAGTTAATTACCGATAACGCGAATGAATTATAATTAGATTACTTACTTACCATACACAAAGCGGAATAACTTAATCATTACATTAACATACAAATTAGTTCGTAAGTGCCATAATATGATAATATTTGTAAAGAGCGTGTTTATATAACGTTGTACACTTATTATATCAACAACTTTACGAATTGAAAACATTATTTACCTAATGCTAATCTAGAGGTTTCTCATTAAAATGTAAAATAACATAATTTTTCATAAAAAATCATATTGTCTTTGTATTAAATGTTAATATCACTGATCCTATCTCCTGCGCAACACGACGCTGGTGACAATAACAGCACGCGTAACTTACAAAATATTATTTTATTTCAATCTAATGTCGTCTATCAAGGAACCTTTAGTTTGACATCAGCTGCCTATGAAACATGTTCACTCATTATAGTTACGAGTATATACGTGAAGAAAGGCGGTATATTATTTATTTATTTTTATTTTTCCTCTCCCACATTAATATATATTCCCAGACTGTTTCATATTGCGGGCTGTTCAGAAGCTTATTAAAAAAATCTCGTGTGCACTGAACTACATCTCAACAACAATGCCTTACGTCGTCTCACCTCCAGAAGAGACTAATCACGATAAGCAATGAGTGTCCGCTCCGAGGCGCTCAGGCGCGGACTAAGTACAGCACTTTGACTCCTCGTGACTAATGTAAGTAAAGTTTCCCGTTGTTTTGTAAAGGGTAATTACACGGCCGCCATATATTAACAGAAGATGATAAAAACTTTTTATGTGCCGTCCCTTGGCATTGGGATCTCGCGGAGTGACGGCCCGGGGGTATGTTACTACCCATATTTCATTTCTGAGGTCGAAATCACCGGAACTTTACTTTTTTGGGCACATGTGTTCCCGCTGTATTTTTGTTTGCAAACTTTTATGAAGGCTAAATAGGGACCTGAATTTAAATTGGTTCAGGGGAAACTGTAAATGTTAAATACTGTTTTGTTTTCATAACGTTTTTAAATACCTTTGTCCTCATTAATTTCGGTCTAAATAGCAAGTAACGTTATATTCAAGCACAATTGAACGCAGCTCAAAACACTAGTACGTTACAGCTTTTATTACGTCAAAATAAAAGTACCGCGTTTATTAAAATTTTAAACTGTAGAAAATTAAAATAGAGGAGAGACGAGCCCTGAGAGCAGTTATTGATTACATTAAAGGCAAATTGATTTCTGCTCACTCTGCGTCGTCGGCGCCGTCGTCGGTACAAATTAAGGGTCGAACATTTCCTCGGGATGTCTCCTCGATGTTTCAACCCAATTTCCTTCAAAAGCGAGGCGATGGAATTCGATTGAGCGACGTTTTCCGCTCGCTGGCAGCCGGCTTGATTTTATTACGACCTTCGTGGCTCTGCTAAAGCTCTTTAGTGGCTTTTTAAAAATATTCACGATTGGAAGGAAATGAGGTCCACGAGGCTCTTGAAATAGTTCGAATTGCTTTACGTTAGGAGGTTGTTTAGATGTGTCCCTCGGGAGGATTGCAATCTTCTCGAATCGGAATGTCGGGAATAGTAAGCAATTTCTTCGTGTTGCCAGATTTATTTAAAAGTACTAACTGGAGGAGCTGTCGAGGAGAGCGATGACTTGCATGAAGTGGTCTGTTTACTGTACCATACGTTATTAAATCAAACAGGACCCTTGGCTAAACTTTGTGATCGATTTGGTGTCGAAAATAATGACGAAGAGGTTGCACCCGGACGTAGGCAGCGAAGTTTATTGGTTTGTTTTTAGGTACCTAAGCATATTGCACCGAACCGTCAATGTGCTGAGACTGGTTTTCCATTCTTCGTTTGAGGGTCAGTACTTAAAGTATATGGACTGAAATTATGAAAATATAAATTGAAGACAATTTCAGAATAATTATGTGAAATTTTATCCGTAAAATGTCCTGCCCGTAAATACTGAACAAGCACCGCACTATCTGCGAGCACTAAATCTGCTACATAAACATTAAATAACACGGTTTACCAAAAACTAAGGCTACACAAAATGTCAGTATTATCCAATATCATAACTAACTTGATAACATAAACGAGTCCGAGCCGTACCACGAGGTAGGGCCATGCATGAAATATAATAATATTACTGGGGTGATCGCGACATAGCTGGGAGAATCGATCTGTAGGTGAGGTAGGTGCCCCCTCCATCAATTTACTATACCAACGAATACTCGTACATGTTTTTGTTTCAAGTAGTAGGAACGTCGAAAGATTGACTTAAAAACAATCAGTTTAAAGGCTTTCGACGTGAAAAGGCACCTTCAGCCTGCAGCGACACAAATCCTGTCTCTATTATCAACGGTTTTCAAAAATATTAAATGAAAGAATAACATGTTGTGTAGAAGCCTCGTTTTATGAAAAAAGTTAAAAAGCCAAATGTACCCACCTCTAATACATTAAGGTTCACAAATGATTAAAACAAAATTTTTGTACTAAAAGTTTGTGTGGTAGCCGTATTATGACAATAACTAGCTTTAATAACAAATGATATTGTATTTTAAGTGTTGCTCTAGACTATAATTAATTATTGTATTAGGTGTCTCACTTTTTACATAGTTTAGAGACTTAATATATTTTTATTATGTGACATCAGAATTTTATGGATAGCATAATTTAAAATTAATAATAATTAACATAATTAAGTACTTAAATGAAACTATTGTACTTTGATTGATCTGTGCAAAAGTGTAAATATTTTGCAATCCACAGCAGTCACAGCTTCTTACACATAACATAAAAAAAAATATCGACATATTTAACTCCACGTTGTATTTTCCTGGGTTTTTCCAAGAAGGTTAAGTACAGTTTTAGATATGTTATATATATTGAGTAACAAAATAAAATACAAGAAAGAAACTTTTATTCCACAAAGACAAAGGTTGACCAAAACCCCGGCACTCGCAGACCCGTACCTACTCCTTGCCTCGTATTGACGTTCTGCCTCGATTTGCCGCCACCGACGCGATCCATCTAACCCTCCGCCGCTAACGGTCCACTTTCAACCGACCGATGAAATCGAATTAGTTGAGGACGAATCGTAGCCCATTGTTTTGTGCCAATACACTTACTGTTTATTCAGTGGGGTCGCACCGACCTGCGGCATCGGCGGGTTAGTGAAGGTTGCCTTGTTTCTTGTTTAGTTTTAATGCAACTTCTGAATGGGGGTTATCCACAAGTTTCTATGGTTGTTTTGTCAAGTTAATTTGGGTTTCGTGAAGTGCCTTTGGTGTGTGTTTTATTTTTATCGATGAAATCCTATATATTTTATATGTAGGCTTTAAGACTATAAGCATTGTTTTCGGACCGTATGTCATGGCCGGACGGAATCAGCAAGAAAGCTTTTCTATGTATTATTGGTTTTTGTTTTCTTAGGTATAGTTAGGTTCGTACCTTGGAAGCTGTTCGACCTGCTGATGTCCAGCCAGGGTCTGCGTAGGGCTTCGGATGGAACCAGGGTGCCAATAAAACACAAGCAACCTGTTCCAACTGTGTATATTCGCTAACTAAGAGAATTATTCAACATACATGGGTACTTATATACTATCGCCGGAGAATCTCGACACCGCGATCTAGAAATAGTATCAAATAGTACAGCACCATCTATCGCGGCATCGAGAACTCATTTTCACAATAAAGTGAGACCAGTGTCTTTATACGGTGTGCCGTTAAACATTCTCCCCCCATTAAGGGCAAGCATTAATTGACCTTAATATAATACAAGTTCAGGCAACAACAAAAACGTTACATATTACATACTAACCAATTAAACTAATGTAACGTTAACAATTGTATATAGGTGTAAACTAGAATGATAACAATAACAAAAAATAATTTGACTTTAACCACCGTACATACTTATTTATAATTTCACCTTTACAAGTATCCCAAGTATCTTTATAAGTACCCGTTTATCACACAACACAACATATTAAATAGGCTATTCAGTAACAGGAAGCAAACATAACTTAGATACAGGCTTTTTAATAATCGAATTTTTCGTTTTAATAGTGACCACTCGCACGATTCCGTCACTACCTGGATGCTCTTCCTGTACTAAACCCCATAGCCAATGACACGGAGGAAGACCATCTTCCTTGACTAAAACTACACTTCCAACTTTCGGAGAGGGAATTTCAGAAGTCCACCTGTGCCTATAAAAGAATTGCCTCAAATATTCCCGAGACCACTTTCGCCAGAATGTTTGCAGCATACGTTGGGTATACTGTCATCTCTTTAACGAGCTTAAGTTGTTCCTTCCTTTCTTCAAAATGTTTTCTTTGACACAATCTCACGCATGTTTCAAAAGATTTATTTATTTCTTCGGATCGTAAATAACCTTTCCACATTTTTTCAGAACTGATCTTGCTGGTAGTCAACATACGCCTACAATAAGCTATAAACCTCGTAAGCCGCGTCAATGTTGCATATCGATCACAGATATCTGGTTCCTCTACAACGTGATGCACTACGATTGACTCCAAGTCAGTGTTTAAATCTTGAGGTTTATTATAATAATGTTAATTTCTCGTAAGAAATCAGGTCCTTGAAACCACAAGGTATGCTTGCTTAACTCTGCAGGAAGCATGCCCCTGGATGCGCAGTCGGCAGAGTTTTGTTTCGTAGAAACATGCGACCATTGCCATGGATCCAACGAGGTAAGTATCTCTGACACCCGATTCGCGACAAAAACCTTCCATTTATTGGGCAAACCATTAAGCCAAGCCAGCACAATGCTTGAATCAGTCCAAGCTCTCACATTTTGTTTATCTACTTGTAATACCTTTGCTACTTCTAACAAAAGTCTTGTCAGCAATACTGCCCCGCACAACTCTAGTCGCGGGATCGACACTTGTTTTATCGGCGCGACTTTGGTTTTAGCAGTAACCAACGAAATCTGTATGTTTCCCGCCGAGTCAATCACACGGAGATAAATAACCGCAGCATAAGCCGATTTCGAGGCATCGCAGAATCCGTGCAATTCTACTCTGGCTGTGTTAGAGTTGGTACCTACCCACCTAGGTACCGCAATATGTTTCAACTCATCTAAACTACTTCGGTAAGTATACCATTCCTTTTTTATTTCGTATGGGATTTCCTCATCCCAGTTGATTCCAGACATCCATAATTTTTGAATTTGAATTTTCGCTAGTACGATCACAGGCGCTACCCATCCTAAAGGATCAAATAATCTTGCGATTTCCGATAATACCTTTCTCTTTGTTACAGGTTCCTGCAGCGGAGACAACTTCACGGAGTACTGGAAAGTGTCGCAGCTTCTGTTCCAGGTAAGTCCCAGTATTTTTATTATCACATCTTGCTTGATATTGATTTCTTTAGTTTCTTTCTCACCCTTATATTTCTCACCGATTATTCTCTCCAGTAATTCGTTGCTGTTGCTCGACCACTTTTGTAAATAGAACCCCGCCTTAGCCAATAACTCTTCCATTTGACTATAAATTTGCATGCCTTCTTTAATAGTATCACAACCGGTCATTAGATCATCCATATAATAATCGTTAAGAACTCTTCCAGCCGCTAGTGGATAATTCACTCCTTCATCATAAGCGACTTGCTGCATTGCTCGCACCGCTAAAAACGGCGCAGCAGACGTCCCGAAAGTTACGGTAAGTAACTTATAATCTTTAATGGCCGAGTCCTTGTGGTCTCTCCACACAATGCGTTGAAAGTCAGTGTGTTCATCGGCCATACGCACCATTCGACACATTTTTACTATATCCGATATTAGACAAATACGATGAGTTCTCCAGCGAATCAGTAAATGACGCAAATCTGATTGCAGCCTAGGACCGATCATTAAATCATCGTTAAGAGATATCCCATTACTTCCTTTGCAGGAAGCATCAAATACAACTCGGACCTTTGTTGTTTCCTTGTCGTTCCTCACAACCGCATGATGAGGTAAGTAGACAGCATGTTTGTTATCTTTATCCGCTTCGGTTACTGGCTTCATGTGTCCTAGAAGTAGATATTCTTGTATTACCTCCGCATATTTTGCTTTAAGCTCCACATTTTTATTAAGCTTAGCTTCCAGAGCATAAAATCGCTTTATGGCTATAGATTTTGAACCGCCATATTTGCAGCCTGGATCTTCATTACGAAACGGTAAGTTGACTATGTAACGGCCCTTCACATCCCTGACCGTCGTAGCTTTAAATAGCTCTTCGCATTTTATTTCTTCATTAGTCATTTTCTGTTGACTAGATAGTTCTTGATCTGTTTCCAGTTCCCAAAATCGTTTAAGTAAGTCCTCTTCTTTTTGTACTTGACAATGTAATGATAGTACACCTTCGGTTTGACTAACCGATGACTCTACAACTCCAGATAAAATCCAACCTAAAGCTGTAGACTGAGCAATAAAAGAACCTGTAGGACTGTGAATCAACCCTTGGTTTATAATTTGACTATACATCTCCGCCCCTAATAAAATATCAATTTTATTAGGTTGATAATACTTCGGATCAGCAAGATCAATCCCTCCTAGTTCTGCCCATTCCAGTACATCTATTTGCCTCGTTGGAAGAAGAGTAGTGATTGAGGACAGAACATGAGCCTTAAAGGTAAATGTGCAATGTGGATTGACTCTAGATCGAATGTTCATGTATACAATTGCTTTCGAAAATAATTCTTGACCTCCGCCTAGACCAGAAATCTTACTTTTCAATGAAATCTTTTTTAATTTCAGGTCCTGAACCGTGCTTTCTGTGACAAAGTTTGCCTGCGATCCTTGGTCCAGTAACGCTCTTAAAACGTGCAGATTACCGAATTTCGACTCAGCCTTGACTAGCGCCGTCGCTAGCAAAACCTGCTTATAAATTTTACCTGTCGAAAAACAGCTGACTACCGACGTTTGGTTTTCCGTTTTTTCAACAGAGCCCCCTGACTTAGGAGGCCCTGGCTCCTGCTGCGAAACGCTCTTGCCCGATTCCCGATTTGAATTGACATCAGTGATCTCAGGCGTATCTGAGTACTTTGGGTGTAATAGAGTGTGGTGACGACGATGACATAATTTGCATTTGGTACTAATGCGACAAACCCGTGCTGAATGGTTATTGCCCAAACAGTTAAAGCATAAATTGTTTGTAGTGACGAAATCGCGGCGTTTGTCCACTAATTCACTAGAAAACTTCTTACAGCCACTTAACCTGTGTGTATCTTCAGAACAGAACGAACAGACAACTTTAGATACATGTAGCGACTTTAATTTGAAATTATGATTGTTGTTAGATCTGTCTGCTGAAGGTTTATTTTCAATAAATTCTAAGGCCCTGTATCGATTCGTTATGAAATCTTTGAATTGCTGGAAAGTTGGCAAGTCATCGAGACTATTTTTATTGCTAAACTCAAATTCCCACTGCTTTCGCGATTCTAAATCCAATTTTAGAGTTAAAATATGAATAATCATTATATCCCAATTTGCTACATCTATTCCGAGGTTTGCCAACCCACTTAAGCAGTCACTGGTAGTGTCCACCAATTCCTTTAAATGATATGCTGATTCTGCGGTAATGTTTTTCTGACTAAGAAGTCGCCTTATAATGTTATGAGATAGATACCGTTTATTATTATACCTACTATTTAATAACAACCAACATCTTTCGTAGTTGTCGTCTGCAATCGGTATTTGCCTTATTAATTGTTCGGCTTCACCTGACAAATAACTTTTCAAATAATGAATTTTTTGGACATTACTTAATTTTGAATTATTATGTACTAAAGAAATAAACAAATCTCGAAAACAAATCCATTCTTCATACTTTCCAGAGAAATTAGGTATAACAATTTTAGGTAACTGAACAGTCTGAGACTTCGTTTCGTCTTGTGAAGACCCAGAACAAGCGGTCACATCTTTTGAATTTTTACCAAATGACAACAAAACAGTTTTCAATTCGGTTTTATACTCCAAATAACATTCCTCAGCTTCATCAGGCATATCATTTTTTAAATACTCATGATCACGTAGCCGAGCCCCAAATGTTTCTATCAACGTTCTGTGAGTATTAGAAAAAACATCCCATAATTTTTCTAAGGCTTCTAATCTCACTAAAACGTATGTCTCCGTGATCCTCTCCTAAGGAGACTTTTTAAAATTTCGCCTAGCTTTTACAATATTATTGAAGTTGTCACATTGAAGTAACAGTTTTGGCTCCATGGTAACGACAATATATATATTTTTAATATCCAAAAAGGTTAAGTTTAGTTTGCATATAGTTGGCAGAATTGTTGAACTGTTGACACTTCACGTCACCTTGAATGATAGTGGCAGTCCGTGTCACCGTCAATGTCACATTTGATAATGACAGTTGCCCGTGTCACTGTCGACGTCACCTTTGATGATGACAACTGTCACCGTTTGATAGTGACAGTAAATGACACTATGACAGCTATTAATTTAAATGGTTCAAACACTCACGTTTTGCTCACTTAGTTCACTCACTCACGATTGCACCAACCTCGTGACGTCACTCCTCCTTGTCACCCTCTGTTGTTCAGGTGGCTTCCGAGCCCAATATCCTGACAGCGCCAGCGGCTGTCTCGAAGTCCAAAGGCAGGATTCACCACCAAACCTCGGCTCCTGATTCTGCAGCAGCTCTCCTCTTGAGCTGGTCTGCTTTTCCTCGGAAGACCTCCCGGCTCAGTTACGCTCCACCGCTAAGGTGCTCTAAAATACCTGATTATATCCGGCTCGAAGGACCATGTTCGACCTGCTGATGTCCAGCCAGGGTCTGCGTAGGGCTTCGGATGGAACCAGGGTGCCAATAAAACACAAGCAACCTGTTCCAACTGTGTATATTCGCTAACTAAGAGAATTATTCAACATACATGGGTACTTATATACTATCGCCGGAGAATCTCGACACCGCGATCTAGAAATAGTATCAAATAGTACAGCACCATCTATCGCGGCATCGAGAACTCATTTTCACAATAAAGTGAGACCAGTGTCTTTATACGGTGTGCCGTTAAACAGAAGCATATCACAAAATAACTGTTTTCTGTCGTAACTTGTAAGCAGGTAGGTACCTAAACATTGTACACTACATTATTATTTTAATGAAATTTTTCTCTGTCTTGAAATTTGCATAATGACAGCTGCTAAAGATAAACAAAAAAAAACTGCCACCCTTAGAATTCACGAAAAAATAAAAGCTGAAAATTAAAATTTACTCAGATTTCCTGATAAGCCCGGAAAATATCAACACTTTTTCAAACACAAAACAGGAAAAAGAAGTAAAATAATCTGACCGCGGAACGATTTCACTTTTATAAAACAGAAAGGAACTATGCATACATTTCTGCTTTCCTTCTTTTTTGAGCGCACGATTTCATGGAGTGCCCATGCAATTATGAGAAAGGTATGAAAAGAGCATTCTGTTAGATGAAGTTCAGTAAGTCCACTCGTCGCGACACTAGGGACTTGCAAGGAAAGTATCGTGTCTTTTGATGTCATCCTCTTTACTGTATTACGAGATTGGCTAATCGTGGTAAGTAATAATCTGTGACTTCAATAGGTTCCTCACAGCTGCTTCAGCTCTTCATGTAAACCATTGGAAAGATGATATTTAGCATGAACGACCTATGATGTTAACGTGGGAGTTTCGTGCTTAATGGATAATTGCAACTTCCTGCCCTCTCTCTACATTACAATACATACTACATCACAATTTTGTAACGTAGTACAAAATTCAGTGGTATAATAATGGCAATGCTGGTTCAGAATCTTCTGTAGCTTCATATTCTGTGGGTCAAAGGATCTCGGCGGCCAGCTAGGGTAGTTTAAAGGAGAACGTCTGGTGAAGGTAAGAGCTCGCGGGGGCCGATTATAATAACGGATAGCTTAATTAACTCGTCGCCCTTGTCGGTTATTTAAAAGTATATACCAGTAAACGGGCGTGCGGAACGCAGCGTTTAAGAAAACGCAGTATTCAGCATGAGTTAGTCGCCTACGTGGGTGACTGCTCTGTATGGGAGTGATTTTATTAGAGCACAACATATGTCATGTAGGATTGTTTAACAAGATTTGACCATTACAAAAGAAAACTTATATTTGTAACATGCAAGATGAATGAAACAAGTTTCTTTTAATAAAAAGCCCAATGCCCCGCTCGCCTGTGCGCTCGTCTCCAGATTTTAACAAAACCTTCAGAGGCCGCCACTCTCATTTTCCCCCGACTTCGGCCATCGACCTTAATAATAATCTAGATACAAGAATATCATGAAAAAGCAACTCGCTAACGTGTCCCTGAAATAACGACAAGTTATTTTTAAAATAGAGACTCCATTTTGCTCGACGAAGCCATTTTATTTTTTTACTCAGTAATTTTTTTAGGAGTTTTGTCAAGAAAAATAATGGAAAATACACGTTACATTTTTATAAACTTTTTACAAGGGTTTAATGTAATTTTCCAGAGAAAATGTTGGACTGAAAAGATGAATAAAAAACTTGTAGTTGCTTGAAAAATGTGGCTGACCGTGCGTCTTGTATTTATTAAGAAAGTTATGTCTATAGTTTTAGTTTGCATTTATGTGATGAATGCAAATCTGTAAAAGGTTTATTATAAAGTAGCTGTGAAATGAATGAATAGAGTTAAGTTTTATGTAATAAAGAAATAATACATAATTTTTAAGTTATTTTTAACTGAGTCATGCAGCCCTGGTACTATAAATTATAAAATGTGTTTAATATACCTACATACGTGGAACCATAACAATATACCAATAACATCATTAATCACAAAATTTCGGAAATATACAATAAAATTAAAATAATATTAGTTGTCCGTTTAATGAATTAACATGTGAATCATAAGAGTGCGCCTGCTCGCGCCCAGCCGCTGTCGAGTGAGAAGATATATCAGCAACACATTCAGATGAGCCGATCTATCTGCGGACTTGTCGGGCGCTGCGGGTTACAGTGTGTATTTTAGGAATCTGTTGTATGCAAACGAATTATAGGGCTATTCGTGAAACTTAACCCTTCAAACGATCGCACACAATAAGTACGTTGTACCTAAAAAAATACATACTTAAATGGTTGCTTATTTTTATTACCCCGTTATATCTTTACAAAGTATTCGGTACTTGCCTCACCTAAACAAAAATAAGGTTAAATAATAATTGTACGCAAACCGTCTTCAATAACCAAACAACAATGCCGTCCCTCTAAAAGAACTTTTAACAAAATATACCGCTTTATGATAAACGCAGTCCTACAGCTCCCCCTCCCCCCCCCCGGGCTCCTCGCCCCGCGGGGGTCGTTACATGACAATAGGAGCCAGTGACGTCATTAGCAAGATGGCGTCGAATTAACTTGTTCAACATTCAGCGGCAGATTAAAGTAATTGGCATTACAGTCATCCTAATATTTCATTATACTTAGCTTTATTAACTTTGGTGGAAGAAGAAAAGTGAATTAAGGTTATTTGAAGGCTCTGCCTGTAAGAGTAGCACCCGGGGCGACTCCCCGCTTGTAGCTCACTCTTATTCTTATCACGCTTTTATCGTAGTGGTTTATTTCTATATTTTATGGTCACCTATTTTTCATAACCCTTTAGTATCATACAAAATATCAGCAGGTAAAGTGCAGGCTTCTTCTGGGTAAGCCCACTCCATTGTCGACTTTGTCTCCATCACCTCTCACTAGATAAGAGTCAGGTGCATACCCATCTCAAATAAAAAATCATGACTGGTAAAACATTTGACACTATTGACTAACTGTATTGCTACTGCTGCTCATCTTCGCTATAAATATACCTTCCACATCATACCTCCTACACTAGAAGCCAATAAAATAGGATTCGTTCTAACACGGTTAACTAATAGTAGCTCATACTCCATACAAAATGTATGGATTGCGTGTAACACACGGACATGTCACAGAATGTCAAATAACAACTAATACACTTCTCATACCTAAATGTCACATCGTGGGAGTTGTCTCCTATTTCTCGCAGCATTAAATATTAAAGGTTGAGTGATTGGTTAAAGATCTCTGAAGCGATTGGTTGATTTAGGGAGAGAGGTGACGGGACAACGACGGAAACTGTTTTAACCGACTTTAAAAAGGACGAGGGTATCAATTCGAATGTTTTTTTTATGTATATTCGGGCATAGCTCCGTCGTATATAGAAGGATTTGCAAAATAATTTTTATTTGAAAAGGGTTTATACCAAAATGGTCCCATGTAAATTTCATATAGGTCTGATGTCTATATTCCGGAGACAGACAACGGAACTCTTCAAAAAATTACATCAAATCAACCGTGATTGCTGTTATCGCATAAATATGCATTGTTGTTTGATGGGTCATCATACTTCAGAGGTGGTCCCATATACATTTTATCGAAATTGCTTAAGTAGTTTAGTAAAAAAAAAAAATATCTGTAAAAGAAATGTCATCCAAGTAAACGAATATGCGTATTCTGCTTTCTTGTGACTTTTAAGTGGTGTCTTGTTAATTTACATAGAATTACTATACCTTCATGGATTTGGATGACAGGAAGTTGATACTAAGAAGCGAAAAGTAAAAACGTTTATACAAAAAAGACAACCGCCTTGAAAAACTCAAAAGTGAAAAATAACTTGAGCTTTGGAAGTCGTCTGTTTGGTTCTGTTTGTTGTTTTGTATTGACACCGACTTCCAAAGCTCAAGTTATTTTTCACTTTTGAGTTTTTCAAGGCGGTTGTCTTTTTTGTAGAATATTTGAAAAGTCGATTAGCTATTTACAATATTAGAACCAAATTCTATGGTTGACTTATGAGTCGTATAACATAAAGGACTTCGTACGCGTCAAAGTTAATATTATCCCAGGGGAATCGTAATTTTTTCCGGGATAAGAAGCCAGATTATAATCTGTCTCTGTGCTTTATCCAGATCCGTTCAACCGATCTGGCGTTATTGAGTAATGAACATCCATTTACTCTACAGGTAAACTTTGCACTTATATATGTCGCAGGGATATGATAAAAACAGGGATTTGGAGAAATCCCTAAGGGCTTTGATCAAATCACGGAGGATATTAAAATAACAACACTGCAGCAAATCTGGTGATTTGACAAATCCCACTAAAGAAATGTAGTGATTTGAACAAATCCCTAAATTAATTCAGTGAAATGACAAAAATAACTTTTCAATGCAAAACGAATAAATGTGCCTGTAAGAAAATAATGTTCTGTGTAATTCACGTCGCCACAAATCTGCTACGTGATTTAATAAATGAATATTACAAATAGGCATATCATACGTTACATTTTTATTCTTCGTATGTACATTTTAATTAAAAAAAAAATCTCTTTTTTCAAATAATTATGCTCTATTCGTGATTTTTGAGATCAATATACGTACATAATGTATATATAAGCCAACGAGGCAAAAATCTTGCCTCGATCATATATTTGTCAAAAGTAACACCAAACCCAAAGGTATGGTATGCAAAAGCTCAATCACAGACCACGATATAGTAATGACCCATATCCCTTACAAACACAGTCACTCGAGAACAAACAAAAATCGCTGGGTTTTCAAATTAAACGAGGACGATCTAGCCAGTGAACTAGCCAATGTAGATTGGACTGATACCCTTATCCAAAAATGCGTAGCCTCTGCCGCTGACTCTTTTACTGGAATCCTCTCAAAACTAATACAGACTCACACACACAAAGTTAAAATTCCTCGTAGCAAACGAAACATTCAACCATGGATCACTCCTGGTCTTATGAGATGCATAACTCATCGCGACAGACTACATCTATCATTGAGATCTGACCCCGATAACGAGACCAAAAAACTAATCTTCCTCCGCTATAGAAATTACCTCAACAATCTTTTACGAAAACTTAAAACTGATTACGACAATCAACAAATCCAAGAAAACTCCAAAAACCCCCAAAAGCTTTGGAAAATCCTTAGATCAATTTACGATCCCAGTGGTCAAAGGTACAATACGTCTAATCTAGTAGCAAACTCACCCGACCCCGTCGAGTCTCTCAACAAGTGCAACTCCTACTTTACATCTGTAGGCGAAAACCTTGCTGCTACTATACTTACAAGATTAGCAGAAACTCAGACGTCCCTTACTAACAAATACTCTCCACCAAAAACTTCACCTTTCTCATTCTTTCTACATCCTACAGATGAAACAGAAATCAGTAACTTCATCAGTCAACTGAAAAATGATAGCTCACCAGGTCCCGACAAAATCGGTGTGAGACTCATAAAGAAAATAAAAAACTTGATCATAACACCCCTAACTCACCTGATTAATCTAAGCCTGGAAACAGGAGTATTTCCGGAACCATGGAAGGTTGCAGCAGTCAGTCCAATACATAAAATTGGCCCGAAAGATAAACCCGAAAATTACAGACCAATAGCACTTCTTAGTATTCTATCAAAAATACTGGAAAAGGTAGTAAACACTCGACTAGTAAATTTTCTTGAAAAGCACAATCTTATTTCAAACCGACAATTTGGGTTCAGGAAAGGCAAATCAACTGAAGATGCAGCTTCACTGCTTACAAACTCCATATCATCCATAATAGAAAATGGCGAACGATGCTTGGCGGTCTTTCTAGACCTAGCTAAAGCCTTCGACACTATCTCAACAGATCTTCTCCTAAAAAAGTTAGACGCGGTAGGAATAAAGGGCATCCCACTTCAATGGTTTCACAGCTACCTCACCAATCGCCATCAATATGTGAAATCAGGCGAACATTCAAGTGGTCAACTCCCTATCAATTTTGGAGTTCCGCAAGGCAGCTTGCTAGGTCCAACATTATTTATAATATATATGAATGACATACTCCACCTTTCTCTCCCAAATGCAGAACTAATTTCCTACGCAGACGACACCGTTATCACGTTCCATGCTCGCACCTGGGAACAAGTCTACTGTCTCGCAGAAGAAGGGTTGGCAACAGTAGCACAAACTCTTAATCATAATCTACTCACACTTAATATAAAGAAAACGAAATTCATCACATTCTTCAAAACGCAGCCATCTAGTCCGCCTCGCCACCTAACTCTAAAATTCCATACATGTCTGAACTTCACGAATACCTCACGCAAAGACTGCTCTTGCGAATGCATTGACCGGACACCGTCTATTCGCTACTTAGGTCTTCTCATCGATGAAAATCTGTCATTCAAAGCGCACATTCAACTTCTTTCTGGCCGAGTAAGGAAACTAATACATATAGCGAAGAAATTACGAGACCGTACGCCTAAAGCAATCCTAAAAACGGTTTACTTTGCTATATGCCAGTCAATAATACAATATGGCATTTCAATCTGGGGTGATGCCGGAAAATCAATAATGATTGAATTGGAAAGAGCTCAAAGAGCCTTTCTAAAAGTTATATTAAAAAAACGGTACTTCTATCCTACTGACACACTGTACGAAGAGTTTCAAGTTCTCCGCGTCCGCCAAATATATATTCTTAATGCATACCTACACACGCATAAAACTATAAAATCAAGACCTGACTTTCACTCACTAGCTTCCAAACGTGTCTTTCACATCCCGCTACAACGAACTAACTCCTTTCTAGCCAGACGCTGTCCCGCCTATCTTCATACTTTTGTGTACAACAAAGTCACCAGTAGCTTGCCTTGTGACTTAAAAAACCTTACCCTATCTACATGTAAGAAAACTGTGAAAAAATGGCTAATAGGTCTCTCATACGACGAATCAGAAAACATTCTCACGCCATAACTGACACTCGCACTCCCATTTCACACTAAACCAGTCACAAACACCCAATCACCTGCACACTACACTCTTCAATCACCTACGTACATACATGCACACACACACACCATTTCACACTACAACAGTCACAAACACCCAATCACCTGCACACTACACTCTACAATCACCTACATACATACATGCACACACACACACCTTTTTTGTTTTCTAGGTCACTTCTTTCATCTTAATTTTAGTTTCATAAGTATTTTGTTTTTAATTCAATTGAAGCTTTGATCTCCTAACTTAACATAGATTTTATATAATACATAGTTACCTATCACAGTGGCAAGTATCGACATGTACCACAACCCTGGTCCCCAAGATACAGGCTCCGCCTAGTTTGGGGACCGCTGTTTTTTACTAGAAATGCGTACCGCTAATTGTTACCGTTTTTTACTGTATACTAACCTAATATGTAACTTTTGTAACAGTGGATAATAAATTTTTACTTTACTTTACTTTACTTTATATACATTATAATTATGTAGGTAATCTTACAAAATAAACATTTAAAATACTTATATTTGCTTAGGGAAATGATAAAATCGTGTTGTTATTTTAACATGCTCCGTGATTTGATCAAATCCCTGTTTTTATCATATCCTTGTGACATATACATATGTTTATAGTACTAAGATAACCTTTTAATGCGTTAGTGCATTTCTGCTCGAAACCTGTGCTAAAAGCAGTTTAATTTTTCACGTAAGCCTTCGTAGAATATCAGTTTCAACAAGTTTACCCTTCAATTAGTGAGTTCCCAAGTCGGTATCTCCACCAATTTATAAGTTTTCGTCTAAATCGCTACAGTGTTACAGACAAGTTGTTCATCAAATATTAATATTTCTTCTGCCCGAGCGAACGTTTGTTAACTCAACAATTATATAAATTGATATTACAGTGATTAACAAATTGTCTTACGTCTGGCCTGATTGATCGCGGAACATTCCTAGTGATCTTAAACCGTATTGTTTGGAACTACGAGGTTTTGTTTCTGTCTGCGTTCGATAAAGTAGAAAATTATACTGTGTCGAACATCAGAAACACGCGTACTTAGTATTACATCAGGTACTTGCCGTGTTTGATCTTCTAAAATGAAAGTTTTAATAGTAAAAGACCGGTACGAGCTCTACGTTATGTCTTTATCATGCTGCTAAATAACGTTTATTTCTGCTCCATATAGAAAGACAATAAACAAACTATTAGCTATCGCAAAGAGTTATTTTACCTGACTGCTTTCCATTCAAGGCGAGAAACAGGGTAATGTACCTACTCAGCGTGAACAAATAAACCAGATTGTATTTACCTATCGCGGCAACCCACGCCCCGATAAGAAGCACGACTTCTCCTCGGAGCGGCGGTCCGCCCACACGCCAAACGAAATACCTGATCATTTTACATGAAATGAGAGAAAACATCGAACAACTTCGACTGTTCTACCTTCACAATCATAATGTTAGAAATTACAAATGACAGCTTTCAGTTCTTAGTTTAGTTTGATATTAATTAAAACTTGTTCAGCTTACTTTGAGTACTCTTGTAGGTTTCCTTCTAGTTATACTACGGGATAGCGCCTTCCTCTATAATATTAGTATTTTGTCATTAGTTACTACGGTTTAATGTTTTATTTTTTATGATTTACGTACCCAAGACTAGAAGTAAACTTTACTTCACTTCTAGTCTTGAGTACATACATTACATACATTATATAAAACCTCCCCCCCCCCCCTTTCTGCACAATTTTATAAGTTTATCAACAACATTTATAGCGTATTAAAAGCAGTAGAAAACAAACAATTCACAGCGACAATGTATCAATGAAAATAATCAACATTGCATTCTATCGCCTAATCAAATTCCTCGAACCGCTGAGAGCTCTCAGAATAATGTAGTAGACTCAGACAGTTTCTATCAGTGACGTTAAAACTGTGGTACGTATATTTGCCAGAGTAAAGTTTTTGTACCACAAGAGTAACCTTTAGTTTCTGCCGAGGCTACGAGTTGTTCGAAAGAGATACCATGCCTCCGGAACGCAAAGGGCATTAAAAGGAACATGGATGGGTTTTAGTCAGTAAAATTCTGACACTCCCTCCCGCCCCGCGCAGGGCGGGGGAAGTCATTTGATGATTTCCCATCGGTAAAAGACCAGAGCATAGACCTCTTTTCATACAGAGAGGGATTGAGTATTAACACTTTCTACTTAGACTAGGTTTCCTCACAATGTTTTACTTTCATCGCTGTCACTGATGTTCAAGATAAACTCAGAAAGCACATAATAAAATTGAATAAGTCACATTGGTATTTGCCCGTGTCGGGTTGTGAACACACGCCCTCTTGCATCCGAGGCGGTTGTCTTGTATT
The DNA here is from genome assembly GCA_947462355.1 of Caradrina kadenii. Lineage (NCBI taxonomy): Eukaryota > Metazoa > Arthropoda > Insecta > Lepidoptera > Noctuidae > Caradrina > Caradrina kadenii. The sequence continues at coordinate 263,436 of OX381693.1, read as the reverse complement.
TTTTTACCATACACTAATACTAGATTTGGTAAAGGTTACAGGAAGCTAAAACGTGTGCGGCTTCACTGGCATTACTTTCAATAATATCATAAATATAACATAATTCAATGCTAAAACGTACAACTTATTATAAGAATATATTAGGAAGTTTCTTGTCAATTCTTCTCCATACGAAATTAGCTTTTGGAAAACGCAAACACATTAAATTATTAGTAAGTAGTATGATTCTCTTGGGGTTTTCCCCAATTAGTTTCATTATTATTATTTTTTTTACTTTCTTACAAATGACGTTAAAAAGTGTCTTTTAATTGTCAAATTTGCTTTGACTTTTGTCTTACCCTCCACCAAAATCTTAATGTGAAAGAGTTTTATTGCTCGCTCAATAAGTCGCGCCAATGTGCGTAAGAGGATCTGTGTCCCGGAGCACACACGGAGCTGTGTCGTGTCTACTCATGACAATGGACACGAGTACTTTATATTAAATCTGGTGCCATCCTACACGCAGCCTTAGTGATAGATATTGGATTGAAGAGATTGAAGCCCTCTCGCAAGCATTATTGTTTTTTCAATGAATTTATTATGTCTACTTGGTAAGTGTTTACTGAGATATACGTGTGCGATGCTGAGCCATAGGATCTTAGTTGTGACAGTTGTTCTTGCTGACTATAGAACACTATCGCTTAAGTCGAAGCGGAATCGAATTTATCCTAAACTGTATTATGATGGTATTCTATTTATATTATAAGAGAAAAAGTTTATCATGACATACGGACAGAAGTATACATATTTAGTACCTACATTGTTATTCACGAAATCTATCACCAAAAATAAAAATCCAACACAACATGGGCAAATAAAACCTAGTGCGGTAGGTAGGTAGGGTCCGGAATAACAAACATTTTTATTTCAATAACAATTCAAAGTAAGTGAGACCACGGAAAAAAACATCCCGACATTTATCGGTACACGACAGAACAAAATTGAAATCGAGAACCATTCTTAAAAAAACAACGTTCTCTAAAGAAAAATATTCAAAGCTTCACAAAGTATCGACTAATAACAATCGAGTCGATGCTCCGCCGTCCAATACGGTTGAGAAGAGCTCCAGATTGCGTTTATAGTCGCCATGCCAGCAAATGACTGTCTATATAAAAATCGTAACTCCTCTATGAAGACGTAAAAGCCTTTATATGACACGATAGAAGATCTAACGACCACTTAAATACTACAAAAGGCGGATCGGGAAACGTAACGCATCCCGTTTTTTTAGTAACTGTACAGGCTGTAAAAAATAGTATAGAATTTTCGGAACTGGTTTTAATCTAAGAAAAACGCAAACCTAACAATTTTGTAAGAAAACTTTTCAAAATCTACCTATTTAGTATTGCAAGGTGTTTCTGGGCATTCCAATGTACGGCAGTTTCGTAAATAAGAATTGAGAATAAGATATTTATAATTGTTTAAAAAAAACTATGTTTTATTTTATCTTTATCGACATTACAATCATTCACAAAACTAACAAACACTTTGTTGTACACCCTGTAACAGACAGTGTCTGAAAAAAAATGGAGAGCTCGATTATTCAGTTGTCTTTCTGCGTGAGTTGGACGCAACTGCGGGAGCGGACCTATCCGCCGGAGACGCGGCGGATAGCACTCCGGTGACAGAAGTTTTAGACTTTTAAAAAGCACTAAAATACTTTTATGACTGAGAACGACAGAGTCGGGAAAAGATTTGACGTCGCGGCGATAAAGTATCGGCAACTAACCACTTGTCAGAAACACTTTAATTTTGTGATTTATAATAACACTGTTATATTTTTAAACAACTTTGGATGGCATACAAGCCGACGGCCCACCTGATGCTAAGTGGTCTCCTCTGCCTATAGACATCTGCAATACCAGAGGCCTTGCAAATGCGTTGCCATCCCATATACAAAGTTGAAATGTCTGATGTGCCTGTAACTACACCGGCACCCAAACACTTCAAACCGAAATACAGCAACGCTGCTTTGCGGCAGAAATAGGTATGGTGAAATGGGTATCTTCCAGTCCTACGACTGCATGCCGTAAGGTAGAATGTAGCGGAAACATTTAGTTATGTATCATCTTATACCGGTACCTACATTGTTGGTAAATATTTTGTTTATTTGCTAACGATATAGTTTTGTATCTGAATTCCTGATATGAATAGTCTGTGTCTACTAAACGTTATTATTTTTTGCTCAGTCTCTTCTTACATCGTCTATGGCTATCACCTGTGACGACGCAAATATCAAGTTATTTATTATTAACTTTTTTAATTACGTATTACTTAGTTTTAATACATTTATGTATAGCTAAACACATAGATGTTTCAGAGAGCCTAGTTGAAGCGAACTGAATAACAGTAACGTAAATTCGATTGATTTGGCAAATGGGTACCCATTTCGTACGTGAAATTTATTTACGTTGGCGGCTTTAGCCCTATCAATAAGTGAAACTAATTAAGCTTATCATACGAGTATTAAATTTAACAAACAATCTATAGGACAGTTATGTTTATAGCATTCAACCCAGATCTCTTCCAAGTTAGAGGAATCAGGCTTCTTCTGGGTAAGCTCACTTCATCGTGAACTCTGTCGATGTCACCTCTGAACTAGACTGGAGTTAAGAGCTTACCAGCCTTGAATAAAAAAAAAACCGGTTTGAAAATCTACTTGAGTCAAATACGTTTCCGTCAGCGCACTCCTGAGTCAAAATGCCTGTGTCGTATTCCTGCGTAGCTTCCTTACAACAACTCAATAAGCGCTGTCACGCGCCATTATCATCCCACAATAATACACTCAAACGGATTGGCGTGCGTATCACTCTCACACAGCCATAATTACAGGCAAAATATCACCTTACGTGCTTACCCGCCAACAGTAATAAGACTGTGACCATCTGTGATCATCACCAGTGTGATGTATTACTTTGTATTATGTAGGTATTTATAAGGTAACTTGTAATGTGTGGTGTTTAAAAAGTGTAGCTAATTATTGTGATTAGTGTGTTAATTATGTAGGTATATCAGAAGTTATTGACGTCGATAGAATGTTTGGAGAAGATCAACCGTGCACCGTGCGGCAGGGCGTCCCACACTACACTTACCTAAACGTGATGCTAACTTTAACACGTGTCTGCTCTACAGACCGTCTGTCCGTTTTCAGACATGACCGGCCCACTTCTACTTCAGCGTACTAATTCTACGAGCAATGTCGGTGGCTTTAGTTCTCTGGCAGATAACTTCATTATCAATTTTGCCCATCAGAGGAACTCCTCACCCCTGCTCACTCCTCGTATTTTTCTTATCGTTACAAAGCTAGTCATAAAACTAAGGGTGGGCAGACCTCCCTTTCGCCCCTTGTCAACAAAGGAGCAACGCGTATGTTATATTTATACCATGCCACATTCGCAAATAGAAACGGAATCCTTCACAGTCCGTATCGCGGCGCGTAAAATCCAAATTGGGCCATACAGCACATATAGGAGCCTGTGTCGTATGAAAGGACTCGTGTCAAAGTACGGAGGGTATCTGTCACGGTGGCGTTCAGGCCTCAAGACAAATGGGCTCTCGGGGGAAGAACTGCACGCTATACTATTCGTAGTTGTAACTAGAACTAGGAAGTAGGGTGGTTTTTTTTGAATTGTAACAGTTTTGAATAATTATCTACGTTTTGAATTAGATGCCTTGTTAGTAAAACTTTGTCAATGCTACCCTATTTTTTCTTAAATTATGCAAGAAGTTTTTGGTAATGAAAATCATGGAACAAAAGGCGCTAATGAGATCAAGAGTGGTCAGGTAACATATTTGCCCCAGAACCGCCATAACGCGTCATTTTCCATACGCAGTTTCGGTCAAGAAAATGACTCAACCCTAAATGCCTATAAATTAGAAGGCCAATTCTCGTAATAAAAAACACCAATCGCAATCTCATCTGAACTACAAGTCAATGTCATAAATGTAGGTAAAACAGAATCATTATTTCATATCAGTTTGATACTGAGCTTAGAATGCGAACGTTTCTATAGGTTAACAGAATTGCCCCCCTGAGTTATCATGTAGGTACAACTTGCTATCACAACTCCCATCAGGAAGCTCATTCTGATCAAATCGAAGGCATTCAAAGCCACCTCTGTAAAGTTTCTTCGCTCCTGGTGAAATTTCCTTTCCATTGTTAGTGACAGCGTCGATGCGTATAAAAAGTCGTTCTGTTTGAGAAGCCTTTCTACGTTCTCTGAAGTCACACATCGCCTGACGTCAGACGTCAGCCAGCGGTGTACTGAGAAAGAAATGAGTTTATTTCTGTTACAATGAGCGAAATGTACGCGTAAATGTCAGAAATGAATATAATGTTCAATTACTTTACATGATATAAATACAGGTATGTTTGCCTAGAATAACTGCGGAGAGACGAGGCAAAGGAAATATGTGAAGAAACTTGAGTAGATTTATCTGATAGGTATCCTTTTATTATATTTATTTATTTATTTATTAAAACTTTTTGCACATAATGTAAATATATTACACTGTACAAAGGCGGACTTAATGCCTTTGGCATTTTCTACCAGTCAACCTTAGGGTGATGCAGAGACAAAACATAGTAGGTGCCAGGAACAGAAAGTTTCCAGGAATAAAATATAATAAATACATATGTACATAAATACAGTACAAAATAAACGTATGATATCTATCAGTGAATTACTCCATGATTTCCCGGAGGATCGACAGAGGCAATTGAGTGATGATGCCATCATAATGAACAATGACATTGACCAGTCGGGACCTCCAATATCACGTGTTATAATAAATAACAAGTGTGGAGGCTAGCGGGGTAACGTCTACGTCTTTGATGTCATTATGAACAATAATTAAGATACCAAGAACATCTTTGTTAAAGCGATGAAAGATCTTGTGAGTAAATAACAGCACAACGGATTGACCTATCTGTGAAGTTAAACTGCTCTTCTATGGATCGGTGACCATTATTTGAATATTAAGCTCAGTGAGTCCATACCTCCATACCAGGCGTTACAAGTAAGCCTGCAATTCTGACCACTTTAGAATGAAAGATTTGCTTAGTTATGTAATTATAATAAGGACTTGATTAAAAAAAACTAGTGCTAGGTAGTAGGTACAGACATATAAAACTGAAACAAATAGCTACAATCCAGCGTGAGCTGCATCCAACTCTACATCATCATACTTGTACGTAAAAATCAGATAAGAGCGTTGCTTACTAAAAGGCGAGGCGGAAGGCTAGCAGCTAATGTCTCCTCCATCTATCCAACGTTGTTGTACAAGCACACAAATGCAATTAGCACATTAGTCGGCGTCACCGCTAATCAGCGAGCTGACGTCGTAATGACAAAGTTGCTTAGCTCGAAGGTGCGTCAAAGCGGAGCAAACAGCGAGAACTCGATTTAAGTTGACGACTGACGGATCGCGATGTACTGGGGGAGCCTGTCACACCGCCTTGTAGCGAGTAGTTGCCGATGTAAAGCTCGTGAAACATTTTTTATTTTGTCTCTGGTTTGGCAAAGCATCTGCGATACTCCGGTATTGCAGTGGTGACCACTTACGATCATGTGAGTCGTCGATTTGTTTGTCATTACTAATAATAATATAATAAAACATATAGGGAAAAGATGAGTCAATAATCTGATTTCTATTTATAGCCCGAGGTAAGCGGAATGCGTTAATCTTGTTTTTCCCGTATAAGTTCGGTAAAAAGAAAATGGAATAGCTATAAATACTTTAATTCGAAGACACTTTCCTCTTATGCGAAGAAATACCTCGCGCTTGTATATTAAAACGAATACAGTGTACAAGACAGCGAGATTTATCTTATCGTCTAGTCATTAGCAGAGTTAAGAGAAAATGAAGAGCCGTCCGCCCTCCAGAGGATTAACCGTCGCGAGCTCTCTGCTGAGCCCCTTTGTCCACCAGCGTTAGCGACAACTCAGTGTTATTGCTTGAGATACAACAAATAGGTGCCGTCACATTTTATAGGAATGGAAACTTGTGAAATATTCGACGGAATTTTGTTTCATATCTTTTAAACTACCGGCTGTAGTTTGGAAGTAACATTTGTACAGTTGCTAATATTTAGTCTACCTTTTCTGTCTAGAATATTTCAAATACCTTAGGCATATTTTATACCACCCCATTTGCGGGTTATCGTTCTAGAACGATAACATAACTATTCACAGTCTAATAGTCTAGAGACTTTCAGATCACATAAAAATATCGCTTGGAAAGATTGTTTGATTTAGTGATATCTGTTACTTACCTATTCTGCGCCCGTTTTTGCTAATTTTGTTATTTTGCAGCCGTAATAATCACGATTTCAATCTAAATGCTTTCGGCGGGCGGCGAGTGTGGCGAGACTCGCTGAGAAGCGAGTTGGTATACAATGGGAGTGTGGAAGTTTGACGCGAGGCTATTCGCTACACCGGCGAGCTGCTGAACAATGTGCCCGCACCGGAGGCGGTGCTCAAGCCAGCATATATTGTGGAACATTTTATTTAACTTACATTTATTACATTTAATTTTGAATGATGTGTTTTGGATGAACTGAGACTGGAAACTGCATTACTTGTTATTTAAAATACCTATCAAATTCTTATTGAAACAAATCGTGACATCATGCGACACAGGAAAGTGAAAGGTGATTTGAAAACCCAATTTTAAACTACAGTAACTATAAAAGTATTGGATATGTTTTCCCCTCAACTTGTCAGTTTGGGACCGTACAGTAAGCATACTTGTTCATTTTTTTATCATAAGATATCGGAAAATATACGAAAATGTTTTCTTATATTTACGCAAGCTTAACATGGTGGTGTTCAGCAATATTTCTAATCTACGATCTATCTTCAGGCATATGTGTGATTTATAACAAGCTGCGTAAACTATATAAAAATATTACGAGGAATATCTTCTGAAGTACTAGGCATGCAGAAAATAATACAAGGTTAATGATTCTAAAGATTTTGGGGAATGACAGCGGTAAGCGCTTGAAGCACGCGCTGAGCCGGATATTGCGTGCGATGAAAGCAGCGCTTCATGCTGAAATTGCAAAAACCTGACACATTGCAATTGTTATTGTTTCTTTATCAATTGACCATTTTTCTCTGGAACCTAATTGTTTACTGACGTGTTGGCAATTCAAAAACATAGTGACATAACTGTGTGTCTTTATGTAACGTAGGCACATTTCTGTGTTTACTAGTTCCCGTTAATTTTGGCTTCAAATAAAATGAAGTCCCACAAATCATTTTTCCCCTAAATATTAACAGTAGCAACTTAATATTATCTAAAGCTGTCTCCGCACTAATCTCATGCTCTTCATCATAATATAATGTCAGCATCGCTCGGCGGCGCTCGGCAAACTCCTGCTCTGATCGGCTGTTATCGGGACCTCGTAATGTTTACATGCTTACGTTAACTTTACACTTATCTGTTTGCTGCAGTGTTATGAAAATGAAGAAAGAAAACGCGGGCTTTATGTTTAAATAAGTCTTCTGGGAGCGTTTTGCGAAAGAAGGGGCCGTCTTTTCCTCATACGTACGAGACCCCGCGGCTATCGTAAAAGACAACTAAGTTATTAAGGCAAGAGGGAGGTATCTTCATCTTGTCAGCTGTTGCATTACATCAGAAACACTAAGCCCCTAGCCGGTGATGATGCGACCTGCTTTTCTTGAATTTTTTATTAATTAAAACTCTTTGCACATAATGTAAATAATACACTGTACAAAGGCGGACTTCATGCCTTAGCCATTTTCTACCAGTCAACCTTAGGGTGATGCAGAGACAAAACATAGTAGGTGCAAGGAACAGTAAGTTTCCAGGAATAAAATATAATAAATACATATATACATACATACAAACAAAATATACAGAGTAGAAAAAGATAAAAATACATAGGTGGAGAAATATAACGAACTAATTGTGTGACGAGTCTGAATTTGAGATAGGTTTACTCTTTACTCTAGTCTAGGTCAGAGGTGACAATGTTGGAGTGAGCTTACCCAGAAGAAGGGCTGAATGCGTTCGGAAATACACACTCAACTTTACTGTGCACTTTACTTTACTGTCCGCATTGTAAAAGACGTTTCGAAACTCTTAGTGCGGATTGGTGAAATAGCAACCAAAATTGGTAAATATTTCAGAAATTAAAGGATATTTAGGTATTTCGTTCATTTTAGATTGGGCCTAAACACTCTTATTAAGGGAAGAAATGCAAAGTAAAACATACCGACGACCTAACGAAACTTTTTGATATATTGTTTTCTACAAGTAAATGACGAACACGAGCTAGTCATTGTGCCTGAGGAAAAATAATAGCATGAAACAGGTACAGTTCTCAAATCTGATTATCTTCTTCTATACATACTATACTATCTTATTTTTAGTCATATTTAACTATAAATACTAAAACCGCATACAGTATTGTGTAACGTTTTGTGAAACAATCTGTATAACTCCTAATGTATTGCAAATTGATTTAAACCCCATTTGCGAAAGCTAGCCGCCATTAGCGACCGTTTGTGAGCGATAAAAAGGTAATTAAATAATATTATTACAGCCGTTACAATACTGTCATGAATTGTGTTCTGCGATGTAATAGGCTATAACTTTAGGGTTTTGTGAACCTAAATAATATGAGGATTCAAGCTGAGGACGGTGTTAAGTTGAAGGGAGTGTAATTCTAAATGTCACTAGAAATGGTTCCCCTTTACAAATCCGAGTTATTTGCTTGCTACTACTGACTAAAGCGCATAGTTCCAAAGTTCTGTATTCACTCCTCTCCTCCTAGCACAACGTGTTTTTGTTAGCGCACACCTTATTTTCATCACCATAAATAATCTTCCGTCTCATTCACTCGCACTACATTTTTCACTTGGCCGCCACTCTTTGACACTTTTCTGTAGAACCGTTCCAGATTCATTTGTTATTCGCAGCAACAGTTCCTTAACACACACTCAGGTAAGCCCTCCTCCGGGGAGCGACAACTATCTGGAGCATACTTGCCAGTCTCGCCTCATATTTATTTCATAGGTTATGAATGTAAACTGATCGTTTTGTCTGTTTTATTAATGTCAATACTAGATTTATTTGCTAGTTAAAGAAACGTTCTGATAATATGACACGGTACGTGCACGGTGCCCACGATAGAGGTGGAAGGAAGTCTCTACGAGTCCCGAGCCGATTTATTGTTGCCAAGTGTCATTGTATATGTATTATGCACGCTAGACATCCAAGCGTATGGAAGCTAGTCCTAGTAGGACTATTCTACTATATCCTACTATCCCTAATCCTACTTCCTACTAATATTATATAATATGCGAAAGGTTGTGAGGATGGATGGATGATTTTACTCTTTCACGCTTAAACGGCTGAACGGATCTGGATGAAATTTGGCATTGAGATACATTGTAGTATGGAATAACACTCAGGATCCTTTTTATCCCGGACAAATGTACGATACCCGCGGGATAATATATCAAAGTTGACGCGGATGAAGTCTCGGGCAGAAGCTAGTTAAACAATAATTTCAAAAACGTTGTAAAATGATGCTAGTTTGGAACAACCCAATTGTTTTCATTGTAGTAGATAACTTCCCCGTCTATTTTTATTTTTAAAGTCAACTAATAGGCGCCATTAACCAAAAATTCCTTTCCTCCCGAATGGAACCCCTAGTGTAAGCTAAGTTGAACCAACAAGGCACTCTGACAGACAATTAATCGTGTCTGGCTAATCCCACGCTATCTCAGAACATGCTTATATTTCGCTGTACAACGAAATAAACATGGCTTTTTATTGTACTTGAAATTTTCGCAGCGAATAATAAAGATTTTGGGTGAATGAAATTCTTGGGAGCTTGTTAGATCCCTCGCATATTTTTTTGTAGTATGGATATTTATGCTTTGATCCTAGCTTAGAAATAGAAAATGTTTTTATACATAGAAATTGTTTACTGGAATACCTGATTAGTTTACATAAACATTTACAATATGAGGGACTTTAACTAGAGGTATCTATCAATAGGATCGTACCTACACTAAAATACAATAATATAATGATTTCATAAAACAAATAGTACCTGTACTATTTGTTATCTGATAAATAATCGTGTTGTTTTTCAAACAAAGAAAACATAATTACCTAAGTCAACAAGTATTGTACATTATCATAAAAAGGTTTAATATTTTACAACATGTTCTACAACTGTTTATTAAATGTATAAGATAAAGTACAACATTACTAATAGAGAGTTTACGTAAAACTTATAATATGGAAATAAAATATATATATTCAATACTTTAAGTATTATCGATGTCCAAACAAACCAAACACAAACACACAGCACATAAAAATAAATAATAAAATAAACATGTTTATTTGTCACAATTAATTAAACATAGACACAATTTAAAGAAACACACAAAAATAAATAACAAAAGATTCAACCTTACACGTCACCAATGATGCGTTGGTGCGTCGAATGTAGTGATGATATACGTCGGACGTCAGTCCCGTCCCATGTGCCACACTTATTAGATTATGATCCCCGAAGACTCAATAAAACTTCGCAATCATCAGCTGCAGTATAAAACCGATATCATTCCCCCTAATTAAGGTTTAACCGTGATTATTTTTTGGCATTAGCACCCTCGAACGATCACATGTTTGAGCATGTCCATCAACTATTCACATAGTTATTGATGATTCAGTGATGGTGAATATTTCCGTTAGAAAGCTTCAGCACTGTTCCCCACAACAAAACTGTCGGGAACTACTACTACAACGTATAATAACAATAGCTGCCTCGGTGGCCTAGTGGTCCTAAGCGCGACTGCTACGCTGGAGGTGTTGGGTTCGATTCCCAGGTCGAGCAAAAAGTGTTATTGGGTTTTTCTATGAAATTCTCAGTTGCAGCTCGGAGTTAGGATTTGTGCCCGGTTAATGGCAATAGGCTCGCCCCTTAATACATGGGACCTAAATATACCGACGAACTGTGGGTGAACATTATTACACCTCTGCCTAACCCTTCGGGGAATACAGGCGTGATGGTATATTATTTGATGGTATATAACAATAGCTGGACGCCAATAACACTAGATAGAAACTAATCATCACTAGTAATACTGTCGATGTCTCTTGGATTGGCTCGCATATTTCAGGTTAAAATAACTTCTTCCTAATTCTAAGGTTTCTCAGCACACACCGAAATAAGTAGTTTAAAAATCTACTTGATTGATTGTCTAATTTTTTTCTTCTTTCACGTCTAGCGTTAGATAATAATTTAATCATAATAGAACTCTTTTTACTAGAATTCAAATAGCCCTTGTATTTTAACTGAGTATTATAACGGCTCGTTTAATTTGTATTGTGTTCTGCTCATGTTTTATACCATAGTCGAAATGCAAGTAGACTGGTACCATTGTACCTACAGTGTGGTTATGTAATGTCAGGTTCTGGTGCGAATACCCTTATCGTGGACGAACAAGGCGCTGCGCTTCTGTCACAGACAGTGAAGTCCTACACCTGAGGCACTCTCCACACGAACATACAAGTGATGTCTTCACGCCTTCGGTCACCCTTGTGTCCATTGCTTCGATCCTCGTTCAAAGGAAGTCCTGAATACTCCAAATCGGCTTTATACCTCGGACTAGATTGCCATCCCCATACAAAGCTGCGACAGATATACCTACCTACTACAGGGTGTAGCTGCCTTCAACATCATTCCTAAGACAGGTAGGTATTCGAGATTGTGTAAAATCAGTTCCGATTCTACGTCGAAGCTTTGATCGAGGTCATAACAAAGGAATGCCTTTCATTCCTCTTGCTGTAGATAGTTCGCCTGCCCATAATGTTTATAGCGGCGCCTCGACTCAGTTTCTCAAAGGGTTTGTCGAGGACTTAATGCCGGCCGCACGGCCGCGGTAGCTTATAGTTACTAGGGTACAATTGTATCAAATAAATTAGGGTGTAAGTCCTGGTGGAAGTGATGGAATGGTGGCTGAAATATTTCCTACCTAGCAATATTGTTGTTTAATTTACACAGTAATGCTCACAAATATTAGTACATATGAAACTTTGACATCATTTATACATCTACCCACCTTCGACTATGGACATACCGACGGTACGAGTGTCTCATTGATGTCTTAACAAACACGTTAATCCAGCATCCTTTAATAATTAAACTCAGGTTAAGAGAAAAACAGCTGATTGAATAAGTAGAAACGAATCAACACAAAGTATTAACCTCTCACAGACAGACAGTCCAACCGTATTTATCGGTTTCGATATTATGCACAGGCCGACAGTCCTCGGTCTAGCGAAGGCTGAGGCCACATGAATAATACACCGATTCTCATTCGCTAATTCAATGATGTATCGATTGCCCGCCGAGTTACATTACAGGTCAGATAATGTCGGAGGTCGGCGTGTCGTGTGTTAGCGCACTAATTCTTGCATTACATTCATATTGAACTGAAGGAGGCAATTATGTTGATGCCGTTCGTGACTCGACGCGTTTCTAATGTGCGCCATATTTGAATTCTCGATGTTCACGTACATTACAGATATTTGCATTTGAATAATATAATAAATAAAATAATTGTCAGTTATCTGTTAAGGTTAGGTTATATGAAACGTGTAGGCAGGTCATAGAATTTTTTAATACCTAATGGGTAAAACTTTAAGGGATAGATTTATGTAATAATAATTATGTCTGTCGTTGGGCACGGTAAGTTACAGTTGTGGTGGGAATAACTAATCAGTTTAAATGTTGAACCTGAAGGGGTGTGTAGATTGTGTGGTGGTAGGTCATCTTCAAAAGCGGAGAAAAAACTCGTAAATAATTTAAAATGTGCCTAAGAGGATTTCCACCACAAACTGTTAAGAGGAACCGGATTACTTGTAAGATCTAGGATTATGATAATTTATTGTGTTCCCACCTTTACGGCAATCTCATAAAAGTGTCTTACCTAAGTGTTAACGTCCCTCCGTCAATAAATATAGTGTTGTTTATTACTGTTTTATAGTAACACTATAAATCTTTTGGCGTGATTTTTACAGCCGCTCTCTATCGCCTATATTACTTCGGGGAAACCTTCGTGCTCGTTGGAAGTGTCATTAAATTATTCGTTCACTTTGAATAAATAAAGTGATGAAGTAGATAAATAAAACATACAAGCAAACATACCATCACGCCTGTATTCCCCGAAGGGTAAGGCAGATGTTTACCAATATACACCCACATTTTTAGGCCTCATGTATTAGGGGGCGAGCTCATTGCCATTAACCGGGAACAAATCCTAACTCCGAGCTGCTACTAAAAATTTCATAGAAAAACCCAATAACACTTTTTGCTCGATCTGGGAATCGAACCCAAGACCTCTAGCGTAGCAGTCGCGCTTAAGACCTCTAGGCTAACGAGGCAGTAGATAAATACAATGAGTTTTATAAACAGTGACATAGCTAAAGGAATCCGCAAATCGGTTAAATCACAATCAACCCCTTTGTCTCGTACTCCCAGACTAATAAGGCACCCTTAGTTAGCACGCACACGACAGTCAATTAAACTAATTTAAAATTACGTTATACAAGCGAACACAATTTCATTAGACGAAGTCTTGCCTCATTACCATAGCAAAGCATAGCTCTCCCTCCTCATGCTCATTCTTACAAAGCAAGCAGGCTTCCACCAACAATGATTAATGAAGACGAACGACTTTGAAGTCGCAAAGACAAAGTCGTAAAGACAACTTCGCCAAGGACCACAACATATGAATGTAGGTAAGCGCCGCCGAGCGTAAAAATGACGCGCGTAATATGACATGGAACAGCGTCGTTTGGTTAATTGTGCCATAGCGTCAAACAGCGTCGAATAGCGTCATGCCGTCATGACGGCTAACTTGTGGCAGTAATGAGCAATTAATTTGTGTCGAGTCGCTGCGTCGGCTAATGTGGTGATATCTTGCGTTGATTGTGGGGAGCCAAGTTGTGGATTACGATTTACGATATAGGCGACTGCTTTTACTCTCCATTCTTCATATATACTTAAGTAACAACTATTGTATACGATTCAAATGCTGAAATAATGTGAAGGAACTAACCTAGAAAAACAAAACACAACTTCATACGATACGTTTTCCTTAACTTTTTACAACCGTGTGGGTTTTTCTGAGCAAAATTGAAAATAAAATATAAACTCTTAGATCATTTTACATACAAGGTCTTTCGTAAATGAGAAACACAACCTACATTTTCGCTACTAAAATCAGGCCTAACACTGAGCAATGAATATGTGTAGGAATATAACGCGAGTTAAACCGCGTCATCTGTCTTCACCAACAAGATATTTTAACCGACATTATACCGCTAAACAGCATGGTATTAACTAAGTCAATGATTCTCAAACTATTTACAGGATGACGCAACTCTTATCTTCTTTCGTGAACATGTTGCTGACGTCATCATCATATGCTTATTAAGCCGCTATATCCCGAAGAGCTGGTCATGTATTGCAGCCACATATCGCCGATAGCCCCATGTAAATTAGAAGTAAGATTATTGTCATTTTATCAGACACATGGACCTCACTCGCATGCTGAAAGTTTTGTATTAGCAAAACCTACCACTGTGCCTGACCAGGAGTCGAACCCCTCGCTCAACATTCACACTGACCCCAAAAGCACTCAACTTAACCATAAACTGTTTTATACAAAATCGTGTTCTAAAACTTCCACATTAAACCACAGAACAAAGTTTGAGTTCCTCAGTCCTAAGTAATATGTTGTGTACGGAGCTAATCAATTCAGTCGCTCATAAGACACTCGATCATCCTCGCTCCCAGGCCGATGTTGTTGATCAGAGGTCACGGCCGCGGGGTCAAGGTCGCAGGTAATTACCTACGTTCTATGTATGGATTTTATGATATCAGGGAATTGAGATTAGTGTGTTTATGCGCTGAATTGGGATTGGTGTATGTAATAAAACAAATCTGGAATAGAATAATAAGATTTGAATTATTAAATTGATTTTCTTTTGTATTGTGCAAATCTAAGTAGTTTTTGATTGTAACAGGTTTATTGTTTATCATTTATTTGTTCACTAGAGTGAGTAGTGATTAAGTAGTTAGAAAATAACGAGAGTTTAAATCGACATCATAAAACACTGCAGTCAAAAACATTGTAACTTTAGAGGATATTATAGTATCGAAGAAATATCATTAACTTATTGATCAAAATATAACTAAAATACGTTTAGTATGGAGCGCGATTGATTTAGTACCCCTTATCACTAATAACAAGTATGTCTTTGCGTTCGCCACAAACAGTATAAACAGTACCAAACTTGCGCTACAACGTGACTGTATGCTACTCCATGCTATAGTAACAGTTTACAGCCCGGGCTTATTCACTATTTTAAGCTAAAGTTAATGAAACATTTTAAATGTATACGTAGTTCTAAGTTTAACCCCGATTCCTGGGATTGCTAAATTGTGCGACAAGAAGAGGAGTGCGAGTACTTACGGCTCGACGACCCCTCACGCCCTCTTTAGATAAAGCTAGACAAAGGGCGAAGGGGACGATTTAATTATGTAATCCTCTTCAGGTGTTTCAAAATCACACCTGGAATCTTTCTGTTAAACTGTTCGGGGAACTGTCCTCACGACTAGATATCACTTTATAAACACTTGAACGTTTATTTTATTCGAGCGTCTATAATTTAGTTTGTGTTTATTATTTTGTCATAATTCCAAGTTATTTGTTTTTGTATTTTTCTGTTGTTTTCTTAAAAAACATTTGAATAGACAGTGTAGTTTTGTAGATGAAGAATGAAGAAACCTTTTTACTGTCTAAAAGTTACCATTTTTTGTAATACTTAGTGCATAACAGCTATAATTAGACAGTAAAAGTGGGCGTGTAACCAGGCGCCCTCCGGCAGGCGCGGTGCGAGACTGCTAACAGGGACAGTGTGCGGCAGCACCCGCAAGTTCAGAGTGCTCCCACACTCGTCACTGACGCTAGTGCACGTTGCGATAGTGTTGCGAGTTAGCCGCACTCAACTATTTGCTGTATTCATATTAATTGCTGGCTTAGGAATTTACTACGTTTGACTGAATATGAAATATAAAGGTCAGATATGAAATTGCTTTACAATTGTAGTCAAGTTACCGTAGGTCAAAAAAGCTATGGCTTAGTTATGAAATGTGACGTAAGATATTATGTAAGGGTTATAGAAAAAAGCTTTCTGAAATAACAGCCTTTCATTATTAGAAATGTAGGAGAGACAAGTATAAGGTTATTATAGTAGTTTATAGAAACTATATATAGTAGTTTATATAACTAATTTTACTCTATCTAATAGATTTCAAGTGGAACTGCAAAGTGTAAGCGACCACACTACGTAGCACGTAGCGCTACAAGCTACGTAGTTTCGAAGCATAAGTCCCAACCGCTACGCACGTCGTCACTCGACATGTGTAGCGGTCTCGTAGAAGCTACACGTCCCTTTAGCGTAAGTAGGTAACACACATTTGAATGTTCACACTGCTGGTGCAAGCTAATGCAAGAAAATGAAACATAACCCACGAGGCAGCGACCACTGAAGTCGGTTGCTATATTACCGCCCGTTTGTATCGTTGTTTCGGGACGACACGTGCAACATTACGTAATCTAGAAGTAATAAAATTGTTTCGTTTTTATGTTAAACCGGACATAAGCCTACGTAAACCAACGCATTTGCCATGCTAAGTCACTCGGTCAATTTATTCCAACGTTCCCAGAATTATTCCAAAAATTCGTAACAAACTCATGCAAAGCGGGTATTAGAAGACCTTTTTATGTACTGTCTTGTCACTGATTTACATACTGATCCGGGAATCGGAGACATAATGTCAGCTGTTTCCATACCAAAGAGTTTTTAATTTATTTTTCTCTTTTTAGACAACACTGATACATGAAGCGTTACTCCAATCGCAACACATCTTGCCTTCATTGTGACTCGTTCTCAACGTGTAGTATAATATTGTTTAAATGATTATTAGTATGTGGCTGCTACTTGAATAATTAACCGCTTCTCAAATATTTTAATGACTGTTCCCACGCCACGCTGCCTTCGCCACACTAACATCTCCACCAATAATAACCGCTTTACTGCGCCCATCCTTCAACACACGTACTGTCATGACGTCACTAGACGCCGCATGCCGTGACGTCACCGCATGATAAATTAGCGCGCTTATTACGACGTACAAAGCGCTGCATGATTTACGAGCGCCGATTGCGGTGGTCAGCGACCATCGGACCGCGCGTGCGATGCGTCCTGACGTACGTATTGGCTACGCTTTAGACAAATAACTTGGCCTCCCGTGCATGAGCCTACAGGTTCGGTATAGGGCAAGTTTCAATGTAAATTTTCAATGAATCATGATTGAAGAAAAACATCATGTACCAACTAAACCTGAACTTATAATTAATAAAAGTCTGAAATCACCAATACGCCATAAGCAAGCGTGGTGATCTATGCTTCTGCCTTCTCTGTATGTGATGAGGTACTTTCCCAGCAATGGGATATTAATAAGCCAGTCATATTATTATAACTTACAAATTATGAATTTAATAAAATACAACTTATTCTAAAATTAATAAAAAACCATCACTCTGTTTAAATAACTCACCATTGTAGAGGTAAACTCAATTTGTTTGGTCTAAAACAGAAGTCGCGCAGATGTAAGACGTCACGTGAATATTGTAAGTGCAATATGTGTGCAATATTCATAAGGTGCTCGCGAGGCGCTGCAGGCGCGTGCACACGACTGCGCCATTATTACTTAAGACATTCGTAATGTTTTATTGCACTATCGTAATATTTGAATGGGGACTTTCATAGCTCAGTAAACGGCATTGTGCATTGCTAGTTTACGCTAGAAAATGAACATTGCCATTAGAGAAGGAGATGAAACACAGAATGTTTGTGCGGCGTTAATCTTCTTAGTGTTGTAAATTTCCTTGGACAAAACCAGTCTATCATGAGTACGGAGAGTGTGCTGGCTGAAAAATAAACATATGAGAAAATCCTATGTGTTAATCCAGGATCTAGGATCCAGGAATCCAGGAATCCAGGATCTATCTTTGTGCTAATATTGCTCCAAATCTGTTCTCCAAATCGGTTTACGCGTAATTGAGTAACAAACATGTTCACAAACTTTCACATTTATAATACTAGTAGGTTGATTAAAACAATTTTTGATTATTTCTACCAACAGTTAATTATTTCTACCAACAGTTAATTCTTTCTACCAACAGTCGACGCTAGACGAGGTTATCGTAACAAAAACTCTTTGAACAATGTTCGTCAAACTGAAGCTACATAATATTCATGAGTTGTAATAACTTCTCAACATAATCCGGCTTAATTCTCGTTTGATTCGTTTTTCCTAATTTAATTGATTCTGGATCGAATTTGTCGTCAATGATGCGAATTACAATTCTTAAAACATTTTTTTATCGTCGATTTTTTCTCCATTGGATTTGTAATTTTTTTATAAATTTGAACCCAAAAATTAGTTTCCATTTTTCCCGTGCTATAACCTAGGGGCGTTTGCTGTCCACACTGGCATTGTTTGAAGACTTCTGTTCAAACACAGAGAGCACACACACACACACACAATGGTGTGTCAATAAGGATTCAGCTGCTTCGAACAATTTATTACGTGTTTTGCTATATAGTAGTCAGAACTACCACATTGTACCTTCATTTTATGAATTGCCGTGTTAGTGTTTAATACGACTATATTCTTTTATCATTTGGCTAGATACCTACCAGAGTTGAAAAATGCAGGTGTATGACAGACAGACAGACTGCATAACAGACTATAAAAATTAGCATTTACCAACTTCGCACTCTGACGCTGACTTAGACAAATAAATCAACCTAAAAAGAAGACAAGCAGTAGTGCTAGCCTCGTATACCTTTGTTTAAAACTTTGATGTCCTGTTTGTATACAGGCAATCTAAACCTTCCAACTTTCGGAAGTTTAATGTAAGTAATACGTTCAGGTTGTAGTGCCACAGTTTTGGAATGATGACATCCGATACTTTTATGAACACTTTATTAACCTCTGTTTACTACAACTGCAATTCCGCGCAGGACGAACCCATTGCCACGCGATGTACGTTGTGCTCTGCCGACTGCAATCAGAAAAAATAACATACTATTTTCCTAGCCATACCTATCATCTAAATGGACTGCAGACTTCTCTAAACGTGGCGTTATTTCTTCTTAGTATCCACGAAGTTTCACGAGCAACTCTCCTACCTAATGAGTTTTCCTCGAAATAATATTAATGACATCTTGACGCTGTATCTGTACCATTTGTAGGGAATAGCACCAGAGGAGAATGAAAAGTATAAATGAGATGAAGACGTCATTCTGTTAGTTTACACTACAATATTGCTTTGATGCACAATGTGATTACTACTTCAACCGTAAACCAACGCCATTGTCCAGCAGATAATAATTTAGCGCACAATATACGAAGTAACAACAGCTGTAAGCAACATTGTGTACATAATGCACCTGTGATGAGGCTGATATATTCATTCCTCCCCATTGCCCCCAGGTGGCGGTTACGACAATTTATAAGCCACCTACGACACCTCGCGAGTTTCTACTGAGTGGAAATTGCATTATAGATTTTGGCCTTTTGTTCTACGAAAGTGGTGAAATTGGATGCCCTGACTTTGTGGTTCGTGTCATACCTTGTACAAGAGAGAAAACATTATTTGATTTATTACGCGCCATGTCTAAGCGTAATGTTTCCAAAAACCTTTTGACCTAAAACAGATTAACGTTGATCACACTATGGTAACATAATTATCGATCGTACGTTGAAACATACTCGTATTAAATAATGTAATAATAAACATTTATCAACTGCTAACAATGAAAAGCGAATTGCAACATACACAAAACCCTAATATGCGCGCTTAGTGGCGGACTCCCGCCCGATTTACAATACAAAGAGAAGCGCTTGAAATATCAGCACAACTTCAAGAGTGGAATTAGTCTGTGGAATACCTCGTATTGTACACTGAAAGTGTTCAATGCATTCGATCCGGGGACCACAGAGCAATCCGTTACACAAATACCAAATCCGTCTCTAAAACTCCATTTACCATACCTTTTATTCGCAGTGCACCGGATCGGTCGCGTGTCGCGTTGGTCGCGTCGGTCGCAGTCGCGATGTCCGGCGACGCGATGCGGCATGAATAATTCATGCGACAAGCCGCCGCTAAACTTCGCACACACCTGCGACAACGAGACGCGTCGTGCGCGCGACACTTCTGAATTTTAACAAGCTAAAATCCCTTTTTGTGAAGCGCCTGTTAACGGGCGACGGATTTTTGACTGTTTACTATAGGCTTTAATACAACTTTAATATTAAAATGGCGTGTCACTTTTGAACTAGCCATATCTCAAGACTTTTCTCAAATATTAAATTTTAACCAACGTGTCCGTTCGTGTGTGTTGTTTTCCTCAAACAGCACAGGTGGCCACTTACAATACCGCCCTAAGTTTTCAGTATCGCCGGTGGAAACCTAAGTTTATTTCATAATTATATAGACTATTCAAAAGTACCTATCTTATAAAATATTTACATTCTTCTATCACAGTTCATTCTGTCAGTTAGGGCGATCCATCCAAACAAAATCCTAGATTCCGCACCACACCATTTTTGCAATAGTTGTCTCCAAATACTTGGGCGTAAGATTTTCTATTCGTTAGTGTGTGCGTCACGTGCGCGCGACAAACACGACAGACGCGACGCGCGACGTTTGCGTTTCTCATATCCCGCCGTTTGTTTTGTGTCGTCACGTACGACGCGACGACGGTTCAGCGGCGCCCCGGTACCGGTTTACAAGGAATGGGAAGCTTTGATAGAGAACCGGAATTTATAATAGGTTACTATCTTTTTAATGTCTGAAGACATTGTCAATATTTCTACATGATACGACTATATTATTCTAAATCTAGCGTTTGTATTAATTATCATCTGTAGAGTCAAAATTACACAGTAATAAAGAAAATGTTTAAATTCCAATTCTAAATTTAAATTCATTTAATTCAGTAACTTGCAAAGTGTCACGTTGTCGTGTTGAGTCGGATCATTCACTACCATGTAATAAAAATATCTAGTTACCACCGAGCCACCTCGTAATATTGTTCGAGTAGTAATAATAAATATATGTAGCATTGTAATACCTCTGTAATCTATCCTCATCCATCTCTATGAAACCCATAATCCTACGAACACCTGCTCTAAATCCAAAAATAATTCCGCAGTTCTAAATCGGTTCGCCGGAACCGGAAACGGTCGGTAATGAAATATGGCGGCCGCATAGGGTCGGCTATAGAACATAAAATGTATATCAGATAAAATACCTTAGATATTATGGAGAGGATCCAACATCCCTTTCGGATAAGTGAGGAGCATCCGAGCAAGTGGGATTGGTGGGAAATATTTATCATAAGGTTTGGTTGCCAAGCTGTTTATTATTCAATCAAGCTGACAGGTGTCGGAATGGGTTCGCCAGATCAAAAAAGCACCCGTCTCACATGTAACTCAGTAGTCAGCTCTGATGCAATGATGACTTAAAAAACAAAACACACTGACGAGAAAATGTAACATATTCCTACTTACTCGAGAAGATTTTTCAAAAAGAACTCTATTTTTTTTTTATAAAAGGTACCATTATTCCGAATTTTAAACCTTTAACCAAAACATTGGCAAGGGAGCCGTCACTGAGCTACATACTTATAATTATATTGCACACTCCGAGGAGATCTTAGAAGGGACCATTAGGGGCTTACAAGATTAGCGTCAACTGCTTTCAAAGATAATATCATTTCATTAGATAGCGCTAAACGATTACCCTTAACAACATGGCGGCCCTATTCAATTTACTGTATTATGAAGAGGTTAATTGTCTGAAGGACTCCTCGCTATATTTTATGTATATATGTCAGTCTACGGATGGGGAATCATTTTATTATTATTATTATTATGAGAGAACAAAACAGAGCGACGCCACAATGTGAGGTGCAACAATAACACGGCGCTGCGCACTGCGGCTGCTGCGGCGCCGAACTATTGAAGTTGCGATCAACGGCTTGAGAATGGAAAAAAAGACAGTCATACATAGAACCTCCTCCTATTTTGAAGTCGGTTAAAAATAAGTGTATTAACACAATGTCATAATAATTTTCGAAAGAGGTAAGAACATCATAATATCATACACTCTCCTTACGCCGAATATGTCTTAGTCCCAGGTTTGGCGTTAGCCAATTACCAACCGGGCACAAATCCAGACTTCAGGCATCTCTAGACCAATTTATAGAAAAACCCAGTCTCCTAACTTTCAGCAGTCACACTTGCAGCCATTCGCCGGCTTAGAGGATTATCGTATAATTATAATTTTTTTGATTGTTATATTATTTTTTTCAATTCTTGATTCCTTAACTTCACTTAGGTCCACGAGAGCGAAGTCGCGGGCACAGCTAGTGAGAGAATATGTATGAGAAACAAAGCCTTATGTTGACTTAGACAAAGTCGAAAAAAAGAAGATCAAGTAATGCACCAATTGAAAGAATAATCTAAAATTCTTATCAGTTGAATATTTTCTGCACAGATAAGTAGATTTTCTTTAAATGCGAAGAATCTTAAGTTAAAACGGCAATTGTATCAAACCAAGTTTTTTTTTCCTATAGATCGCAGATGAAAGGCAAATGTACTTAACTTGTCTTTTTCTACAAAACGAGTAATTGACTGAAAAAGGATTTCCCTACACCCATTTTCTCCCATTTGCAAGCATTACCCCCTTACTGGCCCAGTTGAATAATATACAACGGAAATATCGCATGAACATCAGAACGTCTGTCTGTGTCTTGTCACTATCTCCACGGAGCGGCGTTTGACGATGAAACTTGTCATGGGGGACTTGAGGGAGTACCCAACAACAACAACACGCCGTTTTTTGCCTCAACGAGCTGCCAGTCCCCCGGGGAATGAACAAGCTTGGGAGGAAATTTGTGTAAGGAAAAAATAATATAAATAATAAATGCATGTCGATACAGTTACATGACGTGTGTCGAGCGGTGTTGGTCAGAAATTATGTAAACCCTATATGTAATCATTTATTTTGATGCAGTTTAACGGTTTTGTTGTTAAATAGCTATAACGTTAGTTTTGGTGTCGAGTGTGGTGGTGAGGCTAGACGAACTTAACGACAATTATTGTTGCAAATCAACCAATTTACAACCTTAAATCACTTAGATATAATACATTTTAGAAAAGCCTTTATCTGTGATCTCCTTAAAAAGATTTATCTCATTTGAAGATTTTCATAAGGGAAGTTATAAGACCATTTGTACCAGGCGACCGCCACAGTCCCTCACCAGGTCTGCTCCGCCTAACAACTATATACTTATGTAGCAATTTTCCAAATCAGATTCAGCGAGTAAACATTTGCACAAATATTTCCATTGAGATAAAACCAGATTTGAGTAAAAAGCTCTGCTGTGTTTCTTATCTAGATGTCTGTCTCACAAGAATGATTTACATAAATATCTGATGTACAACGCATATTTATGTAAATACCGCATAGATATGCTTCGGATACTTACAGCTATAGGCTCTTTTGAACAACGACAGAGTCAATAAATTCGGATGAAAGGTAAACGGATGGCTTTAGTTCTCGGTTTGTTTCAAAATAATGTAAATTCGAGGAACGCGAACCGCTGCGTGTCTTACGATACTGAGTGAAAGAAACAAGTGAAAAACCTGCTCGAGTGTCACAGTATTCAGGCACGCCGCGCCGCCAACAGGTCATGTGCTAAAAAGGCTGGCAGTCACGTCGGGTGGCTGCTAATCAGCATATTTATGAAACCGCTTTACCTCAAGAAAAGGTCAAGTAGCTTCCTTATATAAATTCAAACCTTCTTCACCCTATGTTGTTCGAGGTGCTGAAGTTCAATAAACATTTTTAAGAAATCGATTATATATTTTAATAATTTTAGTTATTAGTTTTAGAATTGAGATTACTTATTACAATGTAGTGTTTCAGATTCAATAGTACCAACGTGTTACATCGATGTAAAGTACACGTACCTACATGAAATGCTGTATCAAAATCCTCCATTTACAACATTATGACTGCATCTGTTAAGACAGTTAAATAGGTAATAGGTATAATTAGATTATTTTCATTAGGCGGCAGGCTTACACACTTGGACGTAATGAACGCACCAAATTGCCAATGAATTTAAAATGGAACCCTTCAATATGGAATGAGAGCACGCTCGCTTTAATTATAATCATTATTATATTGTACTGTAACCCTTTGTAGGAGAGCGACGGGAAGGTGTTCTTGTATTACTTATTTATAATGTAAGTAGGCGCTTGAGGTCTCACAATAAAACAGTCAAGTATCGTTAAAAGTGGTATTTGCGAATAAATCTTTTTTTAAAGAATATAGAGCTTTAAAACCGCTCCAAATGAGAGAGTAAAGTAGATACATAAAGTCACAGTTACATCACGCCTGTATTCCCCGAAGGGTTAGGCAGAGGTGTACCTAACATTTTCTCAACCTGGGATTTGAACTCAAGACCTCTACCTTAGCAGTCGCTCTTATTACCACTAGCTTATCGAGGCAGTACGAGGCACATTATAGATAAATACAAATTTACAGGACAGCCCACAATATTCCGCGGCTCCTCTTACAGAAGTAGACAGATCTAATTCAAAGTGACTTGCCCTAAATAATCCGAGATATGAATCATGTTCCACCCAGCATCACAATCCCGGACAAAGAGCTTGTTTTTATCTGGAATCGAATCCGAGCGCGGGAGTGAATTATGTACTTCTACCGTCTGTGATTGATTGACGTTGCGAATAAAATTATTCACAATTACCATTACGACTGTATTGTCTCAAAGTAGTCAGCAGGGATCTAGACGTATTTACATTTATGTGCGGGCAATTCGTAAAGGATTCCCCTAAAACTGACGAATTTTTCAGTCTCCGATTGATTAAAACCCTTTGCATTCGTTGGTCACTCGGCATGTCTCACAATCGAAAATCATTTAGTCATTTTGAGTTGCCAGAATTAAATGTTATTTTAAACACACGACTGTTTATACTGTCAGAAATATGCTAAACGAGAATTAGACATTAGCATGTCTAATGGCATTGTTTCTAATAAACGCATTAATAAGGCTGATAACAGTAACAACGTACTCATACCCCTACGAGCAGACACAGTCTCCACTTTCACCGCAAGAGTCCCCGCGAGTACATTCTCGATACATCGATTCTGTCAATTATTTAACAAGGTCACTAGTTCATACAGCATCCGCAGTGTTCGTAACCCAAATGCAACCGTCCCCTCCCCTGGGCAGGCTTTCAATGTTGAACCAAAGTGTGTTATTTGGAAGCCAACAAACATCGTATCTGTGCTCGAATTTCTCTCGGGAATCGAACCTGCCACTTTGAAAACTGCACCGCTCCTACCGAATCTTGGATATTGTCGGTACATTGCAATCTGGAAACCTTCAATCTCTCCTATTGAGCTTGATTCATTCAACCTTACTACTATTTGCATGAAGTTGAATTTATCTCGGAGTTTCACATGTCGGGCGTTAAAAGGATTTCGACATGAGAAAGTCGCAATTAGTGAGGACTCACATTCAATGGCTTGCATGAAGAACGTTTTGGAGTAACGTTCGTTTAAATAAATGCATATTTAGGTGCACAGAGCTGCTCTCCTGCGGCGATAGAGGAGGCGGCGCACGAAGTAATATGCGGCCCGCGTCTTAGATATAAAGACACGATGAAGTATGGGTTAACTAAGTTGTCCTCGTTTTGGTTTGATGCAGCAAAATCTTGCGTTTACTTTAGAAAATTAATCTTGGCTTACATGTTGAGAACAGGTTAAGACTTCACTCAGTCTCCTCAAGAGTCGAAACCAACTTTGGATCATTGATTACTGTTCAAAAAGAAGGAATCTTTTGAAACCAAAAATATTAAAATCAAGCTGTTTTAATTTGAAATCACACACAGAATGGTAGACTGACATTGCAAAATCTAAACCACTGAAAATCGAAAATAAGAAAGAGAGCATAGAGGTTTCAAAAATGAACAAATAACATTCCTCAAACTCTGCCACTGATCCGACCAAAAGTGAGTTCAAAGTTGCAAGCGAGCGAAGTCGCGGCAACATTCTCTTGTGTAAAACCTTTCCAGGAATAAAAACTTAAAAACAAGTATACTTGTTAAAGACATTGCGACAATCCTATAACAAAGCGCGGGGCAATAAAAGCAATCGCACGACCAAGTTGGAGCGAGAACTTGTAACGATATCCTTGTAGCAACGAGTGCACACCAGGCGTGCTGGGTAGGTTATTGTAAAGTTGAGGGTGTCCAGTACAATCTTCACGTTACGCAATCAATCAAGTTTTGAACCTAAATCACCCAAAGGTGAATCAGATCTATTGATGTTCGCTATTGATTCTAGTTCAGTTACTTTTAGGAGTCCTCCTATATCTATGCCGTGGTTCGTTTGGTCATCTTTGTCTGTATTTTTATCTTAATTTTGGAACAGCCATTTATCATTTTGTCATTTGAGTTACACCTAGCCTTATAATATTAGCTTAGGATACTTCAACAAACGAGTACCTAATTCTATCTACTCGTGGTGTGTATCTCTATCTATATCTAGTCTTATATATTTCTCAGACCTACAGAAATAACATAGCTAGTATTAAAAACACGAGCGATGCTGTGAAGTGTTCTCAGAACACAGATCTGAAGTGTGATAACAAATGTAGGCGCAAGATGTGTCGAGTGCTCTCGTGAACTAGCGTGTTACGGAATATCGGGATATGGCTTTCAATATATTGGTACCTGTGTACTTTGGAGAGTTTTGACATTTCTATCAAATTTTCGTTCTGTTCTTTTTATTAAGAAATATTGGAGTATGTAGACGGGGCTCGGAGCGTAATGGACGCTCGAGAATTCAGGCTAAAACACTGGCGTGAACTTTGTTTTCTTCACCTATGTCATGAACATAAGAGAGACACCACTTATTTACCCTGAAGGCAGACTTTCCTCGTAACAAAAGCTAGCGTTGATAATAAGCAATGGTATTCTTAAAAGATCTCAATTGAAGTTCACTTCACCTAGATTCACGGAGGGAGAGTGTTACTGAATAGACTCGGACGCACGTTATTGTTCCTATAATTCGACCAGAAATGATCTAAACGTTTCAGAACTTTCCTACATTTGTTTGAAACTGGCGTCACTTTACGAGATAGTCCCAGTGCTATATTATTAGCAGGTAACAGGTACAATATTTATCCCGAGCCACGAGTAATCGTATTACATTGGATAGAGTGATGGGGGACGAAGGGGGGCCAGGGGAGCGCGAGGAGGGGGGCTGTATTCTTTGCTAACATCACAGTAATAACGGAAATAGCATCACGAAATATTGTAACGTCTTTCAAAGTGTTTTTATTAATAATTGAGTAGCGATCTCCGGCTCGATAATATTAAGTTAAATATTTGATGAGGAACTGGTAGGAATAGCTTTTCTTGTTGAGTGAAAATATGTACTTACCTACTTAACGTGTTGGTAAAATATGTTCATTCGTTAGTTAAAGAAAAAAATGTTACAAGTGAGATTGGATTACAAAATATTAAGTAGATACAAATTAAATCTCATTGTGGAGACTACAGATCGTCGCCTATTATTTATTTTACTTTAACGCAAAACGGCCATTGGCTAATTACATTAACTATAGACATAAAATATAAATATAATAAATATTTAACAATATTCACACGCTCATCTCACAATACACCAAACATTCAGATAAAATCGTCTTCCATTCGTCCGCGAACACATCACAGTCAGGCTTGACGTCCAAGAGGGTGTTAAGCGAGAACACGTGTGATGGGGGACAATTATTTAGTCGTCACAAATATTTTAACACTAGCTGTTGCCCGTGGCTTCGCTCACGTCGACCTAAGTGTTACTTTACTAAATAAGTATTGAATACTATGTTATCAAAATCTTCCAAGCAGGTCAAATGGTTGATAAGGTGACTGCTAATAGTTTCGACTGTAGGTTTAAAGAATTTGTCTGTAGACGCTCGAAGTCTGGAATTGTGCACGGCTGGTAACAGGCTTACGCCATACCTGGGGCTAAAACATAATTGGCGTAAGGAGAGTATATGTGGCTTTACTATCCCTTTAGATAATACTATGATGTGGTGTCAAAATTTACTTACTTTTTTTTCTCAAACCATCAAAAAGCATCTTTAATAGGCACTGCTTTAACATTATACCTCACATTGTAGCTGCGATCTGTCCAGTATCAAGACTGAAGAAACGAATCTTATAATCAGAGCAACAGCATACAAAATTTAAGTTTCGTGTTAGAACCAAATTAATGTAATGTTTTAAGCATAAGACTTATTAAAAGGCTAAGCAAAGTTTTACCTCACAAATTACCCCTTATCTTTGGAACCGTAAACTAAACAATAAATTTCCATTTAAAAGTTATTTTTTAAGCATATTGAATATCTTATGTTTACAGTATCTACCTATAAGAAGAAATTCCGAGTGCGATGCATGATTCATGATTGCTGCTTGATTCAACATGCATTCTGAAAGCTTGAAGTCTGTGAGACATTCGACGTCAGAAGAATGACTGTCACGGAATTTTTCTAAGGGTGAAATTGATTTTGGTACACGTTCTGCTGTTGCTAATTTATTTCTGTTTAGCCATTTAAATATAAGTAAACTTTTTTTGGTGGCTTGGCTCAGGACAGAAGTAAAAATTTTAGACAAAAAACTTTTGCAGATAAATCGTTCAACACTTGTATGAAGTGTCGAAGTTGGGAGGTCCTTTTTTTTTAAGCATGAGATGTCGTCAAATGTGTTCTTCCGTTCTAGTGGAAAGGAGTGTCAGACTGTTATTGACTAAAACCTATCCGTATTCCTCTTAATGCCCTTTGTGTTCTAGGGCCACGGTGAGTCTTTCTAACAAATTCCGCAACCCTGGCAGGCACTGGCCTTAGCGGGCCCCGGCTACTGTGCTGACATCTCTTTGAGGCGCGTGTGAAACACAACACGTCGTCAGCTTGGGTCTGGTTCTGGTCGGACGGCGAGCCACCCAACGATCACCGACCGCAAGCGGTACGGTGATCTGGAATCGCCCTACGACTCCCGACACCCGGGGCGTCCCCTTCTGTTGTGGCAGCCGGGGTGAAAGGTTGACCACTCCCTCATACATTTCGCCTCCTCCTTCGCTAGCATTACTTCTACTTATTCTTCCCATTCTGCCTCGCTTCGGACCATGGATTGAACCAAGGCCGGACACGACAAGTCGCTGCCGCCAATCGCCTCTATGGGGACACGCCGGTGTTCCGCCCAAGCAGGGGCATACCTCCACCGTACGCTCCTTAAATTTCTGACTCTCTGACTTCTGTAACTCTTTAAATTTTTGAGGTGCTGTTTTTTATTTATGAAAAATATTCTTAGGGGTAGCTAGAATTTGTAGGCCAATCAGTTGAATTCTGTTCATTCTTCTTCAGACGAAGTATGCAAATTTTCGAAGTTATGTTAAGGTTATGCCTTAACCTATTTTATTATAATATTGAAATCGTTTAACTGCCTCGGTGGCCTAGTGGTCCTAAGCGCGACTGCTACGCTAGAGGTCTTGGGTTCGATTCCTAGGTCGAGCAAAGTGTTATTGGGTTTTTCTACGAAATTCTCAGTAGCAGCTCGGAGTTAGGATTTGTGCCCGGTTAATGGCAATAGGCTCGCCCCCTATTACATGGGACCTAAACATACCGGCGAACTGTGGGTAAACATTGTTACACCTCTGTCTAACCCTTAGGGGGATACAGGCGTGATGGTGTTGAAATCATACAATCGAAAATAAAAAATTATTACCTATTAAAATAATGACAAAAATTAACAATCAATTGGCATCGAACTCACACAAAATATCTTACATGGCTGTCATTAAACACCGAAGCTATCTACTAAATAAAGTAAATAGCAGGATAAAAAAAAAATAGCCATTCCCATACCATGTCATAATTGACTGCTTAACTCCTTGTGGCTAATGACGTCATGATTTTTATTCCATAGGATAAAATATCTCCCACTGTCTTTCATAGGAACTGCCTCGTTAGCCTAAGCTCGTGGTCCTAAGCGCGACGGCTACGCTAGAGGTCTTGGGTTCGATTCCCAGGTCGAGCAAGAAGTGTTATTGGGTTTTTCTATAACATTTTCAGTAGCAGCTTGGAGTTAGGATTTGTGCCCGGTTAATGTCAATAAGCTCGCCCTCTATTACATGCGATCTAAAAATACCGGCGAACTGTGGGTGTACATTGTTACACCTCTGCCAAACCCTTCGGGAAATACAGGCGTGAGGGTATGTGTAGTATCTAACTAATCTGCAGTATTGTGTATATTTTATAGCAATCCAAAAAATGTTCAAGAACAATAATGCTTACCTAACATCATTATTTATTACAAATAGCGAAATAGCCTAACTATTAATTACAAAGCCCACCACCTAAAGAGCGAAGCAGATTGTGTGAAGGAAGATATCCACGACCTCATGACTAATTGAAATTGTGAGACTACCTACCTCCCGGTAGTGAACTTCAGTGATGTATCTGGAAGGCACTGAATAGATTGCGCATTTAAGTAGGCCGTTGCGAACATAATTTGGTGAAATAGGGCATCATATACCCGTCTGACACCCAGTGCAGTTAACGCATCAGTAAAAGCGGCCACCTATTTTATCTCAACCGGTGTAAATTATTGTTAGGGGTATCATCGATCCCGGGTCGGTGATGCGTAGTGTTCCACGCGCGCCTCAAAGAAATGTCAGTACTGTAAGATGGGGCCCGCCAGAGGCAGTGCCTGGCAGGGTTGGCGAATTCAAAAGAGTCACCGCGGCGCTGGTACGCAAAGGGCATTAGGAGGAACACGGTGGGTCTTAGTCAGTAAGAGTCCGACACTTCCGTCCGTTCCGCCCAGAGCGGAAGAAGTCATTTACAGATTTCCCATCCTTAAAAAAATGATGTGAAAAGATTGATATGAAAAGAAGAAGAATTCAAATCGCGTAATAATATACAGTCATGTGTGGGCCCGACATTTGAAGACTATTCTGTCAAAATTAAAGAGTCAAATAGACATAAATTCTTCAACAATACGTATATTTCCGCTCTACTATCGTTTCCACACCTGTCAGTTTCTATTTCTTCGATGAAAACTTTTAACTTCAATTAGCTGTTTTTTCTTATGTATTATAGACATTATTTTCTGCAAAAATAATAAAATGTTTGAAAATATAAGCAAGCTAAGCGTTATGGTATAAGAATGACTTTGACTACTTCTATTTTATTATTGTTTGGAAATCTTCTAGCATTCAAAAGAAATATTAAAAAAACACAAAAAGTAAAACATTTTACCGGGACCGAACTCAAGCCCTGCGATTCGAAAGGCGATCATCGAACCTATTGGTTCCTATTGGTTATAGTCTATTGACTATTAAATGCGATAGAAAATGCTCTAAAATAGCCGTTCTGTTTTGCCATGATTGACTGCTTACCTCTTTGAAGGTATAGCGTGACGATAATTGTTTCAGCAGTTCAATCCTCAGCCATCCAAAGTATTGTTATATTTTGTTTTGTCTTTTTTGTAACCCGTCGTAATCTGTAGGAGAATAAAACATAATGCAACATTGCTCATCCCCCAAACTAGATAGCGCGATAATTTATAGCCTACGGCCAACTTTGGCTTATGTGAAATATATATACAAAAATTGAACAGAATCTGTTTGGCAGTATTTGCGTGATGCTCTAACAAACAAACAGACAAAAATTCAAAAAAATATATTTTCGGCATTAGAATCGTTCCTTGACCCCGTAGCAATATTTTTTTTTTAAATATATTAAATGTACAGTTTTGACTTCGCTACGATTTTATTATAAGTATATGGATTATAATTGACTAAATAATCATTCAGAAAAATATTTATTTGGATAAACTCACGCCTTTTTCCCATGGAGGTTGGTAAAATTGAGAGAACGCCACCTGCTATGATTCTTAATCCGGTCACACAACTACACCGGTTACGAGTACCCGTCCTTTTTAAAGAACCTTACCAATAACGTTAGTGTAGATCTTTCTAGGGCGTCCCCTCCCTGCGTTGCCACTCACTTTTGCCATATAAATTCCTTTTATTAGTGGCCTTTCACTCATCCTCCCAACATGACTAAACCACCTGAGCATTCTCTTGTCAATCTTTGTCCCTGAAAAGAAAATCCCTCAATATTAATTATATCAGGCGAATACATACTATTGACGCCAACTGGCGACGCCAGTTCTGGATACAGAAGCTTGTTAATGCTTCTTGGCTGATACCTTAGAGAGTGACTCCTGAGGCGACCACAGAGTATTTAGCTGTTCATGAGGTCAGGGCGGCGGCACGTCGGCGCTGTATCGGTAGAAAGGTGCTACATGTGGGACGTGACGCCGCTGTGCTTCATTAACTGCTTTAGTTCGGCAAATACGAAGATGAAAGAGAAACTAACTGATTACTAGGTGTTTATTAGGTAACGAGGAATTTAGACAAATACTGCGTAGTAATTATATGTATATATGTGTATTTCTGTCATCTTAATCTCTACCAACTGACTCTCACGCTCCTTCCCTATGCTTTAGTGGTACTACGCTACTGTCCTTTCTGATATACAATAAGACCAATCAAGGTAAAAATAACGTAAAAACACCAAAAATAAACTTTGGCAATGTTCTATGACATGAACATGAAGTTACACCAGTTTCTGAGAAAATAAAGCCTTACAACCGACACTGATCTCAATGGACGGCGTCCTTTTAATCACTAGATTAGATTAGAGATCTTTCTGGAGCTCGACGCCTTTAGGATGAATGCTGGTAATCCTTGGATGGGCGAAGTTGCACGACTAATGAGCAAACTTACTCCTTTGACATCTAGACAGTCGTGTGTTACACTAGCTTTTGTCACAGGCTTTGTTTGTGCTGTGTTCAAGATTTAAGTACTTTTTTGAGGTATTTATGAGACATTGTGAAAGTATAGTGTCCTCTCAGTAACTAGAGCTACGGAACCTACTTAGCTATGTTTTGTATCTGTTCTGATGTGCCTCGCAACCTTTTACTTGGCACTTTCATTAAATGTGGGTGTAGTGCTAATACGTAGGTACATGTTTGCCTAACGCTTCAGGAAATACAAGCGTGATATTTTGTGTTTTATGTTAGACATGAGAAATTCTTTTAGCGAACGTAATTCATGATATAAAAGTATTAACATTTAATTTGCTTTGGAACTGATGCGGGAGATCTCTCTGATTATAAACTTAGTAGAATTCATTAAACAAATTAACAAGTTGCCGGTCTGACAAGTTCTAGCTCTGTACAGCTGCCGTCAATGAAAAAAGTTTTTTTTAGACGATTTTCTTATGTTATTGAATCTAGTTAGTGTTGTATCGCAGTCTCGTTACAATAACATTATGACAAGGACGGGCAATGTTCTTACAGCGTATCAAGTAATGTATGAGGGTTCAGTATAATGTGTACTGAGTAACTGACCCCTTATCCGTTTTGAATCTCAACTTTATATCAGACGTTTACCAGTTTATATCGTAAGCTCTAAAACCTAGATCAAAGTTGATCCATTCGCCCAGAAACAAATGAACTAAGTTTGATTAAACTTGGATCACAAATGTGGATGCTTTATAGGAATGCATAAAACTAGAAGATCAACATCTACATCATTTTAAGGTCCTGTACGTTAATGCTGCTAATAATAATGCTGCTGCAAATGCTTTTTACCATTTTCCAACAAGCTTGTACAAAATAGTGTAAAAGAGCGGCATAAGTTTCAATCATGACAATTCGTTTTCAGAGTGTGGTTGTGGCAATACCATCGTCATTGCCAATGTAGAAACAACATAGTTCAATCAATTCTAGTTAGTAAAACGACGACGTAGAAACTAAACGGTTTAAGTTCAAAAAACGATGAACAAAACGTCCCGAGAGGCTCTTGTACCGATACCATTGTGAGCCCGTCCTGAAACCCATTATCTACAAAAGTGCATGTTCGTGTATTGTCGGGCAGCGTCGTGGCTTGTCGTGTCCTCTTATGTTGTTATTGGAGCGCTCATTAGCCTGCGCCTGAATGTCCGGCATTTTGCTTGAGTGTGCTCCAGACTCGAGCTTATTAGCCGGACATTTTGTGATCAGATGGCTCACTCGGCTCCATAATGTTCTTTTATGTTTAAGTTCGTATTTTATTTATTTTAGTGATTTATTATTTAGTTGTACTTCTACAAAATACATTTCATTATCTATTATGGCTACATTATCAATATTCCGGTATACATTATCAATATATGGTCCTTCGAGCCGGATATAATCAGGTATCATGTTCGACCTGCTGATGTCCAGCCAGGGTCTGCGTAGGGCTTCGGATGGAACCAGGGTGCCAATAAAACACAAGCAACCTGTTCCAACTGTGTATATTCGCTAACTAAGAGAATTATTCAACATACATGGGTACTTATATACTATCGCCGGAGAATCTCGACACCGCGATCTAGAAATAGTATCAAATAGTACAGCACCATCTATCGCGGCATCGAGAACTCATTTTCACAATAAAGTGAGACCAGTGTCTTTATACGGTGTGCCGAAAACATTCTCGTAAACAATAGATATGTATGCAATTAGAAAATAACTACACTATAATACCACGTGTAATCTCTTAATGTTCATCGGTTCATCTCGCTAGCCGGCGGGCATGCGGCCCGGGACGGACGACCACGGCCGCGCGGGCCCGGGCCGCGCTGGCGGCAGGTACTATAGGTGCCAGAAAGGTGCAAATACAAAAGTCCCATTTTTTGATACGAACAACAAAATATCTCATGTCATGTGTTTGATTACTAGGCCACCTTGAACACACAACGCTAAAAGTTGAGGCGTATTCAAATTCAAATGAAAAATTAACAAAAGCGTTCGCAAAATCAACAGAGGGAAAACTGTATTGTTCGCAGTGGTTCTTCTGAGCTTCTTTATGTTTTGGTAAGTAGGTAACATCAGTATCGTGTGATAGCTAATACTACAGACATACGTACCTAATAGACGATTGTACGAGCTGTCTAGTGAAGTATGTAGGTAACCTACGGAGCGTTACGAAGAACCAAAAGAAGAACACACACGCAGGTTGTGATGAAGCAGTACTTTTTAACCGATTTTAAAAAGAATTTATAAATCGATTTTGATAATTCTTTTTTTGTATTTCAAAGGTGGTCCCATATAAATTTTATCTAAGTTGGTTTAGTACATTGAAAAAATAAAAAAAGCTTTGGAAGTCGGCGGCTTTAATTCTGTTTGTTGTTTTGTATTGCCACCGACTATTAAGCTTTTTTTTTGTTCCGAATGGGAAATCATCAAATCAGTCCCCCCTGAGCTCGCTGACTTCCAAAGCTAAAGGAATTTTTCACTTTCTAGTTTTTGAGGGAGGTTGTGTTTTTTTTATAGATCTAAACTGTTCCGCTACTGATTGCTTGTTTTCAAAGTTGGATTTTTCTTTAAACCGACATTTTCTATGAAAACCACATACATCAGGATTAAAGATATACTTAACGACGCTAAAAGTTACAAGTTCTTCCCATTATTGTGATCAATTTGTAATATTCTGGAGTATATCTTAAAACCTTCTATTGACGGAGATATTGAAGGTCAAAGGTCCAACCTTTTTTAAAACCAGCTTAAGATGTTGTGAATAAACTTTAAATACCTCCACGACCCCTACAGGTGTCGCATACGCCATCAGCACAATGTTTTGCGGGCGCTACATTTCCTTGCACGGTGATTCGTCCGACCAAAAACTCGTTCCCTAGGAATAGTTTTTACCTGAAGCTACTTGATTTGATGGGTAGTATGTGTAGTTAATGGCTAGGTATGTGATGTATTTTGTTATACCCTATGAAAAGTATCGTTTTACTAAACGATAAGGAGTACACCACATTACGTAATAGATACGGGGCGAGTAGACAATATACGTATTAGTTCGTTTATTGGAAACAAACAACGACGCCGCTTGACACGGACTTACAATTTATTGGAAGAAAGATTTCCTAGTGCCGATAAAGTACTTTTAATCATTTGTACTTTCTATGTTTGTCTTGGACATCACTGACTTCGGTGAAGAAAAATGCCGTAAAGAAACCTCGTCTTAATATAAGTCTGAAATCGCAAATCCGCAAGTTTGTGCAAGTGTGGTGATCAATGCTCGTGCATTTCCTGTATGAGAAGAAGTCTTTGTCCTGCAGTAGGACGATAATAGGCTGGTATTCTTGTATTATTTAGTAGAGGTAAGTATAACTAATTGTACCCATAGTGCGGGATTTTCCTGTAATTATAAGTGTTGTCAAAACATATTCAGTGGATACTTATGACAATGAATTACGTTAAATAAAAATGGGTTTACGACTTGTTTACCTCATTCCCCAGTCAACAGCACACATGTAGATTACACTCTCATTTATGATGTAGATTTTTCTATGTTTGTATCCATTTTAATTCATTATCTGTCGTACATTTTTAAGCCACACGTCTTATTTTTAATACCCGTAATCATTACTTCATGCCTGCAAGATATAATTCTTTACACGCAATACCGAACCGAATTTCGGTCACAGTGGCCAATCTGATTAGAGACTAGCCAAGCACGTAGTAGATATTATAGTGCACAAATGTCTGCGCCAACATGGATGCCCTTCCGCTTTCCTCTCTCTTATAGTTCACGGAACGGTAATCCGACATGACCGCGGGAGTGACTAGGCGCTAGACCAACAGCTTTACGTGCTGTCCGTGACGCGGGGGAGTTATATTATGTACCAACTTCTAAACTCCAGGCTGCTACTGGAAAATTCCAAACGGAAAAGTCTAATACCGATTTGGCCAACTTGGGAATGGGGGACCCTGGGACCCAGGCTCAACAGTCGCACTTGCAGCCAAGAGACAAACGGAGCAATTACACAAAGTTACCATCAACCAATATGTATAAGGTCCATAGCAACGGACATATGCTATGTATTCATATTTAAAGACGGCACAAATAAGTGCGCTATGGCCTAGTTCCCCCGCCCTCCTCTGTCTTCCTCTGTCCTCCTTGTCAGTTCGGAAGAGGCCTTAATTTAGCTTTAAACGCGGCCAAAGCTTTCTGTTTGTAGGTTGTTTTGCCGCAAAAATAGAAGACCTTTGTAGCACTAAGCTGTCTTTGTAACACAACTCACTACGGAATGTTATTTGAAGGTTTTTTTTAAATGTTTGAGTATTTTTTTTTAAATAGTAAGTCCTCTGTTTTCATCTGAGGGAACGTCCGTGAGGACCGTGAGGTAGTAACAAAACAAAGCGGCCTTGTCATGCTCTTATCCGTCAGTATGAAGTATTGTTATCAGCCCACTACAACATATTATGAATAGATGATGCTGACTGTGCATATATGCATGGCTATCGGTGAGGCGAAATTAGCCATCACTCACTGTTGACAAAGCGTGGAAAAATTTTACTCATTAACTCTTAGAAGTAGGTACAAGATGTTGTAGGTGGAGAGACGTACTCCTATTGAAAGGAGGGGCTCGCAATAGATAGATAAACGTGTGGGAAGGGGAGAGGGAAGCCTTTGCCCAGTAGAGGGATAATACAGTGCATGGAAACATCATCATCACCCGCTGTTGATAAGGAGTGGGAGACAGCCGTGCGTGCAGCAGGTTATTGGTGATGTCCTTATGTCTAAGCAGTTAGCACTATGCCACTGTCTGGATAGTGCATCGTTAATAACAATGAACAGACTATTTTAGAGGAAAATGTTTTTGTGGACGTGTATTAGTATCAGAAGCTAATTGTTTAAATGTAACATCATCATTACTGTCAATATTCTTTCAAAAATGGGAATTTCCTAATTGGAGGACAAAACTCCGTAATCATTGTTTTGATAATACTTGAGATACTCTATTGGGTAGTTGGTATTAACGTGTGCAAAGTTACGATAAATGACTGTAACCACGGTCGGTGCGCGCCAGTCGTCCATAAAGTTGCTCATATGCGCAGACGCATATGATACTAAACTATATCTATCAATTAGATAATTAAGGTGAGTAAACAAGTCTCTTATCTGACGTGACCCTGGCAGGGGTACTACTAGTGATTACCATCAGTGTCAGTGTAATTAGGTTAATTTTATTAAATAGAGATCATTAAGAAGTGTTTTAGTACTTACTTTTATGTATAAATGAATCCGATAATTGTGAATTTAAGCAGAGACGTGATCTCCTCATTGTTCTTAATATTCACAAATATATACGTATATTGTAGTGCTCGGAAGCGATAGGTGAACATTCTTGCTCGTTCTTCTCCTCAGAGAGCTACGTTTTGGAACGAGCAACTACCTTAAACTTTAAACTGTAACATTTTGACAATCCAATTCTGCCTGTAAGTGGTCTAATTGTAATGAATGCTATGACTTTCACTTGACATTGTTGATCTGCATGGAGCTGCTTCTCTTACGATGCTGATCTCAAATTGTAACACGCTTAGGAATACGCTCTGAGGAAAACTTACTAAAGCGATACGCAAAGGGAATCAAAATAAAATACTATTTACTTACCGGTTGAAATACAATAACGTTATGGGGATCTTAAGGGTTGGTTACGCGAAACGTGTCGTGGATTTTCTTATATTTTTCCTTATATGAATAGTTTATATATGTAAAATGCACCTAAATACCACTTTTAAATTAATGAATAACTTTATATATAACAAGCGTTATTGTGTCTTACCCATAATTCAGAAGTAAGTGGCGTATATATTATGGCGGACTTTTTGTGGGCCTAATGAGTATATAGTATAATGACTAAATAAAGACCAATATTTTTGAAATACATTGTGTTGATTTATTTCAAACCGTTTGTTTAGCGCACGCCAATAACGGCCAAACAGCTTGCGTTCTTTGACTTGATTTACAAATGTAGTGATTATATAATAATAAAAAAAATTCTTTTCCCGTAATATAATACTCTATGGTACTTGCCAGTAATGTAGTTCTCTATTAGTGATATTTTTCCGGTCAAATTCAGAGATTACCTCTAACAAATAAACCCACAAACAATTTTACCTGTCTATTATATTACCTAGTTTAAATTGAGAGATTATTTAGTATCTAGACTATTATATCTATTGTATTACAATATGTTTATAACATTTAACTTATCTAGGGTTTGGTAGCTTGATGTAATCATTATCATCGTAATGTTAGGTCACTGACATGGCGACAAGTTTATGGCTTTATGGCGGAAAGATAAACTTGAGAAGGGATCGGGAAATAAGAAAAAACACGTTACACAACAAAGTTGGCCTGGCCTGCGCCTGTTCATGATATAATATGGTTTGGGTATCATTACACTATTTCAGTGGAGAGCAACTAGTTTTAGATCGACAGGAGTTTATTTCTTTACTAACAATACAACGAGGTACAGATTCATATTCATTTATTTGCGCACCATAATGTGAGTAGTAGGTGTTACAAAAGGCTTAAAGCTAAATAACAATGAGGGAGCCTGGTAGGGCACAGCAACAAAATTAAAATTACATTAAGCTCAAAGTATTAACAATAAACATGACTATCACAGTAACTCATAGATAACTCATACATCAGTTTTGTTATATTTAAACAATCATATTAAAACAATTAGAAATTAGAATGTCATATAATTTATTATGGGAAGTAATGTTGAATCACAGAAACAATAAGAATGATATACAAATTTAATAATTACATAAATTGTTGTTTTTTAATTGGATAACTGCCTCGGTAGCCTAGTAGGGCTAAGTGCGACTGCCACGCTAGAGGTCTTTTTTTTTTTTTTTTGGTGGGTGGGAAATCATCAAATAACTTCTCCCGCCCTGGGCGGGGCGGGAGGGAGTGTCAGACTTTTAATGACTAAAACCCACCCATGTTCCTTCTTGTGCCCTTTGCGTTCCGGGGGCGCGGTATCTCTTGCGAACAACCCGCAGCCCCGGCAGGCATCGGCCCTCAGTGGCCCCTTCCTTTTGCTGACATCTCTTTGAGGCGCGCGTGGAACACGAACGCGCCGTCGACACGGCCTGTCGTTATGCAACGTAAGGACGGTGAGCTACCCATTGCTCACCGTCCACAGGCCAGTATCTACGGTGGCCGGGAGTCGTCTCGCGGCTCCCGACGGCCGGAGCGTCTACCGCGGCGGCTGGGACGGGAGAACCGCTGTCTCAACCGTCCCGCCGCCTCCTTCTCAAGCATTACTGCCTCGCAGAAGGAGGCGACTGCATCCCATTCCCTCTCGCTCCGGACCATGGCTTGCACCAGGGCCGGACGCGAGAGTTCGCCGCCGCCGATGGCCGCCACGAGGACTCGGCGATGCTCCGCCCAAGCGGGGCATACCGCCACGGTATGCTCCACCGTGTCCTCGGGGCGATCCACACAATGGTGACACCCGGACGTTTCCTCCCGCCCGATGAGGTGCAGGAACCTCCCGAAACACCCGTGTCCGGTGAGGACCTGCGTCAGGCGGTAGGTGAGGGCGCCGTGGCGCTTCTCCAGCCACTCCTCAAAGAGGGGACTTACCGCCTCTATTAAGGCGTGCCCAGCACGAGGTTGCGACAGTCGCTGTCTCCATGTCGCCATTAGATCGAGCCGGAGGTCGGCCCGCCGAGCGGCAATTTGCCGCGGTGGCGGACTCTCTCCCCGGCCTAGTACCTCCACGCGCCACTCGTACAGGCGCGCGAGGACCAGCGCCTCCAGATCCCACGGCGGCAATCCGGCAAGGAGGCTCGCCGCCTCCCCCGAGATCGTGCGGTATCCTCGGATGACCCTTATGGCGATCACCCGTTGGGACGCAATGAGGTAGTGGGCGGCAAGTCGCCTTAACCCCTGCGCCCACACCGGGGCCCCGTAAAGGGCCATCGACCGCACGACTCCCACGCTAGAGGTCTTGGGTTCGATTCCCAGATCGAGCAAAAAGTGTTATTGGGTTTTTCTATGAAATTCTCAGTAGCAGCTCGGAGTTAGGATTTGTGCCCGGTTAATGGCAATAGGCTCGCCCCCTATTACATGGGACCTAAAACATACCGGCGAACTGTGGGTGTAAATTGGTACACCTCTGCCTAACCCTTCGGGGAATACAGGCGTGATGGTATGTTATGTGTTATGTTTATTGTATAGTTTAGTTGTCAGTTTAATGCATGTGTGTGAATATCTTATTTAGAGTTAGTGGTCAATTTATTATTTAATTATATTGTGATCATATTTTATCGTTCA
Organism: Caradrina kadenii; assembly: GCA_947462355.1. NCBI lineage: Eukaryota > Metazoa > Arthropoda > Insecta > Lepidoptera > Noctuidae > Caradrina > Caradrina kadenii. The sequence goes on along the minus strand of OX381693.1, from coordinate 221,911 downwards.
AATATTCATTTATGCCGTAGTAGCTTTTGTTTATTAGAAATATTTCCAATTTATTAATAAAAGTGTTATGTTTATTCCGGTAGTTTGTTATGTAATATTATTGACATGACATAAGTACCTGACGAATGCATTTTTAATCGTGATGTTGGAATGTTTAGTCTGTTTCTGTGTGTTAGTGTAATTGTGGTTTGTGTGTCTTCTCTTTTCGTGTAACATTCTGGGTATCTGCGTACAAATTTACAAATTTCGAAAATATAAAGGTAGGTTAACTTTAATATTTTGAGCTCTTTGAAGTGGGGCCTGCAACTATCAGTTTTTTCATTAAAGCGCCTTTTTTTTTGTGTACCAGGTGGTCTGTGTAGTTTGCTAAATTTGTAAAAGTTAGTTGCTAGTTTGTAAAATCGTACTATTATGTTCTGAGAAACCTAGTTCTTCAACTGTTGTGTACATATCTTTAAATGTAAAGTTTGTAAATATCAGATCTAAATATATTGTTGTTTTTGGTGTGATCCGTGTTGGAGTTTTTATGTACTGTGTCAATTTATATTCCTGCATTAAATTTAAAAATTGATTTGTTTTTAAGTTATCAGGTAGTATATTGATATCACCTCCTACAATAATATTTACTTTCGAGTACTTATTGTTTACATATTTTAGAATTCGTTTTAATTGTTGATAAAATATTTCTTCCTCTCTTTTTTCCAGTATATAGTTATTATTAGTAATTTTTCTTTTGGCAATTCAGTAGCGCATATTTCTATAACATATTCTACAGACATACCTGCGATGTCTTCTCTGGTGTATGCAGTCTATATGTTCATGAAGGAGGATGCAGACTCCTTCGCCGCCGGGTCGACTGCTGCGACAGTAAGATGCCGCGAGTATGTATCGACTAAATTGAATGACATCCAGCTTTTCTTGCGAAAGCTAGGTTTCCGAAATACCTACCACCTTATATATAGGATTTTGGGTAAAGAAAGCCTCAAGTGTGTCCTGTTTGTTGTTAAGACTTTGGATATTCTAGAATAATATTTTAAATTATAGGTCGTTTGCGAAATGAATTAATTCTGGTTTCAGTGTTATTCGTCAGTATGGTGTCTTTTTTCTGAAATGTTGAACTTAGTTGTTGCTGTTTGCTGTAGTTGTTTGGCATGTCAATCACTTTTCCTTCTATGTATAATCTATTATTCTTGATTATTGCATGCAGGCCGTTTCTCCTGGCTTTCATCAGTTCTTCTCTCTTTTTGTGTGTTTTTATCTAAGAATTCAGATACGAACTGCCCAGTTCCCTGAAAATACTGGTTGTTGTTTAGCACGTACCTAGTCATTCTTTTGCTGAGCAACTCTACAACGAGTGGCAGGTTGTTTGGCCGATTCGGCCGATCGTTCGTTGTACGTTTATCCGATTACTAATATCATTTGACTGATAGCTGTAGCTGATGTTGCCGAGTGCCATAATCTATTTTATGGTATAATGAACGTTCACTGAAGCGGACGCAGACGAAACCTAATCTTTAATGATCGCGTTTATTCGCTGGTGTTGGCCATTACTTAGATGATGTACACACATATTAATAGTCAATGAGTTTGGAAACAGCAATACCGATATAACACAAGTTCAATGGAGACAATTCAACGTACTACATATTATTATCTTTTGACACTTTCACCAACAAATGACAGCAAGAGCAGTACGGTATTTTGTTACCCACTTACGATCCAGCTGATTGATTCCGTACTTCATCAACTTCAGTTGTCTGCACGAGCTAAACATCAATTAACAAGTCCAACATTATTTATAACTAGCTTTAGCTCGCGACTTCGTCCGCGTAGTGTTTTCACCTGCATTAGGTGACGTCTTTGGTTACGGCTATGTTCCTGTTGGTCGTAGCGTGATGTTATATAGCCTATAGCATTTCTCGATAAATGGACTATCCTACAGTTCCTGAGATTAGTATATGAACAAACTCTTCAGTATTATCATATTAGTATAGATACTCCAAATAGTGTGTTCTGTCTGACTGTCTGTGTGCCTGTCGGTGTGCCTGTCTGTGTGCCTGTCTGACTGTCTGTGCCGGTACGTATACTAGTATTGTATTTCTAAACGTCACTATTCTCACAATAACGACAGTATTCCAGATTGTTCACAAGAAACTGATATAACATGTTAAATGTCCGACTTCTTTGCCTCTAACAAATAAAATAGTTCCCTGAGGAGAATTTTTGTCTTATCAAAAAATGTACGTAGTCGTATGTAGTCGCCTTCGGGGCGTAATATTTCCTCCTCCAATGTATATTACGTGCGCGAGTACGTAAGGAATGTCTTAGCAACAGCATTAAGTACGGCTCGGCCTTACGAATACGCATTCTGATGGAAGTAATATTAAGGTAATGTATGTCTCTATTCTATTTGGCAAGGTATTTTAGGTTATTGAAGGTGAAATAGTTTGGTTTACGCGAGATAGCGCTAGCACTGTATGACGTCACAGTCTGGTGCTTAGATATGATGTGAAATGTTCAGTTAGGGAAATTGATTGATCGTTTTTAACTTAACAGTTCGTTACCTTGCCTGCAAACTGTAGACTGCCTCGTTGGCCAAGTGGTCGTAAGCGCGACTGCTACGCTAGAGGTCTTGGGTTCGATTCCCAAGTCGAACAAAAAGTGTTATTGGGTTTTTCTATGAATTTCTCAGAAGCAGCTCGGAGTTTGGATTTGAGCCCGGTTAATGGCAATAGGCTCGCCCCCTATTACATGGGACCCAAAAACATACCCGCGAACTGTGGGAGTACATTGGTACACCTCTGCCTAACCCTCTGGAGAATACAGGCGTGATGGTAGTTCGTTACCTTGACTGTACATTCAAGAGGTAAGATTGAAATGTATGTATTCCTCCACAGATGTCTCACACAGTGGTGCGAGGGAAGCCGAACGCGGCTCAGCTGTACCTGGACACAGTCCTAGACGCCATATTGATAGAGCAGGGGGTCAAACCGGACCCCACACAGAGGGAAAATGTGTCCCTCTCGCAGATCATGTTCCATTGCTTGAAGGAAAACCCTCAGGATCTTTTTATGGTAAGGTTTAAAACGTTGTAGAGATAGCGGTGTCGATCCGTGATTTCTGCCTATCCTCATGGGAGAAAGGTGTGAGTTTATGTATGTATAACGGTATTTGAGAGTACTTGTGCCATTCAGTAAGTTCCCACGGGAGCTGGCCGTGTCCCTCTCTCTCCCAGTGGCACTCAAACAATAAGTATTAACACACTATTACAAATGTCAAGATAAGATAGTAGTAGTAAAGCTTCCAACAATAGTTAATTTGTTTTGCACTTTGCACTAACAATTTATTTCTTATCACAAAGAATCCAGTTTAAGTCGGAAATAATCCGACAACCAATGTAGTGGTGTCACGGCTCAAGATAATTGCAATGCTATCGAATTAATTATAGATAAGTAGTATTTTCGCGATTACTGCATTTATACGATTACGTATCTTATGAATTAGTTACGAGTAACAGTTCGAAATAATAGTAAAAAGTTAAATATGTAATAATAATACCAGTCTATTACTGTCGAGGTGCATATTGTGAGCATGATCTCCACGCCTGCTCAAGCTGGTTGGTCGTTTTCTCATTAAAGGGCGCTCTGACCACTTGGTCATTATTTTGTATCACTTGAAATTGCTGTCGAAAAATCGAGAAGTAGATTAGTTTAATAAAATAGAACTGAAGTATTTGTTCAGTATTAGTGGCATAGCTCCGTGACGTCACCAGCTCAGTGGGATAGCGTTACAAATTGCCTAGCCGGCACGGTTATTGAGCAATTTCATCAGTTTGCAGCGCTCAATGGAAATAACTGACGCTAGAATAAAACGAGTACTGCACGGATTGTGGCGGGAGGTCTGTGTCATTTTATTAATTGAGGTCCGGTATTTTATAAAAAATCCGTATTTCCTAGTTTTTGGGGAATTTGAAAGTTAATAAATTTAACCTATCTGAAGGTCTGAGTTGTCTGCTGCATCACTAACAATAGTGAAAGAACTCCGGACACCTCCGGAGTTCATTCATAATTATTCATATTTATATATATTATCATAATTATTTCTGTCGCCAAACAGGAAATAAATGTCTAGTTACACCTAACTAGACATTTATTTCCTCTTTGGCGACAGAAATAATTTTAAAAGTGGTATATTAAACAGGACGAATCTATTTACAGCGAACTCCATCTAAATTTAAAGAAAACTAACCTGATCGTCATTATTTAGATCAATGGTGGCACCGGCATTGAGATAACAAACGAGCAGCTTCTCAAGCGTGTCATCTCGCTCTCGCGCACGCTTACATCCCGGGGTGCGAGAGGGAAATATGCTTTGCTGTTGATGAGAAACCACCAGGACATGACTGTGATCTACTTCGCAACTATGTTTGCAGGAATGGTGCCATTTATGATGGATCCTAATTGTACTGTCTGTGAGTATACCAGACTCCGATAATCTTCTTCATTAGAAAGAAGAAAGAGAAACCGTTCATTCACGTGAAAATGGCGCACATAACACAAAAATGTTTGCTCACAAAAGCATTTATGGAAGCTAAGCTAATTTTGGAGCTTCGCCCGCTTATGTTAGACCAAAAGTACTATGAATTAAATAAATAGAGATACCAAATGGTATAACATTTTTTTTTGTTGTAACAATATTTTTACGTAACAAAAAAAAATTGTTGTTTCGGGTAACCAGGTGTTCCCAGTACAGTGATGATAAGCCATTTTTTTTTCAGATGAGCTGACACATTTTCTAAAACTGATTGAGCCAAGTTGTGTGTTCTGTGACCAAGAGTTTCAAGAGATTCTTCAAGCGTCACGTCGAAATTATGAGGAGCTGAAGACTTCAGTATTGATAGTTGATGAGCCTGGAGCCATGGAGCAGTTCGCAGACGGGTACAGCGATGATGTAGGCAGCTTTCAGTAAGTGTTGTCTTTTCATCATATAAACAATAGAAAAGCTAACAGGGTCTAATTTGAACATTACTTTATCCTTAACTGCCTCGTTAGCCTAGTAGTTCTAAGCGCCACTGCTACGCTAGACGCGGTCTTGGGTTCCATACTCACGTCGAGCAAAGGGTTATTGGGTTTTTTATCAAATTCTCAGTAGCAGCTCGGAGCTAGGATTTGTGCCCGGTTAATGGCAATGGGCCCGCCCCCTCTTTTACTTGGGATCTAAACATACCGGTGAACTGTGGTTGTACATTCGCACACCTCTGCTTAACCCTTCGGAGTATTCAGGCGTGTTGGTATGTATGTATTTATTCCTCATTCACTTGTATTTCTTTCAGAGTTTCGCCAGCATCAATAGATGACCCTGTGATGCTCCTCCCGACCAGTGGCTCCACCGGAATACCCAAAGCCGCCATTATGACGCATCGGGGACTGGTGGCCCAGCTTCCCTCACCGTGGTATGTTCCAGTGCTTATTAAAATATTTGGAGATATAAATATCAATAATCCATAATAGCCTTTTACATTACGCAATGTATTAAAATTTTACAAATTTTCTTTTCAATTCATTCAAAGTCAAAGTCAAAACATCTATTGCAATTAGACCATTAAAAGGCACTTTTGATCGTCAATTACATGTTAAAATTAAATATATTGAATCTAGTTGCCCATTTCAAAAGGTAGTTTCGTATGGAGAAGAACGGGCAAGAAATTCCATACATACTCTTTTAAACAAATGTATTACATAAAGTTGTACAATTCCATAAAACTATACTGATGTCAAAACGAGCTATTAAAAATAAAAGTCACTCAAAGTACTGCAATTATATATATACTAAATTACTTGTAATATTAAATACATTTATACATTCCAAAGACAAGGAATAAGTGTGTGAGGCATACTCAAATGTAGAATTAATGTCGAAGAGAAAAATTAATAATCAAAATAAAGTACTTATATAATTAAATTAGCAACCATTCTTAGCATGTTCTTGCCGCCGTCACTGACCAATCGACTTCTAGGACTGCAGAATGGACTTCTAATTCATCTAGCCTATCACTACTGAACCAACACACCTTCAAAGAACAATAAATAGTCACTGATACATTACCTGCAGGTCTTATCAGACGCGGTTTCCGACCCCGACCGACAGAGTGATGATGTTAACGACCATTCAATGGATGACGTTCACAATATTCATCACCGCCAGCGTGGCGTACCGCATACCGATCGTCATGTCACCGAAGAAGGTGACAGTGGAGCATGTCATAGAGATGATGGCGACATATCGAGTGCGAAAACATTTAGTATCTATTTAATTTTTCACTAGTTTCTCAACAACCGTGTGTTTGTCCATCGAAATTAAGATGTACTGCGTGACGTATTCTGACGCTTTCCTTTACAATAATTTGGAATTACTCCCTTAATTGCGACTTGCTGATGTTCAAACACAATGTATATAACTACTCACACGAGCTGTATGAAAACGTTCTTCGAAAGTAACCAGCGACTGTTTCTTAAGGAGCGCGTTTTCAACCACTAACCGCCCTTTTGTTCATGAATACCTTTTTTAAATAAACTGTTTATTATTCTTAAACGTCTGTGAAGTTCTCGGAGGGAGCAATTAGTAATTTGCTAAACTTTTAAAGTAGAATTTGTTTAAGACGTGACGAGTCCTAACATTAAGGAAGATTAAGGTTTAGCGTGAAGGCAGTAATTAGAACCCCATCCAGAGTACTTCGGTTGATACTAATTACTGCTTTTAACAATATTGTACACACAGCAACATAAGTAAGTGATTGTTGTACGAAGTTATCAAGTGCTTTATATATTAAAACTTGCTAAAAGGCAACTACTGTTATCTGAGTGTAGGCTGTTTGAGCTTTCCTTATTTATACAGTATTATAATTTTGATATTAACGTCTATTAAGTTTTAATCAACAATTTTTTTAGTTAACTTATATTATTTTCACTTGTTGAGTCATACATAAAGTCGAACATGACTGTCAAACCGGGATCCATCAAATATAATGATTGTCATCAGACACCCTCGTTACAGAATTAAAGATGACCTTCTAACTAAACGTGTCCAAACACACCACAATATGCAGAATCTCACAGTTGTATTATTATTTTAAACACCGCCAATTAACATAATTACAAGTCTTGGGCTCGATTCCCAGATTAGGCAAAGTGTTATAAGGTTATTCCACTAGGATTTCATCAGTGATAGCCGTTAGTTGAAATAATATAAATATCTATGTACCTTTATAATAATGTAATGAGTATCTAGATATTACGCACAAATCTTTGGCCGATACTTTTAAAAGATACTTATCTCCATCTGGCTTCCAGCTGCTGAACAACTGCCAGATTTCTTTTATTACTAGACTGTTGAATTACGGCTCAAAATATGCTCAAAGATGCCAAATGTTTCAGATTGTTTTTAGTTACGAATAGAAAAAACCCACAAAACGCGCAGTTTGGGCGGTTTATTTAAATGTTGCGGACTTAGAACCTACTTAGAATTCCTAGCAGAAGTAATGTTGTCATTTTATTTTAATAAAAGAGGCCATATCTCAGTAACGATATTGTTGCTCCTACCTCGTCTCAAATAATACAAACATGCAGATCGTCGAGTGCGCTTTAACTATCGCTATATCATATGAACATTATTTTCCGTGCATTGTTTGGAACCTTTATGTTTAAGCCAACATATACTTTCCTGGCGCCTGCATTTGCCGTATCTATGGTGACGTTAGTACGACCAGACCAGATGAGCTCCATAGAAACCTTGCTTCTGCTTGGAGCACCGGCGACTCCGGAGCTAATGGCTTCTTTCAAAGTAAGTATTTAGCTTACTTAAGTTATGTAGAATTTTGGAATAACGAAGTTGTGAGAATAGTAGTCAGGACATGAAGTGCCTGAGACCATAGTGCACTCTTGACGTGCTGCTGTGGAGTTGTGTATAACGTGTGGAAGGCCCCCATTTGACATTTTTATACATATGACATTTTCCATACATTTTGACTGTATCGGTGTTGCACTTTTGTATAGAACAGCAGATTTTTTTTTTTAAACTCCTTACGAAAAATGTTATCTAGCCATAATAAAAGTTTTTGTCAGGATGTCTCTTCCTCCCTGTACATACTAAATAGTGGTGTAAAAGTATCGCGCCCCAGACAGGTAGCAATCGTTTGCAACGTTAATTGGTTTGAAGTATAAATCGTCCAAAAGTAATCAATTAAATGAGAAACCAATTGAGTAGTAAATACATTGTACTGGAACAGTGAAATTAGTTATACGACCATAAAAACAGTTTGAGGCCAATTGGCTATCAATTAAGATTCACATTTAGATAGCTGCCCTATTGACTTTCTTGGCAAAGTTTCTGTGCCCTAATAGACCTACTGTTGAAATGCACTGGAGGCGAGTTATAACTACCTACTTATTGTAATGTTATTGTCAAAGCATTTATTTCAATTAAAATGAAAAAGCAATTGCATACGCTAACATGCTGCCTCCTTCTGTACTGGAGTATAATTAAAAAAGATATTAGTACGTACCTGCAATGCAACCACCACTCTACATGCCAGGAGCGTGACTACGACAATCTACATGCCAGGAGCGTGACTACGACAATCTACATGCCAGGAGCGTGACTACGACAATCTACATGCCAGGAGCGTGACTACGACACTCTACATGCTAGGAGCGTGACTACGACAATCTACATGCTAGGAGCGTGACTACGACAATCTACATGCTAGGAGCGTGACTACGACAATCTACATGCTAGGAGCGTGACTACGACAATCTACATGCTAGGAGCGTGACTACGACAATCTACATGCTAGGAGCGTGACTACGACAATCTACATGCCAGGAGCGTGACTACGACAATCTACATGCCAGGAGCGTGACTACGACACTCTACATGCTAGGAGCGTGACTACGACAATCTACATGCTAGGAGCGTGACTACGACACTCTACATGCTAGGAGCGTGACTACGACAATCTACATGCTAGGAGCGTGACTACGACAATCTACATGCTAGGAGCGTGACTACGACAATCTACATGCTAGGAGCGTGACTACGACAATCTACATGCCAGGAGCGTGACTACGACACTCTACATGCCAGGAGCGTGACTACGACAATCTACATGCTAGGAGCGTGACTACGACAATCTACATGCCAGGAGCGTGACTACGACAATCTACATGCCAGGAGCGTGACTACGACAATCTACATGCTAGGAGCGTGACTACGACAATCTACATGCCAGGAGCGTGACTACGACAATCTACATGCTAGGAGCGTGACTACGACAATCTACATGCCAGGAGCGTGACTACGACAATCTACATGCTAGGAGCGTGACTACGACAATCTACATGCCAGGAGCGTGACTACGACACTCTACATGCCAGGAGCGTGACTACGACAATCTACATGCCAGGAGCGTGACTACGACACTCTACATGCCAGGAGCGTGACTACGACACTCTACATGCCAGGAGCGTGACTACGACAATCTACATGCCAGGAGCGTGACTACGACACTCTACATGCCAGGAGCGTGACTACGACAATCTACATGCCAGGAGCGTGACTACGACAATCTACATGCTAGGAGCGTGACTACGACAATCTACATGCTAGGAGCGTGACTACGACAATCTACATGCCAGGAGCGTGACTACGACACTCTACATGCCAGGAGCGTGACTACGACACTCTACATGCCAGGAGCGTGACTACGACACTCTACATGCCAGGAGCGTGACTACGACAATCTACATGCTAGGAGCGTGACTACGACAATCTACATGCTAGGAGCGTGACTACGACAATCTACATGCTAGGAGCGTGACTACGACAATCTACATGCTAGGAGCGTGACTACGACAATCTACATGCCAGGAGCGTGACTACGACACTCTACATGCCAGGAGCGTGACTACGACACTCTACATGCCAGGAGCGTGACTACGACACTCTACATGCCAGGAGCGTGACTACGACAATCTACATGCCAGGAGCGTGACTACGACACTCTACATGCCAGGAGCGTGACTACGACAATCTACATGCCAGGAGCGTGACTACGACAATCTACATGCTAGGAGCGTGACTACGACAATCTACATGCTAGGAGCGTGACTACGACAATCTACATGCCAGGAGCGTGACTACGACACTCTACATGCCAGGAGCGTGACTACGACACTCTACATGCCAGGAGCGTGACTACGACACTCTACATGCCAGGAGCGTGACTACGACAATCTACATGCTAGGAGCGTGACTACGACAATCTACATGCTAGGAGCGTGACTACGACAATCTACATGCTAGGAGCGTGACTACGACAATCTACATGCTAGGAGCGTGACTACGACAATCTACATGCCAGGAGCGTGACTACGACACTCTACATGCCAGGAGCGTGACTACGACACTCTACATGCCAGGAGCGTGACTACGACAATCTACATGCTAGGAGCGTGACTACGACAATCTACATGCTAGGAGCGTGACTACGACAATCTACATGCCAGGAGCGTGACTACGACACTCTACATGCCAGGAGCGTGACTACGACAATCTACATGCCAGGAGCGTGACTACGACAATCTACATGCCAGGAGCGTGACTACGACACTCTACATGCCAGGAGCGTGACTACGACAATCTACATGCCAGGAGCGTGACTACGACAATCTACATGCCAGGAGCGTGACTACGACAATCTACATGCTAGGAGCGTGACTACGACAATCTACATGCTAGGAGCGTGACTACGACAATCTACATGCTAGGAGCGTGACTACGACAATCTACATGCCAGGAGCGTGACTACGACACTCTACATGCCAGGAGCGTGACTACGACAATCTACATGCCAGGAGCGTGACTACGACACTCTACATGCCAGGAGCGTGACTACGACAATCTACATGCCAGGAGCGTGACTACGACAATCTACATGCCAGGAGCGTGACTACGACAATCTACATGCTAGGAGCGTGACTACGACAATCTACATGCTAGGAGCGTGACTACGACAATCTACATGCCAGGAGCGTGACTACGACACTCTACATGCCAGGAGCGTGACTACGACAATCTACATGCCAGGAGCGTGACTACGACACTCTACATGCCAGGAGCGTGACTACGACAATCTACATGCCAGGAGCGTGACTACGACAATCTACATGCCAGGAGCGTGACTACGACAATCTACATGCTAGGAGCGTGACTACGACAATCTACATGCTAGGAGCGTGACTACGACAATCTACATGCCAGGAGCGTGACTACGACAATCTACATGCTAGGAGCGTGACTACGACAATCTACATGCTAGGAGCGTGACTACGACAATCTACATGCTAGGAGCGTGACTACGACAATCTACATGCCAGGAGCGTGACTACGACCATGTTACTATTAAAGCTAACAAGTATAGTACATTGACTAAATACTGTATTATTTTTTAAGGAAAAGCTGCCGAAGACAGCACACTTATGTGACTCGTACGGCACCACAGAGACACAGGGCTTTATCGCAAGCCCCGACAAGGAGGCGCCCCTCAAGAGCAACGGACGGGTCTTCAACTTGTTTCACTACAAGGTAACTATTAAACAACACCGACACCATTGCTCCTACCGTGTGTACGTTCACCGTTAGGTATTTGATCGAGCTCAGTTACAGTTTCACACATTCATGCTTCGTTTACACATGTTACTTACACTGGCCCGTTAAAAACAATAAAAGGAGAGTCCTGCCGATGATACGGTAACAATCAAATGTTGAAAAAAACGTTTTTTACAAAAACACAACCTCCTCCCGGAACAAAAAAACAAAAACCCTTAGAAGTCGGCGGCTTTGGTTTGTTGTTTTGTATTGCTATCGACTTCCAAAGCTTTTTGTTCCGGATGGGAAATCATCAAATGACTTCTCCCCTGAGCTTGACTTCAAAATGACTTCTAAAGCTAAAGCTATTTTTCGCTTTTTAGTATCAATTTTCTGTCATCCAAATCCATGAAGGAACAGTTATACTACGTAAATTAACAAGACACCACTTAAAAGCCACAAGAAAACAAAATACGCTAATTCGTTTACTTGGATGACATATTTGTATCAGTTTGTTTACCTAACTACTAAACCAACTTCGAAAAAATTATATGGGACCACCCTTGAAGTTATGACCTATCAAACAAAAAAGAATCGTTTTGTAATTGGCGGAGTTATCACGTAATACACATACATAAAAACAAAACATACAGACGAATTAATAACCTCCTTTTTTTCGAAGTCGGTTAAAAACTTCAGTATAATGCCATTCTGTAAGCAGAAGACCATTTACTTTCTTTATTATAAGAATGTGCTGCAAGGATACGTCAATTGCATTAAAATGTATTGCGTGTTACTTCTCGCACGCCAAACATGACGCAATCTATTTTACTCTTACAATAACGGCCATCAAATGATATCGAGTGTGGCCAAGCTAGACAAACCTTTTAATGATTTGTTACTTCTATGCAATTATACTTAGCTAGCTAAATCGTGTCGTGTCCTGTGGAAGAGGGAGAGTGACATTTTGTGTCAGACGTGACAGTATTATTTAAAGATAAACCTAGTCAATGACAGCTTCAATAAAATAAAAGTTACCTCGCAAATTGTAATGGATTGGCCATTTATTGAGTCGAGAATATTTAATTTTGTAATTCTATGTAGTACTTTATTATGTATAGAGAACAAATTACATTTAGATACTTCTTAAAAATCTTCAATGGAATGAAATATAAAATGATGTATTTTCAAATATCGTTTCCGTTAGGGATAAAATCTGATCTATTAAATTGACAGCCAGTAAGCCTGTACACGTATTACCATCAATTTTCTTTGGTATCACCTAATCTATCAGACTGTACAAATCTCGGTATAATTGTCTAAATAAGATCTTTATGCCATTTTATTTTAATTGTATCCCCAATACTGGTAACTGTTGAAGATAATCATTTATTACCGACTTATTACAAAGACTTGGGTATCTTATTAGAAATAACTCATTAACAAAGCCTATACTAGAATTGCTTTAGGAATAATCTAGAATTTCTTGCGGTTGTAAAACATTATGGAAGTTTCCAGATCGTTGATGAGCAAGGTCAGGAGCTGGGTCCTAATCACAACGGAGAGCTGTGCGTTAAGGGCGTCAGCGTTATCAAGGTAATGCTTTAATTAGTTACTGATCAAGGCAATTCTTAGGTAACTGTAAAATAACGTTGAGGATTATTTATTCATGTCCTGGCAGGGTTTAGCAGACCTTCTTTAAGGTAATGGGTGTTGTAAGGCGACCATCGATACTAAAAATAATGGCAAGTCTTACAGCTAACACTGATGCTCCACAATTATTAATAAACATTATCATTTCAAGGCCAACTGCCTCGTTGGCCTAGTGGTCCTAAGCGCGACTGCTGCGCTAGAGGTCTTGGGTTCGATTCCCAGGTCGAGCATAGTCTTAATGGGCTTTTCTATGAAATTCTCAGTAGCAGCTCGTAGTTAGGATTTGTGTCCGGTTAATGGCAATAGGCTCGCCCTGTGGGACCCAAACATACTGACGAACTGTGGGTGTACATTGGTACACCACTGCCTAACCTTTCGGGGAATACAGGCGTGATGGTATGTATAATTTCAAGGTCTTGAAATTCCAGGGTTATTATAAGAACGACACATCGTACGAGGAGTCGTTTACTCCTGACGGCTGGTACAGGACCGGGGACATGTTCCACTTGGACGAGGACGAGAGACTGTCCTTCGTCGTCAGAATTAAGTTCAGCTTTAAGTTTAGGGGTGCTCAGGTAAGGAACAAGAACTTTTTCAAAAAACAATACTGCACCAATTGTTAATTTTCCAATGTGGTGAAGTAATCTGAGTCAATGGTCTGTCATCACCCACATGCGCTAAGTAAGATGTTGTTTATATTTATTCCTGCTCTACACGAGCTGTACATGTTATACGATAAACCAATTTTTTTAAATCCTACGTCTGTCGGACATTGCTTTAACCTTAGAATATATTTGAACTATTCTAATAACGCAACGTGTCAACTGACGAATGCCTCAACGGAATTGAGCAGTCTTGGGAGAGTTCTATTTCTCCGTATAAAGGAAATGTATCAGAGGTGACTCGCAACTCCCGTCTTCCTTTGTGGATTCCAGCCAAGTGTTACTATCTCCAACCCTTACCTGACCCCACCTAGATATTTTAGTATTCCCTTTCCATGCAAAGAGAGAATATAGGTCGTCAAGATTACCTAATATGTAGCAGAATGTTCGCACGAATAATGATATTATGTTAAGTAGCGCGACCCTCGTTACTCGTGACGGTGTATTACCATATTTTGTTAATTTCAAAAGAACTCCGAACACAAAACGAGGACTTTAAATATAGATTAGAGTCGTAACTAGCCTCGAACTGGCTTACTGCGGGAGCGTGTGCCCGACAATATTGTACAATGTCGGGATCTAATTTGGTTTCATTTTGTTGCTAAATGTTCTGTTTTTGGACTGTTCAGACTTCTGTTTGCAATACATTCACAATCAATTTAAGAGTTATAAAAAAATAATGCTATACTAAGATGACGCTCTCTCTCTCTCACACTGATAGTTTAATACTGCGCAGGCAACGATTTTCACTCGCCCCTTTGAGCTTACTATTTATTGTTAACTAGCTTCTGCTCGCGACTTTGTCCGCGTAGTTTTCTCATCCGCATTAAGTTACGACTTTGGTTTAGTTTTGCTCCTATTGGTCGTAGCGTAATGTTACATAGTCTATAGCCTTCCTCGATAAATTGACTATCCAACACAAAAATATTTTTTCAATTCGTACCAGTACTTCCTAAGATTAGAGCGTTCAACCAAACAAACAAACAAAATCTTCAGCTTTATAGATAATTCACTGTGAAATCGAATGAAAGTAAACATCACAAAGTGCTGTAATGCGAACGTAGATACTTATTTAAATTCAGTTTCAACACTTCAAAATATATGATGACAGGTAGCACCAGAGGAAGTGGAGCGAGTGATCAGTTCAGTACCAGGAGTGCAGGAGAGCGTCATATGTGCCACAAACGACGGACCTGCGGCGGCGGTGGTGCTGGAGCCTCTGGCTCTCGTCACCCGGGAACAGATACACGAGGCAGTCAATGGTGAGGGACTTTCACTGGCTGTCATTAATAATACAAGGCATCGTTGAACTCGCTTATTGATGGCAAAATTATTAAGCAAACTGCATCATTGGTCAACTCTCTAATAGGAATTTCTCAATGGCAGCACGGAGTTTGGACTTGTGCCCGCTACAAGCCTCGGCCCCTATAACATAGGCTCGACTATTACTCCTCTGGTTATCCGTTCGGGACTACAAGTATGATGTTATTATTTTTTTACTCAGTATTATTTATTATACCGTTAAGTAAAGGATCAGTAATGTTTTAATGTTGTCTAACGCAAGCCTCTAATGGGACACCGCCTGCAGGACAGAATGTAACAATGAGAGTAGGCTTTTATGGATATATACGAGATAGCGAACAAGGGACATCCCACATCGAACATTGCCTTCATTAGGAGATCAGACGATTCGAAGATATGCCGCAATCATGCGGGCGGATTAATATTAACCACAGTAGAATGTAGTAAAGGTTAAAGATACCGTTTTCTTTTCTTCTATAATTACCGTATTTTACTTGTGTTGGCTTAAATAATAAAAACTTATTTCCCAAAAACCTCGGAGTTTACAAAGAAACATTTTCAAACACAATGTTATTTACTTCTATTTTTGTATCTCTACATTTAGGGAAATTGTTATAATTTTCTGATTTAATAACAGTATTCCGGTAACTAGTAGGTACACATACGAACATGTAACACGTGCTACGAACAACACGAGTTGCTGCAACACACTTGCCAATTCTGAAGTTCAGTGTTATTGCAACTGGTCGAATAAAGTGCGGAACAGGAATTGCTTGCAGAAAGCTAAAACCAGCGCCGAAGCAACATGTTATGTAATTGAAAACATTACTTAAGTTTATTTATCAAAAGAATATTTGTAGTGAGGTAGAAGGTACCTACCCGGGTACCTACAGTACTGCAAATTGTATTACTATTATGTTTGTTACTAATATAGTCTATAAGAGTGGGTGTTGTAAAATAAAAGTCTATTCTATTGCTATATATGGCTTTAGGTTTGAAGTAAATAAATGCAGACAAGAGCATTTTATGGCAAACTAGCGACCCGCCCGGGACTTCGTCCGCGTGACTCATGTTACCCGCGTTAAGTTACGTCTTTCGTTACTGCTCCGCTCCCGTCTGTCGTAGCGTAATGTTATATAGCCTATGTTACTCGAGAATAATGTAGCTATCTATTGGTGAAAGAATTTTTCAAATCGGTCTATTCAATACAAACAAACAAACAATCAAATCTTTCCCCTTTATAATATTAGTATAGATTGGTGGAGAAAATGGTTGAAGCTCCAAAACGCTTGCCTAGCAGCTCTTAGACAATACTGAGTAGCTCAACAGATTCGCATTTCCTATTCTCAAAGCTGTAAGATGATCTATAATATTCACAGCCCGCCTCACGTTACAGTAACACTTCACACGCTCTTAGACAGACATGTTCAACCGTCAGCTTTTCATAAGCCAAACCACTTCTATTGCGGTTTGTCTTGAAAACACCTTCTTTTCCAAGAGTATTTCTTCAGTGTCTTTAAAAGTAAACCTTAGAACTCTACTGATACAGTTTTATTTATTTTTTCTCTTTTGTCTAGTGTAGTGGTTTGCATGTCAGATCATCACATTCAAAAATGTACTCTGCATCTCCGACTTAAAAGCTAATTTTCTTTGTCTTGTTCCAGCCACTTTGAGCGACCACAAACGGTTGCACGGAGGTATCGCATTCGTGACGTCTCTCCCTCACACGCACTCCGGCAAAATTAAGAGGAGTGAGTGTAGTCAATTGATTGCTAGTCTCCTTAAAAGTGGAGAGTGCTATTAGACTGCAGTGACTTTATCATTATTACAATAGTATTAGTTTAAAGATGTTGTTGTTAACCTTTAGTAGTAAATAAGCTAATGGCGACGACTGTTGGGAACAATCGAAACAAAAAGGCAAGCAAAGAGATTAATTAGGTTAGGTTTAAAATAAATTGGCTTACTAATTATTTTTTATATCAATGTCATCGGTCAAGAACGATGGTTTACCCGACGTGTACTGTGTAACTTTTAACACCGCTTCAAGTGTCAGTCAGTGAGATATTGTGTCATTTTCAGTAGGTACCTCAGATCATAATGAGTATTCAATTAGTATAATTAATGTAACGTTCCTCTATGTTTTTGACGTTAACTGTACCTTTTAGAAGGATGATTTTACATTAATTGCATAAAATAATGTATTTGACTAAAGTGAATGTAAAAAATAAAACCGCCATTAAAGACAATAGAAATCAGTTTTATTCTCTCAAAAACATGTTCCACATTGTACCACAAAATTGGCTGCAAATCGTGTAGTTTCCCGCCGGTAGTGCCTCCACCGAGACTTCCGAACAGATTTGGCTCACGCTTGCCATCCTAATGTCCATAGCTTTCTTTTCACATTGTAATGACTAATAATATACCATCACGCCTGTATTCCCCGAAGGGTTAGGCAGAGGTGTAACAATGTACACCCACAGTTCGCCGGTATATTTACGTCCCATGTAATAGGGGGCGAGCCTATTGCCATTAACCGGGCACAAATCCTAACTCCGAGCTGCTACTGAGAATTTCATAGAAAAACCCAATAACACTTTTTGCTCGACCTGGGAATCGAACCCAAGACCTCTAGCGTAGCAGTCGCGCTTAGGACCACTAGGCTACCGAGGCAGTTATTGGTAGTTAGAGGTATTGTAATGACTATTGATATACTACCGAGGCAGTTATTGGCAGTTAGAGGTATTGTAATGACTATTGGAATAAATTCAGCGTGTTAGCGTCACGCTAAAACGAATTTACTTTTAACTTTCAAATTTTATACAAATGACAAGAAGATGTTACGAAGATTGTTGATTTGATGTACACAGAAGGTGCAAAGAATATATCCTTTTTTTTGTTTTTTTTCTCGTGGGGAAATCCTCATGGACTGGCTGGGTGTGTCGGACTCCTACCGACTAAAACCCTACGGTGTTGCTCCAACTACTATTGACCGGGGCATTCTTCCGCACCCCGGCAGGTATTGGCCCGCCACCACCACAAGGCGGGCCCCTTCACCCGGTGCGGCCGTCATCCACTGGCCGCTTTGACTCCAGAAAAGGCGCACGGGGAACACCACGCGCGCCTTACTCTCGGGACTGTCTCTGTTCGGATGACGGACTGACCCCAAGTCCGCCGCCCGCAGGCTCTATTACACTGAGGCCGAACATCAAGCTGGGCACTCTTCCAGCGTATGCTGCGCGGTGTCTTTGGGGCAGTCCTGACAATGATGGCACCTAGACATCGTCTCCCGGTCTATGCGATGAAGGTACTTCCCGAAGCATACGTGTCCAGAAAGCACCTGCGTCAACCGGAAGGTGAGATCACCATGACGCCTCTCCGGTCACTCCTTCAACACGGAACTTACCGCCGCTATAGCGGCGTGCCCTGCGCTGGGTCGTGTAAGTCGATCCTCCCATTCCGCCACTAGGATCTGGCGGAGCTCTGCTCTGTGTGCCTCATACCCCCGAGACACTGGAGAGCGTTTGCTCCGCTCAGGCGTTTCCTTGCGCCACCGATACAGAGACGCAAGAAGTTTAGCGTCGAGATCCCAGGGCGATGATCCGGCAAAGAGGGTAGCCGCGTCGTAGGAGATCGTACGGTATCCCCTAATCACTCTGGCGGCCATCGCTCGCTGCGGCCTTCGCAGTACAGCAATGTTTTTGCCCGTACGATCCCCACGTAGACCCTTGGGCAGGTAGAATCAGGCCCCCCGAGATTGGGCAGCAGCCGCAGCCCATTAATTAAGGGGAAAAAAATATCCTTGCATTCGTCACATTCTGTATTGCCTACTTAGCAATAACTCGGCACTGATCGTATGGTAGGTCACCGTCCTTACGTTGCATAACGACAGGCCGTGTCGACCGCGCGTTCGTGTTCCACGCGCGCCTCAAAGAGATGTCAGCAAAAGGAAGGGGCCACTGAGGGCCGATGCCTGCCGGGGCTGCGGGTTGTTCG
The DNA here is from genome assembly GCA_947462355.1 of Caradrina kadenii. Lineage (NCBI taxonomy): Eukaryota > Metazoa > Arthropoda > Insecta > Lepidoptera > Noctuidae > Caradrina > Caradrina kadenii. The sequence goes on along the minus strand of OX381693.1, from coordinate 202,658 downwards.
CAAGAGATACCGCGCCCCCGGAACGCAAAGGGCACAAGAAGGAACATGTGTGGGTACTGATCGTATAAATAACAATTTGATACTATTGTTTAGTCCACGTCCATTTGCCGACTCTGCCATCCTCACTGGAAGAAACTGAATACATACCATCACGCTTATTTTCCGCGAAATGTTAGGCAGAGGTGTAAACCCTACCCGCAGTCCGCTGGCATGTTTTAGTCCCATGCATAGGGGGCAAGCCTATTGCTGTAGAAACAAACTGTTCGACACAAAATAAATACACGCCTTTGAGTGTAAGTATCTTCGTGATCAACTCTTGCTCGGACAGTCGCACACGCGAGCGGACACATACGAAACGAATCCTAGTACAAAACCGTTGGAGCTACAACGCGGAGCATATTTTAAAGAACATTAAAGTTCAGCTTTATAGAGCGAAATTTACATCTTTTTAGAGCATAAAGAGCTCACTTCTTTGAATGCAAATTGACACATTTCCAGTCTCACACAAACTCCCTACTTCACTGAATAGGATAACGTTTAGTACTCACATATTTTTTCTTTAGCACAAGACTTATAATCTTGGAGATATTCTGAGAAAACTCAAAGAGATCGTTTCCGATTTCTGTTCACGTATTTCTTTAGTCGATTGTATGGCAACACAGAAAATTACTTGCATGTTCTGAGCAACGAGCGCTAATAAATTTATACGTCTTTTGAAGAGACGGGACCTTTTACTACGACATTTACCCTATCTTGCCTTTGTACACTGCATTCTAAACAAATGACGAACGCATCGTCTTACTGCACAACCATTGCTGCTTCTATACTGCACACGAATGTGTCGAAAATGGATAACGTGCAATGTATATCGTACCAAGAGATGTGAAGGTGTTGTTTTGACAATATGTTCATAGGGTAGGGTGGGTGCAGTAATATGGCTGCTGTGCTCGCCACTTTAATTAAGGAGGTGCCAGTGGTGGCTCTACCTAATTAGTGTTGGGACACAAAGGTGACTTCGAAAAGTTAACGCATAATCCCATTACGGAATTTGGTCCAAATTATATATTTATAACAAGAGGTAAAGCAATTGTAGGTTCATTAAAATAAGGACGGAGGATTGTGTTGTGATAATGAAGGCATGGAGAGACTCGGCTGTTAATTGTTAACAAATGTGTCGTGTGAACCGCTGGTAGTGGGCTTCCTGTACTCATTAGTGGCGTTGTTTTGATGACACAGTTACGGCTGCGTTCTTTTTCACAATGCGTTATTATTGTCTGTGCATTGAATGGCAAATAACTTACGAACGGTAAATAACAATATCTTTATGTTGCAGTATCATTAAAACAGATAATAATATTTACAGCCTTAAAATTAGAAATCCATAATAAAAACAAAAAGAAACTAAAACTAAATGGCATCAAAAAACTCCTCCGCATCACCGTCAACCGGAAAAGTGCCCAAAAGACTGGCGGCATTGCCACGTTGGATGGCAATGCTTAACCTCTGGCCAAGGTAAAAGCCAGCCTTTGGGTCGCGGGAGGTTTCAACCAACCGTTTAGACAGATAATGGGTGCACATAGCTCTTGCTGCAATGATCTCTCATCGTGGATGCCAAGAAGATGAAGATGTGAAGTGTAATCGTTGCGTGCAACAGTAAACTCCCACTTCACAAGTACTACGTGTTGTAATGTTTATACAAACAATGATGTCACAAGTGGAGAGTCAGTTGTTACAATTATTATTTTTGTGTATTTAAACATTGCACAATATTTATAGCATTCAGTCAATATCAATAAATTAAAAATTATATGAATCCCAAAATGTATAGCAACGATAACTAACAGTAATTAGATCTCAGGAAATATGTACCGTAAGCTACTAAACTCTTGTGATATATGAGTATAAAACGAATGAACTAGGACTGCAGGAGTGCTAATGAACAAATGTTAATTACTAGGGATAATACAAGTATTGTACACCAGCTTTTAACATTGTACTTGTATTGTATGCAGTTGTCGCGATGAGAGGGGCACGATACTTTGTAGATTGCATTTTAGAGCAAACGTTATAATATACTTAATGGCGTGTAGCGGAAGACACATAAGGTCGGCAGACGGCAGAAGGTGTACACGAGTGTACACTAAAAAGGTACAACTGCCAATTGTTAAGTACTCCAAGAGCACCCTGAACAGTCCAGGCGTTTCAAAGTGTCCCCCTAAGCCTGACCATTGTCCATCAAAATAATGAGCCATGTACATTAATTAATATATCGGTTGCAAAGTAAACAAGTGATGCGAAACAAAGTTGTGACGTTTGAGCAGGTAGCCGCACCGGTTACCGGCCAGGGGTAATGCATAATTAAGGTAAATTCACCAACTTCCTAATTCACTAGTTGTTTGTTCCACCGCTATAGTTGAAGGCTGCCCAAAAGTAAAGGTGTTTGTTCTACTAAATTGATATTGTCTTTAAGTTTTGATTAGGTTTTCGTGATGGGGATTCCCTTTGAAGGGAGGTTGAGGACTTTGTACAAAGTGTTGTACAATTAATATTTACGTTAAGCTGTTGAAATGGCATGTGTTTACATCGAACCGGGCGGAGTGAGTCGAGCGCGGCACGTTACGCGGCAGATGCTCGTTTGGTATAGAAATCTGTTAGTGCCATTCAAATTATTGAAACGTATGCAGTCGGTATACCGCGGGGTAATTTAGAGATTGTTTCTGTTTAACTAGATTTATGCAAGTCCTAGTGGCTGCATATTTACGTGTTCTGTTACATTTCAAATTATGTTACAGTTTGCAATCTATGAAGACTCTTTAACAGTCGATCGTTAACATTTAACTGACCAATTATTATTTCACTACAGTCGAGCATCATGTGAACGTGATCATAAAAATAATAGACATTGAAATGACAGCATGACAACAACGTCACCGTCGGAATTCAATGCGGAATTCGAAGTTTGTAATTTGAATTCGACCGGCAACCGTTACACGCTGTGCAATATGGCTGCCGATCACAACTTATCCGCTCACATAAAATTCCGCTTGATAGTAGCAATTTATGTCAGTCTAAAACTAATCTCTTAACAGTTGCAAAAAACTATAAAATTCACAATACGTACCGTTAAATAAAATGAGATACTTTGGTTGGCTCTTAACAATCCGGCAAGGACGGTGAAAGCCATCGTAGCCGTATCGTAATTGTATGTACCGAATACATCCTGGCTCCATTTACCAAGACTGCCAGTGGCTTAGCTAACAGACACCGTGTACGTATCGTGTAGGCCGAATATAGGTACGTCGGAGTTGCAACCGGCTGCCCCGGATATAGCTGGAATTCTTGACGTAGGTCAACTATAAGCTGCATATTGTAACGAAATAAGAGACATTTATGTAATCTGCTGGTTGTTTACCATAAATGATTTAAATATTTAGATAATTATGGACATAAATGTTCATTAACACCTAGTATTTATTGTAAAACAGCTTTATTTGATTCAATAGTCAGAAATGCTGGGCTTGCTATAAACGCTGAATATTGTAAGTATATCATAAATATAATATGTAGAATATTCGCCCATTCGCCACAAAAAAGTATACCTACCATTATTCTTAGATTACCATATTATTTCAGACGTTCAAACAGCCATTTCGGCCAAACTTTTACAAAAAAAAAACTTTAATCTCTATCAAAAAGTCGAATAAAATCTTCAGCAAAAGGTATTTGTTAACCCCCAAACGTTCTTCTCCAGCAACATTCTTTCACAAATTACTTTGTGAACCCTTTTTTGTTTGAATTTATGACCTCCGAGTTGACGAGTTTCAAACTGTTTTAAAGTGAATCGAATTACGGCTGCCTCGCTGCCAGCCGCACTGTGCGCTGCATACTGAACAACGCGACAACACTGTGGTGTTACACCTTTATCTTCTAATATCACACTTTGTGTTAAAAGTTGACGTGTTCATGATTTTGGTTGCAGGCTGTTCGCATACACATTCTACCTGCTCCTAGGGAAAAGGTTTACTATAACTAAAAATATCACAAATAAAGCCCATGGCTTTTGACATATGTTTTCTACGTAGGTGTAACAGTAACTTCCAGTGGTGGAACTAATTCTTAACGGGTAACAGATGAAGTTTCAGCGGCTGTAGCAGAACTCATTAAAGAAGTGCTCCTAAGAAGTGTGCTCGTTATACAAGTGCCGCGGCAGTACCACACTGTACCTATTTTTGCCACTGAGCAGTTTTGTTGTAGCGATTCTGAAGGATGAGTTCGTGTTTTTAAAGATGGGCTTTAGAAAATCTCCACCGGTTGGTAAATGTCGGAGTGAGTGTCAACCTATAAAAAGCCAGGTTTATTCAAGGGTCTATTCAAGCAATTTCCAGCGTAAAAACCGTTTAAGAAATCGCTTATAAAGGCCATAGGGGATCCCTAACGTAAACTCGAGGATTATATTTTTATTAGACTCCTTACCGCCTTTGTGCGCCTGGTAGCTGCCGAGGTAAACATCACGTCGTTACGGAAGGTCGTCTTTAGATATTTAGAACGCTCGTCTTCGTGTAAAACATTATATTTACATGAATTTATTATTCTACTCAACATGTCCTTGGAAAAATGAACATATTTCTTGCTGTATGCTAACACGCATTTATTTCCCTGAGTCTGAGGCGTATACACTACCCCTGTACTTACACGAAATGTTGAAAACAATAATTATGTAAATCAGGACAATTAATTATTCCGCTTGAGTGCAATAGAGATCAGTGTGTGCGGTCACACCACAATCCTAGCTGAGCCTTCTCTACGGTAACTAACCCTCTCATTACTTATGTAGGTGTTGGTCTTTCAGCCGTACTTCCTGATCGTAGTCACATTCAGTGGTTTCAAGGTGAAGGCGACTCGACACGAACTTACGACACGTGTTTCATAGCACTCATACAACCTCTCTGTAAACAGTAGTACCTGCGAGGTGCTCTTATTTACCGGTTGTTTTCTACACAAGCTGGCGCTATCCTCGTAGTTTTGTTAGTATTGATAATGATGTAGCGCGGAACACTTCTACTGATGTATGTACCTAGTATACTGAGTTCTATTGTATCTCAGACTTTGTATCTTAGGCTAACATTTTGAGAATAGAAGAACGTTGACCGTAACAAAGCTTGTATAATTATTGTTTATACAATTCATACTTGCTAGCTTCAATTCCATTTTAAAAGGCACTTTTGTCTCTGACGTCTGAGTGTGATTGCTGGTTTTTGGGCCGCCGACGCTGCACGCAATTGGTCCATCAGTCGGACAGACCGTGTGCAGCGTCGGCGATCCAAAAAACCCCGAAAGGAACCCAAAATCCCAAATATTAACTTGACATTTGTGTTCACGACTGGTGGCGACTACTATAAATACGAATATACATTAAAGATTCCAACATTACCGGCGTAGCCTGTGACGAACACAGCACACGGAACACTTTCCCTTCAAACGAACACAAACAAAAACACGGCATCATCGCAATGAATAGTTTCGCTTCAATTAGCGCGGTGTTTCACCCTTGTCAATGTAGCCGCACCCTAATATAACTCCCGTGATGCCCCTTGATTAATGCTTGATGAGCAGCCACTAGGGCGGCAGCAGAAGGCCCGCTGTGCGCTTACGTGGCAACCAAACAAACACAGACATGAATTACTGAAGCACTTATGTTCCAAGTTTTTTTTTGTAAAGCAAGCAAGCATAGTTCTTCCAATAAACAAGCACTACTGTACTATACACATGTAACCAGGTAGTTTGAAGGTTACCAAGTCATTGTCAATGTGTTATGATTGCGCTATGTTCGCTTCACCCACCGTTCTATTTAACTCTACGACTAATAGAGCAACCTTTAATCTAACAAATTGTCTCCTATTTCTTTATTATTTGTTTCCTGACTATCTTCATTAGTTTTTCTAACTCCTTTCATTCATTTTTTCTTCGTTATTTCTTTAACTTCCTTAGCTTCAGCTCGGCGCGAGTGGTAGTTCTGTGGCTGTGTGTCACGTGGTTAGGTGCTGGAAAGGGCTAATAATAACAGGCTTAATCGCCTAATATCGCTTTATGTAAGGGATTGCGATGGGTCCTCGTATGTAAGGTGTCTGAAGGTAAGGGGAAATAGGGTCATGTTGGCATTACTCGTTAATGGCATTGTGCTGGACACAAAGTCATTGTAAGCACGCTCTACTGCCTCGTCGGCGCCGGCTATCTTCATAATTTGAGTTAGCACTTGTCTGCTCTGAAATAATAACAAAAGTGTTATTTCATTTGTTTCTAATATAAGTCAAAACACTCCCTCAGGCCTTACCGAACCTCACGAGTGTTTGTAAGATCCACATTCTGCAGTCACGAAATGTAAAAACGTATTTTAAGTCGAATAGGTACATGTTTTATGAATAATGTTTGTTATATATTCAATACAAAAGGTTCAATCAACCAATGACTACTAAATAAAATAAACAATGTCACAGTAGATTGACTCGAGCTCGTAAATAGTCGAGACATTCAATATTTTCCTTTACTTTCTCCATAAACATTTGGAGTATCAATAAGAATAAATTAAATTTATAACAAAGGTGAAAATGTTTTACGAAAGTATTCAAGAATAAAAAGGATTGACAGCCCGTCAGCTACACGTCAACCTTTCAAACTCCACATCGAAAAGCGTAATCCTATTGGCTGACACGTTCACAAATCTATAGTAATTAATGACACAATTATAAGTGGCTAGGGCTGGCACTCTTGTAAAACCTACCCAAGTTTGTGTAACTAGTTGAAAACGTTTTCAATTTATATTATGAGTTAGTCTGAGAGTTTCGAGTGTAATATTGTAATGAGTTTGCTATTGCCGCCCCGTTAGAAGTTAGTTTTACGTTGGGATTTACATTTAGAAATTATTAATAGTTCCATTGAATTTTGATAAGAATTGTAGGTTTGAATGTTGTGTAAAACAATTAGAGGCTTGTATTTGTTGATGAAATAATGAAAACATAACATGTATTGATATTATTTAAGTTCCAGAATTGGACAGGTATATAGTATAATTTTGGAGATAGTGGCTTGTTTGTTACCCCTTTGGCTATCGTAAAAGCTGACACTTATCTCAAGAGAGTTGGAAGTAGCCCGTGTTTGAGTGCACATTGCTCTAACGCGGTCGCTCTATCGACTTTGTATTGTTCAGGTTTATTTAAAGTTTCAAAACGTACTATGAATAGCAAGGCGTACCCTAAGCAAACATGTAGGCACCACATCACAATCACAGTGTGTTTTTCTGTTCATGTACATGATTAGCAGTGAACTGTGACGTCATTTGACACTTAATTCATAGAAACCTGATCCCTCATGTTCAATCATGTCTGTGATTCCAGGAATAGGACAGACGTTTCCAAACAGTCTTAATGGAGGCAGTTAAAGTAATTAGCGGTGAGAGTCGGGTTTAATCCGAGCGGCGCGTGCACAACGCGGTGTGACAATTAGTTGAGACGGTTGACACACGCGCGGGGAGCGTGACGCGACACGTTGCGGTTTGTTCCGAATTCACTTGTTTGTTCGAGTACATTAAGAGCAGGTAATGAAGAGGCGTAGATTTGTGAGCCTGGCTGGCTGCCCAGGCTGTCATCAGAGTGAACGAGCATCGTTATCAATGCTTGTCCCGTCTCTACTGAGAAAAGGTATTTTCCCTGCCGAGACAAAGTTATATTACAGATTTATCCTGGGTCTCGAGTATTTAACACTTCATTTATAGCAAAGACCCCTTTAAAACTGTCATCGTTATTAAAGGCGTTGAAGTATCGTAACAAACCTTTGCGGAACTAATTAGCTTGGATGAAATCGTACTGTTAATCTTCACATAAACGACACGACATTAAAAAAGAACTTCTAAAATATATCGTAACGAATGCTTAAGATGCTATTCACCATAACTCATCTCACACAACACAGAAGTCGAGTTACGAGAAAACTTTGAGTAGATTGTTTTGAGAAAGTTAAAATTGCTATAAAACTTGTGTAGTACTTACGTATTCTGAAGATGAATGGAACTACCATGTTTATGATATTTTGTCACATTTGGGTATAATCTCCTCAACCATTAACCATTGTGAGTGTGTTATAGCATTGTCAGTGTATCTTTCAAATTCGTCTGAGTTGACAAAATCAACACTACGTGTGGTTATCACGGCTTTCAATGCAGCCGAAGCGATCGCTCCCTAGGATGGATGATTTAGGAACTGCCCTGGCATGGTCTCGACTGTTCAAATTGACCTCTCCATGTATGGCGGCCATCATTCCAGGTGAGTAACATTCAACCCCTTTGCATAATAACACGAGGCTCGAGTGTCGTAAAAGATAACTAAGGGATTAATTACATCAGGAAGTCAGGTAGCAGTGTCCTCCTGCTAGCATAAACAGTTTACGATCACTGAACCGCCTGGCAAGTGTTAATTACAGTCATTAGGAAGTCCATGTTTGCGCATTTACGTTCCCTCTTCAGCCCTGCTTCTCTGATTAAAGGCAGGTTTCGGTGATCGTTGTATTCGTATATTTCAGCTCTCTTCAGATTCTGAATTACTGAGGTACACTGGCGCGTGCCCGTGCTAAACAATATGCTGCGTGTTTCAAACAGGTTCTGATGTAAAACTAAAGTAGTTTTCAAGCGTTCAGTCCTGAGGGAACTATGTTGGTAGAACTCGTCGCATGCAGTGCAGCCAAAGGTACTCTCTGCCTTCTGAAAATTCGCTAATTATCGTTCATTGCAGACTGACCTGTAAGTGTATAAAGTTCTATAATAATACACCCACCGCTTCTTGCAACTATAACCTGCTTTTATAACAAATGATTTTTTTGTTAATATTTTATCTATTGCTTTTTACTTTTACCCTCTTTGTTATAGATCGCGCCCACGCACGTACCATTTCAGTGTTTGTTAAAGTCATGCTCATCTACAGTTGAACATAATTTAGCCGTCATTTCTTAAGTATTGTAATACTTTGTATATATTTATATTAATGTAGTTTTTATGCAAGTTCTGTATGTGTAATCGTACCTTTACGTGTAATCCTCTATAAAAAATATTGTTAAACATCTCCACATGAAACAATCTTTAGGACCCTTACATTCAATGTGTTTTTCTTGTAAACGAGTATGAGATTCAAAAGTACCTTTTAATGAATAATGTGACTTTGTTTTTACTAATCGATCCGAGTTACCCATCATACTATAAACGACTACTTCTTCCTATTCTTTTCGAGTCGATGATTTTAGATAATCGTATAATTTTCCTATTGCTGCCATTAACATACAACAACTCTAAAGTAAATAGTTGCATTGTCTCAACTTTGATATAATTATTGTACTGCGTGTAAGTTCTCGTCTCAAGTACTACGTATTATTATGATAGTCTCGTATTATTATGATAGCGCAGCGGGTGCTCGGCTCGGCAATGGATCGGTTGCTAAGCCGAGACTCTCGTAATGGAGTGGCCAGCCTGTCTCCACCACCGACCGACAATTTTTAATGGTACCACCATCTTGCGGCATTGTCTTTGCAGGGCTCAGGAATCTTCATTGTTCTTTAAAATTGGAGTTGAAAGTATGAAGATTAATCAAAGAATTTTAGCAATATTAATTCTTTCCACGTGTACTATATTGTCTTATCTTTAATTACGTTTTACATTCCGTTTGTGGTAATCACTCATTCAGCGATCAAACCTTATGATGACAATTGATTAGTATCAAATAATTCACAGATAAATATAATAATGCGTAGCTACGTGACAATAGATTAAGCTCGATAGACTTTTGAGCTCGGGAGATTCATTCATAATGTAATGTCGTCATAAAAGAGACGAATTCATAACTTTGTTTATTTTAATTAATGTTCGAAATAACAAATGGTTAACTTTACATTTGGTGTACAATAAACAGGCTGAGGTAGTTCCTGTTGTTAATTATTTCCAGAAGAACACTATAAATCTTATTTAATGAACTTATTTGCACAAATTGAAGTGGTCGAGAGATGAATTGCTTATTAAGCCGTCTTCGAGCGGACACGGGCGCGGGTTGCGATCGACCCCTCGGCTGAATGGGGTGCACAGCTACCCCGCGCCAAAGGCTGATTGATTGGGCCCCGTAAGAGTGATGGCGTGCTGTAGCTGCGGATAGTGTCTTCTTTATGAGGTAATGTAATTAAGTGTTTTGTGATTAATTCGAAAGGTAAGGGTTATTCGGTGATTGTGAACAATGATTGGAGCTTTAAATAATGATGTTTGTGTAAAGAGATTGTGTTGGAGCTCCCGACATTATTATTAGCTGCTACCCGTAGCAACGTCTCTCGGTGTGTTTGTCTGTGTGTTAGCACGGTTGTAAATCGGAAACCACTAAGATTTGTAGTGCATTACAATATAATAATAGTGTTTGACCGGGGCACAGGTAGTGGTATAGGAACTCGGGTTGGTTTAACTGTGTCCAACTATATTTTAATAGTTCATTAATTAAAATTAAAATCGGATTAACTGTTCTAAAATTTAAAGAAAAGATATTACTTCCAATATTTTTTTTTTATATTGATCTCAGCGTTTGATTTCGATAGAAACAGCAGTTACCTATTGAAAATGTTAAAAGAATTACCTCAAAAACATCAACAATTTAAAGTTAGAACACCTTCCCCTGTACCAACTCTCCTCCAACATCTATTGCTCCACAAACACACAAAACGCAGATGTTACCCGAATCAAACTGCGGCTAATAATCGTCGCCTCTCCGCGTATCAAAGCGAGCCAGGATTTATTATTATTCGCACAGTCATTTGTTATTCAAAATGACATTAGGATAATTCTGAGGGCTGTAGAAAAACAAAACGGGGTATTCACCCTAATAGCTAAGTACAGAAGGTACACTTTGATTACATGCTCAAGTGATGCTACACCAGCCATTTCAATTATTTATCAATTTATTTTTACGTTTACAGGTCGACTTCCTCCATGATTGACTATCTGAATATTATATAGTCCAGTAGACGAATGGATATGATTAGGTATGTAGCATTTTGCTGGTCTAAACAGCTCGACATTGGGAGAGCAACACCTGGATTTAAAGGTATGTTAGCGGCAGAGATTGGTTCCCTGAAATAACAGCAACCTGACAGCAGTTGGTTGATTTATTTACTTTACGGTAACCAGATGTACCTAAGAGTGTAAAACAGACCTTCTTTTTACTTTCCGTGATACTATGCTAATGATTGGCCGGTTGGTCCTAGGGTTGGCACGACGGACAGCTTGAACAAGAAAACTGACGGCGGCTGGCTGGCTCGGCTCGAACGAATTGAATAAATAATTCATGAGCAGTGGCTAAGATGCTAGGGTTGCCATAGCGCTAGGACTTAACTTCTTATTTGAAAAGCTTTCGCGCCCTAACATTTAATTTGAGATTGAAATTGTGAAGTTGAAAAGTAGATTGTAATGACTTGTGGTTGTCGTGAGCGTAGTAGACAGCGAACCATGCACGACCTGTGACGTTATCGTGGGTTACGGAACTATTTGACAACTTATAATAGTAGTGTGGCAGTTGTAAAAACTTTTACGGTCAGAAGTAAAAAATTAAAAGCAATAAAAGCTCCCAAAAACGAATCCACATAGAATAGATAGTTTGTTAGATCTGTACAGAGTATTAGGTGACTCCTTGTCTAAAGGATTTGAGCCTAATCCCCTCAGCCGGGATTAGGGACACAATGTGGAACATCAACAACTGTGTGAGCAACACATATATCGCAGTGATGTGCACGAGGACGGAGGAGGCGGGGGGGGGGGGGGGGGGCTTGTTAACTTAGGAACTGTTTGAGCTATATCGAGACTTGTTCAACTTGGAGCCGTAATGTAAAGTAATTTCAGAGAGGAAATTAACTTCCTTCTAAGTTATTTGTTTGCAAATACTAAAGGGATTACTACTGCCTCGTTTAGCGATCACATTAAATGTATCTCAAAGCTCAAAGTTAGTCGTAAACTTCAGTTCTTTATTTTATTAACATCTGAACCCGAGGGCTATTTGGTGAACCACTGCAAGTAATGGTTGCTAAGGAATACCACCCGATGCAATGGAATCAGTACAAGGAGATTCCGATCTTTATGTAAACCATGATCGATACTAAGAGTGGTTCAGTTGTTTTTCACCATACATTCTCCTGTTGTCAAGTACCTAAAGTGGTTGATATTCAATTAACTTTGTAAACTTCATTCCCTTACTCCTCCGTCTACGTTATCTTATCCCTGTGTTAGGGATTCATTTCCTGAGCGACTCGTCTCGGGTAATCTATCTTCTTTTACATTTATAATATTTTTATTTATTTATCTTTACAGAGAGCTTGGACCTAAACAAGTAGGCGTCTAAGGTAATTAAGTTCAGAGGAAGAACAGACGCTCTTCAGAATTAGGATAATAAAAAATATGTAAAAAACATTACGATTTAATGTATATATATAAATTATCTCATTCTTCCAGAAAACTGAATTTGGTAAGACATAATGTCAAGTTAGTTTCGGATCGCAGATTGACCAGTCTAATGAACAGCAATATGTTCAAGTAGTTGTAATTGTTAATGAACTGATCGAACCGTATTAACTGGACAACAAAATATGACGAGAAGGTCTTTGTAGTATTCAGCTAACAGAACTGAGAGGGAACAATGAAGAAAGGTGTCGTAGCACCGTGAGGTAAGTGAGTAGCTCTTCCCTTTATTACTTTCTGTACAAAATGGCAGTGGAAGTGTAACACAATCAACGTTCAAAGACAATTACGAAAACAACGAAACTATTCAAGATTCATTAATTAACAAACCTAAAAAACTAATCACAATGAAAGGTTCTAAATGGAAATTACACAAACATGATGCTGCTTCCGTACCAGGAAAACACGAGAGAACGTGAGACGAAGGAAAAGCTCACCACGTATCTAATTTTGAAATAACTGGTAACTATTCCGGTCTAAATAACACTGAGCAAACTTGATGAGAGGCTTGCGATGTACGAGTAGCCGAGTACCAGGGCAGCAGTGCTGCGACAGAGCAACGAGGACAGATGCGGTTGTGTAATGAGTGGCTTCCTTCGCTTATTACTTGCTGTACAGAATGGCAGGGAAATTAAGGTCGCTGTGTGTCACACCGGAGCGACATTATACAATCAGCTCTTATTGTTTTAATAGCCATTTGTGTCAGACTGCAGAGAATGGGCCTCCCTTCCTGACTTCCACTTACCTCTCTATCGCTGTTTGTGACTAATATTTTTTCTTAAGTAATTATTCACGTTGCCATTTTTGTAATTACATTCTGCTAGAGTTTATCATCGTTTCTCTTGAGTATGTAAATGATGCCATTAAAAATAAAAGTGGAACCATTACCCCGATGCAATAGATACAGACTAAAATTAAATTTTGTAAATATCTTGCGAAACCGGTATAAGTTCCGCCACGGTGTGTAAAGCGGCCAATGTGTGCTTGATAATTGGACTCGTTAATTTTAATTTTTGAAGACCCAGTGTAAATGGCTCTCTAGTTAAGTTTAAATACCCAACCTTTTAATAAGGGAACTCAATGATTGCTTAATTTGCAAACATTTTATTTTATAGCGTGGATAAAGCTTTTAACTGCTTTGCTCGCATAAGAAACGTTCTTGATATACCTAAAGAAATTTAATTTTCTTTCATTATAGTGCCAAATCGATACTTTGTTTTTCCATGACGACAGTCACACAAGAAACTAACATCGATACATTGATACGCGAATATAGATAGTGTTAAAATATAATTCATCATTGAACTGATGACGACAAGCTATTTGGATACAAGACTATCTACTGGCTTGATCTATTCAAAGAGAAAGGTACTTAGACGCAATGGTAATAAAAGTCAATTCAGAAAGTAGGGAGAAGAAGTAAAGTTGGTAAAGAATCACTTGTCAAAGTATCCAGATTGTTCAGTGGCGAGAGGCTCTCGTAGTTATACGAACCCATAGAGATCTGTGTTTATCTAACCTATTAACTGGTTAAGGGCTGGTTTCTTGAACAACGTTTGTAATCTAAAGTTTTTTGTTACTTTCTCTGGCAGTAGAGAACATCGTGTTTACTGGTACGGTTTATTTACTTCTTACGATTATATAAATTGTCAACTTTTTTATTGACAGTTTTAGGGTTCCCAGAACATATAAAAAGAACCGATGAAAGTACCCCAGGCCCCAACTTGACTTCGGGAATCTGAAGATACAAAATAATCATATGCTTATAATGTATCATCCCCAAAGTTCAAAGGTTTAAAACTAGGCATTGTAACACGACAATTGGTCGTCGATAGCAAGACGTCACCTTTCCTCTATGGAGGCTCAGTAATTGAGTTGAACCAGGGTTCGCCTAGTAATTGTGATAACCGTTTGGTTAGCGGTCAGTCCACGATAATCGCTGTAATAACCCCGCCTCGCTGGAAGTACACCGCGAGCTGTCACTAAAGCGGGACATACTCGTACAAGTGGCGATTATTTGGTGGAAGAGTCGAGATCGAACGCAGTGCAGAGTCTAGGTACTGTACGTGAAATTACCAGTCAACTATCGCTTTGACTCGCTGCTTTAGAAAAGTTAGTATATTCAAGTTCTTCAGCGTGTTTTGTCTTTAAATTGAAACTGCGATTCTTATAACTCATGACGAGGTATAGGTGCGACACTGATCCGAAGCAACTACTATGCAACTGCTGACTAATCGCCACATACACAGCAAGCCTTATAGGCAAATTAGTTTAATGAACATGCGCAGGGTTAACGATGGTAAACACGCATTTAATATAACGTATAACATAACGTTGGAGTGCACCAGCTGTGTAACGTGCCGTCAGCTAATATCACAATGATGCGTGTGTTTGTGGAGATGTTAGTGTTGTGCTTTCAGCAAATAAGCTTGTGGAGGACTCAGTCTGTTGTTCCATTACTGGTGCATTTAAAATGACAACAGAGTTCAGGTAGATAGAAAGGTTTTAATTGAATCTCGCCTCCTTTTTTCATTGTTTCTATATCAACCACAATTCCTATTTTGGCGTAAAGGGAAGTACTTACTCGCTACCCTAAGTACTTGTCAATGGTTAGAATAACACATGTACCTACTTAAGTATTAAAAACACAAAATGAAAAATTTTAACGCATGAACCGATTTCCATCAAACATAGCTAAGAGCACTCCCGACTAATTCACCTTTCATTCGACTTTCAAACAAAAAAAACAAAATCAAAATCGGTTCATGCGTTTGGAAGCTACGATGTCACAAATAGACACACACACACACGTCACACTTATAATACCCCGTCGTATTTGCGTCGAGGGTTAAAAACAATTTCAATAAGCATCCAAGCAACTGACATCTGTACTTTTTTTTTATCCTGATGCCGCTGAAACATCAAAGACGACACAACATGATTAATCCAGATTACACACTCCTTTATTACAGCACTTAGGGCCACTCACTAGTGGGCAAGTTAACCACATTACCATGTCAACCACGAGTCAAAGGGTAATCGCGTTAACCGGTCGCGAAGCTCGTCCGGAGCTCATCCGGCCCGGATACGAGGACGTAATTAAATCAAAATAATTTAATGCTGCATTTTTGACGCATGCATTTATAAGTGTTATTTTAATGCGGTCATAAAATGAACTTTCATTAAAACAATTTTTAATATGACATAGAATAAATGAATATAACATGATTGTGGAATTATTAATGTATTCACAAAATAGCATAAATTGTAAAACTGCTTTTATGTAGAATGTCATGCTAAAATTAAATATTATATCCGCATTACTACCGTTTCATTAGTCCTCTCCGATTTACTGTAAGATCATTTTTGATTTTATTGATCTTGTTTATTGTAATTATTCTTGTTTCCATTTCCCCCTTCTTGCTTGCTTTAGAATATATTTCCGTAACAGCCCTAATAATTGAACTCTCAAAAAATAGCATCGGATACAATCTCCCCAGCTCTCTGGCACTTGCCAGGATATATTCAATACTGCTGTAAGTTACTGGCGATACTGCTAGTTGCAGCAGTATTCACAGCCTGACATTGATGTAGCACATATTTTTATTAAGTTTTTGTGCTCATTTGTTACCGTGATGCATGGCCACTGCGCTCACTGTGCTATTGTTTAGAGATGTATTGCACTGAACTACGATTGTGCAATGAGTTGTAAACTACAAAGCAGACTTCTTCGTATGTTCTGTAGAAGATCAAATAAATACATCAGTCTGTTGAATAAAACGTTTATTTTACATTTTCAATGTTATGAGCTGACTCATGTGTTATGTACGTAGTGATCATTATAATGTCGAAAAATAAATACAAAATTATAGAGAACAGTTACATAATGTACTTACTTACACTATGGTCAAAGATAACACAGTCAATAAATCAGGACTGTTATCATCAATCAATTGTGGGCAAATGTATGATAAACACGCGTCATCTCAGCATTGCAGACAAGCCTCTGCCGCTTCCTTGCAATAGAATCTAATTTATATTGTAACTATATCAACTTTAACCAAATCGTAGTAAATTAGTCAGTCGTACGTTAACACCCACCAGCTGGGTGAACTTTCATATATTTTCATTTACAGGCATTTATGCTAATCGTGGAAGCCACCGCGTGTTGCCACCGTGCTCACCATACATTACTGTTTTTGCTGACGTAGTTGTATGTAGTTAAAGCCAAATCATTTCAACTGGGCCATTAAAAGGCACTTATGAACATCATCTGTGGAATAGAATTGAATCTAGTTGCCTTTTCCAAAACATAATATCGTATGAGGCAGCACGGGAAACGCCATTAACATAAAATATGTTTTATAATATTTTGTATACAGTTAATAATATCTGTATTCCAAGGTGTTTACTCAACGCGGAACAACCACAACTCGTCAAGAAGGCTACATCAGTCACCTGTCGGCTGTCATCATAATCCCATTTACACGCGATACAACGTTGTGTGGGCGTTCAGAGAAAACGCCAAGAAAATGGAATTATTTATATGTTCAGTATTTATATTTACATGATACCTACCTTGTACCAGACCGGCTTGTATTACTAATGCTTTTAATGATGATTATTATTATTAGAAATAATTTCATTTATCGTTCGCCTGTGTATTATTTAGAATATTGTATTTGATTTTACATTCCCTTCAACTTGCAGTGTTTCAAGCTATTTATTGCTCTACTTTATAGATATTCTTTACTCAAAAGATTTGACTAGATTTTTCACAATGTCATTTACCATCAACTTAATTGGCTATTGTTTTATTGCGGGGAGCTCGTTTGTCTTAAACATTTTCTTAAATCATAATAAATAAGCAAAATGTACCTTGAGCTTAAGTAATCTGGCTGTTCAATACGAGTATATAATATATACGTCACTTAATAGGCCATCAGTCCTGTTAAGGTTGTAATATCCCAAGAGTTCATTCATTAGAGTTTAGTGCGAGTTGTTAGTTATAAAACAACGCTCTTACTCCCAGTACCAAAACGTTAAACTTTATATCTTCTGCACAAAAATGTAGAAGCAAGCGTAATGTTAAAATAAACATTAATTAAATAGTTCCCAGCATTCATACACATGAACAAAAGAGAATTTTCACTAATTTCAATAAAAACGGGGCGAAGTTCCCGCAAACACCGTAAAACAAAGATTATGTAAATTAGGGTCGGCACAAACTAGCGCCGAGTTCTAACAACTTATAGTTTATTCAGCTTCTTGTTATTTCAAGTTATGCCAAAAATAAGTCCGTTAAGGAGAATATGCTTTCGATTTAACCTACATTTGATACAACATACCTGTTCATAATTATGAAACAAATCGTTTGTACGTTTGACATTTATTTTATTTACAATTGGGACATAACAGTCTACCTACATAAAGAGATTGTGTTTTTCTCAATCCTTTTTTTTCACGTTGTCCTACATAGTAGGTACATTAATGTTATTATAGTTGAATCATTTGAAATAATTATGAACTGCCCCGTTGGTCTCGTGGTCGCAAGTGCGACTGATGAGCGTGGGGTTCGATTCCCAGGTCGGGCAAAAACTGTTATTGGGTTTTTCTATTAAGATATCCGCACCCCGTAGTTTGGAAGTTGGTGGTGTGACACCGCCGTGTCTGGGAAAGCACATAAAGCCGTTGGTCCCGGCTGTCATTTGTGGATCTTTGACCGTCGTTACGGATAGTCAGAAGCCAGAGGTCTGACAACCAGTCTTACCAAGAGGTATCGTGTTGCCCAGTAACTGGGTTCTGGAGGTCAGAGAGACAGTCGCTCCATGTAAAACAATGGTACTCTGCTGTATCCGGTTAGACTGGAAGCTGACCCCAACATAGTTGGGAAAAGGCTAAGTAGATGATGATGTATAAAAATAATTACATGAATATTATATTATAAATCAACGTTAAATGTCGTCAGTGTAATATTTGTACCCGAGCGCCGGGCGATGGGCGGCGACGGGATCGTAAGTAATTAACTTTATGGCCTTTCGCAGTAATTGTGAAAATGTTAACTTGCCGAATTTTGGCTACGTTCCCGAATGCCACCAAACTACCTACGGCATTATTGTGAATTTAGATCTGTTTAAGCAGACACAATAGTACGCCGTCCATCCGGAAGGCGCCCCGTCAGCGACCAGCGGTGCACTCTCACGATCCCGCTAGAGACGGCTGACCAAGTAACAGCAGCCAGCCACAGCGTCGTGAGCTATCACTACACTTAGAAGATGATCAAGCTCACTTAGAAACAACTAGTTCGCCCCCGGACGCCGCACGCGTGTGGCTGTACCTCCGCGGAGATACACAGGTCTCCACTACTCAAGCTCCATAAGATTTCAATCGTGTAACCGAAGTCGAGTGTGTTTCATTAGTATTCTCAAGGTTAGAACACCTCTCAAGCACAATGAGAGCCCTCCCGTCACTCCGCTAACGACCTCCCATTGTTTTAGACACATTGCCGCACCCGCAACCATATCCCTCCATTATTCACGCAATAACCAACCTTATGACAACGTTATAAGTAACATAAAGAACTAAATTGTGACTCTAGACGCATCCCTACACAGGCACACATAATCTATCAATGTATCCACGCGGTTTTGAACCTTACGTCATGGTATTAAGGATCATAAAGGAGTAAATGACAGCTGCAATTATCTCACTAACGTATTTTGTCACTACTCTTACGCAATTTTCAACCTTGTATTAGTGAGATATAAAGAATATAAAAGTGTGAATGAGGATAGCAATTATAAAATGTAGCTTGTATACGGGTAGCGCCGGCAGTACGTGATCTCCACTCACGAACTATTTGAACGGAGCGACGAGTGCACAGGAGATATGTATTGTTTATATAATTTAATTCGTGTCCGTTTGTTGGTGGCTTTATCTCGTCTGTTAAGATACAATTGCAAGATAATTTGGTAGGTAACGGACTTACACAGTTATTGGAACTAGCTTTGAAGTATCACAGCTTCGGCTATGTTAAGGTATATATTATTGAGTGTTTATTTCTAGCTCGTCAGGCATTGCATTTCAAAATGGAAGTTTCTATAAGTCCTAATTTCAATCTCATCGTCTCGTAGTCGTGTCGGGCGGTGTGAGCAAGCACACGTCACGATTACTTGACAAATGACGTCCCTGAAGGCAGCCATTTACGCGAAGCTACGACAATGCTCACAGACAGGTGAAGTTATACTGGCGGCTTCCTGCTTGTTCCTTATCTAGTCAGGTATTAGTCGGCTTCGGTACCGGTGTCAGTCAGCTGCTACGACCAGCGTAGCATATTGGCTACGCCGTAGCGCCGTAGTGTGTAATGCAAATAAAAAGAACTACGATCGAACTCGTGTCGAACTTAACCTTTATCTATGTTTTTTAAAATGAAAAATACGAAATAGAAGGCGTTTTTAAAATCGTAAGAGCACTTTTCCACTAGCAGCTAACTATCCAAATTGTCCTCCGTAACAAATGTGTTTTGTACGTGTTTTGCAGCTTTTACTTCATACTATGTTCGCTCTCTGAGAGAACTGTTTCTCCGCGGAACCCTAGGCAAATTGCTTCAAAAAATCGAGCCCTACAAAATGGCGGATATATTCCAACCAAAAAAGCCCCAGTATCGCGTCAGTCCGGTACACTACTCAATCCGAATCAATCTACTCATCCACTAAAAAGCTTTCCAACTACACTGTGTTACAAAAAACCTGGGCGAATAGTGAACAAGTGATACTTAGGGGCTGAAGCGTGTCGACTCCGCGCGACACGGTGGCGCCGTGCCAGCGACACCGAGTTGCCTAATTGATACTAGAGGCTTTCAGCTTTTAACGCGAACTACGTGTAATTGGTTTCTGCCGGTGACAGTGCGATAAAAGGCAAGGTCTCGTCACCTGCCGGCAGGCCGACACTCTTCATCTGTGGACACGGAATCCGAGCTCTGGCGGAATTTAAATGTTTCACTCTTGCTTTTTAATGCGTTGCGTCCTTCCTTTGGTGCCTTGTTGTAAGCCTGAGGTTCAACAAAATAAGGTAACTGACTAGAAACATTGAATTCTAACTTGAATTACTGACACATTATTTTAAAAGCTATTTATTCAATTTATAATACTTTACCGGCAGTTTCTGAAAAGTCATTTATTTAAATGAACATACTCTATTGAATCCGTTGTCAACGCAGATAATTGCTTTTTGGTGAACCAATCACAGCAGCTTATATTTGATTGACATTTATCGAAGGTTATGCAGGTTTTCAGAAACTGAATTCAGTGGCCACAAATATTTTGTTGCAATATTTTACCAGCAACAGTGATCGTTCACCGGACACGCGGGTTTCATGGTAACATCCGAATTTTATGGTAACTGGAAATGCAGAATAATTCAAAGTTCCGCACAATGGAAAATTAACGGTTTAACATTTTACTACTCTTTTATATTCTAGTTAAAGTGACATTATTGTTTGTTTTACGTGTTGTAGTTGTGTCTCGTGACAATGACGGAGGAATGGTCAAACAACACATACATGAGTCGACGAGTTCTATAACCTGTCGCCTACAGCCAGCTTCACGTCACCGTGAGCTAGACGTCCGGCCGGGTGTCTGCGACACAATAAGTTACGTTCAGGCACAATGCTTCATACCTACAATGACTATACTTAGCACTCGTTTTGCCTACTCTTTTACACGAACGGAACATGAGGAAACATGTCGTAAATTATTAAACTCAATCCAAAAGATTTAGATTATACAAAAGATCTTTGAAAAATCACACGTGGCGTGTGCTTTCGAACTTTTATTTAAAGTTGCTAAACACTAATGTATTTAGTAACCATGATTGTAAATAGGGAATTATTTGAAAATATAAATACATTTATTTATAGGTAGTTCACCATCGCATGCAGCATGTGGTGGCAACGGTTATAAGGTTTTTCTTAAGAGACGACTCTTAGCTTCCTGGCTTAATGCAAAGGTCTAATACTTCCATGGCTACAGGTACTTGCTGGCGATAGTAAAAACAATGATTACAATACTCAGAAATGTTGCCAATGCTTCTGCTAACCGTCCAATAAGCGGCACGTGGGGAGGTTGTACTACATGATGAGTGTGCTCTCTCTGACGGTGGGTTTGACTAATTGGCTTCACGGCGGCTGCACAAATTGCCAGGAACACCTTCCGTTAACGCTTGAAGCCGGTTTGCGCGTTTGGCAGCTTGACAGTGTCACACGGAAAGTGTTGCTGCAGAAGGTACACCATTTGGATTACACTCAATGGGCGTTGCTGGGCTTACAACAAACCCTTCTGATGAGAATTACTCTCATGTTGATAATCATATATAATAGTCAAATTATGATAATCAACAATATCAAATGCGTTTGTTTCTTTTCCCTCTTTGCGATATCTTACTCAACGCCGCGGATTTGTTTTGAACTTAAAATATCCTCTAAGTGCCAAAATAGAATTGATAGTCAATAAATATGAACTAGTCAATGCCTGACGCAATAACGTTATATAACTCAATATTGATTTCACTTATTTTTAATTAAGCCCTATTAATTTTGTGCATGGATTTGACACATAAACCATAACTTTTAACTTGTGGTTAATTGTTTATTTGAGACAATTTGGAAGCACTTCAGTGCGTAGTAATTTGAATATGGTATGGAGTGGGGTCTCTGTTCCTCTTAGATATAGTCTCGTATACTTGGTGTTTGGTGGAGTACCTCTTGAGTTATATTGTGGCCAATATTTATTGTGGCTTTTGTTGCCTCAGGGAATATATTGATATTTGCAGGGATTTTGTTATTTTTTGTGATGGATAGGAATACCACTCCTCGTGAAAGTTTACTACACAGCAAATAACATCGTGAATTCTATAATACTCTAGCCATCAGTCCAGAGAATTTAAATATTATTAACTTGTAATCTATACCTTTGATCACTGATCACCTTGTTGATTACATATCTACCACCGTTTTCTTGTCATAACCCAAGTCAGATTCGTTAACATATTTTCATATTCGAAGTACCTATTTTTAAAAGAAACCGCAAGTGACAGCCTATTCTGTCACTCTTTACAAGTTCGAAACTTTTGCGAACTACAACTTAAACAATCAGTAACCGAACACGGCGACTTACAAACTTGTATTGTAAAAAGCGTGCGGCACGTAAACAGCATGTTACAAGTCGGCAAGAAACTCTGCACAAACTGCGATACATTATAAACCGCTTAGAGCTGACCGAGACGGGCAAGTCACGCGCGGTGCGCGCTCCCGGACTATGTACTGGAGGTTGCCACGACCCGAACGAGATGTAGGAGTGGAGACTACCAGCCTTCTGAGAGATGAAGCCACTGTGTGTATAAGTGGGCATCCCAGGCGGACTACACACGCGGTGCACCGCGCGCTAGGCGCCGCATCTGAGCACAGCGTTACTTGCAACACTCTATTTTCACAAAGTTCGAACTAAAGGTTTTAGTTGTTAAGCGAGAGTTTAGTAAAAATAAGTTGTTCCTTCACCGACACTGACATTATGAGGCTTACGAGTTGTTGGACGAGTTCTCGTTGCAAATATATTTAAGTATACGGTAAGCTTGTTTACGTTAAAGGTAAGATGAGGCGAGGTAGGGGGAAATATTCGCCGAGATCTATAGAGGCCGTTCTCGAGGACTACGAGTCCTTCGAAGTCCGTCTACAACGGCTACGTGATAGTGATAATGATTATCAGCTGTAATATAATATTAGTAGATTGATGCAACATGAGTACCTAATTAAAAAAAAAATTAATCGCTCTGTGCTACGGCGTAGCAGTGTTACACTGCGAATTTTTACGAGTCTGTGACTTGCGAAATGTCACCAATAGATGATTTATATTTATGTTAGGTTAACTTATTTGTCGAGTGTGAAGCGAATACTAATGGTAGCAGAATCACGTGATAGTGTACATAATCTGGCGCGTTTTTGGATGTGCTTTTCACTTCTTTGATTTTAAGGGACGATTTTTCATTCGTCAGATGTCCCATGAAATTTAGCAGCTATTGTGTCCGGTTTGTCAAACTGTCATATTTATTCTGGCACTTATTTGAACAATCATCCCTTAAGTAAACCTAATTGTATTAAGATCAAGTATTATTTCGTTCATTTGTTTGACGGTGTACTATTGTATTGGTTGGTGAAATTACAGACACGTCATTTATAAGGTTTCTACTTTGCCGCTAAAGACAAAACAACATTTAGTTACACGATTGCAGGTCGTCATTCTTTATCGTATAGAAAATCCTAAGCTAAGAATACTCGGAAGACTTTACTGGTAATCATTTGAGGAAACATTCCATCGTATGTTAAACTATTTACAAAAGCAACATGATCAAAAATTCCCACTTCGCGATGAAGCGGGTAAACATGAGATTCTAAAAAAGGTAATATCAATCATCATTTAATCCTTCAAAGGAAATGGTATAATTCTGCGGATACAAGCGGCGGAAACGATCGCGAGCCGTCGCGTCGCATCGCGTCGCGGTTACGCGCTGAAGTAAAGCGCGTCATTTACACATCTTAGTAAACGCAAGTCCTCGGGGAGGCGCTGGCGGTGGTTATTGTGCGCACCTCTCTAATAAGTTTTGAGCGATGTTTACTTAATTTAAGACAATTTTATGGGTGATTTCTTGTATTGATTGTGCAATGATGTTTACGTGGGGGGTGCCTGCCGTTTCGCCGGAAAGATTTTGGCAACATTTCCTTACCCAAACAAATTTTAGCAACCTTTTTTATACTATTGCAAAATTTCAAATGATTTTAGTACGCATATTTTTTATTCGGTCAAATTTTTACTTGGCAAAATATTATCAAGTATTATGTCATTATGGCATTTGGTCTTTAATCTAATGATTTATTACAGCAAACAATCTTTAGACAATATGGGTTATATTAATTTTTATTTTCCAATTATTACATGGGGGTTGGCAGAAACCACAGAACGCCACCTGCTACGATGTTTACATACTTCTCGCCTCATCCACGTTCATACATCTATTCATACAAGCACGCCGGTTACGAGTGTGCACCCGACCTTTCTGAAGAACCTCACCGATAAAGTCAAGGTAGGTCTTTCTTGGGCGTCCTCTCCCAGCGTTGCCCCTCACATCTGCCATATTAATCCCTTTTGTTAGTCGCCTTTCCTCATCCTCTCAACATGACCGAACCATCTAAGCATACTATCTTCAACCTTTGTCACTAAATCCTCTTTTAATCCGCAACGTTCTCGTATTATTTCAATCCTCACTCTATCGTTCAAAGTTACACCACACATACTTCGGAAGGAACGCATCTTTACAGCATTAATCCTACTTTCATGCCTCGTTTGCCATACCTAACATTCAGTTCCATACATAAGTGTAGGCACCAACACCCCATTGTGCACAGCTAGTCGAGCCTTTTTGGACATCGACTGATTGGTTACAATCGCATGTATAGCCCCATTAGCTTTATTTCCCGCATTTACTCTTCTTTCTACATCAGCATCAAACTTTCCATCTCTTGTAAACATACTGCCCAAGTACACAAACTCGTTCGTTAGCTCCACACTCACATCATTTATTTTCACATCACACACCGATACATTTTCTTCTCTTTCAAAAACCATTACTTTCGTCTTGCTTACATTTATGTTCATCCCTTTTTTCTTAAACGCTGCATTCATTAACGTTACCATGTCTTGCAACTGCTCCACTGACGATGCAAGAAGAACTTGATACGCAGATGCGTATAAGAGGCATTTGACAGGCAACTCATTCATTCTTAATCCACACTCATTTTCTCTCAAATCCACCAAACAACTATCCATATATAGGTTGAACAGCCAAGGAGACGCTACACAGCCCTGTCTTACACTTTACTTGTCTTTGTCTGGTCTGTTTATAAACATGTACCGTTATTGTGTTTATGATACACTATCGTGCGCAGCTGCCCTAGCTCGCGCGTGTTCACCTACATGGTGCTCCACACTCGACGCCGACACTACTTACGACTATACATATGAAACTCACGTAATTAGTTACCGTGGGATGTAGATGCTCTTAATTATTTATCTATCACGTGTGTTGCAATACTAATGTTTTTATTATTATTTAAATTAGTATTTAAACATTGTAATGCATACTTAGTGTGCTGGCTTACCTATCTTGATTACATATTTGTAGAAACTAATTGGGGAAAACTTAAATGAAATAGAAATTGTTTTACAAACACTTCAAGTACCTACGTAAGTAAAGAGTTACGTATCAAAGCTTGTGGTGAAACGTTTTAAAATAACATCTCTGAATCACATGTTTGACTCTCAGGGAGTTATAAATAGGAGACATAGGAAGGAAAGCTATAATGATAGATGTAAGATAAAGAGACAATAAATAAAATAAGACCATTCATATAAATAAATAAATATTTCATTTGTATCTTAAATTAGCAGTACATGCAAACAAATAAGTTGCAGAAGGTCTTCGAAATATCTGGTAAAGTGGAACAATGTACAAATTAACAATATAAGCGGTAAGACGGACGCAACACGTACGGAATGTGTTTGCGGGATGCCGGGCCCGGGGGGCAGACGCGGGGTGTCAACGGGATTGTGCTAAACTAAGCAATTTTAAGTGCCGAACGCGGACGCGGCGTTTTGCCGCTGTGATTCGACATCACGAAGAGAAAAGAAAGCAAGTTGTTCAGAGAGTTGTGTAGATGCTTGCTGTTGTTTTTGAAGTAACTGGTTTCATAAATACATAATGCCTAAAACGTTTTAAAATCTTCGTCGAATTTCACTCACAAAATTTACAGAAAGTTCTTGAATCAGCAAATATATCCGCCAGAAAAGAGGCAGCTTGCTATTGCTAAAATTTAATAAAATTTGTAAAATAATACGATAGCTACAATACCACGACAATTCTAACTGCCTGAATTATTTGATAAGCGAAAGCTTCAACTCATAAATGTTGTACAAGTAACACAACATAGAGCTCGTTACACACATCAAAGCCGTAGAGCACAAATCCAAGTCACCGCAGCTCTGCCAACAGTGAGCACCGGCCGTTTGAACTACAGCACAAACCTTTGTACGCCAACTAGCTATATGTGCTTGTGTAAGCTTTAGACAACCGACCATCCGTCTCCGGACGACTTAATTAAAGTCCAAAACCGTTTCAATGTTTTGCTTGTGCTACTTAGCCTTCGTACTTGTTACTAGTACATGCGAGGTGACGTGATGTGGTGCGGAATGGATGCGCTACTTCAATTGGTAGGTACATAGTAGCTCATTGGTATCCAGAAACAGTGCCAGGCCTTCTTACAGGTGTGGAGCACGACAGTACACGAGCGCCGCCCCGCACTCCATACAAACGAACTCATACATTGTCTACTACTGCTAGTTACGGAGACAATAAGTAGGCGTGAGGCGTAGTGACTAGTCATAGTGACTATTCTTCGGCATAAGCTATGCTAGTTCAAGGCTCGAGACTGAGGAACCGCCTAACAAAATATTCGTGTCCAGGAGTACCGCTTCCTGAATCAAGGGTCTTCGTACCGAAAGCTAATACTAAGTACTTGACCACGAACTGTATTACGGGACACAATATTATGGTTAGGTTTCTTCTTGCACAGAGAACCCGCTTCATAACCAAGCGGTTCAGATAGTTTCAGAGTGAAATAAAATTAAATAATAATAAACAGCATAATTTGCAAACACTTATTTTATAATATTTGCTTGGCATCACAACGCCCACACACGCCACGCAGGCGGCTAATGAGGGTGTCCACGAACAAGCGACTGTAAGTTAATTCAGCTTAGAGTGAAGTGTCGGGATTACGGCGAGTGTCACTTTATGTGTTTCGGATTTTGACGGACGAAGCGAGGAGGGTTTATGTTGTCTGGCAGTCGGACAGACGAAGCCGCGATACACGTCACAAGTCGGCCGGATACTTTTCTTGCCGGGTATGTAAAGCTGCTCGCAGCTGCTACCGCGGTTTTGAACAAGTTACATTTTCCCACAAGAACTATGAAATTTCTATCATAAAAAGCATCCTGTTTGTAAACAGAATTATTTCATGAAGATTATGTGTCATGAATCCAAAGCTATACATTATAGTAATTTTAGGATAATTATATGTATAATGTCTTAACGCGACAAAGAAAACACAAGAAATACTTACTCAACATGAGAAACCATTACATATTTGACTGTTAATTCTTATGGTAAACCATCCGTTAACCATAACAACTAACAGTCAAATATCGAATTGTTCTAATTGCTGTCGTTTGTTTGTCATTCTGATGGCGGTATGAATCTTTCAGGAAGTATTAAGAATACTCATAAATTACTTTTACTGCAAGTACAATCCAATCCGGGGCTGCGGGTTGTTCGCAAGAGATACCGCGCCCCCGGAACGCAAAGGGCACAAGAAGGAACATGGGTGGGTTTTAGTCAGTTAAAGTCTGACACTCTCTCCCGCCCCGCCCAGGGCGGGAGAAGTTATTTGATGATTTCCCACCCACCAAAAAAAAAAAAAGTACAATCCAATCGAGCTCGTCATGTCATTCATTTACATATTAAAAAATTGCGTATCTGATGCTCCAACACAAATGGAATAATATCAAAGTGCTCCCAATCTCTCGATGTGGCTCACCCGTAATACTCTAAATACGCGTGTTCACTGTGAGACGAAGAGGGCCGCTCACCCGACCCTATGATTCCTCGGAAACGACCCAAAAAAACGGTTAAAAGCCTTTGTCTTAGAAATGGCGAATTAAATTAGTATTTTTTGACGGGCTCAAATAGAACATTTTAACAAAGATATAGCATTCAATACCACAAACAAGAACCAACCATTCCTTCATAAAAATAAGGTTGAATTTGAAATGAGGAGCAAGAGATGAACCTTAGAAATCACAATGTAAAATAATATTTGTTTAAGAATCCTTGAAGCTCAATCAGAATATCTGATTCCGACATTAAAAGGTCTTGGCTCATTTTATAAAGGATTCGGTGGTGGGTTCTCTGCTGGCGAGGACTTTTAATTCACAGGAGACTTGATATTAGATGTACCTTGATACGTTTCATTTTTAACCCCCGACGCAAAAACGACGGGGGTTATAAGTTTGACATGTCTGTGTGTCTGTGACATCCTAGCTCCCGAACGCATGAACCGATTTTGATTTAGTTTTTTTTGTTAGAAAGGTGAATTAGTCGGGAGTGTTCTTAGCTATGTTTGATGGAAATCGGTTCAGCGGTTTCAAAGTTATTAGCTCTTTTGATAGCTGTGGTAGGGATTTATATTCTTCTGTCGGGAGTCACAAAATTTTAATTTTATTTATTTTAATTTTGTGTTTTATACTGAAATAAGTGAAAGGAAGCTTCTGTAAAAGATTTTGGTAATTATCTACCTGAGAACACAATCAAAAGGGTTTTAAGTAGGGAGTCACACCGCAGTACATTATTACTTTGATAAACCAATCGAAAGAGTAGACGTATCTGTCGCGCTTCAGTGATCGTGGATGCTTTATAAACCAAATTATTATTTCTTTACCTAAGTATATACTCGTATACATCTGGACGGCTAGCACGCGTGTTCTCGATGGCTCCCCCGAAATTCGAACACGCCTTATAAACGCCCCATAACTACACAGAATAATGTTATAGCTTGCCATTTTATTTAATCACTCGAAACGATAAGGACAACAGTTGAGGCGTACTTAGAACGTTTATAAAAATGCGTTCATTCATAACAAAGTTTCACAGAAACTCACCTGAAGCTCGCCGGATCATAAGTCCTAAACGTGAAACATAAGAGGCACATCGCGGAGAGACGCGGTTCAATATTTTTGTCAAATCGCCCACGATAAAGTTTTATTCGCTGTTTTCTTACTACACTTCTAGTTCAGCATTGGGCTCGTAAATAACACACTCGTCTGCGCACTAAAAATATTATTTGGGAAACTTTTTTGGACACTTTGTGAGACAGAAGGTCCGCTTCACGAAATGAATATAGAAATAATTCAAGTACTGAATGCTTTACACGTCGCCACAGCATGAGCTAATGACGTATGATCAGACTGCATTGTCTATAAGCGAGAATCAACATTCAAAAAATAAATTAAGGAAGGCAAGATTGATGTGATGAAGAAAGCGAGATAATGCAAGTTCGCTGTACTTTTGTTGATGTGTGCGTGGCAGGAGTAAACCTTTTGCTTTGTGTCTACTCTGTAATGGTTCGTGAACTTGCTACTAAAGATAGGAATTTATTGTCAAGAACATTGTACAGTGGGGATAAGTACTTAATCCTCCGGGGGTCGTCTGTGAAATGGGAACATATCAATAAAAATATTGTAGTTTCGGATGAAACTTACTTTCAGCATTGTTTAGATTATTTTCTTGTTTCGCTGCGGTCGGCGTCGGCGTCGGCGTCGGGCTACGCCTTACCGTAATGGGCTGGAGTTTAATACAAAACTAAGCTTAAGTAAAGATTTACTTATTTACATTTTATTCATTACAATATAAAACAAAACTAAGGAACATAATACTTAGTGTTAAACTAGGTGAACAAAACTACTAAGTTAAGGGAACAAAAAGCGTATGTACCTATCACCATCTCGCATTCATAAACGAACCTAAAGGGTAAAAAATTTCGGATATCGCTACCGGAAGTCTCGACGCCAGGAGCTGTCGTCTTCACCACCAGCCACAGCTGGACACAAGCGTCTCCAGCTATACCGCACAGCACTAGACCCTTGGTACTCCGCAGCTAGACAAAGGTAGTAACAATTTTGGTGAATCCCAAATAGATTGAATGACTTCCAAATAAAGCAATAAAGTAAATGGCTTGGAAACTGAACTGCCTATAGGTGCTTACAATTAAAAATGGGATCAGTTTAAATAGAAGTAGTGTTCAATGGCGGCAGGTGAGGGCTGTTGTTTATTTTATTTGGGAACTGAATACGCTTGCCGTTACATAAACATTTGGAGCTGGTTGTAGAGCGCGACACTGTTTCAGTTACCTAGTGGAGCTTGTGACCGAGCAGTTTATTTGATTGAGCTTTTGTGAATCTATTATTTTTAGGACCTTTGCTGTTTACTGTATTTATAAATGATATCATTGAGTGTTTCAAACATTCCAACTTCCTGCTTTACGCGGAGTACTTAAACATTTATAAAACTATAAAAAGAGTTGAAGACTGCAAATTACTTCAAAGAGACTTAGATCGACTCTCAATTTATTGTACCACAAACAAACTCTTACTAAGCCTACCCAAATGTAGTGCTATAACCTTCTCGAGAAATAAAAAACAACACATATATAACTACTATTTATGTAACGCAAAACTAAATAGAGTGCATTCTCTGCGGGACCTCGGGGTGATATTGGACTCAAAACTTCATTGTAATATACATATTGATGCCATCATCAACAACGCGCTCAGAATGTACGGCTTTGTTATGCGCAACAGTAAAGATTTCAGACGCCCATCAACTTATCGATATTATACTATTTATATCCCTAGTCAGGCCATGTCTGGAGTTTGCAACTATGAACTGGAACCCCTACTATAAAAAGTACATTGAGTCAATTGAAACAGTACAACGGAAGTTCCTACGAGCTATGCATTGGAGATGTACTCACAGCCAAGGTTCGTATGATGTATTGTTGAATAATTATAACCTGCTTTGTTTAGAGTCCAGGAGACTGCTTGGAGCAATGTTTCTTCAGTGTTGTCCACAACAAATATGATTCCTCTGACTTTCAAATAAATTGTGCTACCTTGTTCCAAGAACAGTAGTGCGCAGACAATCGCGCCCATACCCTTTGTTGTCCACTAATACCAGCCGTATCTGTCACTCTAATGCTGGTTGTCGTGCACCTCTACGTCAACTTGTGGACTCTTATAATAATAAATTTGAGAGCATTGACATATTAAACCTCTCCGCAAACAAATGTGACTTAAACGTCCGTTATCGTTGATTTTTTTTATTTTTATTTAATGTATTTCACGCACGTAGCATAAACCTCTCTTTGTAAGCTAGTGATCAGTGGATAATAGTGTTGGTCGTACAATAAGTGCTATTATTTTCAGTTTGTAGTCTATAACATGTTATTGTACTACTGATTTTTATCCCTAATATAGAAATAAATGAATTGTTCCGGAGCGACTGTTGCAGAAGTCGCGGTGACAATAGCCATGTTCGATGTTACTTTACTTTTTATTTGCTAGTGATTTTGGTTTCATTTCGTGTTTCGAGATCCTTTCCATCCATGTATTTACTTTATGAATATGATTACTAAGACAATCACAGAAATGCTTTTACGTTTATGTTTTATCCAAAATATTACTAAGTCACAGTGGGTACTGGGTAAAATAAAAACTGGGGTAAATGGTGTGCAAGTCACATTTGTACCTGAAACTATCATGATCCAAGAGACACCAGCTGCTGATCGTAAATACCAAGTCAATCATTTTACTTAAACAAGATAACTTTATTGCAAAAATAATCCTTTTACACAAACAGCTCAATACTACTTTAATATCATCCCCATTAATGGCAGCCGTATAACCCGAATAGATCTACAAGTCACGCTCCCTCCATCACGGAGCAGCCAATACAGCGGCAATACAAATTAGCCGGGTAATAAGACGCCCGCCATTGCAAGATATTGGACATTTTTGCCGGGCCACTGAGCAGGCGGGCTGGTTATACGCGATATTAACGTTTCTTAGGAGGCAATAGATCCCGCAATATGTCGCAGCTCATTCACTCGATTAGCTTTGAATTTTGATTACACCCGGATGTTAAGTACTCGTAAGGAGCACCATTGCAAACACTGTGATATGAAAGAGTTTTCAATATAGGTACGTCTTTCAATTTTTGAACTCATATTATGAAAAATAAAGCCGAGTCACTATTTAAATTATTCAATTTTTAGTTTTCTACTCCTCGTACTGTATTCACTAGGTAGTATGTAATTCACTCTGAAGCGCGGGTACTTTAAATTCCAGTTAATAGGGTACATTTCTTATAATTAATAGGTGTAGGTACCACTTAATAACATTTAACATGTTTGCCGAGGTCAACTACCCTTCTAAAAATGTTTAGCACTACGAAACTGATTGTGACAGGAATGTTTTTATTCTATTCAGGATTTTTTTGTAAAATGTCCCTTGTCAGTTTTTATTGCTTGGCCTTGCATCAAAATACAGGCATAAGTAATTGTTTATATTATTTTGGTCATGTGTTATAAGTAAGTAAAACATGGTATACATTGATGTTAATATTATTACAGTAGCTCAACATGTTTCGCTAAGATATAACATAGCATGCAAAAATTTTTACATATTTTGACAAAAGGAATCAACATCTCACATCCATAAAATCTTTTAAACTGTAAAAATTACATTCAATAAGCCACTTGTGTAATTCTATCTTAAATTTTCTCGAGTTCAATATTTTAAAGCGACTTGGTATTTTGTTATAAATACGTACGCACATTGCAAGGCAGTTTTTGTTGTATTTCGCAAGTCTTGGCAAATCACTTAATACCAGTTTATGAGGATCTCGTCTATTTCAATAAATAATGATCGTATATTTCAATAAGTAATGATTTTTTGGAAATGACTTAATAGATAGATTTATGTTTAATTTGCATGCCGCTGTGTCGGCGAGACTTGATGAAGTGTACCCTGTAATATCCCAACTGTGTACCGTGTTTCTGGCAAATAAATGTATTAGTATTACCTATTCCATTGATTTATTTTTATAACATAACACAGGTATGTGGTGTGTTATGTTACAGGCGTGATGGTTCACGCCTGTATTCCCTGAAGGGTTAGGCACAGGTGTACTAATGTAAACGCAAAGTTCATGTTAGTATGTTTTGGTCCCATGTAATAGGGGGCGAGTCTATTGCCATTAACCGGGCACAAATCCTAACTCCGAGCTGCTATTGAGAATTTCATAGAAAAACCCAATAACACTTTGCTCAACCTGGGAATCGAACCCAAGACCTCTAGCGTAGCAGTCGTGTTAGAACCACTAGGCCAACGAGGCAGTTATTTTTAAATATTAATATAAAAACATTTTAAATATAAAGATTAGTAGCCCACCGGTATCGAACAGGGTACCGGTGGTCAGGGCTCCTAAAAAGGAATCTCCTAACAATACGCGCCGTGTCTACGAGTACCGCTTTCTGATTCAAGCCCTTGATCCAACTGCCCAACGAGAGCCTAATATTATTATTATAAAACGTTGAAATAAAAAATATTATTTACTTAAAAGCTATCAATATATTGTTGTGTGTGCTTCTGTGATACTCAGTTACCTACAGAGCTAAAGGTATTGCGAAATGCCGTCAGTTAATTAAACTAAGTAGATCATCGACATTCCATCAAAAAAAGGTACTTAACGTACTTCAGAAATAATTTGAATTTATCCTTTTCCCTGAGGACGCGAGAATTTTTAGGATAATTTGAGGAATTCCCAGAGAAGGTTGGACATCGGCCAAATGAATTTTTGTCATTTCGTGCTTTCGACTTGGTTTCTCTGGAAACGTTATTATGGGAATGTTCGCATCGTGTGGAGGTTTCCCTTTATTTGCATAAATGTTTTATGTTGTCCTACCGAGCAATACACACTGGTTCAGGGGGACATTTTAGCAGTTTTCCAATATCTTAACCATCAATATTCGCATCGCTGCAATAGTTGAACGCTATTTAACTTATATTTGAGAGCACAAACTATCATTAATTTGACCGAAACAACTTTTTAAAAGTTTCCCTTAGGTACGCTACGAGGATCGCCACGAGGACACGGTGGAGCACACCGTGGCGGTGTGCCCCGCTTGGGTGGAGCACCGCCGCGTCCTGGTGGCGGCGAACTCTCGCGTCCGGTCCTGGTGGAAGATATGGTCCGGAGTGAGGGGGACAGGGAACTAGTCGCCTTCTTCTGCGAAGGAGTTACACTAGAGAAGGAGGCGGCGGGACGGTTAAAGCAGAGAGCCTCCCGTCCCGGCCGCCGCGGGAGACGCTCCGGGCGTCGGGAGCCGTGAGACGAGTCCCGAACGCAAAGGGCACAAGAAGGAACATGGATGGGTTCTAGTCAGTAAAAGTCTGACACTCCCTCGCACCCCGCCCCGGGACGAGGCCAATAATTTGATGCCAATGATTTCCCATCAGAAAAATAAAGAAAAAAAAGGTTCCTGTTTTCAAAACAAAATTCTTAAGAAAATATTATTATTGTTTTTATAATGTTGAGCCATGTCCTGGATGTGGACTTAAGTCGTCATAGTGGGGAAACCAGATCACTAGAGCTTGGAAGATTATGTTGAGTAAGAGGCGAACTAATGTAGTAATATCTATATAAATATCTATTATAACTATTTAGTACAGACACAGATTGGCTTAAATGAAGGAATGGATCAACCAAACTACACATAACATAACATACCATCACGCCCATATTCCCCGAAGGGTTAGGCAGAGGTGTAACAATGTATTCATGTAATAGGGGGCGAGACTATTGCCATTAACCGGGCACGAAGGCCAGGCAGTTACAACCAAACTACTTGAATTAATATAGAAAATAGACCAGTTTTATTTGATAGCAACAAAAGGAAGTATGAAAAGTTATACAATTAATCAATAGAGTTATTTCTCCCATCCCTTGTTCCACCTGTGATTAAAATTACAGCAACATTACGTAAATTTAGAGAGACATATAAAATAATCAGTGCACATCAGGCATAGTATGCATGCTGCTTGTACGTATATTGTTAATGGCTGCACGCCACATTGCTAGGCTCTAATGCAACTGTCAAATGCAACCAATTCATAGTGTTATGCACTACCGAGCTACATACTATAATGACAACCAACAAATCCACTGGCCACGTGATTAACGAAGCTATGGCTCGCGCGTAGCCGGCCTCTCGCCGCTAACGCCATCTGTCGGCGGCGAGTGTTATTTACGTTCAGTGTAATTGACAAATTAAGTTTTATCTCCTACGAGTAGTAAGTAGTTTGATAGATAGGTACAAACTTGAAAAAGGTACATAGTTGTAGGCTGGACACTGAGCTTTAAACGTATTCACGGCACTTGTGGAAAACGGCCTATTGATTGGAATTTGTTTTTTAATATTGCCAGTAATTAAATGTAAAAGTCGGAAAAAATCGAACAATAACTTATAAAAGTAAAAGTAAATAGGAATAAAGCATCAAATTAAAATAATGAAAGTAATGCTGCACCAATATCACATCATGCATAATTACCTTAATCATTTTGCATTGAAGTAAAAGCCACATTTGCTTCACTGTGATTAAACAGTACGATACAAAGGTAAAAACAAAATACGATCAGTAGCGAGACTCAGTTGATTTTATTGCAATGACTACTGGATTGCGGAGTGCTTTCGCCACGCTGTACATCCGCACAGAAGGCCGGCTCCATACAGCGAGCGAGTACGCACGTGCAGCGAGTGCTCTCGCGACTGGCATTCGTTTGACATTTTGCGTTCCTACTTGTGTATGTGCTTAGTGTCGGCTCGTTGTGCGGAGCTGGCCTTCTGTATCTGTATGTGCGTGTTCCGCGCCGCCATGCGATAAATTAAGTTGTTTCAATAAGTAACGGGTAGTGGAACTGGCAGTTCTTGTTTGTAGTTCGAAGGTCGGTCAGTCGTTTCAGGTGAAAAATTTATATATTCTATAATTATGGCTCGTAATAAAAGATTACTTGAACGAATATATCTCCTGACAGTTGTTCTTTAAAATATGAGGGAGCAGCTACTGACGTTGACTGATGCCCCGTCCCCTACTCGCTGTATGCGGTACAACATGACGCACAAAGCTATGCAATTAAAACACGAAAACCAAAATATGCAAAACAATTAGGTTTCTAGTATTTAAAGCGGTGAGCCGCGGCTGCAATAAGCAATAAACATGTCCCCCATGTTGATTTGTGGCGCGCTTATTAGAAGCAGTTAATCTCCGGCGGTCAGTGCGCGCCACTACCGCTGACGAGCCGCACTAGTTGTGTGATGCTGCGAGCGAGGTGCCTGCAGGGGAGTTAATGTACACTCGTACAGAATCCATTAATCGTAACATAACTATTTTGGTTATTGACAGCATGGTCCTCAATATTTATTTTTTGCCATAGGTTCCTAATAAAAGACAAGCAAGCGGTGCACTCGATGGTAAGGTGGTAGAGGATTGGCACCGCAACGCGTGGCTTGTCCGAAAGTCTGTACCTAAACCAACCCTTCCTGTGAGAATGTATTATTATAATGATTAACAACATACCGGCGAACTGTGAGTGTACATTGGTACACTTCTGCCTAACCTTTCGGGAAATACAGGCGTAATGGTATGATGGTGTGGTAATAAATGGCAACAAATATCTGATAGTCACAGCACCAAATAGACAAAAGTCTGTTTATATTTAATTATGATTGGTACCAAGCATAGTTTTCTTCTGATTTGTCTAAAAGAAGACAACGAACCAAGTTGTTGTCACAAAAAGAATATAAGCCTTATCATTTATGTATTTTGTGAAGAAAGGACAATGTTGATTCAACTGCCGCTGACAAGGCCCGGCCCGCGGCGCACTGCCCACAGTGCCCACCCGGAAAGGAAAACTGGCGGTACAGAAGATAAACGCGTCATAGTATTATCATTTGTCGCGTCGAATGTCCTAGGATAATATCTTTCTTTGGCACTGTGTTACTTATGTGAAATATTAATAATACGTACACAATATGGATCTTAGTTCCAAAATTAAGTACTTTGCACATTTCAAGTCAGCACTTATTCGCACGACGATACTTACCAAAACGTGTCAAAAATGGCTATTATATAATTTTAGTAACTAACTAAACAAAAAGGAGCAACTCAGCAGTATTGAATAATGTAAGAACGGTAAATGCAATAACTAGTTCCCGACTCACCGCACTTTGTCAACAAACCGTTTCCGCGCGGACGGCGACTGAAAAGTTGGCACTAAACAGATTCACCAACTCCCAACATTTTGTCCAACATTTGTCTCAATTTATATTAGGACTGCGTTGACAAATGTCTCGCGCCCATCCCGAGCTATATCTTACGACAAACTTTTAAATTGCGCTCCTAACACTTAAGAACATCGTCCATCTCTTTCTGACCAATAATACGGTCTATCTTACCTGCTCTATCGCAGACTGTGTCCGAAGCTAAAGGAATTGACCTAATTTTAAAAGTTGGTCGTATAGTGTACGAGATACGGATTTTCATCGTATAATTGAATCATCGTTTTATTTCAACGTTTGCTAGCGACGTTTCAATTTAAAGTTAACGGCCATATATTGACAGAACAACGACAGAAAACAAAATTGAAAAAATATCATTTAAATAGAGTTTCATTTGAGTCGCGAAATGGCAGCGGCGGAGCGCGGCATTCACTCCCCGTGTTTGTATTGACACGAACCAGTGCCTGCAGGTGTTGTGTCACACTGTGGGGGTTGTATCGTTTTGTCAGCTGCTAAGTAGCACTAACTGACTTTGAGAAGATTGGAACTGATTGATGAGTGACATACTCATCAATCACTTTCGCACCTCTCGAAACTAAAATTCCTAAACTCAAATTAAAACTTTAAATGTCTGTTGTGTCTAAATGCCTTAACAAAAATGAATACGACTTAATGGAGAAGAATTCACGTGTACTACCCATACTAATATTTGTCTCTAAAATAAATTCTTGTATGAGTTTACAGAAAGCAAAAGAGTAATATTTGTAAAGTTGGTAGAACTTGGGCTGAGCGAAAGTGGGTTAGAGATTGCACCCGGAATTGATATTGAAGCTTGCGTCTCTTATCTCCAGCAGCGAAGCAGAACCTTTCAAAATAAACTTTACATTTCCTGAAAGTTCAGTGTGAAGCAAAATGCCTCAATCAATGTTTCACCTTAGACTTTTGCAGGCAACAACTTGAGTTCTTGTGAACCATTCCGATGGGTGGTGGAGGTGGAGAGTAGAATTCACTGCAACTGTTTGGTGGTTCTTGTTGCCTGCGGGCAACTGCATCTCTAACGGTCTTAATCTTCGAGACTTAGTTAAAGTGTCAATCTCACTTTATTGTCAGGTTGATGCTAGTCGAACGTGGACAACTGATTTGTCATGGATCTACATACTCTCCAATAACATAAAACCAGCGGCAGCGGCGGAGCGCGGCATTCACTCCCCGTGTTTGTATTGACACGAACCAGTGCCTGCAGGTGTTGTGTCACACTGTGGGGGTTGTATCGTTTTGTCAGCTGCTAAGTAGCACTAACTGACTTTGAGAAGATTGGAACTGATTGATGAGTGACATACTCATCAATCACTTTCGCACCTCTCGAAACTAAAATTCCTAAACTCAAATTAAAACTTTAAATGTCTGTTGTGTCTAAATGCCTTAACAAAAATGAATACGACTTAATGGAGAAGAATTCACGAGTACTACCCATACTAATATTTGTCTCTAAAATAAATTCTTGTATGAGTTTACAGAAAGCAAAAGAGTAATATTTGTAAAGTTGGTAGAACTTGGGCTGAGCGAAAGTGGGTTAGAGATTGCACCCGGAATTGATATTGAAGCTTGCGTCTCTTATCTCCAGCAGCGAAGCAGAACCTTTCAAAATAAACTTTACATTTCCTGAAAGTTCAGTGTGAAGCAAAATGCCTCAATCAATGTTTCACCTTAGACTTTTGCAGGCAACAACTTGAGTTCTTGTGAACCATTCCGATGGGTGGTGGAGGTGGAGAGTAGAATTCACTGCAACTGTTTGGTGGTTCTTGTTGCCTGCGGGCAACTGCATCTCTAACGGTCTTAATCTTCGAGACTTAGTTAAAGTGTCAATCTCACTTTATTGTCAGGTTGATGCTAGTCGAACGTGGACAACTGATTTGTCATGGATCTACATACTCTCCAATAACATAAAACCATATAAACTAAACCAGGTAATTAAAATATTCCTTGGCATCACAGTCGTAACAATATTTTCGCTACCGAAGCAACGCCATAAATAAACAAAGGGTCATCAGCTTTCGAGCAAACCCGGTTGCCGGCTCAGTGGACTGAAGCCACCTCGAGGGTCCGGAAGCGCGGGCAGCGCTGGCTCACAAAAGGGTCAGCTACAGCTCATCATTTGTAAAGGAACTATTATTGTATTGTACTGTTCACTATGTGGCTAGTCGAGTGTCCGCGCCGATGTGTCCAGAGCTAACGCCTGCTCATTTCAATTAAAGAGCTAACTGAACAGATGTGAGGTGTATTACTGGACGGAGAGCGGATCAATGGATTATTATTGTGTAGATTGAAAACGGTTGTCTTGTCATCAAACAATGTAACAAAAATAATATAATATGTTAATACTATACAATTTTTATGACTGACAATTTTATGAAGGATTGTAATATTACGTGAGATAAGTATGGTTCCCATAGATATATTTTGTCTTGTTACTTCAAAAACACTGTACCCCTCCCCAAATGAAACATGTACAGACTTCATATTACACTTCCTTCTAAGGCATGGCTTGCTGTACTCTGTGTGTAAATCAAAACCAGTAAATATTTTTTTAGCAAAATATTAGTTTTTATTTCATCGAGAAGCTCTCTCTCATGTTCATGATCTCTTTTGCAGTCGTCGTTATTTAAATCTTGTATAAATTCCAAATATTAGTTAGAAGCTTTCTTTCCGCTCTCGCTTATTTTAATCAAGTCAACAATTTGCTATATTTTCGTTACAGACATTAAAATATTTTCCGTGTTATCGCTTATGAGTAGCGATGTAATCTTTATATTATCTTCGGTGTCAATACTTTCTGAAGATATTCCTTGTTCAGACTATAATCCCCCAACGACGTTGCACTCTCTTGTATGAGTGCTCCGTGTCACGATTATTAACTCCAAGAAGTGATGATTGAGGGTAATGTAAAGCTCGCACGAGGCGTCGCACTCTTACACGAGGCGTCACCCACACACTAACTATAACAACTCAGAAATTGCTCTCTCTTCAGAAGATCAAGCCAATCATTATATATGGTACAAATCATACGTACGTATACATACACAAACTGACGCCTCTACCTATGCGGGAAACACTCTAAATAAGTTATTACTCAGTGTACAAATATTATAGAAGTCTTGCATAATTACGACGCTTAATGTTAAAGCAGGCAGCTCTGGCCGATCGAAGATCGCGGATCGCGGCCCCGTAAATGCCAGGTTGAGAAACAGTTCTTCTTAGTGATAAAACATGGAAAGCGTTGCTTTTTCATTCTGCAGTTTCCACTACAGCTGTAGTTTATTCAGCGCATATCGATTTCCCCTGACGTGCCGTAAAAGTTGAAACAATGGCGTTCCACCCTCCAATAACAATCCCTGAGCGATGTTCAAAAGTTAATAACGTTAAAAATATCCGGAATCAAGTACGGTCGGGATAAAACTCGCTCGGCCGGGGTTCAATACCGCCGATAGTTTATGTTGCTGACTGTACGGCTGACACACTGCCACATAACTCATCTGTGGAGAAACTGCCGTGTTAATACGTCAAATGCTTATAAATCATCAATCAGTTAACTCAGCGCGACACAATTCAGCCCAAAAAGGAACCCAAAAACCCAAAAATAAAGTGCTCACGAGTCGTGGCGGCTACTAC
The DNA here is from genome assembly GCA_947462355.1 of Caradrina kadenii. NCBI lineage: Eukaryota > Metazoa > Arthropoda > Insecta > Lepidoptera > Noctuidae > Caradrina > Caradrina kadenii. The sequence goes on along the minus strand of OX381693.1, from coordinate 161,415 downwards.
AAGTGGCTGTTACTGTAAGTGGCGGCTACGACAAGTGGCGGCTACTACAAGTGGCGGCTACTATAAGTGGCGGCTACTACAAGTGGCGGCTACTATAAGTGGCGGCTACTGTAAGTGGCGGCTACTGTAAGTGGCGGCTACTACAAGTGGCGGCTACTACAAGTGGCGGCTACTGTAAGTGGCGGCTACTACAAGTGGCGGCTACTGTAAGTGGCGGCTACTGTAAGTGGCGGCTACTGTAAGTGGAGGCTACTACAAGTGGCGGCTACTACAAGTGGCGGCTACTACAAGTGGCGGCTACTATAAGTGGCGGCTACTACAAGTGGCGGCTACTGTAAGTGGCGGCTACTGTAAGTGGCTGCTACTGTAAGTGGCGGCTACTGTAAGTGGCGGCTACTACAAGTGGCGGCTACTACAAGTGGCGGCTACTATAAGTGGCGGCTGCTATAAGTGGCGGCTGCTACAAGTGGCGGCTACTGTAAGTGGCGGCTACTATAAGTAGCGGCTACTATAAGTAGCGGCTACTACAAGTAGCGGCTACTACAAGTGGCGGCTACTACAAGTGGCGGCTACTACAAGTGGCGGCTACTACAAGTGGCGGCTACTATAAGTAGCGGCTACTACAAGTGGCGGCTACTATAAGTAGCGGCTACTACAAGTGGCGGCTACTACAAGTGGCGGCTACTGTAAGTGGCGGCTACTGTAAGTGGTGGCTACTGTAAGTGGCGGCTACTATAAGTGGCTAAAACCCAAACCTTAGAACACATTATTTATCATGGGAACAGTGTGAAAGACAACACAATTTAAGCGGATTTAGACCCTTTATCTGTGACAAAAGTAGCTCGTGCTCTCTATCATTGTTATCAATATAATTATGATAAACATTTTAATGAAACATCGATTTGTTAATAATACTTATGTCGTAACGAAATCACAAAACTGTTGACTTATCTACACTTGTCTGCACACGCTTTGAACATGTTCGCGAACTGATCCCTCCGTGGCTGTGTGTCGCGTGTATGCGAGCATGCATCACGCCCCACGTACGAAGCGCTCAGACTTGGCTGAATTGCTCCAACGAGAGAAACTTTAAAGCAACGTTCTAAGTAATTCTTTCTGCTACCGAGATTGTTCTCACCTGCGACACCTGACAAATACTTGAAACATTTCTTTTCTATTATTACCTACAATTATTGTGCACCGCGTCGGGTTCTGTCCGTATTGGATAGCACTCGTCGTTGATGATTCAGCTTTCATTTCTAATTTGTAGCACTGAGTACGTATTGCAGTACTTTGAGTGACTTTTATTTTTGATAGATCGTTTTGACATCCGTGTAGTTTTATGGAGTTGTACAACTTACTGCAATACATTTGTGTATGTATGGAGTTTCTTGCCCGTTCTTCTCCACATGAAACTAGCTTTTGGAATGGGCAACTAGATTCAATATATTTAATTTTAACATGTAATTGACGTTCAAAAGTGTCTTTTAATGGTCTAATTGAAATAAATGATTTGACTTTGATGACCAAACATTGTCTCCTGTGCCTCAAAGGGTGTCTAACCTTTTTGTATTTTATCAAATTAGACTTATCAATTGCCCACTGAAGTTTTCGTTGATATTTGAAATACATTATTTGTGGTAACTAATTATCGACAGCCGTAGGATATTATTGCAATCTGATATAAGTAGGCACGTGATAATCAAGTTTACTGCTAACTAAAAATCTCATATATCCTTCTATATTATATACATATAATATTAATCCTACTAATAATATGATAAGTGCGAAAGTTTTGAGATTGACAATGGATGGATGTTTGTTACTAAATGGCTGAATGGATCTGCGCCGAGATAGACTAGAATAACTTAAGGTACTTTTTATCCCGGAAAAATGTACGGGCCCTGTAGGATAATATATCTAATTTGAAACAGACGAGCTGCGGGCAGAAGCTAGCAGTATTTCACTTTTTCGCCCTCTCTGGGTAAATCATAGAATGTTCCTTCACAGTTGGTGACTATGCTAATAAAATTAAATTGTCACCGGGTCTATGGCGCTTTAGAAAGAGTACCTAAACCCGCAGGTACCCACGCTGTACTCTAATACAAACATTCATAATCATAATCTTATCATAAATAACGCAAGGCACATTATCTTTTCATCGGTTTCTAGATTTAATTATACATAATTATATCTACTTAGATAAGGAAAAAACTTAAAAGAATTACGATAGCCAAAATTGGAGCGATTTTATATTTCAACAGCGGCCTTATAAGTAGGACGTCTGCGGCCATGGAGAACAGATACTTATTTATTTTGTGTTCTGCTATTGTGGCGAGCCTGGTGCAAGCCGGGAAACATGACGCCTACTCCACGTATGTGTATCATAATTAAGCTTCCGAATGTCAGTGCGCCATGGAAAGCATTATTCTGAACCAGAAACCCCTCCGCTAAAGTAACGTAACTATGAGGCACGCCATGTTTACAGATACACGGTCCACGGGATCCATCTCCGCAACTCCTCGGACGCAGAGCTCCTGCATCGGCTCGAAGGCCAGCTGGACCTGGACCTGTGGGAGAACGGCGTGCCGCAGGAGAGGGAGGCGCTGGTCATGCTGACGCCGGAGAACAGGGATGCGTTCTTGAAAGCGATTGATGCCGAGGAAATATCTCATTATGTGCATTTAGATAATGTTGCCAAGTAAGTTTATGATCTTGAATTTCATTTCATTTCGTGAATTTCATATCGTATCCATTATTAATTAACTTAATGATACATATTAAAAAGCAATCTTTCATCCGACATATTGTGCGATCAAATAATTCGATAAAGTATTATTATAAAACAGTAAATGTCACATTCAGATAATGCATATTAATTACAATAATGTCACTCTATCAATAATGACTATGATGTCTGCAACGAAAGTAGAAGTCAGCAGTATGTAGTGAACTCTCTGTCTATTTCACAGAGCCCTCGAGAAACATGATGAAGAAATAGCCATGTGGAGAAGCAGTCGCCACCAGAGAGATATATTTGATGATTACTTACGATATGCCGAGGTACGTGGGTTCGCTTGAGATTTGCATTAGAATGAAGTGAAAGTAGTCGATATCAACCGGGTGGAACAGTAGCGACGTGTGTGACTGCAACTGTATGCATAAGTTGATGTGGACTGACTGATTACGAAAAACATTGTGATCATAAAATAGGTCAAATTTAAATCAAGGGAGTAATTTTATTGTAGATTGTACATAATTGTAGATTGTACATAATTGCGTGAAAATCACTGATTATGGTAGTGCATAATGTAACGCATGATAAACATATTTCTAATGCAAGCAACGATACAGAGGACGTTGGGGTATTAAAAGTTTAGTTCTAACATTATCAGTTCTGATCATTTGTACCTTTAATTGAACGAAAACTCGTTCACTACAAACGCAATAAGTACAAAGCTACACACAGATAATCTGTATTAAATTAGATTATTGTAAAATGTTGCTTAGCTTGCTGGATAGGTTGCGTGGTAACCGGCTATGTGATGAGTCCTTTCCCAGCATATAGGAGTGCCAAGCCTCATGAGTAGTATGCAACAGTAAGTAGTTGTTACTTTTGTTCGTAACTCAGTGCTACGTTCAGAATGATATGAATAATTTAGACATTATTCATAATTTTTCCAGATCGATGCGTATTTAGAGAGAGTAGCTGCAAGGTTCCCCAACTATGTGACCCTGGTCAACGCCGGGAAAAGTTACGAAGGTCGAGACATCAAATACGTAAAGGTTGGTGTCATTTCAATAAATTCCTTCTTTATTACCTAAATCGTTTCACTTCAAAAAGGGTAATATGATAAGTTTGTGGAATCAAGCCAGTTTTGAAATAACTCTAATGTTCAAACCTTTTCATAGAAGTCGATAAATTATCTTCTTGTGGTTATTGCTTTAATTTGCTTGCACTTCAATAACTTTTTAAATCACGTATCAACGCTTAGCTTTAGAATAGCTTAATCGTATTCTCTTAACCCATCTAGATATTTACTACTACTTGGTATAGACCAAGTATAGATACGGAGAGCGGAGCAGCTTCTCGATCGGAATTATTTTTAGCATTGGCTCATTCGTAGACTTACAATTTCCTTGTATCTGTGGCGAGTAGATATCAACAACAAACTTCGAGGACCCGAGCAAGCCGATCTACTTCATGAACGCAATGATCCACGCTCGCGAGTGGGTGACCACTCCCGTAGCTATGCATGCCATCTACAGGCTGGTGGAAAACCTGCGAAGCGGCGACACAGACCTGCTCACCGACGTCGACTGGATTATCATGCCTCTCGCCAACCCTGACGGCTACGAGTTCACGCACGAGAGTGTGAGTCAACAACCTTACAAGTATACATTATCTTCATTTATTTCACTCCTCCCAGACAAATACACGGTGCCGCTCGCCAGTTCTGTTAGCTTGAACTTTGGCTTAACATATACCGCATATTTATGTAAAAATGCCCTTTATTGTACATCATTGTAGAATCACATGGACCAATGAGAGTGACATAATTATGGTGTCACAATGGGCAGACCAATCCAATCCGGGCGAAACTGAAATATTACAGCCAGTCCGTGTAAATATTTATTTGCGCAACGGCCGCCGCCTACCCACGCACCCGAATACTTTCCTAATAATCACTAAACAATTGACTTCTTCAGGAGCGTCTCTGGCGGAAAACAAGATCTATAGACCTGGTAGTCAGCGCTACCTGCGTTGGAATTGATGGCAACAGGAACTTCGACGTCCTTTTCGGTACCACTGGAGTCTCGACTAACCCTTGTGCTTTGACATATCCTGGGACCTACCCCTTCTCCGAGCCAGAAACCCAGTACATCAGGGATATACTCCTTGAGAACGTGGACCGGATCCAGTTGTACATGGACATTCACAGCCACGGGAACTACGTGCTGTTCGGTTATGGTGACTACAGCCTACCGCCGAATGCCGCCCAACTGCACCACGTCGCTGGGGCCATGGGAGCAGCCATGGATGCCTTGAAATTGCCTCAAGCTACTTTCTATCGCATAGGAAACAGCGCCAGTGTGCTGTATGGCACTTCGGGTAGTGCCCAGGATTACGGACAGGTACATTTGCTTACACTTGATTTATTTAATGAGACAAAAGGGAACCTTTAATTTGCAAGCCAATCACCACCATCTTATCGCATACCTACTACTTGATGTCGGCGCAACACGTGTTCCTCTTCCATGTCTGCCTGTCAGTTTGCAAGCCAATAGTCACCGTTCAATCTTTCTTCTTTCTTCTTTTTGTTTTATTTTCTACCGTTTCAGCGTTTCAATAATATTAACATTTGTTTTTAGTTTTTCTGTTGGCTTTGCCATTACGTTGCTGGTAGGTGTTGGTATCTTACAATATTAATGTAGAACGGATTTCGTGCGGTAGAAATCTGATGATCTGTTAAACAGGTTTTATTCACGGACCTGGACACAAGGAAACCATTTGAAACTTGTCTATGACAACAAATGTTACTACCGATTGGTATTTCCCTGAATACACGATTGTTTGTCTATACCAATCGACGTTCTTATCTTATCTTTCAGAATGTATTGTGTTATTGATAACGATATTATGACGGACATCGAGTACTGCCGAGTCACTGCACACACATGTACGCATTCCGAGCACGTGCTCAGCGTGTCTCGTGATGGTGTCACTGTGATAGATGGCCAGAATGTCTTATACATATTGGCTTCCACTTCTTGGTTATGATCCGCACATCATTTCTTTGATCGATAAGTATATAGTAGTATACGTTCAGCTCACTCATATAGGTTATGATAAATCGAATTTTTATTTTGTGATTAAACCGTACTTTATCTAACGTACGAATAATAGATACACTCCTTGCTCAATAACAATAATAGCATCCACACTAACGCGTAGACCTCAGCTATAACTTAGATTTCATTAACTTCAATGGTTCATGAGATTTTCTTTCAACTTGAAATTATCGCCAGGAACACGAGTCATTGTAATACAGACTCCCGCTAACGCGTCCTAAAGATTAATTAACTGAACTGCCAATAAAACTAGCTTTGATCGAACAAAAAACAAAAGCTAGGAAACTGTTCGAAAGCAGATGCTTAGAGCAACGTAGCGTGCAGCTCAATGGGCCGGCTGCGGGGAATGGGTGCGTGTAGCCGGCCCCGGAGCAGTGGCGCGCCGGGAGCCGGCGCGGGCTTCACGGGATCACGGTAATGAGGATGTTCGGTGTTTGGGGGCTGGAACTAATGCCTATTTGTTTCTATCACGGTTGCTATATTTCGTTTGATTCAAGGCATTTTTTTCATAAACAGCTGATAATCTGCTAACCGATGTGGTAAAATTTTATTAAGAGACCACGTATTCTACTAATAATGCTGTTCGTAATTAAATTTTGGGCACATGTGACACGCTTCAAGTTAAGAAAATGAACGCTACAAAAATATAAAAACACTAATCTGGATCATATTAGTTGAAACTCGTGCGTAGGCTTTAGTAACACATAACAAGCACACTGTTTTGTCGGCAGGTGGTCGGCGTTCCCTTCTCCTACACCCTCGAGCTGCCCGGGTACGGGCACGGCTTCCTGGTGCCTCCTCAGTTCGTGCAACACATCAACGAGGAGACGTGGGAAGGCATCGCGGTCACGGCCAGGCTCGCCCGCTCCTACTACCGTGCGCGGTACGAGGCTGCCACTACTACTGCTGCACCTACTGTCCCTTAACCTGAACACACTGATACGTTTTATATGATTGTATATACATGTTATTAATGGAATTATGTTATAGTTTATATTTGTTTGTGAAACGGGGTAACTTTTCCGCTGCACTACGATCTCGGTACATGGCGTGGGACACCGCGTCATGTTTATGGCTCCACAATTGAGTATGTTTTGAAGCGATTTACTTCGATGGACCACAATCTTGTAGGAATTCTATAGAAAGTGGTTACGACAGCTCTTTCGATACCGCAGTCGGTAATATTACCATTCATGCATCATTTATGCAGATTCATAGTAAAGCAATAATTTGTTTCGTATTTCCAAAATAAAAAGCCCCTATTTGTATACAGTAAATAAGCAAGTGTTGTTAATCGGCAAACCCTCAGACATACTCGTACAGTCCACGAGTACAAGTGCCCGCCGGCGACGGAACACTGACTCATCAGCAAACTATCACTCTCATGGCGGCGGGTACTGTGCTGAGCTGAGATAAATCCTTACTGTCTCCCGATGCATTCTGTTGCTCGCTATACTCGTGTAATTTCATCGTTTATGGGACAACGGAATCGTTACACGTTCTGGTTATTATTGGCTAACCAAATAATTTTATTCTGTTATTTTAAAAGTCAATTTGGGCAAAGAATACGATTTTCGGGGTATTGCTTTTGCTAGTATTGCAACAAAACAGCTTATCAAAAAGCAGATATACCGCTCCCGGCGAGCACCGTCATTGCATGCTTCCTCTCCTATAGAAAGTCGACTGAAGCTGTTGTTATACGCATTCATGACAGTTCTGGTTATGGTGTCATGTTATCAAACTGACGGCTCCTAAAAAGCAGATACCGTCATCTGGGCCAGCGCCGATAGATAGACACACGTAGAGACAATGTTACAAAGTAAATATTCAGATCATATAACTTCTTGAATGGATTTAATTTGTAAGTTATCTGCACACATTAACACATACACCTACCAAGTATTGCATTACGATTCAGCGCTTGCAGCGACCATCTGCTATAATACGTGGAACATTTTTGCATGATCTAATCTCTACGCGGTGCAGCGCTGAAGCGCTATCGAATTCTGCAGCCGTCTCGCAAGACAAACGGTCGGGGGGCGAGGCTTGAATTATTCATGCAAATCAGATCTCGTGGTCGGTACGCTAATATTTGTAGGAACGCCCTACGAGCTACCTGCAGGAGTACTACTAGTGACGCAGGTTGCACATCTCACTTACTCGATGGCACTATTTATAATTTGACGAGTTCATATCAACTTGCCACATGATGGCTCTGAATATTCGCCCAAAAATAACACACAACAAACGAATAATTAACGAATTTGAAAGAAACTAGTAATGGTATGCCGTAGTGTGAATGCCTGATCTGGAGGCCGCAGCGTAACACTATACATTAAAGTCCTCACAGTCAAGAAGTAATTAGCTACATTAACTAGAACTTGGTCAGAGGGATTTGTAAATCAATTACAGAAACGCGTATCGTTCGAGCAGCAGTTACCCATCCGACCACCGCTAGTGGCAGTCTGTCGGGCGCGCAATCCTTCATGACTACAGCCCAATGATGATCGGTGTACCCCGAGGGGCTCACCGCAACTCAGTGCGCGCTGCACGGAAGCCGGGGGTCACACACCTTGTTACAGAGCGGTCGTGCGCTCGGAAATGCCATGAAGCGTCCAGTGTAATAACATGAGACGAATGATCACAAAGTATTGACAAACAATCTATTAAATGATAAAAATATGAAAATAAGCAGTAAGACAACAAATAACCATTTTAGGGTTGCGTAGCCAAATGGCAAAAAACAGAACCCTTGTGGATTCGCCATGTCTGTCTGTTCGTCTGTCCGTCCGTATGTCACAGCCACTTTTTTCCGAAACTATAAGAACTATACTGTTGAAACTTGGTAAGTATGATCAATTCTGTAAACCGCATTAAGATTTTCACACAAAAAAAAAAACAAAAAAAATTGGGGGTTGCCAATACTTAGAACTAAAAGTCAAAACTTTTTTTTCATCATACCTATACGTGTGGGATATCTATGGATAGGTCTTCAAAAATATTGAGATTTCTATTATATTTTTTTCTAAACTGAATAGTTTGCGCGGGGGACACTTCCAAAGTAGTAAAATGTGTCCACCCCCCCCCCCCCTGTAACTTCTATAATAAGAGAATGATAAAACTACAAAAAATATATGATGTGCACAACCATGTAAACTTCCACCAAAAATTGGTTTGAACGAGATCTAGTAAGTAGCTTTTTTAATACGTCATAAATCGTAAAACATAATTTACCTTTCATTCGATCAAGTCAAATATAAAAAAAAACATTAAATTTCATAAACATAAACTGTATGCATAAACAGTGAACCATTATTTGTTTGGAGACTTCAACGAAGATTTATTAAAAGACAGTTGTATACTGTCATTCATGCAGAACGCTGGGTACAAGACGGTAATAACCTTGTCCAACTACGCGAGGAGGCACGCAAATTGATAATATTTTTGGAAATATTTCTCGTCAAACTGGAATATATATTAGCTTGTTTAGCTATAACAAGCGTATATGGGTAAAGCGTAAATCCTATCATTTAGGTACCTAATTATAATGTTTACTTATCAATAACTTAATTTAAAAACTTAATTTAAAATACACTATTATTAAAACATCGATCAAAGTTACAACGAACTACAAGAACTTTTATTATATGATGTTACTTGTTTTTAAAAGACACCTAGTTTAACAATTTACAGAGAATAAGTGGTGCGAAATCTATTCATGAAACTAGTCATTTCTCTGTAAAATATAGCCAGGTGACGCTCAGAATGGCATCGTTTACAAAATATGAGTGATATTAGCTAAGAATCTTAGTACGTCATCTTATCTTTACGAATGTCATACAGCGGACACCAATCTCACTCCAAGCTCTTAAGAGTAAGTAGGTAGGTCATAGCCATTCTCTATCGCTTAAAAATACCCGATTCCTGTTGTATTACAATGTGGATTACATTGTAACTCGCAGCGCCCGACAAGTCCGCAGATAGATCGGCTCATCTGAATGTGTTGCTGATATATTTGCTCACTCGACAGCGGCTGGGCGCGAGCAGGCGCACTCCTATGATTTATGTTTTAATTTATTAAACGAACAACCGTTATTATGTTATTTGAACCGTATTTTGTTTTGTTTGAAATGGTATTACCTATCTGCTTCTGTTCACGGCTGTTGGTTTACGAATGTTTTTTGGTGAATAGATTTGTTTATTTTTTTAATAGGTGACTAATTAAGTGCTCTACTGGATCTGATATTTATCATAATTTATTTCAGTTTTGTAAATGTGAGTACCATAGAGCCATTTACTTGTTAAGTTACTATGTTTTGGACACTATAAGCATGGTGGTTGAGAGCTTTGTCATGCTCACATAAATGTCTCGCTGACGGTGGCGCGTGCGTTGGATCTTTCGGCTCCCTTTAAGATGGTTGAGCTAAATGGTGCTGATGCACGCGTCATGTTCGTGAACGGGCGCTGTCAGTTGGGATTGGTCATCTCTTAACTGCTATGGCTTACATCTTTAGTACTATTTTTTTTTGTATTGTTTTATATTCATCTTCATTGTTTTCACATATAAAAGCAACAAGAATATTGTAACCAAGATTTTGTAAAAACCAAATTGAAAGAAAAGAGTGTCCATGGAGTTTCTTGCTCGTTCTTCTCCATAGAGACCTATGCTTTGGAACGAGCAACTAGCTTCATCTTTTAAATGTAACTTCTTGACAATTCAAAAGTGCCTGTAAATGGTCTAATTGAAATAAATGCTTTGACTTTGATTTTGACTGACATTATCAAGCGAATTTGTTGTTCCTGAAACCTAATCGGATACGTACGGTATACTGGTCAGTGGCGACCTGTCCTAATAGTGCATGTATATACGACTGATAATAAATAATAAACTAGTGTACAATAAACAAAGCTCTCGTACTCGCGGCAATGTGCGTGTGTTGCTGATGCAGCCACTGATTGCATTAGCGCTGCACTCACACTACACGACGACGTGCAGGTAACAATGTGTTAACACTAACAAATATAAGGTAAATATTATTTAGTAAGCACTTTTGCATACATGCAGTGATCGAAGCAAGAACCCACAAGCCAGCGCTGTTCAGACCTGTCGTAGATTTGATTTTATGCCGAGTTTATAACCGTTGTAACTAGATTTCATAATAATAAATAAAATTGACATAGTGGTGATTGGTTGATTAGAGTTAACTAGAAAGAGGGCAGTTGGATCAAGGGCTTAGGGCACGCCGCTATAGCGGCGGTAAGGTCCGTGTTGAAGGAGTGGCTGGAGAAGCGTCATTGTGCCCACACCTTCCGGTTGACGGAGCTGCTTTCTAAATACGGAGGCTTCGGGAAGTACCTGCATCGCAAAGGCCGGGAGACGGTGCCTAGGTGCCATCATTGTCAGGGCTGCCCCAAGGACACGGCGCAGCATACACTGGAGGAGTGCCCAGCTTGGGCAGCGCAGCGCCGTGATCTCGTCGCAGAGACAACTGCGGGTAGCCTCTTGCTCCAGGACGTTGTACTGACCATGGTCGGGAGCGACAGTGCTTGGGACGCCGTCGCCTCCTTCTGCGTGGAGGTGATGGATGCCAAGGAGGCGGCGGAACAGGAAAGGGAGGCTACTTCCTCCCATCCCAGCCGCAGAAGATGCTTCAGGCGCCGGAGGCGCGAGATGATCTCCGGCCACCGTGAAATGGGGCCTGCGGGCGGCGTACTTGGGGTCAGTTCGTCACCCGAACAGAGACAGGCCCTAGAGTAAATATCCCCGAGTGTCATTTATATTTGAATGCAGATGAAAACGTTATAGCCACACTATCAGCATTCTTCATGCGAGCTCAAAAAGCAGTATTATGTTGCACGTTGATGTGAGAGGCGGCCGAGTAGCGCGTGTAGTATCAAATATCACAGTAATTGGTGAACAATTCCGCGCGGTGATCAACAGTCGCAATGCGTTAGTGAGAGCCCACAGACGTCGGGGCCACTGTTGACTACCCAGCGGCACTTCATGCATTAGCATGGTTATTTTTTTTTAAACAATCTGGAATAGATGGTATAATATTATGCTCACACCTCGTCACGGTAAGGCACCGCGGGCATTGAGAATGATGCCTTATACGTATTAATACTAACCGTAATAAAGTTATGTTAGACACAGGCTACAGCAGGCTGACTGCAGTCGAAAATGTCAACGGATTACACCAGCACATATATATAGACTTTAAAAATGGGTTTTTATGTTTAAGAGGAAAACTATAGTCAGACGAATTGCATTCATAGAGATAACACGTCAGGCGACACTATGAGCAGTACGTGAGGCTCAGTGGATGAGGATAGGCTGCGGCACTGCGTGTTGCGGGTTCAATTCCCACACGGAACAAATATTTGTATGATACTTGTTTCGGGTCTGTCTATTTGTGTATGTGAGTTTATATATTTGCAAACGCACCCACGTTTCAGAAGAATTTCCTAGTGTAGGGCAATGTTTTCTAAAACGCAGAATGAATACAATGTCAATTTGTAGATCGCTTGAATAATTCCTACAGCTTTTCCAACAATGTTCAAAGTACCTGCAATATGTTTATTAGTAGGTGGTTCGGTCAGCAACATCAAGTGCCGGTCTCTGGGAACCTGTCCGGCTGCCAAACAACATGATTAAGGCAATTTACTTCAATTATTGGGTAATTTTACGTTCGGCTGTACAACGGGGCGCGGTCGGGATGTATGGCTATGTTTTAATTAAGCTCCAAATGAACGTTACATATATATTATGATTTTTACGAGGCGACTGTCGAGTCATAGTCTTATGTTGGTTTTGTCGTAAAAGTTTTAATTAAGTAGATACATAAATCAATATCTTATTGTTATTTTAAGAAAGTCTTGTGAGTATCCTGAGGATTACAGACACATTGAGACGTTGCGAGTAAATAAGCTGTTAGCAGTGAGCGCTCGTGGTAACCGCGATGACCAATAACTAAGCTTCCTAATAACCCCACTCTACTAGATGACTTGTTCACCTAAATCGTTCGCACATTATTCCATTCATTGCTCTTTCGACAGCATTCAGTAGAAGGTGTAAACTCCCTAAAACGCCACTATTGCACCCCGCACTGCCGCCAACATTACTCTACACAAGTATAACATAACAAATCATCTAGTATTGGTGGCATTTCGCTACTCACAGACTCGCAAAGATTTGTCGTGTTACTCGTAGCTACGTAGCCGCGTAGCTACTTAGCAGTGCTACGTCGTAGTGATTAAAAATTGCATGTTACAACAAGGTTCATTAGTGGGTTATTACGTGGGATAATATTTAAGTATCTTTAAAAAAAAACGATATAATTATTATTTTTCTTTTAGGTAGCGGAGACAACCAAAAATACTTCTTATTTTTATCGACTATTTTAGTCTCTCAACACTACGTGATCAAAATAAGTCAATTTTAAACTTCTTCAATAACTAGGCGGTAATAAACCTGTACCGTAAGTACTGCTAGCTGATCCGTTTAACCCTCGCCCAGCTCTCGCCGGTAAGCCGCGTAATCCTCTCGTGAAGAAGAACGGAGAAACTCTATAACCGAGACCTAGAGGTACGGAGAGAGCTGCCAGCTGTAAACGTGACTTATCTTGTTTCATTAAGTGAGTACTTAACGCACGACACTTTTTTTGTAAAATGATACTCTGTCGATGTCAGAAAAATATGCCTTTATAATGTAAGAGGGTAAGAGATGCCTCAGCCGTTCGTTTCTCATCATTTTGTTATGTTTAGTTTAGCTCTAAATACAAAAATTCTATCATCATTTTAAGGCTTTATTGTTGTATTCCTTTGCTGTTAAACTCCGCCATTGATTTCGGTACTATCGAAGCTAATGTCATAATCTCTACCTGAAAAATGTAAAACGTGTCATTGATAGATTTTTTTTTTTTTGGGGGGTGGGAAATCATCAAATAACTTCTCCCGCCCTGGGCGGGGCGGGACGGAGTGTCAGACTTTTACTGACTAAAACCCACCCATGTTCCTTCTTGTGCCCTTTGCGTTCCGGGGGCGCGGTATCTCTTACGAACAACCCGCAGCCCCGGCAGGCATCGGCCCTCAGTGGCCCCTTCCTTTTGCTGACATCTCTTCGAGGCGCGCGTGGAACACGAACGCGCCGTCGACACGGCCTGTCATTATGCAACGTAAGGACGGTGAGCTACCCATTGCTCACCGTCCACAGGCCCGTATCTACGGTGGCCAGGAGTCGTCTCGCGGCTCCCGACGTCCGGAGCGTCTACCGCGGCGGCTGGGACGGGAGAACCGCTGTCTCAACCGTCCCGCCGCCTCCTTCTCAAGCATTACTGCCTCACAGAAGGAGGCGACTTCGCGAACACAATGCAGGAGGACGTACGCACGACGAGCAACGCGCAGCTGAACAGACGCTTGTAGGAGCACGACGCCGAGACAGAGCCAGTATTCAGTTTCCGCAAACGTTTAGCATAAACAGATTTTATCTTTTATTTAGACGACGTCTTTTCCTCATTGTGTATTTATAAAAGATCGCATCACTCGGTGACGCCGCGGACTTTGTTTTTAATTGGATGCGGAATGCTTCGCTTTTCTCATGTATTTTTGAAGAAATATTGAGAAGCTATCAAGTGAATGTCTAATACGATAAAATATACATACGTGTACAGGAAAAGTAAGATATATTTCATAGTTTATTAAAAAAGTGTTACTTTACGAAAAACCAAGGAAAGACATGGTTACTTTCTCAGATTAACTGATCTTATGATGCGCATGCGATGCCTCTACGTTAATACTATCACAGGCTCTAATATTCTATCAAAGAGTAAAACACGAACATTTTGTGTAGAATAAAGTCTAAAATAGTGTGCGACAGGAACACGTCGCCGCGCGCAGGCTCCGAATTCCATCGCTAATGGAATGGCGCGAGTCACTTCGATACAGACGACGCGAGCCAGTGACAAATACCAATACAATAGTGATGGAAATTATGTTTCTGCATAATATCGCGCCTGCATTCAGACAGGATAGGTAGAGGTCAGCGGTGGCAGACTGGAACGCTAGGTGACACCGAGTGTATGTGTGTCTCTCAAGAAGACGACTTCAAGGCGTTACTTTACGCCAAATTTTTTGTCTTTTATATTTATCACTCCCGGCTTTAGTCGATAGCAACTTACTTATGATAACTAACTTACGAAGACCAATAAAGCTTGTTTGTTACGAAGTTAGCTCAAATATTTTTAATTTTATTTATTTATTTATTAAGGTTTGCCAACAGCTTCTGTATACAAAAGAACTTAAATATAAAACAAATACAGTCTAAGACTTATACAGTCGCCAATTACAGGCCAACCAGCATGTCTACAAAAAGGATAACAAAATTACAAATACAAAACACTAAATACAGAAAAAAAAAAGAAACACTTTAACACTGACACAAATTACAGTTAAAGAAAGTAAGAGAAAGTAATAATAATTAATAAAAAAAACTATATACTCTAATTAAACTAAGACCTTGACAACTGTGAAAGGTATGACAAAAAATAAAAAAAAACTATATAATTATAATTACATAAATTTAACAATTCAAGGTTGTGTTTTCCGGGACTCAAGTATTTTGGTTTTAAAAACTTTCATGGAATCATGGTATATATCGATGTCTGGTATTGATTTTATGACAGCGTTCATCTCTCTGCAGAGTCTATTTAGCGGTGAGTTTAACCCTATATTGGTCCTGGAAGCTTGAGTATGGAATATTTCAGTTATATTGAATCCGAAAAAAATATATTGTTATTTGAATATTGTTTTGAGTTATTTTCAATTGTTTCCATTTTACTGCGCGATCTAAATAATACAAGCTCTCGTTTGAAGTCAGTATTGTGTTCATTACGCCGCAGGAAAGGTAATGTAACACCGCGTACATATTGTGTCATATTCAATGAGCAATTTGTATCAATGATGTAATTAGTTGATCACGTGACGCTGACGCGAGAGCGCCTCATTACTTATACCCGAGAGCGCCACTCGGCGGAGCTACTTTGCCTTCTATTTATGTCACGTGTACTGTGTCTTGTGACATTGTACGAGCATTGTACAAGCATGTCCCAATCTGGCCTTACATTTTGCATGATCTAATTATTGAGTAGGCGCCATCTTTGGTTTCTGTAAAATAGTAGTTCATAAGTGCCTTTTAATGGTCAAATTGAAATAAATGATTTGACTTTTTTTTTGAGTAATAGTATTTGCACACACAATAGGCACGCATACTCAGTGTGTGTACCTACTGACACTAAACTTTCGTAGCCCAAGTTTTGCTACGTTTTACTATTCATAAAGTATTCGTTGTACGCATTATTCATAAGACGAAGAGATAGATAGCATCTTAATAGTAGGTACAAACCTACTATTGCTTACTTTTCTAAATTCGATAATACGAACAATTACAAGATTTTAAGATAATTCTATAATAAGTGCATCAGTTGATAACAATTTAGAAAAATGTATCACTTCCCACTGTAGGAAAATGGCGGTCCCCTCTGTATATAGTTGTGTTCCCAACTATATTGTCATCACACAACGATATTGTTCATACTAAGGATGGAACTAAAAGTGATTTCGTTTCACTACCATAGCAACACTTTGGAAGGTTTAAAACTGAGCGAAATAAAAACGGAATGGATATTATCTGAATTTCCAACGTGTTATGTCATAAAGTTTGAGCTCATGTTAGTATTCAACATTGTTTCGATGTTTTGTGTATATGGAAAAGTTTGAACAAAGAGGACAGCACCAACCGTACTGTGTAACAAGTTTGTGGCACAAGGCCGCTCTCAGCCGCGGGCTGGTTGTAGTACAACTTGTAATTGACTCGAGGTCATCAAAAGTCGATATTATATTGGTGACGTCAACCTGTCGTCAGCACAAACTGTACACTTCTATTGGTTTGTGCGCAAGCCGCTGTGCGTGTTCACAGTCTAGAGTCGAAAATAAAGCAAAGGCCTGTGCACGCACAACACGTTTGGTTGGAAATCACTGAGCGCCTGCTGACCCGGCTTTAGTACCAGGAGAACAGGAGTGGGGAGATGTACACACACACATGCAACACACTTACTGCTGCACTGTAAGTTTATATTGTTTCCAAGTGTGTTTTATCAAGTATGTATGTAAATCCGCTGTTTCTTGTTTTAAGTTGTATCATTATGAACACTAATACAAATATAGACATGTTATCTGTTTTTCTATGAATGTTGGGCCGTTAAGAAGACGAATGAAAAAAGATTGCATGTAGCGGAGATGAGAATGTTGAGATGGACGTGTGGTGTGACTAGAATGGAAAAGGTAAGGAATGAGTATATTAGAGGAAGTTCGAAAGTAGCGCCAGTGACAGAAAAGTTGAAAGGGAACCGTTTGTCTTGGTATGGGCATGTGAAGAGGAGGGATGAGACGCATGTGACCAAAAGAGTTATGAATATGAATGTGGATGGATGGAGGGGAAGAGCGAGGCCAAAGAAAAAATTGATGGACTGCGTGAAGAATGATATGAAAGAGAAGGGAGGCAGCGATAGCATGACTGTTGACAGGACAGCGTGGAAGAAGAAAACGCGTTGCGCCCCCCAAGTAACATGGGATAAGGGCAGGAAGATGATGATGACCTGTTTTTCTATAGAAATACAAAATAATGATAAGTAGTCAGTTTGGAGAAGAATGTAATGTTAGGAAGAGAGTCGTTTATTGCTAAGTTAGTTTCGTTGAATGTATACACTTTTTTTTTTTTTTTGATGGGTGGGAAATCATCAAATAACTTCTCCCGCCTTATCAGACTTTTACTGACTAAAACCCACCCATGTTCCTTCTTGTGCCCTTTGCGTTCCGGGGGCGCGGTATCTCTTGCGAACAACCCGCAGCCCCGGCAGGCATCGGCCCTCAGTGGCCCCTTCCAATGTATACACTTGAAGTCGGAGATAAGGAACAAACTTTCTATTGCGATCGCTTCAATCTAAGGTTCCAACCTGCGCAGTAGCCTCCATAAGCCATCGATCAGTAATTTACGTTTCAGCGGCTGCACATTCTGAATAAAACCTCATTTTTATGATACTCCAAATTAGACTTACGAATAGATGACAACGTAGTATTATCGAATTTAAAAAGGAGTTGGTGACAACCATGTGTTTGTTTTGCTTTACCTTTCAAAAAACTAAGCCTTTACCTACTAACACCTAAGTGAGACGCCCCGGCTATACACTAGAGCTGGGGTCGGCGTTAACTGGCATGCTGCGAATATAAGACCACGCGCCGCAGCTCTGCGGCACTGCCGACACCGACATACAGCCCGGCTGAGTGTGCCGATTAGGACATAGATGAGACGTAAAAGTGATGAATAATAATAAAGTGAGACAGTAGTAAGCAGTTTGTCTGTGACTACTTGTACGCTCTTACACAGCATGCATTGTGGGGAGCAAGACAAGTATCTATAGGTACCACGCTGATGAGGTCAAAGACCCCACATCAAACATCTCGTAGGTCACACAACATTTTTCCATTGCTACTAAAATAAAGACAAACGGCTTCTAGTCCACAATCGATAAATAACAGCGTCAGATATAAATCAACAAATTGTATCGGTAATTGGTGCGCATAGCTGACGGGCCTAAGACCAGTGTTAATTGCGCAGCCGACAGATGGCGTTGATTGACGAGGGTGCCGGGTCTCCCCGAGCCCACGGCGCGGCGGACCCCGCGCGTGGTGTGCGCTCCGAGATCCGGGAGAGACACAGCGCGGCTACAATGAGCTCCGTTCTTGATTTGGCTTGCCTGCAGTGGGATTAAGTTACCGGTAGGTTGCATATTATTGTCAAATATGATACTTTAACAATAATTGTATTGTGGAGTTCTGCAGTCTATAGATTACAGTGTCGTCAACTAGATTCAATATTTTTAATTTATTTACCTTGTAATTGTCGTTCAAAAGTGCCTTTTAATGGTCTAATTGACATAAACGATTAACTTTGCCTTTGACTTCCCACAAAGCGACGACGTCTGTCATATTATAACAAAAACTTATACATTTTGTAAAAAAAGTATTTCAAACGAACGATATTATTATTGCACGATTCTAGAAGTCCAGAATTATTACATAACTGGATCCAATTATAGTATGGCACTAAAATTAATACCTAAGATAGAACTGAAAATTAAAGTCGAATTTAACAACCCTTTCTTTCTCAAATCTGTTTTTAAATCGGTGTTAAAAGCTTGAGTCGAGGTTAAAAAACCTCTCTTCATAAATATTAGCATTTAGACCTTCGTGTTCAAGAGCTGAATGCTAATGTAGCCGCGATCCGATAATAACAGGTGTTAACGTGAACATTATGAAGGGCGGAATAATAAATACGGACTGTTTGGAGGAAATTAGTATTACACATTGTATTTAATATCAGACTTAAAATACTACGCCTCTTTTTTTTAAGTAATGGTGATTGATTGTTGCACATTCGAATCGTTTAACAAATTTTAACCATTATGTCGTGGTTTCCTCACGATGTTTGCATCATCGTAATGTGTATGTAAATTCATTGCACGTCGAGCTTAGAACTGTAAGTTTGAGAAGGGGACACGTAAACATTTACGCAACGAACGATAACTGTTAACAAAGCGACCATCCCTCACGTGATCACGTGCACTCTTGCAGTTCTGTGCCACATACACAGTTGCATGCAGTTGGAAAAATACAAAGTTCAACTTCACAAAGAAGGCAACTCAACTCAAACGAAATTCCGCAACCGCTGGCCACACAATACAGAACTTGGCATCCGAAACTTGCACGAATAGAACCGACGTCAAGCGGACTCGGTGTAGTGAGGGTCTTTGCAGACGTGCTACTGCTGGCATCGTCCGACAATCGTACAATTCACCGACTGCTTCATATAAAAATATGTGTTTTGTGCCTGTCGGTTTTTTGTCAGTGACAAAATCGCTGATTAAAGATGCAAAAAATCTGCGAGTTGTATAGTTCAGTGTCTGTAATGTTCTTTCGGGAAACGACTAAACCGCTGCCCGCCGCTGCCTACAGAAGCAAGTCTGCTAAAGCCCTAAAAGTTGTGTTGTGTGTCGGCGCCGCATTATACAGGGGTGGACAGAGGCTCTAAATTAAATAAGTTTGTTCATAAATATTTATCAGAAGAGGACGCTATTCTACAGAAGTGAGCGGAAACTAATGAAATAGTTGTTGTCACTGGAGGAACGCTTAGGGAACTGTTATGTAGTACAAACGCGGAAGATAAACATGAGTACAGTGCGGGCTGCCGAGTCAACCAACTGCTACGTCACGGACACACTGGGAAGCCACGCACCGAGCGAACGATTATCTCGCAATGACGTTGAAGGTATATTCATGATTCCAGACTTATATTAGCAATAAGTCCTAGTTTTCTTACGTTATATATTTAGCAGACTCTTTATTTATCAGTAAATTTTAAAAACTTTTGGTTTTGAAATTTTACTCAAGGTTTATGTATAATTTTAATTATCACGAATAGCACTTAACAGCTAAACCAATAACTTGTAGTATTAATACGGGTTTTAATTTTGACTTATATTTATGTAACTGGTAAAGCTGGCAACAACAGTATTGCGTACCCGGCGAACACAACGGAGATGAATCTCCAAGGTAAAATATAACGAGTTTATTTCTTTGTAAGCAGCAGAGTGAAAGTCGCCGTAATCCTGAAACAATCTCATTGTAATATCCGGGCGCGAGCCGCTGCGGGCGCCGCCGCACGCGTCGCCTCACGCAGCCGCCTCACGCAGCCCTGCGAGCGGGGGCTTACCGACATACCTGCGGCTGTGTACCTTATTCATTTACGTAGATAAAGTATTTATCACAAATCTTCTTACTGATGAACGACCTATATACATACACTTACACTTTAAGAGGACTTTCCCGATAACGTTCTTCACACAAAAATAGTCTAGCTATGTTTTAGTCAATGGTACGTAGGGTAAGGACACTTAATTAGTGTCTGCGCGGCCAGTTCTCAGCGAAATAAACATATTTCAAAATAATAATGGTTATATTTAAGCTCTCACGTGGCTTTGTTTATGTACCCAAACGGTTTGAAATCAAATTGCAAAAACATCATTTTATTCTCATTTTATTGTCAAAGCATGGCATTTTCGATCGATCGAAGCTATGATACGAATTTGTAATACATCCGAAATTAAGATAATAATTATTGATGACAAAGTATTTCAATGAAGAGTGCCAGCCGACTACTGCAACATAGGACACGTAAGTAATTGAATTGTTTCAAATTATTTATTTTCTTTTCAAACCATGAAAATATGGTAGTCAGTAATCAGACAGATATTTTCGTATGTTTCATATCGAAGTCTCCAACTGTAAAAAATACGTCTAATTAAACGATATTTATGAAAAAGTGAAAAATGTATCCGTGGATGGTCGCTGAGATGAGATAGCGACTAGAATTTTAAGTTTTAAATACGGAAATTAACTTTCTGGTGGTGAGCAAATAGACACAAGCAAACCAAAGGGACTTCGACCCCTCGGCTACCCCTTCACCCCTTGCGAGTTGCTCTGTCTAGGCGTGACTGATTCTCCTCTACTACTAACCATTATGTAGGACGGCATTTCACCTGAGCCTATTATATGGGCTCCTAAAATGAAAAATAATATATATGAAGTGAAAGTAAATGTTTGAGAATATTCTGGGTAACATGTTGCTCTATGTCAGCTAACGTGTTGCCGACAGCGGGCTGAGCGCACACATTTATGATACGATACTTTCTTGACTTCATCAATAAATGAACTACTAATTTATTAAGAAAACGAAAAAAAATGTTGTTTCCCTGTTTTATGCAAATCCATAAATAGATTATTCAAATAAATTTAGATGCACAGCGCACAAATTGTTTAAAATATTTATGTACAATCACATGAAGTTTATTAAGAGCTTGCCGACGCACACAAGCACATAACACACACACATGAACAGTATCATGTACCTACGCTATCGAGCTAGCACTCATGGGATTCTCCGTGTGTTCGATTTAAACGATGAACATCTTAGCACGTGCCGGAAACAGGTCGGCGCCTGATTGTGCGCCGCCGGATACGAACCGGTGCGGACGTGACGGTGCGAGAACTAGCATCAGCATGGCTGTGATTGTAACTAGACGATGATGTGGCACTTATTTTAGTTTTTCAAAAAGATGAAGTCTTTTCGAAAAACTACTACGATTGATAGTGATCTATCTGTTAAGTAACGGTTAGTAACACTACTGAGGAACGAGTTCTTGGTTTGATCCCTGGATGGAGCCAAGCGTTACTCCGGATTCCTATTATAGAACACTCAGGAGTTTGTTCAATAGTTATTGGCATATAAGTAGATCATGTCACGTAGTAACTGGTTGTAGCTGAGACCAGATAACATCACGTAATACACCACACCAATATTCAGCTGCATCCAGTAGAGCTGGAAGCCGACCCCGACATAACTGAGAAGCGATGAATGATGATGATGAACTGGAATTAAGCTCACCCCAAACACAAAACAACAACAACAAAACTTCACCATTTTAGAACAAGAAATCTAATTTTGATATCATTGGAAAGAAGGCGAAGGTAAACAAGGTAAAGTTGAGAACGAAATATAAACATCAGCACTAATCCGGACAAACTTTACGGATTATGGAGGAAAGTCCTTTTAGAGAAGAATACGAATAAAATGTCCAATGCTTGTCATTCTGAAAACGTAAGTCAAGCGAGATGACGAGGTGCGCGGCGGCACCGGGCCGATGCCTCGGGTTAGCACGGTGCATGAATGGACGTAGCCCATGTAATCGGATTGCTTACTTAGCGTTATGGCGACTTTTTAGAGTGGCTTGTGTCGGTGAATTGCAGGCAGATGACAAGCGAGTCGTGCAATACGTAGGCTACTGTTGGATTCTTTCTCCTGCAGTACCTACATAGATAAAATATAAACAGTCACAACACAGAACAGTTTATTATTTATTAAGTTTAAGCGGTCAATAGTCACTTCTTGTTTTATTTAAAAACAAGTCATTACGGTGTTGGCCTCACTTTTTGAGCTTTTGGAACGACACGAGTTTTAATTCGATTTGTCAACAAATTTAAAATAATAAATAGAACCTGCTCAACTTCCCTCCACTGGATACCCCCACATAAAAAGTACTTTAGTTTTAAACCCGAAACTCCCCCCAGTCGCCCCACTGCTACCGTATCTTAACCGCTGACGGTGTCCTCCCGGCATCGTAGACTGTAAAGGCGACTATACATAGTCGGTTCTCTCTTCAAATTCGTGTGTTCTGACTATCTGAGACGAACTACGTGTGTGGCTGTTACGGCCTCCAAGTAGATCGCATGCGACGAGGGGACGATTATATTCAAGGCTTCCGTAGTCTGCATCTGGATACATTATTGTGCTGAGTGCAATAGCCGCGTCCCTCATTACACGAGACTTAAACATTCTGGAAACGTCTTCTGGATGTTATGATATTTACCTGATCTGTCTGCTCGTTGCATGTACGCGCAAGCGTCCAGTCCGACCGGCCGGAGCGGGTTCGTCCGTCCATGTGTATTAGCCTTAACACGCTAGGTGGCTATACGAAGTAGATGCTATAATAAGTTTACTATACGTCGCTCGCGTCGGCTACATCTAGCCTTTCCGCTCCGTTACACAGTTACGAGCGCACAGCTCGCGACATATGGACGTCCGATACCGAACTGTATTGACACATACACCGCGGTGGTTGGAACACGACCAAACAAGAGACGTTGCTCTGCCTGCGTGGTAACAAAGCCAAATCGGGGATTCATTAGAAGCGCCTTCGTCTACCAGAGACGTTTGACTACGTGCGGCGCGTGTGCATTGCTGGCCGGCTCCGCTTTAACCGCAAAATGTACCGTGTCATATCGCTGAAGGTATAAGATGTTCATATTTTTCAATAACACTGACCCCAATAGCCTCCACCCCACACTTAATAATAAAAAACTAACAGAAAAACACGTGATATCCTGGCAGGATGGTATTTTATATGTTTGAATTGGGAAAACAAAGTCAATTTCCAAAATACCATCAAATCATAGCATCAGTGTCCTCTTCTAGTCCATATAACACTACTGTGTAAGGTACGCAAGTCGCAAATGCTTCCATTTCTCGAAGACTTTGCGTTATGGAGCGAGAGCGGTGAGAGCAGTGTTGTGTCGCTCTAAAAGCCAACGATAAGTATCTCAGCAAGCACTTATTTTCACTGGCCCGTAAACTGGCTACAGAGATATTTTTCTTACACTATTTTATACATGCTACGTTGGGAAAATAATCGCGTGAAGCTTCTCGCGTACTTCATGATTTGACAGAACTTAGTCTTCATCATCGTGCCCTAACTCCGTCTTAACATTGCTTACAGCTACAGAATGCTCCGCTTGTATACGAACGGAACCTAGGAACAAGTCAAGTGGCTTAGAAGAATTGTGCTCTTAGTTACAAATTAAACGGTAAGTAATAATTAAAACCTAAAAGTAACAAAATAAAGTAAGCTAAACACAATGCAGGTAAACGCTACACAGACCAGCATTATTATTACCTCCCGTCCAGTACGCTGCGCATCTCGGCGCCGCCATACAACTTGCTGATACATCGAACATTAATACAGCACCTCATCTGCCGTAATCTCACCTAACATGTAAAACTAACTTAGCGGACTCTATCGGAGGCGATGAGCGGCTCAGGGTTGGTAACTAGGCAGCGTGAACTTCACAGCCGCCATATTATAGTGTTACGGCTGGACGGCCGAGTTCGTTCAGTTGAAGCTGCGAGGCATCCGCGAAGACTGCCGTGTGGGAACTTTGACGTGGTTCAGTTTTTATACATGTTTCCTAACTATGAATAAATTGTCACTTTTCTGAAGGTTTCGCAAGAGGTGATAAAATGGTGAGTTGTTCCGAATAAAAAAATACTGATTATTTATCTGCCGTCACACAGTAACAGAGGCCTAGCCGCGCAGCCCCTGTGCGCGTTCTGCTGTTGTGACTGTTGTACAGTGGACCGGACAAGCCATTCATTTGGGTATCTTAAACAATTTTGGTTTAATTTTGTTTCATTCCTCATTTTTCGATCATATTACAACAAACACTGCTACTTGATCATTATATTTTACTTCAAATCTATATGATTGCATTTTACGTGGAAAGGTATTCCTTAGTACGTAGAGGTTTTAAAAAGTCGACTGAGGTGCACTCTTCGCCGTTAACAGATACTAATAGGGCCTAACATAACACATACTACAGCTAAACACTCGTTGATGTAACACGCTCGCTCCACGGTCAGCCGCCGCCACAAAGGGCGCTCAACTAAATATTACACCAGCGCATACGTCACGCTGCATACATACCACGTCATCATAGCACATTGCCGCTGCACTGGCGCCACTAAGTAAACAGGTGCAGAAGGTTCAACCGCACGCCTCTGTTCCGGCAAGATTAACTGCTTGCTCCGGGTAACACACTGAAAAGATGATAGGTAGCTACTGTGGTCAATCCTACGGTTACACCACGGTACCGGGACGTCATTTACTTCACTAATGAATTAAACACACGAACGTTTTATACATTATTATATCATTTCATTGACATGTCACTGACTCGAAGGAAAAGAGTTTTTCTAATTCATTGGGATTCCAAAAAGGAATTCGACTGAGTGTTCGGATGCAAACTAATTCAGCCAGGTTGATGCGGTGAACAACCTTCACAGAAGCTACGCCCGCCCTCATGAATGGCTTGGCACAGCTCCGCGACTCTAAAAACTTTTATTCATACCAACCAAACACTCAGGTAATACCTGCCTACTTATACCTAACAAGAACAACCTACCTCATAGAGATACCTAAGGAAATGTCCCTATCCATGACAGAACGCGTTAACACCATCAATAAATATTAATTCTTAGTGTGAAAATGTGCACTCATTTAAAACGTTAGCGCAATCATGCTTAAACCTCGTGATGTCAAAACTCCCTGAAAATACATCACGCATTCCCTCCATGATCCTATTGATACGGAAAGTACACATCCTATCTTAAGGGTTCCAAAATACTCTTGTTAGTGAACTCAACATAATTATGGTTTTAACTTCTATAACCATCATAAGTATAGTCAGAAGACGCAAAAAGTCATATCAGTTTATGCAAGCGTAATATGAACGCACTCTCAAGCGAAAACTGAAGAAAATTTCATATTATCAATCCGAACCCCTGATTATTAAATCTACCAGCTGTGTCAACTCAACACACTTTGCAGTACTTACCTAAGTATATACACTGCAGCTACTATGGATGGCTGCAGGTTGTTAGTAAAAGATACCGCGCCCCCGGAACGCAAAGGGCACAAGAAGGAACATGTGTGGGTTTTAGTCAGTAAAAGTCTGACACTATGGGATGGGAGAAGTTATTTGATGATTTCGCACACCGCAAAAAAAAAAAGCTACTACGGATCATTGCATTCTAGAACTTATAATTTGTAAGTTTTCCTATACTTTTTAGCAGAAAAGATAATGATTCTGGGTGAATGAAGTATCTACACATCTGTAAGACTTTATCAAAGTGGCATTGTATCAAGCCACGTCGTGAAGACGTCTCATTGGTATGTGATATTACGAGACCACACCCCGGTTACCCCTGTGCTGCCTTGGAGGGATATCGACTTTATGTAAATCAGTTAAAGGTTAACGTCTATTCTTATTTTACCCAAGTAAATACAGTTATGTACAAGTTGTATCCAAATCTACCTCTGACTATTATACTTATTATTTGTCAAATAATGATAGCTTGTATCATGAAGGGAGAATACAGCGATAACCCGTCGTAAGTAATACGATAAGCAACAATAAAATTACTGACCCGAGAAGAAGCGAACATTATGTGTCACGAAAGGTCCTCCGCTCTTACAGCACACGTTTACATAAGTTTTATTCGCTCGAGATTCACCGGGGAAGAAAAAGTTTTTTTTGTACTGATTAAATATTTTAATATAAATAACAGATGTCAGTGTGTGAGCGAGGATCGTATGAATGTAGGAAGTGTGTTCATGTATTTATAGTTGTTCACAAAAGACGTCCAGTCAGTGTTTAGGCTAGAAAAGAAAGAATGCGTTAGTTTCACGAGTAAAGGAAGCTGATTGATGACAACGCGACAGAGATATATGGAGTGTCGCGCGAAGCCTACAGCACACGCAATGTTCTAACATGAATATATCGCGGAGGTAAGGACAGGTTCCCCAGTACTCGCGCGTGTCAGTGATTTAGTGGAGCGAAAGGGTCAGCGCTGTTGAATGTTTGACCTCTTGCTCGATTAGCGCGACCTAGTCCTCCAACTGTGTCGCTATTAGTGTGTTGCGATATCAGCTGGCTTACGCAAATGGTGATGGACTGATAATAGGCCACCTCGGATGTTTGCTTCTATATCAATTTATGCCTGGTTGTATGTTCCGGATTGTGGTGCACGCGTTCACTATTTGGTTCTATTTAAAGTGCGACTCACAAGGCGCGACTTGAGTGTTCGTATGTGAACCAACGTGACGCGACGGAACGAAATGGTATCATTGTCATCTTCTCCAAATTAGATTGGCACACGGTGACATTCCGACAGGTTGACTAAGTAGATTTCGAAAAAAAAAAAAACGCCTGTAAACTCAGTTGTTAAATAAATAAAGCAGATGTTTTGTCGGAGCTTTACGTATGAGAATAAAACATGTGATAAACCGCGACACTGAGCGGAGCCAATCAGCGCGCCGCACGTGGCCGCCGTGCTCGGCGACGACTAACATTTGCATTTCAAATAGACTTGTTTGTGAACACAATCTTGTATCGATACTACAAACATTTCTTGTACGAGACAAAAAGAAATCACTCACATAAACAATCCCTATTTTTTGCTATAAAACGTTTTACGTTCACAATTGAGAGCGGAGCTATTTTTCCGTATGCTGACGTCACGTGGCGCGGCTCCGGCGATCGATCGGAATGAAAAGTTCGGCGTGATTTATAGCCGTGACGTCATCGCACACGCGCCGGTACCTACAACAGGCGCGTACGGCGGAGGAAATTAAAATTTTTGCATGACTCGGCGAAAGCGCTCGCCCGCTCGACGAAAAATTACGACTTGAAGCTTAGAGGAACGATCGCGCCAAATATATGGACTCCAATCGGTTTGTAAGGAGTCCACGGTACTCCCTAAGTCCCCGCGGTCATCGCTTTCGCCTTATTTATTTTTTCAAGGGGTTTTCCAGAATTTATTATTTTTATTTACTGCCTTACGTTACATACCTATGGGCGCGGAACGGATAGCATAGAACCCAATTGGGAGTTATCAACATACCATATTTCTCCAAAATAAAATGTAACTAAACAGTTTCAGGCAGTCGTTCCCCCGCCGAGTAAGGGGAACCAAAATGGTTGAACAAAACATCCGCACGCGATTCACGTAAAGCTTTTTGAATCGAAACTAGAAAAAAGTGTACCGTCAGTATCACTTACAGTTAGAGAACGGACAGTTTACTAAACCTTCCGGTATTCCTGAAACGTATCCACAATTACTTAGTGGATATGTAATCGAATGAAAACTGTATTGCGGGTATTCTATTTCATTTAACGATACCGAGAATAAGGTGGCTCGATGAACAGGGACGTACGCTGAGTATGGATAAGACAAGCCTATCGATGAACAGGGACGTACGCTGAGTATGGATAAGACAAGCCTATCGATAAAGTTTCCTCACGTCTTCAAGTGATATAACAATAACGAGGAGCTACTTAGATCTCCTTAAATAAACATGAATTGAATCAGTATCGCTGATATTTTTGCTAGAAAAACCACTTATTAATAAAGGGAAATCAGTTGTTTAGCTATACAAAGAGACAGACAATAAAGATTGGACACAAACAATAGGTCATGTGTGCACACCAAATACACGTGTCCAGTTTAGGAAAATGTCCAACAAAGCGTTGCCATTATGTAAATACGCTTTATTCCCTCCCGTCTGTTGTGGCGGTCAGTTATTTATCTTTCAGAAAGCTAATATCCATAACCGGTGCTCGATTACTCCGTGGGTAAAATCTTCCTTAAAGGTTTCAACAATGATAAACCAAGTTGTAATTAGTATGGGTCACCAAAATCGGCATCAAAGCTGCAGATTTTGCTCCTGCCTGACAGGGACTCTTTTTTGTCTTTATCAGTGACAGTATTTTTCTTATACATAATGTCTCACTCACAAGTCACCACGACCACAGCGCTCTATGTCTCTCGTCATGCTGCTTTGTAGCTCGTCACGTAGGCCGTATAATCGGGAGTGCGGTCACGATCCAGGCCAATTCTATCAGCGCGCGTGACACTCTCGGCGATGTCGACGACTAACCAGTGAGGCCCAGAATACGGACACTTACATATATGACAAATTATAATTTGCGAACGAGAACGAGGCGAGGTTCGTGGCTCAATTAGGGAGCAGGTCGATTCAGTAAAAGAGGATAGAGGTGGAAAGTGTGATTAGTACAGCGCCGAGAACAGGCTCGCTGAACAATAGCTTGCGGATTCAATTCCCACACGAAGCATAGGAATGGGTATTAGAGTGGGTATCTAGACGACGTGTTGCGTAAGTTTTAGTCTGTGCAAGCATCGATACAAGCGGAAAGTTGCGGTAGATAAGATATCTTCTACTACTATTTTAGAACATGACGTAGCAATACCTTTACCGGTACATGATACATCACTGTTTACCCTCCACGACTCACTATGTAGAACAATAATAATCCGCTTACCGCTCGCTGTCCGACAGCCGTGACTCGTGCCCCTGGAGCTATAACTCACGCTGGCCGATAGTTCCGACTTGTTAGACCATTAGCTCTACGGCGAGTACCGCCGGCCCAGACGTACGCTACTCCGACTCGCTCGGCAGACAGAGAGCTGCTATTGATATTATGGCTATGGTCGCTTCAATAGAACATGTGATTAGAACCATCGAGTTCTAACAGTAATCATTTTCCTGTCCGCCGCGCTTTATTTGGGGTCGTCGCAACACGCCAATTTCTTCCATTAGGAAATGTTCACATTCTTCTTAGCCACAACGACTATCATTTATGTATATCAAAACAGTTTGACAGAGCAAATAATCCGCCAGCTTCCAACTGACTGCAACACCAGGGACTTCCTCGTTGTAGCCACAACCTGTGTGCTAATTTTGTAATACCTCAGGAGCTGGCATGCACTGCCCAGCTCCTCAAAGCTTAACACGCGGCACTTACCCGGTCGCGGTGTTTACAAAGAGCTCCTGTAGCCACTACTGCTACTACTACTACGCTGTTACTAATGACACAAAGCTTTCGCGTCACTACACGCCACTGGCGACACGCGCACGTACACAGCGAGCCGCCTGCTACGGCGAGCCGGTAACTAATTCATAAATCCATTAAAACATACCTATAGGCGACGCGGATGTAATGAAGTGTGCACCTTGCAGCAACGGCTGCAAGGTGCATTGGTTAGCACTAGTTAATCTAGAATTAATACGGCAGGTAAATTAATTCGAAAAACAGAGGTTCACAAAACGGTATCTTACGTAGCCGTTTCTCTGTCTTTCATTTCGTCCGTCCGTCCGTCTACAACACAAGGAAAACTACAGCTGTTGGCAGTACCTACTGAAACAATCGCGCGAGCCCGAGCCGCTCCTAGTTAGTTATAATCTCATTTTATTCGTATTTTAAAGAAAGGGTTTTCTTAAATTACATCTTTTTGTTTACAAAAACATTGACAATTAATCGTTCAGTTATTGTTTTGTTATTTGAAATGAATCCTAGATTAAGCGAACCCATTTTGTAACAGCGCTTAGTTTTTACCCAACTGCGTCAGAAGGAGGGTTATGTTTTTTGAGTGTATATATATGTATCCTTTGGCATGCCCTACAGCCTATATTTTAGCCCAATTTTTTAATTACAAATATCTGCAAAAATAAATAACGGTGGGTTTATTTAATTACAAAGTATTATGATTACACAGAAAAAAGAAAGAAAAGTAAAACAAATAAAAACACCCGGACGGCGTACAACATGAACTTTAACACAACTGAAAAGAAAAAAACAAGTCCAGTAGTCTGGAATTCAGGGTAAAGGAGAAAGACAGATTTTTTTTATTTATCACAACTATTATTTACTTTATTAACACACAATCACGCCTATGTGCCCCGAAGGGTTAGGCAGAGGTGTAACAATTTACACCCACAGTTCGCCGGTATGTTTAGGTCCCATGTAAACGGGGGCGAGCCTATTGCCATTAACCGGGCACAAATCCTAACTCCCAGCTGCTACCGAGAATTTCATAGAAAAACCCAATAACACTTTCTGCTCGACTTGGAAATCTAATCCAAAACATCTAGCGAAGCCGTCGCGCTTGGGACCACTAGGTCAACGAGGCAGTTATTACTACTTATATTAATTATTTGGGAACAAGGAGACAACGCCTATGTAAATGTTTTTACAAAAAGGGGCTCAGCAGTCAGCACACATTACACAACGTAATCTCAGATGGCAGTTTTTTAGATTTCTTAGAATTCTTCAGTATTTACATAACATGCCCGTCAGTGCTTACATTTAGTACCTGGCTGCTTCAAGGTTTGCCCCTTATAGGATTGGACATAAACATAAATGTCTCTGATACTATACACCTCTGTCCACCCCAACGAGGAATACAGGAGTGATGTCATGTCGTGTGCCGCTGACTATCGCTCGTGTTGCCCATCCGAGCACAAGCATCAAACGATCCACACAAAGTTATTTCCTTCGCCGGCCCATAAAAATTCTGCCAACCAATCACGAACAATAAATGAAGCTAACAAAATAATAACTCGTCATTTTGTTCGCATCATTTATTAATTTATAATATTCTTTTCACCGCTTCCACAATGTGCGTCAACTTTGTCCATTAGTCGGAGGGGTGACAGACTGATTAAAATGCGCTTTCAAAAAGTCCCTCCAATTCAGGTCTGGTTGAATCAAATCAAATATTTTTTTACAATACATGCAAGCAAATGAAAAAGTAAATTATTACTATGATAAACATAATGTACTTACTTTTCCTGAACAACCCACTTCTAATTATGTATAATTCAGCAGGTACCTACTGAGTAAAGTGCGTTGACACTTGTACCACATACACGACATTCCACATCGTTTTAAGAAAATATAGAAACATCACACTCGAAAGGACAATTTAAACCATAAACATGTGTTGGTTAAAATTTAAAATGTTAAAATCGTGAATATTACGAGTACTTTGTTTAATGCAAACTTTTAACAAAATTTAAAGGGGTATAAATACTGTGTAAAATGAAAAACAGTGTTTTCCAGGTGTTTAATAAATAAGTGAGTGTTGAGCGAATCAATCACAGCGTGCGGGCGAGTCCGCGCTGAAGCGGCGCGCGGCACCGAACTTCACTTCGGACTAATACATAGCTATTTTTTACTCCTTTCTCCTGACAAATTGCGGTTATTATTTGTTTAATGGTGGGCCGGGTTTGATGAAGATCAATGAATGCCACTGAATGTAAACTTTGACATATTTTTATATTGGTTGTTTATTAGCCTCCAGGCGCCCTTTTACTCTCGCCCGTCCATCTGTCTCAGGGCTGTATCTCTTGAACCGAATTAGAAAGACACTTGACATTATCATAGAGTATGCGGTCACCATAACAACAAATAAATGATTATATTTAAAAGTAAAAGTTTTTTTTGCTCGATTTTAATAGTATTGTGCGGTTGTACGGAATCAGTACGACGCCAACTTCGCCGGTTTTTGTTTAAATGAAAATAATGATTACTATAATATTAAAATTGTAGTAAAGTAAAATTGTTTTCATAAAATAACGATAGCCCGCCCACTCTTGTTTTGAAGAAATGTACGCCAATCTGTGTGGGAGTGACATTATAAACGCCGCTGGGAAGCTCGTCAAGGGTTACAATAATTTATTGGTGATGAATAATGAAATTATCATAACGTCGCTCTACGAACAATATACGAATGACATTATCCAACGGAAATGACATGCTTTGTTCGACTCCCTGAATGGACAAAGTGTTATTAATATATTCTCAGTAAAAAGACAAACTTCGAAACAATATAATACACCCTTGAATTCTAAAACAATTTAAAAATACAACTTATATAGCCTAAATCATTTAAGTTATCTCGGTGATAAAATTAAATATAGACACCCATTCAGGAATCGGCAAATGAAGAACAGTGCCGACTCCTCGAGCTTTCCGGAACAGAGAGTATAGTCGGACCGACTACAATATCAGAACACAAATGCTACCAACCACCAACCTCAAGCGATTGAACCGACCGGCTTTCAGATATACGTCAGTCGAAGAAAGTGTTATAGCGTCTTTAATATCTCAATAGCAGCAGTCCGCTGTCTGGATGTGTGCTCGTTACCTGGCAATAGGCTCCTGTTACATAGGGGTTCATATCACAGAGAGATATACGGAAACGTTCAAACACAATATGCTCACAGCGCGCGGCTCGCGGCAACTAACACGCCTACACTAGTGTTTGTGCGTGACTGTGTCCGCTATCCCTTTGTCCCGCTTGTCCAACTTTGTAACATTTGTTACATATTGGACAATCAGCCCGCAGTTGTGGAACTTCCACAAAAGGCTGTGTCAAAGTAAATACGCGCTATTGTTGGATTTTGTTTATTCATATTTCTGGGAAAGCGAGGCGTAGGACGCCTTGTGATCGAATGGATCGACGACCTGACAAAGGCAGGTCAGGTGCCCATTGCGCGAGGCGGCGACCAGGTTTTGTGGAGCATGGTTAAAGAGCCCTATGTGGACTAAGATAGGATAGAATAATGTAATTTATACCTTCAGATTAGTGAGATCCGTCGGATCTCACTCGATCGCTTGCGAAGGCGACGGCGGGAGCGGTTACTACCTAGACAAACCAAAGCGTTCCCACTCTCATGTCAGATCAAACAAGAGTTGCTTCATCTGCTCGTGTTGACTCTGCTTGTGTGCCTGTCTAGTTCGTGTTCGGCAGCGACTGCGGGCTCGGTGGAGGACTAGCCGCGGCTCGCCAGTCCTTTGTCTTATCGCACCGCACTTGACATTTATTTCGAACTAGTTGTAAGTTCCGCCTACCGGTCGGCTGCCAAGCATTCGCATTTATGCTCTCCTTGAATTCATGTTACGAGTACCGTTTTGCTAAAATTGTACGACATACGTATTATTATATAGAATCTGATAAAGTTAAACATAAATGCATTTTCACGTTTCACAACAACCTACTTCAAATGACTAGGTACTTTTGACAGTTTTACGTTATTTTATTGGGATATAAAAATGACGCCGAATGTCCTGACGTGGCCAAATAAAATTTTAACACTTTTATGAACAGAATAAACCTAAAATACGTTACAAATAAAATGTAATGGAATCATAAAACTGCACATGAGCATGTGAGCACCAATCGTACGGCATCGCGCTCAGTGCCGGCAGCGCCCGCGAGGTAGCGGTGCGCTCGCGCCTGGCCGCGTGCCCGCATCCGCACGACACGTTTGAATCCAGCGCCGATAACCGGTCTCCCCCCTCCCCGCGCTAGTAGAAGACGACCGCTAAACATGATACTCTAACAAGCAGAAGCCCTAAACTTTACAAAAGATAAATGTATGTGTTTCATGTAAATGATAATGATTAGACCGCTCGAGCAACGCAACCAACACATGTCGTGACGTCACGTTGCATGTCACAGAGGAAGCGGTCGGCTTGGTGTGCTCTGCGTATGGAAGACGGACAGTTTATCCTCGACTTGCTAAACTCACGCCATTTGATATTCTGCGCTTGTTCGTTCAGTGGTATTAGTAAAGAAGCTTTGAAATGTCAGGATATCTTCCCACATTACGAGTTTTATTCAAATAAATGCAAAGTTAAAGCTCTTTTAAATTTTATCGAGGATCAATGTTACTTCGGAATTTACTTCATGTTGTAAAAATACTACTAAATACTGTTGTTGATGCTTCCGTTAGACTCTTAATAGTTATTGTTTGCGTGTCTAGCAACAATAGAGCAGATGTACCCACAACTAGTACTCACAAATCGCAACACTTCTCTTTGTTTAGTCGCGGTGTTTATCTATCAAATTAATAGCACTTATAATACACTACTTACTACTACGACTTATTACTTACGTACTTATTACTACGACGGTACTTTAGTGTGTTCTGCGTTGCACAATGTAAACACACAGTTCAGTTCTTGTTCAGAGTCATGACTCGGCCGCGGCTCGCTCGTAGCGACACAGACATCCCCCACCCGGCGACAGTAAACACAAGTAAGTAGTCCGGTGCGTGAATGTTAACACTCATTGCTTCACGCACTAACAATAACAACTAGCTAGAGTCACGAGTACTTCTCGTTTTTTCTAAAAGTCGTATTACTTCAAGTTTGTGATGCAGTACGACAAGGTGGTTACAGATTAACCATTTCACGCGTAAAGTTAGGATACATTCCGCTCACGGCTATTGTAATACTCAATTATTGCTTCATTGTCATTCACTCAAAAGGGATAGATAATAGCATAACGTCGGCTTTGCTGTGAAACTAATTATAATTTGATCTCTGATGACTAAGTTTTAAGAGCTTTGTTCGATCCCAGTATTATCATAACTGTAGAACTGTAACATTATACTTATTTCAAAAAGCCTGTTACTTCTGTAGTCAGCCTAAAATAACACAACTTGCGCCCGACAACTACAAACGCCTGTTAAGCGCTTTAAAGCAATACCAGTCTACCCAAGACTAACATCAAAGCCATTTAGCTGCTTTGTGTGCTAATTGCGATAATTGGTACCCTGCTAGTTACACAGTAAGTACATCGACTTCATAGTGCCGATGGCAGTACAACGTGCTGGTGGTGCTGGTGACTGAGAATGTAATGCGTTACAGATCTATTTTCGACGCAACAATGAGAAGAGAACCAGCAGAAGGATACTTATTGTGCAACCAATACATCTACCATAACGTATTGGAAACAGTATTGGGAAACTGACGTTGTACGTTGTACTTGACGGTGAAGAGCAAAGTGCACGCCCACGCGCTGTGTCACTCGACACAAAGAAATCTTTCAGAGAATGAAGCCTTAAATATGTATGAATGGAAATCAATGACAAAAGACCACCAGTTCTACTACAACTAACAATCTTATTCAGAAACTACTATATTAAATTACGTTTGACGAGTGATCCATGATAACCGAAATAGAAGATTATACTGAATCTAATCGATATTCACTTCAATATAAAAGTTGCAGTCGTTTTGGAGAAACTGTACGTGGACGGAGAAAGCGCTGTATGGACAACAAAGGATTCCAATGAAGGACTATCACGCGGTACGGTACACAAAAACCATATCAAATAAACCCACCAGTGACAGTGGAATCTACATGTATGGTCGGAATAGTCTCGTTTAAAATGATATTTCTATGTAAATATGACAATATAGCAGCCCTGAGGTGTGTTTAGATTCCGTTTGTTTTTATAAATGTATATAAAGTGAACGACTCGTTTAACACAAGTGTTAGTGCGTCCTCTCGTCTGCTCACACCGACAACTTATACTGTACGCATTATTGTTATGTGTTTGTTTTCAGAATAACATGCTTACCCAGTCGACCGTATACTTTGAAAATGTTTTAAAATGGAAATCATTCACAATAAACTGTATAACAACTATTCTCTTTTTAATGTATTTTTATTGTGTATTGTAATACCGTCAAATACTTAGTAACACCGTCCCGTCGACTGAAGCGCAGTGTCGAGTAGATAGAATAGGGTGGTCCGCTGTTACAAAATATTATAGTTAGATATAGAAACGGCCAAAAGTAGTAGTAGCGGCCCAAAAACCCCAAGTATGAACTTGATGTTTGTGCTCACGACTCGTGCCGGCCACTATACTTTGTATTCGTTATAAGTAACAGTAAAATACAGATTTATGTTAATGATTAAAAACACACTGTCAGGAGATATGTCCTCATTGTAAATTTGTAAAATGTCATCTAGTACATTCCATGTCAAAATCGAACAAAGAACGTTTCTAAGGAGACGAGGTAGGTCAAGGTTTCATATTATTCTTGCGTTCTCGAAAAGCTCTTCAAATAAAACATAAGACAACATGAGCCTGATCGCCACTTCAAGTGTTTGCACAGATCTATAAGAACATTCCTCTCCGCCGGCTGAGCGTACATTATCGCACATTCTATCTGTTTCCATAATTCGTACAAAAACACTTCGTGCGCTGAGGCGGGCTGCCCAACCTTTATCTATAACATTACCGATAAAATGCCTTATTCGAATTTCAATGCCATAGTTGTGACAACAAACAGTAGGTCATGCAATTACAAATAAACACCCAATTTCACTGATGTTCACTGTCTGTTCGACCTGTCGTTGGACCTTACCTAGTCCGGAGCGACGATGCATGTGTCAATGAAAAGGAAGTAGAGGTAACCGGCCGCGGTCTAGTACGACGTAGGCACAGGCAACTGCTCATCCTTGATAACGGTTTGATTTCGACTGCACCTTTATTTTCACAGCAGTAAGGGTGGTTTCCATGGTTCAAGTTTTACTACTAATGTGTGTGGACAGTGGCTGAAATAGGTTGCATTTAATAGTTAATAATTAAATGCAACGTATTCGAGCTACTGTTCAGACTATGTACTGTGGCACGACGATCGCAACGTGTGTTATGGCTGCCGTATTCAAACGAATGGCGCCGAGACAATGAAAGGGGGTGAACGTATAGTACGCGAGACACGTAATGGGCAGTCGAAACGTATTCTGTGGCGGTGCCTACTTTGAAATATTACTCACTAAAAGTGCTTATGGATTTTATCTTACTTCAGGTTTAATCATTATAAATATTAGTAATGACTTGTTAACTTAGCTTTGTTCAATTCTATCCAGTTGGTCAGGTTCAGTACAATTAACTTAAGTTAGGATACATTTTTAAGTTAATTGGACTGAAACTGACTGTTACGGATGTAAAAAATTATTTACGACTATAGCTACAGACAGCAGAAACCTTAGATATGTACCTCGAACTGATACTTTTCTGAATTTATTGTAGTCTTAGTAACAAAGTAACGTCCATGATTTTAATAAAACGGACCAACATTTGGATTAAATGTTGTACACACACTGACACTGCGCGGTATGTGTGTGTGTGTGAGTTTAGGCGTGACAGCGATTATTGATATTTAATGTTTTGTATTTTTTTATATGAAAATACTCTCCATTATAAGTTTTCTCATATCAAAAAATACTAAACATTATATAAATCAATAAATCCATCAACAAGTATCGAATATTCACACGCAAAGCAGATCAAAAATACTGGAATACGGTAAAGCTGACGAATAAATACTAACTTACAGAAACAGTTAAGTTGATAATATCAAAATATGCTCTGAGCTAACAAACATCAGAGTACTCGCAACCAGCAGTAAGTAAGGCGCAGTAAGGCTTCGACCGTCTCACTAGGTACCTACACCCGCGTGTGTGTGTGTGTGTGCGTCTGTGTGCTTGTTAGGGACGTAGCTGAAAGCCGTTCTTTTGAAATAAAAGATGAAAGACACGAATATCGCGCAGTTGATGCATGTTGATGTTTGTGCCTACATGCCGTTGTTAGTTATTATGCTTTAGTTTACACCATAATAGTCAACATTTCACAGTTAAGAGCCTAATATGAACAACATGTTGGAATCGTAGCAATTCTACAGATAAACCTACAGATAAGGCGCTGTCTCATTCAGTCGTGTCATTGCGTCTGGGAAACCGTGAACATTTCACGACATTCAACATAAAACCGTTGATAAACTGACGTCAACCAAAATTCCTTGCGAGAGTTTTTGCACGAAGAGGAAAGTCTGTGTAAATAAAAAATAGCGAGAATTCAAAGAAAATAAATTTTATTCAGTGGCTTTAATGCCAAGACCTCTCGCGCAAGTAGCGGCAAATACGAGAACATTTCTATTTGAAGATGCCGCACGCATTTAGAATTCATAGTTTCAAACGCAAACATCTTATTTATTTATTATACACGCCATTTAGTTATGTTTTATAGTATAAAGATATATTATGGCTGATGAAGAAACACTGACATGAGCGATAAAATATAACTAGTGCAAACAAATTTTTCAATGAATAGTTTAAATTTTTCAACCATGAACTACCTCATAGGCATCTAAGTTAAATACTTTTGTTTCATTTAAAATCTCTATAGTATTTATGTGACGCAGTAAAACGTTCATAAACATAAATGTCTTGCACAGTCCTAGTCCCCGTGTAGTACTCCGTACCCGCGCTACGCCGCTACTCCGCTACGCCGCTACGAAACTGCTACGAAGGTGCTACGGTATTCATAGTCACAATGATAAATAGTGGTTGTGCGTTTAAATAAAGCATACATTTATTTAAGTCAATGCTTATTTGTAATGGGAATCCGTTAAAAGAACTTACAACACTCTGACATCCTATGAAATATGCAAAAACACCACTAACATATTTTAACAAGTTATTTTTTTAAACAAACTACACATATATTTAGTGTATTTAGGTCTACAAAAATTAAATGAACGACTCTGAAAGTAAAATCCAAGAGCGAGAGGCATTGAACCCGTATTCTGAAATTAGATTTATTTTCTCAGCTCTC
This sequence comes from Caradrina kadenii, assembly GCA_947462355.1. Classification (NCBI taxonomy): domain Eukaryota; kingdom Metazoa; phylum Arthropoda; class Insecta; order Lepidoptera; family Noctuidae; genus Caradrina; species Caradrina kadenii. The sequence continues at coordinate 121,780 of OX381693.1, read as the reverse complement.
TCTCGTGACAATCAGCCCGTTGTCTCGCGGCACTCGCCGTCACCTCGACTCGCCTCGCCTCAACTGGGTCAAGTTCTCTCCCACACGTGCGCCGCTCGCGTGCGGGACGACCACTCGATACTCTGTGATACCCGTCATCCGATACGTACCTGCCAACAAGAGTGTGGGACATTATAGCTGTATAAGGACGAAAAAAAATGTAACAACAAAAATGATGTTTACATAATATAAAGTGTTTAGAGCTAGCCTTAACATCAAGATAAAGAGCAGGCTGTGGATCATCAACTACAATCTACATTTTCAACCTTCTTCGTGTTTCACACTTGTTTGGGAATATAAACCGACGTCACGCGAACTGTAGTCGCTTTCGATAAACTTTAATGCAACACTTACTAACATGGCTCCTATATGAAAGCTTCACGTAACACCCACGTAGAGAGCACGCGCTCCGCCAGCACAGCAACAGGTTCTGTGCTACAGCAGGCTCCATGTGAGGAGGAGAAACGCATTAGGCTTATGTAATTGATTTAATTGAATTTCAATTATTCTCGAAATTATATTTTTTATGCAACTTTTATCCAAATCAAGACTTAGAATGTATTTAGGTAGTTGAAAGAAACTTGTCTTACGTTGGTTGCTGCGCTGATGTCGCCCTAGACAAGTCGCACGCCGGGAGCTGCGCCGCACCAAGCGGCCGGTGCGTCGCGCCGACCCTCACCAGCTCTGCAAACACTAATTAACAGAACGCTGACGTGCCACCATGTTAACAGTGCGGGCATTCAAATACAGCGGTTACAACTTCAGGCTGTACTTTGACCTCTATTTTGCATGTTGTACCTTTTTATGTAGAATAGAGACGAATACAATAATGTGTTGTTGCACATAAGTATTTATAACAAAAATCTTTTAGAACTAGGTGTTGTGCCATGTTATCTCCGCAAGTACGATCATGTGTCCGCACATCGGTCACTCTTGAAATGGTTGACAGCGCAGGTCGCTAAGGGCTTTGACAAACTTCCCTTCCCTTTTAGACAAACCTAGTTCTCCTTCCTATCTGACTTCTCACTTTCAATACTTGTGCTCCGCGCACAGTAAAAATCTTCGTTCCTCCAATAATCGTCTTCTACGATGTCCTTCTCACCGTACTGGTTTTTTTAAATCTGCATTTCTTGTCCAGGCGGTTTTCCTTTGGAATGCGCTTCCTCAGAATATCAGGATGGCTACTAGTCGGTTCACATTCAACATGCTCACGAACACTTGCAGAAAAAGTTGGCAGACTCGTCCCACAATTTATTTGTTATATTTCTCCACCTATGTATTTTGATCTCTCTCTACTCTGTATATATTGTTTGTATTTATGTATTTATTATTATATTTTATTCTTGGAAATTTTCAGTTCCTCTTCCTTGCACCTACTATGTTTTGTCTCTGCATCACCCTAAGGTAGACTGGTAGAAAATGCCTAAGGCATTAAGTCCGCCTTTGTACGGGTTTATTTTATTTTACATTTGTGCATAAAGCTTTAATAAATAAATACAAATATTGTACACAAACAAGATTATGATACATGTAAAAAACACATAATAATTTTTGTGGTGCTATAGTAAAATGTGATACAATACAAAAGTCTACAGTGATGTGGCATTCAGAAATTAATTCTAATTATAATAATTTTTTTATTCAACAGCCTGTGCAGTGTCAGTTCATATTTATGTAACGGCGTGTAGTCTAAAGTCGAGGAGCAACGTCAGGGTAGTTAAGACACTTTAATATGCCCGTCCTTACAGATGAAGTAGCAAGGTAAAATTATATTTATAAACTGTGTACATTATTTAGGTAGGAAGCTTTACCTTCAACTTGCAGTTCGCGAATCCCAGGTTTAGGTATCAACGTTATCCCATATCACTACTATACAGTTCCTCTCAGTGTGACAGTGTAAGTGTACGACGACATGTGCTCAGCTTGGCTCAGCACAAACAACAAACCTGAGAAAATGTTGTCAAAAGCCATACAAACTGGACTGAAACCGACTAATACTAAGCAAACACAAACTTACTTACGTACTTTTTCTTATTTGAAAGTCCATATGCGACGCTTCACTCAGTTATTCCGATAGAATTAAAATGATCAGTTGTTTGTTTGATTGAGGGACCAGCGGACATACAGTAATATTATTAGCCTCACAACCTCTATCGCTCTACGTTATTGTATGTACACCTAGGGCTCGTCCGCTGTGCCAACGTACGAGCAGATGGAACAAAGCAATCCTACGGAGATAGGTAGATGGGTACGTATTGTAATATTTTATATTTAAATCTGAGCGTGATTTACTTGGCGGAGCGCTCGGCGTGGGCCTCGCACAATGTGTGAACACGTGTAACTGTGAGGCACTTCTTGCCAACGAATATATTTCAGACGAATAGGAACAACATGATATAACACTACATATTGAATACAGTTTTCTGTTATCCAATCTTATTATCGTAAAGGATCGCTCACGGTACCGAGCACTTCCTTTTCTTATTTCTCTTGACATGATTTGACTGAACGTGATTTTTTGTTTCTGGTTATCTTCTCAGAACTCTCAAACCTAAGAAGAGTTTATTTTAAATTATCTTATCTATATTAAAACATAAACAACTTTTGAAATAAATTACCTTATATCATAAAATAATACCCTCTTGTAATGAATCTGTCACTTTTGCGCTGCTTTTGAGTAATACGTTGAATAAATTGTCATTTAGATTCTCTATCATCCTCCGCCTCTGCGTTGGGGTCGGCTTCCAGTCTGACTGGATGCAGCTGAATACTCTAGTATTTTACAGTGAATTGCCTATCTAACCTTACATACCAAATATTGGATTTAAACCAAATACTGGTTGTCAGACTTTCCGTCAAGCGGTTAATTATATTCCGTAAGATTTATGTAGTAAAATAAACTATGTTTTTTGTCCTTGTCGTTGTCCTTCAATAAAAAAAAACAAAATAGTTTATTAGCTAATATGCAGCAATGAGCAAGTCATACACAAGTTGCAACGGCAAGCTTAGTGAGTTGTTTGGCACCACGACAGCCGCACAGCTTGCCTGTCCCCAAACAAGCTGTCACACGTTTTTATGTTATGAATAAGCACTTACATTGCGGCCACAGAGTAGCTAGTAAATAAAGTAACCGGTAGCGGTTCCAAAGGCAGACAGCGTCTCATCGTCTACAGACATAATGGAGTGCTGTGGAATTTGCAACCCGACTCAAAGCTCAAAAAGAGAGTACTGTTTTTAACTTATGCGTTACCTATTATTGGGGTATTAATAAGACTTTCGTTACCACCAATTTTAAAATAAAAAAAGGCAATAAAAAAATTAGGACAAGGGCATGTCGTGTCCCTCCCGTGTGCTAACTCAGTGATACACTCGCCCTGGAACAACAAAAGAGCACTCCATATTCCATCTGTTCTTTAGTATCATCGGTCTTGTATAGGGGAGAGATTTGGAAGGGAATGGAGCAATAAACATTCTCGTCTCTCAAGGGTGCGGGGGAGTGGAGTGGCGCCGGAGGAGGGAGCACGGCCACGGTTACAGTTAATTGTTTAAACAATCTTTATGGAGCAATCCGAGGATCCTCCCGCGAGCGTTCATTACGGGGTCCCCTGCGGATCGGCGGCCGACAAAGATTCAGTCATTATAAATATTGCGGAGAATAATTAGTGGGGCGGTCTCGACGGGCCGGAAATTAAGTATAATCTGTTAAACAAGCCGCGTTATTGGTGCGCTGGTCAAAGGACTGCCGACCCAGAGGACCAGCGCTCGCACACCCGGCCTGGCTAGAGAGCGATAGATTTATTTCAGGAAATATTTTTAACAGTGTTTCATAAAACTAAATCCACCGATTCCTGGCCGAAAGCCGAGATTTCCACTATACACTGTACCAAAACAATGATTAATTTTATTTTTTGATCCAAATCTATCAGACATCCTTTCTCGTCTTCTATTTCTTTACAGACATGACAGTGATTGACATATTAATACTTTTTCTATTCCGGCTAAAATAACTTCACACTTTAACCTGTGGCTGATATGTGTCAATAAAATATGAACCTAAGTAAAACAATAACATAACAACGATATCCCGGCGGGCGGCGGGTTGATGACGTACAAGATTTGCAAATTATAAATATTGCGTAGAATAACGAGTAGCGGTCTCACCGGAAGAAATTAAATATAATATGAAAACAAAAGCGGAGAGTGCGGTCGCACGTATTAATTATGTTATTAAGTGGAGGTTGCTTCACTGATGGGATATCACTCGTTTTTATGAGATCGCCTGACGTCATGCGATGCTTTATTTATTAGTCGGGGTAAATAAAGCCGGTCTGGTCACGCCACTTGGAGCGTGTTACGAATCGGCTCTCACTCGACTGTTCTCGGAAACAGAACTGTTCTATGAGAACGTCATTATGTATATGTACAATCATCTGGAAAACAAAAAATAATTAATCGTTCATTGTTTTTAATCAGCCTGCTAATGAGATCATTCAATCGAATTGTTGTGTGCCCTACTTGAGAACGTAATCTGGTAAATACAACTTAGTATGACCTCCATCTTTAAAGCATGCTCGTGAACGATACACGAAGACATAATGTTTGTATCTGTTCATCGTGAACCTCTTTTATGAAGAAATGAGTAGTTGTGGTAACATTATGGCACGAAACAATGACAAAAAACAGCCAACAATACATTATGTAATTACATCCACTTTGTGATCCCCGCTCTCTGCCGACACACTCATTATGTACTTATTACCGAGTTCAATTAACTCGGGTGCCGGAAATCATGATCAATTATTATCAATCATCCAATTCACTTTAGTGCTATAATAATTCAAAACGTGGAAATGCTTCTCTAATGACCAGCTTATGCAGTTACAATGACAAGTAAATTTAACTGTTTTTGAAAGCAAAATACCTCTAGTAAATAGTGTCACCAGCCGTTCAATATATTATTTATTTATTTATTATTTATTTATTTTATTTTAGAAAAGCTTACAGACTAATAACATTATAATAACGATAACATATAACTAATATTTATTCAGAAGAAGCTCGTCTGAGCAACGCCGCCTTCACCCCTCACAGCCGAGCGAGTCTCTGGTTAAACCTGGACCTGTCACTAACGCCGGCAACTAACCCTCACTCGCCACATGAAGCTGCATCTAGGTGGTGGTGTACCGGATTGTCTTCCTTGTGTCCGTACACTGTGTCTGCGTCAATTACTTGTGACTGTAAAACGTGTAGCGGTTAAATATCTCATTACCATTGTTGAATGTTAACTCCCAAGTTTTCATAATCTAAACTTTGCTGCTGAATTTTTGATTGAGAATTATAATTTTGTTGATTCAGAATTGTTTATGATTCAACAAAACAATTTATAATTAGAAAGTCATCATCTTTTGCAAATTAAATTATGATTTATTCATCTTTACTTGTTAGAAAATCATTTTCAAGTTAGTAAAGTACGTGACTTTACTAATCAACGTCGTATGTTTATTTTGTAAGGTGTGTTAATTGCCCAGCTCTAGAAACTAAATCAACTCTAGCACCTACAGGCGATAAAACTCGGAACGTTATCCAACCTCCCGAACTTACAAATAGTGCCTGCTAGAGCCGTAAAATGATCACTCCTCCGATAACATACCTTCATCAAAGTTCTACACTCGCGAGAGCTGATCACGGGCGCTTAGCGGGAATTACTATAAAATAGGTATTAGATAACAATCAAAGACATAATATTTCTTACATTATTATCAATCTTTGCAATTGATAATAATTATGTCTACAAGGCAGAACTATGACATTCATACCTACACATCGTCTCATAGCAGAGCTAAGCTCACCTAGCGAGGCTAATCAAGCAACACCCGCGTGTACTGCGCGAAGTACTGTGACATATAGTAATGTAACGCGTAATAGGCCGAGGATGTATTGCTGGTATGGAGGGAACGGGAACCTCCGACCGAATGCCTGGAGAGTGACGCCTCGCCCTCTCGCCGAGATGCAATTCAGGTTATGCTTAGCTACACTATATAAGCCTGTAATAAGTAGTTGTTACCTATCAACTAAATGTTAACATACAATATTATTCAGGACTTTCACGTTTGACCAAGTCAAAGTTATTTCTAATTACTGTAGCACTAAAGTAATTCGGTTACTCTTTATCCTTATTACGTAAATGAAAGTGCTGACTGGAGACTGTGCCCCGCCGGTCGCGCGGACTGCTGAGACGTGTCGGTCCCCCAGTGCGCCCACTCGGTATAGTTCCTCACAACACCGGTACATCGGTTATCGGCAAAGCGTTCCAAACTCGTCTTATCGGAACAACTTGGAAACCAATCGGTGCATATAACGGCCTCGTCTAAGTTCGCCATTGTTCGGAACTATTCGATTGCATATCAGCCGCTACAAGTAAGTTGGAAGCGCGCGGAGAATTATTAAGTGGTACCCGCGTGCATTGTGCCGATGTACTGCGATGTTCTCCAATGTAATACTGCATAGTTAGCAGGGCGCGCTCACGTGTGCCTCACCCCAGACGGAAACGAACCGTATCTAATGTGCGTATAAATGTGTGCCAAAGAGCATAAAAGATTGCCACACTTCCCAGGTTCCCGGCGGGTGTGGAGAAGCAACTTGTCTCGTCCGGTCCTGCTGTTTGGCGTGCACAAGTTGCAGTTGTGCACTATCAGGGCTAGCTCCGGCCCACGTTCTCACTTATACACATAAACTTAAAGTATGAACGATGAACGCCCTCTAGCGGCGTGATGTGATCAATCTTAATAATGTGTCGTCCTCCACACATTGTGTCGCCATTCCGAGCGATACTCTCCAATAGCTCATTCCAGTATAATCTTCCTTATATTTCTCTACCTCGCTCAATTCGTCATCGGTTGATATGGTTGTCATGTTGACGTATTGTCTATGCGACACTACTTCCCCAGGGGACGCTTTGCAGCGAACAGTCTCGGGGCTAGCAATTTGTCTCATCTTTTAGGATTCATTCTTATTTTTTTTATTCGGTAAGTACTGTAAACGTTATTATTCCATTTATTTATTTTTGTACATATATTGTCTGTGACCACGTGCTTCTTAAATGCTTTCATTAAACTTAATGCACCTAATGTTTGAATCTGTTACACCAGACAATTGCCAGTCTGTACAAACTGTACGAACGTTTGCTACGATACATATGTCATGTCCCCGGTAGTCAGCACGTATACATGTAGCTAGTGAAACATTATACGGAGAGCGTCCCGCGCGCTGCCGCCTCGGTCTTCGCCTTAGCACACGCTGCGACCACCAGCGACGTCCAACTAAATAATACGATTATTGTAGAAATAACGGGTTAACTCGTAGAAAACATCTGTATTATAAATTCTATCGAGCAAAAAGAGTTTAAGTAACCAAAAGTTTGTAGGTACATTTGAATGTTCGTTGGAAGAGAGTTATTCACTGTAAAGTCGGACATAAAATCTGTTTGGCGGGCAAAGCCGGCTGATCTCTATGGTTCAGGTTAAGTAAACACGCTTCTTTCACAAACTGTGGCGGAGGTCCCCCCCCCCCCCCCCTCTAGTGCGGGGAGGTCTGACGTCACTGTTTCTTATGAGTATATTCTATCCACATTGACCGATAAAGCCCAAGGTAAGGAAAAATGAATGAAAATATACAATATGAAATGATATTATCAAATATTTACGTTTCTTAAATAGTTTGTGTTTGTTATCACTACGTATTATATTACACATCAAAATGTCACGAGATACATACTGTCGTGATGTGAACGGAGACACGTGTAGTGCAACATGCATGTATAGTGGAGCGCGCCGCCGCGCGACTCGGACTTGATACATGGCCGACATGACATGGCGATATCTTCATACACAGCTAAGTCTGTCGTCTTCGGTTGTCATAGTATTTTCTAAAGAACAAGTTTATAAGAATTCATAAGATGTAGTTTAATTTATTATTCTGACGTTATTTTCATTAGTAATGTAATGATGAGAAATACAAGTACAACTTGTGGAAACCAGCCCCCGCTGCAAGCAATGATACATAGCGTAAAGTCATGAGAGTGAACACACATGTGCACAACAGTGTGTACTCAAGGCCAACTAACAACACTGCAGGATATCGTTACAAACCATTGTTCGCTATTGTCCGGCACTTTCCGTCGACCACCGCTTCAGGCGAACGCTTTAAAGTTCCCACCTCTACAGCGTCCGGTATTTACGTGTGTTGCTTTTTAATAATATCCAGTCAAAAATATTTAATAGCCAGTCGTCACTTAGACGAAAGTGATTGACTTACCTATTGTACCTGATGCGAACTTAGTAAGTGAGGCGGGCTGGAGTGACGACGGTCTCACTCCACGACTACTACGTCTGCGTTATCGACTCCAAGTCCTTTGTGTGGATAAATGCCGCCGAGGAATGGCAGTCTCTCTAATATGGAGTGGCAGTGCCAGCGTCGTCAACTAATGTCATTAGCCCCTGTCTACGTTCTCTATGGAACAAGTTTCCCGCATTCGCTTCTTGTGAGGCTAAGGAATAAAATTTTTGAAAAACTTTTCTTCGCAACAGTTTGTGTTGATGTATTCGTTGTGAGTTGATCCTGGAATAGTGATTCCAAGTAGTGTTCTATACAAGTTGGGGGACGTTACTTTGAACTAATTCTTTTAAATAGTTATTACTGTTACATTATTTTTTGTATACATTAATTTACCTTCATTTGTGATATTGACAGTTGCTGAGCTGAGATTAGATTTTGAACATGTTTGTTTGGGCTTCTGATGTTGTTGGAAGTCAAAAAATATCTTTCAGTAGGAGCGACTCCCCGCTGGTAGTTTCGCGGAGTCTGACAGTTATTCACTTAGTGCTGCTGTTAGTCGGCAGCAACTGTACGTCAATAAGTTGACATTCCGTAAAACAGAACCATTCCTCAGACAAACTCCAGCACAAGCTCTAACTATCCCGCGGGGATGACCTTACCTTGTTATCTCATTGTAAAAATTGCAGCGAAACCAACTGCGATACAAGTTGCAACCTTCTGATTAAACTTCCTCAGACCTCTTCATTTCTCATTCCAAGTTTCGATAGGTTTTGCTCAGTAGCTTCATCAAACTCCGGCGGGAGTTGAATGCAAGATACGTGTCTGTAATTTAGTGCGAAATTGTGTTACACATGTATCCATTGCGGCCACTCGGCGACTTGTCTCGCGCGCACTAATCTAATCGTCGCCGCACCGGTCTGTGTGTGTTCACTCACTCAACGCGACTGTACTGCACTCACGCCACGCATGTTGTTACTGTAGGCACGCGTCACAGGGCGCGATGTGTCAGCAGTTGAATCATTATCATTCGCATGTAATGACGCGCGTCCACCGATCATTGCACTTAATTGTCAACAATAGTGTCCGAGGTAGCAGCCGGCGCGGCCGCCTGCGCGCGGCCCTTGTAGCGCGCGGAGTGTTCATGCTACTTACAACTGTCACATTACACGCGCGTGCGGCCGCCGCTTGTCTTCGTGCTCCGCTCGAGCTCGTTCACAATGACGTGTTATTGGAGTTTGTGTTGCTTTTATATGGGTCGCTTAGATGGGAGTCCATTCTGAGTTTTAGTGGAGGCATGACTTCCACATTCACTTTATGTCTAGCTGTTGGTTTTCCATTTGATAAATAAATAAATAAAATTATAATGGTGCGGTCACTAATGCAGTAGTTTAAACATAATAACTTACACTACTTCTTAAATGTTTCCGTTTTGTTTAAGTTTGGGAACTGATGAAATTCGACATACATTATATAGACTCTTACCTTTTCACGCACTAAGAGACTTGAAAAGATATCTAGAACCTAGATAATCTTCAACACGGAGCAACGAAGTACTCAGCAGTAATGCTTTTTCTACGAGTTATGAAAATCTTGCCATTCATTTGTTAAACACAAAAAGGTGCCTCTGAGGCAGCTTGCGCTAGAATGTTTAATACATTTCGATAATAATTTTATTTCACGCGCTTTATTACACAAACAACTTGAGAAACACGCGCCGAACCTACAATATCTGTCTCGAATGCTTCACACAGATAAGGACATTTCCGTCCTTTCGAAGTAACGTTATAAACAAAAGTGCTTACAAACATTCCCTCTCGTAATCCTGAACGTCGAGTAGTCGCGCGTCAACTTGCAGATATCGCGCCCATTCTAATTAAGTGCGTGAGTCACTTGTGTGCGCGACTGTTTACGCAGCTTGTTTGTTTTCAATGAGCGAGATTTGTATCATGGAGCCGAATGTTTGTGATGTGTGCGCGACTGTACTGGCAGGGGGCTGCTGAAGCGGTATGTAAGGAGGCGGCAAGTTCGTTTCAGCAATTACAATACCGCTGAAGAAATTAAGCAAACTAATAGAATCATAACGCGCGGTCGTTGTGATGTTCAGTACGTTTTCCTGGTTGCAGTTGCGCTGCACACATCGCAGCCCACGTCACGACTACTACTACATAAACACCTTTTGTGTTCCGTCGACATACTACGAGATAGCTAACGATACAAGTAGAACTCTTATAAATTAAAAGACGGCGACACATTCCTTTGAAACACCAACCAATCATAACTTCTAGCGCTGCAGCGCTGTATCAATGCGCACATAGCTGAGATCAGCTTATTTTATTAGCGCTTGAAGCGTTTGCGTACACTTGGTTATAGACACATCGATCCTCGAAAAAAAAAAATAAAGAGTTTTTAATAAAATCTTTTGATTTTATACAAGCCGCTGCAGATTCCTTTTAAATGTATCGTACTTCTGCACGAACACAGTGAACGAAACGTTTTGACGACAGTCCCATCCGTACTTCTAATCCATCGATTTCAGTGGCTGTTCAAGGATACAGACTAGTTGTTAAGTAGCGACGAGACCCGTTTGTATAAGTGTAGGGAAATGAGAACGAGCCAACGCATTACAACTAATGCCCCTTCGTGTACTAGGAGCAGAACTGAGCGCAGACCCTAACTACAAACAAACATCTTCGGCGGTTACATAAATTCGCCGAAAGAGCTCAAGTTTGCTACTTACTGGGATTTAGTCGCGCTTCGAGCTCGAACAATAGTTGATGACGCGGCTCCCGATCTCGCGACCACGCACTCTGTGCTGTTACTTAACGAACGACAGGCCCCTGCCGCGACACCTTGCACATGTTTGCGCAGAGTCACGAACCAAACAGGTGTTAGTTGCGGGGAAAATGTAAATACTCATTCCACAACGCCTGTATTCCCCGAAGGGTTAGGCAGAAGTGGAGCAATGGACATTGTAAACCCATAGTTCGTAGGTATGTTTAGGCCCTATGTAATCGGGGGCCAGCCTAAGTCAAAATCAAATCATTTATTTCAATTAGACCATTATATGGCACTTTTGAACGTCAATTACATGTTAAAAGTTAATAATATTGTATCTAGTTGCATATTCCAAAAGGTAGTTTCGTATGGAGAAGAATGGGCAAGAAACTCCATACATACACATACCATCACGCCTATATTCCCCGAAGGGTTAGGCAGAGGTGTAACAATGTACACCCACAGTTCACCGGTATGTTTAGGCCCCATGTAATAGGGGGCGAGCCTTTTGCCATTAACCGGGCACAAATCCATACATACTCTTTTAAAATAAATGTATTACAATAAGTTGTTACAATTCCATATAACTATACTAATGTCAAAACGATCTATCAAAAATAAAACTCACTCAAAGTACTGCAATACGTACCCAGTGCTACAAATTAGAAATGATAGCTAAATTAATATACATACAATATACATACAATATACATTTCAAAGACAAGGAATCAGTTTGTGAGTCATACTCAAATGTAGAATTAAAGTCGAAGAAAAAAATTATTAATCAAAACAAATTACTTATACTTATAATTAAATTAGCAACCAGTTGATTTTGTCAATGCTTTAAACTGTCCTATGGAGCAGGACCAGCATGTTTGACCAGCATGTTTCAAGCATTATTGTCTTGAATATAATCCTCTAATCTATGCTTATAATAAATCTGTAGAGAGGTCAATTCTGTACATTAAATATATTTCCAAAATAACTATCAGGGGGTGATTAGGGATTGATACTGATGCCAAAAATGTAATCAGTAAAATTTTTGTCTGTCTGTCTGTATAACCGTTATAGAAACAAAAACTACTCGACGGATTTTAACGAAACTTGGTACAATTATTTTTCATACTCCTGAGTTAGTTATAGTATACTTTTCATCACGCTACAATCAATAAGAGCAGAGCAGTGAAGGAAAATGTTAGGAAAACGGGAGAAGTTACTCCATTTTTTAAGCTTCCGTCGCGTGTGCAACTTTAATGGTTAAAGCTACACAGAAATCATGTATGACGGAAATGTTCTCCTTAAAATTATATAAAAAATATCCCACGACAGCATATGTCTATCTTTTATGGTTGACTCACAATATCACGTGTAACTCCCGATAGCTTAGCAGTTCGAAGCTTTCTGATTATATTTGTCTACTCTTACGTTTATAACACTCTCAGTCATCCCTAATTAAAAACGTTCACATTATTAACTATTCCATAAAAAAGAATTATAGAAATCGGTATAGAAACACCAAAGTTATACATGAAATACGGAAGGACATAGGCTACTTTTTTTTTACGAAAAACGACGGAATCGCGGACGAAGTCGCGGGCAACAACTAGTTTGTAATAAGATTGTTTACAGAAGAGTAATATTGAAAAAAAAAAATCTTTTCATTTAGTTTTATTATATCACAAGGTATTTTGTTGCAACATTTAGCGCAGTGCGTTGGATAATTTTTCCTTATTTCTAGTATTAAAATTATGTCTATTATATTGTAAATTTTTTCATACATACATAATATTTTCATAAACGTATTGACAAGGCACTGTAATAATATTTATATTTTTAAATAGTTCCCTAAGAGATTCGCAGTGACGGAAATTACAAATCGCCCTGACAGCTCTCTTTTGTAACCTATTGCCATTAACCGGGCACAAATCCTAACTCCGAGCTGCTACTGAGAATTTCATAGAATAACTCAATAACACTTATTGCTCGACCTGGGAATCGAACCTAAGATCTCTAGCGTAGCAGTCGCGCTTAGGATTACTAAGCTAACGACGCAGTTACTTTATGAATATCATTTGAATACTACTAGGAGAGTATAATGCGCAGTCTTCTAGACACGTTACTCGGTTTTGGTTGTTTATTTATATTTCTTGTTTGAGATCTAACGCAGACACAGCCAGCTCCTGCGGCAACACAATGGCAGTGCATCCTGTACTATAACTGTCGCGAGCCTCAGAAAATGAGCCAGAAGTGCACACTTCAGTGCTCATGAAACACATACATACAATAACGTACGGTTGCGTTTCCCTTCTCTTTGCTATTGTCCACACAGACGACTCGATCGGTAATAGATCTAATTTGGTGAGTAGCGATACAATTGCTACTATACATTAACTACATTTGAGTTTTCAGTAAACTTTGGTAGTGTTGGAAACACAACAATGTAGGTAACAGACCAGACATAGTTCGATGCGTGGCTTCGTTCATTATTCCACGCAGGTACAATCATACTAAAATTCAATATATTCTTAGGGCTATTCTAGTGTTCGCAATTTTGTTCAGAAATAATCCTACAGATACAGCTGTGGCCGGACGTGTCCATATCAAATACAAAACAAACCTTCGGGGACGTCTATTAGACGTCGCTTCTCGTAGCACGTAGCCCGTAGCCCGTAGCTCGTAGCCCGTAGCGGACACGTAGCGCGGTAGCTGCGGCTGACAGCGTAGCAAGCTACGCACAATAAGCGGTTACGTTATTTACTGCATATTGTATGAGCTTCACTTACATATTCTGCGGCTGTGCGACAGTTTAACATCATCTTATCTCCTCTATATTTTTATGAGATAGATTTTAATCAACTAATCATTTTATATAGATCTGTACCTAAAAAATAGCAAGTTTAAATGGTAATTGTAATGGTTGTAATTGTATTAGTAGATTGAAACCCAACAATATTTTGCACACCGAAAGGTAAAATGATCGGGACAGTTTACAAACATTCCAACTTATATGATTACCTACATCATAGCAAATAAACGATTTCTTTCTTTCTTTGTTTTATAATAGTGATAGTAAATATTATCAATTTCCCTAAAACAGACCGGTGAAGGGAAAAGGAAGCAAATAACACACACACATACCATTACGCCTGTTTTCCCCAGAGGGTTTGGCAGAGGTGTACCAATGTACACCCACAGTTCGCCGGTATGTTTTTAGGTCCCATGTAATAGGGGGCGAGCCTATTGCCATTAACCGGGCACAAATCCTAACTCCGAGCTGCTACTGAGAAATTCATAGAATAACCCAATAACACTTTTTGCTCGACCTGGGAATCCAACCCAAGACCTCTAGCGTAGCAGTCGCGCTTAGGACCACTAGGCTAACGAGGCATTCAGAAAATCTTTAATTGTGTAATAAAGTTTCTCTAGCAGAAGTTTTGATAATTGAGTTTTAGACAATTTTACAGGTCGTTCTTTAAATTTCTTAGGTAATTAATTATATATCCACCTGTGTATAATTGGTTTTTGTACTGGGACCTTATTGGTTGTACGTTGTCTTATATCTACCTTTGAGGGAAATAAGTGTTTGTTTAATGTACCAAATAGGGCAACTTCTAGTACATACAAACAAGGTAATGTAAGAATTTATAGGGATTTAAATACTGGTTGTCAACTTTCCGTAGACTTGACACCTGTCATTGATCGAAGGCAACGTTTTTGGGCCCTAAATATTGTTTCCGTCTCACTGCAGTTACCCCAAAATATGACACCATATCTTAACACCGAAGCAACTAATCCATGATAGACTATCACTAGTGTATCTAAATTTGCTTAATTTGATAGATTGTGGAGTACATAGGCAGCTTTACTTGTTTCTGGACACGGTTTCGGCATGATGTTTCCATGTCCATTTGTCATCAATGTACACTCCTAAAAATGTGGTCACTGTAGTTGTATCTACGTTTTGGCCGTATATTGAGTGTTTACATTTTTTGTCTGTAACCTCTGCTACGAGTTCAGTATAATAATGCTTTCAGGGTGTTGTCGGGGCTGCCGCGGTTCTGTAGTGCATCAGAGATGTTCGCGGAACGTCGTGCAGATTGTTCTTATGCCACGATGCGTAAAAGATGCGCGTCTCTGGTGCGCATAATACGTGGCGGCGCCAATAGCATCCTTAGCATGATCGCGGACAGGTTTGACTGTACGTATGTTGGCCATTGTTGTGTAATATCCAGTGGTATTGTTCGACAGTGACTGATCAATTATTATAATAGTTTTGTGTTGTGCTACATTTTTAAATGTGTCTGGACACTAACACTAGGTTAAGGAATATTGTGACTACCATGACGGGCACATTGTCTGAAAATAAATTATTTATTTATTTTATTTATTAAAAAAAAATATTTTAAGTAATTCAATTTAACGTACGGCGGATTTTTCAATTGTCGGTTAACGTTTAGCTGTACAGTGAATATGGCGGTTTGTGTTATTTTATACACAGAAACTGTGAAACTTTCGTACGTATGCTTCAGTCATCGGACGATTGAAAAACGTTTAGTTCAACTCTCAATCAAACAAGAAGCATGAAAGGACGCTAAGAACATTGCCGCGCCTCACGCGCGTGCAGTACTCGTGCACGTGGTGCTGCAGCAGCGACCGCTAGTGCAGCTGCTGCTGCTGCCGACACTCGCACGGTTTACTCTGTCTTTTCATTCCAACATGGACTCAACGTTAATAATTAGCACACTTTGTTCAGAACCAACTTCATAATTTCATTTACTACGCGAGGTTAAAATATAAACGGATTTTTCATTGTTTTATTTGATTTTGACGTAATAAAGTTTGGTCGTTCCAACCGCCGCCGTCCGCCCGACCGCGAGCGAGGCGGGGAGTCAACACACTGTTTGAAGCAATTAGGTATATGTCTCCGGGGTCAGATAATGACGGCGGCTTATAACCCCTGATGTACATTTTATTATTCACTGTGCACTGCGCGGGACTCCTTGCTCGTTACGTAACTCCAAAGTCAACGGTTAGCTTTAATATTTTTATGCAAAGCGTATAGGACCGTTAGTACTGAGGCGCTACCAGTACTTGCAGGTGTACTTCCAGTAGATCTTGAGGTGCAGCGACGTGCTGCAATGTACTATTCTGCGCGAGAGACCATGGACGCAAGCTTTCTAACACAACGGGACCGTGCTAAGATCTCTAGATTATTTAAACCGCAGACTGACGTCTGGGAGGAACTTTTATCCGAATGGCAATGTAGGTGGGATAATTCCATTAAGGGCCGGCACCTCCATCAGTTCTTTCCTTCAGTTCGTGAACGGCTGGCCAGAACATGGCTGGAGGTGGACCACTGTGTTGCCCAATTTCTCACAGGTCACGGCAACTTGAAGAGTAAATTGTTTTCTTTCAAGCTTGTTGCTTCTACCTTGTGTCAATGTTCTACATCTGACTGTGAATATGAACAGTCTGCTCATCACATTTTATGGGAGTGTAATCTTAGGCAGAATGAACGAAATATTATGTTAGACAGTATACTGGTTACATCCGGAGTAGTTTATTACGCGGACCTCGTAGAAACTAGAACTAATTTCCGTGCGTTCAGGCGTTTTTGCCATACCTATTACTGGAATCAAATGTAACAACTCACATTAGGACCCATTAAGTTAATAACAATTGCAAACCGTGGTGCTTGGCAATCTGGGCTTCTCCCAGTTGTAAATATCCCCTTGTGCCTATTGGCCTAGTTCTGTCCTGTCTCCTGCTTGTTTGGAGGGAAGTGGAAACAATATTTTTTCCTACTCCTCCGCTAATCTTTTCTGATTAATTTCGTTGCGGGATCCAAGACAGTTTTATCGTTTCTCCGGGACTCGTCGAGCTTCATTGCCTCGGCGCTCTTCTGGCGGTCTCCACTGTTGATTCTGGCTTACAGAAGTTGCAGTGGTTGGGAATAGTGTGGCGGGCTTGTCCCATTTAAAAAAAAAAAAAAACTGTGCGTTGATTAATGTTTAATTGAAAAGTATGGCCTTTGTTCCATTCCCGCGGACCGCTGAATGATTAAACTGTCACAATTTAATGACATTAAGAAGCATCTCGGCCGGCTACAGTAACAATACTCTTGTGTTTCAAACAGTTTCTCGTTTCTAAAGACCGGTGTCCGCGTGAAGTGTCTGCTCTTTCATCAGTGTGTAACAGTAAAACCCCTACTACTACGGCATACTTCAGCACTTGGCCAGTTTACTACCGCTAGTTGCTCCATGCGCGCATACTACTTCTGAACACCGCGGCATCAGAGGCTGCGGTTCCGAAAATATAAATTCAAAATAGAGGTGATGCCGCAATGAGTCGTAATAGAAAGTTTGTATGGGACCAATCTGGCGGCGAGGCCACATTAACGAGGCTAACTCAAATAAAAACCCGGTTCGGACCGGGCTGTTCCAGTTATTACCGCTTTTCACCAGTTCCGAAACCGGAAAGCCGCGATTATTAGCTCTACCATCGCTTTACACTCTCTCGTTATGTTTGTAGCCTTCTGTGTTTGTGGAGCACTACACCACTGCCAGTTTAATGATAAGCCACGCGTCAAGGTAATCGTTAAGATCCTGACGTAATAAACAACGCAGCTATCATAAATATCAGAAACATCTGAAGCCCTCGCAAGTTCTACGTTTTAGTACTAAAATTGCTCATGACATTTGCTGAGCAAAGGCACTAATCTATGTTATTTCTTGTTTTTATGATCTGTACTCGTATTTGGCACATTCGTATCGCGTACGCGCTATATTTAAGAGTAAGTTGGGACGCTGGAGGTCTCACTCTATGGACAATCGGTTTCCGACACAAGAATATTTACTCAGGCCGTGCGTGAAGTGTGGCGCTATACATAATTATACTCTGTATACTCAGGAATAATGTAACTATTTATTGATGAAAAAATGGTTAAAATCGGTAAAGTAGTTTTGGAAACTATTCATTCCTCTTTAAACAAAAAATCATTCCTCTTTATAATATTAGTGTAGATTACGTGATTTTATCATATTATTTCTTATTTCTGCTTTAAATATAAAAGTTAAATACTAAATATGGTTTTTATACCAATTCCACAAGGCACCTGTGCAGAATGTTCTCGAATACACGCGATTGTACACATGATTATGTAACGTTTGCAAACTTGGCGTATCGCGAACCGATCGGACGCAGGGAGTGGCAACGTTTACTTCAACATAAATAATTTGGCCGCACTTGACTGCTCCTCGTCGATTAATCATATTTTTATTGGATTAATGTTTCAATATTCCAAAGTTGCGTCACCGGCGACACGAGATACAATGTCATCAATACATGGAGAGTGACGCCGGGCTATTCGCGCTGTCATGTCGCGTCTTGACGAAGAGCGATCGCGGCGGCGGGCTTGTGTGGCACAGCGCCCTCGCGCCCGCTGCCCGCACGCGGCACTCACGTGACCAGCACGCGGCTCTACTTACACTGGACAATATCAGAGTGACTATTCGGACGGGCTGCACTTAAATATTGATCACAGTAACTTGTGTGTAGAGTTATCGTCTGTTGTATGTTTATATGGAAAGGATTTTAGCCGCCGTGAGCTGAACCGACGAACAATAAACACGGCAGTAGCAAAATATGAAAAATAAAGTCTGCAAATATTTTTTATCTTTTATTTATTCTGTACCAGAGATGATAAAATTTATAGCTAAGTAAAGGCAGAGCAAATTATACCGCGTTTAAAAGATAAAAGACGACAGGGTCCGGCTCATTTTGTTTCGCCAATCTCGTTAATTACAATTGTTCACAGGATTTTTCTTTGTAAAATAATAATTTATGAAAACGCCTCTTGCATTTCACAATTTCGATAAGTACCGACACATTGCTTACCTACAAATATGCGGAACAAGAAATCTTGCAAGTCTTCAGCAAACACACCTTTGCTCGACACGAATTTTAATTATTTTCTACGACACAGAATTAAAATTAAATGTAAACTGAATAACAAAATGTAAAGTTTCCGCCTTCAGATGGTGTTTTTCTTTGTTTCTGCAGTAGGAATTTTAATATTTCAGCAGACCGGCTGCGGCCGTCGGGAGCAAATATTTTTCTTTTATCGTTGGCTGTAATGAGGGCAGATAAGCACTGAGCGGGTGATAACCGCTGTTTGCGAACCACGAAGATTTGCGAGCGCTGCGGGGAACCATATCTGATGTAGCAACGTCAGACTTAGTGGATACGCTCCCAATCAATATGACACGAAAGACATGTCCTGCAGAACCTAACGTTATCTTTTAAAATTAACAACAGCTCATAATAAGTAGGTGATTTTTGTTTTTAAATAGATTTCACTTCTCGTGTATAACAACCCAAATGTAACGTGAATTTAACTTCGAAACACAAAGTACAATCACGGCTATAATTACGTCGGAGACGATTGAGAGTCGTCGCGCGTCGCTCCACTTTTATATTCACCTAGTAATCACGCGGTGAAACTGTACGAACACGTTAAACAATTACACATACATAACGTTGAATAATATTCAGATGACGGTTTTTGTGCGCGGTTGTACTAATTGCGAGGACGGCGTTAAGGAAGAGGGAGCCAATAAAATAATTTATTTTTAGAATGTTAACACAAATAAGCTTGAATTGAAGAACCGTACAAACGCCGGGGCCACTCGCCCGGGAAGCCATTCTAATGAAAAAGAAGGAAAATCTCTAATAACTTTTCGTGCTCGTTTTCATTTACTTGAATTAATTTGGTTTTACATCCGAAACAGGTTTGCATATCTAAGAAACGCCTCTTTCTTGTGCTACCGCACCGAACACGTTTACTGCTGAGTATTTACTGACTAGGTAGGTACTTGTTCAAACAGAAATCACAGCAAGTTGATGAAATTAATGTTTGCTGGTTTAAAAACACCTTTCAATGTTCTGGAGGCGGCATCACTTGATGATGAACACGGAACCTTCGCATAGTGTGCTCACTATGTCAAGGACACGGAGCGAGTCCAGCGACATTATTATATTAGAAGACGCAACGCTACAACAGCCGCAGCCAACTGCCCGAGCATCAGGACTCACTCCACCTAGTTCCTTGTATCACGCCGCCGCCACCGCTCCGACTCACTCTCTATTTGTATTGTTTTGTCGCGGCGGGGGCGCGATGCCTTGTGTTCAGGGACTCGCTCAACTACGGATGTAATAGGATTAGTACGCATAGCATATAAGGTTGTACGATTACACCACGATTAGTACAGGTAAGTAACAGTCAAGTCCTAAGTGCTGAAAACAGTAGGCTATTGCTTTTCTGTTTTGGGTAAGCACAAGTGAGGCAAATATCAGTCAGCTCACAACATTGACACTCTCCGTAAAGTCTTTTGAGTTATGTCATTTCATAGTTCTGCATCAATTTGGTATAATTTCATACAACTGTTTTACAATGAAAGTTGTGATTTATAAAGTGGCTTACAAGTAAGTTGATAGCCAACTTGCTGTGCAGTCTAGATCCCTGGCTTTAGACGAGACGATTATTAGACGGACTGAAAACAATAAAAAATATCGTCTGTTTTAAAATGGTAGTAACTATTTTCACAGTTATTTATTACAGCAGCGTGACTGTCGTAACCCGTCAACCACACCGTGCTTAGACCGCACGTTTTAATACCAACCTCCATCAAAGTTAAATCCCGCTCTAGCCGTCAAACTACATTGTGCTCAACAAACGAATTCACATAAAAATACGTGAACATTTACACAACGCGTCTAATCCTACCGGTCCGTCTGCCAAACGCCTATAAGCTGTTATGACAACGATCCTCTCCAACGAAACCCGCCGAGTTAAAATCAACCTTATTTTAAAAGCAGCAAGGTTACACTCTTGTTGTGTGATGACTTGTATTTGGCTCTGCCTGGGAATAGGATTAGCCTGGATTATTCGGGCGACAGTGCACGCTGCATCGCATCCGATATTGAATGAGTCGAATATGAACGTGCTCATTAAATACGACTACAGTTCTTATGTTTTGTGCAAGTATTTATAGTCTCAAAACAATAAAGGTGGTTTGCGTTTAAAAGTGTATAAGAAGTTTTTGTCTGTTGGACATTCAGAACAACTTTCACAGCACCTAGCACGGGCTCTTACAACGCGCCACATCACGTGGTCAATGAATGCAGTCAGAATATAATCTGAAGCACTACGTTCGATGTCGCCATGCTCTGGAGGCAGAAACTCTCGGTAGTGGCAGCGGCCCACAAAAGGTTCGCCGACGCGGCACACAGCGGCATGCCGCGCGGCTGTTCTCGCGCCCATTATCACGCATTCAATACCCCTTCTGTCATTGTCGATCCAAATCCGGCGACAACGGGGATTAGGCGATAATATACCCGGAGCGTGCGTGGCGACAACCATCGCTCGCTACATTACGCCAAATTACGTTTCATGAAAGCAGCAATCCATGGACAGCGTTTGCGCGATGCGGCCGCGATAGCTGTCCGATGAGTCAGCGCTTTGTGTGGCTTGGCGGTGGAATTAATTAAACGGTTGTATAGTTAGTTACAGTGGGCAACCCGCGCACTAACAGAAGCTTGTAATTTCGTGCGCGCTCAAATATTTAAATCGTTTACAAAAGAACATTTCGTCTTGTATTGATACGGTAACTACCGGCTACATCACGAAAACGATGTCTCAGTTCTGCCTCTATTAAAACAAAAACACAAAATTATTACTTTAATAACTCTCGACAGAAGAATAAAAATCTCTACCGCAGCTAACAAACAGATCTGATAACCTTGAAACCGCTGAACGCTTCGTTTCCATCTAGCATAGCTAAGAACACTCCCGACTAATTCACCTTTTAAACAAAAAAATACTAAATTAAAAAAATGTTTTTCACAAAAAACACAACCGCCTAGGTAGATATGTCATCATCATTATCAATCAGCCGCAGGACGTCTACTGCTGGAGCCAAGCGTCCCCCAAGCCTCAATGTCGGTATGATTAAGGGATTTAAAATTAAATTAAAAATGAAGAACAGGTATTTAAGTTCACTGATTAATAAATATAGTTCACGTGCTCCTTGGCATTGTTTGCAAGAATACACCATGGTCATAATATTAGGTGTAGCTCCAGCCACACGACACTAGCACACAACATAAGTGAGATAAAATATAATAAACTTCGTTTTAAACATAATGCCGTGCTTAAAAATCAAGACATACATTTTAATCAAGAATTTAGACATTTATTGTGGTCGAATTGAAAGACCGACGAATTATTTATTGGAGCGTAACGCTAAACTGGAACGTAATTAAACACACACATACTATCACGCCTGTATTCCCCAGAGGGTTAGGCAAAGGTGTACCAACCTACACCCACAGTTCGCCGGTATGTTTTTAGGTCCCATGTAATAGGAGGCGAGCCTATTGCCATTAACCGGGCACAAATCCTAACTCCAAGCTGCTACTGAGAAATTTATAGAAAAACCCAATAACAGTTTTTGCTCGACCTGGGAATCTAAACCAAGACCTCTAGCGTAGCAGTCGCCCTTGGGACCACTAGGCTAACGAGGCAGTTAACGTAATTAAATTGGTCCTAATATTCATCGACGAACAAATAATGTAGCAGCAGCTTTAATAATTCCAGGCACAAGCGCCTTGATTACTTTCAAATGCAATAAACGTCGCCACCTAAGAGAACATTGTACAGGACCCTCCACACGTGACTACACCTCACGAACACATCTCGACATTAACATTACAATTTAAACAAAGTGCAGCCATTCAAACCGTCGGTATATACAATAAAAGTCCATTCTGTTTTACGAGTTGCATTAGGCCGGCTACACGCGAAAATTGGGTGCTTTTTGACAAGAGCGGGGCAGGCTTTCCTTTTATTCTCTCGTGTGTGCGGTGTATGTCAGAATTTACACTTTAAAAGCCCTCCCGGTAAAACTGCTTCACGTCGCGTTAGGGTGCTCGTACACTGATACGTAACGTTACGATGAGCGCATTCCCGGGGAAGTGGCATCTTATTGCACTTGTTTACTTTGCTACTTCACACCGAGCTCTGAGGCCGCGCTTCGTCAACCTTACGTTTTAAGTGTTACTTAACATGTATATAAGACATGGCGAAAATACATCGGTTCCCTGTTAACATAAAAAGGCAGCTTACTCCAAGTACATCGAAACGTTACACGGCATGCATGTAGTGGGCGCCAACCCGGCTCAGCCCACATCCAGGCGCACTTTACACGGCTGTGCGTTATCATTGTCGGTGCTCGGGAGACACGTTGTTTTATTGCAGTAATGCTTTGTACCGATTCCGCCGCCGCCGCACCGGGCCGCAAGGTCCCCCAGGGGCCGCGGGGCCTGCCAGGAGAACCAGGCTCACAAAGAAGTGAGACTGCACATTTTTAAATTTTAATTAGTTTTATTTAGTTGTTAGTGGTGCACCTTTTAATTTGTTTCCAAGACTCATAGTTGCATCAAAACGTACTACCTGTAAATACGTTTTCACTATACAAGTTATGTTACTTCTGAAAGCCCTTCTTTCAAAGCTTTTGGATATCTTAGTAACACTTCTTGGTTCAGTTCCTATTGTTAAAGAAACTTGTATGTATTCTTTATGATGGACCAATTGGTACTAAACTTTTCTGTTTAGCTTTCTGAGCAACAACTCGCCATTTAAAATAATAAACTACGCTACTTACACAGCTCATAAGCAACAGAACACGAGTGTAATTGGCTCATTAAAATCAACGTAGCGATTCATAAATTTTTCCGAGTGCTATTACGAAACCATTTGAAAGCGCATCCGTGTTTTAAATTCTCACTAAATGTGCGAGTAACATCAAAAGTGTACAAAATAGAGTTTAGAGAGGCAGCTCACTCATCGCCTTTTGAAGTGCTAATGCGGCGGGCGATGCGGGCGATGCGGGCGGTGCGGGCGGCGGTGCTCTCTGCCGGCAAATCGAGCTGAAAAACATAGCGGCCACTGCAACTTGACGGAGCCCCCCCGGGGTAGACCGGCGCGCCGGCCACGCTAGTTAGTGTCTGAGGGTTTCGGACTAAACGTGAAGTGGCATACTCATTTAATATATGTCGCAATAAATTTGATTGTCCTGACTTACTAAAGATGTTATGTTACCTTGTTCCTCGAACAGTACATGTACGTGAGGTGCGCGCACGGCGCCTATTTGCCACTAATCGCTGTAAATCTAACGCTGGCTCGCGCTCACCTCTTCATCGCTTGGTTGAGACTTACAACAATGATTTTAGCTTAATCGACATACTTTTCCTCAGCAAAAATATATTCAGGAAGCAAATCCGAGCAATTCTTAAGGATCGGCAGTCGACCTATGTACCTAAACTAAATATAAATATAATAAATGTAGATATATGTACCTAATATAATAAAGAGAGGACCCGTATTCTGTGCATCACACAATATTAACTGTTATTTTAGTGAAATATTTAATCATTATGTCTCTCTAGTTTCTAGTTTGTTATAGTAATCTGTGGAAAACGTAGTGGGTAACATATTTATCTTAGCTTAGTATGTAAGCCTTATCATAAATATGTAATATGTTACTGTTTGTTTTCCTAAAATAAATTAAAAAAAAAAAATACAGAACGAAAAAGTCACACCTCGCTAAGCGTACACCACAACAGAATGATTGAAGAAAGTTATTCCAAAAGGACTTTACAAATAATAATGTAATAATAATAATTGGTCAATAAACTGAAGTACTAAAATATATAAAACGTAAAATTTGAAAACAACGTCATTGCGCAGCTATGCACAGACACGTTCAGTTTAAAGTTTGCGGCTCAAAGGCAGAAATGTTTCTCTTTAAATAAGCAAAAGTACAGGCTGATGTAATATTTTTGCAAACATGGTGAGAGTTATCATAAAAGTTGTATCGGCGCTGGCGTCGCCTCAATGAGCTCCTCGCGGAAACTTTGATTAGCCCCCGACGTCCGCCAGCGCTGGCTGGGCGGTGTCGGGCGGCGTCGGCCGGAAGGTCAATATGATCAAGCTTTTTGCCAAAGCCGGTCAGCCAGTATGCAAATCGGTGCTCAAGCTTTTCGAATATTTAGCTGTTCAAGAGTCGGTTGGTGTAGATTATTTAAGTAAGTAGATTTCTGCAAAATATTATCTTTAAAGAACCAATTAAATCATTAAGCTGGATTGTTTCACATTTAAATACTTAAAAATAAGGTGAGTAACGTGAGCCACGTGGCACCTGATGGAGCCACGAGCCGCGCCACGCGCACATGCATACCGCTGCTGATACATCTCTTATGTTTACAATGACGGAGTTATCAAACACTCAGCAGACGGTGATGTCTGCCTTACTGAGGAAGATATCGAGTCACCAGATGGGCGGACATTGTGTGGACATTAACTCAGACCAAATATTCATCTTATTAATCATAAGTGTATGTAAAACAACGTAACTTGGTCGTTTAGTTAGGAAATAAAGGTCTCCTATACTTCTTTTTAGTATAAGTAAATTGAACAGGTTGTATAATTTGCAAACGGGTCGTAACTCGGCGCCATTACACGCTGCCCACCGACGCCTGACACTCGAATGATCCCGTGAGATCCGTGAACGTGTCGCGGAGCACGTGTCGCGGGAGACACGCCGACAAGCCCACTACTAGCTCGGTAGCTCGCCACATATCAACTCTTACTATATTTGTACAAGTCAAATTAAAGTTGTGTCTACCAATAGCTTAAATTGAATGTTGTATCGTGTTTGCTGACCGTAGTGGGAATACGGTATTACTTTAATCCGTCATAATTTTTATTTTATTTTATTCAGAAAGGAACTCCAACAAAGGATACACATTACATGCATTATTATACAAAGTTCTTTGAAGATTTGTGCTCCTTCAGTTTTAGGAGAACACTACATGCATACATCATCATTTTAAACATAGTTTAGAATTGTATAAGTTAAAGTAATTAAGCACAATAAAATTAAAATCAAAGTCAAATTAGACAATATCAAATTAGACAATATCAAATTAGACAATATCAAATTAGACAATATCAAATTAGACAACACATAAGCATAAAACTAAATTAAACATTTGGAATTATAATAGAGACCGCAGTGTTCGTGACCATCGTATGAGCGCGCGTGTGCCGCCACCCGCCGGCACACGCGCCGGGGCTGCCTGCCGTCCATACGCGACCCTCGCGTTACCTCATGTGCGCAACATTACACAGTTGTCTACTTGTTTCTAATAATTACAGACAGTTGGCCAGTAAACGTATCGGGTTTATACTGTATCCTAAGGAACGTAATATTATTATGATTATCCAGTAGCGACAACTACAACACTGGAATTTCACTATAACGTTACGTGAAAATAAGTTTTAAATTCAAATGGTTAAAATAATAAAGCGAAACGTCTACGTTGCTACGCAGGTGCTACGCCGCGTAGTAATCTGTGTGCTCGTAGAAGTGCTACGCTTTGCGTTGAGCGGAGCCGAGGCTCATCATTATTAACTAGAACGTGAGGTTTAGTTGTTCAAACTTTTTGCGAAGTCTTCAATTTACGTTTAGTATCATGTTAGGTAAGGTTTGCATAACGTCGTACTGGGTATTCAAGTTGAAGTCTCACGAAAACACTTAATGTCTCCCACCTCCAGTCTCCACACTCTCAATTCCAGTAAATAAACACACTTTTTTTATTTTAGCCTTACATTGGATTTGGTCCTAGCATATCACATGAATTCATTGTTCGAAGCCGGCATTTTTACTACTACAACAATGAGGTACGAGTGATTTACATGGACTGCGCATAAATAACGGCGCAGCGTGTAATAACCATGGCGCCGGTGATTATAAGCCAAAAATGTTTTGTAAACTTGTCACGATATGTATGAGTGTAGCGCCTGCCCACGAGGTACACCTGCCCACGAGGCACACCTGCCCACGAGGCACACCTGCCCACGAGGTACACCTGCCCACGAGGCACACCTGCCCACGAGGTACACCTGCCCACGAGGTACACCTGCCCACGAGGGACACCTGCCCACGAGGTACACCTGCCCACGAGGCACACCTGCCCACGAGGCACACCTGCCCACGACGTACACCTGCCCACGAGGCACACCTGCCCACGAGGTACACCTGCCCACGAGGCACGCTTGCCCACGAGGCACACCTGCCCACGAATACACCTGCCCACGAGGCACACCTGCCCACGAGGTACACCTGCCCACGAGGTACACCTGCCCACGAGGCACACCTGCCCACGAGGTACACCTGCCCACGAGGCACACCTGCCCACGAGGCACACCTGCCCACGAGGCACACCTGCCCACGAGGCACACCTGCCCACGAGGCACACCTGCCCACGAGGTACTCCTGCTCACGAGTCACACGTGCCCAAGAGGTACTCCTTCCCACGAGGTACACCTGCCCACGAGGTACACCTGCCCACGAGGTACTCCTGCTCACGAGGCACACGTGCCCACGAGGCACACCTGCCCACGAGGCACACCTGCCCACGAGGCACACCTGCCCACGAGGCACACCTGCCCACGAGGTACACCTGCCCACGCGGTACTCGCCGACGACGCGACATAGGTCTGCGATACTATTTACTCACAGTTGGCACACGACACCCCCGGGGCCGTCGCGCGTGTTTACACTGCGCGTCTTCACTGAACTATTCGCAGAACAATAGATTAATAAAAGTAAATAACTCACTGCATCACGTATCGGCGCAGTACTCTTATTATTTTCACTATATTATTGTGTCCTCTTGCAGTGGAGCGCAGTCACCGCCACTCGCCCGCGCCACCTAAGCTAACAGATTGCGATATAAAGTGCATTCCATAACTTCACACGAGTACAATAATTATTTGAGCACTCTCTCCTTTACTACCAAATAAATTGTCAAGGGCATAACTGTTTTATTTAAATAGCCACCAATAACGGTGCATCTTTTTTGGCACGCATATCACACAGAGTACGGCCCATTACGGCAGCGAGCAGCAACGAGATGGCACAGTACGGCAGCGGGTAGCAACGAGATAGCACAGTAGGGCAGCGAGCAGCAACAAGATGGCACAGTACGGCAGCGAGCAGCAAAAAGATGGCACAGTACGGCAGCGAGCAGCAACGAGATGGCACAGTACGGCAGCGAGCAGCAACGAGATGGCACAGTACGGCAGCGAGCAGCAACGAGATGGCACAGTACGGCAGCGAGCAGCAACGAGATGGCACAGTACGGCAGCGAGCAGCAACGAGATGGCACAGTACGGCAGCGGGTAGCAACGAGATAGCACAGTAGGGCAGCGAGCAGCAACAAGATGGCACAGTACGGCAGCGAGCAGCAAAAAGATGGCACAGTACGGCAGCGAGCAGCAACGAGATGGCACAGTACGGCAGCGAGCAGCAACGAGATGGCACAGTACGGCAGCGAGCAGCAACGAGATGGCACAGTACGGCAGCGAGCAGCAACGAGATGGCACAGTACGGCAGCAGCACGGCATTCGCTCCTTAACAGTAATGACACTCATAAAGTCGCGCAGCTTTAATGAACGAACATTGTTTACGCGCGCACTCTGAGATGTGATGTTTGTAGTAATGTGAGTGTTTGTGAGCCAACCGACCGCTTTATGTGCACTGCGAATGTTGTGATTGGTGTTTTATAATATTTCGTTGTTCAGTGCGGTGGCGGTACAATGGATAACCATTGTTTCTGCGATGTTGATCGCACAGTAAAATAGGCTAGGTTAGCGGACTGGCAAAAGATAAGTTTTGTAACTATGTATATTATATCAGTGATAACTACTATTACTAAACTTGTTTATTCTCTAATAGCTGTTAGTAAATGTAGGGCCCTGCCAGCGTGTACCGCGCACTGCCTCCCGCGCGGTCACTGCTGCGAGCTCTGCTGCTGCGGTGGCTTTATTATCCCTGAGGTAATAAACACCGCTTGAGAACGTTTCAATGCTTGCATGCGCTTTGTATGTAAATAGAGCGCTTTATTGTATAATGCATTTAATATGAGACAAAAAGGGATAAAAAATTGTTAAAATTGGAGGATTTATTGTTTAGTCACAACATTTTTTTTTGTCGGATGGGAAATCTTCAAAAGACTTCCCCCGCCCTTAGTGTCAGACTTTTACTAATTAAAACGCATCCATGTTCCTTCTTGTGCCCTTTGCGTTTACATCTCTTTAAAGCGCGCGTGGAACACGAACGCGCCGTTGACACGGCCTGTCGTTATTCAACATACGGACGGTGAGCTGTCATAACATGCAGCCCATAACATACCCATCGTGTTTCAAACAGCCTCGCTCCAGCATCAGCTCCCGAGTGTGATTGTGATGTTCCAGCCCTTACCGCGGAGTTACACGTGTTGATGAGCAGCGCTTGCTCCTCGCAGTGGATAGAGTAGTACTCATGTACCGACAGCGGCTAGCTCGACACTAACGACGCACTCATACTTACATAATTATTATTATTTTAAATGGAAGTCGTCGCCATGCCAACATCGGATGTCGACTTGTTACAACTGTGACGCCAGTTTTGAGGCACTGTTGCCGAGATGACGCTTAAAACACTGCCATATGCGGCGAAGCCTGCGCAGGAGAGCGATCACTACGTGTTTACTGCAGCTTCGCTCACTATGACGACTATTCTCATTTACGAGTCGACATGATAACAGGTTTCTAACAGTTTAGCATTACGTTTCAATCAGGTAAACTGAATAGCTAATGAAGTACCTGCCGAGTAACACGACAGACGTACTGTGCGCGCCCCAGGTGCGGCAATTACACGCAGCTGGCTAATAAAGTAATGACTGACACCGCACACCGCGAAGCGTTCAGAAACACCACGCCTAGCAACGGAGTCTAACCGAGGTTTTACAATATTTGAGTAGGATTCGACCGAACATAAGCAAGTCATCCTGCAAATAATATCATAAAATTCTTGTAAGACTCATGCTCAGTCATGCGTCGCGGCGCTATTCCTTCGGTTATTGTTCCTGTTTGCATACTTGCAGTATTGCACTTAGTGGACCTTTTGGGATTTACTGTAGTAGCGCCACGTGAGCAGCATCCGCGCGGTGCTCGCTCGCGCAGTATGCATTAGTCGAGTGACAAGTGAGTAGTGATCCATTCCGCGACTCACCGACACCTGCTGGTGTATTGGCTTCAGTAAGAGACGCCGCGGTCTGAACACGTGGAGTCGCTGCAGTGGTCGCACTCATAACATACATTGTGATTGGCGCAATTCGCTAAAGTTGCCCTTTGTTACGTAATTACGTAACTAATGCACGACCGTCTCTGTGAGGTGATGCACCGTGGCGGCGTGCTCCGTCTGCTAGAGTCGCGTATGTTTGTGTGTGTGTGTGTGTAATAGTTTGTATAAAACAAAGAACACATGGTGATACGTGCGGCGTGAAATGTCTGAACACGTTATAACACACCGAACGCAGGCAGGTCCTAAAGCATTCCCATGAAGGACTATAAAATATTATAACAATATGTACACCGTTGCCTACCTAGTTGTCCAGCGCATGTGCATTGCGTACGAGTCACCGCAGATCGCCTCGCGCGTCCAATCTTAGCCGAGCCATTCTATTACAAGTAAACCGATGTCTGCCTCTGGCTACTTCTAATACCAACTAGCATTATACTAGTGCACATCAGAGCGAGCTCTTCCTCAGGTTCTAGTTCTAAGTCGGCCAATCGGTTATTCTATTTTTTCCGTTGGAATAAGGCACTCCAGCGTCGATTTTTGCT
This sequence comes from Caradrina kadenii, assembly GCA_947462355.1. Lineage (NCBI taxonomy): Eukaryota > Metazoa > Arthropoda > Insecta > Lepidoptera > Noctuidae > Caradrina > Caradrina kadenii. The sequence continues at coordinate 90,840 of OX381693.1, read as the reverse complement.
TTAACAAACATTACAAATCATATTATGTGAAACCTTCATGGAATGCAGTCATGATATCCTGATATATTATTATACGTACGATACCCAAGCCACCAACATTGCTCGCAGAATTAGTACGCTGAAGTGGAAATGGGCCGGTCACGTGTGTGGCGCGGGTTGGAGTGAAGACCACATTTCGTCATTATATCGGATGTTCAGCATAGAGGTGTCCATGTGCACATCAGCTGTAGGAGCGGTGCATGCTGGTACTCCCCTAGTATTTCCTCTCGTGTACTGGGGCACGCAGGATAAGTCTTAGGGTTGTATTCCTGGCGGCTGTGCTGTACATTGTTATACATACCTACGGTGAGTACTTACCTCGCCCTTCAGTCTCCACCGCACGCGCCCTAGTGCTAAGTATTTGCATAAAGATATAAACCCGTGTAATAGCGGGCATGCCGATGACAGTCGCCGAGAGAACATCGCGCCTCGCGCCTACTGCAAGGAAAAAGTTTATTTATTAAGGAGATCGTCTTGTGCTTATGGTAATAATAACTTAAAGGCTTTTGCAGAAATGTACCGACAAAGATAACTGAATACGAGTCTAATGATTTGCGAACATTCGCCAAATCTTCAACTTTCTTGTTTAACGTTAACGTAATGGACGTGTTGTAAGCGAAAACTTTTGAAATCAGAATCTATCTAAAACTCCAAGGTGTCATTAGTTCACAACTTAAATGGTCTTTATAATATTTATAAAAAATTGAGGAAGTACTCGCTCTCGTAGTAATTGAGGTAGTGGCGCGACTGATGAGCACAGGGTCCTGGGTTCAATGCCCAGGTCGGGCAAAAAGTGTTATTGGGTTTTTCCATTACGAATTTCTCAGTAGCAGCCCGGAGTTTGGAATTTGGTGGTCTGACACCCCCGTGCCTCGGAAAGCACGTAAAGCCGTTGGTCCCGGCTGTCATTCGTAGATCTTTAACAGTCGTTACGGATATTCAGAAGCCAGAAAGTCTGACAAGCAGTCTTACTAAGAGGTATCGTGTTGCCCAGTAGCTGGGTTGTCAGTCGCTCCATGTAAAACACTGATATTCAGCTGCATCCGGTTAGAGTGGAAGCCGACCCCAACATAGTTGGGACAAGGCTAAGCAGATGATGATAATGAATTGAGGAAGTACTCATTCCTTACGTCTCGCGTCTGCTCAACCCGTCGGGGAATCTGCAGGTGGTATTATGCGTATTGTTCATATTCAAAGTGAACGTTTCCGGCAAGCTGTCTGTCTTCGGGCTCTTAGTTATTGTTAGCATGCACAATGCATCAACCACGCCCTGCTTTCTGTAATAAGGAAGCTGTAGTATGTCCTCGCGATAAGCGGTCCTTGCGCACTCGACACTCGCAGCGCGCGTCGGGCCGTAGCCACTAATAAGGTTCACGTACCCATTACATTGAATTACGTTTAACCGAAATGTACGTCACGTGAACAACACACGTCGACTGTGAAATAATATCGCTCCGGGTAATGTTGCAACGTGAACAAGTCTAACTTAATCATCAGACAGCTCTCCGACGCGGGTAACACACTAAACTGTTTCCGTCCAGAGCAGTGCGGGGCGCTGCGCACGCGCCGGCGGGCGGTCGCGGCTTTACATCGTGAACTGTCTTATTCTGTCCTCTCGTCTGCTACAACTCTATACATTACGGTAGATTTTTGGTTCACGGTCTTCGATGTCGGAATTATCATTGGAGTTTTAGGTATTTATATCAATCCTTACCTGTCCGTAAGGAATGGAATTCGCTACCGCGTACCGGTTTGTTAATATACGAATTCCGGAAACTACCCCGGAACCTAAAGGGCTAAATTGATTGATATGCTTCCCATAGGCAGCGGATTGTTGCAGGCGGCACGGTATTTGGACCCGAGTCAAGTACTCGTACAAGTAGAGCATGAAACAAATGAACAACATGTTCTCACAAGAACGATACAAAGTAAACTGTAATTTATTGCACAAATTGTATTTGCAGCATTAACGAAACACCCCTTTGTCCGTCTGCACCAGGTGTTAGCGTATTGAGTCAACAGCAACCCTTTGGAGCTAACAACGCGTTAAATAACGCCTTATGTTCTGACGACGCAGGGGGTGAAGCGGACAGGTCAGGGGTGGGGGGCGGCAAGAGGATCACAGGATAAGCGAATAAAAGGCAATAAGTTATTGCAAATGGTTCGATATCGCCCCCATCGCCACTCCGCGTCGATATCGATTACAACTCGCTGCTCGATTTACCTACTTGAATTATTATTAAAAGTCAATTACCAACAGACAATGTGGCAGTCCAACACGTATGCTAGTTGGCTGCGGCACGCGACCACGCTCATGCCAGGATTATGCCTGCCTTTTCTAACGTGCCCCGCCAGCACGGGGCGGTAGACATAACTGTCGGTTCATGAGTGTTGCTTCACAATCAGCATTGGGTTTGGATACCCCACAAATTTTCAATGATGCTCCAAACATATAAAATATGAACTCCACGAGTTATCTGTACGAGTACATTCTGCTTATATAGTATTTAATTCAAAAACATGAATATATTTTCTATCACTAGATTCTAATGCGAGACAAAGCTAGTATGGTCGGTACTTAATATATTTCTCAGAGTAGAACTACTTGCAAGTTAAAGTTTCGCTAGTTCTACTGTTCGGCAATAAAACTCCCATTGGATCCCCATCAGAACTTGTTCAACAAACATACACAGGTTAATTCTACTATTTAGTAACACCTAATTATAACGTAAGACTGTTGAGAAAAGGAAACTCATTAGTTCTACCATAGAACTGTTCAGTAGAACAAGTGGGACCGAACCGCACCAACCGCCGGTAGAGTGACGGCCAGGGCGGAGCAGTCGCCGGCTAACGTCTGAGCAATTCGCCAACTTAGCCACTTCACACCCCCCGAGGATACGGTGGAGCACACCGTGGCGGTGTGCCCCGCTTGGGCGGAGCGTCGCCGAGTCCTCGTGGCGGCGAACTCTCGCGCCCGGCCCTGGTGCAAGCCATGGTCCAGAGCGAGAGGGAATGGGATGTAGTCGCCTCCTTCTGCGAGGCAGTAATGCTTGAGAAGGAGGCGGCGGGACGGTTGAGACAGCGGTTCTCCCGTCTCAGCCGCCGCGGTAGACGCTCCGGACGTCGGGAGCCGCGAGACGACTCCCGGCCACCGTAGATACGGGCCTGTGGACGGTGAGCAATAGGTAGCTCACCGTCCTTACGTTTAACAAAACGACAGGCCGTGTCGACGGCGCGTTCGTGTTCCACGCGCGCCTCAAAGAGATGTCAGCATAAAGAAGAACCACTGAAGGCCGATGCCTGCCGGGGCTGCGGGTTGTTCGTAAGAGATACCGCGCCCCCGGAACGCAAAGGGCACAAGAAGGAACATGGGTGGGTTTTAGTCAGTAAAAGTCTGACACTCCCTCCCGCCCCCGAGTTATTTGATGATTTCCCACCTCCCAAAAAAAAAAAAAAGCCACTTCACACTCATTTACTTTTCACTTCGGCTCCATTTCATTGGAATTGTTACTATCGGAGATGATTCGCCGGGTTTCAGTCATTCAGGCATCAACGTCAACTCTGTAACTTTGGGGACGATGTACTCTCGCATTACCATCTCCTCGCACGCGTTATGAACTCGTGCAGCTATTCATAGTCCGTGATTCCGAACCAAGTTCAATTTGTTGTGTTATACACATCTGTATTATTTTATAACTGGGAATAACATGTATGTACTCAGTCAGTGAGTAGTTTCTAATAAACACTTTTTCACACAATTGTCCACTAATGACATGATAACTTGAAGCGCTTCAACATCAATGTACAATCAGTTAGGCGTCGCGTCGTTCATAAAAGCAAAAGTATCAAACATTTCCGAAATAATCGATTATCCTCCTGAAATCTCATATGAGTGTTCAATTTCCGATATTGTTCCGTCAATCGCTACTTCTGTTCGCCTCGATACGGGCGATGTTGTACACGCTTACTGGTGCGGGCTTGTTTGAGTGAAATAAGAACAAAACTTAAACTTATATTGTAATCCTCGTGCCATTGGACCTGGCGACAATGGCGACGCGCGGCTGTCGCCTGTGACATCAGAGACGCCGAAATACCACCTCAATACCCCATTGTACAACACGTGTGAATGATTAATTATAATAATGTTTATTAAACGTAACTGCAGCACGAAACACTTGTACGTGTCTGTTCTCATCAATGTAATAGATATCGTTACAAGTTGGAGGTGTATGTACCTAAGGTAGTTAAGCGACTAACTTTTCATGACGTAATTTTATTTTATTCAGAGGTGCACTCCTTGGCTCAACGATACAAGTGTACGTATTACCAACACATCAACATAATTTTTTTGTCAACACTGTGACTGAACATGTATTTGCTTAAAATTGGCTCCATGAGTTAGTATATAGATTGACCCTTGTGAACAAATTAGAACAAGAATTCGGAATAAGAGGTATCCCACTTGACCTCCTTCGTAACTATCTTTCAAATAGAAAACAAAGGGTAAGAGTTGGTGACTATATTAGTGAAGACGCACAAGTATCATACGGCGTGCCTCAAGGAAGCATACTAGGTCCAACATTATTTTTGCTCTATATTAATGCCCTCTGTAATTTGAGCATCAAAAATGCCAAAATTTTCGCTTATGCCGATGATACTGCTGTTGTGTTTTCTGGGAAGTCTTGGAAGGAAGTCAAAGTCTATGCTGAGTTAGGTATGTCTGTAATAGCCAAATGGTTAAAAAGCAATTTGCTGACATTGAACACCTCAAAAACCAATTTTATATGTTTTAGCATCAATAAACGTACCCAGCCTGATGAACACTTTAAATTGAAAATTCATCAATGTGACAACATAAATAATCTAAATTGCAAATGTCCAATAATAGATGAAGTAACTCATATGAAATACTTAGGTGTGGTTGTTGACCAAAGGTTATCGTGTTTCCAACATCTCGAACAAGTTACAACCAGAGTCAGAAAACTGCGCAGGTTATTAAATTCTCTACGACACGTCGTCCCTAAAACTGTGTATCCTCGCCGCAATTCCCCGAGAAATCTCCTGAATGAAATATATGTTGCTTTAGTACAGTCAGTGCTGGCGTACTGTATCCCTGTTTGGGGAGGGGCTAGTAAGTCTAAATTCATACACGTTGAGGGTGCTCAACGCGCTTTAATAAAAATAATGTATTAAAAAAAATTGAGATTTCACACAGATGAGCTGTATCAGATCAGTGATTTGCTCTCTGTGAGAAACTTATATATTACACCGACTATCTTAAAAACGCACAAAAGTTTAGCGTTCGGCACTTCAAAATAGACTAAAAGACGAAAGGACAATATTACACAAGTTCCCCAAACTCGAACTCGCTTTGCTGGAATTCAATATTACAAAAACGATCTGCTCAATTGTATAATAGGATAATACACATATATACAAAACAATACTATAACTGCAAAAAATCTTTAATTAATTGAATAAAACTGTTAAACTATGATGAAACAGAAGCGCTGTTATCACATCTATCATAATGCTATATGTTAAGTGTGGTAGATATAGTGAATGTACAATGACACATCATCACCTGCCATTGCATGCTGGCTTTACATTACACACACAATCCTACTCACGCACTCACCCACATACACACACATTTATACTCATTCACTCACATATAAATTGTGTTTAGTACCTAATCATATCGGTATGGAAGATCGGTGTCTCCCAACACAGGCATTACTTGCTTAAAGGGAGGCTCCAATCACCAAGCTGTTTGTGTCAACATTGTTGAAGAAATAAATGATTTTTGATTTGATTTTGATTTTGATTTAATGTTCTGTAACCTGATTTCATATAAGAAATAGATCATTGTGTCATAAAAGTGTAAGCCGCATATATCATAACTTAGAAAGAAAAGTAGTCTGGAGTTTGCTTTATAAAGAGTGAACACCTAATATTAGAGCTCTAGTTGTTTGGATTTAACGTCGGCATGATCTCGTATGACGTGAAGGAGAGACAACGCTACCTCTGCGACTGGCGTCGCCTCCTGCACATACTCATATAAATAGCAGCACGTTGATGCAATACCGGCATCCATGTGTGCGCGCTACCACACGCGTGAGGAGGGGGAGGAGGCGCCAGTTCAGCTGTCGCCGATTCGCCATAACTCTAAAACTAATCTAAGGTACACGTAGCGCTGAATCAACACGACAATATGTCGGTGGCTCTCCCGAGATGTTACACCTTAGTAGTGAGCACAAAAGCCACTCGAAACAAAATATAAAACTTTGGTAACTGCTGTAGCAGCGGCGGGATCTAACGCTTCGTTCATTTTCGTATTCAATATTATATTTAAATTCTATTCTATATATTCTACGCTATTTGACATCCATAGCAACAGACTGACACCTAGTTAATTCTAAAAATATTTTAAAGCGGCATCCGCGCCATAGTGTAATAATGTTAAATGAGGTTGTGTAGGCTCCTTCAATTAAAGCCCTTACACTACGTAGGTACTTATATTGTGATGAAAAGTCGTAACACTGTATTAAAATGTCAGAGAGTGGCTACACGTTCGCACGGCGCGGGCGTCACATTCCACAGAGTTCATACTGGGCGATAGTCTGTTGGTGTATGCGGGAGCCTTCTGCAAACTACAGCTACGATGCAAGCGCTAGTTGCCGCCGCCCGGTGCCGCTCGGCGGTACCGCGCCACTGTTATACGACCAGCGCGGGGTCGCGACCCCGCTCCTCGGCACGTACGAGCCTTAATTAAATCCGCCTCAAATGTTCAATTGCATTTACTTTGCTTCAAACCCGATTCAACCCTATAGCGACGAACAAAAACTGAGCGGTTCATTGCTTTTATTACCTACATTTTTATTTTCAATGCGTCTCCTGTCTGCTTTGATAGTAATGATGTTGTGTTTTAGTTATAATTAAAGATTATTCCACTTTATCTATTCATTAGAATATAAGTAATCAAGTACAAATGCAATGCAAGCCGACATGACAGTGTTCTGCGCCGCGTTTCTAATATCCGGTAATGGCATAGACCAACACCACAGAGTATACATATATGCAACAAATTAGACTCGGATACTGGGCTGCTCATAGTGAAACTGGCTACCTCATACAACAACAAGAGATTACGTTATCATCGGGATTTAATTTTATTGCCGCGTGTATCCAACAAACAATAACTGTTTTATTACTTTTCCGCGTTCAGCTCATAAACCGTTATACTTTGTCGAGTTTATCGAGCTCGGGATAAGCTCGAAGATCGTTCAACCTACGCCACTGTTTACACACAGAATATTCATTACATTTAAATAAGAGCAATGCCGAGTTAATTAATGTAATATTAAATAATATGTATTATCGGTGTAGTTAGCGTGACACCTTTAGTTATGTTTACTCGTTAAAGAATAGTTGAGTAGAGAGAGAGCAGTGAGAGTAGAAAAAATGTTGACAGGAGGAGTGAAAGATGGCTATCAAAAGGAATATGGCAGATGTGAGTGGCAACGCAGGGAGGGGACGCCCTAGAAAGACCTATCCTAACCTTATTGGTGAGGTTCTTCAGAAAGGTCGGGTGCGCAGTACTCTTAACCGGCGTGCTTGTATGACCAGAAGTATGAACGTGTACGAGGCGAAAGGAGTATGTAACGATCGTAGCAGGTGGCGTTTTGTGGTGTCTGCCTACTCCTGTGGGAAAAAGGCGTGAGTTTATAGATGTATGTAGAAAAGAATACTCGTTCAAAATAATAAAGTCATCAAACAGTCAACTCACTTCATGGCTTAAAGTGCTATCTGACTAGTTTTAATAACATTGGTTTTCGCATTTGAGTCGTTGTTTTATGTGACAATAGTTCGCGTTTTATTTGAGTTCCTGCACCATGTATGAAGTTAGTGTAACATGAGCTCTGAATAGTCAATACATCTGTCACACGTACCTGCAGTTTACCTTTTATTGTGCTCAATGTTAACGAACAACGACTCGTGTGTGAGGGGATCCAGTTGCAAATGTTGGTATCAGTCACCGGGCAGCCGACGACGCGTGTTTGCATCCGGTGGCTGTGATGTCGAAACTAATCGGTAGATTGGCGACCAAGTCGACTCGATGAGGCGACCTGACACGACGGGACGCCATCCTTCGGGCATCGTTAACTGGAAATAGAGACAACAATGATATTTTGAGGTTGTCTTTATTTCCAGAAGCCAGAAGTTTACGTGTTCATTCTTCATAGCTCGGTTCATTGTTTCGTAGTACGCATTCACAGCCACCGAACCTCTTCATTCACGGAATAATTTACTACGCCACAAACATTCGTGCGTTTTCCTTGATCTTTCTTCACTTTTGACACCGACTACGTTCATGTAATGTCAGGTAGTGGATACCAGTAGGCACAGTACTTCTTAACTCTGTGATAAGTCATTGAATAACAGATGTTATAAAACAGAACGTTTGTTTCCCCACTCGCAGCACTCGCGACTGCTAATTGAGACAGATTTATGCCCTGTCTCTGTCTACATCAGAATTACAATATTCCTTGAACTCGCTGCTCATACTCTCTACTTTGTGCTTATCAAAGCATTACGTTGTAATTTTACACTTCTGAACGAAAAACCTAGATTGTTGAGCACAGAAAATGGCGTTTTAAATAATAAAAAATCAATATTTATATTCTCTTAAACATAATTATCGTAATGTTCTCACAGTATTCTTTTCGTCGGAGCACTCCTCGTAGTCACGTTATATCGGATATGATGCGCTGAGTGCTGCTACTGCGACCATTTTCATACTGATTGTACTTCAATGGCTAGGGTCTGCAGTTCTGCCGAGTAGTGGTTTGAATCTCGGTCTCTCTGTTACGAAGCCAGAAACAGCAGCAGTGTTCGTTGTGTTATCGCAGCGACAAATGCTCCCATCATCGCCACTCGTGACATGACGAGAGCGTCACTGCTTGCTTGCCCGGAGATCACAATGATTATACCATTATTACGTTAAGTAACTGCGTTCTCTCGCTTGACACTCTCATGTGTAAGTTAGCGGAGGGACTGTATACCATTTTTAAACACAATCTAAATTGAATGGTAGATTCAAAAATTCAGCTCCTTTTATTACCTAACCTATTTTGAGTGAATTTTCTTTTCAATCGTTATTAATTCTTTTGTGCAGGATAAACTTAAATATTAAAAACTGAAAAAAGTTAATCCGGAAGACAGACTTCGACAAAATCCGGGATTTTCGCGCCAGGGTGGGAACAATGAAGTATTTCTATTACATCACCACCCAACAACCTTGTAAATAACGAGTGAACTGCTCCACGCTGCCATTAGAAAACCACGAACAGATTGTGTTATATTCATCGTGTATCGTGTCCTGAGACTCAGCATTGACGTGTGTACTCGGAACTGACCATTGTCATTTTCAAAGGAACTTTGTAGTTGACGGCAAACCTGTCCAAAACGTCAAACACAGCCATGAGATCCTCCAACGCGCGTGTAATGACTCAAGATTCAAAGTGACAGCTCTACATACGAGTGTAATATAAACACATGGGAGGGCTCCCGCCCGAGCGCGCGGCGCTGAGCGACACTTTAACACGTGTTCAGTAGTAAGCTCCGGGTATCACTCCGACAGTTAACCGCCTCCGATTGCGCGCTACTTTTAATTGAGTTTCTAATAAAAATAGTTCGCCTCTTATTAGTTGATATGCAAGATCTGACCCGCCAGTCGTTGGCTCACAGAATTAAACTATTCGTGAGGGACGCACGCAACAAAACTTATGTACTGGTGGATTTTACCTGCTTACGATATGCCCTAATAACACTTTGAAATTGTATGGTTCAATTGCGCTTTACTCCAAATTGTTGTCAATTTATTTGTTCTAATAGCACGTCGTGAACAGTGTATGATGCCATGATAATTACGATCGCCTGTCGCTCCACTTCGATGCGATGACATCGGCCGAGTAACATTTTGATTAATTGAATTTCACTTTGAGCGTCACAAGTTGCGCTACAGCGCTCCGTACTTAAGGTCGGTTGCGTCGAGAGCTAGACGGCTGACTCTCTCCGTCACACCTCACACTTTCAACTGTAAATGCGATTATCCCAATCAATTAGTCGCACACAAAGGGTCAAACGCGCTTATCTTATCCAATTACACCGGCCGCCATGTTGATGCTCTAATTACAATCTGTTCTTTCAACTGTCACTAAAATTGATGATCTTCTTGCAAACGAGTCGGCTCCGCCTCCGACACAAGCAGCTTACGAGATTACAGTATGAGCAGCACTTGTAGCTGCTAGCGTGTCGCGTGTACTGGGAGCATTCTGATTACGGAGATATTGAAGGGCGAAATTCAAAAGTAGTTGAAGCTCCTCGGAGTGTCGGCTCTCGGCAGCACGCTGCGGTCAGCCGCGCCTCGGAGGGTCTGGCACGACTGCTGTCACTTCTACTTTTAGCTGATAACTTTCTGTCATGATAGCCATATTTTCGTCACGCTGGTAGGGTGGGAAGGTATCATAGTGCACAAGTGTGTGCGCAAACACACCCCCTCACTGCTGTTCCTATGGGATGGAACCCGCCACGAGCCGGGCGCACGACCAACAGCTTTACGTACTTTGCGAGCTTGGTATTAGTGGTGTAAGTGTATGGGTATACGGTACAAGACACTGATTGCTCCTCAAGGGTCGTTTTGTGTACATTTATGAAGTACTTAAGGACGTTTTTAGTGTCCTAATGAGGCACGTTTAAAGCACCGTCAAGAGGTTCGTATAAAAGTATTTTGTACGTCTTTATCTGCGATCTTAATTAAAATCTAAATTTGAATAAGGCATAAAAGTATTCTACTTGTATGGGACATCTCATGATTTTGTTTTAGGATATTTTTTATAATTAATATGATTACTATGATGGTGTTGGTAGAGCTGGCCAAGGTACCTATTCCGTCGTGGCAGATGCCGTACGTCGTAGCACGTAGTCTACGTCGTAGCAGGAGTAGCGTAACCGTAGCCGATCAGCTACTTCGTCGTAGCATTGGACTCGTTTTTGATCTGTTTATTTTGTTTTTGTAACAACTAATTATTAATCTACGTGGGGCATTCGCAATCGGCATCGGCTCCCAAAACAAACACATTTGCATATCAGCGGCGTCAAAGTTTATTTAAATTTAGAAAGACTATCTCTCCAATGTTATAACTTCAAATTTGTTTTTACTTTTAATCTTACACTGCCTCGTTAGTCTAGTGGTCCTAAGCGCGGCTGCTACGCTAGAGGTCTTGGGTTCGATTCCCACGTTGAGCAAAAAGTGTTATTGGATTTTTCTATGAAATTCTCAGTAGGATTTATGCTCGGTTAATGGCAATAGGCTCGCCTTCTATTACATGGGACCTAAACATCCCGGCTAACTGTGGGTGTACATTGGTACACCTCTGCCTAACCCTTCGGGTGTTGTATATATGTATACTCTGTGGTGTTGGTATAAAGGTTCGATCTGGGAGAGAAATAGAACACGTCTTTATAGCAACGAATATGATTTATTACTCTAATATAATCGATACTTACATTATTTAATACACTTAGAATCTAGGTATAGCATGACCTCATTACATAGGTATTCTTCCACTATACGCCCAACAAAAACAGAAAAAAAAAAAAAATTACATTAGGTATGTTTTTTTTTTTTTTTTTTTTATACTTAACTTTGTAGCATACATGACATACAATATTAATTATTGTCATTTATTATAAAGTTTTGTCCTGTTCTTATGTATAATTTCCGCTTTATTATTTCTTAAGATTTTAACATTAGGATCAAGATCTTCTAAAACTTTAAAAGGACCATGGTATACATTATCAAATTTATTTCCTGTCTCATTTTTAACTAATAATAAGTCATCTTTGTTATACATCACTGGTTTTAAATACTTATCAAATTTACATTTTCTTTTTAATTTACTTGTAATTAAATTATGTCGTGCTTCAGATTGCGCTTTTTGTAACTTAAATTTTAATTCTAAAGGGTAGCTATCTATGTTATATAAAGGATCAACAGAACAATTTTGAAAATTACTAGGTATATTACATGATTTTCCGAACACTAGTTCGTAGGGAGTATACTTTGTTTCCGAGTGTACAGAGGTATTGTACGAGAAGCACCAATACGGAAGCCATTCACTCCAATATCTACTGTTGTTGTCTGTTTGAATTCTCAAATAAGCATTAAGTGACTTATGTGAGTTCTCAAGTGAACCTATCGATTCATGATGATAAGCACTAGCAAATGTTTGGTTAATATTTAGCAACTTACATACCTCAGTCATAGTACTAGAGATGAACTCCGTTCCCCTGTCAGTCGCGATCTCACGAGGGATACCATACCTGAGTATGAAGTTGTCGACGAAGGCACGTGCTACACTTACGCTATCTTTTCTTACTAATGGATATGCTTCTACATACTTACTTAACTCACATTGTAATGTGAGAATATATGAGTAACTATGATAATCCTTATCTAAGGGCCCAACTATATCTAAATATATTTTATCAAATGCTGACTGCGCAGTCGTGGTTATTACCATTGGTTGCTTTGTATGCAACGAATGCTTTTGTTTTTGACATTTGTCGCATTTTTTTACAAATCCTATAACGTCTTCTACCATGTTTGGCCAAAAGTAATAACGCTGTATATTATTTGTCATACGTTTAATACCTGCATGTCCACTAGTGGGAAGCAAGTGAAAATCATTTAATATTACCCGTTTATCGTCGTCATTTGTTATTCTTATTAAATTCTTCAATATTAAAATTCGTGGACCGGTCCAATTATGACTTCTACAATATTTGGTTAACCATTTTATATATTTCTCACTTATCTCATTTTTAATGATATAAATTTCATCAACTGATATTTTTTTACAGATAGATTCCAAATCTCTCACGAAAGCGTCTCGCGCTGAGCATGATCGAGAAATTGGGTCTAAATAAATTGTCAATTTAGATGGTACATAAATAAAGTCATTTACTTTAATATATTTAGTATTATCTTTAAGTATATACCGAGAAAATATTAATTCAGTACAATTATTCGGCTTTTTAAGAATTTCAACGATTTTCGGTTGATCAGACCGACCATATGTTTTGTTCTTATCGACCGAAGAATTGTCATCTAATTTATTTTTTGCCATACTTCGTGTCATGACATTTAAGACATTCCGATTTATATTTTTTAATTCTACAGATGTAATCACGATGCGAGATAACGCGTCTGCAGCCACGTTATTCACACCTTTAACATATTCAACTTCGTAGTCGTACTCATCTAAGGTTAATCGAAACTTTATTAGCCTACTAGACGGGTTATTGAAACCAAATAAATAAAGTAAAGGTTTATGGTCCGTTTTGATCTTGAATTTTTTACCAAATAAATACGGTCTAAAATATTTAACGGACCAAACAATAGCAAGGAGTTCCTTTTCTATTGTTGGATAGTTTAGCTCGGATTTATTGAGCGGCCGGCTTGCATAAGCAATCGGCATATCATTTTTATTACATAATACGGACCCTACAGCTACACCCGAAGCATCTGTGTGCAATATGAATTCATTATCGTCATCAAAATTTGGATATTGTAAAATGGGTGGATTGGCTAAACTTTGCTTTAACAGATTAAATGAATGTTCACATTCTGTATTCCAAATGAAATGAGCACCTTTCCTGCATAGCCTATTCAAAGGTATTGTTATATCAGCAAAGTGTGGAATGAATTTACGATAGTAATTCGCGAAAGCAACGAAACGTCGTACTTCGTCACTATTTTTTGGCGTGGGGTAATTTTGTATTACTCGTGTTTTTGCAGGGTCAGGCGAAACTCCTTTACCGGATACAATGTGGCCTAAATACAGTAATTCTTTCTTTAAAAACTGACATTTTTCAGGGTTAATTTTTAGATTTACACTTCTAAGTCGTTCAAAAATGTCAATTAAATTTTTATTATGCGATTGTAAATTGCGTCCTATACATATAAGATCATCCAAATAGACCAGACATTTTTCATGATTTAAACCAGACATTGCTACCGTCATTAACCGACTAAAAGCACTTGGGCTGATTTTCAACCCCATTGGGAGTCGTTTCATTTGATATTGTTTGCTTGTAGTAAATGCAGTGTATTTTCTACTTTCTGGGCATAATTCTAATTGATAATAACTTTGGCTAAGGTCTAAATGGCTAAAATATATTGCTCCTGATAAAGAATCCAGTATGTCCGAAATATTTGGTAAAGGGAACTTATCGTCTTTAAGATTATTATTTAATTTCCGATAATCAATAACAACTCGCCATTTTTTATTACCGCTGTTATCACATTTTTTCGGTACCAAAAGAACAGGGCTAGACCATTCACTAATACTCTCCTCAATAATATCGTTACGTAACATATCGTCGATTTGTTTATCAATCTCAGTTTTTTGACTTTTAGGGAGTCTATAGGGTTTGGTGTATACTGGGTTAGTATTTTCTTTTAAATGAATTGACTGTTTATATAAATTTGTAACGCCTAATTTGTCGCCTGGTAAAAAAAATACATCTGAGTACTTTGCACAAATGTTTTCGATCGAAATTTGTTCTTCTTTATTTAAATGCTTTAAATTCAAAACCGAAAATAATTGTTTTACACGATTCGCATTTAAGTTATCACTTTCAAAAGAACATACAAAATATTCATTTAAAGGTACAATCTCGGGCGTGAAATAACTTAAACATATGTCTGTCTCTCGGGTATTCAAAAATTTTAATGGTATTTTACCATTTATAGGTTTTACTATAACAGATGCTAAAAATACGCCTTCGCTTAACTGTTTAGACATAACAACACATTCATCTTTTAAACTTGTCTCTACTAAGTGAGTAACTTCGCACCTGGCCGGTATAGTCATGTAAGTATTGTAGCCGAGTTGCCCCATTTGTAATGGGATAATAATGGGTACATCATGGTTAATTGTCAATATATTTTGCTCAAAATCTAATATGCAATTAAACCTACTCAAGAAATCTTGCCCTAATATACCATCCGTTCTACAAGTAAAGTTCTTGAGTACATAAAACTTATGCGCGAACTCATAATTATTATAATTTAATTTAAGATAAACAAAGCCATCACAATACACATGACCACCTATACCGTTTATTTTAATGATCTCTATATGGAAAGGAATGTGCAGGCCCTCTAATGCCTCCTGCCTAATTATGGACATCGAAGCGCCGGTGTCAAGTAACCAACTACGCGATACTTGGAATACATCTAAATTAATCGAGTTAATATTCTGACAATAAAAATGTTCATGCACGAAAAAACAAGTTATTATTTTGAGTTTCAGTCTGTACTTCAGGATTTTCTTGTAAACGCCCACTACCACTCGACTCAGCTTGCCTAATTTGGTGTTGTTGGACCGGGCGACGGAACGTTGTGTGGCCACGAAAACCACCACGACCGCGATAAGTGGATGAATTATTAAAGTTACGTACACGATTGGAACAATTGTGATAACCACGACTGGGATTATTATAATTTTGAGAATTAGGAAATACTCTAGACGCACCCCGGTTAAAACTATTATTATAATTACGATGACCGCGGTTTGACCTACCTCTGTTATGATGAAAACTCATCACCCGCTCTTCACCTCCACTCGATAGTTTCTCGTCCAATGCACCCTGGATCGCGTCCTTCAATGTGCTATAATTTCTAGCTGCAATTATTGTGCTAAGACGACTATTTCTCAGACCATCAGAAAATCGTTTTATAGCAATCCGCTCGTTTATTGGCTTCAAAGTTTGGTACAGATCAGTGTTTCCGTTGGCCTGAGTAATAGTCAGATCGACGAACAACTGTTCTAATTCCTTACCGTAATTCTCGATACTCTTGTCGTTCTGTCTCATATGCTGCAGCTTGCTGTGGATCGCAGTATCAGATTTTTTTGGCAGTAAAGTACTACGCATGTCTAAAATCAAATCTGTAACAGACGAATAAGTATTACGCATGCGCAGTTTAGCGCTTTCAGATAACCGTGACTTTAAAACAAATTGAATGAGTTGCTTTTTACCCGTATCATCTATCATAGACTCATACATCTCGATGTTTGAAATTAATTGTTTGGTGATGTTTTCATCACCCGTCATTACAGGTAACAAAGCAATCGCAGTTTTCAACTCAAACTTTTCCATGGTGCTTTTCGTATCCTCTGTACTATCAGAACAAAGTTGAATTATTTTTGAATACAATTTATTAATACTATCAAATAAGTTTGTAATTATCTGAATGTCACTGTCATTAATTTCTTTATTTTTTATTCCAATTTCAATGGCTATTTGTAAGGCACAAAATTGTTTATACAAAATATTTACTTCGGTAAGTTTAGCTTGTTTTACATTAATTGTCCTTCTAATTGGACCTAACTTTGTAAGGTAATCTTTAATATATTTCAATTTATCAAATATCTCTTTAACCTCACTAGCCATAACATCATTACATAAAGTTGCGTATGATTATTTTTATATTAGTCATCATAATTATACACAAAAATATGACAAAATTATTTAAAATAACACAATAGTACTACCGTATTTAATAAACTTTAAAATGGGAGTAAACACGTGCATAATATTTAAGACATAAATGTTGTACCCTATACTTGTATCATTACCGTATTTTTTTTTTTTCGTACCCTTTTTACACTAGTCGCACTTTATCTTGGGGTGACCGCACTTTTATTATTTAATCACAACACTCACACGGGTGAAGTTCCTGTAGTAGCTCCAAAATTGGCCTCCCGTTGCTGACGACGGAACAAGCTCATCGACCTTCGCAGATCGAAATCACGAACACCTCTTTCAATCCATTTTCCATGGCATTTCCGATAGTAGCGCATTAGCCATATAGTGCCTCCAACAATCAGTATGACTGCGATAGTGATCAACATATAAGTTATCACACTTGTATGCTGCAACACCTGCTCGGCCCCAGCCGAATTTCCTGCGCCGTTTTGTGCGATTATAACTTCCTGGGTCTTAGATTGTTGTTTGCCCATTTTGAAATTAGATTTTTGTAATTAACAAATTGAGAAACGCGGGAAAAGTCACAAATTGAGTTTACAGTACACGAACCGTCACTTCGTAACGTAACAAATAAAAATAGAGCCATCGTAACAAGTCTTTAAAACTGTCCAAATCACTCAATGTTTATAATAAAGTCGCCTTTTATGGGACATTCCACTGAACTGGCAGGGTCGCCATATAAAGGTTCGATCTGGGAGAGAAATAGAACACGTCTTTATAGCAACGAATATGATTTATTACTCTAATATAATCGATACTTACATTATTTAATACACTTAGAATCTAGGTATAGCATGACCTCATTACATAGGTATTCTTCCACTATATTGGTCTATGCCATTACCTGATATTAGAAATGCGAGAAAGAACACTGTCATGTCGGCTTGCATTGCATTTGTACTTGATTACTTATATTCTAATAAATAGATAAAGTGCAATAATTTTTCATTATAACTAGAACACAACATGGAGTCAGGTGAAAAATAAAAGTTTAAAATTAAAATCCTAAGTGGACTGATATAAGAAGAAATTCTAAGTGGAAATGAAATCGTAAGATGGAGGGAATAATGAAAACACCCGGCAAATTATACCTTAGTGCAAGAGAAAATAAATGGAAGATCTTCAAATAGTCGTTTTTACTGTATTTAGAAAGTCAAAGTCAAAGCAAAGTCAAAGTCAAAGCATCTATTTCAATTAGACCATTTACAGGCACTTTTGAATTGTCAAGAAGTTACATTTAAAAGTTGAAGCTAGTTGCTCGTTCCAAAGCGTAGGTCTCTATGGAGAAGAACGAGCAAGAAACTCCATGGACACTCTTTTCTTTCAATTTGGTTTTTACAAAATCTTGGTTACAATATTCTTGTTGCTTTTGTATGTGAAAACAATGAAGATGTATATAAAACAATACAAAAAAAAAATAGTACCTACTAAAGATGTAAGCCATAGCAGTTAAGGGATGACCAATCCCAACTGACAGCGCCCGTTCACGAACATGACGTGCGCATTAGCACCATTTAACTCAACCATCTTAAAGCGAGCCGAACGATCCAACACACGCGCCACCGTCAACGAGACATTTATGTGAGCATGACAAAGCTCTCAACCACCATGCTTATAGTGTCCAAAACATAGTAACTTAACAAGTAAATGGCTCCATGGTACTCACATTTACAAAACTGAAATAATATATGCTAAATTATACAAAACTAAGGTTTTCAGTGAACCTATTCGACAGATAAACTGTAGTTACTGGGAATTAGAAATAATAATAATAACGGTACACGTTATTAAGGTCACTAAAAAAGGAGCTAAAAAAAAAAGAAACATCATTCCCTTTACAAAAGAAAAAATCACAAAAATATGTATACTAATCTGTGAGCCCGAGTGGCTGTGGAGCAGGATTAGCATTTAACCAAGCATTTTTATCCTTTATACTATGTAGTCAAGCTTATTATAAATTAGAAGTCTATTATAGTGTGCGTTTCACGCATGTTTTAAACTTTCTCTCATTTTATTCGAGAATATCGAGCGGTATT
This sequence comes from Caradrina kadenii, assembly GCA_947462355.1. NCBI lineage: Eukaryota > Metazoa > Arthropoda > Insecta > Lepidoptera > Noctuidae > Caradrina > Caradrina kadenii. The sequence goes on along the minus strand of OX381693.1, from coordinate 72,145 downwards.
TTATTGTAGCATTTCACACTGTACCCCATAAAAGAAGTGTGAACTTTTGACAATCTAAAACTTGGTTGATATAATTTGTTCCTATTTCTAGTATTAAAGTTATGTCTATCACCAACTTTTTTAAAAAGGGGAAGATTTTTACGAACATACATAATGTTTTCATATATATATTGACAAGGTACCGTCATTATATTGATTTTTTTACACAATTCCCTTAGAGATTCGCGTCTGCAAAGATTATAGATGGCTCGGACAGACCTTTTTCAGCCCAGAAGCTATTGGATTAACAGAAATATAGCAATTTAGAAATATAGCATTTTTTCTCGATTCTGACAATTGAGAAAAAATGCTATATTTCTAAATTGCGCCGGCCACGAGACGGTAGATGTCTACAACGCAAACACATCTCAAGTGAAAAAGGCGGGAAAGAAAGGAAAGGAAACTTTAGAGGACGTCTTAAATGTGTTTGATTCATATGCGGAACCTAGAAAAAACCTAACCATACACACTTACGAACTGCTGAAAATGAAACAGAAAGAAAACGAGACCATTGATCATTCTATAACCAAAATTGTGAATAAAGCTAAAAAGTGCGATTTAGAAGAGTTTAATGCAAGACTAGTGATTATGGTACTCATAACAGGGTGTACAGATTAAGGTATGAAAGAGCGCCTATTAAGGTTAGAAGATTTTCAAATAGAAAAAGCAACGGAAATATGTAGAATTACAGAAGCAGGAAAATAACAATTTACATTACTAGAACAAGATGCCGGTCAGAGTAGTAGACAGCAAGTTGACACAATGAAAAAGACAGGAGTAGTAAAGAACTGTATCTGTTGTGGTAAAAGACACCCACCAAGAGATATGGAAGGAATGTACGACGTATGGTGTGTGGAAAATACAACCACTACGCAGCTATGTGCAGATTGAAGAAGAAAGAAGAAAATGAAGTAAAACCAGGAAACAAGAAAGAAAAGAAGATACAAGAAATTAAGGAAAAATTAAACACAAGTTTTTGCGACGACTCTTGTGTTCAAAGTTCAAGTTTAAGTGACGCTAGTGTTGGTAGTATTACTATAGATAGCCTTAGATCTCAGTGCTGGGTAGAAATATTAGTAATAAATATACAATAAAATTTAAGTTAGATACAGGAGCTGATTGTAACACATTACCATTGTGTATGTAGTAGAAAATCAAGGGAGATAGTACCTGGAAAAAGTCACTCACAGTGTTATTGTGTCACAGTGTGTCACAGTGGTAGTGTGACATACAAGGTAGGAAAGAGAAAACGTTATTAAATGTGATTAACTTAAAAGTAGAGGCAGTTATAGGTTTACAGGATTGTGTTAGACTAAGATCAGTAAAAAGAATAGGAGATATTAAGTTACAGATTGAGACTGATTTAAAGTCAAAGTTTATAAAAGAAAAGCAAGATGTTTTTAAAAAAAAAAGTAAAAGTATAGGAAAATATCAAATAAAAGTGAGAGAAGATGCATGTCCGGTAATAAAACCGATTAGGAGAGTGCCAGATGCTTTGAAAGAGAAATTAAAAGAAACATTAGATAGTTATGAAAGTAGAGGAACAATTGAAAAAGTGGAAGGTCCTACAGCTTGGTGCAATAACTTAGTGATAGTAGAAAAACCAAAAAAGTCATTGAGATTATGTTTAGATCCTAAAGAATTAAATAAATACATTTTAAGAGAAAACTATCAAAATAATACCATTTTCAGAGGAGATATATAATGACTTAGCGGGTAAAGAAATATTAACAGTGTTAGATATGAAAGATGGATTTTTTCAAATATTATTAGATGACGATGATAAACACATGGAAAAATGAAAGAGAACATGATGGTATTTTGTCACAAGTGGTAGAGAAGGCAAGGAAGTATCATGTAAAATTGAATAGCACAAAACTTCAATATAAAAAGGACTTTGTGAAATATGTAGGGTTGTACATTTCAAAAGAAGGAATTAAAGTAGACCCAGAGCATGTACAAGCTATCTTAAAGTTAGATGAGTCTAAAAATGTCAAACTGCTACAGGAATTCTTAGGAATGTTATTTAAGTAAGTTCATACCGCACTATACAAAGAGTACTGAGCCTTTGAGAAATTTGCTTAAAAAAGAAGTAGAATGGGTTTGGGATTGAAATCACACAAAAACAGAAACTTGTACACCTACATTAGCTATTTTTAAGAAAGAAGAAACTGTAATATTACATACAGTTAGTTCAAAGTCAGGTGTAGGAGCATGTTTCTTACAAGACGGAAAACTAATATCTTTTTATTCAAGATCTTATAGTGAAAGTCAAACTAGGTGGCCACCCATAGAAAAAGAATTGTTTGCTATTCGTGCTGCCATGGATAAGTACCATCAGTTTGTATATGGTAAAGACATTATTATTGAAACAGATTCTAAGCCTCTTGCGGCTATTGTAAACAAGGATTTAAATAAGATTTCAGCAAGATTGCAAAGAATGATTCTCAGATTATTAAAATATAAGTTCAAAATTAAATATATACCAGCTGAAAAAATGTTTATAGCAGATTACTTGTCAAGAAATTACATTCAAAATAGTGCTAGAGAGGAACCATATTTAACAGAGTTAGTTCATATGATAGAACATGAATTAGTAGATGATTTGCCTATTTCTAATGTGAAATTGCAACAATTGCAAAAAAAAACTGGATTTGACAATAATTTAAAACAAATATTGAGTTGGTTGGACAGGTAGGCCAAAAAATGATAAAAATATTTATGACAGGGACTTAAATACTTTGTATAAGTTAAAGGATGATATAACTGTGAAAAAACAGTCAAAACATTCGATGCAAGTAAATAATATAGAAACATAGTGATTTAACACCAAAATATTTTAAATAATAAGAAGTAAAAAACTAACTCACTAACTAACTGCCTCGGTAGCCTAGTGGTCCTCAGCGTGACTGCTACGCTAGAGGTCTTGGGTTCGATTCCCAAGTCGAGCAAAAAGTGTTATTGAGTTTTTCTATGAATTTCTCAGTAGCAGCTCGGAGTTAGGATTTGTGCCCGGTTAATGGTAATAGGCTCGCCCCCTATTACATGGGACATGGCTATGTATGTGTGTGTGTATGTTCATCTGTTTTTCTTTTTATTCTGTTCATCCTGAAAATCTTGTTTCATACTTTTTCAGCATCGTTTTTTTTTGTCGTAGTGGGATTTTAGAATAGAATAGAATATCATTTATTTGCATAAAACACGGTATACAGGATGGTAAAGTAAATGCAATCGTAGAACATACATGTTTTACTTCATAAATATAAGCGTGCAAATTTTACATACATAACAATTCAATGCAACTACTATCAACGGAGGGTTATGATTTTGACAGGCTGTCAAAATCATAACCCTCCGTTGGCTTTGCCCTAGTCGGGTAAAAAGAAGAAAGTTTCTTTGTTTACAAAGTGTATTTTAAGTTCTGAAGCGGGACAACTACCATCACATGAGATCGGAGGCCCGAGCTTGTGAAGTCAGAGACGCACCTGTGGCGGCAATTCGTGTGAACAATGAGTGGTCGCAGGCAGAGAGAGGCGTATGATTAACAATATGTAATAGTGAGCTACATAGTGGCGCGTATCACATGAGCCATTACGTATTCATAGCAATACTGCCATCCAATTTACTTATTTAAATTACGTCAACACCTTCCCGGCGCCGACTAATCTAATAATCAGTTTAAGTACCTACTGGCTCACACGACGGAACACGGAAATTTACTTCTACAACTGTTATTAGAAGGTGCTACATGTGTATTAAGGTGGCTTCTACTTTTAGTATTCCATTTGCCCCGACCGGCGCGAGCGGACGTCGGCGCGTAGCGTCGTGAGAGGACGAGGTCGGCGGGGAATGTCAGTCGAGATCGTCAGTGTAGTTGTGTCAGGTGAGTTGCGTATCCCCCTCTGTATTGTGGCGGTATTAGTTACTTAGATAAGCTATCGGTCGTCACTCTATAAACCTACTTTAGTTTGTCTGCGCACGATGAGGCCGAGGCCGACTCCAATGTGGTTGCGATGAGGCAACGTACGTAAAGACCCGCCAACTGTAATAAGTAGAGTCCTCTTGGCTGCGCTTCGTCATGTACCAGCAATCTACCAGTTACGAAATTTTTATGTAGCGCCGCGAGTGAAGTAGATTTCACAACGGATTGTAGGATTCCTTCTTATAAAATAAATGCTTAAATACTAAAACTGCTAATAACTGCCTCGGTAGCCTAGTGGTCCTAAGCGTGACTGCTACGCTAGAGGTCTTGGGTTCGATTCCCAGGTCGAGCAAAAAGTGTTGTTGGGTTTTTGTATGAAATTCTCAGTAGCAGCTCGGAGTTAGGATCTGTGCCCGGTCAATGGCAATAGGCTCGCCCCCTATTACATGGGACCTAAATATACCGGCGAACTGTAGATGTACATTGTTACACCTCTGCCTAACCCTCCGGGGAATACAGACGTGATGGTTGATGGTATGGCTTAAATACCCAGAATTCTAAAAATGCGCACGTTGTAACAAACGAGTGCAAACAGCAAGATCAATGAGGTACCCTTTCCGCATGACTATACCTGAACACCACACCCAGGTGGCAGCGCCGACCTCGACAATAAGAGCTATATTATGTTGTTGCTAACAGTTTGTATATTTGTTATCACTTATTTTTAAACGCGCATCAAAAAACTTATAACCAGTCAATTGATTTACATCAATATTATTTACTATTTACACCCCGGGTACAATAAATAAATTGTAAATAAATTGTACACCCCGACTCGGACAGGTTACGGTCGAAGTGGACGGCGTGGTCTAGGGAGCGACCGAAATTAGAATCCACCATCCCCATCGTGGTTAATTTTTTAAACCATTGAGGCTTCGACTGCGCCTTTTAAGCAACAATTATTAAAAAAAAAACACACATCACATTAAACGTAACATAAAAAGCGCCGCATTTCAATTAACAGAGCGTAACGTCTTGTACTTCAATTGTTGCCAAAATTACAATATTTTGAGTTAGTTATTTTGATTAATTTGATAATCAGTACTTTTGATTAGGAAAGGGTACATTTTTTGATTTGCTGATAAATACTACCCATTTGTTATTTGCAGTAAGTAGGTCTTATGAGTGTAGGATTATTTAGAAAAAGTATAGTGATTGGTTCTACCAAAAGTAGTTCCTCTGGTAATCTCCGGCCGCGTGTGTCGCGCGAGGGATCGTTTGTACTCACCGACAGGGTACGGTTAAGTCAACTGTTCGTTTCTTGGTTTGTTTTTGCCAACATTATTAGGGTTCTCTCTCCCGACGAACGGCGTTTGTGACCACTCTATAAACGTTAACATAGGAAATATATTTTTCTGTGCAAAGTTTTCTCGAAGGACTTCTTAATAGTTGTACAAAAAAGGTCTTATCAAACGATAAAAAAATTCGTAATCTCCAGGTGTCTTGACAATATGCCAAGAGTTCACTGAATCTTCACAAATAATAATAATATGTCATTAAAGGATAAGCTTTAGTACGTCTACTTAACTAAGAAATACCTAAGGCGATTAACATTTAGGCGGTTCACGCGCATGTCCGCGCGAATGGATTTAACGCGGTTTAGACCAGTTTTATCATAGACACTGGCAAGAATAGACGCTGAAGTGGTGACAGCAATCTGGCTTTTATGGCGTAGAAAGAGAAAAATAAGAAGATATTGAGTTCATCCATTTTTACGAAGCAGAACTCTAAATGGGACTTATATACCCAGACAGCAGAGCGATTTTCGATCTCCGAAATAAATTTTTCGACATCGAAATGTATTTTACGGTAAGTGTGATTAATTGAGAATTATTAATAATTGTTACTGAAAAGGCGTAGTCGGAGCCTTTAAAATAGTAACCGCAAAGGGTATGGTAGAGTCTAAGTTCGCTCGCTCACTAGACCCCGCCGCCCACTTCGAACCTAACCTGTCCGAGTCGGGGTGTCCCAAGTCCTATCTGACAATAAAAATATTTCGAGGCGTTATAAATAATAACTGCCCCGTTGATCTCGTGGTCGTAAGCGCGACTGATGAGCATGAAGTCCTTGTTTCGATTCCCAGGTCGAGCAAAGTGTTATCGGGTTTTTCCATAACGGATTTCTGAGTAGCAGCTCGGAGTTAGGATTTGTGCCCGGTTAATAGCAATAGGCTTGCCCCCTATTACATGGGACCTAAAACATACCGGCGAACTGTGGGTGTACATTGGTACACCTCTGCCTAACCCTTCGGGAAATACAGGCGTGCTGGTATGATGATGGTTATGAATAATGTACATTTAATAACACTTCACGTAACAGGAGTCCATTTGATTTGCGAACCTAAAATGTCAAGTCAGCGTGTCCTCCCTGCAGCGGGCCGCAGCTAGGACGTGTGGACCACACGTGTGGACGCACAGCTAATTATACAAAAATTGTGGGGGACATCTACCAGGCATCCCTCAACCAAGGGATTTGTAGAGAGGAATTAGTTTGTATAGGAAATATGCAGAAAATAACAGATTACGACAGGAACTAAATATGGCGAAATGCAAACATAAACCCAGCAATCGGTTTGACGTGCGGCTATACATGTTTCACACCAATATTACGTTTTGTTTCCGGAAAATGATAACTGTTTCTCTAATAAACAATTATTTTCATTGAATACAAAATATATATATATATTACAAATTGTGACAACTCAATTCTACCATCACAGAGCGCGGCAACGCGTCGCCTTATGAATAAAATGTCCATTTCGACCTCCTGACTGAATGTATGTGTTTCTTTAAAATAAATGCCTTCGTTTCAGTTCATAGTAAACGCATTCAATATTTTACCAGTGCGAGTGTGCGACCGCTCAGTAATCAATGCAGTACAAACTAGTTAAGATTCAATGTTGCTGACGCCCGCTGGAGCTCGCCGACTACTGCGCAGGGATCGAGTGGCGCTGACAATGCAGTTGAACAATCATATCGAATCGCTTGTTTATTCGATTGCCGAGGCCGGTGGCGATCCGGTGCGAGCCATTGTGTGTAATCACGGTACACGGTGCGGTAATTATGTGCCGAGTTAGCGGATGCAATGTGGTATGATTCAGCGTGAAATGAGAAAACAGATTAATTGTTAGCATTCAGTTAATCGTGGGACGCTAGAGACGGCGCGGCGTGACACGATCGCACTACAGTCACTCTACAGTTGTCTGGACTTTGGAAGTGACAGCTCCGTTCTCCGGAAGGCACGTAACGGTCCTGTGCCTGGTCCCTCCCCGGCCCTGCTGGATTGTAGTCCGTGATGATGCATCACAAAAGTATTATTGCTGGATAGATTCTGACACGTTCCGACCATGGTTGACCTTGGGACTCCGTCGCCTTCTTCTGCGAGGAGGTGATGGCCGTCAAGGAGGCGGTGGAATGATAAATGGAGGCTACTTCCTCCCATCCCCCCCTCAGAAAAAGCACCAGGCGCCGGGGGGCGCGAGATGATCTCCGGCCACCGTGAAATGGGGCCTGCAGGTGCGGAAGAATGCTCAGAGTGATACCCGTGCACCAGCCAATGGTAGTTTGAGAAACACCGTGGAGTTTTAGCCGGTAGGACTCCGACACACCCCTCCGCCTTCCCCAGGCGGAGGCAGTCCACAAGGATTTCTCCAGGAGAACAAAAAAGAAAAAAAATAGGTGCCCGCAATGGGGCGTCTCAGCGAGCTCAGTCCGGGGGCGCACTGTGGGCTGGATTTCGGGTTTCATAGACATCCGATCAGTAATCTCGAAAGTGATGCCTTTTATGCCTGAATATCTTTCGGAAGACCACATACATACTTTAGAATTGTATCATTATAGTATAGACTCATAAACGGCTCATTGAGAAATTTTTATCCAAAAATTAGTATGAAACTGACAGAATAAAAAGACATATCTCCGGTCTCGCACAATTGGCCCTAATTATTTTTCAGGGAGTCAATCTTTGAATTATTTGAACTTTTTTGATATATTGCATTATAAGGCCAGAGGTGCGAAACATTTTTTTTAATTATAAAAAAATATATTTAATATAGTTATCAAAAGTTTAACTTTATTCCAGCTTAGCGTCTATATCTAGCGCAATAAAAATAATAGGGCCATGAAAATATATGAATATATGATAAATATATATTTAAGTGACAGTGCAGTACATAATTGGTACTACATGTCTGCAACCGTGCACAAACTGCTACTTTATGGAGCTGACATCATTACTTGTAATGCGATCGTACCAATTGGAAACCTCTCTGAAGAGGCTTCGGAAGCCCGCAACAAGGATTTCCGAAGATTCAGGGAACACAACTCCCGTAAGAAAAGTAGAGTGAGTTCCAATGAAGACATTTTAAATTTTCATCGATAAGACCCACTTTTGATGCGAAGAAAAAGAAAACTTTTTTTAGTGAAACCCTTGATCTACTTAAGCTTCAGCAACCTGAGTTTGAATTCACAGACATTTCTCATTTAGACTCTGACTCTGATTCGGACTCTGAATGATCGTGAGGATTTGGAGTAAAAATATACCATCACGCCTGTATTCCCCGAAGGGTTAGGCAGAGGTGTAACAATGTACACCCACAGTTCGCCGGTATATTTAGGTCCCATGTAATAGGGGCGAGCCTATTGCCATTAACCGGGCACAAATCCTAACTCCGAGCTGCTACTGTGAATTTCATAGAAAAACCCAATAACACTTTTTGCTCGACCTGGGAATCGAACCCAAGACCTCTAGCGTAGCAGTCGCGCTTAGGACCACTAGGCTACCCAGGCAGTTCTAGGGTACCGAGGATTTGGAGTGTGATTGTTATTATGAGATTAATTTTAGTTTCATGAATACTTGTTTTAGAACTTTTGAATTTATGTTTTCTGAGATTTAAGATTGCCATTTTATAATATTGTTTCCAAATTAATTATGACTTAACTTTGATTATGTTTATTTTTATATATCGTGTTTATTATTTTAAATAATCGTATATTTCTTGATTGAGGCATAGTTTACAAATGATTATGTAAATCAAGTTAAATAATTGTCACTTAAATATGTATTTATTATAATTATATTCACATATTTTCATGGTCCTATTCATATTCCTATTTTTATTGCGCTAGATATAGACGCTAAGCTGGAATTAAGTTAAACTTTTGATAATTATATTATATATTTTTTTTTATAATTAAGAAAAAATGTATCGCACCTCTGGCCTTATAATGCAATATATCAAAAAATTTCAAATAATTCAAAGATTGACTCCCTGAAAAATAATTAGGGCCAATTGTGCGAGACCGGAGATATGTCTTTTTATTCTGTCAGCTTCATACAAATTTTTGAATAAAAAATTCTCAATGAGCCGTTTATGAGTCTATACTATAATGATACAATTTTAGAGTATATATGTGGTCTTCCAAAAGATATTCAGGCATAAAAGTCATCACTTTCGAGATTACTGATCGGATGTCTATGAAACCCGAAATCCAGCCCACAGTGGGACGCCACACTCAGACGGCGGCGAGCCGCGACGTGGCCGCGGTTACTATCACTCATGAACCGACACAGCAGGTGCCGACATCGCCCCAACGATACCGCAACAAACTACAGTTTCATCTATAATACTACAAGTATGTTCAGCTTATTGCACAGTGAGCAATCTAGCTTCTTTATCAAATAACAATTCCAAATACATACGAGTCGTTGATTAGTTAATTAATTATTGTCGGCTGCCAGTCTCCGGCGTGCAAACTGATTTATGTAAATTGCTCAAATAGGTACTTAACTCGAATATAATAATTATCAATCGAGATAAATCACGGAATAGCATCTTCGAAGTAGCTTCTCTCCACGCAGGCGAAGTATAACGAGCTGTAATCAATCACTACTGAACAGTAAGAACAAAAAGATTTCGTAATTTATGTTTATAACGACTCCATTAGGATTCGCATACATTACGTTTTTCTATCATAAATTATATGAGAGACGGTGCGAGATAAGCTAGCCTACTTGGAGCTGGCTCAGCTCATCTTAGCACTCGGCGCTAAAGTAAATTATCTGAGAAGAATATTCATGTGGGATCTGGAACGGTGCGCTTTAAAAACTGCTCCGCGGTCATATTTTAAAGAGTCCCACACGTTGACGCAGGCGACGTGTCTCCTGTTTATTAATTATTATGAGTTGCGGTCACGACGCGCTGTCCCAGCCTTATGTTAGTCTATTAGCGGCGCTCTCTGGCAACGCTCTCTCGCAACGCTCTCTCGCCATCTGCATTTTATCGCACTCATTCAATCAGTTTATATCGCAGTTTTGTATCAAATGAAAATGTTTACACGGGACTTTCATTTGTTTTTCAATTCTATTGAATACCTACTGGTACCAAATTCCTGTACGTCGCTGTCAACGCGCGGTTCACCAGTAAACTAGTTTGTGAGTCCAGACTAAAATAGCATCGTCCATAATTATAATAATGTATGTAGTACTGAGACTACGTGCTACAACTCCGCGCTGACTCCACTGCTTCCTCTCAACACTTCCTCTCAACACCTCTCAACACTGCTCTGTGCTCACTAAGCCATTAGGTCGATCATTATTCGCGGGAGCTATAGCCCGGGCGCAGGGCATCCTCAGGCTGTCCCCACTACCCCAGCTATCCGCCGTCACTCGGCTCGTGTACGGTTGGTCCATGACTCTAATCATCACCATGTTACCTTTAAATGTCACACATTAAGTTTTAGTTACTATAAATGGTTTATAGAGTGAAAAAATATCAGCCATTTTTAAGAGGAAATAAACAAACTGAACAAGTACCTAAGTAGACAAATTATAAATACGGCGGATACGCGGACTAAGTTGAAGTAAATAATTCAAATATGTTAATAGTCAGCAGTGTCCGTCCGCTAGTACCGCGTCGATATGTGACGCGGACGCCTGCCGCGGGCACGTGCCGCTGTGTTATCATTTGCATAATACACGTGCGCTACAGTTTACGTTGCAGTATTAATTGACTCTATTTGCTATAATTGTAAGAATCAACCCCTAATGTATTTAGGTTACATAATTTGTTATTAACTTTTGATTATTGTCTGTTGCAACCTTGTTAACTGAAGAGTCTATGCCGAAGTGACCGCAGACATGTTGACATTGACACATGAATAACATTCTGGCACTTCGATATCGACAATTACAGATCAATACCGAAAAGCGATAAAGCGAACGTTAGTTTTAAAAGAGTAACAATATATTGTCAAGTATTAACAAGTAAAGCTTTCATAATGAATACACTATCTAGTGCTAAAGAATATCTGGAACAGCACAATGAGCTCTCTCTGCCCAGCGCCGCACTCGTGTGAAGTGTATCTGCAGTAAAGTGACAACAGCAGGGCGGGTTCACCGCGCCAGCTAATTGCTGCTCCGCCGCACTTTTTATTCACTAGGGGACAGGCGTCGCGGCCACCTCCCCCCGCCGCTCCGCGCCCCCCGCGAAGAGCCATGCGACACGCGCGGATTAGAAAAGTTTTCAATTCACTAACGTCATTAGATGGAGCACACGAATACAAGTAACCACCCCGATACTGTGCGCTGCCGACATCTAACCGCTGCCGTGTCATTATGAACAGTCGATAGTATAACAAATATGCTGCCAAGTCGTCGTCCAACGTTATACAATCCTATTTATAGTTCCATGTTCAGTCGAAAACACGGAGACAAGCAAATGCTTCGTACACATTGTGCATGTGGAAATGATTGAATTTAGAGGTTCGCGACCACTGCGACTTAATAATGAGCAACGTCGGGGAATCTCCCGAATCTGTTCGTCGACGGAAAGAATCCCGCTTTTGTGTCGTTTGATGCGCAAACAGAATGAGATTAAACTGCTAAATTCAAAGCAGTGCTCTAAACGAGACGGCACAAAAGAGCCACGGTACTGAAGGCACTGACCGGCCAACTGAATATTACATTTCAATTCCGAGCCCCTACTGCGAGTTCCCCGAGGCGTTCGCTCAGCTCAGTTCGCGCGCCGCCTGTGCCGTTGCCGCGCTGGGGGCGCGAACTACACGGTGCAAGATACTGTTGAACTATTCATCCGTTATTTTTTTCTTATATTTCATTACACAAAATTTGCTGCACGAATATTTTCAAACGAGGTAGTAGGATAGTTAATAGAAAAAAGAAGAAATCGGACAGCGAACGGCCCGGTTCGAACCACCCCGTCCGCATGACAGGGTCGTCCGCTTAAGCTGTGCGGTTGGCGGATGACTCGGAATGCAAAAAAAAATAGAGGGAATTCAGAAAATCCCGATTTAGATGACTCATAGTATAATCAACCGAATCAATGGATGCTGTACCTAACTCCCTGCGAATGTGTAACAATATCAGTAGGTAAACAATCACACATGTCCCTTGAAAGTTGTTTCTTTCTTAAAAGTACACAGAGGGGATCGCAAATACCAAACAAGTCATAATAATATAGTAATAATAACCGCCTAATACTGTCCTACTGCAGGGCGAAGGCCTCTTGTCATACAGAAAAGTAACGCGTCCGCATTGATCACCACGATTGCTCAAAGCGGATTGACGATTTTAAACGTATATTAATTCATTATCCAGCCCAGGTTCTCGCGATGTTTTCCTTTACTGACGTCGGTCACCGATAAAAATATAGCGTGTGTCGCGCTCCGTCTTTGTTTTTCTGCTATTGAACACTGTGTTGCGAAGTCGCACATTTAGTAGGCTCATCTCAATGAGAAAGCATTTGGTTAAAATTCAAGAAAGGTTCCCAAAATCATTCAACTGGTCCCTACCTACTTCCTATTCCTTTTTTATTTAAGATAGTTTCCAGGCCAAATTTATAATAACTTTTCTAAATAGAGGCGCGGTAAAGTACAAAATTAATTGCACAATAAAAATGCTAAACGCTACAATAACGATATTTCAAACAGCCCGTTCAAATAACGAGCATTAATTAAGTTTAAAATAAGGATTATTTTTGTTTGTGAACTCTGTTCGTAGCTGCAAGTTGTTACAAGTTGCGCCGCGGCCGGGATTGGCGGCGAGCCGCGCGGCTTCAGGAATCTCGTCGGTTTTCCGTTATTAAAATAGCTCCGAAATATCTGCCGCCGGAACTCATCTCGCACTTATAACGGTTGTATTCGGCAAACTTTGCACAATAATTGTACAATCCGTCTGATAAGCGTAGATATGACTTCAACCGACGCCACGTGCCGCAGGGCACGCGGCCCTCACTCAGTACCTGAGTCGGCGCTCGCTCTCTCTAGCGCACAGCCGCCATGGGCAAGCCGACAGTATATAGCGCTCTGCATCGAGATCACAATAACATTCAACATTTTCACTTTGTATGATTGTAAGGTGTCTGTCAACAAGAGTCGTACTGTTTAGCTTGTAGTGCAGTCGGCGAGTGTTCGTGCCTGAGCCGTAGATTAACTAACATTCGGATGTGATCTAGTAGCTATTTTGCTTTTGGTGTCCGGATGCCTGTCATGATGACTAGCCCGTAGCCCCGCACTGTCCCAGAAACATGCACAGCCATGCTTCTTTCTCTACTGACGAGGCTGCGCTATCTTTCCATCTCTTTCGTGGTCCGCTGCGAATGCGCTGTGTTCCTTGACCACAGTGCTAGTGTACTGTTGTCAACAACAATATTCAAGAAGATACACCACGTTACCCTATCACACAGCTGTGTCGCTCCCTCCAGGCTGGGGAGAAGGAAGCTTCGCTCTCTCGAGCGATAACTTTGTTATTATTTGGTTTTCATATCGAAATTTGTTTGTCCGCTGGAGTGTAGTTTGTTTCCCCGCTCTCCGAGATCCGACGGTTTCTACCTGAATTGTTGCAAACTCCGCATATTCATTCCGAGAAACTATTTACTGTTCCCAAGTAACTCTCCTAGGAAACTAGATAAAACTATTCATCTTTATTTCAGTATTTTAGTCTCCTGCTCGACAAAAGGGAATAACTGTAATGCTGATAATTATTATGATTGGCCATTCTGAATCTAAAAAATAGTTTCATCAAACGTCTTGCTTCATAACAAAACACCACCACGCCTGTATTCGCCGAAGGGTTAGGCAGAGGCAAACCGATGTACAACCACATTTCACCGGTATGTTTAAGTCCCATGTAATAGAGGGCGAGCCTATTGCCATTAACCGGGCACAAATCCTAACTCCGAGCTGCTATTGAGAATTTCATAGAAAAACCTAATAACACTTTTTGCTCGACCTGGGAATCGCACCCAAGACCAGTAGCGTAGCGGTGGCGCTTAGGACCACTAGGCTAACGAGGTAGTTCATGAGCAGTGTGCAGTGACGTCATGCTTCATCTTGAAATGTAACAGCAATACAATATAATGACGCATGTGTCGTACTTACTCATAATAGACTGACACTCCGGAGTCGCCACACCTACGATTATTTCATGGCTTTACATAGTACGGATAGAGGATTGTTTCGTTAACAAACTAGGCGTAATGGCTAGCTGCACGCTGGGCTCTGTTTCATGTGCCTGGTACAAATGGTACCTCACTCACTTACGTTCATGTGAGATGATAGATCACATATAAAAAACTCCACCGAGTTTTATTGTATGTGTTATAAAGGACACTTCCCGTGGGCAATAAGTTCAGCCAGACAATTGAAACTTCCGGCTTTTAAAGCTCCTTGAAAGTTGTAGTGAGTGTAATAGCGCCAGCACTGCAGCCAGTTCGCTTATCAACCACAATCAACCAACCATCAATCATTGCATGTCAGCCATGCTAAAATGACGAATGTCTGGCGGATCTGAGGACTTCAATTGTAGAGTCCAAAGTTTGAACACTTTCCGTTTCCTGCTCTTAACCTTTACTTTTCAAACCGAAACACTTGGTGCTTGTCACCACATACCTGCCTGACATAACATCACACCTGTAGTCCCCCACAGGGTTACTGAGACCTCTCAGTAACATGCGGGGTGTGGCACCTGCACCTGTAGTACCCACACCCCGCATGTGATGTTTGACTTTCATGTAACTGAGGGGGATCCAGACTCCTCGTTGTTACTGATTATGGTCTATTGGGGAAATCCAATAACACTTTGTCTGATATGGGAATGGAACCCAGGGTCTCACGTTCAGCAGTCACGCTTAGGACCACTAGACAACGAGGAAGTCCACTAAAAGGAGATGAAGAATAAAAGGAGATGTCTGTCATTCAGGTATCTTTTACTAATTCATGACTTACTCATTATAATTTCGCTTATGATAGAGTAATGGAGATTAACCAAGTCGGCATTCAGCAGCTAGCAGGGGTTTTGAACGAGTAGAGTATGGTGGTAACGACACAAATCAGACACTGTGCACATAAGGGCACGCCGCTATAGTGGCGGTAAGTCCCGTGTTGAAGGAGTGGCTGGAGAGGCGTCATGGTGCCCTCACCTTCCGGTTTAGGCTAAGAACTCACGGAGCGATTTTCACCCGCGACTGCCGCGGTGGTGGAACTGCGGTTTTATTTCTAAACTCACCAGATCGGTTACTTGCGCGGTTACGTAGCCGACGCGGTTGCGTAACATCGCCATCGCATCGCCCGCAGACGTGGCGGTCGGGGACCACAAGACATTTCAATATCCATTTTATAATATTTGTTTAGTTTTAAACATGTCACTGGTGGTAGTCACTGGTGCACATTTTGCACCAGTGACTAGTGGCATCGTGACTCGTTGGATTTCTGTACCCCGCCCACCGCGGTTGCTCGCTAACCGATTGCAAAGCACGCGGGCGCCACCCGCCGAGGCTACGGGTGACCGCGGCCCGCGCGATTCTACTAGTTGCCCGCCGGTGCAGCGGGAACCGCAAACAACCGCGCACACCGCGGGCGTAAAAAGCGTCGTGTGTTGTGTTTTAATTTTTTACATATGTATCTGCATTCTACAGAAGCTGCGGGCCCGCAACCGCCCGCAGGTGCTTTCTGGACACGGATGCTTCGGGCAGTACTTGCATCGCATAGGCCGGGAGACGGTGCCTAGGTGTCATCATTGTCAGGACTGCCCCGTAGACACGGCGCAGCATACACTGGAGGAGTGCCCAGCTTGGGCAGCGCAGCGCTGTGAACTCGTCGCAGCGACAACTGCAGGTAGCCTCTCGCTCCAGGACGTTGGTCTGATCATGGTCGGGAGCAAGAGTGCTTGGGACGTCGTCGCCTCCTTCTGCGAGGAGGTGATGGCCGCCACGGAGGGAAAGGGAGGCTACTTGCTCCCATCTCACCCACAGAAGACGCACCAGGCGCCGGAGGGCGCGAGATGATCTCTGGCCACCGTGAAATGGAGCCTGCGGGCGGCAGACTTGGGGTCAGTCCGTCACCCGAAAAGAGAGAGGCCCGAGGGTAAGGCGGGCGTGGTGTTCCCCGTGTGCTTTTTCTGGATTTTTTTTTAGTGCGGCCGGTGACTGACGGCCGCACCGAGTAAAGGGGCCCGCCTTGTATTGGTGGCGGGGCAATACCTGCCGGGGTGCGGAAGAATGCTCAGTGCGATACCCGTGCCCCGGCCAATGGTAGTCGGAGGAACACCGTGGAGTTTTAGTCAGTAGGAGTCCAACACACCCCTTCGCCTTCCCCGAGACGGAGACAGTCCATGAAGATTTACCCACGAGAAAAAAAAAAAGACACTGTCCACATTGAGCTCACCGATACTGCTCTCCTTGGTCAACTGCCTTTGTCAACTGGATGTGTCTGATGGCTACCCACTGCTGCAACTTGGTGCACCTTGCACCCCTGCTCCCATCGGCACCCGCTGAGTGCCACAATCACGATCGTTCTCTTACTTTTCTTATGTACTTTTGGTTTGCAACTTTTGCCAAAGGCGCCTCAATACGTTAACCTCTGTTGTATGAAAGTGTTTGAGCCTGGCGCACTGCCAAGTATCGCCGATTGGATAAGTAAGCAGTACTAAGGTAAATTATATTGATCTACCAACGCCTGCGACATTCATTAGTGCTTCGTTTATTAAACTAAAAAGTTGACGATGTTTTACAATCCAGCTCAGTTTATTTTGCCAAAGAAAACAAGTCCAACAGTTAGATTAATGTGCGCTACTCTCGGCGGAGGTGAGTATCCTGCAAAACAAATGGCGCTCAATAAAGATGTTGTATGGTGTCGCAGTACCAGTCGGCTGGGTCACCTGGGGCGCCGGGCCGGGCCGGCGCACAGCTGCGCGGAGTTGAGTGGAGCTGAGCGGTGCCAAGCGTAGTGACTCACTGTACAGCTATCAACCAATTTTCTCCAATCAACACAAAGTTTATAAAAATATGCCGTGAAGTAATTAGGAAACGTTTGTGACTGCATTATTTACGAGCCAAACTTGGCAGTATCGGCCGGATTCACTTTACTCATTTATAAATAAGGAAAAATAAACCCTAAGGTTGACTGGTAGAAAATGCCAAAGGCATTAAGTCCGCCTTTGTACAATGTATTATTTACATTATGTGCAAAAAGTTTTAATAAATAATAAATAAATAAATAAATAGACTGCCTGGAGGAGCGGCCCACGGAACTGAACGAATATTACTGTGAGGGTAATATTTATAAAGTTGGTACAAATAATTTCACAAAAACCACATCTAAAATGGTTACTAAAGATCAGTAAGAATAAAAAAATAATGAGAAGGGTGAAAGGGACTGATCCGGCTTAAAGGATTCACGTGGATCGTGTGAGCGTGACGTGGTCACGCTGCAGGGATACGCGCAGAAGGCACGGTGACGGCGCGCGCGGACGCGCTGGGCCCAGGAGCACCAGCACGGAGCGGGCCCCGAGCCGGCTGCAGGCGACGACCCCGCACGTGCGTATATAGCTTTCCGACTATTGTTAAGCATGCTGAAAACAAATCACTTTTTGTTTTATTTAGTAATTAATTTATGAAACAGGAAATGTGTTGAACATTTTGGAGTTGGGAGAAGCCTCCTGCCGAGCAGTAGCCAGTAGACTGTAACTAGCAGTCGCTACAATACAAGATCTTCGGTGCTTTGTTCTTCAGTGGCGGTGTTTAATCTCACGGCCGCTGGGATCGGCAAATAATTAGTTCAGCACGGGATGTGCTCACCCCGGAGTACATGCGCGGGACAGCGGGCGCGGGACGCGGTGTCCGGGATGCGGGGTCCGGGGTGCGGGTGCGGGTGCGGAGTAGCCGCGCTAGACGCTCGTGATAGGCGCGACAAGACACCCACAGGTACCATCACGCCTATATTCCCCGAGGGGTTAGGCAGAGGTGTAACAATGTACACCCACAGTTCGCCGGTATGTTTAGGTCCCATGTAATAGGGGGCGAGCCTATTGCCATTAACCGACCCACTCACAGGTGACCTGATTTATTCCTAGCTACGTCTCGGCATATCTGTGGGGATTAGTGAGTCTTGACGTTAATTTGAAAAGATTTGAAAGAAGAAAAGTGATTAAAACTTTTACTGCCACTGACCACAGCCACCGGTGGCCAGCGACGGCGACTTAACACACTTTTTAATATATTTTGTACAGACGCGCCGCACACGTGTATCCAGTGGCGGCCACTCGCTACAGTAGTGTCCGCGACTCGCCACTAGTGGTCACTACGTGCCACACAAAACGATTTGTGAATTATTTATTAACAATTACAAAGACAAGAGTAGCAAGGAAAAAAACTCCGCAGGTAAGTTAACATTTTAAATACTTTGTATCGTGTTTATTCTTATTCTGTTTTCTTGCCATGGTATTGATCCTTCATTCATAAAGTAATCTTTAATTATGTCTCGTGTAGTACATGTTCGTAAAGTTGGTATACCTGTATCTTCTTCATTTTCGAATCCGACTACATTCAGCGTGTGTTGGAAATTGTAACCATCTCTTTTACGAACAAAGTTGTGCAAAATGCAACACGTTTTTACGATATCTTCTGAGAATTTAACAGATGTATTTAATGGGCGATGAAGAATTCTCCATTTGTTGGAAAGTATACCAAATGCACATTCTATGCAGCGCCTAGCACGACTCAGGCTATATTTTTTTTTTTTGTTATTAGCTATTATTACATACCTCTGCCTAACTCTTAATAATGGGAATACAGGCGTGATGGTATGTATGTTATTATTAAGGGTTTTTTTAATCTAATTTTAAGATTGTAAGAATATTGTAATAAGATTGTAAATAATAATATTGTAAATAGAGTAAGTCTTATGTTGGAAAAATAAAAAAAGAAGTAATAAAATTGAATTGTCTTTTATAATGTTAAAATAACAGTTTTTTACTTAAATACATAATATAAATCTTTATAAGGTATTTAAACATTTCAAAAAAATATATACGTCGGTATTAGACTGCGCAGCAACGAGCGGGTTATAAAATGTGGTGGCTTCCAGACACCGGTGGCTGTCGCTCGCTTCTGACGCTTTTATAAATGTGGCGGTAGCGCGCGACAGACATCGGTAGCTGTGGTCGGTGGCCCATTTGCGCCGAGCCTAGTGGATTTCATGTAAATGCCCGACTACGCTAGCGGCGTGGTCGTCGCCTGGGAGCTAGGCTGGCTGGCTGAGCGCCGCGTGCTGTCGACATGCACCTACATGCTGGAGACATCAGCCTTAAACGAAATTGATCATACCATTGCATTGAAACCTACCGATATACAATTATAATTATATCATGTTACTTAGTTTGTGAATGGATTCCTTACCTACTTTGCTGCGTAGTTACCGGTTTGCACCATTCGCCAGGAATTGATCTGATGATTTAGAACCTAAACCTAGTCAAAGTCAAAGTCAAAACATTTATTTCAATTACACCATTTACAGGCACTTTTGTATTGTCAAGAAGTTACTCATACAAAAAGTTGAAGCTAGTTGCTCGTTCCAAAACGTTGGTCTCTATGGAGAAGAACGAGCAAGAAACTCCATGGATACTCATTTAAAATTGGTTTTTACAAAATCATGGTTACAATGTTCTTGTTGCTTCTATATGTGAAAAAAATGAAGTTGAATATAAAACAATAAAAAAATTATAATAATAATAGTACTAAAGATGTAAACCATGGCCATTAAGAGATGACCAATCCAAACTGACAGCGCCCGTTCACGAACATGACGCGAGGATCAGCAGCACTTAGCTCAACCATCGTGAAGGGAACCAAATGATCCAACCCATGCGCCACCATCAGCGAGACATTTAAGTGAGCATGACAAAGCCCTCAACTACCATGCTTGTTGTGTCCAACACATAATTATAAAATAAATAAATGGCTCCATATACTCACATTTACAAAATTGAAATAAATGATGATAGATTATATAAAACTAGGGTTTTAAGTGAACCTATTCGACAGCTGACCTGTAGTATATAAGAAAATAGAAATAATAATAACGGTGCACGTTATTAAGGTCAATGAGACTACAAATAAAAAGGTGGCAAGAAACATCCCCCTGTATTAATATACATATGTAAGTTTTAATTTGTGAACCCGAGTGACTATGGAGCAGGACCAGCATTAAGCCAAGCATTCTTGTCATTAATACAATCTTCTAACTTATAATATGCTTTTTTTTTTTTTTGGAGATGGGAAATCATCAAATAACTTCTCCCGCCCTGGGAGGGGCGGAAGGGAGTGTCAGACTTTTACTGACTAAAACCCACCCATGTTCCTTCTTGTGCCCTTTGCGTTCCGGGGGCGCGGTATCTCTTGCGAACAACCCGCAGCCCCGGCAGGCATCGGCCCTCAGTGGCCCCTTCCCTTTGCTGACATCTCTTTGAGGCGCGCGTGGAACACGAAAGCGCCGTCGACACGGCCTGTCGTTATGCAACGTAAGGACGGTGAGCTACCCATTGCTCACCGTCCACAGGCCCGTATCTACGGTGGCCGGGAGTCATCTCGCGGCTCCCGACGTCCGGAGGGTCTACCGCGGCGGCTGGGACGCGAGAACCTCTGTCTCAGCCGTCCCGCCGCCTCCTTCTCAAGCATTACTGCCTCACAGAAGGAGGCGACTGCATCCCATTCCCTCTCGCTCCGGACCATGGCTTGCACCAGGGCCGGGCGCGAGAGTTCACCGCCGCCGATGGCCACCACGAGGACTCGGCGATGCTCCGCCCAAGCGGGGCACACAGCCACGACGTGCTCCACCGTGTTCTCAGGGCAACTTATAATGTGCTTGACTACATAGTGTGCGTTTGATGCAAGTTTTAAATTTTCTCTCACTTAGTTTGAGAATATCGAGCGGTATTTTATTATAACATTTTACAGAGTACCCCATAAAATAAGTGTGTGCTTTAGACAATCTGAAACTTGGTTGATCTAATTTGTTCCTATTTCTAGTATTAAAATGATGTCTATCTCCAACTTTTTTGAAAAGATGAAGATTTTTTGGAACATGCATAATGTTTTTATATATATATTGACATGGAACCGTCATGATATTAATTTTTTTGAACAATTCCCTTAGAGACTCACGACGGCAAAGATTATAGATAGCTCTGACAGCCTTCTTGTTCAAAATAAAGATAGAATCTATATCTGCAGCCCGCCCCCAAAGCAAAATACCGTAAGACATAATACTATGAAAGTAACTAAAATAGACCAGTCTCGCGGTATCTACGTCTGTTAATTGTCGGATTTTTCTGACAGCGTAAGCGGCTGAACTTAACCGCCCTGTAAGAGGTCGATGTTAAGTGAGATGAGATGTTAAGTGAGGACTGCAGCTTTGAGTCTAGCGTAATCCCTAGGAAAACTGTCTTTTCGACGAACTCCAGGATATCCTTATTCAATATAACGTGATATGGACAACTTTTAACATTCGTCAAAGCGAATCTTATGCATTTAGTTTTCTTCTCATTTAATACTAAGTTATTTATAGTAAACCAATTATGAACCTCACGCATTGCGTTATTTACGTCATCAAGGTGTTAAGCCTTCCTATTTACTTTAAAAATCAGTGAAGTATCATCAGCAAATAACACCATTTGAGGTTGGTTTTTCAGTAAATAAGGTAAATCATTAATGTATACTAGAAAGAGAAACGGACCCAATATTGAACCCTGCGGAACCCCCATCTTTACTTTTAGGCTTGGTGAATTTACACCGCTTATTTGAACATGCTGCAATTTATCATTCAAATAGGATTATATCAAGGCACGCGCCAGTTGACCGAGTCCGTAATGCTCAAGCTTAAGGAGGAGAGTTTCATGATTAACGCAATCAAATGGTTTCGAGAGGTTGCAAAAAATGCCAATGGCATCCTGTCCTCCCATGCATTAAAGATGTGCTTAATTAAAACGACACCGGCGTCAGTAGTACAACGCCCTCTGGTGAAACCATACTGTTGATCGTGCAGGATGTTGTTGCAGTTGAAATGATTGAGCATCATTTTTTCGAATACCTTGCTGAAAACCGGCAAAACCGAAACAGGTCTTTAATTATTGGTGTCTTTACTATCCCCGGACTTAAATAGAGGTATAACCTTGCTGTATTTCATTAAAGTAGGAAAAACCCCTTGGTCTATACACAAATTAAATATTAACGCTAAATAGGGTGCTACTGTCTCATTAATAGATTTACATACATTAGTAGACATGCCCCACAGATCTTCGGTCACCTTGATCTTGAGTTGATTAAAAGTCTTTATAGTAACCTGAGGGTTAATATGTTTAAATTTAAATTCCTTAGGGCAGGCAGACACTTTCGCCTTCAGTAAATCAATGGCAAGTGAGAGCGAGGAATCTAAAGTTTCAGTAGTTTTAATTGGAATATTGGTAAAGAAAGTTACGAATTCCTGAGCCACATCGATATTTGTGCTTATGGGACCTCGGGAAGTCTCTAGAGAGTAATCAGCATTATTTCTTTTGTTTCTATTAGTTCTATTATGAATAATTTTTCAAACCGTTTTTATTTTATTATCTGCTGATTTAACCTTGTTGCTAATGTACAAGGATTTAGCTGACTTACAGGTATTTTTAAAATTTTTTGAGTAAGTAGCAACATACTTATTAAAACTTTCAGTATTTAGATATAACGCTTAAGGCCATACAGCTTGCGACATGGAGACAGCGACTGTCGCAACCTCGTGCTGGGCACGCCTTAATAGAGGCGGTAAGTCCCCTCTTTGAGGAGTGGCTGGAGAGGCGCCACGGCGCCCTCACCTACCGCCTGACGCAGGTCCTCACCGGACACGGGTGTTTCGGGAAGTTCCTGCACCTCATCGGGCGGGAGGAAACGTCCGGGTGTCACCATTGTGTGGATCGCCCCGAGGACACGGTGGAGCACACCGTGGCGGTATGCCCCGCTTGGGCGGAGCATCGCCGAGTCCTCGTGGCGGCCATCGGCGGCGGCGAACTCTCGCGTCCGGCCCTGGTGCAAGCCATGGTCCGGAGCGAGAGGGAATGGGATGCAGTCGCCTCCTTCTGCGAGGCAGTAATGCTTGAGAAGGAGGCGGCGGGACGGTTGAGACAGCGGTTCTCCCGTCCCAGCCGCCGCGGTAGACGCTCCGGACGTCGGGAGCCGCGAGACGACTCCCGGCCACCGTAGATACTGGCCTGTGGACGGTGAGCAATGGGTAGCTCACCGTCCTTACGTTGCATAACGACAGGCCGTGTCGACGGCGCGTTCGTGTTCCACGCGCGCCTCAAAGAGATGTCAGCAAAAGGAAGGGGCCACTGAGGGCCGATGCCTGCCGGGGCTGCGGGTTGTTCGCAAGAGATACCGCGCCCCCGGAACGCAAAGGGCACAAGAACGAACATGGGTGGGTTTTAGTCAGTTAAAGTCTGACACTCCCTCCCGCCCCGCCCAGGGCGGGAGAAGTTATTTGATAATTTCCCACCCACCAAAAAGTCGTTCTCTACTTTTCCTAATACCTTTCGTCGCCCAATCACTAAATAAAAATATTAGGCAAATTGTTTTGGTTTTTTTCTTAAAAATATTATTAAACTCTGTTTGCATCACTGAAAATAATTCTTCATACAAAGTACTACCACTATTAAAATCGAGGCCCTGAACACGTAACTGACTAATTAATGTGCTATTCAATTTATTTAGATTACCAGAAGTTACTGGTTTTGACTGTATCTGCACTTTTTGCAATGATGTGTTGTACTCAAAAGTAACAGTTTGTCCGCTGTGATCAGAAGGTAGTAAATTAACTTTGGCTTTATCTAAGTAGTTGCAGGAACAAAAAACATTATCAATACATGTTGCAGTAGTCGAAGTTATACATGTTGGTTCTAGAAAAACATACTTATGACAGGTTAAAAGATTTAAAAAGACTTATTAATCTACTGCTATTTGAATTATTTTCTAAAATATTGATATTAAAGTCACCACAAATAATTACTGATTTATTATTATTTGCAAGATTAGTTAAAACATCCTCCATTACTGTCTCAAATATAGAGTAATTTTGGTAATTTGGGGGTCTGTAGACGCACACTATAACATGCTTATCTAGCTCAACACAGGACAGCTCAATAATATGTTCAATCGATAGTTCAACTATGTCTTTACGTGGCTTAGATTGAATACTATTTTTTATTAAGATTAGGGAACCACCACGCAACAAGGATTTTCGGTTGAAACAACTAGCGACAGTATAATTCTCATAATTAATTAACATTTCATAATCTTTTAACCTATGTTCAGTTAAACAAATAATGTCGAACATTGTCTTTTCTAAAAACAGTTCAATTTCTAATTGCTTTGAAGAAAATCCTTGAATATTTTGATGACATATTTTTAAGGAATGCTGGTTACCCCCATTTGTACAATTTGATAAGTGATTGCTAGAAGATATCTTTTTGTTAATAAGATTAACTATATTTTTGCTGGTATCTTCTGTTGTCTTAATTACTAGTTTAAAACATTATTTGTTGTTACCACCTTTTTTTTTTTTGGTGGGTGGGAAATCACCAAATAACTTCTCCCGCCCTGGGCGGGGCGGGAGGGAGTGTCAGACTTTTACTGACTAAAACCCACCCATGTGGGTTCGCCGCCGCCGATGGCCGCCACGAGGACTCGGCGATGCTCCGCCCAAGCGGGGCATACCGCCACGGTGTGCTCCACCGTGTCCTCGGGGCGATCCACACAATGGTGACACCCGGACGTTTCCTCCCGCCCGATGAGGTGCAGGAACCTCCCGAAACACCCGTGTCCGGCGAGGACCTGCGTCAGGCGGTAGGTGAGGGCGCCGTGGCGCCTCTCCAGCCACTCCTCAAAGAGGGGACTTACCGCCTCTATTAAGGCGTGCCCAGCACGAGGTTGCGACAGTCGCTGTCTCCATGTCGCCATGAGATCGAGCCGGAGGTCGGCCCGCCGAGCGGCAATTTGCCGTGGTGGCGGACTCTCCCCCCGGCCTAATACCTCCACGCGCCACTCGTACAGGCATTTGTTACCACCTTAATATTATTGTTATTACTAAATATTGTGGCGCTAATTATGGAGGACTTCGACATACTAATTAAGTCTGAGTTTATATTATAAGCTAATAGCCAAGCTATCTGACGTCTAAAACTAATGGGCAGATACGCTGTATCCCTAGTCAATCTTAATTTTTCAACAAAACTGTTGATGTCTAGAAACATAAGTTTGTCACTATTGTGACTAACAAGGAAATGTATGTGATTATTTAACATATGAATGTTATTATTTTGTCTGTTTGAGAGGTGCTGAAAGTAAGGGAAAGCACACAGTATTATTTTATGACAATTAATTTTCAAAATTTCAGTGACCCTGTCAGTAATGTTATCTTTAGTTATATTTATGCAGTTACCTACTAATATAGTAATGACAGAATTTGGATTATAATCTTTTTTTGCTACTGTTAACATTATTACATTATAGGATGTCCCAGGCATACAGTAATTTAGAGCAGTATCTCTTAGGTTGTTGTTAAGTAATTTGCCAACGCCTCTTCGTAAACTGTCTGAAAACAAATAATGGGACAGTGACAAACTTTACTACCAGATAGAGGACTACTGACTTCTTGCAGACCAAGAGAAGAACCATGTTCAATATCTGGTATGACTATTGAATTATGGATGCACTCTATGACACTCTCAGACTAGGACGGATCTTCCTTTACCTCAGGCTGGGGAGCCTCAAGATCGAATTCCTTCTGGTAGGTACATTAAGTGGAGCTGAGAGGCAGCGGGTCCACTGTGTCTGCACAATAGTTACACATATCTACTAATTCATATATGGCCAGGATATGCTCTTTTATTTGGTTTTGAGAACTTTCATATTTTTGGAAAAGAAAGTGAATTGACCTTTCCAGCGCCTCAATTTCCCACTGCAGGAGTTGAGTGTCCACCTTATAAATTTTAGTACTGTCTTCCAATTTTATTTGAAAATTATTCAGCTTTTTTATTAAGGAAACACGCTCTTTCCTTAATTTAATATTATTGGAATAGTGTTTTTCTTTTTTCTTACACCTTTTACATTTATTTATGATTCTATTAAACTTAGCATATTTTTTTATTTTGTTATGACTCACTGTGTAACTAGAATTAGTATATATTTTACAAGTGAATCTTCAGTGAGGTCTATAAGTAAGGAATTTGGGTTGCAATTACTATTCAACAACTCATTATATAAGCGATTAGTTTCTTTAGCCTGGGAACAATCCTTTTCCTTCTGTAACTTTGTAATGTTTAAATTGGTATGGATTAGTTCATCCTCTAAGTCCCTAACCTTGCTCAAAGCCTGCTCATACAAGTCGCTACAGTTTTTGAACCCATCAGTGACCAGCGGTAATTTGTCCCGTTCATCGACAACATCTAGGAATTGCTGATGAAGGTCCACCAGCTCCCGCTTCAGGCTTGTGTTTTTATTGATTATTTATTTATTTATTGGATCTCCAACAGAGGCTACACAATTTCATGCAATTTACATTTAAACAGGGAACAATACAAAGTGTGCGCCTCCAATAAAGGAGACCACATCATTCACTTATAATCTAGGTACATTAAATTTGACCAGCTAAAACAATCAAACTAATCAAAATAAATCATAAAACACTAACTTAATGTAATCAAATTGAATTGAATAATAGTAGTAAAAGAAAGAAATAGTAATACAAATGAACAACACAAAAACATAACAAATAACAACAATCATACAAGAATGACAAGACAAAATATTATGACTTACGCGTTATGGCATGTAGGTCTTTTTTCAAATTTGACAATTTGCATGTGATGATTGATGATTATAGTAGTGTTTTAGTGTTTGGTGAAGTTGCATTACCTTTATATATATTTTTTTATTATACTATTTTTTTCTTTTTATTTTTAATTACTAGATAATAATTATTATGGTCTCATTTTTGTTTGTTATCTTTGTTTTTTACCAAATAATTTTATACCGTTATGTCTTTTGTCTTTAGTAGTTTTAAGTTTATATTTAATTAAGTTTCTATTCTATTTAATTTTAACCTTACTGTCTTGTGTTATGACTTATTTTTGCAAATGTCGGCTGGCCCTTAATTGGGAACTATGTAAATCCAGGACTGCTGGAACCAATACCTATGATAAGTTATACATGGAAGCTGTTGGCAAACCTTTTTTAATAAATAAATAAATTACCTAACACAAACGTAGACGACGGCTGTCAGCTTGAACTCATCGGGTGCCTTCTCCTCAGCCGACTGAAAAACTGTACCGCCGCTCACACAGCTTGGTGGGAGTATTGTGTTGTTTGGCATATTATGTTCAGGACATTTTCGTAGGCGGCCCAATTATCATGTACAATAATTTAACTGAAAATGAGTGATTGCTTAATGGGCATATAACCGATAGTTAGAAATGAGTGGCTAATGTCGATACTAACGCGCGAGTGATCACCGCGCGTGTTCGCCACCACCGCGGCTCCGGCCACGCGGCCTGATTAGCTTAATATTAATGACAATATCCGGCGGCGGGTACCGCACTCGTCCACGTGGTTGTGACGGCGCGCATCGGGGATGAGCAGGCCGCTACCCTGCTGAGCAGCTCACAACTCTAGTACTCTGTCATTAAACACAACGATCAATATACTGGCACGCCATGGACGGTATGGTATTAATGAGCGTTCCATTTCATCTATCTATATCTATACTAATATTATAAAGCTGAAGAGGTTGTTTGTTCGTTTGGGGGGCTATAGGCTATATAACATCACGCTACGACACACGGGAGAGGAGCAGTAACCAAAGACGTAGCTTAATGCGGGTGAAAAAAACCACGCGAACGAAATCTCTGGCAGTAGCTAGTTTGTATAATCAAGACGAATCGAATTAAAATTTTATTAAAATTTCAAAATTCATATAAATTGATAATTTACTATTTGCAAATTGATTTTACATATCGTTAAAACGGTGACCTCTGTAACCATACCATGTTCCTGGCAAATAGCGGAATGATCTATTGTCGTGTGCACACTTGGATTGTTGCATCAACCGTCGTAACCAAGAGCACCCCACATATAGTCACACGCACCAAGTGTTTCGGTCTGACAAGTAAAGGTCAAGAGCAGGAAACGGAAAGTGTTCAAACTTTGGACTCTACAGTTGAAGTCCTCACATCCGCCAGACATTCGTCATTTGAGCATGGCTGACATGCAATGGTTGATGGTTGGTTGATTGTGGTTGATAAGCGAACTGGCTGCAGTGCTGGCGCTATTACATGTATTAAGTGTACTCACTACAACTTTCAAGGAGCTTTAAAAGCCGGAAGTTTCAATTGTCTGGCTGAACTTATTGCCCACGGGAAGTGTCCTTTATAACACATACAATAAAACTCGGTGGAGTTTTTTATATGTGTTCTATCATCTCACATGAACGTAAGTGAGTGAGGTACCATTTGTACCAGGCACATGAAACAGAGCCCAGCGTGCAGCTAGCCATTACGCCTAGTTTGTTAACGAAACAATCCTCTATCCGTACTATGTAAAGCCATGAAATAATCGTAGGTGTGGCGACTCCGGAGTGTCAGTCTATTATGAGTAAGTACGACACATGCGTCATTAAGTTGTATTGCTGTTACATTTCAAAATGAAGCATGACCTCACTGCACACACTGCTCATGAACTGCCTCATTAGCCTAGTGGTCCTAAGCGCCACTTCTACGTTAGAGGTCTTGAGTTCGATTCCCAGGTCGAGCAATAGGGTATTGGGTTTTTCTATGAAATTCTCAGTAGCAGCTCGGAGTTAGGATTTGTGCCCGGTTAATGGCAATAGGCTCGCCCCCTATTACATGGGACTTAAACATACCGGCGAACTGTAGGTGTACATCGGTACACCTTTGCCTAACCCTTCGGGGAATACAGACGTGATGGTATGTTAATGTATACGTAACACTCCAGTTCAGACAGGTGTACTGTGGGGTGCTTCCTTGCCTGCGCCAGTCGCGGTGCATGTGGAGTTCTGTAGAAGCTGCCACAAGTCTTCCCTGTATGCCTGCTTGCCACAAAATTCTCTATTCACTAGTAATACGTCGCATGTGACCCCCGGGACGCGGCTGTCTGATGATGATTTATCTCTTTCGCGGTGTAGTTCTGAACGTAATGTGAGAACGGGAATGCTTTTACTGAACATTTCCATGACTCGGAATAAATGTGTTTTGTGCGTAATGTACATAAATCTCGCGCGTCACGGCGTCACGCGTCGCAGATAACTTACGCGAGCGGTTCACTATGAACGAATCGGTCGCCATAGCTCCGGCAAGAACGCGGGTGTCGATTAATCCTTGATAATATTCTGCACAATGTCCTGTGTAAAGGCAGGCGTTCTTCCTTTATGCGAGTCATTCCACAAGGAAACAGCGTGGTCATCACGGTGCACCGGAGGAGGAGCACTCCTCGCTCGGCGGCCGCGCGCGCGTGCGGTGTGGCTCTCAGGTCTGCTTACTTGCTCTTTGTAGTGACTGTATAATGCTCAATATTTTAATAATATATGTCTGCCGTGTGCGATATCCTAGACATCGTTCACGAGTCAGATAAATGAAACTGATTTGTTTTCATGACCCCAAAGCAACCATACAAGAACCTAGTATTTTAACGTAACACGAAAAAAAAAATAAAAAAAATGTACCGAATGTAACGGATCTCTGTATCGTTTGCTGGAGATCCTACATAAATGAACATCAACAATAGAGGTACGTGTGCATGCTGGAGCATGTGTTAGGAAGTGAATAAAAGGCTTAGGCTACATCCACCTTAATCTAATGTTATGATGATCATTGTTTCATCTTATAAATATTATCATGAGTACAGGGGCAGGTGCGTGAGGATTTACATAAAGGCGTGCCACACTCTTCGAAAGTTTCAAGTCATTTGCGCACACACTGCGTTATGTATGACTACATTACGGCGTTGACGACCCTGCGAGCCACCGAGCATGATGACGTCATAGCCGTCACGTCACATCGACGCGACGCGACGTGACATCACACCAGTCTACTTGTTTACTAGGAGTTGCGAACATTTGCCTCCTTGCGTTAGTAGTAGTAACCCCGTATAAGTAGGTACTGTAGTGGCTTTACTTGAAGGAGCCTATACAACCTCATCCAAAATACACTATGAGACGGATGCTGCTTTATTATGTATAGTTAGAAGCATGGTACAAATAATATACTACGGTTAGAAGTAAGCAGTTGCCAGTCCGTTGCTACGGATGTCAACGAGTCAATAACATGAAATAAATTAATTTAAATATAATAATATGACACTAAATAAAAGATCGTGAAAGTTTAAAACGCGTTTTAAGTAGCGTTTAGATCCCTCTGCCGCTCCAGTACATACGTAACTCGAGCGGCAAGATACCGCTTACTTAGTGAAGGGTCCAGTTATTCTAGCACCAGGAACGTCGGTGTCTTGAGACGGTTTATGAAATTGCGAACCTACAATTTAATATAAACGTACAGTCCCTGTGTGGTCTGGTCCATGGCAATATATTATGATTGCCACCCTGCCGATGGAGCGACTGCCAAATAAGCACACAAACGGTCCACCTTTCAAACTTAATAATGTTATGAACGGCAATTTAATAAATTTATTCAATACAGTAACCAAACATTCACCAAAATATAAAGATGCAAAACCTGTTCTATTAAAAAACTAAAAAGTGAAAAATATTAGCTTTGGAAGTATTGCCTCCGACTTCCGAAGCTAAAGTTATTTTTCACTTTGTAGTTTTGAAGGCGGTTGTAATTTAATGTAAAAAGTTTTTATTTTTCACTTTTTAGTGTTAACCTCCTGTCATCCAAATTCATGAAGAAATTACAGTTTCTTCATGGATCTGCGTATTACTACAAGACACCGCTTAAAAGTCACAAGAAAGCAGAATAATATGCTAATTCGTTTACTTGGATGTCATATTTTTTCAGATTTTTTTTTTTTTACTAAACTACTAAACCAATTTCGACAATTTATATGGGACCACCTTTGAAGTATGACCTATCAAACAAAAAAAGAATGATCAAAATCGATTCATAACTGGCGCAGTTATCGCGTAACACACATACAATAAAAAACATACAGACGATTTGATAATCTCCTTCTTTTTGAAGTCAGTTAAAAATATACAGCAGTTGGTTGGCGCTTAGCGGCGCCCGGCGCCAGCCTGTGGGCGCTGCGTGGACTGACAAACCTCCGGCAGCAGAGAGGGCTGCAGAATCCCCACTCACAAGGTTATTATATTTGCGCCGTGTGAGGTTTTTCGGCACCAGTAGCAGCCGCCCCAGCACAGCACGTCGTTTGCCGGGGCTGCGGGTTGTTCGTAAGAGATACCGCGCCCCCGGAACGCAAAGGGCACAAGAAGGAACATGGGTGGGTTTAAGTCAGTAAAAGTCTGACACTCCCTCCCGCCCCGCCCAGGGCGGCAGAAGTTATTTGAAGATTTCCCACCTCCCGAAAAAAAAAAAGCACAGCACGTCGTGTTAGGATATATTAGGATAGATGGGATGGCGCAAGTGTCGACGCATGTTGCATCCCACACCAAATACATAGTTAATTCTAAATAAATAATTTGATTTGATGAAAGTCTCAGTTACAGCAATAATCGTTGATAAAGCACAAACAGTTACTTATATATTACTGCCATGAAGTGGCGCCTGTCAATAATTATTTGCATTTAAATGACTCTTGAAGTTCAGCGGCTTGAAATTAATGTGCAAACGCGCATCGACTTCAATTTAATAGCTGCAGTGAAAAGGAGCTGACGTAGTACCGTCAGGTCGCGCACGAGTCGTGCGCTGTGACGACCGTGCTGCTGCACACGTGTGCCGCGGGCGCGGCGCGCTGCATACTTACAGCGGAGCCCACGAACTAAATGCGGTCGCTTATAGTCGAGCTAGCGGCGACTGCATACCGCTACTACCTCACTTCATATACAACACGCTGAATTGCTGTACGGCTAACACCATATCAGTCTCGAATGGCACGCCGCGTGGCGGACGGATCTCTACATACATCAAGTGAGCAGTTTGAGCACATTTGCATGTTCAGGCGGGAGGTAGATTATAAACTCATTTGCGGATTAATTATTACGCACGCGGGAGGATCACTGCCCCGGAGAAGGAGCACCGCGGAGGACGCCTGGGAGGTGCAACGCGTAGGGCAACTGTACTCTGCTGTTGATACTACCAGTAGATAGCTGTGAACAAGTCACCAGGTGTTGATCGTTCACAAGCCTAGGTAAATCTTTTTGCTATAGATATTATTGTAAGCGTGTTGCACTTCCCCGACGTGTTCCGCGTAGTGAGCAGCTGCGGGCGCTTGCGTCGCATTGTGTCGCGGCAGTTGGTGCTAGGTTACCGCGTACTCTGTTCGCAGAAAAATAAAAGTTTGTAAAGTACTACAAACATCGTTTTATTGCAATCGCGCAAATCTGCTGTATTCACATTATGTACTGCGATTTTAGCTCGACCTGCACACTTTTGTGGGACAGAAATGTTTCAAAAGTAATTGTGAGCAACATTTTAAAGGATAAGGAGGATTGAAAAGCAAATAAAAAACACAGCAAGTAGTGCACCTCAGGTACATATCCACCAATAAGGAGTTTATTATATACGCAGTACGTAGGCACGTTCCGGTACACTCGTAGTGGACGGTCGGCCGGCGCGGAGCCCGCCGCCGCGCTGCTATATGGAATTCAAAGATTTATGAAGTTATGAAGGCAAACAGGTAAGATGGCGCACATTACATAAATTACACACGCACATGATCCATTGCTCGCCCGCTTGCCAACAATGGACTACTAATTGCCGACATCGCCAGCAAGCTAACCGAATTAATCATTTTATATCACATCGTACGACTAGGCACGGTTAGTCAAATGTTTCCACAGTTGTTTTAATAAGTGTTGTTTCAACACTACACTGTTTCTGCAGCTTAATTCTAGCGTCGACGCTAATTTGTAGCAGCGAGCCAAAAGGATAGTGCGCAGACGGCACTGTACCTGTGATGTTCCAGTAACCAGGGAAGTAGCTGGGCGAGGATTACCTGTCGCTCTGTAGGTTGTAAATTTGAAGGTTTCCATTCGGATTTGTACAGATATCTCCGAATCATAGATCTCGCCTAGCTACACAAATCATTTGAAATCCGTTCCGGCTTTGGCCGTTTGTGTATGTGAGTATATGTCTGTAAACGCACCCACGATATAGCAGAGATTCCAAGTGTGGAGCAACGTTTTAAAAAAAATAAAAATAAAATGTAACCACCACAAAATGTTACACCATTAAATGAATGTATCGGTGTTACAGTTATCAGCGGAGCAGCGTTAGCGCCGCACTTCAGCGGCGGACACGTCGCACGGGAGCCGGTCAGAGCCACGCTACAGGAGGCCTGCAGGTGTAACAAGTCCTGCGCCAGCCACTCTCGTACGCGCAGCGACTGGGTGTGCTGCCTACGTCCGTGCTCTGCGTAAGGCTGACCTTGGAGGTGAGTGCCGCCCCTTATACTTCAAGGGGTTTGTTCAGCGGCCCTTTTGCTGCCTGTGTTCAGTCGGGTCTCGGTCTCCGCCGTCTCTAATTATAATCACAGTTACAATTATCGCAGAACAGACTTTGCGCAACTTCATTAAGATTCGCCCGGGGCCACGCCATTCCCTTACAAGCTTGCTCATTCCGTTACTTCTCTCAATTCAATACTTAATGTTTGGATACATTATTTATGATCCAACATTTGACAATGCAAGTGACATAAAAACGAAGAGTGTAGTATTGCTGTGAGTCAGAAGCTAACGAACACAGACACACTTGGAGTAGTCACGCGCCTGACTCGCTCCGCCCCGCAGCAACCCTCGTCTGCTGCCTCCGCCACTCAAGTGGCCGACGAACCAGCGACCAGAGTGTACTAGGAAATCCTGTCGATAAATGGATGTCGAATAATTCAATAAACCACTGCCTTCATATCAAAGACCCGAGTCTCAGCCGGGTCTTAGGAGGCAGCCAGTGTCTGACAATAAAACACCGTCATAATAACGGCGACAGTAGCCTTTCTCTCAACCCTCTATGGTGTGTAACAGCTCCGGTAAAGATATAACGTGCTTGTTTTTGTTGCTGAGAGTCGGCCAGTGGTTCGTCTTACCTTATCAATTAGGTAAGTATCGGTCACCGTGACTGAAAGGAAGAACAAGATAAAGTTCAAAAGACAAAAGGCTGTAAGGTTCCGTTGTAACCCTTTGCTGAGATTAACAACATAAATGCGTTATTATGGACACGCTAAAAGCCTCGGCGAGACGGCGGAATTAGATTGTGTTGAGCTACCCCCTTCGCACCCCGCGCGCACCCCCTGCTTACTATTATCCCACGGGAACTACACATTTTTCCGGGATAAAAAGTATCCTATGTGTTATTCCACACTACAATCTATCTCAGTGATAATTTCCTCCAGATTCGTTCACCCGTTTAAGCGTGAAAGAGTAACAAACATCTATCCATCCTCACAAACGCACTATAATATTAGTGGGATTCAGTGCGGGACAAAGGAGCAGCGCGCTGCCGTCGCGACAGTTGTCTAACATATCATGACATCATTGTCGCATGTATGCGTTGAATTACCTACTGGTGACGATGTACTGTCAGCTGCTCATTTCATTCAGCGTAAGTTAACAATTTACCGATAGTATAATTAATTGGTTTAGGTATGCCGCTTTTGTATTGCAATAAAAGTTAAGGTTTATGAGTCGATACGAGCACACAATAATTCTCCGCAAATAAATTACAATGTTAATGTTACGTCGGACTGGGCGCCCACCGGAACGCCGTGGTGCCGCACTACGTCGTCAATTATGATTCTGATTCTGAAATATTTGTACAAACACAAAACTACTTGTTTCATATACAAAATAAAAAAAAAACCATATTGTGAGAGCTTATAAGCTTTAAAGTTGAGCTGTAAACTTGAAATGGAGCCCCGAGCTCGGCACCGCACAAAGGTGTCCACAAAAGAAGGCTTCAAAAGGAGCCGCCTGCTTGTAACTGCGACAGTTTGATTGATTATAATGAAGTTGTCACCTCTACGACTCAAGCGGCGCCTCGGGGCCCATTTTGTCATCGCGTGACGAACCAAACTTTCTGATTAATGACGACTTATCGTCCAGGGTTTAAGTTTCGTTCCTTGGGACCTAGCTCGGGTTGTAATGTTTCAGTTTTCAGAAGTCCTTGCGGGTGTATGCTGCAGTACACTTAGTAGGTATTGGACGTTTAGTTTCACGTACAAACAACACAGCACAGCCGCGTTGTACAGCTGTTATTTATATTTAATTAAGTACATAAAGTACGTTTATTGTTGCTTAGTAAGCTGATTATGAGACAATAAAATATAATCTAAAAGATACAAACGGCTAACATTCGAATGGTAATGTACCGAGGGTTCTCCAATAAATAATAAATTTCTTACAGAAATGATGAAAAAGCTGGATGAAGGAGGTTTCATTAGTTATGTACTTAGTTACGGGCTAAGTAAGGCAGTTAAGATAACTATGCGATCAACGGGAATGCCGCGAGTCAGGCCGGGGCCGCCGGGCGGAACAAAAAGAATATTAACTGTGTTATTTGGCTGGATGGAATCACATAATAGCAGTAATTAATGTTCGTATGAGCAGAGGAGGTATTTTTCTGTAACGTGAGAGAGCACAGAGGCGATATTCCTGCGCGTGTTCCGCATTCCGTATTTACGTCTAAAATGTGTTTTGATCAACTAATCACACTTTTTTAATATTCATCAACAAAAATAATTGTTTTGAATATGGTGTTCGTGATCTCCGGAAGGTAAAGCAAATATACGTACAAGTTAATCCACAATCCAGTTCCGCAATTGGAAATCGCAGTAGCCATTCGGAACCCTCACTATGAAAAGATATTATTGATGTTATTGAATTAGTCCAACGCAATTTCCTACGTGCAGTGCACTATAGAAGCTTTAAAAATGAATTCCTTATCAATTATCACTTCAAACATATGGCCTTCCACCGTAGATACTGGCCTGTGGACGGTGAGCAATGGGTAGCTCACCGTCCTTACGTTGCATAACGACAGGCCGTGTCGACGGCGCGTTCGTGTTCCACGCGCGCCTCAAAGAGATGTCAGCAAAAGGAAGGGGCCACTGAGGGCCGATGCCTGCCGGGGCTGCGGGTTGTTCGCAAGAGATACCGCGCCCCCGGAACGCAAAGGGCACAAGAAGGAACATGGGTGGGTTTTAGTCAGTAAAAGTCTGACACTCCCTCCCGCCCCGCCCAGGGCGGGAGAAGTTATTAGATGATTTCCCACCCACCAAAAAAAAAAAAAAAAAAAACATATGGCCTTATACTCTAAAATGTAAACGCAACCTGCTTGAGATGATGACCCTATTTAGTAGATGTCGTAATAAAGTCGACTGAACTGATCTAGAGAACAGTGCTACCTGATGCCTCGCACCGTGCGCGGCCGTGAGGTTCGCTCGACACATTTGTTTGCAACCTCGTTTTATAGAACAACTCAAGGGTACGCTCACCGCTGCATCGATTAGTACACAGCTACAATAGGCAGCTTGCTTCAACTGATATTACGTTTCTCAGCAAGGCCATATTTCAAAAATAAATTGTTTCTATTTTAATTCACAAGGATGACATTGCATGTTATAAGTTTTAGAAAATAAGTTGTATTGGGTTATATACCTGTAATAATAGTTGTAAGTGGTTATAAATGAATAAATACATTTTAAGTGATCGGAACCCTTAACATTTTTGTAATATTTACTGTTATTCTGTTTATTTTTATATCGTTCTTCCCAACAACTAGTAAGTACATCTGTTTAGTAAACTGTGGATAACGTTGTGAGTAGTGAATTTGTTACCTCTATCATTAGGTTCTGACCTATGTATGTGTACTTATTATTACACTGCTGTTTTTTGTCCCTAAGTAAACAAAAAAATCAATAGGTTAGGATAACGGCGATGCGTTCGGAAACTTGCATCAGGCAAGTTTACCTGCTACACACCTAGTTCCGTGATCGTTAACTTCGGAACTTTACCACAAACAGAGCTCCGAGAGAACAATAGACAGGCCTGTAGCAACACGCCTGTATTCCCCGAAGGGTTAGGCAGAGGTGTACTGTAGTACACCCTCAATTCGCCGGTATGTTTTAGGTCCCATGTAATAGGGGGCGAGCCTATTGCCATTAACCGGGCACAAATCCTAACTCCGAGCTGCTACTGTGAATTTCATAGAGAAATCCAATAACACTTTTTGCTCGACCTGGGAATCGAACCCAAGACCTCTAGCGTAGCAGTCGCGCTTAGGACCACTAGGCTAAACAGGCATTACTCAAAAAATGTTACGTAATAATTATAATGTTATGTAGATTACTCTCATTCGTAGGTACGTGGTTTTAGTTTTATAATAATATATTAAAAGTGAATAATGGCAGCATGCAACAGTGTGCGCGCGGCGCTCGCTGCACACGCGTCGTTACACTGTAAGTAATCTTTCAGCGAACTTAAAGCAGGCACAAAAGCGTATTGTTTAATAACGTGCTTCGTCACTTGTGGGGGGCTCGGAGGCAGACGAGCGCGGGGGCGCGGGAGGCGCCGGGGCGCGCTGTCTTCTATTCTAAACCCCCATGACTTGTCACTATCGCATATTAAACCATTTTCATTTACAGAAAATT
Organism: Caradrina kadenii; assembly: GCA_947462355.1. Taxonomy (NCBI): domain Eukaryota; kingdom Metazoa; phylum Arthropoda; class Insecta; order Lepidoptera; family Noctuidae; genus Caradrina; species Caradrina kadenii. The sequence goes on along the minus strand of OX381693.1, from coordinate 34,016 downwards.
AATTGAATTTTTAATGACGCGTCGAAGACATTTCTCATTGTGTCAAGTTACAGCCCACAGTGGTTGGCGTTTGACGGCCACCCAAGTAATACTTAACCATTTGTATTCAAAGGGCCACTCTCGAAGACACCTTTTCTTTAGTACTTTTTATAAAAGTCTTCCCAATAGCGCGATCGACGAGCTTGTGGGTACTGAAGACACATTGCTGTCAGTGTGGTTTGGAAACTACTACCGACAAGCGGGGGCTCAACATAGAGCGTCACGTTCCAAATATAGCTACTTGTTAGTATTAGCTGCTACTAAAGTATGACCGTGAAAAACCATACCCAAACTGAAACCAATGTGTAAACCTTGTGTTCTAAAGCCGTAGGCGGCGTTTTGTTTCAGAGGCAGGTAATATTAATACTAACGCAGGACATCCCGATCATTCGTCCAGAGAAACCACTATAATTACCACACAGGAATATCGTAGCACCGTAGCGCGCTGCAATGTCGTAGACAAAGCGTAGCAAACTCGTAGCGGTATGTTGAAGCGAGCTTGCACTAGCTAGCAAGGTACGCACGCGCCTCGCGGGCCGTGTGGTGCCACTTAGTTACAGCCCGCTCGTTGATGAACCAGGCTGCGGTTTACAGCCACAATCACACAGCACGACCCTGTTTAAGGGCCTTTGACTAACTTTTAACAATACTTATTTGTTTGGGTGTTAGAAACGCGGTGTTCTCGAAGCTTTGCTCACTCAGTTTATTTCAGTTTTAATTTCACTCTGAATACACAAAAGGCTACATATTTAAAGCGTTATATGCATAATTTCGTAAATGCTGTTCAATGTCGTCGATAAAAACCTCGTGGCATGACGACTGCGAAAAGTGTTGCCGCTGGGATTGTACAAAACAGTTTGTCTTATGTCATTTGAAACCTCCGGATCTTGTTTAAGGTCACTTAACAGCATTGATTTGCGATGAAATGATTAAGCGACTTTGACTTTGACAATGCTAACCAAATTTTTTTTTTTTTTTTTTTTTTTTTTTTATTTATTTGTAAGGGACAAAAAACAGTTACATGTTAAAAGCTGTACAATAAGTTCTTAAGATTAAATTACAAACATGTAACCCACTACATTGTCCACATATTAACAAAAAAAAAAGTAGAAGTTACAAGGAAACAAAACGTATACAAGCACAATTCTGTGTGTAGTATTATTAAATTTAAACTAACCTACATTTACATTACCATTACACTATTCCATTTTAGAGAGTAAATCTATGGCCTTTTTCTTAAAAAGATGGTTTGAGAGGGTAAATATGTCCAACTCCATGAAATAAATGTTGTATGCCTCTACTAGGCGACGAAGAGGCGCACGCTCCCCGGCGTTGGTTTTGCACATATCTGTGTGGAACAGTCGAGGAACGCGCGCCCCTCGTCGAATAACAGTTCTAGGCACTATGTAACGTATTTTATTTACTAAGTGAGGACAGTCGAAACTATTGTTACATAAGCCATGCAGTGTCATTACGCCCAAAAGAATTCGCCTGGATTTCAGACTCAAAATACCGTGACGATCCAGTAACTGCACGTAACGAGCTTTCGATAAACGACATTTGTAATTCATGGATAGCAGGAACTTTTTTTGTACCATTTCTATTTGATGGCAGTATTTATCATAGAAAGGGTTCCAAACCTGAACAGGGTACTCCAATTGGGACCGTATCAAGGTTTTGTATAGTAATAAGAACGTAGAGGGCCGCACAAAGTCACTCGATGATCTCATGACGAAACCATACATCCGAAATGCTTTGTTTACGACATTGTTGACGTGTATGTCAAAGTGTAAACATGAATCTAGCGTGACGCCCAGGTCACGAACCGAAGTGACATCATCTAAGCGTGTGTTGTTAATAAAATAATTGAATACAATTTTATTCTTATTCTTGGTGAAAGAGATGGTATGGCATTTAGGGAGGCTTAAAAAGAGCTTGTTATTTGTACAATATGCTTGAAGCCTGTCGAGATCGTCTTGCAAGAGTTTGCAATCTTGAATATTTTTGCAAGTTCTATAGATTTTAATATCATCTGCATACATCAAAAACTTAGAATTTAAAAAACAATTACTAATATCATTGATAAATAAAACAAAAAGGAGAGGGCCTAAAATAGAACCCTGTGGGACTCCAGACGTGACCACAATGGGGTCTGACTCGTAACCATTTATTACAATTTTTTGTGTTCGGACAAGCCTACAAGATACCTTCCAGCCAACTTACAGTTGTAGCAAGTAACATCTCCAACACGTGCGCCTCGATGTCGGCTGATTGTTACCGGAAGGCGCGCCCTCACGCGGCAGTAATCGTCCGCGTAGTTAAAAGTACCCGCGACCACCTCCGCGTGCCCGCAACTATTAGCTACACGCGCCACGTGCAGTCGACCGTCCGTTGACAGCTTCTTTGCCTAACCGTATTGGATTGAATCTTTTTTCCCTTTAACAGGGTAGAGCTAAATGGTGCTGATCAACGAGTCATGTTTGCGAACAGGCGCTGTCGGTTGGGACTGCTCAACTCTTCACTGCTGCGGCTTTCATATTCTGACCCCCCGCGCGTCTGCCGCCCTCAGCTCTCACCATCGGGTCTCTGATGGCGAGAACTAACGTTAGTTAGTTTTTATGCGCAACCTGAAATTATGGTCCTGTGGACTCGTCAGTCGAGCTCGCTGCGCCGGAGCGGCGCGCGGTGCGCTGTACGTGTGTCGTGCCCACTGCTCAATACTTCCTCACTTGCATCATAATGTACTATAGCGTATAGTAACGCAATTATAGTCGCTTGCCAGCCCGCGGTGTAGCTGGCCAATGGAGGCTCAAGTGGGATAAAATGATAAAAAAGAATCAGGTTTTAACATCAGACAGGTAGGTATCGCTTAATACTGTTCGCCATTAGAATATTAGTCGGCCTCGGACACGAACCATGTATGCTCGCACGCCGCATTGCTTGCTGGGTGCTCACAACTTTTTACTGAGGTATTAGTGGTCTTCAATAAACGTGGTTGAGGTGGACTACCTTGATGCGATTGATGTAAGTTTGTATAACGTTTGCTCATTTGGCTTCATGCATGATAGAATTGTTTACAAAGTAGTACCTAGTATCAAAAAATGTAATAACAGAAAGCAATGCTTCTCGCTACTAACGGGGTATGGTTGCATCTCGCGCAACGCTAGTAAGTTATCGACATCAATATTCATGAACGTCAACAGTTGTTATTCAGAGCAAAATTGAACGCATAGCTGGTGGACGGGTGGCAGCGGTCGAGACCTATGGGATGCCTGACTGACGTCGCGGCATGGCTTGAAGATGCTTTCCGCAGTATGATTGTATAGAAATAAAGTAATATGAATTCTAAACTCATTAAAATAAGGAAAAAAAGAACTTGATCAGAAATAAAATCCTTTGACATGCCGTGCCATGCCGCCACATCAGCCAGCGCCGGCATTGTGCGTTCTACGGATAGATTCAGATTCTAATATCGCACCTGAGTAAAAATAGGTTTTGAACATCACGTATTGTTGTCGATTCAACAGCTTCCTTCTAATGTGTCCAATCTTATAGAAAATTTGACACATTTTAAGTAATGTTTATTTGAAACAAATGAAAATATTAAACTCAACTTCATATTATTTTGATAAGAGAAGGAAGAAAGAAAGCTTCGTCCAACGTCAGTACAACAGTAGATGACGCTATTGTAATATTTGTTTAAGTATTAAAAACTCTATTCAAGATACAAAGAGTACCAGCAATCAATCCTATCCTACCAATATTGTAAAGCCGCAAATTTGGAATGGATGGATGTTTGTTACTCTTTCACGCTCACTCAGCAGAACGGATCTGGATGAAATTTGGCTCCGAAATAAATTGTAGTGTGAAATAACACATAGGATACATTTATCCCGGTAAGAAAATATAAATAGACAATAAAGGCATGGTATTCGTAACTCTTTTAAAGCGTGTAAATACGTGTATTCGTAACAATTTATTAATAACTAGCTTACACGTTACGTTATACACTCGCAATACTCGTAACGTGGCATTCTACTAGTCAGTCAGTTGTAGGGGGTAATCTCTGGTTCAGTAGATCCAGAGATTACCTCCCACAACCTCACAAACTTGACCTTTTTATAATATTAGTATAAAGGTCGAGCCATACATCACGGACAAGGCATTTCTTTTATTTTCGTGTTCAAACAAAACATTCCTTAACACGTTGTTAATATGCTGCTGAATGTCATTTGATTAGGTGTTGGTTTAGCGGACGCCAGGCTCAGTGTAGATCAACAACGTAGTCGCCCAGAGTCGCACACTAACCGGAAAGGTTCCGTACAAAAGGAGCCAATAACACGACGAAAACTCATTATTGGCCATTACTGAGATCGGTCGTTGATTACGTCCGTCCGCTCGCTATGAAGCGCATGTCCGGCGCCGTATTTAGCCGTGTGTCCGGTTTCGAGTCGCGTTCAGCTGCTTGGTGTGCGCCGTGTGTGGCGTGTGTTACTGACGTATTGACAGTCTGCGACTGAAATCATCTGAAAGTATCTTTTGTTTGTTAGTACTCACGATACTAAGATGTGTGACTATGGAACGCGTCGGTCGAGCGAGCCATCGCTATTGGCAACGCGCTTGTAGCGACATCTATCGCTCAGCATGTGATCTGACGTTGCCTAGATCGCGATATTAAAGTTCGATGCGACGATCAGCATATTCAACATCCCGACAACAACCGTCGGTCAGTAGCCCGCCAGACACAACACCCGTCTGGTCGGAGGATCCTCCCTTTTCTATGGGGGATGAGAGACTTCACACCCTGTTCCTCATCCCTCCAAACGCTAATAACACTAAGTTGGCTACCTACTTATACAAAACAGTTGAGTGTGCTCGTCGCGCAAGAACGTTGAGCGGCGAACGTGCGCGGCTAGACTCCTTTGTAAGCAGATCGGGACGTAGGTAAGCATATCGCAATCTGCACATCTCGGCAGCCGGCCTCCGTGTTCCGAAACAAATCGACTAAAGAATCGGGGCCGGAATGTCCGCGAGCTCAGCGCGTTTTAATAAATGGAGTCTTTACCCCAGTGTGATAGCGCCCGAACCTGCTAGTAAACAGAGGCGTTACGAGCAGCACGAGCGCTCGGCCACTTCGACTCTTTGCAGGTTTGCTTATTCCTTCATCTTTCATTACTCGGCAGGGTAACAAGTACTTTGTTGACAATATCAATATTGCGTAAGTAACTTAGTAATTATCTATTCATTCAATAGAATAGCCGAGAAAATGTTTTATTTGTAACCTCTATGATAAATTAACGATTACTGCCTGTGAAAGCCAATAACAGTTCAGCATATCGTAATATTGTACGCCTCTTTCCCGCTCATGAGCTGGCATTGAGTCGGCGATCCGATGACTTCGAACACTTCGATGTGACATCATGACACTCCACGTTGTGTGTGCAGAGTCGCACAGTTCTTATTCACATGATCACTTTCATATTAGTTTTGACATCACGGCGCTAGTACCGCCGCCGCCGCAACACTGAGTGCGACCGCGCGGTCCCTGCGCGTCTGAGCGCACGTTAAGCACAGAACAAATAAACCGAGCAGAATGAAAGCTTCATACAAGCGCCGGTGCGTAGGTACACTGCTACACGCACAGCTATGTGTGCGTGACCTGTCGCCGACAAAGCGCGCGGGGAGTGCGCCGGCGCCCGCTGGAGTACAAACCGGTTTAAGCCGTCTCAGTAAGAAGTCAAATTTAAGGTGTGCCAGCGGCAGCGATACGACGCGGACGTTTTATTTTATATTGTGTCCAAAGATACCAAACAGTTGTACTGTGTGGACTAATAATGGTAGGAAAAACAAAGACACTTATTTTTTTTTTTTTTTTTTTTTTTTTATACATCCAAAGGATCTGGTCGCCGTCCGCATACCGGCCCATCGTGTTGCTCGACGAGGTGGCAAAGCTCTTTGAGAGAGTGATTGCGGGCCGCCTCGTCGGGCACCTGGTGGGGATGGGGCCGGACCTTGCGGACAACCAATTTGGTTTCCGCAGGGGGCGCTCTACGGTGGACGCCATCATGCGCGTGAGAGCCCTATCGACGGGGGATGCAGTGGCCCGGGGCGGGGTCGTCTTGGCGGTGTCTCTTGACATCGCCAATGCCTTCAACACCCTGCCCTGGAGTTGCATTAGGGAGGCACTCCGGTACCACCGGATGCCGACCTACCTCCGTCGAGTTGTCGGGGCCTATCTGACGGATAGGGCCGTGATTTACCCTGGTCGCACAGGAGAATGGAACCGGCGAGAGATGTCGTGCGGTGTCCCACAGGGTTCGGTACTGGGGCCGCTCCTGTGGAACATCGGATACGACTGGGTGCTGCGAGCCGACCTCCCTGAGGGCGTCGGCGTAGTATGCTACGCCGACGACACGCTGGTCTGGGCGCAGGGAAGGTCGCACGAGGCGGCGGCCGACTTAATGACACGCGGGGTTGCGATAGTCGTTGAGAGGATCCGGCGGTTGGGTCTCGAGGTGGCCTTGCACAAATCTGAGGCCATGTGTTTTCATGGGCCTCGGAATAGGCCACCGTCGGGATCCCAACTAACGGTAGGAGGGGTTCACATCGGCGTCGGGTCGACGATGAAGTACCTGGGACTCGTCCTCGACAGCCGGTGGAACTTCGCGGAGCATTTCCGACGTTTGGCCCCCAAACTGGAACGGGCCGGGGCTGCCTTTAGGCGGCTCCTACCCAACCTGGGGGGACCAAACGCCTCCTGCCGGAGGCTCTACGCGGGAGTCGTGCGGTCGATGGCCCTTTACGGGGCCCCGGTGTGGGCGCAGGGGTTAAGGCGACTTGCCGCCCACTACCTCATTGCGTCCCAACGGGTGATCGCCATAAGGGTCATCCGAGGATACCGCACGATCGCGGGGGAGGCGGCGAGCCTCCTTGCCGGATTGCCGCCGTGGGATCTGGAGGCGCTGGTCCTCGCGCGCCTGTACGAGTGGCGCGTGGAGGTACTAGGCCGGGGGGAGAGTCCGCCACCGCGGCAAATTGCCGCTCGGCGGGCCGACCTCCGGCTCGATCTCATGGCGACATGGAGACAGCGACTGTCGCAACCTCGTGCTGGGCACGCCTTAATAGAGGCGGTAAGTCCCCTCTTTGAGGAGTGGCTGGAGAGGCGCCACGGCGCCCTCACCTACCGCCTGACGCAGGTCCTCACCGGACACGGGTGTTTCGGGAGGTTCCTGCACCTCATCGGGCGGGAGGAAACGTCCGGGTGTCACCATTGTGTGGATTGCCCCGAGGACACGGTGGAGCACACCGTGGCGGTATGCCCCGCTTGGGCGGAGCATCGCCGAGTCCTCGTGGCGGCCATCGGCGGCGGCGAACTCTCGCGTCCGGCCCTGGTGCGAGCCATGGTTCGGAGCGAGAGGGAATGGGATGCAGTCGCCTCCTTCTGCGAGGCAGTAATGCTTGAGAAGGAGGCGGCGGGACGGTTGAGACAGCGGTTCTCCCGTCCCAGCCGCCGCGGTAGACGCTCCGGGCGTCGGGAGCCGCGAGACGACTCCCGGCCACCGTAGATACTGGCCTGTGGACGGTGAGCAATGGGTAGCTCACCGTCCTTACGTTGCATAACGACAGGCCGTGTCGACGGCGCGTTCGTGTTCCACGCGCGCCTCAAAGAGATGTCAGCAAAAGGAAGGGGCCACTGAGGGCCGATGCCTGCCGGGGCTGCGGGTTGTTCGCAAGAGATACCGCGCCCCCGGAACGCAAAGGGCACAAGAAGGAACATGGGTGGGTTTTAGTCAGTAAAAGTCTGACACTCCCTCCCGCCCCGCCCAGGGCGGGAGAAGTTATTTGATGATTTCCCACCCACCAAAAAAAAAAAAAAAAAAAAAAAAAAAAAAAAAAAAAAAAAAAAAAAAAAAAAAAAGGATCTGGTCAGGTACTTACCTCCAATATACTTATACCTACACATGTCATATTTATTACATATTATTTTGTGCGTTAAGTGTCCACCAATAGGGCTTGCCTTAATAGAGGCGGTAAGTCCCCTCTTTGAGGAGTGGCTAGAGAGGCGCCACGGCGCCCTCACCTACCGCCTGACGCAGGTCCTTATTGGACATAGATGCTTCGGGAGGTTCCTGCACCTCACCGGGCCGGAGTCACCGGGCGGGTGTCACCATTGTGGAGCACACCGTGGCGGTGTGCCCCGCTTGGGCGGAGCATTGCCGGATTGAGAGAGTCTCCCGTCCCAGCCGCGGTAGACGCTCCAGGCGTCGGGAGCCGCGAGATGACTCCCGGCCACCGTAGACGGGCCTGTGGACGGTGAGCAATGGATAGCTCACCATCCGTACATTGCATAACGACAGGCCGTGTCGACGGCGCGTTCGTGTTCCAGGCGCGCCTCAAAGAGATGTTAGCAAATTTTGAAGGGGCCACTCAGGGCCGATGCCTGCCAGGACTGCGGGCTGTTCGTAAGAGATACCGCGTCCCCGGAACGCAAAGGGCACAAGAAGGAACATGGATGGGTTTTAGTCAGTAGAAGCCTGGCACTCCCTCCTGCCCCGCCCAGGGCGGGGCAGAAGGGAGTGAAAATCATCAAATGCCTACCGCATTTGATGACTTCCCATCCCTAAAAAAAAAATGTCCCCCGATCAGCGCCTACTTGTATATATCCATGTATTTATTTTATAAGTGCGCAGTGTCCGGAATGGCATTTTTAGCAAAACTAACTTTATAAGTATTCCGGATTGGACCGCAGCCGCAACGGCTTGCTATATGTTGTAGAATATGATGTGCACCCAACACTAGGCCACATTGAAAGTTTACTGAAATCTTGAAACTGAAGTTAGAGTTTATATTAGCACGTAGTTTCCAGAGATGGCAATGCCACTCGGCCGTGGAGCGTGCGCTGCTTGATGACGTCTCGCGACCGCGTCACAGTTCGGCGAGTACCCGAGAGCCAGAGCGCTGTCTGTTACAACTCGCGTAGATATTGTAGCGAGGGTGGCTGTCCTCGTGGTCGCCTGGACCTACGTACACAATCGGTGTGCCTTGCCAACATGCACGCACTAATTACAAACACGGTCGAATATCATAGGAAAGCAAGACAAGTCTAAATATGAGTGGCGCGGTAGTCGTAGCGCTCCGAACATATATGTAAAAAACATTTATGTTATTATTATTTCCATGAACAGGCGATAATACCGTTGTTTATTGAAGTGGTTGATCGCATGCAGCTTGGTAGAGGAAGCCGCGTACGAATCAATCTGAGAAAAAAACTAAAACCCGACTACGACAAAAAAACGACGCTGAAAAAGTATGAAGCAAGATTTTCAGGATGCTGAATTAAACAAGGTTACTGGAGAAACAAGAACAGACCAAAAAGAAAAGCCGTAGCCACACGTTACTAAAGTGTTACGGTTGGTACCTACATAACGTGTGACTACGGCTTTTCTTTTGTTCTCTTGTTTCATACTTTTTCAGCGTCGTTTTTTTGTCGTAGTCGGGTTTTAGGTTTTTTACTTTTATTATTTAAACTTTTTTGGTATTGTGTTGAATTTTTTGGCCGCTTGAAGGCGCCACATTAAATTTTGTAGATTTTTTTGATAAGTACAGGTGAAGCCCTTTCAAATGATATCAAACACGCTGTATCTATCTTAACGTGTTTTTTAACACGTGATTTTTTGTCCGCTAGATGGCGCCACTTTATTTTTGAGCAATATTTTGGAAATGTACAAGTGCAGCCCTTTCAAATGATACCAAACACAGCGTATTTTTTTTTTACTCAATGCTTTTTGTCCGCTAGAGGGCGCCATATTGAGTTTTTTGACACGCCACGTAGCCTATGTTCGACGATAAAGATGGTTCTAACGATACCTCATTTGTCGAGTTTCGATAAGTAGTCTAGGAGCTATGAGGGAACACATAAAATCATAACCCTCCTTTGGCTTTGCCGTAGTCGGGTAGAAATAGCTACACTCGGTACGAGTCATGTGCGAGGCACCTAAACGGTCGACTAGCGAGGGAATTAGGGCGAACGCGTTGCCGCCGCGTCGCTCGGGCTCCGTGTTACATGCTAATGTTTCCTCCCAAACAATCCCCGGAAGAATTGCACATTATGAATACAACGAACATTTTTCGCTCAGCCGCCAGCGTCTCAATTTACGCTACAACCACTTTGCCAGGCCCGGCTGTTAGCATTGTTCCATCACAATGTACACACGCGACACGTCATGCAGCAGACATCAACAGTAATCGCGTTACATTCCACACTATACAAGAGAACATTCTAGTGTTCCCACACGCAGTATGGCAACCGCGTCAAGTCGCTGATAGTAGCGACGAACTCGCGACACCTGACTAATCGCACGGAACATAACACGACGCCTTCCGCCCGCAGGCACCCGCCTCCACGCCACCGCCACGTGTCTTCACTCAGCGCGTCTCCCTGACTGCGTCTGTCTGCGCGGCGACGCGGCGGCGTCAGCATGACGGTTAACGCAACATTAACACCACTTCATTCTTGGCGCGCGGCTGCATCAAAGGTCCTTTGTGAACGCCGACCGGTTAATGGCTAAAGTAAAGGTAGGTATTTCAAGTGAATAGATTAGCAGAGCGACGGGCGGCTCAGATTGCGCTCGTTAAACCAACAAAATGGGGCTGTTAATGCGAATTTGAATAGTCCCCGTTTGTATTTAGACGTTATCCGGGAATCAATTAATGTTTTAATTGAATGGGTTCATTAAGCCCTGGTCCGCGGACCGCGAGTGCCGCCACGTCTATTTATAGCCATTCGTTATATTTACAATGCAACGAGCTTCATTATCGCTCAAAACGTTTTTGATTGCCAAATGTTAAAAGGTTCACGGACCTGTTCGAGGAACTATCGTGACTTCCTTAAGTCAAATTCCTGCAAAGTGCAGATAGACAACAAACTTAATTGCTGTTAACTGTCCGCAGGCGGCAGGTGCAGCCGAGGAGTACTGTGCCGCTGTGCAGTAGTGCACCAGCTACTACAAGTCTCTAAGTTTCGCCACGGAGGGCTCAATATTCAATAGCTCAATAGTTTCTTGTCGCACGGGAAGCTAAATGGAAAAATAATTGAATTCACGTCGCTCAAGGGAAAGGTGAAAAATATCCAAAAGCGGTGAAGAGTTGCGTGGTGCTTCCACGTCACTGCCCTCGCCCCCCTCACCCACTCCCCTCGGGCCCTCTCCGCCCGGTGCATTATACAAGACGTCTTCATTCCTTTAAACCGGCACATCTTTTGAGGCGTTTCCAGGTCACGCCGCCGTCTATTGTGCCTCTGCTAAAGGATTCTCCGAGCCTGTCTTTTTGCCACTGTGTGCTGGTTTTTCGGTGGTGAGACTCGGGGTGCCTCCCCCCGCCGGACGGGGGGCGAGGGTGCGGGGTTGGAAGTGACATCAAAGCGCGCCGGGGGCTGGCCAAACATTTTCACAGTCAAAGCTGAGGTTTGTTAATCTGAGTGACGCCGCCGCGCGCCGTAGAGTGCGCGTCGCGCGACGTTGCAGTGTGCCTCAGTTCGGTAACTTCACAATTGATACATTATTCAATTTAAGAAACTTTCATTTCATATTTTAACTCCTTATAGTTCATGTCGCATAGCGGTAGTCGTAGTTCAATGGTGATATTTAAAAAAAAAAAAGAAATCCCGAATAACAACCCGACTATTAAAACAACTAAACAGTTCTCATACTTAAAGCATCTATTTACAATAAACCAGTTACAGGCACCATTGAATTGTTAAGGAAGTCAGTGAGTCGGAAAGTTGGAGCTACTTGCCCGCCCCCGAGCGTGGTCCGTTCTAAATAAAACCACTTAGCAAGCAGCCTGATGCAGTTATGTACTGAAACTTTAATTCAAATAACTTGCCACCTTGCAAACGTTTTAACCGACTTCATAAAAAGGAGGAGGTTCAGGCTTAATGGCAACCAGTGCTTAACGGATCATACTGATTGCGCTCACGGTAATGTTGAGGACACGCAGCACGCCTGTCGGGCACTCACGGTAATGTTGTGGACACGCCGCACGCCTGTCAGGCACTCACGGTAATGTTGTGGACACGCCACACGCCTGTCGGGCACTCACAGTAATGTTGAGGACACGCAGCCTGCCGAGTGCCGACTAACAGACACTGACAGTTTAAGATTGCTGTTGCGACTGACCGACATGGTTTTATTTGAAACGGGTACCAAAGCCAACACCGAACTGACTCTCTTAGAATCTGTCTACGATAATATTATTGTCCTTAAAGTTTTATATATTCTTTCGGATATCTTAAGAAGGTACATTTATAATACAAATAGCGCGAGAAAGCTCTACAAAGATTGCGTTCAACATAAATCAGGTGGCGTGACACATTTACAGGTATGAAAGCCTATGAAAGTAATTCAGAGCGCCCTTTCTCACATCGTTTGTAGCACGCGCCACGCGCCGGCAATCGAGCTCGTTTTCATTTTGTCACCGTACTTGTACAGTGAGTTCATAGATAGACACTCGCACGTATACACCACAGACGTGGCTGTCTGCAACAAGCTGTGGACGACAGACGACCACTAGCCTCGAGATCGATCCTCGCTGGAGGAAGCTACAAGCTACTCCTTATTATTTTATTGAGCATACACTTGAAAGCATTTTTGTTCTCAGTTCACTGCTAGAGACAGGGCTCTCTCAAGAGGCGCAGCGACACCCGGCTTCCGGCTCTCCGCCCTCCGCGTCCAGTCTATCTGTGTTAGTGTGAATGCATATTAGTTTCGGAACATGGGGCAACTACATACCACACGTTACCTTCATAGCGTTCCACGCTTTGTAAACACTACGCGGTCATGGCCCTTGCGACTCGCCCTCATGGTTCAATATCCTTCAGAAACAGCCTGAAATTGGTATTTGCCGAGACCAACCGAGACACAATTTTTTCGCGAGGAAAATAATTATAAGGCGTACAAGTGCACAACAGCATTACATGCTAATCTGCATCTCAAATTACAGAAGCAAAAATAATGAGAAACATAGATTAAACCACCTCTTGTGGGATTCGCCGTCCAAATGTGAAAGGGTCTCGTAAGTCAGCGCAGTTGTGTCACGATTTGGTTTGAGCTTCTGAAAAAAGCTCCTCAAGTTAAATATCCATTTTGTTCTAAGTAAGGAGGAAAACGTTTTCCTTATCTACCTTGACGAAATCCATGTTTTCAAGTTGCCCAGAGTCTGGATTGTCTATTTAACAAGCGCTCATCGACACGCCGAGCTCTAAACCACCGTCTAGCTCTAATGCAATCGCGGTGGAGTGCGCTCCGCTCTTCATTAGTGACGGCACGCTCGGTTCGCATCGAGTGGCGGCTATGTAGGCCCTCGAATCGTTTCGTTCGCACTGGAGGGGCGATGTAAGACGTCTTCGGCGAGTTTCCTACATGGAACGTCGATCGTGGTGGAGTGGTGGTGCTTACACGTAATCGCACGTACCAGTGGGAGTGCCCCTGTGGGCCGGAGGCAGTGTCACTCAACACGGACCGAGGGGTTGATCAATAGTCGCAATGAGAATGAAATTGTTTTATACAGTCTACCATTTGCAGAGGACCCGGATTATTGTATGTATAACTAGCTTCTGCTTGCGACTTCGTCCGCTTCAAGTTTGAGATATTATCCCACGTAAACGTAGATTTTTTCAGGATAAAAGTATCTTATGTGTTATTACACACTACATCCTGCCTAACAGTTCAGTTCCGTTCAGCTGTTTAAGCGTGAAGAGTAACAAACATCCATCAGGCGCGGGCAGAAGCTTGGAAACAATATTCCTTGAATAGCGGAGTGTTGCTGGACGCTTTGTCGTGGTCGGGTATGCGTTTTTAACTAAATATTTTATGTAAAGTGTTCTGGTGTATAACTTATCTATATTAATATTATAAAGCTGAAGAGTTTGTTTGTTTGGTTGAACGCGCTAATCTCAGGAAGTACTGGTTTGAATTGAAAAATTCTATTTGTTTTGGATAGTCCATTTATCGAGGAAGGCTATATAACATCACGCTAGGACACACGGGAATGGAGCAGTAACCAAAGACGTTACTTAATGCAGGCAATAAAACCCCGCGAACGAAGTCGCTGGCAGAAGCTAGTAGACGTTATAATTTCGCGGCCGCCATTTTGGATTTTGATGTCGACCTCATTTTCAAACATCAACACTCCCAAAAAATATGGACGCGACACCCATGACGTTTATTTCGAAAAAATTCACGGCCGCCATTTTTTATTTTGATTCCGACCTCATTTTAGGCATCATTATACATATATGTAATATAACTTTTTTATCCCATCTCTATACATGCGCAGCCGGTGCGAACTTATTGTCCGCCTTGAACCACTAAGCGCGCACCTATGACTGGGCACAGCCAACAGCTAGCAGACAGTTGTCCATAACGAGTATATTTATTGTTACACAAAGAGTTGTGACGGAAATATCTTGCAGTTTATTCGCTGAGCCCCCAATCGTACCGTCCGATAACACATGGATGAATGTCGGAAGAGTCGCGCGGCCGCACCGGGTGAGGCGAGTCGCGCCGCAATACCACTAGCTGGTCGTGCAGCTCGCCGCGCCGGTACAGCGCTGCGCACGTCAGTTTGTCTTATTTAGTTTTGTAACAGATAAAGTTTGTTTCTCTCAGTCTGCTGCATATTCATAAGATTTAAATGTTAAAGTAATCTGGATAAAATCATTCCCCACATAATGTCTAGGAGCCAGCCAGCCCGGGGCGTCCCAGTGTGATGACAAGCGAGGCTAAGGACACAAACGACACTGCGACCGGCACTTCATTTACAAAGGAATCCTATTTTTATCGTCAGTCAAATGATGTGTCAGTGTGAGGGAAAAGAACTAGGAGGCGTAAGATGGGGGGGTGGGGGCGATGGTGACACAATACGGCAATAATAGCATCATGTGTTACTTTCATAAATAAACAACAAATGCTAACCGAAGTTATGTAGTTGCTGTAACTATATTCTGATTTGGTCAGCCAGCCCTCAGCCCAGCGCGCACCGCTGCTGAATGCTTTAGTGGAGTGGCTGCGGAACACGCGTCACAACGGCGAGTTGCAACTACTAGCGGCCGCGCGGAGCGTGATCAGCACACAGCACTGGCCATCGCAAGGCAAGCGATTACAAACCTTAAGACCTTCACAATACGGTTCTGCTTCACGTCGCGTAATATTGTAATTGAGTCAATGAGTGTCGTGAACAAATTATCGGAGGGCGCGCGGACACGCGACTGCTACCATTTATCTCACAAATTACCGTTAACGATAATCGACTATATTTATTGTATCAGCAGGTGGAGCATACCGCGGAGGCGGCCGCTTCGGGGAGAGGGGGTGGACATGCTACGTACCTGATAATGTCCCCAGTGGCAGATCGGTCTCGTATATGTGAACTGACACTACAATCAGCTACCACGTGACCATGTGCCCAAACTGCTGCTAAAATGTTTGGAGAGCGACCATTTCTTAGTCAAGTATCTCAGTTTTAAAATTGTAGATGTAAGGAGGAGCCTTAAATACAATCTACTACACATTGTAATCCGCCAACACATCGTAGCCATCGCATTATTAGGCACTAGAGTACTGTGCTACCCTTTGGCCCAAATTAAGAGAGACGTGGTGAAACAACGAAACAGCTGGTAATGCAAAAACATTAATTTTATTATATAACAAACCATGTCCACACCAACAAGTCTATGTCTAAGCGACGTCTATGTCACATGAAGACGTCGTCGGCGAGCAGCTTGCCGGTGCCCGAAGGCGCGGCGCGGTCGTCCTCGAACGTCACCATCTTGTCGCGCGCCTTGCCCGCGCTGGCCGCGCCCTGCCCGCCGGCAGCCGGCGCGCCCGGCGCCAAGCGCGCGCGCGAGCCGAACGCGGTCAGCTCGTACAGGTCGCCGGCTGCACCGCTCAGGTTGAACTCGCTGAGGCTGCGCGGCACGAAGTACTCCACGCAGCGATCGGCGTGGCCGGCAGAGCGGCGCGCCGGCGTGTTGCGCGCGAAGCTCTCCTCGCCGTAGTGCGACGACTTGCGCCGCGGCAAGCTGTTGAACTTGGTCGGATTTAAAGAGTCTATTTTGAACGTCACTTGCTGGCGCTTCTCGCAGCCTGTGAACGCCACCGACGGCCCCGAGTCGGCCGTCTCGCGGTGTCAGGACACCACCGACATGGAGATCTTGTCGTCGCACACTGCCTCCGCGCTGTGCACGGCGCGCGACTTGGCGGCGCCCGCGCACAGCGACGCAAAGCCGCGCACCAGCGCGCCCATGTCCTCCTGAATGAGGTTGAAGCACATCGCGATCACCACGATCCCCACCAGGATGTAGATACAACACACGCCCACCGCTATGTCCTCTGCCTTGGCAGAAATGGTGCTGGCATACAGTCCGGGCTTCAGGTCGCCGAAGCCGATCGTCGCGAGACTCGCGAACGAGAAGTAACACCCGTCCACTAAGTTCCACCTTTCAGTCGTATGAAACACGAAGGTCCCTAACGCTATGTACAGTATGATGAGTAGTAAACTAAGTATAATTGGCACTCGCGTGTGGTCCCGACACGTCCAATGATAGCCGCCACTAAAACTGTCTAAATTTAAGGCGGCTTGAAAGGGAGTCCGTTTCTGTCTGTCGAACTTGTCCCTACTGTCACCGTAGAAGCGCTGGGCGTCCGCGGGCGGCGCGCGGCGGCTGAGGCAGTCGGCGCGCGCGTGGAAGGCGTCGGCGGCGGGGCGCAGGCGCGCGGGGCATGCGCGCGAGTACAGCACGCGCACGCTCCGCGCCAGCGCCTCGCCGATGGTGGACAGGTACAGCATGATGATGGGGATGCCCACACACGCGTACGCCACCGCCACCAGCCGGCCCACCGACGACTTCGGCGTCACGTTGCCGTGCCCTGCGCCACAAGCATACGATGTTCACACTCGCTAAACCTTAATCTTACGAAAACTACTGATCACCACCTTATTTGTAGTCAAAGTCGCATGTATAGTCGATAAACAATTAATATACTTGTCACTTTCATACTTGCCCTTTGTTATACGGGTGTACTACGCCAATCGAATGCCAAATAATCGAATATCAATTGGTCGACCACTATAAATCGAATGCCTAAATGCTCGAACGTTCACAATATCGAATGGTTAATAAATCGAACATTCAATATATCGTACACTCAATACATCGAGTGTTCAAAATATCGAATGTTTGTTTGATCGAGCGCTCGACGCATTGCATATTTTTATTCCATCGAAATATCAATATACAGAATTGTTTTTTATAGAATACAAGAAAAACACAAAATTTTGTAATGAACGATATTATGAACGTTCGAGCATTTAGACATTCGATTTATAGTGGTCGATCAATTGATATTCGATTATTTGGAATTCGATTCGGCGTAGTACACCCGTATACCAAAGGACAGCAGGTGAAGCTATTTGAAGTATTACGACTACATTGTTACTTCGGAATGTCTCCAAGAACATTGGCAGATTATTAAAATGAATATAAAAGTGTGAAGTGGGAACTCACCGATGGTAGTGATGAGTGTGAGTGCGTACAGAAAGCTGGTGGAAAAGGTCCAGCGATAGTCGCGCTCGTGCGCCAGCCCGAGCCGGTCCGCCTCGGCGGCGTCCCCGCCCGCGTCCCTGCCTCGCATGCTCGACACCAGCACCCGCTGGAACTCTAGCAGCTCCTTGGCTGCCAGCTTCGTCCAGTTCTCCTTGTACAGGATGTTCAGGTCTTCTGTTATAGACCACAGCCGCTCCACCGTCTTCGACCTCAAGTCGTTGCTGATACTCTGTGCCTGGCTGAGGTTCGGCTTGGACGCAGCGACGGCAGTCTCTTCTGTGGTGACGTTGCCCTCGATAGCGAGGAATAAGAAGCCGCCCAGCAGGTTGTACGTGAGCACCAGGAAGCATATCGCGAGACAGGTGAGGGGGGAGGCGCGGCGCTTGTGCGCGCAGCGGCAGCAGTACAGGCGCGCGTCGTCGCCGCGCCGGCTCGCGAAGCAGCAGCGCGGCTCGTCGAGCAGGGCGTGTGCGGTGCGCGGGGGGCTCTCCGAGTAGGCTCGCTTGGCCAGCTCGCGGCTGCCTTCCTCTAGCATGGTGCTTTATCGCATGGCGCTCTTCACCGCACCTTGTACTTCTTATGGTGTCGTATCTTCATGGTGAACATCTCAGCGTCCCGGGCGCGTCCGTAGCCGACTTCTGCAACAAGCACAATGTACAATGTCGGCCCCATGCATCTACTTATGTCAGCAAATTGGAGAGGCCAGCCAGGGCCGCTGCCTGCCGGGGCTGCGGGTTGTTTGAAAGAGATACCGCGCCCTCGGAACGCAAAGGGCACAAGAGGAACATGAATGGGTTTTAGTCAGTAAAAGTCTGGCACTAAGGGCGGGAGAAGGTATTATATGATTTCCCATCCAAAAAAAAAATGCATCTACTTGTGAATGTGACGTATCCGTATAATTGAAGTCGTTATTATAATTATTGCTATAGTACTACTGTACTGCCAATGCTTGAGGTATGCGCTGTTGGTGTACTTCATAGATAATAAACAATGTCAGACATTGATACTGCTGTCATGTGCTATCATAGTCATGTTAAAAACTTTCCCATCATTCCTCGGAAAATGACATTGTTGTCATGAATACTGTGTTTCACTATCGACCTTGGCAATGGTTTAGATAACAGTTATCGCGCTCTAGTCTGGTACATATATCGGTGTATAGTTGTGCAATGTTAGTCGGCTAAATGTTGTACGAGTAGGTAAACGAGCATTCCCCTTGTGCTTCTTTTACTATTGATCTTTACTTATATATGCGGGATGTATTGTGCACTCTGGCACCTATCTGATTTGTGGTGGTTTATAACCATAATTTTTAGGGTTCTGCACCTGATAGGGAAAAGCCTTTATGAGATCGCTGTTTATATTTATCACAAAGTCTTTTTCTCAATGTGTTTGGATCTTAGGATGGTACCATTTGAAAGTGCTTTCTGTAGGGACTAATGTGTTTCTATCCAATTTTCTTTAAAAAATAGCTAGTAGTCAAAAACAATACGCCCCTTATCTGTCATTTATCTAAGGATACCATTTTTATATTAATAGGGTTTTAAATTTTGAGCCAAAACTAAAACATACGGTAGGTAATCGTTAAAATGTTAAGCGTTTGCATCAGTGTATTAGTTACAAAGATAAACAAAAGTTAAAAGTTTTAAGTAACCCCCGAAAGAAGAATAAAAATCCCTATCACAGCTAACAAAAGAGCTGATAACTTTGAAACCGCTGAATCGATTTCAATCAAACATAGCTAAAAACACTCCCGACTAATTCACCTTTCAAACAAAAACTAAATCAAAATCGGTTCATGGATTCGGGAGCTACGATGCCATAGACAGACACACACACACAGACACGTCAAACTTATAACACCCGTCGTTTTTGCGTCGGGGGTTAAAAATGATGTGCTTACATTTGACATTCCGCAAATCATAAGACAGTAACTGCGACAGGGCGGAGGCTGTTGTACTCACAGCGGCTGTCTAACTGTGCGAGCCTGACTTGTCCTCGCCCGACTGTTCCTATCTAGTTTATGGAATTACATTATAACATATTATTATTCTTACAGCATACGTCAGGGTACTCTTATTCCCCCCAGGGAGTAGAAAATGATTGTAACATTCTCTTGATAACAACTTAGAAACTACGTACTAGCCACTTGTAAACACAGATATGGGCTTCATTGTAACAAGAGGCAGCTCTCACGGCCAATCAGCGCAGCCAGGCAGCCAGATCCGGGACTTAGCGGAATCGACTGCTACGTCGTCACTGTCATCAGTGCGATCAAGTGTTCCTAGCTCAAGTTCGCCCCATACTCACTCGAGTTCTGTTATTGTATTTTGATGACTTTTCAATGTTGTTTTTTAAGCGGAGCTTACATTGCGGATGTAAAATGACATAGGACACATCATCTTGACTTTGAAGAAGTCATTCTATGATATGCCACTCAATGTGGTACTCAATCACTACCGACAATTTGTATTTTGTAGAGAGTGACAGAAACTAAACAAACTCACATATAAAGATACAAGACATATACATTAAACATAACCCTGCTTTAGGCGCCGCGTTGTCGGGTAACAGAAAGGTATCGCTTAGAGCGCTCCCGACGCGTGCTCACATCACGCGCTGTCTGCTCACTACGGATGAGTGTGCAGAACTCGTCACGCCACTCCGAACACTACGACGTGACATGATGTGACGGGGAGCTAGTCAGTAGGCACAGATGGCGGCTCCACACAAAACGCGTCACTCTGCCGTCACGCAGATAAAAGTGATAGGAGCCGTCTGACGTGTGACGTGTGACGTGTGACGAGTGCCGGGTGGCGTTGTTCGTGCGGCGCCGTGTGTCTCCGGCTCTCCGACGACGGCTCGCGAACTCAGTGAGTCAGTTCGCGGCCACAACACTACAACGTCTCAGTTTAGCGTTGATTGGACACACTGTTCGTGTGTACTATGTACTCATAGTTTAATTCAGGAAATGTGATAAATAAACGCTTATTATAATTACTGAATTAGTTATTTCTGTGAATAAATCACAATTAATTTGCATTATTTTAAGCATAAATTATAATTAAGTTCGTGGCACCTATTGCCAACCTAATAATTACTTTTGAACGCTTCGCTCCTACTGGCCGCTTCTTTGTGAATATCTCTTGTTGACTTTGAGAGAAGATATTGCGGAAACGTCACTCATGATTACTTCAATTGTATGTTATATTCGTAGGAAAGGTTTTCTCCTCACTAGTGCGTTAAAAAGCGTCGTATGACACACGCGAGCATTTATCATTATGCTCTCCACCACGACATCCTCGCCTCCGCCTCCACCGCAATCACAAACTTGACTCACTGACATCCTGAGCCCGCTGCTACGGATGGGTGTGTTTGTGTGTTCTCCATGTATGTATGTACCTACGCTTCAGTCGAGAAGACTTGATAGTAGGCGCGTGGCCACCCAAGATTACTTAGTTCACGCTGTTTGTTCGTATCGAGATCGAACCTATTTATTATTCCCAGCCCGCAGCTATGAGAAAAGAATAACAATCGAGTGTTACTGACAGCACGATTAAATTGAGTAAAAGGGTCTCGCCGGCGATCGATTACATTCTGCTGCGAACAATATGTAATAGAGGGCTGAGTAGTGAGCGGAGCTGGTGCAGTGCGGGCAGTGGAGGCGTCGCCGGCGGGCAACCTTGTCACTCTCGACCGGCTGCCGACGTAGCTGGTCTAGTCTCTGTCGATGGCACAT
The DNA here is from genome assembly GCA_947462355.1 of Caradrina kadenii. Taxonomy (NCBI): domain Eukaryota; kingdom Metazoa; phylum Arthropoda; class Insecta; order Lepidoptera; family Noctuidae; genus Caradrina; species Caradrina kadenii. The sequence goes on along the minus strand of OX381693.1, from coordinate 12,636 downwards.
TTTGATATGTTTTAATCAAAAAATATGTGTGTGAATGTGGTATTCGCATGAAGAGCATGAGGAGCGAGAACACCGCAACACACGCCGCTGTCAGTTCGTGACGCTCAACTGCGGTGCATCAGCTTGCCGAGGGGGTCGCAGGCGGCGAGCTGCGCGTGCGGGACGTGTGTGCACTGCGTGGATAGGTTACATATAGCGCTACATTAGCGTCCCCATGTTCACGCGAGTGGTGCGGTGCACTCATATTGTTTGGCCGCGACTGTTGTAAACATGTCACAGTCCGCCGCCCGCCCGGCACGCACCGCGTTCCTGGTGCTCGCTCGGCTGCCCCGAGCTTGGCGCCGGGGAGCTGCCTCGCAGTGCGCAGCTCTGGGTCACAATGACGCGTGACGCTGGCGTACAGAAGCCGTGAGACTGCACTCCTCGCATTCACAGCTGTTTCATAGTGTTATTGCTACTAGCATGTATGTATGTTATGTGTATCCATTTGTAACAACTGGTTCAAAAGATTACAAACACATAATAATGTAGTATCAGTCTCATTACAACGTTCAATAGCAATGCTTCGTAAGCCCAAAAACAGGCCCTCTGGTCATGTAAACAGTGGACCAACCGCTTGGCGACGTCCCGGAAAGCTGGTGTCGACAGATGAAATTAAATAAAAATTTTAAAAGCAATATAAAAAAAAACTGTATTGTTTAATCTAACTGGTACTGTACTAGAAATGGATAAATCGAGAAATACGGAAGAAAGAATATAAGAATGGAACTCGAGTAGGAATTTTCTTATGACGTGCAAAGTTTGCCAATATTAAATAACTTGGAGGCAGCAGCCAGCACGCGACACGTTGCGCGCCTTGTCTTGCTAAGCTAAGCTTGTACATAAACATTTTAAATGTGACCTAAACACAACTATAACGTTTCGCCCCGTGGCGCCCGCGTCGGCGGCATGTCGCTACTCGTGCCACCGCGGTGTTGGACACTGTTTCGCCCCGTGGCGCCCGCGTCGGCGGCATGTCGCTACTCGTGCCACCGTGGTGTCGGACACTGTTTCGCCCCGTCGCGCCCGCGTCGGCGGCATGTCGCTACTCGTGCCACCGCGGTGCCGGACACTGTTTCGGAGGCTAACTAAAGTGTCCACACTCGATATTCCGTCAGCCAGCCCAGCCCCGCGACAACACATAGCGCGAACAGATTTTCCTTACGACGTTTATTTTGTAGGACAAAACAAAATATATTTTGATAAGACGTCATAATTGTACAAAGTGTCGAACGAACACCTACCGACCGCTACCGCTGACCGGCTACAAACTGTTGGATCTAAAACTGCTTTATACAAGAACAGTATTTTCGTAATGGCTCCAAAATTATACAATAAATTGCCAAAGTGTATCAGAAGTGAGGAAAATGTCAGCCATTTTAAAAGAAAGTTGTTCCTGTTTCTAGTTGAAAAGACGTATTACTCGATTGAAGACTTTTTAAATGACAAATTATGACTAAATTTTAAATTTCTTTGACATTCTATATAATTAATAATATAATTCAATTACTTTATTTTATGCGGTTCATGACATTTTTCAATTGCTTCATTTCTTTTATCCTAGACTTTATTAATTATGATAGTAAAAATAACCTGCTTACTAATATTATATTTGTATGCCGATTATTGGCCGAACATACAGATCAGCTATGTATAAATAACACCTTTTTGTACTTATGTTCACAAATAAAGATGGATTTGATTTGATTTGACCTAGGACGCACCCGAATGTACTTGAACACGACGGGGATGTTGGTGCGGCCTCGGGGGCCGCGGGGCTCTACACAATACTGTTCTATTTCGTCGAACCACGTCATCCATCTAACGTTTCGTGTAACTCTGTGCAAATCATGAGAGCCTGGTATCCATAATACAAGTTAAACCTTACCTTGGGTACTAGAGTTCGTTATACTACTTACGAACTTGAGTTATATAACATTTAATAGATTATATTATTAGGCTGTAAGTGGAACTGTACAATCTATCTGGAAATAAATTATTATTATTTTTAAGGCAATCTTAATAATGCAACTCTATGACCCTAGAGGGCGGTGCACTGGTAGCCGCTTTGCAGCAGAGCGGAAGGACCGGCCAGCACCCGGGCGAGGGTGACGCTCGCATTCACTGTTCTGGCGACGCAGCTCTCTATTATACAATTACGTGAAGGATTCGCGAGGGCGCGGGCGGCCCGGCGTCGCGCTCGCGCGTGTCTTCTGCGGTGGCGGGCTGGCGGGAGTCGCCACACGGCTGCACCGCACACCCTATATCAATCATAGCCCTTCAGACAACACACCCGCACACGACACGTTCTCTGCGACGCTTCGTGCTGAGCGCAGCAGCTCCGAGGGAACCGGCTCACTTCGCTTCGCAAAGCTATTGGAAGGGAGAATGTCTCTCGGATGATAAACAATATGACACTTGATAATCATTCTTTAAACTTGATATTCTACTAGAAACATGTCTCTTGAAACTTCTTTAAAAAAAAATGTGAAATGCACAAAACTAAATAAACAAAGCCTAAAGTCGAACTAACTACTATCGACGCCCGTGTTCCACCGAGTACACGTAATGGTACATATCTTGAAACTACTTGACCGGTTTTGATGAAATCTGCACTATTCCCTAAGTCGAATAATAATTTATTTTAACTTTTTGAGAAATACGTCGACATACAAACATACTTATTTACTTACATACACATTATGCACATACATATCCTACATACAAACGTCTTATACATATTATTATAGACTGACATAATTATTGTAGTGCAATTCCAGCCATATTACATACATACGTGTAGAATTGATAACTCCTTTTTTTTAATCAGTTGAAGACACAAAGAACTCAATTAGGCTTATTAATTTGAGCGACCTATCTCCACAACATCCGGAATATGCACAACATGAGAGATAGCTACGGCGCCATGTGTGATGTGCACAGCCGGCCGCGCGCCGCCGGCACTGCGGCCGCGAGCCGCCGGCACTGCGGCCGCACTGTCGGGTAGCAGTGTCTATCCGATAGCGACCGAGTGTGTTATTTGTAACACTCGTCCTACGCAGGGCCTCACTGGCTACCATAGAGTTCTATTAATCGTGGGCATGCTAACGTCTGAATGTATACTGATAAGTAGTTTATAAAGTATATTTACTCGTATTAGTCTCCAACTGTCAACGAGTCAACATGACTTGACGGAGGCTTCGAAGTTCTGTGGCGCGTCGAGTTGTGACTGCGGCTGAGTGTGTCCTCAGCTGTTTGACAACATTCCAGTACGTGGGCACGCATCGCTCTCATGACAGGGGCTCGCGTCCACAGCAGTGTACCGAGCGCGGCGCTCCGCCTGCCCTCACGCTCACTACCAGGCTAGCTGCACGCAAGTACGCGTGTCACCTGTGGAACCTGTGGAACCTTCCAGCCCACACCTACTTAATGGCTATCAGTGATACGTACCGGCTCATCGTTGTTGACAAACTGAGCCCGACACTCACTGCCACCAATACCGTAGATACATACATTACTGTTCACAACACTAACTGACGTTATTTTAACAAGAAATAAGCTATCAAAGCAGTTAAAAAGATACTTAATAAAAAAAAGATAAAAAGACGTTTAATTGGATTTGTAAGAATATTTATACAAAAATAAACGACTTAGGGACAATCGCATCTCTATGGATCACACACTGTCTCCTGGACATAATATATATTTACCGCCAACATTTGTACTATTGATATTTTGGTTCAGCAACAATAGTGCTGGTTAATCCTACCCTACCCAGTGTTCGAAACGCTCGAGAAAACAAATGGAATCATCAGCTAACCGATACTAAAGTGACGAACTACACCACCGATTCTCAAGATCCTTCAGATGCTCACATGCGAGTGTCCCGCACACTCTGCAGACGGCGGCGGCTAGCCGGCAGTCCTCGCGGTCATCCCTCACTGATCACTCGCACTGCACCCGCACTCACACTCAGTGCAGCGCACTGGCACTCGCGGTGCTTCCACCCGCTCACTCCCCACCGAGCAGCGGCCGCGGCGCGATTCTAACAAAGTTGTGTTGTACAAAGTTACGAGTCGTACGACAGCGAGTGCGATCGCGACGTGGGAGCGCGCCGGACGGTCGGGCGTGTGGCGCGGCGGCGCGTGCTCACTGACGGACGCGGCCGCCGCCACGCGCCGGCACTCGCCGCCGCACTGCGCGCGCACCACGGTGCCAGTGCAACGAACACCTTCAGTGCTTCAGTGCTTCATACAGAGGTGGTCTCACCGCACAGAGCGATTCTCTGTGGTCAGATGTCCATGCATTAGCAGGTAGGGTGCTACAGTTTGCTTTTAAAAGAAATACCAAACATTTAATAAAGAAGTCTGAGTTAGAGGGTCGTTTTGATGGTGTTGTAGGTAATTATGAAATAATCTGCTGTTCCACACAAAAGGGATTGCCCTTTTGTGCGAACCAGCTGATTTTTTTGATAATTAGCGAGGCAGCAATTTCAGCGCTGAGAGTCTAGAGTTAAGGTATAGAACCCAGTCACACACAAATGATGATGTGAGCACCGCAGTGGTACTTAGCGGAGTTTGCGGAGCAAGTAAACCGTGTCACCGTTTGTGTGGTGTTGTGTCAGGCACAGCCACACGCGCCGCTCTATGCATGCGCTGAATTAGTAAACGTCGCGAGATGCGGGTCACTGCCGGCCACACACGTGCCGACCTGCACTAACCAGCTCACTATGTACGAGGTGGATCCAACGACTGATCTATAGACTTATTGTTATAAGCCTTTTTTTTTAACTCCCGACGCAAAATCGGCAGGTTGTTCGAAGTTTGACGTGTCTGTGTGTGTGTGGCATCGTAGCTCCCAAACGCATGAACCGATTTTCATTTGATTTTTTTTGTTTGAAAGGTGAAATAGTCGGGAGTATTCTTAGCTACCTATGTTTGATGGAAATCGGTGCAGCGGTTTCAAGGTTATCAGCTCTTTTGATAGCTGCGGTAGGGACTTTGATTCTTTTGTCGGGGGTTACTTAAAATTTTTATTTTGTACCAATTTACACCCAATTTTAATTTATTCGGATGCAAACACATCAAATGGTCTAATTGAAATAAATTACTGCAATTATAAGGATACGTAACATTCACAAGTAAATACATTTTGTTTTTTGAATGGGAAATCATCAAGTAACTTCTCCCCCCCCCTAGTGTCACACTTTTACTGACTAAAACCCATCCATGTTCCTTCTTGTGCCCTTTGCGTTCCAGGGGGCGGAATCTCGCGGCATTATTATATATAATTGTAGCTTAATACATTTATTACTAAGCCGAACAATGATGTGTAGTGCTACTCTGTAAACGTCTCCCTGGGTGATATAACATGAAGTGAGCTGTCAATCACCAGTTCACTTCAACATACGAAGATCGTAACAGAATAGACCGGTAGCTTCAACCAGCACTAAACCACCGGGGTTGTTTATTTTTCTCATTGAAGGAACCCGTTTTACACCTAGAAGGAGAATTTGTGCTTGTGCTGAATGATATCTACAACCCCAGTACACCTTATATTACGGGCGACAGTTTGTGATAATGGACGGATGTTTGGTACTTGTCATACGCTTTAACGGCTGAACTGAGGTAGCTGAAACACACACAGACAGAATGTGATCTAGTTCTAGCTAACCATATACGATGATCATATTTATCTCGTTTTTATGTTCGGCAGAGATAATCGGGATCGATGGTACCTGCTTTGTATAAAATTAACACTCTGGCCATTTTTCAAATTTGTAAGTTTGGTTTGTGCTGAGCGATGACGAGCATACCTAATGCACATCGATGTCCCTGCCGCCGCGCACAGGGTCTCATTTGGTGCACGTGTTGGATTGCGTAATGGCGGCCTGTGTAATGTGCGCCACTTCATTTGTGTGCCGACGCCGAGCGACTAACAATTTATGTTTTTGCTTTATGACGGTTTTATGTCCACAATCGTGTGTAACGGCCTTTTTTATGGAAAATACAAATACGCGTTAAATTATTACGAGTCGGTGTCGCAAGCCTCCCTCCACCGGTCCCGTCCCTCTTTCGCGTGGCGTCTAGCGCTCCCCAAACTTGCTGGGCGAGCTTGCACTTACGTACGTATGTAGTATCCGTATACGACTGGTGATGTATCAACGTTCATTTGCGCTCAAATCATCACAATGTTATGCTGTCTTGGACGATGTGCAGCTAACAAGTAATCAATTAATAATTGTTAGAGTTTTTTAACATAATAAATAAAATATGAAGCCTTGCTGGCTTGGCAATAGCCCGAAAAACAGTGTGTTGAATGAGAAGATTAAAGAACTTACAATTATGCCCCACTCGTCAAGTACTGAGATGCGGGTATAAGTAGAAACGTTGAATGCAGAAGACAAATTACTCGCGCTGGGCGAGACCCTACACCAAATGAAACACGCGCTCGCTACTAGTCAGAAGCGATCTCTGAGTTCGTGTCGGACGAAGTTCTCTGGCACTGTGTGCGCTAGTGTCCCTGTACAGTAGGAGGTCGCAAGCCGACCCCACAAACAGATTCAACAATTGCATGCAAGAAAGCATTGAATTGCAGCACCTAGCCTAGCCTTTAGGGGATCAACTATCAGGTGCAAGGTAGAGTGCGCAATCACTAACTTACCTTGACTAATAAGAATTATAATTACATATCGACGGGAGCAAAGTAAAAAGTTAACTGCGATTATGAGATTTTTTGATTATTGCAGATCTAAATCTAATTAATAATAACTAAAAATATCTTGTTCTGTGAGTGGTTGGAGATGCCTCAATTTACATTAAGTAAATTTGCAGCAGGTCGTTAATAATCTGCTTTTTGTCTTTACTTACGTTATTTTTAATATTTGATTTTAGATTTGATTTTAGTTTGTGTTAGTCTTTTTATGTTTGTCGTTTATTTTACTGGTTTTTTTTCACTTTGTTGTTGTTTATTGTTTGTTTGCCGTTTTCTTTCCTTGATATATTACGGTTTGTAGTTGTTTATTATTTATTTATAATTGCCTTTATTCTTTAGGTTGTTTGTATTATTTGCTTTATGTTACTATGTTTATATTAATAAATATTATTATGTTTTATTTCATATATACAGGGTTATTTGTAAAACGTAGACAACCTCTCAGGACTATGTTACTAACATTATAGTCAACAACTTTTGTTCAATGACATTTAAAAAAAAAACCTATTTTAGTTCATCAGATTTTCATACAAAACTAAAAACTTAATGTTACGAAGTCTATGCGAAGCAAACGAAAGCGGTAGTAAAATAGCGAGGGGAGCGGGGTTAGGGCGGCGGGGGTGTTTGTACATGACCTATTTACAATTTTACGGAAATCCTTCAGTCGGTCATTCACTTCAATGCGCTTACGTTGCTTGATTCTGTAAAAAATTATAGAACAAAAGTTGTTGTTTATGATAATAGTAATACAGTTCTGCAAGGTTGTCATTGTTTTACAAATAACCCTGTATATAATATATATTTTAGTTATGTGCTTGTTCTTTACGAGTCATTGTGTATATTTGTAACAATATATATAAGTATATTCTGTTCTTTTTAATCCTTTCCGTGCTCAAGGGTTGCGCAAACCCTTGGCGTTTGCCAATCCTTTGCGCTTGCTTGAGCCCTTCTGTTACTGTTACTTCTGCCACTCACATTTTCTTTGCCGCGGGCAACAGCTAGTACATAATAAAGACAGATATTTATATATATATAGATAGATATTATATCTATATATATTTATATATATATATAGATATATAGTATATAATTTAGTTACCGCTATCCAGGGCCTCGGTTCGGTTTTGGGCATACAATTGTGATGGCCGGGAAGGCTCCTGGGTTCTGCGAGACCGCTTGCACGTAGATGTCTGCAACCGGGGACTTCTTCGGGGTAAAGCGTTCCACCGCCAATCGCAGCTCCTGTTCTGTGAACGGGGGGACATGGTTATCATCATGTTCCCCGTCCACGAGACTGGCTTACTGACGAGTGGTCCAGTGGTCTAGGCTGTCCTCGCTTTCCCGGACCTCCGGGCTGAAAGTGTTGACGAGCAGTCTCGTCGACTCCTTCTGGCTCAGGAACCCCCTTTTGGTCATTCGCCCCGGATACACCTCCCCGAGGCTCTTCCCTGTTCCACTTCCCCCAGGTCCGAGTCCGCGTGTCAGCGACTTTGGCAAGATGTTCAGCCCTTCGATGCAAGCACTTGTCCATCACCCCGGCCCTCTCGGGAGGCGTCGTGCATCGCATTTATCTCTTCGTGGTGGAAACTTCTCTCTTCAGGGTGACTAACTCCTCGGACCACCGCGGCTTGGTGAGCTTTGTATGTGTTTAGATATGTGGTGCGTGTTCAGTGCATTTTACGTATGTATTTATAATGGTTTCAAGTTGATAAGTGTTACTGATTTGTGTTACGCCCGACGGGCTTCTGTGGTGTGTTGCGTTAAACTGGACCAGTTTCTCACGAAACTGGCTCCAGTTAGCTTTTTTCGTGTTAAACAGCCTCGTCGTCCGTTGTGTGTGTGGTCGCTCACCTTCCTGCAGCTTTACGTTGAAGGTTTTGCCGCTGTGGTCCAACGCCGAGGAGGTGCTGATTCTGTTTCAGGATCGCCCCGCCAGTCTGTTCTTCACCATTTCCAGCTCACCACGGGTCTGGCACCCTATAACCACCTTCTGGTCCTTGGTTTTTCGGACCTTGTCGACCCGGCTTCGCGTCCACCGCTGTTCGAATTTTGTCGACGACGGCACTGCTGGTGTCCGTTGCCGTCGCCTGAGCTCACTATGAGCAAGTGCAGCGGCGGCAGCGGCACGTAATGCTTTCCGGTCGCCGCTGCACTTGCATAGGTTGCTGCTTCTCTATGGAGTTACGGTGTCTCTCCATCGCCTCCTTGAGTCTCCTCATTTCTTCGCCGCTCTCTTTCACCAACACGCTATGCTCCCCTAGTGAGGAGAGCAGCGAGTCGACTGCTGGAGGGACCTCCGGGGCCGGTGTTGCTGTACTGGTCTCTACATCGGTCCCCACCCCTGTTGCCATAGTGACGGCCGCCGCCTCCTCCTTGTTCACAAGCTGGAAAAGCCGGTCCACTGCCTTGGTGATACCGGCCCCTATTATATCGCCCCTAAGGTTGTGCGAGTTACCCAAGTGGGATTTCCCGCGGATCAGGCAGTTCCGTGCCTCGCTGACTCGGTCGGTGGGTCTTTGGCTCGTTCCCGGCGATCCTTCCACCGCGCCGCCCCGGCGGATGTTCTGCGGAACACAACTCTGCAGTCCGTGGGTTAGGTTAGCTCGGGTTAGGTTAGCTCGGGTTAGGTTAGCTCGGGTTAGGTTAGCTCGGGTTAGGTTAGCTCGGGTTAGGTTAGCTCGGGTTAGGTTAGCTCGGGTTAGGTTAGCTCGGGTTAGGTTAGCTCGGGTTAGGTTAGCTCGGGTTAGGTTAGCTCGGGTTAGGTTAGCTCGGGTTAGGTTAGCTCGGGTTAGGTTAGCTCGGGTTAGGTTAGCTCGGGTTAGGTTAGCTCGGGTTAGGTTAGCTCGGGTTAGGTTAGCTCGGGTTAGGTTAGCTCGGGTTAGGTTAGCTCGGGTTAGGTTAGCTCGGGTTAGGTTAGCTCGGGTTAGGTTAGCTCGGGTTAGGTTAGGTTAGGTTAGGTTAGGTTAGGTTAGGTTAGGTTAGGTTAGGTTAGGTTAGGTTAGGTTAGGTTAGGTTAGGTTAGGTTAGGTTAGGTTAGGTTAGGTTAGGTTAGGTTAGGTTAGGTTAGGTTAGGTTAGGTTAGGTTAGGTTAGGTTAGGTTAGGTTAGGTTAGGTTAGGTTAGGTTAGGTTAGGTTAGGTTAGGTTAGGTTAGGTTAGGTTAGGTTAGGTTAGGTTAGGTTAGGTTAGGTTAGGTTAGGTTAGGTTAGGTTAGGTTAGGTTAGGTTAGGTTAGGTTAGGTTAGGTTAGGTTAGGTTAGGTTAGGTTAGGTTAGGTTAGGTTAGGTTAGGTTAGGTTAGGTTAGGTTAGGTTAGGTTAGGTTAGGTTAGGTTAGGTTAGGTTAGGTTAGGTTAGGTTAGGTTAGGTTAGGTTAGGTTAGGTTAGG